>PUFA01000134.1:0-5320847 GCA_003508835.1 Eonycteris spelaea | reverse complement strand
GTTATGAATAAATGTGGGAGAGGATGGTGAGAGTTAAGATGCCTCCTCTTCCTGATATACCTAAATTCCTTTAACAACCTGTGATATGTCTATGAACTTGTCTGAACACTCCTGAAAGTTATTTATAATTAAAGCTGTTCTAACTCTTGAAGAATTAAGTTTCAAAAGTTTTTCCTATTGCCTTGAGCAAGTTTATTAAATTTAATACGCCTCAGTTTTTTCATCTGTCAAATAGGAATCACAGAGATTTCCAGTCAAGCTGGCAGACTAGATAAATGCTGTGTTCACTTCCTCTCACAACCATATCAAAATTACAATTAAATTATAGAACAACCATCATTGAGAATCACCTGAAGACTAGCTGAACAGAAGTTTTATAACTAAGGGTATAAAGAAGCCACAATGAGACTAGCAGGGTGGAGATACAGAACAGGCAGCTCACACACTCACAATATGGCAATTAAAAAATTGGAAGGAATAGCTCAGTTGCAGAAGTCCCTCTGAGGAATGAGGGATCCCAGACCAACACCTGGCTCCCTGGCCCAGTGTTGAGAAGGAGAGTCCCCATAACATCTGACTGTGAAAACCAACAGGGATTGCATCAGAGTGAGACAGATGGCTGCTAAAGACCCAGGAACTCCTCTAGAGGGGCCTGTGCACAGACTTGCTAGCTCACAAATTCACTCACCCTGGGCACCAGTACAGGGGCAGCAGCTGGAAAAGTGCCAGGCACATACAGGGAGAAACTGAATTGACTAACTTCAGAGCAAGGGCTATAATGGGGAGGGGTCATTGCAGCTCTCTCCAGGGGCAAAAGTGTTGGCTGGAACCAATTTTCCAATATTGAATGTTATCCCCACACAGCCGGCAGGCACAGGTGGACAAATAATCTGAGTCTCCATTAACCTGGCTAACACCATTCGCCCTGCCCTGGTCATTCCCTGAGACCCTGACCCACCCAACTTGGACGCCCAGTGTGAGGCATTTCCAGCGACTTTTCCACATAAGAAGCCTGGCTCAGCTTACAGTCTTAATTGATATTTTTAGAGCATTTCACCAAAACCAGGATAATATACATTCTTTTCAAGTACTTTTCAAGGAAAATATACATACATTTTTCAAGATAGACCAAATGTTAGGCCATAAAACAAGTCTCAATAAATTTTAAAAGATTGAAGTCATATCAAGCATCTTTTCTGATGACAATGGTATGAAATTAGAAATCAGCTACAAGAAGAAAACTGAAAACCACACAAACACATGGAGGCTAAATAACGTGTTACTAAATAACCGGGTTAATGACGAGACTTGAAAAAGAATTCAAAAGATACTTTGAGACAAATGAAAATGAAAACGCAATGACCCAAAATCAATGACACAGTGAAAGCGATCCTAATAGAAATATAGGCTTACTTCAAGAAACAAGAAAAATCTTAAATAAAGCATTTAACCTTACATCTAAAGAAGCTAGAGTCAAAAAAGCCTAAAGCCAGAGGAAGAAATAATAAAGATCAGAGTTGAAGTAAATGAAATACAGTCTAAAACACAAAAGATCAATAAAATAAAGAGCTGGTTCTTTGAAAAGGTAGACAGATTTGATAAGCTGTTAACCAGACTCATCAGGGAAAAAAGAAGACTCAAATAAATAAAATCAGAAGTGAAAGAGGAGAAGTGACAACTGACTCCACAGAAATATAAAAAATTAGAAGAAAGTAATATGAATAATTATATGCCAACAAACTAGACAATCTGGAAGAAATGGATAAATTCCTAGGAACATACAATCTTCCACAACAATGTCAAGAAGAAACAGAAAATTTGAACTGATAACTGCTAACAAAATTGCATTAGTAATCAAAAAAACTCCCAACAAACTAAAATCTTGGATTAGATGGTGAATTTTACCAAATGGTCAAAGAAGAATTAATATCTATCCTTCTCAAATTACTCCAAAAAATTCGAGAGGGAAGAATCCCAAACTCATTTTACAATGTTAGCGTTACTCTGATTCCAAAACCAGAAAACAAAGTCACAAAAATATATATGCCAATATCCCTATGAATACACATACAAAAATCCTCAAAAAAATATTAGTAAACCAAATTCAGCATACTACGTGATATCAACAAACTATACTACAAGGCTATAGTAATCAAAACAGCATTGTACTGGCATAAAAACAGACAAATAAATTGATGAAACAGAATAAAGAGCCCAAAAATAAATCCATATCTATATGATCAATTCATTCATGATTAAAGAGGCAAAAATATATAATTGGGTCAAGATAGTCTCTTCAATAAATCTTGAGAAAACTAGACAGATACATGCAAAAAAAGATCAAATGAGACCATTTTCATAAACCATACACAAGAATCAACTCAAAATGGACTAAGACTTAAATGTAAGACCTGAAACCATAAAACTCCTAGAATAAAACAATAGGCAGTAAACTCTTTGATATTGCTCTTAATAATATCTTTTGGATATGTCTCCTTGGGCAAGGGAAACAAACAAACAAAAAAAGAAAACAAATGGGACTACAACAAACTAAAAATCTTTTGCAAAGCAAAGGAAACATCAGCAAAACAAAAAGACGACCTACTGAATGAAAGAAGATATTCACCAATGACACATCCGATAAGGAGTTAATATCCAAAATCTATAAGGAACTCACACAGCTTAACACCAAAAAACAAACAACCCAATTAAAAAATAGGCAGAAGACCTGAATAGACATTTTGCCATAGATGGCATACTCATGGCCAATAGACATACAAAAAGATGCTCAACATCACTAATCATCAGAGAAAGGTAAATTAAAACACAATGAGATATCACCTCACACGTGCCTGGATGGCTATCATCAAATCCACAAAGCACTAGCAAGGATACGGAGAAAAGAGGACCCTCGTGTACTGTTGGGATTGTAAACTGCTGCAGCCACTTGAAAACAGCACGGAGGCTGCTCAAAAAATTAAAAATAGGCTTCTGGGGAAAAAATGGCATAGATGATAGAGGCTTTGTTCATCGCTCTTATGACCACATCAAAGTTGTGACAAAAACACAGAGCAAACAGTAAGCAAAGTTGCATAGGATCTAAATGAATGGAAGCACTATAACTAGGGAGCAAAAATGAATCAACTTGCAATGAGAGAATGTAGGAGACAGTGAAGATGCAGGCTGCCAGGTTTCTAGTGGCTGAGTGGAACAGAGGCTGGGCAGCAGCAGATGCTTCTTAAAGGGCCTGAGTCCAGGAGAGGACTTCCACGATGATGGACCTGCTCATTCTGAGCACCAGCCCTGGATGGGCTCCACATGGGGCATCAGGGACATACATGAAGATAGTAAGTTGTCAGAGTGAAGGCTGGAAGCAAGGCCTTCTGCCAGGCAGAACTGCTGGTGGTATCCATTGTTCCTCTGCTGAGCCCCCCCACCCCACCTGCCTCAGTGTGCAGACACAGCACCACCATAGCTGAAACATCATCAAACTGGATAACAGAGGTTGCTCCATCCAGATGATTCCCTGAAACTCTGCCTCCCCCAATGCGAGGCTCCACCCAACCCACATCCAGTTGTGTCTTTGGGAAATATGATGCACCTTGCTGAGCAGAGCCAAGACTCACACTGGTAACAGTGGGCCTCAGCTTCTGGTATGACATCCTGAGGCAACTATAAGCACAGCATCTGTGGATTGCTTGGTGAATCTTAACATATGGCCCCAGGGGGCACAGGCTGAAGCTAAACTTGGCCTGCAGTTGAACCCCTCTCAAGACTGTGCCACTGGACACCAACTACACAAAGCCACAGTAATAAGACTGGGAGACTTAGGAGCTTTGCTTAGTACATAGAAACAGATACAGGAAGCCAGCCAAAATGGGAAGACAAAGAAGCAGAAACCACATGAGAGAACAGAACAGAACAGAGATCCAGGAATAATGGAGCTAAGCAATCTAACAGATGCAGAGTTCAAAATACTGTTTATAAAGATAATTAATGAACTTAGAGGAAGTTTAGATAAATTCATTGAGAACTTTAACAACAAATCTAGAGTCTAAAATATAAAAAATATTGAGTCACTGAAATTAGAAACTACCTGGCACTTAATCTTTCATTCCTACTTCTTGGTTACAGCATTTATTAGTGTCTGTATTCACATATGAAAAAATGAATCTAAGAAATGTTTAGGGATTTTTTTTAAGGTATTCAACAAACCAATAACCAAATAACAATATTGCTCAATTAATCTTTCCTACTAATCTACTAGTAGACAGCTCCTGGTGATGAGAACTAATCCCTTTCTTTAAAAGCTGCTTAAACAACAAAAAGTGCCAGATTACTTTTTTGCAGTAATAAAACTATCAAAAGAAAGGATTATGAAATAATAAAGGGTCAGTCACTCTACATTAGGGTTAAAATAAGCATTAGTGAGTAAGATAAAGATGCAAAGAAAAGTTTAGCCTTACAATTAGAGAAAATGATTTTAATAAGAAAGTCAACCAGACAAGGCCATTATTTGCTTAATGAAGTGGTAACAGTCACCAGGCACCTTTATGGAAATATAGATGTATTTATGGACAGGAGAGTAAGGGTCCTATATAATTAGAAGATGGAGCAGAGAGGTTCTTTGCGACCTTTTTGTTTGTATGCTATTAATGACTTGGTCAAACTCAATAAATTAAAAAAGTAAAAAAAGGCTTTAATAAAATTTTCTTTCTACTAAAACTTTGCTAATCAGATTTGCCTAGCAAAATAAAGCAAGCAAGTTATCTTGCTCCCTTTGCAATCACCAAGTTTAAATACATTCTTTACTCATATTAAATCCATTTATACATTTTCATAATGGATTACTACAGATACCACAGACTACCTATAAACATGTACTATTTACTTGTATCGAAAGGAGCTGGCAAAGTAATATTCACTTACAAACTAGAATAAACTTCCAAATGTCTTAAATTTTATAGTTTCTCTTCCTCAAATTACATTTATATATGTATAATTTATATAATTTATAAAACTATGTTATATGTATTTATTTATATATTTATATATAACATAATAATTAGTCAAAGTCTAGAACTTTCTCCTAGCCATTTTTTTATCAGTAAGCCATCTTCTGTTGTTCATTCTCCACTGGCTTTAAGACTAACTTCTGGCTTTGTTCTTTTGAGGTATACATTAGTTTCATAACCCAATCCAATCTGCTTCTGCTGGGTGACATTAAGAAACGAGGGTGAGAACAGGATGCACTAAGATTGATGCCAGGTTCAGAGGATGGAATTAGAAGCAAGAACAATGCCAAGGTAAATTAAGCCATCTTTTACTTACAGCTGACACGTGCTGCAAGAGACACATGACATCAATCATGTCTGCGAGGATAAGGAGTCTGGTAACTGCAGCCAACAAGGCACGGGCGGCTTGAACCACAGCTTCCCTTTTTGGGAGATAACAAGGGTCATCTGCAAATCTCTCAGCTGATATTTTCAGAGCTTCACCTGAAAAACACAACCCCAAATAAGTCATATTTTAAGTTTCAGCTCTGCTTTTGCAGCATTTATCATCCAGCCTAATTCCAAGTACATTCCATGACTAAGCATAATATTTAAATACTGTCATTTGACACTAGGACATCATCTCTTAATAAACAATGCAGTTTTGAATTGACATTGGTTTTTATAAAGCTCTGGCGTTAAGAAGCATTATACTATTTTCCGGCAAGAAAATTGTGCTCAATTGACTAGCAACATCTAGTAAAATTGCTGTCAGGTTCTGCATTTCTGAATCTCATTTCCTGTGAAAGGTTTCATTACTAAGACTTCAACTAGGAACAATCTTATTTATAAAAATAAGGTAAATCTTCATTGACTTACTTTCCAATTTAATGGATGTTTGAAAGAGCTAGCCTTTAAGATAATAAGACAGCAGTTCTCTGATAAAGCCTTAACATAGGCAGATTAATCTTTAACTGTCATATAATAAACTATATTCTAAACTTAGCCACAGAAATAATATTTCATAATACAGACCTATTAGAGAAATTTGTCTACTGTTTTTAAAGTTTTTTCATTTAAAATACATTTTATTTTAAAAGTAACATGTACTCATTCATTTCTAAAAGTTCACAATTCAGAAGGGTATAAAAATGAAAAGTCCCTCTTTACCCCTTTCGAGTAACGTAATTGTTAAAGAATTACCACATCCACTATTTTTTCAGTTTTTCAATTTAAACTTATTTCTAATAAGAAAGCAATATGTGTTCATTAATTTTAAAATAGTTCACCATACTGAAGAGAATAGAGTGAAAAATTTTTAAGTCTCCATACTAATCCCAAATACCCATTAAGTTCTTGTATAGCCACTCAGAAACTTTTCCATGAATATTTTATGTGCATGCATACATGTACACACATGTACATTTATATGTATATGTTTGTTTTATGTGTATTTTATAAATATACTCACATATTCATATACATTAATATATGAATGTATTTTTATAGAGACATTTTACATCATAGGAAAACATATAGATATTTTATATGTAATAAATGGAACATCGAAAATATGTAGATCCTTTTCATAAATGGTATACTATAAAATCTCTCTACGATTTGCTCTTTTCACTTATCAATTTAATTTCTTTTCACATTAAGGTGTGAAGGAGATGACTAGGAGATAATTACAGCTTAGTACTTAACGGCTCTGAAGCCATTCTGCTTCAGTTTCTGGCCTACTACCTTGGACAAGTCACAACCTCTTTATGCCTCATTTTTCTCCTCTGTGAATGTAGCTAATAATAATACCCACAATGTTTATGAGAATTACATAAGAGAAGTGCTCAGAACTTAGTAAAGACTTGATTAGCTGGTATTGTCATTTTTTAATGCTTGACTAAACTTACATTTTATTGATATACTATAACTTATATTACTAGACCTCTATTGAAAACACAAATCATTTCCAACATTTTCCTATTTAAACAATACTACAAAGAACTCTCATGACACAAATCTCTGCACACATGAGAACATTTAGCTGTAGGATAAACTTCTAAAGGTAGAATTGCGGAGTCAAGGTGCAAATGAATTTACAGCCAAAAAAATTCTCCAAAACACAACCGTCTCACCAATATATGAAAAGGCTTATTTTATCTACTTTACTCCACAATGGAGAAAATCTATGAAGAGGGTATGAGGCTATCTCAGTTAAAATATCACTTTTAGCTCTCTTAAGTAATAACAGGTGAGGAACTGAGATCCTTAAGTCAGACACTTCGGAGATCAAATTCTAACCCACCACTTGTAGTTCTGAGACTTAGACACTTAAATACTTTCAGTATTCTCATCTATAGAAAAGGGATAAAAATATTACTTATCTCACAGTGTTTCTAGGATGTTTAAATGAGATATAGTTCATAGTATATATTTAGCACAGTATCTGAAAATGGAAAGCACTCAAGAAGCATTAGTTGTTATTTTCTCAGAAAATTTCTAGTAAAGATGGTAAATTTTTAAGACCAGTAAATGGTGATTTTTATGTGTTTCTCTGCAAGTCAGAATTGATGATAGGAGACTAAAAACTTAAAGTGATCTCCAAATTTAGAGAGCAGATAAATTTCCACCAAAAGATAATCTTTTTTGTCATTATTCTGAATTGGAAGTTATAATACACTATATAAAACACTATCTTTGACTTCTTATACTAAAAATGAACACACATCAAAAAAATAGGAATTATGTGTTCTTAACTAAAAACGTTGAAATGTTCAACAACTGGCTGAAGAGCCATATTCAGAAAAAGATTATTTAAACTTGGAACAACTTTACAATCTTTGTCTCCATTAAGGGAATATAAAGAGCCAACCAAGTAGCACTGTTGAGAGAAAAAAAGTTGCTCCTTGGATGCATTAATATTCAACAAGTAAAATTCCTATTATTGGACTCGTTCCCCTCCCTCCTCTGAAATTCTCCCAACCCTTTCAGCTGGCTTCAGCTCATACTTCTGGTCCCAATGTAAACATCGCTTCTAGGAAGCCTTAGATCCCCATTACTAAAGTAGGTCTTACAGTCCTATCATAACTTTCATCATTATTAATTGTAATGACTTGTATCAAAGCATGTCTTTTCTTCTAAATCATAAGAGAGTAAGAGCTGCATTGGTCTTGGTCAAGACAGTATTCCCAGGGTCTAGAATAGTGCCTACTCTATTGCCTGTATTAATACATTGAATGTGTGTTGCTGAATGAATATGTGAGTGAATATTACCCAACTTCCCTTTGATGAACACTTGTTGTTTCCTATAAACACAGATCTACCTTAGGCATCTGGGATATAGAGATCAATACGAAGCAATGTTGCAGCACAAGAAGTTAACAAAGAGAGCCAATGAACACTGTGGCATGATCAAAGCTGGGCTCATATAGAAAGTACTAAGAGGCAAAGAGAAGTACTTAACTCTGCCTGAGGTGTCAGAGGACACATAGAGGAATGTTCTAGGTAAGAGCAACATGTTCCAGCTAGTGACAAAAATAGCTGCTGTATGGAATTTAGCCAGTTCACTGTCAAAGTGACTTGTGTCAGGAGAAAAATGGCTATTTTCCTAATTAACTCGGGAAAAAAGGTGTAACAAATTTCTTTTCTATTTAGAATATAACATCCATGCTTATAAGTTCTACATATGGGAGTCTATTTTTTTTAATGTAATTCCCATATTTCTTATAGTGCTTTTACTTTGAGGTTTAATAATGATTAGGGATTTCACTTTTAAAATGCATACAAATAAAAAACTACATTTATCTTCAAAAGATTCCACTCCATACATAAAAGCAATTTACTAAAGTCCTTGAAAATAGCACAAGAACTAGGTTTGGAAAGTTTCCTTCTACTGAATTCATTTTGTCTTTTTCCTATGAAACATGCTCTTTTTAATCTTCAGAAAATCAGTTATTAAATGCCTCCTTGAATAAGGTATGAAAGTATATATTCTATAAAGATTTACATAGGTACATCTTGTACGTATGTAAGTGTAATATATGAAAAATTCTGAATATAAAAAATTTGATCTATAAAAACTTTATATGATCATATGAATAAACCCTGGAAGTAAAAATGAAAAATTCTTGTAGACAAAATATTCTTCATTTTATAAAAGATACCCCATGATTCTTTTAAATAACAAGTTCCTTTGCTATATTTAAAAATATAACTTCACTTCCTAAAAGTGATTATATTGATTATAAACTTGAAAATCAAAGAAAACACTGTATAAACAAAACTTCCAGAGGAGAAAGGGAAACAATCAAAATGAAAAGGTGCAAGAATCAAAACTTAAATTTCCTCTAACTTTTATAATTAACATTAAATTTATGATTCAATTGAGATTTCTAGTATATACCTCTGGCCACCCTTCTGTATGTGTTTTAATAGACCATACACATGTAAAATGCACTAGTATGTATTAATTGATTCAATGTATAATAGCATGCCCTGGTAAAATGGGGTTCTCAGGCTAAGACTGGGAACTGAGGGTTTGGTTTTATTTATTTTAAATTGGGAAACAGCCATTTTTAATTTGAAAGCTCCTAAGAGATAGGAGTTTGAATTTAACTTTAGAGCCAATTATTTGTTTGTTTATTTGTTTTTTGGGTTTTTGTTTTGTTTTGTTTGGTTTGGTTTGGTTTGGTTTTTTGTAGGGTAGAGGGTAGGATGACCTCAACTAGGTCCTAAATGTAGAAAGAGAAGAAGAGTACAGGCAGGCACTCCTTTAAATGTTTGAGACAGTTTGACTACATAGAGCAAAAATATTTTGTATGATAAAAAAAAAATCCATGATAGAGGGACAAGTCAAAAAGCCAGCTGCTGCTATGTAGACTCAGGCTTGCAAGTTATAAGGATATCAGAAGAACCTATGGATTCAGAATGCAGGTGCATGTGTTAGTCACCGTAAACTACAGGCTGTGTTTTATTTCCCTCTCATTATCTTCAAACTCTCAGCAAAGTCTTGTTAAAAATTATAATTTGGTTCCAGCCAAAGCAAAGTAACAAAGACCAGATTTCTTTCCTACCTGAAACCACCAAAAATGAATAAACTATATGAAAAAAGAATGGTTATAAGGGCATTGGACATCAAGCAATAAAGGACAATAATTCCTGAGAAGTGAAAAATTGGGAGAAACCCTTTGATAGCCCCACCTTACTACCTTGAGAAACTTTCCAGGTCACATACAGGAAAGAGAAACTAAAACATAGCCTGGCAAACTCTCTGAGCTGAAGAGACAAAGCTGAAAATCCAGGGAGATTGTGGCATTTCAAGTATACACAACAGAGAGTAAGAAAGAAGAAAACTACACAGAGAGAGAACTCAAGATCTGCAGAGGCTGCCAGCTGAGTATCCAGTTAAATACTGGTCAACATGTACATAGGAAGAAACTAACCAAGGCTAAGGAAAGAACTATCCAAAAGAATTTGAGGTAACAGTACTTGGCATTCATACAGAGCTAGGAATAGTACTTGTTCCCAGACCAGAATAGAAAACGACATGACGCTTGGGACTCTGGATAGAGTACATAGAAGGGTCTTGCCTCAATTGTGGGGAATAATTAGCCCTAGACTGAGCATCGCCCCAGTTTCCCCTAACAAAGCTATTCAAAAGAGCAAAATTCCTGCCTTCAAGGCCAGCAGCAGTCATATATCAGAAAATTGCTATGGCCAGGTAAAGCCAATAGCAAGACAATATATTAAGTTAACTAAAGTGGAAGGACATAGGCAACCTGCCACTGAGCCCTTCACCATTAAAAACAATAAAAATGAGCTAGAAAATATTTTATTAGGGCTAATTCTATAAAATTATAAATTTTTATAAAATATAAAATTTGATGGGCTAGTTTCTGTAAAACTGATGGAAACATCCTTAACATCATAGTTGGAATATAGTAGAAGCTCTCTTAAGATATCTTCTCTCAACTATCTCCCTAGATTACTCAACCCTCTCAGCAACATATTAATGATAATTCTGCCTTCCTGCTCAATACTAAAAGATTATCTCAAGCATACTGGAGCCCTTCTGCTCTCGCTAATTGAGGTCTACCAAGAGTCAGTGTTTTCCCCAACCTTTTCATGTGAGTTCTAATTATAATTATGTAATTTTACTAAATACATAAACTTATTAAAAAAGAGTATAAAAAATCTGTTATTTCTTTAAAAACTAATTTGAAAGCTGAAGGAAATTAAAGAAGACCCCTCAAAAAAAAATGGAATGATATCACACGTTCACGGAGGACAAAACTGAATATTCTTAAGACAGCAATACTTCTCAAGATAATCTACAGATCAACCTAAGGTCTAAGCACAATCCTTATCAAAATTTTTCTGGCTCTTTTGAAGAAATTGACAAGTTGGACCTAAAATTCATATGGAAATGCAAAGGACTTGAGATAGCCAAAAGAATCTTGAAAAAAAAAGAGCAAAGTTGCAGGAATCACACTTCACAATTTCAAAACTTGCTAGAAAGCTATAGTCATCAATAGAACTGATATCCCAAAATAAACCCTTACATTTATGGTCAATCAATTTTCAACAAATTGTTGAAAATACTATCAACCACTGGATAGTTGCATGCAAAATAAATAAATAAATAATAAAAGGCCTCCATCTCACACCATACACAAAAGTTAATTCAAGATGAATCATAGACCTACGCCAGAGCTAAATTATAAAACTCAGAGAAAAGCATGGGAGTATAACTTCATGATGTTAGGTTGGGCAATAATGTCTTATATATGCTACCAAATAAATTAAATTAAAAATTTGATATGTTAAACTTAATCAAAATTTAAAACCTTAGACTCCGAATAACCAAAGCAATTTTGAGCAAGAAAAACAAAGCTGGAGATATCACGCTCCTAATTTCAATATGTATTATTAAGCTATAATAATCAAAACAGTATAGTACCGGCATAAAAACAGACATATAGACCAATGGAACAGAATAGAGAGCCCAGAAATAAACACATGTATATGTGGTCAGCTGAACTTCAATAGAAGTGCTAGGAATACACAGCGGGGAAGAGATAGTCTCTTCATAAACGGGGATGGTGGGAAAATCGGATATCTGCATACAAAAGAATGAAATTGGACCCTTTTTTCACACTGTATACAACAATCAACTCAAAATGGATTGAGTCCTTAAATGTAAAACCCGAAACAATAAAATTCTTAAAGGAAAAATCTTCTCAACATTTGACTGGGCAATGGTTTATTATGGCACCAAAAACACAGGAAGCAAGAGCAAAAGTAGACAAGTGGGATTACATCAAACTAGAATGCTTCCGTGCAGCAAAGAAAACAATTAACAAAATGACAATGCAACGTATGGGATGGGGAGATATTAGCAGACCATTTTTTTATAAGTTAACACCCAAAATATACAAAGAACTTCTACAACTCAATATCAAAAAAAAACCAAATAACCCAATTTTTAAAAATGGGCAAACCAACAGAGACTCATGGACATGGACAATACACTGCTAGTCACTGGCGGGTAGAAGGGAGGGAAGAGGAGGTAAGTAATGGAGTAAAAGAAGTCAAATATGTGGTGACAGAAAGAAATCTAACTATGGAAGATGAACACACAAGGTATATATGCCTTACTGTTAAAATGTGCAGCTGAAACACTGGATTTTGTTAACCAATGTCACGATAAAAAATACAATAATTAATTACTTTTTTAAATGGGCAAATGACCTAAATAAACATTTCTCCAAAGAAGACATACAAAAGGCCAACAAGTATATGAAAAAGTCTTAGACATCACTAATCATCAGGGAAATGCAAACCAAAACCACCATGAGTTATTATCTCATACCTGTTAGGATGGCTGTTATCAAGAAATCAAAGGACAACTGTCGGTGAGAATGTGGAGAAAAGGAAAGACTTGTACCCTATAGATAGAAATGTAAACTGGTGTAGCCACTATGGAAAGCAGAATGGAAAATCCTCAAGTAATGTTAAATAGAATCCCCATTGGGTCCAACAAGCTCATTTCTGATTATATGTCCGAAGGAATTGAAATACGAATCGCAAAGACATATCTGCACTCCCGTGTTCATTGCAGCGTTATTCGCAACAGCCAAGATGTAAAGCGATACAAACATGCATTGCAAAAACCGTGGGTAAAGAAAACATGCTATACATGTACAATGAGGCGTCATTCAACCTTAAAAAAGAAGGAAATCGTGCCATTTGCAACAACATGGATGGAACTCGAGGGCATTATGCTAAGTCAAATAATCCAGACACAGAAAGACAAATACCACAAATCTCACTCTTATGTGGAATCTAAAATAGTCAAATGCATTAAAGCAGAGAATAAAATGGTGGTTGCCAAAGATTTGGGGTAGGGTGCAAAATGGGAAGACATTGATCACAAGGTACAAACTTTCAGTTACACAAAAGAAAAAAGTTCTGGATATCTACTGTGCAACACAGGCCTATTATTAACAATACTATGATTACAATACTATCAATAGTTAAAATTTTGCTAAGAGGGTAGATATGTTAACTGCTCTCACCACACAAAAGGTAAAATAAATAAATAAATTAGGGGGAGGGAGGAAATATTTGGAGGTAACGAACGTTTATGGCATTGAGTGTGATTAATTTCACAGGTGTATATCATCTCCAAACACGTCAAGTTGTACACATTAAACATCACCATTTTTTGTATGTCAATAACACCTCAATGCAGCAACTTAAAAAAAAATTTTTTTACATCTTTGGACTTTAACATCAAAGAAGTGAAAAGATAACCTACAGAATGGAAGAAAATTTTTGTAAATCATATATGATGAGACATATCCAGAATCTATTTTAAAAATTCTTACAACCCAATATTTAAAAGACAAATAACTCAACTTTTAAATGGAAATAGGATCTAAACAGATACTTCTCCAGAGAATATAAACAGCCAATAATCACATAAAAAGATTTTCTAATGAATATGTAATTTAACTTAGTAAAATTTAATTTAAAAGTACAAGGGTTTTAGTAAGGCCCTTTGTAGAGATTATTTTTGGACTGTTTAAAGATGTCACATTTTTTTAGTCAAAAGCAAGAGACTAAAAACTTACCTGTAGAGGTAAAAAAAAAAAAAGAGAATGAATGTATATGTAGGTTTAATAGAAACTGTCTCTATAATAACTATTATGTACAGTGAATAATTATTATAATGTAGTAAAAATAGTGGTAGTCACACTGCAACTATTTCCCATGAGGGGAATATAGAGATTATTAAGAGTTGGGATGGGGGGAAGAATGTTGAAAACTCTTGTTAACACTGCTACAAAACTTTAAGCAGAATGCACCTCCCTCAGACACCTCTGTGAACCCTATAAAGCTCACTATGTTGCCAAAAAAAAAAAAAAATTGAGCTATACAAATTAGTTTTCTTTTGCACAAAAATTAACAGCAGTTTTCATTGTCTTTTCATTTTATGTTGCCCACCAATGACAAATTTAGTCTAAGAAACAAGATGCTTAACATATAACAGATAAAATGGTTTTGAAATTCCTTGGATTCTCAGTTCTTTAATCTAAGACAAGGTCAGAAAACAGATCAAATCCAGAATGCCCTGTTTATGTACAAACAACAAACTAAGAATAACTTTTACATTTTAAAATGGTTGGGGGGAAAAATCAAAAGAATAATATATCATGACTTGTAAAAATTATATGAAATTCAAATTTCAGTGTGCATAAATAAATTTTATTAGAACATAGGCATTTTTTGTTTGTTTGTTTCTATGGTTCATTTCTAAACATTTCTATGGCTGCTATCCCAGTTCAAGAACAGAGTTGAGTAGTTGCAACACACACCATATAGTCCACAAAACCTAAAATAATTACTATCTGGCCCTTTACAGAAACTGCTAGCTCTTCACCTGAGATAAATGAACTAATATACATTTATAATCTTTTTTATAATCTCTTTTTTTAATTTAAATATCCACACATACACACAAAAAAAAATTCATACAACTAAAAAGTATCTCCATTTTGATATATATGAATGTAGCTCTAAAAAGCCAATTATTTTTCATAAAATCTTTATTTGGTTTTCATGTCTTAAATAAGCTAAATGTATGGACCTAACCTAAAAATCCTAGACAATATAAAGACTGGTTTATCTCTTAAAAATATAAAATATAGTGTTCTTTTGGCTTTAGTATTTATATATCTAATAATTTTAGCATCTCAGGAATTTTCCATATGCCTCAGTGAAATGGTTTCCTGAAGAAAGTTCAGCCAGCTCCAAATAATGCTCCCAGTATAATACCAAACAGAGTGATGAATTTTCTTCTCACATCCAAAGCCTAATAATAAAGAACTGCAGGATCAACAGCCAGCAAACCTAGCTTGTTCACTAACTTTCCATGAAATCTCAAGCAAGTCACATACTTTTTTGATATCAATTTCCTTATTATGCAAATGCAAAGAATACAGAAACATGATAAAGAAAACAAATGAAAGCTAGTAGTGCCCAGAGAAAACTACTAGCTAAATGCAGAGTTCTTAAAATTCAAATGTGTCCTCACTACTATATTAATATTTTATATCTTTTTTTGTGTGAAGATTTATCATGTCAAAATCAAAGCTATTCCCATGAAACCATTTCAATTTTCTTAATTGTGGAGCTTCAGCAAACCTTCCTACCTTTGTCCATCTCGAATCCCTTGCTATCAGACACGCAATTTTAGGGGTTCAACTGCCCATAGCCAGTGGACTGTCAATAGTGACTCTCAATTCCAAATGCCTCCCTCCCTCCAGGAATGGTTGAAACTGATATTTACTGACCTACATAAAGGCCACAGGCTAAGGTAAAAAGAAGAGATCAAAATATTGGGGGATGAGGGGAGTAGAAATAAAAACTTTTGTAATGTGGGAGGGAAGGCTGTTAATTTCTTCTTTGGATTATTATAGGCTGTGAATATTTGGTGAGGAAGATAAAATAGTAAATCTCACTGGGAATGCCTAGCATCAAAAAGTAAAGAAAAGCAAGAAGTAAATATCAACTTGTATAATGTGCTAGCACAGAGTAAAGGGTAAGTATAAATATTCAAGAATACAATCTAGTAATCAAGGATTCATTTAATGTTACAGGTCCATGCACATTTAAGTAAAATCGTTCTTAATTTCATAGTGTTTTTTCTAGTTGTCAGTTGTTAGACCAGAATTTGCCAAATCTGTGAGCTGATTTAAAATAATGATTGCAATTTTTATGCAGTACTATTTTTAAGTGGAGTCTTCATTAAAATTTTTTCTCTTATTTAACCCCATTTTCTTTAGTAGTTATTCCCTTTCACTGTCAGAAACTTCTTTATTCTGTGATACTAAATTTTCATTAATTTGGGGACATGAGTGTGTCCAAAAATAGTGTTGCTGTAAATAACATGCTCTTCAACTAACTTCACTAACTCCTTTACTAAATAGACCCCTCAGGCATTCAGATGTACTAGCTCCTAAAATCCTTTGTAACGAAACCTCTTAGTTTTATTTTTATTATAATATTTTATCATATGGGAAATTTAATTCATTTACCTAGATTTATGCACACTCACTGCCATAACATCACTGATATTTCAAAGTTAATCCAGCCTCTCTTACTATTCTTTTCTTAGAAATGAGTTAGTAAGCTCTGATTTTGCAAGAATACCTTGGGTGACCCGTTAAATCTAATCATTTTACAATTCTCTTAAAATATTACCATTAATTAACTTAGAGAGTCTCTAGCCCAAAGCTTCTCACACTGGTATGGGGAAAACAATGTTAAAAGACCTACTCTCTACTTATTAGCTGTATTTGAGGAATGATATTTGAAAATATAGGAAAGAAAATTACCCTCTGGAATCAAACTCTATAGTCATCACATACACAAAGGATTGGAGGAGAGATCCAAAAAGGAGAAAAGGAATTTTCTTTTTCATGTCAAGAAAATAGTTATAATAAACTATATTGCAAGAGTAAATGATCAGTCATCTTAAGAAACAGAATGGATCCCTGGCTTCAAATAGTGGCTAATCTTGACTACCTATTGCTTTAAAGTAGCATGTCTAAAGGAGGAATTGAATCAACCATAAAAAAAATAAATTATAAAAATTAGTTATATTCACCCAAACACTTTCCAATGGAGTAAAATCTTTATATTAAAACTTTAAATACTATAAATCTTACCTATTGGTAAAATTATCTCTGTAGAAATAATAGATTAATCTGATGATTTTAACTGCATATCGTTAAACATTTAGTTTATACTACATACTTCCTTTATACTATTTCCATGTTCGCTAAGCCATCTTCTGGTTATCATTTATGTTCCTAATATTGATCTGTCTACAATGAGAAAACATACTGATTGAGTGGTGTGTTTTGTTCTGCATAATAACTTTATTATTCATTATAAATTAAAAATCAGTTCTGATTTTTACATCTTAAGCCTCATGATCTTGGTTAATATGAGTACGCTCCTAAAATACAAATCTTGGCTTCTCATATGTATCTGACAGAAATCATAGTTTCAAATAACAGAACTCACTGTAGATAATTTAAAGGGAAAGGAATTTGTTCTGTATTATCACATTATTTACAGTTTCCACAAGGCCCAGAAAAGCCAGGCTTGAATATTAAGCCAGAATGTAAAGGTAAAGAGCTGTTTATTTTTTTATGAAAACTGCACTGAAAATGGCCTTCAGAGTTTTCATGCTTTTTAACAATTAAACCTAACCTGCTAAACTATATTCATAATAGCATTCAACTGCTTAAGAATTTATAGTTATTTCCTAATCCCTAAGATATCAAATAATAGTCTTTTTTCCAACGTGAGTTCAACTCTGAATCAGCAAGCCCTAAATTATTTAATTTCACTTAATTCATTTTCTGCCAAGTAAACTTTACCATATTCCTGTTAACATTATTAATTTACCTTTGTTCAGACCACTCTGTCAACTGAGAGGTCCACCGAGTCCATCAGTTCTTTTAAGATGGTACCCTGAGCACTCTTATTTAACCAAGTCTTTCCCAGACCTCACTGAGATGGGAAGAGAAAAGCACACACAAAAAGAATAAAGCAATAACAAAATTGTTAAGGGGAGTCAACAGCAGCTGAGAGCCTCCTGGAAAATGAAAAGCTGATGGAAGGGTGTTGACAGATAAAAACAAGAACAAAGAACTACAGTCTAGAATAAGCCGAGTCTGCAGAGGATGTTGGAGACATTCTGCCCATTGGAATCCAAAGAGGCCAGGTTTGGAGATGTACGGGGCAGGACTGAGCAGGGGTCTGAAAACCAGGGTGATTAACTGATTTCCTATACATGGAATGTTGTACCCTGTCCCTTTCTCTATTACTGTTTGCAAAGCAGCAGGCAGCTCAGGACTTAACCCCCAAATCATAAAAAGGGTTGTTTTTTTCTAATCCAAACAAACTGAGGAAATCATTTGGAGAGAATGAAGCACCTAGTATGTTAGTGGACTCCAAAGTAAAGCCTTCCTTATTCTGACAGAGAGAGAAAGAGAGAGGTTCGTAGCTGTTTTATGGCAATAAAGTGGGATAATGCCAAAAAAAATGTGTAGGATAAAGGAAATGATGTGCCTGACCCAGAGATGTCTGCAGATGATAATCAAATTGATATATCACTGAAAGAAAAAGCTTCAGAAGAAATATGGAAAAAAACAAAAACAAAAAAAGAAAGACTCCATGAAACAACTATTAAGATGAAAAGAATGGCTAAACTTTAGAACGTGGTAAACGGATTCAGAATATCTAGGAAAACAAACATATATATGTGTATATATACATATATATACATAAATACACTTACATGCATACATACATACATGTATATATGCATATATTTGTATGTCTATAGTTTGTATGTATATATGTATATATATATACTTTGTCCTTCTCCAAGAAATGCTTAGACTTGGTTCTTTTTCTGTCCAGATCACATACTTACGAACTGTTAAAAACAAAGCAATTTTATCTCTGGCTCTGAGAATTATTTCTTGCTGTGCTTTTTCCTTTTCCTTGAATGAATTGATTCTATCCTCGCCCCATCACTTTCTGTACACCAACTATTAATAACTTCATGATAATCACATTTATCTGAAAGGTATAAGAGAGTAGTATATCCTTTAATCATAATGTTCTCCTTGGGACACACAAGCCAGAAGTCTCTTTCAAGAGAAATAAAAATTATTGATAGTTATCTAGCACTTAGATAACTCAGAAATAAGCAGTTATAAAGGTATGTAAAATGTTGCATTTCTATGTAATAAGTTTTATGCTTAATTGCTCAAGAAAGACACCTAAGTAATAAAATATTACATGGAAAAATCATTAGAGTTTAGTTACTTCCATTCTTTAAGACTTATTAAGTATATGGTGGTCTTCAAACAAATCCATTAGAGCACATAGCAGACTTTGTGGTCAAGTTTATGAAAGAATCTCCCAAACATTCAAAGCTGCATTATGCCTGGAAGTTACACCTTAACAGGAAGAGTAGCTACTAGCCAATGACTAACTGATCCTGAGACACAAAAGGTTGGTTCCCTCGCATTAAGGGAAGACAATTTAGTGCCACTCATTCTCCAGAGACCCATATGGGATAAGGCAGAGAGACTTTAGCTCAGCACTGTCCAATAGAAAACTCTTAGCCAAATATATAATTTAAGATATTTTGGTAGCCACTGTTTAGTACTAGAAAACATTTTTTAAAAGAAAAGAGTAAAAAAAAAATTAAGCATTAAAAATGCAAAAAGAAATAAATAAAATGAGTTTTTAAATTATATTTTGTTCTAAGTTCTCCAACATTTAATTTCCTTACTTTAAAATCAGGAGAGTAACAACATAAACTGCACAGGATAATTATGAAGGTCAAATGTGATAACTCATATAATTACTTAACCTTTTATTAAATAATATTGAGAACTTGACAAATGTTTACTATTCTTTTAAGAATATATATTTTGTTTTAACAATATATTCAAAATATATCATTTCGTTAAGTAATCAATATAAAAATTATTGAGATATTTTATATTTGTTCATACTCTTTGAAATTCATTATGTATTTTATGCTTATAAAACATCTCAATTAAGATGCTAAATTTTCATCAGAAATACTTTAGATTTCATAAAATTTATAGTTGAAAAGTAAATTTATATGTTAAAGCTTTCTAATAACTGAACCAAAACAAAGATTGAGAGAAAGTAGCCAAAGAGATAAAGAGAGAAAATCAGTACTGTGAGGTGCTCTATTATTCCAGGAAACAGAGCATTCTAGAAGGAAAATAATCAACTGTCAAATGCTCTGAGAGTTTAAGTCAAATGATGCTAGAGCTATAAAAGTTTGTATAAAGGGTTTGTGAAAGATGTCGAGTTCAGTCTGTTCAAGATAACTGTAACGTAATGTCAAAATAGATATAGCAATTTGTTAACATGCATTATATCTTTATTTCTGACTTCGAGTTATTCATCAAAGTAATCTAACCAACTAGAAAATAATTAGAGCAATAGCACTGACCACGATATCACTTCTCACTGGGGAAGATGGAAGTAGAATTTCAACTACAGTGCTGAGCATCAAACATTCCCAAGAATGACTATTACTTGAGGAGTAAATTTAGCATCATTATCTATGTGTTAATATAAAAAAAATGATTTAAAAACACTCAGTTTGGTAGTGGAGTTTAAATAATAACTAAAAGTCATCAACAAGGTAGTTATAATTAAAGTCCTAAGAATGAAAAAGCTCCCCAAGGATTGAAGAGAGGACAGAGAAGACCAAGATTAAGGCTTAAGAAAAATTATAGGACAAATGGGTACTAGATTTATTGGGGTGATCACTTTATTAGTTACATGTCTAATCCCTCTGTTGTATGCCTGAAATGAATATAATATTGTATACCAACTATAATTGAAAAATAAAAAATGTTTTTTAAAGGCTACAAAAGAGACAAAAAACTCCACTTCTGGACATTTATCTGAAGAAACCCAAAACACTAATTCGAAAAGACGTATTCATCCGCATGTTCATTGCAGCCCTGTTTACGGTAACCAAGATATGAAAGTAACCTAAATGTTCCTTAATAGATGAATGGATAGAGAAGACAGCGGTACATATATGCAGTGGAGTGTTACTCAGATTATATATATATTAAATCTTGCCATCTGCAATAACATGGATGGACCTGGAGGGTATTATGCTGAGTGAAATAAGTCAGAAAGAGAAAGATAAATACCATATGACTTCACTTATATGTGGAATCTAAAAAACAAAACAAACAAAACAGAGACAAATTCATAAATACAGAGAACACTTTGATGGTTGCCAGATGGGAGGGTGTCAAGAGGGATGGATAAAAAGGGGGAAGAATTAAGAAATACAAATTGGTACTTACAAAAATAGTCCTAGAGACATAAAGTATCGCATAAGGAAAAAGTCAATATATTGTAATGGCTATGTGTGGTGTCAGATGGGAACCGGATTTATTGGGGTGATCACTTCATGGGTTGTGTGGAGGTCCAGTCACTATTTATATACCTGAAACTAGTATAGGTCAACTGTAATTGAAAAATAAAAAGATTTTTAAAAAGAAAAAAATCATAGGAGAGAGAGGAAGAAGTCAAAAAAGAAACAGAAAGAGGGTGTGGCAAAGTAATAAGACAATAACCTTCCTAAAAGAAAAGAGGGTAAAGTTTCAAGGTGAACAAATAAATGTCAAATGTAGCAGAGGAGTTGGAGAATTAAAATTGTGCAAAAGTAATTGGGTTAAACAATAAATAGGCCAAAGAAGAAGAATAGATAAAGTAAAACAGAATTAGGAGTTTAAGAAGAGAGTAGACTAAAAGGAAATGGAATTTTTATTGAATATTTCTCAATCATCAAGTAGGGACGAGCTAATATGTGTGCAGAATGAACCGTTAAAAAGGTATATGAATGAACAGCCTAGAGAAAGAAAAGATAATTGAGAATGAAAGTCTCTCAAGAGAGGAAATGATCTTGGGTCCAAGTAATGATTGGAAAGATTAGTTTTAAAGAAATACTACTTTTTTTGAAACTGAAGAAAGAGATGAGCAGAAAGAGTGAAGGAAAGACATTCTAAAGATTCTTATACCTGCCCCTGAGAAATGGCCAACAGCTTAATGCACTAGCATATGCAACAAAACAATAACGTTCAGATTATTTTCTGTGAGCATAAACTTTAGATTACTTGTCAGCATTACACCTACTCTGTTACCTTTGCACACATATATGAAATGGCTACAGCAAGGTGCCATCTCTCTAGTCAGGGAGGAAGGCAAAGCCATGGCTAATATATGGATCGCACCTCCAATTTCAGACTCTTTGCCAGCTGAGATTTCAAGCGACGTTCTAGTTTCTAGGACTCATAATTTACAAAGCAACCTGTTAAGATGCATTAAATCTTTGCTCCTGTCTTTGAGTTGTATATCAAAGTGGCTTATGGAATCTTATACTTTCAAAATTGACATTGCTGTTATTTCTCAAATTATACTATTTGTCAGAGGTCTATCATATCAAGTGACCAAAATTGAGACGGCTGCACACACACACATTAAGTACTTACCCACCCATCACTTCAAGATGGACAACACTGAAGAGTTTGCTGACAATATCGCATGCCCTATAAAAAAAGCCTGCAGCAGATTTTTCAAGTGAATGCTAAGGGATGCCATGTTGAGTGTTTTCCAGCAATTAGTAGTTTACAAGCAATGTAGCTAATTAGCTCATCAGTCTTCACTGGAAGTGTTTTCATAAACATTCTGCCAGCTACAAGACACCAAGTGTGCATGTTGAAATGTGTTATAACAAGAGTTCATCATCCTCTCTTAAATGAGGGATGAACTGTATCTTCTGAGCATAGTGTACTTGGTTGAAAAGATTATTGTATTTGTGATTTTATGCTTATCTAAGAACGCTCTTGAGACATAATAGTTGAATACACATAATATCAATATAGCAATGGGTGGAAATAACAAGGCAGCAGCTGTTGCCTTTGAAACCATATATAGGCCATGAGTAATTGGTGGTAAATACCAAACATTTTATCTAAGTCCTAACTGCAATGTTGTTGAGCAGAGTAGATAGAGCTGACCTGTTACATAGGGACAGTTAACTAAAAATGAATTGCTATTTTCTTTTACAAGTAAATGTTTGATACAGCTGAGTTTCAAAAGATAGTATCTTTCAATACAGGTGGCCCCAAAATGGTCACAAGTAAATTTTTTAAATCTCCATTTTTCCCTAGGACACAATTTATCTCCTTGTACCAAAAAAGAAAAAAGAAAAAAAAAAGGCATTGAATAATCAGGGAGGCAATAGGTAACATTTTAAATGTTCAATATTGGAAATTCTATAATGGTATTTCTCGTTTAAGTAAGTACCCAAGTATACTGATAGGAAGATTAATTACACTTCCAAGATACCATTTTCCAGGAATAATCGTTTCTAGAAGTAATTGTTTTCTCTGACTAATATGGATGATAGTAAGTCTTGATTCCTAGTTCTGCTGGGGAAAAAATGGCTGTAAACCTAAGGTCTTGTAAATCATGAAGATGAAGAACTATAGAAATGTAGAAAGAGAGATAAATCTTAAAAATACCCTGAATACAAGTATCATGCACATGAGGAAAGCATACATTTTACTTTTCACCAGGAAAAGAGACAGTCCCCTAGCTACTAGCCACATCACCTACTCTATTAGAAATACTCAGGAGCCATGCAAAGTGGGGCAAGTTGTCAGCTGCTTCTGGCCTAAGCTGCCAAACATGCAGTCGGGAGGCTCCTGCATTAGTAAGTAGACTAGATAGCATAACATTTCTTTGAGTATAAAATACCATAGCTCCATATTTGAGGAGAGCTATTTGAAGGATTCAAAAGCTCCTCTTCGTTAATCTTCCTAGCCCTCCTACTGGCTCACGGTAGCCTTGGTGGAGGCCCACAATTAAAAATAGATGGGTAAGTATTTTAGCAGTGGCAGGATTCCAACAATTTGCAAGTCCTCTCCTACTTGACACAGATGAACTTGAAACCTTGCAGTATATAGTTTCTGATTGCTGGCTCTGGTAAGCAGAACTGCCAAGATTATTGATGTTAGACTACACATTCTAGCTACGGATAATCTGTAGCAAAGTATGTGGGGGTTTGATTAGTGCTGTGCTCTACCTGTGTAGGCATCTTGGCTCATCTAGAAAATATACAGAAGAGTTGATCTTCAAGCTTTCTCTGAACACTCTTGAAATCTCAAATTAATTATCCCTTTACACATTAAAGAATCCATACTTTCATTTTATTTCACTAGGAATCTATAAGTGTGTAACCATTAAGATAAGGCAGTTAATATTTACATGAGAAAACTATTAATATTATTTTTAAATGTTCTAAGACAAAGAATCCAATACCCCTTAAGAATTAAAAGCAAGTCTTTACTTGTTTACTGCCTGTTTTCTCATCAAAATATCAGTCAAATCCATGAGGATAAGCCTTGCCTGTTTACTTCACTTCTGTGAGCCTAGCACAAAGAACAGAGCCTGGCACATAAAAAGGTTTCAATAAATATTTAATTTTTTTGAAAAAAAGAGAAAGAAATGCAAGTCTCTGAGGAAAGACAGGTTAAGCATAGATCACATCTTTCTATAAATTATATACATATTCATCTGTAGTCATAAGGGAGAGATTCATCTTTTCCTACTTAATGGAAAAAGAAAAAAAGAAAAAGGAAGACATTTAGAAACACACTATTGCATTGCTCCTTCATATGTTTCCACAGCTTTTTTGACATAACATCATAATGGCATTTATCTGACTATTACATCTGTTTATGTGTGCATTTCTCTCAGTAGATTATTAGTACCTAGGAGTATGTCTTATTTCCATATTCCCAGGCCCAAAATACCAACTGTATTTGTAAATATTTAACCAAAATAAGTAAATATGAGAAAAGACATGAGAAAAGAGTCTAAATATGGTTTTTGTAATCTTCTCTTCTCCCTCATAATGATACCACAGTAAAATAGTGACTATTCACTTCTTTTCCAAAATCCTAATCTCTCATAGTAAACCCATATTTTATTTGAGATTAGAATAAACCCTGAGCCAAATTTAATATTCCACATACTTTTAGTCCTATTCTGTTTTTTTATCAAGGTATTGATGAAAACACAAAAGAATGTCCTTATTTCTGGTTGTAATTCAAATCTTTAATTCCATCTAAAACTTTTTTGACTAGCTGAAGGCACAAGCTAAAGCCTGGATAATTGAGAACTCTACCCTCCGGAGGGATGCACAGTAGTACTACTAAGACACATTCAAAGTAAATTTTAACCAAGTGTCCTTTACAACTTTAAATTTGACTGACAAATCTTTAAGACTTCACTAAACCTAGATCATTAATTATTTTTTTTCCAAACAGCAAAACTAAATATCTTCGTTTACTATTTGGCCCAAAATTTTATTATGAAAGACAACTCATGTTAACAAAAACCTTAAAATGGAGTTATCCCAGCCACCACAATAGACTATGTATCACCATATATCTTTCTACATAGGAAAAAGTAGCATCTTTAGTAGCAGAAAACTGAATAATATATACACAGTGTATACATATACACGTTCATATATATACATACACACATATGTATATATATGTTATAATTCTGTTCCTTGCAATTTCATGTATGAACAGCAAATGTCATATACTGTATCACGTCACTTTTGTAAAATTTGTTTCTCACATAAGCCAAATAAAGTACCATAATCTTAACATCATAAGAGATCCCAAAGAAACAGTCTATGTGTGTTTGCATGTCTCAAATGTTTTCTTCTTTTTAAAGTTACCATCCAAATGTTTCATTTCAGAGATAGAACCTCAAATACCAATGTGAAAAAGTCAATTTCATTTCTACACACCAGAAATATAACTGTTTCTAGTCCAGGAGGATGCCAATATGTAAACGTAACTTTGGTGTTTGATAAGTCACATACCAAAACTGTTTTTTCAAAGTAGCTGTACCAATTTATACTCCCACAAGCAATGTATAAAAGACCCTGTTACTTCAAAATCTTTCTAATATGTCAGACTTGTTCATTTTTGCCAATTGGATTGTGTAAAATGGTATCTCGTTTGCATATTCTTGATTACTAATAAGGTTGACATTTCTTTATATTTTATTGAAGTTTATTCTATAAAATTCTTTTTATGCCCACCATTCCTTTATTTTCCTTATTCATTGGTGAGAGTTATGCATTTTTGTTATTAATCCTTGTGTTTATACCAATTTCTTCTCCAAATGTCCTTTATTTACTTTAGAAGTTTTTTGATTAAATCATAGTTGATATTCAATATTTAAGTGTACAACAGAGTTATTAGAGATTTGTATAATTTATAAAGTTATCCCACTAATAAGTCTACTACCCACCTGGAGCCATACATAGTTATTATAATATTATTGACTACTATCCCTATGCTATACTTTACATCTCCATGACTATTTTGTAATGCCAGTTTTCTGAGCACATTTTATTGAAGACTGTCTTTACCCCATTGTATATTCTTCCCTCCTCAGACATACATTAATTGACCATACAGGCATGGGTTTATTTTGGGGCTCTCTATTCTGTTTCATTGATCTAAATGTCTGTTTTTATGCCAGTACCATGCTGTTTTGATTGAAAGTTCTTAATTTTGCTATAAAATGTATTGATCTTTTCTTTATAGATTTTTGCTTCATATTTAATAAATCCTATTCTATACCCATTGCCTTAAAAATATTCACCCTTATATTTAACTGAGTTTTTAATTTTTTTTAGATTTAGATACTAAATCTACCTGGAGTTTTTGTATATGATTATGACAAACCGAATGGTATAAAGATAGAATAAGAGAGAAGCCAAAAGAATGTGTCAACTGTGAGAATGAGAAGCTGGGCATTATTGATCTCCCTAACTTCCAAAAAGTTATAGAGATAAAATTAAAGTTCTGAGTCTTCCTAGGAGTAAATGTCCTGTTAAACATTCCAGACTTTCAACTGAGACCTCTGACGTGCTACATCCAAGAGTAAGGGCTAGTCATAACTAAAACAACCTTTAAAAATTAATTCTATAATTTTTCATACACAATGCCCAGAATCCAACCAAAAATTATTCAAGATACCAGGAGACAAGATCAGATACTTGAGAAAAATAAATAAATAACAAAAGAAAAAACAGACAATAGAAACAAACCTACAGGAGAGCCACATATTGGACATATCAGATAAACAAATCGACTATAATGAGATGTCACTAAAAATAAGAAAAGATAGAAATTTCAGCAGAGAATTAGAATTCAGAAATAACTTAAATAAAAACTATTTATGTTTGTATTTCCATAGAAATGTAAATATTTTTAAAAAACAAATGAAAATTCAAGAACTAAAATGTATAGCAACTAAAGTGAAAAGTTTGCTAGGACAACTTAAAAATGACTGAATAAGGCAGTACAAACATTATTAACTTGCAGATAGGTTTAAAATTGAAATGCTTGAAAGTATCATTTACAATAACATAAAAAATGAATTCACTGTTTTTGAATCAGAAGATTTGTTACAATTAACATGTCAGTTCAAATTGTATGCCTGAAACTTACTGGATTTCAGTAACCAATGTCACCATAATAAATAAATAAATAAATAAATAAATAGCCAGCAGAAATACAAAAAAAGTTCAGCACAAAGTGATCAATAGATCTAATTTAATCGCAACCAAAATCCCAACAGTTTTCTTGCAAATACGGATTCCAAAATTTCTGTGGAAATGCAAGGGACATAGATTGGCCAAATCAAAATAATTTTTATCTCAATACTTACTATGAGATACAGTAATCAAAACAATGTTTTGTTGGTATAAGAATAAACAGGTGAATTTATGGAACAGAAAAGAGTTCCCAAGCATACTCACACAGATATGGTCAATTGGTTGCAAAAAAGGTGCAAAAGTAATTCAGTCAAGAAAGGGTAGGTTTTTCTTTTTCTTCAATAAATGGTTCTGGAAAAATTAAACTTCCATATGCATCCATATAATACTAAATCAACTGAATTCCCATGTTAAAAAAGAGGAATCATAACTCCTAACTCACATCATTTATAAAATGTATTTCCACATAGATCATAAAGGTAAAACAATAAAGCCTCCAGATAATAACATAAGAAAATATATTCTTGACTTCATGGTAGGCAAATTTTTTTAACAGAAAAAATACTCTATCAGTAAAGGAATAAAATGATTAACTAGAATTTACCAAAATTACTTCTGAATGTCAAAAGAGCTTAATATAATGAAAGGGTGAAGATATTTTTAATCTACAACTAACAAAGGATTCACACCTAAAACATATAAAAAGTCATCATAAAAATACAAATTAAAACTATAATGGGATACTACTACATACACTTGAATGTAAAATACTGACATTTGCTAGGACCAACTTACTAAGAATGTAGAGCAACTGGAATTCTTATATATTTACTGATGAGAATGTCAGTTAGTAAATTCACTTTGGAAAGCTGGTAATACCTATTAAAGCTGAGTCTGTACCTTATGACCCAGCAATTTCATTTCTATGTATAAACCCAACAGGAGTGTCTACATTCATGCACAAAAAGTAATGCACAAATAGTACATAGCAATGATGTTCATTAAAGTGAAAAACTAGGAACAACCCAAATGTCTATCAACAGTAGAATTGATAAATTACGATCTATTCATCAGCAAAAAGAATGAACTACTTATATAGTAAGATCTCACAAATATAACATTGAGCAAAAGATGCTAAACTAGAGATAACATACTATATGATCTCATATAAAGCTCAAAAACGGGAGGGGGGTGGAATACTCTGTAATAATCAGGATAATGATTAGTTTGAAGTGAGGGGTAGGAGGTACAAAGGGGACTTCTAGGATTCTGATCTGAGTGGAGGTTACTATAGTATGTTCCCTATGTGAAAATATATTGAGTTGTTCATGATAATGCACGCATTTTTCTGTATATATGCTATCCTTAATAAACCATTTAAAAACCTTAAATATAGCCAACTGTGTGACTTAGAAGCAATGTCAATAGATTGTAGAGGAGTAGAGGCTATAAAAGGTAATACATATGCTATAGACAAAGCATGTAATCCAGACAATTCTTAGATCATTGTTATGTGAATATTCTAAAACTATTTAAATAAAATACCAAATTTAATATTTTGCCATGTTATAGATGTTAGGCATAAGGGTAAACTATAAGATCATGAGTGACCATAAATAATCACTATGTGAAGTACCTTTGCTGGATCTCTACAGTTCCTCCCACATATCATCTTTCTTTGTACATCCTCCCCTAAAACTTTCCAAGTCCCATGTTCCACAAGCAAGATCTTTAAGTAACCAAGTGCCAACATTATTTATCACTTCAAGCTTCTAAGTAAAGACAGTAAAACAATAAAACAGAATGTCAGCTATATAAATTACATTATGTCTTTACTAGAAAAAAATTTCTAAGTCTCAAATTCTCCCTGAAAAATCAAATATATAAATACATAAATATCCTCTACTTCATATAACTTTTCTCTTTTCCAAATACTTTAAACTTATTCTTTGCTCTTCATTAGGCCTTCCCATTATGCCACTGGACAAAGCCCTTTAGAAAAAAGCAAAACCCAAAGCAGAAAACTATTTAAAATACATTTCTAGTATCATACAGAATTCTTTCTCTTGATACTCCAAGTTCTCCACTGAGTTAAAATTCCTTCCAAGTTTTTGAAATGGTGCTCCCACAATCACTATCTCTGCTATCCATAGGGGAAGCATTGGTCATTCCCCAAATTCCAGAACAATTCACAGCTGCACTTTCCTCCTGCACTCAAGTGGCAGTGGCTCAATTTGGCAGTTTGTCAAAAAGAATCACAGTATAAAACACGTGGTGATTTTTAACCGAATGTATTTGTTGAACATACATTATATGCCATATATATATATATATATATATATATATATATATATATATATTCATACATTATAAATAGAACACAGTTAGAGAATATACTGTATAATCCTGGAATCTAAACAGACTCCTCTTTGAGAACCTCTCTCTAAAATAATTTACTTTTCTTGAGCTTAAAGTTTTGACCGACTTTTAAAAAATACCATTTCATGAGTTATTGTAATTATTGTTCCTTTCTAAGAATGACCAATGTCTTACACATTTATTCCCAAAGGTTAATGAAAACTACGCTGTTAAATAGATCAAATTTTCTGAAAGAATACCAGAATAGGGTTTGTATTCCAAACCAAAGACTTAGCAAAGAAACCATAACTATGAGAGATAATGTTTTATAACAGCAGACATAAAACCATTATAAAATTTTATAATATAAAGTGACAAAATGATGCATCAATTTTTGTTTACTTATAAAATTTCTCAGATATTTGTTATATATCAGAGATTGCTTATAAAAAAAAGAAACTGATACTTGCCACTCTCAAGGATTTAAGAATCTAAATTTACTGAACAAGTAAATCAATATTTGGTGTATGGGGCGATAAGTCCTGTGAGAGATGCTCAGAGTCTTTTTGGACACAAAAGAAGTGCATCTAATTTAGCACCAAGGGGTTCAGTAAACACTTCATGGAAAAGAGGACTCAAGCTGAGCTTTGCTGCTGAGTAAGAGTTGGCTGAGTGAGTGAGAAAAGCAATACAGGTGAAGAGAAGAGCTCTGCTAACAGAGGCACAGAGATGGAAAGCCGCATGAACCATTCAAGATACTGAGAGTTCTTGTTTGGAGGAAAGCTTGAGAGGGGGACAGAATCAGGAAATGAGAAGGGAGAGAATGGTAGAAGCTGAATCATGAAATGCTATGAGAGCCAGGTTTAAATGTGTGAACTTCGTCTAGAAAGGTAATGCCTCTAATCTTTCAAAAGCTACCAATATGAATTTTAATTGGGGAAGTAAAATGAGCATATTTCCATTTTTAAAACATATATTTTACATTTGGAACAAGGCTATTGTAGTAATCTTGAATTCAGGAAGCAAAGTGAAGAAGAGGGAACAGATCCGAGAGATGAAAGGAGATAGAAGTTTTTGAACTTAAGACTAATTGGAAGAGAGGATGGAATGAGAACAAAGAATCTTAAACTGACTTAGCGACTAAGTGGATGATGGTACCAGAGCAGAGAAGACAGGACAAAGAGTGGTTCTCAGGCAGCAGGGAGGAATGACAAATTCATTTCAAATTATCTCAAAAATTATGTTTTCTATATATTGCCCAAAGAATCCCTATAAAATATAAATCACATGTAAAGTATATAACAAATAATTCCCCTGTATTAGACCTAAAGTTTGTTGTGGCTAATATATTCATTTTAATTATTTAATTAGCAACCATTTACTGATTTTCTTGAAGTTATGCTGGGGGTAGGAGGAGGGAAATATTTGAATACCCTCAAGTCTCTTCTAGAAAGAGGAACAGGAAAATTTTAAGTTTATTTATCCTCTCAAAACAGCTCCTTGAAGCAAGCTGATATAGAAAATAATTCTCTTGACCAAAGAATAATGAACAAGTTTTTTAGTCTTTTTTATATATACCATGATTTATTTATTTAAACGTTCCATTAGTTATATCCATTTATGTAGCTTCCATATGTTTGTAATTACAAATGTGATAAATATCCCTGTACTATATCATTGTACACATGCTTTAAGCAGTTTTTTTAAATAACCTTCAAATGAGACTTACATTCATTAGGAAATTACTGTAGTATCATAAGTTATCAGAAGGTGAAATATACACTTTTATTATGTATGATTAACATAGCAACGAGTTATGCATAGTTTGTGCAAAGCATTTTTTTTAAGTTTAGGAAACTTAAACTTCCAGAAAACCAAAAAATAGAAAATGTACTTCTGTGATAGTCAGGAACTTCTATCTCCAACTGTTTACCAGGAACTTTATAATTTATGTATGTATGAGAATATACATCTTCAGCTTCATTAGCCCCCTCTCATTATATTCTATGACCAAAAAAAAAAAAAAAAAAGGTACACTTCTCTTTATTATGGATAACCTATGGCATGGTGAGGAGAAGATATTGCCTGGAAGGCCTGAGCAACTAACAGAAAGAACCAGGAGTAGGTCTCTGAGCCTTGGAGCTATTTAATGAGCCACTCTGCCTCCCACAGCTAGCTCCTCAGAGCTGTACAAGAACTAATAAACTCAGGTCAACAAAAACAAAACACTCACAAATCTCATTCAGTAACTAACACTAAGGATATGCGATTTGCTCCTGACCAGGACGAGAATACTCACTTTCTTTGCGAACCTCCTCAAGGGTAGCAGTAAGCTCTTCCTTTAAAACTGTGGCTTCCTGGGCAATCTTCTGTCCCTTGTCTAATAAATTCCAAGTTGCTTCCTCCACAGAAGCTAGAAGGACTCTGGCTCTTTTTGAACGTCCTTTTTTCCTGTTGGAAGGATTCTGGGGACAGTTGACAAGTGTAGTAACCTGAAATTGGAAAAATAGAAGTCATTCACTAGATGAATTTTAAGAGAACATAGTCCTGGGATATTACAGCCCGAAGTAAATTGAAGTATATCATAGTAACATGACCATTCCAGGTACTGTTGGTACATCCCCGAAAATCAAGTTGAGGCACCAAGAGCGATATTATCTGCCACCACAGAGTTCCCAACTAAAGTTAAGAAGGGAGTAACAGAGCATAAGCGGGCCCTAAAGATTAAATCTCATTGAGTTTTACGATTGGAACAATGTTTTAGAAGACAGTCTGTGCATGTACGTGTGTGTGTTGTTCTAATTAAAGAAAATTCATATGGAGAAAGAATACAAAACCCTGATAGAGCAGTCGCCAATGAGAATAGAAAATTATATATCTCAAAATAGCAAATAATAAAATTTATATCACTTTGTAGCCAGCAATCTACATTAAGAAGGAGGCAAAGATAATTATAATTAAGTCAGTAAATATTAGTCTATGTTGGCTAAGAGTAGAGATGACCAATATTGGGGCGAGGGGCTACTCTGAAACATATAAAGCAGTTATGGGACAAAACCCAAATATTTACTATAACCTACATTTCTGGCCCTTTGTAACCTCTCTTCCCTATCTCCTACACTCTCCCCTAACTCGGCTGCCATCCCAAACAAACAGATCGCACTCTAAGTCCCCAATGAAGAGGCCTTCCTGACCCCCCCATCCCCACCCTCTTCCATTTTGTCCTCTCACCGACTTCATAGTTCTTCAAAGCACATTCGGAGCCTGACATTTATTATGTTTATATGTTTACTTCGTGCTTCCAATACTATAATGTAAACCCCGTGAAAGCATGAAATGCATTTTGTTCCCCAGTACCCAGAATAATGCACAAAGTAGGTTTTAATAAATATTGTACAAATGGCTTAATGAAAGGAGTAGTTGAATAGGACTTTTTAATGTCTGTATTTTCAATTGTCTATGTTACTAACGAACGTGGATTAATTTTATAAATATGTTTGAAATAAGAATAAACTCATGATAAGAGCATTATTTAGAGACAAAAATTAAGTATTTATATTTGGAAACAAAACCTCCTATCAAATTACATTGTAAATAATATTCATTCCTGAATTATACCCGGGCCCCAATAACAAAATTTGGTTAACATTTCCATATGCAAAACTTGAAGATCACTATCACAGAGGAAGAAAAAAAAATAAACTTGTATCCAGCATTTAAATTAGAAGACCTGAAACTCCTATTGAGTTAGACCTCTGCATATCATCAAATAGCCTAGGCTTATAAAAATTATGTACCACTTCACTGAAAACAGACACACATATAAATATAACCGTTCCTGCTCTGCAGCCTCTGAAGATTTTGCTTGTTTATAGAGCATTAAATATTTGTTTATTTGGATATTTGGACCCAGATTTTTAGTTAGGAACTAAGAAGGAACTTACAAGCTATGGGAGAAATATGTGAATGAAAATAATTTTCGTCTGTCCTTTTACCCTTCTCCCCTTATCCAACATTGCCCTCTGTTTTATTCTAATGTATTTTATTCTCATGTTCACAACCCAGAGTGAAATGCATTGCAGCAAGTCTTTGTTTCCTCTCTTGGAAAATGAGAACAACCATATTATCCTATAAGACTATGTAAGGGTTAAATAATGTAAAATGTCTTGCAAAATGCATAACGTGACACAAATATTGGTTTCACTTAATGTGTATTTCCTAGTTAATTCCCACATGGATATAGAAAATGTGCTCTGGGTCTAATCTTATCTTGCTCTTAGGGTCCCCCATGCTGAATTGGTGAAGGCAGGTAAAAAAGCATATTCTATATGCTTTACAAGTAGCCAAATAGGGACAAAAGTCCTTATCATGCATTATATAAAGATGATAGTAAGTCTGATTTATGACATAGGTATTCACATACCCCAAAAAGCAAATATCTCACTATTTTCAAATTTATATATCGAATTAAAAGATACTTGTCCAGATCAAGACAAATTATAGTACCTCGTTTAAAACCTTTGTTTAAAATGAAGAATAAGATCATTATCTAAAAATGTTCCTTCAGAATGTATTTTAAGTGCCACAATTCATGATGCTTCCCACAAAACATTCCTCTAGTATTATTCAGATCCTCCATGCTCCAAATGTTTTCCATAGAATAGCCTGTGTTTTGAAATTTAAATGAGCATTCCAGAAATGCTTTATTCCCTATAAAAATGCTGGAGAAGAAAGAAATGTGAAAAGAACGTTGTATAACACTGTGCTTCCATCAAAAAAGAAATGCAATTGCAACTTACAAAGTATTCACTTTTATAAATCATTTATGCCTGTGTCTTCTTTTAAAATGCTTCAATATGGTTAGTTATTGCTGATTAAACTAAAGTCAAGTAAAGTTTTAATGACTTATTTTATTTCAGAAAGTAAATATGGCTTTGTAATCCTCTGAGAGGGGAATAAACTTTTTTAAACCCCAATTCACCTATAGTATCTAATGACCCAGCAGTGATAAAAAATGATTCTCACCAAGGATTGAGGGGTGCATTTGTTATTTTAAAAAGCCTCCCATCTCTTGAAGGAATATCAGCAACCAGTAAAATTAGCTTTCAAGTTGTGTAAAACAATTCCTGTCTCTTTAGCAATACAAAATCAGTTCCATTTTTATAAGGAACATAAAAACTTAAGTGGGAATTTACAGCAAAGGTGATTCTAATGTAGGGTCGAAGCCCATGTCTTGCCAAACTTTCTGTCGCTGAGGCACAACCTGTCTGTTTTTCTCAGACCTTGGGGAGCCCCTCGCACTGTGAAACCTCTTCAACACCAGGCTTGCAGCTCTTAAAGAACTTGGGTTTTCCCACTTTTCCTTGGTTTCTAAATTTGTGCTAGGCCACAGAAACACCTTCATCACAGACAAGAATGAGTTCCTCATGAAATGGCCCTAAATTAGAGACTTCAAGTAATATTGTTACCATTGGAGCGACTGGAGTTCTAGTAACACACACGCACACCTCTAAGTTCTTTTCACTGCCTAAGAAATGAATTTCAACTCAGCAAACATGAGAAATATTTGTTTATTAAAAGCACATTATGAGGTAGAAGACAGGTCAAGCCTAAAACCAGCTAGCCAAGTGGAAAGAGGTTACGTTCCCCTATGAAGTGAGTACAGGTTACAGCCAAGGAAGATGGAAATGTTGGGGGAGGGAGAGGTCTGTCTGCCATATATTTGGGGACTGTGATGGGGTGGTCCTAAAGACATTCCTAGGTGATTGGCAAGTGAGGTCACCTCAACTGACACCTGGCTGCTCTATAACTGCCTAGTATGCATGTGCTTACCCAGAATTCAGTCTCTTATAATTAGATTCATGAATTTCCAGGCTGAGTCATGAGATTATAATGATAGTATAATGAGGCTGAAGTTAGGGGCAGTACTTTCTGCACATGCATTTGTAGCTGGTTTAGGACAGCAGCTTTTATGGCCTTTGTGCTCTAGGATTTGGGTAATTTATAACCCTAAAAGAGAGGTATTTCTGAAAGGTCCTTGAGGAAGGTCTTCAAGGGAAGTTTCTATGGTTACAGAGCTGGGCCCATATTCCTTTGTTCACCTGTTGTTCATGTCTGACTAGCTACCTAACAATATGAAAAGAAAAAATTCCCTACTTTGTTAATTCTGCATGTTGAAAATTCCATATAACCAGGTATACTTTTAACAGTATACAATATGTATATAAGAAAATTTAGAGTACCCCATAAAAGGAGTTTTCTAATCTTTCCTGATTCAGGTGTGCCTTCTCTAGATGCTTTAGAGACACTGAAAATTAAATTAACACATTTAGTGAACAAGCCATCAACTGTCACTGTATAGAGCAACTCTAGTGCACAACAGGAGCATTGCAGAACATGGTGTGAGGTTGTGAATGCATCATGCAACAATTTGCTTTAAGTATCTCAGACTAAAGCTAGCTTTTTGGAACGTCTTCTCTAATGCCAACTTGAGTGAACATTTAAATTTTATAATCATGTTCTTTCTCATTCTTTTTTTTAATTCTATCATTATAGTATAAAAAGGCCATGTTAACAGCCATCTCTCTTCTTGTTTATTAGCTAAAACATTTTAAATTTTAACCTTCCTCCACTAGCTCACAGGAGCTTTCATGGCTACTTTTGCTTCCTAGAGTTAATTTTAACGTGTAAAATAAAATATAAGACATTTAAGCCATGTTAATTAGCTTAAATTTCAAAGAGTTCTGAAAGAAATTAAAAGAGTAGGAAAATAAAGTTTGTCTATAGATAAGTAAAACCAGTGATCCCTTTAAAGTAAAAGGCATCATTTAGTCTTACATGGTGAGGGGTGGAGGGGAGGGGGTGTCCCTTCACGTCGTTGATAATTTCAACTGTTCCTTATTCCCTACCAAAAACAACCTTCACTGTATTAACAAAGTACAAGGTGATTGAAGTGTTGGGAACCCAGCAATAGCATACCCTCAATTAACATTCAACACTCCCCCAAAACCAATTACAATCTTCTTTTAGTTCATCTCAGGCCAATAAACATTTATTGAACACATATGTTCAAAAACAATACCCTAGACATTTAGAAAATAAAGATAAGTAAGCTCCAGTATGGGAAGAGAGATACAATTAGCTGCATATAAAAGGCAAAATAACAGCTTACACTTAAAAGTACAAAGAAAGTCCTAAAGGGAATTGCAAACATTCACAAAAATTAAGTAAGACTTCCAAGAATAGCCTTTAAGGATGATAGTTTTCTGCCAGGAGAGACAGAAGGGAAGGAGAGCCAGGTGAAAGGAACCATTTGCAAAGGGACAGAGATGGAAATTATTTTTGAGAGTAGCAGATAGTTGTTTAGCAAAATGTGAGGTAAAAACAGAAATTTGGGCAATAAATGAGACTAGGCTGTAGCTTAACAATAGTGTTAAAAGACAAAGAAAGAGTTACTATTTCGTTCAATAGGCATAGGCAGTTCACACAGCATGCCCAAAGTGGAAGCCTTCTTCTACCAGCCTTCCTCTCCTCATCTTATTTCCTACCTCAGGACTGACACATCTAACCTGGGAAGAAACCCAAAGGTATTCTGAACTGTTCCCTCACTCATCCTCCTCTCCAGGTTCTTTATTTTTCTCTTTAAAGACCTTAGTTTCTATCACCTTCTCTCCAGCCACAGCCATCGCTTCTTATAGCTGCCTCTGGATTACTGCCCTAGCCTTCATTCCTTCCAAGCCACACTCCATGACGTGGAAACAGAGGGCCTCCCGAAGCTTCAATCTCAGCACCACCCTCCACTCTATCGTTATGAAAAGTAGATGCCCTCATCATGTTTCCACACCCATCGTACACTCTCATTAGAGCCATCTCTCTGTAGTACTATCTGACACACTTGTACCAGATTAAAACTCTCTGATGGCTCCCTACTGCTACAAGATAAAATCTAAAGCATAGTTTATAAGGCAATTTCTGATTTCACGTCTGACTAAATTTTCACTCTCATCTTCCATTCACAGAGTGACCACAAACTACCTGTTAGGCCCAGAACAGGGAATGTTGTTCCTCCACTGGAACAACTCTCTCCCCTTGTATGCACCTCTCAACACCACTCATCGGTGTTTTGTAATTAGCTGTTAACGGACTGCCTCAGCTTCACCATAAACTCCACAGGGGCAGGGGCTTGAGTCACCCTGAACATCAAGAGCTAGCACACTATAAATATTAAAGGGTGGTTGACATAGTGAAACATGAATGAAACTCTAGATCTTAGAAACCTTAAATCAAGAGCCACAATGTTGAGTGACTTGTATACAGTTACAAAGAGACCGAAACCTACCAGTTAGGCCAAAAATAATTTAGTGATAGCGCATGATAGTTTTCATCAAAAGGAATTCCTTATGTGAGAGGTTCTATCACTTCCCGTGTCTAGGTATCATGGAAGAGCAAATTTTCATTAATTCTGAATAAATAAGTCTCCATTCATATAGCTAATTTAGAATTTGATCAGTTCAAAGCGATCTAGAATCAAGCAGATATTTTATATTTGGATGTTTTTAGTGACATGGTTCATTTTCAAACTACAAATAAAAAGGGTAGGCACACAATTTTTATTACAGATTTTCATTTTTTTAATCTATGTATTAGGGCTGCCATAAAGTATCACAGAGCTTAACACAGAGAAATTTATTTTCTCACATTTCTGGAGGCTAGAATTCCAAGATCAGGGTGTCAGCAGGGCCTGAGGTCTCTCTCACCGGCTTGCAGATAGCCACTTTCTTTTTCTGACATGGCCTTTCTCTCTGTGCATGTGTCCCTGATGTCTCTTCATGTCCTCATTTCCTCTTATAGAGACACCAGTCATTTTGGATTAGGGCCCACCCTAAGGACCCCATTTTAACTCAGTTACCTCTTTAAAGGTCTTATTTTCAATGCAGTCACGTTCTGACATACTGAGGGCTAGGGCTTCAACATATGAATGGGGCAGGGGACACAATTCAAAAAAACAATCCTCACCACAAATGACACAAAAAGTATAAAATGGCCAATACCTTTTTAAATATAATTCAGGGTTTTGTCTGTTTATTAGATTAACACCACTGCTAATATGAGCTATTACTTGAAGCTATTGAGGGACAATAACAAAGTACATGTAGATCCCTCCCCAACTCTACCAGCCTTCTGGACCATGCAGATGGCATAACAAAGCAAAGAGATTAACATGTCAAAATAAAACCAGCTGTAGCTAAATGTTCTAATCCAGGAAGTATACTTATTCCTGGGAAAAAAATATAAACTCAAAAACAACTAGGAAAAGGCCACACGCTGAGACTAATATTAAATATTAGTTTCTTCCAGTTTTTAGATAGCTACTTACCACCCAGAAACAAACAAAAAACAATATTGAACTCCACCATTCATTTATTCAACAAAATAGTGCACCTGCACTGTCCCTGGACGATATGGCAGTGAGCTTCATTCTACTGAAGGGAGACAGAGAATAAACACACTCATAATAGTTACATAACACAATAGTGGTATTATATGTGCTGTGAAGAGAGTAAAAGAAGAGTAAAGGAATAGATGAATGATGGGGAATGGTTAATTTGGATCTAGTATCAGGAAAGCATCTCTGATCAGGTAACAAGGGCCCCAAGGAAGTAAGGAGTAAGACATTTAAATATCTGGGAAAAATATTCTGAGCAAAGGGAACAGCTAGTGCAGTCTCTAACAGGGAGCTTAATCAGTGTGTTCCAAAAGCATCAGGAAGGCCAGTACACCTACTGCAAAGTGAGGAGAGAGCAATAAGAGATGAAGTCAGGCTGGCATCTAGGCACCAAATCATGCAGGCCATGTAATTCACCACCAACACTCTCAATTCTATTCTGGTGACTGGGAGCCATTGCATGTATTAAACAGGTCAAAGTAACATGATCTGACCTAAATGATCATTCTAGCTGCTCTGAGAGAATAGACTAGGGAATTGGGTGGAGATGCGGTAGAGAGGGATAAGAAACAGAAGAAAAAAAGCAGTTAGGAGGCTGTTTCACTAGCCCAAGTGGAGAACAGACTGCTTGTTCCAGGAACCAGTGGTGGAGTTGAGAGTGACAAAATTCTAATATCTCAAGTGAGTCAACAAAGTTTGCTGACAGGTTGGATATGAGTTATCAAAGAAATACGAGGTCAAGGATGACTCTGCGGCATTTGGTCTGAGGTCAGGGGACTCAAAGTTGAGCTTTAGACATGTGAAATTTGCCTATGGAGTTGCTAATTGGAGACTAGTATACAATTCTGGATTGGAGAGAGGTAAATTCTGGAGATGTTTCTTATAGGCTTACACTTTCATTTTAATTATTCACATAGCAAGGTTTTGCTCATCTTACTAAAATTTCAAAAAATATTTGAAAATACATTTGCTTTTTGAAATCAGAGATTGTGTGAGATCTCCTAAAAATAAAAGTATACCTAGAGAAGTTACAGGACTGAACTTTGAGTACCTTAACACTTAGAAGTAATATTTCTCAGGAAACCTTAGACATGTGGCTTTTGCCATTTCACATGTAACTGCTATTTAAAAAGATGTTTATTTTACATGGAGCAATAATTCAGAGACAAATTCAGTCTTCGGGAAAAAAATGCAGTGTTAATCATACATTCTCCTTCTCTACAAATTTTTCCAAATATGCAGTAAAACACTACCAAGATACTGAATTAAGCAAACTAAAAAAGAAATTACATTCCTGCTGCTATTATACCTAAATCAAGCATTAATCATTCTTTGAATCAATAACCAATAGTTTATAGTAGAATACTGATTCAAAGAAGTGCTGAACAAGGAAAAGCAAGTGGACAACTCTTCGATCAATAACCATTGATTTCTCGAAGGAAACAAAATAAGAAATGCAAGATACAATCAGGCCAAAGTTAGCTCTAAATAAAGAAAGGGTTAACCTCACATGTAGTATTTTAGACATGTTCACATGGTCCATCGGTCCATCCAGCCCAGAATTCCACTTCCAGCAGTGGATGATGGTGGGATATGGTTACGACCACTACTTCTGTGTTCTAGCTTTGTTTAATTATCAGTTAAAAACCCTAACAACTATAAAATTGAATAAATTATGCCAATATGCACTGTCAACACAAACTTATGAAAGTTATATCTGCCTTTTACTCCCATTTTTGTACCCAGTTCCCTTTTTTCCCATCTACCCTAGACCATCAGATTTTTTTCCTTTTCTCATCTAACACGAAACTCCTTTTATAGACATGTTCAGGGAAAAATATATACATAATCACCTGCACATCATGTATGAATAAGAAAAACAAGTGTTAAACAAGAAAGACCACAGGTGATGATGATTAGATTTGTAGGCCTCTATGGTCAAGATCTTACAGCAATACAAATGTGATTTGAATACAGCCCATCAGTAATTTAAAGATTGATATTTAATTTAAAACTGATTAGGTGTGTCTACATCATTTGTCAGAATTGTCTCTAAGTGAACAAAACCATTTTTGCCTAATTTATTGGTGAAAATTATACATCAGTAACCAGCTTGAAAATCCTTTCAGCTTAATGCTTGACCTTTGATGCCCTAAGTCCATCCTTCAAAATATCAGGATATTACCATAGTCCCTTAATTCTAAAATACCATCAATTAAAACATACACCATCAATTTAACCACTTTTCAGAATGTAAGTGTGGATAATATTTTGTCAATATTGAACTTTCCATATCTAAGGCTGAGCCATGAGGCCTATTATTCCAGGGAAGGAGAGAGCCAGCTTGAAACTCAAAGATAATCAATGGTATCTTAGTTTAAAGCCAGCTTAAAACAAAAAAAAATAGCTATGAAACCATAGGAAAAGAGAAAATTTTCCAGATTCTTTTAGCTATTAGATCCCAATTAGCAAGAGTTATATCTGCTATATATTGGAAGAAGGAGCTGACAAATAAAGACAAGTAAGATACATGTCCTTATTTCTCCTCTCTGAGCTTCATCATATTGGGGATCTGTGTTAGTATGATAGAAAACACTGAAAGCAGAGGAACTTTAAGTTCCACTTCTCCTTTGGACTCTGAAAAAATTGCTTCATGAGCTCCTTTGTAGAAACTTTGAGGTGCCACAGTACAATCTTGGCATCACAGGGTAGATAGTTAGGTCAAAGAAGCCAGCTTACCTTTGCCAAGGCACTCTTGATTCTCATGAAGCATAGGTAAGAACCAGACCATCCTAGATACCCTAAATTCCAACTGAAAAGTGGCTGTATGAAGAGGTGGCCTGCACTAAGCCTACTATGGTGTAGAGCAAAGGTGATCCTGCAGCAGAGGCTGAGAGGTAAACAGATAATGCAGGCACTTGATGGATGATGTAGCTGGGACTTTGGGATCTCAAGCACCATCCAGGGCCAAGGTAAGGCTAAGGCATTTTGGAAAACCATGGGCCTTAACCAAGCTGAGAGAAAGAAGTCCTCAAATTTTATCAGCTATAGACTACATCAGGAAAAGCACAGAGGTGCCCACAAGATGGCCATGCTTAGGACTGGTCACCCCTCAAAGGTCACCAGTCCAAGAACATTCCAAACCAATGCAGCAATAGACACTAAATATCCAAAGGTCACCACACAGATCCAAAAGACTATCTCCTACCCGCATGAGGTCATATAAGCAACACCCCCACCTCAACCACACGTTTCTGACCATTTTATCTAAAGAATTGAGTATTTACCAAAAACAGACTATTTACATTGCTGAATCACATCCCAATCTTATTGACTGAAATATAAGGCATTTATCCCAGCCTCCAGTGGGGTGGGAGCCTATGAGGAAGATCGGATCACTTATGGAAGATAAAGGAGCTAAAGTGTATTGTAGGTAAATTTGTGATACCTGACAAGAATCAAAAAGGAAAACTACATTAAATGTTCATATCCATTGTAAGATGCATCCTAATTTCAGAAATGCTTAAAAACATAGGTGAAGAATGTGGGAATGTGTCTAAATCAAAGAAATATAATGCCTTGTAAATCAGGTTGAGAATACAGATCCTAATACAGATCCTACGAGAAAACACTTATCTGAAAATTACAAACCAAGTTGTTAAGCTTTTATTTGTAGAGCATTCAGTGCTGTGATACCATATATCTCCAAATTCTGCTATAACAAGGTTAAGTAACTTTCCCAGAGTTAAAAATTATGTCTAGTCCATAACAAAATGTGCCCTGGTTCCAAGCATCCTAAAGGAGAAAACAAACTTTTAAAAATCTGCTGCTTTCTCAGGTTCATGCTTCCTGGTGCCCCAGAGCCATTTCTGGGAAGAACAGAATCAACCTGATGTAAGACTGACCAACAGGCTTGGAGAAGGAAGGAAGTAGGCATGGCTATACCTAAGTCAGGGTGTGGGAGAGGCAGAGCCTTTTCAGAAGAAATGCACTGGTCCCTCACAACAGGACAATCACCCTCGAGCATCCCCTTCAAGGACCCACGGGTAGCAGTTTTCAACTCTGGCTACACAAATTACGAATTAAAAGTTGAAATTTATAGTCTCTACACGTGTGCTGTTCAAACATTAATGTAATACAAATCACCTGAGATCTTATTACACCATAGATTTTGATTCAGTGAGTCCACAGTGGCACCCCAAGAGTCTGCATTTTTTAGAGAGTTCCCAAACAAGCCTGACACTCAGTTCTTAGACAACACTTTGGTGGCAGGAAGGTCCTCCTCCAGTGGCCATATTTTAGAATCAACTAGGAGGCTTTTAAAACACTGTCAATGGGGTCCTACTTCCAGAGATTCTGATGTAATTGGCCTTAGCTCTGACCTGGGTATCAGGATGTTTGTAAGTTCCTCAAGTGATGCCTTGTAAGCTAAGGTTGAGAAGCACGGGTGCAGGTGACTGTAACATAACTTCTTCATGTAATGTAACATCACACCATAATTTCACACTTGCACATTTTGAATCTCTTTTCCTCACTATCCACTTAATCGACCCCAAGCAAAGTCTGCCAAAACCAAGGATGCCATGTGAAATAGATCGCCAGACCCAATTCCAATTGTGCATGGAAGTAGGGGCGGGGAGATGTTTCACATCATCAGGCAATTCTTGAGTCACCAGTTAGTCTCCTACAATTCAACTCAATTCTTACACTACTAGTAATAGCATCAGATTCCACAGGTTAAGGGTTCAGTCCTACAAGACTCTCCCGCACTTCATCAGACACCAGTTGCTAGCCATTTTTACCTGGGCTTCTGACTGACTGACTATAAATTGGAGGCTTCCAAGATCCCCATTTGGGTTTGATTAATTTGCTATAGCAGTTCACAAAACTCAGAGAAACATTTTACTTACTAGATCATTGTTTTATTATAAGAGTATATAAGGCAAGACAGCCAGATGGAAGAGATGTGTAAGGCAAGGTATGTGGTAAGGTCTCGGAGCTTCCCTGCCTTCTCTAGCACATCATTTTCCCAGATTCAAGAATCAGAATCCTCCCAACCCCATCCTTTTGGATTTTTAGGGAGTTTTCATCAGACAGGCATGACTGATTAATCACAGCAGATTGAACCTGCAGCCTCTCTCTCCTTCCCAGAAGTTAAGACATGGGACTGAAAGTTGCACCCCTCGAATCACAACCATCCCCCATCCTTGGGTGCTTTCCCAAAGTCATCTTATTGATATAAAAAATACCTTTATCACTCTCAACATGTAGGAAATTCCAAGAGTTTGGGGAGCTAATAGCCAAGAACCGTGGATGAATACCAAATATATATATGAGAAATTTATTTTGGTCATCTGAATAACAAAATATGTATTTCTTATAAATCACAGTATCACATCATGATACCCAAAACCCTTGAGTCCGCCCTCACCTTGTCCATACATCAAGTAGTGAATTGCCGGGTAAGGGAGAGCTGCAGAACATGGATCCAAGACCTCTCAGCTGCAGTAGTTTTCCTAGATCTACTACTAATAGTCCTACTAGGACCACAGAGAACAGAGCATGTTCCAGAGAGTTGATGTGGAAAGTAACCCCAGAAATTCCTTATAAAATTATTCAAATGGATACCACCAACCCCATTAAAAAGACATATAAGAAGCACCATTCTAGGTCAAGCCTTTTAGCCAAGAGGCATAACTATGCTCACTACTGCTGATATAATAGTCAGCAGTTCCTATGTTATAATTAGCTGGGGGCTTTAAAATTACTGCCTGGTCCTACTTCCAGAGATTCTGATTTAATTGACTTCCTGGGCATCAAGAGTTTTAAACCCCGCCCCCCCCCAGGTCATTTTAATGTGTATCCAAAGTTGGAAACCACTAACAGGATCTCAGCAGCAACAGGAATTTTCTGAATTGCCTAGTTAGCACTCTTCCCCCAAGTGAGGCTTTCATGTCTCACAGAGCTTGGCCACAAAACACTCTATCATAACTTATCTCACAGGGGGGCTCCTCCATATGGAATAGTGCCCATTTCTTGTCCTTCCTTAACCAGTAAGTGCAGAGTATCTCTATGAGAAAATGGTCACTCTAGAGCTAGGGTCTGCAAGTTAAGTACCCATGGCCAAATCTGACCACTTGCCCATTTTTGTAAATAAAGTTTTACTGAAACACAACCATATCTTTCTGTCTACATATTGTCTGTGGCTGCTTCCAAACTACAACAGCAGAGTAGTTGCAACAGAAACTCTGTAGCTGCCAAAATGAAATTATTATCTGTGCAGAAAAAGTTTGCTGACCAGTGGTCTAGAGTCATGACATTGTCAAGCCACAGCAATATCTCCTGAGACAAGCTGGTGCTCCGGAATAGGCCAGGGGGTTCTACAAAGATAGAATCACACATCAAGCAGTAAAAATAACCATATCTGGAGAGACAGGGACTCTTCTATCCTTTCAGACAGCTGAACCAGAATCAATCCCTTCAATCTAGCATTTTCCCCTAAAAGGACAAGTGGATCTGGACTTACCAATCTATATCACCTACAGAAGCCTGCCTACAGAAGCAGTTTACAAGGTCTTATTCCACAGCTAAACTAGAAGAGGATATCTGTGGGATTATTCCGAATTTGTGGAGGAAAAGATGAGCTGTGATTGAAAAAAAAAGTATTAACAGAAGTGGAGTGGATTAAGGATGGTCAAAGAACCCAGAACAAAAGAGCAGAAACTGGAATGAGTAGAAAGAAAATCAGAGTTTGATAGAATAAAAGGTCTAGGAAGCAAACTGAGAAAAGGTGGAGCATGTGCAGACTGACATCTGCCCACAGTTAATCTCAAAGCCACCAGGTTCTTATGGTGGGAGCATCACTTGTATCCCCAACCATGCACACCCCAGCTGGACTCGCACTATTTTAATCAATTAGCTACCAGTTTATCTTTTCTTTATTTTAAAGAGTGGCTTCCTTTTCTCAACTATTTGTTTCTCAAGGAATACTATAGGCTAACAATTTTCCCATGGGAGCAATTTTCTGGCAGTAAAAGAATGCAAAAAATAGAATTCACTTTATTAGAATCAACTTAACCACATTGAATCATCCTAAGCTTAAAACATTTTGAGGCAGAATTAAGTTTATTTTTTGTCCTATCATAAAAATAACATCTTTATACCTATTAAGCCTTGAGCCTGTAAGTTAAAAGACATTTAAACTTACTAACTTTTAAGGTTACTTAAGGCTATAGTCAAAACTCCAATATTTGCTTATAATCCACAAAAACATTATATGTACAGACTTGACTTTGAGATTTCCTTGGAATCTTCAATGTTAATTTTGATAAAAATTCCAGTAATAGGAAAATCAGCAAAACTACCCAAAAACTAAATTAATAGATAGATAGATAGATAGATAGATAGATAGATAGATAGATAGATAGATAGATAAAGCAGCTTGGAGATAAAACCAAGGAAACAAGTAAATGGCATCATGCTCATTCAAAATGAATATAGAAATGACAGAGAACAACCACAAAACTTGAATTATTTTCTAAAAGAAACACAGGAAATATTATTCTAAGAAGCTAAGAAGCCAAAGCATGTCCTCTCCTAACTGGAAGTCCATCAGATCTGTCTGTAGAACAGTAGGAAATGAACCCTTTGGGCATCTAGGCATCTATTTGCATAAAATGATATTCATGATTGCTTTTCTTTTTTTCTTCCCCCCCTCCCCCCTTGAGTAAAGGAGAAGAAACAGAAATTATGTTGCGAATGGGAGGTGGCAGAGAGGTTCTGCTAGGAGTCAGGGAGGAAAGAAAAACATGATACTTACAGGAGTAAAGATGAACTATTTACCATCCTGCTAGTTGGACTGAGTTTGATGCTAATAGGAGAGGGAAGTGATTTGAGAAGATGAAAGACATTGTTTTATAAGGAAATGTGTGTAACTCTAGGTGCAAGCACTGCTCCATTGGCGCCCGTGTGACAGAGTGAAGCACAGTTGGGAAGAGAGGCATTCTACTCCCTTTTATAGGAGCTCATGAGGTCTCAGTGCTATTTCACCATTTTGAGGATTCACAGCTTTGGAGGCATTGAGACACAGATCCTTGGCATGTCCATTTCTAGTCTCGCAACAGATATCATTAGCAGTTACTATCCACCATCACCAAGATGAAGCCAGATAAAATGAAAGAATATGGCAGATAGACTGATTTGGAAGAATACGTAGGTCATACCTCAGAGAATCCAAATTTCTGGAGGTAAGAGAAAGAGCTAAAGGGAGGCTTTATATGAAAATCTCCATTCTAGCATAAGTAATGAAGGCAATTATAGAAACCCTGGATTGTTGCTGCTAATAGAACTTCTTTTTGAACTTTCAGCCACTGATGAGGAGGTAGGAAGCCAGGAAATCAGATTATGTAAGAAAGACAAGCATCTGGTCTATATGACCAGAGCTCAAGGGGACTGGAAACAGCAAGACCCCACAAAGGCTAGAGTATAATTCTGAGACTAGAAGGTGGCTTGGAAATTGGAAGAATTCATTACAAGCTTGCTAATTTCATTATCCGTCAAAAGCAGAAATTTTTGCACTACAGCTTGAAAAGTGCTTCACTAGAATTCTTCCCCATGTCTCCACGTCTTTCGTGTGTCTTTAAGCTTTGCACATGATACAACGGTCTAACTCTAGGTACTAACTGTTAGCTCTCAGTACATAGTCCATTTCTCAGAGGATGGTGAAAGGACCAATTCACTATCATCCCTAGAGGCATAGCTCTCATGCCAGATTGCCTCACAGGCTTCTGGCCAACCCATAACTGAGTGGTCAGTAATTCAGTTGACCACCATGATAAAATCAGCTATGACAGGGCAAAAAAGGCGATTTGACAGCAGATAAAAATTTAACAAAAAGGAACTCCTAAAAAGAAAGCAATGGGAAGGTAATAGTTATTGGGGCTGTTCACAAATATTCCCGTTCTCCTGGGCACAAGGCAGCATCCACATTGACTACTTTACTTGCTTTGGTAAAACAATGTGAGTAGAAATGACATACGTCAAATGCAGGTGGACATTTTAGGGGTCCTTCTATGATTTCATCGTGTTCTCTTTCCCCTGTTACAACAGTGGAAATAAATGTTGAGATATAGTGCCTGTTAGTCTGGGTCCCTGAGTGCCTGTACTAAGCAGAGATTCCCAACCAGCTAACATTGGACATGTAACTTGAGCAACAAATTAAATTTGTTAAGCCTCAGAGATTTAGAAATTTTCTTCTTATCACAGCATAACCTAGTTTATGCTGACTGATAAAAGGGTTAGCAGATATTCTTAAACTAGACCCAATAAGTATTAAAGGGTATATAAAAACCCATTCCCAAAAGACTCCCAGAAATAAATGGGAGATACTATGGAAGCAAAAAACTGGGAAAAGGCCAAGATCCCCTAAGTAACAAACAAATATTGTTTGTTACTTTTGATCTAACTCTGTATTTACCTCTTGAAAACATGGGATATATTTACATTAGAATATACCTTTGAACTTTTGCCCAAAAAAGCTTTATAGAGATAACACATTATAAGTAATTCGTTATTGTTTTTATCTTAAAGGGTTTTTAGTAAGTCAATTCTTTTAGCTTACATTCAACATAAATCTGACACATAGCAAATTATATTTTGTGGCAAATTAGATTATAGACATTTCCATCATGTAATGACTATAGCATGATCTCGCAATGTATATCTCCTTCAGAGAGTATACGACACAGAGATGTAAATTCTTTTCATTGCAATTCTGCATAAATAGACTTTCTGCACTGCACTGCCGAACTTGGATCTTGAAAGTGATAAAGTGCAGATGCCTACGGTTGCAATCATAAAAATGTAATTGCTGAGAAAAAAATATTTCTGATCCATTGGAGGAATTTATTACAGAGGGATACAACTGTGTAAGTTATCACACAGAGAAAATGAAAGTGAATGATTGAAATATATCCCAGGCTAAACACCCCTGTAAAATGACCAAGTGATTTACTTGTGCCAAGGAGAAAAAAAAAAAAAAAGATTAAAGATAAATCAAGTTGGTGGGAAGACTCTGGTGACTATAAAAAGAGCAGAATAAAGATTTACAAATAAATGAATTTAGAAGCTAGTAACATAATAGTAACTATAACCAATTACTCCAAAAATTAAAATATAATTTTGAATTTGAGTTATATATAAAAGCGGTTATTAATATCTTTGGAATCTTGAAAGCAAAGGAATATAACATGAAGATAATGAGGAAAGGTGAGAATTTGTTTAATGAGTACTAAATTGATAAGTTTTATCTAGTGGTACTATGAACTTAAAAATCATAAATTCTTTTGGAATGTTTTCCAGTGTAAATAGAGATTATACTACATACTTAAAATAAACCATGTAACTACTTCAAATTAAACACTCTGAAAAAAAAAAAAGAATGTGATCAGCTATTTCATTCTATTCTAGAAGAAAATACCTTAAATATAATTTAATGTGATTTTTTTACTTATATTGATAGGTGATACATGACCAAAGTGATAGATGCAACAAGGTTATGTATCAAATCCAAAAAGGTCAGTTATTTTAAGTTAATCTGACTTTGAAATCCACTATTTTTAATAAGGAGAATCCCATTACAACGAAAATCAAAAGTTCGTCCAAATAATTTGTTGTACTAGAATTCTCCTTTATGAGATAGTTCCAGAATATAGTAAATATTCTATAAATTCTTAATATTTTTAATTTAACTTGACAAATATTGCTAAGATCTAAAAACCTTTTTCTCTAACTAGCATATTCCTGAAGAAAAAGCATAAATAAACATTTTCAAAAAACAGTGACAATAACCTTTAGGAAGATAAAATTAGCAATTACACTTACTTGTAACTAAAAACTATCTAACATATAATAAGAACTAACTTCTCTTTCCCTGACACATCTACTTGCAGATCTTGAGAAGTCTGAATCCAGACACCACATTAAAGGCCCTCTAAAATTAGCATAATCACACTTTTTAAAAGAGTTATATTTCTTTCAAATCAAATACAATTACTTCAGGTCCTTTTCACCATTTTAATTTTCTAGGTGGACTCAACTAATGTTTACAGATTATTATAATAGCTTTTAGACATTCCAAAAAACTACATACCAACTCTGAACAGCATATCCTTCAATGTGAATTTGTTTAGAATACTCTCTATTGACCAGTATATCCATGTATTTAACTAAAGCAAAACATCTATTGGTTCGTTATCTATTCTTCTCATGTTTTTCATTTTTCAGTACTTACTATACATTGTAATTTCCATGGTATTAATACCTGGATTATGAGAGGCTCCAGAAGCTTCTCTACAGTGTATGTTTGGACATGCAGATCCTGGGGATCAATATTCAGTGTGATTGGTGTTTCAGCCGACATGCTGCCTGTGCACAAAAACAAAAGACACTTGTTACCAAAGAAAATTATGTTCCAAAGAAAAGCACTGATGAAAATCATCGAGTGCATGAGATTTGTATTCAAGACCTATTCCTGATATCAGCTGTAGCTCTCAGAGGACCGGGATGCCAAGCCCACCAACAGAGAAATGAGATATTCTCCAAGTGTTCTTTGAGGTCACGCTTTCTGGGCTTAGATCTTCTAATAAATTAATCTATGTTAGCATGTTCATGACTAAAATAATAACTCGGGCCAGATGATTTTGCATTTGAACAGAGGCCTTAAGTAAAAAAAGGAGGGCCAAGATGGTAAGACATATCTTACAGTACACAAATCTTTGATTTTCATGAAATCATAGCACTGAGGCAGCCAGCAGCCCATATTTGGCCTGTTCTTGTTAATGATGACTCAGACGAGAAGCCAGGTAGGACTTTGGAAGACACGTGACACATCTCAATTCCAAAAACACTTGTTTATTCAGGGTTTTGATTGGATCGGAAAGTTACTTTCTTGTACATAAAAGAAACTAATATGAATTGGCATAGTTATTATAAAAAGAGAGAAGCCTCTGAGAAGGCATCGATCTGGGGGCAAGATGAAATAAGGGGGAAAATTACAAATCACTCTTTAGGCATTAACAATCTTAAAAATCAATTCTGTAATATTTTGCATAAGAATACATATATCTATCAAATGACTATATGTGGCATATCACAACATATTGAAATTAACATATCAAGCATGAAGACTGTTACCTAAATCACAAAGCCTCACGAGTTTGCATTAACTTCTTCACAGTCCATAAGCAACCAGCAAGTATTTACTGAAGGGCCACATAGAGAAACAGTAAGATACACATCTCTCCTATATACAACTTGGCCTGTTAAAAAAAATTAATTTACAGTCCACAGAAATGTGTACTACTAAAATGCAAAAAAACTTCTTAAAGCATCTGAGATCTTGCTCCCCACCATATGTTCTAAGTTGGTCTCAAATAAACTCTTATAAAATTAAAAATAAACTTTAAATAAATCTTAGAATCCTTCCCTTAGTTATTACCTATTTTCTTCTATTGTTTCCTTATTTACAGGCTAAGAGGACACAAGAATCTTCCCCCAGAAAATATCCTTATATTCCTTATGATACACATAGAAACAAACAAAAAATAATAAAAAGTGTTTCTTTTTTTAGTTTCTTTAGTTATCATTTAAGGTATTAGGACAAATACTTGTTTCCTTTTTAGTTGATTGATTGGCTCCATGAATGGATGTAGATAAATGAGTGAATGAATGAATGGATGAATGAGCACACATTTTCATGGTCTCTCTTATCCAGAATCAATCCCTTCAATGCTCCTCTTCAACTAGTGATTCTAGGACAGAGAATTGTTCTTTCTCCTATATCCCTGTCACCAATCCCTAGATGATCAGAATTTTAGGCTAGGACCCATGTTCCCTCTCAGCTCCTTCCCGAGTCTACCTCCATTCTCGTCCTAGACTTTTTCAACTTCCACTAGCCTAGGTTCATAAAATCAGCATCTCTTTTTTCTTCAATCTTTCCCACTCTAATGGATTCTTTCCTTGGATCCATAAATGTGTTATTGTATGTATTTGAAGATAATTATAATCCCTGTGTGTGTAAGTAAAAAAAAAATCAGTGCTTCACCAAGGCTCTTCTAGACTGTACATCCTGATACACAAGCAGAGAGAGACATACACACACACACGAAATCCTCCTATAACTAAAAAATCATCCTCATTGACTCTTGATGTACTCTAATTCTTTAATTAATAATGATATTTGTTTTTAAAAAATAGAAGCATTCTTGGGGAAAACGTGGTGGAGTGAGAGACCATCCTCATCTCTCCCCTTGAAAACAACAATAAGCTGAACATCTAAAACGCAACAAAAAACACCCAAACTGCACACCAGCACATCTGAGCATGGAATTTGCGCATAAGAACTACCACAGGTCAGAACCCCAGGTGTTGGGCGGATGGACTGGGAAAAATAAAGAAGCTGCCTCTCGCAGCCACTGGAGATCCTTGCAGGAGGAGGGGAGGGTGAAGGAGCTGCAACTTCCCTGAACAACCCTGACTGGAAGTGCCAGAATTCTACGCAGCCAGCAGCAGAGCCCAGTGATCAGGCCAGAAAGCAAAGATGCAGGACAGGACCACAGAGAAACAACAGTTGATTTGTATCAACCGAGGATGCACAACCAAAGTTGAGCCTTAGCCTCCAACTCTCAACCCAGAGGGCCCCTCCCCCTATACCCTCTGAGCCCCAGGGGAATCTGAGCAAATGCTACCAAAACTGTTTATTAACACTGACAGAAACCGAAACTGAGAATAGCGAGTGTGATTAAATTTCTGTAAGAAAGTTGTTAAAAACATTATTTAGGCTTTATATAAAAGCAGGGAGGGATCAAAGAAGCTTAGACGCCACCAACTGGAAACCAAAAGAAAAGCACCTCCTTTGTAGCAGGCTAAAGAGAGACCTTTATATAATAAATCTTCTTTCTGGAAAAATGTCAGAATACACTTCCATTAATGCCCAGATGGAGAAATAGTCCATTAAACACTGTGGACAACCAAGGTGACAAGGCACCTCAGAAAGAAAGAGAAAAAATCCAGGAAATAAGCTTACAAAGAAATATGCGACTTAAATGACAGAGAATTCAAGATGGTACTTGTGAAAAAACTGAATGAGTTCCGAAATGAGTCACATCAACAATTTCAGAAATTGAAAAAACAACTAGATGAGCAGAGCAAGGAGATTGAAACCTCAAGAAAAACAGAATAGATCTCTGGAGAGAAAGAACACACTGCAAGAGTGAAAAATGAAATAGCAAGCTTGTGAAATGAGTCGACCAAATGGAAGAAAGATCAGTGATACTGAAGACAGAAATCTAGAAATAAATCAGAAGGAAGAAGAGAGAAACCGAAGAATGAAAAATAATGAAAGAGAAATTCAAGAACTAGCTGATACATCAGGAGAGGAAACATAAGAATAATGGGCATTATCAAAGGTGAGGAAAAGGAGCAGGGACTAGAAAGCATTTTTGACAAATAGTTGATGAGAATTTCCCAAATCTAAGGAATGAGCCAGGAGCTTAGAATTCAAGAAGACAACAAAACACCCAATTATCTCAACCCAAAAAGGCCTTCACCAAGACATATTGTATTAAAGTTATCAAAAATCAATGACAAAGATAGAATTCTCAGGGAGCCAGGGAGATGAAAATGGTACTATAAAGGAAAATCCATTAGATTATCCTCAGACTTCTCAGTGCTAAACCTATAAAGCAGAAAAGAATGGAATCAAAATTTAAACTATTAAGTGAAAGGAACTACCAACCTAGAATAATCCAGCTAAGCAACTTTTAGATACAAAGGAGAAATTAAGACCTTTCCAGACATACAAAAATTGAGGAAATTCTCCACTACAAGGCCTGCACTATAGGAAATACTGAAAGTCAGCTCACCTAAAACAAAATGACAAAAACAACAAAAAAAAACCATAATTAGGAGTAAAGTGACTATCAGGCAAATAGAACAGACACAATCCTTACTAAGAACAGGGAATTGCTATAGCAAGAGTAATGAATGTTCAGCATACATAGGGACAAATTGAGATAACAATGACTGAAAAAGGGAGGATTCAAAGATCCAAATTCGCAAAGGGGAATGGAGATAAGGCACACGCAAAAAAAATGACTGTATATATATATATATATATATACTTCTTTTCATATTCTAATGGTAACCACACACCAAAGATTCAGAACTGAAGTATATAACATAAAACAAGAAAGAGGCAAAACCCACAAAAGCCAACCAAAATAAAGAAAACAGAAACACAAGGACAAGGAAGCAATGGAAACACCAGCTACCAGAAAGCAAAAGATAAAATGGCTATAAGAAGACCTCATATTTCAATAATCACCCTAAATGTAAATGGACTGAACTCACCAATAAAAAGGCACAGAGTTGCAGAATGGATCAAAAACAAAACCAACCATATGCTGCCTCCAGGAGACACATCTCAGCTCCAAAGACAAATATAGACTCAAAGTGAAAGGGTGGAAAATGATATTTCAAGCAAATGGCATTCAGAGAAAACAGGGTAGCGTACTAATATCAGAAAAATAGACTTCAAAATAAAAAAGGTAAAGAAAGATACTGAGGGACACTTCATAATGATAAAGGGAATCATGCACCAAGAAGACATAACACTTATTAATATCTATGCTCCCAATCAGGGAGCCCGAAATATGTAAAGCAATTACTAACAGAACTAAAGGAGAAACAGACCAAACACTATCATAGTAGGGGACCTAAATACCCCACTGTCGGATATGGACAGATCATCCAAACAGAAAATCAATAAGGAAATAACATCCTTAAATGACACATTAGACCAACTGGACATAATTGACATTTACAGAGCCTTCCATCCCAAAACAGCTGCTTATACATTCTTCTCTAGTGCACATGGAACATTCTCAAGAATCACACATACTGGGACAGAGATAGCCTCAACAAATATAAGAGGGTTGAAATCATACCAACCATATTCTCTGATCATAATGCTTTGAAACTAGAGATCAACTGCAAAAAGAAATCAGGAAGAACCACAAATACATGGAGATTAAACAACATGCTACTGAAAATAACTGGGTCAGAGAAGAAATAAAAGAGAGATCAAGAGATACATAGAAACGAATGATAATGATAGTACAACATATCAAAACTTTTGGGACACGCAAAAGTGGTCATAAGAGGAAAGTTTATCATTACAGGCCTATCTCCAAAAACAAGCCCAAATAAACAACCTAATGCTTCATCTTAAAAAACTAGAAAAGGAAGAACAAATGAAGCCTAAAGTCAGCAGAAGAAAAAAATAATCAAAATCTGAGCAGAAATAAATGAAACTGGAAAAAAAAACCAATAGAAAAAATATGCAACAAAGAGCTTGGTCTTTGCGAAGGTTAATAAAATTGACAAACCTCTGGCTAGACTCACTAAAGAGAAAAGAGAAAGGACACAGATAAACAAAATCAGGGATGAAGGAGGGGAAATTACAACAGACACTGCAGAAATACTAAGGATTATGCAAGAATACCATGAAAAAGTATATAACACCAAATTTAATGACCTAGAAGAAATGGAACAATACTTTGAAAAATACAATCTTCCTAGACTGAATCAAGATCTGGAAAATCTAAATAGACCAATCAGCAGTATGGAAATGGAAACAAACATTAAAAATCTACCAGAAAGTGAAAGTCTAGGACCAGAAGGCTTCAACAGTGAATTCTACCAAACATTCAAAGATTTAATACCTATTCTCCCCAAACTCTTCCAAAAAATCGAAGAGGAGGCAATACTTCCCAACACATTTTATGAGGCCAATATTATTCTGATACGAAAACCTGGGAAAGATAACACAAAAAAAGAAAACTGCAGATCAATTTCTCTCATGCACACAGATGCAAAAATCCTAAATAAGATACTAGCAAACCGAATACAGCAACATATTAAAAAAATTTTACACCATGATCAAGTGGGCTTCATCCCAGGGGCACAGGGATGCAAATCAATTGATGTGATACAGCACATATGATTCTATTTTTTAGAAATATCAATAGATGCATATCAATAGATGCAGCAAAAGCCTTCGACAAGACACAGCATCCATTTATGATCAAAACACCTAACAAAATTGGTATAGGAGGAAAGTACCTTAACATAACAAAGTCCATCTATGACAAACCCTCAGCCAACATTATACTTACTGGTGAAAAACTAAAAACCTTCCCTCTAAGATCAGGAGCAAGGCTAGGCTGTCCACTATTATTCAATATAACATTGGAGGTCCTAGCGAGTGCCATCAGACAAAAGAAAGATATAAAAGGCATCGAAATAGGAAACCGAAAAGTTAAACTGTCACTATTTGTAGATGATATGATTCCCCATATAGAAAACCCTAAAAACTCCACAAGAACACTACTAAAAAACAATAAGCAAATACAGTAAAGTTTCTGGATACAAAATCAATGTTCAAAAATCCATAGTGTTCCTATACTCTAATAATGAAGTGTCAGAAAAAAAAGTGGAAAAAATAATTTATTTTGCAATTGCAACAAAAAGAATAAAATGCCTAGGAATAAATTTAACAAAACATGTGAACCTATAATCAAAACAGACACACAGACCAGTGGAACAGAATTGAGAGTCCAGAAGTAAATCCATATATATATATATATGAGCAAATAATTTTTAACAAAAAAGCCAAAAACATACAGTGGAGAAAGGAAAGCCTCTGCAATAAATGGTGCTAGGAAAATTGGAAGGCCACCTGTAAAAGAATGAAACTAGATTGTTGTCTATCACCACACTCAAAATTAACTCAAAATGGATTAAGGACCTGAATATGAGACCTGAAATAATAAAATGCATGGAAGAAAACATAGGAACTAAACTCAAGGACCTTGGACTTAAGGAGGATTTTATGAATTTTACCTCAAAGGCAAAAATAAATGAATGAAACTACATCAAACTAAAAAGTTACTGCTCACCAAAAGAAATCATCAACAAAGTAAAGAGACAACCATCCAAATGGGAAAATATATTTGCAAGCAACACCTCCGATAAGGGCCTAATATCCAAAATAGACAAAGAATTCACACAGCTCAAAAACAACAAAAAACAAATGATCCAATCAAAAAATGGGCAGAGGACCTGTACAGACATTTCTCCCTAGAGGACATACAAATGTCCAACAGATATATAAAAAGGTGCTCATCATCACTAGCTATCAGGAAAATGCAAATCAAAACCACAATGAGATATCATCGCACACATGTTAGCTATAATCAACAGGACAAGTACTAACAAATGTCAGAAATGATGCGGAGAAAAAGGAACCGTCATACACTGCTGGTGGGACTGCAAATTGGTACAGCAACTTTGGAAAACATTATGGAGTTTCCTCAAACAACAAAGAATTGATCTGCTATATGATCCAGCAATCCCTCTACTGGGTTTTTACTCAAAGACTTGAAAACCCATATCCAAAAAGATATTTGCTCACTGATGTTCATAGTGGCCAGAACATGGAAGCAACCAAAGTGTCCTATAATTATTGGCTAAAGAAGCTGTGGTACATATATACAATGGAATATTACTCAGCCATAAGAAGAGATGAAATGCTGCCATTTGCAACAACATGGATGGGCCTCGAGATAACCATGCTAAGTGAAATAAGCCAGACAGAAAAAGTTGAAAAATCACATGATATCACTTATATGTGGGATATAAACCTAAAAGCAATAAATGAACAGGACAAACAAACAGAGACTAAGGGACATGGACAATGGACTAGTGGTTACCAGAAAGTAGGGAGTGAGGGAGGAGCGGGGAGATAGACAGGATAAAGGGGGTCAAATATAGGGAGGTAGGGGGAGGGTAAAGTGGGTAAAGGAGATCAAATATATGTTAGGTGAAGGAAACTGGATTTTGAGTGGTAAACACACAATAGAATATATAAATTTCAAATTATAATTTATGCCTGAAAATTATGTAATTATATTAACAAATGTTACCCCAATAAACTTAATAAAAAATAAATTTAAAAAAATAGAAGCAAATACTGTATGTAAAGTCCAGCAGCCTAATGCTCTTCACATGGTAAGCCACATGATTAAACTCCACAATGCTCTTACTATCAAAATGGATAAAATATTCTTAAGAATAACAGAAATCTGCCAAAAGGCTGTCTTGAGTGATTTAACATAGAAATTTATACATAATCAAAATAGTGAATTTCAAACATGATTATAATCAAATATATTCACAAAACAGAATTCTCTCATGTATCTTCAGTAAAGTGTGATATTAAAAACAGAAAATTATTCTGACAGTCTCAAAGGAAAACCACTTATGACAAATATAATAATTTATTAAAGCATATAAGTAAAATTACATACTCCAAAGTTGACTATACTGCTAAAAATACTAATGCACAATAATCATTTTGTGTATAGTATCAAATATTTCTATTCAACTCAAGAAATTATAATAAGCAATTTTAAGTGGGGGGAAAAAAGGGACAATTTCTCTAGCCATGTTTTCAAGTAGCTATAATACATTAATTATTCATCTACTAAAAAGTACTGTTAATGTTGAGGGTTTTATATAAAACCCAATAGCATTGCAGAGATAGAGTACACTTTCTAAAATGCAGCACATTTCTAGATGGTTCTTACTGAACACAACCTAAATGATCTGTTCAGGGCCTCCTTGCCCTCTTTAAGACTGGCACGTATATTCCTGGTTTCAGTCTAACCTCAATTCTACTAGAAGCCACTTACACAAAGTACCTACAATTCCTTTACCTAATAAAAGCTATTTTTGCCTTGAAAAAAACTATTATTCAAATTGTATTAATTGAAAAAAATATTATTTTAATTTCTTTTCAAATGAAAATTTAAATTACTGTTATTATCCTGTGATATATCAATAAGTAAAAAACAAATCTCTATGATTTAGCCCTTTACTATCTTGCTTCTCTTTTTCACTGCTTTTACTTCTTTTCTTAAAGTCAAAATATGATTTCTTTTCTCAGCTATTCATCTGAAATGTAAAAGATATGACTCAAGAAACTATTGCCTAATAGTTTCTCTCAAATGCATTTCTAGGACTGAAATATTGTGTTTTGGCTTGGTTTTTATTTTTGTTTTTTTCCAATCATTCCACTACTGCTTCGATTTCCTCTAACACAGGTAAATCTAAATTGACAGGTAGGATATTTTCATGGTGACCTTTCTAAATATCCCTACCTAGCCCAGAGCCAATCCATGTAATAAAATATGTCCTTCAGTCTATTACCATTAGGGTTCTATTAAACGTGTGTGCTCACAAAAGGGTTTGTTACACCTCTCATGACAGGTACTACCTACATATGAATCAAGTCAAGGTGACTGATACTGCTTTCTTCTTTCATCTCAGGGTCAAGAAGTAGAAGACACTGTTGTGAACTAAAATAAGATCTAAGTGAACATTCACAGCCCCTAAAAACATGTCCTTTCACTACGGAATTCACAAGGGGTTTTCTAAGCTATGTTGAGCATCAGAATTGGAGGCAAGAAAAATTAAAAATTAAGGAGAGTAAAAATTATCCATATCATATGTAATCCTGTTAGAAGAGTGTTTTTCAACCAAGAGATAAAAGACAAACCTAACTTAGCCAAATTATCTCCTAAATCTGTGATCACATCTTTAATACACATACAGTAAAGAAAGTTGTTGAGTTCATTTTTTCATGACAAAAAATATAAAAAAAAAACTAGTCCTTGAAGAACCTTGGCTACATGTAGTTATTATTCTTTGACTAAAAGCTGTTTCTTATGAAAAATCTTTTGGAAATTGTATCTGTTCCATTTAGTAATCCTCATTTATTGGCGATCAGGGCGATAATAGGCAGAAAACAGCAGAGTTTTGCAAATGTAGTCGAAACAAGGTCAAAGTCTGACAAATTGTTACCAACCTCTTGTAGCAATAGTAGCAATACCACAATGTGAATCCAAAACAAAAATCCTACTAAATTATGGGTATTACATTCCAAGGCACTTGAGTCTTATAATCCATAAAACCTTAAGAGTTCAGAAATATTTCCCAGACAATTCAAGAATACCTTCTATAATATCCTTTCTTTAAAAAAATAAATAAATCTTGCATTTCAACAATGCACTGTGCTTGGATGAATAGAAATGATGAGATGCTCACTATACCCTTAGATACCAGTGATTACTTTTCTAAAGTTCTTCCTTACATTGTGTTGAAATATGCCACTTTTTCATTTCTATGCAATAGAGATGATTTTATAAAGTGGGAAAGGTACAAGTTTGAAGTCAAACTAGATTAAAATTCCAGTTTTCAGGATCAAAAGAAAAAAAACAAATCTTTTTACAGCAGTAATAGATGTCATCAGGGATAGTCATTAAGGCAAGACATACACACTCATTGGATCCTTACCTTCTCCCCAAGTTCTCTTTAGCCACAATGCCTGAATTTTCTTCATTCCATTTTATTCCTTGCTCGAAATCAAACTTGTATCAATTTTAAATTGATTTAGTTTCACCAGCATTTAACTTTTAAATGCAGTTAACTCTCAGAGGTCATGGGGAGCACATTCAATCATACATTAGTATAAACTAGCTCATTGCTCTCTATTATAAAACTCACAACATTGTATTTTAGTCATATCCTGCAGCAAAAAAGAGGGATATTAGATCAGAGAGATGCTAGCAGAAAACCTCATTGACTTCCAAAAATTGCCTTGGCATGATCATTTTCTCACAAATATTAAAAGCTTTTCTAGCTCCAACAAAGAATCCCCTGCCCCCCAAATTTCAGAGTTTAGGTTCCTCTGAGTAAAACTAATTCTTCTACATAAATTGACATTTTTGTAGGATGGCTTGGAAACCTAATCATCTATAATATAGTTGCTAATACCAAATATATTTTTTTGAAAAAAAAAAAATGTTCCAAGCAGTCAAGATGATGTAGAGGTTAAAGACTTTATAGATCTCCTCGTGCGACCACACCAAAATTATGACAAAAACACAGAGCAAACTGGCAAGTAGAGTCATCTGGGGTCTGGATGAACAGTAGGTAGAGAATTCAGAAATCACCTTGGAAAGACAGGATGGGGCAAAGACAAGAGGCTACCCAGTCCCAGGCCCACACTGAACAAGACAGACTATGGCAGCTACAGCCAGCAGGTGCAGACGTTCCTCTTAAAGGGGCTGTGACCACAACCAGACTTTCCTGGTGGTGGACTCACTGGCCCTGAGCTCCAGTGCTGGAGCGCTGTTTGGAGGGCACCAAGGACATACAGGGGACATTGAGTTGTCGGGCTTCGAGGCAAAGGCCAGAGGGGCTTCTTCTCCTGGAAAGAAGTGCTGGTGATATCCATTGATCCTTTGTTGAGTTCTCCCACTCCCAGCATGCAGATGCAGGCGTTGCCATATCTGAGACCTCATCAAACTGGATAACAGAGATCACTCCACCCAGGGGATTCACTGAAACTCTGTCCCTCCCAACTTGCCACCCTTAGGTACATCCAATGGTGTCTTCCACGTGCCCTGCACCCCTTTCTGAGTAGCTTCAAGCCCCGCACTGGTGGCAACTGGCCTTGGTTTCTGGTGTGGCCTCTTGAGGCAACTATAAACACAGCACAGGTGACAGGCATCTATGGATTGCTTGCTGACTCTTATCGGGTGGATCTGGAGAGGCACAGACTGGGGCAAAACTTATCCTGCAGCTGGACCTTTCTCAGGACTGTGCCGCTGGGCCCCAAAAAGCTACGTTACCAAGACCTGGAAATTAAGAGCTTTACTTAGTACATATAAACAGACACAGAAAGGCAGCCAAAATGGGGAGACAAAGAAGCATGTCCACGTGAAAGAAAAGAATAGAACTTCAGAAAAATATTTAAACAAAGTGGAGTCAAGCAATCTACCAGATAAAGAGTTCAAAACACTGGTTATAAAAATGCTCAGTGAACTAGGGAAAGAGTAAATGAACTCAGTGAGATCTTTAACAAAAAGATAAAAAAACATTAACATGGAGATGGAAATTATAATAGACAACCAGTCAGAAATGAAGAATATAACATCCGAGATGAAGAACACATTAGAGGGAATCAACAGAGTGGATTAAGAGAAGGATTGAATTACCGATATAGAGGATGGGGTAGCAAAGGACATCCAATTAGAACAACAACAATAAAAAAATTTTTTTTTAAATGAAGGTAACTTAAGGAGACTATAAGACAACATTAAGCATAACAACATTTGCATCATAGGGGTACCAGAAGGAGAAGAGAGAGAGGAAGAAGTTGAAAGCCTATTTTAAAAAATAATGATGAAAACTTCCTGATGAAGGAAATAGACATACAACCCCAGGAAGCTCAGAGAGTCCCAAATAAGATGAACCCAAAGAGGCTCACACTAAGACAAATCATAATTAAAATGCCAAAGGTTATATTAAAAAGGGAGAATCTTAAAAGCAGCAAGAGAAAAGCAGTCAATTACCTACAAGAGAGCTCCTACAAGACCGGCAGCTGATTTCTCACCAGAAACTTTGCAGCCAGAAGGGTTTGGCACAAAATATTCAAAGTGGTGAAAATTCAGGATCTACAACCAAGATTACTTTAACCATTAAAGCCAACATTCAGAGTCAAAGGACAAATAAAGAGTTTCCCAGACAAGAAAAAGCTAAAGGAGTTCATCACGACCAAACCAGTACTATGTTGGAAGTATTGGAGGGACTTCGTTAAGAAGAAAAAATATGTATCAAAAATATGAATAAAGAATGGCAATAACTACATATCTATCAACAAGTTCTTCAAATGAAAAAGAATTAAGTGCTCCAATCAAAAGATAGGGTGGCTGAATGGATAAGAAAATCTTTCCATATGCTGCCTACAAGAGACTCACTTCAGATTAATAGACACACAGAGACTAAAAGTAAAGGAATGAAAAAGATATTGCATGATGGCCCTAGAAGGTATTGTGCTGAATGGAGTAAGTCAGATAGAGAACAACAAATGCCATATGATTTTACATACATGTGGATACTAAAGAACAAAATAAATAATAACAAAAACCAAACAAACTCATAGATACAGAGAACATTTTGAGGGTCACCAGATAGAAAGGGGGTGGGAGAGTCATTGAAAAGCGGGAAAGAGATTAAGAAGTACCAATGGGTAGTTACAAAATAGTCATGGAGATACAAAGTATGGCATAAGGAGTATAGTCAGTAATATTATAATAAATATGTATGGGGCAGAGGGGTATTATATTTATTGAGATGATCACTTTGTGAATTATATAGATGTCTAATCACTATGTTCTACACCCTAAACTAATATAATATTATACTCCAACTATTATTGAAAAATAAAAAAAATTTATTAAAAAAATAAACTATTGCAACACAGTTTAAGGACACACCTGATTTTCCTTTAAGATTATTAAATTCCATGACATAGTTATCACAGTTACCTAATCAGAATAACTTCGCACTCACTTTTCAACTAAACTGTTCAGGTCTTTCTTTCTTTTTTTTTCCAAGAATTACTGTAGATCCAAGTCTCCATATGATATAATTGGACAATTTTTATTTGCCTCTAACTGCAGAATTTTATGTTGTCCTCCTAATATTTCATCTTATAGAATCTGGTTTTTTATTCCTGCCATGTCAAAAATTGGTTTTAGAGAATCCAACATATTAATACCCCTCCTAGTTTTCTATTTATCCATTAATTTGTTCAGTATAAATTCTATAGTTCCCAGTTAAGTCTTCGAGTAAGTGAGAGCCAGGCATGAAACTTGATTTTGATACCACTAGAAATCTTCTAGAGCCATAATGATCAATTAATAAACATTTTAGATATGATTTTTCAACCTGTTATTAATTACCTTTGAGTGAAATAATTCACTTCTTTAAATTTTGTCAAAAAAAAATCATGGGAAGATTTTTAATGCTCTACTGAAAAGAGACAGCTTTTCAACACATTCCTTTTTAAGAATTTGATTTTTTTTTTAATCTAGTTGACATAACTTGTTTATGGAGAATCCATGATGACTGCTAGTAATTATTGCTATATATTACATTTTAATTCTTCAGTTTTTCTATAGTTTGATGCCTAGATGACCAGACAAATTTTAGAGGCTACTTTTCTACCTCTTTTGAAAAAGAATATTTGCCCTTCCTCTGCTTTCTGGCAGATCTGTCGTTTCTCCGTCACTCCCAGGAAAGGTTCTGTGATCACACCTGCAGATCACTTTAAAATTCAGGAATGTATTTCTTCAGGGCATACATACTTCAGTTAATTTAAAGAGACCAGATTATGTCCTTTATTTTTTTTTTTTGTTTTTTTAACATATTTTTTTAATTTTTTAGGTATAGGTGCATATAATATTATATTCGTTTCAGGTGTAGAACATAGTGATTAGACATCTATATAACTCACAAAGTGATCACTTCAATAAATCTAGTGCCCCTCTGACACCATACATAGTTAATTACAGTATTACTGACTATATTCCTTATGCTATACTTTATATCTCCATGACTATTTTGTAACTACCCATTTGTACTTCTTAATCCCTTTCCCCTTTTTCAATGACCCCACACACACAACTCCTTCCTATCTGGTGACCCTCAAAATGTTCTCTGTATCTATGAGTTTGTTTCCATCTTTTTGTTTATTTGTTTGTTTTGTTCTTTAGATTCCACATATACATGAAATCATATGGTATCTGTCATTCTTTATCTGACTTACTCAGCACTTTACCCTCTAGGTCTATCGTGCAGTATCTTTTTTCATTCCTTTACTTTTAGTATCTGTGTGTCTATTAATCTGAAATGAGTCTCTAACAGACGCCTATGTAAAGGTCATATGTTCTGCCACCCTTTCTTTTGATTGGAGCATTTAACCATTTACATTTAAAGTAACTATTGACAGATATGTAGTTATTATCATTTTATTATTCATATTTTTCCTCTTCCTCTTCGCTTCCACTTCCGCTTCTGCTTCTGCTTCTGCTTCTGCTTCTGCTTCTGCTTCTGCTTCTTCTAGAAATCTCTTTAACATTTCTTATAATATTGGTTTGGTGCTGAAAAACTCCTTTAGCTTTTTCTTGTCTGAGAAGCTCTGCATCTGTCTTTTGATTCTAAATTATACCTTTGCTGGGTAAATTATTTCTTTGTTGTAGGTCCTTGCTTTTCATTCCTTTGACTATTTTGTGCCAAGCCCTTATAGCCTCCAAAGTTTCTGTTGAGAAATCATCTGCCAGTCTTATGGGCGCTCTCTTGAAGGTAACTAAATGCTTTTCTCTTGCTACTTTTAAGATTCTCTCTTTGAATTTAACCTTTGGCACTTTAATTATGATGTGTCTTGGTGTGGCCTTTTTAGGTTCAACTTGTTTGGGACTCCCTGTGCTTCCTGGGCTCGTATGTGTATTTCCTTCACCAGGTTAGAAAAGTTTTCCATCATTATTTCTTGAAACAGATTTTCATCTCCTTGCTCTCTTCTCCTCTCCTTCTGGTACCCCTATGATGCACATATTGGTATACTTGATGTTGTCCCAGAGGCCCCTTAAATTATCCTCATTTTTTTGGATTCTCTTCTTGTTGCTGTTCTGTTTGGGTATTTTTCTGCTACCTTATCCTCTAAATCACTGATTCGATCCTCTGTTTAATCCAACCTACTCTGATTCTTCCTAAGTATACTTCATTTCAGTTATTACAGTCTTCATTTCTGACTGAGTTTTTTTTTATGTTTTCTATCTCTTGTTAAAGTTCTCACTGGGTTCTTCTATCTTCCCCTAAGTTCACTGAAGATCCTAATAACCAGTGTTTTGAATCTGTGGTATATTGCTTGTCTTCATTTTGTTTAGTTCTTTTTCTGGAGCTTTGGTCTCTTCTTTCATTTGGGACATGTTTCTCTGTAACCCCATTTGTCTCCCTCCCTGTGTTTGTTTTTATGTATTAGGTAGGATCTTAAGCCTCCTTGTCTTTTATTTTAATTATCATTAAAAACTTATTTTGAGTGCATTAAAAAATTCTGTAAACCTCACTCTCCCTCACTAACCCCTTTTCAGAAAGGTTAGCATAATTCAGTTAGAATAATGAAGAACTGGAACCAAATGTTAATTTACCAAAAAAAAATCACCTAAATTATAATAAACAGATTTAAGTAAAGAAAAGGAAAACGGAGCATGGGGGATTTGTTGCACAATATTATCACAGTTGATTTTATGCAATTCAATCTTGTCTAGAGGACGACCATAATAAAAATATTTCCACTACAATCTTATATACACTTGTTTTTTAAGCCCACATCCATCACCCCTTCCTCACCTCCATCCACCCATAAAACCGTGCTGCCAAGAAATACACACATCCTTTACTCACTTGGTAAACAAAAGGATTACACGTTTCTCAGAGAGTTGATAAAATCAGGCAATTACCTAATATATATGATAGAGAAATACTTAGATTTCTTTCTTTTCAGATGTTCTTCTTATACTACACAAATACTTTCCATGCATTTATTTGGAGATCAATAATCTGTTTAAGCTTTTCTACCTAGGCTTTTGTTCACATATAAGAGCAAAATGGTGTGAGATCAGAGACATCTCTAGATGATCTGGCATCACTCATTTATTGATTCATTCAACTTCTATTTACTTAGTTTCTAGTTTGTGCCAGTCATGGAGAGAGGAAGACTGCAAACAATAAACATAACAAAAAAGAAAATTATTTAGTACGTTAGAAAATGACATGTGCTATGAAAAAAAAAACAGTAAGTGGGAAGAGGTGATAGAGAAATTTCAGTATTAAATAAATCAAGATTAGCCTCATTGAGAAGGGGACATTTGAGCAAAGATTTAAAGAGGTAAGAAAACTAATCAACCTGAGAGAAGAGCACATTCCAAGCAGAGATAACAAGTAGAGCAAAATCCTTCAGACAGGAGAGTGTTGGCATATTTGTGGAACAACAAGGAAGTCCATGGAAGTGGGAGAGAATGAGCTACACAGAGCTTTTTAGAGAGTTCAGAAAGGTAATGGAAGGAGGGAGGGGCTGCAGATCATGTTGAGCTCAATGGGAAATACCACAGGGGTTTGAACACTAGAAAACAGGATCTGGTTTATATTTTAGAAGGATCACTCTGGAGAGAAAACACTAAAGTATGGAGGGGCAAGGGCAGAAGCAGGTTCTTATTTAACCTATTGAAGATTAAACAGGGAAACCCATATAAAAGCCCTAACTTAGCTCAAATCTCTCATACCTAGCAAATATTAGTTGATATATTATCCTGTTTTCAGCAGAAGAGCAGAATTAACTTGTCTACATTTAGAATAAACATCTCTGTCATCTATAGAGCTTGTAATTATTATTCAAGAATGCTTTCAAGCTTTGTTCCACAATAAAAGAGTTTAAAACAAAGCTTGCCTCATTTTATTGGATCTCTTGACTTCAAAATCTAAGGCATATTTTTTATATATGCATTCATTAGAAATGCGACATGCCTAATGCTCCTTTTTAAAAATTCCTAATGCACAAAAGCCTCATGAAGGATCCTGAGTTCTCTGAAATCATTTCTAGAGTGGTATGCAGATGATATGCTCTGAGGTTAGGCTACAATTGTTAAATGTGCTACAATGCACTACATGGTGAGATCCCAACAGTCTGCACTTTTTATTTCCTTAGCTTTCAGGAACTCTGGGTTTTAACAGAACAAAACAATGTTATACTTCATAATAAAAAGTAAGTATCTTTAGTACATTGTAATTCAAACTTTAAAAAACTCCTTGGAAGCATTTGAAGTTCTCATTATTAAAGTTTTGTTTAATCATTTAACTGATGTTCTTTGAAAAATAATCATGTCAAGCCCCTCCCTCCACAAAATTATGAGTTTTTTGCATTCTTTATGGGAACAGTCAAACTAAATTAAATTAAATTAAACCATGTACTTACTCCAGCCGTGGTAACCAAAATAAAACTGTTTTCCCCAAACATAAAACCTAGATGAAAGCTACAAAACTGGTTTTAAATTTTTCAAAACATTGCTTTAACCAATATGAAATAAACAAAGAAAAACAGCAGATTCTACTTATATTTAGGTTTTATATTATGCCCCTCTGAATGACTGGTCAAGTTTAATTTCCCTCCAAAACAAAGAAAGCAAAAAGTTATTACTTGATTTATGATTTAACTGAAAAATAACACTGCATGTAAGAATTTTATAAGATAACCTCATTACACCTCTCCTGATAACACACCTTTCATGTTATTTTATAAAATGCCAGTTCACATTGAAAGCTTGCCCTGTATTTCACAATAGCATGCATTTTTAAAATTGCAACTAGGGAGAAAGGACAGAAATGCCCCCAAGATTATTCTGTGTAGCAATGCCTTTCAATTTAATTTTGTAAAAACCATATAAAAATTTTACCAGAGTCTAGACCCTATGAGATCCCATTCCATAGAAGCCCAGCATGAAGATTAGCTACATATTACTTAAAAAGCCAAAGAACTAAATTAGTCCAATTGAAATCTAAGAAGAAAATATGTGAGGCTTCAGAGAAGCTTTTGTTGAATCACTCAGAACAAGAATAACCTTCAACTATAAAGCATCAAGTTTAAGCAACCAGAGCAGAAGTAACATGCCCTTCATATACACCTTGAAAGTGACAGTGGCGTTTGTGGCTGCAACTCCACTGGGCCTTCGGGTCAGTTCCACTCCATATTATTATAAGACAGTTCAAGTACATATGAATTCTCCTAAGGTCTGGTATTTTAAAAAGTAGTGAACAAAACAAGAACAGCGAAGGAAGTGAAATTCTTGTCAATCTCAATTTGAAGCCCAAAAAAATTCCCATTTCTTCTTTCTGATTATCTAGAAATAAATAAAAGCCTGCCTATCAAAATAAAGAAAATGAGAACAAAGTGTTTGAAAACAATTTATTTTTCTTTGAAATCTATTTCTACACTTAGGAAAACCAATAGTATGTAACTTCTCTGCCTCCTGGTTTTCCATTCTTCCATACTCTTTGAAGAGACGTTTTTAAAATCTGTGCCAGGATCATTCAGTCATTCAATCTAACCATCCAAGTTCACTATTTTACCACTAATTTTTATAAGTTTCTCCAGGAACTCTGGTGATATAACTATTAACCCTATTTAACTATTTCTCATCCCACATGCTAAGTATTCTCTAAATAGGAAATAAAAGCTCCTGTTCTGGCTTTAAAACATGACTTTCACGCTTCTCCCCTACCTTTCTGACCATTCTCTCCCAGTATCTTTTGTTTGCTCCTAACCTACTACCTTGGTTAAGCAGGGATCTTTCCCCAGGTGTGATCCTTCACATCCTACCCACTGCTCACATTACACTGTTCTCTCAGAGCACTCTCATTCTAGAGTTTCAACTCTACTGAGAGCCTCTAGTTTCACAGAATTTTTATCTATAGTCCATATCTCTCACCTGAGCTTCAAAGCCCTAGATCCATTGCCCACTGGCCCATCTCTCAGGCACTTCAAATCTGAACTCATGTTCTGCCCCAAAACTACTGCTCCCATCTTCTTCATTTCTGATCTAGATGAATGGCATCACCATGCTGAGCTCCCAATCCAGCACTTCAGTGTCATCTTAGAATATTTTCTTTCACTCGGCCTCTCTTTTCACCTCAGATTAGTGGAAAAGTCACATTGATTTTTTACTCCTTAATTCCTCTTATATTGGCATTCCCTCTCCATTCTTACTGCTACTTCCTTGGTTCAGATCCTCATTAGACTTACCTAGACTTTGCAGTGATACCCTAACTGGTCTCCCTTCTTTTTCACTCCAATTAATTCTCCAAACTATTCCTAAAGTGATCTCTCTAAAACAAATAGGATGTTACAGTAATCCCCTGCTTAAAACACTTAATGATTCTTCTTTCTGACACAATAAATTCAGGCTCCACTAAATGGCTCGAGGCAATTTGGTCTGTCCTATCTCTCTAGTTACCTCTCTTTGGACCCAACTCTCTCTGTACTAAAGAATTTGAAGTTTTCTGAATGAACCATGTGGTTTCATGCCCCTAAACTTTTAGTCACTCTGTTCCGTCTGCTTGGGTGCCCTTCCTCAATAACTACTTGACAAATATTTGCTCATCTTTCCAACCTCAACTCAAACAATCCTCTTTACAGCTAACACACACACACACACACACACACACACACAACACACACACACAGTAGAAGTAAGCAGTACTACCTTACCTCTGTACCCTGTATAGATCTCGAAGTGAAGCATCATCATCATCCTACCATCTACTAAGATTTCTTATAACACAAAGTAGAGTATATGCATATTTAAGTCACTTCCTACCATCAAGTCAAAACTAATTGAAGCCAAAAAAAGATTAAAATTAAAACCATCATCTTCAAGGAAACCTGTCATCACAACAAATTACAAAGAAATTAATAAAATCTTAATGAAATAAAAAAAATTAAAAAGAGTGAAAGCCTATACACACCTCAATGGAAAGTAATTTTCTCTAAAAGTAAGTGCCATGAACTTAAAATTCCTGTCCAAGAGTCCTCTGACTAAGATGTAGGGCATGGAGAGGTACAAGAATCAAAGAGGGAAAATCCTTATAAAGACCCTTTTTGAGATTACAGAATCCTAAGAGTGGTAGGGCAAAATTAGCATGAAATCATGCCATTTCTATGACAGAATCCACCTAGTGAAGGGAACCACAAGAGATCAAGCAAAGTGAAGGAAAGAAGGAATGCTGAATCACTAGTTCGCAATGCTAATAGTCTGTGACTTAAGGGGCTCTGCCATGAAGCATATGGAGTCTTAGAGAACCAAACAAGGAAAGAAGACTTTTCTTAGGAAATAACAACTTTGGTGGGCAAGTATTCATCAGCACAAATGGATTAAACTGCCAACTACCTCAGCTCACTCCCACCCAAGCCTTCATCCCCCCTACACTGTTGTTCAGTAAATGACTACTGATATACAAAAATCACTAATAAAAACTCTATATAAAAACTGCAAAAAAAAAATAGGAACTGAAAAAGTTCATATTAACAAAAATTAATAAAAGAAACACCAGGAAAGTTCAGTGAATAGTTTATATATGAATATATACTCACACAAATACACAGACACACATATCTATATATGGCATGTTCTCTCTTTTAAAAGAAGTCAAAGAAACGTTACAAGATTCAAAAAAGACACGATAAAACATCATAAGGGAATGAAAACCAAGAGAGAACTCAAGAAACAAATAAAAGCAAAAAATAAAACATTACATAGATATATTAGAAGCATTCAGCACACATGGACTGAGATCACATTTAAGAACATGGTAGAGAGATGAGCAAAATCATACAACTAACAAGATAGAAAAGTCCAAACACTCTTCTTTACTCTTCTTTCATGGCAAGGGATCAATAGATATTATTTAAAATTAGGTGAAAATTAGAATAACTTCTCACTTATGGAAAAATATAGAAATAGCTCTTAAGTATATAAAAAGCTGCAAATCTCATTTATAATGAAAGAAATGCAAGTTAAAACTACACTGAGATAGAATTTCTCATCTTTCAAACTGGCAAATAGCCAAAATTTTGATAACAAAGGCTTAAAGAATCAGACACTCTCATACATTGCTTGTGGATATGCAAAACATTTTTCCTAGAGAGGGTAAATGTACAATACATACATATATATGTATGTGTATATGTATATATGTATATATGTATTTTACCCTTTGACTCATCAGTCTCACTTCTAGAAATCTACTCCAAATATAAACTAGAAAAAATAAAAAGTGACTATGCCCAAGACAATTCATTGCAAGAATTTGGAAAAAAAAATGAAAAAGGAAAGAAAGAGAGAGAGAGAGAGAGAGAGAGAAGAGAGAGAGAGAGAGAGAGAGAGAGAGAGAGAAGGAAGGAAGGAAGGAAGGAAGGAAGGAAGGAAGGAAGGAAGGAAGGAAGAAGGGAAGGGAGGGGGAAGGAAGGAAAGGAAGGAAGGAAGGAAGGAGGAGGAGGGAGGGAGGAAGGAAGGAAGGAAAGAGAAACTATCATATATCCACGCAAACAAATACTACACAACTGTAGAAAGGAGTGAGAAGGTTCTCTCTATACACTTCTATTTCCAAGCTACATTGTTACATGAAAAAAAGCAAGGTGCAGAACAGTGTTTACCTTTACATAAGAAAGGCAATACTGCAAAAATGTCTTCATTCTTGCTTATATTTTAAAGAAATGAAGGGTAAACAAAAAAAATTAAAATGGTTGTCAGGAGGAAGGAAAGAATAAAGTAGAGGAGAGAAGGAAGAACGCTAGACTTCTCTGAATGTACCGAGTTTTAGAGTTTTGACTTTGGAATCATATAAATGTTTTACATTATTAAAAAAACAATTAACTCATAAATCAATCCCAAATAATCAGAAGCAAACAAAAGAAAATAAGCCTAACTATAATTATGTCAGATTCATAACCACATGGAAACAAATTTCAAGTGACTTCAAAACACAGTACTTTTACTCTAATTTCAGTATTGTTTACTCTAAACACAGTATTTTTACTCTAGAAGGGTATCCTCTAGGACACAAAAACTATCGAAGTAATCTCAAACTGCATTTAGTATTCTTATTCTCTACCTACACACACATATAAATACTAAGGTAAAGAAAATAAATAATTATATTCATGTTATTATGAAATAAGGTTTTCAGCATAAGAACAAAAAATATAAATGTAAAATGAAAAAACTTAAAACCCTGTAATCTTATATTTGAATTAGAAATATCAGTATGATTTCATTATATATTTCTCTTCCTAAAAAAATATCAACTTCCTAGCCCTGTATGTAAGTGTGTGTATGTGTGTATGCAGTAATGACAACCTATCATATAGACTGTGTTCCCTAAATACTATTTCCCAATAAAAAGAACTAGGCTCCTTGAAGAAAAGCCTGGTTGAAGGTCTAGGGCAGGAAATGTACAAAATGATTCTGGGACACCCTTTGCCAGAAAGCAAGGCCCACTTGGGCTTTACTGAAAGGCTCAGGAGCCTATTTAAAGTGATTCTCACTGGCCGAAATTTGGAAAATTTGAGCATTAAAAGAATAAATGCAATACACTGAAACATATCCAATTTATAAAAATTCATTAGTTTGAAAAAACATAGCCTCATTGGTCACCTTCAAAGGCTAGAATACTATCCTATTTTTCTGAGAATTAATAAATAATAAGAAATAATCAAATATTTTCCTGATTTTCTGGCATGAACTATACTTTAATGTGATGAAATAATAAATAGACTAAATCCAACTAATACACACTAATAAAGAATTATAAAATGGTAAAAATTATCATTTACATCCCCTAAAAAAGTAATAGATATAGACAACCATCATCAACAAAGGCTAAAACTATTAGACGAATGTTTAGTGGGAATTTTGAGAATCAGGCTTATGGAGCCTGAACACACCGATCAATCTTAACACTGCCAAAAGTGAGACAAGCCAGACTCTATGCCTTCTGATGTGATGCAAATGGAAGTCCACCACATCAACTATAGGTCTTCTTGCCAAAAGACCTGATGCTAAATCCAATCTCTGCCTAGATCTAACTACCAGAAGCAACTAAAAACCTCACTAATACAGCCACTTTAGAAAACAGCTTGGCAGTTTCCTATAAAGTTAAACATATACCCATCCTATGAACCAGTAATTTCACTACTAGATATTTACCCAAGAGAAATGAAAGCATATGTCCACATAGAGACCTATATGCAAGTGTTTATGGTGGCCTTATTCATAATAGTCAGAAACTGGAAACAACTCAAATTGCCATCAACAGGTGAACAGATAAATGATTTGTGGTATAATCATATCATTGCATAATATTCAAGAAAAATAACTGTTGATACAGACAACAAAATGAATATCTCAGAGGCATCATGCTAAGTGAAAGAGTCAGACAAAAGTAAATATATACTGTATGATTCCACTTATGTAACATTTTCGAAAGGGCAAAAATATAAGGACAGAAAACAATAGTAGTTGGCCTAAGAGGAGAGTTAAGGAAGTAAATAGACTACAGAGGGCATAAGGAAAGTTTTGGATTGAAGGAGCTGTTCTATTTGATTATGGCAGTGGTTATATGACTGTATAGAATTGTCAGAATAAATTTCTACTGATATCCATTGGCTCTATAAGCTCTTTGAGTGGATTTCTCACTAAGATTTCTGAACTAATGCTTTCAAAAGTTAACTTCATGGATAGGTCTTGAGATAATCATGCTAAGCAAAATAAATCAGACAGAAAAAGTTGAAAACTACATGATATCACTCATATATGGGATATAAATCTAAAAGCAACAAACCAACATGACAGACAAACAGACCAATGGACATGGACAGTGGACTAGTGGTTACCAGAGGGCGGGGAATTGGGGGAGATAGATAGGGGTAATAGGGGTCAAATATGTGGTGACAGAAGAGATCCAACTTTGGGTGGTGAACACACAATGCAATATATATACAATATATTGTTGAAGTGTACACTTGAAACTTATTAGATTTTGCTGATCAATGTCATCCTAATAACTTTTAATAAAAAAAACTTAAATAGCTTTTTTTAGCATCTTGACCACTCTGATACATCATTCAGTTTATTTGGTGCCTGAAACCTATTTAACTTCTTAATAATATTTGCTTCCCAGGTTTCAAACCTGTGTGTACAGGTTATCCTCGATGTCATCGAAAGCATCTGACATTTTATCTATTTGATTTGTAATTTTTTCTGGCAAGAACTCTAAGTCAACTTCCATATATATTTACAGTATAAAACTATAACAATCAAAGCTTTGAGTATTTTGTTTGTCTTTGTACTCCTTTTTAAAAAAATAATCAGTTCTTATTGATCTTATTTTTAACAATGGAATTTTTAAAAAGGCAAATTATTGTCCCTGAATCATCATGTTAATATCTGAAGATTTTTAGCAAAATTTTAACTAATACACTTTTGTCCTTTTTCCAATACCATTGAATGAAAGAACCAAGAATCTAAGCACACGTACTTACACAAACTGGTTTTAGTAGGGTACACAGCACAGAGCCCAAAGTCTTCAACGCAGTAGTTATTTTTTGAGTATCAAGAAGTCCTGCCTCCGAATTCTTTCCTCCTACCAAAAAGCTTTTTTCCCAGTTAGAGCGATCCAGTTAATTTTGACCTAACAGAAGCTGAAATTCAAGTTAAATTTATTGCTAGATTGAAAGAGTAAAAGGCCAACCGTAGCTAATCTCATTTACAACACTCTATTAGAAAAAAATATTAAGACTATATTTATACAAAATTGCTATCTATTTTTTATTTTATACATTGGCTTGGTCACGTCTGTTCTAACATGTAGGTTTTTGACCTTATTTAGATAAATTCTCATTTCCAATAAAACTAAACTTCTTTAATCTTTCTTCTGGTCTGAGTAACAGAACAAATTTTTTTCTGCTCCTACAAACCTTGGAGCCACACTTACGCCTACATAAATCAGTGTGTGCGTTTAAAGAACACAGGTTCTCTGCTTTTTTTTTCCAATAAAACACAAGTGACATTTAAAGTATGTTTATTATTCACTGTCCAACATACTCTCCTCACACTGGACTGCCACCCTTGATAAGGGAGACAGCTAGTTTGCATGAAATTCCCCCAAAAGATTTTTGTAACCCCGTATTTTCTCTCTCATATATCCATAACACACCAATGTCGTAAAATCATAATCGAGAACTGTTGGATTATTTGCCTTATTCCTAGCTCTGTTTTATATTATCTTACTCGTTTTTCTTCCTTCTTTCACTCCACTTTTAATTTATTCTATCTTGATTTCATGTAGTCTTGCAAGTCACCTTAAATCCTTTCCAGAACAAGGTAAGGAATAAATAAATAATCATTCCATGTATCTGCAAAAGCAATCTCTTCTCGTTTATCCTAGATAAAGCTTTAAAATTTTAACTCCTTGCTGTCTCTTAACTATTCTCTACCATACTGAACATCTATCTAAGTACCAAAATCTATGAGTTCCTTGTTTTGGGTTTTTTTTTTTTTTTTTTGCTTTTATCAATTCTGCTTAAAAGTATTTAAGGTTGCATATAAAAAATACAGGACAAGCATCCATGCACAGTTTAAGTTTAGAGGCCCATCATAGAAATTAAATTGTTTACACAAAGAATCCGCTTGCTGCACAAGTTTGATGTCCAAAGAATGTAAAGCTTCCAGTGTCTTACATAGAGTTACTCAAATAGTACTAGCTCGGTTACACAGGAGGAATTTTTAAATGCTCTGATGTAAAACTACTATAGCCTGGGCATTGGTACATGAGAATTCATTTTAGTACATTTTTAAAATTACTAATTAACACTCCAAATAGCAGAATTGAGCCTCTGCTCAATTGACTCTGCTTGAGTTGTTATGAAAGAAAAAATGTGCAAGAGAATCACATTTTTATCTAAATCTGAAATGCCTGCTAATCTGCTCAAAAAAGTAGATGTTTATAAAATTGGAGCTTTCGTAAAGTAGTTTAGAGTTTAGTGTTATGAAAAGGAAAATTAATTATAAAAGTAATGAATGCACAACACGGTAGTTTCTATTCATCCCATTTTATAGAAATAATGTCCTTTCATTTCCCCAAAGTTATCCAACCAAAGCAACAGATAATCTACAATTATTAGGATTTGCCTTACACCAAAGTTTGATTTTAAAAAGTTTGACACTTCACTCACCTAGTGCAGGACAGAGTATTGCCCATATAAAGATACTAAACCAATTGTCTAAGCAATTTCTTATGTTTAGAAATTCAGTGCCACTATGATGGCTCACAATTCGGCTTATGATGCATCTGTAAGCAAACAGCCTGACAAGCACTCTAGTGTATTTCAGGATGACTGACAGGACATAGTGGCTCAAGCAGGAATGGGGGATGGGTGCTCTTAAAGCAACACGCCAGTGAAGGGCTACATCAAACAGAATCAGACTTGAAATTTTATTTTTCAAATTTGCGATGAAATAATGATATATTATCAGGCATTAGCTTTTAAACATAACTTTTGTGTGTATTATGTCTCCAAAACTTTCCAAAGTAGCTTTAAGAATTTTAAGAGTGGAAAGAAAACATTTTAAAACTAGCATGCGATGTGACACTTCCCTGAACTTACCGAACTTCTAAATTACTTAAGAATATTCTAATTATTTTTAACACAAATTAAGTTAGGGTACCCAGAAAAAAAAGCAGTTCTCATCTCACCTCTAGATACTTGCCAATTGCTCTTAACATGACAATAATTTAAACATCTTGGATTAATTAGAATTGTTATTGAAGACTGAGGCAGAAGATCCATGTATTTTGTTCCCTGCTGTATTTCCCTTCCTATCGCCTATCTCCATGGTTAAAAAAGTAGATCAAAAGATGGGGAAATTTTAATTGTGGGTATTTCTGTATTACTTTGACTTCAGAAAATATTTATGTAAGTGACACATTGGCTTTTTCTTCATATTTATAATTTTCCCCATATTATTTCTCAAAAGCTGTGCCACTCAATCCTTTAATACAGCAATCAGCCCTATTTAAAAAAGAAAAACGAAAAGAAAGAAAAAGCTACTCGTTTCAAATGCAATCCCTCATTTAGCCAGCAGAGGTTATCATTTCATTCTAAAAGCCCACGGTATTATATCTATTGACATTTATTTTTATAACTGAACTGGGACACAACATCTCAACTTTCTCTATTAAAGGAATTTAGAAATATCCCATTTTATTTTATCCATATATGTTTGACTTATAGAGCCCATGTTGGGGTTTACTAGTTCTCATTATGTAACAATGTCTACCACTATTTCTTCCTCAATTAGTTCAATCCGATGCACTCTCATGGTGGTGAAAGAAAAGAACTAGAAGGCTAAGAAGCAGCAGAATTGGGTTTAACCATTACTATGACTTTCCATAACCTCAGGTTTTTCTGGGAACAAAATAAAACAAACAAAAACCCTACAGAAAGATTCCCAAGCCCCATTAGAAAATCTAAAACACATTACAAAGGAAATAGAACTACACTGTAAAATAATTTATCCTCAAAATTACCTATGATATTTTAAATTCTTTAATATTTTCTAATCACCCAGGTTAACATGTGTTAATTATCTATTATATATTAGGAGCTACAGCCTAATTTTAGAAGATATGTATCCTGTTATCACATTATTATATTTCTCATGAGCATGCAAAGTTTTGACTAACAAAGACCTCATAGAAGCTACAAGTTATCTTACAACTTAACACTCACTTCAGTTTGGAAAAGTACAAACATTGATTTGCCTGATTTACTTTAAAAATAAAAATTTTACTATTTGATTAGCTGAAGTCATTAACCACCAGAAATTTATCTTGACTGAAAATAAAAATGTCCTGTGCTTCTCTGAAGCTATTATCACAAATATCAAGTTTATTAAGTTAACTATGGAAAAAATTAAAACAGATCTAAAGGCTCAAAAACTTGCTTTCAGACTTGCCAGTAATGACACATCCTTTATGCTAAAGTGTTAACTTTTCCAAAGAAATAATAATCTTCCTCAATTGTGATTCAAAATAGAAAGTTATAGCTTCTTTTCCTTCAAAAGAAAATTCTCTTTTTGAAAATGAAAGCAAAGTTCAGTTTTTTTCCTCATATAATAACTAATGGTAGCCATGTAAAAATCATATCTTACATTTAGAAATAAAATATATCACTTCTTCAACTGTTATTGATTCTTTCATGAAATTTTGTGTCTTTAATTTTCGAAACTGAAACATCTCTATAGGACAAAAGAGATATTCAGAATTATTTATCAAATTAACTTATTAGGTAAGCAACAAGAAACAAACAGAAAAGTCTTTTTTTTTTCAGTAATCTGCTTATCCTTTTTGCCAACCTTGCACACATTTTGGAATATACAGATAATTAATTTTTTTCTTTTTTTTCAATCTAACCACTTAATTCCACTTTACTTTCCAACTCTGAATTTGGTTCCTGAAATAGGCTCCCCTGAATTATGTCCCATTCAGTGATTTTTGGTTTCCCCAGGTACCTTTAAGAATCTACATCTAACAGCGTTGTTAGTCTCAATTCTATTTGTAGCTTTAAAAAAAAAAATCTTTTTAAGAAATAGTAGGTTTTTATTGGAGGGAAGGGGTGGATTGGATGACTAGTGAATAGATACTATTATTTAAAATAATCCTTTTTACTTTTAGCAAAAATGTCTCCAAACATTTAATGCTTATTTGAATTTTCAACATACTTTTTATGTTTCATTTTATCTTTAAAACAATTTCTTTCCTTCCAAACTATTACAACTGGCTTGTAACAGATAATGTTGACACCAATTAACAGATCTACAGCAAATCCTGACTCTGACATACATTAGGTATGATGAGTTTGAGGTGTGTGTGGCATATGCAAATGCTACACCTCATTGGCAAGTGAAACTTCAGAATCCTAGAGCTCAGCAGAAAAATCAAGCCTAAAGATGGAGGGAGATATGGTACCTCTGCATCCATGTTATGCCTTAAAACATGAGACCAGAAGAGTTCTCCCAAGGCTGAGAGTAGTGGGAGATAAGGCACCAAGGATTACGTTGCAAAATGAGTACCCATTAGGGGTAGAAAGAGAAAGGAAGCCATGAAAGGAATAGGCAGAAATGCAAGGCAAACTTGGTTCAAGTTCAGGCTCCACTTTACAATGTTTGGCCTTGTCCATGTTGACCTCCATTTACCCTGTTTTCCTCATGTTGTGAAATAAGACCTATAAAGTTGCTATGAAGAGTAATTATTTATAAAATTACCCATAGAATCTAAAGGAGTGCCCATTATAGAGTGCTAAATAATTCACTAATCAATTAATGATATTTTATGGAAAAATAATTTTCTCTTTGTGAAATTCTACTTTTCCAAACCAAATACCATTGAATTTTAGAAGGCTATTATGAGAGATATCAAACAGACTGTCCATCTGATTTTAAAATAAATGAAAGGTCATTAAGGTCATTAAGGTCATTATTTTTATTTAGCAAACTGAATCCATTTCACCAAGGAAAGTCATCTACCCCATTCATGAAAATAACTTATAATTAGGTAACAAGAAAACATGGTCCTAAAATGGAAGAGTTTATGAACTGCTTCCAAAATTGTAACAAATACTTAATATAGAAAATGAAAAATGCACTAACACATATTAATAAATTGTGTATGCTTGTTTAAAGAATTGGGTAAGGTATAGTTAAAGGATAGAATACTGAACTAAAAGCAAAAGAACAGCTATAAGTAAAAATAGAAACCTCTGGTGTCTTGTTCCCACATAAGACTTACGGAGTTGTGCCAACCTACTTCATTCCAGAGCAGAGAGTCATTATGTAGCTGATGCTACTTTAGAAAGGGAGGAAAGAAATCCTTTCTCCCACTCTGTTTCCAAAGATAATAACAGAAAACTATAGAATGATGGATTTCACTACCAAGTAGCCATGTTTATTTAATTCATGTCCATACTGACTCTAAAAAGTCATGTCTACTAATTTTGCATTATAGAGCAAAAGACATATATGGACAAAAACAAAGAAAATCCATTTTGCAAAACTCATATCCCTAAATTGTCCAAAAATAACTGTTATAGTCACTAAACTTAAACTATAACATTATTCCTAGTGAGCCTTCAATGGTATTGAAAAAAAAATGAAGTTCATCACAGAGTCAAGGAAAATAATTTAACTCAGTCATAAACATAGTGAGTCACATTTCTTCAACTCTGAATAATACCCTTACCCAACAACCTGAGTAACCCACACACACACAAATATTCCCAAGCCATTCCCACTTATTTTCTCCTGGGTCTTGAGTATACAGGATTAGATTGATATAATCGATCATGTTCCTTGGTTAAAGTTCAACTGATGGAACTGGTCCATAAAAAGCTTGTTTTCTTGTAATTTTTATCATATTCTGTATTTCCAACCTCAGTTCCATTCTATTCCTCCTTTCCTATAAGCAATCACCCTGTAGTAGTTAAATAGATGCCTTTCCAATCAACTTTCCATAATATTTTTACATATGATACATAGCTTTATGTATGGATGGATTTTTAAATTTATACAAACAGTACTATATTTCCTATCTCTACCTCCCTCCCTCTCTCTCCCCTTCAATATGATGTTTTAGTGGTCTATCCATGTTGACTATATAGATGTGGTTAACACCACAGATTAGTTAACCCAACGCATGGTCCCAGCTTTGTTCTTCTTTGCTTTTCACTGCTAGAGAACCAGGACACAAAATTCCCCAGCCTTCTTCGCAACTCAGATTGGCAGGTGACAGAATTCTGGAAGGTCAATGAGATGTCAGCAGAAGTCTGCTGAGAAGCTTTCTGGCAATGCTTTTGTTTTCCCTATAAAAAGGGAGTCAGACAACATCGCCATGGCCCTTGGTCTTTCCTTCTAATCTCTGTGGTATGATGCCAGGACATAAAAGCAGTCTTACTGCACAGCTGAGAAGGAAAAATGACAGAACATAACTATAGGAAGAGCTTGGGTCCTCGACGTCATCAGCTCTGGCTTCTTACCTCCAGATTTCTTGTTATTTGAGAAAAATGAGTTCCCAACAAATATAATTGATTTAGTTTGTCTTTTATTTTCCATTTGCATCAATCTAATATTTGCATTTGTAATGGATTTTATCTGTCTATATCCCTATCCAAGAATATCAAGGTAGTATCCAACTCTTTGCTATGAGAAACAATGCTATAATAACATTTTCATTCATGACTCTTTGTGTACCTATGCAAGAGTCCCTCTGGTATATACACTGTTATGGGCTGAATTGTGTCCTCCCCAAAATTCATATGGTTATAGTCCTAACCTCCTGTACCTCAGATGTAGCTATATATGGAAAGAGGGCCTTTAAAATATGATTAGGTTAAAATGAGGCCATTAAGGTGGGCCTTAATCCAATATCACTGGTGTCCTTCTAAGAACAGATCGGGATACACACAGGGAGAAGACCATGTGAAGACATAGAGAGAGAAAAGCCATTTGCAAGCCAAGGAGAGACCTCAGGAGAAATCAAACCTGCCTGCCAACATCTCAACCTTTGATTTCTAGCCTTCGAACTCTAAGAAAATAAATTTCTTTTATGTAAGTTATCCAGTCTGTGGTGTTTTGTTATGGCAGCCTTAGAAACTTAATACAATTCAGAAGTAGATTTCTGGATCAGAATGCATGTGAGTGTTCAATTTCAGTCATTACCATTGGTCTCCAAAATAATATCACCAGCAGAGCATGTGAATTCACAGGTCCCCCTCTCCTCACCAGCGCAAAGTAATGCATAACATTTCAAGTTCTGCCAACATGGGAGGTGCGAAGTTGTTGTTTCCATTTGCACTTTTAATTATCAATGTAAGTGATGATATATTTTAGGTTGACTACCCAGCCATTCAAGTAGTCTTCCCGTGAATTGCTTACTTGTGTTTTTTATACATTTTCTCCAAGGTTGCCTGTTTATTTCCAAGAATTCTCTGTATATTCTGGACATAATCCTTTGTAATATTCCTTGAAAATGCCCTCTACCTGCTTGATGTGTCTCTCTTTGTATCCTTAAACATTCCACCATCTGTATACGAAAGTTCCATTTTTTTCATATCCTTATATATATTTGGTTATTGCCAGACACAAATTTTTACCGATCTAATAGGTATGATAAGGTATCCCATCATTGATTTAATCTATATTTACCTAATAACTAGTGAAGCAAGCCAAATATCTTTTCATTTACTTATTAATCATTCCAATTTCTTCTTCTGTGAGTTACCTTTTTGCTGATTACTGACCCATTTCCCTGTTGCATTGTTCTTTTCCTTATTAATTTTTAGGACTTCTCTATAAAATCTTATACTAAATCATCTTCATTGAATGGTCTATCAGTAGGCTGTACAATAATGCTACATAAAAAACTACCCTAAAATTCAGTGGCATAAAATATTTTCTCTTGTGCATTTTCAGCTTGGCTGGCAGTTGGCTGGCAGTTGGCTATTACAAGTTGGGGCCATCTGGGTTACTCCAAGCTGGTGTTTTAGAATCCAGGTCTGCTCCACATATTTCTTATTTCTCCTTGGACAAGTAGTCTAGCAGGAGCTAGACTTTTCTACTTGTCTATTCTTCCCATGGTAATAGCAAAAATACAAAAGAACAGGTGGAAACACACAGTGCTTCTTAAGGTGTAAGTGCCAAACTGGCACTTTGCCTCTTCTGCCCACATTCCAATAACGAAAGCAAGTCTAACACTAATGGGGCAGGGAAAGACTCTGTTTCTACTGGGAATTGCTACAAAGCACATGGCAAAGGGCACCAATACAGAGAGGGTGAAGAATGGGGAACAATAATGCAATCCGCTCAAATGGATGATTTGCAACTATATCCTCTCAATTGGTATCTTTTATTTATCTTCTTTTATGGTATATTCCTTCACAAAGGAAGTTTTTATATTAATGTAATTAAATATTTCGGTCTTTTCTTTTACAGCTTATGTTTTGGGGGTTTTATTTAATAAATTATTTCCTACCTTAAGTTCATAAATACATTCTCTTATATTTCTCCCAGAAAAATGTAATCAAGAGGATCAATGACCAATATATTTAAATTATCATATGCATAAATGTAAGATTATGTGATATAACAGCCAAGGCATCAGAGTTAAACAAGTAATCTAAGTTAAAAGCAATTACTCAAGGATGACTACTTATTACAGGTGAATTTTTGAGCTGGGTCTTTAAAAATTATTAATGGGTACAGGCTGACAAAGACTAAAAAGATTCAGGAATCATAAAGAATCACAAAACTTGAAATTCTTTAATAAACAGATCTTCATTGATTTAAGCTATATATTCAAAACTGCCAAACACAAAGACCACAAGAAAAATATATAGTCTTTCAGGTCATGACATCTTGGAAAAAGAAAAAGAAACTTTTACAGAACTTAATAATAAAACAATATATGTTATGATGTCATATTTATAAAATATATGTGTATATGTTGTAATAGGAGACTCCAATTGTTTTGAATAAAAATGAGGTCCCACCTATTAACTTTTCAAATTAAAACCACTTCCCAATTGCTAGGCTGGCAGGGAGTCCAGTATCTTCCTTGTCTTTCAAATTGTTCGAAACCCCAGGGACTTCCACATGCCTCAGAGACAGAAAACTAGAGAACTTGATTAGAAAACCAAAGGGGCCTGTTGAAGGCTGCTGGTGTCCTGCTCCTGGCACAATTTACTGATGAAAACTGACTCCCTGTGGCCCCATGTAACCTTTTCAATTGCTGCACTCTCGCCTTTACTGTTGTAGATCCAGATAATGGCCACAGCGATTCTTCAAAAGAGGAGCAGCCTGCTCCCTCAGAGGTATGGCATGGCACCCACACCTACAGCTTTTTAGTTTACCAAGCACAGCTGCTGAGTCAAGTGGGCCTTCTAGATCCAGTCACATGCACCCTTTCCCGCTGAGTAATGTAGGCCACAACAGGGGTGTGCTTAAGGGTCTCCAATGTTCTTTCTTACTAGGTCCTTTCTCAATCATGCCAAGTTCAATGCACAAAGCAACTTTGTGCATAATAATAAATACATAGTAAAAGGACCGAGTCCAGGTCGTCACTTCCTCTCTGAAGACTCCCAGACTCTACAAATTTCCTCCAGTCCTCCCATCGTTGACCAGCTCAGCAGATGAAGGAAACTGGGAAGGACGACCCTTAACAAATCGGGAAAAGACCCTATTACATCAGTATCTGAGAGACAAAAGGATAAAGACCTCATTAATGATTCACAAACACTAGCGAAATTTTCTCTTCCTGTATGGTTGCCAGATAAAATACAGAGTGCCCAGTTAACTTAGAATTTCAGATAAATGACAAATAATTTTCTGGAATAAGTATGTCCTATGCAATATTTAGGACCTACTCATACTAAAAAATTATTAGTTGTTTACCCATATTCAAACCTAACTGTGCCATATATTTTTATTTGCTAAATGGCCACTCTACCTTATCTATTTCATGAATGGGATAAACTGGAGGAGGCAAGGGCAAGAACTCCCTTATGCCTGAATTTAAAGCATCCAGAGAGCCAACCCTTACATCCATGTGTTCTGGCAACCTACCAGACACTTTGGACTGAAAGAGCCAACCAAAAAACCATCTCTCACCACCTTATGCTCAGCAGCTGCTTTGCAGGTAGCCAGAGCTGTTTCCTGGCCACCTCCCAGCAACGCATTTCTAACTGCATTCAGTTGGAAGATTTTCATTCCCAGAAATGCAACAAGGGGTAAAAGGAGACAAGGGAAGAATGACATATTGTGCCCTGGAATATAAGTGCCCCAACAGTAGGAGCAGACATAAGAAAAAGATTGGCAGAAAGATATTCTGGAGATTAGATTTTATGCATCTCTTTTAGATAGGTGAATCTTAATTGCTTCAAATTATCTAGGATTAAATTCACTTCTAAGTAGAGGACCAAAATAATAGGAACAGGAGTATAGTTGCCCCACAGATATGTACCTCCTGTAGACCAGAAATTTAGTGAATTACTTGCCCTCCACTTTAAGATTTAAGAAGTAAATTCTGTAGTCCCAAAGTTGATGGTGATGGAGATATACATATCCAACCTTTGACAAAAGGGGATATATTATCTCACCTTTGACAAACACCAAGACTGAATAAATCCCTTACCTTTAAAAAGCAATTAATCAAAACCCAAATTAAAAGATTGTATAACATAAAAGAGGAAAATAATATCTTAAAGATGCAAGGGAAAATTATTCTCAAGAAGACAAAAGAAAATTTAGAATACATCTACTCTGTGTTCTCGGTGATATACCCAAACACTAAATTCTAGAAAAGAAGTGATGGAAAGACTAAATAAAATGAAAAGAAAGTTGACTGAAGTGAGAGGTCAAAATAAAAAGAGAACTGACAAATATTTAAAAATAAAAGAATTCAACAAAATCAAGAAGACAATAAAGTAATTAAGATCTGAATTGAAGGAATTACTCTTCTTTATCTTCTGCCTTTCTATCAGCAATTTCATCATTCGGAGAGCAACGAAGCAAAGAATGAAACTGCTACCTTGGTTTAATCCTTACCAACAAAGAAGAATATGTTAGTGAAGTGAAAGTGACAGGATCCTTGGGAAAAATTGAACATATCACCTTAGAGTTCATTACAGCCAAGAAAGAAAACACAAAGCAAAGTAAGACAAGTGTCTTAAATTGCTTAGTAGTTCAGAGAAAATATAAGAATGTCCCAGAGCCAGAGATCTAAAATGAAAGGTCAAAAAATAAAACCCACTACTTCAATCACAAATGAGGAAAAACAGGAGAGAATGTATGCAAATATCTTATTTTGTGGTATACAAGAAGCTTTCTAAAGAGCTGAGATTTTTAAAGGGCACACATAAGTAGAAAGAAGAGAGTAAAGGCAAGGATGAACATATCAATGTAGTATTGATTGACCTATCTGAAGAGTGAACTAAAACAAGGATGAGCAAAGACTTGTGAAAACACTCAAAACAACACAAAAACTTTTAGATTGTATCTGAGGAAGAAAGGGCAAAAAAGGTACAACCTCCCTCCTCCAGTCCCAGGGAGATTTCACGTTATTGACAAGTAACAAAGAAGAAGCAAAATGACAATGTTTTAAATTTGCTTTCATCTTGTCTACAAAAGAGAATGGTCTTTAAAATGGAAAGACCGTGCCAACAATCTTGAGAAGAAACTGATAAACAAGACAGGAGAAAAGATAGTGAGGGAATGTTTAACTGTTCGTGTTAATGTCCATTTCCAGGGATAGTCTATTACAACAGAATAGAATTTCTCATTGTCAGCACTACTGATGCTTTGGGCTGGATAATCATTTGTTGTTGGGGGGTGGGGCTGTGTGTTGCAGGATATTTAGCAGCATCCTTGGCCTCTACCCACTAAATGCCGGTAGTAACAGCCTCCCAGTTGTGACAACCAAATATGTCACCAGACTTTGGCAAATGTCCCCTGGGGAGCAGAATACCCTGGGTTGAGAACCACAGTATTACAGAGCAGTGAAAAACGTGCATATATAATCAGAGAATTATTGTTTGCATCTTTGAGTAATCATGTCATTGAGTACTGAAACCATTGTTCCATAGATCAGAAAAGTAGCTTCTGAAAATTATAAACAGTAAAAATGATGCTGATCCCCAGCAAATTTTAATACAGTATCAAAATATAATTAATTAGAAAAGAGAGCAGTCATCTCATATCTTCATATAGTTTCACTAAGAGCCAATCATACCAAACTAATTTTTCTTCTCTTCCTTTTTTTTTCAATATCATCACTAAAGAGGATAAGTTGGTTTCACTAAAACATTTTTTAAATCTTTTGTGAAATTTTCTTTGACAAGATAAAGAAATTTGAGCTGTCTCATATACTCTTGATCTGAGTTATATTGGTAAAATCTCTTTGAAAGTCACTCTGGCAATATCCAGAAAATTTTACATACACGAATTTTTAGACTAAGCAATGCCACTTTTACAAAGATGTGTACAAAGATGCATGTCTCTGAAACAAAAAAAAAAAGCTTGAAACAACCTAAATGTGCATCGATTAGTGACTAGTTAATTAATTATCTTGTAGTCGTTCATTGCTGTGACTTTAATTGTGACCAGGGAGTCAGGAAAAGCTTAAGGAAATATACAGAATCCAACTGGATATCATTTGCCTAACAGTAGGGGAGATATTAAAAATAGTTAACAACTATTGGCTCAGGCCCCAATCTGTTAGAGTTTAGTCTAGAGCTGGGTCTTGAAAGGCCCCTGTTAGGCCAGATGTTCACCCTTTAGGTTCTGGGTCAAGCGAGGGTCTAGGGGGACCCAGGCAGATGCCAAGTAGAAAACGGCTACTGGTAGGAGGGAGATGGAATACAAAAGCATGACATATTTCAACAACTTGTATGGCCTTACTGGGGAATATTGGTCATCGCCAATAAATAGAAACAACATTAAAATATCCCAGAATGCCATGGGGCAATAAATTGGTTAAATTCAATCAAGTGGCAACTATAATGAGAAGTGGAGTAAATGTATATGTACTGATACAGAATGCTACATTAACTTTTTTTTTTCCTTTAATTTACACCAGAAACTGGTAGCAGATGCCACATGAGAAGACCAGGGAACTGAGGGGTTAGGATTAGGGCGGGGGAGATTAATTTTCATTATATGCTCTTTGTAAAGGATGCCATAGGTTTTCTAAAACCCCTTCCAGCCCTGGCCCACCTTTCTTCATCCAGATTTCACCAACCAAATACAGCTTGTGTGGGATTTGAAAATGTCACAGGCATCAGATCCTCTGGGAAAACTATGATGTGGCTTCCAGCATCCAGCCCAAGAGCCTAGAAGGGTAGGAGCTAGTGCATCTGCAGGACTGCCTCTTGAATCCAGTTGAACATTTTCCCCAGCTGCGTTGTCTTTGGCTATTTCTCTGGCTCTCCTGGAGATTCTAGGAGCTCTCTAATGTCATTTATGAAACTTTTTCTGCAGACCTTTTTCTGCAACAAGAACCATGGCTAAAGCACCCTTTGTTAAAATAAAAAGTAAAAATAAATGTACATGGATCACTTTTTCAGTATAGAAGTTAATTTTTTATAAAAGATTTTTTAAGTTATTTAAAAAGTAGGGATTGGAGAAAATTAGATATAAGTATTACTAGAACAAGAGAGAGAGTTAGCTTATGATGAAGATAGCATTTCAAATTAATAAGAAAAAGTGATTCTTAAATAAATCATGTTGGATCACCTGAACAAACAGAGGAAAAATTAAAATAAAGCTGATCCCCAGCCTCATTTATTTTCTCAAAATCAATTCCAGATAAAGCAAAGATTTTAAAATTCTGAAAGTATAAATGAATTCATGTACCACACATTTATGTATAATAATTGAAGTAAAAAGTCCTTTCTAAACAAATACAAAACCCAGAAGCCATAAAGTAAAATGTTTAAAATTCTGAATGCAAAAATATTTTATTTTTGGTATAATTTAAAAATAAAACATAAAATTCAAAAAATAAACAACTTAGGGGGAAATACTTGCAACAGATTAAGCAGACAAAAAGCTAATCGGTATAATTTCCTACGGGAGGATAAACAGAAAAAAATGGACAAAGGATACGAAAAGGCAATTTAAGTAAATGTGTGTGTGTGTGTGTGTGTGTGTGTGTGTAATGGGCTAATGAATATTTAGATATTGCTAAATCTTACTCATGATTATTTAAATGCAAACCGAAAGAACTTCACCAATGAGATTGCCAAAACTGAAAAATTTTGATAGAGTATCATCAGTGCTGGTAAGAGTTGGGGACATAAGCTCTCAGCACACATTGCTAGTGGTAATATAAACAGACATGAACGTCTTGAAGAGATGTATGACAACAGCTCTCAAATTTTAAATTACAAATACTCTTTAAACCTTTGACTGATATTTCCAATTAAAGGCAATACTTACTGAATTTTTAAATGAACATTTCTTTTGACCCAGCAGTTCAAAATCCATGAGTTAACCCTAAAGACACGGTTATAAAAGTACATCAAGATATATGAACAAGGATATTCATTACAGCATAAAAACATTTTAAAAATACTGAAAACAACAAACATCCATCAATACAGAATGGGCTAAATAAATTATGCTACATCATGTAGTAAAACGCTATGAAGTCAAAAAGAATGAGGTAGCTCTATGTGAATTGCTATGCATCTATCTTAACTAAATGTAACTGTCCTATGTAGGAGAGAAGGGGGGACAAAAGATGCAGATCAGTATGTATAACATTATGCCTTTTTATTCTTGACCTAAAATTAGCAACCAGTAGTGTCTATCACACTGATTATTTGACTCTTAAAACTAGAATTCCTCTGTTATCTCATACTGGGAAAATAGGAACTGCTGAGTCTAACAAAAAAAAAAATCAAGTCAATTTCCCATGGGAATTCCCATGGGAACATGACCTAAAAACTCCAGCCCTAGACTAAGATTCTGGTACCTCTTCTAGGGAACCACAGAGAAGTCAGTTTTATTTCTCACTCTCCCTTCATTCCCCATCCACAAACACACACCCTAGAAAGGAAACACCATGAGGTGAGGGCCTTTATTTGGTTCGCTAGTATCTATTCCCAGCACTAAGAATAATGTCTGGTACAAAAGTCATCTAAAATGAGTAATTCCAAAGCTGACACGAGAGGTAGATCCAATATAGTCCTTTTAGCAATCCTGCCTCTCCATCATTCTGTGGGTTCTCAGTGACTTAACCCAGGGCCACTTTGCATTGATACCACCTTTGGAAGCCTCATCAACTGAGACCTAGTAATTCATTTATTATCGCATTAATTGTACACCTCTATCTCAATTCTCTACCCCATAACGCAAACAGACTAGAGGAAATAAATGCTATATAATGTAATTTAAGTAATATTACTCAAAATACAGGTCTGCAATGAGATAAGGAGCTTCCACCAGAGTATAAACCAGTAACCATTTCATTCATCTAGAAAATCTTGCTACAAAGTTTTAGGGTGCAGATGATTCATATTCTAGTACAAGCTCCTTATCTCCTTTCATGGACCAGTAACAGATTGAGAACTGCTGACCACATTTTGAAGCATGATTACATAAAATAGGGCCTAACGTGCTCATGACTTGATAGTCTCTTCTTGGTGCTAACGCATTGCCTTCTCTGTCAAACCTATTTTCCCACCTGAAGCATCACAAGCATACTGGTTAGGATAATAAAAGACAGGAAAAAAGAGGTGGGAGAGTGGGGGTGCCAAATAAACTTGAACTAAATTTAAATAAATTTGAACTAAATTTACAATTTTGCACATAGGAACTCAAAGTCATTTCTCAGACCCTGGAAGTTTGTGATTACATTGGTAGTAGATAACTGGCTGTGTCCCAGGCAGCAATAATGTAGTTAAAAACAGTATTTAATCATGTGAAAATCAGGTGCAGCAGCTAACAGTCCTGCTCACTTTTGAAAATTCTGTAGTCTCAATTATCTGTCACTTTCCATTAGATTTGCAACCTGGCTAAACTCAGGAGTTCCACTCCCACAGTACCATGTCACTTAAAATCCAGTATCTAAACAAAAATCAGAAAATCATGCTTTTTACGTCTCTAGACTAACATTCCCATGAGCCAATGATCCATAAATAAACACTATTTTTAAGTCTTCATTACGAAGCACATAGTTTCTCTTTAGGCAAGATTGGGCTGCCAACTTCACTTCTTAAATATTAATCCCTTCTATTCCAAAGAAAAAAATAGAAACCTGCAAACAGAAATTCATAGCGAGTAGAAGAAAGAACTCTCATTCTTCCAGATCTATGGTCTCCCTCTAACTATCACTGAAAAATAAAACTCCACAATTAAAAAAAAATAATACAGGTGGAATATATTCTTTTAGAATCCACAACCCTATACCTCAACTCACCTCCCACCAAATAATACTGATATCTCTACTCTCTCCACTTTGATTTCTGTAGACCAGCCACCACCTCCAAAAATCAAACAGTTTTATTGATCACCAATTCCTTAGCTTTTTTTCTTCAATATATTCTATTTCTACAGTCATAGCTCTTAAATTCAACAACAATTACAAAATTAAAACTTTATATTTCATGGCTCTAGCCATGCACTTGTATGTGCCTCTATCTTTACTTTCCACTATGCTACCTGCAGATTTTCTCCAAATACTTCTAATTTCCCCAAAGTTTTATTATAATTAAAACTAAAGTATTTATTATTCCTAATTCTACTATTTCTTTGTCACAGTTGGATCATAAAATTCATATAAATCAGAACTATGTATAGATGGTACTCTAATAAAAGTTATTTATAAATTCTATTGTTCTAAAGTCCGAAGTAATATTCTATTGTGCTAAAGTCAATACTATCTGTTGGCTTTAGGCAGAGCTGAAGCATTTTCAGATCTGACATGTAGCCTTATTGATAACTAAAAGCTGGTATGTTGAAATTTTGTACATAGAGGGGACTCTGCTCTTCCAAACATTTGCTATCTATGTGCCTGTTCCGGATAACAATATTTTTCCATACCAGAGATGCTCAGTAAATATTTCATTTGGTAGACAAGAAAGTTTACAGTGCCTTAAAAGAAAAACAGTAAAAAAAATTTTTTTAATCGCAACCTTTGTCTTCAACTCTAATTCTCTCTAATCCAAGTCCACACTTAAAAATGGAGCTTAAAAATGATCTTTAAAATAAATAGACACACAAAGATATTTAGATTAGCACTTAGATGTTCAACAATGATTAATAAAATTATATCCATTTACTCGGAAGAATATTACACAGCAATTTAAAATAATGTCTACATAGAATAGATATTATATGGAAAACATTTTTGGTATAAGGTTAAATTAAAAACTATTGTTTCAAATTTTATCTGCAGTATTATTTCAATTTATTTTAACACCACGTAGAGAAAAAATACAAGAAGGAACTACATCAAAAAGATTAGAGATAATTTTTTCTGTGCTTTTAAAATTCATACAATGAACTCATATTATTTTTATAATGAAACAAAAAGAAGTTTAACTATAAAAATTCCGACATTTTACTCAAATAAGAAGGAAGGAAGACAGACTACGTATAAGAGATAACAAATGGAAATAACTGTATCTATACTATCTGTATTTTGGGTTTCTCCATTTAATAAGTTTGTCCTATGCTACTACTGAGTTAACTTTTTATAAAGGGTAATGAAATTTTAATAACACATCCAAATATGCCATTCAAATTCTACTGGTGATAACCCATATCTCCAAATCACAATTAATTACAGTATTTTGACTTTTCAGTCAGTCTAAATAAGCTAGCCACAATCCAGAATCAAGGCTAATTTGAAATTCTATTTTTCCCACTCGTGTATTTTAAGCAAATCATTGGATCTCACATATTTTCAGAGATGTTGCAACAGTCTTTCCTAGTGGTATATATCTGTGACTCAAAACCTCTATAGTCCATGACCTTCCTGACCTAAATTTCTTCTTGTTTACATCTGAACTCATTCCTTCCAGTTCCATCCTTAGTGCAACTGAGAGTAACTACTCACAGTCACTCAGACCCCATCCCGTAGTGACCTTCTTTTTACATTATTGATTGTCACATCCCATATTCCTCCCATCTAGTGTGATTTTCAGTTGATTATAAATGGTGGCAAAATAGTTCTGAGAGATTCCTTAATATTACTCCCATTAGAAAACAAATATATAAGATAAACATTAAATTCAAAATATAATGCTTTGTCACTCTCTTATCTGGAAAAGCTTCCATTTACTGTGAACAAACTTTTGGTTGAAAGTAAAATCCCTTCAAACATTTTCTATTTTAGCTTCCTTTTGCCCCAGCTCCATGCCAAAGCAGAAGCATCCAGGCCGTATCTTATCTTTTCCTGCATGGTATGGCAATCAGCTTTTTATAGCCAGAAAACTCTCTGAATGCAAAGCACGACATTGGCTACTAGCTTCCTCTGGCACTAGTTTGAAAGTTATTCATAACTTAAAATTAGCGTGAAAGCCTACATTTCTCATCATAACTATTCAAAACATTCCCATTTTATATAATAATGAGATGCTCTTTAATTCAGAAGGAAATCCCATAATTTAAACCTACGATACATAACTAAGGCAGAGCATTTCAACGCAGAAACAAGAATGCACTGAGGTCCAGCTCCTCTCTTTAGAAACTTGACTCTTACCTTTCTGTTGCTTCTTATAAAGTAAATGTGTTTAAAATTCGGCTCTTGTAGGAAATTATCCAAAAAGAGCTTTGGGGTGTGGGGGGAAGACTTCTTGGTTAATCACAGAGTTACAGAGCAACCAACTGAGAGGCAGTGACAGTGGGGCAGTCACTTTAGCTGAGCGTCATTCACCCAGGATAAGAAAGAAAGGGGAGGTTACAAACCAGGGTGGGTGGTATCTAATCCTGAACCGCTAGTCACTGACCTCACTGACAACTTGTTACTGAAAATACTTCGTTGAAAAAGGCCAGACACATACTTTGCCTAGAGATCTACAAACATAGCTGTTAGGAAGCTTTGAATTCGTTAGATTTGCATTTCTCTTGTCTCTTTCCAAAATAAGGACCCTTTGTTGCTAATTAAAGCTGAAGACTGAAATTACTGAGAGTAAAAAATGATAAAGCAGAGATAACAGGAGTCTAGGAAATCCACCATTAGATCAATTATGTAAAATTCAGTGTCTTCAGTGCCATAGAATAAATGTGTCACATCTGATGTGTTTTTTCTTTGAGATCTTACCCGGGTCATACTCTTGCACCAGTTATTACTCTCTCTGCTTCCATAATTTATGTTAAACCACATAATTATCAGTAAAGTACCTAAAGTGAAAATTTCACAAAAACTCCACAACTAGAACGATTAAAGTTACCAAAAAACAGTCTTCTCCAACAAAATGTCTTCCTTCTATGGTTATTCTTTTTCATATTTCCTCTTCCCTTTTTTATATCCTCTCTCTGAACATCCTTTTTATTGCTAAGTTTATTGGGGTGACATCGGTTAATAAAATTATATAGGTTTCAAGTGTAAAATTCTATAATACATCATCGGTATAGGTCATTGTGTTCACCACCCACTTCTGTCACCATACATTTGACCCTTTACCCTGTTCTACCTCTCCCTTCACTCCCCTTCCCTCTGGTAACTGCTGTACTGTTGTCTGTGTTTGGGGAGTTTTTTACCTAGTTCCTTTGTTCCTTTCAATTTTATATCCCATTTATGAATGAATTCATATGGTTATCTACTTTTCCCCTCTGACTTATTTGGCTTAGCAATTTGTGACAACAAAAACATAAAAGGGGAGGGCGTGAAGGTCTGAATTTGCAAAGGGGAATAGAGACAAGGTGCATCCAGAAAGAAGAGGACTACTCTGTAAATGAAACTTTCTTTTGCATAAACTTAATGGCAACCACACCAAAAAAAATCCAGAACTGAGACACATAATAGAAAGAAAGAAAGAAAGAAAGAAAGAAAAAGAAAGAAGAAGAGAGAGAGAGAGAGAGAGAGAGAGAGAGAGAGAGAGAGAGAGAAACAGAGAGGGAAAAATCATAGAATACCACCAAACTAAAATAACAAACAGAAACACAAGGGCAAAGAAACAATGGAGATACCAAACTACCAGAAAACAAAAGATAAAATAGCTGTAGGAAATCCTCATACATCAATAATCACCCTGAACATCTTAACATTCACTGCGATAGTCTGGCATATCCCTGGCTTATGCTTTATCCGTTCATCAATTTTTGACACCCCACTTGAATTTGTACTGCATTTCCTTAGACTCGTTTCCAATGGCCTCTAAAACAATGGGGGATAACTGCCCCTAAAATAGAACAACTCATTTGAGTTTTAGCATTCCTGTTTTTAAAAGGTCGACTTCAAAATCAAAAGAAGGCATTTATTTATTAGCTCTGCAGGCACTCTTAGAACAAATATTAGGAAGCCAAGAGGAAAGGCAGGGTCTGGGAACTGTCAGAATCAACTATGAAAGGGGTTTTGTTTTATATGATTTCTAGGGAAACCAGCAAAATAACTGAATTTTATGTACCTTCCTTTAAAACAAGCATAATTGACATTACATTTATGTAAAGATTCTTAGTTGCTAACATTTTCCTCCCAGATCTTTTTAAAGCAGCTTTTTCCCCCTGGAGAATGTAGGAATAGCCTCTTTTCACAGTGAAAACAAAGAGTAAGTTTTATGTCTCTCAATCCATCTTTTCTTGAATAAAGAATTCACTTGACACTTGTTTTTTGTTTTAGAGCTTTAATAATGAATGTTTTCGAAACCCAGACTGTTGAATTGGGCCAAGATATCCAAACTCTGTCATAAGCCAGCCTTCCCCTACTGTAAAATCGCAAATAAGTTACTTACCTGCTCTGTATATCTCCTTTGCATCTGCAAAATGGAAATGAAAATCCCTATTCTCTCTATCTACTTTTCACAGGGTATGTGAATTAAATGGATAAAATCTGAAGTGCTTCAAATTACACTGAACTCCCAAGAGATGCAATACAGATGCAATTATGGTAACGGGGTTATCAAAACAACTAAATATATATAAATATCCGAAATGTAATTTTAAAAAGCTCGGTGGAGTTCTGGTTTTTCTTTTTAATTCCTTCAAAGAAATGCCTGCAGCCTCGGAGAGAGGTTACAGCGGAGGTATTTCCCACTGTTGCCACAAGAGGTCCTCCTCCTAGCAATTCAAATCACGTCGGATTTGATGAGCGGAGGCCCCATAGTCTTCCGTATTTATATCGGCTGGCTGACAGAAAACACAGATCACCTATGTCAAGCTTCCACAGCTAACTATAGGGTAGCAAACAAAACCGGAAAAATCTGGCTTTTCTGGGTGATCACTGAAGCATGCTGAACACTAAATAGTTCCTGTAAACTACACAGCCACTGCATTTTGCACCCTGGCCCCCTTCCAGATTTTAATTCCTTTTTGTCACCTTGCCCAGTCTTGTTCAGTATTTATTTTCTTTTCCTATGTACTAGTTCCCTTCCTTTATACTTTTCAAACTTTAAATTTTGGGCTCACATTCCCCTTATAAGCAAACAAAGGTTAGGGATAGAAGAGCTGGAAAAAAAGAGAAAAAGATAGAGAATAAATCAGGGCCTTTATAGCAATCCTCCCGAGGTAATCAAAAGTATGTCTTTGGCTCTAGGTACCAAGGCTGGCTCCAGAGAAAGTCACTCTACCACATGCACTGAGAAGCCCCTTGATGTGGAGCCCTGTGTTAGGAGCCAGCCAGAAGATCAGAGGCACTGAAGGAAGGCCTCCACACAGAAAATAATTCTATCCCTATCAGCAGCCCCTCTTAAAAATAAGTCCTCCAGGGTACAATCAGTTCTTTAATCAGAGTGCAATACAATTTCTTCTTTTCATTAAAATACCTTAAAGAATGAACACAGCTTTTGTGTGAAGCATAAGTTCATTTTATTCTATACATGATACTTCAAAATATTGGCAATTTCAGGTTAGGGCTTTAAAAAACACATAATTTTCTGAACAGCTATATTTAAGGTGAGATTTAAAAGGTAAGGATAATTTCTGTTTGTGATGATTAAAGTTATTTTTTCCAAAAAAATATGTGATAGTTCTGGCATATTGTTGAGTGTTTTAGGTGAATCTAAGTGAATCTGCTCCTGTTTCAAAGGTCTTATGTACTGGAGCAAAAAAGATGTTTCCCATTTTCTCTTTTTACCTACTCTGTTATTAGCTACTAACCAACTCTTCTGCCTCACTGAGAAAAACAGAGGCTGTCTGGGGAGATGTCCCATGTCTTATCATCAACAAAGCTACAAAACCACCAGCACCAAGCCCCATCTTCTCTGCCTTTCCGCCTATTACAATGCAAGCAGTACCCTCGCTCCTCTCAAAGACTAATCTTTCCTCTTCTGCTCTGGATCCCTTCTTCTCCCCACTACTCGAGGACCCTGCTCCTTCATTATCCCCTCTGGTACTCCATTATCACCCCTTCTCTAGTGATCAGCAAAATATGCCACAGGACTTCTAACTTAAAAAATATCAAACAAACAAAAACATCGGCTTCACTCCTGAGCTCCCTCTAGACGCTCCTCCTCCCAGTTCTCTGCTGCCTGCATCACGAGATTTCCAAACAAGCCGCTTACCATCCCTACTTTTTCACCTTTCCTTCACTCCACAACTCACTCCATGGCACTCTGTCTCCTTCACTGCTACAGGGCCAGTTTTAAGTCTACCAACAACCTCCATGTAGTCAAATCCATACTGTCACCTAAGGAGATGTCTCACCCAATCCTATGCTTTTAAGTGAGATCTGTGATAGGATGTTGAGGGACTTTAACTGTTGCTTGGAATTAGCAATTAAGGCTCAAAATGAAAGAAGATAAAGCCATCAGTGTACACTGCATGCTAATGAATTTCCAATACTTGAAGACAGACGTTGAACTCAGGGCTTACGAAGAAGCAATTAAGAAAAGAGCTGCATGCTCTTCCTCTCCCATTTCCTCCCTTAGCCCCAACGAGAGGAAAAGTTAGGGGAAGTGAAATATTCAAGGAACAAGGCCAACTAATTCCTCTCGAAGATAGCAGAGCAGAAGTGGTGAAAAAAAAGTCAATCTTGCCAGTTTCCCATTTCTAAGTCCCTTGAGAGGACATCCAGTCAGTGCTGGAGGAAAAGGAAGAGCTGAGATTTAAATTGGAATAAAATGGAAGTTTTAAAATGGACTGAGAAGCCTTTAAATCACTGAAAATCGCAGGAAAATTATGGAGCCTACCCAATGAGCCATTAAGAAACGAGAAAGGAAGTTGCAAGAAAACAAAGGTGAAATGCTGGGATTGGAGAAAGCAAACTAGTTCATCCAATAAACCGGTCGCACATCCTTATGCTAACGATTCCCAAATTGTATCCACAGTCCAGAGACCTCTCATGGGCTCCAGAGGTATACATTCAACTTCCCTCTCCCTTTGGATAGCTAATACGCATTTCAAACTTAATATATCCCCCCAAAAAGTTCTTGCTTTTGCCTCTCAAACCTACTTCTGTCATTCACATTCTAGTAATTGGTGCCATTGCCTAACAGCTTAAGCCGAAACATAAGAGTCATCCTTCATGCTTTCTTCTCTCTCACAATTGTCAAGAATTTCCATTAATCCTACTTCCAAAAGTTATCTTTAATACATCCACTTGTCTCTATCTCCCCTGCCCCAACTATTCTGAGGCATTTACAATCTTCTCTACATAGTATCTAAGTGGTCTTTCAGAACATCGCTTTACTCGTATTATTCTCCTGCTTTAAATCATCCAATGTCTTATTACTCATAGAAGAAAATCCAAATTCTTTACCAAATTTACAAGGCTTTGCATGATCTGGCTTCTGTCAGCCTCTACTACCTTGACTCACAGCACTCTTTCCCCTAGTTCATTGACTAGCTATTTATACATCTGGCTCACTCACATCCTTGATATAATCCTTCAGCTCTCAGAGAGGTATTACCTGATTACCTTATCTCACTGCCCCTGCCACCACTTATCACAGCCTTGCATATTTATTTGTTTACTTATTCTGTCTTGCCACTGGAATGAAAGCTAGCGTCCATAAAAGCATGGCATATGCAAATGATCTATGATAGAAGTTAAAGCTCAGTAGCTCTGGGATTTCAAAGGAGGAGAGAGAGCTCTAGAAGGAGGGGGTCATCCTGGAAATTTTCCTGGAGGGAATTACATTTGCCTTGGTGCAGAAAGGAAAGTTGTCAGGAAAGATGGTGTTCTCTTATTTTTATTTCTCAAATATCCTTCAACTCCATTGCCTCTCCATCTTTACAGCTACTAGTCTGGTACAAACTACAGTTACATCTTGTTTGTTGTCTTTATATATTACATTTATCACCTAATAGCTCCCTCGTCCTCTATTTCAGTTTGTGTAAACCCAATTCTAGCATTAAATGCAGGTCAGGGTGTGTTTAGTGCTAAAATTTTAAATCTCAGTTTAACCATTTCAGAACTACTGAAATTGACATATTAGTTTTATTGCCGTGGTGCTAACAGAAGGGCTAAAATAAATGTTTTTCTCATTAATTTTTCTCATTTAATTTACTCATAGTACCATGCCTCATCTTTGACAACCCATCTTCCTATTAGTCAATAACCTTAGGAAGCACAGTAATTACAGTCCATCATGTCTGCTTTAGTTCATCGATTATTTTTTCACCTCTTTTTCAACTTGTTAATGAAAATTCCCAGCACAGACCTTCAGGTGACATTTCTTTTATTAATTAACCACCCTATCAGTCCCTCAAATATATTAAACCAGAGCATTTTGTATTGATGATTCTAAAAACAACTTGCTCTTGCAGCTTTGAAAATCACAATCATTTTCAGAGATACAGAACACCTAGAATGAAATCGACTTTTACTCTCATTGAACCTGCCTTTATATTTCAAATTGTTTAAACAAGAGATGTATTATAATACTTCTAAAGGATTAACGTACCTAATTTTTACTTGGTACTTGCTTTTATAAAGTAATATCTGCCTGTCTAATGTGCTCTAGGAGAAAGACTTTTATTTCTCCCAGTGTTACCATTTGTCACACATCAGATTCCGCTGACTAAATCCAAAACAGAAAACAATGATTAATACTGTAACAGAACCAAGTTGCCAAGGAGGGAAGAAGACAGATGGAGCTGGAGATGGAGATGGGGATAGGGACAGGGATAGGGACAGAGATAGGGATAGAAATAATGGAGATGGAGACAGAGAGAGTGAGAGAGAGAGAGAGAGAGAAAGAGAGAAACAGAGAGACAGAGAGAGTCGGAGAGACAGAGATAAACACAGAGATAGAGAAGGCAAGGAGAGCTTGCTCCAAAACCAATGTTAGAGATTGGCTGTAGAAAATTCAAAAGGCTCAAGAATGTTAAATCCTGCCTCATGCTACTCTAATTCCCAAAAATCTCGAATTTTTTCGGTCTTATTATAGATACATAAGGTGCACCATACTCAATAGTAAGTAGAACTATTCTTGAGCATTCTAAAGTGAGTAAAATTACTTTTAGAAACTCCCTAAAACAATTCCCAATTCCTTTTTGACCTCAGGAAGAGAGTCAAATTTAACTATTTCCTTTCCCCACCTACCCAATCAGTCGCCAAATCCTAATGATTCTCTCTATACCCATTGTCCCAAGTAAGAATCTTATCAATGGCCACCTATACCATTTCAATAGCTAAGTGATTTCTCAACTGTTAGCATTCTCAATATTACAACCTCCACCACACCATAACCCCACCAATCCTTTCTGTTACTATCACAGAGTGCTTTCTAAAATACGGTCTGATCATTTCATTATACAAAGGCTTCAAGGGACTCCCAGAATAAAATATAAACTCTTTAGTTTGGCATTCAAAGCCCTTTACCATCTGGGCTTTCTTTATCTTTCCAATGCAATCCCTAATTAAAAGCATACAAATATACTAAGAACAAGAGATTTTTATTTCAGAGTGGATATCTTTCAGTAGTAAAAGCATATAGACACTTAGAGTACTTGCCAGGTTTTACACAAACCATACCTTTCTTTTTCCAATGAGCTTCCCCCAAAACACCCTCCAAACAATCCATAAGATTGTCCATTTCCCACACCCTAAACAACCCTCTGAATTATCAAACTTTTTATTTCTGCCAATCTGATGGGTGAAACGTGATCTCCTGTAAAAAGTAAAATTTGTATTTCTTTTATCATGAGTAATAGTAGGAGCATTTCGTTTGTATGAAAGCCATCTGTATATCATTTCCCATACATAGCCTGTTGTTCCCTGCTATATTTCCTCTGGCTGCTTTCATATTTAACTGTAAGAGCCCTTTATATATTTTGGAAATTAGTTCATCTCACACAGATGTTGTCAATCACTCCCTGCCAATCTATCACCCATTCTTTGGTTTTGCTTAAGGTATTTCTTACTAAGCAGAAATTTATAATTTCCATGCAATCTAATATACAAATTCTTGCCCTTACTGGATCTGGGTTTTGTATCTTATTTGAATAACATTCTCCACTCTGAAATGATGAAGAACATAATGATAATGTGAATGATTTAATCATCTAGCACTTCTAGTTTTTTAATGTACTCATATCATCTAGTACTTCTAGCTTTGGATGTTCAAATTTGATCCATCTGCAATTTATTCTAATGAAAGAAAAGAGGTAGCACCCAATTTTTCTTCCTCTAAATGGATAGCGAGGTGTCCCAAAATCATTTACTGAAGAATTCTTCTTCTCCTAATTTTAATGAATTTGATGGCATACTAATTTCCCACATACATAGAAGTCTATTAGGGAAGGGGCCTATTCTGTTGATTCATAAGCCAATACTAAACTTTTTCAAATATTAAGAGCACTATAAGAGCTTCTTTTATACCCCCACTTGAATATCTGTTAGAACTGGTCACTGGTTATTACTACCCTTATTTTTCACAATTTTATCAACTATTCTCACATTTATTGAACTTTAGAATAAGCTATACAGCTCTCAAAAAGATCCCATTAAACTTCAGGATTGCACCAAATATATGGAACAGTTGAGGAAAAATTAAACTCCATAAGAGCAAGAACAAGGACTGTCTTTCCACTTACTCAAGGCGCCTTTTATTCACCTCAGTAGAGCTTTAGAGTTTTCTTCCTGTTTTTGCTCTACATTTCTCATTAATTTTATTCCAATTTATTTTCTCTTACGTTACTAGTACAGATTTGATCTTGATCTTTCTTTCTTTTACTCTCAGGTAAAAAAATACTGAGTGACTCGTATTCCCTTAAGTTTATGGCCACTACCGCCATTGGTCTATGTAAGCCCCTCTCTTGTGAATTTATCCTTTTATAGTTTGAGCACCTTCTCTCCGCACAGCCTCATGAGGCAAGTATTCTAATATACTCAAAGTGTATCTTTGTGTTTGTATTTTTAGTAGAAAGAAAATGTGTATTGTTTTATGTCCACATATTTTTTATTCACATAAATGGTATTAGTGTTCTATATTTCATTCTTTCATTTTTTCAGTCAGCATCATGACTTTACAATTCATTCATGTACATTATGAAGAACTTCTGAGTACTATACAAAACTCCTTGCTGTGCATCCACCGAATTTAACCTCTCTACTTTCACAGTGATAGACACCCAGCTTGCCTTCAACTCCTTTACCACAAATAAATAAATAAATAAACAAACAACAAACAACAACAAAAAAACCCCACCACAACACTCTTGTAGTAATACTCAGAAGCATGGTATTTACTGTCATAAACAAACCCAAAATTTCAGTGCTTAACAAAGTAAGTTTATTTCTTGCTCACATTACAGTCCAATGTAGATGTTTCTAGGAGGTGAATAGCTTTCATTTATGAGATTGCACAGAGAAATCACATAATTTGCCCAAGATCACACAAAGAGTAGTACAGCCCAAATTCAAATCTAAGTTGTCTCATTCCAGAGTCTGTGTTCTTAATTACTCTGCTATGTATGTCTCTTCATGGACATAAGTGAGAATCTGTAGCACTATATTATATATCGAGATCTAATATTGTGCTGAATATTAAATACTGCCTCTCAGCTCCAAATCTACTGTTCCTATGGTTTGTTTTGTGATACCCGAGCTGGAATCAGGAAACTACTCTCCTTTGCCAAATGGCTTACTCTTGGTTTCTTCCAAGGACACTAGAAGGTAAGAGCGCAGATGGAATTTGCTTCTTCCTATTTCCCTGCTATTCATAGAGCTCAACCCAGCAATGGTTCTTTATCCCGTCAGCAACAGCTGTTCAGTGTCAGCTTCTTTACACTCACAGAAATGACCTCTCTGTACCCCCACCCACCCGTCATTCCAGCAGTACTCTCGCCTCAACCAAGTCCCAGCTCCGACCAGGACCCTGTTCCATGCTGGAGGGTTCTAATAACCCCAACCTCTCCCAAGGGTGATAGCTGCTTCCTATTTTCTCTCTGCTTTCCTTGGTTTTTCAACCCTCCAACACCAATTTAGCCATTTCCCAATAGCCAATTAGTCAATTATTTTTATTGAAACTTCTAGTATGGTTTCTGATTTCTTGACTAGATTCTTGGCTAGATTGTATATATTTATATGTGTGTGTATACAGAGAGAGAGAGAGAGAGAGAGAGAAGAGAGAGAGAGAGAGAGAGAGTCAATTCTCATTAGTTATGCTATAAAGTCATTACAATGATCCATTGCTCCCAGGAGAAATACTGTTCCTATGAATCTGTGTGACAGTATTTCTACTAGAAACAATACTTAACCTTGTTTTATGTACTTCTGTTTAAATACACCTTATTTGATACATATTGTTAATTATGAACACTGAACTCTTGGCCAACAGCCCTATAACTCATGTTTAAACAAAACTTATCGAACACAAATATTTTCTCCATAATGTACATCATGACCTCCTTGTGCTTAAGAACGCTAGAGAGCACTTCACCACTATGCATGTGGGCCATTTTAAACAGAAAAATCACCATCAAAAGGACAAAAATGCAGGAAACACACTCTAAACAGACCATGAAAAGGACACATTTGCAGTATGAGAGCTGAAATGAGAAGGCAGAGTGTTGCCTTGGGCAGCTGGGAACATGCTCCTACTCATCAGGTAACTCAAATTTTTCTCCATTCTGTACATATTGGTAAATGACTGCAAAAGCACTGTGAGTGTCAATTTGGGGTTTACAACCCAATTTTAGCAAGTAGGCAAATTCACAAATACAAAATCTGTGAATCTAAGGATCACTTATACACATGGCCTATCTACAAAATCTCCAAGCTGTTTCATTGTTCTTTGTGTAATATGAAGTCTTTTTAATGTCTTATTAAGTGTGATAAATCCCTACCCTTGACTTTTCTTTTTTAAGGCTGACTTAGCTATTTTTATACCTTTATTATTCCATATTTATCCACAAAAGAATGAATTCTACCATATCTTACTCATGCTTACACACTTCCCACCAATCATGGTACCTAACACATAAAACTAATGCAATAGATAGTTGTTAATTGAATACTGAGTAGGCCAAAATGCTGTACAATGCCCATTCAGGACCTGGAATAAAAAACTGATATTAATATAATCACTTATATGAGTAACTCATTTTGGATAGTTTCCTTCAATTCAATAAATGCATAAATCCCAAAAATTATACAAAATAAAAATAAAACTCAATCTTGCTTCTTTTCTTCAATTAGTATTTTAAGTTAAGTGATGGTACTTAAGAACTAAGCACATTCTAAGATTACAAAGGAAAACATTAAATGAGCTTATAATTAATTGTACACTAATATATGCTTTTCCCTGCAAAGTTCTAGGAAATCTGGAATGTTATAAAGACAGTGAGAACACAAATACTCTACAAAAGATAACTTCCTGTGAGAGATGGAATTTGAGTTTTAAAAAAGGAAAATTAAATAGGAATTTGAGATAATGCCTTCTTAAAACATTTTTCCATAAAATTTGTTTTAACTTTAAAGGTTAAATTTAACTGTCCGAAAAAGAGCCAGTTTTTCATTAATACGTAATAAAAACAATGTAAACATTAGTCACAAAAATTAAAGTCTAAAACTTGGAATCTCAGCAACACTACAAAGATGGCTCCAAGGTGAAACGAACACTAATTGTACCTTTAATAGTAAAAGCTAATAATTTTTGAGAATTTATTATTTCAGACAATATGCCAGCACTTAAACACAATGTAATGTTCACACCTATAAATTATAATTTATATATAATGTAATGTTCACATCTGTAGACAAGATACTGTTAGATTATTAGATGAGAAACTTTAAGCTCAAAAAAATTTATTTGCCAAAGATACAAAGCTAATAAGTGGAGAGGTGGTTTATCTGACTACACAGAACCTCTATTAACCACTAAGCTCAAGTAAGCAAATGCCTCTATGCTGAGATTAACGGCAAAGAAAAGCTAATCGGTCCCAAAATATCTTCTTCGTATAGTCTCAAAATTCCTTCCTTTAAAGGCTTCAAGATAGGACCTAAAAAAGACTGTGACAATATTTGGTAGAAGTGAATCAAAAAGGACTAGACCAGAGGACACTGAGCAACCAAGGGCCATTGAGGAGGTAGGAAGTACATAAACCTAAAATGAGGTGTCAAAAGGAGAAGGCATGAAATGAAAAGCACAAAATCCTAATAAGTTAACATCTTTAAGCACCGCCATTGTCTGCTTTACAATTTTACCATATTCATCTATGGCTCTTTGGTGACATGAGAAAACACCAGTAAGTATTTACAAAGATAATATGGTAGACGAGGAACTGCTCCACAATCCTTCCTTCTAAAAACATAACCTTCCACAGTACAGTTGTGGAAAATAAGAAGAGTAAAGTATAAACTATTAAGCAGCCTTTAAACGCTATTTAAATCAAGTATTTTTAATGACATGAACAATGCTTAGTCTATACGTTACGTTCAAAAAAGACCAAAGTTTAAAGTTGTAGAGATTTTTTCTAAAATGCGCAAAATTGTGCATAAAAACTGCTTTAAAGAAATGTTGAGGGAAGATAACTTTAAAAAACAAAAATATTCTTTCGTTTTCAACTTTACATCAGGATTTCTAAGCCAAGCTCGGTGATTTGTCAAATGTAATTTTGGCAACAACACCAGAGGGCGCTCTATCAGTGCTAATGTGGTGGTTTCCAAACTTAAAACGAGGGTCCTGCGTCAGAACCCACCCGAAGGCGTTATTAAAATAGCTTGCGGACCTCACACCTAGAGTTTCTAATTCAATAGATATTGCATTTCTAACAAGCTCCTGCGTGATGCCAATGCTGCTGGTCTTGGAACCACACTTCAAGAACTACTGATCTAAATAATTATGTTTAATCAGTGTGCATATGTATGTATTTATACACATACATTTAATTATCATGTAATTTATTTTTATTTATTATTTAATTTATTATATTATTTTCGTTATTATTATCCATTTAATTTACAGATTTAATTATTTGCTATTTAATTATTAATAATTACAGCTGTGTGCTAATTTATAAAGCTCCATAGTTACCTAGATTTGTTAGGTCTACCTATTGTTATGTGGAATTTTATTCCACACTTATAAAAAAGAAAGTAGGCCATCAGTATTTTTGATTGATAGAATAAAAAAAACAAATCTGGCCTAACTACTACTTATGCCTAACCAAAGCTGGCAAGTCTGCTTTACAGAGAAAATGTTGCTTCCTTTGAAGCTTCCTTATTAATTCCTAAATCTTACTTACAAAATAAACAAAGAGCTGTTAATAATAAAGCAGAATGTGAAGGTAACCTAATTTTTAAAAATAGAGTCGTAGGGGAAAATGAAAAGATAAAAGCGTCTCTTTTCCCACTCTTTTTTTCTCACTGCCCTCCTAAAGGTATCAGACATTATTCTCCATTAAATTACACCCACACAAAGCCCTGTTCAAAAGAGACTTTCCATCACAGAATGACAATGATGATCTTTCTACAGCATGTGACAAACGCTAGCATAATGTGCTGGTGAAAAAAAAAGCAGAAACATGTAGAGATCTATTGACTTACTTGTTAAATGAACCATTTCTTGATGAGATTTTTCTACTCTCTAGGTACATTTTCAAAGTTCTGTAGCAGTACATTTCTAAATATCCTAAGACAAAAACAATGAAGACAATGTTAATCTAATTTTTTGAATACTATGTCTGCTCTAATTTAATTTCTAGATTGTTAGATTCAAAGAAAATGATAGACAGGAAAAATATTAATATCCTTTTGAGATTTTCTGATAAGAAAACTATGACCTGTGTATGATGTAGTTTTGAAAGAACTGAATGGTCAGGATAAAATAATTTGGCTTATTTCCAAATTTTAAAGCCAAGGTCCAAGTTTACGTTCTAAGAAAAGAATTAGTATCAAGATTTGGCAATCCTTCTGGGGCAATAAAAATGTTTTAGAACTAAATAGAGGTGGTGGCGGTTGCACAACATTGTAAATGTACTAATTGCCACTGAATTGCTTGCTATAAAATGGTTAATTTTATGTTATGTCAATTTTACCTCAATTAAAAATATACATATAAATAAAACAAAAAGTTGGCAAGACAACTTTCACAGTTTTCAAGTCCTTTTAAGATTCTTACTCCTGACATTTTACAAGAGGAAAAAAAATTTAAAAGAAAAATGTTGGATTTCTTATGTATAAACCCAAAGGGGAAATAATCTTAAAAGCTAATCTCCCAAAAGTATTTAATTTGATTGGTGTCCCCCAAACCCCTGGTTCTTCATTTATTCTCCCAGGGACAAGAAGGACAATCTTAGTCTGACTTCACACATGTTCATAATTCCAGGGAAAATCTCAGAAATTTCTGAGAAAAACTTTATAGATATTGCGGCTGAAAAGCAAAGAGATGAGCAGATAACTTTTAACTAGATCAGGCTCAGAGGGCTTGTATTTTTCAAAATAAATACAAAGTTATACACTTGTTGAACCTTTTTTCGTGAATTTTTTTTTTTAAATGTCAAGACTTCTTGTTAAACTTCAATTAAACCTACAATTTTTTTACCCAGCCACACTATGGAACACAGGCAAGAATAAAGACATTTTCAGACATGCACAGTTGAAAAATATACTTTCCCTCTCATTCACCTTACTAAGGAAGCTACTGGAGTACATGCTCCCCTAAACTGAGAAAGTAAACTTTAAAAGAGGAAGTTGTGATCCAGGAAACAATAGAATACATTCCAGGAAAGAGCTGAAGGGAGATCCGGGAATGGCAGGGGAGCAGTAGGCTTAAATCAACTGGTCCAGATCGGAGCAGAAGACAGAAGAGCTCTAGAAGGAGTACCTGAATAAAAGGAAGAAGGGAGGAGAAAAGGAGGGAAGAAGAGAGGAAGAAAAGGAAGGAAGAAGAAAGGCAGGGAAGCAGGAAGAGAGAAAAGGAGAAGGGAGAAAGAAGGGAGGGAGACGGGGAAAATCTGATTGATGGAGAGAGGGAGGGAAATCTAATAGATTACCTGATGTGTTTAAATGTAATGAGAATAGTTCTCTCAGAGAATTTGGGGATGAACTGGTAATAATCATAGAAAATTAAACAAACAAAAAAGAACAATAAATCATTAATGCCTGGAAAATAAAGGTTTCTAGTACAAAGGGAATTTAATCACAGTATAATATATGCTTAGCTATGAATAATAATTACATAATCATAATGTAAACATCAATATTGTTTTAACCAAATCCCATCGCCTAATTTAAAATGTAAATAGTCAAGAGATAAAATCTGAAACTAAAAATTCAAGAAACAGCAATATTCTTTCTAAGAATATTGTTTAGAAAGATGGAGTAAATACCAGAATAAACAATTTACAAGAGTTAAATTCTCATGTTGAGACGTGAGAACGGGGAGCATAGAACAGGAAATGCTGTTTTCACTATGACTTTTGTTATACTACAACTGTTTGCTTTCAACAAGTGTTTGTATCATAAATAGTAAAGCTTGATTGAAAAACAAAATTTATAGATTTCTGTAAGACCAACTGTGGGGTTTGTATATTAAAAAACAAACAAAAGTACTATGTTATATAAAACAATTATTTAAATGTGCTTAAATTAAAACATGTTTATGAATAAATAGATTTTTATTCACTTAAGTTAAAATCTTATTTGAGCATCTAATGGGACACAGTATTAGAAAAAGTCATAAAATCTCAAAAATCATAATTTTAACAACCATTGTTAACTTTACTTTCTTAATCTGTGAAAATCTCATGTTACTAATGTCACCCAAGCTGAGAAGACTCTTTATATGTTCTAAGCACTTATTATTACTATATGAGATATATAGCTATAACTTCCTAATTAAACATGCCTCTGTTTGGGGGTAAAAAAATATAACTCTTCATTTCACAGCTCATCAGTAATAGAATGGCCTAAACCTTACTACATATTTACTTGAAAAATGAGCCAATAACACAAAAACAGGCAGCAGTTTGCAATCAAGATACTTTTCTAAAAGACTATGAAATTAGATAAATGTCTTTAACTCACTCTCTCTCTCACAACATATTAGTTTCTCATTATTTTTTCATTTTCCCATGTAACTCTATAATACCTGAGTATTAAAACTGTGAAATATAAATTATCAAGAAAATATTAAGAATTTGGTTAAAGATGACAAATTGAGCATACCTTTTTCTTCTCTCCCTCTCAAGACTCCATTAAAATTGTAGAGTTGGGCAAACAAATTGAGTTCCTAAATGATCAGAGAGCAAATACACCAAACCTAGAACAGTGTTCATGGGGAAATGCACAGAGAAGGGAACACTAGCAGGTTCACAGTGTGTTGCCCATCATATAGCTAAAAAAATAAAGAAACAAAGAATGGCATTCCATAATGATAAAGAAACCAATCCAACAAGAAGATAAAACCCTTCTATACATTTATCCACCCAACACAGAAGCACCTAAATATATGCAGCAAATACTGATTGATGTAAGGAGAGAGTGAAAGTAACACAGTAATTGTAGGGGACTTTAACAACCCACTGACATCAATAAATTAATCATCTAGACAGAAAATCATCATTGAAACAATGGCCTTAAATGACACATCAGACCAGATGACTTTAACTGATATTTTTAGAGCATTTCACCCCAAAGCAGCAGAATATGCATTCTTTTCAAGAACACATGGAACATTTTCCAGGACAGTTCACATGTTAGGCCACAAAATAAGTCTCAACAAATTTTAAAAGACTGAAATCATATCAAACATCTTCTCTGATCACAACGGTATAAAACTAGATATCACTTACAAGAAGAAAACTGAAAACCACACAGACACGTGGAGGCTAAATAACACGCAACTAAACAATAAATGGGTTAACGATGAGATCAAAGAAGAAATCAGAAGACACACTGAGACAAATGAAAATGAAAGCACAATGTACCAAAATCTGTAGGACACAGTGAAAATAGCCCTAAGAGGGAAATTCATAGCAATATAGGCCTACCTCAAAAAAAAAAAAAAAAAAAAAAAAAAAAAAAAAAAAAAAGAAAAATCTCAAATAAACAATCTAAACTTACACCTAAATGGCCTGGGGGGGGGGGAGAACAAAGTGCAAAGTCAGTATAAGGAAGCAAATAATAAAGATCAGAGTGGAAAGAAATGAAATAGAGGCTAAAACACAACAAAAGATCAATATGACCAAGAACTAGTTCTTTGAAAACACAAAAGTGATAAAACTTTAACTAGACTCATCAAGAAAAAATAGAAGGCCCAAATAAATAAAATCAGAAATGAAAGAGAAGTGACAACTGACACCACAGAAATAGAAGAGATTATGAAAAAAATACTATGAACAATTATATGCCAACAAATTAGACAACCTGGAAGAAATGGATAAATTTCTAGAAATATACAATCTCCCAAGACCAAGTCAAGAAGAAGCAGAAAATGTGAACAAGCCGAAAACTACTCAAACATTTTTATCAGTAATCAAAATACTCCCAAAAAACAAAAGTCTTGGATTGGATGGTTTCACAGATGAATTTTACCAAACATCCTAAGAGAATTAACACCTATCCTTCTCAAACTACTCCAAAAACCTGAAGAGGAGGGAAGGATCCCACAGTCATTTAGATTCCAAAACTAGACAAAGACATTACAAAAATAAAATAAAATAAAATTATAGGTCAATATCCCTGATGAACATATATGCTAAATCCTCAAAAAAATATAAGCAAACCAGATCCAGCAACACCTTAAAAATATCATGCACCACGATCAAATGGGTTTTATTCCCGGCATGGAAGGTTGGTTCAATATCCACAAATAGATTAATGTGCTACACATAAACAAAAGGTTAAAATCATATGATCATATTAACAAATATAGAAAAAGTATTTGACAAAATCCAACATCCTTTTAATGAAAACTCTCAGTTCTTATAATAAATAAAGGCTATATATGACAAACTTACAGCTAACATTATACTCAACAGTGAAAAGCTAAAAGCATTTTCTTAAGATCAGTAACAATACAAAGGTGTCCAATTTTACCACTTCTATTCAACACGGAATTGGAAGTTCTAGCCACAATAATCATACAAAAAATAAAAATCACCCAAATTGGAAAAGTAGTGAAACCGTTATTATTTGCAGATGACATGATACTATATATAGAAAATGCTAGAGTCCACCAAAAAAAAAAAAAAAGGTGTTAGAACTGGTAAATGAACAGTACATTAGCAGGATACAAAATGTCCATACTACCCTCAAAAATCTACAGATTCAATGCAAGCCCTATCAAAACACCAACGGCATATTTCACAGTACTAGAAAATATAATGCTAAAATTTATATGAAACTACAAAAGACCCCAAAAAGCCACAGCAATCTTGAGAAAGAACAATAAAGTTGGCGGTATCACACTACCTAATATCAAACTATACTACAAGGCTATAGTAATTAAAACAGCATGGTACTGGCATTTAAAAAGACATACAGATCAAGAGAACATAATAAAGAGCCCAGAAATAAATCTAGACCTTTATCATCAATCACTCTATGACAAAGGAGGTGAGAATATACAATTGAGTAAGACAATCTCTTCAATAAACGGTGTTGGAAAAACTAGACAGATACATTTAAAAAAAAAAAAAAGGAACTAGAACATTTTCTTAGACCATATGCAAGAATAAACTCAAAATGTATTAAAGACTTAAATGTAACACCCGAAACCATAAAACTCCTAGAAGAAAACATAGGCAGTAAACCCTGACATTGCTCTTAGTAATATTTTTTCAACATATCCCCTCGGGCAAAAGAAAAAATAAACAAATGAGACTACATCAAACTAAAAAGTTTGCACAGCAAAGGAAACCATCAACAAAACAAAAAGACAACCTACCAAATGGATGAAGATATTCACCAATGATACATCTGATAAGGGTGAATATCCAAAAATTTATAAATAATTCATACAACTTAACACCCAAAAAACAGACAATTCAATTTAAAAATGGACAGAGGACCTAAATAGACATTTCTCCAAAGACGACATACAGATGGCCAATAGACATGAAAAATATACTCGACATCACTAATCACCAGAGAAATGCAAATTAAAACCACAATGAGACATCACCTCACTCCTGCCAGAATGGCTATCATCAATAAATCAACAAACAAATGTTGGCAAGGGTATGAAGAAAAGGGAACCCTTGTGCACTGTTGGTGGGTTTGCAAATTGGTACAGTATGGAGGTTCCTCAAAAAATTAAAAATAGAACTACCTTACGACTCAGCAATTCCACTTCTAGGTATTTATTAATTCAAAAAAGATATATTGCATCCCTATGTACACTGCAGCATTATTTACAATAGCCAAGATAAGGAACCAACCTAAGAGTCCATCGATAGATTGAATAACGAAGATGTGTATATATGTACAGTGGAATAGTATTTGGCCATAAAAAAAGAATGAAATTTTACCATTTGGCAAACATGGAAGGACCTAGGGGTATTATGCTAAGTGAAATAAGTCAGAGAAAGACAAATACCATAAGAACTTTTTATATGTGGAATCTAAAAAACAAAATAAACAAATAACCAAAACAGACACAGACTCATAGATACAGAGAACAAACTGTTGGCTGCCAGATGGGAAGAGGATTGGGGGGGCTGGGTGAAAAAGGTAAAGGGATTAAATAGTACAAATTGGCAGTTACAAATAGTCATAGGGATGAAAAGTACAGCATAAAGCAGGGGTCCCCAACCCCCGGGCCACGGACCAGTAGTGGTCCATGGCCTGTTAGAAAATGGGCCACACAGCAGGAGGCGAGCAGTGGGCAGCAAGCGAAGCTTCATCTGTATCTGCAGCCGCTCTCCAGCCCTAGCTTCACCACCTCAGCTCTATTTCAGATCATCGGGCATTAGATTCTCATAGGAGCACCGGTCTCTGGTGCCAAAAAGGTTGGGGACCGCTGTGTAGACAATACAGTTAATGATAGTATAATAACCATGTAGGGTGCCTAGTGAGTACTAGGCGTATTGGGGGGATCACTTTGTAAGTTATATAAATGTCTGACCACTATGCTGTACACCTGAAATTAATATAACATTGAATGTCAACTATAATTGAAAAATAAAAATAAACCACTTGGAAACCCCTCTACCACCAATTCCATAGGGAGAACCAATCCAGAGAGTTTTATAGGGCATGAACTCAATTCTTATAAATAAGCTGGGATAAGATCTCATTGTTAATAATTTATTCTTCCCTTTGATATTTCATTAGACTTTAAAGTAGATTAAGATGTCTGATAAGTCCAGATTTCTGCTGTTCCAAAGTCAGTGGGTGCTACTTCAGAAAACTCAAGGCTGACTGTCACAGGGGCATCACACTCTTTTAGAAGAGAAGATTCCATCCTTCTTGTTTCTATTTCTTAATTCTTAATTAATTACAGGCCTTCGACATTCAATTCACAACTCTCCCCTACCACTGACTCTATCTACAGCCACATACACTCCTCTTCATCTACATGTCACTGAGCCAGAGACTAACAAGGAATACATGAAGGCAAAAATACCACTAATAACACTGGGCTAATATAACAAAATATGGTCTTCAATCCACCCCTAATTAGCTATGTAACACTAGGCAAGCCACTCATAGGCCACACTTTCCTGTCTGTAAATAAAGGGATTAAACTAGTTTTAATGTTTCTTCCAACATTAAAATTCTATGATTTTTCTAAAAATCAAAAAAGCCCCCCAAAATAATTCAAAATAAATTTTAATTTGCTATAAAAGAACAAAGAAACACCATGCCACATCTCTCTCAGGATTCCACCCCTGCAAGTGGCATCAAGAAAGGTTTTTAGAAAAAGCCAGAAAACATTTTCCTTCCATATCTATTAGCTTAATAAAAGCCACCACAAAAAAAAAAAAAAAAAAAAAAAAAACCCACAGAATCTGGGAGTGGCATGAAGGAGGAGGCAATCAGAATCACCAGACCTTTACAAAGTAAAATGTCCATGGTTGCAAATCAATGTTTTATGGTGTTGTTGTCATAAACTATAATATATTTATGTTATAATTGTGTGGGAACATATATATTTTATTTCTTTTCCCTTACTTGCCACTCAATGTATTAAATGGCAATGCAAAAGACCCTAATGTTAGATCTAATAGAACTCATTTGGAAATTCACACTTTTTCAAAATAAAATCTATAATAAGTTGATCTCTTGGATCATTTTAGCAATATGATAAATCAGGAGAATATTGCATTTTTTTGAAAAGCCCACATTAACTCATATAAGCTGAAAATTATTTTTTTCTTTTTATAAGCTGAAAATTAAATGTGAAATGTAGGTATTCCACCTTTGAAATGTTACAAAGAAATTTTAGTCATAATAGTTCTCACTAAATATATATTAACTTCATAAGATTTTTTTCCTTTACAGTCTTCCTTTCTCCTCAAAATAAAAATAAGAAAAGAAAAACCCTCAGGGTAGAATTTTTGGTTGAACTATTTTCAACCATAATCAATTCCCATTTCTGTCAAGCTTTTAAGCAGGTGAAGAGAATTCTTACAAGGGAAAGAGGAGGTTAAGGAAGAGAAAGAGGATTCGAACTGCACTTCTGCCATCTTTCCATTCTCAGAGACACTTCTGGAAGTAACACCACAATGGCTGCCCATGGAGAACCCCAAGTACATTTCAAACTTGTATTGGTTGGTGACAGTGGTAACGGAAAAACTACATTCATGAAACATCATCTGGTGAATTTGAAAAGTACGTAGCTACCTTGGTTGTTAAGGTCCATCTCCTTCCATTCCATATCAACAGAGGACCATCAAAGCCAAGTGTGCCATTATCATGTTTGATGTAACTTGAGAGTTACAAGAAAGTGCCTAGCTGACATTGAAATCTGGTATGAGTATGTGAAAATATCCCCATTGTGTTGTGTGGCAACAAAGTAGATATCAAGGACAGGAAAGTTAAGGCAAAATCAACTGTCTTCCACAAAAGAAGACTCTTCAGTACTATGACATTTCTACAAAAAGTAATTACAATTTAGAAAATTCCTTCCTCTGGCTTGTTAGAAAACTATTTGGAGACCCTAATTTGGAGTTTGTTGCCATACCTGCTCTTGTCCACCAGAGGTTGTCACGGACCCAATTTTGGCAATACGACACGTGCATAATCTAGAGGTTAGTCAAACAACTGCTATCCCAGATAAGGATGATGACCTGTGAAAAAAAGAAGCTGGAGCCCAACATCAGAAGTCTAATTTTAGGCAACTGTCCTATAATGTCAGTGGTGCAGTGTGTTTGCCACTTCATTATATAGCTAAGCAGAACATGTGGTTAATCTTTGGGATGCTGGAGGAGATAAATGATCTTCAGAGTGAATGTTGGGGCGGGGCGGGGGGGGGGGCGGACCTTCATTTTCTGACCCTGCATATTTAGCTGTATTGGAACACAGTTGTTTCTTTATTGGGTTTCAAATAGAAGACTGCTACAGTCACAGCACAACATTCAGTGGTGAAATCTTGTTACCGTCATTCCCATTCCTTTTCGTTCAAGAATAAGAATAAAGTTGTATTTCAAATTTTTTAAAAAGGAAGAGTTTTTGGTAAATATTAACATTATTCAATTGCACAGAAGAAAAGAATTTTTTAAAAGACGTCAAGATCAAGATACCATTAATAAAGTAGTAAAATTAAATTATAGATTATCTCAGAGCACATGTAGAATCTAAAAACAATAAAAAGACAATGTGTATTTCTTCTTGGTTAGTATCTATTGGAAAAGTGCAAAGTAAAGTTCATATATGATAAAATTTATGCCAAGAAATGTCCGGAATAATTCTGTTCACATATAAAATTCATAGGGAAATTGGGACCACTGGTGTAGCTCTGCCAAATTAAGAACAAAGAGATAAAATGTCAAAAAGCAGCAATCACAAACTAGATAAAACTTACAATTCTCAAGTATTCTGCTACCCTTCCACAGCTAAACTGACTTAGTCACTCAGCACCATAATTAAGAGACATAATATTTTTAACGACTCAAGAAAATTTACACACCTATCAAGTGAGGTCATTCTAACATCCGGGCTTAACAAAAGGCAAGGATTTGCCTTCGTGTTAATATGAAATATAACGTTATGAGAAAGGTGGTGAACTTTCCACAAACAGTTTTAGAAATTTAAACTAGTAAGAGGTCTTCCATTATTCTTCCCAAACCATCCATCATCAGAACTTGTTGCTGGTGAGGCGCCACGTGCTGCGGGTAGGAAATGCGCACGCGCCCTGGAGTTAGTGGCGCCAAGCCTCAAGCCGTATGCCTCATAATGCGGATAAACCACTAGCGCATTAGCTGCACTTAACAAAGGAAAGATTTAATGGTATTTAAAGGTAGAATGCAGACCTAATGCGCAGAGCTTGGTTCTCAAAACCACCTCCAAGGCTCTCCAACACTTGATTGGGCTGAGACCACACTTGGGTCCCGACTTCTTCCGGTAAAGTTCAGCAACGAAGGGATCATTGGGGGAGATAAGAGATGGCTGCATGGGCAGAAACCCGGAAGAGGGGAGCCCACCAGCAGGGGCCGGACTCATGCCTCGCCCCCTCCCGCAATTTCGCAAGAAACGCTTCTGAAGACGCATCTTCTCGCAGAAATTTTCAGCGCGCGGGCCCGCAGCACTGAACCGGGCAGATCTTTGTCTCAGAGCTCTATGACCTAATGAAGAAGTGGGAGGGCAAAAACCAAGTCAGCGATCGTAAGCCAAACAAGGTTGTGATTTTTGCAGCGTACGAAGGCAGGGGTTTCTAAAACCTTCAACTTAAAGGAGTTTCTATCACTTATTTACGTCCACGACACAGTTCCCCACCTTGAGCCGTCAGCCTGGCCTCCTATCTCGAGAAGGAAGCCTCGGGATATAGGCCCCGCCTATCGATTGACGTGACGCGCCTGCGCGGAGTTATTAATACACTAAAGTGTCTCTGCCTACTTCCTTTCTTCGTAGCAGCGATGGCCGAGTGGTTAAGGCGTTGGACTTGAAATCCAATGGGGTCTCCCCGCGCAGGTTCGAACCCTGCTCGCTGCGAAACGGGAAGCTTTTACCTTTTTTCTTATATATTCTTCCACTTCTTTAAGATTTCTTTAATGATTACCTTTCCTGCTGTATTTCCCAACCCTGCTGGCTATACGGCGCACCTGCAGATATGTTGCATGTGCCAAAGAAAAGCCAATGCATTTCAGGGCTACAAATATGCTTGTTTACGCTAAGGGGAACAGTTTTCCTTTGTCCTGCACCGTAAGCTAACAATTTTAGAATCTTGTTCTTCAATTTGAAGTGCAAGTTTGCAAAATAAAAATACAATGAATATAAATACTGGTGGAAGTGTGGAAGCTTACAAGCTATCATCTCACTCTAACCGATGGCAAGGCTAATGCTACCTCTCCTTCAAGCCCAGAATTACCTCCCACGGTTCTTCCACCACATTCAAAAGTGGTATGGAATGGAAGATAATAAAAACGTTTAAAAGTTCAGCTTCTAAAGCATAATAGATACATCCACAAAATGGAACACTATGCACATAGTCACTAAAATGATATTAATGACATGGGAAGTCCTTCCCAATTCATCGCTAAATGCAAAAAGTTGGACAGGTTGGAAAACAATGTATATTGTGATCACATATTTGTTAAACAATTCATTTATGTAATCATTTATGTGACAAGAATGGGAGAAAAATCGAGAATGAATGAGGGCTGGTAAGAAATAACCAAAATGATAGCAGTAGTTGTTATCTCTGGGTGGTGAGATTCAGGGAGATTTTAATTTTCTTAACAGTTTTTTGCTTAGTTAGTTTTCTAACATTTGTATATCAACCCAGTATTTTTTAAATAATAAAAGAAATGTGAGGTTAGTCTTTGAGACCCTGCACAAACCCTTTCTGCTCCCTTTAGCCCACTTTCACCTTTTCCCTCCGACCCCATGCTTTCCAGATGTTCTTAGGGGTTCCCTAACACCCCAAGGCTGGGGATAGCTTTCTGAGGTACCTGATGTAGATTCCACCCACAGAGCCCCCATCATATTTGAGACTTAGCTGAACATAAACACTCACCACATTCACATCTTCAACCCATCCTCTCTGCCTAACCCCACCTCTTCTGGCCCCATTCCAGTCACTTATAAGTTTAATTTCCTAGCTGGTCTGCTTTCCTTTTTCTGTCAGGATCACATTGAGCTTCAAATGATTGAAAACCCAACTCTTGTGACTTAACCACATAGGAGTTTCCCTCAAATCTGGGAATAGGCAATTCTCAGATGGAACAGGGAACAGGGCTCTTTCCATCTTTCTGCTCTGCCATTTTTAAGCATAGGCTCATCCCCTGCTTGGCGTTTCATCATCCTAAAATGGTTGCGATACCTCCAGACCTCACATCTGTATTCAGTTAGTAAAGAGAGAGGTAAGAACCCTCAGTTCATATCTCATTTACTTAACTGTGTAACATGGCTACAAAACAGCTATGAAGAATTCTAGGGAAGTAAGCATTTTTAGCTGGGTGTATTACTACCCACATTAAGTTGGAATTCCATTGGTACGGAAGATACATGAATGGCCCCTGAGCGAGCAACCAATTGTATCTGCCACACTCGCTACCAGGAAAGTCAAAACTTATAGGCATAAGGCCTCCTTCAAAACAAGTTCCCTGTCTGCTTTCCAGCCTTTCTCCCCTTCTCTCCTGTTTGCTTTTGAGTTATTAGAAGGCCTCCCAACACTGTATGCTGGCTCTCATTTGCATATGTTCACATACAATTATCTGAAATATCTTTCTCTTGCCTATATCCTTCTCCCATCATTAAGAGAAGAGGGCTGCCCATCATTTGAACTCCCTTCCTATTCAGGGGACTTGCTCTCCTTTTGAATCTAGGTGTGAAACTTCAATCCATTCCTTCTTCCCCCATCTCTATTATATAGAAGCTGAAAAAGCCAGAGAGGCAGCATGTGACCTAGGCCCAGTCAATCAAATACGCACACGCACACACCCCATCCCCCAAGGGTGAGCAGAGAGACTACAATAGCAGCCACAGAGAATGCTAAAGGCAGCAGTGCCAGGCTATAGTTGGGGACAGTTCTCCAGTAGCGGTGACAGTAGTGTCTACACCAGACTGGTTTTGTGGCATCATTATGCCATGATTTTGGACTTTTCCCAGCCTAACAAAAGTGGCTTTGCAGGCTTCCTGACAATTCTATGAATTATTTGATATGCTTCCAGTAAGTTTTATGACTGCATCAGCCCCAGTCAAAAAAAAATTTTTTTTGCTTCTAAATACCAGATACAGCTTCTCTCCTCACCCTACCATCACATGCTGAGAAAACTCATATTCTTTCCTCAAATATCACCTCTGCATCAGCATTTTGCAATCCCCTAGGCTGACTTAGAAGCCCCTTTTTTATTCTGTTTCCTAGTATAGCAAGGATCACATTGAACTATTTCTGCCGGTTTGCCTCTCTCCCTATTAAATGATAAATTCTCTGTGAATGTATCAAGGGATCATCTCTCTCATCTTTGTACCCCTGCCAGCCAGAAAAGGTAACAATTTTGATGAAGGAATGCATAAATATGAGTCAGCACACAGATTCACACTCCGACCAAAAATGCCCAAAAAAAGGGAAGGGGAAGGTCAACATGCCGCCCTCATTTTGAAGGTCACTAACCTTGTCCTTAGTATGAGTTAATTTAATGTACAGTATTGTCCTCCTAGAATACTTTTAATTTTAAAAAAGACAGAGAGCAACAGCCTAATAGCACACCGCTCCTGCCCTTCCCCTTTCTTTCCCTTTCCCTATTTTTCCCTTCTTTTTCTTCCATTCCCTCGTCTTCTAGCACTGAAGAGCAGATTGAACCAAGAGTCAAGTACGTGCAGACCTTCTTCTCTGAAGGTCAAACCCCATCCTGTCTCCCTGAGGGTGGTTCACTGTCACCCTGGCTTCTGTGTAAATCGGTTATCAGCTCACTCCATGGTGAGCCAAGGAAAATCCACGGAAGATTTTAGGGGAGATGTGGAAGAAGTTCTGCAATGCACTCCTCAGAGGACACTACTTCAACTCCTCTTTCCACCTTTCTCTTCTCCAGAGCCTCCGCGGCCCCTCACCTTCCTATGCACCTCCTGAAGCCTGATTTCTCCAACCCAACTTCACAGGCCGCACCATCTTGACAATTTTTTCAACTCCAACTCTTTCACTTTTATGGTACATAACAATTCAGCCTTGTCCCTGTGCACTGGCATCGGAGTGCCCAGCAATCAAAGAGCTCCGCTTAGAAGGCAGAAGAGGTTATAAATATGATATCAAAGTCTCCTTCCCCCTAAATATTTCTCCATCTACTCTATTAATAGAATATAAACTCTGCAATCTCTCAGAGTTCAAAAAGTTTAAATGTAAATAGATCGACATGAACTTTTTGCAAAATGAATGTAATCAGCTGATCTGTAAGCAAATGCTGAACTCATAATCATCTCTTCCCTTTTAAATCCAGGTCCTACTGCATGTTCTTCATCCAAGTTTGTGGCATCTTCAGCCATAAAACAGGACACACCCATTTAGAATTATCCTGATGCTTTCTATCCCTCAGTCCATTTCCCATCCAACCCAAATGCCACTAAGTTTACCTCTAAATATGCTCAGAATCCACTTTGTTCCAAATTCCTACCACTACCACCCAGTCTAAACCAACATCACCTCCCATTTAGACTACTTCTTGACCTCCAGTCTCCCCCATCCACTCTTCCTCCCCTTCAATCAGTTGTTCAAAAATAAAAGTTGCTTTAGAAAGGACATTTGATCTCATACCCCTCCTCCTGAAAAGCCTTCTGGGATTCCCATGTACTCTTACAATAAAGACAAAAATCCCTAGCATGACCTCATGGCTCCCCATGATCCTGTTGGGTTTCTCCCACTCATTCTCTGGCCAGATATACTCTCCTTCCTTTTAGTTTCTTGAAGAGGCCAAACTCTTACCACCTGAGAAGTTTTATACATGTTAAAATGTCATCTTCCCCATTTAATTGGTTGGGTCCCCTTCTTGTGTGATTTCATACCATTTTACCCCTTTTCTGCACAACACTTATACTATGTGATACATCAGTGCAAATATTTGCTTAATTTCTCCCTGTGTGCAAATGTGTAGTGTGTGTGTTTAACCAAAGAATCCTCTTATCTGGAACTTAGCAGGCCCTCAGTAAATAATAATGTTAAATGAATTTTGTGGTTGGGAAGGTCAGAGAGCAAGAGGTCTCAGAATACCGAAGGGGGTGGGAGGTAGCATATCCAATGAGAGAGGGTAGACTCTGTTTTCCCTCAGCTTTGGAGGATGAACGAAAATTGTGCCTGAAGAGATAGTCCCTGACTGCATAGACCAGCAGGAACACTGCAGCTGAAACACCTGATGCATTGCAGCTCCCTTCAGCATGGCTTGCGAAGCCGTTATTTCGTTTTAACATGCTGTGTTCATTGTAAAAGAATTTCCTTCCTAGAGGTTTCATTAATGGAGGCACTGTTGTACAGGGAGGCAGTGGGACAAGGAATTGAGACATAGGGCTGGCCAAGAACATGTGTAAAGTGTTCCAAGACCCCCACCTCCTTGACAAGCCCTGTGCCCATCTGGAGGCCTTGCTCCTGTGTGCCATGTCCCCGAAACACATCTGGTCTTAGGCCCTCTCTACATGCTACAGTGCAAACAACTAATAATGACACCTAAGTCTTAGCCCCTGCAGGGGTTAGAGAGACAGAAGCTCTGACACTGAAACTTTTTAGGTAAAACAGATGACTAAAATAGTCCTAGCTAAAGAACTGATGTAGAAAACTTAGAGCTTTCAGCTCTCGTTCTAAAAACTCATTTCCTTCCCAACTACATAAAGTTGATCAATCAAGCTCACCCAAGTTGGTAGGCTGCATGCCACAGAAGTGAGTTATTTCTATTTCCTTCCCACTCTCCCAACATTTTCTCACCAGTAGGTCTTGGGGACATTTTTTCATGTATTGGACTCTGAGCTCTAAAGAGTGGATCTGATGGACTTAGAGTTACCTTAGCTGCTTTGTCTTGTGCCAGGCTGCCAGGAGAGGGATGAGTGAGCAAGGCCAGGTCTTTATCGGCATCTCCAGGCCATTCAGAAGACTCCAGGAACACAGAAGAGGGCCCGTGGGTTTATGTTCTTTATGCTCTCTGCTGCTCGAGATCAGGGATAAAGACAGGTCAGAGATTGGTAAGCTTCTCACTCAGGTGCTAAGGTAGGGTACAGCCCCAGCCCTGTCAGCTCAAAAATCCCCTGATCCCTACTCTAGGGGTCTCAGAGCCTCTTTATTCTCCCATAATACATTTGTCCACAAAGACTTTCACGGACTATGTTTCCCTTCCAAATTTATTTGAACAAGGTTCTCAGAGTATTCATCCAGCGAGAGAACTTCAGACAAATTTTACCTGACACCATAAGTCATTCTGAAAGAACGTACAGTGTGCCTATAAAAGGTACTTACCTTCCAGATGTGAAGACACATAATTCAGTGGGGACAGACTGCTAGTGTTTGGAAATAATGCATGTTATGATATTGGAGCACAAAAATGTCACACTTACTTTTTGTACCTGCCTCTAGTGCAATAGTCAGCAAACGTTTTCTATAAAAGGTCAGTTAGTAAATATTTTAGGCTTTGCAGGACATGTGGTTGTGTTGCAACTACTCAACTCTGCCTTCGTGGCATGAAAGAAGCCATAAACAAATGAGTGTGCCAACGTTCTGATAAAACTTTATTTTACAGAAGCAGGCAGTAGGGTGGATTTGGCACCTAAGCTGTAGTTTACCAAACCCTCCTCTAGAGGACTCTCCCTAGTATGACAGAAAAGGGTTTTCCAAGTCATAATTGGCAAGATATGATTAAGTAGGACACTGTTAAGAGGCTAGTTAACATTCTACTAGTTCTTCCTGGTTCACACATATCTATGAAACTTTATATTTCCGTTATTATAAAGATACCAAGAAGGAACATTAGTAATGCATACATGAGACAAAATTGGATGCAAATTTTTCTAAGATCATTTCATCTCAATTCAGCAGAATGGTCCAGAAACTTCCAGCATCTTCTCCTATACATTGTGCTTGTCTGCTTCACTCACCAGTGTGACTGGATGGCGTGCAGTCCATGGAAATGCTTGCTTATTTTCTCTCCTTTATGTAGTTTGTCACACAGGCTATTAGTCTGAAAATAGGAAGTACTGAAGTACTGATGTAGTAAACAAAAGCCTTCAGCCCTTGAGCATCTTATGATGTGATCGGAATCCAAGTCTGCAAATTTATTTGTGAAGCGGCTTGAGGGAGTACAAAAAATAGAGGCTTTGAAGTCAGAGTGACCAGGCTTCAAATCCAAGTTCCTTCCCTTTCTTGCTGTGTAACTATGGGCAGGTTACTTAACCTCCGTAAGCCTTAGTCTCCTTATCTATTAAGTGGTAAGAATTCCTACTTCTAATGTCAGTATTAACTGCCATTTTCTGAGCTCCAACCATAGGCCAGGCACTATGATAAGTGCTTTACGGATTGTCTCATTCAGCCCTCAAAGCAGGCCAGGGGCTGGTTTACGCATGGGGAACTGAGGGTGAGATCTCATGCTATTAGCTCCCTGCGCCTTGCCCCAGGGTGAGTCCCTCATGAAGGTGTCTCCAGCAACCTGAGGGAGCCCCTGGACAAGGATGCAAGAGGCCATTTGATTCACGTAACTGAAGTGGAATTTCTTTCACTCTGTTGTCTCCCTGACCTGGATAAAGGGGTGAACAAGTTCCTTGAGAGCTGATGTACAAAGCTGCCCAGAGTTGGCTCTGGCTGAGGATGGGTTTGGGACTGTGTGAGGCCTCCTCTGAAAGGCTTACAGCTACTCCAACATTCTCTCTTATCCGGGCCTTTGTTTCCCCTCAATGCCTCATTACAACTCCTTATCGATTTTAATGTAATTTCCCAGGCTGTATTACATTCCTCCTTCCAATCCAGCCTGCCCTAATTTTTAAAAAATATATATCAATGGCACGATATGTGTCAACGATCTCTGAAATGCAAAATATCTTATCCCTGAAAAGGAAAATCTGATTTGGAGGAGACTTCTCTCCTGTGTTGATTGGACTGAACAGTCTGTCCAGCCAGCCCCACCCCTTCTGCCTCTTTCTAGACAATCTGACCACCTCCCTCGTACTCACAGATCCTAGTGGATCCCAGTGGCCAGTAGGGTAAGGCCAAACTCCTAGCTTGGGATCCTTGCAAACTGCATGGCCTTCATAATCATGCCCTAATGTCTTTTTGACCTTCTCTCACACTACCCTCCGACATGATGAATCTATAAGAGCAGTTAAACTTAAACTGGCTTACATACTCCCACAGAACAGATCTAGCATTTTCTAGCCCTTTCACACATTGGCGCCCTTGACTTAAAACTTCTCCAGTCCCTAATGATTATAAGTATATACACACCCACCAATGGGCACGAAACACATACACACATATACCCCATGCACACATGCACACACACAAAGATCTGAGGACACACACATAAATAAGTTTAAAATGTGTCATGTAAGTGAAACTTAATTTCTGTTCCTCCCTTTCTGTCCCGTGTTGAACAAGTAGTCCAGAAAATCCAACATCAGATATAAGAGAGGCAGCCAAGAATTGAAACATCAGGAATTCCTTTTGATAAAAAGACAAAAAAGAAAAAAAGCAGAGATTTTTTAATTAAATGATATTAATTTGCACGTTACATTGGGAATATATTCTCACTGTTCAAAATCATAGTGTTTCCCTCTCACACCTGTCCTTCCTGACCACCAGTTATTTTCTCATTTTTTCCTCTCAGTGCCTTCTTCATGCACATACAAGAACACACACATTTTTTACACAATGATAGCATACTATCCAAAACGTCTGAACCTTCTTTAAAACTATATACTAAACATCGTTCTATATTAAGAGTTTTTCATTTAAAATGCTTCTGATAACTCAAATTCCTTCTGCAGGAAGAGCTCACAGCTTCAGAATGAATGGACTATAATATATTGCACCAAATCACAACTGATAACCATTAAATGTTTCCAGTCTTTTGATTTAACAAAAAAAAAAAAGCTTCAAAGTAAATCTTGTATATATGACATTTTCTAAAGCAGAGCTCTTTATCCCATTCATCCATATTCATGTAGCACTAGGAGAAAGGGGTCACCCCTTTTTGTAGGTATCAGAAACTGGGCACCAAAAAAAATCATGGTGGTCAGAGTTCAAAAAGCATAGTCTAACCTCAATAAGCTAAAAAAAAAAAAAGGCAAATGAATACGTAAAATAAAATAAAAGCATAATCTACACAAATACTCTAGGAAAAAAAGGGAAACTTCTCCCTCTGATAATCTATTTCATTTCCAGGAAAAAGGAAGGGCAAGTAAAAATACTCATTTACCTTTTGAGGTCTCAAATGAGTCAGTTCCTAGAAACTGTCCCTTGCCTTCTTCCCTTCCCTCATCCCTCCCCTTAATTCCATATTCCACCCAGAAACTGCTGAATTTCCTGGAATTTTTATTAACAATTCAAAATGTTCCAGTACTAATTTCCATAACCACAGCCTCTGCTAGCTCAAATACTCTCTGAACTTGGGCTCACTGCCTCTGGATCATAAAAGGGACAAGAAAGACTGGACTTACAAAAAAAAGGTCTAGAACCTTCCCTACAGAATGACAAAGGTTATTTATAAGGCAAAGGAGTGATGGGAGGTCCCTGAGACCCACTTTCAGTTACTGCTTCTGCTTGCAGAACCTTTCAAGGGTGAGATGAATGACTCAATGAATTTTTTTCAGTGCCTTACATGTATATCATGGCACAGTCCCAACTCCTTTGCAAGACTGACTTGAGGGTAGATTCATTTTAGAAACTAATTTATTTCTAAAATGCAAGCAAAGAGGTTCAGAAAAGCTGTTATCTATTGCTTTTCCTGTGCCTGCTTTTGCCATGAAAATTAGCCAATATATTGTTCAGATCTGCTTTTGACAATTTGATTTTGGTTTACATTCATCCAGACTTGAAAAATGACCACTGCTCAGACAGATTGATGTTCCTGAGCTACACGTTTCTAACAGCATTACTACATTAGCACTACCTTCAAGTAGTATGTCTTTCTAAATTATTCTTTGTCTCCCACCCCCTGCCCCGCACTGCTTAAGCTTCATTAAAAAAAATAGCCCTCTAACCATTTTTCTCAAAATTGTTTCTATAAGACAGGCAGCCTACCACTGACTAAGCTGCATCTTCATATTTCAATTTTTTAGTTACTCTTTTTTATTATCTATTATTATTATGACAACATTTGACAATTTCTCATTGGGGAAAATGTTTGGCTGTTGGGAAAATAAAAAGGGATTTTCATCTTTCCAGCAAAAACTCACCACATAAATTGTAACATTTCCCATTTATGACTTTTTGGAAATCCCACAGGTTCCGGTGGGCCTATTTTTTTTCTAATGATAAAGTTATCAAACTGCTTGTATGTAGATTTTCTTATTCAGGAGATTGCCCTGAAAAGATAATTTGTTACTTACAATTCCCAAGGGGAGAAGGCATGCCATGCCAGAGGGGTCAATGCAGGGAAACACCGGTCTGTCGCCAGTCTGTCCAGAAGTTAGGGAAGCAAAGTGGAAATGTGGGCTCGAGTATTTGTTTTCTGCAGGAAGGAGCAGAGGAGGCAGGGGAAGCTGGTTTAGGATTGGCTAGCCTGAATGATTTCAGCAGGCTCCGGGGCTTCAGTTGTCCCCAGCTGTCTGGTACCTGACCTTGGGGCAATTAGGGAGGGGGGAATATTGTCCTGAGAGTAAGAACTCCAGAAAAAAGGTGGTGAAGCTGTGGCCTCAGGATTGCTTCCTGCATATGTAAGGCACAGTTGTGGGTGGGTTGTTTATGGTCTCTAGGAACTGGCCAGCCCTAGAAGGGGCGTTCGCTCCAGGGTTAGTAAGACGGCAAATGTCAAAGCATCAGGAATACAGAAAATAAAAAGGCATGCTTAATACAGTATCAGTCAGTAGCTCATCTGGAAACAGAAGGCACACTCAATTTATGACCATTTTAAATAGGTTTAATAAAGAGACTATTTACAAAGGTATGGAGAGGGAATAGAGAAACTACAAGGGACAGCAAAGCGGTCACCACCCCTAAAAGGGGAGGGAGGGGCCACCAGAACCCAGAAGAAGAAAGTCCTGAGGAGAGGGCTGTCCTAGGGAAGCAGCGACCTTCATTGAGGGAACCAAGCAATGGGAGGGGATCCCTGCAGGGCGGGAGCTGCTCAGGCTCAGGTCGCTCTCCCCACTCCCTCCACCCCGGACCTCCCATTGCCCAAACTCGACTGGTCAGCCTCTGCAGCTGGGGACGGGGCAGAGGGCAGGTCTGAAGAGCAAAAGGAGATAGCCAGGACTCTCCCTTACATAAAACTTGGAAAACAGAAAATAAAAATCATTACCCCTAATCCAGCATTGAACATACCAACTTTATCACTCTGGTGCATTTCCTTCCTATATTTACATAGTTTAATATATAGTTACATTAAAAATTAAATTATTGACTATTTAAAACATACAGAGATGCACAGAAAATAATATAATACATATTATACTTTATATTTTCATTAAAACTATTTCATAAGCTTTTCGCTGCTTCTTTGTCTTCATAATCATGATTTTTAATGGCTCTATAATAGACTACACAGTAACTGCACCAAATTTAATGAAGCAATTGTTGCACACTTAGGCTACTTCCTTTTTTGTTAAATAATGTTAAATAGTGTTGTATGTCTTTGAAATATAAGCTTTTTTCCACATTTTGCTATTTCTTTAGTATCTACATCTCTAAGAATAGAAATATTGAAGCAAAGAATACAGACAATTCCGTGGCTCTAAATAACATTCCTAAATTGATTGTTAAAGAGTTGTACCAATGTCTAGTGCCACTAGTAATGCAGAAGAAAGCTGCATGGGAACCCTCATCTACATTTTAGTATTATCACTTGCAACATTTCCTTTTTTGGCTAATTTAATAGGTAAGCACACTCCTTGTTTTCATTTAATTGGCTTTTCTTTGATTACTAGTAGAGTTTCTATGTTTTACCATATGTTTGTTTACCAGTTGTATTTGCTGTTCAATTTCTGACTTTCTACCGAATCAGCTATTGGTCCCTCAACTGCTGCTCAAATTGACCCCTGGGGAAATCCTTACTGAAAACAATTGAGCGTCATGGTGGTGAGACAGCAATTTCAAAAGAAAGAGGCTAATGAATTTCAAGCTGAGGCTTTTTGCTCTTAATATCTATTCTTTTGGAAAGTGTATAACTCTATTAGAGTACAAGATTTATCCACCCCTCCCCTAATACCCTTCTTTCCCCTGTTTCAGCATTTAAAATAACTGTAGCAAAATTAAATGCAGCCTGAATGATACACAGCAATTAATTCATGTTCCTTTCCATTCTTTGTTGGCAACATGATGGCTCAGCATCCGCTTTGGGAGATATTGGAGATAGCTCGCTTTGACTGACTGATTCTGAGATATGTGTGGGTCTGTTATGGTCTAGACATTATTATTATCATCATCATCATTATCATTATCATTTTCTTTCTCTTTCCTTATCTCACAGGCTATTTGAGGAAGTATATTCCTTGACCTACCAGGCTCCAAGGCTGTGGGAGATTTTTTTTTTTTTTTAATATCAGACATTCTCAAACATTAGAAGAATAGCCTAAGAGAGCTTATTAAAAACGCAATCCTTGGACCTTACTGCTGGAGATTCTGCTTCAATAGATATGAGGTGATCCCGGTGAGCTACACTTTTTTTAATGATTGAGATGCAGAGGTGTCTCTTGACCACAATTTGTGAGACACATGTACAAATTCTTGGGCTAGGAAATATATTTATACTGAACATATTCAAGGTAGGGGCAGAAACGAGGCTAGAAATGGGAAGGAGGGGAGTAAATCCAGTAAGGCTTCTTCCTGGGCCCATTCTCCAAAATTGTCATTGCAGGAAGAAGTTGTACAAATAAGACCAGGATTGGGTGGAGAAGGTGGTCAATGTGTAGCAACTTCTTTATATGCAAGGGATACAGTGGCCAACAAAACGACCTGTCCCTACCCTGTTCGAAGACTACTAATGTATTGAAACATCATTGGTGATATTTAATTTACATTTTCAGTGTCGTAACACCTCCCTAATCACTATTTCCTAACATTCTACCGCCCACCACAGTTTCAGAGCAACTTGTAGAATTGCTGGATCGTCTACAGTCTCTGCAGGCCCCTCTAGGTTTTATTCATGAAATGTCTGTGGTGGACAAGGATATTAGCTGACCATACTGTAGAGGTACAGAGGCAAAGAACTGAGCAGCGTCTTTGCACCTTCACAGCAACCAGCGAATGCTTTCGGGAGGACCCTTCTTCTACTATTAGCCCAAGGCTGCCATCTTGTGGCCATCTGACAAATTGTACTGGAACTTAGATTTGAAGACCTTTTTATTTTAGGACCATGTGAATATATTGCTAGGGGAAAAAATCTTTACATTTCTTTGTCATATATTCCATCAATTTTTAGCCTAAGTAGAACCTACTTTGGATAATTTTGAAAGTAAAATAGAAAAATTCTGCTCAGAGAAGCATAGACGTTTAAAATAAAAAAGATCTTAGAAATCACCTTGTAAAAAAAATAACCAGGCTTTTGTAAGACTAGTTGACCAAAATGCCAAAGTCATGTATTACTCTGCTAAAACCACTGAATATTGATTACACATTTTTTCACATGGTAATTGCATTGGTGAAATTCTCCTTTATCCAGAAATGGAGTCAATTCTAAGGAAAGATCTCATTCCATACTCACTGCAGAAACCAACTTACATGTGTTTGAAGTGCTTTACCTGGCTCATTTTTCTTCAGAGATGTGACAGTACTGTATATCTACAGTTCTGATGTCTTCCTTGAATAAAGAAAAATCCCTCTTCCAAGTCTTTGACAAATACCCATAGTACTGTGTCACTTTCTTGTTTCCTCACTGAGGCCAGTTGTAAGGCTTAACTTTCACCACTAAAAGCACAAAACTTTTGACACACAAAAATGTCTACTCTGGGCAAGCACTCGAGTTGTCCTCAGCACAGTTTTGGGCATTGTACCAAATGCATAACCAATGCATTTTTCTTCAGACCTGCAACAATACATACATATCTTTAGTTCTGATGTCTTCCTTGAATAAAGAAAAACTCTTCTTCCAAGTCCTTGATAAATACCAATGTCAGAGCATAGTGAGATGGAAGCCTTAGGTAGGGGAGAGAGGTGCTCTCAGAGACTGATCCCCAAATTGGATATAAAAGAGCAGAACTTGGCAGAGCCCAGACTAAAGAGTTAAAACAGTTATATGAAGACAAATACCTTCTTCTCCATTTCTCTGAAAGAGAATTTTTACCATACATTCAGATTGATTTAGCATAAATAGTGTTGTTGTGGTAGGCTATGTTCACTGAGCAGCTACTATGTGTGAGGTCAGGGATTCAGACAGAAGATCCGGTCGTGAACAAGACAGTCCCTGCCTCAAGAAGCTTACAATCGCATGGTAGCAATAGACGGCCACAATGACAAGATGGCGTGCTGCATGGTACGGTAGGTGCATGTCGATTTGGGAGCTATAGGAGCACCTGAGCTAGTGTCAGGAGAGCAAGGAAGACTTCCTGGTATAACCCAACCCCCTCACTACACTGAGGGAAAAGAAGTCTTTTGTATTTAACAGCTTATCTGACATCTCTGAGTCAGAAAATGTCAGAGCCAAGACCAAAAACCAGGTCTTGTGACACGGAGAAGGAATTAACAATGGCCAGAGGAGCATGGCTTACTCGGCATGCAAGGGGCCTAGGGAAGCTGCATAGACTTGTGAGGTGGTTTATGCATTTGTCCAGTTTTCTGCGAGTCTTTCCTTCCTCACCTCCTCCACAGTCTCTCACTCAGATTTTCAGATCTGTGTCATTCTTCTCATTCAAAGTAATAGTGCATTCATTATGTCCCAAGGTGGACACATAATGCAGATTAAAATGTGATAGAAGCAGCAGCACAGGGGAAAAGAAAAAAGGAAATGAGGAGGTGGCTCCATAGTGTAATGGTCAGCACATCAGCTTCACATGCAGAAGGTCCTGGGTGAGCACCAGGCCCGGGTGTGCCTGGTTCCAGGTGCAGGCCACGAGTGTGTGGGAGGGGATGCCCCGCCTTCAGAGATCCAGTTCTTAAGGGGAAATGGCAACATCCAGAGGTCAGGGGTGGAAGTGGGCAGGGGGGAGGAATTAAAGAGGGGGAAAAAATTACATGAAGAGAAAAAAAAATGAGTTTAAGGAAAGGAAGTATTTATTATTTATTATTATTATTAATATTTATTATTTTAACTTTTTCTTATGGGATGCATTTGTTTCCTAGCACTGCCATAACAAAGAACCACAAACTGGGTTACTTGGCCCAACAAAAATTTATCGTCTTACAGTTCCAGACTCTAGAAAGCAAGGTGTCAGCAGGGTCATCCTCACTCCAAAGACTCAAGGGGAAAACCTTTCTTTGCCTCTCTGTAGCTCCCAGTGACAGCCAAATGGCCATTAACACTAGGAGTTCCTTGGCTTCTAGCTGTATCGCCCCAGTCTCTGCCTCTGCCAGTTGCATGGCAATCTCCCTTTGCCTCTGTCCAAAGTTCCCTCTTGTCTCTTTCTATCCTCATTGTGATACAGTTGGCATAGCACATTGTGTAGCTGAAGGCACACAATGTGTTGGGTGGATGCACTTATACACTGAGAAATGATGACCACCATGGTGTCTACCACCTCCATCATGTCATATAATTACCATTTCTTTTTTTACTGAGAACATTTCAGATCTACTCTCTTAGCAACTTCCAAGTATATAATACAGTATCATTAATTATAATCACCATGCCGTTTATTCATCTCTAGAACTTATTTATCTTATAACTGGAAGTTTGAACCCATTGACCAACATCTTCCCATTTCCCTGACCCTCCAACCCCTAGTAAAAACCATTCTACTCTCTGTTTCTATGATTTCAGCATTTTTGGATTCCACATATAAATGAGATCATACAGTATTTGTCTTTCTCTGTCTGACTCATTTTACTTGGCCTAATGCCCTCAAGATGCATCCATGTTATCACAAATGGCAGGATTTCCTTCACTTCTATGGCTTGAATAATATGTGTACATATACCAGAACTTCTTCATCCGTTTATCTGTTGATAGACACTCAGGTTGCATCCACATCTTCGCTGTCGTGAAAAATGCTGCAATGAATACGGGAGAGCAGGTATCTCTTCGGCATCCTGTTTTCATATTCTTTGAATATATACCCAGGAGTGGTATTTCTGAACCATATGGTAGTTCTATTTTTAATTTCTTGAAGACCCCCCTACTGTTTTCAATAGTAGTTTACCAATTTATATTCTCACCACCAGTACAGTCCACAAGAGCCCTATTCTCCACATCCTCACTGATACTTATTATTTTTTATCTTTTCATGACAGCCATTCCAACAGGTGTGAGATATCTCATTGTGGTTTTTATGTTTTTATTTGCCTTTTTTTTTTTTTGATGATTAGTGATGTGGCGCACCTTTTCATTTACCTGTTAGTCATTTGTATGTCTTATGTGAAAATGTCTAGTCAGTTCCTCTGCCCATTTTATAATCAGATTATTTGTTTTTTTGTTATTGAGTTGTATGTGTTCTTTATATAATTTGGATATTAACTTTTTAAGAGAAGTTGCAAATATTTTCTCTCATTCCTAGGTTGGTTGTCTTTTCATTTTATGGGCTGTTTCTTTCACTGAGCAGAAGCTTTTTAGTTTGATATAGTCCCATGTATTAATTTTGGGTTTTTTGCTTGTGCTTTTGGTATCATATCCAAAAATCATTGCCAAAACAATGTCCATGTTGAGTTAATTTTTGTAAGTGGTATAAGATAGGGGTCCAGTTTCATTCTTCTTCATATGGTTATACAGTTTTCCCAACATCATTTATTGAAGAGACTATTCTTTGCCCATTGAGAATTTTTGGCTCCCTTTGCAAATATTAGTTGACCATACAAAATTCCCCCTTCTTATAAAAATACCAGTCGTATTAGATTAGAGCCCATCCTAATGACCTCATTTTAACTTGATTTTGTCTGAAAAGATCCTATTTGCAAATAAGGGCACATCCAGAGGTACCAGGAGTTAGGACTTTAACATATCTTTCTGAAGGACAGAGTTCAACCAATAATAAAGAGTATTTCCAACATAATACATATGCAAACACATACAGAAATGGAAATCTAATTAATGAACCTTTAGGTACCTGCCACCTAGGTTCAACAATCATCAATGTACAGCCAATCATGTTTCATCTGTACCTCATCCACTTCCTCTCCCCTCCTATATTATTTTTAAGCAAGTTCCAGACTTCATATCATTTCATTTATAAATATCTGATTCATCTCTAAAGACTTGTTTTAATATTACCACAATACCATTATCATACCTAAAATTTTAATTATTAATATCCAGCTAGTGTTCAAATTTTCAATCAGCTTATAAATTTCTCCATTTTTTAACACTTTTGTTTGAATCAGGATTCAAATAAGGATCACAAAATTATTAACATTGAAACCACTTTCCTAGTGGTGAGTTAAGTCTCAGCGTCCCATTCTCCCCTGGCTGGTTGAGCACCAAATGATTATGAATATGTAAAAGGGACTCTGAATTTTAAGTGGATGGAGGGAGATGTAGGCAGGAGAGAGAAGGGAGTGAAAAGACAGCAGGGGCTGGAGGGAGGGATTCAGGAAGGTTTAGATCTAGGGGCCACAAGGCTGTGGTGAGAGGAGCCTTGGGGTAAGGGGCAGGGGCTCAGATAGTGATGGGACGTGTCTAGGAAACTTTTAAGAACAAAGAGGTCTAGTAACTTAATATACCTTACACATCGGCTGCCCTGAAATTTCCTCTTTTCGGACACACCAAGCCATGTCAAATCTCTAAGCTGTTCCTGACACTAAAAATACCCTCTCCTACTCCTACTTCTATTCCTATCCCAACCCTTCAGCCTAGAGAACTCCTATACAACTTTGAACCCAGCTCAGTTATCTACACATGTGTGAAGACCACTCTAACCCCTCCCCCTCAAACTCGACTTAATCCTTTATTTACCATTCCGTATGGCTTTGTACATACCTCTGCTACAACACTCCAGACATTGAACTGTCATTATCTGCACTCATGGTTGAGTATCCCACTAAACTGTGGGCTCTTCAAGAAGAGAGGCAATGTTGGTTCATGCCTGAGTCCCTAGCATAGTGTATGGCACATAGAGAACATTTAATAAATGTTTACTGGATAAAAAATAAACGAGCGTGCGCGCACGTGTGTGGTGTGTGTTGTGTGTGTGTTATACACATATGTTAGAGGAGGAGAAAGAAAAGAAAAACGAGGAAGGGAAAGCAAAGATGAGATCAAAAGGGGAAAAGAAAAAAGAAAGAGAGGAAGAAAGGAAGATATACACAAATGAAACTACTGACCTTGGCAAGGCTTAACCAGACAGCTTAATTTTCAGGTCACAACACCAAGGTCAAAGCAGGTCTCAAGGAATGTTTCTTTGGCCAGCAGAGCATTTTTCAAATTTTGATCAAAATTTAAGAATCACGAGAGGAAAAAATAATGGTGTAAATGATAGAGGCTTTGTTCACCCCTTTGTGACCACATCAAAGTTGTGAAAGAAACATAGAGCAAATAGCAAGCAAAGTATCCTAGGATCTAGATGAGCAGAAGCACTACAACTAGGAAGAGAGAAAAGAAATCACCCTGCAACAGTAGAAGTTCAGAGCGGGGGAAGACACGAGGCCGACAGTCCCTGCCGGAGTGGGACAGAGGCTGCGGCAGCCAGCAGCTGCAGACACCTCTTAAAGGGGCCGAGTGGACATTCTCAATGACAGACCTGCTCGCTCTAAGCACCAGCGCCGGGTCAGCTGTACAGGGACACCAAGGACTTACAAGGGACACTGAGTTGTCAGAACAAGGGCAAAGGCAAGGCTCCCTCCCAGGCAGAGGTGCTGATGGTATCCATTGTTCCTCTGTTGAACCCTCCCCACTCCCAGTATGAGGACTCAGCGCCGCCATAGCTGAGACGTCATCACACTGGATAACAGAGGTTGCTCTGCCCAGAGGATTTGCTGAAACTCCACCTCCTCCAACTTATGGCCCCATCCAAGCCACATCCAATAGTGTCCTCAGGGAGTCTGTTACTCCTTGCTGAGCAGTGCCAAGACTCACAGCAGTAGCAGCTGACCTCAGTTTCTGACATGGCCTCTTGATGCAACTATAAGCACAGCATCTGTGGATTACTTGCTGAATTTAACAGGTGGCCCTGGAGGGGCACAGGCTGGGGCTAAATTGGCCTGCAGCTAAACCCCTCTCAGGACTGTGCCTCTGGACACCTACTACACAAAGCTGCACTAATAAGACTGGATGGCTTAGGAGCTTTGCTTAGTACATAGAAACAGATACAGAAAGGCAGCCAAAACGGGAAGACGAAGAAGCTGAAACCATACAAGAGAAAAGAAAAGAGATCCAGGAATAATGGAGTCAAGCACTCTAACAGATGCAGAATGCAAAACACTGGTTATAAAGATGCCAATGAACTTAGGGAAAGTGCAGATGAACTTGATGAGAACTTTAACAAAGAGATAAAAAACATAAAAATGGAAATGAAATTATAAAAGGAAACCAGTCAGAAATGAAGAACACATTATGAGATGAAGAGTATATTAGAGGGATCAACAGAATGGATAAAGGAGAAAATCGAACCACCAATATGAAGGATGGGAAAGCCAAGGACGCTCAATCAGAACAGCAAGAAAAAAGAGCCCAAGACCATAATAATAATTTAAGGAGCCTATGGGACACAATTAAATGTAAAAATATCTGTGTCTTTCAGTACCTGAAGGAAAACAAGAAGTGAAGAGCTATTTGAAGAAATAATGATGGAAAACTTCCCTAAGCTAGTGACTGAAATAGACATACAACCCCAGGAAGCTCAGAGAGTTCCCCAAAAGATGGACCCAAAGAGGCCCACACCAAGACACATTATAATTAAAATGCCAAAGGTTAAATACAAAGAGAGAATCTTAAAAGCAGCAAGAGAAAAGCAGTTAGTGACCTATAAGGGAGCACCCATAAAACTGGCAGCTGATGTCTCAAAAGAAACTATGCAGACCATAAGGGCTTGGCACAAAATATTCAATGCGATGAAAACCCAGGATCTACAACCAAGAATACTTTATCCAGCAAAGCTATCATTTAGAGTCAAAGGACAGATAAAGAGCTACCCAGACAAAAAATAAATAAACAAAACCTAAAGGAATTTATCACCACCAAGCCAGTATTACAGGAAATGTTGGCGGGACTTCTTTAAGAAGAAAAAACATGTATCAAAAACATGATTAAAGAATGAGAATGGCAATAACTACATTCCTATGAACAAGTACCTCAAATGGAAAAGAATTAAGTGCTATAACCAAAAGAAAAAGTGGCTGAATGGAAAAGAAAACAAGATCCCTACATATGCTGCCTACTAGAGACTCACCTCAGATTAAAAGATACGCACAGACTTTAGAAAGGGGATCAAAAAGATATTGCCTTGATGGACCTAGAGGGTATTTCTTTACCTGAAATAAGTCAGATAAAGAAAGACAAATATCGCAGGATTTCATGTACATGTGGAATCTAAAGAACAAAATAAGCAACAACAACAAAAATGGAAATAAACTCATAGATACAGAAAATATTTTGAGGGCTACTAGATAGGAGGGGGTTGGGGGGAATGCGAAAAAGGGCAAAGGGATTAAGAAGTACAAATGGATAGTTACAAAATAGACATGGAGGTATAAAGTATAGTATAAGGAAAATAGTGAATAATGTGTAATAAATATGTAAGGGGGAAGAGGGTACTAGGTTTAGTGGGGTGATCACTTTGTGAGTTATATAGATCTCTAATCACTATGCAGTACAATGAAATTAATATATTATTATATGCCAACTATAATTGAAAAAACTCATTGAATTGTACAATGTAAATACAAGCGACTAATTACCTATTATATTTCAATAAAGCCAGAAAAAAAAGTAGAAATAAAAAAAATTAAGAATCATATTTTAAAAATCCAGATTTCCAGCTTCTTAAACAAAAAGAGAACTATCTAGCCTAGTCTGGGCCTAACCTCTTCTTGTGGTAACTATCAGCTGGATCTGTTACCACAGTTACCACAATCCCCAGCACTCCCTATTGTCAATCAGCATGGATGTTGAGTGTTGCTGGTCACTTACCATTGTGCTTGTGTTCTTGGTTCTCTTATAATTGGCTTACTTCATTCATTTTCTTTACCTGCCTGGCTCTTAAACATTAGAATTTGTCACACTTGTCCCAGACCATCCACTCCACCTAAATGATCTATGATTACAAAAATAAAAAATTAAAAAATAGTAATGATTATTCTAGAGCTGCACTCTCCAATGGAACTTTCTAAGATATGGAAATGTTCTATAATCTACACTGTCCACTACAGTTACCACATATGGCTTTTGAGCACTTGAAATATGGCTAGTGACTGAGGAACTGCATTTCTAATGTTATTTCAAATTAATTTTAATTTTAATAGGCACATATGGCTAGTGGCTAATGTATTAAAGATGCAGTTCTAGGGCAGTGTTTCTCAAGATTTAATGGGCGCAGAAATACCCAGGGATCTTGTTAAAACGCAGATTGCAATTTAGCAGATCCTAAGTAGGGCACATGATTCTGTATGTCTAATAGATTCTCAGGTGATGCTACTGATTCCCAGCTTTGGACCACACTTTGGGAAACAAGATTCTAGAATGATGCTGCTCAAACTTTAGCATAAATAAGAAGCCCCTGGAGATTCCAAGAGATTCCAAACAGATTCCTGGGCCTTACCCCTCCCAGATTCTGATTCAGTAGGTCTGGGGTGGGGTCCAAAATCTGCATTAGTAATAAGCTCCTGGATGATGCTGAAGCACTATTCTAGAGAATGGGAAGGTGTATATGTAATGGGGAATCGTTTTAGTCACTCTGATTTTCTTTCCCAATTGCTTTGTTGTTAATATTTGTGTCCAGGTAGTTACTATTCCATTTTACTGATGAGGAAACTGAGGCACTGGGAGGTTAACAAATTTGCATAAGGCCGCACAGGTGGCAAGTGCTATCTCCAGAGCCACCCTCTTAACCCCTCACATTACACTGCGGATGACGTCACCATGGATGTCTGCCACTGCAGTATCCTTGCCTTAATGAACAGACTCCGTGATTTCTTGAATTTAGACCGAAAGAGAATCATCAAAACGAGAACAGTCTGGTTTTGATTCACAATCTTCCTGGGTTTGTTTCATTTCCTGGTAAAATAAGGTTTACATTTCCTCCTTTTACAAGAGAGGAAATGGGCTCTGAGAAGTGAAAGTAAAAAAACTTGCCTAAGTTCACACCGCTAATTTCGTCTCTTTAAGTATTTTCTGGTGAACAACCCTCACATCGGCTTATATTTCTAAACTTTTCAATGCCACATTTTTACTGTCTAAGTATCGATGGAATTTCTAAAACTGAGCATTTTTAGCTGTTGCTGGTGGAGACCCGTCCCTTCCTCTATACAAACACACCCCATAGCCTTTTGTCCTTCATCTTGCCCAGGTGTTCCTTTTTCCACAGCTGGGGTAAGAAAGGCCTGTAAGTGAAACCAAGGTGAGAGAGGAGAAGGATTGTCAGAAAGAGCTTGGTCGGGCCGGCAGTGAGAATCTGCAACCCCTTGCTTAGGCGGAGAGTCCCAGCAGCTGGGAAACTGTTCAAAACACGCCTGGTGAGGAAGGAAGCGGCCCGCAGCACAGGCCTTTCTTCAGAGTCCAGCAGTGGCCACAAGGGGCGCTCCAAGTGGCATAGTCGGCTGGAGATGACCAGAGAGAACCTCAGCGCAGGCAGAGCGGTGGCTGCAGTTCATGCACCTGTTTGGAAGCCCGAATGGAGTGCCCCTGGAGTCATGGGGACCCCCAGAAATCACTGGTGGCACGGAAGGAATGATGACATCAAGATGTCAGCCATTTTCCCTATAACTCATATTAGTTTAAGCCACTGTGGTCCTCAGCCTTAGAAAGACATTAGAATTACCCCGCAGTTGTCAAATGGGACACCCAGACCCGTTAAATCAGAACCTCTGGGGTAGGACCCAGACATCAGGGTTTTCATGTTCCCCAGGAGATTGCAAGGTTGAGAATCAATGATTTAAGAAAAAGTAAAATAATGTGTTTCATTCCATTGCTGTTTTCAGAATATAACAAAAGTTACAAATTACTCAAGCTAATAAGTTAGTTGTGAGATACAAACAAGATTCATGAGAAAAAAAATGCTTTGGAAACTGTTAATGGTATAAGTAATAAAAATTATTATGATTAGACCTTGCTTTGGATCCTTCCCTAATGGCCTAACAAGCTGGAAAGTATTTAATATAGTTTATTTATATTTAATATAGTAAATAAGTATATTTAATATACTTTACTCTGAAGCCTAATCACTGTTATCTTCAAAGGTGGGATGCTATCAAGAATGGCATCGAATTCGGCTGAATGTAAAAAGATAATTGACGTGTTTGGAGTGGGTGTGATAGATAGATACACCTACTTAATTGTAATCTCTTTCTATCTCTAACCTTTTTCCTTAAAAGAACTGTAAGAAAGCAAGAGTTGTTAGAAAGGATGATGAAGGACACACAGCCTTCCCTGTCTCTGCCTTCCCTGTCTCACCAACCCTTCTCTTCTGCTGCTGGGCTACACACTCCTCATCAGTTCCCACACTGTCCTGGCCCCACTGGGGTCCCTAAACAGGCTAACTCTGGGCCTGAGCCTGGGTCTGGACCTGGGCCTGGGCCTGGAGGAAGGCCCTGTGTTCTGCAAAGGGGAGATTCTTACCTGCAGCCACAAGTAGAAAGTAACTGGATCAGAGTGCTCAAGTAATTGTCCCTATGTCCCACAGTAGTAGGTCAGAAACAGAGAAAGATCTAGTGCTCCATGAACCTCACCTAGATTCCACTACGAAAACATTCACTCCTGACAGCTAATTAATCCAAGAAATTATCAAAGCAGAAATACTGGAAGAAATGAAACAGCCTGGGGGGGAGAAGAAATAACGAGAATGTGCTGCCTGATGCAAAATATTCTCCCACAATGAGGGTGACACAGAAACCCAAGAAGTAATAATACTAGAAGACACAGCCATGCTGATGCATATCTCAAAACCTGAAATTGAAGGGAATTGAAGCCTTTCATTGTGAGACATTTCATCATTTTCTCAGTAATTGCATCAGTTTTATAATTTCTTCCATCACTGACTCCCTCGTAGTCTTGGCATCTCTTCATCTGTGATATGGAGGTGGCGGGTAATGGTGTTTGCCTCCAGGAAATTAAAGACCTCTTTCAATAACTGCATTAGTCATCGACACTTGCTGCTGTGATTAATCTTGTAACCACCATCAGATCTGGGCACAGAAAGGATATGAAAATTCATAAGCAGGAAAACAACCTTATCTTCCCCTTATCCAGCTCTCTCTTTACAAGAATTCTCTGCAAAGTCTTTTTTTGCATTTCTAATTTGTTCATCAAGGGGCATATTTTTGACAGGCTGGGATATATTCACTGGGGATTAGAAACTATTTAGAACCCTAAGAAATTGTGAATTCTACCTAGGTTTTCCAGAGTTGCTCTGTTGAGTTGCCCTTTAACTTAAAAGAGCAAAACTGTTTCGAATCGTATTTCAACATTTCAGGACACCCAGGAGGCAAGATGCCATAACACTGAAAAAAAAAAACAAAAACAAAAACAAAAACAAAACCCACACTGTTCTCTTCCCATCTCTGTGGAAGATACCAGAAGAAAAGTGTGCTCTGGTTTTATCATTGAAACTTTATATCATGGGCACTTCCCGGTGTCAGGGGCTAGGAGAAGTGCTGGGTAAATTGTTCCATAAGAACAATGTTTCAAACTGAGCCAGCACTCAACAAAATCTAGCCTAGAGAGAAAAAAACCTAAAAGCAAGAATCTCAATAAACATTCATTATTTTCTGGGTTTTCTAATCCGATAGCCCTCTGAAACCAAGATCTCTGAAACTTGCCAAATTGCATTTGTTATTTGCTTAAAAAGACAATAATCAAATTCTAAATGTACATACATACTCTTTAATCTATTTCCAGTACTATGTATTTACCCTACAAGAATACTTCACATAAAAGAAATACTATGGTATATAGCTATTCGTTATAGTGTTATTTGTGATTTCCAAAAAGAAAAAAAAAAGTAAAAACTGTAAAACTTAAAATCATCAATAGAGGACAAGTTAAATAAATTATGGTTCATCCACACAATAGAATGCCATGAAGCAGATAAAAAGAATAAAGTAGCATTTATGCTCTTTTGGTTCTCTGGGCAGCACCATGACACTTGGCAGGAACAACTGCTTACAAAATGTGGCAAGAGAGCCAAAAAGAAAGTGGCTAATCGATTTTCCAAGATTGGTATGATATGAAAGCACTAGCTGTGTTCAATATAAGAAATATGGGAAAACAGTTATGAGAACTCAAGGAACCAAGTGACATCTGATGGTCTCAAGGTTTGTGTTTTTGAAAGTGAGCCTAACTGATCTGTAGAATGATGAAGTTTCATTTAGAAAATTCAAGCTTAATTACTGAGAGTGTTCAGGGCAAAAACTGCCCGACTAGTTTTCATGGCATGGATTTTACTGATGATAAAGTACTCCACAGTCAAAAAATAGCAGACCATGATCAAGCTCATGTTGATTACAAGACTACCAATGGCTATTTGCTTTGTCTATGCTGCGTTGGTTTTACAAAACACACACACATGCACACACACGCACGCACACACACAACACTCAGATTCTTATGCTCAGCATCAACAGGTCTGCCAAATCTAGAAAAGATAATGAAAATCATGACCCAAGAAGTGCAGACAAGTGACTTGAGAGAAGTGGTCAATAAATTGATTCCAGATAGCATTGGAAAAGATGTAGAAAAGCCTTGCTAATCTATTTATCTACTCTATGATGTTCTTTGTTAGAAAAGTCAAAATGTGAAGAAGCCAAAATTGAATTGGGAAAACTCAGGGAGGTTCATATGAAGGTGGCAGTTCTGGAAAAGCTACTGGGATGAGACAGGTACTAAAGCTGAATAGGCTGATGGAGATGGACCCCCAGTCCAAGAAGCTGTTTAAAGTCCAGACTTTTTATAGTGACGAATAAAACCTGCACAGGATTTTTTTTTTAAGTGGCATTTATGTACTAAAATGGGGAAATCTCCAAGATTAGCTGAATAAATGGAAGGTATGTAGCAGAGTAAATAGAATGCTACCATTCGTGTAAAGAAAATAACAGAAACACACATATGTGTGTAATGCACAGGATATTAATGAAAAGATATGCAAAAAACAGTGCCTCTGAGATGGAGTACTGGGGAAAAGAGATTGAGGAGGGAAGGAGACCACAATTCTGTTCACTGATTATCACAAGACAACATATAATCATATTAAAGAATAGTTACTAGTACACATAGTGCTTACTGTTTGCCAAGTGTGTTCTAAGCACATTAAATACACTAATTCAACATGCCCCTTTTAAATCCTGAAGTTCAGATACTGGTCTTATTTTACTATTATCAACTACTTGAAGCATAAACATGACTTAAGCCTTTTCATATCCTACACAAGTGCTAGTACGATATTTAGCACATGATAATGTTCTCAAGTAATATGTGCCTCATTCATTCATTCATTCACTCAGTATCAAATATGAAACTAATCATCTTCAACATTTAGAACTGACTTAATAGATTTATGTAAAATTATCTTTTCATAATCAGTTTGTTCTGCCATGAGGTCGAGCCAAAATTCAAAAATAAATGGCTTTGAAAATGTGTTTTACACATGCCAATTGTGATTGTGCTGGACACACTGGGGAATTCAAATTATTGAAGAAAAGTTTTCCAATTTTCCTTTTATTATTTATTTTTTTATTTTTTAGGCGAAGCAACTCTTGTGTAACCTCACAGATTACAAGGACCTTATCAGCTTACAATCCCTTTTTTTTCTCTTTTTTCATTTTTTACACCTACAGCACCTGGTCTTCCTAGGTGGTCTCCCATTCAAGTACTAACAAGGCTCGACCCCGCTTAGCTTCCAAGATCAGACAGGATCAGGCTTATTCAGGGTAGCATGGCCACAGACTCCCTTTATTTTTCATTCAAGAGAATAACTGATATCAAAGCACAGTCCCCTCCCTTTTAAACTTTGAGTTCAGGAGGGGATTTAAGTGTTTAAGTACAAAAGGTTTCCTGCTAAGTTATATACAGGACCATGTACATAAAGTGCTTAGGACAAGCCTGACCCATCATTAACTCCCATTGGAGAAAAGTAAACAGGAGCTGGACTTCAGTATTGTCAATAACTGGGAAGTCCGCCTGTAACAAAAGCAGAGTGGACCATGGGAGTGGGAGTGTTTTTCCCTTTGCAAGTCATTGCAAAGGGTCATCAGTGTTGTAAATCAGACAATCCAGTGGGAGCAGGGGAGAGAGGAAAAGTTAAAGCTCTGATGCTTATATTTACAAATTCACTTATACAATCTAGTATTTATTTGTGTGCTTACCTGAGCCAGGCAGGCATTATGACAGGCAATAGTAGTCCAAAACCTCATTTTATTAATTTAACATGCTTCATTTTTTCATTTATTTTGTTTTTGAAGTAAAATATGCAGATATGGTAACAACACCAAATCACAGTTTACTGAAGTAATAAAATATTGATAGAAATAATTCTTTAAATATCTGGCTCTTATTTTTGGATTCGACAAAGCAGTAAAAATTCAAATAAAAATTAAGAAAATGAACACAGGATAGTATTTTTTTTTAAAAAGTTTTCACTTATATTATGAACTTAATTGTGTTCCAAAAATAATTCATATATTAAAGTCTCAACTCCCAGTATCCCAAACTGTAAACTTATTTGGAAATAGGGTCTTTAAAGAGGTGATTAAGTTAAAAGGAGGCTGTTAGGGTGGGGCTCTAATCCAATACGACAGATGACTTTATATGAATAGATAGAGGTCTATAGCCTTGCTCCTACCTTGAACAAGCCCAATCCCATCTGATCTCAGAAGCTAAGCAGGGTCAGGCCTAGTCAGTACTTGCATGGGAGACCACCTAGGAAGACTAGGTGCTGTAGGTGGAAAAATTTAAAAAATTAAGGGATTGTAATGTTGTAGCCACCAGCCCCCAATAGATACACGGACCACCAGAAATCAGTGAGTTATAGGAAACACACTCTTTATTCAGCCAGCTGGGTCTGCCAGGGGTACGCAGACCCCAAATTAAGCAGCCCCGAAATGTAGAGGTACAGGGTTTTTAAGCCCTAAACCCCATTCTTCATTCTGTCTGAACACAAGTCTGTTTTTCTTCTATTCACTAACTGTCAACCCACATGTCGGTTGTGCAAGTGGGGGTACAGAAGCAGAAAGCTTATTGTTAGAATGTTATGTTCCTATGGGTGATAGCCTGTTCCCATGGGCGATAGCCAAGCAGTAATTTTCCAGCCAACACAGTAATATGACAAGGTCCTTGCAATCTGTGAAGTCAACCAAGGGTTGCCTTGCCTAAAAAAAAAAAAAAAAAAATCAAGAATAGATAGAGACACTGGGGATGTGGGATTTGTGGCACAGAGAAAGGCCATGTAAAGACAGTGAACAGGCAGCCATATGCAAACTAAGGAAAGAAGCCTCAAAAGAAACCAAGCCTGCAGACACCTTGATCTTGGACTCACAGCCTTCAAACTGTAAGAAAATAAATATCTGATCCCTTGCATATATCAGAAGAAATCTGGTAAAAACATATTTCCTCAAATAAATAATTATTTAAATTTACAATTATTAAAATTAAAGTAGAAATACCTATTCGAATTATTTTCAAAACATAGTTGAATTATAAATTCATTATGAACTCTGGGGAAATTATTTCATTCTGTGGGGTTTAGACAAGTAACTTCACATGTCATTTTAAGTCCAGAGTCAGAAAACATTTCTTATACATCCAGCAGTAATAGAGATCATCATATAGCAATGAAATATTTAAATACAGAGATCAATTTTTTTAATTAAGTTTATTAGGATAACATTGCTTAATACAATTATATAATTTTCAGGTGTACATTATAATTTGACATCTGTATATTCCATTGTGTGTTTATCACCCAAAGTCCAGTTTCCTTCAGATACCATAATTTGATCCCCTTTATCTACTTCATCTTCCTCCTATCCCCATATATTTGACCCCTTACCCAATCTACCTCTCCCTTCCGCCCCAGGGATCAATTTTTTAAATAGACTTCTATAAAATAATATAAACAGGAAAACACACATAGAAACTTGTCTTCTGAAATTTTTTATTTGAAAAACATTGTGAGAATGGGTTCAAAGATGGAGAAATCAGTTGGTACTCAGGATTCACTAACATGACACATTAAGATGTGAACAAAGACTGTAGGTTAGAAGCACAGGAGATAGTCATGTTTGCTTTCTCTCCTACAGAGTGGAGACATTTCATATTTCATAGTTTCTGAATTTCCTCAGGAGTTCTGAAGGAGCATCCCCAGACCAGCGAAAACGAAGGTGCCAACAGTTCACATCTGAAAAACCTTTAGAGGAAAGGAGATTTTAAGATCAGAGGTAGGAACAAAGAAATCAAACTTGTAATAGTAAAACAGCTTGGTAATAAGATTTCACTGCAATATGCAAAATGTAAGGGTAAGTCTTTGGTATGAACTATTAATATCTTACAGAAACTGATTAACCTAAGCAGACTTTAGAATTCTTATGAAAAGGAACTAGTTTATATGGATGAGAAGCACCTCACATGCTTAAACTTAATATTAAAAAGATATTTATAGATGCTCCCAGTAATGGGAATTTCAGCTGCAAAGAAATTGGAAACAACTTTCAAACAGCTGCCAAAAATAAAAGGTCAATGGTAAAGGATCCCTGGAAATACAAATCATTTATTCCATGATAGTAAGTTTTTTATTATAATAAATAATTTTGTTGAAAATTAAAGGTCATTTTCCTTTTCTACTAGACAAAGTGTAAATTGACAAAACTTCTGGCAGGCAACTTGGCAATATTTATCAAACTCATTAAAATGTATAAACCTTTAATCTAATAATTCTACTTCTAGAAACTTATCTTAAGCAAATAATCATGGATGTGTCAAGGGTTTTAACCTTAAGGATGTTTATTATGATACCATTTATAAATGTTTTTAAATATCAAGAAACATTCTAAATCTGCCGTAGCAGAAAGTTGGTTGAAAGGTTTTAATATAGTCGTTAATTTTTTAATATTTACAGTCACAGAAAAATGCTCACAACATATTGCTAAGTGATACGTAGTTAAAACTGTAGACAGTATGATCTCATTCGTAAGTATTTATATAAAATTTTTAAAAGTCTACAAGGAATTACTCTACATGTTACGAGTAGTCCCTGGATGTGATTTTTCCTTTCTCACACCCTCTTTTTGTTTATCTGTATTTTATTTTTCTGCAATGAACAAGTATGCCTCGTGTCATTTTTTGTTTATCATATTGATAATGACAAAGCAAGTTACAGGATAATATATAAAATATGCTTCTAATGAATTTTTAAAATATTATCTAAATATCTAGTCAGGAAAAATATACACAGAATAGTTGACAATGGTTATCTCAGGAAAACAGGGTCTGTTTGCACTTTTTTTTAGAACTACTGGAGAAAACGAATCTAAAAAATTTCCATTGGGAAAAAAACAAAAAAGAAAATTCTTTCTGACAACCTGTCATTGAAACACACACACAAATGTACAATATGATCCTTTTAGTTTTAGGTATACTAACATATATAAAAATACACCAAAAGATCAATAATAGATACATTCTCTAGGTGGTAAAATAACAAGTTGCAATTTCATCCTTTTGCTTGATCATATTTTCTCACATCTCGATATATACAGGCATTATTCTGTAGTTTGAAAAAGGTATTTTCTAGTTTAAGTTCCCCTAGACATAGGCCCCTAAACCAGACAAGAATTTGAATGCAAGAGGCTAACAGAAGCAATAGGGAAGGTAGACGACCAAAGGACATGACTCCACACTGACAGCATCTGCTATTTGACTTTTGTTGTTGTTTTTACTCCAGTGTGTTATACAAAACTATCTGATTCTAAATTTGTATTTATCAGAAGCCATATTTATTGCATATCTAAACAGAAAGAAGGGAAAAGTGAGATTGTCTTGCACACCAGTTTTCAGGTGCTGTGCTCCATATTTTATTGGTAATGAAGAGTCAGAAGGATGGGGACTATTTGATGGCTACTGATCACAGAAGAGGCATCAAAAGGCAAACTCCAAAGTAAATATTGAGCACTGGTTGAGGAAATTTGCTGAAAAATTATTTAAGAAGCCCTCGAGGGCTTGGTAAAACTGACATGAATAATATTTCTTAAATGCTGACGTTATAAAAATTTACTTTACAGTCAAAATAAATGATAAATAATCATGCAGCTGCACTTTGATATTTTAAACTCCAACTTTAAGGCCCTACCCAGAACAGCCAATAGTCTCTTAAATAACATTAAGAAAATACCGATAAATGCAGCCTTTGACAAAATTTTATCATTCTTGTTCTCCAACAACAGCTTCTCAGAACAATGAGTCTCCCTCCTCTCATCCCCTCCACTTCACTCTTCCACCACAGTAAGGGCATCAAACTAGCATCACAACTTATCCTGAATAGATTACGATATAGCTGTGGAATATTTATCAGCTTTTAAAAACAATGAGTCCATTCTAAATGTAAGGGTCCAGGGAGAAGTCTTATAATTAAATCAAAAAAAAAAAAAACAAAACAAACAAACAAACAAACACTAAAACAAAACATGTATCTGATCTAAATATTTTACGTATATTATTTACTAAAAAAAAAAAAAAACCTTGCGAAGTACACACTAATATTTTAACCATTATATATAGATAAGAAAAACAGAGAGGTTAACCCCGGACAACTTAAGAACGTCCAAACCTGTAGAGAATTTGTATAAAAATTTGAGTTAAACAGAGGATATGCCTGAAAGTAAGATCTCAACAGAATGAGAAAGATGCTTCTGAGAATAACAGTTTGCGGTTTCTTTTAAGCATTTAAGATGAAGGAGAGAAATAAGAAAGATTATATGGAGGTGGGAGAAAGCAAGGTGGAGATAGGGTTAAGGTTAAGTGCTCTCTTGAGGGAGGTCATGATTTAGGAGTCTGAAAGAGGCATTTCAAAGGTGTGTTAACCTAGATGCACAGAAACAATGGACAGGGCTTGCTTAAGGCAAAGATAAGCCTTTTACTAAAGAAGTTATATGCCTGGGGTGAGACTACCCACCATGACCTGTCCAGTTAGGAATTTATGATCAGATCACTGTGAGGTTACTTTCCATAGAACCCCTTTTTCATCCTGGTCACTTGCCCAAGGTCACACAACTCATCAGTGGAAAAGCTGTGATCCGGTTCCAGAGTCTGTGCTCTTAGCCACTGTAACACAGAGGAATGTGCTCAGTATATTGCCGTTCTTTATTATAAAGCCTCTATAAGTCAATATACACTATACTTACATATGCTTTTATTAGAATGGAAAAGTGTGTGGAGGGAGACACACCTGAGCATCTGCATTGGTTACTACAGGAAATAGAAGCAGAGAAAGAGGGAAGACTGGGGTAGACCCTAAGTTATTGTTTTATATGATTCTTTGAATTTTCTAATGACAAGCTCATTATGTTGGGGTTTTTTAAATACCTAAATAACTTTTTAAAAGAGAAAATTTCAGAGAATCGTATGAGAGGGATCAAGTGGAGCCTCAGCATAATGCCTGAGTCTCAGCTCCTCCGGTCTGGTAAACTCAGATTAAGGATGAATCCAAAACAAAGTCATGGGGGATGGGGCAGCCTGGGGTTAGGGAGGGACGCTCTCAACATTCCAAGGCTGAATGGAGAAATATTTGCATGTTTGCCTGTATGTGCATGTCAACACGTGTTTGTGTGTGTTTGCTTAAACACTGTTTTGCTGACATTCCCGTTTCTGCTTTCATCAGTTTGCTATAACTATTTCCAGCTACAAGGCTGATGCAATCAATGTACAGACTATAAAAGGATCTCTTGGATAACCATGAGAGACACCTGAATCAAACTCTAAGAATCTATATTCCCCTCAAATAGTGAGCATTTAAAAGTTCTCCCCAAAGAGATGTGATGTGACTACAGTCTAGAAAGATTATAATTCACCACAAACTATTTCATTATTTCCTTTTATTAAATGAGTGTTCAAAAATGTTCAGGAACCTCCTGCTTAATTAAAAGCTAAAATCTAATGAGGTGTTGTATCACAACCCTGAAAATCAAATACGAATTTGAAAGACAGTTATAGTATGTGTACATTCACAGCTATCTATACAAGACAAACACAGTGGGATTGCTAGATAAGCAGAAATAATACTTGTTCACATTTACCCAGGGCCCGCTATAAGCGAATCATTGTGCCTGGATCTTCTCATGATAAGTCTGTGAGAAGGCATCATTATGATCTCTATTTTTCAGATGAGGAAACAGGTCTAGAGAAGTTAAGTAACATTTACCACGTAATACGGATGACAAGTTGTAAAGCTAGGATGTGTAGCTTGGGAGCCAGGGGTTTAACGTCCCTAATGCCCTCCTTCAGTGGCTCTAGAACTGGTTCAGAATATCTACCGAGCTACTTACAGATAAGGTGCCTTCCCAAGACAGGGTAGTGCCTGAGAAACAGAACTCTGAAGCCAAACTGCTTTAATTCAGACCCCTGCCCGGCAACCAGCCGTACAGCCTGGAGAAAATTACTCGACCTCCCCAGGCTTCAGTTTTCTCCTTTGTAAAATAAGAATAATACCAACCTCACAAACTTAGTACTGAGGATTAAATATATTAATGCATGTAAAATTAATGTTAATGAGATAATAGATGTAAAATAATATACATAAAAGCATTCCCGCATATAATATGCACTCAACAAATGTTAGCTGGCATTATTTCAGGGGAGGGGAAAACACTCCCAGAAATATCTCAGTTTCCTTTGCCAGGAAATGTATTAAGGAATGTATCTTCTAGTTTCTACGTCAATGCTAAGTAACTGTCTTTTAAGGTGCCAAACCGATCCTTACCTTGGCAAAACTCAGACCTCCACTGTTCTGCAAAGCTATATGAGATGACTTACTTGAAGAATCTGGATTTTGTGGGAGAATGACTTCTCCAGGGCCTCAGATTCTTTTTGCTCGATTTCTCTGTGGTTGAACCCAGCTCTTCCTTCTTTATTTCTCTTTGCTCATTCCATTCCTCATTTTCAAACTTGTTGGTATGAGTCTGGTCAGATTCTTCCAGCATTAGATCCTTTTTACCTTTGACAGCCCAGTGCATTGACTACATTAATTAAAAGCAGACATATAATATAAAATCAAATTATATAGTTTTCTATAATTAAAGTTTAATATGTGGTAACCCCTGACCTACTATTATAATGCTAATTATCAGAATGTTAGACTTGACTATTCACCAGATATTAATCAATTAATCCAAATAGTAATTCATTAATCTCCCCTGATTTGGAAGACTAATGATATAAGCAGAAATTCATTTATGGTACCGAGAAGAAGGACCAGCATCAGAGAGGGTCAAAGAATTAGACATTTCCTCAGAAAGTTAAACATAGAATTACCCAGCAATTCCATCCCTAATGGTATATGCTGAAAAGAATTGAAAACTGGTGTTCAAAGAAAAACTTACACAGGAATGTTCATTTAAACATCAAAAGGTAGAAACTGCCCAAATGCCCATCATCCCATGAATGGGTAAATATCAATGAGGTGTATCCATACAGTGAAATATTATTTGACCATGAAAAAGGAATGGAGTACTACAATGTGGCTAAGAAACCAGACACAAAAGCCACATATTGTATGATTCCACTTACGAAACATCCGGAATAGAACAATGCATACAGATAGAACGCAGATTAGTGGTTACCAGAAGCTGGGAAGAGAGGAATAGGAAATGATTGCTAAAGGTACGGAGTTCCTTTTGGGGTGATGATAAAGTTCTAGAACTAGGTAGTAATGATGGGTGAACAACATTGTGAATGTACTTAATGTCACTGAATTGCACCTTGAAAATGGTTAAAATAGTGAGTTTTACGTGTATTTTACCACCAAAAAACAAATGAGGCCATGTGTCTTGAGCCATGCCAGAGATTAAACCTACTACTATTGTAACTATTGTGACCTTCCATCCAGCCATGATCACTGCAGAGTTGGCATTAGAATTCTAGCAATAAAAATATTAGAATTCTGGATTATACATCCTCTCTTTAGAAAATTCATGGCATGAAGCAGGAATTCAATCTATATTTACTACGAAATATTTGTCCTAAGTTTAAGTGGATTAAGTTTAGGTGAACTTGGTTCTAAGTCCAATTATACACAAATAACAAGAGCTTTCTAAATATATTTCCATTTAGGAGTTGTTGTTTTTTTTTTTAAGGATAATATGAATGTGTATGTGTGCACTGTATGTAAGGTTTCTGGAGGGAAACACAGAAAACTGCAGTGGCAGCTTCCTGAGATAAGAGGCTAGAACTGGGATCTGGAATAAGGATGAATTCACTTTTTACTACATATTATATCGTAATATTTTGATTTTTTTTAAACAAAGGTGTGTTGGTTTTATTATATTTTTAATTTACAATTTAAAAAGTCAAGGACCATAAATCAAGAGTGTCAGGTATTGCCCACTGATTTCTAGTAAACATATTTTTAGACATTAACAGGTCTAAAAATCCTTGAAAATTCTCCCCAGACACCTGATATTCTCAAATTGTATTGAATATGCTAGTGGTTTAACTGTGTGATTTGCCCAGTGATTTAACTGGGTGATTTTCCCAGCGTAACTCTGTCTACTTATGGTGGTGTCTAGAGTAAGGGGAAGATCAAAAATGGGTCTTCAAAACGGGATAGTTTGTTAGGTCAGGGGGACCGAGGAACAATGGTAAAAGACAGGGATACTTTTCCCCATAGACCCTTTGCACCTTTTTCATTTTGTGTCCTTTATATGTATTTCTTACTAAAATGTCTAAAATTGGATAGATGAGTAGATGAATAGGAGGAAGAATAAATGAATACAGAGTGAGAAAAGAAGGTTGAGAGTTTGCTGTCTCAAGAATATTTTACTTAGAATAGTTGGCCCTAGCAACCAAAATAATAAACATAACTTTATTTTCCTTATACTCAAAATATTGCTTTCCTGTGGTGGGGGGCGTGAGGGGAGAGAAGAGGGGGGACAGATCAAAGCAAAGCAAAAAATCCAAACCAAAACATTAATTTTTTGAAGTCCAAGGTTTATTGAATAAGTTCAGAAGTTGTGACATTTAAAAACTGCCAGAACCAGGGAAGGGGCCACTGCCAGGCTCTGCACATGCCCCATGGTGCAACAGGCATCTCGCTTTTCATCTACAGCAGGCTTTTTTTCTGGAAATTCCAAACTATCTTAAAATACCAGGGCTGCCAACTTCTATCTAAGAGCACCACTTAATTTACCAATTCAAACAAAACAATTCAGGGAGGTATTATTTGTGTACATGGCCAAGTTGTCTCAGCCAAGCGACCAGGGGCTGTCCATCAGCATTCAGCATGTTAAAGAGCTTAGGGAGATCCACAATTTCGTACCACCTGCCTCAATATCACTAACACTGGCCTCACACCAGGAACCAGTAGTAGCACCTTACCAAGAAGAAAATGAAAGTGCAAAGGAGTAAAGTGCCTTCTGGAAATCCTTTAAATCTGTTCATCACAATTTTTTTTTAATTGGATAGTTGTATTAAAAGGTAGATAGATAGAGTCAAATATAGATATACAAATAATATGTAGATGCATATACAAAATATAGACATAAAGACAAAATAGAGGGTCGTGTGACCTTGTACATGCCCTAAAATCATAAGTATATGCAAGGCCTCTGCCCTAATGCAACCAAAGAAGCCACTCTTCCCACCTTCAGCCTCTCTTCCCAACTGCAAAGGAGCATCATTCGTAATCTCCTTCTCCAAAAATAATCAACCCACCACCCCAAGATCCAAGAATCATCCCATAAAGCAATGACTGCCACCATTCAATGTATTTGGCTCTCACACTAACCAATGAAGGGCGCAGCACACTGAAAGAAAATGCACCAAAATGTTAATGTAGTTATCTTTGTATGGCAGGGTTATAAAGCTATTTTTTTCTTTTATTTTTATTCGTTGGTTTTTTCTAAATTTTCTATGACAAGATATATATATGAGTGTTAGGCAAAATGGTTTCTAGTGCTTGATGTGACTGACCTGCCATCCTAGGAAGCAAGGAGCTCTCAGTGACCTCCGTGCACCAGAGAAGGGTTGTGCCCATATTGCCTGAAGGAATGTTCTCACATGGATAAGCAGGCCCGATAAATTGTTTCCTTTCTCAGAATATATAGCTCTCAACAAGCCTGTGCCACTTGGCTAGAAGCACCAGTGTTCCTAGAGGCTATGCGTATGTCAAGTCTCCATCCCCTTTTGGTTTGCCAAGATCCAAAGTCTTGCTGACATCTCGGCTTCTTTCCAAAAGTTTCCTTAATAAACTTTAATTCTGGAGTTGTCAGCCTCTTTCTTCAGTCTCTGAGCCCCGTCCTCCTTTAGAGGTCAGTTCCTGTATACCTCAGGAAATTTTCCCAACAGTTTAAACAATTAGAAAAATTAAACTTTAAAAATTAAATGCAGTTATGATTGCCAAAATATATAAGGGAGAGTTTCTGGGTGCTAGTAAGGTGTGTATTAGGAGAGACGGTTACAGAGTATACACTTCACAACTATCTGCTAAATTGTAAATGTAGGTGTTACACATTTTTCTATAGGCTTTATTTCAAAAATGAAAATGTTAATTTTAAAAAGAGGCAATGGTCTCAGCTGTTGTAAAAAAATAACCTACTTTTGGTTTGGTTGCTTTGTTATTTTGTTTGTTTGGCTTTTTGGGTTTTTTGCATATACACAGAATAGCAAAGCTGGCCAGTGGCTTCCTCTGTAGAGGGGAAAGGATATTAGGAAGGTTAGTGAAAAACAAAGAGTAAGAAAATCAAGAATTCAGGGCCCAAAGACCTAAAAATGTGAGCTGTAAGAGTTACAGGTCTGCAAAATGGCCTGTTCACGATGTATTAATTCTGTCCCTCAGTACTTCTCCTTTGAAATAAAAGTGTCTACAGTCTGCCTTAGATGAGTGGTAAGAACTAATGATTCCTCTACAGTAAATGCTTTGAAACCCTCAGGGAACAGACATTCTGAGATAGTAGTCTTACTCATCCATCCTCTTTATGAATAAATCAGAATAAAGTATTTTATTATCAGACCCCCATATCTGCTGATCCCAATTAAAAAATATACAAGGGGGGGAGAAATATACAAGGGAAAAATCCAAAACTGTACCTAACCTTCTATGCAGGTACCTCTCGTGCTTTGTAGTTCAATCAAATGACTAACGCAAGAGCAATGCTAAGCAGCCTCATTTGCTGGGACCCAATTAGATCACTCATTTCTGCATCCACAGAACATATTTCTCAGCCCTACTAGGGTACTAGTAGTTGGGCACAACAATATTTAACATCAAGGAAACCATTGCTGAGTGACTCAGTTCAACAGAATGACCATAAATAAAATATCAAATGATAGTAGTTGATAGAGATGAAGAGGAAGACTAGGGAGGGGAGAGTGTGTACAGCAAAATAAGGAATTGTAGCAGACAGAAAATCAGTGTGCATGGAGCGAACTAACACTAAACAGACACCAAGTATGGGTTTCAAAGGCCACTGTCCTCAGTGTGCAAAACTGCCTTCTCAATTAACTTGTTTACTAGCTTTCCAGTGAATTGCTTGTTGTTTTTGTTCATTTCTTTGTTTATCTAGCGAGCCATTTTCTTAAACTCTGGACCTTGGTCAACACTGGAATAGAAAAAAAAATGTGTCCACATGCCAATAAACATTGAGACAAATAAAAAAAAATCAATGGACTCAGATGAGCTATGGATCAGCTGAAAACTACTGAAAATTAATGAGTTATTTTTATCCTGGATCTCTATGAGTTAATTTTTCACTTGCCTGGGTGATTTCTGACCTGCTTTTGGATAACATCCAATTAGGAAAGACTGCCTCCTGAACAGGTCCAGAAGGTGTTGAACTGCCCAGTTTCCCATCTGATTGGGGAAACTGTGGCTATACTCACATAATAGGATGCTTCGCTAGTACTCTGTAGCCAACTGGACTCACCCCAAGGACATGTTATACAGCCAGAAACAGACAAATAGGTCCATGTGATGGTGACTGGCAGCCCCAACAAGCCTTCCAGAAGCAATTTGTCAAACAATAGATTCACCAAAATGTGTTTCTATTAACTCTTTATAAAACTTATAGCAATTGCTGTGGCGTTGGACAGTTTTAACAGCTTATGAGAATTTTTCTCAGCACTTCATTTTGATTGTGGATTTGCTGCAACCACTTTCACAGAGCCATCTTAAAAGCATTCTGCCACATATTTTGGAGTTAGAGGGAGAGTCATTTATACCCTGGATCCCTTGGGTTAAAACTATTTAACACGACAATGATGGAATTTCCCTAATTCTCTGAGCCAGAAAGGCATCTGATTTCAAGTTATCCCAAGATCCCAAAGGCTATGGTTACAGAAGCCCTCACCTCATATTCCTCTTTTTAACCAATATCACATATCTATCTAAACTTAAATTTCCAACCTATTTATTGACCTGAATGAATTTTTTAAATATTTTTAACAAATTAAACTATCAGGAGAAACTTCTTAAAAAGAAAAGAAAAATAAATAGCTAGTGAAGTGACAGGCACTTGGTGTGGGGAAAAAAAAAATATGTTACAGTTTCACCATTCTTGAATGACAGACATGTGTCACTCCTGAAGGTGTGGCTCATCTGAGGGAATCTCCCAAAGGGGATTCCTGCAGATATGAACCTGTGTTATGCAGCAAAAATGCACTGTGATTTGTCCTGCCTTGAAGGTGTTGCTCCCAATCCATGTTTTTTCCTTCCAGAGGGATTATAACGCTTAAATAAAAAAGCAGTAACACAGGGTTTATAATGTGAAAAGGAAGGATTTTTATAAGATTTAACAATCTATAAATGTGTAGGGCAACGAAAAGGCAATGTGTTTTAGGTGAATGCCACTTAAATTCAAACCTAAGTTATAACCATTTTATTGTTAGAATGGCATATGCAATATACCTAACCCTAACCTCCTAATGGTGATGTTTATCTACAAAAGGATAGAAGGCCTAAATATTAAGGATGACAATGATGAATTTCTCTGAAGCAGTGAATGTGAAAGGGTGAACAAATGAAATGAACAAATACAGAAAGCAACAATTAAAATGTTATAGAGCTGAGGCTTTCACATGCAGAAGTCACAGTGATGAGAACAAAAGCGAATGAATGGAACTTTATAGAAAATCTAACAAATGAGGTATAAGCACATAAACTTGGCATAGGGGATTCAAAGTCACTGTGGAAAAGAAAAAACAAATCGAATCGGAAACGAAGTTTACCCAAACAAAGGAGACTGTGCAAGAAAAATGATCACTGCTAATTTTAAAGCAGAAAGATATGCACCTCATCATTTTTGTACCATAATAAGAATAAATCCAAAACTAAATGCTAGCCCAGCATACTATTTCAATTTTGCTGACAAAACAGTTTACTTTATATGAAGAAGCAGAAAATCTAAAATGTAATTATTGTAAGACTCAAACAGTTCACAGTTAAGCTCAATTCAAAGCAGAAATGATGTTTTTAGAGACAGGAAATTGGTATTTAATGGAAAGACATCAGCAATACAAATTAGAGCAGGGATTTGGAGAATTTTTTTTTTTTAATCTGCAGCTAACTCGACATTAGTTTAAAATTAAGTAACAGAGTTCAGTGAATTATCAAGAAAATGAACTATAAATCAAAAGGCATTAGAATAGTACAGGTCACGAATTCAGTTGCACTTTACAGTATGTCACAGAAGGATGGAATATGGTTAAGCAGAGGTGGTAAAACAATGCTGATATAGTCAATGCCAACAAGGAACTTCAGATATACATAATGTAAAAGAAAAAAAAATCTTGCTTTTGAGTATGTGAAGTTAAGTCACTATTTTTAAAATATTCTCTCTCCAGTTATTTTGGGCATACATTCATTAATCATACAGTTAGTCCTCCAAAAATAATTAACCCACCTTAAAGAAATCATATGAATATACATTCATTCCAAAATGATAAAAAACCAGTTTACATTTTATCTAGAGAGTCTTAAACCATATCCTTGGAGAGTGTTGCACTGTTCTTCCCATTCTTTCGAAGACCCTCTCTCACTATTACAAATCTTTTGTCAATGGAAAAACAATTTGCTAAAGTCTTCCTAAAATAAAAACTAATAAGAAGGAAATTCAAACGTGACCCTGAAGGGCTGTAATTTAAAAGATATGAATCAATTTTAGATTAATTCTAACAAGTGTCACTGAAGACTTGCCTATAAAGTAACTTCTGTATTCTAAGTCTCACGTCATAGAAAAGTGTTCCTGTAGAAATAAAGCTGGATAATAAGTTATGCCTAAGAATGCAGAACCTTTAAAACTACAGTTTCTCTATAATATGTAAAAGTCAATGTAAAAACAAAATAAATATATAATATAGTAAATATAGTGATTATTTGATATTTAGCTTTTTCAGTGGCAGGAAGAAAGATAACAATGGTTTAAAGTCCCTCAGCAACCACCTAATAATTCTATCACCAGAACTTAGAAATTATTTACAAATAATTTATAGTTTTCTTTGATTAATTAGACCTTGTTTTTTATGGAATTTATAAGCCTCAAGAAAAAACAGGCTGATATGAACCAAAAAGATGGAGGAGATGATATATACAATCATTCAAAATTCCACGGTTTTATATGAGCAATTTGAAATACAATTATCATAATGTATAAACAATAAATAATAATGAATGGTGTATATAATGAATCAAACAGCCCAAGAAACTGACAAATGTAGATATGGCTATTCTGGCACTGATCCATTCAATTTCCCTTCACAGGACCTTGTGAATTATATCCAGATTTTTCCAGCTTCTTGGTCTTCTCACTCCTATTCCTTGTTGACTCTTTAAGCTACTAAATAAAGATAACTAATACATAGCAGCCTGAGTTTCATAATTCACTTCACCCAGAGACTCCTACCGTTTTCACTGAGGCACTCAAAGTTTCCCACTGCTGGAATGGCATCGATATTTGGCTCCTTCGCCAGTGGTCATAGCGGGCTCGACTCCCTTCATTAGTCAGAATCTCTTTTGCCTTCTGCAGTTTCTGAAAAGTCTCCACTGGAAAACAAATCAAAAGATGAGCACTTCTCTCTTGGACGAGTTATTTTAAACTCTCTAACAATCGAACTGATCTCACTGGAATATGTGTTTGCTACTGACTAGCTGGGTGATCTTGGGCCAGTTCACCTTATAAAACTTAGTCTCCTCATTTCTAAAGTGTATCATAAGGACAAGTGAGATCATGTATGTAAAGTGCCTGGCTCACAGTTTATCCACTCCTTTTACTGAGTTCTAGTACTTGTCAGGTGCTGTTCCAGGTGTTAATGACACAGGTGTGAACAATAGATATGATCTATTTAGTGGACTAGACATTTATAAACACTGGGAAAAAATCATAATTTTGTCTTGTAAAAAAAAAAACGACTTTATTTTAGTAGTAGTTTTCAGGGAGGGTAGTGACCAGGCTAAAAAAATATTATAAATAGACACCCTAAGGCATGGTGATTTAGAGGAAGTACAGGATGTCACTGTGGCTGGAGGACACAGGGTCATGCGGAGAACAATGAAGGATGGGGCTACAGAGCAGACAAGGACCTAGTATCCAGGATTTCAGAGGTCATGCTAATTCTGGTCTGTTTTTTTGTTGTAAGAGCAATGGGAAGCTATTCAGAAGTTTTAAACATAGGAAATAATGTGGTAGATGCGTGATAAATGGTAGCTTTGTCATTGACATATCTGACCTGGTGGCATACAATAGAAACCTTTTATGGCCCGTTGGAAACACTTCCAATGTCAGTCATGTTCCTCAGTGAAGTTAAAACTTTCTATAGAGCAGGATAGAAGATGAATATATGAAAATCAATTATGTTTCTATACATTAGCAATGAGCAATATGAAATTAAGAAAACAATTCTATTTATAGTAGCATCAAAAAGAATAAAATATTTAGAAAAACACTAACGAAAGTAGTGTAAGAATAATACACTGAAAACTATAAAACATTGTTGAAAGAAATATCTAAATAAGTAGAGAGACATCCACGTTCATGGATCAGAAGACCTAATACTGCTAAGATGGTAATACTCCCCAAGCTAATCTACACAATCTCTATCAGAATCCCTGCTGCCTTTTTTGCAGAAATTGAAAGTCGATCCTAAAATCCATATGCAAATGCAAGGGACCCAGAATAATCAAAATAATCTTGAAAGAACAAAGATGGAAGAACTCACACTTCCCTATTTAAAACTTCCTACAAAGCTCCAGAAATAAAAACAGTGTGGGACTGGTAAAAGGATAAACATAAATAAATAAAATATTGAGAGTCCAGAAACAAACCTTCACTTTTATGGTCAACTGGATTTCTACAAGACTACCAAGACAATTCAATTGAGAAAAATAGGCTTTTCAACAAATAGTCTGGGACAACCAATATCCACATACAAAAGAATGAAGTTAGATCCCTACCTCATACCTTATGCAAATACTGACTCAAAATGAATCATAGACCTACATGCAAAAGCTAAAAATAAATCTCTGAGAAAAAATATAGGAGCAAATCTTTGTGACCTTGGATTAGGCAATGGCTCCTTAAATATGACTCTAAAAGTGCAAGCACAAGCAACAAAAGAAAAAAAAAAAAAATCGCATTTTATCAAAATTGAAATGTTTGTGATACAAAGAACACTCAAGAAAGTGAAAAGACAAGCTATGGAATGGGATAAAATATTTGCAAATCATAAATCTGATGTGGGATTTGTATCTAACTTTTATAAAGAACTCTAACAACCCAATAAGAAGACCAATAACCTAATTTAAAAATTGGCAAAGGATTTAAATGGATATTTCTCCAAAGATATATAAATGGCAAATAAGCACATGAGAAGATGTTTAACATCATTCATCATCGAGGAAATACAAATCAAAACCACAGTGAGATACCATTTCACACCCACTAGAATGGCTAAAATAAAAAGACAGATAAATACAAATGTTGGTGAGGATGTGGAGAAATTGGAAGATTCATACATTGCAGTGGGATTGTCAAAACAGTGTAGCTGCTTTGAAAAACAGTTTGGCAGTTCTTCAAAATGTTAAATGTAGAGTTACCATATGACCTAAGAATTACAATCATAAGTACAATCAGTTCTCTGTTTCTGCAGGTTCAGCATCCATGTATTCAACAATATTTGGAAAAAAATGTTAATTGTTGCTGTTGTGTACTGTGTAGTCAAGCCTATGATGGTGCTCATCTGTACTGAACAGGTAGACTATTTTTTCTTGTCCTTATTCCCTAACAATATAGCATAACGACTATTTACATAGGATTTACATTGTATTAGTTATATAATTACAATCAAATAGGTTATGTGCAAATACTGCAGCATTTTGTATAAGGAACTTTTGGTATCCACAGGGGTCCTGGAACCAATCCCCAGTGGATACCAAAGGACAACTATACAAACTCAAGAGAACTGAAAACATATATCCACACAAAAACTTGTAGGCAGATGTTCATAGCAGCATTATTCATACTACCCAAAAAGTATAAACAACTCAAAACTCACAAATGTCCATCAACAGATAAATGGATAAACAAAATATGGTATATCCATATAATGGAAATATCATTCAGACACAAAAAGAAATGAAGTACTACAACGTGAACAAGCCTCAAAAACATTGTGCTAAATGAAAGTAGCCAGTGACAAAAGGTCACATACTACATGATTCTATTTATATGAAATATTTAGAATAGACAAATCTATAGAGAACAGTAAATAGATTTGCAGTTGCAGGGCTGGGCAAAGGGAAATGAGAAGTGATTGCTAATGAGAACAGAGTTTCTTTTTTTCACAACAACCTTATGAGATGAATATTATTACTATTATTCCCATTTTACAAAACCTAAGTCTTTAGGACGATAATGTAACTGGCCCAAAGTCCCAAAGCTTCAAGTGAAGGAGCCACAATTCAAACCCAAGCCTGCCAGGCCAGCGAATTAGTGTTCTCCGCTTGACTGTCCTCCTGACCCTTCCATCTTCCTACGAGGCATGCTACCCAATCCTCACTTCCTCCTCCACCTCCAGGGATAATAAAAATTTCATCATTCATCAGTAAGATCCAGGTTGTGCCCTTGAGAAGCTCAGAGTCTGGTAAAGCACACAAAAATAAATCATTTCAAGACAATGAGATAAATAGGAATATAGAGACAAGACTGGTTTCTGCTTGGGGAGTCAGGAAATATTTCATTAGTTTTCTATACACTTGAAATCGTCCTTGTCTCTGCTCTTCCTCTTGAATATCTTTTCTAATGCATTAGCAAAACTTCCTGGCTCTTCCTTTAAAACAGTCCCAAGATCTGACCTCTTGTCATCACCTCCACTGCCACTGCTCTGGTCAAAGCCACGATCTTCTCTCGGCTAGATTATAATAGCAGTTCCTCAACAGATCTTCCTGCTTTTGCCTCAGTCTATTTTCTACGCAGCAGTCAGAGTAATCTTTTTAAAAATAAGTCACATAATATCACTCCTCTGCTCAAAATGACTTCCAAAGACTTCTCATTTCTGGTAGAATAAAATAAAACATTCTTCCCATGGCTAGTAGGTCTGAGGTGCTCTGCCTGCCCTCTACCCCTCTCTTCCTTCTCTGACCTCATTTTCTTCTACTTTGTCCATCTCCCCTTGCTCCAGCCATAGTAGTTCCCCTGCTGTTCCTTGAGTACCCCAAGCCCACTTCGGCCTCAGGGCCTCGGCACTTGCTATCTTTTCGACTAAGAACACTTTTGCCCCAGGAACTCACACGTTGTTTCCTTTAGATGTTGGCTCAGACACCGTCTTGTCAATGGGAGTCTTCTCTGACCATGCTATAAAAACGGCTACTCATGCCATCAGCCCCATTCCTTTACCTCCCTGTCTATTTACCTTTCTTCATAGTATGTATCTCCTGACGCTATACAGTTATTTGTTTAGATCTGTCTCCTCTACCAGAATACAAACTAATGAGGGCAGAGACTTTATCACTTTTGTTCTCTGCTGTATCCCTTGCAGTGGAGCAGTGGAGTGGGTGCTCAAAAAGCATTTCTTAACTGAATGAATGAATGAATGAATGCTTTCTATTTTGAGTGTGAATATAAAGATATTCATATAGTGCTATTCCTGAGCTCCAAGCATCAAAGAAATGAAAATCCTTACAACATTTTGTGAATTAGGAACATTTCGATAGTATCATTGGGAAAAATAATTTAAATTACCCTGATAGTGCTTTAAAATGCCTCATTAGAAATAGTCAAAATCCTTTCAAACAGGCGCAAGAGCAAATGTGAAGTCGATACTGACAGTACCTCCACACCAATTGTGAAAATTCTGAAATATTTCCATACCCCAGTCAATAAAGAGCTGCTCTTCCTGAGACCCCATCCCCCCAAACACCACCACTTCGAGTATTGCCCCAGCAACCGGAGACACAGCCCGCCACAGAGGGCACCTCCAGGAACCTGCTCCAAAGCTGGATAGCACAGATACCTCAAGGCAATTAACTATTTAATATCACCACTGGAGGTAGTAGCAATCAATGGGTTAAAGGGAAGAACCTGAAGATGGCTGTTGAAAGCTACCAGATACACATGTCCCTTTAAAGCAGCGTTTTGGGTTTTCTTCAGATAAATACCCAGAAGTGGGATTACTGGGTCCTTCTTTGTCTCTTTTTAGAGCCTGTTTTAAAGTCTATTTTGTCTGGTATAAGTATCGTTACCTTAGCTTTTTGTTTGTTTCCATTTTCATGAAAGAATTATTTCTATCCCTTTACTTTCAGTCTGTGTGTGTCTTTCGATCTGAAGTGAGTCTCTTGCAGGCATCTAATGTTCACTGCAGCATTATTTACAATAGCCAAAATACAGAGGCAACATGGGTGTCCATCGGTCAATGAATAGATAAAGCAGAGGTGGCACATATATACAATGGAATATTACTCTGCCATAAAAAAAAAAATGAAATCTTTCCATCTGTGACAACATGGATGGACCTAGGGAGGTTTCTGCTGAGTGGAATAAGAGACAGAGAAAGACAAATACCATACGATTTCACTTACTTGTGGAATCTAAAGAACAAAATAAACAAACAAAAACAAAACAAACTCATAGATATAGAGAACATTTTGATGGTTGCCAGGGGGAATGGGTGAAAAAGAAGGGAATAAGAGTACAAATTGGGAGTTACAAAATAGTCATTGGGATATAAAGTACAGCGTAAGGAATATAATCAATAATATTGTAATAACTACGTATGGTGTCAGATGGATACTAGATTTACTGGAGCGATCACTTCACAGGTTATATAAATGTCGAATCACCATTTTGTACACCTGAAACTAATATAATATTGTACATTAATTGTAATTGAAAAATAAAAAATTATTAAAAAAAAAAAAAAAGCTACAGGAAAGCAAATAAAAAGCATTTCGTCTTATCAGCTCGCTCCAGTGAGCAATCCTTCCTGTTGCTGATGACAGTGTAAATGATCCTCTGTATAAATGAGTTGCCACTTTTTCCAACAGGAGTAAAAAAACTCATTATCACCAGACGCACATGCCAGTTACTAGCAGAGCAGGGGCTGTAAGGATTTACATATTTATCTATGAGTCACTTTCTCTTTGCACATTACTGTTGGTGTGTTTTCCAGAGTTTCCAGAACAAAAGAAGCCTGCTCGGAATTATTCTGAAGTCAATCCCTCAACAATAGTCGATAAGCAGAAAGCAAAAGACCGTATCTTTCCTGTTGGGTGGCCTTTTCCTTATTCTATCCTCTTCTCCACATTTAATAAAAACGAGTTGGGGTTTATATTTGTACTTTAATATCACAGTTAATCAAATGAATCACGCAAGATAAATATTTACCATTCTGAGAAGAGAGATCTCATTTTAAAAGCTTACAAATGATGCTGGAAATTTCCAGATACATTCTGATTTAACTCCTTGGTCTGCTTGGAAAATAGAGAGGTTCTTTTAAATTCATATTTCACAACAGAATTTGTATTAGTATAGCCACATTTTAAATGCAGAAAACTTACAATTACTTGAGAAATAACAATAATAATCATAATAATCATAATGTCAGGACATGTTTTGAAAAAAAGTCTGGAGAAAAATACATCAACTGTTAATAGCAGTTCTCTGGGAGGGAGAGATAGGAGTGGACTTTCTCTTACAATATGATTTATTACTGTATGTTATTTTTACTCTAAGGGAAAGAAGCAATAAAGAGTTTTTAAAGTAAGAAAATATTGAGACATTGAAAGATGTCAGCAAGAGACAAAATCTCCTCTTCTTCAAATATTCAAATGTCTTTGAAGCCTGCAAATCAATAACAAAAGTATCTTTGAGAACCATCGGCCCTTTTATCCAGGATGAAAGGGAAGTTAATAAGGCATTGACCTGAAACAGTTACTGTCATGAGTACACATGCGACTAGCCTGAGCATCAGCCAGGATCTTTTGAGTTCAGGGACACAATTTCTACAGCACACCTAGAATGGAGAAGGGATTTCTAAAAGCCTTAGATTTAAGATTTTTTTTTTTTAATGAAAGCAAGAAAGATCTAATAGTAACTTACAAAAAAGTAACAAAAAAGAAAAGTATCCCATTTTGTTAAATTTTTATCTTGGATTGTTGCATCAAAAAAAAAGAAAAAAAAGTCCACCAACATAATTGCCAACATTCATTGAGCTCTTCCCACATGCAAGACACCTCATTAATCTTCACAGCAGACACACGAAGTAATATACTAGTAGTCTACCTATTTTACCCATGAGAATGCTGAGGCTCAGGGAGGTTGATTAAGGTCAAAGCTCACAAGTGGGAGCTAGGAGCAATCCGGACAGACAAGCCTTTGTTCATATTTACTACTCCATTATACTAACATGTCAGTAATTTCAATGGCAATAGTTGAGACTACATTTATTGGACCAAAAAGGTATATATAAGTATAATTTCTTCTACCCGTGTCGCTCTATAGGCTAGCCTTTCACCTTAATGAAATATATCTCGAAATCTGCCCGATGTACTCAGAATTTCTGTCAATTTAAAACTCAGCATCTGGGTGAATTTTTAACATCTTAAAATATTTTTTATCAGTAGCCTTGATCCTTCTCCAAGTGTGTAAAGCACCACTTATATTTTCAGAAAGTCTTATTGATCCAAATTGAGTAAACAGATGCTTGAACAGATTTAAAAACAATTTCTACCCAAAGGTTGAATCGTCTATCACTGCAGGTCTGACCAGGGAAGATAATGATGTCTGTGTACCTTTTCATTTTAAACAATATTTACACGGTTCAGGGTGTCTCTAAACAAGGAGCTTGGTAGCTTGCACGTAAAAACTCCCATCACTATGGCGACAAGAAATGGCAATGATTGCACAGTGATTCATTGTGTATCCCAAAGAGAAACTGTTTGCCAGGGACAGAGAAGCAACTCAAAGCCACGCTTCATTGAAAAATAACTCAGTTAAAGAATAACCTGGAGCTGATAGTTGTTTTTAACTGTTTATCAAATTTTTATCCTTTTCTGTTAGGTCTTCTTTCTTAACATTAACTTCAGTTCAGAGAAGTAATTACTATGTCTCCTAAAGCAATGTTCATAAATTCATTTATTCACTCATTCAAGAAATCACTTGCACAAAGTAGGAGTCCTCCATGGTAAAGTGCTGTGCTAGGTGAGGGGCAAACTACTGTGAACAAGATAAGCAAGAGACCTGCCTCACTGATTTCCAGAATGACTAATAAAGAAACAGGCAACAAGGAGATGGTCTGATAGTTTGCCACCTGACATATAGGCTGCTCTGGGTAGCTGGGGCACACATGATTCCCTGAAGGAAGTGACAGCTAAGCGGGGACCTGACAGAGGAGCATGATCTAGCCAGTCAAAGCAAGACAGGGAGGTGTACAGGCCTCAAGGGTGTTCCAGGCAGAGGAAGCAGCAGGCATTAAGATCGGTAGAAACCAGGACACCTTATGGAACTAAGGTAGTTCTGAGTGGTTAAAACATGGAGTTGTAGCTGTGGTAGAGGAGAGAAAATGAAAATGAAGAGATAAGGAGGGGTACAATATGAGGGGGTTTGTACCTAAAGGTCCAGCAATGAAAAGAATGAACTCTTGCTACATGTACAACATAGATGAATATCACAAACATAATGTAAAGCAAAAGGAGTCACACACAAAAGAGAACATATTGTATGATTACATTTATATGAAATTCACAGCCAGGTAAAACTAATCAATGGCCATGGAGATGCAAAAAAAAAATGGGAGAGAGTGCTGACTTTGAACAGGACACGAAAAGGGACTTCTGGAGTGCTGAGAATGTTCTATGTCTTTGTCTGGGCATTGGTTAAACTGGTTATGCATAGATACAAATTTATCAAGTTTACACTTATGACTTAACTTGTTGCCGTAAACAAGTTATGCATTAATAAAAAGGGGAAAATCAATCAAACAAAAGTAATAGGTAAGTATCTAATCAAAACGACTTCATATATTGGAAAATTACTTGTTTACATCAATCGAAGGAATCAATAATGTCTTTTAAAAAGTTAATAATGAGCTTTAAGATAAGTGAAAACTTTTTTAATGAAAGAAGAATTTCGGTTTTTTCATTTGTGTAATGCGGAGTTATAGATAGGTCTTACTCATATTTTTCTTATAGAAAAATCACATACATATGTCCATAGCATACACATACTTATAGGATAAACATATAGTAAACAAAATTATCAAATTTAAGATAGTATTACCTACCATGAGGATAAATTCAGGGTAGGAATATACAAGAGGCTTCAGCTGCATTGGTACAGTTTTAAGCTGGGTGGTACATACATAGTTATTTGTTATGGTATTTTGTACATATTAAATCTTTTTGTACATATTAAATCTTTTATTTTTTCCATAATTAAAAAAGCAAGATATCTATCTGCAGTGTGAAGCAATTAAAGGAGTGCTGTAGGGATCTAAGCATGAAATGATGGTATTAACCTACTGTGGTGGCCGTGAGGATGAAGGGAAGAGGCCTTACAGGAGAGAGATATGGAAAGCAAATCACCAGCATTTGGTAATCGACCAGATGTAGACTGAGGGAGTGGAAGGAAGCAACGTTTTTGCCTGGCCAACCGAATGGACAATGGTGCCATTCATTGAGTTAGAGAAACATAGAAAAATGAGAGAGATTTTAGAGAGGGTGAGAGGAGAATAATGAGTTAGTCCACTTTCTGACCAGGTGACTTTGAAAGGTCTCCAAATAGAGACTTCCAAGAAGCAGTCAAAACTACAGTCTGAAGATGAGAAATGAGAACTGAATTAAGGATAGATTTGGGAACCATCAACAGAGAGCTAATGATTGAAGCCGCAGACCTGGACAAAGACCCCAGAGAGAAAGTGGAGAATAAGCCCAGAAGAGAGTTTGGGAGAGAACCTTAGGGCAGCAGAGAAGGAGTCACAAAGGAGATAGAGCAGATTAGGAGGTCAGAGGAAAAGCATGAGTACATACCTGATAGCTAAGAGAAAAAAAGTGTTTCAAGAAGGAGGGCATGATCAGGGAAGATGTAAAAGCAACCATTAACTTCAGCAGCCAGGAAGTCCTGGGGACTATTATGAGAGCAGTTTCCAGGAAAGGTAAAGGGGAAGTCAGACTGGGATAAAACAAAAACTGAGTGTAAGGGATGTAAAGACATCAACTGTGGACTTCTTTTTCAGAAAGTTTGGCTCTCAAGTGAAGGACAGAGACAGGAGAAAAGCTGGAGGGAGACAGGTTAAGGAAGGATTATTGGTTTGTATTTTTTCAGGCTGAGATATACATAACCATTTATGTCTAAATTTACTATAACAGAATTTAAATTATGATAAAAACAAAAGTAGGAATATACTACAATATATATGGACATATATCATATAATGGCATACATATTGAATCACATATGGATATATTCAGGTCCTCAAAATGAAGAAAACACAGCAAGGTTCATCAAGATAACCACCTGGTAAAAAACATACTTAAGTCATACTAACACCCCAGCACTGGTGAAATAAATCATAAACTGTACAAATTTCAAACCATGAAGAAGCACATTATAGCAGAAAGAAAAATGGATGTTAAATGACCACTATTAGACCACTACAAGTTTGCTTCCTCTCCTACCATCTAATAGTGTGAAAAAATTATTTGGCATTGAATGAAAGAATAAGTTTGAGCATAACAGATAAAAGAAAATTAAGTTACTATTCAATGGTTTTTAGTTCTATATGAGAACAGCTGTTAAATACTTACCAGCTTTGGAGTTTTCTGGATGTTTGTCAGGATGACATTCTAGGGCTCTGACCTTAAATTCTGCCAGGATTTGTTCAACCTAAAACAGAAATCAATGTTTAAAAACATCTAAAGGGCATGAAGGAAGAAGTTGGACATCAGTCCTTCCCAAAACAGCTATGATCAACTCAACTTTTCACTTTGTTCCTTATATTTATATTTTGACTTTTTACTCTAAGAAACAATTTCCTCAGTAACAAAATTCAGAAAGTATCCAATAAAAGTTCCTATTCAAATAGTGGTCTGTGATGACAATTTAACTTGTTACTGTATTTAGATGATGGTCCAAGACACCTGTAAGCTTAATATATTTAAATGTCAAATGTGGTCAGATAGGTTTATCCTAAGAATATATAAAAAATGTGCTCACACATCTGATTTCTTCAAAAGATGCTTAATCAGCATTCATATTCAGGGATGACTGTCCAGAATTCTAAAGATTCTAGTAGTATTCATTTCTTGAGAAATGAATTCTCGAGCAGTGCGTGGGTCATAAGACCCATGGCAGAAGAAACATGTTTTTACAGTTCCATGTCGTCCTTCATCAATTCTCATTAAAAAATTCTTCACTTTTACAATCAAAGTCAAGCTGTATTAGACATGCGTGTGTAAAAATTCTAGACTAATAATTCTATTATTTTCCTTGTTAAGCATCTACTGAGAATCCCTTGGAATAATAGGAAGAAGCAGCTTCCTGTTAAGAACTGTAATTAATTGTGTTTCCTCTTCCTAGTGCTCCCTAAAACCATCAGTCACCATAGCCTGCTTATATAACAAAGAAAATTGAGAATAACTTGTTTTTTGATTTTAAAATATTAAATATTCTAAAGATTCTAGAGTAGGCATTTTTAGTTAACAAGTAATTTCTGAATACTCACAATCTCTCTTTGAAAACAATTTCTATCAATATAATATAAAAAGTAAAATCCCTTTACCCTCTTTCCCCAAGATAAAAGGTTATATCCTTCAAGGCATTTTTTATATATTTATATGCATATTTACATATATATCTTGGAAATTTTAATAACATAAATGGATAAAATTATGACTATCAGAGGTAGAAATTTGGGGGGGGGTTATTGTTGTTGTCGTTTTATTTTTTAATTTTCAATATTTCCTAGGAAACAGTCTGGTATTAGGAAACATTCCATTAGGAAACATTCTAATATTAGCACATGGAAGCAAATAGGTCAAAATGGTTAATTCCCAGTACTGCTAATGCGTGTAATTGTTAACTTCTTCTTTATATTTTCTGTATTTTGCCAGTTTCATATTTAAAAAAATTAAGAATAGTCCATGTCTGTCTTTCAGTAGTTTTTCATAGCTTTACTGTCACAAAGTTTATCACAAATCTTCTACATAGGGCTGGTTCTGGGTAAACTAACTGGTAAAGTGGGTTAATTTGTCTTGAACATATTCTGCTTACTCCAAGCATCCCCATCCCCATGCTCCCAGTACCAAGTGCAACCCAAGGGCAGGTAAGGCCCACTATGTCAAGTCCACTGCCTTCCTCATTCAATGTTCGTGTTGCGTGATCGGGAAAACACCTATCCTGTTGGCCAGTAAACGAACAAAAATGTTCAACTTTGCTTCTAATCAAACAAATTTTAACATACAAGGGGTGATAACGACTGGTGTTATTGAAGTTACAAAGAACTGAATATTCTCATGTTCTAACTTGGTGAGGATGTATTTAGGTGCAAATTTTCTGGAAAGCAATTGGTATATATATGTATTTTTTCACACCTTTAACAATTTCAATTCTAGAAATTTGTCTAAGGAGAAAGGATTTAGTTTTAAGAAGGTTCAATGAGTAGAAGGCTATAAATTTTAAACAAAAACCTATGTATCCAGTATTAGGATGTCTGTTAAAATTAATTGTAATACAGCTATAGGCTGAGATATTTTGCAGTCATTAAAAAATCATTTTGTAGTAAAGACTTTAAATAACCTGAGAAAATTTGTATAACGTATTTCTATGAGAAAAGGTAACTTACAAAGCATCTTATGCAGTATAAATTCATGTTTTACCTCAAAAGGGATTATGTAACATGTATATGTATATCTGTACATATATATCTATAACAATGATAATAATAATAATAATAATAGCTAAGATTTATTGAGACTTACTATGTGCCAGTCACTATTCTAAGCACTTTACATACAGTGTCTCATTTAATTCTCACAACTCTATGAGTTGGGTACTGTTATTATTACAATTTCGCAAAATAGGAAGTCGGACATAGAAAAGTTACCTTTCCAAGGTCATATAGCTAGTAAATGAGAGTCAGGATTTGAACTCAGGCAGTCTGACCCCAAAAACATGTAAATATATACACACATATCCATGTACTTATATACATAACACGTAGATATAGCATACATATATGCACACATAATTGGCATGCATACATCATAGTCCTAAATGTTAAGCATTTAGGTTAACATTTTTCTTTGCGCTCTCTTCATACTCCACATTTAAAAGTTAAAAACATATAAAAGTTAAAAACATATCTTTTCCATATCCTATTAGCACAATATTTTGATCTGTGCCAGGAAATACTACAGTGTGTAATAGAGACTAATCTGATCCCCACTTGGATAGATCTTGTCCAGGTTTCCCTGGCCACACAAATGCCCTCTGTCTCTTTCTCCATACATCTAAATTTTGATGGAGTGAGATCATCTCAAGCCCCATCTATTCTCTGAGGTTTTTTCAGATATTCTTTCTTTAATTCCTGTTGCACTTATAGACAGTACCACATAGCACAGTATTTATTTGTCTCAGATTGTTTTCTGTGTATTAGCTTTGGCTCCTCACTAGATGCTAAGTTTTTTAAACACTTGCGCCATGTCTCACTTTTTTGTTTTGTTTTGTTCCCGCCCCACCCCCATCACTTCTAATACTGGCCCAATGCCAAATGTTAAATAAATACTTGATTACAGACTGACAGATGTTCTTCAAATAACATGACTGTAGTATAATCAGAGCTTTCTTAAAATTGTGATTTATTCATTAAAAGAATGAACTGATTCTAGTAATGAAAGTTTACATACTGCAGAATATGCTGCAGAAAAGAGAAAACTCATTTTAATAAATGGGTTAATAAGTATCCATCATTTCAATTCATCCATCAATTCATTAGTTTGAAATTGGATTTTTCATACAAACCTCCGGATATTAGTAATATCCCTGAAATAAATTCCATGAGAGATCATCCCACATCAATCTAATCAAATGATAATTAATTATAACATGAGCTAAAGAAACTATTTGAGCCACAAAATATATAATGGTAGTATTGGGTTATACTCCATAAAATATATAATCTATTAATCCATAGTAACAAAAATAGTTGAATAAATAAATAAATATGAAAGAAAAGATAGCTTTTCTTTACAGAAGAATTCCAAGTAATAAAGGCAAAATGAATGAGGAAAATAGAAAGTCACCATCAGGCAAACACATAGTAGTAACTGTAACAGGCAAGACCCACCAAAGGATGCTAAAATCAGTGGGCGAAATTTTGAGGAGAAATGCTAGAGTCTCAAAGAATCTTCACCAAGATACTTGTTAATTACAAAAGGGGAAATAAGTAACCCTATTGTGCAAAAGCCTGGCAGAAAAAAACTGACAGATCGCACCTTAACCAAGCAATCAAGCTCAATGAGACATATCATCAACATCATGTACCCCTGATATTGAGAAAGGTACTATACTACTCTGTAGTGTTCTTTCCAAAAACATACAACTTCAGTCTAATCATGAGAAAACATCAGACAAACCAAAATTAAAGGACATTCTACAGAATAACTGACATTTCTCTTCAAAGTGTCCAGGTCAGAAAGACAAAGAAGGTATGAGGAAACAGTATGACTAAGTGTTAAAAAAAAGGATCCCAGCTTAGATCTTGGAAGAGAAAAAGGACATTTGTAGGAAAATTGATGGAATTAGAATGAGACCTATAATTTAAATAAAGTGTCGACTAACTCTGGCCCAGAGGCTAAATCTGGCCCCACCGCCTGTTTTATTTAAATAAAGTTTTATTGGAAGACATTGATGGTCATTCATTTACATATTTCTGACTACTTTCCAGCAATGTAATAGCCAAGTAGTGTGACAGAGACTGTAAGTCCTGCAAAGTCTAAAATATTTACTATGTCAGGACCAGCACCAGGGGGACACAAGCTGGACACCTAGATTGAAGGAGGTACTCTCTCACTCTCAAGTTTCTGCACTTGAGCAACCAAGGCATAGGGAAGCTAAGTAATTTTCCCAAGGTTATACAGCTAGCAAATGCTAAGATTTAAACCCAGGTAGTCTGAAGTCAGTAAGAAAAAGAACCAACCAAAAAAAAAAAGGTTTTCCTTTATCAAGTTTAGGGTCGATAGTCGAGTCCATGAAATCTTGAAATCAGAAAGTCCTCTTATCATTACTATTGAAATGGTGACTGAATATTTAAAAATCAAATAAGATCCACACCAGAGAGGATGCCTTACACCACCAGTGTATGATGTCTGTATCAGTAAGAACTTTAGAAAACTTTATATCACGTGTCTTTCATGTAAAATCTAATATAGGGAGAAAGAGCTGACTGACTTGGAATCAAGCTTCAGTAAATGTTTCTGAAATGAGGAGGTATGTTGTTTTCTACTCAATAGGATGAAAATCCTCCTTTAGTTTATATGTCATTTAATTAATTTCTAACATAACCTTCAAAATTTTAAGAACTATATACTAAAGCAAAAGAATGATACATGTGTCTCAACTCAATTGTTACAAGCAGGATCAAGATATCAGGTTGCTTTGAAGTTATAACTGCCAAATGGTTTTGGAATATGAATGTTTCTATTCAATTTTTTAGAGCATCAAATCAAAGAATATTTGAAGTAAAGGAAATCCATCCAATACAAATCGAGTAAAGAAATGTCACACTAAATACTCAAAAGTGGAATAAAATATTTTTAAATGGGAAGGATACATACAAAGAGAATTAACAAAATTGTGACAGGTCATTTCATTTTTCATAAACAGTTATCTACATGTGCTGTGCCAGTGACAGAATCAGTAAAATATATCCAGAGGAGGAATGTCAAAATAATGCTTTTATTCTCCTTTTAACATATGCCACAGTGCATACAGAGAAGTATGACTGTATCTGGTAAACATGAAATGACACTGTTATAAACATTAGAAATAAACAACAGGATCAATTTTTTTAAAGTCTACTCAAAATTAATCTTTCTCTTTTGTAGACTGAAAAGACAATAACAGAATTATGCGAGAATGACTAAACAGTCAAGAGATTTAATATGGGGATATAATGCTTACTTTATAACTTAGCATGATAATTTTTTTAATTCAAATTGTGAAGCTTATCAAGTTAAATTATGTTCCTTTGATTTTAAACAGTTCCTTCAAAAATTTGTGGCAATAGTATAATCTAAAGTATGAACAACACATATAGTAAAAATGGTAATAAGCTTTCTCCAATGTTATAAGCAAAATCATCACCAAAGTAAAAAAAAGTAACATATTATCTTACAGGACAACTATGTACCTAAAAGAGCATTATAACCTGGTGTGTGTGTGTGTGTGTGTGTGTGTGTGTGTGTGTGTGTGTTTAACTACAAGGTACCTGAAATAACTTCCTCAAAGTGATGAAATAGAGATTTTAATCCTTTGTGTCCAAAATCACATTCTATTCGCCGAAGTACATTTTATTGCTAAATTCCAGCCATGTAAAAAAAAAAGATAAATAGAAAAAACATTTTGCTTTAAAAAATTTTAATATTAATAGTTGTATTTTAGTAATAAAATAGATATTTTAAATATACATTTATAAAATATAAAATAATTTGAATATATTTAGTAATATAATTGAAATATACTTCATAGTCATCTCAACAGTATTTAAAATATTGAAAAACTAGTAAATAAATAAAATATTTAACAAGAGAATAATCAATTGTAGTGAAACAATAAAATGAAATATTATGTAATCATTAAAATATGTATTAAAAGTCTTTAATCACATGAAAAAAATTCTTGTTAGTTAGTAGGTAAAAAGCAAGAATCCACAAATATATATACTATTCTCCTAAACATGTCTTCAAAGAACAGGTATAGGAAAAAGACTGGAGATTAATATACCAAACATTAATAGTGTTGCCCTTGGGAGGTAGAACTCTAAGTAAGTTTTTCGTAATCTAAAAAACTTAACAACCCCTACAATTGTCTATGGGGACCTCTGAAAACATTATTCCATTTTAAATCAAGTGAACACTATAGACCTTTCACATGCTTTATGTCAGAAGCCACCCTTTTAAGAAGTAATTTCTCTCACACAATTTGAAATATTAACATAAAGGATGTTTCTTCGTTTATATAAACATAAAAGTACATATTTTAATAAAACATTTAAAAATGACTAATTACTAGAAAATTACACTTCATCTCAATTAGAGTATAAATTACCATGCTAAAGATATAGCTTACGTATACTACTGAAACACAGCCAACAGCAATTATAACAAAATTTCAAATATCTATTTTAAGTATACTTGAAATAAAGTCAATAGCCATGTGCCAGAATACTCATATTCAATCAGTAGTGTCCATAAAATTGCAAAAGGACACTATTCAAGTAAAGACTCAACACACATTTAAAACCTTAACTTTCTCTGAACCAAAAGTGCTTTAAAATAGTACAAGATTAAGGTTTTTAGGCAATGTGACTACAAGTGTAAAGTTAAAATCTTAAATAAAACTTGAAATACTGTTGTGAAAGAACAGCATTATCTACTGTCTTACCGAAGACAGTTCATCACATCCCAGTAACATGTAGTAATCTTCGGTATCCTCCAATCTGTAATTCAGGATTGCGTCCATTTAGATCACTAAATCAGTTCTTCTTCCCCCTGGAACAAGAGGCACAACGAGCTGCAAATTAACAGGGAAAGCCTTTTTAAATCTGCTTTACAGCAGCACATTCAAAACGGCGTTAACTGGATTTAAGGCTGGCCCGTCAAAACACAGATGTCGCCATAGACCTTTGTAAACTCTACCTTTCATTGGCTGTTTACAGAAGAGAAAAGAATAGCTCTGTACCTCGCTGTTGCAGTGCTGCCTGGGACTTGTAGTTTGAGTTTAGTTAAGTGATGGAGATGAATCATTCATCTCACAGGTAAGCAAAGACTGTCTGTTTCTACATACTCCCAAAGTTAGCTATCTCTCCATTTCATATATAAGTAGAAATTAAGACTTAATGTAGTTTTTATATGTTGTAATATTTCTTCAAATAAATCTCTCCTATAAATCAAAAAAAGATTATATATATATATGTATATATATAATATCTTTTTCCTTTTTTTTCAAATGATGGAAGAAAATGTGAAGCAATATATTAAAATTTTAGGATTTATTAGATATCAGCAGTGGGCGTTTTTCTGAGTGTCTAGAATGTTTCAGAATTTTTTAAATAGTTCGAGTAGAAGAAATAAACTAAGAGCAAATATTCATTCATTTGATAATTTATTCATTCAACAAATATTTATTGAGGACCTATTTTGTGCCCAGCACAGCTATAGGAAAAGTTGTGGTAAACAAATCTTCAGTTCTTAAGGAGCTTACATTCTGATGGAGGGAGGCAGACAAGAAAGATGCAAACAAGATTATTTTAAAATAGTGATTTGTGTTATAAAAGAAATAAAATAGAACAGCGAGAAGGATAACTGTCCGATGATAGGGGTGGATTCAGCATGCCATTCTCCTGGACTGGCTCTCTCCAGATTCAAGAATGTGTCTGACCTAGAAGGGTTGCTAAGAGTGAGTCTGTGTTTCAGCTCACTGTGGCCCAAGGAAATTCAGGTCAGGTCTAGGATTTAAAGAAGGTGAGTGGTCAGTTATACAACATCTTATACAACAGCCTTAACCCTTTAAATGTCCCCCATAAATTATTACCTTGGAAAAAAAATACATTTTCATTGAGCCCACCTATAGACATCTTTTTTAAGGTTTATTTCTGAAGAGAATAAAGTATTAAAGCGCCATTTTTATTAATCCTTCATTGTATACCCTCTCTTGCTAAAAGTTCTGTATGGGATTTTTAAATAAAGTAATTAATTTTGTTTTAGAAATTTCACATCCCTTGAGATATTTGGAGGCCTACTTGGGTATCACAAAATCCTAACCAGAATAACTGACAAATGGCCTTAAAATGATGCGAAGTTCCAGCTATGTAAAACAGGATAATTATTTCTCAAAAAATTAAACACAGAATTACTATATGATGCAGCAATTCCATTTCTGGGTATATACCCAAAGGAAATGAAAGCAGGGACTCGAACAGGTATTTGTACACGCATGTTCGCAATAGCCAAAAGGTAGAAGCAATCCAAGCATCCACTGACAGAGGAATAGATACAAAATGTGGTTTATACATACAATGGAATATTATTCAACCTTAAGAAGGAAGGAAATTCTGACACAGGCTACAACATAGATGAACCTTGAAGGCATTATGCTAAGCAAAATAAGCCAGACACAAAAGGACAAATTCTGTATGGTTCTACTTATATGAGAAACCTAGAGGAGTCAACTTTAGAGACAGAAAGAAAATGGAAGTTTCTAGGGACAACAGAGAAGGGACAAATGGAAAATTATTGTTTAATGGGTATGAAGTTTCAATTTGGAAAAATGAAAATAAGTCTGTGGTGATGGTTGCACAACAATGCAAATGTACTTAATGCCACTGAACTGTACGCTTAAAATAGTTAAAATGGTAAACTTTATGTGATATATATCTTACCACGATTAAAATGAAAAGTGATGTGAAGTCTCTCAAACACCAGACAACCCTTACCAAAAAAAAAAAAGTATTGCTCTGTTTCTCTCCATCATGAGAACAGTCAGGAAAATGCTTTAATGTCGTTCTGAAGATCTAGAAAAGATGACTATGAAATGAAGCTTTGTAAACACTTGCTCATGTTTTATTAAATACAACTTGAAGTCTCTTTTTCCTCAACCACAATGCTCTCACATTCTGCATTTTAAAGTTAGTAAAACTTTAATTCAATATCTACTGGCTACAGAAAAAATTGGTAATATCCTTTCTTAAATGGAAATCTGCATATCAAAAGTCAGAATTTTACATGATCTTCGTCTAAGCAATTCCATACCTAGGAACTTATCCAAAGATTATAATCAAGAATGTGTACAAAGATATAGCAATAATGATAGCTATCTTCACCAAAAACATGGTTATAATAATAAAAAGTTCTTAGAGAAGTTAAAAGTCCAACGATCACACAAATAATGGTCTGCATACAGTAGTATACCATGTAGTCATTTAAAATGATGTAGAAACTTATTTAACACCTGGGAAAAGTTAAAAAACAGTACGTACTATTTAAAAATTCACTGAGACTATGCACATTACTGGGTCTAAGTTATATCAAATTTATCTCAATTTAAACAGTAAAAAATATAAAATTTAAATTTTAAAAGTCGGTATGGTATGATCCCAGTTTTATGACTATACATTGTACATATACATTGTATGCATTTTTATAAAAAAATATATATATGTATATACCAAAATAGACCAGTTGTACTAGATAATGAGGTCACAGGTAATTTATATTTTATTCCTTTTACTCGTCTACATTTGCTAAGAGGAACATACATTATTCTTGTAATAAAAAAAAAGAAGCAATAAAAAAGCAAGTAAAAACTACAAAATATCAAACTTCACATAATTTACTGACTAAATGAAGTGAATCCTGCCATCACAGAGCTCCTCTCACAAGTGTCTTGGCGCCTGTCCAGTCTTATTGGTAGGTCCAATGATTGTATCTTCTTCTGAATGACCCCGTGCTTACAGAAATCATGGTACAATGGAACATAGCCGAACTCTGCCCCTTATTCCTTGAATAGGAATATGCTTTAATCACCACACCTTCCATGTCAACAAATTAATTTGGTTGAGAATATAAGATTAAGTCAAATGAAACATTAGCACATTACATAATCGAATGCTAAATTGTGTGATTTTGAGGGAAAATCTAACAGGAATTCATAGAAGCTTTCACAAAATGGAAGCTAAAAGGGGCAAAACGCCAAAGCTGTCATAGAGATGAAAATGCCCATAGCAAGTTCAGGCAAAGGTGAGAAAAACAACCTTATATCAAGTGTGTTGAAGAGAAAAGCCTTTAAACTCAGTATTGAAGATGGGGCCTGGGCCAGCACGTGGAGAGAGAGCCTTACCGATCCGGAAAAGGCTACTGAGGAAGAACGAAGGCAGCAGGGATCTACTGTAGCTTCTTGAGCTTGTAACATGTTTGAAATGGAGCTTTAAGATTAATCTGGTGGCTGTGTGCTTTTGGAGGAAAGAAAAGCTGGAAAACCATGACAAATACTGTTAAACCATTAATTTGAGAGTTAGACCTCCTTTTATTTTGTTTTGTTTATTTTATTTTATTTTATTTTTGAACAGACAATGCATGCACACAGTAAAAAATTTAAAGGTACAAAAGGGCAGGCATGAAAGGTAAGTGTCCATCCACCCTTTGTCTTCTGGCCACCAATTATCTTCCCTAGAGGAAACCACTGTTAACAGTGTCTTATGTTTGCAAATTCAGTCGTGCATTTACACACACACATTATATATCTGTACTGGTTTCCCTGCTATCCAAAAGTAGAGTTCCTATGACATTTTATAAGCAAAAATGACATTAAATGAAGAAGCAATATATCATTAGTTTACATGGAAAAAACTGGAGGTGTTCCCAACCCCTCAGAATAACCTACCAAATCATAACGAATAACATATAAAACCTAAAATAACATGAACTTATAGTAAAAGCAATGCCATTCTCACTGCTCAGGGTGTTAAGGGTGGAAAATTTTCAAATAGCCAACTTCTGCTTCTATAATCTGCTTGCTTGTTTAATGTTTAACCAGGGTGTAGTTCTAGGAGATATCCTGTGCAAAGATATGCTAATGGCCAACTTCTGCTTCTGTAAACCTGCTTGTTTGTTTGATCTCCTCTAACCCCGCATGGTGGTAGAGAGTCAGTCGCACAATTCATCTCAATTGGCTCCGTGGGTCTTAGATTGGATTGCAGCACAAAGATATGTGCTGTCTCTGTATTGGCTTCCTGCAAAACAAACACTAAATGCTATTTTTGCTTTTCGCCTTTTATCATAAAAGCGAAAACCCTCTTTGGATTTATTTCGGTTAGCAAAAACAGGTACTAATGTAGATCTGTTGTAAGAGTGAAGTGACGTTAAGACAAATTTTCGAAAAGTAGGAGATACTTGTATATCATATATATATAAAATATATGAGCCCTTTTGCCAAACATTTCCAATCTTAGCGCTTACAAACAATACTACACTGAATATTCTTGTTCTTAGGTTCTTTCATTCGTTGGACACATTTTTTATAAAAGAAAATGAACGTATGTCACTCAGTAGAGATTTACTGAAAGCTTATTGGATATTAGTTGGCCCAAGTACCTGTAGATTTTGCTCATTTTTAGAATTCTATGATAACATCTTTTGCTCCCTTTACATCTTATAATTGAATTTTACCAAAATTATTATTCCATGTAAGTATAACGTATGTGACAAAATAAAATCAACTAAAGGTTTTCATACTTTTCCTCAATAACCTTAAGATCAGGCAATTCTAGAGAATAGACTATACCTGTATCATAGTATATTAATATATTATTTACCAAACTGTGGTCTACGTTTCTGACACCTTGACTCTGAATGTCTCCTCCTTCCTTCTTGTCCCCCAACTCACAATACCCTTTGAGGCAGGGATAAAAATATAAAGAAAGAGCTTATATAGCAGAATGAAATAAGGAGGCCGTTTGAAAATGTTGCATTTGAGCTTGCCTGAAAATACTATAGGATTTACTGTACACACACAAACTATATATATATTTCAACACTGGTATTCTAGGATATGCCAAATATACTTCTGATCCTTAAAGTACTTCAATAGTCACCCAGTTGAAGGTATCCTTTATATTGTAATGTTATAGTTTGCACACCATTACTGGTTATTTTCCTCATTTTGATATCTCCACATCTATTTTTACTGTCAGAATTCAATAAAAAGCTTCTTCTCAGCTTATTTTAGGCCTCTGAGTTTTTGTTGTTTTAAATAATAATGCTGACTGGTCAATTATGAGAGTACATCCCTAAAATAAAAAAGTTCAGTTTGATCAGGCCTTCGATGAAATGCTTACAGTTCCATTTTATAATTAGAGAAAAAAGAAATTTTGAAAGAAATGCCCAACAAGACAGTCCTCATGTTTTCTTATTATCAACACTAACACAAATTTTACATTCCTTTTTCAAATTAATTTTTATTTATATCAATGTTATACATTCTCATGAGTTTGGGGTTGTTTTTCTAAAGATACAGTATTCCAAGGCTTATAAGAAAAAAGTAGAAGACTTTCCTCACATCTCCTTCTGCCTAGAGGCAAATACTATGAAACATTTTAGCTATTTCTGCTTGTATTTTTTACCCTTTTTAAAATAATGTTTGTATTTCAGAACTTCTAAGTACAGTTTTGCATTACTGTATCTATACTGAAGCCTTGATCATACAATAGAAGATGGCAAAAACAGGCCTGAATAAAAGCCAACTCTAAATTTCACTAATGAGACAATATTAAAAAAAAAAAAAGCTTGGGGTCGTATATCTATATATTACATATAAATATAATGTATGTATTACACTATAATAAAATACCTATGTACAATACTTAACTTGCATTATTTAGTTGTATATAAACTGATAAAATAACCCCTTATAATATTCACTTTTTAAATTTACCCAAATAAACATATTTAAAATCTTACATTATAAAAAGTATTAATTTAGGAATAGTGCTGATCTTCCACTGTATGAGAAATTTTGTGACGTTACAAGTATAAGGCATCTACCTTTTTTTCTAAAGATAATTTGGGGAAATTGTGGAATAATACTTCAATAATTCTTAGGTTTAAAATCATTTTCATAATTTTTTTCTCTTTTTAAGTTGCATATTGATTAGAAGTTTTCATTACTTATTTTAATAATATAGTAGCAATCTTTTGGGTATTGTTCAGAAGAAGCAGTAAAACAAGATGAGTGAATGGCTTGAGAAAAGGTGGAAAGGTGGAATGCCACTTATTAATTTCTATTCTTTTCCCCTAAACAAACCTTTGAAATTTCTGGAGAATCTCATGGTAGGGTGTATTTTTAATATTCACTGTTTTTTTTCTCCCTAATTATAAAGGTAACAAAAATCATATGGGACCACTGGCTAATATTTTGAGAAAATGATAAATGATAAAGCTAGAGCCATTCCTCCTTATACCAAAATAAATTATGGATAATCAAATAACCCAGAACCATTACAAAATTAATAAACATGACTACATAAGAATTTAGTACATTCGTGTAGTTAAAAAATACAAAAGCAAAATCATAGGGTAAATAAGGTATAGGTAAAAAAATTCATGATTCCGTGAGAGACAAAAGGCTAACGTTTCAAATTTACAAAAAGTATAGATAGATCAGTAAGAAAAAAATTAACAACACAAAGGAAAACAGAGCCAAGAATATGACTACTTTCAGAAATATTAATGGCCAATAAACATATCACTAGGAGCACAACCTCACTCATAATTATGAAACTGCTTATCAAAGGAAAATAACTTGTTCATCTATTAGAGAAGCAAATTTCTAAAGTCTTATAATATCCACTGCTAGAGCAGAAGTGACAAAGTAAGCCCTTTAATTATGTGCTTGTTGGATGAGAGTGTAAATTGGTACAATTTGGCAATTTGGTAGTTTATCAACTTTTATAAAGTATTCATTGCCTGGGCCATTTTGTCTGAATTTAACCTGTGGATATACATCAAAATATGTTCAACACAATTGCTGCAATATTCTTTATGACAGCAAAAAATTGGAAACAACCAAAATGTCCCTCAATGTTGTGATAAGAGCAGTGGATGAATAAATTATGGCATTTGTGTAATGAACTATTACATTAGAAAAGAGTAAGATAGCTCTTTTTTGATCAAGTATGAAAAAAATCTCTGAAATGGATTATCAAAAGAAAAAAGATTCTGCTCAGCAAAAGAAATCGTCAACAAGGTAAAGAGACAAACCATCCGAATGGGAAAATATATTTGCAAGCAACACCTCTGATAAGGGCCTAATATCCAAAATATACAAAGAACTCATACAACTCAATAACAACAAAAAAACAAAGGATCCAATTAAAATATGGGCAGAGGACCTGAACATACACTTCTCCCTAGAGGACATACAAATGGCCAACAAATATTTGAAAAGATGATCAACATCGCTAGTTATTAGGGATATGCAAATCAAAACCACAATAAGATACCATCTCACACCTGTTAAATAACTATAATCAACAGGACAAGTAATAACAAATGTTGGAGAGGATGCAGAGAAAAAGACCCTCATACACTGCTGGTGGGACTGCAAATTGTTACAGCCACTATGGAAAACATATGGGTTCCTAAAAAAACTAAAAATTATTAGCATATGATCCAGCATTCCCTCTACTGGGTATTTACCCCAAAGACTTGAAAACCCATATTCAAAAAGATATTTTGCACACCAATGTTCATAGAGCATTATTCACAGTGGCAGGACATGGAAGCAATGGAAGTGTCCTACAATAGATGATTGGCTAAAGAAGCTGTGGTACATATATACAATGGAATATTACTCAACCATAAGAAGAGATGAAATACTGCCATTTGCAACAACATGGATGGACCTTGAAAAATGCTAAGTGAAATAAGCCAGACAGAAAAAGTTGAAAATCACATGATATCACTTATATGTGGGATATAAACCTAAAAGCAACAAATGAACAGGACAAAGAGGCTCATGGACAGGGACTATATAGACTACTGGTTACCAGAGCGTAGGGAGTGGGCGAGGAGGGGTAGGTAGTCAGTCGTTTAAGGAGGGAAGAGGTCAAATATAGGGGGATGGGTAGGAAGAGGGTGAAGTGGGTAAAGGGGATCAAGTGTAGCATAGCTGAAGGAAACTGGAATTTGGGTGGTAAACAACAGAATGTATAGATGTCAAATTGTAATGTACACCTGAAAATTATATAATTGTATGTACCAATGTTACCCCATAAACTTAATAAAAATAAAAATAAGAAACAAATAAAAAAAAGAAAAAGGAAGGTTGAGGAAAGGTATTACAGCATTCTCTTTTGTGTACTTATTAATAAAGTGTACATTTGCACCTACTTTTTTTTCCTTTAAAAAGTGTTTTCCTTTTAAAGGCGGGAGCTGAGCAGGTATAGACAAAAGGCTTTTAGTTTCAGCTTATACCTTTGGGAACTGTTTGTATGCATCAATGCCCCTTCCCACCTCTTTTGTTTTCTTCTTATCGTTTTTTAGTATTTTAAAAAGCGAATGTCATTTGCTTTATTTACATACGCTCGCTAAAGAAACCCTTTAAAAACGTACGAAACAGAGCAGAAATCAAGCGAAATTTTTACGAGTTCAAGCTCTTTGTACCTCGAGAGGCACGTCAAACGCCCAACCTCAGCACTAACCCGACCAGAAATACCGCTCAGTCCACTCCCAACCGGAAGCGTCCGCCCGGGCCAGGACTACAGCTCCCAGGAGACATCCGGAAAGCGCGTGAACGCGACTACGGGAGACGTTCCCGTTACTTCCGGTCTGCAAGAAGCGATCCTCAGCAAAGTGTCCTTTTGTATCATTACATTGTTATGCTATCTTTAATAGGGGAGGAAGAAATGGGTAAAACTCAGCTCAAACGTAAAAGAGAAAGGCTGGAACTTAAGAGAGACTGCAAACCCTACAAGCTCCGAGCGAAGACAGAAACTAGGCGGCCTCCCCAGAGTCAAGCCGAGGTGTGCCCCGCGCCTGCTTTTCTATCCAGTCTCTTGCCGTATTTCTCTCGTGCAAAACAAAACCTTCACCTTTCCCTGCGGTTCTTCGGAACCGAGCTTCCAGAGAGCGAGGCCCAAGTTCCAGAAACTGCCTGCAGCCATTTGTCCAGATTTCCCACGAAGCAGGCTCCCACTCCCGGCTCAGGCAGGGGTCCTGGATACCATTTGTGCGCTCTGATAAAAAGTCCTGGATTCTGACTTTGCTTCTAACCCTCAACGTCCATTCCTCAGAATTTACTGCGCTGTTCCAGCTTAAGATCTGGTGAAAAGACAACAATCTTCCAAGACGTTAGCCTCTCGTGTTTCAGTCCCTCCATTTGTAAGAGAGCCTAATAAAATCTCTCTTTGACTGCCAGAGCGAAACAGCATTCTGAGACAAGAACAGGATACGTTTTAGAAGAGCCTTTCTGTTAAATCAGACACAGAATAGAATTTGTAAATAATTCTTTAGAGACTGTTGAGACGTTGCTTTGAAGTTTTAATCAAATGCACTGACAAATGCTAGTAATCCGCTAATGGTAGTATTGGGGATATCAATAGTAGGCAGTGTAGTACATATGGGGACTGGGGGTATATAGGAACTATGTATTTTATGCTCAATTTTGCTGTGAACCAAAAACTGCTCTAAAAAAGTTTATGAATTTAAAAAAACAATAGTAACAACAGGAAGTATAACTACCATTATTGAGTTCTTACTATGTGCCAATGGTAAAATTAGGATTCGAACCTTGCTATATATGACTCCAAAACCCATCCTGAAGAAAATGCATAACAATGCTACATCAAATTATCTGGCCAGATCTTTGGCATATTAGAAAACACACTTGACAATGCCGTTAGGAATCCTGATTTCTAGTATCAACTCTCCACTGGCTCCTTGTTGAGTCACAGTTCCTTACTTTGTGAAGGATATCAGACCAGAGCAATGATTCTCACAGGTGCACAGGAATCACCTGGTGACCTGGTTAAGATGCAACTTATGCTTCAGGATGAGGTCTGAGATTCTGCATTTATGACAACCCCCAGTTGAAGTCCCTGTTGATCCAGGAACCACACCTGGAATAGCAAAGGACCCAATAATCTGTGAGATCTCTTTGATCTCTAATAACACTCAATCATTCTTTACCCTTTAACCTTAGTGCCTTTACTTTCAAGGAAATTTTAAAGGATCTGTCAAAAAGGTGAGTGACTGAAGGTTCCTATTTGAAGCCAAAAAACAAAAATAAAAAATGACTATTTAAATAATGATAATGTCTCTCGAAAGATACACACACACACACAAAAACCATCGGATTTATTGCCTTCGGGAAGGCCTAAGTACATGAAAGGGAGGTAAATTTTATTGTACTTGTATACCTTTTGAATTTTTACTGTTTTCTATTTTTAAAAAAATAATTTATTTTTAACAAGCATAGAAAAGTGGTTAATACACCATTTTTTAGTTAAGAAGCCAGCAAGTTATTACTTTATATCTTCTATTAATATACCAGGTTTATTTTAAACAGAGTAAAATTCCTTGAACAATCACTTGATTATGTTCAGGAAATTAGCACTTATATATCTCCCTGACATTTTAGCATTTTTTCCCCTCTTCCCAAATAGAAACGCAGTGGAGTATGTTAGTAATTTGAAAATAAATAAAGAGAACCTCATTCAAAATGGAGTTGGGAAGCCATGAAGGGAGAGCTGTCACACACATACTGCTCATACTGCTCATTGAAACTTACATAACAAGCACCAGAAGCTTATACAATCAGTAGGAAGAAGGAAGATCTTCTCCCTGTTTGTCTCTTTAATGGTCAGTTGCCCATCTTCTTTCCTCAGCAACAGCAACTGCTTGCTGCCAATAAGGAACCGCCATAACCTCAAACTCATTCCCCCACTAATGAACTCCCATTCAAAACAACCATCCCCAGTTTTCTCCTGGAACCCAGTAAAACATGACTTCCCCTTTGCTTCTTTGGACTTGCCTATGGTTCGCCATATTTTGCATGTGCCAAATTGCAATTCCTCTACTATTCCCAAATAAACTCAATTGCTACTCAAATAACCTTTGCTATTTAATTGTTCAGATTGACAGTAATATAGTAGTAAAATCAGATGCAATGGTAGTTTGTGGAAAATAGTGACCTAAGGGCATAAAAATGGGGTAAATCATTCATGAGATAACTGCTGGTGTAAGATATGTGATTCTCTGATTCTTTGAATCTTGATTCCTAGAACCTAAACCAGTGATCCCCTAGGTTGGCTACACATTATAATCACTTGATGAAGACACACACACACACACACACACACACACACACACACACACACAACAATGCCAGGACCCTCCTGTAGACCAATGAAAATGAACTCTCTTGGGGTGGGGTACGGGCATTTTTTAAAGCCTTACCCAGTGACTCTAAATGTACAGAGAGGTATGATCTAGATTCAGGGTATTAATCTTATACTTAACAAATGTTAATGAATGAAATAAGAAACAAGAAACACCAAATGAATATTTTCTATGTCCTAGGCCCCACCCTCTTTGGGAAATTCAGAGAATCCTTTTGAACCAGTGATAAATTTATAAATACCATATGATTCTGTGAAAGCCCAAGTTTGCCAAATGAATGTCTGCAGAAAGTAATTGAAATCTAAATATAGAATAATACTCATGAGCTGCTTCATGGATCAGCAAAACTCTTTGAGCACGTGATGTGTGTCTAGCACTGTGGGAGATATATATTGTTTTAATGGTTCCTCACAAAGAATTTGCATTACAATTAAAAAGAGACAAGATTGAACTTGGGACCCATAGATCAGGCCTACCAAACCAACGTCTCTAAAACGTTGTGAATTACTTGCCAACATTTCTAAATGGGGAGATTTTACCTAAAATTACAGGCTTCTACCTCTTCTTGAAAACTTGGAAGATCTGACAATTTGGGTTCATTTGCCATTCCCAGTGGCAACATTTGCCTGGAGCTGAAGGGAGAATATCCCCTTTAGATGGATGGGGCCTGTGCTTTTGAGTTTGTCTCAATCTCCTAACTCCTGGCTGCTCTCTGATGCTGAGGCTATCTGTCGGTTGCCAGGCATTATCACTTATATATTTCTGCGACAGGGTTAAGAGGAAAGTGAAATATTTCTAGATCCCTATTTTTATCAAATGTAGAACAACAAAAGAACGAGAATGCCCCATATTTAAAAAAAAAAACAAGAGGACACAGTCCTTTGACAAAATAAAGACCATTATATCAAGTTCTCTGCACTCACATCCTGGCGCCTATGCACATCTTAGTTTATGACCCATGATCTACACTGATTGAAGTATATACTCAATATCTATCCAAATAAAAAAGTTATATATTCATGTATAGATTACTAGTTAAATACGTGTGGTATTGAGTCAGACAGTTCCAACCTACCATTTACATGATCTATTTTGTGGCCCTAGACCTCAGGTTGCCCTTCTCCAAAGGGATTGAAAACAGCCTCATAGGGTTGATTTGAGGATTGAACATGGTGACATGAATTAACATGGTATCTGGTACCCAGTGACAGTACCCGCAATATCAGCTGTTTTTATCCTGGTAAGGAAGGGCTAAGGAATGAGTTTAGGAAGGGCCAAATGAGTCGTTAGGGAAGTTATGTACAGGGGTGAGCTGACCAAAAGGGGAGGAGGACATAGCTTGTCCAGGTGGAGAGAAGACAGGATAGTATAGGACTGAGCAAAAGCTTAGAAGAGGTGGTGACCTCTTACATACTTCCAAGACAACCGAACTGGAGAGTTTTTCTCATGCTTTAATTTTAAAATCTAAAGACTTTGCTAGCCCTGCTTCATGATATACAGTAAGTGACTGTAACAATCACTGTAGCAATTTGGGGGTATTTACCACCCGCCATTTGCCAAGAATTACAGAATTTCAAGAATTAAAACTTCTAAGTGTTTCAGAGTTCCATTGAAGATATTTTAACACTAGGGTGCTTGTGCTTGGACACAGTCACCAGTACTACCTCATGATCACCACTAGAGGGACCAGAACCAAAGGAATAATGGTGCTTCTAGGTACAGTATTCTTTCTCAGATTATCACTCCACATTCCGTTTTTTAAAAATAAAAATAAAACTTTCTGAAGCATATTTCTTATTTTATGCATTTTTAAAAACTTTTAAAAGTCTAAATCCTACTGAAAAATAGGAAATTAAACGGTCCCTAATTCCAATCCACAAAATAGCCGCTCGATAACAATAATTTGTGTTCTTCCCGATATTTTCAATTTATATATAAATGCATATATTGTTCTTTTATTTAAACCATAATTTGTCCCATGACTGCCATTCTGACTTCACCTCTTACCACCTCCTGCATGCTGTATAAACCATAGACCAGATCTTCACACTTGCTGTCTCATTCTGGTCTTAGGACCTTCGCATTCACTAGTTATCTTCCTAGACCACTCTTCTCCCAAGTCCTCCTCATTCAGGTGTCAACTTAGATGTCACTTCCTCAGAGAGGCCTTTTGTGATACCCATCAAACAACATTTCCCAACCCATATCACTCTCCATCACCATGTTTGAAATTGTCTTATTCATTTGTGCACTTACCTACCTACCTACTCACTACTCAAATGCAATCTCCATGATAATAAGAGATTTGGCTGTCTGGTTTACTTCCATATCTCTAGTATCAAGAACCGAAATTAGAGACTCAAAATATTTTTTAATCGAATAAATAAATGAAAGAGTGCTGTACATACTATTTTTTTTGTACACATTATTCTGCAACTTTTCACTTAATGTATCTTGTACAAGTTGTACTTTACTTTTTGTAGACATTTTAATTTTTTTCAGTTATGTTGTTATTTTTTAATTTAACTATTTTTTAGGTTAGATATTCACATGTCTCAAAAATGAAACGGTATAAAGGAGTTTTCAGGGAAAGTCTCACATCCACTTCTATCTACCATCTATCTTGTTCTCTCACTAGATAACCTTATATTGTATTAGTTTACTATGCATCCTTGTTTATGCAAATACATACATACACATACTTATTCTTTTCTTTCCAATTTGCATGAAACAGTAGCTTGTTATATATACTATTCTGAACCTTCATTCTTTTAACAACTGCATGGCATTTGTAATTTGTATAGATTTATGATTTATTTTACTCAATTCTCTACCAAGAGACTTTTGGTTGTTTTAATTTTTGTTATTATAATCAATGTAAAATTGTTTTCATGCTCAATGAATGTATGGTAGAATAAATTCCTGGAAGTAGAATGAGTAAATCAAAGGTGTATATACATTGAATCAAGGAAGATCTCATCAAACTTCACTCCAAGAAGGTTGCCTTAATTTATATTCACCAACAATGTACAGGAGCACCAACTTCCCCACCCCTCGCCCATGATATTATAGACCTGAATATGTTTGCCAGTCTGAGAGATGAAAAACAGTTGCTCACTATTGTTTTGATTTTCATTTCTCTAATTAGGAATGAAGTTGAACATCTTTTCACATTTAAAAATAACTTCATTGATATATAATTCACCCATTTAAAGTATACAATTGAATGGTTTTTAGTATATTCACAAATATCACCACAGTCGCACAGATGTGCAAACATCACCACAATGTTAGAACATTTGCATCATCTCAAAAAGACACCCATATTCTTTAGATATCACTCCCCTATCCCTCCATTTCCCTCAGCCCTAAGAAATCACTAATCTACTTTCCATTTCTATAGATTTGCCTTTTCTGGACATTGCATATAAATGGAATCATATATGTGTTTTCTTTTGACTAGCTTCTTTCACTTAGCATAATGTTTTAAGATTCATCCATGTCGTAGCATGTATTGGCACTTCATTCCTTGTATGGCCAAATAATACTCAATGGTGTGGTTATATATTTTTTAATTCAGTTGTCAGTTGATGCACACTTATGTTATTTCCATCATAATTTTTCAACAACATAGCATTTTCGAGAAGGCAAGGACCTTAGAATTGTGACGCTGAGACTACACCAAGCAAATAGTCTCCTTAATTACTATACCTAAAGAGTCAGTACGGGTGGGTAAAACAGTAGGCTAAGAAACAAACACTGAAAGTATCAACCTTGCCTCAGGAAGGTAAAATTGTACAGGAAGGTTCTCGGTGTAATTTCAATGTTTGTCTTCTTTGAGCCTTAGTTTCTGAATTAGTCTGCTCAAGCTCCCATAACAAAATACCGTATACTGGGTGGCTTAAACAATAGGATTTTTTTTTTTCTGCAGTTCTGGAGGTGAAGAAGTCTAAGACCATGGTGCCTACCAGTTTGGTTCTCTGGTGAGGGACTTCTTTCTGGTTTGCAGATGGCCACCCTCTCACTGTCCTTACATCACAGAGTGGGAGCTCTGGTCTCATACACTGAAGAACTTTTAACATTTGTGGTGCTCTGAACTAATAAATGCCAACACAGTGGTCTCCAATTATTTTGTGACTATGGAAAATACCCATAATTCTCCCTCTCACTACTCAAGTTTAAAGGAGGAACAGTCCTCCACTGGAATCCCATCCTTACCTGCCCACATCTTTCTTGCCTTTCTTCTCCATTCCTTTTTTCTCATTTTGCAGCATAGTAGGTTCGAGTCAAATTAAACGATTTCATTCATTTATTTTAACAAATATTTACTGGATGCCCCAATAGGTTTCAAGTTCTGGACTAGGGGCTGGGGATTCAGTAGTGAACAAACAGACACGGTCCCCACCCTCATGGGCAAAGTGAAGGAGGTGGACTATTTTAAAGTAGACTAAACACATAAAATATATAATTACTAGTTGTGATAGTGGCAGGAATGAAAAGAACCCAAGGGGAACCTAATTTAGGATTAGGACAGCAGGGAATGTCTCTGAGGGAACTAGGAGACCTGAGTGGCTAGAACACCATCATTATGAGCACAGGGTAGAGTTGGGAGACAATGCTGGAGGATTAAAAGAGAAGCAGGTCACAGGAAGGATCCTGGATTTAATCCAAGACTGTCAGGGAGCCATTAAAGGGTTTTTTTCCTGTGGATAGCATGATCCAATTTGTGTTTTTCGAAAGATCACTGTGAGAGTATATACGGTATGATTCAATTTCAGTGAAGTTCAAGAATAGGCAAAACTGATCTAGGATGGTAGAATTCAGGAAAGTACCTATGGGAAGACTTAAAGGTGCGTAAAGATGTTTCCTGGGGTGATGGAAGTGTTCCATGTCCTGATTGGGTTGGTGGGTGCACAAGTGTATTCATTTAGCAAAACTCATCAAAAAGTAAGTTAATATTTGTGCATTTCACTGTATGTACATTTTATCTCGACTAAAAAATAAAGATAACTCTGGCTGCAGTTACTTAGATGAAGCAGTTTCAGGGTTCAAATTACATAAAACTGAGGTTATAGAATGTTTTTTAAAACCTGAGGCCCAGAAAGATTATTTTAGAGTCTCTCAGACCTCAAAGTACCATTTAGTTCATTTAAAACCACTTTGCTCTAAAGAAAGATGATACCTTCTATATAGATCCTGTGGAATATATGCTCTATCAATTATATCTGAACATCTTATCTATCCTTGAGTTCTTACTGTAGACTAAATCAAACAATTTGGTTTATAAATATGCTATCTTTAATGCAATGAGCATCTGCCTGGAAGGCTAGAGCTGGGCATCCCAGCTCTCCCCAAAAGTGCTCCTTAGTGGGGCTTCACTGAATACTGGAAATCAGCTGAGCAGGGTTAAAATTATTGAGAGCTGGGTCCCACCCCCAGAGATTCCGATGTAACTACTCTCGGGTGTGACCTCAGTATCAGGATTTTTAAGAGCTCCTCAGAGAGAAGCCAAGGTTGGAAACCAAAGCCTGCCCAGGTTCCACCCAGTTTTCATTCTTCTGTCTTTAAAATGACTCCTACAAAATGTCAACGAGCATTTTTGCATAATAACGGCCCTAGAAACTGCTATTGCCTTCTATTGGATTATTGAAAGTAAACTTTTAAGATCCTATATTTAGATTTAGATTTCAGTACCTTCCCAATCCCCAGGTCACACACTAGTCTTAATGCTGACCTGGAATCAACGCCCCCCTTCCGCTCTCCACCCCAGGTTTTGGGGCTCTAAAGCTGAGAGGACATCTGCCCCTCTGGATATAATTCTCATGTGGTTCAGTGCCCATTCCCCCTGGTTTGCTTTTAATGTGTTTTCTGATTGACCCTCTTCCAGCTCACTTGGTTCAAGTTTTGTGTCTCCATATTCAGCTCCCTTAGATCTGGGAAGGAGTGAATGCAGGAAGAACAAACCTTTCCCCACTCCGCTTCTTTGCTTGACAGGAGAATAGGAAAAGTGAAAATTCCGAATTTGATGGGGGCAGTACCAAGCAATGACAATCGAGCTGCTTCCTCCTTTCCTATTTGGCTTTTTTTTTTTAAGTATATTAATGTCTGCCCCCCACAAATTCTCCCTCGACTTGTTCAAGATTTTCTGAAACTCTCTAGTTTCCACCACATGCACGGCCCTAAGAATTCACTGTGATACTCATGTGTTGCTCTCCTGCCAAGGAGCAGGTGACCCATCTCCAAGTCCTAATGTTTAATTCACAGAATAAAGTGCTCTCAAAACACATTCAGTTCTGCCTACAGTACTTCTATTCCTTGGGCAGTGCAGAAGCACTGTTTGTGAATTAGAATTATAAAATAGAGAAATCCTGTGATGCAAGAATATTAATAAATGTTCTTTTCAATGTGTAAATATGGAAATAATACAAATTTCATAAATTAAAAAAATTCATAAAGAATTACATGATTTCAAAGATGGGGCTGAGTTGCTACTTTAGCTACTAAGCAAAAATTATTTCGCCACGGTCCTTTATCCAAATTTGTCTTGGAAAATGTGACGTTTGAGTTGCTGTGAAATCTTCAAGAGCATAGATGTTGTTTAAAACAAAATGATATTATGTCCAGGTTTTCTATACAAGAGTCTTCTTTCCCCTTCTGAGTTTTGAATTTCTGAAACTCAGAAAATTGCCTCTCATCTTCACATCCCCTCCTGCAATGAAGCACAGAACTTTTGCAAGAGATAGGTGTTCAACAAATCTACTTTGAATTTAGAGCACGTAGAGGGAAATGGTTCATTAGTAACCTGCCTTTTTGAGGTAGCAAGGTGGCAAAAGGTGGCTTATGAGAGATAAATATAATGGAGAATTCTGAAGCAAGAATATGACTAGGGTTATCCTGCCCTGTCCAGGCAGAGGGACACCATTTCTGGTGGACAAGAGTTTCCTGTTCCCATTGGAAGGCCATTGTCTACTTTTCTATCACTTGCCTTGTCCAGTGCTGTTGGAGGGAGGACAGAAAGGGAATAAAGATGATAAGATACAGTCACTCATCAGGAGGAACCTATATTCTATTGCCCAGGTCTTCAAACTGTAGTACTGGAAGATTTTCCAGATGCGTAGGTGCATAGAATTTTAAGATATTCTATTCCCAAATCTTCAACTGTACCCTTCTGTAGCATGATTCTGATTGTCTTTCCCTATTTCCCCTTCAAAACAGCATTTCTCCTACAAAAAAAAGTCACTCCCTACCTCCGTCCTGAATATTACTGCAGTATAACAATGTCCCAAGTGTGAGAACTTCTAAGATGCCATGAAACGGGCAATTGGAAGTGGTCCCTTTAATGTTCAATCAAGATGACCTAAATCTTCCTCAGCTTCCTTCCTCTCCCAAACTTAAACATATTTCTGTTAAAGGTGGATCACTGATTTTTAAATAGGGTGTTTTGGCCTCGGGGTATTCTGAAATCAGTATGGACAATGAGAGTGGTGGCAATTCTTGTTTAACAAACCTTGCTTTTTTTTTTTATTTGACTATTGTCCAAGAATGCACATTCTTCATGAAGGAAACTCTGGGGAAAGCAAGGAGAGCTCCAGTAAGAAATACTGAAAGGCTTAAAATCATTTTTATTATGAATTTAAGTTTTTAAAATTATCTTTATTTATTACAGCACTAATGCCCATGGTGTGTTATTAGCTAGAAAGAAAATGCAGATGAGTAGCTGAAGTAGTACTAGGAAGGCTGATTCTTTTAAAAGGCACTAGAAAGTTTTTCTGGAGTACCAAAATCTTCAAGTTTTTGACACTGAATAAAATCCATAGATAAACATTATATGTAATTTTTTTAGATTCTATGTGAATTATTAACTACCATAGTTAAAACACGTTTTCTTAAATCATATCAAAAATGTTTATTTACTTACAGTAGTAGATCTGTAATAGTTTTTTCTATGTTGCATAAAAAGTTTCCATGAACCATGAACTTGGCTCAAAACAACATACCTTTATTACCGTACAGTTTTCACTGATCAGGAACACTGGCAGAGTTTAATTAAACTTGGCAGTCAGGGTCTCATGGGCTGCAAAGAAGGTTTGGTCCAGGGGTTCGATCTCATCTGAGGCTCGGGTCCTCTTCCAAGCTCACTGGTTGTTGGCAGAGTTCATCTCAGCAGTTGTAGAACCAAAGTCCCAGATTTCTTGCCAGCTATCAGCTGGAGTCTACTATGCTCATAAAGGCTTCTGTAGTTCTTTGCCAAATGACTCTCTCACAAGTACCTTTGCAACACAGGAGCTTACTTCAAAGCCAGCTGGAGAATCTCTCAGTTAAAACAAACTTACAGAATGTAACTAATCAAGGAAGTGGCTCATATTCACGGGCCCTGCCTACACTTAGATAGAGGAGATGGTAGGAACAGGAATCTTACCGGGGATCTTAGAATTCTGCCTACCACACCACTTTCATCTTATTTCCATTTTTGAAATGTTTAATATTTTCTGCCTTCCATTACCAAAAAACAAAATTATGTTTTAGTGGCTGGAGCAACTGATTAATTTTTGGCATTATGTAATTATCTGTTTTTGGTAAATAGGAAAAATGTGATGATGGTATCCAGAAAAATTGTTGGAATGATTTCAGGACTCATCTTTAATTAATGGAATCATTTAATAAAATTACTATTTAACTATTCCTAAAAACAAATACCAGAGATTAATATACACACATTTGCTTAGGAATGCTACATCTAATTTTATAAGTAGCATAATTTTAGCTATACTGTGTTATTTTATTACATTCTTATAAATTAAATAATTTAAACCTTAGATTTAGGATCATGTCTTATCATTTATAAAAAATAGATTGGGGAAAGGTAAAGTGTTTTCCTTAAGATTAGGAACAAGACAATGATGTCCACTTTCACTACTTTGATTCAACCTGGTGTTGGAAGTCCTAGCCAAAAAAAAGGAAAAAGAAATAAAAGTCATCCAAATTGGAAAAGAAGTAAAACTCTCATTATTTGCAAATAACATGATATACTATGTAGAGGACCCTAAAGATTCCACAAAAAAAAAAAAAAAACTATTAGAACTAAAAATGAATTCAGTAAAATAGCAGGATACAAAATTAATATTCAGAAATTGGTTGCATTTTTATACACCAATAATAAACTATCAGAAAGAAATCATTTCTGAAGTGTAAATTTTATTTACACTTGCATAAGAAAAAATCTAGTAATAAATTTAATCAATTAAGTAAGAGACCTATACTTGAAAAATTATAAGACATTGAAGAAAGAAACTGAAAATACAAATAAATGGAAACATATACCCTGCTCATGGGTAGAAAGAATTAACATCATTAAAATATCCATACTACGCAAAGCAGTCTACAGATTCAGTGCAATCCCTATCAAAATACCAATGTCATTGTTCATAGAACTAGAAAAAATAATCCATTCATATGAAACCAAAAAAGACTCTGAATAGCCACAGCAATCATGAGAGATATCAAAACAGTATGATACTGTCATACAAACAGACACATGAATCAATGGAACAAAATAGAGAGCCTAGAAAGAAACCCATGCCAATATGGCCAATTAATCTATGACAAAGGAGGCAAGAATATACAATGGGGTAAAGACAGTCTCTTCAATAAATGGTGCTGGGAAAACTGGACAGATACATAGGAAGGAAGGAAGGAAGGAAGGAAGGAAGGAAGGAAGGAAGGAAGGAAGGAAGGAAGGAAGGAAGAAACTAAACCACTTTCTTACATCATATACAAAAATAAACTTGAAATGGATTAAAGACTTAAATGTTAAGTCCTGAAACCATAAAATTCCTAGAAGAAAACATAGTAAATTCTCTGACATTACTTTTAGTAATAATTTTTTTGAATATATCTCCTTGGGCAAGGGAGACAAAAGAAAAAATAAGCAAATGGGACTAAAAAGTTTTTGTATAGAGAAAGAAGCCATCTACAAAACAAAAGATAACTTACTGAACAGGAGAAGATATTTGCCAATGGTGCATCCAATAAGAGGTTAATACCAAAATATATAAGGAATTCATACAACTTAACCCCCAAAAGACCCAAGCAATCTGACTGAAAATGGGCGGAGAACTAGAATGGACGTTTCTCCAAAGAGGATGTACACATGGCCAATAGACATATGAAAAGATGTTTGACATTGCTAATCAGGGAAATGTAAATAAAAACCACAATAAGATAATACCTCACACCTATCAGAATGGCTATCGTCAATAAATCAACAAACGAATGTGGCGGGATTTGGAGAAAAGGGATCCCCCATGCACGGTCGGTGGATTTCCAAATCGGTGCGACACTATGGAAAACAGTATGAAGTTTCTTCAAAAATTTGAAAATAAAAGTACCTTATGACCTAGCAATTTCACATCTGGATATTTATCTGAAGAAATCCAAAGCAGTCATTTTAAAAATATATGTGCCCCTATGTTTATTGCAGCATTATTTACAAAAGCCAAGGAAGCAACCTAATTGCCCATCAATAGATGATTGGATAATGAAGGAGTGGTACATATATAAAATGGAATATTACTCTGCCATAAAAAAGATTGAAATCTTACCATTTGGGAGAACATAGTTGACTGAGAGGATATTATGTTAAGTGAAATAAGTCATAGAAAGACAAATACTATGTGATTTCACTTATATGTGGAATGTAAAGAATAAAATAAAGAACATACCAAATGGAAACAGACTCATAGATACAGAGAACAAACTGATGGTTGCCAGATTGGAGGGTGTTGGAAGGCTGGACGAAAACGGTGAAGGGATTAAGAAGTATAAATTGTCAGTTACAAAATAGTCTTGGAGATGTAAAGTATAGTTTAGGGAATTAGTCAATAATGTTATAATAACTATGTATGGTGCCAGGTGGAGACTAGACTTATTGGGGGAATCACTTCATAAATTATGTAAATGTCTAACCCGCATGCCTGAAACTAACATAGTGTTAGTACTCAATTGTTATTGAAAATTTTTAATTTAATTTTTAAAGAAAGAAAAGGAAGGAAAGGGTGAGGGAGGAAGACTTCGAATGTGTTCCTAAAATGTTCTCTGAAAAATGCATTCTATTTTTAAATACAAAATTCAATAATAAAATAATGATAATAAAAGACACTCATTCTTTATCTCCCCCAATATATAGATTAATTTATATTAGAAAAAGTTGATTTAATTTAATTTGGCTGCTTTTAGTAACCTATTTTACATGATACATCTTTATAAAAAATTTTTCTTAATCAAATTTATCTTTTCTGAATCGACATCTGACTTGAACCCACAAAGTCAGGGGGATATCCTGTTCCAGAAAAGAGTGTGCTTCTTAGGACAGGGTTTTGGCTGCCTAAGAATTTTACCAGTTACCTGCAGGTGATACTTTGTGGTAATTTTCCTTCTTTAAAAAAATGGTAAATTAACTGTGATTTTAATTATTTACTTTATTTCTCTTTTTTGAATTGTAAAATACAACTTTATTGTTCCATTTTTATTTCTTTACAACTATTATGGATTTAAGTGATGATTTATTAACTAATTATTAATAGATGTGTAGTCCAAGTAGCTTATATTTTAATTATAATTGCAACAGATGCTATATTTTAAAACACTACCCACCACAAAAAAAAATGTGTATTTTACAAATATTTTTTGAATTCTCCTAAATGAATAAGTGATGTATTCTCCAAGTTCTACATGATTAGGAAATACAAACAGATGCTTCTCAACTTACAATATGGTTATGTACAAACTCAGCATAACTTGAAAATACTGAAAGTCAAAAATGCATTTAATATGAATATCACAGCTCAGCCTAGACTACTTTAAATGTGCTCAGAACACTTCCACACTGAGAACAATTATATTGGTCCATAGTTGGGCAACTTCGTCTAATACAAAGCCTAATTTATAATAAAGTACCTAATATTTCATATAATTAATGTAAAAACACAAAACACTATCCAAAAAAAGCTAGCAACATATTACATGGTACAGTATTGGCTGTCTATCCTTGGCATCCTGTGGCTGACTGGGACCTGCTGCTGCCCAGCATCATGAGAGAGAATTGTACTACATCTTGCTAGCCCGGGAGAAGATCAAAATTCAAAATTTGAAATACCGTTTCTACTGAATGCACAATGATTTTGTACCATCGTAAAGTCAAAAAAATCATAGGTTGAACCATTGTAAGTCAAGGACCATCTATATTTCTTGTCCATGCTTATGTTCTATTATGTATCACATTGTCCAGTACATGTAGATTCTTTGTAGTATTGATTAAATGGTCAATTGAAGACTAAATACAAAGATACCTCAATATCCTTAAAAAGCTTATCACCAAATAGGGGAGATAATACAAATGCACAAATAACTATTATAGTTCTAGAAGTGTAAAACAAAAATTATGTACCTATTTTGATAGAGAAATATTCAAAAATGAAAATAAGTGAAGATTTCAAGGTACAAGTAATACTTGTAGTGAAGTGTATTTAAAAAGTGGTCTCAACAGCTTTAAATTAAACAAATTTATTTTACTTAAACTGATCAAAATAGGTAGAAACATCAAAAAGTTCAATGAAACATCAGAGGGCTCCATACAGGAGGTGTAAGTGGCAGAAGTGTTTCCAAAAAAACTTGGATTTCTGTCCATTTCTGAATTTTTCTGGAATTGGTCAAATAATTGTAGCATACTTCAGTTATCCTTAGAAGACTACTATGTCTTTTAACTTGAGCCTGTGCCCTCTTTGGAAACTCACAAGGTAGAAACAAATCTTCTGCACCAGTTCTTCCTCAGAGGGTCTATGGTATTAGCACAGAACCTTACTTACTAACCTGAAGTTGGCATTACATTTACCACTTAACCATAGAAAATTTCTGACTTGTAAAGCCCAGAAGAGTACACTGGTCTATAGCAGATTTTCTGATCTATATTGTCTCTCAGGTATGGAGTAATGTTTAGGACGAGTAAATACTGTTCAAGGGGCTTCCCAGAATTAGGAATTGGGAGCAATAGCAGAAAATATTACTCATCTTAGTTTTCTCTGTTGGTTTCTGACTCTTCCTTTGAAGCACTAGTACCAAAACTTACTTGTCTGTGTAAAGTTATACAGTATTAATGATTATGAACTTTACGATTCATTCAATAAACATTTATTGGGCTCAGGTGCTATATGTTAGGCATCGAGTGAAAAGCTGAAGCCAAAAGTGAAAAAAATAGGTGTTCTTTGCCCTTACAGAATGGAAGAAAAGTCATACTTATTCAGGTTCTTGTGACATCATCAAATACTTATTTTTAAAATATTACAAATTATGCATTAAATGATTCACAGAAGTTTTAGTAATATATGAGTTGATCTTATGTAAAATGCGTGATTAAGTATTTTTCTGTTTATTCTTATTTTTTGAGATATAATTGTCATATAACATATGTTTCAGATGCGCAGTATGATTTAGAATATGTATATGTAGCAAAATGGTTATCAAAATAATTCTAGTCAATATCTATTATCACACCTAGTTACATTTTTTCTAGTGATGAGAATGTTTAAGATCTCTTTCAGCGATTTTCAAATACACAATACAATGTTATTCACTGTAGTCACCATGCTGTACATTATGTCCTCAAGATTTATTTACTTTATAACTGAAAGTTTATACCCTTTGACCACCTTTAAAATCTTATTTGGCTGCATTTAGTATACTATTTTACATGACACATTTTCACAGAATGGTTTTATGATAATTACCAGTATGCAAATTATTTTTTGTTGAGAAATGAAGGCTTTCTGACAGTACGCCTCATTTTACCAATTAGATTGATAATGAAGATTAGTTTTGCTAGTTAGATTATGTATTGGACATTTTCTGTAACTATACAGCTCAATAGAGTAGCCACTAGCTACATGTGACTATTGAGTACTTTAGTGTGGCTAATGTAACTGAGAAATTGAATTTTTAATTTTAAATTTAAAAACCAAAAGTGTAAATTTTATTATATTGATTATACTTTGAAAATTTTTATAATTTCACCTGGCCCTTTTAGATGTTTTTAGGGTGGCTACCAGAAAAATTAGAATACATATGAGACTCTTATTCTGTTTTAATTGGGCATCATTGTTCTATGCATTGACTGAGCTGAATCTGGAATTTCAAGAGAAAAATATATTAAGGTACTTGAAAAGATAATATTATTAAAGTGTGTTGTATTGAATTTAACAATATTTAATATTCTAACTGTTCTTTATCAAACAAGAGGCTTCTATTAGAAAAAAATCAGATACAAAATAGCTTGGCAAGTGTTGCTAAACTCACAAATGAGAAAGTGAATGACTAATGACTGAGTAACAAATTCCTTTAAAAGTTAGGTAGTTTCCATTTCTTTTCTTCCAAAAACCAAAGGAGAAACTAATCAAATTTTCAGCTCTTACTCTCTGTGGTGCTTGTGAGCACTGCAACCATGACTTAGCCTGCTGATAATTGAGAGTCTGGGGCTGCATACAGTCCCTAAGGTTACCAGGGTGACTATGATATGTGCACAGGAGATCCAAAGCAGGAACGTCAGTAAGAACAGAAAACCTATCAGGTGATCCCTGAAGTGATCAAAAACTTCATCCAGTATTTCCACAGCACCATCTTGGCTTTGATTGACCAGAAGGTGTATGAGTTAGAGGCCAGTCCTGTCTCCAGCAATGTCATTGACGGGAACATATATGAGACCCAGGACATCTATGAGAACAGCTGGACAAAGCTGACAGGAAGATTCTTCAAGAATATACCTTGGCCTGAGGCTGAAGCCATTGCTCCACAGGTTGGCAATGATGCTGTCTTCCTGATTTTGTACGAAGAATTATGTCATAGATACATACTGCCAAAAGTCAGTGGGGGATCTTCCTTGGAGTAAAGGTTTGAATCCTATTATAAATAGTCCAGTCTCTTAATGCTGATGGTCCTGATCCCCTTCAACTACCCAACCAGTGGCTCTGGAATATCATCAGCGAGTTTACTTATCAGTTTCAGTCATTTAGTCAGTACCACTGTAAGACTGCCAAGAAGTCGAAGGAGGAGATTGATTTCCTTCGTTCCAATCCCGAAATCTGGATCATTCACAGTGTCCTCAATGTCTTTCACTCTCTGGTAGACAAGTCCAACATCGATTGGCAGTTGGAGGTGCAAAGAAGTGGAAGTGACCCTGAGAATGTGGCTGTAGAGTATGGGCGGCATTACCTCTACAAGATGTTTGGCTACTTCAGCTTCATGGGGCTTCTGCATCTGCACTCCCTGTTGGGGGATTACTACCAGGCCATCAAAATGCTGGAGAATATCAAACTGAAAAGAAAAGCACATAGTCTGCCTGAGTGCCAGTTCACCACATACTATTTTACATATTTGGTTTTATATATTTGATGATGCATTGCTATCAGGATACCATCAGGTCTTTGCTAACATCCTCCTGTATATCCAGAGGACCACATATAAGTATGAAATGATTAATAAACAATGAGCAGATGCATGCACTGCTTGCCATCACTCTCATTATGTAACCCATATGTATCCATGAAAGCTTTCACCTCCAGCTATGGCAGAAATACTGGGATAAGATGCTACACATGCAGCGAGGTGACCTGCGGGTCTATGAGGAAATTTTCAGCTATTCTTGCCCAAATTCCTGTTGATGTAGTGCCCATATATGACAAGATACACCCCAACTACCACAAGGAACCCTTTTTGCAGCAGCTGAAGGTGTTTTCTGAAGTGCAGCAGCAAGCCCATCTCTTGACCATTCACAGCTTCCCCAAGCTTGACACCACTAATGCCTGTGGCCAAGCTGGCTGGTTTCCTGGACCTCCCAGAGCAGGAGTTCCATATTCAGCTTCTTATCTTCAAACACCAAATGATAACCTGGTGTGGACCAGCTGTACCTCCTTCCTAGATGGCAAATTTCAGTCAGCCTCTGAGGTTGATTACGTCGATAAGGACATGATTCATTCACATCACAGACACCAAGGTTGACAGGCGCTATGCCAATTCCTTCATCCGACAGATTCACAAATTCGAGGAGCTCAATCAAACTCTGAAGAAGAGACCCTGAGTACATTCACACTCTCATTAGTCAGGTACCTATTTTGATGTCATTGTCAGTGGGGATTTTTTTTTAACACTGTGAAGCCTTTACCTAGTTCAGCCATCAACCAGTCAACCGAGTTGAAGTTTATTTGAATCAAGGGCTGAAATGTTTTAAATAGATCTCAGTAAAAGATCTTCTTTGGAGCCAAAATAAATTTTTTGATTTTCAACTATTCGATCATTAAAATAATTTTTGAAAATAGAAAATTGTGGGGTTTTTAGCATTAATAACTGGGAAGAAGTTCAAAGAATGGGTAACAGCAATAACAAAATTTCTTTCACTTACATGTACTTATATATCTGGACAAAGTTATTCAGAGTTAATGCTGAACTTGTTTCATTTAGCAATAATTAATATTTATTCACAGATACATAAACTAATTGAAAAATTAAACTCCCATTCATCTTGTTAAAGTATGTACTTCCAATAAAAATTTATTTTTTCTTCATTATTTATCAGAATTAATGTTATTTTCTTAGTTGCATAATAATAATAATGGAAACAATAGCTCAATCTGAAAGAAATGTTTTTAACATTCAGGGGAAGTTTTCTATAAACTAAATTTCAATTTGAATATATATTTTTATAGTACAAAAATAAGATATATGATCAATAAAAGACTTTTCATGACTTTTAATATTGACCAAGGTGGAGCGAGCCCACTATTATCTTTCCCAAAGACATAACTAAAAACTCTGGACAAAATACAGAAAACAACTACTTGAGGACTCTAAGAGTAAATAGTAGCGAATAGATTGAGAGGAGAAGCAATGGTGAAGAACAACACATAAAGGAGTGAGTTTTCCATATTTTTTCTTTTTTATCTTCTGGATTTGGCCAAAGGCAGCCATAGTGCATAACTACATAGCTGCACGGGCATCAAAAACTCCTAGGGAAATCCTATATGCCTGTCAGAAGACCTGGAAAGGGGGCTCCTACGAACAAGAGAGTGTAGGGGAACTCTCTTTGCTGTTTTTTCTTTTTTCTTTTTCTTTTATTTTTGGGAACTGTAGTAAGTACAATAAGGCAAGAATAAGAAAAAACATCAGATTTGAAAAGAAAGAATAAAACTGTCTCCATTCTCAGGCAATGCAAAATGATAGTCTATATAGACAATATCAAAGAATCTACTAAAAAGCTCCTAGCATTTAAAAAAAAAAAACAAACAAACTCCTGGAACTAATGAGTTTAGCAAAGTCTCAGATCATTAGGTAAATGTTAAAAATCAATTGTATTTTTGTATTCTAGTAATGAACAATTAGAATTTGAAATTTTTAAAAAGCACTATTTAGAATAGCACACCCAAAATGAAATATTTAGGTATAAATCTAACAAAAAAAATGTGCAGATTTATATATTTAAAGCTACAAAACACTGGTGAAAGAAATCGAAGATCTAAATAAATTGGGGAGATGCATTGTGTTGATATATTGGAACATTCAGTGTTGTTATGATGTTGATTCTCTCCCAACTGATCTATAGATTCAAAGTAATTTCAGTAAAAATCCCAAGAGCATTTTTAAAGCTGATTGGACGGGCTAAATGTAAAATTTTATATGCAAAGGCAAAGGCATTAAAACAGCCCAGACAATTTTGAAAAAGAACAAAGTTAGAGGATTGATACTATCAGATTTCAAGATTGACTGGCAAGCTACACAATCAAAATAGCGTGCTATAGATGAAAGAGTAAACATATACATTCATGGAACAGAATAGAGTCCACAAAGAGATCCACATTGATTTTTAACAAAGATACAGAGGCAGTTCAACAGAGGAAGGATAGTATTTTCAATGGTGATGGAACAGATAGGTATTGTTGGGGAGGGCTAGAATTCCCCCCTCTACACTTTAGTTCTTATGGTTGGACTTGTAATAAAATAATAAAATTGACACAAGATGAGATTCACAGGAGAAAAATCAATTTAATACATGCTCACGGTCATAACCTGATGCTCAAAGCAGAAAATGAGGCTCCAAGAAATGTTTAAACCAGGCACCTTTTTATATACTTTTTAGACAAATAATAAATATGTATGTGTGTATATCTTGCATTTGCAACAACATGGATGGATCTTCAGGGCATTATGCTAAGTGAAATAAATCAGACAAAGAGAAATACTGTATTATCTCATTTATATGTGGACCTTTAAAAAAAAAAAAGGAAACAAACTCATAGAAACAGAAAATAACAGATAGATGGTTGCCAGAGGCAGGTGGGGGTGGGAGGGGCGGGAATGGGTGAAGGTGGTCAAAGGGGCAAATGTCTAGTATAAGATAAATCAGTCCTGGGGATGTAATGTACAGCATAGTGACCATGGTTAACAATACCATGTTGCATATTTGAAAGTTGTGAAGAGTAAATCTAAAAAGTTCACACACACACAAATTTGTAACTATGTGTGGTGATAGATGTTAAATTATTCTGGTAATCATCTCAAATATACAGATATCAAATCATGTTATACACCTAAAACTAATACAATTTATGTATCAATTGTATCTCAATAAAAAAGAAAACAACCCAATACAAAGAAAAAGGCTATTAATAAATTAGCCTACATTAAAATCAATACTTCTGTTCGTCGAAAGACACCATTAAAGAGGTGTACCCATTAGGAGAAAGGTGAATAGGAAACTTTTAATAAAGTTATAATGAATGGATCCAGCTGACAAACTGGCCACAGAGCTAGATTACATTTCAGTTCTGGTTATTGTCTTCTGTTTGCCCATAACTCCATTCTGTCACCCAAAATGATAAAAATTTCCTAGGCTTTCTTGTGTGTAGCCACATGGTTGGTTTCTAGATTGTTGAATGTGAGAAGTAGTAGTGTCACTTTCAAGACAGGCTCATAAAACCTTCCGACAAATGTTACTTCATTTCCTTCACCTTTCCAATGGCAGATACTCAAGGTAGAAGGAGCAAGAGTCTTTTGGTGACTTTTCAAAGGAAAGTTGACCCAAAGAGCTATTTGACTTGGAACTACCATGTAGGATTGTTGTGTGAGTGAGAAGTAAACTTCAATTGCATTTAGCCATTGACATTTTAAAATTATTTATTGCAGCAGTTAGTCTACCCTAACACAATCATGACAGTGGCTTTTACTATGTTATTTTGGAACCCTAAAAAATCTCAGTGATATCTTGAGGGATGCCATGGTGGAAACTGTTCAACCAGAACACCCTGCTTTTATATATTCAATACATTTGGCCCTCCATATTCACAGGTTTCAAATACATGGTATGGGCAGGTATACGCATTGTTCTGTGACATTTTACATTAAGTACTTGAGCATCCAAAGATTTGAATAACCACAGGGGAGTAGGAGTGGGATGGTCCTGGAATCAATCCCTCAAGCATATCGAGGATTGACTGTATATGTAATGTATGATGTATGAACACATGCATGTATGATATACAATGATGCACATAGTGAGGACTTCAAAAAGCACAAAAGGTTTTATAGTAAAAATAAATCTTTATACCATTGTCGTTTGGGCTTCCATTTGCCCTCCCTAGGAGCAACTTCTGTTACCTACCTCCTGAGTTTAAGTGATAATCTACGTACACATGCGCTGGCGATATGTTTAACCAGTTTCTCATTATCAATAGCCAATGGTTTTCCAGTCTTTTGCTAGTATAAACAATGGCACAATGAATATATGTCATTTTATACATTTGCAAGTATATTTCTAAAATGGATTTCTAGAATTGAAGTTTCAGATTAAAAGGCATATGCATTTTACATTTTGATAAATGCCAAATGTTCTTTCATGAGGTACCAATTTACACTTCTACTATCACTATATAAGTGGGCCTGACTCTCTATATCCTTGGCAATGAAATATGTGATCAAATTTTGGTTTCTTACTGCTTTGATATGTGAAAAATGATATCCCATTGTTGATTAATCAGTATTTCTCTTATTATGAGATTTTAGATCTTTTACATGTTTAAAAGCTTGCATTCCCTTTTCTGTAAACATAACTCATTTTCAACTGGACTATCAATCTTTTTCTTATTGATTTGAGGAAGTCCTTTAACTACTTAAGGAAATCTACCTACATTTTACGATAAAATTAAGATCATTCAACAGATGGTTTCTGCTGCTAAAAACCAAAGTTTGGAAATCACTGTCTAGGCTACTTTGCAACCTGGCCTTGCTAATAAAAGCCTGTCCTCTCATTCCCTTGGGAATCTTTGCCACTTAGAGCCCCACCTAGTACCACTTACACTGTGTGGTTGAAACTCTAAGCCAGAGTTTCTCAACCTTGATACTTGACATTTTAGCTGGATAATCCTTTTTCGGGGGCTGTCCTCTGCATTGTAGAACATTTAGCAGTATCCCTGGCCTTCCATCTGCTAATGTTGGTAGTACAGTCTCCCTTAGTTCTGACAACCAAAAATATCTCCACATTGTGAACTCTCCCCCATAGGATAGGGGGGCAAAATTGCCCCAGATGAGAATCACTGGTCTAGGTTTTTACGTTTCTGGTAGAAGGCAGGCTGCATTACCAAACTGTCTATGTGCTTTAGTTCTGAAGTCTCATAGAGTTACCCAACTAGTGTTTGATAAGGTAGAGAATACTAAATTCGGTAGGGTAGTATAATGCTTGTGTTTCAACCTAGTCAAAAAGACTAGCATACATGAAGCCATGAAAGATAACACCTGTTAAATTTGTCACAATACCTAAGAAATTTAAAAAGAAGTGTAAGGCAGGAAAGCCAGCCAACTGTTCTGGACTCGCAGGGTGGGAGCGCCCTGATGAGGTCATCAGAACCAAGAATCTAGCCCTCAGACAATAGTTTCAAAACATGATTACTCTTTTCCTTTTGAAATTGTATTTAAAAGTGTTCATTTAATACACAGAAATTTTAGCAAGAAATATTTATTGATGTGTCCTCAGCCTTTCCATTTATGCCCACCCCCTCCATCAGGGATGTTAAAATCTTAACATTTTGATATGTAACTTTCCATATTTTTTCCAAGTCTCTACACCGATATGTGTATACAGTTTCATATATAGATACATAGGTTTAAAAAAATATTAAAAAGGGATATTTATTAAATAATAAAAAAGGATAATAGTATACACATTTTTATGCAACTTGTTTTTTTATTCAGTGTATCATAAACATTTCATAACAGTTATAGATCTTTTTAATGGTTACATAATGCCAGAGTATGTATGCACCATAATTTGATCAACAGGTTTCCAATTGAAGACATCTGGATTGTTTTTTGACTTTTTTCCCAGTAACATCGATGTCATAATAAATATTCTTGTATTCATAACCTACATATTCACATTTTAAGATAAATGAGATTTTAGATTGAAATGTACATGTGTATTTATTATTTTTAAATATTTCCAGATTACTTTCCAACTCTATGACAGTAATGTATGAGAGTATCAGTTTCCTATATCCTGGTAAGCAATAAATGATAACAATAAAATTTGTTTTGTTTTTGCCTCTTTGAGAAATAAAAAATAGTATCTCATTGTTTTATTTTAATATCCCTGACTACTAATGTCTTAGTTAAGAAGCTCTTTCTTGGTGTAGTTATATAATATTCTTATATTTTTATAGTATTAAATGTCGTATATAGTATTTTTTCATTTAGATCTTCAATCCACCTGAAATTTTCTGCATATCTACTGTGAGGTAGGAACCTGTATTTCTATTTTTCCACATTAATAACCAGTTTTGCCAATACCATTTTTTTAGGGCATAAAAAGTTGATACTAACTCCCCTAGTGTAGTCACATGAGACTGATATCAAAACTATAAGGCCAAAATAAAAAAAACAACCCATAAGACCAGTTTATTTGTTGATATAAATAGAACTGTCAAGTCAGCCAGAATATTAATGTTGGCTCTTTAAACATTTTCTTCCCTACTGGTAATTCCACATGGGAAACAAATACTGTTGAAGGCTGCTCAGGCAGATTAGGACTAGAAAACAAATTAAAAATTTTAGGGATTACTGTCAGAAGTCTGTGACAGTCCTTGGTATAAAAAATAAACAAACAAACAATGTGTACATATATATTTATTTAAATATAAATAAATATAAATAAGTGTGTGTGTGTGTGTGTGTGTGTGTATATATATATATATATATATATATATATATATATATATATATAAATAAACATTTTGTCTTTGTCTCCTCTTCCTGACACAGAACTCCTAACACCCTTGGAACTTCCTCAGTGATAGAAGAGTCTGTTGTTATTCATAACAGGACTCCTATCACCGCTCCTAAATTCATGCTAATGAGGTAGCTTAGGGTGAAGAAACTGGATAGCCTGAGGATGAGGCCAGTCAAGGGGAAAAAACAAGTGATTAGAGGGTGGGAACTTTCAGCCCCACTCCCAACCTCCAGAGAGAGGGGCGGGTGCACTGGAGACTGAACTCCGTAAAAACTCTTGAACAAGGAGATTCAGGGCTTCCGAATTGGTGAACATGTTTATATGCTGGCAGGGTGGTAAACCCTGATACCCTGGAGACAGAAGTTCAGGAAGTTTCTGGACCTTGCCCTATATACCTCCTCATCTGGCTGTTCATTTGTATCCTTTGGAAGGATACAAAGGATACATTTTAAATCTAAGTAATGTATCTTCCTGAGTTCTGTGAGCCATTCTAGGAAATTATTGAACTTTAGGAGGTGTCATGGGAACTTCGAATTTGTAGCCATTTGGTTAGAAGATCTGGGACTTACTGGCATCTGAAGTGGAAGCAGTCCTGGGAGGATGAGCCCTTAACCTGTGGGATTTTCATTAACTCCAGGTAGTATTAGAATTGAATTGAATTGTTGAACACCAGTTGGTGTCTGGAGAATGAGTCTTGGTTGTTGGTGCTGCAAAACACCTCACAGTCCAATACCATTTTCTCTTTCTCCTGCTCTCCCTCCTCTCCCCTCCCCCTCCCTCCCTCCTTCCTTTTCTTTCTACGGATCTATGCTGCTCATCACCCTTCACTCAATGATTCTTTTCCTATATGAAAATCTTGATTTCGAGTCTTTAGGTATTCTTTCATTCAGTGAATATGTATGCCAGTTACTCCATTAGAGAGCCGATAATATAGAGGTGAACCAGATAAAGAAAATTACTGCTGTAGCTGGGGGAGACAGTTAAGAAAACACAGAAAAAAAATAAGGAATAAACTAGGGGACTGAGTTCTATAATTTACTGGATAAGTAGAGAGCACTCGTTCTAGGGAAAGAGGCACAGGCAAAAAAAAAAAGTATGACAAATACATGGCTCTAGATTTGCAAGTATTACATGGGTCCTTAGTTAAAACTAGATATGGAGCGACAGTCCTGGAATTCCAGGGAAAATGGAAGGTAGAGGGGCTTCAAGTAGGACAGAAACTAATATTCTTTGGGCAACTATGCACCTCTCACTTTACATCTGGCTACTTCATTTCTTACCATAAGCCTATAAAATAGCTACAGTATTATCAATTTAGAGATAAAAACATTGGATTTAGAAAGGCTAAATAAATTACCCAAGGTAGAAGGGGAGTATCTCAAATTGTAGCCCAAACCCAGAGGTGTATTAGAGGACCAAGTCATGCTCATTCCACACTCTCCTTTACCGCCCCCACTTGACCCAGTATATTCATTTATAAAACCCGAAGAAGGGAACTCACACATATTTGGATCCACACTGGGGCCACAAAGGTCACTCACTGGAAGCTGGGGTAGCACACGCCTTTAAGGATTTGACAGTCTACACAGCCCTACAAGTGATGGGCAGTAGTGGGGAAAGGCAATCAGTTAAGGAGAGGAGCAAGGAGGAGAAAGAGGGCGGAAGAGGAACTGTCAGAATGGTGTAAAAGTGAGGACCGAACTGTGCCATTCTGCCTCCTTACCCGTACCGTTAGAAGACTATCCGGCGTATTTGAAGGCGCTACATCTTGGCCCAGTTCCTCTCTTATCGCTTCTCGAACTATGTTTTAACCCTTAGCTTAAATCTTAGAGCAAGCGAGGTGTGCTCTTCAGGCAGAAGAGGAAACTTGCAATGTGAACCCAAACTTGAGCCATCCCAGCCGCAGTGATTTCACATGGTTTGAAAGAGAAGTTGAGAAAGTGCGGAGCCCGGCAGCAGGACGCGCGCCGCGGGGCAGCGAGGCCGCAGCAGGGAGGCGGCTCTTCCTCCCGCCCACGCCGCCTCCGCCCGCCACGTGACCTTCCGTGTTGTGGTCCGCCCGCGTGGGTGGCGGGAGCCGCGGGGGAGGGGGGGCGCGCGGTCACGTGACGCAGTTTAAATCTCCCGCAGCCCGAGCCGCGGGGGCGCCAGTGCCGCGAGTCGAGCGGGAGCAGAGGAGGCGAAGGAGGAGGGCCAGAGAGGCAGTTGGAAGATGGCGGACGAGGCGGCGCTCGCCCTGCAGTCCGGCGGCTCCCCGTCGGCGGTGTCGGCCGAGAAGGAGTCTGCGTCGCCGCCCACAGGGGAGCCGCTCCGCAAGAGGCCGAGGAGAGACGGCCCCGGCCTCGGGCGGAGCCCGGGCGAGCCCGATGGGACGGCCCCCGAGCGTGAGGCGCCGGCAGCGGCCGGGGCGGCCCGGCAGCGGCGGCGCTGTGGCGGGAGGTGGCCGCGGCGGGCGGGGAGCGGGAGGCCCAGGTGGCGGCGGGCGGAGAAGGAGACAATGGGCCGGGCCTACAGGTCCTATCCCGGGAGCCGCTGCCGGCCGACGACCTCGACGACGACGACGACGAGGGCGAGGAGGAGGAAGAGGCGGCGGCGATTGGGTACCGAGGTGCGCAAAGGCGCGGGCGGCCGGGACTGCGCACTCCCCCGCCCTCTCCCGGGCCCTCCTGGTGTGCGGTGGCGGGGCCTCGGGCGGGCTGTGGTCTCGGGGCTGGTTCTGCGGCGTCCCACTCCCTCCCACGGACCTCGGCTGCGCGCCTCCGGGGCTGCGGGCCTGGACGCGGGAGCGGCCTGCCGACTCCTTCCCGCCCTCCCCTCCTTCCCTTCGTCCGCGGCCTGCCTGGGCGGCTTCGCAGTTTGCGCAGCCGCCAGGCCGGGAAGCTTTCGCAGTTGATTTTAAAATAAGTTTCTTTTTCCTCTTACTGTTTTTGCATAATGCTTTTGTTAAATAGCGTTTCCACCCCTCACCCCCGCCCCCAGCACTTTTAAATCTGCAACTTTTGCTTCCCCTGCACCGATTTTTTTGTAGTTGTCTTTGCAAATCGACACCTGTGCAGTGTAATGCGTAACTTTTTGGAGGGTCTTTATTTTAAACTTGTCTTAAAATTTAAAGAGCAAAGCCATTTCTGAAGTCCGTCTCCAAATTTTAAAGATAACTGTTCTCTGTTCAGTTAATAGTGGGCATAGGAAGTCTTAGTATTTTTAGAGCACTTTTTACGTGACTAGTATTTTTGTCTAATCGTGTTCTTATAGTAGTTTTAAGATTAGGTGTGATCTTTTATTGTGTTTATACGTTACCCTGAAACACGAATTGACGTATTTTGACAAAGTAAAGCAGATGTGTTGTACATGTCATGTCATGTTTGAGGGTTTCATAGTTTCGATGTGAAGATTTTCTGTCCTGGGTAGATGTGCATCTTCATCAGTGGACTTTTGGATAGTATTTAAAGGTAACATGTGCATGAAGGACTGGATTAGTAAAAAGACCTGTCATTTCAAGAAAAAAAGAATAGAGGAAACGAATAATGCAAAGTTATTTTTGTATGTCTAGTATTATATAAGAGAAATACAAATTGCTGTAGTTACGTTTGAACAACTGTTGTTTCTTGTTTCGTGAGCTTCATTATTTGTGATTGACAAATTCATTCTAACTAGATTACTAGTTTTGTGTTTTGATTAAGTAGATTTAATTTATATCTACATCTTTGATGAACTGAAACTTTTAGATTGTATGCGGAATCCCTAAAGATGAGGCTATATTGTGCTTATGAATGGTACAAGCTGAGCCAGTAGGCATTGTTTACACAGGCAGTATAATGTTGTGTCTTCTGTGAAAATTATTGCATCATAACTATTGTAGATCTTCACACTTTTAGATGGAGATAGTTTCAGCAGCCTTTAGTTACTTTTGGTTTCTTTTGCAGATAACCTTCTGTTTGGTGATGAAATAATCACCAATGGTTTTCATTCTTGTGAAAGTGATGAGGATGATAGAGCCTCACATGCAAGCTCTAGTGACTGGACTCCAAGGCCACGGATAGGTACGGTTTCACAGCTTTAGAGAGTAAATGCCTTTTTTTTTTTTTTCCACTTTATTCCAGCTAAAAATACATTTATCTGCTCCTTACAACCTTGTGATGAGATTCCTCAGGGGTTTGCTGAAATATAATATTAGCTTATGTTTCTAGGGAAAGTCTGGTATTTTGTTGTGTATTTGTTTTAAACAGGTCAGGCCCATGGAAGCTGGCCTCTGATATTTCTCAAATCAGGTCCTTCTCACAGTTTGGGTCCTTGGGTCCTTTTCATTTGTAACTTCTTTGTGGAATGCTCTTCCTCCAGTTAAGAGTTCCTTGCTCCCCCACTTCCTATCTGTTTCATTTTTACTTCTTAACACATCACTTCTTAACAAGCTGTGTATCTTAACGTTTTAAATTCTGTTCCTTCTTCGAATATAAGCCCCAGTGGGGGCAGGGCTTTTAAATGATTTCTGTACTGTTTTGTCAGTGCTTAGAAAAGTGCCTGGCACATAATTTATGCTTAGTAAATACTAAGTATGTGAGTGAAGTGGAAAAATATTTTGAAGTAGAGAACACTGTTAAGAGACAACACTATCTCAAAAGTGATCTTTTAATGTGTTCCCATTCTTGACTACATAAATACAGTGTTTAGTGTCTATAAGATTTACTGTATTTTTGGCTTTCTCAAGCTGGGAAACTTATCTAAGAAATGTCAGGATTAAAAAATATTAATGCTTAAAACATCAGCATTATATGTATCATTTTGGGAGATTAGTTAAGATCAAATTGAAGATTATTACTGGAAAAGTTTTAAAAAGTAGTAGTTGTGTATAGATTTACTTTAGATGATGTATAGATTTCCTTTTCTTTTTCCTTTATGTCTTCAATGATAAATAGTATGAGCTTTGGGACTGTTAAGATCTTTCCTGTATTGATTTGTAGAATCGTTTTGTACATATTTCTGTTATTACATATGCTGTATATTTATGGACTTTAACTATTGAAATTTAATTCTGGTAGTTTGACTCTTAAAATACATACTTTGTATTTTACGGCTCAAGGGACAGACCCAAGTCTTGATTTGCTCTTCTTAATTTCATTGAAATACAGCCTTAGCTCTGAGGATATCGTGAGAATGAAATACGTTTATGTTTCATTTTCTTAGATTGCAAAAGAAACGTAAAGATTGTTAATTCATTACTTTAGAAAAATAAATGAAAGTTTTTAATTACTTGGACGTGGATTTGATCTGATTCTTTTTCCTCTTACATAGGTCCATATACTTTTGTTCAGCAACATCTCATGATTGGTACAGATCCTCGAACAATTCTTAAGGATTTACTACCAGAAACAATTCCTCCACCTGAATTGGATGATATGACGCTGTGGCAGATTGTTATTAATATCCTTTCAGAACCACCAAAAAGGAAAAAGAGAAAAGATATTAATACAATTGAAGATGCTGTGAAATTACTGCAGGAGTGCAAAAAAATAATAGTTCTAACTGGAGCTGGGGTATGTAAGGTGTATAAAACATTAGTAGAAGGGGGAAGTAGAGTTTGTTTTTTTCTCATGACTTTCCCAGATTAAGAGACATTTTTCTGGTGTAGAAGAATTTATCCTTACATGATACTGTGCATTTGTGTTTGTAAAGTGACTGCAGCAGCAGTTGCTAAATTGGTTGTTTTCTACAACCCCTTCAATAACTCTAAAAAAGATTTGCTTCTGTTTATTAGTTTAGTAGGTAAGTGGGATTAAGTCAAGATTTTTACCAACATTGTACCACAGCGCCTAAAGGAGATAGATGCAGGGAATTCTGCGTGCATTGAAGTGTGTAAGGGTCCAATGGAGAAGTTGGGTATTGGTTCCAGCTTCATGGAGAAACCAGGAACTCATTGGTACAAGTAAAGAACTTAGTGTTGGGAAGGTAACAGATTCTTACTTCTCTTCTTTTTTACATTAAGGTTATGTGGTTGTGGTAGCTTGGATATTTTTTATTTGTCCAGCTGTAGGGTTGCAGTTAACTAGCTTACCTAAGGCTAATGTGTATTGTGTGCTAAATACAGAATATGTTAGTGACCAGGGCATTCTGGATTTAAGTTATAGTCCTGCTTTCTGCTATGTTAAGTTAAGGGAGGGGGTTACTTAATCTTAAATATTCATAAAGAATAGTTATATTTTGATCCCAGATGTGATTTAGACAAGTTGGGTTTACTCTGAGCTCAAAGTGTAGTCAAATCATAAAATTGTGAAAAAAAAAATAACTTCGAAATTGCTATTTGAAATGTCAAGTTTATTTGAAGAAAAAGTATAGTATCTAAATCTATTCTTAACAATTGAAATATTTGTGCATCATTGTATTTAAAAACAACAACAAAGTTAGTGTTATCAAAATAATGGACCCTGACGAGATGAGAGATTTCTTCTTTCTGTTAAAATAATTTAAAATGAATTATGCTCTTCTCAATTTGCAATTTTTTAATTTGTTGGTTAAATGCTTTAAAGGTTTGAAATTAGCCTGACTTAAAATTCATCACCCCGTTGTGAACGGCATATGTCATAGATTTAACAATACTCGTTTTTGGGTGTTTTATTTCTATTTAAATTGGAATAGGTGGTATTTCTGTTCTCCGAAAGAAGTTTAAAACGGAAATATTTTTCAACTCTTCCTTAATTGTATGATAACAGAACAAGTAATTATAAAGATAGAGATAGATGATTTAATTGTACAAATTATGCCATGCATATTTCAGGTTTCTGTTTCTTGTGGAATACCTGACTTCAGGTCAAGAGATGGTATTTATGCTCGCCTTGCAGTAGACTTCCCAGACCTTCCTGATCCTCAAGCAATGTTTGATATTGAATATTTCAGAAAAGATCCAAGACCATTCTTCAAGTTTGCAAAGGTACTACAGACTCTTATAGTTGTTCCTTTGGCCTCTCATGAAAAAGTGTTTGTTCACATTCAGGCTTCTTAAGCTTACCATTCAGTATCTAGGAAATTCAGTAATAGTAATGTGGTATGGAAATAAGATCACCGAAATAAAGTCATTCCAGTCAGAATTCCCTTCTTCTCAGAAGGGTTTATTATTTGCTTTTTTTTTCATTTTTGGATTGAATTTATTTTTAAAGAAGAGGCTATTTCACATTTTTCAAATTTGCACTTCAGTACTGGCCTTTACATTGTCCAGGCTTTTTTTAGAGGTTAGTAGACTGACTAATGGAAAAGTAACATCACTGTTTTGATTTTTGATATTTTTTATTGGTCATAAAAATTATAACATCTGCTTTATATTAGCCAGATCTTAATTTAAGCATGTGCCTGAAAATTCGTGATTGGGCGGAGAAGATTCTTAGGTTGCATTTTAGTCAGGGGTGCTGTGTCTTGCTCTAGAGTCTTTAGAGCCACAGAGTGCAGTTCAGAAGCCACTAGCCACATTGAATACTTAAGTGTATTGAAATACAATGTAAGTGTGGAAGGCATACAAGATTTGGGAAACCTAGTATGGAAAAAATAGCAAATATATAATTAATTTTTTCTATTATATATTAACAAATATATGTGGAAATAATACTTTTGATATTTCCTTATAAATTATGAAAATTTTTATGCTCACATTATGTATCTGTTGGGCAGCTCTGCTCTGAAGTATAAAGTTTGATATTATACTATCCATGGCTAAGAGATTTTAGTCATTAGAAAACTTTTTTTTCCCTCAAAGTTTAGTCTTATGGAAAGAAATTGTAAAATTGCTAGTGCTAAACTTTAGTATATTTGAAAGGATGTTTTGTATTAGTGACTATAGTGAATCTAGAAATTAAATGAACCTGAATTTAAGGTGACCTCAGCTACCTTCATACTGTGGTATATAACATGGTAAAAGGAAAAGCCTTGCTAATTCAGAACAAATGATATTTAACTGGTTGATTATTTTTGAAGAAATGTTTTATCTAGATGTGGTTATAAATAGGGATTAGAGTAAAATGCGGAAATTATATATTAAAATTTCTTGGATAGGATTTATTTTTTTGGACTAGGATTAATGTTTTTATTAATGATAGCATTCATACTGCATTTCCAAGATTTACATCCAAAGGAGCATATTGAATTTATATGCAATGGACAGCCCAAGATAACAAATTCAAACCACAGCTTTGTTGAGACCGTGGTTTGTTCTAAAGTAAATTACATACATAATACTCTTAACTCCTTTTAACATGTACAGTATAAATCCACTCTTTTAAGGAATATAAAAAGCAATGACAGCTGCACTAATTAGCAAAAATTACATTTGAAACATTTGAAAATCTGAGAGATAAGCTCTTGGAAATGATTTAATTGTTAAAACTAAAAACTAAATTTGAGAAATTTTCAGACCACTAGGAGAATCTTTAATCTTTCCAACCATCAACTTGAAATTTGTAAAAATTTTGAACATATTTCTTTATAAGCAGTGGTGATGGTCATTTATAGCTAGCCTTTAGAACAGACACCTGGTTCACACTGAAATAATAGTGTAAAGTTAGTTTCTTTGTCTTTTCTGTTTCTTAATTACAAGATGATGAATTAGTGAAGATTTACTCTTTTAACATACTGGTGCTAGTGTTACTAATGCATGATTTTGCAGACCAAGGAAATATCACTTAGTTATAGGTTTCTTGAATTAGACCTAGGATACTGGCATTATGATAGCTCTAGTAGCAGAAGGCGGGCAAGTAGCTAGAAACTACTTTGATTTTATATCTGATTGTAAAAGGTTCGAGTCACTAGTCCATTTATATAATGCTCCTAAGACTTTGGCTGCAAATTCTGTGGTCTGAAAAGAAAGAAAACATGTTGCCCAAACTAACTGGTCCTAAATTGCTTCCTAAAGTAGTAACCTGACACTTGGGAAAATGTGGTAACTGAGAATAGAAATAGCTAGATGAGAAAGATTGTAACCTTAGTGGTCTAATACACAAACTGAGTATTCATTTGTAGCTTAAACCAGCTTCCACATGTAAGCATCTGTAAAAACAATTCAGAATTACAGTGATAAAGACATTACAAGAACTTTAGAAAGTGTACTTCAAATCTAGACGGTGCATAAAGTATGTGCAGTAAAAATGGCATACTGTTAATGTGTTACAGTGTTCTTAACCACTGTGTATAGATTATCTACTACCTAGGAGAAGAAAAGGTTGGGCAAATGGCATTTTTTACTTTTCTCTGAAGTTTCAAGAATTTATGCATATTTTTATTAATAAAATGAAAACTTCAGTCATTTAAAAGGTACAGCCTTTTCTAGTCTTATTTATATAAACTTAATTTTGTTTGATTGGTTTTCTGAGTTTTCAATTAAGTTATAGTACGAGCTAAATAATGAACCTTTATAGCTGCTTCTCATGTAGAACTATTGTATTTTAATTTTCACATGAGGAAATGCCTAAAAGAGAGCTTCTGTTTATTGAAATAGCACTTAAATTTAATGGTTATTGGTAGAAGAGACTGAGTTACTATTGGGCCTAATAATAAATTATTGGGGAAAGGTTAAGGAGAAATAAGGGCAAAGAATGAAGAATAATATCCAAAAATGGAGAATGGGGAGAGTATGTAAATGTTATATTTTACTCGATTTGTGAAATATTAATGAATAAAATAATCTAAAAATTTCTACCAGTTCCCTACTATGTAGAAAGTTCATAGATGATTTTTGCTAGTTATGAGAGAAAAATAATGTAATATGAAGCTATTAAGATGAAATTTAGACATTTTGGAAGGAAGAATTTCCTTCGTGTATCAGACCATCGATTGTGTATAATTATTGAGAAGAAACTTAGATTTCATTTAGACTGGAAATTTCAAGTAATGGAGAGATGTGTTAAGAGGTTACTGGCCCATTAGAGCTGTTTCTCAACCTATTGCCATTTTGGGGTGGATAATTCTTTGCTGTGAGAAATGTCCTCTGCGTTGTAGGGTATTTAGCAGCATCCCTCTTCTCACTGAGTGCCATTAACACTCCCACCCACAGTCTTGACAATCAGAAATGTTTCCAGACATTGCCAACTGTCCCCTGCAAAACTGCTCCGTTTGAGCACCATTTGTAGTACAGTGTGCAAGAAAAATTTTGTTTTACACAAGAACAGTGAAGGGCTATATGAAAGCTATATAGCCATGTCCTGAACCATTATCTCCTGCGTATGATAAGTGCTTAAATGATAATGTATTGTAATCATGGTTCTCAGGAGCCTTAAAATAATTGATGCTGATAAAAATGAATGTATTAAGAGTCAGTAAAAGTGAAACTGAGGATGTATAAAATAACCTTTTTGTTTTTTTTGAAAGACTGTATCCAAAGAGTGTATTTGCTATCCCGTCCTTATTGAACTTAATGAATGTTTCCTCCCCTGAAGTGATTAAAAAAAGAAAAAGTGGAGGGAAAAATGGAACTGAATGTTTATGAACTAAATTTCAAAAAGTGTATCTTTATATTTATTCAGTAAATTATCACTTTATTGGTAATGTGCAAACATACCAGATTATGTAGTTATAAAGTTAAAGAATCTTAAAACCAGCTCACTGCCCAAAAATAAAAAATTGCAAGCCAAAAGAAAAAAAGTAGACACAGTCCCATTCACCTGAAGACAATATGTTATTACCCCGGGTGTATGTGGATTATAGATGTATAAATGTAAATATAGTATTATAGCTGGATATATTTTTTATTATAAAAATGGGCTTTTACTTACTGATTTGATTTATAGTATTTTCTATTTAATAAACTTTCTGTCAGATACTTTAATTCTTTATAATTGTCATAATGTTCATCAAGTGTATAATTATGTAAGTATACGTTTTAGACATTTTCTTCTCCTGTTATTATAAATAGTATTGCTATGATTGTCCTTTTTGGAGTATTTCCAGTGTTCTTAGGATAAATTCTAGAAAGGGAAATTGCTAAGGGTCCTGATACATTTTGTCAGATTGCTACCTGGGAAAGTTGAAAAATATACCCCATCAGAAGAGAGGCTGATTTAGCATACCTCTTCCTGTCCTGCCCCGCCATTCCCTAAAAAAAACCTCAATACATTCTTATTGTGACAAGATGTTTTTTAAAATCATATGTGTGTGTTTTGTTATGTTTTAAAAATAAACTCAAGCAGTACAAAATTTAAATGTTAGTTGGCCTCTCCTTCAGTCTTCCTTATTGCTCGCTACTCTTTCCTCAGAGGTTACCATGGTAAAATGTTTTCTTGGATATTCTTCCAGGAAAAAAAAAAATAAACGTGTGTGTGTGGTGCAGGGAGAGTAGTGTAAGTTTCTAATAATACTTTAAGAATGATTACCAACAGAATTATACACCCTTGTCTCTACCTTGCTTTTGTTCCACTTAATTTTCTTGGAACTAGTTTGATAATGGCACTTTAAAGACATACCTTATTTTAAAAAAAGTCTGTATGGTATTGTTTTATAGTTGTACTATGATATATTTAAGTAGTCCTCTGTTACTAGGTATCTAAAGTTTTTAAGGTAGTTAAAACTATCAGTTCAATAGATAAAAATTAGCATCTTGTTGCATATTAGTGTTCTGTTTCTGTTTAGTGTAGATGACTGCTTTTTACCACTGGCCATGTGTATATCCCTGACTGACCTGATCATTATTAGCAATTTTGTTCCATTGGGATGTTTTTCTAACACCGATTAATGGGAACATTATGCATTCTTAAAGAGTGTTTTTATGTTGAGAGTGATTGGAATTCCAGCTTCCAGTAATCCCATGAAGATGTGCAAAATAAGTGAATTAACTAATTCACTAATCTTAACTAACTAATCTTACTAGGTTAGTTAGCAATACCCAATAGAAATGTTGCTTAGCCTAAAAGAAAGTTATGAAACTTGAGGTAAAGAGATCAGAACTTGAAAAGGCGGTATTGCATAGTGGTTAAGAGCCAATTTGGTATGAAAACTGGGTTTGAATGAAAGCTCTGCTACTTATTGGCTCTTGTGACTTTTGGCAAGTTACATCGGTGCTTTGGTTTTTTTCATTTGCCAAATGCGGATATACATATCCTACAGTAGGGTCAGCATGTCTTTTCTTTATAGGGGCAGGTAGTAAATGTGACCTGCTTTGTGGACAACATAGAAACTCAATCATGTGTTGTTTTCCTGTACAGTCCTTTAAAATGTAAAAACCTAGCCCTCAGCCTAATCTATTGCATTATAATAAAGTGCTCCTGCTATGCCTGTTACATACGAAAACTTCATTAAGTAGTAACTAATAGCTTGACAAGTTGAAATTGTCTTGTGCTAGGTGAGTACAGGGCTTGGCAGACTGCAGCCTCAGTCCCAATGTGGCCACTGTTTTGTATAGCTTGTGAGCTAAGACTTTTAAATAGATGGGGAAAAAAATCAAAATATTTCATGGTATTGAACATTTTATGAAAATTGTAATGTCAGTGCCCATAAATAAAGTTTTATTGGCACACACCCATGCTCATCATTTGCATATTGTCTATGGCCGCTTTTGCCCTACAGTTGAAGATTGAGTGGTTCACCATGTGGACAAAGATTGTATATGGCCTGCAAAGCCTTAAATATTTACTATCTGTTGTCCTTGTGTGGAAAAAGTTGGCTAAACTTTGAGTTCTTCAGGAAATTAGACTTAAAAGCAGTTGAATTAGGTGACTGACTTTAATTTGTAAGAATTAGGTGAGATATTGAGTAGTCTATTCAAGTGTGGTTTTTGGAATGAATGAAACAAGATGGAATTATGAGGGTTTGTCTAACAAGATTGATTGGTTTCACTTTTTGGCAATGAAGATTTTAGGTTCTAGTTTCTTACCAATTCTGTTTAATTTCCTTCCTCTGTCTGATATGTAGGAGGAGGTGGATATTAGCAAGTAGAGCATCTCAAACTTTGATGAGTCCTTTTATTTTTGAAGGGTTGCACTTACCTCTGCCTTTGACTCAGGTCTCATTCATATTGCTAGAAATTTTGAGAAGAAACCAAGTAGAGCGCATCTCTGGAGGAAAGCCATTATTTCTTCATGAAAACTCATTACGGCAGGTAGTTCTAAGCTTTAGTCTTGACCTCATTGGTTGCCTATGGACAATAACTGTGGGTTTGCACGTTTTTAGACACAGCTATGTGGAAGTAAGGGCTCTTATTAAAAAAGTATTTTAAGCCTTTGGTTCCAGCTTTGCTTTAGCTAATCTGTGAAGATTCTATGATAGTGACAGAATGGCTCAGTGCACATGCTTGGTTCCTTAATAGGACTTTAGAATATTCAGATTTGGAATGGCTTGTTTTACTTAGAATAGGATTAGCATGTCGCAGATACAATGTGGAGGAATTAGTCCATACTTTAGCAGAAAGTTGTATTCCCAGGCATTTGGTTTTTAGCAGCTTTTCATATTAAGGGCCTGCCTTAGGAATAGTTTCTATTAGAACAGTTATTCCAGAGTAATTTTTCTTTATTATTTTGGATTACATCCCTTAGTTTGAACATAGTATTAAATCTTATGATTCAGACATGGTCCACTGTATATTAAAAAAAATAGACAAAGTTAAGATTCAAATCACTGAGGTTTTAACACAAAATTTAGGCATAAAATAAAACAACAAAATTGCTTCATAAATAATCCCCAATTACAGGAATTGATTCATAACTTTAAGGGCTAACCATTATGGTTTGGACATGAAGGGAAACTGGAGTATACAGCTGAATTTAGTTACCACATATCTTCGTGCTTCCTTCTCTCCCCCTTTGAAAGAGACGACGGGGGATGAGGCACAAAAAAGTTCATTTCCGGAGTGTATAGTCTTGGAGTCTTGGTACTCTTGCTCTCCAGCTCCACGCTGGAGGTCATTTGTTCTTATTTTGTATGTGGCATGCTGTTATCACTTTTCTTCCAACTTTAGATTCTGTTTTATCCGTTGCGTAGCATATTCTACGATTTGTTAAAACACTCTAACAGCTATTTCTAGAGGGAGCTTTAATAAAATACTATGAAGTTTAATCCTCTAAATGTGCTAAAACACAAAGCGTCTTGGGACTAAAACAATTGTTAGTATAGCACAACTCAATGGTCTAGAACATAATGAGTTTTTTTAACAAACATTAACTTTATTAAGCTCTTCATTTGTTACTTTTATCTATATATGCATTTGTATGTTTCTTAAATTGCAAAGTGCCCATGAAATTCATAAAAATTTGTCAGAATTTATGGATTTTTGTATAACAGATTTTCAGTAGCATATGGATAAGTATGTGATAGTTGTTTAAATGAGATTTGCTTTTTATTTTTACCTAAAAGTTATCCCTGTAGAGTTTTTAAATTTGAAATATTAAATAGGTTAAAAGTAATCATCTATAATCATGTTAAACTTTTTGAATAATGTCAAATGAAAGCTCCCCTACCTGTTTATAGCTTGTTTGTGTCCTTCCTTGATGTTTATATTAACATATTTATATACATGTGCATATAATTTCTGTTTTTTCTTAATAACAAAAACAAAACTATACACATTGGTGACTAACTTGCTTTTTTCATGTTTGTCATGGACCACCTTCCAGGTCAGTGCATCTAGACTTCTCCTTCATTTTAATGGCTGCACACTCTAGATACCATGTATCTACAACCAGTCCACTATTGACGGACATACGGTTGTGTCTAGTTTTTTCTAGCATTGTGATAGGCTGTAATGAATGGTAAGGAAGAAGGTAGCACTACTACTTTAGAGAAAAAAGTAGAGAAGAAACTTCCTTTGCCATAGTCACTTACTAAATGAAATTTAATAAAAAACACTGTCAAAAGTTGAGAGGACCAAAATTGATACTTTTTCTCTGATCTTTTTGCCATGTGTATATCTGAATTCTTTGTTTTTAAAGAAGAAACAGCATTGAAGCATTATTTGGGGGGAAAAACACACACACAAAATCCAGCAACTCAGCATTCATGAGCAACTCTATACTATACCAGTATGAGCCTGTGCAGTGGAAGGAAAACAATTTTGGTAAGGAATTAAAACTTTAGCTTTAAACTTCCAACAGGTTGATATTTATAATGAATGATGAATCAAAAAAGTTTAATATTCTTCTGTCGACAGTCCCTTTTTTCAGTTTTAAAAAAGAAAGTCACCATACCTTTGATATATCTTTAATTTCAGTTTAAACTTTTCCCCTTTTACCTTATAAAAAATCTGAATTGCAGCCAACAAATTAGATATCTGCTAGGGAGTATATTTATTCTGACTTTTATTAAAATATTAACATTTATTAGAGATGTTTGTGGGTCGACTTTATCCTTTTATTCAAGGGGCCACGTTCACTAATTGCTGAGTCATATACATATTACTGCAATAATGCTTTTGTAGGTGTGTGTTGCATCCATCTAGATGCTTTGAGATGCTCATGTATTTTTTAAGTTCTTTATACATGGGGGATTATTATTGGTATATATATATTTTTTGGTTGAACATAACATAGGACCTCTGTTATACTTACTTCTTAAATGTAATCTTTTTTCTGCTTTTGCATTATATAGGAAATATATCCTGGACAGTTCCAACCATCTCTCTGTCACAAATTCATAGCCTTGTCAGATAAGGAAGGAAAGCTACTTCGGAACTATACTCAGAACATAGATACACTGGAACAAGTTGCAGGAATCCAAAGGATAATTCAGTGTCATGGTTCGTAAACTTCAGAATTACTTTGTTATTTAATTTGTTTTCTAGGAAAAATTACAATTGGAAAGGCTGCTATGTGGGAATAGAGATTAAGCTTTATTATTTAATCATGTTACCTGAAGACTTATAGATAAAATAAGAAAAGTAGAATGCAAAAAATGAAACCCAGAAGTGTTGGCCTTGACATTTAATTGTATAAAACATCAGAAATTAATGTGCTTTGGATTTCAAAACATAACAGTTGCATTCCATTAAATTCTTTCTAGTAACCTTTTTTGATTACAGAAGTCATATTAGCTGTGTATGAAAAAAACATGACATCTTTAGATTAGAAAACCAAAGGAACTAGGTAGTTTAGATGTATAGGATTCAGAAATTTAGACTTTCAGTCTAAAACAAGTAGAACAGACTATGTATCTAAACTGTTTTTAAAACACAACTGTTAATTAAGTAAAGATAATACAATTGTAACCTTTTAACTCTGTAAGAGTGTTAGCCCTGGAAGAGTTGGTTTATTTTATTACAAAGGGTAGATCATTGTAGCAACATCTCAGCAATTGAGGATTGGATTTTCTCTCTATTTATTATATAAGTATTTCAATTATTCACCCCTTAGGTTCTCCTGTGGAATCTGTTAAAATTTTTAAATTCTATAACCTTTCTAGTGTCAAATTTTATAAGCTTTGTGGTATGTTTAATAAATGGAAACATTTCTTTAATAAAAGATATACGTTGGTTGTTTTCAGGTTCCTTTGCAACAGCGTCTTGCCTGATTTGTAAATACAAAGTTGACTGTGAAACTGTACGAGGAGATATTTTTAATCAGGTAAATATCACCCATATTTTAGGAATTTTTTGTGCATGTTTTTGATCTAGTTCTTTTGCCTCGCAATTCTTTTTTTTCCCCTGAAAGTACTTAAGTGGTACAGAAAGATCCAGGAAGAGATTGTTAACATTGGGTATTCTGATGAAACACACAAGAACCTTTTAATACTAACACATTGCTCCCTAATGTCTCTAAAATGATGAAATTGGCTCATTAATATGTAACATTAAAATAAAAACCTAGATCATAAGTGAGGTGTTGTTGTATTAGTTTGTCTCTTTTTTAGTGCCTGTAAGATTCAGAATTAGGGTGGAAATTCTTTAAAACTTTCGAAAAATTATTGTAAAAGGTATTTCATGTATGCTTACTGCCAAAAACTATAGTAAAATATGGCAGAGAATAAAAACCATCCAGAAGTAAATTCTGTGCACTTACATGTGTATATAATCATGTAATTATGAGAAAGGATAGCATATTAAATGGAATCATTGTATGTTACAAACTTGTTTTTTAAAGGATTAAGTTGTGTGTGTGTATACATGTAAATACACATGCTGATTTTTCCTTTTAATGTACAGTGCAGTCTTGAAATGTCAAATGTAGGTCTATACCGATTTATAATAAATACCATACACAGATAGCAGCAACATTGAATTTCGTTGTACGTTAATAAACAAAAGGTTTTGACTTGCGTTGATTTTTAGGTAGTATCTAGTTATCCCTGCTATTTATACACAGCTTTTCTGTTTTCTTTGATTTTTTTTTTTTTTACAAGAGTTGATATGAGCCAAACTGATGACATATGCTGATGATTTTAAAATGTGTTCTTAGGAAATGTGGAAATACTATTTCTAACTTGGGCTTTTCCCTTTTCTTCCCCACCTCCCCCACCTCAACCAAAATCTGAAACGTGCAGGTGGTTCCTCGATGTCCTAGGTGTCCAGCTGATGAACCACTTGCTATTATGAAACCAGAGATTGTCTTTTTTGGTGAAAATTTACCAGAACAGTTTCATAGAGCTATGAAATATGACAAAGATGAAGTTGATCTCCTCATTGTTATTGGATCTTCCCTGAAAGTAAGACCAGTAGCACTAATTCCAAGTAAGTTGATGATGATATAGAGAACAGTTCTATATATATTGCCATGGGTTTTAGGTCTGTACAGTAGACATCAGTGATCTTATTCTGTTTCTGGTTAAAGAGGGTGAAGAGCCAAACTTTATTTTTAGGTGACATTCATGTTCATGAAGATTAGTTAATCTGACATTTTGGTAGGGGAAAGAGTTGTTGAAACAGAAATAATGTCAGATTCTAATGTATGTTAAAAATTAAGATAAACAGTTCAACTTTTAAGTTAAAATGTACAGCTTGATAGAAGCTTGATAGAAGTGTCATGTATTATGTAAGATAGAATTTGGGGCTTAGAATGACCATTTTGTTTTTAAGAACAACAATCATGCCTTGTCATTTAATTGTATGTGGATCTACTTTATTCATAGGGATGTTTGTGTGTATAAAAATGCTCAAATAGACTTTAAACCCCTATGTCTCTGCTCAGGAATATTTAACATACTCTCATACGGCTTTTTTTCCTCCCTCTAGTGAGGAAGTAAGAAGGGAGGTGAAGAAGATAGAGGGACTAAGTAGCATCAGTTATTCCCTAAAAAATGAGTGAAGGTGAAGAGGAGAGACGATCAAGCCCTTAATCAGAGCATTAAATTAGGCTCCTACACCAGCAATCAGATAGGCAGCCTGTAGGATACATAGCTGGAAGAAACGAGTTACAACCTCCAGTTCTGTCTTTTCCTACCCCATACGTAGTGGTTTTTAGCAGTTTTAACTCATTCTTATCAAGTAGCTAAAATTTTGTTAAAGTAGAATATAGGACAATTTGTAATTAAACAAAACATGACCATTTAATGTATAAGATCCTTTGTTTTTGGGTTATTTTTTCTCTTTAAAGGTAGACAGAATTCTTTAAAAGCTTTCTGTGGGGTAGCATAATAGTGTGTTGGTGATAGGCAAAGGTACATTTTTTAAAATGTAAGAGATATAATATTGGAGAATAGATTTATATGAATTTTCACATTGTTTTAAATTTATTTTTCAATTATAGTTGACATACAATATTATATTAGTTTCAGGAGTACAACATAGTAATTAGACATTGATATACCTTACAAAGTGATCACCCTGATAAGTCTAGTACACATCTGGCACGATACGTAATTGTTACACTGTTATTGACTGTGTTCCCGATGCCATACTTTACATCCCCATAACAATTTTGACAACTTTCACTTTGTACTTTTTAATCCCTTTCCCCTTTTCACCCATCCTCCCATCACCCCTGCTGTCTGGCGAACTTAAATTTGTTCTCTGTATCTATGTGCTTGTTTGTTTTGCTCCTTAGATTTCATATGTAAATGAAATCATATGATATTTGTCTTTCTGTCTGATTTCTTTAATTTAGCACAACACCCTCTAGTTTCATCCATGTAGCCACAAATGGTAAGATTTCATTCCTTTTATGGCTGAGTAATATTCCATTGCATATATGTACCACATCGTTCTATCTGTTTGTCTTTTAGTAGACAATTAGATTGCTTCCATATCTCAGCTATTGTAAATAATGCTGCAGTGAACATAAAGGTCCATATATCTTTTCAAATCAGTGCTCTGGATGGATATCTTCAGATAAACACCTCGAAGTGAAATTGCTTGGTCATAAAGTATTTCGATTTTTAATTTTTTGAGGAACCGCCGTACTGTTTTTCATGGTGACTGCATAAATTTACAATTCACCAGTGATCCAGACCCTTGTCATATTATTTGTTAATTTATCGATGACAGGTTTGAGGTGTGGGGTAATATTTCACTGGTTTTGTTTGCATTTCTGATTGGTGATGTTGAACGTCTTTTCATATATCTATTGGTCTCTTTGGAGAAATGCCTGTTCAGGTCCTTTGCCCATTTTTTAATCAGATTGTTTGGATTTTTTTGGTGTTGTATGAATTCCTTATATATTTTATTTTTTTGTGTGTGTGTTTTTTTTCTTTCAATACTTACAGCACCTGGTATTCCTGGGTGGTCTATCCAAGTACTAACCAGGCCAGACCCTAATTCCTTACATATTTTGGATATTAACCCTTATTGGATATACCATTGGTGAATATGTTCTCCTATTTAATAGGTCATCTTTTGTTTTGTAGATGGATTTCTTTGTTGTGTAAAACCTTTTTAGTTTGATAGGGTCCCATTTGCTTTTTTTTCTTTTTATTTCCCTTTCCTGAGGAGATATATCCAAAAGTATATATATGTATATATATTTATTGCCAAGAACAGTATTAAAGGGTTTACTGCCTTTTTTCCTTTCAGGAGTTTTATGGTTTCAGGTCTTATAGTTAAGTCTTTAATCCATTTTGAGTTTATTTTAGTATATAGTATAAGAAAGTTTCCCCTTTTTTGCATGTATCTGCCTAGTTGCCCAACACCATTTATTGAAGAGACTATCTTTACTCCATTGTATATTCTTCCCTCCTTTGTCGTAGATTAATTGACCAAATAGATGTGGGCTTATTTGTGGTCTCTGTTCTGTTTCACTGACCTATGTGTCTGTGTGCCAGTACCATGCTGTTTTGATTATTATAGCCTTTTTGTATAGTTTGTTATTAGGTAGCATGATACCTGCAACTTTGTTCTTTCTCATGATTGTTTTGGCTATTTGGGGTGTTTTGTAGTTTCATTTTAGGATTATATATTTTAGGATTATATATTCTAGTTCTGTGAAAAATATCATTGGTATTTTGATAGGGATTGGATTGAATCTGTAGATTGCTTTGGGTAGTATGGACATTTTAACAATGTTAATTCTTTCCATGAGCATGGCATATGCTATCATTTATTTGTAATTTCAGTTTCTTCATTTTCTTTGTTTTCTGGGTATAGATCTTTTACCTCCTTGGTTAAGTTAAATTTATTCCTAGACATATGTATATTTTTTGATGCAATCGTAAATAGAATTTCTCTTTCTGATAGTTCATTATTGATACATAAAAATGCAACTGATTTCTAAATATTAATTTTGTATCCTTATTTACTGAATTTATAAGTTCTAACCGTATTTTGGTGGATTCTTCAGGTTTCTATAAATAGTAATGTCATTTACAAATAATGAGTTTTACTTCCATTCCAATTTGGATGCATTTTCTTTCTTTTTCTTGTCTGATTGCTGTGACTAGGACTTCCAGTAATATGTTAATAAAAATGTTGAAAGTGGACATCCATGTCTTGTTTCTGATCTTGAAAATATTTCAGCTTCTCACCATTAAGTATGATGTTGGCTGTTGGTTTGTCTATATAGCCTTTATATGTTGAGGTATGTTTTATCCCGACTTTGCTGAGATTTTTTATCGTAAATGGATGCTGGGTTTTGTCAGATGTTTTTTCTGCATTTATCGATATGATCATATATGATTTTTATCCTTCAATTTGTTTATAATGGTGCATCATGTTAATTGATTTGCAGATACTGAAGCAAAATGCATCCCGGGAATAAATCCTACTAAGTTGATCATGGTGTATAATCTTTTGATGTACTGCTGAATTCATTTTGCTAATATTTTGTTGAGGATTTTTGCATCAGTATTTATTAGGAATGTTGGCCTATATTTTTTTTTCTTTGTACTGTCTTTTTATGGATTTGGTATCAGGGTAATGCTGGCTTCATAAAATGAGTTTGGGAGCTTTCCCTCTTCAGTTTTTTGGAATAGTTTGAGAAAGATAAGGATTAATTCTTTTGAATGTTTGGTGAAATTCACCTGTGAAGCCATCTGGGCCAGGGCTTTTATTTGTTGAGGATTTTTTTATTATTGGTTCGATTTTGTTACTAGTTACTGGTCTGTACAGATTTTCTGTTTTTTCCTGATTTCATCTTGGAAGTGTGTATATTTCTAGAAATTTATTTCTTCCAGGTTGTATATAATTGTTTCTAGTATTTTGTTATAATCCTTTGCATTTCTGTTGTGTTGGTTGTCACTTCTTTTTCATTTCAAATATTATTTGGATGCTGTCTTTTTCTTGATGAGTCTGGCTAAAGGGTTACCAATTTTGTTATCTTTTCAAAAAAGAACCAGCTCTTGGTTTCATTGATCTTTTGTATTTGTTTTTTAGACTCTATTTCTGCTCTGATCTTAATTATATTCTTCTACTCATTTTGGGCTTGTTCTCTTTCAGTTCCTTTAGGCATCAGGTTAGATTGTTTTGAGATTTTTCTTATTTCTTGAGGTAGGACTGTATTGCTGTGAATTTTCCCCTTAGAATTGCTTTTGCTGTGTCCCATAGATTTGGCATCTTTATGTTTTCATTTTCATTTGTCTTAAGGTTTATCTTTTGATTTCTTCCTTGATCTTGTTGTTAACCCATTGTTTAATGCATTGGTTAATAAGCATGTTATTTATCTTCCATTTGTTTGTGTGCTTGTAATTGATTTCTAGTTTCGCACAATTGTAATCAGAGAAGATATTTGATAGGATTTCAGTCTTAACTTTATTAAGAGTTATGGCCCAGCGTGTGGTCTATCCTGGAAAAATGTTCCATGTGTGCTTGAAAAGAATGTGTATTCTGCTGCTTGGGGAAATGTCCTAAAAATATCAATTAAATCCATCTGGTCTAATGTGTCATTAAAGGCCATTGTTTCATTGTTGATTTTCTATCTTGTTGATTAGTGCATTGATGTCAGTGGCGATCACGTTCCCTACGATGACTATATATTACTGTCGGTCTCTCCCTTCATGTTTATTAATATTTACTTATATATTTTGGTGCCCTTTGTTGGATGTGTAAATGTTTATAAGAGTTGTATCTTCTTGGTTTGTCTTAAGTATTGCTATCCCAGCTTTTTTTTCATCTGTTTGCAGAAATATCTTTTTCCATTCCTTTACTTTTAGTCTGTGTGTCTTTCAGTCTTAAGTGGGTCTCGTGTAAGCAGCATATGTACAGGGTTTTGTTTTTACTCATTCAGTCACTGTATGTCTTGTGATTGGAGCCATTTAGTCTATAAACATTTAAAGTAATAATTATTGATAGATATGTAGTTACTTCCATTTATCAGTTATTTTCTGATCATTTTTATAGTTCTTTGTGCTTCATATACACCAAGCTGTGTTTATAGAAGTCTGTTTTAAGTTGATGGTCGCTTAAGTTTGAACAAATTTTAAAATCACTACAGTTTTTGCTCACCCCTGCCCTATTTATGTTTAGGCATTATTTTTTACTTCTTTAGTATGTACGTTTGTGTGTATTCTTTAATTTATTGTTGTAATTACACATGATTTTCCTACTTCATCTTAGCCTTTGTACTAACTTTAGAATTGGTTGATTTACTGCTTTTACAGTTTGTCTTTGTCAGAATTTTTTTCTTTCCTGTATTTTCTTATTCTTACTTTTGATGTTTAATATTTATAATACTGGTTTAGTGGTGGGTGAACCCTGTTAGCTTTTTCTTTTCTGTGAAACACTCTCTCCTTATATTCTAAATGATCACCTTGCTAAGTAGAATGATCTTGATTGTAGGATTTTGCCTTTCATCAATTTGAATATTTTGTGCCAAATCCTTTCTGGGCTGCAACTTTTCTGTTGAACTTACAGTCTTAGAGGAGCTCCCTTGTAGGTAACTAACTGCTTTTTTCTTGCTACTTTTAAGATTCCCTCTTTGTCTTTAACTTTCGGCATTTTAATGGTGACGTGTCTTGGTATGGGCTTCTTTGGTTTCATCTTGTTTGGGACTCTTTGCTTCCTGGACTTGTATGTCCATTTCCTAAGCCAGATTAGGGAACTTTTCAGTTGTTATTATAATAGGTTCAGTCCCTTTCTCTTATCTCTTTCTGGGACCCTGATGATGTGAATTGTTATGCTTGATGTTGTCCCAGCAGTCCTTTTCTAAACTATCCTCATTTTTTAAAATTCTTTTTGCTCTTCTGATTGTTTTCCACTTTCTTGTCTTCTGGATCACTTATTAGTTCTCTGCTTCATCTAATCTGTTGATTCCTCCTAATGAATTCTTCATTTCAGTTATCCTTCAGTTCTGATTGGTTCTTTTTTGATTTCTATTTCTTTTTTTATGTTTTCTGTCTAAGTTCTCCATGAGTTCATCTGTTTCTCCAAAGTTCATCGAGCAACCTTATAACTCGGGTTTTGAAGTTTCTATCAGGTAGATTGCTTATCTTCATTCGTTTGAGTCTCTTGGAATTTTGTACTGTTCTTTCATTTGGGATGTTTCTTTGTCTCCTCATTTTGGCCAACTGTGTGTGTGTCTATGTATTAGGTAGACCTGCTATGTCTCCCAGCCTGGACAGTTGGGCCTTATGTAGAAGGTGTCTTGTGGGGGGCCCAGTGGTGCGGTCAGTCACCCCGGTCACCTGAGCCACATACTCCAGGGGTGTCCTATATAGTGGGTTATATGTGTCCTGTTGTAGTTGGGCCTCAATTGCTGCTAGCACATCAGTGAATGGGGTTGACCCTCAGGCTGTCTGTGAGGGCTGGCCACAATCATAGCAGATGAACAGTTGTGAACAGTTGTTTGGGGTCTGACCATATGTAGCAGGAGTCAGTTTAGGGGAGTTTCTGATGCTGGCTGAGGCCACCTTTCAGGTGTGTCAGTTGTGGAACTAGTTGGGTAGGGCTCTGTTAGGGTTTAAAGCAGGCCACCTGGTGTTTTGGGTCTGGAGACTTGTGGCGGAGGGGCCCCTGTGCGGGCCAAGTTTAGCCACAGCTTATTAAGGGCTTGGGGCCACTTGGCAGGAGCTACAAAGCATGTTGAGTCCGGCTGCTGCTTGTGTTGGGTTTGTGGACCTTTGGGAGAGTAGCATAAGCAGAAGCTGCTTGTGTGGAGGGCAACTAGGAGAGGCTCTGGCAGGACAAGCAGGTTGGGCGGGCTGGGTCTTGGAATCCTAGGGCGGGGCAAGCAGTGTTACCTAGGTCAATGGAGAGCACAGATTTAATGCCCCCCGCCAGGCCAGCCAGCCGAGTGGGAAGTCAGTTCAGAAAAGGGACAATGGTGCCTGGCAGCACTTTTGTCCCAGAAGAGTTGCCTCACTCCCTGTCGTTCTAGCCTTCGCCCTGAATTTAGTCAGTTTACTTCCTTCCCATATATCCTTGGCATTTTTCAAGCTGTTGTCCCTGTGCTGGAGCTTAGAGCAAGTGAGTTTGTGAGTAAGTCTGTGCATGGGCCCTTTAAGAACAGCAGGTCCACCTTTTGCAGCACTTTTTGTCTCCCCAGCATAATCCCTGCTGATTTTCACATCCAGGTGTTTGGGTACTCCTTTTCCAGGCAGAGGTGTCCTGGGCGGCAGAACCTGATGTGGGCTGGAACCCTTTGTTCATTGGTGGGAGCGGGAAGGGGGGGTTGGGGGGCTCCCCAGCTGATGATATATTCCTCCCATATCTTAATTACCTACCACATGATGAGTGTGTGACCTGCCTGGTCAGCATCTTCACCCCTCATAACAGTCTCAACATGGCTGCTTCTTTATATCCTTAGTTATAGGAATTCTGTTCAGCTAGTCTTCAGGTGGTCTCTGTGACTATTCTATTTAGTGATTTTGATGTAATTGTGGGGAGTGGCAAACTCAGTTTACTACCTACCTACCTACACTGCCATCTTGACTGGAATTCTTCACTCTTTCTATATTAGAAGGTATTTTAGTAAAGTAACAGTCACTTATTATGTGCCAAGAACTCTTTCTCTGCACTGACATATATTAACTTATTTAATCCTCACAATGTTGTGGAATAGTACTGTTAATTATCCCCATTATATAGACAAGGTAATTGAGGCACAGAATAGAAAAGTCTAAGATGATTGTTGTGAGAAAACCAGGAGACAAGAGTAGAACCTGAAGTTTTATGAAAGATGCTTAACTGCTCATCTTTTTCCTTGATAGCTTGATGAAATTTTAATGGTTTGGTTAAGTATTATTGGTAGGTTTCTTTTTTGGTTTTGGGAGCATGTTAGATTTTTGCATAGTTGCATTTGTTGATGCTTTATTAGCTTACCTCCTTCCCTTTTTCTAACTTATTTTTCACCTTATTTTTAGGTTCCATACCCCATGAAGTGCCTCAGATATTAATTAATAGGGAACCTTTGCCTCATCTGCATTTTGATGTAGAGCTTCTTGGAGACTGTGATGTCATAATTAATGAATTGTGTCATAGATTAGGTGGTGAATATGCAAAACTTTGCTGCAACCCTGTTAAGCTTTCAGAAATTACTGAAAAACCTCCACGAACACAAAAAGAATTGGCTCATTTGTCAGAGTTGCCACCTACACCCCTTAATATTTCAGAAGGCTCAAGTTCACCAGAAAGAACTTCACCACCAGATTCTTCAGTGATTGTCACACTTGTAGACCAAGCAACAAAGAGTAATGATGATGCAGATGTGTCTGAATCAAAAGATTGTATGGAAGAAAAATCACAGGAAATACAGACTTCTACTAGGAGCACTGAAAGTGTTACAGAGCAGTTGGAGAGTCCGGATTTGAAGAATGTTGGCTCCAATACTGGGGAGAAAAATGAAAGAACTTCAGTTGCTGAAACAGTGAGAAAGTGCTGGCCAGCTAGACTTGCAAAGGAGCAGATCAGTAAACGGCTTGATGGTAAGAAACCCTTTTGAAGGTATACTTATTGTAAGAAAATATTTTCAAGAATGGAGCAGTTTTGGCAGGTTTGTTGATTGAGTAGCTTTATATGCAGGTAAATTAACAGTTCGTGGTGTTTAGAGAAATTGTAAAGCTGAGCATTCAGGCTAGAGAAAAATAAACAGTGGTGTTATACATAATTGGGGAAGAAATAGTGTGTTTAAAGTATGCTTTGTATCTTGCATTACTCTAGGGAATAAGAAGGCAGGCATTAAATTGAGAAGAAAATTGGGGAATAGAGAGTGAATGCTCTGCTGGTGGTGGCAAGTGAGAGATTTAGCTGGTAGATATTTAATGAGATTTGGGTGCTTATTATGGGTTAGCTGCTTTACACACATTATCTGATTTTAATCTTATTATAACATCTCTGCTACCAGGTGGGAATCTGAAGACCCACAGATGTTAAGTACCCTGTGCATAGTAATGGATAGGACTTGGAAGAGCCTCTCAGAGCCTGCCCTTTTAACTACTGTGCTGTTTCTCCATTATTTATAAGGAATAACATCTACCCTGTTGTGCCACATGGGATGTCTTTACCAATTAACTATTAACATAGGTGAAATCACTTTACTTTTTGGAAATCAGTGTTTAAGTCCAAGGAGCATATATTTATGGGGGAAATCCTAATTTAATCAAAGTAAAAGAAAACAGACTTTAACTTAGATGCAGCAATCTTGCACAACTTAAGACATTGTCTCACTCCACTTTCATACATGGTAAAAACTAACAAGATATTTTAGACAGATATATTAAGTGTAATCATTTGCCGTAAATGCATTTTAGTTCAGTCGAATACGGCTTTGGGCCTTTTCCATACCAGGCGTTAGCAAGTTCTGAAGACTCAATGGTCAATCTACTGATGATGTATGTAAAAGTAGATGCTGCTTTAGGTTATAGAAGGCTTTTCAAAAAACCTCACATCAGACTTTGGTGTTGAACAGTAAGTGGATTTAAAAGTAGGGGAAATCTTCCCAGATGAAACTAGAAAAAGCATAGAGAAATGCTTATGTTTGCAAATGTGACTAGACCCAGACATGAAAAAATGCTGTTGATTTAGGCAATATAAGTCTCTACCATATACAAAGTCTGCCATGCACTGGTGCACTGAGGATTTTGAGTTTCTTCACAGATAAGCCAAACATGCAAAATTCTTTGCCCCTTAAGCCTGGAGCCCTCTCTTTGGTGTTACGCTTTGGTTTTACCATACCAATTTATGCCTTAAATGTACAGGTTTTGTAATTATACCTGAGCAAAGTTATGTTGGGCAAAGTTATTTGTTTCTTAATAAAATGGAAATCAAATAGCACATACTTCACAGCATTGTGAGAATTTTAAAAGATAACTGGTGAAAAGAGGGTAAATTTGTAGCTGTTAAAACCAAATGACCACTAACTTCACTTGCTCATTTTAGTTTGCCGCTGTTCATGTTCTGAGGTTAGGGCTAAAAGGGAAGTGGTAGCATATATGAGGTAAACTAATTTTAAATCTGCTTTGATGGCTGCCACGAAGGCGGCAAAAAAAACACAGGTGTAGAGCATTTGGGCTGATAGGTTATCTAATTCAGGAATTCAGAATAAAGCTTTTTTTTTAGAAGCATGTGTCAGAACTATAGAAAAGTGGATAAGCCACGTGCTGAGACCCCTTAAAAAACTAAGGTGTGAATCAAAGGATCTGGCCCTGTTAAATGCCAGATAGGATAATCTGTTAGCAGCTGGAATACAGGTACTTGACTGCCTCCTCTATCATGGAAATAAATACCAGTAGCCTAGAAAACTTGAGTGATACCATGTGTTCTCTTGAAACAAAAGAAAATAAATGGTTTATACACTGTAATTTGTGATCTCTTAGTGGATTGCAAAATCAGTTTTGTGGGTTCAGATCAGAGTTGTCACAATTAGGTTTCATGTGAGAACTGGGTTGTGATGGTATAAAAAGTTTGAAAGCCATTTTAAAGAGAAACTTAGGTATGTTGGCAGATGGCATGTTATTGAAAATTATGTAGTAGGCTTTTGTGAATCAGTCTGGGATATGGTGTAATATTATGTAGAGTAAAAGAAGCTGCTACTTATGAATTTAAGGGTAGAAAACATTTCATCATTAATGTTTAGCGTTCTTACCCATTCAGTTAAAAAGACTAGGTAAACAAAAGAAGCTTAAACCTAAATCAAATTTGACCAAGCTAGGACTTTTAAGAACTCTTAGTATTCATAGATTCAAATTGATGCTCTGAAGAGTAGAACATGTTAGAGGAGGTGCTTTTGGTTGGAGGGCCAGAGGTCAAATCTCTTAACTGTGAATGTACATTTGGGGAAGGGTTTGGGGAAGAAAGGTTAAAGTCCAGTGCTAGACCAGTGCTGCTTTCTCACGTTTCAGTGTGTATAGGACGCTTATAACAGTAGATTATTTTGAGTCAGTAAGTAGGTAATGGGGCTTGAGAATCTAAATTTTAACAGATTCTTAGGTGATGCCAGTGTCTAACAGACTACATTTAGTAGTTGAAGCCGTTATTTAATGAATATGCTTCAAAGGCATAATTTGTGCTTTAGAGAGGTTATAGTTAAACATTAAGTATCTAATGTAGGCTAGGCTGGATACTTCATTTACCTCATCAAATCTGTTCAAAGGAGTTTGTTAAGTAACCTTTATTAAATATGATTCTCTACATTTTTTCATGGAGGTTGTTAAAATTATCTGTGCCTCAATTTTCCCATCTGGAACAACATAGCTGCCCAACTAAGATTTACACCCATGCTGAGTCTATAGCTTGTTTCTGAAAAACACTATACTAATAATAGCTTCTAGGAATGACGCTCATGTAATTAAAAGGCTGGAACCTATACACTTATTCAAGAATGCCCAATCAGACCGAGTTAGTCCTACAAAACTGGAAATAACTTATCGTTTCTCATTTATTATACTGTATTTCAGGTAATCAGTATCTGTTTTTACCACCAAATCGTTACATTTTCCATGGCGCTGAGGTATATTCAGACTCCGAAGATGACGTCTTATCCTCTAGTTCTTGTGGCAGTAATAGTGATAGCGGAACATGCCAGAGTCCAAGTTTAGAAGAACCCATGGAGGATGAAAGTGAGATTGAAGAATTTTACAATGGTTTGGAAGATGATGCTGATATTGAGAGAGCTGGAGGAACTGGATTTGGAACTGATGGAGGTGATCACGAGGCAGTTAATGAAGCTATATCCCTGAAACAGGAAGCAACAGACATTAGCTATCCATCAAACAAATCATAATGTAATAATTGTCCAGGTACAGGAATTGTTCCACCAGCATTAGGAACTTTTAGCATGTCAAAATGAATGTTTACTTGTGAACACAATAGAACAAAGGAAACCAGAAAGGTGTTAATATTTATAGACTGGTAAAATAGATTTTTTCTTTCATGGGTAATTTTTAACTTCATTATTTCTGTACTTGTACACGCAACACTAACTTTTTTTAAAAGAAAGGTACTAAGTATCTTTAATCTGCTCTTGGTTAAGACTTTCTTTTAAAGGTTCATTTGTATGATACATCTATATGTGTACATAATTTTGTTTTTGCCTAGTGAGTTTCAACATTTTAAAGTTTTCAAAAAGCCATTGGAATGTTAAATTAATGTAAAGGGAACAGCTTATCTAGACCAAAGAGTGGTATTTTCACATTTTTTCTTTGTAACATTGGTTTGAAATCCTCAAATCTGTTCTGCTAAACTTTTGATTCTTTATTAGCACAATTTTAAAACACTGGCATTTTCCAAAACTGTGGCAGCTAACTTTTTAAAAATCTCATGACATGCAATGTGAGTAAAAGGAAGTCAACAATGTGTGGGAGAGCACTCGTCTTTGCTTTTTAAAGTAAGACTTGGTGCTAAGAGTTTCAGGAATATTGTATTGTTAAAATGAAGATGGCTTTTGTACTTCCTGTGGACATGTAGTAAATGTCTATATTGGCTCATAAAACTAACCTGAAAAACAAATAAATGGTTTGGAAATGTTTCAATTTCTTTAGAAACAATAGTGCCTGCCTGGTTCCCCTTAGTTTTGAGAATATTTGCCATTGTTGTTTAAATACCTGTCACTGTGGTAGAGCTTGCATTAGTCCTTTTCCACAAGTATTAAACTGCCAAGATGTGAATATGCAAAAGCCTTTATGAATCTATATAATAATGGTACTCTGGGGAGAGTGTAATATTTTGGACTGTTGCTTTTCTTTTACACAAATGAGGAGAGTGACAGGCTCCTGATTATGGTTCCAAAGTAATGAAATGTTAATTATATATAACTCAACCAGTAAGTATGTCTCCTGTTGGGAGGATTTGGTGTAATAAACACCAAACTGCTAGCCTAGTACTGCTAGCCTAGTATTATGGAAATGAATATGACGTAACTTGTAATAGTAGAATAGTTAATGAATGAAATTAGTTCCTATTGTCTTTATTTAAAAGCTTATTAGCCTGCCTTAAAACTAGAGATCAACTTTCTCAGCTGCAGAAGCTTCTAAGCCTTTCAAAAAAGTTCATACTTAATAAAATTGCACAGTAAACATTTATTTTCCAGACTTTTTCCCAGCATTACTCCCAAATTATAAAGTATTCCTATGTTGCTTTGGTATTTATTACAATTTTTAAAAAGGGTTTGAAATATAGCTGTTCTTTAAGCATAAGATACCCAGCTATGACCATTATTGCCAGAGAAAAAATTTTATTGAATGGCCATTTCCCTACTTAAAAGATGTCTCAATCTGAGTATATTTGGCTATACTAAAGAATGCAGTATAGTTTTTTTTTTTTCCATTTGCATGATGTGTTTGTGCTATAGATGATATTTTAAATTGAAAAATTTGTTTTAAATTATTTTTACAGTGAAGACTGTTTTCAGCTCTTTTTATATTGTACATAGTCTTTTATGTAATCTACTGGCATATGTTTTGTAGACTGTTTAATGACTGGATATCCTCCAACTTTTGAAATACAAAACCAGTGTTTTATACTTGTACACTGTTTTAAAGTCTATTAAAATTGTCATTTGACTTTTTTCTGTTAACTTACATTGTTCAAGGCATAAATTTAAATCTTGCAGAATTTGTACAGCTTTGAGGGCTATATTAGATGCTTCTCATACATTTTTTCATTCAATTTATAAGTAAACAGAACTGTACTTTAGTTGGCGCATCAACAAGTTTCAAAATTATTTCAACCATTGTAAAGTCAGGGGCCGAAGAAAAATCTGACATGAAAAACTTGTGGGGAGTGGGTGGCAACAGGGAAGGGTGCAAATGTGAATTTAAGAGCCCATGTATAGAAAAGCTACTAGATTTTCCAGTTCCAAGTCTTAATGCAAGAAAGAGTGGACAAAATGACTGCAGATCACCTTGAGTATGAACTTTTTGAGGCTGACCTAGAAACCTACTTAGTCCATACAAGTTCTTGAGAGGGAAAACTACTGCTATTCAAGAGGCCAAGAATATTGCCCCTTATAAATACATATGTAATGGAAAAAAACCTTGACTGGCACTTCCTGCTCTCAGGTCTCCTACCTTCCTCCCCAGCAAACTGAATTAAAAAAAACAAAAAAAAAAACCCAAAACTGCCTTGGCATGGCTTGTTTGCAACCAAATCCCATCCTCAGATGTTATTAAAGAGCAGTGACATTTCATATATACATGAAATGGGAGTCAGGTACTTCATACCTTAAAAAGGACGTATATAGTCATTTTAAGTAGTTGGCAAGCTCTAATTTAAAGCCTTGTAGTTGGTACTATTCGCACTCCTTGGGTTAATGCAGTATTAAATTTCACTAATTGTAACACACCCCCAATAAACTGGCACATGATGGTTCAATTAGCATTTTTCTTAATGGTACATAAAATAATGGTGTATCTTCAATCAGTGGTGTTTTACATCGTCCACCTACTAAGCATTATTTAGGAATTTACTGAAAATAAGTCTCTGCTCCAAGGCCTGTAATCTAAAAGGGGAGGTGTGGTATGGACACCAAAATTTCTCCCTGCCTTAGAAATGAATAGACTTAAGCCGTAAACTCAGCTGGGATGCTAGCAGAAATGCAGAGAAATAAATGGTCTTCCTCTCTTCTGCGTGACTCTCAACTGGAACTATTAACCACCTGGGAAACTTTCTGAAGTATACATGTCCTACTGAACATCACCTCAAATAGATTTAATTGGCATAAGGTAGGGCGTGTGCATAGTATTAAAAAATACCCCCAGGTGCTTAAAAAGTATAGCAAGATTGAGAAGGAAAAGAATACGGCGTACCCTTCTGTACTTAATAGGCTAAGTTACATAAACCAACCTCTCAATTTACCTCTAGAAACCGGTTCATCAATTAACAAACACTGGCAAGGATGGGGAACTATTGAAATAGGGTAAATTCATTAGCAGAGGAGAAAACTTACCTTAAGTTTGGCTAAAGTGCATGAGGTTGGGAAGTGGAAAGAGGGTAAGAACAAAACATTTGCCCCTGCTTTCAGAGAACTCACCATATGTTTTTCAGGGAAGACTACCCTATGTATATTACATTTTGATTCAGAATTTTTCGTTGAACTAAATGCAGTAAAATCATATGTAAGGAAGACCAAAAATCTGTTAGTAGAAATTAACCCTAATGAATGTCCCTTATGAGTGCTAGGAGAAGGCTGAGACAAAACCTAAGTCTCAGTTTTAAAACCTGCATTCTGGTTTTATTGCATGCCAACTTCTTGGTGGTTCTGCTTTTTTAATCAGTCTGAACAATGGCTACTGGTTAAAATTACTACTAAATCAAGAAGAACTACAAACAATTTCTCTTACAACTCGATAATCATAGTGGCTTATTTAATAGTGCATTAAGTATTTGCTTTAGTTTCTACTCTGATGTACAAAGCTCACAATATTTTGTTTTAAAAAGCAAACAGCAATCTGAAAAATCTTCAATGGTATTTAAATTTTCTACCATGAATCTCCTTGTTGTTAATGCTACTATATGTCTGCAGCAACAGGAAGGAAAAGAATATCAGACTTACCCAATTAAGCCTCGTACTGTTGTATTCCCAGATAAGATGCCCAGGTACTTGTTAAAACATTAATCCAAAGTGGCTGCTTTTTCACAGCTTCAGGGCATACTGCGGTTACTAAAGAAAATAAAGCATCGGACACATATATTCATCTACGTATTTTTGATGTGAACAATCACTATCCTCAAGGAACGGATGCACAGGGAAACTATAATGTCAGGTACATGGAAGGATTTTCATAAGAGGAGAATGCTATTTTGAGGAACATTACCTTAGGTGAAAATATTGTTTGGGGCTTCTGTCTATAAACAGACACCTATGCTCACCAGTAGTAGTTTAGGTTAAACTACTGAATAGTACGGGTCCACAAATTCCAAAAAACCTTGGGTTCATTTGCATTTTGGAATTATGAATGTCAAAGAATTTTTTAAAAACACCTTATGTAGCCACTGCACAGGGGCCTGAAGCAGCACCTAGATCAAACACATGTATTTATCAAACATTAATATTGCCCCAATAAAATGTACAAATAGTCCCACTCTGTCCCATTTAATACCATAAATAGCCTTAACAATTCAGATCAGATTTCACTGCAAAATGAGATCTTCAAATTTTTTTCAAAGCTGTTTTGGATTTTGTAATTACAGCTAAGAGACTTGGGGACCTCTTTAAAAAAGACGAATTTGTATGAGAATAGGAACAATGCAAAATTTAAGAGACCTTCCTTGAAACATTACTTTTTTTTGATGAATTTTGAATCTTACATGAGATTCAAACCACTGAAAGTTTAAATATTAAACCAATAAATCTTTATTATTTAAACAGTTCACGGCACTTTATAAGTTTAAAAAATATTTGCATTATAGCAGTGTCACGTGTTGCATCAACTCAGTGTTACAATTTAATAATGAAATAACTAAGCATCAGCACCATAAGACTGCTAAAATTTGTTTCTTAAAAATTCAAGGAAATAGTTCTAAAGCACTGAAAATTCTCACTAAATACCAACCTGCAGCATTAATAGTTTTGAAAGCTATAACCTAGTGATTGGTTCTCATAGTAGCCAATGTTTCTGTTTTAGCAACTGTCGGACAAAATTCTTCCATTACTAAATATTAAGGTTTCTGATAACCTCCCATTTGTTAGCATCTCAAGATTCACAAAAGAAAGCCACAAGTTATTTAGAGACGTCCTACCTCTAATTTAGGTTTGCACAAGGACATTCTAGCAAAACAGCAAATATTGTGTTTTCACCATGCTAGTTTCCTTTTACAGATTCTCAGAATGATTTAATCATAATTTTTAGCCCCTAAAAGTCAGCTCAGTTCAATTACAACCATAGAAACTGTACTGGTATCAGAACATAACTATTTTATTACAAAACTTAACATTATTTACAAAATGAAAAAATAATCGAATGACTATTGCAGGCCAAAGTTAAAGGTTTTTCACCCGGTGATTGAAGAAAAATCAAGCAACATTTCCATGCACTCACACACCAGATCATTTGTGAAATATGCAAACTCTTAAAATTCATGTTAGTAAAACTTCATATTCACAATACTTGTATGTTTATTGGAAGATGGCCAAAAAAATCCATGGTTCTGTACAATAAGTTTTATATCAACACAGTCTGTTCATTTACCTTTAATATTTTTTGGCTTTCATGAATAATCATAGCATTGAACATTTTGCAATTAAGAATTGTAATAGTACCTCTTACCACCTTGCTGAATTCATCACCACAAGAAAAACACAAATAATTAGTTTAATGCTTCTGCAATAAACTAAATAGTTATAACTCCAAAATTATATTAAACTGAAGCCTTCATTGTGATCAATAGCTTGGATCAGTTTAGAACGCAGAGTTTCTTTTTCTGTGTATTTTGGAAGATCCAGAAGATTAAAACAGGTATGGGAAACTGGGAGATATTCTTCACCACCTCCTGTTGACTGGATGACTAGTTTTAGACTCTTCATACCTAGAATAGGAATGCGATCACTACCTGTCAAAAATACTGTCAAGAAAAAAATTATTTAGCCAAGCACTTTTATCAAAACATTATACTGTATCACGTTATTTAGTACAGTCACTACAGCAAAGGTTTAACATTTGCTCTAATATCGAAGCCTAATTCCAGAATTTGAAGCATGACATTTGAGACACGTACTAATTACACATCCACAGTATATATTTTTTTAAAGTGTAATCTTAACACACAGCAGAAGTTTAGTAAATACTTGATGAATGAATATTGCTCTGACAAAAACATTTTGGGAGCTCTTCTTTTGGGAATCAGGCTGTTTAGAAATAGTTTAAAAATCCAATATAAAATGCAGTTCTATCATTTCTTTTTCTATTTTTTATTTTTAAAATTAATTTTTATGGTGACACTGGTTAACGAAATCCGGTAAGTTTCAGCTTTTCATTTTAATAGTAAGTAAGGCATATGTGTACTTACACTGTGTGTTCACCACCCTTAGATTTCTTTCTGTCAACACATATTTGACCCCTTTTACCTCGTTTACTACCCCTCCCCCACGTTTTCCTATTTTTGTCTGTCATTTTTAAAGAAAAATCTATAATGGGCAACCGAAACTCAAATCACTGAAGAATGACTTATAATATGCAAAATAATTTTTTTCATTTGTTATAAAAAAAATCCATAAAAATATTCATGGCAACAGCAGGAATAGGAAAGGCAATGTCAGTGATTCAGATAACTTAAATTCTGACTTTATTTAAAAAGAAATGAAATTTCCATTAGAATACAGATTTTAACAGATGAAAGAAACAGATTAGGTTATAAATAACAAAATCCTGGAACAGAAAAGCTCCATTTTCCACAGCAATTCCCAAAGTTTTGGAGCAGAAGCAAAGTGAAAAAGAATGAAGACAACACAGAGAAGAGCTACACTCCAGAAATCTTTTTAGAAATTCTAAAAGGAATTACAACCCTGGTTTTATTGTAATCAGTGTTATAGTTTGTGCTCATTTGAAAGAACCAATTCTATTTTGGAGGCAAATTGAATTTAGCTTTCAAAATAAGAAACCACATGTAATAAAGAATGCATATTTAAACAATTCTAATTGAAAATTAAAAACGTAACCTTGGAATACTGTAAAAAATAGCCTTATTCATCAAAGTCAACCTCCTATGAGAATAAATTTATTAAAGTCCATTCTCATAAAACATAGAAATAGAAATACTTACGCAGAAACTGTTTTTTCTTTTCCAATGGCAATTCATGAAATACTTCCCAAAAAATTTTTATCGTAGGATGTTCTGCCCAATACTCCCCTTTGTATTCTGTATTCTAAAAACAACAGAACCATTTATTAATATTAAGGGATATTAGTTTTGTCTTGAATCTAAAAATTGGCCTCATTTCTTTAGCACATAAACATTGTCCATGAGTTTGAAGCTCATGTAATTCAGCTGATTACCTGTTATTTACTGGGCATTTTGTAATTTGGAACTATCAGTTCTAGGGGTAATGGAAGTAAATATGTATAAACTAGAAGAAATGTCTCCCCATCACTTCAAAGAACACAAAAGGATTGTAATACCATCTCCAAAAGTAAATGTCTAAAAGATAAACTAGAATTACCACTACAATGTTAATGGATTATTAAAGTTTGACATGGAATAATAATCTGTGATAATTATAAAATTTTCTTTTCATTAACAGAAGTCAAACTAATAATTTTGCATTCTATCTTCCTGTGTAAAAAATGGTACTAAGGACATCACCAGTAATTTCTGTGGTAATCAGTTTCTAAGATGGCCCCCAACGATCTCTGCTTTCTGCTATTTATGCCCTTGTATTAGTCCCTCCCATACTGAACAGCCTGACCCCTGTAATCATTAGGATACTGCGGATATGAGAAATCCATAGCTTCTGAGGCTAAATCATAAAAGACTTCTACTTCAGCCTCTTTGACCACTCTCTCTAAGGGAAGCCAGTTGCCATTTCATGGGGATACTAAAAAAGCCCTATGGAGGTCCTTGTGGTAAGATATTGAGGCCTTTGGCCAATAGCCATGTGCATGAGCCATCTTAGAAGGGAAACTATCTTTAATTAAGTTTTCAGATAGCTAAAGCACCAGTCGATAATATCATAACTATAACTTCATGAAAGACCCCTGAACTAAAACGACCCAGCCAAGCAATTCTTGGATTTCTGACCCACAGGAACTGTATGAGACAATACATATTCACTATTATTTTTAAGTCATTAAGTTTCAGGGTAATTTGGAGCAACTCCCCTTGAAAAAAGATTAGCACTAAGAAAAAAGAAAGATAGCAAGAGAGAGAGAGAATTAAGTCTACACTGTGAAGTGTCCTTTTTAAAATTCAGCCAGTAGTTTAAACTTTTGTTCTTATACAGCAAGACCTTCCAGCGTCAAGGCCTTTGGACCCACTGTTTCCTCAGCCTAGACACTTAGACATATATGCCTTCTTTGTTCATGAGGCAAATAATTTCTACTAATCCTTTAGGGCTCATATTAAATGCCAACTAATTCAATCAGATTCATTCAACAAATATTACATGAGTTTTAGTCAAAGTCTGGGGCCCTGGGGAAATTGCAGTGAACCAAGTCCGTCCTTTGTGGAGATTACCCATCTAGTAAGAGCCTTCCCAGATTTGTGTAGCCTAGGTCAGGCTCCTTATACACCATGCACTGAACTCACTTTCTGTATATTCATTGTAGTTCAATTACTTAATATCTAGCATCCTTATTAAAGGGCAAAGACCATGTCTCAATCTTAATATTGCTGTCTCCCTAATATCTTACATAGTATTAGGCATCTAGCATGTGCTCAATAAATATTTGCTAATGGACTTCCTGAATTTTGAGCTCTGTTTGTAGCCATGATTATCCCTATGACTAAGATAATCTTAAAGTCTGTGAGCATATTAGTGGGAATGAAATGAGGATGGCTAAAGTTATTTCTTTTTTTTCTTAAACCTCTAGATGGCTCTGGAAGAATGGCATACAGTTCTGATGAAGAGCATATAGAGTCACAAATCATAATTACTAAAGTTATAATGAATCAGATGGAAGAAACCAAAGTATACTAAGTATACAAAAAGTTACTGAATTACTAGTTCTTACTGAATGAACTAATACTTCTACTTCTATCAACTATATCTTCAGGCAAGGATTTAGTACTTAAGAGTGCTAGGCTCTGGGAACACAAAAATCCTGCCTTCATGGTCTTTGCATTATAGTGAAAGGAAAGAAGTGACAGACAGTAAAGACAATTAAGCAAAATTCAAAGAAGAAAAAATAGAGCAGAGAAGGGAGATAGAATGTGTGTGTCTGCAATTTTAGATAAGTTATCCATTGAAGGTGTCTGAGAGGGTATAAAGACATGAAGTGAGAGCAAGAACCATTTGGAATTATCAAGGAGAAGAGAATTCCAGGTACAGGAAACAGCAAATAGAAAGGCTCCCAAGACTGAAGTGTTCCTAGAGAGCTTCAGGCTCAGCAAAGAGGCCAATAAGGCTAAAGCAGAGTAGGTGAAAGGAAGAATAGGATTGAGGCAAAAGGACAAATTGTGTAGGATCTGAAGTGTGATAGGAGGTCATTATATTGTTTTCATTTTAGGGTAACTGGATGTGAAGTCCATTTCCACCGGAGTTTCCTTATAATATAGCTTTCTTCTCTTCAGCAGATCAATTGCCCTTCTCATCCCACCCCCCAAATCTTTTCAATCCCCTTCCTGGAGGATTTGAACCTGGGTACCATCTTTCTGTGTGCCAATCTCAGTTCTTCTCCGTTCCCAGATTCTAAAGCTTCTCTCTAGAGCTGTCTTTTGTTGGGTAGGAGAGGGGACATGAGGGGCCAAATAATTCCTTAAATTAGCTTTAAAGTAATTCTATTGCTATTAGCCCAGCCCCACATTCTTGCCATTACAGTACACAATGTCCGGATTCCCAAACCTTTCAGGGAGATTCTACGGTGTGGAATGAGTTGCTTTAAGTCACTCATAAATTAATCTACGTTTTTTTCATCTTCCAAAACTACTTTTTCTCTTGTTCACTGTATTTTTGTAATTTTTTTTTTTGGTCTGTGTATTCCAATTTTTATTCCTTTATTCTAGTGAGATTTTGGGATAGAGCAAAGATAAATGTGTGTTCATTCCACTATGTTTAACCTGAAGTCCTAAATTATTTAATTTTAAAGATTTTATTCCTTAAGTTATTATCCACTAAAACTGACTTTTTTCCTGATGTGTGTATAGTTCTGTGAGTTTTAAACACATGTATTTATTGTGTAATCACCACCACCACGATCAGATTACAGAACAACTCCATCACCCCAAAAGAACTCTCTTGTGCTACCCTTCTGCGGTTACATACTCCCTCCATCCCTACCACTATCTGTCTTAGATTTATCTTCAAGAACGTCATATAAATGGAATCATTTGGTATGTAATCCCTTCTTTGAGACTGGCTTCTTTTAGTCAGCATAAGAATACTGAGAGTCATTCTAGTTGTTGCCTGTATTAATAGCATATTCCTTTTTTCTTACTCAGTCATATTCTACTGTATGAATGTACCACTGTTGGTTTATCCATTTACCCACTGAAGACAACTATCTGGGTTGTTTCCAGTTTCTGACATGTTTGCAGATTTTCAAAAACATGTTAAAAATTGTGGCAAAATACACACAACATAAAGTTTAATATCTTAACCCTTTTTAAGTATACACTTTGGTGGCATTAAGTACATTCACACTGTTGTGCAACCATTACCACCATCCATTTCCAGACCTCATTTCATCTTGCAAAACTGAAACTCTGTACTCATTAAACAATAACTTTCAACCTCCCCCCCTCCGCCTTTGTTCATAGACTTTTGTGTGAATATAATTTAATAGCTAGGAGTGACAAACTGTTTCTAAAGTGCGATTACCATTTGTATTCTCACTAGCCATGTATGAAAGTTCCCAATGCTCTTTATCTTTGTTGATTCAGTATTATTTTAATGTTAGCTAATTAATAGTTTTAGCCTTTCACTTTAGGGGGCTTCTATCCAAGTGCTGTCATAGATGACATTTTTCTATATGAACAACAAATACAAAGATGCTATCTAATTTATACATAATTAAAATCCATTCATTATAGTTTGATAGATATAGTGTTTTCCTATAATACTAACAGTAATAGCGTAAAATGGAAAACAATAAATAAGAGGACAAGATTTTCATCAAGCCGTATTTTCCTTTTGCCTTTCCATATAAACAATATGTGTTTTCTCCTACCTTTTCTAGTTCCTTCCAATCAATTTGTATTTCCAATAACCATTGCTTGTAGTTCATTAGGCTGGAAGAGCTGAAGGACTTTTCCTCCACAGACCTTATGAAAGCCCGCATGAAAAGCATCAAATAAAGAAGCCACCGATTTATTGAATATGTAATCCACATAAGCATCGACAAATTCATGCCTATAAATGAAAGATCACACATGCACAGAATATAAAAATAATTTTTTTACAGAGAAGACATATTATTGTCTTATTAAAACTTTGAGTGCTCCTGTACTTTTTTCTACTTATGTACAAAACTGATTATGAGTAGGGCTCAAAGGAGATAAAGACTTCATAGAGAACTTTATTCTTTCTATACAAAAATCTGGTATATTTACGAGGCATGTATAAGCATCAACATTCATAGCCATTCTCAGGCTATTCCTAAGTGAGATGTCATTTCCTGATAAAAAGAATGAGGATGCAAATGGGTATCAAAATAATTTTATAACAGTCATGAATTACTGACAATTTATATGCTCTACTCCACATGTATCCCTAAAAAGAGCAACCTATTAAAAATATTCAGTGATGAAAAAATGAGAGCTTTGGGATTCAGATTATTTGACAAATTATACAGTCTGTTTTTTCTTGGGTAAAGAAACAAAAAGAAGCCCTTTACCCAGGAGTTAGAACTGCAATTTTATTCAAAGTGTTCTGTTAACCATAAATACTCTATGTGACTCTCTGGTCAAAAAATAATGAGAACGGGTATTACAGGATTCCAATATTTTATACTCTTGTCTTCCAAATTAAAAAGGTTGATTCTACAAATGGAAGTCTTCCAAATTAAAAAGGTTGATTCTACAAATGGAAATACTGGTAAATTTAGTCTGCTAGCAAATTATAAACTAATTCCAAACTGAATTTCAAAAGCCTCCCCCCCCCCAAAAAAAAGGTTAAAGGAGGTCACTGGAAATATAAAATTGGTGGGCATATGCTATCAGGTTCTGATGAGAAGAAACAGATAATTTCGTAATGCATAATTTTATAATTCACCTAATTAGAAAGTCAAATTGATCTGTACTAGTTAAGTCCCTTAAACCCAAGTTTTTAAGTTATAAAGGCTAAATTGTTTCATGTGTTAACATTTTTGTTTTCAACACTTTCACTATGTAAGTAGGATTGGTACAAGGATCAAAATTCTTTAAATTATTTCTAAACTAAAAAATCTATGTAAAATAATATTTTTTAGAAAACTTAAAGAATTAGACCAATAGAAACTTTAAAAGCAGGAAAAAAATTTTTTCCTAAATTATATTCAAAAGCTTTCAAAACCAAGATATTTTTAAAAAAAGGATAGCTAAAAACACCTAAATTTTTCATATTATTTTAAAAACAGTATCATTTTATCAAAGTAAGAGATATACACAGTTAAAACTGTCAAACAGTAATAATCATTTAACAGCCAACATTTACTGCAGCACATACATGTGCTAGGTACTATTCTAAGCATCTTTGAAATTATTGCCTCATTTAATCCTCAAAATAACCCTTGCAGTAGGTACAATTTATCATCCCATTTTACAGAGAAGGAGACTGAGGCATGAAGACATCAATTTATTTACCTAAAGTTGACAGGTTCTAAGTAGCAGAATTAGGATCATCATTCATTTGGATCAAGTCCCTGGTAACAGCCATTAAGCTAGTTTCTCAAAGAATTATAACAAAACAGAACAAAGCAGTTCTGTCCTACACCGTTCCACCAGAATTCTGTATTCAAAAGCAACTATTTAACTCCTTTTGCTACTTCTTCTGATGTTTATCTTCAAACTTCAACAACATAGTTCCTTTCACTGTTATTCCTTGATTTTTGAATTTAAGTATTATCTAATGAAATGAATGGCTACTGCAAAAGGTGAGAATTTACCTTTTATTTAATTGCCCGAATCTCACTTTGCCTCCCTGAATGCTCCCATTATAACAATTTTTGGTTCAATATTCATTTAACAATGAATGTCAGCAATGTCTACCTCCTCTAGACTCATTCAAATATATTAGGTAGAATCAGTTGCACTTTTCTCCTGCAGACAAGCATCCTGAACCCCTCCATCATCTGGCTCTAACCCAGACTTGTGGGTCCTTCTACACACTGCTGTTCTGCAGAAGGAATCCTCTGTGCCCCTCTTCTATACAGGATCCTATTTTTTTGGATCCTTTGTCTTCCTTTTTTGGTTAAATTGTTTATTTTGGTATAAACACATTCTCCAGTAACTTCCTGGAGAAAATACAGTGGAAGTAAATTCTCTGAGATTCTGCATGAAAATGTTTTTATACACTCACACACACTTGATTAGAAGTCTGATGTTATGATTTTTAATTCTTTGTATATGGTCTGTTTTCTAGAAGGGTTTTAGGGTCCCTTTTGTTCCGGATTTGAAATTCCATGTATTTTCCCTTGGTATATGTCTTTTTTCACTTCCATATTTTCAATCTCAAAAGGTACTTCAGTCAGTTCTGGGGAGTTTTCTGGTACCACTTCTTTGACAATTTCACTCATTCCATTTCATTTTTAATAGTATGCACATGAACGCTACCCTTATCATTTTGAGTTTCATCAGCCTGCATTGTTTGTTTCCTTAGTATTCTTTTTGACTGCTTTGGTCTTTCCTTAAATGTCTATTAACCATTGGCTACCCATTCACATTTAAAAGTTAGGAAGTATACAGTGTCAAGGAGGAAGGACTCTCAAAACTCCCTGTTTCAGTTTAACTCCTTGTTCCTGGCTGCGCCAAACTGTCCTCAGAATTCACAGTACTTTAGTTCAGTCTCTCCAGAAGGCTGGACAGGGGAAGTTGCCAGGCTTCTGATGTGATAAAGAAAATGGGTTTTCTAACTGCGTTTTGAATAGCCAATCTTTGTTTCCAGCATTCCTCTAAGCCCCATAAGCTTTCTACCATATTTTTTATTCTCAGTGCCTGAGCTTTTGTTTTAAACATGAAGTGGCTGCCTTCTTGGCTCTTCCTAGTCCATCTTATATTGCTGCTTCCTCTAGTTCAGTAAAGTTAGTTACCACTGTTTCTAGCTTCCAAAACTGTGTATACTGTTTTCTCCTCTTCTCTCTGTTCTTGTTCATGATCTTTTAAACACTTTATTATTGTCTTGAAGGGATTTCAGAGCAAAAAGCAGATTACTTTCTCACTAACCATTAAAAAGGTAAGTTTTATCTGAGTAAAACAAGGTTCTGACGTTTCTAAATATAGAATAAAATGCCTACTGAATCTTATCACTACCACTGATACTGCTATAATTCACTTACCGATTTTGTTTGTTAACAGCTGTGTCTGCACCATTTAGAACCAGCTCTTTCACTTCTGTTGCACCAAAGTTTTCAACTGTGATCTATTAATTTAAATTTTTAAAAAAAGTCAATGTCAGGCTCAAAACTTATTATTTTAATAACCTCTTATTATATCTACCTTCTCATTAAATATAGGAATAAATCTGAGGTGAAATTTTGCTAATATAAACTTATCTGAATTCTGCATAAAAGCCACAGTTAGAAATTGTTTTCTAGCAGTCTGAAATCCTACCTTGATTAACTAATTAAATTATAAATTACCAAGTGTTTTTGTTAGTTAAGAACAAGAAACTGAGTATCATGCATAAAATCTATTAACAGTCACTACTGGAGAAAATATTAGAAAAAATATTTTCCTTGGACAGGTAATAGAATCCAAGTGTCCAGAATGCATTCAACTTAGATCAGCTATGCATTCTTCCCATATAAAGCTGCTAGTCCTGTATTCCTTGAATCTGCCTTGTTTTCTTAATCACAGGCAGTTTTCCAGGTATGCCCATTAACTTGGTTTATAAAGGCAGTTGGTTATTTTGAAACTTTTTATTTCCCTTACTAGTCTGCTAATTTTCTATATAATATTATCATTCCTACCTTTGTATCTTTTTCTATTCCCTCTTTTTGGATTAGCCTCTCCTATGAAAACATTTTTTTAGTACCTGCTATCTATAAAACACTATGGTGGAGTGAGGTGATAAAAGATGAATAAAATTCCTGCTCTGGAGTTTACTATCTAGTAAAGAGAAGAAAATGTGATATGTAAAACAACTCATTAAAATAAAATGTTAAAACAGAGACAGGAACAAAATGCTATCGGACCACAGAGGAAAGAAAAATTACTTCTAAATGGAGGAAATATAAATATGAAAGCCTCGAAGAACGTCATTTGAAAAGCAACTACAAGAATGAGTAGGGCTCTGAAAGATTGGAAGGTGTTGGGATTTCCAACTGAGCACATAGATTGAACAAAAGGATGAAACTAGAGAGATATATCAAGTTCTGAAAATATATGGCCCTAAAACACAAGAAGGCATGTGAAAGAAAACTGACATGACAAGTTGGTATGAATAGAAAGATACAAGGAAAGTTAAAAAAATGCCAGATTGTAAATATCCTTGAAGCTCACTCTAAAGCTATTACTCTGCAAGTAATAAAAAAACCACTGAAAATCTCTGGGAAAAAATGACAGTGGGAAGAAATGTTTGAATTATCATAGTTCTTGAAATATATATTATGAATTCACAAACTTAGTGATTGATAAATTAGAAATTATATTGCTCAGAACCCAATTTTCATCAATTGAGATGATCAGTAAAGATTCACAGATAACTGGTACAGTTATAGTGAATTAACTGAAAAGGGGAACCAAAATTTCATAATAAATAGAAGTCCAAGGAGAATTTTTTTCTTAAACACAATTACTAGAATAAATTTATTTCATCATAAATCAATCAAATTTTCTATAACTGAGCCATGTACAAATTCTCAAAATGACCAAAGAATTCTGAGGGGACACATAATTTTTTGGCAAATTGTGTGATAGCAGAATATGGTATCTTTCATCAGCTTTAACTACAAATTCATAAAGAGGACTGTCTGGGAGGAAAATAAACGAAAACACAATTAAAGTATTTTTTTACAAAAAGAAAAATAAATAAAATGGAAGATTTTACCTTTTTCCCAAGAGTCTAATTGATAATATTTCAATTTGTTCCCTTCTGACATGACTTATTATAATCCTTGATGATTTTTTTTCCTTTCATTGTCAACTAGTCTATTTTGGCGAGATCCTCACTTGTCAATGGCTTTGCATGACTGGATAAGTTACTTAACATCCCTTTCACTTATTTAACCAAATTATGCATCTTTTCGAGATTTGCAACTTCATTTTCCAAATAATATTCCGATGTATTTTCATTTTTATTATAGTATGTCATCCAACAGTAAGACAAAATGGTCAAGAAGAATGTTAGTGTGAAGCAGAAAGGGATGACTGAGTGGAAAGCTCATTACTGAATATTCTCATGTTATAATAATCTTTGCTTCTCTAAATATTTCTTAGTTATAGACTTAAAAATGAACTCTTGAATAAAGAGGACCCTTTGTATTTGTAAAGATCTTTAGCATAATGATAAAAGCATAGAGGCTTTGAAGTCACAGTGCTGGGTATAAACACTATTTCTGAATGTAATAATTGTTTTCAGTTTTATCTGTAAAATAAAGATAATAATACCAATCACATAGGATTGTTAGGAGGATTAAATAAATAATGCATATACTAGGACTAGCATATAGTGAATGCTCAATAAATGTTAGCTAAAGGGTTCTTTAAGAATTCCATCCATCCAAATAAAAAAAACCATAAGGCACAGCTGTTAAATAAAAGAGATGATGAATAATCCTATGTCTTTCCAGCTTACCGTAAAATTAAGACAAAACGTTTCCTCAACATCATCTTCTGGATAATCCAGTAATTGCTGCATGCTTCTGTAAAATATATGTTTCTTTGAAGTAAAACGTTATTGGTATTTTGACTGTTTTGTTTATGATAAGTATACATCTCTCACTCGATAAAATCCTTTTAATTTGTACTTTTACGTTTGTTTCAAATGGTAGATGGACAATTGTAAACTTACAATGTTGAAGGAAACATAATCACTTTAAGGTTTTTATCTTTTCCTCTGAAAACAAAGACCATGTATCCACGCATTTTCAACATCTGTCCTTATTTATATACAACTTTTATTCCATTTATGTAATAAATAAAAAGAAATTTTACATATTGCAGCTAGGAATAAAAGTGATCGAAAGTAAAAGTCCAAGTAAATCACTCAACTACTTTTAGGGAATACTTTTCAAAATTTATTATCTGATACTGGCAAACTTTTGTTAAACCACTAAAAAATTTAGCAAATGGTTTTAGACACCTAAATCTTTTAGCATAGAATTTTAGATTGGTGTAACATAATTTGTTTTCCTTAATTAGAACAACTTTTATTTTAGAAATTCAACAAGAACATCAAAACACAATCATACCCAAAAGAAAAGCTTTCTGTACATTCCCATTTCCTAAACTCCACCTTTGCCACCTTTTACAACTAACCTCCCAACATCAGGCATTAGTTCTTTCAAATCATCCAAGGATGGCTTCTTTTTCAACAGTTTCTTATATAAAGCCAAAGGAAAATGGAGGTCCACGATAGTAAAATTATAAATTGCTAATCCACAGATAACACCAATCAGATGGAACAAATCACTGTCTTCAAATGTCTAAAAACATAAGAAAGAAAAGACTTGTTCTTCAAGTTAAAACATTAATTATTTTGATTACAAAAACACATACTTGTAGTAGAAAATTTAGAAGATACAGAAAAAAGTAATGAATGACAAGAAAAAGTTCATTCTCATTTCTATCTACCCGGAATAATATCACTGTTACTATTTTCCACATTTCCACCCAATGTATTCTCTAAGACAAAATTAGAATCTAGCTGAGATCACACTATATATATAACTTTACAACTGGCTTTTTTTCCCTATAAATATAAATATTTCCACATCATTAACCATTAAATAAATGATTACTAGAACTCCATTTGATTTAAAAATTGTACATATTCAAAATATGGAAAAAAGCAAAAAAACACAACTCACTAAGAAACAATGATTTAAAAAAATTTTTATACATTTTCATCTATTTTAAGTTTAGAAATATTAAAACCTATTTGTGTTCTCATTTTTCTAATTACAAAACAAGTATTTTCTTATGTTATTATATATTCTTCCAGAACATGATTCTTCTTTTTTAAATGCCTACAGTACTTGGTATTCCTAAGTGGTCTCCCATCCAAGTACTAAATAGGCCCAACCCTGCTTAGCTTCCGAGATCAGATGGGATCGGGCTTGTTCAGGGTGGCATGGCCATAAACCAGAACATGATTCTTAATGGTTGCATACTGCATCATATAAAAGTACCATGGTTTGCTAAATTAGCTATTTTATTATAGTTGAACATTCAGATTAAAACACCGTAAACAATGCCTATTCTGCACTCCTATCCCCTACCTTTAGAGAAGTAAGGAGAAAATGGTATTTTTTCCCCCCATCAGATCTGGGGTTCCAGATATGGGTTCATTTACTGTCTAGCCTCAGTGTTTCCAAAGATAAAAACAGTATTTATCTCACATGGTTGTTGTGAGGATTAAATGGGATAATGTATGCAAAATGCTTTTATTGCAGTTCCTGAAGCACACAGTAAAGACTCAATACATGTTAGTTATTCTAATTAGCTAGTAATATTCCAAATAAGATGGACATCTTTTTTGCATATATTTTGGTTCACAGTTTGGAATATTTCCTTAGAAGAAATTCTGCTTTGTAAGGAAGAATTATGAAATCAAAAGATAGTTAAGCATACTGTCAAACTCTTTTCCTCCACACCTGTTCCAGGTTATACTGTCATTTGCAGTCCAGAAAAATGCCTATTTTCCCACATTTTTGTTGTGTATACAACTATAAACACAAATACACATTTCTGAGTTAAAAATGACAACTTATTTTAGTATATATTTTTGACTATTAGTGATAATAAAAATTAGGGATTTGTCTGTGCTTGTGAAAAACTCTTCACGTACCTGGCCTGGCCTATTCATCTTTTGGGTGCTAGTGTATTTGTATTTGAATCCTTCATACATCAGGGATATTACTCTGTGTTACATTTGTTACACATATCTCAGTCTGTTATATGTTTTTTAATTTTGTTTGTTATGCATAAATTCCATATTTTTCAGTGGTCAAATTAATCTTTTTCCTTTGTGACGTCCTACATTTGTATTTAAGTTCAGAAAGTCCTTGAATACAGCAGACTACATGTGTTACTTTCTCTCCCTTCTGAAAGTTCTCTAAATGAAAATAAAGGAATAAAAATAGTATAAACCCACAAGAAAAAAAAAGAATAAGGGATGGTTTTAATAACACTCAATAAATGTTAATATTTCAAAATATGAAAAATAGTTCAATGGCTGGTAACAAAATTGGTAAAGCAAAATAAACTGAAATAGTAGCTTGTAAGAAGAAAGCCAATGAAAAATAAGTTAATTTGTGCTGCATGCTCAGGAACTGGAAGTACCAATCAGTACCTGTAAAGTCAAAGGTACCCCAGCTGCTTAGCTGGTATAACCTAAGGCTCTGAAGGTCAGAGGTTATTAGAGTAGGTATGAAAATAAAACATTTGGTGGGAAGTCCTTTGCCTTTCTGGAGAGGTGAACCAAAGAGGATCTGGAATCTGAGACAGCTGATGGTCAGGGTGCTGCATCAAAAACAAAGGGATCGAACAAACGTCTGTACAGTGAACAACTAGAAAATCCCAGTTTTCCTTTCCAGTATTTGGAACACTACTAGAACACTGACAGCCAGAGATACAATCTTTCTTGAAAATCCAAAGGCGGGGGGAAACAACCTATATATGCTGATATTTAAGGGTTCCCCCTTGAAAGACCCCCACCTACTCACTCTATGAATGAGGCCTATAAATACATGTGTATGCTCATACACATAAAGTATCTGGATACTTTAAAATGTCAACAAACAGCCAGGGATTACAAGAAAAAGACAACAAGAACGAAAGAAAATTGAAGGAATAGGAGGTACTGTGGAAAATGAACAAGAAACTGTGTCAAACAAAACAAAAAAAAGTGTCCAGTATTGAATGAAATTTTATTTGGCATACAAATGAAAAAAAAGATATAAATACAACCTGTCCTTGAGAAAGCTCAGACACTGGACTTGCTAGATGAAGACTAAATCAACTGTTCTAAATATGCTCAAAGAACTAAAGCAACTATGGAAAAATAAAGAAAACCAGGATAACAATGTTTCGACAAATAAAGAATACCAATAAAGAGACAGAAATTATGAAAAGGAATTAAAGAGGAATTCTGGAGCTGAAAAGCACAGCAACTGAAATGGAAAATTCACTAGAGGGGTACAAAAAGGAGATCTGAACAGGCAGAAAAAAGAATAAGCAAACTTAAAGACAGGTCAATTGATATTATCCATTTTGAAGAACAGCAGGAAAAAAGAATAAGGAAATATGAATAGAACTGAAGAGACCTGTGGGACATCATCAAGTGTACCATCATGCAAATAATCCCAGAAGGAGAGAAAAAAAGAGAAAAAAATATTTGGAGAAATGGTTGAAAACTTCCCAAATTTGATAAAAGACATAAATCTAACATCCAAGCTCAACAAATTTCATGTATGACAAACTCAAAATCCATATCCAGGCACATTATAATCAAAGTGTTGAAAAGCAATTACAAAAAAAAAGTAATGAAAGCAACAAGAGAGCAGCAACTCACCACATAGTAGGGCTTCCCAGTGAGATTAACACTAATTTTTAATCAGAATGCAAGAATGCCAAAAGGCAATGGGATGATAATATGGAATGGGAATGGGATGACAAACGAATGAAAGAAAAAACTGGCAAACAAGAATTCTATATCCAGGAAATCTCAGATAAAGAAAAACTGAGGAAGTTTGTTGTTATTAGACCTTCCCTACAAGAAATGCTGCAATTCTTCAGGCTGAAAGGATGCAAAATTATTCAAACCATACAAATAAATAAAGAACTCTAATAAAGGTAGGTACAAGGGTAAATATAAAAGTTAATATTATTGCATTTTTAATTGTTAACTCCTTTTTTCCCTATACAGTTTAAAAGGCAAATGCACAAAATGATTATAAATCTATATTAATGGGCACGCAATGTATAAAACTCTGAGTTGTAAGATAATGGGACAAAGACAGCTGTTCCAGAAGCAGTGTTTCTATATACTACTGAAATTAAGTTGGTATTATTTCAAAATAGACTTATAAATTTAAGGTGTTAATTGTAATCCTTAGAGCAACTACTAAGAAATAACAGATATATACAAGAAAAGGAAGTGAGAGGGGAATCAAAATATACTAGACGAAAATCAAACACCAAAAAAGCAGTTACAGAGGAACTGAAGAACAAAGAAAATATGACATATAGAAACAGATAACAAAATGGTAGGTCTTCCTAATCAGTAATGACCTCAAATTTAAATTAATTGAATTCTGCAAACAAAAGGCAGAGATTGGCAGAATGAACTTACAAAAGAAAACAAACCTAAGTTAACTATATGCTGTCTACAAGCCTCACTTCAGATCCAAACACACAACTAGGTTGAAAGTAAGTTTGGAAAAAGATATTCCATGTAAATACTAACCAAAACAGAGCTAAGTGGCTATACCAATATCAGACAAAAGACTTTTAAGCCAAATATCACAAGAGACAAAGACACATATTGATAAAAGTGTTAATTCATCAAGAAGACATAAGAGTTATAAACATATATCTATCTAATGATATAGCTTTAAAATATATGAAGCAAAAACTGACAGAATTGAAGGAAGAAATACAGTTCTAAAATGACAGCTGGAGGCTTTAAATACCTCGCTTTCAATAATGCATAGAAAAAAAAGACAGAAGATCAGTAAGGAAATAAAAGACCTGAACCGTGTTATAAACCAGCTAGACCTAATGGATAGAGATAGAACACTCTTATCTAGCAAGAGCAGAATACGCATTCTTCTCAAGTGCTTGCTCACAAATATTTCCCAGGTTAGATGACCATAGGTTAGTTCACAATAAGTCTCACTAAATTTATAAAGACTCAAAGCATAAAAAAAAAAGCAAGCTTTCTTAGACTATAATGGAATGAAACTACAAATCGATAACAGAAGAAATATGAAAAAATTCACAAAGATGTGGAAATTAAATGACAACAAATAAGTCAAAAAAGGTATCACGAGGGAAATAAAAAAATACTTAGAGAATAATAAAAATGAAAACACAAATTACAAAAGCTTATGGGATGCAAGGAAAGCAGCGTTCAAAGGGAAATTTACCCAAGAAACCACAAAAAGAGCAAACTAAACCCATAGGCAATGGAGGGAGAAAATACAGTCAGCTCTCCATATCTGTGCATTTCTCATCCATGCATTCAACCAGCCATGGATCAAAAACAGTATTTCTGATCTGAAGTTGAGAATTTGTGGATGCAGAGGGTTGACTGTATGCATTCATTGGTCCATGCCATTTCACATAAGGGACTCAAGCATTCGCAAATTTTGGGCAGTGGTGTGCAGGGTGAGGACTCCTATCAGATCTTCTCCATCTTGGAAATATATTTTATAATTATATAAAATATTTACATATTTTATATAATTATAAAACTCAGCTGAATTTAAATACACAATCCCTAAAAGTCAAAAGTTAATCTAAGTGTGTATCTACTTGGTGGTATAACAATATAGGGTTAACAATTTCCAGTGATATCAAAACACTGTTATCTGACTGTGTGTCTCTCCTGGGTTATACATAAAGAACAAAAACAAAACAATTTTTTAAAAAACCATTTTCAGTTATCATAATGTTGGTGGAAATGTTGGTATTATTAGGCAGCAAATGTATAAGTCTGGAACATTTTATCAGAGCAAGTACACTAGGTAGCAAAGAAGGTACTAAAGAGCAGAGGTTGTGAAAAAAGCATTCAGATGCCAACTTGGAAGAGCCTCTCCGTGACAAAGATGAGATAATACGAACATCAATAAAGATAACAACAACAACGGACTGAAAACATCAAAATTTTAATCATGAACAAAACCCAATTAAACTAATTGATACTAATGAACATACTCATTTTTTTTTTTTAAAGAAAATATCCAGAGAGAGAATCTTTTCCCATATGAACTGCACTATTAGGGAACCAAAACAGTAGATAAAAAGAAATCTGTAAAAGTATCCAAGCTACTTCATTTTTAATAAATTAAAAATAAAATAAAGAATTAGAGTAGCACCATTTTGCAACTCCTAATAAATTAATGAGTCTAGGCACCATCACCAATGACTACTAACACCATAAAGTCCAGTTAGTCTCCTGGAAGAATGAATAAACAATACATCAAGTTTTTTAGAACCAATAGTAAAATATTCTATTCAAATTTCTTTCAACTCAATAGTTCCAAAACTGAACCATTCATTCATTTCACTTATTATCTCTAAATCGGTGGGTCAGCAAACATTTGCTGTAAAGGAAAAGATGGCAAAACAATATTTTAGGTTTTGTTGGCTATAGGGTCTCCATCACAACTACTCAATTCTGCCTCTACCAGCTGAGGCTACAAAACAGTCATGGAAATCAAATAAATGAGTGAACATGAACTTTATTTACAAAAACATGTGCTGGGAAGAATTTAGTTCATAGACTGTAGTTTGCTGAGCAGTTACCTCTGCCCTAAATGGTAAGGTAGAAAAAATCAATAATCTCTAATAATAAATAAATTTTTCCCAGATGGAAAGTTAATCTGATAATTATTATTCAATCTTCAAATCTAAATCAGCAGAAGGAATTTGGTCAACATCATTTTCAGGCTGACCATTTCTTAATTTATTTTGCTAATATGAAATGTGTGATAAGCATCAATATGTTTTGATAACTTTGAGTCCAAAGTTCATGATTTTTTCAAATTGCATTAAAGCAGATTTCTAAGTCAAATGTGTTAGGAATCCAGTAATGACTCTGATTTACTGATTTAACTTGAGACATATAGGTAAACATACATACGTCTATACACAGAAGTAATTTAGAAGGTTGGCTTTTTACCTTATCAGAAAACCAAATGAGCCTGGAATCTTTCATAATACCTAAACATGCCATATTTAGGATCCAATAATTCCCTCATGATGAGCAAGAAAAATTCTTTGCGTACTCCGCCTGCATCGACAGCATCTTCTCCAACAAATATAACCTGAAACAGCATAATGCATATATTGAATGTAAAGAAATAACAGTATACCCTGGAGAACGTATAACATGTTATTCATTATAAATAAAGGCTTAGCAATAGTTTAAAAAAAAATTTTAAATATAATTTTGTTAATTTTCAAAGATACACTAAAAAATGGAAGACACAAATATTTTTTAAATAAAAGTCCAAATTATATAATAGAAATGTCAAAGTACCTTGAGCGGCTTTTTGTAGTCTATATTCTTTGTTTTCCTAAGGACTTCCATTGCATCTCCCACAATATTTTCTCTACGTACCACAAGAATTAAACAGGGATTCACAGACTCAATCACTGGGAGAAAAAGAGAGGAGACATTCTGTCTGTGGGCCTGGTCAATAGCCATCTAGAAAACAAAAGATTTAAAATTTTAATAGCTATGCTACAAAGAAGCTACTGTGACTAAGCCAACCTCTACCTATTAATTAGATATCCTATAATGTCTATAATAATTTCTATACTACTGAATTCATTTAGAACCTCACACAGTACCTAGTATAAGAACTTAATAAAAAATTCCTTTTGAATTTTTTCTATTAATGTATCACTAAAAATACCATCAAGTAAGCATTTAACTATAACACTGATAAATCTGAACACTGTTGTTTCTCAGAAAATAGTAGTAAAATAAACTTCTAAAGAGAATAAGGGACAGCCTGGCTAAGAAGGTTTTATAGAAAATCATATAGTAGAGTGGTTACCATAAGTTCTCACCAAAATAAGCATTTAGCTTTTACTATTTAAAGCCTTTATTCTTTTCCTATCGTTTCCCCCCTGTTCTTATTCTAAAATGGAATATTAAATGTACCAAGTGATTGATTACCTTAAGGTTTTAACAAAGGCTACCAAATAATATTACCACTAATAAGCTGGTTTATTAGCTGTTAGTATAAAACTGTACAAAAATATTGATTTCTTCTGTTGATGAAAATAGAAATAAGCACATCTCTAAAACTGCCACATTACCAATTATTGAAATCTATAGAGGGATTTAAAAAATACCAAATGCATTTATTTTAAAGGAATGAAAATAGATATCAACACTGGGGTCAGGTAACTTTTTAAAGCATTTTTTAGAATGCGAAGTGCCAAAGGTCTCTTCTCATTCTTTTCTTAGTCCTCAGCCTCTACAATAATTCTATACTAAAGAAAGAAACTCAAAAACTTTTTTATTTACAGGTTCAAATGATAAAGAGAAATTCCTGTAGCCCTTTAAAGTCTAACGTAAACTAGTTTAAAAAAAATTCATTGTAAATCAAAGGAATTTTTAACAATAAAACAAAGGGAGTGTAGGGAGAAAAAGGAGGGAGGAGGAAGGAAACAACTTCAGGAAAATACTTTTTACTAAAAACTTTCTTAAAGGAAATTTCATAATCCTCCTAACAAGTGATCAAATGCCTCCTACTTTAACATAATTTCACCTTCAGTCCCTACCATCTTTACCAAGTATAATGAAGCAAGATTTGAAAAACAACCAAAATTTTCAGGTAGACTACTAAAATTATTTATAAAAATTGTATATTTCTGTAATGAAATAGGCTTATTCAATTTTTTAGATATAAAACAATTAAAAGTTAAATTATTCTATTTTCATGTATATATATATATGTATACCCCTCATAACAATATATATGTTATGTCACATACAATAGTTCTCTTTCTAGGTACCAAAGGTAGTTTGCACAAGAGACCACACAGGTACAAAATGTCCCCAAAGATTACTGATTATAAGCTAGTTTCAAATATTACTTCTTAAAAAAAGCACAAAAATAATCCAAAAACCACTCTCAAATCAGACTGGTATTATATAACATTTTACCTGCATCTGTAAGACTGGCATCTGTTTGTAAGAGAGTAGTTTTTTGCTTGGGCGTCAAATACAAATGGATATGTGCAGATTGTAACAGGGATATCTGCCAACTGGAAATAAAAAATTAACTTATTAGTAAAAATTGGTTTGTGATTATATTTCTTGTAGAACTGTCACTTCTTGTAAAGTGATAACATTCTTGTTCACTGTGTGTCATTCAGGAATTATATAATATACAGTTGCTTATTTCCATATACACCTGGATTATCCATTCCAAGTGTTTTTTTAACGTGGAAAAAAACCATGTAAAAAGAGTCCCCAGTATGAAAAAAAATACTAAAGAAACAGGCCAATATTAGTCATAAAAATATTTATTTCACATATTTTCACAAAAAAATAGTAATGAAAATTCAGAAAAAACCAAAAATAAATTTTATTTGCTGTTGGTGTCTGCACTGTAACTAAAGCAATCAACCTTCTTTTTTTAATTGGCCCAAAGTCATCATCTCCATTGCTTGAAATATTTGGAAGTACTATTTTAGTTTCATTATTTACGTTTTTGGATGACCCTTTCAACTCCATCTTTTGCTAAGTTTTCATAAATTCTTCAATATTCACTGTAAATTAAAAAAATCTTTTCCAAATTTTAAGGCTTGCTGGATGTTTGGAATCACTATCTAGAATTACAGTTTTCAGTTTTGTGGCCAACTGAAGAGCTTTTCTAAATATTTTCTGCAGTAAATGAAACTGGTTCAAGGTCACTGCTGTTTCATTAGCAGGATGGGCTTCAATATATTAAGTAAATTCGTTACCGGTTAAGTTATTTATGATTAACCAGTAATTTGTTAATGTCATCTACCTTTAATTGTCAGAGCCAGGCAGTGAACACACGACATACACACACACTATATTATACATAGCATATATACACATATATGTATTGATATAAGCGATGTATAATGGTATATATATATAACATATATGTGTATATATGTTATATACACCTTACAGTTAAATTGTACACCTGAAGCTTACTGGATTTTGCTAACCATGTCATCATAATAAAAATAACATAAAAATAAACATTGTCAGAGCCTCTTGAAATTTTAAAAATAATATGCCAGTTAATCCCTCTTCAGTTGTTGGAACCATTATTCCCTGGTACAACCACTTCTGGACAATTACTGTTTTCCAACAATATTTAAAGTTCACGGCTTTCTATCACTCAAAAGCTTAAAGCAATATTCTGATACAAACTTAAAACTGTGCATTTCTTCCAGGCTTCTGTAAATGATTCCTATTTTTCAAATTTATTTAAAAATATCGTTAAACTCCATTTAATATAATTAATCCTAAAGGTGAAAATAATGCCTTGATCTAAAGGTTGGATCAAGTAAGTTGTATTTGATGGCAAATATAAAACTTTTTATTTGGATGTTCTAAATTACAGGGATGACCAGGTCCATTATCTAAAAGTAAAAGATTTTAAAAGGAAGACATTTTTCCTTCACATAACTCAGCTTCTACAGCAAAATTTTGTGAAACCAATCTGAAAAATTAGTGGTCACCCATGCTTTTAATTTGCCATCAATGAACAGGAAGATCATTAATAATTGTGTATTAGTAACATTAGTTCTTTGTATGTTGCTGAGCTAAGCTATTGTTTTTAGAAAGAGCAATCTCCAATAATGGAAGAAAAAGAAAGAACATGTAAAATGAGACCATGTAAATGAAAATGCGTACAAAAATTCATGTAAACGGTAGGTGTGTCTTTACCACATATAAAAACACTGTGTAAAAAAAAAGTGTAACAGCTTCACCTACAAAATAAGACTAGATTTTTGCTTTTCAAATATTAATATTAGCATGTGGGCTGGTGGTATATATGTGTGTAAGAACATGAAAACAAATACCAAAACATTCAGTAGCTATTTCTGAGCTGCGGATTTACAAGTAATTCTCACTAGTGTTTTCATGTGTGTATATATGTACCTTGTTTGTGTTTTCCAAAAGCTCTATAATGGACAAAATTACATCTGTTATAATAAAAAAGGATTACAAAGGGAAAAAATAAGATTGTTGTTCATTTTTAGTTGCATGGGTTTTATTGCAAAATATTTTTTATTTGCAAATACCATGTTTATCTAAGTTCTTACTATGATAATACTCATAATGCTTTATTGACATTATAATAATAACCTCCATCATGAAGGAAAAAAAAAACACACGTGTAAAACTCAGGGATGGTGTACAGGCACACCTCGGAGAATTGTGGGTGTTCCAGACCACTGCAATAAGCGAGTATCAATAAAATTGAGTCATAATTTTTGTTGGTACGAGGGTCTTGCCTTCAATTTTGTAAAAAACACAACATCTGAGAAGCACATAAAGCAAACTGCAATAAAAAGAGGTATGCCTGTACAGAATTTTTACTGATAATTAGATGATGCACTTGAATTACCCAATTCCCAATTTTAGAGGGAATTATATAGTACTTGAGAGTCTACAAAATTGTTAAATTACAAGTATCTTTTTTGCTTATTAACTCCCAAGTTTCAGTGAAGTAGACTGAAAATTATTCTTAAAAATTGAGGACCCCCAGTTAAATACAGTATACTGTTTCATATGGCTACTCTAGCTAGTAAGGCCAATGATAAGCAATCTGCTTGTTCATTCATTTAAGATATTTAACAGATATTTACTGCACCTATTAAAGTGCCAACATTATGAGTCCAACAATTTATTCATTCAACATACAAAATAAGTACCACAAGTATTATAATGCTGTCAACCTTTCAAAGTTGGGAGAACTTATCTATTATTACATCTATTGTATCATATGTTAGTCACCTTATATACAATTATTTATTCTAGCGACTAACACAGTGATTGCTAATTGTTTCAATGGTGCAGAGAAAAACAAAGAGCTATGAATTGGCCAGTCACAGATTCTTGCAGTTGGAGGAAGATGTATACCTACCACCTACCAAAACAAGGCATATTTTTGTTCCAGCCCTACAACACAGAGGCCCTGCTACAAGGCTTTCAGTGAAAACTTAATACCCCATGTAACGACCCATTTTTTTAAGTGCTTAGAGTTCTAAATCTGCATTTCTATATGTCAGTATGCATCATGTCATTTTGTATTTCAGTCTTCATTTTACCCCTTCAGGGAAGTATATATGGTTTAAATATTTCAGGTCTTCATGCTCCCTCCCTAAGCTGTCTTTCTTCCATACTAAACACTACTAGTTTTCCTGGCCATTCTGAAAAAAAATATATGGTTTCCAGGTCTTCTTCATCCTAACTGCCTTCCTTTAAATGTATTTCAATTTGTCTTAACTCCATCTTAATATGGCCACCAGAAACAAAATAATCTAAGTGACCAATCAGTATAGAATACAATGAGACTATTAACCTCTTACATAGTATATGCAGATGTAAGACAACATGCTGAGTTATATTAACTTTACAGTAAATTATCATTCTTCACTATTTTTGATATGATAGTTTTCATTTCATCCTGTTGTGTCACTAACTAGCTACTAAATGGCAGAAAGTCATTTTATTACTTTGAAACTCCAAAAGACTGAGATGATTTCTCAATCCCTTTTGTATCCAAAGCTCTATGTCATAATTTTATGTGCTACTTCATTTGAGGATGAAGAAGTAAACAATTTAGGCCTATAATTTAACTCTAAGTAATTCACTGGTTCAAGAGCTGGGAAAAAAGCAAAGCAAAGCAAAACAAGAAGACCTAGTCCATCAAAGAAGTATTAAAAAAAGATTATAAAATTTCTAAGTGTTAAAAGGTGATTAGCATTTTTGATTATGTAAACTTGAAGTGCTAGAACTTTATATATAAGATAGTACATTAGACAGAGTGAGGAAGATGATCATATTGAAAGTGTCTAATTTTATGACCATTTCAAAGACCAATTATTCATTTAAAAACTGAAGATAATTTACTTCTCTAATATATTATCTGGATTATTGCATAGGCATTTGTCAAATTTTAAAAGTTTGCTTTTTTATATTCTGAGGACACATTAAATTTTATGCTGAAAAGACTAGGAACACAAATTGTTGAAAGGTATCAATAAGGGGGAATGTTAAAATAGAAGTTTGAATTTTCTTGATAAAATTAATCTGAAATGATACACAGGGACAATTTCTATACATTCATTTTATAATTTATACACAACATATACATATATTATGTGTATGTATGTTTTAAGGTCACATGAAATGAGGAAATTTGGCTTTCCTATCACTTAAGACAGAACAGCACAGTGTACTCTGAACAGAGACTTTATTACACCAAACTTACCTCAGTTAATCCATGGTTGACATCCTAAGACAGCAGTGCCAGAATGTAATAATGAGGAAAGAGCAATGTTAGGTGTCCAAATTTAACTATTTCTATCATTCATATACTTTCGCTACAGCAGAATATTGAATTAATGAAGGAGACCAAAACACATTTCAAAATGTACACTTTTCCACATGCACCTTATTAATGTATAAGTGTCAGACCTCTGTTCAGGTACCTGTGATCATAAAATATTTGAGGTTTGAACATAATGAAATTTTGGTTTCAGCAACTAAGCACTCCACTTGCAGAATTTAGGTAGAATAGGAAAATTAATCCTAGCCTAACTTGGTCTTGAAAAAATAATTTTTATGGCTCGGTTTCTCTACCTGGCAAAAAGAGAAAATATTCCTCAAACGTTGACATTTAACAAAAATGTTTGACGAGTGTTTAGTAGATTAAAATGCATATGGAAACAAAGTAAGAAAAAATAAGCCATTCTGTTTTTATTTTTCAAAAATAACCAGTAAAATATAAGGTATCTTATATTAAGAGTTCTCAAAACACCAAATTATTAAAATACAACTAGAGGACAGGACACTGGGTGGTAAATAGACAGAAGAAATGAAGAGAAAAAGGTATGAAGAAAATAATGTAAACTGTAATAAAAACTTACCACTTCATTGAACAGAAATGTACTTTCTTGCAGAAAAGCATCCATATATGCTCAGGGTAGATTTCATATAAAATGAAAGAATCTCCAAAAATATTTACTAAATTTGCAGGTGCTACCTTGTATATAGTAAGGAATTACTCTTATCCAAAGAGAGGTCTGACTTTGTCCTTAGCTACTGGGAGGTGATGTACAGATGTTTGGAACGTCACTCCTCACTTCATTTGCCTGGGGCTCTGAGCCATGTAATTTTAACGTTCTGCCTTCATAAGGCTGGAGACTGAAGGTCAGCCACATGGGCAATATGTGATTGAGCCTCAATAAAGGTCTGAGCACCAAGGCTCTGGTGTGCTTCCTTTGGTTGGCACTATTCTTCAGTATTATCATGCTTGAATGATGGAACAAAAAACCCTGCTTATGTCTCTACAGGGAGAGGAAACAGAAGCTCTTGCCTTTTGGTACCTTTCCTAGACTCTACCCCTATGTACTTCTTCCCTTGGATGATTTTAATCTGTTATCCTTTCCCTGTAATAAACTGTAAATGTTGGAATGATTTCAATCTGTATCCTTTTCCCTGTATAAACTGTAAAATGGTGCTCAAGTGAGTTCTATGAAGACTTGCAGCAAATTACTGAACCTGAGGGTGGTTTGGGGAACCCCTCAAACTTGTAATTAGTATCAAAAGTGAGGGCAGTCTGTGGACTGTTCCTTCTAACTTTGTAGTTGGCTAATTCTCACATGCCTTGAGGGATATCATTGGAGGCTTTTAAGATATTAGCAAAGACTTAGGTTCTCTCACTACACTGTGCTTAATAAAGCCAAAGCAGTAAAAAACATAAGCAAAATAATGTATATACAAATCCTATTTTGAGAAAGGTAATTATTGATAAGTGTCTTTCAAAACATTCAGAGTACGGAGAGAAAAAAAATGGCGTAGAAGACAGAGACTGTTCATTCCTCTGGTGACCAAATCAAAGTTGTGACAGAAACAAGGAGCAGCAGCAAGGGAAAATCACCTGGATCTAGATGAATAAGCCATACAAACTACGGAGAAATCCAAGAAATCACCCTGCCAATGGCAGAAGGTAGGGTGCGACAAGAATGTGGGCTGCTTGGTCAGAGCTGCTCAGACAGAGGCTGCAGCAGCTGCAGATGCCTCTTAAAGGGGCCGCGTACGCAAACAGATTTTCTTTGGTGTAGACCTGCTCCCTCTGAGCACCAATGCCCGTTCGGCTTGCGCGCAGCAGCACAAGGGACTTACAAGGAGATGTTGTTGGAATAAGGGCTGACGGCGATACTCAGAAATGCCAGAGATATCCATTGTTCTCTGTTGAGCCCTCCTCCTACCAGTGCACTGGACACAGTGCCGCCATAGCTGTTGACCTCATCAAACTGGATAGAGAAGTTGCTCCGCCCAGAGGATTCCCTGAAAACCTCCTCTCTCTCAACTCTGGGCCACTCTCAAGCCACATCTAGGTGTATCCTCAGCAAACCAGTGCTCCTAGCTGAGCAGCATCTAGACTCACACTGGAGGCAGCTGGCTTCGGTTCTGGTGTGGCCTTTTCAGGCAACTATAAGCACAGCAATCTGTGGATTGCTTGCTGAATCTTAACAGATGGCCCCGGAGTGGCAGAGGTTTGGGCTAAATTTGGCCTGCAGCTGAACTTCTCTCAGGACTATTGCCAACTGGACATCTACTTCACAAATCCACACTAATAAGACTGGGACTTAGGAGCTTTGCTTAGTACACAGAAACAGACAAGGAAAAACAGACAAAATGGAAAGACAAAGAAGCAGAAACCATATGAGAGAACAGAACAGAGACCCAGGAATAATAGTCACTTAATTTAACAGATGCAGAGTTCAAAACACTGGTTATAAAGATGCTCAATGAACTTTTGAGAAGTGTAGATAAATTAGTGAGAACTTCAACAAAGAGATAAAGAACATAAAAATTGAGTGGAAGATTATAAAAAGAACCAGTATGAAATGAAGAACACATTATCTGAGATGAGAATATTAAATGGAATAAACAAAGTGAATAAAGAAGAGAATCAATGTCCTATCTAAAGGACAAGAAAGCCAAAAAGGACACTCAAACAGAATGGCAAGAAAAAAGAGCCAAGACTATAAAAGATGATTTAAGGAGGATATGGACACTATTAAGGCTCCAAATATTGTCTGATCACCTTAACTGAAGAAAATCAAGATGTTGAACAGCTGTTTGAAGAAATAATGATGGAAAACTCTCTAACCTGGTGAAGGAAATGGACATAAAACCCCAGGAAGCTCAGAGGATTCCAAAAATCAGGGATCCAAAGAGGCCACACCAAGACACATCATAATTAAAATGCCAAAGGTTAAATACAAAGAAAGATTTTAAAAGCAGCAAGAGAAAAACAAATAATTACTTATAAGGGAACACCCATAACGACTGGCAGCTGATTTCTCAAAGCTATGCAGGACAGAAGGGCTTGGCAAAAATATTTGACAGGATGAAGACCCAGGATATACAACCAAGAATAATTTATCCAGCAAAGCTATCATTTAGAGTTGAAGGACAGATAAAGAGCTTCCCAGAGAAAAATAAGCTAAAGGAATTTATTCCCCAACCCAGAATTACGGGAAATGTTGGAGGGACTTCTTTAAGAAGAAAAAACATGTATCAAAAACAGGAATAAAAGAATGGTAATAACTATATTCCTATCAATAAGTACCTTAAATGGAAAAGAATTAAGTGCTCCAACCAAGATGGAGAGGTTGAAAGGATTAAGAAAACAAAGACCTACATATGAAAAGGAACGGATATTGCTCTGATGAACCTAGAAGGTATTTAAGTCAGAGAGAGAAAAGATAAAGACTATATGATTTCACTTATATGCGGAATTAAGGAATAAAAAGAACTAAAAAAAAAAAAAAAATTCAGAGCATTAAGTTATCACTACATAAGTGCCCTACTGTAGTGTTAGGGAGAACATATCTATCTACAAGTTGTTCTGCAGAAAAAGCCTATTAGAAATACACTGTTTAATTTGAAAGCAATTTAACAGATTATTTAAAATCCCTTTAACAGTTATCTTGTGGGAACATTTTAAAAGTGCTATTACTACTAAAATTCTGAACAAAGGAAAACCTTTCAATATTTTTCTGATTACTTATGGCCTGCTGATAACTATACTTGATACCAAGAGATATATCACAGGAGATATATTTTATTCTTAAATAATGAAACATTAATATATATGTAGTTATTTTTATTGCTATACATAAAGAGATGTTATGTATTTGTTGTTATCATTGTGCATTGGAGAAGTCAGTAAGATTATTTTTAGAATTTATATTGTGATGAAAACCATTACTAAAACATAAGTTTTATTGTAAAGAGAGATGTGAACTGAAAGGAATATGAAAAACAATGGGACACTGTAAAAATTGAGAAGGGAGACCATAACCATAAAGAGAGATATCAAGCAAAATGATTTATCAAGAGAGGGGCTTCAAAGGGGCAACCAGATTAAAACCATTAGAAATTTCAATTTAAGGGTTAAAGTATCAGACAAAACTAAAACATTTTTAAAAAGTTAATGCTTAAAGAAGTGAGGATGAACTCTTTTGGGAAATATTAGAATTTGTGAGATAGTTGTTCTATCAGTTGCAAAATCTAATTCAGTCATAGCAGTATTTTCCAAGAGAAATTTAGAAGGAAAACAAAGGTTTGAGGGGCAGAGACAGAACATTACAAAACATGTGAGGTCAACTGAAGGTCTAAAAATTCAACATATTTCAACGTATGACATGCTATTGGCTCCAAATCCAACATATTCAAGCACTAACTTTTTGTGTCTAATTTAGTTATTAAGTATCCTAGAGCCTAGTGAGAAAGGCCTGAAAAATGTTCAAAGTCAGGGTCTCATGGTCTAAAGCAGGCTTCACCAAGCCTGCTTTTAACATCAATGGTTAATGATGTTTCAGTTTGGTTATAGACAAAGATGCAGCTCCTTGGGCAAGTTTTAGATTCAACTAAATACCTGTAGGAAAACACTATATCACAGCTGGTGTCATCTTGATTAAGGGCATAATTGGGATTCCTCTGAGAAGGTACAAAGAGAGGATACTGAAGTTATTGAAGTAATTCATAAAAATTCAAAAGTATGGTGGCTAAATAGAAATAAAAATAATTATTCTAAATAGAAATAAAATAATTACTTCTAAAAACATGAATAAAATGGAAAATACACAAATAAAATTTGGTAATCCAATGCCTAAAGAATTAGTCTATAAAATATTGATGCCATTAAAAAATGACAAGTGAGCTTTAAAAGGGATAAACTTTTCTGGGAAGGAACACAATGCTACTTTAATTTCTTTGTTTTATTAAATTGATGATGACACAAACACGGGAAGTTATGTATTGACATATCTTCTCAAAGCTTTAATATCTTCCCCAGCGTTATATCATACTATCTTCCTAGGGCTGCTGGTGAACATGTTGCTAGTTTCAGTATTGTCCATAGTTAAAGTGCAACAACTTGTCTCTACAGAACAAATACAATGATGATTTTCTATACAAGCATAAATTAATCTTGAATAAGACTTATAACTTAAAAATATAACATAAAACAATTCAAAGACTGTAAAAATTTTTACCAACTTACCAAATATCTTTATTACCTACTTATATATAACAAGTCTTACATAGGTATACAAAGTTCTTGAAATAAATATGTATTTTTAAAAAAATGTTAATCTTTATTAGTAATTCAAATAGGCACAGACCAGTACAGAACTTTCTGTACTTTATTCTAAGTCAAATTTTACTGGATATTTATAGGATGGTATGCTTTTAGTAACTAAAAGTATAAGAAAGAAAAAAAAGGGCAAAGAGTTTAGTAATAACCACTAAGGTATTTTTATAAACAATTTAAGAAGAAAAGTTAGAGGAGGGTAAGGAAATGTACAACTGAGAACAGTACCTAAAATGTAGAGAAAAATCATCAAATAGCAGAAGATAGGAAGAGAGAACCCATGTGCTCTTTTATATTGCCAAGAGATTATTGTAAAGGGAGAAAAACAGATTTAAAAAGCAAAAGGAATCCAATTGAAAAGTTTCATATACCAAGATCGGAATCTTGAAAAACAAATAAAACAGAAATGCTTATATGGTAACCAGCAAGAGGAGAGATCAAGGCCAAACTTTGTGAAATCATATAAAGAGAAAAGAGGTGAAAAAGGATGGGAAAGTGGAAAAGTGATGAGGTGAAGTTAGAGTCTCAGCAGTACAAAAGGATATTACAAGGAAAGCAAAGAATTTCACAGAATTAGTTTTTAATGGATAGGGATCAGGGAGGTATATACCTGATATATCCTTAAAATCCCTGACTGGGAAATAAATAGAGAAAAAAGTCTCAAACAAATTATGACAAAGACAAATGTAATAAAGGTAAAACAATTTCCTCGTAGTGCTTAGAACAAGGCAAAGTGATATATAAAATTTATATTACATATATACACACGCACACATAAAATTTAAAGACGTATACATATTTCTTATAATTCATAATAATTATGTTCTATTAAAGAATTTTTTTAAAAACTTTCACATTGAAGCAAATGGAATTATTTCAAGATTGCAACTCTTGTTTAATAATGATATACCTTTGTATGTGTACACGTACACATACAAGTATGTTTGTATATACATGTATATACACATATTTGTGTATACAAATACATATACACACATCGTATCATCACAAAATAGCATGTGAGTACCTTTAGGATAGATTCTTAAAAGCTTTACTTACGTGGTCAACATAATGTTCAACTCAGTAATAAGACTAGTAATGCAAGTATGAATTTTATTAAAAATGCTCCAGGAAAAAAAGTCTTTAGAGTTATATGTAAATGTGAAAATGTGAAAAACGCTTTGAAAGAAGCTCTGTGAAGTTAAATGTCATAATATAAATTAATGAACTATTTAAGCATTGCACAGTCAAAGACATTCAAGGTAAATCACCTGCTTTCTATTCCCAGAGATAGATCAGAAGAAGCCAAATCCTGAGTTCTGGATTCTGACTTCTAAGATATGATATGAAACCTGCTAAACAAAATTAATAAGGAATAAGCTTCCACTGACATTTGTTGGCTGTGTCAAGACAGCCAACAATAACCACCACCATTTACTAAGACTTAACTATGCCACTATGCCCCAGGAACTTCCCTAAGCACTTTATATGTAGCACATCAATTGGTCTTCTCAATGATTATAAAAGATAGGTACTACTATCTCTAATTTACAGAAAAAGAATTGAGTAATTTCCCCCAAAGACATAGAATAAGTAAACGCTGAGATGGGATTTGAACCGAGAAGCTCTTATATCACACTGCTTTCTTATCATATTTTGAGCTGAGATTCCTGGTCATAACATAATCATTATCCATACTAAATATTAACTTAATTTTTATACTTGTAGTGTTTATGGTTTTAAAGTTCTTACAAAAGCTAAACAGCAGGAGCTTAGAACTAGTTTAGTGTTTGTGTATATTTAAATAAGATAATCATAAATAATGTAAGTGAACACTGGGCTTCTTAAGAAATTGTTTTATTTTTAAATGGGTCCCATCTATCACTCCACTTTCAAAAACACTGCTCAAAAACCTCGGGTACCCTAGGTGGTGTTATCAGGGTTTATATGCAAAGTCTTAAGATAAACAAAGCTCATATACTGAAGCATTAATTTTCTTCAATGTAAATAATTTAAACCCTTTTTCATTGCAATAAGTATTATGTCCAAAACTTGTGTTCATTCAAAGATAAAATATGAGACTTCAAACAAGTCTTGCTAGGGAAAGTTAATAATCTCAGGAAGTAGGATTTTTCTTTTGCTCTGGAGAAAGAGTTTGAAAATTTGGCCTAGATGAGAGATTTAGTTTAAATAGGGAAGGAAAAGGGAAATATTTATTTAACACTTTCACAAGGTCGATTATTTTTCTGTCTTAAAAAACCGTTGTCTCTTGATTCTAGCTAACACTCCACTTTTTTACTTTTTTCACTTCAACGCAGAAATTCTTCAAAGTACTACCTATGGTTATCGTTCCCTATTCCTCACCTCCAAATTTCTCTTAAGCATGCCTTACTCTCCAATGACATTGTCAAGGTTGCCAATAATCTTCATGTAACCAAATTCATTGCTCAATTCTACGGTTTTATCCTACTCCTCAACAGCATTCAACAGTCTTCCCTTCACTTTTTAATTTTAGTTTCCACAACTCTCTCCTACTTTTCCTCTTACCTTACACTTACCTTGATCTCCTATGTTAGTTTTTCTCCTTTCCTCACTTCATATCTAATCCATCAGCAATTTTTGTCCCTTTTACTGTCAAGAGGTATTTCAAGTCCATTTCCCTCTTCCATCTATACAACTACCTTCATAGTCAAACCAAGCAATTTATATTCCCTAACCTACTGAAAGTCTTAACTAGTCTCCCTTTTTCATTTTCTCTTGTCCCTTCACTCAATTCTCCAGAGTCAACAGAGTGATATTAAAAAAATTAAAAAATATAAAGCACATTGTCTTCCCCCCTGCTTACCACCCTCCAATGACTTAACACTTCAGATAAAATCCAAGCTCCTAATCTAAATTTATGAAACCTCCATGATCTGGCACATGCCCATGATCTTTCCCAGAACTCTCCCCACTCCCATACTTATCCATACTAGCCTCTTTCTATACTTCAAACATGTCAAGCTTGTTCTCACCCAAGGTCTTTTACTAGATGTTCATTTTTCATAAAATTCTCTCTGCTCTGATCTTACATGACTGCTTTTGTCATTTAGATTACAGCTAATAATAGTTCATTAGACAAGACTTTTCTGATTACCCAATTGCATGAAACCACAGTCTTTCTTACATTCTGTCAATTCTCTAGATAGTGCTTTATTTGATTACTATTTTCTTGACCATCAGATTACAAGTTCCATTAAACAAGGCCCTCATCTGTCTGGTTCACCACTGTATTTCCAGTACCTAAAAAAGTGCCTGTTACACAGAGGATTCTCAAAAAATATGTGTTGAATGAGCGGGACCTAAAGCCATAGGATGGCTATAAACGACCTTGTTTCCCAGTGATTCGGGGTGGGGGAGTGGGGAGGAAATCAAGTCTCTCCCAATCCACCCCAAATACCTAGGGAAGGAAGCGAAAGATATTCTAGAAGTGACCTGATTTCTATAGGTGAGAGAATCCTAAAAATAGCATGCATTAACCACAATGACATTTGAAAACTACTGTACTTTTTTTAGTGCCTACTAGACATATTCCAGACACTATTAGACGCTGATGAATGAACTAACAGAGTGCCTATCCACAGGAGCTTGCGGCTGATGTCTAGCAATCAATGAAAGGCTACTCGCCCTTCTACAACAGCTACATACTATTGCTTAAATTATTTGCTGCAGGGTTGGAAAAGTTGGCCTCAAGTATACTAAAATGGTTATTAGCAAATAAGAGTATTAAACATCACTGTTTTATTATCTAGTTGCTTACTCACTTCTATATTAAAATTTTACATGTCTAATTCAAGTTTTATAAGATTATGCTATTATTTTAATGAAACATTGTCCAGTTATTAGAAACTTAGCCACATGGAAAGAAGTATGTACACACATGGATGTACATCAAAAATCTGATATAAAATCGAACGCATAACGGGGGAAAAAATCAAAAATAGAATTAATGGCCCTAGGGCTCTCTTCTGGTAGTTCTGAGACACTGATCACACAATAGTAATACATTCTTAGAGTTCTAGTATCAGGGGACTCCAATATTCTCAACATTAGAGAATTAAAGAGGCAACCACAAGGAAAACAAATGAGTTATAAATCCATGTCATACTTGAATTTTTCTTTAGAAAAGTGTAATTTACCTCTTTGGTATGGCTTTGGTACAAGACTGGAATGCTGATTTACAAATACTGCATAGTATGTAGCTGCTCCTTTGTAATGTATTTTTATTTCAAAAATAAGCTCTGAATTAAAGCCCTAAAAAAACTCTGATGTTTCAAAAACAAGCAATTGTTTCTTTCGCATTAGGATAAATGATACATAAAAATGAAATCATAAAATGCAATACGAAACATACCATTCCATAAGCCTGTTGTTGGACCCAGTTGATATAATCATTCCTTATGTCGATCAAGTTCTTGTACTTCATGTATATAAAATTTATCATACTGTATAATCTGTCCGGTTTTCTCATTTACCTGTAAAAAAAAAAAAAGTGTAATTAATATTAAACTTAACCAGTAACTAAGACAGAGTCTGAAAATTGTTTTAATAGGAAAAGGCTTGAGATTTCTTAGCTAATTTTCTCTTCCTATAAGAAATAATTTAATAGGTGCCCACTATATGCAAAATGTTAGTTAAATGCTATGAGAAACACAAAGATTTATAAGATGTGATATATGCATTCAGTATATCAAAATCCCGCAAAAAAAATATTTATGTAACCACCACCACACTATATGAGATATGTGCCATTAAAATGTATATAGTATAGACTAGAAACTATAAGGACTTCTGGTGGAGAATGGGACTCAACAATAAGAACAGTTAATGTTAAGTGTCACTCTGTATTGGCTTCTGATTAGAATAAAAAGTGACATTTGGATAGAATGTGAAAAATGAAAAGAATGCAAATTACCACCCTAGAAATTGCTTACTAATTACAAAAGGAAAAATCTTTACAGTGGAGAAAACCGCCTTAACTAACTGATCAAACCTAATCACCACCAATATTGGGTTAATCTAATATTACTATCTCGCTGGTATAATGCAAGAAGTAGTACAGACATCATTTATGAAGCAGAGAAATGTTTACCCTGAATCTAATCAAGTTTTTGATCTAAATTTCAGTTTACAGGAAATACAAAGGATTGAAGAACAAGTTAAACATTAGCCTACGGAAACAATCAGATAAATATACTGACTGTAGGACTTCTATAAGATTAGCCAGGAGTCTCAAAAAAGTCAAGGTAAGTCTTAATAAATACATTGAAAAGAATCCAAAGTAGACAAAGTATGTTCTCTGACCACAAGGGAGTTAAACTAAAAGTCAATGACAAAAAGATAATTGAAAAACTTGAGAACACTGGCAAGTAACCATTTTCTAAATTACCTAAAATTTTCCTTGAATCCATCAAAGCACTAATATCAAAAGATAACCAAGTAGCATGAATTCCAAGGATTGAAAAATACTTCAAAAGAGAAAGAAGATGCCAAAAAAGGGTCACCTATGGTAGAGCAAAAGGAAGATATCACTGTCATATAAGCAGGAGAGAAGAAAGCTAAAATTATAAGTAACTACTTAAGGCTGATGGCTGGATAACTTGACAGTATAAAACCCCTGGAAGCCTTAGACAGTTTACACTCACTCATAGACTCTTCCACAGACCTCCACTGGTTGCCCATGAGGACAGTGACGAATCTCCAAGAACTTTTCATAAAAAAGCAATTTTTGAAATATTTATTATTTAAATTGTGTTTTACCATATATGTTTAACCTAGGAAGGTTGAGTATCTTTTCTGATGTGACAACTTTTCCATAAAACTCGTAATAGTAACACATCAAGTAAACTAATTATTTCTAGCATCTCCTCTTGTAAGTTTAAAGAATAAATCTTTGTTATTTATTATCCAAGGCCTCTGTGGGAAATCTCAAAGATATTTCATATGAAATATATCTTGTAGGTTTTATTTTCCTGTATTTAGGATCTGATTTGGAAATTGGCTGCTGCCCCTGTGAGAAAGGAAAAGGCCCACCAACCTGCCCAGATCCTTTTCTCAAATAGAGAAGCAAAAGCCTTCTCTCATATAGAGAGAGCAAAAGCCTTAAGCCACTGAGAAAAGGAAAGCATATTCTATGCCTTGTTGCTGGAGGAGAGAAAAACTCTCAATCCCTGGGAGGAAGGCATACAACAGCAGTCCTGAACCCAGATTCTTATATCAGAGGCCCCTCCTGCTGAGGAAGGGAACAGAAACTCTTTGAGAGCCCCATCCTTAAGGTCCAGGCACACAATTTGAGACTGAGGCTATAGTACAACAAAGAACATTTCTGCCCTCTCTGCTCTACCAATCTTGAAAGCACTGGGTGATAAGCAATAGCAGTTTACCACTGAGAAGGGACAAAAATGAGTAGAGAAACTCCCCTAAGGAACAAGCATGCAGATGTTAAGAGAAAACAGGGGCTTTAGGAAAATATTTTGAACTTAATGAAAATAAAAACACATCAAAATCTATGGGATGCTGGTAAAGCAGAACATAAAAGGCAATTTAAAACATTAAATGATCATGTTAGAAAAAAAGGTCTAAAACCAATTGATCTAAGTAAGACTCTGCTTTAAGATCCTAGAAAAAAGGTCAAAGTAAGGACAAATCAAGTAGAGGGAAGGAAATAAAGTACAAAAACTGATGAAAGAGTAAACTGAAAAACGAGAGGAAAAAGATCAATGAAAGCAAATGGTTTTATGAAAAGATCAATAAAACTCAAAAGCCTCTATCTAGACAGATTGAATAACAACAACAAAAAGACACAAATTACCACTACTAGGAATGAAAGAAGAGACAGCACCACATATATATATTACTAAAATTGACTCAAGAAGAAACAGAAATCATAAGTCACACTCTTTTTAAAATTTAATATAGAATTTAAAAATTTTCCCCCCAAAAAACTCCAGGCCAATATGGGTTCAGCAATTAATTCTATCAAATATTTAAGGAAGAAATAATACAAATCTTAAACTCAGAAAAAAGAGAAAGCGGGATCATTTCTTAATTCATTTTATGAAACTAGAATAACCTTGATACTAAAAGCGCAACATGAGAAACACAAATTATCAGATCAACATCCCTTATGAACACAGACAAAAAACACTCAAATATTAGCATATTAAATCCAATAGTATATATAAAGTATAATATATAATGCCCAAGTGTAGTTTATCCCAGTAATGCAAGGTTGGTGTAACATTCCAATATCAATGAATTTTCCTATACTTCAGGAAAATAAAAAAACAGAAAGAAAAGTCTTCTGTTCATCTCAACAGATGCAGAAAAAAGAATCTAACAAAGTCAACAAACCTTCATAATAAACACTTTCAGCAAACCAGGAAGAGATGCAAACTTCTACAAAAAGTTGAAGCCCAACCTTTAAAAAAAACTCCACAATATTATACCTATAGGTAAAATATTGAATGCCTTCTTTATAAGATTAGGAACTAGTCAAGGATACCCACTGAAACCATTTATATTCAACGCTGTGCTAAAATCTTAGCCAATAAAATAAGGCAAAAAAATAACATAATTGTGTACATAAAATATCCAAATGAATCTATGAAAATTACTGGAACTAATAAATTTATCGAGGTCACAGATTACAAGGTCAACAAACAAAACTCAACAGAATTTCTTCATACTAGCAACAAATAACTGCAAGATAAAATTTTAAATTATTTATAATAGCATCAAAAACAAAACATTTAGGAATTTAACAAAGGATGTGCAAGACCTCTAAAAACTACAAAATACTGTTGAGAGAAAATAAAAGACCTAAATAAATTAAGAGATATATTAATTACATTCACAAATTGGAAAAGAAACTAACAAGACTCAACAAAAGCAAAAATGAAATCTGACTGAACTCGTTTTAAAAAAAGCAGCAATATAAAAATCATTTTTGGTATAGTAAAGGAAATTTAAATATGTCTGGATAGATATTACGGAATTATAGTTAAGAAAAAGAACATTATTGATGTTATGTACGAAAATGCCCAAGACGAATGATGAGGTATAAAAGGGCATTTTACTTTCAAATAATACAAGAAAAAAAGCGTACAGTATACACACATATGTGACAACATGTTAACAATGGCTAAATCTAGAATGGAGGATAAATAGGTGTGTATTTTGTTAGTATTTAATTGTTTCTGTTTATGTGATGATGTTCAAAATAAAAAGAGTTAAGTGAATAGAAAAGATTTCTAAAAGAAGGTTTAAAGAAGAACATTCAAGTCAGAGAGAACAGCATGAGTTAAAAGGAGACAAAATTTGTATACAACCTGCCCCAGCTAAAGCTCTGATCCAAAGAGAATGAGAGGCACAAAGAGCAGACCTAGACCCAAAATGCATCTTGGAGTTAAGCCCAACTAAACCCTGTCTAGGTCAGCCAACCTTATGCCAACTCTCAGGCTAAAGTAGGGCTCACTCCAGCAGGAATGAGAAATAATGCTTGTTACTGTATGCCAATGAGTTTCAGTACGTTTTGTTGCAGAGCATTACTATGTTCAGAACTGATACATGGAGAAATAAGGATTCAGAGTCAACAAGTGATAGAATCAGAGTGATATTTTATGAAATTTATTCTGTTGGCAGAGTGAGGCATAATCAAGAATAAGTATAGAAGCTAACTGAATCAGAATATAAAAAGTCAAGGTTTCTAGATAATAAGAAAGAAATAAGAAAGAGCCCGTGGGAGCTATAGGATATAGAAAACAGAAGAGTCAAAGATAACTTCAAAATTTCAAGCCTGAGTAAACTGAAAAAAAAAATTCTGGAACACACACAAACACAAGTCAGGTAAAGATAACAATCTTGGGTGGAGCATGAATGAGAGCTGGGCAGATGAGAAATTTGGTATTAGACCAATTTTATTTTTTTAGTTTTAAATGATGGCAAGGCTGTCAAACAGCTCAAAAGAAAGGTGTGCCTCAAAAACATATTTGAGAACCATTTCCTTAAATTAGACAGACAACAAAGCTGTGTCAAGAGGTGAAAGAGAGGTTAAAAAAAAAGACCAAATACAGACACTTAGAGAATGATGCCACATTTAGGAGAAAATAAACCACTGAAAGAAAGCTGATCTAATATACAAACAAAACTAGGTAGGTTTCCTATGCAGCATAACAAAAATTGTTTACAATTTTTTTAAAAGATCACAAACACATTAAACCAACTAAGCAACTTTTGAAAAGAAACAAAAGGAATCACCTACTAGAAGTATAAACCTACCAGTGCTTGTGTCCAATCAGGTGCTCAATAAACATGAGATGAATGAAAGAACACAAAAAAAGAAGAGTAAGAGACAATATATATACTTCATGCTTCTAATGGCACTGAAATTTTCACTGAATTATAGATTATACCTTAACATTCACTGAGATTTTATGTCCCAATAATAAAATAATAATGGCTATCATTATGGACCACTTATAAAGAACGTCCACATTATTCTATTTAATCTTTAAAACCCTATCAAATAGATACTACTATTATCATCAAATGGGTGAATATACTAAGCCTTAAGAGTTTAAGAAACTTAAACAAGGTCACACAGCTGATGGAGCCAGCAACCTAACACAGATTTCTCTAATACACATGTACCTTAACTCATTATATGACAATCTGATGTTATTCCTTAATATGTTCACACACACACACACACACACGAGGATATGTGAATATATGTATTAGTACATGCAAAATATTTGGGTATATGTGTCACATATATGTAGAATACTTATGTATTAGAACATTCATGTAAAAACATACTTTTCCTTCTATGAATATGTTTAAAATTACTTGTCATCAGGTATAACCAATGCTTGATCCTGTGGCCCCATCAAGGAAACAAAGCCCAGTTCAGGAAGCACATAATAATAAAACTACTTTCATTTTCAAAGTCGACAATTTTAATCCCTCTATTCATTGACAAAAGCACTTCGAGCTCTTTCTTTTACTGATTAGGAGAAACTGACCAGAGTGAAACTGCTATTCCTAGCTTTCAAATAAACAAAGATACTCAGTTTATATAGAGAGATCAAAACCTTCATCTTAGAGCAGGGGTCAGCAAACTATAGCTTGTGAGCCAAATCCTGACCACAGACTGTTTTTGTACATAAAGTTTTATTAGAAAGCACCATGCCCATCTATTTACATACTGTCTGCAGCAGAGCTGAGTAGTTCTAAGAGAAACCATGTGGTTCCCAAGTAGGAAAGTATAATTATCTGGTCCTTTACAGAAAAAGTATGCAGATCCTTGCTTGAGAGTCTTTAGACAAACTCATTCTAAAAATGAAAATATACACAGTAGTTATAAAAAAACACATTGGCTTTCCCCCTCTCCTATATATGTATGTATTTTTATAAATATAAACATGCCCCACATAAGGATGTTTTTCGGTCAACCATGGACCACATACACAGTGGTGGTCTCATAAGATTACACTGGAGCTGAAAACTTCCTATTGCCTAGTGACATGGCAGCTCTCAAAGGCAATTATTCATGCATTACTCACATGCTTGTGGTGATGCTCATGTAAACAAATCAACTATGGATCATTCAACATCAGAAACATGGGATAGTGAGATACATCCCAAGATCTCTCCCTATGAAACAACAATAACGCTTAACATTTAAAACTCAAAACAAAATACCCAAACTGCACACACAGCATGTCTGAACGTGGGATCTGTGCATAAGAGCTACCACAGGTCAAGATCCCAGATATCAGGCAGAGGACTAGGAGAAACGAACAAGCTGCCTCTCATAGCCAGAGCTCTCTGTAGAAGGGGGAAGGGAAAAGGTACAGAGGGTTCCCTGAACAGCCTTGCCTGGGACAGCTGTGAGCTCCACATGGCCGGCAGCAGTGTCCAGTCATCAGGGCGGAAAGCAGAGAAGTAGGGATGGCAGGGAAACAGTTGATTTTTAAAAGCTGGGGTTGCAAAACCAAGGCTGAGCCACAGCTCCCAACTCTCAACCCAGAGGTCCCCTCCCCCCATATCCTCCAAGGCTGAACACCATGGAGCAAATACTACCAAAACTATTGCTAACACTGAAAGGGCCTGAGACTGAGGGTAGCAAACATGATTAAATACCTAGAAGGGGGGGGCGGGGAAAGTATTATTTAGGCTTTATATAAAGCAGGGGTCCAAGGGGCTTAGATGCCACCTACTAGAAACCAAAAGAAAACGCTTTCTTCCCAAAAGGCTAAAGAGAGACTTTTATATAATAAATCCTCTTTCTGGAGAAATGGCAGAATATACTTCCATTAATGCCTAGGCGGAGAAATAGTCCATCAAAAACCATGAACAACCAATGTGACAAGGCATCTCAAAAAGAAAGAGAAAAATCTCCAGAAAATAAGCTTATAGACATAGAAATATGCGACTTAAATGACAGAGAATTTCGGATGGTCCTTCTGAAAAAACTCAATGAGATCTGAAACGATTCACACTGACAAGTTCAGGAACAGAAAAAACAACTAGATGAGCAGAATGAGTTTTGGTAAAGAGATTAAAACCCTCAAAAAGACGCGAATAGTAAAAAACACACTGCAAGAGTTGAAAAATGAAATAGCAAGCTTGGGAAAGAGTCAACCAAATGAACGATAAGATCAGTGATATTGAAGACAGAAATCTAGAAAAAAATAAAAAGGAAGAAGAGAGAAACCGAAGAATGAAAATAATGAAAGAGAAATACAAGAACTAGCTGATACCATCAGGAGAGGAAACATGAGAATAATGGGCATTCTTGAAGGCAAGGAACAAGAGCAGGGATTAGAAAGCATTTTCAGACAAATAGTTGACAAGAATTTCCCAAACCTAAGGAATAAGCTGGACTTGGAATTCAAGAAGTCAACAGAACACTAATTATTACAACCCCAAAAAGCCTTCACTAAGACACATTGTATTAAAATTATACAAAAATCAACGACAAAGCAGAATTCTCAGGGTAGCCAGGGAAAAGAAGATGGTAACCTATAAAGAAAAACCCATTAGGTTATTGGACTTCTCAGCACAAACTTTACAAGCCAGAAAGGAGTGGAATCAAATATTCAAACTATTAAATGAAAGGAAATACCAGCCAATAATAATGAATCCAGCTAAGTTCTCCTTTAGATAGGAAGGAGAAATAAAGACCTTTCCAGACACACAAAAATTAAGGGAATTCTCCACTATGAGGACTGCATTACAGTAAATATTGAAAGGGATCAGCTCACCTAAACCAAAATCACAAAAAAATTATATAATTAGGAGTAAGGTGGCAACCAGGCTGATAGAAGCAAAGGAGTGCAACCCTTACTAAGAACAGGGCATTATAAGCTTTAACAATAAGAAATTTACGATAGCAGGACAGTAATGAACATTCAGCACACATAGGGACAAACTGAGACAATAATGACTGAAAAGGGGAGAATTCAAAGATCCAAATTTGCAAAGGAGAATGGAGATAAGGCACGCGCAAAAGAAAATGGATGGCTGTTGTGTGTGTGTTGTGTGTGTGTGTGTGTGTGGAGAGAGAGAGAGAGATACATATATAGGTGTATATATAGATATATATAGATACACACACACAAAACTATCCTTTATATGTTCATAATGGTAGTAACTACACATCAAAGATTCAGAACTGAAGTATAAACATAAAAGAAGGACCAAGAGGGAAAACCCACAAAAGCAAATCAAAATAAAAAAAACAGAAACACAAGGACAAGGAAGCAATGGAAACACTGAATTACCAGAAAGCAAAAGTTAAAATGGCTATAAAATGACCTCATTCAATAATCACACTAAATATAAATGGACTGAACTGACCAATAAAAAGGCACAGAGTTGCAGAATGGATCCTAAAACAAAACCCAACCAAATACTATCTCCAAGAGACACATCTCACCTACAAAGACAAATACAGACTCAAAGTGAAACGGTAGAAAATGATATTTCAAGCAAATGGCACTCAGAGAAAAGTGGGAGTAACAGTACTATTATCAGATTAAACAGACTTCAAAATAAAAATATGACGACAGATACTGAGGAATACTTCACAATGATAAAGGGACTGGTGCACCAAGAAGACAACACTTATTAATATCCATGCTCCCAATCACAGAGCCCCCAAAACATGTAAACAATTATTAACAGAACTAAAGAGAGAAACAGACCAAAACACAATCATAGTAGGGACCTAAATACCTGTCTATATGGACAGATCACCCAAACAGAAAATCAATAAGGAAATAACGTCCTTAAATGACACCTTAGACCAACTGGACATAATTGACATTTACAGAGCCTTTCATCCCCAAATGGCTGCTTATACATTCTCTAGTGCACATGGAACATTCTCAAGTGCACATGGAACATTCTCAAGAATTGACCACATACAGAGAACCAGAGATAACCCAAAAAAATACAAGAGGGCTGAAATCATACCAACCATATCCTCTGATCGTAACACTTTCAAGCTGGAGATCAACCGTAAAAAGAGCAAGAAGAACCACAAATACATGGAGATTACACAACATGCTACTGAAGAATGACTGAGTCAGAGAAGAAATAAAAAGAGAGATCAAGAGATACACAGAAATGAATAATAATCATAGTACAACATATCAAAAAGAAATAAAAGGAGAGATCAAGAGATACATAGAAATGAATAATAATCATAGTACAACATATCAAAAAGAAATAAAAGGAGAGATCAAGAGATACATAGAAATGAATAATAATCATAGTACAACATATCAAAACTTTTGGGACACAGCAAACAAAAGCGATCATAAGAGGAAAGTTTATATCATTACAGGCCTACTTCCAGAAACAAGAACAAGCCCAATTAAACAACCTAATGCTTCACCTTAAAACACAAGGAAAGGAAGAACAAATGATGCCTAAAGTCAGCAGAAGGAAAGAAATCATCAAAATTAGAGCAGAAATAAATGAAACTGAAAACAACAAAAAGGGATGAAAGAGGGGAAATTACGACAGATACTGCAGAAATACAAAGGATCATAACAAGAATATTATGAAAAAGTATATAACACCAAATTTAATAACCTAGAAGAAATGGACAAGACCTTAGAAAAATACAACCTTCGGAGACTGAATCAAGAAGATCTAGAAAATCTAAATAGACCGATCAGCAGTATGGAAATGGAAACAATCATCAAAACCCTACCAAAAGTGAAAGTCCAGGATTAGATGGCTTCACCAGTGAATTCTACCAAACATTCAAAGAAGATTTAATACCTATTCTCCTTAAACTGTTCCAAAAAATTGAAGAGGAAGCAATACTTCCCAACGCATTTTATGAGGCCAACATTACCCTGATACCAAAACCTGGTAAAGATAATACAAAAAAAAGAAAACTAGACCAATATCTCTCATGAACACAGATGCAAAAATCCTAAATAAGATACTAGCGAACTGAATACAGCAACATATTAAAAAGACTATACACCACAATCAAGTGGACTTCATCCAAGAGGCACAAGGATGGTTCAACATGCGCAAATCAATTAATGATACACCACACGAATTAAAAAATATCTAAAATGTACAAAGAACTCATACGACTCATTATTAATAACAAAAAAAAAAACCCCAAATGATCCAATCAAAAAATAGGCAGAGGACACGAACAGACACTTCTCCCAAGAGGACATGCAAATGGCCAACAAATATTTGAAAAGATGCTCAATATCACGAGCTATTAGGGAAATGCAAATCTCACACCTGTTAGAATGGCTACAATCAACAGGATAAGTAATAACAAATGTTGGAGAGATGGGGAGAAAAAGGGTCCCGCATGCACTGCTGGTGGGACTGCAAACTGGTATAGCCAGTGTGGAAAACAGTATGGAGGTTCCTCAAAAAATTAAGAATTGAGCTATCGTATGATCCAGCAATCCCTCTACTGGGTATTTACTCTTAACACTTGAAAACGCATATCCGCAAAAATATTTGTATGCTGATGCTCATAGTAGCATTATTCACAGTGGCCAGGACATAGAAGCAACCAAAGTGTCCTATGATAGATGACTGGATAAAGAAGCTGTGGTACATATATACGATGGAATATTACTGAGCCATAAGAAGGGATGAAATATTGCCATTTGCAACAATATGGATGGACCTCGAGATAATCATGCTAAGTGAAATAAGCCAGACAGAAAAAGTTGAAACTCACATGATATCACTTATATGTGGGATGTAAACCTAAAAGCAACAAATGAACAGGGTAAGCAAACAGAGATTCATGGACATGGACAATAGACTAGTGGTTACCAGAGGGAAGGATAGAGGAAGATAGGGTAAAGGGGGTCAAATATATGGTGACAGAAAGAAGTCTAACTATGGGAAGTGAACACACAGAGTAAATATATACATGCCTTAAAGTGTATAGTTGAAACTTATTAGATTTTGTTAATCAATGTCACCATAAAAAAATAAATTAATTTTAAAAAAACTGTGCTGCCAGTTGTATAAAAGTATAGCACATTCAACTATGCACAGTATATATAGTGCTTGATAATGATAATAAATGACTCATTGGTTTATGTATTTACTATTCTACACTTTTTATCATTATTGTACAGTATAATCTTTACACTTGTTTAAAACTTTTTGCTGTGCAACAGAAACATTTTTCACTGGCAGCAGCATATGCATCTTGTGCTTACCATAGATCTTGATTGCATAATTTTCTCTTGTGCTTGATCTAATCTCATGTTTTGTACAGTAACATGCTATACAGGCTTGTAGCCTAGAAGTAACAGACTATACCATATAGCCCTGCTGAGTAATAGGCCATACAATCAAGGTTTGTTAAGTGCACTCTATGATGTTCATACAATGACAAAATCGAGTAACATATTTCTCAGAATGTATCCCTGTTGCCAAGTGGTACATGACTATATCCACACTATAACTTTTAATTACCCTAGACTCTAAAATTTAGTAACACTTGTAGAAAATGATTCACGTCACAATGACTAATATATATTTTTCTTTAAATATTTTAATTTTTAAAAGGTAAACTGCCATTTCCCTTGCCAACAGCAACCAGTGTTTGCAGTCTGTATATCCTGCAGCTACAAGTTTTTGAAAAGAAGCACTATGTTAGAATAAACATTAATAATTCAGAAACCAAGTTTGTTTCAGGAACAGAGAAACTGAGACTTAGGAGAAATGTGACTGTCAGTTAATTCAGTTGCAATAACTTAATACCAAGAGAAAAGCAGTTACTCTTGCTTTAAAAATAGAGAAATTAGACACTGAATAGAAGATTGATATATAAAACCAACAGTTTTTAAAAACACATAAAAATAATTTGTATGGTAGATAAGATGAAAAGACATTATTTTCTCCAGGAAGCCTTCTTTAATTCTTCTGAGTTATGTGCCCTCCTATGTGTTCTTATAGCATTCTTCGTTTTCCTTAATCTAGCTATATTACCATGCTATATTATAGGATGCTATATCATAGTTATATCAAGTAATACTTATTTGCTTGTATGTGTTTAACTGCTCTACATTTACAATCTTAACAAGGGCAGAAATCATCTTTTCCTTCTCAGTATATCCCTAATGTCTAATACAATAATAAACACATAGAAGACACTTAATAAATATTTGTAAAATGAATAAAAAAGAATCAGATGTTATAAGTTCAAAACAGTATATACTTAGAATTATTTACTAAAATGTATAAAATAAAATCTTTCACTTCAGACTAAATTAGTTCAGTATTCTGGTTCATAAACCTCTGTTCAGAGGTGATATATGGTAAGTATATATGTGTGTCTTTATTTAAGAATTCCTTGAAGAATACTTTTTGAAAATCACTGATTTATAAGATTAGTGTGATATATAGCAATTACGCTAGACAGACCAAGTCTTTTCTTTAGGCATCTCTATAATGTACTGTGTGAACTAAGAAACTACTAAATAACCCAGGTACTGGCTGGTAAACTCATTTATCTGGTAATGCAACCATTCCTGACAGCAAGTACCAAAGTTATCTTTTTTATGCCATTTGGAGCATTGGAAATGATTTTTAATTCAAAAGCTTTCCAAAGAACGTGACATAAGGGAGGAACGAGTCATCCATATACGCCAAAATGATTAGGAAACACACAGTCAAGTTTTCTAGTTCCTAATCCTACTCTAGGGTTAGGTCAAGAAGGAAATTATTTGAGGAAATTTCTTCTAATTATTAATTATGGAGCAGAGAGGAGGAATATAAAGTTGTCAGATATAAGTTGTCTTTGAAAAACAAGCTTCTGATAAGCAACTTGGGTTTCACTAAAGATGAAAATGAATCATCCCTAATAGTTCATTTCCATGGGTATCCATGTATGGCAGATTGGATCAATGAAAGTTTTCTCCAAAGGGGAAGAAGAAAGATAAGTGACTTCCCTAAGGACGCCCAGTTAGAGATGCTTAAGAAACTGATACTATGTTTAGTATGTAATGACTTCAAACAAGAATTTGGTTTCCACATTACCCAATAAATCAAACTGAAAGAAGCAGTTTCCCATCCAAATGGTGGGAATGGTGACAGAAAATCACTGCTGTATGACTGTATAATAATTATATATAGTGTAATTTAAATAATACATTAATCCTGAGAAACTATTAGGCAAGTATTTTAGTCCTTATTTTATAGATAACTCTCCACCTGCATATGTGATAAAAGAAAGATTTGTTCAAAATTATACTGATAGGAAGCAGCACAAATGGAGTTAGAAACATGGTCTTTTAACAATACAATACTATCTGCAATTATGGAAGTATGAACCTCTAGATCTAGGAGCATAAAATAAAAGCAAACTCCCTTCTAAACATGTTATATTACTATTATCTGCTGACACAGAAGTACATCGTTAACAGCTAGGACTTTGGAAGTAAATGTGGATTTGTATTTCAACTCTGATACTTAACTGGTTTATGACCTCTGATATTAAGATTAAGGGGCAAAATATCAACTATATAGAGTTTTAAAAAATTAAATGAAGAATATATATATAGTGCTCCCATGAATTAATGTACAGAGGAGATTCTAATTCTGGCCACAGTTAAAGTGTTTCCCCTCACCTTTCAGCTAGCAAGAACTTAGGATCCTAATATCTAGCATAGCCCCATCAAAAAGGTCTCTGGAGATGAAACTCTATGGGGTTGTCAATAGAGACTGAGGTTTCTGAGCTAGGCATATATAACTTACATTACTTGCTCAAATTCTGTCTGTAATTATGAAAGACAAAAGGTTCAATTCCCTCCCCTTCTCCTACTCTCCCTTTTACCTGTGGTAAAAAGACACAGCTAAAGCAAAAATATATATATATATTTTTTATTTATATATATTTATATATATTTTAAAGGGGTGATAAGTGCAGAAGGAAGGGAGGGAGAAAGAGTGAATAATTATTTGGGAATAGGGTCCAGGTGATGAAGAATAAGTCACTGAAAAAAGAAGAGAGTCCAGATAAAAGAAAAAAATTCTAACTCTCTTGAATTCTAGACAAAAGGCAAATAGAAAAGTAGAGGCTCATCCCATGAACTTAGAGAATCTTCTTAATAGCAGTTTACTGCAGAATCCAGTTAACCCTGAAATACCATAAGAGAGCCTTGGTCTGGGAAAAGCAAACATGAGAATAACTTGTTTCCCTAGGAAAGAAATGGCTATCATTTCTTTGATTATAATGAAAAGAGAAATTACTTGTTTTTCTAGGAAGCTTGGACATACTAAATACAAAAGAAAAAGGTAATTTCAAAAATTCGTTTAGATAATACACAGGAACTTCACTAAAAGAATAAAAAGGAAAAATAAATAGTCCATAAGAGTTCTTTCTTACAGAAAACAGAAGGACTATCATTATTCCCTTATGATTTACCTCAGTACTAGGCAAGAAGGATCTGAAAATGGTAAAGAAGCTGTTAAGGGGAGGAAACTAAAGGTTCATATGGGTTTTTCAGTCATTCTTGAGAGACTGAAACTTCTCCCTTAGGTCATGCTTCCCCACCCCCCCCCAGAAAATAGCAGCTCAAGAATACCAAAAGGCATAACAGAGATATTATCAGCTGTCAGGGATGTTTCAAATCCATCTTTAATTAAACAGCTGAGACTACTACTTAAGATAATTTTAAACTGTTGCAAGTATAAAGAGTACTATTTCTTACACTGGGAGGAAAGAACAATAGCAAATTAATAAACTATATATATGGCTCCAATTTCAAGTTAGTCATTTGTTTCAAATGAAATGTTTCACTGTAAATGAAGCCATTCGTACCCAACAGCAAAAGAACATGAGTTTAAATTTTCATAATCACAACTAGGGTGTAGCCTCTTTCATGTGATAACCATCTACAAATAACAAAAATAAAAACCATATTATTGAAACAAATTATGTTCTTCACAAGCAAATATGAAGAGATTGTAATTCATTGTTCTGCCCAACTACAGACAAATTATCTATAAATGCCTAACAAAGTCAAATTAAGACAAAGTTCCAAAATATAGATGTATTATTTCTTTTAAAGGAAAATTAAGATAACTCTTCCAAATTTCTATTATATCTTTTTATGCCAATCTAAATCTGTAATATATTACTGTTAAAATAAATATCACAATCTGTTAGTAGCAATGGGCAAAAAGGAAAATAAAGAAACTACTGGACATACCCTATGTAATATTTCTAAAACCTTTAATGCGGTATGAAGAAAACTGTTGAAAATTCTTCTTTCAGAAGGGGGGATGCCAATCTTGTAGAGTTTCAAAAGATGTACCACAACTTCTTTAAAAAGTTCTACAATCTTGAGGAAAAGTGGAGGTTCAAGTACTGACCACCAGTTTTCTGTTATTAAAAAGTGAACACACAAATAAAATGAATTTTAAAAATCATTTTCAAAATAATACTTTTATTTTAAAGCAGTGACTCTTAACCCTTTGAAAATTCCAAGAAGATTCAAATGACAATTATTTTATGTAACATTTCTAAGGCTTATATATACCTTACCTTCAAATTAAAGACTATTGTTCTAAAAGCTTTCAAAAGCAAAAATAAATTAAGGAAGGTCTATTGAATTTATATTTTCGATTTCCTAAATTATAGTAAAACCTCACCATCATACCTAATATTAAAACCTGCTACTAAAAAGTACTTTGGAAATCAGAATTTTAATATTAAACAAAACACTTTAAAATTGTATTGCTTCAACAGATAAGGATCTTTCCAAGCGTGCTCTCTCAACATGAAGTTGAAATGTTGTGAAGCACCACCTTTAAAATACGAAGTACTCTGGAAAATCACATATGAAAGCTGAACAATTATAAAGTGTAACGTGTCTTTCCTTCCCCACATTCACTATTTGTAGTTATTAACTACAAACACCACAATATTATGAAACACACAGAAAGAATACAAAAATTTCTGACAACATGGAAGCAATACTCTTGTGAATCTCCGGTTCACTCTTCTATTACTGGCTAATTTCCTCAGATTCCAGGATTCTGTGCCTTACTTGTTGCTTTCTCTGCTCACTCTCAGCCTAAATCTTCTTATACTGATTTAATTACTTCTATATATCTCAGCTTCACGTACCTAACAAAAACTGTTAGAAAGGAAAGCACTGGATTAAATGTAGCAAGCAAACTATAACAGCCGGGAGATAGAGATGACATCTTTACAATTAGAATAGTAAGATAAGAAAAATTTAGGACAAAAAACAAGAGCAGAAAGAAAAGATCAGATGAGCAGTAGCATCTCATCTACGTGCAGAGAAATTAAACAAGCATTAGGAAATTAACAAGTAAGGGAAGAAGGCAAAGGATTAACAGAATTGAAGGAGGATTTAATACCTATGTTTATTCCTCCTCTTTTATTCTTCAATAGCAAGATAACTCTTCTGGAGGGGGTAAGGAAAGGGAATATGAAAATCAGTTTTTATCTCTCCTGATACTGTCTCTGCTAGTGTGTTTCATTAAAATTTTAATATTGCCTCCAACGACTAGCATCAGAGACTAGAAAAAAGCAACAAAAGAAAACAGGTTTATTTTCCCCTAAGTCAAATAAGCAGAGCAGCTAAATTTCAAATAGCAAAAAAGTAAGAATTTATGAGCATTTTCATTTAAAGAGAAAGGTTACAAAAGGAAAAAAGTATTAAAATTCTTACCAAGTACTTTCAGGGGTGCCTTTTCTAGGTTCACAAGAGCCGTACCAAAGGGAATTGCTATTGTTGTGAAATTGTTGGAATCACTCATCAGGGGACATTCAGGTAGAGTAAGATAAAACCTCAATGCTTCAACGTCAGGTAAGGAGCTAGTCAGTTTAGGAATAAGATTCTTTTCCAAACTAGCTGCCACCTACATTTTGACAAAAAGTAAAACCTACTTCATTTAAAATGAATGTATTTTCAAAAACAAACAAACAAACAACTTACACTACAGCAAACATGAAATGGTGAAGGATAAAAAATCTTGCAATGAATCAGTGAATGTACTTTGGAGCACAATGAAAATTAACGCCTAACGTTCCTAAGAGAATTTTTTAAATCCTGTATGCAAGTTTCTTTTAAACTTCTACCTCTATGTCTGGAAAGATTTACAGATATTTGACAGCTAAATTACAAATGCTTTAAAATAAAACTATATTTTAACTCTCGTATTTCTATATGTAATAAAATCATAAAAAGCATATCATAAAGAGTATGAAACTATAAAGTCTATAAAACATAAAATAATATGGAATGAAAAACTCAAAGGCTACATATAAAGTAATTTAAAAACAAACCTGCTGAGATATCTGAGGATGATCAGGTTGTATAAGTTTGTGAAATAAAAGCCTAGCAGCATTCATATCAACCCCTGAAAATCTGGTGCCTGTTCTATAGTGATCATCATTGCTATGAGAGAGAGTGAGAGAGGGAGAGGGAGCGAGAGAGAAATAAAACTTTAAAATTATTTCTTCTTATTTAATATATTTAATATAATAAATGTGAAAAATTCAGCATATCAAAGAATTGTCACTTACCTAACGGCTAAAAAACTTCCATTTAGACAACCAGAAGAAGAAAACGTTCCATCTATTTCACTAAAACAAATTTTTAAATCCCAAGAATCACAAAATGAGAAATTAGAATTCTATAAATTACTAAAGATTATTAAATAATACTTGATAAAGGTATTACTGTTTACTCTAGAACTTTCTCAAATATAACTTTCATCCTCTGATTCACTGAACAAATCTGATGTCCCTAAAACATTTTTTTTTTTACATAGACATGTACATTTAATTTTCTTAACTCTACATGGTAATAAATCTAATCTGATGGTAATAAATCTAATCTGAAATGTTACGTTTTTGAAGCCAACTCTTTGGGCTTTTAAGAAGAATTATAGCTTGGGAAAATAATCTAGAATAGAAAACTGCTTATCAGATATAGACCTCTATCTCAAATACTAACACAACCTACAACTAAAAAAACTTTAAGTAACAATCAAGTTCATCAATAAGCAAAATATTCAAATACTCAAATGTTCCAGACAGCAGAGAAATTAAAAGACAGTGACTACTATGAAGTTAGAAGGAAGATATTTCAAGCCCAATCCTAGGTAGCTGTATTTAATACATATCATTATGGATATGAAAGAATTGTAACATATAAATTTAAATGAGAAATCTCTTAAAATATCCACTATTATAGAAACTGCAGATATTTAAACTTTGGTATATAAACCGTTCAGTGAATATTTAATAAAATATTTATTTAAATAAAAACTCCTAAGTACAGATTGCTCTACCACACGGAGTTGAGAGATTGTGTAAAATGTTTTTCTTACTTAGCTATCTCTACAGGAACCCTTCCAGAGGGGTAGCTCAGCCACTTCTGAATTAGAGCTTCATTCACAGTCCAGATCTGCTTTGAAGGATCAGGATATCTAAAGTCATCTGGTGGCCCGCAGTTCTAAATTTTAAAATAATAAATTAGTCAGAGGGAAGCGGTATTATATATAATTTAAACCTAGACACACTACCACTGTGCATTTGATTTTTTAAAAAATAGAAGTAAATGACTACAAAACACCAAAACAGAAATTTATTATATGAATCAGAAAAAATTTATAGACTTGAGGAAAAAAAATTTAAAGCAATACTTTGTAACATTAAATAACATTATTATGAATTTTAAAATTCTTTAAATTATGAGCTTAATAATTATTTGTGTGACTACATACCTGAGATTAGAGTAATGTGAAAAGCTCTGATCTCCACCTGAGAAAATTCTTTTTACACAAAAATATTCTTCAGAATCTGTAATAAAAATAAAATGTAAAAAAATCCAAGATTTATGACATGTTTCAAAGCATCGAATATGCTACTGGATTTCCTCTTAATCATCTAACTTAATTAGATCTCCCATTAATGGACTCAATACAAAATAATATTCTAATTTCTATCGAAATGACACTGACCAAGTGACACATGATAAATAATCCCACAAGCATAAGCAACATTTGGTAAGTTTACAAGTCATTCTTCTGGCCTGCACACACACAAAAAAAGGTGTTTTCTAGTCTCAACATATTTTAGTTTAAACTGAAGATAATGTAAAAATTGAATGAGAGGTGTAAAAGACAGCTCAGAAGAAAATAAAATTAAGAATATTCATTTTTAACAAGAATGAAATACAAGCAAATGTTAAAACTTCTTTGGTAAATATTTTGTAATACAAAATTATTTTGTCTTTCAATATAGCTATACAAAAGTAAGATGATAGCTCTTTCTTGGCAAGTACTTATCAATAAAACCCAAATTAGTCTAAAAATATAAAAATTAAGCAAATTTAGTAGAAGTAAAGAAGAAATAAAGTTCTTTTTCAAAAAGATATTCAAAACCTCTTCCCTATGGCCATTGCACCCTGAACAAGTCCAATGTGTGATCTCAGAAGCTAAGCAGGGTTGGGCCTGGTTAGCACTTGGATGGGAGACCACACAGGAAGACCAGGTGCTATAGGTATAAAACATAGAAAATAAAAAATAAGGATTGTAAACAGACATCCTTGCAATCTGTGAGGTCAACCAAGGGCTGCCTCACCTAAAAACAAACAAAGAAAACCCTTTGTTTTTTTTCTCTTCTGCTCCTCAAAATGGAAAGAGTATAATCAAAAGTACTACTGAACTAGTATTCAGAATATCATATTACCAATACACCGAAGCTCCATCCATATTGTAACTTAAGGCTAATTATTTCCAAATACAATCCATTTCTGTCATCCGGCTCCTAACCCCCACCATTTAGTTGACTAATTTGTTACCTTATATTATTTGTGACCATGATTGCTACAGAATTATAAATTCTTAAGGAAGGGACCACATCTTCATTTCCCTGACTACTACCAAGCATAATGTTTTATTTATAAAAGAACTCAAGAAACATTTAATATCAACATAAAATATTTACCTAGCTTAGAACATACAGAATAAGAGCTTCAGAGTTCAGAACATTCGCATGACCAAATTTTCCAAAAGTAACAAGAATGCTCTTAAAAACAACTTTTAAGAACAGATTAAAAGGGTAAATCTCAAAATTAAATAAATCAATCATTCTTAAAACCTTTTCTCTATATCATTCTCACAAGTTGACATGAAATGGTTTACTGCCTCAAAAAATTTAGTAGGATGTTATTCATTTATTCCTAAAATGTAATTCTGTCCTAATTACCAAGACAGATGACTAATCTACAGTACACAAATAGGTTTCTGGGGGCTGTAAGGCATCAAAAATTATTTTCCTTAATTTCCTTTTAATTACTACTCCAAAAATTTGTGAAACCAAATCCTATATAGCTTCCTGCAGACTCGATTTTGCTAACTGTATCCCAAAGTTGCTCCCTAAAATTTTTCTTGATCTTTATTTCGTATAAATTGGTAGTTGGCTCTAAAGAGGCTTTAAGAGTTTGATTACTTCAACAAAACTATTACATGGTGGTAGGGGCTGTTTTTCCATCAGGAAGTACAGAATGTGTAGTAGGCTCTTTTTTGTGATTTAGTAACCACTCATGCTCAATGCTTAGACCATTAACTTATTGTGAATTGCGAAAAGATGATATACTACATTACTTCATCTTGTAGCTGGACCACTAGCTTTCCCCCACCTAGTATATTTTTTGCCATGTAATAGGAAAAGATTAATGCTTCATCATTTTCATTTATTTACTATGCTCTTGCTTTTTAAATTGCATTTCTTTGATAGAAAGAGGGTAATATTTGCATGCTTTTTAATAACATGAATTTCCTCTTTGGGAATTTCCATTACTTTTCTTTACACATTTAGTGTCTTAATTAATGTTTGTCTTTATTGGCTATCTTCCTGTTTTTGTCATCAATATGTAGAGTCAAGTTAAATTCGTAGAGACAGTAATATAGAATGGTGATTGCCAGCCAGTGGGAGGAGTGAATGGAGAGTTGTTTAATAATCACAGAGTTTAGTTTTGCATGATGAAAAGTTCTGGAGATCAGCCGCGTAATGATGTGAATGTACTTAACAATGCTGAACTGTACACTTAAAAAATGGTTACATTCATAAGTTTTATGTCATGTGTATATTACAATTAAAAACACTCCTTCCTGCTGGTATCTAGTCACCATTCTAGTTCCCATATGTCCAATCTAGCATATGTCCACTAGCTTTCCCTCACCTAGTATAGTATGTCCAATCCTCTGAAACCACTTTTATTATTTTATTTATCTCATTTCCTTATGCATATATAAGCAAATATAAACAAACTAAGCAATCAAGACACTGTTTTGTGTCTCATTATTTTCACCAAACAAGTATCCTGAATTTTTTCATTTCAAACATAGAAAACTTCATCATTTAAGAGCAACATTTTCACAATAACTTTAATGTGTGTAACAAAGCTTTAATATAACAGAACTTACCAATATCTGGTGGACACTGCCCATTATAAGGGAACCAATTTCCCTTCACAGTGAAAGGACTTTTCCGATTGCTTGTTGAACCAGTTCCTAGCTGCCCATTACCACCAAGTCCAAAGGAATAAATTCGTCCTGATGAAGGAACAAAAGCAGAAGTGTGCTGCCTAGAGTAAAATGACAGAAAATCTCAGACTTAATGTTACTGTCCAAATAATTTACATTTAGAAAAGCATTGCAAATATTAACTGATATAATTTTTCTCTTCAAAAATAAATAAAACTATTATAGTTCTAAAATTATTAATATTTATTAATAGCCTTACTCTAAACTAATGAATTCTGAACACAGGTGGGCTACACAGCCATAGTCCAGAAAATTTCCACATTATGTCTAAATTTAAGAAGGCCCAAATCTACACGGGAATCCCTTATAATACATGATTTAGCACCAGAGGCAGCATCTTACTATGTTGTCCAAGGAAGTCCCCCCTCTTTTTTGTCCCTATCTGTCAGGTTCCAGTCTAGAGGTGTGGTCTATGAGGGCCCACCATTTGGGCACCACTCAAAAGTTGGAGGAAAAAACTGCGCAAGTAATCCAGTACCAATCCGAAAATTGGCATATATTCGTGTGTGTGTGTGGGGGGGGAGATATGCATGATAAAACAATGTTTCATTTCTTCTAGAGAAACTGATCCTTATAGGTATGTACCCAGACGATCTGGAGATGGATATCAGAATAGAGGCAAACTTTAAGAAATTGCAGAACTGAAGCTGAAGAAAAGCCACTAACTAGTGTACCTGTTTAACTTCTTCTGATGTTTCACTAGTGTATGTTTAGGAATGGGTTAAACGTGATTATCCAGTGCAGGCCTTGTGTTCCTCAATCTCAGGTTTATATCTTCAATCAACTCTGGCAAATTCATGTTATTTCTATAAATAATGTCTCCCTTTTATTCAATTCTCTTCTTGATATCAGACAAATGTTATACCTTACCAAATATCCTACCAGTCTCTAACCTTTCTTTTATGTCTATCTCATTTGTGAGTAATTTCTCTTAATCTAATTTCAAATCATTATTTTTCTCTTTAGCAGTGTGTGCAACCTGTGTTTTAACTATCCACTGAATTAAATTTCAATTACTATATTTTATCCCACTTCTGGAAGTTATTTTTTTCATATCTACCAGGCTTTATTTATAAAACCCTTTAAAAAATTGCCTTTAAAAATTGTAAATATACAATACACACACACCAACCCAGGACTGTGAAAAGCCCCAAATCTTACTAGTAGGGGCAGCCCTGTAGTTGCAAATTCTCAGAAATCCAAACCAGAAACCAGGCCAAGGACAGAAAAGTTTCCTGATGCTAGCAAGGGAATATTTCATTATGAGCTCTTTTTACACAAGGTGGTTTTATTGGGAGGAGATGGTTTTTCAGGTCTCACTACTGCTTCTATCAGTTTTTAGGTCTCATCTCCTGTACCAAACCCTTTTGCCATCTGTGGTATAACATTTATAAAAAGAGCCAAAATTATTCTTCATATACCCATTATCCTTAAGACTTTTGCAGCTGTTCTCACCAAGACAGAGAATCTATTTCTCCATGTCTTATATCAGGGCTCTGACCCTTGGTTGCTTTGAAAAATAGAAAGCAACAGAAATGACAGTGTATCAGATCTAAGCCTATGCCTCACAGTGGCTTTGCATTTTTTCCCCCTCTCTTTAGGAACTGCTCTACCATCATGAGAATAATCCAAGTTAGCAGTTGAAGGATGATATCAATCTGGAACAGAGACAAGCTATCCTACCTAGGGTCACCCTAGACTACTCAGCCCCTAGCCAGATCATCAGCTGATCAACTGAGTCCAGCTAAAATGAGAACTGCCCAGCTAAGCCCAGCCCAAAGTACTAACCACAAAAATTATTAGCTAAATAAATAACTGTTTAAGCCACTAAGTTTTGTGGTGGTTTGTTTGCCAATATAAGCTAATTGAGACATTACTGATATTGGCAGATTTTTTGAGGGTAGCTCCAGAATCAGCTCAAACTAATAGCTATGGTTTTCAGATTTCTCTGTTTCTGCTCTGTGGAATCCTATTTCCTGGTAAAGTAAGCTATGTTAATTAAACATTAAACAGTGTTTTGATTCAAAGGGTTTTCAAGTTACCTAGTCTCTTATATTTCTGGAAAGCTAAGTAGAATCTACTAACCATCTTACCTCAGAGCCAGATGAGCCAAGGTTGATCAAAATTTTTTTTTAATTAAGGATACTTTAATAAAAGAAATGTTAAATGGAATCCTAGCATGTAAAACAAACTACCCTGGTTTAAGAAGGGGTTAACAATGCTCAGTCTGCCTCTGTCGGGAAGAAGCCAGTGTGACACCTCAAAGGAACATAAACAATATTTTAAAAATAACTGCAATACTAGTTCATTAAAGTCTTCCTCAAACTGGTCTGCTAAAGGAGTGGTTCTTAACCCTGGCTGCATATTAGAATCACTTAGAAGTGAGCCCAGACAACAATACATATTTCTAAAATCTCTCCGAAGGGATACAGTATGAAGTCAGCTGATGATAGCCACTGAACAAACATAACTATCTTCAGTCTTAGATTTAATATTATAGTTCAAAACCAGTATGTTTTAAAATTAGTGGAATTTGAAGCTGTTGCTTTTGGACCATATCCATCATGGATTCACATTGCTAATGTTCCCCGGCTGCTTCCTTCATGAGGTTACTGACAATTATTCAAAAAAGAAATAGTACATAGTACTACCTGGAAGTCAAGCTAGTCGAGATACAGGATATCTACCTACATTCCTTATGTAAGTCCTTATATCTCAATTAATATATCACTAAAATTTCTCCCCAATCCTAAAGTTAAATAAATAAAATTGCTAGAAAATAATTGAGTTTTAAAAGCTAATAGCCATTCAAATCATGCACATTTACCTATTCAGAATTATGAAACTGGACAACATTAAACAATGTGTGATATTTCACAAGACACTGATGATATATTGAACCTAAAAAATTACCTAAAAATATTGCTGTATAGTTTTTTAATGAAGTATACATGAAGTGGATAAACAAGAAAAGATGAACTCTCTAAACTTTAGGATCTATTTGTTCATGTATAACTTTAACAGTCTAAACAAGATTTTGATAGTAACCACTATCAAAATATGTTGAGTTTTAATTTACCTTCTATAATAGATTACAATTCATATATGGGAAAAGGAAAGGAAGATTTTATCGAATCATTCCTATAAATAGTTTTTCGAATACATGGTCAAGCACACAAAACTGGACATACAAAGAAACAGGGCACCTTAAACAAAATCTTGCAGGAAAAAAAACAAAAGAAATAGATCTCTAAGATTTTGATATTGGAATTATCAAACATAAGAATCCAAGACAACTGTTTAATAGTTGTTTAGTGTCCAAGAAATAAAAGCCATGCTTGAAAACTGACAACTAGAAACATTAAATTTTTTTTCAGAAAAGAACCAGTAAGATGTACTAGAACTAAAAAACCACAACAACCAAATCAAAATCTTGAAGGATGGGTTTAATGAAAAATAGATATAACATAAGAAATAATGAACTGAAAAATCATAAAAACAAACAAGAAGGAAAAAAAACCGGACAAAATGTAGAAAATAAAGAACAAGGCTACAGGTTAAAGTGAGAATTTTTAATAGTCATCCAATCAAGAGTCATCCAATTTAACAGTCATCCAATCAAGAGGCCCATGAAAAAGAAGCTATATCTAAAGAGATAATATTAGCTTAGAATTTCCCATATCAAAGATATAATTCCAAAGACTCAAGAAGCAAATGAAAAAATGAGAAAATCCATACCATGACAAATGAAAGCAAAATTGGAAAGTTAAAAAAAGAATAGGTAGCCTTCAAAAGACCAACATATAATATCTAACTTAACAACAACCGAAGCCGAAAGACAGTAAATGTTATCTTCTAAGTGCTAAAAGCAACTGCTAGCATTCTTCAACCAAAAAACACATCATCCAAGAATGAAGGTGAAATAAAGACATTTTTAGACACACAAGAGAGGCTGCCACATGCGGATTTACTTAAAGGAAATTCCAGAGGGTGGCCAGACAAAAGGAAAATTGTAATATACAAGGAACCAAAAAAAGGTACTAAATACAAAATACACCAGCATTTCTAAATGTACATTAACCACATGAAGCAATGTTCTGATGGGGTTTAAAAATATACAGAGAATGAAAAATTAGGAAAGATAAATAGAGGCCCTTATATTGCTTGGAAAAAAGAAAGGTATTTATAAATATAAATTATGGAGAAATGTTGCTATTTCTAGAGTAATGACTAAAAGGTAATTTCCAAATGAGTAAAGGGAATTAAACTGACTTAAAAAATGAGAAATCCAAAGAAAGGCAAAAAAGAAAATAAAACCAAATAGGTGGCACATACAGTACAAAATATAAGGCAAGTTGAAATCCAATTATATTAGTAATTATAAAAAATATATAAACTGACAAAATGGTCTATTTAAAAGAAAAAGATAGCAAGACAAAATTTTTAAAGTCTAACTTAATGCTGTTTACATAAAATTTATCTAGAACATACAGAAAGGCAAAGTAAAAGGTAGGAAAAATAGATATCCCTAGTAAATGAGTGAAAAAAAAAAAAATAAAGACAGGTGAGCTCTAACATCAGATAAAACAGACCTGAAGGAAACAAAAGAATTAATAGAGTTCTAGAGGATCACAACCACAATGAGGAAAAGCTCAACTCACCAAGAAGAGAAAAATTTGAATTCTATGCACTTAAGTACATAGCCCCAAAAGCAAAAGCAAAAATTGACTGCAAGGAGAAATCGAAAATCGTCAGTGTAGGACACTGTAACATTCCTTCTTCAGTAACTGATAAAATATGAGCAGATGAAAACAAACACAAAGATATGAACATTGTTTACAAAAACTTTACATAATGGACATATAGAGAACACTGCAACCCACAACTGAATGAACTTAAGACTGAAATGAATAAAATGAAAAATATACAGAAAAAATAGAACATAAAGACCAAAAGTAGACTGAAACAATAACCGCACTTTTTTAGCACCCTGTAGTATTCATTAACATGCACATTCTTGTCATGGCCTGATGGTGGATAAGCACCATGTATTCCCCTTTACCTTAATTTTATGTTTGGCTATATAGTTTGCTTGTGGTCAACAGGATTTTAGTGAAGGTGATGCAAGCAGATGTTTGAGATGTATGTGTGCCAAGTGCTACACCAAAAGAATAAAATATCCAAAGGTAGCCACTGTCCCTGTGGACTTTGCCCAAGAATAAGACAAGTAACAAAGCCACCGTAACTAAGCCAGACTGAGTAAAGCCACCCTAATGAATGTGCAGCTGTAAAGAGAGCTGCCCTAACTTGCAGTGAAAATAACAGCCACTCCAGCTGACCCATGGCCAGAGAAAAAACCAACTCAGCTGATCCACAGAATAAGAAATAAATATTAATTATTAAATTTCACTGATATGTTGTTCATATACCACAATAAGTCAATAAATACACTGTAAATTTTACATAAATGTTTATAATTTAGGCAAAAATAGAAAAATTCTTAGAAAAGTTTAACTTGCAGATAACTGACTCAAGAAATTTTAAAAGCTACCTTATAATCATAAAGAAATTTTAAAACGGTCTTAAAATTTCAAAAAAAAAAAAGGCCCAGATGATTTTTATTGACATTTCCAAACAAAGTGGTTCTAACTCAAACAAACAGAAAACAAGAGTACATTCCCCAATTTATATTAGACCAGCATAACCTTAATAATAAAATCTGGTAAAAAGCATAACAAAATTAAAGACCAAGATCACAATAAACAAATAGAAATAATATTCTTTAAAAAGAGCAACATTAAAAACAACATTCGTTCATGATAAAAAAAAAAAGCTCTTAAAAAACAGGAATAAACAGATGATATGATTGTGTACATGAATAAGTTAGTAACAAGTGTTTATCCAGGGGGTTGGATTTAAAATCAATATATAAATGTCAGCTATTTCTACCTGCTAAAGATGATTTTATAAAGAGAATTTTAAAATAATAGCATTAAAAGGAAGTATCTAGGAATAAAAATGCTGAAAGATGTACAAGACCTCGATGATGAAAAATTTTGATAAACATTAAAAGATATTAAAAAGTTTGGAAGGTTGATTAGAAGAGTCAAAATTATAAAAATAACTTTTCCACAAGTTAATTCAATATCCAATGCAGTACTAATCAAAATCACAAAAGCATTTTTTTTTGGAGAGAAACTGACAGGCTGATATTAAAATTTCTATGAGAATAAAAGGCCAAAAACAGCCAAGGTATTCTTGAAGAAGAGGAAAATTAACAAAAACTTGCTTTATCTCAAACGGTAGAATTTATTATAGTGTCAAACAAATTATGTAGTGTGAAAGTGGCACAGGGATACAAACTGGTAGAATCTGTCTGATGTAACTATTTTGGAACTCTGGTATCTACTAAAGGCTTGCAATTTCTAGGGGAAGGCCTGGGAGATAAACTGCGATTAATTTTGGTCAATTTCTCTTTTAGCATATCTCTAGCCTTTTGACAAACAGCTATCCACAGCTCTAGGATTAGCTTGCACATAGTTTGGGGGAGCCAGAGCAGGCAATAAGGACCTTGTCTATTGAAATTGGTACTCTGATCACTGATTGCTGCTTCTGACCACAGAGGTGCAGACACAAACATGGGTAAGCCACTGTTGCACCTCTTTTGACCACTGTTGCAAGCCTATCTCCTTCGGCTGAAGAGATTCCCAAAGGATTCAAAGCATTGGTGCTTTTTCCCTTTTTATTATCTTCTAACCAACCCCTCCCTTCATTTCTTTTTCTTTTTCCCCTTCTGGGAATCAGATATTTAAAAATTTAATCCATGATATTTAAAAATGACCACAGATACAGAGGAATTTAGGAAGTTGCTCTCAAGGGCCAGGAAAAGGTGCAGGCTCAGTAAAGACCTTAGAAGACCTCATATTTACATCTCGGCTGATCCTGGCATAGAGACAACTTACAACAATCAAAAAACAATAACAAAACAAAAATTAGCAAACCCTGGAGAAGGGAAAGAATCTGATTTCCAGAGTTATCACAGTATTAGGTTCGAACGCCTAGTTTTCAAAAAAAAATTACAGGGCATGCAAATAAAATAGAAAGTAATAAGCCAACATGGGAAGGCAAAATGATACAGTCACTCTGGAATACAGTTTGGTGGTTTCTTACAAAATTCATGTACACACAAAAACCTACACATAAATGTTTTTAGCAGCTTTATTCATAACTGTCAAACCTTAAAAGCAACCATGATGTCCTTCAGTAGGTGAATGGATAAACAAACTGGTACATCTGGACAAAAGAATATTATTCAGCGCTAAAAGAAATCAGCAATCGAGCCATGAGAAAACATAGAGGAGCCTTAAACGCATATTACTAGGTCAAAAAAGCTAATATGAGAAACTATAAACTGTATAATTCCAACTGTATGATATTCTGAAAAAGGCAAAACAATGAGAGTAAAAAGATCAATGGTTGACAGGGTTTAGTGAGAAGGGAAGGATGAATAGGTGAAGCACAGATTTTAAGGGCAGTGAAATTACTCTATATGATACTATAATGGTGAATACGTGTCATTTTACATATGTCCAAACCCAAAGAATATACAAAATTAAGAGTGAACCCTAACATAAACTATGTACATCTGATAATGTCTTGTCAAGGTGGGTTCATCAATTTTAACAAATATACCACTTTGGTGGAGGATACTGATAATGGAGGCTATGCATGTGTGGAGACAGGAGTTTAACAAAAATCTCTAGCCTCTACTTAATTTTGTTGTGAACCTAAAACTGCTGCGAAAAATAAAGTCTATTCTAAAAAACTTAAATAAAACAACAGAAACTCTCCCTGAGAAAGATCAGATAACGGGCCTTGACAAAAACCAAAACAATTGGTCTTAAAGATGCTCAAATAACTAAAGAAGATATGGAGAAAGTCAAGAAAACGATGTACAAACAAAATGGGAACATCAATAAAAAGAGCAGAAAACCTAAAAACAAACCAAAAAGAAACTCTGGAGCTAAAAAATACAATAATTGACATGAAAAATTCATTATAGTGATTCAAAAGTGGATTTGAGCAGGCAGAAAAAAGAATCAGGGAACTTTACTGATCATATTAAGTCTCAGGAACAGAAAGAAAAGATTAAAGAAAAGTGAAGAGAACCTAGGGAACCTATGGGACATCATCAAGTGGACCAACATAGCACTGGGGGAGTTCCAGAAGGTAAAAAGAGAGCTAAAGAGAAAGAGAGATCATTTGAAAAACTAATGGCCAAAAACTTCCCAAATTTGACGAAAGACAAACATCCAAGAAGCTCAACAAACTCTAAATGGGATGAACTGAGGGACCTACAAAGAGACACATTAACAATCAAACTGTGAAGAGAAAAGAGAGAAACCAAAGCAGCAAGGGAGAAGTGACTTAGCACTTACTGAGAGATCCTCAACTAAATTGAAATTTCTCAACAGAACCTCTAGAGCATAAGCAAAAAGGTAAAAACAATGAAAACTACAAGATATTACTGAAAGAAATAAGATGTAAATAGATGAAAAGACATCCATATACATGGTGGAAAATTTAATATTGTTAAGATGTCAATACTCCCAAGTGATCTACAACAATGAAATCATATCAAATCATGAAAATGCAAATTAAAATCACGATTAAGTAAAACATAATCAAGTGATTAGCCAAAATTTAAAAGTCTGACAATACCAAATGGTGGCAAAGAAAGGGATAGTGTGCAAGGAATTCTCAGAGATACAATGGGAATGTAAATTAGTATAACATTTTGGTAGAGTGAATCGACTCACAAGATTTAAGGATCCTCTATGATATGTAATTCTACTCTAGATGTATGCTTTAGAAATATGAGGTTTATATATATATCCTATAATAAATGTTCAAAGAAATATTATTTATAATTGCCAAAATTTGAAAGCACTCAAATGCCTCTCAAATGAGTTTAAATATGCATATAATTAAATAAAACAAACCTAATGATGAACCATAGCTATCTACATGTGGATAATCATGTAAGCATAATGTTAAATTTAAAAAGTCACCATAGGCTACCTACAGTGTGATTCCATGTATTTGAAGTTAACAGCTGGTAAAGCTAAACTATGTTGTGTAAGGATACAAACTAAGTAAAAAAAGACAAAGCTAAATCAAAATTGAGTTAACTAGTCAAAATACATTTTGCCTTTTAGGGTCTATCGAATTTAATCCAAAGGTGAAGCTCAATTTCAAAGTTCTGACTCTTCTATTAACTCCAAAAACTGGGAACCAGGAGATCTATATTTTAACTTTGGCCATTAACTAATCTTACATGTTAAATAAATTAGCTGGTCAATTCTCTCTTAAAAAAAAAAAAAAGGTGGAGGAAAAGAAAAGATGGATCTATAGTTTCTCTTCGAGTGTGATGCTATATACAATAGCTACAATATTAAACATACTTTAACATCTTTTTTACATTATTAATATTTTGCCTGATTAGGAAAGGTGAAATCATCAGTATAGAAGATAGTTCTCCTGTTATTATGACTCTTCAGCAGCAAATTAAGCATTTAGGGGAGAATTTTTTTCATAAATTACTAGATTCCTAAATAGTTTATTTAACAAAATCCTTACTTTCAGCTGGAACTGCCTTCTTCCACTACTTTGCAAAAATGACCAACACAAAGGGAAAGAACATACTCCTGTATGTTCTCTAGGCCTTTTAGAAAATACGAAGTTTTTCCTTTGGCCACACACATACCAATCTACAAGAAAGGTGATATTGTAGACATCAAAACAATGGGCACTGTTCAAAAAGGAATGCCCCACAAACATTAACCACAGCAAAAATGGAAGAGTCTACAATGTTACCCAGCATGCTGTTGATATTGTTATAAACAAACAAGAACAAGATTCTTATTGCCGAGGGAATTAATGTATGTATAAAGCATATAAAGTACTCTATGAGCTGAGATAGCTCCCAAAACATGTGAAAGAAAATAATCAGAAAGAAAGGGAAGCCACAAGTACATTTGGGTTCAACTGCAGCACCAGCCTACTCCACCCTGAAAAGCACACTTCATAAGAAAGTTTTACATTGCCTTTCACTATCATTATAATCTTATTGAATCCCAAGTACAACCTATTAAATAGAAAGGAGCCTGAGCTGCCTAGACTCTATGAATTTATGCCATAACAGGTGTCAAAAAAAACAAAACACACCTCTGGACTCTTAAAAAAAGAACTCCCTAAATAGCTGTTTCTAGAGACTAAATATTCTTATATAATAGCTTACCTTCCACAGGCAATCTGAGTGACAATGCTCCCATAAGTTCGAAACACTTTCCTTGGGTTTATTTCATGACTGGTAGAGTTATGACCCAACTGACCATACCCTCCAGCTCCAAAAGTAAACACTCCACCTTCCTAAAAAAGACAAAAACCTTTATCATTAGAAGGCTTGATAAAATAATTTTCAGGAAATAAGTTCTTTAATATGGAGTCAGTCTGTCTTTTATTATTTTCACAATTTAAACTGATACCTGACTTTTCAAAGGTTAAATGTCTTAAAATGAAGAGTTCCAGTTTAATGGCTAAATGTTTTCACATATTTTTTAAGTATTTAATTATGTTACTGACATTATGTTTAATTGAAGTCTTCATTAAAGATACTAATAATTATTTTACATTGCCTTTCACTATCATTATATTCTTATTGAATTCCAAGTACACACCTATAAAATTTCACAAAACCATTAAATGATACCATCTTTGGTTTTCAAACTAGTTATACTTTTAACATCAAAGCTCTACAAAAAGATTTTATGTAATCAAAGTGCACATATATAGCTACTTTCGGCATACAATGGTCTTTAAAATTTTATTATAAAAATACATAACTAGATTAGATTATGTATATAAAAAGTACTGATGACAGCTTAACATAAGCACAATTAATTTTTTTTCAATTTAACGGTTTTTTCATAGTTGTAGCTATATATACAATTTTATATCCTGCTTTTATCATTTAATAGCATAAGTATTTATACACATTGCTATGTAAGAAAATAGATTTTTTAAAAAACTTTTTATGGAAACTTGCAAACAAATATATAAAATTAAGGACAAAAAATAGACACGAATCATCAACAAATATCACTCAGTTTCAAAAACTGGCAAAAGCTAGGTAACTTGTTAAACAAATGCCTCTCCCACTTCTCTTTTTCAGAGTACTTTAAAGCAAACTGGTCATCAAATCATTTCACATATATCTTCAATGACTTATACCTCTAACAGGTAGAAACACATACTACAATACTATTAATCACATTTACAAAGTTAATGTTAATTTCCTTTTTTTTGGATAGAAATAGCAATGGTGTTAATTTTTATTTTTGTAATTGGTATTGTTTTCCAGTTTTATTTAGGTATAACTGAATTAGCAAAAATAATTGTATATATTATCAAATGTACAATGTGATTTGACATATGTAAACATTGTGAAATGATTACCACAATCAAGTTAAGTAACATAACCATTACCTCACATACTTGGGGGGCGGTGTATGTGAGAGAGAAATCGATCTACTCTCAGCAAATTTCAAGTATACAACATAGTATTAACCATAGTCACCATGCTGTACAATGGATCCTCTAACCTGATTCATTTTGTAATATGAAGTGTGTACCTTCTGACCAACATCTCCCAGTTTTCAAAACACTAGCCCCTGGCAATCACCATTCTACTATTTCTATGATTATGACTTTTTAAAAAGATTCCAAATATAAATGATATTATATAGCATTGTCTTTCTCTGTATGGCTTATTTCAATTATCATACTGCCTGCCAGGTTCATCTGTTGTTGCAAATGGAAGGATTTTCCTCCTTTTTATGGCTGAATAATATACCACTGTCTATGTGTTTTCTTTATCCATTCATCTAGCAATGGGCACTTCAGTTGTTTCCATACCTTGGCTGTTGTGAAAAACACTGCCAATGTTCATCATAAACAATGAATATGGGAGTGCAGTCAACTCTTCAAGATCCTGTTTTTATTTCCTTTGGACATATACTTAGAGGTGAGATTGCTGGGTCATAAAGTAGTTCTATTTGTAATTTTCTGAGGAACTTCCATATTGTTTTCCCTAATGGCTGTGCCAATTTACATTTCAACCAACAATGTTGCACAATGGTTCCACTTTTCCTCATGTCCTTACCAATACTTTTTTTTTTTTTTTGATAATAGCCATCCTAACAAATTGAGGTAAACATCTCACTGTGGTTTTGATTTGCATTTCCCTGATGACTGTGATGTTGATATTAAAAACCTTTTCCTGTACTTGTTGGCCATCTGCATATCTTGTTTGGGAAAATGTCTATTCACGTCTTTTGCATGTTTTTAAATTAGATTATTTTTTAAACATTGAGTTAAATGAGTTCCTTACATATATTTAATATTAACCCTTATCAGATATATGATTTACAAATATTTTCTCCCATTCCATCGATTGCTTTTTCATTTTGTTGACTGTTTCCTTTGCTGTGCAGCTTTTTTAGTTTGATGTAGTCCCACTTTAATTTTGTTTTTGCTGTTGTAGTCTGTACTTTTGGTGTTATATCCATAAAAAGATCACCAAGACTAATGTCTAGAGATTTCTTGTGTTTCCTTCTAGTTTTACAGTTTTGGGTGTTATATTTAAGACTTTAATCTATTTTGTTACATTTTGAGTTGTACAAGATAGGGATCCAATTTCATTCTTATGCATGTGGGTATCTAGTTTTGCCAGCACCATTTAGCGAAGAGATTATCCTTTCCCATTGTGTGTTCTTGGTGCCTTCTCAACAATTACTTGACCATATACGTGTGGGTTTATTTCTGGGCTATCCATTCTGTTTGGTCTACATTTGCTTTTATACTAGTCCCATTCTGTTTTAATTACTAGCTTTGTAATATAATTTGAAACTACAAAATGTGATGTCAACAGCTTTGTTTTTCCTTCTCAGATTGCCTTGGCTATTTTGATCATTTGTGGTTCCACATAGGAATTGTCTGTTCTATTTCTATGAAAAATGCCATTGGAATTTTTGATAGTGACTGCACTGATTCTGTAGATCAGTTTTACTATGGACAAAGTAACATTAATTCTTCCAATCCAAAAACAACGATATCTTTGCATTTATTTCTATCTTCTTCAATTTCTTATGTTGATGGTCTTATACAGTTTTCAGTATACAGGTTTTCCACCTCCTTAGTTAAATTTATTCCTATTTTATTGTTTTTCATGCTACTGTAAATGGGATTGCTTTCTTAATTTCTCTTTCAGCTAGTTTGTTCTGAGTGTAGAGAAAATACAATTGACTTTTGTGTATTGATTTTGTATCCTGCAAATTTACGGAATTCATTTTTTTAGTTTTAACAAATTTTTGGTGAAATCTTTAGACTTTTCTATATATATCATGTTACCTACAAACAGAGAAAACCTTAGTCTTTCTTTCTAACTTAGAAGACTTTTATTACTTTTTCTTGCCTAATTGCTCTGGCTAGGACTTCCACTACTCTCCAAATAGAAGTGGTGAGAGCGGGCATCCTCACTTATTCACCACTGATCCTCATTACTACTAAGTATAATACTATTACCAGTTGTGAGCAATATGTTCCATTATATCTTTTCATGTTGAAGTACATTCCTTTCTATAAAAATTGTTGGAGAATATCATAAAAAAGGATGTCTGAATTTTGTCAAACTCTTTTTCTGCTGAGATTATATTTTTTACCCTTCATTCATTTAATGTGGTGCATCACACTGATTGCAGATGTTGAACCATCCTTGCATCCCAGGAATAAATACCAGTTGATCACAGTATATGACCATTTTAATGTGCTGTTATATTTGATTTGCTAATATTTTGTGAGAAGTTTTACATCTATGTCCATTCTTTTCTTGCAATGTCTTTGTGTGGATTTGGTATCAGGCTAACGCTGGCCTCATAAAATGAGTTTGAAAGCCCTCCCCCTTAATGTGCTGTTATATTTGATTTGCTAATATTTTGTGAGAAGTTTTACATCTATGTCCATTCTTTTCTTGCAATGTCTTTGTGTGGATTTGGTATCAGGCTAACGCTGGCCTCATAAAATGAGTTTGAAAGCCCTCCCCCTTCTATTTTTCGAAAGAATTTGAGATTAATTGGTGGTTTTTTAATGGTAGAATTCACCGTGAAGCCATCTTGTCCTGGGCTTTTCTTTCTTTGATTACTAATTCAATCTCCTTAGGAGTTAAAGGTCTGTTCAGATTTTCTATTTCCTCATAATTTGGTCTTGGTAGTTTGTGTTTCCAGGAATTTATCCATTTCATCTAGGTTATCCAATTTGTTGCCATATTACTGTTCATAGTAGCCTCTTATGAGTCTTTATAGTTTTATGGTATCAGTTATGATGTCTCTTCATTTCTAATTTCAACTTTTTTTTCCTTATTCTAGTTAATTTTTTTACTTTTCAGAAAAACAGCTTTTAGTTTTATGTCTTTTCTAATGTTTCTCTGGTCTCTATTTTCATTTTTTTTTAATTAATTGTTCATGGTGACATTGGTTATGAAATCTGACATGTTTCAGCTGTACATTTTAACAGTAATGCATATGTGTGTGTGTGTGTGTATATTTACATTGTGTTCACCTCCCATAGTTAGAATTCTGTCACCACATATTTGACCCCTTTTACCCCGTCTCCTCCCTCCTCCTCCATTTTCTTTAGTCAAAATATTTTTTGATTTCCCTTTTACTTCTTTGACCCACTGATTACTCAGGAGTGTTCTTTTTTAATTTCCACATACTGGGAATGTTCCAGTTTTCCTCCTGTTCTTGATTGTTAGTTTCATACCATTTTGGTTAGAAAAGACACCTGAAATGATTTCGAATGTCTTAAATTTGTTAAGACTTGTGTTGTAACTTAACATATGATCTCTCCTGTAGAATGTTCCATTGTGTGCTTGAGAAAGATTGTATTCTGCTGCTCCTGGATGGAATGTTTTGTATAGTCTTTTAGGTCCTCTTGATATAACGTGCTGTTTGAGCCCAATATTTCCTTATTGATTTTCTAGCTGGATGATCTATTCCTTGTTAAAAGTGGGGTACTGAAGTCCTCTACTTTTGTTTTTGTCTATTTCTGTCTTAAGATCTGTTAATATTTGCTTAATATATTTATGTGTTCCTAAACATATGTTGGGTGTGATATAGGTATATCTTCTTGATGAATTAACCATAACCCCTTTTACTATTAATTTCTTAATATCATCTAAATGAGGTCATGTTTAAATTTTCCTGATTAATTTATTTCATTATGTCTGAAAGCATATGCCTGGATGGTGATGTTAAAAAAATAAGTAGGTCAAAATAAAAAAGTTTTAATTGCATGTCAACTATCATTTATAACAAAAAAATAATTAGGTCAATGTGTTTTAACCTAATCCATCCCTATTAAGATTAATGATGATGATCTTTACCTAAATCCATTACTTCATTAAGGAGTATAAAATGGAGATTTTTCTACTCTAATTATTTCTTCTTATTAATTGGAATTCTTCTATAGAGAATTTAACTCGACTATTAAGTTATTCTGCAATACAATTTGCAAAGAAGAGGCAAAAGAAAAGGTTATTTACTAATTTTTAGAAAAATGAGTTGTTGTCCTAGCAACCTCCAAAGATAAGTAATGAAGTTTGCTTTTTATTAATTTGAGGAAGATTATCATTATGAAGTCATAGGTTTTTATTGTGCTTAGTATATTTCCACTTACTTCTGTCATTATTTCTTTCTGTGAACCAATGAAAGCACCTTCAAGTTGTCCTTCTGCAATGGCCTTAGTAGTCTTTGTAACATACAATGACCAAAGCGATTCTTATCTAAAAACTCTAGTTCCTTTTAGTATAAAGTTTACAACAATCAAGGGATGCTCACTGCTTTCACACTGTACAAGGTTAATTATTTCTAGAACCGTAATGTGGTCATGGCAAAAGAAAAAAAAACCCGTATTTTTAGAAGGAAAAAAATAATTAATACTAATACTTGTGATTCAAAGTAAAAACCACAGAGTTTTAATTTAACTCCTATTTTTTACCTCTTTTCACTTAAGCTGAAAATCATAGCTTCTAATAACAGTTAAATAAGTACTCATTTGCTCTATCCTACTCTCTACATAAAAGGTATTAAAATACTACTACCAATTTTACTACTAACAATAAGACTACAGAATGCAGTTTAACAATTCTTTGTGAATCATGTATACTTACGCTATATTTCCCACTAGTGATATACAACTGTAATTTATAATGACCTAAAAGAATTCTACTTCCTGTAGTTGTGATACCAGTTATGATTTTCCAATTTTTAAAAAATATGTAAATACATATTTGTAGATATATGTGTATATATACATTTGCTTTTTTCCTATATAACAGTTTTTAAGTTTCAAAGTCAGGACTATAAATAAGGCAAGGTATATTTATTCTAGCTATTAACTTTTTAAAAATAAAAATAATACGTAATATGTTCATATTTTATCCCTTCTTATACAAAAGGCAACTACTCTGTGCCTTCCTCTTTTTGCTTAACATTATATCCTGAAGATCATTTCACAGCACAACACAGTGATCTTCCTCATTGTGTTTTATAGGTCATGGTATTCCAATGCATGGAGTTACCACAGTTTATCCAACTAGGCTGCTACTAATGGACATTACAAATCTTCCATTCTTTTGCTATTAAAATGACATAATAAATGGTCTCTTGCATATGGAATTTCATATCTTTGTGACAGACTTAAAAAACCGGGATTGCTAAATCAAAAGGTATACATATATGTGACCTGCATAACAAATCTATAAATAAACTTGAAAAAATCTGGCATTGTTATGGTAATGCCTCATATCCATTAACATGCATGTCTTCCCACCTGTCTTTAATGTTATTTTCCTAATGTATATTTTATATAAGGAAACTGCTTCATAAAGCAATCCTAATTTATTTGCAAGAAATTCTTCCAGAAAAGCAAAATATATATAGATATGGACATATATATATTCTAATTTAAAACAAGGAAAAATAAAGTACTTTACTTGGGGATATTTAAAACTATATCATTTTATTAAAAATTATAACAAAAATTCCAGTGAACGAGCATCACCAGTTACTTTCTTGAGAGAGGAATACAGAAGACTAATAAAATCAGCATTTAAAAAAACTCAATATACATATATATATATATATATATATATATATATATATATATTTACATATCCTGGGAAAATAAGATGAGTGTTTATTTGAAAGGGTGAATTTGTAAAGTACTAACATTATGAGTCTTTCTACCACAAAGTTAGCCCAAAGGAATGATATTATGCAAAATATTTACTGAAATAATTTAAAATGTTGAAATAATATAGCCTTATTTCTTCCAAATACCAAAGACAGAAATGAATGACTAAAATTGTAACTTTCCAACAAGATTCACTAATATTTTAGTGATTACATTTGTAATTTGAATTGTAAAAATCCATAAGATATGGTAATAAGATCAGCAGGTATAGCAGAACTGCCTTACTAAAAAGCAATATAAATTTTTTTAAATTAACTTTTATAAGAGGTCATATTTTTAAAAGTATCTTGAGTATACAATATTTGATAATGACCAAGAATAATTCTTATCCTAAAATCCCAATGTGGGAGCGTGTAGAATTTTGTAAAGTCTGATTAGAAGTTAATTTTTCCTTGCCAACTTAATCTATAATGTAGGATGAAAAAAGATAAAAAGCAAAAAATTCATTTCTAATTTAGCCAATGAAAACTTAACCAGTTTTTATGTTAACATGACTGTAATAAATAATATTCCTAGTAAAGGTTGTTTTTATTTTCATTTTACTTCAAATCACTAAAGTAATGACACTGAATTGGCACATATCCAATAAAGTAAAAAGTCAGGGTTAAAGCCATTAACAAGTTTGTGATGAAAGCTCATTCTAACTGCTTGCATAATACTTAGTCTATGGATAATAGAGGGATTCAGTCTCCTCTATTACTTGTTATATATATTTATAAGCCAAATGGGAACTAAATTAAAATTAGGCAGAGCTATGCTATATAAGTGGAACTGACACACATAGGAAGGCAAGTCTGACAAACTTCAAAGGAATTACTTCATTCAAAATATTATTTGAGCAGTATTTCACATGAAGCTGAGACACTCAATAATATATATTATCACATTTAATAGATTATAATTCACATTTCATAACATAAAACAAATGTGAAAATTAAGATAGTTTTTGAGAACAAAGAGTAATCTACGTCTTTTCCAAGATAAATTATTTTTAAACACAATAACACTCGTTTTACTGTAAATATCATAAAAACATTTGCTAATTATGAAATAACTATTATAATAATAAAGTTTTATAGGCATACAATACCTTGGTTAGTGCAGCAGTATGATCTTCTCCACAACAAATATAAACTATTTTCTGAGTTCTTAGTGACTTTAGTAAATTAGGAACATACCTATCTGAAAATTCCAACAAGAGACGTTAATGGTATTTTTTAAATTAAAACTCTTCTAAAATGTGTTTCCTCTACAGCTTCCCAAGCTCAGTGGACTGTGATGGCAAAATAATTTTAACCATGATTCAATGATTTTGCAGTATAAGGCTACTAAGTTGCATTCCCAGGCCTTTCTATTCTACTGTGATAAAGAAGAGATTTAAAAAGTAATTTACATGTTAAACTGCATAAATGCCAATCAGTAATCAAAGAATTTCAAAGCTATTTGACTGCTTCAACATATACACTTTATTCTCTACATTCATCTCAAGATAAAGCTCACAGGATCCTACTTGAAAATCTGAAAATTATACTGTCTGCTATTTTCTAGAAGAAAAGAGTTATAATGACCTAATCTGACATATTTTTCCTATGTAAAACAAAATATTTTAAAATTTTCTGATTATTTGCTTATTATTGCCAATTGTTACTAGATCAACAACTCACTTTTGTCCATTTAAGTCACTACAATTATGCTGAACTTCATGAAATTAGTTTCAGTATTTCAAATATTGGCATTCGACCTAATGTAATTATGAAAAATCAATTCCAAGATCCCAACTTGTTTTGAGTAGTTATAATTTTTAAATTCTGTTTATTTTCAAGACTCTATCATCAATGTTAAAAGTGAAGCCCAAATTGAAAACTAATTTAATGACTCCGATTATTTAAATATTTCTTTGGAAATCTCAAATAGATTAACACTTCATGTTATTTCCCAGAATAATTTTATTGCATCTTTCCACCAATGGTGGCCAATAACATGGTTACTAATTTGAAGTAATTTTTTCAACTTATCAGCAAAGATTTTTTTGTCCAGATACACTTTCCATAGTTTATGATAAAATATTATTTTAGGACTTCTACCATCCCCTAAAAATGTTATCAAATGGAATTTTTTGATTTACTTCTCATCCCAACCTACCTAACAGGGAAAATTTAAGTACATTTCTTCTGACATAATCACTGATCCATCTTAAAAGATCGTCTCTTTTAAAAAGTACATTTATCTATACATAATGAGAACCTACCATTTTCATCATTAAGACCTAGTTGACCAAATTTGTTGCGTCCCCATCCAAAGATAGCTCCAGAAAGAGTGAGTACAAAACTATGGGCTCCTCCTGCTGCAACTTGCATGAAAGGGATTCCAAGCAAAGACTTAATCAGCTGTGGTGAAGCTTGCTTTTTATAGTCAATGCCTAAACCCAACTGGCCATATTTATTCTGTCCCCAACAGAAGACTTCACTTGCTGTAAAACAGAAATCATAACATTAATGATTTTTCTCACACACACAAACTTTCATTTGAAGATCATCAGTTTTTTTGGGGATATTCTTCTTCTCATCAGATGGAAATACATATACCTCTTTATTGAGTTTACTTCTTTTATGGATACACAATATTATATAGAATAACATTCTGCATTTAGTACATTTTAAGTTGATTGACTTTCCTGATGAATGGGTAAATCACATAACTGGAGATTCTCATTTTCTTATGTTCCTCAGAAAGGACAGCCTCTTTTTAATATTCCTCAGGTCTCACTTTTATTCTGTGATTTCTCCTAAGAGGCACCTATCTAAGCTCAAGGTTTCAGTTACCAATTATAAGCAGAACACATTCAAAATTTTATCACTAGCCCAGATCTCTTCTCTGAGCAACGAACCCATGTATCCAATTTTTTACCTAACACCTACATTTGGATATTTCAAGGCACTTCCAGCTTAGTGTACCCCAAACTTAAGTCGTGACCCCAATTCTACCTCATGTACCTGGACCTCTTCTCAGTGTTCTCTATCTCAGTACATGACATTGTAACTAACTCAGTAACAGAAGTCACAGGGAGTCATCCTTAATACTCCTCTCCTTTCTTACCATATATAGAAGTTGGTATCAATCTATTCTCTACCATCGTTATATACAGTTTTCTTTTTAAAGAAAAATATGGCCAATAGGTCCACTCCCCACCTTGTCACCTGGTTCCTATAATAGTTCTGCTTGTCATTTTTGCTCCCCCACTGCCACTGTTTTGCAACTTCAGACATCTTTTTACTTTTATTTTATTTTATTCTTTTAACACCTACAGCACCTGGTATTCCTAGGTGGTCTCCCATCCAAGTACTAACCAGGCCTGACCCTGTTTAGCTACCAAGATCAGATGAGATTGGGCACATTCAGGGTTGCATGGCCATAGACTTTTTATTTATTCTTATTAAATAAATGGCACTAATAACCGACATACTAATAACTAATTTTTAAAAATTCATACTATAAAATAGTACACACTTAAAGTAAATCTCTCTCCAAAATCAGATCTCCAGTTCCTCTCCCAAGAGAACTACTCTCACGAATTATTGATACGTAATACCAAAAATATTCTGTGCACATACTAACGGACATTTGTACATACACGAAAATACTGTAAAAATGCAGATTTGATACTGCTGCTCACCCAAATAAATGTCAGTGGTTTCTTGTTCCTCTTGGGTAAATACAAGGCCTATAAGATTGTGACCTCTTCTTAAGCTCATTTCACACCAGTCTCTTCCCTCATTATACTCTAACCATACTTGCCTTCCTTTACATTCTCCAATGCCCATTTCTCAAACTAAACTTTCCCCTTATCTCTGTCCAGTTCACTTCTACTCTCTTCCAGCAGGAAGCCTTTTCTGATCTCCCAAATTAAAGTCAGTCTTCATTACATGTTCTAAATATCCCCCAGTTTTTTCTTTACAGTCTTTTCAAAGTACACACTTGCAGTGTTATTTGTATGACTGCACCACAAAGGCTAGTAGTGTACTGCTGACCACTGCATATTGTACACCCAAATGTGCCTAGTTCATATTAAATGATCAAAAAAACTTCATTAATGAGTAAGATTCTGCACTAACGCGTAAAGCTGAACAAGAGAAAAGAATACCTTGGAGTCAAGAGAGAAAACTGCCTTAATCAGTAAAAACTAGATTTAAATTTATCTTGATCTACCCACCAAAATGTCAAAAGAGCTGGCAAAGTTACAACAAAGAATACAGGGATGCCAGTTTCTCTACTGCCTACAGAAGTGTAAATTCCTCAATATGGCATTTAATGCCCTTTGAAACAGATTTGTTTCTACTTCGGCCTCAACTCAAGTATGACTGTCTCCCATGTTCTCACAATACTCTCATAAAACTACATGCCAATAATCAAATTAACAAAATACTTTCCTGATCCTATGCCTCTTTCATGAAAAAGTTACATGAATAGAAAGTAAAGCAAACAAAGCTAATAGGAAACTTGGCCTTCTCTGTTTTTATTCACAAAAAGTTTATCTGTGAGATCAAATGAGACTGGGCAAGTTATAAGATTCCCTAGCAATGAAAGAACAGCATTTACCAGAGTAAAGAAACAATTGTGATCACTTTGGCAGCACATATGCTAAAACTGGAACAATACACAGAGGATTAGAATGGCCCTGTGCAAGAATTACACCAAATTCATGAAGCATTCCATATCTTTTCAATATGGAGTCATTTCCTTGGAAGTTAAACTCAGTGAGCTACCGTCCTTCAAAAACACATGTACCACTCTAGTTTTATAAGATGTTACCACTCTAGGGAACTAAGTGAAGGGTACACAGGACCTGTCTGTATTATTTTTTTCAATTTCCTGTGAATCTACAAGTATTTGAAATTAAAAGGTTAAGTATGAAAAGTAAAATAATAATAATATAATTAGACATAAAAATCAACTTCATGTCTAATTTTAGCAATAAACAATATGACAATGACACCATTCACAATAACAACAAAAAAATACCAAATACCTAGGGGAAATATAATAAAGGTGTGTAAGACTTCTCCTTTGTTTGAAAATAACAAAATACTTAGAAAATTAAGATTAAAAAATAAATGAAGAAATACAGCATGTTCAAGAACTTAAAGTTGTGTATAGTACAGACTTACTTCAAATTGATTTATAGAGACAATGTAATCACAATCAAAATCCCAGTAGTTTCTTTGTGTGTCTATGAAATCTGACAAGCTAATTCTAAAATGTATATGGAAATGAGGATTAAAAACTAAGTCAGTCTTGAATAAGAATAAAGTTAAAGGACTTTCTGCTCAGTTAAAGTCTCAATAAAACTGAAAAAGAAAAAGAAAATAAAAACAATGCTTACCTTTAGAAAGTGCAAGTGAATGGTAGTAACCGCAAGCAACCTGTACTATCTGGATATCTGACAAACTTTTAATATTTCTAGAAAATAAAGAGAGAGATCAGGATCAGTTAATTCCATTTAATATAATAAATCCTGAATGCTATTGATATATGCTATTTATTGACCACCTATTATGTGCAAAGTTTCCTACCAACCTAGCAGTTCATGTTATTTTTTTATTCACACCCAATTTACTAAAAATTTATGCTAAAGTCAGCAAACAAAATCTAGACATGAAAAAGATTAAGAGGTGTGATGAGAAAACACTTTGAAACAACATTTAAAGAAATTATGCTCACATCTCCAATCTCCCTCAGAGTACTTTTACAACTTAGATGTTTTTATTATCAAAATTTTAAAAAATCTTTAGCTTAACGTTTAAAACGTTGCAATATATTTGTAAAACAAATGTACATGATCTAATTTGTCTAAAATTGGTGTTTGGCTTAGTTTAATATATGTTCCCCTCTATCAGGTTCCTTAAGAACAAAAGGGATTCCTATGATGTGGTGCTCTATCAAGTCACAAATTATGAAACCTATTCTTTTTGGGCTATCCTTTGCTTTACATATAAATCAGTGATATTCAACTTAATTCCTTACTAGAGAAAGTTAATCACTTCACATTTATTATGATCACTGATGGGTTCAGTCACATTTCTGCCATCTCGTATTTTTTCCTTATATTTTTACATTTCCCCCCCATTTCTAAGTTTTCCTTAACTGCAATATAATTCGAAAAGTTAAATTTTAAAAATTACAAAATCTAAAAAAAAAAGTAACTGTGCATCAACCATCCCATGTTTTTCTTAAGTAGTTCCTTCATTTGGTCATTCTACTATTTTTCCTGAATGAATGTTTTCAAGAAAAAAAAGTGGAAAGGAAACATAATATGTTTCTTATTTCCCTTTACCTGATACTGCCACCTGACCTGATTCTGCCAAATGAGAGTCCGGAGCAAGTTCTGACCAGAGTGTCGATACTCATGATTTTCGGGAGGCAGCTTCAGCAAATCAAATTTTGAGCAGGAGAAAGGAGAGTTACTCTAATTCCATATTACTGTATTAAAAATATTTTTATTTAGTGGATTTATGTTCTTAACTATAAAACCTGCTACAATTTAGTAGAATCCAACAAGTTAGCAGGATGTAATGTCCCTCAGATTTTAAAAGATAACAAAATGCCAATTTTCTGCAATTAGCAAAATCAAACATTGGCAATGCAAAAACAGTTAGAAATTAATCAAGTCCAATTTGTAAGACCAAATAAAACATTTCAAAAAACTACACTCTCATAACATCCTGAGATTTTTCCTTTGCAGCATTTACCACTATTAATTACTGGCATACTTATTCATTTATTACGAGGGTACTCTGTTTAACAATAAGCTCTGTGAAGGTAGACTCTCTATGTGTTTTATATCCATGGACTCCCTAGCATCTACTATAGTGCCTAGCAAAAAAGTAAGTAATGAATACACTGTTAAAGGATAAGTGAATTTGTAAAGTCTTCAAGACTTTAGTATTAAAACTATATATGGTTAAAACTGAGTGAAATCAAGAAAATGTTTTATTTTTGACCAAGGTGATAATTTAAGCATGGGTAATTTCTATAATCCAAAAATAGCTTTCTTACAAGGATATTATACTATTCTTCATAATTTTTACTGCATATGTCCAACAAATAGAACTTTAAAAGATGAACTACAACTTTGTTGCCAACAATAGTTTTTCTAAAGTTTGCATGGAAAAGTATGTATTTCCATTTACATTAAACTAAAATAATAAAATTAGGCTTAACTTTTTAAAATAAAAGTATATTCTATGTAAAAATGACTAGCCATTAATGCATGTCTACAGAGACCCCGATATTAAATAATTTCATTTTCTCTAAGATATAGTGATTTCAAAATACAGTGAAATCAGAAGTAGGAAAAGATTATCAAACTAGGAAAGCTTTCAAATATAATCTATTTCATATTAATTTTAAATTCTTCTTTAATTTTAAAGTTCCACTTAATTTACATATTCTTATCAACTGGCATAAAAATGGATTTTGTCCTCAAAAAATACAACCTAATGTGAAGCTTCACATTTCTGATCACTCTTACAGAAATCATGCTCATTTTTTAAAAATCTATTTACATATATGGGTTTCTTTTTGTCTCCTATCCATGTTTTATTCAAAATGTATGTGAATTTACAAAGCTGGACGACATACCTAAAATCTAGAAAAAGCTTCGCATCTAAAAAATGATTTGGTACTGAAAATTCAAAAGAAAAAAATCACTGGCAGTCTTTTATAAAATATATCTCTACTGAAATACTAAATTGCTCTTTAAAACATGAAAATACCAGTAAAAACTATGTATATGACACAACAAATCAGATCAGTCCATGAAAAACTGATCAGCTTGAATAGGAGAATTTCCTTAACACACAGCTTAAAGTTAATATAGATATTTGCATATACAAACACAGAGAAACTTAAAGCAAAAGGACACAAGGAAGATCTCTTTCAGGTCCCCATCCAGATTCATAAAACAGTAAAGTCACAAATATGTAATTTATTTTTGGGCCACCTTCAAATAAATTGTCATGTAGTAAAATTCTCTCCTTATAGTTACTTTTCTTTTCCATTTCCTAATCATCTACAGATTACTGACTGAAATCCCTTATACCAGAAGTGAACAGCAACAAAAATGTAAGTATGAGAATTAAGAGACCAGTGGAGCAAAAATAAGGAAAATTAGAAAGCTCTGCCATGAATCATGGTTTTGAGAATGTTAACTTAGAAAGTCTAACATGTTAGTCCCTTTTTAACCCCCAAATCATAAAAATCACAAATATTTTAAAATCTTAAACTCCATTCTACAACTACTTGTGAGAAGAAATAAAAGCAGTAGAGGACATGACAAACATGAGGTTACTATGTTTCTATGAGTGCTCTGTATTATCTAGCCAATAAACCATTTGGTTACAAATTACCACTTTCTGAAAGAAATCAAAATTGAAATGACTAAAAGAATTAAATTTACTTAAGGGAAAAGTTTTTCTACCACCGGCACCATCATTAACAGACATTAAAAGCACAATGGGAATAGCAGTCATTTAACTATTATTGCAAAAGAAACAAAGGAGAAGAAATATGTTGAGTTTTGTGGAATCTAGTTACAAGTTCAATAAAATATGTAAATGTGATATATCCAAAGTCTCAACAAACAATCTATTACTAGAATAACATACTTTTAGTATGTTAAAACAAAACAAATACTTCAAGTTTTCGTTAATAAGGTTATGTAGGCTTACTAAAGGAACAAGCTACCATTCCTAGTTTTAAAAAAACCCTCATTTCTAACAGTGATAAAAGTTCCTGCTCTGAAATATATTAGTTCCTGTGCTCCATTTTTTTATCCTAGTAGTTACATCCTATTTCTCAAACAAAAACAAACGTTATCGATTTTAAATTAAAAACAAAGTATCTAAATGTATTAAAAACATGCTGCCCGAAAAATCTGGAATTAGTTTAATTCCTTAATTCCCTGTGGAGTTCTCTTTTGTCCCTATAACTATTACTAGGAAGAAAGAATAAGAGTTTAAGGAGGTAAGAATTTGTACGATTATAAAACTAGGCATAAGTTAGTGTATTATTTATGTATCTAAAAGAAATTGTACATTTTTCTTTAAATCTTTATATTTTTACCTAGATATATTCATGCTCTTATAATTTTTATTATTAAATAAATGGTTATGCCCTGTGTAAATCTATAAGACTACAACATTGATTAAGCATTATTTTTAAGTAATTCTATTTCAATGGTTAACATAAATTAAATCATAGGCATTGCTATGTAAAAAAGTGGAAAGTGAATTCTTTTTACACTAAGTGTGTGGAACTTCTACAGTCAAAAACAATAAAGACTAAAAAAACAAAACAGAGAAACATGCAGTCAACCAATATTTAATAAATATGTCAATAGCTGGGGTACTCAAGATAAAATTAGTAGTTTAAATTAGCCTAATCCACTTAAAACTGCTAGTAAGAGAAAATTTATAATAAAACATATATCCTCATCGCTTTTCTTTACAAACATAATTTGGGGGGAAATATAAAATATATATTTAAAAAAGCATTCAACCCAAAGTAAAATCAAGAACCTAACTAGTAAACTCCTTAAGAACTCAAAGGAAAGAAGTACGCCCACTGTAAGCAGAATAATTTAGATAACAAATTTATGATGAAAGATTATTAAAGACCTCTTTTTGGTCACCTTTGTTACCTGGGTACTCTGATACACTCCTCTGATCCTAGCAGGCCAAGTTGTCCATCAGAATCGAGACCCCAAGCATACACCTGGCCCTTGTCATTTAGTGCTAACGTATGAGCTTCTCCACATGAAACAGCTACGATATTTTGGGCATCCAGGGCAACAACCTGCTCTACAGAAATCAAGGAGAGAGACATTACATTCTAGTTTTGAACTCCCAATGAGAATAAAACACAATCTTCATCTTGTATTAAAAAGCTAAGGAAATGCTGAAACAGACTAATATAACATCAGTTATTCTGAAAAACCTAACCAGTATGTTCCATGCAAAATTTTCATTGTAATAAATACAGATATATATTATAGGGCATAATCAGAATATTAAGTAACTTGAACATCCAGGGGAAGATGTTAAGGGTTTACAAAGATTCTCTCATAAAGTGTTCTTCATTGAAAGCCATTACTAATAAAGAGTCCAGCTGAAAAGGGGATCATTTAAATAACCTGGGCTGTTTTTTAATAAAATCACAATTGACATATATAGATACTACTATGGAGCAATTCTGAACTTAATGAAATAATCTGAATTGGCAGTCCCCTAATAGGAAACAAATTCTTTATAGAGCTCATAAATAAAGGATCTACTGGATATGCCAAAGAAAGGAGTGAAAGGCAATGTGACCATAACAGGTTTATGGACTGCTATTTTAATATCAAAGATATCAATAAAGAAAGTAAACTTATTCCCTTAGTCTCTTTAAGATATGTAATGTCTCAGCTTTTACTAGTACCACAAGTTTTTTTAAGATGCCATTTAAAATTAACTTTGTTTTAGCTAAAAAGGAAGCTATAATTTCTGTCTTCAATTGAAAGCCTCGTGTCGAAGAGCTGTTAAAACCGAATCAATCAGGGATTCTTCAGAAGCACATTTTAACTCAATGTATAAGCCGTTTAATAATAAAACAGAATTGCATCAAGGAGGTTTAAATCTCAATGTATAGAAAAATTCAAAATGTATTTAGATTACTACCTGCATTTTAAGGTGGGAGGTTAACCCTAAAAATAGCCTCTAGGAATCTATACAACTCTAATGATATGATATTTTACGTACTTACCTTAAAGTACTGAGTTAATAAGTTGTGAAACTATTGAACAGTATGTGGAAGTTCATTATACTAATCTTTCGCTTTTTGTAACTGGATTAAATTGTATTGCGGATACATACAAAAACGAAAAAAAGGAAAACAAGCTATAACTCATTGCCCGCCAAAAATATTGAAAAAAAAAAAGACTTAAAAATGTCATCATCTGTTTACATCAAAACATTCCCATAAATCTTAATTATGAAGAAATAAAACACACAAAAGATGTTTTCTCTCAGAGGCCCCAGAAATAAGTCAATGTCTCTCCAAAACAATCCTCAAAGAAAACTAGCAAAGAGCAGAAAATGACAGGATGACAAGAGGGATGAATAAGACTGGATGGCTAAACAATAACAATTGAAGAGCACTTTATAGCAATGGCCATAAAATCAAAGGCACCAAAAATCCAAGAAACAAAGAAAAACAATCATTCATACCAAACACCAATATTTACTGTATACCTCTTGTGCTCCAATCACTAGACACACAGAGATGGATTGTTTAAAACAGAGTTGTAGAGTTTAGTCTATAGAAAAACAGGCGAGCTAAGGACTGTGATTAAATGCTAAGATTAAAAATATACAAAAGGGACATGGAAATAGGAGATACTTATTAAAGCCTCCAAAGATACCAGGAAGAATTCTAGAAGACACTGACACTTATGGTACATCCTGAGCTGAAGCAAGAGGAAGAGATTCCATGCACCCACTTGAGAAAATTCAATTTGTTACAGTAAAACACACTAACTAAAAGCAAAATGGAAAGACTGACAAAAATAGGGAGAAAATGTTATTCATATCTCAAAGAAATACAAGACTTACTAGAAAAAAAAACAGTAATTCAATGGAAAATGAGTAAAAGATCTGAACTAACAGTTCACAGAAAAACAAATAGAAATGACCTTTGATCATAGATGCTCACCTTCATTGATGAGAAAAATGCAAATTCAAACTACATTAAGCCAATAATATGTTCCCTTTGAAAATTCATAAAGCCATACACTTGATTTGTATACTTTTCTCTAGGGGTTAATCTTCAATTATAAAAGTTTACATTTATCAAAAGAAGAAGACAGGCTACGAGAAAAAAAAATTGCAAAAGACACATCTAATAAAAGACTGTTATCCAAAATACAAAAAAAAAAAAAACCCTCTTAAAACTCAACAAGAAAATGAACCATCCAATTAAAAAACAGACAAAAGACCTAACAGACACCTCACCAAGGAAGATACACAAATGGCAAGTTAAGCAACTAAAAAGATAGTCTACATCATATGTCATGAGGGAAGTGCAAATTAAAATGAGAAACCACTATGTACCTATTAAAATGGCCAAAATCCAAAACAATGACACCACCAAATGCTGACAAAGAATTAGAGCTACAGATCTCTCACTCATTGCTGGTGGGCATGCAAAATGGTACAGCCACTTTAGGAGAAAGTTTGGCAGTTACTTATAAAATAAAAATACCCTTATCATAATCCAAAAATTGTACTCCTGATATTTACCCAAAGGAGTTGAAAACTTATATCCACACAAAAACCTTCACATGATTATTTATAGCATCTTTATTTATAATTGCCACAACTTGGAAGCAATCAAACTGTCCTTCGGTAGGTAAGTGGATAAACTGAGGTACATTCAGATGATGGAATATTATTCAGCACTAAAAAGAAATGAGCTATCAAGTTATGAACAGACATGGAAGAAACAAATGCACATTTCTAAGTGAAAGATGCCAATCTGAAAAGGTTACATACTGTATGGTTCCAACTATATGACATTCTGGAAAAGGCAAAACTTTGGAGACATTAAAGAGATTTTATCTGCTGGGGAAAAGAGCATTCATATACTGACAGTGGGAGTATAAAATAGAACCATCTTTATAGAAAAGAATGTGTCAATACCTAACAAACCATATGCATTCACCTTTGGACCTAGCAATTCCATTTCTAGGAAATTATCCTATAGATACACCTAAGTGCTGAAGGGTAGCAGAATATGCCACCCCAAAATATGCCACTTCAGTAGAAGATTATTTTGAGCTGAAGGCTATTAAGGAGATACAAGAAAAGCTCTCTGACCTTCCCCTATTTGCATAAAAGCAGGACGTAAATTTGTAAAACTGTCCCCCACTTCCTTCCTACCAGGAAAGACAGAAGTTAATCACCAGAGACAACTCTAGACCCTTGATAGCTCAGAGATGGCACCAATGAAACCTACAAAACAAACTTTACTTACTAGCCCTTATCTTCCATTAGTTCTCCTGTATACTTACTTTTCTACAATTTACCTACCCAGAAACTAAAATGTTACTTCTCTAAAATTTTATTCTTTTTCAGATGCTACATAAGCCCATATTCTATCACACCTTGAGTAACTCATTACTGAGTGTTTCCTCATGTAAGTGCAACACATGTGTTAATAAACGTTTGCTTTTCTGTTGTCAATCTGTCTTTTGTCTAGACAAGTCCAAGCTGGAGAATCTAGGACGGTAGGGTATAAATGCATGTGTGTGTGAACATGTATGTATTTATGTATATTTCCAGGACTGTATATAATAACAAAAGACTGAGAATATTCCAAGTATCCATCAATAAAGATTTCAATCTATACACTGGAATACTATGCTCCTCAAAAAAAATAATGAAGAAACTCTACATGCTGATATAACAAGATCTCAAGAGTATATTACCAAAGGAGGAAAAAAAAAAATGTGGAACAGTACACATGATTTGCTATTTTTTGTGTAAGGGAGAGGGAAGGATATATATTCATATTTGTTTACATCTACATAAAGAAATTTTAGAAAGATAAAAAAAACTAATAATCACAGTTACTTATAGAGGATGTGGGTAGAGGGGAAAATAGGGTGATCAAATTAAGAGCAAAACGTCTTAGTGTGTACTTAAATTATTTCGATTTTTGAATCATGTGAATATATTGTCTATTCAAAATAAAAAGTAAAATTTAATTTAAAGAATTAAATAGAACATTAGAGAAAATAGTTAGAGCAATGTATTAAAATCAATGTTTTCCTTTAAAACTAACCTGAGCTCTTTCATGTTTTTCTACATAATAATAACTAAAGATAAATAACTTTGGTTCTTGCAGAGTTTTAGCCTCATCAAATTATTGAGGTACTTATTTTGAGAATGAATAACTATTACAGAAATACATCATTAAAGAAACAAAACACCATTGTATGTCTTGGGAATAGTATATAATACAGGCTTTTCAAACAAATATACAAAACTGGTTAACCTCTTTGTATAATTACTAAAAATTACTTATTTTTTCCAAATGGTTCAAAATGAATAGCCTCAACCATTTCCTCCCAATATGCTAGAAAGTCAGATCAATGGTACATTGAGACATTTCATATCTAGGTCAAATTCTGGTTAAGCACTTGAAACAAGATAGCCTGAAAAGAAAGTCAATGGTAAACAGTGTGAAAGAGGAATAAATGAACTCAGCAAAACAAAAGAATTACTAGAAAGACTAGCTCAATGCTGCCCTGAGTGAGAAAGAAAATAGTATTCATATCAAACTGAACAGCTAACATTTATGGAATGTTTACTATGTATCAGGTGCTACAGTAACTCTTAAGTTTTAATTACCAAGCTATACATGCCTTTTGAGGTCAAGTAATACAGCTAAAAACGAGAAGGGATAAGTGGGGATTAAATTCACTATAATTTAGGATGACTATTGATATAGAAGGAAAAGAAAAGAAAAAAGAAAAAAAGAAACTTGCTAAGCATGCCCATTAAAAAAACTGATTCCTTTGATAAATAGGTGCTATAAGGATGTTGGAATTACAAATGTATGATGCTAAAGGTTTAGTAACAGCATATATAATCATTACTTGATTATAATCTAGAAATAAACAATCTTTTAAAATATACAAATAAACACAGATGGAAATATGTGGCAAAATGTCAACTGTTGGTCATTGTGCTACTCTTTCAACTTTTCTTTATGCTTTAAAATGTTTATATAAAAATTTTGAGATAAGTAACACTGTGTATCAGTATTTATGGTTCACAATATTCCTCTTCAAGGAAAGAAAAAAAGGAACATTTAGTTCTGGGAGGCACAAAAAAGCAAAGAAAACATAAGTGGAGATTGCTTTGGGAAAGAAAAAATATATTTTTTCAGAGATAGGTGCAAAAACAGAAAACATAAAAACTAGAGAGATGTACGTAATATATCCATCTTGGAAACACTGATGGCAGATATATTCAAAATACAACTCTAAAAAAGTCTTAGCTCATCATTGCTTCTGCTTCTTACACTTGTATTGTTAAAATTCAAAAAAATTTTTAAAACTGATGGGACATCATTTTGAGAAAAAGTCTGCATTGTCTTCTTTAGATATATAAAAATTAAAATGTTCAACCTAATGATGATTTTCAGTTCTACTTCATCTATTTCCTCCTAGTTGCGTTTGAATACACATCTGATTTGAGCAATTGTTCAACTACACACTGCATCAAATAAATTTTGCTGCACAAACATCATAAGAAAGAATACTGTTACACATCCTTTTTGCGATACAGGATAGGTCCAGATTCTTGTTATAAAACACTACAAGATATAATCCTTCCTGTTGAATAACTAACTGGATAATAATTCCCTATTTCCTTTGGTACCTAAGAAACATATTCAATTCTTGAATTTGTGAAAATTCATGGAGCCATATCATCTCCAAACTTACTGTTTAAGAGCTCACTTTGTAAGATCAATTTCACCATCATCAGATAGTGGTGCTATCTACATTCACTTTCTGATTTCTCTAATAATTGTGGAACATCTTCCTCTGTCAATTTTCTTCTCTTTGCCATTAAGGACAGAAAATAAAAAAATTCTACATCCTCAACTGTGGTTAATGAAAGCTATGAAAAGAGAAAAATAAAAGCTAAAAGATGGTGACTCCAGACTTCTTTTATACCTTCTTAAAAGCTGATGCAAAACTCAACACAACATATGAACCTTCTAAGAAACCCCATCATTGTTTCTACTTATAATTTTAATATTTTTAATTTAGTCTAGTTGGGAATATAACCAATTATCGTTGTTGCAGCAGTTATCTTCTATGAAATCACCACGAACACTTAGTTAGCAAATAGATGAACCACTGCCCCTAAGGAAAAATAGTGTTAGGTTCCCACAAGCCTCTGATTACCATATTTTCAGCAAGTAATCAATACATAACGTTTTGTGTGTCTCTAAGAAACTTAATATACTGTTGATTCATTAACACTGAATCCACAGCCAACAGCACTATAACTCATATCACTATATTTTCTTATAAGGCATATCACAGCCTTCGTGATTTCATTGTTTAAAATGGCCCCCGAGCCTAGTGCTAAAGTGCTGTTTAGCACTAGGCTCGGGGGCCATTTTAAACAATGAAATCACCCACAAGAAGTAAAAAAAAGCAAAAAAAAAGCAAAAAATGTGTCACTAAATATACCACAAAAAAGACACTCATATAGTTTGAGATCTTAAACAAGAAGGCAGAGCACTGCTTTGTTGAATCAGCAGGGAATGTGCACATTAGGAGATTCAAATATTTTGCAGCTTTGCGCATGTCAGGAATGATCATGAACAGCAGTCCCATAGTCACTGACTATGACCCAGGCTGATTTAATAATAGTACACACAAATACTTCTTCCCGGACAACCAATCACAAAATATACAAGACAGTCTATCTCAGGAGTCTTTTTCTAACCATGGTTTGAACCTGATATTAAGATGCAATCATCATTATCAATATGCTCTAAGAACCCTATAAACAAAGAAAACTAACAATAAAGAACGTTTTGTCCTTTGGGTATAAAGGTAATGCTATAAAAACATCATTAGCAATATATTCACAACTTGCATCTCTTAAAAGCTGCATCTTAATCAAAATCTAAAGCAGCTACTTGAGAAAAATATAAACATTACCTTATCACTCTATATCTTGTCATCCACAGATCTCAAAATCTTACTGTTATTGGTGTTCCCTCAAGATTCATGTGTTGAGGTCCTTCCTAATCCCCAGTACCTGAGAATGTGACCATATTGGAAATAGTGTCCTTGAGGATGTAATTATTTAAGATGAGGTCACATGGGAGTAGGGTAGGCACCTAAATCATGTCCTGATAAAAGGGGTAATTTGGTCTGAGAAAGGCAAAAAGGACAATGCCATGTGAAGGAATGCCTAAGATTGCCAGTAAACCACCAGAAGCTAGGAGAGGCCTGGAACAGATCTTTCCCTCTTAGGCTTTAGAAGGAACAAACAAACCCTGTTGACACCTTGATCTTGAATTTCTAGCCTCCAGAGCTATAATACATCTCTGTTATTTAAGCCACCCAGTTTCTGGTACTTTGTTATAACTGCCCTAGCAAATGAATACACAACCGAATAAATATTTTCAAGTTCAAAACATTCCTGTCAAGTTAGCCAAATATTACCATCTATGTTTTAAGGGCAATCCACATGCCAGATGGGTACTATACTTATCGTGGTAATCATTTCATAAGGTATGTAACTGCCTAACCACTATGTTGTACACTTGAAACTAAAACATTGTATGTCAACTATAACTGGAAAAAAAAATTTTGAACAAGAAAGACAATCTAGAAAAAGTTAACTTATTCTGAATAAGTACAGATAAACTCGATTTTGAAATTAGAAGTTTCTAGCTCATAATCACACTATTATTTCCATGCCAAAGGGTTAAAAAAATGGCAAAAAAATATATTTACACAAAATTGGCAAAAGACATTTCTCAAAACAATCTTTAAAATAAACACCAAAAGAAAAGGTGTTTAGAGAGCAAATGGCAATATATTACCATTCTATACAGGCATACCCTTTGACCCAGAAACTTTCTTTTAGGAATTTATTATACCTTGTAAAATGATGTATATTGAATTATAGTTTGTAACTATTAAAAAAAAACAAAACAGGAAATAACCAGAATTCCAGTAATAAGTAGACAAATAAACTATGGAATATCCATGCAATAAAAATTGATGCTTCTACTAAAAACAATGTCTATATAGTAACATAAAAAGAAATATAGTAAATGAAAATGTAAACCACAGATCTTTATGTATATGAGTATAGAATTATGTATTTAACACAAGTATAAAATATATAAAAATATAAGTGAATAGTAGTCATCTTTAGAATACAGGGGGAAAGGTGGCTTCCACTTTTTAAATCGTACATTTCTTCTGTAACTTTAAAATAGAAATAAAGGTCATGTATTATTTTGAAGATCAGGAAAAAATGAATTTTTTTTAAGGTACAGAAATTCCCCAACTTATAAAGTGACCCTGAACTCCACAAGAACAAACGTCCTCTAGGATAATAACTAACCTGGAGTGATAGATTTTCTTACCCAGGAAACAGAGGCTACAGTTAGGTATTATTTTATTTTTTAAATGGAATACATAATTAAGGTAAATGCTCCCCACAAATATCTACCTAAACTTTCCAGAACTGATAAAGCAAAAAAGCTAAACAAGCCGGGATAGGTGAAGGATGTAGCTAAATTTCTGACATCCAAATTTAAAACTCAAATGAATTTTTCTTTAAAGAATGTTATACAGATCAGTTAAATGTAATTATCAATAAAATATTATACTTAGGTAGAATGTGTTTTAAAGAAGATTGATTTGAAAATCTATTTCTGATATCTAGCAATATTTCTATAAGCAAAGAAAAATTTAAAGTTTTAAAAAATACAATTCATTCATAAATCAGGGATTATCTGGTATAACAGCACAATTACAAAGCATGATCCAAGTCCGCAACTGATCTTAATCTTAATGAAGTCTATGAGTTTAATGCAGTCCTTCACATAATGTTAATTTAAAAAACTGAACCTTAAAGTTTGAACAACTAGCGAAGTTTTAGATAAAGAACAAAAATGTTGATGTTTTATGTTCAAGCAATATGGTCAAAAAACAGTATTGTTACAAACATCAACAAGCACAGCCATATTGATAACAATTACAAAACCAAGGTCAGGAGGAATTTACTTTGATATAGCTAGAGGCACCATTTCAACTCCTTAGTAATTCTACCAGATGTTTAATTCTGCCACAGCTTAAGTTTCAAAATCCTCTGTTCTATCATGCCTCACTAGTTGCTATAGTTTTCCTCTTCTCTCTGAATAACTCAAAACTCTAACAAGAGCAACACAAGGTACACTTAAAAATCCATCTCTAAAAATTTAAATTTCACAAGTTACCTCTTTATAAAATTAAAAAGGTACATATACTCCATTGTTGTTTAAAAATGTCACACACACAAAAAATGTCACATGCAGCTTAAATATACACACAGAAAAAAGACTGGAAAAATAAATATATCTTTAAATTGTCAACACTAATTATCTACAAGTGGTTTTTTCCCTCTTTTATTGTTTTTTAATTTTTTAAAACAACTGAATGTGTAACAGATATATTTTGATTTTGACTTTTGGAAGATAAAGACATTAATCACTTAAGATTAGTGAATAGCACTAATAACTAATTCAGAATGCTTTTTTTACTTAAAATAATCATATAGCTAATTTTGTTAGAGATAATAACCAAGAGGCTACTTCACTTAATCTCTATTCCTAAAGTGAAATTATTGTTTATTGACATTTTTAAAGGTTCTCTAATATAATGTATATAATAATCATAAGGTATATTATGAAACAAATTAAGATCTAAATAAAACTAAATATCAAAAAAATTACATTAAAGTGTTTGTCCTCTTTTATTTTACCAATAATTACCAATAGGAATTTGGAACAGTACAACCCAAGGTCATGAAAACATTTTAATGAGTTCTCTGCCAGAATCTACAGTTAATATAAAGTAACTTATATGTCATAGTAGACAGCCTATAATAAAATAATGCTTAAATAGAAATATAATTAATTTTATTTTTAATATTCTTTATTATGGATGTTTACAAGTTCATACCACTTTTATGAATTCTATCTACAGAGAGGTATGCAGTGAACATACATAAAGAGCTTATTATGTGCCTGGCACTGTGTCAAAGCACTTTATTTAATCTCCTTTAATCCTTGTAACATCACAAGGCAATGTACCATCATCCCTACTTCACAAATAAAGGCACTATTTATTGAATTGTTGTCTTTTTGTTAATAATATAAATAACATTGCTTTAATAATTTATTTTCAAAATATACTTAAAGTTTTATAAATACTTAGGGATTTACAATATTTTTTTCTTTAGAAAAATCCTTTCTAGATGTCTAGGAACCGATGAAACTAATTGCTTTAAATAGGAAAGAAGTTAAAAGATAAGGACTCCAACCTAAATATAGTATCAAATAGTTGCTTTACTTCAATATCTTTTTAACACAAGCAAGAATGAACCTACTGGTTCTGTATTTTTTTTTTTAGATTGTGTTTATTTGCACATCTGGTATCCATTTATCACAGGGCCAATTATATTGCCTATATTTTCTTTTTCTGTATTCTTGATGCTTTGACATTGGGGTAGGGGAAGAGAACTTAAAGAGTCCAGGAGAGATGGCCCCTCCCAGGGCTAGCTAATTCCTAAAGAACACCTGCCAATTAGCACGCCTTTCACATGCAAACCAACCAATCCAGAGTTTATACCACCAACCATGTCCCTATCTCTTACACACTAAGCCAACATTTTCCCTACCCTAAATCATCCCTGGCCAAGTACCAAGAAATAGAAACAAACAACCCTATAGCCCAAAGCCTGAAGAAATTAATCAAACTAGCCAGTTCTAAACTGTTTATTTTGCCCAGTCTTGCCTTTCCCAGGGAACCCCAATAAAAGCCATAATCTTAAATCTCTGCACTCCTGTCTTCTGCTTCTTGCCTACCCTGGTGTCTTCCCCTTATGGCCTTGTGTAGCAGGTAGTGACCCCTCTCTCTGGGACCTGAGTATAATAAACTTCTTCCAAGCCTCATTCTTGTTTCCTCTTATGACCACACCAACTTTACCATATCTTAGAATAGTTTTAAATTTTAAAATTTTGGTTATAACACAGCTGATGATCATCAAGCTCAATGAAACAAATGTCTACCTACAATTTTTTTCCCATCCTATGGCACATACAATAAAATATAGTGATCACTTGTTCATTCAATAAACTCATCTGTGTTCCTTCTGTATGTACCAAGGCTGTCACTATAATGACAAAGAAGTATAAGATAAAGTAAGGTTTCTACTCTCCAAGAGCTGACATGGTAGAGAAGATTTTTATCCAAATGATTATATAAAATAGGAAGATAGCAATGCAATTTGTAATTTACTGAATGCCAAGTGGCTGTATTTGGTGCTGCACAAAACCCATGACTTGAGTTCTTACAAGAGTGACCAGCGAGATATAGGAGATGGTACTTCAGCTGTGCAAATTCAAGAAACAGAAATAGAAATATGCCTCAGAAAGATTAACCCTGAATTAATAAGAATGGGTTGGAACAAAATCAATTAGAAAGCCATTGCCACAGTTTTTGCATAGACTAGTAACGGTCTAACTAGAATTTTAAAAAAATTTAGATTGAGATAGGAGGAAATGAAAAGCCCGTTTAAAGTAACTAGCTGCAGGTCACATATTTAGCCATTTACAAAGGAAAGGAAACACAGGAGTTACTAAGTAAAGAACCAATAAGATTTGGCAACTGAGTCAATGTTGGTGCTACGGGCTAGGAAGTAGATCCTAAGGTAAATCAAAGGATTGAACCTAAGTGCATTCAAGAAGTATTAATAAAAAAGGAAGAGGAGAAAGAGGAGTAGTTTTTGCAGTTTATTTTGGAGAGCTGGAGATAGCTAACTTATAGTACAATGGTTTCCATTTAACATGTTCTGTTTCTGTTCATGTTTTTATCAGTTTTATGATCTCAGAGCTATGAATATTTTTCTTGATGTGTAAATTTCTTTTTTAGCCAAGCAACAAATAAGCAGTGGATCTTGTTTATTAACAGCATATTTATATATTAAGTAAACAAATTTAGGCACACTGTTATTAAAATAACTATAATGTTAAGTAAGAGTAGAGAGGTATAATCAATTGTATTTATTTTAAATTTAAAGGAGGGGCAGCATTTAAGTGTGAGTAACTAGAATTTAGTCAAGTGTCTATGTTCCTGAATGTATCAGTACATAAATTATACTTTCCGTTATACACTGAATGTCTGTGTAACCCCAAAATTTATGTTAAAATCTTAACCTCTTATGTGATAGTAGTAGGAGGTGGGCCTTTGGGATGATTAGATTATGAGGGTAGAGCCCTCATGAATGATATTAATGCCCTTTCTGCCATGTGAGGACACAGTGAGAAGACAGCTATCTATCTGTGAACCAAGAAGTGGGGTCTTCAACAACTCTGCTAGGACCTTGATCTTACTCTCCAAGCCTCAAGAACTATGAGAAATGTTTGTTGGTTAAGCCACCCAGACTAGAGTAATTTTGTTATAGCAGCCTGAATAGACTAAGACACCTTCTAATTATTCATCATTAAATAAACTTTTGACAATAAATGATGAATCTACTTCCATCATTTATGTGCTTTTCATAGGAATAAAAAAGGCATCTTTTAATTTTTCTGTATCATTATATCTTTAAAGTCTGCTAATAAATGGAATCCGATTCATTTTATACCCTGTTCCATTATAGTATTAGCTCTAGGCATCGCAAACATACTTTTTTAAAAATTTGGGCATAATTTTTAAACATGAGATACAATAAGGTAACTGAAGAATAAGGGTAAAGAAATACTTTCATGCTTAACACAATTTCTGAGACACAGTAGAAAGACACTCATTTGTGGAATACCTGAACTTTAGTTGTAAATGAAAAGACAAATATTGTCTATGGTAAATATAGAAACAGCATTTTACCACTTCTGTGTAATTCCCACTCTAATATTAATAGTTTTATTTTAAGCAAACATTTAATGAGCACTTATCACATGCCAGGCATTGCTCTTTGCACTTCATGTGCTTTCTCAATCCTTACAACCACCCTAGGAGTTTGGCATGATTATCCTAATTTTAGAGAAGAAAACACAGGCACAGAGGTTAAGCAATGTGCCCTAGATAACGTAGCTAAAAAGTAACCGAGCCAGGATTTGTATCCAAGCATTCTAATTCAAGAGCCTACCCTTTAAAAAAATTAAGATAATATGTTTACATTAATAAAAGAAGAGGTATACAGTGAAAAATCTGTGTCTACAATCTATGTCCTCACCAATATAGTTCTCACCCCTTATCTTACCTTCGCACCAGAGTAGCTACCATTACTAGTTGTTGGTGTCCTTCCAGGGTTTTTTTTAGTTAACTATATGCAAATACAAATGTGTGTGTATAAATATACAGCTTTCTACACAATGTTCTACACCTTGCTCTTTTTACTTTATGTATCTTAGAGATCTTTCCATCTTACCTTTACCAGTTCCCATAACTTATTTTACCAGTTCCCAAAAGATAGTCACAGGGTCCTTTCTAATGTCTTGCTGTTATAAACAATGGCGCAGTAATAAGTCATTTAGTACATGTACAAATGTAGCCATCAGAGCATGGGTTATATTCTTAGACTTTGTGGAGAAAGGGTATGTAAATTTGTAATTCTGACAAATGCAGGCAAACACCCTCATAAGAATTTATCAATTTATACTAACGACTTATGAAAACTTGTTTACTGACGGCCTCACCACACAGAATACATAATCAAACTTAAGGATTTGTTAACTTGGTATATGAAAAAATGGTACCTCATTGTCGTTTTCTGAATTTCTCTTAATATGAACAAAGCTGAAAGTATTCATTTGTTTAAAAGCAATTTTATTTCCTTTTCTGTGAACTGCCAGTTCATATCTTTTGCCCATTTTGCCACTGGATTGTTGTCTCTCTATCTCATCAATTTCTAGGAGTGCTTTATATCCAGAAGATTAGTAATTGAAGATTACTAATTGTGTTTTGATTATTAATGCATCATAAATATTTTACCATTTTAACTTTGTTTACTGTGATTTCTACCTAACAAAATTATTTTTACTTTTATGTAGTTTATCTTGTCTATGCCTCTTCACAATTCAGTCAGAAAAGCTTTCCTGACTCCAAAATAATAAACAAATTTGTCCATGTTTTCTTTAACCACATTTATCACTATATTGAAATATTTGATTCACCTGGAATTTATCCAACCATATACATAAAATAAGGTATTAATCAAACTTTATTCCTTAGATCAGCAGTCCCCAACCTTTTTGGCACCAGGGACCAGTACTCCTATGAAAACCCAATGCCTGATGATCTTAGGTGATGATGAGGTGATGGGGAGCAGCTGCAAATACATATGAAGCTTCCCTCACTTGCCTGCTGCTCACTTCCTACTGTGCAGCCCAATTCCTAACAGGCCACCGATTGGTAAACGGTCCAAGGGGACCCCTGCCTTAGATGATGGTCTTCCTCATTCCAAGATTATTTACTGATAGCCCCCCAACTGAATTTTTCACCACTGCTTTAAGGTGACTTAGGTCTATGTCTTTACTGGGTTTTATATTGTTTTATTGGTTTAACATATCAATTTTCAGGCAGTTGTTAACTAGTAAGACTTTAAAATTAATATACATTAATATTTAGTTATATATATTTCTGCTCTTATTTTTCAGAGTTTTCTTGGATACTTTGGTTTATTTTTTCACATGAATTAGAGAATCCATTTGTCTAGTTCTAAAAAAAAATTCACTTAGTATTTTTATTAGGATCACATTACATTGACAAATTAGTTTTAAAGAAAACTGACAGGTTTATGTAGGTTCAATATTCCTATCCACGAATGTGGTTTCCATTTGTTCAAGTTTTTTGTGTTCCTTGCAAGTGTTTCCAAGTCTTCATATAGGTCTTAAACTAGGTCTTAAACATTTCTTAGGTTATTCCTGGAGTCATTTTATCTTTTTCTTGCTCTTAAAAATGGTGCGTTTTCTTCCATTCTTAACATCTAATTAGTTCTTCTTTCCACCGTTTTAATTTTGACTTTGGGCAAGTTATTTAACCTCTTGAAGTTATGTTTGCCTGACCAATAACACTGAGCTAGTATGTACTTTGCAGGGTGGTTTTAAGGCTTTTGGATGAGGCATAAAGGATATAGTGGCTGGTACAAAATGGTGATTATTATTATTATTTTTAAATATCAGCATTCTAGTATCTAAATAATATATTCTAAAACAATATTTTTATCATAAGGTTTGTAACCTTTCTACTCCCTTTACATTTTCATACTAAGTTTTAACTGTTTCCTTTCCCCTATTTCCAATTGTAGAGTCTACTCCCCAAATGAGTGTAGAAACAGACCTATGTTTAGACAGAGATAACACCAACCTGTCAGACTTTTATCTAATTACCTTTTACCTTCAGAAGGTAAGTATAGGTCCACGAAGTTCATTACTATGAGAGAGCCTAGTTATGAAATCTATAGCTCAGCAATACCTGGATCGAGAATCAGAAAGTATAAATGTACTGGTATTGGTAAATATTTGGGATCAATTATAAGAAGCAATCTAAACTCTACTCTCATCATGCTGTACTCGGAAAAAAAAAATCACAAACTTCTTCAAGTAACTTATAGGTAAAACAGCTAAACTTTCCTCCGTTTTTCAGATGCTCCTAATTCTGCTCCTTAGGGTCTCTTTTAGCCTGACCCTGTTCCTTCCCCACTCCCATTTCCCTTTTAAGTAGCAACAGCATTATCTTTGTACATTTCCCAGGGGTTCTTGCTTACATGCCAATACATATACAACTTAATAGTTACAGTTACTTCAGCTATCAGTAGAATCAAAAACAACTTCTATATGATTGTATCTTGTGACTTCAAAAGCTTTGTTTCCAGTAAAATCTGGAAGGAAGTCATGTTAGACATAATTAACCAAGAGGTTTGTGTCAGTTAAGCAAGAATAAGAAATGAACCTATTAATAAAATTCAAATAAGCAGGCTACCAGATGATACCTGAGAAACCAATGCTTTAATTTTATCTGACATAAAAATTCAAATTTAGGAAACAGATGAAGTAAAGTGTGCAACCATTTGTGTTACCTTAAATTTACAAAAAGTTATATTGTGTGCATACTTTAAACAATCTCCCAAAAGCACAAAATTAGGTATTGTTAATGCTTATTAATTACTTGACAGGTTGGACCCAGGAAGAAATTACAGCTAGAATATTAACCCACTTTAAACTGAAAATGAAACAAAGCTAGAAATAAAACATTTCATGCCTTTAGCCCAGATCTTTCTCCCCACTTACAGTACTGAATTCCTTACTGAACTTAATATTATTACCAAGTTTAAAACAAAATTCACCTAACCAAATGTTTTATCTCTCCTAAAACAAAGTAGTTAACATTCCTCCTTTTCCCAGACTCCCTAGTTCTACTAATCACTGATTAACTTTCCCTTACCCTTACCTCTCATATGGTTACCAAAGCCTGTCCATTCTTTCTGCCTCCCTGATCTACTTACTCCTTTTCTTTGTTTTAAAGGACTACCATTATAGCTTAACCAATTTCTTTACCTCCAAATTCTCTCCTTTCTTTTACAAAAACTCGTTAACGCCTATTACAAACTATCAATTAAACCCTAGCTCCCTAATATGATTAATTCTATAATCTGACCTCAATTTTACCTTTACAATCTTCTCACTATTCTCAGATTTCAGTTAAATGGACTTGACAGACCTCAAATTTGGCTATAACCATTTGAGCTTCTTTCCATATAAGCACTCTTCATCATTCTTTCCTCCTCAAAATACTATATATCCTTCCAGTTCATATGCTCTCTTCCCTATAGAAACCCACTGCAATCCACTCCATTCCAAATGGCTACAATTTTCACCTCTACACTGCACTCTCTATTCATCTTAGCATATTCAACATGCATTTGTTTATGTGTGCACTTGTTTTATCTTCCCTTCTATATCTTTTAAAAGATATTCATTACATATACTCAAAAACTTGTCAAATAAGTACATTTGCAAGTATTTTATTATGGGCCTATCAACTCTGTAAAGTGAGGTATAACTGTTTGAAATTTTTAAAATAAATTTAGCTATCTTTCCTAATACATTTGCTAAAATTAAAGACGTTCTTTTTCCTAAAAAAAAAAAAATAAACAGATGCAAAAAAGACTCAATTTATATATATGTTCATGGCAGCATTAATTATAACAAAAATCTGGAAATAAAGTCTAAAAAAAGTAGAACACAAATTTTGGCACATTGAAATGATGAAATGTTAAATTATCATTAACAATATCCCTAAACAACATTGTAAAAGAGAGAAATACTAAATTATTATTCACTTATTGTTGAAAAAAAAAAAGTTGAGATAAAATATACTCCTAGTCTGTAATCGGAAACATTTATGAGTACAGAAAAAATGTCCAATGACATAAGTATTTATCTATGCATGATGGCATTATAGTTGATTTTTACCTTCCTATATTTCCCAAATTCTCTACCAAGAATATGTAATGCTTTTATAATTAGAAAAATTACTATAAAAAAAACTAAAAATGTGTTATTTCAGAATAGTAAGTATGACACTTAGCAAAGGAACAAAATGACACTAAACTTAGATATTAAAAAATAAATGATAGGCTATTTTAAAGTAATGTGAAAAACACACTACTAAAGGACTCTAGAATGCTTTCTTTATGGCCAAGAAAAGCTAAACTAAAATTCTGCCATGCTATAACTGAAGACAAAAAATAATTTCAGGTAAATAAAATATTTTGATTTAAAACTGAACCACTGAAATTCAAGAAACTTTCCTTTTAACAAAAATAACTCCAACAATACTATTGTACACGGCACAGACTCTTCTTGCATGTAAAGTAACTATCATGATTCATTAGGATATCAAAATGATTATTGCCTTTTTAATTCCATCAGCATGGGGGAAAAATCCATAGAAGCTGAAAGGAAATAAACCATGGGTTCTTTGATAAGTTTCTTCCGTAATGTTTCCCACTTTTCTTACTAACACAATCCTAGTCCAAAGAAATCTTGTTAAAAATGTCTGAATACATTTCCTCTATTAGGTTTTCTTTGGTATCTTCTGTTTTATAGCAGAAAAAAACTAAATATCTATGAAGTGAGGGTTTGTTTATTCAAAGCAATTTAAAAAATATATGGGGTTTGTAAGAAATGAGCTTTAACAGTACGACATTCATACAGCATATTGGGGACACGGAACCCAAAGAGTGCTTACTAAGGAAATGATGGGAACAAGACCACCTAGGCTGTCATCTGCAACAAGAATCCTTAATAGATGCCCAAACTATGAAACTAAAATCTGCCATACTCCAGTTCTTTCAAGGACAGTCAGTACATGGCTCACTTCCAATTAGATAAAAACACTAACATATCAAACACAAAGAAAAATCATTGTTTCCAAATCCTTTTAAGAAGCCTCTATTTGTTTAACTGCTCAGATTAGGCATTTACTGCTATTATTGTCTTCCCTGTGGGTTAAAGGTTTGAGAAAGCATTCACCAAACAATGCATCCTACCGAGAAATACATGGTAGACTTGATACAACAATAACTACTCAACCTTGGATAGCAGCACAGCATAGCATTAGACAACAAAGAGATGTAGAATACGGTTTATAACAGAGGAAAGAGAAAAGACTGGGTGTCACCATAACAGGTTTTTGTTCAAGTGTTTAAATATTCTTCATACCACACAAGTTTATAATGAAGTACCAAAGTGGTATCACAATGCAAGATCTTGGCAAAATAATGATTTCAATAAGCCATCAAACAGAATGGCAAAGAAACAATCTGTGCATTAGTATTTGATCTGCCTCAAATAGAAGATATTACTGTAAATAATTCTAAACATAAGCATAATTTAGTGAATAAGGTAGGAGACTGGTAGACTTAAATTTTCAGATTCAATTTATAGCTGTTCACCAGTCACCTGCTGTTTTGACAAGTTACTTACCAACTTGTGCTGCCATTTCTCCGTAAATTTATCCCCTAAGATGAGGATAATTCTTGCAAATTGTGTCACAAGCATTTTGAAAGGAACCATGAGTTATTGTGTAATGCTCTTGAAATTCCTCAGATGTAGGGTCCTACACAAAGTAAAGTATTATTATACATCTCTCTAACAGTAGTCATCTGTTTGCATTATGATTTTTTTGTTCCTACCCTTGACACTGTGATTCTTGGGCACTAACGTCTCTCAAAGTAAAGTGTCCAAAGCAAGCCTCCATTTCTGACTCAAGTAATTATTTTTTTCAAGTCTTCAAATCATCTCCGTCTTTCTCTTCCTTAGAAGGTATCATTAAAATTAGAAGTTATAAAACATAATGAGTTTCTTTGGTATTATATGCTTTGCTTCAGTAAGAAATATGTGGGAAACTGGGTATTTTAAATCTGTTCTTAAGTGAATTTTATTTTTCATATTATACATTTTCCTATATTACTTATTAAATTTTAACTATATTTTAACGAGTTCATTTACAGATTTATGTTTTATGTACAGAGAGAGGAGGTCAGAAAATGAAGCAAGAAAGACAAGCAAGTAATTACTCCTATGTGACCAAAATTCTTTACTGGAATGACCCATCAGTAGAGATTACCATTTTGGGATATAGGAAACAGAATCAATGCTCATAATCTTTGTATCTTCTGTAGAAAAATTGAGCATAAGCTATAATAAGTTTTAACCTATTATTTCAAACTTTATTTATTGCTGGCGTTACTAATCAAGCAAGTCTCTGGTTAAAGAATGAAATATATTATTTGAATTTTTAGTTTGTTTTGGTACAAAATTACATCTTTAAAACAGAATTCTCGACTTTCTTATGTTTCCTAAAATGGCTTCTCTTTAAATTTATGCACGGGCAGGCGGGGCGGGGGGTGGGGACAAGGGGGACAATAAAACATGGTATCTTCATTGTATATCCTTAATTATAAAATAATTATTTTAAGAGATTTTTTTTTTAACACTCAGAATTACATTAAAATACCAATGGAAACTAGATTCCTCCTAGGTGAATAAATATTCTTCTACTTTCTAAACATGGGAGGGAAAAACCATAGAATTTAGAGTAGTCTCTTGTCTGCTAGCCTAATGGTTAGTTTCTTATTCTCTTTTAACTTGAATTTCCTCATCTGTAAAATGGGGACCATAAAACCCACCCTAGTTACCACACAAGACTGCTGTGGAGAATAAATGAAATATATTTGAAAGAACTTTGCAAACCACAAAGGTATCAAAACTGTCATATTTAACAGAACTTTATCATATTATTTATAAATTTGATAAATAGTATTGTTTCTCAAATGAAACAATTGGAAATAGATGTACATAACATATTTAGGACCAGTCACCAAATTATACCTCTGAATGGAAATTCAGTGGGTAAATGATCTTGTCAAGAAAAGTTCAGTTCCTATGTTATCTTAAAATCTTTAGAAGTGAATTTGAAGGTATAAAAATAGAACAATTCATTTAGGTGCACAAACCTAGCATATTAAAGATTTAATATAAATATAACTATGAATTAAACTGAGAGCCGCTAGCTAAAAAAAAGTTAAAAAATTCTTATGAAGGGAAAATACATACATGAAAGTGAAGTAGATGTTCACTTCTCTAGAAGTAGTTGAGAAAGATGGTAATGATAGCAAGGAGTGTACATATACAAGAGAAAGGAGTTGAACACGGACATAATATGCCTCTTGGCATAATAAAGAAAATTAGTAAAACCTTCCTCCATGGTTTCTACAATGTCCAGGATAAAACCTCTCCCAATAGATCACAGGTCAAATCTATTAACTATACTTAAGGCCAAGTCCTCCAGTGGGTTATCATGACTCTCAGGAATAGCTTACTCTTAAATGAATGAGGCCACCTATCTATTATAAAATATTTAGTATGGTTATAAAGGCAATCTCTATAAGAAAAACATTCTTAGCTCCCTCTACACAAGTTAAAGCTCCAATGAAGCGAATTACTATGTTATTACATTGTGCTAGAAATTCAACCAGTCTCATTCCATTACCGGGAAATTTTAAAACTGATTAAATAAAAAAATTCTTCTAATTCAGTCTTCAAACTCACAAATTTTAAAAAGGGTCAGGGAAGGGGTACATTTAAATCATTTAAGGAACTATTCCCAAGGTAAATAATTTGTTAAAAACATTATTAAAATTTTCCACTAAAGTGCCTTTAAATCAAACTGAGGTTAAGAGAGAAGTTTCTATCAGAGCAACTACCTCTCTTTGAACTTTTATTTTCTCCTCTCTCTGTAACACAGATATAGTTCAATATATCATTGAACCTGGACTTCTAGTAATAAAAACCTTTTCTCAGGTTCAGGATCCTCTCCTGAAAAAACTAAGCTATTCCAACTCCAGATTTATTTTGGCTATATTGATCAACTTATGATTTCATTTTCTACTAGAAATCTTTTAATTCGATCCCACAATGGCATTTCCCATCATTTATATTTCCTAGTCTCAAAGTACGTATCACATCATGTCAAGTCTCAAATCTCCCCAATACTTCATTTATGTATGGCTTGACTCCCAATCCAGGCTCTAAATTTTTCAAAAACAAAGTTCATGTCTTTTATTTTTCTAACTCCATAGACTATGATGCACCCTGACCATGAGGTATCATAAATAAGGTAAATCCACCCTCCCAATTTTATATTACCAAATAAATACTTCAGGATGAACCAAGGGGTGATATACATGTCACAATGCAATCATCACAATGTCAATATGACCACAAAGAAACTTCTGGCTAGTTAAGTTTCTCAGAATCTCACCTACAGAGTTAAAAGCTGTTCAGGCACTATAATCATACTTTTAGTGCAGTGTCTACCCTGAACAGTGTCTACACAGAACAGGTATTTAAAATAAAATTTAAATTTTTTAAACCTTAGTAAATATCGTATCTCTATATTGGCAATTTCCATGTGCTAATTTTGTACTCTTTCTACTTGCCTGCTGCCTCCCAGAAGTTAAAGCAATACAAAATATGTTCAGTTATTTCTGTGGGGCATGTAAAATATAAGAATATTAACTGCCCCAGAACCATTAAAAACCTCGACCTAAGGCAGCATTCCAAGCTAAACAAAAAAGGTAAAGGGTTGATCTGCCTCTAGCAGTGATAACAAATACATAACAATAAATTATCATTCATATTTATCAACATAACTGCAATGCCCAAGATTATGAAAATCTGATAAAGATTTCACAAAAATATTCATAGTGAAATACAAGATATCTGCCATTTACCCTGGCTTATGCAATAATTAAACCTACTTTATTAGGATCGCTACCATTCATCCAAAAGAATTAAATTACAAATCAAGGCAGAATAAAAGAGATTAAGACCCAAACAACAAGAAGGGATGAAAACTATATCGTACTTACAAGATAGAAGAGTGAATTATGGTATTGGTGAAATGGTATGAGAGATGAATAATATATCTTAATACCTTAATATTGTATAGCTATATTAATCTCTCAAAAGTAGACTAACACTAGGAATCTCTTAAATAATGAAGTTGTGAAGAAAAATAACTGCCACAGAAAATACTTAAGTGCCACATGTTAAAGTTAAAGAAGAAACTAAAGCAGTACAGCTGCAGTCTTATCTGAATTTATCACCTTAAGGTTTAATTTTTAGTTATCATAATTAAAGAAAAATTCACATAACGATGACATTAAGTGTGGTAATATTTGAGATTAAAGTATGTATAACCAGGAAAAACAGAACATAAAATTGTAACCGACCAAATTCCTCAAAATTTTCATTACCCTACAAATTACTTTAAACTTGGCTTATATGGCTACTACAAAATCAGGACATCTCATAGTCACAAAACTTTTAATAGCTAGTGCTGCTACTTGAAACTTGATGATTAGGGGAATAAAAGATATTTCAAACTAAGCCAAATAAAATTATATATTTAAAATACACACAGGGAGAAAAATAGAAGAATTAGGATATATTTTGGAAAAGTAAAAAGCTTTCATCTTAATTTTTTTTCTTTCTGATATATAGAAAACAACACATTAATTATGCGTTTAAAATCTGCCCAATGTGACTGAACAGAACTTCTATTAAAGAAGACCTACATACTGTATACCTATACTTATATGTTCTGTATCAAATATCTGTATTTTGCAGACTGGTTTTCTCTATTGTTTTACACCACCATAATTATGTTCTGAAACCAAAGCTTTATACAATAAGAGTTTATAATAGTAGTTAAACAAGGAAACCACAAAATAATTAAAGTATTTAGAAGCATGCAAATGTCAAGGATATATTTAACTCCTGATTTGCTTTTAAAGCTTGATAAAAATATGGGTTTAGGATTAGAGAAATTATTTGACATTTCAAACTTAAATAATTATTAGAAATAGCAAACAAAAAATTTTTCAACTTACCTGGTTTCTTTCTGGATTTTTCATGACCTAGTTGTCCTAGATCATTACATCCACATGTGTACACTGTTCCGTCATCCAGAACAAATACAGTGTGTCTGAGTCCACATCCAACATCTCGGACCTTTTTATTTATAAAAAAGTCACTTTTTCTGGGCTCTAGTACAATTTCTTCATCAATTCCACCCAAACCTAGCTGTCCAAAAGATGCATTTCCCCAGCACAACATGTTTGTAATTCTTTTGGTCTTCCAGTTTTCAATAAAAAACTCCCTTCTGAAACACAGGAAAGTTGGAGGTATCTCTAGGTCTGAGAAGAGAAAAAAAAAGTTAATAGGACTTCAAAGAAAACATGATGAATCACTGCTGCTTTTCAAGTGCTAGGCTACAATAATCAGTATATAGTAAACATTAAATCTATTTTATGCTACATAAGTATCATTCAGTTTTCAAAAACCAATCAGTTGTATTTTTTAAAATATATCATATATAGAAATGTCTAGAGAAAATACACCACTTTCCATGTTTCTTTGCAAAATTTAAAAGGGATTTTAGTTTTTACTTTTTACTTTCTTGAGATAATCTAATGGAAATATTAAGTACATTGATGAGATTAATTTTTGTTTTAATATTAATAGAATAAGACATTTATTCACTGTCCCAAAAATCAAGTATTTACACAGTGAAAAGCTTAGCCAACTACAGAAATATAAAATTCTGAAATCTCCCTCAAGTCACAGAATAAATAAACCTTCTAAAACCTACCTCCACATCAACAGAAAACTGAAGTTCTTATCTGTAATAGAAACAAAACCAACAATAGAAACTTTAAATCTCCCACAATTTAAATGGCTCTTCCAATTATTCTTGTCAATAGGCCCTAGAGAAAATTACAGTTCTCTCATCAAGCCTTAATCTTAACAATCGCCTCCAAAGATCACATTTTACAAATTAAAATCCACTCCGAACTCACTACAAATTTAACTTTAAAACTAAATCAATGTACATAACTATATAGGAAAAAATGCAGTTTAAATATCAAGATTCTCTCCAAAATTCAGTATTTTCAATTACGAGTAGTAACAGTAACTGAAAAATATCTCTTCTGGGCAATCCACATCTATCTATGACTCTGAAACAATTATTTGAAGATGGGAAACAACTGCAAAATAACCCCGGCATTGCTGATTTTTCAAAGAATAGAAATGGGGGTTGGGACATGATAGTTTAGTGGCGAAATGTGTAGAACTTTCCAGTACACTGGGTATTACTCGTAAAAACATAGATAAGCGTCAACCTCATCTAAACCTACACCGATCTTTAAACACATTGCGTTACTAAATAACAATTACAAGAAGTCAACCTTATTCTTGTTGTAAGTTACCCACATTCCTTACACAGAACTTAAGAAGTTTCAAAACCTAACTTACTACATTCGAGCTAGCAAGTGCTAAAACTATCCCATTCCATGACCCATCCATTCACAGAAGTCTGATTTCATTCTTTTGGGACATCAGAACTCGACAGTTCCCGAGAGTTCTTCCCTGTCTCCCCGTTTTTGTTTGTTTGTTTGTTTGCCTGAAGAAGAGAAACCAGAAAAATACCCCTCGATTTCAGCACAGGAGGTTCAACCATCCTTTTCTTTTAAAAGTCAGAAAGGGGTACAGGAAAGGCGTCCTAAGGCCAGCAACAGGTAGGGGGTGAGAGGCAGTTGTTAATTCCATCATTCCCTGAACGTGCACTCAGACCGGCGCCGGGGACCGGGGGAGAGAAATCGTCTGCACACACCCAACCTCGCGGGCCGCCCGCTCGCAGAAGCCGCAGAGACCAGCGGACGAGGCTCGGCACCTCCGCGGCCCTCAGTCCGAGGGGGCCCTTCCCCAGGGAGGTGCGACATTCTAGCCCCCGGCCAGGGAGCCCCCGACGCTGCCCTCGTCCCCCGCCCCCCACCGCGAGGAAGCGCTGAGAAAGCACCCTGCGCCAGGCTGGCCTGTATCCGCCCAGCCCGGCCTGCCCCCTCCCTAGTGCCGTCACATGCCCCCGAACCCACCGGGGCAACGACTCACTCGCCCCTCCAGGCAGGGGAAGCTCAGGGTGACGGAGGGCGGAGGCTCTCCAGAAAGCCAGGCAGCGCGGCAGCTGAGGCAGGTCTCCAGCCCCTGGAACCTCCTCTTTTAACCAGTGGCGGCGAACACCAGGGCTCCTCCGGCGTCGGCGTCGGTGCCTCTGCTCGCTGCTCCACTCCCCGGCTCCTATTAAACTTTACCGGGTTCCTCAGAGGAAAGCAGCCGCCACCGCTGTCCAGTCCGGAGACAGCCGTCAGCGACCCGGATGGAGCGGGAGGGGAAGGACAGGAGGCGAGCGGGGCGGAGAGCACGATGGTGGGGAGAGTTGGGGGAGAGACTGGGGAGGAGAAGGGAGAGGGGGAGGTGGCTAGGCGAGGGAGGGGGAGGGGCCGGCCGGAAGTGAACTGGGGAGCACGCGCGAGCCCGCCCACTTTCCCGCCCGCGCGACTGCGCCGGAATCCTCCCAGGGCACGCCGAGCGGGCGCCTGCGTGGTGTGCCGATCTAAGTGGCTTTGAGGAGTAAATGCCAACCCCCGAAGTTGGAGTTTGCGAAGACCGACGGAGGTGTGGGCGTTTTTTTAAAAAACAACGCTACAGCATGTTCAATATTTTGTAGCGAAGAAAATCACTTTTGATTGTTCTGGTTGTCTTTCTGCTCCTAGGTTCCAGTCTATTATTTTATTCGACCTTTTTACAAAGAGAATGTGAAGTAGCACATGGAACATCACACATATGATTATAAAAGTGGGAACCTTTTATTTCATCCCCTAGTCTCAACTGAAACTAATCTGAGGGTGCCAGGTATATTCATGGCATTGGCTGAAGCTACTGGCATTAAATGTAAGAACCTCTGGTTAAGGTCCTGATACAGCAATGGCTGCCACCACTTTTATGCTCTCTTTTGAGAAGATAAACATATCACAGAATCTCCATGCAGCAGAAAAATTAATGCATATGGCTAGACTAGAGTCTCTGTAGGAACGAAGTCCGGATTTCCTAGGCCAGTCTTAACACAATGTCTTAAAAAAGAGGAAAACTTGAGACAAGGCACTCTTGATAATTTGTTAGACTTTGCCAGAACCTGCGACTTGAGCATGAAGTTTTGAGACTCTAGGAAGAATTCCTCAATAGGTCATATTTCTGAATCCCGTAAGGTATAGTTCAGATTAGTGTATCAGTTTCCTAAGGCTGCCATAACAAAAATGTCACAAAATGGATGGCTTAAAACAACAGAAATCCATTGTCTCACAGTTATGGAGGCCAGAAATCTGAAATCAAGGTAGCGGCGAGAGTGATTTTGCTTGGGTTCTCAGAGCTTTTCATACTTCCCTCCTAGCTTCTCTGGTGGTTGCCGACAATCTTCAGCATTCACTCCAATCCCTTCCACCTCTACATAACATAGAAATAATCCCTGAGTTCACGGGTACTACTTTATGCCATGGAAGACAAAACCTGAACCGCTGGACAGCTATCTCTGCCACATGGGTATATTTCTCTCTGGAATATTTTTAAAGATGATAGGTCTTGCTTGTTGAAAGTGGGAATGGCCATTTCTAGATGTACCTTTTAATCTATGAAACTGTGGTGCAAGATCTTAAAAAATGGTCTGTGATTATCTTGAAGGTGAGACAACTATAGTATCAGAAGGTGTTTAGGAAATGTAAATTTCTTGCATAAAAGCAGCGTGAGATTAATGAGAAGTATGGCCTCTGGTGCTCATTTGTCTGAATTCAGAGTCTGAACCTACAGGCCAACTCAAACTTCTGTCCTATCCTCCAAACACACCTGTAGACATTTACTAATGGGTCTGTTTTACAGAAAATTATTTCTCTGTTATGATTCTCTAAATGGGGGATGTTAACAATTCATATTTCACTAGGTTGTTTGTGGGGATTTAATAAGCTAACATGTACAGTGCCTTGTATCTGGCAAGTGTTTTATAAATGATAGCTGTTCTTATTACTAATATTCTTGTGAGCTACAAGTAATAAAAAGAACTTTGGGAAAGGATTCCATATCACCAATAAAGAAGTAATTTTAATTTAGAACAAAGAAATTGTTTTACCTATTGTATTATTTTCATTTAACTAATAATGTTCGGACTGTTGAGACACCACTAAAATAGATATTCATCCTGTTCCACTCTTACCCTTGCTCCCTTCCATCTAACCGTATTGCTGGTCATGGACCTCATCTCACTTCCTTCATTCAAGTTTCTACTCATGTCATCTCTCCAGTATTACCTGACCATCCTATCTATAAAAACCACCCCTTCACTCTCTATAACCCTGTACTGTTTTATTTTCTTTCATGTCCATTATTTTATATTCACCATCATATCCATTTTATTATATACTTCATAAATATAATATATATTATATTACATATGTCACATAGATAAATAAAAAATAATTATGTATAATATACAAATACATATTATAAAGATAAATATATAAGTGTTTGTTCCTTCCACTAGAGTGAAAACTACATAAAGGCAGGGATTTGGTCCGTTTTGCTCAATGCTCTCTTCCCCAATATCTTGAACAGTTCTGGCTGACAGCATGTGCTCAAAAATTATTTATTGAATCAATTAATGGTGCTAGCAGCATTTTAAATGATCATAACCTTTTTATAAATAAATTTGACAACACGTTTCAAGAGGCAATAAATTTCACTTAACAATAGTTAATAATAATAGCAATATTTATTGTAAGACACTGCACTAAACTACTTGCCTGGATTATATCACTTCTTGGATCCTGTCCTAAGGAAATACAAGATGTATTTAACAAAACTTTATTAGTACCTACTATGTGCCACTCTCTCAATTCTCATAGGAGAGATAAAAAACAAGAGGTAGGAAAATTAAAGTATGAACAAAGATTTTATTGTAATGTTATCTCTAATAGCAAAAATTTCAAATAACCTAAGTTCCAATGATGGGGAAATGGAATCTGTGGCAAGGTTTATCTTTTTATTGTTAACTTTGAAAGGACAGAATGGTACTGTTCAAAATTGCCACCAAATCACAGATTTCTCCTTGACAACTGTAACAGCTTCCTCTAGTGATTTCACCCACTCCTGCTTTCCAAAGTTAGAGCCTTAATTTAATCAAGCAGTTGAGGGGCCATCCTTTCTGAGATCCTTCAGTAAGTCCCTCCAACTGGAGAGTTCTGCTTTTTTTCATTCACATAGTCATTTCTTCTCCTTGGCCTTTGACCTGCCATTACAGCTTCAGCTTAAAATGTATACAATGCAGATCTTTTTACAAGATTCTTCAACAAGTATTTACTGAGTACCTACTCTGTGCTGCCTTCACAAATTTAGTAGTAGAGATAGAAAAAGCAAGTAGGCAGCCAAATAAAAGTATTTCAAATTTTAATAAATACTAAGGATACGAACAACGGGTAGAGATGGAAAATAGTAGAGAAAGTCCTTGAAATAGAAGGGATAGCAAAGGCCTCAATGGACGAATTGCTGTTAAAACTGAAAAACAGAGAGAAAGATCAAACCCTGTGAAGAGAGTGTTGAGAAAACATTCTAGGGGGAGGGAGCAAAGCAAAGCTGTTGAGGGAGGAAAGAACTTGGCTTTTTCCAGGAACCAAAAGAAAATTAGTATAGATAAAGCGCAGGGGTACTGGATTATGTTTGGTTATTAGGCCATCAGAGTCCAGATCAAGTAGGATACATTAAAGAGTTTTATTCTAAGTACTACTCAAAGGTTTTAAGCCAGGAGAAGGGACAAGAAAAGGATTACATTTGCTGCTGATCTAAATAGGATTGCTGAATTAGAAGAGGGTCAAAATGAAGGAAGTTAGATTATTTAGCAGGCTTTTGCAATAATCCAAATGAGAAATAATAGTGGTGAGGATTAAGGTGGTGGTAAAGGAAGTAAAGTTGAAGTGAGTGAAATGGGAGAAGGAACTCTCTTCTGCCACATAAATGAGAACTCATGGAAGAAAATTTGGCCCTTCTTTTTAATAGATGCAAGCAAAACAATTGTATGCAATTTAATCTATGGCATAAAGAATAATAATTCTGGATGTTTATTATAGAATTCTTCTCAATGTTCATTCTCACAATTATACTAACCTCCTTTCCTGGTCCAAATTTACATCCTGGTTTCTATTTCCTTCATAGTATCCCAGTGTGAAATAGTAGAATATTCATGTGAATATCAGAAACATTTTTTTAAAATCCTCTTTTTGATAACTCTCGATAACTTCTTTGTGTTTGTTTTTCTTCCCCTTATTACAGGAATTCAACTGGCATTCAAACTGGCATAAGTTTGAAAAATCACATGTAATGTGGCCCTTGACCAGTATGTGGGGATATGGTCATGCCTTTGAAATTACAAAGCGATTACTCCAGTTACTAGACTTTCTGAACAGAGAAAGTACTCAAAATGCCCTGTTTTTTTTTGTAGCAGTAGAGAATGAAAGTTGTTTTTTAAAAACAAAGACTCAACTGTATGATAAACTATGCTTTAAAATTAATTTTATCCCACAGCATTCATAAGATGAGGATTGTGCAAGTTCTAATAATAAGCATCGCTAAAGTAATACAGTATGAAGTGTGGGATCTATACTTATATGAATCTTTTTTAAAGTCTACATCTTTTTCTTTTAAAGAAAACAATAGCAATAAAGAGGAGGAATCTCAACTATTGACGCTTAATAGTCAAACTTTTAGATAGCAAATTGAACTATTTTGTTGATACTGATTTCAAAGTCTTATAAAGATATCTGAGGTTGGAAAGTTATAATTTAGCAGGCAGAAATATAAAATCTGGAAAGTTCACTTTATTTTCTTCCTTCTGCCAGGTCCCATACAAACCTAAATCAGCAATATAACCTTTAAAAGTCAAAGGGCAAGATTAATATATACACCACATATATCTATACACACACACATATATACACACAAACACATATATATGCAGAAACATACATATGTACAAAATATACATATATATGTATATACTTGAGCAGCATGTCTCACTGTCCTAAAATAGTATCAGGAGTAAAATTAAAACATACAGGTCTAACCAGGTATTTTGTCAAATTAACAGTAGTACTTCCTTGAATAGAAATTAGGTACAAGCATGATTATCTTTATCTATTGAAACCTTTATTAATAACTTTCAAAGTAATGGTATAAAGGAAATAACTTTGCCGAGCATCTTATTTGATTATCACTCTTTCAAAGTAATGGTATAAAGGAAATAACTTTGCCGAGCATCTTATTTGATTATCACTCTTTATAAGGGGAATTGACAACACATTTCAGATTGCTAATTAAGTATTAAAAATCTTATACAAGCAGCACAGAGGACCACAAAATAGCTGACATTCAGAAATAAATAAAATACAAGCATTTTTTGTGAATAGATTGTCATTGGAGTTTGAAAATGTATTCTTATAGTCTCAGTGTAAGATCCAGTAGCCTGAAGGAAGAGTTGAGAAGAAGTGACTGGAAAGGAAGTTCCTAGGAGAAAAATTATAGTTGTCACATGACCTGAGTACAGTTTAACTATATTAAAATGACAAAAACGTTTACCCAAGAAAAATGCCATGCAGTCTAAGTTGCTGTTTTACTTTTTTTGAAAAGGAGAAATACTTTTTGTTAATACAAGGATATTAAGAGCCGAATTGAAGTGTTTTGAGCTGTTAATTTTTAACAACGACCAACTTCATCTATGTAGTCTTTAAAAGAAAGAATTACCTAACAAGTTAACTCCCAAAAATAGCTTCTAAACTGTCCCCCATACACAGGCTTTGATAGTGGTGACAATAAAATTGAAATCCTGCGGTAAAGTGAATGTTGGAATTGTTCTTACTGTGGAAAACATCTTTTTTTTTTTTTAAGTACTGAATTATCAGAGAATATAATTACCAGCACACTTCGTTTTATTATGCTTCACTTTATTGCACTCCACAGGTGTTGCTTTTTTTTTTTTTTTTTTTTTTTTTTTTAACAACCCAAAATAAGACTCTCCATCAGCAAAAAAATTGCAGCTTGGAGCCGACCAGCAGGAGTGCGGCAGTGGTGGGGTGCCACCCCTGTCACTGCAGGCTGGTTTTGATTGGGCTGCAGAAGAGAAAAACAAGAGGAAGCCGAAAAACAAGGCCAATGGCAAAAAACAAAAAGAACCCTATGGACTCTACAAAGAATCTGCAATTGGAGACATTGCTATTGAGCTTCCAGGAATGTTAGATTTAAAAAGACAAAGCTAAGTGAGAAGCACGGAACCTCCAAAAAGATTATCAAAAGCAGATGCCACGAGTGCCTATATTTCTAAAGCAAAAGAGCTGGTATTTAGAATTCAGCATATGGGAAACTTTCCTTTTGAAGCCTTCATGACCTAAATTTAGGAAAGAAATGCTCTGTTAACACTATGTATCATGAATATTTTTGCTAGTAACATGAATTGTAGTCCTTAGAGATACGCTGAAAGCACATATTTAATGAAATTTTACTTGCTAAAAACAGGTGATTTAAAAATTCTTTAAAAAATTATTCTGATAGTATGAAACAAAAACATTAATAATTGTTGGTTCTTTTAGCTTATCTGTTTTTCTACAATAATTTTATTCTGGTATAATCAAAACAGTTTTTTAAGAATCAATAACAAGACTATTCCTTTGTTGCACCATTGTAATTTTGGAGTTCACACCGGTCAGAGCCTAATTCCAGCCCGGATTCTAAGCCTTTATTCTGATTTGTTTACTAGGTGACCTAAGCAACTTACTTAACCTTGGTAAGCCTCATCTGTAGAGTAGGAAAAAAAAAATTTCACAAAGTTGTAAGAATCGAATGAGATAACTGTAATTACCTTACCTTCATTTTAAAGTTTCTGCTATATAACCTAACAACAATAAGCTAAGAAAAAAATTTTAAATACACTTATGAGTCTACAGCTCTTCAAAGAAAAAAAATGCCATCATGGACTATCAATTATTCTTCTTTTTCTTTAAGTTTTACATTTAAGACAACAAATCAAACTGAAATGTATCTAGTGATGATAAACTGTGCAACTACTGTACCTCTTATGCTGAGTTTTATCAGAGTGAAAATGCAGAGTCTAAAATATTATATTGGCCTAATATTCAGCCTTTCTTGCTGATACACAGGCTCTCTGAGAGAAGATAGTCTCACTTGAACAATTTTAAAATCTGTTTGAGATTCTATAGGATAAAAATCCCCCCAAAACAGTGTATCTCTATTGCTTGCATATGGTTCAGGTTTGGTATGGCATAACCAGAAAGATAGGTTAATTTCATGCGACTTTTTAAAAAATCTAGATTGACTAGATAGATTTCCAGAGACTAACGCTGAATGAAAAAAAGCCAATCTCAAAGGTTTCATATTGTCTAATCTCATTTCTGTAATATTCTTGAAATGGCAAAAATATAGACCTAGAGGACAGAATCCTAATTGCCAAGGAGGAGGGATGTGGGTGTGGCTCTAAAAGGGCAGAAGGAGGGATCCTGTGGTCACTAAATGTTCTTTATCTTGACTGTATCAATGTCCATATCCTGGATGTGATGTTACAGTAGTGTTTTGCACAATGTTACCATTGGGGGAAACTGGGTATCTCGGTATTATTTCTTACAACCACATGTAAATCAACAGTTACCTCAAAAAAAATTTTAATTAAAAAAAGTACAAATCACTTTATTGCGATATTTGCTTTATTATGGTGGTCTGGAACCAACCCAACAATATATCTGATATGTGTCTTACTTTCTTTATTACAGTGGTCCTTTTTTCCTTCATATTATTGAGATGTAATTGAATATATAACATTGTTTAAGTTTAAGGTATACAATGAGATGATTTGATACACATATTTATTATGAAATGATTACCATGATAAGATTAATTAACACCTCCACCACCTCAAAAATCTTAGTAAGCTGAGTATTCAGATATGTCTTATTATACAGATAGTCATCATCTGTGCTTTGACTGCCAATAGCTTTCTCAAGGTCTTCAATCCCTCTGGCTCCATAGGATAGTAAAAATGCTCAAGGGGATATGAAGGAGACCCTTGAGTTGCTGCTTATCATATCCATCTTATCTATTGCACTTGCATTTTTATATCTTTTAATTCATAAGCAATTTGTTTCATTATGCCAATAACTTGTGAAGATGTAATTTCTTTCCTTTATCCTAATTACTTAAATTTTCATCAGTTTCACCACTACCTTATTTCTAACTATCATCAGTTCCAGCCTGGACTTCTGCCTCAACCTGTGGACTACCTGTAGTCTTGGCTCTTTGATTCAACCACACTGCCACTGGAGGGACCTTTCTAAAATGTGGATTTGATCACATACCCTTAAAATCTTTTCATCTAGGCGTTCATCATCCTACATGATGAAGTCCTTAGCCTCCTCAGCAACACCATCCCTGCTGCATCCTCCAAATCACACCTTATCTTTATTTTATAAGCTATAAAATATACTTTCTCATGCCTTTCTATGTTTTTTTCTGTTATTCCTTCAACCTAGCAAGATTACCATTTTTCAAGACCTAGTCAGACAGTTCTTTCTTTATGAAGACCTTCCCTGTCTGTGACAGTAGGGAGACACCCCCCTCCCCCGCCTCCGCGCAATGCCTCCTGGCCTGGTCTGATGAAGAAACAAATACAAATTGTTTCATATTAGTCAGAAGATTTAGTTGTCAAAATTTTTATCTTTGAATAATAAAATATGAGAAATAAACTGTTATAAAATGTTTATTGTACCAAAGCTGTCAAAACAATGTCTCTAGAGAAAAAATATAATTAAGAAGCCCTCAGTGCAGAAGACTGTGAACATGTATATAAAAAAGATTTATTAAATGTTTGTCAGTTGAGCAATTGTTCCTTGTTTTAGATTATAATATTTCTAAAGGGGTGAGGGTGGGGGAACCTGTGTTATAGTACTTTTTAATTCCATCCAAGGTCTAGCAGAGTGCTATGTTCATAGAATAACCTAACCTCAGGTCCATTTTTATTGATCAACTGAACAAGTGAATCCATTCACTTTCAAAACCAAATCTCAACAGGAAGTTATAAGCTTGCCTCTTGGAATATCTGTGTATATTGAAATACTTGTAAGCTCTTTGATGACAGGAGTTCTACTTATTGATTTTTATAGTCCAGGTCTAACACAGAACACAAACCACAGTGGAAGTTTGATAACTCTGTTCTCAAGATTATGTCAGTGACATACACATCTGCTTTACTCATCATTGTATCCTTGTGACCTAAGGCAACATCTTATTCACAGTAAAAACCTAGTAAATTTTTTTGAAGTCATAATTTGGAAATACTGCTTGAAATGTACAACTAAAATCTAATATAAAAAGTTTTCCTTGGTCCCTTGGATTAAGGAATAAATTCAGATTAGAATAAGCATAATTCTAAAAAGGTATTTTATTTTATGACAATGAAATAGCTCAAACCACAGAGGTAGGAAGTTGAGAAAGAAGAGAAAGAAGTTGGAAACAAGTGAGGTGCAGAGGAGAAAATAGCTCCTCCGAGGGGAACCACATGCTCTGATACCCATGGCAGCCGCATGAGGAAGCAGCCTAAAATTAGCAGGATGGGCAAGCCCAGGAAGGGAAAACCACGGCAGCATTCCCTGCCCTCAACAAGTGAGGTGAGGGGCTGGGAGCCCCAGCGGAACCCTGCTGAGCCTGTGGAGCTCCAATGCAGTTTGTGCCAGGTAAGGCACTCCCTCAGCACTCACCCTGAAGGCGGGAAGGGGATAAAGCAAGATTTCTTGAGGGGATGCCGAGACTATTGAAAGATTTAATATTGCTTAATAAAGAGGTGCCTCCAGGAATCTAATGATTAAGTGAACAATAAAAGTTTCTTCTATCCATCCTCACCCAAGGAATTCATCTGAATCACACCTTTTCACTTTGTGGAATGGGGGCTTCTTTGGGGTGTATAGGCACATTTTTTCTCAAGTGTTAGAGTACAGGGAGGAGGCTGTCCTAGAAACATTTATAAAATCTTGGAATGAGGAAAGGGTACCTGCAAGTGATACCTGCAGAACCAAAAAGGAATGAGAAATAACACAGATAGGATTTGGTGGGCAACAGTTTGCTTTTTCATGGATGAAGTACAGAGAATGTTGAGCTGGTTGAGGACACACAACAGAATCCTGGAGGGGGCTCGGGTTGCTCGGTGATGTTACTTTCACGAAGAATTAGGTCGGCAACTTATTTTATCATGCACATGAGTTATTCTCAGTCGAAGTATTTATCATTCTCCTTGGTTTCAGTAAGTTCCTGTCTTCTGCTGGAATTCGTTTTTATGTTATCTGTTGCTTTTTTTTTATGTTACGACTCATTAATGGCGAAACCCTCTATTGCTATTAAAGTCTCACAAGGCTGATTTGAAGGGATTGCATAATTAGACAGCAGAATTCAGAACGTTTAAAAAATTACAGCTTTATTGAGATATATTCACATACCATACAATTAAATTATTGAAAGTGTACAATTCAGTGGTTTTTAGTATATTTACAGAGTTTCTTAATCATTGACACAATCAGTTTTAGAGCATTTCATCACCACCCTCTCAAAAAGCCCACATGCAATCAGCAGTCATACCTATTTGGACATTTCATATAAATGGAACATACGATATGTGGTCTTTTGTGAGCTTTTCCTTTTTTTCTTTTTTTTCTTTTCTCTTCTTTTTTAAGGAATGCTTAAGTGTGTAGCAAGAGAGGAGAAAAAGCTCTTCCATTGGAGAATTAACTGTTGATTCATCATAAAAGGGAGCAGTCATTGTCTCCAGTCTCCATTCTGAGTGACCATTTATAATCCAGTACTCTAAGATTATTTTGCTATACTAGCACTTCAGTGCTATATAAATTATATGATAAGTAAATGTTTTTTAGTAATGATGACTTCCATTTAGTGATAATCTTGGATATGACCTGATGGAATGAAATGTATTCATTTGGATATCATTAGAGAACTTATATGGTACATATCTTAGGGTTTTAAAAAAATAAATGAAGTAAGATGTAGTGTGTCTAGAACAGTGCCTTGCAAGTATTAGATTCTTTAGTAAATAACTTTATTTTCCCCACCCTACTCTTAATATTAAACATTTAAACATACAGAGGAGATTTCAAGGAAATCTTAACCTAGCAGAGTGCTTTGAACATACTAGTTACTCAAAATGCTTATTAAAACAGAGAAGGGAGATTCGGTCATAATGTCACAGGCTTATTATACAGCTGTGACATTATTTCATAAAGACTCTATAAAACATTTTCATATGCTAGACTAGGAGGCACCAATTTATAATTTTAAGTTCAAGCTGATATCAACTGCAATCTTGAATAACTGACTTATTTTCTCTGGCCTTCAATTCATTTACAACTCCAGATCCAATATGCTGGATCATAACTAAAATGCCATCCCCATTGTTTATACTGTGGAAATATTCATGGGAAGATCTCCAAGACAGACCTGCCTTATATTTATTTTCATGCTAAATGTCACACATTGAATCATAGGATTGCTTCTTAGGGAAGTCCAATGACTGACTGTCATAAGATCTTGCAGTGTAATCACCTTGATGAAATTACCAGGTTCCATCATCTGGTCTTCAGCTATCCAAATCCAGAAACCTAACTTGTTTTTCAAAAATTCTTATAGCAATCGCAGTCCTTTAGCAAAGCACTTATAACCAAACTCCCAAGTAGTAATATAACAGCCAGAATTCCAGTTTGTTAATTTACAGCGAGAAAGATGGCTTTAGAATAAGCCAATATCATGTTCTCCTGTCAACATAATTTTTCTCTATAAGGAAATCTTTTTTTTAAAAAACTAAATTGAAATTTAAAATCGCTGCTGTATGAGCACAGATTGAAGTGAGACAGGTAATTGGTCATGGCATCTGGCAGTGCTGGACTGGGTCTCCCAGGTCCGCCATCAAGAACAGATAAGGCTCTCTTAAATGAACATTGTCAATTCTTTCTTCTTTGATTTTCCCTTTCCTACTTGTCATTCTGAGTACCTCCTCAAATATAGATATAGATGTAGATGTAGATGTAAATATAGATACACATATTTATATATCTGCACATATTTTTGAAAAGAAAGATACTATCAATTAGGCAATAACCAAATTTTGCTTTTTTCTTCCTTCTGTTGTACTTGAGGCTTTTTTTTTTTTTTTTTGGCTTGGGAGGAGACTTTCACTTAATAGGATTTTTTTAAAAAGCACAGCTAAGAAAGAAATATGAGAGGAAATATCTCTCATAATTCCACTTCCTAGATAGAATCATTTAACATTTTGGAATATTTTACTCCAGAATTTTAAAAAATAAAATAGAGTTTATGTCAACAATAATTAAAAAATAAATTCAAAATGAATGAATGAATTGAATGAATGAATAAATAATATATAATAAATCACATATAATAACTACTGTTTTGAAAACTTTTTAAAATTTCATTTCTCATAATTATCTTTCCATGTTAAAAAAATTTATGTTGTGTCCAATTTTTCGCTACTACAGTTTTTAAATAAACATCCTCATAAATACATTAAAATATTAATTTTCTCTTTGAGATTCCTAAATTTACATAGATTAGTCATTTTATGTTGATTTTCTATTTCAACTTTTAATGTTCAAGATTCTCTACTGATGTCTCCAGGTGTTTCCTATAATATGAAATTCTTTTATATTTGTATATCATTTTTAAGTTTTTTCCATATATCACATTTAGATTTTAAATCCTTTATATGTTATCTTATTTTTATACTAATTGTAATCTGAAGTAAGTAAAAGAGCCATTTTCTTCACTTTTCATAACTGAAAAGATGAGTTACTGAAGCATAAGGAATGATTTTCTCAAGATCTTAGAGCTAGTGAGAAAGAAAGCTGGGGCTTGGAAGGTTCTTTATTCTTACATTGTGATTTCCAACTTGTGAGCAAGATCTCTGGAGCTTCATGAAGAAATTGTAAAGGGTCCTCAATCCATGTATGTATAAAGCATTGTCTGAAAACAGAATAAACAGTGCTTATTAGATAGTGTTACAATTAATAAAACAAATTTGTTGAAAATAATATTAAATTAACACTTGCTTTTTTTGTCATTATGCATTTTCTAAACCAATGCGTAAAAAATTATGTTCATTATCACTTGGGAGAGCCACAACATTTTATGTTGGAAGGCCACCTTTGTACTTGAAAAAATTAGGAACCACTGCTTTCGGCCTTGCTGGGGTTCACTGTGTTTGCTCTCAAGTGTTATAAAATAGGTTAGAACTCTTGACAAAACATGCTATAAAAATATAGTCAGCAGTATTTTATCACAAATAAAGTTTCCCCTATAATATATAAATTACACCACCCTGAAATAATCTTACTGGATTTTGTTCTTTAGACTTTCAAAGAAAACAACAAACAAACAAATGAGTGGTTGTAACTGTGTAAAGATATAAGATGTGAACGGATTTGAGACATGAAAGGCAGTACTTGCAAATAACTTTCTTGCCATAGTTTGCAGAAGTATCCTGAGCACTGGCAAGGCAGGACAGCCAGCCGATCATAAATCACATTGTAAGCCTAGAGGCCCTTGCCTCACATCTGGTACTAGCCATTTCACAACTCTATAAACTCAAAGTACCTAGAACTAACCTAATGTGGATCCTCAAGGCAGAACCCTTAAAGAATCTTACTTCAGAGACTAATCAGAAATGAACGATTTAGGGCATTTTCCTTTAAGCATTTTTTAAAAACACAAAACATCATAAAAGGTTACCTGGTACTACAAGTAGTCATATTCAGAGGGACAGGAAATAGAATGGTGGTTGCCAGAGTCTGGGGGTAAGAACGGGGAGTTATTGTATAATAGGCAAAGAGCTTCAGTTTTGCAAGCAAAAAAAAGTCTGGAGATAGAAAGTGATGATCCTGGCACAACATAAATGTACTTAATGCCACAGTACTGTACATTTAAAAATGAGTAAAATGGTAAATTTTATTTTATATATATTTATACCACAATTAAAAATAAATACAGTTTTAAAAAAAAGAATAGGTTACCTGGAGATCAGATTTTGAAATAGATTTTTCATCATATCAAAATAGAACAGAATTATGCTGAAACTTTTCAAATTGTTTTTAGTATGAATTTGATTCAGGGATGGATAAAAGATAATATATAGAAGTCAACTGATACTTCTAATAATTCCTAAATCATATCATTTTACATATGTGGACACAATTCACCAAACTTGAAAAATAAATAAAATAGTGATCTATGCAAATAATAACTCTTAATACTCACATTCCTTTTATAGTACAGTAAATCTTCACTTAACTTAGTCAATAGGTTCTTGGAAACTGCAACTTGAAATGAAAACAATTTTACCATAGGCTGATCGAAATAAGTAAGAGTTAAGTTCTTATGGAGTATTTCTGGTCACAAAAATATAACCAAAGTTCTAAATAAAGAACCAAAACACTTCCAATACTAAACATTGAAATAAATGTGAGCTATACATACATTAAGAAGGATTAATAACAACAAGTAAGATCATTATTTTCTAACCCTCTTATTCCAGTTCAGGGTCGCAAGTGGTCAGAGCCTATCCTGGCATCTAAGGCCTGGCAAGTCAGGCACCCACCATGGAAAGGAGGCCCTTCCATCTCAGGCGGCATCACTCTCACACTCATATTTAATTAGACTCAAGACAATGTAAACACACCAGTTCAGCCTGAGTTCACATCTTTGGATGTGAGAGGAAACCAGAGTCCTTGAAGAAAAACTATGCAGACATGTGGTAAATGTACAAACTCCACAGAGACAATGCATCCCCTATCCAATTGTTTTTTTTTTCCTCATTAACGTTATAAGGAAATATCGAAACAATGTTGAATGAAATGACATTATTCAAGGACCTGTATTGAGTTGCATGACTCTAAATAGTTAATTCTTCTTTTTGTGTATCGGTTTCCTCATATGTAAAATAAGAGTATTTAAAGCAAGTCTGACAGAACTCATGAGAAATAGTTAATAAAATACCATAAAACACTTTTCAAATACAGTTTTTAATATGTTAGAACATTTAAATAACAGCATATTTATTTATTATTATTTATTTATTTATTTATAAGCATTTTTTTTTAATTTTCCCCCTTTTTCCTTTTCCCCTCCCTTTTGATAACCATTAGTCCATTGTCCATGTCCATGAGTCTCTGTTTATTGCCCTGTTCAATTGTTGCTTTTAGGTTCATATCCCACATATGTCATATGTGATTTTCAACTTTTTCTGTCTAGCTTATTTAGCTTAGTATGATTATTTCAAGGTCCATCCATGTCGCAAATGGCAGTATTTCACCTCCTCTTATGGCTGAGTAATATTTCATTTGTATATACATACCACAGCTTCTTTAGCCAATCTTTTATTGTAGGACACTTTGGTTGCTTCCTTTTCCTGGCCACTGTAAATAATGCTACTATGAATATTAGTGTGCAAATATCTTTTTGGATATGGGTTTTTAAATCTTTGGGTAAATACCCAGTAGAGGGATTGCTGGACCATAGGGGAGATCAGTTCTTAGTTTTTTTGAGGAAACTCCACACCACTTTCCATAGTAGTAGTCCCACCAGCAGTGTATGAGGGGTCCTATTTCTCCACATCCTCTCCAACATTTGTTATTACTTGTCCTGTTGATAACAGCCATTCTAACAGGTGTATCTCATTGTGGTTTTGATTTGCATTTCCCTAATGGCTAGCGACAATGAGCATCTTTTCATATATTTGTTGCCATTTGTATGTCCTCTAGGGAGAAGTGTCTGTTCAGATCCTCTGCTCATTTTTGATTGAATCGATGTTTTGTTTTTTTTTCTGTTATTGAGTCCTATGAGTTCTTTGTATATTTTAGATATTAGGCCCTTATTGGAGGCATTGCTTGCAAATATATTTTCCCATTTGGACAGTTGTCTTCACCTTGTTGATGGTTTCTTTTGTTGAGCAGAAGCTTTTCTGTTTGATGTAGTCCTATTTATTTATTTTTGCTCTTACTTCCCTTGCCTTTGAGGTCAAAATCTTCTTTAATTCTTTAAGCCCAAGGTCCTTGAGTTTAGTTCCTATGTTTTCTTCTATGTGTTTATTGTTTCAGGTCTTATATCCAGGTCCTTAATCCATTTGAGTTAATTTTGTTGTGGTGATAGATAGTCTGGTTTCATTCCTTTTGCAGTGGCTCTCCAGTTTTCCCAGCACCATTCATTGAAGAGGCTTTCCTTTCTCCACTGTATATTTTTGGTGTTCCATTGAAAATTATTTGCCCATATAAATATGGGTTTATTTCTGAACTCTCGATTCTGTTCCACTTGTCCATGTGTCTATTTTTCTCCCAATACCATGCTGTTTTTATACTGTCACTTTGTAGTATAATTTGAAGTCGGACAGAGTATGCCTCCAGCCATGTTCTTTTATCTCAGGATGGCTTTGGCAATTTTAAAAAATTTAAAATTTAAAAAAATGCCTATGGGATTTTGATGGGGATTGCATTAAATCTGTATAATGCTTTAGGTAATATGGTCATTTTAACTATGTTGATTCTTCCAATCCAAGAACATGGAATATCTTTCCATTTCTTTGTATCTTCTTCGATTTCTTTTAATAGGGTCTTATAGTTTTCATTATATAGTCCTTCACATGTTTCATTAGATTTATTCCTAGGTATTTTATTTTTTTGTTGCAATTGCAAAAGGAATTATTTTTTCCACTTCTTTTCTGACCTTCTTATTAGAGTATAGGAACACTATGGATTTTTAAATGTTGATTTTGTATCCAGAGACTTTACTGTATTTGCTTATTGTTTCTAGTAGTGTTCTTGTGGAGTCTTTAGGGTTTTCTATATAGAGAATCATGTCATCCACAAATAGTGACAGTTTGACTTCTTCATTTCCTTTTGGATGCCTTTTATATCTTTCTCTTGCCTGATTGCACTCGCTAGGACCTCCAATGTTATATTGAATAACAGTGGCGATAGTGGACAGCCTTGCTTGTTCCTGATCTTAGAGGGAAGTTTTTAGTTTTTCACCATTAAGTATAATGTTGGCTGAGGGTTTGTCATATATGGCCTTTATTATTAAGGTACTTTCCTTCTATACAATTTTGTTAAGTGTTTTGATCATAAATGGATGCTGTATCTTGTCGAAGGCTTTTTCTGCATCTATTGATATGATCATATGATTCTTATTTTTTAATTTGTTTATGTGGTGTATCACATTAATTGATTTGTGTATGTTGAACCATCCCTGTGCCCCTGGGATGAAGCCCACTTGATCATGGTGTATAATCTTTTTAATATGTTGCTGTATTCGGTTTGCTAGTATCTTATTTAGGATTTTTGCATCTGTGTTCATGAGAGATATTGGTCTGTAGTTTTCTTTTTTGTGTGTTATCTTTACCAGGTTTTGGTATCAGATAATATTGGCCTCATAAAATGAGTTGGGAAGTATTGCCTCCTCTTTGATTTTTGGAAGAGTTTGAGAATAGGTATTAAATCTTCTTTGAATGTTTGGTTTAGAAGCCATCTGGTCCTGGACTTTTACTTTTTGGTAGGTTTTTGATGATTGTTTCAATTTCCATACTGCTGATCAGTCTATTTAGATTTTCCAGTTCTTGATTCAGTCTAGGAAGGTTTATTTTTCTAAGTACTGGTCCATTTCTTCTAGGTTATTAAATTTGGTGTTATATACTTTTCATAGTATTCTTGTATGATCCTTTGTATTTCTGCAGTGTCTGTGTAATTTCCCTCTTTCATCCCTGATTTTGTTTATTTGTGTCCTTTCTCTTTTTTCTTTAGTGAGTCTAGCCAGGGTTTGTCAATTTTATTAACCTTCTCAAAGAACCAGCTCTTGTTGCATTTATTTTTTCTATTGTTTTTTTGGTTTTAATTTTATTTATTTCTGCTGTAATTTTGATTGTTTCTTTCTCTTGTGCTGACTTTAGTCTTCATTTGTTTTCCTTTTCTCATTTTTTAAGATGTAGTGTTAGGTTGTTTATTTGAGCTTCTTCTTTTTTTGGAGATAGGCCTGTAATGATATGAACTTTCCTCTTATGATTGCTTCTGCCATGTCCCAAAAGTTTTGATATGTTGTACTGTCATTATCATTCATTTCTGTGTATCTCTTGATTTCCCTTGTTTAAAATAACAGTATTTAAATCATCACTTTTCTTTGTATTTTGACATCTGCCCCAGTTCACCACCATAATCGGCAGCATTTATTTAGCAGATCTAAATCTGCTTTATCTATTCCACACAATATTTATACACATTGAATGTTTATTTTTAATACAATTCAGTATCAATGGGAAGACTATGATGTCTCTCACTTTCCTAGATTTCTCTCTAAATCACTTAACTTTAACAATAGTTCTATTTACCTAAGTTTTATACTAGTCTTAAGCTGACATCCTTCTTAGACCGAAGATGAGAAGATATTTACCAATATCCTCATAAAGCAATATCATAGAGTGGATATACTGCTCTGATATTTGTCACCACTCAACTTATTGGCTAAAGAAGGCTTGTTTGATACCTGGTTGTCAGATCAAATTATAATTTAAATCCTTTAGCTATGTTTAGCCCCTTGGCAGTGAGTGGGTGAGTTGAGAATTTAGAACTCAGAAGCAGATGGTTCAGGAGCATGGTAACTAGATATGAAACGTTTTACCTTTGTGTCATTGGTTTTTAATCTGAACTTGGTTAATCGCTATTAATGTTCTATACAGATGTGAGTGATCTGATTTGAATCTCTAATGAACAGCACCCCATGTTACAAAAACTCATCACTCCTGCACTAATTAGTATTCTTGCTGTCAGCATCAGGCTAGAAGCCAAGGACTGAATCAGTCTGGAAACCTGAAACTGCTGCTGTGTCTGAGTCATCAGTCTAGGTGGCCCATTCAGGTTTTGGCCTTTCTTCAGAGTTCACAGCTCAGTGCAACTGTGTATCCTTCACTCCCTCTGATTTCACAAAGCCAGATTAAAAGATGTTTATCTAAAATATATCTTTTCATAATAATAATAATGCTAATAATGGTGGTTAACATTCATTGGCCACTTGCTAGAAGCCAGATATTGTTCTCTTTTTTTCGTTGTTTGAGTTAAACATCACTTGAACTTGGAGACATTCTTGTCCTTATCTTTCTAAATTAATAGAGAAAGGAGAATCAAATAAAATAAAATCCTGCCAACCACTTCATCCCAACACAAATACAGGGAATAGACCGTCAAGCCGCCTCTTTTTTTAACATAATTATTAAATTCTTTCCACCTACTCTTCATGCAAAATTAGAAAGCAGATAAGAACATTTTTTTAAAAATCTGTGTCTCTATGTTATGAGATTTCCCAAAGTATGTAGGGAGGAAGTTTTTTTAAATAACTTTTATTTTTCAATTGCAATTGGGACACAATATTATTTAGTTTCAGGTGTATAACATAGTGATTAAACATTTATACATCTTACAAAGTGATTATCATGGTGAGTCTAGTACCCATCTGACACCATACATAGTTATTACAATATTATTGACTATATTCCTTATCTATACTTTATATCCCCATGACTATTTTGTAACTACCAATTCATACTTTTTTAATCCCTTTCCTTTTTCACCCATCCCACAAACTCCCTCCCATCTGGCAACCATCAAAATGTTCTCTGTATCTATGAGTTCATTTTGTTTTTTATTTTGTTTCTTTAGATGTCACTTGTAAATAAAATCATATGGTATTTGTCTCTTTTTTTGGACTTACTTCACTTTACACTAGCACAATACCCTCTAGGTGAATCTATGTTGTTGCAGATGGCAAGATTTTGTTCTTTCTTATGGCTGAGAAATATTCTATTGTATATATATACTACCTCTACCTCTTTTTTATCTCTTCCTCTATTGATAGACACTCAGGTTGGGGTGCTCAGCAAGAGCTATGGGGCATGTTGAAGCCAGATGCTGCTTGTTTCAGCTTTATGAACCTTTGAGAGATTTTAGGAAAGTCTACAGCATGAGCTGAAACAGGCCATTTATATGGAAAAGCCACTGGAGGCAGCTTGGGTGGGCCCACAAATTGGGAGGGGCAGGATCTCAGGGAATCATCTGGGCAGGGCACCCTGTGTTAGCCAAGTTGATGGAAACTCAGATATGGTGGATTCCTATGCCTGCACCCAGGGAAGAGGAATGGCTCAACAAAGAAACAATGGATTCTACCTGCACTTCTGTCTGGGAGAAAGCTGCCTCTCCAGCCCTCATTCTGGAGCCAGTCAATTCAGTTCTTCCCCTATGTCCCTGGCACCTTTCAAGCTGCTACCCCAGTGCCGATATGACTGAGTGAGTCAGTGAATAAGTCCATGCAATTCCCACAGACCTCCGTCTTACTCAGCCACAAACTTGTCTAGTTTTCATAGCCAGAGGTTTTGAAGACTTCTCTTCCTGGCACTGGAACCTTGGGCTGGGGACCCATAGGGCCAGGACCCCTCGCTTCTCTGGGGCACCTCTGTAGCGGAAATATCCCTCCTGATTCTCAGCTGCCACACATAGTCGTAGAACCAACCCTTTTGCATCACTGCCCCTCTTAGTAGTTCGAGGTGGCCTCTTATGTATGTCCCCAGTTGTAGGACTTCTTTTCAGCCATACCTCAGGAGACTCCCAATGATGGTTGTCTTGTAGTTTAATTGTGGTAGTGAGAGGAGATAAGTACAGAGTTTACCAACTTGCCATCTTGACCAGAAGTCCGGGGAGGAGGTATTTAGTATATTGAGATAAATAGCCTTTAAAATAAAGTTCATGAGCAATTAGATCATTTTAATGAAGAAAATAGATTAATCTTGTTCTCACAATAGTTTTCTTAAGATTTAGTAAAATATTCTTTTACTCTTCCTTTATTATTACCAACTAGTAATAGAAAATAATCTACAATCACTTTTTATGTTTCTTTAGTTGCCTTCTATACTCAGTACCTCAAATCATGTTGTAAGTCATATTTGGCACATATTTATCGTTCCAGTTTTACTAATAGATAAAATTTAAGATGTTCCCCAAAATGGCTCTTTTTAAACTAAATTAGTAATGTAAACTTAATAACGTAACTGTAATGCAAATGAAATCTGGGATTTACAATCACATGTAGCAAGGCCATTCTATGCTTAATTTTTCTTTACAAAATAATCATAATAAAGACCAACTTTGTGGGCAGTAGTGTTGTTCTGTTCTTGTTGTTGTTTTTTATTAGAGCATAATAACCAATATATGACTACAAATAACTTCAAAAAATATGAAATATTGAATAAATGTCTACCTAAAATATAATAACCATATGGTCTCTCATGCTTAATTTCACTACGTCTGGTAACTTGCAGATAGACACTCACAGACAGAATTGTTTATTATTTATTGTTTATTATTTAAGTTGTTTTCTTGACAGAGATAGTGAATCATCTGGATTTCCAAGGACTTGGAAGGACTTTGGAGGAAGTTACTAAATCAACATAATCCCAGTATCACTAGAGTTCTCCTTCTTATTACTCTACATCTTCTAAGTACTTTTTTTTCTTTCAAATTTATTTCTAAATGCATTACTAATAAGCATTGATGCCTCTGAAAGGCAGTGTTGTGTAGTGGAGAAAAACTTGGGCCTTGGCGTCATGTAGACCTAGGTGTGAATCACAGCACTGAGTGGCTCTGATCTTCAGTTTATTCCTCTATAAAAAGAAGATAATGATATAGTATACCTTGGACAATCTCAAGATGTACTTCCTGAGACGTTTTCAGATCCCTAAATTTGTAAAAAGTATAATAGCATATAAATTTTTCAGTTTCATCCCTTATAAAATGGGGATAATGACCCATACTTACTGGACTGCTGTATTAAATTTGATTATATATATAAATATGTACAACAAAGCTTGGTTTGTGTGGACACTGAGCTGGGTCAGCTAAGGTCACTCAGAGAGCTAAGTAATTCATTTTGGCTTTGGTGTCAGTCACAAATAGTTGAAATCTCGATCTAAATAGAAAAATACTATGTGTGTTTTAGGTATACTCTTTATTTCTAGGAAAACAGAGAGTTCAGTCTGTGACTTGAATGGGATCCCAAAAACCAGGGCATAAACATGGACAGAATTGCCTCTCAGCTATGGGCTATAGGGTCCTGAAGTCCAAAATTCAAGATAACAATCTATGGAAGCAAAAAAAAAAAATCTGATTTTATGAGATAGACAAAAAACAAGAGCCTGATATAAAACAAAGATTGTAAAGATGGTCAGGAAAAATAGCAGTAAGCTAGTTCAGGAGAAAGAAAAGGTATAAAAGTGCTTCTTGTGAACACCTATCTATGTAAGAACTCTTGGGTAAGGTGGTTACTATAAATTCCTCCAAGCTTTTTCCAAAGGCAAGGGTCCCCCATTTCAATTCTCTCGGGAATTATGAGCATCCACTAACCAAAGCACAAATAGTTGCTTATTGTACGAGTGGTGCACAATGAATATCCTCAATCATTTTGAGCTCCCTTCTCTATTTGAATTAATTCTTAATAGTATTTATGTGTTAAAATAATATAATTTGTTCTTTTCTGGCACACAATAAGTGTTCAGTAAATATTTGTTGAATTTAGTAAATAATTTAAAATAACTCAACAATTAATATATCATATACATGGCAAGCTATGGACAAACATTTGTTAAGTGTCTACTTTGTGCCATGCCTTCAGGTGGCTTGTACAGAACTTTTTTAATGGCTCTGTTTCCCAAGAAGTTGATTTAGTTAAATAAATAAAGGATAAATACATAAATGAAAAAGTTTAATTAGGCAATATAAGAAATATTGTAACCACTAGTTGTTCGATTTTTACAGTAGCTGGAAGAAACTGTGAATAAAGGCAAGGAGGAAAAAGAAGGCAAGGAAATATTAGTAGAACTTTTAGGTAGGTGACAAAAATTTCTTTAGAATGGCAGGTAAGACCAGAAAAGTTGTTTATATTTTATAGGTTCAGGATTATCACATTTCTAACTATACCAAGGCTTTTCTTCTTTTTTGTTCAAATTTTAACAATATTGTCAGGCCAGTGGACTGTCTACAAATAGATTTATTCCCGCTCAATTTATACTGTGATAAATTTTTGTGTTTAACTTCTCTGTGATATTGTCTGTTTATGATCCCTTTTATTGACATATGACCCACATTTTCGGTTAAAGCTTCTTGTCTAGGCTAGAAGACGAAGTGAGAGAATCTCTAAGATATTAACAGGAGACCTTGCTTAGACTAGGTTTTAATTAATCCATTCTAAATTTTTAAAGAAAAGCGATTAATTGTGTAATAAGCAAAATGAATGAAAAAGCAAAACAAAAAAAAAGGTTTTTCCAGGTCTTCCTATACTAAAGTGTGTTGCCTTTATTTCAGGAAGTTTGCTAAAGCAAGAAAACACCAAGTGGAGAGATCTATATGCAAATTAGAATGTGTATTTGGCTAGGGATATAAAATACGAATTCTTTTTAAATTTTTCCTGGTTTATATTTTCAAGCTCATCCTCTCTACTCTTCCTTCCTTTACAAGAAGTTGCTCCCATTCACTATTTACTAATTTCATGATTGTTTTCATGTAATAAGATGATAACTTTTTAAAAATGTGTATGAGCCCTTGCTATTTCAGTCAACCAATTTTGTCAAGTCTTCTTTGTGAAAATAGCCCTAGATTAGTCATATACTATTTTTCTGTTCTCTTCTTGCTTCTGTTAAATAAACATCAAGACTCTAAAATCAAATTAATGGCTTTAATAACCCTTTGCCCATCAATACATATGAAAATAATAGTGAATTCCCTTCTTTGGGTGATTTTTGTTTTTTAAACAAACCTGTATAATTCTTCATGAGAAGGCAGTGGGGACTAATGAAAAGAAAACATGTTTTTAAATGAATAGGCCTAGATTTGCACTAACCCAGCCGTGCAGCTCACTGGTTGAGTAACTGAGATAGCTAAACTTTTTTAAGCTTAGTTTCCTCCTTGTAATACGCAGAGAACAATACCTTACAGAGTTGCTATGATCAGTAAATAAGAGATGACCGAGGCTGCCTCTGGCCTAGAGTGTATTTGGAAAAAATGTTAATTCCCATTCCCTTTTTTCACATCATTTGTTTTAGTGTGATTATTTGGGTCATGTGTAAGAACACCGAACTTTATTTTCAGCTTTCTGAGATGTCAGTGCTGCACAAAAATAGAATCTGAGTGGAATCACCCAGAGCCTGGCATACTGGCATTTAAGATATTTAGTGCTAAGGTTATGAAGAAAGAACATTCCAATTGTTATTTTTCTACCCCTACTTTAAAAAAATTTATTGACCTGTGTTGATGTGCTGAAAAATAACACCAACACATATAAATTGATTTTTCAAAGGAACAAAGCTCTTAAATTGTCTTTGCATAATGACTATCCTAAGTATAAACAAAAAAAGTAGATCTGTCAAAGCATCCAGACTTCCCTATAATGTCCTACCTTTAGGCATTAATGCCTACTGCTTTGGTCTGCATATCAATTCATGTTCTCAGCTAAAATTTGCAGATCTGAAAGCATTTGTATTTTTTTCCTTCTATATTATCGGTTTTTTGTTTGTTTAGACATACAAAAGAATTTCAAAATTTGTTTCAGTCAGAAAAATTATAAACTTAAAATTCTACATTGTGTTCCTTCAAAATACGAAGGGAGTATGTTTTACATTCATTTTTATCCTTCTTTTTTTTTCTTTTTTACAAATACTTCAGAAATGTGAACATTCAATTAAATATTTGCAGTGGTTCTAAGCATAAATTTAAAGTTAGCCTTAGATTTAATCTTGGCTCAGTCACTTAGTCATTATGTGACCTCTTTCTAAGTCTCTGGGTCTCAACTGTAAAAGGAGAAGTATAGCATTATTTACTTCACATATTGCTGAAGGACTACATAAAATAAAGCACAATGCCCATAAAGATTTTAGCATAGTGCCTAGCACATAGCTAAGGAATTTTATCTTATTGTTATTGAGATGATCTATTTATAAGTGTGTTAATATAATCATTTATTGATGTGGTAAGAAGTGAGAATCACCTGTATACCTTCAGGAGTATATACTTAATGCTAATTGTTTTAAATTTCTTCGGTAACAATGATAATCACAGGATGCTCTTTTAAAAAATTCTGAGGATATATTTTCTTCTTGGAAATAATACTTTCTATAAAATTAAAACTCTAATGTGTGCTACATATCCAAAACACAAGTAAAGGAAACCTTATTGTGTTTTCACAGAAATCACATAGTAAAGCTTTCATCTCATTACCCTAAAATTGGGAGAGCAAACATTTGCATTATAATAATTGATTGTTTTCTCATATTTACTTTAATAAATATATTTACTATCTTTTCAGTTTTTTATCAAATGAAGATATTTACACATGTCAAATGTACCCTGTGTATGGATATTGTGTGCATTCCTTATGCTTTATTTCTTAAAATTTCATCATTGTTATTCTTTTCATCTAGTCTAAAGAGAGATTAAGAAAGTCTGTTTCCTTAGTCATCTTAGTCATTATCCACCCCCACCATCCCTCCAGGCTAAAAACATCGTGCAGACTGAGTTATTAAAGTTGATCTGAAAGAGCAATCTGTTCTAAATGGCTGTCCCTGGATCTGCCACGGAACCCTGTAAATACCCTTCACTGCTCTGGTGGGGCAGTATCGCATTTCCTTCACGCTACTTTTGTGGCTGACACAAGTTAGGCAGTGAGATATGGGCTTTGGATGATCCTGGTTGATTGATAAAGGAATGGTGCTTCTTCTCAGACAGGTAATCACAAATTTATTTTTTAGTATAATGTTTGAAAATAAATATTTTGTTTATAGTTTTTTAAATGTTTCTGTTTTTTAAACTAAATCGATTTTGAACTCATCTTTTCAAATATATTTTTAGCTTTAGTTTTCGGCAAACGTTTCAATACCATTTAGATGAAAGAATTCTATTTCTATAGAATTTAATTGTGTTTCTCAAACACATGGTGTCATGGGATTTGTATAAGACCCTCTATGATCCACCACACATGTATCATTTTGGATGATAATGAACTTGTCTCTGGTGTGAGTATTAGAAAACACATACATGCCTCTGTTCTTTTTTACATATTATTAGACTTATTGGGGTGACATTGGTTGATAAAATCGTATAGGTTTCAAGTGTACAAGTCGATAATATGTCTTACATATATTGTTGTGCGTTTACCACCCAAAGTTATTTTAAAATAAGACACGGAGGGTTTTTTCCTTTTTCATCTGATCCTGGAAAGGGATACCTCAATATAAATCTAGAAACTTCAAGCAAAACATATTGAATCTTTGGTATATATGAGTGATTTTTTTTAAAGTATTAGACTCTATAGCAATATGGAAAACAGCAAATACAAAAATTTTATATAAATCCACTAGCACAGAAATTCTAACATGCTTATTCTCCAAGTGAAGACTTCCTCTATCATAGATCTTCCAGATTCCTTGACATTCTTGTGGATCATCCTAATGTGAGTAAATTGTTTCCGTAGCTGAGTGACTGAATTAAAAAAAAAAAAAACAGCTGAAGGCAAGCACAGGATCATGTTCAAACCACAATAAACACATGTGTTGGATGGGTCACTCGACTTTATGGAACAGGCCTAAGACATGTAATTTTGTGTTTGTCACTTATGAAATTTTTAAACTATGCTGGATTTTTTTAAAGCTTTAAAAATTACTCTTCATACCAATGAACCCTGCTAAAATTTGAACTAGTAGGTTTGTGATAATTAATGTTTATATAATTAGTATTAATGATACACAGGGTAGGAGTAGAAACTAATTTTAAAAATCTAAAACCTAGAATATAAGTCTGATGCATTGTCAGCAATGTGTTGCTGAATATTATTTATTTAAAATATTCATATCCAGCCTTTTTTCAAAAAGATCAAAAATTTTTGTATAGTATTGTATATGAAATGTTATGATAAATATGAGAAGAGAAAGATTACTACTATTCAGAAATTCTTTGGTTTGTTTGTATAATTTGTTTATACATTTTAAGCCTATTTAAAATTTTTCTATTGATTCCTAATTCCACTGCCCAACCAACTCTATTTTATCTTTCAGTAGGGGTCTCCTCCTACCTTAGCATTATTCTATACCTGGATGAAAAGTGAAATACCAGGCTTATCATGGCACAGTTTACAGGGAAGTAAAGATGTGTTCACGTACAATGTGTGTAAGCATTTTCCTTTGGAAAATCAAACTGTAGCACATCTATTAGCTACCTGAAATCAAGGTTCCACTTCCCATGTCCCTACTGAAAATCTAGCAGCATTTATATTGATTATACCCTAAGTTGTGAGCAGGATAGTAGGGAAAGATTTTCTCTTTAATTATAAAGAAATTGTTGAAACATGTACATAAACTGAAAATGCAGAAACATAATTAAATACTCTTGATGTTAACATCAGCGCAAGATTAGATAAGTAAACAAGCGAACTTGTACATTGAGGATCTGAATTACTGTGGTAATGAAAATAACTTAGCCATATAATTCAGTTCTTCTTGTACCCCTTTCAGGCCTCTGTAATATAGTTCTTTTGACTTCGATAATTCAAAAGTTTTTCTCAATTTTTTTTCATTTTTTCCCATGTAAATAAAAAACTCCATAACAAAAGGTGTAATGAAAACTCTGATGTGATCACAATAAACAAAGAAACTTTATATCTTTCAATATCCTATAGGGAGTCTCAAGATGATTGAAAAGGGTAAAAAAAAAATCTTAGTAAATTCCATTAGGTCAGGAATTTTTGGTATATTTTGTGCACTGCTTTATACATAGTACCTGGTACATGGGAGACATTATATAAATATTTGTCGAATGAATGAATGGAAAGGATCATACAAGCAGTTGTATCATTTAAATAAGAAAACTAGATTTAAACCGATGTATTTCATGCTATTCAAATCGAAGAATGATCCTTTTAAAAAACCAATGGCATTTATCTGAATTTTCAAAACCCAATCTTCTACTAAGATTGATGATGTTACAGCTTTCTTCATCTATACTAAGCCATGGGTTAACTTTTTCTTTCCAAATTCACATTCTGAAAATGTATAAAAATATCCAAGAACCTATACTTCAATAAAGTCAATTTTTAAGCAGATGTTGGTTTTGTTAAGGATTCTTTGTTATTGATTGATAGTGCTTATGAAAGAAGACACTGCCATGGAATAATATACAAAAAGGTTATTCCAGGTACTAACACATGAATAGGAATTGTACTGTATTATGTTACATAGTAATTTTGACTTTTAAGTAGTATCTGATTAGTTTTTTCTAAAGACTTTTGTTCAAACTAACTTGTTGCTGGGTTTATTTTCAGGTTGATGGTTTTTTCCTGTCCATCTTTTCTGTGATCTCTGATTAACAATCTTTAACATTAGTTATCTTTTCAACTTTTGCTTAGACTTTGAAAGTTTAAAAACTCTCAGCTTTATATTGGATTATTTGTTTTTAGGGCCAAATTTTCTAAAATGTATCAGTGATTAAAGGAGAACAAATTTCCCATTAATTAAAATAAAGCTCTTAAAATTTAACAAGTTTGCTATATTTCAAAAATAATGGCATTTTCTTTGACAGATGGAATGTGGTTCGATGAATCTAGTATTAATTTCATATATAAACTAAGAAACAACTTGGGTCTCTAACTAGAAGGAAAATTCTATAGGTAGAAAAACTGGTTGACCCCCACCACCCATAGGTGCTGTACTGCTATGGAATCCCTTTGCTTAATTTTCTCCTGTCCAATCAGGTGGAATGTTTGACAGGCACATGGTTTATACAGCTCAAAATAACTTGGGACCTGTGAGCTGACAAATGCTCTGGCTCCGGTGGTGACAGGTTGTCCAGCTTCTTACAGCCATCTTCGCTGAAACTAAGGTTAACTCCTCACTCTCTATGGACGGCTACTTTCTATTTCCAAGGGCGTGAAGAATTTTCTTTTTCTCCTGAGCTTTCATCTAAAAGTTCTCCTTGGATAATTATCATCACAGTGGATTGCCTGGGTTGGACATACTCATCTGGGGTCATCTTAAAAAAGAAAGGTAATGTTCAGATTTAAGTTCTCAAGTGTGTTTTGATAACAGGGCACTGACAATGGGAAAAGGAATATTTCAGAGACCTAATTACTATTGCGTAGGGGGAAACCTATGATAACTTTCTAATTATGTATAATAAAACAAAATTATGTGAAAAATAAAATTTTCTACATGTAAAGATTTTGGAGGGAGTTGATGAAATTTACAGAGATTACAACTTGCTTGGGTCCTAAGGAAAATATCTCAACAAAGAAAGTCATGACATGCTGCATGTGTCATTGGCTTTTTCCACACACTCATTTATTAAAATAATGGTGTTTGTGTAGAGATTATGTGTACAATGCCTATTTCCTTTTTAAAGGAAATCAAATCTAAAATAATATGACTCCACAGTGAAAGACTTTCATTTAAAATTTTTTTATCATGTAAGAGGATATGCTTGCTATATTTAGTATTGGGAGATCTGCTCCCTGGATTAATGTACACAACAGCTGCAGAAAGTTTTGCTCAAAGGACATCGCTCTTTCTTTCTCCTTTCTCTCTCTCTTTCTCTGTCTCTCTTTCTCTGTCCCTCTGTTTCAATCTCTCTCTCTCTGTCTGTCCCTCTGTCTTTCTCTCTCTGTCTGTCTGTCTCTCTCTCTGTCTCTTTCTCTCTCTCTCCTCTTTTCAGCTACATCAGAAAGAGAGTTAACAGTCACTGGCAAACATTTGGCCTGGTACATTGCACTATCATCAGTAATTAAATGCACATATTAAATTATATTTTAAAACCATATAAGAGAAAGAGAACAGGGGATAATCTGTATTTACATTCCCCAAAATTGAATATTATGGTAATGATGCCATTAAATTTTCTTATCTTATCAACAGATTTTCACACAATCTTGTCAAAGATGCTAGCATCCATCAGTTTGAAAGAAACAAAACAGCTATCCTACTTTCTCTAAAAACTATAATGATTCAATTACTCCGCACTGGTAATGATGAAATGAATTCTACAAGTTCTAAATTAAAAACTTGTCATAATTTTTTAGTCTCTTCTTAATAATAACTCTTAAGTTCATATAAAGTTCATAATTCTTTTCTTGGAAGTTGAGAATGTCTATACTTATAGCTATAAGAAACACATTTTAAAACACAAATTAACATATGCTGTCTGACACATGATTTAACAGCAAAATATTTAAAATCAAGACCATTTCAAGAAATTTGAAATGTATGGACACTACACTTACTTTGTCAAGAGACAAAATTATAAACATTACAGAATCTTATAATAATGTACTATGAAACGAACAACCAGACACTATCCAAATTCTGGAAGTTTATCTCAAATCCATTGAAAGTCATAATATTATGTTAAAACCCCAGGGGTCCATATATCTATAATTTAGAATACAGATTCGATTACATGTTTTCTTTACAATATGCTTGCGAAGGCATAGACTCAGAAATTTAATTCATAAGAAACAGAATGAGTTTTTATCAAAGCAGGGTTTTTGAATTCATAGAGATAATTTTTCAAATTTACTTTTGAAGAAATGGGACAGCAGGTAAGTCAGGTTTTATTATGAAAGGTATTTAATGAAGTAAGATTAGTATAAGAAAAGGTGACAGTTTTTAAATTTAAATTTTTCAACAGTTAATCCCTATATGTAAAAGGAGTAATGAACTCAGTTTACTAACCTGAAAATATAAGATGAAAGATACTGCTAACCCCCAAATAATTAGTTTCCTTCACTGACATTGAGATATGGCAAAGGCATTACTTGTCTCATGGTGTTACTGCCTATAACAAAACAAAAGAAGTGAAAAAGTTTTTTTAATTAATTCCTTCTCCTAAGAGATAAAGAAGAATCAAGGACCAAGGAGATATTTTCTTAAATTTCTGTGGTGACTCATAGTTGAAAGGAGCTTTTAAAACTACTGGAGCATTGAGATTTGCCTAAAGGGAACAATGCAAGTAAAGACAGAATAGTCTGTTTAGAAATTTAAGAATGTATTTTCAGTAGATATCTTTTTGATGTGCATGACGGTGGGTGCTATTATACCTGTGGTCACTAAAGGATCCTTAGAGCTCATATATAACCAGAGTCATCTTTACAAGTTCTGTACAGGCTGCATGCTTAATAGATCTCCACTTGGAGTCACAATGTACTCCACACTTTGGGAGGGGCCCACAGAGCCTTCCCACCAAGTGTTTGAACTAGAACTAGACCTTGAGATCCTGAACCTATTTGGAACACTTGCTCCTCTCCCATTCTAGCAAACACATTATGTCAATTTAATTAGGGAAGTTACTGTCTTTCAAATACTTAATCATCAACACACAAACAAACAAACAAACAAACCCCACAAATATTAAGGGACTGAGAAGGATAAAAATGTCAATCTCTCTCTTTTTTTTTTTCTTATTTTTCTTATTTAAAATGAATCTTTGAGTTCATGGGGATTGACAAAGCTTTCTCGTTTGGGATTTCCTACATAGCAGCTAAGTTTATCATGAATGGTGAAATTTTGAGAGTGATATATAACCTTCCATACCTATCATTTTTGTGACCGCCACCAAACACTTTTTTGGTCCTCGATTCCTGAGTCTTTTTGCTTACCTTCCATTAGCTTTTCCATGGGTCGTGGAATTTACTTTTACTTATTTCTTTGCTATCTCTCAAATTAAAGACTAATTTTGGGGTCTGGGTTTAACATCCGTTGCACTAGTGCTTTCTTACATGTTCATTTTCTATATATGAAAACATGCAAAGTATGTTTCATAGTAACCAGTCTCCTTTCCTCCCACTCACACTAAATCTTTACTTTCTTTCCTACCTTGTTTCCTTTACTAATTTTATTAAAACAATAACAAAAAAATAGTTTACTCACCTTTGACATATTATCTAAAAATCTCATTCTTTAAATTCCTACCTTTAGGGAATGTCCCTAATGAAATGGATTCTCACTAATTCTCCTATTTATCATCTCTGTTCTGTCTTTTTATTTCAATATTCTCTTCTAATGGAGACATTTGTTTATATCTGATTTTATCTGCTTTTTTCCTCCTTCAAAATGAAAGTGAATTTTAAAAAAATGGAATATATTATTTCTATGCTGTTATTGACATATCTCCATATATGTCAAGTTCTTACATGGATAATGCAATACATAGTAATTTGTTAAATTACTAATGCCACTCACACTAAAAATAGACTAGAAATAAAACTAAGATGGGGATGATCACTGTCTTAGTGAAGGGAAGGGTACTGAGACAATAAAGAAGGATTTACCTCAAAGTGTATCCCATCTGCAGCCAAATTGTAAAAAGGTGATTTATACCCAACTTTCCCTATGTAATGGGACTAGTCCCTATGTAATAGGATTTGGTTCTTGGCTCAGCAAGTTTCTCCAAAAGAACTGATGTAAATACTTCTCTGTGTGACATCATGGGGTATAGAAAGTAGTACTAACAGGTCAATACCAGCATTAAAAAGAGGGAGCAAAGCCTAACTTTGTCAATTATTCTTCCCCCAACAAATATCCTAAGTATAATAATACACACCAACAGAAAAGGATTACCTTAAATTTGAATAATGTTCTACATTTTTAAAGTGCTTTCACAAACAAGCCTATCAAGTAAGCAGAGTAGTTCTGTTCACCCTCAGTTTAGAGATGAGTTACTTAAAGATGTCTATCTTTTCTTATTCTATCTCGCTAGAAAAATAATTATTAAGTATTGTTGTGTTGACCTAACTAGATTGATTTTCTTTTAAATATCTAAGGATACCACATAGCCAGAAAACTTCAGTATTTGTGTGTGAATCCAAGTTACTTCATATCAGGTTTTGCCAATTCTCTGGCCAATACCCTAGTTTAAATATTCATATTATAACCAAAAGATGAGTTTATATCACATGATATTTCCAATACGGTCTTCTTAGAGCCTACAAAAGAGCAAATGACTTGTACGGTCATGTGCTGCTTAATGGGGATACATTCTGAGAAATGGGTTGTTAAGCAACTTCATTATGCAAACATCATAGAGTGTACTTACCAAACCTGGATAGGACAGACTTCTACTTGATTATGCTATACTTTGTAAGACTGGCAGCGCAGTAGGTTTGTTAACACCAGTATCACCAAAAACACATGAGTAATTGTAGTGTGAGCCCATTTCTTTTTGTAATGCACGTGCTAACTTACGCTTTGATTGCCCAGGCATCTACTCCAACTAAGGCTGTCTGGAACAAACACATTGACAATCTCAAGACTAAATAAAGAGCCAGGTCACCTCGTGCCGCTGAGATGCCTTTGTTTTAGAGCTCTTGGTTGATTTCAGTGACTGACCATTGGGCTACTTGTTTTTTCTTCTTCCTGTGCTTTAAATCATAGCTCTTATATTTTAAATTCACCAATAAAGAGTGAGCCTGCAAAGCCTTAGGCCCCGACCCTTGACCCCAGTAAAAAGCCAAACCTCAGGCTCCTACTTGTTCTTTTTCTACCTGGGGACCACACTGTGTGCCCCTAGCATACTTTGCTCCACGTCCTGTAAGTAATAAACTTTTTTTCTTAAAAGTTTCCTAATGGTTAGCTAAGGGCATCATGTATCATAATATGGACTACAAGGGTCAGTCCAGTTGTCACACTAATTTAGAAAGGGGATGAGTGTTGAAAAGTTCAGGGGCCCAGGTGAGTCCCCAGGCATTTATAGCCTATAGCATTGCTTTCGATAGGTTGAGAAAGCACAAAAAGATAACGCTTTGCACCAGGACTTTATGACACCATGACAGCAATGCCATCACTAGGAGATAGAAATGTTTCAGTCCTATTGTAATCTTGTGAGACCATCATCAGATATGCAGTCCATCATTGATCAAAATGTTATTATGTGGCATATGACTGTATGCCCAATGGTATCAGAACTAAGTTTTTTATAAAACAGATTCTTACATTTTTTTAGCAAGTTTTTAAGAAAGATCCTCCTTTCAGGAAAAATTCTAAGGGAAAAAAGAGAAAGATTTAACAAAATAAAGGGCATTCAATAAGCTTTTTATGTGGCAAAATTAGTTTACATGATTTACTAAAGTCTATCTTGATTATTTTTGCCACATTAATTATTGCATTTCCAACCTAGGACGATTTCACCAAAACCATGATCTGTTTTTAAGGGCAATCACTCATTCTTATTTTGAAAGTGGCATAAAATCTAGGTTTCAATTTTTTAAGAAGCAGAAAGAGGGAACAAAGTCCAATGTCGCTCTGAACACCTCAGATAAAATTTCTAAGAGAACTCAATTTCTTTTCCTGAAACCCGCTCCTGGCTCATCTCAATAAATCATTCCACTACTTACCTAGTTGCTCAAGCCATAAATTTTGGAATCACTCTTGACTCTGCTTTTTCTTTCCTATCCCACTTTCAATCCATCAGCAAATCATACTGGCTTTACTTTCAAAAGATACCTCAAATCTGACCATTTCTCACCATTTCCCACTGATAACCACTCATTGATCCAAGCCACCATTTGGTCTCTTGCATGGCATTTTTCAATAGTCTCCTAAGTGATCTTTTCTTCCCCACATTTGTCCACTTTAACTTGATTCTTTGCGTAGCAACCGTGATCAAACTTTTTCAAAACCATGTCATCTGTTTCTAAAACTTTAAAATGGTTTCCCATTCGCACGTTTAATAAAACTGAAAGTCCTTCCCATGGTCTGCAGGGTCTTACATGATCTAGCCTTATACCCTTGTGATTTTTCCTTCTACTTTTTTACTCACCTCCTGGCACACTGGGCTTGACTCAAACACAGCAAACATTCACTTCCCTTGGCTTTAACACTTACTACCGCCTCAGTCAGAAACATTCTTCCTCCTAGGTGGTCACATGACTAACTTCTCCATTGCATCTGAACCTTTGCCTGACTTTCCAAGATAAAATAGTACACATTCCTTCCTCCCCCATCATTCTCTAGTCCCTTTCCCTACTTTATTTTCTTCTTAACATTTTTGTTTTCCTACTAGAATGTCAGCTCCACAAGGACAGGGACTTTTGTTTCTTGTTCACTGCTGAATCCACAGAGCCTAGAATGGCATGTAGTAGATCCTCAATAAATATTTATTGGATGAATAAATAAAAGCTAGGGTATTTATAATAGCACTTGGGCTTTTTTAAAGCACAGATTTTAACAGATAGTTTTAAATTAATGCTTAAAGTAGATATATCTTCATATTTCCTATTCTAGTTAATATTTACCAGTTTAACAATTTATATATGCATTTGCATCTGAGAACCCTCTAAGATGGAATTGCTTTTATTCCATTTGATAGATGAGGATAATTGAGCTTCAGATGCATTAAATGACTTACTCAAAAGATTGCAGAGGTATTTAGTATCGGAGCTAGGATACAAACCCAGGTTTCTGATTATAATCAGATGTCCTTTGACACTTGTGGTATGAAAAAAAAGCATAATTTCAGTCATTTTACCACTATAAATAAATTTTCATTGAAAATCACCTTGAAGTTATTTACATATTTATATATAAAATATGTTTATTTTTTTGTCTGTAAGTTTTCTTTATAAATACAATTTCTAATTATCTTACTTTACCCTGCAATTAAAAATGATAAACAGCAATCAATTTAGCAGGAAATTCTAATGAACAAAAGATATTTATTAATATCTTTTAATCGGTAGATTTTAAAAAATTAAATCCAAACTTTTTATGTTTTGCTGCAAATATGTACAAGAGATGATGGTGTATAAAAAAAAGTGAGGTAGACAGAAAGGTAAACAGGCAAGTTCATTATATTGTAGTAAGAATAAGAGCCATGTTTAGGTAAGGACAGTGAGCTTTGGGAACGCATTGGTGATGTACCTAAGCCAGAGAAAAGAAGAAATCCCAGGGCGATGCTCACCTAAGAACTGAAGACCATGTGGGACTTAGCCCAGTAAGGTAGCAAAGGGAGGTGGAGACAGGGAGCCGACCAAGCAAAGAGAAAATGTACAGAGATCTGAGGCAGCAGTTTGTATTTCATGTATTTCATGTATTTCAATAATAGATAATCTGAATTAATTACAAACTGAGAGTTCAGTTTCTCTTCAAAGTTTGTGTTTGGAAGTCACTGCACTAGTGTTACTTCTATTTCTTATCATGGTATGTGGCTATAGTTGTTAAATAATAATAATAATAATAATAATAATAATGATAATAATAATAACAACAACAACAACAACCATTTATTGAATGTTTACCAAATGCCAAGCACATCTAATCATCACTTCAACCTATGAGATGGCTACTGTTATTACACCTGCTTTACAGAAGAGTAAACTGAGGCTTATAGAAGTTAAGTAACTTTCTTTAGTTTATATAGCTATGAAGTGTCAGAACTGGAATATAAACTAGATCTAACTCCAAAGTGTTAAGTAATAAATACTACATTAAAATATTAAAGACATCCTTTACTTTGAATACCTAAAAGTTTTTTATTATAGTGTTTTCTCATGACTGTAAGTATCAGAACAAGCACACATTTACACATCAATTGGCTTCAGCCTTTAAAAAAATTTTTTAAATGTTGCAGAGAGTAGTGATTACTTATATGAGTATTTTCTATCCTATTTCCACCATAAATATAAACTTTTTAAAAGTTCTTCAATGTTAACATCACCGTTATCTAAGTATTGACTTTTACTAATATCATTTGAGGGCCCATTATTGTTTTAAGAGCTTTGCTTTCAGGATGTTATTAACCCTTACTCCCCTGAGAAATAGATATTGCCCATGTTTTACAGATGAGGAATCCCAAACTCAAAGAAGTGAAGTAATTTTCTCAAAATCACACAAATACTAAAAGATAAAGCCAGAATTTAAAAACAGATCTGATTCCAAGACCAATGTTCATTCCATGTTGCCTCAAGATAAAAGCCATACTAAAATAAAAAGTTAAAGACAAAGTTACGTTAAAACACAACATATAGTAATTTCTAACTAACAGAAAAGCCCATTCTTAACTTATAAAGCATTTAATTTTCTCCCTCACATTTAAATATACACAGAAACTCGGACTAAGCTAGTGAAATAGTTAATGCAGAAATGAGAAGGATTTTCAATCAGAATTTAATTAAACCTTCAAATAGCTTTTTGTGCCTGATTTCATATATTTTTAACTGTTCTGCATAGGTAATGCACAAATAAGACAGATTTTCTTTTGGGATATCAATTACACTTGCATATACTATTTTGTATATCATTCACTGTTCTATAAATTTTAAATAGTTATATGATTCTATTTAATGAGTATACCATATAATTAACCAATTTCTTATTGGGCATGATTTCAATTTTTTAATATTATAATATAAAGTGATAAATATCTTTGTAGATAAATCTTTGCATTCATCCAACACTTTAGCTTTTTTGATTAATTTCTTTTTAAAGTGCAATAGACTTCACCTGAACAAGTGGATTTAGTAGTGGCAATCTCAGGCTGTGGTAAGCATGTGGAAAAATATTTTACTGTAGGTGATCCTTTTAGCTATTCTAATTGGCCTCTCAAGTGTGCTGCCTACTTTTCCAATTTAGAGGTTAGTTCTGAATAGCACTCTAAAAGTTTGAGAACTAACACAGTTCCTAGGAAACCTTATTTGTGATAACTTATTTGAAAAGGCTAAATCATTATAATTTCAAGAGCAGATTGAGCCTATAAATGACATTGAATTTAAACAACTTGACTCATCAAAAACAAAGAAACAAACAAACAAAAAGCATTATTTATTTTCATGAGCTAGATGAAGTTCATATTTTCACTAACTAGATAAGGTTATGTTGTCAATATCTTTTAATCTCTATTACTTTATTACATTCAAAGGAAATAGGAAGGAGGGAGAACAAGTCTGTTTGTGTGTGAAAGCACTTTATAACTAAAAGCCCTATACAGAAATTATTAAAATTATGTTTAGATATGTATTTAATGTTACTATAGTGATAGCATAGCTTTCACAATTGAACTTGTATTTAAAAAATTAATAAAGTGATAACCGTGTTTTATTTTCAATGTCAATAAAATCTCATTTAGTTTCTTTTCATTTTACAATTTGAGAATACTCTTTCTTTATAATAAATTTTGTAAAAGTATCAAAATTAAGCAATTTTTAATTTCAAGCTTTAAGTTCTTAAAAACCCATCATGCTATAATAAACATAGACTTGTTATTTTTCTGGAAATGATCCAAACTTCTTGTTATTATTATTATTTTGTGACAGCATGCAAGACGACAGCATAGAAGCTTCTACTTCCATTTCTCAGCTTCTAAGAGAGAGCTATTTAGCAGAAACTAGACATCGGGGAAACAATGAAAGGAGTCGAGCAGAGCCTTCCTCCAACCCTTTCCATTTTGGTAGTTCTTCTGGAGCTGCTGAAGGAGGAGGAGGCCAAGATGAACTTCCAGACCTTTCAGCCTTTCTGAGCCAAGAAGAATTAGATGAAAGTGTCAACTTGGCAAGATTGGCCATCAATCATGATCCTTTGGAGAAAGCAGATGAAGCTCAAGCTAGAAAACGTCTTTCTTCTGATCAGATGAAACATTCACCTAAATCAAGTTTTGACCCTAACTTCTGCCAGGATAACTCCCGAAGTCCTACAAGCTCTAAAGAGAGTCCCCAGGAAGCCAAAAGGCCACAGTATAGTTCTGAAGCCCAGTCCAAAAAAGTATTTTTAAATAAGGCTGCCGATTTCATTGAAGAGCTGTCCTCCCTTTTCAAAGCCCATAGCTCCAAAAGGATTAGACCTCGTGCCTGCAAAAACCACAAGAGTAAACTGGAATCTCAAAACAAAGCTACACAGGAAAATAGCTCCAGTTTCTCAGCTCTATCAGAAAGAAGAGAAAGATCTTCTGTTCCCATCCCTATCCCTACAGATACTAGGGATAATGAAGTGAATCATGCCCTTGAACAGCAGGAAGCTAAGCGGCGTGAAGCTGAGCAGGCTGCCAATGAGGCAGCTGGTGAAGATACCACCCCAGGGTCTTCACCTTCATCTTTGTACTATGAAGAACCTCTTGGGCAGCCTCCTCGGTTCACTCAAAAATTACGGAGCAGAGAAGTTCCAGAAGGAACCAGAGTACAGTTGGATTGCATAGTGGTAGGAATTCCGCCACCTCAAGTAAGGTAAAGATGTGCCATCAGTAAAGTTTAGTAATTGCTTTCCATCTACCATAATTCTCCTAAATTTATCTTTTAAGTAAGCGATTTCAAAAATTGAAAAAAGGTTACAGTCTAAAACAGCACTGGGTCTATGGCCATGCTACCCTGAACAAGCTGGATCCCGTCCTATCTTGAAAACTAAGCCTGATTAGTACTTGGATGGGAGACCACCTAGGAAGATCAGGTGCTGTAGTGTAAAAAATTTAAAAAATAAAGGATTGTAAGCTGACAAGGTCCTTGCAATCTGTGAGGTCAACTAAGGGTTGCCTCATCTATAAACAAACAAACAAACAAACAAACAAATAAAAACAGCACTAGGACAATGGACTAGTGGTTACCAGAGGTAAGGGAGAGTGGGGAGGGGAGAGGTAGATGGGGGAGGAAGAAAAAAAAATTTAAAGCATTTTCTCAATTAAAAAAAATAAAGACATGGTTTCATAGCGTAGCAGTTAGCACATCTGCTTTACACGCAGAAGGTCCTGGGTTCACGCCCCAAAAGGTCCTGGGTTCATGCTGCAATGGAGCCACAGTCCATGGTCTATGGCCATGCCACCCTGAAAACACCTGATGTCTGATCTTGGAGGCTAAGCAGGGTCAGGCCATCATTAGTACTTGGATGGGAGACCACCTAGGAAGACCAAGTGTTGTAGGCATAAATAATAATAATAAATAAACAGAATAAATAAATTTAAAAATTTAAATCATTTCTTCAATTAAAAAATTAAATAAATAAAAATAAAGCAGCACTGCCCAATAAAATATATATTAGCCATATATGCAATCTAAAATGTTCTAGTAGCCATATTTTTAAAAAGTAAAAAGAACTGAGTGAAATTAATTTTTTAAATATGTGTTATTTAACTAATATTTTAAAAACATTATCATTTCAACATGTAATTAATATAAACAGGATTAATATGATATCTTATGATCTCTTTGTCCTACTGGGGCTTCAAAATCCAGTGTGAATTTTACACTTCCATCTCAATTTGGCTGCTAAAGGTTCCTAGGAAATACTTAATCTGCATTTAGATTTCATAAAATTTATAGTTGAAAAAGTAGATTGTTGTTCCAAACATACTTAAAATTTTTGTAATAACTGAATTGAATATCAGTTTTTTAATTAAAATTAATTAGAATTAAAATAATTTAAAATTCAGTTCCTAAGTTGCACTAGCGACATTTCAAGTGCCCAATATGTATTAGACATCACATGTCTACAGGCTGAAGCTTAAAAAAAGATATTTATGATCTCTAGTCAATGAATACCTATGATATTTTTTTCAATTTTAAAGAAAGCCAAATAATAGAATAAAAGCTGATGATAGAATAAAGGTATAATAAGGTCATGGCTAAGGTCAACTTAGAGATTCATTTTACAGGTATTTTATTTACTATAAACTTTTGATGTCAGCTTCATGAATACTATTCTCGCTAACACCCAAGTCTTTCTCTAATTTGATGGATGAGTATAGAGAATATTCATTTTTTATGGGCCTTCCAATCCACTTTTCTGTGAAGCAAATGAAGCTTAAGTTTCAGGGCTCCTCATTTCATAGGTTGTATCTAATTTTGTGTTCCAATTTTATTTTTTTGTGTGGCCCTTCAACATTTAAGAGCTTTAGACCCCACAAAACGTGGATCCAGCTTTAGCCCCAGGGTGACATTTGCTACTTCTAATACCATAATGTAATAAATATGTGAGGAACGTACTTTGCATACATTATTTTTTAGAGCACTGTTGGTATTTAGAGTCTTATAAGGGTTAATTTACTTCCCTAATCACCTAATTACTATCAGAATATGACTTCATTACTATTTAACACCTATTTTAGGTATTGGTAGCAGGGCCTCATCTTTTTCTTACAGAATATTGATACTTGAGATAGTAATAGTATTAGTATTAACATTTTCATTAATATATACATGTTGATTCAAGGGATTCTAGTCCAAAGACATATTCATATATTGAATTTTGCTTTTCAAAGGCAATATAAGGCAATATGAAGTGTTATTTCTACAATAGCATATACTTACTATCTGGTTACCTAAATGACCTCCTTGAGGACAGGAGTTCTGTTGTTTTTTTTACCTTTGTATTTTGAGCACCAAACACAGCTTCCTATCTATAGTATTTATTGAGTAATGCTGAGTAAATTAATGCATCAAGAAACAGGAAAACAAGAAACCCAACTTAGATTTAAATCAGGATTTAAGACAGTTGACTTAAGATATGGCAAAGGGTTATACTGAATAACACAGGGCAGTGTCTACTCTTCTACTCTAAGCATGTTTAATGACACTCCCTGGGACTCTGGTCAGTAATACTGGCAAGATGTCATTACAGCACCATGATAGATATCACTCAGTGGCATTTGGTAAATCTAAGTAAGCTGGTGAGTACTCAAGTTATGGTGCACACGCAAAGCTGACTTAGATTAGTCTTATGTAACCCACTAATTTTTCAGACATAGACTGGACTAACAAAAGAAATTAGCAGGTCATTCAGCATTGATTCTCCCCATTTCTTGACCACAAAAATCTCAGATATAAAAAACCAATTTTCTCCTATGAGAAAAATCAGCCAGGAAGAATGATAAGATCCCATTCCCTCCAAAACAAAGTAACACGTTGGTCACTAAAAAACTACTTAGTTAACCAATTATAAATTTACACATTTAAAAGTGAAAAAAAAATGTATACAACTTCCATGAAGCAACACTAATTTTACCTGGGAAGAATTTCTTTACTGATTTGGCACCAGGAAATTAGTAGGTATTCACTAAATATTTTCTGAATAAATTTGTACTTAATTTCATGACTGCAATTATATTTTTAAAAAATTTAGAAATGTCCAGATAGACTACTAGCTGTCATTATTTTTCAAAGCATAGAATTTACATAACTCTAATCAAGAAGCAAATATTTACTTAGCTTTTACTATGTGCTCAGCACTGTGATCAATGTGGTGACAGAGACAATATAAATATTTGCTCTGCCCTCAAGGAGCTTGCCATCCAATTAAAGAAATTATCCTAACTTTTATAATACCAAACATAAGAATTATCTGGCTTCAGAGAATGGATGAAGGACTAGAAAGGTCAAAGAAGTCTTCATAGACATAGGAGGTTTTAGTTGAGCTTTGAAGAGTAAGAATGATAGAGGTAGAAATTTAATCACTCATTCATTCATTTATTCATTCAACAAATACCTGCTGAGTTACTAAAGTGACTCACCAGGAACACAAACCAACTGTTAGTTATTGGAGGTCAGGGGCCTTGTTTTAAACCAAGTCTAAAACTATTCTGGGAAGGTAGCTCATAGTCTAATAGAATCATCAGACAAACATATAATTAAAACATTGCAATATTGTTTAATAAGGGCTATAATCAAAGTATGTATAGGGTGCAATGGCAACTCAAAGGAAGATGTGATTCCTTTGCCTGGAGTACAGAATAAAATAAGAGTTAACACAAAAGATGCTTCTTTAGTTTGAGTAGACTTAGGATGCAAGAAACAAGTGCAAAGGCACAGAGATAAGTGTTTTCAGGAAACTGCAAGCACTTGGCTATGTGAAGAACATGGGATAACAGGTGAGGAAATTTGAGGGAAAAGATTGAAGAAGTAGGCAGAGGGATGGGTTGTTTTAGATCAGGTCAACTCAACATGTTCATACGAAGGTACAGATGCTGGAATGTAATAATATTTTTATGTGATAAGGAGGAGACTGACCTAATTGGAAGGAAGTGTGGAGCCAAATGATTTTGAAGAGCTTGAAAGCCAAGCAGAATAGACTTGGTTTCAAAACCACTGGAAACCATTAAGGAAAATATTATGAAAGGGAATATTTAAGTAGAGTTAATCTGGAAGAATGAGTTCGGCTGGAAATGAATAGAGCTGTGAGTCACCTAGGAAGCTCTGGAAATTATCCCAGGCATTGAATGCTCTGATTGGGGTAGGGGTAGTGGGAAGCAGAGAAAAGATGAGTGAGCAATATTTAGGAGAAAGAAAATCAAGCTGAACTTGGTGACTAACTAGCTAGGAAAGATGAGTAAAACAATTACTCCACAAGTTTGAAGCTGGGCACCTGAGAGGACGATGGGGTCACTGGCAAAGACTGAGAAAATGGAAGAGGTGGCTGATTTATGGAGGAGGTTGATGACTTGAGTGTGAGGGGATAAAGGGAACATATCCAACAGGCTGTCAGAAATGCAGGACTGAAGGTCAAACGGGAAGGCAGTGGAACTGGGGGCAGTCCAAGGAATGACCTGGACGCTGAAAACAGTTTGACACAATATCTCTGTAATTACAAAAGGACTAAAAATACAGGTAATACTTGGAATTAACTTCTAGTAGTGCCAGACTGAAGTAGTGTTTTTCCACCTTTTTTTAGCAGTAACACCTCCGCCCATGTTTCTCCTCACAGTAAATCTGTTAAGTATTACCGAATACATACTTCACACACACACACACACACACACACACACACACACACACACTTTACTTAAAGATAAAATTTTCTTAAAGATAAAATTAGTGCTTTTAGGATAGAGGAGATCTGGGTGGGGAGAGCCTGCAACCCTACCTACCTCCTCACCATGGAAACTCCTAAGACATGTCCTTAGAACTCAGGAGCAGATTTGAATCCAGAGAATTTCTTTAAAAACTCATCAAAATAACTCATTAAAATAACAGTGAGACATTTGGGGTTGCCAAGTGGGGATACCACAATCAATACAAGAAGAATCCTTTTTGCTATTTTTGCAAGAAAATATATCAAGTCTTCCTGGCAGCTGAGGTCTAACTTTCTATCTACTGTCCCTGTGTATCATCAGTATTTTACCTATATTCTTATAACCCTAGTTGATGAATTTGAAAAATCACTTTTGTGTATCTTTGTTGATTTCCAAATTAATTGGGTGGAAATTGTTTTGTTTAGTAGGGGTGGGCTCCTATAACACTAACGTTTTTGAAAGCTTGTTGATCTTGAACGTAATTTCATTGGAGGAGTTGTCTTAGAAAATGAAATACATTCCTGTGTTACTCACAGATGAAAGCGTCTGCAAGAATTCACAGCAATGGCCATGATCCCTTTTTGTATCCTGACTCCAAATTCTTTTCCTAGGAATGTACAGCTGGGTCACACTAAGTTTGTTTACTTATGAAAACCTTCTGAAGCAGCACAAATTTACCTTTTATAAATGTCGATGCCTGCTTTGGCTGTTAAATTTTGCTATTGCTACTTCTAGACCTATGTCTTCAAGTATTGTGCTGAGGAAATAAATTAGTTATAATATATATGTGTATATATATATATGTAAAATTATGTAGGGAAATTCTTTAAAATATTATAAGTAACTGTATATATGATTATAATGTAAAATTATGTAAATATTTTAAAATATTACATTATATAGGAGCTTTTTCTTCTTCTTTTTGGGATCTAGATACATTCATTCATTGGTTTATCCAGTAAATATAAAGTGCCAATTATTTGCCATGTACTATCATAGGCACTAAGATTAAAGCAGCAAACAAGAAAAATTCCTTGCCTTCATGGAGCTTAAACTCTAGTAAAGAACACAGACAATAAATGAAATTTCCACAAATAATTCTATAATTAATTATAATAAATATTATAAACAAGGATGCATAGAGCAAAGGGATCAAACCTCTTGAGATTAGGAAAGGTTTTCCTGGAAAGTGACATTTAAGCTGAGACATAAAAATGACTAAGAATTAGCCCAGAAAAGTGGAGTGTGAGGAAATTGTTGCAGAGTAAAGGAATAGCAAATTTGAAGCCCTTGAAGCAACAAGACAACTGTTGACTTAAAGGAATTGAAGAAAGTGATATCACCAGAACTTAACGAGTGAGGAGGAAATGGTTTGAGATGAGTCCAAAGAGGGAGCCTAGATTTTGAGAGACTCTGAGAACAAGCTACTAAAAGTAGGTCCCTGGATTAGTAATGTCATCATTACCTGGGACCTTGAAATGTAAATTCACGGGTTTCACCTTGGACCTACTAATTCAGGATCTCTAAGGGTGAAGCCTATACATCTATATTTTACCAACCTGTTGTTTGTGTGCAAAGTATTTTTGCAATTTTTCGGAGACCTCCTAATCTAGAGGAACACCCCTCTGCTCAGTTTCTTGAGCCAGATATTGCAATCTCCTGTTAACATTTTAGCACCTGCTCCTCAGTCCTTTCTCCAACAGAACACCCTCACAGACTCTTTCTGTTGGAGTCAACCTACAGTAGCAGGTGGTTCTTTGAGGTGGGATTTGTTTTGAAATGAAAAACCAGGCTAATTTATGTCCCTAAGCAATATTGGTATAGAAATCTTTACAGGTAAAATGAAAAAATCCTGGATTTACATAAAAATAATCCAAGGTGGAGAGAAGTGGAGAATATAAAAGAAACACATTTGCCATTTATTAATAATTTGTTGAAGTTAAGTGATGTGTGCATGGGGTTCGTTACACCAATCTCTCTACTTCATGTATGTTTGAAAATTTCCATAATAAAAATCTTTAAATAAAAATGCCAGTAAGTTTTACGTTTTAGAATTTTCATGTATGTGAAATCGTAATTTATACATTCTTCTGCTGCTTGAATTTTTTCCCTAAAAAAGTACATATTCATGTCATTGCATATAGCTCTAATTCACTAGTTTTCATTACTATACAGTAGTTAACTGTAAAGCTAGAGGACTGTATTATTGATGTACACTTGGTCGTTTCTAGTTTTTTTCCTAATATATACAACATTATTATAAACATTTTAATATATTCTCCTGGTGCATGAGTCTAGACATGAAATTGCTAACAGAGGATGTACAACCTCAACTTTATAATATTAACAAATTATATTCCAAAGGAATCGTTTCAATTTACATTCCCACCAACATTACATAAGAGTTCTGGTTTTTCTACATCATTGCCAATATAAATATTATAAGATTTTTAAAATTTTGCCAGTCTGATGGGTATGAAGTATTGTTAGAATTTTAATTTTCATTTCTGTAGTTACTAACACGTTGAGAATTTTAAAAAGTATATTTTTTGGCCATTCAGTGTTCATTTTCTATGAAAGGTCTGTTTATATCTTTCACTCATTTTTCTGTCAGTTTTTCTTTTTTTCTTAGTGATTTGTAAGACTTTAAAAAATATGATTAGGATTCTAATCATAGAACATGTGTTGTGAAAAATATCCTCTCTCAATTTGATTTTTCTATTTAAAGTCTCTATGGTATCTTTTGATAATTAGCTATTCTTAATTTTAGTGTTAAATTAATTAATTTTTCTTTTATAACTTTGGCTTTTATAGTTCATGTCTAGCCTAAAAAATTTTTCTTAATCTCCGAGTCATAAAGATATTTTTGTATATTGTCTTCTAAAGTTTTATAATTTTGCCTTTCACATTTAAGCTTTTCATCCATTTAAAATTGGTTTCCACGTGTGGTGTAGGGTAGGGAACCCTTTTTAGGTTGGATAACCAGTTGTCCTAGTTTATTAAAAAGTACATCTTTTCCCCACTAATCTGTAACGCCAACTTCATCCTAAATCAAAATTCCACAAATGTATAAGTCTAGTTCTAGGCTCTCTGTTCTTTTCCTTGGCTTATTTATCACATCACAATAGATTTTCACAGTTCTTGATTTCCACTTTTTTCATTTCAAGCATTTGGGGCTTTTCTTGACATTTCACTCTGCAATGTAAATTTCAGAATCATCTTGGCAAATTCCAAAAAACTTTAAAAAAATCTTTTCAGATTTTCAGAATTGCATTGAACTGGTAGATTGATTTAGGGAGAATTTGACATCTTTAAAATATTGAGGCCTTATAGTCAGTTGTTTTCTCCATCTATTTACCTGTTTTTTAATGTCTTTTGATAAAGAGTTCTAATTTTTTCTTTAAATCTTATAAATCTTTAATTAGATTTATTCATAGGCACCTCATTTTTATGCTATTATAAACAGCTTTTTGAAAAATTACATTCTATATTGGTTATGAATAGAAATGCAATTAACTTTGTATATTGCTTTTCTAACAAACAACTTTGATACATTCATGAGGATTTATCTATAAATTTGGGGGGAGGGTCCTTCCTTTCTAATCCTGTATATTATATTTCATTTCTTGCTTTGCTGAGCTGGCTAAGCCCTCTGGTACATGTTGAATAGAAATGGGGATACTGGATACTATGGTCTTGTTTATGATCTTAAGGGGAATGACTTCCATTAATTGCCATCATGTAGGATTTTGTTGTAAGTACCTTCTGTTTAGGAAGGTTAAGACTTTTTTAAAAAATCAGGAATGAACATTAAGTTCGTCAAACATATTTTCTGCATCTACGATTATTACATGATTTTTCTCCCTTTATTAATGCGGTACAAAGAATATTCATTTTATAATATTAAGCAAAGCTTGAATTCTTGAGATAAACAAAGTCAACACCAGGAAAGAGGCTCCAAATTAAAAAAAATGAAATAATTTATTCTGAAAGATTTATGTAGCAAACAGAATAAAGGGAGAAATATATTTTAAATATATAACACTGGAAAGATTCAAGTAGATTGCATCAACAACAAAACTAGAACATTTAGTACGTTCTTTTGCTCATTCATTCATTCAACAATAATTTATTCAGCACTCACTATGCATCAGAAACTATTCCAGGTACTTGGGATTCATCAGTAAATAAAGCCAAATTTCCTGCCATATTTTGTTCTAGATGAGAAATAGACAATAAACAGTAAATGTTAAAGAAGTAAATTATGTAATAATTTAGTTAATAAGTACTATGAGAAAAATAAAAAGTAAGAATTCTAGAAGGAAAAAATAAGTTTCTAGTCAGCCCTGCCCAAAGTATTCATTCCTTTAAATAATTATTTTAAGAATTATTCCCATGTTAACATTTATTCATCCTTTTGTTGTGTCTAAAATTGGCTATGTGGTAAGGAGTAGTCTTGGTGATTTTATAATAGCCAACTTCTTATGTTTTTCTTAAGTTATCAAGAAGCTACCTCCTGGAAACTAACTTTTAATATAATTTAAAACATAAACAAATCTTTCCTACTTGTACCCCCACACTCCCATGAATGGAATATAACCAATGAGATATGAAAATTTATTTGTTAATTGAGTAACAGTCAAACACCAGTGTCATGAAATCCAATATATCTTTGACTCTGTTAGAAAATGTCTACTATTATCTTATTGTCTGATATACTCCAGTCGCCCTTTGTATATAGTCACTCTGATGCATGGAAAAAGCTGAAGATGTCAGTATTTACATATACTACCTTTTAGCTCTTTCAGGCCTTACTCTTCACTTAAGAGATTAGGCATTGTTAGACGAAGATGGTTATAGACAATCAAGGAAAGATCTTTTCTAGACCCCAGCCTTCTTGAAAAATGAAAACGAAACAGACTTGAGGCTATTATAATCCTGATTCGAATTCATTCATTTAACATTTATGCAGCAAACATTTTAATGGAGCAGCTATGATGTGTCATATCTGACTAAGAGCCAGATAAACAAGGGGTAAACAAAACCAACATGATAATCTCTGCCCTGTGGTGTTTATTGTCCAGTGAGGGAAAGAGATAGTAAATAAATAAACCTACAAATAAATATATAGTTAGAAGTGGTAAGTAGGTTCTGTAAAGGGAACAATAAGAGGTAGGACAAGGACGCTGCAAGGACTGGAGCAGGCTAAAGAAAGGCTCTGAGTAATCATTCTTTTAATGAACATTATTACTGGTGAGTCAGAATAACACATTCAAATTACATTTTGAAGTTGTTAATGTGCTAAAACAATGAGTCATAATATTTATCCAAGCCATATTTTAGATAAAAAGGTAACCTAATGGCAAAATGGTGATATGCAACCCAAGAGTCCAGTTAAATCTGAAAATGTGTCTCTTCAGTGTCTTCATTCCTAGATTAGGTAGCTAGACAAATTAGCAGATCTGGCAAGCAATCTATCCTTAGTGCATTAAAGGTGAGTTCTTTATCATCTGGACCTGCCCCATTTCCCCAGATCACTGACTCATTTCTGCTGAGCCATGAATCACTGCCATTCTGTAAGTGTCATGAGGATTTGGCATTCTAAAAACATGTAGCTGGGGCAGGGCATTTCTATGAAAGCATTCCCTAACATGGATAGATGTTTGAAGAGCGTGTGTTTTCTTTCTTACCCTCAAAAGTCTTTAGGGTACCCGGGAAAATTTTAATACCTTTTGAGAAGGCAGGCTGACCAGTACATTTCCGAGTGGGTCACAAGCGTTAAAGTCAGAGTAACCATTACTGATTGTTCTCTGGGACAGGCAGAAGCCATCCTGGCCAAAAAGGACAAAAAACTTTCTGGTGGGGAATTGGGTGTTTGAATCATAGATGTTCCCACTCTCATTTTGGTAAGGAAGAGAAACGTTATCTAGAGAAATGAGATAACTTTGTAATGTTTATTTTACATAAGGGAATGCACTTATTTGTTTTGAAATTGTTACTTACATTTGTTTTATCAAATTAATACTGGTACATTGCATTAAAAATCAAATAATATTAAAGAATGGAGCACTTTCCTATTTTTTGCAGTTTCCTATTTATTTACCTCTAGATTTCTAAAAACTATGCCAACTATTCTCAAACTTTTTTTTTTCAGGACCACCTTACAATCTTAAAAGTTGTTATGGCCCAAAAGAGGTTTTGTCTATGTGAGTTATATCTATAACTATCATATTAGATTAAGAGTAGATTAATTAAAACTGACAAAGTTTCAAATAGTTATTTACTTATTCATTTTAAAATAACAATAATAAACATGCTAACAAATAATTTTATGAAAAATAACTGTATTTTCAAAAAAAATTTAGTGAGAAGAGTGGCATTTTACATTTTTTGCAAATCTCTTCAATGTCTGGCTTTAATAGAAGACAGCTGGAATTTCATATTTACTTCTGCATTCAGTTTGTTGCAATATGTTGTTTGAGTTGAAGTAAATTTTAAAAATCCAGCCTTAAAATAAAAATCCAGCCTTATATAGATATATAGTTGGAAATAGGAGGAATATTTTAATAACATTTTCAGATAATGTGGCTATTCTTTTTAACACTACATCAAAATTTAAGTAGCAGTAGTTTCTTAAAGGTTAGTTGCAATGTGAAACCTGATACCATACCCATGAAATTTTATACCCTGCTATACTAAAACTGTTTGTCTTAAACTTTGAATAGATAATATCACCCACTGGTAATTTAAGAAATGAATAATGCAGATCTTTCAAATGTGACACATTATTATATGACATTTTTGTTTAAATCACATTTGTTAATATCATTTTGTCTAAAAGTTTTAAGAATTGGGAAGCTCTAAACTTACTGTGGGAGATACAGGTTTTCCAAAACTCTAATTTTTCCTTTAAAGCTTGAATTTTTTTATTGGTAACAAATGTTTTCAGCTTTTTTAATTTGAACCGACAGGCTTACTTCCTTTGTTTTTGAAACATTGACTGCTGAATACCGAAGTCTAAATAACCATAATTTGTCAGTTGCTCTTTCAGGTTAAAATACTCTTTCATGCATTAAGTTCCTAATTCAACGAAAAAAAAAAATCATACAAGTGCCCTTCCATAGTCATCAAAAATACTTTGTGCTACTTTCCATTTCACCACCCAGAATGTAAAAAAGATGTGGACTCAAGGGTGAGATTTAATAAATGTAATATGTAATATTTTTTACTGCTTCATTGATGATTTTTAAAGTAACACTAAATTTTTAAAAACTGGGAAGGTGGTAGTGAAGAACACAATGACCGCTAGTTAATTTTGACAGTACCTTAATTTGTGCTGCTAAATCACCAGCAGTTTTTACCCACTGTGCTTTTGCACCATCAGTGTATGTGTCAAAACAGTGAAAAGGCAAATAATATCTTAGTATTATATGAAAATAGTTTTGTCTTCACAGAAAGTGAACTACACTTTGAGAATCACTGTAATATGCTTATTTCACTACTGCTTGCTATGCTGTTAGCTATTTTCAATTGACTTCCTGTTCCGGAAGATGGAGATTTAACACACCTTTACTAAACCAGCATCTCCTTGTTCCTTCCTTCATTGCCTCAATATAATCATAGCACACTGTTGTTTAAAAAATTCTTTAATGTTTACCTTTTTGTTACTATGTAAGTATTATTCACTGCCTAATCCAGTAAGCTAAAATGAATGTGTCCTTGCTCATATAACTTTTTATTTTGACCTGGAGCTGATTACTCTCTTTTTTTTTTATGTGCTTGTTTCTGTGGTCACATCACAGATTTGTCTCAATTATATAATATATTTGTAAAACATCTCCTAAATATTCTGTTCCATGCAGTTAAGTCATCAGGCCTATTTGTTTTTCCCTAAATGAATCCTTCCTGAAGCCCTTCTTCTTGCTCCAATATGGAATAGCTGCTCACACAGCCAACAACTCAGCTGCTATTCTGGGGCATGCTTTAACTGTTCAGAAGAGAGGATGTGGCATGCTCTGGGGACCTAAATGGTCATTTTCCAAACTTGAAATCAGTTACCCTGTCTTAAGTTCTATGTCTCCTCCATGTTAGTGTGTTTCCACATCTCCAAACTCATATCACCAAATCCTGAAACTTGCTGGGGTTCTAATGTGCAATTGGCTTCTTTCACTGACATTCTCAATAGGTACTTGGTTTTCAGATTTTTCAACTCTCCTGGCTCTTCAGTCTGCTTTCTACCTTCTAAAGGTTTTGAGGTCTCAGGTCTGCTGTCATCTTCCTTCCCATTCTTTTGGTCTTTGTGTTCTTATGCCTTTTTCAAATTCCTTCATTCTCATTCTAGGGGCATTTTAGGAGGGCAGTAAAGATAAACACATGTGCTCAATATGTCATGTTTGACTGGATACTCACTATTTGTATTTAGAACTACACATGCTCTAAGAGTTTGTTCATACAAGCTCCTTGGGGTCTTGTTGAGATTCATGCTTTGGGAAATTTGTAAAACCATTTCAGCAGCTGCATGTACTGCTGCTGTCACAGATCAAAAGCTGGCATACGATTTGATGAAGCAAAATAACGAAGTACTTACAAAATATTAACTATTAATTCTTCCCATCATTTTACCAAATCCAACACATGTGCCAGGGCACTGTTGTAGGTACAGGGGTTATATTGGTGAATAAGACTGATAAGGTTCTCTGATGAACTTGACAATATATGGAAGGAACAAAAAGTAACAAAGTAAATTGGTATATGAGATAATTTCAGATGATAAGTGCTGTGAAGATAACAAAAAGGGTGATACGATAGAGTACCTGAGGATTGGGAGTTGGGAGGCTATGTTAGGAAGAGGGTCAAGGAAGACCTCTTTGAGGAGGTGATGTCTGAGCTGAGGCCTGACTGATGAGAAGGATCTATCCTGGTAAAAATCTGGGGGAAGAAGATTTCAGGAAGTACAAAAATGCTAACATGGAGAATAGCTTAATGTGTTCACAGAAAAAAAAAAAAAAGACTAACATGATTAGAACTTGGTAAAGGGAGAATGATAGGAGAAGGGACCCAGAACTCAGGGCCAGATAGGAATATTTGGATGTTATTCTAAATAGCGGTGGCCATTGAAACTAGAGATGAGATAAGATGGCCAAAAGAATGTGGATGCTACAAGAACATAGAAGGTACTGCCCTATCTTCGAAGAGTTTACAATCTAGTAAACTTGGTAAGACAAGACAAATTCCCAAAATAGTAAAAAAAGACAATATATAATCAATCTTTGCTTGACATAGTACAGGTTTTTAAAAATTGAAGTTAGAAAAAGTAACAATTATTGAACTGATGGTAAAGATATTTTGTGTAGGAGGTGATATCTGAACCAAACTGGTTGTATGTTATATTTGTAGTAGCTTAAAGGCAGAGGAAGAGAATCTCAGATAGAGAGAAAAACATGAGCAGAGACTTGACTGTAGAGGTGAATATGACATATTTATGGAAGAGTGAAGAAAAGGTGGACTGTTGGGTAGTAGTTAAATAAGTGAGCTTTCTAAAAATATGCTTTAGAATCCTGCTTTAAAAATGGTAGGTGGGGGGATTAAAGCACTAAGTGGTTAGATCTGAAATTATGATGAAGACCAGCAATTGCCAGGACTCCTTAATTTTTGACATTGAATGGTGGTAACACCTCCCCATCTAATTACTTTTTATGACAATGTTAACTAATAATTATTTCCCAAAAAATGAAAGCAATATAAACAGGGATACACTGAGATATTTTATTCTTATCATGTCTTCATCCATTTTGTTTCCACTCACCCCCCAAAAATGAAGATCACTTTTGATCTTCATTTCATTCTTTTCTGTTTTCTTTATGCAGATGCAAACATCAATATATCTTATTTCTTGCCCTCTGTGTTAGTTTCCTAGGGCCACTATAACAAAGTACCACAACTTAGTTGGCTTCACCCATTTTCCCTTTGCCCGAGAATATTCTCCAGTGGTGCTTGCGGCTGCAGCATTTACCCTGAAATAACTTGGGGATTACAGTCCTAACCTTACCCCCAAAGTTTGCCATGAAATAGCTCGCTTTTATTATTATTTTTGCATTGCTCTAGCCCATTGATAGTCTTTGGAAACAAATGACATCACTCTATTTATAGTGCTCTATTTTGGCACCAGGGATGAGTGTTCCTATGAGAATCTAATGCCTGATGATCTGAGATGGAGCTGAGGCGGTGATGCTAGCTAGCACTGAGGAGCAGCTGCAAATACATGTGAAGCTTGTCTCGCTGGTCCACTACTCAACTCCTGCTGTGCGCCCGATATTGGTCCACAACGGGGGTGGGGATCCCTGATTTACAGCATGCTGTTTTTAGTAGTGGTATTTCCATTTACAAAATATAGTAATTATTGACCACCGAAAATGTCAAATACTAGGAAGCATAGCATTCCTATGCATGACATTAACACCGTTCTCTATCAGTTAGCTGAAGATTCATTCGATGAATCTGACTTATGTATACATATTTCTGTTACATTAGGATTAGAGACAAGTTCTGTTTAGAAATTACTCCAAGAACAGTTTTATTTTTACGTTGAAAACCAGTCAGATTTACTTCAGCCTCAAAGAGCATGTTTATGTAAAATTAAATTAACGTTGGCAGTAAAAACATTTTTTTTCTAAACTGGAAATGGGTTAAGCAACAGAAATGTACCGTCTCACAGTTCTGAAGGTTAGAAGTCTGAAATCTAAGTGTCACCAGGGCAATACTCCCTCTGAGACTCTGGGTAGACTCCTTCTTTGCCTCTTCTAGCTCCTGGTGGTGGTTGTCAATCTTTGGCGTTCTTTGTCTTGCAGCTGCATCACTCCAATCTCTGCCTCTGTCATCACATGTCACCCCCTGTGTGTCTCTGTTGCTACATGGGCTTTTCCTCTTTTTAAGGAAGCCCATTTGTATCGGATTAGGGTCTACCCAAATAACTTCAGTGTAATTTGCTTATATCTGCAAAATCCTATTTCCAAATAAGGTCATGTTCCCAAGCACTGGAGGTTAGGACATCAACATATCCTTTACAGGGAGATAATTCAAACCATAATAACCCACACTTTTTATACAAAAGCTAATGCTCTCTCTATATGTACTATTCTATACCTTACCATTAAAATTTTACTATATATTTTGAGGTTCTTTCCATATCAGTACATAATGATCTTTCTCATCCTCTTTTTAGAGTGTATAGTGTCTCATAAAATGCTATACCATAGTTTGTTTCATCACTCCCCTAGTGATTTGGTTGTTTCCAATATTTTGTTATTTAAATGAGTAACCTGTACATTCATCATTTCGCACATATGCAAGTGCATCTATACGATAGATTCCCACAGGTAAGATTGTTGAGTCAAAGGATAAATGCAACTGCAATTTGGGCAGATGTTGCCATATTCCTTTCACAGGGTTGTACCATTTTACAGTTCCTACTAGCAGTGTATGAGAGTAGTCAAAGTTTTATACTTTTGCCAATCTGTTACATGAGGACTGGAATTTCCCCGTAGTTTTAGTGTCTTTTTCACTCATTTTAAATATTATTTTATGTATTATTCTATGCAAACTTTGAGCCAAAAAACTGTTTTACTAAAAATATCTAACTTCAAGTATATAGAATTAAAATAAAATACCATTACCTATATAAATATATTTTTGTCAGGGGTGGGCCACTCCCAGAAGAATGTGACCTATTCTCCTTACTTTGATGACTCAAGTAACTAACAAAATAACTTTCCTTTAGCTAGGTCAGACGCAATTTTGTAGTAGGAAATGTGTGCGCTCAGCTTCATGGACTTTTAATATTCCTTAGATTCCACTCCAAATTATCTAAAGTAGTACTTACTTCATGCATACTATAGAAAGCTATAAGCCTTTTTAGGAGAAGCCTAGTTCCACTCAAAGACTCTGCTCTTCATGGTTGGCTGTATTTGCTTTCCCATCCATCTTTTCTCAATTATATTATTCTTAATAGAAGCCACTTTTCAATTTCCTAAGTAATGTGTCAATGTGATTTGAATACTGCCAGCTCTTCTCATCATTATAATCATATTATACCATAATAGGGAATTGTTTAATTTTATGACTAAGTTGGTCTGTTTTCTTCTTAGGGAACATCCGGAGCCATCTATGTTATTAATTCTCACATTTCAGTCATGTCTCATATTCTTTTCCTCACAGGTGGTATTGTGAAGGCAAGGAGCTTGAAAATTCTCCAGACATTCATATTGTCCAGGCCGGAAATCTGCACTCACTGACCATTGCTGAAGCCTTTGAAGAGGACACAGGACGCTATTCTTGCTTTGCTTCTAACATCTATGGGACAGACTCAACTTCTGCTGAGATTTATATAGAAGGTAAAGCAAAATATTTTGAAGCATGGTACTTACTACTAAGTTATATAGTTATAATAAATAAGTATTTATTGAGGACCTACTCTACCACATGTTCTTCTAGAGGGAATAACAACAATGAACCAAATAGACAAGAATCACTAAGTTCATGAACAGATGGAATTTATATTGTAAAGGAGGAACAGAAAATAAATAAGATAAATAAATAAAATATAATATAACATAACATGATAGATATATGAAACGGTTCTAATCACCAGTTCCAACATGTGTGTGTTGGGTGTGGGAGGTTTCCCACATCAACAAGCAAATCTCCATGACATCAGTTGGATGTCCTACAACTTAACTCAATTCTGACACCATCTACCTGGAGACAGTGTCGGATCCAATAGTTTAAGAGTCAGTCCTACAAGAGTGCTCCTACCCTACTTTCAGATGTCAAATCAGTAGGTTCCAGGTTACCTACAATTTCTGCCTGACTTGGCTACAAATCCAGAGTTTCCATGAGCCCTCCTTAGATCCAATTAATTTGCTAGAGTGGCTCCCAACTTATTAAAAGATACAATAAAGGATACATATGGACAACTAGATGAAGAAACTCATAGGGCAAGGTCTTTGAGGGTCCTGAGAACAGGAGCTCTGTCCCCGTGGATTTGGGATGTGTTACCCTTCTAGTGTGGATGTATTCACAAGTGCGGAAGCTCTCTGAACCCCTGTAGTACTGAGATTTTAAGAAGGCTTCTTCATGAAGGCATGATAAATTATTAACTCTATTTCCTGCCCTTTTTCCTCTCTGAAGGATGGGGATGGTGGGGCTGAAAATTCCAAGCTTCTAATCTGGCTTGGTCTATCTGGTGATGGACCTGCACTGAGGAACCGTAGAGGAACCCACTCAGAATAACTTCATTAGAATAGAATATGCTTCTGATGCATTTATCACTTAAGAATCTACAAGAGTTTTAAGAGCTCTGTGTCAGGGATGGGGTCAAAGTTAAATTAAAATAAGAGATGTTCCTAGGTGCTCGTCACTTAGGAAAATATAAGGATTTTAGGGGCTCTGTGCCAGGAACCAGGGGCAGTGGCCAATATACATTTTTTCTGTTATCTCACAGTATATATATAAGCACTGAGGAAATAGAAAGGGATAGGAAATATGTATATGTATATATGTGTGTGTGCATGGGTGTGTGTGCGTGTGTGTGTGTGTGACTGTGTGTATGAAGGCTGCAAATCTAGACAGGGTGATCAGGGAAGACCACACTAACTAGGTGACATGTAAGTGAAGATCTGGAGAAAGTGAAGGAGTGAGCCACAAGGGTATTCAAGGGAAAAACCCTAGGTAGAGAAATCAGCAAGTACAGTGGTCCTGAGTTGGGAGGATGCCTGTCTTAAGATACAGAGATGAGCCAATGTGGCCAGGGTGGAGTGAACAAAGAAGAAAGGATCAGTGAGGTCAGAAGTTTAAGACTGGTCATGGTGGGAAAAGGCAGGCAAGCAGATCATGAGGTCTTCGTAGGTCACTACAAGGTTCTTGTAGATCATTGCAAGGACTTTGGCTTTTACTCTGAGGGAGACGGGAAGCTATGGGGTATTCTGAACAGAGATGTGACATGATCTGACAGCTTTTAAAAGGGTCACTCTGATTCCTGGGTGAGAAGATACTACAGGATTCAAGGGTAGAAGCAGAGAGACCATTTGGGAGCCTTGGAAAGGCATTTCCATCAGCACCAACTTTATAGGACTAATTTTAGATAATAAATCAATTTATGTTCTTTAAATATCTATGATAAATTTTTGTTTCTCTTTATTTCATTCCCTGGCTTTTTTCTGAGAACCATTCTTTAGCACTTTAATCAATTATAATACCTATGTATGCCTTGGTTTCAGCACTTAAATATTGTATTATAGTATAAATGACCATTTACCAACTAGATTTGTAAGTGTGGTACTGTCTCATTCTTCTTTATGTCTCCATTTATCAAATAGATGCATGAATAATGATGATAATAATAATGAATAACATATGAACAGAAATGTGTTGTATGTTTTCATTCTCAAATTTTTAGAGTACAATAAATACCTCCAAATTCAGCTATTATCTTCCTGGAATTTACTGTCTCGAGAAGTAAATCCAGGATCTAAACTCTGTTAACGGTGCTGAGATTGGATCGCTGATTTTTAACATTTGTGGCAACAGAACTTCAAACACCCCCACTCCTAAGATAAAGTGTTGCTTGTTAATATTAGGACTGGACGGAAGAGCATCCACCTACACTTACAATGTTTGGAATCCAATGTAATCCTTTCTTTTATTTAATCTATGTAGGACAACAGCAAGAGGATTTATGGACACCACAGAATGTCTACAAAGGCTGTTAGTCCAAAGGCATCAGCAGGTGTTTTATATGCAAGAACACTTGGAATTTGGAGGACTTAATTTGAACTCAACTAAACTAGCCATGTGGCCCTGAGCAAGTCCTTTAACTAGTTAGGGTCTATTTCCTCATCCATAAAAGTGGGTGATACTATAGGGAGTCAGTGTGTTCATTTCTAGGTCTTACCTTCTATTAGTCTTCAAATGCCTAGGAATCAGTTTAAGAAATAATCATCTTAAAATTTTCATGTCTTGTTTTTATTTTTTTCAGGGGTTTTCTTCTGACTCAGAAGGGGACCCTAACAAAGAAGAGATGAATAGGTAATTCTAATTTTCTATCTTATAGTTTCTTCTAATTGGTTAGTAGAACTTGAAGAGGGTGGCTTCAAGGTATGACCTCAAAAACAAAAAGGTTGGGCATTTAGAGAAAGCTATACTTCCTTTGCTTAAGTCTTATCCAGCAGATTAATTTTAATATTCCCAATATTTTAAAAATTAGTTATCACCTCTGAAATAGCATCTATCTACAGAGTAAAAAACAACCTAATGTTTCCCAAAAAAATTATATTTTCTTACTAAATAATAGTATTTATAAGAATTTAGTGATCCTAAATTATATATATAAGTGATCTAGGCAAGTCACAGTTTTTTTGCTAAATACTGTGCTGATTACTGAACAAAATTACATCCATCTATTCATTACTTTCCACAACCATTGACTAAGCATCTGCTCTACACTAGACACTTCTCTAGATGCAGGGGTACTAAGAAAAATCAAATGCTTCATGCCTTCCAGAGCCTGACAGTCTAGTAGAGGGAAATATATAGCAAATATAGCAAGGCATGTATACCAAGCATATAGACAGTAAAAGTAATAAAGTATAATAGACTATGATATAATTATGTGTAGGTTGAGGACTTAGCACAGAGGACTCTTTATTGTTGAGGACGGAAAGAAAGGTTAGGGAAGGTGTCACAGAGTTCGTGACCTTGAGCTGAGTCTTTAAAGAACAGTAGGTGAACACCCCCAAACAAGAAAGGAAAGGGCATTTCAGACAGAGGAGGCTGTGGACAGAAGGCATGAGGTTTGGAAATAGACACAATAGCCATCCACTGAGACTCCTGAAACAAGCAGCAATATTTGGAAGACTGGTCAAAAGAGTTTAACTGTGTTTGTGTATTGCGTCCTCGCCTACAGAGGGTAATTACTCCTTAAGAGCAGAAATCTTGTCTTATTCTTCAAAATTCTTTGTGTATGCCTACCTTGGAATCATAATTTGCTTTTAGTTTTGTGCAGATATGAAAATTCATAACCAGAGTAAATGATTCCTCCCTTTACCTCTCTTCTCTATCACTCTCATGGCTTCAGTTCAATTCTTCCTCCATTCTTGCCTCTTTATGCCAGTTACCTCCTTACAGGTGTTCAGGCTTGTCTCTCCTTTACAATCTCCAAATACCACAAGTTATTCTCTAAAGGATAATTCTGATCCTATCATTTTCCTGACTTAAAAAATTTATTACCTGTGGGAAAATAAAAATCAAATACGATATAAACAACATTTTTAAAAAATCTTAATATGGTATGCAAAGCCTTATTCAGTAGAGCATCAACCAGGCTTTCCTGCCCCTCCTCCTCCATTCCGGGCTCTCTACACTGCTGTCATCTCACTCAAACAATGTATGGTTCATTTCACCCCTTCGCTCAAGCTGTCCACTTTGCTAGGAATGCCTTATCACCTTCTCCACCTGGCAAACTCCTATTTATCCTTCAAAGTCTAGTCAAGTTCTGTAATAAATGCCCCCCAATGTGCATTTATCACTCCTTCCTCAAGGCTCTCATAACATGGGTTACAGACTTACTGGGTATGAATTTTAATACACACTGTAGTGGTTAGGATTTAGCTTCAGTTGTGTGTAATAGAGACCCACAATAACAATGACTTAAATAAGACAGACATTTATATCTCATTTACATAAAAATACAGGTTTGGTTGATAAAACTACTCCACTTTCCACTGAGTTCCAGTCTGCTTCCAGCTTTCTGCTTCACCTCATTCTAAGATGTGGCCTCATTTTCTTAGTTTAAAACTGGAAGAAATGAAGGGCATACCTTGCCCCTCTTTTAAAATCATTTCTCTTAGATCACATACATTGCTATGCCTCATATCTCATGACCAAAAAGAAGTCACAAGGCCACACCTATTCTTCAATGAAGGTTGGAAATGCAGGCTTTACTTAGAGTAGCCATGTGAAGAAATCAGGGATTCTATTATTGTAGAAGAAGAAAATGGATACTTTGGCGACACTGATAGCTCATGTATTATTACATAATTCTACTTCTGAGACCTAGCTTGTCTAGTTGGGAAAACATTCAACCAGTTATTATTGTGTGTCCCTTTTTCCCCTCCACACAATGTTGTACAAAGATTCCTAGGACATAGATATAGATACAGATAGTGTTTGATGTTAAACACTGCTCTAAGTATCTTACATGAATTACCTTATTTAACTCTCACAAAAACCCTATGAGGTAAAAATTGTTATTTCTCTCTTTTAGAGATGAGGAAGCTAAGGTAGACAGAGGTAATATCTAAACAAAAGAGAAACCCTTTATGTCATTGGTCATCTATCACCTCAGGTTATGGGGGAAAGGCTCATGTCCCAGACCTCAAGGTTACTTGAAGTCTAGTGCTTTGTTGCTTCCTGATATGTTTGGGTGTTGATCTCTTTAGCAAGAATGGGACCCCTTTAACCAGAGGGGCTATCATCCCTTCTGAACTCGGGTTCTCCCTTTTGTCAGGTTCTCTCTCTTCTCCACAAAAAAACTAAAATAATCTCCCCTCTGCAGAATTTTCAAAAATACTTCTTGGCTCTCTTGACCTTCAAATAATCTCTTTAATTTGTATAAACTTAAATAACTCATGGACTCAGGCTATTCCTACTTTCTACCATGCCAAAATTTCAGAAGCAAACATTTACAGAACCTAACCTTTTATTTAAGTGGGAGGGGATGGAAAATACAAAGGGCAACAACAAAACAAATCTCAAAAAATTATCTTCTGCACATGCTGTCATAGCACTTGTCTGGAATCATGGTTGTGGCTATGCTTAAGTCCCTGGCTCTGCTGAAAGCAACTAACTCAAGGCCAGGAATGGTGTCTTAGCATCTTCCTGTTTACATTTAACACAGTGTGTAGCAAAGAAGCTCTTAGTAAACATTTGTGGAATATCATTGACTAAAGATTTTTATCACCTCTACCTGTAAGCAGAGATAACATGACTAATTTTGCTGAATTTTCGCAATGATAGACCTGTTGTTTTATAATCTATATTTTAATCATTTCTCAGAATCCAGAAGACAAATAAGGTATCATCCCCTCCCACTACTACTGCAGCCATTCCTTCAGCAGTACCCCAAGCCAAGCATGTGGTGGCTCAGCCGAGAGTGTCAACCATTCAGCAGGTAAAGAGTCTAAGTGATGCCTATCAATAAATGATTGGATAAAGAAGTAGTACATATATACAATGGAATACTACTTGGCCATAAAAAAGAATAAAATCTTACCATTTGCAACAACATGGATGACCTAGGGGATATTATGCTAAGTGAAATAAATCAGAGAAAAACAAAATATCATATGATCTCATTTATATGTCGAATCTAAAGAACAAAATAAACAAACAACAGAAACAGAGTCATAGATACAGAGAACAAACTGCTGGTTGCCAGATGGGATGGGTTGGGGGTCTGAGTAAAAAACATGAAGGAATTAAGAAGTACAAATTGGTAGTTACAGAATAGTCATGGGTATATAAAGTATAGCCTAGGGAATATAGTCAATAATATTGTAATAACTATATATAGTGAGAGGTGAGTACTAGACTAATCAGGGGTGGGGTGGGGGGGGGGCGAAGATCAATTCAGAAATTATATGTGCTGTGCACCTAAAACTAATATAAAATAACATAGAATGTCAACTGCAATTGAAAAAGCAAAAGAAAAAAAGAGTTTAGGTGAAACACGAGCACTGTGGACCGTGACAGGCAGGCACTGTGTGGCATGATTGTGTTTGTCTCTGTTGCACCTACATAATGACCTTGGGTAATACACTTCCATGAACATAATAATCACTTTATACTTCTGATGTAGGATATCAGTGGTTTCTACTGTCTTGGGAACATATTCTCTAACTTTACAGGCAAGTTTCATAGGCAAAGAAACTCTTTACAAGTTAGTCTCTGATATTCCAACTTTATGAAGGGCGTTGATTACATGTATAACGAGATGCCAGCTCTCGCACTGCCCCAAGACTCTAGATCGTGAAATGTAATTTCATGGAGCTGCAAAGAATTCTACTTTCTAAGATAGAGCAACCATGAAATCATTTTTTAGAAAGCATTAAAGGCTCTCATCTTTCAAGTTAATGACGATGATACATACTTATACAGAAATGTATTAAGTAAAAACTTTAGTCACGGTTCTACTCCAGTTCCCCACTACTCAGAGGTACCTTCTTTTAATAGATTCTAGAAGGTAGTACCAGGCATTTCTATGCATATATATGAATATATTTATATGTATGCATATATTTTTAAAATATAAAATCATACGAGTTTAAATATATTTGTAACATGTTACTGATATACTTATTATCTGAATCTATTTTTTTAAAATTTTAAACAGTTACTTATCTAATACAAAGGAGTCACATTTTCGTTCTAATCCAGTAGTTTTCAAACTGTAATCTGTGGAGGGTCAGGACTTATATGGAATTTCTTTAGGAAGGTTAAAGTTCATTACAGAGGTCTACGTGTGAGGAGTGGAAGTGGACAGCATATATTTACAGCCACTATGACCTAGAAATATAATCAATTCAGTATAAAATTTGAAGTCTATGATTCACAGACTTAGAAAATGTCAGACTTAGATTAATTCCATACACCAAATTCTGTAGATTTATTATATCTGTGTACCTATTATCTATTTGATAATCTCAGTGACAATAAATCTATTGTTGGTTCCCTTCTAACAGTGTCAGAGCCCTACCAACTATTTGCAAGGATTAGATGGAAAGCCTATCATCGCAGCTCCTGTGTTTACGAAGGTAATCAAAATGTTACTTCTTTCTGTCATGGCTTTAAATGCACCACAGCACCCAAACAAAGTTGTAGGATCCAAAATTTACTGATAGTTTCTCAGGATTTTGGTCTCTTATAAGTATAGTGTAGAGTTTGGGGTTTTTTGGTAGGTGTTACCATATCACTTCAAGTCCCAGATTTCTAGTAACAGTTTTGTGTAATGAGAGATATGCCTTCCTCACCACATTAATCTCTGCACTGTTAACCATCTTACTGCTGTTAAACACAGTAGCAGCACTCTCAGATGTATGATGTTGTTTAGAGCGATGGTTTTCAACCAGGGTTAATTTTGCCTTCCAAGGGACATTTGGCAATGTCTGGAGATATTTTGGGCTGTCACAACTGGAAGTTTGTGCTGCTGGCATCTAGAGATGCTACTAAACATCCTGTAGTATATAGGAAGACAGCCTCCCACAACGAAGAATTATCCAGCCCAAATTGTCGATAGTCCTGAGACTGAGAAATCATGGTTTAGAATAAAATGGCAAAAATGATTTCTTTTCCAACGAGAACTGATCCAGACGAAATGGCCAAATCCATAACTTCCACAGAAACATCAATTTTATGTGAAACAAGATGCCTTTATTTTCCAGGTTCATTTTTTATAAACTACTTTAGGAATTTCAGCTTTCTATTTTCAAAGATTTGAAGTAGGAAAGCAACATGCTATGATTTGGCAAATACGTAACTTTAATGAAGGGTTATAAGTGGACCTGTGCATGCATGTGTGTGAGCATACAAACACGTGCACGTTTGTGTGTGTAATATAGCTAATAGAGCCACTGTAATTGTCTCTTACTTCACTGTAAGTCACTTAGCCTTAAAACAGAGCTTCAGTGCCCCAGAAATCAAAACACTTTAATTTGTCATGCACATTTGTCACACCCCAGAGGCAGTGCTGACTCTTCAAAGGCAGCCAACCCACAGAATAACTTGTACCTAGCCCCAACTGACCGCTCCTCCTCTCCTCTCTTCGTCATCACCATCTGCCCAGCCAGACACCAGAGAGGTGTCCTTACCTCCCCACCTCCCTTTTAAATCTTCCTAGCTGCTCTGTCTTCCTGTACTCATATAGCCTTGTCTGTATCTCTGATACAATATTTAACACAGTAATAAAACTGTTTACTTTTCTGTCTCACGCACCTTGAAAGCCATCTCTAATATCCAGATAGAAGTCCATAAAGGTAATAGGGCCAGAGTCATTTTTGTTATTCCAAAAGGTCCAAAAGGACTTTAACACTTATTCTTTACATTTGATTTTCATGAACTGGTTAGAGCAACAGGTTTAGCTGCTTTTGTGTGGTGATTCTGATTACCTCCTTTTAGTTGGAATTTCTGATTGGCAGAAATATATATGCTTTTGAAAGACAAAAATGGGGAAAAGAACTAATCATTAGTATATGTTGTTTGTTAGGTAAATCTCCAAAAACATTCGATCCATAGTGGGAAAAAGCCATATCTCCGATGAGGCTTTTTTGGCCCTCAGGAGGTGTGCTTTTGCCTCCATAAATGGGATCAGACATAGGGCACTAGGATAGGCTGTGGCTCAGATTCCAGAGGAACTTAATCAGCAACTGTGTGCTTACGTTAGTTTCCATCAGCGAGGGCAGGATTGAGGTCATAGTCACTGCCAGGGTCATTAGAAAATTTCTGAGTCAGAGCCACTGCTGATGGTTAATCATGTGGCATGAGCCATGATAACTGGTCGCTTGCATATGTTTGTATGCATATGCCCTGCTCTGTTTACTTCTTTAGGAACTTTCAAAGCCCATGACTCACTTTCTATACTGCCCAACAGAGAGCATTTCTTTGCCAAAACAGTAATGGCAAGAAGCCAACTTTTTAAAAGCAGCTATTAGAGAGCAGAGTTTTATTTAACTCCTTGTGCCTCCTTTGGTAATAGGAAAGTACTGGTATTCATTTTAAGGAAGGTTAAAATGAAAAGGAGGGTTGCCTGACAAAACTATGGCAGTGTTTGAAAGAAGACTGGGGTTCCATATATTCCTTCACTGCTCTGCTCACAGGTGATACCTATATTTTCATTATTTTATGGAGATAAACTATTCTTCATGCAGCATCAAAACCACTCTGTTTATGGGGGGAATAGCACTCATACTTCTTGATTGTGAAGGTAGCAGATGATCAAATTAGAATCTTACTCCTATCACTGCTCCCACTCCAACAGCAGCTGCTCTGGAGGACTTTCAAGGCTGCAGCGGCCCTGGCTCCAGCTGCTTCAGCAGTAATTTGAAGAGTGCAAGGGGGCAGGGGAAGTGAGAATTTGAAGAAGAGTGCTTCATTATATAATATCGGAGGCAGGAAACCCTGAAATAACTGGACCAGTGGCCGGATCCAGATTTCTGAAGATTACATGGCCCCTTTCCCCAACCCAACAATTCCAGACACTTCTCTGATTCAGCTGTTGTGCTGGGCACCTGCTACAATCGAGGGGCAAAAGGGTCTTCAATTAAACAATTCTTTATTAGTAAAAACTGCTCTGATCCAACTCCAACCCAAAGCATTATACATATTCACTCGCAGCATCTTCCAAGGAGCAAAAATATCCACTGGATTAAAAAAAAATAATAAAATGACAATATGAATCTTGTAGCTGACATCTTTTTAACTAATAAGAGGATCAAGGATGGCCCTGCATTATATTTGTGTGCATAGATCTACTAAGCAGAAACGGTATCCTTTCGACTCACATTTACAGCAGTTGGCACAGTGCTTGGCACAAAGCAAGCATAGTAATATTTACTCTGTGGTAAATAACTGCCATTTCAGCTATGGAAAAATTATTAGTTTTATTGCTCTGTGGCTTCATGATGTCTCTAGGAACAATAGTGAGAAAAAAATCCAGTATCAAATAGCCATAGAAGACAAGCTTCTCAAGGCTCTGCATCGTTGAGTCACCCTACCAAGAATGTCTTCCCAGATGATCACTATGGTAATGACACACAAGACAGTTTTGCATGTTGGATGTTGTTACCCCAGGAAGTTGTAGACATTTGGTTATAGGGACTTGGGTACAGATCCATTATTTCTAGTTAAGACGAACTTAAGTTTGGCTAGTTGGGGAATGTTTCATTTGTCTTATTCGTCTTCAGTGAAATCTAGATGATTATAATCAAGTCTGTATGTGGTACACATTGTGCCGTAAGTAGTAGTCTGAGACCTACTGCTGTGTTGAACATGGCACCACCTACATTATGTTCAAATGGTGTAACTGGTTTGGACCCTGAGGTGCAGTCATGTGAGCCTGTTCTTCCTCATGAGACTTTTGTAGAAAAGCAGTTTTCAGCAATAACAACTATCATCATCCTTCAAACAATGACTTCCAACAGTTTTTCTAAGTGGCTTGTAAGATGACCCTTGGCACCTCCTTTATTGAATATTGATGATGTGTCACACTGGAATGTGCTTCTATCTTATATGACTGACGCTTAGCAGGCATAATGCTACACTGTAGTTTCACAAGTCTGTTGGCTAAACTCTCATTTAGGCTTCGTCAATGTCAAGTGACTCATAACAATAATGTTAATCTCAGTTGTGAGCTAATATTCTCTCTAGGAGGTCTTTTTGCAAGCAGGGCTATGGTGTAACCTCTGCAGACTGAGAATCAGTTCATGCTTCTCAAATGAACTGCAAGCCATGTCAGAACATATAGACTGACCTCATTCTGTTTACATCCCTTTAAAAAATGTGTCATATTCTATTTATTCAATTCTTTCTGCTGTTTCTATCTTTTTGTTTGTTTGTTTTTCTAATTTGTTTGACTCAAGAAGGAATGAAACTCATTACATACGAATCCTAGGGAGATGTCTGACTGCCACTAAAGTATTCAATAGACTCCAAAGCTGACATTTGAAGGCAGAACTTTCTCAGATGTCAGGATGGAGGGCACATTGACCACCTTGCCAGGGGCACCCAAGACTCACTGCCTACTGATGTTCCCTGCTTACTGAGAGTATTCCATTTCCATCTCTAGAAGATGTTGTTTTGGATAGACAAGAAATAAAAAGGTTTTTGATCAAATAGTTTCTTATTAATTCAAAAATACTGCAGTAAACAAATTTAGAAACGCAAAACAAAATAAAACAAAACAAAACACTAATGTTGAACTACAATGCCCCCTGGCTGCCACAACATTAACTCACACACTCCTCTTAGGTAAAAGTCTCCTACTGAAGCTAAGGCCATGTTATCCCCACCCCTATATTCCTTAGACAAATGCCATAAATATGACACGGCCCTGCACAAAAGACTGTAAATAGTTCAGACAAGAGCTATAAATGATCACAAAATATTTATGAGAGAATGAGAAAAGGGAAAAAAAACTACTGTCTATCCCCTTCTCTGAAGTAAGAGCCAATATTTCCTAAATGTAGATCTCCAAATTGTAATAATAGAAAAGCCTTGCAGCATTTGTTACTAATAGAGCTTGTGGAGGAAGTTAATCACAATCTTTCCATGTTTATAAACTTTGGGCCAAAGTTAAAAGCAAAAACACACTCACACACATGCCAAAGAAACATTTCATAATCAAATGAAGCACCTATTACACAAATAAATGTGCGACTTTAAGCTCACAAAGCATCATGAGTACAAGATCAGTTGTAAAACCACAATGTGAGTTCTATTATAGAAGAGTTTGTTATAGAATATGCTGATATTTTACCCTCAAAGTGGTTTTGTAAACCTTTTTCATGGAAATGTGGAAAAGCATTTAATGATACCTGTACAAAATTATAAGACATTTTACCAGGGCGTAAGACTCCACATGTGACCATGATTTTATAAAGATTGTTGTCCTTTTGCATCCCTCAACAGATCATTGAGGCTAAAATGGAAAGAACACATAAGGAAAACAAAATAGCAAGGCAAAAAGTCAATTTCCAGGACTACAGAATATAAACAAAGCAAAGGATGGAAAACAGTCAGTCACCTAGGCCACAGAGGTTTTTCACATCAAGGACAACGACATTCTTGTGTAGAAAAATACACCACTCTCATGCTGAATTCACCTAGTAGACACTCACTGCGGATATTTTAATTGTTATTATTTCTGGAAACCAAGCTCTAGATGGGCACTTAAGAACAGAAGTACTTTACCAAAATTTAATGTCTTTGGAATCCCTCAAAATGTTTTGCCTAATATTTAATAAACTTGTCTGGCACTGCAACAGAGAGGAAAAGGAAGAAAATAGTGAGCAAAAAAATCTCATATAGGCTTTGATCTTTAAAAATGTACATCTGCAGAATTCAAGCTGCTGGAGATGTAGAGGATTTGGAGAAAATACAAATACAAAGGCAATGATATCTTTTTCTAAAATTCAGCAGTTGAACAAGATTTTGAAAATGTGTACTTTTTGGTTCTAACAATGTTCTTCTCATTATAGATGTTACAAAATTTATCAGCCTCTGAGGGTCAGCTGGTTGTCTTTGAATGCAGAGTAAAAGGAGCTCCATCTCCTAAAGTTGAGTGGTACAGAGAAGGGACCTTGATAGAAGATTCTCCAGATTTTAGAATTTTACAGAAAAGTAAGTTGATGCTTTAAAATTATTGTTCTGCAAATTTTTCTAAATTTATTGTACACATTTATTTTTATAACTTTTTGACAACTAAGATATGATCTTAAAAGAATGAAATAAAAACCACTTGTAAACATAATCCCCCAAACTAAATCTTATTACTATTTCAGTGTATATTCTCCAAAATTTTTTCCATGAATATTTTTTTTTACCAAATGTTATATCCTTTTCTGTAAATTGATTTTTTCACTCAACATTTCACAAACATCTTTCCATGTTAATAAAAATAGGCCATTTTTACTTTAAAAAGTAAGTCAACACAATTTCACATTTATTTAATATCCTATTGTTGAACATTTAGATTGCTCACAAATTTTTACTAAACTGTGCTTCAATGTATGTTAAGGGAGAAAATCTTTGTGACTATCTATAGAATAAATTCAAGTACTAAAATTGCAACTGTTAATTCACGTTTTCTTAGGCTTTTAATATACATTGCCAAAATGCATCCCAAAAGGTTGAACTAAATTGAGGATGATCACATAATCGATCATTCAATCTGGGACACTTTGGAGAAGGAAAGAAGGTGCTACTAATAATTACAGAGATGTCAGGAACAAATCATGTCTGTTCCAGCTGAAGTGGTAGTAGTACCTATATCTACTACAACCAGCAATATATGGGAATGCTTTTTGTCTCACACCTTCGCTAACAACGAGGATTAAACATTTTTTTTTTATCTTCACTAATTTTACAGGCCCCAAATGAGAACACTTGTTTTAATCTGCCCTTCACTAATTAGATGTGGAATGGCTTTTTTTTTTCATATTTATTGGGTCTTTGCATCTCTTTATTTTAAAATTACCTTGTTAACATTTTTTGCTCATTTTTATATTAGATTTTTATTATTTTTCATTGTAAGAATTATTTATATATTCAAGTGTTAATTATTCTTTTCTTATCATGTTAGTGCTTTCACTTTGATCCATTTCAGTCATAAAATACATTGAAGTTTATTTGCTTTTTTGTTAATTCGTTTCTGCCTATCACAAAATAGTAGTACTTCCATCGGTATGATGTATGAATCAAACTATCAAGTTTAACAGCAGTAGCAACAACAATAATATATTCTGAATGCCATTTAAACTGAGAAAAAAATTTTCAATGGTTCTATCAGTATAGAAGATTGTAAGTTCAAACATTAAAGTAAGTTGAAACAATTAAAGTTCAAACATTAATTGAACATCTGTATGCAGTACCAACCATGTGGGCATTTTCAGGAATGCCAAAGAATTTTAAGATAAAGAACCTGCTCTGGAGAAAGCTGTCATCTATCCTGAGGGTCTTAATTTAGAACTCGAGAGAAGGAGGTATAGTCTACACTTTATTAGGATGTGAGGTCACAAAGCCGAAAATGAGCTTCAGTCTTCAGAAGCTTTTTTTCCAGATAAGGGTGAACAGGTATCAATAAAAGCCAGTTGTTTTTGAATCCCAGCTAACTCAGTAACTTTTCCTCATCTCATGTTTATGTGTCCCAAGTGGAACCCAAGTGTGTCTCGAGATACAGCAACACCATTTAGTTAGCTGCTCTCTTGCTGCCCTTCTGTGACAACCGTCCTGTTCCTGTCAAGGTCATGGGTGCTTAGGTCATTTCACCTAACATTTACAGATTAACCTTATCAAATTACTCATGAGTATGCAAGAGACTTTGAAATTCTATAGGAAACTTCTGATGAAAATATATCCTCTAGGTAAAATAAATGCTGATTCTTTAATTTTTTTTTTCTTTTAGAACCTCGATCCATGGCAGAACCAGGTAAAGATCATTTTAACTTTAATATATTAGTAAGTGATAAGTAATTATATATATGTATATATACACATATATAATTACACATATATTTTATATATGTGTATATATACAAGTGAAAAATAAAGTTTCAGAATAAAGTACCAAACCAACACTTTCATTCAGAGCAGGCATTTTCACTAGGCAGTCTCACACACAAAATAATTTCAGAGTCACTCAAAAAGGATCCCTGCCCAAAACAAGTCCTGCCTTTCCCAGCTCCATGATCTAAAAATTTCACCACCAGAGAATTCTTACTTCTGCTTTGGATAATGCAAGTACCCTTTACAGACAGAAGACTTTATCTTATCAAGCAGGAATAATGTAGTGTGAATGAATTTGCCAGATTATTTTCTGAGAGCAACTTGCTGAAAGAAGAGAGAACGAATATTTGTGAAGGGAACAGAGGGAAGGAAGCATAAGTAAAGGGCTCAAAAGAAGGACAGAAAGACACCAAAACCACTTTGCTTCTCCATCATTTAGGATTCTTTGGGTAGCAACTAAAGAAGACCTAACTAAAAGTGGTTAAGCGATAAGAAAAATGTATTTTCTTGCATAGCAAGATGCCCTAAGAAATGGCAGTCTTGAGACTGGTTAATTTAGCATCGCGAGATCATTAGGACCAAGCCTTTCACCATTTTCATTCTGTCATCTTCAGCATATTGTCTTAGGCTGGTTCTACTCATATACCCAAGACAGTTGCCACAGTATCGATACAACATACAGATGACAATATTCAGAGGCCAAAACAGGGAATAACATTCTCTTTTGTCCCCTTTAAGAGCAAGGAAAATGTCCCCAGAAACTCCCAGGAGACTTTCTCTAATATTTCATTGACTGGATTTGTGTGTCACATGCCACTACTTAGCAAGGCTAGAGTTAGCACAACTGGCTTAGCATGACCAATTGTGATTTATCACTTGATGCTGGAATAGGCCTCCTTGCCTTAAAGCACATGAACACTCCAAGGAGAATGGACAAAGTTAGGATTCTATTTATAAAGAGGAAGGTGGATGTAGAGTAATTGAGCAGATACTCACTGTCTGCTGTGGTCACCAGTTTTCCTAAAGGTTGTATATGTAATTCAATTAAGTTATCATAGAACACTGAGATGCCAAGTTTTTCCTAATACAACGATGGTTTTATTAATTTTGCTTTTAATGCAAGTCTACTGAATGATAACTGGAGATTTATGCTACTGACTTAGACATCTCTTCATTAGCTGTCAAGGAATATCTTAATATGATAATTTTAGGCTATAAGCATATGGTCCTCACTAGGAATTGGGTATAGAATTCCCATGGTGTTACAAAGGAAAAAATGTACATTTCACTTGTTTTTACTCAGAATTTCAAATTATCTATCAACTAATTACTATTAGCTAAGTAGAATATATATTATCTAGTTATAAATTGTGGCCTTCCTTTAAAATTACCTCACTGCAAAGGTTCCCCACAGAAATATTGAAATGGGTGTAAAATGTTTTTATTAATCCTTTAATTTCACACAAATCTCCTTTTGCTTTAACTTCTAATGCGTTTTTGTGATTTTTAAGTTTACTGTTTCTCAGTTCTATTTTGTCATCTAGACTGATGACATAAAAATAGAAGAGAGTTCATAATATACCATATATTGTATTGTCATAAAGTTCTTTTGTCAATAGTCTATCTACATGGAGTTCTTTGTTCTATATCTTTTAACTCATTTAGTCAGTTGACAAATTTAGCCAATCAGACAATTCAATCAAATAATTATTTGGATGAAATATTTTCAAACAATTAATATAATCAACTCCTTATATTGACTTTTATAGATCAGCATCTGATATCAGTAAATTCCATAATTTCATTTCCATAGTTAAGTCAGTAACCATTCTGTTTTACTGGCATTTAGAGGAGATTTGTACTTTGGTCATTGCTGAGGTCTTTGCAGAAGACTCCGGGTGCTTCACATGTACTGCAAGCAACAAATATGGCACAGTGTCAAGCATTGCACAGCTAGATGTAAGAGGTAAGAACTCATTAAATGCCAGAACACTTAGACCATGAATTTGCGTGTGAGTATTATGGAGAGTTTGTATTATCCTTCCTTACTACTTTTCATATGAAGCTAACTTGGTTGTCCCCCCCAAATTTTTTTTTGAATTATTGATGAAACTGTTCTTGAACAATATTCAATTTGCAATTTCTTATTGCATTTATAACTACCACCACCACCACCATCCATTGTTATCTCTTATACTCCCAAGAAAATATCTCCTTGGTCTTATATAAACTTCTAATATTCTTTCCAAAAAGGTCTTAAATTTTCGGTTTAGTTTTTTTTTTTTCTTTTTTCTGTAAGCTCACCAGTTTTTAATGCCCCAGATTACATTCTCTGTTTTTGACAAGCATTTTCCCATTAGCACATTCACCTAGCTTGAACACGTGCCCCAACTCATGGTTACAACCCTACCTCAGTCTTATTGAGTAAGGCTATAGCTCAGCTCCTGTTATTGTCCTCTCAGGAAACGAAGACCTCAGACATAATGGGTCTCTTCACTCAGCCAGCTCTACCACCAATCTGGCTGTTACTGAGCAACAGCCATCCCCACCCAACCCAGAGCCTCCTTCTGTGGAACAACCTCCTAAACCCAAACTCGAAGGGGTCCTGGTGAACCACAATGAGCCCCGTTCCAGCTCCAGGATTGGGCTCCGTGTACACTTCAACCTGCCTGAAGATGACAAAAGAAGTGAAGCGTCATCTGAGAGTGGTGTGGTGACCACCAACCAGACCAGACCTGATTCTTTCCTGGAGAGATTCAATGGACAGGCAGCAAAAATCCCAGAGCCTTCTTCACCAGTCAAAGAGCCCCCTCCAGTCCTGGCCAAACCCAAACTGTAAGTAAAAAGTTAGAATGGATAACCAATGAGCTTCTCTGAGTCTTCCCTTCTTAAAAATGATGGAGCTGAAAAGGGGAATTATACAATGAGAAAACACACGTTAAATGCTTTGCAAACCGTGAATCCTTAGATCAGTGTAAGTCTGCTATCACTATCATCCTTACCATTAATATTCTACTTCCAAGAAATGTTACATCTACACTAGCTCAAAAAGATGTTTGTCTAACATTAGAGAGCTCCAGGTAAAGCATTTCTACACTCTTCTTATAAAGTCCCTTTCTTGCATCTAATAATCCCTATAATCTATCATTTCATCCTCATATTTCCCATTTCTGCTTCAACTTAAGCTTTTGTAGTTATTATGGAAAAGATATTTAATATTTTTAGATAGTTATTTGCTCTGTCTAGATAGGCTGTAGTAACCACAGTAAGGTTTTTTTTTAATTTTTAATATAATGGGATGAAAGAAGAAATCATGATTTCAAACTCACCTCTGGAGCCTGATGTAGTCATTGCCCTAACCATCTAGAAAGTCTCCATTGGAGATGTGTTACAATGTTTAATGTTTATCTATAGTAAAGCAAGCACAGAACATGATACTACTATTATATTTGGTGTAATCCACATAGCAAAATGATAAAAAAAATTATGTTTATAATTATATAAACCTTTAAATATCAACATTAAAATCTACAGCATCATTGCTCCTATTATGTTTTTCTCAGTGCTGACTGCAAGATGTTTCTTGAAAGCAGTTCATGTTGTTAAGTTTTATGTTCTTCTCACTGCCACCTAAGGCAAAATTTAGGGCATTAAATTAAGTGTTATGAAACATGCCTCTTGGAAAGTCACATCCAGAAATGTCTCTGTCCCTTTAAAGTTCTGCCAATCCCAAGAAATAGGAATCCTCCTAAAGTAAAAAGAGTTGGAGAGGTTATTGTAGGGATTTAGGGAGGAATGGTAAACAAAACAACTGGGCCCTGCACACAGAATTAGAACTGAGCAGTCCAGCTTGTGTCCCTGCTCACTTTCTGTGTCTTGAGAACCTCCTTGTTTCCTCTTTGCATATTCACTCCACTTCTCTCTTTGAAGACTCATCGATTCGTATTTGGGCCATCATGGCATGTCACATTTTACATCACAATTTGTGTTAAGTTCCATTACTAATTAAATCATTTTCAGCAGCTCGATTCCAAATACCAACTGGTCCAGCCGGGTCAAGTACAGAGGATTTATGTTTAGAAGAAAGAAGAGTCAGATGGATCAAATTAGAACTATGTATGGGGGCAGTTCTCAGAGAAGGGAGTTGTGAGAACAGGTAACCCGAAACAATCTGCTTGGGAATTGCCTCCTTTGTAGGGCCTCTTGTTACTCAGGACTGTTTAGGGGCTATTTGGTGTATCAGTTAGGATAAGGTTTAGCTTCATGTTGCAGAAAACCCAAACAGTGGATTAAACACATGAGGGTTTAGTTTTCTCTCAAATAAAGGAATTACATGGGCAGTCTAGGGCTGTTATGATGGTTCCATAGTCACTAAGAACACAGTCTTCTATCTTTCTGCTCTGCCATCTTTAGCACTGGCTGTCTTCAGGTCCCCTCATGGTCCAGTATGGCTGATGGTGGTCTAGTCATCACACCTGCATTTCAAGCAGCAGGAAGGGCAAATAGGTAGAATTCCTGATGTCAGACTCCTTTTAAGAAGCCTTCTTATGTCTTACCCAAAATCTTCTGCTTATATCTTGGCCAGAACTTAATCACATGTTATACTAGCTGCAAAGGAGGCTGAGAAGTGTAGTCTTTAGCTATACACGTTGCCTCCATGAATAAAACTGAGTTATTTTACAAAGGGGAAAATTAGATAGTCAACCAGTAGTATCTCCCAAATGAAACTTTCAATGGATATAAAAATTCTTTCTACTAAATTATGTAGTGACATCCTCTAAATGTCCAGTCCTCGGCACTAGATAATTATTTAATATTGTTGTCTTTTTAAAGTTTTCTCTTAATTGTCATATAGGTTTGCATTAGCACAGATACATGTGCATCCTCTCTCTCTCTCTCTCTCTCTCTCTCTCTCTCTCTCTCTCTCTCTCTCTGTCTCTCTCTCCTCTCTCGCTCTCTCCTCTCTCTCTCTCTCTTTCTCTCTCACACACACATACACACATGCCCTACAATCTTGTCTTACTGGTTTCAGCTTCATTGGTTTTAAAATTTTAGGGTTTTCATTAAAATATTTTGACTCTATGAATAATCTTCTCGAGGGTACAATTTTCTGCTTGTTCCTTCAATTTGCCATTCATATGAACAATAGACAGAATTCTTACAAATCTTAAAACTACAGCAGAAGGGAAGCTGTCATTTTTAAGCACTGTTATCATCAAAGCCTAGATAAATTCAGACTTTGAAATTTTCAACTTGAATATCAACCTTTCTGGATCAATGATTCTTCATCCTGGCTACACATTAGAATAAAATGTGGAGTTTTTAGAAAATATTTATGCTTTCCATCCCACTTGAATCAGAATCTCTCCTCATATTATTTTAATGTGCAGCCAGGTTGGAAACTACAAGTCTAGATTGGACAATCTGAATTACAACCTTTTATCACCCCACCTACCTTGTCACACACTCCTCCACGCCCAGGAAAAAAACACACACACACACACACAATTAACATTTAAAGTAAGTAAAATGTCAGACAAAAATGACAATGTACTGGGAAAGCCTGTACTTTGGGGATAAGTGTTTCTTTAGAGCAGTGGATCTCAGTCCTGGATATATGCAAGAATCAACTGGAGCCTTGCTACTTTCAGCACTGACATCACCTGGAGTTTGATAAAAATGCAGAGTCTCAGGCCCCACTCCAGACCTGCTGAATCAGAAGTTCTGGGGGTGGGGCTCAAAAAAAATCTGTGTCTTAGCAAGAGCTTCCAGAAAATTCTGAGGCTCACTAAAGTTTAAGAACCACTGACCTACATTTTTAAAGATAATAATAACTATGCCTGGATCCTTTCCCAGGACAATTAACTCTCTGGGCAGTGGTGCCTAAATCTGTGAGGTTGATTTGTCTCTTATGATCTCAAGGTGATTCTAATGTGCAGCCAGCACAGCAACCACTGCTAAAACCACAGCTAAAAGTGATTGCAGAGCCATATTTACTAAGAATTAGTGATCCTACTCAGTGATGTGTTGGCAAATGTTTTAACAATGGGCAGAGGCCGGGAAGCCCTGATTTGTAGCATTTGCAAATTTCCTCCCACCATGGCTGATTTGCAGCTACTAAAGGAAGGTCATTGAACTGGGAATAGGGATGAGATGTGCAGAATCTGCTCTCCAGAGCCATCCAGAGCTGGCTCAAGCACACACTGCCCTAAATTGTTGTTGCCAAAATTGCTTTCAAAAGTACTCAGTACAGTATCCCAAGTTTGTTTTGTTGTTTTTGTCATTGACATTTCATCTTGACAGTTCAAAATCCCTAAGAAATTCTTTTTGTTTTCAGAAACCACAAGAAGCTCCTTATAATTCTGAAACTGATTTTTATTCTTACAAATCTTAAAATTGATATTTGTAGTTCAGAAAGTAAAAAATATAATAGCCCCCATTTATTGACCACTTAGATGTTTTGGTGATTTATTTATTAATTCTCACAACATGAAGAGATATTACTTATTTATCTTTTACTTAGGAGGAAATTAGGGTTGGAAAAGTCTAGAGACTACCCAAAGCCACACAGATGATGAGTGACAGAGTCAGGATTATGACCTAAATCTGTGTGTCTGCAGAGACCATATTCTTGAGTACAATGCTTAAGTTAAGTTGTGGAAAAAAAGAAGGTACTTTTAATAACCAGAGAGAACTGATAATCTACCAAAAACAACAACAACAACAATAACAATAACAACAACAATTTAGGTATAAACCTTATTTCAGAAATTCTTATAGCAACAAGAAATGGATAGTTGAGTTTATAGCAATTTATAACAGGCTGTTATTTTGTATTAGAGGGTTACTCAGGATTTTCAAACTGGTGTATGCTAAGTTATTAATCTTCCCTCCCTTTATTCTTGCATTAACTTTGTACTTTTATTACTAAATAGTAGTAAGTGTTATCTGTCAATGATCACTAGTTATTATATTGTGTGTATATATGGTAAGTTTTTTGAGTTTCTGAATAGCTCATACTATCTCAAGAGTATTTGTATCTCTTTGAGGTATCTGGTAAAGCAGACACATAGAAGATTCAATAAAAGTTCATTGAATAATGGAATTGACACCTTGCCTTGATGTATTGAATAAGTGAATCTAAACAGTTGTTTTAAATCTCTTTTGAAACAAGATAGAGTTCAATAAAAATTTTTAAAAGTGTTCAAACAAAAAGATGAGTTATTTCAAATGAATTCTTACATAATCTTAGATAATCAAAACAACTTGTTATGTTTAAGTTTTGTTACCCTCCCCTGTAATCCATTATACTGACTGTACTGAATGATAAGGGTTAACAAGTCACTTGAATCCTACTTAAGTAAAAAAGCTGATTCTTAGTTTATGTTCAGTGGGAAAGAAAGGAAAATGAGACTTAATCAATACCAAATGACTTCCCGGCCCCTTTTTATCATCCTTGTCTTTCTATGATTACTTGTTTTTCATATACAACGTTTTCTACTTCCATAACCATAATAAAGTATTTATGCAATGTCCTCAAATTAAAATTTACTCAGACTACAATACAAACAAGTCCTGAAAACTACATGGCATTGTCCTTATGCCTTAGCACTCACACAACGTGACCTGCCAAATATAAGATCCATTAAAAATTTAAAGGTTTTGTATTTTCATACCATTGGAAAAGACAGCACCAGCAGAAACAATGTTAATTGTATGTATTTTTCTAAGGATCATCTAACAGAGATATTTCTGTTTTTCTTAATGGTTGAATCTTTCATCTATGATCAAATTTAAAAGTTTAATTAATTTTGAATTATATTACTTTATTCTCTCAACCGAAATGTTTATTTCTAAAAAAGGAGGAGGGGAAGAAAGTTACTGTGGCAAGTGGCTAGTACTCCTGAATTCTTAGTTTAACTCAAGACAAAAGTTTTCATAGATAAACAAAGATGGCACAGTATGTAGCATTTGACAGCAGTAATGAAAACAAAGAAGGGTCTCTATTTTTTGAAGTTACTTTTCCATATATTGAGTATTAGAATTGTTAAAGACGGGAAGGAAAAAGGTCTTAACATCCAGAATTAAGAAAAATCAAGGTTTAGAGAACCTTCTAGTTCAACATTATCACTGTTGGTATTGTCTTTCTTGATGGTATTCAATTACAAAACCTTTTGTTTTTAATAGATCTCATATTCAATAGATCACCTTCTATATTTCAGAAGCAACCTATATTTCTGAAGAACATAAAACCACAGTGGTCTCAGAGCACTGGTGGATCTTCCTATGGTTATTCATTCAAGAATAGATTCTCCTAGTAGTTGGACAGCCCTGACAACTTCATGAATATACAATTCTTAGACATTTTTATTCTTAAAAAATAACTTTTTTTACTAAGAGGAATTAAATAGACTGTGACTTAAAGCAAATCATGTAATGCTTCTGTGACTGAGGTCCCTATAAATGGAGAAACCACTCCCAGTTTGACCTTCTTTCCCCTTTCAGGAACAAGAAAAGTCTAAGCAATGTGTATAATTCAGGGAACCATATAATTTATTATTCAAACCATGACATTTTTTAGAGTGAAAGAGCACTATTAATTATTATGCCAAGTAAAAGGTGTCAATCAGGACAGTCTAGGATGAATCGGGACTTACAGCCACCTTATCTTTAAAGCTTTATTGTTGGGAGAGGATGAGAGACACTAAGACTCATCCAGCTGCTTTGTTAAGGTTTGCCCTAAAACAAGGCAGAGTGACGAATACAGCATATCCTTCAGTGACTCACATCGGAGTATAACCCACTGCCTCTGTTCAAAGCTGAGATACTATCAGCTCATCTCATAACGTTGAGCACTCCTAACAAGAAGACCATTGTTTCTGTTTCTTTTTTTCTAGTTTGTAACATTAGAATTAGGCTGCTATGTTGCACAACTCCAGGGTCACAAGACAAAGAAGATGTGAATGATGACTCTTAGAGTTGTGCATTGCAGTGGCCTCTTTCCTTCTTACTGACGATAAAACAGATTTAGAAGGAAGGAGAGATAAACAACTTACGAGGAATTGGTTAGCCGAGTCCTGGCAACTTGGTTGTGTGTTCTTTCTCAGCATAAAGTTATAAACAAACAGTCTGCACATTTTCTGAAGGGCAAGGCTGATGGTGACGATCTCCCTTCTCTCTCCTCACTCTTGTTCTGTGCGCAGCGATTCCAGTCAGCTACAACAGCTTCACAACCAAGTCTTACTGGAACAACAGCAGTTGCAAAACCCATCTCCTTCGTCTCCTAAGGAATTTCCTTTCAACATGAGTGTTTTGAACTCCACTGCTCCCCCGCAGTGACAATGTCCAGCAAGCCTGTGAAGGCCCCCTCATCATTCAGCTTGGCCCGGCCAAAGCATTTCTTCCCCTCCACGAACTCCACTGTGGCATCTGTGTCCCCTTCCAGCTCTCCAGTGTTCACCCTGAGCAGCACTCCTCAAGCCATTCAGAGGACAGTGAGCAAAGAAAGCCTATTAGTTTCTCACCCCTCCATGCAAACCAAATCTCCAGGAGCCTCCGTCCAAAACGAGCCACCTCCTTCAGGTCCAATAGAGCCAGCACAACCGCCATTCATATTTTCCATCTCCAGTGGAAACCAGTTTCAGCCTCGCTGTGTGTCCCCAGCTCCTGTCTCTCCCACCAGCCGGATTCAGAACCCAGTGGCTTTCCTCAGCTCTGTTCTGCCTTCTTTCCCTGCCATCCCACCCACCAATGCTATGGGGCTGCCTAGAAGTGCACCATCCACGTAAGTGTCACTGAGGTTTATTGATGTAAAAGATGACAGTTAGGAAGAGACACATGCATAAAATAGCTTGATCTGGGACAAGACCCCCATTTAGAGGATTTCTAGATAATCTATCTCTTAGACACAAAACGGACAAAGGACATGATTACTTTAAATAATTTTAAGTAATTTAAACATTGAAAATACCTCTACAAACACAGATTATCGATGTAGTGTTCAACTTTCACACAAAATGCCCTCCATAAGTGCCTGATGACTGCTGGTTGTCTGGTTGCCATTTCAATCACTGATTGCAGGCCTTTGTACATTGGGCAGTGCTTTTCATGGGTGTGTCATGTCTGAATTTATTTTACAGGCCATCCCAGGGACTAATGAAGAAAAATACAAAATCTCCTCAGCCAGTGAATGATGAGTACATTCGTGAAACTAAGAATGCAGTGATTCTAGACTTGGGGAAAAAAATGAATTTCAGTGATGTCAAATCAAACCAACAGGTAAGAGTGTTGGGTTCAGATGGTTTATTGGAATTTTGTTGTAAGGAATATAATTTTGCTTAAATCCGTTCTTCTTTGGATGCTCAGGTCATCTGACCTCAGTGAGGTTGACACTGCAGTCTTGGAAGGGAGAGCACAGATTAACCAAGGGTTGTGTAAGAAGCTCATCCACATGGATCTAAAGTTCTTGACTGCCCCAATAGTTAACTCAGTTCGCCTGTCTACATGTGTTTACCAGAACAGAATAGGTTAAAGAAGGAAAGAGCCTAGATAGTCTGTTGTCCATTCCAGCAATCTCAGTTCAGTATTGGCAATCACCATCACATCTTTGAGATGTTTCAATATCTGAGCTTTGAGGTTATCCAGACTTTATGGAAATGGGTTCTAACCTGTCCTTTATCTGACTTCTAATGTGCCTGGAGTTCTGCTCACCATTTCTTCTTAATCTTTACATTAGGTTGAAGCATCTGAAATAGTCATTAGGCAATATCCTGTGGTTCAACCTGTACAAATCCTTGCTAACTAGTAAGTGTTTACACTGAAAGGGAAAGAGGAAAGCTGTATGTGAACATCGAATGAAAGAAAGATAAACTGAATATTTTCTTATTTGAGTCATTTATTTTTGCATTTCATAAGGAGGGGGTTTTTTTTAATGCAGGTTTACATTTTAATAACCTAATTCTTAATTTTTTTCCCCAAGGTAGGAACTGATAAAATCTATTTTGAAATATAACATAAAATTTCAGTCAAAACAATTTTCCAAATATTGTGGAATTTGTGACTTAAGTGTTGGAAATAAGGCTCCAGATTTCCCTGACCATATGCTGTTTTCTGTCTCTTATTTCAAGTGGGACCACGGATATACAGTATCTTACAATTATGTCATAAGTTGGGCAATTTTTACCAAGTGGATTCTTTTGAAAATGTAATGCATAAACCTTTTTTAAATTGACTTTACATTATTGAATTGAAACAGAATATTTAAGCTTGCCATAATTGAGTACACCTCTCATGTATTATTCATCAAATTAGACATATTTCTAGGAGGCAAAGACCAAGGCAGCTATTCTTCTCTCCCATCTTCTAGATAGAAACTGAGGCACAGTTGTCGAACTGTCAGTGGTGAAAGTAGAACCAGAGCCCTGGTCTCCGGGACACTTTCACATTTCCCTGAAACTCTGTGGCCTTTTTCAGGTTCATGACAATTACCTTTAATTCCCACAAATGTCATTTTATCTAATGCAAATTTGTTCCTATAATACTGTCATCCATTTGTGGTTCTTAATTCTTCTAAGTGTCATTGAAATCAGAGGTATGTTCAACCTATGTCTTTTACAACTCAGAGATGGAGCACTTAGAACCCTGTAAAAATGATACCAGGTAAGCACATGAATTGTTTGATTTTATTTTTACAGTTAGTCTGCAGGCAGATATGCTAATCCATAGAGAAAGCTAGGTTTTTCTCTTAATTACCTGAAATGTAAGCACATGTAAATATGAACTTCTATAGGTTGAGTGCCAAAAATCTGGTAGAATTCTTTGTTAAACCTCCACCACAAATTAACTTCAGGGCTAATAGCAGGTACTCAGGGCAGTCTCAAGAACATCTTGTTCTCTCCAACTGAATATCTGTGACATGCATCGGTATTCTTCTGAGAATTATTATGGTAGATTAGTTACAGAATTGATCTTAGACTGCATTCTATGCCTTGGATAATGAAAGCCAAGCTGCATAAATGCAATTCACGAAACTAAGAAACTGTCTGAGATGGAATGCTTGCATTAGGTTGGTAGATGTTGATTCTGAGGAAGTTTCGAGAGATAAAACAATAACCATACTATAATTTTGCTTTGTTCATTGCTGCCTTGGGAAATGAAAGTGAAAATGTTGTGAAGAACTGTCTAATATGTATTTGGCACATTGGTAAAGTTAAAAAGAAGAAACACTTGTGTATTGACAGCCATGTATACTGCAGTCTGGGGACACAGGAATCAAAATTATTTGTTTTCTCACTCCCATAGTAGTCTACACACATAAGGGGGAAGCAAGTGATTTTTTCTGAAGAGTATGCATTTGTTTTGTGTTCTTTTTTTCTTTTTTTGCTTTTAAATCCAGAAAGCTGGACTCTCTTGCCCTTTTTTTATTCCTAAGGAAATGAAGAATTAGTATTTGTCCGAGGACATTTGTGTCATCTAGCATTACTACATCATGCTGAGCATGAAAATAAACAGAAGTCCTTGAAAAATGAATATTATTGACTAAAAACAATTTTATCCTCAGAATTCAAACTTCTAAAATAGTTTTTAGGAAATGAGTTTTCTTTGATATGGATACCACTTTTATTTCTCTGTTGTCATATTCTAGCACTCATCCTCTAATTAATTTTTATATAACATTTATCATTAGCAATTAACATTTGCTTGTGGTTCTTAGAACTTTGTGCAATACAAGGTGTCATCAGATGTTCATATTTATTCAGACATTCATATTTATCCATTCAGATATTTATATTTGTAGAAATGTTTAGCTTTCTAAACTGACAATGAAGTTTCTTAGGGTTAGGGATAAGCCAAGAGAGAGGTGCCCAATTTCAAAATTTTAAGCTGCATTATTTCTTATTTGGAGGATAGCATTCACCACCAGTGGATCCTCACCGGACATCAAAAAAAATTAAATGGTTTAGGTTAGCAAGGTGAATCTGAGAATCAAGGGAACCCAGAATCACAAAACTTACCAGAGCCTTCATGACCAATGATTTTAATATGCACATGACTTAGCAGTATGCTCCAACCTGTTATTTGCTGGTAGTTAATTTCTGAATCTACACACACACAACACACACTTAATGTCTTATTTCAACTTTCCTCCTTGACCTCATTTCTCTGAAAACCTTCCCATTTCTTTACTCTATTCACTTTCAAAATTAATGCTTCTTTAACACTGTCTGCAGTTCCCAGATACTGCTCTGTATGACAGAGGAAAAAAGAATAAGTACCTAATTCTTGGTCTGCCTTTTGTTCCTCAATCTCCTTCTTCTCTAAGCTGCTTAATCATTTCCTCTTTTCAAATCTTTCCTCTTTCATCCTTTATCATAAACTCTTTATGAAAATGCTCTTTTGTGAGCAAATAGTTTAGCCATCATTCTTTTTCTAACAAGAATTCCACATAGCCATCAGCCTTAGGTTTCCCACCTAGGGTACTGGAGGACCTTGGGTGCTGGATAGTGAAGTGTCCCAATGTCGCCTGTCATGGACCCATCCAGGATGCATCAATCACAAGCTCCCTGGGAGCTAGGATTGGGGGAGTCTTGTTCATTGATGTCTGTCACAGAGGAGATGCTCAGTGAATATTTGCTGAATTAACACACAACAATGGGATTTGCATTAGTTTCATATAGGGTAATAAAACTCTTGACCAGTAGAAAATTTTGGATTTGTTGCATAGCTATAGAAAATATCTCACTTGACTCTATAGACTCTGATTATACCTAATTATTACTCACTATGGTAGCAATCTACTGCAATCAACTGATTAAAAAGATGAAAACTTTTTCAAAAAATGAAGTCACATGGCAAAAAAAAAAACTGAAATTAAGCAAAACTGGTGTTAACTGAACATTTAAATATGAACTAAATCTGTGCATCTTTTAATGATTATTTATTCTTGAGGGAAAAAATAATTTTAAGTATTTTATGCAACCTCCTTGAAAGCAGAGTCTATGTTTTATAGAATGTTGTATCCCCAGTGCTTATCATAATATTTAGCATGTAATAGGTGCTTACTAAGAGTTTGACAGCAGAGACAGGAATTAGGCGATGAAGCCTGATTATCCCTCTTGAAGAGAACATATAATTATTAGATAAATAGTACAAGAAGACATCATCTATGTATGTCAACTTGCAAATTTATCTAGGAATCTTTTATCCATTATCCATACTGTGGCTCTCCCTGGAACACAAAAGAATACTTTTTCTAATGCATAAGATTTTCTTTATACATTGTATCCAGAGTTGGTTGGGAACTTTTTGAGCAGGTTCCTCCACATAGTTTGATCTTATTTGATTATTTGTCCCTCAAGCCCAGACTCAGAACCCAGAGTAGAGGAAGCCAGTGGTTAGTTTGGGGTGGTGAGTGTTGGATTATGGCCCATGTTTTGGAAATGCAGATATGGCAGTGCCATATCTGATTAAGACATGTCATTACACTATAAGGAAAGCAATGTCCTCCACTCTGCCAACTTGAAGAAAATTTCTGCAGCTGTGTTTCAAAAATCAAAAGTTTCAAGTTGTCAGATTATCAGCCTTAAGAGGAATATCTTTTTTAAAAGTTAGATTTTCAAGTGGCACATTTTTCTGAAATTATTATTATTATTTATTATTATTATTATTATTATTATTGCTTTTCATTTTCCTTCATAGAGCAACTGGAATTCTATGAAATTCATTTTTGCTTAAGTTCCTTAATATAAGACTGGAAAAAATGGGTCATATATTATTGATTTGATTGCCACACATGCCAGATTTATACAGAAAAATATTCTCTCCTTTGAGTACAGGCACCACCTACAAGCAGCTTATACAGAAACTCCTGCTTTTACTCACAAATGAGGTCAAGGCAAGGGAAAATGGAGACTGGAACATAAATCCAGTCCTGGAAAGTTAAAGTGCCCGTCCACCTGTAAATTTAACTTAAACATATTACTTGTGTTTGCAAATTTCCTTACAAAATCTCAGCCCCATCAATCATAACCTGGAATGACAACCTTGATTTGTGTGTAATAGGGATAATCAACTCTTAGCTGCAAAACACTACAAAAAAAAAATGTCAGTCCTGCTTTGGAGTGGTGTGAATCTTTATTAACATCTCAGATGTAAAAATTAGTGCTTTAGTAACAAGCCACATACCCCTGCCACACAGTGCATGGTTTCCTTGTTCCTGAATTTCTACTTTCCAAATATTTTATGAAATCTTTTATGGAAACTCCTTGACCTATTCTTACTTTTTGCTCAACTGCACTATACACATTATATCATATAACCGATATATTAAACAGGTATTTCTAAAAGAAATTTATTTTTTCTCTCATTATTCCTTTAAATTTATTTAATGGGGTTCATTCTTCTCCTGCTCCTGGAAGTCTCAAATGTGAGGCAATCTCAAAACCATTTTGACCACTTTTAGTTCATATAAGATTCTATGGTAACTTTGTTGCAAAATATAAAAATTTCCAGTCCTTGTAGTAATCGACATCCCAATCCTTGTTCAAAATGAAAACCTCACACACTAACACCCCCACCCCCACCCCAGGATCCTAAAAATACAGGTAAGGAAGTATGGCCAGCTTCTCTCTTTTTTGCTTTCTCCTCCCCCACATCACGAACCGCTATTCCTGACCCTCTTTTCTAACTATGAAGAGACGAAAGCTGACCCCACACTGGTTTTGTGTCATATGTGGCCTACGTGTGCTTGGCGAGAACCATCACAGGTCCTCTGCCCTGACACAGTGCAGGAGTGCATATTCAAAAAGCCACCTTGCTCCTCAGTCTACATTTCCTAGGCAGGAGTCAGATACCAGCCCACTGTAGGAATACAGCAAGCTCTCCAATGGGCCTTATTAATCTCCTTACTAGACTTGAGGTGAAAGATACTCTGGGGCTGGAAGTGCAGGTAGGAGACTCACAGACATTAATAACTCTCTCTAAAATCTTCTTATTGGATCTTCTCCCTCCTGACTCTTATATTTTTGATGAGGGCGAAAGCTTGAAATCATCTAACTTAATCATCTAATCATCAAGTATCTAGCCCATTTTGGGTGCCTCAACAGAAACTTTCAGTAAAAATATGTTTAGAACTGTAGGCTCAGTGCATAGTTACAAATAGTATTTTTTAAATAACTCACTTTGAATATTCCGTTTTAATCACCTCCCGCTCTGGGAGCAGAGAGCAGCAGTGAGATGGATTTGGAGTTGAGGAAGATTTATTCGAGACAGTTTTTCCTCATGTATGCAATTGGGAAAGTCCAGTAGAACAGGAAATTGGTGATGCAGGCATGCCTCAGAATGCAGTTCAGAATAACTTTGCCAAAATACCACATTGGCAGGTCTACGTATTGAAATGGGCTTTAATAGTAGTTGTGGAAATTACATTCCATCTTCATTCCATTCCCTACAGGATTCTACTGGGGCTCCATGCTCAAGGTGAGGAATCAGAATTCACTAAGGCAGTTTGGGATTATAGTAGAGACACTGAACTCTCTTTTAGTGCTCCATGGTGAGGAACTGGAAATGGAACATGCCTGGTTTATTGAGGTTCCATGATATTAATCTAACATCTGAAGCTTAAAAAGTTACATCTTCAAATTATACTGATAGACATCTTCCTCACTCATAGAAATTGAAATTGAAATGTGTTTGCCATTTTGACAGGAGTACAAAATTTCAAGCTTCGAGCAGAGACTGATGAATGAAATAGAGTTTCGCTTGGAACGTACCCCTGTGGATGAATCAGATGATGAAATCCAGCATGACGAGATTCCCACGGGCAAGTGTATTGCTCCCATCTTTGACAAAAGACTTAAGCACTTCCGGGTCACAGAAGGCTCTCCAGTCACATTCACTTGCAAAATTGTTGGAATACCTGTTCCAAAGGTAGGAGAAAATGACAAGCCAGTTGGCCAAGCAACAGCACTGAACTGTAGTCAGTACCTTCAAGGAAGTCTTATCAGACTCTAGTGAAGTATCTACAGAGGGAAGAAAAACCAATACCAGAAAATTAACAAAGCCCAGATAATTTGACTGAAAACAGACATTCGGAATAGTATTGTTAAATAGTCAGGCCCCCCAAATCAGACTTATGGCTAAGTTAGAATTTTATTAAAATTTTAAAATGAACTTCTTAGTCATGATCCTCTATTTTGAGCGGTTGATTCTCTCAGCCATCAAACTTGCCAAATTGATATTTTTCTTTTTATTTAACATCTATTGAATATCCACAGTGTGCCTGTTTTCGTACAAAGTGAGCTATATTTGTATCATTACTATTGGGTTGGTAAATGCTGAAAATGTCATATCATTATCACCGGCTGCAGAAAAATCTTATGAGTCACCAGATTTTTTGGCAGGCAGCTGAGAGAAGGATTTACACTGGTATGGCTACAGCAGGGGATCTCTCTGCTCTTCTTTCACAGACATTAGCATGGCACTATCATGTATAGTTAGGTAACCAAGAAATACAGAGGAGGACAGCTGCAACCAGTATTTTATCCAACCACCCCCTCCCATCACCGTTTCATCTCCCCTACCCCGAGATCTCCGTGACACTTGCAGAACTTAACATGAAAAATATATATATTTAAATTTTAGCCAGATGAGAAATTTAGTAAGTGACTCCTGGCCTCATTCCACCTGGTATAATAAACTATACCATCCTTTCAGGCGAGGTGAGCTCTGCTAGGCCCTGAAATCTGCAATTGCAGAAGACTTGAGCTTGTAATAGGATAGATAGGATAATGGGAATAGGAAAATGGAAAAGATTCAGGCTCCTGGTTTTCATTATTTTGCAACTGAAGACACATTTGGTTCTTAGGGTGACTTTTTAAGTAATTATAAAGTAAAATTAAAATAGCCGCAAGCTTTCTCTCAATCCTAAATTATATAGATTTTTTAATGGTGATATTGGTTAACAAAATCCAGTAAGTTTCGGGTGTACAATTCAACAATATATAGAGAATTTTTGACTTAACCATTGTACAAATACAAGTGGAGGAGCATAGATGTACAAATACTGTTTTTAATATGTTTTATAACCTTTTCCGAGTGCTGTATAGGAGATGAGTCACTCATAGAGATGACAATCAGCCCTTGCCTCACCCTATTTCTTCCTTCATTATCCTCTAAAGATGTACAGAATAATGTATAGTCTCCTTGATGATCTTTCATTTCAGGTTTACTGGTTCAAAGATGGGAAGCAGATTTCAAAGAGAAATGAGCACTGCAAAATGAGGCGAGAAGGAGATGGGACATGTTCTCTGCACATTGAATCCACCACGAGTGATGATGACGGCAACTACACCATCATGGCAGCCAACCCCCAGGTGGAGACACAGGGGTTCAGAGTTGTGCAGCACTCTGAGGAAGGAGCAGTGACGTCACTGTGAATGAGACCTTGCGAAGTGGGAGTTACTAAGGATTGCTGAGGAAAATGAATGAGAAACATTGTGATTGTGTGTAACACAATTTAAAAGACCAGTTAGCCACTGATGGGTCGCTTAACCCTTCAGCCTTTGTCAAAGGATATTAGTAGTACCTATTCACTATGTATACCTTCCAGAGCTATTGGACTAAATCTTGCATTTATCAACCAATTGACTCTCTTCAAGAGTCAACAAATCATTTTATCAAAGAATGAGTTGTGTTTTTTCCTTTAGAAAATAAGCAAATTACTTCACAAAGGCTTTGCGACTATCCCTCAAAACTCATAATCTCCTCCCCCCACTCCCATCAAAGTTGGAAAGCCATAATCTTTCACTTTCCTTTTCTGAATGAGACCAAGGCTTAAACTTCCCCTAAAACATGCAGCTGAATAAATATCTTCATCTACTGTTATAATAGGGCATACGGAACTATAATTTCTACCTTCACCCACTCTCCCTATTAAAATGTTAGTTTTGAAGATAATCTCTACTGAAGAAAGGCTGAAAACACTTGGCCACGATCTCTCAATGTGGCCACAGACAATGTTACTGCACAAGAATTCAATGTTTTACATTTGTTCTCTGTTCATTTCTCAGCTTAAAAATGCAAGTCATCACAATATTTTTAAATATGCTTCCCTCTGGAATAATAATAGTAATTTAAAGATTCCCTCCCCAACCCCTGCAAAAAAAAAAAAAACTTGTAATAATTAATCACCGTGCTCATAATTTTCCAGTCCATGAAAATTTAAATAAACCAAAAAAAAATGTGTAATCCTTCTTATTTTAATCCTGTTCATTTTCTGTGTCGTAGGGAAGAATCAGCTGTTCTGGCCACTTAATGGTACAAAGTTTGCCTATTCGCAGTCGACTAACATCGGCTGGTCAGTCTCACAGGTAAAGATAATAAAACATCTCCCTTCTCTAACCCCTCCCAAGCACCCACCCACCACAAGGAGCGCCAAAGTATTGGATCTGCAAGTTGTTACTTAAGCTTAGTCCTCCACCTGTAGCATCAGCATCACCCGGGAGCTCGTTATAAATGCAGAATCCCAAGTCCCACGCCAGACCTCCTGAATCAGAATCACATTTTAATAAGATCCCCAGGTGATTCGCAAACACATGAAATTTGAGAAGTACTGGCCCATGGCGCCCTTTTAACGGTTCAAACTTTGTAACATCAGTAGCTTCGGTGTACATAATATGTAAATCAGACTCTTTAATTACATTACTATCTTTAATAAAACAGAAACCTAAGTTAAGGACTCTGTTGATATAAGCTGAATATTTCTGTTGTTGTCTCTAACAATTGTCTCCAGTATAGCACTTGGCTTTCTTCCTCTCTGATTTTCTAACCACTAAGAAGAAAGGGACTGGCTTTGCCTTGAGTCATATGGTGCCATAAAGTCTTAGCAAAGCATTCCATAGTTGCTGACATAGATGAATTAAATTTGACTTACCAAAGGAACACAAATAGTGACCCATGTTTCAGATACAGTATTTCACCACCGTTGCAACTATACTTCTTAATTTTATTTTTAAAAACAGCTGTTACTATTGGTCAGTGTTAACCAGTTTAAATTCATGATAATCTTTAATGGTCTACCATAATTTATAGCCAGGTTAAGTTTTATTACTCAGAGACGCAGGGATTGCAGCTGCCTCGTTCTGTGTAATAAACAAGACTTCTCTTTTGGCTCTCATTTGAGGATCAGCTTAAATACTGATTTATTTGTTTATTTTGAAACTATTGAACAACTGGTCAAAACCAAGGCAAGAGAAGCTGAGCCACTTAACCCAGAATGACTTCAGAGAGAAAGAAGCTAAAGCCTGTTTATTTGATTACAGATCTCACAAGATAATCCTACAGTGTATCAGATACTTAGCACTTTGTTCATTATATCAGTTCCACACCATTATTTATTATTTGCTTATGGTCCAGCAATTCCCTTTCCCTCTCTCATCCCCTGGAAAAAAAAAAAAAAAAGTCGGTTCTCCAGGCCCTATGGCCATGCCTAAATACCTACTGTCATAAATTTGTAAACTGGTTTCTATATTTAATACATGAACATATTTGTTGTTATAGAGGAAGGTCCCGAGTGCAAGAAAGAGACAAGGAGCCCCTACAGGAACGCTTTTTCCGACCACATTTCCTGCAGGCTCCTGGAGATATGGTAGCTCACGAGGGGCGCCTCTGTCGGCTGGACTGTAAGGTAGCCTCTAGCACCCATCCTTGGTTCCAAAGCTGTTCACATTTTGCAATTGTTTGTTTACACTTATTTTTGTTTGTATTCTTTTTGTGGTATTTATCTTTTTCAAGGAAATAGGGACGGGGAAAGGAAAGAGATCATTTTTTTTATAAGGCTCTTTTGGAGCGTTTAATACCAGACAAAAGCATTTCATAAAATTTTTGAGTCTTTATAAGTTAATGAAAATTACATTGGTATTGTATGAGTTAACTCTGTCTTGGTAAAAGACAACTGAAGAGGTGATACAATTCAGCCATTTTCCATATGATACCTGAAAATTCTTTATTGCTATGAAACCAAAAGTGTGATTTTTGTATCCTTGGAGTGAACTGCTTTCAGGTATAGCCTTTGAAAAAATTACAGTTATGAAAAGATGGCTCTAAGGCAGTTTATGACAACAGATGCTAGTTTCTCATACTGATCAACACAGCTTTCCATATTCTTAATTCTCCAATCAGAAACTGGTCTGGTTGAGCAGCATAATTATCTCTCAGTATGATGAGAAACTTAAGCCACCCCTTCAGCTCCAGACAAAGATGCAGAATGCTATGGAAAATTTAGATGCAAATTAGTAAAGGCTTGAGGTTAAGCATTTATAGAGTCCACTTCTCTTGGTGATACTTGCTCTCCCAACAGCCACCTAAATAATATCTAGGATTGATTATTACTTCTTCCACCCTAAATTCTAAAAATACCCATGCCTGGGTCCCATCCCCAGAGATTCTGATTTAATATTGTAAATGGGCATTGGGATTTTCAAATGTGCCCCACATGATTATAATATGCAGCAAGACCTAAGAATACTGGTTTAACATTTGCCCTTTTCTAGGCTACCTTATGCTTATTAGGTATGTAAGCAATATATCATCTCTGAAACTGATACTGCAGGTTTTTAATTCTTATTTATGCTAATCCAGAATATAATCACAACCTTAATTGAGGTCAAAATACTATACAGCTTAATTTCACATGGCCATTCATCCAGATCCCTCTTGTCCTGATTCCCCTTTCACCACCCCATGTTTTCTCTCATTGTCCATTTGGTGCCAGACAAGGATGAAGAATTCAGCCACCAAATAAATCTGCCTGTCATCAGTCTGTCATTTGCTCAGCTGTCCTTTTTTATTAGGTGAGTGGCTTACCACCCCCAGAGCTGACGTGGCTGCTCAACGGCCAACCTGTGCTACCAGACGCCTCCCACAAGATGGTCAGGGAGACTGGAGTCCACTCTCTGCTCATTGACCCACTCACTCAACATGACGCGGGCACCTATACGTGCATTGCTACCAACAAAACCGGACAGAATTCCTTTAGTCTGGAGCTCACTGTCGTAGGTAAGGTTTGCTACTGGGACTCCTAAATATAACTGCCTCCAAAGTTATTGCCCAAATATGCAGAGCATCTGACAGAATTCCTTAGTCCTTTGCTTACCAAGTATAATCTCAGTTTCTACTTCACTCTAATAAGGGCCATAGTTTGTACATTGCTTTCAAAGACATATCAGTAAGCTAAAAACATAATAGGGTACCTTGTGCATATTACGCATGCAATAAATGAGAGCTTTTGTAATAGTCAATCAGTCAGTTAATTAATTGATTGATTAACTATTACTAAATTCAAGTCACTTGCCCTATATAGTTCATTACTCCTAAAATATATGAGGCTCTTCCCTACTCCACCCTCCAAGCGTCCATGCTTTTGCATCAATGGTCCCTCTATCTGGAATGCCCTTCTCTGCCCAGCAACCTCTTACTTATTCTCTAAGGCTTAATGCAAATGTCACCATCAAAGCACAGTGGATCCACCAGGCATATCATCTTCTGTTCCCATAGCACTTAGAAAAGGAGAGACTCTAAACAGTACTTCCTACCTTCTATGTAATTGTTTGTTCCTTTGCCTCCCTGAAGAGACTATGCGCTTCTAAGGCCAAGGATTCTGACTTGTTCTCCTGAGTATCTCTGGTGTCTGACTCTGCCTGGAACATGGAAGTCGCTCGACAAATGTTGAGTTGATAACTAAACTTATGAAACTTTACCTTATAGGATAATGTGAACACAACACTGTAATGCCTACAAATAAGGGCAAGTCATTGTCAACCTAAGTGGTACCAGCTCTTCGAAGCAGTTGTCCCACCAGAATTAGATTTCAAATATACAAACTCTAGTGCTGGGGTTTCTCCCATGTATGGTTCCTAAAGGAAATCAGGGTGGCTTCAGCATGCTAATCTTCTCTCCAGGCCAGAGGATGTTTCCCCCATTATACATTTTTCTTTGCCTCACTTATAATTTCTTCATACCAATAGAGTAGAACAAGCTCATTTTGCAAGGATTTAGCTTTTGCTTCCCCCCCCCACTGTTTTGCTAAAATATTGACTCTGGAACCCTGAAATATGAGATATCTTTGCCTTAATTGGTTCTTCCCTCCACCCCCCAAAAACCTCCTTAGGAAGCATAACTTGTGTTTTTTAAAAATACAAGATACTTCTTTCAACTTTTCTGTAGCTATAAATTTCTTCAAAATAAAAAGTTGAGGAAAATTAATATTCATATATAAAATAAACTCCTGTTAAAAAGAAAGAGGATATATTCAGTACATAAAATATATTGTTTCTCAAAATTCACTGCTGAGCAATAAAAGAAACACCTTAAATTCCACATTTACCATTCGCATCTCCTGTGTGGAACCTAGATCCTTGAGTGCGTCTCTCAAGGATGTGCAGAGACAATTTCCTCATTTCTTTTTAAATCATTTCTCGAGCTTTTATCAAGACAGCGATCTTCACTTATAGGCACAAGAAGTGTTCTGATGAGGAGGTAAAGTGGGAGGGTTCCCACTCTGCTAATTCTAGAACTGTAATGAGTTCAAGGCATGACCCCCAAGTCACTTACTATTTAAGCAAGAACGGCTCTTCTCTATTTCAGCCAAAGAAGTGAAGAAAGTCCCTGTGATCCTGGAGAAACTGCAGAACAGCGGAGTTCCCGAAGGGCACCCGGTGAGGCTGGAGTGCCGTGTGATAGGCATGCCGCCGCCTGTGTTCTTCTGGAAGAAGGACAATGAGACCATTCCTTTCACCAGAGAGAGGATCAGGTACAGCGCCGCCCATGTTCAAAGGGACTTCCAAGCTTGTCGAGTGACCCAAAGAAGTCTGTAGCCCTTTGAATCTGGTTTCTTTCACTGAGCATAATGCATTTGATGATTGTCCATGTTATTGCATCAGAAATTTATTCCTTTTTGTTGCTGAAGCATAGTTCATTGTGTAGATGTCGCACAGATACATCCTGCATGTCTTTTGTCGTGTGTCTTCAGTCAGATCAGTACCCAGAAAAACCTCTTTGACAGTGAGAAGCTGAAAAAAAATAAAGCAAAACAAAACATAAGGCAGTTATATGCCCTCTCCATGCATCACGACATGTTTGTTTTTAAAGTAACTTTAAGGGTCCAGTTTCTTAAAGTGGGTGCCTTGCTTGATTTCCCCTAACCAACCTTATTTCTTTGCCATTTGGTTTTACACCACAAGGGGCAATCGAACAAAGGCAGCTGCTGTACACAAATTTCTACGAAGAATTTTTTCTTCATGGTCGAAGGAATTTGTCCCTGAGGATGTTGTAGCTGTCAGAATTTGGGCATCGAAGAAGTCTATGTATATATAGGTCAAGATTTTTCTCTGGTAAGACTTAAGCAAGAACAGAGAATATTTGAGTTAACACTTCAGTCTAAATCAATGTAATGTGTGAAACCCAGCCTGAAATATCCAGGATTGCAATCTGAAGCCAAGACGGAGAAGCACTGGTGTTGAGGAAACAGAGGGAAGAGCATGATGATTTAGCCTCGAACTGCATTTAGCTAAATGCTGCACATGCCCAGTTGGTTACATTGAGAAATATCCACTCCACTCCGGGCTCTCATTTTGGTCTACTTTCTACATAGCTTCCTAACAAAGTTCTTGTTGTTGAAAAGAGATTTTTCTGGACTTTGATTGTGACAATGGGGACACCCCTAGAGGGCTGTACAACTCTAGAAGAGTTGGAGCAGTGCAGAGAGCTAGAACAGGTCTCAGCCTTGGCTGTCAACCCTCATCACAGCCTCACTAGATTAATTGCTATTCTGTGACTTCTTTCCACCTTCAAGCTTGCCTTTGATGGTCGCTCTAAGCTGAGTCCCCGCTTCCTCTCCCTAAGGACAGGAGAGGGTAATCAATGCACTGCTGGATTTATCCCAAGACTTTCCCCGAGCCCTCAACTTAACAAAGCTGTCTCTGGCCCCAGCTATATATGGCTATTTTCTTTCTTTTCTCCAGTATGCACCAGGACACAACAGGGTACGTCTGCCTCCTCATTCAGCCAGCCAAGAAATCAGATGCTGGGTGGTACACATTATCAGCCAAGAATGAAGCCGGCATCGTGTCGTGCACTGCTAGGTTGGATATATACGGTAAGTGTGATGGCATCAGTTGAACGTCTGTTTGTGATGGGCAGCTTAAAAATCTTTTTTGAAAGGATAAATGTAGTATATTTCCATAAATGAATTGGTTGGATTACATTTTAGTGTTTAAAGTCATTTCATCCTAGTCACCTCAGGGCTTTTGTATACTTTTACATTTTACTAAGACCTTTAACTTCTTCCGAAAGAGGGCCTTTAATACTGGGAATTATAGCTACTTCAGAGTTTACATGTGCTTGTGCTTCCGACCATCCAGCATCTCCATGCCCTCTCATTGATGCCATGGGCCACCCACTGGAACTCCACTCCCACTAGAGATGTCATTTCCCTCAGCCCCATACTTCCTCCCAGTAGAATTTTACAGACCCCTTTCATTTGTTAATTCATTTCACAAATGTTTATTGCTCCAATGCTACAATCAGATTAATAATGGAGATCTATTTAATAATAATAAATCAAATAACATTTCTATAGTGACTTTTCACTTACAAAACATTATCCTTAAGTTTTCCCAACTCCATCAGATTTTTGTATTTGTAATTACCCTCATTTAAATGCTGAAGAAACTGAGACTCAGAGAGGTTAAGTGACTACAACCAGGATGCAAATTCCAGGTTTCTATATTATTCTTCTGAGCCATGTTTCTAATTTTCAAAAGGATTTAACAAATTAATCTTTATTAGTGTGTTTATGTATTCCTATTCTCTATAATTTTGACATTACCTGGTATTTCTGAAGACATATTCCTTAATCCAAAAGAGTGATTTTTTTAAAAAAAATTGGTCAGCTTAAAAAAGTTTCTTATTTATTACTAGTTTAACATGATGAACCAGAATAACAAATAAGAGTGACTGTCTAGAACTTGAGGTCCCTGCTATTCATGAGTACACACCAGGTATCCCCGTCCCCTCTTTCAGTACCATACAAGAGGGGCATTGCCTGCCATTCACCCTAGGTCTAATATTTGGAGGAAATGTACAGCTCTCTGGTTATTTTCCTTTATTCTTAGACCTGAAAAGAAACAACGCTAAAGGAAGCTGATTCTAATGTACTTTCCCTTGGGAGTATCCATGGAAAGAGAGGCCAGTGATATGTTTCTTAATCTAGGCTAAGTCCCTTCACGGTTTCACGGGCTTCACCATGTCAGGAGGAAACAGGTCTCAAACTCAGTGCCAATAAACCCTGAAACTGATGACTCTTGTCCCAATCCTGTCCTTCAGTGGCAGAGTTCCCAGTTCAGTTTGTCCTGGCTCACCGCTTCCTGGCTCTTGTCCTGATTCCACAGCACCAATAGGAGGCGCTGTTTCATCATTTGGACCAGGGAGCGGGGGACGGGATGAAGGTCTTGGGCTAAAATCATCCCCTACGCCAACCACTTCCTGCCTGTCTGAGGAATGGGGACAGTAGGCTCCCCTCTCTCATCGAAAGGAGGGCTTCTAATACTAGCAATTATAGTAGTCTGGTTAAGGTATCGAAGCAGGGAAAGGCTAAGAGGTAGAGGGAGGGCTGGGGGAGAGGCTTGGCTAGCTTTTCACTTCAGCCGTCTGAGTGCCTGCTCTTTAGTGGAATCGCTGTAAGTTTTGTCCTCAGCTTTGTAGCTTCCGAAATTTGATTTTACAATTGACTCAGAAGTATTTACACTCTGAAAATCTGATTCAAAATAATGAAATCAACAAAAGAATGCTAAAGGGTCCATAGCTCCATTCCAGACCCAGAGCATCAGCGTTCCCCACCTGGTGCTCCCCCTTCTCCACCTCACGATCTCTAGAAACCTAATCAGGAGACTGCTCGGCAATTTCTGAATTGGAAATGACAGCGAGGACTGAGCAGTTTGGATGGATATTTTTCATCCAGGCCATGGTTCAAGCCTAAGGATTTTGTCTGCTAAAAACAGGGTCACCTTTGGACGATGCTTAGTGAATGTGGAAATGCTAATGCATTTTCTTTTGTCTCTGAACCATGGTTGATTGCACTTAAGTTACTTACCAGCTTTCTTGTTATAACTCATTAGAACCTGATTTAGGGTGGTGGGTAGGTAATGGCTGATTAGGGTGATAAGGGTATAGGGTAGGTACTTCTCAGAAGTCTGGACCCACCCTTTGGCTTTATTTCTGCAGGTTTCACGTTTTCACCTTCTGAGGTGCGCTCTCTTGAGAGCCTACAGCCCTCTCTACACTGCCTAGCAGACCCCATGCTAGGTCAGAGAGAGAAGATAATTTTGATAATTCACACTAGTCACCCACTCTTTCTTCTTATAGTCCCAGATCTTACCGGATTAGAATTATAGGTTTTAGAATTCGCTGTTTAAGAGATCACCAGCCCAATTTCCCTGTTCCTGACAGGGAAGGAAAATTTTATTGTTCTCTTTTACAAATGAGGCATTTCAGTCCCAGATATATTTTAATGCTTTACCAAGATCCCACAGAAAGTGTTGGAGTGGCAACAGATTGCACTCCAGCAGTTTACCTGCTAAACCGTATTCCTTTCATTGCAACACGTTATTTGGTCCATTTTCCAGCTCAGTGGCACCAGCAGATCCCTCCGCCCATGTCCATCCGGCCCAGTGGCAGTCGCTACGGATCTCTCACCAGTAAAGGACTTGACATTTTCTCTGCCTTCTCCTCCATGGAAAGCACAATGGTGTATTCGTGCTCTGCTCGGAGTGTAGTGGAGAGTGATGAACTTTAAGAATATCTGGGTGCCTGCTGTGTAAGGGGGCGGGCGGTGGAGGGGGAAGAAGGACAAGCCAGAACCAGTGGTTTCCAAACAACCGGAGATGAGTAAGTTCCCATGTTGCTGGACCTGTGGCAAGCAGTGCTTTGTATGAGTCAGCTGAGGACTCTTGCAAACTTAGCTGCGGGAGAGATGGAGGACTGTGCCTTCTAAAGAGTCCAACAAAAATGTGAGAAGACAATACAGATGAACCAAAGATGCCAAGCCGCTGCCATCCACTGCTTTGGGAAAAACTAGCATGCTCCCCTGCCCGTGCCGTGTTAGGGATGTTTAGGCCCTACTAGGAGTAATTAGGGGACGTATGCTTGGGCTGAGAAGAGCTAGGCAGTAGTAACCCTAGGTATTGCTAACGCACCAAACGATGCAAAGGAAAAAGGTGGGGAGGTCTCTATCACCTTTCATTGATTACATCCATAGCACTAGTTTTGGTGGATTCATTAAGTCAGCTTCTACTTAGCATTAGGAGCTCATGCCATACAACTTAAACATGTGGAGAAGCACTTTTGATTTGCTTATCCTGGGTATACTGAGCCACATAGTAAGGTGCCAAAATGTGCTTGAGATATCAAAAAAAAAAAAAAAAGGTCACTGAAACACTCAACATTGCACAGTGCACTTATTCTGTAGCCAAAACAGGGCCCCACCCACCTATCTGCACCATTTTCTTTTGGATACGATGGTCTTTCTGACTTTATATATCCCTAGGCTCTAGAACTAAGACGTTGTTAATAAACCAACCGGGAAGAAATCTTCTTAAGGGTCACTTAAAAAACTACTAGTTTCGATTGCCACTTGCAAAATACAGAAGAGTCAACATCTGTCCATTAAATACTGATGCTCCGGCTCCTCCTGTTACCCCAAAAGACTGGAAGCATGTGAGGAAGTAAGGAAAGAAGAGATGCAAACAAGGAGAGGAAGCGATGAGAGAATGTCGTTCTTCACTTGCTCCAGTAGAGCAGTGATTGTGGAAGAAGTCTTTGATAGTCATGAACTGCTTTGAGATCATTAATCAAATTTCACTTTCTAAATAGAAAATATTATGCTGACTGGGAAAGTGGAAGGAAGGGAGAATATGCATCTTTATTCAAACCCACCAATTCAAAATCTGCCTTTCAACTCACAGAATTTTTAGACTTATATTAACTGTGATATCCCAAGTACCTACAAGAGTGCTTAGCACAAAATAGACATTCAGCAGAATGTCTATTGGATGAACGATCTTATATTAAATAGAGAAATATACAGTTCACACACCAGTCCAAAAATTGCCCGGGGAATGCTCATCACAGCACAGTTTGCTCCAGGATCACCAGTGACATGAATTGGAGGTGTCTATTGCCAATTCCCTGAGTCCAAGTCTCTGATAGTCTCTGAGCCAGGCACACTTAGCAGGCTTCTTACTCAAGTAAACAAATAGTAATTGCTTAGAAAGGCTTGAAATTAATTTTTCTTCACTTCAAGGCAAGGATTTCAAGTATAAAAATAAATTCGTTCACTCAAAAATATCATTTGTGTGTCTACTCTATATAAGATGCTATGCTGGACATTATGGGAGATACAAAGATAAGGATAAGACACAGTCCCCGCCCTCAGGGAGCTTACAATCTAGAAGAGAAGGTAAGATACAAGGCATGTAGAGTGCTGCTTCTTGGGGCAAAAAAAATTTATTTGTTATCAGATAGAAGTTTCTAGTGCTCTTCATCTTATATTTTTCATGACTCTAAAATCATCTTATTTTCAATCTTTATTTCTTAATGAAATAAAATGCTATAGGTTACATATTTAAATAAAGGTTTCAGTCAATTATTCAGCAGGATTATTAGATTTTGTTTCCTTTTTTCATGTACTTAGGAACAATACTAAAAATATGGGTGACTGTAATGACATAGAATGCATTTCATACAGAATGCGTCCTGTAAAATGTTTCCAGTTTGGCTTTTATTATAAAATCTCTTACAACCAAAGAGAACTTTCTAACTCTGGATTGCTCCTTCACAGTTGTACACCTGACCTCCCCATCACATTTATTTCTGTAAATCCTAGACAGTTCTCTCATGAAAGGATATTCTTCATCTCTATATGTCGCTTTCTGAATATTTTTTATCTGTTGTCTTTTACTGTTCAACAGAAAACTGGGATAAATATTATTGGCCACAAGATGGTGCTGTCTAACCTACAATATAAAAGCCTAAAAAATCCTGAAATTTGAGTTATTGGATTATGTTACAGCACGGTTTCTCAACCTCAGCATTATTGACATTTGGTGCTGGTAATTCTCTGTTGCGTGTGACTGTCCTGTGCACCTTAGGATGCTTAGCAGCATCCCTGGCCTTTGCCTACTATATGCCAGTAGCATAGCAGCCCCTGCTGTGGTCGTGTCCATACAAATTGTCTCCAGACACTGCCATATGTTCTCTGGGAGACAGAATCCCCCTTCTTGAGAACCACTGTATTGAACAAACCAGTGCCCTGTTTTGACAATTCTCTTAGCGTTCAATTACAGTGAGGAATACTTACATAAGAAATTTTAGTTCTGCTGGATATATTTACACTCAACATACCCAAAACCAGATTATCTTTTCTTTCATAAATGATTCTTCAACCTAGTTTAATAATTTCTATTAAGGACACCATCACATTCCTAGGAAACCAATTAAAAAACATTCAAGTCATTTTTTGCTTCCTCTGTCCAATCAATTCGTAAGTCCTGTTAATTATAATAACACTATTATTCTTTTTACATTCAGCCCTTCTTTCCCACCCTCCTGCAGCTCCCTAGTTCAGACTTTCATTACTTTATTAATTTCCATCAATACTTCTTATTTCGACCACAATAAAAGACTTCTAAGTGGCCTTTCTGCCTCTAGTCCTGCTGTTTTCCCCCACTTAAATCCAGCCCAGACTTTAGCATTGGATCATTCTTCCTGAAATACAGCTCCAGTCATATTATTCCCCAATTTTGAATCCCCAGTGGCACCCTGGAGCCAACTCAGGTGCCAGCTGCTCTGCCCTTCAAAGCATACTCCAATATGATCCCAAAGCTTTTCACCCATTACTCAGAAAACATACCCAATGCGACAGCATACTTAACACAGATCCCTGCTTTCTAGTCACATGCCTCCCTTTTGCCTCTACCTGAAGCCTCTCTCCCTAGTCCACACCTATAGAAATCTTACCTGTTCCTGAAAGTCCATCTCAAATGCCACTGCTTCTGTGAAATATTTTCTGATCCCCCAGACTCCAACCAAATACAATTTTACTTTCTTTGCAATCTCATAGCAAATTTGAGTCTGGAAGAGGAGAGGATGACTTTGTGTAGTATTTTATATAAAACACAGCCTCCATATACCTGCCTGCCCTCTTCCCTTGCACTAGCCCAATCTTGCCTACACTAGATTTTAGCTGCCTGTTGGTATGGACTGTCAAAAGTTTTCATATACCTTATAAGAGTAGGCACTCAATATTTATTGACCTAAAGTGTACTTTAAAATTCTATATAAATCAATATGTTGCTATATAAAGTGAATTGAGTCTAGAGCAGTGGTTCTTAATCTTGCTTGCACATTAGAATTTCCTAGGGAGCTTTTATAAATCCCGATGCCCAGGCCCCAAACCCAAATCAGAAAGTCATAAGCTCTTGGGCTTGTGACCTAGCCAACAGTATTTTTTAAAGCTTCCCATGTGATTCCAATGAGAAGCCAAGGTTGAGAAGAGTAGGGTCATTTCAGAACTTACCCAGAAATGTCCAAAGGTATGCAGATGGAATTAAGCTGTAGTGTTGGCACTGCTGAAGAATGTACTCCCCCTCATTGCCCAGGCAGTGCATGCCTGGAAAGGAGAAATAACCACGCATTTTGGCCTCATTAGATCCTACTATTTTGCACAATTTTCATTAGACATGTCGCATTCATGCAGCCCCTAGGGGAAGCTCACTCAAATACATGCAAAAATAGACCAGGGAAAGAGGGATAGTTGGTGCAATTCATCTGGCCCTTTGTTTCAAAATGCCATATGGATCCCAAAGCACCTCTCTCTCCAAAGAACCGAAAGGCTTTTTATAACAGTCATAGTGATCAAGAAGGAATGTGGAGAAAGGAAATGAGCCATTAAAATCAAACTGCCTTTTTGATAAATAGTGCCCTTCACCAAAGTAAGATTTTAATCAGAATTGCCAACTAGTGGAACAGTTTCAGTGCATCTTTCTCTTTTTATTCCTTACCTAACTTTTGTAGGCAACCAATGAGAGATTAACGGGTCAAGAGACTAGCAGTGGGCAGAGCTAGAGCTCTGAATAACACCTACTATGCACAGTAACTCTCAAAGGAGTCAAAAGCCAACTTTTGTAGGGACAGGTTAATTTGGATAATCCTCAAATGATAAATGGGCTGCCTTTAAATGTTCACTTGTAAATTGATTATTTAAAACTCAGAATGTATTTTCTTACACCCATATTAGCCAATGCTAGATTCCGAGTGACTCCAGTAAACCCCATTCAATTCAAGACTGAGTTACAGTGTCTATTATACCTAATTGGGTTATGATCCCAATAATAGAGATTTTGGTAAAGCAGCCAATAAAAGGCAAAGAAACACTTCTTCCTCCTCCTTTTTCATGTCTATGATGTGTCAAAGCTAAAGAACATCCATGGTCCTTTCTGTAATGATCCTCATTATGTGTTTTTCTCCCCAGATACCCTGTGCCCCATGTTCTGTAATCCCTCTGCTGTAACCTATTCCATCTCACCCCTTCCCCATGGCTTGCCGGCATACTTCGTGCTCCAAAATGACCTAATTCCAGTTCCATGAATCTTGGCTTGATGTTCAAAAGGAAGCAATCGAATTGAACAAATTCTGAATGCCTGAGGGTCTTTCGACTTTACAGAGATACTGCATTTTTAAAAGTAGTTGCTTTCTTATTCCCATCAACTTTTAATGGATAGAATTGCTGACAAGGTAAAAAAAAAAAATCAGGCTGTCAGGGGAGGTCTAAAAAAGTGACTGGGTCAGACACCCAAATTGTCCTTGTTGATCACAGCCCCTCCTGTTCTCCTCCTCCCCACACGCTCCCAAAGCAGCTTTCAAACTGAGATTCTAGACCGTGTCTGTATAAGGGCTATGTATAAGTTGATTGTAAAGTTTAAGGCAAATTTACCTATAATGGCTTTCATTCAAGGTCCCTTACAGGGTCCTTGGGTAACCTGGCCTCCAAGTATTTCTGCTTATGGTCAAGTTGCAAATCATTGTGCCTTACCAGTAAGATGAACAGTTTCTTTGATTATTATGTCAAAGTCCTTTTCACTGTTAATTGTCTTTTCTTGTTTTAAGTGGATCACTATTTCAGAAAATTAATTACTAAAGCATTGCTTGAAGAATGTGCAGCACCTCCTAAACTTTAACAATGCAGTGGTCATCAATATGCTAAAAAAGTTGCTAATACCATGTTTTAAAAATTCTGGCGGTGCAAAAAAAATTGCATATTTGTTAAAAATATGTTTGCCTCTTATTTCTGTCTAATTATATATTAGTTTGCATACATGGTATTTAGAACCATAAACAGGCTGTCTTTTGTTATTATGTAAATAATGATCACTTTAAACTCCAAAGAGAAATAGACTTGAAATTGCAAAAACAGAGAAAGAATGCACCTTTTAATCCTCTAAGAATCACATCATAAATGCTAAGAGCAAGCATAAAGAAAATGTCCGTACTGTAGAGTCACATAAACACTAAGTTGCCAGAAGATTGTAACATATAAGTGAATAGAAAACCTTTCTCTAATAATAAAAATTAAAATATTTCAACATTATTTGAAAACATTTTAAGACTGAAATAAATGTACATTTTTCTTTAAAATGCAGAAAACGGTTCTAATTTTCAGGTTTAAGGATTACTTTTTGATGATGATGAAACTGATTTTTTAATGTACAAAGATGTTTGAGAATTTAAAATGATTTTTAAAAATTATCCTTATAGTTGTATAAATCACTACATGAATTATAACCTAGTTAAATATCTCTAGAGCAATAGAAAAATAATTGAGTTTGGTCTTCCTAAAATATCCAGTAGATTCAGTAGACTTCTCACAGAATGTTCTTTAACTGCCTAAGAATTAAAATTCATTCTGCCTCTTAACTGAAAACAGATATTTTTTAAAGTGAGAATTAAAGGTGGGAAAGATGGGAAGGTTGAGAAGTTTAGATTGGAAATTAATGGAGATACAAGTATAGTTTTGTTACAATAAGAGGTATTCTAATATCCCTAAGAAACATGAATTATTTTCATATAGTATGGTAAGAGTGAATTGTGTGATGTTCAAAATTCCAAAGAATCTGATGTTTCTACACATATTTATGAATTTAATCCCAACTCACATACTCAGTGAGTTATCTGCAAACTGGAGGAGATCCTTGTAATTTCCCCAGTGAGTGATGTGAGAATCCATTGAATTCTATGCTAGCATTGACTACAGTGGACACTACCAAAAGATAACTATATGTGTATGTATGCGTAGTATAAATGGCTTTACTGTGTATTTTAAGGAGGATAAAACCCTGAAATAATTCAAATGAGTCATTTGAATGCAATTGTATTGTTTGACACTCATTGGTAAATTCTATTTTATGTTTTCAGTATTTTGATGTCGGAGACACCTTATCCTCTTTTCTGATTAATTTTCACTCTTTTGAATCTAGCATTAAGTTTCTTGACCTCCCTATCAAGATTAAAATCTGTAAAATATTTAATAGCATTAGGAGAACTCTCGGGTGAACTCCTGGAAATAAGGGGTGGGGGTTAAATAATTCAGATGAATTTCAGACACATTATCTAATTTTTCGGTAATTCTGGAGTCTCTGTTTCTTTATCTGTAAAATAAGCAAAATACATGAGTCTTTCCCAGAATGGAGATAGGATAAATAAATACCTATGAAGAGTTTAGAAAGCTAAAAAAGGTGATCACAGTTGTTTTTTTTTTATTCCAAGGAAAATGTTAAAAATATTTTTTCCCCAAATAAGTAGTTAATTTGTTTTAAAAGTTCACATTTCTTTCCTGCCCCACTATTTTGTTTTTCCTTGGAAGAGTAATACGTAATGGTGGAATCTTCTTCCAAGATGGTATGGAGAAAAAAAAAAAAAACGAAAAAATTAATGAATTAAAGAAATATTCTATCTGCTTTCTGCAGGCAGATTCCAGGGGAATTTATTCTACCATAGGCAGAATAGCCTAAGGGAACTCTGATTCTTGTGTCTTTACGGTTGAAGCTGGTGAAAATAATGACTTGGCAGCACACAGAGAAATAGCAAAGGAGTTCCTATATTTCTTTCTGGTTTAATCAGTTCAGGACAACTCCGTTAAACAGTCACAGACCCTAATGAAGAAATGTTCTATGCTAGCATGTCAATGCTCTTCTGTTGAAATGAATCTTTAAGATAATAAATAGATAAGGACCCTCAAAAATGAGCATATCCTCTAGGCTCTGTTTTTGTATTCTCAGATACAAGTCTGAATTTAACCCCAATGATTCATTTCAGCCATGAAGAATGACAAATAATGTACTTGTGCCTACAGGGATTCATACAGTGTGCGCGCGCACGCGTGCACACACACGCGCGTGCACGCGCACACACACACTTCAAGTAAGGAATCGTGCGTGGAATACCCATAGCTAACCTAATTCAATTGGAATCAAGTGATACCGCTTACACTTACTCTTCCTTTCTCTCCCTGCATTAGTTCTTTCCACCTGAAAATACACCAGGCCCCAGAAAGCTCACAGACCTGGTATGCTTCCATCTTAGGAAGCTTGAGACAACTTATTTTCTAAAGTACTTTTACAGTTATTGAAATCTTGATGGAAAAATTATTATAGTAGCCATTTTGAAATGTGGGAATTACATAAACAGTCTATTTTGCCTCTCTTACTAGAAAGCAGTTCGTGGATCTTGGCTTTTATTCTGTTCCTCTGCATCGTGCATGTTAGATATTCTGTGGAGCTGATCGCTTCAACCAAAATGTTTGTGAGCATAAACTGTGTCTTTCTTCAGAACGTATATAGTACTGTATTCTGTGACACCCGTTGCTGTTTCCTAGCTATGCTTTCTTAAAGATTTGTTGAGGGTTGTATTTTGTTTGGAAATTTTGCAATTAGAAGAAGAAAAATAAGAATTAAAAACCTGTATTTAATTTAACCTGGCTTAAAAAGCAATTTAGAGGATGTGGTGGACCGTTTCTTTATTCATTCAATAAAATTTTATTTATTCTCAATTATTTGTGGGTTCGTTTTGCTTTGTTTTGTTTTGGTCCTGGACTTTGTATATGAGGTGGATTAAGCTCTCGTTTTGAGCGGGTTTCTTTCAGCTCAGGTATTTCTTGCAGACATTACCAACTTGAAGTAACAAACCAAATGTCCTGTGTTAATTCAATAAAACAATTGTTAAAGCTTGTACCCACTAGTATATTCATGACTCAAGAAGGGGATGAGTATACATCCAAGAAAATAAGTCATATATTTATGGTCTTACATGTACTTTGAAATTTCTTTCACCCCTAAGTAGTGAAAAGTGATATCTTTGGTGACACCTAAGCAAAGAACAGAATCTAGTCAAATTCAGTTCAAATATAACACTTTGCTTTTACAGTAACATGGCATAATTTAAGTGAACTGAGGCTTAATTGTTGAATCCTGCAGCTCTATTAACCACAACCCAAACAACTCTATCTGGTTCATATTTAGCAAACATTTTAGATCTTCATTAGTATAAAGGTCATCTCATTAACTAAGAAACTAGTTGCATTGGTTGTTAAGAAAGATAGCCTAATCCTTCTTAACATTTGCAAATATAGAAAAAATGGGAAGTCAATATATTCATTTTTGGGAATGAGGTTAATGGTGTCATAGTAGGTATTGTTTAATTAAGTGGATCTCAACCTTGACAGCCTATTAGAATCACCTGGGGACCATTTTAAAACTATGCCCAAGCCTCACCTCAGAGCAGTTAAACCAGTTCTTGAGCTGGGAGCCCCAGGCTTTGTAGTTTTTTCAAGATTCCGTAGGTATGATTCTAATGAGCAGTCAGAGTTGGGAACCACAGGCTACATGGCTTTTCCCACCTTGATAGCCCTGTTATTTGTATATATGGGTCTTCAGGACTTCTGACCCTGGGATATGGGGCTTCAACCACTGTCTGACACCTAGGGAGAACCCACATACAATAACTAGTCCAACTGAAACCCGGCCCAGGGAGAGTCTTCTCTTTCCTTCCTTCCTTCCTTCCTTCCTTCCTTCCTTCCTTCCTCCTTCCTTCCTTCCTTCCTTCCTTCCTTCCTTCCTTCCTTCCTTCCTTCCTTCCTTCCTTTTTTTTCTTTCTTTCTTTCTTTCTTTCTTTCTTTCTTTCTTCTTTCTTTCTTTCTTTCTTTCTCTCTCTCTCTCTCTCTCCTCTCTCTCTTTCTTTCTTTTTCTTTCTTTCTTTCTCCCTCCCTCCCTCCCTTCCTTCCTTCCTTCTTTCTATCTTTCTTTCTTTTTCCTTTTCTTTTATTATTTTATGCCTCTCTTAGGAGTTCTATGGCACATATTACTGGTACTACACTGTTGAAGCATTCAACTATGCTCTTTTTAGGATGGCTTATTAATACACGTGTATTCTCAACTGCCTACTCAAAGATAAGGATGGTGTTGAGAGAGCCTGGATATGAGTAGGTGCTTGATAATATTTGTTGATTTATTGGAAAAAAAAGAACCCAAGGTAAAAAAAAAAAAAAGGTTTTTGAATCTCTGTATGTCCTGTTGTCAAACTAGAACAAGAATTTTCAAATGTGAGTAGTATAGGATACTGTAGCAACTTTTAGGTTGCTTGGTAATCTAAAATCTATTATGCATATCTTAACTTCAAAAAAATTTTTACATGTGCTTTATCCAAGCTCCTAATCCATAAGCCATGATGGATTTCCCAACATACAGTGTAAAGTTCATCAAAGATTGGATTTGACCACCAAGACCCATTTACATTTCCCTAAAATATCTTCCAGGAAAATAGTACATCAAGTCAAGTGGGAAGCTTGGGGATTTAGTAAGAGCGAAGTTGATTCCAGAGATTTCCAAAACACAGAAACAGGCAGCTAGAAGACATAATATTTAACAAACAGATTCCTCACTTTTGTGGAGGCATGGGATAGAGGCGAGGCATGGGATTAGAATCCCATCATTTTAATTAAATTGTTTAATTTCATTAAGAAATTGCTGTTAATAACCATAAAAGAAATAGTTATTGAGTGTTTATTGTGTAAACCTTTATACTAAAAGCCATAGAGAGAAAATAAAAAGTTTTCTTTTACAAGGTATTTACGGACCAAACAGAAGGATGTGAACCCTACCTGAAAAAGGACTAACAATCTTGATACATTTTTGAGGCATTCTCTGATTAACACAACTGTTTGGTTGTTGTTGGTTTTTAATTTTTTTTAGCATGGGTTTTATTCATTCTCAAACTCTACAAATTTACTGGAGTTATTAATAAAATCTTTTAAGTCTGAAATAATTAGACTATTGCGCCCAACTAGTGAAGCAGCCTAAACCTTGCCAATCTGACCATAATAAAAGAGTTTGAGAGGATGTCCTTGTTCTTGTTGACTTGTGATTTTGAGGGGATGTTGGTTGTTTTTCTTGACTTGTGACAAATTCCAAATGCTCAAATAAATTAGAGTGCTATGTTTTCATTTATTAGCAAGACATTCTCCCAAACGCATGTAGTACTATTGACTACAAAGTCACTCTTTACATTAAGGGTTTGGTTTATTTATCCAATGATTAAGCAAATTTATGAACAATTCAAATAAATACCATGGATATTATTTTGCTCCCATATTAATTAGCCCTCATAGTAGCAAAGCTCTTATTGCTTAAATTATACTGATTAAATCACTTCCGAAAGCAAGTTTTTTTATTTGTGTTAGTTTATGTATATATGTAGGAACAATTATATATTGTGGTATTTGTAAGGAATCAATAGTAATTGGCTTAATAAGGAAAATAAAATATTGAGAAACTATCTAGTTACTTAAAAACTAAATATTACCTTAATTTAATCATTAAAAAACCATGAAAAATATATCTATATTTCCAAGTTGACAGAGAAAACTTTCAAATTAATTATTCGTACTCTCATCTTGTCTTTTTTGAGTAAGCGGTACAAAATAGCACATTTGCCATTGGTGTAATTAGATTTAAACATTCCACGTCTTTGCTCAGGGAGGCATTCAATATCATCAACTCAAATAGGTCTCTAATACCATCACAAAACTAGCAGGGCACCGATCATGAAAGACAAACCCACTTTTTAATTTATATTTTACAAAATCTATATTTTAATAACGTGTACACAATTTTTAAAAATCCAGAGCATTCACGCCCATGTATTCTACAGAAAAAGTCTGACTACTTCATGCATATGCACACACAATGCGCCAAGCATAAATGCATTTTACACCACAGGAAGGCGGCTGTTTTAAGCATACAGGTAATGATACCGTAACTTCACCAGAACAGGACAAACTTACAAAGTTTAAGGAAGTGATTACTTTTCTGAGGACAAAAACTGAAGTACAGCCTAATTCTACTTTTTCTAAAGATTGGTTTCCCTGAAAGTAGTCCAGGAAAGGGATTGGGGGCATTACTTTCACAGCAATAAAAACCATTCACAAGTCCATCAATGAGATCTACAAAATACTGATAATGGGAAAAGAAAGGCAATAAAATCATTGTGTCCATAGGACTAGTGATGTGAATAAAAATACCCCGAAAGTTTGCTAATTTTATTCTAAGAATGCCTTCTAGGCCACCGAAAGCCCCTGCAACTACTGGGAAGAGGGTTGAGGCTCGGGAGCCGGACCACTGGGCATCACCCAGGCGGGGCCGCGCGTCCTAAATGGCCATCTGGAAAGGCTCGGGCTGGAAGCCGAAGAGCCTGGGGCTGTAGGGTTCGCTCTCGCCCGGCAGTTTCGCGCCGGCAAACGCGAGGTAGTGGTCGCGGCCGAAGTGCTCACAGTGGAGATTGACCCAGTCCCGCTCTGAGCCAAATCGCTCGGCCTCAGCCAAGATGCGGGTCAGAGCCATGATGTAGCTCAGCGCCATTTGCAGGGTCTCATACTTGGACAGCTTTTTATCCTGGCCCCATTGGGGTACCACTCTGCGCAGGCGGTCGAAAGCCGTATTGAGCCCCTGCATGCGGCGGCGCTCGCGCGCGTTGGCAGCCAGGCGCCTGCGCGCCGCGCTCTCCAGCCGCCCGGCTCCGGCGCACGTGCCCGCGCACTCGGCGCCGCCCGCGCATGCGGCTGCGGCGCGCGCTCCGGCCGTCAGGTTGCTGGGCTGGCAGGACTTCATCCCCCGCAGGAAGGAGGGAGGCGTCCAGCTCGCTCGCTCGTGGGATCTGAGCGTGGTCTGGTCTGTGGAGCAGCTCTCCAACTTGTCTCTTCTTAGCAAGTAAGTTACACACGCAGCCACTCGCGTGGAATCAAAGTTTACAGTGGGAAGCGCGGGCCTCCGCCTTCTGTTCGTCCTACTGTATAGCCAGATTGATGTCTTTTCACTTGCCCAAACTTAGGGGAAATTGAGATGCTGAAGAGAAAGTCATTTTCCCAACGTGAAGGTGAAAAAGAGAAGGGAACCTTCTTGCGGCAGAATTTAGTGTGGCCGATTCTGGGAAGGCCTTTCGGGTCTCTCTGGGAAAGCCCAAGGCTTCTTTTCAGGAGGTGATCTTTGTCGAAGCGCAGATAGGGAAGGAACGCTTTTCCCGCAGTAGCCGTCGGAGAATGCTGGATAAATCTTTGAGGGAGGAGAATTTATAGTAGAGGGCTGAAGGAGGGAACAGGTGGTGGCAGGTGGGCGGGCGTCCCTCAGCTTCCATCTCAGCACCTTCCTACCCTGGGAACTGCAAGGGGGACGGGGGGAGGGAAGGGGGACGACGCACAGCAAAATCCTGACATTACAGCCTTGTCTGTTGAAGTTTCTCCAAAGCTATGTCCAACAGTAACACACCATCTGGAGTGGCCTGGCTGTCCCCAAAAGAATAACAAGATGGGGGTGGGGGGGGGGGAGAGCTTGGTCCATCTTTTCCCATATCAACGGGCAGCTTGCATATCAAAAACTTAACAGACGTTTTAAATTTATTAGAAATCATTTGTGTGAACATGTCGGTCTTGTAATTATGAGATATAATTATAAAAAGAGATTTATCTTTGTCAAGAGGCGTGACAGTTTTGGATATTGCTGATCTAATATGTTGACATTTTAATTTTTGCTATTAAGTTGAAGCAAATTAACAGGTCCTAATATTGCGGACCTAGAATTTTACTGTGGAAATAATTTGGCTGCCTTCTGCAGAATAATTTATTATAGCGTATCAAAAGATATTAATGGTATATCAAAAAATTTATGTTATTCTAATTATATAATTGAATTGCATGAGTTCAGCTACTTAGGCAAATTAATTCAGAATTTGTACTTCATTTCCCCTGACAGAGATTCACAAATGTTTTGGGGACCTACATTGCAATGATAATCACTTAAGTATTTAACTCGACATTTAAATCTAATAAAACTAATCATAATACATATCTATGTGCAAAATGGAAACATCTAAGTGATTTGTGAGGTTTTTAAAAATAACTCCGAATGGACAGCATCTCACCCACCTCATAAAGCTGTGAATATTTCATACTACTTGGATGTTTCAGTTGTGTCAGCTGTCCTCAGGAACAATAATGCAGCGTGATTTTCACTTCTGATAATGATAAGTTTATACAGAGAACCCATTAGCTTGATTCTCTCAGCAGTTTTCTAGCTCATAAGGAAGAGTAAAACGTCAAAGAAACCATTTCCAAATTGATTCAAGCCAGGGTTATTTCTCGATTCTCCAGGAAGACCCAAGTCTGCTCCTTTTCTTTTTGAAATATGGGTTATGTCATCATTATTCTCAGATATTTTTGTTTAATTATCAACACTCTCACAAATCAGGAGTCTTTTAACTGTGACTTGCTTCTGCCACTGTTGCCTCAGACTGAAACCCCATTGTGACTGCCGTGACTCCAATCCAGTCTTCCCATAAATAGTTGATTAATCCCCAGCTGATGCAATGACAATGAAATGAAGTTGAGTAACATGAAGACAATAGGATGCAATTGAACATTAATAATCTCTAGCATGGCAGATGTTGAATGCAGGCTTTTGCATGGAGCCACTCAGCACTGTTACTCTGAATCTTAATAGTCTTGGTCAGGAACAGTAGTCCTCTGACAGGAAAGACTATGTTATTTAGTAATCAAAATGTCAAATATTTTCAATTTTTATGGAAATCTGCCCTATAAATCTATTATTTCTCATGTTTGTTTATTTCATCTCTTTCCACCAAGGAACATCCTCTGTGCTACTCTTTGGAATGTTTCCAACTACATTCTGTGTACTTCTTGGGGACACTATTGACCAAAGTGCTAATGAGGTACATGATTTTGCAAGCCATATATTTAGAGTTGGTGAGATTATAGCTTGAGCACCAAGAAAATCAAAAGAAAAAATAAAACAGCAGTCTGAACACAGCACAGCAGTAATAGAACATGAACTAGCAAATATCTATGACATGAAATTGATCCAAGGATAAAAAGTATTGCTGCAATAAAGGGCCTTAGAAGGTGTATAGTAAGACATTTCCCAAATGCATTCTGAAGGACGATTTATTAGTACTATAAAGATGCTTTGGAGAAAAAGATTCCATTAACAACTAAGTTTAGGAAACATATCTGTTATCTCCTGCTTGAAGAGCCATGAAGCAGATTTGGTGTAGTAGAGTTTCTAAGAAGCCCTGAAGTAAAGAAGTCTGTTGACTCCTGCATTTCCTAGACCTTGAACACAGAACCCTTTTTTCCTAGAAAGGCCTATTAACAATTTCCTTGGAACACACTCTTTTCAAATTTGCTGTAGTGCCTCTCATTTATTTTATAGAGAAGAAACTGAGATCCAGAGACTAAACGCTGTGCTCAAAGGCACTGAACAATTTAATGACTGAATTAAGATTAGAAGTCAAATCTTTTGTATCCTCTGATTTTAGAAGTTTTAAAATTATGAGTTCACTTAATACAAGCTCTTCAGTTTACAGTGGGGCAACTGAGATCCACCAGCGACTTCTCAAAGTCAGGCAGGTCACTAGTAAAAGATTCAGGAATAGAATTAGAAATTTTATGCTTCAAGAGAGTATCGTTTATTTTATTACCCTAGTGTCTAGCACAGTGCCTAGAAAACAATAGGTAATAAATAACCCACACTGAATGGCTGGAAAATAAATTAGATAAATGATAGATGATTAGAGTGAATGCATTCCTAGTAAATAACTCATACAAAAGATTTTCACTTCCTTTGTAAAGAACACACACTAGCTCCACATTTTGAATGCAGAATTGCTTCTTATCAAAAAACATCCTTAGCCATTTGTGCCAGAAGAACATGCATGTCAGACTAATTTCCACAGTGTTTCTACACTGAGGGCATGATCCTACCAGGTGAATTGGCAGTTACTGTATGTCTAGGGTTTGGCCAGAAATCAAAACTGGCAGATGGACATGAGGGGAAGGTAGAAGGCGCTTACTTACACTCGTAGAGTAGAAAAATAGGACAAATATTATTTTAGAGGTAAAAGATCAATGGCTGGAAATTATTACATAAAACATAAAATAGGTCCAAAGGTAAACATTCTTATCCAAAACTGCATTTAATTTTTAAAATGGAAATTCTCCAAATAAACACTCAAGATAATGGGAGAGAACACTTGGCAAAAAATGTTCATTCTGAAATTTGCAGAGAAAAATATGGGAAATGAGGACTAGGGCATCCTTCTGGAAGGGGTGGCAATTTGGGGATTCTGGGTCCCTGAAAACCTCAAAGATAAGCCAGCGAAAGACAAAGGAATGAAGTTAGTTCCATTCACATTTCATTAAAAACCACAAGTGTAAGGTGTTAAAAGTTCTTATAATTTTATAGTGTGCTATGTAGTTACAAAGAGGGTAAATCTCACAAAAGGATTTATATGTTTAGAGAAAAGAAGGAAGAGGCAAAGTCTTGCACGTCACGTCTGTCTCCTGTTCCTCAAAGATCCAGGAAACAGAAAACCTAGTAGAGAGCAGAAACTGAGAGGGGACAGAGACTAATAATAGGATTAAGAGAAAGATGACAAACATGTCCCAGGCCCCAGAAGCGATCACCTCCAGAAAGTACCGGTTCACCAAAGGGCCCCAAGGGATTCTCCAACCCCCAGTCACTTCACACACTTATCTCCTGCTTGAAGAGTTATGAATGAGAATTCTGACTTGGCAGTCTGATTTAATTTCTACTCATCAAGAATCAGACTGACTTGCATGGTTCAGACTCTGCATTGACCTTTCCCAGTAATGGGTTTTAGTCTCTTAATATCTGAACTAACTACGATTTTTGAAGTCAGTTTTGAAGCCTGGATCTGTCAACTAGCTGTGTGCTTTTGCACAAATCACTTCTGTTTCTCCATCTGCAAAATGGAATGATAAAACCTACCTCTCAGGGCAGTAGTGAGCATTAATATAAGACTGTACCTATAAAGGACTCTGCCTTGTCCCTAAGAAAGTCACTCTTTAAGTGACAGCTAATACACGTATTCTGAATAGTTTTTACAATTGATAATGAAAATGAACTCATCAGTTTTTGCCGCTTTTTAATGTATAATTTTTGAACCTTTTACACATATAGCTACAGATAGTTATGATATGAATCCCAGCTGTGTGACTTCGGGCAACTTACTTGACCTCTCCATGCCTTACACCCTCTCTGTAAAGGAGGGTTAAAAATAGAACTAATCTCATAAAACCAGTATGAGGATTGAATCAGTTACTCTTTTAAAGCACTTGGATCTATGCCTGGCATACAATTAAATTCAATTATATGTGCTTGTTTAGATAAACAAAACGACCTGTTGCAATGATCCAGATACAGACTGGCCACCCCCCCCCCGCCCCCTTATGCTCGTTTTTGCTTTATTTTTTGCTCTTCAGTGCTTGTCCCACAGAATGAGCAGGGACAAGAAGAGGAGGGTAAATTCAAAATCGTTCCTGTTGCCTTTAATACTGGAGCAATCAGTTTGAATATCAGTGATTGAGTAGTAAATTGGTGGTTTCATTGTAGATTGAAGTTCAGTTTACAGTTACAGACACATACAGCAGGTCCTCTAATAGCATCATTTCATTCGACGTCATTTCATTATAACATTGATAAGAGAAAAAATATATTCCGGGGGGACCATTATGTGTGTGGAGTTCACATATTCTCCCTATGTCTGCGTAGGTTTTCTCTGGGTACCCCAGTTTCCTCATACATCTCAAAGATGTAAATATTGGGTAAATTGATGTGTCTAAGTTGTCCCAGAATGAGTGAGTGTGGGCGTGATGTGCCCTTGCAATGGAAGCGTGTCCTGTTCAGGGTGGGTGCCCACCTGTGCCCATGAGGTGCCAGCAGCCTCCAGCCACCCACAACCCTGAACTGAGTAAGCGGGTTGGAAATTCATTATCTTACCTGTTTTCATGAATCTTAAGTGTACAGCTCACAATGATTTCAATGTTTAGTATTAGGCGCATTTTGCATCTTTATTTAGAAGTTTGATGATGTTTTTGTGATCAGAGCTATGCCTTGGGAACTTAACTCTTGTTTGTATCAATTAGCCTATAGTGAAATTGGTTTTGTTATACAGCATTTTGCTGTTTCCAAGAACCTATCAATGATGTTAAGTGAGGACTTGTACTTTAAAGCATAAATTTTCAGAGGATGCTCCACTTTTTCAGTGACTGAATTATTTACATTTATCATCCAGGGCCCTTCCCATCCTAGTACTGAGGTTTTTGAGAAGACAAATCAATAATCATGTTTCTTTTCATGAGCTCAGAGCATAGGGAATCTGTCTTAGAAATGTGCTGGACTGTTCAATGATAAACTTGGGCTGGAAGTTACGTTTTTCAGAATGCCGTCCCTGTCTAGTTCCAGGTTTGAGTTAAGCAAAAGTGAAGTTTTGGAAGGCAGAAGTGAAGCCACCATGCTCTAAACATCATGTGGGTTAGAGGCCGTGAGAGGTAGATGTAGAGGTGCTGGTGGATTCCAGTCTGTCCTCGCTTGTTCTCATTGTGTATCCGGTGCTCCCTGCCTCCCGCCAGCCCTGCTGACCGACAGCAGCCCCAGGCCCACTATGCTTCACGCTGACTCACAGAGGTGGGAGCCACAAAGAAGCTGACTTCTGCACCAGCCTCCCCACTCAGTGCTACTGCAGCAGCTGGATGTACCTGGCTTCCAGACTGGGGTCTGGCTGCTTAGTGACTGCTCTCTGATCCTTAAACAATCCTTTTTGGGCCCTTATATTTCTAGTTACTTGCCCAATTGTGTAAATCCTCATCCTTATAATAAATTCCTTCTTCCATAATGCAGTGGCTCTGCTTCCCTGGTTGGACCCTGACTGATATGAGGAATTTTTCATTCAGGCTACAGTAAGGCAACAGGACCAGTCTCTGCCTCCCAGAGGAGACCCTCCACACTGGTACCCTGTTGTCTATGTGTCCACCAGAATTAGAGCCTTTGTCTCTTGGAGAGTAATTACTATGTCCATCTGTTCAGCCCTGTACCAAGCAACATCAGGGATAAGACAGACTTTAACCAAATGGAATTCACAATTCAGTTGTGGGGATAAGACCTAACTCACATCAAACAACTACCCTGAGTGGTAAACCAGAGTCATGCTCTTCCAGAAGCACACAACACAGTCCATTAGAGTATGGGAAAAGATTAGAAATCCTGATATTTATTTTATCTCATTATTCTCATTTCTATCTTGGGTTGTGTTTTATACTGTATAAAATATAAACATATACGTGAGTATATACCAATGATTTTTATTTTGTAATAGGAGTGTGGTCAGAAAAGCTGGGACCACTGTCCTAGGCATGCAGCAGCACACGATTAGTATCATTAGGAACTCAGAGTCAGGAGATTTTACTGTGCTTCGGGAGGTCAACGAATTTCAACTGGTGGCCCTACCTCTCCAACATCACCTCTTACTGTTGCCCCTCAAAAGGCTGCTCCTTCACTGTGCATGCTCACCCCGAGCTTGGAGCTGCTTCTCTGGTTGCTCCATTGACCTCAAATGCAATTTCCCCCAATTTTTCCTGCCTTGTTCTGTTGTGTCATTCAGCTCCTGTTCTGTTTGATGCTTTATGTCCTTAGTTGTTTGGGAATTCAGGGGCTTCCTTTGTACTGTTCCTAGCTGTGTCACTAGTACCTAGAGTTGGGGATAGCATAATAGATGTTGAAGAAATATCAGTTGAAGGAAAGGAGGGAGGAAGGAGGAAAAGATAGATGAGGGACCCCACACAAAGGGAGAAGAGACACTGTTCCGCTAGCAACACAGCTCTTTTTCCTCCTGGACTCTTTGGCGGCGGGGGCAGGGAATTGTGCCCCACAAAAGCTGTGGCAACAAGCCTGCTGCTTTTGTTTCTGCTCTGAAATTGTGGTATCCGCTGTTTCGCAGTGAGCAGGTGGCTTGCTTCCCCAAAGGATGGCTCTCATTACAATCCAGGTTTCAGGCAGTACCTGAGTCAGCTTAGAGTAAAAGCCCAGAGGCCTCGCCAGCCCAGGCCAGCAGCTGATGCAGGCTCCCTGCCCCAGGGGAAGCGGTTTTCTGTTAATTTTAGTTGGTGTTGCTTTTTTGTTTCCTTGTGCAATTTCAGCAGCTTGGCTGAACGAGTTATTCCAAATGTCCAAAAGCCAGATCTTTTCTGAGGTTGTGTTCCTATCCCTCCTCACCATCAGGTTTAATTACCTCCCTGCCTGTGTCCCAGGCTTCTACTGACATCCACTGAAGAGGGAGCAAAAAGATATCCTGCCTCAATGACCAGACATCTGTACCAGTCATTTTCCTAGGCTGTCTCTAAGTGGAGTCCAACACTGGTAACCATATGAGCATATACTCTTTCTATTCATTTGGCAACCATATACCAGCTTATTTCATTGTTTCGAACTGATTTTCATTCATTTCTTTATGCAACAAATACGTATTGTACTATGTGCTGTGTACTGTTGCGAACACTAGGAATAGAGTTGACTACATTGCAAAAGTCTCTACCCTCATGAATATTTAAAACTAGGATTGCTGTTATCGTATGAATGTATTTCCTGTTTCTATGTAAAGGTTAGCAGTTCTTTGAAGGAAGGGCCAAATTTTAGATACCTGGGTCTTACAAGAGTGTTCAATAAATGCATATTTGCTTCTTGGTTGACTGAAGTTCTTAGGCTGATCTTAAGCTGAGGAAACCAATATCATGACCAGGAAACACCAGATGCTTACCAGGTGTTAGTTCTACCCTCACAATACCCTTTGACTAGGGACACATAACCTTTATTTTGTGGCCAAGAAAACTGAGGGCTCTGGTGAAACTGAGTTATACAGCCAGCAACTAGATTTGGTACCCAGTTCTTTTTCTTTCTAGAGCTTGTGCTCTGTGCTGCAGTTTGTCTTGTCCGGGACAGGGCCTTATTTATTACTGTGTCCCCTGTGCCTAGATTGCTTGGCACATAGTAGCTGCTCATTAAACATGGTGACTATGTATGCAGCACCATGTCAAGCCCAGCCTGTCCCAGCCCCGCTAAAACACTAGGCAGTGGAACTGGTCATCTGAAGGCACTGATTAGCCTATTTCTGTAAACGAAGACTGAGGTTTTCTTGAAGCACAATCTCCCGCTAATGGTTTAGAATTTGTACCTAGTCCTGACCTTGGTGTCTCTAATATACATGGGGTGAATCAGAGGCACCTGAGGACTCACTGACCTTACCCTTTCTCTTTGGATCCTCTTGCAACTTCTCTCTGGCCCCACCACACACTGTATATCTTCCTCCTTGGGTTACTGAAGGCCTCCTTGGGTTAGTGAAGGCCTCATTAACCAGACCCTCAGCCTGGTTAGTGAGGTCCCTCATTTACCATGAGCTCCCTCCTCCTGAGATCTGGACACTTGTTCTTTGCTCAGCAATGAACTAGGGGCCTGCTTCATCCTACAAACACTTCCCTAGCCCCAGGACCCACCACATTTCACCATAGCCACCGCTTCCTGCTTCTGCATCTCTTCACGCAATATCAGATCCCTGGAAATTAGTACCAAAAGAGAGAGACCTGAAGTTTGCAAATACCCTTCTGACACTGGGCTTCTGACTCTCTTCCTTACAGGCCAGTTTCACCACTGAGTCAGCTCTTCAAACCCCGGCCTTCCATTGCTTGCATGTTCACTTGCCACCACTGCCAGTTCTTCAGACTTCAGTGAACCAGACAACTGAGCACCAAGGCTTTGTCAGTCAACCAACCGCTGTTGACTGCAGTGCTTGGATGACAAGTGACAACCACAATCCCCTCCTTTCAGTATACTTGTCCTGTTCTCCAGCTGCTAATGCCCAGTTACCATATAATTTGTCACTCTAGTTCACTTGATTCACCTTAGCAAGTTTGCTTTGCTGCTAACTGATGAACCCAGGTAACAGTGGTTCAAGCCTCCATGCTTCCTGCTGGCATGTAGGATATAGGTAAGTCATCTCAAGTGGAAGCCAAAAGTTTACTGAAATATTGACAGTGTTGAGCCAAGAAATACCCCTAGAACCCGAGTTTTCTGCAGAAACCCATTAGAAGAATTCTTAGCAATCTGATCTCCGAAGTCTCCCCAGACTCAAGCGGGTCAGAGAAATTCCAGAGTGCTGGCTCTAATCCTCAAGGCCCTTTTCTCCCATGCTTCACTTTACTCAGATCGGCTTTCTTGGTTCCCCAAAATATGTTTCCCAAAGTGTGTTCTGAAACTCACCCTTCAACAAAGAAAAGGAAATTCTGGCTTAAATAAAAGTATATAGACTTTTTACTGCAGGACTTCTCAAGCCTTTCCTATGATCATGAGCCTTCTTGGGATGGGATATGCGTTTTCCCAGATTATGTGGCCGTGGAACCTCTTCATGTCAGAGCATAGCCACAGAACAGTATCCACAGAAAACAATTTTGGAAAATGCAATCTGAATCCATACTTTTACATTAAGGAGAAGGCCATCTTAAAACATTTTAGTGGTTGATTTTTTAAAAAAATATCTGTGTATCTTTACACTCAAAAGCTTTTTAACTCCCCACTTTAAAATTAACCAGCTCTTTCTCCTTTACATTCTAGTCATTCTTTTGAGTCCTGAAAATTTTTCTTATAAAGCTACTTCTGAGCATGCAAATTCTCTGGGTAGTACTGAGTGTGAGTTCGATGTGCTGGAAGAAGCATGTTGGGGCTGGGAATACTCAGAAAAAAATCTAGCTGGTAAGGAGGATGGTCAGAGGCTCACTGCTCAGTTGGCAGCCAGCCCAGAATTAAACTGTGTGTAAAGGGACCAAGGAAAGGAAGAAAGTGCCAATAGAAGAGTCAGTTTCAAAAGGAAAAAATCTAGCTGGTAAGGAGGATGGTCAGAGGCTTACTGCTCAGTTGGCAACCAGCCCAGAATTAAACTGTGTGTAAAGGGACCAAGGAAAGGAAGAAAGTGCCAATAGAAGAGTCAGTTTCAAACTAAGGCAAACCCATTGTTTATTGTCCAAGGCCTGGTTGTAGACATGTGGCTGTGAATAACCTATCTCTGTTATTTGAGTGCTTCTAATTATTGTCCAATTAACCTGTTAGAGAGATACACACAATAGAATATACAGATGTGAAATTATAATGTACACCTGAAAATTATGTAATCGTATTAACCAATGTTACCCCAATAAACTTAATAAATAAAATTAAGTAAAATAAAAAATGAAAAGAGACAGAATCAGACATCGTATGCCTTCTGTTGGCAAAACAGTGCCTGATATACCTACTAAAAAATGGAACCTGAGTCTTATAAGGCCTCCATTTCTAACAATTTGCATCCAGGGGATAGAGAAACATGTTAAGTGATACCATGGGGAAGCAATCAGCAAAACCAAGAATTAAGAATCTGGGTAGGACAATTGAGTGGTTTTTTCAACAAATATACTACATGAGGGGAAAAAAAGTGGAAAGGAAACCTATGGAATTAAAATAAGAGACTAGAACCATGTCAACCGTATGCAATGTGTGGATCTTGTTTGGATAAATAAATCAACTAAATCAACTCTAACAATATTTATGAGGCAATGAGGGAAATTTGGACACTAATTAAATATTTGATAATAGGAATTATTGTTAATTATTTTAGGTACAGTAAAGATTTCATGGTTATATTGTTTAAGTCCTTATATTTTAGAGATACATGCTGATATATTCACAAATGAAATTATAAATGTGGAATTTTCTTCAACATAAACTAGGGAAATGGGTAGAGGTATAGGTATTACAAAATTGTCTATGAGTTAATAATTGTTGAAGTTGGGTGATGGGCATATCGTGGTTCATTATACTATTCTTCTTGTCTGAAATTCTCCATAATATAAAGTAAAAAAAAAAAAAGAAAAGTTGGTCATACCATATGAGCTCCTGAAATTAGAAATTAGTCAGTTGAAAATGTTTATTTCATGGTTGTGTTTGGTGATATTTTGGAAATAGGGACATAATTCAGAATAAGAGCAGTATGTGTCTTCAGGTGATGCTAGTCAGCATCAGTGCCTTGGGATCAAAGAGGTGACCCTCTTGCAGTTCAGTCACACCATAGAATCTGCTTCTGGGTTCCCAGAACTTAATCTAACCCCTTTCTGGTGTTACACAAAACCTTCCTGGAGGTACACCTAGCTGCTTCCCCCTGGTCTCATCCCAGTTCCTTTATCTACCATGTACAGAGGATGGGGAGAGTGGGAGACTTAAAGAGACAAATAGAAGGCACAAATCCTCAAGGAGGGAGCTCTATAAGAAGACTGTAACTGTTAGTTTATGGCATAGAAACATCAAAACTCCAGGGACCTTGGAGAAAATTTTGGCAAATCATGTGAAGTCTATCATAAGCTAAAGCAATAACACTGATGCTCTGAGCGCTTTCTGCAGAAGTGAGGTTGGGTTGTACCAAAGGCAGCCATCTGGGAGGAGGCTGGTCATGGCCATGTCAGCAGAATGCGCTCCATGGCCAGAAAAGAGAAGAAACTGAACTGGCCCTTCCAGGGATTTGTGTCTTTAGCTCTGCTACAAAGTTACCAAACCCATAGTCACATCAGGTGGAAAATCTCCCTATCCGAGGGATCTGGAAGGATGGCTTTTATCTCGCCCAGAGATTTTGCCCAGCTTCAGAGCTGTCACTGATAAATGGACCTAATCTCACATTTGAATCCTCAGCGGAAGCCCTTTGGAAAAGATGAGGCTAAAGCCTTCATAGTCTGAATGAGTGCCACAGTGCGGATCCTATGAAAGAAGCCATTTCCAGTAATAACTGTAGAAAACCTTGGCCGCTTCACTGGATAATTAGCATGGCCAAGGCTGTTCCAGTTAATCATTGGAGGTAGTATTGTAGTCCATAAAGAAAATAAAATGCACTTAGCTGTATAAGTTTGTGCAGCTTTAAATGTGCCTGGGGCCTTTTCTCAGAGATATTTGGCATTTGAAGAATTAACACTCTGGTGTCACCTATTCTTAAGGAGGCCCACTTGGGTCATTTTGTATAGGCACAAGTTTAAATTCCAGGTTGCCAGATGTAGATGTAAATCACTTAGCCAGGGAACAGGTCCAGCTGGCTGACCACCTGGTACCTGCATCTCCATGCAGCTCTTGTGGTTGAAGATACCTTTTATGGGGGAAATGTTATGTTATGATGATATTCTCAGGGTTGGAGAACCCATTGGTTTTTGGATTAACCCACTTGCAAACATCACAAACCTATGTACAAAACTCACACCCTTCTGCCTTTTTAAAGAAATTTTTGTAGAAAATAGTATCACTTAATGTTCTTGCAGAAAAAAAATAAATGAAACCCATCTTTAGGTAATTTAAACAAAAAGGAGATGTGGAATGAAATGAGGGGTAGCTCACTCAATTCAAGGAAGCTTAAACAACCAATTATTTGGCAAGACATGAATGAAGGTGACCTGAGACCTTAGGAGCCATTTCTCTTGGCCCTGAAGCATTATCATGAGCTGACTCTGCTCCAACCCACTTGTCTATTTTAGTCAAGTTTTCAAATACTCAGGAGAGAGAATTGGACTGGCCAGCTTGTCAGGTGTCTGTCTCTAGCTGTGGTTAGGAAACTGCACCATGGTCTCTGGGCCCTTGATGGTGAGCCAGAAGCCACTGCAGTTTGTGTCTGTTAGAGAAAGGAGGACCCTTTCATACTGCCCCAGCGAGGAGGGTCCAGCTGAAGCTATAGATAAAGGAAAAAAGTAATCAAGCATCTCACAGAAACTGTGATTCTGGCTGTAGCACAGTTCTCTGACCACCTCTGCTCTCTGTTCATCTGGGATAACTGGCCCTTCCTCTCCTGTCCTCCTCACTCAGCCCCATTCAGAAGCAGGACTCCTCGCCCCTGCTCCCTTGGTGTCCATTGCAATGAAGATGCCTCTGATGGGGACGTGGAGAGCTTGGAGTACACACAGCCAGGCAGTCCCACACTCCGTTGGCATGTCTGGCCCTGAAGAAAGCAACCCCATCCCCAGCTACACAGAAGTTTTTCTCCCATGTGAATCAGCACTCGATCTTGATTATCTATCTCCTAGGACTGATCTACCCGAGAAACAAGACAGAAGTCATTGCCATGACCGTTGCTGGGTTCTCTGGCATTCTAGTTCTGAAAGATCCGAAGACTGGCAAGAAGTTCTTGTAAAGCAACAACTCATTTATTACAGGATGAATGAAAATATATAACATTATGCCTGCATCTTCATCTCTTTTTTGAAAAACGAGAAAGAATAATGAGCCAGAGTAAGGGAGAAATGAGTAAGTTAAAGAATTCCCATACAACTTTAAGACTACAGAGTTCAGTGGTAAAATGTTATGATCAAATTTTTTAAACCAGCACTGCACATTCAACACTTCTATTTCTGCTTATTTTGACATGCTTATCTTGTTCGTATTTGGTTGGAATTATCATTATTATCTTTATTGCTATTTTTGATACCTAAGATTTATTTAAAGTGCATTAATGTACCAGGCACTACACTAAATCCTTTCAACGTATATCTTATTTCATCTTCATGGTGGCCCAGTGAGGTAGGTGAGATTATTATCCCCATTTTACAGATGAGCAAAGTGAGGCCTAGAGAGGTTAAAAAGCCCCAAGGTCCTTCTGCTGGTAAGTGATGGAACCTGAATCTGTCTGACTAACATAACCTCTTATCCACTGTAAAGTCTTATGTCAGTCCTAAGAAAACTGGCCTGCCTAACATGGAGCTAGAACATTGACTAGTGCTGTCACATGCAGAGGAGCCCACATATCTCCCTGGAGCTGAAGACAGTGTAGGAAGGCTTTGGAGGTTTACATGGATTGCATTTGTGGTAAAGCCTCCAGGCCTTGGGTAAATAGTGCTAACTCTACCCTTGGTCTGGCATAGCCTAACAGCCAGGCTTCAACACTAGCCTTTAGTAACAGACTCTAATTCAACTTATCAATGGCTTGGGAAGACATCAGACTCCTTTGGAACAATTCTGGGAGGATGCTCTGAGCTCTGCCCTGCCCATTAAGGGCTGCAAATTTGTGCAAACAACCATAAAATTAAACTGACCCAGGGAGGGACATTGATTTCCAATTGGCATAGTTTGCCAGATGCTGTTTGGTCTAAGAACTGCTTGACCTCTACTAGTGAGGCCACCTGCCCTTGGCTTTGCACAGTGCTGTTCCCAGCTGGGAAGGCCTCTCCGCTAATGCTTGCTGCTGGAACTTGGGTTGAAGGCGTGGCAGGTTCTCCATATGTTTCAGAGGAGAGGCCAGCCACACCCGGGGCTAGATTCACCCTCTCATCCAACCCTTGGGCTAAAGCTGCCCCCAGGAGATTACAACCCCCCCCCCAACTAATTAAATAGGTGACCTCATGCAGCTAACGGGGGATGAGGGCTGGAGGGGGTGGAACAGAGGATGCCTGATTTAACTATGACCTGGGTAAGTAGCTCACCAGCTAGACCCAGAAATCACCGATGCATGACTAAACAGTCTCTAATGGGTCAGGGTGGTTCTATGCCTTAAATCTGGAGTTCTGTTTATTTTTAGCCAACTTTTGTAGTTTTCAAATCTTACAGTCTAAAACGTTTGTCATAGAAGCTTTACACATGATTAAAAATAATATCTATTGATGAATGTATCTTACAATCATTATTACCCATCAATCCTTGCACTGAAACGTTGGAATAAAAGTGATCATTTAAAGGCATTATTTTTTCTCATGGGACAACCTGAAGATGAATCTACCACCTTAAAAGTGTGCATACACACACACATGCACACATACAGAGCAGGCTTCTAGATTCAAAGCTTAATGTCTGCCTGTTACCAGTGCTCAGTCTAAATACCCATGAATTATAAGTTTAATAGAAATGAAAATCATAGTTTGGATTAAGGAAAGCAAACTTTTAGAGTTTTTCAGTTCAGTCTACAAGCAAATTATTAGTTCTGTTCTCCATTCTGTTTTTGCTACAAATCCTTTAGAAAGAAAGAGGACCTGAGATGCAAAGAGGAAGGCAGTTGTAATAATAGGAAATTGGAGTAAATTAAAATGACACTAAGTCACAGTACAACTTGGCCTCTTTGCCACCAACTTTTGACATTCTAATTAGGGTAAATCATTATGCAAATCTAGTCAGTCACTCATTTTCCCCCTAAGCCAGAGTGTCTGTGATTGTTTAAGTGAGGACTGTTGATGGCATAATTAAAGCTTTCCTAAAAATTAATTGGGAGTTGGAGGACAGCCTCCAAAGATGCCCTAATTTGTGGGCAGCACAACACAGCTGCCCTTTTGTCCTGCCCGCCACCAGGACGCCTAGAGTTTCCCCTCGGTATAATACAATGTGACATTTGAGGTATTCTTAAGCCTCAGTACACAAGATGGAGTGGAAGACACAGACTGACACCCGGGGTCACCTCCTGGGTATGTTCAGCTGAGGAAACAGGATTTCAGGTGAATCCAGACATGGAGCACAGAACACCTGGGTTGGGGGCATATGTGAGATAAAATTGGTCATGAGTTTATAAACATTGAAGCTGCATGATAGGTACATGGCAGGGGTGGCAGGAAGGGGACACAGGAGGAAGGTCGGAAGGAATAATAACTAAAGTATTTGCTTTGCTTTTGTGCATGTTTGAAATTTTCCATAATTAAATAATTTTAATGCATACAATACCGTTTAAATTAATTAAAACAAAGAGGCTGTTAGACTAAAGTAGTTCTAATGCTTTAGCTACCTAGATAAGCAAACCAAAATGTAAGCCTATAAATACCTCAAGGTTAAAAATCAAAACCTAATGACAGTCACACACAGCCAAATAATGCAACCATTTAAGCTTCATCAAATAATTTCCTTGCTCTGCTTCCAAGTCTTCTCTATAAAAGTCTTGCCCCTAGCTTCTGTTGGTGGAATGCTCTTAACTACTCTGGTTTGGAACTGCCTGATTGGAATCAATTTTTGTTCATATAAACTCCTAAAATTTTTAATATGCCTCAGTTTTATCTTTTAACACTACCAAAAAATAACATTTATCATGAGAAACATTCTTAGTAGCAAAAGTCAATGTGTGGTTATCCTCTTAAAGATTTATAGAGTACCTAATCTTAACAATAACTATGCTTTTCTATTACTTCTTCTCACATTGACATCACATCCCCACATCCAGCTTTGACTCTTCCTAGTTTTGCACTAGGTTGGAATGATGCTCAAAGCCTGAAGAGAGACTAGGAGAGAAGTGGGACCAGGTGAGACCAAAGTGGGAAACTGGCTGAGTGGGTGAGATCCCCAAAAATCCAAGTAGAGGATAATTGAAAGTCGATTATGATTTAATTCTGTCATTAAAAAACAAAACAAAAAAAACAGTACAATCCTGTTCAACTTAAAAATAACAATAATTTAAGTAAACCCTCCCAAATTTAAAAAATAAGAGTGTCTGGTAGTCAAAGGGCAAATTTTCTCTTGATTAACACCTCCTCTTGGTAGCTGTGAGTTAAGATGAATTAGAAGAAGCAGTTGGTAGTTTCAGTGCTATAGGTGGAGATACCTTAAATATGTGGAGCCCCTTGTCTACAGAAATCATACTGCAGGGTGGCTGTAGGCCTTGGAGGTCACCGTCTTCCCTGGTGCAGAATGATGCTTTTGTCTTTACCTTTTAGGATTATCCATGTCTGGGTGACAGTAACTAATGAGCTAGTAAAAAGCCACTCCAGCAAGGCTGTGCCCAGTTTCCTAGCTTTGTTAGGAAAACTTGAGAGAACCAGTGTGGGCTAATTAATTGGTCTTCAGGTAGTAACTAAATCAAAGGTGTCTTGGGTACCCTGGGAAGCTGGAGTCTCCTCTTTCCTGAGAATCAATCAGCTCAAGATTGATGAAGGGCTGCTAAGGTCAAGCTTAGAAACACAAAGCCATCTGCTCACTCTCTAGGGCTGATACCTGCAGTAGAGCAATTTTAGAAGAACAGGTGTTCACTTTTAACTTACCTCTTTTCTTTTATGCTGAAATCATGATTTTTAGCTAGAAAGATCCTCCAGTTGGTTGATGAACTCACATACTGTCTATTGTACTTAAAATAACCTGGCCCAAAGGTGTTGTGATAACCTCAGTTGGCTCTTGCACAAAGTCATAAACCACTCATCCTTGAGATTGGCCACTCTGGCCTCTCCAAAAGCATTTTGCAGCATCAGGAAACAATGACTATAAGGCATTGCCCCCAGAAGGTCTGTATAGACTGAATGTTTGTGTATCCCCAGTATTCATATGTTGAAACCTAATCCCAATCCCCAATTTGATGGTATTTGAGGTGGGGCCTTTGGGAGGTGATTAGGTTGTGAGAGTAGAGCCCTCATGAATAGGATTAGTGCCTTTATAAAAGAACCTAAAGATCTTCTTTGCCCTTCCACCATGTGAAGACAGAATGAGAAGACAGCCAGGAAGTGGGCCCTCACCAGACATGAAAGCTGCCAAGCGCATTGATCTTGAATTTCCTGCCTTCAGAACAATGAGAAATAAGTGTTTGTTTATAAGTCGACCATCTCTAGCATTTTTGAAATGGGAACCTTGAACAGATGAACAAATGAAGACAAGGATCTAAGACAGGGAACACTTTTTAATTCTCTCAGTGTAGAACAAATCCAGTCGAGTTCATCCACTTTACAGAGTATGCTGGAGAGCCAGCAAAGTCTTTTTAAGCCAACAATTATATGTTTCTAGTTCCTTGAAAGTATCTTCTCACTCAGTAGGCTAAGAACATTTTCAAAAGTTCTTTTTAATGATATTTTAAATAATTTTTTATTTTTTAAGTACATATCAGTTTCAGGTGTAGAACATAGTGATTGTTAATGATAGTTTAATGACTGTAGTTGCCTTTCCTCTATAAAAAATGTCCAGAATTTACACCAAGTTTTCTTCTTTTAAATGGCGGTATTTCTTATTCCTGCTAACCACTAGTGTCCCCAGTTTCCCAAGAACATAGGAATTCTCCAGAACACTCTTGTGGTAGATTGTATTTTTCCAGAGATGGCTGCAGTTAGATATATCCTATCTCATATGATCTTATTACAATGTGACATTAACAATCCTCCATCAAGAGATGAGATTTGTGTTCCTGCCCCATGAGCTTGGACAGACCTTTGTAAATACCTCAACCAGTAGAATGTAACAGAAATGAAACTGTATGACTTTTAGTATAGTGATAAAAGGCTATATAGCTTCCACGGCTCTCTCAAGGTCTGGGGAGCCAAGCTGACTTTCCATTCTGGAGACATCATGTGGAGAGACTATGCAGAGATAGATAAAGGTGTCAAAGTATATGTTCCAGCTACCAGCTTTTTGAATGTTCCCAGCACAGGCTCCAGACGTGTGTGAACAAGACTTTGATGATAGCACTGCCCCGATGTCACGTGGAGCAGAAACAGGCCTTTCCCACTATGTCCTGTGAAAATTCCTGACCCCCAGAAACTGTGAGTACAAATGTTTTCAGATGGATTTTAAAAAACAATGTAAAACTTAAAACACTAAAAATCTTGGAAGAAAATTTAAGACACAATATATACCACCTATGGTGTAGGGAAGATTTTTCTAATGAAAAGTGGAAACTCAGAAGCTATAAAAGAAGTAATAGATATATTTAACTACCTAAATACTTTATGTTTGATGAGTCATACAGAGAAAACATTGGGGAAAATATTTTCACACCTGTAACAGATAAAAGGTCATCATTTACAAAGTGGTTTTGCAAACTGATAACAAAATGCAATCGAAAATAGGCAAAATGGATGACAAGAAGAGAAAATACAAATGGTAAGTAAGTATATAAAAGACGTTAACTTTCCAGTCAGGTAAATGCAAATTAAGTAACAACCAGCTAGCACTTATATTAGCAAAATTCTGCTGGTGGTGAAAAGGATACAGTGCTAATGGCAATGTGAACAGCTCAACTTTTTTTGGAACGCTATCTGACAATATCAACTAAAATGAAAAATACACACATTTTTTCAAACTGGAAATCCCTCTTTCTTAAATCTATCCTAAAGAAATAAAAGTACCAGGACATAAATAAAATTGCTCACTGAAGTATAGCTTATAATGGTAAAAATCTGGAAATTAAAGGTCTCCAATAGGAGATGGAGGGAGATTGATTGAAAAAATTGTGTAACAGCTATGCTGGAATAACGTTCAATCATTAGAATAAGCTTGAGAATGAACTGAACAATCTATAGCAGTTGAATGTTAAACAGGAAAAAATGGAAGGTGCAGAGGAGTATGTAACAAGACAATTACTTTAAAACAAATACATAGAAAACTGAAATAGTGTGTTTGTGTGTATGTAAGCTGATGGGATTATATGAAAATGAAGAAAAGTATAGAAGAATGTACCAGGTCATCAATAACAGTTTCCTGGGTGGGGAATGGGGAAGGAGGAGTACTAGTTGAGGAAGGGTGAGAGTTGTCCAGAAAAAGAAACAGTATTTACAGATGGAACGCTGAGGAAGTGCGTGAGTAAAAAACCAAGCACTCAGCACTCAATAAAAGCCCTGAGCTAAGAAGGATGCAAATCACTACAGATGGGAAGGATGCACCTAATGTAGGGCACACAGACACAGAGAGACCCAGAATATAAAATCCAAACAGGGTGAGGAGGGTATCCATGTAGTTCTGAGGTAGCCTGGGATGGGAGTCAGAGTCAAAGCAAGGAGAACAGGGTTTCCTTGTAGGGTGTAGGGTGGAAAGGGGGATCAATCAAATAAGTAAATATATTATGTACAATAGAAGTGACATTTCTCACTGTTGGTAAAGGCAGTTACAAATACAGAAAGGGCTGGTGATATTGGATTAGAATTGGAGGTATTCATTTTAATTCATGCTTCTCAACATATATAGATAGCAATGGAAATATGTGTGTATAAAACATACATTCCTTAATCATTTTAATCATGTAAATCACACCAATATGCTGTATGCTTTATACAGTGATGTATGTCGATTATTTCTCAACAAAACTAGGGGGAAAAGTCATATATTTTCTAACTTAGTACACTGAGAGAGGCTGGAGAAGCAATACCCAATAGACCTAACTACTAGATCCCGGCTTCTAAATGCCATTGTATCCTAGAAGGAATCAGAGCTCCTTGAAGAAATGGCTGATTCTAGGTCTGGGGCATAGAAAAAAAGATGAGCTGGAATATCGTATCGTGCCAAAAAGCAATGAAGTGCTCAAAGAAAGATGTGGACAAAACCCAGCTTGAATGGGCTCTCTCTAGCCAAATTTGGGACAAGCATCAAAGCAAATGCCAATAGTAGTAAAGTATAGTCCATTATATAATACAGAACCACGAATACATAGAAATATAAATTAATGAATGAATAAATTGAAAGTTTGTTGAAGAACAAGATACTTAAATGGTTTCAGAGTACTTCCACACAAAGGAGAAAAGAGTAACTTTAAAGTGAAGAAGTCTAGTGGCTACCACCTTAATCAAGTAAACAGAGTGAAGGTCATTGGTCCTGGGGCTGAACAAAATCATGTGCCACCCAATAGAATGCAACAAGGACACAGTGTCCCCTTTGTGGTATTCCTGCCAAAGGTGCCTATCCTGAATCTAACAACAAAGAACCATCACACAAACTCAAATTGAGGGATATTCCACTCAAAAGTTGGCCTGTAATCTTCAAAGGTATCAATGTTGTGAACAGAAAGGAAAGGCTGAACAACTATCAGATTGGAGACTGAAGAAACATGAAAAACAGTGTGTGATTTAGGACTGGATCCTTTTGCTCAAAAGGGCCTATTGCTGTGAAGGATATTGGTGAAATACGAATCAGGTCTGAGGATGAATGGATAGTAATATATCCAAGTTAGCTTCCAGATTTTGACAGTGTTATTGTATACATTTAGGAGAATGGCCTTGTTCGCATAAAAACTTAATGAAAGTATTTGGGATAATGGGGCATCAGGTTAGCAACTTAATTCTTGAGTAGTTCAGGGGGGGAACGTTTTTGTACTTTACTACAAACTTTTCTGTATGCTTATTTTAACAGGAAAATAGGAGTAAGATAAAAATAACAAACACAGGCATCTAATTTAGCTCAATTCCAAAACCACTAAAATTAGAATAAAGGTATTTAAAATATATTTTAGTGTGGATATACAGATCTATAATATAAAAATATCATTGAACCCATTTTTTTCTTTTTTAAAGAACATTTATTTTGTGCATTTTATTGGCACTTTCCCATTTTGCCCATTTGAATTGTACAATTCAGTGACATTGAATTTATTCATAATATTGTGCAACTGTTGTGGACTGCATGTTTTCCCTCCAAGTTCATGTGTTGAAGTCCTACTCTGCAATGTGATGGTATTTGGAGGTGGAGGTAATTAGGATTAGGTTAGGTCATGAGGGCAGAGCCCTCGATGGGATTAATGACCTTATAAGAAGGGAAAGACAAATCTCTGCAAGTGCATGCATTGGAAGAAGGCCATGTGATCACCGAGTTAGAAGGCAGCTGTCCACAAGCCAGGAAGAGAGCTCTCAAATGTGGCACCTTGATCTTGACTTCCCAGCTTCCAAAACTATGAGGTAAGGGTCTGTTCTTTAAGCACCCCCAGTCTATGGTATTTTGTTATAGCAGCCCCAGCTGAGACAGCAACCATTACCACTACATATTTTCAAAACTCTTTCATCACCAGTTCTGCCACCATTAAGCAGTAACTCTCCATTCTTCCCTCCTTAGCTCCTGGTAACCACTAAAAGACTCTATATGAATTTTTCTAGATATTTCACATAAGTGGAATCATAATATTTGTCCTTTTGTGTCTGACGTATTTCACTTAGTATAATGTTTTTAAAGCCCATCCAAATTATAGCATGTGTCAGGACTTCATTCCTTTTATATAGCTGAATGATATTCCATTGTGTATACAAGCTGACTTTGTTTATGCATTCATCTGTTGATGGACAGTTGGGCTGTTTCCACTTTTTGGTTATGAATAATGCAGCTATGAGCATTGTGTACAAGTATGCGTTTGGGTCACATTTATTTTGGATCCAATTATTTTGGATACATACCTAGGAATTTAATTACTAGGTCATATGGTAAATATATTTTTTTAAGTCATAATTCATAAGAGAGAGCAGTGAGGAGTATTAAACAAATTTTTGGAGCTAAAAATGTGAAAAAGTGGTAACTGACTTAGCTAAATTGAGGATCAAATTCTACAATGGCTGTAGGGGAAGAAAAGAACCCATCTAATTTATATGAGTAGATACTCAGAAAACTCAGGAAAAATTGGCAGCACTTGGTACTCCTGAAAGTTGGGGGTGGGGAGTAGAGTGGAGAAGATAAGGTAAGGGTACTGAAAGAAAGTTGTTTAAAAAATGGTTATAGAATGCCAAATTTGGGTTACCATAAAGTATCATATTTCATCTCTTGCTGTAAAAAAAAAAAGTTTTTTTAAAAATTTAAAACCTGGACAAATATACAAAGTATACAAAACGAGCATGCAGACATTGAGCAGTGACCAATACAGGGCTGTGATTATTTAGAGAGGGAGGCTTCACATTTACCCAAGCTTTCTCCCAGAGGACATATTCTAGGCCAGAGTGTGGGGCCATGGAGTAGAGCCAGCAGAGAATGGTATCTCACTGATTAGAGGAAGTAGACATCAGACTTTAAGGCTTAGAGGTCAGTTGATATTAAAGGTACAGGGTGCCAGGGAGTAAGGTAAGGGGTGGGGGATGGTGCTATAAAAAAGGAACCTAAGAAGTCTGTATGAAAACTCCCTTCAGGCCTTGGCCAACTCTGGGCCATGTGGGAGCAGTGGCTAGGAGGCTGAGGGCGGGGTGCAGAAATGTGCTTGGGAGATACATCTGTAAGGAACAGAGGAAGGTAGGATTAGGCAGAAGGAAAAACTGAGTAAATCCAGTTACAACTGAGGCCTCAGTCATGGTCTAGAGCCTATGATGACCATTGAGAGTTGAACCAATTTGAGGAAAGGGGCGAAGCCTTAGTATTCCCATTCCAGCCCCCTGAGTGAGGGCTTACTTTGTGTAAGGCAGTTCCCTGCAGCTGGAGGCATTTCTCAGAGAGATACAGCTTTGAGCTGTCAGTCTCAGATATTTGGATAGCTGGATGATGGGTGCATTATCCCTAAAAGGAGATTTAAGTTGAGCACCACAGTATCCACTGTACTTGCACTGGTGATTTATTCAAACATATAAGTAAGTAATAATAACAATATTACACAAACTCTTCAAGAAAATAGGAAAAGAGGGAATACATCTCAACTCATTTTATGAGGTCAGCATAACCTTGACACCAAAACTAAAAAGGACATAAGAAAAGTTACAGGCCAATATCTTTATGAACACAGACTCAAAACCCTAAATAAAATATAAACAAATAGAATCCAGAGATACATAAAAAACAAAACATCATTACCAATTAGGATTTATTCTAGGAATACAAGTTTGGGTAACATTCTAAAATCAAGGTGATTTACCCCATTAAAATAATGAAGAAAAGCCATAGATTCATTTTGATAAATGGAGGAAAAGCACTTTACAATATGCAACATCCATTCATGCTGAAAAAAATTCTCAACAAACTAAGCAAAGAAGGAAAATTTATTAATCTGATGTAGAGTATCTACAAGGAAACTACAGTTAACATACTCAGTGGTGAAATAGCAAACATTTTCTCTCAAGGTCAGAAACAACACAAGGATGTGCACCATTCCTATTCAGTATTGTGCCAGAGAGAAGTCCAGACCAATTCAGTAAGGTAGGATAAAGAAGTAAAGTGTAAAATATTGGAAATAAAGAGGTAAATAAAGTCAGTCATTCAGAAATGGCATGATTGGTATGCAGAAAATTCAAAGGAATCTACAAGCTATTAAAATTAATAAATTTTAGTAAGATCACTGGAAAGATCAATGAATAAAATCAGTTGTACTATATACTTAAAAATTAAAGAAGGTGAACTTTTAAAATACCATTTACATTAGCATCAAAAAAATCACAAACCTAGGAATAAATGTATTAAAAGATATATAAGACTCCTACACTTTTTTTAAAGTTACAAAATGTTGCTAAAAGAAATCAAAGACTTAAATATATAGAAGGATAATCCATGTTCATTGATTAGAAGACTCAATATTGTTTGTTTTAAATTTGTTGAGGTAACATAGGTTAATAACTATATAAATTCCAGCTTTACATTATAATTGATTATCAGTATACTCTATTGTGTGCTCACCACCAAAAGTCTAGTTTCCTTTCATTATCAGATATTTGACCCCCTTATCCCAAACACCCTCTCCCATTCCTCTTTCTTTCTGCTTAACCACCATTCTGTTGTCTATGAGTTTGTTTTTATTTTGTTAGTTTGTTTGCTACTTTGTTTTATATTCCACATATGAATGAAATCATATGGGTTTTGTCCTTTTCCATCCATTTATTTCACTTAGCATACTTCCCTCAAGATCCCTTCATGTTGTCACAAATGGCAATATTTTTCATCTTTTTATGGCTAAGTAGTAGTCCATTGTATATACCACATCTTCTTCATCCATTCACCTGTTGATGGGCACTTGGGTTGTTTCCATATCTTGGCTGTTGTTAAGTAATGCTATTATGAACATAAGAGTACATAGATCTTTTCAAATTAGTGTTTTCGTATTCTTTGGATAAATCCCCAGAAGAGGAATTACTGGGTCCTATGGTAGTTCAACTCTTGATATTTTAAGGAGCCTCCCTACTGTTTTCCAGAGTGGCTGCACCAATTTACAGTTCTACCAACAGTGTACAAGGGCTCCCTTTTCTCCACGTCCTCACCAACACTTGTTACTTGTCTTTTTTATAATAGCTATTCTAACAGATGTGAGGTGATATCTCATGGTGGTTTTGATTTGCCTTTTCCTAATAATTAGTGATGTTGAACACCTTTTCATAGTTCTGTTGGGCATCTGTATATCTTCCTTGGAAAAATATCTATTCAGATTCTCTGCCCATTTTTTAATCAGATTGTCTATTTCTTTCTTATTGGGTTGTTGAGTTCTTTATATATTTTGGATATTAACCCCTTATAAGAAGTATCATTCGCTAATATCTTCTCCAATTCAGTTTGTTGTGTTTTTGTTTTGTTGATGGTTTTCTTTGCTGTGTGGAAGCTTTTCAGTTTGATGTAATTCCATTCATTTATTTTTTCTTTTGTTTCCCTTGCCTTTGGAGGGAAAACTCAGTATGGTTAAGATATCAGTTCTCTTCAAATTGAATTATAGATTCAGTGCAATCTCAATAAATTCCCAACAGGATTTTGAAGACATCATCGTCAATAATTCACCAGTTTTCATTTCCAGATATTAAGATTGACTTGATGATGGAAGGAAATTTAACTTTGGGTGATGAACATGCAATGCAGTATACCTATGACATTATTGAATTGACACTAATTAGAAAAAAAAGATTTATTATAAAGTTACAGTAATTAAGAGAGTATGTTAATGCAAAGATAGAGAAATAGGCCACTATAACAGATTAGAAATTCCAGAAGACCCACAAAGATACAGTCACTTGATTTAAGATACAGGCATTACTGCAATTAGGGTGAGAGTAGTTCTTTTCAGTACACAGTATTTGAGCAACTGGTTATCTGTATGGAAAAAGAATGAACCTTTATCCTTACCTCACACCATATATAAAAATTAATTTGAGGTAGATCACAGATCTGTATAGGAAAAGTAAAGTACTCAATCTAAAAGAAATCAAGTCTAAAAACATAGGAAAAAATGTTCATATTCTTAAGATTGGCAAAGATTTCTTCAACTGGACAGAAAAGGTATTGACCATAAAAGAAAATTGATAAATTAGGCTTACTTATAATTAATTCTGTTAGTAAAAGACATCATTAAGAAGTGAATAAGCATGCCATATACTGGGAGAAGATATTCCCAATACATATGACAAAAGATTCATCTTCAAAATATATAAAGAAACCCCACAAATCAATAAAAAAGACAACCCAATTACAAAGTGGACAAAAATGTAAGCACTTTCACAAAATATATCCAAATGTCCAATAAGCCTCTGAAGAGGTATTCAACACTGGTTCTCACTGGCATATGCAATTTAAAACCACAATGAGGTATCACTACACACTCCCCTAGAATGATTAAAATTTAAAAGACTAACACTATCAAGAATTGTGAGGATGTAGAGCAAACAGAACTCCCACGAATTACTGGTAGAAGTGTAAAGTCATTCAATTACATTAGAAAACCATTTAGCAGTATCAAAATTAAATATGCTAAACCTATTACTTAGCAGTTATACATCTAGATATACTGTTCAAGGTAAATTAGTATCTATGTCTACTTAAAGATTTATGCAAGAATGTTCACACCAGTTTTCATAACAGCCAAAAATTGGAAACAACTCCAAATGATCAACAGAAGTTATAAACAAATTAGAGTATAATTATATAATGGAATATTATATACCAATAAAAAGAAAGAACTTAACAGCACATATAAATCTCAAAAACATTATGTTGAATGAATGAAGCCAAACACCAAACAGTATGTACTATGTGATTCCATTTATAAAAGCCCAAGAATAGGCAACTAATTTATGATGATGGACATCTCAGAATACTGATTCTCTTAGAGAGCAAGGGATGGAAAGTTGGGGTTTTTTTTTTTTATTATTTTTATTTTTATTGAGAAGAGGAATGGGGGAACCTTCTGGGGTGATGGAAATATCCTATATCTTGATCTAGATGTCTGTATTTGTTAAAATACATATAAAAATACGTGTGCTCGTTTTCACACATTGGGATATTTCCTCTCCCAAATCTGGGAAAAATTGGAGTTTTTTTGTTTTTGTTTTTTAAATATAAAACAGAGGATCTCTGGACTTAGGGGAACCAAGCACATATGCAGGAGGAATGTCATAACTAAAATTGGGGAATTAAACTTATGATGTCAAATGCTGGTTCACCCCACTCTGGGTTCTTTCCCTCACTTGGCTTCCTGAACTGAAAATTGACCTTCATGTCTCATTAGCTAGAGTCATATCACGTGCTTAATCCTAATCTAGTGAAGTCTAGAGAATATGCAGGATCAGGGACTCCTAAAAAATCAGGACAACCTTGAAGCTTGTAATCACCATTATCATTATCATCCTTATCATCACACATATGCACATACCATACAGACTTGACTGTATTACCTAATGGACCAAAATTACACAAATATTCCTGCAGCCATTATTCTGAGCAGCTTCTCCAACTGTCAGAATCCTAGGTCAGCTCATGGAATAGCCACTGCAGTGACCAAGGGCTCCAGCCACCTCCACACTACTGCGTCGCTATTCAGGACCTAAATTCCCAAGAGATCATTCTGATTTGGCTAAGCCCGAGTAGCATGCCCACCCCGATTTGCTGGAGAGGTAGCATCTGGCCACTTTGGCTTCCTTGGTGGAAGTTGGGCTACTCACTTGACCATTCACAATGAAAATCTCCTGATCCAAGGTGCTAGGAGGATGGTGTTTGGATGCTACATAACTCCAAAAAAATATATATATATATTCATAACAAAAAAAAAAGTCACAAAAAATGGCTTTAATCTACCTTGAACTAAAAAAAATTGAAAACAATTTTCCTATAATTTGCTATCCTTGACTTTACCTGATGCCCCTTTGAACAGTCTCATTTCTTTCTCTGCTCTTGCAGCACAAGGCTGTGGAGCCTATTGTGATTCAGTACACAGGGTGTTCTTGGTCTCTGAGAGTTCACAACCTTCTACTCACCTGATGCTCTGGTACAAAGGACTGGTGTATGGTTTTGACTCTCTCTGTGGTTAAGTCCCATTGCATCAATCAATAGACTCTGTTTAGCAGACTCGGTATAGCAATTTCCATGTGTGTAAAACAGAAAATAGGATTGACCAATCTTTAACAGAATGCTATACACTTTTTGGTCTAGGGATCAATTCCCACTAGGAAAGATTACAGTATTAATTTGAAGTGAAAGATTAATATTGCCAAGCCGACTCTCTAATATTGCATAAAATAAAGTTTGTTTTGGCTCACCTAAAAATCAGTGTTTCTGATTCTTGCGGGTCTCAGCAGCCCAACTTGTTCTGCATATGGTTGCATGTTTAATTAGTGATCCTCTGTGTCTGCAATTAGCACCATGATGATTAATAAAATAACTCCTTTAAAGCTCCATTTAGATAGCAGAACTGCACAATCAGGTATAATTAATTCATGATAATAAATCATGGCTGATTAACTAATCTGTTTATCACCAACACATTACTGAACAGCTCCCACCTGAGCACAGCTCATTTTTCTAGGCCGAACAGAACTGGAAGCTTAAAAACAACAAAAAAAAAAAACCAAAAAAACCCCCCAAAAAACAGCTCCTTCAAAACTGCACTAAGCAGCAAGTGTATTATTATAGTCAGAGAGATCAGGAGACTACACATTTAAAAGTTTTTGAGCTGCATAAACAATTGTCACTTGGGACACTAAATCTGGAGGCCTAAACACTGGTGGTCTCATACTTAAGCACACACAAGAATCACCTGGAGGGCTTGTTAAAAACCAGATTTCTGGGCCCTACCTCCAGAATTTCTGATCCAGTAGGTCTGGAAGGAAGCCTGAGGATTTGCTTTTCTAACAAGCTCCAAACCCGGAGGTATAGATGCTGCTTATCCAGGGACCACACTTAGAGAACCACAGTGCTACCTTTTCTCATAAACTAAGGATGACTCACAATGGCCATGATTCCCAAGTCCTTTCTGTAGATTTTAATAGTTAAAAAACAATAAGAATAGCTTTCAGTATTATTTACCTCTCCTTGTGTTTACATGCTATCTCAACTGGATTGTTAGTTTAAGACTGACTTTCTTTTATTTTTCTATCTGCACAGAACCTAACAATTACTTTTTAGATGTAGAAACTCTAGACAAAACCCAGATATGCCTTGTGTATTCATCTCTGAATCTATACTCATGTCCCAATCTTTCTAAGCCATATCCTTCAATACTTCCCTAACTGTGCCACAGCACTCAGTGTCTATGCCATATGTGGGCCCTAATCACAGTGCCAGTGCTCATTATCTTTTTGTGAAAGGATGAGCCTGGTCTCCCCAGTTGGAGTCCCTTGAGAACTTCGTAAGCTCCCTCTCTAATCTCCTTTGCAGTCTGCCCCTCAGATCTCCACGCCCCCTCCTTCTAACACAGTGTCTTATACACAAGAGACAACGAATTACTTTTTGCGAAGCATGTCAGACTGCTGAACAGTAGATCTGACCTCTGGCTGTGAATTCAGATCCCAGCTGGGCACTAACTTACAAAATACATGGGAGTGGCAACAAAGGCCATCCCAAATAAACTTGAAAGAGGCAGACAGTGTACCATCTGAGAGTTAAGCCATAAAAATAAATAAATTTTAAATAAATTTTTAAAAAATTAGAGAAGAGAAAAACAAGGTCAACTTAAAGTAGTGGTTCTCAACTGGGGTGATGGATTTTGCCTCCTCTCCCACTTCACCGGTATTTGGCAATGTCTGACTATATTAAGGGAATGGACTAGTTTGACTATAATCTGATCAAAGTAGAAAGACAGGGCTAGTCAGCAATGGAGGCCCTGGGAAAGGTTGCTCAGGGAGACAAGCAGGGCCAGCTAGGTTGGACCTGGGAGAGAGGCTAAGCTGTGTTATGAGTCAGGTTGCATACAGTGGGCTCATATCTCATACAAGTGTAGGCTAAAGTTGGCATGTCTTACAAAAATACTGTAAAAATATGTGTAAGACAATCAGGGAAATCGAAAAATTAGCGGGTTGCTCAATAATATTAAGTAATTTCCATTGCTGCATAACAATTACCACAGACTTAGTGGCTTAAAACAACACACATTTGTTATTTCAATTCATATGAATCAGGAATCCAGACATGGCTCAGCTGGGTCCTCTGTAAGGCTCTGCAGCCTTACAAGGTGTTGGGTAGGGCTGGGGTCTCCATCTCATGGACACACAACTAAGGGGAAAGATCTTCCAAGCTCACTTACGTTGTTGGCAGAATTCAGTTCCTTGCTGTTGTAGGATTGACGGCCTCGTTTTTGTGCTGGCTGTCGACTAGAGGCTGCCCTCAGCTTCTAGAGGCTGCCTGCAGTTCTTAGAGTTCCCCAGCATGGGACCTTGCTTCATCAGAGCTAGCAAAGAAGAAAGAGACTCCAGCAAGACTGGTGCCACAGTCTCATATAATGTAATCATGTAATCATGCACATGTATCCCATCATCTTTATCATACTTCACTGGTTAGAAGCAAGTCATGCCAAGGGGAGGTGATTATACAAGGGGATGAATGCAAGGAGGCAGGAATCATGGGTCACCTTAAAAATCTACCATTAATGTGATAGTGGTATTGAGGCTACTGTTTTTTTTAAGAACCCTTATATTTTAGAGCTAAATACTGAAATATTTACAATGAAAGTACATGTCTATCTGGAATTTGCTTCAAAATAATCTAGAGGGGAGGGAAGTGGGTAGAGGTATTAAATGATTGGCCATGAGTTGAAAATTGTTGAACCTGGATGATAGGTTCATGGGAGCTCATTATATTATTCTCTCTACTTTGTATATGCGTGAAATTTTCATAATGAAATTAAAAATAAAAAGACAGCATGCTCATTAGTTATTTGTTGCTGCAAAAATAATTACCTCACAACTTAGTGACTTAAAACAACAAATGTTTATTATCTCAGTTTCTGTGGGTCAGGAATCTGACAGACAGCTTAGCTAGTTGCCTCTGACTCAGGGTCTCACAAGGCTGCAGTCAAGGTGTCAGGGCTACACGCATCTGAGGCTTGATGGGCTGGAGGATCTGTTTCCAAGCTCATTCACATGGCTCTTGGTCACAAACCTCAGTTCCTTGCTACATGGACATTTCCTTAAGACTGCTCACAATGGGCAGCTGGTTTCCCAAAGAGCGAGTGATGAGAAAGAAAGAGAAAGAAGAAAAAGAAAGGGAAAGAGACACAAAAGTCAACCAAAACAGAAGATGCAGTCTTTTATAACCTCATCTCAGAAGTTGGATATACCATTACCTCTGAATATTCTATTGGTCACACAGAATAACCAAGGTGCAATGTGGAGAGAGCTGCACAAGGGTCTGAACTGCAAAAGGTGGGGATCACTGAGAGCCATTTGGGAGTCAGGCTACCATAGTGCATAAGGCAAAATTGAGTAATGTCAAACGTGTCCTTGGAAATCCTGTAAATAACCTATAAAACATGGTAGACAGTTATACCAGTGCACAAGCCCAACACTGCCAATCTTTTCTCCAGTGCTGAAGCACACACTGTTTTCTTGAGTGCTAGGTAAAGCTGTTGGCTTGAATTGGAACCATGGTTTTCAAAAATAAATATATTTAAACACTGAAATCACATTTGGCCCTGCCCTGAGTTTGTGTAGTTAAATTCAAGTAAATTAAATGGTATGATGGAATTCTAATGCATTGTTAAAGTGGGGAATCTTATCATGTCCTGATGACATCTGCCATTTAGATTCACTTTGCTGACTCCTTGTTTTAGCTCCATAGTTACAAAGCAGCTTTCTGATTATAATATGGCTTCCCAGATAGATGTGCAAATGAGAACACGCTCTGCTCTAATCTATTCCATGGTTATATTTCTCTTGTAAAATAAAAAAAAATAGTATTCTGGCTTTATACATCAGTCTCTATGTGCTAGATTAATGTGCATCTGTACCTGAGAGATAGATTCACTCTCGTACATTTACATATAGGCTTTTGAGCCTGCACCCCTGAGCCCCTAGACTGTGATCAATTGATCTAGGTAATGCCACCTGAGGGGGAACCATCTGAGTGGCCCAAAATCTTCCACAGGTGTGGCAGCTATATTTACTGTGCACAGATATATCCATGAGCTCCCCTGCACTTCTCAGCCCCCTAGCTATTAGATGGGGGCACGTGACCAGTTTTGGCCAATAGGCTGTGAGCAGAATTGACACCTATCACTTCGGAGCCCGAACAGTGAGATTTCCATGCACTCTTTCCTTCAGCCGCAGTGGCCATAGAGGCCACACGTTGAGAAGGCAGAATGCAAAGTCAGCCCGGACCCCGTCATGACCATGAGGAACAGAATCCCTCCTGACCTGTGCTAGACAAGTAATACGAATACAAATAAAAGTTTGTTTTATTAAGCCACTGCGATTTTGTGGATATTTCCTATATTAGCATAACCCAATCTAATTTAATACACCAGGGGATGCCGACTTTGCTGGGAGTACATTTTTCAATCAATGACAATACTCCACTTGAGTGCTGGGATATATCTCCCACTTTCTCCTTCCACATTCTCCTACACCCCTCTTAGTAAGATTAGATAGGCAAGAAGTGGGCAGAAGCAGAAGAGGCAAGGAAAAACCTAGCAGGACTAGGGTTTTTAAAGCGCCCTCAAACCTGCCCTACTCATATTAGCAGAAAACTCACTCTATACAGTATGCTAATTCTAGAGGCTCTTTGCTTCTGCTACCCAAAAAGTTATTTCATTTCCTCTTGTTTATATATTCAGGTGTGCCTGCCCTGCCCCAACCCTTGACCCTGCTTCTCTGATGGCCACTTCTTGAGCACTACGGCCACTCAGTCACTCTTCAGCAGGCTGACCAAGTAAACACGGTAAATATAATCAGTTGCCCTGACTATTCTGACTCAACTGTCTATTGCTAAATGGACAATTTTTAAAATCATTTGTAAGAATAAATATAGGGTTTGGAAATGAGATGAAAAGTCTTCAAATTGCAACTTTCATGTAAAAAAGAATTTAGAGTCACCTCAGGGACTTGTTTCCCCCAAATAGCTATTAAGAATTTAGCATAGATTTGAGAGAGAAAATTCAGACCCTTTCAACTATGTGTTTGTATAAAATCAATCATACAATTCAATCCTAGGTTCGGAAAACCTTGCACTTTGTGAGAACCCTCCAGTGATTCTCACCCTTGGTGTGAGGACCTGATGAGTTGTGATGAGCTGTGCTGTGCTATGCCGTGCCATGCATAGGAGGTCATTGCTTACTCAATAAGTTAAAGCACTAAAGCTAGCAAATTATTTTCTTCATTGTATTAGGGGAAATACAAGATTGCTGCTATAATAAGTTCACTCTCACATGCCTTAGCAAAAATAAATGTAGAAAACATGGTAGCATTAAGGTAAATAATAAGTAAGTAAGTAAATAAATAAATAAATAAAAACCTGGGACACTACAGGAATTTCTAACTGATTAGCTTGTAGTTTTTGAGATGGCGAGAACTGCCATCAATGAGATCACCTTAAAGGAACACCCTTAATGACTTTGAAAAGTCCCCATCCCAAAGTCAATGAAATTCAATATTACAGACTTAACTGAATTTAAAATTATGTTAACAGGTGTGAAGTGGTATCTCTTTGTGATTTTGATTTGTATTTCCCTAATAGCTAGTGAAGTTGAGCATCTTTTCACAGATGCTCTGTTGCCATTTATATGTCTTCTTCAGAGAAATATCTGTTTAGGTCCTCTGTCCATTTTTTAATTGGATTGTTGTTGTTGTTGTTGTTGTTGTTATTGTTTTCAACAAGACAAGTAATAACAAGTGTTGGAGAGGTTATGGGGGGAAAGGAACCCTCATATACTGCTGGTGGAATGTAAATTTGTACAGCCACTAAGGAAAACAATATGAGGTTACTCAAAAAATTAAGAATTGAATTACCATATGATCCAGCAATCCCTCTTCTTGGTATCTAGTCCTAAAACTGGAAAACACTTATCCATAAAGATATGCATACCCCGATAGTCATGCAGCATTATTCATAGTGGCCAAGACATGGAAACAACCTTCAATAGATGACTGGATAAAGAAGATGTGTACATATATCTAGTGGAATATTACTTAGCCAAGAAAAGATGAAATACTGCCATTTGCAACAACATGAATGGATCTTGAGATTATGCTAAACAAAATAAGTCAGACAGAAAAAGTTGAGAACCATATGATTTCACTCATGTGGGATACAAAACTGAAAGCAGCAAAGAAGACAAACAAAAACTCAGAGAGACAGACAACTGTTTAGTTAGCAGAGAGAAAGGAGGTGGAAGGAAGGTAGATAAGGGTAAACGGTGTCATATGGCGACGGAAGGAAATTTGACTTTGGGTGATAAACACAAAGTACGATATACAGATAATGTATTATTGAATTGTACGCTTGAAACCTATATAATTTTATTAACCAATGTCACCCCAATAAATTTAATTGAAAAAATTAAAGTTACATTAAAACCCATTTTACTAAGAGAAGAATCCCTTTCAAGGGTATTACTCAAAAGCTATATATCAAGATAAACATTACATTACTTTTAGTGTTTAATTTTACTACCAAACTAATATGCATACTTTTTTTAATTTCTAGGTTTTTTAGTTATTTAGTTATATGTCCTGCTTTTTAGTTATTACACATGAGTGTCTTCCAATAAAGGAAACAATTTTTCAATATAATAAAATTATTCTCAATCTTATTCCCCATCCATAAACTGTTTTCACTTGTCTGTCTTCTTGATAATCCTCTTCATACAAATTCATATTCTCCATAAACAGTGTAATATTGCTAACATTTAATAGTCTACTGTAATTTCTTTCCTTAGTATTATGGAATAAAATATTTTTCTACATTTCCACATAGTTATTGGGTCTTTAAATGGCTGTGAAATATCTTATCAAATACACCTAAGTTTAAATGGTTTGATCCTAGTTCTCTTAAATTTGTTCCTCATTTTGTGATTGGTAGTCATGATCAAAGGTGACAACATTATTCTTTGTTACTTAGGTTTCAAATATATTCACAGATAGAGCCAAAACGCCATTAGTTAATTAGTCAACACATGTTATTAAATTTCTATTAATATGTCTTCATTTTTCTATTTCTCAGTGAGGATTAAGTGGATTACTGTGCATGTTTGCTAAAGGCAGCCCTTTGTGTTTATTTTTATGCAGAAAATACTTAGTCATTCAAGATAGCACCGCAGCACAACCATCTCTAGGCTATGAGCGTGCCCTCTAAAACAACAGCAGTGCCTCCCTTAATGTCCACTCGTCCATCCGGACGCAGTGAAATCTTCAATTCTCCTCCTCTGCAGGAACACTGCAAAGCTGAAGAAACATAAAACAGGCACAAATTAATAGTTTTCACCTTTTTTAATTAACAGAACATATTGAGAGACCTCTTATTATAAGCTTTAAGTCTTCCCAGGTCCATTTAAATAATAAATTCCTTCATCTGTCCATGGTGCTGCCCAGGCCATCCTATTCTCCTGAAGACTGAGGGACTACAAACACTGTTTGATTCACCCAGTTCTGTCTAGTAGTAAGCAAGGATATATGAAAAGATAAGAGGAATGAACTAGATGTGTAAGAAGATTAAGAGGGTTAGTCTTGGCCCTCCTAAGAAGGCCCCATCTTCCCAGGTCTGAATAGGACAAAGGGAGTTTTTTCACTCATTGGGTTATCAAGCAACCACACATGTCAGGCAAACAAGAGGCACAGCCTCTACCTTCCTGGAGCTTAGGCTCACCAAAGAAAGAGAAGAGCAACCCTGCTATCCCAAAACCAGGTCACAGAGGCCTAACCCCTCCCACTAAGTAAGACCTCTACTCTTAAGGGTCAGACTCCTATTTTGATTATTAGGACTTCATGGCTTCCATTGGCTGAGATCTATTTTCTGTGCCTCTAAGCAATTGTTAATCATCAGGGGATTTGGTTCAAAAGGAATTAGTTTGATTCGATACTGCGACCAGCAATAGCAGTAAGAAACCTTGGTGACCATCCAGTCTCAATTCGTCACATCACAAATAACCTTTCTGGGCCAAAGTTATTCAGCGAGCTAATTTTATTCAACAAACATTTATTGGGTACTTAGTATACTAGAAGTGTGTCTCTGTGTTGGTAGGGACAAAGTTGGAAGATACTAGGAATAGAGGATATTTTGAGTAGAGGGTTCAAGGTAAAGGAATTTAAAAACCTTTCATTTCCACATGCGTGAGACATAACATTTTATTATATCTTCAATTGGATAGTATATATGAGAAGGAATTACTAGCTTAAGGTTAGGTAATTTTTTTTTTTAATTTGAAAAAGAGTCGTCCTACCATGCATGTCTTTCTTCCCCAGTTGCTGAGACCAGTAGCTGCTGAGAACAGTATGTGTAGACCCTTAAAAGAAATAAAAAGTTATGGGACAATACCAAAGAAAACAGGCAACTTTGTGGTAAATTTATAAGCTATTATGATCAACTATCCAGTCTGACTAAACCTTAGATGACTTAGTCATTATATTGGCATGGGCACAGCAGAGTGTGGAATTAAGAATGGAGATAGAAAGACATAGAATTTATGGATAAGCTCCTCCAAATGATCTATTTGGTATGTGCTAAACTTTCTGAAGGCTGAATTAAACTGCAAGCTTTAATTCTTGTCCTGTCTACCAGTTCATTGTCACTCACGGTAGGAAAATCAAGGCCTTCACATAAGTCTTTCTATATCTTTCGAGGGGAAATACCTGCTTCTTCCTAGGATGCACATGCAAGGAAAGGTGGGAACTCCGACAAAATGCCAAATTTTCTACCAAGCACACATTCCCAGACCTTTGGTGCCAAAAGAACGTTCAGTGAGTTATTTTTTTCACATGATTGATCACAGGTTTAGATCAGCGAATAGATATTAAAATGAAGAAACAAAACATAAAGTAATAACTGACAGAAAAGTCTTTGAGAAGAGAAAAGGATGGGTTTGAAAAGGCCCCTCCTTCAGGAAAACTTACTAAATGTTATGGGAGGTCCACATAAAGTGACCCGTCCCAGCTTGCCTGAGTCTCTCCTGGTTTTAGCACTGATGGTCCTGTATGCTGAGAAATCCGTCAGTCTCAAGCAAACTGAGATAGTTTGTCATCCCTGACCAAAGACCTTCCTACTCTAGAAAAGCGTTATTACAAGGAGAAAAAACCTTGCCCTCTGTGCCATTTAAAATCCTTGTAAAGCAGCTGTGCATGTATAAATCTGCTTAAAACTTCATTTTTATGAGGGAGGGTTGAGTTGGACTGTTCAGATGTGTTGGGCATTTCCCTGAGTCTTTAAAAGTACTTGCCTGCTGAGTTTTGAATTTCACATTTGTTCCTCAGAGAGTAACTAAGTCAAGGTCCTGAAACCATCCTGGCCCCTGACGTCTGACCAGAACAGGAGCCTGGAAGTATCCGCCCAGCCTCCTGCCCTGGACACCACCATCCTCCAGCTTCCTCCATCTAGTATTGCTCCCTTTTGCTGCTCAGCCCATTCTTTTCAGAGACAAAACTAAGAGGCTTCTCATTCTTGCCCATCTTTGATTTCATTCCTCTGCTTTCTGGCTAGTAGAAGATCTTGAATACCCTGTTCCCAAGCCCATCCCACACACTTTGGAGGAAAGTCTGGGAAAGGCGAAGGAGGAGAAGAAACACTAATCCTGTCCAGATTTCCCACTGCAGCCCAGGAGTTTATCCTTCAAAACCAAATCCATGCAGGATGGCCACTGAAAAGGATAAAAGTTTTGGGAAATTTTGTGGACCTCTGCCCTTGAATTTGATCTGGATGTGTTGGCTCAGGGAGTCAGTTTCATTGTTATCATTGAAATAGCTAATAGCTATTAGGCACTTATATGCCAGGCACTATCTAAGCACTTAACTTGCATTGGGTTTATGTAACCCTATGAGGTAATATCCATATTTTATAGAGGAAGGAACATAAATTTTTTAAAAGTTAAGTCATTTATCCAAGGTGAACATCGAGGAAGCTAGGGAGCAAAGCCAGGCTGTCTGACACTAAGGTTTAACCCTGCTATACGACCGCCTTAATTCTGTTTTTCATATGAGACGTGAGTGAAGAGATAAGGGAGGGGAAGATCGGGAACCAAAGACAGCTCAAAACCCAAGCAACCTGAAAGGTCACATGAAGGGCACTTAAACAGCTCTTTGTTCTCCTCCTCCTCCTCCACTGTTTAACCTTCCCCAGGACCCAAGTCAAAAAGTACCTGTTGCGCGGGAGGGGAGAGGGAAGGTAGACGGGTTATAGGGGGTCAAATATGTGGTGACAGAAAGAAATCTAACTATGAGATGTCAACACATGCCTTACTCTTAAAATGTACAGCCAAAACTTATTGGATTTCGTTAACCAATACCTTAAAAACAATTCATTAAAAAAATGTTTTTAAGTACCTGTTACAGGATCTTCCGCCACACCAAACCATGGTGAAAAATATCTGGAGTAAAAGTCAAATGCTTGGGTCTGCCCGCCAGCCTCTCCTTTAAGGGTGAGAATGAGTCCTTTCACTTTCCCTGAGTTCTCCACTTGCAGCAGATTGTGTGTGTTGACTTTCAGGTTCTCCAGAAATGACCTGGTTCATAAATGGGATGGATTAGGACAAACCCATTCCCCAGATCACCCACTACACAGACGCTTAAGCAGGCTAGGGTGCGCCTTGCCCAAACAGATCAGCAGGAGGGGAGGGAAGAGCATATGGAATATCTTCCTGCTGGAAAACAAAACTCTCTGGCTGTAAAAATCATAGTTTCACTAGACACAGCACAGCCAGACCAAGCCATAACTGTAAGTGTGGGCGCCTGGCCCTCCCTAAAGTGCTGACAAAGCCAAAAATTTGTTTACCTGTCATAAGTATCACTGAGACGGACAAGGAGCATTTGGGTATCTGAAGAATAGCAGATGTCCTGGACCAGTGTGTCACCTATGGCAGTCTGTGGACAGACCAAAAACTCAGAAATGTGCCCTGGGTCAATTCCTTGATCCCCTGTACAGAAAACGACCTTTCATGAACATCTGCAGCATGCTAGGCACACCCATCATTTCTAATCCCAAATTTTCATTTGATTTCAGGGCTCAAGTGTTGCCCAAGGAAGGCCAGTTGCCTGGTGACCAAAACGTCTTTAAGAGACTTGAGCTTACCTTCTGAGAGCTGAAGACAGGCATTGTTCACAAGTGTTAACACGTGCCTCCACACACAACTCCTTCAAATGGGTATTGTCCCCACAGATCAGAAGACTTAGAGGGGCCCAGGGGCACACACGCATCCCTTTGACCCGGGTCTGAGGGGCCCTGGAGTCAACACTCTGAATCTGTCTATGGTCTTTAGAGATGAGAGCCCTTGTAGCACCTCTTAGAGTTGCTGTAGAAATTAAATGAAATAATATATGTGGAGTTTCTGCAGCAGTAACTAGAATATTCTACATGGTAAGCGCTTGGTCTGGCAGTTTGATTTGAAGGGGGACTAATGCTGCTCTACTTGGCAAGCACACTGCTTTGCTTACATTGTATGCTACTGATCAATAATGTAGCAACATTTTCTAAAGCATGGGTCCCCAATACCCATGCCACAGACCAGTATGTGTCCATGGCCTGTCAGGAACCAGGCCACACAGCAGGAGGTGAGTGGCAGGCAAGAGAACAAAAACTTCATCTGTATTTGAGCCACTCCCCAGTGCTAGCAGCACCACCTCGGCTCCACCTCAGATCATCAGGCATTAGATTCTCATAGGGGCACCAGTACCTGGTACCAAAAAGGTTGGGGACCGCTGCTCTAAAGATATCCTGGGAACACCCAGGAAAAATGGCATAGATGATAGAGGCTCTGATCATCCCTCTGGCAACCAAATCAAAATTGTGACGGAAACAAGAAGCAGCAGCAAGGAAAAATCGCCTGGGATCTAGATGAACAAGCCATGCAACTAGAGAGAAGTCCAGGAAATCACCCTGTAATGACTGAAGGTCAGATGGGGCGAGGATGCGAGGCTGCTCGGTCTCGGGTGGCTGAGTGGGATGGAGGCTGCGGCAGCGGCAGACGCCACTTAAAGGGGCCGCGTCTCTGAGCAGATTTTCGCGATGATGGACCTGCTCTCTCTGAGTACCAATGCTGATTCAGCTGTGTGCAGAGGGCACCAGGGACTTACAGGGAGACACAGTTGGAGTGAGGACCGAGGGGAGACTGGCTCTGCACAGAAGTGCCGGTGGTATCCACTGGTCCCTGTTGAGCCCTCCCCGCTCCCAGTGCACGGACACAGCACCCCCATAGCCCTGATGTCATCAAACTGGATAACTGAGGTCGCTCCGCCCAGAAGATTCCCTGAAAACCCACCTCCCCCAACTCGCGGCCACATCCAGGTATATCCTCAGGGAGTCAGGTGCTCCTTGCTGAGAAGCGCCTCCGACTCACACTGGAGGCAGCTGGCCTCAGTTTCTGATGTGGCCTTTTAAGGCAACTATAAGCGCAGCATCTGTGGATTGCTTGCTGAATCTTAACAGGTGGCCCTGGCAGGGCAGAGGTTTGGGCTAAATTTGGCCTGCAGCTGAGCCCCTCTCAGGACTGTGCCTCTGGACACCGACTTCACAAATCCACACTAATAAGACTGGGAGACTAAGGAGCTTTGCTTAGTACATAGAAACAACAGAAAGGCAGCCAAAATGGGAAGACAAAGAAGCAGAAACCATATGAGAGAACAGAACAGAGATCCAAATAAAATGGAGTCAAGTAGTCTAACAGATATAGAGTTCAAAACACTGGTTATAAAGATGCTCAATGATCTTTTGGGAAGTGTAGATAAATTCAGTGAAAACTTCAACAAAGAGATAAAAACCATAAAAATGGAAATGGAAATTATAGTCAGAAATGAATAACATATTATCTGAGATGAGAAGTATATTAAATGGAATAAACAAAGGAATAAATAAAGTGAATAAAGGAAAGGATAAAATGCCCTATTTAGAGGACAGGAAAGCCAATCAGAATGGCAAGAAAAAAGATGGGAAGACACTCAATCAGAATGGCAAGAAAAAAGATGGGAAGATTGTAAAAATAATTTAAGGAGGATATGGGACACTATTAAGGCTCCAAATATTCATCTGATCAGCATAACTGAAGAAAATCGAGATGTTGAACAGCTGTCTAAAGAAATGATGATGGAAAACTTCCCTAACCTGGTGAAGAAAATGGACATAAAACCCCAGGAAACTCAGAGGATTCCAAAAATCAGGGATCCAAAGAGGCCACACCAAGACACATCATAATTAAAATGTCAAAAGTTAAATACAAAAAGAGTCTTAAAAGCAGCAAGAGAAAAACAATTACTTATAAGGGAACACCCATATGGCTGGCAGCTGATTTCTCAAAAGAGAAATATTCGACAGGATGAAGACCCAGGATCTACAACCAAGAATAACTTATCCAGCAAAGTTATCATTTAGAGTTGAAGGACAGATAAAGAGCTACCCAGACAAAAATAAGCTAAAGGAATTTATCACCACCAAGCCAGTATTACAGTATTAGGAAGAAAAAACATGTATCAAAAACATGTTTTTGGAATAAAGGAATACAGGAATAAAGAATGGTAAACAACTACATTCCTATCAATAAGTACCTTAACTGGAAAAGAATTAAGTGCTCCAACCAAAAGATAGAGTGGCTGAAAGGATAAGAAAACAAAACTCCTACATATGAAAAGGAAGGGGTTGGAAAAAGATATTGCTTTGATGAACCTAGAAGGTATTTAAGTCAGACAAAACAATAAACACTATATGATTTTGCTTATATGCAGAATCTAAGAAATAAGAACAAACTAAACAGACTCACAAATATAGTGGGCAATTTGGTGTCAGACAGAGGGAAGGAGGGTTTAGGGGTCTGGGAGAATGGGGTGAAGGACTAAAGAAATACAAATTAGTAGCTGATGGATGGTCATGGGGATGGGGAGCACCGTATAGGGAATGCAGTTAGCATTAATACATTGGCTAGGTGGAGGGTCAGGGGAGGGAGGGTGCAATTGGGAGAATCATTTTATGAACTATATAGATGTCTAACCAATTTATCCTTGAAACTAAATTTTTAAAATTTGCAAAAAAATAAAAATTTTTTAAATAATAAAAATAAAGATATCTTGATTTACCCTTTAGCTAAGACTACACATAATCTTGCTCATTTCCAATAACATTGTTTTGTTTGTTTGTTGACTTGGGGTGCTGAGGAGGATTACGTGGGGACAAAAGCCCCTCCAGGTCATCCTTTGGAACTACCACTGGCAGAGCAGATGGCAATGGTGATGACATAGTAGTTAGTTGTCTGGCAGTCATTGGCTGGCTTCAGGTGTTCTAGCTCTCTTTAGGGAGTGAGATGCTCCAGGTCCCAAAGCTGACTCCTTGCACTTTGGGTGGCACCTGGGCTATCTGCCTCTGTAACCACAGCTGACCAATGTCCTTTTTTGTAGGAATGTTAACTCTGCTCTCCAGGGCCTTTCAGTCTCTCTGAACATTTATCCAGTCCTTCTCTGCATGGATTCTTATGTGATTTGAAAGTTTACTTCTCAGCTGGGGATCTTATTGCCAGTTTCTAGGAATACAAAATGATAACACTCATGACAAATAACCCTATGTCATTCCCATTTTAACAAATGCTGACCCTGAGGCTTAGGGAGATCAAGTGAAATTCTTTCTACCATGAACAAGGTCTACCATTATGAATATTTTCCACTTTTTCTACCGACATGCCCAAGGCAGTTCATTTGTGAATTTGGCTTATCTCCCAAAACCCAAGCCATAGGTGAGGCTGAGTGTAAAATCAGAACAGAATTCATGGTGTTTGCTTATACTCTTTGAAAACTTAGATAAAGCAAAACACTGGATTATAAGTGCTGTAGTTGAAAATTCACTGAGAAATACCCCACTGGTACCCACAATAAGCTGTTTTATGGAATTGTTTTTTCTCATGGCAGCCTTTGCCCTGGTCCTGACCTTGGCCCTTCATTCTCCACAAACTAAGCACCTGGTCATCCAGGGCTGCTCTGACCCACTGGAACCTCTATCAGACAATTTTAGTGCCTATTTTACCAGGTAACAGAATTAAATGAAAGAATGCATGTGAAATGCTTAGCACATGGTACTGCACAGAGAAGATTCTCAAAAATGTTTTCAGTGATGATGATGACAATATCATTGTCACCGCCACTGCCCCACTCCTACATAGACCCCTTGAGAAGGCCAGGCTATGTATGTTGTCTTCTCTGCTGGGTTCCCACGTTTTCCTACGCTACTCCATAAAGCACAGACCCTCCACCTCAGCCTCATTCTCCATCACAAAAATTAGGGACACTGAGAGCTGCCGGGCAGTTCTCGTTCTTTTTTTTCAGTCTCAGCCTGCCATACAGCAGTCTCTTCTCTCTCCACGTACCATGGAGGCTAATGCTGGCAATGAAGAGTCAGGGAAAACTGGTCAACCTTCTCACCAAATAGATTCAATATTAAAATTCACCCAAACTTAGACTGAAACATTGATACTGGTAGGAGGCCTATCTTTTGGGTTCAAATGGTACCGAATCTTTGTGTTCAAACAATAACAAGTAACCAAATCACACAAACTCAGGTTTGATTCTTTTTACCAACCTTTATCAAGTCCTTTACTTCATGGAAGTCCTAGATGGGGAAAAAAAAGACGAAACCATGTAAAACAGGCAAGCTGCTCGTTGTACACAGTATATGGTAGCAGTGAGAAAGAGCTGACCTGGGGGTGAGCAGGATAAAGAGGGAAGTCCAGGACAATACCATCCTCTTCTTTTCTGGCCTTTAGTTCCCCACTCAGTGTGACAAAGGAGAGAGTACTATTCACATTCTCTGGACCAAAAAAAAAAAAGTCTCGAGTCTCATTTTATCAATCGAAAACTGTTTGAAAAGAAATAAAGAAATAGGAAAATAAACTTTGTGAAGTGTTCGTACATGTTTCAGTCACCGTTGTGTTGTCTTAGAGTCTCTGGCAGTGCTGTCCTTTGTTGTGAGGGGGCCCAAGTTTGGTTTGCTGGGGCCTAGAGTGAGGAAAACCCTCTCGGGATTCTAACTGGAGAACCAAGCACATGACTGATTGGATTTGACATCACACTGCAAGGCTTCAAATCCCAGCTCCTAATCCCAGCTTCAAATCCTAGCTATACCCTTGAGAAAATTATTTAACCTCCTTACACCTCTATTTCCTCATCAACAGAATGGGGTAATAAGTAAATCTATACCATTTTCATTTCACCAATAAAATAGAGTAATAATTAAACCTACCTCAGGGATGCACTGTTTTCTAATGCATATTTTTTAAATAATTGACCTATAATAACTATAGAGTTATAAGCTCTACTAGTCTAAGATATGCCAAGGGGATGGCATACAAGTTATAAACAACAGTTTGATATGAATAAATCAGATTTATTCTAAATAAACCAAGCTATACATAAAATTTTGATTTAAAAATTGGGCCATAAATGCGGATGTAATATCCCTCCTTCCACTTACCTGACTTCAAAGTGTATAACATTTTTGTTGAAAACAATGACTTGTGATATAATTTCCCCACACACCAGTATTTCTGTAAAACTTAAGCACATCTCAAAGGTGAAGAAATTTGACATTCCTTATTAACTTTCACTGAGTATAAAATTCACTTTCTGAAACCCAAAGTTTAACTTTCTCATTATAATTGGTGTAAGACATTATTTTCATACCTTATCTAACCTTAAAACCACCCTGTGGGCATCCTGTGGGCTGTCATTCCAAACCTTAGTCTCACACCAACCAATGTGGGGTTTTCCAAAGGCATTCAGTTCAACTTCAGTAAAACGTATTCTTCAAGACCGAGTTCCTAAACAATATTTCAGGATATTTATTTGCCTTCATTCTTGTCCCCTATCCACTGAAACCAAAATTATTCTTTTTAAGTGCATAATGGACTATAGTATGGAGGGGCCTTAGCCTAACTCTCAGTGCCATCTGCCAATCTCATCAGCTCCTCCCTTAGAAAGCGCTAGCCCTCTGGTTGTTCAGTCTGCCCCTCAGGACCTTTGCATTTACTGCTGCCCCTACACAGAATTCTCTTCCTCCCATTCTAGCTCTTAGCACAGATGACTTCATATTCTCCAGCCTGAAAGGTCCTCTTCTCTAGTGGGTGCTGTTGTCCAGAATGCACCCCTCCCCTCTCAGGGTCAGCAATGCATGAGGTAAGGAAATACCCAGGCACAAAATTTAAGGCGGCAACTGCTCTTAGGTGCAACCTGAGACCTTGATTGTCTCACCCAGCCCTGCCCCAGCTGCCAGGAGTGTTGGTGACTGACAGGTCTCAGCTGAATCCTGCTCTGGGTCTTTTCTTGGCTGTTTTACCTAAACTCTAGCTCCTTTTCTGGGCATTGAAGATGGTCAGTGGAGGGTATAAAGGCCTGAACCTTTACTTTCATTTGTAACTATACTGATTAAAGGACCTTTGCAGGTTCAGACCTCCCCGTGGATTCGGCCTAGGCCTTTTTTCATTGCTACCACTTTGCAGTTCAACTTCTCACTCTGTTCAGTCCTTCCTTTACTCTCCTACCAATATTGATCTCAAGAATACTGCCTCCAATACTTCCGGCATGTAAATGTGTCCCAGAGTCTACATCCTGGGGAACCTGCCCTGTCACACCTGCTCTTACCATCCCCATCTAAAGTAACTCCCCAAAGAATCTCCTTGTCCAACTCCCCACTCCTTACCCTATAGGATGTCACATCATCCTGTTTGTTTCCTTAACTTTCTGCTTGTGGTTTACACTTGTTCATGGCTGTGTCCATCTCCACTTTTAGGACATGTCCAAGCATCTTTCTTCTGCTCCAGTCCCACAAAGCCCTGATCTTTATCTATTGTACTAAATGCAGATAAGATGGAAACTAGTAAGATTAAGGTGCTGCATCCTCTCCTCACAAGGTAAATGTATATAGTTGGGGCGCACAAATCTTTAAAAATCAGAGTAAAGAAGCTCTTGTGTGAAATGAATTTCAGTGTGGATGGAGACATAGTGGGAGCAAAGTGTACCTTTTGGTGCCCTGATATCACATCATGTGCAACTCCTATTCTGCCTTGTGAGCTCCCCTCCACAGAAATGAGAGATCTCCTGTTTAAAATAAAATGGCATTCGAGGGAACAATGACTATGGCTTTCCAACATGCCTGGCACAATCTCAGAAAGGCCGACGTGTTATTGAAGGTTGCTGTTTCTCTTTCTTCATAAAGAACTGCATAAAATAAACATTGCAATGTCTTCTACGGGTCACTTAGTTCATAAGAGTGTGTGAGAATGTTTTTATAATATATGCTATTTGCTAAGTGATAGATTCATTTTTAAAAATCACATTACTTATTTTGTGAAACAGCACAGCTGCAGAAGCCAGGGTAGCGTGGCCGCAGAGAGGGACCTCACTTGCTGGCGTAAACCACCTTAAACCAAAGCAGGAACCTTCAGAGGATGACAAGACAAAGAGAGACAAAATCATTGGTGTATAAGTGAGTCATAAACTTTTCATTTTCTTATTCTTATCTAAATATTTAACTAGCATGAATTAATGGCTGAAACACGTTGTGAAAGGAAGAGTGAGGTCTAGGCAAGAATCCTAGGGCTCCCCAGTACTGGATGTGAAGCTGATACCTTCAAATTAACCAACACCTGCTGCCCCAGATGAACTGAATACCAAATCAGAATCTCCCCCTCTCTCTCTTATCTGCATACAAATAGTAGGTGGGCATTTCCCTTAAATATCATCCCCCCACTGGAAAAGCAGTTCTGGTACCATCTAAGGATGGTTTTTAAAAATGCATATTTACTTTGTGTAAAGTTGTCCATTGGGTGCAGTTTTCGGATAAAAGCAGTTTCTGAGAGGTTCATTTCCCTTGCAATTTTTTGATGCATGTCTTCGTCCAGTTTCTAAATTAGAAGCAAAAGGTTATTGAGACTCTAGATATACAAATCAGACTTTCTAGGATAGCAACTACCATTAGTTAATAATACAGTTTATCAATATTAAAACTTACATGCTTAAAATAACTTCTAAGGAATTCCAAGCACTTTTATAAAGATTGTTTTTTCAAAAATCCGTGCTTGCAAGCATCTTATGAAGAGCTGTAAATGTACAAAGCTAAAACAGACTCTAAAAAACCTACTGCCCTGGCCTATCCTTTGTCAGATTATTACCTAGTCTATCTGAGAGCATGTATGCTCTTCTAAAAACCAATCTCTACAAATGGAAACTCCACAATCTCCCTTTCTTGGTGGATAAAGAGATATTTTGCACCCACTAGAGGCAAGCTGGACCACTCTGCCCCCATCTATGCATGGTTCACTCCCTTTCATGAATCAGGCCTCATGCCAGTGGTCACCTCTTCCACGAAGCCTTTCAGATCACTCTGTCTAAAGGCACTGTCTTCTCTTCCATGCTTAGACCACCTGTAATTACCAAGTATGTCCTTTACTATCTGTCCCCTCCACCTCTATGAGCTTTATGAGGGTATAGGCTGTGTTATTTTGCTTTGTCCTGGCTTAGAACAGTACTTTCTTCAACAAAATTTGCTGAAAGAATAACTACATTATTCACTTAATTCTCATTTTTAAAGCTATATATATATATATATATATATATATATATATATATATATATATCTCCACTTACTGATAAAGAAGTTAAATACAGAGCTTGTATAATATCCTAAGATCATGATATGCCTAATAAATGATAGAGTGATTAAGAATGTGGGCTTTGTAAATGGTAACCAGTGAATCTAGAGAAAGGGTATATTCACGTTCATTGTACTACTATTGAAACTTTTCTGTAGGTTTTTAATTTTTCAAAATAAAATGTTAAAAATATTAAATAATTTGGGTTTTGTTAACAGACAGAATTAGATCAGCCCCTGGAAACAGTGCAAGAATGGGCAAGTCATTTTCTCTCATGGAGCCTCAGTTTCCACACCTTTATATTGGGGATAATAGTTCTTAAGTTAAAGAATTGTGAAGACACAGACATACATATATGCATTTGCATACACACATAGTCCTCTTAACTCAAGAAAAAAAAAGGGCCAGAAATATGTTTTCCTTTTAAGAGTAAAAATCTATTTTTTAATCAGCAAAATGCTCACTAGTTAGATTTTGAATTCTAAAGAAGTCTTGAGACAAATTAATTTTTGCTTTGGCCAAACTTATTATTTTTGAGCTCCTGAAACCCAGAAATAATTCATAATTTACTTATTTGAGTTATGCAAATTAAACACACTTTTATAGTTGTTTCAGATTCTTTGAACCACTTTCCATATACTAGGATAAGGCATAAAACAGGTTATAGTGAAGAATCAGTCATAATTTTTAAACTATGAGCTGATATAAAAATCCTAGTAGGAGATTTACTAGGGTTTTTTTAAAAGAGAACTCTATTCAAAATCTATAGAAGCTCTGTAATGTATAGAGAGAGAAATTAAGAAATTGATACTTGTTTTCTGAAAACCCAAAATTAACACAATAGTTTTGGTTTTTAATGTTTTCTTTCAAAAGATTAAATCAAATAATACATATGCTGATCACAGTGCCCAACACATAGTAAGTACTTGATAAATGTTAGCATTTTATTTTGAGTGGCTCAAAGCCTGGGGGCTTTAACCTGCCACACTACACTGCCTCCCCATAACAGAGACAAATTATTATTATCCCTTTAACATCCTGCAGACAGGAAAACCAATGTCCATCAAATAAAATGGATTTCTGCAACATTTCTGAGGGAAAGCAGCCATCAATTACTGAGTGCTGTGCTGGACCAGTAGCATCAGTACCACAACTAAGAGAATTTGTTAGAAATGCAGACTCTCAGGCCCCACACCAGACCTTCTGAATCAGAATCTTCATTTCAGCCAGATGATCGTTATGCACATTAAAGTTCAAGAAGCCCTGTGTTTAAAGGGCTTAACGTCTTGGTGGAGTCAAGACACACAGAAAGCAACAGTGAGCAAAACTAGAGAGTACATATGTATGTATTTGAGATAGATTTTTGTACAGTATATAATAGGTACACAGATTTTGAAATAAATTCACTAGCCCTTTAAAGATGAAGCCTTGAGTTTGACCAAGGAAAAGGGCAAATTTTGGTGAATTGAACAGGAAAATGTGTGCAGAGCTTTGTATTGGGGATGCTTCTTGGGCAAATCACTTGATCTGTGTCTGTTCTCCTGTTAAATCTTTAACATTCTAGGATTCGTGAGCCGAGGTAAGGAGAATTAGGATGGTAGGAATGAAGTGGAATAAGTACCTGTCACACATGTGAGTATCTGTAGGAAATAGGCATTCAACTCCAGGAAGCTCAGAGATGAACCCAAAAAGGGCCACACCAAGACACCTCATAATTAAAATGCCACAGGTTAAATACAGAGAGAGAATTTTAAAAGGCCCTAGAGGAAAGCAATTAGTTACCTACAGGGGAGCTCCCATAAGATTTGCAGCTGATTTCTCAAAAGAAACTGCAAGCCAGGGGCTTGGCACAATATATTCAAAATGATGAAGACCCAGGATCTATAACCAAAATTACTCTACCCAGCAAAGCTATCATTGAGAGTTGGACAGATAAAGAGCTTCCTAGACAAGAAAAACCTAAAAGAGTTCATCACCACCAAGCCAGTATTACAGGAAATGTTGGAGGGACTTCTTTAAGAAGAAAAAATATGTGTCAAAAATATAAATAAAGAATGGCAATAACTACATATCTATCAACAAGTACTTCAAATGAAAAAAGAATTAAACTCTCCAATCAAAAGATAGGGTGGCTGAATGGATAAGAAAACAAGACCCAGTCTATGGCCATGCCACCCTGAACATGCCCGATCCATCTGATCTCGGAAGCTAAGCAGGGTTGTGCCTGGTTAGTACTTGGATGGGAGACCACCTAGGAAGACCAGGTGCTGTAGGCATTAAAAAAAAAAATTTAATAAATAATAAAAATAAATAAATACAAGAATGAAAATAGACTGCTATAAAAAAAAAAACCTTTACATTGGCTGCCTTTAAGAGACTCACTTCAGATTAAAAGACACACACAGACTAAAAGTAAAGGAATGGAAACAGATGTTGCATGATGGATCTAGATGGTATTGTACTGAGTGAAGTAAGTCAGACAGAGAAAGACAAATGCCATATGATTTCACATACATGTGGAATCTATAGAACAACAACAACAAATACCCTGACAAACTCACAGATACAGAGAACATTTTGAGGGGTGAGAGGAGTTAGTGAAAAAAGGGGAAGGGATTAAGAAGTACAAATTGGTAGTTACAAAAAAGTCATGGAGATGTAAAGTATAGCATAAGGATATAGTCAATAATATTGTTATAACTATGTATGGTGTCAGGGGGTACTAGATTTATTGGGGTGATCATTTCATGAGTTATATAGATATCTAATCACTATGTTTTCCCTTCGAAACTAATATAATATTGTATGCCAACTATAATTGAAAAAGAAAATATATTTTAAAAAAAGAATTCAACCCAAGTACTTCCCTTGGCCTGTAGAATGTTCTCTGTGAAAATTAGCCCACATGCCTGTGCATACAACACCTGAGAGAAATTGGAAGCCATTTAATTCTCTAGTGCAGAATTTGCCATCACAGGGCTCCATGATGATTGAAGGGGTGACAAAGAAAAGCCTGTGCTGGTCTTCCTGGGTTTACCTCCTTTGCTGCAGGAATCTGCAGTGCCTGCCAGTCCTTTGTCTGATATAGCCAAACTCCCCCTATCCTTATCCTTCTTTCTTTGTCTATTGCTTCCCTCAACCTTTAGGACAAGAGTCTCTTAAAGCATTAAAGCATCTACATTGTAGCCAAACTCACAATCTATTGATAATAGATTTCCTTCTTGTAAATGGGCCTTTTTGCATATCAGGCAGAACACACACTTCATTGACTATCTGTCTTTAATCCTCTCTACCTTCATGTATTGCACCAATTGCAATTTGAATTTCTATAACTGTAATTTCTGTCCCAGGACACTTAAAATGCACCTGCTATTTGTCTGAGGGACCAGATATGATGTGGATAGTTCGATAGTAGGAGCCCTCAATATGTACCACAGGCAGCTGAATTTCTATACAGGAACCAAAGATCAAGATAATGGTGAACCATGAGAGGGCTAATATTAAGTCAACTTTGAGAGCTTTAGACACAAAAGAAAGAGGCTGCTTTCACTCAAAATACTGAACTTTGGTTTCAGTAATTTTTCCATTTTACACTACAAGCTTATTTTCAAATGCAGCCCATTATTGTTACAAACCAACAGTTACTAATTCTCTTGTTTTAATATCCATTTCTCTTTGGCAATCTCACATGAGTCAAACTTCCGACCACAAAAATAGGGCCATGTTTGGGTTTTTCTTTTGAGTTCCAGAGTACTGCTATGGGACACTAATGTTCCATCATCATATGGCCCACAAAAAATGAATGATCAGAAAATCAGAGTAAAGTTTTAAAATACTCCCATCTTGTGGCAGTTTAGAAATATGACAGCCTAAACATTAAAGTTTTGCTATCATCTCAGTCTTTGTTCATTTGTCCCTCTGCTGCAGATAGAGTCCAGCAAAAGAAAAGCAGTTGGATGTAGAAAGTTCTAAATCATCCAGGAAGAAATGAGAGATTCCTCTTGAGGTACTTGGATTTCCTATTGTGAAGCTATGTTCTCACAATGCAGTACTCAAACTATAGGCTATCTTTATTGTTCCTACTAGTTCTTATGGATGCTTAGTTTCTCCAGTTCCATCATAGAACCCAAAGCTCATACTCACTTTGCAAACCCCACCACCCCCAGCCACCATGAGAACATAAAATCAATAGCTGTTGGTTAACTAGAACTCTTAGGAGATTTTGCCATAATTTAATTGATTATATTTTCATTTCCACTCAGCAGATATTTATTTAGTGTCTACCATGTGCTAAGCCAAGTGTGGTTGGAACACAGTCAGAATGGATTAAGATCTCCAAAGAATGTGCAGTCTCATGAGGAAGATTGGCATTGAATGAACTACAAGAGTGGTGCTTGTTTACCACTGGAAAAGTAAGGAGTGCCATGGGAACAGATAAAAGGAGAGAACATGTAGTTTAATAGTGGAAGTACGGTGGTTAAAAAAGCATGGGCTTTGCAGTCAGACAGACTGAGGTGGGATCCTGAAGTCGCCTCTTAAGGAGTATGTGACCCTGGCAAATTACTTAACCTCCCTCTGCCTCTGATTCCCCCAATCTAATGAAAATGGGGATAATAAATAAGACCTACTCATAGAGTGGTTGGGAGGGTGAAATAAAAAAACATATGAAAAGTAATTAGCACAGAATTTTGGCTGAATTTGTCTGAAGTCACTGTTCCTAAAGCTGAGGGTTCTATTCTAAAAGCCAGTGAAGATACTTGGGAAGCAGATATTCCTACATTAACACCTCCTCCTTTGCATTGCTCTTCCTTCAAACACTGGGCAAAGGGAAACCCTTCAATGCCCTGAAGAATCTTCTCTGGGGGACTAATCAATGGTGTAGGGCAGGGGTCCCAAAGCCCCGGGCCATGGACCAGTACAGAGTTAGTGGCCTGTTAGGAACCAGGCCACACAGCAGGAGGTGAGTGATGGGTGAGCGAACTAAGCTTCATCTATATTTGCAGCCACTCCCCAGTGCTAGCATCACTGCCTCAGCTCCACCTCAGATCATTGTGCATTAGATTCTCATAAGGAGCACTCGTCCCCGGTGCCAAAAAGTTTGAGGACCGCTGGTGTAGAGGGTAGAGGCTTTGTACATCTCTTGCAACCACACCAAAATTGGAATGAAACCATGGAGCAAACAGTAAGCAAAGTTGCCTGGGATTTGGATGAACAGAAACCCTACAACTAGGGAGAGAAATAAAAAATCACCTTGGAATGGTAAGATGGGCAAAGACGCGAGACTGCCTAGTCCCACAGGGACTGAGTGAGACAGAAGCTACAGCAGCTGCAGCTGGCAGGTGCAGATGTTTCTCTTAAAGGGACCAACCACAGCCAGTCTTTTGCAGTGATGGACTTGCTTGCTCTGAGCCCCAGGGACATACAGGGGGACACCGAATTATCAGGCTTCGGGGAAAGGGCCAGAGGGGAGACTTTCTCCTGGGTTGAAGTACTGGTGATATCCATTGTTCCTTTGTTGAGCCCTCCCACCTCAACAAGCATGTGGACACCATAGCTGAGACCTCAATGAACTGGATAACAGAGTTTATTCTGCAGAAGATTCCCTGAAACTCCGCCCCTCCCAACTTGCGGCCCTACCCCAAGCCACATTCCAATGGTGTCCTCAGCATGCCCTGTGCCCTATGCTGAGCAGCTCTAAGCCCCGCACCCTGGGTGGCAGCTGGCCTCAGTTTTTCATGTGGCCTCTTGAGGCAACTGTAAGCCCAGCCATAAGTGGATTGTTTGCTGTCTCTTACCAGGTGGTCCCAGAGGGACACAGTCTAGATCTAAACTTGGTGTTCAGCTGGACCCCTCCCCAGGACTCTGTTACTGGGCCCCACAGGACACCTACTACATAAAAGCTACGCTAAGACCGGGAGAGTAGGAGCCCTACCTAGTACATAGAAACAGACACAGAAAGGCAGCCAAAATTAGGAGGCAAAGAAGCATGTCCCACATGAAAGAACAGAACAAAGCTCCAGAAAAAGATCTAAACAAAGCATAGTCAAGCAATCTAACAGATGCAGAGTTCAAAAAAACTGGTTATAAGGATGCTCAAGGAACTTAGGGGAAGAGTAGATGAACTCAGTGAGAACTTTAATGAAGAGATAGAAAACATAAAAATGGAGATGGAAAACATAAGAGAGAACCAGTCAGAAATGAAGAATACAATATATGAGATGAAGAGTATATCAGAGGGAATCAACAGTGGAGGAAGCAGAGAATCAAATCACCTATACAGAGGATGGTGTAGCAGAAAACACTCCAGTCAGAACAGCAACAAGAAAAAAAAAATCCAAAAAAAAAAAAAGATGATTTAAGGAGCCTCTGGAACAACATCAAGCATAACAACATTTTGCATTCATAACAGTACCAGAAGGAGAAGAGCGAGAGCAAGAAATCGAAATTTTATTTGAAGAAATAATGACGGAAAGCTTTCCCAAATGGTGAAGGAAATAGACATACAACCCCAGGAAGCTCAGAGAGTCCCAAATAAGAGAAACCCAAAAGGTTTCATGTACATGTGGATCTAAAGAACGAAATAAACAACAACAAAATGGAAACTCATAGATACAGAGAAATTTTTGAGGGTTACAGATGGGAGTCAGTGGAAAAGAGTAAAGGGATCAAGAAGTATATATGGGTAATTACAAATAGTCATGGAGATATAAAGTGTAGCATAAGGAAAATAGTCAATAATGTTGTAATAAATATGTAGGTGGAAGAGGAGTACTAGATTTAGCGGATGATTACTTATGAGTTATATAGATCTCTACTCATTACGCTCTATACCTGAAACTAATATAATGTTTTATGCCAACTATGCTTAAAAAAGAAAATATATTATTAAAAGAAAAAAAGAATCTTCTCTACACTCCTCATCCCTTTTCTGGGTATAAAAATGAGATCTGAGGTTGAACCACACCGAGAAGCCTTAGAAGCCTGTGACCCATTGTGATCATACCCAGTGAGCCTCTCCTAAGGAAGGCGGCACATTTGGAAATAGCTAGTGCACCATAAATTTCCCCACACATGAATTAAAGCATAGGTTGAGCATAGTATTGCTATAAAACCTGTTTTTTTTTCCCTTAAATACATAACCCACTAAGCTGTAAAGAGTTTTGGGGGTGTTTCTCTAAATCTAATAAAGAAACTGAAAGCAAATATTTCAGCAACTAAAACTAAGCATTCCTCTTTAAAAATGTGAAGCCAGTGCTCCTTGCTGTCACTGGAAATAATTGTTACTGTTTAAAAAGAATAACAATATATATATGATATTACATTTGATCCCAGCACATGGTAGACAGCCAGTTAATGTCAATTGAATTGGAATAAATGTATACATTGGGCACACAACAAGGTTGTTTATTATGGATAGTCTTAATGGGGAAAACTCAGGAATAAACCTCTCTTTCGAAAAGGTATCCTCCAAAGCAAGAGATCTCAACTAGGTGTGATTTTTGATTGTCATGACTGAGGGACAAGGGGGGACTACTGTCATCTAGTGGGTAGAGGCCAAGGATGCTGGTAAACATTTAACAGTGCACATGACAGCCTTGTATAACAAAGCATTGCCAGTCCAAAATGTCAGTAATACTGCTGTTAAGAATCCCTGCCCTAAATTATATACCACACAACAACAAAAAATTAAAAACTTAAGATGTTGTTAAATATGAAGGAGAATAAATATGGACTCCCTACCACTGTTGATGTTATTTTTCACTAAATATTAAAGTTAGTTTACAGAAAAATAAAGTATCATCCCTCATCAGTACCACAGCCCTCTGTTGGTAGTTGGTATGAGTTCCTGTAGTTTCTATCATCATAATGTATTCATTTCATTTTTAAAATATATTATTTCAATACGTTTTCCATGTCTCTACATGTCTTTATTGTTACACTGATTGTTCACATTTAAAGACAACATAATTTTTTCTGTTTGAAATATTTTTTTCAAATATCTGTTTCATGTTCCATTATCATTTAATCTATTTTTTTTTCACTTAATGCAGTGTTATAAGTTCCTCATATGAGAATTTTTTAAATGGACTTGTCCTGAAAGAAAAAATAAAATAAAACTGCAGAATATTATAAAAGCTCTTGGAACTTTGTTACCCAGAATTTTTCACTTTCCTTCCAGTGGTCTTTTATCAAGTGTTCAAAAAGTTCAACATGCAATCATCCCAGTCTTTAGTTTTGTCTACAAAGTTTTTCTGTGGTTAGTTCATCTTTGGTCTAATTATAAATAATTTTAAAACAAAACAAAAAATAATTTCCTTTGAAGCTCTGCACTTAAAATCTGAAGTATTTTCTACTTCATACAATCCCACATTGTTCTCTGAGGCCCCTTTGCACCTGGCACCTTTAGATCTTTTACACTCTGTGGTGACTATTGAATAATGATCAGGTTTATGTCATGACCCCACTAGATTCTGAGCACATCAAGGGAGACAAACTTACTAATCTTTGTACCTCCCATCCCTAGCTCAGAGCCTTGCTCAGGATCAACTTCCTGTTGAATTGGTTTAGCACTTGTTTGTCTCTGATATTTTCCTGAGTTTCATTTATGTTCTCTCTAGGTGTTTCAGGTGTCCACTGTCTCTACCATGGACAGGAAAATCCAAGGGTGGAAAATACAGTTTATACTTCCTGTATAATTTTTATTGATTATGAATTGGGGGAAAGTGCTAAAATTAGCCTCCAAGAGAACAGATTCTCATGTCCACAGAACAGAAAACTAGCAAATTAGTCTTTAGGTATTTATTCAGTTATCTCTCACAGGCCATCAAGTTAGCCTGGTCTCACAGATCTAAGCCTAGAAATGAATGGGAGACTCTTTAGAGAGCATCCCTGAGTCATGGGCTTCCTCATCTTTTTCTGTCTTCCATTCGTACTGAAGCATATTGTATTGAACTATGTTCTTTGCTTAAGTTTTATTTCCTAGTGTTTCCAAATATATATGTAAATAACATTAAAAATAGATTTTAATGAAGAAGTAGAGAGATAGAAAGAGACAGAGATAAGGATAGAAGATAAAGATTAGGAGATATCCTTAAGTCTGTTGTTTAGTAAGTATATAGCTGGAAGTAAAAGGAGTGAATGAAGAATAATGCTAATCCTTGTCATCTGATGAAAATTGAGTACCTACAATCACTCAAACTTTTTCAAAACTCTTCAAGGGTATTACACGGGAACATGGGGTAAAAAACTATTGACACGCAGTTTCAGTCAGTTTCACAATTTCTTGACCTGAAGTTATGTTTGCCCAATCATCTCTAAAGAAAAGTTCACAATTAAGAATCTGGTTAATTATTTCTCACTAATCATCCCAAGCTTTACTTGATAAAGCCTATTAACTTTATTACTTTCTGCATTTTGGGGTTGGAAAATGCCAGCTGCAAGGTTGTATAATGAATGCATTGTAAAGTGAGACAAAGAAACTTGATCACCATTTTGCTGCTCCACGTGACAGAAAATAAGTGACAAAGGACTCAATTAATAACATTCACTTACCTCAGTAAAACTTCAGCCATTCTCCATCGTGATTGCACCCTAGAAATCATCATTGGGGAAATTAAAAAACAGTGCTCCCTGGTGTCACTCCCATAGATTCTGTTATCATTGGCTTGGGATGCAGCCGAGCATAGAAAGTTTTTAAAGCTTTTGGATGACTGTAATGTGCAGGCCAGGTTAATATTCACCTCTCTCAAAGGCCCCAAAGCACACTTTGCCGAACTTAAGACTGACTTAAGATCATCAGTAGCTTACTGTGTTCCTGAAGTAATTCTCAGATAATCAACTGTTGCACTAATTGTTCTGAGTGGAAGGATACCTTAATTGTTTCCTAAAACCTAGGGACCAATACAACACTTAAGATCAAGGAATATTAACTGTTCTGTTAAAACTTATCCTAATCAGATACCATTATTAAAATGAGACTTTCAGTAAAATATGTTCTCCCTATATTAGAACTTAAATTTTTCTATTTTTCTACTTAATTTATTAATTCCTTGCAAAATGTCTCATTTTTCTTGGTCCTGAAAGAAATTCTAATTGTCTGAACTATAGGTAAGGTTAAAGATACCCAGCTAGAATCTTTTATGCTAAATGTAATATTAGCCATGTCCAGACTCATAAAACTCATCTAATTTATTCTCCTCCACATTTGGGCTAACTAAATGAAAACCTGATGGCTAACAGGGAGCTCTGGTCCTTCTTTACATGAATCTTCATTTCTCTAGATTTAAGCATCTACATACAAGCATTCTCGCATTCTCACTATATAGGTCTGTCAAAATCAACTTACAAACCAAGCGTTGCTGATATCATTCGACAAATAACACAAATCGAAGAGGTAAACAAACAAGTAGGTCTGATTTTTTAAAAAAAGAAATATTTGGTTCTACAGGAATCTAGAATTCCAGGTACTGCCTTCCAAACCAATACTTACATTTTCTAGGAGACAAACAGCAGCAGGATTCCCACGAAACGGCTTTGCCGTGAATGCGTCTCTGCTATATAAAATAGGGAGCCTCATTTTCCTTTCAAGCTGCTTTTTTGTAAGCTCTCAGAATTGCTGGTAAGCTTCTTGTACTTCTTGTTGCTGCAAAAAATAAAAAAGTTAATGTTTTACTTGGTGTACAGATAGCAGTTCCAGATACAAATCAAGCAATTATTCTAACACACCTACATTTAAAAATATATGATCCTGTAACTTTTGAAGCCTCTAAATTGAATTTGTTTTAAAATACTGGATGAACAGAACATTTTCTTTCTCAAATTTTATATTGATATTTCATACTGTATGTATATGTACTTAACAACATAACATATTGTTCTTAGAGTAGCCAAAACTAGCTTAGACTCTGTTTTTAATGCAGTGCATGAAACTTCCAAGGGGCACATATGTAGCTTATTGTCTCTCAATGAATATTAAAAGAACTCTTTTAAAAGAATGTATTTTTCTAATTATAAAAAAAATGGGCTTGTTTCTAATTATAAAAAAATAAAAACTTGGAAAATTAAAAGTAGCCCATGGACCATGCAAATCAGCAAATAATATTTTTTCTTTTTAGGTTTAACATAGTCAAGGGAGCCTCATGCTTTTTGTTATTTTATTAAATCGGCAGATGGAGACTTTTTGAGCTCAAATATAGACTGGTAAAATAAATCTTTTCATTACAAGAATATTTTTCTCTTTCCTAAAAATCTATAAGATACAGAGAAGCAGAAGGTAAAAAAAGACTCTCCCTAAGATAAATTCTGTTACACATTCTGGGTGTTTTTTTCCTTTGCTTACTAGAAAGTATTGACTTTGTCATAGTAATGGAGAATTCCTCCCTTCCAAAGTTACAGTAATTTTTGAAAATTCAGCACATTAGGGGGTACTTTGACTACATCTAAAAGAAAATAACCTATACTAACATGCATTCCTTGTTCTCAAGGAGGTGAAGAAGCAACCTAGGAAGCCCTGCCGGATGCCCCAGCCCTCCTGGCAGCTTCCAGGACTACAAGTTGGGGTTTGTTTTTTTTTTAATTTTTTCTTTTTCCTTTCCTTTCCTCTCCCCCGCAACCCCTCTTCCCTCTTTCTTTCTCTATACAGGTGTTTTTGCTTAATTTTCTTGCCAAATGCCTGCTTTTCTTTTTCTTTTTTTATTGAGTTATAATTGACATACAGCATTACATTGGTATCAGGTATACAGCATGATTTGATATTTGTATAGATTACAAAATGACCACCACAATGAGTTTAGTGAACATCCATCCGTCATCATATATAGTCACAAAAAAGTTTTTTCTTGTGATGAGAACTTTTTAAGACCTACTCTCTTAGCAACTTTCAAATTGCCATAGGTATTCTTAACTACACTCACCATGCTGTACATTATATTATACCATGTTGATCCCCATGACTTATTTTCTTTATAACTGGAAGTTTGTACCTCTTGATCCCCTTCAATAACTTTAAAAAGTTTGTATCTTTGACCCCCACGCAATAACATTATTAATATTTCAGAGATATAATTTTTCATTGGAATTTTTACCTTCTTAACAGTGTAGCATGAGTATTTTCCAAGGGCACGAAAATGCTTCAGAAACATCATTCTAATAGATTTACAATAGTCTTAATGGGTATGTTCTAAGTTATTTAACCGTTTCTCCTTTGGTGACTAAATTATTTCTGATTTCCATTTGTAAAGGAAATGTCACAATCAGACCTATTGAGTGTAAATCTTGGTCTGCATTTCTGTTCTCTTTAATTATAGCAGATCCCTAAACATGAACTCCTTGGGTTAAAGTGTATAGACATCTCAATTTACACACAGTTACATTTATCTTCAGAAAGAACATAGACAGCATATCGGTGTGTCCCACTATTGCTAATATGATAGATAAAAAGTATCTTCAGTTTTCATTTGTGCTTTTTTTTGGATTACTCCAACTAGATTTGTGAAGAGCATAAAGTCAGAACCTCTTCTTGTTTCTCTTTACTGCCATAATCAGTTCCTGAAACAGTGCCAGGCACATAATAAATATTTATTGAATTAATTAAGTAAATAATCTGCCATGCGTACGTCCAAACTGGACTTTCATACATTGATTGACAAATACTTACAGTTTCTCAGCATTATATCATCTGCCAGCCAACATTGCTGTTTCAGTAGCATAGCCATTATTGACAGTACATTGCAGTTTGTTTATGTAATTATTTGGAAATTTTAGTATAGATTGTCTTTAATATTTTAGAAAATGTGAATAGACAACAAGAACAAATTAAAGTTCTGATAATGAAGCATAGTTTTGAATTGACACTATTATAGATATCATAGGTATGCCAAAAGGAGCAAGTTTTTAGCCTCATTGAACTTCAACCTTATTGGTCCAGACATCAGCTACGTGATCAATTGGATGACAAAATATATACTGAAAAGACTGTCTAACTTTTCTATAGTGACCATGAATTACGTGTGCAAGTTTTTAAATAATATGTTTATCTAAGTAGTCTTCTGAAGTTTTCTTAATCTAATTCAGTACAGAAAATCTGATTTTATAACTAAGTACTTCTCGAAATACTGCATAGCTTCTCAAATGAAAACACTTCTTTAAACAGAAAAAAATTCTCAAAGACTGTAATAGTCAATGTCATTTGCCTGGATAACAGCCACCTCTTCTCTGCCAACCCACCCCCACACCCACCCTCCATACACACAGTTCAGTTCTCTTTTTCTAAAAGAACTTTGATTTTGTTTGGGGAAGCAATATGCCCAGCCCCACCAATAAATTGTAAATTGTCTAAGCCAAGCAGAACAATCTCATTCTCCTTTGCCAGATGCTCACTCTTCCAGATTCACTTACAGCTAGAGATGGCCATATGACCTAATTTGGGCAAGATTGCTGGAGGAATTCTGGGGAAAATCTTTTGCTTTCTGATAAAAGGGAAAGACCTGAGAAGAGAATGGACTGCCACTGCCCCTCCTTTTTTTCCTTTCTTTCTCATGTCGCTGATGCCTGGAAATGTAGCCAATGTGTTTGACCATGAAGTGACAAATATGAATATGAAAAGCCAGCAAACTAAGAAAATAAAGAGTATAGGTTCTCGACAGTATAGTTAACCAGGTAGAAGACCGTACTTCCAGATTTCTTCGGTAAACAACAAATGTCTTTGAGGTGCAAACCATTGTTAGTCTTGTGGTAGTCAAAAAAATATCTCCCGAAAGATGTTCACATCCTAATTCCCAGCACCTGTGAATATGTTGTTATGTGGCAAAGGGGAATTAAGGTTGCAGATGGGATTAAGGTTGCTAATCAGCTGCCCTTAAAATAGATTATTATGGATTATCCAGATGGACCCAATGTTATAGGGGTCTTTAAAAGTAGAAGAGGACGGCAGAAAAGTCCAGAGAAAGATTTGAACCTGCTGTGTTGCTGGCTCGGAGAGCTGGGGATGGAACCACAAGCCAAGGCATGTAGGTGGCCTTTAGAAACTGCAAAGAGGCAAGGAAACAAGTTCTCCAAAGCCTCTAAAAGGAACTAACCTGGATTAGTCAATTCAGGATGCCATAACAAAATACTGTAGACTGAGTGGTTTTAAACAATGGAAACTTATTTTCTGGATTTGAAGCCTGGGAAGTCTAAAATCATGGTGCCAAAAAATCTGGTTCCTGGTGAGAATCTCTTCCTGGCTTAAGAGACAGCCATCTTTTGTGTTGTGTCTTCACATGACAGAGAAAGAAGGAAAGCAAGCTCTCTCGTGCCTGTTTTTATAAGAGTGCTAATTCCATCGTGAGGACCCCAACCTCATGACCTCACCTAAATATAATTACCTCCCAAAGGCCCCCAACCCCAAATTCCATCACATTTGGGGTTATGGCTTTAACATATGCATGGGAGGGCACAATCACAATCCTAACTGTTGCACAAATTCCAAAAACAATGATAGTTAATACTTATTGAGTACTTACTATGTGTCAGTCATCATTCTAAGAGCATTTAATCCTCAGAGCACCCCCATGAGATAGATACTACTATATGTTCATCTCCATTTTATAGATGAATAAATGGAGGCTCAGAAAATTTAAGTAACTTGCCCAAGGTCACACATTCAGGCAACGCTTACATTTGAACCCAGATACTCTAACTCCAGAGTCCATGATCTTTAACCACTATGCCTTAGAATATATCCAAGGACCTAATTTGAAAAACTCTCATTTAAGGAACTAAAATCTTAGTGATTGTAAATATCACTGCATAACAAATTTGCCTTAGATTTTAAATAACTTTTTAGACCATTGTTGAAAACTTAGAATTTAAAAATTCTCTTAGAATTTGCAGACACTCAAGGATACCAAGGACCTTGGTACAAGAAACACTAGAAAACTATTATCTTACGTATGAAAACTAATCAAGATTTATTTCTGATTAAATAAAAAGAGCTGTAGACCAAGTGCAAGTTTTTTTTTAATGAAGATATTTATTTGTTTGTTTGTTTGTTTGTTTATTGCGGTGGCATTGTTAACAAAATTCAGTAAGTTTCAGGTGTGCAATTCAACAGTAAGGCATATATATATTGCATTGTGTGTTTACCACCCATAGACTTCTTTCTGTCACCACATATTTGACCCCTTTTACCCTATCTACCTCCCCTCTCCTCTCCCCCCATACCCTCTGGTAACCACTAGTCTATTGTCCCTGTCCATGAGTCTCTGCTTGTTTGTACTGTTTATTACGTTTTAGGTTTCTATCCCACATATAAGTGATATCATGTGATTTTCAACTTTTTCTGTCTGGCTTATTTCACTTAGCATGATTATCTTAAGGTCCATCTATGTTGTCACAAATGAATGTATTTCACCTCTTCTTATATTGAATACTATTCCATTGTATATATGTACCAAAGCTTTTTTTCCAATCATCTATCATAGGACACTTCAGTTGCTTCCACGTCCTGGCCACCATGAATAATGCTGCTATAAACATCAGTGTGCAAATATCTTTTAGGATATGGGTTTTCAAGTCTTTGGGGTAAATACCTAGTAGAGGGATATGGTAGATCCATACTGTTTTCCATAGTGGCTGTACCAATTTGCAGTCCCACCAGCGGTGTATGGGGTTCCTTTTTCTCCTCATCTTCTCCAACATTTGTTATTTGTCCTGTTGATTATAGCTATTCTAACAGGTGTGAGATGATATCTCATTGTGGTTTTGATTTGCATTTTCTTAACAGCTTGTGATGTTGAGCATCCTGTCATGTATTTGTTGGCCATTTGTATGTCTTCTTGGGAGAAGTGTCTGTCCAAGTCCTTTGCCCATTTTGTAATTGGAGTGTTTGTTTTTTTTCGTTGTTATTAAAGGTGTATGAGTTCTTTGTATATTTTTGGATTTTAGACCCTATCGGAAGTGTTGCTTGGAAATATATTTTCCCGTTCAGATGGTGTTTGTTTTAGCTTGTTGACGGTTTCCTTTGTTGTGCAGAAGCTTTTCAGTTTGATGTAGTCCATTCATTAATTTTGCTTTTACTTCCCTTGCCTTTGAGGTCAAATTCATAAAATCCTCTTTAAGTCAAAGGTCCACAAGTTTAGTTCCTATGTTTTCTTCTATGCATTTTATCGTTTCAGGTCTTATATTCAGGTCCTTAATCCATTTTGAGTTAATTTTGGTGTGTGGTGATAGACACAGTCTAGTTTCACTCTTTTTTGCAGGTGGCTTTCCAGTTTTCCCAGCACCATTTATTAAAGAGACTTTCCTTTCCCAACTGTATGTTTTTGGCTCTTTTTTTTTTTTTTTAAGTTATTTGCCCATATAAACATAGGTCTACTTCTGGACTCTCGATTCTGTTCCACTGGTCTTTGTGTCTGTTTTTCTGCCAATACAATGCATTTCGATTATTGTCACTTTGTAGTATAATTTGAAGTTAGGCAGAGTGTTGCTCCAGCCTTGTTCTTTTATCTTAGGATGGCTTTGGTGATTCAGAGTCTTTTGCTTCCATGCAAATCTGATGAATTTTTGTTCCATTTCTTTAAAGAATGCCAAAGGGATTTTGATGGGGATTGCATTAAATCTGTATAATACTTTAGGTAATAAGGTCATTTTAGCTATGTTGATTCTTCCAATCCAAGAACACGGAATTCTTTCCATTTCTTTGTATCTTCTTCGATTTCTTTTAATAGGGTCTTATGTTTTCATTAAATAGATTTATTGTTTTGTTAGATTTATTCCTAGGTATTTTATTCTTTTTGTTGTAATTGCAAAAGGAATTACTTTTTCCACTTCTTTTTCTGACCCTTCATTATTAAGAGTATAGGAACGCTATGGATTTTTGAACATTGATTTTATATACAGAGACTTTACTGTATTTGCTTATGGTTTCTAGTAGTGTTCTGTGGAGTCTTTAGGGTTTTCCTTGTAGAGAATCATGTCATCCACAAATAGTGACAGTTTGACTTTTCATTTCCTATTTGGATGCCTTTTATATCTATCTCTTGCCTGAGTGCACTAGCTAGGACCTCCGATCTTATATTGAATAACAGTGGCGATAGTGGATAGCCTTGCCTTGTTCCTGATCATAGAGCGAAGGTTTTTTAGTTTTTCACTATGAAGTATAATGTTGACTGAGGGTTTATCACATATGCCTTTATTATGTTAAGATACTTTTCTTCTATACCAATTCTGTTAAGTGTTTTGATCATAAAATGGACGCTGTACCTTGTCAAAGGCTTTTTCTGCATCTATTGATATGATCATATGGTTCTTATTTTTAATTGGTTTATGTGATGTATCACATTAGTTGATTTGCATATGTTGGACCATCTCTGTGCCTCTAGGATGAAGCCCACTTGATCATGATGTTTAATCTTTTTACTATGTTGCCATATTTGGTTCGCTAGTGTCTTATTTAGGATTTTTACATCTGTGTTCATGAGACATATTGGTCTGTAGTTTTCTTTTTTTGTGTGTTATCTTACCAGGTTTTGGTATCAGGATAATATTGGCCTCATAAAATGAGTTGGGAAGTATTGCCTCCTCTTTGATTGTTTGGAAGAGTTTGAGGAGCATAGGTATTAAATCTTTGAATGTTTGCCAGAATTCACTGGTAAGCCATCTGGTCTTGAACTTTTAGTTTTTGGTAGGTTTTTGATGATTGTTTCAATTTCCATATTGCTGCTCGTCTATTTAGATATTCCAGTTCTTGATTCAGTCTAAGAAGGTTGTAGTTTTCTAAGTACTTGTCCACTTCTTCTAGGTTATTAAAATTGGTGTTATGTATTTTTTCATAGTATTCTTGTATAATCCTTTGTATTCTTGTGGTGTCTGTCATAATTTTTCCTCTTTCATCCCTGATTTTGTTTGTGCCCTTCTCTTTTTCTTTAGTGAGTCTAGCCAGAGATTTACCAATTTTATTAAACGTCTCAAGGAACCAGCTCTTTGTTTGCATTCATTTTTTCTATTGCCTTTTTTTCAATTTCATTTAATTCTGCTCTAATTTTGATTATTTCTTTCCTTCTGCTGACTTTAGGCATCATTTGTTCTTCCTTTTCTATTTTTTAAGATGAAGCGATAGGTTGTTTATTTGGGCTCATTCTTGTTTTTGGAGATTGGCATGTAATGATATGAACTTTTCTCTTATGACCGCTTTTGCCGTGTCCCAAAAGTTTTGATATGTTGTACTATCATTATCATTCATTTCTGTGTATCTCTTGATCTCTCTTTTTATTTCTTCCTGACCCAGGAATTCTTCTGTAGCATATTGTTTAATCTCCATGTATTTGTGGTTTCTTCCCGATTTCTCTTTGCAGTTGATCTCCAGCTTCAAAGCATTATGATCAGAGAATATGATTGGTATGATTTCAACCCTCTTATATTTGTTGAGGTTATCTCTGTGTCCCCGATATGTGGTTTATGCTTGAGAATGTTCCATGTGCCCTAGAGAAGAATGTATAAGCAGCTGTTTTGAATGGAAGGCTCTGTAAATGTCGATTATGTCCCATTGGTCTAATGTGTCATTTAAGGATGCTATTTCCTTATTGATTTTCTGTTTGGATGATCTGTCCACATCTGACAGTGGGGTATTTAGGTCCCTACTATGAAAGTGTTTTGGTCTGTTTCTCCTTTAGTTCTCTTAGTAATCGCTTGACATATTTTGGGACTCCCTGATTGGGAGCATAGATATTAATAAGTGCTATGTCTTCTTGGTGTATGATTCCTTTTATCATTATGAAGTGTCCCTCAGTATCTTTTTTTACCTTTTCATTTTGAAGTCTAGTTCGTCTGATATTAGTACTGCTGTTCCCGCTTTTCTCTGAATGCCATTGGCTTAAAATATCATTTTCTACCCTTTCACTTTGAGTCAGTATTTGTCTTTGGAACTAAGATGTGTCTCCTGGAGGCAGTATATGGTCGGGTTTTGTTTTTTGATCCAATCTGAAACTCTCTGTGCCTTCTTATTGGTGAGTTCAGTCCATTTACATTTAGGGTGATTATTGAAATATGAGGTTTTCCTATAGCCATTTTTTATCTTTTGCTTTCTGGTAGTTTGATGTTTCAATTGCTTCCTTGTCTTTGTGTTTCTGTTTTTTTGTTTTGTTTTGTTTTTTGTTTTGGTTAGGTTTTGTGGATTTTCCCTCTGGTCCTTCTTGTTTTATGTTATATACTTCAGTTCTGAATGTTTGGTATGTGGTTACCATTGCCATTACGAATATGTAAAGGATAGTTTTATGTGTGTGTGTGTGTGTGTGTGTGTGTACCCATTTTCTTCTGTGTGCTTTATCTCCATTCCCTTTTGTGACTTTGAATCTTTGAATCCTCCATTGTTCAGTAATTTTTGTCTGTTTGTCCTTATGTATGCTAAACATTCATTACTATCTTGCTGTAGCAAATCTCTTTTTATTGGTGAAAGCTTATAATACCCTGTTCTTAATAAGGGTTGCACTACTCTGCTTCTATCTACCTGCTTGTCACCTTACTCGTAGTTATGTATTTTTTTGTGATTTTGTTTTAAGTGAGCTGTCCCCTTTCAGTATTTCCTTTAATGAAGGCCTCGTAGTGGAGAATTTGCTCAGTTTTTGTATGACTGAAAAGGTCTTTATTTCCCCTTCATCTCTAAAGGAGACCTTTGCTGGATACATTATTCTGGGCTGGTAGTTACTTTTATTTATTGGATATTTGATTTTACTCCTTTCTTGCTTGTAAGGTTTGTGCTGATAAGTCTGAAGATAATCTAATGAGTTTTCATTTATAAGTTACCATCTTCTTTTCCCTGGCTGCCCTGAGAATTCTTTCTTTGTCATTAATTTTTGATAATTTTAATATAGTGTGTCTTGGAGAAGGCCTTTTTAGGTTGAGATAATTGGGTGTTCTACAGACTTCTTGAATTCCAAGCTCCAGTTCATTCCTTAGATTTGGGAAATTCTCATCAACTATCTGAAAATGCTTTCTAATCCCTGCTCTCTTTCCTCCCCTTCGAGAATGCTCATTATTCCTATGTTTCCTTTCATGATGGTATTAACTGATTCTTGTATTTCTCTTTCATTATTTTTCATTTTTCGGTTTCCCTCTTCTTCCTTCTGATTTATTTCTAGATTTCTGTCTTTGATATCACTGATCCTTTCCTCCATTTGGTCGACTCTATTTCCTAAGCTTGCTATTTCATTCTTCATTTCTTTCAGTGTTGTTCATCTCCTGCCGGAGCCAGCCGCTAAAGTCGAACAGCACCCGAAAGAGGGGGGTGCAGCCTAAGGAAAAAAAGAGAAGACAGGAAAGCTCTTCGGGAAGGCATACAGTCAAAGCTGCAGCCTCAAGTTTATTTAGCATAGCCTTTATATATCTTTTTGAACACAACAGCAAAGCACAGAGTACAATAGCAAAGCACAGAGTACATACCATAGGAATGCTGGCATTTACATAAGTTCCTATACATCCTTCCCTCAGGGTACAAACATCCTTGCTTTCTGGGCTGTAAAACATTCTACTATCTTAAAAGGATTTCTTTAGGAGGCAAACCTCCCCTCCAGGGTCAGTAATGTTTAACTCAACACCCTGCTTCCTTGAACCATTGTTTAAGCAGTCTCAGCAGCTGCTTTATGGCTATCAGCTACGTGGTTTCTTCAGTGTCTCATAATGGCTCCCGACAATCTCCAGAAGTTCTATTTTGTTCTTTTCAAGGGTTTCAAATCTCCTTGCTAAAAAACTCATTCTGCTGATATAAGTTGCTTTTTCAGTTCCTGGAGTTATTGATATGAATTATTCTGTATCTCATTGAATTTTTTCAGTAGTACCATTCTGAATTCTCTGTTATTTAAGTCACATTGTAATGCCCTGGTTTGGAACTCCACCACGAGCCAAGAAGGAAACTGACACCGATGCAAGCACAAGAGGAGTTTACTGACAAACTCGAGTTTGGACCCCACTCGTTCACTGACACAGCAGTGGTTGAGAGGAGCCCTGACCAAGGGGTTGGGACCTAATTTAAAGGGTAAAACCCGCAAGCCTTGGGGAGATGCCTTGGCGTTACTGATTGGGGGGTTAGGTTGACCTTTAAAGGGATTGGGTGGTAGGTTGTTGGGTCTGCGTGCAAAAGGGGGTCGTGTGCAGTTGGGACTGTGTATAGAGGGGGCCGTGCGCAGTGGGGCAATATGCCAAGAGGGGCTGCGTGCAGAAAGGGCCGAGTGCAGAAGGTGCCGGGTGCAGTAATCAGGATATGTGCAGGAGGAAATAAGGGTGGGGGTGCCTTAAGGGCCCACCAATTAGCTGGCTTGGCTGGTTTGGCCAGGTGGTAAGGCATTGTTCTTGACCACTGGCCTTTGGGGAATTTTTCTTACAATTCATCTCGAGATCACTCAGAAAAATGGAATCATTCCAGTCTTTCAACATAATTCTGTGTCTTTAAGCTTATTTTCTGGAAATTTTTCTCTTTCTGAGCTGCCTCATCGCCTTGGTTGTTTATGGTGTTTAATAGACTATTTCTCTGCCTGGGCATTAATGGAAGTGTATTATGCTTTTTTTTTTTTTTCCAGAAAGATTTATTATGTAAAGGTCTTTCTTTAGCCTGTTGCTAAGAAGGCATTTTTCTTTTGGTTTCCAGTAGTTGGCGTCTAAGCCTCTTGGATTCCTCCTTTATATAAAGTCTTAATGCTTTTTTTTTCCTTATAAATATTCAATCACGATAGCTACCCTCAGTCTCGGTCCCTGTCAGTGTTAGCGACAGTTTCGGTAGCATTTTCTCAGATTCCTCTGGGGCTCCAAGGTGTTTGGTCTTGGAAGATATGGTAAGAAGTGCCCTCTGGGTTGGGGGATGGGAGCTGTGCTTCAGCCTCACTTTTTGCAACTGTGGCTGGTAATAATCAGCTTTTAGTTCTCTTCCATCCCCACATCTCTGCTTCTGCCTGATCCCTGGGCGCTACTACTGCTTGGAGCTCACAGCTCTTCCAGGCAGGTCTATTCAGGGAACCCTCTGCACCTTTTCCCCTCCCCCTCTTTTTTTCTCCCCCTCCTCCTGCAGGGAGCTCTAGCTATGGGAGGTAGCTTTGTTTTTCCCAGTCCATGGCCCAACTCCCACAGTTCTGACCTATGGTAGCTCTCATTCACAGATCGCTCATTCAAACATACTTGTATGCAGGTTGGGTGTTTTTTGTTGAGTTTTAGATGTTCGGCTTATTGTTGCTTCACGGGGAGAGATCTGGGGACACATCTCAGTCCACCATGCTTCTGAGGTCACTCTCCAAGTGTAAGTTTCTAAAGCATTTATATTCATTCTTAACACTGAGTCTCAAATTTTAGCATTTGTGGGCACTTGTTAAAGCACAGAATTTCTGATTTCATAAATCTGAGGTGGGACCCAAGAAATTGTTCCACGGGATACTGATGCTGTACTCTTGATACTAACCATCATTTGCAAAATTATTAATCCTTTTAGTAAACCTAGTTATATCTTTTCTTTTCTCCTTTCTTTGGATAAAGACTCTCTCCCTCAGACTTAGATAATTCCCTTGATACTGGTGACTCAGGTCCTCTGGCTATTGATAAGGATCATTGAAACTCAGTATTCTCTTTGCTTTAGGCCAAAACAAAGTCCTTAGAGTCTGAGAAGGGAGGGGACCTTTAACCCAAGTTTTTTTTTTTCTCTCTTTTTTCCTTTTACAAAATGTATTAACCAAGCCTCTTTTCCTTTAACTGCTTGATGGACAAATTAATGAGAGAAACATAACTAGATATATAATTTAAGCAAAAAGTTTGTATCTTTTTCCTTGTCTAGGGACACCATCCTAACTAAGGCAGAGAGGGAAAGAGCTCCATGAAACCCCAATAGGCAGGGACTACAGCCTTCCTCAGCAAGAAGCAGATATAGAAGAGACCTCTGATCCCTCAACTTCCATACTAATAAAAAGGGGATTGATGGCTCTTAGAAAAAGGTTAGGCTGGAAAGTTAGATAAGGGATTTCGCATCCACCTGCAAAGACATTGAGATCATCCTATTCTAAAAAGGGTCTGCCCTAGTGCGCCCACAATTAAGCAAGCCAGAAGGCATTTTTGGACTAAAAGTAACTACTATGAGGAAACAAGTGAGCATAAACTTGGGTACCTGTGCAATGAAGACCTCAACAACCTTCACCTTACCCCAGCCTTATTATACCATCATTATAATATGATTCATATGCCTGGAAGTTCATTAATATCATTATAACTGACTGAATTCTGGGAACAAATGTGCACAAAGCAAATGATGAGTCACTGAGTCCTTTCAATCTTGGTTGTCAATCAAGAAAGGCCACTCCTTTAAGAAAAGTAACCACTCACAGCAAATAGAGATAAAAACCCCTAAAGACTTTGCTCCTGTGCCCTTGAGCCTTTTGAGCCACTCTTCTCTTGTTTGGGCCCACTTTCCTGTCTGGAAGTGTAGCGTTGCTTTACTTTCTCTTCTAATAAGGCTATTCTTTTCTGCTGTATTTAGATGTCTTGCTCGATTCTTTGTGAGACATCAAGAGCCTGGATAACGTGCCAAGAGGGGAACCCCACTCTCCAGTAACACTTGGAGAATCGCTTTACAAAGAACATGGAGTTTCTAACACCATAAATGTATAAAGGCATATTTAAAAAAATTTTTTCATTTTATTTTTAATTTTTATTCGCTGTCAAAGGGTAAAGAAAGGACGTTTTCTTTCTTTCTTTCTTTCTTTCTTTCTTTCTTTTCTTTCTTTCTTTCTTCCTTCCTTCCTTCCTTCCTTCCTTCCTTCCTTCCTTCCTTCCTTCCTTCCTTTCTTTCTGTCCCTGTTTGTACTGTATGGTGATAGGTTATGTTCAAGGTGTAGGACTCACATTAACAATTCCATTTTTAAAAATTATCGTGTATTTCCTAAATGCCAGGCATGTGATAGACTTTGGGGATAAAATGATGAATAAGTCACTAACTAGCTCTCTCAAGGAATTCTCAGCCAGTGGGGAGAGCAATGTAAAAATTATGAAAGAAAAGGTATAGATAAAATGCTTAGGAACACAATGAGAGAGCAATAACTCTACCCAGGAGACAGAGGGAGCTCCAGAGATAAAGTAACCTTTGAGTGGGTCTGAAAATACACACAAATAAGTGTTCACCAGTTTCAGAAGTTGAGAATAAGCATCTTAGGCAGAGTATATAGATTGATCACAGGGCAAGCAATTGGGTGTGGATAGAGCGGGGAAGAGAATAGGAGAGAGTGGAGATGAGGCTATAAAGACCTGCTGGAGCTAGTGTTTATGATTTGTTCTTCATCTTTGTGGGTTCCGAAATCCAAAGTTCAGTTCACTGGTTATTATGTGTCAGGCTCCAAAGCTAGGCATGTAGGGAAAAGAGAGAGGCTCATGAATGAGCCATAACCCTCTACCCCAAGTATCTGATCTAGAATTTTTTTCTGAAGATGTCTCTCTTTTTCTCTCTTTAAAATTAATTTTAATTTCACTTCTATAAAGAGAAGGCAGCTAGCCTTAAACTATTCCCTGAACTGCTGAGAGAAAATTTGATATAGGTAAAGTAAACAACTTTCCTTTCTTTACCCAGTAAGTGATCTTGCACAAATTCTGACATTCTGCTCAACCTAATGCCTGGTGCAGCTATCAGGTAGGTGTTTTTCAGATGACCCAAATAATTTTGATGATCCTTTTCTAGTTTCACTCACATTCCATTTGAACCCCTACAGTGACTTTATATGCCCTTCAATATTCCAAACAAATATTCTTTTTTTTTTTTTAAGGCGAGGCAACACTTGGTTGACCTCACAGATTGTAAGAACCTAGTCAACTTACAATCCCTTATCATTTTATTTTTTATGCCTACAGCACCTGGTCTTCCTAGGTGGTCTCCCATCCAACTACTAACCAGGCCCAACCCTGCTTAGCTTCCGAAATATTCTATTTAATAGGAATCAATTACCCCCAGAGGATACAAACTCATAAATCTAAATTCATACAATTTCTCAAGTATTTATATCTTTAATTCTTTAAGTTGGTTTTTAATCACCAATTTAGTATACGAATATAATCTTATAAACAGTAAGATAGTATAGAAAAAACCTAAAATCCTATTTGACAGTTCCTACTACCTCCAGAGGTCCATCAGGTTCATTTTTGAGAACACTGCAGACATTTCCCTGAATTCTAATCTTGGTCCCATTTACCATGTAAATGTAGAGAAATCATAAACCTCCCTTGTTTAAACCAGCTTATGGATGTGCCTGGGAACACTGGTACTTGTCCCTCTGTAATAGTCTTAGTTTGTTTACAGTCTCCTGTGGCTACAGACAACAGAAAGTAGATTTCTGTTCTTCTCTAGCTTTTAACATAGAAGTCACATAGCTTTGCCTTATGACTGCTGCCTCAAAACTAGGCTAGTCATTAATAAATGCCAGTTTAGTTCTTTGAAATGATAAATACTTAATAGAGAGAACACTGTACACTACCTGGTAGAAAGAAAATAGGTATAAAAATTACAACTTCTAAATATAGTAAGTTTAAAATCAAAATTTGGAAGGAAGTTTATTTTTAAATTAGTTTCATCTAGCTACTAATATATATGTATATGTATATATGATATATATGGCATTCAGCTACTTTGCGTTTACTCTTATGCATGTTTCCTAGGCTTAATAGAAGCTCTGGAACATTGCCATTAATAAAATGTTTATAGACTAGTTCTGAATTCCTCAACTACACTTGTGTTCAAACACCCACTGTTCTAAAAAATTCACTTCTTTCTGTTTAAGTTATAGTTCTCATTATCATGACTTACCTTTATTAACCAAATTAAAAAAAAAATACTTTGACTACTTGAAAGTAAGACGCACGTTCTCACCCCCTAAGAGGTTCAAGGGATTAGAGCTGACTTCAGAAAATAAATTATGAACTGATTTTGTGAACCTTTGTAAGTAAGAAAAACACGATTCACTACTTTGTTTACAGTAAAAGCCTTAGCATATCCCAAAAATTGCTTAGGCTCTTTTTACTGATCTATCAAGAAGTTGTATTTGACTATCCAACTCTACTGCATGTTTTGAAGTTTGAATGTGTGGACAGTCTCACAGTTAAAGACTTATCAATCTTTTTGTAAAGCACTGGTGGAGTATTGCTCTGTCTTGAAACTAAATGGGGAAAACTGGGTCTACAAAGTCATTAGAGAAGAATACTATGTAAGAGTTTATTTGAACCAACCTGACAAAATATGCCAGGGAGCAAGATCCCAAATGCTCCAGACATGAACAGTTTTGCAGTTTATTTCATACACTAGAAATTAAGGAGGGAACAGAAGGGGGTGGGAAAAGGCAAGGTGAGGGATTGGATTACAGAATATTTAACAAGTGCTCTCTTGAGGATGGTTATTTCAAAGATATGTTAACCTAGATGCACAGAAACAATAAACAGGGCTTGCTTAAGGCAAAGATAAACCTTTTACTAAAAACTTATATGCTAGCGGCATGACTACTCACCATGACCTGCCCAGTTAAGAATTTATGATCAGATCACCCTGTGAGGTTAATTTCCATAGAACCCCATTTTCTCGTCCACACATACTATACTATTTGGATTTTACTCTATCAGTGATGAGAAATACTGTTTTTTGAAAATGTTATGATTATTACAATCTCATGAATAAGTAAGCAAAATAATAACTCTTAAAACCTGTAGCTCTCACAATTTATATGTACCCTTCTGTTCTTTTTATGTATACTTAGAAAGATGTGCTTATTAGAAATAAAGTAGTAATGGAGGCTAGAGGAACAATAAAGACATAAGACATTAAAAAAAACCTAGCAAATGGCAGACTTAAACCCTATCTTATTAGTAATTACATTAAATATAAATAGACTAATCAAAGTGCAAACATCAGCACAATGGATTTTTAAAAACATGATCTAACTATATGCTTTCTACAACAGACAAACTTTAAATTCAAAGAGACAAAAGACAAAGTAAAAGAACAGGAAAAAGATAAGCCACGCATAGAGTAAGAGAGCTGGAGTGACTATACTAATAGCAGAAAAAATAGACTTTAAGGCAAAAATTTTGACTAGATACAAAGAAATTTTATCATTTTTTAATGATAAAAGGATCAGTCCATCAGGGAGATATGACAATTATAAATACACATGCACCTAACAATATAACCCCAAAACACATTAAGCAAAAACTATCAGAATTGGGGAAATAGACTTTTCATCAATAATACTGTAGTTGGAGGCTTCAATGACTACTTTTGACAACTAGACAGAAGATCAGCAGGGAAACAGAAGACTTTAATTACACTATAAATCAACCAGACCAGACATTTATAGTACAACCCACAATTAAAGTAAACAAAACACTCTTCTACATTATTGGGAACCTTCTCCAGATAGACCATATGTTAGGCCATTAAACAAATCTCAATAAATTTAAAGACTTGGAATTATACAAAGTATGTCCTTCAACCGCAATGGAATAACAAAAGGAAAAGGAAATTTGGGGAGTGTGGAAATGAGCATTCCCTAAAAATAAAAGGAACTGGGGCTCCTCGGAGAAATGGTTGATTCTAGGGCCAGGGCAGGGAGAATACCAGAAGAGACTGGAGTCTCTTCTGGTACCAAAAAATAAAGCAGTACAGTTGCCCCTTGGTATCCACAAAGGATTGGCTCCAAGACCCCCCCCCCACCAGATACCAAAATCCAAGGATGCTCAAGTCCTTTATATAAAATGGCATAATATTTGCATATAACTTATCTATACTTCCTATATACTTTAAATCATCTCTAGATTACTTGTAATACTTAATACAATGTAAATATTATATAAATAGTTGTTACGATTATTATTTAGGGAATGACAAGAAAAGTAAGTCTGTACATGTTTAGTTTGGACCCAACCATCATAGGCCTAACTATATAGTACATGTCTGCAACAGTGTAACATTTAAAAAATAATATTTTCTCTCTAGTTGAATCCACGAATGCAGAACCAATGGATACAGAAGGCTGACTACTCAATTAAAAGTATAGGGGCATGTCAATGAAATATAAGAGCCAACTTGAAGGACTGACTTCCAGTAGCCTGAAGCAAGAACAACTTGAGCAACAAAATAAGTTACATAGTATTGGATTAAAAGTATAAAATTAATGTACATGAGTCTGTACTGACATAAATAAGAGATGGAGGAAGGAAGGAAGGAAGGAAGGAAGGAAGGAAGGAAGGAAGGAAGGAAGGAAGGAAGGAGGGAGGGAGGGAGGGAGGGAGGGAGGGAGGGAGGGAGGAAGGAAGAGCGGGCCAGAGCCGGCCAGATCTCCCTTAAAGAATAATTCCAAATAATTTACCTAGCTACTCTCCCTTCAAGGATACGGAGCTTAAATGCCACTGTCGCCTTTGAGTGTGGAGTATATTCAGTGACTTTTTTCTGAAGAACATACGAAGAGGCTAAAATAACTTTATAGTGGAGAAACCTCGCAAACAATACCTTAGCTGAGTGATCAGGGTAACATCATCAGTGAGAAATTCTGTTGACAGAATGTACCTTTGACATGATGTGATGAGAATGGTACTTGATCTCTGTGGTCTTCTTCCCCCAAACCCATAGCACTATCTCATCGTGAGAAAACCATTAGAAAAATCCCAATTAAAGGATATTCTACAAAATACCTGACCAGAGGATACTAAGGAGACATGATGACTAATATAACACAGTATCCTTGTTGGGATCCCTAATGAACCCTAAATAAAGTGTGGAATTTAGTTAATAATAATGGACCAGTGTTGGTTCATTAGTTCTGACAAATATACCACAGTGATATGTTAACAGTAGAGAAAACTGAGAGGTATATAGGAACCTGCTATACGTTGTACCACTCAGAAGCTTCAAATCGTGTGTGTTGTGGGGAGCAGTCTGTTGCTGTATTATCTGTACTCTTATTTATGTTTTCTAAGTTATTAATGTACTTCTGACACATTGAAAGCAATACTATAATCTGACTTCAATTCCTTAAATAACTATCTTTTGTAGCTTTTTCCCCTGTTCTTCACATCAATCCATGGTAACAGAAAAAATGTTCAATACTTTTAACCATTTTCAAAAATGAGAGAAAGTGTGTTAGGTGCTTTCTTCCTTTTTAGTTTCCATTTGCTTACTTAATATATAATTATTAAAAGTGGATGAGACCTTTGGTTTCCCCTCGTCCCAGAATAAACACTTATGTGACTTAAAGTATTAAGAAAGTTAATTGTGTAATTAAGCCTTGTCTTGAGAAATAATTTTGAGTCATGACAAGGAAGATCACTGCTTTCCAAAGACAGTAGATATATATAAGTCCAAAACAAGCATTTCACAAAATGTTAGTAAGACAGATTGTGTTCAAAAGGCATTAACTACCTTAATTAGACACACTCCTAGAAACTTATTTGTAAATTTTGTTTATTTTCTTTTCAAATATGCAAAAAGATTGTGATAATCCAGTTTTTATGTTATTTTAGAATGTCATTGGGATTGTGAACAACTATCTTAACCAACTTTTAGTTAATGTGCCTTTCTTCTCTCGGTGCAATCTCTTTCAATTTTTGTCTTTCTCTTACTCTTAGGCTTTGCATGGAATTTTCCTCTCCTCTTCATGTTGATGGTGTAATACATGATCGCATGTTCATTGTCTTGTTTCCCCTGAGTGCTGTGGGTACTTCTATTTCCTTCTCCTTTTTCATCTCTTCTTGCTAACAAGATCCTCTCTAGGGTCCCTCTGACCTCTATGCTAATAGGAAAGCACTGAAATAACTGGAAGGAACACAAAGAGAAAAAAATCCCAAAAGCAGCTGGGAGCCCTGGGTTCTAACAGAACATCTCTATGGAAACAACTCCACAGAGATCCATCTGGAAACAATTCTGTAGGGATCATTGGAGTAGTGGTGAACCAAACTCACCAAGCCTTATTTACAGGATTCAACTTGCAAATGTCAATAGCTGTTAGACTTTTTTTTTTTTTGAGAGAGAGAAAAATAGTAAAATAGGAAGCCAAATAAAAATTAGATTTACCCCTATTAGTGTACTTTTTTTAACTCAAAAATTCCTACTTGCTGTAATAATAAAAGCAAAAGGAATATACATGTACTAATTTCAAGTTCTTTGAAAGCATTCACATTCACACTGGCAAACAGCAGAGTGCTCAATACAAAGAAACTGTGGTCAAAAAAAAATCAAGGTGTAGTGGTAAAAAGTCATTAGAATGATTTTAGGATTGTAGCCCTAACCACACAAAGTAAGTATGTGCAAAGAATGCAAAACTCAATCAAGCAGTAAATAGACTGTTTGAATTCAGGCAAGGGGTGAAAGGGATTACAAAATTCCAACTACCAAATCAGGTTGAAAGACTGAAAGGATAAAGTAGGAATGTAACTTAAACTGAGGAAAGAACTCCATCTGAAGTGCGAGCACTTGGAGTCTTACTAATACAGCATTTTTAAAAAGCGGGGAGTAGGGAGTGACGCTCTCAGCGTCAGTGAAACTGAGACATCAAGTTTCAGTCCATTCAGAAGTCTCCAGCCAATAAATTGTTAACTGCAGGTCTCCTGAGATCATAAGTCCAGTGTTCGTTAGGGGAAGTAACATCAATTAGCCCAAAATAATGTTCCTTCAATGCATGGTTAAGTTAGTTGCAACCCCAGGAAGGTCCATAGTGCTTTAAGACCCTGGCCCCTGGAGTAAAACCTTGTGGGTTCAAATACTAACTTCTGCCACAAGGTATGTGACCTAGGGCAACATTTTCACCTCTCTTGAACCCAGGCACCTCACGGAAATTGGGGATAATAATCTTTTAGAGTTGTAAAGAGTCAATGAATTGAGCACAGCACCTAGCTCAAGCAAGCTGTCAGTAAATGTGAGCTATTGTTATTACATCATACTAGTTTTGTTTTTGCCTCTTGTGGCGATGACCACACTTCCCCTTCCCTCTTTCTCTGAAGGGTATTTTTTAAATTTTTAATTAATTTATTTTTAATTGAAGAAATTATTTAAATCCCCCCCCCCAATCTACCTCCCCTCTTCTCACTCACCCCCTACCCTCTGGTAACCATTGTCCATGTCCATGAGTCTCTTTTTGTTTGTCCTGTTCGTTTGTTACTTTTAGGTTTATATCCCACATACAAGTGATATGATGTGATTTTCAACTTTGACTGGCTTATTTCGCTCAGTATGATTATTTCAAGGTCTATCCTTGTTGTTGCAAATGGCAGTATTTCATCTCTTCTATGGCTGAGTAATATTCCATTGTATACATGTACCACAGCTTCTTTATCGAGTCATCTATTGTAGGACACTTCCATTCCTTCCGTGTCCTGGCCACTATGATGAAGGCTATTTTGAGGGAGTGGGCTGAAGAAAGGCAGTACTGCACTGTGTTCTAGCCAGTTCTTAGTGTCCCACAATTGTCTTAGCAAGTTTGAGAAATGAATTAAAGCCATGAAATTGAAGTTTACATTGTATGAATGTAACTGGTCTCCTGTCTCCACTCTACACACTGCAGATCTCATGGAAGGAAAAATTATTCAAGCTTCTCCACTGCTAACACCTCCTGCACCATCTCACCCCTTGTGGGCTTCCCAATGTCTGTAATACAAAGTCTTTGGATATTGAGGGTCTACAACCTAGTTTCATCCACCTTTCCAAACACAGAAGTGTGCTCAAACTCATTTTCTTCTCTCCCTCTCACTTCATGTACGTTCCAACGTTTGGACCTTAACCTGCACTCATCTCTTTACCAGCACCACCCTTCCCAGGAATTAGGCTTGCGTTTTAAGGTGTCACTAGGAACCGTGGTAGAAAGAGCAAAACCAAACAGTATGTGTTAAGTGTCACTAGCATGCACAATTTTCAAGAATGCAAAGCTCTATTTAGAAAACAACTTGAAGTCAGACGTGAGCAGCTGAGCAGTTAGTGATGGCAAGAAACCGCGAAAGCGAAGAGAAAGCGAGGAGCGATTTGTAGGGGACGTAGGAGGGAGGCAATCAATCGAGAAACACCCAAACAAGCGCCAGGGCCGGAGGAAGGAGCCCTACCTAGCCCGAGAGCCGAAATGGGGCCTGGTAGACACGTTATGAGTCTCGGTAGCATGGAAAATCCCTATTTTTACTGCATAATGCAAACATGGTGGAAGGGAAAAGCCCTCCCTGCATTTGGCGTCGGAACCAAGCGGCGCCTTTTCCACGCGTTTGCCGCTTGGGTAAGGGTGGGGTATTTATGAAATTTGTTCTTGGTGGGGCAGACTACCGGAGAACTTTTTCAAACCGCGACATCACGGTTCCTTCAACACACTGACAGAACTACTACAGCCACTTAGCATTCTCCCCGAGAGGCTAGAAAAGGGGACTCTGAGCGTTTGATGTAGTACCGTACGCAAGAGGGCGGAACTCCCCGCCTCCTTCTCTGACTGGACCAGCCTCGGCTCCTCCCCACCAACCACTGGGCAACCTACCTTCAGTGCAAGCGTATTACTTGCTGCCCTCGCCAAAGCGGGACCAAAGCTCCAGTCTCGCGAGAACAGGGCTGGCCGGTCTTCGTTGCTCTCGCTCCGCCTACCCCCTCCTCGCTCGCTCTCTCCCATCCCCCCAAGCCAGTCGCGCTGCTGCGCAGCTCCCATAGCGGTTACCTCCGCCGGAGACGGTTGAGAACCGTTGTGGGCAGGGCTCCACGAGTCGAGAGACTTCTTTACGACTGGACCTCGCAAGCACCGCAGTCGGCGCTGCTGTCGCTCGACAGGGTATCTGAAGTAAAAGGGGGTAGGTTGGGCTGGTGGTTTCTACAGCGGAGTCGGGAGAAGGACGAAAGAGACTGGGAGGGGATGCAGTGGGGGGGAAGTGTGGAGGTCGCCGCTCGGAAGCGGCCAAACCGCGCCTCCTAGGCGATCTCCCACTTCAAGGAGGGCGGCATGCCGCGGGGAGGACTTAGTCAGGTGGAATTCAGTGGACGAAGCCGTGGCCCGAAGTGGGAGTCATCCAGCATTCCCCCTTTCCCCGCTGGTTTGGCGTCCGCCATTTTGGTACAGTGGCGCGGCCACCACGGCTTCCCGCCCTTCCCCTCTCTACTTTTTGTGCGCAAGCTTCCGAAAACTGACTTAGAAGGCTGGAGGGTGGGCAGAGCACTTTGGAAGGGATGAGGGTGGGGAACGAAGCGAGCAGGGAAAGGCCGGGCACTTGGGTGCGGGGAGGTTCTGGGCTGGCGGGCGCGCTCCCGATGGAAATGGCGCCGTATGGGCCTAGCCTCCCACCGCGGCCTCCCTTCCTCCGCAGTCTCGGCTGGGCTACCTGGGCTGGCGGGACTGCGAGTGACTTCTGACGCAGATTCTCAAGATGAGAGAGGCTGGAGCTGGGGGAGGAAAGCCAATGGCGACGAAGGCGCTCAACTCCCAAATCCAGGACAAAGGAGGCAGACGGCTTCCTTTGTAATTCGCCGCCCGGTGGCGAAGGTTTCTAAGCCTGGCTTTGGCTGCCGGCCGGGGAGGAGGGGAAAGGAGAGTACTCTCCCTAGCTCTCTGGTCTCTAGGGCAGCTAGATAAACGAAAAGTCTCCGGGGAGGAATAAAGGACGCTTAGCCGGCCCTTATATTCCAGATTTGGAACTTCGAAAAGAGTACGTACTCATTTTCCAAAGAGTTTTTGTTTTCCATGCTGATCTTAAACATATTTAAAGACTTTGTGGGTAATTGGTTTGGAAGCAGAAAAGCGAGTGACTTATCAAATAGGAATGTGAAATGGGCATATTTCAAATAGGTCGTCTGGGCACAGTGAACTATGATACGGCTTATTGAACTTGGGGGTGGGGTGGTTTAACCATGGTTTTGTGTAGTTTGGCATGGACTAAATTAGAATTTAAGTAGTTTTTACATTTGGGAAACAAAACACAACCAGTGGAGGCAAGCGTGCCTGTCTGTAGTAATTGAGTTACTGTAAACAGGGGTTGTATTTTGTGCGAAGTTTCTTTTGGTTTTAGGCTGTGTAAGTACTTAAAAATACAGTTGGGGGTTATTTCTTTTAGTTAGCAGGACTATAGTAATATTTTCACTAAGAAAAGTAAGCCCACTCAAAAAAAAGACTGGTCTGAAAGCCTAGTTACATGGTGGTGGTGATTATTGGTCATTAGAAGAGAGAAGTGGGTCAGCAATTTTAAATGAAGACGGTACAAAAAGGACAGGCAAGGCTTGAGAAGAAGAGTTGCCCATAATGTATATGAATTTTTACAAGAAATCTATTATCTACTTTTCCAGAGTTAAAAACAAAAACCTTCCTATTGTTGAAGATGTTATGTGATTTTAATGGATTTTGAAAAGACAGCCTAGGGTTTTCCAATAAAGCAGTATATAACAGATTCCCTAATTGGATTGCCCTAGAAATCTTTTTTCTGCCCTCATCTACATCATAATCTGGAAATCCATCTTAATTGCCTTTGTATTTTTAATAGCCATGCTTTTTTTTGTGTCCTCATTTCAAGTTCATTCTCATTTTTTTGCCCCAGTGAGCTACCATTTAGAAAGTTATTTATTGATGCATCAAGCCATTTATGTATTATACTTTGGAAGATAGTATAAGGGAGTTTTATATTTCATTTGGCCTCTATTAGATGCTTTTTCTTAATTCACATAAACAATCCATTTAAAATCACAATATGTGTTCTTTTGTGATTGGCGTCTTTAACTTTGCATAATGTATATAGGAAATTAATATTTAAAGTCTACAAAACTGACTAAAGCCATGATATTTCTTCAACTGCTGGTATTTTTAATTGGTGGTAACACTTGTAATTCTTAAAGCAGAATTGTGATTAGCCATGATGCTGTTGGAAAGAAAGGATGAGATGGATTATTCTGAATAATTAGTAAAAACTATTTAGGTAGCTTCTGTAGCTTCTGAGACCACTTTATTAAGGTACTAAAGTAGATTGTCTTTTTGTATGCCTTGAGTTCAGTCTTGGTTTTATTTTGTTAAGTAGATTCTAGAGTCAGTGCTTTTAAAAGAAAAAAGAGAGGGTGCCTCTATATACTTGGGATAGAGAATCCCCCTATACAAATTCCTTCCAAATCTGGCTTACTTCCCCCCCCCCGTATAAAATTGTGTTAACTGTGTGTGTGTGTTTAATAGACATTTGTTTTTATATAGGTCTCATTGGTATGGGCTTATCCAAAAATCAAAACTACTTTGCTTGCTAGTGTTTCTTGGAAAGTGCTAAGATTTGTATTAAAGAGAAGTCCATTCCCATTTTTTTTGTATGTTTCCAAAAACAGAATCTTTACATTGAAAAGAAATGGGCTAAATTATAACAAGCACCACACTGTTTACAACATACTAGATTGTCTTGAAAGTTCTTAATATTTTTCATGAGGAATTAACGAGTGATGTTAGGTCTTTGTTTTCTCCCCTTCTCTTAAATCACCCTTTATAGAAAACAGCTATTCTTAAGTTTATGCTCCCCCCCCCTTATTTTTTTTTTAAGAAAATGGCAGATCTTCAGAATGTCTCAGCTTTTTTTCCAAATGGATGTGGGGCCTACTTTTTTCAGGGCTGTACTCTAGAAGAATATTTTTAAATCATCTACCTAATATATATTGTAGTAAACATTTCAAAAGAAAACCTGTCTTTTTCTCTCTGCTTTAGACATTTCCAAAGGAATCAAGAAAATGTAAGCCTTTGTTGACTTTGGAAAAGACTTTTAACAGTCCCTACTTCAAGACTCAGAATACTTTTTTATCCTTTAAGATTGAGTTATTTTGTTTGTGGTACATTTCATAGTTCTACAGGGCCCCTTAAAAATCCAGTAACAATGGCCACCATTGAATAGTTATCAAAACCCAGATCAAGCACTGAATGATTCTTAAAATGGTCCTGTGAAGTGTAGGCGCACCACTGCTTTATTTTACAGTGAGACACAGGGGTTAAGTAGTTTGCTTAAATTAGGAAGCTAGTGAGTGTACCACCAGGGATTCAAATCCAGAGGTGGTCCCCCACCCCATAAAAGTTCATAGTTATTTGAGTGTATAAGAACTAGTTGTGACATCAGATAAAAATTCATTTTCTTTCCATTTGGGATCTGTCTAGAGTGGTGCCTAGGATTCTTGCTTTAAAAAAAAAACAGGTAACTCCTGGCAGTGATTCATATGGAGAGATACTTGATTAATAACCATATTTGGAAATTTTGTACATTAGCTTATTTTAAATGCATGGATTGGGGGGTGGAGGGAGATTTTACTCTTTGCAGATGCTGCCCCTAAAGGTTGCACTGATAATTAGATTGTGTGAAGTTGAATACTGTTGATATGAAATATAATTCTTGAGCATAAAAGAATCAAGTGAACAAATTGTCTTGTTTACAGGGGAGGAGGTGGTGAGGGAAAGGTTTGAAATATTCAGGTGAGTAGGATTCCTACAGCTGCATAGTGAAATTTGTGAGGTCTGGTAAGTTTCTGCAGCTGAAGGACTTCTGCATATTAGTCTCTCTGAAGTGTTCTGGAATTTTAAAAGAAAGGATGGTTGTCCAGAGATGGGAAGTGGGTGGATGGGTTCTTTTTGAAGAGGAAGGAGGGCCTTTTACTGTACCCTTTTTAATACTTTATGAATGTGTTATCATATTTGTGTTTAAAAGTAAAGCAGTGAGTAGACTGGTTTTTAATACGTTTCCCATAACTTCCAAAATAGGTGGCTTCGAAAAACTGTTAGAAGGCATTCGCTTTGGAGTGACCTTTTACTCCTGTTTTAAAATGCATCCTAATTAGTTAAGTCATTTTAAAATTTGCTCTTGAGTGTTAAAACCAGATTTAGTTAAAATTGAGAATGCCATTTTGTCCACATCAAAGATACTCGCACTCTTGATTACGGCTCTTACCATGAGTGGATGGTGGTGTTTCTATGTGCAACTTTTGAGTAATCAAGTTTTAAAGAATTTGCAGAACTGTTTAAGTAATAAAACCTGAAAAGTGAATGAAAAATTGAGAGATGAGGAAGACACAGTTGACATTAAATGACAGGCTCAAAAACTAGGAGGCATTAGAAGACTGATAGTGGAGAATTATGTAAGTTTTCTAAAAATTAGGCAATATATATATTTGATCTTAGAAATTCAGTACTTTTTGGTGGGAGGGATGTGATTTTGCTGCCTTTCCCCACTCTTTATGCCTACCTCAAAACAAAAAGGTATTGTAGCATTGTCAACGGAGTCACTAAGCCACATGTTAACATTTCCTGTTATGTACCACTGAGAGGTGTTTCTTCAGTACCTCTAATAAGAGTATATTTTGATTGACTGCTTTATGTGCTTCTTTATTTTTTATAGCATTTAAATCAAACGGTATTGAGATGGATTGGGTTATGAAACATAATGGTCCAAATGACGCTAGTGATGGGACAGTACGACTTCGTGGACTACCATTTGGTTGCAGCAAAGAGGAAATAGTTCAGTTCTTTCAAGGTACCTCTAGTATTAGTCAAAGTTTAGTAGTATTTTAATTTTATATTACTGTTTTTAATTTGTAAATCCCATTGGGGGACTTTTTGAGTATGATATCTTTAATATGTTCAGTTATGAAGTGTGCTCCAGTTAATATTCAATACAGAATGTGTAGAATATGTAAAAACTAATGTTCAATAAACTTAATTGAAAGTAATTATCTGTGATGAAATGAACCGTGAATTAGCATATGGAGCATAGTTAAATTTGATTTGAGCTTTTCCTTTTTCTTTTCATATAACATAGGTGGGCTTTTAGAGTGTTGTATGTAATTTTAAAAGACATTGGTCTCAAGAACATTTTGTTACCCAGTAATATTTGAAAAGATCTTTTATGGGGTGATGGGGAACTAAGCTTTTTTTTTTGTTTTGTTTTGTTTAGACTTGTTTTAAATATTTGATTCAGATGGGAATGTTTCAGCCTTTAACACTGTTCCCCTTGATGGGGTTATTTGTCCTTGGGTTAAAGGGTTGGAAATCGTGCCAAATGGGATAACATTGACGATGGACTACCAGGGGAGAAGCACAGGGGAGGCCTTCGTGCAGTTTGCTTCAAAGGAGATAGCAGAAAATGCTCTGGGGAAACACAAGGAAAGAATAGGGCACAGGTGGGGATGGAGAGTTTGGGATGGTGTTAAATTTTTATTTTTGGGGGTTGCGGGTCACTATTGCTTAAATGGGGGGGTAACAGTAACATTTTTCTGGGGTAGTTTAAAAGAATTGATAATTTAACTTGGAAACTACAGATTTGGGTGGGGAATTAATGCTAATAGATTGCTTAAATTGAAAATAGATTGTTTCCCTTTTCTCTGTAGGATGTTGATAAATGTTTTTGTATCATCAGCTATTTTTTCTAAACACCTATCATGTACTAAAGGAAACAAGCTAAAATTTATATTTTATGAATTGTTTTCAAATAACTAATTTGTCTGTGTAAAACTTAAATATTAATTATTTAAGTTTGTAGGTATAAAAATGTTAACTTTGTGGCGTATTTAGGCAATTTAAATTGGGTTATATATCTAGATATAGAAACACTTGCTGCATTTTGCCCACTATCTTATTTACTCTAATTCATTTGAGCTGAAACATGTACCTTAAACCATTTTTAAATAGGTATATTGAGATCTTCAGAAGTAGCAGGAGTGAAATCAAAGGATTTTATGATCCACCAAGAAGATTGCTGGGCCAGCGACCAGGACCATATGATAGACCAATAGGAGGAAGAGGGGGTTATTATGGAGCTGGGCGTGGAAGTATGTATGACAGAATGCGACGAGGAGGTGATGGATATGATGGTGGTATGTGTATCTAATGAACAAAGGTTCTGTTGTCATTTTCTTAATATTCCTGACACTTTGTCAAGAAATATAGAAATGGCAGTAATTTCAGTACCTACTAGGTTTTAAAACCTGTTCATGAAAATATGGATTCCCATGGCCAGCTGTGGGACTTGATTGATGCACATATTAGCACCTAGATGACATTTATAGAAATTAAATGAAGATACTGGCATATTTTGACATTTTCTGTTTGGCACAAATGTGGGTAAAAATTTCGATGTCTAAATGTATCCTTTTGAGATTGTTATTTCCACCAAATGTTAGCTGCTTTGTTCATGTGTTGGGAGTTGCGAACTTGTAATAATTTAATCAGACTAGCACAAAGTAAGTTTTTTTGTTAACTAAACTATAAATTTATCTCTTTAAAGTATATTCATGTATTTCTCAAATTATGCAGGTTATGGAGGTTGATGATGACTATGGTGGCTATAATAATTATGGCTATGGAAATGATGGCTTTGATGACAGAATGAGAGATGGAAGAGGTAAATATTAAATAAAAACTCATTTTTAGGTGAATTTAAGTATTCGCTTTACAACTATTTAGTGGTAATATAGATGACTTACATAAAGTGAACTTAGGCATATTTTAGTGTATTCCTCCATAGGGCTTTATATAGATGTATACTTACAGGTAGATAAGTGCTCAATTTGATGTTTAGAACAACTATAAGTGTTAAGATCTCTTTGGGTTTTCAAAACAGTGTAAGTAGGAAAAAGGTGTGTATAGGAAAGAAATGATGTTGTTGAAATGCTTGCTTTTCCACATGTATCAGTAGTTTATAATTGGAAATTTTATTCTCTAGGTATGGGAGGACATGGCTATGGTGGAGCTGGTGATGCAAGTTCAGGTTTTCATGGTGGTCATTTTGTACATATGAGAGGATTGCCTTTTCGAGCAACTGAAAATGACATTGCTAATGTGAGTGATTAGTTAAATATTTGTTGTGTGCTGACTTACATAGGAGTCAAGCAAATAAAAGCTATATTCATAAAGTCCAGTTAAGAATTTAGTGAAAGTTTACAGTCATGCCACCCTGAACATGCCCAATCCCTTCTGATCTCGGAAGGTAAGCAGGGTCGGGCTTGGTTAGTACTTGGATGGGAGACCACCTTGGAATGCCAGGTGTTGTAGGTGTTTAAAAAAGAAAAAATTTAGTGAAAGACTGATCATCATAGAGTAGCGGTGACTATAAACATATTTACACTTTTCAAGTGTTAACAAGTTTTAGTAGTTTGGTTTGATTTTCTGGCTATATGTTGAGGAGCTGAAAATAATGGAAGCAGTTGCTGCTATTGATTTGAAACTGGTTGGTTTCAAATTGGTTAGAGAGAATCAATAAACCTTAGCCCACTGGCCATATCCAGCCACACACTCGTTCATTTACGTATTGATTAGTTGGCTGTAGAGAACCAGGGGCCTAGCCAAGTGTATTTCTAATTCTTTTAAAGAAATTGTTTGTTCTAGATCTTACTGAAGAACCAATTAGCCTAATTCCAGGTGCCTTTTAGGATTGCTTTAAACTTGGTTAACTTGTGATTAGAACTAAATGATATATATTTTGGAAGCTATCCTTTCACAGTTTGTAAGTTTATCAAACACTGTTGTTCAGCATTATAAACACCCAATTTCTGTACGTATACTTTAGGAAACATATACATATAAAACAATTTTGAAATACCTTTCTTGGGAGGGACGTACTTATTCTTCCTCTCAATAGCATGTTATGAAATTTTTCATCTGTTTAGGTAAACTGTTCTCTAGGTTAGAAATGTTTTACTAAATTTAATACCACCTAGCTCATCGTAGAAGAGATAATTTCTTATATTTCCTAGAACTTCTGGAGTTGATGGAATTTTTAGCCTTGCAACACAGAACAGAAGGGTTTGTTTTAATGAAGAAAAAGCCAAGGTGTGTGGTAATTTCAGTACTATAAATAGAAAAGTAACAAATTTTTCTTTTATTTAGTTCTTCTCACCACTAAATCCAATACGAGTGCATATTGATATTGGAGCTGATGGCAGAGCAACAGGAGAAGCAGATGTAGAGTTTGTGACACATGAAGATGCAGTAGCTGCCATGTCTAAAGATAAGAATAACATGCGTAAGTGGTATCCTTGGCAAGCTATCTTGTTTCTTAGATGTGAATTTGTAATAAGTTCAGACTTGAATAGCTTTCTAAGGGGCTTTTTATTGAAGTTTTTTTATTGAAGTTATTTAATTCAGACTCTTAGTACTTGACAGATTATTGGAGCTTAAGTTATTAAAGAGGGAAAAACAGGTTATGTTACTTGCATTTGCCTGGGTTTGTTCCAATGCCTTTTGCAAGTTAAGACCACTTTTTAACCTATACATTGATCAAGTAAGTTATTCCTGCACGTCATCAAATTGGTTTTTAAGCCATTAAATTTCACCTTGACCAGTGATTCCCAAGTCTGGCTTCACCTCAGTCACTTAGTACTTAAGATTCTGATTCAGTTCTGTGGCTGGCCTTGGAATGTATTTTTAAGTATATCAGCTGGTTCTGAAATAATGAATCAGCCCATTTATAGGTAAGGAAACAGGCCCCAAACACTTGTTAGTTGTTCAGGGTTATGCAGTTTGAGTGAAATCTAGATTCTAGTCCTATCTGGCATTCATTTAAATTAATACTAGCCAGTCAGCCTTTTTTATGCTTTGATAAATTTGATCCATTGTCGTCTCCCCCCCCCCCCCCATTTCCTTCCCTTAAGAACATCGATACATTGAACTCTTCTTGAATTCTACTCCTGGAGGTGGCTCTGGAATGGGAGGTTCTGGAATGGGAGGCTACGGCAGAGATGGAATGGGTATGTAAATTTTTTTTTAAATAAGCAGAGTTAGATGCTTAGCAATCAGTCTCAAACACTTTTTTTTCCCCCCCAAAGATAATCAGGGAGGTTATGGATCTGTTGGAAGAATGGGAATGGGCAACAATTATAGTGGAGGATATGGTACTCCCGATGGCTTGGGTGGTTATGGTAAGTATCATTGGTTCCTCTGATTCAGTTTGTGTTAGTCCCCATATGTGGGGCAAAGTTCATGTTTTTAATACGTTCTGTGTTGATACTTTCTACTAAACAAGTCTCAACATCTTTTTTCTTGTAAGGCCGTGGTGGTGGAGGCAGTGGCGGTTACTATGGACAAGGTGGCATGAGTGGAGGTGGATGGCGTGGGATGTATTAAAGCATAACCACCAACCTAAAAGTCCTGACAACAGCATCTGGTCTACTAGACTTTCTTACGGATTTAATTTCTTTTGTATTTTAAGAACTTTATAATGACTGAAGGAATGTGTTTTCAAAATATTATTTGGTAAAGCAACAGATTGTGATGGGAATCTGTTTTCTGTAGGTTTTATTTGTTGCATACTTTGACTTAAAAATAAATTTTTATATTCAAACCACTGATGTTGATACTTTTTATATACTAGTTACTCCAAAGGATGTGCTGCTTTCATAAGATTTGGGTTGATGTATTTTATTATTAGCTCCAAGAGTAGTAGTGTAGTATAATTTTAGAGGACAGTGGTTCACCTCTGCATAAACTACAAGTCTTTAATAAGCAGACATCCAGAATAGAGCTTGGGAAATAATTAGTGTAACTTTTTCTTTAATTTCTCCTGGACAATACTGTAAATATAAAGATGAGTTTAGATAGCTTCAGGAGTATAAATTCAGCTAATTATATATTCATCCTTTTCAAATGTCACTTATCAAGCATAGCTCTGAAGTGTTAATCTAAGGTATCTGAATTTCTGAATATTCATAATTGTGTTACCTGGGAACAGGAGTGTTGGAAGTTTAAATTCTAGCCCTAGATTTTAGAATAACATCCCCTCAGCACTTGACTGAAATACCAAAAATGTTTCCAAAAAGTGATAGTTGTAAGTTATCTCAAAATGTCTTAGACTAGGTTAAGGTTCTCAGTGACATGAGAATTCAGTACAAAGGTATTTACTGTGGAGTATAATTCTCACAGATGTATTTTCAGTTTCAGCCCAATAGTTTTAAGGCATATGGTTTTTTAATAATTGTATAAATACATTATAAAATGTAAGACAAGTCCATGTTGTAGTCAATTAAAATGAGAGTCCTGCAGTTGGATTTTGCATCTGATATCTGTTTGGAGTTTTTTTAGAGCTATTGTGTTAAAAAAGGAAAAAAAAGTACTATATGTAGCCAAGAAAAGGTGCTTTTTATTTTTAATCCCTTTGATCAATATGGCTTTTCCCCAAATTGGCTAATGGATCAAAATGAAACCTGTTAATGTGAATTCAGTTATTGAACTTGTTAACTTGTTTTTGCTAGAAATGTTATTAATGTAATAAATACAATGTGGGAGATAATAGTATGGCGTCCTAGAATGCTTTGTGTCAGTTACTGATTATAAATCAAATTGGTTTGAGGTACTAAGTATGTTCAGTTGACAATGAGACAAAGTAACTCTTAAGGAGTGGTTTCTGCTATTTGGCCTATATAGAGCCTATTTTCTCAAGCAAGGATTCTAATGCCTGTACCCACTCCCTTATATATTACATTCATACCACTTACCTTTTTAAAAAGTTTGTGCTTTTATTTTCCCAGGAGTACCCTATTAAAATCAAGCATTAAAAATATAAAATGTTAAAAATAAAATTTGCTTTTCTAAAGCAGGCTAATTTTTCAAATCTTTTATTTGGTCTATAAAACTCACATTTTAAAACATTGCAGGGTAGAAGAATCACAATCACAATTCCTTGGCACCATGACAGCATCATTGTACTAGCTAGATGAGGGAATGGTATGTGAAGTTTATTAAGATAATTTCAGTGAGGACAAAAATTACTTGAAAAGTGAAAGTATAGGTTCATAATCACAAAGTCCAAAATTAGTATTCTTTTTAAGCGAAAACTAAATTTTTAAAAGCAAGTTACATTGCTGTCAAAAGCTTGCCTACAAAAAGCCCAAATCAATGGTGACACATGAGTTGAATGGTAAAGAATTTAAAAGGGGATAAAAATCATGGTTCGAATGAAGCCAGCCTTGGAATTAAAAAAATGACTGACATTTTAAAATTTGTTCTTAGCACAGTAATAAAACACTTTTTTTAGTATTTGAAGTTTCTCATTTTTGCTTATTTTCAGCAATCATAAAAATGTTATTCCATCTCAGTACAAAACAGTTCAAGAATATAATACATATTTCTTGATAACATTTCTATCAGCATTTGAGAAAGACCACCTAAAAATCGATCACTTCTAATCAGAGACACCAAATTAGGTTATGGAAGAAACCTTAAAGTAAAATGTTAGTTTTAATAATTTCAAAAGTTAAAGTATGTACTTAACTGAGGAAAGGATTCTGCAGAATAACCCCATCTTAGAAGGGGTGATGGCTATGATTCACCGTTTGAAAGGTTCACAGGCTTAGTGAGTAGCTGAAATTAGACTAAAGGGGGGAAAAGGTCCCGAGTGGTGGTGCCATTCAAGTGATTAAAGGTAACTTTACAGATTAAATTCTTGGTGTGCTATAAGCAATATAATAAGATTAGTGTTTATTGAAATGGTTTCAAGTACGTGTTTCATAGCAGGGCTGAGACCATATATTCATCTACTAAAGACCCTGACTTAGAAGTGCTCAGTATATGGTGAATCATTTACTCATATACTGCAATAGCAGACTCCTACAATGTAATGCTTCTTAACATTTATTAGAAAAATCTGCAAGTAGCAACAGGGTAAAAGGATGATGGTTTAACTTCCTTTCAAAATATGGAAAAAGTTGAAGCAAAATACCTTTTACCCACTATCAGCAAGTACATTGATTTTAGAGAGGAAGAAGACCAAAAGGAAATTTTATAGGATAAAATATTGGCCTTTTCCAATGGAAAATGGGCAAATAAAGTCAGCATAAAATCATACCAAGCTAATGGAAAATCTGAATTGGAATATTAATATTTACAATAAAAAGTTTACATGATTCCAGTCTTTCTCTGAGAACCATAAAGCTTTAAAGTGCATTAAGAAAATTACAGGCACCACAAATACCAACTTGACAACCTGGAGAATAAATCTGAAGCCCTATTTTTAAGAAGGCCTTTAAAAAATAAGGCAAATGTGTTAGCTATGCTATCTGGCCTTTTTCACTAAGAGTTACATGATTGTTACATGAATTAAGCTAAATTTATTTTAAAGCATGCCCTGTTGAAAATTCTTTGAATAGAGAGGAAATATGAAATTATACAACTTCTACTTCCCATGAATATGTGGAAGATAAAACTTACAAATACTGGCTGAAAGCTGCTTAAGAAGTGTCTTAAGGTGTGTATATGTTCATATATAACATTCAACGTAGGTACTTTCATACAATAAGGATTTTAGTTCTGGCATCTTACGGCAAGTTAGATGAGCATCTCTGAATCAGCAATGCGTGACAGGAATCACAAACCCGTACTGGCTTTGGTGAAGAAGGCAAAGGCAGTTCATTGTCAGAGCAAGCATTACAGAAAATTTCCCCGCAGTTTCTACAGTGGTGCTATTGGAAAAATCAGAAAAAAAAAATTATGAATAAAATTAGAAGCCATATTTGTACTAAAACTTTTGGACTCACTTCCTACTTCCCTTACCTTTCTCTTGGAGAGAGAGAATTCCTTTTCACAAAGCTTACAGTGTGTTGCTTCTTTGTCTTTCAACCAAACCAGCCCCTAGTAGGAAGGAAAAGTATAAATGTTAATGCTCAAATTGCTCACACTAAAAATCACGTGAAAAATATTTTTAAGAACATTTTACAGGACTATATAGATGAATCAAAAATGGTCCTTTTTCTGAGAGATATATAGTTGTAGATTAAGTGTGGAATTTGCTTCAATATAATATGGGTGAGAGAAAAGGGATGTGGGTTGAATATAAATAAAACAAGACTGGCCATATATTGATAAATATTAAACTAGATAATTGTTTTACTCTATAATTGTATGTCTGAACTTTTCCATGATAAAATGTTTTTCAAAAATAAAAAATATTACTGATGGGAATTCTCTTTAAGGAAAACCTTAAAGATTACCCAATCCCACAACATTTTCAAGGATAAATTTTCACTGTGAGATGCATTTTAATTTGGCATTATATATACCTTATATTAAGTAAATTCCCTAAAATTTGAAGAGAATTTGGAAATCAGATGTTTGAGTTCATTATTTTAAGTAAGACTTCACCTTAAATTCAGTTTTACATTGCTATTAATTTCCCTCAAGTTCTCTTAAATGTAATAGCTCAGTAGAAAATGGAAAGTCTTAAACAGGTGGGAGTTAAAATTTGTAACTTGACCCATTCTTAGCCAACCAAGATTCTGGCTAGAAAGCATTTTTTCCTTATGAAAGCAATGTTGTTAGATGGTTTCATTGTTTTATAATGAAAAGACCCAGGTGAAGGAAGAATCCTCATTGCTCCTGATTTGTCTCATAACATGTTCCTTTTAAAAACACTTGAACTAAGCCACATTGCTGCTACTTCCAAAGAACCAAGTATGGCTGAATCTAGCTCAGGAGGTGAACAAGTGCTTCCTATGAAGTACCTTTGAGGCATAAGGACCTTTATCACCAAATGAGAAAAAAAAATTATCCAAAGAAGCCCACAGACACATTCCCAAAAACCTGAGTTTTCTTAAAAGACTTTTCTGACAATTCTTTGAAGAAAGATGAAAAAACAGCATTCACAGACAAAAATCACAAGGTTAATTTAAGACATTTTTGTTTTAATAACTAGCACCTATTAGCAAAAATAAGAGATGGTGCTGATTTATTGCTGAGGCAGTCAACCTTCTTAGAACACAGGATTTTAAGAACTGAAAGCTTAAATTAGTTCATATCAGACAAACACCAGCAAAAAATCAAATGACTTGAATTTTTTTAAGCAAGTTATGAGACTTAAGTAATCTAACCCAACTTCAACTCCATAAAAAGAAAAGGGACTTGCTAAATGTCCCAAAGCCACCTAGTGGAAGCTGTTGCCCAGCTTTGTAAGGGTTGGAGAGCCAGATGTGAAGCAGATTTCTAAGCAACATCATTAGGTTCAGAGATAACCTTTCTGACATCAGGGCTGGGCCTTCCAAACTTATTTTGACTGAATTTCCCCAAGGAGAAAAGTTGTATACTCTAGGTTAAGTCTAGTGTGTCAGCTGGAAGGGATCACAGAGATCAGTACCTAAGCTTTCATTTTACAAATAAGAAAATAAGATCTAGAATGCTAAAATTGCTTCCTAAGGAAACACAGCTGTTTACAAGCAGAGCTAAGACTAGAAGGGAACAAGCTATTACTCTGCAAACAAATGGCTATTTTTCTCTAATTCCAGAATGTCAGCTACCCAATTTCTACCCCTCCCCCTCCCTGCTTCCCCAGACAGGATATTAGAGGATCCTTTTCTGGAAAACTGCCCCAGAGAAAAGTCCTGTAGTTAGAGAGGGTACCTAACAGTTTGCTATTTCACAGATTTCTCTATGCTCCAGCCTACCAGTTTACAACAATTCCCTCCACACGCACATACCTTCCACACAGCCATCTGTATAGGGCTTCCAAGACTTTGTCTTTTATTAAAATTAGGATTACCCAACATTTGAGGAATGACTTGGGCATGAGGTATTTCAGCCAAAGAAACAAACCCAAGAATAAAATTCAGAAGAAATAAAGAATGGCAGTAGCAAAAGAAAACTTTAAAGAGTTATTTTAAAAAGGAGAAGGAAGCAAATAAGAGCCTGCTGGATATGGTTGCAGAACTAAGTTTCACAGAAGGTTGTACCTGGAGGTTGCATAAGCCTTTAGACGTAACTTCCAGTTTACAGGCAATAAGGACATAGTGGAAGAAATTTAAGACTACTACAAACAAGCAATCAGATAAAATCCAGAACATGATAAACCATAGGACAGCTTTCCGAGACCCAGTAACTGGTCAATAGCTAAGACAAAAAAAAAGTAACATGTACACCTATTTTCATACATATGAAAATGTGGAAATCTAGATATTTTTTGTATAGATTTTTAGCATTTTATTTTATTATTAGTTTCTAGTACATAGTACCTCAGTTACATATTTATATAGTTTATGAAACGATGCCCCCGATTACTTTAGCTTCCCTCTAGCTCTCCACCTAGACATTACATCACTACTAACTGCATTCCCTACGCTGTGCTCCCCACCCCCATGACCATCTATCAACTAATAATTTGTACTTCTTTACCCCTTCCCTCTTTCTCTGAGCAGATATTTTATTGAAGGTAGACATGAATAATGAAACTATAAAAAACAATGATTAGCACAAAGTAGAGGATTGTTACTGCAGGGAAGAGAATGCAATCACAGAGCACCATGTTCCATTATAAGCTAAAGCAGAGAGTATGCCAGTATTTTTAAGTTGTACTGTATGTCTCTCTTGTATACATGAAATATTTAACAGTGAAAAAAATTTTAGTTTAATGACAGTTGGGCAAACATCCCTACCATCTAAAAAAGTGAGAGCAAAATAAAGGTATATGTAGATATGCAAATTCTGAAAGTCTTTATCTTCATTCACCACTCCTCAGGAAGCTGCTGAAGGATGCATTGACCAAAACAAAGGAGTAAACCTAGAAGTTACAAGGTTTAAGTTAACAGGAGTTTTAACATGAAAAGGGTAAAGGGAATTCTAAGAATGGCAGCAAAGGGAAATGTCAGGACAGTGGTGACCGACCAGACAGGAGCAAAAGAGAACACATAACTCCAAGAATGATGATTCCAAGGAAAAAAGAACTAACCAATTACCAGATTGATTTTACCATGTGAAAAACTTTAATCAAGAAGCATTTTATAGAGGTATAAGAAAACACTGATGTTCAAATACACCTAAACAACAACAAAAAAGATTTCCTCCAGAGGAAATAAAAAGTAGTTCAAGAAAGAAAGAAAATATAACCACAGCATACTTACTACCTGGTCCAGCAAGAACAATATTTAAATAGTCATAATAATATACAGTAAATGAATTTCAAGAAAATTTTTACTTAATTATTCTGGGAGGACAGTGAAAAGACCAGGGTGAGAGGCCGCAAAACTCGTCAACCATGTTAAACCAGGCAATAGTTAAGTCTTAAATAAATTAAGAGAAAGCAGTATATACACAGCACATTACTTAGAAATAGGGGGATAAATGCCAGAAGAGACAACTAAAAGAATTTAAAATAGCTCCCTTCAGATGGCAGTACTTGAAGTGGATAAGGAACAAGGGAGTGAAGAACAAGAGGCTGCTACCATTATTTAAGTCTTTCTGGCACTATTTGGCTTTGAAAATTATTTTCATGTAACACTGTGATAGAAAAACAAAATGGGTAGCTAGTGCAGGAGGAAACCATCTGTCACTGAAGTATTCAAACAGAGACTATTTTTGCTAGGTTGTAAAAGGGATCCTTCTACCCAGACACATTCAGAACCATATAACTGATAAATGTACCAATCGCTTTCACATATATTAACCTACCCAATATTCAAAGCAACCCTATGCAAAATTATAAGCCCATTTCAGAAGAGGAAACAGACTCCTAGAGGGTATGTGACTTGCTGAAGGTAAAAAACCAGTAATAGACTGGCATAGGAACTCAAGGATTCTCAAATTCAAAGGCAATTTCACTCTACCATGCCATACTCTGTAGGAAAATAGACAAAATTTTCTAACACAAAGATTATTAATGTGATTCTAAAGGTATAGGAAAGAGCTGGATCCCCAACACCCAGGTCCCCCAATTCAGTGTTTCTACCTCTATAAATCCTGGGATTCAATATAACTTAGAGATTATACACAGCTTTACCTTCTATTGAAGACTTTCATTCACATAGATCTGTACTTTCCTACTTGAGGAAAACACTTTCTACTCACCTGCAATGCTTTGTTGGCTTCTTTTATATCTTCTATTTTAAGTTTCGATCTAAAAAGATTACAAATAGGCCCAAATTTCAGTACATATATTTTAATACATAACATCTAGTAATTAATTAGAAAGGAATTGCTTTTTCACAGGATATAAAATCATATAAACTACATAATTCTAATGATCTTCTTTCACTAACGGTATTATATTTTCCTATATTTTCTAAATGTCCAAAAGCAAAAATGTGATTTTTTAAATTTTAAAATTGCTTTATAAGGAAAGAATATTGGCATTTTCATGTGGTTATGACAATATTAATAGGTATCATTTATTGTTGGCTTGTTCTGCAAGGCACTATGCTATAAACTTTGTATACATAATCTCATGTAATCTTCAAAAAAACCTATTTTAAAGAGGAAGAAAGTGAGGTTTGATGAGGTTTAGTCACTTGTAACAAGAAGTGGAGGTGGTAACTCGGAGAACCCTGGTCTGTGAGACCCCAAAGCCCACACGCGCTAACCAGTATGCACACTATTTGTCTAGCAGATGCAAAAAGTAGAAACATTAAAATACAGTTATAATACTTTTTAACCTTTTGAAAATACATGTTAATGAATATAGAGATTATAAATAGTAATATTTAATTACTTGATCCCACTACCCAGAGATGATCATCTCTACATGTATTTTAAATAGAATCATACTGACAACTCTTTTCACTTAACAATATATCCTGAAATGCTCAAAGGTTCTGATTTATCTGCCACATAATTAATATTAAATGGTTACAATTATATACCATGAAAAAGAATATAGTTTAATATAATTATCTACTGCTGAACTTTCAAACTTGTTTCAAAATTTTTGCCACAGAAAGTATTCATTAAAATTGGAATGACCAAAACATTTGGATTTTTCTTAGAACAATTTAGAAATGAAATTATTGGATCAAAAGTTAAATAACAGGGATGGCTCCATAGCGTAGTGGTTAGCACGTCTGCTTTACATGCCGAAGGTCTGGGTTTGCACCCCAGATGGAGCCACGGACCATATCCCGGGTGCACCAGGCCCCAGTACATGAGCATGTGGGAGGAGACGCCCCGCTTTCAGAGATCCAGTTCTTAAAAAAGGGAAAATGGCAACATCCATAGGTCAGAGGTGGAAGTCGGGGGGGGGGGATGAAAGTGGGCGGCGGGGAAGGGGGGTTGGAATTAAAGAGGGAAGAAAAAAAATAAAGGTACATAAAATACTAAAGTTTCTACTACCGAAGTAGAACATTAGGAACTGGCTTCACCATACAAAATACTCTTTGTGCAAGACATAAAAACAAAGTGCTAGTCTTTTTTCTGGCTCATACTGACTTACATTGGGAATAGTCAATGTAAAATTACACAGTGTAAAAATATTAGAATAATCAAATTTTCTTGGCTGAATTCACATCTACAAAATGTGCCAAAGGAAAACTGATTCAGGTGGGAGTAGTAGCCAAAACAGTAACTGTGCTACACAGAAAAATTGAATATGGAATGAATGTAGCTTAATAGCATTCACTGTAAAAATACTTTATGAAATTTACTGGTTGTTAATACTGGTTAAAATACCTTTGTTCACAAATATGGACTCTAAAAAGCCCGCCTCTTCTGATACAAATTGTCAAAGTACCATAAAGAAAGGGGTATCAGTTACAGTTCCAATAAACACAATGTTCAAGAACACTTTTCCTTGTCCTAGACAGGGAGGAAACACATGTCTATATTATTTATTTTAATTCGCTTTAAAAAATATTTTAATTTTAATTTTTAAATTGTTGACATACAATATTATAATTTGCTCTTATTCAGGAACATGTATTTAAGTGTGTGAAAATATTTGACCAAGGCATGAAAACAGCATAGAGAAGGGTCAAAATAAAATGTGCAAGTATAATAAATGTGGTACAATTAATTATGACACTACAGGAAAACATACATAAATATGTTAATCTGATAATCCTAAAATGGCTGCTTTTAAGGGGGAAGAAAGACTAAAAAGTTTAATTATATGAAAAGAATAGTACTTATAGAATACTACATTTAGAAGAGTCCTGGTAACTTCTTTTTCTAAACTAAAAAATTCTTGTTGGAATTTAAGCCTTGATGAGGATAAGGAAAAATCTGATTATCATCCTTCATGTATTTTAAACTATCAGTCCTTATAACACAGATTAATTACTCTAAATTCTCCTCTTTGACTATTCCACCCTAATATCTCATATGTTCCATGTTTTCTTCAAATATGAATAGTTCATTTTCATTTATTTAATCCTAAATGTCTACTACAATTATAATTTATTTAGAAGAATAACATTTAAAGCCTTTCAAAGCTAAGCAGGGGTCAAGCCTGGTTAATACTTGGATGGGAGACCACCTAGGAAGTAGGCATAAAAATAAAAATATAAGAAAATAAGGGATTGTAAGCTGACAAGGTCCTTGCAATCTGTGAGGTCAACCAAAGGTGTCTTGCCTAAAAATAAATAAAATAAAATAATATAAAATAAAATAATAAAATAAATAAAATAAAAATACATACATACATACTTACATAATAAATACGTAATAGAAAAAACCAAGCCTTTCAAAAATCTATCAAAATTTTTCTTTATAAGGATCCTTCAATAAGAAATCAGGAGTAAATCTGCTATTAAAAGTATTTTCCTAATTTAAATTAGTCATTTACATTTAAAGTCATAGGTTCAGAATGTAAGCATTAGAAAATAATTTTCAGATCCTACCTGCTCATCTTAGAGACAAGAAAACTGATATTCTGGTTGTTATGGGGAAAGGCATTGTGCTAGGTGCTTTACAGGGTTCCCCAACCCCTGGCCTGTGGACCAGTACCTGTCTGTGGCCTCTCAGGAACCAGGCCACACCACAGGTGAGCAGGAAGCCAAAGAGCGAAGCTTCATCTGTATTTGCAGCCGCTCTCCAGCACTAGCATCACCACCTCAGCTCCCCCTCAGATCGGCAGGCATTGGATTCTAAATAGGAGCACCGGCCCCTGGTGCCAAAAAGGTTGACGACGCTGCTTTAACATACTCATTCTCAGTTAATTAGAAAAAAACTCTGTGGGGATTTTATAACCTCTGATTTACAGATAGATAAGTTAAATAAGTTAAATAAATCCCCCTAAGTCACACAGAAATGGTACTATATTAATTCCTGTGACATTAATGAATACTAATTTTTAAATTTAGTCATAACTTGAAAATGCAAATTTCAAGTGCTAAGTTTAAAAACTATTCTTTCTGAAATTTAAGTCCCCTTTTAACAAAATTAAATGTTTCATATTATTATATATAACCTTTCCTTCCCACTCGCCATTTTATTTTAATTAATTAATTTATTTTTATGGTGACATTGCTTAACGAAGTCCAATAAGTTTCAGCTGTACACTTTAACAGTAAGGCATATATATATTTACACTGTGTGTTCACCTCCCATAGTCAGATTTCTTTCTGTCATCACATAGTGGTGTAAAAACACAAACCTCAGAAGAAAATGCACACGATGGAGTTACACAGGGACTAGGCATACAATGGAAAAATTTAGTAGTCAAAATAACTCTTGAAAATTCCTTAAATAGTCCATAAAGTTCAGTACAGATTGTTGACTATATCTAACCTAGAGCGGTAATTTTCATGCGAACTAAAATTTGAGAAACAATGAACCAGAATAAAGGAAAAAACAAAAGATTGAATTCGGCTATATGGGCAATCTCTAGTATTTAGTGGATGATGGGTGAAAAATAATACACAGTCCTTGTTCTACTATTTCTGTTTTAATATTAAACCTTCATGATCTTAATAAATAAATATATTTTTTCACTGTCAGTTCCCGGCATTTAGAACAGTGCTGGGCACATAGTAGAGATTCAAAAAGTATTTCTCAAATAAGAAATGGGAAATAAGGTAATAAGCACTTAGCACAAGGTCTGGCTCAAAGTGCTCAATAAACTGATTCCAGATAAGATTCAAAATCCTGCTTATCAGAATCACAATGCAAATCATTATTTGAATTTGTAGAAACAAAAGTGTTATCTTTTTGAATACTAATTTCTTTTGTAGTTATAGTGAACTACTCTCTTCTATGCCCTTGGAAATTGGACACAAGACTCTTTAATGGAATCCCATCTTTAGCAAAACACACACCACTTGGAACAAGAGGAAACTGTAAGAAACACCCATTTCTCTTTCTTGTCCTTATAGAAACCCAATAACACTTCATTACAATAGAACCACCCACACCATATAAAGTTAAGCCCCTACACTATCCAGCCGGAGTAAAATAGCTTCACTTCTCACAATGTTGGCTCCCTCAAAACACTCTGAAAAAGCTCTCTCAGATATTTTGAAAATTTGGCTTCTGTTGTTAGAAATATATATAAAGTTACGAATTCTCTGATTTGAAGAAATTAAACAAGAGTCTTAGCTGTCATCTAGAAAAAGTTCAGAGGTAAGATATAATAAAATGAACATAACTTTAAAAAAATATCTACAGTTTTATTTGTTAATCTTTAAAGTTTTTGTTTGGTTTTAATAGCTCATGTCTTTTCCATGTTTAAACTTTTCTGCCTATTAGGTTTGGCACACTTATACCTTTATAAAAATCAGTGACTACTTAGTTGAAGGAAAAAAGAAAAATTACTCGCTAAGTTTGTTGCCAAGTTCCTGAAGAGCTTGTTCCTGTTCATGATACACTTTTTTCAACTGCTGATTCTCATCCTGGAGGTTAAGGAACTCCTTTGAAACAATAACAGAAAACGCAATTTAAAAAAAAGAAACAAGAAACTCCACACAGTATACATACCATTAATTAGGAACAAAATCCTTTAGCTTTTTATATAAGAAAACAGAACTAATGTCCAAAGCTCTTTCAGAGCTACTCTTTTATATCATACATTTTTCATTGATTGAATCTCCTTACCAATATTTTTAAAGATGACTAGTATATTCTATTTCCTTGGTCTAAATATAAAAATTATGGTTTCTCTTTTTAAATAACTTTCATCAAAATGTAATTTTAAAAGTTTTACCACCATTTACTTTTTTAAGACTAATGATTTGTTGGGTCTCATGTCTAAGATGAGATAAGGCATCTTTCTCCTTTTGAAGATCTTCCTGCAAAGTCTGCCTCCATTCCTTCTCAATCTTCAAATCAGTTTCCAGTTGCACCCTTGAATGATAAACAATAAACAGAAACTCAATGCTATTTTTTACATGACAGTTGTTTGTATTCTTTAATAATAGCATCTTTTTGATGACTTTTGACTTTATAATTCATTTCTGCTGATATTTTCTTTCATAAATATTTTTTGGTAAGCAAGTTCAGCAGCACAAAGCATCAGTTTATTTGCCAACCACAAGAACTCCTTGCTAAGCAATAATCTATATCATTTATTAACTCTTGCATACATGAATGCTATATAAGCATTGAAAATGCCTGGAAGGGAATACTATACTATAAAAACTGGATTCATTTTGGGAATGGGATCGAGGAGAGAAATGTGGGGTTTTAATTACATTTCTATGCCATGTGGAAAATTATACAACAAACTAATGAAAAGTCTTGTTCTTATATAAGTATTACAGCAACCACTAAATCAATTTAACATCAGTAACAAAAGTTAGTTCAAAGAGCTACTTTTCAGATTACTGTTGGAAGCTGACCAATTACAGGACAAATGTAAGACCAAGGAGACACTGGGGGAAAATCTACAGCCCAGAAATGCCAGTTCACATTTGGAAGCACTTCTTTATCATTCTTACAACAGGTGGTAGCTGGCAAACAAAAGCAATCCAATCCTTACATTTATGACGACCAAAAAAAGTCATTTTGATCATTATTGCTCACAAGTAGGTATAACAAGTGAGGCATGTACTAATAATGCTACAGTTTCTCTTACATTTTAATTGCAATATAATATTGGAATATTACATTAAACTTGTTTCCTCATAAAGTAAGCATTTATGGCGACATTATTTTTCAATGAAGTAAATTTTTAAATTTATAGTTTTGGTTGAAGAAGAAATACCTCAAAATGGAATTTATAAATTGTTGATAAATACTATTTCACTACAAATTTAAAAGAAATACAGAGAGACAATGAAAAAGTAGAGAGTTCCCTGCTGAGTGGCCTCATCATCTGGAACCAGAAAACAATGAGTAAAAAAGCAAAGAAAAATTTTGCTTTTAAGTTATTATAAATATACTGTCAAAACACATGTTGACCACCAAAAGCAGAAATCATAAAGGTAAAAAAAGGAAAATATAACTATATAAAAATTTAAAATGTATAAATGAAGAAAACACGATGAACAAAGTTTAATAGTAAATAGTAAATAATAAAGAGCTCTTACAAATATATATTAAAAAGCTGACCACCCCAGAAGAAAAAAATAAATAATATGAAATGGAAATTCACAAAATAAAGAAATGTAAGCTATCACTAGTAATCAAAGATGCAAATTCAAGAAATAAAGCACAATTTTCAGGCTAAAGGACTCACTTAGGTTACCCGTGCTATGATGGTGTAGACCTATAGTACTTGATATGATATAATGCCCATGGTATAGTAAAATATAATAAAGAAGACACTAAAGAGTAGCATGATCCTCTTTCTAAAAACATAAAATACCAAAATAATGTAATACCAAAAATAAATAAATAAGAATATTCATCGAAAAAGTCCCAGCTGCCCACTTTTACAGTAATGGTCCAATTTTTCTAAGCCATCAGGGATCCTTCCTGATCTCCAAATTGTTAGCATGTTTTATGCTTGACCAAAACAGCACCAAATGAGAGACAAAATTATTTTCATGTTTAGCAGGAACAAACATCTCTCTGCCACTCTAGTCTCTTAATGAGTAGGTTAAGCCCTATAGGAAAGGCCAGGAACCTGTAGCATTATTAGGTCATCCTTTTGGGCAGAGATCAAATAGCTGCACCACTGCAGAATAAATATCAGATTTGTCTTACCAACACATCTGTCAATCTAGAAGTAATTTAGTAATAGAATCCCCAGGTTTCAAATTGTATTCTAGTGCCTGGCAGTGTCCCAGTCTGGCTTTTCTTGTTTTTCATTTGGCAGGGCACAGGGACTTAAACAACAAAACCCTTGGCATCATTAGAAAATTGGTGACTTAAACGTTCTGATTTTTGTTGCCAAGGGCGCCCTAAAAGTACTGGCTGTCCTTTTGTGAAAGTCTTAAAATTAAAAGAAAATATTTGCTGAGTGTTTTTTTTTCCTTTGGGGAGAGTTAGTTTTCAACAAAAGTCAGGTAACATTCCCTGCCCTAAAGCCTTATTCTATATACCAATTTCTCAAAATGCTATTTTTGTGGTAGATTTAAAAAAGAACTTAAAATTTTGGTTCTGGACAAGATGGAGTAAATATATTTCTACCTCTCCCTTCAACTAAGTTGTTAAAAATCTTGGACATCATATATAAACAAATAGAAGATTCTGTAAAGCAGAAAGACGATGGCAGACCAGCTAAAAACCCCAGGACTCAAGAAATAACATGGTGATGAGTTCTCTGAGCCTTTTTTTTTTTTTTTTTTTTTTTTTTGCCTCCTATATAGCTGAGACTGGTTTTGAAGCCACCTGCAACTCACAAAAAGCAAGGATACAAAATGAAATAAAGCCCCAAGAAAGGTATGTTCTCTATTGCCAAAGAGCTGAGAAGAGGAAAGGCTACATAACATAATAAAAATCTTTTTGACAATAAATACCATTTCCAGCAAAACACAGAGGGGGAAAAAAATTGGCCTCCTGATCACTGTCAGCAAAGGCCAAGTGGAGATCCTAAATTTCCTTCCTCACCAGGCAAAATGTTCCCTCCTAATCCCCATTGTGTTGATATCAGAGAAGACCAAATGGGGAGTCAGAGCTTTTACAACTTCCCAGCAATAATGAGTTTTTCTCACCTCCTCCACCCCTATGGTATTAATGGAGGTCACGTGGAGAGCCTGCACTTTTATCCCCATGCATCAGTAACCAGGCATTTTTTACTCTATATACAAGTATTATATGAAGTACTAACAAAAATGTTCTCAGAAAAACAATTCTCTTGAAATATAGGTTCCTTGGAGTTACAAAGGCCTATGATACTTAGTATCTAGAAACATAATAGCCATTAGATTAATGGTAAACAGCAGCAGAAAGAATAAAACTCCCTGAGGAAAGAAGGCAAGAAAGACAGTTTGAAAGTGCTCTGTTGAAACAGATGTAAAAATATGTTTTACCATAAGTATATTTTCTAATTTTTTTATTTTTTTAAGAACTCCACAATCTATATGGCATCATTAAGTAAGTAAAAATACAGGTATTCTACCATATGTGCAAAAAGCAGAGGTTGAGGGGTGGGAATTATGTTAATACAAGTATTTGTTTCTAAGAGCAAAGTACTCACAGCTGTTTCTCCTTTTGGGAGATTTGTTTCTGCAGACTGCTGGATTTACTCTGACACTCTTGTAGATATTTCTTGTCCTCATCTTCAGCTTCCATTTGCGCCTTCTCTGCTTGCTGCAATCTGGTGTAATTCAAATCAACTTTGGGTAAAACTGAGGCTAGAACTAGGGTGTAAAAGGGTGAAGAAGACAAATAAAAGAAAAATGGGGAAATAGAACATTTCTAAATGAAAACAAAGTTTGGGGGAAAAACTCACAAACTCAAACGTGAAAGAGCCACACAATGTCTAGAAATTGTTCTGTGATTTTTTTCAATATAACATATAATATGCCCAGAATACTATCTTCAAATGTTTTATTTTTTGTTCATAATTAACAATGCAAAGCAATACAGCCTTTACCATTTTTGTGGAGCATAATGAATCAACTTTCAAAGTATAATAGATGTGTTACTGCTTTTACAAAACCATGAAAAGCATAGTACTCATGTCTATACTAGGTGAAGAAGCCGCATTGTTATATATTATATATTAGGATGTGTATGCCAGGAATCAAGTGTGCTAACAAGGCCAAGAGCAAAGATCTGCAATTACTTCATATAAAGCAAGTCCTCCCTATAGGATCATTATGCTTTTATGAAATTATGCCAAAGCTTGAATGTGTATGTTTTGTGTTTTAACATTTAAAAGAATTAGTACTAGCTGGCAATATTCTCTAGAGATTATTTTTGTTCCTCATCGATGAATTTTAAAAAATTAGCTAAAAAATGTGATTTTCATTTTTTTCTGTTTTTAATTATAAATCATTGCTTCTCCCTGTGCTTAGCTCTACTCCCTACCTCCTACGGTCATTCTAGGATTTTTTTAATTTAACTTCAATGTTGTTTTATAAGAAAACACCTCCCAAGTATTCAAGGGACATCAAATTCCTTGGAGAGAATCATAAGAGAACTTTCTATTCAACTAACCAAAAAAATTGCCTCTTCTTTTCTTCCTTAAAATCATACCAATGGGGCAACCCCCACACATTTCAGAAGTATAAATTCCACTTTCAAGGAAAAGAGAGTAACATTCAAGTTATCTCTAAATCTAAACTTAAATTTAAAAATTAAGGTGGGGAATGGGAGGCCCAAGCTTTTCTCTAATGCTACAAAAACTAAAATAAAAGTCAAAGTGAGTGAGGTAGGCCTTGAAGTTGTGCTATCATAGAATAGGGCTAAGGGGAACTAGAAACTTGAAGTGCTAAAGCACAAGATGATGGCCAATCTGGGTTATAAACTATTTTAAAACAGATTTAAAAATCAGTAAAATAGCCATTAGGCAAAGACTGGACTTATGGAGGAAAAAAAAATCTGTGCCAACACATTGTGAAACCAAAGTTTAACTTATTTTTAAACGATTTTTATATTTTCCATCAAAAAGTAGCTTAAAAGGTAAAACTGCATTTGAAAAATCCTGACCTCCAAAGGTCAATACTCAAATCAGCCATTGTGCACAAGGTTTTAGGGATGTGTTTTTAGAAATCCAAGTGCACCCGCTCTGCTTTATGGCAGTATATTACTACAGCAGCTGATCAAGAACTGTACAGGGTTCCTAATTACCCTTTTAGAATACTTAATAGCATAAATTCTTTTCTATTTAATATATTATAAAATTTTTGATTCTATTTTAGTCTGTTTAAATACAAGTGGTTTTCAGAAAGATATATCTTTGACCAGCTTGTACTGTCCTGTCAGTGTCACTGCTGGCACATTTCACCAATGACATGGCAATTGTCCTAGTTTGAGTTAACAAATCACTGTCACTTCATAATGGAATGGACAGAAATCAAAGACAGAAAAGGTAATAAAGATGTCCAAAATGTAAAAATGGGGATAAAGAAACAAAAAGAAAAAAGAAGAAAGAGGATGTCAATAAAAGAATATTCATGTCAATAAACCATTAATAGTTATGTTTTCATAAGTAGATTCAAAGAAAGCAATGATAAGACATATGTTGACACCAACATGACAGGTCAATGGAAATACATTACATTTTCCAACAATAAAAGTGAAAAATGCCAATATAAAACAATTCAATTTAAACAAAATTATTTCTTGGTTGAGCTGAGGGTCTCCTAGCTCAAGAAACACAATTAAACTGCTAACTCAGAAGGCCTGACTTCAGATAAAGAGATGGTGAATGAGAAAGGGTATGACAATCAATATGCATGGAAATCAATTAGATAGGTAATTCCACCATGGATTTAGTTCGTTTTTTCACTTTTTTGAGGTTTTTATTTGTGCATTTGTTCTATGTAACATAAGAGATTGAACCACATGAAACTGCTGATATTAGGCCTTTTTAAAAAATCTATAAAAATGGCAAGTTCAAATGAATCGGCCTAATATAAGCAACTTGATTCCATGCAACAACCGCAACAAAAAAAGGCAAAATTGCTGGGCTTAAAAAAACAATGTCCTCATCTAAATTTTCCTAATGGCTTTTTGTGGCGGGTGTCAGAGTTGGATAAAGAAAAGAGGAAGTGGAGAGGAAAAAAAGAAGCTAAGACTGGAAATGCTGTACCTCTGTTCCAACTGCCTCATGGCTACAGTAATGTTATTTGGTTTTTTCTTCTAGTCGGGCAATTATTTCATTTTTTTCTTTCAAACCATCTTCGGAACCCTATTTATAAAAAACACAAAAAGCTATAGTAATCTGATTGTTAAAACCTGAATATTTATAAATTTGTATACCGTTTTGCTATGGGATTATTACTTTAAAATGAGCAGAGTTAATTTGTAGGTTAAAATACTCCTATGATATAAAGCAGTAGTACTACTAGTCTTCATCTAAAATATATAAAGGAAAAACACCACTCAGTCTTCAATGTGTCTGGAAGACATCGAATAAACTTTCATAAAATGATATTTTCAAATTAAATTATAAAGGCTTTTGGCAAGCAGTCTATTTAACAAAAATAACATTTTATTAGAAAACTCACAATTATTATACTAAAGCATTTCAATCAAAATTAGATCTTTTCTCAGGACTACACTGTATAAAGAAGTTCACAAAAATATCTTGCATATTTAGACTGAGTGTTCCCAAAATATTTAATCTTTATACTGTTAAACTTTCAGCATTAACAAATTGGATAAGTGATTTTGTTTGTTCTTTTGATACCTTTTCATTGCTACATTTCTTAAGCTTCCATTTAGGAAAAAAGTCACTGCTTTTTATTACCAATACGGCAGTTAAAATAGATAGGTTCATCTCTTAAAAAATTGTTTATACAAATATTCACTTCAATTTATATAACAAGGAATTACAAGAATTTAAGAATGTTCCTTACCTGCAATTTTTTGATACATCTCTATATTAATTGCTTTAACTTCCTCTAGCTGTTGTCGAAGGCCTATCAGGGTATCTTGTTTCTCATGGATATCTTTCTCCAACAACTTCATGGCAAGTTCAATCTCATGTTTCATACTGACTTGTACAGCTAGCTCATTTTCCACATCCTATTAATTTCAACATATCAATTCACATGTCACTTCAGGAAGTCAAAATCAGATACACAAGTTAATAATGAGACAAGAAAGAGTTTCTATTCAATATGTAGACTACTCTTTGAGTTATAAGCTCCACTAAAAGGAATCAACCAGGCCCTCTAACAAATTCTAAATATTTTCAAATGCATACTTTGCTAAAGTGAAAGTGTTTTTTACATTCTGTTATCATTATCCTACTGGTTTTGATAATGAAGTATGTTAATGGCTTATAAACTCAGTATAATTTTCTTAAAGCAAAAAACTGAAGCACTCTGTACAAGTAAAACCCAAAGATAACTCAAAAATTCCCATTTCAGTTTTAAATTCTTCCCGTAAATAATTTTGCATCAGGAGGGAGAAGAACTTTCCAATATTAAGACGAACAGCAGAAGGGATGAAAAGTCTGGCAATACTTTTCTTCTTGACCTGAGTGGGAGTTACACAGGTATTTACATTATAATCCATTTGTATTTTTCTGTAGGTATTATATTTCACAATTTTAAAGGGTAAAAATAAGTTAATTTTAAATGATTCTACTAATATTTGAAAACATCATTCTATTTAATTTTTGTAACGGTCACAATTCACTCATTTCACAGACTGCAATAGTTTAAAAACGCTGTTTAAAAAAACAATGACACAAATGGGAGCATAAAATTGAGATCAGAGTGTGAATTGGCTAGTGTCTCAGGGATCTGACAGGAACTAACCACCACCATGATGTTTCTCTGGCTTCGAGGCCAACGACAAGGCGTCCTCCTCCCGCTGCAGCAACGCCTCCCCAGCCGGACACAGTCTCTCCTACTACCACTCACCCGCTGACTCTTTCTCGAGCATAGGCTCTCCTGTCAATGGACGTGTAAGGCTAGCTTCGTACTGCTCCGGGACTTGGGGCTCGGGGTCCGGGGAGGAGGCACCGTGCTAGACACTCTAGAAGACAAGTCGGGTACCCCTTTTGGCGGGAGAGAGCTGCCCCAGCCAGAGCAGCCTTACCTTGGGAGCCCGGGACTTTTGGGAGCGCACGTACATTTGTCACATTAAGAACTGGCTCATTCTGAGCTGCCCTGGCCAGCGCTCTCTGACTGGTCTCTGACATTAGCGAGGGCAAACATGCCCCAAGCCAAGTAAATAATTGCTAACAAGGCTGAAAAGATTTAAGTGGTGCTTGCTTAAGGGTAAGTTTATTACTAATTATCATTATTAGTTCATATAACTTTAATGCAACCTACCTGTCGTAACTGAGATTCATCTCGAAGCTGCCTTTCTGGCTTCATTGTACATTTCATCTAGCCCCTGCCGAGAATGCTTATATGTTTGAAGCTCAGTTTCCACGTCCACTTTGGTACCTAGGAAGAAAACATAAAACTTTTTATTCTATAATATCTACTATTAATACAGCACAGAAATGCCCAGTCTCCACAAGAGTCCCCAAAACAATTGACACAATACAGTCTGTGATCAGTGTATACTTACCTCTAGTTGCTGCTGTGTTTTCATTAAAATCATTTATTTTCACTTCGTAATTGATGTTTTCCTCTTGGAGTTTAATAATATTATTCTTTGCTATTGCTAGCTGAAAATTATGAAACAGCGGTAAAAAAAAAGATTTTAATCATCTTTATACATTCTTTTACAGGTTAAATTCATGACTACAAATAAAATCCTAAAACTAGTAAAATGCCTCTCACATCTACAAAAACTTTCATAAGAAAAATGTGCTCCTATTATCCCAAGATACTAATTAAAGAAATTACACTGATTTCTATTTCCTTTTGTTAGTCAAAATATATTATTACATTTATCTGACTTATACTGTGTCCTGAATACAAAGTGCCAAAGTAAGCATATAAAAGAATTATGCATTAAACATATGACTGTAAAGATTTGTGTAAAGATAGAACATCAATAAGAAAAAAAGGCTGCGCTATCATTGAAAATGTAATAGACATTCACGATAACCAAATAAGGACAGCCTGTGGAACCTGGGTACACTGAGTAACCATCACAAATATGAGACAGCTCTCTTCATCAGAGTTAAACATGAATAACTAGGCAGCTTTGGCTCTGAGGCCTAGTATTAAAAGAAGGATCCTAGGAAAGGAAAGCAAGTACTCCCTAATGTTGGCTTGCAAATAAATTTCTGAACTCTTTGTCTAGAATACAACTTGAGCTTCACAGTGTGCCTAAGGCCAATAAGAGGCACAAACCAGTGAGCAGCTCTCTCTCTACTGGTCCCACTCTTAACAAACTTTCAAATGGTCCCAAACTATCAAAAAGCAAATGATTAACTACAGTCATGCAAATGATCATGTCCCTCATCTGAAAAAAATTAAGTGAGTTTTAAAAGAAAAAGTCATTTTAATTAACATAGAAAATTGGGTTTGTAGCACTAATAACAAATGTCTTTCTCTAATTCTAAAAATAGACAGAAAAAATTTGTGGTTTGATAGACTGGAAAAAAATCTAAAATCAGCTTTGCAAATAGTATTAAAAGAGAGCTGAGATAAATGTCTGGTTCTGGGATTACCAGACAGCCACTTTTACAATACAGGAAACTGAGACACACAGGCTAAGTTTTACACGTGGAGGGTGGAGAAAGGGTGAATATGATCATCTTGCAAAGAAAAGCAATCTGAATAGTAGAGCAAGAGGACAGTATCATTTGACAGAAATTTCTAACTATAGGTGATTTTACTATCTAAATACAGGTCATCCAGATATAAAAATTGATAATCACAGTTTAATTTGTAGAAAAGTTTGTATGTGTTCATCTTTGAGGCACATTTCTATAAGTTGAGTATCTTGAAACAATTCATAGATTCACCTGAGAATATGATTTCTCTTGAACTTCTCAATTCCAACTATATTACAAGTAGTCTACCAAATGATAAAAATGTCTATAAGTGTATGTATATACTTAATGCATTCATAATGAAAATGAAAAAGAATCACAAATACTAGGTCCGTGAAAAAACAATTATCCATGGCTGTGGTGACAATACCTCTTCAATCAGCTTCGTATTTGACTTTTCTAATGAGTCAACTCTTGAATGGAGACTGCTGACTGTGCTTGCTAAAATTAATAAAGAAAAAACTCATTTCAAAATAACACAACTCACAAAAGCAAAAAAAGTATGTTATCCTGGACTCATTATGTTGCCATTCCCCAACTGCCCTTTGACTTTTTGCATATGAGAAATTTCATTAGGGTGGGAAACTTGACTTTGTCTAGGAGAGCGATGAAGACTAAAGAATCAATATTTCTATTAAAAATTCATTTGATTATTTTTTATATTCTTCACGTCCTCCTTACATCTAACTCTAATATTTGAGAATGGAAATTCCACGCAAAGATGATTAAATATTGTTAAAATTAAATTTGTTTTTAAAGGATGAGTTTTAAATGTCCACTTTATAATTAAGTGGCTTAATGAAGCTTTAAAGAGCTCCAAAGTCGCCCATAGTTTGAGAAAGGTGAATATGCAATACCCAACATTGGTACCCAGTCAGCCTAGAGCTAGCTAAGCAAACACCATCTTTCAAGGATACAGTTAAAAGTCAGGTTATACTGTGGCAGGCTGACCCTGCTTGGCCATTTCCTGCTCAAACGAGTTCGTGCCTGACTGCCCTCCCCCCACTTCAAGGACTCTATGGCAAATATCAATTTTCTCCTAGCTACTTCCCCCACCTCAAGGACTCTTCGGCCAATATCAAGGTTTTTCATAGCTTGCCAACTATTAGTGTTCTTCCTTCCTTACATCTGTAGCTATGTAGGAATGCAAGACTGTATAAAAACTGCCTGTTATGTTACAATTGGGGCTCAGCTTCTGGATAAGAATCCTTGAGCCGGTGCTGACATCAATAAGTACTGCTTCCTGCTTATAGCCTCGGTGTCCCGTCTTTCTGTTTGAGGATCCCGTGACAATATCACATGAACACATCCGCTTAATTTTTGTTTAAATCAGTCAAGACTAGACATTACTGTACATTTACTGAGTCTGATTTTCAAGGCCTGCTTGATTTTATTCTCGAACTTTCCATAAGAAAATGTAATATGCTGTATACATTACAGTAAAACTTATAATAGAACAAATTTTATAGCAACCTCAGAAACAACTTTTAGCATTTTAGTTTACTGGTGAAACAAGAAAAATGTTTTTTTCATTCATGTTAAGTCATTATAAATATAATCATTCTTAGGTGAACAACTTGAGTTTTTCACAAACAGCACCAGGATATCCTGATGATAAGATTACAACAAGTACAAAACTAGGAATCTAAGACCAAGGTTAAAGTCCCTGCTTTTTCTTCTTTCTGTGTCATCTTGAAAGTTGTAAAACCTCTCTGAACTTCAGTTTCCTTATCTATAAAATCAGACAATGATATCCACCCTACCTTTATGTGAGAATCAAGAAAAATAATCACAAAAGCACTTTTGAAAACCCTCTTTCAAGGGAGGATAATAGGTAAGTCTTTTTTTTTTCTGTATCTGTGTTCTATACTTTCAAAATATTCTAAATGTACAAGAACTACTTTCTAATTAGAAAAACAATGAAACATTTTTAATATATAAAATATACAAAAGTAAGGCACTAGTATTGCTGAGTCACACACCATAATTTAAAAGAGAATGCTCTTTTGAAGTGAATAGACTCTAAGATAAAACTGCTGGGTAAAAATGTAAAGTACAGAATAGTGTAAAAAGTGTACCTTAAGTGTAAAAAACTTAAGTACCTTAAGTGTAAAGAAATATATGCATGTTCTTGTCCATTTGCATCAAGTACCTTGGAGGTACACATCAGAACCTAGTGTATTAATTACTCCCCAAGAGGGAAACCAGATGGTTAGAGATCAGGGAAGAGGAAGACTTTTCATTTAATGTTCCTTTTGAAGTTTGAACCATGGGAATATATTACCTGTTCCCAAAAATTGAATAAAGTTTTAAATTAAATAAGCAATACAAGTTTGCACTTAGAAATCTCAGAAATACAAATTACAAAATACACACATATACATATATATTTCCCATGATATCTATTGTTAAAATTTCATGACTTAGAAAAAAAAGACACTGATACAAGATCTTTCCTACCTCTCCCAACTTAAGGAAAGCCAACTGCGGCTTATTAGTTTCTTTTTTCTACAGGGGAAAATGTTTAATTGTATTTCTGACTGTAAAACATGTTTATTGAGTGAAATTCAGAAAATACAGAAGAGTATAAATAAAAATTATTCCTAATCCTATTACCCAGATATAGCCACTCCTGCTAATTATTCATTTTAATTAAGAATAGCCCATTTCTAACTATGTAGCAAATATTACTCACTATACCTGTGTTATATAGTATGGTGGCCATAAGCTACATGTGGCTACTAATAATCACTTACGAGGTGACTAGTCCAAATTGAAACGTGATATAAGTGTAAAAATACACTTTGGATTTTGAAGATTGTACCAAAAAATTAATATATCTCATTAATATATAAACTTCTACTCTATCTAGCTTTTTCTCTCAAGGGTACAGAGATAAGTTTGAAATTCTATTTTTAAATTCTCTCAAGATTCTATTTAAAAATCTGACTCTCATTTTCTACTAAAAATGAATTATCTCTAATAACTCTCTGTATTCTTAATTTCCATTCTAATCCCTCAACCCTTTCTGAAATATGCATAAAAGGAATAGAGTTAAGCTGACATGAAGGAGGGAACTCTAAGACAACAGTCAAAAATGTACTAAGTATCCAAGTCTCTATAATACTTACTTCAGTTGTCTATTTAATTCTTCAACATAATTCTTCTGGTCTAATATGGCAGTAATTTGAACATTCCTAGAAGAGGGAAAAGTAGTTTTGTGTTAGTTGGAAATGTATTTATTGGGTGTCAAAAATAATGTCTAAATCATCTAAAATTGTTGTAAAACCATAAGGTAAAACAACATTATCTTGCCTTTAAAATGAAATTAAAGAATACAATCATGTAGCAGTAAGATGTGAACTAAATAATTATAAGCTTTCTTAAATAAATTACATGCTAATACTAGACTTAACAGTACCATTAGTATATTTAAATTTTATCAGTATGATTTTTAAGAAACATATTTGACATAACACTGCAAACTTAAGGCATTATAACATGTTAATTTGATACATTTATATATTATGATATGATTGCTATTTACAGCAATAATTAGCACCTCCATCACATAATTATCCTTTCTTTTAGTAGTAGGAATAAGTATATTTTAAACATAATTAGATCTTGAAATAAACCAGCATATATAATCTGGTAAATAATAAGTTTTCGTCCCTTTTAAGGCAAAACACAGCTAACTAGAGGTGGTGAAAAAGGGAAAGGGATTAGAAATACAAATAGGTAGTTACAAAATAGTCACAGGGATATAAAGTATAGTATAAGGAATACAGTCAATAATATTCTAACAACTATGTATGGTGACAGATGGGTTCTAGATTTATTGACATTATTGCTTCTCAAGTTATATAAATGTCTAATCGCCATGTTGTACACCTGAAACTAAATATAATATTGTATGCCAAATGGAACTGAAAAAAATTTAAATTATTTAAAAAATAAATTAATTTTTTAAAAAAGAAGAAAAAAAACCACAGCTAACTATTAAAATGGGTCTCGGTAACTACAAGTATGATGGAAGCCGCACTTCATCTGAAAGCCTCCTTCTACGTGATTTTGCTTTGTTAAAGCTTGTAAATAAAAGTGAAAACTAAACTAAGCAGGAACTACACACAAATAAAGGAAATAAAAACCACAATGTTAATAGATGGACCTCATAATTGATTTGTAAAAGAGCTATATGAGAAAAACACAACCTGTGAAATAACTTATGAAAATCATACCTTTCTTTATTTCCAACATCTTCTTCATTCTTATAATACATGGAAAAATCAATCACTCCAACCTGAATTAAATAAAGTTATTTTTATTTAAAGGGGAGAAATATTATAAGTACCTTTAACATGCAACCGAATTTCATTCTTAATTTTCCTTACTGTATAAGAGTACTTTTTACAACTTAGAGTAATATCTGCATCAAAGAGGAACAATGCAAACTGAAAGCACTCTGTAATTTGGTATTAGTAACTTTCACTTACTTGTGAGTCTAAATCTTCTCCCTTTACACACAGATTAGCATCTATCACATTAGGCCAACCAACAGCCAACAATTACTGCTCCTTCTTCTTCCATCATCAGTGCATGATACTCATAGAATTCACTGTAAAAATTAAAATAATAATCTTAAGTCACAAATTTCAAAATTGAAATTAAAATCTCAGCACCTTATCACAAAACACAGAACCAATATAAATCAGGTATGTTCAAATAAACCTTTCTATATGTGGAATAGCTTAAAATTTTTGAAATTTAAAATGTTTACACAGAAAACATAAAAGACAGACTAAAGGAGATAAAAGAAGAAAAGGAATTTGAATGAAAAAAAGAGATGCAGAGAGAGATCCAAAGAAAAAGAGGCATCCCTGAGGCCAGAATGTGTGTGACTCTCAGAGACATAGTAACTGTTGCTGCTCTAATTTATAGTACTTATTAGAGCTGAATTTCCAATTTATTAAGACCCTTGGGATACAGACTAAGATGGAGAAATAAACATATGAAAACACTTCGAAACCCATGTTCAAATCAGTGCATTTGATATGTATATTGCAAGTGTTCTAGGTAGAAAACATCAATAAAAGACACAAGTATCTATAGTCTAAAAAATATTCAAATAAGAGACTTGTGAAAGAGACTGAACAGTTTAAAAACTAATACTTGACAGTTTAAAAGAACTAATTATCAATGTCTCATGACTTCTCAGGAAGTCCCATGTATATTACTTAATCATTTTAATTAACCTTCAGAATATTATTGAGAAATTACAGGAGCTTAAACTATAGTCATTCTCATTTGACAAATGAGACTGAAGTCAAAAAGTAAACCAAAAACCACCAAATTCTCCAGAACATAAGAAAAGTACTCTAATGAAAGAACAGGGGTGGATGGAAGGGCTACCATGGCCACCTTCCCTTTAAGAAATGATTACGTTGCTTTGAAAGTCTGCTTTGACCATTTGGCATTTGTTTTAAACTGATGGTTTAAAAAGTGCCACGATACAGTTGAAGCAGTAGTTTGTGAATGTTCAAGATCTCAAAAAGACACCTCTTTGAATTAAAAACCCCAAATTCCCACTACAAATTTTTATTCAGAATTAACTATAATTAGAAAAAAAGTATATTAGGCTTAACAAAAATGAAACTAACTTAGAAATATAACATTTATTTCCCCCTTATCAGGTGATAAAAGCTTATGGTTTTCATTTTTTAGGCTAGTTCCCGATCCATGTTATGTCCCATCACTGTTTCTCACTCATTTGTTCCTCCTTTTATTTATAAATCCTTTTGTACTACATCTTCAATCCTTTGGAGGACAGACTATAAATAAAATTAAAAATGAAAATGAACATGATCAATGATACTAACCTCAAGAGATCCCTTTGAATAATTAAGCACCGAAGGTAATCAGCCATTTTTTTGCATGAGGGCTAAGCGAAGCCATGCTCTTGCACGACCCAGGGGGTCCTAAAAAGCAAACCAATTGGTAAGAAAATAGCCTCAACCCAAAAATTATAGACTCTATATTCTATCTCTGTTGAGGTACACATTAATGAAAAAAAAAAGGCAATTTATCATGGTTTTGTCTTCGCTTCTACAGTTTTAAACCAGTTCTTTTGAGCATGCAAACCAATCCCTGGGAGTTATTTAAGTCTCTAAGATAAATCTGGACCTGTAGGATATGTTAGGTACCATTTTATGACTAGAAAAATGACTCTAAATAGTGACAATATTTCTACCAAAGATATTTTGTCAGAATGTGCTTAGCTTCTAAATCAATTGCAGAGATTCAAAAATGCGTAGAAGTAAAGGCCATCTAGCGACCACACCAAAATTATAAACAAAACTACACAGCAATCAATATGCAGAGTCACCAGAGGTCTGGCTGAAACAGAAGCCCTTGTAACTAGGTCACCTTAAATAAACAGGTCACCTTAAGACAGTAGGCAGGGTGGAATGCGAAACAGCTCAGTCCCCACAACTGCAAGTAGCAACTTGAGAGGCATCTTGCTGAGAGCCCCCTCCACAACCTGAGCAGCAAGGGTCCAGGAGCATACTGAGCTCCCAGCTCAGGGTTCCAGGCCAGGAAAGAAGTCCTCATAACCTCTGGCTGTTGAAAACCAGCTGAGATGGCGGCTGAGTGAGATGGAGGCGTGGGAAGCAGAAAACCTCCTCTTAAGGGCTTACACCCAGCCTTATTCACTGACAGACTCGCTTACTCTGAGCTCCAGCATTGGGGCAGTTGATCAAGGGGCGCCAGGACATATGAGGAGGTGCTGAGCTGTCAGTCTTCAGGGCAAAGACTGGAGGGGCGCTTAGCTCCAGGACAGAGGTGCAGGCAGAAGCCATTATTTCTTTCTTAAGCCCTCCTCCTTTCAGCCTGCAAACGTAGGTCCAACAACCTGGTAACACAGGTGGCTCTGCTCAGTTGATTCCCTTGAGACCCCCGCCTCTCCCAACTTGTGGACCAACCCCAGCCACTTGAGTGATTTTATTCCATACAAACAGACTGTCTTGGTCCTGCTGCAACTTTCATAAAATCTCTCAAAGCTCACAAAACCCAAAGAAATAGCCTCTGGCCTCAGCATACCCTATACATCTTCCTGAGTAGCCCCAAACCCTGCATTAGTACAGCCAGCCTTGGTTTAGACTTGACTCTTTGAGGCACCTATAAGACCAGCATGGGTGTTAGCCATATGTACATTACTTGGTGACTACTTACCAGTGGCCCTGGAGGTGCACAGGCTGTGACTGAACTGTCTCCAAGCTGGACACCTCTCAGGTCTTGCCAAGGGGCCCCACAGGACACCTACTACATAAAGCACTCTACTAAGGACTGGGAGACTTAGGAGCCCTATACCTAACACATAGGAACAAACAGAGAGGCAGTCAAAATGGGGAAACAAAAAAAAAAAGTTTCACTTAAAACAACAGAACAAAGCTTTAGAAAAAGAACTCATCAAAATGGGATAAGCAACATATCAGATGCAGAGTTCAAAACACTAGTTATAAGGATGCTCAAGGAACTTAAGGGTAAGAGTAGATGAACTCAGTGGAACTTTAACAAAGATAAAATATATAAAATGAAGATGAAAATTAATAAAGGGAACCAGTCAGAAATGAAAAATACAATATCTGAGATGAAGAGTATATCAGAGGGAGTCAACAGAGTGAAGGAAACAGATGACGAATTCACCAATACAGAAGATGGGGAAGCAAGGTCAACCAATCAGAATGGTAACAAGAAAAATAAAAATACAAAATAAGAAGATAATATAAGGAGTCTATGAGATAACATTCAAATGTAACATTGCATCATAGAGGTACCAGAAAGAAGAGCAAGAAGTTGAAAAACTAATTGACGAAAAATAATGATAGAAAACTTCCCCAACCTGGTGAAGGAAAGAGACATACAAACCCCAAGAAGCTCAGAGTCTCAAAAAAGATGAACCCAAAGAGACCCACACCAAGACACATTACAATAAAATGACAAAGAAGAGAGTCTGAAAGCAGCAAGAGAAAAAACAGAGAAAAATTATCTACAAGGAGCACCATAAGACTGGCAGCTGATTTCTCAAAAAGGAACTTTGCAGACAGAAGCTTGGCACAAATATTCAAAAGTGATGAAACCAGGATCTACAACCAAGAATACTTTATCCAGCACAAGGCTATCATTTTAGAGTCAAAGGACAGATCAAGAGCTATCCCAGACTAAAATAAGCCTAAAGGAATTTGTCAACACCAAGCCAGTATTGCAGGAAATGTTGGAGGGACTCCTTAAGAAGAAAAATTATGGCTAATATGAAAAAACATGGTGGCGTGACAGATGTCCTCAGATCTCTCCCCTTGAAAACAATAAGCTGAACATCTAAAACTGAACACAAGCAAGTCTGAGCGTGGGATTCTGTTGCACAAAAGCTACTACAGTCAGAACCCTAGGTGTCAGGCGGTGGAACTGGAGAGAAATTAAAGAAGTTGCCTTTCGCAGCCTGCAAATCCCTGTAGGAGGAGGGATAAAGGAGAAAGAGCAGCGAGTTCCCTGACGAGCTCTGCTTTGGGAAAGCTGTGAGCTTCCCGCGGCTGGCCGGAGGCAGGGCCCAGTCATCAGGGCAGGAAGGCAGAGAAGTGGGACGGCACAAAAATAACAGTTAATTTTTACCACCACAGCTGCAAAACAGAGGTGACACTGTAGCCACCATCCCCCAACCCAGAGGGCCCCTTCCCACACACCACAGAGCCAGAACACAGAGCCCTAGGGGGAATCTGAACAAATGCTGCAAAGACTGAAGCTACCTCTTGCAGGCTCTGGAGCTCTCTTCAGGAGGTGGGGGGGAGGGGAGAGGGTACAGCAACTTCCCTGAGCAGCCCTTCTCTGGGAAAGCTATGAGCTCCACACAGCCCGCCGGCAGCAGAAAGCAGAGATGCAGGATGGGACCACAGAGAAACAACAGCTGATTTTTACCAGTCCCGGCTGCAAATCCAAGCTGAGCCACAGCCCTCAACTCCCAACCCAGAGGGCCCCTCCCCCCATACCCTCCCAAGACTGATTCACTGCAGAGCCCCAGAGGAATCTGAGCAAATGCTGCCAAGACTGTCACTGCTACTGACAGGGACTGAACTGAGGTAGTAAGCTGTGATTAAATATCTATGAGAAAATTTAAAAGGCATTATTTAGGCTTTATAGAAGCAGGGATCCAGGAGGCTTAGATGCCACCTTACTGTAAACCAAAAGAAAAAATGCCTTCTTTGCAGCAGGCCAAACAGAGACCTTAATATAATAAATCTTCTTTCTGGAAAAAAAAGCAGATACCCTTCAATAAAGCCCAGGTGGAGAAATAGTCCATTAAACACCATGAACAACCAAGGTGACAAGGCATCTCAGGAAAGAAGAGAAAATTCTCCAGAAAATAAGCTTAACAAACAATAAAAATATGTGACTTAAATGACAGAGAATTCAGGACGGTACTTCTAAAAAAACTCAATAAGATCCAAAACTACTCAGATCAACAATTTCAGGAATTGAAAAAACAACTAGATGAGCAGAGCAAGGAGACTGAACCCTCAAAAAGAACAGAATAGAACCTCTGGAGATTAAAAAAAACAAACACGCAAGAATTGAAAAATGAAATAGCAAGCTTAGGAAACAGATTCAACCAAATGGAGGAAAGGATAAAAATATCAAAGACAGAAATCTAGAAATAAATTAGAAGGAAGAAGAAAGAAACGAAGAATGAAAATAATGAAAGAGAAATACAAAAACTAGCTGATACCATCAGGAGAGGAAACATAAGAATAATAGGCATTATTGGAGGTGAGGAAAAGGAGCAGGGACAAAAAGCATTTTCAGACAAATAGTGGACGAGAATTTCCCAAATCTAAAGAATGAGCTGGAACTTGGAATTCAAGAAGTCACAGAACACCCAATTATCTCAAGCTAAAAGGCCTTCACCAAGACAACATTGTATTAAAGCTATCAAAAATCAACAACAAAGATAGAATCCTCAGAGCAGCCAGGGAGAAAAAAAAATGATAAGTGAAAGGAATTACCAGCCTAAAATAATGTATCCTGCTAAGGTCTCTTTTAGGTATGAAGGATAAATTAAGACCTTTCCAGACATACAAAAATGGAGGGAATTCTCCAATATGAGGCCTGCACTGCAGGAAATACTGAAACGGGTCAGCTCACCTAAAACAAAATGACAAAAAAAAAAAAAAACCAACCATAATTAGGAGTAAAAGTGACTATCAGGCAAACAGAAGCAGAGGAGTGCAATCCTTACTAAGAACAGGGCATTATAACTTAAATAATGAGAATTGCTATAGCAAGGTAGTAATGAATGTTTAGCATACATAGGGACAAATTGAGACAACAATGACTGAAAAGTGAGAAGATTCAAACATCTAAATTCGAAAAGGGGAATGGGTATAAGGCACGCAGAAGAAAATGGACAACTGTATAACAACTTTTTTTTCATATTCATAATGGTAACCACATAACAAAGATTCAGAATTGAAGTATATAACATAAAACAAGAAGACCAGGGAAAACCCACAAAACCAACCAAAATAAAGAAAACAAAACACAAGGACAAGGAAGCAATGGAAACACTGAGCTACCAGAAAGCAAAAGATAAAATGGCTATAAGAAGACCTCATATTTCAATAATCACCTAAATGTAAATGGACTGAACTCACCAATAAAAAGGCACAGAGTTGCAGAATGGATCAAAAAACAAAACCCAACCATATGCTGCCTCCAGGAGACACATCTCAGCTCCAAAGACAAATATAGACTCAAAGTGAAAGGGTGGAAAATGATATTTCAAGCAAATGGCATTCAGAGAAAAGGAGTAGCAGTACTAATATGAAAATAGACTTCAAAATAAAAAAGGTAAAGAAAGATACTGAGGGACACTTCATAATGATAAAGGGAATCATGCACCAAGAAGACATAACACTTATTAATATCTATGCTCCCAATCAGGGAGCCCGAAATATGTAAAGCAATTACTAACAGAACTAAAGGGAGAAACAGACCAAAACACTATGTAGTAGGGACCTAAATACCCCACTGTGATATGGACAGATCATCCAAACAGAAAATCAATAAGGAAATAACATCCTTAAATGACACATTAGACCAACTGGACATAATTGACATTTACAGAGCCTTCCATCCCAAAACAGCTGCTTATACATTCTTCTCTAGTGCACATGGAACATTCTCAAGATCGACCACATACTGGGACACAGAGATAGCCTCAACAAATATAAGAGGGTTGAAATCATACCAACCATATTCTCTGATCATAATGCTTTGAAACTAGAGATCAACTGCAAAAAGAAATCAGGAAGAACCACAAATACATGGAGATTAAACAACATGCTACTGAAGAATAACTGGGTCAGAGAAGAAATAAAAAGAGAGATCAAGAGATACATAGAAACAAATGATAATGATAGTACAACATATCAAAACTTTTGGGACATGGCAAAAGGTCATAAGAGGAAAGTTCATATCATTACAGGCCTATCTCCAAAAACAAGAATGAGCCAAATAACACCAACAATGCTTCATCTTAAAAAACTAGAAAAGGAAGAACAAATGAAGCCTAAAGTCAGCAGAAGGAAAGAAATAATCAAAATTAGAGCAGAAATAAATGAAATTGAAAAAAAATAGAAAAAAATAAATGCAAAAAGAGCTGGTTCTTTGAGAAGGTTAATAAAATTGACAAACCCTGGCTAGACTCACTAAAGAAAAAGAGAAAGGAACAAATAAACAAAATCAGGGATGAAAGAGGGGAAATTACGACTGACTGCAGAAATACAAAGGATCATACAAGAATACTATGAAAAAGTATATAACACCAAATTTAATAACCTAGAAGAAATGGACCAGTACTTAGAAAATACAACCTTCCTAGACTGAATCAAGAAAACTGGAAAATCTAAATAGACTGATCAGCAGTATGGAAATTGAAACAATCATCAAAAACCTACCAAAAAGTAAAAGTCCAGGACCAGATGGCTTCACCAGTGAATTCTACCAAACATTCAAAGAAGATTTAATACCTATTCTCCTCAAACTCTTCCAAAAAATGAAGAGGAGGCAATACTTCCCAACTCATTTTATGAGGCCAATATTACTCTGATACCAAAACCTGGTAAAGATAACACAAAAAAAGAAAACTACAGACCAATATCTCTCATGAACACAGATGCAAAAATCCTAAATAAGATAGCAAACCAAATACAGCAACATATTAAAAAGATTATACACCACGATCAAGTGGGCTTCATCCCAGGGCACAGGGATGGTTCAACATATGCAAATCAATTAATGTGATACACCACATAAACAAATTAAAAAATAAGAATCATATGATCATATCAATAGATGCAGAAAAAGCCTTGACAAGATACAGCATCCATTTATGATCAAAACACTTAACAAAATGGTATAGAAGGAAAGTACCTTAACATAATAAAGGCCATATATGACAAACCCTCAGCCAACATTATACTTAATGGTGAAAAACTAAAAACCTTCCCTCTAAGATCAGGAACAAGGCAAGGCTGTCCACTATCACCACTGTTATTCAATATAACATTGGAGGTCCTAGCGAGTGCAATCAGGCAAGAGAAATATAAAAGGCATCCAAATAGGAAACGAAGAAGTCAAACTGTCACTATTTGTGGATGACATGATTCTCTATATAGAAAACCCTAAAGACTCCACAAGAACACTACTAGAAACAATAAGCAAATACAGTAAAGTCTCTGGATACAAAATCAATGTTCAAAAATCCATAGTGTTCCTATACTCTAATAATGAAGTGTCAGAAAAAGAAGTGGAAAAAATAATTCCTTTTGCAATTGCAACAAAAAGAATAAAATACCTAGGAATAAATTTAACAAAACATGTGAAGGACCTATATATAATGAAAACTACAAGACCCTATTAAAAGAAATCGAAAAGATACAAAGAAATGGAAAGATATTCCATGTTCTTGGATTGGAAGAATCAACATAGTTAAAATGACCATATTACCTAAAGCATTATACAGATTTAATGCAATCCCCATCAAAATCCATCAGCATTTTTTAAAGAAATAGAACAAAAATCATCAGATTTGTATGGAAGCACAAAAGACCCTGAATTGCCAAAGCCATCCTGAAAAAAAGAACAAGGCTGGAGGCATCACTCTGCCAACTTCAAATTATACTACAAAGACAGTAATAAAAGCATGGTATTGGCAGAAAAACAGACACACGACCAGTGGAACAGAATCGAGAGTCCAGAAGTAAACCATTTTATATGGGCAAATAATTTTCAACAAAAAAAGCCAAAAACATACAGTGGAGAAAGGAAAGCCTCTTCAATAAATGGTGCTGGGAAAACTGGAAAGCCACCTGCAAAAGAATGAAACTAGACTGTTGTCTATCACCACACACCAAAATTAACTCAAAATGGATTAAGGACCTGAATATAAGACCTGAAACAATAAAATGCATAGAAGAAAACATAGGAACTAAACTCAAGGACCTTGGACTTAAAGAGGATTTTATGAATTTGACCTCAAAGGCAAGGGAAGTAAAAGCAAAAAAAATGAATGGACTACATCAAACTAAAAAGCTTCTGCTCAGCAAAAGAAACGTCACAAGGTAAAGAGACAACCATCAAATGGGAAAATATATTTGCAAGCAACACCTCTGATAAGGGCCTAATATCCAAAATATACAAAGAACTCATACAACTCAATAACAAAAAAAAATGGGCAGAGGACCTGACACTTCTCCCTAGAGGACATACAAATGGCCAACAAATATTGAAAAGATGCTCACATTGCTAGCTATTAGGGAAATGCAAATCAAAACCACAATGAGATACCATCTCACCTGTAGAATAGCTGTAATCAATAGGACAAGATAACAAATGTTGGAGAGGATGCAGAGAAAAAGGAACCCTCATACACTGCTGGGACTGCAAATTGGTACAGCCACTATGGAAAACAGTATGGAGGTTCCTCAAAAAACTAAGAATTGCTCTACCGTATGATCCAGCAATCTCTAGTGGGTATTTACCCAAAGACTTGAAAAACCCATATCCAAAAAGATATTTGCACACTGATGTTCATAGCAGCATTATTCACAGTGGCCAGGACATGGAAGCAACCGAAGTGTCCTATGATAGATGATTGGCTAAAGAAGCTGTGGACATATATACGATGGAATATTACTCAGCCATAAGAAGAGATGAAATACTGCCATTTGCAACAACATGGATGGACCTTGAGATAATCATGCTAAGCGAAACAAGTCAGAAAGAAAAAGTTGAAAAATCACATGATATCACTTATATGTGGGATATTAAACCTAAAAGCAACAAATGAACAGAGACTCAGGGACATGGACAATGGATTAAGTGGTTACCAGGATGGCAGGTGGTGGGAAGGAGGGGAGAGAGATGGGTAAAAAGGGGTCAATAATAGGGGAGGAGGGGAGGGTGAAGTGGGTAAAGGGATCAAATATATGTTAGGTGAAGGGAATTGGACTTGGGTGGGAAACACATGATAGAATAACAGATGTCAAATGATATTGTACACTTTGAAAATTATATAATTGTATTTCCAATGTTACTCTAATAAACTTAATTTAAAAAAAATTATGTAGCAAAATATGAATAAAGAATTGCAATAACTACATATTTATTAATAAGTACTTTCAAATGAAAGAGAATTAAGTGCTCTAGTCAATAGAGAGGGTGGCTGAATGTAATAAGAAAACAAGACCCTTACATATGCTGCCTACAAGAGACTCACTTCAGATTAAAGACACATACAGACTAAAAGTGAGGGGATGGGAAAAAATATTTCATGATGGGCCTAGACAGTAGTGTGCTGAATGGAGTAAGTCAGACAGAGGAAGACAAAAGGCCATATGATTGCATGTATATGTGAATCTAAAGAACAAAATAAACAAACCAACCAACAAAAATAAAGTCATAGATACAGAAAACATTTTGAGGGTTACCAGGCGGAGGGGAGCTGAGGGAGTCAGTGGTAAAGGGGAGGGGATAAGAAATTACAAACTGGTAGTTACTAAAAGTCATGGAGACATAAAGTATAAGCATAAGGGAATATAGCCAATAATATTTATAACTAGGTTATAGTGTCAGAGGGGCACTAAATTTATGGATAGTGATCACTTTGTGATTTATATAGATGTCTAAAATCCACTATGTTGCTACACCTGAAACTAATAGTATTGTGTTGCTAACTAAAAATAAAAAAATTTATAATAAATCAAAATGTAAAATGCATCAATAGAGCAGTATAATGCCTTTAAAATATAACTGACATTCTATTTGAATGTAAAAAAATTATAACGAAGTTAAGAGGTACCAAGCTGGTAATTAAAGAGAGAGAAATCACCAGGGTACTTTGCTTTTTCAAATGTTCTTGTATCCTATTGTTCTTTTAAAATTAAATCTCATATCTCTCTTACCCAAGTTCTATCATTTAGTAAAAACAAAAGCAAATTTTAAAGAATATGTATTATTTTTTAAAGAGAAAAATATCACTTACACTTTCATATTCTCTTATACAGAGAACATTTTGGCAGGTAGTTGGAAGGAAGCAATCTTCACTTCTAACAGCTAATGAATTTCTTATGGCTTAGCATTTCAAGAAATACCTTTTTTCAGAAAACGTTTTTTAACTTTTTTAGAGTCTGGCTTTTTAAAAACTATATGAACATGTATATTCATATTAAAATGAAACCAAATCTTTCCTCTTTCTGAGAGCTGACATTCCCTTTTTCTTGTCTTTGTTAAAAATCACTATACGTAATCTACCATTATAAGAAATATCAAGTGTAACAGCACATGCCATTTCATTCTAAAAATTGGGTTTGAATCCTGGCTCTGCCCCTTTTTAACTATAATCTCTCTGACCTCTATTTTCACATCTATACAATTAGTATAATAATCTCTACCCTATAAGACTGATTTAAGCAATAAATGAGATAATTCAAGTAAAACAATTATCTTATTACCCTAATACAGTGCTCAATAAATAGTAGCCATTTACTTTTCTAACTCAACTAAGTACAACTTGCAAACATCTGGATATTGTAACAGCCAGAAAACGCTATCAACATATAAACCCGAAACTACAGCTGTCTAAGAGAAAGCAAACTGATCATATGACAGAAAATGCTAAGCATAAAAAAAGTTATCTCATTCACAAGAATTAAAATAAACTAAATGGAACTCTTACATCTTAATCATATTGTGAAGAGCATTAAGACCTTGGCCCTAACAACACTTTATATCCACAAAAAAATTTTCAACACTGAGTCATCAGCTAAAATATTCAGCAGTATATTAGGACATTTCATATACATTTGTCTAGTGAAACAGGCAGGTGATACTATATGTCCCAATTTTCAGAGAAAGAAAAGTAATGTGCACAAGTCCTATGTTATATAAGTGGCTTATCTGAGAACTCAAATCTCCTGAGTTTTTGACCTGGATTTAGCCTAAATCAGTCTCCCAACAAATTGTTACTGACTGCCTACTACTGCAAACCAGCTTACCACTCAGGAAACAGAAATTCATAATTGATACATCCTACCTTCAAAGGACTTGAAATTTCCTGCAGAATTGAAGTGATATAATAAAGGGAAAAATATAATAAGAATATTTTAGAAAGCAGTTAATTCTTACTGAAGAGGCTAAGAAAAACTTCATAAAGGAAATGAAGTTTAAGATGAGCCATGAAGAGTGCACAAAATTTTATTAGCAGAGAATGGAAGAAAACTACCTAAGGCTGAGAGAAGATAATAAACCATAGTGTGAGGTACTTTTAAGGAACAGTAAATACACTTCTGTGGTTAGAGATGAACAAGTAATAAAGATTACTTACTTAAGACCAGGTAAATCCCGGACACTGGCTCCTATTTCCTCTGCTTCTGGGTATAGCTTCTCCACCAATTCCAAAGGGCCCCAGATAGTTTTGTTGTAACTCAAAAATGATTTTCTTACTAAAAAAAGGAAATACAATGCATACAACTTCAACATATAAAATGTAATAAATTGTTTTAATATTTAGTTGCAACACTTCTAATAACAAACAATTATTCAGACACCTTTTCTTTTATCACTATACAGCCATGTTGATCAAGAGCCTGTTTTCCTTATCAGAAATATGCACCTTGGCCATTCTCCCATATCAGAAATCTGTAGGCAGGTAATTACAGTAAAAAAAAATTGTGTTCATTCTTTACCAGTACCAGAATAAAAAGGCTGGTAGCCCTAGAAGGTTGATTTTTATCAACTTATTAAATGAACCAAGGACAAATGAAAAGTTATTTTACTTTTAAACATGAAAAACTGTGGCTTTACTTTTATTTTATTCTGAGATTTGAATAATACAAAAACATGAAACCACTATCTATTTCTTTCTTACCACCTACCAACTCTTCTGCAGATCCAGTGTGCCTATCAAGCACCACCTTAGGTGAGAAAATCAATCAGCACAAAGTAGCTTTATAATGATTCATCAAGATAAGCCTATGATTGTTAGGACATGCCTCATGATATTTTGTGAAGTAAAGGAAAAAAAATTCAGAAAAGAGTTTAAAATGTAACTCTTCTGGCCATCCTTTGGCAAATTCTATTTCAACAGGATAGGGGAAAATAAAGATCTCTGTTACTGCTATTTTTTAAAAGTAAAAAGGAAAATTTTCAAAAAGGTCGATAATATCAAGAGTAGCTAAAAATATGGGGAAATAAACACTCGCACTCACTGTTGTTAGTTAAATCAGTGAAACTTTCATAGATGCCAGTTGCCTTTACCCTTTGACTCAATACTTCTACACCCAGGAATCCTAAATAAACCCTAGCACTTGCACACAAAGATGTTCTTAGAGCACAATTTTAATAGTAAAAACCTGGAAATGACCTAAGTGTACATTGAGAGTAGTTAAAGTCACACTATACACATACTATGAAATATTATACAGCAATTAAAAGTGTGATTAAGATATCTATGTAAATGAAAAGATCTCCAAACCATATCATCCTATTTTTTAAGAGGGGGGAAAAAAGGAAATCACAGAAATCTACTTATAGAGTTAAAAATAAAAAAAACAACAAGAATGACAAAGATTTCCTTTAGGGAGGAGAATGAAGGGAAACTATGTTTCGCTCTATGTGCTTCTATGTTGTTTGATTCATGTAAAAGTACAATTTTCTATTATTTACATAATCTTTAAAAATTATCTTAAAGCTTTAATTAAAAGGTGGAATCTTAAACAAAAACATAAACTCATAAAAACAGAGAAGAGATTGTAGGTTGTCAGAGAGGGTACAGGTAGATGAAAGTGGTCAAAAGATACAAACTTCCCACTATAAATAAATCTTAGGGATGTAATGTACAGCATGCTGACTATGAAAGAATTACCATAATTAGATCTTCAGTGTCTAAGTGTATATGATAATCTCATGTAAGATGTGTATATGAATAACTACATCAATGAGAAGTTACTGCATTTTAATAGGAGACCCTCCTGAATATTTCCTGATGAGTTGCTCTTAGCTGCCATCCTGCTGCACTTTTGCTGCTTCTAATCTTCTCTTCAATATATACCAACATAAGATGCAAGAGGAAAATATGTAAACTGTTAAATAAATAATACTGTATTGTATTTGAAAGTTGCTAAATCTTAAAAGTTCTCATCTCAAAAAAAAAACTATGTGGTAATGGATGTTAACTAGACTTGGGGTGATCATTTCACAATATACACAAATATCTAATCATTATGCTGTCCACCTGAAATTAACAATTTATGTGTAAATTACATCTCAATATAAATATTTTAAAATAAAAAAGAAATGAGTACATTAATAACATCACATAGGGTTCCTCAAATTTTGATGCCAAGGCTCCTCAGTTTGAAGTACAATTTTATTAAAATCATGTTTAGATAAATATCCTCTTTTGCTTTTTACATTTACCCCCAATTTCAACAGTCAGAATTTCTAGGCCTCCACAACCTACCCATCCTAGTATAACAAGAAACCAAGCTTCTTTTGCTTTGTAATAGTTACCTTACTATACAACTCTAATTCACATAGCCCTCTACACAGCTGCTGATCATAGACACCATTTTTGTCAACAACTGTTAAGTAAAAAATAATTTATACAACATAGTAAATACTTAATATAATACAAACATTTTACACATAATAATTCAATATGCACATTGTAGAAGACTACAATATTCACCATTATCATCATTTTCAGGGAGTGCTCACATTTCTACAACTCAATCCAGAAGACAATTTTTCTAGTTATGTTTCCATGCACTAAAGAGGTTTATATTTCAATAGTCAACTACTTCAATGTATTTGTTCAACAGGTCTCAAACTAGTAATGAGAGTTCATATCAGAATCACCAAGTTTAACATTTTTAAAATAACTCTATAAATGTCCTAGAAAATGGAAACCAATTCAGAGTATGTTGAAAATTTTTTATTATATACTTTTTACAAAACACTAAGCATTTTTCGAAAAATACCACATTTTCAAGGATGTTTAAGGTAGAAGGGGATTCTAAATTTAATTTTTTAAAATCTCATGATACCTTTAAGACCGTGTTTCAGACAATGCTCCATAACAACAAAGAACTGCTGCAAGGGGGGATAGTCAGAATCCAAAGTGCGGCCAAAGCTTAGGGCAGATTCAATGAGTCCTTTGATACTCAGTTTAGCCATGTTTAACAAGTTGGCTCTCTCTACAGCTGTGGGGTCTTTTGTAGCTGAAAGCACAAGAAAGGAGTCCAACATCATTTGCAAGACATGACATTGAAAATACACAAACCCTTTCTTTCCCTATAAAGCCAACAGCAGCTTGTTTTCCCTTGGTTGACAGTCTTCCTAACTAACCTACACCCCTAGTTAACTTCTCATTATGTCCCTCTCAGATATACCATATATATACCATGCCCACTCCAGCCAAAGTTTATGAAATATTCTCAAGATCGTGAAAATTGGCTAATCTCTAGTATTTATTTTACTTTTGTGGTACCTCTTCAGGGGGAAGGAGGCTTTTTAAATGACTTTCTGTAAAGATAAGTTTAGAGTAATAGACAACATGTTTAAGGATCTCAAGCAAAAAAAAATGGATAGCAGGAACCGTCCCGGGGTGAATCCCAAGGCAATTTTGCTTAGAGCAACGTGACAATAAAAGGTAGTTAAAATTCTAAGATTCCAGTATCACTCATAACAAACATGACATGTAAATAAAAACACATTGACAAATAAGAGGATACAAGAGAAGCTATTTAATTTTCACTCATTTAACCTTCTTTCTGTTTTCACTCATTTTAACCTTCTTTCTGTTTTCACTCATTTTAACCTTCTTTCTGTTTTCATTGCAGGTCCAGTTTCACATTAAAGTTCCCTGCCCTTTCAGTTGAATATCAAGTTAATGGACACATTTTTTTAAAAACTGATTTTTGATATTTTCAATTCACAAAAATATTTTTTATTTCCCACTGATTTTATTCTCAGAAATTCAGATGTGCCCCATACTCTTATCACTGTTGTGAACGGAAGACTTTCATCAAACACAGATGACAAATGAAGTGCTGAAAAATGAAGCACTCAGTGAACAGTTTCATAATCTAAAAATTTACTACTCCAAGTGATCCGAGTGTCGCTTTTTCCTTCACTGAACAAAAGTCCAGGCTTCCCAAAGAGCTAGGATTCTGATCTCAAGATAGCTAAGCAAGAACCATGACACTGAATCCTAAGCAACTTAAAATGCAGTGAGCCACACCTGCAGGAGGAAAAGGGAAAATCCCCACATACATCATTTCTTCAAATCTTCATAGCTGTACGGCTCCCTCTTTTATGAGGGGCGAAACCACTTGGTGTTTCATAATCTATGGTAATTCTATTTTTTTTTTTAACAGTGCCCATCATCCGCCACGTACGATGAGACAACTAGACAAAGGGAGTCTTTACAGCAGCTCAGAGGCAGGTCCGTGCTGGACGCAAGCAGCTTCCTCGCCGAGGAGCGCTTGCAAACCAGCCGCGCCCTGCCGGGCTCACGCATATGTTCTGCCGGGTCGCGGTCCCCAAACCGGGCCAACGGCCGAGAGCCCCTTCCCTGCCTCCCTGCCTCCCTGCCTCCCCTCGACAGGGCTGTCCAAAGGGCTCGGGGCGACCCCAGGACCCTCGCGGAGGGGTCACCCGCGGTCCTGTGCGGCATCGCTGCCCCTCTCGCCCCTCGGCGTCGGGCACCCACGCCAACGCTTGAGATGCGTCTTCCCTCCGCCGCCCCCAAACCAGAGGAGTCATCGCCCGTCCCCGCTGTTCCCACGCCCGGGGTCAGCACCCCAGCCAGCCCTGTCCTCGCTCACTGGAGGCCGTCGGACCAAGAGCTTTCTGTCATTAGGCCCCAGAACCCGGGCACCTGCGGGAGGAAGCGAGGGGAGTCAGGCGTTGCCATGGCGACCCTGGGCGACCCCGAGTCCGCGGCTGCCCCCGCCCAGGCCCGGGTTCCGGCCCTTGTTCCGACCCGGGGGCCTAGGTGTCCGCCATCGCCAGCCCTCCTCTTCCGGCCGCGGCCTTCAGCCCAGGACGCCGGGCCCAGCGTCCGCTGTCGGCCCGTGCCCCTTACCCATGGCGGCGGCGCCGTCTCGGGCCGAGAGTCCCTGGGCCCCGCCGGCAGCTCCCTTCAGGCGCGCGGCGGCCGCCACAGCGCCTGCGACCAGGCCCGCTGCGGCCCACAGCGCTCCCCGCGGCGGGAGGACGCCCGGGCGGTCCCGCGGCGCCGCGACAGGGGCGGGGGCCAGGAGCCTGCTGCCCGCAGGGGAGAAGCCGGCCTTGCTGCGCTTCCCCGAGTCCAGCCGGACCGGAAAAAAGGAAAAGGAGCCTGAAGGCGGCCTCGGGGGTGAGGAGCCGGAGGGCGGGACCCTGGTCGGACCACCCGCCTGTCACCCTCCGGGCTTCACTGCAGCGCTAAGGCTGCATTTCCAAGAGGATGCGAGCCACGTGCGAACGTTTCCATCTGCAGGTCCGGCTCGGTTAACTAACACACCTGACCGCTCCCCTTTCCTCTTTACAAACTCATAGGGAATCAAAATTTAGAAAACCTGATGCATTTAACAGTAGGCAGTAACTCCTGAAACTAGCCCAAATCACAGCGTTTAAACCGGTAATATACTGGTTTATAAAAAGCAATAAAGAACGATCTCACTAATCAAGGGGAAGAGGTGTCCTACACAAAGCTAGCATTTTCTCATTTCAGGGAGATAAAAGCCCTCAAGGTCAGATGACATTAGGTTTAAGTTATAACTCATTTTGGGGGAAATGAGCTTTTACCTAGTTAGATCAGCAACTGTTAAGAGGGTGGCTAAACTAGAAATAGACCGGGATATTTCAAGAAAACGGGGTGATATATTTTTCATCACTTTGGCCATTATAAAGTCCTATTATGTTTCTTCTTTTGTTTATTGTGTGATGATCATATGTGAATAACATGGATAAAACATTTGCAGTTTAAAGAATCATTATGCAATGAACATCGGGGGTAAGCACCACCAGATCAAGTTAGCACGGGGCAGCGCCAGCCATCCTCCCGGGAAAACGCCCCTAAGCCACAACTCACAATCCCCCTACAGGTAAATACTATTCTAATTTACACGTGAATCGTTTCCTTGTTTTTCTGTGTGTTACTGCTACTCAAATATGTGTTACTGCCACTAAATAATGTAGTGGGGTCTTGTCTGTTTATAAACGTTCCACACATGGAATAACGCTACAAACTTAGTTACTTCTTTCCTTTGCTCTACATCATCCACATGCATGTTTCCAGGTTGGGATATTTCCAGGTTGTACATACATCCTGGTGTAAGGGAGTCTCTAGGTCATATAATTAAGAATAGAATTACTCAGAAATCAGGTATGTCTTTCTTTGAATTTGCTAGATATGCCAAACTGTTTTCAAAACTTTTCTCAAAATTTACACTATCAGCAATATAGTCTTTCTTTAACTCCATGTCTATTCTAATGCTCAGAATTGTGAGAATTTTTCATTTCAGTCTTATGGGAAGGTGATAGTATGGTGGGTTGGTTCATTTCATTTTTATATCTGATGACATTGAGCACTTTCCTCATTTACTATTTGAAGGTTTACTTCTGCAAAGAAGCTGTCTTTAACTTATTTTTCTACTGACTTTTTCTTATTGGCTTGTAAGTTACTCAATATTCTGCAAAATAGTTTGGTGTCAAGTATGTGTTGCCAGGACCTTCTGGCTAATATTTTCTTTTTGTGGAGATCTTTCAAAAATACATTTATAATTTTCTTATAGTTGAATTTATGGTTTATGCTTTAGTGTCTTAAGAAATCCTCCCTAACCCAAGGTCATGAAAATACTCTAAGAGTTACATAAGTTAGCCTTTTATATTTAGGCCTGCTTTTGCACCCAGAATTGATTTTAGTGACTGGCATGAGATAGGGTCAAATTTCATATTTTCTATATCATCCCGTTAACCTTTTGCCATTGATCTTCCATGCCCTATCAATGAGTATATATGTGCAGGTCAGTTCCTAGGCACAAATCTCCTTTGATTTTCTAAACCACCCAAGGAGAATGGCATTATCTCCATTTTGCAGATGAAATTAACAGAAAGGTTAAATGACTTACCTAAAGTCACAACTACTGAGAGCCAGAATTTGACTACAAAACTAGGGTCCATTTTCATAATCTCAAACTATATCTGAAGGTTTTTAGTGTCTCAAGGAGTCTAAAACTCCTAACAAGTCTAATCCCTTCTACCATCTTACTGTTGAACATTGAAATACGACTAACTTGTTCATGAGGAGGAAAAGGAATCAGGATGCAGCAAGAGGAAGGTGTCAGGAGGCAGGAACTCTGAACTGATTCAGGAATGGACTACACTGTCATCAAATCTTGGGTTTATACTATAAGAAAGATTTTTTGGACTAATGGTGCTTTTGATCTGGAACTGAACAAAGTGAGTGCCCAAAACATTCATGATTGGTGGCCATTGCTGTCTTAGTCCCTGACATGAATATCATACTTAGACTATGCTACTAGCTTTTTGAGTGCCGGGTCTAACTTCCAGCTAACCCTGAGGCTCTAATTCACAGCAGCTTATACACAAACAATGACTCTTAACTCTTTCCAATAATTAAGTGGCTAGAATCATGTAATCAAGGCAGGTTCATAAATGACAGGAAATATAGACACTCCTCAGGTTCTTCTTCCATACGCTTTACTTTACACGACACACAAATCTGTGAAGAAGCAACCACTGACTAAACCAAAAAAAATGTCTTACTCATGTTACTCCTGGAAACTGAAATTATCTTAGATTCCTTTCTGTTATATAACGTCAGCACTCTTTGGTTTCAGCTTGAGAGCATTATCAATATTTCACTTATCACTACTAGAGAAATGCTAGACAACCCTGAACTTAATTGTTATTTGGTATTAATAACTGACACAATAAGATCTAACAGCAGAAAACAATTTATTTAATAAAAACTGTAAGTAATAATTTTTTAAAAACATGAGGTAGAAGCAATTGAGAAATGTTATTTCCCCTAGATGATGGATACACTGAGGTTAAAATCAGTCACCATATACATAATTAAGTACTTAGAGGTAATTCTGTTTTACATAACATCTTTATACAAAGAGAAAAAAAAATGAGTAATGCCCAAAACAAAGGGGCATATAAACATAAATAGGTACAAACAAGGATATACCTTTTTGTCATCAATTCAGCAAACAAAAGTTCCTCTCTCAAAAAAGTAAGAATTATTTTTTTTTACATCAAAATCTACTCTAGAATACTGAAAATAAGTGGGAGAGCAAGAGAGAATTACAAATTGGAAATAATCAATTTACAAATATGAATTTAAAAGACTAGGTTTAAAGTGGAAACATATCTGACACCAGAGAGCAAAAGTCAGAGGGGGAAACCAACAAAATGGCTTTTGGACCAGGGAACTCAAAATATAGAGAAGACTCACGTCTATGTTCTTAGCACCACAAGATTGTGTTTAAATAATAAAAACAAACCAACTGTCTTTACCTAATTTTCAAGAAACAAAATAGGACAAAAATCATTAATCTTGAAAATTTAAACTTAAAAAGTTTAAATCTCAGATCCAAAAGTTAATCCATTTTTAAAGCTAGTAAATATTTATCAGATTCTTTCTAGGTCACACTAAAACACATTTATAGTACCTATAAATTGAGACTTCAGTTTTGGGTACACCTGTACTGAAAAAAATAAATACTGTGTTAAATTTTGAATGGTGATAGAACTTTATGTTTAACAAGATTATATCAAAAAATAAAAATAAAGAACTCCACAAAAAAACAAAAACCTAGTACTCTGAACAGAGTATATTTATATCATTTCATACCCTTGGGATAAAAGTTATCTCAACAGCCTAACCAGGCACTGATTTTACAGCATGTCCAAATTACAAATAATAGAAAATAGAGATCACTGTACTAGTATGAAAAAAAGCAAAAAAAGTGTTTTATCTTCTTTGAAAATCACCCAGTATGTGACAAAGACTTTCATGTTCTCCTGATGGAAGATCAATAATATAAAATAAATTAAGGAAGATATATTTAACACAATATGGAATCACATAAAAAACATTTATGACATTATTATTTAAGATTTTATAATTTGGTGTACAGGACTGCTAAAATATTGATTTTTATGGCAGTCTATGGATAATAATGTACTTAAGCAATAAGGTTTATATATTTAACCTAACATCTTCATAAAAAATTTTAAGATGATCTATTTTTACTATAAACTACAATATGACAAGGAACAATTCTCCATTTTTAAATATAATGCTTTGTCCTAAATTTAAAAAGGAAAGTTATATATTGGAGTGAGGAACCAGAAGGGATAACCAGTATTCCTAGATATGTTCTAGGAAACATGTACACTGTTGCCAGGGCAACAAATCAAGTCCCTTTTTTCTCCCTTTTTCACTTCACAAACTATCCTTCTCCATCACCTTCATTATTTCACTTTTTACTTAAAATTACTTCCTGTGAATTGTTTTCTCTCTCTCTTTTGTAACCAGACCTTTGAAATATGCCCATGGAATGAATACACAAGACACAGTTTTAAGTTATACAAGTTCATAAAGTACCCAAAATAGCACAAACATGACAATATATAAAATAAAAAGGATATTAATTTTTCTGAGTTTAGATGATAAAGTAGCTTCCCCAAAGGAGGATAGCAGTATAGGGAGGGCACACATCCCAGGAGAATCAGTTTATGTTTGGCTCTGGTTATAGCAACATTAAGACGTCGCCAATCTTTCAAGAGTTCACCAAGCTGAAAGAAAAATATTTTTCAATTATTTGAGTTTTCTTATATATTTTGAGTTTGTACTGGGAAAGAATACAGTTTGTCTTCAACTTTTATTACTTTCAAAAACATATACTGCAAAAAAGATTCATCAACACATTTAAAAATCCGGACAGTTAGAAAACTTGACCACAATGCCAATTTCAAATATTTTATCTTGGGTTAATATCCTAGTCACAATTTAAAATTATTAAATACATATAATAAAAATTAAAAAGTAGAATTATATCCATCATTGTAGCATTGTTTGTAACAGTAATAAAAACAATAGAAGACCCAGGCGAATAGTTAAATATACCATGACACGTATATACAACAGAAAATTATGCAACTGTAGGAACAGAATGAAATCTCTATGTGTTGACATGGAAAGATATCCAAGCTATTTTATCAAGTGGAAAAAGCGAAGTCCAGAATAGTGTATATATATTACCTTTTATGTTAAAAAGGAGGAACTATGAATAATGATTCATATCTCTTTGTATATGCATAGCAAACTCTAAAAGTTTATCCAAACAAACAAAAATGTAATTATCCATGAGGATAAGAATAGTAGGAAAAAAAATAGAGTAGAAGGGAGCTTTTTACTGCGTATATGTTTAAAAGCATATGGAGGTATCGCAATCAAGAAAAAGTTATCAAGAAGTAAAAATGCAAAAAACAAAACAAAACAAAACAAAACTTGGAATTATCTACAAATCTGAAAGTACATGTAAGGAAGACTTTATGTTTAAAATTCCCCAAAAGCAATAGCCAAGAGGTGGAAACAACCCAAATATCTGTTGATGAATGAATGAACAAAATATTCCTTTGCACATACATACATACAAAGGAATATTATCTGCATATACCTTTACAAAAAGGAATGTTATTTGTATATACATTTGTATATACATGCAAAGGAATATTATTCAGCCTTTAAAAGGAAGGAAATTCTGGCACATGCATGCTATGATATGGATGAACCTTGATGACATTATGCTAAGTGAAATAAGCCAGTAACAAAAGGACAAATACTGTATGCTTCCACTTATTTGAGGAACCTAGGAGTCAAATTCATAGAGACAGAAAGCAGAATGGTGGTTGCCAGGGGCTGGAAGGGGAAATTAGGGATTTGTTATTCATGGGTACAGTTTCAATTTTGCAAAATGAAAAAGTTCTGGAGATCTATTGTGCAATATTGTGAATATACTTAACACTACTGAACTGTACACTTAAAAAATAGTTAAGATGTAAATTTTATGTTCTGTGGTTTTATCACAATTTTTTTTTGAGAGGAAAAAAATTTGTCCCACATAAATAAGCAGAAAATACAATTAACTCACAGTTCCATCTTTATTACTTCTAACAAAAGAAACTAGAATGATACTTTTGTCTCTTCCTTGGTATTTGTCTACTGTATTAACTTCAACCATCCCAACAGAAGAATGTGCCAATAAATCATTGATGATCTTTAATTGCTGCCTGTATGGTGCAATGATACCAATATCCAAGGGATTACATCCAGCCTAAACAGAAAAGGACACAATTTAAAATGCAAAATCCTCAAATTAGCCAACCAGTTTGCTTAGGGCCACTTTTGTTATTAAGCTTTACTAAATTTATTAAATTCGATGTTTACTATATAATGTGCCCAACTGATATTTATAACAGACATCCCCATTGCAAGGAGTAAATACAATTATTGAATTTGCTCTAAATCTACACCCACATTTTGTGAGATGAAATAAATTCCTCAGACAATTGTTCCCTTGATATTAGAGGTTTGTCATGGTATAACTGTTTTCATGCCACTAGAACAATGCTATCATACAAAAAAAGTATGAAGAAATACAGTTCACTTTCTGCTATCCCTTAAACTGAAGTTTCTAGCCCCCAATCATGCTGACTACAGCACCACAATGACACCATCAGAATTATCTGATATTACAAAAAGTTACCTTAAATGGAAACCCAAAGTGCCATTATAAAAATTATGTCTGAGTTCAGTTTTCTCAAAATAAAACAAATCAGGCTTCAGTCCTCTTATCTTAACAAACTAGGGTTAATGCTAATCGTAAATTCCTTGAATTCTAACATTCTATTACTCTGCACTAATATTAATTCTACTACTCTACTAATATGAATTAGCCCTTAAAATTAAATTCGAAATTACCTTAATAAAAATTGAGGTCAGGAAAACTATGAGTTTGGCTTCCGTTATATTGCTCACACCGCCGCCCTTTTCAACTTGTTCTGGTGCTGGAACCTAAACAGGAAAATATGCATCCTGCTTGTAAAACAAGCTCTAGAGTTAAGAGTACTATCAGTACACAGGAAGCCATAAAGACTACACTACCAGCTGTAGGGACAGAGGAAAAATACCTTCATCTTAAAAGCTGAATATAAAAGAATTAACAAAAATGAACAAGATTCTTTACTTTTAGAAAGGCACAGAGGTAATAATCTTAAATATGCTACTATTCAGACTAAAATCTCTATGAAAGTCAACCAGAGCTTGGGATTTACATACTTTACTTTGTTATCACCCATTTTAAAGAGCCAAAAGCCAAAAAGAAAACAAACAAAAAGAGTCAAAAGTGTGTTTGTTTGTTTTTTACCTTGTCTGTATTAAGAAAACAAACAGGATTGTTTGGCTCAAATACTCCAATCAGCCAAGGATTTTCAGAATAATCAGCATAAAATTCCAGTTCCAGCTTTACATCTTTAAAGTTAGGTAGGTTTATCACTGCATTGGCCACTTTGTCTGATCCACACTCCAGCTTTCCTTCATATGTCAGTTTATTACTTAAGGACATAATTTTACTAAGAAGATCACAAAAATAATTTTAGTTTTGGTAGATAAAAAAAAAAACCAAAAATCACTCACAGTTGATGCTGTTACAAATACCTGTTCATTCTGTACTGCACAGTTAACTGTACAACAGCATTTTTTTCTGCTCCAGCCTCTTGAATAAGCTTTCACTCATGCCAAGGGCTCTGTCAACACAAATTCAGGCTTATCAGTGAACTGTAACCGTTGCTTAAAAATAATCTAGTTTAAAATTAAAACTTCAGTGTCTGCTTACCTTGCTTCCCGGTTTAGCACCAGAGGAGGAAGCTGCTGATGATCCCCCACCAGCACAAATCTCCGTGAATAAAAAAGTGGCCCTAAGCAAACTGGCTGGCTAATTTGAGAGGCTTCATCCACAATACAAAAATCAAAAACTTTACGAGAAAATATTGGATGGTTTATTCCCATACATGTAGTTGCGACTATAAGCTAAAAACAAATAAAATAGATCAGTTATTTAACATTTCCAAGAAATATAACTTGTTCTTCCCTGTTTTGAAATTAAAAGATCAAAAGTTTTTTGTCCCCAATAACAGGAATCCCCCAATATCATTTAATTCTGAATCATGTATATAGCATGCAAAAAAAATTTTTTTTACAAGTTGAAAAAAAATCAAGTAAAATTTCCAGACACTTTTAACAATGCTCAGATTTGGATCGTTCCAAATAGAAATCTGAAACACTCAAGAGGCAGAAAGTTAATAAAATTTTTCTTTAAATGTCAAGTAGGACTTCACTTCTGGGAAGATGGAGGACTTTTTCTTACTTCTCCCACAGAGTACAACTAAAAACTCTGGCCATTATATATAAGACTAGCAAAAGAAATCTGAAAGGTGGAGAGAAGGTTGGCAACCTAGGAACCCTGGGACCCAAGGAACAGCATAATAGTTTGTTCCCTAAGTTTTCTTTTTGCTTCATATATCCCAGATTTGGAAGCTAGCAAGCCAAGAACACCAATGGATATAGACCAATAAAAGTTCCAACAAAAGCCAAAAGAACAGGAAAGAGAAAGCCTAGTAGGCAGAAAACTTTATACAAGAATCACTCTACTCTAGCCAAACACCATAGAAAACACTGTGGCCTGCCATAACCAATGCCAGCAGAGGCAGAATGGGGGAACTACACTGCAACCGTCGCAAGCTATAGTAAGGCTCCCTAGTACCCTACCAGGGTAGTGTTAGCGAAGGCCAAGTAGGGGGCCAGGACTTTCATCCTTGCTGACTGGTAGGTAATAAGCCTCCACCCACAATCCCAGTGGAAACTGCTTGGGGAGCCTAGACTTCCCCTACCAGCAGTAATGAGGAGCCAATACCTGGTGTGTTAAAAGAGGCCAAATAGGAAACCAGGACTTCAAGTCCTGTCTGCTAGTAATGAGGTAGTACTGGAGTAGTGTCAAAGGAAGCAAGCTAGAATAGAAGTTTTAAATATCATAACACAAAGATGCTTAGGATCATCAAAACTCATTCAAACTAAATGAAAAAAAGACAATCAAGAGATGCCAACACCAAGATTACAGTGATGTTAGAATTATATGACAAAGATTTTAAAGCAGCATGATAAAAATGTTTCAGTGAATAATTACGAACACAGCTGAATTAAATGAAAACACAGAAAGTCTCAGCAAAGATAAAAGAACCAAATGGAAATATTAGAACTGAAAATACAATAACCAAATTTTTTTAAAAACATAGAATAGGCTTAACAATGGGACAGAGAGAATCAGTGAACATAGACATAGAAAAGTAGAAATTATTGCAGGTGGGGCTAGGTAAAAAAGGGGGAGGAATTAAGAAGTACAAATCGGCAGTTACAAAATAGTCCTGGGGATGTAAAGTAGATCATAGGGAATCTAGTCAATAATATTGTAATAACTGTCTATGGTACCAGTGGGTAACCGACTCATAGGGGGAAACACTTCATAAGTTATATAAATATCTAATCGCTATGTTGTATACCTGAAATTAATACACTATTGAATGTCAACTGCAATTGAATTTTTTTTTAATTTTTAAGAAAAATAGAAATTATAGCCTAAGAAACAGAAAATATTGAAAAAAATAATAAACAAGCCTCATGGACCTGTGAAACATAACAAAAGATCTAATGTTTGTGTCCTTACAGTCCTAGAAGGAGGAAAGTACTCGAAGAAATAATGGTTAAAAATGTCCCAAGTTTGCAAAGAGACATTAAATCTATAGGTTCATTAAGCTGAGAAAATAAAATTCTAAAAACTAAAGGAAAGGAAAAAAATCTAGACAGTAGCTTGAAAAAACCATTACCTTGTTATAGGAGAAAAACATTCTAATCCAAATGTCAGCATATTTCTCATCAGAAACCATAGAAGGCAGAAAAGAGGGAGGCGGCAGATTTTTCTAGGACTAAAAGAAACGATTAGCCCAGAATCTTATAACTAACAAAACTATCCTTCAGAAAGGAAGGAGAAATTGAGATACTCTCAAACTGAAGGAAAACTAAGAGATTTCTTGCCAGCTGACCTACCACCCTAAAAGGGTGGCTAAAGAAGGTCTCTAAATAGAAAGGAAATGGTGAAAGAAGGAAACTCAGAATACTGGGAGGGAAAAAAATATATAGTAAGCAAAAATAAGGATAAATACAAAATGTTTTCCATCTGCTCCAAATTATGTTTGATGGTTGAAGCACAAATTTTATCAGTCTTATATAGTGCTAAATGTACATAGAAGAAATATTTAAGGCAATTATAAACAGGGGAAGATAAAGAGACATAAATGAAAGTAAGGTTTCTTTGCTTATACTAGTACAACGACAACACCAATAGACTGTAAGTTATATATATGTAATGTAATAACTAGAGCAACCACTAAAAAAGATATTCAACATGATGCACCAAAACACTGTAGATAAATCAAAATAGAATTTTAAAAATGTTCAAGTAATCCATAAGGCAGGAAAAATCAGAGCAACAAAAAAATTAAAACAGAAAACAAAAAATAATAGACTTTAAGCCCTAACATGCATCAGTAAGTGTGATAAATGTAAATAAGCTATATGCCATGTACGTTTTAAAAGACAGAGATTAAAGACAACAAGTAAAAACAAAAAACAAAAAAAAACAGACTAGCATAGTAGATAAAAAACATGACCCAGCTATACAATTTCTACAAGGAAGTCGCTTGAAATTTAATGACATAGGCATGCTGAAAGTGAAAGGATGGAGCCCCATATCAATTGATTTTCATTTGTTGAATGGTTCTGGCATAATGGGAAAAAAATCCCACCATTTGTTCATGGTATATCAACTTTTTAAAATGCTGCTGAATTTTGTTTGTGAGTATAGTGTTGCGAATTTTTACCACTCAAATATACCCAATTGATTTTTTAACACAGGTGAAAAAGCGATTCAGTAGAGGAATGAAAAGTTTTTTCAAGAAGTGGTGCCATAGCAACTGGACATCAATAGGTGAAAAAAAAATGAACCTTGAACTAAATCTGACACCTTATACAAAAATAAACTGGTCACAGACTTAAATGTAAAACATGAAAGTGTAAAACTTTTAGGAAAAAAAATAGGAGAAACTTTCAGCTTCTACAGCTAGACAGTTCTTAGACTTGGCGCTAAAGCAGAATGCATAAAAGTAAAAATATGATGTACTGCACTTCATCAAATTTAAACCTTTTCTGCTGCAAAAGACCCTGTGATAATGATGAAAAACAAGCTACACAGTGGGAGAAAATATCCACAGATTACATTTCCAATAAAGGACTAATATCTAGAATATATAAAGAACTCTCAAAACTCAGCAGTAAAAAAATTAAACAATCCAAATGGGCAACAGACATTAAGAGACATTACTCTGGAGAGGCTATACAGATGACAAACAAGCACATGAAAACACCATTAACCATTAGGGAAATGCAAATTAAAATCGCAAATGAGATATCACTATACACCTATCAGAATGTCCAAAATGGAAAATAGTAACACCATCAAATGCTGATAAGGATCTTTCATACATTGCTGGTGGGAACATTAAATGTTACAGCTGCTTTGTAAAACAGTTTGGTAGATTATAAAACAAACAAACAAACAAACAACCCCATTAAACATGTAACTACCAAATGACCCAGAAATTTCACGCCAGAGAAATGAAGGCTTACATTCACAAAAAAACCCTTTACATAAATGTCTTCAGCAGCTTTAATAACAGCCAAAAACTAGAAACAATCCAGATGTTTTTCAATGGGTGAATGGTTAAACAAACTGTGATACATCCATACAATTTAATGATACTCACCAATAAAAAGGAACAAACTATTGATAATGCAACAATCTGAATCTCCAGAACATTAGGCTAAGTAAAAAACACTAATCTCAAAAGGTTACATAACTGTTCAATCCCATTTATATAACATTCTTGAAATGACTATATTGTAGAAATGGAGAACAGGTAAGCGGTTATCAGGGGTCAAGGAGGGGTAAGACAGGAAAGAAGTGGTGTAATTATAAAAGTGTAACAGGAGTGATCCTTGTGGTAATGGAACTAACTATTCTGTATCTAGACTCTTTCAGTGTCAATATCCTGGTTGTGATATGTTATTACAGTTTTGCAAAATGTTGCTACCGGGCAAAGGATACACACCATCTCTTTGATTATTTCTTATAACTGCATGTGAATCTCTAAGTACTTCAAAATAAAAAGTATAATTTTTTAAAAAGTCAACCAAATATATATGTCTTAGCCACTTCAAAATTTTTCACTATTTGGCATAGATATTAGACAAAGGAGTTGAAGGAACAGTTTATAAAATCTAATTTATTTTAGATGATCTTTTTAAAGACAAAAATACCAGTTAAGACTTGCCAATAAAAACATATAGACATTAAATAATAAAATGTAAATTAGGTTCTATATCAAAGCCTAGAAATATCAAGCGCCTTTGCTTGTAATTCAAACTCACTAAAAAATCCTGATTAACAATTTTGTAGAGTGTGATAGTGTAATATAACAAGAAATACATATTTGGTCTTCTTCGTGGTTCTTGGCAGAGCTCCTAAGCCCCTTGGAATTTCCTGAGTGGTAAGAGTGAGAGGAACATCTTTTGCTATTCATAAGCATCCCTTCCCATCAAACCAGAGTTTATAGCAATGAGGAGACTGAGAAAGGGAGCTGGTTATCACATGTGAACAGAGGGTTAGAACTTTCAGCTCTACCCACCCCTCTACTTCCAATAAGGGCAGAGGGGCTGAGCTAATCACCAACAGCCAATTAGGAGTCATGCCTCCATGATGAAACTCCATTAAAAAAAAAAAAAAAAACCCTAAACAAAGGAGTCTGGAGAGCTTCCGGGTTGGTGAACACATACCACTAGGAGGGCAGTTCACCTAGAGCAGGTGAAGAAGTTCCATGCGCCTTTCCCCATACTTTACCCTATGCATCTCTTCCATTTGGCTGTTTCTGAATTGTTTCCTATATAACATAACCCGTAATGTAAGTAAAGCACTTTTTTGAGTTCTGTGAGCCATTTAGCAAATTACCAAACCTTAGGAGAGGGTCATGGGAACCATCATTTATAGCTGGTTGTTCAGAAGTACAGACTTCAATTGAGAACTAAAGTAGGGGGCGGCATCGTGAGGCTAAGCCCCTAACCTGTGGGCTCTGCACTAACTCCAGTGTTTTAAGTAGAAACAGTTTTCCTTTACTAGGGTATTTCCTTTACTGGGTCCCTGAATAATTAACCAAAACCTCATTTCAGTTCAGAAGCAAAGAGCAAACAATAAATTAGTAAACTCTGGTTTATATGAATTAATCACGTGCAAATTTGGTCAATTCGACTGAATTTCCCAGAGTGCCATTTCTCCCCTCATTGTGGCTACAGAAATTACTGTCAGCATTATTATCCCATACTTGTACTTACTTGATTACTGTAAAGTTCTTCTAAAAGAGCTAAAGATTTAATGGACTTTGATCTGCAAATTTCCTCTTCTGTAAATTTCTGGATATCTGGATGTACCTTCTGAGTATGACCCAAACGCAAAAATCCTATTTTAAATTTTGCTAACTTCAAAAGAATATTGTCAACAGCAGAGTGTGTATAACTGGTCAACAAAACACTAAAACCACAGGCATAGAGAATTCTTACCTAGTAATGAATAAAAGAAAGGAAAACAGCATTAGTTTTAATTCTAGACAATTTTTAACATGCTTATTTTTTGGTAAAAGAAGAAAAACTTTATACAAAGCATATCTAAGAGCTGAGCCAAGTATACTGTATTTTAAATTATGCCAAAATGTTTTATGAAAACATGGCATTATCACATTATTAATGATGTTAATATTATTAGTGATAATAAAATTGAGTACCTATGAACTCTGATGAGTGCCTGGCACACAGCATCAATCAATATTTGCTGCCAGCATTATAATTATTCTAAGGCTGCTCAGAAATTTACTAATACAAAACAATCCAAGAAAAATCTATTTCAATCAAAATTTTAAAGAATTTATCATTTTTTAAAGGGAAGGAAAACATACCATGATACATATACCACCAACAGAAAGAGATGTTACACAATCTAAAATGGTAGAAATCTGCAATATGATTACAACTATTTGTGATTTAGCTTTTATATTTATTTCTCATGTCATTCTAGAAAGTTAATTTGAAATGAAGACATTTTGATCGAAAATTCAGCTCTTTTGATATCCAACATTACATTCTCTGAACTAAGGAGAAACTGATTTAAATATTTAGTTTCTAAGCGAAAGAATAATAACCTTACAAGAGTGCATATTGTAGTCGTCTTTCCCGTTCCAGGCATACCCACATGAGGGTGTAGTCTTTTGAAAGAAGTACCTTTTTCATTGCTTGCCTCTGAGGCTTATTCAAACCTACATTTAAATTTTAAAATAACAACAACAACAACAAATGTTGAATTTCAATGAGCAAATTACAAGAAAAGCAACTTCTATTCAAGTCTTCAACACATCTTTTCAAAGAAACTATGGTGAAGTTAAAGGATATATGTAAACTATTCCAAAGAGATTTAGTCTAAAAACTGTAACTGTGTATTAATTATGAAAACATTAGACTATAATATAGATTAAATTATAAATAGAACCAGGAAAAATAAATGAAAGCAGACATGCTATGTTGATTATAGCATACCTTTTAGAATGCAGGCAACTGCATCCTTTGCATCATGTGGAAGAACAGAACTGAGGTAAGAGATAAACTGAGGTTCACGAAAGTCAATGATTAAATCTCGAAGTTTTTGGCTGAAAAGAAAAAAAATGTTTTAAGTAATATTCCTTAGGAAAGTGAGGTAAAATTCAGATTCATTTACTGTTACAAACCTGGTATTAGTATTTTTCATCAATTTAGAAAGATTTCCTAATGGAGTATCTATACCACAATTTTTTTCTTCCTGGTCCACTCTGAACAAAGTTGATTCTGCGAGCACTGACAAGTTCCTAAAACAGCAGAACAGATGCACATGGATGTTTTTCATTTAACATAGTCAGTTGGTCTATAAGAAATGTGTTGCTAAAAGAGTAAACGGGTCAGAATAACTGTTAAAATGGGTATCAGTCCCTAATTCATACTTGCCAATCAAAGACAGCACAAGACCCTGGACTAATAGGAAAAGGGAGAAGGGGAGGGCACAAGGCACCAAGACCAAAGAAGTTACTATTTAGGAACCTATATTTGCGGACAATTCACTTGGCCTTGAAATCTAACCTGGACTCACCACTCACAGAAGGATCCCGGGCACATGGCTCCTTCCTCCTCCAACCAAGAATGCAGGTCTCTTTCCTGACACCTTCTACCACTCCTCTGGCAGCCCCCTAAAGCCTTGGTGTCCCTTAAGGTCCCCTCCCTGGTCCTGGGTACTGCTCTTTCTTGTCATTTTCCCTTTGGTCCATGCCTTCATATGGCTATAAATTCCAAGTATATAGCTTCAGGCCTGACCTCACATTCATTCCTCACCCAAAGTTCAGGTTTGGATATCCAGAAGGAGGCAAGATCTTCCCACTCGGTCAAACACAGGGCTATGACAGCTCAGTGTACTCAAAACTGAACAACTCTTCATTTCTGCTGAACCTGCTGAACCTGATCCTCCTTCCATGGTCCTGATCTTAGTTAACAGTATTGCATCCACACTGCTGCCTTGATCCTTCCCTCTCTCAACTTCTTCCCAACTTGCATATCCAATCAGTATCCAAATGCCACCCAATTTTACTGTCTACATACTTCTCAAAGTCATTGCAACCTCTCTGCCAAACCGACTCAGCCCTCAATCACCTCTAGCCTGGGCCACGGCAACAGTTTCCTGGTTTCTCTGCTCTCAGTTCTACCTCCATTAGTTAACTCTACTATCCACAGCATATCCACAGAAAAAAAGCATATCTGATTATTATCATTCTTCTGTTTTAAACTCTTCGATACATTTGAATGAAGTCAAAACTTCTTAATGTGGTATATAAGACCTTCTATAAGCTGACCTCTCAAATCACTCCCTTCTTTATCTTTTACATACCAGAAAAAAAATTACTTGTACCTTCTTGCATACTCCAGTTCAACTATATCACACCATCATGCCTTTACGCACCATGTCCCTTCTGCCTGGTACACTCTTCTCACCTTGCTTCACCAAGCTAACTTATTTATCCACAGGATAAAGATCCAGAATGACCTTTCAAAAAGCCTTCCCTGACCCTCCTATTCTAGTGTTAAATCCCATCAATTGGAACATTTGTCATATTAGACTGAAAATATGTTCATACATTTGTCTGCCCACAAGACTATAACCCAAGGATTTGCAATGCACTTAATACATGGTAGCCACTAAATAAACACTGCAAGGGACTGCAGAGAATCCTAATACACAACACGAATGTTGTGGCTCATACTCCCATGTGAAAATCAGACTAGAGTTGGTTAGGGCTTAACTAGGATTACTGATTGGTAGAGAACACGCCTGGTCATTTCCATTAGTTACCCAGAGGTCACTGTATCCCATTTGTTCATTTCCATCCATTAAGAAATGGTGATGCTTGCCTACACTTAAATGCAAGGAAGCCTGAGAATACAGGAAGAAGGGAATATGGATATTGGTGAACATGGGTATTAGTCTCTACCACAAAATTTCATAGCAACTATTCTACTATTTACTTAAAATTTTTCTTTAAACCAACCCATTTTGTTTTGAAATAAACATACTACATAGCACAATTATAAATGGAAAAAAACATTTCCATAAAAAAATAAATCAGTAAAGGAGAACGAAATGGTGAGTGCCCAGAGTACTAAGATGGAGAAATAAGCTTTAAGTTAACATACAGTATCTACCCTGCCTGCCATACACATGGTTGTGAGAATTAGATAAGAATGTGTCCACAGCGCTATGGAATGTGATGTACTAAACAAAGTTTAGCAGTTTGAAAGTTCCTGAAAATGTTAAACACTAAATCAGCATATGACTCAGCAATTCCACTATGAGATGTCTATACAAGGAAATAAAAATGTTCACATAAAAATGGTATGTGAATATTTATAGCAGCACTAGCCATATGCCCTCAAAGTAGAAACAACTCAAATATTTACCAGCTAGTAAATGAACAAAATGAGGTCTATCCACATACCAGAATATTCTGCCACAAAAGGAAATGACATACTAATAAATGCTGAAACATGGATGAACCTCATAAACACTAAGCTAAGGAAAAGCAAGCAGACAGAAAAGGTCACATACTATATGGTTCTATTTATATGAAATATCAAGAACAGATAAATCCATAGGGATGAAAAGCAGATTAGTCATTGCCATGGGCAAGAGGTAAGGCAAGGGAGGAAGTGACTGCTTAAAGGCACAATGTTTCCTTTAAGGATAAGAAAGTGTCTTGGAACTAGACAGAGGAGATGGCTGCACAACACCATGAACGTACTAAATGCCACTGAACTGTGCATTTTTACATGGTTAATCATCAATTTTATGTTATAAGAATTTAGCTCAATTTTTAAAAAAGAGAAATGAAGCATTGATACATATTACTACATGAAGATGAACCTCAAAAACAGTAAACTAAGTGAAAAAAAGCCAGTCACAAAAGATCACATATGGGATCCCATTTATGTGAAATGTTCAGAACTGGTTAAATCTACAGAGATAGAAAGGAACCTGGTGGTTGTCTAGGGCTGGGGAGTGACTGCTAAAGGGTACAGGGCTTCTTTTTGGGGTGATGAAAATGCTCTAAAATTGATTTTGGTGATGGTTGCATAACTCTGTGAATATACTAAAAATCACTGGATTTTATAGTTTAAGTGGCTAGACAGCATGGTATGTGATTTATTTATCAATAAAGCTGTTACCACCCTCCAAAGAAAGAAGTATTTCATTACCTATCTAATAAACAGCTTACTGTTGTCACGTTAATCTCCTTCACATAGCCCCTAGACAAAGCAAATAGTGTTCTCTCTTCTCCACTTAAAATAATTCTGTCACCTGCCATTAGATTTGTGATAGGTATGGCGCCATTTTTACGTTGGAAATTATGTAAATATTGTCCATCACAAACTGTCTTTACATGTTCTCTTCTAATCAGGTTTCCAATACAGCTGCCACTCTGCTCCCTATGAAAGAGAGAGAGAGAGAGAGAGAGAGAGCTTCCATTTATACCACATACATAAATATTGTATTTGCAGTTTTCCACAATTTACCTTTTCATCTGACCCCTGGAAACTCTAATGCTAATATTGAGTCTGTCATTTTTACACTTTCCACAATCCACACTAAAGTTTTAGAAATGCTAAGGAAACATTCTATCAGCCTGAAAATAATCTCTCACCATAGACCTCTAGGCAAGTGCTAGGGAGCGCCTCCCTTATTGTACCCACAGGCTAGGACGTCTAAACAACATGAGTGTCTACACCTTGATCCTTGAAATACACCCCACCTCCTGTGCATAACATTAGAGAAGACAAACTGTAAAAATCTGTTCCCAAACCTGATGCGAAGGAAACGGTTACCAATTTCTATTTCCTTCAGTGTTCACACAAGATTTTATAATTATTGTTGTTAAAACAGCAAGCAAAATGATAATTCCACTGCTTCTAAGAAATAAGTATTAAGCATTCATAATCTCTCAGGCACGACTATTAAAACACTATACAACTTCAGAAGCTTGCTGACATGTACATTTAATATATTCACTGTACTTATGTAGTCTATTGAAAACTACTTAAACTTTCTCCACTGTCATGTTTCCTGTGTTAAAGTCTAGTATTAAGGAAATAACAATCCAATTATTTCTAAAGCCACATTATCAAGTCATTCTGAAAAGAAATAAAATGGATGAAAAGCAGCAACTAAACATTATATGAAGAAAAATACTATCAAAGATATACAAATTGCAACTTTATAAGTAACCTGTAAAAAAACGAATCTCACAAAATACAAGATTGACCAACTTTAGAAAATCTGAATCTCTGAAATAAATTTATTTAAATTTAAAAAAACTTAATTATATACATTAGGCATGTTTCTTGTGTGTCACCTCTTTTCCCTCATATGCCTGAGAGTAAATAACATAGTAGGTTTCCTCTAAATATAGAGTAACAAATACTACAAAAATTAATACTAAAAATATAAATTTTTAAATATTAGTATTTAAAATTTTAAGTATAACTTCATTAATTTGTACTCTACTAATATACTAAAATTCACCTTATCATATAGTCAAGTTTATACCCTTTTCCCCGATGAAAAAGTATTTACAAATAATTTTTAAAATAAGATTTCTTGAGGCATATTTATCCTACTGAAAATAGCTAATAATGGTGCTTTACTTAGAAACAATTCGTTGACAGCCAGCCATCTGGACTTGACATGAATATACAGAATTGCATGTCTGTAACATGCTACATAACCTGTATCTGTCATGAATTCCAAATGACATCCCACTAACTAAATTATTGAAGTTTTACTGTATTAAATGGACCACTTACATTTCTGAAGAGGGCATTAACCATATATTTTGGTGATTCTTTTTATTATCCTTTGATTGTGACTCCAGGGTTAACATTAGACACCAAAGGTTGAAATATTCTAAATGTGTATGCTTTAGATGCTGGGTTTCTTCTTTTATTTTGGGCAGCATGCCAACCGGGACTGAATCGTCATCCATCTGTTGTTCAACTGCTCTAAATATAAAGTTCCAAGTCAGAGGTGTGTATACAACATTTTATTGGCTGGCTATGAAATGAGGTATTTCTAAAATAAATACAAATATGACGATCATCGTAACTTATAACCACAACCTCTAATTTTTTAAAAAGTCATTTCAAGATTTTACAAGTCAAATGGCTTTTTACTAAATAAAATGCATAATAAACTCAATACTTCATTATTTTGCCTTCAGCGACTGTCCCCTAACAACGAAAAGTTTAGTATGCTCTAGTCTTCATTCCTGTATGCACCAAGCTTCAGTTTTTTATGCAACTGCATTTCTCAAACTCATATTTGTAAATCTTGCTCTGTACCATAAGAAAGTCAACATAAAACAAAAAGAATCATGTGGAGTATCAATTTTGCTTAACACTAATTTTTAAATTTTCATATACAATCAAAAATATGATAGCTTACAAAACATTGAAAATAAAACATACAATTTCAAAAAAAAAATGTACTTGTACTGTAGACCCAGTCTTCCCATGATTAATGGTCCTCTGCCATTTAGAGACCCTTTGATACAACAGTTTTAAAAGTCCTTTATGTGAATTTCCAGGCTGAATCAGAATTTTGGTTCTGAGTTGATTTTGTTTCCTAGTCTGTATTTACATCTAACTACTTCTTTGTGCCTTTCAAAACTTTCACTGGCCTAGGATGGTATAAATACATATTACTATTCATAGACAGCTAATAAACTTCCCACATGTAAAAAAAATAAACATATATATACAAGTCCATTGGATCATATCAAATTGTGTCTGGAACAATCAATTTCCCTGTTATTTTTAAGTACAAAAGGCCTGAAATTAAAATAGCAACTAAGAGGTGAAAGACTTTTTGAAATATCATTTAAGAAAAGTTATACTGTATTCAAAATGCCCATACTACATCTTTCTTAACCAGAGTCTATAAGTCCTAAAATTATTTCATTTCTCCAAAAATAACATGCAGCAAGATGAAAATGTCCACTTCTGGAAAAAGTTTAAAAAGTATTCTGTTATTCCCTAAGGAAACAGGCTTGTTGTAAAATATAAACTGTGCTTTTTTTTTTTCCTAGTCTCTTCATTTAAGAAATACTACACACAGGAAAATAACTAAAATGAAATCATCAATACCAGACCAGTCAACAATGTTACATGATTTTGAGTTGAGTATACACTTAACTGGAATTAATATTTTTGGAAGATAAAAATACCTGCTATATACAGCACAGTTGCCCACTTGTGAACAATATTTACAGGTTTGCTGTTCATCAATTATTTGTGGCAAAGGAGCAAGGTTTGTCTTTTCCTTTCCAGAGCAGATTTGTTAATACGGTGAAATAAAGAGAATGCCATCTGGTTTCTTAGCCTTAATAATTCTATGGGAAATAAAACGGTGGGAGTTTTTTAAGAATTAAGTTTATCATATATCTTTTCCACTGCATAAGACTTTCAGATTTAAAAAACATAAAAAAGTAAAGAACAATATTCGTATTTCTCACTATTCTATAATAGCCACTGTTAATATTTTGGTATAATTTCTTCAATTTTTGTTCACTGAAGTTCTTTCAACTATATCTGATAACGAGTAAATATTGCGAAGCTGGTGTTTTATTGGCTGAATGCTAAGGATAAATACAGCTATCTAGAGTATAAGATAGGAAGTTTATTAAAATGAAGTTTTGTATAATAAAACTTTTTAATGTTTTCAGCTTTACTGTATATTGTTAATATTCTTTTTAAAGAATACAACTACAAATTACAAACTAGTACTAGGCCTAGTAAGTGCAGTGAGCTACTGTTAAGTATAAATACAGGCATACCTTGTTTTTTGCACTTTGCTTTACTGTACTTCACAGATAGTGCATTTTTTACAAATTGAAGGTAAGACCCTCTACCAGCAAAAACATTATGACTTGCTGAAGGCTTATGATGTTTAGCATTTTTTAGCAGAAAAGTATTTTTAAATAAAGGCATATATTGTTTTTTTTAGAGAAACACTATTGCACACGTAATCGACTACAGCATCACGTAAACATACTTTTTTATATGCATTAAGAAACCAAAAATGTGTGACTCGCTTTATTGTGGTGGTCTGGAACGAAACCTGCAGTACTGCCAAGGTATGTATGCCCGTATGAATCACCAGAAGCTGAAGGAAAAACCAAAGAAACAAAACCTAGAAAAGTAAAACTGAGAGAAAAGAGCTCAACCTCTTTTATCGAGATGTTTGGCAGGCACAGGGTACATCTGGCCAGTTCTGAGATAGAGGAGCAGGCCGGCCTCTGGATCAGCTCTTCTCTCTTGACTTAGCAGTGTGTACAGAACAAGCTGTGAAAACATTGTACACTTTGTCAAATAAAACTTTAATGTTCTATTTTTCCATACATGTTTTACAATCAGCACATACTGTAGCTTTAAAATCAAAAGGTCAATGAGCTATTTCCATTTTGAAAATAATATAGCTAAATCAGTAAAGGTAACACATAAATTCAATGTCAAATATTTAATTCCACAAAACATAGTTTACGTTCTCAGTTTTACACAGACAAAAAAAAATCTCAGATTTTTCTTAGAAAACTTGGGTCTCCAATAAATTAAAGAGGGAAATTAATGAAACATTTTGAAGTTAATAGCCTTTAGACACTATTTTCCTGTTTAAAATACGTGAACTAAACACTAAATGCATAGTTATACCATAGTTACTGTGACAACTATATGAGACTAACTCTACAGAGTTCACTGTTTTTTTCCAGGCATGCGGTATCATTAGCTATATTAGGTTTATGTGGTGCTCTTCAGAGAAAACATTTAAGACAAGTTAGAAATGGCTCCTTTAGTTTATGAAAACACCTTAGCAGCAAGAGTAAGTCATTTTGTCTTATACAACCTAACAAGCTGATTTGTTTTCTAAGCAATCTCCAAGATTTAAATGTTAAGTGATTTATGAAGGCCCGGGTCTTTAAGGAACAATATACAAAAATACCAAGATCAGTAATTACAATTAACATGCCTAAGTATAATGTCAAATTATAATTATATTCTCGTTTTCTAAGCTATATTTAAAATACAATGATTACCCTAAAAAATAAAAAAACATGAATAAACACAATGATTACTTTATAGAAGACAAAAAGCATTATTTGTAGCATAAATATTAATTATATCTACAAAGTCATCATTAAGTGCACAAGACACGTTTACAAAAAAAAAAAACAGAAATAAGTTAAATATCATTAATTTTTGTTCTTTTGCTCCTACCAATAATAGTGGTGCTTATACAATTAACAAGTATAACAGAAATACTGAAGAAATCCCAATAAATAAGTTTCGCCAAGAAAATGCAATCCCAGATACTTAATGTTCAAAGACATTTATAGAAATACTTATGGTAACCTCAAATATCTACAAATTAAATGTGGAAACATTCAGTCTTAGGAAATAATCACACCAAAGTTTGATATTTTAGCTTGATATTCTATATTCATCTGTAAACATAAGATTCTTATGAAGGGCTGTTGCTATAACATTTGAGCTTACAAAGCATATTTTGGGAGGTCTTCTTACAAGTACCCTACTTATGTTCCCTGATACAGCATAAATACAAAATAAAGCTTTTTAATATTAAAGTAAACTTGTAAATAACAGGGTAGAGGAGTCATCCAAAACTAACTACCCTTCTGTGTTCAGTTTTTCTCTCAGTGAAAACTGAGGCAGAAGGAATACAGTACATAGGACTCTGCTTGTGGGACTAACAAGGAGAAAATATCTGAAATGATATTTCCTGAATATTATGATAAAAAAGTTGAGTTGAAATTTTACATTATTATTACAACTCAACTACATCACAGATTAAATAGGTTTTTATGAGCAGGTTTAGGGGATCATAACTCCATATTTTTCCTTCAGAAAATATATTTCAAATGATGAATCACTCACTTAGAAATGAACTTTTGGAATACAACCCATTTATAAATTAAAGATCTTCTTTAATTGAAGTTATTTTATAATGTAAGCTTTTTCTGTATTACCAAAGTGAAAAAGTTAAATCTTCTAAGAGAGAAATTTATGTCTTTCCTTGTCCTCAATATCTATACAAGTCAATGAATAACTATAATTACGTTTTTAATGTTTTCTTGTTTCTTGCAATGAATATACAAGATAAACTCCAACATTTGTTTGACCTTTGTTCTAATCAATTTTTTTAAATACGATACTATTTTATTATTTTTTAATACTATTTTATTCTTTAAAGTTCTTCTTACAGCTTTCTTCCTACAAAGATAAAAGTTCCAACTGAACAAAATTAAATACAGTAACATTCTCTGCCTTGAAGGTACTACAAATTAGAGCAGCAACCTTAGAAGAAAGGTCTTTGAATCTAGATTCAGTTAGATGCTGAAATCCGTTTGTATTTCTATTCCTTTTACCATTCAAAAGTGATTTCAGGCAAACTTGTCCTTAAAAAAAAAAATACCCAAAAGTAAAAAAATTTTCAGTCTTATTTACACAGAACATATATTTTTTTTCAAATCTTTGACTTCAAAAAATAGCTTTTCTTCTATCTTGGCATAATCTTCCTTCCTCAAGAGCCCTTTAGTCTAGCCAAGTCTTTAGTTCATAATTTCAGTCATTTCTGTATTACCAAAGTGAAAAGTTCAAGTCTTCTAATAGGGGAAACCTACTTTTTCTTCTACCTCCAATATCTTAAAATCTAATAATAGATGAAACAACAACAAGGTTATCTTACTTTTCATTCCCAAATGGAAAAGCTTTAGTGAAAACTTTTGGTGTTTGGTACACAACTAAGAATGGCGAGAAAGATTTAATAAGAAAGTATTCTTACAGACAACAGTATGGTGGTTACCAGAAAGGAATAGGGTCACAGAGAGGATGAATGGGTGAAGGGGGTCAAACACATGGTGATGGGAGGAAACTAAACTTTTGGTGGTGAGCACACAATGCAATATACAGATGATATATTATAGGACTGTACACTTGAAACTCATACAATGTTATTAACCAATGTTACCCTTCAAAATTAAAATTTTTAAAAAAGAGAAAGTATTTTAAAATCTGACTACACAATTCAGTATTTTGAATCTGAATCTTATTTTATATAAAATCTGCTGAAATAATAAGTAAAATTCCAAGAGCAAAAGGAAATTGAAGTTATATTGCAAATATTGTATTATTTGTTATTCCTTTAATACATATTATTCCATAAAAATACAATAATATTACCATATTTTAGTATTATTTTGCCTATTTAAAAATGTCTAGAACATACTACAGACTGCCAATGTGGAACTGGACAGAGGGAATGGAAATGATTAGAAAACAAAACTTTGTTAATTATTTTAAGTCACTATAATTAATATAAATTTCAGATAAGTTTGAAAGAAAACAAAAGATTATATTTACCAAAGAAAAAATGATTTAAAAAAATTGAGTTTAACATAATGGTGAGACACAGTTCTATATTTCATTTTGATAAAAATATAACCAAAGTAATGGTAGGGAATAAAAGAATGAATGATGTTTCCTAATGCGTGTCCTAGGTAGATGTTACATGAAAACCATAGTTCCATGGTAACTTAGATTTAGAAAACACTGGGTTAAACACAGCTAAAATAAATCATATTACTTTAATATTTCTCAGAAACTTTAATAGGCTAATATGTATTATTCAATCTACAAATATATTTGGTTTCCCCAACTTACATGACCAAGGATTTCTTTTTCTAGGAGCATCTGTTTAGACTGGTAGTTCGGCAGCATTAACTTGACAACACTGGCTTACAAGGTCAGCTGTTGTATCTCTTTGCTGGAGAAAACTTTGTGCTGTAGCCATGTATACATTTAAAAAACAATCTGAGAACTCTGGATGTATCACAAATCGAAAAGCACTATATAAAACTCAAACATTACCTGAATTGAACCAAAATATACAGAGCAGACTACATTTTTTAAAAAAGCAGACATGTTTAAACCTATTAAACAGACAATTTTCTTATAAGAGTTATACCTGACTACGGTGTTCAATAGAATTTGATTCTTTGCCGGTTTTAAGTTCCAATGGCATTATTTTATATTTCGTTGTACATCCTCGATGTATTTTCACACCAACTGTAACATCTATTTTGCCCTTCAATCCAAACCTAGGGGACCAAACACTTTCTTCGATATCCAGTGATTTTACGACTTCAATATTACATGTTGCATTATTGTTACTACCATCACTTGGCCTAAAAAACAAAACATGAAAATACTTCATTAGAACATTTAGCTCACTTCTCATCAGCTACCATTGACTTTCTATTGCACAGAGAATGTGGGGATGAGAAAAAGTCTATATACCTTTATAGCAGTAAAGTATGGTTCCTGGACTAGTAGCATCAGTATCACCTGGGAACCTGCGATAAATGCAAATTCTCAGGCCCCACTCCAGACCTACCCAATCAGAAACTCTAAGGGTGAGGGCCAGTGAATTATTTAAAACTCTCCAAGTGATTCTGATGCACTGTTCAATAGGTTATAACTCACAAAATTTAAATTTTGTTAATATTCATCATTTGTCCCTTTTAGTTAATTCCTACTATAATCTTCCTAACTCAGGCCTTTATTTCCTTAGGTGTAGATTATGCAAAAGTCTCAATATTTGGACTGCTAGAGCCACAATACCAATCTGAATATTTGATATAGTTTTTACACAGATTAATACAGTTATTACACAGATTAATACATAATGGCTTGCATGTGGTTGTAGGTAGAAAGGGATGTGTTCCTTCAAGTAACGCCATATTAAACTGGGTAAAAATGAGTTGTCTTTCCCCATTATCTATGCAGTGTGGGGCTTGATCACCCAACACTGCATTCTTATACCCTCTGTGACAATCCTGTGAGGAGCTCATGTGCTCCTACACTTCCTCATTATTCCTTTACTTAATCATTAAATTAATCCATCTCTGTCACTATCGATATTTAAAACTAAGTACTCAACATTGTTTTTATATTACAAAAGAGGTTCTGATTTTAATATCTTAACTGTTAAATAAGCCACAAGCACAGGAAGGAGGAAAACAAGGAATATGTAAATGTTGAAGCAATTAGAAGAGATGAAAATAATTTTTAAAGCCTCTTACACTTCTGTTATCTAAGAATTACTCATTTTCAGAGTAGTAAGTTAGTCCACGGAAAAAAAAGTCAAAAAAGAGCTTCTACTTATTAATCCTATTTTAGGTGGAAAGCCATATAAAATACTAAATCTAATAGAAATCTTACATGAAAGGATAAATTTCCTAATAATAAAACACTATATTATATAAAATCGAGATTTCAAAAGTATAAGAATTCTAGCTGTTAGAATCCATTATTTAGTTTACATGATTTTCAACTTATTTAGATCAATAGCTATTTCTTAACAAATGAAAATATTTTCTAAAAAAAAGAATGCTATCTTAATAAATTTTAAAAACTGTTCCAAGATGCTTCAAATATAATCTCCAGTAATACACTTCTGCAATCTTTGAAGATTACAACAGAGGAATTCTGGGAAGCCACAACTTAATCTGTGTAACAAAGGACAGTATTTCAATTTAACTAATATAATTTTAATCAACATAATTCTGTCAAACTCCTTTTAGAACCACCTGACAGAGAATAGTAGTATGAAAATAAAGAAAATACACATTTCATACCCATGGGTAAGAAAGGTTGTCTCTTAAAACGGCTTTTAAAGGTCTCATTCTGTGCTTTACATATATTTTCACCCCTGGAATCACTGCTGACCTTTCTTTCCTTCACATCCCATATCCAATCCAAAATCTATCAACTCTAACCTTTAAAATATGACCAGAATCCAACCGATGTTCATCACTTCTGGAATTCACTCTGGTCTAACACACCACCATCTCATTTAATTATTATAAGAGACCTTCGACTTGCTCTCCCTATCTCAGCCCTTATCTACAACATAGTTCAAATAGCCAGGGCGATCCTTTTAAAAGTAAATCACATCAATGCAGAAACTAGCACAAAGAGGCTGAGGAACTTGCCTAAAGCTACAAAGGTAAATTGTGGTAAAACTGGCCTTCACATCCAGGTTCAGAATGTCCTTTTAGGCACAGAGAATGTCAGAGAACACATTGGTCTAGAAAACTGATTGTTCCCAAGAGTTCCGATTCACAAATTTAGAACAAGTTATTCAGATCACAAAATGTCATAAAATATTGAGTGAGAATATTGAGAAAAAGGAAATTGTGCCTATTTAAAGAAAAATATAATGTTGCCATTAAAAAAGAAGATATCAGATCAAAACCCGCTGTGCAAAATCTCCAGTGGCTTCCCACCTAATAAGAACAGCCAAAGTCCCAAAATGGCTTATGAGGACTCTAGAGAGCTACTTCTGCTCTCTCTTTACTCCAGCGCGCACTGGCAGGAGTGTGAGCCACAGTGCATTTGCCTGAAATGCTCTTCCTGGAAACAGCAGCACAGCTCCTTCATTTTTTTCAGGCCTCTGCTCAGTGTCACCTGATTAGAGATGTCTTCCTTTATCATTCTAGGGAAATGTGGCCCATGACTCTTCCTTCTTCTTTCCCTCCCCCCTGTTCTACACTGCATTTATCACACTCTGGCACACTGTTGTTTACTTGTTCAACAGCATAGAAGCTTTCTGAAGCCAGTGGCTTTTTTTTCCCTGCTACTGTAAGCGCAGCACCTAGAACATTACTTGGCACATATTAGGCACTCGATAAATACTTGCTGAATAGGTGAATTATAAAAAAGAAAAAAAGTATTACCTATAAATTTATATCAATGTTACTTGAAGGGGAGAAAAAGTAAAAAAAAAATTAAATGGCTAAACACAGTATTTAAACATACAGCACAAATCCACGATAATCAGCATATGACAGTCCACATGTAATAGTAACACAGAAATATATATGAAGACCCCCCGAATATTTCCATATTGATTTAAAATACCTACATACAAAAATTAGATGATTTATTATAATAAAAATGGAATTTTCCATTCATTAGATTATTATTTGCCCTGAAAAGATGCACAGGACTATACTTTATAAAATAAGCAAACAAAATAGTTGTAATAACTCAAACTTTAAAAGGTTTTACTTTGACATACAGAAAAAATCCTGGTCTAAACATAAGAACACCATATAAGCAAAGAGGATTTCTTACAACAACAGCTGCATCTGAGGGAAGTCAGTTGAAGTACATTTATTCATGAAATCTCCAGACCATTTAGAAAATGAAGGCAGATACTCCTCTACTTCTTGTTTTACTTCATCTGGATTCAGATTTAAGCGGTACCTGCCCAAAGTAAGAAATGAAATGCAAAAGTATAAATATGAAAAAAGTGAACAAGGACAAAAATACCCAAATAAACATCCTGAATACCCATCGACTAATTAATGGATAAACAAAATGTAATCTATATATATTATACACACACACACACACACACACACACAATGGGATATTATTCAACCTTGAAAAAGGAAGAGAGCAGGCGTTTTCCTCCTGACTGCTTGGGGTGTCTTTGTCTCAAGGCTGCTAATAGCAAGATGTCTTTAGGAAATGCTAAAATTGGGCACCTTGTCCTCACCTTTAAAGCCACAGCTGTTATGCCAGATGGTCAGTTCAGAGATAAGTCTATCTAACTACAAAGGAAAATATACTGTGTTCTTCTTTTACCCTCTTGACTTTACCTTTGTGTGCCCAACAGAGTGCTGCTTCAAGTAACAGGGCAGAAGAATTTAAGAAACTGAACTGAAGTGATTGGTGCTTCTGTGGATTCTCACTTCTGTCACCTCACACAGATCAACACACCCAAGAAACAAGGACTGGGACCCATGAACATTCCATTAGTGTCAGACCCCAAGCACATCACTTCAGGACTATGGGGTTTTAAAGGCCAATGAAGGCATCTCATTCAGGGGCCTCTTTATCACTGATGATAAAGGTATCCTTCTGCAGATCACCATAAATGACCGCCCTGTTGGCCGCTCTGTGGATGGGACTCTGAGACTAATTCAGGCCTTCCAGTTCATTGACAAACATGGGGAAATGTGCCCAGCTGGCTGGAAGCCTGGCAGTGTTATCACCAAGCGTGATGTCCAGAAGAGCAAAAGATATTTCTCTAAGCAGAAATGAGTGCTGGGCCATTTTAGGGTCAGGTGGCAGTGGACAGCCATAAGAAAAAACTTCTTTTGTACTACTGTCATGCTTAAAACACAAGCTCTTAGACTTAGCCCGGATATGGTATGGGAGAGGACTGGCCTTTCCTGCAGGGGTGGGGAGGCCAGCCCTTCTTCTTCTGAAGGAAATGGCCTATGGGTCAGGCCAACTGATGTGTACAGTAGTGGGGCATTACTTTTGACTTTTTGTAACTTCTCTTAAACTGGAACCAAGAAAGAAAAAAAAAGAAAAAAAGGAAGAGAGCAGAGCCCTATCAGTCCTCTGAAAGAGCTGGTTCAGTAGAGAAGACATAATCAGCAACCTCAGCTCTGCCAACATTTCCCATATAAATAGTAAAAAAGAATTAAATCTGGGAAAGCAGACTGATGTCAACTAGTCTGGAGATCACAATCACCACTAATAATATTTCCGTGAGAAAAGATGGACTGCAATAGTCAAGAAAGAAACAGCAGAGTATGCCAATCCTTCCTGCAGGTTGTCAGTCACTCATAAAATCCCAGTGATTAGCCATTAGTGGATTTATATACATTATCTCCATTGTAACAATGCAAAATAGGCATTATCGCCTTTTTCAAAATCTTTAAGTAACTGCTTCCATCATCAAATTGGCAAAGCTAGAATTGGAAACGAGATCCATCGGACTGCCAAACTCATACGGTTTTCAGTGTCACACTGTTCGAAAAATAAGGCAAAAATTTTTCACACTCTCTGAGAGCAGCTAAGGAGTCTGTTGTGCAACATGTACAGAATATTTTAGCCAGAGCTCCTGATATGCAATTTTAGAACCTTTTCACAGAATTGCAGGTACCGCAACCCTGTAATCTGCATTCTAGTATTACACTAATTTACATTGACTAGTCTAATGGCCAAATAGCTTAGAGGTTCTAGGAAATAAGTTATATAATAAAATTGAACCCACAGTGATCTCACAACTACTTACATTTCCTTCAGATGCCTTATTTCTTGAATAGTTTGAAAAGCAATTCTTGTAGCTTTTCTGGGTCAAAGCTATCACTCATTGCTTTCTGAAATACTTCGTGGAGAATCGTACCAATCAGCATTTGGCGTGTGGCTGGTTCAGAATTCTACAGAAAAAATTTTTATCATTCAAAAATTTTATATCGCAACATATTAACAGACATAAAGGTGTATTTATTACCTATTTATTACCTACATGGCTAATGTGCACTGGTAAGACAAATGGTAAAACAACCTGGATTTTTGTGGTGGGTGGGATTTTAAGTGACTTTCACTTTCTTCTATTCAGAATGATCTGAATTATTTTACAAGTATGAGTTACTTTTAAAATCCATATATTTCCATTTGAAATAAATTAACCAATATAAAAAAGTTCAACATATTCTCAAATACTGAATGTATTCACCTCTAATTTCACTTTATAATTTACCCAAACAGAAAAGTCAATAAAGGCATAGCTCATAAACTCATGCAAGTAAAAGATATTATTCAAATGAAATTTAAACTTACAGTAGAGATTTTTAGCAAGAGTCCTCTCTACTTAAAAAGAAACAGTATTTTTCAATTAACCTGAACTAGCCTCAGCCTCTCCCTTGAAGCTATCAATAAAGTATATAAAGTTCACCAAACCATTCATTAGGAATTTTTTAAATCTACAAAGAAACTCTTGCACTATTTTTTGCAAACTCTATATGTCTAAAATTATTTTAAAATAAAATTTTAATAGATTAATATTCAGGTCTACTTTATAATACATGGTTAAAAGAAAAGTTGGTATTTTCCCCCAACTGAAGAAAAAAAGTGGATAAAATATAGTAAGTGACAACTAATATTAACAGAAAATCTATTTATAGTTCCTTCTTTTCTCTTCTTGCTCAGCTGTAATTTTGGTTTCCTACATACGTGTAGATTAATTGTGTAACTAAAACAATACTCTGCAAGGAGGAAGAAGCTTTTAACAAATAAAACCCCAGGTTCAACAAATTCGTGGCACTGAAACAAAGGGGGTGAATGAAAGGCAGAAACTTAGACGTATCAACCAAACATAACGTAAAGACCTTGTTTGGCTACAAAGCCTAACAAACCAACTGAATAAAAATATATTTTTGATAAAAGACATTAGACATAAACAAAGCATTAGATTAAGAAATTACTGTTTTATTGTGTATGACAAAGATATTATATTGTATTTATATATTTTTTAAAAACCTTGTTTTCATTTATTTGTAAACTAATATGTTTGGGAAAAGCAGAAAAGGTACATAGGGAATTATTATAAGCATTTATGTGATTTATATTTGAAATTTTCCATAATTATTTTAAAGGCATTGTGACATTTATTGTTTATTTGAGAATCGCATGAAGCCAAGTTTTGAAATGTCTAAATGCATTAAATTACAAAATTATCACTTAATTAATTTCCTTATCATTATAATTAATTTATTTTATTAGCATTGAACAAGATTCAAAGGATTCAGGCACCTGGCTTGGAGTCTGCCGATTACTAGCTACATCACTTTGGGCAAGTCACTGAACCTTTCTTTGCCTGATTTTCCTCATCTGCAAAAGGTAGCTGATTAATACTATCTACCTCACAGGATTGTTGAAAGGATTAAGTAAAACAAAAGGTAGCTGATTAATACTATCTACCTCACAGGATTGTTGAAAGGATTAAGTAAAACAAAAGTGTAAAACTACTCTGTAAACTCTAAAACCCTATAGACACTAGCTGTTAATATTATTCACCCTGAAAGTTTCACTCAGGATAGCTCTTCTCATGCACCGATACTACTGGCTATGCTTGTGCCAGAAATCAGCATGTCTGGATACAGAATCAAATATCCAAAATCTTCATCTATTATCCAAGTATGAGATATACAATCTCCTTCCAAATGAATGATGTCCCCTGGCTCTACTGGTACAGAGCACCTAAAAACAAAGCAAAATCAAAGTATCAATACATAGTTTAGGTTCCTGCATTTAAATTTGGTAAGGAGGCTTCAAAAAATAAACATTTAATCTGAAGAAATACGTATTTCTAAATTTCTGGATCTTTTTTTAAAATTAAATACCAGGATGCAGTCTTCTGAATCAACTCCTAGTCATTTGAAACACACCAGAGAATATTCATGGGCTTTCCTTAAATCTCAAAAAAGGAAAACTGCTTTAGCATCATCTACTGAAAAAGCTATCTAATCTTTAATGGTATAATGTAAAGCGTCAACTATAGAGAACGTTGTTTTAATAATTAATTTTCTAATTCTTAAGACTACAGAATATCTCAGCTTCTGTAACTTTTGGGGCATGAAGTCAAACCCAATGTAGCAAGAATAAAATCATATTTAACTAGTTCAAACCATCCAACTTGAAACCTAGAGAAAAAACCTAGACAAATTCAGACCTCCACCTTCTCTGTCTCCGCTTTGCCCCTTACATATCACACTTCACTTGAGTGGAAAAATCTAGGTTCAAAGAATGTTCTTATGCTGTAATTAATTTTCCTCATAGTGAGAATCTGAGTTTAAGCTGCCATCTTAAAATAGAAAAGTACCGGGAAACAGGAAACAGTCATCTAATAAATCCCTCTGTACTTATTTTCCAATGACAATAAAAAGCAAGTTTTGGATAAGGGAATTAAGATAGATGTTGGAATAAAAGGCACAATTTTTATGCAGAATTAATTCAGGCTGAAATAAACTCCCTTTATTAATAATTAAATTATAGTGAAATGCACACAAGCCTAGGTTTTAAGACGGTACCCTTAAGAATCTTCCAGATCAGTGCTAAAAGTCACACAAAAATTACCAGTTATTCCTAAGGATGCACAATTCTTTATAGTCTAGCAACTGGGAAGCAGTGATGATTAGGTGCTTTTCACAGTTTCCTTCTTCATTCTGTACAACATTGACGGCTAATACCAGGTACCGGTTATCCACTCCTCGGCTTAGGACTGTTTTAGAAAAGGAAGCTTCCACCTTCCTAAAACACACACATACAAAACCAATGTAACACACGCATGAAATAAGAAGCTATCTAATCTCCTTTATCTAAAAACCAACTTTCTAGTTTTTAGGTTTGTTTCTTCTGGAAAGCTTACCACATGTTAGCCAAAACGTAAAAATTAAGAGAGCAAGGACATAGAACGCTATTATAAAAACTTCCCAGAAACAATGCCATTTAAAACATGCTTATGATATGAATTTTTCCAATTTAATCATTAATCCCATGATTATGAGGATTAAGGAGAAATTGAAAAACATGAAACAACACATTCCTACCTCCGGTGTGAACTTTCTCAAAATAAATAAAAGGGAATATTTTGGACAGTATCCTCTTTGTAATAAAAGAGATGTTTGTTATAGAAAAGCACACATAGCATAGGGGTTCAATGCAGTCCTACTGTAAGCTACAGAATTATATTAATCTTTAAATTAGGAGCATAGCTAGAAATCACCTAGTCCAACCTATTTAATGCAGGAAACCCTTCCATGAAATCGCACTCAGTATAAACCAGCCCCCTGCATTGTAGACAAAGCAAACTTAACATATTAGCTCATTCCTTCATAAAGAAACTCAGAAATTTCTTTCATAATGGGTAAATCAATTTCGCAATACTTTTATCTATTGATCCTAGCCGCCTGACACTATGCAAAATAATCTCTTCTCTAGAAAACATTAAGTTCCTCTTAAATCTCTCGTTTGATTGCGGTAAGACTCCGAGTCAAAAGTCATTACCCCTCGAATTATAACACCAAGTGTCTTTCACATTACTCTAAAATTATGTCACCCATCCTAGGTTCTAATATTGTGTAACCTCCTCATTCAACTACTTCACGCAGCCTCAGGCCATGAATTTCACAAGGTAAGCTGAGACGCCTTAAAGATCTCCCCAAAAGTATTGCTGATCAAACCCCCAAAAACGCAAAGGTCAGTCAACAATAATTAGCACCAACTATTGAAAAAATACTGCTACTGAAAATAATTCCACACCATGACTGTGGGTCGTTTTCCCCGACCATTCAAACCGACATGAGGATGCATGTCTCTTGGATAAGTTCTCCAACTAAACAAAGAGAAAAGCATCTGGCAGTTTGCAATTTCCCTTGTTTGAAGACATTTTTTAAAGTGGCTGGGACTCTCCAAATTCGGAAATAAGTGAAATCAAGGGAAAGAATTGCTGGGTAACGGACAGTCCCCAGGCTCTGGCACGAGTGGGGCCCCCAAAAGAACCCTGCGAAGCAGACCCCAGCTCCGAACGCTCGTCTGGCGCCCCGGAACCTGAGCCGCGGCGTGGGGGTGCGGCCTCTCCCGCTCCTTTCTTTCAAATCTCCCGCTTTGCTCCCAGACCTCCCCCGCCCCGCTCCGCTTACGGCTCCGCCGGCGGCTCAGCATTCTCTCTGAAACTCTTCTCCATGAGCAGCTCCAGATCACCCAGCTGCTCCATCCCAGGTGCGGAGACTGCAAACGGTCGCCAGGTAAAGTGAGGGGTACCCGGAGCAAGGTTGCAAAGGGAGAGGAGCGCGGGTCGGGGAGGCGCCGTGCGCATGCGCCGACCAGCCGTGGTCGCAAGAGACCTGCGCGGGCAGCCCCGCCGCGTGCGGCTTGTTCCATGTGGATCACTGCACCCGGGCGACCCAGGCCCTGAAGCCGACTTTGCACCCTTGCCTTGGGTTTTGGGAAACAGGGAGTCTTCATAATCTGTCCGAGACTAAATGCTCTTGCCTTCTCTCTAGACAAGCCAACCCATTCCCAGCGCACGCTCTTAGTTTGAATCAGAACCATTTGCAGTTGCTCAAATCCTGGCTTCCCTTGTTAGCTTTCAGAATTTTGCCCTCTGGAAAACCACCTCTCATCCTCCATTTCTCCATTTTTTTTTTTTTTTTTTTTTTGGAAAACTGAGAAAATAGAAGCTGTCAGGTAAGAACTTTCTCATCATGCTACGAGTAAATCTATAAAAACTACAATATCCATACCGCGCCAGCCTTTCAAGTTGAAAAAACAATCCTCTTTCAATGGGCAAATCCTCTGTACTCAAAATGCTAAGGCCTAGAGTATTCTCAAGCTCATTGCTTCTTCAGTTATTCCCTCAGTCTCTTGTATCAGCAATCTGTTCCTCACTATTGGATTGCTCCCAGGCTTATAATGTGGCCCAACATCTCCCACTTTTAAAAGATGTTACCTTAAAGAAATTTACCCAATTCCTTTCTTGACCACCCTCCAGAGCAAAATTTTTTTAAAGAATTTCTTTAAGGCTATCAATTTCAACTCCTATTCACTTTCCTTTGTTTTTAATTAAAAAGCAATTTATTTTACATATGTAGAATATTAACCACCTTCAAAAATAATATACTACAGAATATTTAAAATATACAGAAAGTTGTAAAATATAATAAAATGATCAACTCATAAGCCTGTCACATAACTTAGTCTTTATCAAGAGCTGTCCCACGTTCATTTTTATTCATATAAAAATTATGAGCAACTTCTTGAAAAAAATTGGAAAGGCCTTGCATGCAGTAAATACAGATTTTGAACCAGTGACACTACACCCAAATGGTTTTACTCCAACCTCACAGGCCTTCTCAGGCTCCTTTACTATCTCTTCATTTTCTGCTCAATCTCTAAATGTTAAAAGTCCTCGGAGTTCAGATCTCAACAAATTTATCCATCAATTAGATCTCTAGGTTATTCCACCCATTTTCACAGCTTTAAATACCGTCTCTATCCTGCCAACTCTCAAGTTTAAATTTACAGGCAATTATTTTCCTCTGAATTCAAGAATCCAACTGCCTCTTTGACATCTATACTTAGAAATATTATTGGGGGGTGGGGGGAGGGAGGGAGGTTCTCAATTACAACCTGGCCAAAATGGAACATTTTATTTCACCCATAAACATATTATTCTTCTCAATGATAGCACTATCCACCCAGAGGATAAGGCCAGAAACACAGATATTATCTTTAATTTCTTTCTATTATTACATTCAATCCATAGGCAGACCAATAGCTTCTGCCTCTAAAACTATCTTCTCTCTACACCTTTCCATCTTCACTGTCACCACCTGATGATTATGTCTGTAAAACTGCAGTGGATGCCTACATGTACTTCCCATTCTTGTCTCCCTGTAATTCAACCCTTTTCCCCAATACTTTATCATGAAAATTTTCAAATGTACAGAAAAGCTAAAGAATTATGTAATGAACACCCATATACCTATCACTTAGAGTTTACAATTACCATTATGCTATCTTTAATTTATCATATGTATATTTATCTAGTCATTCCTCTACCCATCCATGAATTCATGTTTTTTTTAATGCGTTTCAAAATAGGCATTTAGAGTCCATTTCGCCTCTAAATATTTAGTATGCATACCATTAGCTAGAGCTTAATATTTATGATAGTTTAAGTTTGTATTTACATGTAAATTTTAAATTTTACATAAAATGAAATTGTCAAATCTTATGTGTACCATTTGATGAATTTTGGCAAATGTGTTTAACCCAAACCCCTACTAAAATACAGAATGTTATCATCACTCCAGGAAATTTCATGCCCTTCCCAGGCAATTCCCACATCTATCCTACTAGAGAAGCAACCACCAATCTGATTTTTTTTCACCAAAGATTAGGTTTATCTATTCCAGAATTATATAATGGAATCGTATGGTACATACTATTTTGTATCTTGCTTCTTTCATTCAGTATGTTTTTTAGATTCATCCTTACATGAGTGAATAATTTGTTCCTTTTTATTGCTGAATGGTAGTCTACTTGTCCAGTCCCCTGTTGATGGACACCTGGGCTATTTACAGAATTTTGCTATCTTGAATAAAGGTGCTACAAATATTCTTGTATAAGTTTTTTTGTGGACATATGCTTTTATTTTTCTTGGGTAAATATCTTGGAGTGAAATTTCTGAGCCATAGGTAGTTTTACATTAGGTTTATAAAAAACTGCCAGACCTTTATCCAAGTGGTTGTAACATTTTACACTACCACCAACAGTGTACGAACATTCTAGCTTCTGCACATCCTAGGTAACATTTGATGTTGTCAGTCTTTTTAGTTTTAATTTGTTTTTCCATCAACTAATGTTATTGAGTACTTTACTACAGGCTCAGTCATTTCTACACTTTCTTTTGTAAAATGTTCAAATCCTTTGCCCGTTTTTAAAAATTGCATTGTCATTTTATTATTGAGTTACAGAAATTTTCTACATAATTCTGGACATAAAACCTTTGTAAGGAAGGTTTTACAAGTATTTTCTCCTAGTCTGTGGCTTGCCTATTCATTTTCTTAACAAGATATTTAGATATGCAAAAGTTTTCATCTTTATGAATCTAATTTATTTTTCTTCTATGATTTTTGCTTTCTGTGACCTAAGAAATCTTTTCTATTCCCTAAGTAATGAAGATATGCTCCTACATTTTCTTTCTTGAAGCTTTATTGGTTTATTTTTTCATTTAAGTCTATGATTCTTCTCAAATTATTTTTTGTGTATAGTATGAGGCAGAGATTGAGAGGTCCAAGGCCCTCCACACATGCTCCCATGTGTATATCCAATTTTTCCAGTAGCATTTGTTAAAAAGACTTTCCTTCTCCATTGGACTGCTTTGGCACTTTTGTTAAAAAATCTAATGACCATATTAGTATCGGTCTGTTTCTGGACAGACCGATATTCTGTTCTGTTCTTTTGATGTTTGTCAGTCTTTATGCCAGTACCACACTGTCACAATTACTACAGCTTTATAGTAAGTCATATGGTCAGGTAGTGATGTCACTGTTCTTTTTTAAGTTTGCTTTGGATATTCAAGGTAGGTCTTTTGCATTTCTATATAAATTTTAGAATTAGGTTGTAAATTTCTACAAAAAAAAAAAGCCTACTGGAATTGACTGAGATTGCTTTGGATCTATACATTTGAGAGAATTGATTTCTTTACAATATAGAGACTTCTATATTCATAAATATGGTTTATCTCTCCATTTATATAGATCTTCTTTAATATCTCCAATATTTTGTAATTGTCAATGTAGAGATCTAACATATTTTTTGTTAAATTTAAGTATTTTATATTATTTTAAAATTATTTTCCAATTGCTTTCTGCTAGTACATAAAAATATAATTTTTATATTTACCGTATATCCTGACACCTTGCTAAATTCACTTGTAATTTCTAGTTGTTTTGTAGATTCATTAAGACTGTCTATGTCAATAATCACATCATCTGTAAATAGAGGCAATTTTACTTCTTTCTGATCTTTATACTTTTAATTTCATTTTCTTACCTAAGTTCACTGGTTAAATAGAAGTTGTGATACTGGGCATCCTTGCCTTCTACCCTATCTTAGTGGGAAAGCGTTCAATATTTCACCAGTAAATATGATGCTATTTCATCATTAAATATGATGCTAGGTTTTTTATAGATACCTGTTATGGTTATCTAACACTATGTATAAAATAAAAGCAAACCTCTAAATTTTAGTGGCTTAAACTAACAACAATCCTTTGTTAGCTTATGAATTTTCAATTGGGGGAAAGCTTGTGTCCGTTCCACAGAGCATCAGCTGAGAGCTGGAGGATCCGCTTTAAAGATAGTTTACGCAAATGGCTGGCAAGTTGACGCTGGCTATCAGTTCCCCTACAGGAGCCACTAGGCTTCCTCACAGCATGGTGGCTGGATTCAAAAAGACCAGGTGAAAGCCATTTCAACATCATGACATAACTTCAGAGGTCACAAAACATCGCTTTCACTGTAGTCAAATGCCCATTTAGCCAGATTCAAGGGGAGGGAACAGTCTCTACCTCTTCATGGGGTGAATGTCAATGATACATGAGAAGAGCATGTGAATGGCATATATTATTGGAAAATATAATCTGCCAAGGATTGAGGACAGTCTCTTCCAACGTGATTAGTTTTTATAATGAATCAATGTTGAATTTTGCCAAGTGCTTTTTCTGCATCTATTGAAGGATCATGGTTTTTCTCCTTTATTATTATGAGAAATTACACTATTGACTTTGATTCTTAAAGTTGGCATTTCTAGGATAAATTCAACTTGGTCATGATAAACTTTTTATACATTGCAAGATTTGATTTGCTAATACATTAAGGATTTTTCCATCTTTGTTCTTGAAGGATACTGGTCTGCAACTTTTTTTGTGTGACAACTTTGTCAGGTTTGGGTATCAAGGTTATGCTGGCATCATAAAATGAGTTGGGAAGCGCTGTTTTCTAATTTCTAAAAGTTTGTATAAGATTCTTCCTTAGATGTTCAATAGAAGTCACCATCTGAGCCTGGAGTTTTCTTTACAAAATGATCTTTGATAGATTCAATTTCTTTAATTGGTTGTGCAGATTTTGTTTCATCTGTCAGCTCTGATTGTGATTTTCAAGACATTTGTCCATTTCATCTAAGTTGTCATTTCCTTGTTAAGGGGCTATTTAGAAATCCCTTATCTTTTTAATGCCCATAGGATTCATAGTGATGTCCTCTTTTTCATTCTCGATAATGGTAATTTATGTTCTTTCTTTTTTAGTTATTAGTGTAGCTAGGGACTTATCATGTTGTTGATCTTTTTAAAGAATGAATTTCGGGTTTTTTTTTGTTATTATTTTTTTAAATGAAAACCATTGTTGGCATAGCAGAGTGATCCTTGTAAAAAGATAATCAGACATTTTTATCCCTCTACTGAAAATCTTCAAAGATTTCCCATTCCATTTAGAATAAAAGACAAAGTCATTACCATACCCGATAGATCCCTATATGATTCAGCCTTTGTGTACTCCTCCAATGCCATTTGTTGCTACTCCTTCACTCACAATGCTTCATTCATCCTGGCCTTCTGAAATTTCCTATGTCAAGCCAGGCTTTTTCCTATTTCAGGAATTTTGTATGTGCTTTTCTCTTAACCTGGGCCATTCTTTCCCCACAACTTTTTGCATGGCTGTTTCGTTTTTATCCTCTGTATGTCAGGTTAAAATTCAACACATCAAAAAAAAATTTTTTTTGAACCATTCTAAAGTAGCTCTGATCTTTACATCCCACATTATTTTCTATCACGTAATCGATTTACTCCTTTAATAAGCATTTCCATAAACTGTAATCATATGATTGGTTTATGTTTGACATGTTCAAATTTATTGACATGTTAATAGTTTCCTTTGAATAGGATGCTACTGTGCTATACTGTGTAATACTGTGTACAGCATCATAGCTAGAATTGGCTATAGATTCAGACTGGCTGAATTTGAATCCACTTCTACCTTTTATTGTGTGAACTTAGACTAGTTACTTATCACCCTGGGCCTCCCATCTGTACTAAAGGAATATTAAATAGTACCTATCTTATAGTATTGTTGTAGAGATAGAGTAAGGCATCAAAATGCTTAAAACAAGGCATGGAACATAGTTAAGTCCTCAGGAAAAGTACATGACTTGTTCTCATTGATTTCTAGTGCCTAACGCAGTGTCTGGTATCCAAAGAATGGATGTGAGGAACTGTATGAAGTGTACATTGCTGTACAAGTGAGTCATGTATCATTGGCTCAACTCTGCAAGGCAATGCATTACTCACATAACAGGTTTTATTATTTGCCATTCTTCCTGGATCAAATTAGCAACAATTTGGTTCATTTCTGTGAAACAAACCAAATGACTTTCTTTCTAAATTGTTCTTTCCGTGAGCTATTTGTGCCTCATTTCTCCCTACTAGAACATAAGATCTCCAAAAACAAGGACTAATCCTTCCTTCTTCCCATCAGTAAACATCACTGAGTACCAATTTTGTGCCAAATCTTGTGCTACTTATAGGGATGAAGGCATGGCTTTATCCTTGAGAGAACCAACAGAGGGGACACAGGTAAACAAGCAATACCATAAAGTGTGGTACATACTCTATTAGAGAAATCCCCAATGTTAGATATTACTGAGCATCCAAATCAGATTTTAAGTACAGCTAACAGATCTCCCAAGATAAGCTCACATAATGCTGATATAATACCTGGTACATAATGGGTGCTGAGTAAATAAATGTTGAGTACCCTTGGGAAGAATGGGGTAAGAAAATTATACATATACCCATTAACCTTTCCACCTCCATAGAGGTAACCATTGAAAGCTAGAAGTGGTACATCACTTATCAATCCCTAGACGAGACTACTGTCCCATTCTATAGATCAGAAGGGTATAACAACCTAAAGGCAGGAAAAGAGTAATAATGGAGAACAAAACAGAAATAGTCAATCTTCAAAGAGAAAATAATCTGGCAAGATGCACTTGGGTTATCAATCTGAAATAAATCAGATATAAATACAGTCATTATTTTAAATATTCTTCCATTCTGACTGCTTATGTTTAACATTTGTGCTTCAATAATGTAATAGTTAAAAGAGCAATATTGTCAAAATATGAATTAAATTTATTTTTAATACCCTGTGTATTCTATAAAGACACAGAATGTAAAGTTATATTTAAAAAAATATTCAGTCCTTTTTATTGATAATATAACTGAGATACTTATTTTATACATTTAAATAATTTTGAGACTAGATAACAATATTTACCTACAGTATAACCCAGAAACGAAATATCCAAAATAGTTTTAGGAACACATGTATTTCTAGCTGCAGGTACATTTATAAACCATACAAAGATACATATTTATTTTAAAATAAAGACTTTGAAAATGAAACTAGTTCACCTAATTTTTACCAAGGTATGACAAGAAATCTTTTATGCAAAATAAAATATTGAAGCAAAAATAACACTTTCGCCTTAGCTTTCTAATGTCTTAAAAAACTACATCAATTCTACAAATCACTATTTCTGAGGACAAAACTATAACTGTTCCCCTTCCTCTCCCATCATGCTTACAATAAAACATAAAAGGTACTCTAAACACATAAATGGAATTCTAACATTTTAAACCATTTTACTATAAAGGATAGCAATTCAAATCAGTTTTACATTTCTATTTAAGTTTATATTGCACTAAAATTATTTTACATGGAAGAACTGGTTGATGTATCATAAATAATTCCTTAGGAAAAACCTTTGACATTCACAACTATTTATGGATATCTCAAATGGATACTTCAGCATCCACTCAAATAAATTTTCTAGTATACACCAAATCATTTAACAACACGAATTTATAATGCTAATCTGTTTTGAAAGCAAAGATATCCAATATTCATTATTACTGCCTTTAGAAATATATTGACTTTTTAAAATATTTAAATCAGTCATAATACTTGGTAATAACATTTGGCAATACTTAAAAGTTCTTCATTTATTGTTGAGTCTCTACGTGACTTTTTAAATACATTTATTTTTATTAAAATGAGAAAAAGTGTCCTTTTATACAGTAGAGCAGAATTATGAAAAGAGAAATAATAAGAATAATACTTCAATACTGGTTCTAAGCTATGGTTTATATAACTTAAAAAATTCAGTTTCTCATCATTCTGCTGCAATATAACCAAGCCTGTTTTATTATAATAATAATCACCAATATTAGAGTTTTTGGAAATCATGATTACAATTAAAACTTGGAACAGCATGATAAAGCTAATGGCAACCTCTTGAATCCTATTTTAAGTTAGTTCTATTTCCAAATAACACTTTTAAAAGGTTTCAAATAACCTAACTGATTAGCCAGCATCAGTTTAGGAATTTTTTAGATGTTCTATGGTATAACTTTTGGCATCAAAAAGTATAGTAAGCACTTTTTATTTGCAATGAATAAAAAAAATCAAGTACTAAAATACAGTGGTTCCTGTGACAGGGTAAATATCCTCATTCAAGTAATGTTCTCCTAAAAATTAAAATAACATTTATTTCTCCCTCTGAGAGTTTATTATGGAAATCACAATTTTTTCTTAGTTGAGGCGAAAAAACTGCTTCATAAGTTCATACGTTGTAAAAGCCACTGCTTGAGAGGGAATGCAGCGAATGTAATTCAGAGATAAACCACGATATAATCCTTTTCGAATTCCATGTTGTCCATAGACATACTTCATAGTCGCCCACATGGTACTGAAAGACAATGGTTGAATGATACCTTTATGCCCTCTCATGAAGACAATTTCAGGATCCATAACAGCTGTATGTCTGTCTGTCTGTCTGTATGTATGTATGTATTTGAAGAAATTATTTAAATTCCCCCTCACCGCACCTCCCCCGTCATAATAGCATTTTTAAAAGATAAAATGCCATCTTAAATAGCTTTGGGAAAGGAAGTGCTAAAATAAGCTAAAATTCACACTGAAACACCAATTCATTCCAAACTACTACAAGCACTATGCATATAATTGCAGGGCTCATTAATACAATGTGTTTTGTTTGTACTATGTCTGTGACATTTACTGTCAACACTATTTCATAGTAATATCTGAAATACTGATGTTATCTGTTTAAAGTATGAATAGTTTTCCTTTAAGCTTTCATTTCAGCTTAAATTCTGTACTATAACTAGCAGATGGTTACAGAATTAAAGCTTGAAGGACTATCTTTCAGATTTCAGCAATAAAGACTATGTTTTCAAATGGTGTGTTCTTTCCTTTCAAATCAACATTTTGGGCTTTGCCTTTCCCTTTCAATAGAAAATCTGGACTGAAATCTTAAAAAAATCTTTTGGGTGAAAGGTAATTCAAAGGTCCTGAAAAAAACATTCTGCTCTCCCCTGAGGGACAACACATCGCCAAGCAGCATGATTCTAAATCTCTATAGATAGATTATAAAAAATTCTAGAGCTGTGCTGTGCAATAATGGTAGCCATAGCCATAGGTAGCCATGTTGAGATGTGCTGTGAATATAAAATACATCCTGGACTTCAAATGGTTAGTATAAAAAAGGATGTAAAATGCAGTAATGTTGAAGTGATATATTTTAGATATATTAAAGTAACAAAAAATATTTTTTAAAAATTTCATCTGTTTTAATGAATTGTTGAAAATGGCATAGATGATAGAGGCTTTGTCCTCTTGCGAAAATTAAAGCTGTGACAGAAACATGAAGCAAAAAGCAAGCAAGTTGCTTGGGATCCAGATAGCAGAAGCCCTATGACTAGGGATAGAAATAAGAAATCACCCTGCAAAGGAAGAAAGTGGGAGGGGGCAGAGAGGCGGGGCAGAGAGGCGAGGCTGCCTGGTCCGATAGTCTAAGTGGGACAGAGGCTACCACCAACAGCAGCCAGAATCTGCATATGCAGATGCTTTTTTTTTTTTTTTTTTAACATTTCACTTTGGTTCATGATTTATTCACTTTTTTCCCCTTCTCTTTAATTCCCTCCACACTTCCACCCCTGACCTACAGATGTTGCTGTAACCCCTTAAGAACTGGATGTCTGAAGGCGGGTGTCTCCTCCCACATGCTCAGGGCATGCCCGGGGCCTGGCATACCAGCACACTTTGGGGGCCTGATGCACCCAGGGAATGGTCCATGGCTACACCTGGGTGCAAACCCAGGACCTTTTGCGTGTAAAGCAGACATGCTAACAGCTACACTATGGAGCTATCCCTGATTTATTCATTTTTAAAATGGAGCAACTTTAAAGTGTTTTATTAAGAAAACTGGGATCAAGACTTGGGTCGGTCTTAGGGGCAAGGCCAAAACCACCCTGGCCAACCACCCTGCCCACACGAGCATCCCTTCCTCTGCCATCAATGCTGCATGCCTTGTCCTCATCCAGAAACCCACTGGTTGCTCCCTGGTCTCCCTGCAGCCTTTTTCTACACGCAGGCTGCTACCCTGCCGCCATCTACCGCTGGCTGCATGACCCTCTCCACGTCTCTCTCCGCCCGGGGTCAGGCAGCAAGACAGCGCTGAGACCTTGTTTACTACCTGCGTTGCCTCAAGGACACTGAGTTTCGGTCCTTTCAGCAAAGGACTCAGTGGAAGGCAGAGTGCCTCCGGTCTCTGCTGTCTGCACAGCTGCCACTGTGGGGCAGCCTTCACGGACAGCCACACTCTGGCCATGAGTGCAGCCAGCTCACCTGTCAAACACATGTGCATCAGCTGGAATCGCTTTGCCTTGAAACCCTCTGCCTAAAATCCCCCCTTTTTTAAAAAAAAATTTAATTAGTTTCAAGTATATAGTACATTGGTTAGACTTCTATATAGTTTGTAAAATGATCCCCAATTGCTCCCTCCCTCCCCTGACCCTCCACCTAGCCAACGTATTAATGCTGACTGCATTCCCATGCCACGCTCCTCATCCCCCTGACCACCCATCAGCTACTAATTTATACTTTTTTAACCCTTCATCCAATTTTCCCAGCCCTCCAAAACGCGCCCACCTCTATCAACAAATTGTCCACTACATTTGTGAGTCTGTTTTTGATTAGTTTGTTCTTTTTATTCCTTAGATTCCACATATAAGTGAAATCATATATTATTTATCTTTCTCTGTCTGACTTAAATATCTTCTAGGTCCATCAAAGCATTATCTTTACCTATCTCTTTCCTTTTCATATGTAGGGGTCTTGTTTTCTTAGCCTTTCAGCCACTTTATCTTTTGGTTAACACTTAATTCTTTTCCATTTAAGGTACTTATTGATAGGAATGTAGTTGTTACCATTCTTTATTCCTGTTTTTGACATTTTTTTCTTCTTAAAGAAGTCCTCCAACATTTCCTGTAATACTGGCTTGGTGGTGATAAATTCCTTTAGCTTATTTTTGTCTGGGAAGCTCTTTATCTGTCCTTCAACTCTAAATGATAGCTTTGCTGGATAATTATTCTTGGTTGTAGATCCTGGGTCTTCATCCTGTCGAATATTTTTTGCCAAGCCCTTCTGTCCTGCATAGTTTCTTTTGAGAAATCAGCTGCCAGTCTTATGGGTGTTCCCTTATAAGTAATTATTTGTTTTTCTCTTGCTGCTTTTAATATTCTTTCTTTGTATTTAACCTTTGGCATTTTAATTATGATGTGTCTTGGTGTGGGCCTCTTTGGATCCCTGATTTTTGGAATTCTCTGAGCTTCCTGGGTTTTATGTCCATTTCCTTCACCAGTTAGGGAAGTTTTCCATCATTATTTCTTCAAACAGCTGTTCAACATCTTGATTTTCTTCTGTTACACTGATCAGACAAACATTTGGAGCCTTAATAGTATCCCATATCCTCTTTAAATTATTTTTATAGTCTTGGCATCTTTTTTCTTGCCATTCTGATTGAGTGTCCTGATTGGCTTTCCTGTCCTCTAAAAATAGGGCATTTGATCCTTCTTCTTTTTTATTCCCATTTATCCCATAATATACGTCTAATCTCAGATAATATGTTCTCCATTTCAGACTGGTTCCCTTTTATAACTTCTATTTCCATTTTTATGTTTTTTTTAATCTCTTTGTTGGAGTTCTCTACACTTCCCAAAAGTTCATTGAGCATCTTTATAACCAGTGTTTTGAACTCTGCATCTGTTTGATTGCTTGACTCCATTATTCCTGGATCTCTGTTCTGTTTTCTCATATGGTTTCTGCTTCTTTGTCTTCCCATTTTGGTTCCCTTTCTGTGTCTGTTTTCTATGTACTAAGCAAAGCTGCTAAATCTCCTGGTCTTATTAGTGTGGATTTGTGAAGTAGGTGTCCAGTGGCAAAGTCTTGAGAGGGGTTCAGCTGCAGGCCAATTTAGCCCAAGCCTCTGACCCACTGGGGCCACCTGTTAAGATTCAGCAAGCAATCCACAGATGTGCTTAAGTTGCTTCAAAAGGCCACACCAAGGCCAGCTGCCTCCTCCAGTGTCTCAGCAAGGAGCACCTGACTCGCCAAGGATACACCTGGATGTGACTTGGGTGGGGCTGTGAGTTGGGGGAGGCGGGGTTTCAGGGAATCCTCTGGATGGAGCGACCTCTGTTATTCAGTTTGATGACTTCACAGCTATGGCGGTGCTCTGTCCAGTGCACTGGGAGGCGGGGAGGGTGGGTGCTCATTAGGGAACAATGGATACCGCCAGCACTTCTGTACCAAGCAAGTCTCGCCTAGGCTCTCACTCTGACAATGTCTACTTGTAAGTCCCTGGTGCCCCTCTGTGTGCAGCTGAATCAGCAGTGGTGCTCAGAGTGAGCAGTTCTGTCACCGCGAAAATCCACTTGCTGACACGGCCCCTTTAAGAGGCACCTGCTGCTGCTGCTACTGCTGCTGCTGCTGCAGCCTCCATCCCACTCAGCTACACAGGACCGGGCAGTCCTGTGCATTTGCCCTGCCCTACCTTCTGCTGTTGCAGTGTGATTTATTGGATTTCTCCCTAGTTGTATGGCTTGTTCATCCTAGGCGATTTTTCCTCGCTATTGCTCCTTGTTTCCATCATAACTTTGATTTGGTTACCAGAGGGATGAACAGAGCCTCTATCATCTATGCCATTTTTTTTTTCAAGGACCTGCAGACACCTCTTAAAGGGGCCACATCAGCAACTGGACTTTTGCAGTGATGGACCTTGCTCTGAGCACCAGCACTGGGGTCAGCTGCTCACGGGGCACCAGGGCCTTATAGGGGTACACTGAGTTGTCAGAGGAACGGCCAGAGGCAAGGCTCTCTCCTGAGAGAAGTGCTGGTGCTATCCATTGTTCCTCCATTGAACCCTCCCCCTTCCCAGTGTAGAGAGGCAGCACCGCCATAGCCGAGATATCATCAAACTAGATAACAGAGGTAACTCAGCTCAGAGGAGTTTCTGAAACTCCACCTCCTCAACTCATGGGCCAACCCAAGCCACATTCAGTTGTATCCTCAGTGAGTGTGGTGGTCCTTGCTGAGCCAACTCCAAGACTCACACTGGTGACAGCTGACCTTAGTTTCTGGCGTGGCCTCTTGAGACAGCTGTAAGCACAGCATCTGTGGACTGCTTGCTAAATCTTAACAGGTGACCCCAGAGGGGCACAGGCTGGGGCTAAACTTGACGTGCAACTGAACCCCTCTCAGGACTGTGCCACTGGACACCTACTACACAAATCCACACTAATAAGACCAGGAGACTTAGAAGCTTTGCTTAGCACATAGAAACAGACACAGAAAGGCAGCCAAGATGGAAAGACAAAGAGATAAAGAGAATAGAGATTCAGAAATAATGGAGTCAAGCAATCTAACAGATGCAGAGTTCAAAACACTGGTTATAAAGGTGCTCAATCAATTTAAAAAGAGTAGATGAACGCAGTGAGAACTTCAACAAAGAGATAAAAAACATAAAATTGGAAATGGAAATTATAAAAAGGAACCAGTCAGAAATGAAGATAAAGAGTATATTAGATAAAGAATATATTACAGGGAATCAACAGAGTAGTAAAGAAGAGGATCGAACCACTGATATAGAGGACACTCAATCAAAACAGCAAGAAAAATAGAAGCCAAGACTATAACACTTTAAGGAGCCTAAGGACACAAGTAAATGTAAAAGTATCCTTGTCATAGGGGTACCTGAAGGAAAACAAGAAGTTGAAGAGCTATTTGAAGAAATAATGATGGAAAACTTCCCTAACCTGGTGAAAGAAATAGATATACAACCCCAGGGATCTCAGAAAGTCCCAAAAAAGATGAACCCAAAGAGAACCACATCAAGACACATAATTAAAATGCCAAGGGTTAAATACAAAGGGAGGATATTAAAAGCAGCAAGACAAAAGCTGTTAGTTACCTATAAGGGAGCACCCATAAGGCTGGCAGCTGATTTCTCAAAAGAAACTTTGCAGGGCAGAAGGGCTTGGAACAAAATAGTCAATGTGATAAAGACCCAAAATCTACAACCAAGAATACTTAATGCAGCAAAGCTATCATTTAGAGTTGAAGGACAGATAAAGAGCTTCCCAGACAAAAATCAGCTGAAGGAATTCATCAACACTGAGCCAGTATTACAAGAAATGGTGGAGGGACTTCTTTAAAAAGAAAAACATGTATCAAAAACATGAATAAAGAATGGTAATAACTACATTCCTATAAACAAGTATTTCAAATGGAAAAGAATTCAGTGCTCTAACCAAAAGAAACAGTGGCTGAATGGATAAGGAAACAAGACCCCTAATATGCTGCCTACAAGAGACTCACTTCAAATTAAAGGACATACATAGACTAAAAGGAAGGGGACGGAAAAAGATATTATCTTGATGGACCTAGAGGGTATTGTGCTGAATGAAATAAGTCAAATAGAGAAAGAAAATATCACATGGTTTCATGTATATGTGGAATCTAAAGAACAAACTAAACAACAAAAATAGAAATAAGCTCAGAGATATAGATGGGGGTTTGGGGGAATGTCGAAAAAGGGCAAAGGGAATAAGAAGTAAGATGGATAGTTACAAATTAGACATAGAGATATAAAATGTAGCATAAGGAAAATAGTTAACGGTATTGTAATAAATATGTAAGGGGGAAAAGGGATACTAGATTTATTGGGATGATTACTTATGAGTTATATAGATCTCTAATCACTACGCTGTACAACTGAAACAAATATATTATTGTATGTCATCTATAATTGAAAACAAATCATTGAATTGTACAATGTAAATATGAACAACCAATTGTCTATTATATTTCAATAAAGCCAGGAAAAAAATTTCATGTTTCTTTTTATGTATTTTTTAATGTGACTAACTACCAGATAATGTTAAATTACATACGTGGCTCTAAAGTGCAACCTTTAATGGAAGAACTAGGACCTGTTTAAAACCTTCCAAAGTTATCAAATTAAACTATGGAGATAAATGGAGGATCTAGACTACTGGTGAAGTGAAAGCTTAAAGGAACTGCTCATCCATCCTGTCAACAGTCCCATCTCCCTACTTACTTTAAACATGACATTTCCTAAAGAAAATGAATGATGACAAATAGAGAACTTACAGGCACTTTTCAAATTCTGGAAGAACAGCTCCTAATTGCATTCTCGACGAGTTACATCAAATGGGTAGCTAAAAGAAGAAAAAGGCAAAGGACTTTAAAATGATTTTTAGTTTTCTACTCAACAATTATTGCATACAAAGCCCTAGATATGCTAAGAATTAATGTGTTCCTTATTGTTTTGTCTAATCTGGGAGTCAGGATATAAGCACATGAGTAAAATTAAATAACAATAAAAGTTTCTAGACCTTTGCTTCTGTGGTTCCCTCAGGTTAGACGATTCTTCCCTCCAATCACCACAAAATCAAGCTCTATTCCTTACTCAAGGCCAAATTAAATGCCACTTCCTGAACCAGGGTTTCTCACATTTGGCACTACTGACATTTTGGGTTGGATAACCCATAGCTGTAGAGAGTGTCCTGAGCATTGTAGGATGTTTAGGTGTATCCCTGGCATATGCCACTAGATGCCAGGAACACACTCTTAGTTATGACAATCAAAAATGTCTCCAGATATTAATAAGTGTCCACTGGAGGCAAAATCACCTGCAGTTCAGAACCACTACCCTAAGATTTCACCAAGTCCCCCTCTATACAACAGACCAACAAAAAAATTTTCCTTAAGAGCTAAAATGAACAATATAAATAACTGCATTTAGAGAGCAGAAAAAATTCTATGTTAAAATTGCCTGAAATGAAAATATACAAAAGTAATCTCTTTTAGGAGTGGGATCCAGGTGATTTTTGAAAATTATTTTTATTTTCCTAATAATTTTGCTAATATTTTGACCACTTATATTAGGTCTTGTGCTAAACAATTTAGGCACATTATCTCATTCCATCTTTACACCAATTGCTTTTTATCCCAACATAAGAGAAGAAAAATTCAGTCTTAGAGACATTCTTCAGTGTCACAAAGCTGCTTTCTATTTTCCTATTCAAAGCTCTCCAATATATACATAGGTGATATATGACATAAATAATTATAGACATTTAAATTTACTATGAAAAATTATAATTTTTTTAAAACCCCATGTACCAACTAAATAGCTCATGAAATAACATTACCAATAGTTGAAGCACCCTACATACCTCAACAGCATCTCCAATAATTATTTTTTAATGGAGAGTGGGGAGATTTTAAAAAAAAACTATGGGGATAAAGGGACCAAAATATCAACCTGGAGGAGTCAGCTTCCAAGCAGGAACAGATGTATGTGGGTAGAAGGAGCTGATTAGTAGAGAGGAGAGAATATAAGAAGACAAGGTACAAGGATCAGAACTAGGGGAATAACAATTAGGAAGAAAAAACAGCATTGCAGGTAATGTCCCAAAGCAAAAAATGATAAGACTCAGTAACTATTTGGATATAAAAAATGTGAAAAATGATTTCAAGGTATTAACAGGAGTAGAAGATTAATGATTATCAGTGGCAAATAGGAAAGTTGGGAGCTGAAGACTGTCACGACAAAGAAGACAAGAAAGTCATATCTGAATTATGGAGTATGCACTGACAGCAGAAGTCCAAGTAGTAACAGCCAAGAGCTTGCTAAAGGTACTGGTGAGTCAATAATGCAGATTTAAATAGACATGGTTATCTGTACAGAGGTACCACTGAAACCATAAAGATAGAGGAGCTATTCTAGATATTTAAGGGAAGAACAGAAGACTAAAGTCTGGCCGGACCTTAAAAAAACTGGCATAGATAGGTAGGAAGAGGAGGACATGAATCAGCAAAGTACCTGAAAAGTTCCGAAGGTCAGGGAGCATGATCGCCAAGAGAAGGCACTGTTACAAAAACCAAGGAACTGGAACAACTGTTAGGAGGGTAAAAGATCTGAGAAGGAGCCATTGGATCTGTTAAGAGTCAACGGGTATAGAATATAGTTTAAGAAGAGAAGCGGGAAAGAATAGACACATTTTAAGGATCTAAGTTAGAAATGAATAATAAAAAAAGGGGGCAGTAAAATCAAGAGGAGAATCAAAATAGCTAGAGGCGCTTGTGTTTCTGCAAATGAAAAAGGAAGGTTCCACAGCTAGGTTGCAAAAGTAAACCACACACATATTTTCTTTGTTAACTTAAATCTAGCATAATCTGCTTCCACACACAAGTGCACTGAACCTTCTTTCACAAAGGTAATCCTTAAATGTAAAATACAATGAACACCTTACTTTTCATTACTTATCTTACTTTGACTTTTCTTTTTCCACTGGATACTCTTTTGAGTCTATGACAGTACTATTTCCTGTTGTCTTCCTGTTTTACAGGATACTTCTCAGTCACAGAAAGCTTTTCTTCATTCTGCTTCTGAAAAGTCCCTGCTTCTTAATATTACAGCTTCTTTTCATCTCATCTACTCAATATTTTTTGGTCTAGAGAAATTCTTTGACGCATCTTTCTAATTATAACATAGTAATACCTTTATCTATGTTTCTACTAGAACTTAAATTAATCTGTAACTCCATCATTATATTACTACTGTCTTAATAAGAGTATAGGCTTAAGGCAATAACTTTGTTTTCCCTTCAGTGAATGCTTAGTACACATTCTGACACAAAGCAGGCCTTCATTATTTTAGTGCAAGAGAAGTTGTGCCTCCTTAAACACACAAACACAATAAATGGCTCAAATTTCAGAAACTTCATATAGGCAAATTCCTGAGAGAATATGGATGAAAACTACACTTAGTGTTTCTTTCTAGCTTTCTTTTATCTTTTAAATGAATTCACAGGAAATTCCGTAGGTTCAAACTCATTTGGTCAGTTTGGCACATAATTATTTATAATATGCTAAAAGTGTGGGCACATGTAAAAAAAAGTATGATATTAATACTTATATTTTACAAGAGATCCTGTATATTAATAATCTATTAGAAAAAATAAAATGATTAACCAATGCTGAGAATCAGGATTGGGTAACTATAATTTGACTGAGTTAAGTTGATGAGGAACTTACGATATTGTCTGTGCTATTGCTCCAGCAACACCACCACAAAGTAAGTTTATGTGAGTTTTCAAAACTAAGACATTAGGATTGTCTGATGAAGGTCTGCCAAGAAGGGTAGGAGCATGGGAAAGCCCAACACTCTTTAAGGTACCAAAAGTAAAAAATGAAACACCTGAAAAACAAAATATAAATTCACCACGAGCTTAACAGAACATGAGCTGTGAAAAGACACTGTTCTTACATAATAACCAATTAACTCAAGGAACTAACTATGCATTTCCTTTCCTAATGTTTCCTAAGATAAAAGATTTAATTAATGTATATCACTAACCTAAAAATGACAAAATTATCACCTATAAAAATTTATAGCATTGGTTTTTACACACTAAAGTATAGTTCAGTTCCCTGAATAAAGACAGTAGTGAGTATAATGCCACCTTATATATAAATAGAATTAAATAATTTTCCAATGTTTCACATGAATAAAAATTAAACTCATTATTAATAATTATGAGTAAATAGAACAACTTCTATTTATAGTAACAATAATGGTGATAAAGATAGAGGCAAAAAGTTCAGAAGTGACAAAGCATTGTTATTTTAATTCGATGTCTAATTTTGCCTGCAAGGAAGAGTTGTGACCATGAGAGAAATATTCATATTGACTCATGAGACACATGGAATGTAATAAATATTGAATTAAGTTATTGGTAATATGTAGTTGGTGCTTGCTAAATATTTACATGATTTTATAACAGACCCATTAAAGTCATACTTTAATAAAATCAATAATAGAATTCAAGCATTCCTGTTATCTAAGCATTACTTAATATCTTGATATCCACTAAATTTTACAAAACACATTTTAAAAGATACTTGATGCCTAAGAAGAAATAAGCACTAACAAAAATTCAGTCTAGGATAATACCTCAACATACACATTCTTTTTACAAAATTCTTATAATCTTATAGCATTTTGAAATGATAATATACATTTTTAGAATATTCATATACTTTTATTTTGGGAAATCTATTCTAAAGACTTAATCTAAATATAGAAGAAGCTCATGACAAGGAAGTTCATAGCAAATTAAACATAAGTACAAAAAATTAGAACTACTTAAATGATGTGAAATCATATTTAGTGAAATATAATGACAATTTATAAAAATATTTGTAAAGAGTATTCAAAACTATTTTTAAAATTTGGAAAATGGGGAAAAAATAAGAAATGAAGTTATATACATATACTATAACTATGTAAAAAATATTTTAAAAACTAAAACTAAAAACAAAAACAAAAATAGAGAAGAAAACAGCAAAATATTAAAGAGCACAAAAAAAAAAGAGTTCTGATTTCAGCATCATGGCAATATGGGTATTCTGAGGGACTCTGTCATTGCAGAATAACTATATCCGTTATGGGGCATGCAAAAATGATGAGAAGGTCTCCAAGAATCCCCAGTACCACCACCTCCAAAAAAAGTAAGCTAGAGTCCACATGGGAGTTGTGGGCCCATGAGAAAGGTGGAATGACTCTACATATTGTTGCTAATAGCAGCAGAGCTAATCATTGGGCCTGTCATTGGGCCTACAAAATAATCACTGGGTCTGAAGCTCAGAGATTAAGATCAAGTAATGAGCTCATAATTAAAGACCGCTAAGAATAAGAAGAGGCAAAAAGTTGTATATTTATAAAGAATAAGGGGGTAAGGATTCAAAAAATAAGCAAACAAGAAAGAAATAAAAATAAACATAAAAAGAAAAGCAATGAATGGAAATCAAATAGCAAGGTATAGAAACAAGTCCAAATATATCAATAATCATAATAATCATTAAGTGGATTAATTGACAATTAAATATTCTATAGACTGGATTAAAAAATATCCAGCTATATGATGATAACAAAAGAAACATTCAAAAGACATGAAAAAGTAGAAAGTAAAAGGATAATAAAAGATATACTAGGCAAATATTAACTTGGATCTAGCCAAAAAAAAAAAAATCCATTATTAGATGGGGAGAAAGGATCTGAACAATAACTAGATGATAACTGGAATTTTTTTTTTCAAGTTTCAGATGGTATGTGGTAATTCTTTAAAAAAAGAATAACAAGCTGAATAGAGATGTTGTGGATGAAATAAAGTGGATTTGCTTTAAAACAATTTGGGTTGAAGTAATTAGGGAGTAGATAAAACAAGATTGGTCATGAATTGATCACTGTGAAGCTGGGTGATAGTTAGATACATGGTGATTCATTATACTATTACCTGCTTTTGAATATGTTTGAAAATTTCCAAATTTTAAGTAAAAACAAATAAATAAAATAACAAACTCATGGGATGTAGCTAAAGCAGTATTTGGAAAAAAAAATGCTTACATTGGGGGGTTGGGGATGGGGGGACCCAGAGCCTGAAAATTAATGAAGTAAGCATCCAACTGAAACTTAAACCCAGAGAACAAGAGATAATTAAGACATGAACAAAAATTAATGAAGTAGAAAATAAAGGTAGATTAGAAAATAGAAAAAAGCCAAATTTTATTCTTTACAAAATCTGATAACTGATAAAATAAACAAAAATGAAAAAGCGGACATGACTATAGATAGAGCAGATTTAAAAAAAATATGAAGGAAAATCTTCTGCCAAAAAATTGAAAACTAACACAAAATGGTCAAGTTAAAAATGGTAAAGAAGGGTATAAATGACCAAAAATGACTCACAAAAACCTGAATGATACTATAATCATCCAAGAAATTAAAGCAGTATTTTATAAATCACGCCACAGTGAAAACTTGCAAGAAACAGATGATTCTAACCATTCTATGCAGATTCTTCCTGAGGATGGAAGAAGTACTCTTCAACTCATTCTATGAGACCTAGATACCCAAACTACACAAGGATATCACAAGAAAAGGAAATTACAAGCTAATTTCAATTATGAATATAGATGTAAGATTTCTAAAAACAATTAGCAAGTTGAATCTAATAGGATATAAAAAGATCATTACATCATAACCAATTTGGGTTGACATTAGAACATCTATTGTTATTCATCATATTAATAGATTAAAAGTGAAAATTATATGCACCTCAGTAAATGCAGAAAGGGTATCTTATAAAATTCAATACTAATTCAGATAAGAATTCTTATCAAAACTTCCTGAACCTGATGATTATATATACTACCAAACATTATACTACACGAAGAAGTATTAGAAACATTCCTTTAAAATCAGTAACGAGTCAAATGACCAGAATCATCACTTCTAGTCACTGTTCCACTGTAAGTCCTTAGCTAGTACAGTAAGATAATTAAACATAAATAAATTTTTAAAAAGAATTAGAACAAAGTAATAAAAATGATGTTATTTGCACAGGATGTGATTTCTCACACAGAAAACCCAAAATATGGTGGCTGGCTATAATATCAACAGGTAGGATAACAGCCAGTTATAAGATCAAATAAAAATTAAATCAAGCAATAAACCGAAAATGTAATTTTCTAAAAAAATAACAGCTAAAAGGTGTCTATATCTAGCAAAAATGTCCAAGAAATGTATGAAATTTCATTCAAAATCCCAAAAAAGATTCTTGTGCAACATCAAAAACTGATTGTAACATGTGTGAAATAACAAAATATCTATGGTAGAGCATTCCTGGAAAAAAGAAAAAGCATAAGGTCCAGGGACTTGCCCTACCAAATATAAAGACTTATTATAAAATTACACTCTATTATTGTGTTAAGAAGTAGCAATGCAGATGACTGGGGAAAGAAGAGACTACTTAATAAATGGTGTAAGTCAAATGGTTACCCTTAAAGAGGAAAAAAATTCCGACAGATTAGGGGCTTAAATATACAATGCTAAACTTTAAAAATCATTCTTAGAAGAAAAAAAAAGATTCTGCCAAATTTAAAACATACCTGCATATGGAGCCATTCCTAATATAGTGGGCATCAGGCCTCTGTAAAATCCAAGGAAACCGCCTTCCTTTTGAGTAAAGAGAAAGTAGATTACATGTGCTCATTATGGTAAACATCAAAGAACAAAAGCATATAGTATAACAAAAAATTTATTTAGGGATCCACCTTAAAACACAGATGAGTTTTCATTATTATTATTATTATTATTATATTATTATTATTATTGTCAATTGTAAATAAAATCGATATTAAAATATTTCCCTAAATAATATAAAAGGACATGTAATATAAACGAGAAAAGTAAATATATACCTTTGCATAAATTGTTCTGAATGCATGAATAATTCCTGTGTAAGTGTGTTCCCCTTTCACCTGGAATGCTAGGCGTACTCTAACCATGTCAAGAGGGTAAAGTACAGATAACTGCTGTCATACCTGAAAAAACGTAGAAACTTATTTGTACAAGAAAATTTTTGACACATGTATATCTCTTTCCCATCATTATATCATACCATACATTTTATCTACATGAAAGATATATATATATAATTTGAGAACACAACTAATGATAGGAAGATATATATATATCTTTCCTATCATTAGTTGTGTTCTCAATTTTTTTTTTTTAATGTCAAAGCACTGTCATTATTTTCTTTTTAGAATTTAGGGTGGTCAAATATATGGTGACAGAAAGAAATCTAACTATGGGAGGTAAACACACAGTGTAAATATATATATCCTTACTGTTCAAGTGTACACTGAAATTTATCGGATTTTGTTAACCAATGTCACCATAAAAATAAATTTAAAAAATTTTTAAAAATAGAATTTAAGAAAATTTGTTATTGACTAAACATAATGAAAACATAAATGACCAAGGTCATAGAAATGATTGTTGTAGGAATAAAATCTCCTGATAAATAAATTTAATATATTCATCAATATATGATTTCAACTTCTATAAACTATCCAGCTATTTTCTTTAGGAGTTTCCTGGTCTTTTATTAACTTGGTCCTGAAGAAGGAATTAAAGTCCTAGATATGTAAATCTTCAATTTATCATTCCCTGAAATCCAGAAGAGAGGAAGTTAGGCCAGTAACTTTATCTGCCAGGGAGGCCCCTTCTGCCCAATATTTATTAATATAAAAACACTCTTGCTCAATTATTGATGGTGAGCAGTCTTCGCTATGGCTCCCCTGAACAAGACTAAATTCTACCATATTTGTTCCTGCTGAGTGGATGGCCTCATATCAGAGCGAATATTACAACTATTTCCCAAATATTTTCATGTTGACTGCTCAGCGGATGTTTGTTCTGAATGATAGAATGTGGAAAAGAGCAGAATGATCAGATTAACCTATCTGTGGTTTATGACTTCCACAATAGCACCCCACCTTTCTCTGGATGGAAAATCCCCACCCATTTTAATGTGATGGTCCCTGGCCTCCCTTAGTGTATCTAACGATGGCCCAGAAGTTCTATTCTTCAACCTTTTAAATTGACCAGTGACTAGATATAGGAATCTGTGTTTTGAAAGTGAGGGTTGTCTAATTGCCCAGGAACCAAATGCCTCAGTCTTAAGATACTATGTTCAATAGGAAACACCCTGCCTACCTTAGGAATAAATGCAATTTAAGGATAAAAATAGAGCTGAAAAAGCTGGTGGCATTTGAAAAGAAAGGAAGGAATTAGATTTAACTGGTACTCAAAGATTCTTTGATACAAAATATTTGGTCACATATTCCTAATTTGCTTGACATTTCCAGCACAGCGCAGATGCAGTAACAAAGAAACTTCTTACATGAGAGAGAGAGAGAAGACACAGAGGTCTGGAGCTTCTGTTGGAACATGACTCTTCTGTTTTGGTTATATACAGTTAAGTTAAGTTCATTGAGTGTCTCATCCAGTGTCTGATGTAGGCCACATTCTCTTCTTTGGCCTGTGCAAGTTTTCTTCCAGGTCATCAGTTGTCTTTTCCGGTTTTGCAACCGTTCTCTCTGCAAATTCAGCACAGGTCTTAGCCTCTTTCAGTTTGTCAGAAGTTTAATTTCTTCTTCATATTTATCCTCCTTTTCAGAATACTTTTCAGAGGCGGCCTCCAGCAACTTCAGGTTGTTAGTGACTTCTGAGAGGTCACCACATTTTTTCAGACACCTCAGCACAGTCTCCTACCTCCCCAGCTCACCTTCCAGGTTGACCAACTTACTGGTAATTCAAACTAGCCATGTCTGGCAGACAAGGCAGTGACTTTTCCAAATGGCCTCTTTTAACCTGAATCTAAACTGATATATGTGGTGATCCTGAGACAAGGTTTGGCAATAACATTCACTTAAGTCACAGCAAATACTTTATTGTGAGGATATTTTAAAAACTACATATTCTTAAGTTTGGCTTAATATTTTGCAGCTTGTGCTGAAATTTTGCAAGGAAATTTTTAAAAAAATAAATTGAGAGATCACAAACTACTTCCATCTTTACTGAAATGATTCACATTAAGAAGTTTAACAAATATAGAGAATAAAAGGCTGACCATTTCAAGGCTTGATCATGCTGACACAATTTGGGTTAAACATCAAATTTTGCTAGGATTTTCCCAAGTCATCACTATCCATCTTATTTTACAACTTCTGTAAATTTGCACAACTCTCGTTTTTTTTTTCCTATTCTCTAATCTGGATCACTTCAGTCTTTCCTTTCCCATTTGCTCTCTCTGACTCCAATGATTTCTTCTTTCTTTTTGAATGTTTCAAGCCTTCTTGTCTTCTTACTGGCTTTAAGTGGCTTCTCATGAAATAACTGGGGATTAACAAAGTAGTCCAAATGAAAAATTGGTAAAAATGAGTACATCCAGAAATGTGTAAGGATAAGGAGGCATTCGCTTAAAAATTGCAAGACCATGAGTCTGGCTGAGAAACTAGCAAGAACCCATATTATGGGCTTTACGGTGTTTCTGGCCATCACCTCTTCTTATCCCATAGCTTGAAACCTCACACAAACATAATTTCTTTAATGTAGTTTTTTTTTCTCTGATTCAAGCTGGTTTTGCCCAGATAATGGCATTGTGACTCACTTGCTTCCCCGCCCAGCCCTTAGCCTCAGAATGCCTGCTCCTTTAATCATTAAGCCTTAGGACATAAGATTAGCCAAGCACCAGGTCTATAATCATGGGGATGATAGGTTTTGGTTGGACTTTAGACTAAGGATAACATCTTGGATTTAGATGCGTTTCAGCCCCAGGCCCATAGAGGTAGAACTACAACCCCACCAGCCACTGGAGCCAGGCACAGGCACAGACTAGATGGTGCCATGGCTGATTGCAGAACCAGGTACAAAAACCATCCCCCTCCAAATAGTCCAATCGCTAGCACCGCAATCCCAAATCCCTTCGTTTCCATGACTACTGATTTTTCCCTATATAATCTGTACTGCCAAGACACTGAGGGAGCCAGGCCTTTGAGCAATAGCTGGCCTTTATCTCTGGGACTTGCAACTCTCTAATAAACTTTACTTTCTTTGCTGCAACTTACACATCTCTTGGTTTAGCGCACCCAGGCAGATGGACCCCTTTTTTGTCCCAACAACAGCTGTGTGACCTTGAGCAAGTTACTTAACCTAGGTTTCAGTCCATTATCTATAAAATGGATATCATAAAAAGCAGTTATCTCAATTAGGGTATAAGAAGATTAATAAATATATGTAAATGCCTAGAATAACACAGTGTGGCAGGCTGACCCTGCCTGGCCATTTCCTGCTGGAACGAGTTCCTGACGGCCCTCTCCCCACCTCAAAGACTCTCCAGCTCACATCTGTTGTTTCATGGCTTGCCAACCAATTCATGTTCTTCCTTATCTCTGTAGCTGTGTAGGATAATAAGACTGTATAAAACTGCCTGTTATGTTACAATTGGGGCTCAGCCTTTGGATAGGAATCCGCTGAGCCGGTGCCGGCATCAATAAGCGCTGCTTCCTGCTTATAGCCTCGGTGTCCCGTCTCTCCGTTCAAGAATCCTACAACAATAGTAAATATTATATCTAAGCGTTAGCTATTATTATTCTCCCAGTCTATTCTTTTTTAAGATATTCATTTTCCGACCCTTTCCTTTAAGAACTAAATCTTTGTCTCATTTTACCAAATTCCTCTACACCTAATCTCTCTTTTCCTTCTCATCAATGCTCAAGAATTCAAATAAAAAAGAGAAGCACAATCAGAGGATTATTGGAGAGGAATATGCAACAAAATAGGAACTCAGTTTGACACTAATAAGGAATGACGTATCAGCCCAAAATGGAGGTGCCATGAGCAGCAGGGGCTCAGGCTGTGGGTGCTGACCTAGAGCCAAGAACTGCTGTATACCTGGCACACCCTGCATACCTCTACAGTCTGTGCCAAGAATCAGGTGGCCCAAGTCCAAGTGGGCACGGGAACAAGCAAGTGACCTATGAGGAGGCACATGCACACCACCACATAGCCCACCGCAAGGGCTGGTTGTCTCTGCACACAGGTACCTAGATGGGGAGGACCATGCTGCAGAGTGAACAGTGGAGGATGTTTTTCTTCTCAAGTTCATGTTGAGCACCTTCCCAGGCTGCCTGGCTGACCAGCTTATCTTAAAGCACCAGGCTAACCAGGTGGACAGCTGTGCTGTGCTCTGATCCTGAGGCAGCTGCTTGCACACAAGTCCTACTTCCTCAGTGGGCGACAGTAAGATTCTGCTGTCCCACTTTTACAAGTGTCCTGTGCACCTGCCCCTCCAAACTGTGCCCTCAAAGGTTGTGTATATCTCGGACAGTAACTTTTTTTGCATCAAGCTCTAGCCTGCAAAGGACAGAAATGTGTGGAAAAGGGGTGAAATAGAAATGAGGAAATATATCCCCTCAAAGCCCAGAGGCTTCACTTACACAAAGCTGTGTTGAATAAATGGACTCTTCATGTTGGAAAAAAAAAAAAAAAAGAATGATATTTATCAGTCATTCAGAGGGTGGTGACTAGCATTTTCAATTCATAAAGCTAATGTCTCCCATTTAAGACTTTTATCTATCATACATCTCCTTACTATTATACTAGCACTGCTTTACAGGATGACCCAAAAAAGCCCCCCAAGGGCAAATAAGAAAAATCAGAAAATACTTACCACAAATAATGGTAGTGATAATTTTCTTCTTCCTCCATTTTACAACTATAATTCAGTACAAAGCGCAGAATATCTTCACCTACCAGGGCCCATGGAAACTCAATCGAGTTGAAATGCACTTGCAATTTTTGTGTATGTGCCAACTTTTCTTTTCCTTCAGTCAGAAAACTGAGGACTTAGTGAGGAATTCAAATGGACTGAGACTAAGAGGATGAAACGACCCCTAAATTCTCATCCTTTTGTTATCTCTATACTCTAGAACTGTAGGAATTGTGGTAACCCAAGAACATACTTAATCAGCAATTAGATTTTGCTGATTTGAAAAGCGTAGAAATGCTTGACATTACCTCCCATAAGCATTGTATGCTTAAATAAAAAAGACAAAAACCTCTGGTGGCAAATTATATTTCTAACCACAATATCAAAAACAGATAATCCTTGGTCATTAAAATTTGGGAGATTATATTCTGAAAATATGGCAAATATAACTTTTTTTGCTCCTGCAAGAAGCATGAAGGATTTCTTCACAAGAAGAACTAATACTACAAGGAAGAGGCAGCAGAGGGAAAAGAGAAGTAAATGTGAAAACTTGGATAATAAAAATTAGACACAGGGTTGGAGTAGAGGAACATATCCGACCCTCGTCAAGCTCCTTCTTCCCCAATTTATCAGTGAATATGAAAGCCGATTTGATTTTTAGAGATGGCTTTTCTCCCAGCTTATCACCATCCTTCCCTATCTGATGCTACCACAGTGGGAGTAGCATCCAAAATTTATGACATATCCAGAAATTGAAGTTCAACCAAAACATATGAATTCGAAGTAAATACTTTAAACAAAGGAAGGGCTCCATGAATCACAGATATAAAAGCTAAGATACAAGGCTAAGGAAATTGGTTTAGAGTAGATGTCCAAGGGAGTTCATTTCTAGTACACCCTGTCCTTTGGAAGCAAATCACTGCCTCAAGCCTGATATTAAATATCAGCTAGAAATTACAAAGATACGCCTGTCTACAGCTGTGCACAATCTCTGATTAGTATGGTAACTAAAATTATGCTCTTAGAGAATATTTAGGGAGAGAGAATTCAATTATGACATTCAGGAGCCACAGCTGTAATCATTATTACACAAGAGTAACTGTGTAAGTGACTGTAGATGCCTTTTGTATAGCAGTCTCATGTGGAAATCAGGTATCAGATAACTGCATGAGGTAAGAAAGGGCTAGAAAGCAGATGCCTGAACATTATGTCTACCCCGTATCTTATGCATGTACAAATCAGGCCTCAAATCAATTAATTAAGGAAAGTAAGTTCTGATTACAAAAAAAAAAAAAAAAAATCAAGAGTTGGACTATCAGTTCAGAAGAGCAATTTCTTCAACTATTTAGAAAGTTGTTGCTTCTGAATTCTAGATCATGGCTCAAGGGGGATAGAGATCCCTTTTAAATATAAAAGTATCTGGGAAAGGTGCCACAAAGCCTTCTTGAAATTCTCAAAAGAATAGTGTGCAACCTGTTCTAATGATCACTAGGCGGCACCATACAACTATTCTAACTGCTGTTGCCCAGCCCTGCCCTGATTGGTTGCTATCCACATTATACTGGAAGTTAAATATTTTACATATCACCTCTACTTATAACTAAAAATTTCCCAGTGTTACAAATGAGAAAAAAAGAGGAATTTACGTGGCTGGCTGAAGATCATGTAATAAGTCATTTGCATGGAAGGTTTAATAACATTCCCTCATATTTATAGAGGACCTCAGAACTTTTAGAATGTTTTCATAGCAATTCTTTACTTTGACCCTCAGAACGACTCAGAAATAGGGAGCTGGGCAACCATAAGCTCTACTTTTTCAAATGGATAAATAAATCATAAAAGGCTTAGATGATCTGCCCATAGTCAACGGACAGTTACGAAATGGAGGCTGGCCAGAATCCCAGGAAATACTCTGTCCATTCAACCTCTAGACATTGAGCCAAAACACCAAACTGGAGTAGGTTTATCCTGTCACTCTTAGTTCCATAGGAACTGGCAGAGCAAGACTGATTTCAAACAATTGAAACGTACCAAAAGAAAGACCTTCCTTAAATATAAAAACCTTGATTCTCAGCCTCTAGTTTTTCCTTTTTCTGGCTGTCTGGGATTCAGGATGTATGGATTATAGCTGCAGGATGAGGGAAAGTTTGAAGTTCAAAAAAGATTTAAAATAAGCTCTGTTGAAATGATTATAAAACACATACCATTTTTTCATTTTGGCAAATATAAAATTCTCAAATTTACATTCAAAGGGCACTAAAGGTACAGGAGCAAAGATACCAGATAAAAATAAATTTAACTAAAACATTCATTTCAACCTTTTAAAATCATAGAAATGTAAATTATAATTACTTAAAACATGATAAAAATAGAAATATTGGATAATGGAAGCACTAGTCTTATCTATAATAGATGTAATTTTAAAAAACTTTTCTCTTTAAAAATTAAAATTTATAATTGAAGTTCCTCTTGTTTATTATTGTTTTTTAATAGATACTGAAACCTTGATGTTAACATGTCTTTCATTTCAGAAAAATGAAACTGGTAACATCATTTGAATGAACACAATATTCAATTGTCAAGTGCCAAGAAATGGAAATAATACAAAGTCTTTAAGATTTATTTAACTCATATTCATAATCCTACTTCATCTTTTCTGCAACCCTCAAAGAAAGAATTTTGACCATTCACTTGTCAAGTTAAAGAGACAAAAAATTAAAAAGTAATATTAAGAAATTATGAACTTTAAGGTTTGGAAATTTCACTAAAATTTCTCTTCTGTAAAATGAAGATAATCATAACATTTTTCTCATAGTTTTGTTCTGTGGACTACATGTCTACTACCCAAAGATCATATGTCAAAGGCTTAGGTCTGTGAACAGTGCATAGCAAGTGATCAACACGTTAGCTAATGTTAGCGGCATCTTCATGCCAGTGTAAAATACTGAAATATTTCTATATCAGCTGGCGAACAGTTCCAACTCCCCCAAATCTCCTTTACCATGGTTCTGGTAGCTCTCTCTCCCCACCAGAGCTCCCACCTCATCACCACCGCATACCATTCCATGATCCAGTCACAAACATTATTGGAGGCTTTCAGAACCTGTCTTATTTGTTAGTACATCTACAGTTGGGCTGCTAATTATTTTAATATTATTCTTGGTTATTTTTACTACTCATTGAACTTGGGTTGGCCAGCGTGAAGTCAAGAAGAGCTAAATAAACATCGGATAAGACAAAACCATGGATAAGGTAAGTCAGGTTGGATACCATAACTCTAGATAGAAAGCTATAAGCTGAAGAGCCATTGGTTTCAGAGTCTAAGGTAGTATCCAGATAGCTCCTAAGACCTGTCATCTAAGACAAAGCCTGCTCTCTCAACAACCAGGAAGATGATTATCTATGGCCACAGTGTCTCCTACAACTATCCAAAGGTTTTTGTTGCCTTTAAGTCTACCTATTCAGCATGTGACCGCATTCCTCTCTTCCCATACCACACATGTAGGCCTCAAGGGCATCAGAACTACTAGAATGCTTAATTGCGCACACTGAAAAGCGGGAGCCTATTCACTCGGTAAGGCCGATAATCTATATGCTCGAGCTATCCATTCCTCTCTCTTTGCCCCTGCTAGTACATATCAAGGGATGGTACAGAATTCTGGTTACAGGAACCTGAATCATCATGGAGTATGTTATACCATGACTAAAGTAACAGTCAAAGAGTTATCCGAAATTCTACAAACTCTGTGATAACTACAATTAAAATTTTAATATATCACCTTCCAATGGTCTTATTTCCATTAGCAGAAATAAAAATTGTTAACATGTTGGTTTATAACCTTAACGATTTTTTCCTATGAATATTTATATAAGTATTCACTTTTTAAAAACCAAAATCTGGTGCTCACTTTGGCAGCACATATACTGAAAACAAAATATGATACTGAACATTCTCTTTTATAAACTGCTTTCTACTTACAATGTAAACACCCTTGTCAATAAATACAATTCTACAAAAAAATATATTAACCAATGTGTAGAATTCTGATATATGTACTTTTTTAAACCACTCTTCAATTGCTACATATTTAAATCAACTTTTGGTACAATAAATGAAACTACAATGAACATCTTCTTGCTAAATATCACTATATATATCCCTACTTCTCTTAAATAAATTCACTGAACTTAGTATATAATAGAAGTGGTACTTAAAATCAAGGAAAGAATAAGTTACTGATTAAATAATGTTGGCACAACTAGTCATTTAGAGAAAAATTTATTCAACCCCTACCTCATTCCATATATAAAAATAAATATTAAAAATATCAACATAAAAAATCAATATAAAAGTTTTAGTAGAAAACATGATTAAATATTTTTAATCTTAGAATGGGGAAGGCATTTATAAAGACCAACCCACTTGGCTATGTAAAACTTCTACATGGGGGGAAACAACTTTTACATTATGTTTCTAAAAATCTAAAACTGGGAAATAAAATATTAGCAAGACGTGACGGATAAAAATCTAATGTCCTAACTCCCAAACTCATAAAAATGAATATTTAAAGAAGAGAAACAACTCAAGTCACAAAGTAAGAGAATATAAATGGTCAATAAAAAATTTGAAAAGCTGATCAATCTTATTCATAATTTATTGCCAAAAATTAAAAATCTGATAAGATCCAGTGTTGGTATGGTATGTAAGGGGAAAGGTCGTTGAAAGCATTATAGAGATCAGTTTGGCAATGTCTATCAAAATTTAAATACATATATCCTTTGATAGATAAAGTAATTTCCATTCTACAGATATAGTCATATAAGTATAATGTTATTTGTGAAACAAAACCTGAAAATTTCCCAAATATCAATCAATAGAGAACTGATTAAATAAATCATGGTATATTCATATTTTAGAAATAACAGTTTATTAAAAAAATAAGAAAGATCTATGTATTCAGAAAGATCTATGTATAGTCTTGAGAACTATAGAAGAAAGTTCTAATCCTAGAGGAGTATTAGAAAAAAGCATGCATAAGAAACTGCTATAATGATTGCTTCGAGGGAGTGGAACTATTTCCATTGTATAGTCATTATAATTTTTTGAAAGCAAAAAAAATAAACATTTCCAGAAATAGAATTGTCAAAGGTAATATACATTTTTCACATAGTTGTAAATTTAGATTATTTTCTTGCCATCTCCTACTGTTAAGTACTCTTTTTGAGTTGGGATATTAACAATTTCTTATATAATTGAGTATACAAAGATAAAAATGTATGCTACTTAATCAATGCCATATATATCACCTAAATCAAATTAAATATTTTAATAGAAAATCAATTTGTCAGAAATAAAATATACCTACTGTTCTTACCTGCCATGGATCCAGCCATTAATCTGTGCACATGACCAGAAATTCCCAGCTTTGTAGTAATTAACTAGAAACCAAAAACATCAAATTAAATGAGATATTTTTTAAATGCTGCCCATTTCACTGTTTAATAATGAAGACTTATTTCAAAAGAGTTACAGAACTAATATGAAATGTGAGTGAAATAAGCACAATTATACAAAACTGGGCAGTGTTATATCACATCATAAGGAGGTCAGGTATTTCCTCTGCAGTCTCTGTTCTAATTTTGTACTTTTACAGAAGCAACCTAGTTTAGAATTACCAAATATACATTCTATACATTGATGACCACAAATAATGGGAATAGTAGGAATAAAGTGCTTCTATAGGCAATGAAGTCTTGATATACTGATGGCATCATTTCTGACTTAGAATATTGTCATTTTAAGATACCCTAGGAAGTTTAACATACTTAAACCCTTTCTGTGTTGTTTGAGGATAAACTCATTCAGCTAGAAAGAGAAACTTAATCAACAAGTAAGATAGAAAAAGCTGTTAACTTAGATCATTACATAAAAACAGACTTTCACAGTATAGTTTTCACTATTTTATTTAATAGAAAAATCCAAAGCCATAATGTTCCTCTCCTACAATTAAGAAACAAAAGCACATTAAAGAGCTATTAATATTTTGTGAATTTATAATTATATACTTGAAGGATACTTTGGCTCTTCTTCATAAGTGTGAACATAAACAATTTACTCAAAAATGACTAACAATTACAGGATAACTCCGAAACCAGTTATATTTAAAAATTTAAACTATCATAAGTCTTATTCCTTCAAAAAGGCATTACTTTATCCATTCATCCAAAGTAACTTTAAAGGCCTAGACAAATGCCTGTCAACTAACTGTGATTATTAAAGGACACAAAAGAAGAAAACAAAATAGAAGTTCACCGTTTTGTAATGCTCAAACGTCATAAACTGGATTGCACCATAGGGAAAGATTCGAATCATCATTGCACCATTCCTTTATACAATCCAAGGTATCCCTCCTTTTGGGGAACAGCACGCAATGCAGAAAATACTCCTATTTTTAGAAAGATTTTTAGAAGAAAAATGCTATTAAAACAGAGAAAACTAAATTCAAATTTTCATGACAATCACAGATAAAGATTACTATGCCATCATTCATGATATAATTTTGCTCGAGGAATTACATAAGTAGTAATTTATATATGTATTTTGAACAGTTAAACCTACTCAAAATACATTATGGGTTCAAATTACATAAACATACTGCATATAAAAAAATAAAATCTACAAAGGATAGTAATTATATTTATAATTATCACAAATTGTATTAAACTATAACAATCTAAAAAATATTAACAGAAATATATTCAAGGCCCAGATATTGTACTGCAAATGATCAACTCTATCTGGAAGGATCAAGGCCTCCCAGACTGATCCTGATACATGTACAGTTTGTTACATAAGTATACCACTAATACATGAAACAAATAAAAAAACTGACTATTAAAACTATTTAAATTTGGGGTAAATTTTCATTATTAGGACACTTTAATTAGTAATACTGATAAACAAAAGCAGGAGTTCTGATCCTATATATTGATATGTTTATTATTCTATTAATACTAATTACTAATCCTATTTGCAGTACAGACTTCCCATAAACATGTCACACATACTTCATTATTTAACTATTTAAATTCAGGTTCCTTTCCAAATTTTTCAAACAAAAATCTGATCTAATATGAAATTTAGAGTACAAGTAATTTTAGAGTACAAGTAACCTTTTGATCCCTTCCCAGAAATTAAAATTGTAGGTACTTATTAACATCCAAGAAAAGATATATCCTAAAAGCATTATTAATAAGCAAATATCTAAATGGACAGTCTATTAAAAAGAATTTTATTATGTATACATACACAGGTACGTGTATAATATGTAAAATTCTCCCAAATACAGGAGTAATAAACTAAGTATACCCTTTCCCAAAAAAGAAATTCTATCAAAGACATCATCTTGCTGGGAGAGGGGGTCAAAGTTAAGCCCTGGTTAATTTGATTCAAATGTATTTAGAATGACTTAAGGGTAATCAAATTTAGAACGGCTATCTAGTGGGGACCAGAAGACTGATGCGGGGAAGTACACAGGAGGTTTCAACTGTACTGATAATGTTTATTTCCAAAGCTCTATGTGAGTCCACATCTTTACTATATTATTCTTTAAAACTCTTTATCGCAAACATTTTAAGAGAAACTATTAGCAAAAATGAAACAGATATAGTACTTTCCAAAAAGGAAATCCAGGAAGCAAAGAGTAGGAAAGCGGGGCTAGAGGGGACAAGAAAATCACAATAAGCACAAAACAAAATAAGAATGTGAGAGAAAAACTCGATGATTGCAAAAAAAAAAAAAATCTGAATGACAATTCTCTCTATAAAAAACAAAGATTCTCAAATTCTGTTAAAAGGTCATATTTAACTATATGCTTTTTACAAAAATCTCACCTAAAACAAAATAACTAAAACAGATAAAAAATGGATGTTAAATGTTTTCAAATGGCTTTCAAATACTTGAGATATCATATTGTTTTTTTTTTAACTTCAATCTATAATCTACTATTTTACTTTGAGAAATTGAGATTTTAAAAATAATTAAAAATTTTTTTCAATTACAGTTGACATACAATATTATATTAATTTCAGGTGTACAAAATAGTGATTACGCAACTTACGTAATTTACAAAATGATTGCCCTGATAAGGTCTAATACTGATTGACACCATACATAGTTATTGCAGAGATTTTCTTTATGGTATAACACTGGACCAATTTTTGAAATGTTACAAAACTGGTTGGAAAGAATATGTACTCTCTGCAAAGTCCCTGTGTATCTGTTATGTCAGGCTTATGTGTTATTTAAATTCTTCTCTATATCTTTACTTACTTTATCAAACTACGATTAGAAGGAACTAATATTTGGTAAAATGTAAACATATGCTTGCGTATGTATATATTAGCTCTGAAAGTAAATGGAAGAGAACTTGTAAAAATGTTTGATTCCAATGAAGAGTAATGGAGGGAGAAAGACATATGCTTTTGTACTTTTGAATTATGAGCTTATGAATATATTACGCATTCAAAAATTAAACAAAATAAAAAAAATTAAAAGCAAAGACTTTTAAAGATCCTATTATAATCTATCTACTATTTTTATATCACATTGGACTGTGTAAAGCTAAATAGAAGTTAAAGATTTGTAATATATCACAGGAAAAAATTCTTTACACTAACATTGCAGATTGAGGGAAGGAGAAATTCTAATTACCATGCTCCTTCCTTTTCATTTGGCCACAATAATTTTGATTCAAAATAAAAAGTAGTTTTTGATGCCTTGGAAGTAATGTCCATATTTTGTAAAAGAAGCTAAAGCAGAAGTTTTAATCAACAGCAGATCTTCATCTTTGACTGCAAAAATTCATGTTTTAAAAAGCAAAATTTAGAAACTATCTTATGCTCTTATTCATACATATAAAAAAGGAAGTACCTAGACTAAAATGTGCAAAGACATTTTTAAAAGAAAATTTAAAAATCCAACAACACCTTTGTTTTGGCTTGTCTATTTTAAAGCTACATTTTAAAGCTCCATATACACACCAACAGTTCATTGTTGCACTCCAGGAATTCCATTTCAAATTTTGTATGCCTTGTAGGGTACACTGCAGCCCGTGGCATGCAGTCCTGGAGAGCGTGAAATCTAATGTGAATATGTAATCTAATGATTACAAATCAGGAAACAAAACAACATACATCAGCATGGGAAGGACGTTAAAGAAATAAAACAATCCTGCTTGCACATTCACATGGTGGGTCATTGTGAAGCACCCCAAGATACTGGATAATATAATTCATCTCCTTTCACCTCAATGTAGATAACAAAAGAAAATCATTTCCTTCTTTCAAGTTTTATATAATTCTCAATAACTCGAAGGTCTGATTCTTTCTATACATGAGCAGTATAATGTGAAGATACAGAATTCATCGCTAGACACAGATGGTAGCAATTTTTTTCTTTTAAATTTAAGTACAGATTTAGTATTAAAAATATTGAGAAATGAACTATGATTAATACATAACATAAATATCCATTCCATTTTTTGAAAAAAACCACCTTTTAAAAACCTAATTGGAAAAGTAATTGATTCTTATTCACTCTGTTAACCATCTTTCTTACACAGTGATGCTGCATAGATCATGCAGAGCACACATCATTCCTATCTACTGAAGCATGAAACTGTAAAGCAGTGGAGTGGTTTAAGTTAGCTGCCTTAACCTAATTTTTTTCTTGGTCTCTGTCCACAGTAATTTTTTTTCTTTTAAATCTTTTCCCCCTCTAATTGAAAAAGTAATATAAGTTCGGCATGTATTACAAATTAGCTTAGAGGGAAAAAAATTTCCTCTAAATCTGACCACTGAAAATTAACCACTTCATGTTAATGTTTGCCCTTCCATCCTTTTGTTTAAGCACGTGTTTATTTATATAAAATGCAATATGATTCAGCCATCTTGAAATATTTTTCATTTAATACATTATGAACACTGTTCTTAGCCAATTAATATTCTTTTATAATATTTAGCCAATAAATTTTTTTATTAACATAAATACTTTCTCTTTATATATACATCTTTGAGCACAATTCTGATTAGCACTTTCTTAAAAAACCTCCTGGAACTAGAATTGCAAGGCTAAAGAGTATATCTCTTTTTTGATACATATTACCAAAATGTCCTCCAAAAAGGTTATTGAAAATTCTTACTCTGACCATGGATGCATTGTTAGTGCCCATGTTAATTAAATGGCTGAATTTTATGTTTGTAAGGAACCATTAAAGGCTTGATAATTTTTTAACAGTGCTTATATACTGATTGCATTGGATTCTGCTTGCACTAAGGTTTCTAGAAGGCATGTTTAACAGTGTTTAAAGGAATTAACCTATTTCTATCACTGATCAGATTTTTTAAAAATCAGGTGGAGCTGTTAATGTGTGTGAAGGATGTGACACATTAATCCCAATAAACAAACAGTATATATTTCAATGATTCAAAGATTTTGGTTTAGAGGATATCAACACCCTAATACGATAATGTATAATCACTATTACAACGAGAATATTAAAATGGATGAGAGACATCCCTTGCAAATCTGCCCCCAAACTTGAATTTTCTTTTTGTCTTCTTTCCACTATAATTCAACTGAAAACCAAGATGGGTAATATTTTCATTCATTTTTAGTTTTTTAGCTCCTATTAACTCACCTAGTTAGTGTTGTGTTAATGGTGATGTGTGCAGTTGTAATAAAACCTTTACTCGATCCAAAGGAGCAACTGTTTGTTTTTGCACAGCATCCAGCAATACCTAAAAAAATGTTAAGAGGTCAGGAAGAAATTGTATACCATTTCTTTCCAGATGGAAATCACTATTTGTTCAGCCAACACACCCTGTGGTCTCCATGGGTGGAACTGCCCAGTAGAAGGGCTAGCCCTCATTCCTTGTAACATGATAACTGAATATATCATACTTAAAAATAAGTTTGAAGAATGTAAATCTGCCTCCATTACCTGATGAAACACCGAGAATCTTGCTAAATGTGGTTATAGAAACAGACACTCAATTATAAGGCTCTGTTTGAAGTAACCGCCTCTTCTTCTGCATAACTTTTGCATTGAAATAATGAATTTTTACCCCAAAATTCATTCATTCATTCATTCATAATTCAGCAATTATGTATTTGGTCCCTACCATATGCCACTATGCAGACATGTGGATGACAGTAAAGTGCATACATATAGGCCAGCCCTACTAGCTTGGCATGCTTCTATGGTCATAAGATATACTATTTGCTATCTGTGTCCCGCCCCCAAATTCATATGTTTGAAAACTAATTCCCAATGTGATGGTATTTAGAAGTGGGATTTAGGAGGTAATTAGGTCATGAAGGTAAAGCCCTCATAAATAGGATTAGAGCCCTTATAACTAGGCCCCAAAGAGACCCTTGACCCTTCCACCTTGTGAAAACACAGCAAGAAAGTGCCGTCCATGAGGAAGCACAGCCTCACCAAACACTGCATCTCCCCTGGCGCTATGATCTTCAACTTCCCGGTTTCCAGAACTATGAAAAATAAATGTTTGTTTGTTTACAAGCCACCCAGATTGTTGATATTTTTGTTATAGTAGCCCAAATGAACTAAAACACTTTTGTAAAGTATCCTACATGTACAATATGCCCACACACTCTGTGATCTCTAATTTGGTTTCCATTAGAACAATGGAGTTGATTTACAATGGGGTTGTATCCGATCAACCCATCACAAATTGAAAATATAAGTTGAATATGCATTTAAACTAAGGGTTCTACTGTATATAAATGATACCTTAATAAACCTGATTTTTAAACAATTTCACTATGTAAAAGAAAAAAAAACCGAACTTCTAAAAATAACTTAATCAAGATTCCTTTGCAGTTTTCAGTATATGCTGTCTCCAATTCTTTTCCTCTTTTTAATAGTTTGTGTAATAACTAACTGTAAGATATACAGAAAAAAGTACACAAATCATAAGTATGCCAATTAATGAATTACATACTACAAGGTGAATACATCCAAGTAAGGACCACTCAAATCAAGATATGAAACATTACCAGCCTCCCAGAAGTCCTCCTTCTTTACTCCCAAAATCACTATTTTGCCCTCGTTCTCAGAGACAACCAATCAGCCTTCTGACTTCTAACAAAATGGACTTAGTTTTGACTATTTTTGAACTTTATATAAATAAAATTACACAGTATGGCTTGCTTTGCGTCTGGCTCTTCTCTCCAATATTATTCATCCACTGTTGCATGTGGCAGGGATTAATCCATTTTCAGTGCTGAATAGTATTTCATTGTGTGATTATACTATATTTTAGTTATATATTTTAGCAGTAATGGGAATTTAGGTTGCTTCTGGTTTTGGGCTACCATGAATATTGCAGTCATGAACAGAAATATATATGCTGGTATATATCTAGGAATGGAAATATTGAATATGGCATACAAATGTTCAGTTTCATAGGTAACTACCCAACTAGTTCCCCAAAGTGGTTATACCACTTTACATTATTACCAGCAGAATATGAGAGTCCTGTTGGTATCCTCGCCTACATGCACCATGACCCTATTTCAATATCTAGTAATATCACAAAATGTAACAGGTCTAAAACTGAACTCATCTCCCCCATCATGAAAGTTGCTCCAACTACAGCCTTCCCATAACAGTCAATAAGAGCTTCATCCTTTCAGTTGCTCAAACCCAAATATTTCTCCCTTGACTTCTCTTCCTTATCCCATCTCTAGTCTGTGAGAATACTATTTGTTCTATCTATAGCTAAACCACAATTTTCTACCACCTCTCCTGTTACTGAGAGCTGTTCCAAGCCACCATCCATCATCTGAATTATTGCAACAACCGCCAAACTGGTCTCCTAGCTTCCATATTCACCCTCCTATGAAATACATCCATTTTGAAATATATCACATCATGTCACTTCTCTGCTCAAGACCTGTAATAGTCTAATTCGCTACTTCACTCCAAGTAAAAATCAGAATCTTTCAATGGTATGTGAAGCCCTTCATTTTCTGCCTCCCTTCACCTCTCCAACCTCCTTCCTCCATCAACAGCATTTGGCTCCAGTTACATAGGTGTCACTACTTTCTTTGAACACACCAGGCCCTCTCCTACTTTGAAGCCTTTACTTTATTTAGCATTTCTCTCCCTCTCCCTGAAATGCTCTTCCTTAGACATCAACTTGCTAAACTCTCTTACTTCTTCAAGTCTAATCAAATGTAATCCTCTCAATGAGACTTCACACAACCTTATGAAATACGCACCAATTAGCCTCTCTATTTCCTCACCCATTCTCCTTACTTCTTACAATTGCATTCATCACCTCTAACATACTATATAATTACTTCTTCATTTTGTTTATTGTCTTTCTCCTCACAACTCCCAACCAATGTAAACTCCAGGGTCTTTGTGTTGTTCTCTGATGTGCCAATGAGACATGCAGCAGGCACATAGCAGGCACTCAAATGTTCCTTGTATAAATGAATGTCCTTTTTATCAGCAGAACAAAATAATTAAATTCTTAATACTCCTGCAGCACATAGATATATCTTTCTACAAGTCCTCATAATATTGGATTTTTAAAAATTCCCAGCTTAACAAAGAATTGAGTTGTGACAACCCAATCAATTAAGAAGGGGTAGATATTGAAATATCTCATTATGGGAAGACAGAGGAAATTTCTGAGAGAATGTGAACCTTCTGACCAAAAGCAGGGCTGCACCTGCCAAGTAGTCATCTGTTAAAACCAACTGCGACAGAGTTGGAGCCAGTTTTGGTTGTGACAGTTTTGCACAATTTCCCAATCATGTTTAAAACGCTGAACTCCAGTATTTGGTTTAAGGAAACGGCAAAATCCAAGTCTACACTAGGCCATCTATGGTCTTTATAAAAGAAAGGGCTGGCAGAATGTGTCACTGAAACCCTGGGGTCTTTGTAAGACTCTCTTTTCCCGGACATCCAAATCTGAAGAATGGGTGCCTGGTTCAGCCATTCCAAGTCCTCGCCGCTCCACGACAGCTAGAGGCCCTTCCTCCCCAGGACCCTGCTATCACTAGCCAAGTGATTATTAATTAGGAAAAGGTGACAGTGGGTCAAGGTAAACATCTAGCGGGAGCACTGAAGCGGCCATTGCCCAAGAACGTCAGAACGGCCGCATGCTTCCGACCCGCTCCATCCAGGTCCTGCCCTTCCCACCCGAGCGCGGCCGGGTCTTCTCGGCGGACACCCACCTCCCGCCAGAAAGGAGCGCAGCCAGTAGAAGTCGCGGCGGGCGGTGGACCCTCCTGCTTGCGGCATCGCTGGAGGCGGGTCGGCTGCTGCCAGGGCCGCCGCCGCCGCCGCCGCCGCCATCAGGACCAGAGCTGCGTCGGGAGCTTTAGTCGCCAATGTACAAACCGTGAGCCGCGGCCAAGGCCATCGGGGACTGACAGGCTGGTGCGGATCGCTGTGCGTGCGGGGCGGGACACCACCCCGGCGCGCGGCGCGGCGCGGCCTGATGGCGTAGGCCAGGGCAGGGCCTGGCGCGCGGCCCGAAGCGCGAGTCGCGGGAGCTGGTCGCCTCCCCCACCCACCCTCACCCCACATCCCTAGGCCTGAGTTCGCTTTCAGGCCTCTTCTGTTGACGCGCTAGAAGCAAGCGTGGCCAGCGGGAAGGTCCTGGCAAAACCCACCAATTCAGAAAGCCCTCTCCTGCCCATTGACCTGTAGTGGCAATTGACTTGTAACCGCCCATCGGGCAGTCTTCTGACTCGCCTAAGGTGAACCATTTCAGAACTAACCTTTGGTTTCTGACTCTCCAGTAACCTCTGAAATTGCACCATTTCCTACTACATCAGCTTGTCTTCTCAGAGCTCCTCACTGAACCTCAATTTCTGCTCTCCCTAACCCCCCACTAAGCTTTCACTCCACCCCTGTCACCTCTGCCAAAGAAATATGGCTAAAGTAGATTCTTTCTTTGGAGCCCTCCCTACGAATTACATAAATACTTATTGCCTGGTGAGGCCTTTCGGAATCTGTGCCTTCTGCTTAGCTCTCAAATACTACAGAGCTCTACTCCCCACCAACCCCAAGTCTGCCCTAAACCCTTAGAAACCCCAGTTCCTACTCCATGGCCCATTGCGTTCCAAGACTGTTTCTTAACCACTCCTTATATAAGGCACTATTTCTTACTAGGAGCCCCTCATACCTTCCAGCCCGGGCAAAATTCATTCCTAGTCTTTGTGACTCAAGTTGTTCTGAATTCTGTCCTCTCTTTCAGAAATTACATAATTTTCCACAAATACTCCAACCTTCTCTATTACTGACACTGGTCTCCTCTTTCTCCTTCTATAGCTATGCTCTGCAAAGTGTTTCTAGCCACATTTCATCACTAATGATGAGTCCAGATTTCAAGTTTATTTTCTCCATGTTACCAATTTTCAATTTCTACCAGAAAATATAGGTCCATATAATGTCAATTTTTTGTTTTACATGTGAAGAATCAAAAGCTCCCCAAAGTGGGGATGATTGCACATTATGAATGTAATTAATGCTACTGAATTGTACACTTAAAAATGGTTAAAATGGTAACACTATAGAAAGTATATTTTATCACAATGAAAAATACAAAGAAAAAGCTCCCTAAGGTTTTTTTATGTTACAAAGAAAGAGAAATGTCTGTATTTTTATATTATATAACTAGCAAAACTGCTCCAGTTCCTAGTGCTAATGTGTATTTTTTTTTTCTCCTGTCCAGGCTGTACTGGTACACCTCATCCATTTCCATTCCTAATGAGATGCACCTTACAGGTTTAATTTATCACTCAATGGCCCCACCTTCAAAACTCAATCCAGTGCTCACTTGGGCAGCACATATACTAAAATTGGAACGATACAGAGATGAGCATGGCCCCCGTGCAAGGATGACCTGCCAATTTGTGACGTTCATTCCATATTTTTGAGTTGTTATATAGTAAATAACTTGGGGCATTCTCGATACTTGAATTTGGAAAATGTGAACAGGGAAAGGAAATAACAATGGACTTTATAAGAACTGTATGGTAAAGTGGAAAATGAAATGTCATAAATAAAATTAAAATCGCCATAAAAAAAATACCTCAATCTAGATCAAGGATGAAAAGTTGATATAGATGATAACTGACAAGTCTAGTGATTTAAACATCCAAGTATTTCTTCTCTCTACTCAGCTGGTGTCTACTAAACTGCCCAACCTACAGATGTTGTAGTGTCTCAGGGCTTAGTCCATGACTCTCTTCCATAATTACACTCTCATTCTTGGAGATTTCACCCAAGCTCATAGTTTTAAATATCATCTATGTAGTGACGACTCCCAGTCTCCAGCCCTTCCCACTGACTTCGCAACTCTTTTTATGTTTCTGACATCTCTGCCTGTATATCTAATTGGTATCTATTTATCCTATCTAAAACTAAATCATCTTTCTTTGCAAACAAGCTACTCCTACAGCCTTCTCGTATTTCATTAAATAGCAAACTCCGTCCTCTGTCTACAAACCTTGATTAATTTCCTGGTCTCCCTGCTCTCTCATTCCCCCTACTGTCTATTCTTAACATGGCAGCTAAAGCAATCCTTTAAAATCTACAGCAAATCTTGTTACTTCTTATTCCCAAACCTTCAACGGCTTTACATATCACTTAGAGAAATTCTTATAACAGTCTATTGGTTTCCTATTATATCTCTGGCCTCAACTCCTAGGGCTCCCTTCAGTCACACTAGCTTCTTTATTCCTCATAAATACTAGTCATGCTCTCCAGGCTTTTGCACATCCTGTTCTTCCTGCTTGTACTACTTTTCTCTTAGATGTTCCTCATTCTTTCCCTTCCTTCAGGTAGTTACACAGACATCACCATTCCAGGGATGCCTTCCCCGGCTGTCATATTTAAAATTACCACCCATTCCAACCTCATCCCTACCAAAACTCACTATCTCATTTCTCTATTTTAATTTAAATTTATTTCCACAGCACTTATCGGCATTACACACACCACACACACACACACACGACTTATTTCATATATAAAACTTTTTTTATCAGTTTCCCCCCACTAGAATGTAAACTCCATGAAGATAGGGATTATCTGTTTTGTTCATTGGATACGTTATTTCACACTATGTAGATGATAAATGACGGCAGAACTACTTAAAGATCAATCTTTTTTATCTCTGTCTTTCATTTTTAGGATGACGACTACTAGCTAGAGGCTAAATAAGTGGAGAAAAAACAATCCCCTTTCTCAAAGAATGTACTACTTAATGAGATGAATGTGAACTTCATAGTAAAATAAATATAATACATAAATAAAAAAGTGGGGATACAGAGGAAAGGCAGACCATATTTGTTAGTGGTTATCAGGAAAAGAGGGAACTAAACTGTCCTTTGACATGGCTAAGCAGGTGCCAAAGGAAACACACAAAGACACATTAAAAAATTGAACATATTCAAAGAACAAAGAGTAGTCCAGTTTGTCTCTCTTAAGATCCTTGAGCCCTTCCTCGTGACTCCTCAACACTTGTATGGCAGGTCACTGACCAATAACATTAAAGAAGGAGAGCAAAGTTATATCATGAACAGTTTTAATCTTGGACTAAAGAGTTTAGACAATTCAGTGGATAATAAAAAACTGGTGACAGCTACGTTTTAGAAAATTCATCTGGGAGAGATTAATAGGAAGATTGGAAAGGCAAACACTGATAGATCTGACAACAGGGAAGCCAATTATGAAGCCTTAGCAACAATCCAGGCAAGAGGGCTGGAGCAGATATGAAAATATTGTGATCAGAGAGAAATAGAGGAGAAAGCATCTTCTAGGCTTCCTAGAATGATATGTGGACGGCAAGACATAGGAAAAGTCAAAGTTGCTGCACAGTTCTTTGCTAGGATAATTAAGAAAATTTTGATGGTAGCATTAACAGAATAGGGAAGACAGAAAAGAGGAACTGGTTTAAAGTACAGAAAGGGGTTAGGGATGTTGGCACAAACTGTAATGATGAACACATACAAAAGCACCAAAGGACAAAGGTTTGGTAAATATATTGTTTTAAACACAGATAATATATGAATACCATATCAATTATATCTAACAATAACTACCTAAAGAGCTTTATTGAAAGCTTTCCCCAACCCACACATATTCTGACATTTTATGAAACAGGGAGGAATTGGCATGCCATTTTAATAAACATTGTCAACTCTACTAAAAGAAAGAAGAAGATACAAAGAAATTGAAAGATATTCTGTGTTCTTGGATTGGAAGAATCAACATAGTTAAAATGACCTTATTACCTAAAGCATTATACAGATTTAATGCAATCCCATCAAAATCCATCTGCATTTTTTAAAGAAATGAACAAAAAAATCATCAGATTTGTATGGAAGCACAAAAGACCCCAATTGCCAAACCATCTGAGAAAAAAGAATGAGGCTGGAGGCATCACTCTGCCACTTCAAATTATACTACAAATAAGTGACAGTAATCAAAACAGCATGGTATTGGCAGCAAAAACAGAACACATGACCAGTGGAACAGAATGAAGTCCAGAAGTAAACCCATATTTATATGGGCAAATAATTTTCAACAAAAAGCCAAAAACATACAGTGGAGAAAGGAAAGCCTCTTCAATAAATGGTGCTGGGAAAACTGGAAAGCCACCTGCAAAAGAATGAAACTAGACTGTTGTCTATCACCACACACCAAAATTAACTCAAAATGGATTAAGGACCTGAATATAAGACCTGAAACAATAAAATGCATAGAAGAAAACATAGGAACTAAACTCAAGGACCTTGGACTTAAAGAGGATTTTATGAATTTGACCTCAAAGGCAAGGGAAGTAAAAGCAAAAATAAATGAATGGGACTACATCAAACTAAAAAGCTTCTGCTCAGCAAAAGAAATCATCAAAAGGTAAAGAGACAACCATCCAAATGGGAAAATATATTTGCAAGCAACACCTCCATAAGGGCCTAATATCCAAAATATACAAAGAACTCATACAACTCAATAACAACAAAAAAAAAAAGATCCAATCAAAAAATGGGCAGAGGACCTGAACAGACACTTCTCCCTAGAGGACATACAAATGGCCAACAAATATATGAAAAGATGCTCAACATCACTAGCTATTAGGGAAATGCAAATCAAAACCACAATGAGATACCATCTCACACCTGTTAGAATGCTATAATCAACAGGACAAGTAATAACAAATGTTGGAAAGGTGCAGAGAAAAAGGAACCCTCAACACTGCTGGTGGGACTGCAAATTGGTACAGCCACTATGGAAAACAGTATGGAGTTCCTCAAAAAACTAAGAATTGATCTACCATACATCCAGCAATCCCTTACTGGGTATTTACCCTGAAGACTTGAAAACTCATATCTGAAAAGATATTTGACACCAATGTTTATAGTACATTATTCATGGTGGCCAGGACATGGAAGCAACCGAAATGTCCTATGATAGACGATAGGCTAAAAAAGCTGTGGTACATATATACAATGGAATATTACTCAGCCATAGGAAGAGACGAAATACTGCCATCTGTGACAAATGGATGGACCTCGGATAATCATGCTAAGTGAAATAAAGCCAGACAGAAAAAGGTTGAAAATCACATGATATCATTATATATGTGAGGTATAAGCCTAAAAGCAACAAATGAACAGGACAAACAGAGACTCGCGGACATGGACAATAGACTGGTGCTTACCAGAGGGGGGGAGGGGGGAGGTAAGTGGGATAAAGGAGGTCAAATATGTGGTGACAGAAAGAAATCTAACTATGGGAGATAAACATACAATGTAAATATATGTGTGCTTTACTGTTAAAGTGTACAGCTGGAACTTACTGGATTTTGTTAACCAATGTCACCATAAAAATAATAATTAATTGATTGATTAAAATAAGTAATAAATAAATAAAAAATTTATGTACTTAAAAAAAAATAGATAAATAAGCATTGTCATGGACCTTGGCTATCTTCAAGTTTTCTATTAGATAGTCTCTTTTAGACCACAGATTTTTAACTTTAATTTACTTATATTTATCATGAATAAGCATCATATATCACAGATGCTTCATTAATTTCAATAACTTTGTAGACATATATAAATTACCCATATATAACATAGAATAGTTCTTTTAATAAAGAACTTATCCATAGAGAGAATTTAAAATATTTTAGATGCTATACAACTTCATGTGAAATTGAACATCTCATTTCCTCCTATGTGTATAAAGTATGGCATTTTAGTGTATCAGAAGAAATGCCATAACAATTTCTAAAATGATACATAAGAAACTGTCAGCAGTGATTACCTTGGGAAATGAGATGGATAAAGGATGGAGGAATTGTGCCTTTCACTTTTCATTGCACACTTTTATATAGTTGGATTTTTTAAAAAGCAGACTCTGGTTCTATTTTTTGAGTATACATAACTAGATCTTAAAAAATTGGATGAGATAAGCATAATTGTTACTATTTTTGAATCTGAAAATGATATTAGATATTCCTAAGTTGTGACATCAGATTTCCATGGCTAGCATGCAAAAGGCAGGTGGAAAGTTTGTGAACAGAGGTAAAGGTTAATCAGGAAAGCAGGATTTTAGAAAATTGCTTCATGTTTCTCTTTTATTTTGGCTTCAGTAATCTGGTATTTTAAAAAATGAAAACTGACATTTTCTGGTCAAGTCTTTTTATAGTTCATGAAATCTATACATTAAAATTTTAACTGTCTACTTCTTTGCTTAGTAGATAAGTGATGATAAGGACTTACTAAATATCTGATCTTCAATTTCTTTTGGGGAGGTGGAATCCCCTATATTATTTACTTATTTTATTTTGTATATTTATTTAAACATTTTTTATTTTTCAACTTACAGTTGACATTCAAATTATATTAGTTTCAGGTGTATAGCATAGTGGTCATACATTTATGTAGCTTACAACGTGATCCCCATGACAAGTCCCACACCCACCTGACAGCATGCATAGTTATTACACTATTATTAACCATATTCCCTATGCTGTACTTTACATTCTCATAACTATTTCATAACTGCCAATTTGTACTTCTTAATTTCTTCACTTTTTCCTCCCAGCTTCACAACCCCCCTTCCATCTGACAACCATCAGTTGGTTCTCTATGAGTCTATTTCTGTTTTTGTTTATTTTGTTTTTTAGATTCCACAAATAAGTGAAATCATATGGTATTTGTCTTTCTCTGACTTATTTCACTTAGCATAACACCCTCTAGATCCATCCATGTTGTCACAAATGGTAAGATCACATTCTTTTTTTTTTTTATGGCTAATTTATATTTCGTTGTATGTATGTACCACATCTTATTTATTCAATCATCTATTAATGGACACTTAGGTTGCTTCCATATCTTGGCTATTTTAAATAATGCTGCAATGAACACAAGAAAATAGGTAGCCTTTCAAATTAGTGTTCTGGATTTCTTTGGATAAAGGCCCAGAAATGGGATTGCTGGGTCATATGTTAGCTCTATGTTTAATTTTTTTATCTTCAGTTTCTAGTCTGTAAAATATGAGTGATCCTCCCCCCAGATATAAGGTGAATATCAAATAAGATCATTTAGGCATTGTGTCTACCACTGTGCTCAGCACATAATAGGTACTAAGAGGAAAATAGGTTCCTCTCTCTTCCTTAGTATGCGTATTACTAGACCTGCAGAAAAGATTACTATTTATTCAGTTAATAAACATATACTGTCTACCTACCATATGCCAAGCATTATGCTAGATGGTCAAGATACAAAAATGAATAAGATAAAATTCTATAAAAAGCTTTTGTAAAAGAGCAAGCAAGCAACTACAAAAAAGTAAGCACAATTTGTCAGTTATCTATCCTATGTTAAGGGTATGCATGGAGTTCTGTAAGGAACAAAGAGAGAAGAAACCATTTCCATGGAAGGGGTGAGAAGTTTAGAAAAAGCTTGAGACTTCGGCTGGGCCTTAAAATATGAGTAAGAGTTTTCCAGGCAGTAAGAGAAAGAATACTTCAGAAGAGGAACTGCATCATCTCAATGCGGTTACAATTAGATGTAGCAATGACCTAGAAATTATTTAGAGAAAGACCTAATTTATTATTTCATTTGTTCATAGGTATTTCTTACTCAGAGATACAACAGTAAAACACACACACACACACACACACACACACACACACACACAACTTGGTCCCAACCCTTCAGGAAGCTTGTACTTTGTACTCTAGTGAGAAAGACAAATCTTAATCAAATAATTACAGAAATTCACGTAAAATTGAAACTTGGATAAGTACTTCTGAAAGGAGGCTTTGTACATGATGATATAAGACCATAAAACAGGTATTTGACCTAACAAAAAGGTTAGAGTAGTTTCTTCTAAAGAAGTGGTGCTTGAACCCAGAGGTGAAGGGTGACTAGACCTTGACTGAGAAAAAGAGAAGGAAAAAACATCTGAGAAAAGTAAACAGAGCCTATGGCGGGAGAGGTCAGTGTCTTCGAGGGTGTGATCACCACCTCGAATGCATTACCACACTCTATCCTTCAAGTTTTGAGAATTTAGATGCCTTCCAGGGATCGGGCAGGTCACTTACATTGTCAAATGTGTAAGGCAATAAAGGGAGCTACTCGATTGGAGAACTGCAAAAGTCTTTTCCTGCCTAAAATGAAACTGGCTGGCAAAAGGAATTTACAGGCTTACAAGAGAAGAATTTTGGTTTGCATACACAGAAGGAAGCCATTGTGACTCGAGTGGGAAGACTAGGAGGTTCGTGACACAAGATGAGATAGGTAGGTCAAGCTTCATAGCCACGGTATTCCCTGTAGTAGTCTTGTCATTTTCCTGAAAGCACATGAAACCAAAGTGTTAAACTGTGGTTGATATGGTCGGGTATGTGTTTCAGAAAGATCATTCTGCCCATGGCTTGGATAATGGAATAGGGACAAAAGTGGACATGAGTAGACTATTGTAAAATGTGGCTTTTAGTCTAAAGTAAAAGCCATGGAAATAGAAATGGATGAATTTGAGATACACTGAAGTGATAAAATGGTTGAGACTTGGTGATGGGTTCAATAAGAGGGAAAGGAAGATGTCAAGGATAATCCTTAGGTTCTTCGCTAACATAACAGGATGAACGCATTGAGGGAGGGATCTCTGGAAGATCAATTTGTTGTTGTTTAGAGTGAGGTGAAAGGACAGGGGAAAGGATGAGTTTCTCGGTTGGGACTTATTGAGTATGCACAGGCCTTGGAGACATCTGAGAGGAGATATTATAGAACCAAATATGTAAGGAGCTGACTGGGCTGAAGGTGCTGTATAACATTAATAAGTCAAGGCTGAGGAGAAAGAGTATGAGAACCTAGAAGTCACCTTGAGTAACTGTAACACTAAATAGCTCGTTAGAGAATGATGAGCTGGCACAGGAGAAAGGGAAGGAATGGCTAGAGATGTAAGGGGCAAAACAGAAGTTATAGAAGCCAATGAAAAAGAGTGTTTTAAGAATAATGAAGTATTAGAAATGCTGAATTTAAAAGGTCTATAAAGTTGAAATAGTATGGAGCTCAAAAATGGGATTTAGGCTAGAGAAATAAACTTGATAGTTTGGGGCATTTAAGTTGCAACTGAAGCCATGTTTATTTAGAGAAGAGAGTATAATGTGTAACAATGGTATTCAATCAAAAGTAGGAATTATTATTCACACACAAGAGCAATAATAACACTAATAGATTTACTTTAGTGTTTTTCTTCCAGAGATAACACTTTGGAAATATTATCCCACTCCTTCTTTCAGTCAATATTCAGCCTGTCAGCAACATTTATTGAGGGTCTGTCTTTCAGTATGAGGTACTATAAAAAGATGAGATACAAAAGAAATAGAAGGTATGAATGTTACCCCGAAGCTTTCAGATAGTTGGAAAAATAAAATATTGACATATTCAATATGAACAATGTCAAAATTACATATTGATGAGTACAATTTAATAATGTTCAACACTATTCTTCATGAACGCTGAGGAGAGGTGATAATTCAGAGATTATCTATGTTTGGTGGGATTGTTCAAGAACAATTTCCTAGAGGAACTGAGTTGTCAGCGCATTTTAAATAATAGAATTCTAGAGTTGGTAAAGGCCTTAGAAACCTTTAAGGCAACAACAAATATTTTTAAAATTCTTCTTAAATATAAGGTAAGAAGATTGGAAAGGGGCCCTATTTGGGCCTGGAGTAGGTGCTTTACATTTGTTGTCATGTTTCAAGTATTGTGATACTGTGAAGTTCATCAAGAAATTAGCCTCACTTGTGCAAACACACAGAATTGCATACCTGCAGTTACAGAGTTTAGTTAGGACCTCAGAGAGGCAGTCAACGAAAATTTCTTGAGTTATTGGGTGTCCGCTAAGTGCCAGTTCTGAGCTAAACACTGGGAATGTAAAAATGAAAAGTAAGCCCTTGGAGAGGCATACAATTTGTTAACTGGAGTAGAGTGTGTGACAAGTGCTGTGACAGAGACGTGGGAATGCTGCGGAAGCAGCGCTGTGAGCTTTCTAGAGCTCCTAATTCTGTGTGGGTAATTACTTGAGACTTCACAGACAAGGAGCTCTGCGAGGTGGGTTTTGAGAGATGAGGATATTTTCCAGGTTAACAAGAATGAGAGTAACGCAGAGGAAAGAGATGACAGAACAATAGAGAGAAGGACGTTCCAGGTAGACTTGTATCTGTCCCAACCTTTTCATCCCTTCTGTTCATAAAGCCAGAGAAAATGTTTGTTAGCAGAGACTCTCCAGGTAATTTAAATAGCTTTAAATGAATTCTAAGTAAGGAGAAAGAAAATGTCCAAAAATAATTTAGTCGGTTGTTTTTAAAGTGCCTACTATGTGGAGGTTTTCATATGTGACATAAAAAGAAACATCAGAGTGGGGAAGACCCCAGCAGTTCTCAGGTGAAAGTAAAAGGAAAACAGATCACAAGCACAGCACATGGCTTTGGAGGTTAGAGATAATGGGCAGGAGTTACAGAGCAAAATATTCAGGGCTGGAGATTCAGCCTTGGACGTCTTCTGCTGGACCAGGAGGCCTGAAATGCTTGCAGTGCAAGAGGACTCTAAAGAAGGGAGCAGACAGAGGGAGAAGATGGTGAAGACATTCTGGTTAGTCGTATAAAAAGGGGAACCAGGAAAGCCTATAGGTGTCACAGAATTCCAGGGAGGAGGCATTTCAAGATGAGAGGGGTCTACGACCATGCGACCTGAACACGCCCAATCTTGTCTGATCTCAGAAGCTAAGCAGGGTCAGACCTGGTTAGTACTTGGATGGGAGACCACCTAGGAAGACCAGGTGCTGTAGGCTTTAAAAAGAAGGCGAATGAAGCTATGTTGTGAATGTAACCTCAGGAGAGTGGGTCCATGGACGCAGGAATAAATAAATGCTATAGGAACAAGAAATAGCAAGAAATAGAATTTGTCATGGAGAGAAATAGGAGTAAAGTTAAATGGGAGAACACGTTCAAGCAAATGGATCACCTCAGCTTGAAAGACCTGTAGACAACAGGAAAGAAAGAGCTAATAAAGAGACTAAAGATGCTAGAAGTGAAAACTGCTTAAATAAAGAAACATGGAGACTGTGGGCTCAAGGGCACAAATTCATGGGCAGCCATAACAGGGAAGAAACTTCAGGTAAAGAAGGAAATAGTTCTGCTGAGGAAGGGTGAGAAAGGTAAATAAGAAATCTGTTGTTTGAGGGTCTCTTTTGATAGCCTCTTTGTGGGTAGCTTTGGAAGTGAGCAAAATGAAGACTTAAAACAGGTCCCATGCAAGGAAGAGGCTAAAAAGCTCCCAAAGTAGGGATCACTGAGGAGCAATAAAGACCTCAGGCAAAAAGTAACTAACTAATGAACTAACGAGCTAACGAACTAACTAACTAACTAACTAACAAAACAACACAAGACTTTAGACAGACTCAGGTCTTAAGTTTTGAAGCTGGCTAAGGCTCCAACAGAATTCTGCTGCTTGTAAGCAGTAGATAAAATGGATAATGTGGGTATAGAGGTCAAGTGAGGGTATGTCCAGGTTGAGTTGGGGAGAGGTTAAGAAGACGATTGAATTAGCAGATTGCAAAGGTTACCATTGAAGTTTCTAGCCAAGGCATACATGGAGAAAATGGCTTAATCCTGTTATAAGGAGGAAGTTTGCACCAAAACAGACTCACTTTGACCACATACTCAAATAGTTCTTGATTTGGGATTTGCTCCTTTTGGAAGCTGACTATAATATAAAAATTTTGTTTCATCTCTTAATTAGAAAATATTTTCATACTCTGCAGTCACTATAAAGTCATGCTAATTTTTCCACTTCCTTCCTAAATGAATTCTGGCAATCCCAATTTTTTCCTCTTCAGAATAGCTTTGATTTCTTCTTTCTTCTACCTCCACTGAGGTGTCTCTTGATTTGTACCTACCATATGTTGTATGTACCCTGTGAATTCTTGACAATCTTCAAATTCATTTTAGAAACGAGTGAGAACAAGGTTTTATGTTCGTATGTCCACAAATTGACCAGTAAATGCCAATTCCTGCAAACATGCTCAGTGTAAATTCTCTAGCAATTCCCTTTGGGTCTCTTTTACTTTAAGTGTGACTTGTTTTCTTGGACTCCTAGCAGAATTGACAGCATCAGATCTTTTCCAATGCTAAACGATTACTGAAGATTAATTTTACCCAGCCTTCCCTGTTATCTCCCAGGACCATGCAGATTGTGCTGTGCCAGACCATCAAGGAACAATGAACTCTTTCCTACATACTAATATGTCATCTGTCTGTCTATCTATCTATCTACTATCTATCTATCTATCTATCTATTCCTGATATCCTTATTGAGAACGAGTCTGTCTTCTTTAGTTGTTGTACCATTCATATTGCCAGAGTGTATAAGAGTTTCTCACCAACACTTAGTATTGCAAAAATTTTTAATGTTTGCCAATGGCAATTATATTCTTTAGGAAAGCAACTTTATGTGTGTGCGCGTGCGTGTTATATTTCTTCCTATGGCACTGCCTAAGGTTAACAAGCAGGAAAGCTAAGATGAAATTAGAGTTACATCCTTAGGAAGTTAGGTAAGCACAGTTTCTATATTCATATTATGTGTATTTTCTCATCTCTTTTCTAGAGAGGTGATTGACAACAGGACAGAAATTCTTGCTTTGTTATTAAGGAAGAATGGGGTAAGGTAGTTGTAAGGATAGTGGGTAATCGCTTAAACATTTATCCTTTGATACTGAAGTCTAGAAATAATTACACTTTCTTTTCTTCTCCTTGCGTAGACACTTCATGTAATCGTTTAGTTTCCCATGACTTGTTTAACTCTTTCATTTCTATTATAAATATCAGACCCCTTTTCTGATAGGTTCAGATGGACCTGATGTCGCTAGATGCTGTTTAAGATTTAGATACCAAGACAGTCGCATGTTGATGACTCTCAAATTTGTTTTCCCAAGCTAAACCTCTTTTTCAAACTCAAAATTGTCCTAGAATTGACCAGTGGGAGCAATCTATCCTTTTTTTGAATGGGCATTTATTTAGACAGTTTCCAATTATTTTTTACTGCAGTGAAACAAAGTGAAATAGTTGTATTGCCACAGCACAATCCCACTTTGCCTGTGTTCTTTCCTATGGATAAAATCTCCCCAGCTTCCTCCTTCACTTCTTTCAGATCAACTCAATGAGCTGATTGCTATATTTAAAACTGCAATCTTCCCCAGCACTCCCTGTCTGCTTTCTTGCTTCCCCCCCCCCTGACCATCAAATTTGACACACTGAATATTCTGCTTATTTGCCTTTTTAAATTTTCTGCTGCCTCACTCCCACTCCATGATTGAACACAACTCCACTAGTGCAGAGGGTTCATTTTGCTCACTGCTGTTTCTCCAGAGTTTAGAACAGTGCCTGGCACATAACATGACTCAACTAACATTTATGGAATGATGAGAATGAGTGTTGCCTGGATGGTTTTCCGAGTCTGTGTGGGATATTCTCATTTTGATACATTTTAAAATTAATCATTTCAATTAATGCCACTTTCTGATAGTCTGTTGCCTTTTGTTCTTTATGAAAATCAAGTTCTGACTGAAACTTTTCCAACATTCTTTTCATCTAGGTCCAAGGAGATTGTTTCAGACAAGGTATTCACAAGTAGGCTTTTGGAAACATTGTCTGAGAAGAGTTCATTTTTGCAGATAGGATTGACCAGTAATTCCACATTTCTGACTTTTTCCAACCAAGATATTTATCTGATTGCAGCACTGAAAACACAGTGCAGTCATTAGTTTCTGCTTGCAAACCTGGAATGTGTGTTCCTCCTGGGTAGGAGGCAAATTTTATTCAATGCTGTATGCCTGGTTCTTAGCTCAAGAAAAATTTGACTGAACCAATCAGCAAGAAAGGTTGAAAATGTAGGATCTTTTTCAAAAGAACGACCTGGTTATGCTTCTTAAATCGAGTATAAAAATGATAATTTACTTGCGGAATGGGGGTAGAATGGGGTGGAAGGTAATGATAGAATGACTCTTTTTCTTCAGTTGAAGTTTGACCTGAGAGGAATGATAGCTCCATGAATAAAATTTTCCTTACCGGTGTGACCCCATTAAAGATCTGAATTTCCTTGTCTGTGTCATGACTGACTGCTGGAAGAAGAAACAGCCATCAAACATTTAGGAAGAAATTCAGATGCTCTAGTCTTAATTTTGGCATAATGCCACTGGCTATCCCTCCTAATGCTGAACAACTTACTTCTTCCTGTGTCTTATTTTTTTATCCATAAAATAAGACCACCGCCAAAGTGCAGGGCCAAATACCTAACAAAAATGTTATGATGAACTTTGCAGACGTCAAGCGCTGAGTCAAGGGAACGCAACCTTCCTCTGGCATCTGCTAGTGACCCAGATACGGCTCAATGGTGTCATCTCTGACTTGGCACCCCCTTATGAATCTATGAATATTCAACTTAGAGACCCTCAAACTTTTCTCTCAGCCCGACAGCGCCTTGGAAAAAAAATAATGACAATAAAATCTTGACACGTGTCTCTCTCCCCAGTATTTTCCTTTGACCTCAAAAAAAAAAAAAAATGTTAGGAGAGAGGAGGAAGGAGAAGGGGAGGGGTGAGGTAAGGGGGAAGGGTCCAGAGGGGAGTCCAGCTCCAGTTTGGGGAAATCCAGCTCGCGTTTTGCCTCTCGCTTAGTGGTGTAGGGTCCAGCGAAGGCAGAGCCCCAGCTTCACTCCCTAAGGTCTGTCCTGGGGAGACACTACTGCTCCGGGGGGCTGACCTGGCGGGGAGCGGCAGCGCAATCCGCTCCGGCGCCGCTTTGTGCGCGCAGCCGCTGGCCTCTCTGCTCCCCGGTCTGCCCCCGGGACGCCCCCCCTGCCGCACCCCAGTCATGCAACTCTACCTGCGTCTCCACTGTGGACCTTTGGGAAGCAGCCACTCACCGCGGGGGCTCCGGCCCTGACCGCGCCAGGAGCCGGTAGGTGTCCGCCGGGAGCCAGCCCGCGACCCTCGCTCGGGCTGGAGCCAGGGGCTCCGAAGTTGTGGGGACCAGCGCGAGTTGGAAAGTTTGCCCGGGGGCTGGTGCAGGCTTGGAGCTGGAGGAACGCGCGCTGTCTTCGGAGCCTGAGCGGGCCACTGGTGAGTTGGGGCCGGGGCAGAGGAGAGGGGCGCCGGGACCCCCACGCGGAGGCCGGAAGGGAGTGCGAGGGGCGGCGCTCTGCTTGGGCTGGACGTGGGCCGGGTCTCCGCGTCCGCAGGTCCTCTGGGATGCGCAGGGGTGGGCCCGCTCCCCGCGGCGACCCCCCGCCCCGGGCCGCTTGAAGCTCTTTTGTTGCGGGTGGGAAACAATACCCCCGGCCGGAGGACAAGGCCTATTGCCCCCAAGGCCTGGCTGCCAGGCCAGGTGGGGAAAGCGGGGGCTGGACCCCAAGCTCCGCTGGAAACCGCGTTGGAATGGGGAAGGGCAAGTGTGGCCCGGAGGAATCGCACTGGCGATTGAGGTGCCTCTTAGGAGATTCAGAGGTCGGGGCGCCTCGGGGCGAGGAGAGGGAAGAGTTAGGGCAAGTTGCGGGTGGGGATTCCGGGCTGTTCCGTGCTTAAGCGTACCCCCAAATAAGTTTTCTCCCTCCCTCATGCTGATAGAGGAGACAGGTTCGTTGGGAAAATATTTTGGCGCTTGCATCCCTCAGCATTTTGGGGAAGGGGCTTCAAATTTGAAACTTTTGGAGCGGAGGCTGTAGAGGAGTCCGGCCTGAGGTTGACCTAGAGTTTTATGGATCCGGGAAGAAGGGATTAGGGAACTGAATTAGTGTTCTGTCAAAATGGCTTTTAAAAAACTCTTAAGAGCGCCACCCGGTCGTCGAATGCACTGGCGTTGTTGCCTGAGTCTCACTCTGGCGTTAACCCAAACGCGCTAAGAGGGCGGGAGGTGCGCAGAGCTGGGTGCCTGGACCAGCAGTGCGGCACCTGAGCGGCCGGTGCGGATGGCGGGCGGGGGGGGGGGGGGGCAGGGACAGCCGCCAGTTTGTGTCGTGACGGGGAAGAGACAAGGCTGGATCCCTCTCCCTCTCCCTCTTTCTCCTCTCCTCACTTCCTCCCCTCCCTTTCGTCTCTCACCCACCCTCCCAACTGATTTAGTTTCTAGAACGTCTGTGTGCAGTCTATGTAATTATGCAAAAAGTGGTCAGGAAGTTACCGGCCGGCCCCGGTAACTTTTCCACGTGCATAGGGAACCCAAATTGGGCATGCCTGAGCCAATAAAAATTAATGTATCACCAAGAGAACAGATGTTGCTTGAACTAGGAGGTTTTCCCCGCCCCCAACTCGTCCTCCTCCCAAATTAACTATCTCGCACAGGTCACTCTTGTGCCACCGCCTCTCCTCCCAGGTTCCACCTTCAAAAATGAGCTGCATAATCCACCATAGTAATGATCAGTTTACGAAGAAATGTTTGAAAAGTGCTTCAAGACCTTAGGCGAGGAAAAGATTAGGTGCACAACCTAGAGGCGGGGCGCGCTGCGGGCTGCACCGGGATGGGTTGACGGGCGGCGCTCTGGTGCAGCCCTGAACCGAAATGCGCTCACCGTTTACCCCTCCCCCGCCCAACAAAATAAAATAAAATAAAAATGTTGATTGGCTTCCTTAGGCCTCAAGATGTCAAAAAGAATATGAAAAAGGCGCTTGTTAACCAGTTAGGGCAAGAGTTATTTGGGGGCATATTAGGAACTTATGACTACAGTTGAACGGGGGTGGGAGGATTCACGCAGATAGGTGCGTAAAAAAGGAAATGTTTGTAGATTAGTCCGTATTATTTCCAAGAACTAAAGACTTAGCAAACACGATTTAGGGTGTGTTTCCTGATTTTACTGGTATTTGCTACACAGGTTAAAAACGGTCCATTTCCTTTTCACTTAAGGGATCTTAGTAAGATCGCTTGCCAACCTCTGATATTGTTTAAAACCATGTTAGAATTTAAATTAAACTTCAGAATCAAGATATATGGGAGTTAGCTTACAGTGTCTTTTTTTCCTTGCAAGGATTAATAGCTCAGACTTATAACACTGGGACCATCGCTTAGCATTTTAATGGGAGTTAGCTGATCGCTCTCAGCTCCGGTATACCAGAACTGATGGGTCGCAGGTTCGGATCACCACAGTCCCTGCCCTTTGTTCCTTTTCTCTTCCACCGATCTTCTTTATCTGGTTTGTCTCTCCCCTCCCCCACCCTCCTCTTTGCGTCTTTATCTTTCTTTCCGTACACACTTAAATTTCTCTTCCTCCCGCCCCTCCGTTTTTCTGTCTTTGGTCTTTAGTGTTTTGATCCCAGTTGTCTTTTTAATATTCTAGCTTCATTACCATAAATTTCTTCCTTTTCCTCTGTCTTTTGGCCTTTTTCTTTTTAGACATTTTTTTTCCTTCTTACGCTTTTCCTTCTTCCCAAATGTTTTTATGCATTTCTTGGTTTTAGTAGGGTTATTCTATCTCCATTTTAACTTCTCCCTTATTTTTCCTGTGGCCCTTTTTGGCCTTTTTTCCCTCCCTTGCTCTCTGCAGGGCAGCAGGGTTGTTTTACATATGGAAGGAGTCTTTGACTAAATCTGCTGGCATTCTAGTGAGTTTCCCTGAACAGCCTTTCCCTGTGCCGAGGGCTCTCACACTTCCTGTGGTAGAAAACTATCTAGGAACTGCAAGCAACCCGCCCACCTCCTCTTCCTTTAGATGTAGGACTTAGTCGCTCGAGGAAGCTAAGCCAGGTGGTGCCTTTTAAAAAGAAATATTTTAAGTCTTGTATTTCTCAGTCAAGTGCAGTAGCCTTTAAATTCTGAGTAGCCTTTAAATTCTGAATGAAGTGACTATGAAAACAGCGCTACTTTTTCAAGTAGCTATATGTATGCAAATACCACTTTTCTGGCCACTGCCGGTAGTGGGAAGGATCGCAATGTAATTTTAAATTGACATGCAGGCTGGATGGTTACATCAGTTCAGCCGCTTCCTGCCTAGTGGACTTTTGAAGGTCCAGAAGGGGGAGGAGTATACGGTAGGAAAAGACTTTGACATGGTGCTGTGAATATTGTCTTTTACAGACAACTGATACAGTTTAGGAAGTCAGCTTTCATTTTCTAGGCAAGGTGAGTACTTCAATAATTGTAAACAAACAAACAAACAAACAAAAAACCACCTCTCTTTAAAGAAAGACTGATTATAATTACTTAGTAAGCTCACATAATATTGAGGCAAAAATCTGATCCTATTTGTTGACCAACTTGGTTAATTAAGTTTAAATTCTGTGTGAATAATTAGCAGATTCTTACATAGGCCTTGTTTATCATATTCACCCTGGGGCTGTTCTTCCCACGTCTCCAGTCTTTAACTTGGGTCTAGCATTGTGTCTTTTCATATTTCAAATTATGAGCTGGCCCCTTATCTCTTGGCCTGTGTTTGGATTTCATACACTCTAGTTCCCTATCTCGCAAGGACATTTTAGGAAAAAAAAAATTAATTGTGGGTAAAGGGTTTTCATGCCCTCTGGTGAAAAGATTTGTTAAAGAAGTAATGTTTTGCATCCCACAATGGTTGAGGGGGGAGGTTATTTTTTTTTTTCTCTTCCAGGAAAATAAGAACTCAGAGAATAGAGTCAATTAACTAGATACGGTTCCCCTCATGAGCCTACTGTATATGTTTAGTAACAAGGACATCATCCTCTTATTTTCTTCTTTGATCATGTTATCCTATAGCTATCTCTGTAGCACTCAGACTCTCAAATATATTCTAGGGTAGAATAAAACGGATTCTGAGAAATAATTGAAATGTCAGTTTTCATCAGAAGTGAAAAATGGAAATGGAATTAGTATTCTGTTGTAAATGTACCTTTTGTGTATAACTTAAATACTCTATAATAAATAAAAGCACCAAAAAAAGGAAATGGCGCACTTAATAATGTTTACAAATTGTTAAGGAAAATAAATTTAAGGAGTTCTGTGGGGATAATTCCATATTAAAATATGGAGCTATTTAATAGAATGAACTACATTATTTATTTATTTTTTAATTTCAGAAGAAGATTGCAGCCTCTTCTCCCAGTTCTGCTCTGGGGTAACTTGGTTTATCACTAAAGGAGGTTACATTTCATCAGTGGAGCCAAGGTTGATAAAATTAGAATCTTGTGGGAACCCTTATTTTGTTTCTGATTGTCTGTTTCTTTGGCTGGGTGGTACCCAGTGGTTTCTCCCCTGCAGTCTCATTTTTTAGGGGTCATTGGCCTCTTTCATGATCTCATAAAAAGGCTGTTACCATTTAAAAAGGCCACATCTTCCCAATCTATGTTGCTCATACCTTTTCCATTTCCTTGGCAGGCTCTTTTTCAGGAGATAAGGCCTGACTGGTCAACATTATCTTAATTACAAGTCTGAATTTTTAAAGCACTTCAATTTAAAAATATAAAAGAATATATAAGAGACAGAGATTGATTTATAAACTACTTTCAAAAACAGATCCCATGACACCCTCTGGCATGTCCAGATTACTAGCCTACATATATGAATTTTAATTTCCCTGATTATAATACCTAGATGACATGCTCCTAATAATTTTTTAGCAATGTAATCTTGATACAAGAGATAAAGCATGCTTATACTGATATTGTTGAATTTCTAGAGAATGGAATGGATTGCTTTTCATTATCTGAAAAAAACATCCTTATAAAGATGGTGACTTTCTAGAGATTGCAATTGCAAATGTCTTTTGTTTTCTAAAAATGCTGGTATAAAAATCAGTGGTTTTTGGAGAAAATATGTAATAGTTTTTCACAGCCAAAGAGTTAGTGCAAGCCTTTTTTTTTTTTTTTTTTTTTTTTTTTTTTTTTTTTTTTTAAAGAAAAGGGAGAAAGAGTAAGCTTGGCTGCCAAAAACTCAAGTGAAATATTCTTTGGCCTAGTGTTTGTATTTAGCACAGTTGTATCAAAATGTTATTTTCTTGTGGTTTTCATTAATGTTTATTTAAAGTCTTTCTTAAAGGCAAAATGCTTTTACTCTGAATGTTGTGCTCTGAGATCTTTTATTATAGTGTGCGGCCTGCACTGTGTTAGGTGGGAACAGAAACAAAAGAATGTGATCTTCGCGCTACATAGCAGACTGTGTTAAACTAGTTTTATAATAATAACTACCACTTGGCCTATTTTCTCTTATTATTGCTTTTTGTATTTGGAGTTGTAATCAGCCTTTTAAAAAAACAACTCATTTTTTAAACATTTATTATATGCCAGCCCTGTGCTAATAAGCCTTTACATACATATAGCATCTTATTTTATTCTCGTGGTAACCCAATGAGGCTGGTACTATTATGCTTCCTATTCTGTTACACATAAGGAAACTGAAGTGCAAAGAAGCTAAGGAATTTGTCAGAATCACATGGCTAGTAATGTTTCTGAGTTGGAAACTGAACCCAAGTCTGCATAATTCCAAAGTCCTTCTTATCCTACCTCTCCTCTCCTCCCCAACCTCATATCACAAGGATGAAACCAGTGTCACTAGGTTTTCCCTGTAGGAGCCCATTGATACCTCAAAACAACTCATTTCAGGTGCAGAAACCTTGACACTCATTTAAGTAGTTTACTGAATGATGCAGCTGATGATTACAGGTTCAAATTTAGGGCTTTCTGATGTGATACCTTCTGTAGCCACTAAACCAACCAGTGCATTTAGGGATTACCTGGATCAGATCGGTACAGCAAAAACAAAAAAGCAAAATTTGAAAACGATAGAGGACTGTCCAATTTTTACTTTAAAAATAAATAAATAAATAACGCCTATCCCCCCACCTTTTTCACAAAAGAAAAGACTTTCACTACATTTTTTAGAAAGGACATTTTAGTGAGAGAAAACAGGAAGGCAATTTCAGAATAAGAGAGAGTTGTTTAAATGCATCTATTCAACTTTGTGAAAAGATTTATACTGCCTCATTTTTTTCTTCCTCATTTTGCCACATACCATGATCACTTGATGGCAGACCAGTTTTTGGATAACAATTCACCTACAATATTTTTTCTCAAAATCCAACAACCTGTCAACTGTTAGATAATTATCACCCAGTCTGTTGTCACACTGTTGGGTCTGTGATCTTTGGAGAGTCTATTGATATATTTTTTTATGGTGAGCTTCATCCTTGTTCAAAACTTGGTCTTGTGTTGGGTCAGGATGAGCAATCTGAGGAGGTAAAAGGCAATTGATGATGGCTCTTGGTCATCTCTCTCTTTTTTTCTTTTTTCTTATTTATCTTGCTTGCCTAACATCTTTTGCTGTTCTAATTATCCCATTTTTTCTTATATCATCACTGTTTTTTTTTTTAATCCATCAGTTTTTGGATTAGTTGGGTAAAAAAGAAAAAAGAGAAGAAGCGGATCATTTCTGGGTGTGGGCAATGCCCACTACAGTGCCTTCCTTATACATAGTAGTTACTCAACAGATACTTGTTGGACCAGTGAGTCTTATTTGTAACCTAATCTGTTAATGGCAACTCCCAAGATTTTGTGCTATCATTTGTGTGGATGGAAAAATCTCAAAATTTGTGGATTGTTAATTGGAATGTGGTATTAACATTATTGAATCTCCAAGGAGTAGAGTTTCTTGGATTATATAAGCCTCTTATTCCTCTGGTTTTACCAGCTTTGTTGTCAAACAGATGATACCTCTCTCTGCCTTTATGGTGATGTGCTGAGGAAAGAGATTAATAAATAATTTTTAAGTATCCAAATTTGTGAAGATTGGGATTTGAGCTTTCAACTCCATGTAATAACAGTAGTTATAGTTTCTAATCTAAAGAAACCCCCATGCCTACTTATTCAAAGAACTTTATCAACTTAATCAGTTGTTACAGTAATTAAAGGAGCTTTATTGTAAATCCAGCATTTAAATGATATTTTTGTGTTTTTGTGTGTGTGTCTATATTTTCCTTTTGCAGTAAAAATCTTCAGTTCCCTGATTTTAATTAACAATTTATAGTAAATATTCCAGTTTGAAAGGGAAAATGTGTAGGAAAAAGACTCACTTCCAATGTTTTTTCTGTTGTTATTTCAGACCAAAACCTTGTGCAAGTGAATTCAACCATGGTGCATCCAGATTCTCCTCAAAAGTGAGACTTTCTGAAGGACCAATGACTCTGTTTCCTGTGCTCTTTCATTTTTTCCTACTCTGTAGCTATGTCTCGATCCCGTCATGCAAGGCCTTCCAAATTAGTCAGGAGGGAAGAACTAAACAAAAAGAAAAACAGTCAGCTGAAGAAGACATCCAAGGCAGCCAACAAAAATGTGGCATCGGTCAAGACAATGAGCCCTGGGAAATTAAAGCAATTAATTCAACAAAGAGATGTTAAGAAAAAAACAGAACCCAAACCACCAATGCCAGTTAGAAGCCTTCTGACAAGAGCTGGAGCAGCACGAATGAATTTGGAGAGGACTGAGGTTCTTTTTCAGAACCCAGAATCCTTAACTTGCAATGGGTTTACAATGGCTCTCCGAAGCACCTCTCTTAGCAGGCGACTCTCCCAACCTCCAGTGGTCATAGCCAAACCCAAGAAAGTTCCACCTCCTAAAAATCTGGAAAAGAAACATGAGTGTAATTATAAAGTACTCACTAACATGGGAGTAAAGCCCTCAGGAAATGATTCTGTCTCACTGCAAGACCCCCTAATTCCTCCTGATATACGAGAAAATCTAATTGGCATACAAAATGCATCTTTAATTAAAGGCAAGAGCCAAGAGATAGCCCAGTCTTGGTCCCAAAGGGCTGAGGATTCCAAAATAAATATTCCCATTCACAGTGGTCCTGCAGCAGAGATCCTTTCTGGGTCGTTGGAAGGCACCTGTGATGGTGAAGGAGTATTCTCTAAAGAGACATTGAATGATATCAGTAATTCCCCTAGAATGTTTGCTCAGGACACTCTGTGTGCTCCTTTGCTCCAAAGAGCAGCCCTCAAGGTTACCTCTGAAGGAAACTCTAGCATTCAGTTAGAAGATTTGGGTTCACAAGTAGAATCTCTTAAGCTTTCTGATTCTTATCAGGAGCCCATCAAAAGTGAACATGATTGCCGTCCCACCTCCAGCTTTAATAAAGTTATTATACCTGAATTAGACCTTAGAAACTATTTGTCTATTGGTGGGTCAATGTATCCTACCTCATTAATAAAACTCCTCTTGGCAGGCTCAGAACAAAAAACCCTTGGTGCTAAACCAGATCATCCAGAGGTACTCAAAGCTACTCTAGATCAACAGGAAGTTCCCGATACCACCCCTGTCCTAGGACAGGACTTTAGTGCTGTCCCGCATCAATGGGAAGTTCCTGGTGCCAACCCAGCTCATGGAGAGGCTCCGGGTGAGACCCAAGACCCACCAGAATTCCCTGGTGCTATCTCAGTCCAAGGAGAGGTCTTTGGTGCTATCCTAGACCAACAAATCCTTGGTATGGGTGGTGGCTACTGTCTCAGACCCACCTATCTTTCTTCCCGCCCCTCTAAACCCAATTGCTACTTATAATACTCTCCCAGGATGGCCTGATCCCCAGGGTACTGTTTCGTATGGCCTTGAGGTCCAGGGTGCTATGCCAATTTTGTCTTTGGGCAGCTCAGGTTACACTCCTCAACCATCATCACACTCAGAGATAAGTTTAGTACCTCCAGTAATGGCTATAAGCAATATAGAAAATGAGAAGCAGGTTCATATAAGCTTTCTGCCCGCTAACACTCAGGGGTTCACATTAGCCCCTGAGACGGGACTCTACCATGCTTCACAGGGCATTGCCCAACACTCCCAGGCTGGTCCCAGCAAACCAGAAGGAGGGAACTCCCAGATCAACACCACAGTGGTGTCTAGGCCAGTGTCACTTGCCAGTACCTCCTCTTCTCCTTCCTATACAACTTTGCTACCTACATTGGAAAAGAAGAAACGAAAGCGATGTGGGGTCTGTGAGCCCTGCCAGCAGAAGACCAACTGTGGTGAATGTACTTACTGCAAGAACAGAAAGAACAGCCACCAGATCTGTAAGAAGAGGAAATGTGAGGAACTGAAAAAAAAGCCATCCGTCATTGTGTCTTTGGAGGTAAGTACATACCCAAGGGGCTGGGAGATGCCTTTGAGACTTAGTAGAGTGATCTGTGCAGAGACAGTTTGCTTCAGTATTATATCTTTTTACTGTGGTATAAAATGTTGCTTTAAGTTATCTGTATGAATCTGGACGTCCTTGCAATATGTCTTGTGTAATGATATATGAGTTTATTTTTAGAATTTGTCTCAGAAATTCTTCAATTATAGGATTTGATGGAGGCCTAGAGAAATTGTATTAAATGTGGTTTTGCAAATATTTCCACTATGCCTCATTTCAGCTAAATGTTACAGATTTGAAAATTAAGAGTGGAACAAATTCATTAACTTCCTTGCAGCTTGAGACACTAGAGGAATTAAATTGCTTTTCTTTTGAAAGCATAAACTGTATTCTTAATCTTGAAACTTTGCTTTGAACGTATAACAATAATACAGCTTTCTTCTCGATTTTTGGCAGGTGACTTCTACCACTTCTGCTGTAATCTCACAGGGTTGTTGGGATTAAATGGTATTTAGAAGTTGAGCCTGGAGTGGTGGCGTTCCCAGCTACTCCAGAGGCTGAGGCTGGAGGATCGCTTGAGCCCGGAAGTTCTGGGCTATAGTGCCTGCACTAAGTTCAGTGACCTCCCTGGAGTTAGGGACCACCAGGTTGCCTAAGGAGGGGTGAACCGGCCTAGGACAGAAACGAGCAGGTCAGAACTCTGGTGCTAGTCAGCAGTAGGATTGTGTTTGTGAATAGCCACTACACTCCAGCCTGGGCAACATAGCAAGACTCTGTCTCTTTTGCCGCTCCCTTGATTTAGAGGATCCTGTATCTCCTAATAAGATAATAAAAGTTGAAAAAGAAGGAAGTTGAAAATGCTTTGTAAACTCCAAAGTGATTTATAAACATTAGTTCTCATTATAGTTTATGAACCTAAGGTAGTAAAAGTATTGGTTGACTTAGACTTCATTTAAAAGATTTTATGGAGCTTGGTTAATACTCAAACTTGCTTTTCAGATGTTTAAAACACCTGTCAAGTGTGGTGTTTTTAAATTTTTAGCTCACTCACTTAAAGCTAAGATTTATTTGTGTCTATTATGAATTTAAAAGTATTATGAACTTAAATTCAGTCAGTCTTTTCTATTTCTTTCTTGACTTAAATTATCTGTGCAAAAATGCTGACTTCCTATTTGACTAAGCCATTGCAAACAAAAGGTCAGACGTTGAACCGGACATTTATTGATGGGCATTTAAAGTGTTTCTAGAATATTTTGTTATTGCAAACTTTGCTGCAATGAGTAGTCTTTCATTACTCAAATTACTTTGTAATATGAGTTGATCACAATGTTGCCAGTAACTTACCAGTTTACAAACCTACATCTAAAACACTTAGTAGCAATGTCTTTAGCAGAGACCTCCCTTGTAAGCTCCTGTTTCGTAATATTACCAAATGACATCCTTGCTAAAGATACTCTGTCTCTAAATAGATATAAACAAATTTGTTCTTCTCTTTCCCAAACTTACTTCTCCTCTTGCATTAGGTACTTGGTTCAATGGCTTATCTGTAATCTACACGGTCACCCAAAAGGTAAAATTCAGTCAGCCTTGATACTTTTCTCTCATTCTTCTAGAGTCTCTTGTTCTACAAGATCTGAGCACTTCTACCTCTCCATTTTCTTGGCTACTGCTATAGCTGAGGTTTATATCTCTTACTGGGACAATTTCAGTGCTCTTTTTATTATCTGCAAGTATTTCTTGCACTTCTACTCTGAGTTGTGCACTGCAGATTTGTTGTGAGTGTGCCAGATGCCAGGGAAGTGAGGGTGTTGAACAACAAGCTCTCCTTAGTGTGTTTTGAGTTTTCTTTCTGATAACTCTGATTCTTTTACTTAAATACACTTAGTTCTCTTCTGTATGTATAGTATATCTTACTGAAAACAGAAGAAAAGAGAGCAAAACTTTCAGTGTCTTCCAATTATAGATGAAGCCTAAATTCATTAGCATGCAACACAAGACCTTCAAGATCTTGGCACAGCTGATTGCCTCTGTCTACTTTGCTGTCACTTCTCAGATTATATTTAAAGTTTCAGCAGTATCTGGCTACTTACATTTCCCCAAGCTAACTATGCATTTTCTCGCCTCAGGGGCCTCGCTCATGGTACATCTTCCCTTCCCTACCTGACCAAAGCCTACCAATTCACTCACTCCTCACTGTGCCCCAGCTACACTTGTGTGTTCCATAGGTTTCATACCAGTGCACTTTGTTTCTCTAGTGCCTGTCTAGGCAGGTACTTAGTTAAATGAAAAGAGAACATATTTGTAACTCAGACAGTCAGGTTTATAAATTTAGATGTTGATATGTGGTTTACATATGCAAACATGCACTGGCAAGTAAGTGTGGCCACTGTTGTCAAGTTGTCAAGTTCTGTTAGTATGGGGGAAGAACAAGATTTCTTAAGGGATGAATGAATGGCCTTGGCTGTTGGTCATAATCTCCCAAACACCACATACTTTATTTATTTATTTTTTTTAAAAAAAAACAACTTTCATTTTGACAGAATTCAGACTTATAGAAAAGTTATGAGTTGTACAGAAAATTTGATATATCTTTTGGCCAAATGATCATATTTTAACATTATTTTATCTTTTTATCTCTCCTTCTCTGTCTCTCTGACTCAGCTCTTTATATTTTTCTGAAACAGTTGAGAGTAAGCCACTGATATGGTATTTCTTTGTTCCTACATGCTAGAGAATATATTTCCTAAAACCAAGGATAGTCTCTTATTGAAATTAGGAGATTAACATTGAACTATAATTATTATCTAACCCATAGACTTTATTCTTATTTCACTTATAAGAGAGTGTCTTCTTGGCCTCTTAACCTGGAACAGTTCCTCAAATTTTAAAAAACAACTTTATTGAGATATAATTGGCAGAATAAACTGCACATGTTTAAAGTATGCAATTAGATAATTATGGCATATATATACACTGTGTAACCATTACTATAATCAAAATACCACTCCCCAAAGTTTCTTTCTGCCTAGCCTCCTCCCTGCACTCCTCCTCTTCAGGCAAACACTATCTTTCTATCACTATAGTTTGCATTTTCTAGAGTTTGATATAAGTGAAATCATACAGTGTACTTTTTTGGGGGGGGGAGGGGGAGAGCTTTAGAACAGTTCTTCAATATTTGTCTTTTATGACCTTTGCTACTTTTCCCAAATACAGACCACTTATTTTGCCCCTCAAACTTTCACTCATTAGTTTTAACAATCACTGGTGATTTTTGCCTGATGGCTGCTAAATGGTGATTCTCTATTTATTGAAAATGTATTATTTAGCCTTAAACTTTAAGGAAGAGCTTTTCCTTCTTACTTATAATTTTATTTATTTCATTATGAACTTGTAGGTTTTTATTATATTCAATAGGTTATAATATTTTATTATCATTATTTATTTTGATGCTCAAATTGTCGCAAATTTGGCCAAAGAACACCTTCAACCATTCTTTGAGTAAATCTTTATTTTCTGGCACAAGTGTTCTAGGCTTTTCTACTTTCTGTCCTGACCCAGACCTGAAGTCAGCTATTTATCCAAGGAAACCTGGTTCCTTTTTGCAGAGAGTGATACTTAGAAACCAAGATCTTGATGATAGATGTGATCATGGTTACTGGAATGTCAATGCTGTGTTCAAAAGTTACTTAAATTAGTTCTTTCTCTTTGTCTCTATTTTTCTCTGACATGTGCACCATCCTCACCCTTCTATGTGATTATGTTCTTCATTGAAAATATAGTTTTAATTAATTCGTTTCTGTGTATTTTCTATTTCAGGGATCCCTTATACTTGATGATATTCATATTCTCTCACTCTCTCTTGTTCTTCCCCTGCCCCAGAAGATTACCTTTATCACTGACAAAGCTGATCATAAAGAATGTATTTGATCATCTTTCTACTAAATTCTGGCAGTGGTAGACCCACCCTTCCAACAGTGCCCGGAGAGGCAAAGGAATACAGGCTCTCTGAGAGAAGTTCATTCTGAAAAAACAAGGAACCATGTCTTATACTCTTTTGTTTTGGTTTCTTTTGCTTAATATTATATTTGTGAGATTCATTCATATGTCACTTATAGTTACAGATATTCATTGTCATTGCAATATAGTATTCCTTTGTACATATGTTCACAACATATTATTTATACTACTCTTAATGAACAGCAGTGCTACTATCATGAACACAATCATAAATGTCTTTGGTAAATATATGTATACATTCTGTTGTGTATATTTCTAGGAGTGGAATTGCTGGGTCATAGAATATGTTTATGTCATGGAATATGTTTAGCTTTCATAGATATTACCAAACAGCTGTGTTTGTTCCAATTAAGACCCTGATCGGAAGTGCTGGAGAGTTCCTCTACATCCTTGTCAACACTTGTTATTTTCTGTCTTGTTTTATTTTATAATTTTGTTGGGTGTGCAGTAGTATCACTACATTGCATTTCCTTGATGTCTCATGAAATTGAGTTACTTCTGATATGCTTTTTAGTCAGTTAGGTATCTTCTTCGAAATGCCTATTCTTTTGTTCATTCTGCCTTTTCAGTTTTGATTTATGATTTCATTGTGTTTGTTTATAAATCCTTTGTTAAATATATAATTACAGATATCTTTACCTATTTTGTGACTTGACTTTTTGCTCAATCATGCTTTTTAATGAACAGAAATTCTTTAATGTAGTCCAATTTACCAATCTTCTCCTTTATGATCTCTTTTTCTGTCCTGTTTAAGAAAAATTAGTCTATTTTTTGCCAGTTCCAAAGTCATGAAGATGTTCTCTTTTGCTTTCTTCTTAAAAAATGACTTTGAAATCTTTCACATCTAGATGTACACTATATCTGGAATTGACTTCTGTTTATTGTGTGAGATAAGAGTCACTATTCATTCTTTCTTACACGTATATCTACTTGACCAGCACCACCATTATTGCAATGACCATCTTTTCCCCATTATTATAGTGTCAGCTTTGTTATAAATCAGGTGATTAGTTCTGGGTCTATTTTTTAGACTCTGTTTTGTTGGCCTCTATCCTTGTGTCTGAACTGTCATTATTTCTAGGCTTTATAGCAAGCTAACTGATAGTATAAGTCTTTCAGCTTTGTTCTTTAACATTGATTTGGGCAATTTTTTGGTTCTTTGCATTTTCATTAAAAATTTTGAATCAGCTTTAAATTTGCCCCAAAAAATCATACTGAGATTTTTAACGCGATTATGTTGAATCTGTACATGATTTGGAGAGATTGACATTTTTACAATATTGACTCTTTCAGTTCATGACCATGGTATATATACTTTTTAAATTGATTGATTGATTGATTGATTTTAAATTGATGTATGGTTGATATACAAATGATGATATATTTTATTCATGTAATTCATTTAATTTCTTTCAATAATGTTTTGTAGTTTTCAATATGGAGTCATTAGTTTTATTCCTAGGTATTTGATATATTTTTCTCATTTCTGATTTTTTTTGTGTAAAATATTGATATTTATTTGATGCTATTATCAATGATTGAAGGCCATTTACTTTGATACCCAAGAATATTAATAAGCAAATCATATATTTGTTTGTTCCTTACATTAGAAATATCTTACTTGTTGAGAGTTGGGGTTAGAAAGAAAAAATACATTTACAGTTTTAAAATGTTAATATTTGGTAGTTTTTTGTTAGTGCTTATATGAAACAGAACTGTTAGAATTTTTTTCTCTATAATATATTTAGCCCCTAAAGACATATGCCACTTCTCAAAATGTTAACTGCTAATCTCCAGAAGAAATAAAAACAATTTTTGATTTACTTATTTTAGTCATAGATTACATTTTTATCTCACGCAATAAGAATTTCTCTTGATTGTACAGCAGGATGGCTGCAGAGTCTTCCTAGAGATATCTTTTGGCTTAAAGATAGAATATTGTCTTTCTGCTAAGCTTTGTTCAGCGTGCTTCATATTCAGAAATACAGATAATTAAAACCACTAACTTTATAACTCATAGTCATCTAGGAATTTGCTCTTGGCTACGTATTCCTCATGTGTATTTGTACTTTAACATTTTGAGAACTATGCATTACCCTAGTTATTGAATAGTGATAGAAGTTAAAGTGGGGCGAGGGGCTTTTTAGAGACAGGTGCTTTAGCCAGGCTACTCATTCACACATAATTTTTAGTGTTTATAACAACAAAAAGAAAAAAAACACAGTTGTTTGTAGATATGTTTCTAAGGGTGAGGTACTGCATTATAATCTCTTGATATTTTGGTATAGCATAAAGTTTAGTTAACAATTAAATGAGTAAACAAGCTATTTATGAGTTGGTTGCCAAAGTGAAATAATCTCTCTTGCATTTACTCTAGTTGATATTGATTTCCCCCTCAAAAATAGTAAAGGATTATTGTATGTTCAGTTAGATTAAATAGCAGTGTACTAGGTAACACTGTGAAGTATGCTATTTATTACTGTGCCATCTTCTTAGCTAATGCAGATTTCACCTGGAAAAATAGTAATACTTACTTAGGTTGTACTTGAAAAGTTAAAAGTTAAGTAATATTATATGATACAATTTGAACCATTGACCATCCACTATTTTATTGATAATGTGATTAACAGTCTGGTTCCAGATAATGTCATTTCAGAATTGGTTGACATACTTTTTATTTAGTTTATCCATTTTCGTGGGCGTGGGGATGGGGCAACCCTGTCCTGGCCACTGCTTTTCTTAGTGTTTTCAAACAGCTGGATCTCATTTGGGCATATGTTGTATATGGCATATGGAACAAATTTTTGCTACCAACTCCTTCAATTGAGGGCAGATGTTATATGTCCTTAAATATGCCTTTAAAGAATCTCTTTGGATCACTACTGAGACTTCAGTAGCATACCTAACCACAGAGCTGACCATAGAGGGAAAAAAAAGCCTTTGGGATCTAGGGGTCTTGCATGCATAAATCATGAGTATGTCAATAAAATCAAGCTGATTGTGATTGATTCTGACCTGTGGGTGTTAATTTCTAGAATCTTGTCACTGTGGTACAATCTTATCTTGTCATTTTTTTGTATATCATTTTATCCAGGAAATAAAAGTGTGAAACCTGCTAATATTTTTATTTAGTTTCAGCATAATCTAAATTATACTATTTTATAATAGTGAGCACTGTAGTATGTTATGGTACATGTTTATTTTGCCATGGAGCTTGATTCCACATCTATTTTTGTTGGTCAACCTCTTGGTTTTTCATTTTTGAGTGGTATTTTAAGAGTTGATAGTTCAAAAGCTACGAAAATCATTCTCTTTATAAAGTTGCCAGTCATTGTGGCACTATGATGTAGCACAATTGTTACCAGGAAGGAAGGAAGGCGGGGTCTTTTTGCGTTATCATACTTAAATAAGATACAAGTAGCAAAGAAATCAAACTAATCTAAGCAATTCAGGTCATTACCTTGATAATGAGACTCAATGGTCCAGTCATGAGTATCCAGAAAGTCTTGGCTAGTTATCCTCAGCTCTTATATGTGTTATGAAAGCAACAAAAGAAAAATCTTGCTTTTTTCTGAGTTAATTATGTCCCGTTAATACTGAGTCACTGTATTTAAAAGAAGGGCATGTTGTTCTGCTGAGAGAGCAGTGATTAAAAATGAGATGTTTAAATTATAAGATTCAGGCTATTTCTTACATACCAATGTCTTTTTTAAAAGTGCGTTGTAAACCATTTATTGTATTCCTTTTCTACTTAATATATCATCTTAGCAGCTAGTACCCAAAAAGATTTGGGGATTTATTTGCATGTCATTTTCAAGTACCAGAGTTATTAGAATCATGGGATATCTGTAACAAATCAAATAGAAGACTTGAGAAAAAAGTTTTTAGGAAGGTACAGAATGCTTTAAAGATACGTTAAAAAGCTCTATTACCTATGTTGTTTAAAATTACTACCATATACATTTGTGATTGAATTAGACTGACATGTAACGTTTGGGCAAGTCAAAATTCTAAAGGAAAAGAAGTATGAAAGCTCAAAATCATGTATTTTTCTAATTGTAAATGGCATTTAGAAAAACAATGCTAGAAGGATACCTACCAAACCAAAGTAGTTTTACCTCTGAGGATTAGATTTTTCTGGATGGAGAAGGGGGGTTGTATTAGAAACTATGTAACTTTAAGTTTTTGTTTAAATTTTTTTATGTGATTTGAATTTTTACGTAATGAGCTTGTGTTACTTTAAAAAGTACTAAAACATGCTAAATCAAAGTAATGCAAATTGCATTTAGAAAGTTTAGAAGCAGGGGAAAAACCCAAACCGTAATCCTACGCTATGTAGACCACCATGAATGGATGGCATGTTTGCTTCCAGTATTCTCTCTGCATTACAAAAATAACATACTCAAAATCAAATGGTACATTGTTTTCTTCTTTTCTCACTCAGTATATCATCAACATTTTCTTGTGATTAAAAGTTTGTTAATATTTTTTAAAAACGTGTAATATTCCCTTAGGTAAATGAACATAACCTACTAAATTATTTTTTGTTGCGGGATGCTTCAGTTTCTTTAAAAATTTTCATGTGGTAGCAAACTTTTTTTTTGTATAAAGCCAGGTTCCCATTTCAGATTATTTCCTGACACTGAAATTAGTAGTCTTTTATTTCAAGCTAAATATATTAGCATAACTAAAATAGTTAGCATTTTGCTAGTGAGTTGTTGCCTGATAACTTCTAAATCTTTACCTCTTTTGGAAACCTGAAGTTTGTGGTACAGATATGTTTTTTTTTTTTTTTTTAGAAAGTCAGGTCCATTTCAGTCTCCCAAAATGAGAAACTAAAGTTTCTATTACATTCTTTTTGGTAAACACATATTAATGCCCTCTAAAAGATGGTGATTGAGCTGGCATTTCAGCATATCTCTTAACTAATGACTGGATACAGCCAGATCAGATTAGGGACTTGGTGTATTTTTAGCTACTATGAGGGAAAAAAAGAACTTAAAAATTACTATTATTAGTGCTTTAGTCTCGCTAAACTTTCCACATATTTTTTGGTTACTAGACAAGAATTCCTGACTAATTTGATCCTACTTAAAATGATCCCAACACCAGTCTTTCATGTGATGTTTCAGAAATCATAAAAATAGAACTTCTACATTAGAGTTTTAATCTAGATGGGCTTCAGTGCTCTGTCGGTTCCTTTCCCATCAAATTATATGCAACTACTGTTTTTATATGCATTTTTCTGGAAAGATAAACTATAGCTTATCCTGCCCCTCAAAATTATGTGCAACATATTTTTATATGCATTTTTCTAGAGAGATGGTCCATAGTTTTCATTAATCTAAAGTCATGTCTTCTATTCTCCAAAAGAAAAACAAGAGAATCGTACCACTTTTTAAGATTTTCAAGGAACAAAATTGACAATTGTTCCTATGATTAAGTAAAAAACAGTTATACTAAGTGTTTTCATATCCCCCATGTGGTCATCGGTGTGAGAATAGCTCTGTTAGTAACATTGTGATAGACTTGTGAAACAGGGCTGCCATGAGCAGAGGAGATGTCTATAAAGGGTCAGACACAGTGCCTGCTATATAGTAGGTGCTTAAATATGGTAGTTACTGTTATGTCCTTGAAGAGATGTGCATAGTCATTTCATTACTTTCACCACTTTCCTTTTACCATTGATTTATGTTGCTTAGAGGAAAATAACTGAAGTCTTCAGAAGTGACCTGTACACACCATTTCAAATGCAAAAGCGTTTTTCCTGCTGGATGATTAACATGTATTATGAATAAATTGATTTCACTGTTCCCATGTGATAGAGAATTATAATTGCGGTTTCCAGTGAGACGACAATGCCACAGTTATTTTCTTGTCCTTGTATAATGAGAGGGTTTTGGTGTTTCTGGAGTATTCAACACATTTACTCTTACATTACTTTCTATCATATTTCATATCAACACCATTTTGTGGCGAGTTTTCTGTTAAAGAAAAAATGTAGGATCAAGGCAGGAGGAAGTGGGAGGACAAGACAGTGCAAGACCACAGTTGATGGAATTTCAACTAAATCATGGAATTTCAGATAGAGTTGATATAGTTTAGATTTAGAGAGAAAAGTATGTATGTTAATTTATTGTATACTTGTAGGAGTAAGTAACTTGTTCAGAAGTTAATACGGAATTGCAGGGAAATTTGTCTACTAGGTAACAGAAATTAAATTACCTTCTTTATTCACCTAGTTCTATTTTCTAGAGACCCTTATAGTGCTCTATGAGATGTTAAAACAAAAATCAATAATACAAGGAAAACAAAATAGTGTTTAACTTTTTAAAGATCCAACAACCAGGGAACTATGTCTTCATTGCTAATTAGGTAGATAAGATTTTAACAAAATCGAAAAGTTTTTGCTTGAAACACAGGAAACTGGCAAAAAAGGAATAAGGAAAGAAATGAACATTTATTGAGGGTCCACTATGGACTAGACTTTGTGTCAAAGGGCTTAATGTTACCATATTCGATCCTGACAATGACTCATGAAGTTTAAGTATTAGGACTCTCATTTTACAGACTAAGAAATAGAAACTCACTTAAAAAATGTGTTTAATTCCTCATAGTTAGCAAGTAGTAGAGGTACTTTTTCTGCTATGATTTGGGAGAATTGAACAATCTGCTTTTAAAATTGAGACATAATTCACAAATCATAAAGTTTACTCTTTTTAAAGTGTATGGTTCAGTGATCTTTAATATATTTATAAGATTATATAACGATCACCACTATCTTCATTCTAGAACATTTTCATCACTCCTCAAAAGAAATCTAGTACAATTAAGCAGTTACTCTTCATTTTCCTCCTGCCCCAGAACCCCCGCCAGTTCTTGGCAATAGCTAATCTATTTTTGCCTTTATGGATTTGCCTTTTCTGGATATTTCATATGAATGGAATCATACAATATTTTGTCTTTTGTGTCTGGTTCACTTAGCATAATGTTTTCATTCATGTAGTAGCATGTAGTTTTTCATTCCCTTTTAAAGGTGAATAATATTTCATTGTATGAATAAACCACATCTTGTATAAACATTTATCAAGTGATAGACTTTTGGGTTGTTTCAATTTCTTGGCATAATGATTTTTATCATTTATGTACAGGTTTTTGTATGGACATTTGTTTTAAATATTTTGGTGATATTCTTAGGATATGTGATAGAGAATTATAGGAGTGGAATTACTGGGTTATGGGGTATAACTTTTTGTTAAGGAATTGCCAAACTTATCCAAAGCAGCTGCACCGTTTAATATTCCAACAGTCAATATATGAAGGATTCTAAATTTTCCACATCCTTACCAATGCTTGTTGTTATCATCTGACTTTTCTTTATCATTGCCATTCTCGTGGGTGTGAAGTGGTATCTCACCTGGGTTTTGATTTTCATTTCTCTAATAATTAATGATGTCAAGCATCTTTTCATGTGCTTATTGGCCATTTGTATATCTTTGGAGAAGTGTCTATTCAAGTCTGTCATAGTCCTTGTGGGCTACTATGACAAAATACTGCAGACTGGGTAGCTTGAAAACAACAGAAATTTATAGTTCACCGTTCTGGGAAGTCCAAGATCAAGGTGCTAACATGATTGAATTCTGGTGAAGGCCCACTTCCTGGTTCACAGCTTGCTCCTTCTCACTGGCCTCATATGGTGGAAGAGGCTAGGGATCTCTCTGAAGCTTCTTTTATAAGGCACTAATCCCATTCATGGGGATTCCACCCTCATGACTTAAGCACCTCCCAAGACCCCACCTTCTAATATCATCACATTGGATATTAGGATTTTAACATATGAATTGGGAGGGGGCCACAAACATGCAGACCAGAGCAGAGTCCTTTGCTCATTTAAAAATTGGATTATTTGTCTTTTTGTTGTTGAGTTGCAAGTGTTCTTTAAATGTTCTGGATACTAGACCCCTAATAGATATATGATTTACAAATATTTTTCTCAAAGAGTTGTCTTTTCATTCTTTTGATATGTCCTTTGAAACAAAAGTTTTCAATTTTGAGAAATTATATTTTATCTATTTTTTTCTTTAATCTTTTCTTTTTTACTTTGTCATTCAAAGTTATAAGTGAACTTTACTTTTTACTATGTAGAGACTTCACTGGCTAGCCCAAAGAAGCTAGAACTTTTTCTTGCTTTCATTTCCCTCCCTATGTAGTACCAGGCATTGGGTAGACACTATAAAAATGTTGGTTGAATTGAGTGCTAACTGATCAGAGATGTGGAATTGGTATACAGTAAACATTGATATCTGAAGGAGTTAGTAACAACTATTATGTAGTAAGTACTTTAATGCCCAGTACTTAACTGTATTAAGCACTGACATGCTTGTTGTCTCATTCAATACTCACAACAATCCTATGAAATATACATTCTTCCCTCAATAAAGTAAGACACTGAGGCTTAGAGAGGCCAAATAACTTGTCTAAGACCACACAGCTGATCTAGGATTAGGACCCTTGACATGGATGGTATATGCTCATTTTAACCACCATTTTTCTGAGCTGGGGCAACAAGCATAATGTGAAGAACCTGGAGGATGGAGAGGACCAAGAGGTAGACTGGTTGAAGACAGTCATGCTAAGGTTGTTGCTGCTATCTTTCAGACTTGTGAAACTTTGGAAGAGATATGTAAAAATTTTATAGGTTCATTTTGAAAAAATATAATTTTTTTGACATGAATCAGATATTTAAGCTTCAGTTTGCCAATTCTTCTGCTTCTATCTTTTCATTTCAAGGTTACATTTCTTTTTTTTTTTTTATTTTTTTTTTAGACAAAGGAACCCTTGGTTGACCTCACAAATTGCAAGGACCTTGTCAGCTTACACTCCCTTATTTTTTATATTTTTATGCCTACAGCACCTAGTCTTCCTAGGTGGTCTTCCATCCAAGTACTAACCAGACCCGACCCTGCTTAGCTTCCGAGATCAGATGATATCAGGCTTGTTCAGGGTAGCATGGCCATTGATGATTACATTTCTCTTTAACCATCTTTTCGACTTCTTCTCTCTATCGTTATTTTTATTTAGATTATTTTTACACTTTCTGGACCTCATTCCCTGTTGAATCATGGTCTGATCATTCTAGGCTATCATGGTAAGTTTTCACTCTCCTTTGCCTCCAAGCAGACATTTTTAAATGTTGTGTAGCTATTCTGCTTGTCTTCAGCAGGAGGGTTGTTGTAAATCATTACTTCTTTTACCACTGGAACTGAAAGTTTCATATTCTTTTAAGCTAGTAAATGTAAGATTATGTTATGATGGTTTGGTGGAATTAGCATGCCCTAACTCTAGCAGATATCTTATTATATTTATCTGGGAGAGGTTCCAGTGTCCCAAAATATTGTGTACTTAAACATCTCTAATTTTTTATATTAAGTAAGTTTTAATTGCTCATTACATTGTTTATTTGTGTAATTTTAAAATTAGGGACAGCCATGATTCTCCATTGCTGCAATAAAACCTCCTAGAAGTCAGACCACATAGCATTCAGTCATAGCCTTTATAGCATTAAACTCTAATGTTAGGGTTGTTCCTCACTGAGTCTATAGGTTGTTGACTTGCTCGAGGTCCTATAGTTAATAACATCATTGGGATTTGAATCCCAACAGGGACATACTGATCTCATATAAGATAATATTTTGATATTGTATAATATAATATTTTAAGGTGAACAGTCCAGAAAAAAATAATACTTTCCAAACATCTGAAATGATTTTTTTTTATTACATGCATAGGTAGTGATTTAGAGAATTCTTGGGTATAGTGACCCTTCATCCTCCCCAAACCCACTAACACTTCATTTATGACGATGATTGGAAAACACAGCCTTGTAAAAATATGAGTACGTTTCCATAACGTTAAAAACTTAATCACAGCATTAGTGAATGCAGTTTGACATATTTTCAAATGTTCTTGAAAGAACTGATGTTATGGGCAAGGAAAATATTAATTCATAGTTTATAAATATCTAGTAAAAATAGCAAGAAAGCTTTATTTTAAATGTTAAGAGCTAATGTACCCATTGAATAGTATTTGAAAGTTGGGTAAATCAAACAGGTTTTAGTGAAAACTGCATTTTTTACACCAGTCAGTAAGAGTACCTACAAATACATTACAATTGTTATACTAAAACAGTCCTAGGAAAGATAGTCAAATTTTCATTTAAATCTGCACAGTTAACACACTTATAAGCTTGAGTTCCTTAACTTTTGACTTCTAAGCTGGACTGTGGTAAAAATAACCTTTTTGTTTTCTTGTTACAGCAAACATATTATCTCTTGACCCTACAAGGTATTCCTAAAGGGCTTTACATTTGAAAGCTTCAGACATAGAAATCATAGCGAGTAAGAGGAAATGTTTCTAGTAAAATATCAAGGACTGTTATTTCATTTTAAACAAGAACTAATGTGCCCTTTGAATAAGTATTTCAATAGAAGGAAAAGCAAGCAGACTTTGGAAATAATTAATTGTAGGCATTCTATTTATAAATATTATGAGCTCAATGGCAAGTTTTTGGTCTATTTTTTTGGTTACCCTAAAAAAAACTATGATTTCTCTTGTGTCTCTACCTGAGTTTAAGCTCTATGGAAAAGAATTAGTCATCATGTCTGAGATCCCACAGGTGTGAAGCAGTACTTCTGATATGGTTGGTGTTCTCTGTTCTCCTGGAATGAAGGAAGGGCATCCCTTACTCCAAACATCAGAAGCATCAGTCCAGAACACTGTTACACAGCTGAAAGAGAAGCTTATTTCTAGGCAGACAAATCTTGCTTCTCTGTAGACTGTATTAAGACTCTAGTAAATGAGTTAAAAAACTAGAGAAGTTAATCCTTCCTGAATAATTAATGTCATCTGAATAAAAACACAGGACAACTAGCGATTGTAAGAAGCAAACTTTAATATATCATTTACAAAAAGGGAAATTTTTCTAAATAGCTGCATCCTCTGTGATTTGTTTTGGACAAATTAATGGATCTAGACTCTAATAGAGGAAGTAGCTCTGTCAATTTCAAATTAGTACTAAGAATTGTTGAGAAATTGGGGAGAGGTAATATTTTAGCCCCATTAGTCACTGATATTATCTATGATTCACCTCATTGTCAGTGATTCTCACTTGGCCACTATTGAAGATCATTGCGTAATTGCTCCTTGATTCTTGCTACTGAAGAGCGGTTGGTTATTTTTACCAACAGTGAGCAGGACTGGTAGAGGGAATGGAGTGGATCTATACTAGGTAGACCTGACCCCTTAGAGAGATAAGAGGCTGCTGCAGATAAACCCCAGACAAGGAAATGGGGGAGGAAAGCCAGGGAAAGTCTGCGCAAGTGGATCAGTCACCTAAATTCAGACTATTATTGCTTGACCCAGTCACCCAGGATTATTTCCAGTGTTAGTCTTTCATATTCCTATGTCTCACAAGAAATAACCCAAACTAACTTTAAGATCTGTTAGGACTGTGAAAAGTATGAGCCATCTTTTCCTTGTTCTTATTGATTGGGAGTTTTAAAAAGATGGTACTTGGAATAACTTTATGCATTTATCTCTGCAAAAACTATGACTCCCCAACAATACATAAGAAGAATATGGAAGGATTTCACGGGAGAGGAGAGTGTCACTAATACTGGAAGGATTTTATGCTGCAGAGCTGTTAATTTTGATGGAAGAGTGAATTACTCCTGAGATTAATTTAGAAGACTCCTCCTACGCAGTGTTTGTATGTTTAGTTTCTTGTGGGTGCAGAATTTCTTGTGCAGAATTCTACTTAAGAGAAGTACAATTTTGAAATTATTCATAAATTTATCTCCAAGGGCACAAAATATATTTTTCAAAAAGTACATCTAATGTAATGTTGATTTAAAATACCAGTCTTATAGAAATCTGAGCTGCTGTTTCTCAATTCTAAAACTGAAGCGAGTTTGAAGACATTTCTTTTAAGGTTATTTTGGGATATTTACAAATGTCTACACTCTCACCCTGATTTTATTTTATTTTATTGAGGCAAATATATGGACTACATAGATAATAGGTTGATTTTAACTATATAATTATACCTTAATATATCATGGCCACTCTACTGAATATTGAACAGTTGATGTTTTTTGAAAATTACATCGAAGAATTCAGGGTGTGGGCATAATCTGTAATTTGAAATGTAAGGCGCTTTAAGAAATGCAGGGCTACCCCGTGTGCATTGCTGATGGGAATGTAAAATGGTACAGCTGCTGTAGAAAATAGTTTGGTAATCCCCCCCCCAAATTAAAAAGAATTATATGATCTAGCAATTCCATTCCCAAATATACACTCAAAAGCATTGAAAGCCAGGGCTCAAATAGATACTTGTACACCCATTTTCATAGCAACATTATTTACAATAGCCAAAAGGTAGAAACAACCCAAATGTACATCAACAGAAGAAAGTGTGGTCTATACCTACAATGAAATATTATTTGGCCTTAAAAAGGAATGAAATTTTGATACATCTCACAACATGGATGAGTCTTAAAAACATTATACCAAGTAAAATAAGCCAGACATAAAAGGATAAATATTGTGTGATAACACTTCTATGAAGTACCTAGAATAGGCAAATTTATAGAGACGAAAAGTTAGCAAGTGCTGGGAGAAGGTAAATGAGGAGTTATTGTTTAATGGGTGCAGAGTGTCTGGGATGATGAAAAGTTGCTGGAAATGGAGAGTGGTGATGATTGTGCAACACTGAATGTACTTAATGCTACTAAATTGTGCGCTTAAAAATAGTTAAAATAGCAATTTTATGTGATGTATATTTAACCACAAAAAAACAAAAACTCTGAAGGGAAAAAAATGTACATAGGGATTATGGTTACTAATATTGTAATAATAACTATGGCGTCAACGGGGTACTAGACTTATCGAGGGGATCACTTTGTAAGTTATATAAATGTCTAACCACTACGTCGTACACCTGAAACTAATCTAATATTGACTATAAACTGTAATTGAAGAAAAAAGAAATGTAGAGTTTGTACCTATTTTTAAGAAAAGGTCTTGCACCCATTTTCAAATCTTATGTTTGACTCTTTTTTTACCTATTTCATGGTTACTTCAGTCCCCACAGAGAACTACTTAGTGTGGGCTCAGTGTGCTTGAAGTTGCCCTGGTGGATGTGGTTAGGTCAGAATCCACTGGTTTTGCTGTAAGTAGGCTTGCTTCTTACATTTGTGAAAAACTTTGAGGGTGGGTGGGTGAGGGAGAGATTTTAAAATGGGAAAACAATGCATGTTGGACTTCCCATTCCAACACAGAAAGTTTGCTTTTGTGGCAAACTGAAAGACTAGGAATCAAGGGTGATGAAATACAGGCCTTCTGGCCCTCGCTCTGTTCCTGATTGTGGGAATCTGTTCTGAATCCAACTGCAAGTGGAAAACCCATCTTTGGCTGAGCAGCCAGGGAGGCCCTCCTGCCAATCCCCCAAATGTGCTGCTGAATCTTTGGCCCTGTAGGGGCAAAGCTGAGGCTGTCTTCTCGAGATCTGTGCAGCTGTCAAGGTGGCTGTGATGGGACTGGTGACCGGCCTCTGCACTCCATTTTGGCAGTGACCTTGAGACCTGCCAGCTCACAGCAGCTGTACTGGTTCTTACTCTACTGTTGCTGTTGCATGGCCAGGGGAGGGGGCTAAAAGGAGGGAGCCAGACTCCTCTGGCTCTGCCATTTCTAGGGTCTAGCAAGTCCAACTGTGGTGCCCACCTCTCCCAGTGCCTACCACCCAAAAGACATAGGGGCAGTCCAGGTGTGTGAATGTGGGTGGTGGCTTGTTCCTTCTCTGGCTCAGGTCCCAATCCCTGGGAAGTGGGTAGCCCTGTCTAACCAACAGCCGAGGGTGCAGACAGGCTCCACGTGGGGAGCTGGTTGGCAGCTCTGTTGAGAGATGCTCAGTGACAGTTGATGATATTGGGTGACAGAGGAGCCAAAGATGCTCCTTTGTCCCAAAGGTATGAGTCTGCCTTCTGGAAAGGAGGGATTTCTTTAGCAATTGAAGGTCACCAGAAATATCCAGAGCAAGAGAGAAATCTTTTTCTCTCCAGCCACGCAGAGCGGCAAGTGTATTTTGAAAACTCCTCCCCCCACTTGTCCTCATCCTGTCCTTTTCCTTTTAAGTGGCTTTATTATTATTTTTTTAATCCGCCTTTGTAATTGGACATTTATTGACAGAAATCAAATTGCTGTGTTTCTGGGCAAAGAGCCTGCTGCAAAGAGGTGTGGTTCCCGAGGAATGAGACATGCAGCCCAACAGCTGAGCCTACACTGTCCTCACATAACCTCCCTGCCTTAAATATCGCCAATATTTAGCCTTGCCTTATAAAGTAAAAATGCACAATACCTTCCAGAGTTTCAGCAAGCCCAAATGCCCCCCTCGGCTCAGTTATATCTCCTGTATGTTGGAGGCAGGGCCGCGCACGCCTCCCCCGCGGAGACCTGTCCTCGGAGCCACCAAGAGGTTACTAATCAGGGAGACTCCGCCATCGATCTGATGGTGGAGACCTGGGGGATTTGTGTGCATTGTTTTTGCTGAAGCCTCCTGTGAATTCGGCGCGACCAGATCCTCTGCGGCGAACTCCATGTCGCAGCTTGTGGCTGCCTGTGTCCTGTGGTGAGAGCGGAGCCACACAGGAGATCCTTTGTCTAGGAAGGCTAGGCATAGAAGATCACTTTGGAGTTGCTAAGCTCTGCATTGCCATTGGCTGCACTCTTCGTGGGGCTGTTTTTGCAAAAGGCATGCCCAGCACGTCTACAGTGCTGGCAGGCCAGGGCTGCCTTTAAACACCATGATAATAATACCAAAAAGCAGTTTGCAGAACTGTTCCACTGTAGAGGCTTCCTCTGCAGAAGCAAGCAAGATGGCTACCTCGTGGGCTTCGCTGTGAAGAATGCAGAGGCTAATTAAGACAGACTTTAAGGGGAAAAAAGGGTATTTCCCTACTTCATCTTCATGCAAGGCTTTTTTTTTTTTTCAGTGACTTTTAAAGTATGCATTTTACATAAGCTCTTTAGGTTCTGCCTAGCAAACATGTTGATGATTTTAAATGGTATAAGTAGTTTTATACAGAAATAGCCAAAAATTTTTGGGGGGTGGGAGCTAATTTTTTTCTTAAACGGAGGCTTATTTTGCAATTTGATTTTTTTTTTTTAGGTTATAAAGGAAAACAAAGGCCCCAGAGGGAAAAGAAGCCCAAAGTTTTAAAGGTAATCAGCTATTGATTAAATCATATTTGATTTTTTTCCATTTCATATAGTATTTTTCTGTCACTTATGGGTAAATTTGGAGTATAGTGGATGTGAATTCTCCCAGGTTTTCAATAGATAAATGAATTTTCACTCAACTGAAGTGGTTTTTTTTTCGATGTGCTGCATAATATGCACATTAGCATCCTTTATTTTCAACTCCACACAAGTCTGCAAAAAGAAAAGTTTATATGCAAAGTGTTGTGAATAAAATTTATTTTTCTTTGTAGCTCCCTTTGTAGCATCTGTATTTGTGTGTAAACTTAAGCTCTTAAGGAGAGACACTATTTGAAGTTGACAGCTATGATCCATTGTGATTTTAATAGATCTTCCATTAGATACAATTTTAAAATACGTGATTTTTCTTTCCAAAGGGAAAGGTCCTTAGAGGTTTTAGTTCAACTTAAAATGTGTAAGCCATTGAGCTTTTACAGACAAATTATAATTGCTTAAACCTAAATTTTGAGTGTGTCATCTTTAATTTTGACATTCATAGAGCTGTAAGAATATGCATGTTTTCTTTATTTTCAGTAGTTTACCTAATGAGTATTCAGTAGTAACCTAATTCAGTTACAAGCTAGCAATCTGTGTTATGAGCTTTGTACAGTATTTAAAAGGGTTAATTTAAAAGCATATGGCATTACTAAAAGTTCGAGGCTAGGTTTAGTCCAGCAAATAGGTGCTTATTGTTAAAGGTTTCAAGTGGTATATTACAATTATAAATGGAAGCAACCTGAGCAAGCAACCTTTTTAATTTAAGAAGACATATTAGGCAATAAAACTGCTGGTCTTTAAAATTATATTGTGCACATGTAATTTAAAATATTTTAACTTAATCATAGCTTTCTTTCAAAAATAAAGTTTTAGCAAAGAGGAAGAACATGTTGAACTATGGATGTGGCAAATTTTTATCTCATTTACTTCCCCAGTGTGTACCCTAGAAATGTTGTTGACATGGAGAACCAAACCTTACATTGCTTTCTAATTTGTCTGACCACATTGAGTTTTTGTGTCCTGTGTCTACACAAGATTGCCATGTACTTTTTTCATCAACCAACAAGTATTTTAATATTTACCACACAGTCATCAATGTGTTAGGCACTGTGAAATGAATGAAATTGCTTGGCGCAAAGTCTCACTTGGCCTGAACAAATAGAATACTGGTTATTTTCAAGGTAAATTAAACCCTCTTCTGTTTTGTTTTGTTTTGTTTTTCTTGTATATTGATCCACCCTCTTTTACTTCCCTCCCCAAATATAGAAGTAGATCATTAAAAATCTTCAAGGGAGAAATGGTTTTAGTCTTTTTATATAAATGTCTCTCAAATCCGTGGGAAGCAGGGATGGGGGCGTAGGAAAAAGTGGTAGATTGCATGGACAAACTAATATAGACTAAGCTTTATAGCTAAATCATCACTTGCCTTTGCTGGGAAGTAGAATTGGGCTTTGGGAGTACTATTTAATTCTGCGTTTATTTCATTAGTCTCTGTGTGTCCTGTCACCTGTTATAAATTTCAGAAGTAAATATACTATGTGTTGCATTTTTGAATCATGGCAGTGGATCTGACTTTTTTTTAAAAAAATAAATGCCTGTGGTGGTTGGATTTCATGTGCCACAGTAAGCAGAACTGAATTATTGCTCACTTTCCTGTATAGCTAGCAGTTGTTGTACAAGAATAGGGAAATGCTCTAAAAGGAAAAAGATTATATCTTTCTGATGTCGGCATTTTTAAATGTTTCCTTCAGTATTCTATTGGGCATAATATTTGTTGTTGTTCTCCAAAGAAAGCTTTGTTTCTCTGCTCCATCGTAGAAATGCAAAAATACTTGGAGAGTTAGTTTGATGTGTATAAAATGCAGTTAGAACAAATGTAGAATACTATATAACCCTGAAGGAGATGTTAAAAGACCTAAATCTACATTTTCGGAAGGAGCGTGGGGAAAGAGTACCACCTTTAGTTTAAGGTTTTATGAATGAAAACTCAAAATCCGCTGGCTGCTACCCAGGGAACAGTGATGGGAACCTACAAGTTACACCTAGGTCTCCTTTAGTAATTCTCTTTGCCTTTGGCATTGTGCCAGAGAACTTTCTTTGACTCTGACCTCTTAGATCTTCAAATCTCCTGGGCCCCCTGCTCTTTGTCAGGGCACATACTATAGGTATTCTGACTGACTTTCATCTTCATCATCTGTTAGGAAGTAGTTGGATAGAGTTGAGATTAAACAAACAAACAAACAAATAAACAAATAAATACAATAAAAAGAGGTAAAGAGATGAAATTACCTGATATATCTCACACCTCTCACCTTTAAATAATTTATTACCTGTATTGATAACCTATATTCATTCTAATTCAAAACTTAAAACTATAACTAGTGATCTCAAATCCCTGACTAAGGAGAGCATTTTCCTCTAGCTGAACTGATAGTTTCTGTCTAAAACAATCTAATATCTAGAATGGGAATCGAATTGAGGTGGGAGTCAGCACAAACTCCTCCCCCCACTATGCTAGAGGGCCAGTTTGCTGCTCAAGCCATATTAATGAGCACTAAAGTTACTTTCATATGGAGACAACAGCTTGTTATCTGTGCTATAATTGTTTCCTTGACTCTTGAGTAAGGTAAAGGCGTGAAATAATTTCAGGCCTTGATTCTTGAAATTGGACTTGTGAGTGGCATGGTTTGGAACTCTTCTTGGTAGAAGCATCTATGTAACTAATCTTCACTTTATGCGTTGTTGTCGGAGAATATGATATATTCCCTTGGAGAAAGTCAATCTTAAGGTAATATCACTTTGGTTATGTTGTCAGTCTTCGTTTCTGGAGAAAATCATATTGCAAAGTCAATTGGGAGTGTTGAGGGAAATTGAACAAAGGAATTGTTTGAAAGGTGTGGGCAGGGTTATGGGAAAATATAGGGATGGCAGAACATCCCAGAGCTAATGACAACAGAGGGCCATCACTACTCGTAGGCCTGAAGGGGCAAGGGAGTTGGGAGCAGGAACCCAGGTAGAATAGTTTTAGCTTGATATAAGGATCAATGGCTTTTGCTGTGGCGCTTTGGTAAAGGTATCTTTGTGCAAAGAAAAAGTCATGGAGAGAGCCGTATGGAAATAAATACCCTGCCCTCCAGTTTCTTGCTGATTTCATTGGTTGATCCCAATCAGAAATGAAAAGAAAAGGGAGCCCACTGATGAAATATAACCTGGTCAGCCTCCTGCAGCATGTTAGAGGGTGTAGAAGATGGAGTGTGGACCTGGAGGGGCAAACAGAACATATTCAGCATCACTAGTGACTGTGGGGACAGTATGTATGGTGGGGTCAAAAACAGAACTAGAACCATGGTTGCGTAAAGAAGTACCATTAGGCAAGGCTGAGTATGTCGGAACTTCATGTTATCTTGCAGTTGCAACTTATCTGCAAGTCTAAAATCATTTCAAAGTAAAAGGTGTGAATATCCATAAGAGGGGACCCCATTTATTCATTCTGTAATTAGGTTTTTTCTTTAGTCTGGTAAGGTACATTTTTCTAGCTATTCGGTTATAAGATATCATCAGAGTAGTGTATGAAAGACTGCATGAACAAATATAAAGAAATGTCAGAGGGTATGAAACCAGGAAACAGTGTAGAGATGATTTAGAAAAGAAAAGTGAAAACAAAGTGATCTTCCTGCTAGCTTCTGCACTGGCAGCCCTGCTCTTCACTGTTTCCTTCCTTGATGATGCTGATAAAAGTAGTGCTGGTGATGGGGGGGCGTGCACATATGAGACATATATCTCACTAAAAGAGGACAGACACTAAAAAGGCATACTTACGTCTTTTTAAAATGTTTTAAAAGAATCAAATCAGACATAAATCACATTCATACATAGTGATTTGCATGACATAGTGACATTCAGAATATTTAAAACTACCATCTTTGCCTGCCACATAGTAAATGCTCAATAAATGGTCTTTCCTGAACAACATTATTAACATTCATTAAATATATTTTTAGCATATACTAAATGCTGGGTCTACAATGATTTCAGCCTGTAAGGAGACTAAATGTGGAGGGATGGCAGGCAAAAAAATTAAAGACAAATGAATAAATTACAAATTGTGGTATACATATTTTTTGAAGGAAACAAAAAAAGTACAGAAATAGAGAAAACACCTAGGGAAATTTACTTGATATCTTTGAGAACCATTCTCTTTATATATTAGTATTTACATATACAGGATATATGTATGTATATGTATATATATATGTATACACACACATATTTACATATTTACCCCTCCAGCACCTGCTATTCCTAGGTGGTCTCCCATCCAAGTACTAACCAGGACCAACCCTGCTTAGCTTTCAAGATCAAACGAGATCGGGCACATTCAAGGTGGCATGGCCTTAGACTCCCTTTATTTATAAATTGTTAAACCTACTAGTGCTGATTTAAAAGTCCCAAGTTAGATACAATTAAGTTCCCTTGCTCATTTTTAAAACTCATTAAGCTACAAGAAATGGAAGATAACAGAGGTACTAAAGATTTTACTCTGCGCATTTATCAACGACTTCGTTTCATTTAGTAAAAGATTTCGCTGGTAAAATGATAAACTTTTCTTAAGCCTGGTTATAATGTAACACATGATTTTTAGCAACAGATTTCAAGTTTACGTGATGGGTCAAATACTGAGCTTGACCATTCTTCAGGAAATGAAACATACTATTTTGATAGAGTTCTTCATAGTCCTAAGCAATGAACTCCAGACTTCTGAATATAATGGATCAGTGGGGGGAAATTCAGAGTGGGTGGTAAGAGTATAAAGGGATAACAGCTTTAAAAAAAAAAATTGGAAGAAGATAATCTCAGAATACATGGTGCTCATATAAATTTAATAATTCAGATTTATGATTCAGCACATGGTCCTTATTTTCCTCATAATATCATAAGCTAGCAAAAAACTGTCAAAGATGTGCATTCATCAATTGGTGTTTATTCACATGATCCAAGGCACACGTGGGGCTTCTGAAGTTTGCATACGCAGAAATTGTAATATATAACATTTTGTCCAGAGACTATCAGACTGCTTTCAGGGCTAGCTTGTCACTAATCCAGCTCACGCGGTCAAACAATTCATTTTTCATTGGAGCATGTACATTTCCAGTGACTCAAGATTCCTTTCTGTAATTTCTAGGAATAATCCCAAACAGAATCAGAGTAAATAAAAGCCAAGTGGGTTTAATGGGCTTGAGGAAAATTTTATCCAGGCCACAAAAAAAAAGTTTATTGAATTCTTTCTAGTGCAGAAAAAAAATATTCCTTGCATCTGAATACTTATGCTCATCTGATACTATGTTTTGATAGTGCTGGATTCTTAGTGACTATTTTCAGAGATCTACCTTCTTTACTATATAACTCCCCATATATTGTCTAGACTGTTGTCTTGACAGGTAAAAAGAATTGTTAATTAAATTTTTGTTAAAATCTTACTAGTATCTTAATTTATTTTCCAGTTATAGTTAATTTAATAACAGCATTTCTTTCAGTATCCAAAATATGCCATAAAAGTAATGTTATTAAAGATTTGATAGCAAGATATACCTATCATAGTGGCCTATGCAAGAGAATGAAGATTACAGTATTTTTAAAAATCTGTTCTGATACTTTATTGTTTTAAATATTGACTAACTCCTTTAGTCCTTTTTGAACTAAAAGTTGAACCTTCTGCATATGACACATTTTAGTGGAAGAGGTGCTACAGTTTTATCATCTACATTTAAAATTTAGTGATCATATTAATTTGATTCAAGCATAGGTTCTTTCCGTGGTTCTAAGGGACCAGAAGTTCAACAGTAAACTTAGTTTAGGAAAGTATTTATATTTGTTATTTTAAATAACTAAATTATTTAAGTATTATGCTGTTTGTTTTTTTTTTAAATATAGTATATACATACACACATACACATAAGATAGGATTGTGGTGGAGTTAAATGAATTATTTAATGCATGTAAAGTGCTTAGGACACCTAAGCAGGTAGTAATTTCTCAGTTGGCGATATTATTATCATTACATCCAGAGATGTAATATGTGTTACTAAAAAGATTCAACAAACCTTTCAGAAAATGTGTATTTTCTTAGTATATTCATAAAAACTAGAATATCAATATGAAAAAAATACTTAACAATTAGTGGTTAGTTTAAATTATGAAACTTAATTACGAAGAGTTGGAAGAAGATAACTCAGAATGCATGGTGCTCAAATAAATTTAATAATTTAGAGTTATGATTTAGCACATAGTCCTTATTTTCCTTATTATGTTATAAGCTAGCAACAACTGTCAAAGATGTGTGTTTATCCATCAGTGTTTATTCACATGACCTAAGACACACACATGGGACTTCTGGTAGACTGGAATGAACACATTTGCAACAGGATACAAGTTACAGTGATGTTTGCAAGTTATATTCCTTAAGCATGATTTCTTCCAGGTAGGAGCCATATAGGAAAGTTCTCACTAAATTATCTCTTGTTTTTTAAATTTATTTTTAATTTATTTATGCATTCATTTGTTTGTTTGTTTGTTTGTTTTTACGCCTGCAGCACCTGGTCTTCCTAGGTGGTCTCCTATCCAAGTACTAAACTGGCCCGACCCTGCTTAGCTTCCAGAATCAGCCTTGTTCAGGGTGGCATGGCCATAGATCTCACTAAATTATCAAAAAAATTATCTTAAATTTCTGAAGGGATATTTTTCTTAGAAAGAAATGTTTTCACTTACCAACTTGTGTATTCATTCTACTTTATAAAAGGAAAAGAATTCATCTAATAACTGAGTATTCCAATTCTTGAAAAGAATTTAAAGTTATTTTAGATTATAATTTCTCTCTGGGGAGAAAAAAACAGGAAAAAATATGTGAAAATGTCTAAGCATTTAAATTTCGATATCACAGGTATTTAGTGTTTTTGATTATTTTTCATTTTTTAAATTTTAACTGTGTGTGTCACCTTGTGGTATCAGCAGCACCCAAAGGGGAAGATGTGTGACCTTTAATGTTACACAGCCCTGCTTCTTCTATTTAACTGAATTTTCTGAGACCTATTTTCATTATCTGTAAAAGAGGAAACAATAATTAATCCACAAGGTTGTTTGGTAGATCGCATAACTTTTAATTTATTGAATCCCATATATAGTAGATGTTCAATAAATGATAGCTATTATCATCATTATTTTTGTTATGATTGTTAAAATAAAAAGCTTCATAGAATATTGAGGTGTTTAGATTTTGAGTTGTCATTGTTCTTTAAACTAGATTGTAAACCTTTTCAATTTAGAACAGCATGCAACTTTGTGTTCTGCATAATGTTTTACTGCTATCTTATGCTTACAACTCATGTCAGTTTCACAAATGATTGAATTAATGCATATCATGGTCTAACTTTAGTTAGTTAGGTCTGAATTATAGAAATTACTATAATGACATCTGAGTATATAAGGAATACACAATATACTTTCTCAATTCCACAGGCCAGCCTTGAATAGCCTCTTGTAATGAATTACCATGGAAATCAGGACACATATCTAATACATTTATTTTAATTTGATTAATTTTTCGCTTACATTACTTTAAAAAACAGACCCACAGAAAAGTTGAAAGAACAAAACATTAAACATCTATATCCTTTGTTTACATACATTTTTTGTTTGCTGGACCATGTGATATTTTACCTGTGAATTTTTCACCACGCCCGTCCTAAGTAAAGAATATTTTTCTACATAAGCACAGTGCAATTATCATACCGGAGAAGTCATAATTGATTCATTCTAATGTAACATAAGACACTGTTCATTTAAAAATCTTTTCAGTTGTCCCCTCTTCCCCCCAAATCCCTTCCAGCTATTGTCCTCCTGACCTAGCATCCAGTCTTAGATCATGTCTTATATTTGGTTGTCATCTTTTTGTTTTCCTTTTATCTGGTCTTTCCACCACATTGTGTGTGTGTGTGTGTGTGTGTGTGTGTGTCTGTCTGTCTGTCTGTCTGTCTGTCTCTGTGTCTGTCTGTCTCTGTGTCTCTGTCTATCTATCTGTCTATCCATGTCTCTGTCTGTCTGGACTGATAATTTTGAACACTGCTTGTATTTTATTACATTTTCATAAAATCTTTTGATTTGAAGATCAAGAAATCTGGGCAACTGACAGTAAAATTTCAGGTTTAAGGTATATTGTCCAGTCCACATTTTGCTGTTGAGGTTTTGTTGGAGACTGTCCAATGCTTCCTGTACTGGATCTTAAATTCAGAATTGGAGGAGCTTAGCATACTGAAAAAAAAAATGTAGCTGGGTAAATGCAAAGATTAAGTTGAACTACTGTGTCTATACCAGTTGGTAGCAGGGAATGGAAGAGACAAAATTCCTTAATTAGTGGCTCACTGAAATAAAGAAATGAAAAATGAAGTGGTAGTATTTATAAAGCCATGGGAAATACTTATAGAAGTATCAATGTTAATTGCCTGATTTTGATCATTGTACTATAGTTATATATGAGAAGGTCCTTGTTTGTAAGAAATGTAGTATTTAGGGGTAAAGAAACATGTCTGAAACTGAAACTTAATCTCAAAGAAGTATTGGCTTGAAGTAAGGGTTTTGATGAACTTTATAAGAATCCGAAGATTTGCTGATTAAAATGATCAGAATTTCAAAATGTTAATTTTGTTCCACCACCCATGAAATGCAGTTTATTCCCTCATTTAATGGACACTGTAAAATAGCTGCACTGCAAGTTAAAACATTTCATAAGAAATTTAATCCAGCAATCCAGGGTTTATTTAAAGCCTCTGATACTTGATCACTTCACTAAAGCAAGTTAGGACCATCAGAGAGCTGAGTTACCTGAGTTACATTTCCTAAGATACTATGCATTACAACACATGATACAGTTATATAAAGCCTGACAGGCTAACTTCTGCTCAGTATAATGTCTACTGAAAACTTGGCTATGAAGATTAATTTATGTGCTGCCCATGGTCAGAAAAAAAGACAATATAAACAATGTGTTTTTCTATTTTTGACTTTTTAGTTAGAAAACTTAGCCAAATTCATTGTTTAAGTAGTGTAATATGCTCGACTCTGAAATGAGAAAGTATCTTCCCACTTCTTTCTTGTGGACTTCATTAAAATTTAAAAAAATTGTTTTTGGACATAATTTCCAACAATAAAAAAGCTGTAAGAGTAGTACAAAGTATTCTCACACACCATCACCCACTTTACTCAAACATTAACATTTTATCATTTGCTTTATCTTCCTCTTCGCATATATAGATTTCCCTCCCTGAATTCTTTGAGATTAAGTTTCGGATGTGTTTCTTTACCCCTAAATACTACATTTCTTACAAACAAGGACCTTCTCATATATAACTATAGTACAATGATCAAAATCAGGCAATTAACATTGATAAAATATTGTGATCTAATCTACTGATCAGATTTTACCAATTGTCCTTAACAATGCAGTGTATATCAAAAGATAATTCAGATCACGCATTGCATTCAGTTCTGTTTCTTTAGTCTTGTCAATCTGATATTTTAAAGAATTCAGGTCCTTTTTTTTTTTTTTTTTGGTAGAATGACTCTTAATTTGGATTCATTTAATGTTTGCCTATGCATTTTTATCAAGAACACCATAGAAGTGAGTTCGTGTTCTCTGTGAATCATCTCTAGAGGCACATCATGTCATTTTGTTTTAATATGATTTTAACATCGCTTACTGCGTTCAAGTGGTATCTGTCAGGTTTCTCCAGTACTAAGTTACTCTTTTTCCTTCTGTAATTAAGTATCTTTTGTGGAGATATTTTATATAAGTTCTGTTACTTCTCATCGATTTTGAGTGTCCATTCATGATCCTTGCCTGAGTGAAATATTATTGTGATGGACTCCATTTTAACCTAAACTTTTTGTTTCATATTTTGTTACCTTTAAGGCACTTTGACTTTCTTTTGGGCATAGAAATGGCACATGTCTTAAGTTTTACAGATTAAATGAATAAAACTTTTAAGTAATAATGAAAAATGTCTGTGGCTCTATTTGATATCCTATTGCACAATGTAGCTAAATGGTTAATATTGGTTGAGAAAGTTGGAGACAGGTTACTATATAGTAAAATGTGGGTATAATATGTGGGATGTTGGAAAAAAGGCAGATAATTAGGATGAGGAGGCATAGAATTCCTAAGGGAATGTGACACAGACTTCATTCCTTCTTTATCTGCCCCTTTCTGGCTCTTATCTTCCATACAATCCTCTTATCAAGAACTTAATATGAAAGAAAGGAGCCCAACTCAGAGACACTCAATAAAGACAAAGTAAAATAGAAGATAATCAGTAACAACCTACTCCCTCAATTTAGGTTGAAGTAGCTTTGAAGAAAAAAGATTTGTTTATGAACCAGATAGTAAACAAATTACATTAAATATCCTTCAGGATAACCTCTTTGTGAAGTTTATCGTTTATCATAATAACAGCAAAAGTTTACTCCAATCCCTTGTACAATGCACGATTTGAAGGAAACACCAAACACCAAAGTGTAGTTAAAATTAATTTTGTTAAGGAAGAAAATGCAAACATAAGTATGATTTAAAAGGAAATCCAATTAACTCATTTCAAAGTAGTTTTAAATTACAAAAAAAAAATCTCAAAAAAATGCAAACAGAAATGTATGAAGAAAAGGTAAGATTCTATATACTAATTTGTCCTTTCAACCTCCTTTCTTTCACATCTGAAGTACATACTCTTACTAGTTTTGTGGACATTCTTCCAAATATAGTCATATACGCACACGAGTGTGTCTGTAGTTACATATGTCATGCATATATACAGATCTATCGACTTATTATTTTATTTTTTAACTTATTTTTAATAGCAGCATTATTTTGGAAATATACTTTATATACAGTGATATACTCAGAGCTTAAATATATTATTTAACCAGTTTTGATAAATGAAAAGAAAGACACCATTTATTTCTGCTACCCCGGCAAGCTCCCTTTGGCCTCTTCCTAGTCAGCCTCCTCCCCCTCCAAGCAACAGCTGATCTCATTTCTATCAACATAGGTTAGTTTTGCCTTTTGTGTAAATTTTTGCATGAAATTTTATATAGAATATATTATTTTTTGATACCCACCTTCTGTCACTCAAGGCTAGATAGATAGATTTAAACATTCTTGGCTTTGAAAAAAACAGCGTTATTGAGGTATAGTTCATATACCAATCAATTCACTCATTTAATGTGTATATATAGTTCAATAGCTTTTGGTATTTTAACTATTGTACGTGGATCACTACAATCAATTTTAGAACATTTCATTACCCCCAAAACTAATCCTGTTCTTCTTAGCTGTGTCACCCCCCAGCCTTTCTATTCACTCTAGCCTCAGGCAATCAATAATTTTCTTACTATCTCTATGGATTTGTCTATTCCAGACATTTTGTGTAGATGCAGACAAACAATACATGGTCCTTTGTGACTGATTTCTTTCATTTGGCATCATGTTTTCAGGGTTCATCCATGTTGTAGCCATAGCAGTTCTTTTTTTCCTTCCCTCCTTCATTCCTGAAGAATATTCCATTGTATGTATATATCTTTTTTTTTTTACTCAATCACCATTTCATGGCCATTCAAGTGGTTTCCACTCTTTGACTACTACAAATAATGCTGCTACAGTCATTCATATGCAAGTTTTTGTGTTTTCATTTCTCTTGGGTATATATCTAGGAGTGAAATTGCTGGGCCATATATAAGGACTTATGTTTAACTTTTACAGAAATTGCTGAATTTTTCTAAAGCAGCTACACTGTATTACATTCTCACTAACAATGTATGAGGGATCCAATTTCTCCATATTCTGGCCAACACTTGTTATGATCAGTTTTTGTTTTGTTTTGTTTTGTTTTTTAATTTTAACCCTCCTAGTGGGCAGGCAAAGTACTTATTTCAGATGGTGAATGATAGTAAACATGTCTCTATATGCCAGTTGGCCATTTGAATATTTTTAGAGAACTGTTTATTCATTTTCTATTTGGGTTATTTGACAATTTTATTATTAACTTGTAATAATACTTTATGTATTCTACATACAAGTCCCCTGTCAGTTTTGATTTGCAAATATTTTCTCCCATTCTGTGGGTTCTCTTTTTACTTTCTTGTGTTTGAAGCACAAAAGTTCTTAATTTTGATGATCGATTTACCTATTTTTTTTCCTTGCTTCCTTGTGCTTTTGGTGGCATATCTAAGAAAACTTTACCTACTTTAAGTTTACAAAGACTTACACCTATGTTTTCTTCAAAGAGATTATGGTTTAGCTTTTATTTTAGGGTCTTTGATTCATTTTGAGTTAATTTTTATATATAATGGGTATGATGCAGGGTCCAACTTCATTCCTTTATATGTGAATATCTACTTGTCCCAACACCATTTGTTGAAAAGATTATTCTTTTCCTGTTGAATTGTCTTAGAAATGATCGCATTTTGGGGCTTCATTCATGTTGTTGCATATGTCAGTCATTTGCTCCTTTTTATTGCTGAGTAACATTCCACTGTAAGAATATACCACACTTTGTTTATTCATTCTCTCGTTGATGTATATATGGATTGTTCCCAGTTTTAGGTTATTATGAATAAAGCTGCTGTGAATATTCTTATAAGCGTTTTTTTTTTTAATGGCCATATATTTTCATTTCTCTTGGATAAATAGGAGTTAAATTGCTGAATCATACAATGGTGTATATTCAATATTTTAAGAATCTGACAGAATTTTCTAAAGTGAATGTACCATTTTATACTTCCACTGCAGTTATGAAAATTTCAGTTACTCCACATTTTCTCCAAATTTTGGTTTGACAGATTCTTCATTTAGTTATTCTAGTGATAGTTACATTCTTATTAATTGTTGCTCATCATATGGCTCTGTAATAATGGCTTTAATTCATTTTTGGATAATATTCTATATATTAACTAAAAATAGTAGCATCATTAAATTATAATAACGTTTTTGGAAAACCAATATTGTCCAGGAGAATTAATTACCTCCTAGGTTTTCATCATTATTAAAGTAAACACACTTGACTGAGCACAGATTTTTAAAGATTTTATATTCTAATCACATGTCACATCATAATGAGCATATAAGAACTATGAAAAAAAAGTTAAAAGTGAAGTGGAATTTTGTTTTGTTTCGTTTTTATTTTTTATTCTAAGAGTTGGTGGTCAATTTTAGTAATTGTATAGAGGAAACAGGGTCTATCTTGCATTTTGCCATTTGCCTTTAATCTTTGAATCAAGGGATAGATAGAACATATCAAAGAGAAATTGAATTTCAGGATGCTTAACAATAGCATACAAAAGCTCATAGTCTGAATGAGTTCAAATTTATAATTAAGATAGATGATATCTATCTTAATTAAGATAAATGACAGTACTTGGAAATAAAAGCACTTAAATACCATCAGTGATGTTTATGATGTCATAGAGAATGAAAGAGCTGCCTGGAAGTTTAAAATAAAGGAAAAAAGCTTACAATATAAATGTCCAATAAATAATTTTTAAATGGTCAGCCTCTATAATGATTTGAAAAACATACATTATTATAAGATTTTTTTCCCATATGAATTAGGAAAGGTAAAAAGACGAGGTTAGTAAATATGGGAAATCTGAGTTAAAATGGGACAGTCTTGGCACTCTGGGAAATTAAATTGTTACTATCTTTTTGGAGAGCAGTTTGGATAGAGGCTTGAAAGTATGCATGCCTACTTAAACTTTAAAGAAGGGTAGAGAGATTTAACAATGTATTTTTAAATGAAAAAATAGGTTACAAAATGACATATGGTGTAGATCTCATTTTTGTTTTCAAAATACAATGCATCAAATATAATATATTTATATACATAAAGAGAGATCTGACAGACTACATAGCTAGTTTCTCCTGAAAAGATGGTTTGGAAATTTTCCTCTAGTTTTCCTTATCTGTCTCTTCTGGGTTTCTGTTCCTCTGTAATGTAAATATAATTTAAATTTTTTTATTAAAATAAAAATTGTGAATCATAACGTTATGATTTAAAGAGTACACTGAACCAATATTGTGACCACCATTCCATCTGTGAAAGTTCCAGTTAAGCCTTGAGGGGGAAAGGGCCCTGGAGAAAGGGGAATGGGTTCTAGGCTATGAGAGGTACATGTTTTTTTTTTTGACTTTTTATTTGGATATTATCCCTAACATAAAAATATTACAAGAGTAGTACAAAGAACTTCCTTATACACTTTACCCAACATCCCCAATGCTAACATCTTTCATAACCATAGTACTACCATCCGAATCAGAACATTAACATTGACGCCATACTGTTTATTATTCTAAAGACCTAATTCAAATTTGGCCAATTTACCCACCAGGGTCTTCTTTTTCCTTGGAGGGAAGGGGGTTCAGGATTAAATCTAGGATCTCATATTACGTTTAGTTGTCATGTCTCCTTAGTTTCCAAATTGCAACAGTTTCTTGGTATTTCCAAGTCTTTCCTGACTTAGTCACTTTTGAAGAATCCTGGTCAATTATTTTGTAGAATGTTCCTCAAACTAGTTTTGTTTTTTTTTTTTTTGGATGCTCCTTCGTGATTAGATTTAGTGTATGCATTTTTGGCAAGAATCTACAGAAGAAATATGCCCTCCTCAGTGTATCATAACAGGTCTTATATCTGAGTTAACTTTGATCACTTGGCTTAGATGTCTGCCAAGATTCTTTGGAAAATTACTGTTTTCCTTTGTGATTAACAAGTAGCTTGTGGAGAGATACTTGGATACTATATGCAAATATCCTATTTTCCATCATATTTTACCCACCAATTTACCATACGTAGATAATTTTAGTTTTCAACAATTAATAATGTGGTGCTTACCAAATAGTAATTTTTGGTATCCATTAGTGGGACTTCTAATGTAAGGAGGCACTGTCCTTCCTCTGTCACTCATTCAAATATTTATTTTGTCGTATGGACCCACAGCTGTGTAATTTATTCCGTGGGCTATAATCTATCACTGAAGGGTTGAAGAAGACTTGTCATGTGAGGATAAAAGTAGGACTGATGGATGAGGAATAGGAAGATACAGCATACTGGACTGTTAGAGGTAGTTTCTTGTTATTTTGGGTACTTAAGCAAAAGTTGATAAATCACTTTTAATGGAGATAATGCAGGGATAGTTCATGCCTGGAAGCAGTAGGTGGACTCCATGCCCTTGAAGGTCTCTTCTAACCTTGAGATCCTCTCAGCGGCTTAAGCAAAAAACGCAGATGGCCACTTCATAACTTACTTAACAACTAAGCTTGTGTAGTTAACGGTTTTATATCAGAGCATGTTGAGCCTCTGGTGTATCTGTCACATGAGTAGTAAAACCCAGCCGGCACGCCAGGCAAAGGGTAAGGTGTACGGAATTTAAATGCAAATAACCTAAAAATGCCAGACGTAACAGTTTCCACCACTTTCATGTAGCTGGGTTCTCACTTATTAAAACTAAACATAACGATGTGTAAGTTTGGTTCAAGGTGACTTTTCCTTGGGATGTATAAAGGAGATTATTGCATTTGCTGGTATAATTGTGTTGTTTTCTAGTATACCGAGTATATTGCTTTATGATTTGTTGCCTACTGCCTGCCACTTAAAATCCTTTTTCAGCATTTTTCCCTTAGAATTTCAGCCTTGTTATATTTCCCACAGACATATCCATTTAAAAATGAATTCCATACTTTTCTGTATTTCCATGATTTCTGAAATATTTTTAGGGAAGCAATGTAATAGTTTTAACAAATTTGTTTTCTTAATGGTCTTTTATTTATTTATTTTAGCATGCAAAAAAATCAAACTTTACTTGTATTTCAGTTTTTAAAATTAATTTTCTCAGCTTTATTGAGATACAGTTGACATATACCATCACACCATGTAAGTTTAGAATCTACAACATTGATCATTTGATACATGTGTATATTGTGAAATGATTACCCCATTTTTATGCTCTTTTAGAACGTTACTGAAATTTTCTTCCCTTTCAGTTGCTTTTAGCATTGGTCTCATTTATCACTGGCCCTAAATTTGCTCTTCTGTGTTTTTCAATTAATCGTTAGAGTTAGAAGGTCTTAGATGTTATTTGAATCTCTGCTAGCCAAGCACTGCTCACTCCTGGCAAGGTCCTTTGTTTACCATATTTATTTTAATCCAGCTTTTAGTCCCACTGATTGCTCTTTCCCAAGCCGATTTGTTTGAATCACTTTTGCAAGTAAAATACCAAGAAGCCTTGTAGGAATTGCTTCATTATTAATATCCAAATGTATAACATCTGCTGAGGCTTCTTATGCCTGGAGCCTTGTATTCTCAAAACTCAGTTTCCATGGCTGTCATCTCATTTGTTAGCAAGCATCAAAATGATTTAAAAACAGGCCACATAAGTCTGCCTGGCAGCTTTGCAGGGAGGTGCAGAATAGAGATATTTTAGGGTCAGGTTGTAACTTCGTAATTCATAAAAAAGCGGTGAGAAAAATTCAGCAGTAGCAGAAAACCCTCAGCATTCATAGACTAGGAAACTATTTTCAGTTGTTATTTTTGTTGATTTTTATTAAAAGCCTTACTTGCAACTATGTCAGACTTTCCCATCCTCAGTTATATGATATTAAAATTTGGCGATTTTATAATTTTATTGTGTAACACCAATCTTTTGGGAACTATGGCATTCAGACTCTTGTCCCTTTCTGATTTATGTTTTTATTCTTCCTTTTCCTTTATTGGATTTATAGTCCATGACATTTAAAATGTTTATGAGGAATTAAAAAGTAATATAGTTCCAGATTTGAATTTGTCTGTTTATAACTGTCAAAGAAATACCTAAGAGGAAGGGGGAAATACAGTCCCTCTTTTGTATGTAATGACTTATAACTTTAATAAATTTTTCTTTGTAATGCCTTCCTCTTTATCTGTGGCATTTTGTTTGCAGTAGGAAACTCATGAAACAATGATGGCAAAACAAGTGCTGGTGTTTTATTTTAAATAATGTGAGTCCAAGCAGGTGGTATTTTAGACACTGAAGTATCTCTTTCTTTAATTGTAAATGTATTTGTAGTGGAAAGTCATGTCTCCCGACTCACTCAAATAGACTTAGTATTAGTAGTTGCCTTATATTTTTTCAGACCATTTTTGTTGTATATATAAGTACACATAGAAAATGGTATCGTACTATAATACTGCTTTGCCTTATGCTTTTAAACTTTCTTAAATTCTAAAATGTAAATATGAGTTATGTATAAGACATTTGTATAGTTTAGAATTATTACAAGAACACTTTTAATCACCAAATTGTTAATAAATAGAACATTGCCAATACTGTAACCATCGTGTTTGTCCCTCTACCACATCATTGTCCTCTCAAAAAGAGGAAATTTCTTTCCTGACTAATTATTTCTTGCTCTTCTATATAAAGTTAACCACTTCTATATGCATCCCTTATAATATAGTTCTTTTTAAAAAGTATTTACCATTATATATGCTTATAGCACCTGGTCTTCCTAGGTGGTCTACCCATCCAAGTACTAACCAGGCCTGACCCTGCTTAGCTTCTGAGATCAGACATCAGGCTTGTTCAGGATGGCATGGCCATAGACTGGATTTTGGCTCCACTGGAGTGTGAACCTAGGACCTTCTGCATGTAAAGCAGATGTGTCTAACCACTACACAGTAGACCCATATCTATATATAGTTCTTAAGGATAAATTTCAATAGGATAAAATCTAGGAGGGAGATTCCCAATGATGTCATGTAGTTAAACTTTTTTTTATTATTGCATAAAAACTTTATTTTTTTCCTGGTAACAAAATAATCATGTTTATTATAAAACTACTTGGACTCTTTGTACAAATTAACTAAACATTATAGAAATGCATGATGTCAAAAGTGAAACCCCCAGTAACTAACCCCATACCAAATAACATACCTTTATATTCCTTACTATACTAATGTTTATTATTTTATAAAAAATTAGATTGTACTATATAACTTCTTTGCAGCTTGGTTCTTTTCATGTTAACTTATTATGTACTCTGTTTTGGGTCAGTGTAAGTGACTCCCATTGTGATTGAGAAATACAGATTTGAGAATACTACTTAAAGATATGAAAAGAATCAGTAATAAATTGAAAAGTGTATGTCTTTTAAATTAATAGAAAAAGAGGGGAAAATACCCATTTAGCAAAAAACCTGCTAGCACCAAACATAATTAGATAAATGTCTATTAAATATAGTCACTATCTAAAAGAAATGCCTCAGATTAATAAAACAAAATCTAAATTAAATGATATATTTTCCATAAGGGACACTCCTAAAGCAAAAGGAATTGAAGCTCAAAGGATGGGCAAAAATATTCCAGAAAAATATAAACAAAAAGAATGTACTTCAAGGTGTACATTTTACATTTTGATAGTTATTGCCTTTTATAAATATAAATTTAAACTTAAACTAAGAGTATCAAGTTTATCACCTTTAGTATTATCAATTGTTATGCTGACATTTAAAATGATTACATTATTTTAATTTTTAAATTATTACTGAGTTTTTCAGCTCTATTGAGGTATAGCTGACAAGTAAATTTGTAAGATATTCAAGTGTACAGGGTGATGATTTGATACATGTACATATACGTTATGAAAGGATTCTCCTCATGAGGTTAATTAACACATCCATCACCTCACATATTTACCTTTTTTAGTAAGAACATTTAAATTGTACTCTTTTAATGAATTTTAATGATATAATACAGTATCAGCAACTATAGCACCATATTATACATTAGATCCTCAGACCTTATTCCTCTTATAATTGAAAGTTGTTATGCACCCTGTTATTCTCCATATTTCCCCCCACCCTCCAGTCTCTAGCAATTGCTTTTCTGCTCTCTGGTTCTGTGAGTTTGATTTTTTTTTATTTTAATTTTTTTTTAGATTACACCTATACGTGGTACCATGCAAAATTTGTCTTTGTTTATCTGACGTGTTTCACTTAACAATGCTCATCAGGTTCATACATGTTGTAAATGACAAGATTTCCTTTTTTTAAAGTTTAGTAATATTCCATTATGCATGTATAAAAGAGAATCATATGTGTGTGTGTGTGTTTTTTTTTAACTCATTTTTCTGTGGACAGATGCTTAGGTTTTTCCCTTACCTTGGCTATTATGAATAATGCTACTACCTCATTGAGGTGATAGATCACTGTAGTTTTGATTTGCATTTCCCTGATGGTTAATGATAATTAGCCCTTTTCATGTACCTGTTGGCTGTTGGATTTTTGAAAAATATCTATTTAGGTCTTTAATTTTTATTTCTTTATTATTACAGAATAAAAAATCTTTTTGTAGGAAACAATATCGGGATTTCTGAATTTCATTTCAATTTTTATCCAGTTAGAATTTTTAAAATCTTTATTATAAAGAGAATAGATATTAATTGAAAAACTATTAAAATACGAAGTGCTAAAAGTCCCATTTTATTTCTCCTCTTCTCATCTCTCTTCACAGCGATAACCTCATGATGACTAGTGTGTTGTGTTATTTTTTCAGACGTTTTAAATCTACACCTAAATACCTCCCTCCAACCCTCCTTACATATACACAGAGTCTGTATCATTTGTTTTGTTTCAGCTGTTCTTTCATGATATATTTTGTACCTTTTGCCATTTCAATAGGTGATATTTTAGTTCACTTACTGAACTAAATAAAGAACTATACTTTATTCCATTGTACAGACATTTCATACCATATTTTATTTACTCAGTCCTGTATAGTTTTGAAATATTTGCTGTTATAATGCAGCTCAAAACAAGCCTTCCATAAACATTCTTGTCTATATTTTTATTCTTTATCCAAAAAATAAAATTTAGAAATATTTTTAAATTATTTTAATAAAAAGTGAAAAATTTTTATCATCATAATTATCTATGGAAATAAAAGGAGGAAAAAAAGACTAAGCCCATCATTGTGTTGTATTGGTATGTAGTACTTCTTAGCTTCCTAACTCTAAGTGCTTATCTTGCCAAGATTGAGGCACGCCTTAAAAAAGGAGTTAGATTTACGAAAAAAAAAAAAAAGACCAGAGCCCAGTTAAGGAGAAAGTGTTGTATACAGACTAGTAGTTGTGGGTGACAAAGGAGTCAGTCTAGTGATGCAAGGTAGGTCCTGGAGAGCAGGAAGCAAGAAAAGAAATACTAGAACAAGTACATCTGAAATAACTTTCCTAATAAACAGGTGTAAAATTATAATGTACACCTGAAAATTATGTAATTGTATTAACCAATGTTACCTCCAAAAAACTTAATTAAAAAAAAAAAAAGACTTTCCTAACTAATCCTGCCATTTGAAGTGTCTGATTCCATTCCTGAACACAAGTATTAGAAAAATTGACGTTTGGAAAGGAGAAGATCTTGCTTTCTTCTAAAATAATATTTACAGATGAATACAAGCAGAATTGGAAAATCTCCAGAGATTTTTTTTTAATTCATTTGTGTGTTTATTTTTTATTTTTAAGATAAGCATTTGATTTTTTAAATGGAAATTTTCTATCATAAAACAAGTTGAGAGAATAATGTTATACCTATTATTTCAATTCAATAGTTGTCTGTTTTCTTGGAAGGTTGTAGTCTCATCCTTAAAATTAAATCTCTTAATAAGAGCATTCTACATAGTCATAACATTATTATAATTTCCTAATATCATCTAATATCTAGTCTGTACTTAGATTTCCTCATGTGCCCCCAAAATAAAGCACATATTTTGAGTTTGAAGACAACCACCAAAATCTGTCCTAGAGGACAACCACCAAGACTGAAGTCCAGGATGAGTAGAGGGCATTGCAAACAATGTGCAATCAATTGATATGAGAAATATCTGTGCAGAGATAGTAAAGGAAGGAGGAGTATTCAGTTTTATCTGAGCAAAGCTGGGGCATAAAAGAAAAATACTTGATTCTACCACCTGGGGATTGTTAAGAAATACTTGATATTAACAGATCACCTTTCTTCTAGTTCTAGGTGTTTTGGGGGCAAATTGTATGGACTACGGTTGAATGACCAAAGGTTATTTCTGTGTTGAAGTTACCACTTGAGACAACACAAGCTGCTTAAAATAGACTAGGGGAAACAGGGCTGGAGATAGGGCTGGTGTGGGGATATTTTTGCAAAAGACATTCTGCAAAATGTGGCCAAGTCTAGGTAGGTACTGGAGGCCCTGCTTGATGGACTGAAAAATGTGAATTTTGCTCTAGGGATTAATGGGTTCCCAGGTTCCCTTACCAAGCTGCTCTTAATATCGATTTTAATCTTTATAGACCTAAGGAAATCTTGCTGGGGTTAGTTTAGGATCTGGTTTTCTTAAACCCCCTAGGGTGATGTTGATGTTTAGCCAGGTGCAGTGTGGAATACAGCCCAAAGCAGTGAGATCTGCATTTAAATAAACTCCTTAAATAACTGCATTTGTCTAATACTTGAAATTTGAGTAGCGCGACCAAGAAACTGACTTTGTGATTTTATTTTAATTAATTTGAAATTTAAAACTGAAGTAAAGCAAAATATTTTTCAATTAAATATAACTTTGTTTTGATACTACTATATCTTACTTTAACTATTGAAAATTTAGCTTGACCTGAGATAAATTATCTGTAAAATATACATTGAATTTCATAGACTTGATTTTTTAAAAAAGTAAAATATCTTTGATAATTTTTTTATATTACATGTTGAAATAATATTTTTGATATGGTGGCTTAAATAGAAACATTAATTTATTTCACCTGTTTCTCTTTACTTTTAACAACCATTAGAATGTGATCTCTTTAGGAACAGGTAGGTAGATAGATACCCACCTTATCTCTTCTGTTAACCATGCCTAGAGCATGTTATGGTGTTGTATAAATATTTGTTGAATGACTGCATTGAGGGAGAAGCATTAGGAATGGAGAAAACAGGATGAATGGAAGAGATTTAAGTAAGACTGCTGAGGTTTGAGGTCGAATTTGGGTCTTGAACATAGGAAGCTCCTGAGACAATTCATGGGTTATTAGGTGAGTTTGGGGGTTAAAGCAGACTTGGGGAAGTGGTAACTAGTTAAGTTTTTAGAAATGGTTGAGTTTTAATTGCATGATGAAGATGTCTGGTTTGTTGGATGACTGAGTTTGAAGTCATCCAACTCAGATCTTGCTGTGGGAGTCATTAGCAAAATAGTATAGGCTTGAAGGCAAGTATGTAGATAAATGGGGCATTTGGAGACCAGGCAGAAGAGAACAGCATGATTTATAAGTGGGCAAGAAAGCTAGCATGGGAGACAAATGATGGGCATAGAATTGGAGGAGAATCTTAAAGAAGTGAGCAATAGTGTTAAAGGTATTTTGGAAGTCCACTGAATTTGGCAATTGGGAGTACAGCGGTGAATCTTGAGCAGTTCACTGAGTTGGTGTAAGCAGAAGTCTAATTATAATGGGTATAAGAGTGCATGATAGTGATTGCAGACAATTATTTGGAGGACATCCTTTATAAAATGGAGCAAGGAGATAGGGTGGGAGCTAAATATTTCTGTAGAGTTTTGTTTTCTCAAGTTAGAAAAGACTTGAGTTTGTTATTGCCTATGGGGAAGGAACTAGAAGGGAAAGAGTTACAGATCTTGAAACTATCTCCAGAATGCTGGGTTTTTTTTTTTTCCCCCTGTTAGGAATGTGTAAATACTTCTGTGCATATCATCACGAGCTAAGTGCTGAATAAATACTCAGTATTCCTGGAGCTTATGTTCTTAGAAAGCCTAGACAGAAATAGACATTTTTTTTCTTCAAAGAGAAACAGTGGAGGAAGGACTCTTAAGATCCAGGGCCACGTGGCAACATGGAAAGAACTGAAAGTTGAAACCTTGTAGATCATGAATTGAATTGTTATCTACAGCCTCATGAATAGAGTTAGGTGAGGTAGGTTCCTTGAATGTTATTATCTCTGGTCAGGTTGAGGGAGCCTTCTAAGGAGGAATTTGTCATAAGACAGACCTGAAATCTTGAGGAGCATTTAAGTGCCATTAAAAACAAGTAAAAACGACGTATTGGGAGCCTGCTGTCTATCATGAATCTGGACAGTATGAGTGCATACAAACTGCATTTATAACACTAGTTTGAATCTTTTCTGATTGAATGAGATAATCTGCAATTCATTCTTTTAAAATTTTTGCATTAATGTGGCAAGTCATATTGGGGTAATTAATTAATACCAATAAGTTTTCACCGAATCTTACTCTCTTAATTACATGAAACTGGAAATCTAGAGGAAAAGGGTAAAACATTAGGTTTACCTAGAGATAAAGAGCATTACATTATAGTCCAAGGCACATTGGGAAAATAGACCATGACCTTTGACCACATCCTCAATAATCAAATTCTAAGTCGGGTTCTAATTTCACCCACTTTGCTTAATAACCATGTGAACCCAATGTGCATATACTGAATTTGGACATAAGGTGAAAGTGTCTTGAATAGCAATACTGTCCTGCTGCAACTCACAGACAGATGGGAAAAGTAGGCCAGTGGGTTCACAAAGGCAATAGTTCCCACAATCTGAGAAAAGAAATCACCATAGGAATTGTGTTGTTCTTGTAAGTTCTAAGCATTTATGCTAATATTAGTTCAGTAAACGTTAGTAAATAGTGGCAACTAATGGACTTCGTTGTAAATGTGAATACTTACTTGCTGCTGAAATTATTACTTATAGAACAGTATCTTGAGGTTAAATATTAGGATCTCGTCAGACCTCTGGTTTGATTTGACCTTGGCTAGATACTTAACCTTCCTAAAACCTTGTCAGAAACTTATCAAAAACTGGAGATAATACTGGACCTTGATAGGAAAAGCAAATGAGATAATACCTATAAATATTATAAATGATGCCTGGCAAGTAGTAAATACTCAAAACATAAATAATAGGTATAATAAATATTCTTTTCTTAATAGTGCATTTGAGCCTAGAATTATTAGGTTTTTGTTACATGTTGAAGGACATGTAGAAAAGGGAGAACTACCTAATATGTATTTTTCCCTTAATAATTGGTTCATTTTCATACATATTAAGGTTCAACAATATATATAATACATGGATTCTTTTAGTGCCTCACATTACAGTATATCTTTTCAGTAAGTGCTATTACTAATCCTGATTTATCTTAAGGAAACTGGCATAATGGGACTCCACAGAGCCAGGACTTGCTCCAGGCCACATGGTTTGTGAGCAATTGTCTGGGAGAATGGCCAAAGTTTGTTTGATTCCAGTAAAGCCCACGTTCTAAAAAATAACATGAAACAATTAAGGTACACAAAAAATATAAGGAATAATACACTGAATGACAGAGTTGGTTATTAGCTTAAGCATGGCTAGGATATTTAATGAAAGGGCAGTGGGTTTCCTTTTAGAATCCTAATGGGCTCAGAGACACACCCACAGTCAAGGAGAGGAATGATGACATGTGAGAATGAGCTCCAGGAGAGAGACGTAGATTATCAAGATACAGTTGAAAATCTTCTGCTGGTTTATAAAAGAGTAGGTTAAGTCTGTGGTATTTAAAAAATGATAGAATGGCAATCCAGAACTCATTTATAACCTTGGGGTAGCCATTAAGATAGTTGTAAGGAGGGAATTTGATAAGTCAATAGCTTGAGGAAGATTTGGGTCTGAAAGGATTTTATCTTTTTGACTGGAAAGCTATGTAATGGTTTATAACTCCAGAGGAAGAGGTCCAGAGGCAAGGACACCTGTGACTAGAGAGTTTGCTCTTATATCAGTCACTTTTATACTCATTTGGAACCAATCTTCAATTTACTTGTTTCTTCATTAACAGAAGTGGTCCCTCCCTCTAGTAACATGAGTCATCTCTTTCGTCCCACCCCCAAGTTAAAGGATTTACTTTGGATTCTAAGACCCTGTGGCAAATGAGGGTGGAGTTTTTGTTTCAGGCTAGGCGTTTAAAAATTAGAAAGAAGTCTGGATCGTGGTAGAAGTGGGAAACTTCTGAAATCTGCCATGGCTCATATGCGGCATGACAAAGCCATAAGGCCTTATGGCACCAAGGTAGGGCATGTGGGATGAGTACTGACCTAGTCCCTTAGACCATCAACGCCCCTTTCTATGGCCTTTGAAGCCCTCACCATGTAGGTGGCTATAGGCAAATCGGAGGAAACAGAAATCATAGGCAAATTTCAAAGAATATTAGGGCTACAAAACTTGGTAGGCTTGGTGTCCTCTTTTTTATGCCTAAAAAAGGAAAAAGATGGCTTAATTGCCTGAATTTTAGAGTAGACAGTTTACTGCTCTAGGAAAATAAGGTAGCTGTTTCGTAGGTCCCCTTTGAAGGAGGAATTTCGTGTGTGTATGTGTTCAATGTTTATTTTAGCATCTCTTTGGGTGGATTTTTGGTGAGTAGCTGGTTCATCTTTCCTTTTGATTTAAATTTGTTTTTTGTTGATTGTTTGTTTGTTTTAGCAAGTAGCTGTGGTGAGCATTGTACAGTGGTTGGTTGTAGAACAGAGGCTGCCTCAATGCTTCTTAATACCGAATATGGGGAGTAAAATATAGTATTGAGCATGATTATGTCATCATAAAGCCAACATTAATGGAGCACCAGTGGTTCTCCCTGATTTTTCTCCAAACACTCAATTATCAAGTTTAGAACATAGGTCCTGAGAGTGTCACTTATGTGTGGTATTAATATTTCATGGGGAGAGCTCTTTGGGGGAAAAAATGGTTTAAAAGACTCCTGGTGTAGGGGGTTAAAAAAAAAAAAAGGAAAAGCAGGTTGTGAAATACTGGTCTACCTGTAATAAAGGTCATAGTCCTGTTGGACCATGTCTCCGAATATCCTTTGAAAGGCTTAACTTTTCCATGTGATATGAGCACCTGTTTCTTGACACAGGAAATTTATTATAGCATGTATGGAATGTGCGTGTTGGGAAGGGGCTACAATCGATTCTGTCCAAAGGGCAGAGTTATTTCAGAATAAAATATCTCTTTGCTCAATGACATTTGAGCTCCTTCAAAATTGAGTGTAAGAGTATCGCGATGATAAGAATGTAAGGAAATGAGAAAATGGAGGGTGCCTGGAAACTATTGGACCCAATCTTATCTAAAGTGTTCAACACTCTTATTGGTTCAGAGTGGGTAAGAGGAGCCCAGAGCAACCTACAAATATTGGGGTGGGTATGGAGTGGAAGGCAGGGAACTAGGGGATTTTGAATTGCTTACTGTCCTTTAAACTGTACCCTTGTTTCTGCCTCTTGGGTTTGACTCTAAAAAGAAATAAGTAAATAAACTGTGCCCTTGGGCTCTTTGTGGGTAGCAGAGGACGATAGTAGGAAGAAGATGGGTTGGGGGACAGAAACGGAGAAGAGACACAGGTGGGCAGGTGGCATGAGTCTGGTGTTCCCAGAATGTACGTGGGACTTGAAGTGGTAAAAGAGCCACCATTCCATTGTTGTTCTAAAACCCTTCACTTCCTTTAGAGAATTAGCTTCTCTTTAGGGATACTAAAGGTTAAATATTTTGCGATTCAAGGTGGATGTTTGGGAATATATTATATCTGAACAGATTAAATGCCAAGAAAATCTTCATTAAAAAAAAAAGTCTTAATGTAGCAAGTAGTAGTTTGGATTAGTGCTCTCAGTGGTGTGATGAAGTCAGCTCCTTCTGGCTCACTGGGCACATTTTTTCCCAACCTTTGCTAAGGTGATCATACTGATAGTTTACAATCTACTTTGGTGGGCGTATTTATATCACAAAAATTGGCCAGCCTTACAAAACACAGCTTCCTCCCTGCCCCCACTTCCCTAGCTGGTTGTTAAATATTTACCAGCATACCACTGAGTACAGTATCTATAAGACAAATGTTGACAGTTGTGTATAGCCTTCCTACAATATTTCAAACACTAGCAAATGTTGTATATACTCTGTACCCCTTTTTATGTTCCTAATTTGTTTATAATCTGATACTACATAAACTATTTTGTGTTTAGCTTTTTTCACTTAATATACCCTATAAATCTTGTCAATTTTCATTTAATTTAAAGAAAATATGTTTAAAAATCAAAACAATATTTAATCAGATCTGGTCTAATAGTGCCCAAGCTCCTTCAGTTTTCTCATTGTTAAGAATTACTCCTAAAGATTTTTTATACAAATATGAATATATATTTCTTTATACAAATGTGAATATATATTATTTCCCTATACTTTTCATACAAAAAGAAATGTTCCATATACAGTTTCAATATTCCTTTTTAAAACAATATATCCTGGACATCCTGCTTATCAGCAATGGAATTTTTTAAAATTCTTTTTGATACCTACAAAATATTATATAGCTGTACCACAACTGAATTAGTCAGCTATAGGTGAACAATTGGATATTTTCAGTTATTTGTTAAAACATACAAAGCTATTGAAACTTGATGTAATAATATACAGATTAGCATAAATTCCTAATAGTGAAATTGCTGTATCAAAGGATAAGTTGCATTTATAATTTTTTTTTAATGCCTACAGCACCTAGGAGATCTCTCATCCAAGTACTAACTAGGCCTGACCCTGCTTAGCTTCCGAGGTCAAATGAGATAGAGCACGTTCAGGGTGTCATGGCTGTAGACTTGCATTTATAATATTGATAATTATTGTCAGATTGCCCTCCATGGTGGCGGGGTGGGGGTGGGGGTGTGGTCGCACCAGTTTCCACTCTAACCAACCAGAGTTAGCATGAGACCGTAATCCTTGAGCTTCCCCCAAGGGCCACGAGGTTGAACTTTTCGATGTTTGTTATTCTGATAAGTGAAAAATACTAATTTAGTTGCATTATAACTTATTTTTCTTAAAGTTGAGCACCTTTGATTTTACCTCAGGGTTGTAGTGTGGATTAAATGAGTGTATTTATAAGACAGCTAATACTCTTTGAATTGTTACTCTCTTAATGATCACCAGTCCTTACTGGGCTAACGATTTCAATCATGTTATCTCATGTAATCCCCACTGCAGTATATATGATCCCTTATAGAAAGGAAACAAAAGTTCTGGCTAAGTCGTGTCTCCTGGGCGACTTAATTCCCCAAGATTGCTCTCTTCTCTTCCCCATTTTAATGTTCAAGATTCACCAGTAACAGCAATTAGGTTGGTTTCTTTTCTTTTTAACACTTCTGCTTAAAAACAAATATGTTTATACATTATGTAGATGTATTTTTAAGTAAGACGATGTTATATATTTTTAAAATTCTTCTTTCACTCATACATGCTGTTTCACTTTTTTGGGGGGTGGGTAGTAACAGCCTTATTAAGATACAGTTCACATACCATACAAATCATCTGTGTTGTCCAATCACTTTTGATATGGCCTGAACTTGGATTTTTTTATCCCCAGTAGTGGTAAATCCATTTGCTATGGCCACTCAGTTTCACTATGAGTAGTAGCAAGTTTCACTGTGAACACTCATTTTTACTATGATCAGCAAGAACAAGAGTAACCATTTCCTTAGTGTGTGCGCCGCGCGCACACACACACATCATTACACGTGATAGCATGTGTTTGCAAGAGTGATTTCCGAGGATACAGAACAGAAAAAAAAATCTTATTATCCCATATTGAAATGTAATCTTTTAAGTTGTTTTCTTAAAGTCTAGGTTTAGTAGATGGCAGTGTATAGAATGTTTTGATGGTATTATAGACTTGTAATACCCATTGTTTTTAAAAAGCTGTGAGATATAATTAAATAATAAAGGTAAGTTATTTTTTAAAAGCTCATTACTTAATGAGAAATTTTTGTGCTTTTAGCACATAAAGCTCTTTCTTTTTTATTAAATATATTGGGGTGACATTGGTTAATAAAATTATGTAAGTTTCAGGTGTTCAGTACTAGTATACATCATCATTATAAGGCATTATGTGCTCATCACCCAAAGTTTAGTCTCCTTCAGTCATTATATATTTAACCCCTTTTACCCTCTAGTAACTATCATTGTTGCTAGTTTCTTTTGCTGTGCAGAAGCTATTTAGTTTTGTACTGTTGTTTGTTTTGTTTGTTTGTTTTGTCTGTGCATTTGTTGCTTTTTTTAATATCCCACATAATGAGTGAAATCAAATGGTTCTTGTTCTTTTTTTTGTCTGACTTACTTTGCTCAGCATAATACACTCAAGATCCATCTATGTCATAGCAAATGGCAATATTTCATCTCTTATAACTGAGTAATAGTCCATTGTATTTATGTACCACGTCTTTTTGTATCCAATCATCTATCAAAGGACAGTTGGCTTGTTTCCATGTCTTGGCTACCGTGAATGATGCTGCAATTAACGTGGGGGACATATATCTTTATGAATAAATGTTTTCAAGTTTTTTTTGAGTAGCTATCCAGAAGAGATTACTAGGTCATATAGTAGCTCTATTCTTAATTTTTTGAGGAGTCTCCATACTATTTTCTATAGTGGCTGTACTAATTTTACATTCCCACCAGCAATATATGAGGGCTCCTTTATCTCCACATCCTCTCCAATACTGTTACTTCTTGTCTTATTGATAATAGCCATTCTAACAGGTGTGAGGTGGTACTCATTGTGGTTTTGATTTGCATTTCCCTTATTGCTAGGGAAGTAGAGCACCTTTTCATATATCTGTTGGGCATTATATATATCTTCTTGGGGAAAGTGTTTGTTCAACACTTCTTCCCCTTCTTTAAATTGGATTGTTTCTGTTGTTGACTTACGTTCTCTCTATATTTTGGATATTAGTCTCTTAGTGGAGGTATTTTTTGCAAATACCTTCTCCCATTTACTTGGTTGCTTTTTTGTTTTGTTGCTAGTTTCTTTTGCTGTGCAGAAGCTATTTAGTTTGTTATAGTTCCATTCATTTATTTTTGCTTTTATTTCTCTCACCTTTGGAGTCAATTTCATAAAATCCTCTCTGAGACCAAGGTCCATACGTTTAGCCCCTGTGTTTCTCTTATTACTTACTTAATTATTTCAGGTCTTATATTTAGGTCATGATCCATTTTGACCTTTTATGTGTGGGCTCAAATAGCAGTCTAATTTCATTCTTTTGCATGTGGCTTTCCCATTTTCCCAGCACCATTTATTGAAAAAGGCTTTATTTCCTTCATTGTATGTTTTTGGCTCCTTTTTTGAAAATTAATTTGCCCATATGCATGTGGGTTTATTTCTGGACTCAGTTCTGTTCCATTTGTCCGTGTATCTGTTTTTCTGTCAATACCATACTGTTTTGATTATGGCAGCATTGTAGTATAATTCGAAGTTAGGGAGCGTTGCCTCATTAATCTTAAAAGGACTTAAAGATTTTCTGTTATAAAATGTATGCACTGAAGTTCCAGTGTACTTAGATAGTCATATCCATAAAATTAAAAGCATCGAGTAAGCAAAACAAAACAAAAAACCTCCCCATTTCCTCACTTTCTCCTAGTGATAACTACTATTAACATACAGGTTTATTCTACCAGCTTTTTGTCTGCACTGGACAAATGTTAGTGTGTTTTCAATGAAGAGGGATGTAACATCACATCTGTGACCTTGTTTATTTGGATTGATTATTATAGATATCTCACCATGAATCACTAGATGGATACATAGAGTAATAACTGTATATTTTTTTACTATATGATATATGAGCAACATTTATTACTTTCTCTAGTATAAATGTTATGTTGCACTATAATTTGCTTATATGCATTTCTACTTTTTTATTTTTGCCTTTTGGATGGATGAAAAAATTACATTTAGTTTCCATTTGCTTGTCTTTTAGTAAAGTCAAATAGCTTTTGATCCTTTGGATTTCCACTTAAGTGAACTGCATATTCCCATTCTTTAATCACTAGTCTATTGAGTCATTTTCCTTTTCTTATTAATTTGTGGGCGCTCTTTTACATTAAGAATAATAGCTCTTAAGTTGACTATGAAGGAGCACTTGGAACCTTTTAGGGTAAGGCAGATTTTTACTATCTTGGTTATGCTAGTGGTTGCATGACTGTGCATTTGTTAAAAAATTATAGAACTACTCAGAAGGGATGATTTTGTTATACATGAACTACGATCTAAGAAACTGGACTTGAATTTGATATATACGTATTCTTATGTAAAGAATTGTAACTCTTTACATGTATTGTGAATATTTTCCCAGTTTATCATTTGAGTTTTGAATTTTTTTCCTTTTTAAGAAATTATTTATTTTCTTTTCTTTAGCTGTACATTTTAACAGTAAGGTATATAAATATTTACATTGTGTGTTCACCTCCCATAGTTAGAGTTCTTTCTGTCACCACACCTACCTCCCTACTCCTCCCTACCCTCTGGTAACCACTAGGCTATAGTCCACATCCATGAGTCTCTGTTTATCCTGCTCATTTGTTGTTTTTAGGTTATATCCCACATAGTAGTGATATCTTGTGATTTTCAACGTTTTCTGTCTAGCTTATTTCACTTAGCATGATTATCTATATCGAGGTCCATTCATTTAGTCACAAATGGCAGTATTTTGTCTCTTATGGCGAGTAATATTCCATTGTATATATGTACCACAGCTTCTTCAGAGATTCTTTAGTCAATCATCTATCGTAGTACACTTCGATTGCCTCCACATCCTGGTCACTGTGAATAATGCTGCTATGAACATTGGTGTGTGATATCTTTTTGGATATGAGTTTTAAAGGCTTTGTGATAAATACCCAGCAGAGGGATTGCTGGATCATATGGTAGATCAATTCTTAGTTTTTTGAGGAACCTCCACAGTGTTTTCCATAGTGGCCGTACCAGTTTGTAGTCCCACCAGCAGTGTATGAGGGTCTATTTCTCCACATCCTCTCCAACATCTGTTATTACTTGTCCTGTTGATTATAGCTATTCTAACGGGTGTGAAGTGGTTATCTCATTGTGGTTTTGATTTGCATTTCCCTAATAGCTGGTAATGTTGAGCATGTTTTCATATATTTGCTGGCCATTTCTATGTCCTCTAAGGAGACGTGTCTGTTCAGGTCCTCTGCCCATCTTTTTATAGGATCTTTTGTTTTTTTGTTGTTGTTAAGTTATATAAGTTCTTTGTCTATTTTGGATATTAGGCCCTTATCAGAGATGTTGCTTGCAAATATATATTTTCCTATTCGGATGATTGTCTCTTTACTTGGTTTGATGGGGTTCTTTGCTGTGCAGAAGAAACTTTTTAGTTTGACGTAGTCCATTCATTTATTTTGCTTTTACTTTGTTTTGAATTTTTTCATGGCAATATTTCTCCTACCTTTTTCTGACAACTATAAATATTAAGAAATATATTTTACATTGTGATTTAGTGCACAGACACATCCAAACACATACATAAAAGATTTACATGGTAATTATCTTTATTAAATGTAGTGTGTTTAAATTTTTCTTTACTATTCCATTAAAAAAACACTTGCACAAAGCACTAAATTGGTATTAAGACTCATGATTTTGATCAGCAATTTGTAAAGCATTATATTAGTATGTGTGTGTTTGCTTTTAAAATTGTTAATATTGGAATCTTGACTGAGTGGGACCAAAGTGGAAGGAAAAATGTGAAATTGTTAATATATGTAGTCAGAGAAGTCTATGGCTTCTTTTCGTTTATGGCTTCTTACTTTTTACTCTTGCTTTGAAAGATTTTTCCTACTTAATTTTTACATCTTTTTTTACATTTAAATGATTAATTATGGAATTTTTTTGCATGTTGAGATAGAGATCCAACTTCCCTCTTATGTTATTATTGAGAAATCAATACTTTCTCCATTGCTTAGAAATGCTAGCATTTTATTAATAAATTACTTAATTTTGAGTTTAGTCTGTTAATTTGTTTACCCTGCATATTAAAAAATTATTGTTTTTAATAATAAAAATCTTTTACTATTGCTATGTGTTTTTAAAAATTGGCCATTTGAGGTTCATTTTGAAAACGATGTTATTGAAATGTAATATATGTACAGAAAATGTGATAATTGTATATTTTGATGAATATTGGCAAACTGAACCTACTCTGGTCAAGAAATTAGATGTAGCTTATTTCTAAGATTGTTTAATATTATACAACAAGATAATGCTTGCATATTTTATATTCCGAATGTAACTATTACCCATCTGAACGCTGATTCATTTAAGTCACTGCTCCTGTTTTTTCTTTGAAGTCAGTTAATATCATCTTCATTCAACAAGCAACCTCCTAGTTTTTTATATCTATATTTTTCTTTTCTTGAGGCACTAACTAGTACATCTAGTGCCATATTTAAATATTAGTACTATGGAGGTTATCTTTTTATTTGCTCCTGACTTCAGTGGAAATACCCTTACTGTCTCAATTCCTGTGGTATAATTTTGGATGAGCTGTTTTAAGGTTTTAAAAAATAAGAGGGAGGAGTAGGAAGTGATTGCTTAATTGGTACCAGATTTCTCTTATGGTGATGAACATATTCTGGAATAAGACAGAAGCAATTTTTGCACAATGATATGAATATACTAAAAACCACTGAATGGTTGTTTTAAATGATAACATTGAATTTTATTTTATGGGCATTTCATCTCAAAAAATATCTTTTTCAAGGGGTTGTATCACTATCCACCCACCAGAATGACTGACGCAAAAAGACCGAAAATAATAATTGTTAATAAGAAGGTAGAACAATTGGAGCTCTCATAATTCCCACTGGAGTGTATATTGATAACCACTTTTGAAAATTTTTTGCTGTCTTCTAAAACTGAAGCTACATACACATATATACACACTCTGTGACCCAGCACTTTCAAGCCACCCAATATATGTATGTGTCACCAAACGATAACAGTAATATGTAAGAGCACTGTACTTGTCTTGTAATAGCCCAAAACTAAAAATGACCTAATTTCCCTCTACAGTAGAATAGGTAAATACATTGTAGTACATTCAATGAATTACTATACAGAAACAAGAATTCATGGATTACAAGTATACTTCACAAATACAATTTTGAGTGCAAGGAAGTCATATAAAGTTTGAAAATAAGCAAACAAAATCTATGGTAAATTTTAAAGCAGTGGTTATCCTTTGGTGATGGAGTGCTGACTAGATGGAAGTTTCTTGGTTGTAATCTGGGCAGATTGGTGTTCGTTATGTGAAAATTCAATAAGCTATATACTTATGATTTGTCCATTTTGTGTGTGTATGTTCTACTTCAGTACAGTTTGCATTAAAATTGTAGATACTGCCCATTGAACGATACCAATTTAAAAATATTTTAAAAATTTGTTTGGAAAAACAAATGTGTATACCAAAATAATAACTAACAGGCATGAATTATGTTAGTTTCTACTTCTCTTTTTTCCTTTCTCCATACACACCTCTGACTGGTATTTTATGACTTCTCTGAACATGTTAAAAGCAAAAATAATATTTTTTTCTGGGGCTTTATATCTAGTTGTTACTAAATTCTAAAGTTCCCATGCCTCTTATTCAGATATTTAAGTGGATAATACGAGTATTTGCTATGTTTATTTTACAGGCAGATTTTGACAACAATCCAGTAAATGGCCCCAAGTCAGAATCCATGGAATACAGTAGATGTGGTCATGGGGAAGAACAGAGATTGAAATTGAACCTACATCCCCTTGAAAATGTAACTAAAAATGAAGAAAGTATGACAGGTATTGAAGTGGAGAAGTGGATACAAAACAAGAAATCACATTTAACTGATCATGTCAAAGGAGAAGTTAAGGCAGTCGTGACAGAAACTGAACAATTAAAAAATTCTGAAGATGACAGGAAAAAAGTCCTACTTACTGAACTCCTTGAACCTCAAAAATTGTTTCCACAATCTATAAGAAATGGCATTAAAAATGTACACTATTTACCAACTGAAACAAACGTGTCTTTTAAAAGATTCAACATTGAAGAATTTGGCAAGGCATTGATAACAATTCCTATAAACTCCTGAAAGATACTGCAAACCATAACAATGCCATGAGCTCCATTGCTACAAGCGCAAGCTGTGATCATCTTAAGGGGAGAAGTAATGTTTTAGTCTTCCAGAAGCCTGGCTTTAACTGCAAGTCTTTTCCAGATCCTGCAAACCTCAACTTAAATAGTCAGACTAGTACACCCAATGAAAGTGATCAACCAAAATCTCTAGAAAATATACCAAGTAAAGAACCAAAAGATGGATCTCCAGTTCAACCAAGTCTTCTATCCTTAATGAAAGATAGGAGATTAACGCTGGAGCAAGTGGTGGCTATTGAAGCTTTGACTCAGCTTTCAGAAGCCCCTTCAGAAAACTCCTCGCCATCAAAGTCAGAGAAGGATGAAGAAACAGAGCAGAGGACAGCTAGTTTGCTTCATAACTGCAAAGCTATCCTCTATTCTGTAAAAAAAGATCTCCAAGAACCAAATTTACAAGGGGAGCCACAAAGCCTTCATCACTGTCTACCTTTGGAAAAGCAAAGTTCATGCAACACAGGTGTTCAATGGCCAAAATATCATTTCCAAGTCACACAACAGCTTAGCTACTAACCAAGCATCTACAAAGTCACAGGAGTATTCAAAAGTCGAAAATTCAGTATCTGTTTCTACATCGATTTCAAGTTCATCTAAAATTAACACCAATAAAAATGTTGCTCAAGGCAGAATTACTCTTGACAGTTCCAAGAATTTGCATCAGTTGCCACCAACAAGTAATAAATTGGGGTGTTGTAACCAGTTACTGGATAGCAGTAAAAAGTTGGACTCAAAGGATAATCCATCATGTCTAGACACAGTTCATAGTAAAATAGAGGAAGATGTTGCAACACAGTTAACACAACTTGCATCAATAATAAAATTTAATTATATAAAGCCAGATAAAAAAAATGTTGAAAGTACACCAACAAACCTTGTTGCATATAACATGCAGCAAAAGTACAGTCAAGAGAAGAGCACAATACAACAGAAACCACCTTCCAGTGTTCAAAATAATCATGGCTCATCATTAACAAAGCAAAAGACTACAACCCAGAAAAAGACAAAATCTACCCCATCAAGAGATCGGCGGAAAAAGAAGCCTGCAGTCATAAGTTGTCAAGAAAATGATCAGAAAAAGCAGGAACAGTTGTCATATGAGTACAGTAAGTTACATGATATTTGGATAGCATCTAAATTTCAGAGATTTGGTCAATTTGGTCCACATGATTTTCCTGTTCTGTTGGGAAAAATTCCTCCTGTAACCAAATTATGGAAACCACTGACTCAACCAAGTTCAGCATTAGAACACAAAAAATTATTTCCTCCACTTACTCAGATAAAATTCGAGCGATACTATCCTGATTTAGCACAGGAAAAAATAATGAAGGTTGATCCATTGGATTCTCTCCCTATACCCCAGTTAAAAACAGAATCCAATGGGCAGGCGTTTACAGGAAAAGTTTATAATTCTCAGGTACAGCCAACAGTGAATGTCAATCAGAATGCTCATCTTTTACTCCAACCTTCCTCTCCAACTAACCAGTGTGCTAATGTGATGCCTGATGATGACCAAACACAGTTCCAGCAGGATGTTAAAGATCAACTCATGCATCAGAGACTGCCAACTTTGCCTGGGATCTCTCATGAGACCCCCTTACTGGACCCAGCACAAATTCTCAGGAATGTGAATGTAGTATGTTCAGGCGGAATTGCAGTAGTTTCTACCAAAAGTGAAGAGGATGTCTGTTTATCTAGTGTTGGAGCATCAGAATTTTCCCCAGCAGAGAATGCACAGAAAAGTTTTAATGATTATGCCATGAACTTCTTTACCAATCCTACAAAAAACCTGGTGTCCACAACGAAAGATTCCGAATTGCCAACTTGCAACTGTCTTGGTAAGTGTGATTTTAGTGTGTTTCTTCTTAATTTACATACGTTAATTGCCTCAAGTCATGACCGAATCAAGTTTTGGTTTATATTTTATATGTGGCCTTTTTGCCCCCTTCGTATTTTAGCTAAGATGGACTAAATAATTCTATACCCATTTTTCGGTGGGACCTTTGTTGATTCTGCTTAGATAAATGAGAAATTCAACTCATAATTTGGAAACTTTCTCAAGTGGAAAATTTGCTGGTTACTCTCAAAGCTAAAAGTCTCTCAAGTTGTGTATTATGTACATCATAAGAATAAATTCCCTTAATACTTGCTAAAGTTAATTTTTCCTCTATTCAAAAGAATTTTAACCTGTAAGCTTTTTGCTTAAAAAAATATTTTTATTGTGAGAAAAAACTTGCATAGAGAGAATGTAAAATATGTGTGCAACTTAACAAATAACCATACGAAGTATCTGTGTAATTGCTACCCCAGTTGAGAACTTGAACTGATTTCTTTCTTTTTCAGTGCCTGGTGCTTTTATGTTCTGTAATATAAAGGGTATGCCTGTAAAAGAGAAAACTCCATAAATTTGGCCAGTTGAAGAATTTGCAAACCTTTTGGAGTTTTAAAACATTAAATTGTCGAATAAATATTGATTTTCTATTTTTAAAAAAAATCAACAAATAGGTTTGTGCAAATAGCTGAGTCATGGACCAATTTCTAACTAATGTATTTGTATATTTTGTGCCTTAGGAGACACTGAAAGAGAATATTCAGAAACTAACAATTAGAAGTTTTATCAGTGTTTTAAAAGCCCTGAGAAAATCTTGCTGGAGTAAAGATTCTCAGGCAGGCCTTATGAAAAATTTGCTCAATATTTGAAACGTATGGAAGCTTAATTGAATCCTGTTACTGATTAGACACTGTCTATGGTAAAATTTCATGTAAGTGCTCAAATATAAGAAGAAACTTGTTTACTCAAATATGGTTGTAAATAGGGAGATTAAATAGATTGTGTCATTAAAGTTTGTTAAGCTAGTAAAACCCCATTATTTCAGCTTTTATACAATATATAGTAGGACAGAATTTGTAAAATAACCTGTTTTGAACTCAGATAGGTTTAATTCTTCAAAGTTTTACTTAAAATATGGCCCCAAATAATGAAGACTCAAGATTTGCTTTGAATAAAAGCAGTCTTTTTACTAGAAGCAGATGGTACATTAGTACATACCAGAATGGGTAGTTAAAGAATTGTTTGGAAGGGTAAAGTATATCATTCTGATATATATGTATATTTTTTTACCACAATAGAAAAAATAGTGAAGTATAGTGATGACTTTTAGTTCTTTATTATTCAGATTACATTTGACATTCTGAAATGAATCCTTCCATTTCTCTGCTCATCATCATTCAACACACAGTTTTGACAGCCTACCATGTGCCAGGAACCAAGGATAGGCTCTTTTGAAAAGGAACTCAACAATCTGGAAAGGGCAATTCTGTCTGAGTAGGGTTGAATTGGGAGAATGAGAGGTCTTGGACCAAGGCTAGAAGAGTGTAAAAATGATAATGGTTCCTATTCCAGGTCTTTATTGCAAGTCTGATACTGTGCCATGTCCTTGACTTGTTATATTCATAACAATTTACAAAGGAAAGGCTTATTTTTTCTATTTTATAAATGAGGAAATTGAGTCACAGAGAAGTTCACAGCTAGTAAATGACTAAGCTGGAATTCAGAAACAGGCAGTCCCAATTCGAGAGCTGTGTTTATAAACTTCATTCTTTGTTGTTTCGAAATCTGAAGTAAGAAAGAGATAGTATTTTTCTAAGTATCATAACAAATGGGAAAAATATTCCTGAGCTAGTCTAATTGTATCAATAGGATGATAATCTAGTTTCAAGACCACTTCCTTATAACTAGTAACTAGCCACAATGTAGGAGCTGAGACAGTCAGGCATTTAAAATTTATTGAGTATCTACAGTGGATCTGGAACTAATTTTATACACTGTCACTTACATGTTTTCCTATAATCATTACATGTGAGGTTATTGTTATTGTGCAGAAATGGAAATTTGAAGAAGAGAAACAAAAAACAGACTCACTCAGAAATCATCCCAAGTGGGATCATCCTATATAAGGGTAAAGGATTTCCAGGAGGTATTATGTTCTAGCAAAGTAAGAGTAATTAACATTTAGATGTAATAATTCTTAATTATAGGAGAGTTATCAGGCATTAGAGGCTGTTTAGTGGCATCCCTGGTCTCTACCCACTAGATACCAGTAATACACACAGAGGCACGCACACATGTTTGTGTGCACTCGCGCGTGCGCGCGTGTGTGTGTGTGTGTGTGCGCGCACACACACATACACACACACACACCTGCCCAGTTGTCAAAACCAATAACATTGCCAAATGTTCAGAGGGAAAAATCTCCTCTGGTTAAGAACCACTGTTCTAGATCACCAATAATAAGTTAAAATCTATTCAATATATCTTGCTTTAGAAGCCTCAGAAGTAACCCTAAATTGTATTTGATATCTAATCAAAATGGTTCAATAATGACTTTTTGGTGTAGGTACACCGTGGTGAGAAATACATTCTGCAGTGATTCTAGTTAGCATGATTCTAAGAGTCCAAGTTAAAAATACTGTTTTCTAAGACATGTAATTCACACTCAAAAAATTCAAATGAAACAGAAATATGATACAAATGTCTTCTTAAGTCTCATTCTCTAAAGATAAAACCTCTGTTACAGTTTTTCTGTATGAATTAACATTATTACTGATTTTAATTTTGATTCACATTTTACAAAATTTAGGTCTTTTAAAACATTATTTGTGCAGTTTGCTTTTTTACCTAAATAAATTCTTAGATTTTCGTTTTAATAGTTTTATTATATTCCACTATATAAAGATCCCTAATTTATATATCCTATCACCTATGAATATATGTTAAGGGTGAGGGGTTTTTTTGGATATTACAAATAATTGTAATGAGGAACATTCTGTGTACATTTGCATTATAAGTACATAATTGTGCAGATGTATAGTATAGTAGAACAAATTTTAGTGCAATTGCTAGGCTCAATTTTAATAAGATTCTGGGGCCATGCTTTTAAAATGTGCTGCTCTCACATAAATTTTAATTTTACACCTCAATTATTATAGATCTTTTTAAAGCAGGAGATAGAAGAATAAATATGACCCACATCTTAAAGTATGTTTTTCATCCTCTGATTCTTAGAGGAAGAATAAATTAGTTAAGAGCAGAAAGAGAGAAAGAAACAAGTTAAATTCCAGGGCCTATTGCCCTAGACTTTAATTATTAAAGCTCACAAAAGCCATTCAAGATTCATTGTTCTGAATTGAAAAAAAAAAAATTATTAAATAGCTCCTCCTTGCCCCTATGCAATTCTGTAAAACTTTGGGTCTAATAATCTTATTCCTTCCACAGATCGAGTTATACAAAAAGACAAAGGCCCATATTATACACACCTTGGGGCAGGACCAAGTGTTGCTGCTGTCAGGGAAATCATGGAGAATAGGTGAGGAAATATACTTCCCTGTTAAAATCATTCATTATTGTGGACCATACTCAATGCAGAGAAATTATCTCTGGGAACAAACATGAGGTGAATGGAAAACCTTCAGGAGTATAAGTTGGATGTCTTTTAGGGCCCAGGAAAAGAATAGTTTCCTGGTTCCGTGCTGAGTCACTTATCACATGAGCTATTGGGCACTCAACAAGACACTCCCAAAGCAAGGCTGTCTTTGTTAAATTCAGAAATATTTGTTTTTTATATTATTGTATAATAATGGTAGAAATAGTTCAAATTACCTCTGTGAACACTGCAGTCACATTCTTTTAGTCTGTAGTGGAGCCAGGCCCTTTTTTAAAAGACTGATCTTTAAGGATAATTAAACAACTGGATAACAAATAAAATATCTGCCATACAAAAGTGAATTTTTAATGAGAGTAAATTGTGAGGAGTGTTTAATTTTTGTACTTCTGCAAATCTATATTTTATGCACATTAAGGTGTTAAAAGTGTATATTGCAATTATTTTCCTTTCACTGTGTTTTGTACTCAGGTACGGACAGAAGGGAAATGCAGTAAGGATAGAAATAGTAGTGTATACGGGGAAAGAAGGAAAAAGCTCTCATGGGTGTCCAATCGCTAAGTGGGTAAGTATTTTGTATTTATACATTTCTCAAAATGGATTTGTTCCACATATAAAATAAATCTTTTCCCCATGAAAATGTGGACTAGAAAAGTACTCACTTCCATTATTTCCAGGGAAATAATAAGGAAGCTGTCCGTCTTAGCCTGGGCTTTTTGTGTTAAATGAACAAAAATATATAGCTCTTCCTAGTTGTTACGCCATGATGTTGTTCGTCTCCCAAGGTCACCGCTTTTATCAGTTTCTTGTGTACTTTTATAGACCATTCAAAGCATTCACAATTAGACAACATAAATAAATGGTACTAACCTATACATACTGATTTATACCTTATTTTTATCAGTTACTGTATTTTGAAATTATTTCTAATTCAGTATCTATAGGGCTACCTTAATGAGGATAATGTATTAGTGAAAACAAAACCAAATTTTTTACAACGTGTTCCCAAAATTGTTCCTATGACTTCTTTAAGTTCTGAGAAAATGCAGAGCTGTAAGAACTGGATTCAGCTTCATTAGTAGTAAGTTCTCAACTGAAAAACAGGTTCATAGCCAGATGTATATTTTCAGTAGGATATTCACATCCAAAAGGATATTAACCAGTTTATTTGGGATTCCCGGCCATAGAATCAGTTGAAGTCCCTGTGCTATCATTTGTTAATAATTGTGATGAATATAATAATGATAAAGTAATTACTACCTTTTATTATGTGTCAGGCACTGTGTTAATACCATGACATGTATTTCCTCATAAATTCACAGAGGGACCCTATTCTGATTTTGGAAAAGGTAAAAGCCATTATTTCTATACCTCTTTCAGAGAAAAACATTAAATGCAAAATGGAGATAGGGTTAACCCTAAGACAGTTGCCACATCCTTATTACTGTAGTAGACTGTCTTTTTCATTTTTCAACCTTTGAAAGGTGAATAGCAGTGACAAACACAAGAGCTGGACACTGAATACAGATGCTTTAGAATACTTTGTTTCTTCAGTCTGTTTGGAGCAGTCTTGTCAAAATACGGATAAGATCAAAGAACTGGGATGTATCTTGTTTAGTCAAGTTATCTTAGATTTGGTAAAGTATACAGATCTTAAGTTAGCACATATCAAAAAATTATTCATGTGTCTATACACAACCCAAATAATGATATAAATCATTCCAGCACCCCAGAAGGCTCTCTTGTGGCCCCTCCCAGTCAATGACTCCACATAAAAATAACCACTATTTTGACCTTATCACTATAAAGGTTTTTTTATTAACTCCATATAACTAGGATCGTATGGTATGTACTCTCATGTGTCTGCTCTTTTCACTCAACATTTATAGAACATGGGTTTAATGGCTGGCTCCAACAGCCATCTGGAACCAGGAATTGACCTAATTAGTGGAAGGTTTGTACTAGGATGGTGGGAAGAATCATAGGAGTCTGAGCCCCTGATGATACCCGTAGAGCTGCCACACCAACCTCAGGCCTTCTTAAACCCGAATTTCTTTAACATGAGAGAGAATTTTTTTTTAATCAATATACTTGACTTAAATTTGTTACAATGTGAGGGAATTTTGGAAGAAAAAAAAACAATTTAAGGATGAGATAAGTGAAGGAACTTGTGCTTATTGAACACTTACTTATTGCCAGGCACTGGGCTAAATAATGAAGTTTACCAGTCATTTCATTTTGTAGATGAGAAGAAATTGGCCCGGAGTCACATCTGCCATCACAAACACATTTTGAGACTAGACTTACTGACTAAATTTCACTTTTATCCTCTAGTAACACAAATGTTTGCTAGAGTCACTTTGCCTCTCAAGAACAAATAACATTTCCCGAAGTGCTCCCCTAGAAGTCTAAAACATTCCCTAAAATTTCTATCATGTGAATGGTCAGAATGGGACTGGGATTGGTGGTTGTGAACTATTATTTCCTCACTTCATGGATAGACTTCTTGTCCTGATTTTCACACTGTTTCAACTCAGCTTTAAATGTTAAGTACTTTTCTCAATTTCCACAAAACACTCATATAAGTCGGTATCCATCTGTAAGAGTTTTGGTAAAGTTATATCTAAACAGCTAGAGTGATCTTCATTTTTATTTTATTCATTTTTCTAAAAGGGTAATAAAGTTGATTAAAAATATTTTAAAGCTGGAGATTATATGCAGACTGCCCATTTTTCTTTTGGATTATTAGTCTTCTGTTGATTTTGTAAGAACTCCTTTAAGAAACTGACCATTTGTGATAAAAGTTGCAAATATATTTCCTCAATTTGTCATTGTTTTGAACATTCATATTTTTAAAATGAAATTAAAAATTAATTTAAAAGATGGGAAACTTTTTCATCTTTTCTTCTACGGCTTTAGTGTATTATATCTTAATTAGAAAAATCTTTACACATCTAGCTTATAAAAAATTTTCCATTTTCTTTGTGTAGTATTTCAATGGATTCATTTTTTCTACATTTAACTATTTTATCCATTTTGTGTGTAGACTGTTAGTAACAACTTACGTTTTTCTAGGTGACTATACTTAATTATCTTGTCTGTCTTTTCTGTACTGATTTGTATTTGTTTATATTAGATTTCTATTCATTACATCACTGTTATGTCTCTCTTGTACCACTATTAAATTATTCTAATTATTTAGGATTTATAATCTGTTTTCATATCTGATGGAGCTAATTCTTTTAATTTTTCTCAGATTTCCCAACTATTATTGCTTTGGGTTTTTTTCCCATTTCAGCTTATAATCACCTTATCTAATTATAAGAATAAAGTCATTGGTATTTTATTGTAATCATATTACACAGATAATTTGAAGAATTTACATCTTTTTGATGTATAGTCTTCCTATCCTACATATCATGCCTTTCCATTTGCTAATGCCCTCTTTTATTCTTCAAGGGTGTTTTAAAGGTTTGTTCCCATAGAATTTACATATTTCTTATTTTCCAATTTTTTTCTCTTGTGTATCTGAGATATACAATCATGTAATATATTCTCATTTCCAAATTTTATACTTCTAATTTCTTTCATTTGATCCAGTTAGTCTAACCAGACTAACTCCAATTTAATATTGCTTTAAATATGGCCTCCTTATCTTATTCCTCCTTACTGGGAATCTTTCAGGGTCTTTTCATTACGAATGAATCATTCGGGGAAGGCCTCTCTGGGGAGGGAACATTTAAGCTGACATCCAAGTGACAAAAAAGGAACTGAGCAAGCATTCCTAAGCAAAGAAAACAGCAAGTGCAAAGGTCAAGCAAGAGAGTACATTCTTCAATAAGCTAGAGGAGTCCAGTGAAGTTGAGGAGGTAGATAATGGAACCTGGTGAGGTAAACGGTAGGTAGAAACCAGAGTATTAATGGGTTTTTTAGGCCATAGTGAGGAGTTTGGGTTTTAGTCCAGGAACAAGCCTTTGATGTAGAATTAAGGATGTGGTATCTATCTGATTTGTGTTTTATAAAAAGCATTCTAAGGAATTAATTGATAAAATCTGTATTAGTTATCTGTTGCTGCTTTATAGTTTACTTCAAAATTTAGTAGCTTTGAGCAACAAACATTTGTGAGTCAATAATCTGAGCATAGCTTAGTAGGGTGCTTCTGGGAGAGGGTCTCATGAGGTTGCAGTCACCTGAAAACTTGACTGGGGAGTTTGGGGTGGAGCTGGAAGGTCTACTTCCCAGGTCATTTGCAGGAGCCTTTATTTCTTTGAAGGCTGTTGGCTAGAGGCCTCATTTTCTTATAAGATTTTTTAAAGCACTTTTTTATATCATGGCAGCTTGGTTTCCCCCTGAGTGAGTCTGTCAAAAGATCACATGGAGGAAGCCGCAATGTCTTTGGTGACATTAGCCTTGGAAGTTGCTACACAAGTGAGCCTTATTCAGTGTAGGAGGGGATTATGCTAGGGAATAAATACCAGGTGGTGGTGATCATTGGGGACATCTTGGAGACTACTTACCATGTATTTCTTCTTCACTAAAAATGTCAACATATTATGAACACTACATAGGCTTAATAAAATATAGCTGTCTTAGTCCTAGCCAATATATCTAATATCTAATACATCTAATCTATCTGACGTAGCCCTATATTTCTCTAAAGAAGAAATCCTTTAGTTTGTGAATCTTCATTCACAAAATAATGCGTTGAGCATTAACATTGTCCATTATAAAATATACCAACAGAAAAGTCCAGGAAATATAAATGTACAGTTTACCTATAATTATAAAATGAACATTCATGAAACAACTACCCAGGTTAAAACTAGAGCATCGCTAGAATCCCAGAATCCAGAATCCCCAAGAACCTCCCATGCTGACTTTTGTGGTAAAAAATTTCTTGCTTTTCCTCATTTCTGTATTTCTCAACAATATAGTTTTACTTTGCTTTGTTCTTTTGTCTCTTGCTCCCACATAGTATCTTGCACATTTGCTGAAATAAATGGAAGAGATTGGTTCCCAATATTTGGTACTGATAGTTAACATAAGTACGTTAATCTATATCTGAATTCTTTATTTATTTGCCTATTAAGTAGCAAAGGCTAAAAATATCTTCAAAATGGTAACTGGGTTGAGTGGTGGGATTTTAGATGATTCTTCCTTCCTTCCTTTCAAATCTCTCTAATATAATAACAATAATTCACTGATAGGATTTTGGTATATTTCTATTTTTTTACAAAAACAAGTATGAAGTCTGCAGCTTAAAGATTTTTGGCAATAACTTTCTGTTAAAGTCTCTTATTAGTTTAACTCTTCTTCAAGGATTCTTAGGTACAAAGAAGAGTATTTAGCATTTTCCGTGAAGCAGCTGTAGCAAAATTGCTTTCTTATTTTTTTTTTTACAATATTTATCAGAATAAATGGAATATTGTGATACATAGTGATATATATCTGGCACTTTTCATAAATACAGAAGCAATCCAGATATAAAGAATGAACTGAAGCATGGTTGCTATGCAACTTAATGAAAATTTTGATATCTACTAATGACAGTTCAAAAGTATAATCTTGATAACAAAACCAAGAATTGATTCTATTTATCTGTGAAAAAGAAATAGGTCTCATAAATGATTATGTGTTTTAGAAAAAAATAATGGTAATCAAACTTTACTTTTTGCAAACTTTCCAAGTTATCTTATTTAAAATAATCATATTGTTCATTGTTAGTGCCTGGAGCAATGCCCAGCACATAGTCAACAAATTTTTGTTGAATGAATGACTATGGAGATTAAATAAATAAGACTTTTAGAATATGAATATTTTGAATTCGAATTGGTATCTTGAAATAGTGTTGCTGTGGCATTCATTATCAGCTCTTTTGAGGCATGGATACTTTTTCGTACTACAACTATTAGTCTGCTAAAGTTGTCCACCCCAAACTTGAACTTTTGATATATGTTAAATTTTTAAAAAGTAGATAGAATAAGGTCTCTCAATAGTCTACATAGTTTTTAGGACTTTACAAGGAGATTATTTTTAATGATGCTAGGGCAATTAAGTCTTACATGTGGATGCTTTATGAAGGCAGGAATGAAGTAAAAGAAGGGGTGAGAGGAAATGAAGATCAATTATTTTAAACTAAGGAATCTAATAAACATTCAACTAACGGATTTCATTGCACCAGATTTACTTTTCATCTTGCACAGTGTACATTTGTGTATATTAATATCAAACTGACTTAAACATTGTGTGATTTTATGTACATTTTTTCATCTGTGTGCAGACTTGTTTGTTAACAGTGTTTTTTTTTTCTTTCTATTTTTATTGTGCTGAATTTGCCTCCTTTTCTTGAAGGAGTTTTATTGCTTCTCTTTTTAATGGTCACACACAAAATGCCTAAGAGCAAATTGTAACTGGGCAGCACAACTTTCTGAGCCATTCTCCATTATTTTCCCTTTACCCTTAACAGTGTTTTATTCTTTTCTTGAATGTTTCTTTGCTAGGTGGTCATTAACACTCCCCCATAATTGTTGGCCTTTGGCAGATGTTTATACTCTTTTCTCTGTGTCACTTTGGATCTTGTCAGGGACTAGTTATCTTGTTATTCAACAGGGTTTAGTGGAGTGATGCAGTTTCGTGGATACACTAGACTCTATTAGCTTTCTCTCTGTACTGCTCTCCTCTCCTCCACTGAGCCTTCGTGGTGATAGCAGGAGCAGGGAGAAGAATTCACACAAGCTGCCCAGATAGCTCCTATGCCAGAGATTCACATCAAGCACCAGTTGATGGGACTCCTCTGTAGGATGATTTATTAAGCAGTATAACAGGTATGGCAATGGACATGTAAAAGTAAAGATTTTATTGCCTACTCTGGTCTGTGGTGACCAGAGTTTTGGGGTGAGGTGTAAACTAAGCCAAAGTATCCAAAAGTTTTCGAACCATCTTGCCTGGACTTACACAGTAATATAGTCTTCAAAGACTTTCCTCTGTTGGTTCCTTTGTTTCAAGGTTCAGTCTATTATAAGCCCTGGTTGTCTTTGAGCTATGCCGTGGTGCTACTTATTTCTGTGCCCAGATCAGGCACCTCTTTGTAGATTACCACATCGGTATAATAAAGGGACTAGCTAGTGTCCTGGATTATTTGTTTGGTGTCTGCATTATCTTGCTGTTGTGTGGAAACGTTTTTGTGCTTCAGTGATGAAAATTAGGCAAAAGCCAAGAAGATGCTGTCAGTTGATGTTAAACTGATTTATATTTTTCACTGTCTGTTTTTGTTGTAAAATATTTTTCTTCACTTAAGCCTATGGTCTGCTAATGTGCCATCGTTAGAACTACTTTCTGTTGGCTTACTCACTTATAGAGTTCATTTTTTAAGGAAACTTTACTCAACTATAATATATATAAAGTATGCAAGTCATAAATGTACAGCCCAGTGAAATTATACAAAGTAAACACACCCATGTAACCACCACTCAGATCTAGAAATTAATTATTATCACTAGTCCAGAAACCTGTTTCATGCACCCAGTCATTCCCCACCCACCCCCCACCAAAGGCGAGTTCATTTATTATAATATACAAGCAGCTTTAAATAATCTTGATCAATGAGTGAATATATAGCTCAATTCTTCATTGGTGGTTTAGAGCCAGTATTAGAAATTATAAAGAAGGCATCTAAGAACTTGCTTAATGTAGAAAAAAGCTTTGCAAGGGTAGTTTCTTTGCTTATAATACTTGGGTTAACAAATCTTTTTGTCGTTATTGTTAAAAACATTTTTTAAATAAAAAATATATTGATCTAATGATGAAATCTATTTTGTAATTGTAAACCATTTTAATTAGTAGGGTTGGGTGTCTTTATAATCTGCTGTTGTCTAATACTTTTAGTCTTAGTGCTTGGCTTTTTGTTAACTTTGTACAGAAGCTTGAAATTCTTTTCAGGTCAAGTCTATGGCACTGCCTACATGTTTTCAGAAATTTTTCATCTTGCTAAAGAAGCCTTTCCCACTCTAATATTGTAAAAATAGTGTCTCCTCATATTTTTATAGTTTTATGTATATCTCTAGTTATTAATTTGAATTTTTTTGTCTTTGTTGTTTTAAAATTCCATTTCATTTTTTTTACACGTCCATTTTTGTTGACACTGTTCATTGGCCCATTAGACTAGACCATTGCTAGGCTGGTACTGCATTTTTTGCTATAACTTTAAAGAAAAATTTTAAATTTAAAAGGACAATTCTCTCTCATTTGTTTAAAAATTATTTTTCTCGACTTGATGTTCATTCCTGCTCTTCCATCTGAACCTTAGAAACAAGCTAAATATATATAGAATGAAGGATAGTTTGGTGGCTAGTATCAATGTCTTTTAATGTGTAGCCTTTCCTCTAGGAACATTATTATGTTTCCCCCCAATTGTGCTTTTTATTTTTTGAAATAACCTATTTATATTTTTTATGATTTTATTATGTCTTTTACATCTTCTTTTTAGAAAATAGCTTTATCAAGAGTATTTTACATGCATTTTCCTTAAGATAATCCTTACTGTTATGTTTAGCTCAAGCTTTAAACTAAACTTCTATTTGTTTTTTTCTGATATATGTTAAAGCTGTCGAGTCTTCAATACTTATAAGGAGCTACTTGTATTAATCTTTAAAAATCTAATAGATTTTTCTTTGATTCTCTTGAATTTTCTAGAAAGACTATTATCTGCTTTAAAAATTGTCTTCCAGTTTTAATAACACTTCTTGTTTTTTTATGACATTGTCTGTTATATCTAAATTCACATTTAATCCTAGTAATCAAAGGCAATAGCTTGATAGCCGTTCTGTGGTTCAAATATCTGTAGGTACCAACAAACACCAAAATAATAATTCTGATCCATCAAACAAAATGCTATGTTTACAAAGGAACAATTATAAAATCTGTATACCCGTAAGGGAAATTAGTGATTATAGTGGAAAAATAATTAAATGCTGGCATACTGTTCATTGAATAGTTTTGGGAGTGGGAGAATTAGAAAGCTGTTACAATACTTTGTTTTTCTGTTGCCTGTGTAAATATACTATGACTAAAAGCCATAGTGTAGTATAGCCTGCTATAGTATGGTCTTTGAATTTCTTCCTTCTGTGTAGGAAGAATATAAAAATACTGATAACCTTCTGTTGCCTTTTAAAAATTGCAACAGTAACCTTGTTTCTCAGAACAGTCTTCTCTTCTTTTTCCACCAGTTTTTATATGCTTAGTAATGAATGGCCCTAAATCCCACTAGACTGCCAGAGTTTCATTAGAATATCCCAGGTTATCACTTTTGATCCTGGTCTAAACCAGCCTCAAGAGTTCCCAGTGGGGAATTAAGTAGGTTGTGTCTTCCAGACCAGGATATCAGAAATAGTTTAGAATAGACTCTTCAGAGATGTTCATAAAGAGGCTGTTGAAGCAAAATAATTTGTAAACCAGATTAAGGGGATGCTGTCTTAGAAATTTAGGGAATCTTTTCCTAGTGATCATCAGACTGATCTATCATTTATCTCCACCCCTTCTATCCCAACAGTCACCAATACCTTAACTGCTGAAGAAAATTCTAGATGCTCGTAACCTCTCTTTAGTAGCTCCCTTCTGGGAAGCTCATTTTTTGCTTGGTTTCAGTAACACTGCTTTCCTCTATCTCTCCTTAGTGCTTGAGTCAGCCTGCCTACAAAATACACCTTCTTAGGTGAGCTTATTCATGGCCACGCCTTCAGCAGCCACCAATGCACCATAGTTACTATACCCGACAACATGCCAGCTTGACAATGGCGTATAGCAGGAGCAGGGAGGAAACCAAGAATAACATTTAGAGCTGAGGTTCTAGGAAGAGCTTTGGGGTGGTGTTGACCCTTGAGCTATATCATAAAAACAGAACAATCATTACCTTTATATCAGAGATCCCAGAAATAGGACCAACTGTATATAACAATTTAATAAAGGTAGTTTTATAATCACTGAAGCTATCTGGTGTTGATATAATTGGCAGAATTCTTCCTTAAATAACATTTGTCCCTTGTGGGGCTTGTTTTGAAAAATCTTAGAATGTCCTTTATACTGTCTTTTCTCTGGTAGCAAACTCTTTTTAATCCTTTAAGAAGGGTCTCCTCCACGAAGCCTTCCTACTCTCTCTATACAGAGTCTGGCCCTACTTTGCACCCTTATTCATACAAACTCCTTACAAATGTCTTATATAGTAATCCCCCTTATCTAAGATGGATATCATCCAAGACCTCCCTGTTGGATATGTGAACCTATGGACAGTACCAAATACTACATACTCTGTGGTTTTTTCCTACATTTGTACCGTTTCATTTAAGGGAAGCACTTTATGGCTTCTCTTTCGCAAATCCAAATTGCCAGGGTCACTACTTTTGCTCTTTGGGGTCAGTATTAAATAAAATAAGAGTTACCTGAACACAAGCATTGTGATACCAACAAAATTGATCTGATAACTGAGGTAGCTACTTAAGTGACTAATGGACCAGGAGGGTATACAGCATGTATATGAGGTGCAAAGGGATTTTTCACAGCCTGGATGAGATGGAGCAAGAGAGTGTGAGATTTCATCATGCTTCTCAGAATGGTGTGCAATTGAAAACTTTTGAATTGTTTTTCTGAGATTTTTCCATTTAATATTTTTAGACTGTGGTTAACTATAGGTAACTGAAACTGTGGATGGGAGGGACTACTATATATTCCCCAACAATATTACAATAGAAAAATGCACTGCTAATATTTTCTCCATTAGCACAAATAATGCTGTACATTTCTTTTTTTTGTTGTACATTTACTTTTGAATGTGTGTCATTTCACTTATAGTATTACTTAATCAGCTTCCCAGGTGATTACAAACAATTTGCAGTATATCATAATTAGACAAAGTGACATCTTCCTAACCGTGGTAGTATTTTGGACTTGGCTACTAATTGCTTTATCTAAGTTCACATACTTACTAATTTACATTAATTTATTTAAGATGTTTTCTTACCTTTAACATGCAGTGAATATTCATTGTCCCACTAATTGAATTTAACTGAAAGATTTTTTCCTTTATAAAAAATTTCCCCATTGTTCATCCTCATGTTATGCAAAGACTTACCCTTTACTCTTCTTACATTATTTCTGACAGAAGACTGTTGTTTAAATTGCTGGAGTTGGTACTTTCCTTCTGGAGATCTGCCTGTAGCTTGTCCCTTGAGCTATGACCCCAGTGATCCAGTGACCTACTGGAGCTTCCTTGTCTTCTATTACCGAAGGCCATGAACGCTTGAGTCCCAAGCTGGTATTGAGAATAAAATATACAGTGTCCCAAAACTTTGGCTAGCACCATGGAAATATTTTTTAAATTTATTTTATTATTGAAATAATTTCAGACAACTCAAAAGTTGCAAGAATACTACAAGAATTCCTTACACTCTACACTGACATTTTCCAAATGTGACTTTTTACCACATTTGCTTTGCTTGAAATTTCTCTCTCTTTCCTTCTTTCTCCTTTGCCCTTTCCCCTTCTCTATTTTTCCTAAATACTCTAATAGTAATTTGTAATCATGATGCCTTCTTTGTACACCCAAATACGTGGGTGTGGTTTTTTCATAAAAACAAAGACATTGTCTTACGTAACCTCAGGACAATTATCAATGCTGATACAATATTATTATCTAATCTTTAGGCTTTATATCCAATAATATCCTTTATGGAAAAAGCAAACAAATTTTTGGTCCTGATTCAGAATCCAATCGGGATCACTTATCTACATTTATTTGTCATTTATCGCATTTTTAAATTCAAACTTTACAATGAAATAAATTGTCATGAAATGCCTAAATAACTTAAAGATTTGTCATTCAGTAAACAGGATAGTCATTTATGTTTTTCTTTCTCAGTTGGATCAATTTTGACAAATGGAGGTGTCATTTGTTGATGGGTTCTTGGGCTCTGCTTTTTGTCTATTTTTGATATTACGTATGTGTGTGTGTGTATAATTTTAGAACTCGTGAGAACTCGTCATCTGATTATTTCATTCCATTACCATAGAACAGTTATTACCCATGAATTTTGTAAGTCTCTTTGATATAGAATAAAAGACTTTTCAAAAACAAGTAAAAAAATAAAGATGGCTACAGATTTACTGCTACTATTCAAATTGGGGCTCAAAGTAGGCTCTTCTGAAACATTGTTCTTTAATTATCAGCTACTTTTCAAAATTGAGAACAAAGTGTTCATTTTTCTTTCCAAATTGATTGCAGCAGTATTTTCCCCTGATATTTGCTTATGTTGTTTATTTCTCTAGAAATTAGTAGATAGGAAATAAGATTAAACATCACACTAATATCTACCCAGAACTCTTATGTTCAAATAATTTTAAGGATAGAGTGAAAATAGCAGAATGCAGGATTTAAACATATGACCGAAATGCAGAAATATTAAGAGCAATAGCAATACAATAGATTATTAAACAGATTTAACGAGAAGTGTATGGTTTAGTAGTTTTATGTATATTCACATTGTTATGAAACAGATCTCCAGAACTTTTTTCTTGCAAATCTGAGACTCTATACCCATTAAATTACTTCTCATTTTCCCATCACCCTAGCTCCTGGTAACCACCATTCCACTTTCTGTTTCTATGGATTTGACTACTTTAGATAATTCACATAGGTAGAATCATACAGTATTTGTGTGTGTGTGTGTGTGTGTGTGTGAGAGAGAGAGAGAGAGAGAGACAGGTTTATTTCACTAAGCATTATGTCCCCAAGCTTTATTCATGTTGTAGCATGTGACAGGATTTCCTTCCTTTTTAAGTCTGAAAAATATTTCATTGTGTGTATATACCAATTTGGTTTCTTCATTCATCTATCAATAGACATTTGGGTTGTTTCCACCTTTTAGCTATTGTGAATAGTGATAATATGAACACGATATGCCAATATCTGTTTAAGACCTTGTTTTCAGTTCTTTTGGAAATATACTCAGAAGTGGGATTGCTGGATCATATAATAGTTCTAATTTTAATTTTTTGAGCAACTCCCACACTGTTTTCCATAGCAGTTGCTTCATTTCATAACCCCAGCAACATATGCAGTGTTTTTAAATTGTTTTTGCTTTGCTAGATGACTAATAATATTGAGCATATTTTCATATGCTCCTCATCTGTTTGTATATTCTTTTGTGTTGAGCCTATTCTATTGTGTTTTTATTACGCATTTGGAGAAATTCTTTATGTATTTTGGGTAAGAATATTTTGTCAATTATATGTATTACAAATATTTCTCCCATTGTACTGCTTGCCTTAATCTTTTGCTGGCTAATGTTTGTGATGAACAGAAGTTCTTAATTTTAATATAATCTAACATCTTAACTTTATTTATCTTTATAACTTTTAATTATTAAATTTAGTAACCTATTTTAAATGTTTTACCTGCTCCAACATCATGAAGATGTTTTCTTCTCAAATCTTAGTTTTATTTTTCATTTCTATTTTTATTTATTTGTTTGTTTTGTTTTGGTCTTCCTAGGTGGTCTCGCATCCAAGTACTAACCAGGCCTGACCCTTATTTTTCATTTTTAGATCTACAATGTAACTAAAGTTATTCGCGGAAGTAGGGGATAGGATTCATTTTTTTCCGAATGAATATTTACACAGTTCCATTTATTGAAAGGGCTACTTTTTGCATTGTACTGAAGTGTCAACTTTATCATAAGTCAGGTGACCATATTTATAAGGATCTCCTGAGCTCTCCATCCTAGTCCATTAATCTCTTCATCTGTCATTGCTCCAGTACTAAACTATCTTAATTTCTATAGTTTACAATAGATCTTAATATCTGGTTAATCACTTTCTCTGTCTTTGTTCTTTTTCTTGGCTCTTTTTGGTTCTTCACATTTTCACATAAACGAATTTGTCAGTTTTTACCCAAAACAAACTTTGGATAGGATTTGATTAGGGTTGCATCAAATCTAGAAATTAGTTTGAGGGAAATTGACATCATTACAATAATGACTATTCCATGAACATGGTATCTCTCTCCATTTATTTAGGTCTTCTTTAATTCTTTCAATAATGTAGTTATAGGATGTGAGGGTGATCTGGCTGCACATCTGTCACCCCATTGATCACCATTGACTTCAGCCAATCGCTGGCTAGGTTGGTGTCCCCTTCTTCAGCTCCATGTACGTCCCTTCTGAAGCAGCACGCTCCAGAAGAGACGACCTTACCCGCTAGAGGAGAGGACCGTTCCTCAGTCAAGTATATGAGTAGCTGTGCTCCCCTGCTAGAACCTCCAAACAAGCTCTCAAAATGTAGTTATAGTTTTCAGAGGTCTTAATATAGGTTTAATAACTTGTCTTAATTGGTTAAGAGTACTGTGAAAAACACTGGACTGGGTGCTTAAAAACAACAGAAATTATTTCTCACAGTTTGTGTTTGGAAGTCTGAGGTCAAGGTGCCAGTCTTGGTTGGTTAGGTTCTCTTCTCTTTATGTCTTCATATGGTTGAAGCAGCTAGGGAGCTTTGTGGGGTTTCTTTTTTAAGAATACTAATCCCACTCATGAGGGTTCTCACCTATGACCTAATCACCTCCCTAAGATCCCACTGCCTAATATCATCACATTGGAATTTAAGGTTTAATGTATGAATTTTGGGTAGGCATAATATCCATATCATAGCAACGTTTAAGCAATTTGTTGAACCTAGATCTGAATTTAGAGGCTCATGATGCTTAATTTTCTATTATTCACTGAAGGAAATTTGAAAAAAATCTGGAGAAAGCACAAATACTATGAATAAATAGCATTTTAGCATTTTCCATATGAAGAATGGATCAATATATCTTTGTTGTTTGACAACTTGAAAATTATCTGGTATAATTTTTTGATACAGTATATATCATTTTGTATTTAAGCTAATTCGAAAGCAAATGTATTCTTATTTGGCTGTAAAACATATAAATATAAAAATTTTAATATAAATAATTGTGTTTAGGGGGAAGGTCCTAAAACCAACTCTACTCAAGGGATGCCTTGGTAGCAATGATTGTTAACCATCTGGAGTGACAGAAAGTGATATTGGGTAACTAACATCTTAAGAAGTTTCATCTCAAGTTTATGTAATTTAGCAACAAAAATAGAATATTATGCTATTGGTTACTCCATTTTCGTCACGGGGTGGGCAGTTTCATCAGTTATTGATTATGTACTGATTAATGGTCAGTCTCTGCTCTGTAAATTTGTAACGTATAGAGGGAGCTTTAAACAGAGTTGGATGATTTCATGTTGTGTCAATATTTTTATGTTTTTTTAACACTAGGGCCAGTGGGCAACATTTTAAATACTTTTGAAGTCTTTTTAGCATGGGTATGATGTGGTGCAAGTTAAGTGGATAAATATTCAAAATTAATGTGTTTTGCATTCACCATTCAGCTGGATCACTTTAATCTTATTAAAATGGGTATGATAAATCCTGATTGGTGTGGGAAAAAATTACAAGAATCGCAGGAACATTGCTTTCTAAATTATTCTATTAAACTGTTCACTCAAGGAAAGATCCATAACTTTCCTCAGATGCTAGATTTCATTGCTCAAATTTATTTTTAATGTTGGGAGTCCTTGAAATTTTTCATCCAGTTAGATTTGTCCCATTGTGACATTTGTGGAAAGCAGGCAGATATTTAGGCACTTTTCCACAGGATCCTCTGTTGTCTTTTATAATAGTGTACCAACAGTGAAATAAACACAGATTGCTTTGGTTTACTTTTACAAAAATAACCATTAGCACAGATTTCTGTTCTGTCTGTTGTTTGTTAGTCAAGTGACTTGGGATACTCCGTGATGAGTTGTGTGAAGGAAGCTAGTTTGACAACTGAAAGTCCTATAAGCTTCTCAACCCTTTGAGAAGTAGTAGTTTACAAAATAAATGCAGTAATACAGAGCTTTAAAAGCAGTATGCATTGTATTCAACTTTAGATTCCTTTTTTCCAGAAATGAATGTATTCTGCTTTGCAGGTTTTAAGAAGAAGCAGTGATGAAGAAAAAGTTCTTTGTTTGGTTCGGCAGCGTACAGGCCACCACTGTCCAACAGCCGTGATGGTGGTGCTCATCATGGTATGGGATGGCATTCCTCTTCCGATGGCAGACAAGTTGTACACGGAGCTTACTGAAAATCTAAAGTCATACAATGGTCATCCACAGACCGAAGATGCACTCTCAATGAAAAGTAATCAAATCTGTTTTGTACTGTTTTTACATTCAGACCTCTATTATGTAATGTTAAATCTTAATTAATTAGCATATATATATATATATATATATAATATATATAGATATATATATAGGAGAACAAGATTTTAGATATTCTGCAACTATAAAAAAAAAAAAGAACACTTCTTTAAAGAGAGACTTTATTTCATAGTGAGTTAAGACCATTTTAGGATATCCTCCATTAAAATTCATTCATTGCTTCTTCTTTGATACTTGATCCTTTTTACCCCAAGAGTTGGAAGCAGGGGGATTTTTCAGTAAAGAAGAAGCTCCTCCACAGGGAATTGTATCATTTTGCATTTCCTCTAACAATATAAGAGAATATCTCTTTTATATAGTTTTGCCCATGAATATATTGTCAAGCTTGAGTTTTTGCCCATTTAATAGGTGATCAATGCATCAGTTTACTTTTAATTTGAATTTTTCATATTATGAGTGTGAGTTTTCAAATGGTTAAGAGCTATTTGCCATTCTTTTTCTGAGTTTTTTTGGTCAACCATCTGTTAATTATTCCAGGCCATATTTCTAAAGGATTGTTCACTTCAGAGATATTTACTTTTACATGTGGAGGCTATAAATCCTTTGTAAATAATTTCTAAATGCTTTTGCCAGTTTGATATGTCTTTTTACTTTGGCTATGCCATCTTTTTGCAAAAGTTTTCTTTTTTAAATCTATCTTTTCCTTTATTTTGTGTCTCAGTTTTGAGTGGTATTTAAGGACATTTTTTCTCACACAAGTTATAGAATAATTCACCTATGTTTTCTTTTCATGCTTGTTGAAATCACAAATATTTAAAAACATAAATAGCTGATGTATTTAAAATTTATGCTGATCAGTAGTAGGAAGAGGAGATTCATTTCTATCCTTTTTTCCATTTATCCCAACACTACTGTCTAAAGATCACTTTTTTTCTTGTTTTGAATGCTACTTAGCTATATACAGAAATTACATATGTAATGGAATCCTCTTGTATTTGAATTCTGTGTCATTGTCCTGTCTTTTCAGGTACTTAGTACCACATTTTTTAAATTACAGAGGCTTTATAATATATTTTAATGTTTGCCATTCTTGTTCTTTTTCAAAGCTATCTTGTTATTCTTTTTTTTCCCTTTGTGCTTCCAAATAAACTTCATAATCAATTGTGCAGTTTTAACATAAATCTAATGCTATTTTTTCATGGGATTGCATTAAATTATTTTATAATAAACTGACATTTTTATATTGAAACTTTTTAACCCATAACATATTTTTTCCCCATTTGTTCAAGATTCCTCATGTGTCCTTCAAGAGTGCTTTATGTAGTTTTCCTCATATAGGTCTCTGTTTTTAAAAAAGAAATGTCATTATACAAAATGTAACAAAAATCTGTATCATTCCCATGCAAGATTAGAATATTCCTTTATGCTTGTATCATCATTTTATTATATTTTTCTTATCTTGCGAATGCCAACAAACATGTACACATCATTTTTAATGTCTGCTAATTATTTCGTTATGTGGATGCAGAATAATAATACCTCTTTGAAGACACTGCTTTAAAGGTTACACATATATTGTCTTATTTAATCTTCCCAAGAATCCAATAATGTAAGTTTTATTCTATTTTACCCAATGTAGATCTAGCATTTTTTTTGTTTCTGTTCACTGAAAAGACATAAGAATACTTCTACGAACTTTTATATACCCCTTACCTAGATTCCACAATTGTTAACAGTTTGTTACATTTGCACTTATATACATAGGCACACATCCACACATATTTTATTATTACTGACTTTTTTACTTCTGGATTACTTGTGATCTAGTTACTTTATGTCTTTCTTTTTTCCCTAAATAATACTTTATAGGGTATTTTCTAAGAATGAAGACATTCTCTTACATAACCCTAGTACAATGATCAAAATCAGTAAATTTAACTTCAATAAATACTAATAACAAAATAATGCTATTATCTAATCTTAGTTCATATTCAAATATCATTTATTTCCCAATAATGTTCTTTATAGTAATTTTACACTACCCAGGATTATTCACGTTTGGGTTGTCTCTTGTCTCTTGATCCTTTTATCTCAGTCTTTCAAATTTCATGCATTAACATTTTGAAAGAGAGTGGGCTGCTTTTATAGATTTTTGCTCTATTTTGACTTGTCCAATTGTTTCTTCCTGATTCAATTCAGTTTAAGGATTATTAGTAGGAATACGACACTTAGTCCATAATATTAGGACCTATTTTAAGTTAATCTGTCACAATATGAGTGACGTTGACTATTTAAGATATCATGGGGAAGCTCTATGAGGTCTCACAATCTTTCACATTTCCTGTGTTTAATTTTTAAATAACTTCAGTTGTCAAAACTACATTTTTCTCTAATGTATTATTTCAATGACATAAATAAGTTACTTATTTTTTTATTTGCTTGGCAACTTTAATTTCCTTTGTAATTTCAAGTTAACTTCTTTGGTCCCATTTGCATGCCATTTTTTCCTTATCAAATTATTATATTTTGCCTCTTTAAAACATATCTTCCATTTTGTAAGATTTAAAGAAAGTTAGAATACTTGAACTATTTCTCCTCTTTTTTTATTTCCTTCATAGTATCTTGAATGATCTTTTCTGTATTCTTTTCATATTCAAGGTTATCTTACATGTCCAGCTTTTTCCTGACCTTCACAATTGAAAATATTAATAGTTTTGATCTTTAAATTTCTGTATTTCTAAATTTCTAATTTATTTCCATTTACTTTTTTAAAATGTTTTTTTTATTATTATTTTATTGAGGTAACATTGTCTAATAACATAAACTTCAGGTTTACGTTATAATTTGATATCTGTATACTCTGTTTAGTGCCTACCACTAAAAGTCTAGTTTCCATATTGTTTGTATTTTTAAATCATTACATAAATACTACATACATACTATTAGAAGTTTCAAGCATTGTGCGAATAGGAACCACAAAGTATATGTTATTTCCTTAGTTTCCTATCTTTGTATCATTGACATCTTTACTATAGGGTCCATTTTAGGGCTTCAGAATGCCCCCAAACGATGAAGTTACCAAGTTACTGAAACAGGCTTTTCTGCTCAACTTTTCTCTTGTGACACTTGTAAAGTCTTTCTTTAAAATGACAAAGTGATTTCACATAGAATATATATATTATCCTTTATCAATCTTCAGAGGATGATATCAGTGTCATTCTACAGATGGAGGAGATAAAGTCCGAAGAAGTCATAAGATGCTCAGGTCTTCATTTCTGCTAGGGAACAGATCTAGGATGTAAAACCCAGGCCCTTTATTTCCCCTCCCAAAATATCTCCAAATCCAAAGAGACTATAGATATTTTATCTGTATAGTTTATCATCATTTATTTGGATTTACAATCTTGACCTATAACTAAACTTTTAGTTAAAAATTTACATGCAGTTTGTTTGTGTTAACATAACTGCATTTAGATAAAATAAGTAATAAAAGAGATATGTTCGACCAGTTCATTAGCCATCCATACTTCTAAAGTTATATAAACCTGAAATGTTCTGTCTGAAGTGTCCTGTTTTATCACTTGATTCCCTTGCAATTACCATCTTACAGTCGTACCTGTACATGTCAAGGAATTGATCCAGAGACTTGTGGAGCTTCATTCTCTTTTGGCTGTTCATGGAGTATGTATTTCAATGGCTGCAAATTTGGTAGAAGCCCAAGCCCTAGAAGATTTAGAATTGATCCAAGCTCTCCCTTACATGTAAGTGTCCTTTTTACTTTTGAATTCAACAATGGTTATATAAGTACATTCCTTTGAAGTGTTTTTAAATAGTAAAAAATTTAAATATTAAAAAGTAGTGACAAAAGAGTAAATATGTATATATATGTAAATAGTTTAAAATTCTAACCAAATTAGGTAACGTCTTCAACTAGCAACCCAAATTCCAACTGTCTCTGGCTCCCTCCTCCTTCTCCCCTAACCCCAGAGAGAATCATTGTTAAAAGAACTTAGAATTTTATACCCAACCAAAGTAGGAAAAATAAATAAAGCCATTTGCCAACATTTCAAAGACTCAGAAAGTTTACTACCCACAGAGCTACTATGAAAGAATTACTAAAGGACGTAATCCAGAAAGAAGATATATGAAACCGGAAGCAATCTGTCCGGGACACGAGGCCATGGTGAGCAAAGAAATTAGTCAACCTTACTGTTAAGTTTAAATAAGTTGAGTACTTACATTTTTAAATTAAAAATAATAACCTTTAAGTATAATTCCATACTCTTAACAACTCAGGGGTGGGTAGGCAGTGGGAGGCAGGGTGGGGCACCTATAAGAACTAAGTGTGGTAATGTTTTATGCTTTGTTTGGAGTGGGGAGTATTTAGATACTGATTAACTCTAAGATCAGTGTTTTTCAAACTTTGAGCTGTGACCAAGAGTAAAAAACATTTTATATCACAAACACTGTACAGATAGATATATATAAGTAAGTAAAACAAAATTATCAGAAAAGAATATTTGGCCTTATTATATGTAACAGAAAATATTTTTAAAATAAGTTAATGTATAATATAGTTATTGCTAACTATCACTATGATGTAGTATAATATTTTTAATGAAATTACATTTTTTGAATGCTATTGTGACCTACTAAACTGATTTCATGGCCCACAGCTTGGAAAACACTGCTCTAGATATCAGAAAAACATTTGGAAAAGTGCATGTTTAAAAATTTTTAGATGAATGGACATAGAATTTATAGCTTTGAACTAGTTATGGGAAAATAATCTTTAAAAAGAAAACCATCCATATATAAATCAGCAAAAGGAGTCCACAAAATCTTAGGATATAGGATAAATAGAAAACCAAAACAACAGGAATTAATCCAACTACATCTGTAATAAAATGAATATAACATTTTTCAAAAAAGCTCAGAATTAAATAATGATCACTGTAAAGAAGTAATTAAAGTTATTTAGCATTTTTTAAGAGTTCCCATCTACTGCAATAAAACAAGGAAAAAACGAGAGAGAGAGAACTATCAGTTGCATATAAAGTACCATAGAAGTCGAACAAGAAGTATGTTAGACTTTAGGGAGAAAACTATAAAAATTTAATAAGAAAGATATAAAATACCTGAAAATGAAAAAATACCATGTTCAAAGATCAGAACACTTGATAATGTGATGTCAGCTCTCCCATAAAATTAACTAGTTGTCTTCTTTCTAAATATAGTATGTTGAAACTGTCTATTAATATATAAATATATTAGTAATATTGACATGACTCATATTTTTATTCTACAATAATAAACTGTTATTAATAAATGTGAGATCAGTTTTTGCTTATGGTTATTATTGATAATGAGTAACATTTATATAGTGCTTATAATACAGGAAGAAGCATTGCTCATTCCAGGAACTGACAGAAGGCCAGAATGAAGCTCAGCAGGCAAGGGAGAGTGAGGTCCATGCAGCGTCCTTGTAAGCTATGTCAAGGTTTTGGAAGATCACTGAAGGGTTTTAGAGTTGAATGAGAGTGGGTTTAGCAAAATTAGCTAGCTGATTTTGTCCAAGGATGGGCTAATAGTGGCTTGGATTATGGTAGTGAGAGAGGACATGGTGAACAGTGGTTTCTCTTGAAAGATTTTTAGTTGGTTGTGCTATTTCTTGACAAAGCGTATGCTGAAATAGTATCCGGTTTGTAGAAGACAGATTATGAATTTATTTAAGACACAATGGGTTGGATATCCCTTAAGGGAATTCCAAGTAAGGCTGTCAGGTCAATAATAATAAGAATCCGAAACTCAAGGGGTGATCTGTGGTCCAGGTGGTTAATTGTAGCCATGGATGTGGATTTGATGGTCTTACAGATCAGATAAAGGGTGAGAAAAGTAGAGAGATGTTGGCTTGAGCCCCAGCAGGTAAAGACAGATCTGAAAAGAAGAAATCTTGTATCTGATGTACATATTTATTCTAATGAAACAATTAGAAAGTCAGGATTTTCACAATTTGAATGAGCCTTAATTTATAAAATGATACCGGTAGTAACAAACTTTATCTGATTTGCTTCTATTTGCCTACTTTTTTTCAACATTTCCACCCAATAAATGAGGTATTTCATAAGATGTCAAATTAGTCTGCCTGTGACACTGGATGGTTCATAATATTCTACTAGCAGTAAAACACAATTAATGCACTCCACCCAATATTTCAAATGGTAGAAAACAATCAAAATCTGTATTTAAATCACAATTCTAAAGTTTTCCCCCAAATAAATGGAATAAGTAATGTAGCCAGGAAGTGTTTTTAATCTACGATGCTAACTTTCCTGACTATATTTATTAAGCTACATTCAGTAATAGTTAAGTAGACAGGTGAATGGAGCAAAGTAATCCAGATATAGACCTTATATACATGAATTTCTTTTTTAATGAAAGCATCAACATAAATCAGAAGGAAACCAAAAGGGTTATAACTGATGCTTTACAGTTGCCAAGAATGAGGCTTATCAAAACCACTCAAGAATTAACTTCCTATGTCTACATTGCTGTGTGGATTTGGCTTTTATAATAATCTGTTGCATACCAGAGGTGAACCGATCCATATGAAAATCTTCTTTCTGTGTTCTTGGTTTCCACCAAGTTTCAAATGAGGCAGAAGATTCAAACTTTCTTAAGTCCCTCCTTCATCTTGTTCTCAGTTTCCCTTCAGTTGTCTTCCTTAGATGTGACTGATCATTTTTACTAAATCTGACTTGATTTAGGATTATAATTACCTCTGAAAAGCTATCATAGGGATCTTTCAACTATCCAAAGTCTCCTCTGCTTCAAACCACATACTGTCATTAGTGACATTTTTAATGGAGACTCTCATCATGACACTTTTCCTTTGAAAAAGTCTTATATGTTTTTATTATCAATAGCAATTCAGATACTTGGTAATGGTGTTAATCTTCCCTCACAGTCCTACCAAACCTTCTTCAATTTGTAGCCATTATGGTGTAGAAAAGGAAACTGTTTTTAGACAATCAGTTGCCCACTTGAAGCTCCTATCACAGGACCTGATATATGGTATGTGCCTTATGTGTATTACCCTCCCATCTGTTAAAGTTGTTGCACTGTGTCAGGATTCTTTACTTTGATATCACCCCTTGCCAGCAGCAACCTTGTTTTGATTTACTTCAAGTGCCCAGTACCACTGAAAAAAATATAAAATGTAGTTCTCATTTTCAACAACGTGTGAGCAGTTTTGCAACTTATCTCTAACACCATTTAAATTTCAAATTAGCTTATAACATAGAATTTTAATTTCAAAAGACTAAATTAAAGCATAACAATCACTAATAGTATAGACTTAAAAAAAAACAATCCATATTATTTTCTATGGTAGGTCTTTTATCGGGGTAAGTATGGATTGTGCATCAAGCACATGTCAGCAATGATCTGTGATTCATTTTCATACCTTAAACTCATCTTACATGTCGTTGTGAAACAACTTTTATGGACTGTCTTTTCCTATAGGAAAAAAACCTTGAAGATAATTTACAGAGTTTGGCTACACAATTAGCTCCAGTTTATAAGCAGTATGCTCCAGTTGCTTACCAGAACCAGGTATGTTTTAGGACCTTGTATGGTACTCTTTAAACAGTTGAAATTTCTACATAAGCAAACATTCTAATAAAAAAAAACTTTTCCATTTGAACTTTATTGTATGTTTATTTTTATTGGACAGATCCAAAATTACTTAGTTTTTTTTTTTTTTAAAGTCTTGCTATTATGGTAATTGAATAAAACTCCAGAATGACAGAATTATGTTTATTTCTAGAAATAAAACTTATAAAAACAGGAATGTATGATTGGTTCAACACATGAAAATTAATTAATGTAAAACCATATTAGTAGAACGAAGGACAGAAACCGCCTGAATCCTCTGTAGATGCAGAAAAGGCAGTGAGTAATCCAACTCTCTTTCATAATAAAAACACTCAACAAACTAACAATAGAAGGGAATGGCTTCAGTCTGAAAAGGACATCTATGAAAAACTCAACAGCTAACATCATAATTAATGATAAAAGACTAAAAGCTTTTTGCCTAATACCTGAAACAAGATAAGAATGTCTACTTTCATCACTTCTGTTAAACATTTTAAACATTTTACTGGAAGTGCTAGTCAGGACAATTGAGCAATTAAAAGAAATTCAGACTAAAAAAGAAGAGCTAAAACTATCTCTACTTGCCAATGGTATGATCCTATAGGTAGAAAATATTGAGGCATATACACACACATTATTAGAACTAACAAGTGAGTTCAGCAAGGTTTCTGGATACAAGATCAATATGCAGAAATCATTGGGTTTTTATGCACTAGCAATGCACAATCTAAAAATGAAATGAAAAAAAATCATCAAAATTTCTAAATTAAAAAAATATTTAAATTTTGTGCTTCGAAGGACATCATTGAGAAAATAAATGGTAGGGTTGGGGAAGATATCGATCAAGGAGTACAAACTCCCAGCTCCAAGTTAAATAAAATCTGTGCATCTAATACACATGTGAATTAATAACAAGTATTATGTACTTAAAAGTTTTTATGAGATCTTAAATGTTATCACTATAAACACAAAATAATCATAATTATATGAAAGAATTGAGATGTTAGTTAACCTTATTGTGGTGATCACTTTACAATACATACATGTATCTAATCATCACATCGTATACCTTAAACTTACATATGTTATATGTCAGTAATATCTTGATAAAGCTTGGAGGGGGCAAATTTTTTTTTAAAAAGACAAGCACAGAATGAGAGAAAATATTTGCAAATCATATATCAGACAAAGTATAAGTATACATTTTTTAAAACATAGCCAGAAGTCCATACTTTTAAAATCTGTGGTTTATTTGTATTATGAATAACATGCTTTCTGATAAATTCCAGCTTTTCATTTAAAAATTTTATAAATTTATTTTCTGTACTGGTTCATTAACATATATGTATATCTACTTTTGAAAACTCTGCATTGAAAACTCTGCAGCATGATTAATGTACTATATTGTCTTTCTTCCTAATGGAATGATTCAGGCTACTTGACTTATGTATCCACCACCAGCAGGTACTGGTGTCCTCACCCTGCCTTCGGTCTTAGTCGGTACTTGTCATTTTACCCATGTAGTCCAAACTCTTAATCCCGAATGTTAGCTACATATTCAATGCAGTAAATACACTGTAGTCTCAAAATCTCTGAAATTAAGGTATAATTCATTTAAGAACTTTGTCAGAAAGTGATTTTTAGTCTTTGCTGAAAGTAGTTTTTTTCTATCTCTTAAACCGTATGTCATACATTCTTTTTTAGGTGGAATATGAACACGTTGCCCGAGAATGTCGGCTTGGCAGCAAAGAAGGTCGTCCTTTCTCTGGGGTCACTGCTTGCCTAGACTTCTGTGCCCATCCTCACAGGGACATCCACAACATGAACAATGGAAGCACTGTGGTATGTACTTGGGTGTCTTTTGATTCTAAAAGCTCCATTGCTATATGCTTAGGCTGAAGTCCTTAAATATGAATGTGGTAACAAATCATATTCTATGGCCCATTCCACATAGCGTATATATCAACAGCGTAATTTAAATGGTCATCGAAGTAATTCCAAAAGGTGCAGATCTAGCTTTAAACGAGTATTTTGTTGAAAGTCTTGAATTATATTTAATTGCGATATGTTTGCTGGGAGGTAGAAATAAAAACAATTCTGTGCTATCAAACTGGCCTATAGGAAGTTAAGCAGTTTACTTTCTTTTTGCCATCTGTACCACAAGGGTTTTTGTAAGGGAGCTGTGCCAAATTTATCATTATTTTTATGCTTATTAATTCGTAGCAGAAATATAAAATTACATTAATAATCCAAAATTATCAGAAATATTTGCATTTAGGTGTCCATACTACATTCACAGCCATTAAAAGAATCACATGATTATAGTGTAAAGTCAATCAAGAGATAAACTTAAGTAGAAGACCCTGGGGAAAATTATGCAATAGTCCTTCTGTAAGGACAGTGAGTTTGCTTCAAGTAGTTATTTTCCTTTCATCTAGTAAAAAAAGAGATTAATAGAGAGTGGTTGCCTCTCTTTTGCACTACATCAGTGTCTTCAGTCAGCCATATAGGAAAGACAGCTACAGGCCCTCACAGCGTGATCTGAAGTGCACAATCTGATTATCACTGGTCAGTGAAGCTCATCGGTGACAGCTTACGGAGATGAAGTAATGTTTTTGCGTATTAGTCCTCTTCACTGATTATGACTATAGTCTTTGAGACCAGTATTATTTTCAGATGTTGAAATTCTATAAATCTGTCCAGATGAATCTTAATCAGTAAGTGGTTTATCATCATCGCTTGGTTCATCATTTTACCTGAATTGCCTCATAACAGAGTATCTGTGATCAGCCTGGATTAGGTTCAGAGTCAGACTAAATTTTGGTTCCTTTTTTTCTTGTGCTTCTCTCTCATATGTTATCCTTTACTCATTCTTCCACTGCTCTCATTATTCATGCAGTGAGGCTCTTACTAGAACTTGGTATAGTTCTAGATTTCTTCATCTTCGGAAGCCCGAACTCTTAAAATTCTACTGCTAACTCTTCTTCCACCCTGTTTCCCCAGTCTTTCTAATTATGTTCCTCATGTCTAGTTTTTGTCCACTTCTTAGCCTCCCTATGGACAAATAAATTGATTGATGTAAACATTTTCTGGTGGACATTTCAAATTTTTTACATAACTATTTTTTTTAATTTAACAAATTGTACTCGAGAGTTCAATATTTCAAGCCTTGCAAGTAAATGTAACTATAGATATTGAGAAAATGGTGCGATTTTTAAAACTTTTTGTTCACCTTATTGTATCACCTGTATCCACCAAATTATATTAATCTTGAAAATCAAATCTGGCAATTTCATTTATTTTGAGTCTTAATAACATCTCTGCTGTTTTAGAAAGTGCTCTTAGCTCTGGGAAAATGTTTTTAATGAAAAATTATTAAGCCATTGAATATATTTTAATGGGTCTTTAATGACAGTTCATAATTATTATTAAAATATTAGTTTATGTAGGAAAATATTATTATTAAGTATGAGGTCAAATTTTCTGTATATAGTTCTGTATTTTAATTTCTCCACAATGAATAAAAATAATTTAAAGAAAGGAGAAAGGCTGAGACTGGGCATATTCAAGACAAATTTTCTTAATTTGTCCTATTTCACACCCAAAAGAAAGACAGGCAAAATTATTGATATTCTCCTAACCAGAATAGAAGCAAAATGGAGCAACGAGATAAAATTTATCAAGGTAAAATATTTTGGTTATTTTTTTAAACTATTAGAAAAGGAATTCTCTTGCATTTCTTCTTTCGTTTTATTAATATCTGTCTATTTATATATTGAAGAAAAAGGTCACCCTGACAGAAAGGGCAGGAAAAAATATCTGTAGATAAATTCCACTTATAGATAGAAGTGAATAAATTCTAGAGGAAAAACAACAAATTATAAAATTCATCATAGTTAAACTCCCTCTACCCAAGGAATGACATTATTTAAATATTAAGAAATAGGGTGATGTATGAGCTTGCGTAATGTCTTCTTAATCATTAATATTTAATATTTAACTTAGACAATTATAAGATGAAATGTAACATACAGAAGGCTTGACATTTAAAATATCATTACACATGTAAACATGTATATTATCATTTACTTATGAAATCAACTCAAAATTACACTTGTCTGCTTACAATTGATAAGTTACTAGAAGTGAATAGTGTTGGGTGCCTTGATATATCTCAAAAATTAATATAGCAGCAATAACCAATTGAAAATAAAATGGGAATACAGGTCCCTTTCACTATGGCAGCAAGAAGGTAGGAATAACTGCGATGAATGTGCAGGACCTATATTTTCCATTTCCTGTTTCCTTCCTATCAGGTTTGTACTTTAACACGAGAAGATAACCGCTTGTTGGGTGTTATTCCACAAGATGAGCAGCTGCATGTGCTACCCCTTTATAAACTTTCAGACACAGATGAGTTTGGCTCAAGGGAAGGAATGGAAGCCAAGATCAGATCCGGGGCCATTGAGGTCCTTACACCCCGCCGCAAAAAAAGAACACGGTTCACTCAGCCAGTTCCTCGTTCTGGGAAGAAGAGAGCAGCGATGATGACGGAGGTTCTCGCGCATAAGATAAGGGCTGTAGAGAAGAAATTCATTCCTCGAATCAAGCGGAAGAATAACTTGATGACAAACAACAGTAAGGCTTTATCGCTGCCACTTTTAGGTGAGGCCTGTGTCCCTGCTAATTTTCTAGCACAACTTTCATTGGCAGAAATTTAGAGCTTCCTTTTCACGTTATTCTTCCTCTCCCTTATCTTTGCTACTCTCTTAGTAATGAGGCATTATGAAAAGAAAAGCTTTAGGTCAGATATCAATTAATAATTAAGTTAGCTAATTGTTCGTATATCTCATTTGTTTTTTATATGCTATTTAGAGTTCAAACTATGACACCGAATATATTTCTACACACTTCAAACAAAAGTCAACAGAAAAGTGAACTATCTGTATTTCTTAGTATTTTTTCTATTATGTTTATTTTAAAACATGTTCATATTTTTTGTTCTCCATCGATTTTGAAGCCCAACTTCCTCTTCTTGACATACACAAAATGGCATCATTTCCTTAAAGTCTTCCTTGATGGCTTTTAGCATCATTTTAAGTTATATAGTCAACAGGTATTACTGAGCACCACTTTGAAATGTTTCTAGGTATTGGAAATGTTGTTGGGAAAAAGAGAGGAGATAGTGCTGTAAAAGAATTCCGTCTAAATAGGATTATCAGAAGGATTCACTAAGAGTGAGACATTTGAGAAAAGTTTTAAAGGAAACGAAAATTAGTGGTGTTTTTATTTGGAGAAATAGCATTCCAGGAAGAGAAAATGGCAAGTGCAAAAGCCAGGAGGCAGGATTTTACCTGTATACATCATGTAAATAAGGAGGCTATTGTGGTCTCCTATCGGGTTTGTGCTTTAACACGAGAAGATAACCGCTTGTTGGTTATTGGGAAAGCAGTAGCAGATGAGAGCAGAGAGGTAGGGGGGGCCTGAGCGATTCATCTCAGGCTCCGTAGACTGCTGTAAAGACTTTGGCCTTTATTGTGAGTGAGAAGAAAGTTACTGGAGATTTCAGAATAGAGAATGGCTATGTTGTGACTCAAATCTAACATTATGGTTACTCAGTTGAGACTAGAGTAAGCTGGGGCAAAAAAAAAAAAAAAAATAGAAAAATAGGGTGGAAATGAGGCTATCCTAACAACTCAGAGAGGGATGATGGAGCATGGACCAAAGTGGCTAAAGAAGAGGGCATGAGAAATATATGATGCTGGATATGTTTTGAAGGTATTGGTCAACAGAATTCTGATAGATTAAATCTGGAGTATAGACAAAAAGAAGTTTCATTATTTACCCTGATGTTATTGGCCTAAGTAAACTGGAAGGTGGAGAAACCACCAACATGTCATGAGGAAAGGGGAGAAAAGCACAGATTTGGAAGATACAGAGGGAGATCAGAAGCTCACTTTTCAACATGCCAAGTTCAAGACACCTGTCAGACAGACATTCAAGTCTAGATGTTAGATAAGCAGTTGAATAAGAGTAGTTCAAAGAAGAGGTTTGGGCTGGAGATATGATTTAGTAGGTCAGCTACACAGAGGTGGTATTTAAAGCCATGAGAATGAATGAGATAGAGAAATTGAAGGAAACAGAAAATAAATTTGGTCAAACACAAATCATGAGAAGTCTCAGTTTGTAGGGACTTCAGAGATGAGGATGGAACCAGCGAGAGAGACTTGATATGTCTGATGAGGTAGAAGCGAAATGACAAGAACGTATGTAGTGTTTCAAGGAGGAAGTGATAACCATGTCAAATGCTACTCCTGTGTCAAATAAAATGAAGACTGAGACTTTTAGATTTGAAGGCCTCTAGAGAGCAGATTCAGGAAAGTGATGACAAGAATGAATGAAGTGGATTTACAGGGAAATGGGAGAAAAGTGGGAGAAATTCTTGTGGTTGGCTAAAAAGGAGATTAATTAATTGAGATTCTTTTCTTAAATGGAATTTTTTTAATGTACAAAGTGAATGAATTATATAATGGATTCCACATCCCTCATAGGCTCCCCGTTTAAAAAGATTTCAATGTAGCCATTCTTATTTCATCTATACCTTTACCCAGGCCCTACCCCTTAGATTTTTAAAATAACAAATTGCAGAAGTCATATCCCATTATCCATTGATTCATCAGTATGTGTCACTAAAAGATAAGGAATTTTTATAACCACAATACCTAAAACTAACCCCCAATCTAAAAAAATGCATTAATACCAATCAGTGTTCAAAATTGCTTCATTTGTCTCCTAGTTGATCTTTTGTTTTTTACATTTGGTTAGTTTAAATCACTATCCAAACAAGGTAATGCAGTAGATTTAGTTGATATGTCTCCCATACTTTTTTTTTAATTTAAAGTTTACATTCTCCCTCCTTTTCTCTTTTTTTCTTTTTTCCTGTAGCAGGAACCATTTTCATGTAGAGATAAATTCAGCTTCATTTTTTTGTTTTTAAGTTACAATGGCAAGAACACTATCAGTGATGTATACATTTTTGTTTCTTCACATCAGGGAATACATAGTGTCTGATGGTATCTCCTTTCCTGGTGTTGAGACATGTGTGTATCAGGTGTTGTCAAACTGATTCACTGATTATAATGTATCCTGTCAGCTTTTTACCTAATGGTTTTAGAAATATTTATGGTCGTACTCTATATTCTTTATTAGAAGTAAGAAAGTCTGTCATTCTTTTTTCATTTGTTAGTCGATTTTCTTTTTTTAAAAAAATATTGTCCTTATCCATAACTTGTTAATTCTGAAGTATGGTTCATATAGGGAAATCAGAACACTTAGCTATTTGATTTTATTCACAAGTTTTCAGAATAAAGTTAGTTCCCAAGCATTTTCCAGTGTGGTCAATTTTTTTTTAATTAATATTTTAATCTCATATGTTTTTTTTTAAACATAGTTTTATATTTCAGTGCATATGAAGTAGAGTTTTTTTCCAACTAAATTTGAAAAAGCTTTTAAAGATAATCCTCAAATTGTCCCATCTGTAGTCAGTAGAAACCCATGAAGCTGACTTCTGAATTTTTGTTATAACCCCGATTGTCTTCGATAGCTTGCTTAGAATATGTTCTAACAAGATGTTCTGGTCTCATCTCTATATAATCCTGCCCCATATCTAAAATCAGCCATTTCTCCAAGGAGCCTAAAGAGAAAGCTACACTGTTAATTTATACTGGTATTCAAACTTAGAATTAGAGGATGTTCCTTGACTTCCTTGGTTTTTATATTTAGATGAGAGTTTGTTTGTTTTAAGATAAGAGAAATGGCAGTCCAGACATTTATACAATGCTGGGAAAGATTCAATAAAGAGATAGTGAAGAGGAAAGGCAGGGAGTCTTATTCCTTTTTGCTTGTACTCCGTTTAACAGATATTTATTTAGGTTTAGTTTAAGATTTACATATCTAGCTCCATGCTGCTTGTTAATAGCAGTCATTATCATTTTCAACTTGGTGTCATTCATTCCCCAATAGATAGTATCTTTACATGCTATTTTTAAAATAATATATGCCTTATTAGTAGCTATATGCACTATATTTGGCTCTCATCCTTTTGTAATTTAACCTTAAGAACTTTTTTCGTAGTTTTATCCAGCTCAGTAAAAGACTCATCACTATTATAATCTTTCCGATTTATATTTGTTGACAACTTAACCTCTATAATAATAGGTGCAGCCTACAGATAGTAGCACGAGTTTCTTGACATACTACTCCTTGGGTCCTTTGTATAAGTTCTCCTTAGAAATGAAAACTATTGTGTCTCCATCTCTAGGGTGTATCAACTGAGGGAAAAATTGCAGATCTTCTGAATTAGATGTTTGCTATTATATTGTTATTTTAAAATATGGTCATTTTTTTCTATTTTTTGGTCCTAAAATTCTCTGCTTTTGCACTTCCCAGATTTTTTTAGCACTTTAAAACAGGGAGAATGTTCTCACAAAATGTTTTTTCCATTTGATGTGATGTTTGTGTAGGTACGTCTGAGCAGTTAACCACCTTAGCCAATGTGATAAAAACGATCTACCCTACTCAGTGAGAAATAAGCTTAAATGTATGTGTTTTTCAGGGTTACAGGTGGCTTATTTTCAACTAAAATTTTATGTGACTTCCCTTTGCCTAATTATTTACTTTGCTGGTTATGATGCTTTGATTATACAGAAATATTTATAAACTATTATTTCTTTGTAGTTTTTTGAATATGAGATCGTACAATCCCTAAAATCCAAACATCTCTTTGGGTAGTTAAATATTGCTCCATGTCATCATATTATTACCTGCATTTTATTCCAATGTATGGTTTTAATATTTACTTCATAGCCAATTAGGTTATTACTATTTTAAACAGTGGCCATCCTTTTGGCTAAATCTGTGTATTTATTTATGATTATTTTGAAAAGGAAGAATTCTTTAAGGAAAATTATTAGGTGATAAAGCATACCAAACTATTCCAATTATTAACGTATTCATGCGTGTTTGATAAAGTAAATACAAAAACTGACCAACATTGCCATCATCGTTGTTTTGTTATATTATTCTTTGTGCTGCTTTTAAAAAATAGTCTTTAAAGACAGTAACTACCAAAGTAGTTTGTACTTATCCTCACATTTGGTGTCCTTTTCTCTGTTTAGGGAATAAAACTGAGACCTTGCAACCTGAAATAAAAAGTGAATCTGAACCCAATTTTATCTTCAAAGGTTTGGACAACACTAAAACCTATTCACTGACCCCATCCATTCCTCACCCAGTGAAAGAGGCAAACTTATCTCCAGGCCTCTCCTGGTTGCCTAAGACTGCTTCAAACACAACATCTCCTTTTAAGAACGGTGCATCAGTTTCGTACGGGTTTTCAGAAAGAAGTAGCAATCCCCACTGCACAATGCCTTCTGCAAGACACAGTGGTGCTAATGCTGCTGCTGGGGAATGCACTGGAATCGCACAACCTGGTGAAGTGGGCCCTCTTCCCACCTTGTCTACTCCCATGTCAGATTCCCTGGTGTATTCTGAGCCTCCCACTGGTTCATCTGAGCAGCTAACTTCTAATCAACCAAACCAGCAGCCCCCATTCATCACCTCTCCTCCAGAACTTGCTTCCTCTCTGATGGAAGAAGATGCAGCATTCTGAAGCAGATGAGCCTCTATCAGATGACCCCCTATCAGACGACCCCTTGTCACCTGCTGAGGAGAAATTACCCCACATTGATGAGTATTGGTCCGACAGTGAGCACATCTTCTTGGATGCCAATATTGGTGGGGTGGCAATAGCACCCGCTCATGGCTCTGTTTTGATTGAGTGTGCCCGGCGAGAGCTTCATGCTACAACTCCTGTCCAACACCCAAACCGGAATCATCCTACACGCCTCTCCCTTGTCTTCTACCAGCACAAAAACCTGAATAAGCCCCAACACGGTTTTGAACTAAACAAGATTAAATTCGAGGCTAAAGAAGCTAAAAATAAGAAAATTAAGGCCTCAGAGCAGAAAGATCAGGCAGCTAATGAGAGTCCTGAACTGTCCCCTGAAGTTAATGAATTGAACCAAATTCCTTCTCATAAAGCATTAACATTAACCCATGACAATGTTGTCACTGTGTCCCCTTATGCTCTCACACATGTTGCAGGGCCCTATAACCACTGGGTCTGAAGGCTTTTCTCCCTTTCTTAATGCCTTTGCGAGTGCAGTGTATTTTTTCAAGGTGCTGTTAAAAGAAAGTCATGTTGTCGTTTACTATATCTTCATCTCACCCATTTGAAGGCTGAGGTAAAAAAAAAAAATAGGGTGGGTATTTCTTAACTGTGACTATATTTTGACAATTGGTAGAAGGCGCACATTTTAAGCAAAAATAAAAGTTTATAGTTTTAAATACATAAAGAAATGTTTTGGTTAGGTGTTAACCTTGATAGAATCACTCAGTTGGTGCTTTAAATTAAGTCTGTTTACTATGAAAAAGAGTCATTTTTAGAGGATTTTAACAGGTCATATGTTACGATGTAATCAAGACACACAGTGTTAACTCTACACAGCTCCTGGTGCTTAACCACATCCACACAGTTAAAAATAAGCTGAATTATTATTTCATGGTGCCATTGTTCCAACATCTTCCAATCATTGCTAGAAAATCGACATATTCCTTTGAAGTAAACCAATGAAATGTTTTCTCTCCTAAAATATCTCTCCTATATAAAATAATTATTTCATTATCGTTAGTAATGGTTGGAGGCTGTTGATAGATTGTAAATATATATTTTAAAAGCACTTTCTATTTTTAAAAGTAACTTGAAATAGTATAGTATAAGAATCCTATTGTCTGTTGTTCGTGCATATTTGCATACAAGAGAAATCATTTATTCTTGCTGTGTAGAGTTCCATCTTGTTAACTGAAATATGTATTCTAATCATGTATATGGTTTGTGTTTTTTTAATGTGTCCTTTTTCATTCAGATATTAGTTACTCATATAAAGTAGATCATGCAAAAATTGTTAATTATCTCTAAAGTTGGAATTTGGCAGCATATCACCAATATTGATTAACATTTTCTTTGGAACTAAGTAAGAGTGGTCTCTTCTGATTTATCAAGCAACAATGGCTCCCATTTACTTTCATTCTAGCTTTCTCAATATAATCCATGAAGGGTGTTTTCAAAAGGAGATGGGACATAATAGGATTCAGAAGAGTCAAATGCTTCTAAAGTGTCAAGGTGATGAAATACAAAAATTGAGTAGTAAGAACTCTACCCATCCCAAATTGCCTTATTTGTTCTGAAAGTCATTCTGATACAGAATAAGAATAAAATTTCTGTAGAAATATTTTTGGGGAAAAAATTCCTATCATCATAACACCCCAATCAAACAATAGGATTGGTATAAATTTAGTTCTGTCCATTAAGAGCTAATCCAAAGTAGTTTATCTAAGCATATTAGTTTTGGAAGAATGGTAATTCCTCTTCTGATAATTGCCTATGTTCTAAGTAACAGGAAGATAGGCACTTCATTTATTTTCGTCCTCCCATTTTTTCCTAGTACTTTTTTGATTCATAGAAAAACAAAAGGGATTGCCCAAACCAAATGTTTTGAACAAGAAAAAAATTTAATGAAATACTTGATTTTGTTAAAATGCAGAGGTGCTATAACATTCAAAGTGTCAGGTTCCTTGGGAGTATGGAAAACCTAATGGTGCTTCTCCCTTGGAAATGCCATAGGAAGCCCACAACCTCTAACACTCACAATTTTGGTGCAAAAGTTCCAGCAAGCTTTCTAAAGAAAAACTCGTTATAGCTTATATTAAAATAATATATGGTGCAAAGTATCAGTTTCAAGCTTTTGACTAATCCAAGTAAAGGAATATGAAGGGATTGTAAATAACAAAATGTCCATTGATAGACCATCATCTTGTACAAGTAGATTTCTGCTTTTGAATATGTAAAATAGGGTAATTCATTGACTTGTTTTAGTATTTTGTGTGCCTTAGATTTGTTTTAAAACATGTATATTTTTTTGTGAGCCTAAGGTTTCTTATACATATAAGCATATAAATAAGTGATTGTTTATTGTTTCAGCTGCTTAATAAGATTTCATTAGTATTAGACTATCAGGAATACACCTTGTGATATTTCGTTTTAGATTTTAGGCCTTAGCTCCCACTAGAAATTTCTTCACCAGATTTAATGGATAAAGCTTTAAGACCCTTTATCCATCCACCCATCTATCCATTCTTCCATTCAACAATTATTGAATGTCTGCAATATTTAAGTATTAGCTTTATTTTAATTGCTACCCGTAATATAGTCAACTTTAAGAATTAAAATCCTAGAAGATACTCTTATACATTATTTTTTTTAAAGAAGTAACAGATTTCCTTCAAAAAATCAATTGTGTGGCAAATCTTCAAATCAGTGTCACTAACTTTAAATAAGTCCTTTAACAATCTAAACTTGAAGCACCAGTGCTAACTGAGGGGAACATTGGGATTTGTAAAGTTAGTTGCAGTTTACCAAAACAAATACATGAAAATATTTAGTCTCAACTGAAATGTTTCCATTCCGTTCTTATAATTTACACCATGAAAGGCCTACTCAACTGTTAACCCCATGGTGAGACCCACACATTATTACTGCTTTGTTGGACTCTATTTCATAAGTTTAACAGTTTACCATCCCTTGTCTGCCCTGTAATTTTTTAAAGCTCATGCTTATTTACTGTTCTGCAGCATTGTGATTGTACGCCGGCTACACTGCTGTTAGAATGCTCTTTCTCATGAAGCAAAGAAATAAATTTGTTTGAAATGACATTTTCACTCAGAAAACTGGTCATCTAACATTATTTCTACACCTCTATTATGTTTTACTCTAATGGTCATCTTTTGTTTTACCTCTTTCGTAGCACTCAAATTGGGTTTTCAATCTTCTGCCTTTGTTCATGGTATGATAATTGGATTCACTGCTACATGACTCCCAGGCTGCCCGATGTGTTTATAATATGTTACAAACTAAAAAACGATGATGAAAGAATAACTCTTCCCTATTGTAGAATCTGACAAAATACCATGCGACCCTTCAAAGCCCTATTTCTAATGGCCCCTAGGCCATCATTGAATTTTTTTTTCTTGCGCCTGTCAGCCTCACCTACATCTTATTTCCAGTTCATCCCACAAAGTACCAACTGTCATAAACCTAATTGAAATATATTATTATTAGAAGGTGAGCCTCGCGGAAAATGTATAGCTGTAGGTAAATTTTTGCAACATATTAGCAAAATGTTTGCCTCTTAAATAACCTTCTGACATCTTTATGCAATCTGCATGTAGATGAAATAATTTCATTTGTTAAATATAGAATTTTAACTAGATTAAATCCATAAGCAATTTACTTAAGACATAACCCCAGTACATACTTAATTGAATGCGTACCCTTGTGTAAATGAGAAACTTAATTCAGATGAAGTAACCTACTTTCTAATATTATTTCCATGGACTCTTTATTATCATTTATTTCATAATAGCATGTATGAAAATAACCCCAAACTATTTAAGTTTAATCCTTTAAAAAGAAATTATGTTCAGATCTTTTGTCTGGGACAAAGTGTTGACATTGCATGACAACTTCCACTGATACTGGGCGCACAGCATTTCCTTGGATGTATCAAGTAAATCAGCTGTATAGGATCTTTAATAATAGCTGCCTTTTTCACACTTTTTAGTGCATGAAAATCTTTTTTTTTTTTGTCTAGTTTTAGTACAAATGTAAGTTTTGATCTTTTGTAGAAATTTATAACAAGAATTGTGAAATAAGGTAATATGGTAGTGGCCTTCCAAGCACTGGAAGACACCTTAGAAGTCATATAATTCAATCACTGGGGCCTGGAGAGCAAATCTTAATGTCAGTGTGTAATTATTTTTGTAATTAGAATTTAAAGAAGCAAATGAAGGCCACTTTGTGGTTAGGAGGACTGTAGAAAAACAAACTTGGTTTGATCACCCGTAAGGTATTTTATCACTGGGAAATAACCTTATTTTGATACAAGTCAAAAATAAAATGGCTTTGGGGTTTTTTTTCCTGAGAGGTTCAGGGAAAGGAGTTAAGTGAAATTGGATCGAGATTTCCCTACCTGCTGAGTTTCTTAGGTCTTGAATGGGAAATTTAGCTGACTTACCTATTAAGCTGGCCTGTAGGATGTGTTATCCTACAAAGTGTGGCAATAAATCTTATTTGCTATTTCAATAATATCAAGTACTTAAACAGTACAGTTTTTATTTCCCCTGGATTAAGCGTTAGGCATGTATAAGGAATTTTAAAAGACTGAATGGCTGACATAATGGGGGGAAAGTATATTTCCATTGTATATACTACCTTGTCATGATTGTACGGTCTGTTTACATGTCTTGCCTCGTGGCCTCACAATTAAGTCCCAGAATAGTTTATTTTGCTGTGGCTGTCTACATGTATTAGAATACTGTTTTGTGTGCACAGCTAATAAAGTTGCCCATAAGTGTATTGAACTTGTGACTTTGATGTCAGTAGTATGGCACACTTAACCAAGTCATATAATCAAAGCCTTGATTCCTGAAAGAGTCTGGATTTCCCCAAATCAAATTATGCTTCGTGTTGAGCTCTCTTCTAACAGGCTAAGGAAACGATGTCATACATGGCTCTACAATGTAATTCAGAAAGAATAAGTATGTCCTTTACTGGAAGCTGAATTTGTGTTTTCTTAGAATGTATTGAGATTAAATGGCATCTTTTTGCTTTTCTCTTGTGTATAAAACAGAAACTAAGTTCCTCTTTTAATTTTGGACATGGTGAAATTGGCTTATGTCCATGGTGTAACTGACATCACTTTTTGTCTATGTTGAACTCTACATACTTTAATTCTCTGCATTCCAGTATTTGGATGAGTTTTTTTCAATCCCTGTTTCTTATGTGCACCCAAATACCATTGTTTGCTTCAAACGGCATGTATTTTATTCCAAAGGTATTTCTTATTTTGCTCTTCCTAATTTTTCACTTCTTTAAGGGCCCCACAATGTGTTTCTCCTTTGGTAGTATGCAATTTTTAATATTTCTAACTTTGAAAGTTCAACATTAATCCTTTCTTTGTTGGCTGTACTCCTTTCTCACTCTTACTCTGATATCCATGATTCTGCCTGGGTCACAAGTTTTCTTCTAATCTGTTCAACCGTAGATGTTCCTTAAATCAAAGCAAAACTTAGTGTAAGGTAGGAATGTTATTATCAGATGTTAAACATATTAGCATATCATCCATGTTTGAGTGCAGCTTTGGAAACCCTTGGTTAACAATATAAACCTAGTTTTCTTAAAAAGATATTTTGTTCTTGCTATTCTGTTATGAAAGGCTTTCTTGTCTTGTTCATCAGAATAAAATCTTGCAGCTGTCAGAAATTTTCGCATTTTGGGAGAAACAATATTGGAAAGTAATTTGGTGTCTTCTCCATCTGGCCTAGGTATAAACTTAGAATCTGACTAGAAACTCTGCTTATTATTTTTCTTTTCTCGTTTTACTGAAGGTACAATGTCATTAAGTGTACTTTCAGTCTTTTTACAGTTTTTATCCTTTCCTCAGATTTTCTTTAAAACTATTGCTTCCCCCCTCTCTGTTCTCCATTCTCCAAGTCCTCTATGCAAATATACATGGTCCATTTCAAGAATTGTAGTGATCTTGCTCATTTGTTTTTTTCTTTCTTTTAAAATGATATTTCACAAAAGCTTTTTGGAATAATCCCAAAAGGAATTGAGCTTTTATTCAGCCCTTTTCAGTTACATGTAATTTTAGGCTTTAGGAATAGATGTGATCAAAAGACCACAGGTTAGCATGGAGTGCTCTTTACCAATCCCGACAATGTTTGACTCTCAACTCATTTATTAGTGTTTGAGTGTTTTACAAAAAGTTGTATAAGAAGTCAAATATTCTACCACTTTCTATATGGCTTTGCTATTCCTATATAACGCTTCATACTAATTATAAATTCCTGATCAGTGACTTTCTTAGTAATAGGTCTGCGATCTATAGAATAGACAGTTTGGGGTTTTGTTTTGTTTTGTTTTTGTTTGGTTGGTTGGGGTTTTTGTTTTTGGTTTTTTTGGTTTTTGGGGGCGGGGGTTTGCATATTTTTCTTCAGTTCCGATTTTGTGGATGGTATCTATTTTCTAAAGTACTATACTACTTTAGAATTTGGTTGCTAGCAATAATAGGAACTGTTCTATAATCCAGGTGAGAGGGATTAAAAAATGAACTGAAAGTTATTGGAAGAGTTCTTAAAGATGGAATAAATAAGTCATCAGAAGCTCTTTCAGGTGCAATAGCGGGAAGTTAAGGGGCAGAAATGAGGGAGAATTGTGTTTCTGTCAGCAACCTGCAGGTTCATTCTATAGCTCAACACCAAGAAATATTTAATGTTTCTTCTTCCACTCCATTACTAGTTTTATCTAAAAAATAGTAGCTCAAAATGAGGAACCATTTTGAAAGCAACTATGATAGTAAGGAAAATTATAATTAATCCTCGTACTTTATGATTTAGGTTACTAAACTCTACTATGTGCTACTTTTTTCTCTCAACACTAAGATAGGACAGAGAATGTTCCCATGTTACTCTTGAGGAACCTGCAGATTGACAAGAGTAGCAGTGGCTTGTTCCAAGTCACATAGCAAGTCAACTCACCTGAGACTAAATATTTAATATCTGCACACTGTTAAGTGTATTTCTACATCATAAACTATAATTTAGAGTGTGTTATCAACTAGAAACTTTGTCAGACCCAATCTAAGAATATATAAAACCTACTTCTCATATGCAAAACATGCTCCTGAAGTATTTTGTTTCCACTATTTATTTAGCCAGATATATTTTTATGCATACTTCAAAAGGTCTCCCCAAATTTCTAGGACTTCTGCATTAGGCCTTAGATTTATGAAGTTTTTTTTCCCCTATAAAAAAACTTTCTAAAGAGAGATCCTGTACTACTAAAACAGAGGGAAACCTCCTAAGTAGTAATTGTTTTAAAAACATTTTTTCAAAGACTTAAGGTCAGCAACTCACAAAGTTTAATGTATTTATTATATTGAAATTCGGGTTTATTGAAGGAATGTACTGAGTAAACAGGCATTCATGGTAAAAATGTAAAATTGTCAGCATCTCAAGAGATAGTACTGTCTCCCACTTATTTGAATTTTTGTTTTCTCTTTTGTTCTACTTTGTTTCCAGCCACATGTAGTCTCAGGGCCAGAGGTTAAATATACCTTGGCTCAGAGAGTAAAAAAAATAAAAGAGATGTATTTATAAATTTTTAGTAAGCCCTTTATAGATATAAAGAGGTAAGATATTTTGACTATCCCTTCAGTGCATTATGGGTTACTTATGGAAAAGTAGGCCAAACTGCCCTAAATAGGCAAATTCAACTTTTGGTGACTCAATTCAGTGACTGCCTATCCCTACTAATGCCTGTTTGTGATATTATAAAGTGGCTGATGACATAAGACTTTACAAAAACAGCTCTTAAAAAAAGATTAAATATTTTTTATTGCTGTGTAAGGTCTTTTTTTTTTTTTTTAAAGATAACATTGCGATAGTTTCTTTAAGAGAAATATTTTTCCAGGAATGGTTTATAGTAAAAATAAAGGGCAGCTTTTGCATCATGACATATGGGTGGATGGTCATCTTTGGGTTATTAAGGAATCATTAAGTGTTCCCTAAAGAGAAACTCGTGAAACTACTTAATAAAAAGGAAAGCATTAATTTCTAGTTTCTTCATTTTCTCTTACGGGTTCATGTACAAAAGAGATGACTGAATGCTTATCATTAATGAGAGTAAAATATTCACAGATTCTCCACCATGGTGAAATACAGCAGTACTGAATTCCCAATAGAGAAATATCAACTTCACAATTTAATATTTTTGTCTCTAGCTATTTGTTCTCTCTCTTTAGGGTGTATTTACTATTTATTTTGTACTTTTAATGTTTTGCTTTGGGGAAATTGTTTTTACCTACTGCCGTCCTACTGTATTAAATATCCCATACAATGAAATGTTGTAAGAAAATGTAAGGAAAAGATTTTTAAACCCCACAAATATCCATTTTTAGTTCTTAACATATGGGGGAAATGGTTTAAAGAAAAAGCACTTCACCATGTAGAAGGGAAAAAGGTAATTATGATGATTTCAATTCAGGATCAATATGTAGTGCTCTGCATACAAGGGAACACTGACTAGCAGTACTTGAAGACTTGTGAGTTGAAATTGCATGTTACTTGAAAGATCGAATTAAGCTAAATTTTGGTGCACAGCAGTTGTACATGATTTCATGTTTTTGTAGCAAAATACATTGAAATGTACTACTATTGAAACATACTTGTAAAGATAGTTGTGGAAATTGTCTATTATATTTTCCTTGTGTCTCATTTATTTAGCGCATAAAGTTTCTTTTTAATTGTTCTAACTGAATAAGGCTAAATGAATACTGTAATTGAAATTATATTTTAAATTTTTGTCATGAGTTTTTAAAAAAAAACTATTGCAAATTGTATCATTCCTGATCACACAGAACTTTGTGGGTGGTTTTAAATAAATTTTATACTTCTATTTTGCACCTGGTAGTCTAATTTTTCTTTACTCTACAAAATAATATTTTTTTAAAACAATGTCCAATCAAATTCACTCATTTTTAACTACAAAGGACTATAAGAATTCATTATTTGAAGATGACCAAATGTATGGGTGGTTGTGTTCAACATAAAATCAAGATAGCTACATTTACGAAATCTTTATTATGTGCCAGAAACCTTGCGTTTTATTTTATTTAATTCCCACAGTTATGCTATTAAATAAGGACTCTTATGAACCTCATTTTATAGATTAATTCTGAAGCTTAACATAGTTATGGTCACACCCCTAGCAATTGGCAGAGCCGTTAATCAACTTGGGTCTAGACTTGCTCATGCCCCCCCTTAGATTATCTTTATTTTAATAAACTTATCCTGAACACAGTGTGCTAACAGTATTTTAAAGTTAACATCCTACAGTATTTATTAAAACTTAATGTAAAAAAAACTGAAAAAATAAACTGATAATAGGCTTTTAGTGATATGACAGCAAATATCGCAGAATAATTTAAATTAATTCATCAAATTTGAAACCTAACTCCCCTATTGTAGCATAATAGTAGTCTCTTTCCTTCTAGTAACAATAACAATTTTATTCTCCAGCCTCACCTCCTCCTGGGCTTAGGTGGGCAGCTAGACACTCCATTTTCCATCTCCTTCCTGGCTGGTTACAAGAAACACATGTAAGTTCGGCTGACTATATAGACATGACATAGGCAACATGCTAGGGCATAGCAGAACAGCAAAATAGAAGGAACTTGTGCCCCTGCATGATCTACTCTCCTGACCCACTTATCAACTTGGTCTTTTATATAAAAAAAATATATACATTATTTTTTTTCATTTTGCTCTCTGTTAAATAGCTCTCTCAGTCAATATCCTAACTAAACATCCACCCCATAAGACAACTATCATGTTTTTAGCATCTGCTCCAGGCAAAATGCACAGTTCCTTTAACATTTTAGTGACATGGTTTCTAGATCCTTTATCTTATTGCTCTCTAGACAACAGCTTGAGTAATCTATTAAAAACAGATCTCAGATCATGACATTCTCCTGCTTAAAACACTCCAGTGGCTTCCCAATGAAACCAAACTCTTCACTTAGTCTGCAAAGGTCTGGGTGACCTGACTCCCGCCAAACATTCTGCTCTCATTTACCATGCTCTAGCCATTCCAAGTTTCTGTAGCTCCTTGAAAAGGCCAAACTCTTCTCTGACTCAAAACTTTTGTACCTGCTGCCTGGTTCTTCCTTAGATCCTCATATGGCTAGCTCTTCCCTGTAGTTCCCATATTAGCTCAAATGTCTTATCATTTTTAATACCTACATATTGCTCAAACATATTAATGTCCCGTAATTTTATCACTCCCTGTTATTGAACATTTTGATTGTATTCAACTTTTTACTACAATAAATGCTAAAATGCTGGATTAAAGGGAATGCATCTGAATTTTTTTCATCTTTTTAAAATTAATTTTTATTTTTCAATTAGTTGACATTTAATATTATTTTATATTAGTTTCAAGTGTATAGAATAGTGGTTAGACATTAATTTACAAAGTGATCCCTCTGATAAGTCTAGTACCCTGATAAGTCTGGCACCACACATAGGTATTACAACATTATTGACTATATTCCTTATGCTGTACTTTACCTCCCCATGACTATTTTGTAACTATCAATTTATACTTCTTAATCCCTTCTTTACTTAGCCCCCCAAACGCCCTCCCATCTGGCAACCATCAGTTGGTTCTCTGTATGAGTCAGTTTGTTTTGTTTGTTTTTTTATTTTGTTCTTTAGATTCTATATATAAGTGAGATTGTGTGCTATTTATCTTTCTCTGTGTGACTTCTTTAGCAAATATATCCTCTTAGCAAAAATATCCTTTGAGTCCCGTTATGTTGTCACAAATGATAAGATTTCATTCTTTTTTATGGACCAGTAACTAAAGGGAATGATTTTTTTTAATTAATAATTAAGATGTGTCATTGGTACATGTCTTATTCAGAAAGTACAAGGTTAGTAGAGGGAAAAAAAAATAATGACCTTTCTACATCTATTGCCCAGTGTTTATACTTACGATGCTCTTGCCTATAACTAAAAATGGCTTAAATAATAAACAACATGTTTTCTGACATAACAAGAGATCCAGAGATAAGCGATTCTGGATTAATAAATTCAGCAATTCAATGACATTAGAATTTCAGATCTGTTCCTCTGCAATTCTCTCAGGTTTCCCTCATGGCCTCAAGATGGCTGCCATAACTAAAAAAATCATGACCTTTCTTAACTTTACATGAAAAGTCCTGAAGAGTAATTTCTCTTCCAGACTCTTTATAATCAGGGACAAAAACCAGAATCCCCCAATATACTTCTTATACTCACTAGCCAAGATTTTTTTTCACACTGTCATGCCTAAAACAATTACTAGCAAGGAGAATTGATTATCATAATTGTCTTAGATCGATCAATATTTGCTTCCTGGAGCTAAAGAGATTTGCTTTTCCTAAGGTCATCTGAACAAAATTTGGGCTCTGTCAGCAAAGACAAAAGTGGAAGAGAATGGCAATTGGGTAAGTAACCAGTTGGTCTTTCAGGCCTAGCCTCACACTTCCTCTTCCCAGAGGCCACTGTAAATGGCTGTTTCTTATGTATCCTTCCAGAGATATCCATACTCAAACATCCTAAACACCTTTTTTTTTAATCTAGCGGTCCTGATCAATACATGTAAAACTGCATGCATTTAGAATTCTGATTTTTTTAACTTTATTTTTAACTTTTTATTTAAGTATAGTTGGTATACGATATTATATGTTATACTGGTTGCAGGTGTACAATATAGTAATTTGATATTTTTATACCTTGCAATGTGATCACCTCACTAAAATTCTTTTTTTTAACACTTGTGTGGTGTATACCCTTGTATGGACAAATCATCTTATTTAACCAGTTCCTTGTTGATAGCCATTTACGTTTTCTCAGTCTTTTGAGTGTATATTTTTAAATGCTGTACCATTTTGCTAGCCCATCAGCAGTTGGATGATACAGTTTTTTAAAAATATAGTCAGTCTATTTGCTGGGCCTCACTTCACCAGAGACTCCTACCGTCACAGTCAAAGAATGGAATATATTATCTCTTCCAACTCGTTAGTCCAAACACATCATGACCTCAACAACTATGTGTCCTGTTTGTCCAGTCAGCTGTTTCCATGACACTTTTTCTACCTCATTAGAACTTCCATTGATCCTTCTCCTTTCTTCCTATGTAATCTTTCCATTTCTATCTGGTTTATTTCCTGATTTTAATAATTCTCTTGCTACCATTTTACATTGTTTCTAATCAGCACCCTATTTAAGGAAAAATATTTGGCCAAAGATCAATGAAAATCCCTTCTCCATGCTAGGCACCAAATTTATTTGGGCTATTTTATAAGGCTGTGAATGAAAAGTTCAGAACTTTAGGAAACAGATATTACTCAGAAGCATTTTTAGACAAAGACCTTTTATTTGCTTTAAAACATTTTTTAAAATTTATATTTATGAAGGCATAATTTACATACAATAAAATTCATCCTTTAAATGAGTGCTATGAGTTTTGACAAACATACATAGTCATGTAACCATGATGACAATCAAGAGGTAGAACAGCACTGTCCAACAGAAATCTAACAAGAGTTCAATTTGTAATTTAAAATTTTCTAGCCACACTTCCAAAAGTAAAAAAGGAACAGGTGAAATTCATTTTAATAGCCTATTTTATTTATCTCAGTATATCCAAAATAGTATCATTTTAATATGTAATTAATCAATGAAATATTTTTTCTTTTTTTGTACTGTCTTTGAAATTTAATGTGTATTTTATACTGATAGTACATTTTCATTCAGCTGTTAAATTTTCATGTGAAATACTTGATCTGTTTCATCAAATTTATACTTGAATTGTAGATACAAAGATCCAAGTTATTCCAAACATACTTAAATGTTTTCCCAAACTGAAACAATTATCAATTTTTAAATTTAAATTTTGACCAATTAAAATTAAATTAGTTCCTTGGTTGCAGTAGTCATATTTCAAGTGCCCAAAACTTACATGTGATTAGTGCCTATTGTATTGACTGGCTCAGATTACAGTATATTTCAATCAGTTCCCAAAAGTTCCCTAGTATCCTATTTAGTCAATTGCTTCCCCATATGATTGTCTCTGGCAATGACTGAGATGATTTTTTTTTGTTTAGTAGATTGGAATATTCAAAGGTCCCCTGGCATGCTGGCAGAATCCCAACTCTCATAGTCACAGAGTCACCATTATCAGTGTCAACAGGATCTGCAATACTGTTTCTCTAATCCATTTAGTCTATGTTCACCTTTGCACCCAATTGTTCTCAAATATTGATTGCCTTTTTCCTCAGAGGAGTAGAAACCACAGACTGAAAATTTTCTTTTTCCCCTCTATAGCTTATAAATCTACATCTACCTGCACCCATATTCTTCTTCTCATTAAAATAAAGGAAATGTCCCTCCTCCAATCAAACGTTGATCCCTCCATGTGTACTCTCTGGCTTCTGTCCCATCTAGCCTTCTCAGGAGCTTAACTTCTTAAGGAAAAAGTTATTTCTGCTTTCCCCTGTAACTTCAGTCTCAATACTGAATCCTCCCTTTTAGTATTTAATTATATTCTAGACTCTGGTATCATAAAACAAACAAAAAAACTGCTCTTCGACCCAAATCCCTCTCTTAGCACCACCACTTTTCTCTCCTCCAGTCAGCCATTTTGTAAAATGGTTATTTACATACGTTCTTTCCATTTTCTTAATCCAGGGCCACATCTAAGCATCTATAATTTATGAGCTTTCCAAGAATCTATGGAAATATTAAAATATGAATAGAGCTATACCAAGTACAAATTTAGAATTAGTATTCAAAATACTATCCAACAAGAGGCAATAGAAATCCAGGACAAAATAGCTTCCATGGTGAATTTAATCAAATGTTTTTAAAAATGAACACCAATTCTTCTCATTTTTAAAAGAGGTGAATGAAACACTTCCTAACTTATTCTACAAGCCAGGTATTACTCTGATACCAAAGCCAGTCAAAACACAAGAAAACTGTAGACCAATCTGTATACAAAAAGTCTAAACAAAATACTCACAAACCAAATCCAGCAGCATATTAAAAGGAGTATAAACTATAATCAAGTGGGATTTGTCCCAGGAAAGCAAGGATGAATAAATGTACAAAAATCAATCAATGTAATATACGATTTTAACACAATGAAAGAAAAATCCACATGATCATTTCAATTGATGGAGAAAAACCATCTGACAATATCCAAACCCTTTCATGATGAAAACAATCAATAAAGTAGGGAAAAAAGAGAACTTTCTCAACCTGATAAGGGCATCTTGAAAAACCCGCAGCTAAAATCATATCTAATGGTGAAAGACTGAAGCTTTTCCCTTAAAATCAGGAATGAGTCTATTATTTCATCACTTCTATTCAACATGTACTGGAAGTTCTAGCCAGGGCACTTAGGCAAAAAAAAAAAAAAAAAAAAAAAAAAAAGGACTAAAAAGCATTCCAATTGGAAAGAAAGAAGTAATGCTATCTCACAGGTGACATGCTTATATATAGAAAATCCTAAAGAACACACACACGCACTTATTTGACAAAGTTGCAAAATACAAGATCAGCAGATTAAAATTAATTGCATTCCTATACACTAGTAATAACTAATCCAAAAATGAAATTAAGGAAACTGTCCCATTTAAAATAGCATTAAAAAGAAGAAAAATAGTTGAGAAATAAATTTAACAAAGGAGGTACAAAAACTGAACTCTGAAATCTATAAAACATGTTGAAAGAAATCAAAGAAAACTTAATAAATGGAAAGACATCTCATATTCATGGAATGGTTACTTAATATTGTTAAGATGGCAATAGTTCCTAAATTGATCTACAGATTCAATACAACCCCTATAAAAATTCCAACTGCCATTTTTGCAGAACTGAACATTCTGATCCTGAAATTCATATGGAATTACAAGAGACCCTGAAAAGCCAAAACAGATTTGAAAAAGAACAAAGTTTAAAATCTCACATTTCTCAAAACTTTCTACAAAGCTACAAAAATTATAAAAAGTATGGTACTAGCATAAAGACATATATCAATGGAATAAGATTTAGAGTCCAGAAATAAACCTATTCATATATCATCAATTGATTTGTTAATTTTATTATTTTTCAGTTATAGTTGGCACACAATATGTTTGAGGTATACAACATCATTAGACATCTATATAACTCACAAAGTGATCACCCCAATAAATCACTAGATTCTACATGATAGCTTTGCTGGGTAATCTTAGCTGTAGGTCCTGGGTTTTCACCACTTTGAATAATTTGTGCCGAGCCCTTCTGGCCTGCAAAATTTCCATTGAGAAACCGGCTGACAGTCTTATGAGAGCTCCCTTGTAGGTAATTATCTGCCTTTATCTTGCTGCTTCTAAGATTCTGTTTGTATTTTACCTTCGACATTTTAATTATGAGGTGTCTTGGTGTGGGCCTCTGGGTGCATCTTGTTAAGGACTCTCTGGACTCTCTGGGGTTGTATGTCTATTTTCTTCACCAGGTTAGGGAGGTTTTCTGTCTTCTGTCATTATTTCTTCAAATAGGTTTTCAGTTCCTTGCCCTCACTCTCTCTCCTCTTTCTGGTACTCCCATGATGGGAATATTGTTACACTTGATGTTTTCCCAGAGGTTCTTTTTTCTTGTTGCTCTTCAAATTGGGTATCCTCTGCTACCCCATTCTCTGTGTCGCTGATTCGATCCTCCATTTCATCCACTCTGTTGATTACCTCTAATGTACTCTTTGTCTCACATATTGTATCCTTTGTTTTTCACTGGCTCCCTTTTAAGTTTTCCATCTCCATTTTTACATTTTCTATAGCTTTGTTAAGCTCTCACTGAATTCATCTACTCTTTCCGAGTTCTTTGAGTATCCTTATAACCAGTGTTTTGAACTCTGCATCTGGTATATTTCTCCTTTTTTGCTGAATTCTTTTTCTGGAGCTTTATTCTGTTCTTCCACGTGGAGCATGATTCTTCCTCTCTCCATTTTGGCTGCCTCCCTGTGTGTTTCCATGTATTATGTAGGGTTCCTAAGTCTACTGGTTTAGTAGAATGGCTTTATGTAATAGGTGTGCTATGGGGCCCAGTGGCACAGTCTTGGGAAGGGTCCAGTTGCAGGCCAAATTCAGCTACAGCCTGTATGCCTCTGGGCCACTTGGTAAGTCACCAAGCAATCTGCATATGGCTTTCACCCATATTGGACTTACAGGTGCCTCGAGGTGCCAAGTCAGGAACCAAGGCTGGTTGCTAATAGTGCTGGGCCTTGGGGCTGCTTATCAAGTGGTACGGGGCACACCAAGGCCAGATAATGCTTCTTTGAGTTTTCTGAGGCTTTGAGAGATTTTACGAAAGTATGCAGCAGGAGCCAAGGTAGCCCTCCTGATTCTTGATAGCCACACGCAGTTGTGGGACCTAGCTGTTTTGTGTCTCTGCCCCTCCTACTGTTTTCAGTGACCTTTTATTTTTGTCCCTAGTTGTAAGGCTTCTGTTCAGCCAGACTTCAGGCAACTCCATGTGCTGGTTGTTCTGTAGTTTTGTTATAATTTTGGTGTGGTCACTGGAGGACGCATGCACAGCCTCTACCTTCTATGCCATCTTGCAAGAAGCTGATTCTATAGTCGATTGATTTTTGACAAAGATGCTGAGACCATTTGAAGGGGAAAGAACAGACTTTTCAACAAATTGCTCTAAGACAACTGGATATCCACATGCAAAAGAATGATCTGGACTCTTAACTCATACCATATACAAAAATTAGTTAATTTAAAATGGATCAGTGACCATAATGTAAAGCAAAACCATAAAACTTGTAGAAGAAAACATAGGAGTAAATCTTTATGACCTTGGGTTTGGCAGTAGGTTCTTAGATATGACACTAAAAGCAAGAGGAACGGAAAAAAAAAAAAAAAGGTAAGTTCAACATCAAGAAAAATCAGTAAGTTTTGTGCATGAAAAGACACTGTTAAGAAAATGAAAAGACAGAGAAAAAAATGGCATAGATGATAGGGACTCTGTTCATCCCTCTGGCAACCAAATCGAAGTTGTGACGAAAATAAGGAGCAAACAGCAAGGAAAAATCACGTGGGATGAACAAGCCATACCACAAGAGAGAAATCCAAAACACCCTGTAACGTCAGAAGGTAGGACGACGGGCCGAGAACGCCTGGCTGCCCAGTCTCGAGCTGCTGAGAGAGACAAAGACTGTGGTAATGGCAGCAGCAGATGCTTCTTAAAGGGGCCACATCCATGAGCAGATTTTTGTGGTGCTGGACCTGCTCACTCTGAGCACCAGTGCCGATTTAGCTGCGCACAAGGGGGCACCAGGGACGTAGAGATAGACATTGTCCAAGTGAGAGCCTAGGTGAGACTTGCTCAGTACAGAAGTGTCAGCAGTATCCTTGCTTCCTTTTGAGCCCACCCCACTACCAGTGCACCGGACAGAGCACCGCCATAGCCGTGAAGTCATCAAGCTGGCTAATAGAGGTCACTCCGCCCAGAGGATTCGCTGAAACCCTGCCTCCCCCAACTCGGGCCCCACCCAAGCCACATCCAGGTAGAGCCTCGGTGAGTCAGGTGCTCCTTGTTGAGACTCACACTGGAGGAGGCAGTTGGCCTCAGTTTCTGGTGTGGCCTTTTGAGGCAACTTAAGCACAGCATCTGTGGATTGCTTGCTGAATCTTAACAGGTGGCTGGAGGGCTAGAGGCTTGGGCTAAATTTGGCCTGCAGCTGAACCCCTCTCAGGACTGTGCATTGGATACCTACTTCACAAATCCACACTAATAAGACCAGGCGACTTAGGAGCTTTACTTAGTACATAGAACAGATATGGAAAGACAGCCAAAATGGGAACACAAAGAAGCAGAAACCGTATAAGAGAACAGAACAGAGATCCAGATATAATGGATTCAGTAATTAACAGATGCAGCATTCAAAACACTGGTTATAATAATGCTCAATGAACTTTTGAGAAGTATAAATTCAGGAAACTTCAATAAAGAGATAAAAAGCAAAAATGGAAATGGAAATTATAAAAGAGAACCAGTCTGAAATGAAGAACACATTATCTGAGATAGAAGTACATTACATGGAATAAACAAAGTGAATAAAGAGGATCCCTATCTAGAGGACAGGAAAGTCAAAGACACTTAATCAGAATGGCAAGAAAAAGATGCAAGACTATAAAAATAATTTAAGAAGCATATGAGACACTATTAAAGGTCAAATATCCATCTGATTGGAGTACTGAAGGAAAACAAGATGTTGACAGCTATTTGAAGAAATAATGATGGAAATCTTTCCTAACCTGAAGGAAATGTACATACAACCCCAGGAAGCTCAGAGAATCCCCAAACCAGGAATCCAAAGAGGCCCACACCAAGACACATCATAATTAAAATGACAAAGGTTAGATACAAGGAAAAAAATTTTACAAATAACAAAAAAAAACAGATAGTTAACTACAAGGGAACACATAAGAGTGGCAGCTGATTTCTCAAAGAAACTATGCAGTGCGAAAGGGCTTGGCACAAAATATATGATGTGATGAAGATCCAGGATCTACAACCAAGAATAATTTTTCCAGCAAAGCTATCATTTAGAGTCAAAGGACAGATAAAGAGCTTTCCAGACAAAAATAAGCTAAAGGAATTTATCAACACCAGTATTACAGAAAATGTTGGAGGAACTTCTTTAAGAAGAAAAAAACATGTATCAAAAACAGGAATAAAGGATGGTAACAACTATATTCCTATCAATAAGTACCTCAAATGGAAAAGAATTAAGTGCTTCAACTAAAAGATAAAGTGGATGAATGGATAAAACAAGACCCCTACATGCTGTCTACAAGACACTCACTTCAGATTTAAAAAAACACACGGACTAAAAGGAAAGCATGGAAATTGCTTTGATGAACCTACAAGGTATTTAAGTCAAAGATAAACACTATATTATTTCACTTCTATGCAGAATCTAAGAAATAAAAAGAACAAACTACTCAAAAACATACTTACAAATATAGTAGACAATTTGTGACAGACAGGGGGGATTGGAGGGCTGGGAGAATGGGGTGAAAGGTTTAAGAAGTACAAATTAGTAGCTGATGGATGGTCACGGGGATGGGGAGCATGGCATAGAGAGTGCAGTTAACATTAATAAGTTGGCTAGATGGAGGGTCAGGAGGAGGGAGCAATTAAGAGGATTGTTTCATGAACTATATAGATGTCTACCCAATGTACTTTACACCTGAAACTAATTAAAATAAACTTTAAAAAGAAAAAAATGGTTAAAATGATAAATTTTATTGTACATATTTTACCACCCCCAAAAAGATGCCAAAAAGGGTGAGGGTGGGAGGGGAAATCAAAGGACTTAAATAGACATTTCTCCAAGGAATATATATACAAATGACAAAAAGAGTCTCAAATTATCAGTCATTAGGGAAATACTAATCAAAACCACTTCATATTATTAGGCTAACTATATATTTTACAGGCAAAATAACAAGCATTGAAGAGAATGTGGTGGTACAGTGCTCTTGGGAATGTCAACTGGTGTAACTGCTGTGAAAACAGGTTGGCAGTACCTCTCAGTACCTTTAGAATGACCATGTGACCCAGAATTCCACTCCTAGGTATACTGATGAGAATTGAAACAAGCGTTCAAACAAAAACTTGTATGCGAATGCTCATAGCATCATTAGTCACAACAGCTCCAAAGTGGAGAGAACCCAAATGATCAACGGACAACTGGATAATGAAAATGTGGTATTACCCAAAGGAACAGTTTTAGCCATAGAATGAAGTACTGATACACAGCATAACATGAACCTTGAAGACAATGTGGTAAGTTATATAAGCCAGAACACCAAAGGCCATATAGTATATGATAAAATTTACATGAAATTTCTAGGACAGGGACAGCTGTAGAGACACAAAGCCGATTATTGGATGTCAACGGCTGAAGGAGTAGGGATTGAGTGACAGCTTAACGGGGGTGGACACGATGACAGTTGTACAAACTTATAAATACAGTGTGCAATGAAAAATATTTAAAACAGTGACTTACATGTCAAGTAAATCTTATTTCATTTTTTAAAAAACGATACAGGATATATTAATGGAAGTGGGGAGAGAGAGAGACAGGGAAAGACAGAGAGAGACAGAGAGAGACAGAGAGAGAGAAGGGAGGGAGGGGAGGGAGGGAACCGAGCACGCGAGCGAGATAGAAACACAAAATGGCGGCCAAGCTCATGGGATCACGTGACTTTCAATTCTTTTCTTTCTTTTTTTTTTTTTTTTCTTCTTCCCTTAGAGAAGCCTTTTCCGGAGCTGGAGCAGAGACACAAGCCGGCTCATTGTTACGCGAAGCCAAAGGTAACCCTTTGTACGCGCGCTGCAGTTCCAGCCGCGCAGTGAAAGGCGTGAGCGTATTGAAAGCGAGCTCTGGAGCGCGCACGTAGAACGTAAAGCCGAAGCGCCGGTGGTCGGATGGGGAGGAGCCGAGAGGCGTGGTGGAAGAGGGAAGTTGGCGCATGCGCTTAATGCTCACGGGTTTGAAATGGCTTCGGTGTTAGCTGTGACCCGGTTCAGGTGAAGATCTGGTTTTCGCAGTTGTAGCGGCGGCGGCTGCAGAGTCGGAGTTCTTAACGTTCTGTTGGATCCGCAGAAGGGCCAGGAGTGGCCGTTTTGGTAGCACGGCGTCCGCAGGCTGGCGACGGTGGGGTTCTCGTGGGACTGGGGCGGGAGGGACGCGGTCCCTTTTGTGCGGGTCGGAGCAGGCCCCGCGCGGCCGGCCCCTCCCCCACCCTCACGTTTTCCCCGCCGCCCCTCAGGTGCCCCCAGCGCCCCTCCGCCGCGGCCTCGCGCTCCTGGATGGATTGCCGACGGCAGTCTCTTGCTCTCTGCTGGCTGCGGCTTTAGCACCCCTGGTCTCCGGCCCGCGGCGTCGGGCGGCTCGCGACGGCGTGGGTTTTGGGAGATGGAGGCTTTCTCCGCCCTTCCCAGGGGTTAAGGGGACCAGGGCTCTCAGTATCCCCCTCTTGGTCCTTTGCCCAGCCTTTTGGGAAGGAGGATTCCGCCTTCCCTCGTCTGCGGCCCGCCAGGAGCTGGGGCTGGAGGAAGATGGATGGCAGAGCTCTGGCCCCTCCAAGTCGCGGGTGAAGGAGGGGGTGCGCGGTCTGAAATCTTCGCCTTTTGTGGCTTGTTTTGTTTTGAGGAAGGGGTTCTTCGCGATGCTTCTTAAAGGACATCCGTTATTTCAACTGTCTTTCTCCTCGAGGGAGGGGAGAGAAAAGGAACCCCCAGTTTCTTACCTGCTTAAGAAAGTATGGAGATGTTCGTTATTTAAATGATAATACCTTTATTCGGCGTCTCTAAATTTCCGTGATTGGTTTTACCACTTTCAATCCACAGCTCATTGCCAAAAGAAAACAGGCAGGCTATATTTTATTTGAACAGAAAATTGTACTTCTTATTAGGTATTGGATAGATAACAGCAGATGGCCTTCTGTTTAAATGTGACACTTTTTAGTGGCAGGAAGAAGTGCCATTCTTGTAAGTCAACCCCTAATGTCATATATTGAAGCAGGATACTTTTGATGAACTACTTGATGTAAAATTTTTTACTGCGTATCGGATATTCAGATGCCCCTTGTTTATACTTTGGTCTACGAAGATGTCCTTGACAAATTAAACATTTCTTTTGTGATATTTTTAGTTTGGTTGAACTTTAAAATGTGGATCCTTTTTTAATAGATCGCTGCTGTAGAAGACAAACAAGCGAAGATTTTTTTCCCCTTTTCATCATGGCTCAGTTTGGAGGACAGAAGAATCCGCCATGGGCTACTCAGTTTACAGCCACTGCGGTATCTCAGCCAGGTCAGACTAATGAACACATGTATTATGAAGGGGGAAGGGGCTTGTTATAACTATGTGAGTTAGGCTACGCATAATGTATAATCTTCGCAAATGATGTATCTTTTAATTTTGTCTGTGAAGCACCTTTTAAAAATTCCTGGATCAACTAGCGAAAAATCTATTTTACACAGTTTGGACAGTTTTATAGTTTTTTCAAACATTAAATTAACTTTTAATTGATTTGATTATGTTAGAGGTTGGCAGCCACTCATTCATTAGCGTTTCCTTCATTAGGCATGCTGTCAGTATGCTGAAGTTTTACAGTTGACCCTTGAACAAGGGGAAGGGTTAGGGGTGTGGAATCCCCTTCCCCCAGCAGAAAAGCTCTGTATTACTTTTGACTCCCCCAAAACTTTAACCTAACTACTAATAGCCACTATTGACTCGAAGCCTTGCTGATAACATAGTCAATACATTTTGTATGTTTTTTATATTATAGACCATATTTTTACAATAAATGAAGTTAGAGGAAAGGAAATGTTAAGAAAATAATAAGGAAAATATGTTTATAGTACTGTACAAAGTTTTTAAAATCTGTGTATAAGTGGGTCTTCACAATTGCAACCCGTGTTCAAGGCTCAAATGTTTTAAAATAAATGTATTAAAAATTCATGTTTTATAAAAAATTATACATGACTTTGATTTTTAGTTTGAGTTTAAAATTAAAGTAGAAAAGTCAACTCTAAAGTAATTTTAAAGCAAAGAAAAAAGATACAAGATCAAATGAATATTTACATTTTCAAAATAAAAAAAAATGTCATTGAAAATGTTTGTTTAATAAGTTTCTTCCCATTCATTTTAGGAAGACTATTTTACCATTTCTTGATTTGTGGTTTGAACATTAAATAAGTTTCCCAATGATTCTACAGAATGAAAATTTGAGTTTCTTTGGGTACCCAGAAAAGCTGTAGTTTGTTGTTACTTTGAATATATTTTTATTTATGACATGTCTGATAATAGTTCTTCGCTGCATTTTACTTAAAATATTTATTTTTTAATTTGAGGGCAATTGCAGACACACTGTGATCTAACTTGGCTGTTCTGAAATTTGATGGATGTGGCTATCCAGTTATGTAGGTGACCTCTTTAAAGAAATGGAGACTTCGGGGTTTTTATTTTAATTACTCTTGATTTGGAGGGAATTAAATGATCAACCGTTACTTTCTGTAGGTAATTGAAAATAATATGAAGTAATAGATATAGATTATATTTAATTCAGACCTAAGCATTGTTTCTTTATGTTGGATAATGGAAAATCTGGTGTTGACTTAGTTTTAATGAAACAGGAATTATTAGCAGTTTCTCTGTGTCTAGAAGCAAGTGCTGTGTGCAGGTATTTTGGTAAACCGGGCATGTTTTACTTGGCTTTTTCTACATATAATTTGTTTTAAATTCTTATCTGTATTGTTTCAATATAGTAGCTGTTACGGTGGAATTCCATTGTCTATAGGTCTTAATATTTATATTATAAATACATAAATGTATGTTATATTCTTTTTATTTTTATTTGAAGACTGAGAAAAGACACACCAAAGGTTTATATGACTTGTCGAAAGTCAGTAGTAAATACAGGTCTCCCTTTTTTATATTTGGCAGTAGCATCCAAACGTAAATAATGGGATGTGTGTAAGCAGAACTTGTATTTGTGCTGTAGAAAATTATTTTTGGATTTTCTTGGACCTAACATTAATCACAGTTTTTCAAAATGTAAAATTTTATTGATGCATCATGACTTGAGTAAGTAGGCAATGTTAGCATCTGCGTATAGCTTTCCTGTAAAAATCCCAGAATAGGTTATAAATGTCACTCTCTACTGACAGTAATTTTATTATAATAATTTCTAGGTGCTCTATTTTAGGCTGCTCGATATTTTTTTGCTTTCATCTCCTATGCCAAAGTCTCATCCAACCTATACCTTTCTTCTTCTATACCTCTTCTATACCTTTCCCAAATCTTTGTATTCCAATCCATAGTACTTACCACAAATCCTTCAGTTAAGTCAGGAAACTTTTTTCCTCATCTCTCAGTTGATGGTGATGCTCTATATTTATTATCCTTTATTTAGTTCTAACTGCTTTTATTTCCTTTTTTCTCTTGCTGGATGTGCTCCAATATATTTATCAGTTGTGATGTTCTTAAAGCACAATTTCTACTTAAATCACGGAATTTTTCAAAGCTGAATGGGACTTGAACTATAGATTCTGTCTCAACTCCTTTTTCTACATGAGGAGAGGTGAAGAAATTTGTTTGGATTTTACAGAAAGTCATAGAAGAATCAATGTTAGGATCTCATTCTTCTGCAAAAATATCTTCAAAGACTTTTACAATATAGTTCAGGCTCTTTGGAATGGCATTCAAGGTCTTCTGTCTTTCCAGCCCCATTTCTCATTTCTCCCACACTGAAATACTTGTTCTTAATATTTACCCTATATTTTCATTTCCTAACTGAAGTGCTGTGGTACATGTTTACTGACAGTCATACTTGGGACCAGAGCTTGTAGGTTTGAAAACTTAACAGTTTTCTGTTGCGTAAAAAGACATTGAAAGAGACAGCTGGCGAATCACTGATTGAATTTTAAATAGCCCTAAGATGAATTATGTTGACTAGGGATATTTTCAATATATTTGACTCAAAATATTTGCATGTGTATCTGCATGTAATTGCAACAACATTGAAGTGTGTGGATGGATTAGCAGGTTCAGACATATTTTCTTACCCATTTCTTTTGACCATTCATAAGGTGATTGTATTCTAGCTATAGAGAAAAATGAACTAGAGCAGGAGTTAAAACAGTGATATGTGGCGCTTTTAACACAAGGGACTATTGCTAATACAAGAGTTTTAATTATGACTCCATTTTTGCTACCACTTTATCTTTTAAAACCCCAGTCTCTTGAATCAGTAGCTCAGATTCTTAAATTCCAGGAAATAATAGCTGATGTACCATGTATACTTTACTTATATTAGTTATCTCTTGATAGAGTTGGATGTTTCCAACTCATTTGGTAGAAAAGGGAGATCGCTACTGGTGTGGGCTTAACCCTGTTTAAACTAGTAATGCTATGTAATAGTTGTCTCAAACATTTTTCTGAGAGTGAAAAAAATGTGCATAAAATCAATTAAAGCTCATTGTTAATTTTTCTTCATCCTCTGAACGTGTCTTACTTGTGCTCTCTTCCAGTGAGAGCTGTATTAGCGTACTAAACTGAACCATTGAATGCCCCATCTCTATCCTGAATTGAGTGTGCATCTCATGTTTATGTAGTTGTGGCCTCTCTTGCACTATGTGTTTCGTTTCTAGGAAATAATTTTGATCTATTAAAGCTGAAAATGGAAGTAACATCGAAAGTTTGAATATTAACTTTGGGTGATACAGACTCTTTGAAAGAAATGGGGTCAAAAACTAGGTAAATATCAGAGGCAGTTAGGGATGGAAGAAATCACATGACATTATGAATGGTACCAACTTCCTGGGAGGGTTGACCAACAATTATTTAAATAGTAGTAGCTAGAAGAGGGTGTGGCCAGAATCATTAGCCATCATTTTGGTAAACTTTAAGAGAGTGGAAGAGCTATTGTTTGCTACTATATTAACCTTTATAGAGACTGTAAGAACCCAGTGTAACTGATTTAGTTACCGCTTTGCCTCTTCCTTATAGAAATACTGTTCACTGAAATCTTTCCTTGATGATGGATGTATTCTATATCTTCATTGTCTAATATGGTTGTCAGTGGCCACATGTGGCTATTGAACACTTGAAATGTAGTTAGGGTGACTGAGGAACTGAATTTCTAATTTTATTTAATCTTCACTAAATTGAAATAAGCCACATAAGGCAGGTGGCTGATATATCAAACAATGCAGTTATAGAATATTACAGTATTTGGATTGTGTTACATTTAAAATACTATTTTGTGCCTTAATTTCTTTTTTTAAAACATCTTTTTGACTTATTTATTTTGTAACTGGAAGTTTATACTTTTTCACCCCTTAATTTCTTATTCTTAATGCCGCCTTATTCTTAAAAGGTAATGAATGTTTTCAGTCATTGAGTACATTATGAGCTTAGAATAGAACCTCAAAAGCCACAGCAGTGGATTGGCTGCATTGTCTGATATAAGAAAGTTCCTTGTGCATGGGGACATCAAAGGTTTTGTATTCGTGTGAATTCTAATCTTTAAAATCACTTCTTAGAAAGAATATTGAGTAGAAGATGACATTTAGAAGACTTTTTCACTTGGCTTTATAAGTATTTTAGTAAACCTACAAGTTATAAAGAAAATCCCCCATATCTTCATGTTGTTTTTCTCTTCAAATAGCATGAGATTCCTTTTGAACATATATCAGTATATGGGAAATTTAAAGGAGAAAGCATTGTTTGACTAGTGCTTTAAATAATTTTGCTAAGGCAAAAAAATGAAGTTTCTCAGGGCAGTTTGAGGTTTTGAATTTTATTATTTTAGAAGGATGACTCATCTTAGTAAAGGTAGAGCTTTAAAGTATAAAGGTAATAGGGATTTTTAAATTTAATAGTGAATTTGATAAGATCAAAGAACAATAGACAAGGGACAAGCCCTTTTGTGTTTTAATGGTGTATTTACTGGTATTCAGTAAATAACTATCAGTATATCATAACATGAATACTTCAATTATATGAAACTAATTTTACTTTTTAGAAAGTAGTATTTTTTACATTTGTCATCAAAGGTTTAAGAAAATTTAGAGCTTAAATTTACCAACTGGTAGCCTTTGGTCATTAAGGGCTTATTTCATAGGTTTGTCTGTGGAATATTGATACGTAGTGATAAGCATATCTGTTTCAGATGAATCATGAAATGTATAACAATTGTATTGAATCAGATAAATGAACAGACTGTTCCACTGTGGCTCATGGAAAGAGATCTCCAACTGACAAGTGTTTGGCCACTTATATAGAGAAAAAGGTGAAATCAGAGGTTGATAACTCTGCAAGTTATAGAATTGTCTTGCAGAATTGTAATAATTCACAAGAAAAGTGGAGAATGCTATATACAAATATGCACGGATAGTTTTTCAGATATTCACAAAAGGAAGCATTAATATTAGTGAAATATACAAATGTAAATGATTTTTTAAAAGAGCAACATTACAGACATAAAAGCCGCAACCATATGCACAGTGATTTTACAAAATTTGGATTGACTAACGTGAAGCAGCTACTAGATTGTAAATTTCCTTCCTGTAAATTTCTCCTAGCAATTGAATCTTCATCACCAATTAATCTGTTTATAGTTTCTGATTCATCACGTTGACTATCAACAGTAGAAAAGCGAGAGATGGGTATTGGTTATCATCCCATCTACTTTGTGTTGGGCTGCTGTATGCTGCTAGGATCCGGAACACCTAGAAAAGCTATAGGGGAAAAAAATAGACATTCTGAGATATTGGCTCTGAGCCATTCTGCTATGGCAACTATCACTACTTTCCAGAGTTCTAGAAATTGGTACTCACAGAAATAGCAGATCTAAGGTCAGAGCTCAAGTGGGTGAAGGAGATGGGTATACGAATCAGGTATGTTAACTTTTATCAAATGCAAAAATGCTAATCTTAGAATTTAAAATATTAATACTTTTTCCTAGGGTTTTGACCTGTCTTGTGTTTACATGAGAATTTTGCTTCTATTATCCTAGAACGGTGAAAGTTTGGAACATCTCCTCTGCACTTTTGCATACAGTTTCAGGTTAATAGGACCCACCAGTTAGAATCTATGCCCTAGATTTTGATACTTTTTTCTCTGTTCGCATCGCACCTAACCTCATTTTGAACTTACATTGGTGTTTAGATGTTCCTCACTTTTTCTATTTAAATTGATTTAGTTTATCCTGGTTTCTCCTTTTGTCCATCTGTGACATCTGATGTACCTTAAAAACAAAAGAAGAAAGATTAATGGTTTGGCACTGTATATTTAGGACATACAGAAGGTTTTCCCTCACCTTAGGTTCTCCTTTTTCTTTTTCCTCCTTTAAAAGTTTTTAACAATCACTTTTTTTTTTGCGGGGAATAATTTGTTATTTAAAACTATCCCAAACATGATTTCTGGGATTTTTTGTTTTTAGCCTTACTTTGTTGTTGGTTTGTTTTATTTTTAAGTAAAATGAATCTACTCTTAAACGATTGATGAGGAACCTCACACTTCTAAAGATTTTCTGAGATATTTTAGACTAGGTGCTTTGGTTAGTTCATTAATGCTCTGTTTCTGTAAAGCATAATATTGTTCTTTTTATGTGGTTATTAACTAATAGCTGTAGAGCACCATGTTTCTTTTCAAGTTATTCTCAGATGCAGACATGGTGCTTAGGAAAAGGGAGTGTTCCATGAATAAATGTTGATTGTATGGCAGCCTCTTTGAAATATGAAATGCTTATTATGTTATATTATATTAAAGGTTCTGAGAAATTCTTCAGTAAAAATAAGTACTTAATTTACTGTTCTTGTTTTAACTTTTTAAAACTTGGACCCACTTTTTTCAGACTTTAATGCTCTGGGGAGCTTGTCGTTATTCCAGGAGCTATAGTTTTGGGAAGTATAGAGCTAGACCACAGTTTTTAGTTGATTACTTTTTTGCATGTAATGGAATTGCATAAAAGCATCAAGTAAAATCTTTGTGTTCTCTTCAGATTTTAGCCCTGCCGAAGCGTACATTAAATGTTAACTACCTCAATGTGTTATTCTGAGCCCTTCCCCCAATTATTTGGCTTAAGCAAATGATTTTAAGTCACTATGTAGTTAATTTTCTCTCTCATTGCTCAGTACAGTAGTGCATTAAGATTAAAACTTTTTGTGCTTTTAAAGTTTTTCCTGGTTTTATAATTTTTTAATGCAAAGAAGAAGTGCATGAAAATTCTGTCCGGTAGGAAATTTTAAGGGTGTATCACTTCCAGCAACACTGTCTTTAATATGTAATTCTCATCTGCTTGAAAGTAAAACAGTAAATTTAATAGCAAAATATGATAATTTTATTTTCTGCTCTTTCTAAAAGTACTGCTTGAGAGTAAAACCATTGGATTGGACATGAAACAGTTAAATTCAGGCATTCCTGAAAATTTTTCGTTAGGCACTTAGTAGACCATAATGCATAACCAGACAGTCATGAAAAATTCCTGCAAGGGATCCAAATAATCTTGATTTCTTTTCCCCCTTTTTAAATCTCATTTTAGCTGCATTGGGTGTTCAGCAGCCATCACTCCTTGGAGCATCTCCTACCATTTATACACAGCAAACTGCATTGGCAGCAGCAGGCCTTACCACACAAACCCCAGCAAACTATCAGTTACGCAAACTGCAGCACTACAGCAACAAGCTGCAGCTGCAGCAGCTGCATTGCAGCAGGTGAATCTTTAATAGTTTTTGATATGTGACATAGAAAACTATCAGATCTGAGTAGCATGAGTGGGTACCTTCACTTTTTAAAGAAGGAATGATTGTGGATTTTTTCTTATGCTTGTTTTTCTGGTGGTAAAAATTCTATACGCCCAGGGCATATAGAGAAGTATAGTTGCGTAGTCAAAATTTTTAAATTGGGCAGTTCTTATAACTTAATTATTTGAACAAAATTTAGTTCTTAATGGATCCTAGAGTATAAGTAAGCACCATTTTATTTGTTTTAGATGTCATTGAGCAGTTCCAGAAAATTCGTTTTTAGTTTGATTCTGATAATGTATTTGTATGTATGTATATCACTTTTTGAAAATAAATAAAACTAATTCATATTTTCCTTTGAAAAAATTTTTTCCCAGCAATATTCACAACCTCAGCAGGCCTTGTATAGTGTGCAACAACAGGTTAGTTTAAATCTTCTATGTTAAAAATTTGTTTTAAAACCATGTGTTTCAATTCAATTTATATAGATTTTATTTCTTGTCAGCTATCTTAATATATGATTTGAATTCTTTTGGATATAGAAAATGACGTAGGTAAAAAAAAGAATGTGTAAAGGGAGAAGATGATAAGAGGTAAGTCCTGAAGACCTAAATCCTCAACTAGCAGCTAGTGTTTGTCACATGTTTCTAAGAAAGCATGCAGAGGATAATCTGGGAAGAATCACCCTGTTTCTGAGTCTTTGGCTCATTACTCCTATCTGGAGCCCTTAGCCCTACTGTGCTGTACTAGATCACGTATGAGAATGATTTCCTGTTTGAAGCCTAAACCTTAAACCATTGGTTTTCAGCCTTTGTTTTTTTTAAGCAACAGAGCCCTCTTTATTTATTTTTTTCTAATGAAATTGTGTATCGAAACAATATACAAAATACTAAAACCAAGTTGTTGAAAATAGGAGGAAGCCTCCCCATGTAGTTCCCATCCCTGCTCCTAAGGCACATTTGAACAATATGAAAACTGACTAAGACTAAAAGTGAGTTTCTTTGGCTCCTTTATCCCAGTTTTATGCTAAAACTATAAATGATGGTAGGAAGAGATAAGAAAAATAACCCAAGGAGAAACTTGTCAAGGAAAAAGTCTTCATCTGCTGAAATCTCGATAGGTTCTAGCCTAAGCACCCATTCCTGGCTTTTCCAGGGCTAAGAGATAGTCTTCATTCCTTCTCAGGACCTTTAAGAAGCTTTAGGAAAGTATAGCAGTCAGAAGAGGAAAAGGAAATATAAGAGAAGGGGACCCAAAACTTGCATCCAAAGACACTGTGGAGAAACATGAGGCTTCTCAATCCATAAACTCTTATCCCTAGATCCATGTCTTAGTTTCATCCTTGGCTTAAGTCCTTCGGTGCTTCAGAAGCATTGCTTTTTCCCTGAAGGTTGCAATACTCCATTAATAATAGCTTTAAACTAAAAATTGACAAAAGATGTCAAAGTTTGCTATCTTGTTTTCAAAATACCTTAGATTTATTGTAGTTCTGTTATGAAATACACTATTAAAGATTATGTGTTAGATTGATCCATATGAAAATAGCAATAACTCAAATGATCTCTGACTTACAGAAAAATAGTGATTTGATAGATTTAACTTCCGATATGTGGTGACCCCAGGTAAACTGAGTGTTTTGAATTAGAATTTCAGATAGGTTCTTTTAGCCTAGTTTAAGTCAGGTTTCTATTCCAGAGTTTTAAAAATTTCCCTTTTATACCAAATCTTTTATTTTCTAGTAATATTTCCCTTAGCTATTGCTAGAAAAACTATGTCAGTTTGTGTGGTATCATCCACATGTGGTGGCAAATCAGACCATCAGCAGTGATTCTCATTTTAGGGGGATATATATGAATTAGATAGCTGGCTATATTTTTATTTATTTTTTTCAATTACAGTTGATATTCAATATTAATTTATATATTAATTTTAGGTGTACAGCATAATGATTAGACTAAAATTTATGTAATTTATTAAATGATCTCCCAAATAAGTCTAGTACCCTACCTGGCATCGTACACAATTATTACAATATTATTAACTGTATTCCCTATGCTGTACTCTACATCCCTGTGACTATTTTGTAACTGCCAATTTGTATTCTTAATCCCTTTAGTTTTTTCACCCAGCCTCCCTGCACACACAAACCGCACACGTTAATCAGTGATATTGATGATACTAAAGTGTGGTAATTAACACGTGGCAGAACTACAAATCTACCCCACTAGAGAGTTGTGGGGGTTTTTTATGGATGTTATTCCTGAAGAAAAAAGATCAATTTCTTTACTGTTATTGAAAGAGTTATATATCAGGTCTGCAGTTGTCCAATATAGTTGTTCGAAACCTTAAATCTAATAAATGGCCTTCTGTTATTTTTCACATATTTCTTAATTAAAAATAAGGTACCTGTTTAATAGGAAATTTTCCTTAGGGAAAGAAAACATCTATGAAACAATACTGATCTTTTTTTTTTCTTTTTCCTATTTGCAGTTACAGCAACCTCAGCAGACCCTTTTAACACAGGTTAGTTTGATACTACTTTATTTGATATCTGAATGAAGAGTAGACCAAAGTTTCATTTCCTATTCTAGTTTTGCTTTTAGGGTTTAAAGATGAATATTTGTGGATTCACACAATAATTTGTTTAGTAGTGATATAATGTTAAATAAAGACCGAAAGCTTATTTTTTCCTTTGTGGGTTTTGATTGAAGATCCAGCTGCGATCTAGTTTGGAAAAAAAAAAAAAAACAGGTCTTCTTTTAAACTTAATACTGATTTTGGTCTTTACATTTTCTGTGTACTAATATTTTAAGGAAAATTTTTGTACATGTTATATATCTTTTTTAGCTTGACATTAGGAGATAAAGTTATTGTGTTAACTTAATTTTTTTAACAACATTGAAAAGTTTTCAAAATGTAGTGCTACTTAATTTTAGGCTTGTGTTTGTGTGCATGTTTGTTTTACAATCCTTTAAAAGTGTAAACAACCATCCTTGGCTTATATGCTACACAAAAATCATAAACTATGGGCTGAATTTGGTCCATAGACCATGGTTCACTGACCCCTGGTATGTACTTGAGTGAAATACTATCTAACTGTTAAAAAAGAAGCTGAATCTCTTAATAACTGGTGACAGTGATCTTCCCATGGTTAGGGAACTGGGTAGGTGAGGAACAGGAATAAATGGAACCTTTTTACTATATAATCGTTCATACTATTTTAGTCTTGAATCTGTTATTTTTTAAAATTAAAATACACTTCAAATGAGAAATTAAACTCACTTTTCTGTTATTAAAGAACTAAAACTGACTAGCAACTATCTCATATTTTCAATCTCCAATAGAATTTCCAAAATAAGTAGAAAGCTGTTAAGTCTTAGAATAGCATTTCCTGGAGTGTGCCTGTAAACCATAAGTGTGTTAAGGTGTTAAATTTCATGAGAATATAGTTTTGTGTTCATAGTTTAAGAAATACTAAGTTTCTTTACTATATATAGGACTTTCCTTTTTTTAAAAAAATGTAGAACTTTGAGATTTGCTTTCTTGAGCAGATGTAAAACAAATTTCATGCTTAGATTTGAAAAATCAGATGATCTTTTCTATTAAATGATCTTATTTTTATTTACATACAGAAGTTTTAATCAGTATATTGTTATCCAAGTTTGATTGTGCCAGAAAAGACCAGTGAAAGTGTTAACATTTAAATTTTTCCCCAGTTTTTTTGAGATATAATTGATATATAGCATTGTATTAGTTTAAATATACAACATATGATTTGATATATGTGTATGTTATATAATGATCATTATCACAATAAATTTAGTTAACATACATCACCTCACAGCTATAATTTTTTTTTTCTTCTGATGAGAACTTAGTATCTCTTTTAGCAATTTTTAAGTATATGGCATAGTATTAACTATAGTAATCATGCTGTAAATGAGACCCCAGGACTTACCTTATGTAACTGGACCTTCATGCTTTTTGACCACCTGCTCCCATTTCTCCCATTCCCAGACCCTGATCATCTTGCTCCTCTGACAGCCACCATTCTGTTGTTTCTTTTGAGTTCTTTGAAGTTTTTTAGATTCCACATTTAAGTGAGATCATACATACTTGTCTTTGTTTGTCTGACTTATTTCACTTAATATATAGAACTTTCCTGAGTATTATGTTGCTATGGATTTTGAATTTCTAAGAGGGGGCTAAAATATATGTGTTCTTTAAAGTCGTTATACTGTGGTATCTTCTTCCTGGAACAACCTGTGAAAATGTTCATCTAGGGAAACCTGATGAAGTAGATCAAAAATAACATAATTTTTAGACTTGATTCTCATGTTCCAGGTATACATGTTTGTTTTCTAACTTCAATGCATTATTTTTAGCATTTTTAGTTTTAAGTAGTCATTGTTAATTTCTACCTTACTTTGATGTTGATTTTGTTTTATAGCCAGCTGTTGCACTGCCTACAAGCCTTAGTCTGTCTACTCCTCAGCCTGCAGCACAGATAACTGTATCATATCCAACACCAAGATCCAGTCAGCAACAAACCCAACCTCAGAAACAGCGTGTTTTTACAGGTGTGGTTACAAAACTACACGATACATTTGGATTCGTGGATGAAGATGTATTCTTTCAACTTAGGTAAACTACATTAGATATTGGCAGATACTCCTTGGATTTAATATTATGTATATGGTGGCATAGTCATTCAGCATGTGTTACATTTGTACCTGTGACCTTTTTTGATGGAGAATGTGACTGAAGATATCGTTTGACTTTTTTTGAACAAACTGGTTAAGGTGAATTCTTTATAAATAAACATTTTATAGGAGTAACTTATCATTTCTTAACTTTTCATGGGCGGACATGCAGTGAGATTAGGGATTGAAATAGTCATATGCCTTTTAAAATTTAATCATTTTGACATCTAATGACTACTAAAAACATTTAATTGAAATAGTAAAATATTGAATGATTGAATTAACATATTCAAAATAGTATTTTGTTAGTGTCCTGGTGATTGCAGGAAATAAAACTCTCCTTAGATATTTCAAATATATTTCTAATGAACTTCCTTAGAAGTACTTTATTTGGGAAATTAGTTTAATTACTATATAAGATTTTTCTGTAAGTGGGTCTCCTGTTTTCCATTTTACCTGCATTTCTCATTTTCCAAAGCCCAAAGAAAATCTTATTCTTAGGTTATAAAAGTTAAAAAGTTCTGTAGAGGGAGGGACACAATATTAGGATAAAATGGAGTGGAAAATTCTTCCACTTCAAACCCTATATTTATAGAGAGGGTAAAACAGTTCTTAACTAAAATAAGTCTAGGAGGTATATCAGCTTTTTAAAAGAGATTTTTAGGCTTCTAAATCAGATACAGTTTATTTTTAAATACCAAGTATATAAATCTTTTTTAGATTAATCTCTTTTGATTGTGTATATATTTAACTTAATTTTTTTTCCAGTGCTGTCAAAGGGAAAACCCCTCAAGTAGGTGACAGGGTATTGGTTGAAGCTACGTATAATCCCAATATGCCTTTAAGTGGAATGCACAAAGGATTCAAACGCTACCAAATCAGGTATATAAAATACTGAGTTGGGTATCAAAGAAACTTGGTAACAGACTCTTCCAGTTTACAATCTTTCTTTTTAAAATGTTATTTCTTTATTTTTGTTAAGAATCAGTCCCAAACCCAACCTTTACTGAAGACTCCTCCTGCTGTACTTCAGCCAATTGCACCACAGACAACATTTGGTGTTCAGGCTCAGCCCCAGCCCCAGTCACTGCTACAGGCACAGATTTCAGCAGCTTCTATTACACCACTGTTGCAGACTCAGCCACAGCCTTTATTACAACAGCCACAGCAGAAAGGTATATAAAGTTTATCTTTGATTTTTACGTTTCAGACTAATACATAACTCTTTAGTTGTTAAAATAATGTGAGTATGCCTTTAATTACAAAAAAGGCAGAACTTCCAGAATATTTGAAAGGAAGGTTAAATATTTTATGTAGACCACTTCTACTATAGCTATTTGGAAATAGATTTTTATTTTATTGCTCTTATTCAAAGACATGTTCTTTGTGAACTTAAACATCAAAACTATTCTCTGTCCTCCTATTAGTATCTAATCTATAATGGAAGAAAATGTTTTGGGGACTTATTTCTTAAAAATAAAACATTTTTATATACGCGTAGAGTCTGGTGGTAGTACTTTAAATTACTCATTGAGCATTGTGCATCTAATAAATGAACTGTGTTATAAATTTAATTTTGCAAATTGATCATTTGAAACTGGACATTTTCTCACTGAAACTGTTAAAAATGGTAGCCTTGTCTTAAAAGAAGACTACTTGATCGGTATTTTTTTAAAAAATGTAACTGTGGCATTTTCTCTTTTATTGTAAATAGTGACACTTAGGGCAAAGTGATAAAACATGGCAGTTTAACACCCTTGTAATTGCGACTTGGGTGAAAAAACAACATTACTGGTTAACTGTTCTTTTTTTAATAGTTTTACCCTCTAAATTTACACCATCATAATATAGGTTAGCTTTATTTTTGAATTTTATGTGATGTGTGATTCCGTTTATATAATCTTTTGTGTAAGACTTGTTAAATGATGTTTTAAAGTTTTTGGTGCAATTTCATGTGGCTCCAGTTTCTTAATTTTCACTATTGTATAATATTCCATTGTGTGAATATTGTAGTTTATCTATCTTTGGTAAATGTTTAGATTGTTTATAGTTTCTGGTTTCTGAAAATGCTGCTATGAATGTTCTCATATATGTTGTCTGGGGCAATGTACATAGTTTTCCTAGGGCATGTATGTCTTCTGATGGAATTACAGAGTATGTCATAAACTTACTAGGCAGGCAATGCCTGACTTTTCAGGCTACATGGTTCTTTTTTGTTTTCTTTTTTTTCTAAGAAGTTTTGCTTTCCAATTGTGAATTGGGACTTGAATACCATTTTTTCTCCTTCCACTGTCTAAGAAAAGATACGGACTTCTGTGAGAGGGCTCAAGGAGGCAGTATTTCTAGTGGTAATGAGTTGTCCCATAAGCTTGGTATATTGACAGGAGCAATGAGAGTGGGGTGGAAAAAATAAAAGAGAAAAAGAAAAAGGTGTGTTAGGATGAGGGATCAGTAGAGTTGGTGTGCTAAAGTTCATTTGGCAGAAGGGTAGGGAAACCTCCATTGGCAATTAGGGTTCTTTCAGCAATACCAGCCCATTAATTTGGTATAGTATTACTTAACATAAGAAATATTCATAAATTAGCTGGGGTTTTTTACCTCCAAATTCTTGTGAAAATTTTCGGGTGTGTAAAAACATTCAACAGCATAACGATCACTTGTATATTTAAAACTTTAAACAGTTAATATTTTGCCAATGTGTTTTGCCAGCATATACTAATAAATATACACACCACTGGCTTAATCATTTAAAGTAATAACCAGACATTATGACATTTTGCTCCTGTAAAATTAAGCATATCCTTCCTAAAAGAGACTGTTTTCCTTTATTAGCACAATCTGTTATCACATATAAGAAAAAGCATTTAAATCCTATTTATATTTAGATCTCTTCAGTTGTCTTCTAGATGTCTTTCTTCTTCTTCAAGGTGAGGCAGCCCTTGGTTGACCTCACATTGCAAGGACCTTGCCAACTGACAAGGTCCCCTTTTTAAAAATTTTTTTTTACACCTACAGTACCTGGTCTTCCTAGGTGGTCTCCCATCCAAATACTAACCAGGCCCGACCCTGTTTAGCTCCCAAGATTGGTAGATGTATTTTAAAGTTGTTTTTGTTTCCTAAACAGAAAGGTAAGTTCATGCATTATATTGGGTTAAGTCTTTTTAGTCTTTTTAACTCTAGAATAGCTTCCCACTTTGTCTTACTACTTGACTTTTTGAAGAAATTGGACTAGTTGACTTACAGATTCTTTTGGAATGTTGTGTTGTGGATTTGTCTTGATTACTTGCAATGTTTCACCTTGTTCCTCTATCTGCTATGTAAACTATAAACTCTAGGTTAACATTTTACAGGTGTTTTATAATTTACGTTGCATCATAGGAGACATATATTAGATTCTTCCAATATTATTGACACTAAATTTGATTACTTGGTCAAAGTGGTAGCCATAAGTTTTTCTATTATAAGAGGTTCTTTTTCTCTGTACTCTCTGGATGGTACTTTGGCATCCTGTGAGTATCTTGTGGACGAAAAATGGGCCACACACTAAACCTGCCGAGGTCAGGAGAGGCTTGCATGGCGGGCCCTACAAACTCAGAGACTGAAAGTAATCACGGATAGGATGGTCTGGATATAAAAATTCCTAACTGAAAACTAGTCATGGTGGGTGGTTATGTTCTGAGTCTGTAGTTCATTGACAAAGGTCGATCTTTATTTTAAGTAAGCTCGTCTATGTTGTCTTTGCATTTAAGATAACATACCCTTGGAATGTCAAAGTAATCTCCTTTTTCTGGGTTTCTCAGGGTACAGCCTGCCACCAGAGCACGAGACCACAGTTCTCTATGTGCTATAAATGTTGATTATTAACAATCCTATACCCACCAATGTAAAAGAAGTATCTGTCTCCCTTTTTCCTTTTCATCCAATCCCAGAGCTTTTCCCACTTTGCTTTCTCTCACCCCATTAATCTACCATCAGTAGGTTTCTTGTAACCCTCCTTATGTCTTTTCCTTTGATTGTAATGTATAAAGTAAGCTGCAGAACGACTGTTCTCCAGAGCATTTTCTCAATCTGTTGAGATTTTGCTTCTCAATAATCATCAGTTTGGCTCAATCATCAGGTTTGGACATTTCTTACGATGACAGCCTTGTTATATAGCAATCTTTGGTTCAATGTCTATAGGTTAGGGGTTGGCAAATTGTACCCCTTGTATTTTGTCCATGGCCTTGGTTTTGTATGATCCCTGAACTAAAAATAATTTTTGCATTTTTAAAAGGCGGTAAATTATGCAAATATTCAAAATGGTCTCTACCATTCTTGGTCCACACAGCCTAAAATATTAGCCAACATTTTCTTTCTATAAAATTTAACCAGGTAATGCTTTTGAACTTTGTTTTTAAATAAGTTAAAATACCTTTTTTTCTGTATCTTTTAAAGCTGGTTTATTGCAGCCTCCTGTCCGTATAGTTTCACAGCCACAACCGGCACGACGGTTAGATCCACCATCCAGATTTTCAGGAAGGAATGACAGAGGGGATCAAGTGCCTAACAGAAAAGATGACCGAAGGTAAGTTTTTAAAAGTATACTTTTGTTGGTTGCAAAATGTGAACACTTCATGCCACTTGAAAATAGTTCAGCTGGTAAGTTTATGTTATGTGTATTTTACCACAATTTGAAAAACTATTTAAAGACATATACATACTATGGATTCTTGCTCATAATTCTATTGTTATTTCATGAAAGAACTCTTGGATAATGCCAGAAATATTAGTGATTTTAGAAAAATTTGCTTTCAGTCGTGAAAGGGAGAGAGAAAGACGTAGATCCAGAGAAAGATCTCCTCAGAGAAAACGTTCCCGGGAGAGATCTCCTCGAAGAGAGAGAGAGCGATCACCTCGGAGAGTTCGCCGCGTTGTTCCACGTTACACAGTTCAGTTTTCAAAGTTTTCTTTAGATTGGTAAGTTAATTCTTTCCCTAGTTGTTTTATTGAATTGCTAGTTTTGTAATTTTGTATAGTTGGGTAGAATGTGTTACATAGAGATATTTTTCCTGCAGCTTTTAATTTCCCGACATTCAGTGCTCTTGGGTTCTATAAGGGCAGAAATGTAATTGGAAGTAGCAGTTCAGTTCTTTGAAAGTGTTGCATTATTTTCATACACTCATTGAAGATATCAGCCATTGAAAAGGGCAGCCCTTCTGTGATTAAGTTATTCCTTCAAATTGGAATTATTTATGATCTGATTTATTGATGACTTTATTAAAGTTCATGCATATCTGTTTTGTATGATGAAGTAATAATACAACAGTGGATCAAACATCCCAAGTTAGCTATGGCAATGTAGTGTAAGAGAAACATAGATATACATATATACTCACATATAACAAACGTGTGTATGTATACATAATACATTTTTCAGCCTTTGGAAGTAATAAGCAAGTTACCAAGAATTTCTGAGCTTTGCCTACAAAATGGGAATTATAGCAACTAACAATTATTGTGAGATTGAGTTCATTTATCTAAAGCAACAGTTTGTGGTATTTGTAGGTATCTAGTAAATAGCTACAAAGTTGTAATTCATGACAAAGCAAATTATGGGGAAAAGGCAAATTGGTAAATGACTGAATTACTCTAAGGTAAAGAATCATCTGAAGAACCTGGGACTTGCAATTATGTATATGATAAATTAACAGATGGAAAAAAATAAGTTGACAGTAAAATAAAAATGAATTCTTTAAAGCAGCATTTAAAGCTGTTTCACATAGCAACAAATAACTGTGCACTTCAGTGTACTGAGAGGATATTGCTGCATTTCAACAAAATGTGATAATATTGGCCTATGAAAAGTTAAAATTTCTATATGTTCAGTTATAGATTGAGTAAACCAGTGTATTTTATTTAAGCTACTCAATGTCAAAAAAAGTCTTGCTTGGTTACTTTGCTTAATTATGTAGTTAGTGTTCATTTACTCTTGACTAATGGTCAACTCTGCAACTACTCTTAATTTGTACTAGTTTTCTTGTTACCCTGTTTACTTGTATATGTAAAAAAATACCTAATCTTCATGTTTCAGAAAAACTTTTTAGAACCAAACAATTTCTCCAGCCAAAAGATATTAAATAGAGCGGCTCTGCTTTTAAACTCATCTGTTCCCAGTCTAGAATGCTATTCTGGGAAGAGTTGATGCATAGGATATAAATTGAACAACTATCTCTCCTCTTTCAAGTTAGACCTTTACAGTTTTACTTCATCACTTTGAAGTTAATCCCAGAATATCAAATAACCCCATTACAAATAAAAGTGATTTTAAAGTTTCTATACCTCTTCTCATAGTTGTAGAAATCAAGATTTTCTTATAGTGATATTATTATGAGACTATATATCGAGAAATGATTTATTTGTATTTCTTACCTCTTGTTTTATTATAGATTTTATTTCTGTGGGTTAAGATACAAATTCATAAATTCTGGGATGGGACGCTAGGAAACTATTACACATACTTTCTATTTACAGCACTTTAAAAACAAAATTCAAATACCTGTTATTCACATTTTTCATTATTTCGGCAGCAGAATTTTATCCAAATAAAGTATACTTATATCAGTATTCATAACTGGCAAGTTTATCATTCTATATTTATTATTTGTAGGCTTCAAATAAAAAAGACATCTCTAAAAATGTATTAGTTCACATTTATACCCGGGGTTTTAGTTGTCTTTAAAAAAGACAATATAATTATCATTTCATCTTCCAAATTGTTGGTGTTTTCTATTTTTCATTATGCTTTTAACAGAAATCTCTTGGCTTTTTACCAGATTGATTTACCTTTGAAAACTCTGCTTCTTAGGAAAAAGGAAATCATCCTTTTAAAAAAAAAATCAGTATGCCATATTAAAAGGCAAGAAACTTATCTTTGCATAATAAGCAATCAGGTATGGATCTTAATCATAGAGAGGTATGGAGGTGTGGATAATCCAAAAAAAAATTGGATTTTGCTTTCATGTGCATTTTTATTTTTAATTTTGAATGCAAGTATTCTTGACCTAGGATCTTACATAGAATAAAGATTGTATTTCTTTCCTATACTGTATAAAACTGGTTGAGGAACATTCATACTAATTTGATACCATTTTTATCCCTTCTTTGTATCCATTCTATATGAATCATAATTTTCTCAAAAGTACACAGTTTGAATCGAGGCAGAACTGCTTTTGTTCAGATCTTCTCTGGAGCTGGGGTTGAAGTTATTTCAAAGGGTCTTCTCTAATGAATTTTAAGCTACACACAAAAAGTAAAGAAAGGTAACATTTAGATAAACTAGTTATTTATTCAAAGCTGTAAGTAAACTATTTGAAAATGAGATTTTCATATACCTCTATGTACATCGTTAGCTCATTAAATAATTGACTATCCATTTGCCGCTGGCTTTTAACCATGTCAGCTTATATATTTAGCTTCAGAATGGGTGAATGTTTATACAGTCTTTGGTATTAAGGCTATTTATTCACTACTTATGTCTGTCTTTCAGTCCTAGTTGTGACATGATGGAACTAAGGCGCCGTTATCAGAATTTATATATACCTAGTGACTTTTTTGATGCTCAGTTTACATGGGTGGATGCTTTCCCTTTGTCAAGACCATTTCAGCTGGGAAATTACTGCAATTTCTATGTAATGCACAGAGAAGTAGAGTCCTTAGAAAAAAACATGGCTATTCTTGATCCACCAGATGCTGACCACTTATACAGCGCAAAGGTTTGTGTTCTATTGTGATATACTGCTGAAATATCTGAGCAGTTATTTGTATTGCGTCTATATGCAGAGCTAATCTTCAGAAGATGGTTATTAGGTTTAATACTTGTGTTTTTTTCTTGTCTGCTTGATTCTGTTTTGGTTATTTAAGTAATTTAATGTAATTTTTCTTTACCCTCTTACATTATAAAATTATAGTTATCATTTTAACATTTTGAACCTCATAAAAATGTGAAGATGAAATTAATGTAAAGAGCCTTTTGTAATGTTCTATGACTTTGGGTAGGTCCAGATGAAAATATAGTGGTGGATAGTGGGGGTGGATGTACTATATGGTAGTTTGCAGAGTGACATTCTGTTATCACTCTGGTCAGTTGTGGTCTGCTATTTTTAAAACATTGATCAAAAAGCTTCCTTTGAAAAGTTAAAACTATAATTATAAAGTATCTAATACCATTTCTACTATAGCATTTTACTTTCCATTTTTATAAAAAAAAATCAGGTGTCTAATATGTAAGGATAATTAGTGGTGCTTCTCATTTTTTTACATTAGACTTTTGACAGGATTGAATTATTTGACTATAATAGGTAATGCTGATGGCTAGCCCTAGTATGGAAGATTTGTATCATAAGTCATGTGCTCTTGCTGAAGACCCACAAGAACTTCGAGATGGATTTCAACATCCTGCTAGACTTGTTAAGGTAAAATGAAACATTTGCTTTAACTGTGGGTGTATATTTGTTGTGCTTGGTTCTAACTATGTATATAAAATTAAAAAACACTACCTTTTAAATCTTTTTGATTAGTTTAATTAATTTTAGTATTAAGGCACTCAGAATTTAATGATGTAGATGCTTTTTTCATTGCAGATTATGCTTATATCTTATTCGTATATCTACTTCAGCTGTTATTTTGATGTTTTATATTTGTAATGTAGAAAAATCTTAGTGATAATGGATTTAGTGTCTTTGGATGCTTTTAAAGTGTGAATTATAGCTTGCTTCTTTTAAAAGAACTCTTTATCTGAAGAAATACTTTAGAAGGATGAGTTATGATGTGTAAATCCTATTCCATTGCTGAAATGCAGTGTGGAACATGATGAACTGAACTCTTCCTTGACTGACAGATACCAGAGGTAGTAAAAATTATATTGGAAAGGTTTGTACCTTTCCTTTTAAAGTATTTTATTTGTAATTTGATGTTGCATAATATATATAAATGATTCTTTGTTTTGAATTAGTTTTTAGTGGGCATGAAAGGCAAGGATGAAGCCATGGCCATTGGAGGCCACTGGTCTCCTTCGTTGGATGGACCAGACCCAGAAAAAGACCCCTCTGTGTTGATTAAGACTGCTATTCGTTGTTGTAAGGCTCTGACAGGCATTGATCTAAGTGTATGCACACAATGGTAAGTATCGATTTATTTCTTGATTAGAAGTGTTTTTCTAATAGTTTATGTAGTTTTTCTAATAGTTTGTCTGTCAGCCCCTTATTTCCCCTTATTTTAGCAACCTTGATCGTGCAGGTAATCTCAAAGGAAAAATCCCCATTTGTAGCAAAAGTTTATTTGGTGCCAAAAATGTTTGGGGGGAAAAGGATTAAGAACTAATCAAAATAAAAACTGAAAATGTAAATGTTTGTTATGAATGCTACTTGGAAAGTCGCGATGTCATGTTGAAAATACTTTTATTTTCACAATGCATAGCTGCGAGAAGATCGTCAAGAGAGAACTTCATTTCATTATAATTTCTTTTGTTATAAAATGATGTAGTTGCTGATTATTTTTGTTCAGCCATATTTTCTCTTGAGGCTTATTTGACCTGTGTATTTTAGTATATTGCTTGTGACTTTAATTGAGAATTTTTTTTTTAGCACATGAAATCTGAACAGCTATCCAGCTTCTTCAGGTATTCTCTAAAATATGGGTAGCTCTGTAATCAAACTTGAAAATGTCTTGGGGAACATATCCTTCTTTTAACTATAAATATTATACAAATGTACCAAAAGAGGAACTATGGCTTCTATAATTTTTTTTTCTTTAGACCAACCTCAAGTTCTTGCAGCAAAATTTCTTTACTTGATGTGCTACAAGTGAACTAGGGTCTTTAAAATGTATTTTAGAATTTTTTTTCCAACATGCTTCTTCCCTTGCAACAGGTACCGTTTTGCAGAGATTCGCTACCATCGCCCTGAGGAGACCCACAAGGGGCGTACAGTTCCAGCTCATGTGGAGACAGTGGTTTTATTTTTCCCGGATGTTTGGCATTGCCTTCCCACCCGCTCAGAGTGGGAAACCCTCTCCCGAGGATACAAGCAGCAGCTGGTCGAGAAGCTTCAGGGTGAACGCAAGGAGGCTGATGGAGAACAGGCACTGAACGCTAATCCCTTTTTCTATTTCCGCTTCTCACAGGCACAGGAACACAGGCACAAATGCACACCACACACTACATAACAAACACACATGGAGGAACATAACTGTTAACAGCGACTGGTAATCCAGCTTTCAGCAGTATAGTTGTATGTTCTTTTTTGTTTAAAAAAAGTCTGTCTATTATGCTAATTTTAAAGAGTGCTGAGACCTCAAAGGAAAATAAGTTGTGCTTAAATTGCACAGAATTTTGTTTTTATCATAGGTCTAGTTGCTGGAATCTGGGACCAGTTGTTGAGCAAGATTCAGTATTAAGCCATTTAAACATTTTGCCATTTTCTAAAATTTAAAAAATTTTCTCTTTCACGGTCATCAGTTCTAGTCATGGATATTTGAAATTGGACAACCACAAGTCTGAGATTTGAAATTTCAGGCTATGTGGCATCGTCTTTGGTACATTTGAAAGGTCTTACTAAATCAGTCTTGACTTTGGGTGGCTTGAAAATTGGGGCAAGATCACACACTGTGTGGTTAGTGGAGACCGGCAGTGTTTGTGCATCCCTGATATCCTTTGTGTTGTAATTTATCACCCTTTTGTGTTTCACAGATCTGGCTTTGATTGGCTGATGAGTGTCTTTGTGATCAATTAAAAGTGGTAGAATGTATGTACGTGGACTTGCCTAAATAATAACTTTAGGAGAAGACAATCTGAAACATTTGTGACCTTGCACAGATCAGCAACAGACTTTTAAAAATAAATTACCTTTATTTTAAGGTTTCAGAATAGTAATTATGTTCTTAACTTTGTGTATCAGGATGAAGAAGAGAAGGATGATGGTGAAGCTAAAGAAATTTCCACTCCTACCCATTGGTCTAAACTTGATCCAAAGACAATGAAGGTAACTTTGAAAAAGATAGTATTTAATTTAAAATCTCTAAACAGGAGTAGAGAATGGTTTGTGTTTTTTTCAGATAAAAGCTATTAGAAAAAAGTCCATTGATTTTACATATTCTATATTGTATTTATGTATATAAAGTAAAAGGGGATGTCATAAATCAGTTTAGCCAATGTTTGTTGAATGCAGTATACAAGTGCTTGTTTTGTGAGCAACGTTTCCTGATTTGGTAACTGGGCAAGAAGGCAGAATTTCTGCGCTTAAGTAACTTAAAGGAGAAGGAAAAAACGTAGAAAAAAGATCCAATTTTTAAAGTAAAATTTAGAAGTGAAAAGTGGACTGATACTACATCTGAGCTGTATCGATAATACATAAGAGCCTCTTTTGAAAACCTTTGGTTTTGTTTGTTTTGCTCCCCCTTCCCCATCTCTGAACTTAGTATTTTCCTATAGTTTTGGACTTTTGGGACCATAATGTGAATGTAGATCCATGGATTCTACATACATACGTTCTGCATAGATAAGAAGATCAGAGGCTGATCATTACTCAGTTTTGCTGTTTATTTAACACAGAAACTGACCTTTTGATTAACTTCTGTTATCAGCAAAAAAAAAAAAAGTTTTCCTTTTTTATGAAACTAGATTTTTGCTATTTTTAATAATTGAGAGAACGTATCTCATGTTTGTTATTCTTGCATTATTTCAAGTAGTCACGATCAACATCATGTTTCAGAGAGAGTCCTATAGGTCCAAAAAAATAAATAGATTAAGCCTGCATCCTAGGACTTTTAGTTAAAGGATGGCTTTGCTATTAAGTTTCTCATTTTAAAACTTGTATTTCTTTTGATTATAAATGTAATGCATATTTTAAAAATTGGTACATACTTACAAGAAAAAAATAACTGAAGCCTATCATGCAAACACAACCACTCTTAAAATTTTTACATATTCCATTATTTTTTCCTGGGTAAAAGTATTGTGATTGGTTGGTTGGTTCTAATTTATAAAAAATACTGTATCATTTCGATTAATATTAATGTTTCTCATGTAATTATTTTTAATTTCTCTATACTGTTCCTTCTAGTTGATGTCCTTTTTCTTGCATATTTCTTATATTGGATATTTAGATTCTCCACTTTTTTTGGTGGGAGTGACTATTAAAAAGAATGTGTAAATGTTTTTGTGTTTTTGTGGGTGTTTAGGATTTTTTTCCCCGTGCTTAGGATTTTTTTTAAGAGTAAATTCCCAGAGATTAGAATTACTGTGTCAGAGCATTAACTATTTTTAAGCATCTTAAAACATCATAAATTATTTTTTTAAATATTCTATCAGTTTGCATTTTTACGAACATTTTTATGAGCTATGTAAGTACTCCTTTCACCAGCGTTTTAAGAGTCAGAGAGAAGATAATTGCGTTTTGTTTCCTATTTCAGTATCCCATTTTCTTTTCCTGTGTATATTTAGGTAAATGATCTCCGAAAAGAATTAGAAAGTCGAGCCCTTAGTTCCAAAGGGTTAAAATCCCAATTAATAGCCCGACTGACAAAACAGCTTAAAGTAGAAGAGCAAAAAGAAGAACAAAAGGAATTAGAGAAATCTGAAAAAGAAGATGAAGAGGAGGATGATAGGAAATCTGAAGATGATAAAGAGGTATGTATATACGAAATTGTTTAAATATACAATTAAATATAATATTAGGTTATAGGGAGTTGTTAGAATATGTATGGTGTACTTTTATTAAGATATAATTTGCGTGACAGTAAAATTCAGTCTTTTTAGTAAATAGTTCTATAAGTTTTGACAAGTTCGTATAGTCATGCAACCACCACCAGCAGTCAAGGTTTAAAACAGGTGTGTTGCCCGCTAAAGATCCCTTGTACCCTTCTGTAAGTAAGGTTCTTTTTTATTGCTAAATAATATCCCATAGTATCAATGTATCATAGTTATTTATTCATGCTCTCTTGAGAGACATTTTAGTTATTTTCAAGTCATGTATTTTTATTTTTAGAAATGAATAATTAATTATTCATGTTTTAGATATAGAAATTGAGACAAAATTTGGTGGACAGACAGAGCCTTCAAGTTCAGAAATTGAGTTCTGGTGTGGAGTGTATGTTCCAGAATTTTGCTGCTTCTGAAGCTATGCATTTGATTGCATCTGAATCCTTAATACTCGGAGACTGTTTTAATGCCCGATAGAATAACCCCTGAATGTATAGACCTGTCATTTCTTTTCTGAATTTGAAATATAAGGATATGAGAAGTGTATTTTAACACCAATTATTGGATAGACCAACATTATGTTTTTTCTAATGCAATGCATTAGAAATATATACATTATTTATATAGTATTCATGCCAAATGTTTACTTTTAATCTAATTTTGAGAAAACAATCAGATAAATTTAGAATATGAAAAATTCTACAAAGTAACTTATCTGAACTTTAAAAACAATGTCCATTTAATGAAAGACAAAAAGTTAGTGAGACATGACAACTGAATGCACTGATTGAAATTTGACCAGATCCTAGATAGGGAAAAAAATAACCATAAACAGTATTTTTAGGATAATTAGAGAAATTTGATAATAGATATGGATGTGATATTAGATAATATTGAAGCGATGTTAAATTTCTGGGATTATGTAAGAGATTAACCTTAAGAGATGCATGATATTTCATTCAATAGGTTATAAATATATTTTCGATAGTGAAATTCTTCAGAGCTAGCCACTGGGAGCCCTTTCAAGTTGGCTTCTGTGCCCTTTGACATATCCTCATCAATTTTTGAGGACTTCCTTATTTTGCAGCACAATATATTGCTTCTTTTTCACTGTGTACTATACCACCCTAACTCTGAAATCAGCACTTTCCCCCTGGGAAGCCCTGGTACTTTATGTATATTGAAAGTCAGGAGTTTATACTAATCTGTCTAGTATCACAGAGTTCATTCTAGTTTTCTCTCTTTCCATATATCTAACTCCTTTCTTTAAGAATGAGAAATGTAGCTTTCATTATACTTAATATATTTGCTTACTACAAGCTCAGTTGTCCAGTGCACTCACTCCATTTCCGATCTAGGTACTGTACTCTCCTTATTCTACTTTGGTCCGACTCCCTACGCTATGTCGTTTCTTTGTATGGTTGCCCACCTGGCTCCATTTGGGTTTCTTTACCTGGAAACTAGGTAGCTCATCTGCCAGTCTCCATCCCTTGTGTAGACATCTGCTTTGCTGGAGTTGTGCTTTAGAACTGAACTGTTCAGGACAGGAAGAGTAGAAAGAGAAGACGAGGAAGAACCAGTCTTTACTTTTTGATATTAGTGGCCATTGATGCTCAAATCCTAGATTTTATTGATTCTTTTGGGTCGAAAAATGGTGATACTGTAATTCTTATTTTATTTTTAAATATTCCCCTCATTTGCCATTTAAATACCCAGTGATAGTTTTTAAATATATATACAGTTATTTCTCAGCATCCATTGGTTTCTTAATATCCATTGGGGGTTGGTTCCAGGCTTCACACAGATAATGAAATCCACAGATGCTCAAGTCTCATATAAAATAGTGTACTATTTGCATATAACCTGTATTTGCAAATAGGCTATAGCAGGGTTTCGCTTCATTAGAAGAGTGTATTCAGCGTAATGCTTGGCACATAACAAATTTAAATTTTGCTTTCTGGAAGTTTCTGGGATTTCCCCCCCTGGAATATTTTTGATCCACAGTTGGTTGAATCCAGGGATACAAAACCTGCAGATACAAAACTCATGGAGACAAAGGGCCTGCTGTTGAAGGCAGAATCAGTGTTTGATTCTTCTTCTTTTTTTTTTTTAAATATAAAACACTTCGTGAATTTTCATCATCCTTATGCAGGGGCCATGGGTATCTTCTCTGTATCATTCTAATTTTGGTATATGTGCTACTGAAGCAAGTACTATTTTTCTTTGTCCAGTTTTCAATATAATGAATAGATTCCTTGCCATCTTCAGATGGTTACATGTTTGTTTTTGAATATCATTAAGAATTTAATTTAATCATATTTAAAGGGTTTTAATTTTTTTTCAATTATTCTTATTGAAGCTCAGATTACCCTGTTTTTTTCTGCCAGTGGGTGAGAATATATTTACAGATATACAATACTAATAGTACCATCATCTAGATTTTTGCAGAAGTTAATTTTAAAAAATTTTTGTATTTTTTACCCCTATTTTCTCCTTACTGTTTTTATGTTGTACGATTCCATTGTTCTAGTATATAGCATTACATACATATTGTACTCTCATTTAATCCTCATTTAATCTTGGTTCTACAAGTAAGTATTTAATGCTTACCACTAAGCCTTTTGTCATTGTCTCTGAAGCTCATCTCATCCTCTGGCTTTTTTCACTTAGCATAATGTTTTCAAGGTTCAGCCATGTTGTAGCATGCATAATGTTCCATTGTGTGTATGTACATTTTGTTTATCCATTCATCTGTTGATGAACACTTGGATTGTTTTCACCTCTCAGCTGTTGTGGATGTTGCTATGAATAAGCAAGTTTTCTTAAATAATATTTTTTCGTATTCTGCTCCCTTGCTTTTGTTTTCTTTAAGGAATTTTTTTTATCTCACACCAAACCTTGTTGCTTTCTCAATATTAGTCAGTTTTTTCTTCAGCTGTTTTCATATGATTTTTAAATTTTCCCTGTTTTGTTCTCTTAAGGTATTATCTCTGAATTTGTGTGCTTTTGTGTTGTTTCCAGTTTTACTCTTAAATTTCTGAAACTTTTTTTTCTAATTATTTCCTGAATGCTAGACCTCGTTTCCTATTCATATTCTTCTTTCATGTCTTGTAACAATTTCTTAATGTCTTTTAGCACACTTTTAAAAAGAAGTTAGTATTTTTATCTGTCTTGTACTCACTTTCATTGCCTGTAGGGACGTAATTCTGCTCTTGTTTTCTTTTTTTAAAATAGTAACTTTGTGTGGAATTTGACCTCAATATTTTTCTGTTGCTCATTTTATGTGAATTTAGTTTGCCTAAAATTGTATTGGAAGGGGGTTGCTTGAGATAGCTTTTCTTAATTCAGAGAGCTCTGTTTTCTTGTTCTGTTAAAAATATGGTGGCTTGCTTTCTGAGATTTCTGTCTTCTCTTGCCCTCTATCGCTTTTATCTGGACCTTTTCTATATCTCTGTTGTCACTGTCCTGCTCACTATTGGTTCTACTCCTGGAAGTTTCTCCTCGGTGTGGGGCCCTGTGCTGGAAGGATGCCCTGGTAAATCAGTTTTGCAAGTTCCTGGGACTAGAGTATTATAGGACCTTGTAGGTGTTAACAAAGACCCCTTATATTCACTATTACTGGAGGTAGAACCTTGCCTAGTTTTAGCTGCTGTTGTTACACTGACCAGCCACACTTTCCAGCGAATGCCTGTTGATTTACTGTTCTTTTTCTATTGATTATTTTGTGATTTTCTTGTTCTTAGATCTGTCAGACCACCACGCCATTGCCTCTTTCTACTTCCCCCCAACAGACACCAGTAACACATAGATCTTTTAGGTCTTGTGGCTTTTTCCTACTCATTTGTACATTGGGGATTATGGAGATATCTTGTTACCTTGTTTTGTTGTGAATGTACATGGATTTTGGGTTTTTGTATCTAGATTATTCTGTCTCTCTTTAATGGGAAGATTCAGGAAGATCCAGAAATTATGGTACCGCCATTATTTTCCCAGAATTCCCTTATGTATGTAACATTTACATTGGTTTTTTTTCCCACTCCTCTTTAGAAGGCAGTTTCTTATGCTGGGAAATCTAAAGAAAATTAGGAGCCATAAAAACTATTATCCTCTTTAGTCATTTTGACATCTTCTCCCTTCTCAGCCTTATGGTTGGTATAATCACCAAAAAGGGTCACACGAATTTTTTCTTTACATGGAATACATTTGATTATAGTTGACCATTGAACAACGCTGGAGATGGGGTGCCAACACCTGCTCAGTCAAAAGTTTAAATACAACTTTTGGCCCCCAAACTTAACTACCCTCAGTATCTGTGGGGGATTAGTTCCAGGAACCACTGGGGATTCCAAAATCCATGAGTGCTTAGATCTCCTATATAAAATAGCTTAGATGCATAGTCAGCCCTTTGCATTCATAGACTTGCAGCCACAGATCAAAAACATTACAGGTACTTATTGAAAAAAAATGTTCATATAAGTGGACCTGTGAAGTTCAAACTTGTGTTGATCAAGGGTCAACTGTATGTACATATTATACATGGAGGTTTAACCTTTACTTAAAATTTCAAATATCTAGGAAGAAGAAAGAAAACGTCAAGAAGAAATGGAACGCCAGCGTCGGGAAAGAAGATATATTTTGCCTGATGAACCAGCCATTATTGTACATCCAAATTGGGCTGCGAAAAGTGGCAAGTTTGATTGTAGCATCATGTCTTTGAGTGTACTTTTGGACTACAGATTAGAGGATAATAAAGAACATTCATTTGAGGTAATGTTTTAACTTTGAATTGGGAACTAAATGAAGGCCACACATTTTGATTGGGTAATATATATCTTAAGCTTCTTTGAGTGCCTTTTTCATTGCTTCTGTTTTTTGTTTATTTTTATTTATTTATGCATTTATTTAATTTTTCATCGTAATTTCTTTGATGGGGGGGGGGACTGACTCCTACAGACTCACTTTTGCTGATTGCCTTTCTGCGGTATGATTTAAATGTTCCTCTGGCCTCTATATCCTGTAAACGGATAGTTGAATCTAAAGTCTTAATCAGGTTCAGGTTCAATTATATTTTTTTTCATAAGACCACTTCACACATAGTAACGTGTTCTTTTAGCAGAATATCGGGAGATATATGATACAGAATGTTTAATTGCCTCTCAGAAGAGAGGTAATAGTTTATTCCTTTGGAATTAAAATACAAATTAATGGGATCAAAATTTTAACTTGTGATTGAATTATAAGGTATGATAATTGATGTTTGTTTTTTCAACGTGAATCTGTTTTTTGTACTATTTTAGAGGAGCTTTACAACATATAGCTTGGCATTTTCCAAAAACTATTGAAGACTTTTATCCCTAAATAAATGATTGCTTTATATTTTGAATAAAGCAATGTAAACTATTCCAACATATTAATTTTGTAATAACTTGTACAAAATTATACTTATGTTTAATTATTGTATCTTAGCGACTTTTTTTAGTTTATAAATTATGTTGGTAACATTAGTCATACCCCAAGAAGTCATTGACTACCAAATGGTAAAATGAAAATGAAATAAAGTACTTAGACTGGAGAGTTACAAAGAGAGGATTCCTGGCAATTAGGTGTAAGGTGCATGCAAATGTCTTGATATAAAATGTTACAAGTATTAAAATATTTTCAATGTTTGATACATTAATACTACATGATTTTATTTGTATTATCAGTTGCCCTGAATTTAACTTAGTAGTACCTACCATGTAGTAGTCATTCAGGATTTAAGTATATGAAAAAAAAATAGTCTCTGGTATTACTTACTGCTTGTAAAGTATATACTGTATTTAACCGATGCTACAGGAAGATCTCAAATTAATGCTGCTCTGGTGGAAACAAAGTGATTTCAAAACAGCCTTTTGCTAACAAAGTGATTCTTTATTTTTTCTTCCCCACCTAATATATCCCCTTCATTAGTTTCCTTCTAACCTATCATTAAAATGCAGAACTTATTTCCCCCTCTCTTTAATTTCCCCTCCCTCTTTAATTTCCCCTCCTCTCACAATTCCACCCCTGACCTATGGATGTTGCTGTTTTCCTTTAAGAACTGGATCTCTGAAGGCGGGGCATCCCTCCCACACACTCACAGTGTGCACCTGGATGGTGCACCTGGAGCCTGGCACACCCAGGGTATGGTCCATGGCTCCACCTGGGGTGCAAACCTAGGACCTTCTGGGTGTAAAGCAAACGTGCTAACCACTACACTAGGGAGTAACCCCCCAAATGCAGAAGTTATTTTGATACTTGAGTTAAAAAAAAATCTGTAAGAAAAAGCATATATTATTAACATTATAAATTTTGGGCTGATTTAATTAATGCCAGATGTATCCGTCTTTCAGCGCTTGTAAAGATGCAGAATTCTGCTCTTCTAGTTACTGTTCTAGGCTTCCATTCTAACATTTTAACTACTGCTTTTTATTCTCTAGTTATAAAAAACTCTAAAGAAAAGATAATCCTTTTGCAATTTATTTACACAGATTTTGTTTAGTTTACATTAATGGTTAAGATAAAGTGGAATTTTTAACATCTTTAATGGTCATTTTACTGATAATAGATTTTTTTTATTTAAATGTGTAAAGACAACATGAATTGGAGAAAAGAAAATTATAACGTCAATTATAACATGAATACCTTGTTATTCTTTATGATAGGGAAAATAGTCTGTTTTACCAAATAACACTGAACAGATTGCCAAAGATTACATATTTTACATTTCATATTAATCTGTTGAAAGCAGTTAACCTTAGAAATATTTACATAGAAAATTTCGAGTATGATTTTAGATTCATGAGTATGTTAACAGTCATCATCCATGGATCCTTGCATAGTAATAATGGTAATGTATGTTTCCTACTCAGAATTGTTTTCCCCCTGCCCAAATCTCTTCTAGTATCTATATGGACATTTCCCTGCTACCTTCAGGTCACTTTTCAAGTGTCACCTGATTAAAGAGGTCTTCTCTGATTACTTTCTTGTTACTCTCTATGCTTTCACCCTGCTTGTTCTCTTATAATTTGTTGTTGATTTGGTATCTCATACTTTTCCCCACTATATTGTTAGCTCATAAGAGTCAGGATTTTTATCTGCTTCACTGCTAAAACGGTGCTTAGAACAGTTCCTGGTACTAGACATTTCATAAAAACTGCTAAGTAAATAAAGTACATTTACCATAAAGATTAATTTGTGTAAGGTAGTAGAAATATTTTTTCTACTGATTTTCATATTTTCTGTAGTGCAGTGTATTTTTCATAATATTTGACCAAAAGTATACAAAATACAGTATTTATATCTTCAGAAGGAATTTTTAGGATTTTGAGGCTTCTGAATATCATTGACATCAGTTATTATAAATTTGTTATTAGTCACATTGTTAGATATTGCAAATTATTATTTGATAAATTGCCAGTTGTCCTGGATTATTTTCACTGTTTCTATTAAAGATGTTTGGGTTATTGTTGGTCTCTTTTTATAGGTGTCATTGTTTGCAGAACTTTTCAATGAAATGCTTCAAAGAGATTTTGGTGTCAGAATATACAAATCATTATTATCTCTTCCTGAGAAAGAGGACAAAAAAGAAAAGGAAAAGAAAAGTAAGAAAGATGAGAGAAAAGATAAAAAAGAAGAAAGAGATGATGAAACTGATGAGCCAAAACCCAAACGGAGAAAATCAGGCGATGATAAAGATAAAAAAGAAGATAGAGATGAAAGGAAGGTCCGTAATTATTCTGTAACCAGCAACCTAATTTAGACGTTTTTGATTAGTCTTCTAGAGTGTAACTAATAGTGAATAGTGAAATATAAAGGCCAAACTAAAAAGTTTTAGTGTATTAGAATTGAAGTCTTTGAATTAAGCCCATGTAAAAATCTATAACTAGTTTTATGGTAAATTTTTTTTAGTTTAAGCCACACAGCATGATGATTTGATTTACATATATTGTGAATGGCAGTTTACTCTCAAAGAGTATTATTGTTACAATAAATTAATGTGATTCTATTTCAACTAAATTTAGTGGATTTAGTTGTTTTTGGGTTTTGTCATTTCATGTTTGGTGAGATGAGATACCTTGCTTAATTTTAAGACATTTTAAATTACAGAAAGATGATAAAAGGAAAGATGATTCTAAAGATGATGATGAAACTGAAGAAGATAATAATCAGGATGAGTATGATCCAATGGAAGCCGAAGAAGCTGAGGATGAAGAAGATGGTATGATTCAAATTTATTTCTTAGGATGAAAAATACATTTTTTTGTTCAGTGACTTTGTATCACTGAAATCTATACTTTTAATATTTTTTTTTTTTTAATAGAAATAGTAAAATATTCTATTAATTGTTTTATTTTTAGGTAACAGAATTAAGACCTGTTTAATTTTATCACATCTCCCGTATGTAATTAATACTTACCCAACTTGGGGAAAGAAATTCCCTGAAATGGTGCTTAATAATAAATACCCATCTACCTATCATTCAGATTACTTTGCAGTAGATAACTTCACCAGTCACAGATGCCAGCCATAAAATACCTGTAAAGTTCCACTGTGTACTTCTCAGTTTTCTAGGGTTTTTAAAATAGTTTATTGAGGTTGCAATACATAACCGCAAAACTCACCTATTCGAAGTATACAGTTTAATAATTCTTAGTAACTATAAATTGTGAAATCATTACCACAATTTAGCTTTCCAATATTTGCCTATTTTCTTCTTTTAGTAAAAGCTTTATTGAGATATAATTCACATACCGTATTTAATTATATAATTCACATAACATATACAACTCAATGGTTTTTAATATTGACAGAGTTGTACAACCATCACCATAACCAATTTTAGAATATTTTCAGTACCTCAAAAAGAAACTCTGTACTCATTAGCAGTCACTCCCATTTCCCCACAACCTCTTCAGTCCTAGGCAACCATTAGCTTTTTGTCTCTATAGATATTCTGGACATTTCATATAAAAGGAATCATACAACACATGATCTTTTGTGACTGGCTGTTTTTCACTTAGCATAATGTCATCCAGGTTCATGCATGTTTTTAGCATGTATATTCTCTTTAATATGAAGTTTTTTCTACATTTTTACTGTTCGAGTACAACTTCTTACCTAAGCGGTCTTTTCCTGAGTGTCCCAAGATATTAACAGATATAGCTTAATAAAGCGTAGTGGAGCCAAATAAATTTGGGAAGCTTAGGTTAAGCAAAGGTCTGCATGTTTTACCACAGAATTTCTTAGCTGCTTACGTATGTCGTAGATTAGTATGAAATGTTTATGAATATGCTTTGTGGTATCTCAAAGACTTTAATGTTTGCATATGATTCATGAAAGTATTATGTATTAGTTTACTAGGGCTACTATAAAAAGTTCCTCAGTCTGGGTGGCTTAAACAATAGAAATTTATTGTCTCAGTTCTAGAGACCAAAAGTCAAAGATCAAAGAGTCTCCTGGTGGGGTTGGTTCCTTCTGAGAGCTGTGAGGGAAGGATCTGTCCAGAAACCTCTCCTTGGCTTGTAGATGGCCATCTTCACCCTGTATCTTGACGTCATCGTCTATCAGCATATCTCTGTCCAAATTTCCTTTTTCTATAAAGACACCAGTCATTGGATTAGAGCTCATCCTCATGACCTTCTTCTAACTTGTTTACCTCTGTATAGACCCTTTCTCCAAATAAGGTAACATTTTGAGGTACTAGGGAGGGTTAGCGCTTCAGCATATGAATTTTAGGGGAGTACTTGAGCCCTTAGCAGATGAATTCTGTAATATTAGCCCCATAACAGTTTGGTAGTGGTGGTTGACCTGAGGGTGTTGGCTGAGAGGTCTTGGAAACCTGGGTAATCTAGGGAAAAGTAAAAGGAAGAACTTTACTTTTTGCCAGTTGCTTTCTTGTATTTTGAATTTTGCACAAGTTGTATTATATTTTCATAAAAACAAAAGAAAGTATTCTAATCTAGAAAATAAAGTTAATGCATGACTTGTATAAATTGTCAAGTATTCTTTTTGATATTTGAATTTGGTTAAGACAACTGAAGTATGGATTTCAAGTCATATCTTCCACAGTTACAGATTTACCTTACTGTACTAATTTTTTTTAAAGAATAATTTATCCAAGTGTCCATCTTTTATCATGAGAAACATGTTAGTGTTAGCACATCTAGCACATCTTTTAGGCCTTCTTAATTATCTCAAGAACATCTTAATTTCTCATGTAGTATTATTTTGCAATAATCTATCTGTAGTCAGTTTTACTCTGTTGGCTGTTTTTCCTTTTAGCTTTTAGAAAGTGTACTTTGCTGTTTTGTGTAAATTTGTATTGTAATTTTCAATATTTATAAAATTCATTTTTTGAACTATGTCCTTCAGGTATTTATGGAATAAGGGGTTTAATTTGATTCAGTAAAGTCAAATTTTTCTTCCCTCTAGTCTCTTAATAAATTTCTTCCTGTTCTTATAATTGTCTTTTATAAAATCCAGATCTTTTATTCATGTATTTCTTTGCTAATGTGTCTTTTGAAATCTAACCAGTAATAAAGTATTTTTGGTTTCTGGTAATCAAAGGTCTGTATTGAGTTTTTTGCTACTATTTTATTTTACAGATCGAGATGAGGAAGAAATAAACAAACGAGATGACAAAAGAGACATCAATAGGTACTGCAAGGAGAGGCCCTCTAAAGATAAGGTACTTATAGAATCATGTATTTTTAAATGTGATAATTTTCCTTTTTTATATAATCTAGACTTACTGTTAAACGTAACACAGTTATGAAGTTTATTGATCCTTGTATATCTATATATCACATCTCAGATCAAAATTCAGTCATATTTTAATGTTTGTAGTTATATCGGATAACCAGTGTGTCTTATTCCTTTCACCCATACACATAAACCACAACAACTTATTTGAGCTAAAAATGAGACAAAGGTCTTTTCAGATTTTTGCTATTATATGGATATATTCTCAGTTTCTCACTTTTAAGGGATAAATATTGCTGTATCTTTCACATTTTCTTTAGGAAAAAGAAAAGACTCAGATGATCACAATTAACAGGGATCTGTTAATGGCATTTGTTTATTTTGATCAAAGCCATTGTGGTTACCTTCTTGAAAAGGATTTGGAAGAAATACTTTATACTCTTGGACTACATCTTTCTCGGGCTCAGGTAATCTGTCTTGTGAATATGTAAAACAAACATTTTTAAGTAACTTTTTAATTTCGACTTTGTGAAATATAAAAGCAATATTGTATATATGTACTGTATAGTATAGTGTATATATAGTAAATATAATTGCAGTACTGTCAAGCAGTTCTGAAATGTATAAAGTGAAAACATTAAAAGTCTCCTCTCCCTTTAGTTCCCCTCTTCTGGTATCTTTTTGTAAGCAGCTCATATATGATAGTTCTAGTCTTATAAACAACACATTTTATACATAGTGATAGATAACTTTTTTCATTTAGCAATCTATCATGGCATCATTCTCCCATGAAAATAGAGACCCACCCACTTTGTTCTTTATGACTGCACAGTATTCTATGGTGTAGGTGTAGCATAATTACCTTAAGACTCCAGTTGCTGGGTGGTTTTTACTTTTTACAATTATAAACCGTGCTGTATAAGCATCTTTATGCATATACTTAAATGTATATATTAGTGTTTCTATGTTGGACTTGTTTAAACAAAAGTTTTTTCAAGTGATAATTTAGATTATAGGTTTTTAAAGAAGACGGTTTACAGGGAGCGAATACCTTAGAAAACAGATGCCACTGAGGTTCATCATACAGTTGTTCAAAGAGAGTCAAAACTTATTTTCATCTTTTTAATTTGTTTACTTGCTTATATAACAGGTAAAGAAGCTTCTTAATAAAGTAGTACTTCGTGAATCTTGCTTTTACCGGAAACTAACAGACACCTCAAAAGATGAAGAAAACCATGAAGAGTCTGAAGCATTACAGGAAGATATGCTAGGTTTGCATATCTTATTTTAAGATTGTGCTATTATATAATTGTATTATTAATTAAAAAATAATAAAATGTGACATCTTTTATATTATAGGAAACAGGTTGTTACTTCCAACACCAACAGTGAAACAGGAATCCAAGGATGTGGAAGAAAATGTTGGCCTGATTGTGTACAATGGTGCAATGGTGGATGTAGGAAGCCTCTTGCAAAAATTGGAAAAGAGTGAAAAAGTAAGAGCTGAAGTAGAACAGAAGCTACAGTTACTAGAAGAAAAAACAGGTAAGGAACAGAATGGGATATGTCAGTACTTTTAACACGCTGTTGGGATGTATATGTGTACACATACACATATATACCTATGCATATGTACATATTTATATCCATGTGTTTTAGTCCAGGCTACAAATTGTAACTTTACTTTTGACCCTTTCTGTTAAAGGCTAGAAATTGCTTAGCTTTATAAGAATTAATCTTAGATCTTCATGTGCATTCTCAGATTTTTTTATTCTGTTTTATCCTTTTAATCCTCTTAGTTTTTACCAATTTCTGCTACTTTCTCGAATTTGTACCATCATCTTAACAGTAGAACCTGGATTAGATGTAATTCTTAGCTAAAACGTCATTTAAATGAAGTGAGTATTGCAATGTACTTTAATAAGTATTGAAATTGACATTTGTGACCATTTTACAGGATTATATTAGTTTTTTATTTTCTTAGCTTAAGTAGTTTTAACCTCGAAATTAAATTGGATATTTTAAGTTGTTCAGTAGTAAATTTTGGATTTTTTTTTAACAGATGAAGATGAAAAGACCATATTAAATTTGGAAAATTCCAACAAGAGCCTCTCTGGTGAACTCAGAGAAGTTAAAAAGGACCTTAGTCAGTTACAGGACAACTTAAAGATTTCAGAAAACATGAATTTGCAATTTGAAAACCAGCTGAATAAGACAATCAGAAACTTATCCACAGTAATGGATGAAATCCACACTGTTCTCAAGAAGGTAGCAATTTTATACATCCACTAATTTTTAGTTTCACTTTTTAAATCTGTTTCTGCTAGTTTTAATGTTACTAAGTTTTGGTGTTTTTCCAGGAGCAAATATTGATAGCATTCTGCCCTTCATCAGATTATTCAAAAGCAAGTCCCAAAAGATTATATTTTTCTGGAACTTAATTGGGATGTCAACAGGGGTTGTGTGTACCAATTTTTCAAAGCAAATTTTATTTGTATTTCTTTTTTGAAACCAGAGAGTTTGAATTTGAGGAAGCTAAAACCATTCACTTCTCTTTTAAACCTGTTTATTATTGGACAGAATTGAGAATGTCTTTGGCGCTGTCAAAATTATTAGTATTTTTTTGTTACCAAAAAAAAAAAACAAAAAACCCTAGTAACTCAGTGCCATCATAAACTAACTTCAGTAATGGAGAGATCTTCTACACTCTTTGCGCACTCAGAACAAGAAGGAAAAAAAATCTACAGTGCAAGGGATATACTGTTAAGAACTTTTTAATTTCTCAGGACCCAAATACTAGAAGCTGTTGTAATAAAATTGAGAGAGATTTTTTTCGTAGTTGCTCCCAGAGTCAGTTTTCAAGAGATGGTAAAACAGGCTATCTAGAGTATTTTATTTACTAATGTTTATTATTTTTTACAGTTACCTTTAAGAAAATCTAATAATATATACTTTTTCTTATCTGTTATTTTATAGGATAATGTGAAGAGTGAAGATAAAGATCAGAAATCCAAGGAGAACGGCGCAAGTGTATAATACACGTAGTGATGAGGAATGGTGTTAAATAATGTAATATAAAAAAATCATGATACAAGAATGTTTGAAAGTGATGCATGTTTGATTTTAGTAGTATAAATATCTGTTAGTTCAAATGATGTATAAAGTTTTATGAATGTGAGAGTCTCTGCTTTTGAAAATTGCTTGTAATTCCTGGCATTGAAATTATAAAACACTCCTTGAGTGAAATAATTTTGCATTGCAAAATGTTTTAGGATGAACTTTGTTATAGTTTTAACCCCAATAAAGTTCATCAATTTAATTGACAATAGTGTTTAATTACCAAATGTCTTTTATTAAAATACCTAGAAAATTATTGTAATTTCATTTATGGAATTATTATTATTAGGGCTTAAAAAAATTTTTTTTAGTCTTTTAAATTTTCAGTATAAATCAAAATCTCATGCTGCTAAAAAGTTTTACAAGTTTTTTGGCCCAGACATTTTTTTCACTTGTCAAAAAAAATTCCCTCTCATTATTAGTCTCAAAAGTATTCATCAAAAATTCTGTTCTTCCAGAAGACAGTGCAATAGACAGTTACCATTGTTAGTATTTGTTAGGCTCTGCATGGAACTAATATAGTTCTGATGTTAATGTTACTGCTTTCAATGAATTATTCTACTTTCTCAGAATAGTGCCCTTTTAATTTTGAGGGGTTTCTGCAATATGTGTGCCAAGCCAGTAGATGTCAGTATGATGCCTTAGTTTAAGCCTTCAATAATTAAAAATAATATTTTTTATTAGTCTGTGTACTTCCTTCAGAATTTTGGGGATACATAGAGTTGATTAGCTATTGAGTGAAAAGGGTAGAAAATGTGATATACTGTTAAACAGTGGTTCTTAACAGGTAGTGATTTGTTCCCTCGGAGAACATTAAGGAATGTCTGGAGGCGTTTCTGCTTGTCACAGCTGGGTGAGTGTTACTAGCATCTAGTTAGTAGAGGCTAAGTATTTTGTTGAACATCCTACATTGCATAGGACAGCCCCTGCAACAAAGAATTGTATCCAGGCCAAAATGTCTGTAGTACCCAGGTTGAGAAACATTTAAAATAATACAGGGTTAAATGGCATGTCTTTTGAATGAAGCTAGTGAAAACTGAATTGTATCTTTAGCAGATGATTAGAGTTTTTTGTACTTAACTCTTCTGGGAATGTTTCACTGTCAGAAATATATGCTATATTAGGGTTTCTTTTATTCCATTTTGCTTTATTTTGCCAGAGTTATGGCTAGGTGTTCCCAAATAGGTTAATATATGAGAGTGTAAGTGCCATATTACACGTCTGTTAAGCCAAATGGAATCCACATGGCTCTTATTAAGAAATAGATTAAAATATCTGAAGTTCTTTCAGATCAATTTTTGTTTTAAGTTGCTGTTTATAGTCTTTGCTGACTTCTCTGAAGTCATATTACTGATTGATTCATAACTATACAATTACTGTACAAATATTTCTCCATCATTAAGGTAAGATGAAACATTATAGGGTAGTTAGAAAGTGTTTTTCTCAAAGGAAATTCTTGGAGATAAACTTTTACCTAAAAGATAGTAAAGAATATAGTTCTTTACTAGAGAATGTTTTTAAATGAGAAAAATCATAAAGTCCAACCTGTCAGACTTATTTTTCCCAGAAATACTTAAATCAGAATAATATTGGGAGAATGAAGAAAAAGCATTAAATCTTTTCATTATACTATTTCTTATAGGTAAAATTCTCACACAAAAAAATAATTGCATTGGAAATGGACAGTGAGATGTGCCTTTCTAAGTGTTTTGAACATTTATTCAGAAGTGAATACGTAGTCTGTTTTATTCTCTCATCTGACATTAATCAAGTCAAAAATTTAATTAGGTAGCAAGTAGGTCTGTGATAACATTTAATTTTCCCATCCTTTTTACGTTCTGGATGCCTGTTTTTGCATTCTAATACTTGGTTCAGTCATTGTAGGACAATTGAAATTTTAAGAATTTAGTATTTCTGAATTTTGCAAAGTCCTAGAAAGTTACTCTTCAAAAAGGTCATAACACAGAAAATCCTTCCTTAAGTGACACTTAGACTTTACTTATGTGTACTTTTTACTACTCTCAAAATTTTCAATGTCCAACACATACTTTTTAATATTTTTAATATTTTACCTGTTCTGATCCCCTAGCTGCAGCCAATTACTACTTGGGATTAGAAATGACTAATGTTGGTTTATGAATCAAGAGTTTACTCAGAAGCTATAGTATTCTCCAACTTTCTTAAGTTCGTGTGCCCCTCTAAGATGATTTGAGATGGTCTTGCCTTTCACTCTAACCAACCTAAAACCTTAATCATGAAGTCTTGTAGCTTGAATAAATGGATAATTTTACCAATGAAGAAAATAGGAAATAAAAATCTTAATCCCACTATAAAATTCAAGACTTACCCTCTGAAATGGCAAAAGAGTGCAGATTCCTTGGTATTAGCTGTTCTAATAAAAGAACTTCCTGCTTCTATATCTGTGGTGAAACTGATAATGAACAATCTCAAGGGACAGTGGAACTGTTTGGATTGCTAGATTAGGCCTAATTCTCTAAAATAGTCAGCAAGGCAAAACAAATAAAAATTTTGCATACAATCCAAAGAATGTTAGACTGTTTCAGAATATTTAGAATACATTCCATAAACAATCTAGAAATGATTAAGGGGGAAAAGCTCAGCATAGAGTCATAATTGACCACTCACTGACATCAAATCACTTAATAGACTTGAAAAATCTCAGAGGCAATTTTAATATTAATTTAATGACATCTGATTTTGGAAGACACCAAATTTTATAGATTTATAGCATATTTTTATATAACTGCAATGTATATTAACTATGAACAAATTGTGTCCCAAGAAATTCCAAAATCACGTGGCAAAGCTAAGAAATAATCCAGTGTTTTTCACCTCACTTTGTATGTGTTTTAGTAGGGTGAAACCTAAATAATTCAGTCATCAATAGTAATTCTTTGGAAAATATTGCCTCAGCATAAGTGGAAAACAAAAGAAATGTAATGACCCTGAACTGGGTGGGCTGGAGTAGGTGGACAATTTAGCTGATGCCCTTTTCATCTGCCTTCTCTGTGCACCCTGAGAGCTCACAATAACACCGCATGTGTTACCATATAACTGGACCTTACCCCTTGCACAAGTGCAAGACTTGCAGAGAACATTAAGAGTGGCAGGGATATGTAATTGTACCTTTGCTAAGGGTCAAAGCTTTGGAGACTTGCCAAAGGTAGACTCAGGAGGAATGACATGCTTTTACGTTTTTGACAAATCTTAATGTCCATTTTCAGCTCCACTGGAGAAAGGAACTGGGACAGAGAACCAAAGACCATGTCAATCCCAAGAGCCTCAGCTCTTAGGCACCTTCCCTACGGTTCAGTTGAAGGACTTGAGTACCTTATTCCTGTGGAGTATAGTTGTAGCTGAGATGAAGGGAACAAACAGGGATTTCTGTCACAGTGTCAACATAAATTGTGTTGTGCCTTAATACAGAGGTAGTTGCTTCTTGTAGGAAAGCATATTTATGTAGAAAACAAAAGTTGAACATGATTTTCTGCTAAAGAAAGGAATTTGGAGTAGATTAAACATGGATGAGTTGGCTTATTAGAACATGGACAAAAACTTATTGTAAATGTATTAAAGAAGCTACCCATGGATATCCATGTCCACAAGGCATTAAATTAAAGAATTTGGTGAAAACAGGTAATGCTCCTTGCATGTAGCAAACAATAGATACTCTCTATAGGTACCTACATAGAATTGCTGACAGTTCCAGCAGGAAAGTAATAGTATCTTCAATAGTTGGCTGAGTCCATGCCAATTTTTATGAGTTCTCTCTGATCCAAGTAATGACTGACCCTTAAGAGGCTACTCAGAGCCTGAATTCCCTTAGCTATATGTAGGTCTCTAAATAGTAGAATTCATCAAAAATATCATAGTGGTGACTAGATTTTTTTTTTTTAGAAATTCATGTGATACTAAGGGCTTTCATAGCACTCTGACAGTCATATACGAAGTGTAGAAGGAAAACTCTTTCCCCACTTTCTTTGATGGGTCTAGCCCAGAACACTCGTATGTCATCAGACCTTTGTCCGCAAGTTAACTCAGGTGGCATGGAATCTTTGTGGATCTGAGATAACCTGAGATGGCTTTCACTGTCAGAAGTCGTGTAGATTTGCTCCTCATAATGTGAAGTCAAAGTAGGAACAGAAAGCACGTTTTGATTATAGGCAAAGGATTGAAGTGAGTACAGTAATTAGAGGCACCATAACAGGCTCTTCTATAGCAGGGGTCCCCAGGCCCCAGACTGGTTAGGACTGGGCTGCACAGCAGGAGGTGAGTGGTAGGCAAGCCAACACAGCTTCATCTGTGTTTGCATCTGCTCCCTGGCACTAGCATCACCGCTTCAGCTCTACCTCAGATCATCAGGCATTAGATTCTCAGGAGCAGTGCCAAAAAGGGGACCAGTGGCTCTATAGGACATGTGGCATGCGACACACTTCCTGATTTGACTGTAATGCAGTTGCCATGTGTATGTGTGCCAGGAAAAAAACTGTTCTACTACAATTTTGTATTCAGATTGTTTTGGAGTTTATTAAAAGTAGCATCTAAGAATATTTTTACAAATTATTTTTGTTAAATGAAGTGATGAGAATTTTTAGTGGAATGATGAAAATTTTCCAGGAATCATTAACATAGTTCACTGCCTTGTTTTTTATTAATAAAGTAGGTGATATTTGGACCATAATTTATTGTCTATAGTGGGAACTTTTTGAGAGAAGAAGGTGCAGAGAATAATTATATCAAGACACCAGGTATAAACCAGGACTATTTAAGGCAAACTGATTATTGCCTTATTTTACACCTTGTGAGTAACAACCTGCTTTTGTTGTTCACTAGTTTCAAAAAAAAAAGCCTCAGGTTTGTACACGAAGATTATGTCCCAGAGTACTTTTGGCCATAAATTATACACTTAGTGTTTCTTATATGTATGGAGGACATATGTCAGATAGGGTACTATTTAAGTCACTGAGTCAGCTCCTTATTTTAGCCCCATTAATGACGGAGTCTGAATATGATCATTATGCCAAAACAAAGGTAGTGGTTCTTAAACTAGTATGCATCATAATCACCTTGGAGGTTGTTGAAATACACCTTGCTAGGCCCTACCCCCAGAATTTCTGACTGAAGGTGTACAGTAAAGCCCAAGATCTTGCATTTGTAACAAGTTCCAGGTACTGCTGCTGCTGTTGTAGGTTAACATGCTTAGAGAACTTTTGAACAAGGATACACAGAGCTGGTAATTCACTACTTAATATGTAATTTAAACAAAAATGGTTGTCTTGGAGATATTTCGGATCAATTTGGATTTTTTCTATAGGGGCAAATATTTCTACATTGGATAAGCTATGGAGGACATTGAGATGAGTGCATGTCTAGGAACCTGCAGGATAGTCTTTGAAAAGCTACTTTGAGATAGTTTCTTTAAGGAAAAGGTCACTGCTTAAGCAACAAAATTAAGTTGGGGAAAAAAATCATCTTTATAGGTTTTTGTTTTCACTTCTCACCCTCAAGCTGACATGGCTGTGTAACTCCTTTGTGAGTTATCAAATTCTGAGCATAATCTACTGTAGAATGTCTATGTGTAGTCAGTGTGGTCTCTACTGTCTGTTGGGTGGGTGACAAGTAGGATGTTCATAATAGTTTGTGAAGTGGCTAAGTGTTTCATTAGGAGACCAGGTCAGTGGCGAGGGAGCCTATCAGCTGGCTTGGGCAAGAACACAAGTAGGTTGCTGGGCTGAAAAAAAGTTGAGATGGTCAGCAGGGAGAGAGGCAAACAATAGGCAACAATGTCTTTGACAATGGAGAGGTCAAGAAGTGACAAGGCAAAGATAAGGAAGGATCTCTTGAGATGTGAGTTGTGAGCAAAGGCTATCATTTCAAACTGAGGTTCTCTGTATCTCCAGCCAGGGGTTAGTCATCTGCCTGAATCTTAAAGGGACTAATCTTCAAGGCAGTGACTTCATCCTATAAAGCCTTAACCAAAGAGGCTGTGTTCTCCTTGAGGGAGAAGAGGATCTTCCATGACTAGGTATGCCCTCATAAGGAAGTTGCTTTGAATGGGCAATGCAATGGTGAGAGAAACTTAATTGGGTTAAGTTAGATACATTTTTAAAATGTCGCTCCATTGAGTTAAGGAACTAGAGTATGTTGGTAATCAGTGAGACTGATGATGTGTGTGGGTCATCCTAACTGTTCCCCAAGACCCAAGGTGGCCAATAGTCCAGATTCCTGTGTATAGGCTATGTGCAGGCTGATTTATTTCACTGTCTAATCGTAGGTGGAGAGAGTAAAGGGGGTGAGGAGATGGTAGTCCTCTAGGCTCTGTCAGTATTGCTGAAAATCAGGCAGATTCTAATCTTAGTTCCAAGGAAGCTGATCAATTTGAATTAGACCTTAGCCAGTGGCAGGGCCGTGAAGACAGACGGCAGCACGTAAAGAAGAGGATTTTGCTGACACAGAGTCAGGATTCAGAGCTGGGGCCAAGTTCAGCAAACAATGTCAGCAGAGGCCAGGAGCCAAGACAGAGGTGCATCTATACAGATTTCGAGTGAAGACTAGCGCCTGGTGAGGGTGGTAGCATTTAGGTTCACACAACATTCAGGACAATGAAAGTAATACTTCCTAGCCATTGGTATGATGAACACTTCCTAAAACATCAGGTAGTTGGGATTAGCTCGGAAACCTGGTGAGCTTAGATTTACAGTTTAGAGATACCTGATACTTGTACCTAGGCAGGGCTGAAATGTAGGCTTAATAACCATTTGGTTTTTCAGATATTTATTAATGAAAAATACATAAGCATTTAGAATATGTTTAATATGTTAGCATGAGCCAGCCTAATTTCAAATTGAGTGAAATCAAATCTAGATCTGGATTTAAAATAAGATCCCTGCCATTTGAAAGCTAAGCCTTCAGCTCCAGTTAATTTTTCTGTTTTAGGACTTGGTCATGTTTAGCTCATGGTTGCCTGGGCCCTCCAGCAGTCTTCAGATAAAGATTACCTTAGGAAACTGAAGCCCAGAGGTAAAAAGCTGTGATCACCCACAAGCTTCTTGTCTTTCTGGCATTGCTCCAACTTTACTTTTGTTTATAAGTAAACTCAAGACCAGCAAGCAAAACCAATGCTTTTAAAAAGTCCTTATATTTTCTATATGAGATCCTAAGCTGTTGTGAATCTGTGTGTTGAGATTTTGTTCATGTAAAGTGCATGAATCTATCAGGAGAGCTTCTTTATAATGGTGACAAAAATCTTATTCTGGGCATTGCTGGGTAGCTAGGTTTTGGCTTATTTCTCACTGGATTCCTATTCTCCACCCCCATTTTCTAAGTGGATATTTTAAAATATCTATTCTTCACTAAGGTATTTAAACTTTAAAAGTATTTTTAAAAAAAGAAAAGTAAGTGTTTTGAATTCTGGGTTTAGATATCTCAATCACCTTTTAAATATTTGGCTCTTGGCTTTATTTTACGGTGTCTTGAGAGCAGATGGCTTTCCAAGTCACCAGTTTTAGAACCCATATGCCCTGGATCTAACGTCAAAGAATGCCTCATAATCATTTTAATTTTTCTCCTTTCTTGCACTACTGCAATTTCATTATTGTTAACGTGGGCACCTCATTTATCTTAATGAGGGCACCTCTTTGTATGAAGTTCCTTCTAGGTTCTCAAATTTGGGGGATTAATTTAACTTCAGAATTGAACTTTTTCCAAATACTTTTTAAAAATTAGCAATTATTTGGATTTTCATGGCCTATGCCCTAAAAATTCTCTGAGCTACTAAGTCAGGTACAGATTTCACTTTTGGTTACGTACGCATGTGATCCAAAAATAAATGGTGGACTGTCGCTCTAGCCATTCAGGCAGATGAAACGTTATAAAGTGCAGGGAATGACTTCATATGTGATCTTCAGGAAGCAGGAAGCTATTAGATAGAGGTAATTACAACACTGATCTTAGAGTTTGAAACTTAAAAAACTTTCTCACATCTAAAGGAAAAATATGTAAGAGAATTGCATGCTGTGGTTCATGATCATTCTAAAATTTCAGGTTCCAGAGAAACCAAAAACAAATGTCTTAGGATTAGTTTGCTACAACAAATTCTTTGCAAGGGGTCTAATTTAAGAGTTTGGAAAATTAATACAGCCGTTAGGAGTCTATGGCTTCAGTGAAAAAGAAAAAATTGGTCATGTTGTTTTCCCCATTCTAAGGGTGAGAAAATGCAACCAAAAAGAAAAAATCAAATTATTCCTTCATGGTCCCAAATGAATGGTAAAGGGTTCACATCATCTGGCCTCAATAAAACCTCAGATCCACTTCCTAGTTGAACCTGGCCTCCCATCTTTTCACAAGATTGCATTTCCAAATGCAGCTCACTGGTTATCTCTAGCCTTTTTTATCTTCCTTCAGGCAGGGAAAGAGCAGAATCTACTTATAACATATAAAGAATAAATATTTAATATCCATTCATTTTCTTCCTTAGATAGATACACTTGTTGAAAGCCGGTCCCTGGCCACACAAAGACGGCTTGCTGTTGTTTCTGACTGTAACATAAATATTTAATTAAAACTTTTGACTCAGTCTTCCTTAAGGTATAAAGTACATTAGCCTTGGGCTATGCTTATGCCATTTTCCAAATCCATCTGTTATTTATCCCAGGCTTTTAACCAGCTTTGCAAACTCAGGAGTCTCACCTGGGTGTTGGAAATGTTTCTAGGTGGTGAATGTTTAACTTTTGAGCTACTGTTTTCAAAAGAGAACCAGCCAACCAACCATCACCATAAGAATTAGAATTTTGAATAAAATGAGAATTGGACCTTTCTAAAGTTAATCCTTTACCCCTACAGTGAATTTGTTTCTGTTTAAGACCCTAGTGTTTAACTCTTGGTTGCCTGGGACCTCCAGTAGTTTGCAGGTCACTGTAAGAAACTGAAGCCAAAGTAAAAGCTACTTGCTTTTTCCTTGGCATTTCAACATTGCTTCAGCAGTACTTTTGTTTTAAATTATTAAGGATTTGTTACAGTGTTCTTTAATAAATAGACCAGATGCTGTTTCCTGGGAGCCAACCTTTATCTGCTTGAATAGGACAAAAGGTGTTGAAGAAAGTCATCATTTCATTTGATTTCATTGCCCAAGATTATAAAGTCACACATACATTTCTGTTATGATTATTAAAAGAATGACAACCAGAAAAAGTAAAAGGTTGACGTGTCATGGCGTAAGTATAAGAGATAGGAACCTAATAAAAGTATGGTACATGGGGTTTAGTCAGTGCAAACAGGAAAAGATTGACCTGGCACACTAAAATGAATTTTATTACAAAAAGAATTCCATCTCCAGCTTTATTCTATACTACCAAAAAAAAAAAAAAAAGCTAACTCAGGCCAGCTGTGATTTAGTGGTGCTTTAATTACAGTACCAACCAACCTAACTTAACTTAAAATAACAGTTGAAAAAAGTAAGCACGTAGGATCAGAAAACCACTCCTGTCTTACTGTTCCTAGCAGTAACTACTTAAGTGTCATTTTGCTCAGCTGAAAATGCTTCCTACTTGTAAAAGACTATTCAGTATTAACTTTTAATTTAAATTACTTTGAGGCAACTGTATATTATCCCTAAATGATGTAATCCATAGATAACCACATTCTTTCAGGTCACCACAAAGATTCTCATATCTTAAGTAAATAACCTTCAAAACAACACTCAAATGAAAATGGTTTTACATCCAAATGTTAATTGAGAGAATGATAGGGGAAATATAAATCAAAAACAAAGGATAAGAAAATATTATAACTCTAGAATTCTGTGTTAACAAGACAGATATAGTTTGCAACATGGCTGTAAGAAATACTTATTTTGTAAAATGTGTATTTCATAGTACAATGTGTAATCTTTCAGTGTTGTTTTATCCCTCTTCTATCCCAGTTCTTACCTTAAATCATGCTTCACTCAATCACCTTTTAAAGTTACATGAAATGACTTTTCTTCATCCTCCCACTTTGTGGGTGAGAACACTGAGGCACTGAGCCAGAACTGTGGGGATTTACCTCAGGGCACTTAGAGGAATGTTGGCCTGCCAAATCGTGTAACACTAGCCGAAGTCTCTCCCTGGCTTCATAAAGAAGTGAAAACATTTGGATTGCTTTTCTTAGTTCTCATGATAGATACCAAATGAAAACAAAATATCTCAGATTCTTTTCATAATGAACTGGAATTTAGGGAAATTTACTAAAAATTCTTCTTTGAGAGTCTATACTATTTTTGGAAAAACAGTTTATGATAGCTGCAGTTCAAGAATGATATAGCTGTGATGAACTGATCAGAAACTGATGTGTTGCTGCTTCAGCAATAACTAGCCATCTTTCCTCTCCTTTCTTGCTCGCAATGAATCCTTGGTGCCTGACATGGTGCCTTTCACAAACTTCTTTTGGGGCATTTAACATGGTGGTTAGGCAATTTGAGCTAGGCACTTTGATACATAGTCCTTTGTGGTTTCCCCTTTTCCTTTGCAAATGTTGAGTTTAGGGGTTTAAGAATGCAGATGTTGTCAACCATAATGAAAAAGAATCAAATGCATATAAAATGTTTGACAGTGAAGAGTGGATAAATAAGAGCTAAGAAGGCAGACATCATCATTCTGGATGCCTAGCAAGGAACTGTCAAAACATTTGGGTTGGGGAATGGTATATGGAGTTAAAAATGGTGAAATCTATTTCTCCTCATTATCCTCTATTGAAGCCCACTACAACTACAAAAATAATGAAAGAGGGAGAACTCCCACCTCCAGTGAAAGAACAGCCACAACCACCGTGAAATGCAGGTGCAAACTGAGAGCGTATCCTACCCCCTCTTACACCTCGAACAATATGTATTTTTTCCACAAGTGCCACAGTCTTTAAAGGAATATTTTTGGTTAGAGTGATCTGATAGGACATCAGGACAGGCCGCTGGAGAAGTAGAGAATTTTCCTGTAGAGACCCAGTTTCTGTCTAGGAAGTAGAGGTGGGGATAGACCAAGCCATGCTTACCATTTATATGATCTCTGACCTAGTTTCTTAAGGTGCAGCCTTAGAGGCGAAATGAGAAAATTAAATAGCCAAAAAATAGGCAGAGGGCTTTGCATCAATTCTCTTGAATCCTGAGAGCTGAAGGGAGATATATTCCTAGAGGAAGCAAAGGAAATAACAGATTTGGCAAAAGGGCATTTGGGATAATACAAGGGAAGTTCCCCAAGGAACATGGGACCCAAGTATATATGTATTTAAAAAAAAAGTCCCCTCTTCAAAGGAACATAAACAAAAGGCAGATCAAAAACGAATTCCCAAAAGAAATTTCCCCCAAACAATGAGCAAATCGTTTCCCTCTGATCTTTAAGAAATCTTCTTTTTAAAAGGATGAAGAATTACAAAAGTCCATAGAAGAGAGAATAGAAAGAAGAGGGGTTAAAACCCCCGGCAGAGCTCCTTAAGGAAATAGAAGTCAACTATTAAAACTGTACAGAAAAAGTCACCTTGAAATCAATTAAAAACGGAGTATCAAATTGAAAAATAGATCTAACAGGCTTGAAGAAATTAAAATAAAATGGAAGACAGTATGTCAAGTTGAATCATATGAAATTGTAATGTCCAACTATTTTTGACCTACAAAAAAGGCAGTTTCTTATGGTTCAAAATTACACATCTTTTCCATGTTGACTTACAAAAATGGCATTTTCATATGGTTCAATCTAATAAAAGTGCTGAGGAAATGACAGAATCAACAGAAGAAGGAAAATTCTCTGCACTAGCTCTTAATCTCAGAGGACAATAGAGCAATTTCTAGAATGTTCTATGAGAAAGCAACCCCAGAATTTTATATCTGGCCTAGCTACCCTTTAAGAATAAAGACAAAATTATGAATATTCTCAAACATAGGTGAACTTAAAGAATAACACACAAGACACCTTAAAAATTTTTCATTTACATCGATTTAAAAAAGCCCCTTCATAGTGTAGAAATAATATAATAAAAATTAACAGTGTCCTAATTTCTCATCGTTCATAATAAATGAGATACTGTCTGAAGGTGAAACGTACTAACCTCTATGTTTTTGGTAATCTTTTAACTCAGTCTAGATAATTCTTTTAAAAATAACTTCATTGCCTGCTTCAGCAGCACATATACTGGAAATTGGAACAGTATAGAGAAGTTAGCATGGCCCCTGCACAAAGGTGACACACTAATTCATGAAGTGTTCATATTCTTGAAACTAATATAGTATATTATGTCAATTATAACTGAAAAATAAATTTAAACAATAACTCCAGTGGTAAGAAAAATCTGAAGTTCAACAATTCATTTTTACTTACCTAAAGTAAATTGATTCTAATACTTTTTCAAAAACTCTAGAGGGGAGGGGGAAGGTAAGTAAGGGTAAATGGGGGCAAATATATAGTGACAGAAGGAAATTTCACTTTGGATGGTGAACGCAAAGCCATATACATTGAATTGTACATTTGAAACAATGTCACCCCAAATCATTTAATAAAATAATTTTTAAAACTTTTTTAGTTGGAAACAATTATGGATTTACAGGAAGTAGCAAAGGTAGTATAGATCTTTTTTTATGAGTTTGTTTTGTTTTAGATTCCATATATAAGTGAGATCATATAGTATTTGCCATTCTTTCTGACTTATTTCACTTAGCATGATACCCTTAAGGCCCATCCATATTGTTGCAGAAGGCAGAATTTCCTTCTTTTTTTATGACAGAATAATATCCCATTTTATAAATATACCACAATTTCTTTATCTATTCATCTATCATTGGATACTTAGTTTGTTTCCATGTCTTGGCTATTGTGAATAATGCTGCTGTGATCACGAGGGTGCAAATCTCTCTTCAACGTTGGTTCTTATCATCTGTGTCGTCCTCATTCACTTTGAGCTCTTCCTGGTTCTTGGTATGATAAGTGGTATGTGACTGAAACCTGGACATTTTGGTATTTTACGATTCTAGATCTTATTTAAATTTTGTATTTTATCCGATACTGCTCAGACCTCAGACACCATTCTAGTGGGTGAAAAAGAGTGCCACCTTGTTACTGTCGGGTCAGGGTAGAAGTGCAGGATTTGACAGTGGAAAGAGAGATGAATAGGAGTTGTTACTTCTGGGCGCAGATGGGCTTTCAGGTTCTGCATTAGACCTGAAAGTGAAGGGGCGTCTTGTTATTGCTTTCCCCATAGCCTCCTCTGACTCTGAGAACTGGATGGCCTTGTTACTGATGAGCTGTGGTGGAAGTCCTCACCCTCCACCTGGCCACCTCTGACACCATCATCCCAGTGGGAGGGGGAAGAGCAGTCAATACTGCCAAGCAGGGGTAAAAGAGCAAACTCCCCACTTGGTCTCCACTGACACTGTGGAGGCTTGAGGGGCTCTTCACAACTTCTCTCTCATTACTTTGTGGGGTTGGGGGCACCTGGGACACATCATTTGCAGCCTGGCAAGTATAGAAGTCTAAGCTTTCCAATTGGCCTTTGGGGGGTGTGGTCACAGTTTTTCCATATGATATTTGGCTGGAGTAGAATGGTTTTGTCAAACTTTCTATCTTGCTAGGCTGTCCCTTTCCTGGGCTTTTTAGCTAGAGAGAACAGGCTTTTCTTGAGGCTTTAGTTTAGTCTGTGCCCATTGGCATTTCTAGGTTGCTGGCTTCTCTAGTGTGTAGTCTGGGACACATAATGCAAAAAGAAAACCCAGGGACCTAACTACTATGATGATGTTATTATGCTTGGGAGATACATATATATACACACATATATATGTGTATGGATCTTGGGATGAGTATATTTATGTATCTTGGAAGATTTTCTCTCTATATATAACATTCCAAGGCTTTTAGTTAATTTAAGTGGAAAGTATAGGAAAAAGTATGTCTATTCTATCTTCTTGAAACTAAGTCTAATATTTTTAATTTATGGTATATGATGTGATTCCATTTTTTCTAAAATTATTTCTTTCTGCCTATATATTTACCTAGAAAAATGTTCACTTTGCTAAAGATGATCATTTCTGGGTGGTAAGATTACAAATGAATTTTTTTGTATGTTGTTTAAAATTTTAATTGTAAGATGTATCATTTTTCCAAAAACATTTTTTTTAAGTGTGTGGTTTGGGGGAAGGTTGACATATATTTAATGTTCCCAAAGAAATGCCTACAACTTAGAAAGCCCAGTAAACCTCTTTCTGAGTTATCATAATCAATTTAAAAGAATTCTCTTTTCCTCTTGTCCACTAATGTGATTTACCTCTCATCACCATTTGGCAATTTGAATGTCTAAGAGGGACAGTTTCTTGGTTTAAAAAAGCAGTTCTTCAGCAGGAACACTATGGGTGTATGTGCTCTCTCAAATGTAAATGAAATTTTAGGCAAATGTTAAAAGACTACATTGACATTAAAAAATCATGACATTGTGAATGTACTGAATGCCATTGAATTATTCTCTTCAGAATGAGCAATTCTGACTTTTTTAGACTAAGCAATTTACATTATGTGAATGGCACTTCAATTAAAAAAATACGAGATTCTTTTAAATATGAGATTCTTTTTAAAACTATGTACTCTCATTTTTTCATCTTTTCATCATTTTTAAATGATCCACCGAAAGAGTTAAGTAGTAAGCCTTGCTAATCTTAAATATTCCAATATACACTCAAAATCTGTATTTATAGTAAAATTTTAGGCACTCTAGTATAAAATAAGGTTGCCTATAAGTGCATCTTTCCTCTCATGCAAAAGAATATTTCACTTGGCCCTTGGAAGTGGGTCTCCGATTTCCTAAAAAGTTCGGAATTCTGAAGTGGAGGACCTGCTATTTGGTACACTTCAATTGAATTCCAAGGAAACTGATTACTACACGTGTCCCTAATAAAGTTTTGTCATAGACATCTTTGGGAAATCTGAGAGCATCTTGTAGATGAGGGATATTTCATTTGCCAGCCCTATTGGCTGTTTATCCCTGAAGTGTTATGTTCCCTTCTGGTAAATGAGTTGGGTTCTTTGACACATTTTTCCTAAGAAGTCTGGAGCACCCTAGAGATTGGTAAAAGTTGGGCGGGGGGATGCCTTTCACTTTTTAAACCTCGGTTTGCATCTAATTCAGGTTAACCTTGTGACCCTAAATTGTTGTGTGAAATAATGTGGTAATCTCAGTCCTGCCTTAAGGAAGCCCTTTTCGCATGGAAATTGGCACTAATTGGTCTTCCTGTTGACAGGCTTAGCTGAGCAGCTCATGATTGAATGAATGGGCAGTGAGAACAGAAACTAAATTACCCCACCTCAGCTCAGCATGTTGGCTGGAGCTATCAGGTCTTTCCTCTTCCAGAGCATCCAACCTACAAAGCAACTGGGATGGACCAGGAGGCCCAGAAGGCCTACCATTTGCACACTAAGAATACTTACCCTATGTCTGACCCTATTTTGTAAAGCAGTCTTGACATTTACAGGGCTTTAGGCCAGGATTCTGCAACTTTTCCTGTAAAGGATCAGCAAGGATATGTTAGGCTTTGCAAAACATACAGTCTCTGTTGCAAACCCTCAACTCTGCTGACAAAAGCAGCCATAGAGAATACATACATGAATGAGCATGCTAGTGTTCCAATAAAACTTTATGGTTACTGAAATTTGAATTTGCGTAATTTAAAAAATATTATCCTTTTTTGGATTTTTTTCCCCCAATCATTTAAAAATATAAAGATCATTCTTACCTTGCAGTCCATACTAAAACAGGCAGTGGGCCAGATTTGGTCTGCCACCCATGGTTTGCCAATTTCCGCTCTAGACAAAGAATTGGAGATCTCCCTCACTTCTACTGCTTGCCCAACCACTAGCTAGCGATGGGACCCTGGGCACTTGCCTAACTTCTGTGCTCCTCAATTTTATCAAAGTCTGTTTTGACAGAATGGGAGGAATAGGAACAGATGAAACAAAAAAATTTTTTTAGCTATAATAATAGATTCCTGATTCTATTATAGAAACAGATCTCAATCTAAGCCATGTTATGTATGAGAAATGGAAATTGTACTTAAAGAAAATAAATAGTAAATAAATCTTAGTGTTATCAGTGTAGATCTTTGTCCTAATATGAGAAATAATGTCACAACTCCGACAGCCAGCAAAATTTGTAACCTCCTAACTCTATTTGAAGAGTCATACAAGTTCTTTTCAGTTTTTCCAGTGCTGCTATTTTCCTTTCCTGGGGTTTGGTTTGGTTTTGGTGTTGGGGTGGGGGAGAGCAGATGATGCCAGAGTTTATTGCAAAAAAAGATATTTTTCTCCTTCAATGGTGTTATTTTGAAATATTAACTTTTCTTGTCTTGTTGGTAAGAATATATATATATTTAGTATAATTTATAAGCACTCTGCTACCCAGACATACCTTATTATTAGGCAATGACTGAAGATTAGTAATCATTTTTACAAAAGAGCAGAAAAGAAAATCACCAATTTATCCAACATATGATAAACGCGCGTGCGCGCGCGCGCACACACACACACACACACACACACAAAGTGGAGATTATTTTAAGAGCATATTCACTTTTCATAAATCATATTTTATATATTTCTTCATTTTTCCTTTTGTTCTTTATATCACATATCCAGTCAATGTTCAAATTTCTAATAAAATGTTTTACATTTGGTTTGTTCAAATTAGGATCCAAATGAGGTCCACACTTCCTATTGCATTGGCTGACATGCCTCTCAGTCTCTTCTAAGTTCTCTCTTCCACTGCTCTGTTTTCCTTGTCATGAATTTGTTATTAAGTCTGTGATGTTTTGAAAAACACTAGCTTGTAAGCTATCTGAATTAATGGAAAGCTAAGCTTATCTTTATATCTTCCTTTTTATTACCCAAAGTACCTCAAATTTTGCAGGCTCCATAAGTATTTATTATTGTATTGTAGTAACTTCTGAAAAGTCTTATATTTTATTTGGATTCTTTGTATAATGGTAAATGAACTACATCTGTTTAGTCCTAAACCAGGGTTGGTTGGTACCAATTTGAATGTCTAGTTCTTACCTGTCACACTTTTCTTCTTTACTATCTTGTTTAGGGAGCCATTTTCTTTTGGGCAGTGCTATGTGTATGTGTGCGTGTGGCGGGGTGGGGGGGCGGCATTTTAGAGCACAGGTATAGATGAATAAGAAGTAATCTTGGATTCCTGCTGTTAAGAAACTTAAACAGCTGGTTAAGGTAGATTATGAAAAGGGGGAAAGCAATAGTTATTTTCTCAATTCATGAGAATTTCAGTGTGTGAGGAAGATGCCTTAGCATCTTTTCTTCGCCCCTCCCCATCCCACCCCACCCATAAGAGTGCAGAGGAAATCTGTAGCTAGAAGGCAGGGGGCCTGGCTGTAAACGGAGTTCCTTTGAGATCTGGGAACCCAGAGCGGGGCCAACTCATCTTTTATCTAATTTGCATGTAAATGGTGGGATATGAGGCCCAGCTTTACACCCTCTGCCCTAATAAAACTGAGGAGAAGTGGTTTCTACTTTAAAATCCTAAAACTGGTTTGGGCATCTTGCCTCAGGTCTCCATACTTTGATTTTATTTATTTTGGGGGGGTGGGGATTGTGTGTCAGGAGAGAGTTAATCTGATTATCCACGTTTCAAACTATAAGAATTTTGCTGACTTGCTCTGGCTCCAGGGCACTTAGTTGCATGCTTTCTTGACAGGCTGGTGCTCCGCTTTCTATTAGAAGTAATTTTTTTCTGGCTTTGAGATCTGCCCCCTGACCCTGAGTCTAATGGGGAAGTGGAGTAATGGAGTCTCTTCATTTTGGTTAGAAAGCTTATTGGCTTTGATGGTCCCAGTGCAAGACAGCCAGCTGCCTTATCTTCTTTTAAACCTAAAGTTATCAGGGCCTCTTTTTTTTATTGTATAATTTTTGGAAAGTATAGAAAAGCTCAAAGACATAAAAGTGGCTTATAATCCCACCACCTAGAAATAATTTCTGTTAACATCATTATTCTAGTTCCCTACAAAAATGGGATTATAGGGCGTTTTAAATGTTATATAGGTGTTCGTTCCTTTAATGAAGTGGGGAGGAGCAGAGCAATAAGAAGTTTGTATTGGCTCCTGACAAAGACTCTTCCTGGCCTAACTTGGGTCTGATTCCTCTGAGCTCTTTTCTTGACCTTGGGCCCCATCCTGTCTTCCACCTGCCCAGCCCAGTCTTAGCAAGAATCCAGCTAAGTCAGTTTAGTGCAAATCTACCACCCTTGATATCTGATCTTCCTCAATATCTGGTTAAGTTCCTCATCTTCCATCTTGACCTGCCATTAGCAAGATTCCTTTTAGGTCAGTTTGGCAAGAATTCCTCTATACATCATGTCTCCTATTACTAATTTTCTATCCACTGACTCTTACTCTGCTCTTTGGCAAAAGTCTTCAGCTTCTTTGCTGTCTTTGCTTTACAGCTGTCTGCTGTCTAGACTTTGCAATAGTCTTGAATAAAATCTTCCTTACCATTTTAACGAATGACGGAATAATTTTTTCTTTAACACTTCTCACATCAGAAGCGTGCTTTCCGGTATTCTTAGCTTTTTAGTGTTCCAAATTAAGCACATTTTTTCTCCAATACTTCTTTGTTGGCCTCTTGCCATTGGAAAGGTAAAGAAGTGAATTGTTTACAGGCAAATCAGAATGAGCTTTGGGGATATCTAGCTCTCAGGCTCTAATTTTGTATCTTTTAGTATCTCATTGAACTTAATGACAATTTAAACAACATGAGGTTCCTATATTTGGGTGTGAAAATAGAGCTATAGAATCATGAAACTGGAAGGGACCCTAAGAAATCCTTCAGATTGGCTAAATATTTTTACTCCCTTTCACAGAGAAAGTTACTGTGCTTGAGTCTTATCTAAGTTAAACATCTAGAATAAAGAAGGTAATTAAAAAAAAAAGAAATGGCATTAAATATTCTTCTCTTGCCTCCACCTCCTTTTCTTTGTCCTTTGAGTCAACACAGTCACTTAGCAAAAAGTCATATTTTCCTTTGAGAAATAGAAACAGTCCCCAGGGTTTTTTTTGGGCGGGGGAGGGGAGGCCTTGATGGAGGGAAGTTAAAAGAATAAAGGTGTCGTAGAAGCAGAAATGGTCATAATAAAGACAATCCAGATAGGAAATGTTTCCTAAATCAGCTTTAAGTGCCAAGGCTTGATTTTCTGATGCATTTTCTTGTGGAAAAAAATTGGAAGTAGTCAATCTAAACATCATTCTTACTATAACATGTATGTTGTAAACAGCACCGGATACATCACTAAAATCCCGATGCCTGGATGCCCTGGACAGGATCCCTAGGTGTGCCTGTTCCTTGAGGCTCTGCCCTGGGCATCAACTGTTGGACAAGCAGGAGGCCTTCCCTGTGATTCATCTTCGAACCAGAAATGTTTTTGTGTACAGTGACACCAGGCTAGTAAGAAAGCAGCAAGAGCATGGTTATTCTGGATTAAGCACGAGTTAAATTAGATTTGATATAGGCGGAATGAATCTATAACTCAGACACTGGGCTACGTGCTGGTTACAGAGATGAATCAGGCAGGTGCCTGGCCTTTAAGGAATCTCTGGTTGTTTAATGAGACGGGTAACTAAACATTATAGCCCTTAACACACCTGTGTTACAAAAGGGTTAACAATGTACTCCAAGAACAGATGAAATCTTCCTGGGTGTGTCACAGGTTTTAGGAGTTAGGCTTTTTGTAGAATACTACCTGGTAGAAAGGGGAAAGGCCTTCTAGGCAGAGGGAATAGTGGGAGCAAAGATGTGAGAGCACCTGCTTGGGAGGCACACTTTTGGGTGGCTGGAGCACAAGATCCTTGGTGTAGCCTGGAGAAGGAGAGCAAGGATGAAAATGGAGATGGAGCTAGAAAAGACAGACTGAAATCAGGATGTGAAGAGCATTGAGTGCTCTACCCAGGACAGATACCAGGCAGATGTGAGCATCAAATGATCCAGTTTACCTTCTATAGCAATTATAAAGTAGCAAGTACGAATTAGTTTCCCTTTCCAGTTCCAGTTTTCTAAACCAAAGAAAATCAAACTCCAAGTTTCATTTGCTAGAGTTGGCCAAATATTGAATCTTGGCTATGTTTTGGGAGTCTACTCCTCGAAGTTGTCATAAAGCTTACGTGTTTACATGGTATGCAGAAAGTGGAGAAAGGGTTTGGTCTTTTTCTGAGGTGCTCATTATAGTTACTTTGGCTTCTGCTGCCAAGGTCTGCTCCTCCACCTCCACTGACTACCAAGCTCTGAAGCTCTGCACTGCCTCCGAGAGGCCCCTGTGATGGTCCTTACTGTATTGCCTCAGAGACCCTTTTGCTCTTGTTCTAAAGGGTGGAGTCTAGTCTCCACAAGTAATGGCAAGTGTTCCTCCATATGGGCTACTCTTAGGAAAGTTACCTCCCAGTAGTGCTGCTCCCTCCATTCAATTAAAGGCACTAGCTTCCCATCCCTGCCTCTCTAGAACAAAGGATCTTAATCTCCCTCAGTGGTCCTGAAGCCCAAAGCCCTTTATACATCCTGTCCTCTGTCCGATGAAAAGGCACTGTGCTTTCGAAGTCAACAGCAAATTGGATGAGCTAAATAAATCTTCACAAAAATGTGATAATGGGAGAGGCGATGTATGTGCCCTTAACTATGACTTTAGACGCATAGTCTTCCCTAAAGTGAGATTCTCTAGGCAGGAATTTCAGGGCTGATAAGGTGGGCAAGAGAAGAGTCATCTGGAAATAGGAGAGGAGAAAAGTGAAGTAAATTGTTAGTAATTATTTACTTTGGAGGGAATAAATTGAACAGTTGTCAAAATTTCTGTTTGTCAAGATGACTAGAGATAATCTCTTAATATCCTGATATATATTTCTGAAAGTATTTTTTGAACAAGTATTTGAATGTGGTAATTAATATACAGTGAAAAATAAGTTTTCCTTTACCCTGTCCTCCATTCCTCTCTGTACCCTTCCTTCTGGAGATTTCCCAGCTGCATATGAATATATGTGCCCATTAAAAAAAAAAAACAAAAACACAAGTAGTTGGTCTAGCATACTAGACTTATTATTCTATTTACTTTTCTTTTTGACTTAAAAGTATATCTGGGATATTGTATAAGTACAGAAAATTCTGTCTATCTTTTTAAATGACTGCATAGCATACTGTTTGGATTGTACATAGTGTGAGAATTACTTTGTCCTTTCTCAGACTAGAATATACTGAAATGTAAAATTAAAAAAAAAAATCTCTCTATCCTGAACTTTTCAGTTTAGCTTTAGTTTGACTACTCTATGCCTCTTTGAGAATGGTACCAAATCTGTATTCTAAAATATTTCTGTCTGGTCTGCAGAGACCACAAAGATGGAAGGCCCTTGAGAAGTTCTATTTCTCTAGTTTTGCCATGTAAAAAAGGCCATTCAGGTTGGAGGTCATGGTTTTCCATTTAACTTTTAAGACATGTTCCATTTTGTAGGAATTTGGGAATATTGGGGGCGGGGAGAGTGGTAGCTTATCCTTTGGGAAATGGTTGGATACATATTTGGCTATCCACTTTAAATTTTCTCTTTACATTCTTTCCACTTTCTTTGTTAATTGGACTAGCTTAAGTAAAATGATAAGGGAAATTTTGCGCATATGAATGAAAGTTTGCAGTTTAAGGCAGTTTTATTTCATAATTTCGGCCATGAAACTTCATAGCTGGATCTACCTTGCAGCATCCTTGTAGCTACATGCCCTGATATTAAGGGCCTGATTGTCTTTGTGTATTTCCAGCTCAAATTCTTAGGAGAATCAATCTCAGTACAATTTTTCACACCAAGCCACAAGTCCAATAAGTCAGAGTGATGGTCTCCAGGCCTCCCTCTAGTCAGATGTGTGGGCAAGTAGACACTGGGGTCCCTGCCTTACCACCTATTAACTTTGCCCTCTTGGACAAGCTGCTTCTCAACTCCTAAGCTTTTGTTTTTCTTGTGGAAGATGGGGCTTAATATTATCCCTTTCAGAGGGGTAATTCTGAGGATAAAAGTAGATCATGTTGTAAAGCCCTTAGTACACAGTTCTAGGTACAGAGTGAGCTGAGAGTAAATTATTATGGAAAAGACAGTACTGGTGCTAGATCTATAGAGATCATAGTTCTCTAGGATGGGGAATACAGCAAAGGCACTCTGGATCCCATAAAGTGGAGTGACATGATAGAGAGCACTCAGAGGAAAAGCTTTGCCCACCCTGTAGAGATATATGGACGTAGGAGTTTAATTCGTGTGGGCTTTCTGTTGTATTTATCCATCCATCCACCTCAGAGTCATAACAGTGTCAGTGTTGTCTCTAGCTTGTACACTTATTTGAACTGAAAATTGTGTCAGATATGTCATAGGGAACCCTGACTTGGCAGTTGTCTGACTCCATTTCTTACTATCTCTGTGAGTGGAAAACACTTCATCCAATCTAGCTACACAGTTTCTTCATCCTTAACAAAATATAAATGCTGATAGTCATTCATAGAGGTGTGAAATTAATGCCCCAGTATACGGTTTTCAATAAATGTTAGCTATTATTATTTAATAACATCATCTATCTTTTATTGTGACAATGCCTTAGTAGGGGTAGCGTATAGATTATCTCAGATTCTTGTAGTCCTTATTAATGATGGATGAGGTGAGGGAGTGAGAATTCTGGAATGATTCCCAGATCTTACCAAGCACCTCTGTTCCCTTTTACCGTGCTGATTTCGAGTAGTAGCAATGCCCTTTCTCTCCTTTTACTCAGTTCCTTCCTCGAGGAGCCCTCAACCAGTGTCCCAACCAGGGTGAAGTGTCTATGTTCCTCAGCATCTGAATTGTCTGTCCCTCAGTGCTCTGAGACATTGGCTACAGTGCTGTGGTAAATCACAAGGGCCTCCCTTCACTCCCGGGGCAGCCAGTCGATGTCTCAGTGTTTTCAGATTCCCAGATCCAACGCAGGGCTGAATCCCAAGGATTTCATCAGGGCACCTTCCCAGTGGGTAGCATCTCTGGAATACTTTACTTCTCTTACTACTTAAGTGTTCCAGGAGCGGGAACAGATCTTAGAACACCAGAAACCCGCGGATGGAAAGACCCTTAGAGTCCCAACTCCTCATTTTACAGACAGTGAACTGAGGTCAGAGAGAGGGTAAGTGAACTGAAGAAATAGGTTAGGGGCAGACCGAGACTCGAATTTGGGTCTCTGATTCTTGGCCCGAACGACGTCCACGATACCCCCAGGATGTCCCTTGTGGCCTCTCTCACTGGGAGCTACCACAAAGCCAATGCGACGGCGGCCACACTGGCCCTCTCGGTTTTGGGGACACTGGCCGTGTCGAGGGCACCGCGGTCAGAGGCGGCTTGGCTCTCCGGGTACCGCGGCTCGCCTAGGACTTGGAAAAGCCCAGTGCGGGCCCATCCGGGCAAGGGGAGCCCCGGGCTGGCGGGAGCTGAGAGTGAGACGCCCTGAGCGGCGCAGGGCGAGCGGAGCCCCGGCTGGCTGTGGAGACTGACCAGGTAACTCGGCACTGGGAAACCCCTATTGGGCGACGCGCGGGTGAGAGCGGCCGCCGGCCCCAGGCCGCGCGTCGCGCCCCACCCCTGCCCCGCCGAGCACAGCTGACCCCGCCCCCGGAGCCCCGTTCCCCGGCAGCGGGCGCGGCGCGCAGAAAGCTGATCCCTCCCGTCGGCGTGCGGTGCCCCAGCCGCCAGCGCGGAGCGGCCCCCGCGCCCGCCGATGTGCTAGACTGCGGGGCCCCGCCGCCCGCGCAGCATGGCCCGACCGGTGCAGCTGGCGCCGGGCTCGCTGGCGCTGGTGCTGGGCAGGCTGGAGGCGCCGAGCGACGCGGAGGAGCCCAGCGGGCGCGCGGTGTTCCGCGCCTTCCGCCGCGCCAATGCGCGCTGCTTCTGGAACTCGCGGCTGGCGCGCGCCGCCTCGCGGCTGGCTTTCCAGGGCTGGCTGAGGTGCGGGGTGCTGCTGGTGCACGCGCCTCCCGCCAGCTTGCAGGTGCTGCGCGACGCCTGGTGTCGCCGGCGCTGCGTCCGCCCCGCGGCTTCCGCATCAGGGCAGTGGGTGAGTGCGGGGATGGAGGGCAGGTCGGGTGACTGGAGAGGGCTGTCCGCCGACATTCCCTTATGCTGCTGGACGCGGCTGCTCCGGCCCGCAAGGTATGCTGCACCGCTGCCCTGGGCCAACTCTAGGATCGCTCCATTCCTCGACTCTTTCAGCGAGTGGAGCGCACAGGTTCCTGGCAGAAGGAACTTTCTACTTAGAAAAGTGCTTTGGGGAGAAAGGCCTTGTGCCCCGGGAACCAGAGCTGCGGTCAGGAGACAGGGGCCTCTGTCTCTGAACTGCGGGAGCGCGCTTAGGAGGGGTGCCCCAGGGGTTGGCCAGAATCTACCGATTCTGAACTTGCTGCCGCTTTTTTCTTTTCTTTTTCTTTTTTTTTTTTCAATTGGAGCAGACAAAAGTCTGGTTTTCATGTCGTACTGTACTGAATGGAGTGGTGGTCTTGGATCAGGGCCTAGTGGAGGGTTTGGGGTCGTAAACTGCTGTGGAAAAAGAAAGGACAAGTGGCACTTTGAACATAACGCATCCCATTAGCTAAAGGGATTTCCTCCTTCCCAGTCTTTTCAGAGAGCCTGTTTGTTTGAAGACAGACAGCAGCTTTTTGCCTGCGTAAAATAGCTTCATTTGAGAAACTAAACCGCAGCCCGCACTGAGTGAGTGGTCTCTGGCACCGGCAACTAGACTCAGGGAGGCTGTCAGCTCCCTGTAACAGCCTGATTCTGTCTGTCTGCGTTTATGTGGGGTTATGATGCCGATTTGATGGTGTGCTGTTGACAAGTCCCCAGTTGTTCCAACCCTGCATTTTGACTCCGAGGAACCCCTCTCTGTCTGGGTCCATAAATCCTGCTCCTCCTCCTCTCCTCCTCCCCTCCACTCTCTCCTTCCACTCTCCCCTCTTTTTCCTCCTCACAGCGGGGGGGGGGGGGAAAAGCGTTTTAGTCCTCAGGAAAGAAACAGCAAGAGGCACTGGATGTTTTGTATCAGCTGCTCAAAGCTGATATCTCCAGGTCTCAGGCCAGTGAGGTTTTAAACCTTGCCTTTTCACCTCCATGCACTCCCATTCTGTTTGGTATCCCCCCTCCGCAACTTTTCTTCCCTTAAGAGCAAAAAAGCTTATTTGCAAAGCCACATAAACAGGTTTCATCTCCTTTTACTTGCAGGGGTGAGTGAAGAAAATAGGTTTTTGCCTCTGGAAGCCAAAATTCTCACAGGGGGAAAGGGTCTTTCAGACAGGCTGGATGAAAAACTCTTTTCAGTTCTGTGACCTGGGTTTTTCTGGTTTGAATTAGTGGTTGCATTCTCTGGTTCCCTCTTTTGAAGGGTGAACATAGAGTATATTGCAGAAAGTAGGTGGATGGAGTTGGGGGTCTAGACCTGAGGGTGAAATAGGGAGGGTTTGTGCCAAGTCAGAGGCAGCCATGATGCCACTACCTGGGGTCCCGCAATGCTTGTTCCTGGGTTGGTCCTGTTTGCTGCCATCTGAAAGATGCAGTGGGTAAAGTGAACACGTCCCCAAGTGCTCTAGTTCTCCACCGTCATTGCACAACTTGGGATGCAATGGACATTACACGGTGTGTGCAATACTATGCTGGGTCATCACCCCTGACTTAGGTCTCTTGGCAGGGATGATTTTGAGGTTTTTAATAGTTTTTGTTTTGTTTTGACTACAGCACCTGGTATTCCAAGTGGTCTCCCATCCAAGTACTAACCAGGCCCAACCCAAGATCAGACTGGTACGGGCATGTTCAGGGTGGCATGGCCATAGATTTAGTAGAGTCTTGATAAGAATTTGTACATTTAGCTGGAATTTGTACAAAACCACTTATTAAGACATTTTGAGGAACAAGTGGGGAAAGATCTTATTTGATGCAATGGATGCACGTGAGGAGGGGAGCCGTTTTGAATAGTATGGCTAACTACTAGTTTAACTTGGGGTCCTTGAGTCAGGTCAGAGGAGAGGAGACATGAAGACAGCTCTTGGGCCATCTCGGAGTCCCAGAAGGTGGTGAAAGCAGAAGGAGCTGCTTTCCCTCAAAGGAATTGGCAGTTCAGTCTCCTTGCTTTCTGGAATCTGGCAGCATTGGTTTCCAGAAGCTAAAATGGGCTTCCAGGGAGCAAGGGAAGAGCAGCTGTACACTATTGCAGGTGCTCCTCCATCTCCATTCTTACTGTTACTTTGGGGAAATGGGCAAAATGCTAGAAAAAGATGCAAAGGATCAATTTGGTCAGGCCAATTAGGTCACTTTGCTGTAGTTTTTTTGGTTGTTTTTAAAGGTACATTTCTACATGAAAGTATTTGGGCATAGGGATTATTGCCAGCCAGCTCAGAAAAAATGCTGGGAGGGATGGCCATGAGCTTTATAAACCCACTGTGCTCCCATGGGCCCTTCTCCTGGGCTTCTGGACCTAGGGCTCATGGGACCTCCTAAGATATGATGATGGAATGCCCTTGCCAAGCCAGCAGAAGTTACCTGAGCCCCAGATGCAGATCTGAATTTAAGGCCAGCAGGCAGGAGTGTTTTCTTCATGCTCTTGTGCCTTTTCTTTCCCTCTTTACTTTTTCTACCTCAGCTTCCTGCTGTTGAGAAAAATAGTTACCAGAGCATTTCCCTGAAAAAGGGAACATAGGATCTTTGGCATGATAACCAGGAACTAATCTTTTTGTGTGCCAGTCTTCAAGTGTTTTCTTTTTAAATTAGCAAATGACATTAACAGATGAAAGGGGTGAGCTCTGGAAGCCAGAGGGAGACATCTGTTTACCTAGCTGAGCCACTATAGGTGGTAGGGGTGGGAGGAACACCCGCATTTATTTGGGTGAATCAGTTGTTACTCTGGAACCACCCCTACTGGGGAGGTTAAAGATGAATGATGGCTTCCTAGAGTAAGGGAGGGAAGGCCACTTGGCCAAACAACTTTGTTCCCTTCTGAAATTAATAGCTGAGGTATCCCTACTCTTTCACCCCCAGCATAGCCTACCATCTTTTCTCATTAAATAAGAATGCCTGTGGTTTTTAAAAAATATCTGCTTCATTAATTCATTTATGTGCCAGGTACTCTTCTAGGTGTTTCTGTGTTTAATGCATCTTTCGTTCATAGTTGCATTATCTCAAGGAGAAGATGGAATCAACTTGTTTCCTCCATATTGTGTTCAAGAGGGAATAGCTGGGTGGGAGGCTATGTTCTGGAAGCTGGCTGTTTCACAGTCTTCTCCATCTCTCATGGTGACAGGTGTGGGCTCTACAGGTTCTGCCTCTGGTTTAGTTGGGCAAGAATTCCCTGGTGTGTGCTTTGAGGGGTGGGTACTAGATTGGGCAAGTCAGGGTGGTGAAGGGGAGGTAGTGTGAGAATCTTCTCAGACCTCATGTCCCACCTGTCTGCTCCCTGAAACATCTCTGAGTACAGAGAGATAGCACAGTAAAATTTCAAATGCCCTAACAGAGTAGAGGCTAGTCACTAATTTGTGCTACATACAAATGCTTTCAGAATCTAGGGTACCAGTGCCTGATGGCACAAGAGTTAGGCAAACATGAAATGTTCTGACTTATCCTGTGATTTAGGCAATGTCATAGAGGAGTACGCAGAGATGGTGAAGACAGGGAGTGGTGCAAGTCTTCTTCTGCCTTGTTTTTGAGTTCCTGCCTCGAATGGCGGTGGGGCATCTTGTAGGTTTTGGTAGACAATGGATTTTTTTTTTTAACAATGGAATTTTTAAGGTGACATTTACATTAAGTGAAATGCAGAAATCATAAGTGTAGCATTTGATCCATTTTTCAAATACATAAAAAGAGTGTAACCCAAATCCCTAATAGGATTTAGAACATTACCATTACCCCAGAAAGTTCCCTCTTGCTCCTTCCCAGTGATCTCTGCTCCTACCCTCAGCTCTGCCCCATTCCAACCACTCTGATCTTTTTAACCATATATTAATTTTGCCTGTTCAAGAATTTAATGTAAATAGAATCGTTCGTATGTACTCTTCTGTGTGAGGATTTTTAAACTCAGTTTAATATTTCTAAGTTCATCTCTCATATTACTAGTTCGTTCTTTTTATTGCTGAGTAGAATTCCATTTTATGGCTATGCTACAGTTTATCAATTTTCCCTTGTTTCCAATTCATGGCTATTGTGAATAAAGCTTTTTTTTTTTTTTTTAATTCTATTTCTCTTGGGTCCTTATGTAGGAGAGAAATTGCTGACTCACTGACTCGGTTTTGTTTAATCTTATGGAACCTTTTCCCAAAGTTGTACCATTTTTCACTCCTACCAACAAAGTAGACAGTCCTTTTTGCTACACATCTTTGCCAACATTCAGTGTTATCTTACTAATTTTAGCTATTCTGATGGTATCTAGTGGTATCTTATAGTTTTAATTTGTATTCCCCTATGACTGATGTGTTTATCAATTTGCATTGTGAAGTATGTCCAAATCTTTGACTTTTTAAAAATTGTTTTGTCTCTTATTTTTTATTATTGTTGAATTTTTAAAAAATACATTCTAAATATCAGTCCTTTGTTTAAAGATATGCTTTGTGACTTCGGTCTAGCCTGTGCCTTGCCTATTGTGTTTTCAGTGGAATCTTTTGGAGAGAAGTTTTAAATATTGATCAAGTCTAATTTATCCATTTTTCTACTTTATGGTTTGTACTTTTGCTTTTTCTATAAAAAATTTTGCCTAAACCAGTGTTTTCTCCTGTTTTATTCTGGAAGTTTTATGGTTTTACATTTAGGTCTATGATCCATTTTGAGTTAATTTTTGTGAATGATATGAGGTGTAGGTTAAGAGTTTTGTTTTTGTTTTTGTTTTGCATATGGGTATCCAATTGATCAAGGACAAGTTGTTGAGAAGACTAGCCTCTCTCATTGAATTGCCTTTGCACCTTGGTTGAAAATCAATTGATTATTTGTAAGAGTTTATTTCCATTGATGTTGAGTTTATCCTTTTATCAGTTTCATATTATCTTATTGTACTTCATAGTAAGATTTGAAATTAGATATTGTGAGTCTTCCAACTTTGATTCTTACTTAAAATTATTTTGGTACTCAAGGTTCTTTGTTTTTTCACATACATTTTAGAATCAGCTTGTCACTTCCTTAAAAAAAAAGTCCAGCTGGGATTTTGCTTGGGATTGTGTTGAAATAATACACCAGCTTGAAGTTAGGTGAGAAACACATCTTGGTTCGCTGGAGACTAACTTAGTTTTAGAAATGATAGTCTTGCCATCTTCCCCCGTTCCAGGTAAGCTGGGACAGTTGATCACCCTAATTTGGGGACAACTGACATCTTAATAATCCATGAATGTGGTATAGCTCTCTGTTATTTTGAGCATTCTTAATGTACTTTTAAGGGTACAGATCTTGAATATCTTTTGTTAAATTTATGTTTCTAAGAACTTTGTTTTGGATGTTATTATAAATAAAATTATAAAATAAACTGTACTTTGGAATAAATGAGGTTTATAGAAAAGTTACAAATATACTTGTATATGAGTTCTGTATTCATCATCCAGTTTTCCATATTTTTTATCTTTTTAAAAAGTGAGACATAACACCCAAAGGGTGTCTCCACAGGCGTGAAAGCCCACTGGGCTGAATCCTACTCTATGGAGTCAGTCCCTGTTACCGCAGCTCATGGTCGTGGCCAGTCCTCACAACCAGTCAACCGGAGGGTCAGTCTCACCCACTGTTATGCCAACAGCAATCAAGGAGGGCACATACAACCCACAAAAGGGCGCTCCTGGAAAGAGTTCCAAACAAGATGAACCGAAAGAGGCCTACACCAAGACACATTATAATTAAAATGCCAAATGTTAAAGACAGGATCTCAAAAGCAGGAAGATAAAAGCAGTTAGTTACCTATAAGAGAGCTCCCATAAGACTGTCAGCTGATTTCTCAACAGAAATTTGGGATAGAAAAGGACTGGCTCAAAATATTCAATGATGAAAAGCAAGGACCTACAACTAAGACTACTCTACCTAAGCTATCATTTAGAGTCAAAGAAGAAATAAAGAGCTTCTCAGATAAGAAAAAGCTAAAGGAGTTTATCACCACCAAACCAGTAGTACAAGAAATGTTAAAGGGACTTCTTTAAGATGGGGGTGGGGAGAGGGGTGGGGCATGAGAAGATCATAAATATGAATAATAAACTGGCAATAACTATGTACCTAACAATAATCCCTTTAGATGTAAATGGACTAAATGCTTTAGTCAAAAGACATAGGGTAGGTGGCTTACTAGATAAAAATTAAGATGTAATTCACATAACGTAAAATTAATCATTTTAAATGCGCAATTCAGTGGTTTTTAGGATATTCACAATGTTGTCCAATCATCACCATTATCTTGTCCATTCCAGAACATTTTCATAACCCCCAAAAGAAACTCTGTATCCACTAGCAATCTCTTCCTATTCCCCTCCATACAGTTCCTGCCAACCACTAATCTGCCTCTCTCTCTATGAATTTGCCTATTTTAAATGTTTCATATACATGGAATCACACAATATGTAGTCTTTTGTGCCTGGTGTTGTTCACTTAGCATAATGTTTCAAGGTTCATCCATGTTGTATCATGGTATTAGTACTTTATTCATTTTTATGGTGAATAATTATTGTGTGGATATATACCTTTGATTATCCATTTATCAGTGGATGATTTTGGGGGTCATTTTTACTTTGGGGGCACTATGAGTAATACAGCTGTGAACATCCCTGGGCAAATCTGTGTATGGACATATATTTTTATTTTTGGGTAGATCCTATTTGGTTATTTTTAAATAATTTGTTTCTCTGGTAAGATTTCCAATTTGTTTATTCACTACAAGCATATTTTCTTATTTTATCTTTCAGCATAGTTATACCAACTTCTTTGAAATCCTTATAATTCTAATATTTCAGTCATCTCAGGGTCAGTCTCATTGGATGCCTTTTCTTTTTAATGGGTCACATTTTCCTGTTTCTCTATTGGCTAGTGGTATGGATTGTATCTGTGACATTGAGTGATACGTTGTAGAGACTCTGGATTCCTGTGTTCTTTGGTAGATGTTGATTTTTTTATTAGGCAATTAATTTGGCTAGACTCAAAACTCTGAACTCTATCTCCCCTGCAGCTAGAATCTCTGAAGGTGGACTGCTTGTGCCCTGTGCGTGTATAGTTCATAGTTCAGCTACGGTGTCAGTCTGAGTTTATATGCAAAATTTGGGATTCCACCTCTGTGACTCAGTCCTTTCCACCATCACTATCCTGCTATTATAGCTATCCCAAACTGTGTCCTTAGATTCTTTAAGTCAGTAAGACTGGGTTTCTACCAAAGTTTTAGCTTCCTGGCCTGGCTTCAAGTGGGGCCTGCCTTTAGGTGAAGAGGTAAAAAATGGGAAACTTATCCACTGCCATTTCTTTTAAAGAGGACCTCCCCTCCAATTTCTACCTGGCTTTTCACTACCTTCAGGTATAAAGGTTTTTATATTTTGTCACAAGTTGTATTTATTATTTTCAAGATGTTTGGTCTAATAGGTTCTTGTTTATATTACTGGAAGCAAAACCCCAATGAATGTTTTTAATTCCTATCTTTTCTCCTCTTCTAAAATGTCATTCTGTTATAGCATAGGAAAATAGTCAATTATATTGTAATATAACTATAGTTCTGTGGGTACTAGACTAATTGTGGGCATCACTTTGCAAATTGTATAAATGTCTAACCACTATGCTGTAACCTGAAACTAATATAAAATAATATTGAATGTCAAAAAAAAATAAAAATGAAAAAAAATGTCATTTTGTTGATGAGAGATGTGTAGCCCAAAGAGAAACTAATGGTCATGACAAGATCATTTAGATAGTCACCAAAAACAAATACCTTTGTTCCACCTCTTCCTTCTTCTAGACAGATCTCGGTATCTTCCCCATCATTCTAGCTTGATTATCCTTTTTGTTCTCTTAGGTGATAAGATGGAATAATTCTGTCCACTTTGACAGGAAACAAAATGAAGGCTGTGATGTGGCTGGTGTCGTCTGGGTTTCTTGCTCTTTTCTCTGTTCACCACCAGTCTTCCCAGGGTTCTTGTGAGGGCTCTGGTATTTTTCACCAGCCAGTACCCCAACACTCACACTCCCCAAGAGGCTATCAGATTCCCACATGCCTTTGGTCTACTCCAAGGCCCAGAAAATGACAGAAACAGCCGCTCTGAACGTGCCCTCTTTCTTTCCCACCCAGGATCTTTCCAACCATGTTTTTCTGGCTTTGTTCTGCCAGATGTTGCCTTTTACCTTATTCTCTGCAGGGGCAGCTGAAAGGTTCCGTCCGAAAGAGCCAAAGGGCTCACAACAGGTGTCTTCAAGGCATGTTGTTTATTAAATGGATGATCTGTACATAGCATCTGGGTAGTTAATGAGTGTCCCTGGCTCCATGTTTTGATTTAGCAGCTGGTGGATAAGAGAAGACACTTCTAGTTGCTGCCATGTAATATTGAGGTCCAGTGGGATGAAAAGAGCCCGCAACATGGAAATTAGTTTGGATTCCTTTGCCCTCACCTTCATGCCCTAGGCAGTAGGTAACCCAAATTCCATGAGGCTTAATTCCTCAGTGTTTCTCAAACCCATCCCTTTTTCTCTGTTTCCACTGACAGGCCTTTGTTCGCCCAAGGTCTCACCATTTCCTACCTGAATTATGGCTCCAGCTTCCTCCCTTTTTGCAGTGCCACCTTCTGTGTGGCCTTGTACACTCTAGTTCATTCTCCACCCTCCAGGTAGACTGACTCAGAACATCTAAAATGCAGGTTGAATTCTGCTCTTTATCTGCTCAGATCCCTTCTGCTGCTCCCCGTAGTTTTTAATGTGCACTGCAAGGCTCTCTAATCTAATTCCAGCCTAAGCCTCCTTTTTCTCCTCACTTTCTGAAAGGGGCCTGCCTTCCTGTATCAGTCAGGGTTCAATCAGAGAAACATAACCAGAATGAGATAGATGACAAGGATTTGGCTCCACGTGATCGTGGGGGCCAGCCAGCAAGTGAATCTGAAATCTCTAGGTCTTTCCATCATGAAGGGCAGGCTGGAAACCTTGGACACAAGCCAAAGCTGCTATGTATAAGTGGAATTTCTTCAGTTCTACTCCTAAGGCCTTTCAGTTTATTGAAACCTAGATTATGTAAGATAACCTCCCTTACTTTTTTTTTTTCCCCCTCAAGAATTTGTATAAGAGTTTATTTGAGCCAAACTAATGACATGCTGGCAGGCAAGACCTCAAATGAACCCAATAATCTTCCTTACTTAAAGTCAACTGATTATAGACTTTAATCACATCTATAACATAGCTTTGCAGCAATGCCTGGATTAGTGTCTGATTGAAAAACAGGCTGTAGCTTATCTAAGTTGACATGTAAGATTCACCATCACACTTCCCTTCAGCCGAACTTGGATGCTATCTCTGAACAAGCTGGGCTCTCACATAGGTTGTTTTTGCGTGCTGTTCCCTCTCCTGCGTGCCTGAGTTGGGTGTTCTTTGGTTTCCCCCATGCCTGCCATTAGTAGAGTCTCCCATTACTGGTGTTTGGAGACTCCCAGCTGGTGTTGGGAGCCTGTTGCCCTCCATGGAAAAGCAAATTATTGCGTCATCGTTGTGTTTTAGACACTTCCATTATTACCTCTGCTGCTGACTGAAGGGTGAATGTCCCAGCAAGTTTGTTGGTCAGTTCCAGGCTGTTTGTTTGTTTGTTTGTTTGTTGTTTTTAAACATGGTCATCTTTCTTTTCTCAATGTACCATGCACTGAACTTTTTAAATATTTTTGTGAATCTAACGTGCATTACTACTGAACAATACCTGCGCAAAATTATTTTTAATTGCAGACAGCAAAACCGAGACTTGAAGAGTCACTAAAAGCTGTAGTTTAAAGTTTCTGGATCATGCAGAATCTCTCTGGTTAGTGGAGAAAACTCATTCAGATTCTTGTCCTGCCACTTACAAGCTATGTGACCTCGAGATAGTTACTTAACCCCTCTCAGCTCAATTGTCTTCATGGTACAAATGAGAATATTATAACTCCTTGCAGGTAGTTTTGAAGATAAGGGAGCCAAGAACACTCAGTCTATGTCTTGTCCAGAGTCAAAGTCAGGGAAATAACAAACATGTGGCATCTCTAGCATGGAGGGAGTAGAAAATGTACCTCTGGATTTCGTTCTCTAGCTAGTCCATCTCCTCTGGGGCCTGTGTTAATTATTGGTTGCTTGGCACATATTTATGTTCAAGATCTCAGTCTGTCCTTCTGTTCTGTCCTTCCTATTGTATCCCAGACTCTTGGGTGCTGGTCAAGTCTATAGTCCGTTGTTATCCAGTGCCTTACCTCAGATCCCAGAGGGTGCCTGGTGCCGTGGAAAGAGCCCTGAACTGGAATTGCAGTGCCTGAGTGTGGAACTAACCCTGTTGCTAAGATGCTGGGAGTCTTCAAGTCAGTTAGCTCACTTCTCCGGACCTCGGGGTCTTCAGCTATGAGCCGTTTACTGCTCACTTTGGTTCTGTTTACTGGCCGAAACTTCCCAACTTCTGGCTTGGCACTAGTCTGTGGCTAGATCAGTCCCCCAGCACCTCTGTCAAGAGACCTAGGGAAGAACAGACAAAAGCTTTCATTGAAGTTGCTTAGATATTTCCACAAATAGGAGAGTCGTACCTTCCTTTTGGTCTTGCCCAGACATCTTGATTCTTTAATACTTTTTCCCCTTTGAGAAGCATCCGAAGTGTCAGAGCTGTTGATGCACCCATAGCATGCTGGGCTTCCCTTGCTCACACAATCATTTGCTAGGTATGCAATTACTGTGTGCTTGGTCCTGCAGTGGTCAATACAGAGGGGCAAAGGCTCATGCCCTGACCTCAAGGAGTTTATAGTCTAGGGAGTCAGATGGACAAATAAATGATACAGAGCCATAAGGAGCAACAGAAGCACAGATAACCAAGAGTCCTGTGTGTGCGTGTGCATGTGTGTGCGTGCGTGTGCATGCTCACATGCATGTGTTTGCAGAGAGGGACCTCCTGAAGGAAACGAAACCTAAACTAAGATGGGAGAATGAGTAGATGTTAGCTTGATGAGAAACACATCTTAAGCAGAGGGGAGTGATATGTGCCACAGGACATGGCCCACATGGGGAACCATAAGCAGCTGAGAATGGAGTGGGAGGTAGGCAATAGCATGAAGGGCCTGGAGCGGGATTGGCCTGGGACTGGCCTTGACTGCTGTACTGAGGTTGGATTTGAGCCTAGGCCAATTAAAGAGTATTAAGCAGTAGAGTACACATGTGTGTTTGTGATTACACATAATCCTGTTTAACATGATACATGGTAAATATTTCCCAGACTTATTGGTACATTTTCTTCCACTGAATTGTCGCCTCAGTGATGCCTTTCAGGGTTATATAACCCCCGTGGACCTACTGCAGTTATGCCGTTGGTTTAGTGGTGGTCTGTCATCTGAGTAAGGCCATAGAAGAGCCCAATGGCTTTACAGGACACTCAGGATCTAATTCTTTGTCACTAATCAGCTGTGAGTGACCAGCTTCTCATCCAACCCTCTGGGGGCTTTGGTTGCCTTGTCTACTGGTGAGCATTCTGCCTGCTCTTTCGACTTCATAGAGTTGGCATCAGGCTCAGATAAGATACTATCTGTGAAAACACTTTGAAAAGTACAAAGTACAATCACCAAGATGTCATTCCATTTATTTATTATGTCTTCTTTATCTTTTATCAATGTTTTATAGTTTTCAGTGTACAAGTCTTTGACTTAGTTAAAATTTATTCGAAAGGATTTTATTCTTTTTAATACTATTGTAAATGGGATTTTTTCCTTAATTTCTATTTTAGATAGTTCTTCGTTAGTGTATAAAAATGCAACTGATTTTTGCATGTTGATTTTGCATCCTGCAACTTTACTGAATTTGTTGATTAGTTTACAGGGTTTTTTTGTTGTTGTCATTTTTGTTTTTGTGGAGTCTTTAGGGCTTTCTACATATATAATCATATCATCTGTAAATAGATAATTTTATTTCTTCCTTTCCAATTTAGATGTCTTTTATTTCTTTTTCTTGCTAATTGCTCTGCCTAGGATTTCCAGGACTATGTCAGAATAGAAGTGGTGAGGGTGGGCATCTTTGTCTCGTTCCTGATCTTAGAGGAAACGCTTTCAGTTTTTCCCCATCAATTATATTAGCTGTAGGCTTTTCATATACGGCCCTTCTTATTGTTAATTTAGTTAACATTAAAGTACTTTTATTTTGCGTTTATGGATTGGAAGACTTAGTATTTTTAAAATGTCCATGCTACCCAAAGTGATCTATAGATTCAATGCAATCCTTATGAAAATCTCAGTGGCATTTTTACAGAAACAGAAAAAACATTTCTAAAATTTGTATGGGATCACAGAGGACCCTGAATAGCCAAAACGATCTTGAGCAAGAAAACAAAACTGGAGGCATCTCACTTCCTGATTTTAATATGTTACAAAGCTATGGTAATTAAAATAGTATGGTGCTGTCATACAGACTTATACAACAATATAAAAGAATAGAAAGCCCAGAAATAAACCCACACATATATAGTCAACTGATTTTTGTTAAAAGTGCCAAGAATACAAAGTGGGGAAAGGATAATTTCAACAAATAGAGCAGGGAAAACTGGATATTTACATGCAAAAGAATGAACTTAGACCTGTTCCCGTGGAGGGAGATGATCGGCACATAGAGCAGGCCCAGAGGCCTGCCCTACAGAGGGTCACTATTTCGGTGATGGTGGGATGGAGAGAAACAAAATAAAAACTGCCAAAGTGCCCCTCCCCCCTCCCCCAGGGGGTAAGTTTGTTGGAGGGTGGTGTTGGGCCATGGGGACCTTATAGGCAGAGTCTGGTCTGTTTGATGAGTATTAATCATGTGACCTGGGGCAGAGTTTTCTCAGCACCCTGATCCTGCATCCCTCCCCTTCCAAATAGCAGTTACCACGCTTGCCTGCTCCAACACATGGGGGTAGGGCGGCACATGCACATACAATGGAGGTGTCAGGAAGGGGTAGAGTTTGACTTCCTTTGAGTTCACAAGTTTCATAGATTAGAGGACTTTCAAAGGCTCCCCAGAGGTTCAACTAAACTGTGCTAAGAAGGAGGTCGGACTTTAAGCTTTTACAATCCAGAGAACTCTTAAGATCAGCTACCTTTTTATGGATGAGGAAACAAAGTGCTTGGCTAAGATTATTTGCAATATTAAGCTTATTATATGATAATTTACTTTAAAAATTTTTATCTGTTGGGCAAAAAAATGTGCAAAATGATCCCCTTCTTGTTGATGCAAGGCTCTTCACCATTTCTTTAGCAGTTAATTAAGGATTGGAAAGTCCCTTGTTTTTAAATCAAAACAGCTTTTGTCTCCCCAAGTCTGAAACCATCAGTTATAACTGTATTCACTTGATGGAAGGATCTGGCAACACAGATTTTCCTTGGCTGATTAGTCTTACATAGTGCAATTACTTATAAATTATATTTTTAAAATGAAATGTTTTGCTTTGTGGGGGGGTAGTGAGGTATATTTCTCATGCAGAAAGTTTTATCATTTTTAGATATGCAGTCTGAGTTTTGCCAAACATAAATGGTTGTGTGCCCACCACCACAATTAAGATACAGAACATTTTAATCACCACCCCCACCACCAAATTCCCTAGTGACCCTTTATAATCAATCCTGTCCTTCCACTCCTGTTCTCTGGCTACCACTGATCTGATTTCTGTCCCTATAGTTTGGCCTTGTCTGGAATGTCATAAATTGATCATACAGTATGTCACCTTTTGTGTCTGGTGTCTTTCACTTTGGATAATGCCTTTGAGATTCATCAGTGTGTGTTATCAGTAATTCATCCTTTTTTGTTGCTAAGTGGTATCCCATCATAAAGATGTTCTACAGTGTGTTCATCCATTCACCCAGCTGATGAACATTTAGGTTGCTTGCAGATTTTAGTGATTATAAATAAAGCTGCAATAAACATTTACTAACAGGTCTTGGTGTGGGTATGTTTTTATTTCTCTTGGGTAAATACCTAGTTGTGAGATGAGAGAGCTGTTTTCCAAAGTGACTACCATTTTGCATTCCTACCAGCAATTTATGAGTATTCCATTTAAGCATTTGATATTATATTTTATTATTTTTGCTATTCCAATATGCAGATACATGTATTTCATTATGGTTTTAATCTGTATTTCCCTAATTCCTAGTGAGTTGAGTATCTTTTCATGTGCTTATCTACCATTTGTATCTTCTGTGATGAAGTGTAGTTAAAATCTTTTGCCCATTTAAAAAAATTGTTTTTTTCTCTTTATTGAATTATAATTCTTCATATATTTTAGATACAAGTTCTTTATTAGATATGTGTTTTATAAATATTTTCTCCCAGTCCATGGCTTGTCTTTCTATTATTTTTACCAGTGCCTTGCAAAGAAGTTTTTGATTTTAGTGAAGTACAATTAATCATTTTTCTTTATTGTTTGTGTTTGTTGTGAGAATTCTTTGCCTAATCAAGATCACAGAGATTTTTGTTCTTTCTTTTAAAAATTTTATACTTTTAGATTTATATTTAGATCTATGATGTACTTCTTATAAATTTTTATATATGGTGTAAGTTATGGGTAGAGACACACACACACACACACACACACACATTGCATATGTATGTCCAATATTTCAAGAACCATTTGTTGAAAAGACTGTCCTTCATTGAATAACCCTGGTTCTTTGTGGAACATCAGCTGACTATATATCTTTTAGTCTATTTCTGGACTCTGTTTTGTTCCTTTGATCTATAAGCCTCTTTTTTTTTAAACCAATACTTCACTGTCTTGATTACTGTAGTTATATAGTAAATCTTAAAGCTGGGTATTGTAAAACCTCTAACTTTGTTTCTTTTTGCTTTGGTGATTATAGACCCTTTGCTTTTCCATATAAACTTTAGAATTAGTTTTTCAATTTCTACAAGAAAAAATTCTTGCTAGTGTTTTTTTTTTGGATTGTGTTAAATCTATAGCTCAATTTCAGGAGGCTTCACATCTTGACAATATTTAGTCTTCTGATGTAGGTACACAATAGATCTATTAAATCTTCTTTGTTTCTGACTGTGTGTTACAAATGTAAATTTTGACCTTTGACTTCTGGAGTCTTTGAAAGCCTTCTGTGAAATCAAATGCCTTCCAGATACCAAGGAGTAAGCAATGCAGGTGCATGAGGAAGCAGATAAAAGGGAGCCCCCAGAAGAAGCATTTAAATTCTCAAGAAGGCACAGGGACACAGAGGATCAAAAAGCAACAAAGCTGGTGGGCTAGGGAATTGGGGTTAGAAGTATTTTCGAGGCCTGCACCCTGCCCAGAATTGTTGAAGGCCTTTTCTTTAGCTGTTGATCAAGAACCATACTAAGCCAGCTCTGACCTGGGTGCCAGGCAGGGCAGTGAGGGGTGCTGGGCCTTCTTGCCCCATGGGCATGGGCCAAGGGGCATTTCCTGCACTGGAAAACATGTCATGTTTCTTCTTTTATCTCTGTCAGGGCAGAGGCAAGGCATCTGCCTCTAGTCCCTCCTAATTGACCATATCCGAAAGGTGCTAATTCTGGCTAGACCTCAGCCGGGTCAGGCCAAACCCAGCTTCGCTGGCTGCCTTCCACCTAATGCCAAGGGGTCTGCAAAGCCTTTTACCCAGCCTTTGTTTGGGCTGTTTAGGGGCCTCTGATGCCACTCATCAGGGATGATATTTAAGAAGGGGATAGAGGGATTTCAGAGCCTAGTTAGTGCTCAATTAATATCAGTTAATGGCCAAGGGATCCAACTCTGAGGCTAGACTGCCTGGCTTCAAATCCTGTTAAGGCAGCTGACTGAGGCAGTGGCAATTTACTTAACTTTTCATGTCTCTGCTTCTCTATAAAACTTAGATAATAAAACTACATTGAGTTGTTGGTCAAATGGAATGATACAGGTAAAGCACTTAGAAGAGCGCTCAGCAACAGTGAACTCTCAACAAATGTTAGCAATTCATTATTCTTGTGGCCCTCGCAGGGTGCCAGGTCAGGCACAGAACCCCAGTCTGACATCTCAGACTGCCTTGGAGGCCCTACTTTTTCACGCTAGAGTGTGTACTATGGCCGTCTTGATTCTAGGTGTCCAAATCACCATGGCGTTAGAAACAGCTTTCATCTTTATGAGGACTGTACTAGTGTAGCCCAGGCTACACAGACCTTTGTGGCCTATGAGCCCATGAGACCTGGATTCCAGACCTAACTCCTCCCTGACTGGCACGTATCTAATAACCATGTGAAAACTCCTAAGTTGTACCTTAATCTAGAAACTGCTTTCCTTCTCATGCTCTCTTGGCATACTGCCTTTCCTAAGGCAAACATCATAGCAAGAATTTGGCACAGGGACTTGCTTTGTTTCCCACACCTAGGCTCCAATAAGATATCAGGCCTCCAATTTGATGGTAAGAAGCCAACAGTTTTCTCCTCACTGCCAGGACCTCAGGGTGAGGAGGCAACCGCTTCACCCACAGGCGGCAAAAAGCAAGGGCGTCCCATTACCACTTTCCTTTGTAGCTTACATGAACCAAGACAACCCTCCCCAGCACTTGTGACAAGCACCTAACATCCAAATCAATTTCTGCCATACATTCTGAAGCAATAGCACTGAAAACAATATAAAGCCATTTTTGAACTCCTCCTTTTTCCCACTGTAGTTTTGCACAAACTCATAGCTAAAGTCAGCATTTACAGGGATAGAATCACAGCTTCAGGGAGTAGTTATTTTCTCCCTAGTGGGAAGTGCAGAAGTGAGGCAAAATGCGGGTTGTAGCATGGCATTTGGAACACCCGACCACAGTTCGACTTCTGCGGGAAGGCTCCAGGACCCCTTCTGCCTGCTCACAGAGGTTTCACTCCACCTTCCTCAGCATCTCCTTCTACCCCATGCCCTCTCTAGTACCCAACAGAGCAATCAACATTTGAAATCTGTCATCCACGCCCTTGTTCCCATCTGTATAAGGGGACTGGTGCAGTGTCTCCTGAAATAGGAAGACCAGCTGGGATAGAAAGGAAGCTAAGAATCAGAGAGGAGGAGAGAAGCGACTCCAAGATAGTAACCCAGACACTGCACTTGTGGCATTGAGCAGCTTAGGTTTGTGATCCTCCTAGACTTGCTCTGGCTGTGGGAACTCAATGAACTCTCCTCTCACTGGAGGAGAGAGCAACATAAGCTTCTCTTGCCTAACATAAGCCGACCTTTAAGAATTTCTGGGCCCAACTGCAGGAGAGAATAAAATCCAAAAGTACCATTCAGGCTGCATTTTCCAAGTTTGCCTTCTGATACCTGGCTAACAACTTCCCAATACTTTTAACAGATTTGCTGCTGGTTCCCATGGATATTCAAATTCTGCTAACCAGCCCTTGGGCTCTCATCCGTAGTAAAGGATGTGACAAAAAGGATCCCATCATCCTTGCTGCCATACTCTTGGGCTTTTAAAATTCATCTTTATTAATTTTACTCAAAATGCTCATGAGGTGTTCTAGATCAGAAACAGATTAGTTATTTTACACAATAGTAAAAAAATTACGTAAATAATTATAACTGCATCAGCACTCCTTGCCCAGTGATTACTCTGGGGTGATGTGTTGAAAGCTGATGGAAAAATCTCCATCATGGGTGGTCAGACACTCTGTAGGTGAGGGATGGAGAAAAATGAATTTTCTTTGCTTATACACAGGAGAAAGAATCAATTACTTCCTTCTGTCTTAGAAGTAGGGAATGCTACCTTTGTTGCTTGGAGACAGGATGGAAAGGATCCTGAGTTCTCCCTCTAACTTTTTAGAATATAAACACATCTCTTCGGGTGCCAGAGCAACCCTGGTGGTTCCAGATTTTATGAGCTAGAGCTAGCTGTCTGTCTCTAAGGCCTTGGAGCCTCATTTTACCCTAAATGTTAACACACCTTCAGCTGGGTAAATCTATCTAGAGTTCTCTCACTGTTCTTAACCTAAAAATAAAAGGCCAAAGTGAGAGGCAATAGCATTTACTTGAGATTAAAAAAAAGAATAGCCTTTCGGGAAGCATTTATTTAGTCAGAAGCCTAAATTTTGTTCCAGTTAGGAGACAAAGGCAAAGGGTATATATGAGAAAGGGAAGGGGAACAATTACATCAATAGAAGGCATTTCTATTGGTGCATATAAACTAAATCGGTAACACTAAATTGAAATATTTTTAATTTTCAGCCTGTGGTCATTAGTTGGGTATTCATAATGCCTGATTTCCTGTTACTTTTGCAAACAGTTCTTTGGGACATAAGGTTGCTTTAGGCCTAGTGTAAACCTTATTTTGCCATGTTTTAACATTCCAAAGGTTTGAGGCATAAGATGTGCAAGGCAGTTCCTCTGGAATGGCAGCTTTAATTCCATTTTAAAGTGGCCCTTCTTATTTTTACACTGTATAGCTATAAGTTAATTTAGCTGAGGCTCTCTAGATTTCAGCAACATTTAGCAGAAAGCCCCACACCTTCATATAAAAGATGCTGCTTCTCTTGCTAACCGTGTGCTCCCGTTGGGCCGTGTCGGGAGCAGGACAGATGTATGACTCTCATGACCTAGCCATCTGTGTTGCTCGAGGCAATTCCACAAGAATTGGTCTTGCTCTCCTACATCTGAGTTGAGGGAGGCACCATGCATTGGGCTGCCAGGCTGAAGCCTGAGGTGGCAGTGGGAAGGGGAGGAGGTGGCTCGGGCAAGAGGGTTGACAAAGTGAGCAGGAGGTGAGAAAACCTCGAGCATGTTGGTAGTCAGAGTACTGTCTGTGCAGGACTTGGGGAAAGGGCTATTTCATGAGAAAAATGGAGAATGTCAGTCTCAGACTCCTAAAAAGGAAAAAGATGGGGCTAGAGAAGCAATAAACCAGGAAGTAAGTATACTTAAAAAATATGTTGGATTCCCTTCTCTGGGATGAGACCCAAGAGGATGAGGAAGAGAATATGTGTTTTGAGTGGGGATAGGGAGATGCAGATGACTTCTGCAGATGGACCTAGTGGTTTCTGCTTGGACACACATATAATGTGCCCAAACTCACACCCTTCCTACCAGAATGTAATCTGAGAAAACATCTGGCTGCTTTGGGTCCAAGGGAATGGATAGCCTAATGTGAAGTTGGGGTTGGCTCCTAGAAGCTGTGATCAGATGACCCTCACTTGTAGAGAAATCAGAGCCATTGATATTAACAAGCCCTACAGCATCTCTTAAGATTTCTCAGGGTTGTGAACTTTACATTTCATTCCTAAGGCAATGACCTTGTGAAAATATGTTAAAGTCTTGCTGAGGTACAGTCACATCTGCCCAGATGTAATATGAAGCCTTCTGTGCTGAAGAAAAGGGAATTCACAATCTTAAAATCGAAAGGTTTATGTCATTAAAGTTTCTAACAGTCTAGAAGTACTTCTCAATAAAACTACATTTATGTGAATTGTATCCCCCGGAGTGGCTTTTATCTTTTAAAGTTAATATTTCAGGAGGCCAGTGAGTCTATAATCAACTCAAAAGCAGCTGGAGCATAGCAGACAGTCTGGGAGAAGTGAAAAGACCATTGATGCAGAAACTCAATGATGCTTTCCAGATCGGGGCAAGAGCAGTTCAGGAGTCAGAGAGAGGGTGGTTGACTGGACTAAGCAGCCCTGCTGAGGGGGCACCTGTGGGCATGGATTCTCGGGGAAGATCCTGTGCATTATTCTGGGTCATTGACCCCCATCTGTAGTATGTATGTGTGTATGTGTGTATAGTCTGGGGTAAAAGGATAAAAGGTAGCATTAAGTGTGTTGATCTCATGATGTAATAAAGTAGAGCCCTCTCCCAGCTTCTGTCACCACAAAACCCAGTCCTCATTGGAGTAGGAGGCTTCCGTTGGGCTCAGTCCACTACCACAGGGACCCAGCCACAGAGACCTGGAGCCTGGGTCTTTCAGGATCAAAGGCCACTTTCTTCAACAAATAGCAGGGATCCCCTGCCCCTGAAATATAAGTAGAGTTATTCATTATTTGCCTCTTTAAATTCCAAGTTAATCTTACATTGATGTTAACGGTGATATTGACTTTTGGCTCCATTTCACAAGACTTCCTTTCAGGAGGGATTGAAAGGCATCCCGTTCTCAGGGCTGTAACTGTAGATACATTCTGAGAGTGAGCTGTACAGCTGTGACAGTTCTTATCTTCCCCTTTGTGATTTCTATATGCAATAAGGAAATCTTTCCTCATCAAGAGGAGAGTGCCTGTTGTAAACTTTTTAGTGTAGATTTCCCCAGTTAAAAATTAGCAATACTAGAGCAAGCTTCGGCACCTCATTCTTTTCATGGCATGTCCCAGACTTGACATGATATGTGTAAAGTAGCAGGAGCGCTGACATCTTTTCTGTACCTATCAGTGTGACATTCTAGCTTCATAACAGTTATAGTACTAAAATAAAAGCATTGGCTGGTATACATTTCAGAAGCTTTAATTGAGCCTGAGCAAGACAAACTTTTTGTTGATAGCAGAAAATATGAGGAGGAAATTAATGTTAGATGTTTTTGACTAAGTATTTTGGTTAAGGATATGTTTTGTTGTGTCACAAACAAATGAGGGGTAGGTTTGTTTCATAAGAGTTTTGGAAGTAGTAAGCCCAGGGCCAGCACAGGGGCTCAGCAAGGCTTTCAGACACCTGGGCTCTTCTGCTTTGCCTTCCTTAGTGGGTAGTTTTTTGGCATGATGTTTGTCACCTCATGGTCACAAGATGGCTGCATCCTCTTCAAGATCCAGGCTGGAAGAAAGAATCAAGGATGAAAGGGTAAAAGATACAGGAAGGTTCTTTTTTCTTGAGAGGCCTCTTCTCCTGGCAGAGGCAGCTGGCTGCCCTTATCTCATTGACCACAGTGATGTCAATGTCCACTAGTTTGAAGTGAGGCTGGCAAATGAGTAACATACTTTCCTGCCTCCACACTAGAGGAAAGCAAGGAAAAAGGTGATTGGGAATGTGTGTTGAATGTGCTAGCCAACAATACCTGCTACAAAGGGTCACAATAAAATATTACCAAATAGAACAAAGCAAGGCTAGCTAGTATTAGGCTCTATCAACATCAGTTGTGTTTTCCCAGTTTCTGCCAGGTGTTCTCAAGTCATGGTCAGGACTGGTGGCTGGTCAGTTGAGCTATAGGAGTTGGGAAAAGAAAAGTTAGAATTGGCTAAGAAATCCATCCATGTGCAGAACCAATGCCCTACAAGAAACACTCGAAGTACTAATAATGACAGGGAACAAGGGATGATCAGGTTTAATATCTCAAATTTGGGAAGAAAAGTTAAAGAGTGTTAATGTTGATAGAAAATTGATGTGTATCAAATCATATTCCAGGTACTTTTGTGTATTTTCCCACAATAATCTTTGAGCCAAAGACTGTTAATCATATTGAATAGTTATGTTAGCTAATGAATACTTGAAGAGGGCACACAGTAAGTGTGAGTGGATGATTGAGCCCAGGTCTGCCTGACCAATTCCAGGACTCCATTTACTATCCCATGCTGCCTTAGGCACCTCAAGGCCCCACAGGGACAACTCTGACTATTCTTCCTTATGGTCTTGCCCAAACATCCACAGACTTCTGAGAATGGCATTTGGGAGGGGTACCCAAGCATGCCGAGTCCCAGTCCTACCAGTTATAGCCCTCATGTGGGGTTATGATTACTTCCAGGCACTGCTCTTCCACCAGAATCAGAGCCCCTTGAGGGCAAGGACTGTGTCCTGTTCACTGTTGTATCCCCAGTAACTGGCATATAGTAGGTACTCAGTAAATATTTGCTGGCTAAGGAACACTTGAAGGATTGTGCTTTTATACTACCAGTGTTTTATGAGTGCCTAATGCTGCACCGTAATAGCCGCTCAAATGTTTCTTAATTTGGTCCATGTAGGAAGGAGAATGTATCTTCATCTGATGGGATCAGAGAACAATTCATGGGGGAGCCAGTCAGCATTTGAGCCAGTCTCCATGACAGGATTTTGAAACACTGAGGTGTGGGGAAGAGTGCTTTCGGTGGAGGAAATAGAGACCAGATTGTCGAGTTGGACAGGGAGAAGCCAGTTTTGAATAAAGGAGGAAAATCACATCCGAAGGGTAATAATAGGTATTGGAGAAAAGGGATTGTTGCCAAATAGGATTGGGAAACATTGGGTTAAATAAACTAGGTTGTCCATTTGTCCATTATCGTTCTCAGAGCCTTTAATAGTGCCACTGTGACTCCGATCAGCATTTCTCAAACATTCAGCCTTGGGTCCCTTTTCTTGCAGAACATTTCATGGGAATCAGTTTTCCACAGAACACATTTTGAGAAATGCTGAGCTAGCTCAGCCCCACATTTATAGACAAGGAAACCGAGGCCCAGTGAAGTGGCTTACTCAGAGCCACGTAGCAGATCCTGGATTAGAATCTCTATCAGGTCTCTTGACGTCCAGTATAATATGTGAAGACTATGTGTATATAAAGGACAGCTTATTCATCCCAGGGAACTTTTATTTATATATTATTCAAACAACCTTGGTGCTAAAATTTTCCTCTGGTTTTGTATGTTGGTATTGGTATTTTCATCACATGACTCTGAGCAGAGATGAGTGCTGCCGGTCACTGTGATGGTCTGTGCGGCCTCCAGAATCTTGGGAGGAAGGTTCATCTTAAATCAGTCCAGGTTGTCTGGAGGGCAAAGAAAGGATGTTCTCCTGCACAGCCCTTTTAAGGCAGATACAGGGACTATAGCAGTTTACAATTTGTGCTTCTGTCCTCAGCTATTCCTTGTCCCCAACCCTTACACTTGGTGTGTTAGACAGAATGGCCCGCCAAAACATGTCCACATCTGAATCCCTGGAACCTGTGAATATGTAACCTTACATGGCAAAAAAAAAAACCTTTGCAGATGTAATCAAATTATAGACTCTAGAGATTTTAATGTTTTATCTGGGTAGGCCCAATCTAATCACATGAGCCCTTAAAAGCAGGGAACTTTCTCTGGCTGAAAGCAGGGCCAAGCAATGGAAGAGCTAATCTGACTATAAAGATGGTAGGATGCTGTCTTTGAAGACGAAATGCAGGTAGCTTTAAGTTGCTCAGAAGAGACTCCCCTCTGACAGTCATTAAGGGAACAGAGACCTCAGTCCTCAGTCCTGTGACCACAGGGAATTGATTTCTGCCACAAATCCAAGTGAACATGGAAGCAGAGTCTTCCCCAGAGCCTCCAATTAGAGCCTAAGCCATGAGACCCAGAACCAAGGAACCAGTGCAGCCCACTGGACTTCTGGCCTATAGACTATGAGATAATAAATTTGTGTTGTTCTGAAGCTACTAAATTTATTATAGTGGTTTATTTTTACAGCCTTAGAAAACCAGCACAGTTGGGTAAAATCATTAACATATTCAAAGGGGAAGCCTAAAGGGCTTGGGGGCTGAGTGTGAATGAATTTTAGTGTTTTTTAAAAACCAGCTGGTTTGGGTCATTCACATTTCTATGTCCAGTCAGGGGTCCTGTATCTCTACCCAAATTGAGGATGGTGGTCATGGGTGGAGGCTACTAGAGCCTCAAAGGGCTCCCGGAAGTAGGGCCACCTCTGTCTGTTTTTACCACATTTATGTACTGTCCTGACAACCAAATCATGGGGTCCCTATCATAAATGGCCCAAGGCCTCTGCAACTCCACTGATAATAGATATTAGTGGATGTATCACTTGAAAAGAAAGTGGCTGCTAATTTACTAATCCTGACAGATCAAAGTGCGGTTATTAAAGAAAATAGCACTGAAGACCCCTGCCGTTGAACAGTGGAGCTTTCTGAGCTTTCGGGGGTGGGTGGGGGTGGGGTGTGTATGTGGGGGGGGGGCGTGGAGAACCATTAGCTTTTCAGCATAGGGCATTTCCAGAAGGGGAGCCATTTGTCTAGGAGTCCAAAATCAACACCATTGTACTTGAGAAAGAATTTCAGCTTCCATAGTAGATAAACTGGCTACCCTTTTTCTGAGTCTTGGTACACTTTTGTTTCTGAATGTAGAGGAAAGTGTTTGTACTCTTTTATTTTACTAAAATAAAAGGGAGACATGGAGAGGGGCTTGGTTTTGCTGGCCTGAAACCTTTCTTCTTTTTGTTCCCATTCTGTTTGATTTTCTGAACCTATTTAAAGTTGTAACACAATAGATCTAATTATTTAAAGTTTAAAGCCATGGAAATTTTTGCACAGCATCTTATCGCTGATGAGATGCACTGTTACAAAATACTTTCATTTTTAAAAGGTCAGGATTAATTTTAAAGAAATTTGGAAATTCTGTATTGGGATTAAAGTACAGTTTAAAATCATGGAAGCTTCTTAGATTACTTAGAACAAAACATCTTTTTTTTTATATTAAACTTGAGTGTATCTGCAGACTGTTTTATTCATGCTCTATTGTCATCTCTAATGCACTAGAAGATATCTTTCCCACAGTGTGATTCAATACAGGCACCCAAAAGGAGGGTCTCAGATTTCATGTATCCCGGTAATTAGTGGAGTTTGAGTGGCTCAGTTTAACCGTTTGAAGGTCAATAATGCATGAATTTCTGGCAGACTGCCTAGCACAGAGTTCATAACACTTGTATAGGGACTAAACATTTTTATACTAAAGAAAGTTTTGTGTTTTGAATATGAAATAATGTTTAAGATTAGTTTTGCCTAGAATTTAGTTTTATGGCAAATTCATGTCTTAGTAGCATACAAAAATGTTCTGGTATGAATGCTTTTCAAATTTCTAAAGGACCCTTCCCTTCGTTTTGCATATTTGGAAGCACAGTCTCTTATGAACCTTAAAATAAATGCAAGATTTCTGGATTAAAATGTCAGAATTTAGATTCCACAAGGAGACCCTCTTGGGATTTGTTTAGATGCCTTAAATATGTTAAATGTAAATATTGCATCATAGTTTACTTTTTCCCCTAAAGAGAAAGTTTTTATATCAAACTTTAATTTTTACCCTGAAATTTAACTAGATGGTTCAAATATCAAAATAAACACATTCAATTTTGATAAAGATGCCCTACTTCAAGGATTTTCTCAATGGACAAAGCAAACAGGATTGGGGCAAGGCAGACTGTAACTTGATTTTGGTTCTGCCTTTTCTCTTCGAGACCTGAGGTCCCATGCCTCCTTTGTATCTGGCTGTTTCCTCTAAAATGATCGTGATACCAAATCTCACCTTAAACTAATTGATAATGACATTCAAGATGTGGAGTGAAGATGTTGTCTAACCCCAATATTGTTGCCCCTGCATCTGACCTTTACTCCAGGTACTAGGACTGATCATTGTCACACTTCTATTGGCTTATGCTTTACATACCCACCAACCCTGGGGAAAATAACCTTGCTGGACAAGCCACTATATTGACACCAGTGCTCCCGATTATGAGAATGAGTAGTTTAGGCTTGCTTTACTGTTACTGAAGCTTCCAAATGATGCTCTATAACTGGCAGATAGGAGTCCAGCATTCCTGGTTGAAGATTTCTCCAGTATCACAGTTTGGGGAGGGTTTGTCTGATCTACTCTAGCCTTCTCTGGGTCTGGTGAAAGGCAGTCTTGCTGTGGCCATATTTGTCATGAATGTACTTCCTGCTGTTTTACACTGGGGCATGACTGTTCAAACTGTGTGCACTAGCCAGGAAATGACTCTTTCAGACTTTTTTTTTTTTTTTTGCTGTTAGGATAGCAAACAGCTAGGATAGGGTATTCTGCCTTCCACCTGAGGCATATGGAGGCCTTTGTGTCCCGACATAAAAAAACTCCCCTTTCCTCAGAATTTCGATGAGGTCTTTGATTGTACTGGATTATTGTTGAGCTTTTGTCACCAACTTCAGGAGCAAGCAAGTTATACTTTTCCAGGGTTCTGCTTCTGTTGTCCAGGGGCGTTTAGGCTACTGTCATTAGGCACCAGGGGGCAGGGATTGATTGCCTAGGGTTACATGAATTTGTTTCTGTCACACAGTAGGCTGATTCCAGTCACAGATTGAGATCCCAAGCTATAAGGAGCCTGCCCTGGACTTTATTGGATGTCATTAGTTGTAATAGTTAAGAGGTCCATATTTTCATTTTCTAACTGGGCATCTTTGTGCTACATTCATTTAATTTGCCTTGCACTATTTTCCCCCCAGAGAGTAGACTTTTATTATAACTTGGAAATTTAAAAAAATTTATATACCAACTAAATCTTTTGAAAGTACAGCAAGGTATGGATAAATGAACAAAAATGCCCTTTACAGAAAAGATGGCATCAAATGCAGTAGGCACAAATATATGTGATTCTGCTTTGTTGGTATTTTTGTGAAACCAGTCTTTCAGCCTAAACACTTCTCCCATTTCTGCAACACCCAAGAGTACAAGACTGTAAACAGAGAGAGCATTGTTGTTACAGTTTACTCTGACTCACAGTCTACCCTAGCCTTCTGATCCTTGCTCCTTCTAAAGGGTCAGAGGTCTACAGCAGGCCTGGACCTAAGGATGCTCTTCAGTTATCCATCGTAATTGAGGATAAAGCCAAAGGGCTGGCCTTCTCTTATTGTGAAAGCTGTTAAGTGGGATCTTCTACACAGAAAGTTAATTTTTGTATTTTAGTCATTCCAAGAGCATAAGAAATGCAAAATTAATGGAAACAAATTGTGGTGGTAGCCTGAAAATGATTCCTGTATCTGTCACAGATGTTCCCATGTCAGGGTTTAACTCTGCTTTTCCGTACAAAAAACTCTCGATGATTTATGCACCTAAAGACGTATCTTAGCAACGGTTGTGAAGGAAATGTACTTAGAAACTTCTAGGCTTTGTCTAGAAGGGAGATTCAGAGTAGAGGTTAAAATGCGACATAGCAAGGTCTCTAAAATATAGCTGATATATAGATGTACTAATGTTAAGGAGAAAAAAAGATAATTTGTCTTTCTAATTGTTGTAGTAGATTTGTTTACTCTTTTAAAATACATATCTCCTTGTGATCACTTTATAAGATACATAAATGTTGAGTCCCTATGTTGTACACCTAAAACTAGTATAATATTGTATGTCAGCTATAATTAAAAATGAATTTAAAATAAACTTTAAAAAGTGAACAACACATTCCCCATTTATTTATAATCCATGGTACGGATTATAAATACAGTTTCTAAGAGTGTTTGGACTTGGCAAGCAGTGTTAGAATTCTTTTAAAGTTGTTTGGGATTTTAAAAATGTATGAAAAATGTTCTGTTTCTTATACATTTCTGCTTGTCAATAAAAGTAGTGCTTTCTGAAAAATCTACTTTTTAACTTTTAACTTGAAATAATTATAAATATACAGGAGGTTGCCAAGAAATGTACAGGAATATCCCATGCACTCCTCTCCCTAGCCCATGAAAAATCTACTTTGACTATTAGTTTCCCTATGAAAAGAGGAAAGGAGCTTCAGGTTTGAACTGGAAAATGGGCTGCTTCAGGTCTAGCCCAAAGGCATAGGGGAGACCCCAATCCTGGACTCCAGTAACAGCTTCCTTGTGTCATTTGCACAGAATTGCGCTATGCACTATATTTCTATCCACTCAACTCTACTCTTAATGTATTCCCCTCTCTCTCCATCTCAAGTTCAAAGTGACTAGGCTTAGGGTAGGGGTGAAGCCAGGCTTGAATGTGTATTGTGTGGTTGAAAAAGAAGGCCTTAGGTTTGCTTTCTACTCCAGTACTCCAGCCCTTTCTAGAACAGGCGACCTTTCCCCCCATCTTATTTGAATTAAGGACTTCTAGTCCACATGAAGTGGAGGCAGGTAGTCAATTTAAAATCACATATAAGAAAAAAGTCAGTGTTTTATGAGATGAGAGATATATGAAAGTTTATTTTCCATATATTTTAAATAAGCACATGGAGTTATGTTAAGGAAGTATACAGATATTCAAATTGTACTTTAATTCTATGTTTTGTCTGGTTGGGGAGGTAGATAAAAGAGAAGTAAATCTCAGATGCCGAAGAAAAAAAGACGAGAATGAAGGAGAGAGTTTATTGCCCTTAGCTCAGAGGTAGAGTTTCTGGGAGGATTTTGAGTTTTAGATCAGTTTTCGTCCCACTTGGCCAGTTTCAGAGCACCATCTCTCATCACTGTCTTGTGAAGTGATAATTGATTAGTCATACATCCTCGTTTCTCAGAATGCAGTAGGTGTCCTAGTGTCACCCAATGGGATAAGCCACAAGCACACCAAGAGGAGATCCTTTCCTAGGCACCAAAGCAGAAATTCAGCTCTGTATTGTGACCTCCCAAGTCAAAAGTGCCTCAGCCTGACAGAGAAACTTAAGTAAAAAAGGAAACAGACCAGTGTGAGGTAACTGCTTACCAGTTTCCTTATGGAAGTCCTTTCTCTTCATGCATATACAGTAAGTACTATGGGCTATTTACCAGCTTTGGCTACAACCTTTCCTTCATTGCCAGTCCTCACTGCCTGCCTTCCATTTCAGCAACCTGTGCAATGTGCAGGCTTCTTCACTGTCACTGGGAAAGTTAACTGCAGGATTTGTACAGCCAAGTTTTCTCAGTTATTTGTCTTCCTTATGGCTACACTTGACTCCCCCTGCAGCCCCCAAGCCTTTGTTTGTTGAATGATTAGCTACTTGAACATTGCTATCATTAACATCCTCACCCTACCACTGCAAAGATCTGAGTACAAACTCAGATCTGCAGCATGGACATCACCTGGGAGGTTGTTGGAAATGCAGAATCACAGGCTTGGTCTGAGACCTTCTGAATCAAAATCTGCACGTTAGCACAATCCCCTGATGATTCTCATATGCACGTTAACGTTTTAGAAGCACTGTTGCCCTCTCTGGCTCTCATCCTTTTTTTGCAACTTTACCTGCTAGAAACCACACTTAAAGCTCCTTGAGGCTCAGGTTCCTATATAATCTTCATATAGGTTTTTAAAATTTCCTGATATGCTCCAAGAATAGCTCCTCAGACCCCCTTGCACACTTCATCTCTATTCTCTTTTTTACTCCTCCCATTCCTATTTATTCTCTCTCTCTCTCTCTCTAACTTTAGAGATCGGATGATCTTCATGTGCTAATATTTTTTTCCTTCTATGCCTCAATATATTTTCTGTCTTCTGCCACCCTCAGTTTTTTTCTCAAGTCTTAGATGAGGTATTTTCTTCCTCATTTCTAAGATAGTTTTTCTGCCTGTACCTTTTATGCATTTTACCTTTCCTTTTCTTTGGGATCTTGCTGTCTTGCTGGTCTTCTCTCTCCCAGTATCGTTTCTATCATTGCCACTAAGCCCTTCCTTTTGACATCCAAATGTACAGAGATCTTTTAAGAAAATCACCACATATTCACATTCACTTGATCCTGTAAAGTGTGGTTTACAGTTGGGGCTGTTTTCCTCCCTTCACCCCAAACATTTGGCAATAGAGACATTTTTGGTTGCTGCACCTGTGGAGGATGCCGCTGGCATTAGTGGGTAGAGACCAAGGATGCTGCTATAAACTTCCTACAATACAGAAGACAGACCTGCACAACAAATAATTATCTGGCTAGGGTGACCAACCATCCCTTTTTGCCTTTGACTTCCTCAGGTATAGCACTGAAAATCCTGTATCCCAGGAAACCCCTCAGTTCTGGGCGTACTGTGGTTGTTGGTCACCCTATATCTGGCCCAAAATGTTAAAAATGCTGAAGCTGAGAAACCCTGCCCCAGAAGGAAGATCCATGAACTTTTTTACTCACCAGCTCCCTTCCCTTAATCCTGAATTTGTGTTCTTTTCTATGGAAACAGTTCTCTTGAAAGTCCCCATTGGTCATCTTTCAATCAAGAAATCCAATGGTACTTTCTTTTCCTCTTCAACCATTTTGATCTCTTTCAAGCATTTGATGCTGTTGATTTGCTATTCACTTTGAAGTGTTTTCTTCTCATATTCTTGGTTCTCTCCCTCTTCCCCTCATTACTATGCTTTATCTCTTTCATGGTTTCCTATTTCTACTCTCTTAAATGTAGATAGTCCCTTAGTTAAGTGTTCCTTGGCTCTCTTCTTTACTCTCATGTTAAATAATTGATTACAGTCTTTGGCTTCAAATCTTATCTCTATTAGTTGATTCCTAAATCTCTTTCCTGAGTCCCAGTCTTCTATTTCCAATTAATTGAGGGGTTCCCTTGGATGTCCAGCAGAATCTGAAACAGCCTGAACAATGGCAGGTTAAGAAGAACATTCATAAGTTGGCAAAGATGAAAGACCATATGGTTTAACTTATATTTCCAGCCTTATCTTCCATTTTGTTCTGAAATGCTCCTTAAATTCTCTCTAACTGGGATAACTCTGTCCATTCTCTTACATACCTTGTGCTTTCCTCCTTCCATCGTTTTGCTCCATGTCTTCCTGCTAATTGGAAAACACTTCTGCCCTTTTCTCTGCCCTTTTCTTTTTCAAATCTTCGTAATTCCAATCAGGATAGTGTGGAATGATGAAAATATTGGAATAGCTGTCAGAAGGCCTATTTCTGTTACTTTACTTACTTTTAGACCTTGGGACAATTACTTGAGCTTTATTTAAATAAGGAAATAATAATCTCATTCATGCCTGTCTCAGATAGCTGATATGAAAAAAATGCTTTGAAATAGGTTAATTATCATTGAACTCTGCTAGCAGTTTGTGCCTTTCATATGGAAACGTTTTCTTGTAGTGACATAAACTACACGCTTCTTAGAAGTAGGGACTATAATGTAAATCCTTTTCTTCTACAGTTTCTATTATTGTGTTTGTCATGTTAAAAGAGTCTGAGTAAAGACTGATGAAAAAAATAGCAGTTCCACCTGCTATTCGGTCTTTATAACTATTCTTGATTCTCTAATTCCAAGTATTTTACACTATATCAAATTTATCACCTTTCTCTCTTTTTTAAAATTTCCAATTTAGGTGATGTCTTTCCAGTGCAAATGAATCCAATAGCCCAAGCTCAGTTTATACCTTTGGCTGAAGTTCTTTGCTGTGCTATATCTGATATGAACGCTGCTCAGCTTGTAGTAACACAGGAATCACTATTGGAGCATTTGATGAAATATTACCCAGGTAGAGTAACAAGTTTTTCTCTGTTAGTTCATTGTATGTGTTTGGTTTCTATTTATAAATCATCTTAAACACAGATAAACTGGGCGATATCCAATTTTTTTCTGTTATAGAACCTTACATGAGAGCCCTGCCAAGAAAAGGCCTACATTAACAAATTCGATAAGGGTATTTTTTTACTTTCCAATTAACTTTTTCAAAAATAACGCTCATGGCAATAAATAAATCAGACTCTGTAGAAAGTAGTACAAAGCAAAAAAGGAAAAGTTTATCTTCTCCCCTCACCTCTTTGTATTGTTTATAATAGTTTCTTATGTATACATTCATAAATTGTGCTTGAATATATGTATCCTTTTTAGTAACAAATTGGATCATTCTATAATTCCCTTTGTGCTTTTTTTTAACTTAAAAACATTTCGTAGATATTTCCGTATCAGCATATATTGATCTATCTCATTATTTGCATAGCTGCATGATATTTCAATGCATGAATGTAGGAGAGTATTTTTAATTTTTCTCATTATAAAATGAATATGCTTATTATAGAAAAGTCCAGAAAAATTAGAAAAATAACCACTTACAGTATTACCACTCAAGGGGAAATCAAATGTCAACATATTGATGTATTTTCTTCCAGTGCTATACAAACATTTCAAACATTGTTTTCATGATATAATTTTGAACCCTGTTATTTGGAAAAGGGAATTTCTTTTAAAATTGTTACTTTCCCAGTTTGGAAAACCACCATAATCCAGATGTTAGGTTGTTTGCCCTCACCCAAGCACACGCTGGTTTTCATTTTCTCTTTAGATTCTTATTGAGATTTAAGCTATGAGATTTTCAAAATCTCCCATATTTACTCTCAAAAATGCTTTCCTTAGGCAAAATTTAAATTTATAATGGAGTTGTGAAACTTAATGTTTATATTTGAATGAACTCAGATTATTTCTTTCTACTGAAGTATTAGCCTACCTATACATCTTTGTGTGGACCACATTACATTCCTGTTATTCAGTTAAATTATGATCATCATTAATGCTCTGTAATTTTAATTACATATATTGTATTATAATTAACTCTGGGTTGATCAAGCAAATGTGTGGTCATTTCTAAGTTACTGATTTCACTTATTAAAATGTTTCTTATTCAAAATACCACTGTAATATGCTTGTTTGTTTTAGGCATTGCAATTCCACCTCAAGATATTCTCTATACCACTTTGGGAACTCTAATTAAAGAAAGAAAGATTTATCACACTGGAGAAGGATACTTCATAGTTACTCCTCAGACTTACTTCATCACAAATACAACCCCCAAGGCAGTAAGAGAGTCCAAGCAGATGAAAGTCGTGCAGCGCCAACTTGCATCACGTATCTGGTGAGCATGGAGAGCTGTGCAGAATTAGCCAAAGAAAATGCTGCCTCTGTTTCCCATTGTCAGTCTTGCCAGTGTTTCCCTGTTGTGTGCACTCAGGATCTACAGGAGCCACCAGCTGCTGCAGAGGTGACTAGAAAAGGCCAAAAAAGTGTTGGGGAATCTAAATTTTTGGTACAGAATCGAGCAGTTTCAGTGTCTGAGGAGAATCACATCTTGGAAAGCACCAAACCTTCACCATACACAAAAGACAGAGACAAAGGCAGGAAGTTTGGCTTTAGCCTGTTCTGGCGCAATATATCCAGAAAGGAGAAGACCAGAACAGAGCACAGCAGTTTCTCTGCCCAGTTCCCACCAGAAGAATGGCCTGTCCGAGATGAAGATAACTTGGACAATATCCCTCGAGATGTTGAACATGAGATAATCAAACGAATTAATCCCATTCTGACTGTTGACAACTTAATCAAGCATACCATCTTAATGCAAAAATATGAAGAAAAGAAAAATTATAATAGCCAGGGCACTTCCACTGATATGCTGACAGTCAGGCATAAATATCCTTTAAAAAAGGGAGTTAAGAAAAGGCATGGCCGTTCTGCAAAGCCTCGAAGGCAGGGACATTCTCATAGGGATAGACACAAAGCCAGGAGTCAGGGAAGTGAGCCTCAGCCAGGAAGCATTATATTGGAGAAACACCCCAAGCTCGCTGCTACACAGCCCATCCCCAGAATTAAAAATCCAAATAAAGCAGTGGTTCAGAAACCACATGATGAGAACCCATTAGAGCTAGGGTTGATTTACAAAAAGCGAATCAGTAATCCTTTCCAGGGTTTGTCTCACCGTGGGAACCCAATAACCAAAGGGCACAATACCCAGAAGACCATTGCTCTGAAACCTAGTCAGCTTGAACCAAAAGGAAAGCCTTTCCAAAGGTCAAGGTCTTTGGATTCCTCACAAATCTTTGAGAGGGAGGATGAACAGCCATTTGCTGGACAATGTAATGATAAACTGAAGGCAGAATCCATTTATATGGCTAACTCTACTGTCAAGCCTATCAGTGATGACTTTAGAGATCACCTCTTAAATTACTCTCAATATAGTGTTTTGCAAAATGATAGTCAATGCTGTTCCTTTAGGGAAAGCATGTTGACATATGACGTGTATGGTGGAGAAAACGAGGTAATCCCTGAAGTCTTGAGGAAAAGTTTTTCTCACTTGGACACATTAGGGGAGGCAAAAGAAACACAGCATGTCCTGCCATCACTGGGTTCCTCCTCTGTAGACCAAGCATCCTCTGCTTATAAATTAGTTGACAAAACAATACACCAGTTTCAAAATCTTAGTCTTTTGGATTATCCAGTTGGTGCAAACCTTTTGAGACAAGACAGAGACTCAGAGGAAACACTGATGAAAAAGGCTTTTATCCAGGAAGCAGAGACTTTTAGTCTAGAAAATGAAGTGCTTTCTGATGATGGCCAAGCCTTGTATCAGAATAAAGTGGAAAATGATGATGGTGCCTGCAGTTCATTATATCTAGATGAGGATGACTTTTCTGAGAATGATGATTTATGTCAGATGCTGTCTAGCCACATTCAGTGTTCCTTTATAGGGGGAAGTGAGTGGAATCATTTAGGAAAACAAAAGGTGACTGAAAGATCTCTGACTGAGTACAACAGCAAAGGACATGGATTTGAGCCTCAGGTGCTTAACGGAAATGAATATTACAAACCCTCTGGGTTCCTCACTAACTTAGGTGAAAGCCAGAAACCTAATCTCTCTGCTGAAAGCTGTGGCCCCAATTCAGGAACCCAGTCTGGATTGAACTATGAAGAGGAACCCAGTGTCACTAAATGTCTGCAGTCCTCAGCATCTGTAGATGGAAGCATATTTGATTACTATAGCACAAGGAAAGCCAATTCTGAGGCTGAAACCCCACAAGGCTCTGTTGGTGACGCAGGAAAGAAACCAGCCAGCTGGAGTCAGAGTGCTCAGAATCAGGAAATGAGAAAACAGTTTACACAAAAGTTAGAACTTTTCAGCTCTTCACATATGCCAGTGGTGGCTCAGGATATCCAACATGAACACAGTCACTTGGAAGGAACAGAAAATCATAGCATGGCAGGAGATAGTGGAATAGATTCTCCACGGTAAGTGCACATAAAAGCGTTTGATTAGCCATGGGAATTATTAGAATTAAGAGCATATTGAGTTACTTAGTGGGAGACTCCTGAATAAACTTTTTTTAATGATAAAATTCTGCCACCCTTTACTGAATAAATTGTAAAAAGTTACAATGAAATCTCTTGCATAATAGGATAGAATTCATTTTTAATGTGACCCAAACTTGACTGTTCTATTACTCCTATTTCTAAAAATAGGAACTGCTAAAAACCAAGGATTTCCTGAACTTAGGGTTGGAAGTTTTCACTCATATTTCTGGTTCTGCATAGGTTGAGAAAGAGACGCCACTACATTCCACTAGTGTTCTCCAGGCTAATTTGTTTAAATATCATTGTTCAGATTATAAAAGTAATATGATCATAGTAGAGCATTTGAAAAGTACTGAAACTAAAAAGTATTTCTAAAAAATATAATCACCCAGTCTGCGGCCATGTCATCCTGAACAAGTTCAATCCCGTCTGATGCGGAAGCTAAGCAGGGTCGGGCCTGGTTAGTACTTGGATGGGAGACCACCTAGGAATACCAAGTGCTATAGGAGTAAAAAATAAAAAATAAGGGGTTGCAAGTTGACAAGATCCTTGCAATCTGTGAGGTCAGCCAAGGGTTGCCTCGCCTAAAACAAAATAATAATTATATACATATGTGTGTGTGTGTATTAGTCACCCTATCTAGATATTTTTAAAAATCCTTTTGTATTTGGTACATTTATAATACTTCAGTCTCAACATACTGATCTATATATTTTATCTATTGAACTCATATTGTAGTTGCTATTTTGCATGTTACTTTTTTCAGTCATAAAATTTAGCATTTATATTTATTAGATTTTTATTATATAAAATTATTGTGTACCTCTTTTTGAAAAGTAATACAGGAATGTAAAAAGTAAAACGAAGTCTCGATTCTTCAGCCTTTCCCACTCCTATTCCATAGAGGTGACCTAGACATTGTGAACAATTTGGTATATAGTCTTTCAGACTTTTTTTTGGTGCATTTATAAATATATTTTGACAACAAATCATTTAGAGCTGTGGCTTTTTTCACCTATCTGTATCATGGATATCATGCAATCAATACATACAGACCCAACTCATTCTTTTTAATGGTTGTTTAGTATTCCATTATGTGGACCCTATTATTTAACCATTATTTTCCTTCCTTTGTCATTTAGATTATTCCCATTTTTGTCTATAATAAATATTCAGTGAATGTTTTTACATATAAATATTTACAGACATTTCTGATAATTTATAATTTAGGCTAACTACCCAAAGTCTGCTTTTAGAATATCTTTATTCAGGAACAGATCTTCACTGCTTGGAAACAATATTTTGATTCATATTAAGTCTTTAAAGTATCAAAACACGTTGTCTCCAAAGTAAATAATGGTAGTATAAATCAATAGCTGGGGGCTGCCTTTCTCTCTCTCTGGAAAAAGCAAAACAAAAACAAACCCAAAACAGATAAGGGAAATTATTCCTTGACATGCAATTGGGAATTTAAATGAGCAAAATCTTGAGAAATTTAATTTCTTAAAAACCGCTTATGATTTCTTGACTTATAACTAATATCGTTAATTTCAGTTTAGGAAAAAAAAAGTGCAGCTCGCTGCCAGCGTTCATTGGCATCACATGTAGAAATGCTACATTTTCTAGGATTTGACATTTTTAGGAATCAAACTACCAAAAACAGAATGCTATAAATAGAATGATGTCATTTGTTTCAAAGACTCTCCATATATACCAGAGTGATGCAAAAATAATAAAAGGAAGATATGACAAACTTTGGGGGTAAGGTTAGGACTATAATCTGCGAGTTATCTTGGGGTAAATGCTGTAAGTGCCACCAGCAAGTATTCTTGGGGCAGATGGGAAAAGGATTAAAGACTTGTAGAGGAAGAGGGAGGGAAGATAGCATTTGAACATCAACTATGTGCCATATTGTTATATAAAGATTAAGGGGCTAGATATGAACAAGATGTTGCTACTTGTAGAAAGCTTGCAATTTAGTTGAGGAGACCAACAGAAACTGAACTCAAGAACAAAGCATAAACTCTTTCTAATTGCCCAAAGATGTGGAGTTAAGAGTGCTAGCTGGGCTGTGTTGTGTGGGGAAGACTTATTGGAGGACACATTTATGAGAAATATCGTAATGTAATGGATATGTGATGAAGAAGAGGCAATGTGGAGATGGGGGAACATCAAAAGCAAAATGCCCAAACAGTAATGTGACTTGGCTGAAGCAAGGCAGACGTATTTCAATAAAGGACTAACATAGCTTACAGCTCTTAGGAAAGGAACATTGTCAATATGAAAAATATTATAGTTGGTTTTTCCCTTCTGTATGACTTCTCAAAAAAGAAATAAATTACACAGGATGATATTGGTCACTTCAGTTGTATGGAAGAATTTTATAGTGACTTTTTTTCTGACTAGAAAATATTTGATATTGGATCTGAGAACAGATGTTCAGAAAATGTGAACTTTATATTGTGCTATTGTGAAGCATTTAAAATATAAAGAACACTTTAGATTTTTAAAGGTTGACGTTATTTGATAAATGCATCTTCGTATTAGTAACTGTTATATTGCTTCAAAGAAATGGAAGGTGGTATAATGCCTTGATTAGAAATCCAGGCCCCTTTTGAAAATAATAATTGTTATTTTTAATATCTTTAGGACACAGAGTCTTGCATCCAATAATTCAGTCATTCTGGATGAACTAAAAAGAAGACAGAATTTTCTGCAGAGTTTTGAAGACACAAAGAGCAGTCAAACACTCACATCCAGTTCCTTACTACAGCTAACTCCAGTCATAAATGTTTAATTCTTATATTTCTTTTGGGAACTTTTGGTAAAAATGTACAGTATCATATAGGATGTTTTAATCAACTGAGTATATAAGAACTCTCTAAAGCTATTAATCTCATTACATATTTTGTTCTAGTTACTGGCTTTTTTCCTTTTTTGACATTTTAAAGCTTTCTTAAAGCTTATTTTACTATGAATTTATTGAGACTATGTAGATTGTTTGCAGTAAAAAAAAAAAACATGGAAATCATGGTCCTCCTCCAATTAATTAACTTGCATTTTCAGACATTACCTTCTCAAATATGTAGGATGTTAATTTACTACCTAGCAGTGAATTTCTCTGCTCGCACTAATACTGAGTTATTATAAGTGGATCTCACTAGATTTCAACACAAAAATTCAGAAAGTAGTGTTTTAGGGTTACACGGATACTTTGCTTATAACTGAATTCTTTTACCATTATCAGAAAAAAATATATATGTTGATGTGTTGGGTACTTTGCAACAAGAATTCCTTCCATCCAGTCACTGATGTCAAAGATCTTCTCTGTAACCAGCTTGAACATGAACTAATGGCTCTATGTTGTCACTGGCAATGTCTAAAATACCTGTGACAGTAGGCTGGCTCAGCTGTTTCTCTGGTGCCTCCCCACATTTGAGGCTCTCTCTGTAGCATGGCTGTGAGAAGTCAGGATGTTTTCAGACGGCACAGAGATAAAAGAGAAGAATGGCTGGAAATGGCTTATCAGTGAAGTAAAAGGGAGGTCTGAATTAGAGATCAAGAGAAGAGAAACCATTTGATCCATTTCCATTCATGATAAGACCCTACATGGCTTTGCCAGAATTTTTATGGTAGGCCTTTTCAAACCAAGCAGTGGAATAGTCAAGACAGGTTTCAGGTAGATGCTAATGCTGACTTATGGTTGAAGGGATGTTTCTTCTAAAAGGTTTCTAAGGATTGTCAAGGCCTTAGATCTCAATGATGATTGAATCACCGGAGAGTGCCTCTTTCCAACTCTCACTGTCCTGCCAACAGTGACAGCCAGATGAAGCTCAGCACAGTGGAGAGCTTGCCTCCAAGGCCCTGTGGGAGTGCAGAGGAGGGGAGATCAGATAAGATCAGTTCTGACTATTGGTTTTCAGTGGCCTTGACCAACCTATCATGGCATTCCAAAACGATTAGCTCTGTTCACGAGGTAATTCAAAACTGGACAAAGTACCAAAAAGGGTAATCTGGTGAGAAACACCTGTTGGGGGAGGCATTGCTTTAGGTGGTCTTATAGCTTCGAATTAGCATCAGTGAATTTCAGTATGAAGAATGTCACATTAGTCAAACCTATCTGTAGATCAAATAGCTTTGTAAACAAATGAATTTCCCATTATTTAGGGTATTCGAGCAGAGGCTTGGTGATCCCTTGACTCCTATGTTGCAGAGGTATTTCCAGTACTTAGTTTTATCAGGATGGCTGAAGTAGAGATGATTTTGAAGATTTCTTCCAATGGTACTGCTTTGTGCCGACAGGATTCAGTGAGGGTTACCTGTCAAATACATCTCAATTAAAAAAAAAAAAAGATTCAGTGAGGATCTTGCAAAATACTGGATGGACATAAGATTCCTGAGCATTGCGTCTAGTCCTCCATTTCTGTACCTATTCCTGCCAATCCTTGGAAGAAGGAACTCTAGCAGCTCTGTTCTATCTTCGAATTTGGACCTGGACAAGTTTCTTAGCAGAAAGGAATCCAAAAAGTCTTGTGGCTTTAGCCACATCTAGGGACCAATGAAAGCCATCTAATTTTGCTACTGGATGCATTATGACATTCTCTCTAAATGTATTAAGGTGGAGCCTATTATGAAACCAATAAACTTCCCTTCCACTAAATAAAACATATAACTACAGATATTAAAGATGGTATATGTATTATTAAGTTATTCTTTGGGAGGTTCTCTAAAATAGGTGACTTGCATTTTCCCCCAGTATTGTTTTTTGTGTGTGGAACTTTTAGTTCTTCATTTTTTTCCCAGTGGTAGTCTGTTCTCTAATGAGAAAACTCATAAGCATGATGACCAGAGCTTAGGAGAAAAACAAGTTTGAATCCCAGTTCCAATCCTTAGTAGCTGTGTAATGGAGAAAATTATCAAACTTCTCTGATTCAGTTTTCTCATCTGTAAAAGGAAGATAGTTATGATACTTTACATATTGTTACAAGATTTGAGGATAATCTATCGAAATGCCCAATGCAGCAGGCCCCTAATATTATGTATGTTTTTATATATTCACAAAACTTGTCTGATAGGTAAATACATGGCCTACTATACAGGTCCCCTTTTTTGCCAGGTTTTCTGGAGTTCTTCCATTCAGAGATTCAATCCTTTGGGTAAAGATTAGAGAAAGTATCGTCAAAATCTAGATATGCCTGGGGAAGGTATTATTCCTTTGGCTAACAAATTTTCAGTTAATATTGTATGCTATCAATAGGAATAAAATATGCAAAGCATGGGCTTATTGTAGACATTTATACTGTGAGATCCTGATCACCCTCTCATCTGACATCTCAAACTCCTAGGAATCCTCAGAGAGTAGCTGGCTTCTGCAAGCTATTTTCAATATATTGAAAATCCTAATAGAAATTCCTCTGCTTTGCTCCTTGTTAACTAAAACTTTACTTTGCCAAAATTACACCACCTCAGTAATGCAAAACTCTATCACATGCTGGTGTGACATCGTAAAACTGTATTCGTATCTTATTTATAGATTAGACGAATGATTTTGAATCAATTAGTAATAAATGCAGTTTAGCAGACAAAATGTTTCAAATGTCAGATCCATGACATAAGAACAATGGAAAGAACTGTAGTAGTGAAAAGCTTGGGAACCACTACTTTTTGAGAACCCATCCTATACCTAATCTGAGAAGGCTTTTGGGGAATGGGGAAGGCAGACCAGTCCCTAAAGGAGTGGGAAAGAGATTCATGAAAGTCATGAAATAAGAATGGGGGTATCATAAACTACTTTGCTGGCCTCTAACAAATCCCATTTAAAACCTTAGAAACATTCCTTATAGCAATAACAACTTCCATTTCTTGGGTAATGGTGCCCTCTTCTGGGGTAACATGTGACTATACCCTTCCACCACTTGATTCAAAACGTCTATAAAGTAATTGGCTAAAGAAACACCTCTCCAAAGAGTAAACAAATTTAAAAAGCTTTTCAACTATTTTCAATTAGGAGCTAGATACATATGTATACATGTGCTAAATATGTTCAAAGTGTTTTCAAAACGTGTCAAATACCTCAAGCTAAACTTAGAAATGCATCATTTCTGTAGTCCTGTTGTACTGTCCGATCCTTCCAAATTCTCTGCGCTCTTAATGCAATTTTGTCCCCACATTACTAATGAAGAACAGCTTTTAAGTTGGGTTGGCCACAGTCATGTGGCTAACAATGGGGAAATGTTCCTCCTGTTCCCTCTTTCATTTTTTCCTTCTACCCTGAACACTCATTCTCTGATTCCAATGTCTCTTGATCAATTTATAACCTCCCCTTAAACTATTTCAATGTTATAACATTTTAAAACAGCAGTCCCCCAACTTGGTACCAGGGACGGGTGCTCCTATGAGAATCTACTGCCTGATGATCTGAGGTGAAGCTGAAGTGGTGAAGCTAGCACTGGAAGCAACTGCAAATACAGATGAAGCTCTGGTAGCTCACCTGCTGCTCACCTCCCGCTGTGCGGCCCAGTTCCTAACAGGCCATGAACTGGTACCCATCCGTGGCCCTCGGGGTTGAGGACTCATTTTAAAATGATGGTTCAATTCCTCTTGCCACATACAATTGACGTGCAGATGCAAAATGATGGCTCTTTTTACCTTCTACTTTTGAACTGTAAATATTAACATTTAGCCCTATAGGTTTGAGAATAGAGGCAGATTTTTATATCTTAAGGTCATCAAGTTTAATGAGTGTAAGCCAAAAGCAAGGGAAATCTTTATAGAACCTTAGAACAGCAACAGATGAGGTGCCCCAGCTCTTAAATTTTATCAGTGATTGGTAAGATATTTTGAAAATAACGATGTTCTAATACGATTATATTTTGAATTGTACATTTTAATTATGCTACCCTTTAATTCCTCCTAATTTTCATCATTAGATACAAATCTGAAATTTATAGAGGGAACAAATATGGAAAAAAAGACTTCTCCAGTCCCTCATTCCCATTTCCAAGCTTTCTAGTTAATATCCACGGCTTGGTCAGTTACTTATTTCTCAGCGTAATTTGAAAGGCAGGGTTTGTAGAGTGTCCTAAATCACAGGTCTTTTTGGAAAAATGCCAATATAAATTAATCTTGTGCATAGGGAGAATTTTATAGACCTGCTGAATGACCTCTAACATAAAAATGAATGCCAGAAATAGTCTTGAGGAGCTAAAAAGTTTACTTCATCTGTTTGCTCTTCACAACATATTAACATCTGTTCCTGTTGTCCCAGTTTTATATGTGTGACATACTTAACCACATCCACTCTGTGTTCTTATACACATTATGCCCTGTTGTAGGACTATGAACTTTTAAGTTGGTAGAATTGGGGATAGGTGTGAGGGAGTAGGACAAAATGATTTAGAAAAAAAGTACAGATCCAGAGATGCATTTTCCCACAATCATTAGTTGAACATTCCTTTTGTTTACAGTATTGAATCCATAAGGTAACATTTACTGAAACATAGCCTTTGACTTTATGCCAATCCATAATTATGCAGAAGGCCTATGGCAAGATTTAACATTTGTGGTTCAGCTATTCAGGACCAATCCCCAAACTCCATGACATGTAGCAATCTGTAATTTTGCTAAGAAACAAGTTTGATGCTCAGGTTACAAGGCTAGTGTGTTAGACTTCAAGTGGTTTAAGAAGTGCTCCCGCATCTACAGCTCAACTTGCTTTCTTGTTCCCCATTTAAGGGTAGCTGGATTGAAGAGATATGGAGATAAAGAAATGACTCTGTAATGAAAGCCAACCAGCTAACACAGGTGAAATTAGAAAAGGTATATGCTAGGAATTAACGCTCAGTATTGTCGAAAGGTTTTCAGTTTTGTATAAAGTTAATTCAGAGGCAGTTTATCCCCATCAGTAAAACAACATCCGTTTGTCCACTGCAAATACATGTGTCAAAGATATCAAGGCCTGTTTTCTCTCCAGGTTTCTCCAGGTTTTTCCTACTGGTGTCCAGGTTTTTCAGGCTGCTGTCGCAAAGAAGGCACTAATCTCGGATTTAGATTAGTTCTCTAGTCGCGACTGTGTCACTAACTAACTGTGTGATTTGAGACCAGTAAATCCCTCCTAGGGGTTTAGTTTCCTCTATGTCAAATAGGGAGTGTAGGAAGGACCTAAAATGAAGCCAGGACCAACCTCATGACTAAAACCTAAGACTTGAGGGACGAATATTCAGTTCTCGCCTTCACTTCAAGTCCACATTGCCCGCTCCAGACTCCCATTGAGACCTTTGCCAACAACGCCGAGCCTCCGGTTCGCGCGAAGCCGTTAGACGTTAACGCTTCACCCCGCAGTGGGCGGGGCCGACGCCCGCCGTTTCCGGCGACGAATGGAGGGGCGGCGCGTGGCACTCCCCACTGGCCACGCACGGGCCAGTGAATGGGCCAGCTTGCTGCGCATGCGCGCGGGCACCTCTCCACCGCCATTGAGGGTCTTCCTAGCACCAGCACTGCATGCTGGGAAGCCTCGAAGCGTCTCCGAGGTGAAATGATCGAAGGGGCGAAAGGGGAGAGAAAGAAAGGAAACCCTTCCACAAACCCCCATTTTATGCTAATCAGGTCGCGCATCCTTTGTGGCGATTGGCCAGGGTTTTAGTTGTAGCAGCCAATCACTTTGGAACAAGGGTGGGCGAATCGAGACCTCTTACACTCATTGGCTAGAGATTGAGTCGCAAGGAGAGCGTTTAAATTGAGAATATCCGGGATTACTTTCCCTATCCTGGCCGGTATCCTGGCGGTGCGTGTCGCGGAAGTGACGCACGGCTTTGGCCAGGCGCTGCCCTGCCTCCGTTTTCTTTCGCACTGTCGCTCTCCGTAGGTGCTTTTGGCCGCTGTGTCCAGCGGGAGGCAGCGGCGACGAATGATGCCTGGGAAACTCCTCTGGGGGGACATTATGGAGCTGGAGGCACCCTTGGAGGAGACCGAGAGCCAGAAGAAGGAGAGGCAAAAGGTGCGCTGAGAATGGGCCGCGCCTCCTTTTGGGCTGCGCTGGCTTGGGCGGGGAGGGGAGCTGTTCCTGATGGCCTGTCACTACCGGGCCGGAGCATCCGAGGGCCTCCCCTTGCACAGCCATTGCCCATTCCTACCTTCACACCTCCAACTTGAAGAAAGGCAGCACCGGGCTTTGGCCCGGCCTCTGTGGTCCTCAGTCCTCTGCGTCGGCGTCTGCGAGATGGGTACTCACTCCATCGACGTGGAGTGTGTTCTTTCTCTCTTCTTTTTCCTTAAGCAGCGAGACCTGCTATTTGCTTCTTGTTGGACGTCCCCAAAAAAATGATTAGGAAAACTGATTGCTTTGAATATATGTTACTTCTCCGTCACCCTGACCCGTGTGCAAGAATCTTGGGGAGAGCGACTTTAGGTTTACAAACTTCGATAACTAGTCTTTAGAGGCTTAAGGAAAAGTGTCAGAGCCACCGTTGCCAGGGTCTGGCTATAGTGGAAATCGTGTGTGTTGTATTAATAGCCTTTACTCTTAGTATTTACATTCAATCCACAAGTATTTATGGAGTTTAATATGTATCAGACTCTTTGCTGGGCACCAAAGAGTTTAAATAATTCCTTGCTCTCAAGAAACCTGTAGAGTTGTAGAGACTTCCCACCCCACCTCTCCAAAGAAAGAAACCTGGAGAAAAGAAAACAGCTGAGGATGGTAAGGAAGTGTTATTCCAAGGCTATATTTGACAAAGAATGAAAATATTGTGTATAGCCCCAGAGAGCAGAACCTACCCTCATCACCAAGGTAAACTTGCCATTCCAGCCAAACAATTATTATTTTCTATTGTGATAAAATATACACAACATAAAATTAACCATTTTAAAGTGTATAGTTTTGCAGCATTATGTACGTTCACATTGCTCTGTAGTCACCAGCACCATTCGTCTTAACTTTATCCTTCAAACTGAAACTCTGTGCCCATTAGACACCCGCCTCCCCCATTGCCCCCTCTCTTCAGCCCCTGGCAACCACCATTCCTGCTTTCTCTATGAATTTGATTACTCTAGATACTTCACATAAATGAAGTCATCTGTTAGTTATTTTAATTTTGCCTCCTCCTGAAATACTTATTTTTCCTTTTGCATTCAAATTTTATCCATCTGTTAAGGTTTAGAGTTCTAACTACTCCACTGTACATATAACATTCCCCTTCAGAGTCTTGTTCCAGTGCTATCTTTATCATTCAATTGGCATTTATTATGCCTTTCCTTCTAAAGTTAGCTCATTTTTCCTATGTATCTTTCCCTAGTATTTCTCAAAGATTCTTCAGGGGAATGACCCTATATTTGTCCATCAATACATTGCACTATATTCTTGTAAATTGGTCGCTTTCACATTGTAGACTCTCCAGAGGTACTTGTTGATTTTCCTTCATGACAGATAACTAATAATCTGGAAAGGCATCGGAATACTAATAGAAATAGAGCCTTTTAATAGTGATCTGGCACTGAGATGAAGATAACTTTGGTTTTGGATATGTTGAAATATGAAGCCGGACCTTAGGTTCTCAGAACTGGAATACAAGTGAGGAAGGAAGCCTGGCAGTGTAGGTTGAAGCCATGAAAATGGTATGAAAATGTGCATAGAAAACAGACTTAAGGAGCATCCACAGAAAGAGAAGGAAAAGGAACCATTGAAGGTAGAGCTAAGAAGATAAGGAGAGAATATAGAGTGTCATGGGAGCCAAGGAAGTGGAGAGTCAAGCACTGTGCATTTGATGTGGAACAATATATTTCATCACCTTGTGATATTGCTGGGCTTGGACCTAGAGGTCTCACTTTACCTTGCTTCATCTCTATGAAATACAAGGCCCAGGAGCAATTCAAATCCCAAGGCTGGGTGTATATAAATGAATGACCTTGTTTTTCTATTGACCTTATCGATTTGGAGAGATGTTGGTTATTTCAGTTAACTAAAGATTAAATGATGTAACATATCACTATATAACTTATGTTAATGTAAAGCTCTACTGTTTACAAAGCGTTTTCACATACCTTATTTTCCTTGCAATTCCTATTTGATGGATGAGAAAATTGTATGTGAGAGTACTCTGTAAAAATTGTGTAAATCATGGTGAAATTTTTGGTGGTGGTAGTTTTTATTATCACTAATCACTCTAATTTATTTTGAACATTTGACTACGTATTTCCAAATTATTTCTTGGGGTCTGCAAATATTAAAACACTGGCCAACAGTTTGGCCTTTTAAAACTAAAGTTCAAGAATAGTTCTTTTTGAAAAAATCAAATTCTATTAACTATATTTTAAAAACTTTTAAAAATTTTCCAAGATGAATATACTTGTTTTCATGGGAGTATAACAATTGGAGTTTTACATGAATTATATAGTTTCATTTGGTTTACTTTTTCTTTAACCTGTTTTTTATCGATGTTCAGAGAGGAAGTATGATGTAAAAAGAGCATGGGCTTTCAAGTCAGATGGTGCTTGATTTCTGGCACTTCAACTTGCAGGAAATCCCACATGTGGGTCAGCAACAGAGGCAAATTACTTACCTCTGAGAACTTCTGTTTCCTCATCTGTAAAATGGCAGAGGTAATACAGGTTCGCTATCCCTTATCCAAAATCCTTGGGGCTAGATGTGTTTTGGAATTCAGAATTCTGGGGGTTTTTAGAAAGGTATCACCCCAGTAGGGTTTGGGGCCCCCAACCTATAATCAAACACCTGAATTTTAAATATGAGTATCCATACAAGTATAATAAATAAAGATTACTTTAGTTCAAGTCAAATTTAGCCACCAAATGAGTTTGGGTCAGTTAAGGTTTTGTCTCCAAATAAGTTACAAAAAAACTTTCGGTTTTCAGAGCTTATGGATATCGGAATTTCGGATAAGGGATTATGGACCTGTACTTCCCTTATAGGGTTGTTATGAAGATTTAAACAAGATAAGCCGAAAACACATTACACAATGCTGGGTAGGTACCCAATAAATATTAATTTTTTTTCTTTTGGAACTATTTCTTTTGTTTGTTCATTTGTGTTTTTTTTACATTTCTGAATGTCCTTCTTCTTCTGAAAAGGAGCTATTTTAATTTCCCTTAAATCTAACGATGGGATTAGAAAGGGGCTAGAGGCCAAGTCTTGAGAATGCAAGAGATGGGATGAGAAAGAAAGCAATAGGTGAGGCAGTGGCTTGACATTAGCAACCAGTCTGGCTTTCTACCAGGTAACTTTTCAGGAAAGCGGTAGATTGTGCTTTGCTGGTTGGGGAGTTTTGTTCTAACTTCTTTTAGAGGATAGTTTATGACCCTCCTGTCACTGCTTTCTTGTTTTTTTACAGAGTGACAGAAGGAAGTCAAGGCACCAGTTTGACTCAGATGAAAAATCAGAAACAAGAGAAAATGGTGTTGCTGATGACTTGGATGTTCCCAAGACCAAAAAAGCTAAAACGAAAGAGAAACTAAATGGAGACACTGAAGAAGGATATAATAGACTTTCAGATGAATTTTCTAAATCTCATAAGTCAAGAAGAAAAGATCTGTCAAATGGAGATATTGATGATTGTGAAAAAAAATCAAAGCAAATGTCATCCTTAGATAGTTCTCATAAGTCAAGTGATGATAAACTAGAGGAGGTATGGATACTTTTTATTTTGCATTTGACACTATCCTGAAATACAGACAAATTTTATTTTTTTAGACTACTTAGAATTGATTTTATAATATTACCCTCTTGGTGTCCAGTACCCTCAGTTGGACCAGGGAATCTGTACAGCTGTAACCCAAGCCTTTTCCTTTGTCCCTTGTTTTTTTAAGGTATTGCCTTTTCTTGTGTGGGGGTTAGGGATGGTCAGATTTAAACCTTTTCCTGTACATTTGGGTTATTAAGCAGTTTTTCCAAATTGGTTATTGATGGTCACCTACTTGCATTTCTTATGGTTATTTCAGTCCCTACCAGTACTCATGAATTGACTTCTGACTTCCTGAAACAAGGTACATAAACCTTCTTGACTTTATGTATTTTACCGTCTGCTTTTTATAACAATAGCACTTTAAATAATCTTTAAGTATTATTGTAACTTAATTTTAAAGCTGTCTGCATTTTTAAAATAAGTGAAACATATAAAATGATCTGAAGAAATCTTTCTCATGAGTATTTTTGAGATGTAGAAAACATGTTTAGTATAGTATAATCTGCATGGCTTTTGCCAGTACCTGTTGAGTATAGATATTTTCTTGCACAGAATTTGTTCAGTTTTTTTTGCAGTTTTCCTCTAGCAGAATTCATAAATCTTTCTAGGTAGTATTAATTGTCAGTAAATTACTTAGTTCCTCAGAAACAACTTTGATAGTTGTAATAATTCTTGGTGATTAGTAATTTTTGGTATTTTTTTAATCTGGTAGTTGCTCATAATTTAAGTACATTTGAGCTTAATGTGTAATATATGGGGAGCTTTGGGAAAAGATGCTGAATTCTTGCCTTACAATATGTGTTTTTTTATTTGTGAATTTGCTATTGGTTAGGAAGCACAATGTTAGAGAGTTAATCTAAATAAGGTCCTACAAATCTATATTGCTAGTAGTGGAATATACAGGTTGCTCTTTCTCTGTTGGGATTTTGCCTGGTCTTATAATAGGCTTAACGTTTATAATTTTGTTCAGATCATGTTAGGGTTCAGAAATTCTAACTCTAGGAATCTATCCTCCTAAGGAGATAATCACAAAATATGTGCAGAGATGTATGAATAAGTGCTCTTATCACAGTGATATTGTTGATAATAGCCCAAAATTTCAACATCCTAAATGTCTGATAGTAGGCAGTTGGTTTAATAAAATATGCTATATTCATGTGAAAGCATACATCTGTCTTAAAGGTCATAGAAGAGTGTTAGGCATTTAGTGTATCTTATTAAATGAAAAAAGCAGATTTCAAAACAGTGTATGCAGTATTGTCTTATTTTTACTTAAAAAAAATTAATATATGCGTAGAGTGAGGACTGGAGTAGTGTGTAATGTGGCTTTGCTGATTGGATTATAGATAACTTATTTCTGTTTATAGTTTTTAAAATTTCTACAATGAAAATGTATTTTATAATATAATAACTTTTTTAATCTTAAAATGAAGACTGTTGAGGTTTACTTAAATGGCTTACAATTTGAATTTTATATTATGTTTTCTACCTGATTCCCTATTTGAAAATTGCTGTTATGTGTGGTTCTGGAACTCCTTTCTTTAAACACGTTAATAACAAAGTTTATGGGTAGATATATTGTCATTGTTCTATCTATACGTTGACTAGTACAGTTTTCAGTAGATGTTAAATGACAATGTTACGCTAACCTGTGTATATGTTAAAGAAATTTTCAAGCTTACAGAAACTTTTCTTTGTATTAGTGACCTAAAAAATGCTTTATAGAGCCTTAGAACAACTTTTATTTTTAAACAATTTACTTTCCTTGTGCAATTTCTTTTAGGGCTGTTTTATAGGCTGATGTTGATCCTCACAATTAATATTTTTTGTATCTGTGAATATGATTTAGATTATTAAATAGCTCTTTTGTAATATCTTAGTCAAATGGAAATATATTTTAATTTATGTAGTATATGTATTTCTAAAGGGAGATTTATGTGTGAATTGATCATTTTTAAATGTATTATGGGAAAGTGTATTAAGATTGCTATTTAAAGGGATACTTTTGAAATTAACAATTTCCCACTAATTTAACTTGTAAATTAAGCTGTACAATTTTTTAAGTGCTAACTAACGTTGATTTATTAGCTCCTTTAGTAAAACTAAGAACAGTAAATGAGTAAAAGATTCTAAATACCTAGTCAAATATGAACTATATTAGTTAGAACTTTAATTTCATTTTGACAGACCCTAACACGTGAACAGAAAGAAGGAGACTTCTCCAATTTCCCTATTTCTGAGGAGACTATAAAGCTTCTGAAAGGTACTATGAATTTTAATGGATATGCAGTTGAAAATCTAAATCTAAATACTAGATTTTATAAAAACTCTGCCTTTAACGACTAAAAGAATATAGAAAGCATAGAGAAATAGTTCTTCTTTAATTGCAGTTATTTCTACATCATCCTTTTTGGTATCCTAACCTGTTTTTAACTCTAAAGAATTACATGTATTTGTCAAAAGTTCAGACCAGTTTTTAAAAATAATTTCTCTTGGGGTAGGAATAACTGTACATGTCACTAGGTGATATATCTTTAGGCAGATGTTGAGGAATCAGGATTACCATTTTCAAATAGATATATTTTTCCCTAATGCTAGTCTTAAATAAATATTTCAATGAAATCTCATTTTGCAGGTCGAGGGGTGACATATCTCTTTCCTATTCAAGTTAAGACCTTTGATCCTGTATATGAAGGAAAAGATTTAATTGCTCAAGCACGGACAGGAACAGGAAAGACATTCTCTTTTGCCATCCCCTTGATTGAAAGACTCCAAAGAAATCAAGAGACAGTTAAAAAAAGCCGCTCACCAAAGGTAACCATTATAGGGAGTAAAAGGTTTCAACATTACTCCAATGGAAAGGGAAAGAAAGTATACTCGTTTGGAGTCCAAGTACCCAATAAAGAAAACTTAGTCCTGTGGCATAAAATAAAAATTTGGCTCCTAAAGCAAAAATGTGTTTATTTTTAACATAAAAACTTCAAGTAACGCTAAAGTGAAGTAGTTACTGCGTATGAATGTAATGTGTATGAATCCATGGACATCTTTGATAACTATATTATGAAGCCAGCATATGTAATTTTAGGAGTATTTACAGTTAGTATATTTAGTGACCTTTTTCTCTCTCTTTTTTTTTAAATCATAACTTTTGCTTTTAAACAATGAATTTGCTAAAGAGGTATTCATTTATTTTGTCATTCAGCAAAGAATATTTATTTCACTGGTTGACTTTTTAAGAAAAGATTATAGAAATGATATTACTGGTCCTTATGTTATTGGAATACTGGAGATCTGTCTCAATTTATAAGTGGTAAAGAACAGAGAGGACCTATTGAAATTTTAGCCTAAAATTTGACCTTTTTAAAACCTGTGTTCACTTTAAGGTTCATAAAAGTGAAGAAGAAAAAAAATCAGCATTATAATTTGAAAGGATGTGATTAAAAGTAATTTGTTCTTTGAGACTGTTAAATGATATTACGGTATGAAACTAAATTTACATATCTGAATATAATTAAGTCGTAATACTCTTGGATCAGGTTGGCCAAGAGGACAAATCTTTTTCAGAAAGTTTTGCTTCTTAGGTGAAATTAGGAAAGACTGCAAATAATAGTAATAGGACAAGTTCTAACACTGCCTTAAAAAGCTTTTATGCTTGAAGTATATTACTGGAGATTCCAGCTCCACCACTTCTAGCTGTTTGATCTCGGGCAAGATTCTTAACTTGTCTAAGACTCGGGTTCCTCATTTGTAATATTAGGATAATAATGCCACCTTATAGGGTTTTTGTGTGTATCCAATTAGATAATTCAGGTAAAGCACTAGTGCCTGGCACATGGTGAGCATGCATTCATTTATTCATTCAGCAGATATTTTTTGAGTGTCAATTCTGTGCCAGGTTGAAGTGCAAGGAATACAGTAACTCAGATTGACAAATTCCTGCCTTCGTGGACCTTATATTTTAGTGGGTAAGAGACAATAAGCAAATAAGTAAAATATAAGTATCTTATGTGCTCTAAGTACAAAACAGAAACAGTTAAGCAAGGGCGAGGGGATATGAAAAGAGAGGCTGAGAAGCTTCTTGAGAAAGTGAGTTTTGAAAAGAGACTGAAGGAATTAAGGGAGAATACAAGAAATATAAGGTGTTGTTCTTGTTATTTGTGCTCTTTAAATACCATGACATCAATGCTGAGATTTCTAGTTTTAAATGTGCTTAAAAAAAAAAGTTTTCTTAGTTTGAATTTAGATATCTTTAGAAAAATATGTATCTTTTTGTTTTTTAAATCTCCTGCTCAGGTACTTGTTTTGGCTCCTACAAGGGAACTGGCAAACCAAGTAGCCAAAGACTTCAAAGATATAACTAGAAAACTAAGTGTGGCATGTTTTTATGGTGGAACATCATATCAAAGCCAAAGTGAGTAAATATGTACGGTAGTAGCTCAAAGATCTATTTGCTACTTAAAAGAAATAATAGGAAAATATATATTTGATTTACATATTACTGATATTTTTCTCTTCTTATAGTTAATCATATTCGAAATGGTATTGACATCTTGGTTGGAACCCCTGGTCGTATCAAAGACCATCTGCAGAGCGGCCGATTAGATCTTTCTAAATTACGCCATGTTGTGCTTGATGAAGTGGATCAAATGTTAGATTTAGGTTTTGCTGAACAAGTTGAAGATATTATCCACGAATCCTACAAAACTGGTATATCCTAATTAAAAATAAGCACTTTAGCAATTATTCTCTTATCTAAAAGCTTATGAATTTTTTACTTCATAATTTTTACAACATTGTCTCCAGTGTTCTAACAAAACTGAAGTTATTATCTGTTCTCTTCCTGATCAAGAAAGTATAATAGCATACTTTAACTATTTTCTTAGCTTTCTACGCTTTATAGTCAGTAGTTACATTTACTAATTTGTTTTACTGGTTTCTTTGCTCATTGTTCCTTAAAATTTCACCTTCCTTATGAATTCAGTTTTCTTCATATTTTCATATTTCGAATTTTTCATTATTTCTTTGAAGTCTGGGGGGATTTTTAAGAGCTGACTACATCCTGGGGTATTAAGAAAGCATTTGAATTCTTTTTGTTTATTTAAGATTCTGAAGACAATCCTCAGACTTTACTTTTTTCTGCAACTTGCCCACAGTGGGTATACAAAGTTGCAAAAAATATATGAAACCCAGATATGAACAGGTTGACCTTGTTGGAAAGATGACTCAAAAGGCTGCAACTACTGTGGAAGTAAGTAGCTTTCCAGCATGATAAATTTTAACTTTCAGTTGGTATTGTGAAATTTATTGAAGCTAAACTTAAGTTTTGGGTACCAATTCAGGCCAAATCTTTCTTTATTGCCCTTAGTCAATAAGATACTTATATATTTCTATAGTCTGAGATTGTGGAGCAGAATAGAATAAATAAAAGAGGGGAAAGTATGTGCACAGGCAAGTACTAACAGGAGATAACCAAGCAGCCATAGAGACAAACTTAAACATAGGCAAACTTTGCTAAATATTGTGACAAAAGAGGTGATTCATATCAATCCAAAAAGAATAGTATTGGAATAATTTGTTAAAGCTTGGGTGAAAAAATGTTAGATCCTTATCTCATAGTCTATACCAAAAAAATTCCCAAAAGATTTTTAAAGGTTAAGGCTTAAAGGCATTTAAAGCAGGTATAGAGGAACAGTTATTTGATTTCAGGAAAGGGAAGGCTTTTCTAAACAAAGTCAGAAGAATATACCATAAAGAATAAGATTGATAATTTTGACTCTGAAAATTTAAACCAGTATGTTTTTTAAAAGAAAGATAATATTTGTATGATTTATGACAGATATGTACCATATATGTAATTTTTCCATTTAATAGATGTACATATATGTGTATACAGATAAAAATAGGTTAAATGAACAATAGTATAATCTATAAATACAATCTAATGGTTAAAACATGAATTTGAGTAATAAAAATTAAATTACCAAATGATATGTAAAGAATCATACTATTTTTAAAAAATACACAAAAATGCTTTGGATTCTTTAGGTATTTACATAAATATACAAACATAGGTTGGAAGGGTGAACATCAAACTAATAATAGTGATTACTTCAGGGAAAGAGGACTTAAACAGTACAGGATAGTCAAAGGAAGCTTTGTGTATTTTTTAATAGCTAAAATTTTTACAATAAGAGTGTAAAATGTATCAGTGAAAAAAATTTATTAAGGACGTTTTCAAACATATGCAAAAATTGAATAGTATAAGGGATCTGATGTACTCATCACCAGGCTTTAAGATCTTTACTATACCCCCATGTAGTCCTCAGCCCTACATATGAAGCATTTAGTCATCTTTTCATCTTCATGTAATTTTATATATTTTTAAGAGGATAAGGGCTCTTTAAAAAGCAAAACCAAACTGCAGAGTTATCACAGTAGGAGAAAGTAATTCTTCACTATCATTAAATATCTGGTTCCATATTATTCTAGTTGTCTTTTTTCTTTTTGAATCTGGATCCAAATAAGATCTTTACACTGCCACTGTCTTAGATCTTTTACAATCGAGTAGGTTCTTCTGTCCCTTTTTTCCTTGTAATATTTTGTTGAAAAGAAAGATCTATTGTCTTGCAAGTTTCCCACAGTCTCAATTTTGTTGATTTGCACCCCTGTGTTGTTATTTAACATGTTCCTCTGCCTTCATTTTCCTGTGACTTAATAGTTAGATTGTAAAGCTTGATCAGATTCGGGTTTTTTTTCTTTTGAGAGTGGGGAAAGAAGCAAGACCTTGTTGTAGGTAATAAATGATTCTTGGTTTTCTTGTGCTTTTTCTCTTTTCCAGGTGCTCTATAATTAATGTGTTACATTTAAAAACAATTTTATTGAGGTATAACATATGTTAAAATGAACAGATTTTAAAACGTACAACATAAGTTATTTATCATGAAAATTTTCAAACACACCAAAAAGTTGAATTTTACAATGCACACCCATGTACCTGCCAGCTAGATTCTACCATTAATATTTTACTATATTTGCTTTATCACATATATATCCATCCCTATACCCATTTGAATTCTTGATGCATTTCAAATTGCAGAAATCAATATACTTACCCATAAATATTTTAGCATGCACATCGTTAACTAGAGCTCAATATTTACAAATTTCTTATTGAGGTAAAATTCACATAACTAAGATTAACCTTGTAAAGAGTACAATTCAGTGTCATTTAGTACATTCACAGTGCTATACAACCAAGACCTCTGTCCACTTCCAAAATACTTCATCACTCTGAAAGGAAACCCGGTAACCATTTAGTAGTTATTCTTCATTCCTTCCCCTAGTCCCTGGCAACTGCCAATCTGCTTTTTGTCTCTGGATATACTTATTCTAGATATTTCATAAAAATGTTATCATATAATATGTGACTTTTTTGTCGGGCTTCTTTCACTTGGCATAAAGTGTTTGAGGTTCATCGTATAATATAACTTTTAAGAGATTTACATTGAAAAAACGCAGACTTTTAAGTATACATTGCTTAATTTTGACCAGTTCATCCATGTGCATAACCCAAACTCCTATCAAAATGTGGACTGTCACCATCATCCCAGAAGTTTCCTTCATGCTTCTGCGCAGTCCCCCATCCAGAGGCAACCACTGTTCTGATTTTTTCCCACCATGGATTAGTTTTGCCTGTTTTAGAATTTCATGTAAATGGAATCATACTGTTTGTACTCTTTTTCTCTAAGGCTTCATTCACCCAGTTTATGTTTTGAGATTCATCTATATTGTTGAAGATGTCAGTATTGGTGTGTCTGTCTGTCTGTCTCCCTCCTTCTCTCTCCTTCACCTGCCCTCTCCCTTCTCTTCCCCTTCCTTTCTCTCTTCTCCGTCTCTTCACCCTCTCCCTCTCTCTCCCTCTTTCTCTCTCAGTTCCTTTTAGTTACTGAGTAGTATCCCATTGTATAACTATATCATAATTTGTTTATCCTTTCACCTATTGATAGCCATTTGTATATTGTTTTTAAATGGGATTTGAGAGAATCATTGTCTTATTGTCTCCCAGGAAAGCCAATTCTTGAATAGACAGAAAAAATTATACTTTTTTACTTATTTTAATGAAACATATTTGGCATTTTCTCTCCTTAAAGCATTTGGCCATCCAATGCCATTGGTCTCAGAGGCCAGCAGTTATTGGAGATGTCCTTCAAGTCTACAGTGGGTCAGAAGGGAGGGCTATTATTTTCTGTGAGACCAAAAAGAATGTTACTGAAATGGCCATGAATCCGCACATAAAACAGGTAAGCCTTTTTCATACTTTTTCTAATCAAGATTATCGGGATGAAGCGCTCAACAAAATATCATATACTTTGTGGACCAGATTTGATAGTCATTTTTAGAATTGTATCTAATTCAGAAGGAAGTTGTAGCCACCTCATACCTTAAGTCAGGATGGAATTTTATCCATTTTCATGAGGTTTTTCAAGATTTTACAATTGTGATCTTGAAAATACAAAAGTTGAAACAAAAGTGAATTTCTGTGGGTAAGAGTGGGTATTATTTCAGAGTTGTATTATAAAACAAATCACAAATATTTATTGAATGAATGGATCAGAATACTAAATCTATGTCTTTTTTTGTTTTAACTTTTTATTGTAGAAAATTTAAAACACAAAAGCCGATATCGTAATGAGCCCTATGTATTCACTCTCTAGCTACAACGATTATTTTATTTCATACAAATACCACTCGTTTTCTGCTCCAGGATTATTTTGATGCAAATCCTGGATAACGTGTAATGTCCATAAATATTTGAGTATGTGTCTTTAAAAGAAAAGGATTATTTTTTAAAAACACAATAATGTTATTGCATTTAAAAAATTAACAGTAATTAATATCAATTATTGTCAGTCTCAATTGACTCATAAATGCTTTGTTTTTCTTTTTATAGTTTTTTTCCCTTGAATCTGGGTCCAGATAAGATTCTTACATTGTATGATTTCATTAAATCTCTTTAGTATACGGATTCCTTCTTTTATTTTTTTCTTGTTTAAAAAACCAAGTTTCCAGAATCTAGAATATTGCTTCCCTGTGATATCATTTAACATGTTCCTCTTCTGTATCTCCTAAAAAATTCAGGTTTGCTTGTTTAGTTTGGGCAAAACTATTTCATAGGTGGTGTACTTCTTTCAGGAGGTGTATAATGTCTAGTGTTTCTCTTTTTGTGATGTTAACATCCATTGATAATAATGCTATCAGTTTTCACATCAATGTCTCTTCAGTCATTTTTGTTATCTGTGACTTGTTATCTAGTAGACTCCTGAGGATGGACTGATTTTTTTTCTTAGAATTGATTTGGTCTTTTGTCTTAATGCAAAAGACTTTTCTTTTTATTTAAAAATCAGTTAGTTATACTAGAATATATTTTGGTGGTGTTGGTCACTTTTTCTGGGTACACAAGTGTACATGTGCAATTTGTGGTTTCTAATATATATTTTAATTTCAGCAAAACTTTCTTGAATTTTAATTTTTTTGTTATTTGGTTTTTCTGATTGCTTTGGGGTTTTTCTTTAGGGACTCTTGCTATGTGTATGTTGGCTTTTCCCCCCTCTCTCCTTTGTCACTTTATCTCAAATCCTTTTCGTCTTTTCTTCAAGTTTCAGAATTTCTCAGTTTTTAAGGCATCATCCATTGTGTTTTACTCAGTCTTGTATTCCTTCCAGTATAGTCTTCATTTATGAAAAATCTTTATCTTTTATTGATGCTTCTTTCTTGAGTCATTTCATGTCATTTCTGAATTTTTCTCATTTTGATATTTCTTGTTCTCATGTCATTTAAAATATTTATTTTAGCACATTCAGAAATAAAATGCTATGGTTTTCATCTGTTCTGTGGGCATGCCTTTCTAGAGCGCTTTCATTATTTATGGGATACTATTCTGCTTATTCTCCCTTCTAATTACTTTTTATGGGGTTTAACTGTGACTTTTTCTATTGTTCATTTTTAGATGTAATTAATCTTTCTGAATGTTAGATGAGGTGGTGTGGGTCAGAATAGTTTTCTACTTCATAGCTCTAGAGCTGTTTCTCCTGTAATTTTTTAAGTGCAATCTTTATTTTTTTAATTTTAATTAGTTTCAAGTCTCCTGTAATTTTTGTTAGTGTTTTAAGAATTCAGTCTGTAAATTATATTTCAATAAAGGTGTGTTTTAAAAGAGACCTTCATTTTCTGAGCTCTGGCTGTCTTTTCTCTCACTTTTATCTGGATCTTCTTTTTTGTTGTTGCTTCTATGACCCCCCCAGCATATTCACTTTGGATTCTAAGTCCGACAGTTTCTCTTCTAGGTCCAACAGTTTCTTCAGTGGGGGGCTTTGTCCTGGCAAGGATGCATTGGCTTGTTGGTTTTAAAAGTTGTTATAGGGTCCAGGGTGTGCCATCTTCCTTCAAACCTTATCTCTGATTCCTCACACTCACCCTTGAAGGTGCAAAAACTCTCCCAGTTTCACTTGCTGTTCTCAAATTGGCCCGTTATAGTTTCCAGGGAGTATCTGTTAACTAGGATTAGCAAATTTCCCCATATACATACAGGTCTTGTCCCTACCTGCTTATGTTTTGGAAATTATGAAAATACCTTGTAATTTAGTTTTGTCATAGATGTTGTCTGGATTTTTAATTTTGTTATCCTTGTTTTGCTCTGTTTTTATGTGGAAACTGGAGATTCAAAGACTATGCTGTCACTATCTTCTCCAGTGTCATTTAAACTAATTGTAGAGCTTTGGCTTTGTATCCAGTATAAGCAGATGCTAAATAGTGTTGAAAGGTAGTTGATTTACTTTTCCTGTCATTGCTTTAGAATACTCAGCAGCTGCTGTCTTGCAGAAGCTATTGTTTTATCTTATAGGGAGGAACTGCCTTGTTGCAAGGGCAGGGTGAGAATTCTTAAAATATTATTGGATAGTGATCAGTTTCTGTGGTTGGAAGTAATGCAGTTTTGTCTCTGCTGGTTTGCTATTTAGGTAAAAATAGTAGTAGGACGTCATTATGAATGATACAGGATTTTATGGACCAACAAGGGAACTTTAGTGATTAGTTTATTTTTATTTTTAAATTTAAATTTAGTTTTTCTCTTCAAGTCAGTTTTGACCAGAAAAAATACCTTCTTAAGATTCTAAACAATTACACACACACTTACACAAACTTCTGGGAAATAATTTATTCATAACTTTAAAGACCTGGTAACCATCACTGGTATTATGAATGTGTTAAGTCCCCCTTAGGACTAGTTGTCAAGTAAGAAAATCAGTGTGCATCAAATTTTTTATAGTGAATTCAAAAAATTCACTTGAAAGACTGTTCACTTATTTAAAGTATGTTTGCTTATGACTGTTTAAAAAAATAATAAGATAATTTTTTCTTTCTTGAACATTTACCTTGGGTTCCATGATATTACACAAGTTTTCTTCCTTCTCCTCTGACTAATCTCTCTGTTTTGTTGAGGTCTTTTTGTATTCTTGCCGTGCTTTAAATATTGGCATTCCTTACTCACCTCAAACCTCTACTTGTTTCTTCTCACTCGCCATGTTCTTCCTGAGCATAGAAATTAAGCATAGACTTTGAAGTCAGACAGATCAGACAGTTCAAATCCCAGTTGTGTTACTCACTGTGCAACCTTGAGCAAGTTACTTCATGTTTCTGTGCCCATGTTTCCTTTTTTAAAAGCGGTATTAAATATGAATTTTATACACTTTCAAGATTTAAATGTAGTCATTTATTTAAAACATATAGCAGGCAGCCAATAAGTGTAGAAATATTGTAGTATAGCTATGTATTTAGATACATATATCTAGTCACTCCTATGGCTCTAGTTATTGTCTAAATGCAGATGATGTCCAGATTGTTTTCCAGGTTAGCTTTGTCTCCAGAATCTAGTCCTATATTTATTCTACTAGCTAAATACACCCCAGCCCATTATGTACCTAAAATTGAATTCATTCTCTTCTACACTCTATAAACAACTATCTCCAGCATTCCCTGTTGTTGAATGATACATCTACCTGCAGCCTAAGCCATAAATCTACCCTTGACTTTTCTTTCTTACCATATGCTATTTAGTTAACTCTAAAATATTTTTGGATTCTATCCCCTATGGTTTAAAATGGTCCATTTTTTCCCCACTACTGTTGCAGAAACTCAAAATCTGGCAGTCATATATAATATATTTCTTTCCCTCATACGCATTCCCACTCCCTTCACCAAGTCCTCCCAGTTTCATTTACTAGTAGTTCTTGAGTTCATTTATGGCCTAGCCTCTACTTACCTTTTCCAGCCTCATCTTTTTATCACACTTTTCCCTCATTTCTGCACTTGTCCATACATACCATATTTCCTTTCGCCTCAGGGCTCTTGAACTTGTAGTCTGTCTTGTTAGGCTCCTCCTACTCATCCTGCCAATATCAGTCCAGAGTGCCACTTTTCAGGGACTTTTTTTTTTGCCCCAAACTAGGTCAGGTTGTCCTCTTATAAATGCTTTTGGCCTCTTAGACTCCTACATCAACCATTATACTTGTTGGCTGAAGTTATTTGTGTGCCTAATTATTTGATTAATGTTCCTGGCCAAGGTACAAAGACCATGAAGACAGAGCAGTTTGTTTTTGTTTGCTGTTTTTCCCTAGTGCCCAACGTGTTGTAGATTATTAGGTATGTGATGAATGCATAGATGGTTATTGGCACTGCTTTGGTGAGGCCACTGACATCTCTTTTGAATTTCTACTTTTGCCTTGCCCATTTTTTTGTTATTTATTTATTTATAATTTGTTTGAATTGGTTTCAAGTATACAGTACATTGGTTAGATGTGTATAGTGTTCATAAAACGGTCCCCCCAATTGCTCCCTCCCCTGGCTCTCCACCTAGCCAACATTTTAATGCTAACTGCATTCCCTCTGCCATGCTCCCCATCCTTGTGACTGTCTTATCAACTACTAATTTGTACTTCTTTAATCCTTCACCACATTCATTCTCCCATTCCCCTAACCCCCATTCCCTCTGCCCATCACCAAATTGTCCACTATATTTGTGAGTCTGTTTTTGATTAGCTTGTTCTTTTTGTTTCTTAGATTCCAATAAGTGAAATCATAGGGTATTTATCTTTCTTTGTCTAACTTATTTCACTCAGCATAATAACCTCTGGTCCATCCATGTCATTGCAAATGGTAGGATTTCATTTTTTTAATGGCTAAGTAATATTCTATTGTATATATGAACCATAATTTTTTTATCCAGTCGTCTGTTGATGGACATTCAGGTTGCTTCCATATGTTGGCTATTGTAAATTGTGCTGCCATAAATATTGGGGTGCATAGATCTTTACAAATTATTGTTTTGGCTTTCTTTGGATAAATACCCAGAAGTACAATTTCTAGATCAAAAGGTATATCCATTTTTTTTTTTGAGAGAGCTCCCTGCTGTTTTCCATAGCAGCTGTTCCAATTTGCAATCCCACTAACAATGTGTGCCTTGCCCTTTTCTAATACGTTTTATACATTGTAGCCTTAGTGTTGTTCTACAATGCAAAGATGTTCATGATGATCTTACAATCATTCTATTGTTCCATATTGTTGTCAGGATTAAATTCATATTCTTTTCCAGCCTCATCTCTCACCATTTCTTTTAACTCTATGCTTTAGTAATACTCAAGTATTTGTAGTTCCTTAGACACACTATTTATATATATTTTTTCTGCCTGAAACTCGCTAGTTTTCTGTTCCTTCTTTTACCTCAACTACTAGTTCCTTTTTATGTGTGTTACCTTCCTCTCAAACAAGATTGAGTTAGGCTCCCTTCCTAGGTATTCCTATAGCACCCTGCACCTGGTTATAGCACATACCACATTGTATTGAAAATGCCTGTTGACTTGTCTATCTAAAGACGGTTTCTTAATGACTGTTCCAGAACCTGGCATAGTGCATGTGCATAGCAAGTACTCAGTGATTAACTCATGGGTGCATTATGCTTAGATACAAAGGTTTAGACACTGTTGGGATAAAATCATTGTTAAGAACTTTAAATTGTAATGGCGGCTAGGAATACTAGGACACTTATTTATAATACTAGGTAAATTATTTGCAGCACAAATGGAAGATAAATATGTAAGTACTATAAATAAGTTTGATTTCACTACAGAATACAGAAATGTGTGAAATTAAAACAACATTGGGAAATCATTTTTGCCTAGTAGATTCACAAGGATTATGATTCATAATTTACAGGGTAGTTAGGGAATGATGAAAAAATACCCAGAATGTTGAAGAGTAAATGGGCACAGCTTTTTTATAATACGATTTTACAATAGCTTTTAAAATGTTAAATGTTTATACTTTTTGACCAGAAATTCAACTTCTAGATATATAGCCTGCTGAAATATACATATACTGAGGTGTCCAGGTATATAAATACAATGATGTTCACTCTAGCTTTGTTTCTGAAGGTGAATATTTGGATGCAACCCAAATGTTCATTAGTAGGATATTGCTAAAATAAGTGATACTGCATCCATATGAAGAAATCATATGCAGTTTTAAAAAATTAAGTAGAGTTCTATCTGTAGATGTGGAAAATGGCTAAGATAACTTATAAAGTAGGTTACATATATATAGCATCCTGTTTTTATAAGTAAATACATAAAATTATATTATATGTTAGTATATGTGAGAAGTATGTATATATTTTTTAAAATTTGGAAAACCTAAAAGAAAAAAAAGATGTCTATAGGGATCTTCACCAAACTTAGCAGTGAATTATTAGGAGGCTGATACTTAGGGAAGCTTTTATATTTTATGTTAAATATTTTCCGTAATGTTTGATTTAAAAAAAAACAATAACTGCGTGTTATAATTATCAGGAAATAAGATTAAAAAAAAAATAAAGGCAGGCTTTAAGGTGTTAGGGTGCTATCAGTTCTAAGTATGAGCTGTATACTTACTTTTCTCTTTTTTTCAAATAGAATGCCCAGTGTTTACATGGGGACATTGCACAGTCACAAAGAGAAATTACACTGAAAGGCTTCAGAGAAGGTAGTTTTAAAGTTTTGGTGGCAACCAATGTGGCTGCCCGTGGTTTGGACATTCCTGAGGTTGACCTGGTCATTCAAAGTTCTCCACCACAGGTAGGAAATGAGATTTGATTTGGGGAAAAGAAAAGCAGCTGCCATTTTATTTACAAGATATTACAAGATATTACTTGGGGTATGAAAATACGTTATCTGTTCTTGCTCTTAGCCATTTTTTGTTAGTGTGATGTTAAATTGATTAGAATCTGATGCCCTTGCAAATTACTAAACTTCATTATTTAGATTTAAAGCATGGATTCATGCAAGGGAGTTATAAAAAGTTGCCATATAAAGAGTCCAGGGATGTGGTGGATAAAAAGATTTTAAATCATACCCCTTTATCCCAAAATTCTGTGTAAAAATTCTTTGGGATGTTGAAAAGAGCAGCAGGATTGAAATAAAAACATTATTATTAGTGATAGTTTGTTATTAGCATTATTATTTTGATGTGGGAATGTGTGCAATTTGCTAGATTTTAAAAAGTATTACCTTTTCTTTTTAGGATGTCGAATCCTATATTCATCGCTCTGGACGTACAGGTAGAGCTGGCCGGACAGGGATTTGCATATGTTTTTATCAACCAAGAGAAAGAGGTCAACTAAGATATGTGGAACAAAAAGCAGTAAGTAGAGTTAAATTATTTCAGGCTTTATTTATAACTTTTCTCAGTTTAAGCTGCATTTGGATGTGAAGCATGTGGAGAGCTAAATTTGTATTAGCTGCAAGACTGTTTTAATACAACTTGTATTGTGAAAATGGAAGAGTTGACTTTCTCATTTTTCCCTTGAATTTCTCCCTTGAAGTGCACATTGTGATTTTAGGACCTCTTAGTTCAGCCTTGTAAATGGGTGACTGTGACATTGACTTGGCGTAATAATTAAGCTATATTGAATAATGGTATAATAGCCAGTTTCTAGAAATTATACTTTTTGTGGTCTGAATTTTTTGTCATATTTCACATTTTTCCTATATTTATAATGTTTTTATACACTTTCATACACTTAGTAAAATGAGAGGGTAAGAAGAAATAATGTTAATAGATTTAAATAGCATTTTTTTCTTTTTTTGAATTCTTTTATTTTGCCAGTGAAATTCCATAATTGTACTAAGGGGCAATTCAGAAATTTTTTTTCTCTTTGTATATTTTATAATTGACAATATATTAGAAAGAGCAGATCTTTGATCTGCCAGGGCTTGGAAATCCTTAAGTCCAAGAAGTGGAAATTCAAACTATATTAACTTAGGAATTAATTGTAAAGACTTCCATTTTTCTTTAATATAATTCTTTCATTTTCAGGGAATTACTTTTAAACGTGTAGGTGTTCCTTCTACAATGGATTTAGTTAAATCTAAAAGCATGGATGCCATCAGGTATGCTTTCTGACCTTGCTGAATAATTTTTTCTTTTGTATTAGGCTATTCATCTTTAAGCTCTCCTAGTTCAAATATCAGAAAAATTAATCATCAGTTTTACCAGCAGACATTTAGTTATATTAAAATATGAAAACGTTGCTCTTTCTTTTCCCATTCATTCTCTTTTCTTTAATTTTTTTCCCTTTGTCTTGACCAAAAATTTGCTATTTTTAAACCATAGGTCTCTGGCTTCGGTTTCTTATGCCGCTGTTGATTTTTTTCGACCATCAGCTCAGAGACTGATAGCAGAAAAAGGGGCAGTGGATGCTTTGGCGGCAGCATTAGCCCATATCTCTGGTGCATCGAGTTTTGAACCACGATCTTTGATCACCTCTGATAAGGTAGAACTCTATGATAAAATTGTATGTACTTAGATTACAATCGAACCATAGTCATCTGTTTATTTGGAGAGAAATACAGGAAACCTTCACTTTACACAGTTCTATGTTAACTGAAACTTAACGTACTAGAACCTGTTCCTTAATTTTTAAGTTTTCATGGAACCACGCAAATCAAGAAATAGACTCTCTGCAGTTAACACAGGGCCGTGCAAAGTAAGAATTACCTGTATATGTGGAGGGGGTGTGTGTGTAAGTAAAGTCATCTGACATGGCCTCCTCTTAGGTTGGTGTCAAACGTCAAAACCATACTAGAGCCATTGGTTGCAAGTAATTCAAAGATTTATTACTCACTATGGTATAAGTGAGGGGAGTCACTGGGTGAGGGGACCCATCAAAAAGAGAGCTCCCCACCCTGAACAAGACTGATCACATCTGATCTCAGAAGCTAAGCAGGTCGGGCCTGGTTAGTACTTGGATGAGAGACCACCTAGGAAGACCAGGTACTGTAGGCATAAAAAATAAATAAGGGATTGTAAATTGACAAGGTCCTTGCAATCTGTAAGGTCAACCAAGGGTTGCCTTGCCTAAAACAAACAAACAAACCAAAAAAAAATTTGATGTCTGGATGGGGAGAGAGAGAGAGAAATTGTCAGAGTTGGTGGGAGAGGGGAACAAAAGGGGCAGGGCAGGTAAATTCGCATGTGACTTATTTGGAGTAGCATAAATGACTGCAGCTGGGTCATCTGTGGTTTTCCACCTGGCAGGTATTAAGGGTTTAGCCAAATGTCATTTTGCTGAGAGTGACAATACGTCTAACTCTACTCCTCCCTCCCTACCACCCTCCCATTTCCTCCCATCCTCCCTTATATACCTTTTTTAAAAATTAGGATCTAATTCAAGTTTATATGTTAAAATCGGTTGTTATGTCTCTCTTTTAATCTGGAACTGTTTTCCCATCTTTTTTATTGATTATTTGAAGTTTCTAGATAAGTTGTCTACATAAGAATCTAGAATAGCTTACCTTCTGGATTTGGTTGGCTTTCTCTTCGTTCATCATTTAACTTACACCTTTTTTCAGTCCATTTTATAAACTGGAAGAAACGTGAAAGCTTGGTTTTATATTCAGGTTAAGCAGCTTTGGCAAGACTACATTTTAGGTGATAGTGTATACTTCATACTGCATCACATCAGGAGGCATAGACTGTCAGGTTGTTCTAGTACTCGAAATGCTTAATTTGATTGCTTAAGATGGAAACTGCCATATATTCCCAATAGTTTACTCTCTATAATTAGTAGTCTGTGGGGTGATACTTCAGCACTGAGCAAATATCCTATCCCTAAAAATCCACTTCTTAAGAAAATACTAAGATAGACTTTTAGAGCTAAGAAGTACTGAGGAGGTCATTTAATCCCAATCCTTACCTAACAAAAGAATCCCTTTCTGGCAGATGGGTCATCTAAACCTCTGATTAAAATATCTTAGAAACAGGGTATTAGTGGTTTGACATTTCTTTTATGGGTTACAGCAAAGTCCCAAGTGTTTACCATGAGTCTGCTACAGGGCCTTCCCCATGCTACCTTTTTGTCCTCATCTTCTTCTCTCATCACTCTCCCCTTGTTTCAGTTACCCTACTTGCTGTTACTGACATAAACCTACTGCTACACAAGACCATTGTTCTTACTTGCACTGTTCCAAATGTTCTTCCCTTTTAATAACCGCATAGCTTCTTCCTTCACTACATTTGGGTCTTTCCCTGAATAATAACCTTATCGGAGAGGTCTTTCTCCATCACCCTGTTTAATATAGCTTATTCCTCTTATTACTCTCTATTCTGTTGCTCTGCTTTATTCTTCATGATGCTTGTTACTATCTGACATTCTATGTTTGCTTATTTGTTTACTGATTACCCCACTTCTCCCCTTGTCCCCCCCTCCCTGCCCCAGCCCACTGGAATTAATCTCCATAAGAGGAAGGACTGTTTAATTGCTGAATCTCTAGCACCTAGTAGGGTCTCTGGTGCATACATAGGGGACATTCAATAAATTTGTTAGATGGATATCTCCATATGGCTTCTTCATTTTGATCTTTTTGTTATCCAATAAAGTTTACAGAATAAGTAATTTTTGCTTATGTAATAGTCACTTAAAAGTTTAAAGAGGTTTATGTCCTCTCGTTTTTCCACTCCATGCTAACTTGGACTTGTTCAGAATTGATTTCCTTAATTCTTCACTACCTTATCTTTTCTTTGATGCTCTAGTTTAATTATCTCTTAAAGCTTGATGGTTAGAATTAAATATAGTCTTTATAGCAATACATATAAGAATGATACTTTCAGTGGTCTATAAGTCTTCTATTAATAAAGTTTCTAGAAGTTATGATTTTTAGCAGTCATACTGTTGGCCCATAAGTATACCGTTAAATCATGAAGGGCTATAGAATTCGAACTACATTGTCTTGCTGCTTTTTGTCCAAGCATAATGTGACTTTTATTCCCTAAGGGGTTTGTAACCATGACTCTGGAAAGCCCAGAAGAAATACAGGATGTCAGCTGCGCTTGGAAGAACTTAACAGAAAGTTGAATAGTAATGCTGTGTCCAAATTACCAGAATGTTCCTCCTCAAAGGAAATATGGTAGGCTTTTCTAGATAAGTAAAAAGCTTTTTTAATCAACTACTATAAATGTTTATAAAGACTAGCAGGTTTTGTTCCTTTATTTTTTTGAAGCCTAATGAGATGAATAATATTATTTTCTCCATATGTTAGTTTGTTTCCAGTTGTAAATTCGGAGGAGTTATATAAATAACTCATTTCTCTAGAAAGCTATAAGTATTCTACTTAGTTTGAGTAACACCCAAGTTATCTAAATTTCTTCCCTAATATACTTATTATGTGTGGCTGCGTGTGTTTATTCTCTAAGTAAACTTATGATCGCAACAGTTAAACAATTCTATTACTTAGGAATACACAATATTGGTTTTTGAGTGCTGCTATTGTTTGTTAATGAGGAGAATGAAGTGAATTAAGTATTTTTTTACTACATTATGAAATAGCAAAGTTAAAGCCATCTGTAATCTTAGTGCCTGATTTCTTCTAATGGTTTTGAGAAAAGATATTATATTTATTCACCTAACTTGACTATAGAGGTTCATTTTAGCTTATAATTTATTAACTTAGTTATTTATTGTAAATAATTTTCTCAAAGTTTAATATTACCTTCAAAAAAGATTTGCGGCAAGTATGAGAAAAATACCACATTCAGAACAAATGTGGAGGGAGGAAAAATATAACAAGATCCTTTGGCTAAACTAGTTGGTACACTTGAGTTATAAAATTATCTTTCAACTTTTTGGCAACCAAGACCAAAGAGGAAACATCTTGGGATACATCAGTCTCTTATCTGATAAACACTGCAGCTCATCAAGAGAGAAACTTTCTGGTACTAAATTTTTAAAGGAATTTATTAGACAAATTATTGTACAAGGAACATAGTGTAGATCCTTAGGGTAGTAGTATATTCTTATTAATACTGTGTTTAGTTACTTTTCAGATTAGGAAACACAGTAAGCAGCCACTCTGTGTCATGTGTTATTATGTATTACCTATTCTAATTCTATTACGTATAGTCTGAGACACAGCTAATCTTTTCTTTTTATAGCTAATATAAGATTACCAGCAAGTATTAGGGTAGTAAAAAAATTAACTCATGTATCTAAATAAAATGTTTTCATTTTGCTTTTAGGGTGTTTGCTTTGATGTTCCCACAACTGAGTCAGAAAGTTTACAGGTATTTAAAAACTTTTATCTGTTAAATAATTGAGTATGTTTCTCTAAAAGATAGGTATATTAAAAAATCAAAAGCACAATATCATTATCATGCCTAAGTCAATTAATAATTCCTTAATATAAAATATCCAATCTATATCATAATTTAAAACATTTTCTATTATAAACAATTTCCAACATAAAAACAGAATTGCATCTACCTCATTATCAGTCACTTATCACATATCAATTTCCATTTATTTCATGTAATCCACTCCCTATCTTTTTAATTACACTTTAATATTCTAGGCATGTTATATAAATATTAAGGACACTTATTAAAAACATGATCATAATACCATAATTAACTCTCCCAAATAATAATTCTATATTATCCAACTTGTGTTTAAATTTCCCTTATTGTCCCTAAATATTTTTATTTTTACTTTTTTATTATTTTTTCTAAATATATTTTTAAATATAAGGCCCATAAGGTTCATACATTATAATTTGATGTTTCTTAATCTATAGGGTCTCTCCATTCTCTTTTTAAAAATTTTCCTTATATTTTACCTGTTGAAGAACGAGATTGTCCACTAGGTTCCTACAATATAGAAATTTTCTGTTGCATTCCTGTGCATATTTATTTATATACATAATTTGAAACAAGAAGGAGATTATTCTGTTTCTTAAGTCTTTAAAAGTTCAGATTATATTGTAAATACATTTCTCTGTCAACTATACAGTTACTTTTTATTTTATTTTTTTAGTTACTTATTTTTAATGGTTCTCTAGTATTTGGCCATATGGGTGGCCAACTTTTCTTAATCGATGTTTTATTTTCTGACATTTTAGATTATTTCCAACAATATACTCTTATAAACAGGCCAGCCCTGAATTTGGTGTACTTAAGTCTTTATGTATTGCCATGTTTATCTCTTTAAGATGACTTTTTAAAGATGACTGCTTGGCCAAAAGGTTTGCATATTTTTAAGACTTTGGTTATATATCGCCACCAGTATGTGTGGGTGTTTGTCTCTGCTCACTTTTATAAACAAGATATTTTAATATTAATTTTCCTTGGCAAGTCATGATCGCAATGATATGACATAGGGATGCTCTTATGAGCCCCTGATTTGTGTATGTAGAGTTGTTTACCCTGATAGCAAATGTTTCCGATGGCTACTGTTTTTAAGTCCCCGGCTGGCATTGACAGGTTTTTTAATCTCCATCATCAGCTCTCAGTTCTTGCTTCTGTCAGTTTACCTGCTAAAAGCAGTGTACTACTTATTAGTGGTGAATTTGTTTTGTGCAGAGAAACCAGTACTCTTTTAGAATGTGTAAACTGAGTATGAATTTGGAGTCTCAAAATGGGGCTGAGAGTTCCTCCTGAGACGAAAATTTAGTGATTTCAGTGAATGTGCTTTGAATATTTTTTTCCTGGTTTTCAGTTTTGTTCCAGATGCTTTGAATTTAATGGATTGTTGGCCTTTAGCTAATAGTAGATATAAAAAAAAGAGTCTGCTGTACTCAAGTGCTTGCTTATAGTTTCTATTTTGCATTTATATTAATCCTCTAAATTCTCCTTACAGGCAGAGTGGCATGATTCAGACTGGATACTCTCAGTGCCAGCCAAATTACCTGAAATTGAAGAATGTTATGATGGAAACACATCCTCTAATTCCAGACAGAGGAGTGGCTGGTCAAGCGGCCGGTCAGGCCGGTCAGGCCGATCAGGTGGTCGATCTGGTGGCCGGTCAGGTAGACAGAGTCGACAGGGGAGTCGATCAGGAAGTCGACAAGATGGTAGAAGACGAAGTGGGAATAGAAATCGATCAAGAAGCGGGGGCCACAAACGGAGTTTTGACTGAGAATTTGATAATTAATCTACCAGTGTGAGCTTGCATATTTCTGCCTAATCATGTACATTATCCACCTAAAATTAGGTCATCATAGTTGAGGTATGTGTCTGCTATTTGCAAAGAAGTTGGTCGTATTTTTTTAAAAAGTATTTCACAAGAACGGTTGTAAACAAATCTACTTATGCAGTTATACCTTTGAATAAAAAAACCCTCCTTTTATTGTCTCTTTTCACTATCTGTTAAGAATTTTCCTCAATGTAATCTTTTAAAATTTTTTCTACAACATAGCAGTCAAGTTAATCTTACTTAAGTTTACTTGCTTTTTATAAAATGTAGGATATAAGGTAGAAAATAAGAAATCCCTTCTACGTTAAAGGGCTGTGTAAACTGGTGACATGGTTGGTTGGGTGTAGCAATTTAAATTCTAGATATAATTAATTAAAAGGCTGTGCAAGCAGTGCACACTCGATAATTTATTCAACAGATATTGGTTGGCTGTCTCCTGTGTGCTTATCACTATACTGATTAGTAGGGATATAGTGGTGAACAAAGGCATGTTAGTTCCTCCAGAAACTAACAGTCTAAAGATAGTCAAGCAGTTGTGAATGAGGTTAACATCTAAAGCCTAAGACAAAGGTAGGTATGGAATGCTAAGGACCTAGTTGGAGTGTGCCTAATGAGTCTTAGGGGTCGGAAGACTTTTAGAAGAAATGATGCCCAAAAGGAGAAGTAAAAGTATCAGTTGATCTAGCCAGGTAGGTATATGTGTATGGTGGCAAGAAGAGTTTGAAGGGAGAGGCTTTGCAAGTAGAGAGACCAGCATATGCAGAAACCCAGAAGCAAAGAATAGCATGATAAGTCTGGAGAGTTACAATTAGTTCAGTGTGGTTTGCGTGTGATAAGCAGAGGACAGGAATAAGAGAGATAGGAGTTAATATTCACGGGACCAGATTTTAACGGCTTGTGTGCATTGTTATGAAGTTGAAACATTTTCTTGAAGACAGTGGGAACCATTAAAGCATATAAAGTGAGGATTAATATGATGAGCTTTGTTGTTTTAGATGATTACTGGCTACATTGAGACTAGATTGCAGAAGGGCCAGACTGCCTCAAGATACTGTCATCGCAATCCACAGTAGGTACGGGTGATGGTGGTCTGCACTAATGATAAGTAACATATTTTGAGTGATGAGAACTGAGGTATTTGAGAAGTTGTTGCTTGTCCAGAACAACATAGCTGGATAACACATATTGGAGTGAGGATTTTTATCAAGATAAGTCTAGCTTTTGAACCAGTACTCTTAACCACTGTGCCTACGTAGTGGCAGTGGACATTGAGAGACGTGAATAGATTTCAGAGGTTCTTAGATAGAATTGTTGGGACTTAGTGCTTTGAATTGGAGGATGAGAAAGAAGCAAAGAATGAAACCTAGATTTTTGTTACTAAGATAAGCTACTAGGACAAAGCAAGAAAAGCTATGTGGGGAGGGAGTGGGAATATGATTAGTTCAGGATTAGATAGGTTTTAATATTATCCCATTAGATAATGTAAGAGGAGATAAACAGTAGGCAGTTGTATTTATAGGTTTGAAGTGGAGAGAGATCTGTTCTAAAAATTTGGGAATAATAATAAATCAGTTTTGTTAAGGTGGTAGATGAGATTATCCAGAGAAATTATAGTCAGAAAAGAAGACTGAGAAGGGAGCTCAGAGGCACACCAAATGTATTTACTGTGTAGCAGAAGAAAAGGGGTCCTATTGAAAAGGGATGAGAAGAGGACAGAAAGCCCAGAAGTATGAGGCTTTCACAAGCCTGAAATGGCCACTGGACTTGGCAAAAAGACATTTGACATGAAGAGCAACCATGTTAATAGAGTATTAAAAGTAGAAGCCACTTAGTGGATTCAGTAGTAAATGGAAAATAAAGAAGTAGGGACAACCAACATGAAGTCTGGCTGTGAATAGGGAAGAACAAACTGAAGCAGGACCTAGAGGACAATTTGACTATGTTGAAATATTAATATGGGAAGGAGGGAGGAAGAGAATATATGATGGAGCAAAATCCCTATTGAAGACCCATAGGGATGAGGTCAAGCACACACGAGATTTTAGCCTTAGATGGTACATCTCTCTAACATCTCGTCAGGAGAAAAGTATGAGTATCATATAGGCGAGTTTTAAGGTGTTAAATTGAAGGAGTGCCTGCCTCTTGCTTTCTATTTTTTTCTTTCATGATCATCTATGGAGGGTGAATAGGGATGTAGTATAGTAGGCTTGGAGGTTTGAGGAAAGTGGAGAAATGCGGAGGTCTCAACTATAGAACAAGATGGAGAACTCAGTAGGCAAACTGAGGGGCACAGGTAGCTTTCAGCGTCTAGTTGAGATAAGAGACTGAATTTGTAGTGGGAGCAGTTGGAGCGATCAAATGATGAATTTCCTGTAGCAACACTCACTATTCTCTTATAGGGATGGAGATGGACAGAAGTTTATTGATCCAGGATTAGAGTTTCGCTTTGAGATGAAAATGTTAAAGATGCAACAAAATGATTGGAGTAAGGCTCCATGGATTGTAGACGTCCTAGGAATTGAAGTGAAGACATGATAGATAACGGAGAGTATAAAAGGGGCATGGGACTAAAGGTCAGTGAGGGATGTGTGAAACAGATTTTAAGAGTGGAACAGTTGGGAAGACAGGTGCAGGGTGTGGTAGGCCTGTTGGGGACAAAGTATCAGTGAATGGTGGAGGTTAGTAAATTCCCTGAAATAGGAGTATAGAGTGAAAATATATCTTCAAAGGGAAAAGGGCATTTACATGAAAGTGAAGGAGCCATAGTTTGGAAATGGCCTTGAGGAAAAGAGGACACTGACAGCAGACAGGGTACATGGAATGTGAAGGAATGAGCAACATATGTGTGAGGAAGCTGCAGGGGAGTAGTTTCCAGGAAGAGTCAGTTTTCAGTTAAGCCAAGTTTGAGGGAAGGACCTCAGTGCTGGATTGAGAAAGGAAGTTTCGATTACGGGGAACAGAGCTCCATATAGCTATGACTGGGGGTGAAAATCTCAGTTGGCTTTGCATTTGAAAAATTGTGAGCTCTGAATTTATACCCAAGATGAAGTATGGGCTCCATTTCTAGATGCATGAGTACTAATCCTTAAGTCAGAATATGTTGTGTATCTACAGTGTTTGGGGTACAAAGGTGAGTAAAGGGTGTCCAGTCTCTGCCCAGAATCTGGTGACATAGTTGGATACATAAACTTAGGTCTATGGCAATGACTAAATGCAGTGACTTGATAGAGCTCTGCACAGGGCACCTAGCCCAGCCCAGGGTTCACAGAAAGATTTTGGACACGATGATTGCACATGAATTAAGTCAGGAAAAAGAAACAGGGAAATGGGAATGGGCATCCAGGCAAAGGTCTAATGAAAAACAAGGTCTAAGTATAATGAGCTCTTAAGTAGATCTTCACTGTGAGGAAAGCAGTGGTGAGAACACAGAGAGTCTTGGAAGGCTTCACAGACATTGTTTTGGACAGCCACTGAAGTGTTTCAGAGAAAAGAGTGAAAAAGATAAGCATGTAGATAAATGCTAGCAGGGTGGAGATGGATTTAAGGGGTCCACCTGCTAAAGGCTGGCAACCCTATTCAGAAGGAAAGTGGGACAGATACTAACAAGATTAAAGACTAGCCTTTCATATCTTCTGGAAGAAGAGGAAGGGCAAATTCCTCACCAAATTCTCAGCTTTGGGCGGCATTCAGCCACTCACCTTTACTCTGCTTCTTCCTCACAGAGCCCAGCATCTTCATAGCACCACCATTTGGCTATTCAGAACTTCCAGTTTGGTACTCTGTGCCCTGGTATGGGTCACTTAACAGCTGTTTCAACTTGAATCAATTGCCCTGATCTTCAGGAGTACCCCCCTCCCCAATTGTAGTTGATAGTATTTTATATTAGTTTCAGATGTCCTGATCATCAGTTTTTTAATTTGTAAAATATTTTATTTCCTTCAACATTAGACATTTAACAAATTCACATTTAGATGTGAATATCTGAGTCTCCTCTCACACTTTTTTAAAAAATATATTTTGTATATTTTGGGGTAGTGCTTAGTAATAATTTTTAAAATCATTATACTTTTTCATATTAGTAGTATATGTCCATTGTTGAAAATTTAGAAGAAATAGAGAAGCAAATAGAAGAAAATTAAAACCACCCATAATTACACTACTCAGAGATAATTACTGCAAACACTTTGTTGTGTAAACTTTTGAATTCACTGTGTGTGAAACAAATTCTCTCAATTTTTTGAAAACATATGTACATTAGAGGAAACTAGTCTGGCACAGTCGCTATTCAAGCAGAACTTCACATTTCCTATCAAATATATATTACTCATTTCTATTTATTTTACACTGATGACTAGATTCAATACAGTAATTTGGCTACCTCTGAGCCAAAAAAGGCTTTTTGCATGTTTCCTCTTAGAATTTTGGCTTTGCGCCTATGTGCAGGTATGTCACAGAACTTTATAGGCTTTGACAACAATTTTCCATTTAGTAGTGTTCTGGACTTACTCAACATCTGTTGGTAATAAAAAAATGTCCTTACACTGTTTATAGCAGTATCACATAGAGCAGTATCATGCAGTTTTGTGGTTTATCAACTTGAGGCAGGGACTGGTACTTATGTACTCCAAAGTCTGCAGTACAATGCTGAAATCCCAGATGTGACACACTTTTAGTCAGTTGGTTGACTGCATTCATGTTTGCTCCCGCTTCTCTCACACTTGGGCACATAGCTAAAATTTTTTTCAAGGGGTTCCTTCTCCCCACCCCCACCCCCCATTGCCATTTAAATGATCAGTCAACAGTAAGTGATAGGCTACTTACTGTGTGCCAGGCACTGTCTGAAACCTTAAGGATACACAAATGGATATATCAAGGCTACCAGCTCAAGGATATTATAGAGTATAAGTTAAAGCATTGTAGATTCACATAAATGTATCTGTTAAAAAATTGAGACTTGTCTATGGGCATGCTACCCCAAACAAGCCTGATCCTGTCTGATCTTGGAAGCTAAGCAGGGTCAGGCCTGGTAGTACTTGGATGGGAGACCACCTAGTTAGACTAGGTGCTGTAGGCATAAAAAGAATATAAAAGGGATTGTAAACTGACAATGTTCCTTGCAATCTGTGAGGTCAACCAAGGGTTGCCTGACCTAAAAAAATAAAATCAAAAATTGAGACTGAAACATCAAATGTGAAACACGAAAGTTTTCCTTTAAACTGTCATTAAAAATGCAGTAAAAACGAATCTCATGGAATACAGAAATAAAACTTGCAGCATTTTCCTTTGTCATAAAATGATCGTATTTGAATTGTTTTTTTTTAAACACGACACACCTGTGAGTTTTAATAATCATTCTTTATTGTGTTCCATGTGCCAGGCACTGCTAAACTCTTTTTCATTCATTTTCTCACCAATGAAGCCAGTTTTGTTAAGCCCATTTCATGCATGAGAAACTCAGGTTCAGACAAAGTAAGGCGTCCAAAATCACAGAGCAAATAGGGCAGGTTTTCAAAGCCAGGCATGACTTCAACCCATTTTTAATAACGATTTTATGATGAAGTGGCTCCTAATTCTTTGGACCACTAGTTCTTCAGAATAAGTTTAGCAACATCATAGATCGTTCAATGGACCATTTCATCTCAACTGCTTGAATTAATATATTGTCCAAATTATCGAAGACTAAGAGCCCCTGTATTTTCTAAGAGAGATCTATGTGGTTTAGGGACCCCTTTTGGTCCCAGAGCCCGTTTAGGTGCCTCTATTTGCCTTCATAGCAAGTGACATTCGTCTATTTCTCACCAGTTAATAAAGCTTGAAGACAAGACATATATTGTCTGTCACAGAATCCTAGCCCTGTATCTCACATATGGTGAATGCTTAGGGGATGTTTGTTGAGTGCATGAATGAATAACCAGACTCTACTGAATTTTAGTTCTAAACCAGGCTTATGAATCTGGGCGCTTCCTTTCAATGTCCTCAAAATGATCCATAACACTCACCTCGCGCGCCTGTGCGTGAAAGGATTTTGCAAACTGGAGCAATCTAAAGTACCGAGGAGGCGCCACTCAAAAGCACACTACAAATCTGTATTTATCCGGCAGGGATTAGCGAGAATCTGACTAGTGTTTGAACGAGAACACAAAGCCAACCTTTGTGGTTCCTTCCAGTTCTCGTATTCTGCAGGTACCTTTTAGTTCAGGAGCAATAGCTAGTCAATGGACTGCCCGGGCAGTATCAGCAGCCGCTTGGCCTCCCTGGAGATTTCTGCTTCCGGGGGAAAAGGCTCTGCTACAGGATGTGACGAGAGCTGGGTGGGCCAATGGGTAGGCCTGTCTCTTCTTCTCCACGCGGTGGACGAGATCGGTCGCCTTACACAGCTCGTGCTGAATGATGCCGGGGAAACTCCTCAGTGACGTGAATTTGGAATCAGACACCGCCATGGGAAAAGTGGAGATACGCGAAAAGAGAAGGTGCCACCGCGGGCCGAGGGGGCTGGGGCAAGGCAAGACCAGAAGCCGGGGCGCTGAGAGGAGCAGGGCAGCGGGGTACCGGAGAGAAGGGGTGCCCGGGCTGGGAGCGCGTGGGGCGCGGCGCTGACCCGGCACGTCCAGAGACCCGCGTGAGTCTCGGCCAAGGGGCGTCCGGGAGTAGTGTTCTCCGTGGGCAGTGAGCGCGTCGGCGCGGTTCGGGAGCTCGGACAGATCGGAATTGGAGGGAGGGCCCGGCGTCCCACGTGGTACCCCAGTCTGGGCCCCCAGGACCGGGTGTGCAGAGTTGGACGTCCGCGATTAGGTCCCACGTTTTGGCTCAAGCTAAGACCTAACTCCTGGCGAGTGAGCGCGCGGAGGGAGTTGTAAGTCAAGGTCGGGACTGACGTTTTTAGACTAGACTAGGGAGATTTAACTCAACTGTACACGTGGGCCGTGTCAGCAGTGACATTCTCTTTATCGTGTTAAGGGAAGTACAGTTTTTTTCCGGTAAGCAACCCTTAGAAGATGAAGTAGTAGTTCAGTTCTTCTTAAGTAAGGTTTATTGACCAGATTACCCGTGGAAATGTAAAGCTGTGTTTTGGTAACTATGCACCATATTTTTGAGAAGATAGGCCAACAGAATGCAGCAGTCTTAAGTTACCTTTATAGCGGTCTGCCTTCTTGCTTTTGCTTCTTTAGGGAGTGATTTAACTGTGACTGAGTCTGTTCTGAGATAAGGTGGAAACAAAGATTGTCCCTGAACTTGTGTTGTATATATAGAATTTTCTTTCCTTGCCGTTTCTGGGTCTTTTTTATGGGAAGCTTGTACAACAGTAATGTTTTGGCGTGGGAGCACAGACTTGTCTTCGCAGGTGGGGAGAAAGTGGTCCTGTTTTATCTGCTCTACCGCAGTAACCAGTGTTAAATTGAGGATACTCAGATTAGGACATGACCAAACCCCCTTAGGTTCCAAAAGAGACCACTGGGTTGGGAAAGCCACTCTTACTGGTGAAACCAGGGAATGGAAGAACTGAATTCGCGGGGGGGGGGGGGGGGCGGGGGAGGCAGGAACCAGATTTTTTTTCAGATGCCTGAGGTAGGGGTCATGTGGGATAGATTACCCCTCTCCTCATCCATGTTTTGAGAGCAGAAGCCAGGCTTGAAGTTTTAGGGAGATAAATTTCAGCTCCATGTAATAGTGTAATTAAGTTTTAGGTAATATGAAAAGTTGGACAGGGTCAGTCAGACATTTCAGGTAGGAGCCATAATCTGGTTTGGTTTTGAGGTTTCACTCATTCCATTTCCTTGTAACTTGTGCATTTTTTTTCTTCTTTAAATTAGGTACCTCTTTTTTTATACATAGGGTTATGGATTATGGGTTTTATAGCTTTTTGGTTCATAAAATATCTCTGTAAATTCATCTGCCTTTGTGAGATAGGCAAGGTGGATGTTACGAATCCTTGTTTTACCTGTACAGGAATTCTAGCAAAGAGTCAGCTTTAACATCATTCATCCGTGGACGTATATGGCCTTTTTTACTCTATCAGAATTAATCTGTATTTGATCACTTGCTATTGTATATTTCATTTAGAGCCTGTTGGAGCATCCCATGAGCCAAATCCCTCGTGAAATTTTGATTTTAAAACTTGTTTGACATGCATTGAATAGTTACTAAGAGACATTCATGTCCAAGCTAATGAAATTATTCATATATATATATATATCCATATAGCTAAAAATACTACTAAAAGGTGTATTGTTGATTTTTGCCTCATTGCAAGGTGAAAGTACAAATGTTGGAAAATGCCCCTAAATTGTGTTCTTCATAATTATATGATCTTGCAGTAATCCAGAATTAATCTATTATACAAATATATATGATGCTTTGTTCAGTGTTTGTATTTTCTTTGATTATTTAGAAAGTTAGAAAAGAGAAGCCAAAATCTGGTAAGACTGAAGAGGCAGAAGAAAAGCAAGAAGCTGTTTCCCCCAAAGCTAAAAAAGTTAAAAAGAAAGCAGGACCTTCTGAAGTTGATGTGAATTCTCCTACACCCAAAAAGTCAAAAAAGAAAGAGGAGACATCTCAAGATGATATTATTTCTCCTAAAACCAAAAGTGTAAAAAAACCAAAAGAGCCCATTGAAAAGAAAGTTGTTTCTCCTAAAACCAAAAAAGCAATAAAAAATGAGGAGCCTTCTGAAGAAGAAATAGGTGCTCCTAAACCCAAAAAGATGAAGAAAGAAAAGGAAATGAATGGAGAAATTGGAGAGAAAAGCCCCAAACTGAAGAATGGATTGTCTCATTCTGGACCTGACTCTAACTCCAACGAAATTGCCAGTGAAGAAAGTAACTGTGCTTTAGAGCAGGTAAAGTTGCATTTAAGTATGTGGAATGTATCTTTCTTTGTTTCAGATAAATAAGTAGGTAATCGCTACATTATTTAATAATGGAAGGGCCCCTCAGAGTGCCTCCTTTGCCAGTAAATAGATTTGTTTAAATATGGTAAAAAATCTCTCCACACACTTGCTCAGCTTATTTGAAAGTGAGAAATCAACAGGGGGGATATAGTCATGCTTATAGGCCCTAGCTTCTCTCCTGAGGGGTTTCGCCAAATAAATTGGATTAAATGGAACTACTGAAAAGTTATTTATTTGCTAGATTGCATAAATCTCTTTGCTTAGACCATGAACTAATTTAAGTTAACCATACGATTAAATGTCTGTGCATTTGGAAGATAATTCTGTTACTGTTCAGAAACATCAAAGAAAAATCCTAATTCTAATAAATAATTTTGTGTTTGATGTAGGTCGTGATCAACTTTTAAAAACTAATGTGATCTAGAAAATTTAGGAAATATGGAAATTTATCAAAAATCTCTTTAGGATTTCTGCATTCAGTAATTCAGTAAATGTTAAATACTTCAGGTATTGAAGTAACCTGTTGAATTTTGTTTTCTTAACAGTAGTTTTTATATATGAACCTCTTTTATTTAATCAGATTAGGATTGTATCATATATGCAATCTTGTTTTCTGCTTTTTCCGTTTTTATGTATGCATTTCCTTCACTTCCATTAAATATTTAATGTTATATGTATTTAAAATATTAATCTTTTTAATGGTTACATAAGCCATCATATAAATGTTTAGAAATCCACATAAGTATTTCTGTTGGGCGCTCAGATTTTTTTTTTATCAATAATGCCACTGTGACCACTGTCATAAATGTTCTTATTTTCTATGAACACATATGAGAAGTTGCTGTGGGAAAGGGCTGAGACTGAGTCTGCCACATATAATATATATACAATATATTTTTGCTACAGATTTTTTGTTAAGGTTTTATGGATTATTACAATATATTTCCTTTTCAGATCTTGATTTACCTACCAAGGTACATGTGTCTTTTTGGTTGATTGAGAAGAGATGTTTTAAAATAGGTTCTTCTGTTTCTCAAAGGCTCTCTGTGTTAACCTGCAGGAGTAAAGTTATTGATTTCTTTTTGTGCCCCTTTACTTAATAGGAAATACCTGTGGAACAAAAAGAAGGTGCTTTCTCTAATTTCCCATATCTGAAGGGACTATTAAACTTCTCAAAGGTAATATTCTTAGAAATATTGTATAATTTAGAACATATTATTTGGAAGCACTCCATTGTTTTGTTGAGATGAACTAGGATATGTTTTTATTGGAAAAAATTGTGACCAAATAATTGAAGTAGTTCTATATGTTAAGTATAGGACTATAGTGGTGGTCTTTGTTGCCTCTTAAACAGGTGATTAAAATTTATTCAATATGATATGTATATTTAGAAGTATATTGATTGATAGTGCTGCTGGAATTAAATAGTTGATGTCATGTCAGTATTTTCTTTTTTATCCTCTTCTCCTTCTTGAGCCATCTCTAGGTCAGTGATACCATTCTGGCTTAGATCTCATCTTAGCAAGGTGCCTGTGAACGAGCTAAGTAGTCACAGATACTCAACTAGGTGTTTTCTAAACAAGTATGGCACAGTCCAGACTGCAAAGCACCTGATTTTCAGGCTTATAGTGACCTATGGATAAGATTTCATGACAAGTGACTTAATCTCTTAAAATAATAAATATTTACCATAATTCAGTGCTTTAAGTTTATTGAATTTTTCAGTCAAGCAGATTTTTCACTGCCAGAATATAATTGAACGCGACTTTGTAGATGTTGAATTCTACCAGAAGGTAGACTTTCTTAATTGTGTAGGATTAGAAGCATGGGTCCTCCAGTATGGCTGGTATTTTAATAACTGCAGTGTCAGATAATGGTCAATTTGTTTACAGCCCGTGGGGTGACCTTCCTGTTTCCTATACAAGCAAAGACATTTCACCATGTCTATAGTGGAAAAGATTTAATTGCACAGGCACGGACAGGAACTGGGAAGACTTTCTCCTTTGCCATCCCTTTGATTGAGAAACTTCTGGGAGAACTGCAAGACCGGAAGAGAGGCCGTGCCCCTCAGGTAACTAGCGTTATTTTTATTTATTGGCTTGTTCGATTATTTATTTGGGGAGGCAACCCTTGATTGACCTCACAGATTGCAAGGACCATGTCATCTTACAATCTCTTATTTTTAAAATTTTTTACGCCTACAGCACCTGGTCCTCTTAGGTAGTCTCTCATCCAAGTACTAACCAGGCCCGACCCTGCTTAGCTTCTAAGATCAGATGGGATCGGGCTTGTTTAGAGTGACATGTCCATAGACAGGTAACTAGCTTTAACAGGGACCTCAGGGGTTCCAAACGCCTATGGGCAAAAACATCTCTTGCACATGTTTACGAACCCTATTTTTTATTGGGTTTTCTTTAAGTTAAAGCCTTTTTTGGGTATTTACAGTAGATCTTTACCTGCAGGTAGACCATAGTAGTTTTTTCTTTTTTTTTCTTTTAAGTAATAGCTGACATTGTTTAACCAGGGTAATTCTTTTAAGAGTATTGGCCATAAATCCTATATATCTAAGTATTGTAATATGTTTTATGATTGTGATCACCTGTATTATTAATGCTTATCATATTCTTTTCAAACTATTAGATGTTCTTGGGGCTCACAGATTTGGTCAAGTGTCTGATCATATTTGCTTAAAATTCAGAAAGCATTTTTAATAGCGATGCATGAATGGAGGGGTACTAGGTGAAGAAGAGGCCAAGCCCCCTACATCACTGAAATGCCTGTTATTACCTTGGCCAGGGGTTCTTGCACCTGTATTTTTGGCCCCACCTCACTTGTTTACTGGCCTTCCATGTCCATTCTTCCTCCTCATTTATTTATTTGTTTACTGCTGTTAACAAACACAGTAGTAAACAAATGAATTATTATAGCATCTAGAATGCCACCTGGCACGTAGTAGATGTTTAGTAAATATCTGTTGGATGAATGAATTAGACCATTGTTCTTAAAATCTTATTTGCATCTTGCTATTACCATGCTTGAGTATCTGTACTGGTTTTGAGTTGTATGTCTTGTTTTGGATCAGACTCAGGCTGTTCAAGAATTTAAAGCCCCTCACCATGTTGGCCCTGCCTTACTACTTTGACTTCCATTCTGCTTCACATTCACTGTGGTGTAGAGGTTCATACCATAGGTTTTAGAGCCCGACTGCCTGAATTTATATTCAGGCTCTTCTAAGTCTTCTGGTTTTATAAATCTATTGTGTGTTATTGTAGGTGTTACAATGCAATTTTGTTTTGTTTTTTGGTATTATAGTGCAATTGTATGATACAATTATAGGTACTGTAGGTGAATAACTTGTAAGAATTAAATAAGAATAATGCATATTAAACATTTAGTAGATCCTGAGACTGTAAAAGCTCTGATATTAGCTGATGTTAATATCAGTAGTATTACTCCTTGCTCAGGTTGTTTCTTTCCTAGAATGCTGTTCTTGAAGTACTAGTAGTTCCATGAAACTTTCCCAATTCCTTCAGCCTGCTCCGTGCAGCTCTCCTAGAGCACCTACATTTGGGCACATCACTTTTCTTCTGATTAGTAGGATCACAAGCTTTTCTTCTGAGTAGATTTGTCAGGAACCACATTTTATTTATGATCCTTCCACACACAGCACATTGCAAAGCACATTAATAGATATTTTTTTGATATGCTTGTTAGGGTGAGTTGAATCATGTAATGCTTTGAATTTAATTATTAGTTTTTCCTTTTCAGGTATTGGTTCTTGCACCTACAAGGGAGTTGGCAAATCAAGTAAGCAGAGATTTCAGTGACATCACAAAAAAGTTGGCAGTGGCTTGTTTTTATGGCGGAACTCCCTATGGAGGTCAAAGTAAGTAAATCCAAAAGTGAGGGAAGGAAAGTACCATTCATTGTTGGATGTCCTGGTTGGATATCTTCTGATCTTGATATCCAGCTTTACCAGGTGTAGTTCTCTGGTGGTTTTCTTTTGTTGTTATTATTTAAAGATGGTCAAGAACATGGTCCTGCTTGATGATGTGTTAGATACTATGTACCATTCTTAGGACGTTTGTCTTATCTGTGTTCATCTAAAGACTAAAGATATCTTACTGAACCCAAGAGGACAGAGTCCATTTGGGCTGTTAGACTACAAAGTCAGAATTTGGAGTTACTCTTTTTATCTGTCGAAGACCTTGGGTTTCTGCCTTCTCTTGCATTCTTGTTTCTTTCTTACTACAGGCAGGCTTTCTTTTCTCTGGGCCCAAGGGCTAAATGTTGCACCCTCTGCTGTAGTATTCCATTAGTTCCCAGTTCAAGACCTTGACGCTCTATTATGTAGAGCAGATACATAATTCAGGAAGGGATTCAAGGCATTAAAAAACTCTTAGCCTTGGCACACAAGGCTTATGATTATATTTGCCCTTCTATCTTACCTCTTTCTTCCTAAACCTTACCTTATGGAAAGTTCCTATTTGTTTAAGATTCTTATTCTCACTTTGTGAAATCTTGACACTTTCCCACCAACCAAAGTAGCCATTTTTCCTGGTGCTGCCATCCCCTACTGGTGCATTTTTCTGTTATGTCACATAACACACTGGACTGTCACTTCATACATGTTTTTCCACTAGATTAAGGAGTGCCTTGAGTATCTTTATCTTCATAAATACTTAATATACTTAAAATATTACCTTGTACTTATAGTTAATAAATATAATAAATATTTTAGAATAAAAATATATGTAGCTGGTACTTCAGACTAATAAAAGGACTGAAACACCCAGTGTATCTTATCATTGATGTTTTTTCTAGTCGAACGCATGCGGAATGGGATTGACATCTTGGTTGGGACACCAGGCCGTATCAAAGACCATCTGCAGAATGGCAAGCTGGACCTCACCAAACTTAAGCATGTTGTCTTGGATGAAGTTGACCAGATGTTGGATATGGGGTTTGCTGATCAAGTGGAAGAGATTTTAAGTGTGGCATACAAGAAAGGTAAACTCTAAGCTCAAAGAACCAAAAAAAGGGAGAGCAGAGGAAGCATAAGCATAGTGATTAAGTAGTCTTCTAAGGGTTAAATGAAGCCTTGGGAAATTGGAGGTGACTTATTTTATTCAGGAAAACTTAAATTTTTTTTAAATCATAATTTATCACATAGTTACAATGGGAAATTTGGGAAAATAAAAGGGGAAAATTTCATATCTGCCAGTTTGGTATGCTTTGCTTTTGGTATGTGTCTTCTTGACTTTGTGCCGTGTGTGTGTGTGTGTGTGTGTGTGGTGTGTGTGTGTGTGTGTGTGTGAATTATAACCATACTGTACATATAACAGTTTGGCATAATAGTCCATGAAGTGGTTGTACCATGATTTAATTTCATCTACCTGTTTTAATTTTAATAGATAATTCTGCTTACAGACATTTTTGTGCAGGTAGCTTCCTTTCACACCACAGTATTTAGAATTAGTTCCTTAGAATAGATTTTCAGAAGCAAAATTACTTCTACCAGCTTATACTGCCACTTGAAATGTATGAAAATCAATGAATTGGTGTTTTCCAGTTGGTAGGTTTTGTTATAACAGACAAGTTTCCCTTGTAGTTGATAAAGGCCAATGATCAGAAAGCAAAATAAGTTTAAAGTGCTTTTGCTGTTTCAAGGATCCTTTACATAAATTATTTAGGTAGCATTTCTTTGCCTGTTGAGAATCTCTGTGTCTTTAATTTTTGTGTTCTCAATGCCTGGCTTGGCCTGTTGATTGCTGTGGAATGTTGATGGACCCTAAAAGAATTGAGTGAGGTGGAATAGTATGTAGGCTTGATTGGTTATTCACTGACTTTTTTTTCCCCCGAAGATTCAGAAGATAATCCCCAAACATTGCTTTTTTCTGCAACTTGTCCTCATTGGGTTTTTAATGTTGCTAAGAAATACATGAAGTCTACATATGAACAGGTGGACTTAATTGGTAAAAAGACTCAGAAAACGGCAATAACTGTGGAGGTAAATGTTTCACATAGTTTCCGGAATTAATAATAAATTGTATATCATTTTTTCCCCTGTGATTGTTTTAAGACTGATAAGTTACAAACTCTTTTTCTAGATAAATAATAAATCCATGTGAAAAGCTAAGTAAAGATAAATTTCTTTCTGAGTTGTATGTGTTATTTGTATTCTCTAAATTTCATCATCTGGCAGCCTGATTTCAGAAGTTTTTTGGAACCTAATCTGAATGAGCTAAACAGTAAGAAATTACAGCTAGAATTTAAACACTAGAGGGCAGCAGAAAAATCCAGTGTTCATGTCGAAGCTGTTTTTCACCTTAGGGTCCTGTACTTAGGTGAATTGTTTCACCCAAGGAATAGACATGTACAGTAACTGACTAATGATTGCATTTTTAAGTGGATGAGAGGACAAAACATACAGAAACTTTTCTTTTGTCAGTTATTTGGTCTCCTGTAGGAATGTGAATGGTATTTCTTTTCCTACATTTTCCTGATAAGGTCAGAAAATAGATAAAGAAGCTAGATGCTCTTTGGAGAAAGGGGAAAGGCTCTCTGCTTTAATGATTTAGTTTTTTTTCTCCAAAGGATGATGGTATTTTCTGCTCTAGTCAGGCTTAAACAGTTGCTTCCAGTACCATTAGTGTTGAGTAGGTGGTTTCAGGTTTTGGCTAGGTTTTACTAAATTAATCTTTTTTTCTGCTCTCTTATAAGCATCTGGCCATCAAGTGCCACTGGACCCAAAGAGCAGCAGTTATTGGGGATGTGATCCGAGTGTACAGTGGTTTTCATGGGCGCACTATCATCTTCTGTGAAACAAAGAAAGAAGCCCAGGAGCTGTCGCAGAACGTGTCCATAAAGCAGGTTGGTCCTTCCTCGCCCTTGCTTTTAGGGAGGAGGCACCTTTTAATTAATAGAGTATACATGTAAGAGCTCACCTGATTTGTCATTCTCATCTCAGAGATGAGGAAAAGTGGTTCAAACCCAAGATTATACCAACAAAGTAGATTTGATCACTCTTATCTGGTGTGTATGTGTAATTCGGTACAGTTGATTTAATGACCAAAGATTGGAAATAGTCTTGAGGTTTGTCCATGTAAAGCAACACATGTTTTCTCCTTTATATTATTTTTAGCAGAAGTATCACCAAAATATGAATGTCTTTTACAGGCCTTTGGTGATTTAAAAAGTACCTATAATATTGGATCTGGTATTCTTAGGCCAGTTTGTTTCTTTGGCAGGATGCCCAGTCATTACACGGAGATATTCCACAGAAGCAAAGGGAAATCACACTGAAAGGTTTTAGAAATGGTAATTTTGGAGTATTGGTTGCAACCAATGTTGCTGCACGTGGGTTAGACATCCCTGAGGTTGATCTGGTTGTACAGAGTTCTCCACCAAAGGTAAGATTTTTTATTTTGTTGTTTCTTTGGGCACTAAAATAAAATGGAACTTGTATCATTTACTTTTATGTGATTAGTAATATTCTCTCATAAGTGCTAGAATGCTAAGGATGATTTTAAAATTTATTGTGATGCCCTCCCCTCAGAACTGACAGTTGAGTGCAAGTGTAGTTGGTGCTTAGAGGTCGGGAAGATAATTTCTGATTAGAGGGAGTCCTGGAAGGCTTCATGGAAGTAGTGCAGTTTTGAACTATACTTTGAACATGTGTAAGACTTAGATGGGGTGGGGCTAGGATAGATAAACTCATGAGCTAGAGGATAGAGACGGGAGAAAAGGCCTGTAGTTAATAATCTCCATGGTTAAAACTTCTTGGGTTTGTGGGAGATGAGAACCTCTCAGGGAGGGTCCTAAAGCATAGTTTATGTGGTGTGGATAGTACTTCACACAAATTTTTTAAAAAGCCTGTTTTAAATGTGAAAACCCTATAACTGGCAAATTTCTCAGGATTAAAGGTTTACAGTGTTGGGAAAAAAAACTATGATAACTATGAAGTCTTCATTTTTATAAAGGAAGTATCATGTGTGTGGCATGGACATTGTTTAAATGAGCCTGCACCTGTACTGTCCAGTATGATAGCCACAGCCACATGTAGCTGTTGAATACTTGAAATGCACCTGGTCTGAATTGACATATGCTATAAGTATAAAATATACATTGGATTGCTTTTTATTTTAACTTTTATTATGCACACTGGATTTTGAAGATATGAATAAAGAATGTAAAAATATCTCATTTGATAACTTGTTTTATATAGATGCCATATTGAAATGATAAAACTTTTGGGTATATTGAGTTAAATAAAATAATTATAAATTAATTTAACTTTTTAGTGTGGTTACTAGAAAATTAAAGATTGAAATTACATATTATGGTTCTGTTGAACAGCACTATTTAGATGATGCTTTTCACAGATTTGTCCACAGAATAGAGGCCATTGTTCTAAAGTTTTTTAAAAATTGTCAGTTCTTTAAATTGAAATGCTAAGGAACTTCCCTATATCTCCTCGTATATATAACCACCACACTTGCCTCTGTGAAGAATGCTCAGGTCTTTGTCTCTGTTGTTCATTGTCACTCACTCATATATTTTACTTCAATAGGATGTGGAGTCCTACATTCATCGTTCTGGGCGAACGGGTAGAGCTGGAAGGACAGGGATTTGCATCTGCTTTTATCAGCACAAGGAAGAATATCAGTTAGCACAAGTGGAGCAAAAGGCGGTAAAACTATTTTCTTAGCTTTATTTAGCAACTGTTGAGTTATAAAGTCAGTGTTTGGTCTTTTTATTCAATTTTTTACTAACTCTAAATTATTTTTATTTTAAGCATGTGGCCATGACTGAAAGCTTGTTAGATACAGATTTTATATTTTGTTCTGTGATATAAAACACAATTTGAAATAACTTTGATTTGAAAGCAGTGGTTTTGTTTTCATGTATACAGTATAAGGAGTGTTTTATGTTCGAAAGCAGTTGACTAATTTTCCTTACAGAATTCTTCTGTAATGAAATTCTTAAGCAGCTACTTTCTCCTCCAGGAGGTGGAGCTTAATCCCCTCTTTCTCCTTGAGGGACTGCACTTAGTGATTTGCTTCCAAAGAATAGAATAGGAATGTGGAGGGTGGGGGAGTGCAGAAAACAGGCAGACACTATACTACCTGGCCAGGTAATCATGGTTGACATCAATGATAAGCATGTACCCTTGATAAGATGTATAAGATGGCATTGACTCTGGTCTTCTCCTCCAAACCCATATCTCCAGGTTAAGCACATGAAAATATTAGACAGCCTCAAATTGAGGGACAGTCTACAAAATACCTGACCAGTACTCGTTAAAACTGTCCAGATCATGAAAAACAAGGAATGACAAACTGCCACAGATCAGATGAAATTAGGAAGACATGATGACTAGATGTAATGTAGTATCCTGGACTGGGTATCGGAACAGAAAAAGGTTTTAGTAGGAAAACTAGTGAAATTCGAATGAACTTTGGAGTTCAATTCATAGTAATGTAGGAATATGGGTTTCTTAGTTGGATAAATGTACCATAGTAATAATAATAAGAAACTCGGTACATGGTATATAGAAACTCTCTGTAAATCAAAACCATTTTCAAATATAAAGTTTATCTTATAAATATGTAATAAATATGTTTGGTAAATATAAAAAATTGGAGGACTACTAATCTCAGTGGAAACAATGGCCACATTGTACATTAAATTATGGTTTATTTTCTTGTAGGGAATTAAATTTAAACGAATAGGTGTTCCTTCTGCAACAGAAATAATAAAAGCTTCCAGCAAATGCCATCTTCCCTACTGCTGCTATGGTCTGTTTTAGTGCTTATTCTGTTAATTGCGTGTGTTTGTGTAATAATGAGATTTGGCCTTTTAAAATTTCTGTATTATTAATAATTTATAAACCCACTTGTTATAAAAGCGCTCAGACTGTGCTGAAGTAAAGTTATACAAAGTAAAAATCCTCATGTCTACTCATGCCTGCTCACCAGAAGAAACCACTGTTAATAGTTTGGTTTGTCTTAGATGCAGTGTAGGTGCTTTCCATCTGGAGATTGATTAGATGGGATCACAGATTATATTCCATATCTCATTAATTCAGTTCTCTACCTGGGAGGAATGAGAGTTGTTGTTTTTTTCTTTAAGTTACAGCAAATATCTAGATTGTGAGGGTTAGATCAACTAACAGTGTTTGTTATTGGAGGTTCTACTGCGTTGAGGGCAAGAAAATTTTTTATTGTATGGGATTGTCTTACAAATTGAAGGATATTAGCTGTTTAGCATGTCTGGCTGTGCAATATGTATCCCTGGGGGTGAGTGGGGTTGACATTATGAAAAACAAAAAAGGCCTTGTTTTCCAAATGTCCCCAGCTTAGGACCAGAGACTGAATATCATTTTTAAATGCTTTCCACAGCTGTCGTAAATGTGTGACATGCTTATTTTAAAAAAGTAGGAAGGATTCACAATCAAAAGAAATGCTGGATATTAATTAGCGTATTAATAGCTTGGGAAAGTTCTGCAAATGAAAAGAATTTAATTCCATATTGATGTACATTTTAAAATTGTTTACACTCTTTTTTCTGTAACGCCATGATAAACATCTTAATATCTATCTTATTATTTCCTTAGGATAAAACTTTTTTTGCTGGGGGGAGGTTGGTGGTCAATTAGAATTAGGTTCAATCAAAGGAATAAATTTATTCCTACAGAAATGTGACTGTATATTGCATCAAAATGATGCATTAGGCATATGAAAGATGTGGTTTGAAAGTTATTGATTTACCTTTAGATGCTGTTGTCTTGAGAATGGAATCTGTCCACTTCTACTATCCTTTCTCCTGACAAATATACTCTCAATCAAACTAGGCTTTTGGATTCTGTGCCTCCCACTGCCATTAGTCACTTTAAGCAGTCAGCTGAGAAGCTGATAGAGGAGAAGGGCGCCGTGGAAGCCCTGGCAGCAGCGCTGGCCCACATTTCAGGTGCCACATCAGTAGACCAGCGCTCCTTGATCAACTCAGATGCGGTGAGTCCTGTCAAATTTCTGATGCTTTGTAATTCGGAGTTTGAGCAGGATCTGAAAATATTTTATTTAAACTTCTCAATTGTTTTAACTTTTGCATTAAGGTAGATGTAAACAAACCATAGAGACAGAAAGATTACTGGTTTCCAGAGTCCCAGTGAGGTGGGGGAATGATAGTGACTGCTAATGGGCATGGGATTTTTTTTTTAGGATGACAAAATGTTCTAGAATTTTAGATAGTGGTGATGGTTGCAGGTTTTGTGAACATACTAAAAACTCTTGAATTGTACACTTTAAAGTAGTGAATTCTATGGTATATGAATTCTATCTCAATTTTTTAAAATCTTAAAATATATATGCACACAAATGTATATATTGTATTTATCCAAAACTCCTAGAAACTTTAGAAGGTATATACTTTTTTTTTTTTTTTTAATTTGAGATAATCGTAGGTTCACATGTAGTTGTACGAAATAATCTAGATTCTTTGTGAACTTTGCCTGGTTTCCCCCAATGGTGACATTTTGCAAAACTGTGATGTCACAACTGGTTATTTCTATGGCACAATCCACCAATTGGCACAATCCACCAGTCTTATTCGGAGTTTCCCAGTGTTACTCGTTCTAATTTGTGTGGTTGTTGGGGAGGTATATCCTTTTAGAAAGAACATTTCCAGAAATATTTTAGAAACTTGAGGGCAGGCATTTATAAGTTAGGCTTGTTTTTGAGACTTTAATCTTGTTATCCTTTCATCCATAGGGCTTTGTGACCATGATCTTACAGTGCTCAATTGAGATGCCAAATATTAGTTACGCTTGGAAGGAACTTAAAGAGCAACTGGGTGAGGATATTGATTCCAAAGTGAAGGGAATGGTCTTTCTCAAAGGAAAGCAGGTAAGGAAGGCTGGGGCTTCTATTGTGACATCACTTTGGTTCAGTAGCTTTATGCTGTCAGTAAACACTGTACAGTGGCTTCTCCCTAATTATGAGAATGCTGCATCTTTTCACTCTCTGCAGTCTTCTCTGGACAGTGTCATCCGTGACCCGCAGTTGCTGCTTAGTTACTGACAACTACCTTTTGTGTATCTCCAGCCTGAACCATATGCTGGACTGGAAGATCCAGCTGCTTCCCGGACATCTCCATCAAAAGGGGTTTATTAAGCAGCTTAAAACAAACATTCAAAATTAAATTCTAAATCTTCAATTCAAATTCAGATTTTTAAATCTTGCCTTCCAAACCTGGTGTTCTTTCTTCTGAGTCCTACTCAGAAGTTAATGGCATGGACCACCGGCATAGCAATTCTCAAACATTTTGGTCTCGTGATCCTTTTATCTTCTTAACAAATGTTGGGGACACCAAAAAGCTTTTGTTTATGCAGGTTATATCTATTGATATTTACTATATTAGTAAGTAAAACTGGAACTCTAAGAGAAGAATATCATGTTCCATTAGCTAGTAGAGCAACGATGTCATTGCAAGTAGTGTCTGGGGAACGCGCTACTCTCCTTCCTAATGAGAGAATGAGAGTAAAAGGACAGATAACATTTTAGTATTATTATGAAAATAGTTTTGACTTTGTGGAACCCTTAAAGATCTCTGAGTTTCGGAGGTACATACTTGGAGAGCCACTGACCTAGTAAACCAAACAAGGGTTATCTTCAACTCATTGCACGTCTGACCATATTGTTTATTTCCTTAAGCAACTCCACACAATCCGTGGCATGAAGTCCTAACTTTCACGTGGAGGATAAGATTCTTCATGAGTTGGCTGCTGCCCCTTTTATCAACTTATCTCTGCCTTCTCATCAGCAACACCCTCCACTCCAGTAATGCCAAGCACACCTTGCTGTCTCTCATTCTGAGTGCATGCTCAACCCTTTATGGTAGCCTTTATGACTCGGCTTAGCCTTAAGTCTCCCTTGTGAAACTCCTTGGCCATATGGCAGAGTTGGGGGCATTTTTATCTGTACTGCGGCATTTTAGGACCTACTTTTATTCAGGTAAATTTTACTTGCTGTGCTTGCTTACTGACTGAAAGCCTCAAGAACACTATGACCTACTCAAGGGCAAAGACTGTTTTCTAGTTCTTTCTCTACCCCAATGAGTGCCTGGCAATGAATACTTAGTAAACATGTGAATGAAGATTCCCACAAATGGCAAAATTGATCTGTACCTGATGCTACCTGTGGTTATAATTGGGTAAATTATTGGGTAGACAGGGGTGTTCCCATAAAATATTGTAGTTAAAGATAGCCAGTTGAGACTTAAGGCTAAGCCGAGTCATAAAGGCTACCATAAAGGGTTGAGCATGCACTCAGATGTGTCAGTTAGTTGCAGGGTAATTTGACTATATTTGTGGAGACCAGGAAACAGGAGGACTTTCTTAATTGGAAATGATGTCATTGCTTATTATCAAAGATAGTGTCCTGTAAAGTATTTAATTTTTAAAAAACTTCATAGGAAGCTGAATTATGAAAAACTAGAAACTTAACAATAGATGATCATTTATTTTTCTGTTTTAGTTAGGCCATCCTCAATAGTTCACACTCTTTCTGATGGAAGGCAGTGTATTTCGATGGTTTTAGATCATAGGTTTTGGAGCCATACTGACCAGTGGTGGGGCCTTAGACAAGTCACTTAGCCTCTCCAAGCCTGTTTCCTTAGCTATAGATGTTGCTAGTGGCTACTTGAGGATTAGCAGAGTGTGATAGCAAAGAATGATCTCTAGTCAGTTCTAATTTGTTTTTGAGACCTTTTTTTGCACCCTTGGCTTTTTGCTGTTGTGCTTTTGGGAGGTATAATATATTGGCCTTGGTCTAAAATTTATCTAAAATTGATACTTTTCTTTGTTGACATAATGCCTGTTCATTTGGAGTATTATTTGATGAACATTTTATAATTCTAGTCAAAGGCTGGATTAACTTGAATTTGTTTTGATTTCCAGGGTGTTTGCTTTGATGTCCCTACTGCAGCAGTAACAGAAATACAGGTATTCTTTCACTTGGATTTTGAAGTTAACGTATCTAAATTGTAAAATATTCATCACCGATAATACAGAGTGGAAAGGGGAACAGTAGCTTTGGTTCCTTTAGTAAAAGTTAAGAACTTTAGTATTTTTTCTACTAGCCTTTTATTCTGTTATTTTTTTCTTGTTCACCTGCCTGTTTTCCTTTTTACAGAGTTGTGAATAATATCCAGCTTTTTTCCCCTACATATGTTATACAGGGTTTACATAAACATTTTTAATTGCTGCATCTTTATTCAGTACTTTGTAAGAAACATGTTTGTTTTTCTATTTATGTTTTCTGCCTGACAGCTTTGGATACCCTGTAGTAATTGAATTGAATAAATGAGACTGTGATGAAGATACGTTACAAGGGTACTTCTCATAGTGAAACTTATTTTCATACACTTCAGTGACTGGTTTTTGGGCCATGAGAGTTAGTATTCTTTTTGCCAATAACCTTTTAAGCACTTAGGGTATCAGTTTGGTTTTTCTCTTTGAGGAACTCTTTGAGGAAGAGCAAAAAATGTGTCTTTCTCATGCCTTATTAAACCAAATTCAGTAAAAACCAAAGCATGTAAAAACAAACATCTCTCAACAGGAAAAATGGCATGATTCACGGCGTTGGCAGCTCTCTGTGGCCACGGAGCAGCCAGAGCTAGAAGGACCACGGGAAGGATACCGAGGCAACAGAGGACAACGGGAAGGCAATCGAGGCTTTAGGGGACAGCGAGAAGGAAACAGAGATTTCAGGGGACAGCGGGGAGGAAATAGAAACTTCAGAGGACAGCGATCAGGAGGTGGCAGAAGTAACCGATTTCAAAACAACAAAGGCCAGAAGCGGAGTTTTAGTAAAGCATTTGGTCAGTAATTTGAAATAGAGGATTTTTATGGCAAAACAGAACTGTGTTTGGCAACATTGAACTGAACTTTTTTTTTTCATACAAAGTTAAAAAGCACATTGTGTTTCCTTCCTGACCACTTTCCCAGGCCCCATCTTTTCCAGAGAGATAAGCTTCATTTAAATTATTTCATCTGATGATTGTCATTTATAACTTTATTGCTACTTCTATATTGGGTTTTCTTTTTGAAAAGGTGTATGAATTCATCACATTTTTCTTCTAATGCATTGTCTATAGATAGGAAGGTAAAATCAAGCATGTATTGGAAGCTGTCTATACTCTAAGTTGATCTGTCTTCGTATTTAAAAATTTATTTTAATACATTCTTTCTTAAGTACCTATGGAACATGCAACAATCTCTGGAGAAGCACTTTGAGTAGTCAGGTTTTGTTCTGTAATTGGCATTCCTCAGCCACCTGCCTAATAATTTCTCATGTGGCCCTGTAACATGTCTTCAGAGAATACTGAGCAATGTTTTGAAGCAAGATTTCAAACTTAGCTGGGATGCAATAAAGTTTATGCCAGCATGTGCTCTTGATTTGGAGGATGGTGATAACATTCGATAGGTGACATTATGTAAATCAGTCATTGTTATGTGCATTTTGATACATTTTTAGCTTCTCAGCATAAGGCAGTTTATGCTGCAGTGAATGCTTTACAGATTTTATATATCCATATGTCTACATATATAACAAAATTTTTTAATAGACAGCAAGTGTCTTTAAGGAATTTCAAATGTATAAGATGGCCCCATAACTTTCTTCATAAGTAAGAAGGCTTGAGTAAATAGGGCTTGATAATAATGTACTCTTCTTCCTATTGGAAGATTAACATTATTTACCAAGAAGGAATTAAGGGAGTGGGGGCATAGATTTTTTTCATTGCTGGAGAGTCCAAATTCCAACTGAAAATATTTTTACATATAAGAAGGAAATAATATCTGTTGAAAACAAAGAGAAACAAGATGCATGATAAAAGTATTCTTTTAGCAGTGCAAACTTAATAAGTCGTTCATGTTTCTGAAGTTAACGTATAATGGGAAAACGGGGGTTTTTAGGTAGAATGATCGAATTTAGTTTTTCAGGGGCCTAGTTTTTATAGCTGTGGTATAGGAAATTGTTTTCTATTAGACTGCTACTTCATTGAAAGGTTTTAGTTGCTTAGAGTCATTTTTAAAGACAAACTGTATGCTTACTTTTACTTAATTTGAGGGACCTGAAGACTTTAATATATCCCCTGGCCAGATAACTCTGTGAGTTCTCAGATATTGTCTGGGAAACTTTCTGCATGGTGTAAGAACTTAAGAGTGGTATTGTCTTCTTGCCTTAATTCCTAGAAATTCTGTACTGAGAATCTCAGGGAATATGCTATGGTGGGAGGAGTTAAACTCCATGGCTTGTCTTGTTTTCATTTAGTTACTTTGAATAACAAATATTTCTAGGCCCTATTTCTAGGTTTCTCTCACTTAGTTTATATCTGACTGCCTCTTGATCACCTGGCAATAAAGGGCTCAGAGAGCCAACTCTGAGGCAATGTCTTCTTTCTGTTTGCCCCTCAGTTCTATTTTTTTAATCCTGATTGGATATTTCTCTGTTCTCAGAAATCCTCTTGCTTTAATTCCTTGATCATTTGTCAATTTTATCACTTTTCTTCCTATTCCTCATGGCTTCCTATCAGGCCCCAGGGATTTAGGGGAAGTTGTTTGACGATAGACAGCTCATGTACCTTGTGTATTACAATTTATTAGATTCTAATTTTGCTCAAATACTGCGCATACTTTAGTAACAACCAAAATATTTCACAGTTTGGATAGGAATGGGTACCTTATCAAGCAGATCAAAAGGACACAGTACCTGTCCTTTAGGAAGGAACAGCTAAAACCTTGATGTGGAGTAGCCTAAAAAAAAATAATTAGGCATAAATCAAGAGCAAGAGGGAAGATTGTTGGATATTTTCCTTTAAGCAACTTAATCTTAAGGAAAACATGACTATTCAATAAATGAAGCTAAAGTTCCTCCTGGATCCCAGACCTCAAACCATATTTATAAATGCATAATTCAGCTACTGCTTTGTTTAAATGGGCTTGTTGGGCTAGCCTGGGAAATGTTATCATTTTTACTATTTTCTACAGAGAAAATATTTTTCAATTTATATAACAAACAACTCACTGAACTTTTGAAATACAACACTTTTTTATGTTGGAGTATCTGTGCAGCGGTTTCTTTACAATTGTACATAAAATGTTTTTGCTATAAAATTGAATTAATGTATAAAATACTGCTTTATGCCATAATAAAGTTATTAGGATTACTAGTTCTGTTTTTGGTGACTTCCTAAAATTGAAAATAGCTTAAAATTTTTTATTTTAAAAATAATAAATAATGAGACTATGGCTATGCCACCCTGAACACGCCCGACGTTGTCTTATCTTGGAAGCTAAGCAGGGCTGGACCTGGTTAATACTTGGATGGGAGACCATCTAGGAATACCAGGTGCTGTAGGTGTTAAAAAAAAATAATAATAATAATAATAAATGATGGGTATAAAAATCTAAACATAGGAGGGAAAAAACTAACAGTCAACCCACGTCTAACATATTTGTGAACATCTCATCTAGGAATTAATTTACAAAATTGGAACCATTCAGTTTTATGAATTGCTGTTTCACCCTCAATGTTGTGCACACTTTTCTGTAGTACAAATTCACGACATTTTTGATGACTCCATGGTATCTTTCTGTATATTTAACCAGGACTCTAGATGGCCATGCTGGTTATTTGTAATTTTTCACTATTATAAGTAACCCTAAAATGAGTGTTCTTGTATACATCTTTGCCTACTTGTCTGATTGTCAGGCTAGGATAAACTTTCTAAAAGTAGAATTGCAGGTTCAAAGTGAATATGTATTAAATTTTGGTGCAAGTGGCTCTCCAAAGCAGTACCAGTTTACATTCCCACCCTACAATGAATGAGAAAACATGTTTCTCCATAGCACTGGTACACTGGATTTTGGCTTCCTTTTGTCAGTTTGCTAGGTGCAAAACTACTATATTGTATTTATTTGCATCTTTTAATTGAGTGAGAGTTAAGATCTTGCATTTATTGGCCATTTGCATTTTAAAAAATACCTTATGTATTTGTCCTTTATTGGGGTCTGTCTTTTCAATGAGTTCTTTGTTTATTAGTAACAAACATGTAGCAAATACTTTTTCCAAATTTTCATTTGTCTTTTAACTATATGGGGTGTTTTGACATAAAGTTTTATTATGCAGTTATAACTATCAGTGTTTTATTATTTCTGGCTGTTTTATGCTTCAAAAAGTATTCCACACTTGTGAGGTATAAAAATATTCCCCCGCATCTTCTAGAACACTATTCTATTTGAATCTTTAATTCATCTGGGATTTAGCGTAAGGATCAAGTAGGGATCTAGGTTTTGTTCAGCCCTGTTTCCCAAGTGACTGGTAACTCCACTCCATTTATTGAATAATCAATCCATCCTTTTGTCACTGACTTAAATACTGTCTTTATATATACATATATTTAAAAATTGTATTAGTATACAGTATACAGTACATTGGTTAGACATTTATATAGTTTATGAAACGATCCCAATTGCTCTTCTGGCTGTCCAACTAGCTAATACATTAATGCTAACTGCATTCCCTATGCTGTGCCCCATCCGCGTGACCATCTATCAACTAATTTGTTCTTCTTTAACCCTTCACCCCATTCTCCCAGTTTCCCCAACCTCCACCCCTTCTGGCCATCACCAGATTATATACTACTTTATTGTAAACTCTAAAGCCAACTGATTCAATGAGTTTTTTTCAATTATAGTTGGCATACAATAATACATTAGTTTCAGTTCTACAGCATAGTGATTAGAGATTTATATAACTCACAAAGTGATCACCCCACTAAATCTAGTACCCCTCTTCCCCCTTACATATTCGTTAACTATTTTCCTTATGTTACACTTTACATCCCCGTGTCTATTTTATAACTCCATTTGTACTTACTCCCTTTGCCCTTCTTCACAGTCTCCTCAACCCCTCTCCAATCTAGTTGTATTCAAAATATTCTCTGTATCTGAGTTTATTTCCGTTTTTGTTGTTGTCATTAATTTTGTTCTTTAGATTCCACATGTACATGAAATCGTGGTATTCCTCTTTATATTTTAATTAGAGACAAGTCTCTTTTTAAAGGTAACTTTAAAAGCATTTTATTAAGTTATGTTTCTTTCCATTGGAATTACATGGATTTGAGCGTGTTCTCCAAGAGCATATCTGCCTGTAATTTTTCTAAAAAGATTAATTTTTTTTTATTTTGAAATAATTTTAGACCTACCAAAATGTTGTAAAAATAGTAGTTCTCATATTCTCTCCACTCAGTTTCCACCGGTGTTAACATATAACCATAGTACTCTTACCAAAACCAGGATTTTTAATATGAAAAGTACCATCCTATCGAAATTGCTTTGCACTTGCACTTTGCTTTATTTCCTGAAGATCACTCCATATAAGTTCATAGATATCTTATTCTTTTTTAGTTTGTTTTACAACTGCATCATATTCCATTGTTTGGGTATACCAGAGTTTTTTCAACCATTTTCTTATTTCTTATACATGAGAACATAGTTTGCTTCCAGTATTTTTCAGTTATAAACAGTGCTGCAGTGAGGATCCTTGTATACGTGGATTTTCATGCTGTTGGGGGTATATCTTCAGGGTAGATTCCTAGAAGTGAGAATACCTGGGTCAAAGGTAAGTGCATATGTTGTTTTTATTATGTATTGGCAAATCCCCCTTAGAAGGAGGAATTTTTTTTCTTACAATTTATTTTGGAAGAAGCCAGGCTATTCTGTAGATTCTGAATTTTGTTGGTACATCTCTGCCTATCATTTAACCAGCTTTTTCTCCCCTCCCCTGCATTTAATGTAAATGATAATTAGATCTAGAAAAGGTGCACAATGTCCAATTGCCCCTGTCTTTTGATATTAGCAGCAAGAGATGATCATTGTCTGAATCCATAGTTTCATTTGGGCTCTTGCAGAATGGTGGTATTCTATCATTTCTTTTTTATTCATTAGCAAAAATAGCTTTGAAGAAGGAAATATGCCCTTATCAACACTTGGGTATTGATTATTATTCCCGCAGAAAAGACCAGATAAGTGCTTGATTCTTTCCCTTTGTGTATCAGTTTTCAAAATTGGTTCCCTAGCTTCATCAAAAGGTGGTCAATGAGTTTTGTTTTGTTTTGTTTTTTTACTCTTGATTCATTATAAATTGGTGGATTTTAACACGTGACATACTTTAACACAGTTATTTTATTGATGATCAAATTGTCCCATCTTTGGCCAGCAAGAGCCTCTTAAGTTGGTACCTTCTCAGTCATTTTGACCTTACCCTACTAGTTTTTGACAGTTTCCTTGATCTCTGGTATGACAAAATATCCAGGCTCATCCTGCCCCAAATCCAGAATTGCCATGTTCTCCAAGTAACCTTGTTTCCTTATAATAGGAAATGCTATTTGGAGCCTACAATCTGGCAACCAAGACTTATTTTATGTCCTACATTATTTTTTTTTATCTGGCTCATTACATAGCTCAAATTTATGTTAGATTGTGTTACAAAAGTGATCTTTTTCTCCATTGCATCTTTCTTCCAATAAAAAATTGACTTTTATACTTTTATTTGTGACTGGTGTGTACTTACTGAACTTTCTTACTTTTTCTGTGTTCAGTTGTTTTACTTTGCTTTTTAGGAATACAATCATGCCATCTGTAAATAATGATAATTTTCCCTTCTCCTTCCCAATCATTATACCTCTTATTTTCGTCTTTTGTACAATTGCATTTCTGACACTTTCAGGTCAGTATATACTAAAGATGACATAATCACCCTAGTCTTATTTAATACGTTTTCCCTAATAATAATAATGATGTTGAAGACAAATTAGTGCTCTTAGTGTGGTATTTTTACTGGAATGAACATAATTGATAGACGTTAGCTGTGCTCTGACCAAATTCACTCCCTTTCACCACAACATACCCTTTACTTTTCTGTCTTTTTTGATTGTTATCTTCATGAAATAGATTTCAGATCATGGCATTATGGTGATCTATACTCTATACTACTCACTGGACAAATTGCATTAGGGGCAGCTTTATAACATCTCACAGGGACATAAGAATGCTCAATCCTCAAGATACGGATATAAAAAAGGCCAAGAGGGAATATGCTCCCCAAATGGCAGCCAGAACTCTTCCACCTCGTTTCTTAGTCCAATGTCTTTGTGTTTCTTAGGTGCGTTTGTGTAAGGATCTTTCAAAAATCTCTAGTTTTCACATGTGTGTTCCTCCAGCCAGACCTTTAGAGGACAGCACCATGTGTTGTGGTCGTTCATTTATTGAGCTCCTAGTGCAAGATGGTATAGTGTATGATTGAAAGTGGACTCTGGAGTAAAAACCGCCTACTTATTTTTAAAGTGACCGTTGGTAAGTAACTAATCTCTGGACCACAATTTCCTTAATTCTGCAGAATGAAAATAATAGTATCTCACAGAGTTTTTCTGAGGATTAGAGGATTTTTGATATGCAGAATGTTATCTGGCTCACAGTAAGTAATTAGTCGCCATCATTAACCATGAGCCAATCACTTTCCGATTTATGAGCAGATATGTACTGAGCACCTACTATGATGATTATAGCTGTTTCCTTACCAGTCTTCCTATTTATTCCCTTTGTCTCTCCTTCAGTTTGTTTCCTGAATAATCCTGTAGGTCAGGACTTGTCACTCTTTTCTTCAAAATCATCCAACGGCTACCATCTCGCTGAGAATACCCACAGTCCATATTAGTCGCCTTACAAATCCTACATAATCAGGCCCATATTACTTCTTTGACTTCATCTCCTACTTTTCTCTCCACTCACTCTACTCTATCCAAGAGGTGTCCTTCTGTGAACACACAAGGCACACTCCAGTGTCAAAGCCAAAGGCACACTCTCCTGTGTCTTCAGATCTTTACTCAAATGATGTCTTTTCAGAAAAGGAATTTCTTGACAACTCTATTTAAAAATAGCAACCTTGCTGAGAACAGGCAAAATGGCATAGATGATAGAAGTTTCACTCATCCTTTCTTAAGACCACATCAAAGTTGAGACAGAAACATGGAGCAAACAGCAAGCAGAGACACCTGCGGGTCTAGATGAAGAGCTAGGGAGAGAAATAAGACATCACTCAGCAATAGGTAGGAGGGGGCTAAGACTTGAGGCTGCCTGGTCCCCAGCAGCTGAATGGGACAGAGGCTACAGCAGTGGCAGCTGGCAGCCGCAGACACCTCTTAAAGGGGCCATGTCTGCAACCACGACTGGACTTCTGCATTGACAGACCTGCCCACTCTGACCACCAGTGCCGGGCTGGCTGCATGGGGGGCACTAGGGACTTACAGGAGGACACTGAGTTGTCGGAGCAAGGCCAGAGGCAAGGCTTTCTCCTGGGCAGAAGTGCCGGCGGTATCCCTTGTTTCTCTGTTGAGCCCTCCCCTCTCCCAGTGCACGGACTCAGCACCGCCATAGCTGAGACGTCATTGAACTGAGGTTGCTCTTCCCAGAGGAGTCCCTGAAACTCCACATCCCTCAGCTCGGGGCCCTACGCAAACAACATTTAGTTGTGTCCTCAGTGAGTCCTGTGCCACTTGCTGAACAGCGCTAAGACTCACAAGTAGCATCTGACCTTGGTTTCTGGTGTGGTTTCTTGAGGCAACTATAAGCACAACATCTGTGAATTGCTTGCTTAATCTTAACAGGTGGTCCTCAAGGGGCACAGGCTGGGACCAAACTTGGCCCTTCTCAGGACTATGCCACTAGACACCTGCTACACAAAGCCACGCTAATAAGACAGGGAGGACATGGTATCATAGTGTAGCGGTTAGCACATCTGCTTTACATGCAGAAGGTCCTGGGTTTGCACCCTAGTGGAGGCACGGTCCATGGTCTACGGCCATGCCACCCTGAACAAGCCTGATGTCTGATCTCGGAAGCTAAGCTTGGTCGGGCCTGGTTAGTACTTGGATGGGAGGCCACCTAGGAAGACCAGGGGCTGTAGGCATAAAAAAAAAAAAAAAAAAAAAAAAAGTCCAGGAGACTTAGGAGCTTTGATTAGTACATAGAAACAGACACAGAAAGGCCATCCAAAATGAGAAGACAAGCAGAACCCATATGAAAGAACAGATTATAAATCAAAGAAAAATGGAGTCAAGCAATCTCATAGATACAGAGTTCAAAACACTGATTATAAAGATGCTCAATGAAATTAAGGGAAGTGTAGATGAACTCAGTGAGGACTTCAATAAAGGGATATTAAACATAAAAATGGAAATGGAAATTATAAAATGGAACCAGTCAGAAATGAAAAATACATTATCTGAGATGAAGCATATATCAGAGAGAATCAACAGTGGTGGAAAAAGAGCATCGAAACACCATATAGAGGATGGGGAAGCCAAGGACACCCAATCAGAACAGCAAGAAAAAGGTAATCATGAATATAATAATAATTTAAGGAGCCTACGGGACAAAATTAAGGGTAACAACGTCTGTGTCATAGGGGTACCTGAAGAAGGAGAACAAGAAGTTGACTATATATTTGAAGAAATAATGATTCGAAAACTTCCCTAACCTGGTGAAGGAAATAGACATTCAACCCCAGGAAGCTCAGAGAGTTTCCCAAAAAATGAACCCAAAGAGGCCCACACCAGGACACATCATAATTAAAATGCCAATGGTTAAATATAAAGAGAGACTCTTAAAAGTAGCAAGAGAAAAGCAGTTATATACAAGGGAGCACCCATAAGACTGGCAGCTGATTTCTCAACAGAAGGACAGAAGAGCTTGGCACAAAATATTTGGTATTGAAACCCGAGATCTACAACTAAGAATACTTTATCCAGCAAAGCTATCATTTACAGTTGAAGGACAGATAAAGAGCTTCCCAGACAAAAATAAGCTAAAAGAATTCATCACCACTAAACCAGTATCACAGGAATTGTTGGAGTAACTTCTCGAGAAGGAAAAACATATATCAAAAACATGAATAAAGAATGGTAATAACTACTTACTTATCAACAAGTACCTCAAATGGAAAAGAATTAAGTGCTCCAACCAAAAGAAAGCTGAATGGATAAGAAAACAAGACCCCTATATATGCTGCCTATAAGAGACTCACTTCAGATCAAAAGACGCAGACTAAAAGGAAAGGGTTGGAAAAAGATATTGCCTTGATGGACCTAGAGGGTATTGCACTGAATGAATTAAGTCAGAGAAAGACAAATACCACGTGGAATCTATGAAACAAAATAAATGACAACAATAAAAACAAAAACGAACTTATAAATAGACACTATTTTGAGGGTTACTAGATGAGAGGGAGTTTGGGGGGGTACAGTGAGAAAAGGCAAAGGGATTAAGGGGTACAAATGGATAGATACAAAATAGTCGTGGGGCTATAATGTAGCAGCATAAGGAAAATAGTCAGCAATGTTGCAAAATGTAAGGGCAAGAGTGGTACCTGATATAGTTGGGTGACCATTTTGTGAGTTATGTAAATCTCTAATCACTATGCTGTACAACTGAAACTAATATATAATTGTATGCCAACTATAATTGAAAAAAATCATTGAATTGTATGATGTAAATATGAGCAACTAATTGTCTTTTATACTTCAGTAAAACTGGGGGAAAAGATCCAACAGTTCAGTAAAGTTTGTAATGTTTTGAACAAACTCAAAAAACATAGTTGTTGAGTAAATTAATGTACATACCCCAAATGTTACCAAGTTTTCATAAATCAAATTTGTATTAATTTCTTTATATATGTAGTCAGCATATTTAAAGAACAATTGTAATTTTTCGATAGGGAGGGGCAGAAAAATGAGATGGTTATATGATGGGTTCCTGGATTACAATGTACAAAGAAGAAAAAAAATTGCAACCTTGCCTCACCTGTTAGCGCTCCTTATCTCATTTTGTTTCCATAACGCGCATCATCTGACATTACTATATATTTATTTAATATATTTAATGTCTTTTCCTATACTAGTAGAGGTCTTTGTCTGTTTTTAACTGTTGAATTCCTAGAGCCTAGAATAGTGCCTGGCAAATTAACAGGCACTTCAGATATGTATGCAATGAATGAATGAGTTATTTTAGACTGTTGTGGAAAATGCACAGTAGGAAGCCAGACTGGCAGCAGTAGTAGTACCTATTAAAGTAATGCAGATGATGTAGTCTAAACTAATGTAGATGAAAAGTAGACAGATGTAAGAGCTATGTGGAAGGTGAACCGGACAGTACTTGGTTTTACATTTAAGGACAAGAGAAGAAAGCAAGGTGTTACCATCGGCTTGGAGTGTAGTGGTGCCATTCACTGAGATGCAGAATGTAAGAGCAAATGTGGTGTGGGAGGAAGTGGACATATGAAGAGGAAAATAATGAGTTCTCATTTGAACACACTGAAGTACACAAGTCAGTGGAACATTCAGGTGTGGTTGTTCCAATTAGGAAATAGATACTACAGTTCAAAGCTCCAGAGAGCCATCCAGCCTCGAGACCAAGTTTTGGAAATGAGCAGCACATGTTTGTAATTGAAGCCCTAGAAAGTCATAAAATCTCCTTAGGATAAAAATTAGAAAGGAATCCTGAAGAACACTAACATTTTTAAAGGACAGGTATACACAATTTCATTTATTTCTTAGAATAATTCTGTAGAGATAAGTAATAAAATATGGGCTCTATGCACAGTAATAAATTGTCACTTACGTTTTACTATTAGACAGCTGAAGTTTAGAAAATTTAACTTGTTAATTAGAAGGAGATCTGAGATTAAAACTTTGAGCTTCCAAAATCAGTGCTAGCACTTTATAGTTAAAACTCTGTCATTCCCCCAGCCCACCCCCGTATTTGACTTGCTAATTTACGAAGGTATGTGATGTAAAAAGCCATGCTTGAGGTGGCTTGTCACAGCTCCGAGATTTAACTTTCATTACTTTAGGAAGTTGTGTACATCCCTACAACCTGTATTTCCCGGCTGAAGTGAAAACATTAATTGATCACTGAGTACTTTTTACTTTTATAGCTTTTGCTCAACAGGCTATATAGTAACAATTGTTGTAGCCGCCAGCCCCCGAAAGATAACGGACCACCAGAACTCAGTGAGTGAGTTATAGGAAACACTCTTTATTCAGCCAGCTGGGTCTGCCAGGGGCACGCAGACCCCAAATTAAGCAGCCCTGAAATGTAGAGGTACAAGGTTTTTAAGCCCCAAATCTCATTCTTCATTCTGACTAAAACACAAAGGCTATCTTTCTATTTCACTACCTGTTAACTCACAGGTCAGGTGCGTAAGCTCAGAGTTACAGAAGCAGAAAGCTTATTTAGAATTTTATGTTCTTATAATCAAAGGCCTACGTGCCCATAGCAATAGTCAACAGTAATTTCCAGTAAGAGTCCATTTTCAGCCACCACACAATAATAAACAGATCCTTGTTACATTACTAGTCAGTGCTGAGTTACACACTAAATAACGAGAGTAGTTAGTAGTAGTAGTAAATAGTAGTTTGTATATATGCTGCCGAAATAAGCACCAGTAGACATGGTTGTAAAAACTGCTTTCACGTTATCTTAAAGACAGCCGAAATTTTATATAAAGTATAACTTGCTGCGGTCGAGCGAGAGATGAATTCGCTACTGCATAGAGTAGGCTGGAGGTGGGGCCACCTCCCTTGGGCGGCTTCGTTTCCGTGACAGCGGTTGTCATGGTAATAGCTACGCCTTCCCATTGGTCACTGCCTCATTCGGTTCCCCTGTGGTAGACTCATTGTTCCCATTCTGCAGCGCTCGACTCTCGGGGGGCCGTAAGTGAAGTGTCGCAAAGCAGAAGGAAGGCGGGAGTCCCAATTGCAAACATTGAGGAAACCGGGGCTGCAGAGGCCGCAATGGCGAATGCTGCGTGGGCCGAGATTCGTGAGAAGTTCCAGGCCGCTCTGGCCCTGTCGCGGGTAGAACTGCATAAAAACCCGAGAAGGAACCGTACAAGTGCAAATACGGCGCCCGAGTGCTGCTGGAAGAGGTCAAGGCGTTGCTTGGCCCCGTGCCTGAGGACGAGGATGAGCGGCTTCAAGCGGAGGACGGCTTGGGCGCGGAGGACGACGCCCTGGAGCTGCCGGCTGAAGTGGTGGAGGTCGAGGGTCCCATCGCACAGGGCGCAGTGAGGCTGGCGGTCATTGAGTTCTATCTCGGAGTAAACCACATCGACACTGAGGAGCTGTCGGCGGGGGAGGAGCATCTGGTGAAATGCCTGAGGCTGCTGCGCAAGTACCGGCTGTCGCAAGACTGCGTCTCCCTCTACATCCTGGCGCAGGTGAGAGCGAGCCTGGCCGGCTACTGTCGGCCAGAGGCGAGGGATGGAGAGGGCCCCAACTCTAGCCAAGGCCAAGGACACAGATTGTCCCACGTTTTTGACATAAGCGGCTCTCAAAACTCTCTCCACCTTCAGCGCCCACTTCAGCAGCACTTGCTGCTTTGTTTAGTTGTACCTGGTCAACCCATTGATTTCCGGAGACCCTCCTACAGTCATAAATGCCTTTTCCACCTCGTCTCCATCAGTCCAAATCCTGTTCATTCTATTATGAAAAAAAAATCCAAGTCATTTTAATTTAAGGTCTCAAGGAAATGACAAAGAATGATCAGAGTACATTCTTAATTTAAAACCAGATATCTAAAATCTTCCGTTTCTCTTCTCGCCATATTCATTTGTTTGTTCCCCCAGAGAATTCCTGCCCATTCTTTAAAAGCCATCTCAAAATTCACCTGATACTTTGAATGATTTTGTTCCGAATTGACCTCTTCCTCTCACCTTTGAAATCTCATATTACTTATTGTTTCCCATTTACGTGGCATTTGGTTTACTAAGAAATCTGACGTTCTCATCGGGAACATAACACTTCAAAATTCAAATATGTATGAACTCCTTGTATGTGCCAGGTACTTTGCTAAACTCACAAATCCTTACATCCAGTAGTTCCAGTTCCTAATATTTGCAATCCGGGAAATGTTACCAAAATTGATCATATGGTAAGTAGGCCTCAAAGAAACACCTCAATTAAAAAGAAAATTATATAGGTCATATTTTATCATGGCTCGATAAAATTAAAAGCTACATAATAACAGGGACAATTCTCTTTTGCTCACTATTTATAACTTCAGTACCTGGCACCATGTAGGCCATTCTAAATTTGTTGAGTGGATGAATGATTAATGAAGTCCATGAGATGTTGAAATCAAACAAAACCTCAATTATTGAAATTTCTTTAACTGTATGGCTGCTTAAGCTCTTAATAAACATTTAAAAAATTACTTCAATATCTTAAAATAGAATTAGGAACTTTCCTAATGAATATAAATTCCAATATTTGTTGAATTTTATTGATTTTAACGTACATTTTTTCATATTTTAATGTCTTTGAAATCAGGGCTGCATAACTTGGCAGTGTTTTCTTTTTGATATAAAATAATTGTGTCTTACTAATTGTGACATCTTACATTGAATTAAATACAGTTTTGTTTTGTTTTGTTTTGTTTGAAATTCAGTATTTCAAATAGCCAACTTTTCCTGAAGGGTGAATTATTAGAGGTATCTTACTAAATCAGAAGCAAAACCTTGATTAGATGTTTTGGCCATTGCTATATATAGAAAACAAATAAGTTATTTTGGAAAAATAAAGTAATTTGTAAAAATATAAGTCACTTGTATGTGATTCTTGTATACCTAAAAGACCTGGTTATCAACTGAAAAACTATTAGAAATATCAGTTCAATAAAGCAGGAGGACATATAATATCAGTAGTATTCCTGTATACCAGCAATAACTTGTTAAAAATATTATTTTGAAAAATTGCATTCACAACAGCAGTATTAGGGGTGATAGAACTGATCATCTTAAAAGGAGAGATAGACCATGTTCCTGGGTGGCAAATTAAACATGATAGTATCATTATCCTAATATTCATTTTTAGGATTGATGTAATTTTTGCTGAAATCACAGTAGGTTTTTTTTCCTTAGAAGTTGAGAAAATGAGTATGTTTATCTGGAATATAAGATAAGTGAATATACAAATGTGAAAAGAAAACAATGCACTAAAACTAGCCTACCAGATACCAAAACAGTATAGCAATAATAATTTAATTAGGTTCTATTTGTGCTAGTCTGTTTCTGAACTCTACTGTTCAGTTGATCTATTGATTCCAGTGTCTTTACCACACTATAGCCTTTTATTACATTTAATATTTGCTATACATGATGAGAAATTTGGTCTCACTAATAATAAAGCAAACTAAATGAAAAAGAAATTGTATCAGATTGGCAGAGATTATTAAAAGTATTAATTACATTCATTGTTGGAGAGAGATGAGGAAATGGATAGTATCCATTTGCATTGCTCATGGAAATATGAAGTCATAGGACTTTTCTGAAGATTAATAGGTATCAAAACTCTTGAGTCAAGACGTTGACATGAAAATTCCACATCAGTATTCTAAAATAATATTGAGACAGGTATACAAAGCTATGTTAACGTGGATGGTCATTCTAGCATTGTTGATTTTAAAAAAAGAATAAAATATCAGTCAGTAGATAAATGGGTAAGTAAATATCGGTACATCCATATAGAAGAACAGTATGCAGCCATTACAAATAATGGTTTATATTTGTTAACCAAAAATATCAGTATTAAGAGGGAGAGGGATGATTGTAAGGCATGTTTGGAATTAGAATGATCTGTTTTGGTAAAAGACTGTGTATAAAAGTTTGAAAGTATCAGTTTGTGAGAATTTATGATATTTTGACTGCTTTGTCTCAGTCTAGTGTCTCCTTCCTGAGAAACTATGGATATGCAGAACCTGGACCCACATTAGATTATCAAATGAGACTTTACTCTTCTATCTTCACAGGGTTCTGGGGGCTCTAGGAATTATTTTTCTCTGATTTTTTTCTGATTTTTGCTATAAGCATGCACTTTGCATTGTTATGTTGACTGAAATTCCCTAACAGATTAGTAGATTATTCTCCTCACTGCCAAGATATATGTGTATAAGGAGTACCTTTTGGGTATGTTTATAGCTTTACTGAGGTACAGTTTGACTCACAATAAGCCACAAATATATAAAGTATACAATTTGATGAATTTTGAAGTATGTATATACTCATGAAACATTCATTGCAGTCAGGGTAATTAACATATTCACCGCTAAAAGTTTCCTTGTATTCCCTCCCCCATTATCCCTCCCCCCCATTTTCTAGAATTTCATAATGGAATCATACAGTATATACTCTTTTGGTCTTTCTCTCAGCATCATTTCTTTGCTGTGTCTGAGATCAAGTTTTTTTTATTTTTTGGTCTGTTAATATGGTGAATTTCATTCATTGATTTTTTTCTTTTTAAAAAAATTTTCAGTTACAGTCGAGATATGATATATTAGTTTCAGGTGCACAACATATGATTAGATATTTATATAACTTATGGAGTGGTCACCTCAATTAAATCTAGTACCCATCTGACACCATACATACTTACTGCAATATTATTGACCATGTTACCTATGCTGTACTTTACATCACAGTGCCTATTTTGTAACTACCAATTTGTACTTCTTAATTCCTTCTCCTTTTTCACCTATCTTTCTTACCCTTCTCCTATCTGGCAACCATCATAATGTTCTCTGTATCTCTTGAGTTTGTTTCTGTTTTTTGTTTTTATTTTATTTTTTAGATTCCATGTGTAAGTGAAATCATGTAGTATTTGAATTCTCTGTCCGACTTATTTCACTTAGCATATTACCCTCGAGATTCAACCATGTGTTTCAATTGGGAAGATTTCATTTTTTTTTACAGCTGAATATTCCATTGTGTGTGTGTGTGTATGTGTGTGTTTTTATTTCATTCATCTGTTGATGGACACTTAAGTTGTTTCCATATCTTGGCTGTTGTAAATAATTTGAACATATGGATGCATTTTTTTTGGGTTTCTTTGGATAAATACCCAGCAGTGGAATTTCCAGGTCCTTCTTTGTCTGTTTTTTAGCCTTAGATTTTTAAAGTCTAAGTATTGCTACCGTAGTTTTTTGTTTGTATCCATTTTTGTGAAATATTTTTTTCCATCCCTTTACTTTCAGTCTGTGTGTCTTTCGATCTGAAGTGAATTTCTTGTAGACAGTATATGTAAGGATCTTGTTTTCTTGTCCATTCAGCTACCCTATGTCTTTTGATTGGAGCATTTAATCCATTTACATTTAAATTAATTGTTGATAGATATGTAGTTATTGCCATTTTATTATTCATATTTTTTGACCTTTTTTCTTTTTCTTCTTAAAGAAATCCCTCTAACATTTCTTTAAAACTGGTTTGATGGTGATGAACTCCTTTAGCTTTTTTTTTTTTTTTTAATCGGGAAGTGCTTTAATCTCTCCTTCAATTCTGAATGATACCCTTGCTGGGTAGCATAGCCTTGGTTGTAGGTCCTTGCTTTTCTTCACTTCAAATACTTTGTTTCAGTCTCTTCTGGCCAGCAAAGTTTCTCTTGAGAAAGCCACTGACAGTCTTATGGGAGCTCCCTTGTAGGTAACTGATTGATTTTCTCTTGCTGCTTTTAAGATTCTCTCTTTGTCTTTAACCTTTGGCATTTTAATTATGATGTGTCTTGGTAGGGGCCTCCTTGAGTTCATGTTATTTGGGACCCTGTTAGCTTCCTCAGCTTGTATATCTGTTACCTTTACCAAGTAAGGGAAGTTTTCTGTCATGATTTCTTTAAATAGGTGTTTAATTCCTTGCTCTCGTCTTCTGACACCTCTGTGATGGGAATGTTGGCATACTCGATGTTGTCCCAGAGGCCTTAAACTATCCTCATTTTTTTGGATTTTTTTTTTTCTGTTCTGATTGGGTGATTTTTGCTTCCTTATCTTCCAAATCACTGATTCTGTCCTCTGCTTTATCTAATCTACTGTTGATTCCATCTAATGTATTCCTTGTTTTAGTTCTTATAGTCTTCATTTCTGATGGGCTCTTTTTAATGTTCTCCATTGCCCTTTTTAAATTTCCTATCTTTGTTGAAGTTCTTATTGAGATCATTGAGCATCCTTATAAGTAGTGTTTTGACTCTGCGTCTAGCAGATTGCTTGTCTCCATTTTGCTTAGTTTTTTTCTGGAGTTTTGATCTCTTTCATTTGGGATATTTTTTTTTTTTGTCTCCTCATGCGTGTTTCTTGTATTAGGTAGAGCTGCTCTGTCTCCCAGTCTTGGTAGAGTGGCTTTATATAGTAGTCATCCGGTGGAACTCAGCTGTGCAGTCTTCCTGTTCACCTGAGCTGGGTGCTCCAGTGGTGTCTCTTGTATGGATTGTATGTGCCCTCCTGTTATAGTTGAGCCTTGATTGCTGTTGGAAGTCAGTGAGTAGGGTTGACTCTCAGGCTGACTGTCTATGAGCACAGGCTGTGACTACAGTGGACAAGTTGTTGTGTGGGGCTAACCCCAGGGAGCAAGATTCACTTTAGTGGGGCTATGGTACCTGCCATGTCCACCCTTTGTGTATGTCGTTTGTTGAGGTGGCTGGGTGGTTATCTGAAGTTGGCCACCAGGTGTGTTATTCTGGGCCTTTTGAGAGGGGCTTTGTTGTAGGCCAGGTTCAACTGCTTGCTGCCAGTGCCCTGTCTGGGGCCACTTGTTATGAGCTACAAAGTGGTCTGCAGATGGTTATCACTTGTGCTGGGCTTGGAGATGCCTGGGAGAGACTAAGCTGCAAACTGAGGTTAGCTGCCACTAATACTGGGCTTGGGGATGCTTAACAAGAGACATGGAGCATGTCCAAGCCAGCCCCTGCTTGTTTGGGATTTGTGGACCTTTGAGAGGTTTTAGGAAAGTCTGCAGCATGACCCAAGATAGGCTTTTTGTATGGAAAAGCCACTGGAAGCAGCTTGGGTAGGCCCAAAAAGTGAGTGAGGCAGAAGTCTCAGGGAACCACCAGGGCTGGGTGATCAGTGTTAGCCAGGTTGATGGAGACTCAGATACAGTGTCCTCCTGTGTGCACCCTGGGTGGTGGGCGGGCTCAACAAAGGAACAGTGGCTTCTGCCAGCACCTCCATCTAGGAGAAAGCTGCCCCTCCAGCCCTTGGCCTAAAGCCAGGCAGTTTAGTTCCTCCATGTACGTCCCTGGCACCTTTGAGCTGCTGCCCCAGTGCTAGAGCTCAGAGCAAGTGAGTCTGTCAGTGAGTCTGTGCATGGGGCCTGTAAAAGTAGTGCCTGCGACTCCAGCAACCCTCCGTCTCACTCAGCGACTGGTTTCCACAGCCAGAAGTTATGGAGACTTCTTGGTACTGAACCCTGGGCTGGGGACCCTCACTCCTCAGGGGGACCTCTGAAGCAGAGATATGCCTCCTGATTTTTAATTGTCAACTTGAGTGTGGGACAAGCCTGTTTTGCATCTCTATCTCTCTTACAAGTCTTGACGTGTCGTCTTCTATACATCCTTCGTTGTAGGACTTCTGTTCAGCTAGACTTCAGGTGATTCTCAATAACAGTTCTGTAGTTTAGTTGTAATTTGGTTATAACTGTGGGAGGAGAAGGGTACATTTTCCTACTCCAGCATCTTGACCTGAAATTATTGGTTTTCCATTATTAAACCAAACTTTCATGCCTGTGATAAACTCCTGGAGTTTTTACCAACAAAATTTGCGGTAAACGATTATTCTTCTTATACATTGTTGGACTCAATTTGCTTATGTTTTAACATTTTTTGTATTTATGTTCATGAAGGTTATCAGACTGTAGTTTCCTTGTTATGTTTTTGGTTTAGTATGAAATGGGAAGTGTTTTTTTCTCTTCACTTTTCTGGAAGAATTTGTGTAGAGTTGTTATTTCTTCCCTACATGTGTGGTAGAATTCACCAGTAGAACTTTTTTAGCTGTTTTTATTTTATTTTTAATTTTTTTCCCTACCTAGTCTGGTATCCTGAGGGTAAGAACGTGATGATGCTCTGTGAATGGTACACTACTTTTTGGTGTATTATAGGATTTATATTACTAAAAAAAAATAATTTATGTAGAATGTCAATAGCAGTTATCTTGTGAGTAAACACAACACTAACACTATTTCAAAAATCAAATCAATTCTAGATTTCTTGCATGGTCCTTACCTTCAATACCTCAATAGGTTATGATTCAAAAGAAAAACTTTAGTTATTTGTATACACACTCTAGGGTCTCTGCTTGGTTTAAGATTTATTGCTTCCTGTGGCACAGCCTACCCTGGATCTAGCACTAACTGCGTCACCATCCATAAATGCTCCATCAAAATAAAGCAGATGTGGCTAACCAGTTCCTGATACTAGGTAAATCTCTAGCCTGTCTAGACCAGGTTCAGTATCCTGGGGTTGGGCTTAGTGGTGTCCTGGCCAAATGGAGTATCTCAAGGACTATTGTCAGAGGAAAAATAAATCAAACTAAGGAATGAGTAGAGGTGACGTGTAGATCCATTTCTAAGATCAGGAAATAAATATTAAGGGAGATTATATTTGAGGTTGGGTAGTCAGAATAATCTGTAAGTTAGTAGGGGACCAGAGCCCTTCAAGCTTCCTTAAAGGTCCTGCAAAGGACCTCATAAGTAATATAGAGGAGAAAACTGCTAATCTCAGTACATTATCAAATCACTATGATCTACAGTCCTAAGCACTGATGACTGATCAAGTTGCTTAAAAAAATTATAGAATAGATATAGTGTGTGAAGCCTGAATACCAGAGGTTTGTGTCCCAGCGGAAATAATCAAGTCACCTTTAAACCGTAGGGTTTCTAAACATTTTTTTGTGCCATTATGCCTCTTTGCGGTCTAGTGAAGCCTGTATTTTATAAAATAGAATAATGATTTTAAATGTGTAAAAGGTAAAGAGTTAACAACCAATAATTTTGAAGTTATTAAAATATTTTTTAAAACAAATGTATATAGTAATATATGTGTTTCTTTATTAACACAACACATTAAATAACACTATCCAGGGCTCCCTGAAAACTCTTAAGAATGGTAATGAAGTTTCATTTGACAGTAATGATGCCCAATTCCCATGCAATTCAAGGTACTATAATGAATTCAAGTTTTCCAATTGAGTCCCTGATCCCTCTTGGACTGTCTTTTACTGCACCAGTAAAGTGTTAGTAACGAGCTCTGCCTGATCCAAGTTCTAGGATTAGTTTGGAGATAGCTGGAAATGTTGTTCACATACTAAAACATCTCAGTCATAAACCTACAACTGCCAGAAAATACGTTTAAGTCAACCCTGAACAGAAAGTTTTGATGTTCAAACTCAGTCTCTGCTTTCTGATAGCATTGGGTAGATTTGGTTAATGTAAGCTAAAAGAACAAACAGAATGTATTCTCTCTGGATCTACAGAGTCAATGCCCATTTGCTTCTTGTATTAATAATTATTTACCTTTATTGATGCTAAAACTGATATCTTCAATTGTTCTCCTAAGAAGTGAATGTTAGCTAATGTTGACAGTGTTGTAATTTAAACCAGAGCTGTGGCATCTATGCATAAACATTCTATCATATTAAACATCAATTAAACATCAGTTTTCAATTAAAAAAAAACTAATGATGTGTCTAATAATGTTCATAATTTTGAAGTAGCAGTAACTAATATTTTGAGATATCTGCAAACTGTAATATGAAGATATTTTTCACTTCTATAGATCACAAAATCCCAGGTATTATAATACTGTTGCATTTTGTTTTCTGTATTCATAATTTAAAATGCAAAATTTTAGTAGGATATGTGAAAATAAATTTGTAATGCTTTTCCCATACACATACATAGACTCTGAATTCTCTTCACAGATACCCTGTGGGCCCCAGATTCACAATCTGCATTAAAAGTCTTGTTTCCTTATCCTGTTCCGTTCCCTAGGGAAATAAGCAAAAGATGGTAGAAGCCCAGCCTCAGAAGTATACTTGTGCTTGAAATACTTTCTCAAGGGAGTGGAGGCAGTCTCACCCTGTTGTCTAAAGGGGAGCGAGGTATCCAGTCTTGAGTTTTGACTGTCTAAACAGGCCAGATTTGCTCTGCACAGAGCCTGATAGAGTCATGTGGTGTTGTAGCCGCCAGCCCCCGAAAGACACACGGACCACCGGAACTCAGTGAGTTAGGAAACACTCTTTATTCAGCCAGCTGGGTCTGCCAGGGGTACGCAGACCCCAAATTAAGCAGCCCTGAAATGTAGAGGTACAGGGTTTTTAAGCCCCAAATCTCATTCTTCATTCTGTCTAAACACAAAGGGCTATCTTTCTTCTATTCATTACCTGTCAACTTACAGGTCAGGTGTAAGCGGGGTTACAGAAACAGAAAGCTTGTTTAGAATGTTATGTTCCTATGGTAACAGTCTATGTTCCCATGGACATAGCCATGTTCCCATGGGCATAGCCAAGCAGTAATTTTCCTGCAAGTAATAAATTTCTAGCATTTTTCAGCCATTACATTCCCCACTGGCCTTAGCAGACAATCAAATCTTTGATTCTTCATGTGGAATTTGTTCATAGCCTCTATTCTGTAATACTAAAAGTCTAATAGAATTAATTCTCTTCTCTATATATGTAAACAAGAAATTAAGGAAACATGGGCAAAAGTTAACAAGAGGAGGAGGAGGATTAAAGGTTAGCTACACAGATAGAAGGGTTGTTAACCATGGTGACCAATTGAACATCCTATGAAACCAGTTATTTGATTCTAGTCTCTGTTTTTCCCTGGTATCTAAATTTTTCTGTATTAGTAGTAAACTTTCTCTAATTATTCCAGAGTTATTGGCATAGAAGCAACAGGTTTCACTTAGAGCCATACATAATCCATCTTGTTCTAAGAATATAAATTTAAACCTCTTCTATTTTGGAGGACTACTTCTACTAGTGAATTGACTTGAAGTTCTAGCCTGCTGAGCTCAGTTAAATTTAGGGGAGTACTTACTGACATAGTAAAGGGGTTTTGGGTTTAGGCACAACCAGCAATCTTGTCCTATGTCTGGGGTGGTCTTATTTAAGACCTTGTGTATTATCGTTAGCAAAGTTATTAATGTTCCTTGTGGTTCTGGTTGTGGCTGGTTGAATGCCTGGGCTAAAGAGAAAAAAAGGAAGAAACAGAGGCTTGTACTTATGTACACTTGAGTCTTAGTCTTAAGGGCCCATCTTCTGAGCTGTCCACTCTCATGCTGCCTTCACGTGGGAGTGATGAATCCATGATGGGATGCCGTCTACTTTAACTGCAGTGGGTTGTCAGGTAGACAGTGAAGGGTCCTTTCTATTTGGTTTTAGTCTTTGGAAGTGAACTTCTGGATTCACATAGAGTCCCCAGGCTGAAACTGATGGGGAATCCATCCCCTGGGGCTGAGTGGACAGCACGAACTCGGGACCAAATCTCCTTCTGTACACTTAAGGGCCTGTAAAGACTAAAGTAAGACAAGGTTATGCATTTCTGCCTTTTTCTCATCTTCTATTCTAGCTACTAAAGATGGGGGTTTCCAAAGAAAATTTTAAATGGGGTGAATCCATTAATATACAGAGTACACCTGGCTTGAGAAGAGCAAAGGGGAGAAGTTTACCCAGATCCCATCAGTTTCTGATCTTGACTAATGTCTCTTTTAGGGTCTGATTTATTTGCTCTACTTGGCCCAAACTTTGGGCTGGTAGGCGCAGTGGAGTTTCCATTGCAAATTTAGGTAGCTAGCCAATTGCTGTGATACCTTCGCTACGAAGGCTGGCCCGTCATCCAACCCTAAAGTTCCAGGGAGACCAAATCGAGGGAGGATTTCTTGTAGTAGTTTCTTAGTAACTACTAAGCCTGTCTCTTTCCTGATAGGGAAGGCCTCTACCCATCCTGAAAAGGTGTCTGTAAAAACAAGTAAATATTTGTAGCCTCCCACAGTTGGGGTTACCTCAATGAAATTGACTTCTCAGCTGTCTCCTGGATAAGTTCCTCTTTCCCTATGCCTAGGTTCTTTTGTCTCCCTCTTCTTTGGATTAACTTGGGCACAAGCTGAGCATAATAAGGCAATTTCCTTTGCGGTTTTTCTCCTTTTAACAAGTGAAAGTGAGGTCTAAAGCTTGGAGCATCTTAGTCCACCTAGGTGTGTGGTCTGACGTAGCTGGTGGAGGAGAGTCCTTCCAAGGGCCTGGGAGAGCCCGATTTTTCTATCTGAAGTTGTCCACCATTCCTGCTGGTTATGTGGTGGGGGCCCCACTGGCCTTGTGGCCGCAGTTCTTGCCTCTGCATTGACTCTTCAGTTTTCCTTAGCTACAGGACTATTCTTTATTTGATGCCCTTTACAATGAACAATAGCCAGAGCCTTAGGCATCCATATGGCTTCAAGTAAGGCTAAGATCTCCTCCTTGTTCTTAATGTCCTTCTCAGCTGAAGTCAGAAGCCCTCTTTCCTGTAGATGGCTCCGTGTACATGTGCAGTGGCAAAGGCGTATCACCTGTCAGTGTATATGTTGTCTGCCTTATCCTTTCCCCATCTTAGTACCTCAGTGAAGGCGATGAGTTCTGCCTTTTGAGCAGAAGTCCTATGGGGAAGAGCTTGTGACCAGATAGTGCCAGTTAGAGTTACGACCGCTGCCCCAGCATACCTCCTTTCTTCCTGTATGAAGTTGCTCCCATCTGTGAACAGAACTTCATCAGTCTCAGGCAGAGGGGAGTCTTGAGGTCTGGCCTCGAGGAACACACAGCGTCAGTGAAATCTGCAGTCATGAACAGGGGTCTCGGGGTCTGAGTCTGGCAACAGATTGGCTGGGTTGATGACAGTAGCTTTGGATTTTAGCCATATGTTTGGGGTCATCCAGTGCTTCCTTGTTGTTGAACAGTTTCTGGGCTATCTCAACAAGTTGGGACAGGTTCATCCCTGCAAAACCTTCTAATTTTTGCAATTTACGCCGGATATCAGGCGTAAGGCTATATTAATTGTGTGCTGGTTCTCAGGGGCCTCAGGATCAATGGGGGTGTATACCTGGTATGCCTCATTCACGAGATGCTCCAGGGGATTCCTGAGGTCCCTCCCTGTATAACTTCAGTTACCTTAGAAAGGTTAGTTGGCTGACGAGCAGCCATCCTAATTCCCCAATTAGAATCTGGTGGTACCGATCTAATGCCGTTCTCCCTGCCTGAGAATTGTGTCCCAGTCTGGGCGGTGGAGGGAAATTCCTCCTCAACTGCCCCTGCTTCTCAACTCTCCTTCTCCCACAGAATGCATCCACGTTCTTCAGAGGTCAAGGGGGTAATTAAAAGCTGTTGGCAATTGTCCCAGGTGGGGCAGTGAGTCTGAAAGACACTTTCTAAGAGTCCTATTAATGCTGGGGTTTCTCAGAGAAAGGCGGATTCTGTGCCTTCCAGTTGTACAGGTCACAGTCGAGAAAGACACATAAACCATAAAGGGCCTGTCAGTGTGCTGCCCCTGGGGTGGTGCTTCTCGCAAGGGGAGGATGGCCAGGGTGGTGGTATTGGCTGACGCCCCGCCTGGAGCGGGAGCAGGAGGTCCATAGAGGTTATCTGCCCACGTCCGAGGAGGTGAGGGTGCTATTTGGCCTCTGTTGTCCTGAATTATAGGGTGGGGAAGGTCACTGTCCTCCGGTGGAGATTGGAGGACAGTGGGACTGGGCTGTCTAGGAGATTCAGTTGCTGTATGTTTTGGGGTGCCCAACTAAGACTTGCTCCCCAGAGAAAGGGCACACCAGCAGAGCCAAGGAGGGGGTTCTGAACAAGGTTTACCATTGATCAATGTAGGGAAACTGATCAGGATGTCCCGGGTCCCCTGTGACAACCTTCCAAATATTCCTCACCAAACCCTTGTCAAAAGAGCCCTCTGGAGGCCAGTTTACATCAAATGACAGCCACTCAACTTCATACAATGTCCTTAGTCTGCCTGGAGAAAACTTTATGTCACAGTCTGCTCCCTCTACAAACCCTTCTTTGAAATGTCGCAGGAGACACCCCAAGGGTGTCTTCTGTGAACTCGGGCTTCCCCCCATTGCTTGTGCAGAAAACACAAAACAGAGAACACAAACACACACTCAGACAGAGCAATTACTGAGGTGCAGGTGGACCCAGAGAAGTCCACCACCTACAACCTGGACAGGACCAGAGACAATAAACAGAACCTGACAACAGGGCATAGGAGGCAGCGTCCCGCAGCCTGGCCACGGTCCGGGATATGACTGCGTCCAGTCTCTCCACGGACCCCAATGACCGGTCAACAGAACCAGGAAGGTACCTTTTATCCAGACGCCGAGGCCTCGGAGATTCCAGATTCCCATCGGGACCAGGAATAAAGCGTGTCCTAAAAGTTGTGTCCTTGACGATTGCATTAACCCCGTCACAGCATTCAAGGGCCCTGGAACGTCTCAATTGGCCACCCCTTTGAATCCGTAACAGGGACAGCAACTGCTTTGGAGGCCGGTCCGGTCTTAGATCTCAGGGCCCCTCCCTGAGATCTTGCTGGGGCCTCCAAATGTTGTAGCCGCCAGCCCCCGAAAGACACATGGACCACCGGAACTCAGTGAGTTACAGGAAAACTCTTTATTCAGCCAGCTGGGTCTGCCAGGGGTACGCAGACCCCAAATTAAGCAGCCCCGAAATATAGAGGTACAGGGGTTTTAAGCCCAAAATCATTCTTCATTCTGTCTAAACAAAGGGCTATCTTTCTTCTATTCACTACCTGTCAACTTACAGGTCAGGTGTATGCGGGGTTACAGAAGCAGAAAGCTTGTTTAGAATGTTGTGTTCCTATGGGTGACAGCCTATGTTCCAATGGACATAGCCATGTTCCCATGGGCATAGCCAAGCAGTAATTTTCCTGCAAGTAATAAATTTCTAGCTGTCATTTTTCAGCCATTACAGTGGCAGGGGACAAACTGGCTTAGTTTTAAAAATGTTGTTTAGGATATAATCCCAAATCTAAGCAATTCCTCTTTAGTGTCTTCATGGTAGCAGAAGGAAGTTGGTGCTATGGAAATCAAAAGGAAGCGATCGATAGAAGAAAAGACACTATAAATGAATTTTTAATTGACTAGATATAAAGCTATATTATTTTAAGAATGCTGGAAATTATAAACATGTTTTATTGTTTGAAATGGTAAACATGAGAAATCTGACTTAACTGATGAGCAAAGGCATATAGCATCTTCAGAGTTTTCATAACATATAATTTGAATTACTGGAATTTGAGAGCTCACCTACCTTCAGGTTTGAACTAAAAAATAACTTGAGAATGTTTTCTTTTTACGAGGTCTTTGGAGGAGACTATAGATATTTTGAAAGCATTATATGTTTCTGGCTTATCTTAAGGTCTCTGTATATCAGTTATATATTGCTACATAAAATTTTACCCCCAGATTTAGCATCTTGAAAAAGGAATCTAGGCATAGCTTAACTGGTTGCCTCTGGCTCAAGGTCTCTCATCAGATTGTTGGCCTGCTGGGGCTGCACATCTTGAAGGCTCAGCTTGTGGGAGGATCTGCTTCCAAGCTTACTCACCTGGTCATTGGCAAGATTCAGTTTCCTACACGCTGTCAGTCCTAGTTCTTCCCTAGCTGTTGACTTCCCTCAGTTCCTTGCCATGTAAGTCTATCCATAGGGTGGCTGACAACATGGCAGTTGGCCTCCCTCAGAGAGAATAAGCGAGAGGGAGCACCCACAGTGGAACCACAGTGTTCTCTAACCTAATCTTGGAAGAGACCTTATATTACTTTTGCCATATTCTGTTTCTTAGAATTAAGTCACTAAATCCAGCTATGTAAGGGGAAGAGATTATACAGGCCATGAATACCAGGAGGCAGGATCTTTAGCTACTACCACTACATAAAGACAATATTATGAATAATTCATTGTTAATGAGACTCCAGTATTACTTGATATATAAATATTGACTTTGAAATTATGAAAGTTACTTTAATTGGAAGATTTATATTGTCATTATTTCTCTTATTTTTCAGAATAACCTGGGTATCTTGTGGTCTGAAAGAAGAAATTGGAACTGCACAAGCTTATCTAGAATCATCAGAAGCACTATATAATCAGTATATGAAGGAGGTATGTTGCATATTAGGTACATTTTAAGATTTGATTGAAACTAGTTAAGAACTGATGTTAAGAATTCCTCACTCGTAATATTAGTATATGACTCTTTAGTATACTTAGGGACTTCTCTATAGAGCTGTCTGGGTGGTTATCTAATAGCTGAAATTATACAGTACTTGCAGGCACTGTTATAAGCGATTTACAGATTTTATCTCATTTAATCCTCATGACAATTTACGAGGTAGTTACTTTGATTATCGTTATTTTAAGAGATGAGGAAATAGAAAAATAATGGATTAAGTGAAACTGTGATTCCAACCCACATTATCTTACTCCAGAACCCATACTTTTAACCACTATACTCTTAGTAGTTGGACTTTCTCTAAAACATGAGTGAAGTGCTTCAAGAACTATGTAGTCTAGAGACGACTCCTGTATCTATACCAAAATGATGATAGCAGATAGAATGAGCTGTAAGCAGAATGCATAGACTGAGCATTCCTTATTTGCTTTGTCAGTTTAATTCACTAGACATTTTTTGTTTACTATGTGCCAGATACTATGCAACATGCTAGGGAATCAGATACGAATAAAATATGGTCCCTACCCATCATAAACTTCCCCTGGAGGGTAAAGATTGGAGCAAATCAACATGTCAATTACACACCAAAGGAATTTTAGAATGTATATTTAGACTCTGTGTTAATAGGTCCCGAACACTTTTTTTGAGGAATATATCCCCAAATTAGAGAATTTTAAAAGTCATGGCTCTTCTACCTTGGTGTTATAACTTTCCTCCTAAAGTACTAAGAGGAACAGAGCGACAAAGCCAAATTGAGATAGATGTTAGTCTCCTTTTATGATTTTAGGCTTACACTCTTATAGATGAAATTGTTAATTTAAAAATGTGAAGATACCAAAAACCTGTAATATTTCATTAAAACGACTATTAATAAGGAAACATAAAACTCAGCAAAACTGTGCTTAAATATACCTCTATTTTAGTTGAGACTGATTTAACTGTTAGTGTTACACAGGAAGCGTGATAGTCATAACAGTGAAATATGTACATAAAATACATTAATTCTGCTTATCAACACAGGGGTAAACATATTAAACAGCTCTCAAAATTGTTGAGACTGTCTCTGAACAATTGCTTATCTATTATGTTTGCCTTGGGCCTTGCTTCCTGTCTTAGTCATTTGTACTTTCTGTGAATTCTAGGAGCCCAAGTCATGATGCTTTTAGTGTTTGTAAGATCACATTTTTTTAAAACGCGAAAGTTTTGTTGCTATTCGGAGTTTAGTGAATTTCAAAAAGCAAGGGTGGGCTTGTAGATGGGACTGTGGCTCTTAGAGTAGAAATGAGGCAGAGGTTAAGTACTGTGTTTTTTTTTTTTGGAAGACTTTGAGATGGGATTATATAGATGATTTACACATATTAATCTTGAATCCCAAATCATCTCTTAGAGGTAGGTACTCTTATTATAACTTGTTTTAGCAGATTGAGGAGACAAGCACAAGAGATGGCTAACCCTGCTATGGCAGTAAAAGTGGGAATCACTGATTTTTAAATTCATCTATATTGAAAGGGGGTAATTTATATACTTTTCATGTTCGCCCTGAGAAAAAATATTAGAATATTAAAAACTTTGACTTTATTTTCATTAGTGGCCAATTTAGAATATTCTATCTAAGGATATGTACATTTTCCTATTTGTCATGCTTATGTAGGTTTTTTAAAGAACTTTTTTTACCAGACAAAAATTAAGACTTAAAATACTTTAAAAATTATATCTCTAAATGCAAACTGGTATTCTTTTTTTTAAAGTGAATTTTCAGTTCATCTGCAATAGCAGTTAAATTTTGTCAAGTGTGAGTTTGTAGGCAATCTTTTGTTTGACTCTTTCAGATTTTATGGGTAAGAAAATTACTTTTTGGGTAACATGAAAAGTAAACTAGTCAAAAATGTTTCTCCAGTTTCCCCAGAAGAGGGCGCTTGGTGTTTACAGTCAAATTTCAGAGTTTTGTTTCTCTGTAATTGTAGATTGGGAGTCCTCCTCTTGATCCTACCGAGCATTTTCTTCCTGAAGAAGAGAAATTTACTGAACAAGAGAGATCAAAAAGGTGAGTAGGTATATAAATCAGCCCTCATGGGTATTTCCACATTGTGTGGATGATTATTGAAAAAAGCATGTTTTTTCTTTCAAGGCACTCATAAAGGTTATAGGATATGGATTCTGATGTGGATTAAACCTTCATTTATTACTTATTAGATATGTGACCCTGTTTAAATCTGAGGCTCAGTTTCCTTATCTGTCAGGTAGATACACTATCCATACCCAATTCAAAAGATTGGTAGGAGGATCAAGATAAATGTATATGAAATTTCCTTATAAATTAAAAACCATTCTGCAAATATTGTTTTTTTCTTCATAGATTTGAGAAAGTTTATACTCATAACCTGTATTACTTGGCTCAAGTCTACCAGCATATGGAAATGTTTGAAAAGGCTGCTCATTATTGCCACAGTACTCTAAAACGCCAGCTTGAGCACAATGCCTACCATCCTATAGAGTGGGCCATTAATGCTGCTACCTTGTCACAATTTTACATCAATAAGGTAAGCTTTTCAAAGTAGTTATCTAACAGAGTTGCTGATAGCATATATAAAAATAGAACCAACGATACCTTGAAAACGTCCTCTTTTAAAAATAGGTATCTTGTATTTTATGATGTAAACTAGACAGAAAAATGCAGAAAAATTTGCCAGTGTACAGTTTTGTAGCTATTGTTGCATTAATCCTTTTGGGTCTTAAAATACTGTTTTATCATTGTTTCACACGTTGCTAGCCATAAAATTATGTGTTACCTAAGATCAATTCTTTTTTGATATAAGCATGCTATCTCAATTCATTTTAGTGAGATATTACCTTAAATGGCAGATTTTATCTTGTAGATAAAACTTTAGGCAATGGTAATCTGGTAACTGAGAATTTGTCTGAGGAAGTTGACTGTTAAATGTGGGCTTTGATAAAAGCATGTGATGCATTTCAGTTATTCTTTAGAATTAACTCTTCTATAATAATTTTTCTGTATTAGAAATATCTCTGCTTAGTTCTAGAGTTTCAGGTCTTAACTTCTTTTGGAATATTACACAGGAAGAAATTTGAGCTTTTCAGTCGTTTATTAGAATTATTCAGAATCATGTTGGTATATTCTTAATTTATTTATTTCTTCCTTTAGTCTTAAGAATTTTTAATGCTAAAACACTTTTAAACCACCTTTCCCAGCTAGATTTTTATTAATCCTTAATAAGATAACTCAGCAATAGAAATTACTTTTACTTATATTTCTGATTTATAAGGCTCTCCAAAACTGTGGTAATTCTTTGCTTATGAGAGTTCCTTCTTAGATCTCTCTGGTTACCTGCTGCTGTAACTTCCTTGCTGGGCCTTTATCCTTTCTAAGATTTTTGTTAGTGCTGGTTCTGTAAATGCACCCTATGTTTAAAGTATTGTCCCACAGAATTTCATTCAGAAAAGCTATTAGCAGGAGAGAAAGGGCTGCGGCTACTGCAGCATCGCTTCTAGGACTTTGGTCTAAGATCAAGCATGTAAGTAATGCTACTGCATATATCAGAGCGTTCAGTTAAATCTAACTCTCATGAATCCATTTCATTGTAGTCATCATGAGAAAATGTTATCTGGTGCCTCGCTTATGGTACCTTTTTTATAGCTTTTGGAGGCCTCTTATTTTGTTTAGCAACTTTCAAATTACATATTCACTGTAATTTTAGTTAACACTTAAAACAACATGGATATTAATAATACTAAGACATCTAGACATTAATTGAAAGTGTAATTAAAAATTTAAAGTTGTTAAGCATTGCTTATATGGAGCATGCAGTAATTTTCATGGGTCCCTCCCCTATCCTATACTTTTATTCATTTGTTTTTGCTTTTATTTTCTTAGCAAAATGTTTTATACATTTTGTTAAAACTAAGTTATATTGCAAAGAGAGAGATTTGAATCATGTTTTTTAAAGAACCAATTGTCATTTATATCACCTTCATCTTCACCTGGTTCCAGTGATGAGGTTTTGCTACTTGACGAATCCCTACCAGGCAAGTGCTAAAGTCCCACATTTACCAGCCACCTAGAGGGCTTGAGGCACTCACTGTTAGGGTCGTGGTTGCTCATGAGGAGCCAATCTGAAAAAAGCTGAAGTGATAATTATGGATAAGGGATTGTAGAGGGACAATTAAAGCTGCTTTATATAAACTAACTTTTTCAGTTTTGAGGTTTAACACTAAGGTTTTGATCATAGATGTTACTGGGCTAATACTGCAAATGGTCCCCAGCTGTCCTCAAGGTGGCTTCTGAATTTGCCATAAGGAAAGCTACATTTAATGCTGAGATTTTAAAGCCATAGCCAACCTTTAAAACTCATCTTAGCAAAATCAGATATTACTAATATGAATTAGACATTATATTTAATGAGGGTGGCTTCCAACTAAAAGTTGGACTTTAACTTTGTACTTTTGCTGAGTGGTCCTGAGACTCACATGACAAATGCAACATATTTATATTAACAAGGAGATATTCTCTAAGTGTTTGAGAGGTTTACCATGCCCAGATTTGAATTATGAAGCCTTTAAGTGTGTTAGTAAAACAATATCATAAAGTTTTTACCTGTGGAAATCTGTTGGCTTCAAAATTTGGTGGGAAGTCTCATTATAAATTCCAAAGATTTTAAAAGACAGGAATTTCTTCGTATCAAAATTTATTCTTTTTGCCTTCAAATGGTAGAATATAAAAGTGATCTTTAGACCTAAAAAAATCTTTAAATCCTCTAATAGAATGTAAATGGTCTAAGAATTTATCATGCATAGAACTTTGGCTCTTTGGACTAAAGACGATCTGAAGCACTTTGCGTCTGCAATGATAGCTTGTTGTATACTTATTACCTGGGGAGAGCTAACTTTCAATCAGCAGCTGCCTTTCAGCCAGTTTGGATTATTAAGAGTTTGGGGGCTTATACCACTTTGAGGAAGCTTTTTAACCAGATAATATTATATTATGTCTAATGTACCTTAATGTTCAGCAACTATACAATACAGGGTCTCAATGGTTTTTACCTGATTTTATAGCCTTTCCCATATCCAAAGACTTTATGCAAGTATCATTTGCAAATAAGGCCGTGGGATGACTGCATTTACTCTTGTTCATCTCTTTAACAGCTATGCTTTATGGAGGCCAGGCACTGTTTATCAGCTGCTAACGTCATTTTTGGTCAAACTGGAAAGATCCCAACCGCAGATGACAGTAAGTTTAGTGCATGTGTCATTATATATAGCTTTTTAAAGTTTATTTTGAATTATTTTTAAGCTTTAGAAAATTCAAGAACAGGACAAAAAACTACCATATGCCCTTCCAGTTCACCAATTTTTAGTATTTGCCTCATTTGCAATCACACTTTTCTTTCTGAACCGTTTGAGAGAGGATTGCATATGTTAGGCTCCTTTACTTCTCAATACTTCAGTATTTCTAAAGAATAAGAATGTTTTCCTACATAATCATAGAATAAGAAATAACATTATACAGTTTTTTTCTATAATGCATATTTCTGTTTCATTAATTGTCCCCATGATGCCCTTTACAGCAACTTTTTTCTAGTACTAGAATCCAGTTCGAGATTGCAGTTGCATTTAGTTGTTATAAACCTCTTTAAGTCTTTAATCTGGAATGTTCCTCCATCTCCTTCTCTTTAATCACAGGTGTTTTTGAAAAATACAGGGTAGTCATTTTATAGAATTTCCAGCAGTTTGTGTTTTGATGTTTTCTTATGCTAAGTTTTAGATTACGGTGGTCACCCTTTATCTCTGGGGAGTATATTCCAAGACCCTCAGTGGATGCCTGAAACCATGTATAGTACCAAGCCCTTTATATACTATGTTTTTTTCCTACACATACACACCTGTGATAAAGGTTAAACTCCTTAATGCTTTGGGCATAAGTAAAAGAAAGGGTTACTTGAATACAAGCTCTGTCAATCTGATAACTGGGATCGCTATTAAGTGACTAACAGCAGTTAGCATATACAGAGCATGGGTACACTGTACGAAGAGATGGAACAGGACAGCGTGAGATTTCATCATGCCACTCAGCACGGCATGCACTTTAAAACTTATGAATTGCTTTTTTCTGGAATTTTCCATTTGATATTTCCAGACCATGGTTGACCTTGGGTAACTGGAACCATGGGAAGCAAAACCACAGATAAGGAAGGACTACTGTATACATTTTTGGTTAGAATACTGCGTAAGTGATGTGTTTAAATATTTAGTATTTTAATTGTAGTATTTTATTTAGTCTTACAAATCACGGTTAACATTTATATTTGAGCGAATCAAAGCCACAATGACATATCATCTCACACCTGTTAGATTGGCAGTCATCAAAGTCAAGAAATAACAAGTGTTGGTGAGGATATGGAGAAGAGAGAACCTTGCACGCTTTTGGTAGGAGTGTAAATTGGTGCAGCCACTGTGTAAAACAGTATGGAGGTTTCTCAGAAAGTTAATAGAACTACCATATAATTCAACAATTCTGCTTTGGGGTATATATCCGAGGAAACAAAAAACACTTACTTGAAAAGATACCTGCAGCCCTTCGTTCATCGCAGCATTATTTGCCTTAGCTAAGATATAGAAGCAAAGTAAGGATCCGTCAAGGGATGAATAAAGAATATGTGGTGTATATGTCCAGTGGAATATTATTTAGCCATAAAAAGAGGGAAATCTTTTTTAGGGGAAGGTACAAACTTCCAGTTCTGAAATAACTAAGTCATGGGATGTAACGTACACCATGGTGACTATAGTTAAGAACACTGTATCACATATTTGAAAGTTGCTAAGAGAGTAGATTTTAAAAGTCAGCATCACAAGAAAAGAAATTTTGTAACAATGGTGATGGATGTTCACTAGACTTATTGTGGTGATCATTTTTGCAGTATATACGAATATCGAATCATGTACATCTGAAGCTAATATATTTTATGTTAATTATAGCTCAATTTTTAAAAAGATGGGCACTTTCCATTATAAAAACCTGTAACATGCCTACACAGGGCCCCTGAGTATGTATTTTATAGGTATCAATCCAGTAACTCTTGTTTTCAAACCTTACGAAATTCAGGAACTCATAGGCCATTTCTGAGAAGGAAAGATCAAGGATTTTACATGTAAGTGCAGGTTCCAAAGTACAGTCAATCTTCAGTATTTATGGATTCCATATTTATAAATTCCATATAATTCCATATTCCAAATTATTACATATTTGCAAATTTACCTACTTCCTACAATTTATTTGTAACCCCAAAATCACTGCTCGAGGTGCTTCTGTGGTCATTTGTAGACATGCGCAGATTAGGAAAGAGTTTGAGTTGCCCGAAGTGCACATTCCCAGCTGAGGTTGAGCAAGGCAGCGCTCTACCTTCTTGTTTCAGCTCTCATGGTGTAAAACAAGTGTCCTTTATGTATCTATTTAGTGCCACATTTTTGTGCTTTCTGTTGGTGATTTCATTGTTTAAATGGGGCCCAACTATAGTGCGGAAGTGCTATCCAGTGTCCTAAGCACATAAAGGCTCTGATGTGCTTTATAGAGAAAATAGTGTTAGAAAACTTCATTCAGGCACAAATTATAATGCTGAGGTCAATGTTAATGAGTCAACCATCTATATTAAATAAGGTGTCTTTAAACAAACACATGTAAAATAAGGTCATATATTGATCAGTTGACAAAAATGTTGTGACAAGAAGCTCATAGGAAGCTAATCCTGTATTTCCCCTAGGAGCAGTGTTTCAGCATTCACTAATTTAGTGTTCACAGGGACTTGATAGAACATAACTACCATGATTAATGAGGATCAACTGTGCATTGTTTCCTTGTAAGAGAATCTAGGTAGAAAGTTTTACTGTTTAGGTTAAAACTTTTTCTGCTGAAATGTATGTTCATCTGAAGGAGATAATCCAACCCATCAGTGACTTTCGTCAGCGCGGTGCTTCTGTGTTGCTTGGGAGGTGAGTGACTTGCTTCTCTCCTTGTGGAGCTGGGCAGTGCTACTCTTGTACTTGGCATTGGTGTCGTTGGTGGCACACCCTTGCTGAAAAAGGAAGACTGTGAGAGTATGTGGATTAATAGCACTACTGCAGTAAAGCAAACATGGTGACTGAAAATGTTATTTCATATTATAAAAAGGACTTTTTAAAAATACTAGTGAAAACCAAAATAATTTAAACTATGAAAATTGTTAAAATAAATTTTTCCTTGCAAAAGGGAATTCCTTTCACAGAAGTGACGATATTTTTGTAAAACTGTATATGGGACTCATTACAAAATGAAATAATTGGTCCTTCATTAAATCACCTTCATCATTCTGAATGTTATTTTGGGGGATGCTTGCCATTCAGGACTACTTTTAATTCATGAGAAATCCATTTCAATATAGATTCCACTGAATTGGAATTTTTGACAGATTGGTTAGGGGTTATACTCACTTTAACCTGTTCAGCACTATTTCTTCATTAACAAAGACCTCAGGAGAGGGAAGGTGATGAAAGCAAATGTTTAAACAATTAGAGGAAGGTGCTTTCAATCACCTCATGGGGATCCATTTGTAGACATGAAATATAGAATTTATATTTTAATTAAAGTAAGTATTCTAAAAACCTATATGAATGATCTTTGTATTAGTCCAATTTGATTAATAAGTGTTGAGCACCTACATGTAGCAGATCCTCACCTAAGTTCTTCATGGCCATCATCTCATTAAATCCTCTTAACATTTTCAGACAATCACTGTTACTATCTGTAGTTTACAGATAGGGAAACTGAAGCACAGAGAGGTCCAACAACTGCTCAATGTCACACATACAGTGAGGGGCAGGGCTGGCATCCAAACCCAAGCAGGATTGTTCCAAGCCCTTAACTCCATTGAGCCAAACCAGTGACCTGACCCTTCCCCACCTCATGCCTCTCCAACCCTCTCTATGGGCTGGAGATGGCTGGGGGACTCTGCAGCCTTGGAAATGCTTGGGAATAAGTCTTAGATAAAATTAACCCCACCGTGTTATGTTTGGGAACAAGCCTGAGATCATGATGATAGGCATTGGTTTCTAATAAGGTGATTGAAGTACTTCAGACATGCATTCTTAATAGGGGTGAAAATTGTTTTAGGAAGTGAAAAAAAAGTAAGTTGTTACAATGGTCTTAAAAGAAAAAAAGGAAATCTTGGTATCTGCAACAACATGAATGAACCTTGAGGGCATTATGCTAAGTGAAATGTCAGACTTCAAAGAGAAAGACAAAAACTGGATGATCTCACTTATGATTTTCTTCACAATACTTAGGCCATTACAATCACAAAAACATTTCATATAGTTTTTGCCATACAGTTATTAGATTTTCACACAAAGACACATGTACAGAAGAGTTAAGTTCATTAACTATATAACATGGTGATTATTTGCTATTCATTAAGTAGAAGAGGATCGTCTTAGCTGTCTTCATGCTGAGTAGGCAGGCTGAGGAGGAAGAGGAAGGGTTTGTCTTGCTGTCTCAGCAGTGGAAGAGGTGAAAGCAGAGGTAGGAGACTTCAGGGACAAAGCATCAGTGGAACCAATCCAGAAAAAGTGTTATTGTCCAGGCTTTCTTATTGTACAACAAAAGACAGGCCGCTGGATTTTTCCTGCAAAATTCAGAGGTTAGCAGCTTTATAGATAAGGATACTCCTGATTATAAAACTGACTGCATTTGCACAAAACAGTTAGCCTATCCCTTCCTGCCTTAAATTCTAGGGATTTCTTCTCTTCCTAATAAATGTCCTTTATGACTTTTTTCTTTCTTTCTTTTTTTCCCCCTCAGAGTAGAATGCTTTTGTCTACATTAAAAACCTGTTAAGGCAGATATCCTTTCTTAATTATTTTCTTAATGGCATCTGGGATCTTGTCTGCTGCCTCTTGGTTGATGAGAAGCTACTCCCTCTGTTATCTTGACATTTTTTAAGCCAAACCTCTTTCTAAAAGTAGCAGACCATCCATTGCTGGAATGAAATTCTTCAGCTTTAGATTGTCATATGACTTCCTTTTGCTTTAAATTGTCATATGACTTCACTTTTTCTTGAATCATAACCGTCTATAGGTAAGCCTTTCTTACCCACACAAAAGCCGCATTTTCAGTATGAATAAAAAGGTATTTCTCAAAAAGTGCAAGTTTTTTGTGCCTGCTGATGTAGCTACAGTGATGGCTTCATGAATTACTTTTTCTTTTTTTAAGCAATATTCCTTATGCTGGATTCATTTATCTTGAAATGGTGGGCAACTGCAGCTGCAGAACTCAATCTACAGTACATATCAAGCAATTCGGCTTTTTCTTGTAACGTTGTACTTTTCTCTGCTTCTTGGGAGTACTTTCAGCTTCATTCATGGCACTTCATATGGGTCCCTTGGTATTCGTCAAGGTTTACAGTATTGACTAAGCATGATGAAAAATACATGAGAACCATGAGAGCACTTTTTACTGCAGTATGCAATTTACTGGAGAGAGAAACTGCTTAGAGATGACTAGCATTACAGTGTTTTAAATAGATACTTGCAGTACTTAAGCTCAGTGCAAGAGCAATAGGCTACAAAATTATTATATTATGGTATGTACAGTTAATTTCACAGTTATGATTTAATACTGCATCTTTACATTTGTTTACATTTCTCTTGACTGCAAATGGCACCAGGTACAGTCCGTGTTTGTGTACATAAATTTTGATACATTGTAACTTTTTGTAATAGATTTGTGTATATTTTATGATAGTAAATGGTAAACTAATATCTACATATATTTTATGCATTCATGACATACCCTTAATTTTTCTGATATTTCTAGGCTATATGATTTGTCTGTTTTTTCAAACTGTTGAATATCTCCAAAAAGTTTTCCAATATATTTATTGAAAAAAATTCACCTATAAGTGGACCCATGCAGTTCAAACCCATGTTGTTCAAGGGTCAACTATAGTTTTTTCCTTTTATGAGTTGTAGATTGGTTGAAATCTAAGAGGCCCTTGTCCAAAAAAAAAGCCCACCAGTAATATATTTTTTTACTCTTCAAAATAGAAAGCTAAAAAGAAATGACAATGTCCAGTGTTTTCAGAATGCTTTCATTGAGTAGCCTGATACATTGTTGGTTAGAGTATTTGTCGAAAATAACTTGGTGGTATGTAATATGTAACATTTAATATGGTGTAGACTCTGACCCAGTAAATTTCACTTCTAGGAATCAGTTCTAAGGAAAAATCTAGCTAGATTTATGCACAGAAATCTTCCTGTTTAGAGTGGTTTGTAATAGAAGAATTAGAAACGACAAATGCCCAATATTAGAAGGATGGTTTAAGTATGGAACTATGTAACTGTATACAATGCTATACTTAAAAAAGATGTTAAAGAGTTGATAATTACATGAGTAAGTGTTAGTGGTATAAAATAGGAAGAAAAAGCTATATTCAAAACAGAATAAACATTATGACTTTAGTTTTCACCTACAGATAATACATAAGGAAAAACTAGAAAGAAATATGGAAGAATAATAGCTGCGAGTGCCTCTGGGTGGTAGGGACTTGGGGTGTGTTTTTCTCCCAGTGCTTCAGTGAGAATTTGTTACTTTTATAATCAAGAAAAAGTAATATAAGAAAGAATGCAGCACACAATGAAAATTATAATCGTGACCATTAACTTCGATGAATAATTTTTATAATTTCAGCTGCTGAAGCTGAAGGAGATGTGCCAGAGCTTTATCATCAAAGAAAAGGGGAAATAGCAAGATGCTGGATCAAATACTGTTTGACCTCATGCAGAATGCCCAACTTTCAATGCAGGTAATGCAGTCATGGTTGCCTTTTCTTAAATGAGCAGGTTGTAAGTTAAAGCTTAAAATGGAGATTATGCTTATTGAGCTCACAGCATGTTTATTATGCAAGGTGTGCAGAATGCTCTCATAAATATTTCTTACTTTCCCTATCTCTGCCTTTTAAAATCTTACTTATTGCCTATCTCAAGTAGCACTTCTTCCTAGAAGACTTTCCTTTGAATGGAATATAAATTCCCTGAGAAGTGGGGTCTGTATCATATTCATATTCTACCGTCTCCAGGCAAAACAGGTTCTCAATACATAATTATTAAGTGCATAATTTTCACCCCCTACAGATGTCTCCCTCCTTTAATTCCATAGAACCTTCCTAAGTCACTTAAATTCTGCTTTGTAATATCCCTGTTCATGTTCCTTTGCTTCTTTTTAGACTATAAGCAATTCTTATTGATCTTTATATACTTTATACAGTATATAAATGTATATTTTTGTAAAGGTAAATATATTCGGAAACAGTCCTGCCAGTTTGTAGCTGTATGTTCATGGCAATTTACTTAATCCCTGTGTGCCTCAATTTTCTCACAAGATGGAGATAAAAATAGTATGTACTTAATAGTATTGTTATGAGAGTTAAATTTTATACACACACACACACACACACATGGCTGAGAACAGTGCCTGAGACAGTGCTTCAATAAATATTAACTGTTATCATCATCATCATCATCGATCCATACTGAACCCTAGTTCCTAACCACTAAACAGGAAACTAAATCACTTGGATGCAGTATGCTATGTGTAGATAGACTGTCTTGAAGGAGTTATTATGCTTTTTCCCTTTTTGCATGTATTAAAGTATAATAATTTTTACTAGTAAAAATAATATAGAACCTGTGAAACTATGAAACAAAATAAAACCGAACAAAGCACAAAGCCTCAGAATCATAGGACTTAGAAAGATGAGAACATTATAGAGGTGGAGGTAAATATGAGGCATATTTAGGAAAGAAAGGAAGTAGGGAAAAGAACTAGGAAGTTTTATGTCTAGAGCAGTTGGAGCCAGGAAGAGCTGTCAGGTTTCTTCTGCTCAAAGCATCCAAGAATACATGTAAGTGAACAAGCAGCCAAGGAAGCAAGGAACAAGGAAGCAAGTAGATAAATAAGACCGAAATTCATGGCCTGCATTTAAAGTAATTGAGTCAAGCAAAGTACACTGTGATTTAACTTTTATCCTGCAGTTAGGTGTGTTTTCCAGACTGGGCACTAGAACTTAACCACCTGCTGACTTTAAACTCAGATAATTGCCATGCTACTAAATTACTCAGATTTTTCTTAATCTGACCTTTTTTAGTTACTTTAACTTCATCCTTTGATCATCTGTTTATTTATCTGAAAAGCCTTCTTCAATTCGACTTAAAAACATACACAAATTTATTTAGTTAAGTACTTATTTATGCTAGCTCTGTGCTAGTTATTGTATTATGTTGAACAAAAATAGACTTCATTTTTGACTTCATGTAAAAGTCAACTTTGATACGTTCCACAAAGGAGAGATACATGATATAAGAAGATGTAACAGGAAGAAGTAATATTTGAAGGAAGCTCTGGGAATGAGTAGGAATTATCTGGAATAGAGAAAAGAAGGAGCACCTTTCCATGGAGCTGAAGCAACATGTTTAAAAGTTCTAGGGCATAGAGAGCATGGCATTAGAAGGGATGGAACACAGGCCTGCGAGGCTGGAGCAGAGTGAGAGCACGTGATGTAAAGTAGAGTTCGGGGCTAGAACAAGCAGGGCCTCAAAGGAATGGAAGCCTTAAAGGGGAGCAATCACTTAGGTAGCAGAATGAGAGTGAATTGAGGGAGATTAGACAACCACTGGAACAGTCTGGGTGAGATGTGAAGGTAGCTTGATCTAAGATGGTAGCAGGAGAGATGGAAGAAAAAAAAAGAATGGAATCAGAGGTACTTAGAAAGCAGAACTTTAAGGTCTTGGTGTTAGATTGGAGATGTGGAGTAAAGGGAAAGGTGAGGGGGCATCTCAAGGATGATTCCCCTAAGTTGCTGGCTGTCCGTGTCAATGGAGTTTCCTTCCCTAAAATAATACTAGAATAGGAACCCGCTTGCTGAAGAAGAATGGGAGTTCCACTGTGGACGTGTTGAGGATGAGGTACCTTTGAGTCTTCTGAGAGGAGATGTCACACAGGGAGCTGTAGTTTCGGGTGTGGAGCACGAGAAGAGGTCTAGGCTGTAGCTGTAGACTTGTGAGGCATCCTCCCGTGGATGGCATTTGCAGCCTTGGATGTGGTTGTAGTCTGGAGTGCTGCTGTTCAATAGAAACCGAATACCAGCTACGTACGTAATATACAATTTTCTATGGTTACATTATAAAAAGAAAAACAGGTGAAATTAATTTTATTTACGTATATTTTAACCCAGAATATCAAAAAATATTGTCATTTTTCCATGTCATCAACATTAAAAAACTAAGAGATATTTTTAAATTCTTAATTTTTGTACGAATAATTTCTTGGAATAAACAAAAATTTCTTGGGAATTGAGTGTGCATTATTTTACACAGCCCATGTCGCAGTTGGACTTGCCACATTTCAAGTGCTCGGTAGCCATCCACACATGACTCTTGTTTTGAACAGTGTAGGTCTAGAGAGACATCAAGAGAAAAGAAGAAGAGGACTTGGAGCTGAGCATTGAGGGATCAGATCATTTTATTGGCCAAGAAGAGGAGAATAAGCTTACTCTATTTTAACCGTGTTAGCTCTTTTATTTTTTATTTTTATTTTTTGCCCCAGGAGGTAGGGGAGATAACTTTAACTATGAAGGTAGATTTATTTAACTCCGTCTTCACATTAGTGTCTTTAAAAGACCTTGAGCATTTCTCCGTAATACATTTCATAAGTAACTTAGCATAAACATCATATTGTTCATTTCAATGGCATGTCTGTGAAACATTTTTAGGATTTAAATTGCAGTTTTACTCTAATGTTAAAATACTACTAATAATGTATTACATATATGTTTCATAGTTCTTAAAGTTCTTTCATATGTATTTATCTTATCTGATGGAGTAACTATGAATGAGTTTTAGTTCCTCAGAGGAATAAGTGGTTTATCTATTTAAGTACTTTCTAATTTCTTATATTTGTAACATCCTTGGAATATAATTAGAAGAAAGAAGTTTTAAAAGATGTTTAAGATTATAATACCTCCCTCAGCCAGGCTAGGAAGTAAGAATGTTTTCTTTTTTTTTTTTTACTCTTCAGTTTTCTTTAATATTATTTGACAGCAGGAGATCAATGTTCTCCTTAACCATAATTTATTTTTTCTTTCAGGACAACATCGGGGAGCTTGATCTTGATAAACAGTCTGAACTTAGAGCTTTAAGGAAAAAAGAACTGGATGAGGAAGAAAGTGTTAGGAAAAAAGCTGTGCAGTTTGGAACTGGTGAACTCTGTGATGCCATCTCTGCAGTAGAAGAGAAAGTGAGCTATTTGAGGCCTTTAGATTTTGATGAAGCCAGAGAACTCTTCTTATTGGGTCAGCACTATGTCTTTGAGGCAAAAGAATTCTTTCAGATTGACGGTTATGTCACTGACCATATATTGAAGTTGTCCAAGACCACAGTGCTCTGTTTAAGGTGCTTGCATTCTTTGAAACTGACATGGAGAGACGGTGCAAGATGCATAAACGTAGAATAGCCATGCTAGAGCCCCTAATTGTGGACCTGAATCCACAGTATTATCTGTTGGTCAACAGACAGATTCAGTTTGAAATTGCACATGCTTACTATGATATGATGGATTTAAAGGTTGCCATTGCTGACAAGCTGAGGGATCCTGATTCACACATTGTAAAAAAAATAAATAATCTTAATAAATCAGCATTGAAGTACTATCAGCTCTTCCTAGATTCTCTGAGAGACCCAAATAAAGTATTTCCTGAGCATATAGGGGAAGATGTTCTTCGCCCTGCCATGTTAGCTAAGTTTCGAGTTGCCCGTCTCTATGGCAAAATTATCACTTCAGATCCCAAGAAAGAGCTAGAAAATTTGGCAACATCTTTGGAACATTACAAATTTATTGTTGATTACTGTGAAAAGCACCCCGAGGCTGCTCAGGAAATAGAAGTTGAGCTAGAACTTAGTAAAGAGATGGTGAGTCTTCTTCCAACAAAAATGGAGAGATTCAGAACTAAGATGGCCCTGGCTTAAAAAACCTTTTTTTTTTTTTTTTTTAAAGGAAAAGAATGTGCAATATTGAAGAGGTTTATTTCCCTTAGTCACACAGGCCCAATTCCATTGTGATATTTACTTTTATAGCCAGATGAGTACAGTTTGAACTTGAGATACAGTCAGACCAATTAAGTCTTTACTAGGACCTTAATCAACATAAATAATTTACACTTAATTATGTAAATTGCCTTGTTGTTAAAGTGATGTAATTGGTATGTTAGATTGCTTGTTTCCTATTTAAATATGAACCTTTCCGACCTCAGTTTCTAAAGGTAGGTTCTTTCTTGTCTAATACTTGGATTCTTTAATAGGAAATATGCTGGATAATACCTGTTATGTTAAAATTGAAAAAGTAACTTGCTATAGTTATTCTTCCCCAAATATTTACTTTCCTAAATTCCCCCTAATTTTTTCCTTTTTGAAAATATTAAAAAACTAAATTATGTTGTTGTAAAGTATTGTAAAGTAGTTTGTCTCATTTATAGGGGAAAAAGGCCATGTTGGAAATATAATAAATTGACTTGTTTCACTAATAAAAGCTTCCCTTTACTCGTCTGTTTTCTTGTAAGAATTGATTTTTGATACTTCAAAGGTATTTCTTATCTGAAGCTGGAGAAGAATATTTCTTTGGTAACATTGCACAGATAAAAGACATTAGAATCTTGTTGGCTGTAGTTTCTCATCATAGGATTGTAGCATATTTATAAACCTTTAAGCACTGTTGAAAAAGGATATGTATATCATAATAATATTGTTAACATATGCCATTTTAAGAATTGAAATGGAGTTCCTTTCCAGTGCAAAAATCAAGATCAGTTGTAGAATTTGATAGAGAACAGCTCTGTATGTTGGCTTGCTAGTTAATTTGCTTCGGGAAGTTTAGGACTAAGTCACCTTTAAGATTCTGTAACATTTACATACGTGTGATAAACACCTTTTCCTTTGAGATCAGTCTGCGGGGGTTGGGGGAGGGGGACTTGTAACAGCAATGTGTAATTCAATATTTCAATATTTAGTATTTATTAAATGTCTACAGTGGGTCAGGCATTGTTCTCACTTTTCTAAGCATTGAGGATACAATGATAAATAAGAGAAACTAGATCCTGCTCTCATGGAACAAGGAAACAAATGAGCAAGATGATTTCAGCTTATGAGTGCCATTTAGAAATGAACCAGAGTGATATGGTAAACATTTATGGGAAGGGGTGCTCCTTTAGCTATAGTGATCTGGAAAGGCCTCTGAAAAGGTGGGAGGTGATGCTGAGCTGAGAACTAAATGGGAAAAAATGGCAGCACAGTTAACATTTTTGGTAGAGTATTCCAGGGAATGCTAGGCCCTCAAGCTAGAACAAGCTTTGGAAGGAGTTTGGCATTTAGAAGATAGTAAAGGCCAGTGTGGGTGGTACTGATGTGGGTGGTGAATAGAACAGAGTGGGGCAGGGTGGGGAGTCCAGATGGAGAGGGCCTTGTCGATGAGGGAGAGGAATTTGGATTTATTCTAGGTACAGTGGGAAACTTTGCATACTTTTTTAAAGAGTGGCATGATCTGATATGCATTTTTAGGAAACCTCTTTGGCTCCTACAGGGAAAGACTGTAGAGAAAGGGGGAGGCACCAGAGGGGAAGCAGGGAGACCAGCTAGGATCTCGTAAGATTTACCCAAGTGATTTAGACCAGAGCGATAGAACAGGGATGGCAAGAAGTAGAAAAATTCAGTTTGTGCTTTAGAAGTAGAACCATAGGACATGCTAAAGGGTTAAATGTGAAGCATCAGGAAAAGAATCAAGTACCATATTAAGTTGAAATATGCAGAAGAAGCATTTTTTTTATGAGGGTTAAAAATTAAGTGTTCTATTTAGGTCATATTGAGTTTAGATACATGACATGAAATGGTTGCTAATAACATCCCTTAATCAGACTTTATAAGGAAAGTGAAGGGGAGTTCCAGTGAAGATGGTGGAAAAGTCTAATTCTGACAAACAAAAAGTGAAGATGATCAAGAGGAGGCCAAGAGGAGAATGAAGTTTCTTGGGGATAGTGCTATATCTCTGCATCTCAGCTACTCTCATATCAACTCTCTTGATAACTGATTCTAGAATACATCTCCATTATAAGCCTTTTCTGGTATAGCCATTTTGCTACCAACTTTATTCAACTTCACGACTTCATTTATGTAGTCATTCTTTCATTTAACATAAACTTACTGAGATCTTTGTGTGTGCTAGTCACTGTGCTAAGCTCTAAGAATATGATCTATAAGTCACAGCCGCTAAAATCTTGATAGCATTTCTTCTTCCCAACTGTGCTTTTTAACTTGAGTTCAAAAGATAAAATTCAAGTATAACAGGCACTGGTCTTAAAACCAGTCTATCCCAATAGCCATCAATGTACTACTCTGCTATTTATCATTTGCTGTTTGTAGTGGCTTTTCATGTTTTAAAACTTTATCTTTAGTTATCAGTAGAAAATATTACTGGCTGCTTTGCAATCCTGCAGTCTATTCACATAACCTGTTCCACGAACTGCTTTCCCTGAGCATGGCTTTCCAAAGACAGCTCCCACTGAAACTTTATTGCATCTCTGGATTTTTCAGTAGTCCTCAAACTTTTCAGTCTCAAAGCCCCTTTGCACTTAAAATTGAGGATGCCAAACGGCTTTTGTTTATGTAGGTTATATCTTTCTATGCTTACCCTATTTAAAATTCAAATTAAAGTTTTAACAATTTGTTAAAATTACAATAATAAACCCATTAGATTTAAATATCGCTTATGAAAAATGTTCCTAAAAAAGCGGCATGTTTATATTTGTACAAATATCTTTAATGCTTGGCTTAGTAGGAAACAGGTTGATTCTCATAGCTAGTATGAATGATAAAACATGTCATGTAGCCTCTGGAAAACACCACTGCTATATTTGTGAGAGAGTGAAAAAGGTAACGTTTTCTTATGAAAATACTTTCATGGGATCACCTGCCCCACTCGGAGGTTCCCTGGACCCCACTTTGAGAACCACTGCCCTAGCCTATTCTGTGTTGGGTATGGTGCGGAGTGTTGAGGGTTGGTTTGGGAAACAATAAATCAGCAGTGGTTGGTCTAGGTGTCACATCTGAAGGAAAAATTGAGTCCCTCTATTATTTAGTTCACATTGGTTTGGGTTGAGTTTGGAGTAGTGGCAATGTCTTATTAATTTTTATTATCACAGAATCTTTATTTTATCACAGAATATTGGATTTCTTGATGGCACTGGGTTCTTTTAAGACTATTTTATCTGCTTGAACTCTGCCAAAGCTGTTTCATTGTTTTGTTTTGTTTTTTGGTTTGTTTTCATTCCTATTACTATAGAGTCACTAAAGGGTAGTAGAGGCTGTCCCTTACACGGTCATCATTTGGGGCTAATTTTGCAAAATCTTACATGAAACACATGCCCAGAACCCTTAGAGGTATTGGCGTATGACAGAATTTGGGCTAGAGGTAATGACCTGTCAGACCCATAGATTTATTTCAAATAACCTTTTGTTCCTCTTTTTCCTCACCCCTAAAACTAATTATGAGAACAAAGACTACCTACCGAGCTAATAAAAACATGATTTTTGACACAAAAGCCCTTTGTAATTTTCTTTTGAATCTTGCTAGATTTAGACAACAGGCTAAAATCATCAATTATTCATTCACTTATTCAGCAAGTATGTGTTGAATGCTTACTTATCAGAAGACTGCATAATACCTGTCAATCTTAAGCAGTTGTCTGAGAAAAACGTTTAAATTTATATATGGATATTGGGGTCTTGCAGACTATGTAGGCTATCTTTTAGGGGAAATCCTAGTTATTCGTAACTGGTTTGTTTAAATGCCATCCTCATCCCTTTGCGGTTATTCTTGGGGGACCACACTGGTTGAAGAAGAGAATTTTCCCTTGCAATCCCTGGGGGAAAGTTATTGCAATTGCCTATGACTCAGTGGAGTTTTCTGAGTCATCTACATCTTGTTCATCTCTGCTTTTCAGATCTGTTTGAGCCAAGGCTGTCAGCTTCTCCTTGAATCATGTGAGAGGAAGGGCTTGATAAACATGCATTTTCCTTTATTTATTTTTGTTTGTGATTACAAAATAGACATTTCATTTGCTTTAGCCAATTAAATTTCTTCTTATACTTGGGGGTTGGCCAATGTTCTATAAAGGGCCAGATAGTAAATATTTCAGACTTTTTAGATCATACAGTCTATTGCAGCTATTCAGTGCTGCTGTGAAAGCTGTGATAGGCAATACATAAATGAATGCATATGGCTGTGTTGTAATAAAACTTTACTCGTGAAAACAGGTGGTGGGCCAGATTTGGCCTGTAGGCAGCTTTGCCAGCTTTTACTTGTTTACTTTTAGAGTCTCTTTTTACCTTATATATAAAATACTTAGAAAAGCTGATGTTATTGAGCACTGTCTAATCAATTCTAGGCCCTCTGCTAAGCATTTTATATGCATTATTTCATGTAATTGTCTAAAAATACTTTATGACATGGATACCATTACAGAATGTGAAACTGAGTCTTTGCAGAGCTTCAGTGGCTTGTCCAAGGTCACATATAAATATCTTTTACAAAGCCAACAAGCTGCTGGTTCTATCAATTTTAGTTTGAATGGACTGTAAGAAGGGACAACTAGACCTAGAGAGAACTCAACTAAAATTGCTGACCAGCCATTAAGCCAGGCAGACGCTATATATGAGAAGATTAGCCTAAAGTCATCCATTGTCCGAATCATAATTATAGCTATAGCTATATATACATAGATTATTTAAAAACTATCCATTTTGTAGAAAAGTAGCTATTGCAGTATTTCCAAGCTTTTCAGTTATCTATGTTGCACATGTGTGTGATTATCACAATAAGTTACTAACCATGAAAAAAGAGAAAGCTCAAAGACGTTAGGGCAATAACGTTTTTAAATTGCTCGGTGTAGACAGATGCCTTCACATTGTAAGTGGCAGTACACAAATGGTGTACTTTTAGTCATTTTGCACTCTAGAAAGATGTAATCTTTTGGTGGAAAAAAAATCAATTAGGGACCATAATAGCCACTCAAATTGTTTTTATCATATATTCTTATTGGACTTTGTAAAAAACCTAGAATGGGAAAAAAAATTCAAGAAAGCAACCAGGGACTATGCTTCAAGGAAAAATCCCAGAGAAAGTACAGCCCACATAAAATTGCACCCATATAACCCATTTGATCCATACCATCCAACTAGACTCTAAACCAGTAGCTTCATAGGAAGGTCATGACCTAACATTAATTTTTATCTACAGGAAGTGACAGGAAGGCCTTATATATTCTCTATATGAAAATAGGGTTCAAAAATAAAGTTAAGAAAAACAAACCAGAGAACCTGCTGGTTGATAATGAGCTTCTGAATTCATCATGACCTGTGGCAGCCACATACCAATTCTGTCAGTACAGAGCCCTTCTCCCCGACTCCCTTCTGAATTATTTCACACTCTTTCTCCACTGGTTATCTTAATCACTTTGCCTTTCCTGTTACTGCTCTAAGCGAGGTTGTTATCAGGAGACTCATTACCCTCTGAAGTCATCTGTAATCTTGTTTGGATGCTTTTTAGGCTTTTAATTTTTCCCCAATGGCACTAATAGTACAATCGTGTTAAGAAATTTAAAAATTGAAAACAATCTTCAATCTGTTCTACTGATTATGCAAAACTATAAGATGGCTTTAAGATCTTATTGTCCTTTAACAACATTACACTTACAAATAAGGAGAGGTCCCTCTCACTCTGCCCTGGTAGAAGACCACCCTCTGTCTGTGGAATGTTACCTCTTTTCTAATAAACTTTCCTTTTGACTCTAAAAAGATAATGAGAAAGGATTTCCAAGCTCCTCTGGAAGAATAGCATACGTTTCACTCACTGAGGATGTGCCAGAATATTCCAAGTTGTAACCTAATTCCATGGGTCTGCTTTTACCTTAATTTGTAAAAAAAAATATATAGATACATATATTATGTGAATTCAATAGAGCAGGTATACCAAATATAAAGGAATGTTTGGAATGATCTGACTTGATGTGCTTACACATTAGAAATGAAAGTCAGAGATTGTGAGTTTCCATGGGGTGCTTAGAGAACTAGGCAAACACCCTCCAAGAACAGCTGATAATGTATGATGCTTGGGTGATCACTGTTCAGCTGAGATGGTACTACGCTGTTGGAGACAGAGAAAACAAATAGGTTTCAAATATGAGCTCCAAATAGTATTGGTTACTAATTAAGCTGCTTCTCACATGGGTGACTGTGTTGTTCAAGGGTCAGCAGCAGAAATTTGTTTATATAATTATTTAATGATTGTTAATGACTATTGACGAATTGGGTAGTTTGCTTAAGGTCATATTTTCAATAATAGGTAGGAGGGCATTGTTTCCTAGAGTCAAGTCCCAGGATCACCTGCATTAGGATCGTGTAACGGTTCTTATTAAAAGGCAGATTCCCAGGATCTAGCCCAGAACTAATGAAAAACTCTGGGATTGGGGTCCAGGAATCTACATTTTAGTAGAACTCTATGTGATTCTTACATACATTAAGTGCAAGAATCTCTTTTCTTAGAATTAAGAGAAGGAAGCTACGGCTAGAGGTGTTTTGGAGCAGCTGTTATGGGGAGGAGCATCCTGAACCTGAAAGTCATTTGGTGCCTTTGGATCCTAAGGAAAGGTTGGCCTAGGGACAGAGGGATAAACAATATTCTCAGCGGTTTTAGGTAGCCAAGGAGCTGCAACTCTCTCCTCGTTCTCTAAGCACTTCCTCTTATACTAGAATTCTGCTGGGGGCATGCCAGTGCTGGGCTGAGACTGGTAACCACAGCACTAGGTCTCTCCAGGCCCAAGGGAAACGTCCTAGATGAAAGCTGAGGACTCCCTAATGACCGCTGAAGAATATTCTAGAATGCCTCAGGGAGGCAAGGAAAAGGAAAGAGGTTGTTCCACAAGGAATGCAGACTGCAATTCTTAGATTTGAATGAAAATATCCAAATGGTTGTCCCATGAGGCGTGACATTAACTCCTCTGCATGTGGAGCCAGGACCACCTCTCAGGAACCTGATAAGTTTGGAATGAAACAAATTCTCACACCTAAGAAAGGCTGTGTTCTGGTGATACCTGGTTGAAATGAAAATTGAGTACCTGCTTATGGTGATGCAAGTTTTTCTCCTATAGTAGACAGCATCTCTGCCCTAGGGGAATCTCCGAGGTACAGAATGGAACCGTACATTTGTAACTTGAATCCGCCACTAATACTGTCTTCCTTTGGAGGGGAGGAGAGTTACCTGCCAGGTGGATGAGAGCTTAGAACTCTGAGAAAAATGTGATCCTGTTCTCATGTTTCTGTAGCCAGGAAGCCCAAGACACCAATATATGCAGCACACGCAGTGCATAAAGTCAAACATACCAATATATGTGCATATAGCATATGGCAGACTTAGCCATTGACCAGGAGTCCAGGGACCTCCATGCTGCTAAGCCCAAAGGAAACTTCAGTCCTCATCATTCCTGACCTCTTGATGGTATGGTATTTGACAGACTGATGCTTTTTCCTTGAAATGTTTCTTTCCTCATCCTTCCATAATACTGCACTTTCCCACACTTCTACCTTGCCTGCCCTTTGTGTTTCCTTTAAGGGTTCTTAAAATTTGTCACTTTATGATAATCCTTAGCATTCTGACCTAGGTTCTTATTCTCTCCACGCTCCCCAGGGCGATGTCATCCATTCTTAAGATATTGGTTACCATAGATACATAGTTCTTAATCTTTGTAGTTTACTTATTTCAAATTAGAATATGTCGAATATTACTTAAACTCATTCACACACTTGCATTGATTTTTTAAAAAAGTTATTTTAAATAATATTTTTAGATCAGTTTGAAGTACCCTTAATTTTAAAAAGATTCAAGGAGTTTGAAATGAAAAGTAGTGGTCCCTGGTGCTATCCTTCCCTACATACCACCCACCCCACAAGCCACTCCCAGGAGGAAACCTGTTTAACTGTCTTCTGGTGGTTACCTGGATATGTGGTAATAACATGTTCATATCACTATTTCGTAAGTTGTCAACTTAAAACTATCTGTTGACTTCTTTCAATGATAGTAAAAGATTTAGCTCACAACACCTACCTCCCCTCCTCACCTTTTTCCATTTATCCTCAGTATTAATGGCTGAGGTTAAACTATATATGTATTAAATATAAATTATGTAATGACTATATATACACATGCAAATAATACCGAAGTGCGTATGTGTAAATATGTATATGCATGTGTGTATTTTTCCATTTCTTGACCATCTACTAAGATTAGAATATTATTTCCCTTTTAACTTTCATTTCCTCATCAACCTCACAAACCACCTACCTTTTCGTTTATACATTGGCAGTGTTGATAAATATATGTTTTATTATGTATACATTTTATTGCCATAATCAATTTTTGTTGTAGAAAGATTCTAAAAGTTAATAACTTGTATTTACATAACCATGACTATATAAAATCAGCATTGTAGAATTAAGTAAAATATACTATGATTATATTTCTTTCTTGCACTGATTTATATCTTCCTTGGAATTACTAATTACCTTATTTCCCCCCCCCCCTCTCAGTATTTGCCCTTAATCATATTCTGGCTGTCAGACTCACCATATCATCTATTTATTTTTTTCCCCTTCCGAAGACCTCCCTCCAAGAGCCCTTTTTGCTGCCCCAATCTGCACTGATTGATCTCTATATCTGATGTTCAGCCATCATCCTTGGACTTCCCTTCATTGGTCTCCCAGAGGGGAGTCACTCTTCTCTGGATCCTGTATCTTCTGTTTTCTTGGTTTATTAAAATTTAATTTAAAAACTAACATATGCTTATTATAACAAGTATATAAAAATATCCTTTCATTCTCCCCCAGCCTTGCCAAACCTGAGGGAACCTAAGTCAACACTGTGATGGCTGCCCTTCTACACATTCATCTATGCTCAAATACATGTATTCAAACATATGAACACATACACGCTCCCTTCTGTTTTGTTTGTTTGTTTGTTTTTACAAAAAGGGAATCATTACACATCTTAACACTAACTTGCTACGCTCAACTTAATTTTTATCATAAGCCTTTCTCCAGCTCATTCGGATTAATATAACTTTTTAAATAAGCTGCTTCTGATTCCACAGCATGGCTATACGCTTTTGTTCACCGATTTCCTATGATGGTCAGGTTATTTTTAGTTTTCATGTCACTAACAAACCAATAAACATGCCCGTGAATGAACCTTACATATTGATATATACTGATGCTTTTATTTTGTAGGATAGATTTCTAAAACTCGAATTAGTAGGTCACAGGACATGCATATATTATTTTAACTTTCTCTGGGAGTATAACATACATACCAAAAAGAGCATGCATCATAAATGTACAATTTAATGAACTCTCACAAACAGAACACACAAGTGTGGCCAGCACTCAGATTAAGAAACAACATAGCCAGCACCTGAAGAGCCCGCCTTATACTCTCTTTAGGTCAATACTCCTCTCCCAAGGGTACCCGCCCCAATCTGACTTCTAACGAGGTGCATAATTCTCATCATAAGATCGCCACTTTATTCTCCCTAAGAGTCTAGCAATTCACATTCCCACAAATAATGCACAAATGTATCAATTTCCCCACGTCTCTCTTACATTGTCACTTTCTATAACTTTCTGCTTACCTGGTGGGTGAAAATGGTATTCATTGTAATTTAACTTTCATTTTTCTGAGTAACCAGTGAGGTTGGGCCTAAGGGCACAAACTCCTTCATTTACAGGTGAGAAAACCAAGGCTCAGAAGAGCACTGATCTCACCTAAGTTGCTTTGAAGTTTGCTTGATTTCTGTGGTTAGCAGTGTTTTAAGGCTCAGCAAGGAACCATAGATCACTCCAAATGAGTAAAGTTCCCTAAACGCCTCATTTAAGCTCTAAAGGAGAGTAGGGAAAGAGGGATACACACATACCTCCTTTATTCTGCTGGGCCTGGGAAGACAAACTTGTTCTGCCTCATATAAAACCTCTGTGATTTTATAGACTTGGGTCAAAGACTGGGGCATCGAGGGAAAGGGAGACATACTGAATGCAGGCAGGGATGGCTGGCTGTGGAGGTAGTATAAGTAATTCAACCTGGTTGAGGAAACAAGCAACCACGCACACAGCAAATCTCTAGTGAGAGCATGATGGCGGCAGAGAAAAGTGGAAAGATCTGCGGACTGAAAACCAAGAGGCTTTGGGGCATTGCTTGCTCTCTCAGAACCTGTTTTCTCCTCTCTCAGAAGAAGGGCTTGGAGGCCACTGAGACACACAGCCTGGGAAGGAGGAAGGCCCTTGACGATCTGCGTCCAAAGCCAGTCAAGACAAACAATTGTCCTCACACGTCTGAAACTGTAACAGCAGCAGGCAGGACTGGTCCGCACGCGAATGAGTATGTGCGTAGAGGCCGAGGATGAAAGTTACATAGGAGAAGTGGGACTAGAGCCAAGAGCCCCGAAGGGAACCAGTGGAGTTACAATAAGCAGAAAGAAGAACATGGTGTAATCTGTGGGGGAAGAGATGGACAGGAGAGTTGGATCAGTTTTAACACCAAAGGCCCAGAGAAGAAAATGAGAATAACTGTGACTGAAGAAGATACTGAAAGAAGGACTTATGGAGACATGAGGGTGGAAAGATGGGCTGAGGCCAGACAGATTGGTCCATGAAGTACCTGAGTGTGGACTTACCCTGTGGCTGTGTTATAACAGGGCTGTGTTAGGAGACAACTGGTTAAATAGTTTTCTAAACTAAACTGTAACAAATTATCACACATTTGGTGGCTGCTGGAACAAGTCACCCAAAAGTTGGTGCCTTTAAATGACACAAATTTATTATCCCACAGTTCTGCACGTTAGAAGTCTGACATGAGTCTCACTGGGCTAAAACTAAGGTTTTGGCAAAGCTGCATTCCCTTCTGGAGACTAGAGGAGAATCTGCTTTCTTACCTTTTCCAGTATCTGGAAGCTTTCTTCATTCCTTGGCTTGTGGCCCCTTACTCCATCTTAAAAGCCAGCAAAGGTGATCTGCATCCTTCTCACATCACTCTGACCTGTTCTTCTGCCTCCCACTTCCATTTTAAGGACTCCTTGGATTACACTGGTCCCACATGGGTAATCCAGGTTACTCCTATTTTAAAATTATTTGATTAGCAGTATTAATTCCATCTGCATCCTTAATTCTCTTTGCCATGTAAGGTAACATAGTCCTAGTTTCCAGGGATTAGGATGATTAGGACATGGCCATCTTTGGGGTGGGGATCAGTATTCTGACTACCATTCTGTGTTAGTTGGGACTCTTCACAAGAAAGACAATAGAAGCAAATATACCTGCTTAAGTAATTGAGGCCTCACTACCTTTCCCTCTTCATCTCTGGATATGCTTTCCCCTGTGTTGGTTTTCAGGCAGTTTCCGAGGCTTACATCCTAGCAGCTTGGCAACATAAAGGAGTCTCCTCTCCCAGTAGTTTCAACATAACCTGGGATAATAAGTATCACCCTGATTGACCCAGCTTCTATCCAGGGCTGTCCCTGGACCAAATGCTGTGGCCTAGGAGACAACTCTCATTGGCCAGGCATGAGTTTCATATGCACCTCTGGAACCGAAACAGGGGAAGCTCCACCAAACAGAATGGAGTTGGGGATGGGTGGTTTCTTAGAGGAAAACCGGCAGACTACTACCCCCAAAAAACAATGGTGGGGACAATTGTACAACCATGTGGATGCATGTAATACCACAAAACCGTACACTTAAAGATGATTAAAATGGTAAGTTTTATGTGATGTGTATTTTATCACATAAATAATCAATTGACGCTACAGAGTCAACCCTTGGGCTTTTGCTAGACCTTTTAGAAAAGAGGATCTATCTTTCCATGGAGATTACTAGAGTGGTCTGAGCCTACGTTGGAGCTGCTGGGGCCATCATGTCACCATGTAGGGAAAAAATCTGTCTGAGAACAGAAATGACATGAGGAAAACAGAGCCCAAAGATGCAGGGAGATTCCTGATGATGATCATGACACATGGACCCAGGCCTGCCAGAGGGCCTGACCCACTCAATAAATTCCCTCTTATGTTTAGGTCAATTTAAGTTGAGTTTCTATCACTGGCAATTAAAAGAGTACAGCTTTTAAAAAAGTAAAAAGAAGGACTCCTTGAGCCATGCCCTAGGAGGAAGATATCACCAATCTATTCAAAATACCATTGCATCTAAGCTTATCAGTCCACACTGTCCTGTCTGTGTGAAAAGATGTGGTATTGTTATGTACATGAAGCTCAGGTAGAGTGAAGCAAACTCCATGTAAGACGATTCAATTTAACAGGAAATATGATTTGGGAATTATTTTCTTTAAATAGTGGTTCTCAGAATGTGGTCCCTGGATCAGCAGCAGCAGCAGCAGCTGGAAACTTGTTGGAGATGCAAACTCAGGCCCCATACCTGGTCTGCCAGCTCTGGGGTGAGACCAGAATCTAGATTTTTACTAGCCTTCCAGGTAAGTCTGATGCAAGCTCAAGTTTGAGAAGCACTGTCCTAAAAGTGCTTTTTTTTTTTTTTAAATAGTTTTGAATATTTTAAATGTAATTCATTTTGACCAAATAGATTTTACTGTGGACTTTCAGGGAGTACAAATTACTGCCAAAGTGATATGCAGTACACATGGGAGCACATGTCATATTAAATTATTTGCTTTAAAATGTTTAAAAGTAATATGTAACCGTAACTTAAACAAAAATTTGTTAAAAAGGACGAGGAATGTTGAGTAGAAAACAGCAAGAGAAATCCACAAACGGCAGTTGCCTCAAGGTGGAACAAGGACACCCTGAGGACCAGAAGTCACGTGACAGTTCTGAAAGAGAGTTAGACGTGAGATGTTGAGGGAAAGCGAAGACTGTAAGAACAGAAGCCTCAAATCAGTGGTTCTCAAATTTTGTGCCTTAAAACCACTTCACATTTTTAAAAATTATTGAATTTTGTTGCCGTGGTTACAGTCATTGATGTTTACCAAATTAGACATTAAAACTAAGAAAAAAATCTAAATGACAACAATAAACTCCTTACATGCTAACTTAATTAACATGTTTTATGATAACTGTATAGCCCAAAATGGAAACACACACACACACACACAACTAGTGAGAAGAGTGGCATTGTTTTACAGTTTTTCATGTCCATCTTATGAGCAAGATAACACTGGATTCTCCTATCTGTCTCTGCATTCAGTCTGTCGTGGTACCACATATCACACAGCTTCTGAAACTCCACCGAAATGAGAGTGAAAATAGCAAATAACATCTTAGTGTTATTGTGAACATAGTTTTGACCTCACAGACCCCTGAAAAAGCCTCAGGGACACCCAAGAGCCCCTGGACACACTGAAAAAAAAAAACCTACTGCTCATTGGAAATAGACCTGGATTTGAGTTCTGGTTGTGCTGTTTTCTAGCTGTGTGATCTTCGGCAAATTAATTAACCTTTCCAAGCTTCCCTTTTCTCATCTGTAATGGAGCTCACCTCATAGCTTTGTGTGATGGTTAAATAAGATAACATATGTGCCTGGAACACATTCAGCACTCAGTAGATATGACCCATTTCTGTTGTCACGGAAGTTGGGGCTGGGTGACTGATAAGTAGTAATGTCATTGGCAGGAATAGGGATGTAAAGTGCAGGGGGAGGGTGGTAAGAAAAGTTCAGTTGGGTCATGGCGTGTTTGAGTTGATGATGGGCACCCAGGTGGACCAGCTGGGCTGGAGTGCTGGGGTCAGTCCCCAGCCTGATACTATGATTTGTGAGTGGTAGAGTCACAAGAGGAAATGGAAGATGTAAAGGCCAAGAATGCCAGCTCTGTGAGGACAGGAACCGTGTCGGAGCCCCAGCTCTGAGCACAGTGCTGGGCACAAAGCGGGCGTTCAGGAGTGTTTGTTGATGTGATTGAATGCACTCTGGGGTGGGGCGGGGGGAATCTACTGCTCAGGAGTGGCGTGGAATTGCACCAGGGAAGGGAAGGCAAGCTAGTTGTGGACCATGGACAGCGGGGAATGGCTCTGATGCTAGCTGTCCTGAGACAGGCAGGGATGCCAGTCTCCTGTGGAAACATTTGCTTTCATCAGCGAGGGCATCTTCCTGAAGTTCCGATTGAGATAGCCACCTTGTCAATTGGGCCCACTTAACTGGGCTCAAGATCTGGACAAACAGGTAAGAGGGGTCTTGGCGGTACTCAGGTCCTCTAGCTGTCACTTCACACTTAGGCGCTCATTTATGTAGGTTACCTCACTCCTGCGTTGTCTTGTTTCCTGTTGCGGGAGGGAGCGAAAGTGTGTTTTCATGTGATTCTTGAAGTCGGGATTAACAGTAGATTGTTGACACTCTAGTCTCACAGAAGAATAAAGAGGAGTTGCAGGACAGACTCCGAGGTGTCTTCTCCATCTGCGTCCGCTCCTGCCCAGATGTGCAGGGAGTACACAGGATGGGGACCCTCCCTCTCCACCCTCCCCTTGGCCCAATGCTCTCCTTTTCCGGGATGTACCTGCAGGCATTGTCTTGGAGGCAGCAGCTACAGGTCCCCATAATTTTTCCATCAAGCCTGGAAGGGATAGCTTTAAGGTCAATATGATTTCAACAAAGTCATTCTTTCTTAACTTTAATTTTAGTTGTTTTAGAGCATGTCAATGGCTGAAAACTACTGGATAATGGAGATCCGGGAACCCATTTTGACTTTGGACTTTAATTCTTGGGGAAATAATTCCCTTTTATATGTGCTTTTGCTATGAGCTGTGTATTTTTAGATTTAACTTTATCATGTGAGAAGGACTCTCTGCTGAGGGCCTCTTGGTGATCCTTTCTTGGATGGATGTGTCTGATGGCTTATCCTTCCTGTAGGGTGCCAAAGGACACAGAAACAGGTCACTGGGCTGGCCCTTCTTGGGATGGGATCTGGTCTCCCCTCCGCTAGTGTAGTAGCATCACTGCCTTCATGGTAGACCTCCAAAGACACCATGGTCAGGCCACCTAGAGAGAGGAAATTGATATCTGTGCCTTCAGTGTTCTCAGAAGGAGTAGGTCTTGAGGATGCACTTCTGCTTCCATGCTGTTCTCAGAGCCTGGCAGAATGCATTTCCATAGTTGGAAAGGTGACTCAGCTGCCACTGACACTCATGTGGAAGTCCAGAGGCCTGGATACCCTTCAAACTCTGCTGCCAGGGGCCCCACTTAGACCTGACCCTCCTTACCAGATGCCAGACACTGTGCAAAGCATTTGCGTGTATATCTTTTCTGACCCACCCAGCCTTAGGAAGTAGATGCTGTCACTGTGGCCCAAGTCACAAAACTAGTAAATGCCTGAGATGGTTAATTTCATGTATCACCTTGGCTAGGCTATGGTGCCCAGCCGTTTATTCCAGCAGCAGTCTAGATGTTGTTGGGAAGATTATTTTCAGATGCCTTAGTCTGTTCAGGCTTCTATAATAAAGTACCATAGATTGAGTGGCTTCTAAACAATAGAGATTTGTTTCTCATTGTTCTAGAAGCTGGAAATATGAGATCAGGATCTCTGAGTGATTGGGTTCTGGCGAGAGCCCTCTTCTGGGTTGCAGACAGCCGTTTTCTGGCTGTCTCCTCACATGGTGGAAACAGCAAGCTAGCTCTCTGGCCTCTTATAAGGACATTAGTCCTGTTCATGAAGCCTCCATCCTCATGATCTAATTGTCTTCCAAAAGCCCCACCTCCTAATACAATCACACTAGGATTAGGGCTTCAATATATGAATTTTGAGGAGACACAATCAGTTGATTGTAGATGAGATTAACATTTAAATCAGTAGACTTTGAATAAAGCAAATTACCTCCCATAATGTGGGTGGGCCTCATCCAATCAGTTGAAGGCCATAAAAGAAAAGACTGAGATCTCCCAAGAGGAAGGAACTCTGTCTCCAGACTGCCCTTGAATTCTAGACTGCAACATCAACTCCTGTGGGCATTTCCAGCCCGCTGGCCTTCCCTGCAGAGTTTGGATTTTGCCCATACAATCCCATTAGATAATTCCTTAAATCAGCTGTAGTAATGGAATGCTTTCATAGGCAGAAACTGGATGCATCAAGAAATTTATTAGCAAAGTAAAAGAAAGGATTGTTTCAGCCCAGGGCACTTTTCTTTGGGGAAGGACATCAGGGGTTTTAATAGGTAGATTACCTAGTGTTGACTAGGAAACCAGACGGTTTCAAAATTCCATTCCTGGAAGAGGCTGAAAATATAGTTAGGTTAGGTATTAAGTCTTGGTGGCACTTAGCAAAATTGACTTCATTTTGGACCTGTTGTTTTTTATTGAACAGATTTGAGCCCAGTTTGGACTCCAAAGCCCTGGAGTTAATCACTGTCCCATTCTGCCTTCCAGCTATTGATGGTGCTTATTTAGCAAAGTGCCAGGGGATGTGAAGTCCAGAGACAGCCCCTGCCCCTCAGCCTAGCCAGATGAGGGGCACCTGTCAGCATAAGAACGTCCAAACTGTAGACAATGTTTATACATTTCTTTGAGCCAAAATGGATGACAACACCAGGAGGCAAGATCTTAAATGCTCCGCAGAATAACAGTTTTGCAGCTTCTTTTATGCATTTAAGTTAAGGAGGTACTGTAAGGAAGATCACATGGAGGTGGGAGAAAGCAAGGCAGGGATTGGGTGACAGGGTAATTTACAAGATTATGTGCTCTCTTGAGGGTCATTATACCTTTGAGGGCTATTACTTTTGGTGTTTCAAAGATATGTTAACCTAGATGCCCCAGAGCAATGGACAGGGCTGGCTTAAAACCTTTCCCCAAAGAAGTTATAGGCCTGGCACTTAGCGACCCACCATGACCTGCCCAGTTAGGAATTGATGATTTATTATAACACCCCTTTTTCATCCACACATCCCAAGGGCTAACTCCACTTCTTACTGATTCCACATCAACCATGGTGGAAATCACTGCCCTAGCCATCTAAGTGTGAACTGCCTACGTAGGCTCCTGAACCTTTACTCTAGAGGCAGAGCTGTTGCAATTTGTTATTTCTCTATGTAAAGTAGCCAGCTTGCTATTCGTTCCTTTTTCACTGGAATTTGAAAAATCGAGTACCACTTCTGTGAGCAGTGTTATAATGTAAAAGGCAGGTACCTCTACAGGACCCTGTGTAGTCTGCATGTGTGTTTCTATGTGTGTGTGTGTGTGTGTGTGTGTGTGTGTGTGTGTTCTGTATGTGACCAGAATATAATTGTGTGGGTTTGGGTATAGCTGCTGTCATCTGCATAGTGCCAACGGTGAGACACAGCCCTTGCCCTCAGGGGGCATGCAGCCCCCCTGTCATCCTGAAGCCTGGGTTTGAAGGGAAATCAGGAGCAGTAGCATTAGGACCCTCAGGCCCTTTACTATTTTAGCTACTTGTCATTATAATCAAGGTACTGTGAACCTAGTAATATTCTCCATTTGAGTAAAAAACATTGGCATTTTTTAGAGCAGGCTGGCCAGAAGTTACCTCTTTAACTATTAACTCCACATACCCTCTATGAACCCCACTATGGCACAGACATGGGATTTGGTAGATATGGTGTGTATAAGCCCAAGCTTGGACATCACCCAGACCTGGACTTGGGTCCCGTCGTACCATTCAGCAACTACGTGATGTCGGCCTCATCACTTAACTTCTCTCAGCTTCTCTTTCTTCATCTCTTTCCTTGGTTTTGTACTTACCTGGCAAGCCTATTGGGGGAAATCAGTGAGATGATATATATCATAGTGCCCTGCATAAGTGCTAAGTAAATGTTAACTTCTATAATATTATTTTCGTTATTGTTACTTATCTCCTTAATTATCTGTTCTTGATTCCTCAAGGGCAAAGACCATGTTTGCCCTTCTCTTATCCTCCTCCTTATTCTAAATAGGACTTAAGAAAGACAAATTTCAGCAGGTTGATGATAAAAATAGAGGAAAAATGAAGATATGGACATAAAATGTGGCCAGTCAAGATACAGAAATGGACAGCCTCACTTTGGTGGGTCATGAATTGACTCCGAGCTTCCTAGTAACCAATGAGAAGAAGGAAACTAGATCAGTTACATAGGTCAACCCTGTGTCCATAAGATAAAACAGCCTAATGGCTCAGGAAAAACACACCCTGGGCAGGACTTTTTCCTTCTTAATATACTTCCTTCTTGACTTTGTGATTCACTTTGCTGAAAGGAAGCCCGTTTACGGAAAAGTTTTTCTGAAAATGACAGAGGCCCTAAGCCATAGTAGAGGCCCATCCCTCACTGTCTCCAGCTGATCTAATAGCAAAGATCTACTTCCTGGCCCAGAGAACTAATCTCGCAATAGACCTATGTTTCTGAAACCAAAAGCGTCACATGGAGATAACAAACAAGATGTGTGCACACTGTGGTTAAGCTGTTCTGTAGCAACTCTTATTTCCTCTCTTCTGCACTTTGGGTTCAATGGGACTTGACCTAAAGCCATGAGTCATGCAGCCCCAGTTCTCAGCCTGATATAATTTATGTCTAGGCCTGAAGTTCATTTGAATTTCCACTTCCACCCTTTTGGAGTGCTTATCAAACCCATCAGTCAGTAAAGCTTTATTGAGCACGTCTTTCTTAAAAGGCCCCTGCACCAGGCTCTGCCTGGGAACCTGGGTTCCAGTTTCCAGTAAAGAGGTCAAGGAGGAAGTGTAGGTAACCAAGGCTTTGGAACTCAGAAGGAGGAGCCTGCAAACCTGGAGGAGGTGGGACTCGAAGGATGAGAAGAGATGGGAAGGAAAAGAGAGCACGCATGACGATGAAGACTCAGGCGAGGATGGTCTAGCGGCATTCAGGCTCCAGGAGGAGCCTGACCTACATGGAGTGGAGGTCCATAAAGGGGGAAGGGGAAGACGGTATGGATGTCAGGAGGTTCTGGAGCTGCTCCCTGTCTCTCACCCCTCTCCCCTAATCTACCCTGCTCCGGGGACAAGGAAAGCCATACTTGTTCCTCATAGCACTGCCTCAGGCGAGTAATACAATATGGGACTTTCTGAAACAATTTGTTACTTGGGAGTTTACGGACTTTTAAAAATACATCTCTAAATGAGTGTGGCTGAGAGTCATCATTAACAATTTGATTGATGGAAATTTGAGAATCCCAGCACTGACTTGTGGGAAATTTGTAGTGTTCCTTAGGATCATGTTGACACTCTGAAATTGGCTTCAGGAATATTCTTTTTCTATCTTTTAAGGAAAGGAACTAGGTTTATCTTTATTTTGGCATCTTGGGAGGAACTCGAAGAAGTGTCTTGACCCTAAAAGTGCTGGTGTCTGAAACATTTGTTCTCCTTCAAGCCACGAGACCACATTCTTGAAAGAAACTTCCCAGTTAGCTGGGGGAGGATGAACAGTCAGTGGAGTGGGCTGGAGAGGCAAGGGCTGGGCCCAGGCGGCTGGCATCTGTGAGGACCAAGAGTGGGACTCTTATAGCTGTTAATCATTTAATCTCATATTATCTCCATTCTTCACGTAAAGAAATGAAGACTCATGAGGTTAAAACAAAAACTTGTCCAAAGTCACAGAGCTAGAAAGTGACGAGAGGCTAGCTTCAAAACTCAGGCGACTGCAAAGCCCAGCTCTCACTCTGCCATACCACCTTCCTTAGGAAAAAGAAACAAATCCAAAGGCAAACACAAATGGAATCACCAGGAGACCCCTATCAGTAGAGGATTCCTGGGCCCTTTTCCCAGAGATTCAGGTGTGATGCACAGACATCTTTCCTCCTCCCCAGGTGATTTTGATGATCAGATAGATTTAAGGATTCTCATTATAAAAGAGCCTTCATTGTAGGTCCACCTTGGGCGGGGCGGGGGCGGGGGCGGGGGCGGGGGTGGAGCGGGAGCGGGAGCGGGAGCGGGAGAGTGAGGGATTTCTACTGAGAGACTCCTTCTGAGCAGCAGGGTAGAAACTTACAGATGGTTGGCTCTTGATGAGGAAGATGGCCAAGAACAACAACAACAACAACAACAAAAATCCAAAAAACAAAAAAAAAAAAAAAAGAAAGAAAGAAAAAGAAAAAGAGGAAGTTGTCCTTTCTGTGGAAACTTACGTGAGAACAAAGATGAGTACAGAAGACTGTGTCACACTTGTAGGCGCAAGATGCTGTGGAAACTGGTGCTTGCTGACTTCGGTTCCTGCCCCCACACCCTCCTCACCACTGATGTCACACCAAGACTGTCGGCTGCTCTCCAGGCCTGGGGGCAGAGGCAGTGAGGGGAACTAACAGAACCCAGAAGCATGGCTTCTAGTCCCGTGTCACAAAGCAATATATTCCCTTGAGTAAGGCAACCCCCTTTTCTATCCACAGAACCCTGTACTGCAAAATGAAAGAGCTGGGCTCAGTCCTCAGTCTATAAATCTGTAACCATTGCAGGGTGCTTTACCTTTTTTAGGGATCCAGACACCCTTGAACATCTAGTAAAGCTATCAACCCTCTCCTGAGGAAAAAGCATATGCACTCAAATTTTGGCTAACAGTTCCAGAGAAATTAATTGACCTCCCAGAGCTCATTCATGAAGCTCTAGAAGTCTATGGGCCTCATGCTAAGCACAGCTAGTCTGTCTAGAAGCCTCGAAGACTGCTCTGTCCAGTACGGCAACCTCTCTCCACATGTGACCACAGAGCACTTGAAATGTGGCTGGTCTGAACTGAGATGTGCTGTAAGTACCGAGTGCACACTGGACTTAGTATGAAAGGAGAATGTCTAAATAATTTTTATATTGATTATACCTTAAAAGATAAATTGGCTATTTGGGGTTAAATAAAACATTTTATTAAAATTAATGTCACCTGTTTCTTTTTGCTTTTCAAAAAGATGGCCAGAACATTTGAAATGACATACGTGCCTGGCACTGTGTATGTATTGGTCAGCACTGCTCTGCGATGACATTCTGCTGGCAGGAACTCGCTGCCCTTTCTCTTTAGTCAGCATATGCTTTCACCACCATGTGAGCTTGCTTCACTGCAGGCCCATCACTTCCTCTTTCTGGAAGACGTAGTTTGAGAATAGCAGGGAAGTTTTTGCAAGAACAAGCATGTCAGTCACCCCCGACTAGATTGAAAGCTCCTTGAGGACAGGTCTGACTTCTCCTCCAGGGACGGCACCAGCAAATGGAGGGATCCATTTTGGCCACGTAGGAGACTAGAGTTCCAGGTAACATCGGTGTATTAGTTTCCTAAGGCTGTTGTAACAAAGAGTCACTGGCTGACTTAAAACAGAAATTTATTCATTCACAGTTTTAGAGACCAGAAGTCAGAAATTAGGTGTCATCAGGTTCATGCTCCCTTCGAAGGATCCTGTCCCTTTTCCCAGCTTCTGGTGGTGCTGGCAATCCTTGGCTTATAAATGCATCCTTCAGTCTCTGCCACCATTGTCATGTGGCCTTGCCCTTCTGTCTCACATCTTCTTCCCTCTGTGTTCAAATTTTTTTCTTCTTATAAGGACAATTGGATTAGGGCCTGGCCTAATCCAGAATGACATCATTTAAACTTGATTGCATCTGCAAAGACCCTATTTTCAAGCAAAGTCACATTCTGAGGTTCCAGTGAAGATGAATTTTGGGGGCGACACTACTCAACCCAGTATATATGGTGAGTATCTTTTGTGAGAAAGATATATTTCCAAAGATTCTGGTTAGCCCTCGGGTAATTTGCCCAGCATTTTCTGATTCCAAGAAAGGGCAGAACAGAGTGCTTAGTGAGTGCCAGGCCCTGGTCTAGACTCTAGGGCAACAGTGATGAACATGGCACATCTTTGCCCCATGGAGCTCACTTTCTAGTGATGGAGAAAATACATTGGTATATAATGATATCGGGTTGTGGTAAGCAGGGTGAAGGATAGAGAGGAACAGGGTGATAGAGGTGGTGGGCTATTTTTTTTATAAAAGAGGATGAGAAGGGAAGACCACTCTGAGCCAACATTTGAGAACAGAAATGAGGTGACAGTGAGCAGCAGAGGTATCTGGGAGCTAGGCGTCTGGCCGCTCAGTCCAGAGCTGCTGGGAGTGGGTGGGGTGGCAGTGGGGAGGGGCCTTCCAAGGCTTCCGGCTCAGGAGTTTCACTTCCTCCAGCCCTACATACCCCATTGTTTGGCTGGGGTGGAGGCTGCTTACCCCTGACACTCACTGGAGGGGTCCTATGCCATTCTCACATTGTCTTTTGCAGACAATAAGAATGGAAGTGGGTCTTTTCTTTGCTGCTTGCTCTTTAAGATCAAGGTCCTACAATCCCTTCCTTTGTTTCTTCCTTGTTTCCCCCGGGGATAGGCCTGAGTTTTTCACTGTGTCTCTCTGGGTTTTGAGGCTGGCTCCTGCTTTCCTCTGGAAGGGAGCACATAGCCCCAGGCTCCTACAGGGTGGGTCTCCACCTGGTTGGCTCCTTCATCTCTTTCAAGTCTTCCCCGCAGATCTGTGGCGTGCCCCTGACCATGTTATTTAAAATAGAGTGCATCTCACTTCCAACTACCTGTCCTCTTTACTTTGTTAATTCCCCCCTAGCATACTGTATAATTTCCTGAAGCATGATTTATCACTTAGCATCTCCCCAAAACCTCTATCCTGCTAAATTGTAAACTCTATGAAAGGCAAAGATTTGTCCTTTTTATTATGATTATTATAATTATGATTATTATGATTATCGATACAGCTCGAGCACCTAGAACAGTGCCTGGAACACAGTAGGTACTTGAATATTTGTGAAATGAAATGAATGAATAAATGAATGGGTTATGAAGAAGAATCTTAAATGGAAGAGTCCAGATGATTACTCACAAGAGAACTGAGATGCAGAGAAGAGAAAGGAATTCTCTAGAATGCTTCTTGAGTGTGCCAGGCTTGGTGCCAGAAGCAGAAAGGCAGCAGGGAGTAGCGGAGCTGGATGCAGAGATGCATGCCCTCGAGAACTTGGCATTCTAACTGAGGATGGGCATTTTCTCCCCTTGCACAGCTCCAGGGGGCACCATTTCCACAGAATGCAATGTAAGTGGTGTCCCTGGAGTTCTTCAAGGCAGGCACCGGTGGCTGAGGTAGGTGGAGGAAGGCTGTGTGTGGCTCACAAGAGGGAGCGAGTACAACCGAGCAGAGTGTGACAGCTCAGAGGAATGGCCCAACCCAAGAAAGCATCACCTCTGTGCTATTCTCTATGCTCAGCACAAGGCCTGGCCTGGGGCCAACACCCAGCAGGTGAAAGCTTGATGAGAGGGCGGCAATGCCCAGGCTCCAGGCTCAGGAGCAGAGTTCAAGCTTGCTCTTGGGCCTGACCCTCTAACCCAGTGGGGTTCGCTCCCTTTGATTCTGTTTTTCTAGCTGGTGGCTCTTTACTCCGGTTGCGTGGTAGAATCTCAAATCCCCTGGGAAATTAAAAAACAAAACAAACACCAGATGCCAGGGCCCCCATTCAGGTGGTCAAGAGTGGAGCCGAGTATCACCTCATCGGGTGATTCTTGCGTGTAGCCAGTTTGAGAACCACGGCCAAAGAAGTCCTGCTGTTGTTGCAGTACTGTGGAAGGTTAAGGATTTTTAACCCCACGGCTCTACAAAGAGAATTCAAAGGCGTCTGTAAACAAGTGTGAATAAATTATACCTTAATTTTCACTAACCTCCAACTGAAACGGAGCATTTCCTTCCACTGCGAATGTGGGTGTCAAACCACACTAGTGCCTGTGACTTGTCACCCATAGAAATCACAGATATTTTCATATCACTTTAGGACTGTTGTGGTATTTCAAAGTGTCATTTAAATTCATCCCTTCTTCAAACTTAAGGTATTAGACTTGCTCCTAGATTTTGTTATTTAATACATTCATAAAGATGCACATATACCCCTATATTACACTTTCTAAAATATTTTGATTACTGGTATTTGATATGATTGCTTCCATTGAAATTTTGTGTTTCTTATATGCATTTGAAAACAGTACCCTGAGAAGGGGTCCATAGGCTTCCAGATGGCGAAAGGGGCCCCTGATCCAGGAGAAGATGCACCTTCAGAGGGGGCTCACTCTCTTGTCCTGTGTGGCCTTTGGACAAAGGTCACATCATTTACTATTAAGGCTGCCTGACCTTGCCCTTAGGGTGGGCACCATGGGCTCACTCACCCTATTTCCCATCTCTTGGCAAAAGTGCCCCTTCGCCACCCTTGGTAGCCTGGAGGAGGCCTTCCTGTAGGTGCCCAGCTGGGGCTTTTCTTTCTGCCGTGTCAGCCCCCTGGGGAGGGGGAAACCCAGACAATGAGGAAGCAAGAGTTTAGACTGGAGGAGGGTGACGATTCCCTGAGCTTGGGCTGGCGCAGGCCAACCACTGGTTCGTTGCTGCCATCTCACTGACCTGTCCTGCCCCAAGTATCAGTATGTCAGGCAAAGGAAGAAAAGGCGAGGCCCATGGATTCCCGCTGGCACTCCTTAGAGCCCTTCTTCAATTCAACGGACAAGGGGCATCCGAGCCTGACCCAGACATAGTCCCTGCCCTCAGGGAGCTCTCGGCCTGGCCAGGGAAACAGAGTAAGAACTCAAGAGTAGAAAGAGATTAAAACCATATAAATGTTTGGAGCCGGAGGAGAGTATAGGTGCATAGCGCAAATCAGAAACAAATGGGTTAACTATAAATGATGCTTCCCCACTCGCACACCCATTCCTGTGTCGCTCAGAGGGCCAACGGCTGTTGGATGGACTGAAAAGCAGAGGCACAGAGAAGAGCTGGGGAGGAGTCTGGGCTCACTTCCTGGGCCGCCCAGCGCATGCTGAGAGGACACTATTTTTAGGCAGCCTGGATGCAAAAACTTGTGTCTTATTTTCCTTTTAGATTTCAGTGAAAGCAAATACTCTAAGTCACTGTGGTTTAGTTCTTATTAAAATCCTGAACCTTTTCTCTGCTTGAAGAGGAAGGTCTTAGATGGAGAAGATGCTAGAGTGTGAGCTGTCCAGCTCACAACAGGGTCCTCGGGGTCCATCTACCACCCTCACCCCTACCCCACCCTGTGGACATACGCATTGTGCAGGTCATGCACATTGGTAACCCGTTGGTGAGAGGTGGCAGTGTCACCATGGGGAACTTGACCTCTTGACTCAGCAGCCAAAACAACGCTTTATTAAATACAAAGAATTAGAGTTGTGGGTAGCAGGTGTCCTGGAGGGGGATCAGAAGGCTCTGGGCAGGTATCTGAGCTGTGAGTGGGAGGTTATTGAGATAAGAGTCTGCCTAACACCCTGTCAAGTGGCAAGCCCAGGAAATGGCCACCATGATGCCTAGAGTCAGAGAACAGGGCCCTTAGACATGACCTTTCATTTTCGTGAGGTCAGGGAACTCTTTCAGCCCCTGGTGAAAACCACAGAGGCTTCTCCCTGGGAAAATGCATGTGTATCATTTAAATACTACACCCCATTTCAGAGGTTCTCAACCAAAACATGGAAACCCCGTGTTTGCAGGAGAAAGAAATAAAGCTAGAGATGTGGAATGAATTCTTCATGACCCATTGCACAACTAGTAGCAGGGCCAGGCCCCCAGGTGCCTGCTTAGTCTGCTGCCCTTTGCCCTCCCCTTCACTGTCTCTCCTGGAGAGGAGGAAGTGAGACAGAGGGTAGGCTACACCCTGGTTCCACACCAGTGGGTAAACTAATTGGTAGAAACAGACACGGGTAACATGAGTACCAAAGGTGGCAGAGGCTTCTAGTAATCTCCACTTCTCACCCTCTCTCTGAATTCTTGATTCAACTGCAAAAGACCAATGGGTTTTCTCTCTGAAGTTTAACCTGGGGAAGTTACAAAAAGTCTCCTAACTTCTTCTGTATCCAAGACCCTCTCTTCAAGCAGAGAAAGTTTTCAGGATTTTAATAAGAACCAAACCACGGTGAGCCCACAGTGTCCACTGTGCTGAAATCTGAATGGAATGTGGGCCAAAGGCTTTCACGCCAGGGCTGCCTGGGAAAGGTGTCTTCCCAGCCCGAGCTGAGCAGCCCCCGACTCACTATTCTCCCCAGACACCTCTTGGCAATAGTGGAGGGGCTACTGGTGACAGAAGGTACCTTTGGAAATAAGTAAATGATCACTCACGTTCTCTCAACTCCTCTACCTACAGACAAGGAGGAAAGGGTAGGGAATGTGTCTTTGGTGATCTGAATCCTTCCCAAAGGGCTCAAGAATGATTCAGGCTGCAGGTATCTGAGGTTGGGGTTGGAGAGAACTATGGACAAAGGCCTGGATTTTCTGATTCACTGTTCATTTCGGATATGCTATTTCCCTGCAGTTGTGTATCCTGGATATTGATCCAGAAAATTTGTCACTATAGAGGGTCTGAGGCAAAGCCCTGGGGTGCCTCATATGGGCAGGGCTCAGTGATGTCCGCAGGAGTGTGTAGATTCAAGTTCTGTCCCCAGCTTTTACTCTCTGAGGTCTGATTGGTGTCTGTTCAATATCAGTTCAGCAGGACCAGCTCAATCCAGGAAATTTTCTGTTTTCTCTCTACTTTCTCCTTCCTTTTCTTCTGTATTGCTCAATTTTAGCCACCACCAAAGGGGAGCCAACTCCCTTTTCCTGCCTCCAAACTATTTTTGACTTCACAGTCAAATTTGACCAATTTGGGGCAAAATACAGATTGATTAGTGAAGAGTCTGTCTTAGAGAATATTTGAAAAAGAAAATCTAGGTAAGGATGTCCCTTGCATGTCTAGCATGTCTCTTGACTAAACTGGGGTCTTAAAAGAGTTTGTTTCTTTAAGTTTTCTTAAATAATTAAGGACCTCCCCACCCTGACCCTTGATATTTTTTTACTCGATTCACTCACCCTATCTCAGGAGTTTGCTCAGTAAAGGTAAATTTCAGCTCCAATCCTGAGAAAATGAGAGAGATTTTTCTTAGTCTAGAATTATATTTGAGAGCTCCTTCTATACAGAATTCTCCTGGTTTAGAAGTGCCTCTGAATATGAAATAGAATGAAATAGACATGAAGCAGAAGCAGGAGCTATCATGGCCCCTTGGCAACACCCCCAGGAAGCTCAGGTTCCATGATGAGACTTGCAGGGACAATAACCCTTCCCATATAGCTGCCGCCTCTCAGAATTGCAACAGAAAAAAAAAAACTGGAAAGCCTCTTTTAAAAAATTAATATACATATGACTTTCACTTTTGCGTTCTTGCTTATGGCAATAAAAAAAATTCTGTGACTTTTTGATACAAGAAAAGCAGTTCATCCTTAACGAAGCTCACTTGAAGAAAAGACATCTTTCCTCGCAAACTTCTGAAGATTAAATATGGGATATGCACTGCCAATGTGTGATCCCCTTTGCAGGGCATCATTGAGTGGGAGGAATTTTTAACATCCTTTGTCACAATTCTTGAGTTAGTGTTAAAGCCAATCGAGGAAATTTCTTAGGGACCGAGTGAGTGTAGTTTAGAAGTCACAGTATTTCTTCGGACTGGTGGGCTGATGAGAGGCATGGCGGTTTGGGAATTACACAACCTCTGCTCAGAAGCATTTCTTAATAACTCACTGGATACAGTTAAATGAATACTTTCTGTTCCTGTTCGCATTTAATAAAAATAGCAAAGGAAGCATCTATGAGGTTAGGAGTGGAAAAAAGCCCAAACAGCAAATTCTGTTCCATTCAACCCAATGTAAAATGATAGTGATCAAAGGACATCTCTGAGAGCTCGTTTTCCTTTTGACCTTGTGTACTTCCTGTACTTGGCTGCCTCTGCTGGGCGTGCTGCCCAGCCAGAGCCTCGGCTCCACTGCAGCAATGCCACGAGATTGTGGCAACCACGGGCTATCGGTGTCTACCATGCATGAGCAAGGTGCTTCTGCAGCTCACTGAAGATCCCTGCCATGGCTCTGAGAGGCAGCTGCCCCCACCCGCATTTCACAGATGAGAAGGAGGCTCCGAGGGTCTCAGCTTCCTGCCCGGGTCAGGTGGCTCTAAGTGGCAGAGCGGGGCTTAAAACCCAGGTCTGTCTGGTTCCAGAGCTCGTGCTCCTATGACCCTACCATCCCCTCTAAGAGAACTTTGCCTCCGCTTGTTCTCTCGTCAATTTTTTTTTAGCACTCTGGGTGAGAAAGTGTGGCTTCAAGGAGTTCATAATCTAGCTAAGGAGAAAAGTTGGACAGTAAAAAGCATTTCCTTCTCTGTACAACAAAGAGCCTGGTGTTCAGGGTTTCTAACTGGAGCATCGGACAGATGAGCCGACCTGCAGGCTGCTGGAACAGAGCACTGTGGGGATTCTGGCTCATTCTGGCCAGAGCTGTGTGCAGTGGCAGGGAAATGTGTCAGGAAACTGTCAAAGTTGGAGGGACCAGGATTCACTCCCCTGAACTATGGGTAAGGTGTAAAGAGCATAACAGCAAACTCAGCAGCTAGTATTTATTTGGGGTTCACCAGCACTGGGTTTTAAGCACTTTACAGGTTTTGATGCATTGAATCTACTTTACATCCCTCAGGTTAGGCACCATTATTCTGCCTGTTTTCTACATGAGGAACAGAGAGTTAGGGGGTTAGGGACCTTGCCTCGCTGATCCCCCAGCTAGCACATGGGGAGCAGAGATTTGAAGATGAACAGGCTGGCTCCAACTCCAAGTTCTTACTACACAAAGGACAGGATAACTTAGGGTATACCCTCTCGTAGACCACCTTTACGCTTGTCAAAATTGTAATTATTTGCTTACTGTCTTTTTTCTCCATTAGACTATGTCTCCAAGAGAGAAGGATTTGCCTATCTTACTCTCAGAGATAATTCCAGTACCTAGATTTGTGACTGGCACATAGAAGGCACTCAAAGTTTAAAAAATGGATAAACTGCATTGGAGGGAAGCAGAGGATTTCTGTTCATGAGCAAGACCCATCCTATCTGTCTCCTGCGTCCTCCATTCAATAGCTGGTAAATGTGATCAAATCACTTCACTTCCTCCTCATCTCAGTTTCCTCATCAGTAAAAGGATGATAACAAAGGTGACACTTTAGAAAAAAGTGTGGCAATTCCTCACAAATTTCAACAAAGAGTCACCATATGACCCAGCAGTTTTGCTCCTAGGTATACCCAACAGAACTGAAAATACAATATACGTCCACAAAAAGACTTGTACGTGAATGTTCATAGCAGCACTACCATAATAAACAAAAAGTGGAAACTACTCAAATATCTACCAACTGATGTGTGTACAAACAAAATATGATATACCTAAACTATGGAATATCATTAGGCACATACACAAAAATGAAGTATGGATACATGCTATCACATGAGTAAACCTCAAGAACATTATGCTAAGTAAAGACTCCAGTCACAAAAGACCACATATTGAATTATTCCAATAGACAAGTCCAAAGAGGCAGAAAGTAGATTAGTGGTTGCCAGAGGCTTGGCGGAGGGAAGAATGGGAAATGTTGGGAAGAGGGAGAATTCCCTCTCTCTACACTTCTTTAGTTCTTACAGTGGGACTGATTACAAAATAATAAAATTGACACAAGACCAGGTTAACAGGAGAAAAAAACCATTTAATATATGCACATGAGATAATCACAACATGATATTCAGACCATAAAATGAGGCTCAAAGAAATGAATCAAACTGGGTACTTTTTTATACTTTTTCCTCAAAGAAACAATAAATTTATGAGAAATTGACAGAACAAAGAAAGTTAGTTTTGCTAAAAAGGAATTTAAGCAAGGTTTGGACTTGGGTAGTAAATTAGTGACGGCGTTACAAGGTTTGTTTATACAGGTTTTTTCGACTCTGGGTTTTTTAACTCTGCGATAAGGTTGTCTCTCAGCCCTCAGGAGCAGGAGAGCACCTAGCACATGGAGATTTATTTCCTCCATTCAGAGAGGCAGAGAAGGGTCAGAGAGCTCCAGATGCTCCTGCTGCTTCTCAAGTGATTTGAATTCTAAATAATTAATATGCCACTGTGGGATATTCTTCAGCCTATCCTGAGCACCCACAGGAGTGACTACTAATGGCTTCAGGATATCTTTTTGGAGTGACACAAATGTTCTGAAATTAGATTCTAATGGTGATGGTTATGAATATGGTTATAACCCCCGCCCCCGAATTGTACACTTTAGAAGGGCCAATATTATGGTATGTGAACGACATCTCAAAAAACAGAAAGAACTGAAAACAATATCCTTAGGTCTGCATAAATTTAGGTTGGTACTTATTTACATTTTGTAGGGTCTGGGCATAGTCTCAAAAATGAGGTTTTTTTTGGCCTCTGATCTAGTTTAGTTGTTGATGCTAAATAAAAAGCAAAAAGGAGGGAGGAAAGTGCAGGCCTGAGCCTGGAATTCCAGTGTGTGCGGCTCCAGAGGCCTGATATGTGAGGAAGGGAAAAGAGAACTTGGGCTGGGGACCAGCCAGTTCTCACTTGCTCGGCCTAACATTTCAGAATTCTTGCTGCCCTTTGCCTCCATATTCTCTGCCACCATCCTTTTACAAGCCACCGTTATCTTGTATCTGAACTAATGTAATTGCCGCTTAAGTGCTTTATTCATTCCAGAAATATTTAGTGAATACCTGCTAGTGTTGGGCAGTGTTCCAGGTACTGGGAATCAGCAGTGAACAAAACACACAGCAATCTCTGTACTCATGGAGTTGATATTCCAGCTGAGTCAGACAATAAACAAATGAATGTGCAAATTGTTTGAGGTGCTAGAAAATGGTAAGTCCTCTGGAGATGAATAAAGCAGGGGAGGCAAGTAGCGTGTGTTGGGTTGAAAGAGTTGCAATTTTAAATTTGGAGGTAGGGAAGGCCACATTGAGAAGCCTATCATTTGAGCAAAGATTGACAGGTGAGGGGGAAAGCCATGTGGATATTTGGGGGGAAAATGTTCTAGGCAGAGGGAACAGTCAGTGTGATGGACTCAAGGTAAGAGTGGCCTGGAGTGGTCCTGTTTGTGGAAAAGCAGGGATGCCAGTGTGGCCAGAAGAGGGAAGGAAGCATTGAGGTCAAAGAGGTGAGGGGAAGGGGGACCCCTAGGGCCTAAAGTCATCTATTCTTTCCTTTCTGCAAAAACTTTCCAGTGGCTTCTAACTCCTTCTAGCCTACAAGGTCCTGCTTGGTGTAATCCTGCTCTCCCTTTGCCACTTTGCCAAGCTCTTTCTCACCTCAGCACCTTTTCCCTCGCTGTTCCCTCTGCCTGGAAAGACCTTCCCGCATCTTCTCCTGGCTGGCTTGTTCTTGTCATTCTAATCTCAAACATCACTTTTTCTGCAGACCTTATGTAAAGTAGCCCCAGCCCCTGGTTATCCCATTATCGATTTTATTTTTTTCTTGCTTTATTACCACATAAAATGACCTTGAATGTTTAACATGTGAGTGATCTGTCTGCTCCCACAGAAAGGAAGCTTATGAGGTAGGGGCATCCTCTGGCTTATTTACCTGATATTTCTAGAGTCTTTCTTAATAATTATTTGTTGAATGCAAAAAGGAATTTGATAACCTCAGTCTCCTAGGTATTCCTCTGATTGAAGGGGTGGCTTCCACCATAGACTCTAAGGTATTCCTCTGATTGAAGGGGTGGCTTCCACCATAGACTCTAAGCTTTCCCAAGGGGCTTAATACTGCACTATCTGGACAACCTTTGACCTAGGGGAAGACTATTTGTGCCTTGGGCTGGGACCCAGCATTCTTGCTCTCTATCTCTAGTAAGGACAATGCTTCGTGCCCTCCACTTTCTGTTTACCCTCAAGAACTTCCAGGGTTCTATCTGCTTTTCTTTTCTTTATAATCTCATTTCAGCTAGCCAGCTCTCTAAAAACTGGGTGTGGGAGTGCATCAGGGACCATCTAGTGAAAAGAGTCTGGAGAATTCATGTTACAGGTGGGGAAACAGGCCTACAGTAGGAAAAGAGTATGTCCAGGAGAATTGGTAGGAAGTCCCAGATAGAAGTCATTAGACTGAGAAGTCTAACTTTAGGGGTTCATTAAAACCCTTAGAATTATGTAAATAATCTTATTATTATAGTCCTTTTTCTGAGAAGAGGGTTCATCAGTATCTTAAAGGGTTTCTGTAATGGCTTTAGGAGTTGAGAACACTTTGAGGGGCAGGGACTCCTTTGGGAAAATTATAACTGAACTCTTGGGGGTGTCATGTTGCCCTTCTCCTAGTAAATAGCAGCGTCAACCTCATAGCAGATTCCCAAAAACTATCTTTTGAATGAGCAAATGAATAAATGAATGAGGAATAAACAAATAGATTAATGGATTGATAAGTGAAAGCATCTACTCTATTTAATTCCAGTGCTCTGTCCACAAGTCAAAATGTGGAAGTTAAACCCTAGCCCCAAAAGTACCAAGGACCTTTAATTCTCATCGCCTCATGCCTGATTGCCTGGGCCCTCCAGGATGATCTCCCAGCTGGCTGCACATCTGTGCTTTCGGGCTTGGGCAGACCTTGAGAAATAAGCTATGAGCCCTCTGTTGGACCAGACTGTCAGCTTACTTGAAGATGGTCCTATTGTATGTAACAGCCTCAAGCTTACTCTCTGACTTTGCCAGGTGTCAAGAAACCCAACTTCCTGCTCAGCTCCAGTCCTTGGGAGTGCAGCTTGGAGAGGGACAGAGATAGGAACCAGGACAGAAACCAGAGATAGGTGAGTGACTGGAAGTCTGAACTTTCCTGCCTTTTCTGGGCATAGACTAGTGATTCTCCTGGGATGTAGTTTAGTCTGGGACACAATAAAGTCTACTTTAAAAAATCACCAGGCGGATTCTTATGTGTTAGACTTCGGCTACAAATACTCAAACCAAGGGTCTGGGAACAATTGAGAAAGAAAGAGTTGGACCCAAGGCTGGGAAAGGTGAGACAGCTGAGAGATGGAGTGTGTCAGGGGCTGGGGGCTGTTGACTTGCCAATTTCACTGTCAGTGCCGCTATTGTGCGGCGAGCTAGGCGGTGACTTTCGTTAGGACTTCGGAGACCTTCCTGCATTATCCAACAGTAGCTACTGGGAAAGAGCACTGGACCTGGAGTCTGGAAGCTTGGATCTGAGTCTTAGCGTGGCTACTTAGAAGCCAAAAGGGCCTGGTCTTTGGAGACAGAGCTGTTTCTCTCTCTGCCTGGCATATGACCCCGGGCAAGTTGCTTCATTTTCTGAGCTTCAGTTTTCTCATCTGTAAGAGGGGAACCCTGATCCATTTTGATCCCCACCACCCTGTTAGCTCCTCCCCTAGCACTCGGTGATGAGCTCAAGAAGAGAGAATGTCCCCTGTCCTATTGGATTGCCTTGAGGGCAGCAAAGGTCCTTAATTGCTCCTGAATCAGCCTTTTCCTTTGTTTTATGTTGAGGCCTCCTGCCATGTGCTTACTCTGAGGAACCTCTCCTCCCCCAGAGTCTTTCCTAGTTGCTCCTCATAGTGCTATTTTGATGATACAATTTACTGAGGCTTTTTTAGACTAGGAAGGTGAGGAGTTCCAGGCAAGTCACTCCTTTTAATGACTTTTCTAGGCTCCTTGGTGACCCCAGGGAACTGAGGGAACGATTCACGGGCAGAGGACAAGCTGGTGGCAGAGAGGGAAGCTAGCTCTACTTCTTATGCTTGGATTCACAACTGCAGCTGGTTCATAAAGTGGATTGAGCAAAATTAGCGATTATGAAGCAGTCACAGAACTCCCTTCTTACCTACTGGTGAGAGGCTGGGTGCAGGCCAGGAGAGAGAAGGGGCTGTGACAGAGATGGAACGATACCAGAGGATGTTTCTTGTACCCTTATTTCAGAGAAAGCTTTCTGGACCTTTTACAACTCTCCAGGTGATCCCAATGTACAGCCAACTGAGAAGTGGAAGGCTAGAGTAAGAAAGCTGGTAAGCTTGAGCGGGCTCCCATGAGACCCCCTGATCGACATAAAATGAGTAATACACAGTGGGTGGGCAGAGCTGTGGAGCAAGGAGCTAGGAGGTCAGACCCTAATCCCTCCTCTTCTGGGACACCGTGCAGCCTTGGCAACGGCACAGCCCTCTGAGGGACTCAGCTCCAGACAGGCATGAGCAGGGGCTGGGCCCAAACTTCAGTTAACATCAGAATCACCAGGGAGCTAACAAAAAAAGAGTACAGGCTCCCAGGACTTAATTCGGGAAGTCTGAGGCTGGTTCTGGGATCTTCTCAAGAAACATTAACTTGAGCTAGCATGCACCAGAATCACTGAAAGGCATTTGTGTGTCTAATACCTCCAGAGTTTCTGATTCTGTAGATCTGGGTTGGGGCCCTAGAATTCACACTTTTAATACGTTTTCAGGTGATGCTGATGTTGTCGGTCTGGACCATTCTTGGCTCGTACCAGAGCGAGGGGATCCGTCGTGGCTGGACAGCAGAATCGCTTAGGAGCTCTTGCAGCTCAGCACACGGGTTCTAGGGTGGGACCCGGCATCAGGATTTTCTTTCCAACACTGCATTATGAAAATGTTCACATATATAGCAAAATTGAAAGAATTCTACAATGAAGAGCCATATAATCACCACCTAGATTCTTCCACGGCCATTTGACTTTGCTTGCGTTACCCATTCATCTAACATCAGGGTTTCTTAAAGCTCCAGCTCTCCAGTGTTCAGCTTCATTTCAGGACAGGGTGCTAGTGTTTCTGGGCTCCTCCTCTGTAAGCTCTTTCTGGCTGTGATCTGCAGAATCTCTGCAGATGCTTCCTTATTCCCACCTCCTGAGGTTTGCCAAGAAAAAAAAAAAAACAAAAACAAAACATGCATTTATTCAGCACACACTGAGTACCTACCATTGGGGATCACGTTCCTGTAAATTGAGTCTAGTGGGAGGTTTCATTTTCTGAAATATTGTAAAACCAGAAAAATTCAGACCAAAGAGCTTAGTGTACTTAGTATGTGGCCCTCTGCTGGTGGGGAGGGTCCCGCTGTTGTCCCATCCTCAGGACCTGACTGGATCTGGATGTGACTTGTCCTGGATCCTCTATTTAATAAAGATAGGGAGAGAACGAAGCTTCCAGACAGGGCTTTCGATTCACTGATTACAAGATACTGACCAACTGTCATTGTGAGATCTGTGCCTGCCCTCAGAGCTCAAGGCTTTGTAGGGGCAAGTAACCTGCCCTTCACAGTGCCTGTGATCCTATGTGGTAAGTGCTCTGCCAAATCCCTCACGGCTCACTAAGCACGGGAGATAGCCTTTGGAGCCAGCCCTGGAGGAAAAAATGATAAAGAATTGTGCTGTGCAGAAGCTTGTGGAAGGGCAAATCTGATCACTAACCATCCTTCCCCCCATACTACTGGGCGCACAGCTGGTCCTGTGGGGCCTCAGAGACTAGAGGAAGAAGGAGAACCCACAAGCTTGCCTTAGGCTGCCCGAGGCCTGGAGTTTCCAGCTGGGCTGTGTACCTTTGGTTTTTCTTCTCTGTATCAGCTTCTGGCAGCTGGGGTGGAGTGAGGACCAGAGAATGAAGTTTTATGAAAGAGACAGTCTTGGTAGAACAAGTGAATGTGTGTCCTTTTCTTTCTAAGGAAACAGTGGAGAAGTTAGTCAATGAGGAAATCCAAGCCATGGTTCTTCTTCCATGCTCCTTTGCCAGCCTGTTTGGAGTGAGACGTAAAGAGAAGGAAGGTCTGGAGAGACCAGCCCAGGGACTCTGCCATGCTGGACACAGGCCTGACCTTGTTCTCTCGTGCGTTGAAGGGGAATCTGGGATTTCCCGGCTGGTCAACAGGGTTAGGGATATATTCTGAAATAAAGGGGGTTTTTCATCAGTCGCCAATGAAATCAGAGGAATTGCCATTGAGAAGCATAATTTTGAGCGGAGGTAGTTTCAGCTGTGCTGCTGACTGAAACCTGGAGGTGAGACTTCCTCAGACACTTTGCTTCAGTCATTTTGAAAACGGAGAATTCCTTTTGGCCCTCAGACTTGAGTCCCTTCTGCGGGGCTTTTTAGTGTGATTCACTTTGACTGTTTTCCAAGGTGTATTTTCATTTTACTGAAATGGTTGCTGCTATTCCTTGGGACTTTAAGGGCCAATGGGACCTTGATCTCCCTGAGAACTGAGGTTGGCCAGTAGCCCCCTGGGCCCCTGGTGTTCTTAGCACAAGACCTGCTTAGAGTAAGTGCTTCATAGGCATCGTTGAGTTAATGAACATTGCACTATTTTCCACACATCCCTCCCAGCCCCCACCCCTCAAAAAGGCAAAGGTCTGACAGTAGCGGAGTAGTTTGCCATTCTGACACAGGAATCAGGATAGAGTAGCATGTAGCCTTTTGCAAAAGCTAATTATGAAGACGAGGCAGCGATATAAAAAATATAAATGGTGGGAAAATTCTATCCCCTAAGTATGTTGTGATTGCTGCTGCTGGAAAGCATGGCGTGCATGTTGTAGTTATGAACCAGAAGAAAAGGCAAATGGAACTCATCGAATTAAGGCAGTGAGATTATGGGCAGTGACAGTTCAAAGTTTTTCTTAAATTTTAATTGTTATACCACCGATATACGATAAAACCAAACCTCTGTGACAGTGTCTCGCGATAGACGAAACCAGGACTTGGGTGGCCAGGCCTTTGCTTTTCCTGGCCGGACAGAGTTCCTCATGGTCGGGGCCTTTTTGTTCATGCCTCCCCGCTACGGTCCCACACCAGCGCATAGTAAGTGCTCAAGAGACACTTGCTGAACTAGTGGCTCAGTGGGTATCTTATGCCAAAGATTTAGGTCTTTTTTGAAGACACCCAGAGGTATTTTGATTGGAAGAGAAAATGGCTTTGGAAAAAAATCACATCCAAGCCACAAACCAACCAAAGGAAAAGTTTAAGCGCTTTGACCTCTTGTCTTGATGGTATATAAGTTGGCTCTTTTCAATTAAAGTGGTTTAGTAAATGTACAACCATTAATGGGATCTAAGCATTTATTATTTATTTATTTTATTTATTTAACCTCTAAGCTTTTTTGCATGTGAATAAAATCACAGAAAAGGAGGAAAAAACCCTTGACTCCATACTGGGTTCAGAGTCTAGTAGGGGTGATAAAGACCTGCACTCAGAGAGAAGCGGCTGCCTAACTGACATCCCCTTGGCCTGGGACGCAGAATCGATAACTGCAGGTCAACCTTGCTCTTGCTCCAAGTGTGGGCCTCAGTGGAGCTGGGAGGCCAGGCATTCGCTGCCATCTTTCCCTTCTTGGGATCCTGGTGTGTATGTCCAGGACTATGCCAGCCTTGCCAGGGCTTTTATATCAGCATATTGAAGGACTTGGCTTATGAACAAGGAGCAATATGATTGGTTTGGCATTTGCTAACTGGTAAAGGTCTTGTCCCCAAATATTTCCTGATGACACCCTGCGTCTGAAATACCACTGCTAGTTGCTCCTTGAAGGTAGGGTTTTGAAGGCCCTGCTCAGGCACAGATCTGCAGAGAGAGGCCTCTCTGGACCATTTCTCCAGTGGAAAGAGAATCACAGGTGATTCAACTCTGGGGGAGATTAACCGCCAAATCAAGTTGGGAATATTGTTTCTGGGGGCTAGTAATGAAGTGTCCCTAGCAAGGGAGGCCCTTATCTAGAGCATCTACCTGGAGTGCTAATATTAATAATATCCAGGCAGTTGGTCACTAAACTAGCAAGACCCTGAAAGTATGGTTGACTTCTTACCTATGTTCCAAGCAGTGTACTAAGCCTTCTACACATGATATTCTTCTTCAATCTTCCCAACAACTTTGTGAGGGAGATAATATCCCTACTTTACAGGAACAAAAACCAAGGCTCAGAGATGTGATTTGCCCAGTGTCATGCAGCTAAATTTAGTAATGCTAATTAATAGCGAACAACCATTGAGCACTTACAACTAGAAGGCTTCCTGTTTCAACTCACTTCGTAAATCCTTGTGAAGGAATTGGTATTATCACATCTTACCAAGTGCAGAAACTGGAGCACAGGACAGTTCAAGGCTCCCCAGGGCATTACTAGCAGGTGTCAGAGTGGGGATGTGAACCCAGGCAGCTCCGCTCAACTGAGTGCTCTCAAGCCCCATGCTGTATATGGTAATGTTGGATCCAGCTGTGTCAGGTCCACAAAAAGGTACTAGAGTTCGCTGTATGCCAAGCACATACCACTACCGTGGTGATCAGACCCAGTCGCTGCCCTCACGGAGCTGCCATACTGGCGTGATTGCACCAGGACAGTGTGGAGATAGGCCGCAGTGGGGAAAGAGTTGGGACAGCCAGGAGCAGGGCATCTGGAAGACAATGGGCCCACACAGGGAGTGACCCTGCCTCCTGTCTCCCTCTGCCTACAAAGGGCAGTCAGGGGTGACCCTAACCTCATCCTTTATGGCTACCCTGAGGTAATAATTATCGTCTTTGGGGGACTGAAGCAAGAGGTCAGGTGTCTCTGGGGCCTGTTATCTCTAGGACTTGGACCTCTGTGGGGTCTTGCCTCACACGCCACTTGTGGGGTTCTCACTATCTCTGCTTCACACTCACACCGCAGAATAGGATGTGCTGCTGATGGATCCTGTAAGAGAAGCTCCTCCCACGATGGCAAAGCCAAGATTAAGGGGACTTAAGTCGAAATTTCTGCTTGGGAGAACTTGTGCTTGGCTATATCGCTCTGCCTTTGAAGGGACTGGAGGGGCATGACTTGATCTGATTTGTGTTGTGAAAGCCGCCCCTTGCCGCTGCATGGTGACAGGATTGCAGGGCTTAAGTCTCGACGCTCCCTATAGGGTCAGCCCTATGGGGCTCGTCTCAGCCCGCGCTCTGGAGGCCTGGCCTGGGTTGGAGGGGCCCCTCCATTCTGCACCCCTGGAACTCAGCCTCAGCTGATCAAATTCTATCCTCGCTTCCTTAACAGTACAATCCTCAGTAGACTGTGAGAGGGTTAAAGGTGTTAATATGTGAAAAGTGCTTAGCGTACTGCCTGCTCATAATTTACATGTGAACGATTATTATCATAATTACACCTGGCCTCGTGAACAGAGGCAGACAGAAAGCTGGGTCCGTCCTGGCTCCTTCCCCTTTACCAGCCAACTTTGAGCCTCCATTCTCACCTGTGGGCTGGGATTGGTCTGGCAAACCTGGCAGAGCTGTGTGCCACCCCTTGCCTGGTACATAGTAGGTGCCTCCCCCCCAAGATCAAAGACAATGGGTTTATAATTGTTTGAGGCAGGTTTTGTTTCTGCTGTTTCTCCTTCTCCACTTCTCAGCTGTCCACCCTCTTGCCACCACCTTCCCCCAAGCCGACCATCCTTCAGTTCCCAGACCTAGTATGTCTCCCTGTAGCTTCTGCCTCAACTAGGATTACCCTTTGGTCTTTATTCCAGCTCTCCACCTCTGGGAAACGATATATACCTTTAAAGACTTCTACCTTTACTACACCCAAATGGTAAGAGAGACAACTGAATGGGCACTGCCTGGGTGCCCATTGGCTTTCTTCTTTTTCGCCATGTGCTAGGTCTTCACACAGATGTGCTTGTTTGATCTTAAGTATTCCTAGAAGGCTGGCGTGACCATCACCCCATTTAAGAAATAGAAAAACAGGCACGAGTGGTGAAACAACTTGCCTGATGCCATAGCTAGGAAGTGGCAGGTTTGAACCCAAGAAGTCTGAGTCTAAGCCCCAGCTCCCAATCACTCTATTTTCTTGCCACCATATGACTCTTATGTTTAGAATTTATAAGAATTGGGAAAAGGAACATCGTCTTTGTCTTATGAATGTTGGAGCTTTATTTGCTTTTTTTTTTTTTTAATCAGAAGATATTTTACGCCAGAGTTGGATGCCCAAATTTCCCCTGGTGATATTCTCCTTTAAAGGAAGACATTCTTTCTAAATCCCACTGATCTCTCCTATACTGGGGAAAAGGCATATTTTCTCTTGCTCTGTCACCTGCAGAGATGGGATACTGCCGATCAGCACATTCTTTCACATGCTTAAAATAATCTTAAGATGTCTCAAAATCTCTCTGAGCCCGTTCTTCTCTGAAGCAAGAGAGGCCTGGCCCCTTTGCACTAGGCTGGTTTCCTGTCCTCGGCTTTGAGAAAAGTGCTCGGAGTTTTCCGTGCTCTTTCCTTCCACTGGTTATGCTCTGGACAATGAGGGTGCACACAGGTGCAAAGCAAGTGTAGATGAAAAAGGGGCCACATACTAAACCTGACAAGCTCAGGGGAGGCCTGCATGGCAGGCCCCACAAACTCAGAGACCAAAAGTAACCACATAGGATGATCTGAACATAAAAATTCATAACTAAAAATAGGTCACAGCAGGTAGTCAGGTCTTAGGCCTGCAGCTTCCTTGGCGAAGGTCAATCTTAAGTGAGTCTATTGTCTTTTTGCTTCTAAGATAACATACCTTTGAAATGTCAGAGTAATATTCTTTTCCAGACCCCTCAAGGCACAAGCCAGCACCAGATCTTGAAACCACAAAACCTTTCACTGTTGTCTTGTTCCCCCACATACCATCTCTATGTTAATTATTAACTATCCTGTACCCACCAATGAAAAAAAGTATGTCTCTCCATTTTTCTTTTTATGCAATTGCAGAGATTTCCCTTGCTTTCCTTTTTCCTGCCCCTTGATCTACCATGTAACAGTCCTTAGGTCCTCCTTTGATTCTAATGTATAAAAGAAGCTGCAAAACTGCTATTTTCCAGAGCATTTTCTTAATTTGTGGAGATTTTGCTTCCTGGCAATTCTTGTTGATTTGGTGCAAATAAACTCATAAAAATTCTCTATAGGTTTGGATGTTTCTTATGTCAACAGAGAGCACACTGGGGTTCTCTGTCCCTGCTCAGAATTTTGTTTTAGCTTTGTTGTTTTCCTATTCCAGAACATTTGGAAATGAAATAAAAGTATAAAGAAGTAGGAAAACAAGGTATCCATCCCTAAGACCTCCTCTCCTGACATCTTATGCAGATTAGAGTTTATTCTGAACCGTGAACCTGAGGGCCTGCCTGTGTGCTGGGCACTGTGGCAAGGACGCAGTCCTTGCCTGAGGTTCTTACACTCTGAGCTGGTGAGCATTGAGAACAGCTTTGAACAATTTCCATTTCAACCAGTATTTACTGAGCATCTACGTGGCCAGGGATTCTTCTGCACACTTGGGATATAACAGCAAATAAAAAAAATCCCTTTCCTCAAGGAGTTTACATCATACTGGGGTAGGCAGACAGAGTTGATAAATGCTGTCGAGAAAAGGAAGGCGCAGGGGTAAAAAGTGTATATGAGGAGACTGCAGTTTTAAATGGGGATCGGGGCCTTCTTAAGAAGGTAAGTTTTGAGTCATGACTTGAAATAGGTGATGGATTTAGCAATGCAGGTATCTGGGAATACAGAGTTTCATTCAGGCAGCAGGAATAGCTAAAGCCTCAGAGAAACAAGGTCCAACACAAACATCAGGAAGGGGCCACCCAAAAGATAAGGAGTCTGAGAAGGGGCCAAGGGGAGGGAGGCAGGAGGGCTTGCATGCCTATGTTAATTGCATTGTGTGGCTGCCCTGTTGGGTGGGGCGATTTACCAGACTCTGGGAACTAGGCTCCACGCAAACCTCTAGACCACCAGATAGGCCTTGAGTTAAGTCTCATACTCCCTGGGCCTCAGCGGCCACATCTGTAAAAGAAGACAGCCAACATCGAGGTGCTCTCTGGTCTCCTGCCCGCCATCCCCCTGAGTGTACTTTGTAATTATAGCAGTAATAACAGTCATAACAATAATATTAATAATAGTAATGTTGCAAATAAGGTGGCAATAGCATCATCTTTCTCAATATTAATTATTCTTATTATTGAGATTTTTTTAAATCAAAAGTAAAACCATCTAACTTCTGTGGTTTCTGAGGAAAAGAAAGGCAAGAGAAAGGTCTTTGGTCAGGAAAAAAAAAACTAGGTGAAAGAGGCAAAAGGCTTCCTTTCACTGGCGTTTAACCGTCTTCCCTTTGTGGGAACTGTGCTCCAAGGGCCCCTCTTGGCTGCTTGCTTCTTGAGAGTATTTCCTTAGCTGAACTCCAGGACATCCGCAAGACGCCAACTGTCAGTTTGGGAACGTTTGGGAGGTATTATGCAAAAGGTGAAAAAAACGGCCTTTGACAAACTGAAAAAAAAAAAAAAAAAAGATAAAACCTGGCAAAGTTCCCTAGCCTTTAAGCTAGAAGGGCCAGAAAGCAAAATCGTGTTCTCGCTGAGTTGCTGAAAGGAGGGATTTGAGAGCAGCATGTCCTCAGACACTTGGTTTTGCCCAAACTCCTGTGATTCTAGGGAACGGCTTTCCTTACCCACAGAAGTGTTTGGGTTTTCAGTTTCAGGAGAGAGGTGGAATGTCCTCGTGGGGGAAACAGGACTAACAGAGAAAAAGTCCCCAGGAAAGTTTATTCAGTAAGGAGAGCTCATGTGAGGGGTAACAGAACTGATAAGATTCAGGGTCAGAAGTCAGATTACCAAAAGTCAACGCCTACCTGCATTTATACCTCTCTGTGCCTCAGTTCCTCATCTGCATAATAGGTGTAACTTCACAGGGCAGTTATGATGATCAGGTGGATTAATACACAAGAAGTCCTTGGAATGTCACTTGTGTCCCAGTGAAAGCCAACAGTGTGTGTTTTGTCTTTGGGTTACATGAGTTTCCTCCTAAGTAATGTCTGAGTGTTTTTCATTAAAGGCTGCTAATTTAGGGGACATTTCCAGTGTAACACACTTTCAGGTCAGATATCTATCTTCTTTCTAACTAAAATTTTTCTCAATCTTAAAAGAGCCACCATTTTATAAGCCAGCACTGCCCAATATAATTATAATACAAGCCACAAACATAGGCCGTTATATATGACTTCACATTTTCTAGTAGCCGCATTTTAAAAGGTAAAACAAAACAGATGAAATTAATTTTAATATTTTTGACCCAATATATCTACAATATTACCATTTCAACATACGTTCATATAGAAATTGTTAATGAGATTTTACATTTTTCCCCCTTACTACAGCTTTGAAATTCAATGTATATTTTATAAATCCAACGCATTTCAATTCAGACTAGTGACATTTCAAGTGCAATAGCACATGTGGCTGCCATGTTGGACAGTGAAGTTTTACAAGATAGGAGGATCATTCTTGGCGGTGAGCTTGGGTGGGGTGGTCAGGCTGGACCCTGACTCTCTCCCAACCGTTACAATGATATTCAGAAGGGCCTCTGAGATGAGGGAGATCTTCTGGCCACACGGAACAAGGAGGATCTCAGTGCCAACCGTACAGGTCTAAGAGTGCGGTTTTGAATTGAGGTCTCTTGAGCAAGCTCTTGCTTGCCCCTAACGGTCTTTTCCTCCCTCCACACTAACCCCATCCTCCATTTCCACATGTCTTGAAGATTAAGTTCTAAAATCAGTTTATTAATGATTATCATTCTCTATTAAGATGCAAATGTTGAGATAAAACTTTCACTAAGTATCCACTGAGGCTAACTAAGGTAATCGAGATAGAGATTAGGATGGGAAGCAGAATGCCAGTTGGGAAGCTCTGAGAAGTGGCCTTGTTTAGAAGTCAGCAGTGATAAAGCACTCCTGCAGAGCTGATGCCACAGTCCTGGCCTCTAATGAGCCCTTTCAGCACAATTCACTTAGTTCTAATGGGACCCTTATTAACTAAAGGTAGCAGCTAGGAGAGTAAGAGAAGACACAAATGTTCCAGGCACCATGTGTCTGTATCTTTCCAGGCGAATGAATCCGAATCTGAAAACTACATCCTTTAAAGGAGGGCTTTTCTGACTCGTCCTGCCCATCTGTTCCAGCACCCAGAAGGAGAGGGAGAAATGCCTTTTGATTCTATTCAAGGAGATGTCAATTTGGTCTTTCAAGCAGGAGATGCCTTGGGAAAGGCTGGCTTGGTTCCTCTCTTTACCGCCACCTCTTCCCATTCTGTTGTTGTAGGGTGAATTTGCTCTCCTTTCCTCCGAGTCATTATTATGAGTCTGTGAGAAGGGAGTCTTGTCTCCTTATTTCCAAGTTCTTGGGAAGAGTAGAAGGGATCTCACTTTCACTCCCATGAGCTAGTGGTGTCATTAACTCCATGAATACTCTAAAATGTGAAAAAGGTTCTAGTCTTGTTTCAAAAGTTGATTCCCCATAAGAAAATTTTTATCTCAATGTAATAACTGTGACCAAATGGTTAAGCTTCTAAATAGCATTTCACTAAGCAGTTCTGTTCATTTTTCATGTTTGTAATCATGACCTAAAAAAAAAAAAAAAGCCTAGAGTCTTGCAGTCTTGCAAAAAATAAGAACCAACTAAAGTGAAGTAACTTAATTGGTAAATGTGGTCGGCCTTGAAGAATCGAAATCAACGGGCCATGGAAGATCTAGTTGATGCTCTGTGGTTATAAATTAAGGGGAAAGAACATATTTCTTTCTTAGTGACCAATAACCTTAAATATAATTGGAGATATGTAGGCGGAATTTCAGTACGTGTGTTTTGGTGAGGAGTGAGGTTGAGTTGTGAAGCCTAGGGAATTGTCACTGAGTCTGGGAATTTGGACAGTTTGCTTTTCTACAGAGGTGGTGAATTGATGGATGGGTTATAGAATTGGCTGGCATCGAAAACCCAGTTAGTTCTGGGAATATCTATGGGACCAGGTAGTGCCAAGGGTAGGGTATAAAAGTAAAATCAATAAGAAGATTTGAGTGGGAACTCAGTGTGCTAGTGAGTGATGTGTGCCACTTTGAATTACTGAAGCAGACATAGCAGTGGTAATCTCTGGATGGAAATGATGAAGGATTTGCCCTTTCTTTTAAGTCCCCTCTTGCCACTCCCCAACTGCCCGTACTTTTCCATAGTAAGCATGATTAATGTTTTAATCAGAGAATGAAAGATCCAAAAATAATTTAGAATAGTATCGATAGATAGTATGTCTTGGGAAAAGGATAAGACTTAAAAAGTCAAAGAATCTGATTCCCCCTAACCCACAGGTCCACTCCTGTCCCTTCGTGTCTAAAATTTTCCCTAAAAGATTTGTTTCCAATATTTTTGATCCTGTGAGAATATTTCTAAAAAAAAAATAACACATCCCCCTGTCCCCATACATTTATATCAGTGATGTTCAGCACGTGGCTCTTCCACTGCAACTTTTGGTTTTTCAAAACCTTATAATTTTGGAATTAGGATATCTTATTCTACTAGACTCAAGATAGCATTTGAGAAATCTTTATGCCTTTAAAAAAAATAATTTGTTTTTAGAGCAGTTTTACATTCACAACAGAATTGAGCAGAAGGTACCTATATACCCCCTCGCCTAGTTTTTCTCCTGGCAAATTGTAAGCTCAAACTATGGTGGGGGGAGCTCTTACCCTCCCCCATTCCCAGTCCAAGATTAAAACACTGAAGTTCCCAAACTTTTATATACTTGGCAACACTTGGGAGGCTTCTGGACTAGGGCCGTGGAGACCGTGAACAAGGGGGGTTATTGCTCTTGGGAAATTGGATGTGTGGCTACAGTGGTGACGAAGGAGGTGCTAGGGGAAAGAGCCATTGGCCCAGCTGGGAATACCCATACACCTATGTCCTCTCCCAGGACACCTTCCTGCACGCACCCTTTGACTGATACTCAGCAAGGGACTAAGAAGACAGTAGTAGCTTTTCTCTTGAGACCAGAAGTGTCAAGATACTTTTTTCTCTTGGCCACAGTGTCCGCATCCACTGAAAGGGGGGATGTAGAAATGAGAGTCGAAGTGGAAAGAAAGGGAAACTCAAAAGTAATAAGATTCATGAATAAAGGAGTTGCTTTTGGAAAAAAAATTTTTTTTTCTGCAAGTTCCCTTTTATATTCAAGAGATGTTTTCTTATTTATATGGATTTCAAATAAGGTAAACACGTCTTTTTTAAAAGGTTGAGTTTTGAAAAGTGTTTTACTGTGGAAGTTCTCAAATATGTATTAAGGTAGAGACACCAGGACCACGAGCCTCTATCTACCCATCGCACAGCTTTGCAATTATTGGTCCACTTCAATATCTCTCTCAACAATGCTCCTCAGACTGGATTATTTAGGAGCAAATTCCATCCATTTTATCATTCCAAACAGAACTACTTCAGTATGTACCTCTAAAAAAAAAAAAACTATAAAAAAAGAAAACTACTAAAAGGTAGACTTCTGATGATTTACAAATCCTAATCTTGTTTTCTCATGATTCTTCATGTGTCACTGGACTTTGAATTAGGAAACTTGAGGTCTGCACCTGGTTTTGCCACTCACCAGCTGTGTGACCCGTGACAAGACATGTAGCTTTCTGGACCTGCCCTTTCGCCCACCGGAGTAAAGGAAGGAGATGGTTTCTAAGGTCACTTCCAGTTCCAGAAAGCAAAAATTCTTGCGTGGGGCATCCCTTAAACCTCCATAGACATATGGATTTGGTACAGGATCTATTCTCTCTTCTCTCTCTCTCTCTCTCTTGTGTGTGTGTGTGTGTGTGCGCGCGCGCGCGCGTGTGTGTGTGTGTGTGTGTGTGTGTGTTGTAGAGCCAACAAAGTGCCAGAGGGTGATGAGTGGTGGAATCTTTAATGTGGAGCTTTAAAAAAGAAACGAGCCTTGAAACCACCCTTGAAGCAGTTTTGTGCTGCCCTCAGTCTCTCTTCTGACAACCTCAATTCATCTTTAAAAAATTTTTTTAAAATGTTAATTAAACTAATATAATTCAAAATGGTATTAGTTTCAGTTGTACAGTATAGTGGTTAGACATTTATATAATGTATGAAGTGTTTCACTCCCCCCGCCCCTGATAAGTCTAGTAACCTCTTGACACCATATAGAATACTAGTGACTATATCTCCTAAACTTTACATCCCTGTGACTATTTTGTAATTGCCAATTTGTACTTCTTAATCCCTTCACCTTTTTCACCCAGTCCCCAACTTCCCTTCCATCTAGCAATCACCAGTTTGTTCTCTATATCTATGATTTTGTTTCTGTTTCTGGTTTATTTTGTTTTTTAGATTCCATATGTAAGTGAAATCACATGGTATTTATTTTACTCTGACTTATTTCACTTAGCATAATATCCTGTAGGTTCACCAATGTTGTTAAAAATGGTAAGATTTCATTCTTTTTTATGGTGAATAATATTCCATTGTATATAGGTACCACATCTTCTTTATCTATTTGTAGTTTGATTGGAGCATTTGATCCATTTACATTTAAAGTAATTATTGACAAGGATGAAGTTATTGCTGTTTTATTGTTTTCCAATTTTTTTTCAGTTTTTTTTTTCTGTTCCTTTATCATTCTCTTGCTTTCTTCTCTTGTACGTTGATGACTTTCTGTAGTGTTGTGTTTAGATTCCTTTCTCTTTATTTCTTGTATATCTCTTGTAGATTTTGGTTTGTGGTTTCCATGCTTTGGCGGGAGGGTATGTTACTTTCTTAGACAAAGACTGACTGGTGTCCTATGCTAGGGTGATTGTAAGAAAATAAAGATACCCATTTTACAGGCCAATTAACGGAGTGTGAAGTAAAGCAGGTACTTCGCTTAAGGTCATCTGGTAAATGAAGAATTAAGTCTGAAATTTGTCTTTTAAAGTTATGGAAAACCTGTTTATTGTTGAAGTTGAGGATTAAGGAAAGATAGGGGTCCTCTTTGGTTAATGGAGGATGTTTTGGGCAAGAAGATGGTACCCAGCCCAGAGAAGTGCTGCCAATGTGACCCACACCACGTGTGCCATGAGCTTTCCTGGGCACCCTCTCATCGATTTTCCACACTATTGTTAGAACCAGGACATGGGACCATGAAGAGTAGGTGGCCCCAGCATCTCTCAGCTGGTAAGTGAGGGAGAAAGCTGTCTGACCCAGAAAGCTCTGGCCACCACTGCAGGCATTTGTCATGCTCCTCTATAGCTTGAAGAGAACTAGGGAAATGAAACCAGGGGAAGGCTATTTGGAAAAAAGAAACTGTTGGTTGTCAGTGTAGTAAGAGAGGAGCAAAAGCGTACGAATGCTGCAATAAAAAAAAAATCATCACGACCCAAAGAAAGAAAAATGTTGTACCCAAGTGGAAAAAGCCTCCAAAATTACCATTTTAAAGCACAAGCTCTAATCAGCTCTGATGTTTTGTAGGGAATTAATTGAAGGTATTGACGGGATTACTTTTTTTGATGTTGCCAGGGTTTTAAATTGGGGGATAAGGTTTAAAAAGAACAAAGATGAGGGCTGTTATTTTAAGGTGAAACCAATATTTCATTGTGGGGAACTCACTGGGTTTGGGAATTTGGGTTGGTTACTGCACTCAGAGGAGTTCCTGGACACACTTCCAGCTGGTCCTCAGGAAGGTCAAAATGTGCTTTCTTTGTAACCCTCGTGGATTTGCACTATAGCCACTCAGCAATTAGGTTCTGAGGCCTGTCCTTAGCAGGAAGTGGTAAAGGAATCAGCAGGAAGCTGAAACCAAGGGAAGGGAAACTCCTCCCTTCTGTCAAAGGACAGGCCAAGTGAGAATAAAATGGCAAGTGGGAGCTGTAGGGACAGACGCATTGAAAGGGAGCGTGGTCGAATCTTGAATGGAAGTAGGGAAAAAGCAGGTGTGTTTATCGTGTGACTGTTGTGTTTATCGTGTGACTTTAATACGGCGCTTGTACCTGGTGTTTCTCAGTTCTGCAGAAGTCTGCACATAATCCCCAGGACCAGGGAAAATGCTGTTCCTTAATTCACAGGGGCAGTGGTGTGTGTGTTTTCTGAGGGCCAGCAGCCCACCGAGAGGACAACTTCCCCTCGTTTCTGATTTCCAACTTATTCAAGGCCAGAGGACCTGAAACATATGTTGAAAAATTTTACCAGGAGATAAGATGAAAGTATAAACGGAATAAAATCGTCAGAAATACTTAGTTCAAAGGAGCGGAGAAATGCAAGATTATTTTTCTGTTTTGCCCAGTTCTTTGTAATAGAAAACACTCTCTCTCTATTCTTGAGGTGGAGGGAGAGATCTGTAATCCAACAGAAGAAAGTGAGTGCAAGAAGAAATTGTTTATCTGAAATCTGACAACACTTTCTTGTAAATTAGAACTCAGCTTTGAAGTTTCACTTCTTGAGCTTGGCTTAGTGAGTTATACGACTCTTGATGAAAAAGAAAATTAAGGCTATTTTATGTGGAAGGGGCTCAGGGAGGAAAAGGCAGCATCTAGCTCCCTTATCTCATCAACAGTTCAGCAGATCTTAATGTTAGCAAGCTCTTGTTGAGATTGTTACCTGAAGAAAGGCAGAACAAACTGCACTAAATGCTGATGCTACTGTTTTAGTGGGGAAAAAATTCTAACAAGCGAGTGGCAAACAACAAAGCTTTTGAAAAATTAGACGTGGGGAGAATAATGCAGTTTCATAATGGATATGAATAGTTATTTTACTGCCTTAAAAAAAAATCTTTCTGGGTTTTGATGTGGATCTCTTTCTATTTGTTCAGGAAATTGTGACGTGTGTTCTGGGCAGGGTCTGAGGTTTTAGAACTCTTTCTAAAAGGGACAGAGAACACCCTGCTGCATTTCCTAATCGTGAGGCTGGCGTGCAGGCAGAAGAACTGAAGTGAGCTGGCCACGATGCGGGTGCTGCTCCAGTGCAGAAGGCTGGTCCTGGCTCTCAGCCTCATCCTGGTTTTGGATTCTTCAGTTCAAGGTAAGACTCAGGACTCTTGTTCCTCTGTAATCTTCTTTGTAAACCCCATGGTCCACACAAAAAGAAGTATTAACTTTAAGGTACAGAATGTATTACGTTGTGGGAAAGTAGGCAAAGGAAAAGGATTTGTGACGCCTGAACTCCATAGTGTGAGTTTAGTTAAGTTGGGTACCAAGAAAAATTAAACTCTCAGGCAGGTGCAGCCTTATAAACTCCTACAATGATTAAAATGTGCTATTTTATTTTTGGATGAACATATATGGTTTATACATTTTTTAAAACTCGAGACAGGAATAACGACCTGTTGCATGGAGGAGATGGCACCTTTGAGTGTTTTAAAGTAACTATCTGAGTGTCTACATCAATCCCAAGTTGTAATATGTTGCAGTGCTATCATAATCATTGTAACTCTGGGAAGAGCTATTTTTAAATAAGAGTAAATTTGGGAGGACTTCTTCTTTTTTTAAAACTTGGTTCTTAGTGAAAATTCAGTTATGGTTAGGCCTAGTTAATGCGAACCCTCTCAGATTTTAAAGAGAGGCCAAAGAATTTTAGTATTTGTGTGGTTGCTCAGAGAAATAACACATTTGGACATTTCTTGTTAAGTTTCTGTCATTCAGAGTTGTTTAGTAAGAATGAAACAACTTAAAACCTTGAATAACTAAGAAGATAGGAATGATCAGTTTTGTGAGAAATATATAATTTCTTCTCCTTTGGTAAATAAGGGATCATGTTTAAATAAGGCAGAAGATCATGGCCTGATAAATAGGTGAGAAAACATATATTAGAAAAACATTAAGTTCCCCTAAATTGTAAAGGAAATATTGAGTCATGGTGACACACATGTCCCGGATTTGTTCCTTTGAAGTGACTTCTAGTTGTCTTGTTTTTAACTTCTGGTGGAAATGAAATTGTACAGATGATCTCACATACATTCATTATGAATTGGAAATTTGTAAAAATTTATAAAATTTATAAAATTATTTTTTCTTATTGTACAATTATGGAAGGAAAAAACAGCAAGTAATGTTGCTAAAACTTTTTTACTAATCTATTTTTGAAGTATAAAACATTTGTTAATTGTAGGAATAGGCTTTACTTGGATTTTTTAGGGAAAATCTTCAGCTCGATTAAATAATTCCATAATGTGTTCCGACATGACCCAGAGCAGAGCGGTTCCTGTTCGAAGCCCAGACCAGTGTGACCAGTGGTGCCGGGTCTACCCCAACCAGAGCTATATGAGTCTTTAGATCTTCAAAATTTCCCAGAAATGTCACATTCCCCACTGAGATTCAATGGGTCAAACTAGAATTAAAACACAAATGTTCCTATGTAGTAGGCAGTCATCAGAAAGAAATGAGGAAAGAAACCATTATGAAATTGTATAAACTCACTTGTGTCATCACCGGGTAGGTTTAGCTTTTTCTTGGAAAAGAAACCAAAAAGGGAAGAATGAATTGAAAAAACTAGGGTGTTTCTAAAGGAGAAGTACCCTTCGTGTTGGATGAAGAGCTCGTGCCTACTTCTGACTAAAAAGGGGCAGCAACGCCCACGCAGTGGCTGAGGCAGGGGCAGCAGCTCGGGTTCGAGGCTGCACGGCGGAGAGCCACACCACTGTACATCCATCTGATGGCAGATGTGACTCGATAGCATTATGTCCCCATCTCTTAAAAAATGTTTTACTTAGACCATTGGTTTTGACAGAGCTGATAAAATTAATTTGGATTTTGGTTTGCTTTTATAGAATGTTCAAAACACCTTAGGTTACTGTATTTGTTTGCTAGGGCCTCAATAACGAAGTACCACAGACTGGGTGGCTTAAACAACAGACATTTATTTCCTCAACTGTTCTGGAGGCTAGGAGTCCAAGATCAAGGCGTTGGCAGGGTCGGTTTCATTCTGAAGCCTTTCTCCTTGGATTATAGGTGGCTGTCCTCTTTCGGTATCTCCACACAGTCCTTCCTCTGAGTATGTCTGTGCCCCAATCTCCTCTTCTTATAAGGACACCAGCCATATAGGACTAGGGCTTATCCATATGACTTCGTTTTACCTTAACTAACTCTTTAAGACCTTGTCTCCAAAATACAGTCTCATTCTGAGGTACTGGAAGTTAGGACTTCAACATATGAATTGGGGGGATGCAATTCAGCCTATATCAGTAACTGCAAGTCAACCCCAAGTAAAGACATTGTATAAAATTGTGTCTACTAAGTATAAAAAAAATAAGAAGCTTAGCAATGTGTGGGAGACCCTGGAGAGCACAGATGGCAAATCAATTTAATGTAGAGCTCCAGGGGATTGTTGATGACGCCTGTGAATCCTCTTTTATTGCCTCTCTTATTCAAAGATACCTATATAGAGAGAAACCGGAAAACCCATGAGCAGGTGTGGCCAAGAGGGTCAGAGCCAGACCATGTATCTACTCCACACAGTCTCCTAGATTTCAATGATGATATTGATTTGACCCGTGTGGGGGCTGTTTGGTTGTAATGTGATTTCATGTCCATTCTCTAGAAAATGATCATCACATTCCCTGTGAGGAGGAATTAACAGCAATTTAGTCAGAGAAAAAAACTGGATCTTACACTCATCATCTCACTTGCTCTTTACTTTTTGCAAATAATTTATGAGACTTGCCCAAGGCTCATTATAACTAATTAATGACAGAACTGGGCATCTGCTTTCAAGGTCAGAGTTAACTTTCTACTGCAACTTGGCTGTCTTCTTGGTGGATTAGAGATTTTCTTTATTTAAAACAAACAAACAAAAAATTACAAAATACATAAAATGGTCTTCACCCCTGGCCGCACATGGCCATTTCTGCTCAAGTTTCTCTAACACACCTGCAGCAAGTCCCCATTAAGAACAGGAAATCAGAAAAATGTGATGATATTGGGGGGAAATTGGTTCTACAATCTAAAAAGATACAGAGAGTTTATAGGGGTAAGTTATTTGCTCTGGTGATGTTTATTTATGGAAAGCATTTTGGTAAAGCAGGACCAGCGACAGAGAGAGGGGGAGAGAGAGACAGAGACAGAGACAGAGACAGAGACAGAGAAGAGGGGCAGTGGGCAGTGAAGGAAGGGATTCTAAATAAAAACCATTCTTCTTCTTGGAATCCACCGCAAAATCTACCAGCAGATCCAGTGAAGGAAGATAATCTTTCTGTCCACAAACATACTTCCTTTTTTTTTTTTAAATATGGTAATCATGATATTTTTCTCGAGCAGGATAGAGTCAAGATACTTCCATGACAGCAGGGTCTGGAGGTGTTGAATTTTCACATCCTGTCAACACCCTTGAGTAGATATGTCAGAAGCTATGTGTCTGTAACCATGTTCTTTATTTTAAAGTAGATTTAAAATCATCAGTTCCAAATCAGATAAACTTTTGGAGGAGGAGGGAACTTCTATGTTTGATTTCTTTATACATTTTTAAACAGCTTTATTGAGATTTTTTCACACCATACAATGCACCCACTTAAAGTGTAAAATTCAATGATGTTTTGGTACAGAAGTGTGCAACTATCACCACAGTCAATTTTAGAACATTTCATCGCCCCCAACATTTTTTAAAGGTGAGATTCTGAACTCTAGGGAAATTTTGTATTTGAGATTTTTTTTTTTTTACTAATTTGTCAAAGTTGTATCTGTTATACCAGAAAAAAGATGTAGTCTTTCACCTAGATTCTTCCTCATAAAGTTTAGTTTTACTTTTCTGTTTAAATTGCTGTCTTTGCAAATATTTCCTCTGCTTGATACTCAGTGCATCAGCCCCAGGTAGAGGAGAATGCCTAGACCTGCTCTGTCCTAAATGGTACCCACAAACCCCTTGTGGCTACTGAGCACTTTAAATGTGTGAAATGTAGCTAGTCCAAATTGAGATGTGCTTTAAATATAAAATATACACCAGATTTGAAGTCTTAGTATGAAAAAAAGAATATAAAAATCCATTAATAATTTTTACATTGATTATATGCTAAATGACAATATTGGAATATGTTGGTTTAAATAAAATGTATTAAAATTTATTAGACTTGTTTCTTTTTACCTTTTCAAATATGGCTGCTATAACATTGAAAGTTCCGTACGTTTCTATTGAACAGTGCTGATCTAGGCAACATAGTACGTGAAGACAGCGCCCTCTCCTGGACATGTTAGGTTTTTATTTTGCCTACGAAATGAGGCGTCTAAGCAGCAATTAAATTCCAAACTTAGGCTCCTTCAGGAAAGAATTAGGAGAGAGAGAGAGAACTAGAATGTATTAAATACCTATCAAATGCGAAGGCTTGTGCTGGGTGTTTCACACACATTTATCTTGCTTAAACAGGAACTCTTTAGGATACTATTATTTACATTTGAAAGATGAGAAATTGAGAATCAGAGAACTATTAAATGGTAGAATAGAAATTTAAATTCTGGTCTCTCTACAGGCTCTTTTCTATCAAAGATTTGTCTTTGATCTTCTAATCAGAGAAACTAGTTCTTAAGAACTCTGACCATGGTGCGAATCTAAGAACCTAACATTTATATCTCATTAGATTTATTACTGACTCCGTTTTATAGATGAGGAAATTGAGGTACAGGGAGGTTAAGTAAGTTGGTCAAGGTCACACTGCTGGTAAGGGGCAGACATTGTGATGTCAACTTGCTACCTTACCACCAGCCTCCAGGCAGTGACAGAGCTAATTCATTTTGGATTTCTAGCTGTCCCAAACCAGACATTGTAGGCTATATTCAGGAATCAGGGGGAAGATTGTGATAGAATAATTCCAAAGAAAGGAAAGAGAGAGAGAGAGAAACAATGGGGGAATATTTACTATTTTTCTACATGAATTTCTCTTTTGTTTATATTTTTAAAGAAATATTGTTTACTACACAAATTTAGAAAATGAAGTGAGAAAAAAATCACTAGCATCTACCACTATAGTTATTTCTGTGTATTTCCGCCCATCCCCTCATATACGTTTATGTGGTTGCATTAACAACCACATATTCTGCTTTTTTCACTCATTTTCAAATATAGATTTTCTTATGATGCTACATATTTTTTTTCCATAACCAACTACCTTTTTTACCATTTGGTTAATATTCTCTCATTAATGCCTCATAATTTATCTGAATTTCTATTGTTTTGACTACTTAGAATTTCCCTCTTTTAAATAATATTAAAGTGAACTGCTTCATGTATTTTTATACATTTGACCTATCTAGAGATACATATAAATATTTCATGTATATATCTTAATGGCATAATAACTTGACAACATTGTACTTATAAAATTAATCAGAGATACTAGCTAGAAAAAAGTGGAGAATAAATAGAGTTAATAGAGAGTCATGAGGAAAAGAGACGTAAAGAGGACATTTTGGAAAAGTTTTGTGGTTCTGTAGTCTTTTAATAATAAAGTTCTTGGCCATTCCATTGAGATATAATGTGAACTTGATCTCAGAAAACTCTCCACTTTTCAGCCTCTGACAGTTACTGTCAGAAGAGGGCAGGACATAACTTATACCTATTCTTCTAGAAACATATATAGTAGGAGGGAAAAAAGCCAAACTCCACAAATCAGATCTCTGGGGGAGTGGGTAATGGGATTAGGGACAGCTTGTTTTTCTTTTGTTTGCCACATTTTTAAAAGTTTTCTATAATAAACGCATATTCTTTTTTTAACATAAATGTTAGTTTTAAAAATTGTCAATGAAAGCAGTCTAGATGTAAGGGATATCTAAATAGACTTCATTTCTAGGAGAGAGTACTATAAAAGGTAGAGAGAGATCCCTTTCAACCAGTCCCTGAATTAAAACAAAGTCAGGAAATCCTTTGGCAAGTTGCTGTGTGAATCCATTTATATAAAATTCTAGAAAATGCAAACAATCCATAATGACAGAAAGCAGATTCATGGTTAGGGGGGTGGGGGAGGTAAATCCAGAGGAGAGAGAGAGAAGGGCAGGATTACAAATGGCCCAAGGAAACTGAGAGGTGTTGGATATGTTCATACTTCTGATTGTAGTGATGGTTCCACAGGAGTATATATATGTCAAAACATTAAATTATACACTTTAAATATGTACAGCTCATTGTAAGTCAATTCCACCTTAATGAAGTTGTTAAAATATAAAAATAATTAATTTTGAATAGACAATGCATACATATGACTCAAAAATCAAAGGATTTAAAAGGATATGCAGTGAAAAGTCAGTATCCTTCTTTCTACTGTCTTCTAGCCATCAATTCCCTCCACAGAGGCAATTGATTTGTTGTGTATCTTTTCAGAGGTGTTCCACACACGTAAGCATATAAAAAAATATATTCTTAAAAATACAAACACACACAAATGGTAACACACCATGCACAGAGTTCCTTAGATTTTTTACTTGATAATATACCATGGAGATTATTCTATAGCAGTACCCAGAGAGCTTCTTTTCTTTTAATAGTTGTATAGTATTGTAGGCTATACCTTAATTTATTTAACATTTAATTTTCCAATCTTTTACTATTGAGGGAAAAAAAAGCTACAATGATCACAGCACTGTCTTTTTTTCTTAAATAGTTATTATTATTTACATTTTGATTTACACAGGATAACAATGTGCTATGCTTTTAAACTGCCTTTCCTGCTTCTTGAGAATTCTATATGTTAACTGTAATAAAAAGAAAATAATTCCATGCATGTCCCTTCTTGCTAGGTGATTATTAGCTTGCCTGTGTAAATAAAGTGTGTGCTCAGGGTGGGGAGGAGATGAACCTATTTTGTACCACCAGGCCTCCATTCTTGCCAAATTGAAGAATGAAGAATTTATTTCATAAATGAATGAAGGATCTCTTATATAACCTTGTCATACCAGATGTGGAGCTTTTTGCGTAGAAATTAAACTCAAAAGAAGCTGTGACAGACGAGGATATTTCAGCTTGTCTGTCTCTTTGTAAATAGAGGATCCTGTTCTTTCAAAATTTCTGACTATATTAGAAGACAAAAAAAGAGCCCAAGTTTTTATCTACTTTTCATTCCTAAGAGCACCTTGAACAATTAGGACTCTGTAATATTGCAGGTACACTTGGTGTACCCCTCAACCTTTCTGAACGTGATTCAATTCATCTCTGTAAAGAGGCAGGCTTTTGGGGTCAGATACAGGTTTGAATCCTGGGTCCTCTATTTAGCACTTGTGTGGCCTCAGTTTTTCCTTTGTGTAAAATGGAGATTATAGTACAAAAATAATAGTTAATATTATCAAGTGTTTACTGTGTGCCCGGCACTATGTTAAGGTCTCTACATGTATTTTCTCATTTAATTTTTGTGATTGGCTTATGAAAAAGAGACCCTGTTGGTACCTTCATTTTGCAGTGGGGGCTCAGGGAAGTGAGTTTCACAGCTCACCAGCAGCAGAGCTGGGACTTCACTCCAGGCAGCTGATTGCAAACCTATTCTCACCTTCAACTCTGGGCTACTTCCTACAGGTGTTGAGAGAAGGGCAAATGATATATGTAAATGGCTGGCATGTGGTGGGTGCTCCTGTTAAATTAATGGTCAGGAAACCTGTCCACATCTACCTTCTAGCAAATTTAGAATCTATTTAATTAAACATTTCTCAGGGATAGAGAGATTAGAAGCCGTGTAAGAGATACTTATTAACCACACGGGTTCCTTGTTTGAACAGGTTCACCTGTGGGGAGAGCCAGGTACCAGTGGGTCCGCTGTAATCCCGACAGTAATTCATTGAATTGCATTGATGAAAAGGGACCAGAGTTCGACCTACCTCCAGGGGAATCCAACAGAATCCTCTCTCCAAGGACTGACCCTTTTTCGTAAGTGGACTTTCTCTCCTTTTACTTTCATAAACCTCTCTTGAGATCTTGGCGTGGAGGTGGGAGGGTTGTCCAGAGTATTTTTCTTCAGGCTCTTGCTTTGGCGGTTTGGTTTTCATTGCACAGTACATGGTAAAACTGTACAATGTTTACTGGTGTATGAGATGTACAACACATGATTCATCTATACTTTTGCAAAGTCTTCTTGTGGCAGAGACAAAACTTAAGTGAAAAATTTGTGAAAATAATTGGTGAAAATAGTTTTCACCAAAAGGTCTTAAAAATGATTGAACATCATTTTAATTATGTAAATAGAGCCCATTAGATACTAAAATCTTAATAGGAGTCCATCAACTGAATGGATAAACAAAATGTGCTATATCCCTAAAGTAAATATTATTTAATCACAATAAGGAACAAAGTACTTCCACATGAGTCCTGAAAACATTACGCAAAGTTGAAGAAACCAGACACAAAAAGCCACATATTCTATGATTCCATTATAAAATGTCCAGAGAGATAAATCCACAGAGGTAGGAAATAAATCAGTGGTTGCCAGGGGCTGCAGGGGAAGGAGGATATAGAGTGACCGCTAATAGGTGTGGGATTCTTGAGGGGTGATCAAATGTTCTGGATTTAGGCAATGGTGATTAAAAAGAAAAAAGAAAAAGAAATTAGAGAAAGGAAGACTAAATGGCCATGACTTACAAAAAGAAAACCAAAACTCCTCTTGATCAAATAAAACCTGCTTTAAACTTGCAAAAAAAGATTCAATAGGAATTCATAAGTAACAAAAATTTGAATTGTATTCGAATCCTTTATTTCAATGAATATCAAAGTTATATAACATATAGCAAAAAATACATTATGAAGGATTACCATAAAAGTTTTAATCCTCAGAGTTAAACCTAAAAAATCATTCTTCTCAAAGCCAGGTAAATCATCATGCCCAAACCAGGTAAGTCCATTATCACTTTGGGGATCCTGGTGACTCTCTGCATACACTGTATAAGAGATTACATCATCACCATTCTCAGAATGCAGCTCTACAGTCCTGCCCTTGTTTTCGCTTTAACTCCACAGCATTAAGCTCGAACCTGATATTACAGTGTCATCCATTATTTTAAGTCATAGATTCCAATTGTAATTCATTTAAATCTAAAATGTTAGAGGAAGAATCCAAGTCTCCATAACAACTGTTTTACACCTTTTGTCCTCTCCTCAAATCTCAATGATTTCCCCTCTCACAGCCGCAACTTTCCTTCTCACTCTGACACTCCTGTCACTATGAATGAAGAGTCCCTGCTTCCGTGCAAGTCTTGGACCTGTTTGCCCTCAGATCCATTTCTCCTCCCTCCCACTCCTTGCTTTGTATTAGGTGGGTGGTGAGGGCTGATCCATGTGGTCTGCATTTCTTAGGCTGCCATATCTGTGGCCGAGTTTGGCCAATGGGAGGCACAGAAGGGAGATGAGGACCACTGGAGGCGGGGAGGGATGAGGATGTGTCTCCTCATTCCCTGCCTTGGGCATCAGCTCTGGCAGTGCTGAATCTCATCCATGGCTTCAGCTACCAATAAATAGATGCCCTAGTCTCTGGGTTCAGGCAACACTGCCTCCTTCCGGTGTCCTTCTAGCCCAGGGATAGAAGTATTTTCTTGTGTTTGCTAGTCTCTGGGTTTCCTCATAGTCCCTTTTTTGGCTTCATTTCTCTTCCATCACATGTGTAAGCAATTCCCTGTGTTAAATATTTAGATACATTTCCTGGCAGGACTCTGTGGCAGCTTCTAAGGCCACCCCTCCTTGTGCTGAGTATCTATCTTATCCCCACTCACCTTCTCTAGGAGTTCGATTCTCCTGTTACTTGTCTGAACCCAGTATCATCTTCCCATCACTATGCAGACATTGTCTAGTATCTCCTACATTTAGGTAAAATCCCTGTTTTGATTCTGCATCCTCTTCGGCTATGGCCCCATTCTCTGCTCCTCTTTCCAGTAGCACTTCCTGAAAGGGTTGCCAGTGCTCGCTGTCTTCCCACTCTCTCCTCAACCCCTTCTGATTGGACTTCTGTTCCTGCCCGCCACTCGCAGTGCTTGTTAAGGTCACAATTACTCCTAGTCGACACATCCACTGGTCACTTCTCTGTGTTTAGCTTACTTGACTTCTTGATTGCCTTCAAAAACAGTTGACTCCTCCTTTGAAATGCTTTCTTCTCTGGACTTCCATGGCCACACCTTATCTTGGGTTTCTTTCTACGTCCTTGGCTGTTCTTTCTCCTCTGGTCAATATTTAATATGTTGGTGTGGCCCTAGCTCTGTCCTGGGCCTCTTCTCTATTTGCATGCTTGCTTTCTTTTGGTGACCTTGCCTGTTCCATGGCTTTTAGAGAGAGAAAGAGAAAGAGAGAGAGAGAGAGAGAGAGAGAGAGAGAGAGAGAGAGAGAGAATGTGTGTAACTACCAAATCTGTGTTTCCAGCCTTTTTCCTGACCCCTTAGTCTAAGCTAGCCACCTAGTCACTCTCTATTACATTAGTCTGTTTCATTTTTCTGCATAGCTTTTAGCACCACCTAATTTTTCTGATTTATTTATTCACTTTTTATTGTCTGTCTTCCTCCACTAAGTTATGAACTTCTTGAGCAGGGACGTTATCTGTCAGTCCCCATTCTACCCCAGGAGCTCAGAATAGGGACCAGATGTTCAATAAATATTTATTGAATGTATGCATGAATGAACCGCTAATCTGTCATATGGCCTGCGGTTTGTTATTATCATGGAGAAAATGACCCTTAGGCTGTGAAATTCAACATTTGTCTCTGACATTTTGTTGCCTTCTTATGCCACTGAAGGGTGGCACCATTGCCCTGGGCTTTAGTGCTGAGTAAACTTCTAACACCACACTAAACTCCGCTGAATAAATACCCTTATTTTGAGGAAGGAAATTGAATGTTAATATGCTGGCAAATACAATGCTTAACTTGTTACACAGTATTTCTTAAGAGTGAGCTTTGTGAAGCACCGTGAATCATTAGAAGTTTTGTAGAAATTTTAAATCATGAAAGAATTTCATCTATTAGACTGGCTTGTTCTTTCTTTAGTAGGAGAAAATGGGAAAAGGGGTCTTTTTATTTTTAATAAATGATCCTTTTAAGTAAATTCCACAATAGGATTGCCATGCTAGTGATAAGGAAATTAGCATTGTTCATATGAGTTGGCGGTGGGTAAATGTGGAATTGTTAAGTACAATTAGATATATTAAGTGTAGGCGGACTCGAGGAAAGGTCCTGCTTGTTTTTGTTACAAAGCACGGAATAACTGGGAAAGTTTTAACCTGATTAACTGGGTGGCAGCATGTATTTCCATATCTTAAACAAATGTATTACAATCATCTTCCTCATGTCTCCAGCATTATTGTGGTGTATTTCATTTTTCTGTCTTCCTTCAGGATGACCAAACCCAAGAACTTGAATGATGTCTTCCCTCTTTCTGAGGACTATTCTGGATCGGGCTCTGGATCAGACCCTGGAAGCGGCTTCTCAACTGACATAGAACAGGAATACCAACCAGCAGATAAAAATGATGCTTTCTATTACAACTTTAGGCCTCTGCCCTCAGACAACCAAGACTTGGGTCAAGATGGACCAGAAGAGAATTTTATTATGTAAAAAAGGGGGTTTTCCTACCTTGACTCCAGGCAATACTTTCAGTATATCTTGCCTACCATGGATAAATGATTAATTTGGGGACAAAAAGTTTTATAGAAATTTTAAAACATCTGAAAAAAGAAATTTAAGCTTTATCACCTTTTTTTCTCATGAATTCTAAAACTTTTATACTATTATCCTAGAAAATGCCTGTATTTTCTTTGTATCACATTTAACCAACATCATGATGAAATAAACTAGACTCCCCATGTCTATGAAATTGCTTTAAAGAACAAATTATACTGGTTTTTTTTTTTTAAAAAAAATAGTTTTAGAAGTAAATCGACATGCAGTATTTTTTATCTAAGTCTTCAGGACCTCATTGTAAATTATAGATATGCCTGTTTTCTTAAAAAAAAGAAAATCAGATAAAACACATGACGGATTTATAGAGTGGGTATTTGACATGTCTTACAGTATGAAATATACTGCTTTAATATTACCATTGGATGTGTTCACAGAGTTACTAGACATGGTTTGTTTAGAAGTATGGTTGCTGTTATAATTATAAACTTAAGACCCAAATTAAAGCACAGTTGTGCTCTCAGTACCTCATACTGCTTTACCTTTTCATGGATATCTGTGTATTTTCAAATATTATTCTATTAAAGTAGAAATATAATCAAAGAGTTAAGCTGTCTGGGATCTCTTATTCTAAACTGAGGGTAATAATTATTTTTGTTTAGATGTTTCTAGAACTCTTATTAACAAAATATCTGTAGAATTATTTTATACTGAGATCAAATTTTGTAACTGGAATCAAATTCTATTTAACTAGCAGATGAAGAAAACAATCATACTACTGCAAGATGGTTATTCTTGTCCAAGCACTTCTTCTTGAAGGCTATTACCATCTCTGTTTCCCTTAGTTCTGAAAAGCCTGTCACCATCATTGTCAGGGATCCTGTCCTGCACCATTCAGATCCCCTCTTCAGACTGAGGACTTAAGATTAATCTGTCCTGAAGAGGGCTACCTCATCCAAGGCCTCACTTTCTTTCCAGGGCAGCCTATACCCAATGACTGTTTGATGTGGGCATACGAATGCCAGGCCCCTCCCTGAACTTGGGGCAACTTAGAAGGGCCATCACTGATTCAGAGCTCTCCTAAGGGGTCAGCTAAGGCTTTGTTGAGACTGCTTTGCCCCTCAATTTCTTTTTCACATTTGCTCCCTTCCATTCCCCTCACAGTTGTGCTACCTTAGAAACTTTCTACAAGCTAGTTTTCATCTCATAATTGGCTCCATGGAGAATTTGAATTGCAACAGTTGGTTCCAGGATAGGTGGAAAGCAGATGCTAAAAGCAGATTTTGGAGCTAGATCGTCTGCAGTCTGACTGGCAACTTTCAGTGATGATGAACTGGGGTGGTGTTCAGTGGAAGGAAATGCACCAGAGTGTGAGGTATCAGGCATTTGAGAAATATGGAGAAGTGAGAATTATAAAGACAATGGTATTTGGATGGCTGTTGCTGGAGGCAATTAATGCCTTTCAAAGAGCCGATGAAAGGCCAAGGATGATTAATTAAAGGCGAAATGTGAAAAATAATGGGTCCCCTTGGCAGCGTATTAAGAAACTCTCTTCTGTAGTGGAATGGCAGAAAAAGCTGAGGAGTAGGCCCAGGATGTAATCATAAGAATAGCAAAGTGCAAGGATGTTAAATTGTCAGCCTAGCCAACACTATTCTGCAAAGTCAGGGCACTGAGTGGATAAAAATGGGACCCTGAGAGATGAGGACATCTGGGTTGACACGTTCAGATCTTAAATCCTCAGATTTCCTCAAACCCTCTGAACCTATAGAAGAGGCCCAATGCTTTCCTCGGGCTTGAAGGCGATTAAGAGACTTTTGCGCTTCAAGACCACCTGCATGCTTCCTCAAGGTCTGCCCTCACCTTCCCTCCTAGAGACAAGAGCAATAACTAAAAGTACAATATAAACCAACAGAAAGTGTTGGGCCTGGGAAGGAAGAAATATACTCTGAAGGTTCTGCAGAACTTAATTGTTGTGTACCTCAGAAACAAAATGTGTCTAAGCGACTTAATTTTAAGAGCGCTAGAACAAGGAATGGAAGTAAGACATCAAGCTTGATAAGGGAGTGTTTGCCAATATGGAAGTACTCTTCTGGGCAGAAGTTTTAATACCCTGCAAGAACCCCAGGAGAAGGTGTTGACACGCTGCTAGAATGGCTCTTAGAGCTTGGAGAGCGTGACAACCCCTCTTAAGCAAAGTAGAAATGCTAGAACTGCCATGGCTGGCAGTGAAAGAAGGGGGTCAAAGGTGTGAGGAAGTGAGCATGCAAGAATGCACAGGCTGTGTAAACCTAGAAAACTCATCAGATGACTTCGTTCTGCAGGAAGGCCAAAGTGATGAAGAATAAACTGGTGAGGGACAGCATCTCTGAGCTCTCCGTGGTAGCTCTCCTCTGAAGAGCAGGGTTAATGGTAGAGCGGTTGCAGAACTGGGCGCTAATAGCAATGGGAATGATGGGGGTCTCAAAATAATACAGGTCAGGTTGTAGTGCTCAGCCATCAGAAACCTGGTTGTGCAATTATCATAATGAGCAGCAAAGTCAGAATAGAAGCCAGGAGAGCCTATTGAGCAAAGAGTTATGGAGATGGCATCTCTAGAGGTAAAACAGTTGGTAAGAGTTTTGCAGCAAATTCCAATGTGTTAGGGCTGGAGGGTGGTCCCCACCCCAACTAGCAAGTCTCTAACACCAGCTAGATGTCCTATAATTCAATTCAATTCTTAACTATCTACCTGGAGATAGCATCAGATTCCATAGGTTAGGGGCTTATTCCCACAAGGCTGCTTGCTCTCCACTTCAAATGCCAATCAAACCCAGGTGCTTCTGACCAACTGGCTGTATGTAGATTGGATGGTCCAACAATCCCCACCTCAGGTTCAATTAATTTGCTAGAGTGTCTCACAGAACTCAGAACCATTTTACTTATTAGATCACTGACATCTTAAAAGGATGTAACTCCAGCTATATGAAGTGATATACAGGGCAAGGTCAGAATGAAGGAGCTTCTGTCCTCATGGAGTTTGGGGCCTGGCACAATGCCAGAGGAAGGTTCTGATTTACCAAACTGGAAGTTCTTGAACCTTGTCCTTTTGGATTTTTTTGGAGGCTTCATTACAAAGGTATGATTGATTAAATCACTAACCATCCCTTTCCCCTCCCCAGAGGTCAGGGTAGGGTCTAACGGAAAGTTCTAACCTTCTAACTGCATGGTTGGCTCCACTGGCAACCCCATTCTTAGGTACTGTCTAAAAGTCACCTCATTAACATAACAGAAGACACTTTTATGACTTTCATCTCTTAGGAAATTCCAAGGGTTTTGGGAGCTCTGTGTCAGAAACAGTGAATGAAAGCGCACGCTCTCTCTCTCTCTCTCTCTCTCTCTCTCTCTCTCTCTCTCTCTCCTTATTTATAATAAGTAACGTATATCTTTAATATATATATTATAATAAGTAATGTATATATATTTCTTATTATAAATCACGATATCACAGTTGGGCAGTTAACAAAGATATCACTCAATCGATTCAATGAGAAACATCAAGGATGGATGACCAGGTCAGCTGCCTCAATAAAAAAGTATGATCCCTTGGTTAACTTTCCTTACCTGAACCAGTTTTCAGACCTGGTTAGGTCCTCTGGAATAAGGATCCTGTGATACTGTGGCCAGTATATACAGTACTGATTTCTCTAATGCTTAACCAAAGGGATTGATGGCCATTTACTCAGTTACTAGATCCTTAGTAGGAGACAGTAGGAAAAGGAGAACGTTTAAATATTTCAAGCACAGTCAGTTACAGAGTCTGATTGACTTTGATACACAGAGACCCAAAATCTCATCTTGGCCTCCCTGTTAGTTGGGCATGAGTTGGTCGGGTTACAAATGCAATCTTGACTCAGGTCTGGCGTACAGTGGTCATTTTTCCAGTACCCAAGCGTATAATTAGAATAGACATACCTCAACATTGGTTTCTTGACCTACATGATAGGAGCTATTGTAATGAAGAAGACCAAGTGAAAACTTCCAAAGCTACTCACCCCACATCCACCAATAAATTCAAAAACATTTTATCCTGAGGGGAATGTCAGAGATTAGTAGTACCTTTAAAAAGCTAAAGAAAGCTAAGGGTGCTGGTCTTAACATACCTCCATTTAATTCACTAGTCTGGGGCTTGCAAAAAACATCCTGGAGGATGACAGTGGACTATCACAAATTCAACCAAATAGTAGTTGTAATTGCAGCAGCAATGCCAGATGTAGTAGTTTTGTTGAGCATAGTTATACAGCTTTAGGTACATGATAGGTGGGCACTGAGCTGGCAAATGCTTTCTTTTCCATCCCTGTCAAAAAAAGAGGATCAGAAACAGTTTACATTCTCTTGGACTGGATAACAGTATATATTTGCAACCTATGTCCAGGGCTAGGTTAACTTTTCTACCCACTGTCATAATATAATCTGAGAGACTCAGACTGGCTGGATAGCTCACAGAAAATCACAGAGGTCCACTGTATTGATGGATCATGACTCTGTGACTAGACACCCATGTCGTGTACCTCTGGTGCACTGACATCTCTCCCTCAGCTCACAGCTACAGTCATATGGCAGAGGTGTGTGTGTGTTGTGTGTGTGTGTGTGTGTGTGTGTGTGTGCGTGCGTGCATTCCTTATGATCAAATGACAGAGTAGGAATAAGATCAAGCTTGGTTCACAGGTGGATTGACCTGGTATATAAGTGCAAGTCAAAAATGGATGGCAGCTAAACTACAGTGCCAATCAGGAGTGGTTCTGAAAATAGTTGTGAGAGGAAATCCTCTCAATGGGCAGAGCTTCATGGGATGTACCTGATCATTCACTCTGTGTGGAAAGAGAGGTAGCCCAAGGTTAGAATATATACAGTTTCATGGGAAGAGGTGAACGTTTTGATCAGCTGGTCAGGGGCCTAAAATAGAAAATTGGAAGGTTGGGGACTTAGAAGTCTGGGGTATAGGTATATGAATGGATCAATGAGAGAAGATACAAAGTGTCAAAATCTTTATCAAATGATAATACCCATCAGAAAAGCATCTATCACAGAAGAGGCACTAAACAACCGGGTTGACAAAATGACTTGGGCAGGTGTCAGCCACCCTCTGTCATAGGCCACCCTAATGCTAGCACAATCAGCTCATGGAGAAGTGGCCATAAAGGCAGGGAAGAGACTATGTGTGGACTCCCACTGAACAAGGCCGATCTAGCTACCGATGTTGCCAAATGTCCTATATACTAGCAACAGAGCTCATTGCTGAACTATAATGTGGCACTGTCCTTCATGGAGACCTCGGTGGCAAGTTGACCGTATTAGGCTCCTTTCATCCTGAAGGGGCCAGATATTTGTTCTAATAGGAACAGACATGTATTCTAGGTATGGATTGCCTTTCTTATCCATGGGGCCTATAGTAGCATAAATATATAAGGGCTTACAGAATGGTTGACCTACCAACATGATTTCATATATAATGTTGCTTCAGACTCAAGTACCCACTTTCAGCAAGGAGAGTCAGCAGTGGCACATGACCATAGGATCCATTGGTTGTATCACACATCATATCACAGATGCCACCAGCATAATAGAATGATAGAAGGGCCCGTTTAAGACACAGCTGAGACACCAGCTTAGATATGATATGATATACTGATATTGGGATGCCAACTTCCAGGATGCAGTATTATGCTAAATCAATAACCTGTATATTGTGCTGTGTCCTTAATTTGAAGAATATGTTGTTCCAGGAACCAAGGAGTGGAAGGATAAGAGAGAACACATTTAACATCAAACTTACTTGGGGAAGTTATGTTTCCTATCACTGTAACTCTGTGTTTGGCAGAGTTAGATGTTATCGTTCTCCAAGGGAAACATTTCCACTAGGGAACACAGTAAGAATCCTACTGAACTTTAAGCTATGGCTGTCATTCAGGCACTTTAACCTCTTTGTACCAAGGGGTGAATGATCAAGAAGAAATCATCATCTGGGCAGTGGTAATAGACCTGATCATCAAGAGGAGGCAGGGCTGCTGATACACAGTGGAGATTGGGAGAACTATTGTCGATACCCAGTTGACCATCTGAGGCTTATCTTAGTACTTCCTTGCCCAGTTTTGATGGTAAATGGATAAATTCAGCAGCCAGACCCGAGAAGCACATGGTAACCAGGGCCTCATATCTTCATGGTTGAAGATGGGTCAAACTTGCAGCCAAACTGTCTAGGCCAGTAGTAGTTAGCCAAAAATAAGAACATCTAAACTGATAACAAAGGAGGAATTTGATAAATATCAATTGTAGCCTTGATATCAGTTGCTGTGGAAGCAGCTGTAATTCATTCCACTGACTTCCTCATAAGCTTTCCTTACAAAGAGACCTCCAGTGTCCTGAGGGAGCCGCTCCCAGAATTTATATGAAGCAAATGGATCTCTATGGTACAGTTATGGATGCTGTGCTGCGCTGTGTTTCCCAGATGCCCCCTTCAGAACTGGAGGAGTTATTTCCTCAGCTACTGGGAAGGTTAGCTGATAGCCGCAAGTTCTCGGATGGGGATCCATATCATCCAAGGTCATGCTCCTTTCCCTGGATAGCTCACAGCCAAAACAAAAACAACAACAACAACAACAACAACAACAACAACAACAGACACACACAAAAAGCCTTATCTGTGTAGGAGTATAAAGGCTCACACTTCACTTGGGACAACTGTGAAGGGACATTCCAGCTTTGGAACTCTCCATGGGATCAAGGTGAAGCTTTGTCGTGACTCTATGGCAGCTCAATTTATTCCTGTCAAATCCTGCTTCCTTCCAATTCTACACAGATGTTGATCCTAAGAACACTCCTTGATGAACTTCCTCCATGACTTTGCTCTCATATAATTCAGCTCATAGGAATGATCTTTATAGCACTTTTCTTTTGGTCACGGTTGTTAAGTTATACCCTGATCTTTCCATTAATAAATCCATCTGTGACTATTTAATGGGAACTTTGTGAGTTTTTATGCCCAGTAGGGTGTTACTGTTATGAGACGTATCTTTTGACTCCCATAACTATTATGAGGATGTCATGTTTTACAAAATATACATATTGCTTTGTGTTTTTTTGCTGAAGCACTAGGTTTTACACATTTCAAGAAAAGATAGTCTAGGTTGATTTTTATCAATCACTTTTATTAAGAAGGGTCTTAAACTTGCCACAAAGGAAATATAAAACTATTTCTATGTTTAGAGAGGTTGACTGATAGAAAAAATATGAGCCTTAGAATTACAAAGTCCTGGTTTAAATATCAATGTCATATTATTAGCTTTCTAACTAAAGGCAAGTTATTTAATTTTGCTAAGCTTGTCTAGGGAGAGCAATGTAGTAAAGGAGTTAATCATGTGGACTCTGGAGCCAGGTCACCTAGGTTCAAAGCTGTCACTTACCAACTAGGTAACCTCAGGTGAGTTACTTAACCTCTCTCTACCACGGTTTCCTCTTCTTTAAAATGAAGATGATAGTGCCTCCTTATAGGTTTGTTGAGAAAATTAAATTAATGTATGTGAAGTGCTTGGAACAATGTCATTGAGCAATTGATCAATAAACACGGGCTATAATTATCGTTCTATAGGTTAACGATATTTTCCCACAGAGTTGTGGTGAAGATTAAAAGAGGCAATGTATAAGATATGATTGCTCAGTACCTGGTACATAGTAAGTATCTAAAAAATTATAACCATGCCTTTTTGAGCCACGCTTCTCTTGCTCAAGTCTGCTTCCATGTCTGAAAGTGTACTTTCCCTTCTAATAAAACTTTTTTCTATTGTAAAAATAAATAAAAACTTATAATCATGAAAATATTATAGTTACTTTATAAGATTATTTTAAAGATCCCATCTATGTGCCAGGCACTGTGCTAGGTGCTTGGGATACAGAGGAAAACAAAGACATACCAAACAGCCTTTGTCCTTGAGCTTAGAGTCCAATACGCACTGAATGATAGTGCGTATCAATGATAGTGCCTGGTGCAAAGAAAAGCTAGACATAGGAGCAAAATATTGTTACATAGGGGAACTAGTATATAATCACGTAAATTCTAATTCCTATTCTTTTTACCTTTTGGGTTCTGTAAATCATTTACCATAATTATAGGGGTTTTTGATGTTTTTTTTGGGGGGGGGTTCTTCCAATATGTACTTTGAGTAACTCACTTTTTCTCATACGATCAACAAAAACCTACTAAGGACCAAGTCACCAGGAATAAACAGTTAAGAAGACTCACAATGTAGTGGGGGAAAGACATAAATAACTGTGATACATTTTACCTAGTTTATAACTTATAAATATACACATATATACATAATACATTCATAATTTAAAGCATGTAGCAGGGCGGGTACAATTGATATGTGAGCCCCCTAGAGCTCGAGGCGGAGAGTTCACAGGGCTATCCGTTTACTTCAGGAAACAACGGATGTAGTACCCTAACATCTTTCTCTATTGGTCGTCTCTTTAGAGTCAACAAAGCTAATAACTTCTCAGAGCCCCGGAGTTCTCAGAGGGAGAGGGAGATGGGTGAAGATCGAGAATGCCTCGTCCCTGGATTAAGAGAGCACGTCTCTTACGAGGCCTAAGGAAGCTGAGACTCGGGTAGTTTTCCTTCCCTTCGGGGGCCAGGAACCCACGCGCAGATAGCACTCCCGAAACAATCCTTCCACCTCTCTCCTTTCTCAGCTACTCAAACTTTCAGAGAGAAGAGGAACCAGGTGCGGAATATAAGCGCGACAGCAAACCCCCCGGTCACCTGGCAGAAGAGGACTAGGACCCGGGGAGCCTACGACCACCCAGGCCCCGCCCACTTTACGACACCACAGTGGCCCCGCCTCCTTCGCCGTAGGGTGGAGCACAAGGCCCGCCTCCAAACGGCCTCCCCGCGCTGGGCCGGCTGGCCAGTAGGGCGGGGCGAGAGGCCGGGAGGAGGCCGGCGCTGGGGGAGGGGAGGAGAGGAAGGAAAGGGTCACGTGCGGTCCCCGGTCACGTGACGGGGCGCCGGGACTGGGAGTTCTCCTGAGGGAAGAGTGAAGTGGGGGGGACACGGCGGCGCGGCGCTAACAATGGTGAGTGCGCGGCGGCCCGCGCGCTTGCCTTCAGCTCTCACCCCGGAGCGCGCGGTGAGACGGCCAACGGCGGGCCCGGCGTCGCGGGAGGGGTCGCGGGGAGCAGCAGGAGGGGACAGGCCAGCGCGGCGGGAGCCTAGTTAGGCCTTTCCGGCCACGGCGGGGTCGAGGAAGTGCGGGCGGCGCCGTCTCTTCCAGGTCTGGGAGAGGCCCGAGCACCTGAGGGGCGCTGAGCTCCCCTGACTATGTCGGAACCTCTGCCGGCGTTCCTCGATCGGCTGTGGGTGCCCTGGCTGGGTCCTCGGGCCCCGCCTCTGCGGGGGCTCGCCGCCGCCTCCCCTTCCAAGGTAGCCAGTCCCTCGGCTCCTCCGGGGCAGCCTCGCTTCCCTTCAGGTGGGGTGACCCTTGAGTCTCCCATGGGAAGGGGACTTGGTTATTTCCCGTGTGTCACGAGCCTTGATAAACTTATTTTTTAAAACCTGATTATGGGGATATTCCGCGATTTCCTTGACCCTAGTTCAGCCTAATGTAGACAGACACTTGTAGAATGAGAACGAAAAGGACGTTGGAATGGGGAGCGTCTTTAACTCAGAAGACTAAGTTTTGTGACCGCTGGTTTGAGCATTGGCTTTCATTTCCTTTCCCAGGCTATTTCGAGAAACTTAACGCTTTGGGATGTTGAAATGGCCTGGGGCGTTGAGGGAGGAAAATCAGAGTACTCGTAATCACAGTTAATGGGAAGCAGAAGTGTGGGTACGATGGCGTTTAACTTTCTGTGTGTTGGCAGCTCTTTCGACTCGTGTTGTGGTAATAGCCGTTTATTCGTTTCATTTAGCAAGCATATATTGAGCGCCTACTGTGTGCTCTCCTTTTACACCTTGGTTTCCCAAAGCTCACCGGTCAATAAACTACATGAGACTTGGCTAACGACCAAGCTAGGTTTATTTTTAAGTTACTTTGAATAAATATAGGTGAAAACAGACGTGTTCCTTTTTACACTTGCAGACTTTTTTCCTTTCATTCAGCAAATACTTACGTGTGCTCAGGGGCGGTGAGCTCTCGAGATTGAAACAGCCTTGCTCTCTTGTAGTTTACAATACAGAAGGAAATAAACATTTATGTAATTGTTTAACTCGGAAATTACAGTTGTGATAAATTACTAAAAAAGTATTGGTGGACTTTGCCTATTTAGGAGTTAGGGAATACTTCTTTAATTGAATATAATTTGCAAAGAAAAGTTAAAAGGCCCTCCTATTTTTTGCTTACAATTAAAATTATTTTAAGTAAGCTTTTGAATTATGTTCAGGAGCAGTTTATTTTTATTTTCAAATTAGCCATAGACATAAACCAAATTGTAAGACTTTATAACACTGAAATGGGCACATGTAATATATGTATGAAAATTTGCTGTTTCATTGCTTGCGTATAGGCTAAGTCAATAAATTTTGTGAGCCTGCTCTGTCTCACCTTGAGTTGCATTTCTTTACATCCACTTGACCTAGTGAAATTTCAGTGAGAGCTAAAAAGTGTGTTGTTTTATGATGTATCCATATGTAATTTTGCTAGATGATAAATCTCAGTATTAGGTTTACAAATTATATGAAAAAATCCTAAATTAACCTAAAGTCAGTGATACGAGATTTAGCCCACGTTTTTAGAAAATGAAAACAATTGCTATAATTTTTTAATAGTCATGTATTGCAGTCAATTTATTTAAAGACTACTTAAGACACTTAACTTACGTTTTAATTGTCTGTAATTGCTCCTGAAGGTGTCTTTTCCAGAACAACTGAATAATCTTTAAAGATCTCAAAACTGTAAAAGAGGTCAAATATGTAGTGACAGAAATCTAACTATGGGTGGTGAAGACACAATGAAATGTATATATATGGGTTACTGTTGATTTGTATGCCTGAAACTTACTGGATTTCGTTAACCAAGGTCACGTAATAAAAAAATGAATAAAGAAAAAAGAAAAAAAGGCTACCTTCTGTAATTTCATCAAAAATCTATGTTAATGTATTCTAACCTCTCTCAATTTTTATTCCCTTTCTTTTTCAAGTCTTCAGCATCCTGACAGTTCTGTTTTGTTTCCTCTCTACGGATCAGAAGTATTATAATTTGTGAATTACTTTTAAAAGATTTTAATTTTATGACTTTTTTTGACATGACAGAAGATGCACATCTTGAAATAAAAACTGCACAAATGAGACTGGGTTCGAGAATCTTCCACCTCCTTTTAGAAAGAAAACAAAAAAGACAAACTTTTTCCTCAGATATTTTTTTCTCTCTGCTTACTTGTTAATGTAAGACAACTACAGTTTTCTGGAGGCTTTTAGTAAGACTAGTTCATTTTTGATATGTCCTAATGTAAAAAACTTGCTGTTAACCCAGTGCTAAATTTTCATGGAGTCATTAACTTAACCTTGTTAAAGTATTATAGTTTCTCAATCTATTATTCTGCATGTGCAAATCTAGGTTTTTAAAATATCTTCTGGTTTCTCCCAATCTTAGTGTTTTAATAGTATTGAAAAATAAGTCTACTTTTAATTTTTAGTTATGTGATATTAAATCCATGCAGAAAATAATAAACACAGTTTTTACATATTTTAATGTACAGGAATTTCCATTTTTATGTATTGTCAAAATAAGACCTATTGTTTAATTATAATAATGTTATTGTGAAGTTTTATAGGAATCTTAAGTATTATTTTAATTAGTGGCAATTTTGGTATTTTTTTAATTACTTGATCTTTTAATGTCAACTTTTAAATTCCAAGTTCAGCTCTCTGTGTTAAATACAGGAATGTGGAAAAGTTACCATTATGTTTTCCTTTACCTGTAAAACAATTTTTATAGTTTTTAAGTCTCATTTTTCCTGGAAGCAGATCTGATAAATATTTAAGGGGGAATGAGAAAATTAAATTTTATTTTCCTGCTTCTATTTTATAAGGTAAATGAGGCTGTTGTCTTCTGCCCTTTCATAATTGCTCCTTTCACGTACATACACCCTTGGCTCAGAGCTTTGCACATAGTTGATAATTAATAAATATCAGATGACTGATTTTGAGCTGCTATACATTCTCAAATGTGTAGTACTTAGGGGAAAACACCATTTTGAATAAATCTTAAGTTGTAAGTTGGGGTGTGAAAGCTAACTAGGAAAGGACAGTGAGTGTGACCTATCATTGATGTTTTTCATTCTCTAAATTAGTTCAGAATAGTTTTCCGATTACAATTTTCTGGTTAAAATTGAGATTGTTTTTTGTAATGTTGCCAGGAATGATGAAAACATCAGAAGGAAAATTTGCTGTTTATGTCTTTACAGTGTGTCAAAAGTACTAATTTGGCAGTTCTTTGAGTAGATGTGTTGAAATTATAATCCTTTTGTTAATACATACTTAATAAAAAGCAATTTCAGAATTTAGGGAAACACTATCTCCTTTGATTGTAATAACATCCTGTGACCTACATAGCTAGCCTTAGGAAGATCATTAGCTTGTTTGCTGATAACTGCCACCTGAGGACAGAATGAGCCATAATGGAAATATGTTGCTCTAGACTTTGCTCCTGCACCAGTGCTAACTTCTTGGGGGAGAGCTAGTTTTGCCAAATAGTCAAAGATTTTAACTCATTTGGTATCCATTTTTTTATTATGAGGACATTGTGTGTTTTTATTCAAAATTAATTTCAACGACAGGTATTTGAATACCTTCTAAATGGTGCACATTGTGTGATGAGCAAAGGATAAGGTATCTGTCATGGAGTTAACAGTTCAGTTGGAGAGTTAGGTACTAAATAAACATACAAATTATAATAAATGATGACGTAAAAGTACATAGTGTTGTGAGACCTAAATTTGGAGAATCCAATTTTGATTTAGGAAGTTAGGGAAAGCCTCTTTATGGACATGAGTCAAACTAAGGCGCAAAGTATGAATTAGGTTAAGGATAATTGGTCTAGGACAAGAAGTAGACTGGTAAATTTCATGAATTTTGAGGCCGGTGACGCTGGAGAAATGAATAGAACCAGATACATGTCAGCCATGTGAGGGAATACAGTGTGTGCACAGATAAATGTACAGCTTGATAAATTTTCACACAGTAAACATGCCTGTTTATCAAGCACTCAGATAAAAACAAACAACACTTTTAGCACTCTAGAAGCTCCCTTTGTGCTTTCTCCAAGGCATTCCTGATTTCTGATACTATAATGCACATTACATATTTTTGACTTTTTAATAAATGGAATCATACAGTGTGTATTCTTGCTGTGGCTTCTTCCACTCAACATTATGTGTGTGAGATTTGTCCCTGTTTGTGGTTGTATCTCATTCCATTGCCCACTGTATGGATATAGACTAAAATTTACGTATCCATTCTCTTGTTGATGGATATTTGGATTATTAACTGGAGCTATTGTAAACAATGATGTTGTGGACATTCTTATATTTGTCTTCTGATTAACATGTATAAGAGTTTCTGTTGAGGGTAGATACCTAGGGGTGTAATTGCTGGGTCATGGGATATGTATATCTTAGCTTTACCAGATAATGCCAACTAATTTCTAAAGTAGTTCCAATTCTTGCCAGCCCATTGAAGGATTTTAAACAATGATATGATCAGATTAATGTTTTTAAGAGATCTCTGGGCAGAGTAAGAAGGGATGGATGTAGGACAAGAGATAGGAAACTGTCCTCTAAATTTTTTTTTTACTGATATTTTTAAAATATTCAAAAATAAACCACATAAAATAATACGGTATAATTTAAGCTAACTTTTAAAGCATAATCTTAACATTTATCAAAGGTGACTCCTGAACACATTTTGGTACAAAAACTACAGGAGAATGGTGAGGTGATAGTTACAACACCACCAAATTTTCCATTGACATCTTCATGTTCAAATAATCTCAATTTGAGATTATTTTTGAAGTTTTTCTGTTTTGCAGGGACTGCAAAACTATTGAGAGTGTACTTGTTTCAAATGAAGCATTTCTGCATTGTGTTTGTCTTTAGTCATGTATGCAGATTCTGATGCAGTTTGCCTATAGCAATTTAAATATTGTCATATTTATATTCCTCTTGTTTAGAAAAGTCTCTGAGCCACACTAAATATTTTTGCAATAGAGGCTCTGAGTTTTAATTTTCCATTTCTCTTAAGGATTATGAGGATATAATAGAAATTCCATGCAAAATTTTAATGCGATACACGTGAAACTGAGCGGATTTCGTTAACCAATGTCACCATAATAAAAAAAAAATTTTTTTAGTGCAATAAAACTGTTAAAAACAAATTAATGCAGATTATAATTTTCTTTGTTATGTGTAAAATAAGGATCTATATTTCAGGTTTTAGAATATCCAAATTATTGGAACTACATTTAATAAAAATCTTCTGTTACTAAAATAGGACAACATATAGAATATGAAAAAGAATTGGTATTGTTGGTGAAAATAAGGAAAATCAAGTGAGATTAGCAGACTGGTTAAACGACTACTAAGGGGTAAAATACATATTTTTCATTAGGTATTTAAAGTCATTATACAAGGAATGCATCATTGATTATTTTAAAACGTATGAATTATATAGCGTATTTCTCGCATGTGGTGACTGAGAACAGATTCAGAGATTTCAACAATGCAAGAAAGTTTCATGTTGCATAGATTTAAAGATCTTGTACAAAAGTAATAATTTGTCAATTGAGTACATACACACTCCTTAAGAATTCTGTAATATTTTTTTAAAAGATGTTCAACAATGTTTAGCGCTTTTTCTCTCCAATTCAGTCTTCTTTCTGACAGTCTCATAGTTCTGCTTGCCTTTTAGAAATATCTTGTTTTAAGGCACTTTGTCTATTTTAGTACCTGTGGCATTTGGTGGGGGGAGTGGATTACGCCTGGCAGATGGTGCCCATATGGATACAGCCATGGAGAGAGTCATTATACCCTCTCATCCCTCAAGACTCCCCTCTGTGTAAATTTTTTAAAAGACTAGAGGACTAGCTTTCATTAGTGGAAAAAATAATCCACAACTGTATCTGATACTTGAATTGCTAATATATTATGTATTATTACTAATATGCTTTGGCATTCATATGCAGTTTATCTTTGTCACTAATGTTCTGTCATACTTTGGATTTAAAGAATAGGTTTACACATTTTCTTTGGAAAAATTAACAAATTTAATTACTCTCTGTTAGAGCCATTTTTATTTCAAGAGCTTACACAATGTAACACACGCTGTTCAGACCTATAAGCAGATTTTACAGGAGGTAGTGCATTGTAATAATTCATTTGGATTTGTATGAGTAATTTGGATTGTATGAGCTCTGCTCTAATTAAAGAACCTCATAGAGGTATAACTAATGGTAACTTAAATCCAGATGTTAAGAATTAAATTTTTAGATTTTTTGGTGTGTGATTATAGTGGCACCTATGGAAATGATTGAAATTATCATATGTGTAAATTTCTTTAGTTTCCTTTTTGTCTCTTTATTGTGTTAAAAACGTAACACGAGTTTAACCTCTTAACATTATAAGTGTACAGTATAGTATTAACTGTACACACAGTGGTGTTTTAAATTTTGGTTTTGATGTAGAATTTAATGTTCTTATTTCCTTACGGATCTGCCGTCTGTTTAATTGTAGGTCATAGATAATTAAATTTGAATTATAAAGCATAGTGGCTGACATGATAATTATGAGCATTTTTTCTTTTATTTCAGAGTTTTCTTGGTGGCTTTTTTGGTCCTATTTGTGAGATCGATGTTGTCCTTAATGATGGGGAAACCAGGAAAATGGCGGAAATGAAAACTGAAGATGGAAAAGTAGAAAAACACTATCTTTTCTATGATGGGGAATCTGTTTCAGGAAAGGTAAATCATTACTTTGGGAGAATTACCTGGTTTTAGGATGTTACAAGTAAAGTAGTTATCGGAGTGGTTTGTGCTGTTTGAATTTGAATGATTTTATTACAGATGGATTTTTTTTTCCAGAGGGTCAGCTAAAATCCTTGATTCATTAGAACATTTATAGGAAAGATTCTTAAACTGGAAGGGTTGCAGGGGCAGAGTCTAGATTGAGTGAAAAATTTTGTTTGTGACTATCTGCACTTATTCAGCTTTAGACAGTTTCATCAATGGAATTGCAATGCATGCAAAATTTGATTCTCTTGTAACATAAATTTGAATTATAGAGATTAAGGATGATTCTCTAGTATACCATTCTAAAAGTTTCTCATTCTTTGTAGCTTATCTCTGTACTACTACTATTGTGTCTCTCATTTCTTTGTACTCTATAGAGGACTTAAGTATGTTTTGAACATATCTGTGAATGGTCAGATACATTTATGATACCATCTATATATAATGTTTCACTTTTTCCCCTTTTGCTTATCAAGTGATGTAAAAGATTATTCTTATACCTTAGAGAACATGATCAATAATCATTAGTCTGTGATACTGAGGAATGGTAATAACCACAGACAAAATCAAGCCATAAAACATGTGAAATAAATTTTTCAATGTAAAATAGGAGAGTTTTGCCTCTGCTTATTAAAGTAATATAGATACATGGTGGACAGTTTGGGAAATAAATATCTATAGTCCCATCATATATAGGTTGACACATCATAATCACCCCAAATCCATAGTTTACCTGAGAGTTCACTCTTGGTGTTATATATTCTGTGGATATGGACAAATATATGATGACATATACCCATCATTATAATATACAGAGTACTTTCCTTGCTCTAGAAATCCTCTTTGTTTTCCTATTCATCTCCTCCCTGCTCCCACGACCACTGATCTTTTCATTGTTACCATAGTTTTCCCTTTTCCAGAATGTCATATAGTTGGAATCATACAGTATATAGCCTTTCAGGTTGTCTGCTTTCACTTAATAATATGCATTTAAGGTTCCTCTGTCTTTTTATTACTTGATAGCTCATATTTTTTTAGTGCCAAATAATATTTCATTGTTCTACTGAACGACATCTTGGTTTGCTTGCAAGTCTTTGGCATTATGAATAAAGCTGCTATAAACATCTGTGTGCAGGTTTTTGTATAGATATAAATTTTCAGTTCATTTGGATAAATACCAACAAGTACACTTGCTGGATTGTATGGCAAGCTTTTCCTTAGCTCTGTAAGAAACTGCCAAACTGTCTTTCAAAGTAGTGCTGCCATTTTGCATTTCCATCAGTAAAAAATGAGAGTGTTTGTTGCTCTTCATCCTTGCTAGCATGTGGTATTATCAGTATTTTGGATTTTGTTTATTCTGATAGGTGCGTAAAGCATCTCATAGTTTTAATCTGCAATTCCATAATAATATGTTTATTTGCCAAATGTATAACTTCTTTGTGAGTGCCTGTTAAAATTTGGATTGTTTGTTTTCTTGTTAAGTTTTAAGAGTTCTTTTTGTTTTTTAGATAACAGTCTTTTATCAAATGTGTATTTTGCAAATATTTTCTCCCAGTCTATGGCTGGTTGTCTCATTCTGTTGATTGTTACATGGTGTTAATTTACATTTCCCTGTCATCTAATGAAGTTGAACAACTTTTTGTGTATTTATTGGCCATTTTACTATCTTCTGTGAAGTGCCTAGTAAATTTTTTTTTGGGGGGGGAGGGGAAGGGTGTCTCATTTTTCTACCGAGTCGACTTTTTAATTATGTTGAGGATTTTTTGGTATATTATTGATGAGTCTTTTGTGTTCTCAGTATAGAGTCCTTCCCCTGTATATGCATTGTAAAGATTTTCTCATGCTTTTTGGCTTGACTTTTTACATCTTAATGGTGTCTTGATGAACAGTTCTTAATTTTAACACACTACAAATGTTAACTTTCCTTTTTGTTAGTGCTTTTTGTAGCCTCTGCCTACCTAATGGGCATGAAGATACTCTCCTGTTTTCTTTTATAAATTTTTTTTTTTACATCCTCAGTTTGCATGGAATTGATTTTGTATGTGTAACATAGGATTCAAGGATAGTTTTAACATATGGATATCTAAATAACCCAGGACATTTATTGGAAAAGCCATTCTTTCCCTCCACTGTACTGCAGTATCACTTTTGTCATAAATAGAGGTTGTATGGGTCTATTCCAGCCTTGCTATTCTATTCCGTTGATCTATTTGTTACATATACTTTCTTTTCTTTTTTTAAAAATAGCCTTGTTGAGTTATAATACACACACCACAGAATTCACCTTATTAAAAAGTACAATTCAATGATTTTTATTGTATTTGCAGAGTTGTGCGATCATCACCACTAATTCCATAATATTTTCATCACCCCAAAAGAAGCACCATGCCATTAGCAGTTATCCCCTTGGTTCCAGGATGTTTGTGTCTTTATAAGATGCATGTGTTGAAACTACTCTCCAATGTGATGGTATTTGGAGGTGGAACCTTTGGGAAGTGATGAAGTCATAGGGACAGAGCTCTCATGAATAAGATTAGTGCCCTTATAAGAGAGACTCCCGAGAAATCCTTGTACCTTCTGCCGAATGAAGGCACAGTGAAAAGACAGCTGTCTGTGCACCAGAAATTGAGCTCTCCCCAGACACCAAATCTGTTGGTGCCTTGATCTTGAAATTCCCAGCCTCCAGGAACTGTGAGCAGTAAATTTCTGTTGTTTATAAACTGCCAGTCTGTGGTATTTTGTTATAGCAGCTCAAATGGATTAAGACACCTACCTATCACCCACTAATCTAGAAATCTGCTTTCTTTCACTATGGATTTGCCTATTTTGGACATTTCATGTAAATGGAACCATGAAATATATGGCCTTTTGTGTCTGGCTCCTTTCACTTAGCATGTTCAGTGGCATTCATTACATTCACAATGTTATGCAACCATTGCCACTGTTTCCAAAATTTGTTCATCATCTCAGTCAAACTTTGTACCCATTAGGCAATAACTACCACCCATTTCCCTTTTCTCCTAGTCTCTGGGTACCTTTAGTCTACTTTGTTTTTCTGTAAATTTGCTTATCTAGATATTTCAATAAGTGGTCATACAACGTTTTTTTTTTGTGCCTTTCTTAATCCTTTTAGCATAATGTTTTAGAAGTTCATCTTGTAGCATATATCAAAACATTTATTTTTATGACTGATTACTATTCAAATATCTATCCATGTGGTATATGGATATATCACATTTCCTTTATCCATTCATCAAGTGTATTTGTTGAGGACATTTGGATGACCACTTTTTGTCTGTTACGAACAATGCTGTACTTCTGTGGACATTTTTTGCATGTGAATGAATATATGTTTTCATTTCTCTTGGGTGTATACTTAGGTGTGGAATTGCTGGGTCATATGTTAACTTTTTTAACTTTTAGAGGAACTGCCAAATTTTACTAAAGCAGTAGTACCATTTTACGTTCTCTCCAGCAATGTATAAGAGTTCCAGTTTCTTCTCACTTTTGGCAATATTTATGATTTTTTTTTTTATTATGGTCATCTTAGTGGATGTGAAGTGGTATGTCAATGATTTCGATTTGCATTTCCCTAGTGACTAATAATATTGAACATCTTTTTGTGTGCTTATTGCCATTTGTATGTGTTCTTTGGAAAAGAGTCTATTCCTATTTTTTGACCAGTTTTTAAAATTGTTATTTGTCTTTTTATTGTTGAGTTGTAAAAAGTTCCTTTTATATTCTGGATTCAAGTCCTTTATTATGTTTTGCAAATATTTTCTCCCATTTTATAATTTGTCTTTTTACTTTCTTGATGGTGTTTTTTTGCAGCACAAAAGTTTTAAATTTTGATGAAGTCCAGTTTATTTTTTTGTTGTTGTTGCTCATACTTCTGGTGTCATCCAAGAAACCATTGCCTATCCAGGGTAATGAAGATTTACACCTATGTTTTCTTGTAAGACTTTTGTAATTATAGCTTGTACATTTAGTCTTTGATCCATTTTGAGTTAATATTTGTATATTGTGTGAGGTAGGGGTCCAACTTTATTCTTTTATATGTTGATATTCAGTTGACTGTTGAAGAGGATATTCTTTCCACATTGAATTTTCTTAGGACTATTGTAGCAATATTGTTTGTAGTTAAAATAGTTGCTGTCAAAAATTTTTTTTGAGAATTTTCAAAGCAGTCCATACGACAACTGGGAAAATATTTAGATTATCACCAGATTAAAAGGGACATTCTTAAAAGCTATTTGCTCAGGTTTTTTTTATACTTCGAATATTTACTGCTTTGGTTCATGTGACAAATCTTCCTTAAGGCCAGGACAGTTAGACTGTATCTTTATTTATGCTTTAAGACTATAACCTAGGTTTTTTTATTTTTAAAATACAGCTTGTATCACTGTGCCTTCTGAGTAATTTTGAGAGAGTCTTGCTGACTTTTATTTTTGAGGTACAGATTTTTTTCCGCTCTTTAATTCTCCCCACCTCCAACTTGCATTCCCGACCTATGGATGTTACCGTTTCCCTTTAACTGCATTTCTGAAGACGGGGTGTCTCTTCCCACATGCTCACAGAGTGTACTGGAGGCCTGGCGCACCCGGGGCCTGGGACCTCCGGCACACTCGGGGTAGCCTGGCACACCCGGGGTATGGTCCACGGCTCCATCTGGGACACAAACCCAGGACCTTCTGCATGTAAAGCAGATGTGCTAACAGCTACACTATGGAATCACGTCCATAAATTATAATTTCTTAACCAGGGCATTCTTTTAGATTGGTCAGTGATGAGTAAAATGATGAGTGGTGGTACCAGTGCCAAACCACCTATAGTGAACTCTGCATGTATTTCTTGTTGCAGAAGTGAACAAAGGCATGTGTTTAGTCTGAGATTACAGGAGTTTATAGTTTAGTTCTTTAATCAAGGAATATTATTGTAGTATCTTTCATCAGTATGAATAAGGACCATATTCTTCTAGTAGCAGTTGGAAACTTATTATATCCAGCAATAATAATGTACAGATCTCTGGGTGCTCACTAGAAATGTCATGAGTACACTGACTGATATATTTGTCTTGAACACAATGTAGATGAATTTCACTTCTTAAATAGATCTTGAAGACAGCTTAATTTGAGACATTTGTAGAATATTATATACTGAAGAATGGGCTTTGAGATAGGCTTCTTAGAGCAGTAGATATATTTCATGTATAGATTGTTTGCCTACATTCTGTTTTCATGGCCTTTGAAACATATCCATAGTCTCAAGTTTCTCTACTCAAATTACTTATTAATAGCAAAGAGGAGGGTTGGGGGATTGGGAAAATGGGGTTAGGGGTTAGAAAGTACAAATTAATAGTTTAGTTGGTCACGGGGATGGGAACAAGGCAGAGGGAATGCAGTTAGCATTAATATGATGGCTAGGTGGAGGGCCAGAGGAGGAAGGGAGCCATTGAGGGGCTTGTTTTATGAACTGTATAGATGTCTAACCAATGTACTATATACTTGAAACGAATTTAAATAGATTAATTTTTTAAATGGGGGAAAAATAAAATAAGGAACAAAAAATAGCAAAGGGGAAATAGTAACTTTAAATTGGAGAAATCTGGTAGAGTGATAAAAATTAATATCACCCGTATTGGAATAAACTGGCATCACGTGCTTCCTAATAAGATACACTGCGAAAGATACAACTTCACTTCTGTAGTGTTCTTGCCAAAATGCATAAGCTGTGTCTAATTGTGATAAAACGTCAAACAAACCTCAATTGAGGGACATTCTACAAAATAACTGACCTGTGATTTTAAAAAGCATGAAGGTCAAGAAAGGTAGCTACTAAAGAATGTTCTGAATTAAAGGAAAATAAAGAGATTAAAACTACATGTAATGTGTGGCTTGGAGCCTGGACAAGAGGGAAAAAAGATATAAAGTACATTATTGGGACAGTTGATGAAATTTTAATATAGACTATGGAATGTTAATTTTCCTGATTCTATAACTGTACTGATTATGTAAGAGAAGTATATTTTCTTAGTAGGTATACATGAAGTATTTAGGGGTAGGGGGCCTGATGTCTCCCACTTATTCTTGGTTATGAAAAAAAAATCATGTATGTAATATATCTGTGTGCATATATAGAGAGAAGATGATAAAGCATATTGGACAAAATAGAAACATATGATAGATCTGAGTAGTTTATGTGGGATTTCTTTGTGCTGTTCTTGCAACTTTTCAGTTTGAAATTATAATAAAAGTATGCCCGAGTTGATGTTAAAATTCTTTAACCCTGTCCACTGTCATAATTTCATTTATTTTTCTATGTTCCTTGCAGAATAGTTTTTAAATCAAAATGCTTAATTATGCCTTCTAACTCTAGGATCCTTCAGATTTCAGAAAAGCTTGCATTAGGCTTAAGAGCAACTATATTTCAATATTAGTGGGAGACCAAGGAACATTGTGAATTTAAGCAGTTTGGTGAGAAAACAACAGCTTTCATTTCTACCTTAATAGAGTAGTTTCAAAGTGTTTTTCAAAGAACTGTAAATTAAAAAATATATATGTAGCTATGTTCAAACAGGCATTTTCATAAACTGTTGCCTAGTAGACATTTTTAAAGTATACTTTTTTCTGTGTGCTTTATTAGCACAAATTAGAGAATAGCTCTAATTGCTGCCTGGCAAATGAAACAGCTGGGAGTTATGCTTGTTTTATTTGTGGCTCAAACCTAAAATTCAGCTCGTTAGTATATGTGAAGCATCTCTAAGTACTGCCTTTTGTTTTCTTAAGTATTCTTCTGACTTTGAAAGTATTACTTGTCTATTACAAAAAACCAAAAAACCTTGAAGCTACAAAGAAAACAAAATTACTCATAATTGTACATTCCAGAGGTAACTGCTAAGAGTATTTCTTTTCTGTAGTTTTAGAAAATATAATTGGCATTATACTTATGTACAGTTTCACCATGCTTACTTCATGTAACATGTCATGCACATCTTCCCACATCATTAAAAATTCTTTGACCTTATTTAAATTTCAGTAATATTCCATCATATGATGTATCACAATTTAATTATTTACTTTTTCCGAGGTATTAATTTGGAAGGCAAGTAACTAACTCATCCTTGTTACAGATATGGAAGAGTGAATATTTTAATTTGTGTAACTTATAAGCAGAAGTAATTAGACCTCTGTTTTTATTGGTCCTTGATTTCTATTATCTTTTGAGAAGCATTATTTGAAAGAAAAACTTTAAAGTCACTTTACCAGTAGACCTGGAAGTATTTTTTTTTTGGTTAGGTAATCCTTAAACATTTGGAATTTGATTTTCAATATGTATGTACATTACAGATATTTTGTCAAATTAAAAATTTATAAAATTAAGGTTTTTACTTGGCAGATATGAATTTGGGGAATTTGAAATTATATTCAGAAGTATATAAGATTAATCATACAATTCTTTAGACATTCTGTTTTAGGATGAGTAGCAGACTCAAGGCAATAAACATTGCTTTTAAGGTTAGGAATTATAACAATATAGTTTTGGCTACAAAACTCTGAAAGTGATCTTTTAGGTCAGTTCTTGGAATTAGTGATTACCTTACATTAAGATGCTATTGTTGTGGAATTGTTTAAGTATTTGACCAGAAATCACATTCGAGTAGTTGAAAGTTTCTCCCCTTTTTTAATTGTCTTTATAGTTCTTCATCTGTAAAGGATTCCTTCCTAACAAAGCAGATACTTTAAGTGATAGGTTCATTAGTAATTGTATACAAGTAAGTTATACCTTCTTTGGTTCTATAAGGTCATCATGATCTAGGTGTGTGATGTTTTCTTAAACTTCAGAAATGAATACCTGAAATACTTATTATATACACTGCATTCATTGGGAAGGAATCTACTAGTAGGCCCACTCAAAGGATTAACTTCTCTTAAAATTTCATGTTTTGGCAGGTAAACCTAGCCTTTAAGCAACCTGGAAAGAGGCTAGAGCACCAAGGAATTAGAATTGAATTTGTAGGTCAAATTGGTGAGTTTTAAAATAGTATTGTTTTTTTTCCTTTGGTAACCAAGTTTGAAGAGGGTTGGATTTTGCACTTAAATAACTGAATTAGAGTTTAGCTCTGTGGAAGGAATTGATTTTGCATATGAAAGGATTTATTTCACAAACATTAAATCAAGTTTCTTTAATTGTATTAAATGATACTTGACTCATTCTGCCTTTAATATTAATTACTAAAAATGAAAGGAATTATGTAAGCTACCAGCCTTGAAAAATAATTCAGGTAAATTAGTTAACTCACTGAAATTTCCATCTGCCTACAGTTTTTCATCAGCTTTAGTCACAATTACATGTCACCTTCATCTGTCATTTTCTAATTACCCATGCCATTTGTCTTTCTAACCTAGTGAGTGCCTGTAGGCAGACTCACCTGTCAACAGAAAATTTTATATGAAAAAGAAAGGTGTAATTTCTTCTTGACTTACATCAGTATACCTTTGTATATTTCAATACATGTATTTCCAGAGGCATTCTTGATTTAATAGGAGTTTAGCTGCATAAATCTTTTGGTACTACAGATTCAGAAAAAATAGGTCTTTATAATACTGTATGCATAGCTAGTTTTAAACCTAGCTTTCTAAATTTTACCACACATTTTTAAAGTATCAAGCTTTAGATGGGTGTGTATTTATTTACATATCTATTCTAGATGAAATTATACTGGAGGAGCAACTAACTAATTAATTGGTAGTTGATTTTAGTCTTTTATGTATTATAGTTTTATCAAGGTAATATTTTGCCTAACTAAAGCAAAACAACAAAATGCTTTTTGCCTTGAAGGGAGTTAGTTCAAATAATTGCTAGGAATGTGTCTTTCAAAACAGCTTCATATTGGGCAAGCCCTAACTACATTTAAAGGGATGAATTCATTTTTATTTGCTCTGGAGGTAGAAATTTAGGCTTTAATGAGATGATAGTAAACGTAATTGATCTTTTTGCTTCCTTTCTTAGAACTTTTCAATGACAAGAGTAATACTCACGAATTTGTAAACCTGGTGAAAGAACTAGCCTTACCTGGAGAACTGACTCAGAGCAGAAGTTATGATTTTGAATTTATGCAAGTTGAAAAGCCATATGAATCTTACATCGGTGCCAATGTTCGCTTGAGGTATGAATTAGGTGTATTAGAAATTGTAGACAGAGTCAAAACCAGAAAATAATGGTTACTACTGAATGTCTTATTAGAACTTCTAATCATAATTCTGGGGTGGAAGACTTAAGATTAAAAAAAAAATGTTTTGTCTGGCTAATGATGATCTGAGGTAATAAGAGCTTTCTAGCATTATAGATATAGAGAACCTATTATGAAAAGTTTTATGAATCATCCCTTAGGTGCTTCACTTTTTGTGGAGATGGAATTACCTTCTAAATCCATTAGTTTTCCAACAGATCTCATTTAGTATAATGGTTAAGGACTGATCTAGAGAGATTTCCTTCAGCAGGCTTGATAGCACTGTAAATTTATCTAAAAGTGTGTACACTACTCTAAAACACTGAAATTTGTCATAGGAGATTTAACTTACCTCTCCATTAACTTTGTAGGTATTTTCTTAAAGTGACAATAGTAAGAAGATTGACAGACTTGGTAAAAGAATATGATCTTATTGTTCACCAGCTTGCCACCTATCCTGATGTTAACAACTCTATTAAGATGGAAGTGGGCATTGAAGATTGTTTACACATAGAATTTGAATATAATAAATCAAAGTAAGTACCTTTCACAAACAGATAATTTAAATGTTCAAGGAAAATTAATAAGAAAACTTTTCAAGTGTTTGTAAATTGGTCAAAGTGAAGATAGGATTGACATTAATCTGATGTTGAGACCAACAGAATCTGAGCTGAAAGAAGTTTTAGGAGTTTGGTCTGGCATCTGACTCGTGCAGGTGTCATTCATCTTCTGTTCCTGATAGTCTCTGCTTGGCCATTTTTTTGTAGAGGATCTTACCATTTCATGAGGCAGCTAATTCCTTACTTGGGTAAAAATTTATTTTACTGGCCACATCATATAACTTTAGCTTGGTTACCACCTTATTTTTTAATTTATTTATTATTATTTTTTTAAGGCAAGACAACCTTTGGTTGACCTCACAGATTGCAAGGATCTTGTCAACTTACAATCCTTTTTTTTTTTTTTTTTAATTTTTTTACACCTACAGCACCTGCTCTTCCTAGGTGGTCTCCCATCCAAGTACTAACTAGGCCCGACCCTGCTTCCGAGATCAGACAGGATTGGGCTTGCTCAGGGAGGCATGGCCGTAGACATTGGTCACCTCTTTAAAACTAAACAAAAATACTTTTTTTCTGACTACATAAGCAATAAATACATTTTCATGGTTGGAAATTTTGACAATGTAGGGAATTCAAAGAAAGTAAAAATCTTACGTATTTTCACCTTTACCATTTAACCACAATTATATATCTTTCCATGACAGGAAGGAATATATGTTTATATATGTTATATTTTTACAGAAATGGGCTCTTTTGTTATTGTTTAATGCCTTTTTAATCTTTACTATGGAACATTTCAAATGTATTCCAAAGTATATTACTAGCATAATGAATCCTCATGTACTTATTGCCTAGTCCCAGCTGTGTAACAACACATGATCAGATTTGTCTGTATTCAGCCCTACACTTCAGTAGCAAATTCCAGACATAAAATTTCATTAAAAGTATCTATAATTTTTAATATAACTACAAACTGTTATAGCTAAAAAATTAATAATTCCTTAATATCTTCACATATCTAGTCAGTGTTCACATTTCCCTAATTGTTTCATAAATATTTTTTCCTCAACATGATTTCTTCAAATCAGTATTAAGCAAGATTTGTCTAGTGCATCCAAACGCATTGCATTTAAATGTTTGATTCTTAAATCTAATTTATAGGTTTCCCCTATTTTTTTTGTTAATTTGTTGAAGAAATGGATATATACTCATTTATCCTCTTCCTGTGCACTCCTCTGTTCCATGATTTCTATTAGTTGTCACCGATCAGTTTATCTCACTGAAAATGTGATATACATGCCTTCAAAGTCTTATATTATTGATAAAATTATCAGATAGTTAAGGACCTAAAAACTTCTCACTGGAAGCCTCCATTCAGACTGACGTAATTGCATTAATGAACTCTTGAGATATTTTGAAATGCAAACCTGGTTGAAAGCTAAAAAGCCCCTGGGTAGTGTAGGAATTCTAAGGTTTAATACTACTTTATTTCAAGATATCTGGGAAAGGTCTTTGATTACTAGATGTTAATAGCAACAGACTCAACTAGGGGTCTCTCTTTGAGGCCAGGTGATTTGTTAGCTGCACTATTCTAGCCCTGGGAGTCATAATGACACTAAATTCTCTTTTAGTATTTAAGTTCAAAAACATTTCCATACACCAAATGGATATTTCAAGCATAAACATCTTAATTTTTCATGCTTAAGTTAACTGCTGAGGACAAAAATCAAGCTAATTCTTCTGAGGTATATTGAAGGTCAAGTAAAGTTTGATGCCTTAATTTTAAAGTGCAGTTATGCGCCACATAATGATGTTTCAGTTAATGACAGACTGCATATACAACAGTGGAATGCCATATAGCCTAGGTTTGTAGTAGGTTATGCCATCTAGGGTTGTGTTCGTGCATGCTATGATGTATGCACAACAACAAAATAATTTAACAGTGCATTTCTCAGAATATATCCCTGTCATTAAGTGGCACATACTGTAAAATGATTAAGACTTTTTTGAAAAAGGGGAACATTAAACAATATAAATAGTCAAGTGGTATTCTTGAATTTACGGTAAATAAGAAGTCTAGTTAAGGTATCTAAAGATATCTAAAGCTTTTCAGGACATTTCACTTTTTTGTTTGTTTTTTAAATAGTAAGAGATACATTCTTTCCCAAAGGTATCATTTAAAGGATGTGATTGTTGGAAAAATTTACTTCTTATTAGTAAGAATAAAAATCCAACACATGGAACTACAACTGATCAAAAAAGAGATCACAGGAATTGGTAAGTTGAATATTTGAATTAAAATTTCTGTTTTAGTTGAAATTTTAAAAATTTTAAATATTATTTCAATATGAAATAAACATCCACATTGGATGCCAACTTTGATATTTAATAATTCTGGAAGTAAACTTATTCATTTATGTATTTTTAAAAATTGAGTTTTGAATACAGTAGTTACAAGGGGGATACATTTTAAGACACCCAGTGGATACCTGAACCTCCAGATAGTACTGAGCCCTATATATACTATGTTTTTTTTTGTACATACATACTTATAATAAAGTTTGATTTCTAAGTTAGGTACAGTAAGAGATTAATAGTAACTAAAAATATAACAATTATAACAATATCCTGTAATAAGTTATATGAGTGTGGTCTCACTCTCAAAATATCTTATTGTAGTAAGCTCACCCTTCTTGTGATGACATAAGATGATACAGTGCCTAGTGATGAGATGATGTGAGGTTAATGACATAGGCATTGTGAAGTAGTGTTAGGTTACTGTAAAGGTTACTTGAACACAAACACTGCAGTACCATGACAGTTGATCTGATAACTGATAAGGCTGCTAAGGAACTAAGGGGCAGATAGCTTATACAGTGTGAATATGCTGGACAAAAGGATGATTGATGCCTGAGGAGATGGATAGGACAGTGCGAGATTTTGTCACACTACCCAGACAGCAAGCAGTTTAAAAATTATGAATTGTTTATTTCTGGAATTTTTTATATAATATTTTCAGACTGTGGTTTTGCCACAGGTAACTGAAACTGAAGATAAGGGTGGAAGTACTGTCGGCAATAAATTCACATAGTTCAAAAATAAAGTGTAAGAGTATATAGTAAAAAGTGTCCTATTTCTGTACTCCAGCTATCCATAGGTAATATGTTTATAAGTTTTAAAATCCTTCTAGATTTTTCACTTAACAATATCTTAGAGATTTTTCCATATTAGTATATAAGAAAGAACACTTCCTCATCTTTTTTTTTATAGTATGCCAGTCAATGGATGTACTGGAACTTAACCAATCTGCTATTGGTGGACATACCCGTTATTTCCAGACTTTTGCTATTACAAACAGTGCTTCAGTTAATAATGTCATTTTTTTGCTTGTTGTGCGCATGTGCGTGCGCACACACAAAATAAACTCCACTTTAGAAGTGGAATTGCTGTTTAGAAGAGTATATTCATTTGTAATTTTGATAGATATTATCAGTTTGTCCTCATTAGGTGTAACAATTTGCATCTACCAGCAATGGATAGATATAGGAGAGTGCCTCTTTTTCGTCTGTTCTCACCAGCACAATTTATAAAACTTTTGGCTGATCTGATTGCTAGGGATAAGTTCCCCATAGTAGTTTTAATTTAGTTTTCTCGTTCTGAGTGAGGGCGAGCATCTTTTCATGTGTATATGTGCCATTTCTTATTTATTTTCTGTAAACTGCCTATCCATATCCATTGCTCCATTGCTTTTGGATTACGAGTCTTTTCTTATTTGTAAAAACTCTCATGCCTAGGGAAATCAATCCCTTTTTCTGTTAAGAGCAGAAAAACTTTCCCCAATTTGTTGCTGTGGTGGTTTATGCCATATAGAAATTCTTGATGTTTATGTAGTCAAATTAATTAGTTTTTCCTTTTACGACTCTGGGTTTTGTGCCACAGTTATAAAGGCCTTTTTCACATTGCGGTTCTAAAAATAATTTTCTGCTCTTGATTTGACTATAATAATACATTATAGTTTGGGGATTTTCTTTAAATTTTTAAATCATGTGGAATTTGTCATCATGTAAGATATATGTATTTAACTTTATTTTTCTCCAAATGACTGACCAATTGCACCCAAATAATTTCTTGGTTCATAATTGCTTTTTAATTTTAATTAGTATATAGATTTAGTTTGTCCCCTGTAGTTTTGTTGGGTTTTTGCTGAAAATAATTTTTGGCAACACTTACGAATTTTAATTGGTAGTCATAATTATTAATGTCTGATTTCTTAATCTCCCTTTTTTACCTGCTAATATAAGTTTAAGTGATATGAAGACATTAAAACCAAACTTTAGGATTTCATTTGCTGTTTTAAAATTGTTTGTTTAAACATTTTTTTGAGTATAAAAATTTTATTCAATTCTAAAAAGTTTAAAAACAATCTGTACTCATCATCCAGAACAGATAGACATTAGCCTTTGCATATTTTACATTTTACACTGTTGGGATCATTATGTTTTGATATACTTTTTTTCACTTACCACATTATTGACTTTTTAAAATGTCTCTCTGGTTTGCAAAATAATTTTATAGAGGGCAAATCCCAAATTTGAAAGAACTATATGTCAATTAAGTGTTCAGTTTGATGTTTTGTATATATTTAAGTTAAATAACTCCAAGAGAAAACATTTGGGTGCTACATTACTAGCATGTCAGTGTAATGTTCTGATGTAATTGCTAGTTTCTATTTTAGCAGATATTGGAAATGTTAGGAGGAGCTCTGGGAAGAAGATTCTTTCTTGCACTGTATATTACCTTTGGGAGGAAGGGAGTGGAATATTCAATTAAAGTGTTAGGTATGTTGAGTGTAGAGCAAGAAATAGAAAAGAGCGATCAATGTTTTTTTATAAAATGGGAAGATAAATTAGTACTAAAATGTAGTAGGAAAATAGGAAGAAGGTATAAGACTTGAAATTATATTCTGGAAATATTTAAGTTAATATCATTTACATTACTTCACTAGGACCCAGTACCACAACAGAAACAGAAACAATCGCTAAATATGAAATAATGGATGGCGCCCCAGTAAAAGGTAACACACTTTTCACTCCTTTTGTGTTACAGGTAGTGCAGATAGCAGTGTTCATGGCAGTTTAATTTGAAAGTATTTATTCAGTATGAGAATATTTGTGAATTCTTAAAATGATTCTTACAATAATGGTTTTTAAGATCATCTTTGTATAAATACTGAGATGACTAATAGTCTGAAATAAGATTTAAGTTTTTACTCAGTTTAGATTTAGAATTTAGAAGACATGTCTATCTTCTAGTTCTGAATTGGGAATACTTTGTCTTCATAATAGTTCATTTCTGTAAATCTTTTTTATTCTTGCTGAACATAAGGTACAGTATAGCTGAGCATTAATTCCTGTGGGATTCTAGAATCCTTATATCCCCAAGGAAAGTAAGTAGTTCCATTACTAGATAATGTTTAGTGTGTAAGATAATGAAGCCAGTATTTATAATTTTAAATTTATGTCTTTGGCTTTTCTCTGTTAGTAATTATTTTAAAAAGTAGCTACCATTTATTTAGTGCCAGCTGTAGATGAGGCATTGTACTTTCAGGTTCTCAAAAGCAGGGGTCCACAACCCCTGGGCCGTGGGCCAGTACTAGTCCATGGCCTGTTAGGAACTGGGCTGCACAGCAGGAAGTGAGTGGCAAGCAAGGGAGCCAAGCTTCATCTGTATTTGCAGCTGCTCCCCAGCACTAGCATCACCACCTTAGCTCCATCTCAGATATCAGGCATTAGATTCTCATTGGAGCACTGGTCCCTGGTGCCAAAAAGGTTGGGGACCACTGCTTTAAAGTTACTTACCACCCTTTGAGTAGAGTGATGGTATCCTTTATGTTACAGATGAAACTAAGATGCAAAGAAGTTTTTTTAAAAAAACTGTTAGGGAAGGCAGAACTTCTACCCATCTTAGGTTTTCAACTAGGACTGTTTAACAAAAAAGATGAATGAGAGAAAAAGTTTATTTAATGTATGCTGTGCATATCATGCAGGAGAAACCACAGAAAAAAGTAACTCAAAGCAGTAGCTAAGAATTTCAGCATCTTATATAGCATCTTCAAAAAGAACAATACATTTGGAGAGAAACAACTGGACAAAGGAAAGTAGTTTTAGGTTTCCAAGGATGGCAAACTGTGGAAGATAAATACATGAAAGAAAACCAATGGAGTAAGGTTTGTTAGCAGGTACCACCTCTGTGCTGACAAATCTCTCTCCAGTAAAAGAATTTATATCTTGCCTGTAGGCAAAAAAGAAGGAGCCTTTTCTGCTTTCACTGCTTCTTAATTGCTTATAGCTCAAAATAATTTTTATGTCAGACAGGCATATTATGTAGTGATATATCTGGTTTCTTTCAATAATTAATCATTGCAGTGTTGGATTTGAAGCCAGGTCATTCTGGCTGCAAGACCCATGTGTGTGTTCTCTTATGTTATGCAACTTTGTAAAATTCCAGCAGCCACAAATTTTTATGTATACTGCTGGGTTGTGTACCTATCTTTCAGGAAATAAATATACATAAGAAAAGTATTACATAAAAAGATTCCAAACAGAATATGCAAATAATTACCCTTAGGGAAAGAGAAGCCATGAGAATCTGAATGGCATTCTTTTTGGTAATAAAGGAGAGTCATCATTCTGAACATGTTCCTGTAGATGAATTAGTAATAAGTATTCAAGCATTTACATACATGATTAGATTTTATGGTAAACTTCGTAAAAGCAGAAAATAGCAAAACTACTAAAACAGCACCCATCTGATGGCATTATTCTAAAATTTTTACATACAGTATTAACCCATATAGTTATTACATGTTCTCTAAAAGATGAATATTATTGGTATTCCTCATTTCACAGATAAGAAACTTGAAACAGAATGGTTAAGTGATTTGCCCAAGGTCATATAGCCAGTCAACTACAGAGTTGGGATTAGATTCCAGGCATTCTGGCTCTAGAGCAGTGGCTCTCATCTAGGGGCAGTTTTACCATCCCTCCTACCTTTCACCCCTAGAACATTTGGCAATGCTTGGAGACATTTTTGGTCGTCACACTTGCGGAGTGCTACTTGTATCTGGTGGGTAGAGGCCAGGGGTGGTGTTAAACTTCCTACAGTGCACAGGACCTTACCCACACAAAGAATTAACAAGCTCAAAATGCTAATAGTGCCAAGGCTAAGAAACCCTGGTTTGAATTTTTTGTTACGCTGCCATCTCATGAAGAACTGAGGCATTAGTATTTTCTCTACATAGTATTCTATATGTGTTATATGACTATATTTACTAATCTTTTAGAATTAAATGGAAATTGCTTTTTTTTCTAGGTGAATCAATTCCAATAAGACTGTTTTTAGCAGGATATGACCCAACTCCAACAATGAGAGACGTGAACAAAAAATTTTCAGTAAGGTACTTTTTGAATCTAGTCCTTGTTGATGAGGAAGACAGAAGGTACTTCAAGCAGCAGGTATGGTGCCACTCAGGCTGGTATTCTGTTTAATGGCAGTTCTAAAAATACTTGAAAAGACTCTTGTAAGCTTTACTATCCTGAGCCAAGGGGGTTACTTAGTGAACACTGAGAGTATGGTAAGGAAATAGGCATGAATGGAATTGAGCTGTGATAGATCTCTTCTCAGGCATTCTCCAGGATGGGCTATAATTTAGCAGGGCTTTTATTTTTCTCTTGAAAGTTTTGTGTGTCCTAAAAACAGTACCTGCTGTTTAAAAAAAAAAAAAAAAAGCAGGCAATAAAGAACAGAATGAAAAAGGTCAACAAAAATTCCATCATCATGATTAGTTTTCCAGACAATTTGTGTGTTTAGATCATATAATGCATGTTGTTCTTTAATTTGCTTTTTCACTCAAGTGTCTTATTCTGAATATATTTCCTATATCAATAAATATAGATTTCCATTATCACTTTTAATGACTTCATTAACTTGATGGATTCTGGGGTTTCTATTTTCTCCTTATTAAACAGTTCTGTTGCAAATGTCCATCAGATGACCCAGGTCTAATACTTTTTTATGTAAAATGTTTATCATAAACTTGTTCTCATTTTCAAAACTAAACCTTTAGTGAACTTTGAATGAAAATTGGTTAGAATGGTTTTTTTGTATTCTGAATCAGATTAATAAATATTTGAATGTCAGTCGAGTGTTCAAAACTAATTAGAAATTCTGTGGTCAGTGCTGTGAAGAATACAAAAACTATCTTTTATAAACATGGTCTGTCCTCAAAGGTCTCACATTGCAGATATATCAGGGAAAAAATTAACAGAAAACTTTATAGTTTGACAGTGATTTAGAAGAAAATTTATTCCATTAATAATGCTGTGCAATTAAACATAGGTAATTTACAAGTTCAAAATAGATTGTACAAAATTTATAATTTCCAAATCAATTACATATTGTGGCTCTATTAAGGAAATATATCGCTTCCCGTGGGCATTCAGATGTTTAAATTCTGACATGTTAAAAAAAAAAAACTCATCACGACTTTGAAGCAAATAATTTCAGGAATTTAGAAGAGATCTCAGGATGGATTAGTTAGAGTCAGATTTAGATAGGCTGAGGAATAAATAGAGAATTGAACAATATATAGGGGAAGATGTAGGGCAAGTTTATTTGGAGTGCATTGCAGGCAGAGAGTAACTCAGTTTGGCTGGTTGGGGATGCAGGTCTAGGGGGCAAGAGTGTAATATTGGTACATTGGATAAAGGTTATGGAGGGCCTTGAATGCCTGGTTGGAGATTTATCCTGGAGGCGCTGAGAACTATTGAAGAGCAATTCAGGCAGTGTTTTAGACTAATTTGGTAGTGATAGGAAGCATGGATTTGAAAGGGGCCTCGGGCAATGGAGGCAGTCATCTACTAGAAAGGTATTTTAGCTTCTGAGATTGAAGTAACAGGGGTTTGAACTTGGATAAGAGCAGTGGACCAGCAAACTAAAAGATTTTAATAATTCTTTAAATCAGAAATAGCTAGAACTTTGTGCCAGATTGGATTGATGGTAGTAGTGGTGGTGTGCATGGGTGCTGGTTAGAGGGGAGCAGAGTTGGCAGAAAGGGCATTCCAAGATTAGAATTGGAAGAAAGTGGGTTAATTGGGAAAGAGTAAGGCTTTAGTAGGGAAGAGTTTAACTTTATTTTTGTTAAAATTGAAGTGGCATTATTTTCATGGTGAAAATTTAAGGCATAATATGAGAACATTAATTTGTTGATATTGTGCATTTTTTTAAAAATAGGAGATCATTTTATGGCGAAAAGCTCCTGAAAAACTGAGGAAACAGAGAACAAACTTTCACCAGCGATTTGAATCTCCAGAATCACAGGCATCTGCTGAACAGCCTGAAATGTGAACTGAGTAGGAGAGAAAAAAAAAAACACAAAAATCTCCTATATCCATTGAGATTGAGTTTGGCAGGTTAAAGATGGTTGCAGCATGTAGAGGAAAAAAGGCCAAAAGTCCACTCATAATAGTCTTCCTTTATCTTACTGTGCTGCATTTATTTTATGATATAACTAAATGTTCTTCATGTATATACATTAAAAAAAGTGCTTTCTTTGAAACACTGGAACTTTAAGCTGCCGTTTTTTTTTTTTTTACTGCACACGTTAATTTGATGATAAGCACTCATATATGCATCAGTATAAACATTAAAGATTTTCATGAGTAGGCTGGTATTTGTAATTTTGCTTTCTTTTTGCATAGTGTTTATTATAAATCCTCTTTTGTCATGCTAATGATTACCTCTTATTCTCTACATGCAAAAAAATAAATATTCTGTGTTCAAATAAAATTAGAAAACCTGAGTGGCCCTTACATCCTGCAGAGATTTAAAACATGGCATCTCAATATTTTTGAGTACTACATTTATGGTTTTGTACATGTATTTGAGAAATGCATATGGAATGTTTCATTGTAGGTGCTCCGAGTCTACCATTCCATGGCTTACTGAATTTTACTCTCTTTGAAGTCTTCTGTTGTGAGAATATTAAAATTTTCCCCAAGGGATTATGTAGCCTTTTTTTTGGGCCATGTTAAGTAACCATTTTGCTACTACTACCCAGCACATTCTACTGCACGTTTCCTGCAATGTGGAGTTGACTATGTTGGCTTTTTAGAACTTGTTAAAACCATATAATTTTCACTGTTACTTTGAAATAATTTTTAATTTAAGGAATCTTTTTACCACATACATGCAAATATAATTTTCTTGACTTCACAAACATTCTCTTTTCAGGGGAGGATTTGAAGATGGGGGAATTCAGGTAGACCTATTAAGCATGAGTTATCCAGATCTAGACAATTTCATATTTGTTAAATTGGAACTTTGGCTAGTTCAAATTCAATTTTAAATTTCACCCACTCTGTTTAAAATTTGTTAACACTAAATTTAAGTCATTTGCTCAAAGTCTGTAAAAAAGGCTGCAGTCATCTGTTTATATGCATGAGGTCTGATTTCAAATACACTAAACGTGGGATGTAGGAACTAAAACGATGAAGCCTGTTGTGTGAAACTACTTTCACTTGTTCATTGGTTTTTGTACCAATACTTTTTATACACTTCAGTGCAAGTCTCGTCAGCTAACCTTACTTTTATGAGTAAGCTAAGTAACCCAAATTACATTTCTTTAAACTTGTTTTACTACTATGGCACTTTGATAAAATGGTCAGTAACCAACTTTATTGGCAAAAGGTTCCATGTACCATGTGCTGGAGCACCTATTTTAAATGTGGATATCTGTAAATGGTAATGTTTTCCTTCATGTAAGTGCCTGTTCAGAGTTTCAAAATTTTAAAATGCCAAATATTTTCATGATCACTTGCATGTAGTAATCTAGAAAATATTCAAAGAAAATTTGAAAACCAGTTGTATTTAACCAGCCTCAAATTTGTGCAGTCATGATGTATAATAAAGAATTTGAAACAGATACTGAGCTTGCTGTTTGATTTAAAATAGTTCTATTCTCAAATCTTCTCATTGGCAAATTTATCATTGAGGCCAGGTTTGCTCAGTAGTTTAAGAAGCTATAATTTGCCCAATCCCATCTGATCTCAGAAGCTAAGCAGGGTCAGACTTGGTTAGTACTTGGATGGGAGACCACCTAGGAATACCAGGTACTGTAGGCATTAAAAAAAAAAAAGCTGTAATTGTGATCAGAATTTTTTACAAATACTGTCAATTTAAATTTTTTTAAATTAAAATTATTGGAGTGACTGGTTAATAAAATCAATAGGTTTCTAGTGTACAATTCAATAATAGTATATTGGTTGCATTGTGTATTTACTACCCAAAGTTAAAATTTCCTTTTGCCACCAAATAGTTATGCCACAGTGGCATATTTTGGACTTCTTCAAGTAGATCAAGTAGTTGGAATACTCAATACTGTGTTAGTAAGTCTTATGTTTCTTTTATATTCAGCTGAATCTGTTGAACATATACAAAGGCACACTAGGGGTTTATACTAGCCTGAATTGGAATGTAACATTTTGAGTTTCAAATCCTATAAAGGCATAGTGAAAAAAATGCACCCTTAAATACATCCTTTTTTAGGCTTGGGGTTTTCTATGAATATAATTCTTATATAACTCCCTTATCTAAAATCTTTTAGTGACCCAATTCCCAGATAAAGTTTAAATTCTATATTACAAAACACACCTTCAGTTCCAATTATGCTAGGCTCCTTGGAGAATGACCACTCTCCTTCCTGCACTACAGCTAACTTCTGGTAAGGCTCTCCTGGCCAATCTTGGCTGACACCATCTTCATCTCCAAGTCAGAGTCGGATGTCCCTTTGTTGTGTTGCAAGGCAGTCCATGCACATCTCCAGAACTGTGCTGCCCACACTTCTAAAGACATTGTATGGATTTTAAACCTCTTCAGGGCTCAGCCTGTTTTGATACACTGTGTGCTTATAATATACATTCAATATCTGAATAAATGGATGAACATAATTTTCCTAGTGATTATAAAATCTGTTCTTTAGAAAAAATATATGGGTCCAAATGTAATAAAGTTATGGACAAGAACTGTTATGCACCTCAGCTTTAGAATAAAGGAAATAGACTAGCTTCTCTAGGAGTGTTATCAGGCCCTGGTGAGGAAGACAGGAAAGCAGGACCATGTGGGTGCTATCTACAAGTTCCACAAATGCATCTGATAGTTGCTCCCTCCCTAGGTTTGGAGAAACTGGACCAGGTAATGTCTAAGACCCCTTCTTGCTCTAGCTAATATTCACTTAGGAAAAACAATTCAGTACCTAGATGATAACCTTACATAGGAAAAATACTAGACACTTAAAATTACAGAATTTGATAGTCAAGATGTAAGAGAAATCTTAAGGATGTGATGTTGTGAAATGGTCATACCAGCTTTTGTTAATAGCAAAGGCAAAGAGATAACTTGCTCATTTTATTCCCTACCACCTAGGTTACCTTTACTTCTCCCACTTCCTTTCCCCATCCCCCATTTATTTCTGTATTTATGCATTCATCCATGTTTCCTGAGTGTTTCATTGGCCCTACCCTGAAGGGACATAATCCATAGCCATGGTTCTCAAAGTGTGGTCCATAGGCCAACACCACCAGGAAACTCATTAGAAATGCAAGCTCCTGGGCCCCATCCTAGACCTATAGAATCAGAAACTCTGGGGGAAAGCCCCAATAATGTTTTCTAGATGAGTCTGTTGCACCCTCAAGTTTGAGTACTACTCTAGAAACAATTATACGGTTTAAGTACTATAATAGTGGTACTAGGTCTTAGGCATAGAAGAAGGGTATCCAATGTGTTCAGAGATATAGAAGTGAGAAATGATGACATAACTGCTATGTAGTTCTGGCATAAATAGAATGATAGATTTGAGAAGTAGAGAGATGAGGCTGGAAGAGGTATATAAGGAGAACCAATCCAATTTAGGAAAGGGCTTGGATGCCATATAAATGACGAGTATGGGCTTTATCTGAACACTTACTCAGAATTCACTGAAGGATTTCAAGCAAGAGTAACTTAACCAGATTTGTATTTTCAAAAGATCATTATGGTGACTGCAGAGTATGGAGAGAGGCTTGAGAGCAGACATGGATACCAGTTACATGGTTATTGCATTTATTCAACAAACAATTATGGAGGCTCTAATATGTGCTAGGTGCTGATAACAGGGCTATAAATATCCTCCAAAGGGTATGACAGCTCTCTATCCTGTAAAAGCAAAATATTTGTTGAATTTTCCCATTTAAATGTATAACTTTATGAAGAGGAAAACCTATACATGCTATCATAAAATTTAAACTGCACTTTTTACCTGAAAGGAGGTACAAACGAAGTTACTAGTTAAAATAGTTTTAAGAGCAATTTTTTTCTAAAAAACCATATTAGAATATGTTACTATGCCCATAAGCAACAATTATTGATTCTGACCCAATAATATAAATGGTTGTCAGGTAATATTAACAACACTAGTCTCAGTTGAATATTAAAAGTTTGGCTTATCCATTTTCCTATTTTCCAAATCTGATGAGACATCCTAGTTTAATGCCATTTTATATCATATTTAGTCACTTATTAAATTGTCTAAAGATTCTTTTGTAAATTCCATTCCGTATACATAGTCTCTACTGTAATTCAGACACACTAATTCACCATTGTCAACTTTTGCTATAGTTATAATGGGTTTTCCTCTCGTCTTTTTTTAGGGTGGTGGGTTCCAGTTGTGAGGAAGGGAAATTTTTCATTCTACCCTTCTAAGTTCTGGTTGGACTAAATCAAATTAACATGATTAACTGGAGACAATTACCAAATTTATTTATGTACATACAGAGGTTCCAAAAATATGAGACCCTGGGACACACTGGGTAGTTGAGGCTTATATGCCATCTTGAGCTAAGATGGGTAGGTTGTCATTAGAGACTCTAAAAGGGCAGAAAGGCAATTTACATGGAGATGGTAAAGCAACTGTTTGGTAAATAAGTGAGTGTTGGGCCCTCTTTAATAATGGGACACAGAGAGGACTTTGATCAAATGAGCCTGGCTATGTCCCTCCCTTCACCTCCTCATCTATGTTCATAATAAAGTTATTGATGATAATAGCTCACTTTCTGGTGCAGGTCTTCTATCTAAATTCTTTTAGGCAATTAGGGGTCTTTTCAGTCTTCTTGAGTCTTTTGTTTCTTAAAAATAATAACTCAAAAGGTATATTTTGGGGTGGCAAACCCTGCTTCCTTTCCCATCTGTCCTAGATACTTTCTAAATTGATTTCTCAAAAATTTAATGACTATCTGCAAAACACGGAATGAGACTTAGCTTAACTCTATTATTTAAAATTTTTCAATATGCTTTTCCATAGTTCTTTGTTTACATCATTTCCTGTGATTAGAATTTCCTTACCCCTTCTCTATTTGTCTTTTGTTTGCTCTTAAGTCTGGCAGAAATCTTTTAAAGGTTCTGAAATGTCTCCTTAGAACTCGCAATAGACAGAGTAATTATTTGCATTACTTAATGTGTACACCTTGTATCATCAAAACCAGATCATAAACTCTTTGAGGGCAAGGGGCCCTCTACTTGTATCCTTGATGTTTAAAAAGTATTCTCTGAATGAAAAGCACATAGTAGCTGCTGTCGAACCCCGAGTCATGTCAGATCCCTTAATTGTTGCTCCAGGTTCTTTCAGGTCTGTATGTCTGTTCTCAGCACTCCATTAGGAGAACCTGTCAGAATTCTTGCAGGACAGGAAAAGGAGGGGACATCTCAACATGGAAAAACTCTGCAACGAAAATGAAGGAATGCCTGAGAACCAAGGAAAGATGGAAAACTAAGAACAGCCACAGGATGTGGGAAATCTTGAACTTCTAGAGTACAAGCCAGAAAATATGAATTTTAAACTGAAGGAAAGGATTATGTTAAGAAAATGAGGAAAGATAGAAAACAAGGAAAAGACAAAAGATGGGGAAACACTTAAAGATAAGGAAAAGCCAGAGAAGGAGGGAAAGCAAAAAGAAGAGGGAACGCCGGAGAGCAAGGGAAAACCAGAGAGCCGGAGAAAACCAGAGAGCCAGAGAAACCCAAAAAAAGGAAAACAGGAGAATGAGGGAAAGCCAGTAAGTGAGGGAAAGCCAAAAGGAAAACCAGCCTGCGAATCAAAGGCTGCAGGGAAGGGCCCAGCTGGGGATGTTATCCTCAGGAAAGCCAAAAGAAAAACCAACAAAGGGCAGGCTCGGTGCCTCAAGAAATAGGCATACATGATAAGCATTTGAGCAATGAAGAGATGATAAGAGAATCTGAAGAGTTGGCTAGGGTAGAGAATGAAGTGGAGAAAACCAGAAAGAAATTGCGCCAGGGTTTGGGGAGGGCGGGGACGGGAGGCGGATGTGTGGATGCAAAAATGTTACAGGACCCCTTCCACCCGAGGGCCCAAGGGACTCAGGGGTGGCTAGAGGGCCCCACAATGGGCTTTTGAAGGTATTCCTTTTGTGTAGTGCCTGGCCAGGCATTCGCCAGCACCTGGGCTTTAACCTTATTGCTAATACTTCGCTTTCACTCTCGTTATCCAACTACAGCCCTCTGTTTCAGTAGATTTCCAACCATTGCATGAAAGAACGTTTACGGTGCATTGTAAAGTTAGAAAGAAAAGTTTGCAGAACCATTAAAAAAAAAAAGCACATAGCAAATTGTTATTGGAATCCTATTTGAGACACAATATTGCATATCACATGACACATTCCTTCAAGTAACAAGATCTTAATGGTTTAAGCATAATGAGGGAGAGAGGTGGAAAATCTAAGCGTATTTTGAAAATAACGTGTAGCAACTTCATACGACGGTATACAACCAAGGCAAACAAGACTAAACTTCGGAGGGGGTAGAGGACGTATCTATGCTACGTTGTGACCTATTGGCCGCTAGAATGATGTACATAAACTGCTCACATTAAAGTAAAAGTAGTTACACACGTGGCACACAAGGGGTTTACCTTATAAGCTGTAGATCAAAATTCCTTGGCAAGGTTTCTGTAAGGCAGAAAGTTATGTTCTTAATGCTATTCTATCAAGAACGCGAAAGTTAACACAAAAAACTTTTGGGCAACAGTTTTTACTGTTCGTGTCTGCAGGCCATGCTGGTGCTCACAACAGACATCAGCTGCCACCTCAACTGCGACCTCTCGGCTCACTGCGCTGCACACGTGCTACTCGCTTGGCCAGCTTGAGTCATGTGACACAGCTCGTAGGCCCCCTCCTCTCATCTGTGACATCCCCAAAGGTGCCTGATTATTTTCTTTCCTTTAAACCTTAAACTTAAAGTTTAAAGGAAGCTGGCCCCAATAGCTAATGAATGAGAGAGGACAAGAATTTATCTTTTCTGGTTTAATTTCTAAGTTTTTCTTCCTCTTACGGCACTACATCTCCCTTATTGGTCGGGCGTTTTCCTGGGCAGCTCCCCTGCTCGATTCGGGTCTTTCCGGACAGTAGGCGCTAGCAGTATGCGTGTCTCTCCGCCGCCGTGTCCCTGCGCTGCTCTAGCCAGTCTACATTAGGGCCTGCGGCCGCGATGTCCTTACCCCGCAGTGCCCTGTTGTGGGCTCGGCTCCCAGTGGGGCGCCACGCTGGCCACCGGGCAGCGGCCTGCTCTGCCCTTCGCGCCCATGTTGGGCTCTTTCCTGGGTCTCTGGGGCGCGTTCCTGCTGTTGCCTCCGCCTCCTCCTCTGCCTCAGGGGGTTCCAAATCCCCGAACACGTCCTTGTTCGTGCCGCTGACTGTGAAACCTCAGGGCCCCAGCGCGGATGGCGATGTCGGGGCCGAGCTAACCCGCCCCTTGGACAAGAGTGAGTGCAGGAGCTAGCGAGGGCGGCCAGGTGGTGGTGTCTTTAGATCCCAGGGGCAGCCGTGAGGAAGCTGCACCCCTCTATTCTGGAGACCCGAGGTCCCCTCGAACGTTGTTACAGTGTCTGCCTTCCTCGCTGATTTGTGAGCCCCACAGGGCTTGGACCTGTGTCTGATCGATTCTTCAGTGTGCCGCCTCAGAAGTGGCCTTTTCCCTTTCACTCTTGTTTCAGTGGTTTACACCCTCTTGTGATGGGACGATTTACCTTTTTGAGTCATTAGGTGTACGACTGATCTTTTTAGCATCCTTCTCTGTTCCTCCCCCGCTGCTCAGAACTATAGTCTCCAAGGGGCAACGAAGTGGGCACTGAAAAGCCAGAGGAGGACTTCTTATAGTAGTGTTTGTCATTGACTGGGCACCTGCGCAAACCAGACACTGTGTTAGGCTGTATGGTGGTTGTCAAGAGGAACCGGACTCAGATCCAGATCTCTTCTACTCCAGAAGCTTACAGTGAGTGCCGTGGGGAGGAAGGACGTAAGGATAACCAATTGTAATACAAGGTAGAGGATGATAAGGGCTTCCTTGCCGAGGGGTGGTAAGCACCATGATCATCCGAGACTCCAGAGAGAAAGGACTGGCTTAGCATCAGCAAGTGGCGGTGGGTTTTGCCCCTAAAACTCACACTGGGTGGACTTGACAGGGAGGCGTGTTAACATTTACAAGGAGAATTTAGGATTAAAGGACTGTGCTTCTTTAGTGTTTTGGAGTTTAGGGAGTTGAGACAGTTTCCTCTGACCAAATGAAGCTCTGGGAGGGCGGAAGGAGAGCTATAGCTTCACCTGGCACTCTTCCCCTCTCTAGGCATTTCAGTTCAACAAGCAACATGGGTGTCTCCTGTTTTAACTCTAAAATATATAGACTACAACGTCCTTTGGTTCAAATCTTGTTTTTCAGGGCAGAAGTACAATACTTTCACTAAAAATGTGATGGAACTCTCACAGTGTATTATTCTTTAACCAATTCTCCAAGCCACTGTTAAGCAAGCCCTTTCACTTTTCTTGGAGTTGGGGGCTATATTATTTTGGTAACTTTAATAGTGTATTTATATAGTACTATTTATTGTTTACTTTACAATCGTGATAAAACGACAATATAAAATTTACTATCTTAACCATTTTCAAGGGTACAGTTCAATAGTGTTAAGTATATTTACCTCGTTGTGAAACGCATGTCCAGAACTTTTTCATCTTGCAAAACAAGCTCTAAACCCATTAAAAAAACCAATTTCCCCATTTACTTTACTTTTTTAAAGATAAAGTAATTGCGTGAGATAATTTCACATATTTATTAAATTTAAGTATAGAAAATTTCTTATTTTGTGCAGTTATTCCAATTTACCTGAAAGGGTAAATGTTATCATCGATGCTTCTAGTAAGGAAATAGAATGAAGATATAGATTGTCAGCACCAGGTCTTCTTCTGATGGAGAATCCTTAGATACTCCCTTGAGTCAGTATTTACTGGGTGACTTTTCATTTCCTTTGGTTAGGATTGATTTAGACATTGAACTTACTAAATTATTTTTCACTATTGCAAGAGGGGCTACAGAGAACAATGAGTTACTACAATCTTACATAGCCACATGGTTCAGGTATCAGATTTTCACATAAGATTTTGAGACAAGAAGCTGTCACCTCTCAATCTCTTGCCTGCTCTTCACCCCAAAAGTTGGTGTGCTTCAGGGCTGTGTCCTATGCCACTGCTGTCTTAATCTGCATTCTCTCTCCTTTCCCCTCAAGTAAATATTCCTTTTAGATCTTTGTCTCTAGTGTGGACCCCTCTCACTCCCCCTGGATCTGTATATATAGCTGCCTACAGTTATCTCCCCTTGGATTTCTCACATGCACTTGACCTTTGCATGTCCAAGACAACTTATCTGCCCCTCAACCTGATCCTTCTCCAGGTGCTGCTGTCAAAAACCTGGTAGTCTTGCTTCTTCCCTTACTTTGTCCCTACATCTAACAATAAGAAAGTTCAGTTGACAAGTCTTGTTGATTTTACCTCATAAATACTGAATTAATTCACTTCCCTCCTCCACTGCAGCTATCCAAGCCTAAATTAACAGCTTCTGTTTTTTGATGGGACTGGTGAAATAGCCCTCAGATGTCTCCTTGAGCACCTTTGATCTCTCTAATTCATTCTCTACCTGCAGTCAAAATGTTCTTTTCAAAAGATCTAATCATGTTTCTCCCCTGCAAACAATTGTTTAATGTTTTTTCGTTGTCCCCAGTTTAAAAGGGTCATCACTTGTGTGGACTGTAAGGCCCTGCCTGATTTGGCCTGGGTACTTCTCCAGCTTCTTTGCACACTGCTCTCCACGTTTCAGCCATATTGATGAAATGTATACTTTTGCTCTAGGGCCTTTTAAAGATGCTACTCCCTCAGCCTAGAATACTTCTGTGGTTCCTTCATTTTTTAAAAAATAGCAATGGCTAATATTGAGTGTTTTGCTAGACAGATACCATTCTAAGCATATGACTCATTAAATCTTCTAATAACCCTCTGAGGTAGACACTGTCTTTTCCCCAGCAAATACTTACTGAATGTCCGTTATGTCCCAAACACTGTTCTAGTCATACAGTAGGTGCTCAGTATATATATATGTAAATTTTTTTCCTGGTTGATTGTAACATATTTAGCCATGTGGATGTAGAGCAACTGTAAGTATAAAGATGGTGCATGTTTGTGATAGTCATGCAGCGCTTAAGTGACTGGCTTGATTTACAATTTACTTCCTTTTTCTCCATTTCCTAATTGGTAAAATGAGAATAATATATTCTCTGCTACATCTCTGGATTGTGAAAATTATAACGTGTTTGGCAAAGCACTTTGAAAAGTGTAAAGAGATGAATAAATGTAAACTAGTATCATTTGTACTAAATATTTGCTCTATGAAAAATGGAATTTGAACGTTTTGGATTGTCACCTTGCAGTAGAATCTGTGATGTGTGGAAACTGGGAAAACTATTCCCAGGAGGCTGAATAACCTACTTATATAGGTTGATGTGGGACCTATATAAGGACTATATAAATCCCAAATACCTGGATTTATATAGGATATAGGTTGATGTGAGGATTTAACAAAATTATGTATTTTTAGGGATAGTATAAAAAAGGGACTTTTTTCTAGGTCTTTCTTTAGGCTGTCAAGAGCTGGTGTAAAATTCCTCAGATATATTTCTACTTATGCTCGGCTGGCTCCATCAGAGCAGTTTTAAGCTTTGTGCACTCTTATGAATTTTTAAGTGTTTGGAAGTTCCAGCAATGAAGTACAGCTGCTTTTGACAGTAGTGGCCATCCTCTTTCTGAGAAAGTTGACTAAGCTGGAAGCTTTGGGGGTCTCAGGTGGAGTAGTGAAGGAAGAGAATAGCACCCAAGCATTGAGCCAGGTGAGCTCTGGCTGACCATGGGTGACAGATGTACTTCCAGAGCATGATTTCTTTGTTATTTTTGATTCATCACTAGCATGTTTATAGGAGGTGGGAGCAACAAATAATATTCATGGGGGATTTTATTAGAAGTTGTGACGCTGAGGGAAGGTATCAGATTAATTGAGGTAGGTGGTGGTAATTTCGTCATAGATTTTAGTACTGGTAGTTGGGTAAGTGCAGATTGGAATTTGGATTCGTAGAGCTGTGGCAAGAGGGTTGAAGCCACTTACCTCTCTATTAGTAGAGTGAACTGGAGTCAGAGTTTTGGGGAAGCCTGCTTGTCAAAACACCCGGACTGTGTGTTCTGGCATATGACTTGTGAAGTACAGAATTAGGGTGTAGTGCTAAGGGGGTCATGATTATGGAGATAGGCCCTTAAGACTATTAGGTTCTTCAATGACTAGAGCACATCTAGCTTCCTGGATGAGAATCGTGCTGTTGGTTGCAAGAAGAACCTTATGAAAGAGCAGAGGTTTAATGAAGTCATTGTAATTTGTTGTAAATTTATCAGATACAGACTCATTTGCAGGTATAGGGAATTAGCCAAGGCTCCTCAGTCTTAATGCTACTGTCACACCCATCACCTGAGCTAGATGCAGAAATCTCAGAGGCATTTGTTCTAATGCAGCTAGCTATCTGCTGTAGTAATGGCAGTGTTAGTAAATCTAGTACCACTTTTTATAATTCTCTTTGTGATGATATGAAAGGTTCAGCATGAGTCCCTATCACTACTGGAACAATATTCTGGTACTTCTTAATATTCAATGACAAGGGAAATAATATGTGTTATGTGCCATTGAGTTAGCTCTCTGTCCTGGCAACACTTGTTTGTTTTTCTGGTGGTCCAGGGTATTGTAGAGCTCACCTCCACACCGTATTTCAAATGTGTCATTTTTTTTTTCCTATCGGCATTCTGCGCAGTCCAACTTTGCATCTGTACATAGTAGTTGGGAATATGAGGATGTGGATGATCTTAGCCTGGGTCTCAAATGACACTTCCTTGCTCTTGGCGATCTTTTGGAATTCTAAACATTACTACTCATCTGATTCTCTGCCTTCTCTTGATTTGATTTCTTGGCTGCTGTTTCCATTTGAATTGATGACTGAACCAAAGAAAGCAAAATCTTTAACAATTTTAATGTCTTCATTGTCTGTGCTAAAGTTGTGTATTTCCTATCCCTTGGATACTACAACTTGTATTAATAAAGGGTAGTAAAACTAGTTGTAGTATTAAAAGAGTAGGAACTAAATGCCACTAGTAAGTGGTCTTTGATACAATCTCTGCCTTTCCTTTTTGGATCCTAGAGATTTTCTAACCTATTCTGATCACTTCTCTCCACCTGTGTTTCCACTGTGGCTTTGGCTTTTCAATTCTATTAGGAAGAGGTTGAATTGCATACTTTCCCATCTACTTTTCCAACCCTCAAGTGAGCATGCAGCTTCAATGTATTGAGATGGAATTCTAGTTAATTATTAATGAGTACAGTGAAATAAGTGATCAAAACATTTTATTAAAAATGGGTAAATCATAAGTCTTAAGCAGTCCCAAGCCTGTAGTAATAGCTACTTTGTTCTTCAACAGGATGTAAGTGGAGTAAAGTGGATCATTATTTTTGTGTAAAGATTCTTGTGAGGTAGTTATATTTTAGAAAAGAACCGATTCTGATGGATTGTCTTGATCATTTTGTATTCTCTTCAAAAGAATATGTAGTCTTTTAAAACACAATGCAGCTGGCCTAGAGTTTATAGTGGGCCTTTTAGTTTCAGCAAATATGGTTTTGAATCCCAACATAGACATTAAATTCCAGGGCTCCCATTGCAGGAAGTTGGAAGAAAGCTATTACCTGGTTAAAAGTTATAGTGACTGAGTATTTCTACTATGCCAGAAATCTAGAGAGTGTCTGTTTTAATCACTGTTAGTTTTAAGGAGAAGTAAAAAAAAAAAAAAAAAAAAAATCAGGTCATTCAGTTAACAGCAAACTGTTAAAGCTTATTTTTTATGAAAAACACACCTGTTTACATAGACTTCTGTAGTAGATTAAACTTTCTACTATTTCTATTGTGTTTTTGTTTTTGCAGTTATCTTTTAAAAAATGATAGCAGATTTTTAGAAAATGTCCTTTTAGATAAAGTATTGGTACAGAGAAACCTCACTTTTTTATGTGGACAATATTCATTTTTTAAAACAGCTTTAAAATATTTACAGACCATAAAGTTCATCCATTTAAAGTGTATAATTTAATGGTATGTTTGCAGGGTTATACAACTATCACCATAATCTAATTATAGAAAATTTTCATCACCTCAAAAAATACCTCATATCCAGAAGCAATCACTTCCCATTCTCCTAGTCCCCGGGCCCCTCTGCCTAGCCTATGGCACACTAGTCAACATTGTTTCTGTTTGATATTTCATATAAACGATATACAACATGTGGTATTTCCTGACTAGTTTCACTTAACATGAGGAGCCTCATATTTTTAAAGCATTTTAAATTGATTAAAGAATGATTCTTGCATAACACTGGAGTGTTGGTTATAAAAAATGGGTTAATTCTAAATAATTTGATGTCTTCACTTTGTATTGAGTTTATAGGTCAGCAGAATTTCCCCCAAGCAATTGCATGTGCTTTATTCCAGTCTTTTATTTGTCACTGACTTTTCCATTATTGCTGCAAAGAAACTGTTGCCCCCAGTGGGTACAAAGTAACAGAAACCCAGAAATATTAGATAACTGCTATGATAGATATATATGTATCATATTTAGTTGTGGGCAAATATAATGGCTAAACCAGAGATTTTGAAATTCCCTCGTTCTACAGAACAAATTTTTGTTAGTGGGATGCTTTATTCAGTCTTAATTCCTTCAGTGAGTGTTGTGTGTATTCTGGCTATTTGAAAATGCAGTTGATTATTTTTGTGGGAGGTAGAGATATAGGCTACTTGGCCTTTCTGTTTCATGGGCAAAGACTATATCTTCAATTTTAGCCTACTTTTTAGAAATGTAGAGTGTGTGGCTGAAATGTTTATCTCTACAGAATAATTTTAACATGTTTAATGCTAATGTAGTCTCAGCTTGATTAATTTAAAATATTTTCACTTATAAAATTATTGATTCATAGTGGCATGTTACTTTAGCAGACCTCTAATTCAACCTCCCCTATAGCACTGTAATTTTTCTGCCGTCATCCTTGAAATATAGCCATCTAAGCCTTGCTTGAGTCCTTTCAGCGACAAGGAGCTGGCACTTTTGTGAGGCAAACGCTTTTTATTGTTCTAAATTGTTAGGAAGTTCTTGTAAAAATTCCACTGAAATCTGCTTCCTTCACTTCCGTACTGACTTACACTATGCCATCTAGAATGAGATAAGTGTAATCTTTTCTCCCTAAAATCATCTCCAAATTAAAGAACATTCTTGGCTCCTTTAGTCATTTGCATAAAAGCATAATGATCTGGTCCTTGCAGTATTGGTTGTCTTTCTAGATACCTTTTAGTAGCTCGCTATTAGATGCAGAATGGTTGTAAGTAAACAAAAGAGAACATGGTTATCTAAATGTGGCCTGACAGAGGCTAGGGGCAGTGTCTAATCTGAAGCACCTTGCTTATTCCTCTGTAGTATAATAGGATATTGTTTGACTTTATAATTTTTCTAGGCACTTTATTTCACTATTAAACTATAAAGAGCTTTGGTTAACTAAAACTTTTAAGTTCTTGCAGCACTCAGTAGACTGCTGTCTTGGGTGTTAAGCTTTTGGGGCATTTCTCTATGTGGAAAACAAATGTTAAACAAATGTTAAGCTTTGATATCTTTCTTCCAGATGAAGTAAAGAAGATCTTAGACAAATTTTACAAGAGGAAAGAAATTCAGAAACTGAGTGCTGACTATGGACTTGATGGTAAGGCTAATAACATTCCATTAGAGATATTGTATTACTTCTTAGATTACAGCTTTGTCAATACCGTGTGACACCTCCTGTAGCCTGGACATCATCTGGAGGATGTCCTTGACCTTTGCTTCTCCCTGGGCAGGAGATCGCAAGATGTACCTGGTGAGCCACACACACAGCAGAGCAGCTGTGTGTTCAGCTTTCCTCCATGTTGTGCTGGGATTTTAGTTTTAACCCAGATCATAATAAACCAGCTGTACTACCGAAACAAGAACAAGCACTTTGATGAGTTAGGAGTGATGTGTATATGTACTTTTAAAATGAGAAATGAAATGAAAACTAAGCCCTGCCTATTTTGATTTTGTGTTTCTTGCAGCTCGCCTCTTCCACCAGGCTTTCATAAGCTTTAGAAATTATATCATGCAGTCTCATTCCCTGGATGTGGACATTCACATTATTTTGAATGATATTTGCTTTAGTGCGGTAAGTGTTTATACTTTTAAAAATCCTGTTGAATATACTTTCTGTTTTTCCCATGGTTCATGTTTATTTCTCAGGGCTTATTTGTTGTAGAATAGACCCTATTAACATTCTCTGTAAATAATTCAGTGCTTACATAGGAGGCTGTCTGTGCCCTTTTATAGTTAGTCCCTGAGCTAGTTATTAAATCACCCGTATGGCTTAGACTGGAGGTAGAGTTGATCTATCACTGTCTGCTTTACACTATTGTTAATATAGGCCACAGTGAAATGAACTCTGACACAAGATAGAATTAATTCATAGCAGATTCCATCTGTTCTGCCACTGGCTTCTTTCTCCCTCATAGGAGAGTTCTTGCCATAAAAGAAGACGTTATTTTGTTCCCATAGGAAGCTTGGCTTTGGTTATATATTTTAAATGCATTTGACTGTTAGACCTTTATGTTGTGTCAGATGCTGAGGTAGAACCTGGATACAAAGCATCATAGGACACGGCCCCACCTTCCTCAGAGCCACTAAGATGTGGAGACATCTTACTGAGGACTTAGTTCACTTTCATACTTTTCTCACAGTGATTTCTAGTTTAAAAAATGTTTGCGCCAGCAGTTCTCTTCAGTAACCACAGGCCTTCTCTCTAATGTGTATTTGTAGGTTCTTTATTTTAATTTAACTTTCAGCAGTGCTGATCTTTACCGTTTGCATTGGAGGACTAGAACATGGTGTTTGGCAGCCAGTTTTCTGTTTTCCTAGAGAGTATAAGTGAAATTAGGAGGCACATGTAAGACAGCAGAATCTCAGAAAAAGGTAGGGTTCCGTGCTCCAGGGTTTTTTTTTTTTTTTTTTCCTGGCAATGTTAGCCTAACTTAGCTCACTAAGAAAAAAGTTTCGCTAAGTTTAGCTATGGTTAACGAGTAGATTGCACATGTTAATGCAGTGTTTTATTTTCCAGCTCATGTGGATGATTTGTTTCCATTTTTCTTGAGACATGCAAAACAGATATTTCCTGTGTTGGAATGTAAGGATGATCTACGTAAAATCAGTGACTTAAGGATACCACCTAATTGGTTAGTTTCTTCATTTATGGATTTGAAATTTTAAGTTTTTAATCTTGGAAGTTTAATGATTATTATTATTTTTTTATGCTGGACGATAAATCATAAAGAGTGTAGATTGTATTGTTTTTCCTAGAAAAACAGGCAGTTAACTCAGGCAGGCAGTTAACTGGTGTCTCCCCTCTATCCTGATCCAGCTTGGTTTTAGATTTTATTACAACAGATCTAGAGTAGCCCTTACTTTAGGGTGTTGTCCTTATAATTCAGGTGTGGCCTTTCTGGTGTCTCAGCTGAATGCCCGGGGTGTTAATGAGTTCTCTCACCACCACCACTAGCACTTTGCCACTTGAGACTTTCTGTTCAAACCCTTAGCAAGCTAGTCTCTGCTAGGCGCTGTACATGTTTAGCCCAGCCCTTAGCCAACAACTCACAGGGAACTCCTTTATAGACGTCAAGGCTCCCCTCCACTGCACCCTTTCTTCTCTTCCACACTCTGTCCTTTAAGTTCCAACTGCTTCAGCAACTCTGAACTTGATCTCTGCTGCTCAGCTCAGTGGGTCTATAGTACTTTGCTTGGATTCCACCTCCTTGTACTCTAGTAGGGCTCAGGTGTCCTCTTTCAGGGCCTATAGTTCTGTACTGCCTGTCGTCATGTACCCAAGCAGGTGCTGCATGTATTTTGTCCAGTTTTGTACTAGTTTATAGTGGGAAGGCAAGTCCATCATGGCCAGAAGCAGAAGACGAGGGCATTATGTTGTATGTGTTGAAATTCAGAAGCCTGGGAATACTCATTTATAGGATCATGTGTTTAGAGCTTTGGACATGATGTGAACATATTTATGGAGCTGGTAGCAGTTTAAACTTATTTTAAGTAACTGAGGAAAAGGGATTTGCAAAATGGCAAAAATATCCAAGAAATTAATTTGCATTTGGATTTTTCTGTCCTCTAGTTTGTAAATGTCATTCTTGGAAAGCAGTTGTTACTTTAGCGTGGATGTGAAACTTGTCATTTAATTAAGTTTTTCAAAGATGTTATCTTGTGAATGTTAGGATGTTTCATTGGAATTTTTTTTAATTGATAATTTTGCCAAGATAAATTTTGAGGTTGATAAGATTAAGCTGTTTACCTTCTTATCTTTTAGGTACCAAGAAGCCAGAGCCATACATCGGAAGATAATATTCCATTCAGGCCCCACAAACAGTGGAAAGACTTATCATGCAATCCAGAACTACTTGTCAGCAAAATCTGGAGTGTATTGTGGCCCTTTAAAATTACTGGCACATGAAATCTTCGAAAAGAGTAATGCTGCTGTCAGTGTATTACCACATACTTGTTCTTTTTCTTGTTAATTTTGTGTGTTGGGGAAGGTGGGTCAGAGTGAAGATGGGAGGGAGGCAAGGGCCTATGTAGTAATTTACCATTAACAAAAATTGCTGTATTGCACCTAAGAAACCATCAATTGTAAGATATACCATTATTTTATGTACAACTGAGAAAGAAAAAGATATTGCCAGCTGAATTCTGACATGCCATCAATAGTTAAGATGTATTCTGATTTCAGAGATACTTAAATGTGAAAAATAAATGTGTGTATTAGAATGAATTGAATACAGTGATATAGAATATTTCACATATACAGATATATGCAGGGAATAACATAACCTGGACATAACACTCCCATCAGATTCTAACATTTTGCCATCCTTGTTTTATTTACTTTTTAAATAAATAAAATATTATTGATATACTTGAACCTCTCCTTTGCCTCCTCAGAGTTAGCCAGTATTCTGTTAAGATATTTAATTTACCTTTTTTTTTTAGATTAGACCTTTGATTCTATCAGCTAGAACTAATGATAAAGACCAACACCACCTTTTCAAACCTGAAAAGGACTGAATGCCTGTGGTCTGAGGCATCATTTTTCTAAACAGTTTAGGATAAAATTTGGTTCATTGTCTTATTATGACTTTATAATGTGAGATTAATCAGTTTTGGTAGATAATTTGCATTCTCTCTTTTGTTCTGAATAATTTGTATAATTTGCATATATACTTACGTAATTGCCTCTTTTTCCATACTTAAAGTATTTCCTCAGAATAAAGACTTTCTTTTACATAACCACAGCATATTTATCTAAGGGACATTTAATATTGATGGAATACAAATATTTAATCCATGGTCTATATTCAAATTTTGTCAGTTGTTCAATAACATCACTCCCCATTCCCCATTTCCCTTTCCTCTTCCTCCCCATCCCCAACCCCGATTCTCTCCAGGGTCTCACACTGTTTTTGTTGTCCTGTCTCTAGTTTCCATGAATCTGGGACAATTTCTTAGTCTTCCTTTGTCTTTCATAACCTTTACATTTTGGAAAACTACTACAGGTCAGTTGTAAACTTATTCAGTTTGGGTATGTCTGATATTTTCTCATGATTAGGTTCAGGCCACTAGGGAAACCAGCTGTCCCTGTTTGCCTTGATTTTCCAAGATTTAGCACCAAAAGTCCTTTGTCCTAGGGAATCCCTCAGCACTGGGTGAACCAGGGTGGTTGATCACCCTGATATAGCACTGGTGTTGGTCTTTCTCAAGAAATTATATTAGGAAGACTTTACATTCTTAAATTTTATGTATAATGTTCTTCTTGAATATGGAAACAATTCATGTTCATTTTATTTTAATAAACTAAAATAGTGTGGAAATGTACAAAGTTAAAAAGTAAAACTGCTATAATTTCTTATGCTTTTGTTACCTGAGAATTTAGCTCATTTAAGATGTTTCCAAGTTTATGTAGGTTATGTAAGAGACTAGCTTTTATATCTTATGAAATAAATGTTTTAAGGATTGGAAATATTTAGTTTCAGCTATTAGTCAAATACATTTGATGGTAATGCAGAGAATCCTCTATGACATATCTGAAACTGTTTTTTTTCTATTGTTTTCAAGTGAAAATAATTCTGGCTTTATTCTTTTCATCCTAGGGTGTGCCATGTGACTTGGTGACAGGTGAAGAGCGTGTGACAATAGAGCTAGATGGGAAACAAGCGGCCCATGTTGCTTGTACTGTTGAGATGTGCAGTGTCACAACTCCCTGTATGTATACACCATTTAAAAAATTTTATGGTTTAGTATTTTTTTATTTTAAAATACTGATAAACATGAAAAGTTTAATACTGTGAAAAACATTCTTTTTGAAAGTTATTTTATTTAATGTTTGTTGTTTATTTATTTAATGACATTGATCAACGAAATCCAATAAGTTTCATTTGTACACTTTAGAAAAAACTTTTTAATTGAGACATAGAATAAAATAATTCAACAGATACCTAGTACCGACCATCACTAATAAATGCCCAGAAATCTCTGTCATGTTTGCTTTTGATTGTTCTTTTCCTTTTCCTCTTAAAAGGACAAAAATGTTAACAAGTATAAGTTATGCCTTGTACCACTCCTCAGTTCAGTTCTTTCCCCCTTCTTTTGATCCAGCTGCTATCAAATATTTGATGTAAATCTTTCCCATCTTTTTTATATCATCGATCTATTATTATTTATCAATACTATACAGATTGTGTGTTTTAAAACGTGTTATTATCATATTGTATTATTGTTCCACATTTGCTTTTTTATTCTAGATGTTTTTAGATATAGTCTTGTTTTATATATATATATATAAATAATTATATATATATAATACATATATCAAGTTTACTCATTTAAACTGTTACATAGTATTCCATCTTATGATTAAAAGTATTCATTCCTCTGTTAAAGGATATTTAGGTTGTTTAAAGTCCTTCATTATTACATGTAGCACTGTAGTAAACTTCTAGTTAAGTTGTTTTAAAAATATTTTAAATGAATATTAACTTATTACATAAAAGTAAATGCAGAGGAGAAGGAAATAACAGAATCTCCCAGTCCTACCCATTCAGAATCAATGTGTTAACCCCGTGATGTATATTTTTCAGATTTTTTCCTGAGTTTATATTTGTATTGTGCAAGGATATACTTATGTGTAGGTGTGTATATTAAATAAAATAAGAGTAATACATTATGTACTATTATGTATTAGAGCACTTTATGTACTATTTTGTAGTTTGCTTTTTTCATTTTAATAATCTTAACTTTCTGAGTAAAAGGATAGTTTGTTTTAAATTAATTCATTATAAAAGTAATTCATTATAAAAATTTAAATAGCACGTAAGTTTACAAAATCAAAATTCCCTCTTCTCTCTTTTCTAATCTTGTTTGCATATACCCAGATGTGATAAGTAATTTTTAATCTGATGGGTTTTCAGTGTAAAATAACTTTCTTTTAATATATCAGGAAGAATATTAAAATATAATTTGTATGACTTAAATTAGAATAAAATAATATAGTTGGAAGCATTTTGACATTAGAAAATAAAATAAGGCACTAATTTTTGTCATAGTGATGAGCTTAAAACCCCTAAGAATGAGTATAGCTGGAGCTCAGGGAATTACGCTTTCCACTCTACTTTCTGCTCCTGGCACCCATCTGGGTTCCTATGGTAGAGCTGCATCATTTACTGCAGGGTTATCTACTCCTGGTTTTTGAAAGCCTAGATACTTTCTTTTTTTACTGCTATGTGGGCGTGTTCTTACTAGGCAGATTCTTCAGGCAGTCCCTGAGGTTGCAGAAAATAAGATAAATGAACTTGTTTAATTTGGGAGGCAATGCAGTAGAGTGATTAAGAGTATGGACTTTGGAGCTAGATGGCGTGGGTTTGAATTTCGTGTTTTTTGATCTTCACACTTCCCTGCATTTACTGTGTATGCGTGTGCCGGTGACTTAACTTCTCTGGGCTTCAGTTTATTCTTCTGTAAAATGGAGATGGTGATGACTTTCCTCTACGTTTGTTGTGAGGATTAAATGAGTCAAAATCATAAAGCACCTAGAATAAGACTGCCAGAAAAGAAGCACTTAATGATCAATGATGATGATTATGGTGGTGATGAAAGCTTGAATTTGGTGTTGTAATTTGTTGATAATACTGTTTATGTAAATCACATTACTGATAACTTTTTATTTTAAGATGAAGTGGCTGTGATTGATGAAATTCAAATGATTAAAGACCCAGCCAGAGGATGGGCCTGGACCAGAGCACTTCTAGGTTAGTGGTCTTACTGCTGTAAACCTGTGCTTTGTGACATCTGCACTGAGTTGCATTTATCTGCTTGACATTATTGCCCAGTAGAGCCAGCTAGATCCTTTCTTTTTGGCACAGCAAACAGAAACTCAGCTAAATATGAGTTTATTTTCCAATTATTATTTTAATAATGGGAAGTCCATTTTTCATATTACAGTTAGCATAGCCATTTAATTAAAGTTAAAATGTTGAAATCTCACCATATTAACACAACAGCTATTAAGGCGTTGGTGTATTCCTTGCAGTCTTTTTTCTTATGCATGTGACTATGAATTTTGTGACTATAAATTTTGTATTTTGCTTTTTTCAGTTGCATACATTTTTTTTGTACCACATATTAATGTTGCATATTCTCCACTGAAGAGCTGTACTATAATTTTTTCCACAGAGTTGAACATTTTCCCCTATTATTAATAATACGGTAAAAACTTTTGTGGCCATAGCTTATTTATTTATTTATTTTTTATTTTTTATTTCTTTAGGCTAGGCTCCTGAAAGTGGAATTCTTGAGGTCCATGGACATGAATGAATGTTTCCGTTGCTTGATATTGGAGTGAAGTTTTGATCAGCATGTTGTAGGCTAGGTGTTTTCAAATTTAAATACAAATAGCTGAATTCTTTCTTCAAACAAAGAATATTCACTGAAGCCTATAATGTAAAATAGATGAAAGTGTATTTGCTCAGAGATAAGGAGCTTTTCCTTCTACTATCCAGCCTCTAGCCTCTGAGGCACCTCAGTGATTTCATGGAGTCTAATTTGAAAACACAAGTATAAGACTGATGTTCAGTACTAACCATACAATGCCAGGTTCTAGTCCTGGCTGGCATCACCCTGTAGTAGACTGAAAACCTTGGCCAAAGCAATTTAAAAGCCCTGAGATTTATAAAAATGGAGATCATCTTTGCCCACTAGAAGAAAGTGGTGGTTTTGAGTTTTAAATCAGAGATAATATTTATTAAAACACTTGGTAAAATTGTAAAGCAATAGGTAAATAGTTGTAAAGCAAAATATTTTTGCTGTGTAAAGTGTTGCATATTTAATTTTATATCTTTAAATTTTAAAAGTTGTGATTTTTCCATTTAACAGGACTCTGTGCTAAAGAAGTTCATTTATGTGGAGAGGCTGCTGCTATTGATCTGGTTACTGAGCTTATGTACACCACTGGGGAGGAAGTGGAGGTACTAGATAATGTGCATTGTTCTCAAGATGGCCTAGCAAATAGCCCAGAGTACCAAGGGAGTGGCTTCATTGGCCCCAGACAGTGGCAAAAATCAAAACTTAACTAAAAAGAAGGCTTCATTTCCTCGTAGTTAACTAGATCGTACATATTTGGTTGAACCTCATGATCTGAAGTTCTGACAGGGTGGCCATCATACCTTGAATCTTCCAAAGTACAGGAGATTCATCATCTTGTCTTGACAAAACGTTCTGGAGTTTAAACAGATCTCTTTAAAATTAAATAAATCAGAACTGTTGGAAGTTTGAGACTCAGCAAAAGTTTGTGGTTGTTAAAGTCTCAGATGTCAGGTATTTGGGGCCTTTGATATACATCTAATTGCTAGAGATGGTTTGTATCCTTTTTTTCAAATTCTTGGAGTAGAAAGTAACTGGCTTTCTTTTAATCCTACTTTTTGTTTTCTTTACCAGAGTTCTATAAGATGAAGAATTATTTTAAAATTTGTCCATTACTTTAGTATTCAGCCTTGAGAGAGAGGGAGTGTGTAATGTAGTGGAAGAAATTCTGGGTTCTAGTCTTGACTTTGCTATTATTAGCTTTGTGTTCTTAGACAAATCACAGAAGTCTAAAACTGGAACAATCCTCATTAGATCTGATCTTTTATTGGGCTCTATTTTACTCTTTCATAAAATGGAAATAATAGTCAGTAACCCTTACCTAGTTGCCATGAAAATCGAATATGAATGAAAATGCTTTGAAAATTTGTGAAACGTTATTTAATGTTTTATTAAAAAATACCAAATGTTTTCCTGTACTTTCCCTTGAAAAACATTGGAACTTGTTGGTTTTTAGCTACTTTTAAATGCTTTGAAAGTTTTCACTTAATGAAGTGTGTTATTTTACAATATCATGTCTTTATTACAGGTTCGAAACTATAAGAGGCTTACTCCCATTTCTGTGCTGGATCATGCCCTAGAATCTTTAGACAACCTGCGGCCTGGGGACTGCATTGTCTGTTTTAGCAAGAATGATATTTATTCTGTGAGTCGACAAATTGAAATTCGGGGATTGGAATCAGCTGTTATATATGGCAGTCTCCCACCTGGTAATTACTGGCTTTCATCATGACAGAATATGAAATCTCACTTTTGCCATTTATGTTGAGATACGTATAGAAAACACAGTAAAGGTACTGAATTAAGTTGCTTGATATATTGGTAGTTTGTTATAGGTCAGTATAAATGAAATGTTTCTCTAGTTCATCTTAGTGGGGATAGAAGTATTTTATTTATTTCTAGCTCTTACTATTAGACTATAAATGTTGAGCTGATGATTTTCTTACAGAAATGTCATTAAAATATGAACTTGGTAAAATTCTTCAAGTCGTAGTCTTGAAATCTGTTAACACATGTCCTAGTGTGGTGAGGGTTTGTGTTGCTCTATGTGGGGATATTTAAAGGGATGGAAACAAAGAATAAGTGGTTCCTTGAGGATATAAAGAAATAAGTTTGAAGCAATAAGAGTTTTATCTATAAAAATAGAGAGTAGGAGGTGAGAGTTTCCAAGATCTGCTTAGTGCGATGTAGTAAAAGACTGAGAATACTGATTTAACATAAATTGTTCTTATTTTAGGGACCAAACTTGCTCAAGCAAAAAAGTTTAATGATCCTGATGATCCATGCAAAATCCTGGTTGCTACAGATGCAATTGGCATGGGACTTAATTTGTAAGTAATTTGTTAAGAGTTTTAGATATTCATTGGGTTAAATGGCATTTAAATAATTTCTAGTTGGCATTAGAATGACCAAACACTTTGATTTAGGAAAAGGGGTATTATACAGATCTGAGTTTATCTTGCTTTTATCTGTTAAGGGAGTATAAAGAAAATATCACATAGTTCTAGGACTTTGAATGCTGCTGCCAGTAACCTGTTATATTACCTCACTTTATTTTCAGTGTCTCACTCAACAGGTGTGTGAGTGCCTATTACACATGTGGGGCCAGCTATTATCTCTGGGGTAACCATATTAAGCCTAAATGTTTCTTCCTGGGGAATGAATTAAAAAACTATTTAAAGCTGTCAGCCAACTTTTAAAAGCAGCCTGAGAACACTTTATGTTTATTTCTAAAAAAGCTATTTTCCATAGCCTATTGAAGTATAATTTACATACTATATAATTCACCCATTTTAAATGTACAATTTGATGATTTTTAGTAAATTTATATAGTTGTTAAAAAATACTATATATATATATATATATATATATATATTTTTTTTTTTTTTTTTAACGCCTATAGCACTTGTATTCCTAGGGTAGTCTTTCATCCAAGTACCAACCAGGTCCGACCTTGCTTAGCTTCCGAAGATCAGATAAGGTCAGGCACTTTCAGGGTGGTGTGGCCATAGACAAAAAAATTCTATTTAAAGGGAAGAAAATTAACAAACTTATTTTCCTTATTTTGAAAATGGGGCAAGACTGTACACAGATCTAAACTGGAATCAGGGTGAGCATTTCTGCAGTGACTCACATGATGGCGGATTTTGCATACAGCCGACCATGTTATCTTTTACTTCTATTTCAGGAGCATAAGAAGAATTATTTTTTACTCCCTTCTAAAGCCCAGTGTCAATGAAAAGGGAGAGAAGGAAATAGAACCAATCACCACTTCTCAGGCCTTGCAGATTGCTGGAAGAGCTGGTAGATTCAGTTCAAAATACAAAGAAGGAGAGGTTACAACAATGAATCGAGAAGACCTCCGTTTATTAAAGGAAATTTTGAATAAGCCTGTGGAGCCTATAAAGGTAAGGTGTAACATGTTAATTACTTCTCTGTGGAGGACAGTCATTCGTTCCTTCACCCGCCTTCCAAACTGTAGCCTCAGGTACCTGGAAACAAATAAATCTTATGCCATGAAAATCATGTCAAGAAAGCCCTATGTTACTTGCTTTGGAAAGGGATAGAGAATATCCCTTTCTGGTTGAGAATAGTGTGTAAGTGAAAGATCCAGGTTGAACAAGTTTAGTAAACCTGATTTTCCTTTCGTTCTTTTATAACCTAGAGCGCTTTGGGATAGGGGCACAGTTGCTTCAGGTGAGCATACAGCTTTGTTAGCAGACTGAAAAATTGCCAGAAGCTTGGATGTAGAAGAAACTCTTCAGTGCGGGGCAAAAACAGCACTAAGCAATATAACTTTGAGCCAATAAGAACAAAATTAAATTTTGATTAGTGTAGTTAATGAGGCAGAAGTGTATATATTTTAAATAAACTAATTGTTAGAATTTAATGTTGCCTGGAAAATATACTTAACATGGCTTTTCCATTTTTCAGTGACCCCAGATGAAGGGTAATATAAATGAGATAACGCAAGGAAAAGTTCCTGGGGGAAAGCCGTGGCTGATATCATGTTGTAGCTTTTGTTAAGAGTGCAGTTGATGATGCACCCTCATTTCTCTCCTGTGTACCTCATTTCTTGAGCTCATACTCTTCCTCCCACCTTGTTCTTATCTCTCTCCTTTCTCATTCTCACTTCCTCTCTCTCTTTTTTTTTCTAGCTTATACTTACCTGTGGGCATTTCTTAACACTGCAATATACAGTTAAAGAGAGAAACTGTCCTCCAGTTTCGATATTTTCTCATATACTTTATGTATATATGTATGTATATTTTATTATCCTGGTTAAAACAGTTGGGTTTTCCTTGTTCATTTTTGTTCAGTGGAGAGAATTGAGACCCTGGAAAGCATTTTGGTTCCCTAATCAGATCATAGATTTTAAAAATATAACTAAAATGTAAGTGAAAGATTGACTAATTATGCAGTGAGTGTAATTGGTTAGTTTTACTAAATCATCTCATTGGTTTTCCTGACTGCTAATAAATGAGAAAATGGTGATGCTTTTCTCTATTTTACTCAAATTCTCATGTAGGACTTTATCCTGAAATAACTTAGGAAAATTTGTCCTTTAAAAAAATAAGCTCATGTTTGTTTTTTCTTTTACTAAAGGCAGCTGGTCTTCATCCAACTGCTGAACAGATTGAAATGTTTGCCTACCATCTCCCTGATACAACACTTTCTAATCTCATTGTAAGTAGAAACTCACTTTTAAATTTCTTTTCTAAAATGTTGATGTGTCAGGCAATTACTGGTTAACCTCATTGGGAATGACTGCATGGTCTGTTTTTGTGAAGTTGATATTTATGAAGTTTATCTTGAAAGTGAAAACTTTCTTCTGGGACTTTTGTCCCAGAAGTATTTCAAGTTGGGAAATCTATGGGGGAATCTGTTAGCTTGAGGAGGCAATGAATAAAGCAGGCCTTTCTAGAAGTCCGTTTTAGATTAAAGAGATTGTCTTTTTTAAAAGTCTTGAGTACTTTATGCCCAGTTAGGCAGTCCAGTAATTTAAAATATCTTTCCTTCCCCGGCCCCAGGATATTTTTGTAGACTTTTCACAAGTTGATGGCCAGTATTTTGTCTGCAATATGGATGATTTTAAATTTTCTGCAGAGTTGATTCAGCATATTCCATTAAGTCTACGGGTGAGGTATGTTTTCTGCACAGCCCCTATCAACAAGAAGCAGCCTTTTGTCTGCTCTTCATTGTTACAGGTAAGCCTTTATTTTTATGATATTTTGACTTGTTTCAGATTGTTTATTTTCCCTAAACAGTACTTTGCTACTCATAATAAAACAGTTGGAGAATACCCTTTAATATGAGATACTATATAAGAACTTAAATATAAAATGACTCTTTTTCTATAAAAAATTTTTTTGGGAAGAGGGAACCTTTGCTTTGTATTTGGGTTTATATGGTAGCTTTTGTGAAGAAAGTAAACAAAAATAAATACAATTTATTTCAAGGGTTGGGATCATCGCCTGATAATAAACTTTTTCCTTATTAGTGTTGGGTAATATTTTTTGGAAAGGAAGGGGGAATTAGGGGTTTAGTAGTGGCAATAATACTCAGTTTTCTTAGCTATAAGGCACTGAGCCAGAGATTGCTGTCTTGCATGAATTTGGTATCAACGTCCAGTCTTTTTTGTTTTACCTTATTTAAGTAGGGATACAAATCTCTGACTTCTGAAGATTCACCCGAACAAGAGAGCCAGGGAAGGGTATTAGAAGCTGAACTTCCAGCTCCTTGCTGTGTCTTCTCTCCTCTTTGGGCCCTTGCTTGCCCTGTTGTATCTGCTTGGAGTGCTCTCCCCACCCCACTAAACCCGAAGGTCTCTCTGAATCTTTTCCTGACTCTGTCTTACCAACTTTAGTTCTAAATTTATTTTTAAATTTAAATATTTTCTCTTTGCACAAAATTAAAACATTACAGATAGTAAATTAGGCTACCACCTCTAATCTCAGTTCTCTGACATAACTATTATCAGTTTATATCCTTGCAGACTTTTTCGTTGTATTGGCCTATATAGGTATACATATAGAAATTCTGTTTTTGCTGTGTGGGTGTGTTTTCCCATAAATGTTATAATGAATATTCTGTAACTTGCCTTTTTCTTTTTCCTTTAATATGTCTTAGAGGTCTTCTACGTCTAGGTATTTTCCTAGAAAATACGTTTCCTTTGAGATGGCATTTGTGAGAGCGCTAACTAGCATAAGATTGACGTTTATAGAACAAAGTCTTAACAACTTTAAACTGAACTGTGTGGAGCGGAAGCCTGTGGCCTTGACCCCCTTTATGCCATTTTTGATCTGTTCTAATGAAGCAGAAGCATTTTACCAAGGAGTAACCGAGCCTCTGGAACAGTTGCTTATGTGTTCTGTTTAAAGTTTACAATATGAAATGTAGAGATTTTTTTTTTCTTGATTTCCATCATTATTGAACTATAAAAGAGCTCAGTCCTATTGGTGGCCTCTGATACCCCTTAGGATAATGTTTTTGAAATTGTACTCCATGGAGCTCCTTTAAGGCTGTCTGTTGGATGGAGGTATCAATGGATGGACTCTCTTTCCCCTCTCTGGGCAGCTCTGTACTTAGTTCTTATTGGACTTCCACTAGTTGTTTGTGGCCAAAAATATTGAAGCCACTGTGTTTATTAGAGAACTTGTGTTTTTCAGTCCTGCTTAGCAGATTATTGTTGTTGCATTTCCATCCTTCATGGCTATCCTACTTGGCATTTTTTAAATTGAGCAGAATGCACCCTAGTGAATTTAATAAAATCATACCATTACAGTAGTTCCCCCTTATCCATGGTTTCACTTTTCCCAGTCACCTGTGGTCAACTTCAGTCCAAAAATATTAAATGGAAAATTTCAGAAATAAACAATTCATAAGTTTTAAATTGCATGCCCATCCGAGTAGCATAATGAAATCTTGTGCCATCCTACACTGTCCTGCTCTATCCTGCCCAGGACATGAATCATCCCTTTGTCCAGTGTATCCACACTGTATACACTACCTGCCTATTGGACACTTAGTTGCCATCTTCGTTATCAGACTGACTGTTGAGGTACTGTGGTGCTTGTAACCCTTGGTTTACTTAATAATGTCCCCAGAGCACAATGGTAGTAATGTTGGCAATTCGGATATGCCAAAGAAAAGCTGTAAAGTACTTCCTTTAAGTAGAAAGGTGAAAGTTCTCAATTTACTTACAAAAGAAAAGAAAAAATACGCTGAGGTTGCTAAGATCTAAGGTAAGAGTGAAATCTTTTACCTGTGAAATTGAGAAGGAAAAAGAAATTTGTGCTTGTTTGCTGAGAAAGACCACATACATATAACTTTTATTACAGTATATTGTTATAATTGTTATTAGTTATTTTTGTTAATCTCTTATTGTGCCTGATTTATATGTTAAACAGTATCATAGGATAATGTATGTTTAGGAAAAACGTGGAATAAACGTGGGTCTTGGAACATATCCCCCAAGAATATTACCACAATTAGTCTAAAACTGCCCTCTCTTTGAAGTATTGACCTTAGGTTAAACATTTAGAGATAATTTTCCTTAATTAGGAAATGAACCATTTGGAATTAGCTTTTTCTTGATGCTAAATATTTTAACTCTTGCTTGAGAGGTCTTATATGGATATATTCCTGTCTCCTGTAGTATATTGTGATGTGTAATAATGCCTAATGTTGTCTGGGGGGCAGCATGGTTTTCAAAGCACATTCTCCAGCAGAGTGTTGTGGTTCAGGAAGGCGTATAGTGGCCTTACGGTACTAGTGAGGAAGCTGAAGCAAGAGTGGTGACTTAGCTCACACAGTTGATAAAGAGGCATCTTTTTACTGGTTTGGTTGACTCATGACCAGCCTGTTCCAAGCCACCTCACAGAGTTTTTTTATAATAAGGGAGAACATTAACAAGATACAGATAATTAAGTTCATATTAGAGGTTATAGGACTATTACTAAGAAATAAGTCTTAGGTACTATCTATCCAGAACTTAGAACATTAAATCATAGAAGTTAACAGACTTAGGCCCTGAAAAGTAAGTTCTTGTGCAACTTCTGATGCCCATATTATTGCCCTGGTTTTGTAAAAAGAGGAAAATTATTCTTCTTTCTTTAAAAAAGTTCTTTTATAAAATATTAAGTGGTCTTAAACATATAGAAAAGTATAAAGGAAAGAAACCAGCCTGCCTATTGAAGCCCAACTACAGTTAATGTTTTATTGTGCTTTCTTTTTTTGTTGTTTTCTAATCAGAGTTAAGTGAATTCTGATTCTCTTACCAAACTCTTTCCACTGTTTCTCTCAGTTTGCCAGGCAGTATAGCAGGAATGAGCCCCTGACCTTTGCATGGTTACGCCGATACATGAAATGGCCATTACTTCCACCTAAGAATATTAAAGATCTCATGGATCTTGAAGCTGTCCATGATGTCTTGGACCTTTACCTGTGGCTAAGGTATCAATTTTTTCTTTGTGTGCTGTCATTTTTCTAATAGGGCAAATTAAAGGTTTTATGAATGGTCTTTTGCTCTTTCAAATTAGGCACATATTTGCATAATTTGTTTATTGTCAATAAAGATTGTTGAGCCTGGTTTATCCCCTTTCTAAAAATGACTTACGGAGTTCTTATTTTAGTTAAGATAAGTGAGAAGTCCACTAGATCTTGCTTCTCAAAGGGTGATTCCTGGACCAAAAGCATTGGTGTCACCTGGGAGCTTGTTAGAAGTAGAGGCTATCAAGCCCACCCAGTCTTAATCAAATTCTGCATTTTAACAAATCCCTAGGTGATTCATTTGTACATTAACTTTTGAGAGGTAGAGTAAGTCCTCAGTTAATGTTGTTGATAGATTCTTCCACTTTAAGTGAAAGGAGTAGAATGAAACCAGTTTTACCATAGGCTAGTTGATAGAAACAAGAATTAAGTTCCTCTGGTATCTCATCAATGTTATAATGAAATGGCATTGAACAAAAACAATGTTATTCAAGGACCCGCTATACTCCTCTAGAACCGTGATTCTCAGAAGGGCATGTCCCACTAGGGGAGCATATTGGAATCACTTAAGAGAGGAGAGATGACCTATCATATTGACATATTCCTCAGGTGTGTTGAGATAGAAGTAAAGGTTGAGCAAAAGCACTGGACAAATTCTGCAAAAACAACATTTGGAATTAATGTCAAGATAGATTTTTTTCATTGAGATTAGTTCAGCGACTGTTGAAAGAGCTGCTGCTTTAACATAATACATCTTTTTCCCAGCTACCGGTTTATAGATATGTTCCCAGATGCCAGCCTTGTTCGAGACCTCCAGAAAGAACTAGATGGTATTATCCAAGAAGGCGTACACAACATCACCAAACTGATTAAAATTTCAGAGACACATAAGCTGTTGAATTTGGAGAGGTTGGCAGCGGAGAGCCAGTCCCGTTTGTCAGGAACATTAAAGAGCCAAACTAGAAGGATACGTGTTACCAAAACTGGTGGGGGTAAAGCTGTGGAACCACCTAGCTCTGATGCAGCAGAGAAATCCCTTGCTTCCAGATTGGTGCAGCAAGGACTCCTCACTGCAGACATCCTGAAACAGCTAGAAAAGGAGTGGTTGACACAACAAACTGAGCATGGCAAGGAAAGAACAGAACCTGGGACTTACTTAAAAGGGACAAGAAGAAAGAAGAAGGAACCTGATTCGGATTAGTTTTATTGTATTTTTATTTTTGCAAATAAAAATATTTTAAAATCCTTTTTCCCCCTCTCCATCTGCATTTATTGCCTGCTATAGTATTGTGGCTATCATTTACTGTTTGTGTGTGTGTGTTGTGGGGGGCGGGGGGTAGGGAGGGTTCCCAGAAACCTTAACTCTTAAAGATGAGTAAACTGCTGTTTGTTTCTACATTTTAACTATGTAGGATGTCTTAGAGATTTTATTTAACTCTCTATATAATGGCCATTTGTAGTATAGCACTAAGACAATACACTATAAGGAACTCTGCATGGGAATAAAATTAGTTTGGCAAATTGTTTGACCAGTTTCCTGCACCATTGCTGAGGATGGCATGGATGGAATTCTTTGACGAACATTTCTATCTATTATACCCATGTACCAGAGGCTGTTGTTCTAGGTGCTGGAAATATGCAGTAAGCAAGGTATATATATAAAGATAGGAATAAGTTAAATAATGTCAGCTCTGTGAGGACAGAGGTTGTTGTCTGCCAAGTTCATTGCTATATCCTGAGTGCTTAGAATATAGAAGAAGCACATTCAGTCTTTATTAAATGATTGGATGCAATTTCAGAGTTAACTGATAGTAGAATAAGGGAAGAGAGTGAAAAATGGTAGTGAACTGTTTTAGATAGAGTGGGTAGTTTTCCCATGTCCAAAGGCCAGTCTGATTGTGTAGTGGTCTCTACTCGTCCAACAAAGTTTTCAGCACTGGTCAGAGACACAGCTAAAAGGAACTTAAGGGCATAGGATTTGAGTTGGAGAAACCTGAATTCAGCTCATCACTACCAGCTTAGAGACCTTGCCTTCTCTGGGGCTTGGTCTCTGCATTGGAAGACGATAGACAATAATGCCTACTTAAGAGTTATTCGGGAGGTTAAATGTGATGAGGTGCCATTTAGTATAGCACCTGGTATATAGGAAGTATTTGATCAGTGAACCTGAAGGTTTGGGTTCATTCTGGGCTGTGAATTGAGCTCTTAGATTATTCTTAGAACTCAACTAATTTCGTGAGCAACTGCTAAACAGTCCAACTTCAGACTTGGGATTAAACTGATTTGGTTGAAATTCAGTCAAGGAACAGCCAAGTTTGGCAAGCTAGTCATTCTCTGGCTTTTTCTTTGGTAGTTCTGAGTTCAGATGATGTTTTATGTAATTGAGATGGCGATCTTTATTCTCCTAACTCTTGCCTTTGTGGAAATAAATGCTGAACAGGTAGCACTGACTATATTTCTCCCTTGATTGTGGGTAAACTAGTGAAATGCCTGGAAAGGCATATTTCTTTAGATATTCTGTATTGGATGCCTTCAGCTTCTAGAATTTGCCTTCCCCTGTGACTTATACCATAGCAGACATAAGTTTATTTTTGCCCAGATGGCCTCAAGAAATACCCATGAAGTGAACTGGATAATGGATTTGATCTCATTGTATTTAAGGGATGAGGTACATCACTTAGAGGGTTAATTCTCCCACTTTCTCCATTTTGGGGGCCAGAGTTGGTAATTCAGAGAAGACAGGCAACACATTTGCAAACTTTGGCAAGTTAAATGTTAGTGAAGTGCCTTAGATAAGAGGAGTAGGAGTGGGGAGTGCTGTGAAGGGCTGCTTGAACACTGAGTTAAAGAGTTTTATACATAATGATAAAAAGTTTACCTTTCACCTTTCCCTTTGTAGGGGAAGGAGAGCTCTGTGGTTAGGTGGAAGAAGAGACTAAAGGTGAAATCAAGTGAAACAAAAAAGGGAAAAATATAATTGGAGCGGCCCCAAATAATTCTCTGCTGAGAGCTTAAAATTGTCACTATGAAAACAAGCTGGCCTTCCTTCTCTGCAACAAGCTTGATGTGTCATTTATCTTAATGTGCGGGCTTCTGGTTCAGCTAAGTCCCAGGCATATATTTCATTATATTTCACATTCTCAACCTTTCTGAAATACAACTTGTTTTTTTTTCTTGCAGTTTTCTAACAGGTTTTGAAGTACTTGCCTGAAAGGCCTCTTTGGATTATTGTGGATTCAGCTGAACATCAACATGGGACATGGACTGAGACTTGTATGTTGACCTCAGTTCCATCAGTACAGACTGGGTAATTTCATAAAATGTGCTTAGTACGTAACTATTTAGGAATAATAACCAATGACTTACAGTGCTTTGTACCTTGTGTTTGTGGACAAGTGTAAATCTACAAAATGAAATGGGGTCCTTTGAAAAATGATTTCTTGTGAATCACAAGAATACAAAACTATCATCACAGGTCACCTACAGCTCAGAACTGGGAGCCTGTAATGATGATGGAGTCATTCTATATCCAACTCAAAACGAGCCCATTAGGATATAATAAAAAGTTGTGGTTTGCTAAAAAACAAAGCAAATTGATAACTGAATCAGATTATTTTCTCTATTTCAAAACTATAAAGTATATAAACTTGAATAGAGATAGCAGAATTTATTTATATGCTTCTGAATTGTCACAATTATCTAAAAGCCTGCCACAACACAGTGGGACACTTCCACGTAGCGGTGATAAACAATAGTTGTCTTTATGGGCAAAAGAATACTAGAGAAGAAAAAGTTCTTGAAGTAGGATTGGACTCTGAAGACTGAGTAAGGAGCTAGTTTTGGTAACTTTTGGGAAAGGAGGTGATTTTGAATTTAATTTTTTAAGGTTATACTCTTAGAATTTACCGAAAGATTCTGTATCGTGCTCCCTATCCACTCCATGCCCTTGAAAAGCCCCTGGTGCTTATAGAGACTTGGGAAAGGCTTATAACTCAGTGGCTACTTTGAAATGCCATTTGACACACCTGTAAAGTACAGTGAAATTGATAATGCCATGCTGGAAAATGTTTTTTCTCAAGTGCCTATAATCAGGTCAAGATCATTTTTAAAAAAAAAACTCCAAAGAATTTGTAATTTTCAGAAATTACCTTATTTAGCTACATTTTCATTTTCTTAACATGTTTATCATTCATTGTTATCCTTTTCAAATTGATAAATGAATGGATGTTGATCACATTCTGTCTGTAAAATTTGTTGTGCTTCTAAGTATTTAATGCATAATATAAATTCAAAACAAAGCTCACTTGGAGGGATGAACTCTCCCCTACCCCACACTTCTGCACATTAATTTATCTCTAATCTACATACATAAGACAAATAACTTAAGCCATTTTTAAAAATTAATATTTGTTAAAGGAATATATACATCTCTTTAAAAACCAGAAACAAGCACTTTCAACTTTGTTAGCTATTTTTTCTAATTTTTACCTCATTGACTACATAATATTCATCTCCTACTATTTTCTCAGTCATAATTTTAAGACATTAGCTACTGATTTCCTGTTATACCAGGGGAGGATTTAGCTTTCTTAAATTACACCTTTTCTTCACTTCCCTTTTGATATAGCTATTTTTCCTTTTTGTTGTTAAATCAGTATTTAGAAATTATACTCCTGACTTCTGTACTATTTTCTAGGCAGTTTATCATCCAAACTGTCAAAATTTTTGTTTATCATGGTTTTAGTTTCTTAGACCTCTTTATTATTTGACAGTTCCTTTTTTTCATTTTGAAAATTAGAGGAATAACAAACAATGTAATGTCTACATCTGAGAAGAAATTCAGAAACATTTGTAAAGAAAGGAATCACAGAATGTAGAAGAATAAAAGGGAGTATGACACTGAGGGAGAAAGAAGGTAAGGATTTTGTTGCTTCTTGTGAGAGTTTTGACGTTCTAACAGCTGACAGCGCTGAGTGTTTGGAAAAGTAGATGCTCTCAGCACTGTGATTTTCTTGGAGGTTTTCAGCCATTAGAAGAGTCTCTACATTGAGATGGTGGAAGAAAAACCTCCCATGACTTAGTCTTTAAAATTCTGCATGGCAGTTTAATTTCATTACCACCTGGTTTATATACCATGACTTTTTACTTAGTTATAGTACAAATTCATATAAATAAATGATCAATTCTGCCTCCTGTTACTTAATTTTCAGTAATATTAGAACTCATATTTTCACATATTCTTTTAACTCTGAATCTTGCCTCGATCATAAAACTTAGTTTATTTTTCATGTTTTCCTAGCCTTATACTCTTTTTCGCTTACCAGCTTAATACCTAATATCTTGTATTGTTATAGCAAAGTTTTTAATGTGTTTGTGTGTGTATTATCCTTACTTTAATTACAGGCAACTCCAGTGTAGTGTTTCTTAGAGGCTGTTATTAGCTGAGTTTAAAATGCTCGGAACTAATTAAGAATCTATAAAAAACTTTTTTAGAGCGATATTAGAAACCAAGGTCTGGGCACTAGGTGTATTTGTTGCTACTGGGTGTCATTGCTTCTAGGGTTTCTCAGCTGACAGAGCAAGGAAATATATGTGAGTATAGTAACCTATGTATATACAGATACCTACAAATATCTATATATAACATATGTATGTATATCAATGTATATTAAGCTAAACATGAGTTTATACTGATTTTCTCAACTCTGATCAAGTAACATAGATCATTCTAGCTCTCTCCCCTTGCTTATATACAATCTCCCAGTCCAGCAGTGAGAAACCTACCTCCCGCCATCCATCTTCCATTTACTTAATTGCTCAATTCCAGTATATGTGCATAGTGGTTGCAGATTTGTTAAGCCATGCTCCTGGTGGGGAAACAGCTTTATCAACCAGGGTACAGTGCTATGCACTCTGTTACCTTTAGCTCTTGTTGTCTTTAGTCTTGCTAACCCCACTCATTTCCAAGATTATTAGGTCAGCATCTTACCATCCTCTTAAGTGAGGCTATTTCATACATTTCTAATACAATTAGGGGTTTTTTTCAGCCTTTATTACATCCCTGACCTAAATATTTTTTTTAATTCACATACATTAAAGTTTGTTCTTTGTGCTGTTGCATCCTGTGAGTTTTGACAAATGTGTTAGAATAGTTTCCCTATCCTAAAAATTCCCCTTGCTTTGCTTATTCAATCTTTCCCCATCTCCAAACACCTGGCAAACACTGTTCTGCTTACCATCTCTATAATTTTGCCTTTTTTACATCTGTAGGTTTTAAAATTTTCCTCTGAGGCAATTTAGTTACACCACAGGGAAAATGGATCCCTCAACTCTTCCCAGTGAGGGAGGAAAGGGATGTATCTAGATAGATGTCTGCTGGTGGAAATGAGACAGAAGAAACTCATTTGGGGTCTCATTGTTCTACTTGAAAGTTTCACTTTGTGGCCTTGTTTTCAGTCTTGTGCTTCACTTTCACTGTACATGGTGTTTGATGGTCCCAAGTCCAGAGGCTGTTGGGTTCAAGCTCTCCAGAGAATAAATGCCCAGTCCCCTCTAGAGGTCGGGGTTTGGGCACATCTGGGGCCTAACTGCCTTTTCTATATAGATTTTTAGCCAGTCTCTTTTGGGGTCTATGTGTTGCCTCCCAATTTTCAGAGGTATCTGGGCCTCCCAATTCCTCAGCATTACAGTTCTCACCGCTTATTTCTCAGCGGAATCACTCTCTGCAGGCACTTAATTTCAGTGTTTCCTCTGCTAAGCCATTACTTTTCTGTCAGCTTTCCGTCTTCCAAAATTATGTTAAGATCTATTATTAATTACTATTTCATTTCTCTTTGTCCTAGAGGGTTTATGCCATGTTTAAATACATCTTATTTGCTTTTAGAAGTTTTGCTATTTTGTGCAATTGTGATTGTGATTACTTTGAAAACTGTTAAAAGCCACATTTTCTTGTATGACTTGTCTTTCCTTGATATATATTTTGCAAGTGCAGCTCTTAATATACAGTTGGGATAAACAATTGTGTACATTTGCATTGCGTATCTTCTCTTGGGTCAGGAATAAACCTAAAAAAAATAGCAGCATTCTTTTGAAACTCGCCGAGGTTAACATTTATGCTTCCTTTGTGGTTGCTCCCATAGAGACTACATAATAACTGTAACTACTGGGAAGATTTGGAAGTGTCTACATTGACTCTTGCATAAAATTTTGCTCTCTGACACTTTCTTTTGCATCAAATGGAATACTAGCAGGTTGGACTGATTTATTTTATGGACAACTTTGGACTTATCATTAAAAAGAATATGGGACAGAATTCAAGCTCTATTTTCTTTAGTAAAAGAATAGAATATAAAATTCCTAGCTGTTCATGTAATTTCAGTAAATGGAACTGGTGCTTTCTAATGGTTTGTGGTTATGTTTTACTGAATGTACTAAAAGGGCTGTGTGCATTTTTTAATCCTAGGGTACCAAATGGGATGAGATGAAATAGCAGCTTTAGAAGGGGTCCCTACCCATGTGAAGGCTTAGATTAAAGAGATGCTTTTAGGGTGCCCACTATGGGCCACATGCCTTCCCTTTGTGATCTAATTTACTTTCATTCTCATGACGACCACTGAGGTAGCTATGAACTCTTTATAGATATGAACTTGGAGCCTTCTTCAGTGAGGGCAAAGCCAAAGTGGGAACGCAGGGCCTGTGCACTTGCCACTGTGCTACCAGCTTTGGGCTGGTTGACCCAGCTTAGGTCCTGTGTTTCCCTGTGCTTTACTTCCAAGTTTGTGAGACCAGTGTAGCACAGTGATTAGGCATGGACTCTGGAGCTACACTATCCACATTTAAATATCTTTTCCACGATGTACAGTTGTGCTGTGTGTGTGCCTTCATTTCTCCATTTGTAAAATGGAGAGAATGATAGTTGCTTTGGGAATTAATATTGAAAAGCACCTAGTAAATACTGTGCAAGTGTTTACTGAATAAATAGGTAAATCCTATTGGACTTTAGTCCTCTTACCATTTTCAGGACTTAAGGAAAGCAGATGTTTTCTTTAGGACTTGCCAAAGGGAGAGCTTTATGGAAACATGTATAGAGGTGAGAGCATGTCCCCTCTCACATGGAAGATTTGGGTCAGATAGGTCATATACTTTAAAATGTCACTTGGCAGTGCCAACCCTCAAATGGGTGTTTTTAAGCAAAATCCAAGTGCTTATAAGACTTACACTCAGATATCTTTGAATAGCTATGTAGAGCTTTAATAAGGGTAAAACGTTCCAAAGCTTTGACTGGAATAAGCAGATGAGGAATGATAAAATAATTGAATTATTTTCGTCTTTATAAAGTGAGAGGGTTGAGCTAGATGACTCCAGTCGTTAAGCTTCCTGGTTTAGTAGGTTAACTCAGACCGATAATGTGAATGCTGCTCTGCTTAGAGAAAAAATGGAATGATGTAGCAGATAGAAATCGTCTGGTGTCATTTGCCTGATGAAAGGCTGCCCGTCTGGTGGATGCCAACAGCCATGAGGTTGCAGAGACCTTCGGCTATGGCTTTATGTCCTTTTGTGTACTGGCCATTGTAACCTCTTATCCCTGTGTTGGCTAAATCAACATCAGTTGGTGCCATCGTGCATCACAGAGGTTACTTTTTAAATGGATGGGTTAAGACAAGTGCTGTTATCGCCTGTGGGCAGGTGACCTGCCCCAGGATGTTTTCCTCAGCCTGTGTAGACTCAAGCATAACACACCTGTTTCAGGATGCCAACAATTCCACATGGTTCGGGGAGCTAAATAGTTTCAATAACTGAAGGTTAACCTTTGTTTGCTTGTAAAATATGCAAAGTAAAGGAGGTAAAAGAGAGTTCATAGTCTGAGGGGTAAACAGGCTGAAAAAGATTGGGTTTCTCGATCTGGGAGACAGTATCTGATATTTATTTCCAATATATCAATCTAGAGTAGTATCTGGAGTCATTTTAATCAAGCACTGTGGGCTTGATTAAGCTAGGCTTCCAGTGGCTCATACACATGGATGGGTAAAGAGCACTGATTAGAGAATCACTGGCTTTTGGAGAGACAACTGTTGAAGGTTCTCTCACCAGGCAGTTGTTTGGTAATCGTTTTGATTAATGAGATTGTGCAGTAGAAAAGTAAATGAAGCTGGGGCTGCTAATCTGGTGAGGAAAACATGTTTTTTTCCCTTTTGTTGAAGAGGTGATGTGTAGGAGCAAGAAATATTGGGGTCCCAGCTGACCTTCATTAACATCTAGTCAGTTGCTAATTTTAGGAAGAATTTCATTAGGAATGAGAAGCATTTCATTGGGAAGTTATAGTCAAGAATTGCTTCATTTGCCTTTTCCCCTCTCTGGGCAGACCTTGCTGAAGTGAAATGTTTGTACATAGTTTTCCAAGTAGTTAGAATTCTTGGTAATAACTAGCAGAAAGGTACTGCTACTGATAGTTTTCAATTGATCATTTATTGCATGGAGAAAGAATAGAGGCAATATATTGTATTAGTTAAGAGCTGGGCTCTGGAATTGAACTCTTGGGTTTGAGTCCTCACTGTACCATTTACAAGCTTTGTGAATTTTGAGTAAGTCACTTAACCTTTCTGGGCCTCAGTTTTCTCGTCTAAGAAATGGGAATAGTAAATGCTACATCTGTGTTAGCTACTGTTGTTAACACCATTGTTATTGTTATTGATTTCATCATAAATAACAATAACTGTGGGAAGAATACAGGGTCTGTTGTACCCAGGCATTGGCCTCTTTCTGGGTCCTTCTCGTATCAAGTATGATGAGTGAGACAATCAAGTGAATAAAACAAATATCTTAGTGGCATGAGGCATTTCCCTTCTGTAACTTCAATTTTTCTCTCCAGCAGCAACTTCCAGTGAGTACTGGTTATTTCAGTTCATTCTTTCTCTTGCATATATTTTTCTGGGTCACTACCTGTGAAATGAGGTTTTCTAGCTTAGCATTGTGATTAGATAAACTTTAATCAATTATTTTCCATTATCATGGACTGTTAGCTAAGAGATCTGATCTGTCACATATGGGGGAATTTGTCCCAACATTCTTGAAACCTCCCTGACCAGGGCAATATTTAGTTTGAATTAAGACAGTGCTACAGAGGAGCAGGGAGTCACAGAGTTATACTGCTGAGTTGAAGAGAAAGGGCTAAAGAGAAAAGCTTGAGAGTGGACATTTGCAGAACAGCTCAGCCATTTGAAAGTTGGTATTGTTTAACACCCAACTTCTCAGAAGATTTTCCTCGGCTGAGTGGGCTTGGTGGAGCACTGGCTTGCTAGTGTTGCTTAGCAACGAGATTTTGTGTCACCAGAGTCTCAAAAGAGTCAAGCATCCCATCCCCTGTCTCTCTTCCACCAAGTCTCTGGCTACCATCCTAAGCCTCCTATTAGGCAATCAAGTGTGCTGGAGGGAGGGACCAGAGAGAGGGGGCGAAGTTTAATCATTGAACTAAGCAGCCTGGAAGTATTTTATCTGTAGCACCTAGTTCCCCAGAGGCCTCTAGCCTGAACTAGAAGTGGGCAGTACGCCGGAGACGTGTAAGTAAACACTGCACAGAAATCTCTGCCCATCTCAGGAGAAACCAAACTTGGGAAAAATGTTTGCGGTACACTTGATGGCATTTTACTTCACCAAGCTGAAGGAGGATCAGATTAAGAAGGTAAGGACTCACAAAGCTGAGAGATGTCTGCTTCATTCTTTACTGACCTAATATCCTGCCTATATCCACAGGATCTAAGAGAGCTTTTTAGAAAACATACAGGGAGCACAGGACAGTTAAAAAACAAAACAAAGCAAAAAACTCATAGTAGTGGAAGAGGAAGTAAACTTCCCACAGGCTAGGCATTGCCTATTGTCCTGAGCTTTGAATTTCACTTGGGACTTCCCTTGGCAGATACTGAATGGCAAGGGATATAAGGGATGTTTGTGGGAAAAGGTTGCAGAGGAGAGACATTTTAGAAGACATTTTGAGAACTTTTAAAGTAATTCACATGATTTTTCATGTGATTGAAGGACATAAATAGGGCACCAAGAGGGACGTGAATTTTAATGTACAATAACCAAAATACATATATTACTGGCATGTGCTGTTTGCCAACGATATGCTATTAATGGTGTGCATTATTTTGCCACTTTTCCCAAGAAACCCACCGACAAAATTCATTCCAAACTGGCCTGGTTAAAAGTCAGCAAGCCTCAACTGGAGGCCATCAGCATTCTCTCCTGGCAGCCTGCAATAAACCCAGTCTGCCACCCTAGCCACACCAGCTCACTGTAACCTTCTCAAATTATAATTAATGAAAGTCCTCCCAACAGGCAGTTTTAGGCAAGGTAATCCAGGTATTTAAGGTGGCGCTGAGGGGATTAAACCAAAGTCACTGACTCCTCCTGCGTTCTTTCCTGGCTTTTCAGAGAGAAGATGTTCCCTCACAGTGCTCGTGTGCTTGGTGGGAAAAACTCCCACTAAATCCTGTTTATTATAGTTTGGTTAGAGGTTGTAGTAGATCTTAAAGTATAAATAATCAGATATACCCTGTTTCAATTTACATGTGTTGATTAGTTTCAACCTTTGTTGGCTTCTTAAGGAGGTGGAAACTTGCTGCACAGTACTGTTTAAGAATTAACTCTCTGTTATTACCTGCTTAGTGGTATCTCTCCAATCCCCAAAGGGCGAGGCTTTGAACTCGACACCTGAAGTTCTGCAAATTAGATTCCTTTCCTTGGGCTTCTTTTTGGTGGTTAATTTTTTGTTAACACCCTGGAGTCGGGTGGAGGTGTTTGTCCACCAACCCAGGTGCCATCTCAGGATGTCCCTTTGACTGGAAGTGCAGCCTCCACTGATCTGTTCCAGGCCTTTCTGGCTGGAGGGTCAGCCTTTGCCAAGGCTAGGAGTTGACCCTTCCTGGTCCTGGGAAGCTTGTGAGAGTGAGCTGAATGGGGAACTCAGGAACATTTTGCAGCCACCTTAAGAGAGTGACCCAACAGCTGTCTGGGGTAGGATGGGCGGCTGGTTTATGGGTTGCTGCTATGAGTCACAGGTTTTGAGAACACTGACTCATTCATTCCATACCTGGTCAAAAGGCACAGGCTTTTTCTCTGGGGTCAGGTAGCCTTAGTTCCTGTGCTTCCTGCCTCTGGCTTATCAAGATCCTGGGCTGTACTTGTCTGCTAGGGTTACTATTCAGACTCTGGAACAATTTTCTGAAATCTCCCTATACCAACATTAAAACAAAAACAAAATAAAGCAAAGGAAAGAAGAGAAAGAAAAAAGAGAAACTACTCTGATAGCTTTTCTTCCAATTCAATATATTAACATTATTTAACCTATTGATGACATTGGACTGGGCCTGGTCACTGACCTGTAGACTGATCACTCAGAAGGACTGGTTAGGTTTTCAAAGTGTCCTTTTTACAGTTTAGTAAGTCAACATTACGAAAAGTGGAAATGTTACCTTCAATCCCACCCCTCTCTCAAACACTCATATTTGCTGTGTGGGAAGCTTCTGTAGTCTTTTTCTCACAGTGTGTGTTTTCACAGTTATGTTCATATTGGACATACGATTCTGAACTTGTGTCCTTACTGTTATATTGTAACCACTTATGTACATTTCTCCATTTCTTTATAATTATCATGTTATTAATATTCATTCAAGTTGGATATGCTGTCCTTTACATTAGACTACTTTCAAACCCATTTTTTTCAACAGTTAAAAATTGCTTCAATAAACATTCGTATGTATTTAATGTTCTCCACCTTTGGGATCATTTCCTAAGGATGGCTTCCCAGTAGTGAAACTGCTGGGTCAAAGAATTGACCCTTTTTATGACTCCCCATTCATACAGGACCTTTGGACTAAGTGAGCTCTAAAGTCCCTTGGGCTCCCACATCCTGTAATTCTGCAAACTCTGAACTTACGTTTAAAATTTTGCTCTTTCTACATCAAATGTGCTGCTTGCTGGCTCTTTTGTTTAGAAGATATCCCATATGGTTTGTGAGTCACTCCAAAAATGGGCTTGGCTTCTGCGACTCAAGCACCCTCCTTTAGTGCCCATGACATGTGTGCCTGGTTACACAGGCCCCAAATCACCTATCTGAATTTAAAATATAGGTCTGGGGTTTTTTTGGTCCCTGCACATGTTTCATTCTTCCCTTCTAGCTACCGTACTAGGAGCTGCAGAAGATACAAAGAATAAACAATAAACTGTTGCTAAGTCAACATTCTTTCCCCTTACTTTAATGTATTAATAGTAGGAGCAGTAACCCAAAGCCCCAAATGACTATTAAACTGCAGCTTACAAATGACTCTAACAGGGTCATTACACATGACTCAAACCATTACTTACCCAAAAGGGATGACACTACGGGACTGCCCAGAGAAGTTTTGTATACTCGGGGGCTGAGTGAAAATGAGCAACAGGTTCAGGGGCACCGTCTGAAGGGCTTGGGGTGATAAAAGAGCGAGTTCAGTTCCCATGTAGTACATCTCACCCTTCCCAAGCCCCAATTACTTGGGTCACGTCCCTTTCGTTGGTTTTCTCCATGTTCATGGCAGTGCCAACCAATTAGTCAAACAGACCCAGGGTGAACAGGAAGCCCTTAATGAAGCATGACCTGGTTCCGTCCTATCTTCTCAAATATGCTGAAAGCCCAATTGTCCTGTTTTGTTAATGGCTCTCTGATGGTTTTCTGGCCTCTCTCTGGCCCCCAGGTTCTTGGAACCATGGGCCATTTCTCTGGCTTGGGTCTCTGTATTGTCCCCAGCTGAGCTGGGATGCCTTCCCTCTAGACTTTGATGATGGCTGGGGGCATCTGTCCTAGGATAAAGGTCGTGTGGCCCCTTTACTTTTGGTATAATTTGTCTGTTGGGCTTGTGGGCCTGCATGAAACCATAAAGCAAAAACAGGCTGTGGGACAGGACTATGGATACTGCATTGTAGCCCTGGCACTGCCATTTACCTGCAGCTCTCCTAATGCTGCTTCATGGCTCTGAGCCTTATAGTCCTCATCTCCCAATTAGACAATAGTTATGGCCTTAGCTGGCTGCCTCGAATAAATGTCATGGAGATTAGATGAGGTGACATATGTAAAAACACTTTGTAGACTGTAACGCATGTTCTTAGTCTTAGATAAAAGTATGAGACAGCAATTCCTCCAGGAACATGCTGAGATCATGCTTCCTTATGACTTGGATGGATAGAGAGGCCGCTCAGTATACAAAGGGGTGGCAAATAAAGGGCGCTTATGCCACCATCCCTCTTCCTGCCCTGGTCAATAATCCATCCCAGTGAGTGCTGAGAATCCAGGTTGCCCCCAACCAAGGAATTGCAAGGGGGAAGAAGCTACCATCCCGATGTGACATACTGCCTTCAAGTAGAGTAAGCACTGCCATAGCAATTTTTATAACTTCCCTCCCATGGAGGGTTTTATACCCCAATTTTCTGGTACTTGAGTGACATCCACTCATTTCTAATAGCAATTGGAGCTGGCTTTAGAAATTAAACTTCGTCTTAATTAGAACAACCTCAGATAAAAAAAAATGGAAATTTAAAGGACTAGCTTTTAGGTATTGCAGTTGGAAACTGAATTTAGCTCTGAGCTTCCCAGCAGCCCATAAACAAAGGGAAACATGTTTGGATGTATATGTCAACATTGGCCATAAGACAGCTTTCATGTTTAGGAATCAAGGTTTAAACTATAGCTAGTCTTTTCCAGTGGAGAAGCAATGGGACATGGTGAGGGCTAGAATTAGAAACCCTGGATCTTTCTTAGTTTTTTCCTCTCTATTTTTCCCTCAGAAAAATTGAGGAATCATTTCTTCTTCAGAGCTTGCCCTCTGGAGGAATAATTCTCCACTTCCCCCAGATTTCCATTCCATACTGTTCCTCCAACTCCCCACCTTGTCCCCAGCTTGATGAGGGGTCAGGCAAGGACCCTTTGGGAATCTACATCATGAAGTGGTCCCCCATGCAGCTTCATCATGGGACTGGGGATGTACAGCCGTGACTGGAGGGCAAGCGCCCCAGCAGCCACCCCTGGTTACTCTGGTGTCTGTTTCAGGTGGACAGGTTCCTGTACCACATGCGGCTCTCCGATGAGACCCTTGTGGACATCATGACTCGTTTCCAGGCCGAAATGCAGAAAGGCCTGGGAAAGGACACGAATCCCACAGCCTCAGTGAAGATGCTGCCTACCTTTGTCAGGGCCATTCCAGATGGCTCAGGTGAGTGGGACTGGGGGCTGCCAGGGACTCTGATTCCCCTGCTTCCTTATTGGTTGGTGGGTACCTGAAGTTTGCTCCTGTACCCTGGTTATTACTCTGCCCCTCTCTCCGCATCGCCCCTCGCCAACTCTCCATGCTTTAGTCATACTCAATACCAAATATTTTGAACCGGAGTTCAAATGCCCTTGCTTTCTTTCTGCCTTCCTTGGCCCTACACATTCTGTTTCCTCTCCTGCTAAACATCCCAATACTCTTGCCCTGGTGAACACCAATTTAGCTTTTTAATCTCAGTGTGGAGATCGCTGCCCCCATCAGGGAAGCATCCCCATGCTGGGTTAAGTGCTTCTCAGCACACCTATCACCCTGCTGTGTATGAGAGTCTCCCCACTGGACCAATACCCCATGAGGGTGAGGTCTGTGTCGTCTTTACACAGTGTTCTGAGCACCTAACATAGTGCCTGATCAATGTTAGGCTCTGAAATATTTATTGACTGGATAAGAAATGGCATTTTACTCCTAGGTATCTAGATTCTAGGCTATCAATAGTAAGTAATAGAAGATAGCATGATATAGTAGAAAGGATATTAAATGACAATTCAAAAAACCTGAGTTGTAGGCTCAGCCCTGTCATTTCTCAGTGACTTTTGACAAAAAGTTTAGTCTTAGTTTCTCTATCTGTAGAATGAGAGAGTTGGCCTATGCATTAGTTTTCTACTGCTGCCGTAATAAGTTACCACAAACTCAGCAGCTTAAAACAACACAAATTTATTCTCTGATAGCTGGGGAGGTCAGAAGTCTGAGTGGGTCTTACTGAGCTATAATCAGGGTGTGGGCAGGGCTGTGTTCCTTCTGGAGGCCCTAGGGGAGAATCTGTTTCCTTGCCTTTTCCAGCTTCTAGAGGCTGCCCATATTCCTTGGCTCAAACCCCTTTCTCCATCTCCAGCTCAGCAGTGTAGCAATCAGATCTCTGACTCTCCCTTCTGTGTCTTCCACATCTAAAAACCCTGAGATTACCTAGGTCCACTCAAGTAATGCAAGATCATCTCCCAACCTCAGGATCAAATGAGAGCAATTTTGATGCCACCTGCAAACGTAATTCCCTCTTGCCCTGTGAACTAAGATAGTCTCAGAATGGGGATTAGGACATGGACATCTCTGGGGGACCATTATTTTGCTTACCACAGTCTAGAGCCCTCTAAAAAGAATCTATGAGAGTCCATCCAACTCCTCCATTCTCAGCCCTGGGAAAGCCACAGGAGGGAAAGGAACTGATATCTACCAAGCAACTCCTGTGGTCATGGGGTGCTGGGGACTCACCGTCTCACACATCTCATAAGAACTCCACGGCATAACTGTTATTTATCCCCAGGTCATATGAGAGTACTGAGGACCAAGGGACTTCCCAGTGCCAGGGTTCCAGTGCTCCACTAAGGGCTTTCGGGCTCTTGAAGGAGGAGGGATTGAAGTTTGGGGAGTTCTCAGGGGCCTTCGATTGGATTAGCCAGGCTCTGGGCCCCTTGGGGACAGTCCAACTTTGAAACCTCTCCTGGTTCCTGACACTGCTCTGAGAGTGCAGTGGCAGTGGGGACTGCGCTGCTTGAAGGGTCATCCAAGGCTATTCAGAAGAAGCACCTGAATCATGGGGCGTGCATGTGCAAGTGGGATGCACCAGGTTAAAGTCCTCCTGGCTTCCTGTGCTGCGGCTTCTCCTATAGGGGTGTGTCCCCAGAAGAAAGGGAAAATGGCTTTTGGTGACATTGAGGATACTGAGCCAGATGTGACTTCTTGGCCCTGGCTGCTTCAGGAAAGTTCGGAAATGAAACTGAACAGGTTTTAGGAACTCCCTCCTCCCCAGGCCAGGACATACCATCTCACGTCTTCCGATCTCCCCAGAGCCTCTCATCCCACAGTAAATCTTACCAGTGATCTTGAAGCAGCGAGGTCCCTGAGCCCAGAGTCCCTTTGGAACCAGGCAGCCTTGGCAAGTCCCAGGACCACTGTACTCCTGTCCTTGTCAGTAGAAGGGCTGTGGTCATTTTGTCCTACCACTTGCAGTGTCGTTGCGATTGGATGAGGTCACGTGGAAAAAGCGTTTTAAAACCTCCAAAATGTTGTCCCAAGCTGCCATAGCTCCTGTGAGCTGGTGGCGTAATTTCATGATTACTAATCAACAAAACCAAACAAATAGAACTCTCCTAATCCCTTAGGGCCTCAATTTCAGAAATGTATGCAGTTTCCAAAGAAATCCTTTTGCATTCACCCACTCTCTGTAATTTCCCCTCTTTTCAGGCAAATCTACCTGAGAGGAGGTAATTTGAACCTTAGTTACCTCCCAGTGTTTCAGTCAGGGAGCTGCAATTGGCTTTTCTTAGAAAGTGCCTTAAAGTGCTATCATTTGTGCCTTCTGCTTTCCCAGTCATTAGTGAAGTGCCCATCACCTGATTGTGACAGCCGCTTGTGATTCTGTGGGCTGATCCCAGCTGTTTCTCCGCTTGGCCTCTTCCTCCAGGCAGCCTGGGGAGACCTGAGGTAGTTGGCTGACGAGCCCAGGGATCTACACTAGGACAGGGGTCCAAACTTGCCTGAGCATAAGACTCACCTGGGGTGATTCCTAAGCATATCATTTTCCAGGCTTCACCCCATGGAGATTCTGCATCTCCGGAATCTACACGTTCAATCATTGTGTGCCTTTGCAAGACACTACACTAGGGAATGAGGAAGGAGCAGAGGCACAAGCCTTGGCAGTGGCTTAGGAGAAGGGAACCTCAATGTCCACAGCCTGGAGCCACTGAGATGTCATGGACGCATCATCCACAGAAGGTGGATTGTCAAAGAAATCTCACCCTCTTGCAAGTCATTTTCTTTTCTTTAAAATTACATTCTTTTTAATTTTTTTATTCAGATATAATTGACATATATTAGTGTCAGGTGTACAACACAATGATTCAATATTTGTATATATTGTGAAACAATCACCATAAGCCTAGTTGACATTCATAACTGTACATAGTTACAAAATTTTTTCTTATGAGAAACGTTAAAGATCTATTCTCTTGGTAACTTAAAAATAAGCAATACAGCATTATTAGCTATAGTCACCATGCTCTACATTACATCCCTATGATGGGAGGTTATAATAATCTTATCTTTGCTGTAAAGAGCCTGTTGCCTTCTTCTGGGCAGGTCCTTCCTCCTCTCTGGAGTCCAATGAGTCTTTCTCTTGGGTCAGAGTCACAGAAGGGATCGTACTGCGTGGTTTCTGTGAACTAGTGTCTCGAGTCACTGGTGGAGTAAGATAATTGTAGATTGATAACGGTGCTGGTGGCTGGAGGGATGAATGAGTCCAGCCAATACTGCACGAGGTCTCGTATATCATCTCCAACCTGGATTGCAGCGCGAGAACCTCTTCTTCTATTAAAATCCTTCAGTTTATCCTGGTTGGTGCCAGAAGTGTTGTCTCAAAATCTCAATCAGATCTTGGCACTGCCTTGCTTAAATCTTTCTGTGGCTCCCCATCACTTCGGATAAAGCCCAAGCTCCTCGAGGGGTAGGGCAGCTTTTCAAATCCTTCCTAATTTAACCTAAGACTACTGCCAAGCTCATTTCTGTCACATCTTTCTTTCTTAAAAGCACAGGTTTCCCCACTACCCCCCAATGTGAACTCATTCCTTTGCTCACAGTTTCCTCTCCCTGTCCTGCTGCCTGACTCCTGCTCATCCTTTAGCCACTCAGCTCTGTATCTCCTCCTCTGGGTTGCTGACTCCTGCTCTGATTTAGATACCGCTCCCAGTGCTTCCCATGATCAGAGCACTTTCCTTACTGTATGGAAATGACTTGCTTATATTTCCGATGGGCTCCCAAAGTCTTTCATCTTTGCATCCCTAGCACCTGGCACGTTACTTGGTACAGACTTGTACTCAGTAAATATCTGTACATGGATTGTGTGATCTACCCTACTTCCTACGTGACAAGATAACATCTGTGAAAGCATCTTTTGCTTGGTACATGATGAATGCTAATAAAATTTGCTCAGGATTAGGTTCCTGGATTCTTTCCCTGAATGATAATAAATGCTCCATCAGGCTTTTTTTTTTAGGGCTCATCTAGGGAGTTAAGAACCTCGCTTCCCAGATGTTTTCACAAAACAAAAGACCCAACTGGCTGGATCTGTAAATGAGAACCCTATACCTTTGCTACTCTGACAAGTCCACACACCAGCAGTAGCACCTGGTAGCTTGTTTAGAAATGCAAAATCTCAAAAGCACCGCTTCCACTGAATCACGATCTTGTGTTAACAAAATTCTTGGAGATTCACATGACATTAAAGTTTGAAAAGCATCCTAAGAGCCTGCCTCTAGTTCTTTCATTGCCAAGAACAGAGAAACCTATGAGCCAGGTCAGGAAAGTTTGTTGTGCAAGGACACATAACAAAGAAGGGAGACACAAGGACTCTGAGGGCAGAACTGTAGCCCACTCAGGCCTTGAGGGAGCTGGGGTTTCTCCATGGTTTCAGCCTATATCCGAGTGGCCACCCCTACCCTGCTGACCTCCGGTTTTCAGGATGCTTCCATTTCATTTTTTACCATCTACTAGCAAGTTCCCTCTATGTTTTCTTTCACAAGGAGTGAAACTGAATGGCCAGCTGTTGCCTTAGATCCATGCAGCCCTGTCTGGGGTTACATGGTACAAAACAAGGCCACTTGGGTTCCCAGATTTGTGGACATGGAGCTTTACTTACGCATACCTTGGGCACATACCATGAAGCATGCTTGGTACCTTTTAGGTACAGATAGTTCTATACAAAGTCTTGTTGTTTCACACCTGCATTCCCATTCCATATCTGTGACTGACACTGAAGACACTGGAAGGGGTCCTGGGCAGGAATTCTGTCTGGATTTGAGTCGAAGTCATCAAGGTGGACTGCCTTGCCCCAAAACACGTGTTTCATTCCACCTTTTTTATTAATAGCACCCATCTTGAGCTGGGCTGGGTCGCATCGCATTTTCTCATTTGGGAGTGATTCTGGCCCCAAATATCGAGCATCCTTGGCCTTTAAGGACCATCATTTGGTCCCTGTCTCCCTTCCCTCCTGGGGCATTTTCCCTCTGCGTGTGAGACAGAGGCTTGTAGTGGAGCTGGTTCTTCTCTGCTCTCGTTCCACCTTTTCCTCATGCCTTATCCGCCACCCTACCCCCACTCTCAATCCCTGCGCTTGGAGGACCAGCTCTCTTCCCGGTGGTGGCATGCTTCGCCCTCAAGGCCTGTCTCTAACATCATCTGCCTGCAGTTTACATTTGCCTTCTCGGGAGGCACACGTTTATTCCCCACAGCATATCCCAGAGGGCAGGGCTCAGGCCGCAGGGGCAGAGAGACTTGGCTCACACCCCAGCTCTGCCCCGTACGGGGAGGACTCAGATCAATGGCTGCACTTGTGGAGTCTCAGCTAGTGCACGTAATGATACCTAGCTCATGGGGTGCTCGTGAGACTGAACAATATTTCTTACATGTTCAACTTCCAGTGCCGAGCTTGCCATATAGCAGACCCTTAATAAATGTTAACTTTTTGTTTGTTTTTTAAATAGAAAATGGGGAGTTTCTTTCCCTGGACCTTGGAGGATCCAAGTTTCGAGTCCTGAAGGTGCAAGTCTCTGAAGACGGGAAACAGAAAGTCCAGATGGAGAGTCAGTTCTACCCAACACCCAATGAAATTATCCGAGGGAATGGCTCAGAGGTACCAGGGCGGGGGCTCTGTGAAGTAGGGGGAAGGCCTGGGCATCTAGTTTATGAGCGGCCATGCCTTAGCCCAGTATCCTGTACTTTTTCTTCTCTGCAGCTGTTTGAATATGTAGCTGACTGTGTGGCAAATTTCATGAAGACCAAAGGGTTGAAGAATAAGAAATTTCCCCTTGGCCTAACCTTTTCTTTTCCGTGCAGACAGACTAAATTGGAAGAGGTAAGGCTGGGGACGGAAGAAGCTGTGCAAGATTTGGAGTTTGGGGCTGGAGAATGTCTAGGAGTCAGGTTGGGAACAGGAGGGGTCAGCAGGAGTTTTCTTGCTTGTATTTTCTTTTTCTTTTTCTTAACCGATGAGGTGGAAATGCGAGGCATAGACCTCATTCAGGTGGCAGCCTGGATTTTGGGCACAGCTCAAGGGAGTGGCATGGTTCTCCCCATTTAGTTCAGTGGTTCCCAGATCTTGGTTGCATTGGAATCTCCTGGGGGCTTGTTAAACACAGATTGCTGGGCCCCACCTGGGGTTTTCTTAATCAGTGGGGCCTTAGATTTGCATTTCCAACTGGTTCCCTGGTGATGCGGAGGCTGCTGCTCTGGGGACCACGCTTAGAATCCCTGACACAGCTGACTAGAGTAAGCATGGAAAGGCTCAGGAGATCTTGCCTCTACAATAAGCGCTTAGGAGGGGGATTGAGGTGGGGTCACTGGAATGACAGCGTTGTTGAGCAGACACTGCATCTGGGGTATACCGCCTCAGCCGTGCCACCAGCCACCGGGGTCTAGACTAATTCATCTTCGTGTGCCTCAGATTTTCAGTTTGTAGACAGGGATATGGCAAACCTGATTTTTAAGCAAATCTGTGAAAATAAATAAGGGGATCATATAAAAGGACAGTGAGCTTTCTTGGGCAGGGAGTTTAAGTCAAGAGTCTGGTCTTCCCAGGCCAAGCCTGTCTGGGCCGCGGCCTGTGATCTACCACACATACTGGTCGAGACACCCAGCGGACAGTCAAGCCATGGACCACCTTGGGATGCGTTTGATATTGTTGGCCTGAGCCACTTTTGGTGTCAGCTGTGGAAAGGAAGTGAGTTTTTCTGCCATCCCACAGACCTGGCTGTGAATCATGGCTCAGAAAAGTTGTGTGCCCTGGGCAAGTTACTTAACTTCTTGAGCCTCTCATTTTCTCTTCTGTACAGCAGGGACAAAATATCTACTTGCTGGGCTGAGGCGAAGCTTAGGCAAAACATCTGCAAAGTGCCCACTGTTGTGCTTGGTGCATCAGTAGTAGCTGCGGGTTAGGATGACTGTCCCTAAGTGACTTGGTTCCTCCAGCTTTTGTACCTTGTCCTCAGTTCAACAGATGTTTCTAGAGAGGAGGTGCTGTTTTATATCCTTCTTTCTCTCTACCCCTGGGGGCTCTAGCACAATGTCTTGTATTTCACAGGGGCCTGATAACTACCTGACAATTGAAAGGTGCAATCAATTCCTGATTACATTAAATGGGAATTTGCCATCATCTATACAGAGGATAGGCTGAGGTTTACTTGTTCATTATTTTATAAGAAAGGATTTGAAAAAATAGTATAAAGTAGGTTTCAGAGAACTTAAAAGAGGCTACGTGGAGATTTGTTCTGAAGTGTCAGTCTTTGCTGGCTAGAAGAGCAGAGGTCCCGGGGTCGGTTTAGGAAGTAGAGGGAGGTGTCAGGAATCAGGCCTTGAGATCAGATTCACCTCATAGTTAAACACCTCTTATTTGAGCTTCGGAATAGAGACCCCAGAAGAAGGAAGAACATTCTCAAGCTCTGTAGGGGTTAAACTGACTTCGAGAACCAAACTTGCATAATTTCTTGATAACTGTGTGTGTGTGTGTGTGTGTGTGTGTGTGTGTGTGTGTGTGTAGTTTGTCCATCCAGGACTTATCTAAGTCAAGTATCCCCCAGTATCTTTCAATGATGATGACAACAATAGTAACAGCAGCAGCAGCAGCAGCAACACTATACCTCAGATTTTGACACTGTGCCCTGCGCTATGTTGAACTCTATGTGCATTAGTTCATTAAAATCCCAAAATATAATAGGAGGTAGATATGATTGTTTCCATTCATATTTGAGAAAAACTGCAGCTCAGAGAGGTTAAGAGACTTGCCTAAGGCCAGACAGCCAAGAGTGGCTCAGCCCAAGCTCACAAACTTTCTGACCAAACTGCTTTTCCAGAAAGACAGTTCCAGAACTTGGTTTAAAATGCCAGCAGGTGCTGAAAGCATTTTGACCCATTTTGTGTCATATTCCAGTAAGGATTTTCAGGTAACATTGAAATTAGGAAAGAGTGCTTGATTATATCAAGGAAAGGAGAAATGCTTTGCTCATCAAAGTTAGTCAATTACTTGTATTTTATAAAAATTTTCCACAAACTACCTTTCAGTGAAGTTTAAGGCTAAGTAGAATAGCTTTGGCTACAAGGAAATGCATTAATAATTACTTAGTGTGGGCATAGCTATTTAACCATGGTTCTGCTGCAGGTATAGATTTTGTGATACTACTGTAAGTGCTCTTGGGGAAGGTGGTGATCAGCCATGTAAGTGCAGAAGGAGGTGGGAAGGGGATGCGTTTATGAAGAGGTCTAAGGGGGCTTCTGTGTAGAACTAAAAAAATAGTTAAAGAAGATGAGGGCTGTGGAATTAAAAGAGGAGGTCACTTTATTGCTGTTGTTGTTTTTTTAAATGCGAGAACAAAGTTTTAGCCAAAAGGAAGTTTCTTTGTGTGTATGTGTGTGTGTTTCTGATGATAAAATTGTAATTCCTTTTTCAAGGGGTGTGGGAGGGGGGAGGGAGAAGGAGGAGGAGCAGGAAGAGGAGGAGGAGGATAGAAACTGAAAATTTTAAAGAAAACAGAAATTGGACGTGGTTCCATAGTGTAGCAGTTAGCACATCTGCTTTACACGCAGAAGGTCCTGGGTTCCTGTCCCAGTAGAGTTACAGTCCATGGTCTGTGGCCATGCCACCCTTAACAAGCCCGGTGTCTGATCTCAGAAGCTAAGCAAAGTCGGGCCTGGTTAGTATGTGGATGGAAATAATAATAAATTAATTAATTTAAAAAATCCAAAAACAGAAATCACCTTTAATCCCAGCCATCAGAGATACCCACCACTAGAATTGTTGGGTTTTCCTTTCAGTCATATCTGTTAAATACTGATTACACTGTATAGTTTTTAAAAATATATTTGTATACACTGCTTTTTTTAAACAGCATATCACAAGCATTTATCCCCCATACGCCCATACACCCTCAGCCCATAGGTTCCACATTACCCTTAGCACTTTTTGGAGGGGATGCCACCCCACAATTTCTCAGATGAAGCAGGATGTTACCAAAGCCTATCAAGGCAGAAGTTAGGGAGAGCTGCCACTAGGTGGTGATGTGGTGCAGGGGAAAAGCCACTGTCCAGTTGGGATTGGAGACCGAGTTCCAGTTGATTCTGTCCTTTATGCCCTGTGAGACCTAGAGCAGTTTCCTTCCTCTCTAAATCTCTGCTTCTTTATCCATAAACTGAGGGGGTTTGGGCAGGGCTGATCAGAGTGTGAGTTTGAGCTCAGCCTTTTTTGACTTTGTGGCCTTGAGCAAGTCTCAACTTCCAAGTTCTCTTCCAGTCTGAAAAATTCTATGATTATTTGCTATTTTAACAGAAAACTCTTGGCAAACACCAATTTTAAGCAAATAAGTGATGATGAAAATGAAGGATGATTTTTCTAAGTTGAAATTAAATTCTTGAGGGAGTTTTACAAAGTAAAACACCATGCTAGTTCTGTTCCGCGGACCTGACAAACTAGGCATTCTGTACACATAATGTGCATCTAGCACACACCAGGTTTTTCCATCAGAGCAGTTTCTGTGACAGGCAGGGAAGCGATGTTTCCATTTTACAGCTGAGTGAATGGAGGGTCAGCGAGGTTAAATGACTTGTCTGATGGCTTGTGAATCCAAATGTTCTGACTCTTCTTCAGCAGTTGTCCTTTCTGCCACTGTGTGTGATGTTTCGAACTGCTCAGATGGGAGTAAGAAAGACGTTTAAATTATTGGAAAACACCTCTGAGGCAATGTCGAAAGAACTGGGGTGATTCAACTTACAAAAGAGAAGGTGGTGGGGAGAGGTGCGGGAGGCATGGCACACTTCAAGCATAAAATTCCTGCAGCTCATTTCCAGAATGGAGCGCCTTCTTTGCTTTAACTGGATCTGAATTCTTCCTCCAGGGTGTCCTGCTTTCATGGACGAAGAAATTTAAGGCACGGGGAGTTCAGGACACAGATGTAGTGAACTGTCTGACCAAAGCCATGAAAAAACACAAGGTGAGGAACTGGCCTCAGCGTAGGGAGCTCTCCCAGGCCGGCCCCTTTCTCTTAAGGGGAGGCGTCTCACACTGTGCCTGCCCTGGAAGGAGAATCAGAGAAGGAATCCATATCAGAAGGTCTCACTGTAGTGCTAACACGGCCCACTGGGCCGAACAGCCCTGGGGCCTCCCCAGCTGCCACAGCCCCCTCAGGAGATCTTGGTTAGATGCCGTGTTGTGTGTAACGCTTCAACCCCCACGTTTCCTCTCTGAGGCTTAAAAGATTACTTTCTTTCCAGTTTGGTTCTCTATTCCACTTTCCACCCTCCATTTGTAGAATAAAGTTTACAATAACCTAAATAACCAAAAAAGCAAGATATGCTCCTTGCTAGTTGTGAAGTTCACAGATAAACCCAAATTATTTGTTACCCCGACAGCAAGAGGACTATTTTGATGTATACCTTTCCAGTCTTTTTTTTTCTCTTTTTTCTGTGATAGTATTCTTTGGTAGTCTGTGTTCTCCTCTTATTGTTTTCATTTTACTTTAAAATACTCCCCTAAATCTTGGGGAACCATGGTGTAATAACCCAGGTTGACCTGGCAGAATGGGAAACCCAGGTGGGAAATCCATGGTGCTGCTCACAGAGAGGACTTGACTGAGACTAAGGTGTCCCCAGAGGTGAGGACTTTGATGTTTTCTCCTGGAATCACCATTGCTCCCAAGATAAACATCTCTTCCTCAGGGCCCTTCAAACAAGGGCTGGCTCCTGGTGGGCCGTCTCTCATATTTCCATTGCACAGAGGTCTTGGGCCGTAAAGCAGGAGCATGGGTTCCCCTCTTCAGCTCCCAACTGCCCTTTCTTTCCGCTAGACCCTGAACCTTGACAGAAGCCTTGCATCTTCCAAGCAGACCAGCAGGTGGGATGTAGTGATAGTCTCAACCAGTCTCCTTCACTGCTTTTGCTTCCTGTGTGGGGAAAGATAAAGGGATAACGCCTTCGTCCCATCCACTGATGCCCTCTGGGGCTTGTGTTCCAATAGGATATAGACGTGGACATCCTGGCCTTGGTCAATGACACCGTGGGGACCATGATGACATGCGCCTATGATGATCCCTACTGTGAAGTTGGTGTCATCATTGGTAACTCAATTTGACTTGTGTTTTGAGGGTGGGGGAAGGGGCTGTTTTGGGGCTTAGTTTCAGCAAACGCTGAGTAGATTCAGTGGGAAGGGTATTGGCGCTTTCTATCTAGGAGAAACAACACAGGAAGGTGAAAAATTAACACACGCAACCTCCCCTTCATTCAAGTGCTCACTGAGCGGCCATTGTGTGTCAGGCCCTGTGCTGTGCGTTGGGTTCTCAGTGGTGAGTTAACACTCAAAGCTTCTGCACTCACGGAGCTTTCGTGGAAAGGGGGGTGAAAGGCTAAAAAGGCCTAAACGAATAAGATAATGTCAGGTGGTGATCACTGGGATAAAGAAAATAAAGCAGGGTGATGGGACTGAGAGTGAGTGTGGTGGGGTGCTCAAGGCAGTCTTTTCGGAGGGGTGACCTTGAGCAGGGACCTCAGCAAAGGGGAGGAGAGAGCAAAGTGGGGATCAAGAGGAAGAGAGTCTCTGTCAAAGAAAAGAGGAAGCCTATGACCTCTGAGATGGAAATGAGTCTGGGGTCTCAAGGAACCCTAAGAGTCTGAGTGGGGCTCAGTCAAAGTGAGTGAAGGCTGAGAATAGTAGGCTGTCAGGTTAGAGAGGGTAGATGAGACTGGGCAGATTGCATAGGACGCAGACACAGTCACTGTAGGGTCTTTGGCTTTTACCCCAGGGGAGAGGAAGGCACTGGAGGACTTTGGGTGGGAATGGATAAGTGGGGTATGCACTTGTAAAAAGCTCATTTTGGCTACTGTGTGGAAAATTGACTATTGGCGGCAAGCATGGAAGCAAGGTGACCAGCCAAGAGGCCATTGCACTGTGCAGGCAAGACATAGTGGAGGCTGGACCAGGGAGGTAGCAGTGCACTGGGGCATCCGGTAGGTGGGTCCCTGAGCTGGGAGGGGCTCTGCTGGAGGGGTTCATTGGAAGGCACTTTGGGGGACAATAACTGGATTGGATATTCTTTGAATATTCTCTTCTGCCTCCCCATCCTTTACCACTATTGGAAAAAGTTTTCCGAATTGCTCTTTCTTAATTGCTAACCACACTTTCCTCAGTCTTACTTTCCCAAAGGCAGGATCTTACACCTGAGGGCTTGATCTACTTTCCCATTTCTTTGGCCCCACACCTCAGAATGTGATGGGCACTTTCCAGTCATGGCATCCAGCTACTGTCCACTGTGTCTGTCTTAGTGACAATGTCGGGTAACCTACAGTTTGGGCGACATGCCTAAACAGTGTCCATGCTTTTCTAAGAAAGCTTTTTTCAAATATTATATTACATTTGCTTCTCTACATTTCTAATTTCTTATGTTGGCTTTAGTATCAGCCAGGGGAAGATATTTGAAAAAAACAAACAAACAACATAAGCAGTTTATTAAGGCATAAGAATTCTCATTTTAGGTGTACAAGTCTATGAATCTTAGTAAATTTACAGAGTTTTGTCACCTTCACCACTATCCATATTATAACATTTCCATCATCCCGATAGGTCCCAAACAGATGGTGCCCATTTGCAGTCACCCTCCAATATTCATGTTTGAAGCATTTCCTTGGAGTGATTTTGTCTTTGAATATGGAATGTTACTTTCTTATGTGATAGCTAATCACTGACAAAGATAAGGGTGTAGCTTATGCTAGGAACAATTCGTGGCAGGCCCTGAGTAAAGAATATTTTTAGTATCAAATAGAGAAGAGGTTAAGTAGCTTAGGGAAAGGATTAAAAAAATTACTGTGGGTTGGAGATTTAAAAATATATTGAGAAGGTTAGGTTAACTCATCCTCTTTGTGTGTGTGCTTTGTTAGCTTTCATACATATTCATCAGATACTTCTTCACAATTGAGTCCATTCATCACAGCAAACCATTAACACCCTGAGAAGTGTAGACTTGACATGCCAGCTTTATTTCTCATGAACTTCCTGGGCTTGCCAAAGCTGCTTCCCTCACTGAGAACCAGCCCCGGGAGTGGATCAAAGCACTTTCTGGTACATTCAGAGGCCTCTCAGGCGTTGAGAGTTCTCTCTGTCTCTGCCCAGCTGGGGGCCCTTCCATCACTGCACATTCTCTCTGACCCCTTGTTCAGGCACTGGCACCAACGTGTTACATGGAGGACATGAGCAACATTGACCTGGTGGAAGGTGACGAGGGGAGGATGTGCATCAACACTGAGTGGGGGGCCTTTGGGGACGATGGGACCCTGGAAGACGTTCGCACTGAGTTTGACCGGGATCTGGACCTGGGCTCTCTCAACCCTGGGAGGCAGCTGTGAGTACCTTCCGGCTGTAATCTGGGCATCAGCAGCAGGAAATGCCCAATCACTCAGGGACACTTTATGCCTGGGAGGCTTTTTAGTTGCGACTAGTTACCCATCCCAATGAGCTCATGAGGCAAAGCTTGTATTTCGGTTTCGTTGGAAGATGAGGATAGTGAAACCAAGGAAATGGAGTGATTTCCCCTAGGTCATAAGCCCAATTCTAATCCAATCCATGTTTCTGGACCACGTATGTGTGTGAGGCAGGGGAGATACAGGTGTGAACCAGGTGACTTGGTGTATTTGGACTAGGGCCTCAGAACAAATCGTGCAGCCCGAGGAAGCAGGTTCAGCCAAATTCCTCATCTGTGCTTCTGATGCTCCCCACCCGCCACCCTGCTTCCTTAATCACACAGCACCTGGTGTAATGCCTTCCCAGCCTCAGTTCTCACGGAGCCTTTCTCAGCTCCCATCCCACACCCAGCTGTAGTAGAGCTAGTTCGTGTCTGCCTCAGCTCTGTCCACATGCGGAGCTCCGTGAAGGCAGGCTGTGTGGTCTTTATTTCCCTTCTGCAGACAGTGTCTTACACATTATTGCAACTCATTAGGTGTTAGTTGAATTTAAAAAGTTTCAAAGTAAAAAATAATAATTTTAGACTTAGAGACAAGTTGTAAAAATCATACAAAACTTCCCTATATTCAGATTCCCTAAATAGTAACATTCTCTCTGTAAATTTGTGTGTATATGTGTGTATATAGACATATAAAATACACATGTACATAAAAAACACACATGTCTGTGTAAAATTATTTTTCTGGACCATTTGAGACTAAGTTGCAAGTGCTACCTGAAAACAAGTACATTCTCTTAATATGACCAAAATATAATTATCAAAATTAAGAAATTAACACTTAATCAGTTCAAATATCTAATGTGCAGATAGATATTTTGAATTTTATTCAAAATTCACCAGCTGACCCACTAATGTCCTTCACAAAAAAGAAAAAAATTATCCTTGTCGAGGCTTCAGTTCAGGGTCACACACTGCATTTTACTGCCATGTCTCTTCAGCCTCCTTTAATCTCGAAAACTTCTGTGGTATCCCTGTGTATTTCATGATCTTGAAGCATACAAGCCATTTACTTTATAAAACGTTCCTCGACTGGGACTTGTCTGTTTCCTCATGACTCAGGCGGTACATTTTGGCAGGAATATCCCACAGTCAAGTGCATGCTCTTCAGTGCAGCATACCTGGAGGGAGGTGTTTGTCCCATTACTGGTGAATTGTTTGGTTACAGGGCTGTGCAACAGGTTTCTCTACCATAAGGTTATTATTATTCCCTCTGTAATTAATGAGTATCAGGTGAAAAGATACTTTGAGACTGTAAATGCCCTGTTTCTCATTAAACTTTCATTTTCTAATTTTAGCATCCATTGATGACTTTCTAAATCCATATTCCCTCTATGTTTATTAGTTGTTACTCTGCTGTAAGGAAGAGCTTTCATCCTCTCCATTTATCTATTTATGCTAATATGGGCTCATGGATTTTTTTTATTTCATGAGTTATAATTTCTTCCTATTATTATTTATTTCAATGTTCAATTTTTTTTTTCAGATGTGTTCAGTCGAAGCCCCTCTGTCCTTTTGACATATTCTTTATCACTCTTTTTTTCCTGGCACAATAAGATGCTCCAGGCTCATTGTGTATTGTTTTAGCCCGGCCCCAGGATCAACCATTCTTTCAAGAAGCCTTGGTGAATAAGTGTTTTAAGTACCTCCTAGAAATATTCAAACTTAGAACTGAATACCTGGAAAGCAAATTTCTGTTTCGGATGCACCTGTTCCCCAACACACACCTGTTTCACTGGTGACACGGAGTGGTCACAGCCCAAGGAAGTAATGCCCATTTTTTGGACTTTAATATCCTCTCCCTCTCCATTTCACTTAAATTCCATTTCCCCAAAGCCAACCTGGATTTCTTTTGTCTTCTGTCTCTGTAGTGTTCTAAGACTTTTTATAATGAAAGAGATGCAGTTGATTAGGAAACAGGTTGTCCTTGATTTTATGTCCTATTATATTTGGAAAATAAAAATTATTTTTAAGAGTTTACCTGGGAGACATTTAGTAATTGCTTCTTGGATGTTGACTCAGAGTCCAGATTAAGTAGTCTGGAGGCATATTTCATCCATCTTATTGTAGAACCTCCATGGGCCTGTCTAAGCCATCTCATGGACACAGCATCCTTCTCTGTTGGACAGAAGCCGAGCATAGGGGTTAGAAGTATCTGAAATTTGGATATATCATGCCATGTTTGGGAAAGTGCCTGAAGTCTCTGAAGTTCAGATTCCTAATGCCTAACATGGGAATGGTGCCCCCATGGCCAGGGTGTTAAGATAAAGATTCTTAGAATCAAATGCTTTGTGAGCAAGAAGGAATCTTAGGTGTCTTCTAATTTTGTCCTCCCCTTTTATAGGTGAGGAGTGTGTAGCTCAGAGAGGCCACCCCAAACTGGGATGGGGACTGAGACCTCCAGACCCATGGAGCAGCCTCCCACCAATCATGCTTCTGACCACAGGCCGTGGCTCATGGGCTTTGGGGAAGGAAGCTGCATAACCACAGGCATTTTTGCCACTGATCTGTTCACCAAATTGTAGGTTTGAGAAGATGATCAGCGGCCTGTACCTAGGTGAACTCGTCAGGCTCGTCTTGCTGAAGATGGCCAAGGCAGGCCTCCTGTTTGGTGGCAAGATATCCTCCACGCTCCACACTAAGGGCAAAATTGAAACACGGCACGTGGCTGCCATGGAGAAGTAAGCTGTTGGCTGGGTTCCTCCCACCTTGACGCTGAGAGGGTGAGGGTTGGCGGCCAAAGTGTGGTATGCTCATGTAGTGGTATTAACAGAAGGGGCCAGCCCTTCCTTCTCCACTAGAACGCTTTTAGACCCAGGCACAGATTCACGTGGGTTAGCAATGCCTGCCATAACTCAGATGTGGCTTCTTGTTGGTTTCATCAGCCTATGGAGATCTAACCCCTCCTCATGTTTTGTTGCCTTCTTCCTCCCTAAAGTGGTGATTTATAACTTTTTTTAGGGTCACAGACCCCTTTGAGAATCTGATTCAAGCCCTGGACCCTTTATACCCCAAAATACATTTGCACACATTTTTGCTTATAATATCAGGGCATCCTTGGACCCATTAAGGCTCACGCATGGAATCCAAGTTCAGAACTCCTGCTACGGCAAGAGTCTTCTCCACCTGGTACTTCTGGGTACTGGCTTTGCCTTTGGTGATTTGAGGCCCTAGTCAACTCAGGGTCCTGTTCTTCCAGCTTAGAAACACTGGCATTGCTCTGGATTTTGGAATTAGTTTGGATTCTGAGCTCAGCTAAGTGGCATCTGACTCTCAGAGTCTGTGTTTGTGCAGAGCTTGTCAGGGACTAAGTTTCAGTGAAAAGCAGTATAGTACGGGGTGGTTAAAGGGTGGGCTCTATAATTTAATTGCCTGAGTTCAAATCTTGGTCCTTGAACTTACTAGCCATGTGACTGTGGATAAATTACTTACTCTCTCTGTACCTCAGGCCTCTCTTCTGTACAATAGGGTAATGAAGGTACTTCTCCCAGGATTGTTGTGAGGATTAAGTTAATGCATGTCATATCCTTAGCCCAGTGCCTGGCACATAGTGTTCAATAAATGGTGGCAGCTATGATCATTGTTAATATTACTATTATTACATTACTATGTGCCAGCCTATTTATCTTCACAGTCCTGAGAGGTGAGAAAGCTGGTTTTGAGGGGGACTCCCATGGGATGGAGTAGTGTGGCCCTTTCATTCCTGTCGCCTGACCAGGTATAAGGAAGGCCTTGCCAATACGAGAGAGATCCTCACGGATCTGGGCCTGGAGCCTTCGGAGGCTGACTGCATTGCGGTCCAGCATGTCTGCACCATCATCTCCTTCCGCTCAGCCAATCTCTGTGCAGCAGCCCTGGCGGCCATCCTGACTCGACTCCGAGAGAACAAGAAGCTGCTGCGGCTACGGACCACAGTGGGCGTGGACGGCACACTCTACAAGATACACCCTCAGTGAGTGCTGCCTGGCGGCCCACACCCCCTGCAAACGAGCCTCCCCTGGAACAGAGTCCCAGTCCCCTATGCTTCTCTGGGTGCTGGAACCAACCATCTCTTGTTCTGAGAGTATAGGGGAAAGAGTGAATGTGGAGACTACATTCATCGTGCTGGCTGGGTTGCTGTAGGGGAGCATTCTTAAAGAAATATTCAGCTAAAGCCAATTGCCTGACTAGGCCATCCATTCACCTATCCATCTAGTCATATATCTGTCTATTATGATTGAATACCTACTATGTGATAAGACTGGAAAGTAAGATACACCCAGTTATAGATGGGAAAAAATTGGGATGGTAGATGCCACATTCAATGTAGGATACTGGTAGGTAAACAGTGAAATGAAAATTTCCCAGAGGAGAGAGTGAGCGACCCTCTGTCTAACAAGATGGCAATGGAAGTCAGGTGGGCACACCCTGGAAAGAGCTAGGGACAGAACTCTTCCCCTTTGGGCAGAGATGATGTTCAGCTAATACTGAACATGCCCTATATGTGCACCTGCCCAACTGGTTACATATTAGTGATAAAATAGCCACTTCTTCGAGCTTCCCAAGTGTCCCATCCAATTGCTCCAGATGCCCTAGTCACCCTTGGTCACCACCCTCCTTCCCTTCTATCCAGCAACTAAAGGTGTGAGCCCCGGCCCAACAGGACTCCCCAGGACCCCATTCAGCTGCTACACCTGTGTCTGTTCCCACTGGCCAGGCCTGGGCCTTTATAATTATTACGTATTGTTCTGTCACCCTACCTTCAGATATCCAAAACGCCTGCACAAGGTGGTGAGGAAACTGGTCCCGAACTGTGATGTCCGCTTCCTCCTGTCAGAAAGTGGCAGCACCAAGGGGGCCGCCATGGTGACAGCGGTGGCCTCCCGTGTGCAGGCCAAGCGGAAGCAGATTGACAGGGTGCTGGCTTTATTCCGGCTGACCCGAGAGCAGCTTGTGGGTGTGCAGGACAAGATGCGGGCTGAGCTCGAGTACGGGCTGAAGAGGGACACCCACCCACTGGCCACAGTCAAGATGCTGCCCACCTACGTCTGCGGGATGCCAGATGGCACAGGTGGCCGTGCACAGCTCCTTTCTCTGAAGAGTCACCCAGAGCTCCAATCAGAATTCCTTACATCCAGTTAGGATCTTTTAAGAGCTTTGGATTCATGTCTTGTAATGGAGGGAGGTAGAGAAGGGTAGAAGGTTGATACTTCTGAGTCTATTCACCATGGTTAATCCAAGGCATTTGCAGTGAAAGAATAATTAGGCTACTCGGGGTACGTGATCTGTGTAGCTGAGAACAAGGAGTGTGCCCCATGTTGTTGGCAAGCAGAAGAGCCAGATGCTCTCTCCAGGAGTTCCTATCTGGATACTTAGAGCTGTCCGACTTGTCTTCTCGCCAACTTCTCTGTCTCCTTTCTCTCCTGGGACTTGGGTCTCTTCTCCCTTCTCCCTGCTCGTCACTTTCTGGTCCTGACTTTTCCAACCCCTGATTCTTCTCCTGGTCCTCTGTGATCAGCAGAGAGTAGCCACTCAGCAATGGAGTCAGTACTTTAGACAAGGTAGTTCACCTCTTGAACCTCATGATCTTTGTATAATGCTTTATGTCTGGTAGTTTGCTTTTGAGCCTTTAATTTCATTTGCCATCACAACCACTTGTATATTGCATAAAGAGAGAATGGAGTCCAACATTTTATGGATGCCAAAATTGGAGACTCTAGAGGTTAGATGAATGTAGTCAAGGGTCCACAACAGCTGTACTTTGAATCTTCTTTTTAAACAACAAAAGATCTTTTCCAGAGCCAGTATCCTTGAGTCTACATAAGGAAAAAAACCTGAGAGCAGTACAAGACACGATCCAATTGGTCATTCCTTTACCCTTCTATCCTCCTCCTGCCTTTATTCCTCAAAGTTTCATTAAGTGCCTGCCAAATGTCAGGTTGCAGTCCAGGCACAGTGATAGAGCAGTGAGGAGAACGCGGTCCCTGCCCCATGGAGCCTATGTTCTCTTGGGCTGGCAGACAATAAAAACCGTGGTACGATGTCATGTAATTACAGATGCTATGAAGAAAAATAGAGCAGGACAAGGGGTGAGAGAGCTGGCTGGGCGTGAGGTCTTTGGCAAAGTCGAGGCAGAGCGCAATGACCAGAGTGGCTAGAGCAGAGTGAGTGAGGCAGAAAGGCTTCGCAGAAGGCTATGACGCTCTGCGATGTTGAAGTGAGAGGCCCTGATGGTGCTGGGGGTCGGACTTGATATGGCTTCTTATTAGTCAGGTGCAGGTGTAGGAATCTGGGGGAGGGGAGATCAGGTGCAGGAAGAATTGCTTCATGCCGTGGATGCACAATTCCTCTCTGCCACGCAGACAGGATGGAATCACCTTCCTGTGCAGTCAGGGTAGCCAGGCCTGGTAGCCTCACCTCCAGAGGCTCCTTGAGTGTAAATATCATGTGTGGCCTTTACCAAATACCAGGGAAATCAGATGAGCCTCAGACAGGCTCCAAGTGCCTGCCCGTGCTCTGACACTGCTCAGTGACCACCACATGCCTCTGGCCCATGAGCCCCAAGGGGGCAGGTCTGAGTCTGCTTCTTTTCTGCATCTCCTCTTCCCTCCAATACTGTCACACAAGCCCCCGTTTTCTCTACTGCAGAGAAGGGGAAGTTCCTCGCCCTGGATCTGGGGGGAACCAACTTCCGAGTCCTCCTGGTGAAGGTCAGAAGTGGACGGAGGTCCGTGCGAATGTATCACAAGATCTTTGCCATCCCTCTGGAGGTCATGCAGGGCACTGGTGAGGAGGTAAACGACAGGGTGGGGGTCCTGCGCTCCGAGGTACCAGCCAGCCACCCTGTGTCGCTTGTGACCCTGTGTGACTGCCACTCTCTCCCCACAGCTGTTTGACCACATCGTGCAGTGCATCGCTGACTTCCTGGACTACATGGGCCTCAAGGGAGCCCCGCTGCCCTTGGGCTTCACGTTCTCGTTTCCCTGCAGGCAGACAAGCATTGACAAGGTAAGACAGCCCGCCAGACTCACAGCCAGCCCCATGGGCGTCCCTCCTCCACCAGGGGGATCTCAAGGTAACTCTGAGGCTCTGTTCATTTTTATTTAGGGTCTTTAGGTTCAGAGCAGCTGGGAAAATATGATTGGGAATTTTAACTTTAATTTTTTCTATTTATTGTGTTGCATTTTCATTATTTTTTTTTAGATCGACGTTCACAAAAGAATTGAGGATAGTATACGTTAAAGAAACATATACATAAGTACTGTTAAGAGAGGTCAAATCATATTGTGGAGAGATAGAAAGATGGGTTAAGTCCATTTATAACACTCAGGCAGTAATATTATCTGTGTCTTTCAGGGTAGTCAGCATAAACAGGGAAACACAATGTGTTGAAAGGTTTTTATTGTCTGATGAACAAAGCTTATCAGTGCATCAGAAGAAATGCCTTTCTTGACATTAGACTCTCAGAAGGAATTTATCACATGGTAACTTATTTAGTACATTAAAGAATATCAAGGATAATAATTTAAATGCATTATTCATAATAAGTTAGAAACATATAGCACAAGGTCTTTCTTGAAATTCTTGGATTAAAACACCATTCACCAGCTCAGGGTGGATGGAATTCGCTCTCTCTGACAGGCTCACATCAACCAAGGCATAAAAGCAGGATGCCACTCCTGAATTTACAGGGAGAACTCTGGTCAGCAGAACAAGTCAACCAGAGTTCATGACAATAATAATGAAGAATATAGTACCAAAGATTTGTTAAGATTTTGCCTAATCCACTCAATGTCCTCATGAGGTACATACACTGTTTTTGTTTTGTTGTGTTGTGTTTTTACATTTTTTATTGTGGTGAGATACACATAACATAAAATTTACCACTTTATTTTTAAGTATACAGTTCAGTGGATTTAATTAAGTACATTCAGATTGTTGTGCAGCCTTAACCACTATCTATCTTCTGAAGTTTTTCATCTTCCCAAACTGAAATCTGTTCCTATTCACTAATAATTCCCAAATCTCCCCCCTCCCCTGGCCTCTGGCAACCTCCTTTCACTTTCTGTATGACATTGACCAGGTACATCATATAGGTGGAATCATACTATGCCCTTTTGTAACTAACTTATCTCACTCAGCATAATGTTCCCAAGGTTCATCCACGTTGTGGCATGCATCAGAATTTCTTTCCTTTTTAAGGCTGAATAATATTCCATTGTACATATATACATAGGTTTTAATCATCACTTTGTAGTTGAGAGGTTAAGTAAGTTGTCCCAGATGCCACACTTGTAACCAGTGGTGGGGGTTCCAACCCAGCACACTGGCCTGAGAGCCAGGCTCTTGTGTCCTGCCTCTGTGGGGACCAGGGTTCAGAGTCCAGGACGCACGCTCCCAACGCCAGTGGTTTTGAACCCTTTTGGCTATGATACACAGTAGACCTACATATATATAATCAAACCCCTCCCCCCAAAAAACAAGAAATAGTATTTATCCTTGTTGTGTGCCTTGTACTCTGCTTTCTACCCTATTTCATTTTTCATATGAGGAAATCGAGGCCTTCAAGTCTCTTGTGAGGTAGGCGCACAATCAGAACTGAAATGGAGTCTCCAGGGCCCTTAGAACCGTGAAAACAGAGACTTCCGCAGGCCTCCTCATCCCGTCCAGGCCTTCAGAGGACAGGGAGAAAGATGTTCAAAAGACTGAACTATCTGGTAATAAGGCTGGTCTCTCAAAACTAAAAATGCCAGAACCTAAGAGCCAGAACATCTTCTCATGACTTCATTTCTTGAGCATGTGCCCCAGGAGAAAAGCACAAGGATGTTCACTACAACACTGCTTTTTAATAACGAAAAATTAAAAAGAGCACAATGTCTGGCAATGGAGAGTGACTAAATAAATGAACTATAGTATATCAGTCATGTGGAATTCATTCATTACTTGATTTCCATTTAATGGACACATCCGCCATGCTGGCCCTGTGCCAGACACCATTCCCAGCACTTTCCAGATACGACCTACCTGACTGGGAGACGGCAGAGCATGATAGCTAAGAGCAGGGATGGGTCTGGAAACGTGTCACCTCAGTTTGAACCTCAGCTTCTCCACTTACTGGCTGCATAAACTTGGGCAAGTTATTTGACCCCTCTGTACCTTGATTTCCTCATTTAAAAAATGGAGATAAAAATAGTACTTATTCAACAGGTATGTTTTATGGATTTAATTTTTGTGCAATTATATTTGAGGAGTGTTTTGCTCAGTAAAGGAATGCATCAGATCCATATTAACTGAACTGAAAAGGTCTAGAAGATATATTATTGAGTGAAAAAAACAAATTGCAGTAGTCCATACACCATATGAATTTATTTAAAAATACATGTAAACAGAAAAAGGTCTGGAAGGATTCATACCAGACTGATAATAGAGGTTACCTCTTAAATTGGGGGGATGAGGAGTTAAAGGAGACTTTATCAGTAACGCTTTAATTTTTCGCAAGGGCAATGCATTCCTGTGTTACTGCTGCCATTAAAAATTAATACACCATGGGGAAAGGGAGCCCTGTGCAGCTGTCCACAGTCCTGAATGATCAGTGGCGCCAGGACACAGCTGTTCCTCTTGACCCAGAACACTGGGCTTCCAGGCCTCTCTCTCTCCCAGAAGTCCTGGTAGGTTCATGAAGACACAGCTTACAGGGAGGGGGAGACATATGGAGTAAAACAACCAAAAGCTGGGGAGAAAAAGGGGACTTTTAAAATAAAAATGTTGTTTCTGTATAATTGCAACTAATAAGAGATTTTTCAATTGGTAATGAATCTCTAATGTTCTATATATATCCATGAGGAAAGGACCAAGGGAACCCAGCTTTCTAAGGACTGTGAAATGCAGAGGGGAGACAGGCTGAGCGCCTCCCGTGATTGGCCATCCAGCCCACAGACACATGTAATCTAGAACCCAAGAGAGAACCAATATCAACCCCAGGGAATATACATTGTTTCAGAACTTTTGCCAGATATATGTGCATGTGTGTGCACGTGTGTGTGTGTGTGTGTGTGTGTGTGTGTGTGTGTTTAAAAGAGTAGTGGAATAATTACCACCTGTATTTGTTTAATGTCTGTTCATTTAACAGTGTATGGTGAACATCTTTCTCTAACATCCAAAGTTCTCTTACAGTATACTTTTTTATGACTATAATTTTTCCTATATTGATGTACAAGACAAGAGATCCAATTTTGTTGGAATGATAGGATGCCTCTAATTTTTTATTGTGGAACAGTGCTTCGATAAACATTCTGTAGCTTTATCTTTAATCACATCTTAATCTGTCCTTGGCAAATTGGAAGTAGGGCCTATGATCCAGGCCTTTGTTCTGTGCAGTCATGGCCAGGGAACATGAATTGACCAATAATGAACACTAAATACTACAATTATTACATGTTGTCTGAGCACCTTGCTTTGTGATTCCTCTGGGCCCGGCATTAGGGCTGCAGAAATGGAAGCAGTCAAAAAGCACACACATCTGACTAGCAATTAACTACCTATTAGATATTGAAGTGTGTAGTGGTCCCAGAAAACTACTGATAAAATGAATTTCTCCTCCTTTCTTTCAGGGAACACTCATTGAGTGGACCAAAGGCTTTAAGGCTACCGACTGTGAAGGGGAAGATATGGTGGACATGCTCAGGGAAGCCATCAAGAGGAGAAATGTATGATATGGTGTTGAGGCCCATGCCTGACCTTGCCCTTTCCCCCACGCCCTCTGCTCTATCATCCTCTGCCCAACCCCGTGACTCTGACTTCTTCCTCCCCCGACTCCCAAACCTTGGGCTGATATGCCCCTCCTGATCCTGTTAAGCTTGCACATTATGCTTATAGTAGAGCTGTTTTCTTTGCAGGAGTTTGACCTGGATATAGTTGCAGTCGTGAATGACACAGTGGGGACTATGATGACCTGTGGCTATGAAGATCCTAATTGTGAGATTGGCCTGATTGCAGGTAAGTGGTGAGGCATGTCCTATCTGACCCTTTGGAGGTTCCTTTTTAACATAGTGAGGGATGGGGGGCCATTGTTCCATTCAGAGGCTCTGAAACCCCCTTTGTCCAAGGCAGACATGAAGTTAAAATTGGGATTCCAGGTCCCCTAATTCCTAAATCTTTACTTAATATCTTTCTCCGTTAAGGGTTCAAAGCCAAGGTGGTTCTTTCTGTTGAAGAAGGAGAGTGACACAGAAAGAAGGGATTTTCAGATTAGGGCCTTGGAGCAGATTATCCTGGGACGAAGGGGACCTCAGCTGGATCATATTGGCCTGGGAGCGAAGGAGCTAGATTTTGATGTTGGCTCCAATGCACACTTCCTCTGTTCTCTGACCTTTACTGGCTGTCAGGGTGTACAGAATGGGGAAGAATTAGAAAGAAACCTAGGAGAGGAGAAGAAAGTGATTAAGGGCAAGGGTGGATTCTAGTGGGATGACTCTTTTTAAGAGGTGGGGGGACAGGTGGGAATTGAACAGGTGGAGATAGGGATGAAGTGCATCCCACGTGACAGGCACAGGTTAAGTAATGGAAGAATCTGGGAAAGTTGTTCCAGTTGGCTATCTGGGGTTCCTGGAGGTGGGTTGTAGGTGGAAGATGGGGATATATTGAGATGTCTTCAATGCCATGCAAGAAGTTTCAGCTCATTCTAACTTTTACCTACTTGTGACCTTGGGCAGGTTACTTATTCTGTCTGGATTTGAGTTTCTTCAACTGTGGGAGGCATTGGGCTAGATCTAGGATAGAAGAGACGTGAGACTTATTTAATTGAATATTATAGTTGTCTGGACTGTTGTGTTGAGAATAGTTCTGAGGCCAGGTCATGGACAAAGCAGAAGATGGCTTATAGATGCCAAGTGTCTGCTTGTCCAAGACTAGATGATTCTTCATCATCCCTTCCAGCTCTGACTGCTAATTCTGTGACTACTTGGAAGCTTACTTTGTGTGCCTATAGCTGAACAATGATGATGATGACGATATCACAGGTACCATTTATCGAATACTTACTATGTGGAAGAAACTTATGGACAAATTTATAGGGCAGGCTTTATTTCCTTCGTATAGATGAAGTAACGGGACCTTTGAAAGATGAAATACTTGTCTAAAGTCACTCATCAATGAGTGGAAAAAAAGCTGGAATCCATACCTAGTTGTATATGACTCTAAGCCGGAATTCCTATCCACTGCACTCTGCTGCCTCTTTGAGACCTTGTGGTACCTTTCTAAGACTAAAGTCTCTTCGTGATTCCTTCTAGGAACGGCAGCAACGTGTGCTACATGGAGGAGATGAGAAACATTGAGTTGGTGGAAGGGGACAGAGGGATGATGTGCATTAATACAGAGTGGGGAGGATTTGGAGATAATGGCTGCATAAATGACATTCGGACCCAATATGACAAGGAGGTGGATGAGGGGTCCTTGAATCCTGGCAAACAGAGGTGAGAAAGTGGATCTGTACATTTATGCAGGTTGTGCAGTTTATGACTTTACCAGGGTGAGGGTGCCCTTTTCATATCAAAGACACTATGCTTTGTATATTTATTAGAATTCCCTATCAGATGTCAGTGAACTGTCTTATTTGAATGAAAGCAAAATATTATGACAAGTTTCTAATAAGTAGCAAGAAGGGGTACCTTTTAAAAATTACCATAAGATATTATAAGGGCTACCGTAGCTTTGGAAGTGAGGCAGAGGCTGTTGAAAAGTGTATTCTCTGTGGGCCAGGTGTCACAGAGCAGGGACATGGTGACTCAGTGGGTCCTTTTGGATGGGCATCTGGTAGGTCCAATTTAGAGGTCAACATCCTCAGCCTTTCAAGACCTGGATGCCAGGTTGCTGACCTCTGCTGTTCTGGGGTAGGGAAGTGGCTGCAGGTGAAAGAGTGGGAATACTGGTTTTCAACCAAGATGTCGTGTCCCGACATGGGTGACAATCACTTGAGGTGTATGCCAATTACTAATCATACTAAAAATGCCGAGATAAAGGAATTTTTTAAAGTACATTTTCACTTGCATTCTTGTATACCTTCTTCAGCAGGAGAGAAAGGAGTAGTTAGAGATAGAGCTATCATGCTAGGAATTGATAATTAACCTGAGCCTGTCCATTAGAACAGGGGTTGGCAAACTGTTTCTGTAACAGACCAGAGAACAAATGTTTTACTATCAGGCCATATGGTCTTTGTCATAACTAAACTCAGTGTCTTAATACATAAAATAAAGTGGATATAGACAGAATAAAGATTTACCATGGTGGGTGATATCCAAGTGAAGAAGTTGAGCAGACAGGAAATGTAACACTGTGTAGGAAGAGGCTTGGGCAAGACTGGCCCTAGTGGTTTCTCATCTTCCTTTGGCACTAGTCTTTGTCACTGGAAGGTAGGTGAGATGTAGAAAGGGCAACTGAACTAGGGATTGCCTCCAAAAGAAGGGAACTTATCTCCGAATCCTAAGTTGGGGACATCGAATATTGTGACTCTTCTTAAGGGGCAAGTTCCTTCTTAGTTTTGTGTCTAAATCCACTGGAGGCTTATATTTTTTAGAGTGAGCGTTTAAGGGAGTAGCCTATTTAATTTACTGCCATAATCAGTCTGTGTCATGTTGGTTCCACATTAGGTCCTGACCATTGAAGGGAACACAAGTTAGTGCATAAGTTTCTGGTTCCCATTTGACTCTGCAGGCAGTGGTGTTTCAGCTCTGCTTCATTGTTATTAACACTGTCATACATACCTGTGCAGAGTGCCTGGTCAGTGCCTGTTGGCTACGAAGCACCTTTTCCTCTTGTTCCTTCCCTCATATTGCTCACAACCTGTAGAAAGGGGAAAGAGAGCTAACATTATTTGATCACTCCTGTGTGTGCAGACAGTTTAAATGTGCTATCTTGTGGAGCAGAATCTCTAGTGGAACAGATTTGTTCCAATACAAAGCAACAAGAATCTTTAGCAGAACAGATTTGTAACATAAAGCCAAGGAGAATTGGCTTTGGGGCCAGGAGAGGGACTTAATGCCTGTTGTACACCAGATGCTTCCATCTCAAGTCTTGTGGGGTCAGTGTTTCATGCTTCCTGTTTCAAAGATGATACCTCAGGTTATGCAGCTAGTATGTGTCAGAGCTGGGACCTGGCTTAGTCAACATGGCTCCAAAGCCTGGCTTTCCCACATCGTGCTGCCTTAGTAATTGCATTTCTTTTGCCCTGCTGCCCATTCTGAAACACTCCGAATCAGGCAGCTAGTGGGTGCCAATGGCATGTTCCACACCCTGACCCGTGATCCTTTCAGGAACTATTCACTAGCACTGATTTTCCTGCTTTCACGAACTTCATTCCTCTTCCACAAACAGGTATGAGAAGATGACCAGTGGGATGTACCTGGGGGAGATCGTGAGGCAGATCCTGATCGACCTGACCAAGCAGGGTCTCCTCTTTCGCGGACAGATTTCAGAGCGTCTCCGGACCAGGGGCATCTTTGAAACCAAGTTCCTATCCCAAATTGAAAGGTGATGTGTGATCATGTTCACCTGCTCAGCGTGAGAGGCCCTGATTTGGATGTGCTGTGGTCTTGCCAGGATTGGGCAGATTTGAAATTTAAAAATAAAACAGTAATGCCAAGATCAGGCAGGGGCTTACCTCCTGGGGTTGCCCCTCTCTCCAGCTGCATCAGGACCACAGCCCAAGGGTATGCGCACAGTTGAGGGACCAGCAGCCTGTCTGGGCCTAAAGGTCCCTAAGCTGTTACACAGGAGTTAGCTTAGGGTAGAAAACGATTACCCTTTGTTCCTGAAAAAAAATGTGTCCATAATATGAAAAAAAAAAAAAAAAAACTGGTCTTTTAAAAAAATCACCCATAGGCTCACTACTAAATATAGCTGTTTTTATTTTTGCATATTATAGTCCCTTTCAAGTTCTTGAATGTTTGTAAATATACTTTCATGATTGCAATTACATTACCCATATCATTCTATACATTTTTTATTCAGTGTTTGTTCATGGAAATTTTCATTTATAATTCTGTTTCTTATTTTATTTTTTTGTTATGAAAAGTTTTAAACATATGAAAAAATAGAATAGTAAAATGAATCCAATGTTTCATCACCATCTTCAGTAATGAGCACTCATGGCCGAAGTGGGTTCATCTATATACTCCTACTTTTTCCATTCCCAAGCTGGCTTAATTTGAAAGGAATTTTATGTCAGTTCATTGATAAATATTTCAAAGTATATTTCTAAAATATGAGTTATTTAAGAAATATATAACCATAGTACCATCATCATACCTGAAATAGTTAATGGTAAACCTTATCTCATAAAATATCCTGTCAGGGTTCCCATTTCCCAAGATGTCTAAAAATAATGGTTTTTACAGTTCTGTTTGCATCCGTATCCAAACAAGGTCCATTTATTGCATTTGGTTGATATGTTTGTAAATCTCTTTTAATCAATAGAATTTCCCTGCCTCTCTTTTCCCCCTTGTAATATATTTGATGAAGAAACTATCCATTTATTCTATGAGTTTCTTATATTCTAAATTTTGCTGATTGTAGCACTTAGCATTTTCTTCTGTCCCTTATATTTCTTGCAAACTCATAGTTAGACCCAGATACATGGTTAGGTTTCGTGTTGAATTTTGGACAAGAATATTTCATAGGTGACATTGGGTTGTCTGTCTCTCTTTTACGATGTTAACTGTCATTGATGCTTCTTGTCTAAATCTATAATTTCACTAGAGATTGTAGGATGATGATAATTTAATGCTATCATTCCTTCTGCATTTATTAACTGAAATACTTCCACAAAGAGAAAATTCCCCATATCAACTGTTTGGTGTAATTATCATTTTAAATGGCTGCACTATGTTACGTTATGTTTCTATACTATAATTTACTAAATTTTCCCTTTGGTATAGGATGTCTACCTTATAATTTATGGATTTCTGCAATTCTGAGCAACACCATAATTATTCTTTTTGTACATAGTAATTTGCATCTTGTGAATTATTTCCTTAGGAGTAGAAGCATTTGGTTAAAAGAGAAGCATTTTCCTATGGACATACCTTTTTAGAAAGGTATTTCCAGTCTCCACCACTACCAGTTATGTGCAAATGTCAGCTTCACTGCTTTTCATATCAGCATTGGATGTTTGGAATTTCTCTCAACTTGCATTCATTCATTTAATTCTCCTGGTTTTTATGGCCAGGTGCCAGCAAACCAAAAATTACTTTGGGAAAACAACAACAACAACAACAACAACAACAAAAACAACTCTATAAATGAAGGAAATCAGACGGACTGTTACAGAGCAGTTCTGGTTGTCTAAGGAGATGTAGAAACAGAAGCAGCAACAACAATTTTGTGTTTTTGAAGTGCTGATTAGCAAATGTTCAGTACCCTTTTTTGTTCTGGTCTTCAACCCATAAAATTTGAAAGAGCGAGTTAAATATCAGCAACTAGAGGAGTCCTCTTGCTGTGTGTGTGTTGGGGGGGAATAGCTTCTCCCTCATGTGCCAGAGATAAGCAGATTGTCTTACTTTTGCCCCCTTTTTTTTGACCTGAATACAAAGAAAGTTGTTGCTGGACAAAGCAAGTTGGCAGGACCTATATACCTCCAGAAATATTTGCTTCTGCCACACAAAATGTGTATGCTCTGGAATCTTTGATTTCTACAGGCATTAAAAAAAAAAACTTTATGGAATAAAAAGTAAATCATATCCATCTAGTGTCAATGAGGAGATGGTAGGTGCTATGCTGGCTGAGGGGCATTTTAAAGTATGTTGTTGAATGAATGAGACAGTGATTCTCAGGGGAATCCTGGATTTACAGTCTCAGAACCTAAGCTTAAGATTCATCTCTACCATTTAACTCGTTTGTCCTGTGTGACCTGAGGAGGTAGCTTCACCTCTCGGGACCCCAGTTGTCTTCTTTACAAGATAAATAATTGCTCTGCTGCTTAACCCGAAGGATTATTCTGAGGATCTAGTAAGGGAGCATACATGAAAGAACTAGGGAAATTGTGAAGGGCTAGACGGTGGAGAGAATTTCAGGGTTTATTTTTAGGCATACCAGAAAACCCCCAATTTTTTCTTTCTATACAGTATTATTAATTTATAAGCAAAAGGAAGAAAATGAGAATTACTAATAATCCTATTATCATCTGAATAGATTTTCTTCTGCTCCTTTTTTTTCTGTGCAAGGACAAACATTATTAAAAACAATAACAAACCAAGGTCATGTGGCACATAGTATTTTATAAATTATTTTTTCACCTAATGCATCAGAAATGAACATTTTTATAGCATTAATATTCTCGTGCAAACTCATCTTTAAGGTCTACAAAGGATTCTGTTATCTGGCTGTACCCCCATTTACCTTTGAATTGTTCTATGGCCATAGAGTTTGTTTCTCAATTGGTGTCTCTTTGCAACACTCTTCTTCCCTAAGTATCACCTGAAATAGTCAAGGCTATAACTTCATATTGTTTAGCTTGGGAGCTCTGTAAGTTCACTGTGAGATAAGCCAGGTCTAGACTTGAGGCTAACCTGTCTCCATGATGGGTGCTTCTCTGCATGTGCTTATGGTCCTAGCAAGTTACCATTTACTAAGATGCTGATTGTACATTGTATATTCATTTCTTCATTTTCCCATTGAATATACACAGTCCTGTGCTGTCTACTATTGAGAACACAGTCTTACCCTCAAAGACCATATTGTCTAGTTAGGAAGGGAAAGCACAGAATCATAAAAAGTTAAAAAGAAGGAAAGTCGGCTTCCAATTGAATGGGGCCAGAGTATTGGAAGCTGGTGTGTTCGGTGGGAGAGGCTTGATTTGGTGTGAGAAGGTATGTGTTTGAATCCCTGCTCTCCACTCTCTGTGGGCAAGTCTCTAGCACTCTGAACCTCAGGTTCCTCTTCTGAAAAATAGGTACCTGCTCTGCTGCTAACTAGATCTAATAATAGCTTCTGGTGAGATAATATACAAGAGGTGCTCACACTTTATTTTTTAAAGATGATAGGACTTCCTGGAGGTGGCAGAACTTCTTAAGTCTCAGATTCTAAGGCATTCTATATCAACTTAGCCATTGTCTGGATCATTATCTCCTCCCTCCTGGCTAGGACATCTAGAGATGAAGGGTGGGATCTGTGAGCTGGTTCCAGATTTTCTATGTACCAAATCATATCATCTGCAAACAAAGGCAGTTTGTTTGCAGATGACATGGGCCCCAGAAGCAGATCCTGACATCCTGCTCTGCTTGCCTACAGCGATCGGCTGGCCCTCCTCCAGGTCAGGAGGATCCTGCAGGAGCTCGGCTTGGACAGTACATGTGAGGACAGCATCGTGGTGAAGGAGGTGTGTGGAGCTGTGTCCCGTCGGGCAGCCCAGCTCTGTGGCGCTGGCATGGCTGCCATCGTGGAGAAAAGGAGGGAAAACCAGGGACTTGAGCACTTGAAGATCACTGTGGGCGTGGATGGTACCCTGTACAAGCTGCACCCTCAGTGAGTGCCTGAGAAGGGAGGGTGCGGGAGGGTGCTGAGGCTGGGCATGGACCCAGGTGAATCTGAGAGACGAGGTTGAACCCTCGTGGCTCTGCTTTCTAGTGGTATGATGTGGGAGTATTCATCTTTTCTGAACCCCAGCTTCTTCATTTGTAAAAGGCAGGCAGTAATAATCTCTACTTCCTAGAGCTTCATGAGAATTATGTGAATTGATACATTTAAAGCACTTCACATAGCGCTCAGTAAATAAAAGTGATGATTTTTAATAAATTTTCTTCCAACATCACAGGGGACTGATGAGAACGAATACTTCGTATGACATAGAGCATTGTCAATTGCGAGCTAGTTATAATTTTCTTAGCTCAGAATAAGTGGATAGAGGATTAAGGGCCTGCCAAGCAATGTGGGTTTGAATCCTGGCTCCACCACTTGTAACCTGGGAGGCCTAAGGCACGTTTCTTACCCTCTTTGAGCCCCACTTCTTTATCTGTAAAATGAGGACAAAAATCATACCTACCTCATTGATTGTTGTGAGGATTAAGTTAAATAGAGTGTATAGTGTGCATAGCATATCACAAGAAGTATAGTGATGAAAACTATTATTTTTATTTTGATGTTTTACATTTTGATTTGGTGAAGAGGAAAAGTATTAACATGCATGTACAAATTTCCAATTATGTTGAAATGTATACATGAACATATTATTGTAATCCTCGATCCTTAGCCCTTCCTATGATGCTAATTGTCCAAAATAATTGACTAGTATCTTCTCTTGGTTTTCTCCTTGAGGTCACATATTTTTGTTGTGGTTCCTACAAGCCTCTTCATTGAACTAAGATGTAACCAAGAAACAAAACCACATGATCATTTCAATAGGTGCAGACAAAGCATTTAATAAAATATAACACCTTTTAAGATAAGCATACTCAATAAATCAGGAATAAGGGAGCTTCCTCAACCTGATAAAGATCATCTGTGAAAACCAACAGATGATATCATATTTACTGGTGAAAGACTGGATGCTTTTCCCTTAAAATCAGGAGCAAGGATGTCCACACTTGCCACTGCTAGTCAACATTGTACAGCTTCTAAGACCGCCTCCAGATGGTCGTGTGATTTACATTTCTCAGTCAAATCTGGATCTAAGGAGAAGTGTGTAAGAACCAGATCCAAAATATATGACCTCAAGGGGAAAATCAAGGGTAAATCTAGCCAGAGAAGTTAAGCAAGTATAAGAAGTAGAAGGCATCCATATTGGAAAGACAAAAGTAAAACTGCCTTTGTTTGCAGATTACATGATTTGGTATATAGAAAATCCTAAGGAATACACATACACACACACACACACCAACAAACCTATTAGAACTAATAAACGAGTTCAACAGGGTTTCAATATTCCTTTCCCCATTGAATGGTCTTAGTATCCTTTTATAGCTGAAACAATAAAACTCTTAAAAAAATAGGTGTAAATCTTTGTGCCCTTAGATTAGAAAATGGTATAAAATATGACATCAAAAACATAAGCAACCAAAAAATAGATATATTGGGCTTCATCAAAATTAAAAACTTTTGTATGCCATACAAAGTGAAAAGACAGAATAGGCTAAAATATTTGCAAATTACATATCTGATGAGGATTTATATCTAGACTATATAAAGATACTGTTAAAGTGTACAGCTGGAACTTATCAGATTTCATTAATCAATGTCACCATAAACATTAATTAATTATTTTTTAAAAATAGAATATATAGAGAACACTTAAAAGAACTCAATGATAAACAAGTAAGCCAATTAACAAATGGACAAAAGATTTTTTTTTATTGGACAAAGGATTTAAATAGATGTTTCTCTAAAGAAGATTCTAGCAATGGTCAATAAGCACACAGAAAGATGCTCAATATTACTAGTCACTAGGAAAATGTAAACCATGAGATACCATTTCACACCCACCAGGATGACTATAATAAAAAAGACAGACAATAACAAGTGCTGATAAGGATGTGACAAAATTGGAGTCCTCATACACTGTTGGTGGGAATCAGTCTGGCGGTTCCTAAAAAGGATAAGCAGAGAGTTACCATATGACCCAGCACTTCCATTCCTCGGTGTACTGAAGAGAATCGAAAATACCTTCACACAGAAGCTCTTGGTGATATTCATAGCTACATTATTCATAATAGCCTCTAGAGGAAACAATCTAAATATCCATCAACTGATGGATGAATAAACAAAATGTGGGATATCCATATGATGGAATATTACTCATAAAAAGGAATAAGGAACTGACACATACTACAGCTTTGACAAACCTCGACAAACATCATGTTAAGTGAAAGAAGCCAGACACAAACAGCCACTTATTATAGGATCCTATTTTATTAAATTTCCAGAATTGGCAAATCTATAAAAATAGAAAATAGATTAGTGATTGTTGGGGGCTTCTAGGGGTTGGTGTGAATAGAGAGTGACTAGTAAGGGGTACAGGTTTCATTTTTAGGATGATAAAAACTTCTGGGTTTAGACAGCGATGATGGTTGTACAACTTGTGAATACATTAAAAACCACTGAATTGTACACTTAAAAAAAAAAGGCATGATTGAGCAGTAACTACCAAGCCACTTTCTCCTTTTTCCTGGGAAGTTTGGGGCTAACCACTATTACTGTGCCTCCAATAAGACCTCAGACATTCTCCTCCCACTTAACCAGCAGAGCCCCAAGGGGCTTCAGTAGTTGGCCAGTCACCCACTGGTTGTGTGTTAGAGTTGGGTTCAGAACCTGCTCTGGCATGCTGGCCCTCAGAGATGACCACCATCTGTACCATCTCAGGAGCCCAGTCTCCCAGGACCCGAGGCTTCTGGTAAACACATTTTGATCCTACATACTGGCCTGGTAACTGACTTCCAGATGCCAAATCAAATCAATTTAATATCTCAAAAGATAGTTGAGACAGGCCAAATATCATTGTTATTAAGTGTGTACTTTGAGGAAAATTAATAGAGGGAGGGATAGATAAATAGATGAATGGATAAAGCAAATAAGGCAAAATTTTAACTTTGGTGAGGCTAGGCAAGTGCATAGGTGTTCACTGAATTATTCTCTCAACTTTTCTGTAAGTTCATAAATTTTGCAAATAAAAATTTTGGGAAAATTTGAACAAAAAAAGTGAGGTTTGGATCAAGAGGCATGGTTCAAATCCTAATAAACTTATTGTACAAATTTGGACAAGTTCTTAACTTTTGAGCACCAATTTATTCATGCAGTAAAGACAGTAATAATTATTTTCAAACTATTATTTATTATACTTTGATGTTTGCATGCAAAATACCTAGGATAGTCTCTGGCATTTGCAGTTACTCAACAAAAGGTTATGTTAAAACAACTATTTAAGAAGCTGTCTAAGCTGTCCTAGAGCCTTTAGAAACAAGCTGCAAGGAACAAACTAGATTGACATCAATTATGAATATGCTGATTCCATGTATAAGTGCTGCTGATGCTTTTTTTTCCTTTTTCATAGCTTTTCATGGATATTGCAAGAAACTGTGAAAGAACTAGCCCCTCGATGTGATGTGACGTTCATGCTGTCAGAAGATGGGAGTGGAAAGGGAGCAGCTCTGATCACTGCTGTAGCCAAGAGGTTACAGCAGACACTGAAAGGGAAATAGGAGCCCCTCAGGGTTGGGCCCGATGCACCTCAGACACTGACCAGCCTTTCCTCTGGCAGATAAGTTGGTCAGGGACCAACAGGCAAGCTTCTGGTTGACTTCACCTTCTGGATGGCCGAAAGAGAACCCCATGTCCTCTGGTATTTGTAACATTTTGTTACTGGTTTTCAAAGGCAGTAAATGATATCATTATTTGGCATATTTGAGTCCACGATGGGCCAACTTGTAAAATTAAAACATGTGGCTCGAGAGCTCCCCTCTCAGCAAATTTTTCAGTTATGGGCTGACCTGTCAGTTCTCAATAGCTTTGGGTCTTGTGGCTGCTGGACTTGGCAATTATACATACAATCTGCCCATGTGGCCTGTCTGGCTAAGCTCCCACTTGTGTGCTTCAGCCATCACTGAGCCCTCTACTACACACTCAAAGCGACTAGGGACTCATGTAATAAACTGGAGATTTAATCTAACTTGTTTTTAACTTGTCATGTTGACTTCAAATGTGAAGAGAGAACAAAGACTGGAGTCATCAGCCCCAGGATGAAGAAGGATTGATTGCCAGGGAGCCTTGTAGGAAGCTTTTCATGCTCCAAGGGAGTATGTCAGCACCCTGTAGTTTTGTTTCTCAACATGCATGTGTTATTCTTAGGGGTGCTGTTTGGGGCACCTGTTTTTCATTTTACATGTGGTTTGTTTTGCTGTTGTTTATAGTTGTTTAAAGGGCTGTCGAGTATATGAAATCCACTAAATGAATAAAAATATTTGATTCCCCAAGAATCTGTGCATGAAATATTAATATTTCAGCTGGGAGGCTCACGTGGTAACTTCATGCTCGCTAGTAGAATAAAGGGCACATAGAGTCAGAAGTTGTTGAGAACACCTCTCCAGTCCAAATTTCCTGCCCATAGGGAGAAAAATATGGAATATCTTCTACAATATCTTTAACAGATTATCCAAATTTCATTTGAATGAATATTTCCAGTGACTTTATCACACGATGCCACAGTCTAAAAGAATGAGGGAGAAGCCCACCTGGGCTGGGGACAAATGAGGCAGTTGAGGTTCTCATACATTCAGTAAACATGTATGAGAATACTGCTGTGAGTCCTAGATTTACCAAAATGAACTTTTTTTGTATTTTAAGATTATACTTCTTTGGAGAGAGGTTCATGGATTTATTAAATTTATCTTTTTGTGTTTTGAGGTTATGCCTCTTTGAAGAGCTGTTTCACCTGATAGGATTTTGTCTTAGTAAATCCCAAACCTCATTGTTTTTATCTTTCCCCAGTCCTCTCATTCCTTGGTAAGACCCCTCCAGCTCCCTGTGTATCTTTCCCCTGGTTCTGCTGGAGGTACCTCCCTTTGCCAGCTGCCTGGACAGATGATCTGGCCCAGAGATTCGGGTAGTTGCATCACCATGTTTTCCCATGACCTGCTTTCTCAGCACGTTTGGCAAAATGAGAAGGTTGCCTAGCCTACTTAACTTTCAGTTCTGGTCTCTCACAAGAAGAATAAGCCCCAAGGTATCCAGGCAACCTTGCATTCTGACCCATTGATAGCATCACAGAATCCTTGAACTATAATGGAACTGCAGAGAGGACAGACTCTTGCTGTCTTTGGACAGGTTGGCCCCTAAAACACCTGGGGTGATGGAGGGCTAACATCTCAAAGTTTACTAGACAAGATCAGCAGCCACACAGCAAGGTAATCATTCCTCATGCAAACCCCACAGACTTTTCCTCTTGGGAAGAGCACCGTCCTATGGTTACTTACTCTCTGTAACTTTTTGGCTAGAAAGAGCTGACGAACATAGATTTAAGAACTACATTTTCCCTACAACTTGGACTCCGTGGAACAAATTACCACATTCTCATTTGCCTGTCTTCAGAAATCTTGTTTTCTCTTCTTCCCATCAGCTGATTGGGTGCTCTATGAAAATAAGGATGTAGGTCTCATTTTTTCTATTATCACAGTGGCTGGCATTGAGTAGCTATTGGACAGTTCTAAATGAATGACTGAATGAATGAATGCTCAAACAAGCACATGAATGTCTTATTGCTCTTCTTTAAATCTCTCCATTCTTCTACCTCACCCAATGAGACTTTAGCCTTTTACACACTAGATACTCTATAAATGACAGTTGAATGAAAGCCAAGTTCTGTTCTAGGCACTGAGGACCCAAAGAAATATAGACACTATTTCTGCTTTGTAAGAACTCATAGGCTAGCATGGAAGGAATGATATATAAAATATTTTCAATATAACATGGTAATCAGAAACAAGATGAAGACACAATTCCTAATCATGTCCTGCATCCTTTTGATCTGGAGCTCTGTGTGTGTGTGTGTGTGTGTGTGTGTGTGTGTGTGCACGCGCGTGCGCGCACACACATGCATGTTCGTGTGTGCATATACACCATAAACCCTTATGTGAAACCTATGGATCTTCTCACAGAATAATGTGTTTAAATGCATAAAATGCATAGGATTACAAAGGAAGCCAATGGTATTGAATTATGGTTATTAGAATATTAGAGTGGTGCTATAGTAATATATGTGCTTAGTTTGTAATGCATTCTATGACAAAGTGCAGTAAGAACCTAATAATAACCATAATTTTGATGTCCTCAAAACAGTTTTTGAGACATTTGCAACAACACAGATATGAAAACATCTGTGATTTCTACTGAAGACAAAGTCACAGTAGCTGTGGCACTATTGTTGTCCACATTCATAATCAAAGGAAATGCTAAATTTCAATTAGAGGCGATTGAAAGTAAAAGTATAACTTTTTCCCAAAGATGTTTATAGGCTCCACCCAAGGAGGGGTTTCCCCTTGGAGCCCAGGTTAATAACCCCTGATTGAAATGTCCTAATAGAATTGACACTTATTTAGGAATAGCAACTTCGATGGCAGAGAGCCAGTGTGGTTTGTACTTAGAAGAATTGGGCATGCTTCCTAGGCTTAAATTGCCTCATGGGAGAAAGGACAGTAATATAAGAGCCTAACAAAGTTTTGTGAACTACACAAGCTACATATATAGACATGTGGATAAGCTATAAGCCACGTGCGCATATGTAAGGTGGTCGTGTTACAGTTGTTGCTGTTGTTAGGGGGCCCATCTTATCATTGGTATGAGCAACTTGAACATCAACATTGAGGTCCTTCCAAGACTATTTTCCAGACATATGGATGGTTAATGAATGACAATTAGGGGAAAAGAATTTCTCAAACCCACATCCCTCCAACCCACTATCTTGATATTTCCTCTCTTGCTGTTTCACAGTTGAAACTCCTGGTGAACCAAATTTTCTTAGAGGAAGGAGAGGTCTTGAGAGAAGTTGCATAATAATAGAGAGATTTAGTAGCTCATATATGGAATGAACTAGGAGGGGCAATTAGAGTAGAAGAGTTGAATTCTTTTCTGGTCCAGCCAGGGAAAAAAATGAGCTGGGAGAAAGTGAAGTACTTTAAAATCTTGGTTGTTGTTGCTGTTTTTTTTTTTTTTTTTAATATGAGAAGGAAAAAGAAATAGGAAGAAAGGTAGATCATTGGCAATGGTTTGGCGGATTGGCCTAACACTACAAGGACGATTCCAGGGGGAGTCATTCACAACATAAGTCTATATGTGGCTCAGTGTCTATTGAGTCACTGCTATGGTAGGTAGCATGGTCTAGAGTGGCCTTTCCCAAAGTATGTTCTAAGATTAACTAGATGTTCCCAAGTTTAATTCTCAAATAAAATGGTTCACTTCTCTATCCCACATACTGCAGAAAGGCCTATTTCCCACCCTACTATTTCAACAATTCCTGAAGAAAACACTATGTCCTCCAGTTACTCCTCTAATTCCTGCTCTAGCTGGCTTCTCACTCATCTCAACTGCTCTCAAAATTGCTGCAGCTGCTACTTTCTTCTGTTTTGGCTGATGTACGGAACTGTCCCTTCCTCTTTGATTGCCCAAAACACCATTAACTCAAGGTCAATGTATGGAACTGACTTTATTGTTTTCCTTCTTCTGTGACATTCTTTGTTCATGGCTTTTGCCTATTTTTAGATTGAGCTATGTATTCCTTTTTTGTTGAATTATAGGAGTTCTTTATATATTATGGATCCAGTCCTTTGTCAACTTTAGGCATTTCAAATATCTTCTCATTTATAGTTCATGTTTTCATTTTCTTTAAGGTTTGATTAACATAGTTCTTAATTTAATATTGTCAAGATTCTCAGTCTTTTTTAAAAAGTAAGCATTTTGTGTGTGTGTGTCTTGTTTAACCAACCTTCCTTACCCTCAAGGTCAGGAAGATTTTAACAGTATCATCTTCTAAAAATTTTTAGTTTTGTTATTGATATTTAGTTCTTAGTCCAATGGAGATGATTTTTATTTGTGGTTTGAGTTAGAAACGAATTTCATTCCTCCACATATAGTTTTGCAAACTGTTTCCTAAACAGTCCTCCTTTTTCCCTGATGACATGCCAGCTTACTAATTTCACAAAAACAAAAAACAACAAACCCTATTGGTAATTGTATCGATGTTGCATTGCATCTGTAGATTGATTAGGTGGGGGCCAAGGGGCAATGATCTCTTTAAGAAGTTTTTCTTCCCAGCCTTTAACATGGGAATGTCTCTCCATTGATTTAGGTCATCTTTAATGTTTTCCATTAAAAAAAAAAAATCTTTTTTGATTTTGTGTGTTTGATCTCACAACAGAGAGAAATGTGTTTAAATTTCCTCTTAAAATGTGTTAAAATCTCCTCTAAAATTTTCCTTTTTTCCCTTTCTTCCCTTTTTTGGGGGACTGGGGGTGGTAGGTTGATAAGATATATCTTCTCCCACAGAAGGCAAGTATTTTAGCATGGTCCCATGGACTTTCGTCTCTCCTAGCCCTATAGAGCATCATGTTGACATTGTCTACAATTTTACTTCTGTGTTATTATGTATAAACTTTCACTTATTTGACTATTTTCTCCAAAAGTCTTTTCAAGGAGAGTCTTTATTGGCAAACTGAGTGTTTATATGCCTGAAAATATTATTATACCCTTATATTTGAGTGATAATTTGGTTGGATATAAATTCTAGATTCAAGAATCTTTTCCTTAAACTCATTAGACATATTACTTCATTGTTTTCTTACCTCATTGTTGCCATTGAGAAGCCCAATGTCTATCTGATTCTTGTTCCTTTTTGGGTGGTCTGCTCTCTCTAGAAGCCTTTAGAATTTTTTTGTTTATGAATATTTTATAATGTAGGGTGGATTTTCCCTTATACCTCTTGTTTGGCATACTACACTTCTTTCAATTTGAGGTCATTTGTTTTTACTTCAAAAGATTTCTATTTTTCTTTTTATTTTTCTCTATTTCTATAACTCCTGTTATCCAGAGATTGACACTTTTATTTTTATCCTCCATACTGTTTAATTTTCTATTTCTTTTTCTCTCCACACTGCTTACTGTGAGAATTCCTAACTTTGATCTTCCAATTTAGCAATTAATTCTTTAGCTGTATCCATTCTAATAGATGTACCCAATCCATTATGTTTTTGCCTTTTGCTTTCCTAACAGTGTATTTCAAAGAGAAAGTGTTTCTAATTTTGATGAAGTCTAATTTATTATTTTTTTCTTTACAGGCTTGTATTATTTTGCATTCTACCTAGAAAGAGATATTTGCCTAATTTTCTATTATGTTATTTTTTTCAACTACCTATATTATGTTTTTCATATATAATCTTTCTAGCTTTTTATAATTAAAATCTTATTTCATGTTATTCTCCTTCATCTCATTAAGTTTAACTATCATCCTTATTTTATATTCTCAGTCTGTCGCTTCTAATATTTCTGATTCAAATGTTATGTGTTCCCATGTTCATTGATGTTCTTTTCAGATAGTTTTGTTCCTCAGATATTTAGTTAGTTTTGCTGGTGAATTTATAAGCCACCCAAGGATTACCCACTACTCTCTCTTGGAATGTGTATTGGGTCAGGGAGAGGTAGAGCTCTAGGATGGAGAGTCCTGGGCCCCCCAAATCCACAGCTAAGCATTCCTGTTAATCCTGGCTATTTCCCTTGGTCAGGGTTTTAGGGACTGGCTTTTAGTCTCTTAGGGAGAAGCACTCTCTGGAGGAAACATCTCACTGGACCTTGGGATGGGTGAGTGATGCCAGAGGCTAGTCAGGCCTCATCTGCTTTCTTAGCTCATTACCTAAATCAGACTTATGCTTGATATTAGTCCATAGACCCCTGTACTGGGGTCTGAAATATTCTTGCTTCTATTGAAGGGGCAGGGGTGTTATCTCAGGTTATATGCAGGAAGAGGCAGGAGCAGATTTTCAATAACTCTTCTCTAAACTACATAATTTTTCACCTACAAAAATAGACATTTCATGTGGCACAATTGACACACATAGATATAGTTTTGTTTTTTGTGATAGTGGTAATAAAATGGAATTCTGTTCTCCACATTACTCTGTTTCTAGCTTTTCTGGTTTAACAATGTTGACATAAGAAATGTTTAAACTTGCAGAGAATTTTTATAAGAGTTTATTTGAGCCAAACTGATGACATAAGCCAGGGAGCAAGGTCTCAAAGCCTCCAGAGAATAACGGTTTTGCAACTTCTTTTATGCATTTGAAATTAAGGAGGGGACATATGGAAGATTGGAGAAAACAAGATAAGGATTGGCTTACAGGATAGTTAACAAGATTATGTGTTCTCTTGAGGGTTAATACCCTCTTGGAAGGGTATTGCTTCTGGTATTTCGAAAGTGTGTTAACCTAGATGCACAAAATCAATGGACAGGGCTGGCTTAAAGCCTTTCACTAAGAAAGTTGTAGGCCTGGGGTGTGACTACCCACCATGAGCTGCCCAGTTAGGAATTTATGGTCAGATTACCCTGTGAGATTGCTTTCCGTAGAACCCTTTTTTTTTTTTTACTTATAATCACGATGATTTATATCATCTTTTGTTTCTTTATAACTCCTTATAAGCCTAAATCAAATGTTATTCACAAAGTATCCCAGTGCTGATAAAAAGTTTGCTTTATAGTGAAACTGTGAAAGGACAGAAGATAGGGCTGGGCACAAAAATAAATATGATGGCGAGATTAGGGCTGAGGGGGAAGAGAAAAGGAGATTGACATTCCCCAGGGAAACTGACAGGCTAGCCAGCATCCCAGGTCACATCCATGTTCTCAAAACTACCCCACATTTCCTCTGACACCTAAAGCACCTACTATTAAGTACTTACTGCTCACATTACTGCTTGGCTCGCTTACCTTGGGTATCCGTGTGTTTAATCTGTGTTTTGTCTATCAGCTCTTTGAGGGATTCATAGTTGTACTCTACCCCTCACATCTGCCCCCCACCCACCTCCTATTACTCATACCTTTGCCTCCTGTGTCTGGTACATGGAAGGCAGCACTCACTGGAGCAAACTAGAAATCCCTCTCTCCTCTCAAAAAGAACTAGAGGTATGTGGTTAGTCTCTGGGCCGCAGATTCTAGTCTATCTAGATTTCTGAGTCTGCCTATGAGGTCAGGGAATTCTTCTGGGACAAGGACAGGGCGGATTGTCCTGAGATTGAAGCTTGGATCAGAACTATTGGATAGCGTCTAAAGTTGTGCACAAAGGAGAATTGACTTGTAGATCAGCTGGGAAGTTATTGTGATAGCCCTGATGCCCTGCGCCTCCAGCGGACTAGAACCCTGTGGGAGCACATAGCTGGCATTTTTTGCTTGAGATTAGGAAGTCTTTGCTTCCTCTGTGAAGAGGCTTAAATTCAATGGACTGTTGTGGTAGGAAGGAGTCTTTTCTTTTTGTAAAAATGAAACAGATTTGGCTCCAGCTGTTACAAGGTGGTGGGCAGATGAACTCTCTCTCTGTTGGTGGAAAGCCAGTTTAGGAGCATGTGGTCACATTTTTGTCTGACATCATCAAGAACATAGAGAGGCTGTGATTCCAGCCTCAGAGGAGTGAGCGTTTATCTCTCTGTGACTCTCCAAAGCCATCTTTACAGCAAGAAATGTCACAGCCTCAGTCATAGTAAGTCTCTTTTGATGACTTGATTTGGTTGATTAGGTTCCCTGTTATCACTCAAGGGCTGATGTCATTTCCAAATGTGGTGTCTCCAAGAGCCTTCCCAGACCTGGGGGACCCTGGCTGATTGTGAGATGAGGAGGCTGAGAGGCATGTTCCTGTGTTGCATTTCTTCCTGGTCTTGGTCTGGCGCTCTCGAAATGGGCTAATCATCTCTTTGACCTCTCCTTTGTGCTGAGAGAGGAAGGTGGGAGAGCGTGAGAATACAAATTCGAGTGAGAATTTAAGCTGCTCTTTTATACTTTGCCTCATTTTGTTTTCTCTGAGTGGAGTCTTTTTTTTTTTTTTTAGCATGTTCTTGGGAGTAGAACTTGTCTAAGTTTGACTTCAGTTTTTCAATCGAAGAAGAAATTGAGTATTTCCCAATTGCAGGTAGACTAAGGAGGGTAGATTGGGATTAGTTATGCAGAATGGTTGAATAGATGTGTGCATAAACATACAATTTGTTGGATGACACAAGAAACATGTTCTGAGGGTTATTTCCTTCAGGAGCTAAGTAGATCTTGTGTTGTGAAATAGTTAATACAGATGAAAAGCATTGACAGTTTAAAAAGAGTCTAACAAAATATCTTCCTCACCAGCCAAACTGTGAAGGCAGGACTTAATAGAAACCATGTAGGAGAGGTGTCAGTGAGCCAGGGAGGCTTGGGTCAGAGTTAGGATCAGATCCTTGTGACCTTGACTTAACTTTCTTCAGAGTGTGAACCAATCTGCAAAGCTGCCCGCATGTCAGCAGGCTCAGCCGAAGGGCACATGTGCTTGAAGTTTCTATGATGTTCACCTTGCTTTAATAAAGGCATTTAAAAGTCCAGGGTCTTCTCTTATACTTTGGTTGGTCAGTGATTGTCTTTTCATGAGGAACTGCAGATAAGTGTGATTGTCACCCTTGGGAGGTTGTGGGGAAGGAGGAAGGTTTTTCTTCACGAATCCTGAGAACCAAGGCCAATGGAAGGAAGTCAGAAGAAGGCAGATTTCTTAGACATAACCAGCCAATACTGGAAAAGGCTGCTTTGGAGGGCAAGGTACTACCTACTGGGTCTAGTTTTTGATGGGGGTGGGAGTGGAATATTATGTGCTTAGTCCCTTTCAATGCTTAAAGAATATGCTTTTAGCTCCTAGATTCTCAACCCTTGAGCCATCAATCTCTGAATTGCTAAAAGCATTGTATTTTTTAAAATATTTTTTATTACTTATGACTACAGCACCTGGTCCTCCTAGGACCGCTTAGCGTCCAAGATCAGACATCGGGCTTGTTCAGGGTGGCATGGCCATAGACCATGGACTGTGACTCCACTGGGGCACAAATCCAGGACCTTCTGCTTGTAAAGCAGATGTGCTCACTGCTACATTATGGAACCACATCCCTAAAAGCATTGTATTTTATCCCCCATCCCATCAAATAACTTGTCCCATGTCCCTCTACAGCTGCAGACCCTTATTAGGCCCTCTCTCAGAATGTCATTTATGAATTTCTCTTCCATATGGAGAACAAGAGAGAACGGGAGAGCACTGGGATCTTTTTATTATATTTTTGATGAGTGAATCCACTTGACTGTAGGAATCTAGAATATGTCTCTCAACTTTAGCTGGTCGCAGAATGTTCAGGAGGGCTTGGTAAGCCCAGATTGTTGGCTTCACCCCAAAGTTTGCAGTTTGGTAGGTCTAGGGTGGGGCCTGAGAATGTGCCTGGGTCACAAGTTCCCAGGTAATGCTGTTGCCACTGTCAGGGACCACACTTTGAGAACTGTTGCCTAGAGGATAGAGACTCAAGCCAGCCCGCTCTCAGTATGGCCCACATTACTGGAGGGGGCAAATTTATAAATATTAGGGCACATCCTCCTCATTTCCTACTACTTCCTCCTCTTTTATCCAGGCTCATTTGTCCTTGCCTTAGGGGCCTCCAAAGAAAACACTGACTCAGAACAATGCATCCCAGATCCAAAGTCACTTCCTCTAGGAAGCCTTCCATGAACCCCCAGGATTAGATGTCATGGCTCCCTATACTTCATGATAATTATCACACACTATTCAGTTCATAATTATTAATTCATGTAAGTTCTTAATTCATATCTCTCTCCCCCAGAGACTGTAAGCTCCACAAAGGCAGGATTTAAGAACAGTAAAAAAGAGATGAGGTGGTTGGGTGGGGGAATGGTGGTGAGGCACCCTCAGGACTGTGGAAGAGAGTGGAAAAACAGGGATTTTTGTCCTTAGGGAAGTACCTCAGGAGGTGGGGACGAAGAAAGGAGGCGGCCTGGGCTATTCACTGGGACTTTTGGCTCAGGTCTACCTCAGCTGTCTAGCAACTTCCTTATTTTTTCTACCCAACTCGGGCATTTCATTTCTCCAGATTTTAAAACCTAAGTTGGTGTTACTAGCTCTGAGCTACTTGCTAACTCTAAGCCTCAGCTACTGCACCCATAAAATAAAGGGCTAAAGCCACAGGATGGGAGAGAACCGAGTTCAAAACCTGATTCTGCTACTGCCGCATTTCCATGAGCACTTGGCTTTGTTAAGCTTCGGCCTCCCTGGGCATAAGGAAATGGTTTCCACTTTCTGACGTTGGGAATCTTCCAGCGCCCATGTGAGGGAATTTTTTAGTACAGTGCCTGGCACACATGAGGGCTCAATGCACATGAGCTACCATTGTCACCATCATCTTTCTTATCCTCTTCACCATTGTCACCATACCTGTCCTCCCCCCAATCCAAAGTTTCTGTGAGGTCCCAGTGGACAAAGAATTTCATAACACCAAAGCAGTGTCTGAATTCAAGGGCGTGCAACGCCCCAAACCTGCCAACAAAATTGCAGTAACATACTCTCTTCTGGAAACTCAAGACCTGTGCCCTTCCTTCACAGGATGCCGATGCAGGCGCTCCCCTTTCCAGTCCTTTGGTGGCTCTTGATATAAAAAAAATACGTCTTTTGTCCCTTTCTGTTCTCAGGACTCCAACGAACCAACTAAAGAATTGTTACTCAGAGCATTGTTCCTGGGGAAGAAAAGACCTGACACCCACCAACATCTACGTTGTGCCAAGAATCTACGGTTGGGTCGCAAGGATAGCACCTTGGGAAAATGAGAGTGAGACCAAGTAAGAAGCCAGCAGAGGTGTCTCAAGTCATCTCCAGGTAAGTGAGTAAGAGTGGCATTCCTCCTCCCTGCGGCTGGCCCCCTGGCCTTCTGCATGAGGTAGTTCTTGCCCTCTGTAACATAAAAGGAATAAAGAGATACCCAAGTCACATGATCTCAAAAGGTGGATCCTGGAGTTTAAACCCATTTTCTTTACTGACAAGGCCTGGAGATGAACAAACACTTTCCCAGGGTTACGTGGTGATTTGGAACTGGACAAAGACTCACTCCAGTTAAGTCCTTTTAACCTAATCTAATCTAATCTAATCTTATTTTATTTTATTATTAGTTTCGAGTGTACAGTACGTTGGTTGGACATTTATATAGTTTATGAAACGATCTCCCCAATTACTCTTTCTCTCCTTTGGCTTAACATCTAGCCATCAATTAGGTCTTTCTGTTTAAAGTAACGAGGTTAATGTTTAGTGTGATTTTTTTTTAAAGGCAGATTTTGTGCTGGTATTTATCATAGTTAGATAAGTTGTGAAAGACCTCTTTTCTCTGATTACTTATTTGCCGTTCTCTATTAACCTTGGTGTCCGAATTGATGCTATGCTGTTGGGTGAGGGAGTAATACAGTGTGAGAGTACAGGAGCGGGAGCCAGCCTGATTTCAAATCTCAGCTTTGCTACTTACCAGCTGTGTGACTTTGGAAAGTTACTTGACCTCTTTGAGTGTCCGTTTCTTTCTCTGTAAAATGGGATGATGTTACTTATGGAGAGGTTCTTATAAATTAATGCCTTGAGTTTTAGTAGTGCCTGACAAATAATAAGCACTGATAAATGCCAGTTATAATTACCTCCAAGTGAGTTGCTTAAGGCATGGTCTCCAACCTTTTGGCACCAGGGATCTGTGCTCCTATGAGAATCTCATGCCTGATGATCTGATTGGAGCTGAGGTGGTGATGCTAGCTCTGGGGAGTGGCTACAAATACAGATGAAGCTTTGCTTGCCCACCCTGCTGCTCACCTCCTACTGCGTGGTCTGGTTCCTAACAGGCCACGGACCAGTACTGGTCTATGGCCCAGGGGTTGAGGACCCTCGGCTTAAAGGAAAGATTGGAAGTCGATTGATTAGGGAGTGCATGCTCTCTGAAAAAGGCACTAAACCAATACAAATAAAGCATAGCTGGAAATGAACAAGGAGTCCAGCCATTAGCAGATGCAAATGAATTTTGGATATTTCTGTTATTAAAATGCTGGAAATCAGGATCTCAAAATTTAGGTAAATGACACGAGAAATGAAGAATCTATTTTGAAATTGTTACGATGGTGCCTGTGCCAGCTTTTGGGGGAAGGAAAGCACTTGGTTTATACAGAGGCTTTTGATTCAGAGGAGAGAGTTCTAGAGAAATCTGTGTGAGTCCCAGAGAGAGGACCAATGGGCTCCCAGGGTAATGGAGTGACAGGAGAATGCAAGCTCCCAACATGAAGTAGGGTGTGCATACAAAATGGAACTGTGGCGGGCCAGTGGAAATGCCACCAGTTTCTATATAAATTCTAGACCAAGCAGTTTTTTGAGAAAAAGCAAAGCTGCTTTAAATGACCTTCAAAGTGCTCTGGGTCAGTCTGGAGGGCTCCTTTTTCCCCTCTAGTCCTGTCTCCTGGGTAACAGCAGATAAAGAGCTACAAAAGAAGGGGATGATAGCTCAATCTTCTCTTGTTATATAACGGATTCATGGACTTTAAGAAATAAGTGCCAATGGGAAAGTCGTAAAAGGTATTCTCTGTAAGGTTGCTTTGGTGATCCAGAATAGCGTTTGAACTAAACTTGGGAAGCTGGCTGGTATCAGAAAAGAAGGCACGAATGCATGTGGACTTTGTTGATGAACTGCTTTGAATACTAGTGAGAAGCTGGGCTTCTGTAGTCTCTCCTTGAAGAGGGAGCATGTGGTTCACCCCACTCCAGCATTCTGGAGCTGAGGCTCTAGAAGGAACAGATAACATCACGCAGACTCTGGAGGAGAGACAGCATGTGCAGTGGGGGAATAAATAGACTCTGGAGTCCATAAGATCTGAGCCCATGCTTGTCTACCCATGTCCTGCTGTGTGACCTTGGGCAAGTTCCAGTACCCCTCTGAATGTCAGCACCTATCTATCAAATAGGATCATAGTATCCCCTTTGTAATGGTGTTACCAGGATTGAATGAGAAAATGTACAAGAAATTCAATGCACAGTTAGTGCTCTGTGACTGTAGCTCTTACTTCTTGTGGCATTATTAATGATTAGTGTGCAACAAAGTCTCATTACTGCCAGCTTCCATTCAGGTCATGCTAATAGCTCCCTTTAGAGATAAAAGTAGCTGTTTGTGATCTTCACAATGATCCTGAAAGGTAGAAAGGAGAGTGATTGTTATCAGATGACACTGAGGCTTGGCGGGGCTAAGCATCATTCCTGAGAACATCTAGGTAACAAGTGGTGGACCAGGCCTAGATGGAATACTACTCAGACAAAAAAAAAAAAAAGAAAGAAAAAGAAAAAGAAAAAAGAAAAGAAAAGAAAAGAAAATCTTGCTATTTAAAACATGGATGAATCTTGAGAGTATTATGCTAAGTGAAATAAGTCAGGAGAAAGACAAATACCATATGATTTCATTCATGTGGAATCTGAAAAACAAGAAAAAGCAAGAAACAAACTCATAGATATAAAGAACAAATTAGTGGTTACAAGAGAAAAGGAGGCGAGGGGGCCAAATGGATGAGGGGTCACTTCTGTGGTAATGGATGGTGACTAGACTTTTGGTGGTGATCACTTCTGTAGTGTATCAGATGTCAAATTATAATGTCGTACACCTGAAACTTATATAATATTTTATATCAATTTCACTTAAGTAAAAAAAAAGGAAGAAAGAAAGAAAAGGGCTAGTTATGAATAACAAGACACTTCTTTCACCTTTATCACACTGGAATTATTTTAGGCACTGGAGCTATGTAAGGACAAAATAATGATATAATATAATACATATAGATATATAACAATGATAATGTAATAATATTTATTACAAGAAAAGGTTCTCTCATTGCTCTTATCCCTTAGCAAATCACAAGGATTTTAGAAGCTGTGTGCTAGGAATGGGAACAAAGACAAATATATATTTCTCATTATAAATCATAGTATCACCGTGGTTCCACGATCTGAGCCAGGCACAGCTGGTCTCAGGCTCACTTCTGCATCTCTGTCAGCTCCCTGGTTGGCTGGGGGCTGGCTGGCCTAAGGTGTTCAGCTGAGAGGCTCATTTTGGCCCCATTGTACTTCTTATCATCCAGCAGGCTATCTGGGGCTTCTTCCCACGGCAGCAGTGGCAAAGTCCCAAGAGCGGCAAGAGAAGTAAGGCCCCCATGCATAATCACTTTTCTGGTTTTTTCTTGTGACACATTTGTTGTCGTCCAATGGCCAAAGCAAGTCACTGGCCAAACCCAGGTCACTGTGGGTAGGAACTCCCAAGGGAATAGATACAGAGAGGCATGTCCACGGTTGCAACTTCTACCATGTGTACAGTGAGCAGAACAGAAGGTGAATGCCAGGGTTCAATCTTTATCCAACCCAAGATTCTGGGCCATGAGCCAATGGCTGGTGTTCTTACTCCGACAAGCCTTCTTGGGTTCCCAAACGTATACAATTCATAATGTAGTTCCCCAATCTTTTCCCATCACAATGCACTATATTGTTCTTTAATTGTTTTAAGCTTTACAAGGGCAGGGACCATGTCTGCTTAACCACAGTAGGACTCCTGACATCTAATACTGAGATTGGCACGCAGCTGGTACCAAATAAATACTTGTTGAATGAATATTTATATAAATCCTCCTTTGAGAATTACAGAGGTGTTTTTTTATGTTTCATAATGAGGCTTTATTTAGCAGCCTGATATCCTCACCTGAGCTTCTCAGGGTTAGAATCATCTCTTACTATCAGTTGATAGGTGTAGATAAATTAAAACACAGCTCTAATAATAATAACAATAGCTGTTTATTTAGTACTTATAGTTGTCACTTATTAAGTACTTACTGTATGCCAGAATCTTAATCGGTATTACTTAATCTGCAACACCCATCAGGCGTGTCCCGAGATTCTATTAAACCTTCAGATTCAAAGACTGCTGCAGGCCGCATTTGGCCCCAGTCTGCCTGCAAAGCTCTAAGATGGGAACCACCGATTGGCAGCAAGGTGTTGTCCACTACTCCTTTTCTGAGGGAGTTGGTACAAAAGTCGCACACGGAGCAGGGCAGGTGGGAGGTGTCTCACTGGGCAGGTGCAGAATTCCGTATATACATTTATGGTTCCACATACATGCAATGTCCAGAATAGGTAAATCCATAGAGAAATAAAGTAGAATAGGGGGTGGAAGGAGGAGCAAGTGGGGAAATGACGGCTGATACGTACAGGGTTTCTTTTGGGGGGCGACGAAAAGGTTTTGGAATTAGTAGAGATGGTTGCACAACCTTATGAACATACTAAAAAACACTGAATTGTATGCATACTTTAAAAGGTGACTCTTTTGGTATGTGAATTATAGCTTGATTTAAAAATGTATACATTTAGTAATATACTAAAATAATGCATACATTATAAACAATAGCTAACAAAAGTTACAGGGTGAGAATTTAAAAGTCATAAGTAAAACTTCTGATGTTGTCTTCCCTCCAACAAATTGTCTTGTGCACTTCCTGTGGACCAGCCACTGTTTTAAACCATCTCTGAATAGGTTGTACCTCCAATTAGCAACTATGGCACTTCGTGAGAGCCCTTTTTGCTTTCACGATTGTTTTGATTTTCAGTAAATCAGTAATCAGTCCATAATAATAATTGTTAGGTAACATACATTGGTACTTACCAGGTGCCAAGCACTATTCTAAGTGTTCTGTTTACATACACACACCTCATATTCCTACATGGCTCTATTGTGTTATTGTTATTATCCCCATTTTACAGTTGAGGAAACTGAAGTTGCAATTTACCTAACTTTTCAGAGTCAAAGCTATTCTGTGGCTGAGTTGGGCTTCAAACCAAGCAGCTGGAGGCTATGTTCAAGGCCTGTGTTGACCTCTAGGCTGTGTCAAACACCTACTATGTCCCTGCACCCTGGGAGATTTTCCTCTGATTGCAGAGGGTATGAGATTACAAGTAAATGGAAGACCAGAACCGATATTTATAAGTTCTCTGAAGGATATATAACAGCCAAGTTCTGTGTCTTCCGGAACCCCTTGGAATGAAAAGGTTATGTGTGAGCTTTAAATCAAATTTTGTTTATGTAAACAAATAACAAAACCCCCTGAAAATTTTGTTTATGCCTTTGAGCTGGACCAGAGAGGGTTTGGGATGTTAGGGGTGACAGGTATCCTGCCAAGACCAACTCTGGCGGAATTCACCCAGCTTGAGCTACTGGGATTCTGTGGCTGAGTGCCCAGCCTTATGCCAGTGTTAGAAGGCTGGATTCTTGGCTTCCTTTCTTAGAGCTGAAAAGTCCTTAAACACTAGGGAGGATTTGCTGCAACACACTAATTGTTAGGCAAATCACATAACATCTGTGAGCTGCTCAGGATATGGTAGAGACAATAAAATTCCAATGAATTTTGACATAGGATATCTGACATTTATTGACTAGGGACTCTTGAATTATAGTCTCTATCCAGTATAATCAATAAAATTAATAGGATCTAAATTTATTGACATGAAAAGATTTGTATAATATAGTATTTCATAGATAATTTGTAGATTTTAAAAGAAGAAATTTAAAAGTACATTTAGAAAGAGCATGGTTCCATTTTTGCATTGCTATTGTTACGTAGTTATCTGGAGAAAAATATCAGGAAGGGTATATACCAAAATGTTAACAGACCTTTTTCTACAATAGTAAAGGTGATTTTGATTTTTTAAATTATGAGCCTGTATTTTCTGACTTCTTTGGTAATAAGTTCACATTGCTTTTATAATTAGAAAAGAAATTTTTAACAAGCCTGATCCTGTCTGATCTCGGAAGCTAAGCAGGGTCATGCCTGGTTAGTACTTGGATGGGAGACCACCTAAGAAGACCAGGTGCTGTAGGCATAAAAAATAAAAAAATAATAAAGGATGGTAAACTGACAAGGTCCTTGCAATCTGTGAGGTCAGCCAAGGGTTGCCTTGCCTAAAAAGAAATAAAAATAAAAATAATTTTAAAAAGAAAAGACATTTTTACTCAGAGAGCCTCCCTATCCTGTTTCAATTAGGTGGAAAGAATGACTCTGTGATGAAGATCATACTTCTGAAATTTTGGCCTTTTGAAACTGTCTTGGCGAATGTCTACTTTTTTGGAATTTTTATGAGAGTTTAGTTGAGCCAAACTGACAGCATATACCAGGGAGCAAGGTCTCAAATGCTCCAAGGAATAACAGTTTTGCAGCTTCTCTTATGCATTCGAAATTAAGGAGGGAACATATGGAGGACTGGAGAAAGCAAGATAAGGATCGGATTACAGGACAGTCAACAGGATTGTGTGCTCTGTGAGGGTTAATGCTCCCTGCAGGAGTATTGCTTCTGGTATTTCAAAGGTGCCTTGATCTAGATGCACAAGAACGATGGACAGGGCTGGTTTAAAATCTTTCACTAAGGAAGTTGTAGGCCTGGGGCTGGACTGCCGGCCTTGACCTGCCCAGTTAGGAATTTATGATCAGATAACCTAATTTCCATTTCTATTTGATTTCCTCCTCGAAGTACTACCCCTTTTTAGAGGTCATTTTAAGCAGAGGAAGCTTTAGTGTGTAATGAGGCACCACCTACAGACAGGCTCCAGGGAATTTCTTCAACAATAATGTCTATATGTGCTCCCCATCCACATGATCATCTATCGACTACTAATTTGTACTTCTTTAACCCTTCACCTCATTCTCTAGGGAATGCAGTTGGCATTAACAGAATGGCTAGGTGGAGATCCAGAAGGGAGAAAGAGCAATTAGGGGGATTGTTTTATAAACTATACAGATGTCTAACCAATGTACTGTATACTTGAAACTAATAAAATTAAATTAAATAAAAAAGAGTAATGTCCTGCTAGAAACCTCGAAACCTCATGACATTTTACTTGAGATTACAGATCCTTCAGGAAACAGGGGTCTCTTCCACTCCGCCCATGGTCCTCAGTATCTGGTGTTTAGGCTCCCAATTGGTGAAGATATGAGCGAAGCTGACGAAGCCCTGACACTGCCTCCTCTGGGCTTTGCTTTTCTCCAGGATTCCCAGCCCCTGCTGCTGAAAACAGAGAAGAAAGGACCCAGGCGCAGCCGGTGTACTCCCACCATGGGGCAGAGCTGCCAGCGAGCATGTGTAAGATCTCTCCCAGCTTTTCTCTGACTTCTTATTGTCACAGGCACCATGGCCTGTTCAGCCTACTCCTTCTCAGTGGGGAGCTATGTTGGGGTCAGTTTTACAGGAGAAAAATCCCAGACCAAGAGCATAGCAGGGACATGTTATGGGACAAGGCAGGAGTCCCTCAGATTTGGCCTCTAACTCTCCGTGCAGGTTAATTCTCACCTACACCAGTTAGGTCCTGACCAAGGGGAACCCAAGAGGTCGGTCACATAACCCCTCTGGCTAGTCACTTCTTAGAGGATTATGTGGTGAAGGCACAAATGTGTGCTGAACACAGGAGTGTGCCTTTTCCTTTCTAAGAGAAGCCTTGGCCAGAGTTTATGTTGCTATGTAAAATCAGAGCTCATTCCTGCCTTTTAGAGAGAATTTAGCTTCTCTTCTGGCTGTTGAACAAACCCTGGAAAATGTTTATAGAATAAATTATATTCTCCTGAGTAGCTGGCTCATTTTAAATTAACCTGTGCTGCAGATGGCCCGTCTGGAGCAAGAATTACAGTTGCTCCCTTTTTATAGTTTGGGAAATTGAGGCACAGTGCGTTTAAGCACAATGACAAACACAGGGCTAGGATTTATGGAGTACCTTGAGGATAGAACTCAGAGCAACATCTCAATCATTGCTGTGGCCTGGTCTGTTTGCCTTGTGAGGACATTTTCCTGGTAGCCCTTGGGTGACAAATTAGTTCCCGATTAGCATCTGAAAATGGGGAGGAGGAGTTCAAGCTCAAGGAGCTGCTGTTGCCCGCAGGTGAGAAGCCTGGGCCAACCTAGGGCAACAGGCAACTTTCCCTCAGTTTAAAAGGCCCCTGCATCATCTCTCAGAAAGGGTTTGCAAAGTCCAGCCCAGATGCATCCTTCCTACTACGCAGGGCTTTGACAAAATCGCATTTGATCTTGTTTATAACTTGCCCGCACGGGAGTGCAGTCTTAGTCTCATTTGCAGAATCTGAGGCTCTCGTTTGGGTTACGGTGGGGTGGAGAGTGAAGGCCACTAAATACATAAACCTGAAGACTCTCTAGCCCCTGAATCCCCTATGCCTCTTCTTTCTCTTCGCCTCCTTTACTCATGAGGGTGAAAAAGTTTGCCAGCTCTGGGAAATGAACAGCACCTCTAAACCAGGAGTTTTGTTTGAGATGTCCTTACCATCTCTTATGGTCCCCACTGCCCCCTTCCTGTGTCCTTGCCTGCTCCTGCCAAGCTTTGCCAGCCCCAGGCAAAATGCCACTGAGAGTTTAAAGCAGGCCAGACTAGCCTTGGAGAGGTGGCACAAAGCAGTCAGTGTCACAGGTGCCAGGTGGCAGTCAGCAGGCTCAAGTACTCGGAGTTCAGTGTCAACCTGTGGGTCTAGAGCTGGTACTACAGAGTCCAGAGAGGGGAACACAGGCTCTTGGATCTCAGATACAAGGTGGAAACCCAGGAGTTGGAAATTGGTTTGACCCCACAAATAGCCCAGGGTAGGTTGCAGTATTGCCCTGTGCCTCTGTACATCCATGATCTTCACTGTAGCTACTGCCATTTAACGAGCAATGGCTCTGTGTCAACCACTCCACTTTATACAATCTTCTTTAGTTTTTAACGAAAGCCTAAAAAATAGGCAGAGCTCTATTTTACAGATGGGGAAACTGAGGCTTAGAGAAGTTAAATTACTTGCCCAAGTTTGCACAGCTGATCAGTGGCAGATCCAAGGCATGAATTGGGTCTGACTCCAAAACTGTGCAACTCCAACCACAACTTCCTAAGGGCAGTTATATTTTGAGCTGTTCCACAATTAGAAATGTTATGCTCTGGATATTGAATTCCCACTCTTAATCTAAGAAAGGGCCCCAAATTGTATGGTTCATTTAGCTCCTTTGTCCTTGGCTTCTTGGCTCTTCCAAATACCAGATAGTGTGCTTCACTACTGCCTTACTTTTAATTCTCACGTAGGCCTGTAAGTATCTGCAAGGCTTCATTAGAACCCTTCGGCAGGACGTTTGCTCTCATGGGAATATCAATATAAGGCCTAGACTATTTGGGCCTTGGGCACGTAAACAACTTGCCCAGATTGTCCCCATCACTTGGACTGTTTATAGGATGCATTTTTCTGCTTCCTGGTTCCCTAGGACCATGGTTTCTGTGAAGATTCTTTGATTTGGGGACTACTCAGAACAGGGCATAGTTTTTCAGTTCATGAACAGCAAATATTTATTGAGCACCTACCCTGTGTGAGGAAGGACAAGAAGTGCTAAAAAGATGGTCCCTGCCCTTCAGGGAGGAGACATAGGTTATCTCTGATTTTTACAGGTATTGCTGGCTGTGCATCTGTAGGCTGGTATGCAACCTTTCAGAAACCTCAGTCTTTTTTTTATAAAGTAGAAGTGTCTCTGGTACTATCACTCTGGGTTTCAACCTTTCTCACCCACCTGGGGTGGTGGTTGCAAGAATGCCAAGAGCAGCAAGAAAGGGCAAACGCAAGCTTTGCTGAAGGAAGTCCCATGGCCAACCCCAGAATCACTTTGATTGGATTACATGAGAGCATGGGTACAAGGAGAGTTTTTGTGGCTGCTTTTGCAAAAAAAATTTACTACATACTTCTTATCTCTTCAGCTGCCATCATGAGGAAATCCACACGGGCCTCCTTCTTGATTGGCGGCAGCTTCCAAAATCTGTGAGGCATGGGAAATGATGAAAGGGCAGGATGCTGATTCACCTCTTTCCAAACCCCAGCAAGAGCTGGTTGCTGCTTGATGGCCATGTTCCCTCGATACTCATCTGGGAGGCATTGCATCCTGTAATCTTGGGGACATGCGTGGCCAACGGTTCAGCAGGGACAGATCCCTATATTCCATACCTCCCCTATACTCCTCTCTAGCAGCTCAGCCAGTCCTGTGCTTCATTATCGACATATCCATATTCTCTAGTGGATTATGGCTCCCTGAGAGCAGAGTCACTTGTTTTCATCTTCGAATCTCCACTTCTTAGCACAGTGCCTGTCACCTATATAAGTACTCAATAAATGTTTCTGTGAATGAATTCACTTCTAATCTCTGCTGCATTTCATCCACAGAATCATTAATTGTGTTAAAATTTGCTTAGTTATTTCAAGGTTGCCTATCCTTACTTTTGCTTTCTGAGCATAATTGATGAGTTATAAGCACCAATATGTTGTGAATGCAAGTTCTAATATACCTTTGTAACATGTTATCTTATCCTGTATTTGAGGAGGAAGCATGCGAAAGGCCAGTCCAGCCCCCGCTTACTAAAGCTAAGGTAAGGAACCTAAATATTCTATTTCCCTTTGTAACATTTTCTGTAAAAGGGAGATATGATGTGGCAATGCCCTGTGGGACTTCTGACCATGGTTTTAGTGAGTCAAGCAGCTTGCAGTGCATTCCCAGAGTGAGGAAGAGTGCTAACTGTAAACTGCTCGCTATTGGGCCCTGCCCACCGCACAGGGCAGGTGCTTTCTGAGGGGGCCGTGGTTATGAGGTTTCCTTCTTAGCACTCTCTTGGAAGCAAAATGCTAAGTATCAGAGCTAACCACAGGGTCTTCCTGCCTTGGAGCTGCATGGCATACTGCCTATGGAAGAAACTCTGGGAGAGGGAATGGGATAGTCTTTCCCTTTTTTCCAATGTGCAGAATCAGGCATGCCAGGAACTTGGCATCCATTCCTGCACTTGAACATGGATGAGTTTCAGATGCTTCCTATTGACATATTCCATATGGTCCCAAATTACAGCATTTTCTTTGCTATTTGTGATGGCCTCTCACCCTCTCCCTTATTCCCCAAGTTGGCACCTTACCATGCCTTTAAAATTACAATAGTGTAGATCTGAGGTGGGTCACTTCATGAGAAAGTGGTGAGGTAGAGCCTTGAAGAGCCAACTTGCTGGGAAAAGTACAGTAGCTTGTGATTTCTCCTGCACCTTGGTCCCTTATCTGGTTCCAGGTGAGGCCCGAGCCTGTGTCTGGATTCATAGCCATCTCTACCCTGCTCCTCATTGCACTGACTGAGCAGCTATACTCTTGTTCTTTCAAGAATGAATTAGACAGAGGCTTTGGCTTCTGAGGACTTACGGCTGAGAAGTGAAACTCAACATACCAAAAAAAAAAGTTACAATGTAGGGTGGCATGTGCCTCAAGAGCCAGATGAGGGAGAGATCAATCCTGTCTTGCAGTGATAAGGAAGGTTGGATAGAGGTAGTGAGATTTGCAGAGGGTCTTGAAGCAGAAGAAGGAATTTGCAAGGCCAGGAAGGATTTCACAAGCAGAGAGAGAGCAGCAAGTGCAAAAGAAGAGCCTTGAAGGATGGAAAGAAGGCTGGAGAGTCTGACTGGTGTGGTGCTGGTAGGGAAGGCAGGAGGGGAGGCTGATGAAGTTAGTTAGGAGGGGCTGGGATTGGATGTCTGGGTAAGGAACTCTATCTGTGGGCCCAAAGCATTGTTTTCTGTGTGGCAATGACAAGGAGCATGAGCCTTGGGCATCCAGGAAACTAGACAGGGGGCAATAGAGGTAAATATAGAGAGATCTCCAGAGTGGGGGTGCGTGTAAGCTGATCCACCTCAGAGTGGGAAGAAAGTATTGCAAGTTCAACCGCTACCAAGTTTTTAAAGACCAATCAACACTGGTAACCTTGCTTGGTCAACCTTGTACCCAAGGTCTTACACAATGAAGAGTAGGCTAATAGTGGCCCCCTCCTTTGTTTACTGGGTTATTTTTTAGCGTTACTCTTTTATAAATGTCTGGTTGAAGTAGTTTTATGTGTCATGTTATCTGACTTTAACCTGTTAAGGACTGAACTGTGTCCTTCCCAACCACCAGTTCATATGTTGAGGTCTTAACCCCTAATACCTCAGAACATAATCACATAGAGAGATTATGTCTTTAAAGAGGTAATTAAGTTAAAATTAGGTCTTTAGGATGGGTGCTAATCCAGTTTGATGGGTACCTTTCTAAGAAGAAGAAATTTGGGCATACAAAGAGACATCAGGAAGGTGTGCACACAGAAAGCAGACCATGTGAGGAAGACAGGCATCTGCAAGTTAAGGAGGAAGGCCCCAGACAGAACCAAACCTGCTGACACCTTGATCTTGGACTTCCAGCCTCCAGAACTGTGAGAAAAATTTCTGTTGTGTTAGCCACCCAGTCTGTGGTATTTTGTTATGACAGGCCTAGTAAACGAATATAACACGAAAAGAACCCCAAAGTGCAAACAATCAAATGTCCATCAACTGATGAATGAATAAAGAAATTGTGGTATATACACACAATGGAATATTATTCAGAAATAAAAGAGAATGAAGTTCAGCTATATACTATGACATGAATGAACCTTAAACGCATTATGCTAAATGAAAGAAGACAGTCACCAAAGATCACGTACTATACGAATCTATTTATATAAAATGTCCAGAATAGGTGAATCTGTAGAGACAGAAAGTAGATTTGTAGTTGCCTAGGGCTGGTGAGCATGGGGGTTTGGGAAATGACAGCTAATGGGAACCAGAGTTTCTTTGGGGGATGAAGAAAATGTTCTAAAATTGATTGTGGTGATGATCTCACCACCTTGGAATTGAATTAATAATTGCGTCGTACATTTTAAATGAGTGAATTATGTGGTGTGTAAATGACATCTCAATGAAACTGTTACTTCAAAACACACTTCTTAGCCGAGAAGTAGAAAGTATGTATGAATATACTACAATGTGTTTATGAGCTCACCTGCTCATAGACATTGGGGTTGTTTCTAGTTTTGGCTATTACTAACAAAGTGTCATGAATATTTGTGTAGAACTCTTTCTGTGGACATAGGCTTTAACTCCTCTTGAGTAAATATCCAGGAGTGGAATTGCTGGGTCAGGGGGTAGGTGTTTATTAAACTTTATTAGAAACAGCCGAATAGTTCCAAAGTAGCTGTATCATTTTACACTCCCAGGTACCTCATCCGTTTTCATGTCTATGTTTTAGGTATGCTTTCTAATATACATATTAATACTGTAGTATGTAGTGATAGTTCTAAATAAATTGTGTATTATTGTGATTAAAACAGACAAGCTCCATAGCCTGGGGCTACAAGAGAGTCGATATTGCTAGAGACTTTGTATACATCTCCTAGGGCTGCAATAACAAATTACCACAAAATTTCAGAAATTTATCATCTCACAGTTCTGTGGGCCAGAAGTCCAAAATCCCTCCTGATCCCTCCACAGGCTCTTTCTTGCCTCTTCCACCTCTGGTGGCTCCAGGCATTCCTTGGTTTGTGGCTGCAGAACTCTCTCTAATTCTGCCTCCCTCGTCACATGGCATTCTCCTTTCATTCCCTATGTCTTCTCTTCTGCCTTTTATCAAGACAGTCAAGGGATTTGGGGCTCACTGGTAATCCAGGATCATTTTATCTTGAGATCTTTACTTTAATCACACACACAAAAACCTTTCCTAATAAAGTCACATTTACAGGTTGTAGCTCTTAGAGAGGCACCATTCAACCTACTACAGCCCTGTTCTAGCGGCACGAATAGGGAGGAGAGGATGGATTCAAAAGAGTGCCTAGGTTTGATTTGTTTTTTTAATATTGTTTGTTCCTGAGATACATTTATAGGTAAAATTGAGAGGGTTTGGTGATAGATTAGATGTGGGTACTCAGGAGGAAAAAGAGCTCAAGAATGATGTCCAGGTTTCCGGCGTGGGTGACAGGGAGATGGTTCTGTCTGGAACACCCTTTTCCCAGACACTGGCATGCTCCCTCACTTTTATCTGGGTTTCTGCTCAAATGTCACATCATAAGAGAGGCTTTCCCTATCCATTCTACCTAAAATAATACTCCTACCTTCTACACGTTCAACCTGGGTATTAGGATAAGATTTGGCTTACGGTAACAGAAACCCTGAGATAGCACTTAGGTTAACACATGAAATTTTATTTTTCTCTCAGGTTCTAGAAATCTGGAGGTAGTGAGGCTGCTATGGGGCACCTTGGTGACAGGCACACAAGTTCCTTCTCTTTTATTTTGTTGCTTTGTTTTGTGTGGCTGCTGTTCCCAAGGTTATCTTACAATCCCAGATAGTTCCTGGATCTCCAGCCAGTCTGTATGTATTTCAGCCAGCAGGAAGGAGGAAGGAGGGCTGACAGAGAGACCATTGCTGTGTCTAAAGGAAGATTCCTGGAAGCTACTGAAGACACCCACTCTTGTCTCTTTAGCCAGAACCTTATCACATGGCCACATCTAGTTACAGGGGAGGCTAAAAATGTAGTCTTTATTTGGGGGATGGGGAATCTGAATTCAACTAAAATTGGAGTATTCGTTTGGACAAAGGGGAAATGGAAATTGTAGGTTATAGCTGAGATGGCCACATTCTGCTTTTTCCCCCTTCCTCTTAGCACCTGATCTACTGTATACTTACTTTGTGATTTGTTTACTGTCTGCCTCTGCCCACCAGAATGTGGGCAAGGACTCTGTCTTGCTCACCAGCACATTTCTAGTGACAAGGAAGTGTAGGAGAGATTTGGTGCTTCACAAATATTTGTTGAGTGACTAAATGACAAGGTGGAGAATTGAGAGGAAAGAGTAAATTTAAGATAAAGAAAATGACCATGATGGAAGACCTATTGAGTTGCAGGTGCCTATGGGATATTTAGGGATTGATGTTCCCAGGGAGTTAGAAACATGAGTCTGGAGCTTGGGAGAGAGGTAGTAGCTGGAGTATTTGATAAGAGTGATTCTTTGGGTAGGGTACCCTTGGACCCTCAGAGGACAGTGAGAGAGGAAGGCACACTCAACCATTAGCAGAATCTACCAAGACAGATGCCCCTACTGGGATGGGCAGCTGCTTCCATACTTGGTTATTCAGATCTGCCTTACTGACCGCTTGGTTTGAGAATGCTCTTTGCAGGAGGGCTCTGCAGAGCCAGGGTCCATGTGCCACGCTTTACAAATCTAACCAAGTACCACTTGGTACCCCCAGGCTCCATGCGGGTCCTTGAATGCATCTGTGACTGAGATATCACTGGGCCTGGCTAGAATAAGAGAAATAAAGATAGTATGTGAATATTTCATCTTGTTCGAGGGGTAGGTCTGTCTGGAGCTTAATTCTTCTACTCAGTAGCCATGTGACCTTGGAGAGTCACTTAACCTCCCCGGGACTCAGTAGTCTCATCTATAAAATGGAGATATAACTACCTCATTGGGTTGTTCTGAGGGTCACACAAGTTATTAATATAAATAAAGAATTTATAACCTGGTCTGTAGTAAGTTCTACCTAAGCACTAGCTATTATTATTATAAAGCCAGATGTATTTAGTTTAAAAAAGCACCCCTTATTTTTACTTCTCTGGGTTAAAACATCTTTTCCTTTAAAGACCCGTGGTGGTAGAAGATGAAAATTATAACTTTAAAAAGTATCCATTCTTAGCAAAATAAAAGTCAGTACCTAGTTCTTTGCTTAGGTGTTGGCATGACCATTTCCCTTAGTCTTTGGGTATTATTTCTAGGGGGCAGGAGTGAGGACCTTTTGTTGGCCCCATGATGGCGTTGTGTGTGGGCACTGGGTGAACCATCCCAGGAAACTCAGGGTAACCAGCATGGTGATTTGAGATTGCTCTGTTCCAACAAGATACTGGCTTCCTTTGGGGAAGGAGTCAGCCTGAGATAAGAAGCAGGGCTGAAGCTAGGCAGGCCTCGGCGTCTGGTTAACCCCTCTTCCTCCAGCCCATATTCTTTATGCGTAGGAAACTTGTCGGGCTCAGAGGCAATGGAATGAGAATGAGATGTACAGGAAGTAACAGGGCCAGACTGGCTTTCCTTGGTTCCCCTGAGGGACTGTCATCCCCAAAGGGGAGCAGAAGACTTCTTATGACAGAAGCTGGGAAAGGTGTCTGTGGAGGTCAGGGCCTTCTAGCTGGTAAACAGGTCAGGGTTGAGCAAGGGGAAGGCAGACAGGTGCCTTAATGATACCTGAAGGGGTTGAGACTTGGGTAAAGCAAAAGAAGTGCTTAGGGTGCAAAATCTGGATGCAAGATTGAACTCTTGCACACCTACACACTTGTCTCATCTTATTTTAATCCCAGCCTTACTAACTGAGGCCTTCTTCCTGTAACTTCCAGTTATCAGTTGAAAACCTAAAAGCCTACAAGGGCCGGTCAGCAGTGTGTATCAGTGAAGTGGGTGGGCTGGGTGGGGGGCCTGGGGCAAGCTGCAGCACCCCTGCCCCGTCTGAAGGGGGCAGTGAGCCCTCGTTCTAGCTGGTTGTTGCAAAGATAACATGGGCCCTATGGGGCTAGACCTTAGATGCCAGAAACCTGGATTTTAAAGTGAAAGCTCTTAATTTTCAAGCTCATATTTATAAAACATTAGATGGGTCAAATAACATATGTTGTAGGACATGTTTTAACCTGGTAGTTACCAATTAATAACCTCTGTTACAATATTGTCAGAGGGCAGAACTTTGGGCGAATGAAAGAGGAAAGGAGACAGGCTGAGAATGTGATTTTACAAACCCGGCAACAACAGGGACTGGGCACCAGTGTCTCCTTACCAGCTTTCTCACGCAGGAAGTAACAACTGTCTGAAAAGTTGATGAGAAAGTCACAATGAGCTTTCATCCCAGAGTCCTCTGGATGGCAGAGCTATTAAGACCCCAGAGAAGTGCCTTCAGCATTGTGCAAGAGAGACTGCTAAAAATAGTAGGGGTTGATTCATCTCAGAAACTTCCTCCTGGAAAGTTAGGAACTAAATCAGTCATTCGCATTCTTGGCAGCACCTGCGACTCATCTGGGGATCTGTTAAAAGGTGATGTTTGGACTGTATCCCCAGATCAGTTTGGTCATCATCTCTGGGGCTGGCCTGGGTATCAGCGTTTGTAAGAGCTCTCCAGATGATTATTTTGTGCAGCCAGGCTGAAAAGCACAAATCGAAGTAATACAAAACGCTGGGTCAGCCTCCCTTCCAGGAAATTCTTTTCAGAATGTGCCGTGCATGACGGGTCCCCCCAATGTGTCAGGATTCCGAGATGCTGTCATGGTTTGGGTGCTGGCCTTAATTTTTCTTTTGTTGCTTTCTCTTTATCATTGAGACTTTAAATAAGCTCTTTAACCTCCATAACCCTCAACGACTGATTAAACGGGGATAATGATATTTATCTTTCTAACCTCACCAGGCTGTTATCAGGAGAAATGAGGCAATAAATGAGAAACTGCTCCGTAAACTGTCAATATTAGGCAAACATTGCTCTTACCAGTGTGTTTCCAGGTGCCGGGGTGCATGCAGCTCTGATCCACTGGAGAGAATTTCTAGAGTAACATTCCTAGTGCCGTGGGTCAGATGTGAATGTTTACATTCTGATTTAGCTGCAGGCTGTGTTCTCTTGTCAGCATGTGTGTTTTGGGGGGTGGCAGCCTGGCACTGTCTGACCCCAATCCCCTCCACTCCAAGTCATACAAGAGGAAGCACAGTAAATGAACAGAGAAACCCAGGGGACTTCAGGGAGAGGAGAGGGCCAGATGGAGGGTAAAAGAAGGAGGCCTACAGAAGTAGACTTCTTGTGGCCAAGGTTTTTGCTGCTCTTCATGAGAGCCCAGAGAGTAATCAGCAAAGGGGCTTAGTTGGGGTCTAAGAGCTATGTGACAGCAAAAAGCAGTGAAATAACAAATAAATGCATGCTGTGATAACTGGCAAGATAGAAGGGACACAGGCCCAGTTTTGAGCCCAGTGCAGCATGGGCCCTGGCCTCAAGAAGCTGCCTGATTGGGGCCGATAAGGCCGGCCCCCAAGAAGACAGTCAACATATCAGGCAGTTTGTCATGACTCAGTGTTACTTATCTGAGGCGCAGGCTGCAGTGAGGTAGTGGGAAGGATGGACAAAGTATTGGCTTGGCGGCATCAGAACCGGGTTTGAGTCCCAGCTCCAAATTCAGCCACAATCTGACACTGGGCAAGATGGCACACTGGCTGCATCTCAGGTTCCTCATGAATAAAGAAGGGTCTTGGTCTAAATCTAGATGGACTCTGAGTACAGTCTGAGTTTGCCCTGTGGAGGTGCTGATGCCTGGGAGACTGGGGTGAGTAGTTATTTCAGGGATGGCTTTATGGGGAGGGTGGGTGTGCTGGGCCTTAGGTGAGAAAGACACTTGGTCAGGTGGAGGTGACTGCAGAAGTTAGGGCAAGCAAGGCAATATGAGCAGGGGCTCAAATGGAATGAACATGGTGGGGGCTGAGGACAGTGGGAAGTGGCCTTGCTGTGGCAAAGGGCAGAGGAAGAGATAAGTGGGGATGAGTAGAGTCAGATTACAGAAAGCCTCAGACACCAGGCAGAGATGTTTAAATTGGGTCCATCAGGAAGGAGGGGGCGATAGAGGGATTTGGGGCAGGGCTATGATGTGATTAGGCTGTTTTTTATTAGGAATAATGTGACCTGGACCTCAGAATGACTTGGATGGCAGGAAGCCAGGAACCAGGAAGGGCAGCTAGAAGACACTTGTAGTATTTCTGGCATTGGGTGATGAGAACTGGGGGTTGGGAGAGGCTGTGGGTTAGGCCAAGAGATATTTCTCAGGAAATACTGTTAGGCCTTGGGGCCTGGCAGCACTGAGAAGCAGTTTCTGAAAGGCCAGAGAAGAGGAAGCATTGGCAGCCTCCCTGCATGCAAACAGAATATCTCAGGGTAGCCTGGCAAATGGGAGGGTCAGCATGTTTCTGCCAGAAAACCTGTTTCTGGTTTATGATACTGTTAAGGAGGTAGATCAGGTTTTGAGGGTCTTGAAGCTTAAATAATTTTGGGAAACTTCTTTGGAAAGTAATACGAATTAAATATATACAATTGCTAGGACCTCTCAATGCCTAGAATAGGAAGAATGCAAGTGAGAAGCCCTGAAGTTTAAACCTCTTCAGCTCCCCGATCTTATAATACTTACCATTTATTAAGTGTGTATTACAAGCAAGTATTTTATTTGTGGTATCTACAACCAAGAAGGGTGGGTGAGCATTAGTATCTCTATCTTACGGATGAGGATGCAGGCTCGGAGAAGTGACTCAGGTTGCCACAGCCACCAAGTCAGAGATTGAGTGCTGCGCTCTGTTGAGGGATCTGGCCTCACCGGCCAGATGTAAGGTCCTCTTAAGTGAAAGCAGCAGGCAGGCCCCTGAGGTTCCTAAGAAGGGTTGTCCTGAACCTAAGATATCTTCCCCTGTTTCCACTGTATTTTTCCTAGGCCTGGCCAGGGGCCCTCAGAATCCAGGGCTGGGGTAGAGGTGTGTGGTGGTGGGTAGACTCTAGCCCCAGGGTCTAATTCTGGACGTACAACTTCCTGGTTGTATGAAGTCCCATAAGATATATGGCCTCCCCAAGACTCAAATTTACCTGTCGAATCAGGATAGTAACCACTTCGCTGTATTTTAAGCTCACTACATGTCATCTTGTAAGGCAGCAAAGCTCATGGTGGGGGGCGGGGTGGATCCAGCATGCAGAAGCAATTAATCTAAGAATCTTTACGATTGCTCTCAGTCCTAATTAGCAGCATAAACACCTCGGATTCTGTACCTCCCCTCCCCCATTTGAAGCTGACCGTCTTTCCAGGGATCCCTCCTAGCTGGGTTAACTTCCTCTGGGGAATTCAAAATTTGGCACTTGGGAGGGGCGCCTAATTGTTCCCTGACCCTAGCGAGCCTGGGTACCCAAGAAGTGGAGGCCCGGAGGATGGGGTCAGGCCGGGGCCTGCGGTCCAATTTCGCCCAGCAGGCATTTGCCCTCTGAGGATAGCTGCAAGAACCTGTGACTGGCCGGCGGGGGGTTGGGCGTTGTTCTTGGTTTAGAAATACAAATCCGCCAGCCGGAGATTAGGCCGGGCTGGCGGGAGGCACCGCAGCACCGGTGGGGCGGGGCGGGACCGGGTGATGCGCTGCGCGTGAGGACCCAGGTGGGGCTCCGCGATTGGCCTTCGGGCCCACGAGAGCCGGCTGGCGCGGGACCGGGGGAGAGCACGGCGAAGCCTCGGCACTCCCGCTTCCGCCCGCACAGGCCCAGTTCGCTTTCCACGCCCCCTTCTGACAGCCCCCTCACGGCGTCTCCCAAACACGGAACTCCCCGGGCAAGCCTTCATTTCGAGGAAGGAAACCGCCACCCCCACCATGGGTTGCCCAGCTAACAGCAAGTCCTCTTGGGGCGCTCGTCCCGGCAGCGCCTTCCCCACTCCCCGCACTTTCCCGCTGCCCTGCGCCTGGGCACGGCGACGCCACGCGTGACGGCGCGCGCGGGAGAGCGCCTCCAGCCCCGGCTCCCTACGTGGGGGACGTGCAGGGAGATGCCGGCCCGTGGGGGATTTCGCAGCGTCGCCCGCCCCTTTTCCGGCGCGGGAGGGAGCGGCCACCGCACCCCCCCGCCCTGGCCCCGACGCCACCGCCCGGCGCTGCAGAGGCGAACGGCAGCCAATGGGCGCGGAGGAGGCTGGCCGGCTGGCGGCTGTCACCCTCCCGGGGACGAGAGCGCGGAGAGGGGAGCGCGCGAGCTGCCGCCGCGCCCCGGGCCGTGGGGGAGGAGCCGCGGGAGGAGGAGGAGCCGCGGAGCAGCAGCCCGAGGACCACTGCTTGCTCAGGCTGCGGAGGACTGACGCCGGCCCCACGCCTGCCGTCCTGCGTCCCCGATCGCCAGCATGATCGCCGCGCAGCTCCTGGCCTATTACTTCACCGAGCTGAAGGATGACCAAGTCAAAAAGGTGAGCCCTCCGCGCCGCCGCCCGGCGCTCTGGCCGCGGCATTGCATTCCGGCATCCGCCCGCCGCCGCCGCCGCCGCCGCCTCCATCCTCCTGCGCCCGGCCTTCCCCAGGCCAGCGTTAGTTGGACTGCAGGGCGTTGGGGAAAGGCTTCGCCCTTTAATTCTCCCCGGGATTATTTCTGTGTGTGTGTGTGTGTGTGTGTGTGTGTGTGTGTGTGTGTGTGTGTCCAGGGGCGGGGGAGACCCCTGAGACTGGGCTGCTTGCTGCAGTGTCCTTGAAACGGGCTGTGGATGTCAGATGGGCCCCCGGGCCATGCGGGGAGGTGGCTCTGTTGGGACCGGGGGGCTGGACCGCAGGGCCTGTTTGGAAGGGTTTGAGTGCCGTGGGCGGAGGAATGATCACTGAGATGGTGGGGAGGTGAGCGCGCAGCAGGCGAAGGTGCTGGCTGGAGGCCAGACATCCCATATTTGGGGTTCCTGGCGGAGGGCGTCAGGTGCCTGGGGGAAGCTGTCACCCTGGCTGTCCCAGCTATTGCGGCTGCTCGTTAATCCGACGACCGGTGGCCGGCCCAACTTCCCGGAACGGGGAGGGGCGCGGAGGCCACCGGAAACTTTGCTCATAGGCCTCAGGACTGGAGCGGCATGTCTAAATGGAATTTTTTTATTCCTCTACGTGACCGCTCTCTTAAAGCTGTAATTTCCAGCCAGCCCAGGGAGCTCAAATAAGAGACTGGTCTTTTGAGTTGAATGGAGGCTTTGACATGTATGCTATGGCGTGTTTGTACTTGCGGCATGGATGCATCTCTGTACCCTGAGGTGTTGCTGTCTGACAATAAAATATTGTCTGCTGGCAGGTCTTAAAGGTGTGTTTCTCTCGTATGCCAGCTCTGCAAACCATCTTTTAAAGAAACAGCCCACGCTGTAGTAGGGAAAGGACCATTTTATCAACACCAGGCCTGGCACAGCCTCCTGACCCACCCACACTCTAAATGGGTGACATTATTACTGGGGAAAGCTGATGGACTAACTCACTTTGGAGTTCAAACAGGGGCTGCTACCTGCAGGTGAGAGTCGGGAGTTAACAGGCTTGGATTTTCTGTCCTGCGAACTACAAGATGTTCCGTGCCCTGCCTATACACAAGGAAGACAACCCCTTTCTCTGACACAATAGAAAACAGGCCTAATGAGGGTGACCTCATCAAGGTCACCTGGTGAGTTTGAGGCCAAGCCTGGGTGTTACCCAGATCTCCGCCTCTCTCCACTGGGAACTTGACCAGCCTCCCCTCGGAAGTCTGCTGAGGAGAAGGTGCTGAGGCAAAGGCCCTAATGCTGCTGCTTGGATACTGGATCCTGCATTGAGTGAGGACCGGAGCCGGGTATTTAGGAGATAGACCTGGGAATCTGCCATAGTTCCTCATGGCTATAAGTGACAGTGATTCTAGAGTAGTCGTGGAGGCCCTGGAGCTTCCTCCTAGCCACTGAGCTCAGGGAACTGTGCAGCCAACATGTGCATTTCACAGGTTTTCTTCAGTGGCGTTATGTATCATTGATGTTCTGCCCATTTAACAGTGGAAATTTAAGACGTTAGTTGAGTTCACTGACCTTTCCCTGCATGCGGTACCCTCTGTATAGCTCAAGAGAGCAGACCACCGGAGTGGGTTGACCTTGTGAGCTGACAGCATCCTCACTTACCGCCACCTGTGTGGCTTCCAGAGCTGAGCTTGGGTTGAGGTTCAGATTGCACTCAGTGGGACCTGTTTTATCAGGCATGGCTCCAGAACTCTCCACCCCCCATGGTGGCCTGACTCTCATTCTATCCACCTAGCTCCTGTAGGTATCTGAATGTGAGACTTCTGAATCAATTGATCCTCAAATCCCTTCCTCCTCTGCAACTGAGATTCTGATATTCCTTCCCTGCTCTCATCTGGCCTCGAACCAGGGTGGAGTAGGGTCTTGAGGCCAAAGCTTTCACCAGATAACATTGATCAAGGATTCTTAAAAATAAGATGGCTTACCTTATACAAAGGACTTCTTATGTTGTTTTCTATGGGGAGGTGGAGGTATGGATTCTTGCCAAGGCATTGATCACCTTGGCCTGCATGATGGGCTATGTGGCATTGCTGTCTGTGAGTTAGTCCCCAGGAAGCTTCCTCGGCTTCCTGAGCACATAGCAGGCACTTGTTTGATGGCTTAGTCAGCTTTCCCCACTGCTACCTGTGCAGATGCTCAGGGACTGCATCTGCTCTCTTGGGACTCAGACTTATTAGAAACAGGCACTTCCTACCCACCACTTATCATGGGAAAGGTTGGCTGGAGGTGCAGGACTCCAAATCCTGATCTTCCTGTGAGAGCTGGGCCTTACCTAAGACATGATGGCACCCAGTGAGGAGAGCCCTCTGAAAAAACCTGTCAGTGTAGGCAGCCATGATGATGATTCAGCCCTTCAGCCCTAGGCAGCCTCTGGGGCTCCAGAGACAGCCCTGGTGTCTCCTAACCTTCATGCATCTTCTTGCCCTCTGGCCTGGGGGTGGGAGGAGGGAAGATGGGGATGATGTCAGGGAAGGTTTTCAGGGATTGCTTAGGATACAAAAGTGATCATGAAAAGGGTATCATTTTGCTCCCCATTGCCTGTGAGACATGTCAGTAATTCAACTTTATAAATATATCCTGGGTTGAAACAGGCCAAATAGCTGGCTTCCCGGTGTGGAGCCCCATTTTCCAGACTGTGTCTGCATAATATTGATTAATGGGGTCCTGTGAAAGGGGTGTTCTGGCATTAGACTGAACTAAGCACAAAATATATTTTTCTTTCACTTTTCTAGTGGTTTTAGGAGGAAAAAGAGGCACATGTTTCTTGTGAAAGATTCCATTCATCAGAATCCCAGACACAATTCTGCAGCTAGAGACTGGGTCCTTTGACCTCCAAGTAACTTTTAACATGCCTCTCTTCTCGACAGCTTCTTCCACTCAGTTTAGCCATTAGGAGCCTGCAGGAGGGTGAAGTATTGCATAGTCTTCTGTTTGTTTAGGAAAGGAAGATGAGGTCAGCAAGGTCAGGACTTGGCCTCTAAAGAAATAGACTTTCTTTTCTCCAGCCTTGTCAGATGGTGAGCAAACACGGGAGGAAGGTAGGGGAGAGTTTGCTTAGTAGTTAAAGGACTACCCAAGGTCTATTTCCTCAGAGAGAGATGAGCATTAGAAATTTCAAATTTTGAAAAATGTCTCGTGCACCTCTTGATCTGATGTTATACAGATATCCATGAGAGTCTCACTTCTCACTGAAACTTCATTTCATAATCCCTGCCCCCTCTACCTTGGATGTTCCTAGGAGTTCTCCCCCAAGAGAAGCCCCAACACTTCATTTGGTTTGATAATTTGGGACTGTCGTGAGGGAATAAACTGGGAAAGTGGGTGGGTGTGAGGGACTTGCACATCTGGCCATGCTGTGCTGTCCTCCCACACTCCTGCTGGTTTCTGGAGAAGACACGGGCAGCTTTCTCCTAAAAAGACTGATTTGGCATAACTAGTGCTGTCTCCGTGTGTGTCCGCAGTCAGGGATTCCTGCCTCATAGAAGCAGGCACTCGAGCAGCTCTGAGCATGTCTGAGGAGGCCCAGATACGGGATAAAGAGGCAGCCATACACCTCCGCATCCAGGAAGCAGTGGCGGCTGGACTGCTGGCACCTGCTTATTGATTTGAGATACTTTACAATCAGATTCAATCATGGGAACTGAATGGTTTCTTCAGAAGATGTTTGAGTCCTTTATTATATGCAGAGTACTGTACTAGGTTGGAGGAACAACTGAAAACCTGGTAGAAATAGTCCCTATTCTCATGAAGCATGGTAATTATTTTCTGTCTCATGATGAGTGCAAAGCACAGAATGCCATCAGAGCAGATAGGGGCCAAGGGTCAGATCCTGGGTGGGAAATCACTAGTTTAGGAATAGCTTAGAGCCAGGCTCTGGATGTACAAAACAGTGTATTATACTTAAAAACTTTGTAAGGGAGAGTCAGATAAATAGTTATCAAAATGTAGTTTTGTTTTCTCTCTTTTTAATGGTTTATTATCTCTGAGCAATTTTAAACACTTTATGCGTGTCATCAGATATCATTTATGTATATGCATGTGCGTGTGCCTATATAAATATCTAACCCTATACACAAATGTACGTGTGTGTACGTGTGTGTGGGCGTGCTTTCATTTAATCTTTCAAAGACCTCAGAGAGGTTATCAGGACGGGGAGTGTTATCCCCGTGTGCCCCAGGGCAGCTCCCTCCCCCTTGCGGGTCCTCCCCTGGTCACCCTGCTGCCTGCCTTCTGTGCTGCAGTCAGAAAGCAGAGATTTTATTCCCCATTTAGAAACAGGGATTGGAGTTCCAGAGGAGATAAGTGGCTTTTTCAAGTCTTAAGAAAATCCGGAATGGGATCCAGAGAGCTGTCCTTGGTCCCTCTGCTGCTTTCCTCTAGGAGAAAAACTGGTCTTTGTTCATTTTAATGATTTACTTTGGAATATATATATTTTAATTTTCTCCCCCACAAATCAATACATATGAGTTAACTCTCCATTTTGAGATAGTTGAGGTGCATACAAATATTGAAGTTAACAAAACAAACATCTGGGTATCCATTCCTCATGTGAGAAATAACGGACACAATTGCAATTACGTTACAGGCACACCTGAAGCCTCTTCTGTGCCCGTCTTCAGGCCCATTTCTTTCTCTGTCCAGGGGTGACCTCTGTCCTGAATTTGGTGATTATCATTTCCATGCATAGTTTTATACTTTTATTACGTATTGTGTATCTATAAACAGTATATAGTGTTACTTTATCTGATTTTAACCTTTTGTAAATGGTGCTTTCCTCTGTGTATCCTTCTGCAGCTTGCTTTTGTTAGCTCAACATTCTGTATTTGGGATTTTTCCATGTCAAACCATATAGTTCTATTTTATCGATTTAAGCTGCTGTATGCTCTTATATTGTGCCAATATTCCAGTTAGTTTGTCTCTTCTTTTGATGGGCATTTGGGTTTCTAACTTTTCAAATTATGAACAAATTATGCACATCTTTTCCAGGACACATGCAAGTTTCTCTGGGCTCTAGGCTGTGTACCTAGGACTGGAATTACTGGGTGAAGGAATGTGCGCATCTTCCTGTTTTCAAGGTTTTGTCAAGTTGCCGTCCTCTCTGGTCATGACGGTTCACACTCCCATTGGAACTTGTATAGGTTCCTGTTCCGCGCCAACCCTTGGTACAGTCAAACCTTTTAAAAGTTTTGATAATTTTTAAAGAGTTTGTTTCTTCTCAGTTATTTCCATTTCCGTTCACATTACAGCATCTGGGCTTAGTTTAAAATTAGCCATCTACCTTATCAAGCAGAGCCCTGTTGCAAAGTACTACTGAATGAAGTTGACAGCTCTCATTGTGAACAGAGCCAGCCCCATTGACTGCTGCTGCTGAAATGTTTGCACAATACCGAGCGAGGAGAGGGAGTAGACGCAGAGAAAGGCTTATGAGGACTTTCTGTAGCCCCTTTTGCTTTGCTGTGAATTCGTTAAACTTTCTGGGAACTAAAGCACACATGTGTGCTTTTGCTCACACACCCTCTCTCTTCCTGGGTGGATCTAACCTGGGCAGGACTGGCTTATCAGTCCCCTAAGCGTGCCCAGCTCTGTTAGAGAAAATTCAAGCCAGCAAGCCTCTCAGGCTGTCTTCCGTAAAAGGAGAGGGTGGCTGTGCCACTGCAGCAGGGAAAACTGAAATGTGAAGTCTGCAGCTCAGCCCTTTGCAAACAGAAGCCGAGGGAGAGGTCCATTTTTCTGCATGAGGCAGAAAATGTCGGATCCTGTTCATTTGATCCTAAGCTTGATTACAGACTCTCAGACACCGAGACCTGGAGGGTAGGGCACATTGAATGCCTACTAAGGGCTTACCTACTTTTTATCATAGATCTTATTTCATCATAAGTAGTAATAACACTAATTGAGGCCAGCATCAGCGCCTGTCACGTTTACTGCCAGGTACTATGCCGAAAGGCATCACATTCCCACAGTGGCCCTGTGGAGTGGGTACTATTATGATCTTCACTTTTGGATAAGGACTCAGTAAACTGAAAAGCCAGCCAGCATTTAGACCCAAGTCTGATGGCAGAAGCTCTGCTTTTATTTTTTATGGAGATATAATTCACATACTGTAAAATTCACTGTTTTAAAGTACACAATTCAGTGATTTCTGTTACATTCACAAGATTGGCAACCACTGCCACCATCTATTTCTAGAACATTTTCATCACCTCCAAAAGAAACCCCAAACCCATTAAATAGTCACTCCCCATTCCTCCCATCCAGCCCGTGGCATCTGCTAATATACTTTTTGTAAAAAATGGATTTGTCTCTTCCGGACAGTTCATATAAATGGAATCATACAATATGTACCCTTTGTATCTTGTTCCTCTCACTTAGCATATTTTCAAGGTTCATTCATTCTGTCGCATGTATCATTACTTCACTCATTTTTATTGTTGAATAATATTCAGTTGTATCAATATACCATAGTTTGCTTATGCATTTGTCAGTTGATGGACATTTGTGGTGTTTTCAGTTTGGGGGAGGTTATGAATACGCTGCTGTGAATATTTGCATACACATTTTTCCTGTGTGGACATGGACATATGCTGTCATTTCTCTTGGGTATATGCGTGGGAGTGGAATTACTGGGAGAGCCCCTGTTTTTATTCACCTTGAGGAAGGCATCATCTCCATTTAGAAATGAGGAAACCGCGTCCCCCAAAGGTTGAAGTGACTTGTCGATGACCACACAGCTTATGAGTGATAGGAACAGGAACATTACCAGTTCCCCTGACTCAGAACCCCCATTCTCTTATTTTGCTGTTTAGGGAAATAGATCTAAGGAGAGAAAGAACTAGGGGAGAGGCAGAGCTGGGTTCAGCACCCTCCAGTCGCCCCAACTCCCATCTCCCCTCCCTCGCTGCCCTCCCCAACACCAGCACACTGGTTTGTGGTCGCCCATCCCCATCTCTCCACCCTGCCCCCACCCAGCTGCTGTGTGTTGAGCTATTCCCTCCTTGGGAAGGAAATTGGCCCAATAAAGTCATATAACAGCGAACTGTTAGGAGTTTTTCCTGGTTATCTCATTTCTCCCTGTACCCTTTCCATTTGTCCACCTCCCCCATCCTTGTTTGCGTTTAAAAGAGGACCCCTAGGGAGGGCACTGCTTAACCTTCAAGAACACCCCCTAAAGCTCCGGATAATGCCACTCCTAGGGATGGTTCAACGTTCTTTCCCAGCCTCGCCTGGCCATACTGTAAGCAGCTGATTTCCTTGATTGATGGACACAGGGGTTTTACCTTTAGTCATTATTCAATCGGACTCATTTCTCTGATGTCCTGCGCCTTCTGAGACCCTCTGGGTGGGTGGGGTGAGTGAAGTAGGAGACCCAGGCCACCATTGTAATAGGCACCACCTCACCCGTGCCAGGTTCTTAATTCTATTTACAAAATATGCACATGCTTGATTTTGTTGAGTCCTTCCAGCATGCGTGGATATAGGTATTTCTATCTGTATCTTATATGCTGGGCAGGCTAGACTCAGGAAGTGGAATTGATGTGATCTTGGGGACAGAAGCAGTAGAGCTGGGATGGGGACACAGGTCTGTCTGACACCTGTGGGAGTTCTCACCATGCACGCAGAGCCCGGATTGTTGTCTCAGGCGTGACTTCCAAAGCAGTGCATTGCAGTGGTCTCCCAGCAGAAACCATCACCAAAGGCTCCCATAATGGTCCTGTGCCTGGAAGACTAGAACTGTCCTGTGCAGAAGAGTAGCCATTGGCTATGTCTGATTTAAAATGCGCTGGTAAATGTAAAATGCATACAGGATTTCGAAGACTTTGTATGATAAAAAGATATATAAAATAGGTCATTAATAATTTTTTAAGATATTGATGATTACAGGTGGGAATATTTTGGATATATCAAGTTAGATAAAATGTTATTAAAATCAGTTTCACCTGTTTTTTAGAACTGTGGCTACTAGAAAATTTTAAATTATACATTTAGCTTGCATTATATCCGTGTTGGACAGCACCCTGCTACACAGTGGATTCTGTGGCTCAGAAGTTTGGACAGAGACACTGCATTTAAAGCAGTGGGTTCCTGTGGTTCTTGGGCCTCGGTTTCCTCATCTGTAAGATCGAAGGCTGGAATCTGTTTCTAAAGGATCCTTCTAACTTGAGCAGTATTGTCCCATGGCCATCAAGCTCCCTGTGCCTCAGTTTTCTTATCCGTCAGGTGAGGTCAATGAGTCCTCTACTATCCGCTGCCATTTATCAAATTGGAGAATGGATGTGGAAACACTTGGAACAGGTACAGAACTGTACAAATGTCAGATGTTATCGTGGTTGTTCACTCACGACATACCTATAGGCATCCTGAGAGGCACAGTGGGAGAGTGCAGCTTTCTGGATAACAGGGGTAGGGTGGCCAGAGGCCCGAGCAGGGCAGTGATGCTGGGTACCATTCTGCCTTTGCCACCACAGATTTCTGAAAAGCCAGTGTTTTCAGGAATCCAGTGTCATGGAGCTCCTGCGCCGCTGTAGATGGGGGCGAGAGGGCAGTTCTCACTGTTGCTGTTTACTGATGGAAAAACACAGAGATGGAAGTGACTTTCTCAAGGTTAGAGAGGGAGTCACTGTAGCCAGAGATGCCTGAGGTCTTTTGATTTCTAGCCAGTTTTGCTCCCACCCTGCGGTATTTGCCATTCATGGCATTAGGGTCTCGCTGTCTCAGAGTGAAAGCAAAACTGTCTGCACCTCGGGTCCTCCCTTCCCTCTTGTCTGGAGGTACCTGGGACATTGGGAACTGTGAGTCTGGAGGCTGGCCTAGGCCCAAGCCATGGAGGCCCAGAATGAAGCCTGTTGTTCTTGCCCAGCCACATTCCAGGGCTGTCTGTTCCCCTTGAGGGACCAGATGCCTCCTTTATTTTAGGCTAGTTCAGTATGACAGCTTTGTTGTCGTCCTGGGCAACAGCTTGGTTTCTTTCACCAGCCAGGAAGCACCTATTGGTGGGAGCCAAGGTCACCAGAAGGACCTTGTGTGTGACCTCAAGGCCCCTGCTGTCCTCCTGGCTAGAGGAGCCTGGGATAAGGGGAGGAGCACCGAGTTTGCAGCGTTAAGCTGGAGCCGCCCTGGTGGCTGGGTGCTCATGGCCTTTTGCTTGACTGTGCTGCCCCAGGTTCCTCCCGTGGGAATTGGGGTGGAAAACACCCACCCCCTGCAAGCGTGCAGATTGGATCAGGGCAAGTCAAAGTGCCTAGTGTGGGTCCTGGCACTAGCTTTTGTATCTCGGTTCCTGGAACCTCAGCTTCGGCGTCGGGAACGGGGATCCCATTTTCCTCCTGCTTTGTTAGGAGTAAGCAGAAGTGTTGTATGAACAATCCCTGGTGCTTAATAGGTGCTCAGCCCACGCTCAGTGATAGAGAACAGCAAGTTCAGAAGCATAAATAAAATGAGAGAGAAGGCACTGAGAGCTGTGTCTGCACCCTGAAAAAGACACCGGGGAGTGGGACCCGCCCCTCCCAGTCAGTGGTTTAACACGCCGAAGGGACTCTCTTTGCTTTGGTGATGTTCGCACATACCTTTCACTCGGGAGTCTCTAAAGTGGAATTTATGTTCCCAAACACATTTCCTCTGGTGACTTTCAGATATTCAGCAGTCTCAGGGAGGCTTGAATAGTGGGGTGAGAATCCTGATTATCTCTAGGGCTGTGTCCCTCAGGGGGCCTCAGCCTGGGATGCAGACGTTATGAGAGGAAGGGCGGGTTAGAGAACCACAGGAACACTCTGTCCCTTAGGGAGAGGCTCACACAGGTCACCATGAGGCCAAAGTGAAGGGCTGGTGTTGCAGAAGGGCTGGGCCATTCAGGGGAGAGGAGTCTCTGGCCTTATCTGAGCCAGCAAACCCTTCTGAGACGCCCGGGCTAGGCGCGTCACCAGAGGCCTTCCCGCCCAGCAGAGCAGCCACCCAGCCCAGCCGAGAAGCCACGCTGCAGGCTTTTGGGGGACACAAAGGGCCCGGAAGGCATGGGCCCTGCACCCCTGGTACTCACAGTCTAGCTGGAGGCGCAGACAATGCCCGTGTTGCTGCAGTGCTCGCAAAAGACTCTCACGCTGGGACGCGTCCACCAGGGCACATTAATCTCTGCGTAGTGACACCGACAGCCGGGGGGATGCTGAGGAGGGGAGCCGCCGGTGTCGGGCGGGGCGCATCATGGCATGCCCTTCAGAGGAGGTGAGTTTGGAGATGGGGTCGTTTGCAGGCCAGGCAAGCAGAGCAGAGGGTGGGTCTGTGAGGAAAGACCTTAGGGGGTGAAGAACTAGGTGAGGGCCCTGGGCTGCCTGAGGGAAGGCAGGAGCGTGCTTGGGAGTAGATGGCTCCTGTAGGGAATCCAGAAGGTCAAACTGTCTCCCCTTGTGGCCGTTGCTAAGAAGGGGACAGACACATAAGTTCTCAGCCACCACCCACAGCTGTGAGGTGGGGCTGGGCAGCCTGAGGCACCACGACAGGCAGGAAGAGGGGTTAGGATCCTGCCGACAGGGCAGGAGGAGGGGTTGGGCTGGCACACACCACAGCAGAGGGTCTCATTGGGCCTGGACCTTTGGGCTCACTATGGCTTTTGAACTTCCTTCTCAGGGTTGTGTGAAACTGGAAATGAGCAGATCAGACAATTTGTATCTGGTGGGGAGTGGACGGGGCCTCACACTGGACGGGCATGCTTTCTACAAGGCAAGGGAGCCATGCCCCTTCTGGAGTGGATGGAGCTATGGCATTAATGTCACCTGTATTCTCAACTCTCCCTGCCCCAGGAAGCGCCTGGCATGGGTTCTCCCTGGGCAGAGCAAGGAAAGCACCGGGGAAGGAGCACAGAGCCAGCAATTAGGAAACCGGTGTCTGTCCCGGTCCTCTCGCTGACCAGTGCGTCACCTTGGCCAGCTGGGGAACCTCTCTGGCCTCTGATATTTCCTTGAGGCATTGCAAGTGAAGACACCTGCCCTACTTCTCCAGACAGGATAGTTAAAGGCCAAGCGCAGTGCTGTGTAGAGAGGCTTTTATCGATCTAAGTCATTGAACACACCCACGTGTGGACGGAAAGACTGAGGTGCCTACAGGATGGCAGAGCTGGAGTCTAATGCAGGTATCTGCGTTGCCTCGTTTGTGTCCCATCACTGAACCAGTCAGGGTCCTGTGGATGTCTTAAGTATGGTTGTTGGTATGAGTCTTAAAGGCAGTTGCCAGAAGAATTAGGAAGGCGGAGTTAAGGTTTCGGAACAGGAAGTGTTTATGATATGATTCCATTTTTGTAAAATGAGAAAAGAAAACCAAGTTCTGTATGTACGAATGTTTACTTAGGTAGGAAAAGCCATCCTAGAACATAAAGCCTTATTAGCAGTGATATCTCTGGGAAGATTGGGGGGAAGAGCTTTTTTGCCTTTCTGCATTTTTGTGCTGTTCAAGTATCTTTTAATTATATGTATTATTATTGTTATCATAACTTACTGTTTTTTGTTCTTATAAACTAATAAAAGATTGCAAATGTTTCAGAGGAATTTTGCCAGAATCTTTCATTTGCCATGGTTTCAGAATCTTTAGTTTTCTCTTCTACAAGATGGGTCAATAACATTTGATAATCAATACCATTTTCCTAGATATTTAGGTAGAAGGAGTTCGGGATATGTGATTATGTCAGTTCAATGGTCTCCCTTTTGATAATTTAGACGGGAGGGTGGGAAATGATCACTGATGCATGCTTACTTTGCTCTTGGCACGTTATTAAAGTGCTCCCAATAGCTGTCCGAGGTGCAAGTATTATTATCCCCATAATAAAAGTGACGAAAGCAAGACTCAGAGGGCTTGCTTAACTTGTCCAAAGTCACACAGCTAACAAATGGCAGATCTTGGATTCGAACCCAGCTCTCTTTGTCCATGGCCTGGTGTTCTTCCTACCACGTGAGAAGGAATGGAAGCGTGTAAGGAGAAGCCCAAAATGAGGGGGTAGGAGATGAATCTATACCCAGCTGCCACTTATAAACCATGTGACCGTGCATGAGTCATGGTTCTCAGTTTCTTCTACTATAAAATGGAGTAATGATATCTTGCCTGCCTGCTTCACTGAGTTGTTGTGCCTGGAGAAAGGGAACTAACGTGTTAAGCACCTGCTTTATGCCTGGCACTTGGTATCCATGAGCTTACCTCTTCTCTTTCTATGACATCCGGATGGGCTAATGCGTGTGAAAGTCCTTTGTGTAAATGAGAAAACCCTCTGTAAATGTGAGCTATTGTTGAAATAATATTAATCACCTAGGCCCCGTTCTCTCCTGAATCAGTCTAGGAAAGAGAAGTGAATCTGATGTTGAAATCTGCCCTGCCCTTACTCAAGAGTCCTTAGCTCTTCACTGCCTGCTCCCCAATTTCCTTTGCAAATAAAGTGTCTTGCTTGGAAAGTTCACTTTAAAGGTCTGCACCCAGCACCTTCAGTCACCTGTTGCTCTGCTTCATTCTTAATCCTCGCGCGGGAGAGGATGAGAGAGGGAATGAAAAATTTCCATGGTTGTGCTGCTTTCCACAGGGGGATCAAAATGCCTGGGTCACCAGTGGTGATGCCTCCTGCCGTGACTGGCCTGTTCACTTGGGCATGTCTGATCTTGAATTGTTTTGTGTGTGGTGTGTTGTTATTGGGAGCTGGAGTGAGTTTTGGGGTTGGGCACAGAAAATGTTGTGAATTTAGCCAAGTGCGGTGCCACTTGGTTTTGTCCATTAGCTAAATGGCTCTGGGCCAAGGGACTTGGAGAGGCTGTGTTCTCTCTTCTGCTATCTCCTTGAGCTGCCTGTATTGCATTCTAGCTCTCTGGAGCTGCTGAAAGCTTTCCAGACCCTCTGGTCTGCAAGAGGGACAGCTCAGGACAAGTATTAAATAGTATTTTGGGCAAGAGTACCGCGCCCTGTGCAGCCAACCTGGCTCCTGCTCTTTGTGAGGAAGAGGCTCTTCCCTTCAGGGGAAGGATTGTCCTGGAGGTGGGAGCAGTGGTCCTCATCAGTCTCGGCCAACCATCTGCAGGACCTCTCTCAGCTTGTGCTGTCTGGGGTTCTGGAACGTTTCCATTCCCTTCCCAGCCCGACCAAGAGTCTTGATGGCTTGTATCAAGACATCGCGTGTGAGAGTGAGCACTCAGGGACCCTGGGGTTCGTATCATGACTCCTAGGAGCCTTTGTTGTATGATGGCCATTCCAAAGCTGAGGCTTGCAGCTTGAAGCTGCCAGATAGGTGCTGTGCTGTGTCCTCCATTAATGTCGACTGGGGGTTGGAGGCACAGGAGGGCTAGAGCAGATGCTGGGAGCATCTTAAGAGAAGAGGAAGGATTGTGGAGTATGAGTGTGAGAGAGAAGGGGAAGAGGAAAAGACCTGGAGATGCAGCGGCCAGGGGACAGAAATAGAAAAGCTGAAAGGGCCACAGACTTTGCCAGACTTCCAAAAAACAGAAGTTGGCCTTTTCCAGGTCTGCATCCTCTCCCATCTCATCCCTCCTGGGCTTCTGGCCCCACCTTCTGTAAAAATTGCAGCTCTCTTACTGGGTTTCTCGCTGAGTGCAGCCACGCCAAGATCTGGAGCAAATGGGCAGGAGTGGTTTGGTCCCTCAGCTTATCCTTATTCTTATGAGATCCAGGAGGCTCAAGTTCAGTGCTAGCTCTGATCCAAGTTGTACCCTCTTTTAGGCCCTGGTTTCCACATCTCTCTGGAGTGGGGTTGTACCTCATGATGGTTCATGAACTTGAATCAGAGGAGGAATGTCCTCCCTCCATAGGTGCTTGGTGGCCAGGTTCTTCTTTATCCCCTGCTTTCTCATTTGTGCTTCTAGGCTCTGTTGAGTTTGGCTTGGTTGTCCTAAAACATGAGTTCTCAGAATCAGTGTCCCTGTGCTGAGCTGCACCTTGAATTAGGAAGCAGGTTGGCTGTGGAGCTATGGAGAGCACTGCCTTTTCTAGAAGCGTCTCCCTGACCATTTGGAAAACCTCAGCAGCTTTACTTGGGCCTGCCCTCCACAGTGTAGGGGACAATTGTAGGGACAGTGTTAGATATGCAGGTATGAGACCTGACTCCCAGCTATGTGTTGTGAACTGATCATTTCGCTTCTCAGAGCCTCAGTTTCTTTATCAGTAAAATGGAGATTAAGAATGTCTCCTTGAACAGGGTCCTTTTGAAGGTAAATGACCTACTGGGTGTGAAAGCACTTGTACACCACAATATAATGATGAAGCATTATTCTAGCATCCAGTATGAACTGAATTCCTGTTTTGTGCCAGGCAACTGGGTAAATTCCAAAGGTCTCTTCGACATGTTTCCTTTCCCTGGGGATCTCACACGTTATCAGAGGAGATGGAAATGTCAACAGACAGATGAACACAATGTAGCATGAAGAGTGTGGCAGTCAAAGCATGTCCAAAATGCTAGAGTAGCAATGTGACTATTGTTGCAAGGTCTTGCTCCTGCACACCCATTCTCTACCCAGCACACAGCCTGATCTTTCTGAACGATCTTATTGCCGAATACTCATTAGAGTCATCCCAAGGCTCGCCGTGCTTTGGAGTCAGTTCTGACTTTGTTTATGTGGCTTATAAGGCCCTGCACGATTTAGTTCTTGAGGGTCTTTCCGGTTGCCTCACTTCTTACACTGTGTGCTTGTTCCACGTGGAATTTATATTTCTGTTGGTCGCATAGAGAGCTCTCCCTTGCCTTGGCCTTCACGCATGCTCTTGTTTGTACCTGGATGCGCTCTGACATCACCTCTCGAGGACGCCTTCTCTGGCTCACGCTTAGTAGGCCCCCATGTGCTCCTGTGGCCTTTCATGCACACTTGTATCTGACCGCCTCACTCTCACCAGACTATGGATGCTGTATCAGCAAGCACTGCTGGGCTGGTGTTGCCAGCCTTGGGGGTGGAACACACCATGTGTCCTCGTATGGCTGTGGTTCCGGCAAGTTCTGTCTGAGCTCTCCTTGGTTTCTGATGGCCCTTTTTTGTATTGTTTTGTCATGAAGGGGAAAAGAAAAGATGGTTGTGGTAGAAGAAATTGGCAGTGAGGGCAGGAGTGTCTGTGGCCACAGAGGACATGGAAGAACTTTGGCTAGTGCATTGATTATCTGGGAGGCAGGAGCATGCAGGGAGGGCCTAGGGGAGCACGAGGCATGTAGAGCAAAGCAAGAAGGCTGCCCAAACCAAAATATGTAGAAGTGACCTAGGACTGAGGGCTCTGTGTCCTTGAGTCAGTACATTTCCAGCCGCTCTGAAAAGTGAGCACGAGATTCCATTCTCAGAAGTAAATCAGCATCAAGGTCTTTTCAGCCTCAGCGGGGCATATCCACCAGAAGCCTTCCATGTGCAAACCTGCATGCGAGGCACTGGGAGGTCGAGGTGAATGGCACAGACAGGGTTGAGGTGACAGGTGCAGAAAGCTGTGATCCAGGCTAGATTGTACAGAGACATCAGTGCTAAGGGAGGGGTTATCTCCAGCCCGAGGGACTCAGACGTCTGCAGGAGGGGGTGACATTTGGTCTGAATGTGGAAGAGTAGGTGAGATTTGCAGAGCTGGGAGGAGAAGGAAGGGCATTTCAGTAGGAAAGCCCAGCACCTACCAGGAATGGTAGAGGTGGTGTGGCCAGAGTTCAGAGAGCATGGAGCTACACTTGGAGGGCATAGAGGGCTAGGACATGGGGAGTAACTGCAAAGCTTTGAGCAGGGGAATGCATTGAGCAGGGATGCAGTTTAAGAAGGCAAATGTGGCAGTGATGTAGAGGGTGAGTTGGAAAGGAGATGGATCGAAGATTGAAAACCATTACAGTGAATGAATAAGTAATCAGGAATCAGTAATCCACACACGTGGTTATCAGGGCTTTCTAAGCCGAGGAGTAGCAAAAAGAAGGGGGAGACAAAATGACTTGTGGTCAACTCCACAAGGACAGGCACCATGAGGACAGGTATCTAGCCCACAGCCAGGCAGGCACACCGTATGTGCCCAATAAATACTTTTTAAGATAATAAATGGGAAGTTACTATGAAGGGAGAACAACCAATGACAAACAATCCAGGAGACCTGAGGTTAGGACCCTGGGGACCTTGAGGAGAAGAGGGAACCCAGGAAGAGGAGCAGGGTTGGTCATTATGTTGGCTGACGTTGACAGCGTGGTCCACGGGCACGGGAGCCTGGGGGATGTCTCCGAGACACCTTCCAGGGAAGGTGGGTTGAGGTGTCTCTGCTCCGGGCCTGTCGCAGCATGTTCTGAAAGGTTCTAGACCTTTGGCCACCATTTCTACCTACCTAGAAATCATGCCCAGGTAAACCCTCCACCACCACTGTCTCATGTTAGTAATAATAGTTGATGTTATTGCACAGTTTCTGTGTTCTTAGTCCTTCTCTATCTCATTGGATCTTACAACATTCTGTGAGTTAGGTCCTATTTATCATCTCAGTTTTTCAGTTGAGGAAACTGAAATTCACACCCCTGGTAAGTGATAAGGCTGGGATTTGCACCCCGGGTGGCTGGCCCTTGGGCTCTTATTCTTAACCTCTGTGGCTCTGCCATCCATGTGAGAATGAACCAGTCACTTCTCACAGAGGGAAGGAGTCGTGTGGAGGCTGAAGGTGCCTCTAGCATGTACTTGGGGATCGAAGTGTAACTTCCATGTGACATTTGAAGATTGAAAGGGACCTTGGAGAGATTTAGTTCCTTTTACTGGGGAGGAATTGGGGCTCAGAGCTTTGCAAGTGTGCTCTGAGGGACGTGGTTGATGACATCTGAATGACTTCCCATCATGTGATGTGCCAGTGTGGGTGGTCAAGTGCCCATGGGAGCTGGATTGTCTTAGGCAGTTGGGCACCCCACCTGCCCTGTTCTCTCTGAGCCAGACTTGAACTAAAATGTCCTTTCTCAGCCTTGACCTTACTCTCCTTCCTTCTCATTTTTCCCCAGATTGACAAGTATCTCTATGCCATGCGGCTCTCCGATGAAACTCTGATAGATATCATGACTCGTTTCAAGAAGGAAATGAAGAATGGTCTTTCCCGGGATTTTAATGCAACAGCCACAGTCAAGATGTTGCCAACGTTTGTAAGGTCCATTCCTGATGGTTCAGGTGAGTCTCTCATCCAGAGACTGACTCCAAGGGCTAAATGCTCTGTGAAAACATCCTTCTAACTTTCATTCATTTGTTCATTCATTTACTTACTCAGTCTCACTCACTCACTCATCCACTCATTCATTCATTTATCATTTTATTCATCTGTTCTCCCATCTATCCATTCGTCCATTCATCATTTATCCATCCTTTATCCATCATCCATCATCCATCATCCATCCTTCCAACATAGGTCTACTGAGCACCTACCATGTGTCAGGCACTAGGGATACCGTGCTTGGACAGGCTGACCTGCCCTCGTTGGCCTTGTTGTCCAGTTGCTCATGATAGGGAAGGTAGTATTTATGGATCTTACAGATGCTGTGTAAGATCTTACGCGTGCTTACGTCCCCAGAACATGAAAGGATGCAGAACAAGTGAAGAGTTCGTTTTAGGAGAACCTCTCCATCGGGGCATCAGGGCCTCCTTTCAGTGACCAGGTGGGTCTTGGACTCAGAGGGGAGATTCGAGTCCCATCTGAACAAATTTCGCAGATGCTAAATCAAGGTAGCCCTCGGTGCAAAGAAACGGCAAGGGGTGGTAGAATTGAAGGGAAAAAAATTGTCCTGTCGGTGTGTCTCTGTGTGGCTAATGCCTTAAAGTGGGGGAGTTGTGGGGCTTTAGCCCTGCACTTGGCAGAGGGAGGCTGAGAGGGCACAACCTAGCCTGCTTGGTGGAGGCTGTACTGTCCAGCCGACTGTAGTTAGTAGCTTGCAGGGCGGGGTGCTATGCCTGCCCCAGCTTGGGCAGGAGTCCTACTCTGCTGTGTTCTCTGCTATACGCTGGGGTTCACCTGCTGCACGCTCGAGCGGGAGAGAAAGAAGTCAAGTTTCTCTTAGGGTTGGGAGTAGTACATGCCCTGAAAGTTTGACCCTCACATACTCTAGCCGTTTCCTCCCTGCTCCGGAGGCTCCTTTAAAGCTGCGATTTGGGGCATCTGGAATGCAGCCTGCAAAATGGATGTTGGGAACACTACAGATGTTGCAGCTGCTGTGCACGAAAGACAAGTGCACGGCTTATGGGAACAGACTGGCAGCAGTGGGAAAGTCCTGCAGCCGACTTTTAGAAGTCCTGAATGAGATTCAGACACTAACGAAGGACAGGTGCTCTGTGGCCACCAGTGGGCTTTTTGCTTCACGCACACACACTGGCATTTGTATCTTTGATAGTTCTCGACAATTTAAAATCCACTCCTCTATTCTTTAGGTATCCTGCAGGCCTTGGTTATCAGCAGTTTCATTTCTTAATAACTATGAAAGAAGTTCTGGCCATCAGAGTGACTGGACGGTGGTGTGCCCTGGGTTTTGTTCTGGCTTTGTGGTTCACTCCTACTTTTTTCCCAGCCTCTCGGATAGCATTTGAGCCTTTCAGGATTAGTGGGGTTGTATAGGAGAGGTGTGGCTGTGTCTGCTCTGCAGGCTGAGCGAAGAGAAAGGGGAGGGCCCCAGGGCTCCTCCTGTGAGAGCTCAGAAGGCTACCTTATGTCTGCCAGGCACCTGATCCCACATGACCTGCCCAGGACCATCGTCCAAGGAGAAGATGCCTCCCTTTTCTCCTGGCCCTGCCCTCCAGCTAGCTCCCCTTCCCAGGATTGGATGTCAGCAGGGGTGGTCTCCCTCACTCTTTTCTAAACCACTTCCAGGTTGAGGATACCGAAGGGTGATCCAAGTATACTAGTAATCTGGCCATTGCCCCATCAGCTGCTCTTCAAAACAAGGCTCAGAACTCAGACTCATTTGGGAAAAACAACTTTCTGCAATCCCCTTGTAGAGTCTTAGTAGATAGCAAGTGCCGTAGGCCCTGATAGTCCTATAGAAGAGAAACCTGCTCAACCTGGCTCACCTGCCTTTTCACCAGACCCGTTTATCTTTTCCCCCATGTGTCATCTATTTTGAGATACTTTTTTTATTTGAATATCTCTGAAATCAGCAGTGCCTTGTGCAATAATCACATCTTTGAATTATTATTGGCAGTGCTTTTTCTTCCTAAATATTACATAAAATAACGATGTGTCTCACATTCAGTTGTGCCTTACGTGGTGACAGGTGTGGTAAGAGGCCATGCTCGGGATCACTATCCTAGGGTTTGTGGAATGGGAGCCAGCAGCCAAGGCCCTATGCCTCCATTTGAGACCCCACTTCTCCAGTGGACAGAGCCAGACATTTAGGGCCTCTCAGGAACCCTGAGCAGTGTTGAGAACAGGGGAGGAGGAGGCGAAACAAAACCCTAAAGTACAAGGACCCACCACCCTGTGCAGAGGCCCTGGTTCTGCTTGCCTGTACTCAGCACCCTTCCTCATTCCCTCCAGCTATCCCCTGTCCCCCAACTGTTTCTTCCAGCCTATGTTAGTTTCCAAGGCTGCTATAGCAAGAATCATAAACTGGTGGCTTTAAACAAGAAGGTACTGTGTCACAGTTCTGGGGGCTAGAAGTCCAAAATCAAGGTGTCCGTACGGCGTGCTCTCTGAGACTCTGGGGAGAGGCTTGCCTCCTCTGGCTTTAGGTGATGGCTGTCAGTGCTTGATGTTTCTGGATTTGCGGTTGCATCACTCCAGCCTCAGGCCCTTGTCCTCACGTGGTGCTGTTCTCGCTGTGTGTCTGTCTTCACATGACATTTTCCTCTTATAAGGGTACCAATCAAATTCGAACCCACACTGATGACCTCATCTTAACTTGATTATGTCTGCAAAGACCCTGTTACTAAATAAGGTCACATTCACAGGGACCAAGGGGTTAGGACTTCAGCATAACACATCCTATAGCCTTTCTCCCTGTGGCTGTTGATAATATTCATGGGTAGGGTCAGTTCAGGTGCCCTAGGGCCCCCACTTCTCTTGGCCCCTGCAGCCCCATACAAACTTGATGCCAAGGCCTCAGGTTCCTGACCCCGGTCCATCCCTGCCACTTGGTGATGGAAGTGCCTTCACCGTCACCTCCTCTGTATTATTTATCAGTCAAGAACCAGGAGGACCTTGGAGTAGTCAGAATGCCAGTCTCTGTCATGGCAAACTGTGGTGCTGTTCCCTTTTTGAAATGTTAATTACCGCGTCAACTGTATAATTAATTAGTCAGTGACAGAATTAGTGCTAATCCCAAACCACCTAGAGATAATTGAACTTACCTTGGTGGAGAGATGCCCCTGCCCCTTAGGTGGTGACGTGACTTCCCAGACAAAGGGAGAAACAAAGCTTTCCTTTCCTGTTGACCTTGACCCTGGTGGAGTGGACTCAGAGTTTTAAAACTACTGAATTTTCATAAGTGTATTAGCCCATTTTTATTAATTTTTTCCCCTTTGGACATTTTTTCATAGGTGGTGGTTTTTCTTTAATTGCTTTTCAGTAATCTATAGATTAATTTTTTAAACCCTAAAGTGGCTTTTAGCTACTGCATATCCTTTTTGGAGTAGGAAAGGTATGAATAATAAATAAAAGAAAGAGATGTTAAAGCCTTTTTACTCTGGTGACTTGGCTGAACAGAAATCTCTCCTCAAAGCTGCCCAATCCCCAAAAATACCTGCCTCTCTGCGTCCAGCTCCTTCAGAAGACCCGGGTCACTCTGTGTCTCATTCGTAAAACCCCCCTTTTTCTCCTCATTTATCACTAAGAATAGTGTAAATACCAATTAGATTGAAAAATTTTGAGAGCAAATTGAGTTGAATATTTTCTTGTTTCTGCCTCATGGTTCCTAGCACACTCTTTACCCAAAGGATAAGTTACAAATATTTGGTTTGTGGTGTAGTCACAGTTAATTTTTTGGACCTGAAATATACATAGTACTACTTTCCAGCCAAAGGCAGGAAAGTATTTCCTTCCTTTTCCCACAGCATTTGGACTGGTCACTTACCTTTCTCTGCCTCAGTTTTCTTATCTGGGAAGATGGTTGGATTATCTCAAAATTCTATCTTTAAAATTTCCTGAATGTCTAGTGTTTTAGTTGTTTTTGATGAAGGCGTTGAACTCTCACCAAGCAGCTGGATTGCAGGCAGGAGGAAAGCCTTTGTCTCTCATGTGCAGAATTAATTCATTGACCAGGGCACACGTAGGTATTTCAGGAAAGTGGAGTTTGTGTTTGCCTTGTATCCCAGTGTAGGCCTGGACTCCAGAGAGACATCTGTGTTTGTTTTCCATTATTTGCTGGTAGTAATGGTTGTCGTTCGAAAGTGGAGAGTGGCCAGAGGCCCTTCAGATTATTTGTTTAATGAGCCTTCTCTAGAAGGGCAGTCTCCTGGCTTCAGCGGAAATGGGCAATGTAGGAGGCACTAGCAGCAGGAAGGAAGGTTGAGGCCAAAGATTTGAAGTGGAAGGGGGAAGGAAGCCCCCTGCTGCAAAAATAAGCCGAGTTTGAAATTAAAAGAATAAAACAAAAGCCTAGAACACTGGATTAATCTCTGGCTCTGCTCCTCCTTATCTTGTGACCTTGGAAAAGTCACGGAACCTCTCTAACCCTCCATTTCCTCATCTGTAAAGTTAGCGAGATAATCCTTGCCCTACCTGCTGCAGGCTGTCAAGAGGATCACATGAGAGAGCTTTGGAAACTGCAAACTACCATAAGAGTTACAGTGGGTCATTGTCCTCTTTTTCACTATTGTAATTCAATAACTGACTTTGTAAGAATTCTTTGGGATTTTGTAAGAATTCCTCCCAACTGATGGGGCCAGTCAGAGGACCCCTCCCCCCCCCCCCCCCCAATCAGGCTTAAGTGTGTAGGTCTAACCCTGGAGGAAAGATTTAGAGTTTTTTAGAATTCACTGGCACCCCTATGATATTATAGGGGAGGAGGCAGGAAAAAAGGGAAAGCAAAAGCAGGCTGTTTACCGCAACCCTGATATCCCACAAAATGTGGATAATCCCATAGCAGCAGCTCTACTGCCTCTACAATGGGCTGACTGGATGCCACAGCTCTGAATGAGGAACTGACCTTATGTAAAGGGGGATGATAGACCACCTTCATTATGAGGGCAAGCAGGCATTTGGGGTATTCATGCCCTTAATAAACAGTGTTGAATTTAACCACCTTCTGATTGTAGCCGAAAGAACTCTAATTTGTATGTGCAAAAGAGGGAAAATTCTAGCTTCATGTAACTAGGAAATCTAGCTGTAAGGTGGCTTCTATATCCAAAAATGACCTGTCTCTTATTCTTTCAGTCTTTCTGTTGGCTTCTTTCATAGGTCACTTCTCTCTCATGGTGACAAAGACAGCCCTGGCACCCCTAGCTGACACCTCACCTCAGAGCTGGTGATCCTAGTGATGATCTTAGAGGGCGATGATTGGCTGCCTTGGGTCATGTGTCCATCCTGAACCAATCATGGTGTTTAAGTGGGCGACTCTGGATGCTCCTGGGTCACACATTGGTCCCTTGGTGCTGGAGCAGGGGGTCGGCCCCACCCCCAACCTCAGATATAAAGCTAACCAAGTTTACCAGTTACCTTTTTGGCCTTACCAGAAGTCATTCCTTGGTGTCCTTTGTGTGGCAGAGAATAGGACTGAACAAGCCATATATGACCCAGGCAGTTCCTTTGAACTATCAGCAGACGGTTACTGATTGTTCACTGTGTGCAGGACTAAGTACTGGGGGAGGGAGGCAAGCATGTTAAATTGCCCTTACTTTCATGTTGTTTATCATCCAACTGAGGAAAATAAGACATATACTCGTAAAAGATAATGAGCATCACAGCATTTGCGAGTGACTAAGAAAAGAGAGGGAGGGAGCCCTGACCTTGCCAAAGGTGTGACCATGAGCAAACCATTCAGCTGGTTTGGTTGGAGTTTCCTAATCCATAAACTGAGAAAGTGAGTTAATATTTGTCACATGTTTTCTGAGCTACAAATGCGGTTTATAGAAGAGGTGCCAACTGCCATTTCTTTCAGCAATCACAAACACACCCTGGAACCAGGGTCACTGCTCAGGGTAGGATCTGGACTTGACAATGACCCTTTGTAAACTGCCTTCAGGGAAAGGCCCCGCTCAGGTTGTCGATCCCACTTCCAGATGTGTGAAGTGTTTAGTGTGTTTAGCGTGGTGCTGACTTCTCAAGGCCACCTTTTCTAGTCACCTTCACTGACCCTCACTGCCTGGGGCCCTGTTGACCTATACTTGTTTTTTAAAAAAAGGAGCAGTGGGGAGCTGGGTGGACAGACCATAGAAGGAGGCTGGGATGGGGCAGGGTCTTTGCAGAGTTGCAGAATTATAGGCCAGCCCCACATACCCTAAGCCAGGTTCCTTCTAGGTCATAGGCAGCTGAGGTCATTTTCATTTATCCTGCTTGAAAAACTTGAGGCCTGGGTTCTGCAAAGGTGCCCCCTGAAACCTGACCCCTTCCTGCAAGGTGGGCTGTAAGCTGTCTTACCTGCTCTGTATAGACACTGACACCAGAAAGAAGCAGGCGATCCCCCGCCATCACCTGGAACGTAAGCACAAAAGTCTGCTTTTACTTAGGCCTTGATTTAGTTGAAAATGAGACATTGACTAGGCCAGCAACTGAAAAATTTCTTATCCTATATTTTTAAGTTATCATGGAAAGCCACTGTAAAACATGAATAAATGTTTATTTAAACATTAAAACAGTAAATTATTTTAAATTATTGAAACAAAATAAAAAATACCCATAATCTCATCCTAGCTCAGTGTTCACTTTTGTGCCTATTATTTCTCTATGTGTAAGTGGTCCATAGTTGTTTACCAGGTTGAGTTTTCATTATCTTTACTAAAGAACAAAGGAAAGCCAAATTCTATAAGGAGTCATGGATGTTGAAGACCCCGCAAAAAGCAATGTAGCCATGCTCGATGTGCTGAAATCTCACTCTGATGCCATCCTTTGAATCTCCGTTCCCAAGGAGACAGCTTTATTCAACGGTTATGAATTTGGGCTTCGGATTTCAATACTGGCTCTGCTGCTTACTAGTAGTATGCTTGGCTAAGTTACCTAACCCTCCCAGCCTTTATTTGCACATCTATAGAATGGGCATCATAATATCTACTTCATAGGGTAGAGAAGGTTAAAAGGAAAATGATGCATATGAGGCACTTAGCAATTGGACTATAGAAAGGTTCAATGAATGTTAGCTGGTCGTAAATAAAAAGTGCCTTTGATATTCTAGTAATTCATCCTCCTGAGAGGAGCCATCTCATACAGAATTCAGTTTTTTAAACTGGTAGCAGTGTTTCCCACAATCTCTGAATTTCCCACAGTCCTGTGAATACTTGCATCCCCATCATTCTCCCTTGGTCCTCTTTCCTTTGGACCATAGAAGTAATTTAAAACCAGTGGCATCATGTAGTATATCTATACAATGGCATATAATTCAGTCATAACAAGGAAGGAGGGAAGGTACTGATCTATGCTACAACATAGATGAACCTTGAAAACATTATCATAGGCTAAAGAAGCCAGACACACTGGACCACACATTGTATGAGTCTATTGATATGAAATGTCCAGAATAGGGAAATCGGTAGAGACAGACAATAGATTAGTGGTTGTTGCTGCATAACAGTAGTTGGGAGGAAATGGAGAATGACTGCAAATGGGTATGGAGTTTCTTTTTTGAGGGAGTGATAAAAATTTTCTAAAATTAGATAGTGGTGAGGTTGCACAACTTTGTAACTATACTAAAACCTACCAACTTCTTTACACTTTCAAATAGGTGAATCATATGATAATGTGAATTATTTCTCAATAAAGCTGTTATTAAAAAAAAAAGCAAACCAACCAGTGGCATAACCGCTTCATGCTTAATGAACAGCAAAAAGGGGTGCCATCATTGAATGAATGAATGGGCCACCAACTCCTGTGATCAAGCAGCTACCAAGCATTTATTGAGCTGTCCTTGGTGTCAAAGGCAGATGCAAGATCCTTAAGTTATGGTCCTTCCCTCAAGAAGGACCTTGAGAGAGGATAAGAACAGTGATGGTCAGTGTAAGACTTCTTTGGTTTGTTTATTCATTCTTTTACACTCTTGTTAGTTCAAGTGTTTGTTGAGCTCTTACTGTATACCAAATGTGTACAGTAAGCTGCAGAAATAGAGCAGTGTGTCAGAGTTACAACTTGGTGGAATCAAATAAAAGATGTGTCAGCTTTTTAAAAGAGAATGCTTTATTTTTTAAAAAAAACAACCTTTAAAAAAAATAGAAATGCTCAAGGGATCCAGAAGAGTCAAAACAATCTTGAAAAAGAAGAACAAACCTACAGGACTTTCATTTCCCAGTTTCAAAATTTACTACAGAGCAACTGTACACAGGACACATTTATGGACACTTGATTTTTTGACCAGGGTGCCAGACTATTCAATGAGGGAAAGGATAATCTTTTCAGCAAATGATGCTGGGATAAATAGATATCCACATGCAAAAGAATGAAGTTGGACACTCTATCTCATATCATATATAAAAATTTACTTAAAATGAATCAAGCACCTAAGTGTAAGAGCTAAAACTCTAAAACTCTTAGAAGGAAACATAGGTGTGACTTTATGACCTTGAATTTGGCCATGACTTCTTAAATAATGATACCCAAAGCACAAAGAACAAAAGAAAAAATAGATAAATTATACATTATCAAAACTGAAAACTTTTCTGCTTTACAAGTCACAATTAAGAAAGTGAAAGACAACCCAAAGAATGAGAGAAAATATGTGCACGTCATTTGTCTGATAGGGCTGGTATCTACAACATAAAGGACTCTTACAACTCAATACTAAAAAGATGGATAACCCAATTTTTAAAATGACCCAGGAATCTGAATAGACATTTTTAGACATTTCTCTACAAATTGTATACAGTTAGCCAATAAGCACATGAAAAGGTGCTTATTGTCATTAGCTGTCAGAGAAATACAAATCAAAATAAAAAAGATGGATAATATCAAGTGTTGAGAACATGAAATTGGAGCCTTCATATATTACTAGTGAGAATGTGAAATGCAGCTGCTTTGGAAAATAGGGACAATTGTTAAACGTGGTTTACCATTTAACACAAGAATTATACTTCTAGTTTTATACCCAAGGGAAATAAAAACAAATGTCCACCCAAAATCTTGTGCACAAGTATTCATAGCAGCAATAAACATAATAGCCAGAAGGTGGAAGCAACCTAAATGTCTATCAGGAGCTGAACAAGTAAATGAAATGAGGTATATCCATACAGTGTAATCTATTTGACCATAAAAAGGAACGAAATACTGATATATGCTATGACATGATGAACTTTAAAAATATTTGGCTAAGTATAAGAAGCTGGTCATAAAAGGTCACATACTGTGTGATTCCATTTATATGAAATGTCCAGAAGAGGCAAATCTATGGAGGCAGAGTAGATTAATGGTTGCTTAGGGCTGGGGGTGATCGTTAATGGGTACAGGATTTCTTTTTGAGGTGATGACAGTGTTCTAAAATTGGTTTGTGGTGATAGTTGCATAACTGAATATACTAAAACCCTCTGAATTGTGCACTTTAAACAGATGAATTATATGGTGTGTGAATTATCTCAATAATGCTATTACCAAAAAATAGAAATATAAACATAAATATAAATAATATAAATATGCTTCCCTAGGAAAATGAGGTGTCCCAAGCAGACTTGTATTTACTGTTACAGGCTTCATGGATCACTGGGGCTCAGGAGGAGGGGTGACTGTCACCTTAGCACCAGAAGTAAAATTAACATATTTTTTGCTGATTTTTTGGGAACGTGTGTGAGGGTAACTAATGAGAAATAGGAAATGTTTGATGGTGGGTTAATGGTTTGGAATCCTGCCCATGACCACTGCCCTTGGAGCTATAGGGTGGTCTTGGCATACAGTCCCATCATCTTTCTCTGTCCTGCTGAGGCCCAGCCCAGTTACTATACACATTGGTTCTGAGGGATGTAACCACATCAGGCTGGTTTACTCTTATGTGACCACAAGGGACTTCCGTTAAAAACATCCTTTGGGTGGAAACAACCCAAATGTCCACTAATGTATGAATGGATAAAATGTGATATGTACGTACAACTGAATATCATGCAGCCACAAAAGGAGTGAAGTATTGACACATGCTACAACATGGATGAACCTTAGAGACTTTACACAAAAGGAAATAAGCAATACGCCAAAGGATAAATATTATATGATTCCACTTGTATGAAACATCCGGAATAGGCAAATTCATAGAGACAGAAAGTAGAATAGTGGTTGCCAGGGAGGGGGCCGAGGGGGCCAATGGGGAGTTATTGCTTAATGGTTGTAGAGTTTCTGTTTGGAGTGATGAAAAATTTTGGAAATAGTGGTTGGAAATAGATGATTGCAGAACACTAGGAATGTACTCAATGCCACTGGATTATATACTTAAAATGGTTCCAATGGTAAATTTCCTATTTTATCACAATTGAAAAAAAAAATGCCCTGGGGAATAAATGGAACTCTGGAACCCACATTATGGGATGACTTCAGAGGTAAGGTTTCTCTGAGTTGCAATGCTATTTTTATTTTTAGTTTATGGATAGCGGTGCTGTGTTTGACAAAGGGCAAGCAAGCAATTAGAGAAAGATGGAGTAGGGCTTTGTGTTTAAGTTAGTACTTTCATTCCTCTGTTGTCAGAAGCGAGGCTGAGACTGCTTAGAGCTGTCTGTCTAAGGATGCTGGGCTGGGAGCATGTGTGAGGGTGTTCGAGACAGGGCAGTGGTTGAATGAGGTTGCCATGACTCCTGTTTCTGGCTGCAAGTGCTGTGTGGCAGGGGGAGGCAGATGGCTGGACCCTGCTGAGAAGCTGCAGAGTGTGGGGCCTGCTTGCGGCACTTGAATCTGATGCGATACCTGTTGTCTCCCTAAACAGAAAAGGGAGATTTCATCGCCCTGGATCTTGGTGGGTCTTCCTTTCGAATTCTGCGAGTTCAAGTAAATCTGGAGAAAAACAAGAATGTTCACATGGAATCTGAGACGTATGAGACCGCGGAGGAGATCATGCATGGCAGCGGAAGCCAGGTGGGTCCCTGCTCCCTCCAGGGACCAGACCCCACAGCACTGGTGTCCTGAGCCTCTGGAAGGAGCCCGTCACAGATGCATGTGGAGAGGGACTGCGGGGCGGGAGAGGCCCCACTGCCTGGTGGATGGGAGCGGGCTGCTGGGACTGTCACAGGGGGAAGGTTGTGAAGACAGGCCCAGCAGCTCTTGGGTAAATGCTTTCATTCCCCAAGGATCCTGGGGTTCCTTCCTCAGCACAGATTTAGCAGAGCCTTTGGTGAAAATGCCTCTTCCAAGTCATTGACGTCCCCCCCCCCCACCTACCCAGGCCTTGCAGGGTGTGGTCACCTGTGAGGCAGCAAGAATTTGACTTTGCAGCTCCAAGGTTAATCATGGGCTTCTGGCCACCTGATTCAATAACCTTCTATGAGTCCTTGGCACAGAAAACATAGAGGGCAAGGCCTTGATTGGGAAATCACCGTCCCCTCCTCTCTCATTTGGTATCCAAGCCCCACCTACTTCAGGGTACCCCTTTCCCCCACCGAAGGGCTGCCTGCCTTTGCTGGCTGAGGGGCTGTGGTCCTGCTCAGAAGGACCTGTGCATCCTTCTCCGGCCCATCTGGTTGTGGTGAGTGGTTAGTCCCTAGGTTTATGAGGACCCTGTGATCAGGGTTCAGGCAGCCCCCAGTCAGGTTTTTAGTCATTCCTGTGTCCTGTAAGCCTGTACTCGTCAGCCTCTCCTATAGACGTTCTGTCTCCAGTTTGTAGCCTTCCTGAGTCGTGGCTGTCATCCAGGATATACATTCAGAGACTGTCAAATATTTGCTTTAGGGAGGGTGTGTTCACAGCAAGGTTCATGACGAGGTTCTCTAGCAAACCCATTTGTTCTGGGCTAGACTTTGAGAAAGCAGCCTTCTTCTCTTGACTCCACTTTGTTCCTGTGTTAATGTGGGTGGGACCAGGGGCAAGTGCTCTGGGAGTTTAGGTTCAGAGCTTTTCAAACCGTGTCACAGTGAGCATTGAAGGTGACACTGTCATTAGAACAGATGAACCACTGTTCATTCAGCCACCAAAATGGGTTATATCACTCCCTAGGTGGCCCTGCCTGGAGGTTTCCCTGCTCATCCCTCGCTACTGGTCTGCACAAACTGGCCCGTTGTCCAGCGTCTGCATGAGGCTGCCAGCTGGCAGGGCTCCTAATCCTGCCCAGTGTGTGCTGCATCACTGCTGCTTGCAGGTGGCCAGCAGCGTTGGGGTGGCATCCTGCTCTTTCCATTTATCAACAAGTACTGACCTGTCACACTCTGTTCCCCAGGGTCCTTGGGTTGAGCCACCTCTGCCTACTGCCTTCACCATTGGGACAGTCCCCTTGTGCCAAAGACATTCCTGTGTGCTTTGGCAGGGATCGTAAATTCAGGGGGTGCCTCCCCCACAGGTGTATACTTGCTATGGTCACTTCCACAGTGACTTCCTTCTTACTGCTGCTTCTGGGACCTCATCTCTCCCCATCTCAGCCCCAGGATCACTTTTTCCTGCTGTCGGTTTCTTCCTCTGCCCCTTCAACCAGTCTGTAAAGGAAAGATGATGATTATGGTGATGGTGATGATGACGACAATGATAATGATGTAATATTATAGTAAATACATAGCACTTGTTATGTACAAGTCACTGGCCTAAGCACTTTAAATAGATGAACTCATTGAATCATCACCAAAACCCCCTTGGTAGGTATTGTTATTCCCATTTCACAGATGAGAAAATTGAGGCTCAGATGTTAACCAACCAACCCTTGGGTCTCATAGCTCATAAGCGATAGAGCCGGTATGTGAATCCAGGCAGTCTGGCTCTGATGTTCCAGTTTTAGCAATGTGGAACACTCAGCCTGGATTTTGTCTTTGATTTTATTGTTTTTCTTCATTGAAAAGCTTTTTGGTGGTGTGGAAACGTGAGGGCTGTGGGCAAAGAGGAAGGTCCAGAGGATGAGGGAGAGGGCTGGCAGTTGAAAAATAGGGATCAAACAGGAACATTTGTTCCAGAAGTTTGGTGCGAAGTTAGGAATACGTACTGGGGGACCATTTTTTTGAGATCTCTTATCGACCTGAGGAGTATTCTGGTAAACCAAGGCCTCCATTTTGCTTTAGGGAAAGCAACTCAGACTCACAGACTATAAACAGTGCTGAAGTCTTGGGGTTGTGATCTTCTATAATGTATGGGAATTCTGAACAAATTTTAAACCTTTCTTTTGAAATAATATTAAACTTACAGAAAAGTTTTAAGATAAGCACAAAGAACTCCCGTATAAACCTTTCATCTAGACTTCCCAGTTGTTAACCATTTGCTTTATCCTTTCCTCTCTCTCTTCCTACACACACACACACACACACACACACACACACACTCACACACACACACACTATCTCAAGTTTCAATGCAATAGTGCAATAGTAAGCTTTAGTAATTTTGGAAGCATAAATGTGATCTTAAAATAACATTTAATTTTGGGAATTTTGAATAAGAAGTGTTTAGGTTATTATTTTAGTCATTGTTTGCCATCTTCAGTCACAGGGACTAAATCTGTGTGTGTGTGTGTGTGTGTGTGTGTGTGTGTGTGTGTGTGTGTTTAAAATAATGAGCATGTTGTCAGGAAAGAAAAATCATTTTTTTTAGACCTTAACATTTTGAGTCCAGAGAGGTGGGGTAACTTTTCTCCCCGGTTGGTCACAGTCATAGGTTTTCCCGACGGAGCTTCCTATCTCCTTGAGCCCCTGGCATGGGCATTCCAGAAACATGGCATTTCCTTTTTGACAGAGCACTTTCGGGTGGTTGTGTTTGGCTCAGACGCGGGGCCGGTTATAGAGCCGCATCCACGTCAATCCACTTCTGCAGCCTGTGTTTTCCCTGTCACTTCCTGTTAGCAGCGTTCCTTCTGCCTGGCCATCTCTCCTAAGGGGCTCGGGGGGAACCTGGAGCTTCTGAGTGTGGTGATGTAGGGCACGCTGATGTGCTTAGTAGTGGGTTAAGTCACTCAGAAATTTAGGTCGCAGGAAGCTTAGCCGGGCTCCTCCAGGGAAGAGGGGGCCATGTGTCTCCTCAGTCGGGTTGCTGGCTACAGCCACAGGCTGAGTAATAGTGACTCAGGGGCAGAGGCTCTTACATCAAAGTTGACAGGTTTTCCTTTATCCTCACAGGAAAGTCAGACTTTAGAGCAGGGTCAGGGACATCTGGGGAAAGATAGACATGGGAATAATGACTTCTGGCCTTCTCTCTTCCAAGGATACCCCTGTAAAGAAAGCCTTCAGGCAGATGGCCTTGTCTGGGAGCACTGGCCGGGGCTGCTTTCTGTGACTGTGTGGCTTGGCCCTACCGACACTGCCTTTTTCTGAGCTTCAAGAAGCTCAGAAAAAGTGTGTCAATCCAATACATGAGGGAGGTCTAGTGCTGTGACAGCCATGTGAAAAAGATGGGGAATTACCTAGACTGTGGCATGGTGGCCAAAAAAGCGTTTATACTCTAGTTCTATTAATAGAAGTGTAGAGCTAAGGAGAAGGGAAGATTTTAGTTTACTTAGCTCTCCTCTGGTTGGAACACATATGAAGCATTGTATTCAGTTCTGGGTGCATTTTAGCATTGAGGAGATGTGTTAGATCCCAAAAGATTGCCTTAGAAGTGTTCAGCCTCCCATGAGGGACAGTATTCATGCAGAGGCTAGGGAAACAGTGTGCTGGGCACTTTCCAGTGGATCCTAAGATGTGTGGGCATATCCCAAGCAATGTGTTGTGGCGTAGACAAACTTAAATTGCAATCCACTGAATAATTGTGTTGTATTCACACCGTAGAATACTATATATAAGTGAGAGCAAATGGTCTACAAAGACACACAACAGCGTGGATGACTCTCATAGACATAACGTAGAGTGAAAGAAGACATTCTTAAAGAGTACAGTGAGCTCTGCACATACCACTTTTTAAAGTATATATATTATACGTCAGTAAAAAGTAAAAATACCATACATAGTCCGAAGTAAATCACTCAAGTGGGCTATAGGCTGCAGAATTGTGCGTGGAGTGTCTAGAATTTATGGAGAAAAATGGATAGAGATAGAGACATCAGGAGGAAAACGGAGATGGGAATAAGGACTTCTGAGGAAGGACCAGACAGCCGCTCCCCTTGGTGACTGATGGGGCCTGTGTGATATGGAGTGAAGAGCTGATTTTCTATTATTTTTAATTTTCTAAATATTTAAAATATTAATTAAACTTAACGTGGTAAAAGATTTTAAATATCCTCACTACCCACATAATCCATATCAGTGACTGCTGAGAGGCCAGTTCTCTCCGAAGGGATCGAGGCGATTCCTGAGCTGTGCGGGCCCGCAGGCCAGGCCCTCGCTAGGGGACCCCTCCGCCACGCACGCTCAGTGTGGCTTTTCAAGGAGGGCCGCGGGATGCTGTGCTGTTTACGTATTTCCCCGAAATGCATTTCTCCCCCCTGACGGTTCTCTCGTGCTTCCTCCAGCTTTTTGATCATGTCGCTGAGTGCCTGGGAGATTTCATGGAAAAAAGAAAAATCAAGGACAAGAAATTACCTGTGGGGATCACATTCTCTTTCCCTTGTCAGCAATCCAAAATTGACGAGGTAAGGACGTTCTGGGATTGCTGGGCTCCTCAGACGCCCCAGAGTGGAAAAGCTGATGAACATGTTTTCCCTTTGGCAGTTACTTAAGTTATTCATATATTTTTTGAGATGAATCTTGGTATTTGTGGCTCTCAGGTAGAGAGAATCATTTATTAAACTCAAGTGAAGGAAAAGCAAGTAGGTGTAGTTGTGTTGGAGGGAGGTTGGGGAGCCCTTTGTCAGTTACACAGTGGGGTGCTCGTTCCCCTGGAAGCCATCCTGCTGAAGCGATCTGGTCAGGGCCCCACATAGGTGCCAGGACCGCTATTCCTAACATCTCCTGGTCACTGACTCCATCCCCAGAGAGGCCCTTGGCTCTCTTCTTACCTCTAGGTGACTTGTGTACCTACCTCCTTGTTTGTTTTATTCATTCACCTGTTCAGCAGAGATGGGCTCAGGAAATGGGCCGAGGTGCGGGATAGGACCAGGTCTTCTGATTTCCACCCCATGTGCTTTCTATAACTCCATGTCCTTGGAGTCCGTGTTTTGGGGGTAGGGGTTGAGGGGAAGAAAACAGTGTCCAGGGGCTCTTGGAATACCTGGTTTAGCTGCGGGCCCTGCTGAGCAGAGAACCGCACATTCTCCCAAGCACTCGCCTTTCCCGACGTATTTTACAGGCTGTGTGTCTTTCTCAGTGGGTGCGCCAGCCCGTGTGGGCAAGCTCCCGGCATCTCTGTCACCCCTGGAGGGTGGGGCCTGAATAGCAGCAGCTCTTCCCAGCCCTGCTGCGTGTATAATGACTTCTTCCATTCAGAGAAAAACAGCCACGTATAACAATTGTTTTTCTTTTCTAGTACCTTTGATTTTTTTTTAAATACAAAAGTAATATGTAAAACTATTGAAATAATATAAAGATGTAAAGCAGAAAGTAAAATTCCCATTCTTCCACATTTCCAAGTGAATAACCATTGGATGTCTATCCTTCCTGATGTTTCTCCATTAATATACAAACAAATGGGTCACAGTGTAGAAATAGTGGAGGTGCGGCTTACAAGTGGGGATTATGTTCCAAAGTTGGGGAAGAGGTGTGTATAAATCATACATAGTCAACATGTTCCTAGGACCTGGCTCTCGGAAGCTCAGTCACCAAGAGTTGTCTCAGCATTTTGTTTCTCTTCCGAATTTGGCTCTGACTTTCTTTCCTTGGGCTGTGGAAGCTGAGGTCTGTTTTCAAAGTGGAGAAGGGTGATTAGTAATAGTGGAATTTCTCTTGTTTTTAAATGAAGTCTGGCTGTGCAGCTGACATCCAGTTGGATTTGCACACCCTATAGCACTACTACACTGTCCAGCCATTTGCTCTGTTCTGCTGTGAGCTGCAGGGTTCTCCCCTTAGCAGCCCCCAAAGAAGTTCACCCTGCAGATCGATGAGCAGGAGAGGGGACAGAGTCCGGCTGTGTTGCCCAGTGTGGTCTGGAGCAAGCCACTTGGCCCCTTTGGGCCTCTACTTGTCACTGTCCTTGAATAGCCTCCCCAAGGACCTGAGGTTCTGGATGCCTTCAGCTTTCATCAAACCCCATCTGTTCTCCTTTGCAGGGCATCCTGATCACCTGGACAAAGCGATTTAAAGTGAGCGGAGTGGAGGGAGTAGATGTGGTGAAGCTGCTTAACAAAGCCATCAAAAAACGAGGGGTAACTTCTCTCTAGGCCATCTGCCTTGGTCACTGGGAGGTGTGGCGAGGGGGGGTGGTTGTGGGGAGAAGGCTTTGTTCTAAAGCAGACCAAGGCCCTTTGGTAGGGGCTGGAGGTGGGGCAGTAGTACGTAGCCTGAGTCCTCACACGGGAGATCTTGAAGGTCCAGGCTGGTATCAAGTGGTGAGTGTACTCAGTCCAGAAGGTTGAGAGTGGTTTGAAACAGAGCTCTGAGGTGCTGCCCAAAGAAGCCAAGCCTTTTGGCAGCGGATGGCCTCCTGTCAGAGGAGGGTCGGATGGTGCAGGGAGCTGCGTGGTCAGGCACAGCCTGCTGTGGTTGGAACCAGACAGCACGTGGATGTAGTGGTGTGCTTTGCAGAGTGCTGTGGCTCTGTGCATAAAACCTCCTCTGAAAAGGATCTTAAGCCAGGACGTTAAGGGGACCGTGCAGCTTCCATAATTTCATTGCTGCGCTCTGACCCAGGTACGTTGAGGACCAGCAGTGATGAAAGCAGCGCCCCTGCCAGGAGCAGTGGTGGTTATGAAAATGCTTTCTGTAAGGTTGTGACCTCTGCTCCCACCTTTGAGTGGACAGTGACACCCTGTTATCTGCCCACAGGATTATGATGCCAACATTGTGGCTGTGGTGAATGACACAGTGGGGACCATGATGACCTGTGGCTACGATGACCAGCAGTGTGAAGTTGGCCTCATCATTGGTAATTTCTACTCCTTCCTGCCTCTCCCTTCAGTCATTGTCTCCAGAAGGCATCGCCTCCTCTCTTACGACTTTGTGTGGCCACAGCTTCTGATCTTGTCTCCTCTCCAAGGCACTGGCACTAATGCTTGCTACATGGAGGAGCTGAGGCACATTGACCTGGTGGAAGGTGACGAGGGGAGGATGTGCATCAACACCGAGTGGGGGGCCTTTGGGGACGACGGGTCCCTGGAAGACATCCGCACTGAGTTTGACCGTGAGATAGACCGCGGATCTCTCAACCCTGGAAAACAGCTGTGAGTCCTGCCTTTCCTTACCAGTCGTAGATGTGACTTAGGAGACACGTCACACAAGATACGGGGTGGGGAGTAAAAGTTTTGAGGCAGAAGGCTAGGCGATCACAAAGGTTTGAGAAGCCCGTCAGATTTGCGTTGTCTGTCACTTCTTGGAGAGACACACAGCTGTGGAGTCTGTAGGCTGCCTCCTGCCTACTCTGAGATTCTCGCTCGGTTTGCACAGAGGCTGTTCCAGTAGGCATTTCGGGTGGCAGCTGGGCAGGTAGGACTCAGGAAGGCTCTCTCCTGCCAGGGATCCTCGACACGCTGTAGCTGGGACGGTCCTGTCCGTCCTGTCAGGAGAAGGAATCATGAGAACTCTCTGTGCCTGGGTTGCCGGGTGAGGGAGGGTGCTCAGGTGTCAGCAGCATCCCTTGCTCCTGGGCCTGGCTCAGAATGGAGCAGATTGTTTTGCTGTGTCACAGCCAGCTCTGGGCGTGCCAGCTGGCCTCCCTCCGAGAACGAGCCAGCCGCCGGGATGTGGGCCTGCCTCTGATCTGGCCTGCTCCGGGCTTTCTTCTGGCTCCGGGGCAGCCGGAACTTGGGCCTGAGTCTGCCTCAGATACGGCACGCAGCTCCAGTTTGTGGCAGTCTCTCTTCTGCAGCACTGGGCTCAAAATGGCTGCCCAGCTACAGAGTCCGCAGCTCACACTGCACCTCCCAGGGGAGGCGACGGGGTGGATTCCCTCTGTCATTGGTCTGGATGAATGTGGCCAGAGCGTGGGATGAACTGATTTGCTTTAAGCTACTCAGAGGCCTCCCCTGGAGTTTAGGGTGAGGTCTGTGGGGGAGCAGCAGGTTCCCCAAAGCACGGTGTTTCTTGGTCCTTTTGACTAGAGAAGGAGAACATGGATGCCATGGGGGTGACCAGTGACAGGGGTCTCATGGGGAATGGCTGCATTTCAGCCACATCATCTACTCAGCTTTCCCTCAGAGGAGACAGTTATCCTTCCGAACTGGGAAATGGAGGGAATGTTTCCTGGCTGCCTCCTTCCCACAGGACTTGGAGATCTCCCCAAGAGTGTGATAAGATGAAAGTCCTTTAAAAAGTAAACATAAAGTTTTATAAGAGATTATCATTCTGCTCATTTCTAAAATCCTAACATTTGCCCCGCGGCAGGTAGCCTTCCTCACCTGCTCTCCTCCTGTTGCCCACCGTGGGGGTAGGTGTGGGGTCTGGATGACCCCTTGCCGTCCCCTTGTTGTTTAATCACTCGAGTGCATGGTCTTGCCTGCCAGTGAGGCTGCGGGCTAGTGAGGCATGAGGCCTCCTCTCCTCCTGTGTCCGTTTCACAACTCATGAGTCGTCCCAGGAAGGACCGAACAAGTGCCCGGGCGCTTTTCTCTTGCAGGTTTGAAAAGATGATCAGTGGCATGTACCTGGGAGAGCTGGTTCGACTGATCCTGGTCAAGATGGCCAAGGAGGCCTTTTATTTGAAGGGCGGATCACCCCAGAGCTGCTCACCAGAGGGAAGTTTAACACTAGTGATGTGTCAGCCATTGAAAAGTAAGTGGCACCCCTGGAAGCTTTCTGCGGGGAGAGTGGGGGAGATGGAACAGCAGGCCCCTTGTTACCGTTTGAGTCCTGGTTTGGTGGGCTTCTCCCTCAAGAGCATCAGGGCTTTTTGGCTCTGTGTCCCCTCTCTTAGCTGGCCCGTCCTGGGCTGGTCTCCCTGACTGTGTCAGCTTATTAAAGAATGTTCTAGTTAACAGCATACACTTCATGGATGACTTAGTTACAAAAGCAGCCTCTTGTCCTCACTCTGTCCCCTCTTCTCCCTTCCTTCACCCCCAACAGGGTGAGATTAGAGATGATTCCGTGGTGAGCAGGGAGCTGACCGGCCTGGGCTTGGAAGTTCCTCTCTGGGATATCAGGGTCTTCTCCAGACTATGTTCCAGGGAACCTAGTGACTCAAGACAATTAGGTGTTCCCTGAAGAAAGGGTTCTGTGGCCAGTAGGATTAAGAAATACTGCATATTTATCCTCCATTTAGAGATCTACAGTATTATTAGCATGTTAAAGAAAACCCAGTTCACTCTGGTTAGCAGCCAGAAGCAGTGTTCTTGGCACAAATTTGAGAAACATTGGTTAACAGATGAGACAGGACAGATAGACATAGAAGGATAGACTCCAGCCAGCAACCTGACTGCTACCTTTTTGCTTCAATGTAAGAAACCCAGACTTCTCTGCCAACTGTTATTTTCAGGCCTTCACACTGAGAGGGAAGAAGGCAGTTTGATGCAGTCTAAAGGACTCATATCTTATTGCTGGATTCCACATGCTGCCAGGTTCCATACCTGGTTCGGGAGACTATGTAGCCATTAGGGGCCATCTGCTTGAAGCTGGCTACTTGATAGTTGAAAAGCCCTTTCATCTCTCTGCACAAAGCGGGCATGCCCACTGCCCCTGCTGTGGTCCTGGAAATTCAGAGGGAGCCAGTGGCTTCCTATCTCTGGCTCCCGGCAGAAGATGCACATCAGCCGTCTTTGTGGTCAGAGCGGGAGCCTGATGGAAGTGGAAAGTTTATCTGTACCTGCTATTCAGTCACATCGTGCACTGGCATTTGTCCTAGGATCACTCTGCTTCAGGAGTGATCGTCGCAGGGCTGCAGTAAGCAGGGAGCGTGCCACCGAGTTTCCAACCATCTTCCATGTCTCCTGGTCAGCTGCTGGGAGGAGAGGGGAGCAGGAGGCTCATGGCTTGTATTCAGAGTCATTGGCAAAGTCAGGAAATGCCTTCCTTCCTCTTGGTCTGCATCTGGTGTTGGCTTTTTGGTGACCAAGAAACAAAATCCCACTTAAAACTGGCTTAAGAAAGCATGTATATTGTAATAAAGGCTATCCCCCAAAAAACCTATTAAGACATCCTGCCACAGCAGGTGTTAGAAAAGCACTCTATAAAATCAGGAGCATTGTTTTGGAGCCTTAGCTAGTGTTTAAAAGAAGGGGGAAAAAAAGAAAAATTAGAATCATACGAATAAAAAAGAGGAGATAAAACTGTCATTATTTGCAGACGGTATAATTGTGTGACACCGAAACATATCTAGACAAGTAAATAGGATAACAGGAGAGGTTAGGAAGATGTCTGGAGAGAAAATACAATAGTCAATTACATTTCTATATACTGGCAATAATTAAAATATGTATATATGTTTAAAATAAACCTTTTTTTAAAAAAAAAAAAGACTATTTTTAGATTTACAAAGAAATTGCAAGGATAGGGCAGAGTGGTCCCGCAGTCCTTCACCCTGTTTTTTTCCATTGTTAACACCTCACATCAAGGGAAGAATGCAGAAGCATCCAGGGGCAGCTCACAGACTCGAGCAGGCGATTCCCGCAAGCGCCCTGAGGCCAGAGCCCTGGGGGTGGAAGCAGCTGTTGAGAAGCCGCGTGGTCTTGCCCCTCCACGTCTCTCCGTGTGCGTGTCATAACCCAGCATCGTATAGTTTTTCCTTCTGCTACCTGCTATTTCTTAGGGAGGAAAACCCTTCTCACGCTCTCTGCAGGCGTTTGAGCGTCTTAATGCTGTGCCAGGCACCCATGTTGAATGGAGTGCCCCTTCGCAGGCCCTCCCAACCTCAGTGCTTTGCCCTGCCTGACGCGGGCCTTAACTCACGAGTATTGGCCTCTAACCTCGCAGGAATAAGGAAGGCCTCCAAAATGCCAAAGAAATCCTGACCCGCCTGGGAGTGGAGCCATCTGACGACGACTGCGTTTCGGTCCAGCACGTGTGCACCATTGTCTCGTTCCGCTCTGCCAACCTGGTGGCTGCGACGCTGGCCACCATCTTGAATCGCCTTCGCGATAACAAGGGCTCCCCCAGGCTGCGGACCACGGTTGGTGTCGACGGGTCTCTTTACAAGACGCACCCACAGTGAGTCTGTCCTTTACTATAATCGGCACTGAGGATCTGTCTGGGCTAAGGACCTTCTCCAGAGGTCAGACTTTTGCACCCACTGAAGAGTTTTTTGGGGGCAGCCGGGGCAATATTGACCAGCCAGAAAGGTCCGAACTGCCCACCTGGAAAGTATCCTCCGCTTGTTTCTCGCTGGCATTGCTTCTGCAGTGTACTTTCATCTCTCATTTCGTACGTCTTGTTAGAGATTTCTGTAGTTGTCAGGGACGCTGAGTGGGAACGTATCTTAATCTTCAGTTTTCTTGATTGTCTGCATTTCATCAGGGACCTTCATCCTCATTGAGGTTTGGGTCATAGGTACAGTGCCCACATTCCTGGTTTAGAAGCTCCTGTGAAAATCCTCCAAACCCTCAGACATTACTTTTTTAAATGGGCAGCCTGTCGACACTTTGCATCTGAGAGCCAGAGAGTGGTTGGTATAAGTTATAAGTAGTCCCTGTTGATGATGAGGGCATTATCACTGTGCCTCCTTCTCTACTGGACACCTTAGTTTCAGAAGCTTTCTGTGGCCAAGAAGAGCATGGTTTGTACCTTTTTAAAAGGCTAAAGGAGAATTCTAAATCTTCGTAGTCTAAGTTTTAACAATAAGTGCCTGTGACATGATTTTTATATAGGACCTCAGATATTTTTCCCAGTGGATATAATGCAAAGTGGCCTTGCAGATACTGTACCTTCACACCTAGTTCTAATGACAGTTAAACCAATGTTGACTTAAATTTCAATAGTTCTGTGTTGCTGAGGGAATAGGCTTTGAGCTAGTTAGATGTTATCTGCCAGGGCCATAATTTTATTTCTTTGGATTCTTAAAGTATTTGTGAAATTCTGAGTAATGAAACTAGCCATGTTTGGGGTGGAGGGGATTTCTTGGCCAACTTTTAGTCAGGAAAGCTTAGAGATTTGCAACATTGCATTAAATTTTTTTTTGATTGTGGTAAAATACACATAATATAAAATTTGCTACCTTAGCCAATTTTGAGTGTACAGTTAAGTAGTATTAAATACATTCACACTGTTGAGCAAAAGTCACCACCAACCACCTCCAGACTCTTCATCTGCAACATCACACTTAAAAAATAACTTCGGTTAAATGTTTCTTATTTCAGGAGTAACATATATTCAGCATTGCAACTTTAGATAATTCAAAAAAATTACAAAAAGAAGTCATTTTTAATCCTACCCCCTGGAGCTGACCACAGTTAATATTTTAGGTTTCTGGTTTCTCTGTTTCCTTTGGCAGGCAGCCTTCCATACTTACACCAGACCACAGACTTTGAGAACGTTCTGTGTCTCATTGAGTCCTGTCCTGAAGTCTTTTTCTAGCCGTTAAAAAATGTCCAGACTCCTAGGGGTAGGAGGAAAGGGCCAAGTGAAAATAAAAACAAGAGTGATTATTTATTGAGCCCTCTTTCCTCAGTGCCAGTTACTAATCTAAGCATTTTATGGATTCATTTTGTTCCCATCACGTCACTATCAGCTAGATACTGTCATCCTCACTGACTCCAAGGTTAAGTAACAGGTTCACAGTCACCTGGTGTGGAAGTGGTGGAGCTCAATCACCATTGTCTCCTGATCTGACTTTCAAGCACTGGGCTCTTCTTGACCACGATGCTATATTATCTCTTTGTCGTGTGGAGGACAGAATTCATTTTGGACCTTGAATTTCATATTCGATACTCATATAATAGTGAGAATCCTCTTTTTTTTATGTGTGATTGTGAATGATTTCGTTTTTCCTTTTTACTTGTGTGCATTTGTTAACTTTTCTACAGTGAATGTGTATGACTTATAGAATGAGAAAAGCCAGTGTAGCAAGTGGAATTAAACTGTGAAAAAAAAAAGGAAGAAAGGGGTACCAGAGGGCCCTAACGGATGACTCAGTCCAGGTATTGTGGCACCCCCCGTCCCTTAGGTATTCCCGGCGTTTCCATAAGACGCTGAGGCGCTTGGTGCCTGACTCGGACGTGCGTTTCCTCCTTTCGGAGAGTGGCAGTGGCAAGGGGGCCGCCATGGTGACTGCAGTGGCCTACCGCCTGGCCGAGCAGCACCGGCAGATAGAGGAGACCCTGGCCCACTTCTGCCTCACCAAGGAAATGCTGCTGGAGGTGAAGAAGAGGATGCGGATTGAGATGGAAATGGGGCTAAAGAAGAAGACGCATGATAAGGCCGTAGTCAAGATGCTGCCCTCCTTCGTCCGGAGTATTCCAGATGGGACTGGTGAGGGCTCTATTGGGGGCCGAGATGTCCTTCCTTCTTCTCATACCAATGACCAGTCAGTCACAGTGGGGCAGCAGGGAGGTTGGCTCTTCAGGGGATGCATTTACACTGGGGTTGCATGATTTTGGCAAGAGTTAGAAACTCACAAAACTCATTTTCCATTTTTACCACTGAGTTGCCTTGTGCGTGGCCCAGGGCTGTTGACTTCCCCTGGTCAGGCCTTGTTAGCAAGCATCGTCTCTAAAACCACATCCCTGCTCAGAATTAGAAAGTGTTTTTAGAAGAATGAGGCTGGGCAAATCCCACAGCACTGAGATGTTATGGGTTCTCTCACAAATACAGTAAAACCAGCGGAAGGGTAAACATCCACACACCCTTCCTGAGTCTTAACAAAGTGTGTGTGGGCAGACAGGGGCCTGGGGATTGTCACATCCAGGCAGATTGGAGAGCAGAGTTCAGCCCTTAATGCTGACCTTGCTGGTTCTCATTGGAGCTGACCATGGGGACTCTGAAGGGCTTCTCGGGTAGGTCCTTGGAGTAATGAATGTGATACGAATATGTCCTATGTAAAAATTACCTATGTGATTGCATTATGAACCACCTTCAAACTTAGTGGTTAAAAACAACAATCATTTATTATTGCTCATCCATCTGTGGGTCAACAATTTATTATCACTCATCTGGGCCAGGCTTGGCTGATCTTTGCTGGACTCATTCATGTGTCTGTAGTCACTGGTGGGTCAGCTGGGAGACCTCCCTCATATGTCCAGCAGTTGGCTAGCTGTCAGCTGGGGTGCAGCAGTGCCTGGTGATGTGTTTCATTCTCCAGTGGGTTTGTTCATGTGGCAACAGCAGGGTCCATGAAGGAGAGGGCAGACTTCAAGGCCTCTTGGAGGCCTAGGCCGGATTGTCTCAGCTTCGCTTCTGCCACAGTCTGTTGGCCAAAGCAAGTCATAGCCTGGGCCAGACCCAAGAGGAAAAGAAATAGACTCCATCTTGTGATGCAAAGAACTGTAAAGAAGCATGCAAATAGGGAGAGGAATGATGGTGGCCATTTTTTGCAAACACTTTACACACTGACTATATTATTAATTTTTATACGAGATTCCCTAAAATCAGGCCGTTGTTGCCTCGCTTTTTTAGTAACCCTGGTGAAAATTTTTTTGTTGTGATAAGTGGTTCATCCATGGGTCCTTTTGTGCTTCTAGTGTGGCTCAAAGGTACTGGTCAGCGAGGTAGTGTACTCACCCCTCTCTGAGCCTGAGCTGTGTGCTAGAGGAAAGACTTACAGCTTCTCCATTTTTTTTAAACATGGGGGTTTCCCCCCTTGAAAGTCTGGAGTCTTGGGGTCACTTGCTACCGAGAGGCACTTAGCCGTTTTTGACATACTTTATGTTCTTGACTATGACAGAACATGGTGACTTCTTGGCCCTGGATCTTGGAGGAACAAATTTCCGCGTCTTGCTGGTAAAAATGCGTAGTGGGAAAAAGAGAACAGTCGAAATGCACAACAAGATCTATGCCATTCCCACTGAAATCATGCAGGGCACTGGGGAAGAGGTGAGATGGTTTCGCTTTTATACTGCTGGGGTGCGTCTGTGTGATACACACGGCCAGTGGCATTTGTAGCCCCCCAAAACTTGCCACGTGATACCTGCAGTCGTGCATTTGTGTCCTGGGGGACTGAAGGCATCAGGTACTGTCAGCCATGCTGGGCTTATGATGCCTAGGGGGCTCCAAAGATCCTGGAGAGGGGACTTTTGCTCTGCATGTGTCCGGGTGTGTCTGTGCATATGCGTGTGCATTTGTATGTGTGCACTGAAAGTATAAAACCAGAGAACGCACGGGTAAATCCCTTCTTTTCTCCTAAAGCTGTTTGACCACATCGTCTCCTGCATCTCTGACTTCCTGGATTACATGGGGATCAAAGGCCCCAAAATGCCTCTGGGCTTCACGTTCTCGTTTCCCTGTAAGCAGACGAGCTTGGATGAGGTGAGTCTCTTTTCTCCATGAGTCAGACATCACGCAGCACTGACCGCCCTGTGGCCAGCGTGGGCTGGCTCTTGAGGCCTCTTCCAGCCTCGATGTCATCCCTCTATATTCTGGATGGCTCAGATGTCACAGTGAGTTGACCCAGGTTTTATGCTATATCCTGAAGCATATCTTAAGACTTTACTCTTTATCATTTAAAGCACTTAACTTTCTGGGAAACCTGCTGGTCCTTCAGACAAAAAGAATCTCACCCTTTTCAGTGTTCCCATTCTTTCTAATGGTGCTCAGTTATAGCGCTTTTTACAGTTATTAGTGATTGTGTCTTTCTTTTCTGCTATGTTGCGTGCTCCTTGAGCAAGGACCTGTGTTTCCCACCTGCTCTAGCACAGAGTTCTGTCAGAGGAGGGACTTAATAAATGCTTGTTCAATGAATGGGAAGAAACAGGGTACAAGGCCAGGGCTTAAGCACCTGCTGAGTACTAAGAGCTGGGTGCAGAGCTGAAGGTTACAGTTCCTGTCCTCAGGGAGCCCCCCAGCGCAGAGGATCCCGGCCCTACACCTGCAGCCCCAGCGCCGCACTCAGGGCTGTCGGCGGGGTGTTCTGTGCAGGGGGAACCATTTGTCCTTGCAGTCACAGAGGCAAGACCAAGCCTGTCCTTCTGGAAGAGCCGTAGGTGCCTCTGTGGGTCACAGGTGAAGGTGTGGCCAGGGAGGAAGCCTTGGAGGTGGCATCACATCACACAGGGACTTAGGCCAGTGTTTGAGAAATATGATTGGCAGGACTAGGGAAGCTAGGCAGGACCACCTGTCTCTGAAAGCCAGTTAATCTAGTCACAGTGCTGACTCGGGGCTTTTTCCTCTTAAGACCATTTAGATCTTAGCAGTTGGACCCATATAAACGTGTTTCTTGTACTTCACTTATACTGTCATCACAGCGAGTACACGGCCAGCTCACATGTGACTGTAGTCCAGTCAAACCTAAAATTTACTTTAGGTAGTAACAGTCTTACTAAAAATTTGCATTTCTCCATTTATGTTATTAGCAAACTGTTCTTCAGAGGAACTAGTTGGTTTTATCAGGGGCAGCACCCTTAACCTTCTGTGCCTTAGTTTCTCCACCTGTGAAGCAGGGATTATAAACCCGACTGCTGTGAGGACAGTGAGAAAGAGGCAGGCCTGAGGAGGACTATTTGTATTTTATTGGTTTGTGCCTCAGTTCTTCCAGCCTTGTCTCACTGTAAATCCTCATAGATATTTTCTCAATAAGGAGGGAGTGGAATTTTGTGTTCTTCTAACACAGGACTCTCCTGGTGCCTTTCTGTTTCAGGGAATCTTGATTACCTGGACCAAGGGGTTTAAGGCCACCGACTGCGTGGGACACGATGTAGCCACCTTGCTCAGGGATGCGATAAAAAGGAGAGAGGTAACTATTAAAAGGATGTTTAAAAAAAATCTTTGTGCTTTTGGCTATAAAAACTGTACTTGCTGGTCATAAAGAATTCAAAGAATACAGAAGCATGTAACCCAGGTAAAAAGTTCCCCCAATGGTCAGCAGAGGTGAATGGTTTTTGAGTTGTTAAAAGACAGTTCGCTTAAAAAGATAAGATCATGACTCTCCCGCAGATTGAAAAAGAGAAAAGCAGTTGCTGACGGCGGGGCACAGCCGGGCACCATCCGTCGGGCCTTGATAGTCTGCCGTTGGACACACACAGTCTCGCAGCGCGCAAACATGGTCACAGCCACCCCGTGACCGGGACAAGAATAAGAGTGCTCCATGATCATAGCAGAACTCAGCACTTACTCGGAGCTTGTCCTGCTGCTACCTGACAGCACCCAACCCGGGCCAAGCTCCGCTCCTTTGAATTGTCCCTGAAGCCAGCATGCCGGCACCAGGCAGATCCTGACACAGCAGCCTTTAACCCTTTGTGGACACCCGCACAGGCTGTGTTCCCTCGGGCCGCGCCCAGTCAGGAGCCCAGCTTCGCTCCCCTACTGATGTGTTTCTGTTGGTCTTTGGCTACAGAACACTGACAGAATAGAAAATGAAAAGCTCCAGAGATTTTATTTCACTTAATTAATTAGGGAATCAGTAGAAGTTTTTTAAAAAGCAGTTCAGACGTCTCCAATTCAAAGAGCAGACCACCACCTAGGTAATCCGGAAAACCGAGATCAGTGGGGTTGAAGAAGGACTGGTTGCCCTGGAAGGGCATAGTGTGCTGCACAGCAGCTAATGTTCGTTGAAAAGAACCCTGAGGATCTGTTTTTGCCCGTTACACAACTCTTAATGTCGGTGTCCTTCCAACTTCCTTTCAGTAAATATCCCACAGACACATTTTTTTAAAAAATGGGAATCACACTGTGTATACTATATTATAGCTTGCTTTTTTTCGTTTACTACGAAACAGAATTTTGTCACTTCACTACATATAGACCGACCCTATTTTTTTCCTGGGCTGTGCAGGATTCCCGTGTGTTGCCTAAACTGTGGTTTATATAGCCCCTTTGGATCTATATTTCGGTTGTTCCTGGCTCATGCAAGTCATGCGTAAATATCCTTGTGCATGTACCTCTGTGAACCTGTGTGGCTATTTCTGAAGGGACAGATTCTGAGAACTGGATTTTGTATTTTCAGTTTGCCTTCTGAAAGGCCATAACACTTGAAACTCCCAAGAAAAAGAGCTGTTTGGCCAATGTTTCTTGTCTTTTTTCCATTCAACAGTTCCCTCAAGGCTGCCTCTCTAATACTCAGTGCCAAATGTGAAACGGAGTACTTGCTTTCTTTAGATCTCAAACTTCAGATACATCATTAGTAGTAGATGTTTAGTCAGTGAATGAACATTTAATTGCTTCTTATAGGCTGGTAAGAAAACTATTCAGATGATGCCCTGGTGGCTTTCTGACTGTACTGCGGCTGAGTGAACCTGCAGAATTCAGGCAGGGCAGTGCCGTCCCTACCCTAAAGCTAAAGCTGTGCCCTTTTCTTTCCAAAGGAATTTGATCTGGACGTGGTGGCTGTAGTCAATGACACGGTGGGCACCATGATGACCTGTGCTTATGAGGAGCCCACCTGTGAGGTTGGACTCATTGTAGGTGGGTGTTCTGGAGGGTCTTTCTCCTTGGGGAAGGAAGGCTGGCTTTTCCTGTTTCATAGGGCCTTGAACAAACAGCTAGCTGTGTGAGACAGTGTATCTGTCCCCTTACCACTTCCAAAATTTCCTCCTGGATCAAGGCTACAGAGCCCTCCAGCAGGCTCTCCACTCCGTAATACCACCCACCTTGATTGTGACCAGACTGTCAAGAATGGAGCTTTCCAGAAATGAGGTCCCAAATGGCTCTCATGGCTTAGATGGATGGGGTGGGAATACCTGGAGCCGGCCTGGCCTGTAGGGCAACTCTGTTGCTAGTACAGAGACGCTCCAGACAGGTGTTGCAATGCCTGTAGCTGGGAAGGAAAGGAGCCCTCCTCCTCTCCTGACTGTGGGAAAAGGCCAAAGAGTAGTCTTGGGCACAATTTTGCCTTTAGCAGCCACTGTTGATGAGCCGTCCCAACCACAGAAGTGGGTTGCAGAAGGGTTTTCTGTTAGCTTTGCAGGTTGTTCCCTCACAGTCCAAGCACATTAGGGGCTTGGCTCTTGATAGCACATAATCTTGAAACATATTGATTTGGGTTGTGAAAAAAACCATTCATCTAATTGATCCTGCTCCTGGTGTCAGGGGGTGCTGGGGAAAAGCCCCCATTTTTTAAGCTAACGTCTGCAGACTCTTACCTGGACAGGGAGGAGGGGCGCTCTGCTACATGGACCTTTCACGGAGTGTCTGGGAGACCAGTTAAGGCCCCAGCAGGCTGCTTTCCTGGTGCCAGGAAGACCTTTTCATTTGTTAAACCACTATCGGCTCTTGTGGAAGTTTAAAAAACTAGGGGCAGTTCCAGGTGAAAGGTTTTTGGGGGCCTGGCTTTGGGGCTCTATTGTTGTTTCTTCATTCCCTTTGTAAAGCTTTGTTTCTCTCCCCAGTCCCTCCCTTCTCCTTATGAATGGGCTTGGGTGTAAAATGCAAAGAAAGAGCGACACAGCACATTCTTCACTTCCAGACCACACCTCACCTTCCTGCCTGGAAGGTCAGGCTCATGCAATTCAGAGCAGCCCAGTTAGCAGTTCCTGGCACGGGGTTGGGGGGGGGGTGGAGTGGGGTAAGGGAAAAGGGGAGATGGGAGAGCGGTGGGGTTCTGCACAGCTCCAGCTGCATGCAAAACCATCTTATCCTTCTCTATCTAATTGGTCTCCTTGCTCAGAGCTCCCATGGGTGAGAAGTATCATTTACATGTTTCAGCTTTCTTTGCATTCTCTTCCATTTCTGGGGTTCTTCTCTCAGTTTTACACACACACACACACACACACACACACACACACACACACACACACACCAGTTTCACAGCCCACAGTGTCTGCGAATTCTGCTCAAGTTTCTTTAAAGGGTATAAAAATGACCAAAGGCCTTTTGGGCTCTCTTTTTAAGCTGTCTACATTGACATTCTGCCTGGGATGGGTTGATGGTGCTCTAGGGCCTTGCTACTAAAAGCGTGGATCATGGGCCGGCAGCCTCAGCACCACCTGTAAACTTGTCAGAAATACAGAGTCTCAGGCCCTACCCCAGGCTTTCTGAATCAGATTTTCGTCTTAACTAACAGGCTCCCCAGGGGATTATTCAGGAGCATATTTAAAATATCATAGTTGGTTGGTATTTAAATTTCCAGTCTGTTCACTGAGACAAGGCCAGTAACCACAAGCTTGGATGTCGTGGCAGTTAAAACTGCTTGAAAGCTTTAGACTGCTTTCTTTCAATCTCTTAACTCATAGATGAAAACAACAGTTTGTGGTCCCACCCAGTCTTTGGGGGGCCACAGTCTGAGTCATTGTGCTTGAGGAGTTCAGGGATGGAAATCAGGTTCCTGAGCCCCTGGAATCCATTTGTTAGGTTGTGTGTGTGCAGTGTGTGAGTTTCTCAAGAGAATCATCAGATTTTCGAAGAGGTCTATGATACCAGAATGGTGAGGAATCTTTAGAAAGGTACTTTAGAAAGGCACCCTTGAAATGCTCAGGACACTGTCCTTCAGTGTCTAACTGGAGGGCTTCATTCTAGGACACTTAGGAGGGTTTACTGAGCAGGCATAGTCCATGAATGTCTTTAATAGGATAAGTGGACATCCATAGTGTGTTAGTAGATAACCCCCCAATATAATATTATATATGTGAATGTGTATATATGTGCGTGTGTGCTCGTGCGTATATGGAGATAGGAAGAAGGAGCAGAAGAGAAAGAGAAATATCCTTCCAATCTGAATATTGCCTAAACTTCTACTATTGAAGATATATCCCTTTCTTGTAAGACCATCTTCTATTAAAATAAATATTGTCCTGCCTGGACAGGTAGACGGATAAGGCTCTTGGTATTGATGTCTTAGTATAAAGTAAGTTAATCATATCTTCTCTGGGTGGTTTAACTCTGACTTTCCTTTTATATATTGAGGTTTTCCTGGAAAGTGAAGCTATTACTTTGTTCATCTCAAAAATGTATCCCTATCTGTGGAATCCCAGACCCCACCCAGGCCTAGTGGCATGGCCATTCATTTCCCCTCTTGTGTATTCCAGGGACTGGCAGCAATGCCTGCTACATGGAAGAAATGAAGAATGTGGAGATGCTGGAGGGGAACGAGGGACAAATGTGTATCAATATGGAGTGGGGTGCCTTTGGGGACAACGGGTGTCTGGATGATATCAGAACAAACTATGACAGACTGGTGGATGAATATTCTCTAAATGCTGGGAAACAAAGGTATAATTCTGCCTATTGAAGGAGACACATATGGGGGTCCAGATGGTGTGGGGCAAATTCTGCCTATTACGATCAAAGAAATTTCTAGTAGGAGTAGGGTCTGGACAGAGGCTTGGGGACTGGTCTCTCCCTTGGGTTCCCTTCTGACTTGGCCGTTGGCCCAAGGAGAGCAGAGAATGGGGGATGGGCCCTGGTTGCTGTCCTCTCCAGGTGCCTCCTCTGGGAACAGGGCGGGGGTGACCACACCACTTCCCCCATGAACTATTCATCTTGGAGCATTCTGACCTTCCCCTTGCTGTTTCTTCTCTGTTGACTAATAAGAACCTCTTGGTCAGTGGATTTTGTCTTATTTTTTAAGTGAGGTTAGAACACATTTGACCTGCAGTTGTCAAAGGGCAAAGGAAATTCGGATGTGGTCTGTGGAGGTGGGGATGGGGTGAGACAGAGGCTCATCTCAGTTCATCCTTCCCATAGTGGACCTTCTACACCACCTAGTGGCTGTGTGTAGCTTTGACTATAGCGAAAAACTGCGTCATTTAATTCTATCTACTGTTGCCTACCAAAGGCTCTGAACAAAGACCCCTTTTTTAAAAAGGGAGAGGTCAGCAGGTTAATAAGACAAAAGGGGTTAAAGCCATATCAGTTCCAAACTGAGATGGTCGTCTTGGTAGATTGAGGAGGACTGGGTGGCAGTTGATAATAATAGCACTATTTCATGTCGCCCACCCCCACCCCCACCCCATGGACCACCTGAAATCTGGAGTATCTGGCTTCCAGTGGACTCTTCCCAGCTTGGGGATGGGGATTGGGTGTGTGTCATGGAAGCACTTAAATCCCTTCTCATTTCTTGAGGCTCTTGAGCAGAAAACCATGAGAATAGGCCGCCCCTCAGGTGTGCTGTGGCTGCCGAACCCTCTGGGCTGCACAGCTTGATATCGCCTCTGCTGGGGGCTTGCAGAACCTTCCAGAAATCTAGTAGGAACTTTCCCCTTGTTGTCTTTTTGCCCCTTTAAAGGCTCAGCCCATTCGTTTGTTTATTCTGCAGATATTTGTTGAGCACTTGACAGCATAGCTCTGTGCTCGGCTAGGCCCTGAAACTCAAAGCTGAACAAGACACATTTCAGGGGCAGTGACAGGCAGGGGACCAGTGTGCATTGTGGAGGAAAAGGGAGGGTGTGTGGGAACCTGAAACCGGCAGATAAAAACCTGGTATAGGGAGGAGGACAGGCCTCTTCGAGAAGTGATGTTGGAGCTGAGAGCTGGAGTGGGAATTTCCAGGTAAAGGCAGGATGTTGGGTGAGGAGGGAGATGGAGTAGGAGTAGCAGTTAGACACTTGTGGTAGTGGTTTCGTTTCTGATCCCGGGGAGGGCTGAGGATTCCTCATTGCATCCCAGCCTCACTCTCTGCCTCTGCTAGGAGCATAGGGCGGGGGTGCATGGGGATTGGCGATGCCCTTGAGGGGCAGTAAGATGCCCAGTTACTGAGAGACCAAAGGCTTCACATAGACACCCAGCCCTCTCTTCCTGTTTCAGGTATGAGAAGATGATCAGTGGCATGTACCTGGGTGAAATCGTCCGCAACATCCTGATCGACTTCACCAAGAAGGGATTCTCTTCCGAGGGCAGATCTCTGAGCCACTGAAGACTCGGGGCATTTTTCAGACCAAGTATCTCTCTCAGATCGAGAGGTGAGTGAGGAGGGCCTTTCCTCAGGGGCTTGTTAGAGGTTGACCTGGCCAGGGGTCATGATGGGAGTGGTAGGCACCCTAGGGAACATTCTGACCATTTGTGAGGGTTTTCTTTTTCTCCTCTGGGGCAGTAGGCCCTGAGCAGTCGCATATCAAAATCATATAATTTTATTATAAAGTATATTCCTTTTATTCATCCTTTATGTTGGGGCATGACATTGATTTATTTGCAATTATATGTGTAAATAGATTATATGGACTCCATTTCAGGATAGTGAAGACATGTTACAAATATTTGTGATGAAGGGGCTTTGAGTCCCTTAGAACAGGGGACCCCAACCTCCAGGCCACGGACTAGTAGTGGTCCGTGGCCCGTTAGGGACTGAGCCACACATCAGGAGGTGAGCAGTGGGCGAATGAAGCTTCACCTATATCTGCAGCTGCTCCCCAGCGCTAGCATCACCGCCTCAGCTCCCCGTCAGATCATCAGGCATTAGATTCTCATAGGAGCACAGGTTCCTGGTGCCAAAAAAGTTGGAGAACGCTGCTGTAGAGCTAAGAACCCCTGGTCCAGCCTCACCCATATTTCATCTGAAAGGCAGCTGGGATCACATAGCTCGGCCACCCAGTGTGCAAGCCCCACAGCAATGGCCTCTGTGTGCCTCCTGTTTTTCTCCTGTGAACATTGCATTTCTGCCTTGGCCATCTTCCACAGCGAGTGGTGAGAGGAGGTGGAAAAGTGCTCTGTAAAAGCAGGTGTGCAGAGGTTGTCGTATTTTTACAGTGGTCATAATATTGCAACTGCCGGAGCCTGCTCCTTGCTTTCCCCCATGCCTGTGTGGAAGAGGAAGAAACTTTCCTCTACTCTTCTGAGCTCTTTCAACTGCTCTAATAAGTAAACCTACATGAGGCACATTAGCAAGAGAAAATAACCAGATTTAACTACATATGTACATGCGGGGACCCCACAAACACGAGAGGGTTAAAAACAAAGTTAAAATGAGGTATATAAAAAAATCATAAAGAAGAAAATTGACAAATTCTGCCAATAGCTTCTGTTAGTTTTTTAAAAACCAGTAATCAAACTTATAAGGCAAACAGCAAACTAAGGAAAACATTTGCATTGTATATAACAAGAGGCAGAATGTGGCCCAATTGGCAAGAGCTTGGTTAGGTCTAGTCTTAAGACCTGCTCTGCCCCACTGCCTGTGTGCTTTGAGTGTGTTACTCAGTTCCTCCCAGTGTCAGTTTTCTTGGCTTTAAAATGAAAATAATCATACGTGTATTAGTTGGTTGTTATGAGGAGGAAATGTGGTACTGTATATAAAGCCCCCGTCCTACGGTCTTCAAACAAGGCTGGCTGCTCTTATCACCGTCATCGTCGTCATCGTCATCCTCATCAGGCATCTACAGCTCTTTCAATTCAATAAGAATGAGACAAATGTCCCAGGAGAGTGAAAGTCTTGATATAATTGGTAGTTCATATGGCCAATAAACAAATGAAAAAACTTCATCCTCACCAATAGAGAACACAAGTTAAAGCGTACGTAGTGTGATGCCATTCTTACCAAATTGTCAAATGTTAGAAAGTTTCCACTGGGGACAAGTACTGGCCAAATTCTCCGCTGGAGAGAAAATTGATATAGCTTTCTAAAAGGCACTTGGCAATGTGTATGAAAAACCCTTTGACTCAGAAATGTGTCATAAGGGAAAAATTCAAGTTGCACATAGGATTTGTAAGCAGGAAACTTTATTAGAATGTTACTTTATAATAGCAAAAAATTAAAAACAACTTAAATTTCTTTAAACTGGCTACATAAATTATGGTGCACCCCCAGAATGGAATACCATGGCCACCATTTTCAATCCTGCTCTCAGATAAGGAGGTGGGAAGTTGCTCAAATGTATGAAGTAGGAAAAAAGCAAGAAAGAAAACCATATCTAAAGGACAAACCTGCCTTATGTATCATAAGAATAAAGACGTTGCTTAATGATATCCAGGAAAAATAGATTGGAAGGAAATATATTAAAACGTTAATAGCATTTTCCCTAATGTTGGGATTGTGGATAGTTTTAATTTTCTAATATTTATTTTTCTGGATTTGCCAAATTTTCTACAATTCAATGTATGATACTTTGGAGATCATTAAAACAATTAACAAATGTTATTTTGAAGAGGGAAAAAAAACCCCATGACCCTATTCATGGGTAAATACCGCGATTTGGGGCCGGTGCTTTGGAATTGGCTCCTGTGGGTCCCGTTTCATCCAGCTGCCTGGCTTTTGTCCCCACAGTGACCGATTAGCGCTGCTCCAGGTCCGAAGCATCCTCCAGCAGCTGGGCCTGAATAGCACCTGTGATGACAGTATCCTCGTCAAGACCGTGTGCGGGGTGGTGTCCAAGAGGGCCGCACAGCTGTGTGGTGCAGGCATGGCTGCCGTGGTGGATAAGATCCGAGAGAACAGGGGGCTGGACCGTCTCAACGTGACTGTGGGAGTGGATGGAACACTCTACAAGCTTCATCCACAGTGAGTGGTGCTTCCAGTTGGGATGGGTAGAGCTTCCTGGGCTGGCAAGTTCCCTGGATGGAAATGGGACATCAGGATGTGATTCCCACCAGGAAAATGCCTCACCAGGACACAGCCAACCTGAAGACCATGTGGTCAGGGACTGGTCTGGGATGATGTAATGAGATGCTCTGAAGTTGAACTGGGATCCTTGGGGAGGCAGAGAAGTAGCTCCACTTAGTCAGCTCACGCCAATGGCGTAGCATGTCCCTCTCCCCGATCCTCTTGGGCCCCATGTAGGTCAGTCAGAGTCCAGGTGGGAAGGAGGAAAGGAGGTTAAGATGGGCTTGGGCTTACCCATCAGCCTGCTTAGCTGCAGCCTGGCCAGGAGGCTGTGTTTGGTAAGAGAGGGAGTGAGGGAAAGGGGGAGGAGGACTCATTGTCTTGTTTACCTGCTAAATCAGAGCTTGTCAAGAGACAAGGCAGGCAGGAGCAGTTTTGGCCCTGGGCTGGTAGCAGGCAGTGACCTTTTTTTGGTCAAGTGTCCAACATCCCATGCTGGGGAGGCTATGTGAGCCCATTTCTCTTTGATCCTCTGCATGTCCCAAAGCTTGGCTCTTATGAATAGAGGGACCTTATTATTTATTTTCCAAAATCCAGGGTACTTTTACCAATGAAGAGAGTGCTATTAATAATTACACTGGGACCATCGCAGGCAAATCAGGCCATAATGTCACCCTACCTAAAAGCTACCTCACCCAATGCAGCATAGGCATTACCTGCTTACCTCATGGCCATGGCTTGGGATGAACCCATCTGTCTTGCTCCATCCCCACCTCTGTCTCTCCACCTTAATAGCTATCTTCTTCCGCATCTGAGGCAACACACAGGTGTGGTTTAGAGCTAGGTTTTGGAGCCATACACGCTTGGATTGAATTCTGGCACCATCATCTAGAAGCTGTGCTCAACTGCTTCGTCTGCCAAATTTTAGCTTCCTCACAGGATAATGTCCACTGGCCGGACTGTAAAGTATAAAGTGTGGGGCACTTCGTCATGTTCAACAAAGGCAGTCCACGTTGCCTTTAAGAGCGTTATTGCCCCACGCATCCTTGGCCTGGACCTGTCTCATTTTCAGCACAAAAATGCAAAAACCTAGAGTCAGCTCTCACTTAGAGGTTGTCTTTTACTGGAGGGCCTCCTGCTCTTGGCTTCAGGTGCTCTACCTGGTGATGGGCTGGGGGTCTCAGAGGGCTGCCGCTGCGGATACATGTTGTTCGTGTCACGTAATCTGCTGAACCGACTCGATGCTGGGCCAGCCTGGGCCCACCTCCGTGACCCACACCCAGGCCCTCACACGCTTGGTCTACAATCCCCGAGGAGCCCCAGGCTTTGAAGATGGCTGTGTCTGAATGAGTTGTTCATGCCCTGGCCCTTATAAGTTGTACAGAGTAATTTGCTTCTAGAGTCTCGACTGAAAATTACGATAATAGGACTGGCTTGAAGTCCACTTTCCTCCCCACCACTCTAGCCCCCTCTCAACTCGTTTGCCCTCCTGATGTGATGTTATGTTATGAGTCCTTTAGCGTCTTCGGGTCGGTCCGGCATCTTCTCTCATCTTCCCCTACCTACCTTTCTCTTCTCTTGTCTTTTTTAGCTTCTCCAGAATCATGCACCAAACCGTGAAGGAACTGTCACCAAAATGTAATGTGTCCTTCCTCCTGTCGGAAGATGGTAGTGGCAAGGGGGCTGCCCTCATCACGGCAGTGGGTGTTCGGCTCCGAGAAGGAATGAGCAGCTAAGAGTCCTGGACCCCCCGCCCGCTGCCCTTCCAGCACTAATTTCTCTTTTCAAGCGGCGACCCCCACCCTCTCCTTCTCCCATTCTTCCAGCGAGCTATGCTGGGAGACACAGGCACCAGAGCCTGCCACTGCCACAGCAGGGAGGAAAACAAAAGCCAACTAATGGCACATAACGTAGGGTACAAAATAGAGTGTGTGCTGTCGATAATACCTCTCACCTCCAGACCCCTCCGCACCTGCCCTGCCACTCTGCATGATTTGATTTCCACCTCGCCCTACATTCCCCACACGTGAAGTTTAGTGGCATCCATTTCTAATTTATGCATCTGTCCAACAGTTATTTATTGGCCTGAGATGAAAAGTCACACCATCCGACGGGCCTTACGGGCCTCTGCAGCCCGTCCTTGGGGACATCTACCCCGTGTGAAATGTATTATCACCAGCAGACACTGCCGGGGCTCCTCCCAGGGGTGCGTTCGCCGCTTCCTCCCGTCCCAGCACCCCCTGCTGTCTGGCACCCTGCGGTTCCCGTCCGGGCGTGTCAGTGCCACTGGATTGTCTGTCTGTGGACCTGGTCATAGCCACATTGTGACTGTCTTGGCATTCTGTCTGTCTTGGGGGGGAGGTGGGCAGTCCTGGCAAAGTGTTTCGTCTCTTCATTTGTGTGAAAGGAACCAACCAATAAGCAGTGCCCTCGTTGGAATTTCCCATCGCTTCTGTGAGCCATGTCGTATGACCTAGTAAACTTTGTACCAATTCAAAAACCCGAGTGATGCTTAATGGTTGGGGGAGAGGGGCGGGGGGACATCTGTGGATGCGACGAAAACCAAACCCGGGGAGTTTTTGTGGCCCCCCGAGTCAGGGGAGAGTTGAAGTGAAGATTGTGTTCTTCAGCCCCACAGCCTGCCTTTGTCATATGAGGACTGCTGTACTCTCCCTGTGGGTGTCACAGAAGTAGCCTCTCCTCTTGTCGTCCAGCACCTGCCTGTGGGTTCCCTGCTCCAGCCCCAGGGTCCTGCCTGAGGAGAGGCTTCTGCAGCCCTCACCTCAGCACCTTGAAAGTAAAAGCATGTCTTCTGTCCTCCAACAGCCTGGCCTCCTCACTTGTAGTTGGAACAAAGCAAAATCAACTTGGCTTCCAGGGGTTGTTTGGATTTAGTGAGCGGACACTGCAACACTGGCCTCCCCCTGCCATCCCCCAAGCAGGTCCTGCCCTTCGTCGCCCTGTCCACTCCAAGACAACGGATGAAATAGAGTCCCTGCCCAAACGCAGAGTCTTGCGGCAGCCCAGGGAAGCATGATTGTTGCACTCTTTCCCTCCCCCATCTTAAATTAACCCCTTCTATAGGAAGTTGGCCCTCATCTGACCCTGGCATCCCTACCCCACTCAGTCTCGAGGTTGCTGTTACACCATTTTGGATTCTCCCCCTAGCCTATCGGTAGATCCCACATCAGTTCACATTATGGTCCCTTGTGATTGAGGTGCCATGCAAGTCTCCCAAGCTGTGAGTACAGCTCTAGGTGGCTTCCCCCAGGACTGACTGCATGCTCACTTGGTTTGGTGAGACCAGAGTCCCTTTATTTGGCACTGCTGGTGCCTTTGGCACAGTGACCTTCGTGGAGAACACAGATAATAAACTCTCGATGTGCATTTACAGTGTTACATGGTTCTGGAGGGAACCCAGGGCATGAAGGGTGAGCCAGCAGGCAGCGAGAGGTGTCCCCTTGGGGTGGACTGGGCCAGGCCTGGAGCATCCTGGGAGCCAGGACAGTTGGTATTCTCTGCTTGCCACCTTCTTGCCATGGAAGTGAGGATGACCACCATGTTGCTGATGTGCAGGAAGCATTTGTGTAAAACGGCTGGCATGGTAGTAATAAAAGTCATGGCTGCTGTTTATCGAGTACTTACTCTGCTCTGCCTGATGGTTTATAGGCATCACTTCTGTCATTCTCACAGCATCCCTGTGAGGTAGTTTTGCCATTGTGAGGAAGAGGCTGAGGGTCAGAGTAACGTGTCTGAGGCAACACAGCTGAGGCTCCCTTTGACTTTTTCTTTCTTTCTTTCTTTCTTTCTTTCTTCTTTCTTTCTTTTCTTTCTTTCTTTCTTTCTTCTTTCTTTCTTTCTTTCTTTTTCTTCTCTCTTTCTCTCTCTCTCTCTTTCTTTCTTTCTTCTTTCTTTCTTTCTTTCTTTCTTTTTCAATTTTTCAATCCCTTGGCTCTTAACCACTGTCTACAATGGCTGGATCTGTGTTCTTAGATGCCAAGTCATAGAAGCCCCAGATTGACCCAGGTAGTGGGCTTTGCAAAATGCAAAGCTCTTCCCTTGTGTCTTTAACCTGATAACGAATCAGTGTCATTATTGGGTTGCTGCCCACAGGTGTGTTTGGTTTGGTTTACCCAACATTTATAAAAATGCGAGCCAAATTTAGCAAGTCTAGAAGTCTCAGAAATTTGGTTTTCTAGTTTCCCTTGAAAGATTTAGAATATCTGGCAACAGTGGGCTCTGATTACCACATGGCAGCATTTGTCCAGAGCTGATTAGCTCCTGTCCCCTTTCGATACTTCTGCACTCCAGTTTGCCACAGTCCCCACCATTCCTGGTTACCCCAACAATGGAAGCCAGCCGCCTTTTATCATCACATTTGCAGTTTTTCTTTTACATTGGATCCAATTTACTCTTCATGTCCCAGGAAGGCGTCTGAGCTTGCAACTCCTGGATGAGGTCAGTGTTAGCTCACAGTGTTTTCTTTGACTGTTATTGGATCACCTGAAGCACTGTCCTGAGAGGGAAGGCTGGGTCCTGTTAGAGTCAGCATCCCCAGTCCTGGCCCCATCTTATTCTCCAGTGATGTGTTGAAGGATGAAGCACGGGCCAAACTTTCCGATCTGGTCCTCTCAACTGGCTACTTCTCAGAAGGTGCTGAGCCTCACCCTTCGGCAGACACAAAGCTTCAGGGTTCAGCAGGCACCCCATCTTGGGGGCCTCCAGCCTGCCCATTAGTAGCCTCAGAGGGGGCCACATCCTCATTCATGAATAAAATCTCTTTAGTGTGACGCCTGTTAACCCTTCTGGAGAGGGATGGATTATGAGTCAGCTCAATCATATCCTCCTCGGTTGGTGTGACCCACGGGCAGCAACGGAAAGCAATCCGGAATCCAGAGCGAAACCTGGGGGATGGAGGGTCACCTTGAGCAGGGGGCGAGAGGGACAGTATTACAGGAGCTATTGTATGGCTACCCCCACCTCCAGGAGCCTATCTTCCTGTCAGAGAAAGTCACCGCCTCATCCTAAGAGCCTGCCATTGCCTCAGGGGCCCTGGAGAGACACAGTCTTTAGTGGATTTGATTTTTGCAAACAGCGAGAAGTAATCTGGAGCAAGGTGGGTGATTAAGCTGAGTTGGACTGTTATTAAAAACAGACCAAAAAAATTAAGTACAATTTTATAGAAACAACAGATTTTCTTGTTTGACTTATTAATTGGCTTCTACAGAAATATTCAAAGAGGAGCCTTAAAAAATCGGGGCTTTGGCAATGTTGGGTGGAATAAGGATGCTCTCCTGAGGAGACTGCTTTAAAATAAAATATACATGTGTAACTACTAAGTTTTGGAATGTTTGCTTAAAAAATAATCAACTCTCCCATGGCAGCACTGAGATGTAATTAGAAATAACAGGGAGTGGAGGAAATGGTTGGCAGGGAGCATACACTGGTCTGTCAGAGATAAATGTGACAGCCAGGAGAGGGAAAGAACTGTATTGCCTGTCCCCGGGAGCCACAGGCTTCTCTGTTCCAGGAGAGCAGGCCTGACTGTGGTTCCTTGCCTTGTAGCTCTATAAGATTCCACACTGTGGACCAACAAATGCCTTTATTATGGGAGCTTAGTGGCCTCTGCCCTCTCCACCCCCGTTCAGTGTGTCCCCAGCCTGAAGTGCTCATCACCCTCTCCGTCCTCTCTCCCAGTCGCCTCCATCTCAGTTCCGATAACTGACAGCTTTGTCTTTGTCCTTCCACTTGTTCCGACCAAGAACCCAGAAGTCATCCTCACTTCTTTTGCCTGCTACCTCCCTTCTATCAAATTCTGTTGGCTCTACCTTAGCAGCATCCAGACTCTGACTACTTCTCACCCCAACCTAAAACACCATCTCTTGCCTGGATTACTGTAATGGCCTAACCGTCTCCCTGCTTCTCCCCTTGCCTCACTGTGGTTCAGTTCCAGAATGATTCTTTCAAAAGTGATGCCAGAGCATGTGTGTCCCTGGCTCAGAGGCCCGCAGGGCTCCCTATGTCAGAGTACCAACCTGAGTCCCTTCCTTGACCCCAAGGCCTTTGCCTGGGCTGTTCGCTCTGCCTGGAACTCTTCCCCAAACAGGGCCCACTCAATCCTCAAGTCTTTACTCAAAAGACCCCTCAATAAGACCTTTCCTGACCATCCCGTAAAATTGCACCCCTGTGCCCACTACTTCTCCCAGTCCTTCCTGTCCTCTCTCACCCAGCTCTTGGTTTTCCTTTTTTCCATGGGACTTACAACCTAATATACTATGCAATTCATGTACTATATTTGCTTATTGCCTGTCCTCCTCACTAGAATGTCAGCTCCTGGAGGGAAGGAGCATTGTCCTGTTCACTGGTGCCTCTCAGGTGCCTGGAACAGTCCTGGGCACACACAGCCACTTGGTGAACATTTTTTCAAAGAAGATTCCTCCCAGGAGCATCAGCCCTACTTTAGAGTTAGCGTCATCACATATTGAATGATTCAGAAGTTATTTCAGAAAACTGTAGAGCCCTGGGGTGTTGTTCGGTCTCCCAAGGGACTGTGTCCTTGAGTAGCAGAAGCATGACAGACACTGGGGGCTGGGAGCCCCTTCCTCGTGTGCCAGTTCCTGTCGTCAAGTTCTCACGACAAGCTGCATGCAAAAGAAATGTGTGTGGGGGATAAGATTATGAGCCTTGGAGAAACATAGGAATGCTGACCTCATTGCTTGCTGGATGAATTTAGAAGAGTCTTCCTTTCTGAAGCTCAGTTTCCTCATCTGTAAAATGGGGATAACCTCTCCCTCTGTCTACTATTAACTTACCTCACAGGAGACAATGGAAGTAAGCACTCAAAAAATTATAGTTTTCTCACTTCCTTCTGGCTTGCCCCAGGTAGATGGGATGTCTGAACAACACAGCCCCCAGCACCATTATGAGTGGCCTGGATGTGTGGGCAGAGGGGTGATAAAAAGCACGAACAAAGAGGCCCAGGGCCAACCTCACCCACGTCACTCTCTTGCTGAGGCCAGGACTTGGTGTCCACCATCGCATCTCCTCTGACCTGGCCCCACCATCAGGGTTTTCTGAGGCTGAACGGCTGCTCTGCAAGCAGGACTCCCGGGTGCTCGGGTTCCTGCCTGGCCCAGCACCTCCCACCTCTCCAAGTGCCCCAGAACAAATACCAGCCCCTGCCGGGGACGTTGTTTCCCCATAGGTACAAGGGTGAGAACTCAACTGTGTCTGAGGAAGGAGATCTTGGCTCCTTCTTCCTTGGTTGTCTCTGCCAAGGTCACTTCCCAGCAGCCCTGAAAGCACTCCCAGGGCAGGAAATATACTGTAATCTTCCCAGGGAGCAGTCTGCTTCCCCTCCAGGCTTGGCCCTGGGTCTCCAACTGAGTGCTTTGTACTGCTGGGGTTGGTGCTATTCACCTGGCCCAGGGAAAGTCCTTTCTTCCTCATTTCAGGAAGCTCTTAAAAATGTCAGGACAGAGAAAGTCACTCCCTCCTTTACCTGGTTCCTTCCTTCCTGTCCTTCTGCCTCTCTCTAACTTTCCCCCTCCCTCCATCTCTCTCTCTTCCTTCTCTCTTCTCCTTGTCCTAGATGTAGCCCCCAGGAGAGAGAGCAGGAGCAGATGGATGATTAAACTATGGTCTGGGCAGTGGGGCAAGGCTTTGGGGAAGAGGTGGGGCGCTAGTGAGGCTCCTGGAACTCACTAGAGGGAGCATTGTGCTCTGGCTCATTGTGAGGATGGCAACCCCACGTGGGGAGGGGACACAAGGGACAGGTTCAGGCTGCACTAGGGAGCCCAGATGGGACCAGATCTTGAGGCCCTGATGGCTGAGAAGAGGAGGCTGCGATGAAGGCTCACCTGCGGTTGAGGCAGCAGTAGATGATGGGATTGTACATGGTGGAGCTCATGGCCAGCCAGAAGAGTGCCAGGTATACCTGCTGGATGAACTTGTGACAGTAGATGTCCTCTTGGAAGCTGCCCAGGATGAAGTAGAGATGGTAGGGCAGCCAGCAGATGGCAAACGTCACCACCACGAGCACCATGGTCTTCACGAACTGGTCCAGGAAAGGCTCAGGTGACGACTAAAGCCTGGAAACCCCAAGCCTCAATCCTCCCAGGGTGGGGCAGGATGCCCCTCTTGGAGCCTGGCAAGCCCTTGACAGGCAGGTCCTGTCTACCTCTATGGCCTCAGTCTCCAGGAGGATATGCTGCTCAGACACTCCCGGGTCCTCCAACCTGGGGCTTTTCCTCAGTCTGGTCCCTCTGCCCACATTGCTGTTCTTCCTCTGAAGTCCTCTTTCCTCAAAGCCCAACTCAGTGGCCACCTCCTCTAAAAGGCATCCTGGATCCCTTCACTCAGGGCAACGCCTCTCCTGGAGAGTAGACGAGTGCTTGCTCCTAACCCCATCCTAGGAGCCCATATGCCAGCTGTGGGTTCCCAGGCCCCCCTCTCCCTGGGATCTGTGTCTGCCACAGCCCTTCTGTCGTAGTGAGTCTCTAACCTGGGACTGTAGCCTTTGCCCAGGGCTCAGCTCTCTGATCTTTCCCACCTCATGGTTGTTTGCTGCAGGTGCCCTTGAGCAGGGCCCAGTGCCTCATGAGAGATGGAGGACAAGCCAGGCCTGGCGAGCAGAGACCAGCTGTCCATGAGGAGGGTCCCCCAGATGGTGTTCTATATCCAACACTCTCCCTGAATAATGCCAAATGCAGGTGAGAAGGATGCCAAATGGTAGATGAGAAGCTGAGACTCTGACCTGATTAACCCTGCTCACCTAACAGGAAGTGGGTGCCACAAAGATTAACTTTGGGATAGAGCGGTGGAAGTCTGGAGCATAGAAAACACTGTATCAGGACCCTTGGGGGCCCTGAATGGCAGGGAGGAGGGGAAACATTGCACTTCTGTTGGAAATTGCAGACGAAGTAGCTGGACTACAATTCAGTCTTCATGATCTCTGAGGTCTGCTGTTCCAGCGTTTGAGAATTCTCCCGTTAATCTATCAAGGAACATCCCGTAGTTTTGTGGGACTTCTTAAATCCAACATTCCAATTACTCAAAAAGCCTAAGATTTTAAGATTCTACCATTCTTAGATTCTTGGAGATATCTAAAATTCTGTGGGGATTTAGGACTCCCGGATTTTCCTAACACTCTGGGAAGCTCCTTTAACTTTACATTCGGCAAGTCGGCCTGCGAGGGAAGAACGAATTCAGGCTCTGGCCAGGAACTTGGGACCCGGGCAGTTGACTGGCGGATCCTGTGCTCCGCGGCGCCCTCTTGAGGTCGGGCCTTGAGCCGGGAAGAGCGGCTCCGGAGGCCGCGCCCCGCCCGCCCCGCGCGCCCCGCCCCGGGCGCCCACCTTCTTCTTGGCCTGCAGGTAGTGTGTGTTGGCACCGTGCGCTTGGTGCCCGGGGACCGTGCGTCTCCAGAGCGTGAGGCCGATGATGGTGTAAGCGACGAACATCACCATCAGAGGAAGAAAGTAGATGAGGGCGATCACTGCGAGGTGGTACCTAGGGAGAGCCGAGGGCCTGGGCAATTGCGGTCAGGGGGCGACTCCCGCATCCGCCAGCGCTCAGTTCCCGGGACCGCGCGGATACCTCTGAGCTGCCCCTGAGTCGCCGCTGGCGGGCCACCCTGGGCTGCCTCCCGAGGGCTTGGTTTGATTTAAAGAAAATAAAGGCAACATTAGCTAGCACATGGGTCCAAAGAGGGCTTTTCCTGTTGCAAAAGGGGCACCAGCGTTAACTCTTCGTTCTTCCAGAGGATAGACAAGTACCCAAAAAGGAAATAAATAGGAACGAAAAAGTTAACTACATTTGTTTAAAATTCCATTCAGCATAAGGAGGAAGTAAAATTACTTATACACCCCCACCAATATTAACAATTCGGGACGTTTTCTTCCAGAATCGTATGTGTGTACATGTGTTGCCTGAATTAGGGCTGGAGCTCATCCCCAGAGAGCTGACGCTTGGTACCCTAAAGTTCTTAAGGGTCCGGGTCTCAAGAAGAGGCCGTATTAAGGTGGAGAAACACCGCCCCGCAGTGGCCAATCACGAACTATTCTACTGTCCACCCATCCCTGAGCCAGAAACCGGAGCGCTTCCCTACGCTACACCATCCTGGAGCAGTTAGTCCTTCTGAGCAGGTGGGGTACAAGTTAGGGGCAGAGACCCCGGGTAGGGTCTGCCCTCGAAACTTATCAGTCACCAGGGAACAGGCTTGCTCGGAATGGCGCCTTCCCCAGCACCGAGGACCACAGCGCCGCCCTCTTCTGGCCGGCGCTGAGGAAAGATGGAGTCCAGGTAGGGGAGGTGTTTAAAGCCCAGGCGTGTTAAAGGATGTAGGGGCTGTGTTGCCATGGTGACCTGGCAGCTCTCAGCTTAGAACTTGCATATCCTCATGCTTGGGGCAACGGAGGATTGTTTTTGTTTTTTGTTTTTGAACTAAATCGTCAGTCTCCATGTTTGTTTTCCTTTGTCCCTTATTTACACTCCCACATACTGGGGCGCGGGTTCTATGACAGGCATAGTGCTAAGGGCGTCACGTACCTTTTCTCATGTATGCTCACAACCCTTGAACAAGGTTCTTTTATTAATCACATTTAAGAGAAAAGGAACCAAAAGGTGAGAGAGGTTAAGTGACTACGAAGGGTCTCCCCTCCAGCAGGGGGCAGGGCAGGTCTCCGCCCTAACTACTGACTCCAAAACCCCCACTAATTCTTTATTCTCTAGTAACCAACTATGCCATGCTTGGGGGTCCAGAAGCCACGCCTTGAGAGCTAGGCAAATTGAGGCCCAGAAGAGGAAAGGAGTGACCCAGTCACAGCAGCTGGACCATGCCTGAGTTCTGTTCCCTCCCTGCCTCCCTCTCCTCCAGCCACCCCAGCCTGAGATGCTCACTCACCTCAGCCAGAGGCAGGCACCAGGCATCCTCCGGAAACATCCCAGGCACTATCACTTGCCCTTTATTTCTGCCTCAATACCCTGATCCTTTGTGGCCTGAGATTTACAGTGCCCTCCCCAAAACACACACCTACATACACATTCCCAAACACATGTGTGTGCACACAGACATCCTGCGTACTTACATACATACCTACACACACACATGTGCACACACAGACATAAGCGGGTGCAGGGTGCTTGCACATGTAGCATCACATGTACGTGTGCATGCATACATAGTCTCCTTTAAGGATGCACACATCCTGATTTAAAGCAGCAGAGTCTGATGGAGTTTGGGCTCTGAAGCATTACTGACTGCTTTTAACTCCTTGCTTCACCACTTACTATCTCTGTGGTCTTGGGCACATTACCTAGTTTTTTAGTGCCTCAGTTTCCTCATCTGAAAAATGAGAATAATAATAATACATAGCCCATATTGCTAGGAGAATTAAAGTTCATATATGTGAAGTGCTTAGAACATTTAGTTAGTGTTACTTTTGGTATATATGTGGACTCACGTAATCCCAAGTATACTCACAGACACGTGTGCACAGCCACATGTAATGTATGTATATGCATACATATGTATATGTATGCATGTGCAAGTATGCACACAGAGCAGACATGTTCTTGGGTATGTATGTATACCCCACCCCCACACCACACACGCATCATGCTCCCTGCACCCATCAGGCCTTACAAAAGAAGCATCTTGCCACCGTTGTCTTCGGGCCAGGCCACCATGCACTTGGTGGCTCCTTGGTCCATGATGATGGTGGAGTAGAAGCACTGGGGAAGGCGAGCGCCAGGGCCACCAGCCAGATGCCAGCAATGACTGCTCTGGTGCCGGGGGCTGAAAGCCGTGGCTGGAAGGGATAGACGATGGCTATGTACCTGTAAGCAGAGGGTGCCCTCCTGTCAAAGGAGCCCCTACCCCCTGCTCCCCCTCTATGGGACCGCACCCTCTAGCCCCATTTCCACACTGCTGCTGTGACCTGCAGAGAGCCAGCTGGGCTGGTGACTCTCCCACAGCCACATGGCATACTAGGACCCTAAACTCCAGCTCAGGCCCCCACCACACTGCCTGTCCCTGAGCATAGACATACTCTCAGATGACCACGAGAGAGCGGTATGGCCTCACTGGAAGTCCATCTCTGGACATTTGAAACAACCCTGCCGAGCCCCTCAGCCCTCAGCCAGTCCCTTTTCTTGTTCAGAAACCTCAGCAGAGCTCAACAGTTTCTTGGACAAAGCCCAGAGCAGTGCTGCCCACCAGCAATCTGCAACGATGGAACATTCCATGTGCACTGTCCTATCGGTAGCCACTAACCGCACGTGGCCAATATGACCGAGGAACTGAAATTTAAATTCTAATTAATTAGAACACAAATAAGCACATGTGGCTGTGGCTACTTATCAGACGGTGCGGCCCAAACCTTTAAGTGCGACATGCAGTGCCCTCTGCACATGGCCAGTGCACTTTCCAGCCTCCTGTGTCACCGCTTCCTGCACTTTCCCAAGCTCACTCTGGTCGTGAAACAGCCCTGTGTGTGTGACGCTCTGTGGGCGTAATACAGAGAATTGCAAAGACAATCAGTTATACTGAAATATCGTTATTAAAATAACATAAGTTTGGGACATAGTAATATACCCAACTTCTTTATTGGCCCGCTAAACATGATTATCGGCAGGTCTGGAAACTACGGTAATTTTGAAGTAGTGACACTTGTAAGTGATACTCTGATATTTCTGCACAACAGCAGTGTCTGTGATTTCTACTGGCGACAGTCCCAGGCACTGCTGGAGTCCCACTGAACTGCGGTGTGCTGCCTGCATTCATAATTGTGATTCCCCTCACAAGTTCACGACCCTCATATTTCTTCCCATAGCCCATGGTCAGGTTGTGCATGTCTGGACTAGATGATTGTTGACCCTTTCCCTCCCCACCCTGTGACACGGACCTTCTCCCGTGACCATGGCTGGGCCCTGGGCCAGCTCTATTCCTCAACGGCCTGGATCTGGGAGTGGGCCATTTTCCTCAAGGTTCTCGAGCACCTTGCACCCCCATAGATGATGCAGGTGACCAGAGGGTCAGCTTGGCGACTTAGGTGCCCTTACTGTCCTAGGAGCTGGGGTGGGAAAGGAGAGCTTTTCTTCCTATTCTATTAGTAGAGCACAGGCCGGAACTTTGGACTCAGAGTGATCTGGATTTGAATCCTGACTATACCACTTTTCAGCTGTAGGAACTTGAACAACCAACCTAAGTTCTTTGGGTTTCGTTTCCTCCTCGGTGAAGTGGGGCGATAGTAACTTGTGCCATTAGCGTCATCGTGAAAAGGAAATAAAGTGATTGAGAAGTGCCTGCAGCAGGGGCTCAAGACGTGAGAGCGTGGCTATTCTATTTATTTATTTTCTTAAATTTACTAAAAATGGCTTTGGTCCTGGCTGGCCCCTGGGTCTTTCTCCCTGGGGTTAATCTGAAGCTTGGGACAAGGCCAGGACAGCAGGACACGGCCTCACATTTCATTTAGCCCTTTCCTGAGCAGGGACGTTCATGTCTTGAGGTCTTGGGCATTAAGTGATGCTCTGTGCTGGAGCATTTCCACCCTGTCTCGGTGAAGAGTGGGTGAAGCACATCAGGCATGCTCCCGCCACGAGTCGGCCGTCGCTGTGCCTTCTGCCTAGAACCTTCTTTCCCCAGAGCCCGGGGGGGCTCACTCTCTCACCTGCTTCCTGTCTTTGCTCAAATCCCACCCTCACAATACAGCTGTTCCTGACACCCTGTCAAACGCTACCACCTGCCCTGTCCCCAAAACACACACCACAGCACCTTGGATCCCCTTTCCCTTTCTTAGTATTTTCTCCTAGCTCTCATGACCTCAAAATACAACATATAAATTGATTTATGCAAGTGTTTATTGTTTAAATCCTCACCAGGACAGGCATCTTTATCTGTTTTTCCCTCAATGCCCAGAACACTACCTGCACGTAGTAGGCACTGAGCACATGAATGAATGAAGAAACGATGCACGAGTCTCCACTGTTACACCCTGACCTGAGCCACCACCCTCTCTCACCTGGATTACTATTCAGCAGCCTCCTGCCTGCTCCCCTGGCCGCCACCCTCCCCTCTGCAGTCCATTCCTCCATCCCTGCCTCCTATAAAAAAAGAAGATTTTATGAGGCCACGATTTCAGGACTATTTGTGTATATTCCCCAGTGCCTGAAACAGAGGAAGCTCTCTGTTTGTTGAGTGAAGAAAAAGAAAATCTTAGTGGGACTTTCAGAAATACCTAGAGGATATTAAGGAGCTTTTGGTGGTTGTGGTGGTGGTGTGTGTGTGTGTGGGGGGGGGTTCTAGGCACTTGCCCCTGCCCCTGACTTGATGGTTGACCCATATGATCTTGCCCATCTCTCTAGCCTCAGTTTCCCTGGATACAAAATTAGAAGATTAGTCTTGATGAATTATTTTCAAACTTTCTTTTCATTTTTAATTAGTAGAAATACATCTCTCAAATGAAATCTTCAGGGAAAGTCTACAGTAAATCAGTCATGAGCAGAGACGTCGGCTGCTGTGGGTCAAAGACGGCTGGGGCAGTTGGGTTGGGATGGAGATTGTAGGGGGATGGGAATAGGGGACCTCTCCTCATCAAACCATCCTGACACGTTTCTGTGTCTCCATGGGTCCCAGGCCCTCAGCCCACCTCCCACACACACCTGGTCTCTGTACTGCCCCGCTTCGTGTGTGTGTCTATCTCAGCCACAGCCCCTACAGAGGTACCAGTCACCTCCCCCTGTCCACACTAAGCCCTGCCTGCTCCAACTAGCTTTAAAAGGACTCCAGAGCTACCCACCAATCACCCTTTCAACATAAGACACAGTCTGCAGCCCCTGAGAGCAGCATCAGGAAAATATTTGCCCCTTTGTAATTATATGGTAACTGCACAATATTAAATGTTCCCTTCATACAGTCTGTCTAGGAATAGGAAAAACATATAAGCAATTTCCTTGTAGCAAAAGAAAGACACCACAGCAAAGATCAATTTCAGAAAAGAACATTCCAGTGGGTCCCTAAAACACTGCCACTCTTCCCCTACCACCTTGATCGACCATTCGATGCAAAGTTCTTCCTGTCTCTAACCTTAACCTTACCTGCTTCGGTTCCACAGTCCCCTGCCCTCCAGATGCATAGTTTTGGGTCATGATCAGGCTGGGAGGAAATTCCCTGGGTTCTGCCCTTAACTTGTGTGTGACCATGGGCACGTTACCAGCCCTGCCTGAGCCCCAGCAAAGTGAGCCTGCTCCCCCCAGTTTCTCCCTGCCCCCTCTTGCCTGTCGGCGGCGATGGCGGTCATGGAGTAGATGCTGACGAACATGGCTGTAACAGGGAAGAGGTTCTGGAAGTGGCAAAAGGCACGGCCAAAGTACCAGATGTTGTGGCTGGCATAGACAAAGTTGAAGACGGTGTTGAAGGCAGCCATGCAGAGGTCGGCCAGGGCCAGATTGACGATGAAGTAATTGGTGACCGTGCGCATCCTCCGATGGGCCAGGATGATCCAGATGACCGTGGCGTTGCCTGTCACAGCCACCAGCACGAGGGTCAGGTAGGCTGGAGCCCACAGCGCCAGCTGCCAGCTGGGCATGGAGAAGGCCGTGATGCCTGTGGTGTTGTTCCCAAGGTCAGAGGAGATGTTGGCATCAGTCACAATGGCACAGCCCCCCATGGCTGTCTCTGGGCCTTTCTTGATCAAGGGGTCTGGCTCCTCCGCTCCTTCTGGGCCCTGGTGCCCTACCCGGATATGCTGTAGAAGAGAAAGCCTCTGGGATGTGAGTTTGCGAGGGAGTCAGGAGTAGGTGCAAAGTCAGGCACGTCAGGGGAGCCCGGGGTCACTCCCAAGTCTCAAGCAGAGATGAGTGAGGCTGAACAGAGTGGGGTCCGGAGCCACTGGCATCTCAGATTCCCCTGTCCTGACCAGACTTCTCCAATGCCACGTGGAAATCTAGAATCCAAGACACAGTTTCAGAGCAGGAGTCATCCTTGAAAACCTTCAGTCAAACCCCTTCACTGTAGATGTGGAAATGCAAATTCTAGGAGGGGATGTGACCGGCCCAGGTCACTCAGTAATTTGGCGACAAGCCTGGATTCAAACCCGAGTCCCTCCTGTTACTCTTCAGGAAACACTCTGGATCAGGTGAGCATGCAGCCGCCGTCTTCCCTCCCCTGGGTCAGCAGCGCAGCCGGCTGTCTCTCCAGGCTCTGGGGTGCGGGCTGGGCTGCCAGCCCTCGGAGCCTCAGCCTTCCCTGCTGCTCTCCTATGTGGGGCGGGCAAGGGCCTTGGCAGGGGTGCTGCCTGCTCATGAAATGGGACTTAGGCTCCCGCCCCTCGTCCCACCCCTGCTTGGATGACCCAGCCTCATCTCTTGAGGGAAGATTTAGAACTGATTGCCAGGCAGGGAGAGACCCAGGGGAAACAGGGATGGCAGGGGTAGGGCTGGCATGGTGGGATGTTTACATTTAGCCTGGGCCAGGAGTGGATGAGCTACTGTAGGAACTTAACTCTTGTTTATATCAATTACCTTATGGTAAAATTGGTTTTGTTACACGTCATTTTGCTTAAAGTCACAGAACCTATTGATGATTTTAAGTGAAGACTTACTGTATTTGTGAATTTTAAATGAGATTATGTACATATAGGCTATTTAGCACAGAGGCTGGCCTGCAGGAAGCCTCTCCGTCCTTCCCTCCCTTCCCCTCCACTCCCCCACCCTCCCTCCAGAATGCTCAGGGCTCTGCAGGAGGAGAAGATAGAACTCAAAGCATTTCTAGCTAGTTCTCAGGTGATGTGGATGCTGCTGGTCCAGGCACCCACTTTGAGAACTGCTCTCATAAGACAAGAACAGGGCTTGCTGCCTTTTCTGCGCCCACAGGAATCTGCTCTTGGTCGTTGACTGGGTGCCTGTGTGTCAGACACTGAGTGACTGTATGTGTGTGGCTGATGTTTTAAGCTGGTATAGTTGTGTACCTGTGCACACCTGTGGGTGTACGGAACTTGAAGGCGGGGCAGAGCGTGTCCCTCGTTAAAGCAGATGATGGCTCTCATTCGTCAGCACTGGTGGCCTTGCTACGCTACGTGTGTGGTGGGTCTCCTGTGCCTTGGGGAGGGTCTGTTTCCTAGGCCCCTACCTCTTCCATGGGTGTGATTTGTGTGGGGTCTCAGAATTCCTGCCCTCCCAGAGTCAGCCCCACACACAACTTGTGCCAGTCCTGGCCAGGCCATGAGGCAGAGGCCTGTTCCCTCTCTGAAGCAAGCCGTGAGCCTCTGTTTGGACGTCTGTCCCTTGCTGAAGAGTCTGCCTTTGATCCCTTTTGGCAGCAGCAGCAGCAGCAGCCGCCACTAACTTTGGGGCTTGTTTCTGTCTCCTGCTCCATTGGCCAGGGTTCAGAGGTAGAATGTGTAGAAATAAGGAGGTAAACACAAGACAACTTCTCTCTTTGCTGTTCTGCCTCCTGCTCCCAAGCAGCTGGAAATTGTTGAGCTTCAGGTGCAAAAACAGTGCAGGGCTGGGACACCTGGAGGGTGTCACCAGTCATAGAAGCCCAGAATAGTACAAATCCCGCTCCCCTCCCCCCGCCCCATCATCCTGCCACCTCCGTTGTACATGTAGTGGGGATTCTATTTTGAAGCTATTAAATCTATGTTTTTATTTCCCCTTTAAATCATGTGTTCTTGTAGCTTTCCAACTATAGTCTTGTAGCTTCATTGAAAGTGAGGGTGGGGCCACCGTGGACCAAGGGGTTACCAATCAGCCTTGCCGCTCAGGGCTGACCTGCTGAGTCCATCACTAGACACAATGGTCTTGAAGGCTGGTCTTTGTTAAAAGAGAAAAAAACATCTAAATTCCTTTACTTCCTATGGACACCTGAAGACTCTGGTTTGCTCATTGAAGTTTGGGAAGCAGAGGGAGAAAGGCCGGCTGTTGGCTCTGGCTGGAATTGGCTGAGCTGATGGGTGCAGGTTGGGTACCTCTAGGAAGCAACTCCGATTTCGAGTTCATGGTGCAGGATGTTTATTAGGGATGAACACCTGAGGAGGGCAGGAGGAAGCTGAGCTGTGATGCAGTAGACTGCAGCCTTGGACTGCTCTGGGCTGGAATGGCCCTTTAGAGTTGTCCTGTGTCGGGCAAAGGTGGCCTGACCTTTTACTTCCATTGCAATCACTGGGTGTAGGTTGCCCCAAGAAGGGGTGTGACCTTGCACAAGGCAGCTCTCTGCAGTTGAGACAATGGTTGAAGTGGCAATGGCTGAGAGCACTCCCAGCATCTTGTAGGGGGTCTGGAAAGCACAGGACGGCCTCCACCATGGCTGAACAGCAGCCTCCACGTTATGTGGGCCACGAGCTTGCCAATGCTCCCCTAGGCTGGAGGCCTGACGATTAGAGTCAGGAGAGAATTGTTTTTTTTTTTTTTTTTCAGGGAATTTGGAGGGGGAGAAAGTGAGAGCAGCCGTAGGGATGAGGGCAGTATGGAAAGAAAAGAGGGGCTCCAGGAAGCATGGGACCAGGCCCTTCAACAGTATCTGAGAGACACCTTTAGAAGTTCCTAATATGTCTCTGGCCCAGAGAGGGGCACTGCTGGGCTTGAGCCGCTTGGTCATGGCTTCAGTGGGTCACACGTAGCATGGCAGGATGTTAGTGCTGGAAAGTGCTACAGGTAGGTCATCTAGCCACCACAAAGTTCACCTTGACTGGGCAAAACGAGGACAAGGACGATGCAGTGAGCTTTTTACTCAGTTAAATGATCTGGTTGGAAGGATCAGTATTCATTCCAAGGCTACTTTCTCTGCTTTTTTGGGTTAAAGTTTCCTTTCTTTTGTGAAATAATGGTTATGGGAGATTTTAGTTAGCCTGGTTTTCCTTTCTAAAATTGCTTACTCAATAGAATAAAAAGTTGGGGCCCCATATGGTTCCCTCAGTTAGGATTTTGACATTTCATTGGCTCATGAAATTCAAGGATCCAGGATCCCCAATCTAGTTCTTCATTTGGGGAAGAGGAGGGGGAACCCCCAAGAGGAGAAGGCTTACCCCAGGTCCCATTGCCAGTTGAGGTAGAGCCACATCCCCGATCACTTCCTCCTGACCTCCACAATCTTTACAGGTCTGTCTGCCTTCACTTTCTTGAGGCCCATCAAAGCCACCTCCCTGTAACATGGATGGGGAGCTCCTCAGGGCCTGGATTATGTCTTGTTTATGACCATTGTCTACGACAGTGGCCAGCACATCATAGGTGCCCTATAAATGTTGATTGAAGGAAAATGATGAATAAATTTAGAACTGACTCAGGGGTGAAAATGTAAGTATATATTTATATCTATCTACATCTACTTATATCTATATCTAACATATGTAGATATGAAAACCTTAAAACTAATGGGACCAGCACTAAAGATGGGATTTCAGGCAACTTTGAGTGGGCAGAGCAGTGTAATGCCTGGCACATTGGCACATAGTAGATGCTCAGTAAACATCAGGTGAATAAGTGAATAACAAAGGATGAATAAAGTTTAAAATATCACCCTGTCGGGGATGAAGCGAGCAGCATTCTTATTTTCACAGGACCTAAAGCTCAAACTGAAAGAACATGTCGGTGTAGGCTAGGCAGGGCTTTTAGAGAACATTGGGGTCTCTGTAGCATTCCAGAATTAATTCCTCGTGGATAACCCCCTTTGTCTATAAGCCAGAGGGTCCCAGGCTGGCACCTTTAGGAGATGAGCTTTGTGCTGCCTGCTCCCTGGCCTGAGAATCAGAATATGGGGCTTTAGCTAGGGGAGAGAGTTGGGCTCTGCCAAGAGCAGGAGCTGCAGCTGACACCTTTTTTAAACACTGAGTGTGCTGGGGCAGTGCCTCACCCTGAAAGCCTGAAGTTTATATAGTTGGAGAAGAGAGGGCACGAATGTTTACATCTGCTGTGGTCCTGATATACACAGAGCTCAGAAGCTCTTAACACAAAACAAATTCATTTTTCAACATCAAGCTCCAGCAAAATCTGCCCATCTATGGCAGGCAGAGGAGGAAGTGGGTGAAGCTTCTCCTAGTAGGGAGCACCCCACCCCTGCTTGCTGGTTGGATAACTGAGGCTCGTTCCAGAGGCGGCTGGGTGTTATAGACAGAGGGGATTTGGCGCCTGCTCAGGTTATTGGCGAATGTGGCAGCAAACACTGTGACGTGGGTGAGGTGGGGGAAGTGGGGTGACAAAGGGCCAGCCATGCCCTGGGTCCTGCGGGGGGCCTTTTGAGTGGGCCAAGTGCTCCAACGATCAGCTCAGAGTTGGGAGAGAAGGTCCTGCTTGTACCTTCATGAAGCTCCCGGCCAAGTCGGGGAGCCAGGTCCCAGCATAGCAGAGAGAACTCGCCATACCCATCTGTCAAGTGGGTGACCCCATGAGCTTCAAACTTCAGAGAAAGGAGAGAGAGAGGCATTTTTGAGGTGTGGGGAGTGAGGAGGGCTGCCACTTCAATGGCTCCTGGAAGTAATGTAGTTGGGGACATGGGAATTAGCTTGATCCTGACCGAAAGGTCAGATGAACCTGGCCAGCACCCAGTGTTCCTGTAGGGAAGGACAGGAGGTGAAGTGAGTATTAATCTCAGTTCACAAACCCAGGGATGCAAGAAAGGCCCCATATCATGATCCTCTAAATATCATCCTAGTCTTGACTCTGAGTCTCCATCTTGTTGAGCTGGTGGAGAAATTCAACCTTATTGCTCCTGGGGCCCCATTGCCCACCCCCCGTGGCTGGCTGTAGTGTCAAAGCATCTGGGATGGGCCATTATCAGTCATTAATCCACACAGCTCACTACGGAGGTGCCTCTTCTTCCTGCTTTTGCAGGGTGCTTGAGGTCAGGGGACTGTTGTTTCTGGGACATGCCTGAGACCTGGAAATCGTGGGCTTAGCTGAAGACTGGGACCCAGAGAACCATCTTTCCAGAGGGCCCCTCCCCCACCATGGTCATTCCTCCCAGGGCCCTGCGAGGGAGAGGGACTGAATCCTCGCTTCTCCTGGCCTCACAGTTCTCTCTCTTCCTCACCCTCTAAAGGAAGTCCTATTTCTATAAAAACTCAGCCTCTTCCTCCAAATCCCACCATCCTGCATGCTCTTGGTATCTTTAATGAGGCCCAGAACACGGGCAACCAAAAAATCTATTCTGGGCACAGAGACTTTTAATCATCAGATCTCCTAAGAAGTGAAAAAAACAAAAAACAAAAAACTGGCATTTCATCCTTCGAGTGTGGCAAAGAAAGGTAGGAAAAGCCAAGGCTAAGTTTCCATATTAAAACAGTCGGGCTATCCATCTTCTACTCCAGAGACGAGCCTGGAAAGCGAGAGTGGAAGGTGATGAGAGAGGCTCGAATGTCCTTTCTGGGACACTCTGTCTGAAGTCACCCTAATGATCCTTCAGGGACCTCTCAAGTGCTACCTCCTTGAGGATACATGTGGCTCTTTGGGCCACATGGCCTTCTTGACCATTGATCTTGACCTGGGATGGTCCACTTGAAATCATTTGCAAAATAAGTTTTCCCCCACCCGCTTCATAGTAGGAGAACAGAGCCTGACCCTGTTTGGCTCTACTAGGAGTTACAGCTGACTGGCCCTCACAATATCAACTTGGGTTACCCAAGTCTAGTTCCACTAAAGTGACATATATCGTGAGGCTGGGGGAATTCTGAAGACCCCCCGACTAATGGAAAAGGGGGATAAATAAAGGCTTATGTGTGTTGGACTCATGTTGGAATCCCATCTAAATCCCATCTAGTCTCATCGTATCTTGTTATAAAAATTTTTTCAGTTAGCCAAAAATGTTCCTGGATCCATAATCCCTTTTGTCCATTTCCACTGAGTTCAGGTCACTATTATCATTAGAGTTCCTGCAACAACCGCCTCCACACTACCCCCTGTTATGTCTCCTCCACCTCTGCCACATTAATCTTTAATTTTAATTTAATTTAATTTAATTTAATTTAAAGTTTTTACAGCAACCTTTTAAAAACACAAATCTGACCATGTATTTCCTGCTTAAAACTCTTTGATGACTCCCCATTGCTCTCAGGGTTAAGAGGGAAATATATCACTTCTTTACCAGGTGCAACTGCTAACTGTCCCTTGGGACCACTTTCCCCTTCATCCTTTTAGCAATAGAACTTCCCCGGAGTGTTAACGGACACCTGGCTGCCCAGCTAATGACTATATTTACGAGGTGGCTTCCAAGCTAGATGTAGTCACACAATTAAGGTCTGGCTAATGGGATGTGGGCAGACATATATATAACTTCAAGGTCTCATCTTTAAAGAGGAAGCTAATTGCCCCTCACTTCTACTCCTTGCTTCCTACTGGCTGGGAAGGCAGAGCTACCATCTTGAATCTAGAGAGGAAAGCCACATGTTATAGATGGCAGAACCCAGGGCTGTTACATGAAAAGAAAAAACAAAGCAAAGCAAAACTTCTCTCTTATTTGCGGCACTATATTTTTGTCTCTTTTTTATAGCACTTAATGCTAAATAATACACTAGCCTTTAAGAACCTCATTGATGCTTACCTAGGTTAATTACCTTTGTTCTATACGCCAGTAGCATTCCTGTGCTTACCGTCTTCTTAACACCCTAATCCATCACACCTATTCAAAGTGTATTTTCCTTACCAAGCTAAGAAATCGACAAAGCCAGGAATTATGTATCTTGATTATGGCCATATCCACCCTTCCCTCCACCATGATTGGCACGTAGTATATGCTCAATGATATTTACCGATTAAATGAATAAATGATTGGGTAAACGAACGAACACATGGAATCAAATTGGATATGATATTAGGAATACTTTTGCTCTAACAGTGACTTAAACAAATTGGTTCTCATTTTTCTCACTTGACCATACTAAACATCTCAACAATATCAAAAATTTTTGAGAATTTCGATTTTTTTCATGATCTCCCCCTTCATGGCCATAACAGCTCCAAATAGCATGTTTTTACAAGACAGCGTTCCCATCCCAGTAAGGGAGAAGGAAGGACAAGAACTCTCTTTCTGGGTCTCTCTCTTTGGGAGGAAGGAAAATCCCTCCCAGGATCCTCTCAGCAGATGTCTCTTACATTGTATCGGCCAGATGAGGTCACGTGATCACTCTTAGCTGCATGGGAAATCAAGAAAGGGAATGTCTTCCTTCTTTGAAACTCAACTGGGTTTTGGCACTCATTGAGGCTGGTGGGAAGAAGCCAGTTCTGAGCCCCTGCCCCCTCTTGCTCACAGGGTCCCATTTGGGAAGTCTCCGTGACCATACAGTATCATGATGTTAAATGATCATGCATTGTGCTTGAGGTTTGCTTTCTATCTCCTAACTTTCTCTCCTCGACTCTGGCCCTTTCAGAAAACTGAGCTGTGTCAGTGAGCTGTCCTGTTTCAGTACAATCCAGTGATTGCCGTTTCTGTGGTCCCAGCAGCAGTTACTATTTACTGAGTGCCAACTTTGTGTCTGGTGATTGAACAAGTTACGTAACCTCTTTGTGTCTCATGTTACTTGTCCATAGAATGGAGCTAGTTTTACTACCTCATAGTATTGTTGCGAGGATTAAGGTGGTTATATATGCAAATTGCTTAGAATAGTACCCGGCACATAGGGCTCATTAAATGTTTGCTGTTGTTAATTTATTGTATCCCTACTTATCAAATGGGAACATAAGCTCAGAAAGGTTAAATAACTTCTCCAAGGTCACACAGTTGAGGAGCTAACAAAAACTGGCTCGGTTGCATAGCCCACACCTTTTTCCTCTTACCACAGGCCTTCTCCGTGATGACAAGTTTTTCCTGAATGACCCAAAAGTGAGGTGTCTTGCCACAGTCACTATTAATCTCTTTAGGGTCCAGATGGAATGCCATCTCCTTCCAGAAGCTTCCCAAGGAACTTACTCTCTGCCCCTCATGACACTTGTCAGGGCCTTTTGGGGAACATGAGAGCTGCCCCTTGTCTCTTTTCTGGAGGGCAGAGAATGTCAGTCTTGTCCTCTGTTGTGGTCCTTAACACACACAATCTTAGCGCTCCAGAGATGCCTAGTCCTGATTAGGACAGTGATGCCCAGGCAAGGCACTCCCTGGAGGTCAGCCAGCCAGTACTAGCAGAGCTGTGCCTGGAGCTGATGCCTCAAGACTCCCCATCTAGCGCCCTTTCCTCTGCCCAGGCTTCTAAGATGCGAGCACTTTGCAGAAACAGCGGCCCATCCAAAGGAGACCCTAACAGGGTTGGGCTGAGCATGAGGATCACCTGGGAGATCTTGGCCTGAGCATTAAGAGGAGACCATGTCTTACCCATCTCTGATCTCCCACCTTCACCTCCTGCTCCTGCCCAGCCCAGCCCTTCGCCTGCTAGGGTGCAGACTGCCATCTGAGAGCCTGCAATACACAGATAACGACACTAGAGGGAGCCATCACTGTTTTAAGCTGTCTCTCAATCAGATGATGATGTTGGTGACCAGGATGGCGACCACAGCCAAAGCTACTATTTATCGAGCCAAACTTTCTTGAAATAAGCTCTCATTGTCTCATTGTCTCTACTCAGCAGGCCTTCTCACGCACACCCCTTTCTCCAGCTGCGTTCTGCATCTCAGAAAATGGACCATTACCCAAGCCTGAAACCTGGGCATCACCATCAGTTTCCAGCTTCTTTCTCTCTCACTCCTTCCCCACTCTCACCTACTTCTATATTCTAAATAGTAACTCTTCTATTTCTCTCCATTCCCACTGTTCTCCTCCAATTCTCCGTTCAGTTTTCAGAGAGCCACAGACTCTCTGAAGTGCTGGCATAAGCCAGTGGTTCCCGAACATTAGAATCACCTGGAGAGCTTTGAAAACTCTTGATGCCAGGTCACACCCTGGTCCAATTAGTCAATTAGTTGGCAGTTGTCTTAGAAGAGTGTTTCATAATTTTTAAAGAGTTAAAGGAATTATTTTTTGGTGGGGGGGGGAGGCCAGTTTTTCTTGTTGATTTCTGGTTTTATTTGCCTTGATCAGCATATATTGCCTGTGAAATCTCTTTTTTATTGAAGTGTCCTCTGTAGCCAAGTACATGACTAATTTTGGTAAACTTTCCAGGAACATATAAAAGGGATATATATCCTTTATTTCTGATATTAAAAATTCTAAACATATCTATTAAATTGAATTTGATTATATTACTCCATCCTTTATACGTCAGATTATTTACTTGATCTATCAAGTTCTGAAAAAAGTATATCAAAATGTCCAACTATATCTTTTTTACTAAATTTGTAGGTTTAAGAATTTTGATCTTATGTACTTTGCTGCTCTGTTGTTTGGTACATACAGGTTTGTAGCTTTCCCACGGGTTTTAAAGTTTATAATGCACTACTTCATCCTGTTTCATGCTTTTGGACTTGAATGTCACATAGATATCCATGCTGTGACTTGATTTCTTTTTGTTTGCCTTTGCCTGATATCTCACAACTCATTCTTTTATTTTTGATTTTTCTTTTCACTTTTTTGGGGGGTATGTTTTACATGAACAACATATACAATAACTAGATTTTTTAAAAAATGTAACTGACAATCTCTATTTGTTGATAGTACAAACTCATTCATATTTAACAGTGTAACAAATACTTTTATTCCTTCCAGTATGTTATACTTATACTTTATTTTGTGCAGTGTGGTTCTTTTCTCTTTCCTTCCTTCCTTCCTTCCTTCCTTCCTTCCTTCCTTCCTTCCTTCCTTCCTTCCTTCTTCTTCCTTCCTTCCTTCCTTTCTTGTTTCTTGGTCAAATTCTAGAATATCTACTATAGTATTTCCTTTTTAAATTAAATTTATTGGGGTGACATTGGTTAATGAAATTATATAGGTTTCAAGTGTACAATTCTTGCTATGGTATTTCTAATAGCCATAATTAAACTTTTAGTTCTTTATTGATACATAAAGATTAAATAAGTACACTCCTAATAAGACATTTTGCCTACCCTCTCTTTTACAGGATAAATAAAACTTCTAGAAAGCTTTGTCTTCTCCATTCTCTTCCTCTCTCCATCCAAGCTCCTGGTTTTGCTGAGATCATTTAACTCTTTTAGTCCTGAGCTATTTTTAGGTGTCTTTTTTAGGAATTTCTATTCCAAAAGTTCTCACATAAAAATTTATTAAAAAAAAATACCCAGTCATGTTGTATCACAGGATGGGTGCTGCAGCTCCAGGAACCATGTTTGCATTTGAGGTTGGACGAATGGAGAATAAAAGCACTGTATTGATTGTATATGCATTCTATATCAAAAAATAGTCTTTCTGAACACTATGTCCTGGGCCAGAACCATGTTATATAGCCAGGGAAGGTGGTAACAAGTATATTTCACGTGTCCAGCCTCCACAGTAGAGTCAGAAAAGGAAGAGGAGGTTGGGAATGGGTTGGCTAACAGCCTTTGCCACATTTCTTCCTCTTGGATCTGGCCTCCTATCTCTTATCTTTTTCTTTTGATTTCCATCTCTTTGTGTTTATGCTCTGTATTGTAAGATAATGTCTCTCATTTTATCTTCCCGGCCACTGATTCAATCCTCTACTGAACATGTTATATTGGAAAGTCATACTTTTTAGTTCGCAAGAATTTTTTTTGCATGTGCTACAACTACATCTTCTTCAGAGTTCTCATAATCATTTTTTCTTTAAGTCCTCTTCTGTATTTCTTGCTAATTCTACTTTGCGATTTCAGCTAGGGCTTCCTCCCTCATGATGCTGAGTTCTTTTAACCAGGTGTGATTATTCTTTACTTGCTCATGTTCTTTTCCCCTTGGTCTCAGGCTTTCGATATTTCTAGAGCAAGGCCAAACCAGTAAGTGTGGGAGGCACAGCAGTTTCTGTTCTCCAGAACCTTCGTCAAGGGAAGGGAGTGACAGTCACTCCTTTTCCGCTTTTATGCTAGGTGTCCTCAGATGCTTGCTGGCCAGCTGAGATCTCAGTCCGCTAGTGCAGGTCCACTGTTGTCATTTGGGTGGGGCAGGCTCCTCAAGGACCACACACAGGCAGAAGCGGCCCATCCTTGAGAAGAGTTAGGGTTCCAGTAGTGGAGTCACTTCCAGGAATCAGCAGTTGCCGTCTACCTTATTCTGAAAGGAGGATGTGTCTTCTCTCCCACCACTGATCCTTCAGCTATAGCTCAGGAGAGTGGAGCCCCAAACCTGCCTTACCCTTGGAGATGTACAGGCTCTCTGTGGCCTCAGGTGCTCCCTCCAGGCTTCCTAGTTATGTTACTCAGAGAGTGACCTGGCAGGGGTGGGGGAGGGGGTAAGGGATGTGCAATGCTCCATCAATGAAATTTTGGGATTCACCTGAGCCAAGCTTATACGGGTTTTGCTTTTTGCGGAAAACCTGGGTATTATACAAACAAATGTCAGAAATCCAGGTGTGACTTACTTGTTTGGTAAAACAGGTCTAGTAGGGCTTCTCTGGAAGCATTCTATCAGTAGTTTGAATTAGATTAATGATCTCAAACAGTGGGATATGACTAGTGTTAAAACAGAAGGGATAGTCTAGAAAGTATAAGAATGCGTCACGTGGTAAGGGTGAATTTATTTTATGCGGCTTTTGCTCCTTTGTGTATTTTGTATGTCCATTGGGCTATAAAATAAAATACATTTCTGGGTAATAGTTAAAAAATGTATGAGCAATGCTGAATTAGAGGATATTCTGTGGGTAGCTGATCTGGCTTCACAAGAAAGTAAAATTAGAGGAGAATTAGATTCTTTACTAAAAGGGTACATACTCTGAAGCCCTCCAATCCCGGGGGACTTTAATTATCAGGTATCTCTAGAATTAACTACTAAATAGTAGCCGAAACTCACAGTAGTCTTTCCCTAGCCCCCCTCTCAACTCTCAGAAGTCGGGACTAGCTTGATTTCTCTGTAGTCATGGCTATTTCCTGGGACTGTGAGAAAGCCTTGCTCTAGTGTGAGGAGAGAAGCTTCAGAAGGCGGAAGAGGGGGTGGAAACTAGCCCCAGGTTCTAGTTCTTACATGGATCCTGAAGGGCTGTGTGACTCGGCGCGCACTCTGAGACTAGTCTCCTCATGAGTAAACGAGATGAAGCCTTCCTGTCTTGTTTCCCACGCAAAGCTGTTCTGATGAACCATAGGAGAGAAGAAAAACAGTTCACTCAGCATGTTTGTCACAGAAAATGGTGTTTTGCTAATGGAAGGCCTTTTGTCTTCTCTGAGCAGGGCAGAGAGGGATTCGAGAACGTAAGACAGAAAGTAGGTGCTGCAGCTGAGCTAAATTGCTCAGCAAACAGGAAAGAGGAAGCTGAAATGCCTGAGGGAAAATACAGGAAGTAGGAGAAAGGAGTCAGAAAGTCGGAAGGGAACTGACTCTCCTGGTGACCTCACAAGTTTTTCTTCAAATGCCTGGGTGACTGGACTTCTGGTAGAAGCCTGGGGACAAACAGAACTCTGCAGTCTGAAATGGGCTGAAAGCAGAGGCAGTGGCCTGGCCAAGGGCACAGCTGACTCGTGGCTTCCGTGTTTAATGAGCAGCTACATGTACCCGGCACCCTACCAGGCACCCAGATACCATGGTGGCATGATGATCTTTGCCTCATCGTGCCGACAATCCAGTGGGGACGGGAACCCACGTCCAAGTAAATCTAGGACTGGGGAGTGCTCTAATATGTGGGTGAAAGTGCTTTGTAAACTGTGAACTGTGAGGTCCACCCTTAAGGGCCACTGGGATTCCCACAGCCACTGGCACATGGCAGAACTCTGGCTTGTAAACTGTCCATCAGGTCCATGGATGTTTTTTGTTAAAAGCCTTCCATCCCTTCTTAGTAGCTAGCTGTAGGATCAAGTCCAGACCTGATTTCTGTGCTTCCCAGGTCCCATCCTCAGCACCCTCAGACTGCCTTGGGAGCCCGAGGCTCCTCTCCCACAGCAGTACCCAGCCTTCCAGAAGCAGCTGCCTGCCCTCCTGAGTAACAGGTGGAGCTACTGCTGCTGGGACGCCTGGGCACCCTGCCACTCCCAGTGAGTCACACAGGCCTGGCCCAGCACCCCATCAGTCAGTGTTGCAGGCTGCTTTCCCAGAATGCCCAGCTGAACACCAACAAGGCCAACCCTGCCCTGCTGCTGGCGGCCGGCTCCATGACCCTTCTTCTGTCAAGGCTCTGTGAAACCAGCCGGGAATCAACTCAGCTAGGAGGCCGCCCCTCTGGGGGAAAGAGGGGGAATGGCATTTTCTCAGCCTGTCAGCCCTTGACATTCCCCACTTAATCTGCGACTTACTGGAAAATGTGCAAAGGCTAAAAACAGGAAATGTATAGAATGACAAATGGCTAATCAACATGTAAAAATACACTTGACTTTGCTAATCATCAGGGAAATGCAAATTAAGAGAACATTTTTCTTTTCATTAAACTTTTTATTATGCAATATCGTACACATGTAGAAAAGAACACAAGCTGTAAATATACATCTGTGAGCAAGATGTCCATTCTTGAGGGTTGGACGTGATGTCTCAGGATCCTCTCAGCCCCGGAACTCCCTGAAACACCACTGCCAGTCTTTGTTAAGCCCTCGGTGGCCTGGGGAAAACAGCCTAACCACTCTCTCTTTTTATTCATAATCAGGCATACAAACACCTCTCAACCCGCCCCACGGCATGGATAGGTGGCTAGAATTTTTTTTTTTCACGCCTACAGTACCTGGTCTTCCTAGATGGTCTCCCAGCCAAGTACTAACCAGGCCCGACCCTGCTTAGCTTCCAAGATCAGACAAGACTGGGCACATTCAGGGTGGCATGGCCGTAGACTAGAAAAAGCTTTGAAGGAGAAAGTCAGCCAAAGGGCAAATGTTATAGGAAGGTGATGCCAGGCGCTGGGTCAGTGCCTGGGCTGTGAGGAGAGGGAAGAGGCTCCGGTGGTCTCCAAGGTGTCGCCCTACTCCGTGTCCAGTGTTGGGCTGAACAGGGGTGTGTCATCTATTGGCAGATTTGACTCACAGTTATTTAGCACCTGCTTTGTTCTAGGTACAGTGCTTGTAATTTCATTTGGTTACCTTGAAAGGTCCCATTCAGTCTTTGAAAGGTCCCACTTCACGGGTGGCACTGGTGTCCTGAGAGGGTAACTAGTGTTCCCAGTGTCTTCATTCAGAGTGACTTGCATGTGACTCCCCCAACCGCATATCCTGACTGAATCAAATGTTTTTCACAATCCAGTGTTGCTTTGGGGAGCTCGATTCTCCCTCCACGTGTCCCACTGGTCCTACTTCTATCCCAAGGGAGTCCCTTGGAATGAGTTTCTCCCTCTCCCGGTGGCAGCCTTCAGATAGCTGAAGACACTGGTCTTACTCCAAGTCTACCCTTCTCACTTCTGACTTTTCTTCAGACGGCACAGGCCGGAGGCTCACCCAGCCCTGGCTGCTCCCCTTTGAACATCTGTAAGATGGAGGAAAGGCTGGAAAGAGGTAGGGTGACCAACTTGTTTTGTACAAGACTCTTCTGTTTTGGTACCAAATGTTCTGCAACCCAGTACACCCCTCCATCCCAGGCAAACTGTTATGGTTTCAAGGGACTGTTTCAGCTTTCACATGGAACGTACCATGTGCCACAAACCACCCTCAGCCGTGGGCATGCCAGGATGGTTGATCATCCTAGAAAAAAGGGACCAGAGAAAAAAAGCACATCTTGCTGGGGCATCTCTTTTTCTTCCTAAGGGATGCAGAGGGTGAGAGATTGGGAAGGAGGAAGACCCATGCACCATCAGTGTCCATGTGGAGGACCATGGTGAGGATTCTTGCCCAGCTGCCTTGGGAGCCAAGTGTGAGGCAGGGGCCTGGCTGGCATCTACGTGTTTGGAGCCAAGGCTCACATCTGTGGTCAGTCGGGGTTTCTGGGAATGCTGTAGGTGACGTGCTGAATGGGCCAAGCCTCCTATCATCTTCAGGAATATGTAGCTGCAAGACCCTGTCATTTGCTAAAGAATTAAGAGGTCCCAAGGGTTGTGGAGACAAATCTGGTGCTCAGCCTGGAAAATCAAGTTGTACAGGAAAATACTGGACATCTGCTGGTTTCCCATTTCAGGAGAACCCCCTCCCACCTTCTCAAAACAGAGCCCCTCTTTCGTATAGCTGAGACCTCACATTCTACACATAGAGGGGCAATACATTTTGGGAAAAATCTATGATCACACTGAACTTTCATTGGGTATCCTGCTCCATTTCACCACTCTCTCCAATCATATCAAAATAGCCCTTCTGGTTCACACAGCTCCTCCTCACCTGGATCCCAGCATCCCAATACTGAATGACCCCCTGGACGGCCCCTAACTCATACATCCATCACCTGGAGGCGCTGTGTGCTTTCAGAGCCTGTTCCCACCCAAAAAGGCTTGTGAGCACAGTAGACAGACCTGGGGGGCTCTGCCAGTTCCTGACCTCACTTCTAGCCCTGAGACCCCAGCCTGGAATGATCATTCCCTGTAGGAACCACCCACTTGCCAGATTGGGACCTTCTAGCTTGGTCCTCTGGGCTCTGGTGGGGGCCACTTTCCCCAGGACTCTCTGCAGGTGCCCCCTTCTGAAGGCCAACAACAGTTCCTCCATAGGTTTTACCCTCCTGTGACAAACTCCTCTGTTCCCCGACCCGTCACCAAGAGTGGAGGCACAGAAAGCCTTGCTTAAGTCTCAAAACTAGAAGAAGCTGATTTAGGCCCCGCCCCATCCCCAAATAGACAGAGCCTCAGTGTGTGAAGACCGGTTCCCATGATACCCAGTGCCTTTCTGCATCACTTTCAAAGGCTGCACAGGGCTTCATGGCATGGCTGTGCCATCATTTAGTAATAGTTTCCTACGACTGGTCAGTTAAGTTTATAACATCTCTTCCCCAAACCCCTACCACACACACACACCCACAGCTGCTCCCGAGGCTGTCTGTTCTAGCCAGTTGGTCAGGAGTAGCAGCAGGAGACAGTAGGGAGGAAGGCCTTATTTGACCTCTGTGGGAGGAAATATTTGTGAGGCTGGCCCAGGATCACGTCTTAAGAAGGGGGGGGGGTGGGGAGGGGCAGAGCACAGTGGGCCTCTAGGACCAGAGTGGGCTTCCAGAACAGGTAATTTGGTACTGTCTGCCTGGACTGAGGCAGGAAGTCCCTTGAGGCTTTGAAGGCCCCAGAAAGAGTCCTGGGGGTTGGGGCTACACGAAGGGTTGTCCAGCAGCCAAGGGCAAGAGAGAGATCATGAGATGCAAGGAGAGGGGCCAGGGACAGTTAGCCTTCTGTGGGGGCAGTGATGTGGGTGGGGGTGGGGAGAGGGGCCAAAAGGGAAATCCTTTTAGAGGCAGCTCCTCAGGGGATTTACAAAATGAAAAACCACTGGAGTGACCCAGGCTGCTCTGAGCTATGAGCATTTGGCTTTCCTTGGAGGCTCTTGTCTGGAATCCTCTTGGGCCTCAAAGTCACCACTGTGTGTCCCTCACCTCCTGCAGGGTGCTTAGAGGTGTGATCACAGACAGATCTGGTTATCTGACAATTCTAGCAGAGAAAGTTCTGCAATTTTGCAAAATCAAGCATGAAACAGAAATAATCTAGGTTTTGTTTTCCTCTTAAGTATACAGCATATAACCTTGAAAATGTCATTTTCAACTCTAAAAGAATTAGGGACCAGTCCCATGGGGCAGCATTTCTCAAAGGACATTCTTAGGGATACTAGTTCTTTGAGATGTTAATAGCTGATGTCCCTGGTCAAATCTAGTTGAGAAAGGCTGAGCATCCTTTCCTCCTAGAGATACACAATCTCCTTCCTCACGTTAGAGGCAATGAAGAAGTCCTGCACCTTTCCAGACTTGATAGATCCTTCTTTACAAAACACTTGAAAACTCATAAAGCTACTGTCTTGCAATAACCTACATAACTCCATGTAAAGTTTCAACTCTAACCAGTGTAGAACTTAATATCTGAGTTGCGTGTATCGTTCCTAGTTGCTTTTTAAATCATATCATTCTAGTGTAGCTAGAGCCACAACAACATGAAAGTAGAAGGCACGTTGTTTACTGGGTCCCAGGGCACTTGAACTTCCTGATGGAGAAAAGTCAGTTACTTCTCTTAACTTCAGTTTCCTCATTTGTAAAGTGGGATTCATCACATCAGATTCCATGCTTTGTGAGGAATTAACAGGTAATTTCGTGAAAGCCCACAGCTCAGTCGGTGTCTGATGCTAAATAACCAACTGGTGGAGAATACTGGAGATCATTGAGAGTTACTGTGGGAGGGGTCTGAGGAGAAGGGGTCTAAAACCAGAGCCGGAGGATGGCACTGAAAGGAGTTAGGGAAAACCCGAAGGATAAATATAGAGTCTCAAAAGTGCAGCACTTAGGGGGAAGAACTGGAGGAAGATGTAAAAAGAAGGGGATAGGTATTCGAGTTCATGTGCGGCCCCCGCCCTCACCGACATCCATGGCTCTGAGAATATACCAGTTAGCTTTTGCTGCATCACAAACCACCCCAGAATTTAGTGCCTTAAAACAACAATTCAGTGTTAGTTCATAATTCTCTGGGTTGGCATTTATGGCCTCGGCTCAGCTCGTCATGCCTAGACTCATTCACGTAGATGCAGTCAGCTTGTGGGGGTGACGGGCTGGGTGGTCTAAGATCGTTTAGCTCATATATCTGGTAGTTGGTGGCTGTCAGCCAGGAACCTTCGTTCTACCTCATGTGGTCTCTCCGGCAAACTAGCTCAGATTTGTTCTCATGGCAGCAACATTCCCAGAGGGCCCAAAGCAAGAGCTGTAAGTGCTCTTGATTCTCAGGCTTAGAACTCAGCCTCACTTTTCTCCCATTCTATTGGTGAGGGCGAGTCAGAAGGTCAGCCTAGATTCAAGACGTGGGGACATAAATTCCACCTCTTAATGGTGTTAAAAAAAAGAAACAGGGACATGGTTCCATAGTGTAGCAGTTAGCTCGTCTGCTTTACATGCAGAAGGTCCTGGGTTAGTGCCCCATTGGAGCCACAGTTCATGGTCTATGGCCATGCCACCCTGAACAAGCCCGATCCCATCTGATCTTGGAAGCTAAGCAGGGTCAGGCCTGGTTAGTACTTCGATGGGAAACCACCTAGGAAGACCAGGTGCTGTAGGCATAAATAATAATAATAAATAAACTGAAAAAAGAAACAGGCCAAAATGGAGTCACTTTTGCCAAGCCACATCACCAAACCAAAACTTAATAACTAACCTAACTGGAGTTTCAGTCTTTTCTAGGAGTCTACTTTTAAACCAGTCTGGAATTTCCTAATCTAGACTAATGAGGTAATCGAATTAAGATAAGACCCACCCCCCTGCATTCTCCTAAGGGAAGTCATCAATTCTTAATTTCTTAGTCCCACCTTCTTTTTGCACAGCTTTCATTTTGTGCAACTCCTTGGAACTCCATTCTAGTGGCTAGGTAGGATGCTGCCTCATTCATGAATCGCTTAATAAAGCCAATTAGATCTTCACATTTGCTTATTTGAATTTTGTTTTTTAGCAATGGAGAAGCCGCAAAGAATTTCTGGCCATTTACATTCTCCCACGTGGCTAACTCTTGAATATTTGGCTTGGACGGCTGTCTGGTGGGTTGGGAAGAATTCTACGCATGCACTCCCTCCCATGAGAATGGTTGCCTGCACCTGCCTGGGAGTGTGCACTTCCTGTGTGAGCAGTGCTTTCCTCCTCCATTTCTTTCCCTCCCTTTCTCTCCTGCATCCCCTCCATTTTGCTTTTGTCTCTATTGCGTCATTGAAAGAGCTCTTACTAAAGTCCCCAATGACCCACATCTTGCAAAACTGATGGTCAGTTCACTGTTCTGCTCCCACTTGACCTCTCAGGGCGCAGTTATAACCTCAGTGTATTAAGGGGAGTTCCCAGGACACTAAGTCCTGTTGCACACTTTTTTTTTTTAACTCTTTGAAGTCATTTTTCTTCTACCTCACAGCCGTACCTTCTCTGTTTTCTTTGCCAGCCTCTCTTCCTCTCAGAGCTGGAGGGCCCTAGGGTCTGTCTTTGTTTCTCTTCTCTGTTGTTGCTACATTTTCTCCCGCGATGATCTCATATAGGCTACTGTTTAAATTGATCTGATGATTCAAATTTATATCATCCAACCTAAATCTCACTCCTGAGTTCCCTGGTCAAATCCACTTGGATTTTGAAAATGTATCTCGAAAACTTAAACGGCCAAAGTAACTGATTTTTGACCCAACTTCCTCTCACCCCCTGTCTTTCTGATCTTCCTCACCTTTGTAAATGACAGCCACATCTAGTCGCTCAAGGTAAAAACACTGGGGATCATCCGTGATTTCTCTTTTCCTCACATTCTGCACCCAATCTGTCAGTAAGCCTGTTGGCTCTATCTCCAACATATGTCCCCAGTGCAACCCCTGTCACCATTTCCAGTGCTGTGCCCCTAGTCCAGGCCACAGCCTTCTTGCTCTGAGACTGCTGCGATGGCTTCCTAACCAACTTTCCTCTCCTCGCAGCCCCAGCCCCGTCTCGTCCACCCTCCATGCAGGAGCCGTCTGAAGCATAAATCAGATTCTGTATCAGGTCTCTGCCGAAACCTACCAGTGATTCTCACTGAAAACTGGAAATACGTAAATCTGCACCATTTATCAAAGCTACAAGGCTTCTGCCTATGACTCTGACCCGCCCCATTCTACTTCCCCTCCATCCCTTGCACACAGACCTCTCCAAGCTTCTTTTTTTCTCATGGACTTCACATTTCTCCCACTTGGAAGCTCCTCTCCCAGATTTTAACACGTCAGTACTCCCTCTTGTAGCCCTGTATCTGTTTGGAATGTTAAAACAGTCTCTAGATCTCTAGCATGAAAACCAAGGCTGCTATTTGCAGATTGCTTTCAGCTCTAAGTAGCTTATATACGTCTAGTAGTAAGTCCTAAGGTATGAAGTTAGTGGCTCAATATCAGGAACTGACTCTTCTATACTTCTGCTCTTTCATCCTCAGTAAGTCCCCTTGTCCCAAATTCTGATGTAATTCTAGTTATTGCATGCTAACGACTTCAGAAGCAGACAGGTGACTGCATCTTAGATCTCATTTAAGTGTTAATTACTTCCCAAATGTTTTCCAACAGACTTCTGCTCATGTTTCATGGATTACTATCATACACCATGCCTAAAGGAAACTTAATCAAGAACATGGGCTCAGCCTCTAATAGACGTCAAGCCTCTTTTATTATATTTTGTGGTGATATCTAGAATTGAAATGTAAAAAAAATTACCCTTTTTATGTATTTGTTTTTATACATGTTGCATGTTCCCACAACCACTCCCCACCCCAACTTCCCGAACAGAAGAGAATAGAAGCTCTTGTCTATTTTGTTTACAGCTGTGTGCCCAGAGCCTGGGCAGGGCCTGACTCATAGGAGAAGCTTGGTTCACATTTGCTGATGGACTCAACTGTGAGGACGATAGCTAAGACTGTTAGAGCTGGAAGAGAAAATAGTCCAACCTCATGGTTTCACAGATAGGGAAACAGAGGCACAGACAGAGTCACTTGTCCAGGGGCATGAATGCAAACGTATGCAAGCCCAGTTGGTCATGTGCAATCCTGAGTTTTGTTTTTTTTCCCCCATAAACAGTAGTAGCCACTACAAGTGAGGGTTAGTTATTTCCCCCTACAAGCTCCATGCCAGGTTATCATGAAAACAGATCTCAGAACAAATTCCGTCACCCATACAAATATCTATGAAACAAACATTTATGAGCAAGTAGCCACAAAACCGGTTCATACCATTTGTTCGGTAAAGTCAGTGAAGGCTCAGCTCTCTGTTCTTTTAAGTGTTCTACCACTGTTCATGAAGGATCTACTAATGGAAGATATGACATTCTAGGGGCAGGATTCAGTTAGACTGATGGTCACTTCAGGCAACCAGGAAAGCTCCAGACATGGGACCCTCTATTCCATGATTCAGTCCAGTGCCTCATCCTGAGTAGGATTATTTTACTCTGAACAAGGAATGGGTGATACCCCCAAACCATTTTAGCCACTCTACATTTCTTGACTCCTACTAATTTCACCAAAGGAGAGCTCATTTCTAATGCCTGTTATGCTAATTAATATGCCATTAATTTTACTAATGCATTCATTATGGCATCCTCTATGCTCAACAGTAAAGCTTCAGGGGTGGATTGAGACTTGGAGAACTGTAGAGGCTGCTGAGTTGATTGTTTGTGATGGTGTAAGTTTCTTCTTAACTCCTCGGTTCATTGACTTGGAGTTGGTAACTTGAAATCAGATATGGAGGAAGTATTTACACTGTGGAAATTGGTAGCAAGGTCCTTCCCCATGGAGAGCCAGTTATTAAACATCAGCATACCACTGGATAGCTGAGGGACCCCTGGAATGTGGCCTTTCTGATAAAATGATGGCTGACCACCTCACCCTCCTAACTACCTTAAACCAGTGACACTAACTCCTGGCTGCACTTCAGAAGGTACCTGGGACCTTTAAATTAATACTGATTTCCAGGTCCCTGTAGGTGGAGATTCTGACTTGACGGGTGGGGGCCTGGATACCGCAACACATTTAAAGCTCACCAGGTGGTTCTAATCTGAAGCCAGGGCCACACTCACACTTCTTTGTCACACTATCTATGCCACATCTTTTAGCAGTCTCAGAAAAAGTTAATATATCAAAACCAGGATGATCACTAGATCTGCTGACCCCCAGCTCAGAGCTCCTGGGAAAAGGATACAAAAGTGCAAAACAGGTCGCCACTTCTTTTGAGTTTCTCAGTGTTTGCAGATGTGGCTGAGGGGCAGTCCTCAGCGGTTGGGGATCAGATTAGGAGTGGGGAAGGGCAATGGAGTTGCTCAGGAGCCCAGGGAAGGCTGTGCCAGCCCCAAAAGCTGCAGGCTCCCTCTGCAGGGGTGTCTCAGAGTGTGTCACCTGCCAGGGCACCTTACAGAGGCTCAGGTGTGTGTGGATGGGTGAGGGAGCTTGGAGGCTAATTCCCAGGGAGAGGGAGATAGACTGATCCCTTAGGGGGCAAGGAGCTAGACTAGCCCTCCAGGGGGCAGAGACTAGCACCTCAAAGAGTCGGGGTATAAGACCAACTCCACAGTGCTTGGCGAGGGAAGCTAGTCTCCTAAAGAGAAGTGAGGAGTTAGTTTCCTCCCTCTCAGAGGACAGAAAGGACAACTTTTAGCATTGTGGTAGGATGTCTTGGACCTTGGTTATTCATCTGAAGGTAACCTGCAGTAGTCCCTGGTTCCATGTCCCTGCATGTGAGCACCCTTGCAAGGCCTGATTTTTTTTTTTGTACAAGGAAACGGAACTCCTTTTAACCCATCTGGGCAGGGCATTGCTGCCTCCCCACCCAACCTTGTTTTTTCTTCCTTCTAGGGCAGAGCCCTGAGGGCTGGGCCGGCTGTGTGTCTGTTTCTTTCGGGGAGTCTGAGTATACAGGAGGTTTGGGTGTCCAGGTCAGAGGACGTGGACATGGGTGCCATTCCACCAGTCACCACCAGGGACCCCACCCAGCACTGCCTTGAGCTCATGACCTCTGGGCCACACATTTAATTACCAAAAGCCACAAACAGATTGTCTGGCTCCCAAGCCCAGGGGCTGAGCTGGGCTGGGGTAGCAAGGAAACAGCAGTGAGTCAAGCTGGGGCCATGTAGCTGTGGGAGACGACTTACAGCCATGTCTGGCACGAGGCAGAGGAAAGGCCTGGCGGGGAGACGCCTGGCGAAACCTGGGCTGAGGGTGTGTAAGAAAGGGGGCCACTGACTCTGCTGAGGCTGGGTGCAGAGGAGAGCTTCCAAGAGGAAGAGGCCTCTGGCAGCCGTGTTGCGATCTCACCTGGCCACCGAGAATTCCTGGAGACTGGTGAGGGAAAGGGCATCTGTTACAAAAGGAAATTCCCGTCCCCAGCAACATGGGGACCCCTTAGCCCCATCCAGGTCAGCTGCATCTCCCTAGATGCCACATTCCTCTCTCTCAAGCTGAGCAACTCCACTGATTCCATGCACATCTTGAACACTTTTAACACTTTAGCGGTTGGGCCCTGCTCTTTTCCATCGTCTTCCCTCTTGACAACACTGGAAAGTGTGTATTTCTATATATCCCAGATTAGGCACGCTCGCTCTCTCCCTAGAATCCTCTGTACACATTGTCTCACGCCCCATTAGCACAGGCGTTTTCGGAGTTGCACGCGACCTCCTTTGCAAAAACCCTCGCCCCCTCTCCTCCCTTATCCTCCTCTGGGTTCTGAGCTGTAGCCCTGCCCCCAGCCCGCCCCCTCCGAGAGGCTGGGCTGCCGCCTCGCGCCCATTGGCCGCTGGGGCTAGCTGATCCCCGGCCTCGGCTGTGATTGCGGCTCGCCGTTGTCAGTCCCCGAGTGAGCGCCGGTGGCGGGGCCAGCAGCCCGGCAGGCAGCCGCAGGTGGGGGTGCTCGCAGCCAGGGACCTAGCCGGATAGCCCCGGAGCCCGGCGTCGCGAGTGCCCAGGATGCCCCGTGGGGACTCGGAGCAGGTGCGCTACTGCGCGCGCCTCTCCTACCTCTGGCTCAAATTCTCGCTCGTTATTTACTCCACAGTGTTCTGGGTGAGTGACCCCAGTAAAGCCCGTGGGTGGGATGGGGGGCACACTCCCTCGACCGCTCCCACGCCGATCCCAGGGTTGGGTCCAGACTTGGCTGCTTCAGGGCGGGCGCGCGGGAAGGTGGGTTGGGGTGGGGCCGCACGTCTAGTTTCTCGTCTTACTCTCCCTGGGAACCTGGAAATTCTGGTGGCCAGGCTCAGCCAGAATTTCAGTCGCCGAGTCGGGAGTCTTAGAGCTGGTTAGCTACGCCGAAGGAGCACCGCCTGGCTTACCGGCTTGCACCTGACTGGTGGTCTGGTCCTGCGCATCTGCTGGCGCAGTAGCGGGTGGTTCCCGCGTTGGCCGCGCCCACCTCGAGTTTGCCTCCTCATCAGCCTTTGGAGGACGTGGTCAGGCTTTGTGGCCCTGGACTTCCAGTCCCATCCCCACTATTTACTTGCTGTTGCCCCTGAACAAGATGCTACCCCACTGCTCTTGGTTTCCTCTTGGGTAGAAGGAGGATTGCCAGCAAGATGTGCGTGCCTTGGTGCCTTGTCCGTGTAGTGGTTGGGAGGATTACACCAGATGACATCTGGGGAGGTCTCTGGTCGCTCCTAGGTGCCCAGTAACTATTTCTGAGCCCACTGAGCTTTATTTACCTCTTCTTTCTCTTGTTGCTGGGCAGCATGATAATAGTTGGACATGAACTAGCCTTCAAATCCTGCCACTACCACTTTCTAGCTGTGTGATCTTGGGGAATTTACTTTAACTCTCTAGGCCATAGTTTTCTCATATGCAAATGGGACAGTAATTATATACAACTTTTAAAATGTTTGTGGTAATTAAATGAAATAGGTGAAGTACAATGCTTAGCATGGAGACCATGCTAAGAAATGTGAGCCATTTTTATTATTGTGGGCTGGGCCCGTCTACTACACCGTCCCAAGAGACTGGATTTCTTTATGGAAATTTCAGACTAGGCTGGCCCCCACCTAGAAATGAGGACATTTTTCTACAGTTCACTCCAGCCCTGCCACTGTAGAATATACTCCTGATTCCAGTATGCCACAGGGTAGTCTTACCCAGGGACCAGAGAGGAAGTTACCCACACCCATCTCCCTAAAACACATATGCTCTCCTGATCTCCTCCTCAGCTCCTTGTTGGGTTTATTCTGCTAGCAGGAACTGCTAGATCTGCCATCAGGTCTCACTTTCCATGTGACCCCTCTGTAGATGTGACCTTGCCTAGTAGTCAAGGGATCCAGATTCCAGTCTTGTTCTGTTACTGACTCACTGGGAGATCTTGGGCAAGTCACTCCCTATTTGGGGCCTCAGAGGTGTGAAATGACTTGCCTATCTAGGAAACCAGGTGAACCCAGCTCCAAATCCAGTCCTCTAATATGAAAGAGAGATGAGCAGTATGTTTGGGGGCACAGGATGGAGCATGGACCTGTTGGTAGAAGCTCCAGGGAGACAGCAGGTTGTATGCGGGCTTGGGGTGGGGGTGATTTGAGCTTCATTTAGTGGTTCTATCCCAACCTTGCACTGGAATCAACTAGAGAGTTTTAAAAACACTACAGATTCCAGGGCATAGGTATTTATTTAAGCTCATTTCAGCTCTCCAGGTAATTCTAGTGTGTAGTCAGAATTGAAAACTGCTGGGCTAAATGGTCTCATAGGCTTCTTGATTCTAATTCTGGGATTCTTTGCCAGCCTCTTGCTTGTCTGGCCTCAGGAGCTCTTCTCTCTGTGTAGGTTAGAGTTGAAAGAGGGAAGGCTAAGGTTGATAGGTGGGGAGGTGGGCAATTAAGAGAAGACCGGGAGTCAGAAGATGGGGGTTATGTTTCCGGCTTCACCCTTTCTCTCCGTGTGTAATCACCAGTCTCTTAGCCTCTTTTTCCCATCTGTAAAATAGGTAACTGATACCATGCTCCATACTTCACTGGACCTTTTTTTAGAATTAGTGATGTGGGGAAATAGTGACATGTGGGCAAGCCAAGAGCTGTATAAAAGAAAGTTATACTATTAAAACTTAAATTTTCAAGGCCATGTCCTGTCATTGTCCCCTGCAGCCCAGAGAGAAGACCACCTTATGGCTCTTGCTTTACTTCTTTTGGGCAGGATGGGACTCAGAACTTGGAATCCTTTCTCTCCAGCCAACTGAGATTGCCTTACCAAATCCTTGACTTCCCATCGCTGGAAGTATTTCTGCTTAAAAATCTCCCTCCCCATGCCAAGAACCCAGCCACCTGCCAATTCTGCCAGGGCAGCTCCAGGTGCCAGAGTTTGACTGCAGGGCGGAGCCCAGTGTGAGTAAGTAATCTGTGTGAGACTGGGTTTGCTGTTAATTGGAAATCATTATAGGAAAGCCCATTATCTCTGGTACTATCCCTCAGGAGGAGGAGTGTGCCAAGGGTTACTTGTTTATAAGCCCAAAGTACTTAACGCTTTCATCTCAGTCGTTAGTTCTGGAAGGCGCTATGGTTTTACCATAGCCATGCACCTTCTGTAAGACATTTTACTTTAAAACTTATCATGAAATAATGACTTTGTGTAAAATTTAAAAGTATAAAAGAGTAGCCATCAGTGACAGGCTTCCTTCCTACCCCTCTCCCCTGGCCTGCCCTGGCCAGAAGGGACATCTATTATCTGTTTTTTTGTGATGCTTTTGTGAGCTAATATTCCTAGCCATAGGATGCCCTATGAATATATAATACACACTATACACAGTTCTGCCCTTACCTTTTCACTTAAAGTTAAATCCTGTAAATTTTGGAGCTCTGCTGGAGGCTACCTCATTCTGTTTGATAGCTGCATAGAATTCACTCTAGGTTATGCCAGACTTTAATCAGTCTCCAGCTGGGGAACTCAGGTTGTTTCCGATTTCTAGTGACTGTAAACAGTGCCGTAATGAGCATCTTTGAATATGTTGCTTTGCACGTATGTGTTCACGTCTGCAGGATAATTTCTAGAAGTGGAATTGCTGGGTTAACAGGCATGTATAATACACATTCGGAAATGCACCGATCATAAGTGTACACCGCTTGATGAATTTTTACAAAGTGAATACACCTTGCATAATTAGCCCCCCAGGTCAACCAATAGAATGAACAGCAGAAGTCAGTCCCCCCACTCCGCCCTTGTGCCCATTTCCAGTCCCTACCTTCCTCCCTCAATCACTATTGGAATGTTTAATAGCGAAAAACAGCTTCGCCTGGTTTTGTATGTGTGCTTATGATGTTGATAGATGTTAAATTGCCTCACATAGAGGTTTTACCAATTGTAATATTATTTACTATATTCATTTAAACTCACTATTTAAACTTAATTTTTTTTTTCTAAATTTATTATTATTTATGCCTACAGCACCTGGTCTTCCTAGGTGGTTTCCCATCTAAGTACCAACCAGGCCCGACCCTGCTTAGCTTCCGAGATCAGACTTCGGGCTTATTCAGGGTGACATGGCCATGGACCGTGGACTGTGGCTCCACTGGGGCGTGAACCCAGGACTTTCTGCATGTAAAGTAGACGAGCTAATCACTAATCTATGGAACCACACCCAGAACTTAAATTTGTTTTTTAAAGGAGGATTTATAGCACTGCTGCCAATGGGAAACCAACATTCTGTCATTAAAAATATCAGGTAACAGTTACAATAAATACAGTGGAGGGGAAACCAAACATGATTAAATTCTAGCTAGATATTGTGGGTGTTACAGGCTATGAACCCGAGGCCTGCCCTCTGTCCAAAAAGCAGGTTGGCAAGTGTTTGAGAGGCTTAAACACAAACTGGCACCAAAACTGAGGTTTGCTCCTTGATGTGATGGAGGGGATCGGAGGGGAATTGAGCAACGAACACTTTTCTCAGGCTATGAGTTAATATGAGTATGACCTCAAACCACTTACAGTGATTTCCGTTCCCACACCTGGGGGCCTTCTCATTCTCAGAGAGGGCCCTCAGGGCCCAGTGAAGATGTGTTTCAGAGTTGGCACGAACCCCCAGATGTCCTCATCCTCAGTTCATTGCTCCGTTTTGGTAGGTTGCTGAGGATGTGTCCATGAGCAGTGAGCTCACCCAGAGGCACTTGGCACCTCCTTTTCCCACCATGCAGGGTGAATCATTCTGACACATGTACCCTCAGCCCTTTAGGGACACACCTCTAATTTTAGCACTGACCACAGGGTATTCCAGAGATCTGTTTACACAATTTTTTTTTTTTCTGGACTGTGACTCCTGGAGGTCAGGGTGTAGCTCATTTACATCTTCTTCCAAATGCTGATCTCGGGGCTGGGTCGCTAGTAGGTGCTCAGAAAGGCTTGTTCATTGGGGTGGTTGAGTCCCAATCTGTGTGTTGTAAGCAAGGATCTAAAATGACAGTGTCTCAATTAGAGGCTGAGGCTGGGTATATGTAGTCAACAGTGGCTAGATTTTGCTGAGCCTTGAATTTACCAAGTGGCCTGGGCTGATCACGCAGACACTGGCTTTCTAGAAAGCACCTAGTCTGTTGCCTTGACAGATGAGGTGTTGACTAATCATTATTGGTAGTATTATTAGTAGTAGTATGTATTGGGAACATTAGTAGTAATATTAGGACGAAAAAGACTTAGTGGGGTGAGTGGGAAAGAAGTAGATGTGGGTAAGTAAAGGAGGAAATGAGTACCAAAGGCAATAGTAACTCTTCTTTGCCTTGTCCAAGGATAGACCCTGTTATAGCTTGGCCCTGTGATTCTCTTTCTCAATGGTTTAATGGTTAGGAGTGTGGACTCTGGACCAGACTGCCGGGGTTTAAATCCCAGCTCTGGCAGTTATAGGTTGAGTGACTTAGGCACTAACTTCCATGTACCTCATTTGCCTTATTGGTAAAATGAGTGATATTAGAATTCCTGAGACCATTAAATGGATTCATATATAGGAAATGCTTAGAGCTATGCCTGGCACATGATAACACTACATGAACTGCTCTGTTAGCCATTCTCCTCCTACCTTCTTCTCCGTTCTAGGTGCTCAAGAGCCATAGACTGAGAATGAGAAGGGCCCTTGAAGTTACCTCCAGCGTGACTTTTCATTTTACTGAGGAGAAAACAGAGGCCTGGAGGGAGGAAGCGGGTTGCTTGAGACTCCACAGCAAGCTAGGGACAGACCAAGAGCAGGACTTAGGCTGCCCGAGGGTACATGTATCAGTTTCTTCACTGGATCACCGTGACCCTTCCCAGCCTTTGCCCTTCTCCTGCAAGAAGTGGTTTCCCCCTGGTGGCAGGACTCAGGATGTGGGTGCAGGGCGGCATTTCAGGAAGAAGACAGGTACCTGGTCTCCCAGGTAAGCATTAGATGTAGCCAGGCAGAAAAGAAAGTAGTTTCAGTTTCTAGCGGGAATTTCTAACTTTCGAAAAGAGCTTTTATTTTTGTGAAAATGAATATGCCCATAATGTAAAAACAAAATTCCAAGCAATTCAGGCAAGTACAGTGAAAAATCAATAGTAGTCACCTTCAATTTTACCACCATTACATGTTGGTAAACATCTGTCAGGATACCTCCTTGTACATATTTTATTTCCTTGGTTTTTCAAAAACTGTGCTTGATTCATCAGGCAGGTCCATTTTCCTCTTGATCGAGGCAAGCATTTCAAAAAGGAAATAGTGGAAACTGAGCAGGAAGTTCACAGCCTTCATATTGAGGAGAAATGGTGTCAGTCACCACTTAATGGGCTGGCGGAGAAGATCCGGAAGCAATGTGCCTGGGCTTGGGCCTCCGGCAAAGAGGTCCTTTCCTCCCCCAGCCTGGCCATGGGGTCTTGAGAATCCAAAGAAACAGGAAAGCAGCCCTGGCAGGGGTTTGGAGAATCCCTTGCAATGTACTCATTTCCAGATGAACAAACTGAGGCCCCGAGAAAGTCTCTTTGCTCTTAGTCTACTCTGCGTGTATGATCCCACTCTTTCTGAAAGGCAGGGATTGTTTTAAGTTGTAGGACTGGTTGGGACTTTGCTACCTTTGGTTGTTTGTTCCTGAGAAGCAGGAATAAGGACCTGCCTCCTTCCTCCCGCTTCCTGGTGCCTCTTCTCTCTGGGTGACTCACAATGCCAACCTGGGGTGGGGCTCAGTAAACCAGATAAGAAACTGATAATGAAATTTCTGTACCAGTTGGCTCCACATACAGGGAATGATGTCTTCTAGGTAAGGCCAGGGCACAGGGGATTGAAAAGAAAAGCCTTTTTCAGAAAGAAGCTTTGGATCTGAGTGGGTTTGAATCCACTCTTAGTGGAAGGCAAGAGAGTCCATTCTCAACCTGCCATTCTCCCCGGGGTGGAGATGGTTCATTTGCTTATTCAGTTAAAAAATAGTTATTTGATGGTTACTGTGTATGCCAGGCACTGTGATAGTTACTGAGAAACAACTATGAACAAAGAAGACTAGGTCCAGAGCTTGGAAAGCAGATAAACCAGTAAATAAACATAGTTTGTGATAGGTGCTAAAGAGGCAATTAGAGAACAAGTGAGAAGAGATGGAAGTTCCTACTTTAGATGGGGGTTGAGGAAGGAGTTTAGGAGGAGCTGATATTTCAGCTGAAGCTCAAGGAGTGAGAAGGAGCTAGCCATAGAAAAAGTCCTGTAGAGAGCACCTCAGGGAGCAGTAGGGCGAGGGGCAGTTTTGGTTGGCTGCGTGACCACAGGCAAGTCATGGACAACTAACTCCCTGTGCCTTAGGCTTTTGGTCTGTGGCAAGGGAGTAAACTGTGGTACCTCCCACAGGTGCCGTGCTTGGATGGGGTGATGCCTGCAGGGCTCTTAGGGCAGATGACGGGAGGAATGGTGACTGGTGTCCCTGGGCAGGAGCCCAGAGCTCACTGGATGTGCTGAGGAGGTTGGGGGGTTCTGGAGGAGCCGCCCTCTTGTGTTTGTCCCCCTATACTTTGCTTCACCTCTTTGGATCCTCAAAACAATCCTGTGAGCTGGGTAGACAGGGGCACTTGTCCCATTTTATAGCTGAAGAGACTGAGGCCCTGAGAGGGATCTGTGCTTAGAGCGCTCCCCCTTCCTGTAGGAGAGCCCCTCCCGAATGTGGACTTGGACCAGTTGCAAAGCCCCCCAAGCTGTTTCCTGTCCCCTACCAGTGGACAGGCTGTGCTGGGTGCAGTGTGGGGTGCTGCGGAGGTGCTTGGGGTCTGGCAGTCAGTTCCTGTGTACTCATTTTGTGCTGGGTGCTGTGGGCTCAGAGGTGAGAGCAGTGTGCTTGGCAGTGGGTCAAGGCCACCCCCAGCCCACCCTGTCACAAGTTGAGGTAAAGTCTTCTTGGCTGGAGTGGAGTGGGGTGCTTGCTTCCAAGGCTGGCACCAAATTCTGAGACTGGGTCACTTTTTTGTGGGCCTTGACTATGGCTCGAGGCCTCCTGCCATGGAGGATTTGACAAATACACATGTCCAGGCCCCATCTTCAGAGCTGATTTCATGGGTCTGGGGAGGGGCCCAGTCACCTATAATTTTAAAACTTCCTCTGGTGATTCTAATGTGCAGCCAGAGTGGAAACCGCAGCTCATGGCGGTATCCGTGAGGGAATTCTGATGGGACTGGCCCAGTTTCCAAGATGACTTTCCGGCTGAATCCTGAGTAATATGCTGAACCTTTTCCCAACCTTGCCAACGATCTGGATCGTCTCTGTGGGCTAGAGAATTTAGTGTCCGCATTTGGGAGAGGCTCAGCACCAAGACAGTGGGCCCAGAAAGGGAGAGAGTGTATGAGCCAGGGAGGAGGGGGGTGCGGGGGTGGGGGAGCTGGCAGGGCCCAGTGTGAACAAGCAACAGCTGGTGGTGTGTGGAGACCGGCAGCCTGGGATGTGGGAGGCTGAGCTTCTTCAGGGAACTGGGATGTATCTGTCTCAGAGGTGGGGGAGGGGGCCCATGGTTCTAGAATTTTGCTTTCCTTTTGATTATCTTTACAACAATCTTTTTTTTCTGCTCTGTAGTTAACTTCCTGAAGAAGTCTCTATAGAAGCAGACTTGAGTTTCTTGAGTCAGGGATTCACATACTTGGAAGGGTGAACTGTGATAACTGTCCTACCCACCCCCACACTTTAATTATGCTTCCAGTTTGAGAACTGCTGATGAATAGGCATCGTGTTAGGAAGCTGTGTGTGTATCAGTGGCCTGCAGTTCTGGCCCCTGTAGGAGGGGTGCAGCAGGTGGTGGAGAATCCAGATGGGTGCAGCGAGCTTGCTCGGGGTCATGGCGATAAACTGGTGGCCTGTGAGTGGAGGGGACTTGACTTTGACTCTGAGCAGTGATCTCTGTAGTGGGTTGAATAGTGCCCCCCCCCATTCCTCCAAAAATATTTGTGTCCCAGGACCTGTGAATGTGACCTTATATGGAAAAAAGGTCTTTGCAGATATAATTAAGTTCAGAATCTTAAGTTGAAATCGCCCTGGATTGCCTGAGTGTGCCTTAAATTTAATGAGAAGTGCCCTTATAAGAGAAAAGCAGTGGGAGCTTTGAGACAGACAGGAAAAGACTTTGTGAATACAGAGAGGAGGAGGCTATGTGAATACAGAGGCAGACAAGACCAGGAACGCCTCTGAGCCACCAGAAACTGGAAGAGGCAAGCAAGGATCTTCCTCTAGAGCCCCCAAAGGGAGCAAGGCCCTGTGACACCTCGGTTCTGACTTCTGGCCTCCAGGATTGTGAGGGAATACATTGCTATTGTTTTAAGGCACTCAGTTTGTGGTAATTTGTTATGGCAGCCCCTGGAGACTAGTGCAAAGCCTTTCTTGGAAGGGCCTCAGTTGGGCAAGGCCCTGAAAATACCTTTGCCTACTGTGGTTTGTAATGAAGACTGAGGAAGAGAGCAGGGGTGGGCTGGGGGAGAAGCAAGGTCGGCAGCTTCATGTTGGCCCATGTAGGTCAAAGGCTATGATCTACAACCAGTTTTGTCTGGGCTTCTCTGAAAGGAAAGCTTGATGGAGAGGGGCAGGGAGTGCAAGTTAGCTTTCAGGAAGGACTTCCTGGTTCTGAAAGTAGTTATATTGAAACTGCTTGCCAAGTGGGGCTATAAAATATGTTGGATTTCCTTACAAACTTTCAGAACAGGAGTGTCACCTCTCATATGGTACAGTTAGGATGGTTTGAAATTCCAGTTGGGCTGAACTTTGGAGGGTCATGGGGCCATCTGGTCCAGCCCATTCCTTTCAGAGGGGAGGAAACTGAGACCAGACCACACAGCAAGTGCCACTGGTTTTAAAACTATGGCCAATGGGATGGCCTCCGTCATTCAGAGAGGACAGTGGGCACTACCCCAGTATCACTCTCTACACCTGGGATGTGAGAGTCCCTACTGTGGACAGGCCTGCTGCTGCACCTGGGGACAGAGGCCTGATGTGTGACTTATTACAGACTGGCCTTCTCTACAGGGCCTGAAAACTCAGGTAGCAAGAACCCTGGTTTATGCCTCTGGCCTGGTTCTACTTAGCCTCCGACCAGGGATTGCTGTTTGCTTGGTCCTGTGCTGGTCTGAGGGTACAGATGAGCCAGCCTGTCCCTGTCCCTGTCCCTGTCCCTTAGCAAGCTGGCACTCACTGAGTGTTGGCCCAGTGCTCAGGACAGCTGCAGACATTCTGTGGTTAGGGCGGGGCTGCCAGCGGCCCACAGGAGGCTCTTGCAGGGACACTTGCTTAGTCAGCAGTGGACAGTGGGCTCTAGGCTCCCATAGGAGCTGCAGCCACTTGACTCTTCCCATCCTCAAGCAGAGTGAACTTATGATCAGAGCAGAAATGAGATGAGGACAGGAGTTGTTCGGGGACCACAGTCCCTGGGACAGGAGTGGGATCTGTCTAGTCTGGTGGTGATACCTTTACTTTTGTCTTCTTAAAGCTAACAGTTAATGAGTGCTTCCTATGTGTTGGGTGCTGGGTGCTGGGCTGAATTTTCTAGACATTCTCTCATATAATCCCCCAGCAACCCTGAGAGGCAGCACCATTATGGCCCCATTCTACGCTGAGGTTCAGAGAGGTTAGGGAACTTGCAAGTAGATGAGAAGCCTCACTCTTTCTCTTCTTGCCAGACTTCTTGGTACCTCCCTGTCTCAAGTGTTCATCCTTGGTAGAAGGACATCTGTAAGAGAGGCGGGCTGTTTGGAGTGGGTTGTTTGCTCATTGGTTTAATTACTTAGTCACTCACCTAACATTCTTAGGCATATGGGGGTCCTCTGATTCTCCTCAAAGTTCCTCTTAGCGGAGCAAGGGCCCTGGAGTGGGGACCAGCCTACGGGGCAGGGGCCCTGGGCTCCCCCAGGGAGGGGCCACCCTCAGTGAGAAGGGAGGGAGCAGGCTTGAAGTGGCATAAGGAGCCGAGGCCAGGTCCTCATCACTACCTCTGGAGCTTCAGGATGGCAGAAAGGGAGCCGGCATCACTGTCCTTCAGAAACACGTTTCATTTCATTTATTTATTTTTAAGGAGAAGATATGCCAGAGCGTGAGAACTCTTGTTTCTGATGAGGGAAGGCAGCTCATCATAGAGCGAGTACTGGCCTGGGAGTCTGGAGAACTGGGTCACAGCTGCTGACCGATGGCTGAGACGCTGTGTGACCTTGTGGGAGTGACAGTCTGTCTCTCTGCCTCAGATTCCCATCAGCAAAATAAGGGGGTGGGGCCTACACTGCACCTATCTGCTTAGTCTGTGGGTCCACAAGACGATTTTAGGTGGTTCTGGGGAACATTTTAAAATTGAATACATATACATTAAGTGTAATGCATATTACAGAAAATCATTAATACCTCAAATCTGTGATTTCATAGATATTGATTAGGTTAGGTCAGGACCATATTTATTTTAGTAAGGAATGTCTGTCAGTTTAAAGAGTGGCACCTCCTGGTCAGGTGTAGGCACGTACAATCTGCTGATTTTCAAGAAAGAACAGGGATTCTTATGTATTAATAGCACTTTTCAGTTTTCAAAGGAGTTTCCCCATTTCTTGGGGTCCTCTGAATGACCATCAGGCAGTGTTACCATTTCTGTTTCACAGCAGGGTCACCCGAGGCCCAGAGAGGGAAGTGGTCTGTCCAAGGTCACACAGCTCCTAAGTAGCAGAGTGCCTCACCCAGCATATGCCCTTTATCGGTCACACCAGCCTAGCCTTGGGGAGAGCACGTCCTCGCACAATTGGTAGCTTCAGCACCAAGGTTTTATTGCGATGTTGGTTCGTTGTGTGCATCTTCTCTTATCCTGATTATCTTAAAGCAGAGGAGGAGGGGTTTGAGGGTGACAGATGACTCTCTCTCCCTTCCTCCAAGCCTCTTCCCCAAGTACGGGAGCAGAAGCGTGTCCTAAAGCCCTCAGGTCCTGTTTCCTAGCAGGCTCTCTTGGATGTATAATAGGTAGGTTCCTGGCACAGTCTATATTTAGCTCCAGTCAGCAGTTAGTGAAACATCTGGTTAGGGCATTAGTTCCAGGCCAGAGGAGACCGCCTGTCCCAGACCTCTGGTGAGCGGGCCCGCCGTGGCCACGGAGTCTTCCCAGGACAAAGGGAGACTCAGAACTGTAATCAGAGTGTCTCTTGGAAGAAATGGAACTTGGATCTTACTTTCTCAACATTTTTATTGTAAAAAAGTTTAAAACATAGAAAAGGCAAAGGAATGATACAGTGAACACTCATATGCCCAGCAACCAGAATCAATAATTTTAACACTTGGCCATGTCAGCGTAAGTTGCAGACATCATAACAGTTCACCCCAAATATCCCAGGATGCATCTCCTAAAAAAGAAAACATTCTTGGATATAGCCATACCATTATCATACCTAAGAAAATACCAAATTTATATTAAAACTTCTGCTATTGTTTCTAATAGTGCATTTTAAAAAAATCAGGATACAGCATAATAGCTCATGCATTGCATTGGATCTCATTTTAACAAAACCATGAGAGGTGACCCCTAAAGCCCTGAATGTTCTAGAGTCCTGAGGAAGATGGTCATGTGTTACTTGCCTGCATTTGCATGATCCACTAAGACCTACTGGGACCTTGCCCTCTCGTTGCTTAGAGAAATTCAGAAAGTGGGTAGAGAAAGGCTTGCTGGGCTTGGAAAGCAGTGTGGACCTGTGGGGGCCCTGTGTAAGCCCGCTTCCTGTTGGAAGAAGAGCTGCTTGGTGGCTTGATGCCAGACCTGGGACTCCCTGAGTGCCCATCCTTAATTACCAGCTGCACGGGCTGAGCCCCGTGCCAAGTGCTGCGGGGAGAGAGTGCTCTAAAGAGCTGGGGGTCCAGGGCCGGCTGCCCACAGTCTGCTGGGGGGAGACCCAACATGCCCTGGTGTTGCTGGGTCACGGACGCTGTGTTTGCCAACAAACAGTGTGTAGGAGGCTTTTGGGAAGTCAGTGTGCCCAGGGGCGTGTGCGGTGAAGCCTCTTTGTTGCTTGGCTCCTCTGCTTGAGGTGTGGCTGGGGTGGGACTGGGGGAGTCCCCTTCTTTCATGCAGGATGGGACATACTAAATCAGTAGTTCCTAATCAAGCTGAGATAGTGGAAATGAACTTTTTTTGGTAAGTTTTAAACGCACAGAAAAGTTGAAAGAAAAGGTCAAAGAACACCTGCATGTCTTTGCATTACCAATTGTTAAACATCTTGTCTTAATCTCTATTTCTCTCTCTCAATAAATACACTTCTTGTATTCATTGCCAACCCAGCTGAAAAGAAGTTGCGGCCAGTGTGATCTTATTCTTAGATACCCCAGCATTCGGCTTTCCAACAGGGGCATTCTCCCACATGCTGCCATTGTTCTGAAAAATAATCTCCATTAAATAAAGCACCATTTATGCAGTCCATACCCAGATTTCCCCAGTTGTTTTCCAAATGTTTTTTTGTGGGATGTTTTACCCAATCCAGGATGCAGTCTAGGTTCACACATTGTTTTGGCCATGACATGTCTCCTTAATCTTTCCTAGTATAGATCGTCCTCGCTGCTTTTGATTTCCTTGAAGCCTTCAGGCCAGTCGATCTGCAGAACATCAGAGTTCTGGATTTGTTTCCTCGCTTCCTCATAATTAGGTTCGGGCCACACATTTTCTGCATGAGTCCCGCACACGGGATGTGCCAGGAGGTTCAGGATGCCATGTTAAGAGACACATGATGTCCTGCCACCCGCTGCTGGCCATGCCAAGCTTGACCTCCAGCCCTCTCCATTGTAAATGTGCAACATTGTAAATGTGACAACAAATTTGTGAGCTGTGAGATGACATTGGGGCTGTGTGAATACCCTGGTGAAAGAATGTTTGAAAGCAAATCTGAATGTGTAACTTCTCTGCTTACATCATTTTAGTGATTTCTCTGTTCTAATTGCAAAATTTATTGAGGCTGCCTACTTCTTGCCACCATTACGTGCCGGCCCTGATCCAGACTACTGTCACCTCGAATCTGGGTTACTGCAGTGGGTTCCTGACTGCTCTCCCCTCTAGCTTCCAACCCCGAGTCTGTTCTCAGCGCAGCAGTCAGTAACTCATTTAAAAATCGAAGTCGGATCAGATCACTGCTCTGCAAACTTGGAGTATCTCCCACCTACTCAGAACAAAAGTCAGAGTCCTCACATGGCTTAAAAGCCCCTCCCCCCATCTGCCTTGCCCTGTACCTCATCTACACCCACCTGCTCTATCTTGCTGTAGCAGCTATTCCTTGAACTCGTGTGTATGTTCCAAGGTCTTGGTGGCTTGGACATTTGTCCATATATCTATGTGGATGGTAAGAGCCCGCCCCTACTTAAGTCTTTGTGATTAAAAATGACAGCTCCACCAGTGGCTTCCCTGGCTTCCTTTCCTGTTTTGTTTTTGTTTTTGTTTTTGTTTTGTTTTGTTTTCTCAATAATGCTTGTCTCCATGACATACTGTGTGTGTTTCTTGTTGGTCTCTTCCCAACTAGAATGTGAGTGCCACCGAAGCTGGAGCTCTTGTGTTTGGTTTGATGCTGTGACTATACTCCCCGCCCCCTTCCTAAAACAGCTGCTCACACAGTTTGCTTCAGGGATCTGTGGGGGGCGGAGGTGGGGAGGGGGTCCGTGAAGCCAAAACCATTTTCATGAGAATACTAGGATGTTTTGTGCCTTCGCACTCTCATTCTCTGCGCGGTGTACAGTGCAGTGTTTTAGGGACTCAGGAGAGTGCTGTGACAACAGATCGATCGAGGAGCAGCTATGAGGATCCAGCTGTCTTCTCATCAGCCAGATATTAATATTTGCAAAGATGTAAAGCCCACGCCATTCTTCTCAATTTTTTTTTTTTTGGAATTTTTAAATAAAAAAGTATGCTATTTACGTTAACATGGGACTTTATTATTTCTAAATGAGCTAAATATTTAAAATATATGTTTTAATTTCTTACATAAGAAACAGTAAATAATTGATAGCTACCGTCCATGAAAACAAAGTTCTAGGGTCCTCAAAATGTTTGAAGAGTCAAAAGGAGTATTGAGATCAAAAACTTTGAGGATAACTGACTTAAACAACCTCTCAGTAAAGGGATGTTAAATGAATGAATGAAATTTTTGGTTTAACCCGAACCCTGACCTTAGTGGTCTGGTTTCTGTGAGCTTCCCTGGCCTTCTCCCATCCCCATCCACCTGTCTTTGGCTCCAGCTTTGTTGACCTGCTGTCCCAGAAGCCCCTTCATGGGTATCGGAAACCCTCATCCACTTCATAAATTCTTGCTTGTCCATTATATGCATTAAGTGGACTCAGTTCAAACAACACTTCCTCCAAGGAGCCTCCTTGATCACCCATCTTGCCCATGATTTAGGATGTTCTCCTCTCTGGCCCCTCTGTATACTCAATTACCTCTACGCCAGTGCTTCCCTATCTCTTCTGCATTTGTTGGTACACTGATGTGCCTTACCAGACTGAGCTCCTTGAGGGCAGGAACTAGGTCTTATCCTTTTATTCCTAGTACCAGGTACATACTAGGCACTTAGTAAATGTATGTGGAATCAGTGAGTGCTGCCTTGGAATTCAGAACAGGAACTCCCCTTCCTCTGAATTATGCTTGGACCAAAGTGCCTCTAAAGAGGAAATGGTTTGTGGCATCTAATTGGAGCATTGCATCAGTATTACATCTTTATTGGGCAAGGGGAAGTTCCTTTACTGAGTGTCAGGTTTCATGGCATCTTGCTTGAAGAGCACTGTGGTTCATTAGGACACTGAATTGGCACGGGCCCTAACCACCTTCCATATGGCTCCTGTTGGGAGAGAGTGATCTGGGAGCTGAGCCATCAAGGTTCCTGTGAACCTACAGGACTAATGCATTTGCATATGTGCACAGACTGAAGTCCCTGGATTCAAAGATGGTTTGTGTGTCGCTGGGTCTTGACACCATGCTATGCATGTAGTAGGTAATAAATACCCAGAATTATCTTTTCAGTGGACATAGTTAATACTATAAATATCAGTACCAGTGAGGGCTTCTCACTGTTGATTTCATAGGTGATCCGAGTGAAAAGAGATCCTTATAGCTGGGGTGGTCCAGGAAGGCTTACCAGGAGAGCTAAACTTTGAAGATGGTTATTAGCTCCTTTTGGCTTTATTATTTCCAAAACAGTGGTTGGTCTCCTTTCTGTAGGCAGTGCTGGAGATGTGTACCTTGACTGAGGCTGGGCTGGGGGAGGATACCTCTTTCCCCTGTCAGGCCTCTCTCCTGCAGAAGTGTGTCATCCCTGGAACAGGTGGGCAAGCAGGCATGGACCCATGGAGAACTCAGGCGAGGATGAGACATTGGGCCGCCCACTGTCTACTAACGGCTGGGTTCTAGGAGGGGCATGATTTTCGTAGACTCTTGGTGCAGTGAAGGGACTCCAGGAATTGTCATAGCCATCTCTCTCCGTTTTGGGGTAGGAAAACTGAGGCCCAGAGAGGGGAAGGGACTTGCCCAAGGTTGCATGGGAGCTAGTGACAGAGCTGGGATTAAAGTCCGGAGCTCCCATGCCCCTACTCAGTGCTCCTAATGTGCGATGCTGCCCCCTTTTCCCCTTGTCCTTGATCTGTGGAGTCATGAGCTCTTAGAGTGGGTCTGCTTATATTTTTTAAGGCCCCGCACATGCCAGGCACTGACACTTGTAATCTGATTGCCTCCTCTGTCCTCCAACCCTAGTTTACTAGCAAAGGGCTCAGTTCGGATGTGGGATTTTGCACAAAGGGGACAGAACGAACCAAGGGTCAATATACATACATACATACATACATATGTGTGTGTGTGTGTATACATATATATGTATATATATATACATATATGTCAATTTAATTTTTTCTTAGATATAAAACTATGTCTAACATTAAAAACAAGTAGCATGAGACAGTAAGTCCTATCATTGCCAAAATTGTATAGAGACAGCCCTTAATTTATACATGCTCAACTCAGCCAGGTGACCCCTGGCTGTGAGGCTTTACCACCTTCTGTACCTGCTGCTGGAATTTCCTTTATCTCTTCATTCCACAACCCCCACCACTACCCCCGCCTCATGCTCTCTCCCCCGCTGCCTGTTCCCTTTCGAGTGGCTCCCTCCTTTATTGTGGCTTCTCCCTCAGCAGCCCAGAAGGCCAGGGAGAGGTAAGATCCCTGGGGACCCCATCTTCCTCCTCCCTTCTCTGAAATTCCTCTTGTCCTCACTTCCGGTCTCATGAGATAACTCCCACATTATCTCTGGGAAACACCCCAGACCGGGGAAGACTGGGGCATGCCTGGTCCAGTTCCTAGTGAACAAACATGGGTTCTGAATGGCTGCTGGGATCTGAACAGGGAGCCGTTGTGTGGGACAAAGCCCCCCTGTCACCTCTGTGAGCGGGCATCTCCTTTTAAAGTGTCTGAGGGGAGGGAAAACCTGGGCCATCTTACCCATTCCTGCCAGTGGCATGAGCCGTGAGTATTGGAGCCTTAGCCAACTGGGCCAGAGGAAGAAGGGAGAGAGGTGACCAGCAGTGGTTTGGCACAGGGTGTACTCTTGAGTGTATAGGATGCAGGGGCATGGGGTGTACGCCAGGGGGAAACACCCCCCCCCAACCCTGCGTAGCTCTTCATCCCAAGCCCATATCCCAGAATCGCAGTCTGCATTCTCCATTCCTAGCCTCTCCGGTAGAGCTCGAACCCTAGGCCTAGGGCGCGGCCCGCAGTGGCCTGAGTAGGAAGTTCCCACAGCCAGAGCCACACACCTTGGGTGTATTCTGGGGAGCACTGGCTTCTGTTCTGATGGGCCTCTGGCTAATGAATCAGCCTGGCCTGAGGGCTGGCTTGGGGCCCACCTGGGGCTGAGATCTGGGAAGATAATCACCCTGACACCACAGGAACATTGCCCTGGGAGGCAGGCTTCAATTCTTGGTTCAGACATGAGGAAGGTAGAGGAGAGAAAGACAGGTTCAGAAAAGGACAGGGAAGAAAGCCAGGGAGAGGAGTGTGTTAGGTAGAGGTGATTTGCTCTTGACTCCCCTTTTTCCCTATTTCCACAGTTTTCAGATGAACCATGAGCTACTCTTATTCTTCAGCCTTGGAAGGCTCTGTTGTAGAATGGGAGCACCGGAGTTTGTTCTTTGGGCTTATAGTCATCTGAAGCAATATCACTTCTCAGATTTATTTCTCCAGTAGATATATTGGGCCAGTCCCTGTGCTGATGGAGGGTCCGGGGTGTGAAGTCTGACTCCGTGCATCCTTCAAGGCTTGCCTCCAGTGGGCCTTCTCTGATTTCCCAGGAGGAAATAACTGCTCTGCCTCTTGCTTCAGAATATCCTTATTAGTTATTTTTACACCACTTCCCACCTGCCTCTCCCCACACTTCCCAAGGAGAGTCCGGGCTTGGTCAGGGCTTTGTACGTTTATAGGGGTCTTGGTTAGAAAGTCCACCAAGCCTTGTCTGAGTCGAGTAGCTGGGACTTGCAAACCTCCCAGCTTAGCTCTTTCGCAGTCTGGAATGTGCTGTGTGCGCGGAGGGAGTCTTTTAAATTTTTTATTTTGCCACAGGAATGTGGAAGATCATCTAGGGTGAGAGAGGAAGTGACAAGATAGACCTCTAAGACACTTCACAATGTAGAGAACAGACCGCATGTGGGAGTCTTAAATGTCCCTGCTGGTGTCAGGAGGGTAGCAAAACAGACTGGTGTGCCCACTTTGCTCTTTGATTTGTTTTCCGAAGGCCGTGTTTTCCAGGCCTGGAGGGTCTGCGCAGGCAGGCCTGGGAAATACTTTCAGAAGCCTTGCCCCATCTCAGCCTAGAGAGCCGTGGAAAAGCTTGAGAGAAGTGGAAAGAGCACTGTTATTAGAGAAGTCATAATAATGAAGACATTAATAAAGGAGTAAACCATGCTCGTGGGCGGGAAGACCTCATGAAGACATTGGTTCTGCCCAAAGAAATCTATGGATTTCCTGTGGTTCCAGTCAAACCTCAGCAGGGTTTTGTTTGTTTGTTTGTTCGTGTGGTGGAATTCTGGAAGATGATTCTAAAATGTATATGGAAGAGTCACCATGCAAGAATATCCAGGACACTTCTGAAGAAGACAAGAGAGAGGGACTTGGCCTACCAGATGCCAAAATGTATTCGAAAGCCATAGTCACTATAGTAGAGGTATTTGTTTAGGGGTAAATTGACTGATGGAAATAGGAAGCCAGAAACAGATCAGGACATATGTGGGACCTCAGCGGGGTCGTAGCGGATCAGTGGGAATAGGAGAACTGGTTAATAATGGCGCTTACTACATTACAAACAAAAACGGGCTGTGTCAGAGAATGTCATGGGTCAGGGATCGCATTTAACCAAGTTCTCTACACTTGATCTCCAGCTTTTAAAAAAGTCCAGGGTCAAGAGAGCAAAGTACCAGTGACAAAGACCAGGGACCGGCTCCTTTGTTGGCAGCCTCTGCTGCTTTTGCAGGGACTGGCTTTGATTTGGGGATCAAGGCACCCTATTAATCAAGCACAGGCTACCTGAATTTGGGCTGGAACCAGGTCAATAGAATCAGGGTCCAGAGCTTAGAGTACTGCCAGGTAGTCCTGGAGGTGGATCTGGCATTTTCCAGAGAGAGCAAATGGACCCTACATCGGTTTGGGTTGGGTGCATTGCCAGGGCCCTCTGGATCTGGCCTGTCTTGGTTTCCTTATGGGAAAGAGGGGTGGGTCAACAGGAACTGAGCTTTCTTAGGGAAAGTGGGAGGAGAGATTCTTTTCTCCCGAATGAAGTCAGTGAACATGAATTGAACCTCCTCTAGCTCGTGGCAGGATGATTAGGGCGCATGATTTTTAAAATAAGATGGAGAAAAAGGGACAATGTGTGAGTGGTAAGGGACGACATCCAGTGAAACGTTCTAGAGCTGTGCGGTCCTAGATTTCAACATCTCCAAGGCCCTCGAGTTTAGCTAGTTCCCACATCCCTTCAAACTAGAAACTCACAAAAGTACTTTGTTTGAGCCCAGCACAGAGCCTGGGAGCCTCAAGTGCTCCATGAGATAGTTCCAGGGTGAAATAGTCCTTGGGGCCTTCCAGGAAGCACGGCTCCTCCAGGAAGCCCATCCTGAATTTCTGACAATTCTTTTCTCCCCCTCACTTTCATTCAAATTCCCAGAGCCCTCTGCATATCTCCACGGTAGGAATTGCAGCTTGCTTCCTATGATCTGGGGGTTCTACACTTCTTTTGTGCAAGGAACATTTCAGCTGGAAGGTAACAAAAGTAAAAATGGGACTTTTTTCTCCACCCCCAGTTGAAAGATCTCCTCTCCCCCAATGCCATCCATAGGACCGTAAAAGTCATTTCCAGACTCTCTCAATTTCCCCTTCCCCGGTCTTACCCCATAGCTAGTCCTGTGACCCCTTGTGAACTCAGGGCCTGGAATACAATAGGTGCTGGGTTTGTGCCTTTTGGAGTGAAAATGGGCCTTGCAGTTGCCCTCTAAGTGCAGACTTGCCCCAGCTGGGCGTGAGCCATTCTGGGGAAGGGACCAGTGAGCAGATGCTTCCTGAAGGAGGAGACACAGGTGCTGGGATGTCTCACAGGGCCTCCTGCTTCCCAGCAGCTGTGTGGAGCTGGGCCTCTCCCTGCAGAGGAGGAAGCTGGGTCCCAGGATGCAGGGCTCAGAAGGGACTTTCAAGTCCCTTTCTTTTTGGGTTCAACAGGGCTCCTGTGCAGCTTGTTGAAGACTCCACGTGGCTGTCAAAGCCTGGGGAGTTGGGCCTGGTCCATGGGCTGCCAGCAGCATGTTCTTTCCCTGTTTGGCCCCAAATGGGCATGGCTGTGTGCCCCCTGCCCTCAGCCCTGTTTAGCTGAAGCTGTCTTGCTTGACAAATAGGCCATTTGCTTCCAGCGCTGTAGCTGGGGCAGTTGGCCGCCTGGTGAAAGACTATAATTACCAGAGAAGAGTGGATGGGATCGCACACTGACATTGACAGTTAATTTTATATTCAGATGGAAACATAAACTGATGTCATCAGAGATGTAAATATTATTTGGAAACCTTGAAGTTCTTGGGATGTTATGTTGGCCTCTTCCCATGTCCACTGCCCCTTGGACATTTGAATGAGGAGCCCAGATCAGCCTATGCTGTGTGGGGAGCAACCTCAGGGGCTGCCAGGCTTCTCTGAGGGCTGGGGTGACAGCACTTTTGGCTGGACCAGGAGAAATGCGCCTGTGACGGCTGGGTACACAGTGAGGGTTATGTATGTGTGTGGGGGGTGGGGTGGTGGTCAGGAGACTTGGGTTTACATTTGCCAAGGTAGCTTTTCCTATGGCTTTGTGGCCTAGAAATGTTGCAAGGCTCATAGCAACGAAAATGCGATGCTTTGCAACAGGAGGGAGATCACACCAAAGGAAGTTTTGTTTCCTGCCGGCAAGGATGTTCTGGAATGGGTCTTGTGGCTCTGGGGAGCTTGTAAAAGTACAATAAGCCACTGACTGCCTTTATGGAGAGGGCTGGGATCAGTTCTGTTCGGAAATGGGGCTGGTGACAGCTCTGGTGTGTTGGAGATGGTTTCCAAAGCAGGGTACTACCCCAGAAATATAGCTTAAAGTGGGGAATGATGGAGGGGGCCAGCTAGGGCCTGGGTCCATCCTGCCAGATAGGTTTGTTTTGTTTTGTTTTGTTTTTTGTTTACAGTAGTAAACAGAAATCTCAAAAATACACGAATGAATACTGAAAATATTAAGATGTTCTCTTTTTAGTTCAGTGACAGCATGAGAATTACACTTTTCATCAAGATGGAAGATGAGACCCAACTTTGTAGCCTTCAAGTGCACCTCATTCTTGCATATTTAGTTTACTCCCGGCCTGGCTCTGAAGACATCACTTCTCTGTGGGGTTCTTCTTGAACCATAATCCTCAGCTTTGGGGTGAGGAGATCTCTGGACTCTGTTTGGTTTAGGGTTAGGGTTCAGTGAGTGATTTCTTCTAAGGGCAGTAATTCAGAAGGGGTGGATTTGACTTTTCAAAGCTGCTTGCCCTTGTTTTCAGAGGACCTACAGGGCTTAGGCCAGCCTTGAACAATGATTTCACCATGTTCTGGGTTTTGGAGCCTGAACTGACAGGACAGCCGCCTCTGATTAATCTTTTTTTTTTTTTTTTTTTAAGTCAAAGGTAGACTTTGTTTCCATGATCACCATTTTCCTGTAGACATGTGTGTGTGTGTGTGTGTGTGTGTGTGTGTGTGTGTGTGTGTAGTGTGTGTATTCTGCCTTATAAATTTTAAAATTTACCCAAGTGGGTAATTTTGATGACATCATTTCATTCACAGTTTTCCTGATAAGGCCAACTTGTTAATAAGTAGCTTACAGCAGAGTTTGTCAATGCCTTTAGAAACTCCTGGCCCAGTGTGTTGGAAAGACATCCCTTTTAGACTGGGTCTCAGTAATCCCAGATTATCTTTTCAAACCAAAGAAATGTCACTTAGTTTTGAAACACGGCAGCTTGCTGGATCCAAGGGTGAGGGAGATGGCTTCCTGGTAATCCTCTGTTATCAGGTGTTTCCTAAGTATGCTTGGTCTGTTTGACTTTTGGCATCTTTGTCATTTGTCAAAGCTCAGGGGAAGCAGGCACTTTCCTTTACCCAGGACAACCTTAATGGTCTTTAGAAGGAAGACAAGAGAATCTCCTTGGAGGGCATGCTATGGCCAGTTTAAGGCCAGGGTAGACCGATGAGTAACTGGAGGGGCAGCCTCTTTAGTGCTCCGGACGGCGACTCAAGGGTAGCTGTGCTCATGGCGTATCTTGCCAACATCTTGTCTGTATTATTCCTCACTTCCTTTAGTCAGGCCTTAGCTGACAGCTGCATGGCTTTCGGTTATTCTCCCACATTGCTTTATGCTCAGTGGAGAAGTCGAGTTTATCTAAAGAATTGCCTCTGCCCTTGGGAATGTGTGACTTGGAAAGTCAGAATCCTTAGCCAGGCAGGAGACTAGGTAGACAACATCAGGTGCAAAGCCGAGGGGGTCTGTTGGGAAGCCTGGCTTGCATCCATTTAACAGTCATTGGTTGTAAAGGCCGTTTGCAATTACTAAATGTTAGGACTCTTCTGGGTGCTGGGGATGCCTGAAGCAGTGGAAAAATCCCTCCTGGCATGGAGCTTATTTTTTTTGTGGGGAAGACAAACAATTAAAAAAGAAAAAGAAAAAAGTACACTAAATGCTGGTAAGTGCAAAGGAGAAAAATAAAATGAAGAAATAGGATTAGGAGTTCCAAGGGAGAGGGACTTCCTACTTTTAAATAAGATGGCCTGGGAAGGGCTCTCTGTGCAGGTGACAGCTGAGCAAAGGCAGGAAGGATGAGAAGGAGCGAGCAATGTGGATGTCAAGAGAAAGAGCTTTCCAGGCCGTGGGGACAGGCTGTGCAAAGGCTCGGGTTCTCTGACTCTCTAACCAGTGGCATTTCCCCCGACTCGCCAGTACTTTTCTCTAAAGCAGCATTTCCAGATTGGGTCTGTATTAGTTTGCCAGGGCTGCCGTAACAAAGTGCCACTGGGTGGCTTAAATAACAGAAATTTATTGTCACAGTTCTGGAGGCTAGAAGTCTAAATTTAAGGTACTGGCAGAATTGGTTTCTTCTGAGGCCTCTCTTTGGTTTGTAGATGGCTGCCTTCCCCCTGTGTCTTTACATGGTCTTCCCTCTGTGTGTGTCTGTGTCCTAATCGCTTCTTATAAGGACACCAGCCATATTGGATTACTGCCCACCCGTATGACCTCATTTTCACTTAATTACCTCTTTAAAGGCTCTATCTCCAAATAGAGTCACATTCTGAGGTACTGAGGGTTAGGACTTGAACATATGAATTTTAGGGGAATACAATTCAGCCCCTAACAGGGTTCCTCATGTAGAGTAATCTGGGGTGAGCCCCACCAAGGCAGGCACCATAGCCCCCAGATGAAGTCTTTGTAGGAAAATCAAGTGACAGGCAGTTCTTCTCTTCTCTCACTCCCTGCTTTCTTGCTGCAGCTGATCGGGTCCCTGGTCCTGTCTGTGGGGATCTACGCAGAAGTCGAGCGGCAGAAATACAAAACCCTTGAAAGTGCCTTTCTGGCCCCGGCCATCATCCTCATCCTCCTTGGGGTCATCATGTTCATCGTCTCCTTCATTGGCGTGCTGGCTTCCCTCCGCGACAACCTGTGCCTTCTTCAAGTGGTAAGTCGGCCTCGTGCACCCCTCAGCTGGTGGGCCGGGGTCTTTAGAGTCCCCTAGATTGCTTGGGAGATTACCCCAGGACCCTCAGACCACCCAGCTTTTTCAGTCCTTCCTTGCCTCAAACCTGTTCTTCTAGAGAGTTTCCTGGATCGGCTTGTCTTTCTACGTTGGCCCAAGAGAGTGCCCAGGCCACTTCCACTTCTGTGTATAAAGGCTGAATTGAATACTATTTTTACTTACTTAAACCCTGTGTTGGAGGTAGGAGAAACCACACTCAAATGAGAGCAAGTAAAACCAAAAAAGTTGTTGATGGTGAGTCCTTTGGTCAGGTAACCAGCAAATCCACACCCAGGTGCCAGGTTGTAGACAGCACCCCTGGGCTCTCTCCCGCCACCTCCCAGCTGGATGTCCAGCATTGTCCTCAATCTCTCCTTGTGATGGTCACCAGTAGCCTCAGGCCAAGAGAGTCCTTATGGCTCTTGATCCAGAGAATCTTTCCTGGTAACTCTGGCCAAAGTCCCAGGACTGTGAAGGGCCTGCTTGGGCTAAGTGCCTGCCCTGGGGTAAAGGGGTGAGTTTGGCCCCACCTGTCCCCTTACTGTGGAGATCCCCAAAGCTATGGCTGCTGGGTAGGCAGATCCCTTTGCTCTGTACCCACATGTGTGTTCAGCCTTATCGTCTCCCTCACATGGCAAGCCCCTAAAAGCCCCTGTAGCAGGGCCTTGGTGCTGCCTGAGGCTGGAAGTTGCTGACATTAGTTTGGACAATGCCTGTTCTTCAGTAAAGGGTAGGGGTGCAGTGGGGTTTGGATCCTCTAAGCCTCAGATATTCCTTCATCCACTCTGGGGGTCTGGGAAGCCACTTCTGAGGGGCTCTGCCCACAGAGCTGGAAATTCTGCCCCACCCTGCCCATTAAAGCCAGGTCTGTCCCCTCTGGGTCAGCAAGAGCAAGGACCAGCTCTCCTTGTGAGGGGAGAGAGAGGGGTGTATGTTTCTCTACCTAGACTCTGCTGAGGAGCCCTGGGACAAACTTTGATAATAATCTGGCTTGAACAGCTGAGTCACTCTTCCTGATCACTGGCTCCAGAGATGGCTTTCCCATGGAATGTCTGTCCACATCCTTTGTCCTCACAGGAGGAAGGTCGAGAAATCCAGGAGCAGTGAGAGCTCTGACAGAGATGATTCTACTTATTATACTTGACCTGAGAGCAGGAAGTACTTCCTCTGACCCTCTAGATGAATCTCTGAATTGTTTTTCAGTTTATGTACATCCTTGGGATATGCCTCATAATTGAGCTCATTGGCGGTGTGGTGGCCTTGATCTTCCGGAACCAGGTGAGCCTGTGCTGCATTTATCAGCCATGTATATGCCCAGCATCCACTGTGTGGGTGCCCTGGGCTGTGAACTGAGGGTGCACAGAGAGCGGGGTCAACAATTCCATTCTGTTGGGGAGATGGGCACTGGACATGGAAACCAGAGAACAAGAAAAACCAAGAACAGGGTGACGGGACAGTGGGCCCTGGGTGGAGTGGGAAGAATAATGATGAAGTAATGAAAAGGAGACTACCAGGTGAGGGCCAGAGGGAGCTGAGGTCCAGGTAGAGGGGACTACTGAGGCAGAAAGGAGCTTGCCAGGTATATGGACCAGCACGGAAGCTTCTTGGCTGAAGCCAGTGAGTGATGGGAATGATGGAAGGCGGAGTCGGAGGGCTGGCCAGGGTAGATCACGCGGGTCCTTGGGGATCATGGTTTAGGAGCTGAGAATTTTCTCTGAAGACAGAGGAAGGCTTTGCAGAGTACTGTGGGGGAAGCGATGTGATCTGATTTATACTTTACTTACTTCTGAGTAGAGAGTGGATAATAGGGAGCAAGGGGAGCCTGTGGGGACACCAGCTGGGAGGCTATAGTTGTCCAGGAAAGAGATGATGGCTTGGACTGAGTTGGAGGCAGCAGGCCTGTGGGATTTGGTTTCAGACGCAGTGCCCAGAGGACTGTATTGTGCTGTATAATAGGGGTGAAGGCAAGAGAAAGGCTGAGAGGGCAACGCCTGTAATCATGGCCCTGGGAAAGTAGAATCAGGGCCCTTTGATCTGGAAAGGTTCTCAGGACTTCTGGTCTCGCACTCCTTCCATTGCAGGCCATGTGTGCCTCATACTAGCTGTGTGACCTCTCTGACCCTCAGGCTCCTTAGGAGATCACGGTTCCTAGCTCATGGAGTTTGGGGTGAGGATTTGATGAGAGAATACATGCAAAGAACCTGGCATCGTTCTGGCCCTGGTGGACCCTCATTATATAATAGCTCCTCTGCCTTGAAGCCTGGAGAAGAGATGGAATTTGCCCAAGGTCCCACAGGAACAGGGCTGACTGCCAACCCAAGGCTCCTGTCATTTCCCTACAATCTTACTCCTTTGTCTTCCTCTCAGCTTTGGTGTTGGAGGCAGGGCTTGAGGACCAGGGCCTGTCTGCCGAAGTTCAGTTCTCTCTGTCCTTTCCCCTGCTTCCCTGCCCCTGACCCATACAGCTTGGTTCCTGGCAAACCCAGACATCACTGTTGGACAAGTATGTCAAGGCTGTGGCCAAATTGTCTTTCTTGTCAGAAGCTGAGCCCCAGGAAGCAGTTGCTGTCTCAGACACCAGGTTGTGCAGATCCTTCAGATGACCCAGTGTCTGACTCCTGCCAAACTCATCATGGGTGCAGCTGGTATTCTGACCCAGACGGGAGCAGGTAGCACACCTGTTCTTCCTGGGCCTCCTGTGGTGAGCCTTAACCACAGGTCTGTCTACACCCCTGGAATCCAGGGGTCTTCTCCCTATTTTATGAGTCCCAGGAGCAGGGAGGGCAGAGTCCCGTTATATCGATGGAGTCATCGAGGTCCAGAGAGGTTAGGAAGCCCTCTCACAAGCGCGTGGTAAGACAGCAGCTCAGGCTTTTTCCCAGTTCTTCCCCTTGCTCCTCAGCTTTATTGTGGTATAATTGACAAATAAAATGGTAATATATTTAAATTGTACAGTGTGATGATTCGATATATGCATACATTGTGAAATGATTACCACGTCCATCACCTCACATACTTGCCTTTTTTGTGTGTGAGAATGGTTAAGATATATTTCCTTCGCAAATTTCAAGTATACCATTTTCTTTAACTATAGTCACAATGCTATATAATAGATCCTCAGAACTCATTAGTCTTATACGTGGAAGTTTGTATCCTATAACAATTTTTCTATTTCCCCCACTCTCCAGCCCCTGGCAACCACTTTTCTGTTCTCTGGTTCTATGGATTTTTTTTTTTTTTAAGACTCCACATATAAGTGATACCATATAATATTTACTTTTGGCTTCTTTCACTCAGTATAATACCTTCTAGGTCCATCCATGTTGTCACAAATAGCAGGATTTCCTTCCTTTTATGGCTGAATAATATTCCATTGTATATATCTACTATATACTAATATATTATAAATATTAAATTACATTATGTTATAGTATGAAATAGCATTCCATTGTGCATGTATGTATGTATATATGTATATATATGTATACACACATATATACACATATATGTGTGTGTGACTATATATATAACATACAATTTTCTTTATTTGTTCATCTGTTGACGAACTTAGGATATTTCCATATCTTGGCTATTGTGAAGAATGTTGCAATGAACATTGGAGTTCTCCTCATGGCAGATAGATAGCTCTTTTAGATAGAAATTTCATTTCCTGTTACTATATACCCAGAAGTGGGATCGCTAGATCATATGGTAGTTCTTTGTTTAAATTTTTGGAGGAAACTCCATCCTGTCTTCCATAAAGTTGTACCAATTTACATTCCCACCAATAGTGCACAAAAGATCCCTATGTTTCTCACCAACATTGTTCTCTCTTATTTTTTTTGATATAGCCATTCTAATAGCTATGAGGTGATATTTTCATTGTGGTTTTGATTTGCATTTCCCCGAGGATTAGTGATGTTGAACATCTCTTCATATTGGGCATTTATATATCTTCTTTGGAAAAAGATCTATTCAGGTCCTCAGATAATTGTTATTATTATTTTGCTACTGAGTTACAGGATTCCTTATACATTTTGAATATTATCCCCTTTCTGGATATATGATTTACAGACATTTCCTCCCATTCCTCAGGTTGCCTTTTTGGTTTTTTGATCATTTCCTTTGCTGTGCAGAAACTTTCTAATTTGATATAGTCCCACTTGTTTATTTTTGCTTTTGTTGCCAATGCATTTGGTGTCAGATCCAAAAAATTATTACCAAGACCAATGTCGAGGAGTTATTCCCTATGTTTTCTTCTAGGAGTTTTACGATTTCAGGTCTTATGTTTGTCTGTTTTTAGTTGAGTTTTGTGTATGGTGTACAATAAGGATCCAGTTTCATTCTTTTGAATGTGGATATTCAGTTTTCCCAGCACTGTTTATTAATGAGACTATCCTTTCCTTATGGTGTATTCTTGGAGCCTTTGTGGAAAAGTAGTTGACCAAATATGCGTCGGTTTATTACTAGGCCTTTGTCCTGTTCCATTGATCTTTGTGTCAGTTTTTATGTCAATACCATACTATTTTGATAACTATAGTTTTATAATATAGTTTTGTTGTATAGTTTGAAATCAGGAAATGTGAAGCCTCCAGCATTGCTCTTCCCGCTTACGATTGCTTTAACTACTTGGATTCTGTTGTGGTTTCATACAAATTTTAGGATTGTTTTCTATCTGTGAAAAATGCCATTGGAATTTTGATAGGGATTACCTTGAATCTGTAGATTGCTTTGGGTAGTGTGAACATTTTAATTTTTTTGGTAAGCTTTTCGATTATATTTTTCTCATCTCCATTTACTAGTAGTATGGACATTTTAATAATATTCTTCCAGTCCATGAAAAAGAGATCCCTTTCTATTTATTTGTATAATCTTCAATTTCTTCATCAGTGTTTTAGTGTACAGATCTTGTACTTCCTGGGTAAAATTTATTCCTTACTATTTTATTCTTTTTAATGCTATTATAAATGGGATTGTTTTATTAATTTCTTTTTTGGATAGTTCATTGTTAGTATATGGAAATGCAACTAATTTTTGTATGTTGATTATTGTATTCTGCAACTTTACTGAATTTATTTCTAATGATTTTTTTGCTGGACTCTATAGGATTTTCTATATATAAGATCATGTCATCTGCTAAAAATTTTACTTCTTCCTTTCTGATTTGGATGACCTTTATTTATTTTTTTTCTCACCTAATTTTCTTACTCTAGCTAGGACTTCCAGTACTATGTTGAATAGAAGTAGTGAGAGTGAGCTCCTTATCTCTTCTTGATCTTAGAGGAAAGCTTTTAGCTTTGCACTGTCAAGTATGATGTTAGCTGTGGGTTTGTCATGTATGGCCTTTATTATGTTAAAGTACATTCTTTCTATATCTAATTTGTTAAGTTTTCTTTTTCTTTATCAGCAAAGGGTGTTGAATTTTGTCAAATGGCTTTTCTGTGTCTATTGAGATCATGTGATTTTTCTCCTTCATTTTGTTTATGTAGTATGTCAAATTTATTGATTTGCATATATTGAACCATTCTTCCATTCTCGGGATAAATTCCACTCATTCACAGTATATAATTCCTTTCATGTGCTGTTAAATTCAGTTTGCTAATATTTTGAGGACGTTTTCATCTGTGCTCATCAGGACATTAGCTTGTAGTTTTCTTTTCTTGTAGTGTCCTTGTTAGGCTTCGGTATCAGAGTAATGCCAGCCTCATAAATGAGTTTGGAAGCATTCCTTCCTCTTCAGTTTCTTAGAAGAATTTGAGGAAGATTGGTATTAATTGAAATGTTTGATATAATTCACCAGTAAAGCCATCTGGCCCTGGACTTTTCTCTATTAGGAAACTTTTGATTACTGATTCAAGCTCTTTATCCATTATAGGTCTGTTCAGATTTTCTATTTCTCCATGTTTCAGTCTTGGTAGGCTATATGTTTCTAGGAATTTATGCATTTCTTCTAGGTTAACCAGTTTAGTTTGTTGGTATATAATTGTTCATAATAGTCTCTTATGATCCTTTGTATTTCTGTGGTATCAGTTGTATTGTCTCCTTTTAAAATTCTTATTTATTTGAATTGTCTCTCTTTTTTCTTAGGTCATCTAGCTAAATGTTTGTCGATTTTGTTTATCTTTCTTAAAAATCAGCTCTTCCTTTTGTTGGTCTTTTCTGTTGTCTTTCTAGCGTACTTCATTTATTTCTGCTCTGATCTTTGTTATTTCCTTCTTTCTACTTACTTTGGGCTTAGTTTGTTCTTCCTTTTCTAGTTCCTTGAGGTATAAAGTTAGATTATTTGAGATTTTTTTCTTAATGTAGAGTTTATTACTATAAACTTCCCTCTTAGAACTGCTTTTGCTGCAACCCATAAATTTTGGTATAGTGCATTTCCATTTTCATTTGTTTCAAGGTATTTTTTGATTTTCCTTCTGATTTCTACTTTGACCCCTTGGTTGTCTTCCCAATCTAGTCTTGGTACCTACTCCTCCCTTTTTTTCTTTCCTACTTTTCAGACCATCTGCTCTGAGCTGGCAGATCCAGGGTCATGGTTGTTTCTTAGCAGCCTTGAGGGGAGAGGGACATTAATTCCACGTGTCCATGGGGATGCTTTTCTGTGCTGCCAGCAGGGCTCCCGGCTGGCCCGTGGCTTTCCAGAGATTATGGGTTAGTGCTTTCCTGGCTGCGGCCCAGGTCCAGGTCATTGTCAGCAGCATCAGTGATTTTTATAAATAATCCCTAAATGAATAGCAGTCTGGTTCCCATGTGCTTTCACAAAGGCAGGCTGATTTGTCATTTTCTAGTGTCCTGTAGGTCAACAGAAGCTGTGAAACCACTCCTTTTTTTCCAGAGAAGGAGATGAGTCAAGACAAAACCTTTAGGGGACCTTTAGTCCTCACAGCTCAGGATGCTGCAGGCCTCAGGTCAGGGGTGAGAGTTTCTAATTATTCCCAAACCTTGAGGGCGCCATAGGGTATGTGTTCCTTCTCCTTGGGGCCCTGTCAGGGGAGGTTCCTGGTGCGTAGCCCAAGAAGGACCCTCATCATCAGGAGTCTTAGCTGTTTAGGGGTTCACAGTGCACCATGCTATCATATGTCTGTGATACATAATTCAAAATAATTGAAAAATGAGATACAAAGTTATAAATGCAGTAAGATTTCCTCAATAAAAATAGGCCTGGAAAAATCTGGAAGGAAATAGAAATATTAACATATTAACTTTTATTTCCTCTAAGAGATGGGATTAGGGTGATTTTTATTTTCTCCTTTATATTTTTTCCTTAGCTTCCAATTTTTCTCCTTCCTTCCTTCCTTCCTTGCTTCCTTCCTTCCTTCCTTCCTTCCTTCCTTCCTTCCGTAATCAAAGGGAAAATGCTATATAAAGAAAAATAATATCCTTTCCAACTTTAATGCAATGTGATTTTGTAAAACAAGAGATAGGCCAATGGTGAGGATAGGGAAGGAGCAGCTTGCTGTTGATGGTGACAGGAAAGGGCAGTGTTAAGGAGGAGAAAAAGGTGAGGATCAATCAAGGTCAACTTCTATGAGGTGGTGAACTCCCAATTCCATTTTTTTTTCTCACCAAGAGGAGAAGACAAATTACTCTGAGCCACTGATAACAAGTCCAGCCCCACAGGCTACCTGTTAACTCTAGGAATCCATTTATGGTAACAAATGAGAACAAATCATCAGGCTAATGACTTCACACTGGGTTCCCAGAAGAGTGTGCAGACCAGGCTGCAAAAGATAAACAGATTCCTGGGTATAAGGAAGAAACTCTCCATCACCCCCTAACTCTAGACAAGGTTTCCGCTCTTAGGGACTAAGTGTATTTGGAATTTGTGCCAGACCCTTCCTCAGACCTGGCCGGGGTCACAGGTTTAATTTCCATAGTGGGGGAGGCTGTGCTTCAGCTTCCCAGGTATTTAGGCTCCAGCTCTCCATCCCTGGCTGTCCACAGTGGGGTGCCACCGACAGACTGAAGTGGCTTCTCTGTATGGGGTCCAGTGGCCGTGCATTGAGGAGCTGGGCACAGAACAGGTGACGCTGAGGGCCTGGGCATTAGAAGCAGAAGTGCAGTGTCTTGACCCCAGCTGATGGGAAGAGAACCTAAATGACCTCTAAGATCACCCCACTTGACCTACTATTACCCCGGCTTGTTCTGGGGTCTTTCTTGAGGGTGTCAGGGGTGTTGGAGGAAGACAGCTTGTGTTCCCAGTCAGACAAAGCTGAGCAGGGACACCCATCTGTACCCCCATCCCAGGCCTGCTTCCTTCTACCTTCCCTCTGCCACCAGGGGCATGGAGGAGGAGCCTCTTTCCTGGCCTTGATGAGAGGATGCCATGCTCACACCCAATACCAGGCCATGGAAACAGTGGGCAGCAACCAGCCTGTGTTTATTTTGTCTTGGTACTAGGACGAGCTGTCTCTGGGCATGACCTTGAGGTCAGGGCCAGGGAGAAAGGAGATGGCAGTATGGCCTGCTTGGCCTAGTACCTGAACATTTATATCCTTCCCACCGAGAGCAAAGCAGAGAAAGTCCTGCACTGATCTGACCAGACTCCTACAACTAATGTGCTCCCCTGTGGACGGCCATTTGGGAGTGAGAACTGGAGCCCTAAATACCTGGGGAGCTGAAGCACAGCCTCCCCCACTGTGGAGATTAAACCTGTGACCCCGGCCAGGTCTGAGGAAGGGTCTGGCACAAATTCCAAATATGCCTAGTTTCTCTTTGACCCGTTGTTGGCAGATTTGGCCCATCTTAGGGCTTGAGCAGAGACTGGAGTTTGGGGGCAAGAAGATGAATCCCCACCTTCTGAGAGGACTGAGGGAAACTCAGAGATGCTGGCTCAATGTTATGAGATGCTGGCTTCATGTTATGAGACACAGGCCAGCCGCATGGGTTCAGCTGGGGTGCCAGCAGCCTTGGGCTTCAGAAGCAGATATGGAAGCAGTGGAAGCTGGCAGCCTGCTGGAAACTGGGAAACCGGGACAGCTTCATCCCAGAGGCCTGGTGGGAGGCTCCGGCTGCTGCCCCTTCCCCTCCTCTGTTGTCCTCTTCCTGCCTCCCATCCTGGGGGAGCTGCTGCTGCCACATGCCCCCACACCCTTTGATTCCTTGGATTCATTTAAAAACACTGTAAACACCTCTGCTGAGAGCGGCTATGTGGAGGCTTCAGGTATCTTTAACACTCGATATCAAAGAAAGAACTAGATAGGACTGTTCTTTAAAGCTTGAATCTGGTGGCTTAAACAGCATGATCTGAAAATCCTGTGGCCTTTGATGTTTGCTTATTACTCTTCGCTTAATTTAGCACAGGACTCGTGGCCTCTGAGGCCATGCCAGCCATTTGTGAAAGGTAGTTTTCTAGTCCTCATTGGAGCTGCCCCTGTTGGAGTGACCTGGTTTAGAGCAGGGCAGGGGTGGCCCTGGGTGCATTTGGCCTCAGGGAGCAGCAGAGGAAGCCAGAATTCTCTCTTCCCTGCCATGCTCCACAAGGCTCATCCTCTGAGTGTCCCCCTCCCCGCCCCCTGCCAGGTCCCTAAGAACATAGCTGAATACAGCAGAGCATTTTATAGTCATTAATGAACTACACAACTGGCCTGCCTCACTGGAGTTTCTCACCCACCCCCCACCCCATCACAGCTCAGAGACCACCTAAATGTCCTACATGACTCTGGTACACACACACACACACACACACACACACACACACACACACACACGAGCCAGCATGACCCACAGAAGTCCCTGATGGGAATTGGGGGCAGCTGCGCCTATGGGGCCTGGGACCATCTGTTCTTCCTGCCCATTTCGAGAGGCCTCCAGCGGGCCTCCCTTCCCCACAGGGGCCTGGCTCAGCTTATCAGATGGAAGGTCTGATTTTCACAGAGGCTTCTTTTGGGGTCAGTAGCTTTGGAAAGTGCTCAGAGACTCAGATGGTTGGAGGAGAGAGGTCAGGGCCGCTCACCACATCCGGCCACTGGCATCCCTCTGCTGACCCTGCTCTGGGCCTCTTGCCATCATCCTCCCCACCCCCTTCTCCAGCTCTGGGGAATGTCCAACATGTGACCTAGTGGAGTGCTGGGAAGTGGCCAGTGGGCTGGAGTAGGTGCAGAAGGACTGTGTACACAGTGCCTCAAGAGTGGAAAAACCAGTTGACACACCCTCACACACGTGGCTTTAGGTATGTCTCTGACCCTGACATTGCCCCCTACACCTCAGCTCGGCCAAGGCCCCCCTGCAGCATGCCATTCAATGCCATGAGCTCATTCCCTGTCCTTCCCTGGGTGGCAGACTGGCCCCATCCTGGTGTCCTTTCTTAGACACCCCAACTATGCCCCAGCTGGCCTGCCTGTCCCCTTCATCACCCAGAGAAGCAGGCACCCAAGGTTAGAAAGGCTTCATGAACTGGAGGCCTCTGGAAAGGGTGGGCCTGAGGCCTGGTGGGTCCTTGCTCTACCCAAGCGGGAAACTGAGGCCCAGCAAGCAGCTGTTCTACCAGCCCCTGCCCGGTCCCAGATGGGTGCAGAGCTGAGGGGCTGGTGAGTGCAGAGGCTTCCACATGGAGAGCACCTGGCCCAGGCCTCCCAAGGCTGCCATCCTACCTTCCTCAGCTCCCAGGTCTGCTCCAGAGCAGCTGTTACTGTCAGCAGGCTTTCCTTCTGGCCAGTTCGATCTCTGTGAGCTGGCCTGCTTCATTACCTTGGCTTTGAGCAGTGTGTCCGGAATGACTTGGCCAATGTATCCTTTGTGCCTTTCTCCCTCAAATTGGAGAGGTGTTGGGGAGACGGTCCCAAACTGAACCCTGGGTTCTCATCTTGGCTTTTTTAAAATTTATTTATTTTTTTAGGCGAGACAACCCTTGGTTGACCTCACAGATGGCAAGGACCTTGTCAGTTTACAATCCCTTATTTTTTATTTTTTATTTTTATGCCTACAGCACCTGGTTTTCTTAGGTGGTCTCCCATCCAAGTACTAACCAGGCCTGACCCTGCTTAGCTTCTGAGATCAGATGGGATCGGGCTTGTTCTCGGTGGCATGGCCGTAGACTCTCATCTTGGCTTCTTCAAGTGTATTGGGTTGAGTTTGATTGGACACTTTGATTCTAGCATCTCTCTGCCAGTGACCAGGGTGACCTTGGACAAGTCATTTCACCTCTCTGAGCTGCAGGGTATTTGCGAGAAGTCCCAGGCCAGGGCCAGCTCTTGCCCCGGAGGCTGCCCCATGGTAGCAGGTCTTTGGGCAAAACATGGGGCCTCAGCTTCACTTGGGACTAGCCATTTTCTACTGATGACATGATAGGTATGAAATGGTACTGTAAGGTATGTGTCTCCTGGAAAAAGAGAAAGGATCTATAATAATAAGTCTAGGACCTACTATGTCATCCTGCTAAGCACTTTTGCAGTGATATTTAAATCTCAAAGCCCTACGAGGCCGAGGCCGAGGATTGCCCTTCCTCTTTTGCAGGTGAGGAAAGGGAGGCTGGAATGTTAAATGAAGTGCCAAGGCCTGCGTGGCTTCCTGGACTTTCTTGACAGTGAGGCTTGCCAGCCCCTCTTAGCCTAGTCTCTGACCCTTGGGGCCGCTTTGCAAGTGGGAAACTGAGGCCCAGAGAGGGGAGGTAGCTGTGACAGGACCTGCAACGGCCTTTGGCCCAGCGTACCCGTGGGCGCCTCCCCCGGGGATCGTCTGGCTCCAGAGCCGAGAATGCCCCCTTTGTGCCAGCATAATCTCTGATGATACGCGGGCCTCCCTGCTCTGAAAGCCCTGATTGTCACCATGAGCGTGGAGCTGGGCTGCCCACATTCTCGCTGCCCCTTCCTGCTTTGGGGCCTTTTGTGCTCTCAGATCTCAGCACAACAGCCAGGCCGTTGATCCAGAAGGTCCAGTGTGACTGAGAGAGGCAGCGTGCCAGCGCTCCTCCCAGTGGGGATTGTCCTGGCTTGAGCTGGGTGGTGGACACTTTGGTCTGGGCCAGGGTGCTGCTGCGATGAGGAGACACTCATGCAAGGAGTCCTGGCTGGGCCCCTAATCAGCCTGCTCTGTGACCTGGGGAGAGTCAAGCCTCCATTCTGGCCTCAGTTTCCTTATTTGTAACACAAGAGGTTGGATAGTAGAGGAGAGTGGAGAGGAGGCCTGGAAAGCAAAGGAAGGTTCAGCTCAGGCCTATCTTTAGGTGGTGGAAGGAAACCAGGCCAGGAACTAGGACAGCCATGTGCCAGCCCGGCATGGCTGCTTAGGTAGGAGCTGTGCCCCCCTTCTCGGGGCCTGAGTTGTCTAAAGAAAGTGGGACTGAATCACTCCTACTTGAACATGGCAGAGGAACTCAGATTAGATGCACACTGGGGGCATGGAGAGGGTTTGTAGGCAGGGAGGTTGTGGGCGTTCCAGCTGGGAATGCGGGGGGTGCCCCGTGCAGCCAAGGGTGGGGTCTACCTGGGCACTTGGGCACTCTGCTCCGGTCAGGACTTCTGGGAAATCTTGGGTTGGACTCTGGCATGTTTGTGGTCCTCTTTGCTTATAATTTCTCCATCTAAATAGACCATTGACTTTCTGAATGACAACATTCGAAGAGGAATCAAGAACTACTATGATGATCTGGACTTCAAAAACATCATGGACTTTGTTCAGAAAAAGGTGAGCCAGGCTCTTTGGATCAGAGACGCACCTCCCATGCCATTGTCCCCCATTCGGGACCCTGTTCAAGAGGGTGAGGGTGAGGGATCACATGGCTTGTCTATTCCCAAAGCAGATGGCTGGCCAAGTTGGGAGGCAAAGGTGGACCATGCATGGCCACCAAGGATGGGGCCTGACCTTCTGCCCTTGCTCCTGGTCCAGAATATCCGTGCACTATCTTTCCTTCTCCTGTTACTTGGACCCTCTCCCACCTCAAAAAAAGAACAAGGTCAGGTGTAGCTAAAGCCACCTTATAGGATCCCAGAATTCCCGTCTCCAGTGGGCAAAGATCCTCCTTTGAGACAGCAGTGACCTCTAAGCCACTCAATTCAAAAGTCCCTTTGCCAAGTCCCTTCAGTGGCAGGAAGCTCACTCCCTGCTGAGGCAAGGACAGCCCCAGTGTAGAGAGAGCTCTTCCCTGATTCCATCTCTCCTGGCGTTGGGGAACAGAACAAGACTTCTCCTTTTCCTTCATGACCCTTCTTTGAATGCGATAATGTCATTTTGGGATGCTGTCCCTCTCCCCAAGGTCCACTCAAGTCTGTTAGTGTGAATGTAATAATAGAAGTTATAGGACCAGCCACTGCTCTTGGTGACTTCTGCACATTAATCTCATTTAGTCCTGAGCCTCAGGTCTCTCATCTGCATCAGGGGGTTATCAGTGGTCCCTTCCTCTTGGCATCATTGTGAGATTGCCTTGACTTAATTCAAAATGCTTAGAGCAGTGCCAGGTAAGACGTGAGTCAGTAAGTGTCAGCTGTGGTGATCATCGTCCTCGTGTTCTCTTAGGTGGGGACAAGAAGAGCTTGAGAGCTGAGGGCCCACTTAGCCCTGGCAGCACTTCCTGGGGCTTCAGCTGGCCTGGTCCTCCGTGCTAGTCCTCACTGGGAACCAATATCTCTCTGCACTCAGGGCCACCCGCAGTGGCCACTTCTTTGGCTCAAGCTTCCGCTGTAGTCACTCACAACAGGTGCAGCCTCTGGGAGGCCCTTCTCTGCCAGCTCTGCCGATGGGTGGAGCAAGATGTTTTTACTGGAACCAGCCTTTAGCTGGCTTGGGGATTTCATTTCTCCTAGGGTTGGATGGTGGGGGGTGGGGGGATGACTCACACTCACTGGTCACCTGCTTGGTGTCAGGCCCTGTGCTGGGTGCATCATGCACAACTTCTCTTTGTAATCCTCAGCTCAGCTGTGCAAAAGCTGGCATTCCTCTTCCAGCTCTCCAGAGAGGATCTGAGGCTCAGAGAGGCTGATCGACTTGACTGAAGTCGCACAGCTAGGAGCGGTGGTGGGAGGATTTAAACTCTGATCTGTCTGATTGCAAGGCAAATGCCCTTTGCACTGCCCCAGAAAGAGACACCGCCAGGTCCTAAAAACTAATAGCCTAAAGGATGCCATGCGGACAGTGGACAGGTGTCTGATTTCTGTTTCTACCATGACCTCCAACTGTATCAGTCCCCTGGTTAAACCCTTTGGTGACTTCCTGTCACTCACAGTATGGTCCCAGTCACGTTGACAAGGCTATGCAGTCTGGCCTGTGCTGCCCCCTCAACCTCATCCCCTCTACCCTCCTCACTCTCCCCTGGATGCGCTGGCCTCTGTGCCTGCTGCTGAAATACAACATCTGTTCCGGGCCTTTGCACATGTCGGCTTTCTTTTATTGTTTGTATGTCAAATTAAATGTCATCTCAGCAGCCTTTCCCAATCTCCTGACCTAAAATTGCCTTTTCCCTCACCCTTCCCATGGTTCCGTTTTCCTGGCATGCAGCACTACCTCACCAGCCTTTTCATGTCCTGCTCATGCCTGTCTCCCTCGCCTGCAATGTGTCCCACATGAGCTGGGGCCCTGGAGATGCAAGGAGGTGTGAAGCTAAGGGGAAAATGACACCAGCCTTACCATCACCCGGTCCTGAGCCCAGGGCAGGGAAGGAGTGGCGTGTGCTCCGTCGCTAAGGGCAGGGCAGGTGGTGCTGGGGCTGGTGAGGAGCAGATCAGTGTGGTGCAGGGCCGCTGGGTGGCAGGGGTTTCCCTAGGATCCTAGTGACAGGGAACTCAAAAGCCAGCTTCTCTGGTCTGATACCTGCACAGGGGATGTGAAGATGGAGTCCACTTGTCAAGGGAAGGACTTTGCCTTCCAGTGTTTAGTCACTACCCCCAACAGTCTGCTGAGAGGCTTCCCAGCCTTGGCTTACATGCCTCTCCGGAGGTGGGGTGCTCACTTCCCTCCTGGGCAGTCACGCTGCTTGTGGAGAGCCCTGACCTGACAGCGTATGGCTCATGTGCTCCCTGCAGCCCCCCCGCCAGGGTGAGTCACATTGTAAATTGCATTGTCTCCCACCAGGGCCCCCTCCTGCTGTCTGCCCTGGGCCTTGGTGCTGACGGAAGCTCCCTTCCCTGCTTGCTTCCTCTCTCAGTTTAAGTGCTGTGGCGGGGAAGACTACCAAGATTGGAGCAAAAACCAGTATCACGACTGCAATGCCCCCGGACCCCTGGCCTGTGGGGTGCCCTACACCTGCTGCATCAGAAACACGGTACCCACTGCTCCCGGGGCTACCCTAGCTCATCTTCCAGGGGTGGGTGGGTACGTGAGTGGGGTAAGCAGCAGATGGTGGTCATTGCCAAGACTTCCTGGGCCTCAAGGGCTACTGAAAAAGGTAAACCCAGGGGTGGGGATGGGGGGCCTTCTCTTTATTAGGAATGGTAGTTAACATTTATTGAGCACTCACCATTGCAGGCCTATTCTAGGTTCTTTAGTTGTATTAACTCATTTAGTACTATCAGCAAACCTGTGAGAGGTACTATTATTTTACCTACTGCACAGATGAGGAAACTGAGGCACCAACAGGTTAGGTGCCTTGCCCAAGGTTGATAGGGCTGGGCTGAAACGCAGGCAGCCATCATCAGAGCTGTGCTCTGGAATCAGGACAGGTGAGGTGTGGGAGAGGGTTCCAGGCCAGGGTGCTTAGTAGGGGTGGCTGGCTCTGTAGCCTTAGCTGGAGGGCCGGAGCAGGGCCTACACTTTGGACATCTCCAGTGGACATTGGGCTTGAGGACCTGGTGCTTATCAGTAACAAGGTGTGTGGAAGGGGATCTGAGGATGTAAATTCCAGCCTCTGCCCTCCCCAGCAGGATCCTGTCAGCTCTGTCACTTCCTTAGCCACTTACTTGGGAGGCTGTCCTGTGCAGTCAGCACTTATAAATGAGAGGCTTCGTCAGTCCTCTGCATTTGACTAATGAGCCCAAAAAACTCCTGGTTTCTGGACTGGAATGAGGCAGAGAGATTTACAATTACTCATGCTCCGAATAGTCATGGAAAATTTCTCTTCTGACATTTCCACCATTCTGTGCCCACTGCCGAATTCTGTAAACTGAGCAGCTGCTGGTGGGAGTGGGGGCCTTGTCCGTGAGTCAGAGACAGTGCTAAGTGCACTAGCCCTAAAAAAGCTGGACCAGAAGGAGAGGTTTGTTTGGAAATTTTAGCTGCCATTTTAGGGTAGCTCTCTAGGCAGGGGAGTGCTGGGGAGGAACCCAGGGTTTTCAGAGAGGCCTCTGGGAGGTGATTTTGAACTTTGTCACCCAGGGCAATGACACCTGAATGTCCAAGTCGAGATGTGGAAGCCAACATTCATTCATTCTTTCGTTCATTCAACAAGTGTTAATTGAGGACCTACTATGTGCCAGATGTGGTTCTAGGTTCTAGGAGTATAGCAAACACATAGAGAACTGTCTGCCCACATGGAGCTTGTTTTAATGGGGGAAAACTGACAAAATTAATAAAAGGATAGTATGTTAGATGATAAATGCTAAGGATAAAAATAAAGCAGGAGCATGGAGAATTACAGTTTTAGACATTGAAAAGATGGGTTCTTAGTAAAACCCTGAAGGAAAAAGTGGAGTAAGCCATGCATATCTGGGGGAGGGGCATTCCTGGCTGCGAGAACAGCAAGTACAAAGGCTCTGTGATGGGAATTGCCCTGGTGTGTATGAGAAACAGCTCAGAGACCAGTGTGGCTGGAGCAGTGTGAGTAAAGTGTGTGTGTGCGGGGGGCCGGGGGGGTGGTAAAGACAGTAGCAGATGAACTCCAAGAAGTCGTGGGTGTCCTAAAGGCCACAGTCAGGACTTTGGTGTTCTCTTGAGTGACAGGGAGTGACAGGGCTTCAGTGGCTGAGTGGCAGATACGACTTAGGCTTTACCAGGATCACCTTTGCTGCTGTGGGAGCAGAGGTGGACATGGCGAGTCTTGTCAGGTGCTAGTGCAGCAGACCAGGTGTCATAGTCGGGCTGCCCAGGAAGCAGGCTCTGAGATGCAGATTAGTGAGCAGGAGGCTTAGTAGGAGGTGCTCTCAAGATTGACACCTGTAAGAGAGGTGACAGAAGCAGGGTTTGACAGAGGGAGAAGCTGGGCAATGATGCAGGCTCAGTAGGAACCTCCCCTGCATCTATGGAATGGTCCCTCAGAGCTGCCCCATGCTGGGGCAGGGAGGCCAGGCCTTCACGCCCACATGCAGCGGGACGTGAGTACAGGTCCAGCATTGCATGAGTACAGTACCCCAGCAGGGAAGGGACTTTCTGGCTCTTTTCAGCAAAGAAACAGAACCAATAGGATGTATGCCCCTGTATGAGTGTGTGTGTGTGTGTGTGTGTGTGTGTGTGTGTGTGTGTGTGTGTGTGTGTACAGATTTATTATAAGGAATTGGCTCATGGAATTATGGAGGTCGGCAAATCCCAAGAACTAAGTCAGCGAGCTGGAGACCCAGGAGAGCCAATGCTTTAATTCCAATCTGAGTGCAAAGGCCTGAGATCCATGAGAGCTGATGGTGTGGTTCCTGTCCGAAGGCTGGCAGGCTGAAGACCCATGAAGGGCTGATGTTTCAGTTCAGATCTGAAGATAGCCTGGCAAGAAGAATTCTCTATTACTCAGGGGAAGGGCAGCCTTTTTGTTCTTCTCAGGCCTTTAATGAGGCCCACCCACATTAGGGAGAGCAATCTATTTACTCAGTCTACCGAGTTAATGATTAATATCATTGAAAAACACACAAAATAATGTTTGGCTAAATGTTTGGGGACCCCAAAGCTTGGTCAAGTTGAGATATAAAATTAACTAAATGCAACAATCACTGCGGAGGGCTGACTCCTAAAGGCTCCTGCTGGCAGTATTCCCAGCAGCAGCTACAGGGGTTCTGGGCAGCTCCTCACAGCACCCACCGCTCCAGGCAGGAGGAGACACAGGCTTAGAGCCAAGGGGCAGTCGTGGAGGTGGCAAAACCTGGTCAGATTCTGGCTGTTGTGTGAGTAAGCCAACAGGGTTTGCCGACAGATCAGGTGTGGGAAGTAGGCGGGAGAGGAAATCGAGGACCCCCAGAGTTTGGCCTGCGCCACAAGGAAGGCAGGGCTATCACTGCTTGAGAGGCAGGACCGCAGCGATGCAGATCAGGGGTGTCAGCATCTCAGTGTGGACATCAGGAGCTGAGAGACCGTGGTGTTCGAGCAGAGGTGTCAACCAGGCAGTTAGATAAAGAAGTCTGGAGTCTGGGGGAGAGGTCCAGGTTGGGAGTATAAACATGGCTGCTATCTGCAGAGAAAGGGGATCTTAAGCTAGCATCTGGATGGGAACTCTGAAGTGGGGATGTGACCGTAACCTGACTGGGTCATCTCTGGTCCTGTAAGAAAAAACTCTCTTGCTCTCCCTGTGCCTCTCACACCTGAATAATTTTCTCTACAAGTAAAACAGGTGTTTCCTTCTTCAGTAGAATCTGTACCATTTGTATATGAACCTATTTGTTTAACCAAGGATCTGAATGAGTACACAGGAAATACATAGAAAAACACCCTAAAATCGAAAATAAAATTAGTTTCATGGAAAACATATTTTAAAATAGGAGGCACAGATGATGGGGAAAACCACCAAATACTGATATGTAGGCCTATAAGGCTCACTGGAAATGAGCCTTGTGGCTCAGAGCTGCCTGGCAGCCAAAGGTAAAAGGGAGATATAGTCTGTTACTATTTAACAGAAGAAAACACACCAGTTCTTCAGGGAAAGTCATTTTTCTCTTTAGCTCTTGGCTTTAAAAGAAATGTCTTATACTAGACTTCCAATAGGGGATTTGGGTGGGATTTGTCCCTCTCCTGAGGGAGAGGAATTTTTCCTGCCCAACTGCCTTCAGGCTTGAATGCACCGCTCCTGGAAGGGGGCGGCGAGGCCCCCCACCCCCACCCCAAGGCGAGGGAAGAGTTCTGGGATCTTCGTGGAAGGGAAGCCTCTGCAGCTGCGTGTCTGCTTTCTGAGGGCAGGGGCCATGGTCCCACCTCCAGGGCTGGAACCACAGTGAAGAGGGAAGTTCTTTTTGTCACCTTACATATCATGGAGTTTATTATTATGTTCATTGCCTATCTCCACTTCTAGAATATAAGTTCCATGAAGGCAAGGACTTTGTTTTATTCCTCTATATTCCAAATGCCTAGAATAGAGATGAGCACATAATAGGTACTAATAGTATTTGCTCAGTGGATGACTGATGAGCGAACAAACGAGGTAGGAAGAACCCGCTCCCATCACGCTTTCGTGCACCTTCGCCCAGCCTGACCCTCTCCATAGGGGTCATGGTTATGACCTGGAGGGACCAGAAACTCTGACCGAATGCTAAGTGGATGCTGGGTGATGCTGGGTCTGAGGGCACCTAGGGTCAGTCAAGACTGAGGGAGGTTATTTTGCCCACACACCAGGCCCTGACATTTAGACTGATCTGCATGATATCTGAGGTCCAGCTGGCTCTTTTGGAAGGAGAGTAGTGCCCTTCCTTGCCTTTCCAGAAGCCAGAATTGTGAACAGAGTTATTCCAGCCAGCGTTCCTGTGCTCTTCTGTGTGCTCGGCCCTGGGATAAGCACTATATGTGTATCTCACTTTACGTTCAGAACAGTCCCGTGAGGTGGGTTCACTGATCACCATTGTTTATGGACGAGACTAAGGAGCCTGTTCACTTGTGCAGCTATCCATTCATTCATTCATTCATTCATTCACTAAACAAGTACTTACCGAATGCCTCCCTGTGCCAGTCCCTCAGCAGCACCGATGGCTACTCACAGAGCTTGTAAGTGACAGCGCAGGATCTGGGCCAGGTAATGTGATGCCAGAGGCCACACTGCCACTCTGCTGCTCCCCTGCATCACTGCTGGCACCTGTGGCACCCTGACTCCACAGCAGCTTTCACTTAGTTGTGGACGGGTGGGACTGAGGCATCTAGCTTACCTTATAGAAGGAGACCACACAGGCCACAGACGTGATGGGAAGTGCCTCTGCCAGCCCGTGACTTATGCCTGCTGGTAAAAGAGTTGATGGGGTCTAGGGCTGACCACAGCCTTTCCTGTGCCTAGATTTATCAGCATCTGGGAGTGGCTGAGAGCAACCCTTCCCAAGAAGGACTTTGGGTGGCACTTCCACTGGTGGGGTCTGCAGGGGCAGGGACGTGTGGTCAAAGGCTCTGGCTTGCCCTCAGGTAAACCACTGCTGGCCAGGGTTCTGGCTATGGTCTGAGGTTTTCTTTCAGAAGAGCCTGTGGAGCAGGAACAGCCCAGCACAGCCTCTGAGACAGAGTGTCATCGTGTCAACAGAGCCACGCCTCTGGCACGGCCGCAGTCGGGGAGCCTGGGGTGGCACGCTTTTCTCTGGGTTCCTAGACTGCCCACCAAGTGCCACAGAACTAGCCTTCCTACTTTCTCCCTGGGCATTTCTTGGAGGGGGGACATTAAGATGCAGACTCAAGCCAGGCTGCTTGTGTGAGAATCCAAGCGCCATCCATACTGGGCTGTGCAACTCTGTACCTCAGTTCTTTCATCCATAAAATGGGGAGAATAATAGTGTCTTTGAGAGTAAGCAACGTGCATAAGCTAATAAACGTTTCTGTTTCAGACAGAAGTTGTCAACACTATGTGTGGCTACAGAACTATTGACAAGGAGGTAATGTCTTTGAAGTCCCTTTCCTCCAGGAAGGTTGCTTTTCCTGTCCCATCTCCAGGGTGATTGGGGTGGGGGGAAATTCCTAGGGGTGCGGCTCTCAGCTGCTGAGATTTCCCAACCTCCCTGGCTATGGAGAGAAGCCAGGGACTGCCATGATTTTCCACCCCTACTTAGACACAGAAGGGCTCAGGGAGCAAAGAACCCCCGGGCTGGGAAAGTTTGCCTGCAGGGTTTGCTGAGCACTTACTGTGGGCTTGTCTGTGAGGTATACCCTCGTGCTCAGTGGCCTCAGCACCAGCCTACCTCGGCTCACACTGGCTGCCTCAGCCTGAGACCCAGGAGTCTGGAGGACAGAGGGCCCTCTGGGGGATCTCCTCTGGCTCAGCTTCCTGTGCAACTTCCCTAGACAAGGAGAGAAGCTGAGAAGGGAGCTAAAAATAATGATGACTTGAGATGCCTCTGAGCACTTGGTTCTCCAAGCGACGTCCAGGACCAGAAGCAAAATTCCCTCCAGGAACTTGTTAGAAATGCACATTCTTGGGATGGGGCCCAGCCGGTGACTCTGACACATTTGAGTTGGAGAGCCATATAGATCAGCAGTGATTCACAAGCCATCAGACCCAAAGGCCAGTTTATAATATTTACTTGGTAATGCCCTATTTATTATCCTGAAATGAAATTCATGTATAGTGTAACCTATGTATGCACATAATTTCAAAATGAGTAACATAATGATCTCTCCAAGATAAAGGAGAAATCATATAAAACAATTTACAACCATATAACATAGTTCATATGTAAATGCTCAGGTATTAGATGCGGTAGAAGACAGTCAGGTCTTTGCACCACAGGACAGCTGCTGCCTTGAGGGCGTGTTATGTTGGCAACTTGCATACTGTGGGCATTATTTTTGCAGTTGATATGGTTTTTTACAAGGATGAACAATTCTTGATAAAGTTGTGAACAAATGAAGTATGATCATTTCTTAATTTACATAGAAGTATTTCTGCAAAATTCGGCGTGTAGTAAAACCACCCAGAAAACACTCTGGTTTTTACATGTGCCCGGAGTTAGGCTTTTGGCTCAGATAATTAGAGATGGGTTTTCATCTACATGGGTGTCTGGAGGATATCTAAGAGGCATGTAGGGAACTTGCTTGTGAAGTAGGATTGCCCTGAAGGATTACTCTGAAGTCCCTCAGTCCTAACCCCAATCACTGTGCCACCCCAATGTTCCCAGTGCTCTCTAGGGAAGAATACTGCTCATTGAGACTTCTCACTTTACATGTGAGAAACAGAGGTCCAGAGAGGCTGGGGACCTCGAATGTGTGGCAGAGTTGGGTCTGGGGCTCCGCCAGGCTAGGTCTTCACAGGCTCCTCCCTGTGTAGCGCCTTGTCGTACAGAACGTCATCTACGTGCGGGGCTGCACCAACGCAGTGCTCATCTGGTTCATGGACAACTACACCATCATGGCGGGCCTCTTGCTGGGCATCCTGCTTCCCCAGGTGGGCTCAGGGCGGGAGAGCTGGTGGCAGGAGTGGTGGGCAAACTGTGGGTTCAGATAAAGTGGCTGGTGATTAGAGTGCGGAGGAGGTCCAAAGGGGTGGGGTGAAGAAGGCTCTTGTACCAGCAATCTGAGCTCATCCTGGGAGGGCTGAGGGAGAGGGCCAATGGCAATAGCATTGCTTATAAAGTTTTTCCGAGTGCTTCACAGGCACTGCCTCCTTCAGTTCTATGCAGTAGATACTATTATCATGCCATTTTACAGAGGAGGCACTGAGGTTTGGCAAGGTTAAGTGTCTTGCCTGAGGTTCCCCCAAGTGGTGAGTAGCATACCTGGGGTGGGGACAGGAATCCCAGAACAGAGAAGCCTCTGCTGATGGGGCACAGGGAGGGTCTCAGAGGTTTCTTGGTGTGGGGGTCGGGGTAGGGGGCTGAGGAGGGCCCAGGCTGTGGCTTCGTAGGCATTGGGAGTACAGGGGAGAAGCCTGTGCTCTGGGGTTTTCCAGGTCACCAGTGCCATGACAGCTTGTGACTGGCAGCCTGTGTTTCTGGAAACTGGGGACTGCCAGAGAGGGCTGCCCGGATCCCCATCAGGCTCTCACCCACCCTGCCCCTTCTCCTCAGTTCCTGGGGTGCTGCTGACGTTTCTGTACATCACCCGGGTGGAAGACATCATCATGGAGTACTCTGTCACCGATGGGCTCCTGGGGCCTGGTGCCAAGTCTGGCGTGGAGGCGGCAAGCACGGGATGCTGCATGTGCTACCCCAATTAGGGCCCGCCTGGGGCAGCAGCTCCAGCAGGACAGTGCTGCGACAGCACCGTGTCATGGGGGCCGGACAGGATGGTGGCCCCTCTCCCCACATTCAGCACTGACCAAAGTCCAGGCTGTGTTTGTTCTGGTGGCCGGCTCAGGCCTCCCATGGCCACCGCCTCCATGCGGGGCACAGCCTGCGGCTCTCTCCGGCTCCGGGGTTCTGTGCGCGGGGAACAAGTTTGGCTCTTCCCTGGGCCTGGGTTGTGGCTCAGGAACGCTTCATTTCTGGCAGTGCCTTGGCCTCTGGTCTTTATGCCCCATTGCGGGCAGTTTTGTAGGGATTTGTAAGCGGGGAAGAGGGGAGAGCCTCATAGTGAAGGGGGGAAGGGTGCAGCCCCCAGGTCCCCAGGCTCTCGGTCATACCCCAAGGGCTAGGGTGGCCCCATTTCTCAGCCTCCATGTGCCTCGAACCTTCCCCAAGGGCTGCTGCTTTGCTGACCAGTTTTTTTTTTTTATGTGATTTTGTAATATTCATTTTGTACAGAGTTAACGGGAGTTTCTAACTAATCAAAGCTGAGTATTTCCCCACACTCTCTCCTCTTGGCCCTCCAAACCAGTTTATTAATCAAACAATAAAGCCTTGATTTTTTTTTTTTTTTTTGTCTTTCATTTGTGCTGTTTGGTGGGGAGGGGGTGAGGTAGGCCTGACTGTGGGCTTGGCAGTCCCTTATTGGTGAAGGATCGAAGGGGTCCACCCTGGGGCCAAGGGTTTTGGACAGTTTGGGACACAGAAGCCTGGGAGGATCTGCAGCTGGCCCAGGCTGCCTGCTCCAGGTTTGGAACAGCCTCTCCCATTCTTCCGTGTTGCTGCTTAAGGAAATGGCTTTCCCAGCTGTGCTGCTGGGCTGGGCCTAGAGCCTGTCCTTCCTGCCAGGAATTCACTTGTGGGAAACCTCAGGGGAGGAGGCAGAGGTGACAATACCTATTTTGCAAACTTAGGCTAAGCCACCTATGGCATAGGCCTCTACGGAAGTGGGACGGATGAGAAGTAGTAAAGTCAGAGGTCCAGGAAGAAGCCGTGCACACAAATCCACCCTGTACTTCAGAACCAGAGCCACACTCCCTTCTATAGTAAGCAGCTTGCTATTCCCCAGCAGAAGGCCACGTGATGCCAAGCATAGCCTGGTGCTGGTTGCCCCCTGCTGGAGACAGCAGGACCACCCAGGCCTTCCTGCCCGAGACTTGGGTTCTAGATTTTCTATGAGGTTATTGTAGCCAGGGCATCAGAAACTGCAAGAACCCCAAACCTGAAGAACTTAATCTAAGGATGTTAAGGGAAATGTCTGCCACACCCAGGAGTTAAGTGGTCAGATCTTGGTCTGCCATGGATAAAAGCCTGAGTTGTCTGATGTGTAGGAAGGGACACAGAGAGATTTTCAAAAGAGTAGAATAACGCAACCACAGCGAACACATCAGTGAGCAACTTTGTGTCTAAACTTGTCTAAACATCTTACAGATATTAATTCCTCTAATCCTCATAACCGCATGTGGTAATTCTTATTACCGTCATTTTATTGATGGAGGAACTGACTCAGAGCGCTAAGTGACCTGCTTAAGATACATGGCTGGTAATTGACCAGTCCGTGCCGTGAACCCAGGTAGCATCTCACGGAGCACTCAGCCCCTCTGCTCTGCTGCCTCATGTGAACACATGGGGCTCAGTGTCCCAAGCCAGGGACAGCTGTAGCCCGTCTTGCAGCTGTCTCCATGGTTTACCCACTGCAGCCACTACTAGAACCATTGCCTGGTTCCCATTCTGACTTGGACACAAGGCCAAGTGGTCAAACTCTGCGTCTGGCTCGTGGCCTCAGGGCTCTCTGGCTCTAGCTGTTCGAAGATGCGCTCTGTGCTAAGAGGGGGAGGCAGCTGCTTTTAGGGCAGCAGGACGCAGAGGCACTGAGGGCTTTGGGACTGCACTGATGAGTCTGCTTCGCCAAAGTCACATTACCCTGGAACCTGGAAACCTCTGGTCACCTTGTCCCCCCTCTTTCCACTGCCATGCACAGACACCAGACACTGATGCTTATGTGGACCAAGGATCACAGGGTGGTGCCCTCAGATGGCTGAGTTCCAGCGGACACTTTTCTTTTTGTCCAAACCTCAGCCACTCACCTCTCCAGAAAGCAAAACAGAGCATGTAGAGAGGACCTTTTCAGCCCTGTGGTTGAGACACTCCTTCTACTAAACCCCTTTGTGCTTAAAAGCCAATGACATGATCTTGACTTTCTCACAAGGATGAAGAATGACCTTCAAAACTAGTCCTCATCACACACCATGGCACATAGAAATGATGATACCAGTGCAGCCCATAATATTTGTGAAATTACAGATGATTTGTGGGCTTTGATTTTGGACTTCTTTGTTGTTATATAATTATAAGAAAAAAAACAATAAAATGCATTAAGGAAGACTGGCTTTGTACAAAAATTCCAAATACAAGATTCCCCAAATTATTTTTGGAAATAAACTGGTATACTTAACATAAACTACACATATTTAAAGTGACAAATATAACATGAATGAAACCATCACCACAATCAAGATAATGAACATATCCATCACCCTAAATATTTTCCTCTTGTCCTTAGAATTCCTTCTTTACAGCCCTCCCCACCAACCCCCTGCCCCATTCTGAGACAACCATGGATCTGCTTTCTGTTTTTCTCAATTACTCTATTTTCTAAAATTTTATGTAAGTGGACTCATACAGTATGTACTCTTCTTTGGGTTTGGCTTCTTTCATTTAACATAAGCATTTTGAGATTCATTCATTTTGTGACATGTATCAGTAGTCCATTTCTTTTTTATTTTGGAGTAGTATTTCATTGTGTGGATGTACCAGTTTATGTATCCATTTGCCTATCGATGGACATTTGTATTGTTTTTATTTGTTGTTTTTGTTATTACAAATACTGTGAACATTCATGTACATGTCTTTATGTAGATATATACTATTGGCCCTTGAACAAACAACACAGGGGTTACGGGTGCCCCCCCAGTCGAAAATTCCAGACTAACTTCTGACTCCCCCAAAATTTAACTACAGGAAGCCCTTAGCATCTGCAGATTCAACCAACTGAGGGGCCAAAGCAGTATTTTTAATCCTGGTTAGGAATCCACGGTTGGGAATCTGTAGCTGAGAGTGCAAAAATAATTGTTTTCCATCTGTGGTTGGTTAAATCTGAAGAATTGAAACCCTTGAATACTAAGAGCTGACTGTATTTACTGAAAAAAATTCATGTGTAAGTGGACCGAAGCAGTTCAAATCCATGTTGTTCAAGGGTCAACTTTCCGTTTCTCTTGGGGAACTCTCATGGAGTGGACTAGCTGGATCATATCGTAAGTATATGTCTGACTTTTTAAGAAGCTGCCAAAGTGGTCGCATGATTTCTCTCCCCAGGAGCAGTGTGGAATATCAGCTCCTCTACAACCTTGCTAGCATTTGGTAGGGTCGCTCTTTTAAATTTTGGTCATTCTAATGGGTAAGTGATGATATCTCATTGTGGTTTGACTTTGCGTTTTCTTAATAATCATGTTAAGCATCTTTTCATGGGTTTATTTATCATCCACATAATTTCTTTGGTGAAACATATGTTTAAACCTTTTTTAAAAAATTGTATTGTTTTCTTATTATTGAGTTTTGAAAATTATATATTCTTCAAGCAAGTTTCTTATTAAATATATGATTTGCAAATATTTTCTCCTAGTCTCTGGCTTGTCTTTCATTCTCTTAACAGTGTTTTTTAAAAAGCAGAAGTTTTGTCAAAAATGTGGTGACAGAAAGAAATCTAACTATGGGCAGTAAACACACAATGCAATACATACATATGCACCTGAATTGTACACCTGAAACTTACTGGATTTTGTTAACCAATGTCACCATAATAAAAATTAATTAAAAAATAATAAATAAAAAGCATAAGTTTTAATTTTATAAAGTCCAGTTTATCAATTTTTTTCTTTTGTGCATTGTACCTTTGTAATATCTAAGAAATCTTTGCCTAACCCAAGGTCATAAATGTTTTCTCCTATGTTTTAGAGTTTTTATAGTTCTATAAAACAATTACATTTAGGTCAATGGTCCATTTTGAGTTAATTTTTGTATATGGTGCAAGGTATGAATTGAAATTCATTTATTTTGTATGTGGATATCCAATTGCTCCAGCACCATTTGTTGAAAGATGATCTCTCTGCACTAGGTTGCTTTTGCACCTTGAAAATTAGTTGTCCATATACGTGTGGGTTTATTTCTGGATTCTCTATTCCGTTTCATTAAATGCCAAATAGAAAGCATGAGAGGAGATATCCTTGTCTTATTCCCGGTCTTAGAGGGAGAGCATTTAGTCTTTCATTGTTAAGTATGGTAGGTGTAGGTTTTTCATTGGTTGAGGAAGTTCTCTTATATTTCTAGTTTACTGAGAATTTTTATCAAGAATGGATGGTAGATTTTGTGAAATGCTTTCTCTGCATCTTTTAAAATGTGTTAATATGGTGAATTACATTGATTGATTTTAAAATGTTAAATCAACTTTGTATTCATGGATTAATATTATTGTTGGGCTGGATTTGCTAAAATTTTGTTTAGAATTTCTTGCACCTATGTTCAGGAGGGATATTGGACTGTGGTTTTCTCATGTCTTTGGTTTGGATATCAGAGGAATTCTGACCTCATAGAATTAGTAGGGAAGACTTCCTTTTCATTTCAACTTTTGGGAAGAGTTTGTATAGAACTGGCTTTATCTCTTCTGTAAAAGTTTGACAGGATTCACCCATGAAGCTATCTGGGCCTGGAGGGTTTTTTTTTTTTTTTTTTTTTTTTTTTTTGTAGTTTTTAACTGTAAACCAAATTTCTTCATTGGATACAAGGTTATTTATTTCTTCTTTGGTAGTTGAGTTTTTCAAGGAATTTGTACATTTACCCCAGATGTCAAATTTATTAACATAAAGTCATTCATAACATTTTGTTTATATCCTTTTAATTTCTATAGAATCTATAGTGATTACATCTTTTTATTCTTGATATTGGTAATTTGACTTTTTTCTATTAGTTCAGTCAGGCATTTATCAATTTTACTGATCTTCTCGAAGAACCAGCTGGATCGGTCTCATGAGTATTTACATAAGCTATTCCTATCTGAAAACGAACAAGCAACCAAGCAAGCAAACCTCTTTCAGTCTTACTACCCATATAGTCATACCCCTCTTTCTCTCCTTCCCTTCACAGCAACCACTTTGTCCCTCCTGTCTCTGATTTTTCTCCTCTCATTCACTCTCACACCTCTCTAATTAGACTCTTGTCCCCACCCTGCCACCCAAATTGCTCTCATCCAGACCACCAGTGACCTCCTTGTGGCTAAGTCCAATGTTCTCTCCTTATCTGCTTGACGTCGCAGCCCTTGGCCAGCTGATCACGCTCTCCTCCTAGAAATGCTTTGTTTTCCTTTGAAGACAACAATCTTGCCTGGGTTTTCTTTTACTTTTGTGACCGCCTCTTCTCAGCCTCAGGTGTTGGTTCCCCGTCCCCAGTCTCTTCGTATCCAAGGGCCTCATCTGCCTTCTCTGTCTATATTCACTCCCTTAGTGACCTCCTCCAACCTCATGGTTTTAAAAACTCCCCACACGACCTTTCTCCTTTGGACTCAAATATTCACTGACTACTCGGCATTCCACCTGGATGTCCAAGAGCGCTAGACATCCCACACTAAAAGTTCCAGTACCGACTCCTGATGGTCCGCGCCCAGCCGCCCCTGCAGCTCTCTTCCCATCTCAGGGAACGACCACTCCAGCCTTCTGGTTGCTTAGGCTGAAGACCTTGAGTCAGACTTGAATGGTCCTCGGTTGCACCAGGTCTTACATTTGTCGTTTCCTCTGCCTGAAGTGCTCTGCTCTCAGACGTCAGCGTGGCTGGCTCGCGCTTTCATCTGGTCAAATGTCCCCTCCTTGGCGAGACTGTCCTTGGTCACCCTGCAGATAAAACTGCAGTTTCCGTCCTTAATTAATTCCCTGTCTCCTTTCCCAGCTTTGTCTCTCCCCTTAGCATTTATTGTTACGTAACTGCTATTTGCTTTACTTATCTTGTTTATGTTCTGTCTCCGCTTGTCTTAGCTTGGGTTCTCCTGAAAGCTGATCTAGAGACAAATGCTTCATACAGATAATTTATTTGGGAAGTGACCCCAGGGAGCAGGAGTGAGGAACAAGGGGAAAAGAAGTAAGGAAGGAGAGAAAGCTACTGTAAGCATGCATTATTGCATCAGCCATCACAGTGGGGTTGCTGACTCCCCTGGGACCCCCTTGAAGAGGCTTGTGAATGAACTCTCCACCAAGGCAATGAAAGAGAGGAAACGTTTTTCCATTAACTCCTACTAACTCTCCTGCACTTTAGGATGCATGAGAACCAAGCAGGTATTTTTTAAACCTGGCCTCAGAGGAGTCCCAAGGCAGGCTGGAGGTAAGGCACTGCCCCTTTGCACCTGCTCAAAGAACTGGTTCTGCAGTATCCCCAGCACCTAGCCCAGTGCCTGCCACGTAGTAACAGATCAGAGTGGCTGAATGAGGGAAAAGAATGAATGAGGATGACCTGGAGAGATACTATCCATGGAGAGATAAGCAACCCTGACAGCCAGGCAAGCCCAAGCTTTTGTCCCAGACAATCCAAGGAGTGGGTGGGGCCAATACTCATGGCCTGAACATTAGAAAGTGCTGAGCCATTCTGGGACCCTGGGGTGGACGTGAACTCCAGCCTCCTAATCTCTGGGTTACCCCTTCTCTCCACTGTGCCACAGTCAATCAAGTAACAACTGCTCCTTTGTCATGCTTGTTGTGCACTGGCTGTGTGCTCACCTGTAATGGTCTGTAATAACCATGTTACACAAAGGGAAACATTTTCAAGAGGGGTAAGGAACGTGTGTAGGGGCCACCATCCAGGCAGCGGTACAGACAGGAGTTGAACACAAGTCTGACTCCAAGGCCATTATTCCTCTGCGTTGTGCTAACCTGGCATTTGAGGTCCTATCTATCACTCCAGCCTCATCCCTGGACTCTCACTCCAGTCAGCAGGTCCCTGAACTTACCCAGCTCATTCTTAGCTCGCACGGTCCTACTGATCATCTCACCAGAGAGATCCAGCTCTCAGTTCTTCCACATTCCCTTCTCCCCATCCCCTCCAAGTCTCACTTCAATTCAGTGTGTGGAGGAACTTATTTTATGACTACCCATTTTGCAGATGAGGGAAATGAGGCCAGACTGGTTTAGTCATTTGTATGCCAAGAGGCTCTGCCAGCAACCCCACAGCCTAGCTCCAGGTCCTGCCCTGCTTATCATCCTTTGGCCTAGGAAGTGCCCAGAAACATGGGGCTTTTAGCTTTGGCAAAGGGTTCTGGTTTCCCTGATTTTCAGTCCTGAGAACCCGGGAAGACAGAAAGCACAAGTTTTCTGGCATGGCTGCATGTAGCCACTAGATGGTGCTGCCAGCCCACTGCTTGGAACCCTGCACTAAAACTACATCCTCTCCAGTCCCCATACCCAGGCCCGTAGTGGCACAGCTAGAGTGCCTCCTATTCTCTACCCTAAAGAAGCCGGCCACAAGGTGAGGGAGCCTAAAATACTATATGTACCCATATAATAGTTGCTCAATGCATAATCATTAAATGAGTGACCATTCTAGGAAGTTAGCATAGATGAGACTTTTCCATCCCTGTTTCATAGACTACTAGGACACTGAGACCAACACTAACAATAGTAATAGGTTAGTACTATTGACTAAGTGTGTGTGTGAGGGGGGCACTCTGCTTAGCGCACTTTATTCTTCATCCTATTTAGTTGTCACGGCAATGAGTCAGGTGCTTTAATATTGCCATTTTGGCAGGTGAGAACACTGGGGCTTAGAGAGACCAGTTAGTGGGATAAAGAGAAGGACCAGAATGTGAAGTCTTCCACCTGCCTCTGACCAGGATCACCTGTTGGTAGTGCCTCCCCCTCAAAACCCCCACACCCCCCCATCCCTCCAACCCCGGTCTCCAAACAGGATCCCAGGTGCAGCCCCCTTCCCTGCTCAGCCAGCACAGCCTCAGCTCCAGTCATTATGAGACCACCAGGGGGAGCCTTGGCTTTAGATAGCCATGGAAGGGGCTAGAATGAGGCTTGGGAGAGTGGCAGGGATTTAAATGCTAGAATGAGCTGTGTGGGTACCTGGGTTCTGGAGAATGGTCTCTTCCTTTGTGAAAGGAGGGATAGCCACCCACACCCGGCCTCATGAGTCACTGTGGGTGACATGAAACCACACATGTCAAGTTATTGACGTGTGAGGGCTCAGTGCCCAAGCCCTGGCTCCTCGCACTGAGCAGGCCATACTAACAAGCAACAATCAAAACACAGTAGTTGTTGAATGTACATCTATCTCACCGATTTGCTTTGCACGTTATTAGTCTCCCCCACTGGCAGGCAGGACTTTTTTCTGCTTTACGCACTGCTGTCTCTCTCAGTGTTCAGATTGCTGTGTCTGGTGCATGGTGGGTTCTCCATAAGCAGGTGCTGACTGAGAGAATGGAAATGGCCTGGGGCATGTGGCATCTGTGCTGGGCCGGCCCCCTGGGACTCCGTGGGTCCCTTGTATCCTGTATACTCATCTCAGAGGGCCAGGCCGAGCACATTGCACCACCTTACAGCCTGTCAGCCTGGTTAAAATTTTGACCCTCTCTGGGCCTCTCTCTCCTCCTCTCCAGAGGTAGAATCTAAGGATTTACAAGTGCGATGGCTCAGGGGGTGGTCATGCCAGATGTAAGGATCCCTTGAATGCCACCTATCCCCCTGCCCATGGCTGTGCTGCCCGCTCCTTCTCTTTGCTCCTGTGTCCTTTCTTCCATCTGCCAAAGTGAACATGTCATGGCTGCCCCTCCCCCTTCCAATATCCAATGAAAAACCCAGTGAATCACTGAAAATAGAAAAACATCTGCATAAACTTAAGAAAACTAAGTCTGTGCTGGAGACAGATTTTATAGCAGCTTCTAGCCACAACCCAGACTAAGACACCATCAGTGAAGGGTTGATGGGGCTCAGCCTCCTGGGTGGGGTTTCCACGACTGGCCTTCCTGTCCCCCCGATGCCGACTTGGGCAACACTGAGGAGCCTCTGGTGCAAGACAGTGGAGGTCCCCTCAGAATCATTTGGACCCTGCTGGCAGTGAAAGAGAGTTTTAGAAACCAACCCAGTGAGAAGAGCTACTCAAAGTGTCCTGGCCCATGTTGCCAGGCCTAGAACAGGGTCTCCCATCCAGAAGGGGAGCCAGCGTACTGAGAATATTGGCCAGGGCTTGACTGGGCTCCACATACCTCAACAACTCCCACCTTAAATCTCCGAGGAAGATTTCACAAGGATCTGAGAGCCTTATGTGGGAGCCAGGGCAATCCCAGCATCCAACAAAGACCCATAGAAAGAACTCTGTTAGAGGAGGAGTCACCAGGAGGGGAAAAAAAAACCCAAAACACCCAGAGAAACAGGTGCAGCAAGGCGGTAGGCGGGACAAGAGAGCAGAAGCGGAGTCTTATGCCACTGTAGTTCTAGCACCTCTCAAGACACATAGTAGGTGCTTAGCAAACATTTGTTGAATAAATACATGACTCAGAATATAACCTTCCTCATCAGTAAATTTTACTGGTGAAATTAGAATATGTGTACTTCAGGCTTTAAGGTACAATAGAATACTGATTCTATTAATTAAGAGCAATTTGTGGTAAGAGACAGTGATAAACAGAAAATACAGTAGCTGAATTATAATTTGCATTGGATCCAATAAACACTAGACCCAAGTGTATAAAAATCAAGTGAAAGGTACAAGGAACCAGATGGAGAAACATTTCCAGGATGCAAGGGAAAAGGATAAGGTCAGAGCATCACTGAACATGCAAGGACAAGGGCCAAAGAAGCCTCCAGTAGATTAATGGCTGTTTGGGGTTAGAGGTGGGGGTGATAGCTAAATGGCATGGGCTTTCTTTCTGAGGTGATGAAAATGTTTTAAATTGACTGTGGTTATGGTTGCACATATCTGTGAATAAACTAAAAACCATTGAATTCTGCACTTTACATGGGTGACTTGTATGGTATGTGAATTATTTCTCAATAAAGCTGTTAAAAAATCCATGACTTAGAAATGCAACATGTCTAGATAAGTTTTCAATTGACTGCAATATTAATAAGGCAGTACCATCTTCTCTAACTTCCCTTCTGAAATCTTAGGGCCTTAACATGACAGAAACTTATCTTTTATGCACAGAGGCCAAAACAGGTGTTCCTCATTGGTGGGGTGACTATCTCTCAATGGTAATGTAAGAATCCATGTTCCTTCCATCCTGTGTCTGCACCATCTTCAGCCAACATCATTGGAAAAGAAGAAAAAGCAAGAAGGATGGAAAATTGGAGGCTTTTATGGCCCATTACTAGAAATGGATGACTTTTGCCCCCTTCCATAAGCCAGAATTCAGTCACCTGATACTCTAACAACAAGTAGGGCTGAGAAATGTAGTCTAGTGTGGGCCTGGGAAGAAGAAGTGTTGAGTTCTAGCCCAATTTTAAAGAATTGAAACTTCCTGTTATTCAAATTATTCCAGATTATTGAAAAAAATTGCAAGCCCCTCCAGTCTACTTTATAAATCAGCATGACCTTAATAATAAAACTTGATGAGTATAGTACCAAAAAGACTATAGACCAACTTCACTTAAGAATATAAACGCAAAATTCTGAGTACAAAATTGAAAATTAGGAAATCTGTCAACATAAGTGAAGAGTAATTTAAAAGACAAAGATCACATAATTATATTAATAATTGCTAAAAAATACTATGATAAATTCCACAGTGATCCCTAATGACAATTCTAAGACAGGGGTGCAAAGACTATTATAAATTTAGGTATGAAAAATCGAGGCTTGGAGTGGCATACAAATTATTCAGGACAGATTCAATAGAGATTGAGTCAAGAGCTGATCCAAATAAAATGGAGTGAGAGAGACAGCTAGGAAATCTGAGTAAGCAAGCTGCTGGATTTTTAACACTATATAAAAACGAAAGAGAGAGATATAATAAAATATATCTTGAATCATGTCTCCTTCTAAAAGTTAGGAAACTAATTTCACATAAAAATAAGCAATCAAAAAATATTGAGGCCAAATTTTACTCAAATGTATAAGACAAAAAGAGAATAAGGAACGGAATAATATTGCTTCAGACAATAAAAACATACCAGAAAGACAAACCTACACTGAAAAGTATAAACTGTAACCTATTATTTCGAAGTGATGAAAACTATGTTAAGAAATTGATATAAAATGTGAAAGAGTAACTTGAACTAGAATTAGAAAAAATCTGAAATGTGGTGACAAAACTCCAGAAAAGAATTAGAAATAAAAGGAAAACATCACTTCCTAAATTAAGACTAAAACAGAAGGAACATAACAATGAATAAACACAATGGATAATGTGTTAAGAGATAAAGAAAGTGACAAATATTGAGGATGGGCAAGAAGATCCAACATATTCCTGAAGAAGACCAGGATATAGGTACAGAACAAATACTTAAAACTGTTATTTAAAAAAACTTTCTTGAAATAAAAAAATATTAGAAACTATGTTTTGGAAAGAGCACACCATATATCTGAGAATAGCCACCCAAGATGAACAACACCAAAAGCGTACTATAGGAAAATAACTGGACTTTGAAGAAAAAGAAAAATTCTCTGGTCACCTAGGCAAAAAAAAAAAAAGATGAAAAAAGAAAAGATTTGGAAAGAAAATTAAACTATCACCAAGATTTTAGACAGTAACATAATATGACAGAATAATATAATAGAGTAAGATATTAATATATCTTATTAAACATATTAAATATAATATTAATATGAAATATATATTTAAGATACTCAAGGAGAGAAAATGTGAGCCAAGGATTATATATCCAGCAAAACTGACTTAAAGTACAAAAGCAGAGATAAACTGCTATGAACATGCAAGAACTCAGGGAGTATTTTTCCCATGACCCCTTCCTAAGGAATCTTCTAGAGAATGAGCTTCAAAAAACAGAACGACCAGACATCAGCATAAAGACTGATGGCAAATGTTAAATACATCGTACTTATAGAATGCAATGGCTATATAATCTGATTATGTAATTATAATGCACAAATAATGGGTGCAGGAGGAGACTGGAAGAGCATATGAAAATATTTTAAGCCATTTCCAATAATCACATTGGTGGTGGTAGTGTTTATATTGCTATTTTGATACATTTGTGCGCAGACAGGGTAAAGCAAATGAGTGTTTATGGGATAGTCTAATCCTTTCATCGCCTGTGTATCGGTAACCAGGAATCTTGATATGAAAGAAAAGAGATACAGATGTAATATACTAGAGATTAAATAAAAACTGTATAATATTGGATTTGAATTGGAAGACCCAGTATGCACTGTTGAGACATTTCATCTTAAAGTGTTTATATATTTTTTATTTGTAGTTTCTAACTGTTACCTGAAAAGTCCTAGGAACAATGATCAACCTAGCAGCAGTAAGTATTTTTAGGATCCAGATTATAATGTTGAAATACCTTTTCCCATAGGAAGAAACCAGTTTTAGAAAAATAGAAAATTCCTAGTTTGGGACAGGAGCCATATGAGTCTGGAACACCGTGTCATACTAGATAGACAGGTTATCAAGCTGCTAATGTTGTGCCAAAAACCCCAGGAGCCAGCTTGAAGAGGCTTCCACTGGTCAAAATGGGACAATTTATGCTTCGGTGAGGATAATAATTATAATGAATTGAAGTCTATGAAAGTTTAACCCATGAGTTCATATTGATGCTAAAAAAAACCCCAAAAAACTCCACAAAACTATTTTGCCCTTTTGGAGGGTAACAGAGAAGCAATTAATTGTCTTGAAACCTGATAGATAAAAGGAAATAAGCACTTATACTGCTTTTCTTATATGAATAGTACCTGGGGTAACCAAATAGTAAGTGAGAGGAATTATTGCTTTGAAATTATTTTAGCTGATAAATGGAATATCTGGAGTAATTTGAAGATTTCCACCCACTTCCTCAACAACAAAACATTTTCCCCATCAGCCTGTTTGGTGTCTAAAATGTCTCCATCAGAGACCAGCCCTGGGTCCAAGGTACCAGGGCATTTAAGGGAGGCTGGCACATGCCTCACAGGATCCATGGGCCTAGAGATACCCAGAACATGGTCCCTAGAAGAGAAAATCTAGAGCCTGTTGGATATGCTGGGCTGGGGTCAGTAAGGGAACTTTGAGGACTGAGGGCATCATGGTAGCCAATGGAATGGGAGAGACCTTGAAACCAACTTCCACCCCACTTCAGAAGAGGGTTAACCCCAACTCATGGTGTGCAGTACAAAGATATGGCATGTAGCATCCACCTCATTTCAAGAACTGCCTCCACCAGGGAACCTTTCCTGACTCTACATGTCTCCTCTTCTGGCTTCCTGCCCATACCCCACAGAGCTGGTGTATGTGACAGACAGAAGGATTCTAGGACAAGTGACGGCTAATCAACACGTTCAGCATTCACTGTGAGTCAGATACAGTTCGAAGCATATTACTTTTTAAACTCTGCTTTAGTTATCTCTGCTGTGTAACAAACCACCTCAAAATTCAGTAGCTTATTATCCCTCGCAGTCCCTGGGATGACTGGGTTTGGCCGGGCAGTTCTGCTGGTCTTATTTGGAGTGTCTCTTGCAGTTGCAGTCAAATAACAGGGGGACCTGGGGTCACTTGGAGACTCAGCCAGGGTACTCAGTTGTTGAAACGTCTGGTCCTTGCTGCTTCCTCACGTAGTATCAGAGCCTTTCTTCAATGACCTATCCAGATGGCCTCTCCTCCATCAGGACTGCTGTATTTCTTTGGCAGCTCAGGGATGTGCCTTCCAAGAGGGTGAAGCAGAAGCTGCTAGTCCTCTCAAGGACTGGGCTTGAACCTGGCATTGCAACACTCTTTCCACGTTCTATCAGCCCCAGGCCGGCCCAGCTTCGGCGTTGGGGGGACTGTCCGGAACTGTGGATTATTGGCAGCTGTATTTGGAGACCAGCTACCACCAACCTGTCACACCCTCCAACAATCCCTTCAAGGTAATTGCTATTATTAGCCCCGCTTTGCAGATGAGGAAGCGAGACATAGAGAAAGGTAAAATCAATTAAGTAAAGGCACTGATACACCATAGTGGGGCCCAGGGAGGGAAGTCTTAGAAAGTTTTATAAGGAAGGCCGAAAGAGCAGGCGTCTTTTAGGAGAACGGGTGGGTTAACAGCAGGGGAGAAGCACTCAGCCCTGCAGACATGACATATGAAAGTCACCATAGCACATACAGGACTTTGCTGGTGGCTGAGACACAGGATGTAAGAAAGGGGCCACTAGTGGATGGGGCTGCAGCGGTTAGCAGGGCTAAATCATGCTTCGGAATGTGGGTTAGAAGGTGATTGGAACCACCAGTGTGTTTTTAAATAGGAGGAAGATGGTCAGGTCTTTGTTATTGCCCATCTCTCTGGAGACTGAGGAGATGGATTGAAGCCAATGTGGAAGGAGGCAGGGGAACCAGTTAGGAAGTGTATTTCTTTGCATGGGCTGCTGTCACAAAGTACCAATTGCAGGTGGCTTAGAACAGCAGAAGTTTATTGTCTCACAGTTCTGGAGGCCTGAAGTCTGGCATCCAGGTGCTGGCAGGGCCGTATTCCCTCTGAAGTGTGAGGGAAGGACCTGTTCCAGTCCTCTCTCTTAGCTTCGGGTAGTTTCTAGCTTGTGGCAGCATGACTCTAATGTTCACGTGGCATTCTCCCTGTATGCTTGCCCTTTTCATAAGGGCACCACTCATGTTAGATTCGGGGCCCACCGTGCTCCAGTATGACCTCATTTTAGCTAATTACTTCAGCAACGGCCCTATTTCCAAAGAAGGGGTGCTAAAGTTTCCCTGAATAATGGTACACCTTGAGGCAGGGGGAGGCAACATGATCCAGGCGCTAAGGTCCTTGTAAATATGGGGTCATCAGAATGTTCCATGATGACCCCGAGCCTCAAGGGAAGATAAGATTTCATACAAAGGAAGAGTGATGTTGGTTGGGAAGCTCCCAAGGTGTCAGAGGAGCCAATGCCCATCTCTGGCTCCCAGCAGACTCTTCACGGGGGCAGTTTATGATAGGCTCTTCAGGAAAGCTTTGGGGGATAGGAAGGAAAATTGTTGCCAGCTGGTGACGAGAGGACCAGGAGGTGGGGATAAGCTGGCTCCAAGGTTCCAAATGGCACCTTGGAGTAAAGTGGTTTTGAACCCCAGCTGGTAGTAGTTCAGTCTCCACTCACAGCCCCTGCTTCCCACTAAAACAACCCACTATGTCTTCTCTCAGAAAGTCCTTCCTTGAGCTGAGTCCTTACCTGTCTCCAGGTAACTTCCTGTTATTTTCCTTGAGATGCTAGAGATTGGACTCCAGATGCTCGGAGGGGCCCTTCCCTGTTTTCAGAGGGAGAGGGAGTTCCCTAGAGCCCTCATTTCTGTAGACACGTGGATTTGTGTCCTTGCACTTCTGCTGGGCAGTGAGCAGAGAACCAGGTGTGGGACTATCCTGGCCCTTGTTTGAATGTGAATGCTGTCTAAAATTGCCTTCGCTTTTTAAACAGTCGCCATAGCAATTAAGATACACAGGCTTTGAGATGAGTGAGATGAGGGTTTGAAACCCTTCCTGACCACTTGTCAGCTGTGCAATTTTGAGCAAGAACTCATGCAGTCTACACTTCAGTTTCCACGTTTGAATAGTGAGGGTAAAGATGGGGGATCTGTCCCTTTGGGGAAGCCTTTCAAGGTTGCAGATTCATATTCATTTCCCCCTAATTTTCACTTTGCCCACAAGGTCTTGGAGAAGGACTCTAGCAGATGTCCAAATACATTGTGAGCCATTTGGCCCCCTATTTTTCCAACTAGTAACCCTGATTACGAGGAGCATGCGGTTGGGGAGCTCCAAGATAGCTTATTTTGGTCAGTTCCACCACATACAGTGGTCTCCTAAGCGAAGTCAGGGTATCCATCCTTCTGTCCCAGCATCTGCCCATTACAGTCTCTCTCAGTATGTTTTATAAGTGCCCTAAAGTCTTAGAATTTATGGAAATTCTTCTGCCCATAAGGAAGTCTACCCCCTCCCATATGCTGAGGGGAAATGCTCTTAAAATCATATTTCTCCATAGCACTTGCTGGGGGTAGGTGGTGGTGACCTCAAGCCTCAGAATCCAGTCCCTGCAGCCTGGGCTGATCGTGGCCACTCTCAGGCTGGGCTTGCTGGTGAGGGTGGAGGTGAGGGGGCTTTGTCAGGGAAGCCTTTCGCAGCTGCCCCACTGGAGGCTGGGAGGCCTGAATAGCTTCACAGCTCTGGGCTGGCTTGCTGAATGGGAGCTTGGCCCCTCCCTGGCGTGGCCCGGAATAGATGACATTTTCATTGCAAACTAACAAGGGGAGAAATCCAATTACCTTACAAAGGGGCTACCATGGGCCTCACAGCCAAGGGAGAGAAAGGGAGGGGACGAGGGGGGAGAGGGAAATGAGTGGTGTGTGTGTGTGTGTGTGTGTGTACACACAAAGCCCTCAGCGCTAGGGGGATAGGCCAGGAGGCCAGAGAGGTGGAATTGGGGGCTTTTAATTCATTCCACTTTGTCAGAGGGTCTGCCTGAGAAGCTCAGGTCCCTAGATGCTCTGGGCAGCAGGCCTGTGGGTGGTGCAGGAGAGGCCCCAGTCCCCTTAGGCAGTTGCAGTCTCTCTGAACCCCACTCTCAGCCCATCAGACCAGGGTTCCCAGACTTGAATCATCAGGCACCCACTGCATGCTTTTTGCCTTCACCATATTCACCTAAATTGTTAATTCTTTTTATTTAAATTTAAAGTATATTATTTAAACAGTATTTTAAAAGAAACATTCATATTCTAACTATAAATAGAAAAAGTAGAAGTTAATTTAAATTTTTTTTAATTCAAATAACTCAATGTTGTTAAACCTCAGCTAGGTGTTGGGGCCGCCAAGGGCCCTCTAGGGGTGAGTGGTGTGGGAATGGTGAGGGAAGGGGTGTTAACAGGTATTTGCAACAAATCCAGATTTCTCCTGTGCCTAATCCAGGGATATTAAGAGGATTAAAAAAGAACACCTCTCTCCACCAGGGTTCAAACTGCTATACCACTGAAAGGCTGTGCCTCTAGGCCCTCCCAGCTCAGGCCCTAGGGCAATGGGTGTGGTGGCTTCAGCGTGGCTGCCCTTAACCTTGGTCGCCCAACTGCTTAGCAGAAAATAGAGGCAAAGTAGGAAACCACTGAATTATTGGACAGACCTGCTTTCGTGCTTTGTGGGATGGTACTGGGGACCCAGAAGGTGTGAGGAGCTAGGGGAGATGGAGGGTGATAGCGATCCTAGGGCAACAAGAAAATTCAGTCTCTTGCTCTTCCTCCCTTACAGACTTGGGAGGAAGGGAATCAGACCCCCTTCTGCAGGAAATTAGCATTTGCTTCCTGCAGTCTGGCCAGAGCAAATCAGCCTTCAAAAGCCAGCCTGCCTTGAGGCCACACACGCATCCCTTTGTGGCTCTCTCCCTGTCCCCTACTTCCCACCCCACATCCCTAGTTAATTGAACTCTCTGGTCCAGAACACATGAATGGGAACCTCCCAAGGCACAGGGACCTGGAGGCACTGGTGTAATTTGGGATTGTAGAGACACACCTGCCAGTGCCCTCTCCAAACTGGGGGCGTTACCTGTGTCTCTATCTCATGGAGACTTCCAGGGGGCGCTTTGGCCCCAGTAGAGTTTAGGCCCAGGGATGGGACAACACTGGCCCCCACCACACCCCTGGGGAAATTAAGGCAAACTGGGAAAGCGAGAAAGGGGCAGTGTTTGTTAGGGGACATGGCTCAGATTAAACCCTACTCACACACCTCTGGACCCTCTGGGCTTTGGGGACTTCTTGCTCTCCCTGGTCCCATAAGCCACCCCTGCTCTCAGAATGGTGGCTTTGAGTGGACGAAACAGAAGACAGAAGACTGGGAGACCCAGGGGCACTCCCAAGTCTTCAGGGGGTTCTCCAATTGGATTAGGAAGTGAGGCAGAGGGGGAGGTCCATCATGGGGGAGGTCAGCACAGGCTGAAGTAGTCCAGGAAGCTTTTAGAAGGCCAAAAGAGAATATCGTAGCCAATAAAGCAGGACCCAGCACATCCTAAGAATTTTCTCTGTACAGTGCCAGGCACTTCAGAGGGATTAACTCCTTTAACATCTGTTATTCTAGAGGGTAGTTGAGGCCAAGAGACTGACTTGTGATGCCAGCTGGTTAGTGGCAGAGCTCACCCTGCGTTTCCTGCCATCTACCCGCTTCCAGTTCTTATTCTTCACCTCCTTGTGGCATTTGACCCTGTTGAAAGTCCAGTATTTTTAATACACAGTCTTTCTTGGCTTCCTACTTCTGAGCATTCTATGTGTATCTTTCTATGGGGCCCACCCAAGTGTCTTTTGTCAGGAGAGTGTGTGTGTGTGTGTGTGTGTGTGTGTGTGTGTGTTATGTATATATATGTATATATATACACACATAGTCTCTAGATAGACTAGGTGCCTCCAGGAGTAGTATAATTTGTCAGTGTTGGTCCACCCATTGAATGTGCCTAAGGTTCATTCCTTAGCCTTTTCACCAATGATCAATCTCATTGTTTTCATGTTATCTCTTCTCTGATGGTCCCGAATTTACTTCCTGACAAATTCCATAGCCTGTAAGATACATATCCACCTGACGTCTGAACTTAAAAAAACTGAACTCATATTTACTCCAAAGTTCCTTCTCATCATGAAGTTTTCTGTCACAGTTTCCCAAAGTGGAAACTCCTGGGTCTTCATTGATTGACCTCTGTCCTAACACTTCTCGTCCCCAAACCTTCCTCAAACCTCACTGTCATACTTCCCAACGTCCATTATCAAGTTCTGCCTCTTAAATCTCTCTTGCATCAGCACTCTTCCTCATCGCCTAGGTCACCATCCTCTCATACTTGACTATTGAAGTAAACGCTTAACTGGTTCCAGGGCTCAGTCTTTCTCCTGCGGTCAGAGAGCCTTTTAAATCCAAATCTTCACATAGTACTCTCCCTGCTTAGATTTCTGGACTTAGGGTGGAAGGAAGACACCCTGAAGTTCATGCGTTCAGTGGGTCCCTGGTGTTCCTGCTGGACCCAATTCAGGAAATGCAGGCAGAATTAGAAGGTCCCCTGGCCTCTCCTGGGTTTTCTTCCTCCCGTCCCCAACTAGTGGTTGGGCCAAGAGGCTGTTGTTAAGGCCCATCCCCCACTGGCAGTTTTACAGAGCTCCCTACTAATGTGGTTAAATCATTGTCAGAGGCACAAGGTCAGTCACCAGCTGGCTGCCCCACACAGAGGAGGCCAATGGTGGTGTCAGGACTGGGGAGTCTGTGGGAGTCTGTCTCTACCTTCCATCTCCACAGTCCCAGATCCCATACTCCCCAGCCTTGGGCACCCCAGCTGTACTCTACAGAGCTCCTAGCCCAAGTGATGCTGAGAAGTAATCTCAGCTCTGGTGGCAAGCTGGCCCAGGGATGGCTCAAGGGCTATGGGGTCAGACAGGCTTCGAGTTGAATCCTGGCTGCCTACCAGCTGTGTCCACCAAAGCAAATTACTGAATGCTCTGAGCCTCAGTTTCTTCACCTGTCCAGTGGGGCAAATAATAAGTTCTACCTCTCAGGAATATTGTAAGGATGCAATGGCAGAAGGAGTGTGCAGTGGCAACACTTGGCAAGCTCTCAATAATTGTCCATTTTCTTTCCCTCCCTTGGGCCCCAGGGAGCTGTCTTGAAAGTTCTCCACTAAGCTGCTGGGTCTCAGTGTCCTATAGGCCAGTAGCCCCAACCCTTTTGGCACCAGGACCAGTGTTCCTATGAGAATCTAATGCCTGATGCTCTTAGGTGGAGCTGAGGCGGTGATGCTAGTCTGGGGAGCAGCTGCAAATACAGATGAAGCTTTGCTCACTCACCAGCCACCATTCACATCCTGCTTTGCAGCCCGGTTCCTAACAGGCCAGGGACCTGTACTGGTCCTCAGTCCAGGGAGCTGGGGACCCCTGCTATAGGTAGACAAAATAGCCTAGAAATGAGAGCATGGAAACATGATATATTTTAGCTTTTAAGACAGAAATCTAGAAAGTAGCTTAAATTTTGAAAGATTAATCACTTCGACTAGTCACAATTTGCAAAGGCCCACCCCGTGCCTCCCCCTCAGTCCCCATAGCCATTGTGATACAATTATTGTCCCCATTTGTAGATGGGGAAAACTGAGAGGCAAATGGTTCAGTAATTGCTCAAGGTCACAAAGTATGGGAGGCTGTATCTACTATCAGTTTAGATCTGGTCATGGAACAAGGTTTGCCCTCTTGGAGACTCAATTAGCTTGGTAGGGGAGAGTTGCCATGGCTCTGGCTGCCTCCTTCTCTCCCGCTCCCACCCACCCCCCCCCCAGAATGTGGGGCACTTCTTCCCTAAGTCATCGCCCCACCTGAAATACTCATGCTGAATAGCCTCTTCCTTCTCACCTTTCAAGACTAACAAGAATATAACCAGCTTTGGGACATCTTCTCTGACCTTATCACCCCTGGAAATGTTCTCCTCTCTATCCCGACTTCTATGCCACTCGCTCCCAGGTATTTGCCTCCTAAGCCATGGGGTTCCTCACCTGCCTGTTTAGCAACTTCTCTCTCTGGGTGGAAGGCTGGGTGACGAACCTCTGGATGTGGAATCCATGCAAGATTGGCCTCAGTTCCAGCCTCTATCTCCAGGCCGCCCTCCTCCTTCATCCTCTCTCTCACCCCAGTGCAGGATGGACAGTCTACAGGCTCCAAGAAACACAAATATAACCCTTTAGCACTATGAACTGAAGTGTTAAAAAGCACATACTCCACTTCTAGGACATTTTCCAAAAGATGTGATAAAAAGTATATATGTATAAAATGTTCATCTTTTAGTGTTATTTATAAAGGGCAAAAATTGGATATAACTTAAATATCCAATAAGGAATTTTTGGTTAAACATATTGTAATGCAATACCTGAATACTTAGAATACATGTAGCAATTAAAATGATGAAGTAGATCTATATTTCATTGGCACCAAAAAATGCTCATGATATATTAAGTAGCCAAAGAGAGTTATAGGACAAAAAATGTAGAGTGATTTCTCTCTCTCTCTCTCCCCCACCCCCCTCTCTCTTTTCATATATGTAGTGTGTGTGTGTGGGGGTGGTACAGACAGATATAGATGGATAGAAATATAATATCTACCAGATGTTAACTGTGTTATCTCTGAGTAGTGAGATTAATGGGTGATTTATAATATTTTTCTAATCTACACTTTTCTGCAGTGAGTTACTTGGGGGATTAAAGAAACAAGGAAAACTTTTATTTTAAAGTTGAGTACCACAGGTTGGGCTCCAGGGGACTCTTTGAAAACTAAATAAGACCAGGTGAGACTAGGGACGTGGTGGGCAGCAGGAGCAGTGTAGCTGGCTTCGGCTCACCTCTAGTCAAGTCCAAACCAGGATAAATGACATCGGGTTTGGTTCTTGGCCTGGGTCGGGCACTCAATCTCTAGGCGAGACCTTGTCAGGCCAGGTGATTGTCCCACCCAGCCTGCACCTGCTCCATTAATCTTAGCAGTCCCTACCAGACCGACAGAGCCCACTCTGTCTGTTGACCTAAGAGGAGGGTGCCAAGGGCCCGGGGAGGGGCTCCTGTTCCATACCTGCCGTTGCTCGGCAGCTGGGGCCCAAGCCCTGAAAGGGGGCCAGGTTTGTCAAAACTGATGAATGAGGAGCTGTTCTGCCACCATCGCCCCACCTCCCCTGGCTCACACTGTTCCTTGGAGCATTAGTCCTGTAGGCAAGACAGCCATTAAAGTCCAATCTGCAGTACCACAAGCTTTCTCATTTAACTCTCCCTTCAGCCCAAGAACATAGCAAGTCAGATACCAGCTTTTTTATAGGTGAGAGAATGGAAGCAATTAACATAGCAGTTCAAATGACAAGGTAGAGCTATATTTCACTGAGTTGAAAGATATTTGTAATATATTAAGTGAAATAAGCATGGTATGACAAAAGTCGAGTATAATTTTCTCCATATAATGTATCTTCCGAAGGATAGCCAGCGATTGTTAACAGTGACTGCACTGATATTCGAACCAGGTCTTTGGGCTCAAATCCTACACTCATTTCACCGTATTGCCTCTGGGTTCCGAGGTTCTTCCTTCCTTCAAACCTTCACCTCCACCAGGTGGCCTCCTGACACTCTCTCCCAACCTTGCTTGGACCACCTAAGTCATTCTAGAAACCTTCTCCTCTTATAAGTCCTGAGGCTGGGAATTGTCCCCACTGCAGGAAGTTTGCGTTCACCCTGATATCTATACTGCTGAGAGCCCCCAGATGGTATCCTGGGGTCTCCGGACTCACCTCAGTAAATGAGGCCTTCCTCCTTTCCACCCTCTGGCATCATTCTGTTGGCACCAAGTCTAACGCCCAAGTCTCTCATGTGCCATTCAAAGAAAGGGTCCACAGTCCTCACTTAGATTCCATTTGTTCTTCTTTTCCACACGGTCCCATTGAGCTTGGATAACTGGCTCCCCAGGCTGTAGTTGACAGGGGCAACGAACTAGAAAATGGGTGGCAGCTGCCAGAGCCAGGCAACCTAGAGAAGCCTAGGCCAGGAGCCATGTGATGGAGGGGTGGGCAAATCTCAGGAGCTCCAGGAGTGCATGGAACTGGACCACCACTGGCCCTGGTGGTGACTCCTGAACCATGAAGACAGGCAGGCATGGAAGCGAGCACTTGGCTGAGCTTTAACTATTTGCCACACACTTAACTTTTGGCATGTGCTCTGTGTAAGGAGCAATATTTTAAAGAAAGTATATTAGTTTGCTAGGATGCCGTAACAAATTGTCACAAACTGGGTGGCAAAAACAACAGAAATTCATTCTCTCACAATTCTGGAGGCCAGAGGTCTTAAATCAAGGTGTCAGGAGGGCCATAGTCCTCTGAAGGCTCTAGGGGAGACTCCTTCCTTGCCTCTGGTGCTGCTGGCTTGCAATTACATAATGCTGATCTCTGCCTCTGTCTTCATACAGCCTTTGTCTCTGTCTCAATATCTGTTTCTCCTTCTCTTATAAGGACTTGTCATTGGATTTAGAGCCCACCTAATCCAGGATGATCTCATCTCATTTTCATCTTCATAACTTACATCTGCAAAGACCCTTTTTCCAAATAAGGTCATAAGGTCCAAATCAGGTTCCCAGTGGATATATCTTTTTTTTGTTAGTTTGGTTTTGGTTTGTTTTGGGGGGGGGGGCTATTCAACCTACTACAGAGAGTTTCTTATCTAAAATAGTTACAATTTTAAAAAAGTACTGCTTTAATATTTAACCAAATAAACCATGGTAAATGTTTTTATATGGAAAAGCTTATTTCATGGGCAGGTCAGGTGCTAGAGCCTGAATCTACTTTGAATGCTCAGATTGCCCACCACAGTTCAAGGCACATGGGAGAAGCCTATCCAATCCCAGGTGACAGACTGGAACAATGTCCTTTATATGCCTTCTTCAAACCCCACGTGGTACAGAGGGAAACTGGAGAGGAAAGAGGAAAGGTCATTACCTTTGAGTTGAGAGGTGTGAGTTCAAACCCCTCTCTGCGCCTTGCTCACTAATATCTTGGGCACTGAGCACCTGTACCACACCCTTGCCCTCCTTGCCAAGCTTTCAGCACAAATGTCCCTGTCAAAGAAGCCACGCCTGCCATGCCACCGAAGGCATTTTAGAAAATTGAACCATCACTGTTTTCATTAATGAAAGCTTTTAAATGATAACATTTTCTCTAATTAAAAAATTAAAACGAGCTCAGTGCAAAAAACTAAATTTAGAAATATGAGAAAATCCTGCACTTACACTGTCTAGTCAATAAATCAGTGGATGTCTTTCCAGATTGTTTTCTAAGCATAAATATGTATATATCTTTTGTGCAAATAATTTTATATTGTACCTCTAAGAGAATTTTTATCCTTTTTCATTCAGGATTTCTAGATATTTATGTGGAGTGGTTTGCAAGTTGCCTCAGCTGCCATCTTGCTTAAAATCAATTTTTCCCCTTAGCAATATATTGTGAACATTTCCCATGTCAACACAATATTCAATGGGACATATAGTTCCATTGATTATATATATTAATCTAATATATATAGCAGAGATCAAGTTTTAAAAATTAAATTTGTTGGGATAACGTTGGTTAATGACACTATGTCATTTCAGGTGACAAGATTCTGATTAGCATCTCTGTACTCTGTACCCACTTTGTCCTCCCCCGCCCCTTCCCCTCTGATCACCACTGTTCTGTTGTCTGTATCTATGAGTTTGTTGTTTGTTTTGTTGCACATATTTTTGCTTATTTGTTACTTTTTATTTTATATTCTACATATGAGTGAAATCATACCTTTTTTTTGTCCTTTTCTGTCTGACTTATTTCACTTAGCATGATACTCTCAGGGTTCATCCATGTTGTCACAAATGGCAGTATTTCTTCTTTTGGCTGAGTAGTATTCCATTGTGTGTATGCGTGTGTGAGGGTATCACATCTTCTTTATCCAATCATCCATCAATGGACAATTAGGTTGTTTCCATGGCTATTGTAAATAATACTGCAATGAACATAGGGGTACATATATCTTTACAAATAAGTGTTTTCATATTTTGGGTAAGCACCCAGAAGAGCATTGCTGGATCATATGGTAGTTCTATTTTTAAATTTTTTTGAGACAGCTCTATGCTGATTTTCCATAGAGACTGCACTAATTTACATTCTCATCAACAGTGTATGAGGGTTCCCTTTTCTCCACATGCTCTCTAACACTTGTTATTTCTTGTCTTTTTGATAATGTCATTCTAACAGGTGTGACATATATCTCATTGTAGTTTTGATTTATTTGCATTTCCTAATAAAAAGTGAGGTTGAACATCTTTCCACATGTCTGTTGGCTATCTGTATGCCTTCCTTGAAAAGTATCTCTTCAGGTACTCTGCCCATTTTTAAATTTTTTGTTGTTGTTGTTGAGTTGTGCGAGTTCTTTATATATTTTGAATATTAGTCCCTTATTGGAGGTATTGGTTGCAAATATCTTCCCCATTTGGTTGGTTAGCTTTTTGTTTTGTTGATGGTTTCTAAATGGATCATTTTTAAAAATAATTGAAGTAACGTATGAACATGCTAAAAATTTTTAAAGTGCAGAAAAACAATAATGATGTCAATGGCAACAGCTAACATTTACTGATGGTCTTAAGCAATCTCCTACCTTTATATATCATTCTAATTTATATAATTTATACTTATTGTATATTGTAGAGCTTATGTTTAATTATTGTAACTATGAGAGAGGTACTATAATTATTCCTATTTCACAAATGACATTGAGGCTTAAAGAGGTTGCCTAAGGTCACCAAGTTGGTAGGTGACAGATCTATGCTCTGACCCAGGGACCTGACTCCTATGCTGCTCTTGATCACTATGATCTACTAAAGAAGTAAGCAGCTCTCTCACCCCGATGGAAAGCTCTGCAGAGGAGAAACCTGAACTGCAGTGAAAAGATGAGGCTATGATGTGTGGGCTGGAAAGGAGAGAGAGGTGACAGGAAGGCTCCAGGCAGGGACCTCTGTGTGTCTGGGGCAACAGTCAGGAGCTGATGGAGAGAGCAGGGAGGGAGAGGCCAAGGCAGGTTCCACAGACATTGCAGAGACAGAATCCATAGGCCAAGGTGAGGATAGCACCCGGGTTTCCAGCTTGGGCAGGTGGGTGGCTAGTAGTGCCATCTGAAGAAGTGGAGCCTCAGGAGGGAGGTGTGGGCCGGGTCACAGGGGAGAGACCACACTCCACTGGGGATGTACTTTTGAATCTGACCCGTCCCATCTTGTGACTGTCTCTCTTTTCTCATCACTTACACAGGGCCTGGCACACAGGCAACTCCCTCCAGTTTCATGTGCCCCAGATGAGATGCCCATTGCCCCCTTGAGGGGTCTGAGGATTCTCATCTATTAGCCCTGTTCCCGAAGAAGTGTGGAACACCTCCCCTGCCTCCCCGCCACCCCCTGCCCTGGGCGCTTATTGTTCTTAGAAGGGGAAGTGGCTGGTAAGAGGTCTGACTGTTGCTAAACACGCACCTCTTTCTTACCTATCCTACCCTCTCCTGGACCCGGGGAACACTCTGGGCCTGGCAACAAAGCCACTGGACGAGAAGGTGACTGCTAAGAGGTCTAAAGAGTAGGGGGCAGCCTGGCCCCCACATTCCTTCAGTTCCATTCCATTGAAAACACCACTGTACTTGGATGGGAGACCACCTAGGAAGATCAGGTGCTGTAGGCATAAAAACGAACGAACAAACAAACAAACAAAAAACCAAAACAACAACAAAAAACACCACTACCATGAACACCTACCACGTATCAAAGGACATGGCAGTGAACTGTACGTGGCCCTTGCTTTCAAGCGATGACCTAGGCCCAGGTAGCTAAGAGTCATAAAAGGGGAATAAATTCTGTACTGTGGGATTGGAGGAGTAGCCATCTGTTCTGTGTGTGGAGCGGGGTGGGGGGAGTGTAGGCTGAGAAGCTGGGTCACTCACCTTTGGACCCTGCTCTGACTCTGTGTGACCTTGAACCAGTCTTTTCCCTTCTCAGGCGGCTTCAGTTTCCATGGCTGTGAAGCCAAAGGTCAGGACTCAGGGCTTCCCAAGGCCATTTCTAGCTAGGGCATGAGCAATTCTGTTCCCGGATCCTGAGTCCTTTTTAGCTGCTGCTGGCTTTTTGCTCTTACTTTTAAAAAGCGATGAGTGAGAAGAAGCTGGGTGGGGGTGGGGCATATGGCGAACTGTAAAGAAATTCCCAGACTGGTCTGTTGCTTTTTTTGTGTGCACAGAGGAACTGGGAACTGCTGGGGGAGGGTGGAGGGGAAGGACAAGGATAGAGTGAGGGGAAGAGGAGGGTGCCTGAAGGAGACAGAAGAATGAAATAAAGGCAAATCCAACAAAAGGAAGTGAAAAGTGAATGACAAGTTTGAGGCTGCAGGCCCAAGGCTGGCCAGGCCTTTAGGGCGAAGAATGGAGACAAACGAGCTGGATTTTCATGCTTGGCGGACGGTGAATGAAGAGCATCTTTTAAAACCCTATCAGGAACTCTTTGGATTGTCATTAGATCTGGAGAGGGGAAAAAGACAGAGGGAGGAGACTGCTGAATTTGCCCCCCGGTTTGGTGAAAAAGATCCTGATTCTCTGCTGGCGGCTGGGCGGCTTCGGGCCCTCTCCCTGCCTGAGCCGGGCACGCCTGGGCCCCTCAAAGGTTTCGGTAAATTATTTATTATTTTGAGGGCCCTTGAAATTCCATGGTGGGCTCCCCCTGCCCTCCGTGGGTGACACCACGCTGGAGCAAGGAGATGGAGGAAGGGTTGGGATTGGCATCAACAGGTTTTTGGCTCGTTGTAGGGTGACCAACCATCTGGGTTTGCCTGGGACTGAGGACTTACAGTGCTAAAACTGGAGAGTCCTGAACAAACCAGAATGGTTGGTCATCAGACTTTAGGATGGGGCTGGCAGAGAGGGCAGGGGGGGAATTGACTTGCCCAAGGCCAGTCTTGCCATGGAGTCAGGGCCGGTCTGGTTTTGGTGTTGTCCTTGGTCCTGGCCTCCGGCCAGGCTCACTTGCTTAGACTGGGAGAGAGGAGAATCCCAGATGGGAGGTTCTTCATCTGTTTGTACATTTTTGTAAAAGATAACTGGAAGATTTGAATATGACTGGATATTAGATCATCTTACAGAATTATTAATTTCATTAAATATAAAAAAGGCTTGGTTGTTGTGTTTTTAAAATGAACTATCATTTAGAAATGGACACTGAAGTATTTAAAAGTGAGATGACAGATATCTGGGATGTCTTTAAAAATATTCTGCACAAAAAATAAAAGTGTGTTTGTAGGGTTGGGGTGGATGGGATTGGGGATAATAGATGAAACAATGTCGGCCATGAGTTGATGGCTGTGGAAGCTGAGTGATGGTGCATGAGGACACATTATTCTAGCCTCTCTATTTTCTGCATGTTTGAAAGTGTCCAAAACCAAAACTTAGAAAAAGGAAAAGGAGAGGCACATCCATGGGGTAACGTAGCAGTGATTAAAAGTACTGGCTCTAGATTAAGAGTGCCTGGGTTTAGACCAACTCCGCCTGTGAATGGGTAATTTGTAAACATGTTCTTAATTGCTCTCACCCTCAATGTTATCATTTGTAAAATGGGAACAAATAATTCTGATCTCATAGTTGACAATAAGCCACTAGGATGTTCATAGACATAAATAAACACTTGTTGGGATTTAGGGAGAGAATATGCCCCTTAACCCAGGAGAACCTTTGGAGATTTAATCCTCCTGGGCCTGTGGGTGATTTCCTGGAATACACCTGTCCTGGAGGATTCAGCTATCGGGACTCAGACTTCCCTATACAATGACCAAGATGGGCTCCCTCCCTTTCCTTGCCTCAGCCTTCATGAGGCCCCCTGCCTGCCCCTCTTCTGTTTCTCAATCTTATATGTTTGGCATAGTTAGTTTTCTGCCCACCTCCTCCAGAAGGTTCTCAGTACTATATTTGTGCCCTTCACACCTTCATTTGACCAATTTTCCTCTGGTCTCTGTTAGTTAACCACAAACTAACTGCAAAGAGGGCAGGTCTTAATCTCCTTCTGGGGTCTCCCTCAAGGCTGAGCACACAGAGGAATGAAAATATGCTAGTTCACACATAGGGACAGCACACATAACTCGACACACACACATACAGAAGCATGTGCACATGCATGCGCCACAACACGTGTTAACTTTCAGGCAGGTATACTCAGCACCTGAGCAGGGTTGTGAGCAGCAGAGGCTGAGGGTCATCAGCAACCTGGAGACAGGCTCACTGTTTAGGTCTGTGTTCTCAGACGTCAGTGCCAGGTGGAGAGTAGTGACAAGGCACTTATCTCCACGCCAAGAAGATTGCACTAAGAGACCTGGATGCTGGAGGCCAAGAACTGGACCTCCTGCCAGACTGCATTGCTGCCGGTGGTGCAGTGGTAAACTTGCAGGGAAACAATGAAAGCCTCCATTTATTCTGGCTGCCAAAGGTGCTGATCAGAGCTGCCTTGTGCTATTTCATTTCATCTAACAATACTCGATGAGAGAGGTGTCATTGCATCTTTTTATGGTTAGGGACTGAGATTCAGAGACATTTAGGTCACTGGCTAAAGGTCACACAGCTGAGAAGGGCAGAACTTGGATTTCAACCAGAGGAGCACCTCAGAGTCAATGCTTTTGGCTGCTATATACTCTTATGCAATTTATGCTGAGCGAAAAGGATACAGGGGAATTAATTTGTGGTTGAAATTGTATAATGTCTGGATTTGCTTCAAATATAATCCATGGACATGGTTTCAGAAGGAAGCGGGCACATGGGGAAATAGAATCAGCTCTGAGGTGATAGTTGTTGAATCTGGTTGATGAATACCTGAAAATCCATTATGCTCTTCTAATTTTATAAAATTTCCATGAAAGTTTTACTTGTTCTGGGTTCTACTTGGTTATACCATCACTGGGAGATTTTGAATATGTTGCTGATTCCTCTGTGTGCCTCGGTTTCTTTACTAAGCCTTGCCCCATCTGTTTCCAACTCATTATAGGATTGCAATGCTGCTCAATCTTATCCCTGGGAATATGAAGTGTGACAGTACTGGATCTTTCAAGGCACAAGTCTTCTATTTCTAAGGACAGCTAAGGACCCCTTCCAACTAAAGATCATTTCTTGTCTCCCACTCTCTCAGAAAGAAAAGTCTGGCAGAGCTGCCTGTGTGTTTGGTCTGTGCCTGAACTCCTGGAGTAGAAAATACAAGTGTGTGTGGTGGGGGGGGGATGTGCAGCGCCCTGCTCACTCCACCTGTGTGGGTCTGCTGCTTTTCCAAGTCGCCACCTGTTCATTCCTTGTTCAAAGGAGTCGTGGGCCCAGGCAGAAGGGTGGAGCCCAGACCCTGGGGGAGGCAAGAGGCTCTGGGCCTCCCAAACACTGGGTGATAAATGGGGTCCGAGTCTTTCAGGCTTCATTATAGAGTCGCCAATGGGTTTGCCCAAACCATGGCAACCGATTCAAGCAATGATTAACCTAATAAAGCAGAGGCAAAGGGGAAAAAAGATGCATTCAAGACCCCAAGTCCAGGCCCTGGTTCTCTAGAGGCAGTAAATTTCCCTTCAGTGGGTACAGTGTCCAGGCCCCAGACATTCTAATCTCTGCCTCCAGGAGTGGGGTGGGAGCATGTGAAAACAGTAAATGGATGTCAAAGATCAGCTGGGGTGGCTCAAATGCTCACTTAGTGGTCCCCACTCCTGGACCTTCTTGGAAGTCAAAGCCCAGCTCCGGGGAACAGGGATATATCTGCTTTAACTCCAGGAGTTAAATCACTTGGCTTTCTTATTTTGAACCCTGGTGTTAGATGACTCTGGGGTGTGGTTTGTGTGTGTGCATGCATGCACATGTGTATCTGTCTGTCTCTGGGGTATACAAAGCTGTCATCAAAAGATTCTGCTGCCGCTGAATGATGAGCAGTCTCTCAGATGGTCCCCATTGATGCATGCCCACTGGTATTTATGTCCTTGTATAGTCCTCCCCTTGGCTATGAGTTGGATTTAGTAATTTCTTTTCTAGTGAATACAATATGGCAAAAGTGATAGAATGTCACTTTTGAAATTAGATTCCAGCAAGCCTGTGGCTTCTGTCTTGGGTATCCTCCCACTTTGTGTTGCTTGCACTCGAAGAAAGCCAGTTGCTATGTTGTGAGCTGCCCTATGAAGATGCCCACATTGCAGAGAGCTGAGGAAGGCTTCTGGCCCCAAATCACTGAGGAACTGAGGCCCTCAGTCAATGGCCCTTGAAAGAATTGAGTTCTGCCAACAGTCACTTGAGTGATCTTGGAGGTGGGTCCACCTCCAGTCAAGCCATCAGGTAAGACCATACCTGCCTAACACCCTGACTGCAGCTCTGAGACACTTAGAGCCAGAGGCACTCAGCTAAGCCACATCTGGATTCCAGATGTGCAGATGACCCACATAATGAATGTTCTTGTTTTAATAGTTTAAGTTTTTTGTAATTTGTTATGCATCAATAGATAACTAATACAACAGAGGTTAGGATAGCAGGAACCTTCGTTGTCGCTCCATCGTTAACAGGCTTTAAGCTTAGGCAAATCTTGCACCCTTTTCCTGTTAATGTGAAGAAAGTTTAGTCCTGGCCCAGGCCTCTTTTGCTCATCATCTGTAGGAATAAGATGTGAAATGAAGATGGAGATAGGATGGTCACTATAAAGAGTTCTGCTTCAATTGCTGAAAAGTTTATGACATATCTGTCATCTCGTTTGAATCTTCTTAAATCCTGTGAGATAGATGTGGTTTTCTCCATTTTGATAGAGATGGAGATCCAAGGCTTGGAGAGGCTAAGTACTTGCCAAAGGTGATAAAATTAGGAAATCCTGTAGTTGAGATGGATGTCAAACCCTTTACTCTAATGGACTATTCAGGAGAGATCACCGACACCTGACTATTAGCATTGTTACTAGTCTTTCAGAAACAATGGCACTGTTGTGATAAGCCGTCTCACCTAGTCAGATGGGGGCATCTTCTAAATAGACCCTAGACAGCCAAGGACAAGATATTTTGGTGCTGAAAAGGTATGAGGAAGGAAGAAACAATGTGTCTCTATAAAAATTATTGATTCATTCACAAATATTCATTGGCCTTTATGTGGTAGCCAGTCTGGAAAAGATAGAATTTGTAAACAAATAATTGTAATGCCTTTTATTCATTTAGTTATTTCACTCACTCATTAATTTATTCTAAAAACATGTGGCATATGGTTGAGAATGGACACTCACTGAAGACAGTAAGATCAATAAGTTCCTGACCTTGAGAGGATCTTATGGACCAAAGAAGGGTGCAGAGGAACAAAGGTCATTACTATACTACCTGGAAAGTGTAAGGACATTTCATTGCACAGGATATTATGGGAGCGGAGCAAGGATGAAGAGAATAGTTCAGAGAAGCTTCTTTGAAGAGGAGATGTTCATATTGGAGATGTGGGAAGGGAAAAGGGAAAGAGGAATTGGGAGAGAGAAGAGAGTGGAGGAAAAACATGGAAGGGGCACCTGAGTGTGTGTAAAAGGAAGACTTCAAGTAGGTCAGTACTTCAGGAGGGTAAATGTCAAGGCAAGCAAGGCATTGTGAAACAGATGCTGGTGCAGCAGGATTCCAGTCATAAGCATAAGTGATTCATGATGATAAAAACAAATGATACATGTATCAACCAACTTAGTCCTGACAAAAATCCTGTAGTGGAGTCTGCTCTTTTCCCCCGGAATCCGTTCTTCACTTCTTCGTAAGCACATAGCCCCTCTTATGGTTAGGTGAGGGCCATATGAGCAGTTCTTTCTTTGAGAACCTAAGCAGAAGTGAAATGTGGCAACTTCTGAGTCTAAAGCTTTAAGACTGTGGTGAGGCTCCCCATTTCCCCTTCCCACTGTCTGGGGCCCATGGCAATGCAATCTCAACCATGTGGACAGCAAAGACCCTGAGTGACGTCATGGAGCAGAGCTACCCACCTGGAAATGCTCGCCTTAGATTGAATTGTTGATGGGGCTGTTACAGCATCCTGGCTTTACTCTAACCTTAACCCCGAAATGATAACGTCATTTTGCCCACTTTACAGGTGAAAAAATTGAGAGAAAGGTTAAGACACTTTTTCTTGGTCATACTAATCATGAAACCAGCTGGGATTGAACCCGGATTCATATCACTTCACAGCTCATATTATACCATCTTCCCTACTAGAACATGGACTTTGTCCCAGCAATGATTGGAAAACACTTGAAGATTTTAAATTGGAGAGGGACAATGTCATATTTGCATGTTAGATGGAAATCTGGCTGCAGCATGGAGGGTACAGTGAAGAATGTTGTGATTGGAAGTATCACGAGATCAGTTAGGTAGTCTCTCCACGTGGGAGAATGAGAGACTGAATTAGGGCATTGGTCATAAGGAGGTAAAGGAGAGGTGAACTTCAAGAAATAGTGAGAAGGGCAAATCAGCAGGACTAAAGAGTGGTTAATATACATGGATTTGGGTATGGGTAGAGAGAGAGAGTCAAAATGAACCCTAGGTGATGCTACTTAGTGTGATCAAGCACGGGAGGCAACATTAGTTGGGGTTAGGGAAATGGAATTTCATTTTGGACATGTCTTATTTTGGGTGGCCCAAAGACATCTGGACATATAATGCTAGAGCTCAGGTAGGGTAGATCTAAAAACAGGGAAGGGTCGCCAGGAATGGGTGGGTGGCCCTTGCCTCTGTGCCAGTTTGCACTGCACAGGGTTGCATAAGAATTTCAAATTCATACAAAAGCATTCTTTCTCCTCCACCAGGAAAACAAAAAAAACAACACAAAAAAAACCCTGGGAGAATTAGAGGAATTTGAGGCAAATGGAGGTGCTAATATAACATTACCATTTATGGTGATTTAACCTGCATTAAAAAACAACAACAACAACAAAAAACAAAAAAAAACTCCACACATTTAACCATCCAACTAAATGGCTACTACTGATTGTCCCAACTTCACAGTGAGGAAAATGGGCCTTAGAGAGGTAAAGGGGTTAAATGAAAACCAGAGAGAAAAGGGCTTGTTGGGGCCACACGGCCAGTGAGGAGCAACGAGTCCATGCTTTCTTCACCACCCGAGGAAACCTAACAGTCTTCTGGGTCTACATGTCCACAAAGGGCTCGCTAGGGACTCCAGCCTGAAAATGTGGTCAGAGGGGTTGATAGGTGATTTCACATATTGAGAACATCACGTTCCAGGCAAAAATCAATCGCTTTAAACCTAGCAGTCATTCAGCACCACGGTCAGGGGCACGACGCTGTCTTTTAAGACCTCGGTATCCAACTGGGTTAGTCAGGCAGGCACCCTCTCTCTGTCTGACTTGTCACTCTAGTCACAGAAGCCGAGGGGGCAGAAGGAGCCTGGAGCCTTGCCAGGGGCTGGGCGGGGGTGGGGGGGGGTGCAGCCCAAGAGCTGGCTTTACAAGAACCAAGGACTTACTCGAGCCTAAGCACAAACAACTATAGACTACTGCAGCACAGAGAAAAGAGCTTAAACTGATAGTTTAGAGCCAGGGTCACAGTCCTAGCTTGCTTCAATAACTCATTGAGTGATCAAGACCTTGGGCAAGTTACCTATTCCAAGACTTTGAGTCTCTGTTTCCACAGGTGTGACCATTCTGCTTGCTGTAAGAGGATACCTATGAAGTGTCCAGCCTCAAGTCTCCCACTGTCTGTTCTTGGCCCTTTGAAGGCATAGCAGACAGGTAAGGTTAGCAAGTGCCTCCCCACTACTTTTCTTGAACACTGTTACAAGTATTTTTAAAGGGAGAAAAGGGAAAAGGAACACAGCAGAGAATATTTAATTACATGAACGTAAAAATGTAGTATTCTAATATACCCAGAGCTTATGCTGTGCCACCATTCTTCAGCTGAATTTACCCGACACTCACCCTACCCTGTCTTTTTGTGCCAGGTCTTAAAGGTCTTTTCAGCCACTTCTGGTGACACGGGGTGTGCTAGGGGGCTGTAACTCCACACACCTCAAGCAGGGCCTTCTCTTAGGTGCCTAGAAATCCAATGAAAGGGTATTAGGGACTCCTTTCAACTTCTGTGAATTAGCTTAGCTGAGGTTCGAGAGACTTGTCTAAGGTCACACAGCCGGGCAGAGTGGCGGGTAGGGGAGAGGAGAGCAGAGTGCGCCTGTGGGGTCGCGTGCCTGCGCCCAGGCTCCTTGCCTTTGTGCCAGCTCAGGCGGCCTGCCTGGCTCCCAGACATTAGCATTCCAAATGGCTCCTAGACGCTTTGTCCCTCCGACCACTGCTGGCTTGGGGTGGGATGGGATGGGGGCAGGGCACCATAAATCTACCTGCTTGTGTGTATGTGTGTGTATTGCGGGTGTGTGGGTGAGAGGGGGTGGTGCAAGATTCATGTGCTGTTTTTCTGGAAGCCAGGCTTGGGCTCAGGACAAAGGCAGAAGAAGGAGAAAGAATCGTTCCACCCAAGCATCTTTCCTGCCTGTGCTTGGGACCCTGTCCAGGTTTCAGGGAGCTGGGGCACAGGCAACCACCTCAGATTGCAGGAGGCTCTGCAGTCATACAAGTGCGGACTCAGCGGAGACCTCGAGCAGCATAAACTTATTTTTAAAAAGTGGCTGAATGCAAAATACCGGGGGGGGCGGGGCGAGGGGCCTAGTGGTGATGCTCGGGACTAGTTATTTGTGCAATCACAGAAAGGTTTCTGAGCCCTTCTTGAGAAAGGGCTCTTTAGAAAGAGGCCTGGAGGTTCCCACCTCGATGCAATTCACACCCATCGAGGGACAGCACTTCCTAGGCATAGGAGCCCTAAAGTTTGCAGTGATTCAACCAAACCCTAAACTTTCCTCTGCTTCCTCCTGAAATGGAGGAGAAGATCTGACAGATAGTTCCAAGGTCAAATCCACCCCCAACCAAGGTGGCAGCCCCAGCAGTAGAGCTGGTTAAAACTGTAGTTTTTATTTTTTTTTAATTCATAGGGCAGAGGACCAGTCTGTGTGCATTGAGTAGCTAATGGCTCCTTAGTAAGCACCTTCAAAAGCAGGAGAGGGACTGGGCATTGGGCGAGTCCATCTGAAGCAGAGCTCCAACATAGACTCTTCACTTCAGTCACTTCGGGAAGTTTGCACCAAGGGAGTCTCCCACCTGTTTGAAACACTACTTCTCACAGCCTTTTTTGTAGAGAAAGTCCTCTTACAAACCCCTCGGTCTTGGCGCAAATACCACCTTCCCTGGCCAACCTCCCAATTCACCCCCATAACTCATACCTCCACCCAGTCTCACCATAACTCATATCTCCACCCAGCACCAATATTCTTTGGCCTTGAATGAAGTCATATACTTGCTGCTGTCCCTGGAGGACAGAGATGGACTTGTGCTTTTTAGGTCAGTCCACAGCCCTCACCCCCAAGGCCCAGCAAGTAAGCAGGCACTGGCTTGGTCAGTGAAACTTGGAGCTCTGATACTTGACCCTGGGCAGTGCCCCCAGGTGGAAAGGTGGCTGCTGTAGAGGTCACCAATAACCTATTAATCTCTTCTTCTTCCCGGGTTAAAACCATGAAACGAAACACTTTTGTTCATGTGTTTGCCGGTTTCCCTTTCTGCCCCAAATCCAGTTCTTGATAATACTAGACATACTTCTCAGAGCTACCTTTAGGGACCCGAAACTAGAGGAGAAAGGAAAAGATCAATTTGAAAGGAGGAGGGCATAAGAGAGATAAATGCAAGAGGAGTTAACCCCTGCAAAGCTGCACCTTTTCTCTCGCTGGAAAGCGACCCACCCACCAGCTCTCTGCCCCTGACCACACCGTGCCAGGTCTGGGGTTGTTTCCCCAGGTGCAGAGGGCCAATCTAAGGAAGCTTCTGGGGTTCAACTCAAAAGGTAGGGTGCCTTTCCTCCAGTTTCCTGTTCCCAAGTGCCAGAAGGACTCTGCGAATTCTTAGAGTTCAGATCTGTTTCCCAGAGGTCCTGGGGATCCCGAAGCCTTGTAGGGAGTTCCAGCAGTGCCCCTGGTGCACATTTTAGTCACCACTGCACACCAACCCTATTCTGGAATAATCAAACTCGAGTGGCTGGAAACCTTTAACAAAAGTTTTGTGATCAAGGCCGCTGGGTGTCTGGGGATGCCAGAGATTCCAGCTGGACACTCCACCATCTCCACATCCCGCGACTCAGATCCACAAGTCACTGCCGCTGCTGCCCCAGCACTGGGTGCATACAATGCTCTCAGAAGACAGGTGAGGCCTTTAAGCAGTTTGGGAACATTCCTGTGATGCGCAACCGGCTGGCAGTTTCTGAGAACTCTTGATTCTTCGATGGGTTATTACTCCCTCCTTTCCCAAATACACAGCAAATCAGGCTAGTGGCATAGGGGAAAGGGTCAGCAGAGCCAGTGAGTAGCCTTAGCTGGAGGCTTGTCTTTTTTTCTAGGCCACTGTCTGGAATGACAAGTTTGCTGCCTTGTAAGTAAAACAAGAAGTCTGGACAATGATTTTTAAAAAGCCTTCTAGCTATTTACTTTCAAGTGTGTATTGCTGACTTGTTTTCCCAATGCAGTCTGTCTGGCCTTCATCCTTGGTGCCACAGCCTCTTAGCCTAGGCCAGAAGAGGGGCCCCAGAGCCCCAGAAAGTTTCACCCCTCTCCTTGGACAGATGCACACTCCCCCTCACTCCTCAAACACACTCAGGAGCAGAGGCTGCGACCCTCCCTCTGCACAATCCGTCCCTTGCCCAGGCTTCTATAAGTTTCTTTTTTTATTGGCTCAAAAACCTCAATTAACCAGTCCTAAATAATTTATGTACAAAATATAGACTTTTCCTGCTATTAAGTCTCATATAATAAATACAGCATGTAAAACAGGGGCGGGGCCATATAATTTATCCTACCAAAATTTACCCCATGCCGCATCACACAATTTAACAAACGGATTTTTTTAAAAAGACACGGACTTTCTGGGTCGCAAGGGGCGGGGAGAGGCTTTCCCAGTGGGCTGGCGCTTTCACCAGTTCCCAGATATTACCACCCTAGCAGGGCAATGGCTCCGAAAAGTGCGCGGCGGAAAAGGCAGATATCGCCTCGGGGATTAAGGCAGAGTGGGGTGGTCCCAACCCCAGACTTGATAGGAACAAGAGAAGCTGAGCGGCTCTTCGGAGGAGAGAAGCTGGCCAGCGGAGCGAACCCGAGAGACCAATATGGATGAAATCACTCCGGGAGGAGGGATAATACGGGGAGGAGTGAAAACAGCCGGTCAAGCCCAGAGACAGACTTGAATTCGAGGAGGGTGGCTGGAGACGGTGGCGTCGCCAATGTTTAGTGATATTATTCTGGTCTTTTTTTTTTTTTCCAGGAGATTTTGGGGTCACCGCGGAGGGGCGTAAAACTCACGCAGCCTGCAATGCCCACTTGCGCGGGCCAGCAGCAAGGATTGCAATTGGCGTCACGCAGAGGACAGGGGACTGAACCCGGCCGGCTATCCCCAAGGGCACCTCGGCTTGCTAGAAGTCAGCAAACCAGAGCTGGAGTGAGAGCCCCGCTGCAGCCACCTCCGGATTCCCGACAGTCTCCTCTCCCACCTCTCTCTTCAACACCCACCGCTCAGGCGCCGGCCGACAGGCCTCATCATGAAAGTCTGAAAACGCCAGGGCGCCGGGGCGCAGGCAAGCGGGGAGGCAGGCGCCTGCAGCCCGGGTCGCTCTCCAGCGATGCAGCGGGGCTCAGGCTGCCTGCCTGAGAGACGGGCGAGTAGACGGAGCCCCAGTCTCCCCCGGAGCCGCCGTCCAGGCTGCCCAGCTCCTCGCAGGGCGTGCGGGCGGCTTCCAGCCATAGAGGCTGTGATCCGCTATGCGCAGCGTCTGCGCAGCGCCCAGATGTAGTTGTGGGCGAAGCGCAGCGTCTCGATCTTGGTGAGCTTCGCATCATCCGGAGGTGGGCAAGACGCCGCGCAGCGCGTCCAGTGCGGAGTTAAGGTTGTGCATCCGATTGCGCTCGCGGTCATTGGCCTTCTTCCGTCGGCTCCGTCGCTGCTTGCTCAGAGCCAACTCACTCTTAGGCCGGCTGCGCCCGCCACGCCGTGCCCTGAGCTTCCTGGCAGCCCCTCGGCAGCCACCCCTTCCGCCTCGGCGCAGTCCCCTGGCCACGAGTGGGGCTGGCAGACGCGGACGCAACGCAGGTCACTTCCTCTTCGAGACTCCGGGAAAGGGCTGCTCCGTCTCGTGGGTTACTTGGACAGCTGGCGCACCCAAGGGGTGAGGTGCCATCCTGCGGCGGGATAAGAGGTACGATAAGGGTGGGTCGGTCACCCGCGCGCAGTTCTCCATCCCGGGGCAGATGGGGAAAATGAGAAAGAGCCACCCCAATCCCCGCCGGAGGACCCCTTTCCCCTTCAGCGCGCCACTCTGCGACTTCCAGGTTTTACCTTGTTTTCGGGCGCAAAAGAAGGAGAGAGGTGGGCGGCAGAGAGCAACCGCGAACTGAGGTGGCCTTTGCGTCGCCAAGTTCAGCTGAGTAGCAGGCGCCGCTGCCTGGGAGTTCCCCCAACCCCAAAGAAGAGACGCGCAAAAGGGGTCCCGGGCCTCTGTTGCCGTCTCCGCGCGGCCAGCGGATTTCCTGCTCCGTAGGTCGTGTGCCCAGTGGCACGCTTTATCTGCTCCGCGGGGGCCAAGGAGCGTGCCTGCCCCGCTGCTTGCCCGCGCCGCCGGCCAATCAGCGCAGGGACCATGGGGCCGCGCCACGCGAGCCCGCTCTCCCCCGCGGGGCACAGCTGGATGCCGGACAAAGGGCCGAGGTCGGGAAAGAGGAGCGCCCACTCTGTTTGCTTTCTCCCGGGCGCTCTGTCCAGCAAACTCTCGGTTTCTCAAAAGACCCTCGCCCAGTGAGAAGAGCCTGGTCTGGCTCGTCTGGCCGTCCCAGACCACTGTTGCTAGTATTCCATCTTTCTTTGGCACCTGTTCAGACCACTCTTGGTACCCTGAAGGAGGCTTTCGGAGCCTTTAGGGTAAGTCGGATCTCCGAGAAATTTAGTCTCAGAGAGGGAGGCACCCTGCCCCAAATCACACGGCAAGGAATGGAACAAAGAGCCCGGTGTCCTGACTACCAGCTTGGAAAAGCGCACGCCGTTTCCCGCCCCCCAATGCCACCCTGCTCTCCTGCACTATGGGTAGGTTAGGAAACACACATAGGGTGATGTTTTAACTGACCTCTTCATTCTGGGGGGGGGAGGTGCGGGGAGTGAGGCAAATACAGATGTCTCTGACACGTAGAGACCTCCTCCTGGGGTTGAAGAGCCCCTCTTCCCATTCCCTAAGATGACGCCCCACACTCCTCAGACGGAGACGCTTAGAACCTTTCCCCATCTCAAACCTAAGACCTCAGAGGCAGAGGGTGGCTGTGGTGGACCCCAGCGGAATTCTACAACTCCAATTGTGGACAGTACCCTAGCGTTTGGGCCAGGGGCTGCGGGGCAAAGAGCTCAGGTGAGAAAGGGCCAGGGGAGGGCCAGAAGTTCACAGAGAGCTCTCGTGTCTTTTTAAACGCCTGTAGTGTGCTTGGCACTGTGGAAAAGCAGATCAAGTCTTTCTCCTCTCAGTCCTCCTGTCCAATCACAGGCGGGGCAGAGGCTGCCAGCGCTACCTTGGTCCAGCCTCACGCCGCGATTTTAGGAGGGATCCAGCGATGAGCATAGGGCAGGGACTCTCCAAAGCCCCTATTAGCGCCATCTGGAAATCTTTCCAAAGTGAGTCCGGACACATCATCCTTCCCTTCTTCCCCCGCCCCTCCCTTTTGTCTCCGCCTCGGACACCCCGTGGTCTTCTGCTTCCGGTCACTCAGGGTGAGGGGTCGCGGCTTCCGCTCCTCTTTCTTTGACCGCGAGGTGCCCGGGGTGAGGCGCTGAGGCTGGCAAGACTAGTTCCAGGTTTATTCTCTGCAGGCATTGAAAGCTTTATTTTCTGGCAGGTCCAAATACCCTGAGCCTTCCGGAAGTTGGCGGAGGGGAGCAGGACCGGGTTAGGAAACTTGAAGGGATGGGTGAGGGGAGGAGGTAAGTTTGCGCATCTGCCCTAGTGACGGGCCTCCTGACACCGGCCCAGGCTGCTTGCAGAGCGGAATTACCTACAAGGCAGAGAGAGGGTAGATATGCTTGAGATCCAGGTATGGGGGCTCTAGGATTGTGTAGGAATAGGGGTGCTGTCCCGATTGCAGCTGTTGTGCGGTTGCACAGGCTCCCTCCCTTGATGCCTGAGAACTGAAGCTAGGGATAAGGCACAGCATCAACAAAGGGACCCCCCGAGACTCTTGGTTAGACATTTTTCTGTTTCTCCTTGGATCAGGATTTGCTCCAAACCTTTCTTCTAGTTATAGAATGAGAACCTGAGGCCCATTTTACAGATGGGGAAATCAAGGCCCCGAAAGGAGAAGTGACTTGACCAAGGTCACACAGTAAGTTCTATCAGAGCCAGATAGAACCCAGGTCCTAAGGCTCCTAGTGCTAGATTTTCCTTTGTGCCTGCTGCCTCTCTTTGATTGGAGGAAAATCCTTTTCCAAGGCAAAACCAGACACCACAAAATGTAAAAATAGGAGAAGTACTGGTCTGTGAGGAATGACAGGGTCAGAGTAGAAAAAGAGGATAGTCTTTATTCCCAGTGCCAAGGGGAGCCAGTGTCTCCTCGTTCTCTATCTCTTTACTTTGCTAGGAGTACCTCATACCCCAGCCTTGCTTGGTTTCTATCCTGTACATTAGGAACTGAGAGAGAAAACCCAAAGCATGCTTCCCTAGCGCTCCAAGACCCAGCCCAGCTTTTCTGGAGGGAGCTCTGGCTATAAGGGATCAAAGCACCGCTGTGGTCCCTGGGGCCTGAAGAGCAGCCCACGACCAAATCTCCCATCACAGAGGCCCTCAGGTGAAAAGCAGAGGCAGAACTCGCCTGGGCTCCAGGTTGCCTCAAGCGGCTAATGGGTACTGGATAGAGCCCCAGGGCAAGCTTCCTGCATTGGGGAAGATTCTGGGGTTCTTGGGAACCTTCTTGACTGGAGAGAATTCTGGGACCCGCTTATGATCTTATCAGCTTCCCAGAACGCCTTCTGCTCAAGACTCTGCAGGGTTTTGTAGTCCGCCACCATTCCGGCTTTGCGTAAAAATCGAGAGGAGCGCGCAGCGGCCAGGGGCAGCTGTTTCTTGAGGCTTGCAAGAACTCTCCACAGCCTCTTCTGGACAGAGGGGCGGGGCTGGAAGGTCGAGGAGTCTAGGGAATTAGAGATGGAGGAGCCATGTCTTCCTTCTCCACTGTAGGGGATGCACAGACGCCTCTCCAAAATCAATTCCTTTGCTTTTGGCAACGGAAGCGCAGGCTGTGACAACTCAGTGCGCGCTGGCTGGATTTGTGAATCAGCTCTTCTAGCGGGGAGCAGAGCTTATTCCTGAAGTCCCCGGCCAGTCTACCACCTCTAATGCTTCCAGGCACCCCCGTGCCCCTCGACTCTCTGAGACCCAGGCTTGCCTGGAAGCTGAGGGGGCCCAGCAGAAAGGCGACATCTTGACGCCTGGAGACCGCGGGCAGATTGGAAAAGAACGAAGGCAGCGGTCCGCCCTTCCGCCTTCCCGTGGGCGGGGAATCTTAGCAGTGCCTGGGAGGCTCTTTGAGAGAGAAGGAGGGAGAGAGGGGGGGCATAGGAGGTTGAATAGCTAATGGCTTGCCGGAGGAGGGGGTGTCTTTCTCTCGCCTTCGCCTCGGCACTGAAAGAGGGGAAGACAAAAATCTGGCGAGCGAGCTACCCGGCCGAGACTGGCCACTTCAAACAGTCCTTCAAACAAAAGGAGACGACGAAAAGAAAGCCCCACCTGTCCCAGTGTTTGCTAAAATAATAATAAATAGATTTCGTTTAATAAATAATTACAAGAGAATTGTAAAGTGGAGTGCTTTGGAAAACATCTACCGCGGGAGTCCGCAGCCAGCCATCACCTAGCTCCCCAAAGCGGGCACTTATTGTTAAGCCACCCCCCAACTAGTTCGCCTCTGATAAACTCTCCCTCCTTTTCACAATGACTGTTTACTCATAGTTAGCACAATATTATACCTTGTGCCGTGATAAACCCAGAGGGAGACCTGGCCCCTGGCCCCTGGGCACACTGTCCCAGAAGCTGACACATGGATTTGGCACCGATCAAGCCTCCCCCCGGGGGCCGTGTACATTGGCCCAATTGCCACCCATTTATAACAGGTTGGCTGCAAGGCCTATCTCGGTCCTATTTGTCTTCTTTTATTGAAAGCATATGGTCTCCAGGGGGCTCACCAGCCCCATATTTCATCTGCCGGGAGCTGGGGCGCTTCCGCAGGCTGTGCTGCTCAGCGCGCTGCTCCCCACCAACGGCTGCTGCGCCAGCTGAGGAGATGGCGGAGGTGGGGTGAGGGAGAGATAAGGCGACTCCTCATTTCCTTTGGGAAAGACGCCTTTCCCTCAGAGACTCCCCCTCCCAGAGCTCAGGGACCTCATGCGCTATTGAGTGGGTGGCCCGTTCTTTTCCTTGGGTAGGTGAGAGGGCACCATATGCCACCCCCAGGGCGCGCAAGGGAGCTCGGCCCAGGGGTCCTGGAACAAAGGGAGGAGAGGGTCCAGGACCTCAGGAGCGCCCGAGGTCTTTATTTCCCAGATCCCCTCTCCCTGCCCACGGCCGCCTCCCCCCGGGCGTTCGAAGCCCGGCCGCACAGCGCCTGGAAACAAAGTGTCCACATTGTCCCCGTGGCCGACGGAGACAGTGAATGAGTGAAAAGGTGCATTGCGCATCAAGACACCTGTTGAAGCGGCGCTCTTCTCAGCGTCTCTCTCTGTTCTGCCCGGCCAGGGGGAGTGGGGAGTGGAAGGGGGGAGAGATACAGTGATTTGTAGCGACATATGTTGAGCAGATCGTGTGTACTCTTCACAGGGAAACATGCACCCTCGCTCCCATAACACCCCGCGAGAAGGAGCAGCTGCTCTCCTCACCTTCTCCCGACATAATACCTGGGCCAGGCACTTTGGCGTCGCCTTTTGAGACTCCAGCTCTCCCCCACCCCTCTGCTTTCCGCCCCCACCCGCCGCCCCAATCTTGGCAGCTTCGCTGTAGGACTTTATTGTCAAATTTAACAGATGCACGTTTGTTCCCAGCGCCTGGCCTCAAACACACACACACACATACACACACGCAGGCACACACAGAAAATGCGACTGACACACAGATGCGGAGCGAGAAATGTCCATATGCCCGGCTGCGCGCCCACTCGGGCAGGGGAAACAAACAGGGGAGGGAGGCCAACTCCGGGCGCCTCTAACTTCGCACTGGCCCTTGGGCGCGATGGCGCACGGCGTGGCGCCGCGCGGCGCTGGAAGCCTGGAGAGCGCATGGCTGTGGACACAGCGCGGAAGAAAGGCGGCAGGAAAGGGGCCCTTGGGAAGAGCAGGGAGGACCAGCAGCTCTGGACGAGCCGATTAGGCACTGTCCGAAGTCTGGCTCTCGCTTTAAACCTCTGGACTTTTAAACTTCTGAGTGGTGAAGACGCCTCGGTCCTCCTGGGATTGCCAGAAGTGAGCAATCACCTGAGGCGCATTTTGGGGCAGGCCCGTACTGGAGGCGTCCGTATGACACACTTCTTCTGCCCGCTCATCTCCTTGATGGGTCGCAAATTTCCCACATCTGAGCTTCGCTAATAGCACGTGATGGAAGAGCAGTGGATGGGTGACAATGGGCCTGGCTCTGCCACACTCCCTGTGCCACCCTGAGCAAATTATTTCACCTGGGCATCAGTTTCTCAACTATTAAAGGAAAAAGCTGTGGAGTTCTGCAAAATTTAAAAGTCTTGGATACCAGTGGTCCTTAGGCTGGGAGTGGAGGAACCCAGAGAGAGTGAAACTCCTCCACCTCCAATCCACTCCCCAGATCTGAGTTTTCTGGCAAAGGGTCTTTCCACCAACAGTTGGGGGCTGGGGTAGTTGTGGTGGGAAAGACAGGTATGGAAGGGTTTAAGAGCCATACTCTGTCCCTTCCATCTTTTGATTCTTGGCGGCACAGGTAACCTGTGGGCCACTGTGACACTCAGTGACATGTCAGGCATGCCTGCTGATACCAAGACTTTCAGACCTTCATCTTTTCCAGTGCTGGGACAGAGCTGGAAGCTGGGTGGTGGGTACTTTGTTCTTGGCACCTTTTTCTCCAGGCCTGTTTTGGAGAAAAAATGTGCCTCTCCCACCCTCATTGTGAGCTTGGATGAGCAACCTTTCTCAACTTTACACAAATATTTTTTTTTTCTGTGTATTTTGACTCAATGTGGTCTAATATTGCTGAGATCCACTGGCCCCAGGCAGGGGCATGCCTCTTTGAGAGAAGTCTTCTCTGTAGAAGTCACGGCTTGCACTGGCAGGGGAAACTCTGCCTAGTTTTCCTTCTATTCCCTATTCTGATGCCCTCTTCCACTCACCCCAAGTCCCACAGGGATTCTGTCCAGAAAACAGTAGTAAGAACAAAAGGTGTCAGGACTGCTATGAGTTGGGGGTAAGGGCAGGAGGAATCTCTCCACATCACTTCTTAGGTCACCATGAATGAGATGCTCATCTGCCTTCCAGTAGTCAGATTGGGAAAGCAGGAAGGGGACAGGGCAGAAAGTTGGGGAATGTCAAGAATTATTTCTAGATTAACTCTGTGGAGAATCAACAGATGCAATGTAATGTGGTTTTCCACATAGTACTTAATAACACTAATATCACATAGAACTTCGAAGGAGGCGGACCGCTCTCTCACACAACCTGTGGGGGAGCCAGGAGAGGATTTTTCTTATTTCCATTTTTAGGTGAGCAGTCTGAGGCTCATGGGCAGAGACCCAAGACTGGAATTCCACTTGCCCTTGTCCTCTCCGGCTACTTGGGCAGAGAATCTTCATTTGTCATCCTTCTGCGCCCCCTACCCCACTGTCACACTCTAAGATCTTCACCTTGCCACCCTCTTTGGGGCCCTTTGGAGGTGGGGCAGTTCTCAGCTGGGCTGTGGGGCCACAGGCAATGGAAGGGTTCTAGGAGCAATAAATCATGGAGGCTTTTTCCTTCTCCTGTCTTTCCTTCTCTGTTTTTCATGAGCCTCGCTAACTCCCTCAGTGTTGGGGAGACAGGGCCAGGCTTGCACAGCCTTGAGTGCGAGTGCCACACTTGCCTCACTCCTGCCCGACCCTGCTATGGGGGCAGTAAGCCTTCATATTTCCTCTTCTTTAGACCTTAAAATAGGTGGTTCCAGGTTTTTTTTTTTTTCTTATTTCTTCTTTTATTATTTTTAAATGTGGCACTATCAGAAAATTATTTTAGGCACACCCTTCAAAATGTTATGTTAGCTATTCATTATTCTTTATATATGATGTGCAATATAAAAACTTATGCAAAATATGATTTGTTAAAAATTATAGATCTCTTTCTGTATAAGTAGAGGGAAAGAGAATGGGATTTTTGAGACAGATAGGCCTGGGTTTCCAACTTCCGCACCTAGTGGCTGTTTATTTTAACCTTGGCCTATTGACTCAATCTCTCTGAGGCCCTCCATTTCTCGCTATAATAGAGTACCTACCTCATGGGGCTCAAAGAGATCTAACTCTTGTCAAGTGATCAGTATATAGTGAATGCTCAATCATTTATGAAAATTATTTAATGCATACATTATAAAACATAGCTCCAAAGAAATTTCACCCAGGAAATAGTAATAAATGTAACTAATATGTGATTCTTCTTGTGCTTCCCCCTCCAGGCAACCCACTTTGAAGCCTGCTGCCTTAACCTCAAACAGTATCATCAATAGTTTGTGACACAGGTTTATTATTTGACCAGCACTTTCTCACCCATTATTATTTCTTTATTGAAAACCAGTGAGGCAGCATGAGTCAGAGGTCATCATCCCATTTTAACATATGAAGAATCTGAGGCTTTTTAGAGAGGGTCATGTAACTCACCAGGTGCACCCAATTTTGTATCATTGAATGAGAATAAGAAATCTAGGTTGTCTGACCTCAAGTTATGCCTCTTTTACTACTGTCATGCTGTAGTTCACAGTTTATGACTGGTTGTAAAACCAACCCAGTTAGTCTCTTGCTGAACGACTATCAGAAAAGAGGGTGTGGGCTAATCAATGAGGCTAGATGGTGGTGTGTGACTATGGCTTATTCAGTCCTGTCCACCAGAAACCACAGCGGGCTTGGAGACTCCCTGACGTGTGACCTTATTTGATGGGTGGGGTACATTTTGCAGATGCAGGTATAGAGGGGAAAACTTTTATGAAGAGCTCCAAATCTGTGCAGGAAGCTGCAAATCAAATTCCTGTCAATGCAATTGCCCAGATACCAAGATGGCCCAGGTCATCTGTTCCATAAATGTTTTAAGGGCCATTATGAGAGGCTGATGGCCAGCTGTTCCCCAGTCACAGAGATTAGACCAGGGAGAAATGGCTTGAAATGGAAAAGCAGGGATTTAGGCTATTGGTGACACCCGTCTTTCCTAACAGATAAATATGGCAAGAGTCCTTTCTGATGATATAAATCCTTTATGTAGAGACTTCCCATTCTCTGAGCTGGTGTAGTTGTGCAGCCTGCTTAGAGGTCCCTGAGGGATGGACTGATTGACCCAGGAGATCTCTCTCTCCCCATGATTTTTATCACCATGAATAGTTAGGATGACTATTCAGTTGTACAGAACATATTGGAGAGTCACCTGTCGCAGAAGCCATTCAAGATCTAGGTGGTATTCATGCTACCTTTTTTGTTTATTTGTTTGTTTTGGGAGCTTCTTTTGCTTTCTTCTTCTTATTATTTTTGGTTTGTATCTATCTATCTATCTATCTATCTATCTATCTATCTATCTATCTATCTATGTCTTTTATGTATGTATGTATGTATGTATGTATTTTTAATTGAAGAAATGATTTAAATTGTTTCCCCCTTCTACTTCCCCCCTCCTCTGCCCCTACCCTCTGGTAACCACTAGTCCATTGTCCATGTCCATGAATCTGTTTGGCCTGCTCATTTGTTGCTTTCCAGGTTTATATCCCACATATAAGTGAATCATGTGATTTTTCAACTTTTTCTATCTGGCTTATTTTGCTTAGTTGATTATTTCAAGGTCCATCTATGTTGTTGGAAATGGCAGTATTTCATCTCTTCTTATAGCTGAGTAATATTCCATTGGTATATATGTACCACAGCTTCTTTAGCTAATCTTCTATCGTAGGACACTTTGGTTGCTTCCATGTCCTGGCCGCTGTGAATAATGCTGCTATGAACATTGGTGTGCAAATATCTTCTCGATATGAGTTTTCAAGTCTTTGGGGTAAATACCCAGTAAAGGGATTGCTGGATTATATGGTAGATCACTTCTTGGTTTTTTGAGGAAACTCCATACTGTTTTCCATAGTTGCTGTACCAATTTGCAGTCCCACCAGCAGTGTATGAGGGTTCTCTATTTCTCCACATCCTCTCCAGTATTTATTACTTGTCTTGTTGATTAGATCCCAAAAGACTTGAAAACTCATATCTGAAAAGAATTTGCACACCAATGTTCATAGAATTGCAAAAGGAATAAATTTTTTCCATTTTTTTTCTGACAATTGTTATTAGAGTATAGGAACACTATGGATTTTTGAACATTGATTTTGCACCCAGAAACTTTACTGTATTTGCTTATTGTTTCTAGTAGTGTTCTTGTGGAGTTTTCTGTATCAGGTATCATATCATCCGCAAATAGTGACATCCATTTGGATGACTTTTATATCATTTTCTTGTCTGATTGCACTTGCTAGGACCTCCAATGTTATATTGAATAACAGTGGCAATAGTGGGCAGCTTTGCTTCGTTCCTGATCTTAGAGAGAAGGTTTTGTTTTTCACACATTAAGTATAATGTTGGCTGAGGGTTGTTTGTCATATATGGCCTTTATTGTATTAAGGTATTTTCATTCTATACTGATTTTGTTAAGTGTTTTGATCATAAATGGATGCTGTATCTTGTTGAAGGCTTTTTTGCATCTATTGATATATCATATGATTCTTATTTTTTAATTTGTTTATGTGGTGTATCACATTAATCGATTTGAGTATGTTGAACCATCCCTGTGCCTTGGGATGAAGCCCACTTGGTTGTGGTGTATAATCTTTTTAATTGTTGTATTCGGTTCGATAATATCTTATTTAGGATTTTTGCATCTGTGTTCATGAGAGATATTGGTCTGTAGTTTCTTTTTTTGTGTTATCTTTACCAGGTTTTGGTATCAGGGTAATATTGGCCTCATAAAATGAGTTGGAAAGTATTGCTCTCTTTGATTTTTTGGAAGAGTTTGAGGAGAATAGGTATTAAATCTTCTTTGAATGTTTGGTAGAATTCACTGGTGAAGCCATCTGGTCCTGGACTTTTACTTTTTGGTAGGTTTTTGATGATTGTTTCAATTTCCATACTGCTATCAGTCTATTTAGATTTTCCAGTTCTTCTTGATTCAGTCTAGGAAGGTTGTATTTTTCTAAGTACTGTCCATTTCTTCTAGGTTATTAAATTTGGTGTTATATACTTTTTCATAGTATTCTTGTATGATCCTTTTATTTCTGCAGTGTCTGTCATAATTTCCTCTTTCATCCTGATTTTGTTTATTTGTGTCCTTTCTCTTTTTCTTTAGTGAGTCTAGCCAGGGGTTTGTCAATTTTATTAACCTTCTCAAAGAACCAGCTCTTTGTCTTTATTTTTTTTTTTTTTTTTGTTCAATTTCATTTATTTCTGCTCTAATTTTGATTATTTCTTTCCTTCTGCTGACTTTAGGCTTCATTTGTTCTTCCTTTTCTAGTTTTTAAGATAAGCATTATTTGTTTATTTGGGCTCGTTCTTGTTTTTGGAGGTAGGCCTGTAATGATATGAACTTTCCTCTTATGACTTTTGCCATGTCCCAAAGTTTTGATATGTTGTACTATCATTATCATTTGTTTCTATGTATCTTTTGATCTCTTTTTTATTTCTTCTCTGACCCAGTTATTCTTCAGTAGCATATTGTTTAATCTCCATGTATTTGTGGTTCTTTCTGCTTTCTTTTTACAGTTGATCTCTAGTTTCAAAGCATTATGATCAGAGAATATGGTTGGTATGATTTCAACCCTCTTATATTTGTTGAGGCTATCTCTGTGTCCAGTATGTGGTTGATTCTTGAGAATGTTCCATGTGCACTAGAGAAGAATGTATAAGCAGTGTTTTGGGATGAAGGCTCTGTATATGTCAATTATGTCAGTTGGTCTAATGTGTCATTTAAGGATGTTATTTCTTATTGATTTTCTGTTTGGATGATCTGTCCATATCTGACAGTGGGTATTTAGGTCCCCTACTATGATAGTGTTTTGGTCTGTTTTCCCTTTAGTTCTGTTAGTAATTGCTTTACATATTTTGGGGCTCCCTGATTGGGAGCATAGATATTAATAAGTGTTATGTCTTCTTGGTGCATGATTCCCTTTATCATTATGAAGTGTCTCTCAGTATCTTTCTTTACTTTTTTTATTTTGAAGTCTATTTCGTCTGATATTAGTACGCTACTCCCGCTTTTCTCTGAATGCCATTTGCTTGAAATATCATTTCCACCCTTTCACTTTGAGTCTATATTTGTCTTTGGAAATAGATTGTCTCCTGGAGGCAGCATGTGGTTGGGTTTTGTTTTTTTTGACCAATTCTGCAACTCTGTTTTTTATTTGTGAGTTCAGTCCATTTACATTTAGGGATTATTGAAATATGAGGTCTTCTTATAGCCATTTTTCTTTTGCTTTCTGGTAGCTCGTGTTTCCATTGCTTCCTTATCCTTGTGTTTCTGTTTTCTTTATTTTGGTTGGCTTTTGTGGTTTTCCCTCTGGTCCTTTTTGTTTTATGTTATATACTTCAGTTCTGAATCTTTGGTGTGTGGTTACCATTATGAATATGTAAAGGATAGTTATATATATACAGTTGTCCCTTTTCTTCTGCACGTGCCTTATCTCCATTCCCCTTTGCGAATTTGGATCTTTGAATCCTCCCATTTTCAGTCATTGTCTCAGTTTGTCCTTATGTATGCTGAATGTTCATTACTATCTTGCTGTAGCAAATCTCTTCTTATTTTAAAGCTTATAATGCCCTGTACTAGTAAGGGTTTCACTCTTCTGCTTCTATCAGCCTGCTAGTCACCTTACTCCTAATCATGTATTATATTATTTTTGTCATTTTTTTTTAGGCGACTGACCCCTTTCAGAATTTCCTGTAGTGCAGGCCTTAGTGGAGAATTTCCTCAGTTTGTATGTCTGGAAAGGTCTTTATTTCTTCTTCATATCTAAAGGAGAGCTTAGCTGGATACATTATTCTTGGCTGGTAGTTCCTTTCATTTAATAGTTTGAATATTTGATTCCACTCCTTTCTGGCCTGAAAATTTGTGCTAAGAAATCCAACGATGTCTGAATGGGTTTTACTTTATAGGTTACCATCTTCTTTTCCCTGGCTGCCCTGAGAATTCTGTCTTTGTTGTTGATTTTTGATCATTTTAATACAATGTGTCTTGGTGAAGGCCTTTTTGGGTTGAGATAATTGGGTGTTTCTGTTGACTTCTTGAATTCCAAGCTCCAGCACATTCCTTAGATTTGGGAAATTCCTGTCAACTATTTGTCTGAAAATGCTTTCTAATCCCTGCTCCTTTTCCTCCCTTCAAGAATGCCCATTATTCTTATGTTTCCTCTCCTGATGGTATCAGCTAGTTCTTATTTCTCTTTCATTATTTTTCATTCTTCGGTTTTCTCTCTTCTGATTTATTTTAGATTTCTGTCTTCGATATCACTGATTCTTTTCTCCATTTGGTTACTCTATTTCCCAAGCTTGTTATTTCATTTTTCAACTCTTGCAGTGTGTTCTTTATCTCCAGAAGGTCTATTCGGTTCTTTTTGAGGGTTTCATCTCCTTGCTAAAGAACTCATTATGCTCATCTAGTTGTTTTTCAATTCCTGAAATTGTTGATATAATTTGTTTCGGATCTCATTGAGTTTTTTTCAGAAGTACCATCCTGAATTCTCTGTCATTTAAGTCACATATTTCTATGTCCATAAGATTATTTTCTGGAGATTTTTCTCTTTCTTTCTGAGATGTCTTGTCACCTTGGTTGTTCATGGTGTTTCATGAACTATTTCTCCACCTGGGCATTAATGGAGGTGTATTCTATTTTTTTTTTCCAGAAAGAAGATTTATTATATTATGGTTTCTAGCCTGGTTTTTTTGGTTTCCAGTAGTGGGTGTCTAAGCTTCTTGATCTCTGCTTTCTATAAGTCTTAATAATGTCTTTTTTTCCCTTCTAGTTGTTTGATCATGCTCACTACCCTCAGTCTCAGTTCCTGTCAGTGTTAGTGACAGTTTCAGTAGTGTTTGCTCAGATTCCCCTGCAACCCCGTGGTATTCAGTCGGAAAGTATCAGAGGAGGGGCCTCTGGGTTGGGGAATGGGGCTGCGGCTCAGCCTCAGTTTTGCAACTGCAGCTGGTAAAAATCAACTGTTGTTTCTCTGCTGTCACTCATTTCCTGCTGTTCCATTTCTCTGCCTCTGCCCTGATGACTGGCCCCTGCCACCGGCCACGTGGAGCTCAATGCACTCCCAGGCAAGGGTGTTCAGGGAGCTCGCTGCACCTTCTCTCCTCCCTCTCCTCCTATAGGGAGCTCCAGCTGCAAGAGTCAGCTTCTTTGTTTCTCCAATCTACTGTCTGACTCCCAGGGTTGTGACCTGTGGTAGCTCTTATGTGCAGATCCCGCACTCAGATGTGCTGGTGTGCAGTTTGGGTGTTTTTGTTGAGTTTTAGATTTTCAGCTTATTGTTATTTCAAGGGAAGAGATCCAGGGACATCTCTCACTCTGCCATATATTCTGATGTCACCCATTGCTACAATTCTTAACGTGAGTGAATTGGTATTAACACCAGTCCCCTTCTGAAAAATTACAGCCCAACAGCGCAAACCCATGATGTGCCATGTGTGAGAAATATCAAGGACCTGGGGGTTAGGGCTAAATAAAACCTTCACTAGCATATGGTCCTCACCAATAAATTGACAAATATTTGGGAACCAAGGCTCAGAAAGGAAATCTGTCTTGTCCAAGGTCAAGTCCCAGAGTCCTTGCTCTGTGTTGCTCTCATTTAGTAGCCATCGTTCTCTGCCTGGTATGTGGAAGTCCCTTGTTCTGTGTCTCTCTCAATATAGGATTGAAAATTTAGAGTTTTAGGAGGGGGTTCATGTTGAAAATTTAGCAAGGACATTGTAAAGGGTGAATCTCCAATAGGGATCAGCTTAACGGCCCCAAGCAGGTAAAGATTATGTGAGACTGGGCATCTGGGTGGTCAGTGGGAGGTTGGTAGGAACATGAAAATGAGTGGAAGGGGCTGCTCAGACCCTTATGGCTGCTACAAACTCTGATGCAGGTGATGGAGCCAAGTCTTTGGGGATGATGGAAATGGAGAAGGGGAGGTATATTCTTCCCTTTAAGGGCACAACCTGGAAACTGTATACATTGTTTTTGTTCATGTTTCCATTGGCTAGTACTTAATCACATGGCTTCATTTAGCTGCAAGGGAGGCTGAGAAATGAAGTCTGAAATTTATGTGACCATATGCCCAGCTATAAATTGGAATTCTATTACTAATAGGCTTTGCCACACTTAATCATTGGAAAATAAGAACTTATGTTCCTTGGACTACAGAAGAGATCCTTAATGTAGTGTCTACCCCATACTGTCACTCCAGCCTAGGGCTCCTGAGGATTGTGAAACCCAGAAGATGGTAGGCAACATTCTGTGTGTGGTTACATCTCTCCGAGAAAATTCAGAGTTTCATTAGGTATTAAGGGACCTGTAGCCCCCTTCTCCAATATTAAGAAATAGCTGTCTGAAGATTGCTGAGCAATTTTGAACAAGTCATGCAATCTCTCTGTCTTTTTTTTTTTTTTTGAGAATTCTTTTCTCTTCTACAGAGATGTACCAAGGCTTTGAGTGGATAAAGAGCTTTGAATAAAAGTTGTGACAAAACAAAATGAAAAGGCCTGTCAGTCATATAGCACACATTGAGGTCTGAAGTGAGCCAAGCAGTGGAGATAAATCCAGTCCTTGCCTCAAGAGCCCAGAGTTTTATGGGGAGACAGACACCTAAACCAATAATTACAGATCCCTTCTGCATCTGTTACTCCAGAATAGGCCATTAGTAGCCCAGGAGTCTGTAAATTTGGCAAGCGCTTCAGGTGCTTTCGTTATGAAGCCAGAGTTGGGTACAGGCTATAGATGATGAGCTTACAAGCTTCTAATGAGGTCACTGCAGGCAAAGACGCAGGAACCAAGGATGACAGGAAGAGTTCTGGTCTCTGGGTTCTAACTCCAGCTCAGTGGAACTGTAGACTGCCACTTGTTATCAATGAAGAGGCAGTACAAGGAGTGACCAAGAGCAGAGTCTGGAGTCCAAGCTGTGTATGAATCTTAGTCTCTTTGTGGTGTTGGACAAATTATTCAATTTCTCTATCCTTGATTTTTTTTTTGTCTATAAAATGTAGGCAATAATAGTACTCACTCCTAGGGTTGTTCTTGGATTAAATGAGTTAATAGATGTCTAACGCTTAGGATAGTGCCCAGCTTGTAGCAAGGGCAATGCTTTCCTGAGGGTTACTGTGTACCGGCCACTGGGTTAGTGAAAGAGATGTACAGAAGAGCAAAATATTACTGTCTCTTAAGGAGCTGACAGCCAGTCCACTTGTTGAGGCAGACATTAACAAAACAATCGTATGAATAGATGACGACAAACTCTGGTGAGTGGTGTGCTTTAGGATGCAATACAAGCTTGGGGTCAAGGTGTTCTAGAGATAAGACTAACACATGTAAAGGCACATTTGATTCAGTCAAAGAGCCTTGGGGAGGGGGCCCTAGAACAAGGAAGAGAGGTTTGAAATGAAGCTGGAGGGCCGGCCGGGCTCCATTTGGTAGGGCTGGGCCCTGTAGCGCTTTGCGGGTATTTGCCCTGAGAGCAATAGGAAGCCACTGAGTGGTTTTGAACTGGGGACTCATATATTCATAATGTACTTTTATGAAAAGATCAGTATGTATGTGAAGAGCAGACTGGCAAACACAGAGGGGAAAGTAAGAAGCCTTACAGGTGAGAGAGAATGGGGCTTGGCTGGAGTCAGAGCATGGAGAGAAATGAGAGGACTTAGCTGAGAGAGGGAGGGTGGGCAGAGTCTGGTGATAGGTTGAATATGGGGCATTAGGGAAGGGTTAATAGAAATGATGGTGGTGCCTTTAAATGAGATGGAGATCACTAAAAGTCATGTCATGTTTGGTGCCTTTGAGATGTTCAAGTGGAGACACTGAGTGGACTATTGACCACACAGATCTTGATGGAGGTCTGGGCTGGAGATGTACCTTTGTGAGCCATCTGAATATAGCCAGTGTTTGTGTGTAGATGAGATAGTTTAGGGAAACTTACATGGAGTGAGAAGAGAAGAGACTAAGAATGAGTCACAGGAACTCCAACCTTTAAGAGCAGAAGAGAAGAGGAGGAGCCAAGGAGACAGAGAGGGAATGGCCAGGAGGGTGTGCTGTCCTGAAGGCCAAGGAAAGGATCTCTTATTTCTGCCTGAAATAAGACACCATGTATGAAACAGCTTGGGTGAGAGTTCATATAGGAAAGCATTGTCATTACAAATATAGTGTGTGTGAATGTGTGCTACAAACAGCAGAGACTTAGATTACTACCTACCAGAATGGGTGGTGAGAACTCAGTGCAGAGCAGGGAGACACTGTGGAATTCATCCTTGACCTTGTTGTTGTTTTTTTTTTAGCAAGTTCTTGCAGGTTCATATTTTATACCCAAGCCATGCTACAGGGACATTGGGGCGGGGGGAGGGGCGGGGAAGGATCAGGGAATCAGGGAAAAAGACTAGGAGAAAGTAGGAGGTGATAGTTCTGAGATTAAAATATGCAGTTTTTTCCAAAGCTGCACCTTAGGGAAAAAAGCTGTTTCCACTTCTCCACAGGCCTCTCTGGCATTCCAGTTCCAACATCAATCTCCTGTCTTAGGATACCCACATTGCATTGTGTACAATCAGGGGGCTCATGTCATAGCAAACAAGGTGAGGGAATCAACTGAGGATCATGGAATCCACTGGTCATTTCATATGTGGCACCTTTGAGAAGCTCCTGGGCTAACGGAGTCTTGGAATGGCCTGTGGATGGCACTGCTGAGTTAGCAAGAATGGGACACCATCCTCCACAACATAGTATACATTCTAAGACAACACACTACACAGTGCTGTGTACTCAATAAGTTAGAACACATGTTCCAGGAATCAAGAGAGTGGAAGCCAGAGTAGCCCTACTTTCCATCACACTCAATGACCCTCTTGAGAAATTTAGCTTTCTATCCCCACTGCTTTGAACACAGAGACCTTATGAACCCAAAGGGGGATACTCTGCCAGGAAATAGAACAAGAGTGCAATTGAACTACAAGTTAAGGCTGCATATCAAGCTCCTTGAAGCAATGAGCCGCCATCTTGATAGGAGTGATTAACCTCAATCCCTAGAAAGATGTAGGACTGTTGTTACACAGTAGGGGCAGGGAGTAGTTGGTTTGCTACTCAGATGATCTGCTTCGGTGGATCTTGGAACTACCTTGCCCAGTTTTGGTGGTAAATGGACTAATGTAGCAGCCACACCCTGAGTAGGGCATGGTGATGGTGGCTTAGACCTCTCAGGAATGAGTCGGGTCATGCCATCAGGTAAACCATTGAGATCAACAGAGACGCTACTAGTGCTGAAGGAACTCAAGAATGGATAGAAAAGGAGGGAGGTTATATGTATCAATTATGGCCCAAGATCAGTTGCGACAGTGGATATTGTTTTCTTTTAGCTGTTGCCTTCATTTTCTGAGTTTTCCCACAGAAAATTAAAACCTGGCAACATGTGGGTTATTACACGACGTGGCCAGAAATTCCAGATGGGCCTGGGAGGACCCAGAATTCAGACAGACTCACATAGTAGCGTGGCTGATGGGGTAATCTGAATATCAGGCAAAAAGAGTGGGGTATGGCGGGGTGAGGCTAGGTTACCAAGTGTGTGTGGTGGGGGCTATTAGAGACTGGAGTTGGGAATGGAGCCTGAGGTGGAGGGGCAGAAGAGGGTCCCAGTCTTCAGAATGACTTTGTGGAAAGGCAGGACCTCAGCATGACACAGGAGAAGGGACGCTAGCTTGGGAACCCAGGTGTCATGTCTGGGTATGCTTGGTGACTCAACAGGTGGCTGTGTGATGAGGAAGTATAGGATGAGGAAGAGGACCTAGACCCGCAGCAGGAGGCCCGCCAGAGCGGGGACAGAAAGGAGATATGGCTGGATTATCATGAGCTGCTCTGGCTGTGCAGTGCCAAGACCCCCTCTCCTCTGCCAAGAGATACAGCCATTTCTCAGTGGCCTGTTTCATCCCTGGGATGTTTCCCCTCAGGTCCCCTCCTTGCCTTTCCCTGGCTCTGCTCTGAGTTGCAGGGAGCCGACCTCCATGGGCTGTGTCTCCCAGGCTCTCAGGAAAATTGGCTTCTTCCTGGGATCAGCCAATAAATGGGTAGACACTGATGGAAGGTTAAATGATGGGAAGAAGAGGAATCAGGCTGTTTCTTACTTTTCTTGTCTGTTTAAGGTGTCAACTCTAGCAGCAAGTTTACCAATTAAATTTTTTTACTTCTCTTCTCTAGCTCTGGTTTTTCACAAGCATATATGATATTATTGGTAGGTTTTTCGTGGATGTCCTTTATAAGTTTGAGGAAGTTCCCTTCTATTTCTAGTTCACTTAGAGTTTTAATTATGAGTAGGTGTTGCATTTTGTCAAATACTTTTTGTGTATCTTTTAAGATGATTGCATAATTTTCCTCCTTTATTCTTTAATGTGGTAAATATATTGATTGATTGTTTAAAATGTTAAACCAATCTTGCATTGCTGGGATAAATTTTACTTGGTCACGGTGTACAGTAATGTGCCATATAAGACATTTTGGTCATTGATGGACTGCATACATGACAGTGGTCCCTGAAGATTATAATGGAGCTATCACCGACTGACATTGTAGGCATCATATAGTCATACCACAATGCATCCCGTATGTGTTTGTGGTGATGCTGGTGTAAACAAATGTACTTAGCTGCCGGTAGTATAAAAGTATAGCACATACAATTATCTATAGTACATAATACTTGATAATGATAATAAATGGTTATATTACTGGCTTATATATTTGCTACACTACACTTTTTATCATTATTTTAGAGTGTACTCCTACTTATATAGAAAAGTTTGCTGTAAAGCAGTATGCCATGCTATGCTGACAGCAGCTTCATACATCTTGCGTTTACCCTGTCTCACGATTGCATAATTTTATCTTATGTTTCATTTAATCTCATGTTGTTTTGTACAGTAACATGCTATACAGACCTGTAGCCTAGGAGCAATAGGCTATACCATATAGCCTAAGTGCACTCTATAACATTTGCACAATGAAATATCCCTGATGATGCATTTCTCAAAATGTATCCTTGTCATTTATTAGCACGACTGTATTTATCCTTTTTATACGTTGCTATAATTGATTTGCTAATATTTTTCTTAAGGACTTTTAGCTCTAGGTTCAGGAAGAATATTTGTCTGTAATTTTCCTGTGTAGCCTTTGTCAGGTTTTGTTATCAGAGCTTTTCCGCCACACAAAAATGAATTGAGAGGCTGAGCAATTTATGGTCTCTCAACTCCAAATCCATCCTTCTTTGCCTCCTCTGTGATAAAAGAGATGGGCATGTAAATATTTCTTTTTTTTGCCAGCTGGCACCATGTTAAGCCTTGTCAGCAGAGGGTGCTGGAGGGACGCTGGAGGAGTAAAGGATTTCTCTTTCTGCAAGCAGTGTGAGCTTTCTCCAGTGCTCAACGTGATGGCTCCTCCAGCACTCTGTTCCTGCAGAATGTGGCAGCCAGCTGGGCCTGGCAGCCAGCAGCTTCCCTGGGTACCTCCAGGTGGCTTTATAGTGGAATGCTGCTGCTGAAGCATCTTCCCACAACGACCCACCCAGAAACTTCCTAGCTAGTCCTGAAGCGCAGTACCTCACTCTGATTGACTTACTGCTGCCCCCAGAAGGCTGGTTTCCAGCATGGCACTGCAGGCATCTCAGCGACCTCTCCACCATCTAATGAGCCATGCCACGTCCTCTTTGGCAGGGTCTGGATCTCAGCCCAGAGAGAAGGTCTTTGTGGCTGCGCTATCTTACCCCCTAGGGATAGTGGCTACTCTTTATGTTTTCTTCTCCTATATTCAGAGATTTCTTTAACGGTAGCTAGACAATTCCCCCCCCCTTTTTTTCCCCCAATCTCCTATTAATACTTCTTTATATTAAACTTCAAATTACTGTTTGAATTACCATGTGGTTTCTATTTCCCAAATGTACCTTGTATGATACAGAATTTCTACCTCCTTTTCTATTTTCTGGAATAGTATTTAAGATATAGTTTCATCCTTAAAATTTGTTCACTGTATTTCCTTATTATTCTTTTAAAGTCTGTAGGATCTCTAGTGATACCACCCATTTCATTCCTGATACTAGTAATTTGTATCCTTTTACTTCTTGATAAGTCAAGTGGGGGGGGGCTTATCAATTTATTAATCTTTTCAAAGAATAAACTTTTGTCTTTATTTATTTACTCTTTCATTTGTCTCTTTCCATTTAATTGAATTCTGCTCTTAGTTATTATTTTTTCCTATTTACTTAGGGTTGAATTTCTTCTATTTACTTCTTTTTAGCTTCTTAAGGTAAAAATCTAGATAATTGATTATTTTATGAAATAGGCATTTAAAGTGGTACATTTCCCTCTAAACACTGCTTTCTTTGCATACCACAAATTTTAATATGTTTTATTTTCATTATTACTCAGTTCAAAATATTTTCTTTTTATTTCTTTCTTTTTTTTTTTTTTTGAGCCACGGGTTATATAGAAGTATGTTATTTAATTTCCAATTACTTTTTTCCTCTAAATATTTTATTGTGTATTGGTTTCTAATTTAATTCCATTGTGACTGGGGAAATACTCTATAAATGTTCACCTTTTTGAAGTCTATTAAAATTTATGGTCTAAAATATGGTCTTTCTTGAATGTTCTATCCACACTTGAAATTAATTTATATTATGTGATTGTTGGGGTACCATTCTGTAAATGTCAATTAGGTCAAATTGGTTGATAGTGTTACTCAAATTTTCTTTATCCTTCCTTTTTTGGAGGGGTCTATTTCTTTTATCAGTTTTTGAGAGAGGGGTGTTAAAATCTCCAGCTATGACTGTGGATTTGTCTCTTTTTTATTGTTGTTCTGTCAGTCTGGCTTCATAAATGTTGAAATTCTGTTATTAAGTTCATACATTTTAGTAATTGTCATATCTGGTCAATTAATTGTCTTTAACCTTATGAAATGACCCCTTGGATCCCTTGTAATAGGATCTGCTTGAATCTACATCATCTGCATTATACAGTCACACCAGGTTTTCTGTTTTTAGTGTTTGCATTGTATATCTTTTTCCATCTATCTGCTTTCCACCTGTTTTGTTATTTTATATCTAAATTGTTTCTCTTATAGACAGCATATAGTTGGTTTTTATTTTTTTTTATCTAGTCTCTTCTGACAATTTCTGTTTTTTAGTTGGAGTAATAATGCATTGACCTCTAGGGTAATTGTTGCTGTTGTTGGTGGTAGCTTTACCATCTTGCTACTTATTTTTCATTTGTTCCTTAAACTTTTTCTTTCTCCATTGCTTTTCTGCCTTCCTTTGGATTAAAAAATATTTATAGTATTTCATCTCATTTTCTCTATTGCCTTCTTAATTCTATACCATTTTATTATTTTTGTTTTTTCCTTCCAATAGTATAATGCTATTTACCTGTCCCTGCCATCTTTTATGCTATGTTTGTGATATATTTTACTTCCACATGTGTTATAAACCTGTCTTACATTATTATCATTTTCACTTTTTTGACATTATTATTTTTGTTTTAAACAGTCTATTCTCTTTTGAGAAAATTACAAAAATAACATAACTTTTTATATTTACCTATTTATTTACCATCTTTGGTTGTTTTTCATTTCTTCCTGTAAATTTGAGTTCTCATTAGGTATCACTTTCCCTCAGCTTGAAGAACCTCTTTTATCATTTCTTATAGCCCAGATCCATTATTATTATCTCAGATTTCATTTACCTGATAATGTCTTTAACTTTATACTCAACTTGAAGAATGTTTTTGGTGTATATGGAATTTTTGGTTGACATTTTATTTTTCTCTTTCAGCACCTTAATTCTATTGCCTGTTTGCATACATTTTTTTTTCTGATGAAAAGGAACATGGCATTCATATAATTGTTTTTTTTAAATATGTAATGTGTCTTCTCTAGTTGCTTTTAGGATTTTCACTTTATTTTTGGTTTTTAGCAGTGTGACTATAATGTGCTTGGGTATGTTTTTCTTTGTATTTATCTTATTGGAGTTTGCTGAGATTCTTGAATCTGTAAGTCAGTGTTTTTCATCAAATTTTGGAAAAATTTTGGTTGTTCTCTTTTAAAATATTTTTTTCTGCCTCAGTTTTACTCTCTTCTCTTCCTGGGGCTCTAATTATATGCATGTTGAACAACTTGTTATTGTCTCCCAAGTTTTGTTCTAATTTCTTCAATATATTTTTTCTCTCTCTGTTCTTAAGATTGACTAATTTCCCTGATTTTTTTTTTTTTTTTGCTGTTAAGCTCATTTAGTAAAATTTTCATTCCAGCTACTTTATTTTTTAGTCTTTGGATTTCCATTTGATTTTTGAAAACAAGCCTTTTATTTTAGAATAGTTGTAGATTTGGAGAAAAGTTGTAAAGGCAGTACAAAGAGTTCCCATAAGACCTGTACCCGGTTTCCCCTGTCGTTAACACTGTACATTACTGTGGTACATTTGTCACAGTTAGTGTAAAAATAACATTATTTACTAAACTCCATAGTTTTTTCAGATTTTATTACTTTTTTCTTCTTGTCTATTTTATGTCCCTAGATACCAACCAGGATATCACATTATATTTAACCGAAGGAGTCTGGTCTGTGACAGTTTCTCAAACTTCCCTCGTTTTTAATGACTTCGACGACTTGGAAGAGTACCGTCAGAGATTTTGTGGAATGTCCCTCCATTTGAGTTTGTCTCGAAATCCGATCGTCATTAGAAACAGAACCCACATAGTAGATCAAGACCTGCAGGCTAAATCTTAACAGGGTGACTTCAAGTTAAAATAAAAATTTAAACAGGGCCCAAAGTCTCCTAAAATAATAGCCAAAATGTCCAGTATACAATTGAAAATTATAAATCATACTTTATTCCCTGTAAGAATGAGGAAAATAATCACTTGAATGAGAAAAGATAATTAACTGTTGAAAACAGCAAGACAAATCAGATGTTCGGATTATCTGACAAGGATTTTTAAAGTAATTATCATAAAAATTATTTAACAAAGAATTATAAATTCTCTTGAAACAAATTAGAAATGAAATTAGAAAAACAAATTAGCAAATAAGTTGGAGAAACAAATAGAAATGACAGAGCATAAAAAATACAATAAAAATTTAAAAATCGCTGGATAGATTTCTTAGTAGATAGTGAGGACAGAGGAGAGAATCAGTGAATTTGACACAGCTCAATAGAAGTTACCCAATCTGGGACCATAACAATATAACATTTGTATCATTGGATTCCCAGAGGAGAAGAGAAGGAGAGGGGGGCTGAAACAGTATTCAAAGAAATAATGGTCAAAACCCCCCAAATCTGGTTAAAGACATCAACTCGCAGGTCCAAGAAGTTGGGCTAACCCAAAGAAACCTATGACAAGACACGTCATAACCAAACTTCTGAAAACTAATGACAAGGAAAAAATTGGAAAGCAGCCAGAGAGAAATAACACATTAACATATAGAGGAACACTAATTCTGATGGAAGCAGATTTCTTACCTGAAACTCGAAGGTCAGAAGAAAGGTGGCACATATTTTTTAAGTGCAGAAAGGAAAAACCTAAATATAATTTCTACATCTGGAAAAAGTATCCTTCAGGAGTGAAAGACAAAGAAAAACAAATAATTTGTCACTAGCAGGTCTATTCTTAGAGAATGGATAAAGAAATTCTTCAGACAGACAGGAAATGATAAAAGGTCTCTTGGAGCATTAGGAATGTAGGAAAAAAATAGAGAAAGAGCAAAAATATGAGTACATACAATAAGATTATCCTCATGAGTTTTATAAATCATATATAATGATTGAAACAAAAATTATAACACCATCTGATGATATTCAAGACAACAGTATGTAAAAGTGAGGCAGGTAAAGACATCTACTTGGAAGTTCAGTTTCCACACTTCACTTGAAGCGAGAGCGTGTTGATACTGGTGGACGGCGGTAAAGCACATGTGTGTATGTAATTCCAGAAAAACCACTAAGAAAAATGTAGAGAATGATACACTCAGAAATATTTTAAGTAAGTCAAGTTGGAATCTTAAAAAATGTTCAAGTGACCTACAGAAAGGCAAGAAAAGAGGGACAGAGCTGCCTTTGTAATGTTCTGGCTGCCTGCCTAATAAAAAGTTTCTTCCCTCAGTTCATTGAAGGCAACTGTTTGGTATTGCATCATATATATATTTTAAACCTGAATTACTTAGCACAGAGTTGAGGCTCAAAAATATCTGTTGACTAAGCAAACAAAATTTTTAGAAAGAGAAAAATAAGAGACAGGAGAAACAAATAGAAAAAAATTAAATGGCAGAGTAATCTAACATATCAACAATTACCTTAAATCTAAGTGGTCTAAGTATATTAATTAAAAGGCTGGTGTTAGGAGAGTAGACAACGAAAAGTCTACCCAGCTACATGCTGTTGATAAAAATAGTTACTATTCAACAATATAGGTAGGTTAAAAGTAAACTGATGGAAAGAGATATGCCATGTAAACATTAGTTTTTAAAAAGTATGAGTGGCTATATCAATATCAGATAAAGCAGACTTTAGAGCAATGAAAATTATTGGAGACAAAGGTACGCATCACTTAATGATAAAAGCATCAATCTACTAGGAAGACAGAATGAGCCCAAATGTGTATATACTAAGCAACAGACCTCAAAAAACATGAAGTAAGAAATGATAAAGCTAAAGGGAGAAACAGACAAATCTGTGTTTACCGTGGGGGATATCAACACCCCATTCTCAGCAACAGCTAGAACTGCTGGACAGAAAATTTAGCAGGATTTGAACAACATAGATCTATAGGAAAATCTCTAAACGTTTGGAAATTAACAACACACTTCCAAATAATCCATGAGTTAAAGAGAAAGTGGCAAAATAAAAATAAAAATACATAGAACTGGATGAAAATGAAAATATAACATAGTAAAATATGTGGGATGCAGCTAACGTAGTGCTGAAAGTTCCAACCCTTTAATCATATCGTTGGTTCTCCTGGCGACTTGCCCTCATCCTTAGGGGCTTTCTAAAAGTCACAACAGAAACTCAGGTGTGGTTGAAAGGGGCTTGTTATGGATAACAACTTATCACTTAGGAAATTCCAAGAGTTTTAGGAGTTCTGGGTCAGAAAAGAATATAAAGACCAAATATATATTCCTTATTATAGATCGCAATATCATGAGTAGCCTTCTTCCTCATAGTCCCAAACTGGAAATAACTCAATTGTCCTTCAGTGGAAAATAGATTTACAAACTGTGCTGTAATACCATAGGATATCGCTCCGCAATGGAAAGGAATCAACTGTCATTAGACACAACAACCTGAATGAATCTCCAGGTAAATAAATCTCTGGAGTGAAAAAAGGCAATTTCCAAAGATAACATACTTTACGATTCCATTTAAATAATATTCTTGACGTGATAAAATTATGGAAATGGAAAACAGATTAGTGGTTGCCAAAGAATAAGGAGACGGTAGGATTATAAAAAGGCAGCATGAGAAATCCTTGTAGTGATGGAAATATTCTATAGCTTGACTTGCCGTGTCAGTATCTTGGCCTCACACCATTTTGCACTAGAGTTCTGCAAAATGCTACCATTGGAGGAAACCGAATAAAGAGCATAAGAGGTAGCTTCGCATTATTTCTTATAATAGCTTACGGATCTACAATTACCTTAAAATATAAAGTTTAATTAAAGTAAACCACAACATCTGCTGGAATTTATTGGGGCTGTAGCAAGGTAGTATGATAGACTGTAAAATGATTCTTTTCTTCCCATGCATACCCTTCTACCTGGTGACTGCTCCTGCCATTGAGAGATGGGGATCTATTTTTCCATTCCTTGAAACTGGGGTGAAGAGTCTATTTTTGATGTGTGTTGACCCATAGAACACCAGCAAACATAATGCAAGCAGAAATTTGAAAAGCGTTTGTTCATTAAGACTTGCTCTTTTTGCTGAACTTCAAACCCTGAGACTAGGATGTGAACGAGCCTGAGCTAGCCTGTTGGAGGGTTCATGTCCCGGAGAACAAAAGGCCTCCGACCAAATGCCTGCAAACTGCCAAAGATGTGAGCATCAGAATGAAAAATTTCCCTCATCGACCAACTAGTGGATTACCCTAAATTAACATTTATATAGAAAAGGAAGGCTAAATGCAACTCATTCCTTTATTTATAGGTCCTCAGAATAATAAATTGATGTCCTAGTAAAATGGATTTGTATTAAGCTAGTTTAACTAAGCTGGAATGGTTTCCCAGAATTCTCTTTCTTGCAGAGTTCCAAGTGAGAATGCACTACAGTCACCATTTTGTGCAAGATTTGGAAGACAAAGTGAAGTAGCAGCCATCTATAATTTTTTTATGCTCAGAAGGTCAAGGCAGGGTGCCACAGAGTTTACATTGCTGCCGACCTGCTGGTTAATCTTGTCAGCATGGGACAAGAGCCAGACTGCAGCTACTCTGTCTCTTACCAGATGCTCCTCAGCTTCCCTAACTCCTGGGCTAGGGCTGTGTTTAGCTCCATGCTGAAGGGTGTGTCACCAACATCATCGCAGTTTGAGGCTTGGAGGTGGTGAGAGACTGATGAGAGTTCCCACTTGCCTTACAGGTTCCAGTTTACTTTGCTCCTTCACCTCCTGTCCATCTTCCCATCCTGCCTGCCTGCCTGCCTGTGATGCCAGGCTCTAGCAGCTGACTTGGAAGCGACAGCCTCGCATCCATGGTGTAACCAGCTCCCACAATTGAGTAAGGTCAAATCCCTATGAGAAAGCCTTTGTTATAAATACCTCCTGGTGGTTCTACCTCTCTGATTGAACTCTGACAGATATACCTAGCAACCTCCGAAGTAATCAATGACTTCCTAAAAAAAAATTAACTTATGAATTTATGGATGGGACTTCTGATCTCAGCTATAACATATAAAGGGGCTTGAAAGTCATCTTTCCATACTTACGGCAAAGAAAAAAAGGTGGACAAACTGAAAGTCAACCAATTTTCTTAGACTCATCAAAGAACCGAAGTCACAGGCCACATGGCCCCCGTGAAATCTTGAGATATAGATGAATGGAGAGAATCAGAGTCAGAATCAGCTTACCTGGAGCAGAAGCCAGGAGCCACAATCTGGTAAATACACTTAATCTGGTAATTTTAACCAATTGCTGGAGGCAAAGTGTGAATTAGCTTGAGAGTGAGACGCTCCTGGGGGTTACTAAAATATGGTTATTTAGTTATATTTATTACTAAAATACAACAACTAAATATAATTTAAGAAATTTTGACGTTCTTTTTGTCCTTGTGACATATTACTGTGCTTTAAAATCATTTGAAATTGATTTTCTGTGACTACAACCTCGACATGGAGTTAAGTTTATATGCTTCATTTTATTTTTTATTTTTAGGTCTTACTTTAAAATGTTTTGATTCAATTTTATATTATAATTATGTAAAACATTTAGCTGGCTTCAAAGTCAAAACCATAAAACAGGATACTTTCAGAGAAGTCTAATTTCCAGCCCTATCTCTTCCTTCCCCTTACTGGGAGCCATTTTTATTAGTTTTTGGTTTCTCCTTCCATTGTTAAAAATATCAGGAAATGCATTTATTTATCTACTTGTTTGTATATATAGTCTCCCTTTCTTAGATAAATGATACCACACTATACATTGTCCAGTACCTTCCTTTTTTCACTTGGCAATTATCATTCCAGAGTTGGGTATCTATAGCCAGATTTTGGATGAGCTGTACTTGCTAGGATGCAAACAGAAAGTGGCTATGTCATTTCTCCTCACTGCCCCTTCAAACTGGCTCTCCCATCTTATTCTTCATTGCCCCTGGATGAAAGCTCTGGCCATTCTCAGGCCTCTCCCAATCATTGATAGGTAAGAAAGGCATAGTGTCTTTTTACAAATATTAGAATGTTCAGTCTAGTGCAATATAAAAACCCCAACTTTATTAGTGCTTCTCCTCTCCCTCGGCTCAGACCTACACAGATTGGCACCCCTGTCATGGGACAGGTGTGCTTATGGGGGGTGTGATCAACTTCTCTCTTCTTTCCCTTCTGCTTACTTCTCTAGCTGCTGGTTTGAGCCCCAGAATGGGAAGAATCAGGAAAGCTTTTGTTTGTCTACTATAGTTGTCACCCCACGCTGGTGCTTTCTGGGTGTGGTCATATCCAAATGCTGATCATCTCACTCTAGAAGAAGCTTTCTGAGTTCTTTGGAGACCATCCCTATCACTCGGGCTCTCTCACCTACAGTTAGTTCCCTTGGCACAGGCTGTACTCCTGCTGTCCACAGTGCCTGGAGGTTTCAAAACCTTCCATGGCTCCCTGAGTCCAGGGCTCTGTTTGGATAGCTGAGGAAAGAGATGTCCCGGGTTGCCTGTGTGTTTATATCTCACATCAGCCAAACAATACTCGGAGCATCCAGTCCCATTAGGCTCCAACAGGATCTCCATCCAGTTAGGTCAACCTGCTCTCTCCTTAAACACGCTACTTAGAGCCCCAGCCTCACACCTGTGTGATGATAATCCCCTAGTCAAAGGCAACCCAACCTTTAACTCACTAGGGTTTTGCAAGACCTTCAACCTTCCCATCTAGGGAGACTGCTCTTCATTTTATGCTTCTGCAGCCTGATGGGCTGTGCTGCTGTACTTTTCTATACTCTGAGTGCTCACCGGCCTGCATTCCTTTCTTTTCACCACCAGGGCCCCAGGAGGGGAAGGTTCACTAGTAATGACTATGTCTGCGGGCAACAGTAAACACCCACAAGGCACTATGTGCAGAGGGCTCCACATGAGTCATCCTAGTCAACTGCAAACACAGAGAATATGATCATCACCTCACTTTATAGGTGAGGAAACAGGTTCAGAGAGACTGAATCACTTGCCCAAGGTGACACAGTTGGTGAACTGCAGAGTGAGTGTTAGAATGGGAGTTTGACCTCAAGTTCAAGCTTTTTATGTTGGGCTGCCAGCCACTTGGGTGGCCCCTGATGAAGGTGGTGGCAAGTGTGGGTGACTATTCTCTTATCCAGCTCTGTCTGAATGGTGCACATCGGGAAACTGAGGTCTACTGAAGGTCACACACAGCCTGCTAAGGTGATGGTAGTTCTGCCCTGCCCCACAGGCTTTCTTCTGTATGGGGTTGGGGCAGGGAGCTCAGCCACCCTTTGTGGTTGTTTTATTTCCTGCTCCAGTGAAGGTGACTCTAGGAGATGCTATAGATTCTTACAGGGATTAGGGACTGTCTCCCCTGCCACACCCCCACCCCCTCCTCTGTCAGGCCATAGGGTCCAGCATCATTGAAATCTCAGTCCCAAATCTCAGCCAGGCCCTGAACATATGTTCCACCCTGAAAGGAACAATGAGGCCTCCAGGCTTAATTAAAACACCACAAAAAGCACTCTGCCGCTGGTCTCATTCTCTGCTTTTGGTTCTTTTTTTGCTCACCCCACCCCCACTCTTCTGTTTCTACTCCCTCTATGGATGTGATAAAAGGCAACCAAGACCCTCTGGCTCCTCCACTTTTTCCCTGCTCCTCTTTTCTCACCATATGATGTCGTTTTACTCTTCTGAGCCCTGAAGTAGGAGAGGCCGCCTGAGTTCTGGTGCCCAAAGCCCCCATGCCCAACTGCGGAAGCAGGCAGCTAGCAACTGCCTACCTGGCTTCCTGTCCCTGCAGGGCTGCCCCAAACTGAGACCTGTTAGCTGATCTGGGCTCAGTCTGCCCCAGGCCCTCAATCTGATCTGGGTAGTAGCCTCATTGCCTCTAAGGTGGAGTTGCAGTTCTGAGAGCTCTGTAGCTGCAGCCTTGGGCCCAAGTCCCCTGGCCTTCAAAGGTTTATTGAAGGGCCCAACCCAGCATGAGCACTCAAGGGATTTTCTGTTGAACGACAGTATGAATTTTTCCTCATCGAAGAAGGCTCCAGTACTGTTTACTGCATGTCTGTTATTACTCTTCACGTTAGATAGTATTATCATACCTGTTTTTACAGATGAAACAATCAAGGCATTGAGAGGTTAAGCAAATTCTAAAGGTCACACAGCAAGGAGCTAGCAAGCCGGGAGATTTTAAATCCAAGTCAACTGGCCCCAGAAGCCACACACTTAACCCCTACCTAGTTTGCCTTTAATGAAAGAATAGACCTATTTGACCACGACCTGGATAAGCTGACTCATTCCTCAGTTACGGTCCTCCTTCTTCTCCCTATAGTTTGACAAATTATATTATAATGCGAACATCCATAAAACCACCAACCAGGTCAAGAAATCGAATATTACCAGCACCTCATAGCCTCCTCTGCCTACTATCTGCGTACCCCTTGCCATACTTCTTTAAATTTAGGAAAATTTTATTACTAAATTTTTGGTAATAATTTCTTTACTTCTGAGTATACTTTACTACTCAAGTATGCATCCCTAAATGATATAATTCAATTTTACTTTCTTTTAATCTTGACACTAATGAAACCATACAGTAAGATTTATTTTGCTTCTGGTTTCTTTGGTTCAACATAGTACTTTAAAGATTTAACTATGGTATTGCATGTATTTAGACTTCATAGTCTTTTTCACTGTATAGCATTCTATTGTATGGTTCAACTACAATTTATCTATTTTAGTTTGATGGACATTTTAATTTTTTTCAATCGCTATTATGAAAAATGCTTGTACACATGATCTGATATGTGTGAGCGTTCACTTTTGACTCCTGTGTCATAAAGAATGTAAATATTCACCTCTCATAGGCAATTCCAAATGGTTTTCCAAAGTGGTTTTACCAATTTACACATCCACCAGCTCTGTGTGGGAATTCTCGTTGCTGCGCACAATCACCAATACTCGGTATTGTCAGACTTTTAAATTATGGTCTCTCTGATGAATGTGTGGTAGTCTCACAGTGATTTTGATTTGTATTTCCCTGATTGCTAATGATGCTGAGCCCCTTTTCAAGAGTGTATTGGCCATTAAGGTTTCTTCTTTTTTAATTTGCTCTATCAAATCCTTTGCCTACATTTTTGGGGCCTATGTTTTTATTAGTTGTCCATCTTCTTATTCATTTGTAGAGACTCTTTATATATTCTTTCTGTTTCCCCCCACTCAGGTGCTAGCAGGCATATGGGTCCTAATATATGCTCAATAAATATCTGCCTACTCTGAGAAATATCCACTGATTAGTAATCTTAACTAATGTTTGGCAACCCTTGCACTGTGCCAGGGACTCTCATGGCACTAATTTTCACACAATCCTGTGAAGTAAATGTTATGAATATGTCCATTTTGCAGATGAGGACACTGAGCAACTCAGAAACTTGCCAGAGTCTGGAATCTGAACCCAAATCATGGCACTGCAGACCCCATTCTCTCCTACCGGTGGACAAGCCCACAGGGCAACATATGAAAGTTGGTGTGGGGTAGGGTGGGGATTCAAACACAACAGGAAAGAGGCAGAAGTTGACTAATCACCCTCGGGCAAGTGGTTCCCTTTGTTAGGAGTGTCTTTCCTGTTTGCCTGACAAGCAAACTCCTACCTATCCTTCTGACTCCAGCTTAAAGGCTGCCTCCTCCAGGAAGCCTGCCTTCCTTCACGCTGCTCTTAGCTGCACCTGCCCTGTGCTTCATGCCTTATCTTCATTACTGCAGTTGGAGCTCCTTGAGGTAGGGCTAGGGCCTACTCCAGGTGTATCCACGGAGCCGGTTCAATAAACTTACAGGTGAGCCTGTGCCCACCTTTCCTCCCAGGCCAGGGGCGCCCCCCCACGCCCTGGGGTTTCCTGTTTTGGCTCCGCTTCCCTTTCCTTCTCCTCTTCTTCCCACCCCTCTGTTCCTCTCCTGCTCTCCTCTCCCGCCCTCTTTTTTCCCCCTCCGGCTCCCTGCGCGGTATCAACCGCGCTTGGCAGATGCAGTTCCCACAGAGGCCTGCGGAGGGCGATGCTGCGCCGCCCGCTGGGCCGCATTGCTGCGCGCGCGCTTCCTGCCAGGTCAGGTGGGAGGAAGCGGCCTGGGAGCCGCGGCTACTGGACGGCGCCGAGGCCAGGAGTCGCCCGTGCAGGTGGGTGTCCGGGCTCCGGGCGTGGGAAAGTGGGGGCTTATCCTTTTCATGCCGCAGGCCTGGTTTCAAGGCCGGGCTCGGCGGCCTGGGCAGCGCCGGTTCCCCGGAACCCGCAGCTCCTCCCGCCCTGGCAGCGCCCCACCCCCGCCATCCGTAGGGTCAGGTGCACCGAGGGCTGGCAGCGCCCAAGCCCACCCAGAGAGGCAGGATGACAAAGCAGAAAGGGATTGCGGAGGACCACAACCCGCTTGGCATTCTGCAGGGTCCAGCAGGCTTCTCTAAAAGGGGACCCGCTTGTCTCAGGCTCCAGACCACGGGCAAAGAGAACGGACTCTTTAACCCCTTTTGGCGTGTGTGTCTCTAGTGCTTTTGAGAATTTAAATGAAAACTGTGGCTTGTCTCCTGAGAAAAAATAAATGGCTTTTACACAGATTCAGGAGAGGCATGGAAGGAGTCTCACCCCGCCTCTAGCCCATGGACAAATTGGGGTCTGCAGAGTGGGGCTTTATCAGAACCACAGAAACATCCCCATCCCATATTTTGGGAAGGCTGGCCCTGGCCTCCTTTTAACAAAAGAGGGATTGATGTTACCTGAGGCGAGGTACAGGCGAGGGACGTACCTTCTACAGGTCTGTTCCTCCGTGCAGCGCTGGGGGTGTGTGGCCACCAGTGTAGTCTGCTGCCAGGCAGTGGATCTACAGTGGTTCTTAAGTGGACCCAGTTCTCCTGGAAAGGAGAGGGCCCAGGTCCTTGGAATTTACTGCCCGCACACTGGACCAATTATTTAACAAGGAAACTGAGACTCTGGAGATCCTGAGGCCCTGGTATTTAGTATTCAGAAAAAGGCCTAGGGCCAGACTTCCTGGCTTCTCCTTTCCCTGCTGCTGGTAGATGAATGGTCCTGGGCAAGCTAGTTATACCTCTCTGGGTCTCTAGCTGGACCTGCCTCAGAGGAGTGTTGGGAGGTGTGAGATGAGCTTCAGTGGACTTCCCACAGTGTCTGGGCCACGCCAAAGGTTCTCGTGCCCATTGTTGCTGATAGCGGTTAGTAATAAAATCATCTCCGAGGATCCTTTTGATAGTTTCCCCGGTGGACTCAGTGTCTGAAAGATTTTTGTCTGGCAAACAGCTTGCATTTTTTTTTCTTTATTAATCAGATACAGTGCCTGCTCAGCGTGGATCACCAGTGTGAGCGCCCAGAATGCAGTGTTTTCCACTGAAAGCAAGCATCTCTCTATCTCTGACAAATTTTTTTTCCAGCCTTTTTTGAGGTCTGAGGAAAGGTGCCACCTAGCAGGGATCCAGAGTTTCTGAGAGGATGGTGCGGATCTTGGCCAATGGGGAAATCGTGCAGGATGACGACCCCCGTGTAAGGACCAGTACCCCGCCACACAGTAGTACCCCTCGACAGGTAGGCACCCGGCCCCCATGGTAGGGGAGCAGCTGGCTTCTGCCCTCTGTACTGGTTACTCTCTAGCTCCCAGAAGCTCTCTTGCTGGTCATTAACCTTCTCTAACCCGAAGTTCTCTTTGCAGAGAGCTGGGCTGGGGAGGGGTGAGGTGTCAAGGCTAATGGAAAGCCACAGTAGATTTCTTGCCCAGACCCCTGCCTTCCTGCTCTCTCTTCTCTGGGCCCTCCCAGATTTCAAACCCAAGAGCTCTGTCTCCCTAAACCTGGTTAGTAAATTCCACTAGAGCCAGCCTTTCTTTTGGATGAGAGAGAACATGGAGAATAAGAGGAGGAGATGAACCCATGGCCACACAATGTTGATTTTAAAGGAAGGAGTAAGAAGTGTTAAAAATGCCTGCCTGAATACTATACCCTGTAGTCCAACCTGCTTTGACCCGCCTCATCTCTCCTGTGCCCTGGGCACCGCCTGGGGAATTCAGACTGGCCTTTTCAGTGCTCTGAGAGCTCGTGACTCAGTTGCTGGGATTCCTGTGGGTGGCATCTGGGGATTGTTGAGAAAGGAGGACACGGCTCTGGGTGGCTGTGGGGGAGGGCAGGGCCCAGCCTAGAGGATTCCCTTCTGCCCAGTGCCTCATCTCCAGGGAAGCTTTCTCTGGATTCATTTGTCTCTCTCTCTCTCTCTCTCTGTCTTCACTTTCCAGAGCTTTTTCAATAGGGGTCATGGTGCCCCCCTGGGGGGTCCCGGCCCCCGGCAGCAACAGGGCGGGGCCAGGCTGGGTGCTGCTCAGTCTCCCTTCAGTGACCTCAACCGGCAGCTGGTGAACATGGGCTTCCCTCAGTGGCATCTTGGCAACCACGCCGTGGAGCCAGTGACCTCCATTCTGCTCCTCTTCCTGCTCATGATGCTCGGCGTGCGTGGACTCCTGCTGGTGGGCCTCGTCTACCTGGTGTCCCACCTGAGTCAGCGGTGACCTCTGCCAGGGGGTCCAGTGTGGGGGAGAAGGAGTCGCTAGGCCTTGGTGTGAGAGCAGGCACACGGGGAGGGGATCTAGTGGTGCCTTGAAGGTGTACTCAGAATGTTTCCACGTTGTGTTAAGGATGCGACAGAGGGAGCCTCTGGCCCAGCATTCCCAAAGTATCAGGTGGATGCCCTCCTTCCCCTGAGATGTTTTTAGGTAGTATTGGGCCTGCACAAGCACCTAGTCAGAGCAAGAAAGGGATTCCCTTTCCATTCTCTTCCAATCCTTTTATGCCAAGAAGACAGTCTGAGCTGGGTGCCAATATGTTCTCATGCCCCTGGAACACATACTGGCTTCTCCCATGTCTAGGGAGCAGGCCTTGGGCCTAGGGCAGGCGGGAAGAGTTTCCAGACTTTTATAGCCCTGTTTTGTTTTAACACTATATTTTTATTGACTATCTTTTATTTATGACAGGTGGTACTGGCATTCTATTGTGGTGTTTTCAATAAATAAATTTGAAACAGTCCATGTGAAGACATTCATAATGATACAGCTGCACATAGGTCTGGGAGACGTGGTGAAGGTGGTTGGGAATGGTTGGGATTGGGGAACAGGGTAGAAGTGAGCATTTGACTTTGGAGGGTGGTTTCCAAGCTTTTCTCCTTAGGCTCTGGGACCTGGGAGGGGATCCAGGGAAAGCCTGGACTTGCACCCCTTGTCCGATGCTTGGATAACTTCTGAGCTCACTCTGAGAAGCTGGGCTTGAGGTCAGCCTTGAGCTGGGGTTCTCCAGCCATAATGGCTGATAAGCTGCAGGGTTGGGACAGCCTGTATAGGTCTCCTTTGCCAGGGCCTCTGACCAGAGGCTACTCAGCCTCTTCTAGCCTCTGTCTGCAGCATACTCTCTATAGAAAGGGAGGTCTTGGCAGTAACTATTCAGTGCATGGCGGGTGAGGGTGCCCTGCCTTTTGTAAGCAGAGGCTTTGAGTTTTGTCTGGGGAGCCTTGGGTCTGCATGGAGGCCCTGCCGAGGGATTGGGAGTGGTGGTGGGTGGCTGAGGGTTAAAGGCCAGAGAGAGGCTTGGTGAAGTTAAAGACTTAGTCCCCTGCCCAGGGACCAGATCTTTCACTCTCTTCTTAGAGTCTTCTTAAGATCTCTTCAGGGTTTGGAAGTTTAGGGGAGTAAAGCAGGATTTGGAGGTGCTTCTTGAAGGCCAGTGTTGGGGAAACAATAATGGGATGCATGTAGGGGAGAGAGACTGAGATTGATTCTATCCTTCCTGACAACCTACTTTGCTTCTCAGAACAGGACTCTCTCCCCAGGTCCTGTGCCCAGGGCTGCCCTCGAGGGGGCTGGCGGCCTTTATCACAGACATTCCCAGGGAGGTTTCTCAGTGCTTCTCTGTGTCTTTATTTCTCAGAGGCTGTTGGACACGTAGAGAAGAGGGTGCTGGGCCTTTGGGGGTGGGGAGCGGGGTGGGTCGCAGACAACGAAAGGAGACTGCCTCCCCGCAGCCTCTTTGGCCCGGGCAAGGGAGGGTGGTGCCAGCCCTGGCCAGTGTCCCGGCTGCTCCCTGTGCAGCTCTTGCTGTCCTGGTCTATCTGCCCACCTTGCCCGGTAGCGGCCAGGGAAGGACTGTTCCTGCCCAGTCTTCCCCTCCCCCGATACACCCTCCCCCTTCCTCCTCAGCTTGTGTCTCTGGCTGAGTTTTCTGTTCTTTTTTTCCCCTTGCAAAGCTGTGAGACTCTCTGAAGACATAAACTTAAGTGGACCTCCAACTCAGTTATAAATACCTGGTGGGGGATAATGAATCTGGGCCTAAATTTAGGGCTAAGGACTGGCTTTTTCTAGAATTCAGTTTCCATTCCCAAATCCTAAGCCCTTTGAAGAGAATTGAGAGTTCTTTGCTCCCTGCTCTTGACTGGGAAACTAGGGGAGGAGAAGGGCCATGCCTCACTTCCCAGCAGGCTCTGGGAGGCGGGACGACCCCTGGGCATCAGCGGTCACGCTGGCAGAGGCAGCTTCCCCAGGGACTCGTCATCCAGCCTAAGTTGGGTGAGTTGTTTGAGAAAGAAGAGTTGTGTTTTGTCCCTTTTGTTGCTTGAGCTCAAACACACAGAATACAATCCCAGCAGAGCTGCCATGTCGGATTGGGCTGGGGGCCCAGGGACCTACCTCTTGACCGTTCTTTCCTCAGCCTCCTGTCCCTGTGCCCCTCAGGCTCTGGCAGAGTTTGCTAACCACTGCTCTGCCCCACTTTTCGAAGCCCAGGGCCTGAGAGTGTGCTGGGACGGCCTGGCCTGTCTGTAGAGGCAGCATGGAGGAGGGAAGGTGCCCTGGGGTTGCACAGCCTGTGTCAGCCCTGAGCGCCTCTGCCTCCTGTTTGAACGCCTTCTTAGAGGCGCTCACCTGCACAGTGAGAAATCCTGGGCCACCTGTGTTCGAGCAGGTTGAGGCCCCTTATTCTGGTGTCTGGGTGCAGGCCCTGATGGGCCTCTGAGTGATGCGAGGGGCACACTGGCCTAGTGTGGGTCCTGTGTGGAGGCTCACTGAGGAGGGTGGGCCCTCGTCCTCAGCCCACCCCTGCCCCCACCTGCTGTGTGACAGGACCCCCCAGACGGGGCTGCCTTGAGGGCAGATTTCTGGGGAGGCGTCTGCTAATCTCCAGGGCTAATCCGCGAGGGCCTGTGTTTCCGTGTCAGTTTGGATTTGCAGCCTGGCTGCCTCAGGAAGAGCTGCGCCTGCCCATGCCACCCGACGTGAGTCACAGCTGGATCCCACCAGGCCTCCGCTGCCTCTGTGGGGCCGTGGAGTTATTTTGACTCCCTGGTTGGGGCTGCCCGGAGAGTAGAGCTGCCAGTTTTGACCCGCTCCATCTCCTGTACCGCCAGCCTCCTGGGCCCTCCCTTCTGTGAGTTCCTAGTCCTTTGTTCTCAGAGCTCTACCTCTCCCCACCCACCAGATAGCCTGCAGGTGGTTGGGGGTGGGGGTCACATTTCCATCTCCCCAGAGAGTGGCTCCTCCTTTCTCAGGGACTAGGACCAGAGCCTGGCCTCTTGGCAGAGGCAGGGTGTCAGACTCCCTAACTGGGGGCTCCCGCCGTGTGAGCTGAGGAAGAAGCCCTGGTGTGGAGGCAGAGCCTCTGCCCTCAGACACCTGAGCTGGCGATACCCCCACCCTGGCCAGCTGGGCGCCAGAGAAAGCCAGTCTGTTTGCAGGCCCTGCCCTGCTTCGTGGGTCCATGACCTTTGACAGATCACTTAGCCTCTCGAGCCTTGTTCCTCCTAAGAAGGGATGATGAACTGCGTCCCTCTTGCCCCTCAGAGCCTCGGGGATTACCCTTGGCATGGTGGGTGACAGAGAAGGCTAGAGGACATGGAAAGGAGGGCCTGCAGCGACCCCCCCTCTACGGGTGCTCCCACTCCCATGCTGTGGGCTTCGGCCCAGAGTGACCACCATGTCCCAGGCACCGAGGGCCCCTGGCTGGGGTAGTGCTAGGCTTTTCAGACCAGTGTCGCCCCCTCGCTAGCTGCTAGAGCAGAAACGAAGATGCTCCTCTGCTCCTGGCAGCGAAGGGGCTTGTTGTGGGTCTTGAGTGTCAGGACAGGACAAATTTGTTGAGAGTGTTCTGTGTGTCTAACACTGTGTGAAGCACTTTACGTCATTTAATTGTCACCAGAATTTGTGACTCAGGTATTATCCCTGTCATCTTCATGTCACTGTAGAACGTTTATAACATGCTCCAGGAACCCAGCAGCCTGGAGGTGGAGCTAGAATTCAAACTGAGGCCAAAGGCCACATTCCCAACCCGGCCTCTGTTTCGCCTTTGGGTCTTTGGCTACTTGTCAGAATCTGTTACAGATTGTTCCAGATGCGGATCCCAGGCCTCCCTGTAGACTTTCTCAGAGGTGCTGAGGGATGTGCCCTGGAGCCTGCCTCTTACAAAGCCCTCCAGGCAATTAAGATGGCAGGGGCAGGGATAGGGATAGTTTTGACCCTGAGTGTGCAGAGGGTGCCGGTGGCCCAGAAAGAGTTGGGGAGTCACCCAAGCTCACTCAGAGAAGAGGGGGAGAAGGAGGAGGTAGGTGTCACTATGCCTGGGATCCATTGTGACCGTGAGATCTGCTCTGTGAGGGCAGAGGGCACGGGGTGGGTGTGAGGACACTGGCTGCAGCTTCCAGGCTGAGTGGCCCCTACAGCTTCCCAGCTCCGGACCGCAGTCCCTGAAGCGGGGTGCACCCTCTTCTCTTCATTCCTGAGCACGTGACATTTTCTCTGCAAGCTGACAAGGGGAGAAATCCAGTCACCTTGCACAGGGTCCCTGGAGCAGCAGTGGTGCAGGTCAGGGAAGGGGGCAGCAGAGGGCTTTGCTGCCAGAACTTGCTGGAGAGAGCAGCCCGCCGCCTGTCCACAGAGCACGGCAGCGGGAGAAGCAGAGCTCAGCCTCCTCGTGCTGCTGCCCAGGGCCCAACAGGCAGAGGGGCCAAGTTGCCGAAGGAGGTTGAGCGCTCAGTGGCATTGCAGATTGTGTGTGTGTGTGTGTGTGTGTGTGTGCACGCGCATGTGCTCGTGCCCATGTGTGTGTGTGTGTGTGTGTGTGTGTCTGACTCTCTTGTTTGGGGATGGGAGGACAGATGAAAACATGTGGCTTTAGGGACCCAGAGCTTGGGAGGAGGAAGAGGAAGATGTTCAAAATGAAGCCTGAGCCTTTGGGGCAAGTACCTCACATAGTGGGGGAGGCTGAGCCCTGGGCTGGAGGCTGGAGGCGGGTTTGCGTTCACTGGGCCACCGGTGTGTGTGTGTGTGTGTGTGTGTGTGTGTGTGTGTGTGTGTGCGCGCGCGCGCGCGCGCATGTATGTGTGTGTAGTGGTGGTGGGGTCTGCAGGAGGCCAAAAAATGCCTAGGTTCAAATTCCCAGCTCCATCTCCAGTTAACCTTGGCACGTTCTGCTCCCTCCCTGCCCTTCGTGTCCTCATCTGCACCTCACAGAGGCAAGAGGATCAAGTACATTAATTCATGGAAACCACTTCGCAGTTTCTGGCACAAGGTTAGCACTTGATAATACCATATGCACAAAGCGATGGCATTAGCGTATGAAACTTATGTAATATATTTCTTTAGAACAACTCACATTTTACTTAAACTCTGTTTTGAAAAGGAAGCCTCGTACTAGTCTTATAAATGGAAAGCCAGCATTACTTGCCATTTACAGTAGACATTAGTACACATAAATTCAGTGTGGAGACAATATCATGATTCCATTTTAGCTAGCCACTATTGGCCAAGGCTAAGCCTGCTTTCTTTGTTGAAAAGGCAGTTTACCAGGAGTTACGTCTCACTGAGACATTCTCCTTAATGGACTCAGAATGCTAAAGAGAAATGAAAAGGGAATGACTTTCTTGCCATATGATTCAGTGCTTTTGTGAATTGTTTACAGTCACCTTGCACACACCCCAAAGCATTTCATATCCCACCAGGTAAAAGCATCTCACAACTGTGGAAAACATTTTGTGGTCTTAGGCGGGCTGTTTTTAAAATTCAGACTTTGAAAGGTAATACATTTACATGGTTCAAAGATCAAGCAGGGTGCAAACGTACATGGAGACAAGTCTTACTCTCTCCCCTATTCCCATCCAACAATCCATCCATCCCCCCTCTACCCTATGACTATTTATAGTGTCTTTTAAACCCTTCCAGATTTCGTTTATGCAAATGTGAGCAAATACAAGTATACTAATTTTGACTTCTTTATACAAATGATGGAAATTTAGACAATTTTATGTCCTTCCTTTTTTACTTAACAGTACATCCTGGACATATTTCATATTAGTACAGAGAAAGTTTCTTCGTTCTGTACTGTTTTGATATGGGGGTGAGCTGTTGATCTCTTTTACCCTTAGCAGTCATCTGTACCACGGAAGGTTGACCCCCAAGGACTTTGTAGCTCTGACCTAGAACTACTTCATGGGGATGTTCCTCTAAAATATGGGGATCCTGACAGACATATCTCCCCTTCTCCAGGCCTGAGGGAGAAGCCTCTTGGATGGTTTAAACTTGGTCCTAGGTCCTAAGTCAGTTCAGCAAACATTCATGGAGCGACTCCTGTCTGCCAGGAGAGGTTAGGGCACAAATAGCCTCAGAAGCCACTCTTGATTGATTTTCTCCCTTCCCTGTACAGCTGAATAGCTTGCGGTTCCTGTCTTCACCTGGCTTTTTCTGGCTCAGTGAGGAAGAGTGGTAGCCTCACCTGAAACTCGTCCTCCTGAGTCATGCTGCACCCCAAGGTGAAAGTCCTGTTCTGGAAAACAAACAGGCAAGGCTAGATTTCCTTGAAGGCCGCTTTCGGCTCTAAAACGGAACGATACCTGACACAGGGCCTTGCCTAGAGTAGGTGCTTAATGGACCTCATTGCTGACTTGGCTTGGCATTGCCAGTGTCACTGTCCACTGTCCCTCCACCTGCTCCCACCATGTTTTTGATGAAGATCTGGATTAAGGAAATTTAGGGAAGCTATGAAGAGTGACAGGACCTCCGGCTTTCTTTAGCTCTGAACTGGCTAATGAAATTTGGTTCTCCTTAAGCATGAAGACCCTGGAGACCCCAGCAATTTGTGTGTGTTGGCCTGAAGGGCTGCAAACGTTGTACCGTGGCGCCACCTGGTGGAATATTTGAGCAGGAGCATGACCACCGTCAGCAAACCCGGTTCCTTCATCAAATCATCCTCTCTCCTGCTCCAGGTAGGGGCTCACCTCAATCAGCCCAGGTTTCCAATGACCTTATTATATTTTGGTGATAGCAGAACTTAAGTTTCTGGTGAAGAACGCATATGATTCCATTGGAATCAATTTACTGTGGTTTTGTCCTGGGCTAAACTCTATGCTAAGAGCCTCGTCTCATTTCATCCTCCCCCAAAGAAAAATAGATGTCTCCCCTTTTCACAGCTGGCCAACCTGTAGCTTGGAGAATTTAAAAGCAGCTCACCATGGTTGCACAGTTGATAGGTGGCAGATTCAGGCTGGGAGCCCGAGGGCTGGGGGACTGAAGAAAAGAGGCTCTGTCACCAAGATTGTTGGGGTCCATTTTGAAGCAGATGCCCTGATACTTCACCAACCAGAGTAGGAGACAGAATGAGAAGTCTTACACTCAGTAATTTTCTAGTCCAAGCTTGTTGTCATTACGTAAGGTGGCCCAGTGAGGGGTCCATTTATTTTTAAAGCTGGGCTCTGTCTAGGCTGGGGTGTCTGTGTCTAGTGAAGCCCCACCCAGTGCAGCACCCACCAGCACCTTCATATTCACCTGTCTTCACACACCCTTATTTCCTTTGATAAATGAGATGTTGTGGCCTGGTGTCATTCAGGGAATGTTGTCCTTTTTTGTAGGAGGCAAGGAGTAGGGGAGTCAGATCTCCCACTCACTGGTTGGATGCTTTTGAGCAAGTTACTTACCATGCCTCAGTTTCCTCATCTGCGAAATGGGGATAAGGTGCCATTTAGGGCGGTTGCATGGTGCAAATGGCAGATACGTATATGGTGTCACTTTCCTGACATCTGTGTGCAGAGCAATGTGCTGTGGATGATGGTTTAGGTTAGATCACTTCCTGCTGTGCTTGTTGGTGGAAATTGACTGTCCTAAGCCAAGAATATTAAAAATGTAATTGGCTTTGGAAATTCCAGGAGAAAAAAAAAACTGAAAACATTTCCAATCCAGCTACTTACCAGTATACTGCAGTTAAGAAATTGACCTCTGAAACATCGGCCTGTGCTAGTGCCCACAGTGGCCTGGAGGAGGGTGTTTCTTTTGTAATGTTGAGCCCAGTTAATCCCGAGAAATGGCCTTCTGATGAAGTGACTAAAATCCAGATGCTATTGGCAAGGGAAGGGACAGGACAACCAGGGGTGCCTTGGACAGAGTGTTCCTTTTCCTGTGACAGTGGCTGTCAGCCTCTGCTGCAGGACAGATTGATCTGCACAGGCCCATTTAAAACCTGCTGAGCAGGGGCCAGCCCGGAGCAGGGGAGGGGGGCAGCCTTCCTGCCGCAGGAGCTGCTTTCTCCATGGGGAGTGGGTCTGTGGTGCCTGCCCTCTCACACCTGAGACTGAGTTTCTGAGGATTGTGCTACTAACGGAAGGCCTGGCCAGCAGTCAGAGCTTGGGGGTTGTTGAGTGAATTGCACAAGAAGGGATGAGAGACCAGCCTAACTGAAAGTAGGAAGACCCCCAGGCCAGAGCTCACCTTTCCTCCCTTATCTGGGTTGGATCCTGTAAACGTCCAGTAGGATGGGGGGTGGGGCGGGGAATGTCTTTTGTGCACTCAGGCTTAATTCTCAAGTTATAAGTGCAGTCAGTCCTGCTCCCCCAGCCCCCTGCCTCTGCCCCAACACGTGTGCAGGAAGAAGGAGGGAGGAAATGAGGAAAGGGGGGCGGAAAGGAGGGAAGAAGGAAGGAATGAAAGAACCTGGGTCAACTGTGTAAATGCAACCCCCAGTCAGGGAACCCCAGGCTTTCAGTGACACCTGCCTACCTCCCTCTGTCTCTCTTAAATGGAGCTGCAGCCCTCCTATGGAGACCACCAGATGAGAACTCTCCTTGTCTCCTGGCCCTCTGGTTGCCCCTGCTCCAGAAGGTGGAGGTCCGCTCTATGGCTGTAGTCTCCGTGTGTCCCTGTTCCTCTCTGCTGCACTTCTCCTTGGGGTTGGGTCATAAGGCCAGGCCCAGCCTGGGGTGCAGAGGGCGCAGTGACCCTGGTGTTCACAAATGTCATGAAAGTGACAAGTTGTGGCTTCACCACTCAGGAAGAGAGTACGACATTGTTTCTGCTGTTTCATTCTCAAGAGAGTTAGGCTGTTGCCCTTTGTTCCCAAGCACTTGGGGAAACAGGGCCTGTTCTCCTTGGGCTCCAACTCCCAGTGCCCTAGTTACGTGGATGGAGACTCAGATGCCCTCCGGAACCCGGCAGGTGGCAGAGAGAACCATGTGAAGCAGCTAGGTACTAGGTAATGGGGAGGGGTGGGGCCCAAGGAGAACGGGGCAGGACAGACTCTTTTAAAGGCCTTTACACAGATACATAGCACCATGAGGGCTGAGGCTGATGCTGCTGCCAGCAGGCCAGTCTCAGGGATCGTCATCATGCAGTCTCTGGAGCCTATATCCTCCTCCCCCAGTTGCTGCGTGGCCTCGGGTAACGGAGTTCTTCCCTGAAGCCTCAGTTTCCTCTCTCTGAATGAGGGGTAATAATACTACCTCTTAGGGTTGATATACAGACAAAAGTAAAGTGACGTATTTCTTAAATATTACACAAAATATTCTTGATATAGCATCTGTATTCATTTTCTATGCTGTGTGACAAATTACCAAAAATTTTATACTTAAAACAATACAGATTTATTATCTCGTGGTTTCTGGGCATGGCCTAGCCAGGTCCTCTGCAAGGCTGCAAATAGGAACCCCAGGGCTGGGTTCTCATCTAGAGGCTTGACTGGGAACAGGCCATTTCCACCTTCCTAGGGTGTTTATTGGCAGAATTCACTTTCTTGAAGCTCTAGGACAAACAGCAGCTCTTTCTTTAAAGCCAGAAATGGAGAGAGACTCCAGTGAAAATCCACTGGCAAGAATGAGTCACTTTTACCACATTCTGTTGGATAGAAGCGAGTCACAGCTTCCACCCACACTTAGGGAGAGGAGATCCAGAAAAGCATAAATATCAGGAGGCTAGGATCATGGGGCCACCTGAACATCTGTTTTGCTATAGCTCCCGATAGATTGTTGGCCATTATGACAATTGATTGAATGCCTACCCTGTGCCAGGCAGTGTGTAGAGGATTTTATACATATTATTTAATCTATTTGAAATGTTTTTATGGGTAAATTAAAACTCAGGGAGGCCAGGCAACTTACCTAGACTCACCCAGCTAGGAAGCGGCGCAGCAGGTTTTAAACCTAGGTCTCTCTGCTGCCCAAGACGTGGGTCTTCCCTTGATATTACACTCAAGGTCAGGGTCAAGTTGAAGCCATCTCTGAGGAACCTTATAAAACCCCAAAAGTACTTTGCTTTGGACGTTAGTTCTCTCCCTGGGACTAAGTCCTTCAGCTCTTGTTTTGTTAGGTCCTGTCCTTGGCTGTCGAGTTTCTCTGTCCCACTCTCTAGCTCTGTCCTTAGACATCTATTGAAATGGTTCAGGCTTCTAGCCCAGATTTACATCCACCTCAATTTGTCAATTGATTTTTTTTTTTGTCTCTTGTCAATTGCTTCTCACTCAACTAAACTAATCCTACAAACAGCTACTGAGACTCCCTCCTGAGGAAAGTCCTAAGCTAGGCACTGGATTCCCTCTGCCCCCAAGGTTCTTACAGTCTAACGAGGAGGCAGCACATTTATTACTAACTCCAGTCCAATTGTTCAGAGCTTTTCGAGGACAAGGACAGAAAAAACTAAAAAAATACTGTTCTTAAAGAATAAAAAAGTCATCTTCCTCGAGGAAAATGAAAAAGAAGTCATCAGCAGACAGTCCAAAGGGGGTTGGGTGCCTTCACAAGGTGATCAGGCTTGGAGGCCCCTCTTATCCAGCAGCTCTGCCTCCTGGCCCATTATGGCTGCTAAGCTCTAGCCATCATGTCCTCATTCCAGTTAGCATGCAGGAAGGAGCATGTGTGCTTCCCATTCCAAATGGAAAGTCATTTATTATTTGTGTCATTATTTGTTTGTTGTCCATTCGCCACTGTCCCTTGCCTCTTACCAAACTAGAAGGTCCATAAAGTTTGGCATCAGATCTGTTTTTTTGTTGTTGTTGCTCTAGCCCTGCCCAGCGCAGTGTCTGGCACATGGTAGGTGCTTCATGAATGGTTATTGATAGGAAGAACATTTTATATATGTTATTGATATTATGCTGAGTCAGAGTTGTTTTGTTCCAAATCCAGAGTCTTCTGAACTGAGTCTGTAATGATGAGTGTTGCTACGGGCCGGTCCCTGTGCTAAGGGGTTTGTGTGCATTATTTCATTTAATCCTCACCAGAACCCTGGGAGGTGAATACTGTTATTATCTCCAAATAACAAATGGGGAAACAGCACAAGGTCATGGAACTACTAAGTGAGAAAGCAGTGATTTGAACTTGGCTCTCTCGACTCAAAGCCTCTTCACTTACTTCCTGCCTTTCCAGGCCAGCAGGGTGCCCATGATCTCCTGCAGACTTCCTCTCCTACATCCCTGATTTCTCTTGATTGCTGGCCAACAGCTCAGCAGTCACAGATGCATTTACAGGTGCTTGGAAAGCCTTAAACATTCAACACCATGTCCCAAAGTGGCATCTCCCCTGCAGAAAGTGGAGGAAATGTTTGTGTTCAGAGGTAATGGGCACCAACATTGATTGAGAGAATGCTGGTTCCCCAGCTCTTCCCATCTAACAGGTTTCTAGGAGGCTTTGTGGACCCAGGAGCCCGTTCAGACTACAGAGGGAAAACAAATGGGGCTGCAGGGGCCCGTGGCGTGTCTTGCCGTGGCTGCTGTATGTGTGCTGGTATTTAAGCTTCTGCCTTCCTCTCAGGGGGGTCTACCTGGTAAAGGGAAGGTGATAGGGAAACTTGGGTGCCCTCCTGTCCTTGAATCATAAGGGACTTAGAGCCCCGAGGCCTGAGCCCAAGGAGCAGTACTGAGAGACACTGGGTGGGGGGTTCTGGTCTCTCTGTCTCAGACTCAATGAAAAACTCCAGGTAGAAACTAAATTCTAGCTCGATTCAAGAAATCGTAGACTATCCAAGCTGGAAAGAGGCTTGAGCGGTAATTAGTCCAAACCTTCATTGAACAGATGGGACACAGGAGCCTGGAGAGGGAACTGACTCGCCAGATCACACCCTGGCCGCGTTATTTGTCTCCTTTGACTGAAGAGTTCATCCGGCCTGTAAGCCATCTGAAGGCAGTCTGGAGGAGAGTACCAGAGAGACACCTGGCTTGAAATCCCTGCGTCCCAGTCCTGGAGACTGCTTATCTAGGACCAGCCAATTCTGGTCACTGCTGCCTTGCTTCCAGTGGTCACCAGAAGATGGTGCTAGGCATCCAGTGGCCACTTTGCTCCCAGAAAAAGGGAACTGGAAACCTGTGTCTGGGAGTAATTAGGGCAAGAGACCAGCTTGGAGGCCCACTTCCAATCACCCTCCCTCTGGAACCTGCGTGCCTAAGCCTCCTGGGGCAGGGGAAGGACCAGGGCCCCCAAATTGGGTTCCTCTGGTTCCAGACCCTTTGCAGGGTTGTCCTGTGGTCAGTGAAAGGTAGCCCAGGGTGGGTTCCATTTACTATCTTGAATAATGATGGAATAAAAGTAGTGAGGTCAGGTGGGTGCCTCAGCTCCCACGAAATTCAGCCTGGGCTCCTGCTCAGGCCTCTTCCCCTCACTCAGCTCACTCTGCATGCTCAACTTAGCACACAGGGCACTTCCTTCTCTGCTAGGCAAAGTCTAGAGAACTCAGGATCCCCCTGAGAGGCTGTCTGGTTCCTAGAACCTTCCTCTCCTCCCTCTTTCTTCCTCTTATCCCTCTGTCTTCTTTTCTTCATCTCTGCTCCCCTCTCTCCTCCTTGCCCACACCTTGTCTCCTTCCCCCTTTTCCCCACTCTATCCCCTATCCTGGTTCCCCAGAGGGGCCCTCTAGGCCTAGCCTCCACTCTCAGCACCTCATCTGCAAAGGCAAACAGGGAGTAGTAATACCAGTGGGTTTCCAGGATGTGGTTTCCATGGCAACAGTGCCTCTCCTGCCCCTGTGGTTCTCAGCTCTAGGCAGGTTGCTGTGGAGACTCTCACCTCATTGAGGAGTGATTTGTAGGACTATTTTTCTTCTTAACTTCATCTCCTTCCTTCTTTCCAGAAATTCTGCCAGCCCAAATGGACTTTTCTCCATTGATGGCAGACCTGGAAATCTTCTCCAAAAGGCTTCCAACACAGGTCCTCCTGATAACCTTCTTCCACTCTCACAGGGCAAACGAGGCGCCCCTGAAGGCCAGCTGCGGGGTCCCCATAGAGACAAAGCTGATTTGGGTTCCCGCCTTGTTTCCCACAGTGCCCTTCGAGGCCCCCTTGCATTGCTGCACATGGCCAGCGGTGCCAATCCTGTGAGCTTCTCAGCAGCCATTTTCTCTAAGAATCCTTGTGGCTTTGGAGAGAAGGCGGGAAACAGCAAGAAGGGCCTGGCAGGGAAAAAGAGGGAAAGAGGGAGCACAGGCAAAAGAGGCAGGTTAAAAGATGGAGAAGAACTGGGAAAAGTGAAGTAAGGAGACTGGGGAATCTTAAGGGGGGAGAGGAAGGTAAGGGTGAGAGTTCGCGTCACCCCAGAAAGCCAACCTGTGAATCTGCAGCAGCAGAATCTCTCTGGTGTTAATGCCCCTTGTAAATCACTCCATAGCCTCAAACCCCGAACAGGCTTCTTTCTCTGCCAAGTAGAGAATGTGTTTGTCGACATGAAAACATAGTAAGCACATTGTGTCCCTCTTTTGAAAGCCATTACAATAATTGATTAAGGCAGGAGATTAATTAAAGAGTCATTTCTCCCTTTTTCCCCAAATAGATCAATTGGGGGGTTGCGAACATGTACTACAAATGAAAGGAATGGGGCTAGAGAGGAGATGGGGTGGGGGGCAGAGAAGCGCTAACAGACACAGCTAGAGACAAAGGACATTACCAGAGCGGGCAGAAGGGCTGGGGGCTGGGAGGGGCTGGCAGGGAGGCAGGGGTGGGCTGGGGGATGGGGAGAGCTAGCTCTGCTTCCAGGAACCTGTCATCAGCCTCCCCTTCTGGTTTACAGGACACTAGGGGCTCTGTCACCATGGTAACAGGCCTGGGGGACATGCAGGAGTATCAGCCCTTCACTCCTGGCTTGTCCTCTGTGAATGTGTTGTGGGCCAGGGCTCCCTCACCCCAGGTGAGCACAGTCGGGGGCCTTTCTTTGGTGTGGCGTGAGGACTGGCAGGTAGCTCCAGCTCCCCAATGTGAAACCAACTCACCACATGACCCTTGTTCCAGTGACTGTTCATCAGGGACTATACTGCAGATGTGACAGGCCAGTTTTAGCTCAGGCTGAGAATTGATACCGTCTTTTAGGTAACTTTTTCATTTTGCCCAAAATGTTGATGCTTTAATAATTCCTTCTCTTTATATTCAGACGTCTTCAAAGTGTAACACAGCAACATGCCTTTTACTCACTCTGTCATTAAGGATAGGGGCTTAGTGGGTACTAGACTTTGGGAACACATAGTCCGTTCCCTCTGGGTCTGCTGGGAGAGACAGACACTTATCAATAAACAAACACAAATATCACTACAATTGTGAAAAATCCTAAGCAGGAAGAAAGCAGAGTTCTCTCAGAGAGAATAGCAAGGCCCTGCTGGGGATCAGGAGAAGGGGATGTTTGCACTGTGACAAAGTCAGCCAGACAAAGTGGGGGTGAAGGTCCCCAGCAGAGGTGGTGCCACCAGAAGCTGATGAAGCTTCAACCCGGGGTGCCTCAGTTCACCAGGGCTTCCCAAGGCCCTAGGACGGGCCCTAGCAATGTGTCCTCATGGTCATGTGTTTTTGTAAAAATTGCATAAACAAAATACTTTACATGCAATCTGTTAAAACCACTGACTTCTCCTGTCTCCACTTTGCTCAGTGTAGCTGGGAAGGGCATTGCGAGGATCTGGCTAAGGGGACACTGAGTTGGGGAGAGTCTGTTTGAGTTTAAGGAGATGAGTTTATATGGTTACAGCATTCCATGTATGGTCAAGCTTCAGCTGGCCAGCCTAGGGAGAGAATGGCTCCTGGGTGCATTCCTCCCACGCCCCACCTCCCCTGTAAGAGGGTCATTGCCTGGGTCAAAATGAAGGCCCCATGGCAGGTGGGGAGGGGAGGGGAAATGAGGTTTGAACTGTGCAGAGGCAGAAGCTGGTCTGGAATATTGTTTCGGATTTTGTGATGATTGTAGAACTTGTTAGCTTTTTAAAACTTGTAATGTTTTGATTTCTCTTATTCTGAATAAGTTTTCACTTTTCTACCTAATTTTGGTTTTGGATTTCTGCCTTCATTTTTTAAGGAACTCCTGCCCTCTAGCTGTACATCTGGGATCTGTCCCCATCTGAGGAGGGCGGGTGTCTCCTTCTGTATGGCTGGAGCTAAATGGGTGCTCAGGGGATGTCTCTGAGGTCAGAGCAGAGAGGTCCCTCTCTAGACACTCTCCAGACTTCTCCCTGGGCGTCCCCACTGTCTGAGGGAAGGTGGCGGGGGAGGCAGACAGGGCCAGCCCTTGGGTTAGGGCCCTCTGGGCACGTCCTGTGCCCTGTGTTCAGTGCCTACAGCTTTGCAGACTGGTCCTTTTCAGTCTCCCCCTCCAGGACCCACCGCCCTCAGGCTACCGTGCCTGGGAATATCCCGCCTGAGATACATTTAAGGCTAAGGCATCTCTTTCTCCACTTGTTCCCTTTTAACATAGCCAGTGCCATCAAGCAATGTTTATACATAAAAACCTGTATGTGACATATGAGGTGGACAGGGAAGACTCAAAATGCATGTATAATTTTATATATAATACATACAATAGTCTAAAAAGGAATGTGTGTACACTAAGAAGAATGGGAGGAACCTGTAGAGGTATGTGTATGTTTTATGATTATGTTTTATGCGAGTGTGTGTTTGTATGTGTGTCGAGGGTGGGGGGAAGCCTGTGGAGGTAAATGCAAAGCCACCCGAAGAACTTTCCAGTGAAAGACGTAAGCCCCGACAGGCGCTGGCTGTGGCAGTTTCTGAAGGTGGCCCAGCAGGGAAGGTGTCCACTCAGACTGGGTGGCTGAGCCAGAAGCCAATCCCACCAGGTATCTCTGGCTAACCTCCCTCAGAACGAAGCCTCTGCAGACCCTGACCCAGAGGACAAAGCCCAGAGCTGAAGCGGCTTTGAAAAGTGGGGTTTGACTAATGCTGCACTGTGTATTTGAAACTTGCTAAGAGAGTAGATCTTTTCATCACAAGAAAAAAAATTTTTTTTTGGTATGGTGATGTATGATGACAGGTTAACCAGACTTGTGATCATTTTGCAATATATATATAAGTATAGAATCATTATGTTGTATACACGAATATGTCAATTATGTCTAAATAAAAACAAGCAAAAAAGTAAGGTTTTACACAGCCTCCTTCTCGGCCACATGGCATCTGACAGGAGTCCTTCGCCACCCTCTGCTTTTACCCTGGGTGCAAGCTGTCCCCTGGGTATGGCTCAAGGGTAGGGGCTGTCCCTTCACGATTCTTGAAGTCGTTCCTGGCTACATCTTTCACCCCTTAAATAACTCCCTCAAGCCTGGAGTCTGTCCCTACCATGGTTAGAGTCTCGGGGCCTTGGAGCTCAACAAGGGGGTTTGCAAACACTATTGGCTAACGGCAGACCCCTTTGTTCCCCCGCCCCCCTCCCCCGACTTTGTTCAGGGGCTCTGTGTGTAGTCACTGTGGCTTGCCAGGTCTGTAGGGTGAGGAGTTCTCTGCCTCTATCTCCATTCAGTGTCAGGATTAGAACACAGACCTTCCTCTCGCTCCCCAGGTCATTAGCCTGAACCCTGAAATGCTAAAAGCTTTCCTCTCCTTCCAGCCAGCTTGTACCTCTCCTGCCCTCCGAAAGGCCTAGAAGGTGAGGAGGAGCTAGGCCACCCGCCAGGCCTCCCGAGGCTCTTTCCTCGGGCTCCAGCTGCGGGGCTCCTGCAGCTCCAGCCCCTGCTTGCTTATCCGCTTGGGGTTCATATCGCATCTCCTTCTTGGTCTGTATTTTCCAAGCAGCAAAACAGAGATTCGTTGAACATTAGGTGGAGCCTTCAGCCTCTAAAAGCAGGAGTGTTTCTCGGGCTGCACGTTGCTCCATGGCTAATGGTTTCTTATGCTCTGACCCAGTTTCCACCAACCAGCCCGAGAGAGGCAGGTTTACACAGCTGGTTTATGCAAGCGAGGCCTGGGAAGTGGCCCGTCACAAGCTCCAGGTCCACTTGGACATGTGACTGAGTGTCCCTGTTTGTATTTTGAGGCTGGCAGAGGCTGGGAGCTGGATTCTGGTTCTTTCCACCATTCTGGGCCCTGAAACAGGCCTGGCGAGGCCAGTGGGCTAGGAGCAAAGCTGCAGATCTCTGTCATGATAAGAACGCCAGGGATTAGACAAAGACTGTAACTAAGGAGTCAGGGCGGTTTGGCCATCCAGCCTGCCTCCGTCTGGAGATAGGGAATCCTCCTGGGAGCCCCAGCTATGAGCTCCTGCTCCAGGGGGTTTCCTCCAAAGCGGGAAGGACACTTTGATCCACCGTGGCTTTTCCTGAGGCCCTTTTTAGCCCCTAGTCTAGGCTTGTTCTGTGCAGAGCTCTGAGCTGTTGGGTTTCCTGTTACCTTTCAATGCCTCTGGTGTATAGATGTCGTGACTGGGCCAGGGAGCGGCCACGTTTATGTCCACCCCCAAACCCCAGGGGGAAAAGGGCACCTGGAGGACCTGTGTGCCGTCCATTCTCATCTCTGCCTGCGCAGGAAGCATGGGCAGCACAGCGCATACAAACCTGCTTCCTGGAGTTATGGACGCTGTCCCTCTGGATGGAAAAGATCAAGTTAAACCATGCAAGGAAAAGCCTACACACACTTGTTTTAAAACAAACAGGAAGTTGTTATGGCCTCTTTGGGCAGAGAGATGTCTATTTCTTGAGTCTTGCTCTGGGAACTTTGGCATTGAGCAAATATAAACTGTTTGTTTGCCTCGAGTACCCGGCTCTAAGTGAGGTCATGAGACGGGGGGACACAGAAGTGGAGAAGATGTGGTCTCTGCTTACAAGTTCGTGGCCTAATGGGCAGACAAATAGGTGAGCGCCTACGTTACAGTCTACCGTACACTTGTCGGTAGTTACCCGCTATCCACGGTTTTGCTTTTTGAGGTTTCAGTTACCTGCGGTGAACCATGATTTGAAAATATTAAATGAACAGTTCCAGAAACAAACAATTCATGTTTTAAACTGCGTGTCGTTCAAGTAGCGCGAGGAAATCTCACGCCATCCGTGCCGTCCACTCCAGCCTGCTTGCGACTCGAATCATCCCCTGGTCCAGTGTCGCCACGCTGTAGACACTGCTGCCCATTTGTCACTTAGCAGCCGCCTCAGTTATCGGATGGACTGTCCCTGTATCTTGTAACCCTTATTTTACTTCATAGTGGCCTGAGACACAAGAGTAGTGATACTGATAATTCGGATATGCCAAAGGGAAGCTGTAAAAGGCTTCCTTTAATGAAAAGGTATATAGGCAGAGGAAAGATCATAGCATATATAGGGCTTGGGGCTATCTGTAATTTCGGGCATTCACTGAGGGCCTGGAAACGTATCCTCCACAGATAAGGGGGTACTAAATACAGATAACGTAGGAAACAGGTTCTTGGCAGCTCAGAATTGCAGTGACCAGAGTTTTGGAGGGTGTAGTGGGTTTCTGATGGTTGGCTCTGCCTGCCCTTCTGGGACCCTGTCTTTCACTGGGCATCCACCACTTCTGTGTCTAGAACCCTATGCTGTGGACGCAATGGACTCGACTCTAGCTTTAGGTGGAAATGGACACTTTGGTGCTTAAGCAAATTAGCATGTTCCATCCCCTGGCCACAGCCATTTGTGGCGGGTATGTGGTCCATCTGAGCGAGTCTTAGGATTTTAGAGACAAAGATACTTGCTTGCTCCCTTTCTGGATATAAGAGATAAGTAAGTAGTTGAGAGAGAGTCTGGAAGCCACCTTGAGACCACAAAGGAAGTCAGCTTTAGGGTAAAGGTGTCATGAAAGGCGGAAAGGTGAAAGAAAGAAACTAGGACCTTGTTGACATTTTTGAGTCACTGGGTCAAACCTATCCTGAGACACACTCTACTTCTGAACTTACCACCTTATGTGAACAATGCATTCCTTTTTCATTTAATCCACTTGAGATGGCTTTGGTTGTTACTTCTAACACAGAGTCAAAAGTGATGTAGGCTTTCGCTCCCTGAAGCAGCTGACACTCGAGGTAGATCTTGAAGCATGCGCTCCAGAACAATCCGAAGCGTTCTTTCCGGAGCTCTGACTTCAGCCCGCATCTATCAAAGACGTGCTGAGTGGCAACGACGCGCCACGTCCTCCGCAGCATGCTGGGGAGCACTCATGAATGAGACGCGGCGCCCCTGGTGAAGCTCATGCCTTGCAGGGGATCCAGAGGAGCACATCTGCCATGCTACAGTAGAGGGATACGTGGAGGACTCTGTGCCCCAGGAAGGAGGGGGCGGCGCCTGCAGGAATCAGCGAGGCTGTGTGGCGTGAATGCTGGCTGTCGTGATGGTCTGACCACCCTTCCTCCTGACTTTCCTCTGAGGGCTGTTCCTCTCCCACTGCCAGCTCTCACTGCTGGCCACTGATGTGGGATCAGGCCTGATCAAACAGAGCATTTCTACCCCCGCCCACAGTGATTCATTCTGGGCTAGCATGGGGATGGAGCGTTCGGAGTTTCTCATGTTAGCTCTGCTCCAAAGAAGAAAGAGACTTGGAGAGTTCAGGTGGACCCCAGTAGACACCCAGAGGGAGCTAGAGAAAGACCAAGCAAAGACTGGTGAACGAGGAGAAGGGGTGGGCAGACAGAGCTAAGCGGCCAGCTTTCCTTCGACTGGCATGGCTTCCATCCCCAGGACGAGCTACATGATTTGCGGAGCCCCGCGGAAAATGAAAATGCCGGGCCCCTTTTAGGAAAATTATCCACAGTTTCACGATGACAATAGCAAAGCATTAATTAAGCCCAGCGCAGGGCCCAATGTGACTGCAGTTGCACCCCTGTGCAGTCAACCTGGTGTGCACCATCCCAGTGTTGGAAAGTGCTTGGTCTATTTGTTAGACTGTGCATGGCCAGCATGGGCAAGTGCCCAGGAGCACAGTGTGTGCAGCCGGCGTAGGTTGAGTCCTGGGATCTTGGCAAGTCATTTAACCTCTTTGGATTTTGGTTGCCTTATCTATAAAATGGGGATAATAATGGAGCCATTGTGGGGATTAAATTAAGTTCTATGTAAATTACTTAGAACAGGTTACACAGGGTTTGCTATTGTTATTTATATTCATACTCTTCTACATTGAAATTTTATTTCCAACCTGTTGACTCACGCTAGGGTCTCCCCGACTCCCCCTTCCAGGCTCTGGATGCTCAGTTGACACAAAGAGGAGAATTGCCATGTTTAGAAGTCAGGATGGGTTCCTGGGACCCACCCCACCCAGCATCCTCTTGCCTTCTCTTCCCTCACTAGTAGGCCAGGGGGAGCAGGGATGGCGGAGCCACTCCTGCCAGGACCACATCACTGTGGTTGCTGGGAATGCAGCCTCGTACGCCTGCAGGTTCGATCACTAAGCCATTTTCCCCGGAGTGCTGCCCTGGGGAAAGCTGCTGAGGTTGTCAGAGGGTCAGAGGGTAAACACACAGGCCGACAACCACAACGGCACCTCAGCCGAGGAGGGAGGAGGGGTATCGGGGTATCGGGAGCAGAGGGGGAAAGGCGGGCAGCGAGGTGGGAGGTGGGACGTGCCAGTACCATGGAGAGCTGGGGAAGGGGAGGAGGTGGAGATGAGGATCCGCTAGGGGGTCTCCTCAGCCTCCTCCAGGCCAACCCACTTTGATGGGGAGGCAGAATGCTCAGCTCACTTGGGACACCCAAGCCCTGGATTCTTGGCCTGGCTCTGCCACTGGCTGATTCCAAGCTGGTTTCTCAGTGATACTCATGCATCGGATGTGATTCAAAGAGATTTTTTTGAGAAACAAAAATATGTGAGAGCAAGTGTGTGTATGTGCATGTGTGAGAGGTAGTGGAGCGGGGGGGGAGGGAGAAAAGTGGGAGACGGGGGGGGGAGAGAGAGAGAGAGAGAGAGAGAGAGAGAGAGAGAGAGAGAGAGAGAAAGAGAAAGAGAATAAGAGAGAGAGTAAGAGAGCTAGAGAGACAAAGAGAAGTGGAGAGAGTCCGGGGGAGCAGAGAGAGACAGCGCAGAAGCATGGGAGCCACTGCAGAGACGTGTGCACACCTAGAGGGGTTATTATTTCTCCTCACAGCATTCCTGCTTCGGGAGAGGGGAGCTCTGGACCCTGGACCCTGAGTGGAGGCACTTCCCCTTTCACCCCTGGGCCAGGCCACCCCAGGTCAGCAAGCCTTGTTTCTGGGCCAGTTGGCTCCCCCTGAAGCGAGGCAGTGAGAGGGTCTCCCTGTTGGAGCTCTGAGCGGGACACATCCACTGACTTTGCCCTCTAAGCTTCCCTTGGGCCTGCAAGCTGTCAGGGGCTTGGATGGCCAGGGTGAGCTATTTCCTAAGGACTTGAATGTCCCCCTGGGTGTGTTTCTCAGCCAATGGCCCCAGGCTGACCCTTGCTTCTGGGCCCCCAGACTCAGATACCTTGAGGAAAAATAGCAAACAAGCCTGGATTCCAGGAGGCACGGAGCCAATGTATGACCTTGGAGTGTTTGCTTTTATAAACTTAAAAATACACAATTTTAATTTTCATCATGAAAACAATTGTGTTCTTAGAACTTCCAGGCGTCCCCTGACTTGGCCAGTTCCTCACTTAGGCTACCTCTCAAGAGGGAAAACTGCAAAACACAATTACTGAGGAAATGATGGGCTGGGGTTATATTTAGCTCAGGCCAGGCTCAGGGGCCCCGAGTGCCATGCCACCTGGCTGGCCCCTCTCCCGCCTATCTTAGGGCTTCCTTTCCTGTCTCTCCGTCTGGGTTCCTTTGGTCTCCCAGTCGCCCCCATCTTGCTGTCTCCAGTCACCTGCACCCTGAAGGAAAGGTGGACAAGCCCCTCCCAGGACAGGAATAAACTTCTTGCTCCACGAGTCCCCTCGCCCCTTGACTTAGGTCACTCCTGAGTCAGAGAGGTCACTGAGTGGGCCCTGTGTGCCTGGGGTAGTAGAGCTGTCTGAAGGAAAATCATCCCAGTCTTTATCTGCAGCCTTTAAACTTCAGAAACCCTTCATCTCCAGTGTTCCCTGCTTACAAAGAACCTTCAAACCATGTCTTGTTTAAATCCCATAATAATTGTTTGAGACAGGCCCATTTACCAATGAACAAAGTGAGGCTTAGAGAAGTTAAGTAGGTTAATCAAAGGAGGTCTAACGAGTGCGATGTCCAAATGCTGGTCGGGAGGCCCTCTTTGGTTTTGGGCATCTTACTAGCAGGCTGTGCCTGTAGGAAGGGCATGGAGTGGCACATTCAGACAAGGGCCAGGGCAGTGGGGACAGGAGAGGAGAGGCCTTGGGCAGGCAGCTCCATCACTTCCCCGAAGAAGCCTTCCCAGACACCCAGTGTGGTGAGACCCCCTCCTTCCTGCCTCCCACAGCTCCCCTGACATTTCCTTCATTCACCTTTATACTTATTCCATGGTTATTATTTTTTACTCTGTCTCTTCCAAGATCCTATGAGCTTCTTGTGGATAGAAAATGTCCTTCTGGGTCACAATGAATTATTCCATAGCTCTTCCTCTTGGACGACAGAAGACTACTCGAAATCAAGACACATTTAGAATGGGTGTTCATTGGTCAATCAAGCCAACCACGCCAACTTTTGTTTGGGATGTGGGGGATGTGAAGTATAAGACAGAATTCATCCCATTCACAGATGAGTCCTGCTACACCCTAGAACCCTGTGCAGACCCTATTTGAACTTTTAATCTCCCAGGGATCCTCTCTGCTCATAGGCTGTAGTCCCTGGTTTCAATTGGTGTTCCTTGAAGTTTTCCTGACAACGGGCTCCTTTTCACTGCCTCGGCATCTTAAGTGGGAGTTTGGAGGTGGTGGTGGGTGAGGTGAGGGAGTGATGGGGTACTGTGGTGGGTGGGAGGTTGATGGCAGTGGTGGGGAGTGGATAGAGGTGTGACTGCATTGGTGGTGATCAGCTAGAGGAGGGACTGATGGTCCGAGATGTCCACCAGGTCAGACTAGACCTACCAGTTGCATCACAATCAGCTGGCGGGACCTGATGTGCATGTTTACCTGAACACATGGTGGGGATTAAACACCCAGCTTATGCCCTTCCCCCATGTGCTATGTGTGCCATGGTGGGAACTGGACCAGCAAGAGTAAAAAGCCACATCAATGTTCAAAGGCTAATAAAGGAGGAGAAGAATGATGAGGCAGTGGGCCCCGTCACATCCCCGGGAGAGGTCATGACAGGAAGGAGTGGGGGAGAGGAGCATGCCTGAGAGCATGCAGTCAAGACCCAGAGTGCCCAGCGTTGGGGTCTGGTTCCAGCTTGTGGAGCCCTTTAGCTGAGTCCGACACATCTCAGTCCCTTCTCAGGGTCATCAGAAAGGGTGTCTGTGAATAGACCACAAACAAATATAAATGAGAACCAAGAGATCCCTCCATCCTTAAATTCACATGGGCGAAAAAATAAGTTTTAAAAGTGGCTTTGTTGAACGTGCCCTGGGCTTAGTCCAATCACAGATATCAGATGAATAGTCCAAAGTACTCATCAAGCTCAAAACTCCTCCAGCTCTGTCCTCCCTGGTTACTCATAACTCCGAGGAGCCGGCAGCAGTCATCAGTTTTGACTAATGGCATCTGAGCCATGAGAAGCCTTGTTCAGTTCAGCCGGCCCAGCGCCCCCCTCCCCATCCCGGCCCCCTCCCCCTGCCCGGCTCCTTGCAGCTTCCCCAACCGGGATCTAGTAGAAACACCTTGTATTTATAAAGCTCTTAGCTCTGAGGGGCTTAAATCTAATTCAGGGGAGCGGAGAGGCAGGGTTGCAGGGAGCAGGGGTCTTGTTAACTGGGAGGGATGCTGGGCAGGAGAGTTAGAGATGCCGGAATAGCCTGTGCAGGTGTCTGAAGCCTTTTGACTTCCACCTATTTTTCAGGCCTCTAAAGGGCTGTGTTGTGTCCCTGTCTGTCACTGTCGGCCATCGTTTTTAGGCCCCTGGCACGTGCTGGGTGCCCTCACACGTGCCGTCATGGTGCTCCTTTGTGCAGGTGAGGGGTAGAGGGGTATGGGGTCCCACAGAGGCTGCCACTCCTCAAGGTTAGCTGAGAGGTGAAAGTGCTGGGATCAAACCCAGTCTGAACTTGTTGCATAACATCCTAAAAGAAAGAACATCCAACAGGGATGGACAGAGGTAGGCTCTAGGAGGAATTCTTACACCTTTGGAGGTGTGTGGGCTAGCAAGTGTGTCCTGGGCAGAGGGAAGACGTGCAAGAGAGCGTGTGCAAAGACTGAGCCAGGACAGAATTGTCCCTGTTGACCAGACAGAAAGGAGGCCAGGGTGGCAAGGGCAGGGAGAGCCAGGGGAGGGACAAGGGACAGGTGGACAGGCAGGCCTTGCAGATAAAGCCGATGTGCTGTCCCAGTCCACCAGGGGTGCCCCTTGTGTCCCGAGCTGGCATGGAGGCCTCGTTACCTGCTTTTCTCTCCTTGTGTGAACCTGTTCTGTCTGTGCCGGATTTCACCAACCTTACATGTCACCCCTGCCTAACACAACTCCCTGCCCGGTGGGATGATTATAAATGCGTGCGAATAACCAGGCCTCTGGGGATACTGTGACATGGAGCTTTGGAAGCCTGGCCAGGTAGTTGATGACCGAGAGGATATTGATTTTTATCCAGAGTATCGCTTAGTGCACAGTAAAGCAAATACTCCCGCTGGTCTGTGCGGCTTCATTTTGTATGCCCAAGTACTGGGGTAACAAGTAGCTACTATTTATTAATCATTTTCTATTCATTAAGCACTACACTAGAAACTTTACAAACCCTTATTTTAGTTTAATTCTCACAACTACTTTATGAGGTAAACTCAGAGAGGGTATGTAAGTTTCTAAGGCCACACAGCTAGAAAATTATGGCTGTATTTCTTTAATTAAAATTATTGGGGTGACATTGGTTAATAAAATCAAATAGGTTTCGAGTGTACAATTCACTAATGTATCATATGTGTATTACTGTGTGTGTTCACCACCCGAAGTTAAATTTCCTTCAGTCACCAAATATTGACCCCCTTTATCCCTATCTACTCCGCCTCTCCCCCCTCGCCTCTGTAACACTACCCACTGTCCACGTCCGTGCGTCTCTGTTGTTTGTCATGTTTGTGTGTTGCTTTCGGTTTTATATCCCGCATACGAGTGAAATCATAGGTTTCTCAACTTTTTTTGTCTGACTTACTTTGTTTAGCATGCTAATCTCCAGATTAGCATGGCTATGTTTTTAAGGTGGTTCTCCCAAGGAGAGAACCCTTTTGGAGTAGCTGTGGGGCAACATATTTGTTGACTCAGAAATCAAATGTAGTTGGGTCTTGAAGTATGGGTTGGATTGTATCTGCTGAGAGGAGCCGGCAACCAAGAGCTCTCCGACTAGGGGGTGTGAGTGAAGGGGAGGAAGCCAGGACGGGGTGTGGGGGAGATAGAAGGGAGAGCTGCTCCAGGCATGGGGCAGGGCTCTGCTTTGGGGAAGGACATGGTAGGCTTGATAACTACAGGTGGCGGTGCTACTGAGTTGGGACATGAGGTATAATGGGGAGCCACTGTAGGTTCTGGAGTGAGGAAAGATGAAACTGGTGTTGGATGTTGCTCTAAAGTTTGTGGGGAGGGGAGGAGAGAGAATAGACTAGAGGAAGAGAGGCCAAGAGGAAGTTAAGGCAGAAAAAGAAAAATAAACTGGACAGAGAGAAGGAGGGAAGGATGCCCAGAGAGAGAGGGACACACCAGTACGTGGTAATTGCTACCATTTGTACACCGTATTTCACCAAGCCATTGCACACGTATTCACATTATCTCATTGGATTTAAGCCTCAAGACAAGCCTATGAAGTAATAATGATGCGTCCTGCTTGCTAAGCCCTGCTCCATGCCAGGTACTTTATGTACATTTCCTGCAGCCCTGTCAACAGCCACAGAGGGTGAGTACTATTATCTTTTCCCCTCTGCAGATAATATGTCTGTAGTTCCGAGAGTAAGGAACTCACCCAAGTTCGCAGCTCAGAGCTGGGGTTTGAATCCAGGCCTGTCTGTCTTCACCGACTAGGTTGACCCCGCTGTTCCGGACTTTATCCCACTCATAGGTGAGGAAGTCGAGTCTCAGAGAGGCCCCAAGATGCTTTGAGCTCAATGAGCATCTTGGCAGCAGCTGTTCCAGCTGGCTCCAAGCTTAGCCTTAGGGGCTTGGGTACCACATGGCTCCTGCCTGACCAAGGCCCTCGGTTCATTCCTATTGGTCCCTGTGATTCTGCAAACAGATGTGGCCCCACTGACAACTCCAGATGCCTGAAGATGGGTCTTGAGACCCATGATTAAGCCTTGGGGAGTGAAGGCAGGGCCTTGAGAGAGGACAAACTCCAAATAGCCTCTGCTCTTGCCAAATCAGCATCAAAGCTCAGCACTGCCAGGAATGGAGGGCTCTTTAGTGGGTTTCAGATCCAAATGGGAAGAAAGCTCCAAAGACATAAGGATGTGAGAGGGGCCAGGGCAGGGGGTGGGCAAGGGGAAGGAATGCGCGGAAGGGTGTGCAAAGGCCTGGAGGAGGTGGCAGCCGTGGGCCTCACCAGGGCCGTGCCTGGGACTGAGTGGTGCACTGCCACCTGGATGTCAGCCCCACCCACATCAGGTTCTCAAGAACCACTGGGCCGGCCCTCCCAGCTGAGGGAGGGTTGCGGTTCTGGAGCTTTATGGGACCTGTAGAAGGTGGAGGCCTGTGGGCTCCAGGAACCACATGTGTCTTCTGGGCAGATGACTGGTGGAAGCCTCTGAGTCATGCCCTGGAGTGTTAAGGGCAGGTAGTTCAACAAACCTCTGCCAAGTAGCCTAGCCTGCTTGGCCATTTAGAGAGGCTTCATAAATATTTGTTGACTGGTAAACAGAAAAGAAGGCTAGACTGAATTAGAGAATGTCCCATGGAAAGAAAATGCATTGAATGACGTATTCAAACCAGACATTGGAAGCCTCTGAAAGACCCACCATAAGGAATAGAGAATGGCTATCATTAGCATCTCAAAAATAGCAGCAGAAGTAAACTGAGCCTCTTTTATTGGGCCAGAGTACTTAAAATCTGTTGGTTCTTTAGTATCTGGAAGTGACCTCCTTTGAGCCTGTGTGTAAGGATCTGGAATCTTAGCAGAAAGCCTTTGCTTATCAGAGACAATCTTCAGTCTTGCTCTTGCTGAGAGAGCTCCAGCTCCCTGGTCTGCAGTGTTTCAGTTTGTATAAGGAATTGCAGGGCCCTGCCATGTGTTCACATGTCCTACCTGAGCTGCCAGGCTGCTGGAACACAGGCTGGACACCAGTTCTCCGGTGCGGGGCTGCCCTGGAGCTCCGGGTGAGCTGGCCAGTGGATGGTGCTTGACCCTTCTGACTGCCTCATCTGCCTGTCCAGCCAGAGTGCAGGCTGGGGTGACAACAGTGAGCTTAGGGCTGTGGCAGGCCACCAAGCCTACCCTGGATGGACAGAATTCTGAGGGTCACAGGGGCCGGGCTGGATTCTAACCTCTCCTTCTGCTCTGTGGCTCCTTATCTCCCCAGTGTAAGGGGTGGCCTCTCTGGTACTTGACCAGGCTGGGACTAATGTCCTGATGGCCCTGTGCTCACAGTGAGCAGACGAGCAAACCTAGAACTCCAGCTGTGGATGCTGCTAGGGTAATGGACAGAGCTCCTATGAGGGAGCTAGGGGGTTTTGGTGCAACTTGGGCAAGTAATTTAACCTCTGTCAAAGAGAACCTCAGAATAGCTTTCTCCTAGGTTGTTGTGAGGCTCAAAGGAGATTAGAAACGACAATAGCCAATATTTGTTTTATTGATTACTGGCAGTGAATGAGGCAGGAAGTCCCAGTCAGAGAAACCATCTGTTCCTTAAGAAGAATGGTGTGTTAATGCTTGTAGTATGGGCTCTGAACCTGCTGTGACCCTTGTCCTTCTCAGGATATGCAGGAAACAGCAGGAGCTGGGGAGACCCAGATATGCTATGGACCCTGCTTCTGCTGCCCACATACTGCCCAGGAAGCCCGGCAGAGGCAAGCAAGTGATGGCAGGCAGGAAGTACGGCATCGGGGACAGGGGCACTGGCAAGGCCAATCACCAGGGTTTAAATGACAGCACTGCCCCTTCTCAGACCTTGCACACATTGCTTACTCTTTCTAAACTTTGGTTTCCTCATCTATAAAGTGAGCATAATGGCAGTATTTATGTCACAGCATTGTGGTGCAGTTCAGTGAGATACCATCTGCCACATAACATTTTTAAAAACCAACTGGTATTTTTTTCCCCACTGTATTTCCTTCCTTCCCCACCCTTTTCCCATTCCAGCAGTCAGGCTCTGCTGGGCTCATTGCCTCAGGGAAAGGATGTGACAGAAGGGGAAAAGGGAAATAGAAGGAATCTCTGATTTTGTGTGCAGAAGTCTTGGCTGTAGAGGAAACTGCAAAGGCAGCAGAGTTAGGGAAAAAACATCCTGAGCAAGAACAATCCCCCCAACTCAAAAGTATTCCCTGGAGGGAGGGAGGGGAGGGAGGGTGGAGGAGAAGGATGTGGAAAGCACAGTGTCCTGGCCAGGTCCTGGGGAAGAGTCACGTGCCACTTGAGCTCTGGGATCGGGGAGCAGGGGAGACCCGTGCTTTCCCTTCTGGGGAGAGCCTTGGTGAGGCAGCAAGACCCAGAGAAAGACAAGGGTGTTCAGCATGACAAGGTCACAGCCTCAAACAGCCCCACTGCGAAGTCTCCTGCCCGATCAGGCTGTGGAAGATGCAGATCGGACCCTGGTGTAATAGTTACCCAGAAGAAGTAGAGAGACCTCCAAACTCCCTACCAGATTGGAGGGATCATGCAGACAGGACCGCAGGGCACCTGCATGGTGACCACGTGGACGAATGACTTTGGGGCCTCACTTGAACCCTTGTCTCTAATGACAACCCACTCCCACCCATGGCAACTCAAATATCCTCTGGGGAAATAGTGTACAACTTGAGTTGTCTGAAATTAAGAGTCAGCCACCACTAGCATGGCGATTCAAAATGAAAATAAGCCTGAGTCATGGAAAATAAAGAAACTCTTTTTTCTTACACACTTGAGTTATGGACTAAGTGAGATCGGTGCAAATACAGGCACAGGGACTAGCACAGGGCCTGGCACGTAACAGGCTCTGGTTGCCATGCGCAGTGTAGAAACACTGTGCCCAATGTGTTAGTCCCGCAGGTGATGGATGTGGAGCCCAGGCCGGGCTGTCAGTGCCTTCCTAGCTGAGTGTACTTAGGTGGGCAGCGGTGACTCTTGAGAGTGTATCTGAGTGCCCACTGAGTTCCTGACACTCCCCAGTCTCCCTAAGATCCTAATATGACAACACTCAGCCCGCATACCGTGAGCTTCTCTCCTGCTCTCCCCAAGCCTTGGAGTTCTCTGCTGAGCCCCTGGAGCCTTCGGCCTAATGGTTGGCACAGACTAGACTCAGTGAGCACGGAGCATTCTCTGGAAAGACAGGCTCAGTTGTGTCCTGCCCTAGCCTGGGAAACATAGAGATCTCAAGGACACCCCAGTCAGCTCACCAGAGACACAGGGAGGACCAAGCCCAAGTGGATGCCATTTTTACCTCTGAAAGGGGTCCACACTCACACTGCTGGAGTCCTGGGAGGCAGTGCCATGCCCAGGAGTGGTCTATATTGTCTTGAGATTGAGTGTGGAGTTTTCCACACACATCTGGACCTTACCTGAGAGTCCTCACCTGAGAGACCAGACTTTATTCTCATTTGTGTGGATTTGCCTAAAATGTCATTGTATTAGTGAGAGTGCTCCAGAGAAACAGAACCAGTAGGCTCTACCTATCTACCTACCTACACATTTTTTTTGAGGAATTGGCTCACACAATTATGGAGACTGGTAAGTCTGAAATTTGTGTGGTAGGCAGGTAAGCTAGAGACCCAGGAAAGAGCTGATGCTGTAGTTCAAGTCTTAAGGCTGTCAGGCTGGAGACCAGGGACAGCCAGTGTTGCAGTTCAAATCTGAAGATTGTCTCTGCAGAGTTCTCTCTTGCTTGGGAGAGATCAGACTTTTGTTTTCTTTTATGCCTTCACCTGATTGGATGAGGCCCACCCACAGTATGGAAGGCAATCTGCTTTATGCAGAGTCCACCTATTTAAATGCTCATCTTAACCAAAACACACCTTCACAGAAACATCCAAATAATGTGGCCAGGCCAAGTTGACACATACAATTAACCATTCCAGTCATTCCCTTATTCATTCATTTAGCTTGGTTGAGGGGTATAGAGACTCACCCAAGCTTCTCAGATTAGACATTTATTGGGAAAGCCACACTAAGCTTTCATGAGAACCCAAAGATGGGCACTGAAGAATCACCCGACCTCATGGGAACAGCTAGGAGCGTATTTAACAGGTGTGCCCAGTGGCAAGCACAGGGAAAGCACTAGGGGAGAAGAGAGCTTTGTTTTTCTCCCACCAACTCCCCCGGGGTTGGTGTCTCTTCAGCCCCCGCCCCCACCCCCGCCCGAGCCTTAATCAGAAGCATGTGGGGAAAGGCCGCGTGAGCAGATAACCCATACACATGGCTCCATCTGTTCGGCCCCCCTCACTGCAGCAGACCAGGTGGGACAGAGAGAAAGGGGGCCCTGGCTGCAGAGTTGACGTCAGAGACAGAGCAGAGAGGAAAGGGTGAGGGGCACTTAACAGCCACTCACATTTGTCTTTTCACATGACCTTGACAACTGCTCTACCATTTTACAAGGGAGAAAACAGGCAGGGATGGGGGCGGGGATGAGAAAGGAACTTGTCCAAGGTTAAACAGGTCAAAACAGGAACTGTTGGATTCCTAATTTCTGAGATTTCCTGAGCACTGCTCTGGGCTGTGTACCAGTGTGACCAACTGGGAGTCAGCCCAGTCCCACTGGAATTCTGGATGTCTGGGTTCACAGGTAGCTGCAGAGACACTGACCAGCTGCAGTCAGCACATCCTGGCAGCAACATGTCCAGTCACCTAGTTTGCTCCACTTAGATGCTTTTTCACGTAGACTTCTGCCTGCCCTGCTTTCCTAGCCTCTGCTCTGCCTCATCTCTGTCACCCCCCCTCACTCACCATGTCACTCAGGACTCTTGGGGCTGTACATGACTGAAAGCCTGTCAGTAAGGACAATGCATCACTTCCTGAAGCAAGAAGTCTGGAGGCAGGGCACACAGAGGCTGCTCTGCTGACTCAGTAGCATCACAGATCCGGAGTCCCACTGTCTCCGCTCCGTCATCCTCAGCCTGTCAGGATGACGTTGAGGCTGCCACAATCCCAGAGGCACCTGCAGAGGACAACACCCAGAGACAGAAGAAAATACATTTCCTCCTGGGGTCTCTCTTTATCAGTCATGAAACCTTGTCCAGAAGCCTCCCTTGGAGTCCCTTCTTGCTCATTGTTCAGAACTGCAGCACATGCTCGGCCAGTGGGGCAGTGAGGGGACACACTGTGGTTAGCCTGGACCAGCCACAACCCATTGTGAGCTGGGGAAGGTCCGTGTGCCCCTTGAAGAACATGGCCACCCAATAATTGAACAAAACTGAGACTCAGACTCTCTTAGCCAGCAGTTTGTGTTGGAGCAAGGCAGGGCACAGGCATTGGATGAAAAAATGACAGCATCTGTCATGGTCACTACATTCCTGCCTGCCTGAAACATTCTTCCCAACTGTTTACTTGCTGGCTTAGTCCAATTTTGTAGGCATCAAAGAGGCCTTCTAGAGCCCCTCATCTACAGCAGTATCCTTCCCCCTGGTTATTCTCTCACAGAGCATCCAGCTCTTCTTCAAAGTATCCCAAGGTAAAGGGACATATCTATTGGTCCTTGGCACCAGATAGAAGTTCTGTGAGATGGGATTGGGTCTGCTTTTGCTCGTCCTGAATCCGCAACTCTACACAGTACATGACACAGCATAGTACCTACCTCTGTGTTCTGAATGAATTGTTGCATCATATACTATTCAGGCTTTTTATGTTATTTTACTTTTTATTTTTTACTCTCTTTCAAAATTTTATTTTGTTAGTTTCAAGTATAGAGTACATTGGTTAGGCATTTATATAGTTTATCAAATGAGCCCCCTAATTGCTCTTTCTCTCCTCTGGCTCTCCACCTGGCCATTACATTAATCCTGACTGCATTCCCTCTGCTGCGCTCCCCATCCCCGTGACCATCTATCAACCACTAATTTGTACTTTTTTAACCCTTCACTCCATTCTCCCAGCCCTCCAACACCTCTCTTCTGGCTGTCACCAGATTATCCTCTTTATTTGTGAGTCTGTTTTTGATTACTTTGTCCTTTTTGTTCCTTAGATTCCACATATAAGTGAAATCATATTCAGGCTTTTAAAATTATCTCAACAATCCCACACCCTAGTTATTCTGACCCAAATTTTACAGATAGGATCACCAAGGCTAAGATAGACCAAATGCTTTCTCTAAAGGAACATAGATGGTTAGTAGCAAAATCAAAATCCAAACCTGAACCAATCACAGTGGCCAGAGGATGGAATATGTTCATTAGCTTGGCCTGAGTCACAATCTCTGCTGCATAGAGCCTGAGGATGAAAGATGAGGTCAGCATCATTCAGAGCCCATGGTGTGAGGTGGGGGTGTCTCCCCGAACTCAAATCCAGGCACTGTCAACTGAAAAAGGGAACGGAAAATGAACAGCAAAAACAAAATAGGCACCACAAGACCTGAGACATCATCAACAGGATTTCAGGTTTTATCCATGAAGGTCTTTCCTCAACAAACTCTGTGGAAACTCAGTGTATACACGGATGAAGAGGGTGTTCTGGCCGGAGAAGTAGAGAAGTAAGGCGCTGAAGGTGCTCCCTTTTGGCCTTCCTTTTATGTCCCCCGAGGCACTTCTGGAGTGATCCTAGGCCTCCTCAGAGCACAAAGAGAAAAGCCCCGCTCTCCTCCAAACTCCTCATCATAGGGTTGAAGTAGAGCCCCAAGAGTATCAATGTCTTCCTTTGCCACATGGCTAGAAGGTAGCAGAGAGCCCTGACTCTCACTCCAGTGCCCCTTTGAGAGGAACCAGCAGACATCTCTTCAGGCAAAAAGCAGTCAATACACATTTAAGAAGCAACACCAACCCTACTCCTATTACTTTCCTGCTTTCCATTCCTGAGCTTTTTGTAGCTTATTATCATAAGCTACTGAATGGGCTGAGCCTGGTTTAACGGAGTGAATGGTGGATGATCACATATTGTTTTATGGGATCAGGGCAACTAAAAGACAAGCCACCCAGTCCTTGTTAAATGTGATAAGGCGTATGAAATGCTTAGCACAGAGGATGCTCTCAGCAAACATCAGCCCTCGTCATCATCATCATCAGTCTTGCTCTCAGTTTGTCTCTGCCACTTATTCATACTGTGACACTGAGCATTCTCATATCAGTTTCCTCACCTGTAAAATGATGACAACGATGCCATTCTCTTGCAGTTATTTTGAGGATCACATAAAATAATAGATAGAAAATTTCTTTGAAAAATATAAAAGTGAGCCAGTAGTGTTATTACTTGTCAAAGTTGAATTTTCTTGCACTTACTCATCAGGCTAAACACAATTCACCTGTGAGGATTATGGTGTGACCATTCTTGATGGAAACTTGTATTTGAATTTTACAGCTCACACCTCAACCCAAGGGAAGATATTTTATTTATTTTTTCACAAGCTAACCCTGAGCAGAAAACTGAATTTAAGGAAAATAAAACTCAGGTTTGGAAATTGGAACATAAATAGAAGAATGTACTAACCTGTGACTTGTTATTCAAAAGCTCACAGAATTTGGTAACATATAACTGAAATATAGGACTCTGCAGTTTTAATACCAGTTTTGTCTTTTAAAGAAAATTTGATGGTAAACTGTTGAAAAAATTAATATGATTAACTCAAAGTAGATCATAGATATAAATATAAAACCCCAAACTATAAAACTTCTAGAAGATAGCATAAGAGAAATCTAGATGACTTAGAATATGGTGATGACCAAAGGCACAATCCATAAAAGAAATGAGCTGGATTCATTAAAATTAAAAATGCCTGCTTTGTGTAAAACAGCGTTAAGAGAATAAGAAGACAATCCACAGACTAGGAGAAAATATTTGTAAAAGATGTATCTAATAAAGGGCTTATCAAAAATATGCAAAGAACTTTTGCAACTCAGCAAAAGAAAACTAACAACCCAATTTAAAAATGGGCAAAAGACCTGAACATACACCTCAACAAAGAAAATATACAGATGGCAAGTAAACATAGGAAAAGATGCTCAAAATTATATGTCATTAGAGAATTGCAAATTAAAACAATGATGAGATACCACTATGAGCCTATTAGAATAGCCAAAATCAAAAACACTGACAACACCAAATGCTGGTGAGGATGTGGATCAACAGGAACTCTCATTTATGGCTTGTGGACATGTAAAATGGTACGGTCACTTTGGAAGACAGTTTGGCTGTTTCATACAAAAATAAACATATTCTTAACATATGACCCAGCATTCACGCTCCTTGGTATTTACTCAGGTGAGTTGAATAACTATGTACACACAAAAACCTGCACACAGATGTTTATAGCGGCTTTATTCATAATTGCCAAAGCTTGGGACAACCAAAATGTCCTTCAGTAGGTAAATGAATAAATGAACTGTGGCACATCCACCCAATGGGATGCTATTTACCACTAAAAGGAAATGCACTGTCAAGCCATGAAAAGACATAGAGGAAACTTAAATGCATATTACTGAGTGAAAGAAGCCAAACTGAAAATGCTACTATACTGTATGACTTCAACTATATGACATTCTGGAAAAGGCAAAACTGTGGAGGCAGTAAAAAGGTCAGTGGTTTCCAGGGGCTGGGGTACGGAAGGATGAAAAAGGATGAATGGTGGAGCACAGAAGGTTTTTAGAGCAGTGAAACTACTTTGTTTACTTAATGGTGATACATGTCAGTATGCGTTTGCCAAAACCCATAGAGTGTACGACACCAAGGGTGAGCCCTAATGTAAACTATGGACCCTAGGTGATAATGACATGTCAGTGTAGGTTCATCATTTGTAACAAATGTACTACTATAGTGCACGATGCCGATAGTGGCAGAGGCTGTGTATATGTGGGGGCAGGGGTTTATTGGAACTCTTGTGCCTTCTATTCAGTTTTCCTATGACCCTAAAACTGCTAAAAATAGTCTATTTTTTTTAAAAAAAATCAATGTGAGACAAATATTGTCCTCTGATACCATACTGTCCTCCTAAAGACTTTCTTTTGTTTTATATTTTAAATTGTGGTTGAAGTCAGTTACTTGAAACTTTAGTCTTTTTAACTGAAAGTTAAGAGAATGAGTTCTAGTTCTATTTAAGCCACTAAGTAAGTGTTCTATCTGGCAAATCACACGTCTTCCTGGCTCTTACTCTTTCCTTCTATACAGCAGTGGCGTTCGGTGTTCTGGAGGTGGTGTGGTGGGGCCGGATGTGGTGCTGGTAGAGATGATAGTAATTGTGTCAGGCACAGTGACGATGGCGGTGGTGATAGTGTTGGTCAGGGAGGTGCTGGTATTAGTTTGGGCACAGTGGCTGTGGTAGAGGTGGTGGTGGTAAGCACGGTTTGATGGTTGCGATGGCGGAGGTGGTGGCGGACATGGTGACAATAGTTGCAGAGGAGAAGGTGGTAGTAGCGGTGTTGAACATGGTGGTGGTGGTGGTGACAGCAGAGGTGGTGAGGGTGGACGTGGGAGGAAAGGTGGTGGTGACGGAGACGGGTTGGTCGAGAGGGTCTCTACGCTTCCTTTCAAATCGACTCTTCTGTGTTCTTTGATTTCTGCCGCCAGTGATTGTCCACCGAGGCTACCAGTGGAACAGAGGAGAAAGGAAGAAGAGATTAACAACTGGCATTGCTGAGAGTTTTCACTCACTTGATTTCTCTTTGCAAATTCTCTTTGGGATTTTTCCTGTTTGCGGAGTAGGAAAAACAGGTTGAATTAAGGAGGCTATGGTTGGTCAAGAGTCCATCAGGCTTCTACATCTACCAAATGAGAATGGAGAAGGAAGAGACAGCACTGTATTAGACTTTTGCCACAAAAAAAGTTGAGATCAGAGACCGTATCATCAGAGTCTCAAAAAGTAACAAAAGACACACTCAAATTAGGATAACTTACAAAGATGTTTACAGAGGCGTGGCCAGAGTGGAGGGGACACATAAGGGATCGTGCAGAAACCTGAGCTAATAACAGGGGTTACCATCTCTAGGTTGGTTTACAAGAAGGAGAAATTACTGGCACCTGGGAGAGATCGTATATGTGTAGTGGAGCCTGCTGTGGGAGGAACTTGAGAGGAGATTCTCTAGGCGGGGAGCCAGGTTCCTAGATCACTCTCCTCTTTCTCTCTGGTCTCCTATCTGGACTTCCCATTGTCCAAACTGTTAACCTAAAAATAAAAGGTCTTTTGAAGTGTGAGGCAACAAGCATTTATTCGAGATTTAAAAAATAGCTATTCGGAAAGTGTCAGTTCCTGGCAGAAACCCAAATGGTGTTCCAATTAGGAGACAAAGGCAAGGCATATTTATAAGAAAGGGAAGGGAAACAATTACATCAATAGAAGGAAGGCGTTTCTACTGGTGCAGAAAAGCGAACAGTGATGCTAAATCTAAAAACTGTTCTTAATTTTCAGTCCTGCAGGCAGTCTGGTAGTCATCGTGTCTGCTTTTGTTATCCTTGCAAATAGTTCTTCAGGACACGACGTTGCTTTAGGACTAGTCCGAAGGTTATTTTGCCGTGTTTTAACTTTCCAAGGTTTGTTAAAAGATAAGATGTGCCATCGTCTGAGATTGCAACTCTGACTTCATTTTAAAGTGCCTTCATTTATATTACATTTTTTGTTTTTTGTTTTGTTTTTGTTTTTGTTTTTTTTAACAATACCCAACCACAACCAGAGGGCACGGGAGCCCACTGAGGTGGTTCATGGCCATGAACCTCCTGTGCAGAAAGTAAGATGGAGAAGATGGAGAGTGGGCCTGGAGTTGCAAACAGGAGACACTAGCCAGGACATGGTCCGGTTACCAATAACTCCTCCATTCAGTACATACTTTGGAGCATCTGTGATGTGCCAGCTATGTTTGAACACGGCAGACAAGGCGCTTGTCCTCATGGAACTGACATGCAGTGGGTTATGGTACTGGCAGTGGCATCTGGCCTGTTGGAGCCAAAGTTGGAAGGGCCGTTTCATTGGGAGTACCTGCCCAACTCAACCTCTCTCTACCCACAGTACATGTCCTCATCACATGCTCAAGTGGGCCAGGTGTAAAGGCCGCCACTCCTGTGACCCTCTCCTTATCCCTGACTATGATGAAGCTTTACTTGAGCACAGAGGTCACATACAAGTCACGTGTTGCTTAAAGAAGGGGTATACCCCGAAAGACATGTGGTTAGGTGATTTCATCATTGCGTGAATATCATAGAGTGTACTTGCACAAACCTAGATGGTATAGTCTACGACTCACCTAGGGTATATGGTATAGCCATTGCTCCTAGGCTACAAACCTGTACAGCATGTCGCTGTATGGAAACTCTAGGCAGTTATAAGACAAGAGTAAGTATTTGTTTATTTAAACATAGAAAAAGTACAGTAAAAATACCATATAAGATTTTAAAAATTGATACACCTGTATAGGGCTCTTACATAAATAGTGCCTATAGGACCAGAAATTGCTCTGAGTGAGTCAGTGAGTGAGCATGAGTGAATGAGAGGATCTAGGACATTACTGTACACTACTGTAGACTTTATGAACACTGTACAATTAGGCCATACTAAATTAATTAAAAAGTTTTCTTTCTTTGATAATAAATTAACCTTAGTTTACTGTAATGTTTTTACGTTATAAACTTTAAAAATTTTAAAAACTTTTTGATTCTTATAACAGCTTTAAAACACATTTTGTACGGTTGTACAAAAATATGTCTTTCTTTGTGTCCTCATTCTTTTTTAATAGCTATGAGTGATGCATTGTGTTACGATGTTATAAGGGCTGTGATGGCACTAGGCAATAGGGATTTTTCAGCTCGATTATAATCTTATGGGACCACTGCTGTATGTGCTGTCTGTCGTTGACTGGAATGTCGTTATGTACGTGACTGTACTGTAGTTTCCTGGGTATGGGTCTTGAGCTCCCGGGAGCAAGGAGCTCTGAGTTCCCATGCTTCGAAGGCTGCCTGGCACTTGGTAAGCACTTGTAACAGTAGAGGCATGATAGGCATTTGAGGCATGGATGGTAAATGGTTTTATGCTCTCACAAATCATTGTGCTCTTTCTTCCTACTTTCGGTCATGCTTACCTTTTCTGTTTCTCCGTATCTTTCTATGCCTTTTGTGTCCTGTGTCCTGTGTCCCCCAGGAAGCCCTCATTGTCTCCACCTACAGTAGCCCAGCCCCTTCTGTACTGATGACAGCCCAGTACCAGGTTGTCCCCCAGGTTGTCTCCCAGGTGTCCCCTGTGTACACTACCGGGCTGACCTCCTTGGTCAGCTGTGAGCTGGCCTTCAAACCCAGGACTGAATTTCAGGGCCATGTCTTATATATCCTTTGTGTTCCCAACCTGCCACTGCCCAGCCCCGTAGTAGATGATGTGAGAATAATGGATATAGTAATAGCAGGCAATCTCTGAGCACAGACTCTGGGCCAGGGACAGGTAGAGCTCCTTGACTTGGATTATCTCATTTTCAGAACAACTCCATGAGGCTATAGTATGGCAGTCTCACTGAATAGATGTGTAAACAGGTTTGGAGAGGTTTTCAGTGACTGGGCAAACATCTCACAGCTGGTAAGCAGTAGAAGAGTCTGTCCTTGAACACAGGCCATTCAGTTCAAATTTGGCTCTCAGAACCACATCATGAATTATCTTTGCGCCTCTATTCTTTGGTGTTCCCTCCCTGCTCTCTACCCCTTTCTTTCCCTACTCAGAACAGATCTGGGCACATAGAAGGTATTTGACAAACGCATATAGATCGATTGCTAGATGAGGTGCTTGACTAATCGATGTTCATGAGACCCTGACATTTCTATTAGCACTACAGCTACGGGAAATCCTTTGCCGCCAGGCCTCACCCCCAGGGGTCAGCATGTCACCCTCTAATAGCCTGACAGTCCCTTTGTCTCTCAGACTGAGGCACTAGCTAGGTTTTCAGCCATCCCCGGGACATTGCTCCTGACAAGCACCCTTTGCTTCCAGATCAGAGACAACATGTGGAAAACCCAGGTGTCTCTTGCAAGCCCTCTGAATCAGAGCAACAGGGGCCCATAAAGTTCAGTTATGAAGTGTCATGGTGTCTGAAACAACTGCTTCTTTATTGTGTAAGCACACACCAGAAATCTGTTCGTTTCTGGGCAGGGGCTAATGGAAAAAGAGAAAGATTTTCCATATATTTATTATGTGAAACATAATATAACATAATATACACACAGTGATATGTAATTAGACATAAAACAAGCCAGACTTGAAGAATTGCCAAAAACCTGTGGCAGGATAATGACACCGCTTTACACGGCATTGAGTGGTACCATTTCTTTCACAATCTGTCACTGTCATCGGCTGCCACAGTGACCTGCTGAATGGAGAGCACATCAGAGAAGCCCAGAGCTGGGGTTCGCTCAGGGGATGCCGGGCTAGGCACCCTCTTTGATTAGTTCCCGTGTCTTGAGGCCCTGGTGGCAAAGGAGCTAGATGAAGAGAGGGTGGATATGGAGGGGGTGAGGCACATCCCAGGCAGAGGATATTGGAAGGAAGTCCCCCAGTTTTCCCAGCTGGACTGGGCTGGGGAGTCGTCTTTCACAACACACCAGCTGGGCTGATGAGGGGATGGTGGCAGCTTCAGGTTTGGGCTCCGCTGCCATTTGGCTTCATGACCTTCCCCAAACCACTGGAATTCCCTGGGACTCATCTCCTTCCTCTGTCGAATGGGGAAGATAATTCACCCAAGACGCCCATGCACAGGGATACGTGACAGGTAATTGGTGACTACAATGTGGAGAAGATGCTGCTGCACTGGTTCTTTCATGATAACCCGGTGCATCATTCATCACCATGGCTGATGGCACATTCTTCCTGAAAAACAAGGCAGAACAGATCCTTGTGGGCTTTTCTTTTTTCTTTTTTTTAAATTAGCATACAAAGTCTACATGTACATGTATGCCTGGCACTCAGCAGGCACTCGAGCTCTTCTTTGCCTTTGCAGATAACTGCTTGCCAAATTCTGCCAAACTTACTTCCTGAAGCTCCCGACATCTATCCCCAAAACCTTCTTTTCCACGGTGACTACCCTAGTTCAATCTCTCAGTGTCTTTTCCCTAAACCATTACAATAGTTTCTAAATATGATCTGGGCTGGTAAATCTTCTCTTTTTGTCTCCCCATCTCTGCCATGTCCCCATTCTCTCTCCATCCTTCTCTGCCCTGCTCTGTGAACCCAGAAACTGACCCCTGTAGTGTCTTCCATGGGCACTTTCTTGCCAGCAGCTCTGCTTACTGCCCACGGAAAGCCCCAGGAGACATGATTGGGGTTCTTCTTGCTCCATTCCTGCTCTGGGCCATGTCTTGTCGGTGATCCCCAAAATTCTGGGTGTCTTGCTCTCAGGGTCCAGTGATGCAATTTCCTGTCTTCCCCTGGCAGGCCTAATGATGGCTGTCTTCTCACTGCTACCCACCTCTGAGGCCTTTTCATCCCTCATTGATCCCACTCTCCCCTCCAGGAGCAATGGGCTTATTCACCCATCAACTGACCTCCCTGAGTTGCACTGTCTCCTGCCAGAACCCCCAGTGTACGTTCTATTCCTGCTTCCGGGCTCCCCTCCCTGCTTCCATTGACTGCACATGATTTGGGATACCCAAAGCTCAGTCCTGACTATGTTTCTCCCATCCCAATGCCCTTGCCTCTTCATTGTCTTCATACAGTGTAGAGGGGGCATTACCAACCCTCCGCAACTTGGCTGATGTTCTCTCCTCTGATCTACCTCTTTCCTCTGTTGCTTATCATCCCCAGCAGAGCCAGCTGCTCCTTTTCCCCAAATCTCCACAGCTCCAAATCCTAGCTGTCCTTCAAGGCTCAGCTGAAATGTCACCACCATAAAACTTCCCCTCATTACAGGTGGAAGGAATCTTCCCTTCATCTTAAATTCCCAGGGATGTTATCTGCTTCTCTCTTGGTCACTTATCACTTCCCCAGCTTGTATTAAAATAATTTATGTACAAGTCCCATCTTCCTTTCTGTGTTGGGTTTCATTCATCTTGTTGTGACTGCGTGGCATCGTCATTAAACATGCATGCTCTGGCGACAGCCACCTGGCTTCAAAGCCTGGCTCTGATGCTTTTTAGCCGCAGGAACTTAGCACATTATGTTACTTCTCAGAGCTTCATGTTGCTTATCTGTAAAAGGAGGGGGGGGGTCCCACAACACCTGTACATGCTTGTTAGACAATTACATGAGCTAGTACATAGAGAGCACACTTAGAAGGGGGCCTGGCACATAGTAAGTGCTCCATAAGTGTCAGCAATCTTCTTCATATTACTGTAAATGTGAGTAGCACATGAATAATTTCATGTACTGTCAGAGATGATGTAAGAGTGCGTAGAATAAGAATAGAGCCTTGAAAATAAAAACTTCCTCATCAGAGTGATTTCTCTAGATTGATCATGTTAAAGAGTAGAACCATATCCAAAGCCAGACTCATATCCTGAGGCAAAGTCTAGCCTTCTTATTAAAACAGTGAGTAAACTGATGCCCAGAGCCACAAGATGACTTGCCTGCGATCACACAATGAGTGGCCAGAGCTAGAGCTTGACACAAGTTTTCTTATTGCAACTGTTTTTCTTCTGTGCTCATCAAATTTCTGAATAATTAGAGTTTCCAAACTTTCATGCTCCAAGAGAAGATGACTCCTGTGGAACTAACCTGGAGAATGAGACCCCCCAGTGGAAAAGGGCAAGGACTCATAAATTGGGGATTTCCTGGGACTCACTGGACCTTCTTACAATTTGGGGTAGAATTCAAGGGTCTGGAAACCCTGTGTCATTTTTGCCTTCTAAAACTTCGCGTCCTGCTCTTGGGAGCAGTTTACCCTCTGAGTAAGTCTTAAAACTCTGGGAGAAACTTTGGCTCTGAGTGAGAGACACAAGCAGTTTAGAGAAGGGCTGACAGAGTCAGTGGGAAGAGACGGATGAGAAACAGGCCTGGTTAGTGTTGACCAGTATGAAAACTGAAAATAGATCTGACATTTGGGCAAACATTGACCTTGTCACAAAGCCTGAAACCCTTGGCTGGGTGGGCAAGATCAGGAAAAATGCTTCTGTGCCTCAGCCACCAGGAATGCTGGGTCACTCCTGCCCCTGCAGAGAGAGATCTGGGGGAGAAGAGCCCCATGGGGCCAGCAGTTGGCTGGATCCTGCTCTGAAGCCCACGTTTGTGAGTGCTGATGCGTCACAAACCAATTGCGGTAGGAGACACTTTCGTTCCTCAGAGCCTGTCTCCACCTGTCAAGGCATCTTTTATGGCAAGGTCTGGAACGGACACTGGGGATGTGAGCCAAAGCCTTGGCAAGCCTTTATTTGGAGGCAGCATTGGGGTAAGTTTTCTCTTTTGGGCAGCATGGATGTTTGGAGCCAGGTTGCCTGGCCTCTGTGAGATCTCTGGAAAGTCTCCTCCACCCACCAAGTGTCAGTTTTCCTCCTTTTTAAGAGGGTACATTAATACCTGATCCAACTTTTTCATGGTTATTGGGGGAAGATGAAAAGTCTAGAGACAGGGAGTGGAAGAATGTGGGAGTCTGAGTCACCTGCAAGAGATGGATCCAAGTCCCGGTTCTACTATTTAGCGCTGTGTGTCCTTGAGAAATGGATAAACTGAGTCTCATTGTCTTCATCTTTACAAAGGGGTCATTGTGAGAACTAAACAGTGGTGCATGTGAAGGAAGCATAGCACCTGTTTGTGTTATTAATAGGAAGGCACGATGCCAGGCACAAAGTAAAGGCTCAACAAATGTTAATCAAATGGACAATACATAAAAGTTTCTTTGGAAATGACCAAGGTCCATGCAGAAGCAAGGACTGTTACCATCACGCCCAGGCAGTGAGGCCCTTTGGGTAGCGTGTAGTGGTTTCTGTGCCTGGAGGACTTTCTCCTTCTTTGCCTTCTTAGTGTGTCAGGATGGAGCCCAGCTTGGACTAACCATGCAACTGACTTCCCCCAGGAAGGGGAAGGGCCCAGCTGAGATACGAGTTTCTAAACAGAAATTAACCTGTGATCCAACTCTAGGTCTCTGTCCAGAATGTTCAATGGTCAGGACACTAATGCCCCTTGGTACCCTTCCACCAAGCTCCTGTTGTAGGTTGGAGTAGCGGAAGGCTTTTTCAAGGGTAGAGGGATTTTTCTGGAAGCAGAGGTGTAGGGAGTCAAAAGGAGGGTCCCTCTGGCTAAGGTGGACTGGGAGACTGGGTGTCTGTTGGCGTGCTCTCTAAGCCTTGGCTGCCAGGCTGAGCTGGCTGTGAGGAAGACATGGATGGAGGCTGATGTGTCAGTGTCTCCCAGCCCTGCTCCCCTTTCTCCCGCTCTTGAGTCAATCTTTCAACTTCCAAACACCAGGGAGCCCGCTATCACACTTGTCCACAGAGAGGACAGAGTCATGAGGAGGGGTTGAGAGACCTTAGCGAGGCAAATACATTAAAAAGTCCCAAGAACTACCCCCACTCTCATAACCACCATGCCCCTGCTCACAGATGTGCAGCCACATAACACACGTGCATGCACTTGTGTTTAAGATACACGTAGATACACAGACTTACTTTGAACAGATATTTGTTAAACTTCTACAGGGCCCTGTAGAAATTGAATTCAGTCTGTTCTCGGGGAGTTGCAGTCTAGAGAGGATTGGGGACAATTGGCTTAAACAATGTGGTGATCAGTGCTCTCAATTCTGTGTCCAAAGCCAAGGGGGTTCTGGAGAGAGACATTTAATATGTTTGTGGAGCTCTAAGAGTGTTTCATAGAAGAGGTGTTACATGAGCTGGGTGTTGAAAGATGAGTAATAGTTCTCTGGGTGAGCAAGATAGAAATCTAGTTAGATGCTACCTCCCATAGGATTCCTGTTTCTTTCCCTCATCCTGCCTTGGCTGGCCTAGTGTCCCAGGCCTATGATCCCTTGATACTTTGCATGTTTCTGCCACTGTGAGCCCCTGAAGGCCGGGATTGTGTCTTTGTGCCTTGAGCTCCTTCATCATCTCTAACATGTAGATGATTTGTAATAAAAGCTGAATAAGTACCTAAAGGAGGAGAAGACTTACGGGGCAGAGAACAGCAGGTGCAAAGGCAAGGGCGAGTAGAAATGAAGAAGAGCTGAGGCATCTGTCTGGACAGAACCCAAACAGGGGCCCGCGGAGACTGCTGACAACAGCAGCCCACAGCACTTGTCACCAACGCTTCCTATTAAATAACCTCTCTTAGAGTGAGGAATGAAGTTATTGTTCTCACATCTTCCCAAATGCCTGCCTTCTCTCCCACCCTGGAGAAGACAAGAAGACCAGTGTTGGCACAGGAGTTGCTCAAGGTCAGAACCAGGGCCCAGATTCTTCATTGTCATTGTCCACAGTTTACAGCCTATAGCCTGGTAAATACCGGCATACACCTGGATGGGGAACACTTTGCAAACCTGGTTCCCATTAAGATACCAGTAAAGAAATTGAGGAGGTTCACATGGTAAAGTCAGTAGATTGACAAAGGTCCCAAACAATGGAGTGAATCCTGTGGTTCTGACATGCCTGGAGGGTTTGCAAATATCCAGGGCTCACTTGGTATGGGGGTGGAATGGGGAGTAACTGAGAGGACCCTTGCTCTTCAGTGTTCCCGAAAAATATAAAGTCACACCATCAAATTACAAATGCCTTACCAAAATGGCGAGCCGCCTGATTCTCCTAACGAGAAACAGACCACTGATAATAGTGTTCTAATTAGGGTGATGACGAAGATAATGCTAGCCAACACTCATTGGACTCCACTAGGGCAAAGCAAACCCAAGAGGCGGGATTGCAGAGTTGCTGAGGGCCCGGCCTCTGCTAGCTGGGACTATGGGACTCTGCCACTTGCTAGACTTATGAGCCTTGGGGAGGAGTAGGTGAGGATCCTAAGGCTGTATGTAGCTCTGGAACAGAGTCTGGCTCAGAGTAAATGTACAACAAGACTTAGTTAGCTATCTGTTAGTTGCCAAAACCCTCAAAACAAACCCAATATCTAACTAGGAGAATCTTGCTCATTTTGGAAATAATTAAACCAAAGTTCAGAAAAGTTTGTTGACATGTCCCAAGATCACACAGCTAGAACCTGCAGGGCTGAGCCTTGAGCCTTTGCTTTTTCTAAGACTTCTCAGCACGAAACAAGGGCTCCAATCAAGCTGAACCAGGAGTGTTGTTTCCTAGAACTGCTGACCCCTGTTCCAAGAGCTGGGCAAGCCTAGAAGCATGCAGAAACAAAACAGGAAGAGCCAGGAAGTGTCAATGAAGAAGCAGGCACTAGAATGTTAGAAGATTCCAGAAGGGAGCTAAAGAACCAGTGGGCACCTCTTGCCCTATCTCGTCTTTAGATGAGACAGGCTGGCTGTGGATGAGACTTGGGTGTGAGGTGGAGGCACACTGCTTATAGGGCCAGCCAGTCAAGGTTGCCCACATGATTTCTTGTTATTTAGTCCCGTTGTTTAGTTAAAAAAAAAAAAAATTCAGAGAGCTCAGTCAAGCACTCTAGAAGTTTAGTTTTTAAAATAATAATCAGTAAAATCGGTTACAGCTTTTCAGTCAGATTAGTCAGAAATCCAGTCAGGCAGGCTGAAAATTCAGGAAACTCGGCTATGCTGTAGTCAGTCAAGTTTTATCAAAACTTCTGTAAAGTCAATCAAAAACTTGGTCAGTTCATCCCGAAGTCCTGGGAGTCTAGACAGAAGTCCAGGCAGGCTTCACATGTGCCGAGGTGGTGAGCTGGAACTTGGGCGGGGTGGGTCCAACAACTAGCAAGGTCAATCCAAAATCCAGATCGATCCAAAGTTCAGTGCGGTGAGGCCAAAGAGCAAGCATTGTCGTCAAATCGTCACAAGGTCAACTCGACTGATTGGCATCACGTAGGCCCAACATCCAGGTGTGGGAGTGGGTTTGCGACGGTTAGACAGAGACAGAGAATTGGCTGTGTGTGCAGGCAGGGGAGCCAAAGTGGAGACAAAATGGTACTGTCCGGGTGTTTCCAGAACCATCTCCACCGGGAGTCAGGCCGAGGAAATGGTGGAGCTGAGCAGGAGTGACATTCCCAGACAAGCCCCTGTAACTGCCTTGAGGAAACCCCAAATGCCACTCCGTTGACCTCTGTGCATCTAGCATATTGCCCAGCTATCGGGCCAGCCCCCCACTTAGCCACTGGGCAGCCAGCCAGGGTGTCCTCACCTAAAGGGTAGTAGCCCCATGAACACATGTCACACACCTTGTCCCAGTGTAGCCTGCCTGTCTGTTCTCCCACGCTCCTTCCCCTCTCTGGCCAGAGCTGAGCCGGCAGAGCCAAGGGCTGGCCTGGAGCCCCAGCACATGGAGGTGTAGCTGGGCTCTGACCCAGCTCCTCAAACAGGTTCCATATGGCCTTCCCGGCTGCCCCTCATTCCCCTTCCCCACCTTGACTGTTTCTGAGATTAAAAGCCTTTCCCAGGTTGTCTGCAAACAGCTGCAGGGAGGGGCTGCCTCGCTGCTTTTGGGGACTAAGCTGGTATGGAATACTCATCAGAACGCCTGTTGGAGGGGGACAGAGTTCCTGCACGGTTGGGTGAGGGGGCGTAGATGGGAGCATGCGTCCCGAGCACAAGAAAGAGCTCTGTCTGCTCCCTCAGCCCAACTGCAGCCTCTGGAGCAATTCCTGAGTGTCTAGCCTTGGCATCAGAACTCCAAGATGCAAAGTGGGAATGTGCATTGATCTGGGTCACTCAGATTCTCTTCTGGACCCAGAAATTCTTCGGCAGTGAAAAGAGATATGATGAAAGCAAAGAAATGACAGCCGAAACAGAGGGGGACAGGGGTGGGAGCAGGGAGGCTAATTCACACATGTAACTACCAGTGGCACATGGGGCCCCATCAGTTAGCAGGGATGTGGGACGTGATACTGGAGTGGTCCTGGCGTCCATCCCTGCTGAGCCTGGTACACATCCTGTGGTTGCAGGCCTGTGGGGAATTGTTAGGGTCCTAGGACTGCAGCATTAGGGTGGATGGCGTTGGGGACTGCCTCAGGAGCTTGAGTCTGTAGCTGTTTACCCTGGATTGAAGCATTTTAATAATTTAACAGCCAGCCTTGCAGTACAAGTGGTCCCAGCTGAATCTTTGCCTTCGGTTGGAGCCTGTCTCAACTCTGGCTCTGCCTTCTTCCCTAGAAAGCCTTCTGTTGACTGTGAAGCCTAAACACACACACACACACACACACACACACACACACACGGATATACGTGTCTATATGTGTTTATATGTGTGAACTCTCTGGACCCTCAACACTTGCAGGGGCCCAGGACATCTACAAGCACATGCCCACCCTGGCTCTTGGCCTGTTCTTGCACCCTGCCCAGCCCCACCAAGTCCAGTCAAGGCTCATCTGGACACAGCTGATCCACTCTGAGCCCCTGGCTGAAGCGTGTCCTGGGGCTTCTGAACTCTTATCCTCCTTGCATCCTGTCCCAGACCTATGCTCAGGAGCTGGCCTGGATGTCTGGGGTGCCGAGCATTTGGAAAACTCCCATGTGAATGGTATCTTCACCAGCTTGTCCCCCAACCTCAACCGGCCACACCCTTGTCCTAGCTCTGGGAGCCCAGTCTACCCCCTGGAAAGACCAAAGCAGGCTCCCTGTCTGCTCACGGTGATGGCATCTGGCTGCAGCAGGTGGTGATTTAGAATCTCAGCCCTGGAAGGCCCACAGAGCTCCACCCTGGCCATCTCATTTTTCACGTGGAGACTCAGAGAGGGGAAGGGACATTAAGCTGGTGGCCAAGCTGGGACTGGAACTCAGGGCTCCACCATCCCTGGAATTTCCCCAGCAACATCCTCATAGGCAAAGGGACAGAGTGGGCAAGGAAGTTGAGCCAAGCTAGAGCGTCCCTTCTCATTCAGGACAAGCTATGTCAGAGGGAGGGCAAGTCTTCCTCAGAGGCAGATGGCTAATAGCCTTGCGGTCCTGCTCTTGCTCACACCTTCTGTCACGTCTTTGAATCCACATGGGGTGTCGGAGTATCATGCTGTCTCAGGGAGACCCGCAAGAGGTTGCAGGGCAATTTCAAAGGCATAATGAAAGCATGATCTGTGAAATATTTTGGAACAGTGAAGCAGGGGAGGGGTTTTAGATGAAGGAGGCCAAGTACCCTCAATCCCACTTTTTTGGTTTTTTACTTCCTTCCTCCCACCTCTCTTTAGCCGTTATAGCAACTGTTATGCACAGGGAGAGAATGTGAGCTTTTTTGGTTTCTCCCTTCCGGGTGCAGTTCGGAAGTCTGGGGCTGAGGAAGGACCAGTTATGGCTCTAGCCAGCCCCAGAGGCCTGAGCCCTTGGAGTGTGTGTGTATAAAGGGGGCTGTGCACCTAGTCCAGCTTTCCCTTGCCTGCCTGTGTCCAGCCCAGTTTCCCTTACAAAGCATCGAGGAGCCCGTTCCAACAGTTCGTACCCAGGTGTTCCAGGCGTGGTCAGAGTGGGCAATTTTGAACCTCTTAGTTCTCATTCCATCTTTCTGCATCTGGGCTCTGCTCACCATTTTCTTCTCCTGAGATGTCTTTCCAAGGACATCCCCTCCTTCCAGCCTGCCCAAACTCCGCTGAGGGTGTTGGTCCTCCCTCCAGTCTTCACTGACCTTCATGCCATTTCCCTACTGTACTGCATTCTTCTGCTAGTGCGTGACCCTCCTAGTCCCGGAGAAGGAGGTGGGATGTACTTGTTTGAGATAGTAACAGTTATTTTTCTTCTGGGGGCTTTCTCTGTGCTCTGCACTCAAAACACTGAGCCTGTGTGATTAGGAAGAGGGATGGGACAGATGGGGAGTGGAAAATTAGGAGCCTGCCTGGCTTTGGACCCCTACGAGCCCAGGACTTAAGAAGAAGCAAGAGGATGCAGAGGCCTAGTGGAAATGTGGGAGAAAGGTCTGGAGTGAAGAGCGGGCATTGGCCACTGAGGAGGGAGCTTCCCTGGGGAGCTCTGGGAGGCAGCAAGAAAGTCCAGAAGAGAAGGGCTGGTGGCAAGTTCTGGCACTACCTGGCTTCCATGCCTAGGGAAGGCCCAGACTTGAAAAATGAATCCTGGATCCTGGTGCCTTGCAGGCAATTGGCAGGAAAGGCAGGAATGAGGGTCATTTTGGTGACAAGCTTTGTAGAGCGATGCCTGTGCTATGAGGGTTCCACTGAGCGATGTCCCAGAGGCCTTTGTGGAACAAATGCTTCAGGTACACGCTAACTACCCCTCCCCTAGCACCTGGGGTTACCTAAACTCCCATAACTCGAACTCCTCCTGGGGGAAAATGGAGGGTTGCCCCAAACTCATTGAAGTTGTGCCCATCACCACAGCTAAGTGGGGAGCTCAAGCCCCAGATCAAACCACTAGGAAAGACGCATTATTTTGCCCTGCACAGCTGAGCTGCAGCCTGAGTGTTACCCACGGGCCCTGGGCAGGGTCTTGGATCCTCACAATTCACTCCTTGGGGAACATGCTATTATTCCCTCTACTTTGAAGATGGGGAAACTGTGTCACAGACGCCTGGGGCCATTTACGCAAGGTTGCGCATGGAGCTAGTACATGGCAGAGGTCCAGATACCATCCCTTTCGGACTCCCAAGCCCGTGCCACACACTGCCCTCCACTCTGCGCATGCTACCTTCCCCTCTCTGGACCACCCCACCTGGGTGTATTTAAACACACACGAGGTGTATTTAAACATCTTGGCCATGGCGTCAGCGTGTAGCCAGGGACCTGTATATGCTTTTGTCAAAAACTTCGGCTCCCACCTGTCTTCTCCATATTGTCCATGTTTAGATCCTCCAGAAACCCAATCCCAGCCCAGCCCTCCCCATCTGCCTTTTTGTTTTGCCCTCATCACAAGCTCAGGAGCAGACCCATCCACAGCCGTGGCTTGGAAGGAACACATCACGGTCGATGTTGTGACTGTCCCTTAACTGCTGTAGCACAGTGCTGATTTCATTGCCCCTCACTGTAGCTCTGGGCAGTTGGGTGGGGGTGGGATTGTGCCCATTTTACAGGTGAAGAACTGAGGCTCGGGGCTTGACATGGGCCATGTTGAGGACTGGGAGGAGCTAGAACCCAAAGGTAGGTCCTATTTTTTCCCCCAAATTTGTCCAAAAATGAGACTCACCTGATATGTTTATGAAATACTTCCATTCCTGGGTTCTAATTTAGACCTTTGCATCAGAATTTCGGAGAAGAGGGTGCAAATCTCCCATCCCTTCAGACAAAGCTCTCTTGCCAGTGATTTGCAAATTTATTTGAAGGTTTAGAGCTGTTTGTTCTAAAAATATTCTGGAGAGAAAACCAATGAAACAGATCCTCTGACCTGACCTAAGGGGTTGAAGGTGACCACCCTGCTGCCTGGAGGGGGTTCCACAGAACCCCAAGGGTGCCTCTGAGCCTGGGTTAGAAACCATGCACCACACTTTTATTCAAACCCCAGGTCCACCATTTACCAACTGTGGCCCCAGAATGTTACTTAACTGCTCTGTGCCTCGGTTTCCTCATCTATACAATGGGGATAATAATGTTTTCTGCCTCACGGAATTGTTGTGGGGATCAAATGAGTGAATGTCTGTTAAACACAGAGAACAACGCCTGGCACATGAGAAGTGCTAAAGAAATAAACATCATTTGCTGGGTCACCCTGTCTTGGCAGATCATTTTTTGAGGACCGTACCATGTATTAGCTGATTTTAATGGTTGCCTTGGTTAAAGGAATGATTAAATGGCATCATCCTAATGAGTCAGAAAGAAAAAGCAGTCAAAGCAATTGGTAGATTTAATTGAACTAGTCGGAGTGTTAAAAAATACTGACCAGGTTGTGATGGATGCTATAGTTTTGAATGGGGTGACCAGCCACCTCTGTGGACATGGCTAGGTTGGAGGGTGAGCAGATACGTGTCAGGCTCCCCCTGCCCCACCCCACCCCGCCTCCGCCCAGGCTTCCGGGAGTAGTTCCCACGGAAGCAGACAGACATTAGATGGAGGACTTGCCGCCAGTGTTTCCCTGATTGCTCAGGTGCCCTCAGAGTTGCCAGCAGGTCAGATCCTGGAAACCTTGAGTGGTTTCCCAGATGGGACCTTTGGCGCGCTGCTAATTTGTTCCACCCTGTTTCCTTTGGAGGAGCTCAACAAAGGGATTATTCACTTCCCTCCCTCTTCCCAACAAGGATCTTTTGAGAGGGTCAGCTCTGTCTGTTCTGGTCAGGAAGGGGCGTTGGAGGAGGACGAGGACAAACATTTTTCTTTCCAGGCCTTGCACTTTGCTCTGAGGGCCCCCAGACATGTAGGGGACATTCAAGGCCTGGGTAGTTCCAGGAGAGAGGCTGCTGCCTGCAATAGAGACTCTGGGGTTGTTTGGAGCCAGGACCTCTCTAGAGAGGCACAGTAGGATCTTAGGGCAAATCACATTTACATCCATCTGAAATTGGTTAGGCTGATCATCAAAAGGCGGCCTGAGGGGAGGGAAAGGATCCCAGACAGGAAGTGAGAGATTTGATCATGTTACTTACCTCCCTGGTCATTGGCTTCCATTGAGGATAACGTACCCAACCCTCCCTATACCCCTGTCCTGGTTGACCCGGGCCACATGCCAGCTTCAATTCATGATGGTCCCTCATGCCCCAAGCTCAGCTAAAGTCTGCTCCTTCTGCCTCAGAACCTTTGCACATGTTACCCATTATTGTTTTCTCTGGTTGCACAGCCTCTCCTCAAGCTAAAAACCTCAGTCTGAATGTCACTCTTCCAGGGAGGTCTTCTTTGAATCTGTACGCTGCCCATCCCATCCCTAGCACCATTCCAGTTAGGTTAGGTTAAGATGCTTGCTTTTCCCCCTTATTCACGCACTCAAGCTCTTTAGATTTATCCTTCAAGGTACTCAGCACAGTTATAATTGCCTTTTTCTCCAGTGTCCATCTACTGGGACACTGATGGTTTACAGCCACATCACTCACAGTGACCTGCCTGGTCTGCAGGGACCTGGCTCACTCCAGGTCACATCTTTCCATGGTGACCACCCACAGATAGTGACTAGCTAATGCTGGGATACAAAGACCTGGCCCCTTGCCTCAATTTGAGACAACACTGAGGGGTGGTCTCAGCTCTAGAGTGTCTTATAGTATGGCTGAGGACTAAGTTCCAAAAGCTCCTTCCTTGCCCAGTCCCGCCTTCCTAGGTTCCTTGTATAGTAGTCCCCCTGATCCACCATTTCACTTTCCATGGTTTTGGTTATTTGCGATCAACCATTGTCTGAAAATGTTAAATGGAAAATTCCAAAAGAAACATCTTATAGGTTTTAAATTGTGCATTGTTCTGAGTACGTGATAGAATCTCCTGTAGTCCTGCTCCATCCCACCTGGGACATGAATCGTCCCTTTGTCCAGCATATCCGTACTACGTATGCTATTTGTCTGTTAGTTTCTTAGTAGCCGTCTTGGTTATCAGATTGGTTATCTGAGAGAGGGAGAGACAGAGAGAGAGACAGAGTAAGACAGAGAGAGACAGAGACAGAGAGAGAGACAGAGAGAGACAGAGAGAGACAGACAGAGAGAGAGACAGAAAGAGAGACAGAGAGAGACAGAGACAGAGAAAGAGAGACAGAGAGAGACAGAGACAGAGAAAGAGAGACAGAGGAGACAGAGAGAGACAGACAGAGAGAGAGATAGAGAGAGAGAGACAGAGAGAGACAGAGAGAGACAGAGACAGAGAAAGAGAGACAGAGGAGACAGAGAGAGACAGACAGAGAGAGAGAGACAGAGAGAGATTACATTCACATAACTTTTATTACAGTATATTGTTATAATTATTCTATTTTATCACTAGTTATCATTTTTAATCTCTACTGTGCCTAATTTATGAATTAGGCTTTATCACAGGTATGTGTGCATAGGAACAGTATACACAACGTTCAGGACAATCCATGGTTTCAGGCATCCACCAGGGTTCTTGGGACATATCCTCTGCAGATAAGGGGGGACTACTGTGTCTCTGGTAAGCATTCCTTTATATACTTTCTGCACACAGCTCTTTGAATCATTGTGTTTCCAGTGAATCACATCTAAGACACCCACCTTACCTTCTTCTCTCAGAGACCTCTTTTTTTCCTTATGAGAAGTTCTCTCAGGAGAGACTCTGATAAGCTCACTTATGTGGAGGTACCAATGGTTGATAACAGTTCAGTGGATTCCTTTCCAAGTCATCTGCTGTTTATGAGTCTTATGTCGAAGTGTGGATGAATTTTTAGGAATCAGCAAAGTGGGTAATGAGGTAAGATTTATCAGTGGGTCAGGGACCACACCATGCCAGCACCTAGAGTAGGCAGAGGAATCCTAAGGCCCTGCAAATGTTGATTGGTGGGTCTGGTATTTGTCGGAACCATAGAGTTCCACCATCCTGGGGGGCTCTGAGAGAGAAGCGGCAGGATGTGGCAAAGAGGAGCCTGGTTAGCTATGTGACTACTTCCTTTTAGAACTTGGCTTCTTCAACTATAAAACGATGGATTGTAATCCTCATTATAAAACCAACATACATATGAGCTCAATTACGAAGAAGATATTCACATATGTTTGTATATACCAAAAAGCTAAAAGCAAATGCCCTGGAACAGAGTTTCCCAAACTTTCTCTGTTCATGGCATCCTTAGTGTCAGTGATTGTTTATGGTACCCCTAGAGCAGAAGAAATACCAAAGAGGTCCTTTGATTAAGTAGACAGGTCTAAATAACAAAGCAAAAGTACACATAAATTGAAAGAAAAAATGGTTTATATTTCATTCTTAAATAACCAGTTATCTACTCACGGAGTATGTTGTTGGTCACTGCATGACTTCTCAGACTTTGGTATCGTGTTGGACACTATCACTTCATTTCCAATACTATGATGATTTTCATATGGTATTTGCCTTTTGTCATAGCAACCACACACACACACACAAAGAGCTACTCTAAGATGACAGGAATGTCACATGATCTAAAGTTGAAACTGGACTAGAGAGCTAGCAGTTTGCAAAGCACCCGACAGATGTCACTGTGTTTCCCCCAAAACTTAAAACATCCCTATAGCATCTCTCTGGCGCTGCGGTTGTGCCCTAACGCTGTGTTACACCCGTTGGGAGCTATCACCTTAGCATTCATCTTGGTTATCCCCAGGGAGTGGAATTTGGGATAACTTTTATTTTTTCTTTACATTTTTTCCACATCACTTTAATAATAAGCTTATCCTCTTAAAAGAGATCAGAACCAGAGAGAGAAGACAGCTGCACAACATTGTGAATGTACTAAATGCTACCAATGGCAAATGTTATGTCACGTACATGTCACCGCCAGAAAAATCCCTAAAAAATCAAGAGGTCAGAGGCAAAAATATAAGATTTATATTTTTAAAAATCCCAAACCCAGCAGAGAAGTTCAATGAAATGATGGAAGGGACGAATCTGTAAGCCGGGAAGCCAAAAGGCATCACAACAGCCACGGCACCCAGCCACTCACACCAGCCCCACAACCTGCTGCCAGCTTCCCCGGGAACACCCCTGCACCACTGAGTTCCCATCACCCTCACGTTCCACCTTTTTCTGGAGGAAGGCCATTCACCATTCCACTGGCTGGCTTCCTTGGTGGAGATGGGGGAAAAGGCTCTGAGAATCCCACCAGAAGATAATGCTTTGGAAGACTTCCCTGAGATTAAGCAGCCAGCAGAGGCAGCAGGAGACCAGTGGTTGGTTTTAAATCTGCTTCACAGTGCTTGCAGTGACTCTCCAATTGATACTATATCTGTCCTTTCAGCCACATGGATTGGGTTGCCTGCTGCTAAAGCTGCCCAAATAAATGCATAGAAGGAAAGACAGGGTTGTACTTCTGTGTGTGGTCATGTGTGTGCACATCCGTCCCTCTGAGAACACCAGGCGACTGAGCCATGCCTTCCTTTGATGGACCTCCAAGGGTAGTGTCTTACGCTAGCTCGTTTCACCCACGAGGAAACAGCAGCTAAGAGGGCCTCTGGTAATCTTCAAAGATGATCCAACTTATGGACTAAATGGCCATTGCTAGAAGCTCCAGTGGAGGCACAGTAAAGGAGATTATAGTCTTAGCACCAGGCGACCTCTCCTTGCATCTGCTTCCTTGTAGTCTGGGACAGACCCCTGCCGTCCTTCCATCTTTCTCTCTCCTCTTCTTATAAGGCCATCAATCCTATCATAGTAGAGTCCCATTCTTATGACTTCATTTAACCTTAATTACCCTCTAAAAGCTGTATCTCCAAATATAGTCACATTACAGGTTAGGGTTTCAACATACGAATTTGGGCGTACACAATTCAGTTCCCAAAACAATGTAAATCAAATGAGACTTTTAGTACATGACACATGCAAGATTATATATCTTCTAGTGATACAGAAGGTGTGGACCTAGAACTACATTTAAAAATAATTAGATAAATATATAAAAGAAGGCACTGAAATCAAAACAATCTCCTGGCATCAGGGGTTTAACCTATTTGGAAAAATGAAATCAAAATCTGAAAGTTTGAAAAGTGAAAGATTAAAGGTCAATTTGAGATATGTGTAGAATAAATGCCACCAGGGACTCTAGCCACAAGGTGAAGTAGCAGCAGCTTTCTTAATATCAGTAAATTATACGTGTAAGCTACAGCATCTTTTCAGTCTCTTCTAATACACTGGAGCTAACAGCGAGTGCTAAGAATATGTGATCATTAGCTTTTGCCTGGATATGGACTCCCTGGTGCATAATTTCATGCTGATGACTCATTTATGTATTTAAAGAGCTATACCTAATGTGTAAGAACTTTTATTTTGAAATAATTTTTAGACTTATAGAAGAGTTGCAAATACAGTACAAATTTCCCTATATTCTTCCTCCAGCTTCCACTGATGTTCACACCTTACGTAGCCATGATACACTTATCAAGACTAAAAATCAATATTAGTAAATGCTATTCATTAAACCATTGGCTTCATCTGTATCTTCTCAGTTTTCCACTAATATCTTTTCTTCTGTTTCAGGATTCAGTCAGTGGTACCAAATGGCATTTAGTTGTCACATCTCCTTAGGCTCCCAATCTATGACTGTTCTTCAGTCTTTCCTTGTCTTTTATAGTCTTGCACTTTTGAAAAATATTGGTCAAGTACTTTGTAAAATGCCAATCAATTTGGATTATCTGATGTTTCCTCATGATTAGACTAGACTTATAGACTGGGGGAAAAATATCACAGAGGTAATATGCCCTTCTTACAGCATAATGTCAAAGTGTACATGATATTAATATGATTTATTACTAGTCATGTTAATTTTCATTAACTTGGTTAAGGTACTATCTCCCAGGTTTCCTCATTATAAATGCTACTGTTTTCCCTTTCCCTAGTTATTTATTATAAGTGAGATGTAAATCCAGCCCACAATTACCAAAAAGGGAATTAAGCTAACCAACTAGAGACAGGAGTATGAAAGAATTTGTGGGCATGTATTAAAAACACCACAGTGATTAATAAGTCTTATGAGGGAGATACTCTGAGGCTATGCAAATATCCTGTTTCTCTCTATAGTTTCTCTCACTAATTTTAGCATTCATCAGTGAATCTTGCCTGTAGTAATTATTACTGTTATGTTCTAATAGTGGTTTTTTATTTCCTTTAGTCCTCCCTCATTTATTAATTAGCATTCTTCTATATTAAAGTGTTCTCTCTTTCCTACCATTTATTTATTATTAAATCATTTATTTATATCACTATGGCTTCAAGGGGATTGGTTTTGTTGCTCAAATTATTGCAGTTTTGGCCATTGGAAGTTCAATTTGGCTTTTCTGCCTTTTGATTTTTTAAAAAAGCAGTTCCTTAGTTCTTGGCACCACAAGATGTCTTAGGCTCATTGTGTATTTTTCCTGCCCCGGACATAGAATCAAGCATTTCTTCAAGGCACCTGGTTCTTTTTATTAGACAATGGTATTTAGAAACCAAGAGCTGGGCATGAAATGTATTTATTGCTATTGGGCATCACTGCTTCTAGGTCCTGTCAGTGGATAGAGCTAGGAAATGTATGTGTGTATACAAACTGATATATACACACATCTATCTATGTACCTACCTATATCTATCTATCTATCTATCTATCTATCTATCTATCTATCTATCTATCTATCTATCTTTCTATCTATCTTTCTATCATCTGTCATCTGTCATCTATCATGTATCTTAAAATAAATAACCATTCATACCAACAGCTCAGACTTCAACCCAGCACAATACAGTCTATACATTGAGTTTTGAATTAGGACAATTATACATACTTTTTTTTTTATTTCCAAAAATTCAGTTTGGATTATTTGCAAATCTGTCACTCATTTTAAGGGTACTATTTGTTTAGTTTCCACAAATGTATGTACACCCATGTAACCACCACCATAATCAAGATAGAGAATGTATCCATCACCCTAAGAGGCTCCTTTACAGCTTCTTCCAATAAACCCCCATCTCAGCCCCAGACAATCACTGCTCTGCCTTCTGTCACTATAGATTAGTCTTTTCTAGAGTTTCGTAAAAATAGGAATTGTGCAGTATATATATAGTATCTGGCTTCTTTTGCTTACTGTATTAGTTTCCTAGGGCTGCCATAAGAAAGCACTACAAACTGGGTTGCTTAAAAAAAAAACAAAACAGAAATTTATTTCCTCACAGTTCGGGAGGACAGAAGTCTGGAATTAAGGTGTCGGGAGGGTTGGTTCCTCCTGGAGGCTCGGAGGGAGAAGCCATTCCTTGCCTCTCTCCTGGTTCCTGGTGGTTGCTGCAGTCCTTGGAATTTCTTGGTTTGTGGCGGCGTAACCAACGCCTCCATCTTCATACGGCATCCTTCCTTGTGTCTCTGTGTCTTTCTGCGCCTCTTCTCTTCTTATCGGGACAACAGTAATATTGGATTAGGGGCCACCTCGATTACACTCGCAAAGACCTCGCTTCCAAATAAGGTCACATTCACAGGGACCAATGATTAGGACTTTAACACATCTTTTTGGAGGAACAATTCAACCCACAACTCTCTGTGTAACAATATGAAATCCATTCATGCTGCTATGTGTATAACTGTTTTGCTCCTTTTTGTTGATGAATAGTATCCCAGTGTGGAGATATCATAATTTGTTTATCTATCCTTTTACTGCAGAATGATTTGTTTCCAGTTTGGGGTTATTATGAATAAAGTTGTTCCTAACATTTATGTGAGGATCACGAGAGCTCCATTTGCTTCATGTCCTCATCAATGCTTGGTATTTCACACTTCTAATTCTAATCATTTGAGTAAGTCTGTAGTGGTAACTCAACTTGTTATGGTTTTAATTTGCATTTCTCTGATGACTAATGAAGTGAAGCATCTTTTTATGTGCTTGTTGGCCATTGCATAATTTCTTTGGTGAAGCATTTGCGCAACCTTTTTTACATATATTTTATTGGGTTGCTTATCTTCTTATGAGTTGTGATAATTCTTTATATATTCTGGATGCAAATTCTTTGTCAGATATATGTATTGTGAATATTTTTCCCCAGTCTATGGCTTGCCTTTTTATATTCTTAATGATGTCTTTCCAAGAGTAGAACTTTTCTATTTTGATTAAGTCTAATTTATGAATTTTTTCTTTTATGATTCATGCTTTCTATGTCCTGCCTCAAAGTCACAAAGAGTGTCTCCTCTGTTTTCTTCTAGAAGTTTTAGTTTTTTGTTTAGGTCTTTGCTCATTTTGAGTATTGTTGTATATGGTTTCAAGTAGAGTTTGAAGTTTTTTTCCACATGACTGTTCAATTGTCCTAGAACCATTTGTTTAAAAGACTAGTCTTCCTACATTAAAGTACCTTGGTGTCTTTGTCAAATCAATTTACTACCACATATCTGTAGATTTACTTCTGGACTTTCTATTCTGTGCCATTGATTTATAAATATGTCTATCATTATGCCAATATTACCTAGCTTGATTACCATAGCTTAATAAGTCTTGAAACCAGGTAGTATAAGTTTCTACTAACTTTGACCTTCTTTCCAATATTGTTTTAGTTAATTTTTTCAGGTTTTAATACAAATCTAGAATCAGATTTTAATTTCCACCAAATAAAAGCCTTTTGGAATTTTTATTACATTTGTATTAAATCTGTAGATCAACTGAGGATAATTGACATATTTATAACATCAAGTCTTCTGATCTATGGTATACTTGGTAGTTTTCAGTGTACAGGTCTTGCACATATTTTATTAAATTTATTTCTAAGTATTTTGGGATACTATTGTAAATGATATTTTTCCACTTCAATTTCTAGTTTTTCATTGTTAGTATATACAATATAATTTATTTTTATGCATTAACCTGATATCCTATAACCTTGCTCACCTCATTTATCATTCTTGAAACTTCTTCATAGATTTCTTAAGATTTTCTATGTATATAGTTGTATTGCCTAAAAATAAAGACAGTTGTACTTCTTCTTTTCCAATTTAGATGCTTTTGTGCCTTAATTTATTGTTGTGGCTAGGACCCCCAGTAAAATCTTGAATAGAGATAATGACAGGAGACACCTTTTTCAATAAAAGGTGCTAAAATAATTAGACAACTGTATGAGAAACAAACAAACAAGTCCAGTGATTCTTAGCCCTGTGTGAGCTCTTGGAATTTTTCAGCCTATATACACCTGGTAATTGCTCTTTTCTCAGATGCTGTTTTTTGCTTAGCCTTGGGTATTTACTTTATGCTGCCTAGATTGGAATTCAGCCAAAGATTCAAGGTGACCCCATGGAAATTTTAGAAGCCCTTTCTCTGCATAACTCCCTTCTCTCTGATATTCTGTCCTGCGAATTCTAGGCACCTTGGCCTCTCCTAACCCCAATGTCTGTCTCTTTGACTCAGTGAGATGACTAGACTCTGTTTGGGTCCCCCCACCCTGCTTTGCATTCCAGAAATTTCCTCCATGCAGGAAATTGGGGTAAGGTTGGATCTCATTTGTTTCTCTTCTCAGTCCTGAGTTGCCTATTGTCCACTGTCTGAACAGTTGTTTAATAGCCTATATTTGCTGATCAGGACATTTGTAGTCCTTAGGAATCTAAATCTGTGACAATATGTATCCCTGTGTGTTTGGTAATTTTTGATTGTGAGTTCACATTTTGTTAACCTTAATCTTTGGGCGTCACAGTGGTCTCTGTTAGGAATGCCTTCCTTCAGAAAGGACTTGTGCCTGGCTGGGAGCAGAGAGGTACTTCTGACCTGGAACCCCTGTGGAACCATTCAAAGGTCCCTGACTTAATTTCCGTTCCTCCAACCTGCAAGTGGCTCTCTTTGATGTTGCCAATAAGTGCCTTTACCCTCAAGCCAGTATCGCCTTTGCATTTCCACTCCTAGTGAATTTTTTTCTCTTCCTTTGAATATTTCTCTAACATTTGGCAACCTCAGAAATGTGTTTTAAAATGTGTGTTATAATTTATCCAGGATCTAGTTCTTTAGCAAGAGGGCCTTTCTGAGTTTCCAGATTGTTAGAATGTTGGAATCAGAAGTCCTAGTCATTCACTCTCCATCTATCTTTTCATCCATCCATCCATCGATTTTTTCTTTATTCCTGCCTCATTCTCCATGACCACTGTGCTGTTCCCAGACCCTTGCAAGATGCTCCAGAAAAACCAGGAGAAGTTCTTTTCCTTTCAGAAGTGACACAGTTGAGAAAACATCTCTAACATATTGACTGCTTTAAAATGCCTCTTCAATTAAGTATGAATTGGCAATTGCAAAATAGTCACAGGGTTGGAAAGTACAGCATAGGGAATATAGTCAATGATATTGTAAAAACTATGCATGGCGTCAGGTGGGTACTAGACTTTGTAAGTTATATAAATGTCTAAGCACTATGCTGTACACCGGAAATGAATATAATATTGAATGTCAACTGTAATTGAAAACAATTTTTTTAATTAAAAAAAAAAACTTTCCTTACCCTTCTCCTCCTGCATGGCCATACTTTACCCTGGCATATCAGGACCAGGTTTTGAGTGGCTCCCAGTGAGGAAAAAACTCCCTGCTGGCTTTACCCCATGCCCTGAACTATAGTGGGCCCAGGGCCACTCCGGACCTGGGGCCTCTATCTCAACCTCTGGCCCACCCCTCCTCCTCCTTCTCCATGTGGTTACCCATCTACATGCAGCTCCAGAAACTTCTTTTCCTGAAACTTCAGAAGCTGATGGGGTTGTGTGTGATGGGGGACAGAGGCAGGGGTGGGTAGCATGGGGGTGGGGACACATGGAGAGGTTTTGAGTCTTGATAACAGAATAAGCAGGTGCAGCCTGGGTCAGAACAGGCCTGGCAACATATGCTCACAGTCCTTGGAACAAGCCTCACTTGTTAAAGAGGAAAACAAAACGGCCCATCTTTTTCTGTGTGGAGTTAATGCATCTTTGAGGCTTGTGGCTCCTCAAGAGCCCAGGCGGCTGCTGACAGTGTATTTGGTCAGGCTGGCTGCCAGCCCATGCTCCGTCTCTTGGGACCCCCCACCCCACCCCTTCATCCCAGTATCTGTAGCAGTAAATCACCCACATGCTCTCTCTGAGGGGGGAAGAGGTTTCGGGACCTCCTGAGTCTGGGCAGAAAGAGGGCTCCCCGCACAAATACTCTGCCCCTTCCCGCTGCAGACTAGCAGCCGCTGTGGCTGAAAAGGGTTTGTGGGGAGGTGGCGCAGTGGCTGCTGGGGATGGTAAAGAGAAGAAAGATAATATGAAGCCTGCTCTGCCCAGCGGCCTCTGAATAAGGTTGGTGCAAAGGTCTGCATTTCCTGTAAGTCAGCACCTTCCAAACATTAATCACCTGGAGGCCTCACTCAGGTGCAAATTCTGATTCTGGAGGCTGGAGTGTGGCCTGAGGGTCTGCATTTCTAGTAAGCTTCCAGGTGTTGTCCATGCTGCTTGTCTAGAGGTCATGAATAGTGAGTGAGGCTGAGGGATTTTGCCAGCCTAAAAGGGTCACTGTGTTGGAAACTGAACGGAGCTGTACCTAGAATCACCTGGAGAGAAATAAATCTGCCTGGTCCCACCCCAGCCATTGAATCAGAAACTCTGTGCAGAGCCTGGGACACCTGTATGCCTTTTTTTTTTTTTTTTTTTTTTTAATTTTAAATGCTCCCCCAAGAGGTTTGAAGGTACAACTAGGATTGAGAACCATAGGCTTCTGGAAAATTATCCCTACCTTAAAATTCCAGGCCTTGACCAACTAATTTGCACTCAGGGAGAAATGGCTGGAAATGGTTTAAAATCATACTCTTCTCAAGAGGATCTTCCTTTTCACAGGGGCCTATTTTGCCACAATGGTGGAATTCCGGGGGTCACACATTGCCCAAGCAGTGATGTTCTATGACCTTGTTCCAGTAATTTCATGCCTTGGTCCTCTGCGTCCTGACCCTGACCAGAAAACTCCTGTTTTGGTCTTTCTGTTCAGCCTAGAGTTCCCAGAGGTCCTGCAGTTTTAACACGGTTCAGGAGGGTCCTTTACTCCCTTCACCTTTTCTGAGTGAAGGAGGCAGCTGGGAGGCCTCTCCCCACTGAAAGCTGCACTCTCTTCAGTGACCCCAGCCATGGCTGAGCACAGTGGGAATGAGGTGCTAATGTCCCAGTCTTGAGTAGATTTTCCCCCATGGACCACACACACATCTGGTTCCTATTTCCCTCTGCGACAGGCCCAACTGGGCAGAACCTTTCAATTTGTATCTCTTGGAAAGGCAGGTCCAAAGGCCGGGTTCAGGCCACCCTTCGTCCCCAATCCCCTGGGAATTCTTCCTCAGAGACCCTTGGCCCTTTCTTCCTCTGGGAAGCAGGTGGGCCCAGGCCAGAGGAGAGAACAAAAGGGTGGAGTTGGTAGGAGTCCTGGTTCCTTGGAGAATTAGAGCAATTAGAGTTAGTCTGGGGCCATTTAAAAAGAAAAAGGAGGCATATGAGAGTCAGGGGAAATGAGTGTCCACTTCACCTGAGTTGTGAGGACTGCCCACGAGGTAATCTGGAGCAGGCATTCAAAATGCGCCAGGCTCATTATCCTCAGTGTCACTGTCAGGCTGGTGAGAGGGGAGCCCTGCCACACCTCCAGGGCCCTCTCGCTCTTATCCGGGCCCTCACACTAAGGGAGAGAGCAGGGGCTCTCTGCGGTGGGTGTGGGGCTCTTTGGACCAGATTCCACTTTAAAAGATGTCAGGGTCATAAAGACAACAAACTTGTAATGCTCCCTGACTGGAGGATGGGCACACATGCGTGCGCGTGCACCCATCCATCCCCCCCACCCCAACTTACACACACAGAGCAGTGTCCCCCAGTCATGGGAGCAGTACTCTGTGGTGAGCAGGAGCACTGGCTCTGGGCTCTCACAGACCTGGGCTGACTCCCAGCCTTGCTCTCACCCTGCGTGGGTCATGGAACCTCTGTGAGCTGGTTTTTGATTCTGCAAAGTAAGGGTAATAAAGTAAACATTACATTGGGTAAACACGAGCAAAGCATCCTCCTCCCTAATATTTAGCAAACAGTTAAGAAATGTCAAAATATCTATTATCCATCCAGCCAGCCATCTATGCCTCTATCCATGCATATATCCATCCATCTACCCACTCATCAATTTATCTCATGTCTATGATGGAAGGGTCCAGTGGGTCTCACACCTGAGGAGCTTGTGTAGTTGTGCCCTCCCAGACCCTCCTAGAGGTCTTAACTCGAGGTCTGTGATGGGGTCCACAGACAAGCTTTCCAGGTGATGCCGATGTAGGTGGTCCATAGACCCCTCTTAGGGAACATTGGACTAGTACCTCGCCTCATTTTACTGAGGAGGAAACAGGCAGAGAGGTGACTTCACCAATTGTGTGACTTGTGATCCAGACAGGACTTCCCCCTCCCCTACTGCCTCTGGGAGTGTGCTGTGGTGGGGAGTGAGTGTGACCGAGAGGCTCCAGGGGGCAGCTGGCAGCCCACCATGCTGCCCTCCCTCTGTCCCCTCCTCTGCTCACCGACACTGCCCTGACTCTCACACTGAGCCTGTCGGAGAGCAGGGATTTATTCCTTTGGGCCGCTTTCCACCCTTTATTTCCTGCGTTATTTATGTCCCTTGCCTTTTATCTCCTGCCTGACTGGTCCGCAAGGCCCATTATGTCACTTGGGATATGGCCACATCATCATCTCTCTGGCCCTGGGGAGCCAAGCCCCCAAGCCCGTCCTCATCATTTATTTTCTGGGTCTCTGTGAGGCCCAGTGGCAGCTGTCCTGGTGCATGGAGGGCCCTGCTGGCGCCCTCCTCAGAGAGGACCATTGTGAGGGGTCCTTGGGACTGTGAGGTCAGACGGGCCATGGGCAGCTTGTCTGGGGCTCAGGAGTCAGGTGACCTTTCAAGAATTATTAGCATTGCGGTAGGATGTAGTGGTCTAGCTGTCAGAACTTCCAAATCCTAGCCTCGACTCTGCCTGCTGACTCCCTGGGTGACTTTAGATTAGGAACAGTACCTTTCGAAGCCTCAGTGTCTTCATCCGTAACATGGGGGTGGGGGCTGGACAGAACCATTCAGATAGCGGCTTCCGGGACTCCTAGTTGTGTGACAGTGCTTCCCAAACTGTGTTTTATAAATTAACGAAGGCAGGGGATGGAGGAGGGAGGCAGTTTCATAATCAGTTTGGGAAGGCCTGGATTGAACAGAGGTGTAGAAAGTGGAAGTGGCCTCAAAAAGATATGTCTAATCCCAGCCTCCAGAACCTGTGAATGTGACCTCATTTGGAAAAAGGGTCTTTGCAGATATAATTAAGTCAAGGGTCTTAAGATGAGATCATCCTGGATTTAGGGTGGGCCCTAAGTCCAGTGACATGTGAAAGGCAGAGCGAGATTTGAGACTCAGACACGCAGGGAAAAAGACCTCTTAAAGATGGAGGCAGAGACTGGAGTCATGAGTCCCTAGCCAGGGAACGCCTGCTGCCACCAGATGCTGAAAGAGGCAGTGAGAGCAGGGCCTTGCCAACACCTTGATTTTGAGTTTTTGGCTTGGACAACTGTGAGAGAATAAATTTATATTGTTTTAAGCCATGAAGTTTGTGGTCATTTGTTATGACAGATCCAAGATACTAATACAGTACAAGAGGGAAACAAAAGGTTTTTTATTTTAGGACTTGTCAAGGCCTTTAGTAGCTAATGTGCTGTAGGAAACACTTGGAGGTGCAGGGAGCATTTGACTGGGAACATCCCTCAGGCCTTGTGTCTTGCAGAACACTTTGGGGATTGCTGATCTATGACTTGGGAAGGAGAGGTGTGTGTGTGTGTGTGTGTGTGTGTGTGTGTGTGTGTGTGTGTGTGCGCGCGCGCGTGTGTTTACGTGCTGGGGTGGGGGCACTCTGCCTTGTCTGGTCTGACCTTTCCTGGAATAGTTGAGGGGAGGGAGTAGCAGAGCCGTGGGGCCCAGAGATTTAAGATCTCAGACAAGGGAAATCCCTATGCAGCTGAATCTGCTTCCAGAGAGGGTTTGTGTTGATGGTTTAGAGCAGTGGTCCCCAACCTTTTTGGCACCAGGGACGAGTTCTCCTATGAGAATCTAATGCCTGATGATCTGAGGTGGAGCTGAGGCGGTGATGCTAGCATTGGGGAGTGGCTGTAAATACAGGTGAAGCTTTGCTAGCTCTCCCACCACTCACCTCCTACTACATGGCCTAGTTCCCTAACAGGCTACAGACCAGCACCAACCAGTCTGAGGCCCGGGGATTGGAGACCTCTGAGTTAGAGGGAATTGCTGGAGATATTCCACTTCCAGCACATCTTTCTAGTCTGTTTATCAGGCCTACTGCTTGCCCTGAAAATCTTCTTACAGATGCCAATCATGGGATGCTGGGGACTCCTAGAGCCTAAATGTCTCCACTCTGAAGAACTAGGCTTGTTTGGTAGCCCAGGAAGCTAAGGGTTAATAATAATTATAATAATGATTCCAGCTACTATATATTGAGAGATTATCAAGAGTCAGACCTTGTGCTCCGTGCTTTGTGCATATTAATTAATTTATTACTCGCAACCCTATTAGCCCATTTTACAGATGAGGAAACGAAGGCACAGAGAGGTTGAGTCACTTACCCCGAGTCACACAGTTAGTAAATGAGAGAGCCAGGATTGTCTGACTGCTCTTAATGATGCCGTACTACCTTCTGCCAAAGGCAGGGACTCTGGGTTGATCATGCCAGGCATGGGGAAATGACTCTGGGAGGGAATGTTTATTCATTTTTCATTCAGTCAGTCACTCAGCATTATTGCCTGCCTGCATCACACCAGCTGTTGGGCCAAGTTCTCAGGCCATGAGTTCCTGGCCCCAGGGACTTTGCACACAGCCTGGTGGGGATAGGTAGACAGGACACCAGAGATGACAGTGGCTGCAGCACTGGGGCAATGGTCATAGGGTGCGAGGGGCCACAGAGTTGGCCAGGGCTTCTAACCCAGCCTTAGCACTTAGGGACCATGCCCCAAGACTCAGTTTCTCTTTTGTTCACTGAATTAGGTTTTCCAGGGTAAAGTGGAGTTGACCCAAAAGAAGAGGGGGAAGGGGACCCAGGCTGAAGGAATGGCACCTGAGGAGGCTGCGTCTTGAAGCAGACACTATCTTGGAGGAGCTGGCTCTGCTCTGCCGGAGCAGAGGGATCAAGTGGGGGCTGGACCAGAAATCCTTACCCATGACCATCGGGGGAGGAGGGCAGCCCAGGAGTCTGAAACGCGGTACTAGTTTCACACCCAGTCTCCAGTCTCAAGCGTCAGCCCTGCACATGGGTCTCCGTGCTGAGTGACGAGGGCTCCATTTATTGATACTACAGTGCACCAGATCTTTTGCTGAGCACTCTGCATAAATAATCTCATTTAACTTTCTCCAAAGCTCTGTGAGGTGCTGTTAACCGCGTTTAACACAGAAGAAATGGAGTCCGTGTGGCTGTGCTACTTGACCACGCTGTACATGTCTGTTTGACAAAGGCCTAGATTTAATCAAAGATGACATATACCATGTTGGTCAACAGGGGCTTCAGGGACTCTGACCCATCAGTTAAGATGCCTCCAGGAGCCTGTTCAGTGTGCATCAGCTGACCGTCCACTCTACTTGTAACCAAAACAAGTACTTAGAATCATGTCAGGAAGACAGTGCCAAAAACTTTTATTCTTTTCCTTGTTATTGTTGTCGTCATTAATCACTCTGCCAGGACTGTGAGGAAAGCAAGTCAGTCTGTTCCATTTCACCCCCACATTCTCTTCCCATTTTTCTAAACCCTTATTTACAGGTTAGTTGCTGCTTGAGAATCTTCAAGGACTCCCCTTTGCCTACAGAAATGCTCTACTTCTCAGCCATCTTAGCTGGTCATCTCGGCTGCCTGTGACTGGCGCCAAGCTCCCTCTCCAGGTGGATTTCCTGCCCCTTCTCCAAGGAGGCCTTTCTCCACCAGGCTGTGCCCTCTGTTTCTGCTCTGTCTCCCAGTAGCTGGATCACAAAATCAGCCTCCTGATACCAGAAGCTATGTTTTTGTTTCTAAGTCAGCACTTTCCATATGTTAATGTGCCCGTGACCCTCCCAGGATTCTGTAAAGAGGCAGACGGGATTCATAAGGCCTGGGTGAGGCCTGGGTGAGGCTCGAGCCTTTCTGACCAGCTGCCGTGATGCGGCTGTTGCTGGTCCTCAGACCACAGTTGGAGGTGTGAGGGCCAAGACACCTGTCAGAACCTCTAGCCTCTAGCTTCTCTGCTTGGGAGCTTATAACCAAACGCTATGCCTGGCCCCACCCCCAGAATCTCTTTTGATTGGCCGGGGGTGGGACCAGGCGTGAATATTTTTAAAAGGCTCTTCAGGCGCTTCTAGTGGGCATCCAGGGCTGAGAGCCACTTGGCCAGCACCTTGGTGGAAGGTGCTTAGATTAAAAGCTCTGGGAAGGGAGGACTTTGATTCCAGAGGCAAGGGACTGGATAGGGAGGCCAAAGCACCACTGCTTTCGATGGTGGGTGCTCACTAATGGTCGAGGCACTTTGAAGGTATCAAGAAAGAGCACCCATGCTGATGGCCTCCCCCTAAAGGCATCTCTGAACCTGCTGACGTCATCTACCCAAGGAAGCAACGGAGCACAGCTCAGGAAGGACTTGTTGCTGGGGGCCACTTTGCCAGCAGCTCCCTCTTCCTGCCCCGCAGGCCAGCTGGGTCAGCGTGTGCGGATTACTCCGGCCCTGACACCCAGGAAATAGGGCGCCGTGAGGAGTTAGAAGGCACGCAGCGCCCTCTGCTGGGAAGATTGAGCTATTTTTCCCCAGGGGACGCCAGGTTGTAGAATAGGAGACCAAAGATTCAGATTGGAAAAAAGAAAAAAGAAAAGTTTCAGAAGCTGTGGTGGGAAGGGATGCTGAGACCTGCTTCATCTAACCGCTCGAAATAGGGGAAGACCAAGGGAGCGAAAGCTGATCTGTGCCTCTTTCCAGCCGCGGATTCCAAGGTGGCAAATATTTGCTCACACAGCCCAATGACGCTGCGGCTCTTTCCACCTCCTGCATCTTTTCTCCATAATCATCATTGGGTGATATACACTGGCTCATGTTTAGAGACAACAGGACTGAAAACATTACTTTTGTTCTGAGTCCCCCAGAGGTGCTCAGCTCTGAATACCCACGGTTCCTTGTCTAAATTCACCTGTGGTTTCAGTGTGGGGTCAGTGTCAGGATCAACTGTAGTGGGAGTTAGAATTCAGTCTGTGCCAGGACCAGGGGGGTCAACCTATGGCTGGGTCTGGAGTCGTTTTTGCAGAGTCAGGGGGGAGCCCGTGTCCAGGGTTGAGGCTTAATGACCAGGGAAGTACCAGTGGCCAGGTCAGTCTCATTACAGGCTATGGCTGCACATTTGCCCAGGGTGAAAGGCCCAGACAGGAAAGAAAGACAGCAAAAGTGGAGCCTGCGCCGGTTTCCTCCAGCTCCCTCAAGATGGCTCCTCTGAGTCGTCGCATACTTAGGGGCCGAGTGTCCAGGCATCCAGTGCATCAGGGGCCAGTCCCTGGGCATGATCCATGGAAGGTCCAAATCCTGGCTGTGTCTCAGGGTTCAGTTCCTCACTGTAATCTGCTGGCTTTGTCATAAACTAATGTTCTTGGTCAAAACAAGACCAGGTGATGGTGGGCAATACTGAGGGGAAGGGGACCATCCAGCATTATTTTGCGGTAGAGAATCAGCACATTAACGTATGCGGTAATCAGTGCTGCTTTATGCCAGGGATATGTAAGCTGGGGTTGGAGAACCGGCCTCACAGGTCTCTGGAGGTTACATGTGCGTGGGGTCTCTGTGGGCTATGGTTTTTTACCAGGTTGTCAGAGGGCCATAGCCAAAAGTGGTTAAGAATTCTTGCCTAGGCCCATGCTCAGCTTTAAAAAAAGATTTTTTTATAGCTTTATTGAACTATAACTGACAGATAGTAAACTACACATTATATGTTTATAGTGTCCGATTTGATATATTTAGACATATTTGACAAAATTGATCTGCTCTCTGTCATTATATTGATTAGTTTGCTTTTTTTTAGAATTTTATGTTAATGGAACCATACAGTATGTACTATTTGGGGGGGGTGTCCAATTTCTTTCAATCAATCTATTTTTTTGATATTCATATGCTATTTTGTATACTAATAGTTCATTACTTTTTATTGCTGAGTATTACTCCATTGTGTGGCTATACCACATTTATATATCCACTCATCCGTTGATGGACATTTAAATGGTTTCTAGTTTTTGCATATTACAAATAAGCTGCTATTCATGAACACATATTTGTGTGGACATATGCTTTTATTTTTCTTGGTTAAGTGCTGAAACTGCCGAACTGTTGAATCATTTTGCATTCCCATCATCTGTGTATGAGAGTTTCAGTTGTTCCACTTATTGGAATAGTTAGTCTTAAAAAGTCATTTTTAGCCATTTACGTGGGTGAGAGTGGTATCTCCTTGTGCTTTAATTTCCATTTTCCTAGTGATTAATGATGTTGAGCATTTTTTCATGTGCTTATTTGTCATCCATTTCTTTGGTGAACTGTCTTTTCAAATTTTTGACCATTTAAAAAATTGAGTTGTTAGTTGTTGTCCTATTGAATTTTAAAACTTCCTTATATAGTTTAGATACAAGGCCTTTGTTGAATAAATGTGTTGCAAATAGTTTTCCCAGTCTGTGGCTTACCTTTTCATTTTTATAACCATTTCTTTGGAAGAACAAACTTTAACAATTTCGATGAAGCCAATTTATATTATTTATTTATTTTTTATAGTTTGTACTTTTTTCACCTTATTTATGAAATCTTTGACAAACCCAAAGTCATTAAGATTTCTCTTTTTTTCCTAGAAGTTTTATGTTGAGCTCTTATGTTTAGGTTTATGATCTGATGAGTTAATTTTTTGTATATGGTGCAGGTTATGAACCCAAGTTCTTCTCCTCTTCCTCCCCTTCTTTATTTTGTACATGGGTACCTAATTGCTCCAGCACTACATGTTGAAAAGAAATCCTTTACCCATTGCCTGGTACCTCTGTCAAAAATCAATTGACCATATATATGTGGTCTACTTTTTAACTGCTATTTTTATTGATCTTTACACCAGTACCATACTATCTTGATTACTATAGCCTAAAACAAATCATAAAATCAGATAGAGTAAGTCTTTCAATTTTGTTCTTTTTCAAAGATATCTTGACCATTTTGGGTTTTTTGTTTGTTTGTTTGTTTGTTTATATTTCCGTAAGATTTTAGAATCATCTTGTCAATTTCTACCAAAAAGCCTGCTGGAGTTTTGACTGGGATGCCATTGAATCTATATATCATTTTAGTAGAAGATCAACTTTCTTACAATATTGAATCTTTTGAGCCATGAACATGGTATATCTCTCAGAGTACAGGTCTTACAGACCTTTTTGTCAGATTTATCCCTGAGTATTTCATACTTTTTTCATGCTACTGTAAATGGCAGTATTTTAAATTTCAATTTATGATTATTCATTGTTAGTATGTATAAATACAACTGATTTTTGTATATTGATCTTAAATTCTACAATCTTCTAACTTGCTTATTAATTCTAGTAGCTTTTTATAGGATCTATAGAATTTTCTACATAGGTAATCACGTTATCTACAAATAAAGCTAGTTTCAGTTTTGCTTCTTTCATTTCAATCTAGATGCTTTTTATTTCTTTTTCTTGCCTTATTTCACTGGCTTCGACCCCAGTACATTGTTAAATAAGGATAGCAAGAGTGCACTTTTTTGCCTTGTTTCAGTCATGCATAGCAAGGAAGCACTTGGTCTTTAGCTCATCCTTGGCTTTTATTTACCCTGATAAGTTCTGGAGAAGCTCAAAGGGGTGACATTTTAGGACTGGTTGGAAGACCTTGGAGTTGGCCTTGGGCAGTGTGCTCTTTTTTGTTTTGGTCCTTGCCCCATCGAGACTGCAAGTGCCTTGAAGGCAGAAATGATATATTTTGACTCCGGTTTCCATGGTACGCCTGGCATGGTGCTCGGCTTGAGAGATTCTCGCTGCCAACCAGGTCACCAAATCATTCAGAAGGGGCCTGCGTGTTTCCCTTCCCGCCCCATCACCTTTACTTTCCTCCTGAACCAAAGGCAGTCATGCTTCCCTCCTTTCCTCCTTTCCCCACTCCAGAAAACTGAATGAAAGGAGACATGAAAGAAGAGGGCTCGGGTTTCGCCAGCATAGAGTTACTCCTTTCACTGAGCGTCCTCATTCAAAAATAAACCTGAAGGGATGAGGGAAGGAGGGCGACAGAGACAGGAGAGAGCTGTTAGCAAAGCTCTGCTTCCAGGCTGTATTTTTAGGGCTGGCATTTAGGCTTGGCCTGGGGACAAGCGGCTGGAAAATGCAAGGCATTTCCTCTTCCTGTCAGCTGAGACACTGTGTGTGTGTGTGAGTGTGTGTGTAAGGGGCCCCTGCCACCTTCCCACTCAGCACCTCCAAATAGCAAACAAAATATACTTCCTCCATAGACCTGCTTCAGGTTCTTGGCCCCGGTGACCGCCAGCCTTTCCAGTCCTGTCTCATTTTGGGACACTCTCACAGTTCCTCCAGCCCACCGCTGCTTCCTGCAGGGAGAGGAGCCTCTTCATTCCTTAGACGACGGATGTGTTGCTGTCACAGTGCTGAGTAGCTCATCAGCCATGTCAAGGGTGGACTCTGTGCTCTCTGAAGTCCTAAGTGGGATGTTTGAGGAGGACTCAGTGATGACACAGCAGGTTCATTTGTTCACTCATTTTCATTACTAGTTACTTAACCATTGTTAAGTAACCATTGTGGAATTACTTAATCGTTTTGTGCCTCAGTTTCCATTTGTAAAATAGGGATAATAATAGAGCCTGCCTCATAAGAGTATTAAGAGGATTTAATAAGTTAATATGTAAAGTGATTAAAAACACCGCCTGGCAGGTAGGGAAGGGTCAGTAAAGGTTGCTGTTATTATTTGAATGTCTATGCGTACCAGCCTTGAGCTTGGGCAGGGTGCAGGGCTGCAGTGGTGAACACACAGGGTCTCGACCTTCTGTAGCTTATTCAGTTAGAAATCTGATTGCTGCCCTTGAGAAGCTTTAAATTTCCAACCGTGGCTTTGAACCAGGGCCCTGCTTTCTTTCCATGGAGTCAAAGTTCTCCTTTACCTACAAGGTGATGAAATATACAATCAGAGACACGATGATGTCGACATTATCGGCACTTTGTAGAACTCTGGCTGGCTATGAAAATTATTTTTGCTTATGTAAAATTATTTCACTTTTCAGAGTCTCAATTCCCTTATATGTGAAATGAGAGGGAGAGCAGTTAAAGTGGAAGGCCGAGATGGTGGGTAAATCAGGATCACGAGGTCAGACTGGCGAAGAAGAATAGAATTGTCTCCAGTCTCTACTGGAACTGTGGGCGGGGAGCAGAGCTGCTGAACTGGACAGTCATGGGTTCAACTTGGTCTCAGCTCTTACTGGCTGGGTGACTTGGGAAAGGTACTTGACCTCTCTGTTTCTCAGTTACCTCATTTGTTATAAGGGACAAGAAGTTATAGTATCTTCTTCAGGGGGTGCAGTAAGGAGCCAGTGAATTTATACACATAGTGCTTACAGGAGCATTTGGTATGCAAAAATATGTGTGTTCACCCTGATCTCATTTTTCAAGAAGATTTTCTATCCCCTGGTGAATTTTCTTCCATGTGTCAGGGACCTCTTTTCCAACTCTACAAATAGTCTTGGTTTACTCATAAGAGGCTTGATCTAGAAGAGACAGAGCTATCCATGGGTCAGTGAGAGTGTCTGAGTATGTGTTTTAGTCTACAGGAGGGAATGGGGGTGAAATGCGTGGGCAGTGTTACCCTGGCTGTTTCTACCTTTGCATCTCTGAAGGAAGAGGAAGTTTCTTAACTGCATTCTTTAAGTGAAGCCTTTCATTCCACCCATCCATCTACCCATCTATCCATCTACCCCCTTGTCCACCACCCACACCTTCCCATCCACATATCCATCCATGTAATGACTACTTTGACTGTCACGAGGACACTAATGGGTAGGGTCCTCTGTACCTATTAAACAATAACTCCCATTTGCCCCTCATCCCAAACCCTGTCACACCCTTCCAGTTTGTCTCCATGAATTTTACTACTCTTGTTACCCTCATATAAGTGAAATCATACAATATTTGTCATTTTTGTGACTGGCTTATTCACATAACATACTGTCCTTGAGGATCATTCATGTTGGAGTATGTGTCAAAATTATCTTCCTTTTTAAAACTGAACGATATTCCGTTTTACGTATATACTACAAATTGTTTATCTGTTTACCTATCGATGGACATTCGAGTTGCTTCCACATTTTGGCCATTGTGGTTATTGTGATCAGTGCTGCTATGAACATGAATATACACACACATATCTGAGTCCCTACTTTCAATTATTTGGGGTATATACCCAGAGGTAGAATTGCTAAATGATACGGTAATTGTATTAATTTTTCGAGGGACTGCTCCACTGTTTTCCATGGCGGCTGCATTATTTTACATTCTGTAGGCTTTTCTTTTAACAGAAGTTATAGTGTGATGTCGGAGATTCCTTAGATGAAGGGCCCACTACATGCACATAATTTCCTTTCCTCTCATTACAGTGACATGAGGTTGTCACAATCCTCTCATTTCCCCCTGCCACACTGCAATGTGAGATCATCGTCCCATTTTACAGAGGAGGACTCTGAGCCTCCGATTCCGTGGTGGCAGCTGTTGTTCTTGCCTGCCAGCAACTATTTACTTCCTTTGAGGTTTTCTATTGAAGAGCACCCTCTTCCCCACTCTTGGTTAGTGTTGATCCAGGGCAAACCAGATATCCTGCTTCTCCTGGACATAGGTTTAATTCCTCAGGAAGTTCATGGCCCAAACCTGGCCAGCCAGAGCCTATGAGCACCTTCGGGAAATTCGCTAAATGTTGGGGAAAATGGACTTTGCTTTCAACTGGCGTTACTAAACAGATAGGATGTGAGACTTCAGGTGTTGGGGCTACCTCTGTCACCCTTACGATGACTATAATGGAGCATAAAGTCACCCCAGAAACAGAACTAAGAGGCGGAAAGAATGGACACCAGACAATGTCTGAGCATCTGGATCTAACTGTATCTGAAGCTACTGGATCTCCTGGACTTTCCAATTATAGGAGCCAATAAATCTACTTCTTAGCTTAAGCAATTGAGCTGAAGTTCTCTCCTTTGCATCTGAAGGGATCCCATCTAATTCAAAGGTTTAAAAACCCAGCATCACTTAGCCAGGAAATAGTGGAGTCAAAAACTCAAATCCTTAAAGGAATTCCTGTCTTAGATCCGGATCCCAGCTCAGAGTCAGGCCTGACCATTGTCCACCTCTCATTCTGAACTCTGGATCAGCTTGGTGTCAGGATATAGCCTTTGGGACAGGAGCTTTCATTTGGTTGAAGAATTGCAGAAACCAGTACAGTCACAAAGCATAACACTTTGAGCTACCCGACCCAAGAGTTGGCAAATTACAGCCCACAGGCCAAATCCAGCCCATGCTCTGTTTTTGTATGATTCTCAAGCTAAGAATGCTTTTTACATTTTTAAATGGCTGGGAAAAAAGTCAAACAATGAATGTTTTGTGACATGTGAGAATTATTTGATATTCAAATTTCATCGTCTGTAAATAATGTTTATTGGCTCACAACCAAGCTCATTTGTTTACATGTTGTGGCTGCTTTTGTGCTGCAATGGCAGAGTTGAAAAGTTGCAGCAGAAACCACCAAAAATATTTACTAACCAGCCCTTTATAGAAAAAGTTTACCAACTGCTGCCATACCTCCTAAGCTTCGCATGACTCTCTTCCCAGCCACTTGTCATGGCCTTTCCTGCTTCCTCTTCCTCCAGCTCTGGTCCTGAAAGAAGCAGGACTCTCACAAAATCAGCAAGTACATGGAAAGCGCTCAGCAGCACGCCTGGCACGTGGCACATTGTTAATGCCAGGAATGGAAAAAGTGCCATTAAATGGCCTGATTCAGTAGTTAAGGACATACATGGTGGCTCTCTATCCTATCTCCATCCCTTACTCCTTGTTGTGACTTTGGGCATGTTAGTCGCCCAGGGTCCTGCAGCAACTGCACAGGAGAGCCAGGACTAGCGCCCAGGTCTCCTCATTCGCAGTCTCCAGATTTCAGGTCAGCAGAGACCTTGTGCCATTTCCTGTCCTTCACCAGCCCCAAGTATCCCTCCTGGCCTGCTTTCTGGCAAGGAGGCCAGCTGGCTCTCACATTCTGCAGGAGTAGGAGGCCAGGGCCAGCCCACGGTAGGCAGTGCCCTGGAGCGAGGGGCTATCTTCATCCTTCCTCTCCCATTTGAGAGCCTTTGGTCAGAGGCCCAGCTTAGGGAAAGTGAGGGCTGGGCCCCTGCAATCACAGATGTTCAACACAACATGCTGAACCCCCCGCCCCACTCCTAGGGGAGGCCGGAAAGGAGTGTCCGCATGCTGCCCAAACATCTGGACTTCACAGAGAGAGCCAAGATGCACCATCCAGATGTTTTCAAAGCTCAGTGCTAGGTGTCAGCAGAGAGCAGACATCTGGGCGGAGGATGATGCTTATGTCAGAGGGGAGAGAGTGGGTTTTGTTCAGAAATTCAGGGTCATGTTGGCACAAAGCTGAGGATGAGGGTGTGGCCTAGGAACTTCGCTCCCCAACCTTGGTGTGTGAAGTGGGGCAGATGGGCCTCTTCAGGTAGGGTTCAGACCCAAGGGCTGCAGCCAGGTGGCATTAATAATAACAGCTATCATGCGTTGAACACTCACCATGTGCCAAGTTCTGCACTTTGTGTGTATTCTCTCATTTAACCCTGACAACAACCCTGTGGGGGACAGGTCCTATAACTGCTTTTCTTCTCTAGGCAGCCAAAACACAGAGAGGTCATGTCACTGGCCTGGGATCACCACGAGGCAGTGGCAGTGCTGGGTTCACGTGGAAGTCGGTACAGTCACCATTACACACCCCGCCCCGTCCCATCAGCAACCCTTGTGTGAGAACATCGGATTATTTATGTGTGCCCTTCTTTACCCCCAACATCATGAGGGAGTTTTCATAGAGAGGACGGGAATCTGGGAGGTGCCCCTTTTCCTGTGGTTAGCGTTTGGGGAGAGAGAGGTAGTAGGAAGCCAAGCCAGGCCCACCTCCCAGGCTGGTGGGCGGCCGTGGGGAGTGGGGTGCCAAGTGTTCCAGAGCTTCTGAGGCAGAGGCTGCATCCCATAGGAAAAGTGAGCTTGTCGCTGCCGAGTCCAGCTGTGGCCAGCAGGGCTATTTATTTTTCTGCCCCTAAGCCCTTAAGTCATCTGTTTACACAGTGAGGAAAGGAGCTGGGCTCATGTCCCTGTCCAGTGCCCTTCTTCCCCTACACGCTGAGCCTCGCATTGCAGGCTGAGCCAGAGGCAGCGATGGTGGGGCGTCTGGACCCAGAATCACAGGGCCACTGTGGGACACCAAACTCAGGGCTCTGGCCAAAATGCCGAGCAGCCCTGGGCCACGGCCTCCTCCCTTCCTCCTGCCTCAGTGGCTTCCTGGGTCTGAAAGGGGGACAGCTCCAGGAGCCACCATGCCAGTCCCCAGCCACACTTTCTGTACCTCCTCAGCCACCTCCTCCACCATGGTGCTTCATCACAGGCATCCAGCTCTGAGTTCTCCCTTTTCCTCATCCCAACATCCCAACAGCTTCTCAAGAGCATCCAGATGTCAGCCATTTACACCCTGGTAAGAACGTCCTGCCTCTGGCACAACAGGTTGTATCGTCTCGTAAGAGATCATCAGGGGGAGATGAAAGAGTGACAGGCCAAGAATGGAGTACGGGGAACTGTCCCAGGCTCCGAGGCCCTCGAAGAGGTAGGCTTTGCTTCTAAAGGCTGCAGCGGCTCATTCATTCCATAAACGTATCTCAAGATCTAGGACAGCCACACACTGGGGCAGGGTACACACAGAGGGGAAGATGAGGCTTCTGGGCTCGAGGAGCAGGGAAGCCAGGAGCACATGGAATAATGCATGGGTGTTCTCACACAGGGTACTGCCCCTTGTGGGGTAGAAACTTCCAAAGGAGGCCTCACAGAGGAGGTGACACTTGAAGGGGTTCTAGGAGAATGAGTGGTTTCCTCAGATGGAGAACGGAATGCCTGCGCCTGCGTATGTAAAAGTAAGGAGATCCCCAGACTCAGCAAACATTCAGGGTACCCACTGGGAGAGTGAGGCCAGAAACATGGGCCAGGGGTAGACCGGAATGGGCCTTGAATGTCCCCAAAGAGTTAAAGGCAATGGGGAGTCATTGAGGAGTTCAAACACAGGAGTGGCAGGATCACAGTGCTGAGTAAGAAAGAAATCCAGAGCAGGGAGAAGGGAAGCAAGAGCTCAGGAGGCCTGTCTGTATGTGAGATAAAGTGAGCCAGATCCAGGACTGGGCAGAGGTGTGAGGAGGCGAGCAGACTGGGCGACGTTCCTGGCCGTATTTATCTCATTCCAGAAGGGACTGTGGGGCGAGTGCAGGTAGAGGCCTAGGAGACAGAGCTTCAAGGTTCCGCTTTCTCTGGATCCTGCAGAGGAGAGGGACGGAGGAACTGGTGGGGGTTTGGGGAGAGATGGCTCAGCGGAGGGAGAAATCAGAGATGGGTGAACAGGGATGGCCTATAGCCAGGGAGGGGCGCTTAGGCTTGGCCCAGAGTTGTGGGCTGGATGTATAAGTAGAGTCAGGGTGGGGAGGACATTCCAGGGAGAAATTGACTGAACAAAGGCTCGGAGGTGATGGGCACAGAGAAAATTCATATCCTTGTTTCCTCTCAAGACCCTCCATCAGCATCTTCTTCTGCCCTGGGGTGATAGACATGGAGGATGGGATGTTGGTCTTAAACCAGGACATCTGGTTTGGCTTGCTCAGCCAGTGACTGCTTTTGAGCCCCTGGCTTCTGGGACCTGCTCTCCCTGGCTGTCTACCTTCTTGCTCTCCTTTCCATCTCTCCATCTAATGCTGGAGCCCAGGACTCATCTGTGGCCTGTCTCTCCACTGCACTCATCCTCAGGGATACCTAGGAGAACCAAGTGGAGTGTTGCAAGTAGGAGAAACAGCATGGACACAGGCTCTGACGTGGCCAGAAGCTTGGTAGGTCAGAGGAACTGAGCAAAGGCAGTGTGGCTGGGGTGTGCTTAGGGAAGGCGGAGATCTCTGGGGCCCTGTAATGCATCATTTTCAGAAAACACAGCCTCTCAGCCAGGGAAATGTCAAGAAACAGTGGCTCTGTTTCCAGGGAAAGAAACTGAGGCACAGAAGAGGGTAGAGAGAAGGTGAACTCCAGACTCTGAGTTCTGTTTCTCCCTGTGCCTGGGGTGCCTCTCTCCTTCTGGGCACTGTTCTCAGAGGAGGAAATAGATGTCAGACTCTCCCACTAACTTGCTGTGGGACCCCTGCGTGTCCCACCCCACATCAGCTTCTTATAGGTAAGGAGGTTGTCCTGGGTTGTCCTGAGCTGAATAAGGTCAGTGCTGAGCCCGTGCTCAGACTGGTTGACAGCTCCATACTGATGCAGGCGCCAGCAATTTTTCTGCCTCTGGTGGGGCTGCCTGTGAGGCTGTCCACATGGCTTTCTTGGCCAAGGCTGTGGCCTCCCCCTTGTCCACCCTGGCCCCCCAGCCAGGATATACAGAGCAGCAAAGGGTTGAAAGAGCTGGGACTGGGGTCTGTTCTACTTTAAAAGTTTTCTCCTCTGCCTGGCAGTGCTGAGAGGAAAGAGAGCTTCCCTCCCTCTTTGGCACTCCGTGACCATCATCTGGAGAAAGAGCAGGCCTCGGCTGCCCCAGCCAAGGAAGATGGTGGACCAGTGTGCACGTCACTGCCCAGGCTGCTTTCCTGGACCATGGTCAGAGGCAGAGTGAGGGGTGGGAGGTCTCATCTGTTATGGAAGGAAGGGGACAGGATCCCCTGAGTGCTCTGGGGATGTGGCCTGGCTTCTAAGGATACCAGCTGTCCCCTCAAGTGACCAGGTCACCTGTCAGACCCAAGCTGGGCACTGCAGTGTAAAGACTGGTATGGGAGTTGAGAAGCCTGACTCTCTCATAACCCACTGGGTGATCTGGGGAAGGCCTCTCCCCCAGCTCTCTGAGCCCCATTTCCTCCTCTGAATGGTGAACTATTTGCATGAGACCACCTCAAGGGGCCCCTCATGACTGGAAGCTCAGGCTGCAGTGGGAGCCAATCACCCATGAGAGATACTTGGGGTTGAGGGGAGGTAGATGTCTTAGTCCTGGCCAAGGTGACCAGAGGGGACCCACTGTCCTGCATACTGCTCTGCCCACAGAGCTCAGCATGCCTTCTGCCTTCTGTCTCCCCTCCTTGCTGCTGGGCAGGGCTGAGCCCTCCCATGACCGCTGGGATTTGCCTGCTACATTCGCCTTATCCCTCCATTTGCCCTGTTCTAGAAAGTCAAGACAAGACTCCTCAAGCAAGAAACTAATGATAAGCTCCAGGAGGGTAGGGACTGGGTAGGTCTAGTTCACTGCTTCATTTCCACCCTGCTCTGGAAGACCAAGGCCTGCGGAGTGAAGTCGTACTCAGTGAAGTCCCGCAGGCAGGCCTATTGCAGAGGACATGGAGCTGCTCAGAGCCCACTGGCCAACACCCCTCCTCCTGGGGCCCCTGAGGAGCAGAGCAGGAAGACACCCCATGAGATGCCCCAGGAGCAGGAGATGCCGCAAGGAGGCAGGCCAACAGCGGCCTTTGAAGCCCTCCTCCTGCTGGGAATTGCCCAGCAAGGGACTCAGACCTTTGGCTTCCAGGCCTGGATTTAGTTCTGATTCACAGGGTGACTTTAGACAAGTCACTTAACTTCTCTGGGCCTGAGAAATTTTTGTTTTCCTTTCTCTTCATTCTCCCACTGTGAAGAGAAGGAGAGATGATGGCAGACAGTCAACTGTGTTATGTAAATGTTGGGTAATGCAGATGGTGCAGGACAGGCTAATACATCCAAAGGACCTCTGCCCTGCCTTTGAGACCAAACACACACGCGCACACACACTTCCACACACACCACACATGCACACGCAACTACACATGTGTGCACGCACACACACGTGCGCATGTGCGTGCACACACGCACCAGTCTGTCCTCCCTTAACTCCCCCAATTTTGCCAATTCGGTTACACTTTTTAACACCCAAGACCCAAGAAGAGGCCTCAGGTCACTGGTACCCTGCTAAGTCAGGGTCATGCAGACCTGTGTCAAGGCAGTGGGACATCTGCGTCAGCGTGGGGGTGGCTGGGGTTGTAACAATAAAGGAGGCAATGGGAGTTGTGGTTGTGTGGCTCCAGCAATCAGCTCATATTTAAGTCCCAATTTCTGTTTTTTCAGCTATTGGAAGGCCACCCCTTTCCAATAAAATCAGCTCATCTATAACTTTAGAGCTAAGGGCAAATAAGGCACAGAGAGGTGAATGGGCCCGAGCTTGTTATGGGGAAGGGACAATACTGCCCACTACCGCTTCCCCCACTGGCTTCCCCTGCCACACACCCACGTCTCCCCTCCCTCACTCTGTTCCTGAAACCTTTGAGAAGCCGTGAAAGTCAGCTCATTGGGACCCAGCATCTGTCTTATGTCTGAGACCCAGCTGGGGACAGAACAGGGGCAAGACCAGGAGCAAGAAGTGGCTGGAAACAGAGTGGGACTCCAGGGTGAGCAACTGGACTCTAGCTGGGATGACTGTGCAGTTGACAGTTCTTTGGGGGTGAGCCAGTGGAGCAGCTGTGGCCTGAGAGCCGGCTCTGGCCCCTGACCTAGACCTCGTAGAGGCTGGCACACTCTGGGCTTCTCTCCGGTGGCCAGCCCCTTCCACACAAGCTACTCTTGGCTGCACAGCTGATGCTGAGGCCTTTGCAGGATGAAAGGGCCCAGGAATGAGGCCATCCACTGCCTTCTCATCTCCCCTGTGGTCAAACCACAGCGACCTGTGGCCTCCGCACCTGTCCCCTGGCACAGCTAGGGGAAGGGACCTAGCAGGAGCCTCCTGTCACCCTTAGCCTCCCCTAAACAAGGAGGCCACTGTCTATTAAGCACCATTCGTTCTCTTCCTTTCCCCTCCCCCGATGCTCCTGGATTTGGGGTGAATACTGGAAATGAAGGGGTCATTCCTGATATGGAGAAGGGCTGGATGAAACACCCTCTGCCTGGAATATCTAAATTAACGAATGCATGTTTATCGCCTTTCAGCGATGTGGGCGGCATGACTTGATACCAACAAAGCTGCCCGTAGCTGTCCCCAGGCTTCCCCTGTAATAAAAAGATGAGAGACTCTGGTGACAAGCCCAGGTAGGTGACTGGGTAATGAGAAGTGGTTGGCAAGTCTGTTTTCATAATATTCACAATAAAATAACAATAATAGCTAATTCATATACCACTTAATCATTTGCCAGATGCTCCTTTTAGTACTGCTTACATGTTAATTCATTAACCTTCACAACCTTATGAGGTAGGTATTATCATAGGATCCTCATTCATGGATGAGGAAAAGGAAAAACAGCCAGGAAGTAGCAGAGGTGGGGTTTGGATATTGGCAGGTTGGCTCTTAAGCACTTATACAAACTGCCTTTGGACTCATTGGTGGTTCAGTGGTCCCTCTGTCATGCTATTTAGAACTAATTTGGCTCCACAGAACTCTTCCTGGATGGTACAAAAAACCATGTCAGCCCAGATTCACATCCAAACTCTTGAAAGGATCTATCTACACAAGCAGATCTCTTTCGGCCCTTGTTGGCTTGTTGGTCTCCCCCAAGGCTGCCCCCTGCTCCCACCACTCTCTGGCACTCCTCTTCCCATTTCCCTGGCCCTGCTGCTCCTCTTTGCGAATCACAATCATACCCTCCCTGTGGAAAGCCGCGACTACATGCCCCCCACCCTCCACTCTGCGTCCTCCCCAAACAGCTGAGCCTGTGCAATGTGAGAGGGGACGATACTTGCCAGAGGTTTCTGGAAAGCATCCAGAGGTCACTCTGGGTTGGCTCAAGTCAGTTGGGCCCTGACCACTGCTCTGAATAGCCACCATCCCACCCGGGTCCACTCCCTCAGCACCAGAGGAGGCTAATTGGTAGGTAGGGAGTTGTGGAAGGCTGGAAGCTGGTTTGCAGCTGAAGGAGGCAACAGGGAAACTAGGCATTTGACTCAGCAGCTGCCAAATATCAAATGCCAAAGAGAAGATGGAGTAGGGCATCTAGATCTTCAATCTAAAACTGCCTTCCCAGGCCCAGGCCCCGTCTTATACCCAACCCGCTCCAACAGCTGGCCTACCCATGTACCCACCTATCCACCTACCCAGCCAACCAATTACCTCCTGTGTCATCATTGACCCACCCAGTTAAAACCCAGCCCACCCAAAACTCAGAACACACTCCTCACCTCTATCAGGACAGACCCACAGTGCTTACTCTACTCAGCTACAGCCTAGGATATATGCCTCCCACCTGGCCTACCCCAAGCCAGAACCCCACCTAGGTCATCTCTGGCTTTAACCACTCACTTTTCACCAGGCTTATTCATTTTCGACACCCGATTCCTGGCCGGCCCACTCAGCACCCCATCACTTCTCGCCAAAGCTTCAGCCTAACCACAGGGCCCCAACTACCCATCCATAGCACCAAACAACCACCAGCTTTCCTTTCTAATCCCCAGCCCACCCATTTCCTTATTTCATAAACCAGAGCCACCTTTTCCAGATCCAACTCCATCTAGGCTCTAACTAGTGTGAGTTTGCCAGCTCCTCTGGGCCTGTTAAAAAATCATTTGCGATATTTTCTACTCAGGTCTTGAAGGAGCAGGGCAGGTGGGGCCGGGGACTCAAAAAACCTGCTTCTTTCCCCTTCATGGTTCAAGTATTGCCCTGACAGTTGAATGTGAGATGGCTTTCCTTATCTCTTAACCCCTTATATTGTAAAATCTTGTTGGAAAGACAGCAAGGTTCAAAAGTCAGGAGGTGGACTGAAGGGGTCACCAGCAAATGAAGTCCAGGAGGCCCCGGAGAGATGTACAGGACTCTCCTTCTCCCTAAATTCCAGAGAAGGAAGGCAGAGTGGAGTAATAAAAGGGCTCTGGATGAGGATCAGGGGGCCTGGGTCCTCCCTGGGCCCAAACACTCATGGTGACTTTGGGTACTGGACTGTGGAAATATAGGGTTCTGGGTTTAGACCCAGCTGCACTCACCATGTGTCTTGGGCAAGTCACCTCTTTAGGCCTCTTCAGTAAAATAACAGTTGAATGGGATGACCTCTAACCTTCCCAGACCCTGGCCCCACTGTTCTCCTCGGACTGCAGAGTCCTCGCGAGGAGCTTGGCCAGGCTCCTGGTCCTCTCTGTCCCTGCCACTTCAGTTCCAACACCAGGGCTCCTACTTCATTGGCTGATCAAGCCCCACCTGGTTCGTGGTCCCGCATCATCCCCTGTGCTGGGCAAGAGGAAAAGCAAGCAAGGAGACCTCTCCAAGGACTCCTTGAGCCGAAGACATGTCAACAATGTCCCCATGGCCCAATTTCCTAGGTCAAGGAGGGTAAAAAGGCATTATTTCACATGTCATCATCCACTGGCTGCTAATGGCTACCTGGAGCACAGTTCGGAGAAGGATGCTGTGCTCAGGGATGAAGTACTGAGATCAACCAGTGATGTCTGCATAGGTACCAGAATAGAAAAAGGGGATATGAATGCCAGGAATTTGAAGACCCTAAGGAAGGCTCATGACAGCTTCTGGGTTTATTTCCCTATTGTTATCTTCAAGACCATAATAAAGTTTTTTATAAACTCAATTGTGCTACAGGAAACTAAAGGAGAATAGTGTGTGTCTACTCATGGGTCAGATGTCAAACGGGAGACAGTGTCCCTCTGAGGTCAGCATGATGGTGGCAGGGGCGGGCCCTGGGCCTTACCAAATTTCCTTATAAAAATGCAAGCCTCTGGAGGGCAGAATGATCTTGTCTGCTATTTCCAGTTGAATAGCAAGCCCTGGAGGACCTGGATGTGTTACTCATCATTCTTTCACTCCTTTCTCCTTCCTTCACCTACTCCACATTTTATCCATCCAGCCAGCTAGCCAGCCAGTCAGCCATCCATTCATTTCCTCATTCAGCAAACATTCACAGGGGCTCCAACTCTCCCCACTACCAGGGAATCTCTGTCAGTTCTTCTCAGCTAGACCAGAAAGAATCTCAAGCTAGTAAAATTTTGAAATATGACCACATGAAGCCCCCACTGCGTAGCCCCAGGTAAGTCACTTTCCCTGTCTGACCTCAATTTTCTCACTTGCACATGGCTCGTGGGCAGTGGCATAAGGGAAAGGGAGGACCTGCCAAAGTGAAGGGCAAGTGAGACGCTTCCTGGCCACGATAATGTGAGTCCTGCTTCCTGCCCAGATCCAAGGGAGGGGCAGAGGAAGTCAGGCTGAGGCTTCAGGGGAACCTGGGCCAGCATCTAGGAGCTGTGGAGAGCGGGTCCTGCTTTGAATCTCAGGGCGAGGAATGTGTCCTGGGGATTTGCCCTGCTGGGGCCCTCTGCTCTGCTCTGCTGCCATGGTGTTGATCTCTGAGTGGCGTGTGTAGGTTCTTATGAGGGTTTCTGTGAATGTGTATACATGCTGCGCAGTATTCCCAAAGAACTCGATGGGGTAGGTTTCCACCCTGTAGGGCTTTTCTTAGAAGGAGGCAGCAGTCCTGCTCTCCCCACGTCTCTCCCCACATCCCCCATCTTCCTCCCCATCCCTAAGCCTATGTTAGGAGGCTCCTTTAACATAGTGGCAAGAATTTAAACTCTAGACTGCCTGGCTTTGAATCTTGGCTCTACTAATTACTGGCCAACCACATGACCTAGAGCATGTTAGTTTCCCCATCAACAAAATGGGGTATTGGGTGATGCTGGGGACAGTGGAGCACAGTGTGTGCAGAACGCAGCACTCAGTATTCGTGCCTGTCTCGATCTCTCTGCCCTAGAGTTATGTTAACAACAGGGACTCCGCTCCCAACGAAGGAGGGGGAAGCGGGAAGAAAGACCCATTTCCCAAAAATATTGACTTCGACCCTGAATCCAAGCAGCTGGTCGGAGCTGGCGGCCTTTTTCTGGGATTGTTTATATAGTTTTCTTGTAAACACAAAGACGGGAAACAAACCCAAAAATGTTTAAAAATAAATTAATGAATGAGAACTCATTTGTGGGTGGCACAGACAGGGCCTGGGGCAGCTGTGGCAGCTGCTGGGCATTACACTCAGGATTAAAAGCTTGAGTGGGGTTGAGGCCTGACCCCAAGGTGCTCTTCAGCTGCCCCCCCTTCTTGTGAGAACTCTCAGTTCTTCCCTCCTTTCTATAGAGCCCTGAATCCTGAAGCACTGTCACCCAGTCACAGCTGTGAAGAAAACCAGGGACCCCTGCTGGGAGCTGGCCGAGCTCTGCTCACCTCCTGTGTGACCTTGGGCAAGTCATTTTCCCTCTCTGGGTCTCAATTTTTGAGGATCTCCAAGGACCCTTAAAGCATTAACATTCTGCAATTCCCTTCTAGCTCAGAGAGTGGTCAAGAGCACTTTTAGAAGAATAAAGAACCTCATCAAGAGATGCTCATTAAGACGATGTTGGGAGATGGGGAGAGTTCCACCTCTTGGCTGCCAGGGAAGGATTCTTTACAAAATTCTTGAACTATCTATTTAGGACTGCTTTGATCAGATCTAAACCTGCACGTTCCTTGAAATATTTGTTGGTGATCTGCGCAAAGAAGAGAAGTTCTGTCTCTTTCCTGCCCAGAGACAGATGGTGTGTCCTGAGACAGATTCCCCACACACCCAGGAGAATGGCCTATCCATTCTCCGGGTGTTTGGGATGCAGAGAACCACTCTATGGTTCTGGTCTCTCTGGCTCAGAGCAAACGCAACCTGCAACCCCAGTGCCTCACTCTGAAAGTGCAGAGCACAGCAACCCTCTCTCCCAGCCAAATCCTCCCCCATCTGGCCGCCTGAAGATTTCGCTTTCTACGGCATGTGTAGAATGAGGAATGGAGGCTTTGACTCAGTCCCCAGAGGTGGAAATGCAGATACACACCTTAGAGGTGGGGAGATGATGAGATTTGACAAGATAGCAGAGGCATGTGTAGAATGAGGAATGGAGGCTTTGACTCAGTCCCCAGAGGTGGAAATGCAGATACACACCTTAGAGTGGGGAGATGATGAGATTTGACAAGATAGCAGAGGATGGGTAGTCAGGAGATACGGTTCACTGTGTCCTTAGGCCAGTCCCACTTCTCATTTTGGGTCCCAGGATTTTCACTATTCTTTTTATCGTATATAGTTATTGAACATCTACCTGTGCCAGGCCCCAGACCAGGCGCCTTGAGAACATTAGCAAGTAAGACTTGGCCTCGGCTCTTGAGGAGGACACACCTCGGTACAGGGGCGACTTCTTCATTGCACCAGCACTATCCCTGCTCTTTCTCGCACCCACTGCAGACACCGCTAGTCTGTAACACGAAGCAGACATAGCCTCAGGATCTCTGAACACAGTGCTTCAGAGTTTCCAGTCAACTAGTACCATGCAGGGACTGTTGTCTACCCTACATTCCTCACAACATCACCCAGAGAATAAAACAAGATTGTAGCTGGGTGAAGGGAACATGCTCCAAAATTAAGTACAAGGGCAGAGACCGTGTCTAAGCCATGCAAACAAGAAGAGCTGCTGATAGGACTCCCTTTCTAAATATCCTTGAGAATGAAACCAAAGCATCAGGAGCAGATTGTGTGCAGGGACCACGCCTGTCCCCCAGTGCCCAAAACATGGCCTGGCACAGATTGCCTTTTCCATAAATGTTTGTTGCATAAATGAATGAATCCTCCCTTCTCTGCTCAGTGTGCAGTCACCGGAGAAGGAGGCCAGGCTCCCTCACTCCTTCTTTCTAGAATAAGTCAGCCCAGGCGCCAGGGAGGCTGGATTTGGGATAGAGAGCTCCTCAGAAGGTGTGCCCAAGGCCCCTGGTGTGGAGAACTGCACTCAAATACCCTTCCCAGTCCTTCCCCAAGTGTCTTCTTTTCTTTCTTGGTCAGAGCCTCATGGGGTCAAGTTGGCCTTAGCAATGTAGCGCATGTCTGTTTTGCGCCTTCTCCCTCCCCACGCACCAGCTACATAGCCCGGTATTCAGACTGACCCTAGAAACCTCTGGGGTGTTTGGGGCCTGAGGCTGCTCCCAGAATGTGACAACACTTGTCAGTTAATGGAAGGAGAGGAGGCTGGGGAAGGAGGCTGCTCGCCAGCCCTTGGCCTGGCCAGATTCGCCAGTCTGCTTGTTTCCAAGGCAGGCAGGTGAGGAGTGGGGAGGTGGAGTCCCCTGAGGGGAGATGGAGTCTGGGCTTGGCTGGCTCTGCTTTGTGAGTTTATGGAAGGGAATCTCACACCGGAGCCTGGCCCTGGAGACATTTCAAAGCCCCCTCCTGGCCTGTATCTGATATGAACCAAATAAGACCCTGGGAAAAATGCCCGGCAAGATTGTTGTTACTGATGCTCAGCCATAGGGAAGCTGGACCAGAGAGGTTAAGCAGCTCAACTCCAGGAAACACAGCTTTATATAACTGTTCCATATCATCATTTCTGACACCTTCAGTGAAACCTGGAGATGCCACAGGTCCATAGTCCACAAAAGGCTGTCCTTGGGAGCAATATAGCTCTTTGGGCAAGTGCCTAGGTCCTGGACTGAGCCCAGGCCATCTGGACCCAAACCTTGCTCCACCACCCTCAAGCTGTGGAACTTTGGGCATATGACTTAACCTTTCTGAGACCCACTTTCTCATTTGAGAACTGGAGAAAATTTTTACCTACTTTATGAGGGTTTTACAGATTTATATGTTTCTCTCTCCCCTCTCTCTTTCTCTCTCCAAACATGTATTGATATTTATTCTGTCCCATATCTTGAAAGCAGTGAGGTACAAAGATGGGCAAGTTGCCACCTCTGCCCTTGAGCTTTAAGTCAACATATAGGTCAACAAATAATAAAACACAGTGCAGTTAGGGCTATGATTCTGCACACTGGTGTGGAGATGCTGAGGAAGGAAAGACCAATCGTTGGGGTGGGGGAGATTTAGAATCAAGGTACTGAAGGATGAGTAGGAATTTGCCAGGTAGACACAATGAGTCGGAAGGTATTTGGGGAAGAAGAAACAGTCTTGCAAGATGTAGAGATGTGAAAGAATGTGGCCTGTCTGGTCAACAGAGAATTGCTTGACGGAGCTGGGGCATGTGCTTCACCACAGAGATGAGCCTGAAGGGATTGCTGGGCCCCATAATACATTAGGAACTGGGGGAGGATTTCCTGTAGGGCAGAGGTATGCAGTCTATGACCTGAGCTGCTGCTTCTGGGACTAAGACTCAGGCCAGGGAATGCTGCAGAGACTCCGGCATCCTTGGGGCAGCAAGGAAGGGAGAGGGGCAGAGGAAGAACCAAGAACTGGGGCCTGATCCAGAAGCCAAACCAGGAGCAGGCCCCCCAGGACTCTGGTGCCCCTGGCTCTCAGGCCAACCTCAAAAAACTTACATCCACAGGAGAAGCATGCTGTCAGCAGGACAGTTCACCCTGTGTACTCTTGTTCCATGACCTCCAGTCCCAAGCATCTGGTCACCCCAGGGGAGGAAACTCCAAGACAATGAGGACCGGAAACTCTACTTTCCAGAGCAGAAACCTAGAAACTCAGAGAGGTCAGCCAGTCCACCCAAGGCACACAGCAGATCTGGGCCCCAGGAGAGACCGAATGAAGGGTTTCCAGAGCTGGGAATGCTGCAGCCTTGGTCATAATCCTTGGGAAAGGACTGGGAGCAGGGCCAAGGAAGAAAAGCCATTCAGAGGCCCTAATGGGCAGCACTGGGTAGCAACTAGTTTGAAGGCTTTTGTTTGCAAAGCCCAAGTTCTTAAAAGGTCTTTAGCTGATTATCCTGTGTGAGTATGACTGGGGTGGGTGGGGAGTGTGTGCAGAAAGGATGATTCATGGAAAGGTAGGAGCGCTTTTTGAGACAGAGATCTGGAGAGATCCCCTAGGCTGAGAAGAGAAGGACGTCTGTGGGACCCGAGGCTGTGGAGACCATGTAGGGCCCCTGAGAGACCCCTCAGGATCTCTGATCAGGGGACCAGGGAGGTAGGAGGAGTGATATCTGGAACCGTGGCCCTGGGAGCTGAGCCAAGGATCCTGGGGAAAAATGGAACAGCCACCTTCACTGGACAGCGGGAGTGGACAATAAGGCCACCTCCCAGACCTTTGTAACCCTAGAGAGAGGTGAGCCCTCGCTCTAAAAATGAGCCCTTCAGATGCTTTTTCCTCCCCCCCGGGGGAACCCAAGAGCATCTCTGGAAATGATGCCTCTCCTGTAAAGCCTAACCCAGAGTAGCAACCCAAATGGTGGAGCTTTTAGCCAGCAGAGGAGGAGAGGAGGACACCGGGGAGGCCAGGGGGCAAGAGAAGCTTCCTGTTGTCAGTGAACTCCGGTGGAGCAGCAGGACATGAGGGAAAGAGAATGAAAGGTCTCCTCCTTGCTAAGCGGCCTGCCTCAAGTCCTTTCTCCGCCCCTGCATGCACTGTGTCCTCAGACACAGCAGGAGCATGTAGCGCTGGCTGCTGCAGGGCTAGGTGAAGACAGTCACTTATTGGGAGAAAAGTCTTGAAACAGACACAACTCGGAAAGGATCACATTTCATAATATATCAGAAATGGCTACAAATTAGTAATGTTTTATTAACAAACAAATATTTGTTAGAGCGTGTTACAACAGAATGTTTACAAATGACTCAGTGGAAAAGTGAGCAAATACTTTGACCAGTTTATGAAAAAACACAAATGACCAATACATGCACACAAGCATGCTTACGCTTATTAGTCATGAGGGAAAGTAAAACACAATAACAATTTTATCATTAGACTGGCAAAATCTAGGTAAGGGTGTGGGCTTTGGACCCACCCACACCAGGGATGGAAATGTAAATTGGCATGACTACTTTCTATAGCAATTCAGCTGTAATATATTAAACCTGAAAATGTGCATCATCCATGATCCAGCTTACAGGCCTAGGAATCTACCCGAAGAAATACTAGCACATGCACAGGATGTCACTCCAGTACTGATGGTGAAATAAAAACGTGAAGTAAACTAAATATTCCCAGTCAAGACTAGCTAACTGAAATATGGTTTCTTCCTCAGTGGAACACCATTTACCAGTTAAAAACTGATCTCCAGTATTTACATGGCTAGATCCCAGAATCATTGTTGAGTGAGAAAAAAGCAAGTCATAGATAGATATATACAGTGTAATCCTGAGTCGGGATTCCTTTTTGCTTTAAGTAACGAAGCACAAACCCTACTTAAAAGAAGAGGAGTTTATTTTTTCTCAAACAATGAGAAGCCCAGAGGTAGCAATTGCTGGAGTTGAGCCAGCTGCTCAACAATGCATTTTACTTTCTTTCAGGGATCTTCTCAGCCTTTTTCTTCTGGTCATTGCCTCATGGTCATGAAATAGCTACCGCGGCTCCAGACAGTTGTTTTCAAGGCAGGAAGAAGGAGAAGCGAAAATGTTTTCTCTTCACAAAGTTTTGGCTTTTTCTTCTCTAAGGGAAGCCCTTCCCAGTAGAATTTCCCTTATACTTCATTAGGAACCTTTGGACCTTTCTGGTTAAAGGGATGAGATTATAAAAAGTCACTTAGAGCCATCATGATTCATTCTCTAGAGGTTAGGGGAGGGACTTATTCTCCTTGATATCAAAGGATTTCGCCCACTACTTGAATATCTCCGGTTCTGTTATCAGGGAAGAAAGGGGAGCCATTGGTTATTGGATGGGTAGCGGACAGTGTCGGATGCAGATTAAATTTATATAGAAAACACCCATATGTTTAGCATGACCTATTTTTGTTCCAAACACATACAAGGGTTATGGAGGAGTGGTGTAGGAATGAGGAATGGACTCGAGTGTGGAACTCAAAGGGGCCTTTGATTTTACCTGAATTCTTAAATTTTTAAAAGGGAAGCTGGAAAAGAAAAAGGAGACTATATTCATGTATCGCTTACGTAATTAAAAGTCAGTTTTTAAAAATCCTATTAGTGGCCAGGTTTGACACCCCTAAATTTGGCCCAGTCACAACCAAACAACACTGCAGAAGCAGAGGTGATTGGTCACCTGCCCTGATACACCAGAAGTTCAGCCTGGGCCCCTGGGACAAGGAGGAGGAAATTACTTGAGTGACTCCTGGATTCCAGACAAAAAGTTGGGAGCTGAGCACTTAAGGCTTCGCAGCCCTTTCAGCAGAGCTGTCTTTGACAGACAGAAAGTCAACCCCTCGGTATTTCCTTGCAAGTTCAGGGCCTCCCTCTGGAGTCCTCCCTTGTTCTTCAAACAGAAACTGCAGTCTCCGATTAAACTGCCTGTCAAACACCGACAGATGCAGCTGGTGTCCTTAAAACCGCTTACAAGACGCTCTGGGGCACAGGAGGTAGGATGGACGGATGCTGGCTGGCCAGTGGAGCAACCAGGGAGCTGGGGGAATGTGGAGTCACTGTGTCTGCCCACGATGTCACAGAGCCATGTCAGCAGAGCACAGAGCAGTCTGTTCTCATGGCCACAATCCAGCCTTATACTTTCTATTACCCATTTTACAGGTCAAGAAATGGAGCTCCAGAGAAGGGAACTGCCCAAGTTCACACAGAACAAATCTCAGACTCACCTCTGACCCACAGTGAAGCGCTCCCCCCAGAGCTAGGAAGGCAAATGAGAGAAGTAGGTGGGGGGGGAGCTTTCCTAAGGTCAGCTTCTCCAAAGCCCACCTCTGTCCTTCGCCAGACCTACCCCTGACGCCCTGCAGCACCTAACAGATATTCCAAGCCAAAAGCCCTGCCTAAAAGACTTGGCCTCTAAGAAGATCCTTGGAGACAACTAGCCAGTGTGATTTTTCAAAAGTGGGTAGATAAAAATCAGCTTTTAAAAAAAAGAAAATATCAGAGTGCATTGCTTATAGTAAGGATCAATATTGTTTTTGTGAAGTTTGTGCATGCTTTTATTGCGTTGGTGGCAATGGTATGTTTACTCTTGATTACAGCTCAATGAGCTGAGGATGCGACAGAGCCTCAGGGCTCTTCTCGTGGTAAGCCTGGAGCTGCTGCTCACACTGCCTCCTTGGCTATGGGACTCTAGGTCTCCTGGGTTCTCCTAGGGTTGCAAGGGTTATAGGAAGCTCTTCCTGCTCATTCTCACATTTGAGAACCAGCCCTGTTTCTTGGGACCCTGGCCGCATTCCTTTGCTGTTCCTGGTGAACATTCCTGCCATTGTAAATACCCAGCTACAGTCACCTCATTTCTCTCCAAGGCTCACAGCTGGCTCTCCTGACCCCTCTCCATACACACTTGGCTTACTCTGAAGAAATTTTCATTCCTTTATATGGAATTTGGGAGCAATCTTCTCACAGTGGCTGGGTGTGATCTGGTGCTGGCTGCCGAGGTCCTTGGAAGGCATCTGCTAGGCTGTCTCTCTGGTGTGGCCATGTCAGGACCATGAAACCTGAGTTTAAATCTTATTGCATTTCCATTTTGCTCCATGATATTGGACAACTCACAGGGTCTCTGAGCCTCAGTTTCCTTCTCTGGAAAATAAGCTAATAATCCCCATCCCGCCCCCTCACCACAGAATTAAATCAGTTTTTATGCAAAAGTTCATTGTCTTGGACATCAGTGATTTTTACCTGACCAGCATCCATTCCCCACCCTTCACCTTTCCTGCTAATGGTATCGAATTTTCCTTTGAGGGACCATCTTACTCAGTAGTCCCCGAGATGAACATGGCTGACCCTCCACTGTGCCCTGGGATTCACACCATAGATCCAGGCCGGCAAATCTGTGCGTTCTCGCCTCCTGGCCTACTGATGGTTCGGGAGTGAGCGCGTGACCAAGCCAGACCAAGGGGACGAGCTCAGGGGCCATCACCAGCACCACTGCTAGGCCTGCTGAGCTGATAGAAGAGCCTGGAACTGCAGGGGGCCATCATTTCATGAGCCAGTACACTGAAAAAGGGATCCAGGAGACAAGAGAGTAAGAGACAGCTTGCTGACATTGCGTGGGCCTCTCACTCCTATAGACGTAAAGCAAACTCTGCTCTCAGACTCAAAGCCAATGAATTCTCCTTATGGTTTAAGCCAGCTTAACTTGAATTTCTTTCATTGGCAGCTGAGAATGCTGACTAATTCAGTGGCCAAAACATATAAAGTGTTTAAACAGACACACACACACACACACACACACACACACACACACATTCCCTCGTTGGGGCCTCTGGAGACCCCCTCCTGCTTCTGCCTTTCCTACTCTGCCAGCAGCTTCCCTGTCTTTCCTGGCAGCACCCACATACTCAGCACATCCTGAGACCCTCTGTACCCAGGGGCTGGGGAAGGGCTGGCTTCTCCTCTCCTGTGAACAATCCTGAACAAATGGAATGGAAGAGATCATTAACTGGCCATATTAGGGCATTGGCTTCCTAAGTGTAGGGCTCCAACCCACCTAGCTCTGCCTCATCCTGCCTCAACTCCTCTGGGAAGCCCTCCAGCTTTGCTGTACACTTGGACATTTTCATCTGTGCAGCATTTCAACTCTGCCCAGAAAATTCCTCCCCTCCCCAAGCTGCCCATGTCTGTGCTCTGTTCTAGTTCTGCTGGTCTTCCCCATCACTCCTCCTTCTTCTCTGTGTCCTCTCCCTCTCTCTGTATTTGGGATCTGCCCCGGGCTACTGCGTCCTGCCCGACCCCTTCTTGGCAGCCTCCACTCTGGCTTTCACAGGCCTGTCATTGCATTCTGTGTGGCATTTCCTCACCAGTGCAGGAAGAGGGGCCATGTCCCACTTTGGCTCCTGGGACCTGCCCGGTTGGCGGGGGCACCTTTGCTCATCCCTTCTGACAGGTGATGGCAATCGGTCATTAGACATCACAAATTTCACACTGAATTCAACCAGTGACCCCAACGTGAACTATTATCCAGTCTGGGGTGGTATCTGAAGCCCCTCCTCTCCGAGGGACAGGGCAGGTCCTCTCGAGTTGCTGTGGAAGTCAGTACTTCAAAGGCAGTCCCTAGTTGGGCATGAGCTGTGCACTCACAGACTGTGGTCAACATCAGCCTGAGACATGGTCATGCCAAGGGTTGCCAGATAAAATGAAGGACACCTGCATTTTGAATTTGAATCTGAATTTCAAATAAACAACAAATCATTAGTAGTATAAGTATATCCCAAATGTTGCATGAGACATACTTCTGTTAAAAAATTATTAATTGTTTATCTGATATTAAATTTTAACTAGGTGTCCTTTATTTGTTTGTGTTTTAACGAAATCCGGCGACTCAAGTCATGTGGCTAAAACTGGTGAGGTTGCAGTAGGTTGTAGAAGGAGGACTTCTCTGCCACAAAACCCTAGAACAGCTGCCTGTGGAGTTTCTACCTCTGGAGAACCTCGAAAAGAGAGTAGAAACACTGTCTGTTTGGAGATAGATGAGCTTCCAGTTGCAGCCCAGCTCTGAGTTGATAACTGCAGGCTCTCATGAGTTTATGTTTGGGGGATCTGGCTGTGTTTGAGGTCCTATGAACTCTGATCTCCTCCTCAGACCATTTTTCTCTCAGGGGTTAAGCTCAGGATTTCATGGTTGTCTGTCAGAGTTCCAGAAAGCAACTGCAAGTGGCCATAAATGGGGCCTGGAGAATCAATGGGGAGGGGGGAAAACGGCAACAGATGTTAGCAGGGAGGGAAATCAAAATTAGTTTCTGCACACTGAATTCTATTTTTTTTCATTGACTTTAATTGTTAAATTGGAGATGGATTCCTTTGGAGGAAAAATTTTGACTCTAAGATGTAATGAAATGACTTTTTTTTTTTTTTTTTTTGCAAAAGAGCTAAATTGTATATTTAAAGGGAAAATATTTTCTAGTGTAATAATGCTAATATTGAAAGTAAGTTGCCAAGCATAAACACAAAGCGATTACAAGTGTTCTTTTGTGTTTGGTCCATGGTTTCAAACCCGAGGGACAGCTTAATCGAGGGGAACACAAGGCTCATAAACCCCTTTCCTCCATTGCCCACAGCAGCAGACGTCGCTGTGTTTCTGGGCTGCACGGCCAGCATTTCAGGACACACTGGTAGCTGCTGAGTTAATGGGTGTCACCCAGGTTCCACTAAGCCAAGGCAGGCGAGATTCTGACTTCAAGTCAAGCAGTGCTTCCAAAGGCGGCACCAGAGAACAGGTGGGGAGGGGCGGACACAGACGTTGGAATTAAGGGGAAGGGAGCCATGGCATATTCTAGGTTTTGTGTTTAGAACTAGCCTCTAGATTAAGAATAAAACAAAAGCACATTTGTGTTCGTGGTGTTTCCACATTTTGGGATATGTCTATAAACAGGAAGCACAGAGCAGAAGCCGTGGCCCATTGGAGACGCCCTGGAAAACAGCTCTGCGGCACCTAGCAGACCCGAGTGGCGTGACCCTGCTCCTAGGGAAAAAGAGAACTTCTCCAGGACGTAGTACTATGTGGGGAAATCTGCATTATAGAGCCTGTCTAGTGCAAGAGAGGGAGTGGGAGGCAGAAGGCGTGAAGAAAGGCAGTTTTGGCTGTTTTTTTGATATTTGCAAGTTTGGCCCACATTGTACGTCTCTGTTTCGTTCTTGCTCCACCCTACCTGGCTCTGTTATCCCCAATTTCCCCGTCTTCTCTGTTTCGCCCTCCTCTGTTTCCACCAGGCTGAGGCGGGAGTACATCCTGGGCTGGGCTGTGCCTTTGGCTCTGGCTTCAGTGTGCTGTGTGTGGCGGGTGCCCTGGGGGTGGCTCATCAGTATGGAAATTGTTTTTCTCAGATTGAAACACTGGCCTTGTGTGGGGGCTGCTTTGATTTTTTTCGGGCATGGTGTACTGTGAAGAGCTTTGGGGTCTCCATATTGCAAGAGCAGGGTTTGGGTAGGATCTGGAGAGGTTATGAGGCTTTCTTCTTCCTCTGAAGGAAAGGTCAGCAAACAAGTGACACTCCCTCCACGTGCCCCCCCCCCCACCAACAGAGAGCAGAAGGACCTGGCTTCTGGCCAAACCCCCAGCTGAGTGTATAGGTGACAACTAAATGGGTGAATTCTGAGGAACACTGGGAGGGTGGGAGAGGAGGTTCTGGGAGAGCTGGATGAGCAGGGAGGACTGTTCCAGAGAATAGGAGAAAGGAAGAGTGGTTCCAGGAGAGAGAGTTCAGGGGAGGATGGACACCAAGATTTTAGGAGAAAGAGGCTTTGGGGAGGGTGATGCCATGTAAATCACAGGACAGAAAGCCTAGAGGTGGTTCATGGTTAAAGGGAGAAGCAAACCTCCCCTCAGGTCCAGGATGCATCGTTCTGAGGCAGAGTAAGGTTTACTTAACAGAATCCCACATGCATTTTAAACCCCATTATTCATTCTTTCTTTCACTCATTAGATGTTTGTTGAACACCTACTGTGTGCCGGGCTTTAAGCTTCCTGCCTGTGAGAAGGTTTCAGGCTGGTGGGACAGTCTGATTTCTAGGAAAACATCCAGTAATACAGACCAGTATAGTCTAGGTCAGCAGTCCCCGACCTTTTTGGCACCAGGGACCAGTGCTCCTATGAGAATCTAATGCCTGATGATGTGAGGTGGAGCTGAGGCGGTGATGCTAGCGCTGGGGAGCAGCTGCAAATACAAATGAAGTTTGCACACTTGCCACTCAACCTCCTGCTGTACAGCTCAGTTCCTAATAGGCCATGGACCAGTATAGAGCTGTGGTCTGGGGGTTGGGGACCCATGAATCAGTCATGGATCAGGCACTGATGAGAAAACCTAGGAGGGCCTGTCTACCTGTCAGCTTTGTGCAAGGCTTTTGTAGGGTGAGAGGGCCACCCAGTCAGTCCCAGGTGAGCTGGCCTCCATTCTCCTCCTCTATGGCAACCCAAACATTCAAGTTGGGTCTTCTCATACTCTAGGTCCTCTGCCCCATTCTAGCCACCAGGACCCTTTCACCCCTGACCCCCAGAACTCCCCACCCCAGCCCAGTTTTTGTTCACTGTGCTGTTTGTTCTCTGGGGCCTCCTCCTTATAGATCTTCCCTTCCTCTGTGTAACCCTTGGAGCTTTTTCTGATTAACCAGGTGAAGCTAATCTGAAATAGTCATTCTGCCTGAATTTTGAGAATGCATGAAACTTTCTCATCTGACCACTCTTAATCATCTTTGTCATTGTTTCATCATCACCATCATCATCATCATCATCATCAACATCAGCAGCATCATCATCATGGGTTTTGCTTTTATATTACAATGTTAGTTTCAAACAAACCAATGAAACAGACAAGCAGAGATTATTGCTTCTATCTCCAGGTGGGAAAAGCCAAAGCTCAGAGAGATTAAAAGACTTGCTAACAGTCATATAGCTAGAGTGAGAAAGTCAGGGTTCGAACCTGAATCTTTTGACCTCACATCCAGACCCCTTCTGATATATGATGCAGGTAGCATGACAGAGCAGTGGGAAAGGTATGGTATTTTCCCTAAAGGTGAAGAATAATAGGACATAAATAAGTGGGGAAGAAGAATAAAATATTATCCCTACCTCACACCATAAATAAAAATCAACTCCAAATGACTTAAAAACTTGAATGTCAAAAAGAAAACTTTATATTCTTAAATGAAAACATAAGCAAATAGTTTTCCGATCTTAAAAATATTTTTTAACTAAGACCCTAAAAGCTAATTTTAAAATGAAAGATTAGGTCAAATATATCAAATCTAAGAACATCTGTTTATCAAAAGATGGGACAATTGGATATCTACATGCAAATAAAGTTTTGTGGACCCTTACCACAAAAATTAATTCAAAATGGATCAAAGACCTCAGGAACTGAAAATTATAAAACTTTTATAAGAAAACATATGTGTAAATTTGGTGACTTTGTTCACCACAGGTGACCTTGAGTTAGGCAAAAATTTGATGTGTTTTGATATGACATCAAAAGTACAAACAACAAAGGAAACAAAACTTAAACAACACTTTGTTGAATTAAAAAACTTTTTGCTTCAAAGGACACCATTTAAAAAGTGAAAAGACAATCCACAAAATAGGAGAAATTATTTGCAAATCTTTATCTGATAAGGAACTTGTTTAGAATATGAAAAAGCTATTATAACTCAATAATAAAAGACTAAATAACCCAATTAAATGGTATGAGTAGACATTTCCCCAAAAAATCTATGTTAGTGGCCAGAAAGCACCTGGAAAGATGGTCAACATCATTAGCCATCAAGAAATGCATATAACAATAAGTTACACTTCATACCGACTAGGATGACTATAATCAAAAAGACAGATAACAACAAGTATTAACCAGGATGTGGAGAAATTGGAGCCCTCTCATGCACTGCTGGTGAGTTTGTAAAATAATGCAGCTACTTTTGAAAACAAAGCAGTCTGTCAGTTTCTCAAATGGTTATATATACAGTTACCATATGATTCAGCAATTCCACTCCTAGGGATATACCCAAGAGAAATGAAAACTTGTACATGAACGTGCATAGTAGTCTTATTCATAATAACCAGAAAGTATAACAACTCAAACATCTGTTAGATGATGAATGGATAAACAAAATGTGGTGTATCAGTACCAAGGAATATTATCTGACAAAAAAGAAGAACAAAGTGATACAGGCTACAACATGGATGAACTTTGAAGAGAGTATGCTATGTAAAAGAAGTCAGTCACAAAAGCACATATTGTCTGATTTCTTTTATATGAAAGGTCCAGAATCAACAAATCTATAGAGACAAAAAGTAGATTGATTAGTGGCTTCTAGGGCTGGAGGGTGTGGGGAGGGGTAGAGTGGGAGATTGGGATTGAGTACTAAGTGGTATAAGGTGTCTGTATGGTGTGATGACAATATTCTAAAGCTAATTATGGTGATGGTTCCACAGCTCTGTGAACATACTACACACTTTAAGTAAGTGAATTATATACTATGCAAATTATAACTCAGTGAAGCTGTTACTTAAAAAAAAAAAAAAGACAACTAAAGAAAATAAAAAGACAAACCATAGGCTAGGGGACATTTTCCAGTTGGGGAAAACATCAAATCCCATGACTGTCCAGTGGGGATGCCCCTTTGAACAGAGGATGTCAAAGGACTTCTAAACCACATCATTGTGCAGTACCTAGGCCTGGCCCTTTCTTCTTGGGCCTTTGGCAATTTGTGCCATTCGTAAATGTCTAGGTCTCGAAGAGAGCAAAGGAAATGTCCAATTGATTTCCAGAAGCCCTTTTGGCTTTGGCTTCTCTGATAATAGCTTCTATTATAGAAAACTTACTGTAAATTAGTTCATTTAACTCATACAAGCCTATGAGTAAATACTATTTCCACTCCCATTTTGTAGACAAGGATACTCAGGCACAGAGAAGTTAGGTAATTTCCAGGTCACACAGCAGTGCATGACACAATCAGGACTTGAACGAGGTGTGTGTAACTTCAGAGACCATGAGTTTAGCCACCGCACCCCACCATTTATTACTGGCTGCCAGAGTGCATTTCAGTGGACCTGGAGGAGCACCCACCAGGACGTGGAGGGCGGGTTGCACCTGGACTAGTAAAGACATTGGCCCAGGTTCACCAGCTCATAGTTTAGAGCAACGCAAGACAGACATATCCTCCCAGACAAGCTGGGCTTAACTTCAAGAGCCTGTGGGGTCAGAGGACAGCTAGGGCTACTGCCATTCCCTGTGCTAGGAAGTAATAGGTACAGGGCACAGGCTCAGCTGCCCTTGGGGCCAGACCAGTGCTTTTCATCCAAACTTGGTTACCGAGCCTCCTGGGGCTTCCCAGAGGGAGTGTAGATCTGACTGAGCCTTGCTGCCTAGTCAGCCCCCAGCGAAGGACCCAAACACATCTTCTTGTGCCTCAAAGCTTTTCCAGGAGGGGACATCCCAGGGAGGCCTCCATCTACCCAGGAGACTCCAGGTCAGGATCCGGCTTCCTCTGCTGAAAAATCACCCCTCCTCATGAGACACCGTACCACACAGGCTAGCAGGGCCACTGAACACCCCTGTTTCCCTGTACTCAATTATTTATTTATATCCCCACCCCTCCAGTTATCCATATCATCTGGCTGGTCTTGGCTGCAGTGACCAGACAGGGACAGGGCACGCAGTAGCTCCAGGCACATCTGCAGCGGGACCAGGAAGTCTCAGTCTGGCTCTCTCTCCTCCTGTGCCTCCTCTGCCTCCCCCGCCTCCTCCGCCTCCTCCTTTACCACCACCAGCATCCCCATCTGCCTCCAATTGAACCCAGATGCCAGGAAATATGTTGGTTGTTGGGCTGAAGTGAAAACACATGGGCAGGGTGAAAACTCTTCTCCATTACAGTTTCATTACTATCATCCCCGGAAGCTCACGGATGGAGAGAAAGATCTCCGAGGCCAGTGTCTGGTGGTCTGTGTGCTGGAGGATGGCACGGACCAGCCATGAGCGGCACATGATCTCTGTTGGCTGCTGGGCTGGAGGAGGAATTCAAGCTGATGGCCCAGGTGGATTGAGGGTGAGCAGGGGAAGCACAGAAGGCCCTCTGCCCCACTGTCTCTGAGCCTGTTTCTCCCTGACTTCCCAAGAAACTTAGGATTCTAGATCCTAGTCCTGACTCTGATACTCACTGGCTGTGTGATGTTGGTCAAATCACATCACCTCTCCGAGCCTCCATTTTCTCACCCTCGCTGCCTCCTTCCTCCATAGGCCCCTCCGAAGACCACCTGGGCCTAGGGTTTGGCTTTGTTTTTCAATTATACAAATGGATTATGAACATTTTCTCATTAGAAAAAAAGATATACAAGTGCACCAAGTAAAAAGTAAGAATTCTACAGCAATAATCCTACGTTAGTTCCGCTCTTTCAAACCTGTTCTCTCCTGGGGTAACTACTGTTTACAGTTCGGTATGTATCGTTGCAGTCCATTTTCCTGGCGTTTATGTATGCATATATATCATTTGGATGTGTTTTGGGCGTTTTATATACACACCTCACATAGTGTTCTGCAGCTTGCTTTTTTCTGCTGACCATATGTCTTGGAGATCTTCTCACGTCAGTTCACATGTCTGCCTCATTCATTTTAACTGCCGCCTTATAGCCACCCATAGATGCATGAGGGCTTGCATCACCACACCCTACTGCTGACCACACAGGTCTTCCACCGTGAACATCTGTGGATACATACCATTATGCCCAAAGGTCGTCTGCAGTGAATATCCAGGCATTGGTACTGTTGTGCCCATGGTTGGTACATTCTAGAAGAGTAATTGCTGCATCAAATAGTGTGACTTTTTTTTTTTTTATTTCTGCTAGCTTCTGCCAAATTGTCCTCTAAAAGGCTGAACCCATTTAGACTCCCACTAATCACATATCAGAATCTGAGGCAACAGTTTTACTAGCTGACTGGGACCAGAGTTTCCCGGCAGGTGGCTCTGAGACGGCTTTGACCGTTTCCCCTCTGGAGAAGGCAGCTGCAGCTGTGGGAACTGCCCCTTCTTTAGCAGTGTAGAAAGGTGGACACCAGTTGTGCATGAGTCATATAAAAGGTAATCAATATAATATAGTGACTATAAGGTGGGGATTTGGAGCCAAAAGGACTTAGGTTTGAATCCTGGCTCCACTACCCATGAACTGTGTGATCTCCAGCAAATATAACTTCTCTGAATCTTTTTGTCTGAAAAATATGAATAACAATAACTATATCAGATAGAGAGGTGTCATAAGGCATTAGCAAGATGATACATACGAAGCACTTCGTAAAGTCCCTACATAGGTGAAATGGCAATTAATGGAGACTGGAATATTTTATTGTGATTATGATCATTAATATCTGGGCCCAGTTTCCAGAAACACATCCCCTTTTTTTACAGGGATCTTCACATCCCTACCTGTGTCAGCCACTGGGCTCTGCCCAGGCATGGGCACCATGTCGGCTGGCTGGTAGCTGTCACATGGCACTTGCTGCGTGCAGAGGTCAGAGCCCACAGGGAGCAGATGACAGTACCAGGAGGCAGGAGGAGCAATCTGGCTTCCAAGCTAGAAGGGTAGACAGGACACAACCGGGTAAACACCAGTAAACAGAGGTGGGGAGTCTCGTAAACACAGACCTGTGCCAATGTAGTTACTCTGAGATAAATACATGGCAGCCAAGTCATCAGGTGGAAGCAGAGGGCGTGGGGCGGATGCAGAGTGTGGGTGGGTTAAAGGGTGGGGGCAAGAGGTGGCAAGAGAGAATGAAGCCAGACAGATGGCACAGCCTGGAAAGGCAACATAGAGGATGGAAGTGGGGCCAAGGAGGGTTGCTTACAAGGTAGCTTTGTTCCTGGCAGCCACTGTGGAGAGGAAGGTGCCCTGGACTAGCTGGCCACCACAGTCCTCGGTTCAATCCCCTGCCCTGCCTCTTGTCAGGCAACTCGTCTTGAATAAATTATTCTCCTTTTCTGGGCCTTTGTGTATCTTAAAATGGGACATGTGTGTGTGTGTGGGGGGGTGTATGTCAAACTAGATTACTCTATCAGGATTCATTTCTAGCTTGAAACCTCTAGGAATTCCTGCCCCAGAATAAAATATCTGCTATGAGCAGTCTCATCTTCAATTTGAGTCACTGTGGCCATCACTCTAATCTCTTCAAAGTGCCAGCACTTACCAGTTTATAAATTATGCCACATCTGTTTCTTTATCCAGTTCTGCTCTATAGCTTTGGATGCAGGTGGAGCTGAGATTCAAATCTCATTTTTACATGAGGTTACATGAGGGACCAGGGGCTCTGAGGTGAAATGATGTATGGACAGCCAGAACTGAGTAGAGCTGACTTTTCACCTCTCCAGATGCCACTCCAGCAACTCCCGATCTGTCCAAGTTATAGACAGCAAGTCAACCTGGACCACTCATCACACAAACCAACAGTAGCCATCGAATCCTGGTCACACCCTCCATGTCAGACTCTTTGCCCACATCACCTTGTCTAATGGCATTAATGCTCCTCTTCCTTCTATTGTCTAAGTCAGTGGGCCCCAATTTTTTTGGCACTGGGGACCAGTGCCCTATGAGACTCTCATGCCTGATGATCTGAGGTGGAGCTGAGGCAGTGATGCTACCTACCGCTGGGGAGCAGCCGCAAAAATATGAAGATTTGCTCGCTCACCTGCCACTTACCTCCTACTGCACAGCCCTGTTCCTAACATACTGGTCCATGGCCTGGGGTTGGGGACTCCTGGTCTAAGTAATAATCTGTCTGACTTTAAAAGTGGCCTACTATCTCTTTATTGGCTGAATCAGTCAGGCCTTGGACTTGCCTATTCTGTGACACCAGAGATAATGGGTTGACAACGAGACCAGGGAGAGTGTGCCAAAGCAGAGTCAAATAGGGACATGGGCATCTGATGGAAATGATATCAACAAGAGTCACCATTTATCCAGTGCCCTGTGCTCAGGACTTGGTTTAATCTTTACTCATTTACTCCTCACAGTAACCCTATGAGATAAGTTTGCCTCAGAGGTTAAGTAACTTGCCCAGAGCAGTTAAGTAACTTGCCTGAAGTCACACAGCTTATAAATGGTTGAGCTTAGGTCACCACCTAGGCCTAACCACTTAGCTGCTGATGGAAGGAAGGCATGGGCAGGGCATTCACAGACAGGAGCCTTTGGTTCATCATGGCTTGCTTGGGCCCTGAATTCTGCCTAGTAGGGATGAGAGAAGTACCCCGAGTACCCTTCTGACCTGAGGCTTGGCCCATTCTATGAGCTGGCAGGAAGAGAGGGAGACCAGGGGCCTGGTTCCTCTTAGCCACACGGCCCTGCTCCTTGCTAACCAGGCTGATTCTGAAGATGCATTCTGAAGAAAGAGGGAGCTTCTCACCCCTGGGCCCCACCTGCCAGTGGCCCGTGGCTGTGGTCGCTGGTGGTCCCTTGCGGCTGGGCTAGCTGCCTGCAGGCAGTTCACACAGCTGCTGTGCTCGGCAGCCAGACTCCTCAGCAGCTCCCCTAGGGCCGAGAATATTCCAGGACAGCTTGGAGTCATTAGGCAGGCACTCTGCTTACTGATCATGGTGAAAGCTGGGATTCAGACCCAGGGGCCTCTTCCACTGCCCGCCTTTCTCTCTTTCCTTCAAATAGCTGGCAACCCTCGAGGGGAGGTGGAGCAGGAATGTTGCTCAGCCTCCCAACATCACTTCCATTCTCCGGATTGGTTTCACTCTTCTCCCATGGTTCCCTCTCTCCCCTACTCAATTTGCAATGAGCCATTGAGGCCCTTGGACGGCAATGAAAGGAAAGCTGGGTTCTGATGTTGAGTCTGCTCTGTGACTTTGGGAAGGTCACATGACCTCTCTGGGCATCTTTCTGTTTTGTTTGTCAGCAGGAGCTCCTGGTCCCTTCCTTCCCTGCTCCTTTGTGGAGATGAGTAAAGCGTGTCTGGAAAACATTGACATGGGAAAACAGATGCTCGCAGGGGTTGGAACACATGTTATCTGCGGGGTTCAGGCTTTGGTCAGCTCAGAGTACACTGAAGCACAGACCTGAACGGGACTTCAGGAGCATCCAGTGAACCTGCTTCACTTTAAAAGTGGGGACCCTGAGGCCCAGCTAGAGAAAGCTGAGGTTGGAAATTAGCCTTTCTACTGTACTACCTTGCCATTTGATGATGATGAAGGATGCGCTGACTTATGGAGCATTTGGTGCCAGACCCTAGCTGTGTCTGTTAATCCTAACAAGGGGGGTGTTCACAGCCCCAGCAGGAGTGAGACTGGAAAGCTGGGCTGGGTGTGCCAGAGTCTGTTTGCTTAAAAGGCAGTTTTTCTGGGCCTGAAAACTTAAGAGAAAATCTGTGTTTTGCAGACATAGAAGGAAAAGATTATCTTGCAGGAACTTGGCATCAGCTGGATGAGAAATGAGGTTGGAGATGTTTGAAGGGCCCTGAGGAGCACATCCACCTCTGGCCCAGTGCAGTTGGCATGGGGGCAGGAAGGGTAGGTTCTCGGCCATGCTCCCTTCTTAGCTTGCCTGAGGAGGTGACAGCGTAGAGCAGGATGGCAAAGTCTCAGATTAGTTCCACAAGTAACATCTCCTACGGGAGGAGACGTTTACACAAGGGCAGGAGAATGAACCAAGGGGCATCACCAACTTAGGTTTACCTCCCAGTCCTACCATTCGCTAGCTGTGTGACTGCGGACACATGACAATATCTCTAAACCTGTTTCCCTACTTGTAAAATAACCCATGTTCAACATTTGAATCCACATTGGGAGGATTTGAAATAACTTGCTGATGCAGTAGATACTCAAATGAACCAAGAGATATGGTGGAATCACTGAAAAAGGGCAGTCTGTGGGGTGGGGGGTGGGGCGGTGGTCAGCTCAGCCTAGAGATCTGTGCAGAGGATTCTGGGAAGGGGGGCAGGTAGCAGGACTTCTCCAGTCTCCCCAGCACCCTGTGGTAAGAAGCTGGCAGCTGCTCAGACACCTCTTGGCCAGGAGCTCTTGGGGGCCCAGGCCTAGCCTAGCTCAGGCCAGATGGGCTCTGGCAGAGACCTGATTCCTCCTCTGAACCAATGTCATTCTCCCAGCCAAGGGCAGCAAGAAGTGGGCCAGGGAGCTGACAGCGCCGAGGAGACTTCCTGTTTCCCACTTGATCTGCCCGGCCCTCCATGTTTGGGTATATCCCTCAGTCTGGCTGCCAAAGGTTTTGCTGTTTGCAAAGCCAGGATAGAGTTATATATCTCCCCACCCTTGCCCTCTGGCTGGTCAGACTTTCAGGAGGGGGCACAGAAGCTCAGGTGGCTCTGTACCTTTGTCCTTCAGCTAAGGGACCCTGAAGGAGGTAAAACTGAGTCACCCTCCTCTTCTTCAGGCAAGGCCCGAGCAGAAGGGTCTGGCCTCGGGGTCATTCCCAAGGTGCTGAGAAACCTGCTTTTCCCCTGCCCCCATCTCAGAAGCTCTGAAGAAGAGAGCCCTATCGATATTGGCAAGTGTGTGTGCATGCATGAATGTGTGTGCATATGAGTGTGTGGTGTGCTGTATCTGTGTGCTCATGTGTGCATGCGCATGTGTGTGTGCATGCATTGGGAGGGGTCTGGAGGCCTGAACTTCAGAGGGCTGATAATGACAGCAGTAAGCCAAGGGTCCTGGGGTGAGCTGGCTTCCTCCCCACTCATTCTATCTACTTAGCCCCAGAGCCAGGCACTGTTCTGGGTGCTGTGATGACAGCATGAACAAGACCGACCTCATTTCTCCTCTTATGGGACTTAAGTTCCAATAATGGCAACACACAAGTAAACCACCAAAATGACCTCAGGGAACAATGCACATGTGGCCAAGGAGGGTGCAGGAGGAAGCTACACTTGTCTTTGAGCTGGCTCACAGGAAGCAGGGAAGACATTTTACTGTTTTATGGAGCCACCAGCCCTGAGTGCTAGTCTAAGCTTGGCCACAATTCCTTGTGTGACCTTAGGCAAGTCATAGCTCCACTCTAGGTTGTTTGTCCATCCAAACTCCTTTAAGGGCTCTTCCAGGTCTGTTATTCTTCTATTCTTTTATGATGCCTATCAGCAAGGCTTAATTGATAACTAAATATTAAGTACCCATTATGTGCTGTGTAACTACTAAGTGCTCAGTGCTTTACCCTGGCCTTCTAGAAGGATAGCTATCAGTTAGCCGTTGCCACAACAATGCTGCATAACAAACAACCCCAAACTCAACTATCATATATTCTCAGGGAGGCCAGCTGAAGTTCAGCCGATCTAGGTTGGGCTGCTTCTCATTGCAGAACTGTGGTTCAGCTAGGAGATTCTGCTCCCTGTGTCTCTCATTGTCTGGGTTAAGGGGGTGGTTGTGGCATGTTCCTCTCATGGCAGCAACAGAGAATTAAGAGGGAAGCAGAAACACATGAAGCTTCCTAAGGAGTCTGTATATTTTCACTTATGCTCTAGACCATTGGCCAGAGCAAGTCACATGGCCTCACCCAGAGTGAAGAGGCAGAGAAACATGCTCCACCATGGTGAGGCCATGGCAGGGCATGGCTGCCAACAGGTGCGAGGACTTGAGGTCTGTCATCCGATTTACCACAACAGGAAAGATTAAGTATCTTTTAATAGGGAAGTTAAACTACTCTTTTTCTTTTTCTATCATAGTAGAAAGGACTGGATATGAATATTTCCCTTCACTTCCTCATTTGAGGTTTAGAGATTTGAATATTAAGCCCTCCCTATCATCAAGCAAAGGAAGCTAGTTTCTCAGTTGCTGGGAAGTTGAAAAGGTCAGTAGGTGAAAGAACCTGAAGAGAACAGTGTCTAAGACCAAAATGGGGGTGGGACAGAGACACCCCAAGAGTCTCAGGTGAGGTTGGGGAAAGGAATAAATGAGGGCAAGTTTGGGATGTTAGTGTGGGAAAAGTCAAGTGGCCTGGCAAGAGACCTCACTGAAGAGCCATCTTTGAGAACCCAGGAGCCATATGAGCTCTGAGCTGCAACCTGCCAACCGAAGAGCAAGAAATTCCCATCACATGTGCACAGGACAGCACTAGTTGACCCATGACCTCACTTTACCCCTTATGAACTAATCATCAAGCCAGTCAGAAACAATTACCCAGCCATTGGACTTTGCTGAGGCCCTATCTGATGACTTTATATGAAATTCCCATCACCCAGGGTACCTATGAGCAGCTTGCCCCATCATTTTGGGAGTCTGGAATAAGGATACAAGTGGTGTCCCATATACCATATGCCAGTTTTCTCATCATCTGATCTAAGCTGAGAAACCAGGAAGGTAGAGGTAAAGCCTTTGTCTGCTCAGTCACCACTCAGATCAGAAAACTAGGCTACATTCAGAAAGTTAAAAAAAAAAAAAAGCCATATCAAAAAGAACACCTCAGTAGAGCAAGAGAAGACCTGCTAGGCATGAGTTATCACCAGGGTACCAGAGAAGCAGCATTGAAAGGAGCATACAGAATGTACAGGGTTGGAAAAATAACTGTATTGAGTGAGTTCAGGACAGTCCACCCTTAATTTATTCAACAACTACCATGTGCCAAGCTCTGTAACAGGCACCCAGGAGACGATGTGGAATGAGATATGGTTTCTTTTTTTGAAGCACTCACAATCTTGAAATAAGTATATGGGGAGGCTTCATGGGAGGGAAGGGTTTTCATCTACATTTTTAAAAACAGGAAAAATTGGGGTAGAGAGAGGAGGAGGTGGATGATTTCCTGGCGGAAGAAAGCAATCCCTGGAAGGAGAGAGGAACTTCCTTCTGCAGGAAATTTGGCTTGTAAGAGTTCCACAGAAGAGGGGTGATGGATAGTCAATAGAAGTGACTTTCTAATGATAGAATTTTGGTAGCTGTGGCAACTGGGGAAGAAGAGACTATTAAATACCCACCTAGTCACCTACATTCGCAGTCACCCCCCTCATGGATGCTCGAGGCCCTTCCTGATTTTCATGGCCTAGAAAGTTTTCCAGCAGCTTCTCAGATCCATGCCATGTTCTTTTCACATTTTCTCTTTCTAAGCCATGGATCTTTGCTTCTGGAAACATAATACCCCTTCCGAGAAAAGTGCTATGGAAACCTCACCACAAATATACTCCCATCCCTGATTGTACTAATTAAAGCAAAACACTGGTGGAAAAATGATTTTAAGGAAACACAGTTTTATTATTTTTAAGTTAATCCACTTATTCAAGTGAGCTAACCATGGTATAGTAGGGGACATGCTGTAAGGGATTTATTGGGTGATCCGCTCAGTAATTAATCATTTATTGCACAGACTCTATGGGACAGAGGCAGAGAATGCAAGGCCAAGTAAGTCCCAGTGTCCACCCTCAAGGAGCTCAGTCTGGAAGGGCAGATATACACAATCGTGTTTACAAAACAAAGTGGTAGATGTGATAAAAGCAGTGTTATGAAGACTATTGGAGCACGGAAAAGGGTAACTGTACAGGATTAAAGGTTTGGGTCACCAGGGAGGGAAAGGGGACCCCTACTCAGGTGGGATGAATAGATGCTCAGGTAGGAGATAAGTTGGGGGATGAGATAGCATCAGCAGGGGGAATTTCAGGTAAGGCACAGCATGCACAAAAGCCTACAGGGGAAGAAAGGCAGAGCGACTAGAGAAACCAACCACAGATTGGTGCTGCTAGGACATGATGTGAAGAGGGGGAGTGACAAGAGTCAGGGCTGGAGTAGTCAGCAGGGGCCAGGTCTGGAGGCCTGTAAGCCTTGGTAAGGGTTTGGACTTCATCATGTAAACAAGTTGGGGCGGGGGGTGTTACTGGAAGTTTCTAAGCAGGGGAGTGATATAGATATATCTATGTTTCAGAAAGAAAGAAGCAGTGCAGAGGATGCATCAGAAGCAGGGGGACCAGCTGGGAGAAGGTGAGGAAAGAGATGGCAGAGGCCTCTTCTCAGTAGCAATAGGAGGAATGGAGAGGAGGGGGTGTATATGAGAAATGCTTAGAGGACAAAATTATAAGACCTAGTGATTTATGGACATCAAGAGAAGAGGGGAAAGGAATTCCAGAATGATAGCCAGGCTTACAGCTCGGGTTACAAAGCCAATGGTGGTACCTTCAAATGAGATTGAGAATTCTGGGGGAAGGCAGTTGAGGAGGGGGGAAAATAGAACCAATTTCGGATGTTGAGTTTGAGAAACGTGATGGGGCATCCCGTGGAGATGACCTGTAGGCAGGTGTGGATATCTGAGCATGGCACTACAGAGGAAGACCTGGCTGGAGGCAAGGATCTGAGGATGGGATCGGAAACCATGGAAGAGGGTGGGTCACCCCTGTGTTCATCAGTTTGCTTTAGACTTCAAGGGACAGAATTTAGCCACTTAAAAAGGGCTAAAACAAGGGCATTTATTTATTTCACTTAGTAACTTTGGAGGTAGGCCCTGGGCTTCATTATCTCAATATGTCGTCAAGGATCCAGATCTTAGTATTTTTTAGCTCTGCCACTTCTGATCATCATCCATAAGTGTATACCCTGTATATGAAGATAGATGAGGTACCTAAATGGCTTGTCACCTCAGGGAAAGAGGGTAGAAAACAGTTGATTAGTAGACACAATGCCTGTCTTTGGCTGTGTTCAGCAAAAAATAAGAAAGGGATAGCCTCGCAAAAGAACTGGCTAGTTAGCAAGTAGGAATGAGAGGGAATAAAAGTCCACTATTAGTTCTTGTGGGCTTAGAAGAGCAACTGCTTCACAGCTCTAAATTGTAAGAGGTAAAATTGAGGAACACTTTCAGTCAGAAAGGCTAATGAAAACTTATCCTGTGTGGACTTCTGCTTTGAACTATAATGGTGTAACAGATACTGGACTAGCCCTTGCCCACAAGAAACAAATAGAAAACTGGGTAAAATATATGAAACATCTGTTTTCAGACATTGGATAACCAGCAGAACAAAGCTAATCCCTGAGGGGCAAAAAAACAATAAGATGAACTCTATGATCAACCTGACTTTCTCCCAGGGGCATTTACCAGATCATGGCTTTGGGAGGAAGAACCCAAGCAGAGCACAGAAGTCTCACTGTTTTGAGGAGAAAGAGATTGGAATTCAGAGAACTCATGCAGCTGGGGTTTGCAGAGCAGAATACTGAGAGGAGGAAGCTATGCAGAAAGAGTTTCAGAAAGTTGCATAGGAATCTTTTTGAATCTTTGGCTAAATATTAAACTGCATTTGTATGACGAATCTCCATGAGGTTAGGCACAGGACAAATACTGGAGAAAAAATATTTATTGGGGTATTGTAAGCTGAACAACTCTTTGAGCTCAGAGTTGGGAGATGGTCAAGTTCATGCCAGCTAGAAGAAGAGACCTCATTAAGCACCCAATGTATTTAGGAGAAATTTCATAAAGGCCACACCTTAGGAGTAGAGCTAAACTAGAGTGAAGGCTATTAGAGACAAATCCTGACAAAGCGTAAAGACAAGCCTTGAAAGGATCAAGCTGATCTAGTAAATTGCCAGAACAAAACTACACAATCTTTAAAGAATAATAATTTTAAAAAATCAACATTCGACAATGTAATTTCAAATTTCCACCTTTCAATAAAAAAAAATCACTAGATATGAGGAGCAAAGAAATCACACCAATAGAAAAATATCAGTCAGTAGAAACTAACTCAGACATGACAAAAGTCATGGAATTAGCAGACAAGAATCTTAAATAGCAATTCAATTATAAGTAGATTCAAGTATTTAAAGGAAAACATAAATATAATGAGGAAAGAAATTAAACCTATTTTAAGAAACATTAAATGGAACTTTAGAACTAAAAAAATACAATGTGATGGTTAATATGAATTATTTGACTGGACCATGGTATGCACAGATATTTGATTAAACATTATTTCTGTAAAAATGTTTCCAGAAGAGATTAGTATTTGAATTGGTGGGGTGAGTAAATGAGATTGCCCTCCCAAATGTGCATGGATATCAACCAATCCACTGAGAGCCCAAACAGCACACACACACACAAAGTTGATTTCTCTCTCTCCACCTACCTGTTTGAGCTGTAACATCAGTCTTTTTACAACATCAGCCCTCCTGGGGCTGGTTTTCCCCACTTTCAGATAGCAGATAATGGGACTTCTCAGTCTTCATAATTGCATGAGCCAGTTCCTTATAATAAATTTTATTCAAGTTAGCTAGCTGGCTAGATAGAGATGTGTGTGTGTGTGTGTGTGTGTGTGTGTGTGTGTGTGTGTGTACACACTCTTGGTTCTGTTTCTCTGAGAACCTTATTAATATATACAGTATATGAAGTTAAAAATTTATGGGATAGGCTAAATAGAAAATTAAACATGACAGAAAAAGATAAGTGAACTTAAAGACAGGATAAACTGAAGCACAGAGAAAAAAAAATCTGAGAAAAACACAAACTGAGCTTCAGTGACTGATTAAACAAATGGTCTTACGTACATGTAATTAGAATTCCAGAAAAAGAGTCAGGACATGTGGGTATTTGAAAAAATAATAACCAGGGATTTTAAAATACAATGAAAAAATATAAATCCATAGATCCAAGAAACTAAATTAATTTCAATCAGGATAAACATAAAGAAAATTACATCAAGGCATCACAATCAAATTGCTGAAAACCAATAAAGAAGCAAAAACTAAAAGTTTAAAAACCCTTTAATGCAGCCAGAGAAAAATCTTAGCCCATGGCAAGGATCATATCAATGGTATGGCTATAATATCCATTGTTGAAAACTGAATGGACTAAGAGGTGAATCTTTTCAACTGGACAAACTGACTCAGGGAACAGAGACTTGAAGGAGTGCTCTCCCATCTAAGTTTGATAGGCCCAACATACTTGTGATAAATTACCCCAAATCAGTGGCTTAAAGGAAGTAGGGGCCAATGGAGACAAGAGAGGAAAGAAATTCAGAAAATTTAAAACGTATGTATAAAATAATAACTATGAATGTGGCTACTGATACATGGAGTCATCTAGAATCAAATAGATAAGAAGACTGCTACATCTTTGAGTGAGTTGTACTGCCAAAAAAAAATCGCAAGCCTGGACTTAAAAAGACTATGACTGTTCAAGGTTTAACTCTTGGGCTTGCAAAATTTACAGGCAAGAAACAGGTTGAAAAAACTGCTCATCCCAAGAAAGGCATATTCTCTGGTCTTCACTGTAGATGTGACCAAGGAGGATAATGGTGGGGGGTGGGGAAGAGAATTCACTTCCCAGAACACCAGATATGGTCGTTCCAAGCATCATGCTTCTTCACATGACATAAACTGGAAGACAAAAAAATAGTCTTTCAGTAATCTCCCACTTTTATCAAAGGGGAAAACCTTTCTCAGAACACCCAGCAAACTACTTCTCAGGTCCCATGGGCCAGGTCAGATCTCATTCCCATATCTAGCTGCAAGGGAGGCTGGTAAGCAGGTATCTGGTGTTTTCAGACTCAATTATGGGAGGTTGATTCAAGAAGGTGTGCGGGATGACTATTGAATAGGCAACCCAAACATAGTTTTTGCCCACACCAAAAGTGCCGAGAGTGAGATATTAGGTCATCCATCGTGGAATGCTGGGAAACACCAACATTTCATGGAGCTCCATATACAGTCAAAAAAAAAGAGAGTCCTATTAGTTGGGGTAACAAGTTGCCCCCAAACCTAGTAATTTAAAGCAACAAACATTTATCTTCTCATAGTTTCTGAGGGTCAGGAATCTGGGAACAGCTTAGATGGATGGTTCTGGCTTAGGGTCTCTCATGAGTCTGTAGTCAAGCTCTTTGCTGGGCTGCATTATATGAAGCCTTGATTTGGGATGGCGCATCCATTTCCAGGAAGACTCACTCACGTGGCTATTGGTTAGGGTCCTCAGCTCCTCACCAGAGGTCTCAGTTCCTTGTCAAGCGGGCCTCTCCATAGGCTGTCTGAAGGGCCTCAATATATGGCAGCTAGATTCACCCAGAATAAGTGATCCAAGAGAGAGAATGAGAAAAAGACCAAAATGGAAGCTACACTGTCTCTTGTAATCTAATCTCAAAAGTGACATACCACTGTTTCTGCCATATTCTATTGGTCTATCTCTCTCCAACCCTGATACAATGTGAAAGATGACTATGCAAGGAAAACTCCAGGGAGTGGGAATCTTTGGGGGCCATCTTGGAGATTGGCTACCACAGATTGGTTTCCTTGAAGGTGTTAGAGAAGAAGACAGAGAGTTGAGAAGTGATATTACAGAGGCCAAGGGAGAGAGTTCCAGAAGTGTTTGATAGTTTTCAATAAAACCGTGAAAACAGTAGCTAAGAATTGAGAACTTCCACTGGATTTGTCAATTAGGGTCATTAAGAACGTTTAGAGCGATTAGAACTTTAGTTGATCAGTTTACAGAGAACTGAGGTTTGAATGGGTGATGAGCAATTGGAGAACAACAGATGTGGACTACTTTTTTTAGAAGATTTAATGAGAAGAGAAGAGAGATTTGGACAGAAGTTAAAGGACATGAGAAGATCTAGATTTTGGATGTGAGAGGCCTGAGTATATTTTTAGGCAGAAGAGAAGCAGCCAGTAGAGTAGGAGAGGTAAAGATCCAAGAGAGGGAAAAATGACTGATGCAGGAGCCTCTTGGAGGAGGCGGGGGATCGGAGGTCAAAGACACAGGTGGGTGATTGGCTTTGAACAGAGAACCACCTCATCCTCGGAGGCTGCAGTGAGGGAAGCAAGATGAGTGGCTGGCACAAGACCTAAGGGTGAGGACACCTGGGAATTGAGAATTCATACCTGATGGCCTCAATTTTCTCAGAAAGAGTAGGAGGCAAGATCCCAGTGAGCTGAGGGTGAACAATGATGTCAATTACCATGGTGATTGCTTACATATGAAGGAAGGGTTGGAAACACTCTGTTCTCATGGGCAAGACAAGCCCTTCTCTTATGATCTAATTTCAGTTTCTATCTCTCAGCAAACTCATTTTTCATGGTTGGTGATACCTTCAGGCAGCACCTGTTTGGGTTAACATGAGGTATGGATTAGTGGGATTGAAATCAAGAAGGGTGGGGGACACCAAAATTCAGCAGGTGGGAAGAATTATGACATCTCGGCAGGGCAGGAAACTCTGAGGTATCACTGGACGTTCTATCCAAGGGTCTGTCTCATCATCCAGGGTTCATCCAACCTCTCTTCCATTATCCCACCAATGGGGGAACTCACTATCTCCAAGGAGAGTCTTTCCATTTTCAGACAAATCCACAAGTCTTTCCTTCAGCAGGGCAGGAGTCTGATTGATTCCCTGTGTCCCTCAGTTCCTACAGGGAGTCCCAGAACAAGTCCTTCTCCCACCTGACAGACCTTCAGAGTTATTTCTTCCCTATTTCTTCATCCTCCTTCATGTGGCACAGTTTTCCAACCCCTCACTAGAACTGCCTTCTCCTCCAGACTTCCTCCAAGAAATCAATGGTTCTCGGGATTCAGCTGTGACCCGCCCAGTGGCTCCTTTCTGAGTGCCCCAAGAGCTAGGCGGTTCACAACCACCCAATGCTCGTGGGTAATTGATGGTAACTTTTCTAGTTCTTTCTCCCCCAGGATGGTTCAAACTGGCAGTCTTATAGTTTTTCTCATTATCCTTAATTTTGACATGCAAAAGGAGGTTTCAAATTCTCATTTTGTATCTGTCTGTGACTAGTGGCATTAACTTAATAGATCACTTGAACCTCTGAATTTCAGAGGATCCTTGACTATACTTCAGGTCAGTGTTTTGAACTATTAACCATTGTTCCCCACCCCCTCTGAGATTCCCCCTTCCATAATTTGCTCCTTTTCTTCTCAGCTCAACCCAAATTCTGTCCCATGTTATTGTCTCAGGGGAAATGTGTGACCTCAGAAGTAAGGGACAGAGTCTCCTGGCTTTGAGTTGAAAACTCTTGAGCAATAAGGTAGAAGAAATAGTGCACACCAGCAAAATTTGGAAGGTAGTGCAGCCTGAACAATGACTTCATCCCTTAGATTTGAAAAAGAAGCTCCATCTTGGGGGTGAGAATAAGGAGCAGGAGAGAATCAGGAGCTACAAGAGCACAGACAGTGGTGGTTTCAGAGAGGGAACTAGAGACTTTTGGAGGACCTGAGAGCAGAGGGGACCTGGGTTCTATTACAGAGAGCCCTGGCAAGCATCAAGACCCCAGGGAAGAGAAATGGTTTCATGGAATATTCCAACAGTGAGGTCTTAATCAGCCTTGTAGAGATTTCCCACACACCGGATTGGCCCTGAAAAACAAGACTCACCTGCTACTCCCAAAGGTGGCAGGAGATTAATGAGGAAAGAGATCAGGGGTCCTGAAAGGGGATGAAGACCTTCTCCATTTCAACCTTCAGAAACCAATGGACAAGAACAGGCATAGTGATGGACTTCACAAATGATATTGAAGACCAGATGCTTGGATTCCACTTAAGCTTCTGGAAAGTTAGATGCCACCATGGAAAAGGAGAGGACTCCAAATTGGCTGTGATGACACCTCTACTACTATGGCAGAATAAGGCCTCGACATAGAAATAGAGGAGCAAAGAGCAGAGACAGCTCTGTCTCTGCCGTACCTGAGTCGGTAAACTAAAATTCATGCTGCCTGGTGATGTTCCCATCATTCCACTCCCCCCACACCCTTGCACAACTGAGCAAGTTAGTTGTCAGGGACTTTGGCAGGAGTGGGCAGGAGAGAGTAATGACCTGGATAGTGACCTAGGTCACTATAAGATGTGGGGGTCGCAGCCAAGGAATGAAGAGAGAAGCAGAAATGGGGCCAGCATGGCAGAGTGGGCTGGGAACAGGGCTGGCAAGAGCTCCAGCCTTCTAGAGTGGTGGCAGTTCTGTCCCACCCTCCGCAGGAGCTGAGGATAAGGGTCTCAGGATGGGGCTGCTGGGTGGGGAATTGAGAGAGCTCAGAGGTCGGGGTGCTGGGACAGAGGAAAAGGGGATGTGTGAGGGAAGGGATCAAGCTTCTTTTCTTTTTTATCCTCTGGCTTCTGCTTCTCCTGCAGCCATTTCTCCTACCCTGGATCATTTCTCTCAGGAGCAGTAGAGGCCATGGGAACCTGGAATGCGTTCACGGAGGCTACTCCCAGTGAGAGTCCCCCTCTTTCCCACAGGAAAGGAAGGCACAGCTCATTCCCTCCTTTTACAGGGCCTTCCAGCCTGACTGACAGTCTCGCCTCACCCTGCCCCCATCCCCTGCAGCCTGCACAGGGAGGCTGTGGCCCAGGGAGGCAAGAAACCTCCCAACAACTGCTCGCATGAGCCTGCTGGAGAATGGCGAATGCTCATTTTCATTTTCTGCCCCAGTTCTCCCTCCTCTACTTACAGGGATGGAGGGAACAATGATTTCTGTTCCAGATCCAACCCAGGACCTCTCATTAGGGACAAAGCCAGCCAGGGTGATGCCGGTGGCCCTTTACATTCATACCTCACACAACTCGTGATCTGGCATTTGCAGACAGATCTACCAGCTCACATGGTCCCTTTTGGGGTCTGTAAAAGATGCCTCTCTAGGCTGAGCAGCCCCATGATCCCACAACTTGTTACAGGGAACATGGGTTGATTCAGCCTCTACTCACTCCTTGGACTAGGCACAGTTATTCAGTGAACAACGCGCCCAATGACACATGGCAACTGTGACTACAGACATTATCTTATTTGCATCTCACAGGTAACCTTGTGAGGCAGGCAGGGTGTTGTTGTCTCCATTTTGATGAAGAGGAAACTGAGGCCCAGAGATGTGTCAAGATCACACACAGCCAGTAAATGGGAGCAGCAGTGTTCACCAAGTCTTTGTATGTCCTCCTTATCTCTGTCGGTAGGAAACAACCCGTGGGATTAGTCCCCAGATTGCTTCTCTTCGGGTCCTAGCCATCCACTCATATCTAGATAAGGGACCATGTACTCATCTGAATGTTCTGAGCCTTTCTGCTCCCACCTGTGCTGGGAAATGTTTTTTTTTTTTTCCACATGTCTGAGCCCCTATTCCTGCCTCAATAAGCAAAGTGTCATGAATTGTTTTTGGCACTGGAAAATCATTCTGAGACCCACGATTAGCCCTGTGGGTATCAATATCCTGCTCAATGTATCCAACCCTAGGAGTGTCACGCCATTTGGGGGTATGGGGATGACTTCACTATACATTCATAATAACAACTTTCAGTTATTGTTCTATTTTTCTCTTTCTCTTAAAGAGGACTTGAAATAAGCACAAGTTAATTATAGGATCCATTTGGAGGCATAAGTGAGATCTTTCTGTATTTTGGTGATGACTGAATGGGAGGCTCTGGGAGCCCTGAAGCACCCTGTCATTCTGTTCTTTTCAGACCTTCCAGCTTCCTCTCCCTGGCCACATCGTCTGTCTCACCTCTCAGGCTCATGCATAGAGTCAGCTCCTCTGCCCTATCCATGCTACATGAATATAATCGCCTACCTTCTGCTCCCCACTCCACCCTACTCCCGATGCCTCCTGGCCCCTCAAGCTCCGTTATTCACTAAACTATACTTGCAGAACTACACCCAAAGAACCTTGCCATGCCTGGACTTGTTTTAGATGATGAGATTCTGGACTTTGAGCTGATGCTGTAATGGAATGAGGCTTTTGGGGACCTTAGGAAGGAGTGAGTGTATGTTTGTGTATGGGAGGCTCATGCATCACTGGGGACCAGAGGGAACAGTGTAGTAGTTAGCCTTTCACCTTCTGACATTAATGCTTTTGGTAATCTCCTCTCACCCCGAATCAGTACTATGACAAATGGACACAGCAGAAATGATAATATGTGACTTCCAAGAGTAGATCATAAAAGGCATTGCAGCCTACATCTTGATCTATGGGATCCTTTGCATTAGGGGAAGCCAGCAGCCATGTCAAGCAGATACTCAAGCAGCCTGTGGAGACACCACATGGAGGGGAACTGAGTCTTGCCACCAAAAGCCATTGAGCCACCTTGGAAGCAGACCTCAAGGCTTCAGATGAGTACAGCCCCAACCAAAGTCTGACTGCAACCTCACACAAGACCTCAAGCAAGACATGCTTAGCCAAGTCACTCCTGAATTCTTGAACCACAGAAACTGTGGGAAATAATGATTATTGTTGTTTTAAACCACCAAGTTTTGCATGATTCGTTATGCAGTATACATCACTAATACATCATCACCACTATCAGAAGTTCCAAAGTTTTGTATCCCTCCTGAATAAAGCACAGAGAGTTGAATGGTGGTCCCGAGCCACACAGCAGAGCTTCTCAGTGTCTAATAAATATTCAGTGTCTATGCTCCCAAACAGAACTCCTATATCTGCTCCGCCCCTCTCACCTACCTTTCTCTTTTCTGGGCCATATCTTCATTTAGCACACCTCCACTCCTCATCACCTTGTTTGGAAACAGACTCATTTGTCCCCTTTCTTCAAATCTGTTGTGCTCCAAAACCAACTACCTACAATGTGGAAATGGTAACAACCACCCATTTATGATCTCATACGGCTAATTTGTGACAGATAAAGTTTGTTGCTGTAATATTCGCCAGTGTGTTCTCATGTAGTAAGCTGGCTTAGAAACTACCACGATGCTACAAGACATACAATTCTCATCTTTGTTTTGCCAGATTGGCTCATAGAAAGGTGAGTCCTGGCCAAGAAAGCAAGAAATTAATTAAGGATAAGTACTATCGCGTGACTCTGAAGTCTCAGGTTCGACAGTTAACCCCTTGAGTGTGATGTTTTCATAAGCCCCTTTTGAGCTTAAATGCAGAAACACAGCCTAAGAAGATGGGAGGAAAAATGAACAAGTGGCCTTATATCGTTCCATGTCTTCTCACTGTTCCCTTGGCCCAGACAGCCTTCCCTCTCTCCCCAGTGTGAGAGTCCCCCACTGCTGAAGGGCAAGTGGTAAGGCAGACCCTGTGATTCCTGCCATGCCTGCCTTCCCCCAGACTTCTCCCCCCTCACATTCTCCAAACACAGGGCTTTGACTCCAGCTCACTTGCTCTTATTTCTTTCAGCCTTATGTAACAGCTTGTCTTTTTTTACATCCTACTTCCTCCAATTCTGAGATCTTAGAGGAGCAGGGGCTGCATCTAATTCACAACAGTGCTTACCGAGGGCCCCGCTGAACCTGGACCTGGCAGGAGAAGATGCTCAGTGACATCTGCTGAATTGGACTACACAGTGGGACATATGACACATGGTTCCACTTGTTATGGGATTCCATTAACTAGAATTCCACAAGAAAAATGTCTTTACTTGGCTAGGACAGGCAGGCAGAGCAAATAGTATGTGGAATGAAAAATACATAGCAAAGCTCTTTGGATTATTTAGCCATTTGAGGAAGGGCTTGAGTGGGAATTTGCAGCAAAGCCGTGCATGTTCTCTTGGGAAACATTCTCAACAGCCAGACTTAATTTCCCCAGGGAATGACCCAGAGCGCTCCCTGAGATGCCTCTGTAAGGGTGGGATCTTGCCTGCCTTTCTCTTCTGTTCCTTTTGGAGCACCTCTTTCTCCACATTTCACAGTCATGATCAAAGTAATCATGGCCTGACAATGTGACTTTGACCCATTATAGACAACTGTTTTTTCTCAACAGGCCTCATGCTTTGACACCCCCAAGCAGAAGCATTTGGCAGGGAAACAGTTTCCTTGTTGGAAGCCTGGGCTTTGCACACAATGAATCAGGAGCTTTTAGCCCAGGGTGGGTGAGGATGGGGGTAACTCAAACACACACTCTACCAGTAAGGACACTTTGGGGTGCCAATGACAGAAAACCCAATTTATCAGGCTTGAGCAAAAAGAATTATTGGAATATATTCTCGAAAAATCCAAGATAGCTCTGGCCTTAGGTACACCTTGTTCCGGGGTTTCAAATTGTCACTAGGAAGCAGTCTTGGTCCATTTTTCGGTCCTACTCTTTTCCAGTTGTCTTCATTTTCAGGCTCTAAGTTTCAGTAAGATGTCTGTCAGCAGCTCCAAGCTACACCTTCCCAGATTCAAACTTGGCAGAAAAGAATTGCTTTGCCTCCCCCAGTTATGAGAAACAAACTCCAGGATCTGACATTGAACCAGATTGGGTCATGTGTCTATCCCTGAACCAATCACTGAAGCCAAGAGGGTAGAAGTGCACTAATTGGCTAATCCTAGGTCACATGGTCCTATTCAAATTACATGGACAGAATGTTGGAGGGACAGGTTGTTCCTCAAAGGAAATCTGGGGTATTGGTCCCATGAAGAGGGCAAAGAGATATGAGCTATAATAAAAACAAGCAACCATCACACAACTAAGGAGAGCACTACATTATTGGCAGTCCATAATCCATGCTACATGGGTTAATAGAATCCTTGGAGCATTCACATCTCTATGGCAGTTGTGAGGAATCACAAAACTTTTAATTTTTAGATGTGTTTTTTGCTGATAAAGAGGCCGAGGGGTCCAAGCACCATGAGCCACGTGGACACTTGTTGTTTGCCTCTTAGGATCCAGGTGCTCCTCCCAATAGCCCTGTTTTCTGTTTGGGGATAGAGATTCAGAACTAGGATTGGTCCATGGTTGAGCATGTGACCTGAACTAATCCAGTTAGAATGTATCTTAGAGCTTTTGCTGGTAATGCTAAGATAAGATGCTCTTTCTCTTTGGCAGGATATGAATGGAGAGCATGTAGCCCTGGGAATTGTGGACGATCATCTCGGGACCATAAGGGAAGTAAATCTGATTTATAGGGTTAGAAAGGGCAAAGAATGGGGCTGGATGGAGCCTGTGGCTTCTGGCTCCAGATTCCGAAGTTTTCTCACCATGTCCCAGACCAACAAATTGATGTCAGAGATTTTGGAGCATGCGATTTGATGGGGCAGAGTGGCAGGTGTGAGAGAAAGTTCCTAAACCAGGAAATTGAACTCTTCCCTCTAGTCCCGGCTCTGTCATTTACTTGCTGAGCCACCTTAGCAAGTATTTTCACCTGTCAGGGCCTCAGGGTGAGGTGCCCAACATGTCAGTCTATAAATAGCATTAGCGAGTGCAAAGGTGCTGGATGCCGACAGGGGGCACCACTGAGAAGAAAAAGCTAAAAGAAGGGGCGTGAGACCCCCATCCCCCAAAGACCACTTTCCCACTGCAGAGCCCCTGTGGCCTCCAGAGCACTGGGCATGGGCGCTCCTGAGGCTGTGGAGGACTCCAACAAAACCAGAACCATCTCAGGGTGGAGCCTGGAGCTGGAACTTCTGCGTCTGTGTAAAAGGCTGCATTTATCTTAGCTCTCTTTGGCCAACAGAGAGACAGGAGAATGTTTTGCTTACTTTCTTTTTTTAAAAAAGAAATTTTTCCATTGTGGAAATGGCATGTGTTTATTTTTAAAAATCCAGCCACAGGGATCTATAACTTCTGGGGGAGGAGACAGCTCGGGGGTGAGTACTGACCCTCCTGTATTAAAGTCAGGTCTGGGTTTCTCTAGCTACTTGATTCTTCCCTCCTAGAAGAGAGGAATCTCCTTTTAGCAAAACAGAAATTTTGCTCATGGATGAGGAGAATGACAAAGAAGAGGACTCAAGTCCAGAGAATTAAAATACCATTACAACAACTTTGGCTGACATTTATCGAATGTTTACTATGTGTCAGGCATAGGGCGAGGTGCTTTACACACTGAATGCTCCCGATAACCCTAAAAAATACAAGTTATTATCTGCACTTTACGGGGATAAAATAAAGTCTCAGAGAAGTAGTTACCAGCCCACAGTGGTGAAGAGAGAATTATATACATGCTTCTCTGACCCCAATGCCACACCTATAGTCTTATGCCTGAGTCAGAACCCTAGAGCTCTGGCTTTGCTACTACCAGCAAGAACTCTCTGTTTGGGAGAAGGAACTGAACCCCATGGAAGAGGTGGAGCCTTCCCAATAACCCAGCCTTTCTCCATCAGAGCTCCTCTCCATGGGGCGATGGTAACATCAGTCAACTCCCTAAAGCAGGTGGCTTCTTGCAGGGGACCTATGGGAAGTTTACTTCCCCCTGCTTGGTGTTAGGCCTTCCTTCTGGAAAATGCCTTCTTGTGTGGAAGAGGATGAAAAGGGAGGTGCCTGGGGAAGGAATTCTATCAGAAGCACTGCTGGGGTGGGGGTATGAAGAGGCAGTTCCACTTTGAGCACATTTCCCAGTGCGGTATAATGAGTCAGGAGTGGGACCCAGAGACCAGACAGCCTGGTTTCCCATGCTGCCTTCCTAACAGCGTGACCTTGGGTGAGTTACAAAACCTCGCTCTACTGCAGTTTCCTCATTTGATAGATGGGGACTAGAAATACCTAGAGTTGTGAGAATTTTATCATGCAAGATGATATATATATACAGCACATAGAACAGTCCCTGACACATAGTGAATGCTTAACAAAAATTAGTTGCTTTATTCTTCCAAAGTAACTAATTTTCACCAAGTAGACCATGATGAACAGTCAGATATATACAAAATATAAATGGTCAGACACGAGATGCTGTGCTTTTTTATGTTTGCTGTCTCACCCCAAGTTCATCTTGCCTGATGTTTGAATCTCTGGAAGTGCTTGTCATTCTCAAGAAGACCCAATGGGTTTAGGGACCTTTCTGTTATAGAAGGTTTCAATACAGTTATGGAGTTCTATGGGGTACCATCTGTGACCCTCCTCTCCACGCCCAGTATCACTTAGGATTTATCCAGCTAAGAGAAAGGACAGTACTTGACAATCTGGAAAGATTTGTTCTCCCCTGCCTCCTCTTTTTAAAAAATGATTGTTTGCTGGGCCTTTTGGGTCTATTTCTAAGACAAGTACCCAGATTAGACTGGAAAAGTCAGCATTTTCACTGTGATCACCGTAATCAATCACATGATAACCATCATTGTCACCAATATCGTTCCCATCAATATCACCATCTAATCTAAACCATGATCACCAGCACTTCCATTCTTGGTGGCTCCATAGCATCGTCATAACCACCTCCATCACCGATGTTGTCTTTGTCATTTTCATTTTCATCTCTACTATCATCACTACTAGGCTCCCTCTCACATTATCATCTTTACACTGCCATGATCATCTTCTGTTCAGGGTCAGTCAGAACCTTTTGGTCGCAAGTGAAAGAAACCCAACTCAACTAGATGAAGGAAAAAGAAAGAGAAAGATAGGGGGGTTATGGGTCACACACCCAAAAACCTAAACACCAAGAAGATGGTTTCTTTCTCTTCGTCTCTTATCTCTGCTTCTCTCTTTTTTCATTTAATTCTCTCTTTGTAGACAGACCCCTGTCCACGTGAGCTTCAGGGATTTACATCCTGACTATGTAGTGATTACAAAGTGAAAGAATTTCCATCTCCCAAGTTCAGATTCAAAACCTTAAGGAAGGTCCCTGATTGGTTCAGCTTGGTCACCCATTAGGCCAATCACAATGGCTAGAAATGTCTATTCTTGTGATCATCCAGCATAGTTTAACTTCAAATATAGATATGGCAACTGGGAGAAACCTGGTGAGTAGATGGGTACCCTGATTTGTTTCCACATCCACCTATCCCATCCACTACCACCACCACCATCTGTATACCACAACCATTACCACTACCACCATCATAACTCTTTTCCTCAGAATTTTAATGTGCCCAGCCCTGAGTTTCATATTTGGAACCTCAACAATTTTGAACTTGATGAAGTCTCCAGCCTTTTGAGAATTTTCCATCTCTGGGAAGCAAGAAAGTTGACATGTTCAAGGAGCCGGACTCCTCCTAGTCCTTGGCTACAGAATGGGAGCAAAGAGGGAGGCTGAGGGGGCAGAAGCCAGCACCTCTGAGCACGGCCTTAATCCCTGGACAGGCCCAGTGTGGCAGCTGCCTGTATCCATCCCAGGGGAGGAGCCATTCCTTCGAATAGACAAAGCCCCCACACCAGCCCATGGCCCTCAGCCTGCCAAGCCCTCCGCATATCTGCCTTATGCATTTTGGCCCCATGCCTCCTGCTCCTGCTCCATTTTGAACAAACATCTGTTTCCAGATGTTGTCTCAGAGCCTTATAAAGCTGAAAGAAGACTCAAGTTAATATATATCTACAGCCAATCTTACTGTCGGTGACAAGCTAACGTCAGGAACTGATCACTCGAGGAAAGTAAGACCCCTCTTTTCCTGATTGGGGGGTGGGGTGTTTAGGAAAGACAAACAGGGCATTTCCTCCACTCCACCCCCCATCCCTAGGTTTCAGAAATGACCTTAACAAAACAATAGCCTTTAGGAGAAAGAGAAAGAAAAAAAACCTTTGTAATGAGGTTTACAGAACAAATGTTCCAGGCAAGTCCTGCTTTCACAGCTACTGCTGGCAAAGGAAGGAGAGAGCATAGCTCTGCAGGGAGAACATAACTTTTTCTGGATTTGTTGGTAATTGACTACAGTCCAGACACTGGGTTAAGCTTCAACCTGGAGGCTGTAGGGTGCCTGATAGGAGAGGGACCTGGCTCAGATCTGACTCTGCCACTAATATGCTGTGTAACCTTGGGCCACATTTTGACCTCTCTGTGCTCAGTTTCTGCAGGTGTACGTACCAGTGGAGCCTGGGGAGATTTATCAAGGTTCTTCTGGGCAAGGGGTAGGGATTCTTCCTACTTCAAACCAGGAGAGCTGATCCTAAGAAGAGGCTCAAAGACTGAGTTCATGGTCAAGACAAAGAGTTCCACAGTGGTGGGGGCTGGTGAAGGGCTGGAACAGGAGAGCACACAGAAATACCACACCATAACTTGTAGTTCTCAGATGCTGGTAAACAGGGATCTGCTATGGTAAACTAATTGTGCTCTTCATTACCCATCTGTCATCAACTAAAAACATCTGTCTTAACCTGCAGTTCCCTGCCTTTCCGACAGCTCTTCCTGCCTGTCAGAGAGAGCTCAGGTCCTGGGCTGCCTCTCTGAGCACATTCTTGGGGCACCCTTCCACCATTTCTGCACCGAGGCCCAGATTCTGAGCCCTGTTTCCACAGGCTGACAGCTCCGAGGGTCTGTGTCTCACTCTCACTGCTGAACTGATTGTTCTTCCTCCAACAAGCTGAAAATGGGGCCCTAATGGATGCATTTGCTCAAGCTTTCTGACATCTGGCTACAGCAGGACCATCACCATCATCTCTCCTGGATTTTGTATTTTATTAGAACCTTGCACACGTGATCTCATTTGAGTCTTTTGGTACTCCCCTGAGTAGGAATTAATATTCTCCTGCCCCAGGCAGGAGGCTAAGATCCAGAGAGTTTAAGACACTACTGAAAGGCACACAGTTTACAGATGTAGGAGCCAGAGCTCAGAGTTTCAGTTTCAGATACAGAGCTTCATCTCATCTCAATCTGAGTCAGCAAAATGGGTTCACCCCAAGTGCTAACCCCAATAGATTGATAATAGTCTCCTGCTTTGAGAAGTCTTAGCGGGGTGGAGGGGAGGGTGTGTGTGTGTGTGTGTGTGTGTGTGTGGGAAAGAGAGAGAGAGAGAGAGAGAGAGAGAGAGAGAGAGAGAGAGAGAGAGAGAGAGAGAGAGAGAGTTGGGAGAGGAGTTCCATAATTGTCAGTGGTGCGGGAAGGGAGTGTTGGTATGTATGCCAAGCATGACTAGACCATGCCACCTGAGAAGAGACAGATAGTTGGGGATGCTGGGGATCAGGCAGTCACATGATGCATCCTGGGCAAGTATAGACCACGAAAGTTTGTATCTTCTGCTCTACCCTCCTAGTCCTCTCCTCTGTCTGGATCTTGCCATGCTCCAGGCCCTGTTCAAGACTCACCTCCTCCAGAAAGCCTTTCTGTACCTCACCTCAACTCCGAGTCTCCACCCATCTCCCCTTCTCCAAGTCCCAAGACACTAGTCATCTGCATGTTTGTTTGGCAGTCAGCTCATGCTGCCTGGCACTGCTGATCTCTTTCCTATGCCTGGAGGTCCCTACAGAAGGCCCATGGGACTGCAAGTTCCGTGAGCCCCTAACTCTGGGTTTTGCTCAATAATAGGTGTGGTCTAAATGATGGATTGATGACCTGCACTGTCCTGCTCTCATCTGCAGGAACACAGGGCTTGAGAGGAGGCATGAACTTTTGTTTGGTCTCTGTTGTACATCTCCAGTCTCTGAAGTTCTTGAATGGCTATGGCTATGTTGGTCTCACGCTGAGTACTTATCTAGCACTTAGCATATATCATAGCACTGAGTCCTCACAATGGCCCTAGGAAATAGGGATTGTTTTCCTCATATTTGAGATTTTAAAAACAGGTTCAGAGAGGTTACATAATTTGTCCAAGATCACACAACTGGTACATAGTAGAACCGCTCCTGAAACCACTCAGAATAATCCCTAAGAAAGCAGAAACTGGGTCCTAGAGCTGTCCATGACTGACCTTGGAATGAGGCAAAGATTGAGACTTCTGCTGAATTATTCTTGAACCAAGACCAGAGGGCTGTGGGCTGTTTGCGGCTTCCAGCTGCTCCTGCAAGAAGTCATTAGGAGAGAGTTTAGCTGGGTAGGGTCTGAGCACTAGGGTTGAGAGCTGGGTATGGACTTTCCTAATCACAACATTCCCCAAATCCTACTTTTCAGGGTTACGTGATTCCATAGACAGGTTCACTAGCCCACCCTACCAGCCATTCTTCCCAGTCTGGGAAGACCGTTACATCTGTGGCTTCCAATGGAGTATGTATCCTAGAATCAGGTTCTTGGTTAGTTCCCTGGGCTTGAATTTGGGCTTGGCCATGTGATTTGTTTCGGCCATTGCTACATTAGCAAATGTCACAGAAGCAGAGGTATCATAAGCATTTGCCCAGAGGGACATGTCCTCTTGGAACTCTCCTTTTGAAAGCTAGCCACCATGCTGTGAAGAAACTCAGGGTAGGCTATGCGAGGATGAGAGGCCATCTAGAGTGGCCCTGAAAGGTGAGAAGCCACCTTGAATGTCCCAGCCTCAGCCAAGTTCTTACAATGCAGCCACATGAGTGACTTCATCCACACAATGTGGAGTAGAAGAATCTCTCTGCTGAACCCTGTCAACTCGCAGAATTGTGAGAAAACATAAATCATTCTATTTAAGCCACTGAGTTTTGGGAAATTTTGTTACTCAGGTATAGGTGACTGAAATACTGTCCTTGGTTATGGCCGCTATTACTCCTGGACATTTTGGGGGTCCTGATCGTTCATGTACATACTCTTCTATACACCTCTAGACCAAAGAAGATTATACACACAGAGGCTAGCATACATCCCTTTCTGGGCACATGAATGGGTGCACACCCACGGCCACACACACACACACACACACACACATTGTGGCTTGGAGCCAGTCCACATGTACTATGGGGCAGCCCTGGTCACCCACAGCATTTGCACTCCCGTGCATATGCCTGCTTGTATGTACATGATCTCATATGTACCAAAACATAAGAGCAGATAAAGGCAGGTATATGTAGTGAGACCCTAGATAGATGGCAGCTGGTATCAACCCCCACACATCTGCATATAATCGCTCATGGCCTGAAACCATAAGCACCCAAATTCCTCAAGCCTTTCAGCCTGCTAACGATGGCCCCCAGCATTTTCATCAGCACAGCCTCCACACTCAGCTTTGCTGTCTATTTAATGAGAGAGTTTGTCTTGGCCCCAGTTAACAAGGCTCCCAGAGCCTCCTGGGCAGGCTGGCCCTCCCCCGCACATCTGCAGCCCCTGCCCTTCGACCTCCATCCCCTGCTCTGCAGAGTAGCAGCCAACAAACTGAACTGATTGGCATTGCTGAGTAGGAAGGAAGTGGGGACAAGTGGAAAGGCATTTCCAAATGTCTGGTTCGCAACTCCAAGCAAGAGCCTTGGACTGGCCCTCAACACCCAGAGAATTCTCCCCAGAGAAACTGCATGCTACTGTCCTCTACCTAGGGCAAACCAATTTAATTTCAGAGCCCGTAATAAGGCAAGATCAGGGCTTGAGCCCAAAAGAATGCCTACCTTGGTCATCCTATCTCTCCTCCACACCTGGCCTCAGTTCGTGGTCTCTGAACTGAGACCATCTGCTTCAGGTCAGTAGCTCCCAACACCCGGCATAAGAGCTTAGCCCCTCATAGCCTGTGCCCCTACTCCTTTTGCCCTCAGGACAAAATCCAAACACATTATCCTGCCCAGCTCCTGCCCACCTCCTCAGAATACGCCTCCCTTTGCATTCCATATTTCAGCCACAGTGAAGCACTCACAATTTCTCCAAAGCACCATGCTTTTTCTCACCTCCAGGCATTTACACAAACAGGTCTCTCCACTTGCTATGCCCTCTTTGCACCCCTTTCTCTGACTAACTCTGCTTGTCCTTCAAGTCTCAACTCCCAAGCCTATAGGGGCTCCTCTCCTGTGGTCCCCAAGCACCATCTATATCCTGCATTGTAGCACTCATCCCTGCAGGTCTCTACCACCAGCCTCCACCAACACAAGCTCAAGGCCTGGCACTAGAAAGTGTTCTGTAAAGATTTGCCGAATGGATGAATTTTTGAGCTAGGAAGACCCTCATACGTTCCAGTTCTCCTTTCCTTTCCTTGCCCATCAATTTCTCAATCTTACATGAGCGGAAGTAGATCCACAGGGTAAGTAATATAATTGAGAAAGAGCCAGAACTAGAATCCACCCACCCATTCATTCATTCATTCATTCACTCACTCATTCATTCAAACACTATTTCTTGGCCATCTATGCTGTGCCAAGTATCGAGGTTACCAAGATGAACACAGTCATCTTCTGTTCTTTAGAAATTCACAGCTTAGGGGAGATCATAGGGCGTGGCTTAAGCTGCACAAGACAGACCAGAATAAGTGGCTCAAATGAGATAGTTTACTTCTCATTCACATGAAAGTCTAGGCTTGCCTGGCAACTCAATTCCACAGAGCCACCAGGATCCTAGGCCCCTTTTATCTTGTTGCTCACTATACACAGGAGTCAGAAGCAGAACTGAGGGGCAAGCCTATCATGCCAGTGATCATAAAGCCTGGGGGAGAAAAAGGAACAGGGAGGACATTCCGTCCCAATGCCTGGGGGACATTCTAGTAGGTCCTGGGGTTGGGTCTCCTCGGGTTAGGTTTCCCAGTCGTGGCTCCTACATGAGAGAGTTGGGCCTGTTTGAAGACTAGGCGTGGGGCAGGCAGCAGGAACAGGGAACCCGAAAGGAGGAACAGATCTGAGGGAAACCAAGGAGGTGGAGTTCACAAAACTTGTTCCCAACTGGATGAGGAGGTAAAGGTGAGGAGAAGGCAATCATGCAGTCTGAGGCACAGGATGATGCCAACACCACAAGCCAAGGGAAAGAAAGGGAGGCAGGATGAGGGGAGACTGAATGGGATGAGGTGTGGGGTGGGGAGCTCCAAACGGAGCTGCCAGGAAGCAGCTGGAGACATGAGTGAGAAGTCCTAGGGATGGGGATGCGGGCTGTGGGTTTGTATGGGAGCGTCCTCATCAGAGAGACAAAAACTGGAGCTCAGGAGGACCAGGGAGAGGGCACAGTGCAGTAACTTTCCACCATGGACGTACATCCCAATCCCTCTGGAAGCTTCTATAAACTTCCAGGATGGGAACCTGGGCTTCCCTGTGCCCCTACGCCTCTCACAAAGAGATTCTGACTTCAGGAAGATTGAGTGAGGCCCTTACTGTAACTCTGGTTTTTTACTTGTAAGAGAAGAAACCCAGCTCAGACTGGCTTGAGCTAAAATGACTCCTGTAATTGAAAAGTGCAGGCATGGATGAGCTTCAGGCACAGTTTGATCCAAGAGTTTAAATAATGTCCTCAGGACTCAGTCTCTGGCTTGCTTCCTTTGTTGGCCTCATTCTCAGGCAGGATCTTCAAGAACACTGGCAAGATGCCCCCAGCAATGGTCCATGTTCTTTTGGAAAGCCCTTCACAAAGAAATAGCTTTTCTTCCTCAATCATTCCAGCCTGATTTTCATGAGCCAGAATGGGCCACACACCTCTCTCTGGCCAGAGGAGATGGAGCTGCTAATTAGCTACATTAGTTATATTAGTTCACATATCCTAGAGCCAGGAATAGGATCGAACCCATTAGAGCCATATGGACTGACAGCAAGAGAGTCTCCCAAAGGAAACTGGGTTATAGTTATGAGGAAAAAGGGGAACAGGTTCAAGGCAGATAAAATGACAGGAGTCCATGCTCCTGTGGTCTCCACAGGTGATTCTGATATGTAGCCAGGTTAAGAGTTGTGGGTAGACCAGCCAAACAGAGACTCTGTGACAGAGTCCTGAGGAGATGTGACCACCATTTTGACATGAGGAGAGAAAGAGGAATCTTCAGGGAAGACTGAAAACCAAGCCAAAGAGAAAGAAGTAGACCAGGCAGTGGGGTCTCAGGAGCCAAGTTGGTGAGGGTTTTGGGAAAAAGGAGGTCGACCCTGTCAAAGCCACAGTGAGATGGAGAGAAGTGGGGTTCACTTCATAAAACTGGGATTGGAGTGATTGGCAGGATATTAAGGTGCAGAGAACAAGAGAGTGAAGGATGGACTTCCTGGCAGAGGGGCCAGCAGGAATGAATATGTGGAAGCAGAAAAACACAGAAAATGCTTCAGGTACAGTGCAGTCTGTATACATAGGGGCATTTTTTTCTTAGCTTTTTATTCTGGTATCCAGAATATACATTTTTGTTTAGGAGCATAACCATGACCACAGAGTGAAGTCTAACTCTTTGGGTTAGCACTGGAAGCTCTCTATCTTCTAGCTCCAAACAAGAAACCCTATTTCCTAGGGACCCTTCCTGAGCCACAGGAAGTCTGCCCTTCTTCCTAGTAACCCCCAAAGCACCTTCTTATGGCCTTTACTCTGTTTTGTGGATTTTTGCTCTTCTGTCTTTTGTGGCAGTTGTTTCTGAATATATCTTATCTTACCTGCTAGACTTTAAGCTCCTGGAAAGCAGGGCCTTTTCACTCCCCTGACTCTAGGCCCACTTCTGCAGAAAGAGGTTTCAAGATAAATCCAATTACCCTGTAACATTTGCCTGGGGCGGGCAATGCTTAACAGGAAGGGAGAAATCCCCAGGGTAAGGATTTCAGACAGTGCATAAAGAAGGGACAGGACAACGGGGGACAGGGCCCCCCACTCAGGCTGAGGCCTGCCTCCCACGAGTTGCTATCCCAGCTATCAGTTGTGGAAAAGGTGGCTGTGACTCACTTGCTTCCTCTTGGGATTGAAATTTCTTCCTGTTTTACAACTGGGACCCCAGGGGTGACTGTATGTTAGCTGGCATTAGCTGTCATGAATGCCTAAAGAAAGAAGCAGATACCATTTATTGAGTGCCTACTATGTGCCAGGCACTGTGTTAAGTGCTTTACATGCATTACTTCAATAAGTTTCCACAAGCTTAAGTTCTTTCATTTTATAAATGAGAAAACAGAGGCTCAGAGACTCTGACATTGACAGAACTGTGATTTATACTTGGGTCTCTCTGACTCCAGAGCCCCACTGGAAGTCTCCAGGCTTTGGGCCTGTCATTTCTAATGCTGGGGTCAGGCCAGCATGGTATCCTCCTCCTTCAGCTCCCAATCACAGAGGATGCGCTGGCCCCAAACCTTTTAGGTTTCACTGCCTTAGCATTCCTGAGAGCCCCTAAGGTCCTGAAAGAGAAAAGATCAGCTTGTAAGACAAGGAAGGATGAAACTAACCCCCAATTCAGTTCCTCCATTCCCACTACTCTTGCGGGATGGAGGGATGCGGGGCGCGGGGGAGGGAGGGGGTGTGGATTGGGGGAGGAGCTGAATCAAAGTCCCTGAATCCCGACACTACCTCTCAGTGCAGAAATTCTCTGGCGCCCCCTGGTGGTCTTCAATACTACTGTGTTTTTTTAGCAGTTACTCTGTACAACCCAATTGAGATACCTCACAGCAGGGAAGAGAAACAGGCACACTTACCACTTACCCAATGTCCCGCATTAAGGAAATGTTAGAGCTGGGACTGATCTGGAGCTCCGGGCCACCAGCCCTTTCCACAGCATCATTTTCTATCCCTGTGGTCCTCTATAGTGGCTGACTGACCCAGCAATGTTATAATACTTATTATTTATACATACTATGTTACCTTATCAAAGAAGCCGCACTTAGGTGTGCTGTGATACTGTACTACATATTAAGACGAATCAGGTCAATATATAGAATGTGAAGGTGGCACAAGCTATTATTATAAAATGGGATCACAATGCTCCTGTCGCCCCTATCCCCATTTCATATTTCAAAGACCAGCCTTTTATCCCCTGCTGGCTGTTCCTGGGAAAGAGGTTTTCTCTGTAAACTCCTCATTTGCAGGAATGTCAAGAGGCCCAAGGAGATAAACTCGCTTAGATACAAATGTTACTTCAAGTGGGAGAGGTGACAAAAGAAGAGCGGAAACTACAAAATGCCCTTCAGGCAGCTTTTCTCTACTGGGACTTAAGAAATGACAGCAGGAGGGAGTGAGGGCTCTCACAGGGGTGGGCAGGAGCTTGTGTGAGAATTGTTCGCCTTTGATAGCTGGGATGGTTGAGGCAAGGCTGACAGCACAAGGATTGAACGGGTCTTCGATCAATGGCAGGCAAGATGGGAGGGATCGAGGCTGGCAGGCCGCACGACCTGCCTCTTGGATACCCTGGAATGAACCCTTCTGCTCAGTTTTTATTCTTGTGTACCTTGTTATGTCTGGGTCCTGATAGAGAGAAAGGGCACCAGTTCTGCTGCCCCCTAGAGGTCGGTCTTGTCACGGGGGAATAAAGGTGTGGTTGAGGAAATGAAGTCCTACCAAAGGAGCTGGGGAAGCCGCAGGACTCAGGAGGTGCAGAGCACAAGGTAGAGAGGGGTTGGGAGGCGGGGAAAGGGGGTCAGGGGACAATAGCAGCGAAAGGATTCAGATTGTCCTGCTCAAGACATGAAGATCCATCTAGGTACGCGACAATAGCCGGGCTCCTTGGAGGATCCCAAAGGCTGACTTTGCCAACCTGTCAGAAAGCTGAGTGATGCCTGGCCCCTGACTTCTGCGGAAGGCGAAGAGTGCTCTTGGTGTGAACCTGAAGAAAGGGAGAGGAGTGAAGCCCTAACTCCACTCCACACCCCCTTCCTGCCTATAAATAACCCCAAGTGTGACTTCAAAGGGGACAGGGAGCACGGGAGAGGGGCTCTGGGGCCCGGCGGGTGGGGGCAGCGGGCCCCGCACACCACGCCCCCACCCCGGGCGAGTTTGCATAAATAAACAAATCCAAGCCATCGGCCCCGCAGGAGGTGGAGGGGGAGAGGGGAGGAGGTGGAGGGAGAGGGGGCGGGAGAGATTAGTTTGGGAAGTAGCACGGATTGCTCATCCGATCCGTGCAGCCGCAGCTAGTGTGTCAAGTTACAGAGGCGCCGGAATCGGCCCCAGCGCTCCTCTGCAGCGGCCACGACCCACCTCTGCCCATGGAGCCCTCCATGTGCACCCCTTTGCCTCGGGACTGAAACTGGCTCGCCCGGGAGACGCGAGGCTCTAAGAAGCACCGGCAGCGCAGAACCAACTCGAGGATTGCAACTACTTGAAGAGAAAGACGGGGCGGAGAAAGGAGAGCCGGCCAGATTCCCCTAACTTTCCTGGACTTGGAACGTTCTTCGAAATAACTTTTGCTCACCTGGGCGTACCCCGATTACCGCTGGTTGTGTTTTCTCAGCTTTCCCCCTCCTGCTGCTAATTTTTCCATCCTCTTTGCCGGGAGCGAAGGAAAGGGACATTTTCCAGCAACACAACCCCTTTCCCCCTGCCCCGCAGCTTGGATCGCGCCTTTGGGCAGCGGCCCTCGCCTTTATTTATTCTATTTATTTATTTATTGGTTCTCAAGTCGCGAAGGGATGGTAGCGGAGCGCGCCCGCAAAGCGGCAGCCGCTGGTGCCCGCGGCCCTGGGGAGCTGGGCGCGCCCGGGACGGTGGCGCTGGCCGTGGCGCCCGCGGAGCGCTGCGTCCGGTTGCCGAGCCCCGGGTCTTGCGGGCTGCTGGCACTGGCTCTCTGCTCGTTGGCTCTCAGCCTGCTCGCCCACTTTCGGACCGCGGAGCTGCAAGCCCGGGTGCTGCGCCTGGAAGCGGAGCGCGGGGAGCAAAATGGAGCCGGCTATTTTGGGACAAGTCAACCAACTGCTGGATGAGGTCTGTGCTCTTTGTTGCTGGCTTTTATCCCTCCCCGCGGCGTCCCCTCGCGCAGCCTCCAAACTCTCCACCAGCCAGTGCCCCGCGGGCGCTTGCTCTCCGCGCCGCGCCGTGCGCCCTGGAACTCGCACGAGTGGTCTGCAGGAGGGGTTGGGGGCGGGGAACGACTCTGCCCTGCCGGGAATCTGGAGGACCTGAGCGGTATGCGTTTGTCCGCTCAGCTCCTGCCTCTGGCAGGGGCCCCCAGCGTGCTGCGCGGCGAGCGTCCTGGGCGCGCGGGGCAGGTGGAGATAAGAAGGCGCTCGAGGCGCGCGGAGGCGGCTAAGCGCCACTTCTCCCTCCCTGCACACACCCTGCCAAGGTGGCGTGAGAGTCGCCTAGCGCCCACGCGGCGGGACGTGTGCCCCACGGCCCCGGGCCGAGGCTTACTGGGCCCCCAGGCCCTCCCCATCTATCCCTCGAGGATCAGTACTGCCTGCCTTTCATTGCCAACGTTGCTTTGGGAAAGAGAGACTGAGGAGTGAGTCATCTAAAGGGCTGAGGGGGGCAGAGTGGGCAGTTCTTGCAACGGCAGTGTCCTGGTCCCTGCTCATTGACCCAGATTGCTAGGGCCTAAATGTGGGTCTCCCTGGCTCTGCATACCCTTTTCTTTCTAAGCAGAGTTTCTTATTCCCTGCCCCCTTGAATGGTCCCCTAACGTTCTGTGCTGGTGTGTTTTTCTGGAGGAAACGATGTTGAGCTTTCTCCTCTTCCCAAAATGTTCTTGAACAGACGTGTATTAAAAGCCACTAATGCCTCAGCCATGACAATCTCGTGTGTAAAAAGGCCCACCCACCCCAGGAAGAAGGGACATGCAGTCTCTTTGGCACCACCAGTGAAGTCTGGGCAGTGAGAGAATGAGGCCTGGGGACTTATGGGAGTCTGGACAGCACTGGGGATCCAGGGCACACGTGAACGGGGGGACCTACAGGTATGGCTGCACCAGTCTGGGAAGAGGTCCTGGAAGAGGCTGGCCATGCCAGGTTTCCATGGGGAAAACTGGGGAGAGAGGGTCTCTTAGTAAGAAGTTGTGTGGAACAGTGAAGAGCCGAGTGGTAGGGTCCAGCAGGCCTGGGTTTTATGCCCACTCCGCTACGTAGAAGCTGTGCAATCTGGGGCAAATTCCGTGACCCCTCTGAGCTCACAAAATGGTGGTGCTGAGGGCACGCATTAGAGCTCAGCTCTGACTGTAGTGGCATTGTAGCCATTCTGGAGTGATGTACCCATTCCCTATAGCCAGGCCCCTCTCAGGTGCCCCTACCAGGCAGAGGCTGGTACCTGCCAAAGCAGTTCTCCAGGTTGGTCAAGGAAAGGGAGGTCACAGGGCCAGAGCAGAGAGAGGGTGGTCGCAGGGCAAGTTTACTGGTGCTAGCGGTGCACCCAGGACTGCTGCCATCAGCTCATTCCCGTGATCTGCCAGGCTCTAGGGATTCCGGAGGGTTCTGTCAGGCTGCCACAGGCCCCTGGGCCTGGGGCGGGGGCTCTAGGCTCAGCAGTGCAAGCAGGCAGCCTCTGTGGGCTGGACAAGAGTGCACATGGGACCGGCTGTGCAGTGGGGAGGACGTGAGGCAGTGAGGGCTCACCCAGGAATCTCGGGTCCCCGGTGCTGAGGAGCCAGCATCAAATCCTGGAGTTGTGCTTAGTTCCTCTCACCATCCTTTCTCCTTCCTGGCCCCTCCTGCTGCCCAGGACATGTCCCAGCCTTTTCCCAGATCCTTGCTTCCTCTGCTTAAGACAGCCTGTCGGGGCCTTGGTGCTGACAGTGTTATTTGACATGCTGATTCCTCCCCTCCAAACTGCAGCTTCATGTTCACCCCACTGACTTCTAGATCTCACATCCGAACTGACCTCATTTCACAGATGAGGAAACTAAGGCGCAGAGAGATGCAGTAGGTTACTGAGCGTCACATGGTGAGGTGTAGTGTTCTTTCCACTATGTCTTGCCACTTTCCTTTGTCCGTTCTTATTCATCCATTCAGCACATGTTTCCTGAGAATCAGCTGTGGGCCAGGCAGTGTGGACACACTTCTGTCCTCCTAAACTTACAGGCAAATAGGACACAAGGAGGAAAAGGGGCAGCGACTTATGTCATGTGAAAAATGTTATAATCATGGAAGCAGAGGAGGCCTGGGAACTGTATTAACATGCAACGTACCTGATGGTGGCAGCTTCCTGGAAAAGTGATTTTCAAGCAAAGACTTAAAGGACAAATAGGAGTTTTCCAGGCAAAAGGGGATGAGTATGAGAGCCTTGTTTTTAGGGGCAAAGGGAATAAGTTCTGGAGGCTAGAAGCCGGGGGGGGGGGGGAGTGGCCTTGGGGAACTAAAGGAAGTCCAAGACCCTGGAGGGCTGGGAGGGTGGAGTGGTAGAAGAAACAGCTGGAGAGAGACAGGTAGCCTATATCAAGAGGAGCCTTAGAGGCAGTTAGATCTGTGCAAGAGCCGTGGAAGGGTCTGGAGGAGGGCAGTTATGTCCCTAGAATAAGAGGTTAAGGCAGAGCAGGAAGGCCAAGGAAGGGGCTAGTGCAGGCCAGAGGGGACTGCGACCCAGACTGCAGGTGCCAGTGGGCTTCAGAGGGGAGTGAGTGGAAATGGTAGCTGCAGTGATGGAACCTGAGGTCAGTAGCAAAGGGTATTGGAACCGAGGAAGAGAGCTGTCCTGTGGGTGGCAGGGGTGGGTGGCTTAGTCTGTGCAGAGGGCCCCAGGGGGCATCTCCTGGGTGAGGCATCTCCTTCGTGGAAGGACACTAAGGACTGTACTGTCCAAATATGCAAACACTAGTCACATGTGACTCATTATATTTACATTAATTAAAATTAAAAATTTAGATTTGTTCTTTAGTCATACTAGCTATATTTCAAGTAAGTGCTCAGTAGGCATCTGTAGCTAGTGGCTACTAGACTGGGCAGCACAGATACAGAACATACACATCATCACAGAAAGTTCTGTGGGACCGCGCTATGGCGGGAGCAAGACACTCTGGACCAGCAAAGGTGCCCAGAGCAACTTGAGGCCCTTCCTCTACCCTAGGCCTTTCCTTTCGAGGTATGTTCTCTTAGTTCAAAGCAAAAGGCAAATGTGAGGAAGGGGTGAGGCAGAGAAGAGAGACCTGGGACCGATGGACACCCCTGGGAGAAAAGAAAATGCAGAGAAGAGAGGACATGGCTTTGTTAAAGAATGATTCTATGAATGATGTGCAAAGGGATCCTGCTCTGGAGGGTACACAGGCACCCTGTGAGCACAGGGGCCCAGACCATCCCTGTACCACACCCTGAGCCTCAGATTTCTCCTCCATAAAACCCAGGCCCTGGCTCTCTCTCAGGGATGCTGTGAGACTCTCAGGAGATGGCAGATGAAAGAATGCACTAAAAGGTGCCAGCACCGAAGGCCATGCTCAGGACCACAGGAGAGCTCATGGAGGTCCCCCATAGTTCTGGGGCAGGCAATCCAGACTAGAGCAGATAGGCCTGGACCACTCCCTGAAAAATGAAGAAGGGCATTGGGCAAGGCATTCCAGTGAGGCGTGCAGTCTGTGCAAAGGTCTGGAAGCAGGACTCCAGGGGCACATGCACACCACCCACCCCAGTGTGGAAAGCAGTGTGCTGGGGTACAGACTGTGTCCGTGAGGCAGGAGGAGAGGGGCTGACAGGAAAGGCCAGGCTAAGGGGACTCAGTAGGAGAGGAGCCTGGAATGGGCGAGAGAGGGGCCGATGCGAACAGAAGGCCATGATTGGAAAGGCCAAACCGCTGGCAGGGAGGGTCAGAGCTGAGAGAGGAGGATAGGGTGGGGGGCCAGCTTGTTGGGAGCTGAGAGTGTGGCTTCCAGACCTCAGCCCCCAGTTGTTCCCCAATCCGTTCCTCTCTTCTGGTCTGGGACCCTTAATGAGCCCTCCAGCTGCTGTTACTTGATGTGCTTGCTATGAAGAAAGAAACTGGAATGTCCCAAATGGAGGAAATCAGATGTCACCTAGGGCTGGGCAGTGGGTGTGCAGTGAAAGAGGAGGGAGCGGAATTTAAAATAGCCAAATCCATTTGCAGGCCAAGGGGGAGCAAGGGGTGTCAGCAGCCACCTTCAAGGTGAATGTTGAGGAACCCCATGCAGACTCCCTCACCCCTAAATATAATAATAACAACCATCGTAGCAGGACTGTTGCACATTTATAGCATGTGTACAGGGGCCCTTTATTGGGTTCTTTCCAGAGGAGCAGTTAGGGCAGAGATCAAAGCAGTGACTAAGAAATTGGGGCTCTGGATGGGGCCCCTAGGATCGAAATGCTGGGACGAGGATGGGAGCAGGCTCGTAAAGGGATGTATGTGTGTCATGCAGGGCATGGCCTGTAGTAGTGCCCCGTGTAGATCACAGCTGCCTGCACCTCAGTAAATGAACAACTCTCAGATCCAGGTGCCCTGCATGCAGCCAGGACTCCACTGTGTCCATCCTAAAACTACTCCTTGATTCATGAAGCGAGCCAATGACTGATTATATGGGGAGTTAATAGAGGGAAGGTCCTCAGAGCAACTCAAGTCCGGTGCCCTCACCCTACAGATGAGAAAACAGGTTCGAAGGCTGCACAACCAGGTATCAGAGGAGGCAGGCTTAGGGGTTTTTTGTTGTCGGGTTCTTTGTGTTTTTTTTTGTTTTTAAATACAGAGCAACATTTACCATACATAAAGCCAAAGGGAGTTTCTAAAGTTTTATGGCTTCTCCAAAGGCCTTAAAATCAACTGTTAGCTCCAAACCAGACTGAGGACCTCACAGAGTAGCCAATCCTCACACGAAGGTGATAGGAAAAGAAGTCGAAGCACCTGAAACATAATGTCATATGTCTTAAGCATAGTTTCACAATTTGACACTCTCAGAAAAATGCTCATTCCTAATCATTCTAGATTTGCCCCAATGCCACCTGGAAAGCCTTCCCAAACTCCCCACCCCAAAATGGGCTCTCTCCCTGCTCTGGCTTCCTGCAGAACTTCCTGGCCATGCCAAACATTTAGCTCAGAGAAGGAAAATAGACAGACATGGCACATGCTGACTCTCCTTACTCCAGAACGATGGCAGTCATGACTAATTACTCAGTACCTCCCAAGTGAGCCTCTATAGGTCTCAGAATCCTCAACGCAGGGCTCCAGGCCGCCACCCCCAGTCTATCAGAGTCAGTGACCAAGTTAAAATCTATTTGCCATACCTGGCTCAGCCTCCAACACATTGTGCAGTGTGCGCTCCTCTCTATTGCCTTCAAATGTCTTGTCTCTCTGTCAATCACGCACGACCCAATAACAGGAATAGGGCTCACTAGTCTCAGGGTCTCTTATTGAGTCTAGCCTGGGACTTTGCTCATAGTGGGCAGCACTCACCAATTAGTTGCTAGTTTAAGGTCCCCCTGCTGGAGGCTAGTGAAACCATCTCAGTCAGCTATTCTTCCCACCTCTCCACCACCACCACCCCCAGACCCAGCTGTATGCTCAGCGTTTGCTTGGGGGTGTCCTGGGGTGGGTGTTTCCAAAGCAGAGGGTGAAATGATTAACTCTTAAGTCAGGGCTGTATCCCAGGTCCTGGTTGGGAGAATGGAGATGGCTCGGTTTGATGTGTTCCCATCTGGACAGAGTAGCTGGGACACCTGTCACACCCATCCCTCCTCATCCCCTTTTCTGGTGGGTCAGGAGATTCACCTCACCTTCCCAGGCTGCCCAGCATGTTTGCGTTGAGGAAAAACAGTAAAGTGGGCAAGCCCACAGCATTTGATGTCAACTCTGCTGATAACTGGTTATGACCTGAGCCTCCATGTCCTGATTTGAAAACTGGGAATAACAACATCCTTCACCCAGGTTGTTGCAGGATTAAATGAAGTCATTCAATTAATAGCAACTGTAAGATGGGGTGTGCCATGTCCACAACTTTTATTAATAGCTAATATTTCCTAAGCACTGTTCAGAGAGCTTTACATCTATTTATTGAATTCTCACAATAATCCTATGAAGTGGTTATATTTTTACAATTTCCTTCTTACAGAAGAGAAATAGAGGCCCAAGGAAGATCTTACAGCTAGTAAATGGTAGAGCCAGGTCATGAACCCAGGCAGTCTGGCCCCAGGGCTGGCATTCTGAGCCACTAGTATATGCCCTCTGTATGTGGTACCATACCCCACTAAGTCAGGTGAGGCAGGTTATATAGGCCAGGGACTAGGGACCTCTTTGGTTCTGTTTGGCTCCCACAGAGGTGACATTTACTGAACTGACTTAGCATCAGGCCCACAATACCATTTTTGTTGTATGAATGACACTGATGATGCTCTTTGTTACATCAGGTCTTGGTGATGAGAACCTTTACGAGAGTCCCTGTCCAGCGTTGGACACTGAACTGACCTCTAGGAAGCTTAGCACCAAATCTGGGTTCACTGCATGGCATAGCATAGTCCTTCGGGCAGAAGTTTTTGTGTAAGCCTCATGCCCAGTTCTGTTTTATCACCCTTCCTGGCTTTTCTTTTTCCTTTTTACCTCCTGCTCCTTACTATATAATGCGTGTCTGTCTGCCTGTCTTTGCAGCTCCTGAATGTCCTCTTTTGCAAGATAGGGCTAAAAGGTCTACAGTAACTAAAATTTTGAAAGTTATTTCTCCTCTTTCTCATCTTATCTGCACACCCTCAAAGGCCTGCCCTGGACTGGTGACAAGCTAGCTGCATAGTGTCACCTGGGAGCTTTAAAGCACACCAAAGCTGACCTCCCCATCCCAAAACCCTGATGTGAATCCTTGTGCATCCTTGGGATATTTCACAAGCTCCACGGTTGGCAATCCCTGAGAGAGAGAACTTACTGTGCCCCTATGACTAAGATATCCTGTACAATTTAACCCAGACCCCTCACCTGGATCCCAAGCAGTGCATGAGGGACTGAAGGTGATGGTAATGAGGGTCACAACGAGATGGCAATGAAAGTCCTTCCGCACACTGCTCAGCTTGAAAGGCTGGGAGCTTTAAAGAAGGGTAAGCAGTAGCTTTTGCTGGGGAGAGTTAGTTTTGATTTTTTGGTTTGTTGTTGTTGTTGTTGTTCAGAAAATAAAGTCAACTGAGGGTTTGCCATCCGGGAGAAAGGAATTTTTAGGAGAAGCCCCAGGAGTCCTTCTCCCATCTCTTTTGGTTGGATTCTGCCCCTCTCAGAAGCAGCTTAGTCCCCAGTAAATAAAGGAAGTTCGCAGGCTCCTCCAACGGAGACTGAGGCCGGGTCTGGGGAGAGGCTGGGAGGGCTGGGGCAAGCTGGGTCCCTCGGGGTGTCGTCTGGGCTGCCAGGAGGCCCTAGCAGCTCCGCGATGACACTGGTGCTCTCCCATCCGCAGGCCACATGCCCGGGTGACAGCCTCTCTGAGGCTGAAAGGGCAGTACGGGGCTGCTGGCAGCCAGGGCTCCTCTGGGCCTTCAAAGGGCAAAGGCCAGCCCGGCACAAAGGGGCGGAACTGCCTGCCTGAGAAGCTAGGCACAGCCTGCTGGGGGGACACTGGGTCCCTGTCTCCTCTTCTGGAGGCTATTGTGGGTTTTCCAGAAAACCCTTCCATGGCTAGAGTCCATAGGAGCTGGGCCTCTGCCCTCTCTTCAGCACCCTTTCCTCTTCTCACCACACCCCTGCCCCCAGCCTCACTGGTCTTCTTGAGGCCTGCAGTCCAGTTTCGGCCTTTCTTTTGCTCAGGCATTTCCCACTGCAGTAGGCTCTCCCTGTCTACCCTGCCCTCCTGCCAGGCGGCTCACTCCTATCTGTTCCCTAAGTGGCAGCAGGGAGATCTTGCTGCCCCCAGAGGACCTATCTTTCTCAGAAAAGCAGTCACAGGGCCTGGGATGTTGCCATCCAAGGGACGTTATACTTGCATTCCCCTGTTACACTGCACATCCCCCATGAAGGTGGCTCTTAAGCCATCACTTTGAGGTTTTCTGCATCAGGTCATGTGCTCTGACAAGAGTATAGGGAAGGACAAGAAGGATGACTTCTGGGGACAGGAGTGAAGAAGGGGGCCGGGTAAAAGGGGATGAGCTGGGTTCTTCCAGGAGCAGCCTTAGTCTATTTCACTGTGAGCTGGCACTTGAAGTTTAGTGGGAGTAAGTTAGAAGGTGGGCCTGTGACCTCCAGCCTCTCCCTACTCCATAGCATCAGAGTGCCAGAAGGAGAGGAGCTATGTGCTATACTAGGAATCCCCATAACACCCCCGGTTCTCGCACTCACACACCCTCAGTGACAGGGAGCTCACCACCTAATGTACCTGACTGTTCCATGGTTGGACCACTCTGACTGTAATGTATGTGTCCTTCATCTGGTTAGAGCTTCAGACCCATCTCTACACCTACCATCCCACCCCTCCAACGTGTCCTGAAAGCACCTCGAACTCAACATGTCTAAGCTGAGAAGGAAGTCCAACCTTCCCCAGCAGCTCTTCATCTGTGAATGCGCTGGCCTCCAGCTGCACGTAATCCAGGCCCTACTGACCTCACCTTCTCAGCCTCCCACAGATCTGTCTTCTCTCCAGCGCTGCCTGCCTGCCTTTTCCCACTTGCGCTACCTCGGGCTCTCCTAATTCATCTGCTCCCATTCACTCTGCCCTACCCCTTTCTTCATCCACACGGCAGCCAGGGTAATCTTTTAAAAACTTTCAGTATGATCACTACATTTCTCTGATTACAACTCTTCAGTGATTTCTTGTTAATCTCAAGCCAAAGACTAAATTTCTTAATGTAGTCCATGAGACCTGGAGAACCTGCTTCTCGCCACCCTCTCCAGCCCATGACTCACCTCTCCTCACTTTCAGAGTCCAGCCCCATGGCCACACACTGTCATAGTTAAGAGCACAGACTTGAGCCAGATGGCTGGGAAGTCCAGCTCTACTGGCCATGTAATGTCAGGCAAATTGTTTAACCTCTCAGAGCTGTGAGTTGCACCTCTGTAAAATGGGGGTGATGATAACAAGAGGATCTCCTTATGGGTATTGCTTTTAGGATTAAACAAGTTAAAGCAAGAGCTTTGAGCAGTGCCTAGCAATCCAAGAATAGGTATTGTGATTATTGAGATACTGTGATCTCCTGCAAAGAGCCAAGCCTCTGCCCTGCAGTCACAGGCATGCAGAGCAGAAGGACATGGGCTCTGAGCCAGGCTTCCTGGTTCAAATCCTGCCTCTGCTCTTGGGTGTGTGTCAGCATGCAAGTTAATTCACCTCTCGCTGTCTCAGTGTCCTCATTCATAACTGAGTTGCTGTGAGTACCAAATGGATTAATATATGCAAGACCCCTGCCTGGTTCATAAGAAGCACATGGCTGTGTCAGGTCTCAGCCATTCTCCTGTACCTTATCTGGTTCATTGTTGCTCATCCTAGATCTCAGCCCAGCTGTCACTTTCCAGCCTAGTCAAAGCCTCAGGTTCTCAGAACCTCACCTTCCGGCCATAGCTGTGATGACAGTGGTAACTTCACATTGATGTGTGTGGTTTGTAGACTCATATATGCCCTCCTAAAAAGTAAGCTCCCTGAGGACAGCCTGAATATCTGTTTTGCTCAGACATGTGTCCCTGGTACTTTGCATGGCTCTGGCACATACAAATGCTCAATATCCATTTGTGGAAGGGAGGGAAGGCGGAAAGAGGTGCCTGACTTCCACCCCAGCACTCTTACCCCCACCCCTCACTGTTCTGTTGTAGGGGACCCCTGCTTCATCTTGCACCTGGCCCAGAGGTGACCCTAGACCCCTGAAACCTTTGAGGTGTCAGTCCCCATGCTAACTAGCTCCCACTCACATCCAAATAGTTCCAGGGCCCAGTTCCTTGACTCCTCTGAGCAGCAGCAAAGCCTTAGGTTAACTGGAAGGAGGGACTTCCTCATATGAAGCCTGGAAAGCTCGCACAAGGGCATGTAGCTCCTTCCCCTGACTTTTCTGATCTGCAGTGCCTGGGGCCACATCTGTCTGTGGTTCTGGTGAAACAGGGAGGCAAAGACAGCCCATGGCATCCGGCAGACCCTCGGGCCCCTGTTTCTTGGCCCTGGGAGTCTATGATCAGGCGCCAAGTCCATTGTACAAAGAGAACTGTGAAAGGAGGGAGATGACAGTTCTTCAGGCAGCCCCATTGCACCCCCTCCCAGCCCCCAGCACACAGGCTCCCAAACAGACTGGGCAAGTCCGGTTCTGGTGGGTGTGGGTCATGTCTAGATTTCCTCCACTTTGATTTTACCGCACTGAGCTGCCTATGCCCGAGGCATGCAGCCGCACAGGGGCCTGCTGCCTTAACAAATCCCATTTGTGGGCTGCCCTCTCTTGCTGTCCCTGGGATTAAGCCCACAGAGCCAGCACTGCACAGCCCAGATCCTGCCTGTATGCCTTTGCTCCTCATCGAAAGCCCTGCCTTCCGCATTTCTTTCTATCTAAATTCTGCTAAAGCCCCACCCAAAGCCCATGTCCTCCTGGGACCACAGGGATGGGTCCTAGGGGATATAGACCTAAAAGTAATAATTCAGTTCAAGCGTGAATCACCGACACCAGACTGGGTCTCGCCCTCAAAGGCTGGCTCAGTCTCCAACGGGGTGCTGGGCCAGTAACAGTGATGGGCACAAGGTGATGGGAAGGGCTCTAGCAGATGGGATCAAGCACCCATTCTGTGCCAAGCTTTATAATCAGATGCTTACACAGGTTGCCAACCTTTGCCCAGTGTGGTCATTTTGTTGGGCAACTCCTTTCAACTTTTAGTTCTCAAGGTCAAAAGGCAGGGCTGTAGGCAGGTCTTTACTCACCCTCCCTCTTGCAGGAAGAGGGGGTCCGAGTTTCCCCAGAGCAGGAGGGAGGGATGGCAGGAAACTTGACCAAATGTCCACATGCTTGTGGCAGTGCATGAGGCCAGCCTCATCGGGCAGGTGGGAGGAGGGAGGCCTGGCACCTGCTCAAGAAAGAAGTGGCTTTCACTGGGCCATTAAGGAAAAGAAGTTGGCACAACAGGTGCTCACCCTTCTTCACATCTAGACATCTCTTTTTGGTTTTTTGATCTTATCTCATTTTTCCCTCCAGCTGCCCTGTGTAGTCTACAGGATAACTAATATTATCGCCAGTTTACAGATGAGGAGCCTGAGGTCCAGAGAGGTTATAGCTCTTACTTAATACATAGTGGGAGAGCTGGGGCTAGACCCCGAGGTCCTGGCACTCCCAAATGAAGCTCAAGCCCCATCGATGCTACCAAGCTCTGCATGTGGTAGATACTTCATCGGAGGTTGTGCTAACCCAAAATAAAGTCCCACGGCAGCCTCCGAGGGCAGGTGGATTCTAATAGGAGTCATGCACTGATAATATCAATAATTAATTCTTAAATGACATTTCCACCTAAAGCATTTAGCATAGTGCCTGGCATATACTCCTCAATATGTGTGGCTATTATTATTAATATTAGCTCATTTAATAGTTCTTCCTGGTGAGTGCTTCATGGTTTCTGAGAGACTTTCCACGGCAACACTAGGAGGTTGATGGTGTGGGGGGTTTAATATCCTCATTTTACAGGTTTCCCCAGAGGAGAGGTGCCAGGCTCAAGGTCACGGCCGTGGGGTCCAGAGCTCACCTGGCATCTGCCTCTGGGCTCACTCCCCGACACTACGACCAGGACGCACCCACGTGTCACAGAGGCCCAGGCTGAGCCTGAGCCCTTTAAGAGCCCTGGTGCTGCGCATGGGGAGGGAGTGGCCCCTAAACCCAAGGCCAGGCCGGAGCTGCATTCTTTGGCGGGAGTGAGTAGCCGCTTGGCATTTTCCCTTTGATACTGATACAGGCATTTTAATAGCTGCGATGATCAGGCGGGTGATGTTTCAACTCTGGCCACGTGGGGCATTCCAGGAGGCCCTGGGGCAAAGCAGGAAGGTTTCTCTATTTAGGATGGCTGGGGGTCCACCCCAGGGCCTCAGAAAGTTTTCCACCTGCCTCTGAGCCTCAGCCTGGAGGTTTCTCACCAAGGGGGCTAAGTGGCCAGCAGGAGGGTACTGTAGTGACCTGGACAGCACATGCTCACTGAACATGAGCAGCCACCACTCAACCACCTGATTGTTACCATGGCCCAGTGTTGCCAGGTCCTCCCATTGTGTAAGAGAGACTGGAAATCCAGACCTTTGCGTGAAATCTCCTGTTTCACAAGTAACTATTATTTATTGAGCATCTATCATATGCCAGACCATGTTCTAGACACTGAATAAAACAGACCAAAATATCCACGTACTTGTGGAATTTACTTTCCAGTGGTGGGGTAGGGAGACAGTGAGCAAGATAAATAAGTGAAAAACAACAACGAAATCCTAAGGAGACAGTAAAACATGGAAGAAGGATAGTAAGTATATTGTGAGAGGGCACCAGGGGCAAGGAAGTCCTCACTGAGAGTGGGCCAGGTGATCAGCTAGAAAGAGAACATCCCAGGCACAGGGGCAGCAAGTGCAAAGGCCCTAAGGTAGGAGGAAGCTTGGCATGTGTAGGTTCATACAGGAGGCCTGTATGGTCACCTGGCTGCTGTGGGGCAAGGGCAGAGGCAGGGGGATCCATCAGAAGGTTATAGCAGTCATTGGGCCAGAGATGATGAGGCTTGGACCAGGAGGTAGTGATGGGAGTGGTGAGAAGAGGTCAGATCTTGGATATGTCTGGAAGGTAGAGAACAAGAGCTGTTGACTGAATGGCTGTGGAGTAAGAGAGAAAGAGATATCCTGCTGGTGTCAAGGTTTTGAGCAACTGGCAGTTGATATTACCTGTGATGAGGAAGACTATGGGAGGGGCAGGCCTGGGGAGAGGTGACATAATATGAGGAGCTCAGTTTTACCAGGCTAATTCTGGGATGCCTTCAATGGAGATGTCAAGTAAGCAGCTGGATAAATGCTTCTGGAGTTCCGGAAGAAGGCCTGGGTTAGAGGTACAAAGAGGTGACCATCATCACACACAGATGGCGTTGAAGCCATAGGACTGGTGAGATCCCCAAGGTGTCTGTGCAGAAAGAAAGAGGTGAGACTGGGCCCTGGCCCTCCAACATTGTAACGTCAAGTAGATACAAAGGAAGTAGCGAAGGAGACTGAGAAGGAGCACAGAGTGGTAGGAGGGAAGCGGGGAAAGTGGCATCCCAGGAACCAAGTACAGATCTTTGTCAAGGAGAGGGAGGAGCAAGCAAACATTCTGACAGGCTGAGATGAGGCGGAGGACCGCTTGCTGGACTTAGCCACATGGAGGCCATCAGTGACCGCAAGGAGAACCACTTAGGTAGAGGAAGTATAAGAGCTGATAAGAGTGGTCCAGGAGCGAGCTGCAGGAGACATGCTCCATCAGGGAGTTTTTCTAGGAAAAAAAGCTTCATCAAAAGAGGATTTTTCTTTTCTTTTTTTAGGATGAGAGAAACAACAACATGCTTGCGTAATGATTTACAGCTCAATCCCACTCGAAGCCCGTTTTCGTAAATACGTTTTTTATGGGAGCACAGCCATGCTTATTTTGTTTTTGAACTGTCTATAGCTGCTTTTCGCCTAGACAGTAGAGTTGAGTGGCTGTGACACAGATCATATGGCTCACAGGGCCTAAAATATTTACTGGCTAACTCTTCACGAAAAAACGTTTGCTGACCTCTTGTGTAAGTGATCGGTACAGGGAGAAAATTGATGATGTAGGTGGGAGGGGTACTTGATGTCCTAGAGTAGGCGGGAGGGGGGAAACCTGGTGTGCAGGTGGAGGGTTGGCCTTATATGGGAGCACAGATGGGGCACACAAGAAGAGGGAAGGAGAATGTGCCTGCACAGATGCAGATGGGCAGGAAGGTATGCGTGGTGCTGGGAGCCTCCAGAAGTCCTCTTCTTCCTGCTTCCGTTTTCTCAAGGTCGTCAGGTGACGATGACCTTGGTCCCAGGGTATTGGGTTGGGAGAGAAAATGTGAGAACTCCTAGACAGGGAGATAAAAGTACTAGGGAAACACAGTATGTCTGCTGGGCATTCATCTGAGATAATGATCATGTATTAAAGTGAGGCCAGTCAGCCAGGTTGTGTGCTTTTCTGGCTTCTTCCTCTGCTTGGGTGCCCATGTGGGGTAGGTGGGAATGTTTGATCTACCAGGTCTGTGGCTTAGCCAAGAGTGCTGAAAGGGAGGAGCATTATGGCAGCCAAGGGTGTAGCCAGGAGAGTGATCATCATCACTGACTGCAGAATTTGAGCTGGGCAAAGAAGTGAAACATGGTGGGTGAGGGACAGTGAAAAGGTGGAACGACCCATGAATGGAAGGTCTTGCAGGTTGGAAGCGTCCCTGGGGGTGAGGTGTTAGAAGGAGTAAGCTGCAGACGAGAGTCAGTGTGTGGGGTTAAAGCCCAGGCTCCAAAAGAGTCGCAGTGACGTTCAGTTCTAATACTTTTCAAAAATAAACACTGGGTGGGCCAAGAAGTCACACCCACACCCTGCATTTAGCCAGTTTCCCACCTCTGTGTCAGACATCTCCTTCCCCTCCTGATGGATGCTCCTAGCTCCCAGACCTGCCTTTCTATCCCAGCCTCTCTCCTGAGCTCCAGGGCCACAAGTACCCTGCCCATCTGGACTCTTCAAGGACAACCCTCAAATTCAGCTCGTCCCCATGCAAACTCGTCATCTTCCCACCAGCCTGCTTGTTGTCTCTGTCTTGCCCCATGGTCTTGGCTGCCCACAGCAGAGCCTGGTACCTACTCCTGCTCCCACCAAGTCCATCTTGGCCCCTGTCCATTCTTTCTCCTGTATATCCTTTCCCTTGTCTGTTTCTCTCCATCGTGCTGCCATGCTGTAGCCAGACTACCAGTATCTGTCCGTTGGATTGATGGCTTTGATAGCCTCCAGAGAGGAACCTCAACCTCCAACCTTCCCACCGATCCGGTCTGTTCTCACTGTCCTCATCTTCATCGCCAGGGTTCAACCTGTGCTTGGCATCTGCGGTTATTGAATGAATGACAACCCTGATGTTTGTAACTTGTAGCCAAAATGCTGCCAACTCAGTGCTCTTATACAGCCCACATCACCACGTGCTCCCACTGCTTCAAACCCTTTGATGCCTTCACTGTGCTAGACCCCTTACCTGGCACATAGGCCCCCAACTCTCACTCAAAGTCTGCAGTCACCTGGGTACATCTTAACACACTTCTCCCACCTGAAGCTCAACTTCTTTGCTGATGGGACTGTGTCTTGTTCTCCACTTTGCACAATCTCACGATTAGTAGGAGCTCGATATATATTGGATTGACTGAACAAAAATATTGAACTTGAAGGTGGAGGACCTGGAATTTAAGCCTTCTGTGGTTTAGTTCACTGCAATTTTCTTTCCATCTGAGTCTCAGTTTCCTTGATTATAAAATGGGCTGATTTCTGGCCTGCCTATTGTATGGGACAGTGGTGAGGTTCAGGCAAAGGTTTAGGAAATGTGAAAATCACTTCCAGGTATGTCTTAGGTTGGGTTCCTAAGGATGTAGTCGAGACAGAAGCCTCAGCGGGTCCCAGGGGAGCTCTGCAGCTGGATGGCCCGACTTGAAGCATAGGGATTGGGTCTTTGTACCATATCTGTAAGTAACTGGATATGAGTTGCTGTGGGGAATGGAGTGGGTGTGACCCTGGTGGAGGTTGCTCCTTTCAGCTGAGAGCAGTTCCCAGAGGCCTAGGCCATCAGCTAACACAGGGGCAGCTAAAGGTGAGTGGCCTGATCCTGAGCAGGAGGCCTGGATGGCGCAGCACAGCATCCTCACCAGCCCTAGAGTTTTATGGCTGTCAGTAGCCATGGAAATATCAGGGATCTGTGCTGCTATAAATTCACTGTCAGACTCTTAATGATCTGCCCTCCCACCGTTCCTCTCCCTCCCTCCTCACCTAAGTCACTCCACCATACTGCCTCCTTTCCTCTTCCTCAAATATTTCACTCACAGTCCTGTCTCAGGTCCTTCGCTTCTGCTGTTCCCTCAGCCTGGAACACACTTCCTTCAGATCTCTGCACAACTCATTTCCTTGCTTTCATCAGCTCTTTATTCAAATGTCCCTTCTACAAAGAGACCTTCCCTGACCCTCAAGTTTAAAATATTCTCTTCCATCCCCTTACTCTGCTTTATTTTTCTCTATAGCACTTATCACTGTCTGAATTATATATTCATTTGTTTCTCTGTGGAAGATGAGCCCCGCAAGGGTGGGGACCCTGTCTTGTGCTACATGCTTCACCTCCAAGGCCCACCCTGTGCTTGGCACTGCTGTGGCTTAATGTGTGACAACCCCAACGATTGAAATTGGCAGCCAAAATGCTGCCAACTCAGCTGGCCCTAGCTTCTCAGTCACTGGCTCTGTCACTTAAAAGACTTATGTCACATACCTACTGTGTGCCAGGAACAGCCACAAATAAGTACCTCAAAAGCCCAAGGTTATTGGTGGGAAGGGAAGTCGATAGGCACAGTTCCTCCCTGGAAAGTGGTTTTGGTGGGCTGGCTTCAGAACTGAGCATCACCAGACTTTGTCCTAGGAGGTCACTTGTTTGCTCAGTGCCCATTCTGTGCCCAATATGGCCTGGCCTCAACATCCACCCACCTAAGACTTACATGCCAGCCTCCCTTTCTGAATGAGATGCTCCCCTTTGGAACATTCTTGCCTTCCTCCCCCTCCTGTCTGCTTTGGCCTCCTGCCTCCTTCTGCCCTCAGAACCCCCACCTTGTCTGTTGCTGTGCTCCCTCCCCCAGGGGCATTTGTATACACCTTTCTCCAGCAGGGTAAAGTGGACTTTGCATCAAAAAGCCTGAGTTCTCATCCCAGATCCATCATGACCTTGCTGTGTGACCTTCAACAGGTTGCTCAGCCTCTCTGAGACTCCATTTCTTTAAGTAAAACAATGAGGTCACAATTAAACTTACTTTGGAGTTAGAGTTTGAAATAGAGATGAGATTCTCTGTATAAAAGCACCCAGCTCAGTGCCAGTACAGAGTGGGACTTAGCAGACGTTAATTTATTGTGAATCCTCACAAAGCTTTCCTGACTTGCCCTCTCACCACCAAACCAGAGGTAACACCTGATGTCACCACAACTCCCATGCAACTTTCTTTACCTCTCTCATGGCCCACCGTGAGAGCGGCACTGTACAGTAGTTAAATGCTGGAGAAATGCTGACGGGAAGCCAGCTGGCATTCTGACTGGTCCATGTGTCAGGGACTACAGCACACTGGGCATCGTCAGTCACTTCCAGCCACAGCGCAGGCTCCATGTGGCCAGATCTTCCAGTTTTTCAAGAGAAATTAGAAATGCAGATTTGCAAGTGAAATTAGCCTCTTCAACAAATTCAATGAAAAAAAAAAAACTGTGGGAACCGAATAAAATACAACTAATGGCTGTACTGGCTTCAGAGAGTGTGAGTTCAGATCCTAGCTACACCCTACCCTGACCTCGGCCAGCTTACAGTGTCCTCTCTGTGCTTCAGGTTCCTTACCTCGAACAAGAGCGCAACAATGCTCACCTATTGAGTTCCCCTCTGGGTGTCAGACACCTTTCTTCCTGTGCCTCAGCCGTTTTGATCCTCTCAATAACTCAATGAGGTAGAGGCTGTTATCAACTCAGGGTCCTAGAACCGTGTATAAACCCAGGCAGTCTGGCCCGGAGGTGTGCCTGTTAACCTCTGTGTGAGTGTGGCCCACGCCGCAGGGGGTGACGTGAGGACTGAGGCACTAGGTGCACCACCCTTGGCAGAGTAAGCACTCCAAGCATGGGTGCTTACAAGGTGTGTACTTGTCTGTTCACCACCCTGGAAATTGCAGCTACTTGAGGGCAGGAGGTATCCCAGTCTACTTGTTACCACCTCTCTGCAGCCTTCCAGATTGGCTCAATGATTTACAAGTTGGTGAGGATGAGGTTTGATGAGGGGCAGGGGCCTGCCCAGCTCCCTAACCCCCACCCCTGCCCAGGTCTGCCTGTGCCTGGCTCTCTGAAGAACACCAGAAGAACAGAAGTCACTGTCCCTGCCCCTGCATCCAAAAGGAGACCAGACCTACTCAGGAAACAAACAGCAGAGCCAAGAAAAGCAGGTCATTGTGCCCATGAGTGCAGCTCAGAAAGGCTGCAACTGGTTTATAGGGTCCTGCGGTGGAGTTAATTTCTTTAAGAGCACTCCGAAGACATCAGACCCTGAGATTACCTAGATGGGACCTCGCCGTCTGCTTCTTATTACCCAGATGTCTGGTGACCAGTCTTTGATCCAAGAGCAGTCCTCCCTCCAGCCCCCAAGCAGCCCCTCTCCCCATCCCCCACCCTGCCAGCCCACAGACAGTTTCCAGGGCTTGGCCTTTACGACTCCCAGTGACTCCTCTCCTCTGTCTCCTCTGTGCAGAAATGGAAGCTCCACTCTCGCAGACGTCGGGAAGCCCTGAAGATGTCCCCAGGGTGTCACTGCCCGCCAGGTAAGGATCCCTGCAAATGGGTGACAAGGATGGGGACACATACCAGAGGCCCCCTGTGTTCTGGTCACACCCTGCTCAGACAGTCACTTTTCATTTGAAAGATAGGAATGAAAATACCTCTCATTCCATCTGCTTACTGATCAACCTACCCATCTCCTATCCATCATTCATTCATTCATTCAAGCATTCATTTTTTATTCATTAATTCTTCTATGAGCCTTCACTGTGTGCGCCAGGTTGTGAAATTGGATAAGATAATGGGCATGGCTATGTTTTACAAATTCCAAAGTGTTATATGGAATTGAAGAGAAAATAAACCCAGAGGAGGGCAGGGACTAGACTCATCACGGTCACTGTCATGCCTCCAGCTCCTGACACATAGTAGATATACAAAAGTGTTTGTTACCAGAATGAATGAGTTACCCTATAATTGCAAAACTTGCCTGCCCTTGCTAAGAGGCTTAAGGTGCTGCATGGGTAGTATCTAGGCTACTCACACAACTCACACTTGCCCACAGGTTCAAGGTTGCAAGGTGATGTAATGTAACAGTCCAATCTGTCCAATCTGGGTTCAGATTCTGCTTCTGCTATTTACTAGCCCTGTGTGGGCAGGTCACCTTCAAGGACGCCCCTTCTCATGCCGTTTCCTCCATATTGCATAGCCGGCTCCTCACCTGGGTCTGTTCATCTAGTCACAGCTATATACTGAGTTCCTGCTTTGTTCTGGGTGCCATGCTGTGTGTTGGGTTCGATTGCATTGTCCAGTTAATAATAATGATGTTATAGCTCATGAGGACTTTTCTAGTTTGCTGACCATTATGAAGCCTTAAGAATGACAGACAGATGGGCAGTTTCATTGTTCCCATGGTAACTGAAATGGGCTGTACTTTTTACGGGGTGAGGAAGAAAACTCTAAAAACAGGATTGAGGGAGAAAAGGTAACACTTTTGAGTAACTGCAGAGGACTCTGCACTGCTATGGGCCTCTTCCAGCTCAGAGTGAGGCGCCCAATACCTGTTGTGCACAGTTGGCATTAACAGGACACTAATGGGCTCTCTGGCAGGCCCTCCATGGACACAGGAGCCAAGGGGTCTGAGTAGCCCTCACTCACTCAAAGTCCCCAAGCCAGGGAAAAGTGGCCAATAGATGTGAAATGGAGAGTTTGCGTTTGCTGGAGCGTGAGTGGGCTGAGGTGGGAGTCACAGTTCAGGGATGCTGCCAGGGGAGATGGTGAGACTATGATGAAATTCAGCTGGCTCCAGGCAGAAGAGGGTCGTCTGGGTTAATTAAAAGGGTGTCCAGAAGCCCTGGGAAGCTCTCTCCCTCCCTCAGGAGATTGAGCTCTAGGATCTGGGAAAGCTTTTGGGAGAAGAATGCCAGGATTAATGAGATGAGAGGAAGGCAGGGTGCGGTGATGGGGCCCGGGCAGAGCAATGTAGCATCAGGGCTTCTGGGGCAGCCTACGTTTCATATAATGATGTTGTCCCCATAATTCTTGGTCAATTCAGTCTTCTTTACTATAGTATAAAATGCTGATTAAGGGCAGGATATTTGGAGCCATGAGAGACAGAGATTTGAATTCCAGCTCTGACGTTCACCAGATGTGTGACCTTCATACAGTGGAACTGTAGAATAAATGCATCTAGTAAGATGGGCCCAGTCCTGCTGCATCCCTGGACCTGCCCCGTCTGCCCAACCTGAGGCTTCTCACCCCACAGTAAAGTTACCTCCTTCACACTGAAGCCTGCAGGCCATATGGCTGCCAAGCTATTATGAGTAATAGCGGTTATTGCCGCTGCCCCTAATGAATACCTACTATGTGCCGGCACAGTCTCAAGCACTTCACATTGATGGATTATCTTCCCCGGACACTCAAAATGGGTAGAGTAGAGTTCTGACATTGTGAAATGTTTGTAATCCCTAAACTCAGGGGTAAAACATCACTGTCATTCTTGTGCCTAAATCATTCATCTTCGATTATTTCTTTAGAGTCAGAGTTTACAAACCACTTTAAAGCTCCTGATACTCGCAGAAGGACTTAGACAATTGTAAAGTGCACATACAGAGTCAAAGTATCATTCTTTTTCGTCTTGCCAGCACCTAGTATTGTGCTCTATGCATAGTGGATGCACAACAAATATTCCGTAACTGATCATCAAGAAGCATTCCTGAGTGATTGGATTCTTTCTCATATTCTCCATCTCCCCTCTGGTTGGTTTCTGACATCTCCCCTCTGATGCTGAAGTCAGCGCTGTTTGGACACAACAAATAAAAACACACTCTTCCTGCCCACTGTGGCTGCTGAGATTGGAGCCTAGAGCCTCAAACCATGCTTGCCCCCAGTTTGCCTCTGCAGCTGGCTGGGCCGAGATGGGAGCCCTGTGGTGGGTGTGTTCTTCCTTGTGGCAGCCTTGGGCCCTGGGCGGCATCCAGAGGGCTTGGGACACATAATCGTGGGCAGAAAACCCACCTCCTTCCTTTCCTACTCTGACCTTGCCAGCATCCTCCCAGGATCCTCCCTGTCCCAAAATAGCCATGTACTGGCTGAGATCTGGCTGCATCCTGCTTCTGGCCTGCATGCACTGTTCACCAGGGGAGTGATGGGCCTGCAGCCTGGGACGGGATGCCAAAGGTCGGGCCTTGTTAGGAGGGTCACAGCGGCCAGAAGTTCAGAGGAATAGGTGTGGGCCTTTTGCAAAGTGTATGGCCTGCTGAGACAGGAGAAGGGCCTTGGGAACAGATATACAGACCGTGGGACTTCCTAGGCCACTTGAAAAGAATACAAAGGTCAGGAAAATGCTCCCATTCTGTATCCCTGTTCTCAGTAACAAAGGAGGAGCAGGACAATATAGGATCCAGGCAGCAAGGAAACAGCTACTTCAGGCCCGCCACTCTGGGGCTGGGTGGGGCTGGCAATGTGAGGGATGGTACACACAGAGGGAGCTAGGACCAGCTGTATGGACCTCACCTCTACGGGGAAGGTAGGCTAGGGTCAGGCATTGACCACTGGGACTATAATAGTGGGGACAAGGGAGTGATATAGTCAGATCTGTGCATTCATTGGTGCCACAGCTAGCTCTGGTATAGAGGATGGATGAAGGGAAGACAAGTGACTTTCAGCCAGGCCAGTGGGAGAGGACACAGCCATCCTCTGGTTTGGGTGTGCTAGTAAGAGGTGGTTGCGAAGTGTTGGGGATCCCAGAGGAGTGTGGGTATCTGTGAAGTCTTCACTGAGGATGTGGCGCTGGAAATTGGTGGTAAGAAACAAGGAAGCAGGTACAAGGGCATATAGTTAGGGCATAGACCGGCTGCCACCTCATCAATGGACCCCAAATACAGGGACTCTAATTCGAGAAAGGGGAGTCTCTTCTTTAGCAGGCCAGAGGATAGTGGTCCAGGGCTGAGAGAGTAGCCCTTCCATCTCTGGACTCCTGGCAGCTGCGTTGTTCTCACCAACCCCTGGCCAGCATGGAAGGGAAAGGGGCCTGGGTAGTATGTGCCCAAACCCTTAAGGGCAAAACTTAAAGAAAAACAACCTGACATGCATCACTTCTGCTCATACCCCATTGACCAGCACTTAGTCACATGGTTACCCCAGGTCCGAGGGAGGCCAGGCAGTGCGTTTTGGGCGGGTGGCCATACGTGCAGGTATAACTTTATTACTATGGGAAGCGAGAGAGCAAGGAGCGAGGAACAGCTAGCAGCCTGCACAGAGGCGTAGCAGGCCAAGCTACTGACATGGACAAAGGCTGTGAGGCAGGTCTATTTGGGAAAGGCAAGCAGTAGAAGGAAGCTGGAGAATGAAAACAATGAAGGGGAATAAGGGTGGAAAAAGACCGCAGAGGCACAGGCCGAGGAGTGCTGGGTCTCTGCGTTCAAAGGGAGGCAGCCTGAGGGTGATTGATCAGTAATGGCTGCCTGGAGGGCTGCGCTCAGTGGACAGCAAGGTTGTATCCAAGCGCAGCAGCAGGTGTGGCAATTGCTTAATGATGTCTGCCGTGGGCGCCCTACCGGTGGGCAGCAACGTCTGTGCCCTCGCTTTGTCACCCTACAAGAGACAGTACGGCATTAGAGAAGGTTTGGGGAGTAGGATGGGACTCGATCCAATTTGTATTCTAGAGCAATAACTAGCAGCTGTGGATGAAGTCTTGGAGGGGAGGAAAGCTCTCTCCAGCAAAAAACAAGGCTGTGGTTCTATGAACAGGGCTCTATTTTCTCACGTATTACCCTTTACGCGCAGGTTGGAACAGCCTGTCAGGGCTTGGTTATTTTCCATAGTGGTGAGAGCTGGTGTCCATGTGTCCCAAAGCCCCCCCCCTTTTTTGGTCTAGCCTTGCCCTGTTTGCTCTGGTACCAGATTTCACCCCAATGACTTCATGGCATTGACATGGGCAGGCCTATGGCCAGAGCTTCTCTTCCCACCTGGGCCCCCCTCTCCTCCCCCTGGGCTGCAGCAAAGCAGACCCACAGCCCCCCTCCCTTTATTTCTGGTTCTTCTTATTTCAGACTCAACTAACCCAGAAAAGGAAGAATTTAGGAAAAAAGTGTCTCTTGGTACCATTAATAAAGAAAAGGATGGAAGAGCTGATGATCATTTTCGGGAGAACATTTAAACTAAAGAAATACTGTTTGGGGTACCTCAGAAATCCTGCTTTACGTGCAGATAATTGTTGGGTTAATCCCTAGTTATTCCTGGCTATTCCTTACAGCACATCCCTGAGGGCCAGCCTGGGAAGTGACTCTTCTGTCTGATTCAGACTCTCCGTTGCTCTGCTTCAGCCAGAAGGATGGGCTTTCAGCTTCATTTCACCCTCTTCTACCCCCACGTCTTCCTCCTGACTTTGCAGTCCTGTCTCATGGTCCATCTGATCTCCCAGATACCCAGGCTCCACCCATGGTGGCAGCATCAGTGCCTCCTACTTCTCATCCACTATACTCAGTCAATTCCACTCCTCTGCTCAAACACTATCTTTGGCTCCCTAGTGCTCATACAGACCTCCACCCAAATAATAGCCCATTTGTCTTTCTAGCCTAGTCTCTGGCCAATCTCTCACTATGCTGAACTCCTTTTCTTTCAGTAAAATTGGGCTACTCGCCTGCTCTGCCCATAGGATAGTGTCTCACCTGTGCACATCTGCTCATCCTGTACTGATAGCTTTATTTTCTGTTTTGCATGATGAACGCCTCCCCTCCAGGCCTGCTACAGCATCCCTGCAGCTCCTTCCATCCCTCTCTCCTACCATAGCCTTTTCCATTACTTCTGCTGTTTGGTTACTCTGTTGACTTAATGTCTGGTGTGTGCTCAATGTATAATCCAGGCAGAACCACCTACTGGGACAAGTAATTTGTCCTCAGATGAGAAGTGAAAACAGACCAGAAGGTATACACGTGCAAAGCTCTCTCCTTGGCCACAATCATAAACCATTTGCTGTCACTTCTACAGAACTACAGGCACCAAAACTCAGGCTGAGGCTCTTGCACAGAGAGGAGGTTTTGTGGCTTTCCAGTTGGGGAGAACCATCCCCACCTATGAGCCTCACTGGGCAGCTTTCTTGACATCTCTGCCCATATGTGTCACAGGTCCATCCTGAAAGAGCACATGGCTGAAGCCAGCATCTTTCTCCCACACCACCACCCTTTTCCAACATTCCCAACCTTGAGAATGGTGCCCTCATTTCATAGGCCCCGCCTGGACTGGAACCTGGGAGTCAGCCCGGACACCACCCTTTCCCTCACATCCCATCGATTGCCAAGCCCCACTGGGCTCGCTTCACGGATTCCCTCCTTCTCCACCACCATCACTCTTGTTTAGACAACCGCCTTCCCTCACCTTATTCACTGCAGCAGCTGCTAACTGACATTCTACGATCCCTTCTTCACCCAGAAGTTAGGATAGTCTTTTTAAAATGAATGCATAACCCTAGTTAAAATACTTCAATGCTTTTCATCACCCTTAGGATAAAGGTCTGAAGCCCTAACGTGGCCTGCTGCCCACTCAGGCCTCCCCTCCGCCAGCTATTATCCCTTCTGCATGCAGAATGACACCTGTGATGCCCTGGTGATGCCCGTGTGCTGGCAATAGCATTTGGAGCAGAGATGTATAGAGGACCAGAGTGGGGATGTTGTGCTTTAGAAATCAAACAGCTTATCAATGAAGCTTGGATCTTGGGTTCCAGATAAAGGCACTTGCTGTGGCCTTTGTAGCCCTATTTCAGGCAAGCAGCTTGCCCCGGGAGGAGGGCTGGCTGTTACTTTGGAGAGGGTCCTGGAAGTAAGGAAGCCCCCAGCCCTCATGGGGAGGGGAGTCAGGAGCCAGTGTGGGAAGGGCTGAAGGGAACTACAGCTGCCCGAAAACCCACCACCTGCCCCTGGAAGCCCTCTCCTCTCAAGGCCCTCCTCTCCGCACTTTAGAGACAGACGCCTGAGGAATTCTCTAAAGTTAATTTCTTCCCCATTTCCTCCCAAAAGCACTTCCAGATCCCCAGCCCTCTTGGACATTGCTGATAATGTGTTTCTCCTAGATCGGCTCTGATAACACCGCCCGGGTGGTCTCTGGGATTTGTAGAGAAATAAAAATAAGGAAATGGAGGGTTTTGGAAAGGCAGTGTGCTGGGGCCAGAAGAATCCTGGACTGGGAATTGGTCCCGGACCCTGAGACTCTGAGCAGGTCACTGATCTCTCTCTGGGCCTCAATTTCCTCACTTGTAAAGAGAAGTGAATGACTTTGAAAAACAATGTGGCTGTATCTGGTAAAGTGTTGAATGGCCCCCAGCAAAGCCACCCCTCTCCTGGGCATGTCCTAGAGAAACACAAGCGATTAAGGAGGAAGGGGTGTTCTCTCCAGCACTGTATATACTACTGGAAAAGGAAAAGAAAACCTAAATATTTGTCAGGAGAAGAGTGGAGACACGTTGTGGGTATCAAATTGCAGTACTTCCATCAATGAAATACCATACACATTGAGCACGGATGAACTTGACCTCCAAACCAAGCTATGCCATGAGTGACTCTCATCCTATTGAGGGGGAAAAAAGCAATGTACAAAGAATTTTTCCAGGATAATTCATTCATATAAAGTTAGAGACTTGTAAAACAACATGGTAACATTGTTCAGGGAATACGTACATTATAAAGAAATGCACGAGAGTGATAATAGAGAGGAGGGATGAGGTGAAGATGGGGGTCATTGGAGGTTTGGCTATATTAAGCTGGGTGGTAGGTATGCCAGGTTTATTTACTTATTTATTTTTATAACAACGTGATTGACATATAATTCACCTATGCAATTTATCCATACAATTTGATTATTTCTAGCACATTTGCAGAGTTGCGCAACCACCCCACAATCAATTGTAGAACATTTCATCACCTCACAAAGAAATCCAAAATCCCTAGCCGTTGTCCTCCGCTTCCGCGCCCCCAACCCTTCCAGCCCCAGCCACCTACTAATCTGCTCTCTATCTCTATGGATGGAGTGTGATGTTTTCGGGTTTGTCTATGATATAGTGAGTACTTCATTCCTTTTTATTGCCAATAATACATTATATTACATTTATACCTCTTTGAATATCTCACATATTTCAATATTAAACACTTTTAAATTAGGAGGTTGATTAGAGGATGTTGTTAGATTAGAGAATGTTGAAGGAATCCTGACTGACACTGTTGTACTCAGTGGACACTCTCCACCAACAAGGATGTGTTATTGTTTGGACTAAGCTCCTGTGGGGGGCAGGTGGCCTTCAGTCACCCCTGGGCTGGCAGCAATAGTCCCAGGCATACCAGGACCCATGTCCAGAGGGCCCAACCCTGCTCGGCTAGACTCCAACACCAATTCGCTCCTGATGCTATGCTTCCCATTTCCCCTCCTCTGCCCCTCTCAGCGTCACCCCCTCTGAGATGGCTCCCATGGCTCTCCCAGGCCTGGCTGATGGCCCTTTTTGGGAGTAGCAGCCAGGCATTGAGGGCTGACAGCCCTGCAAGGTCCTTAACTGTTCTGTGTATCCATCTCTGCCACTGTGAACTGAAGGTGCTAGTGCCTGCTGACAGACCAGGCGCGAGTATTCAGTGAAATAAGCTCTGTGTCCATGGTCCACAGTCTTGCCTTGTTCTGGATCCTCTTTTATGTCTCTGACTCTCCCACTACAGGAAGGCTGTCCTGGGCAAGGCTGGGCTATCTGTAGGGAGGTGTGATTGCCCAGCTTTAGTAGCAGTGGTACTCAGTTGACCTGCTCAAGGAGATGCCAGGTAACCTAGCAGTTAAAAGTCTGACTCCCAGTAATCCTGGGTTCAAATCCCAGGAATCCCATTCTACTCCTTAGTAGTCACGCGACTGTGATAAATTACTCTCTTGACCTCGTGTGAAATGAGGGATAATGATAGTACCGACCTTAGTAAGCCTGACACGTACTTGGCTCAAAACGATTTATTAGTTGCTATAACGATGATGATGATGCTGCGTGGAAAGGGGCTTCTGGTGTGATGGAGTCATGAGGAGAAGTTCAGCCTTCACCAAGTTGCATCCAGCCAGGTGAGATCCATGAAGAGACGCCATGTCGTGTCGCCAAATGCGATGGAGAAATGTGGCTGAGGCTGCAGAAGGTGTTGCCTCCCTCCTACGTCCCTCTCTGCCCTGTTGGAGACGTAAGTCATTCCAACTCAATAAAAAATTCTGGAGGCTTCTATTTATAGGGACGCTATGCAATGCACTGCAAGAGATGCAAAATGATGCAAGGGATGCCTGCCCTCAAAGATGTGATGCAGCGTTTGCTGTGGGGTGAGGGGGTGGCCTCTGTTTGAGCCCCAACTCTCTGCGTCTAGCTCTTCAGCATTGGAAAAGCCACTTAACTTCTGAGTTTCCATTAGCTCATCTCTTCTATATAAATAATGACCTTACAGTGTTATTGCAAAACTTCTTTGTGAACCAAGGGATACTATACAAATGAAAGCTATTAGAGGAAGAGGAATTGGATGTGCCCACAATCCAATTATACAGTAGAAGGCGGGCTGTGTCGAGTGCTGTGGAATATAAACAAAGGGCCATGGACCTTGGCAAAGGGAGAGTTAATTACACGTGGGGTGATGGTTGGCTCCTTGGAGGGGATGTTTGAGATCACTGCTGATGCTTAGGATTAGAGGGTCTTGGAACCCTGATTTATGAAGAAAGACTCGCCCCTCCTGCACTCTGCTGTCCCCAGCCCCAGCCTAGAACAGGAACCACTCGGTAGTGGGGCTTTTCATCAAGGTCATGTTTGTGCCCCGTATCCATATGGAGATAGGCAATTAGCCTCGCTCTGTGCCCTGAGAGGGGAAGGGGCCACATTTGTAGCAGCTGTTGGTGGAGGTGGGAGTGACTCTGGAATTTTGCAGGAATTTGAAAGAACAAGGGACAGCTGTCCGGCTGTGGACTCGCAAGGACAACAGAACTCACGGGGCATTTATTCCTCCCTGTCTGTCCAGCTCCCTGCCTCAGACAGGCCAGCGGAGAAGACCAGGGGGAAGAAGATATGGTTCTGCCCCAGGTCCTGGGAGAATCATCCACTCCTGTGATGAGTCCACACATTTGTATCACACACTTACCTGTTAGAGCTTTTTCCTTAAAACCTGCCCTATGAGGACAGGAACTGTGGCCAGAGTAAACCTTTTTACCCCAACCCAGCAGAGGCAGGCCAGGGACCAGTGGCCAGACTCGGGGCTGCCTGTGTGCTCTTCAGGGCTCCAGGCTGCCCCTGGGCCAAGCTGGCATGTGACCTGGGCACAGCAGGGATTAATAGCTACTCCAGGCCCAGGCCTGTGCTCAGTCCTTTGGGGGTAAAAGGTGACTCAGACACAGTCCCTCCTATCCAGGGTTAGGTAAGAGTTCGGTAGTAGTATAAGCATCACATCGGAAAATGCAAGAGACGGAAGATGGTTACTTTCAAAGGGAGGAATCAGGAAAGGCTTCATGGCAGAAGTGGCATTTGAAGTAGGCCTTCAAAGACAAGTCATCAGTTAATGAATATAAGGACATTGCAAGCAAAAGAAACAGTGTAATAAAAGTATGGAGACCTAAGAAATATGCTTCTCCACACACTTTCGGAAAGGAGGAATAATCTAAAATGCCCGAGACAAGCTCACACGGAGGGATGGAATCGGAGATAAGGCTGGGAAGAAAAATCGGGGGCGAGGGATCCAAACCATGGAGGGTGTTAGCCACCTCCCCGAAGATGCCATGGAAGGCTTCTCAGAAAGGGTATGACAGGATCCAGCTGTGCACACTGCAGGGTAGAGGACGAATTGGCGTGGAGGAGAGAAGCCAAAAAGAGGCTGCAACAATTCTGCTAAGAGCAGAGATGTGTAGCAACATGTGCAAGGGGCGGGGGAGTGGTAAAATTGATGGGCGTTGGCCACCTGGTAGGTGTGGGCAAGGAAGGAGTCAAGGCGGTGGTTAGCCGGGGAGCCCTGGTAAGCGGTAATGATCATGGCATGTGTTCATGTTGACAGATGCCATCGTACTCGTGCGTTATATGCAGTAGTGCTTATATTCCCATCGAGCACTCTGTGATGTAGGTCTGCGGTGTTGATCCCCATTTTGAAGTCGAAGAAACTGAGGCTCAGGGATGTTCAAGGTCCATGGCTAAGATTCAGAGCTCGGACTTGAGCCCAAGGCTTCGAATGCCAGTACCTTTGTCCTTGGGGACAAAGCAGAGGGGAATAGGGCGGAGAGGAAGAACGCAGAGCTCTGTTTCAAACAGGCTGGGGCAGGGAGGGGATATGGGATGTCCCCGTGGAAACGCTGGGGCTCTGCGAGGGAGAGTGGGGAAAGGGAAGATCTGATGCTGTGGCTTCAGGAAGAAAGGCCTTACCTGTAACTGTCAGCTGCCTGGCTGCTGAGGTCACGGCTCAGGGCAGAGAGAGAGAACCGGGGTACATCTTGCCAGAGAGTCTGCTGGAGGCACTCAAGAGACTTTGTGCCCAGGGGTCTCCGTCTGTCCTATGGCCAGGCCTGGCCCTGTGTTTGCTGTTGAACAAGGGATTTGTCTAAGGTCCCTGCCCTAGATTCGGTAGAGGACCGCCTCGTCTAGCCTTTGCCTACGGTGCTCTGAAGAGTCCCAAAAGAAAATTCTACCACCGTGTTTCTAAAGAAACGCTAGGTGCTACTTTGGAGGGAGGGGGCAGTAAACAGGACGGGCCCTTGGCTCTAATAAGGGACTAAAAGGTGGGGCATGCTGGGCACATGGACACAGCCCTCAGTTCTTCCTCCCGGAGCCACTCGGCTACCCACTCCCTCACTAGCAGCTCTCGCTCCTTGTCACCCTCGGTCAGCCTCTCCCCTCAGTTACTCCCTGGCAGAGTCCAGTCCCACTGTCAAGGCATCTTGTGTGGTCTCTGACAGTAGTATGACTGCCCATTTTGCACCTTGCAGACTTCCCAACATACCTCTGAGGTTAAGACTCGTATTACCACGTTTTCCCTGAAACTTAAGAGTACTCCACTCAAGGATACAGGGTTAGGAAGTGACAGGGTTGGGACTGAGAACCAGCTCAGAAACATCAAAAGATACATCAGGAGACGCAGCCTTCCGATGTACTTCCTACACTGTACACTTGTGCTGATAGGTAGGTGCCCTGCATAGGCCCTCGACCCCTGAGATCCTAGCTACTATGAGGTGGAGCATAAGCCAGGTGGGACCAAGGTGAGGACAATGGTCGAGAGCCACACTACTGATGGCGGCCTGCACTGCTGGCGTTTGTACCTAGGGTACCAACCCCGGGGGACAGAGGGACCCTGTAGCCCAGTGGCACAGTGCTCTTTGGTGAGTGAGAAGCAGGAAGACCCCCCGGCAGAGGCCGTGGGTCCTCGCGTGTGTGTGTCGGGGTGGTGGGGTGCTGAGGTTGGTGGGGCAAAGGCAAGCAGGGGAGGGAGGAGAGAGCCTTACAGAAGAGTCAGAACCTGCAGTAGCAGAGTGGCGGCAGGGCCTGCCTGTCATTCTTTCCAGCTCGCTTCACAAACTCATTTTCGGCCTAACACTTCCTCCCACCCATCCAGCCTTTGCCATCTGTCCGTGTGGCAGGTATAGCAGGGGAGGTATTGTGGGAGTGCCTCTGATGGGACTGGGGGTGTGGCAAAAGGGGACAGAGATGGCGTGTCCTTGCACACGTGCAGCTGTCTGCATCAGCAGGCTGGCTCCTCCGCCGGGTGGAGACCCGGGGAGGCTCCTAGGCAGAGGGCTCTGGCAGTGCCTCCTGCCTCTTCCGCCTACCTACGTGGGGAAGATGTGCCGTGAGCCGGCCTGCCTAGGGCGTGCCCCACAGGCCCTGGAGGTTTCAGTGGACTCCAGCTCCCCACCCAGTGATGCGAACTGCCACAGGAGCCTAACACGCTGCGGCAAACCAGCAATGAACTGCCTTTCCCTCGTGGTGGTCCTGCGTCTGGACGTGGTGGCCGCATCAACACGCCACGGCGGCCTTGCCCACTCACAAATCGTGGCTGATGTCGGTTCTGGCTGTTGGGTCTCTGCACTGTTCTCGTGCCAAGTGCTTGGCAACATCGCCCCTGGCTGCGTCACTCTTGCCGATTGGCTCTCAGAGACATTGACCGCTGTGCAGTGTTCTGTTTTCACCTTGGAGAATGAGGATGGCAAAGGGGTAGATGAGTCGCTAGACTGAATGTGTGCCAGCTCTGAGAGACAACACTGGAAGTCCATGGAGATGTTTTTTATAATTTCTGTTATTTTGGAGTCATGTACCCCTTTCTCCTAAAAATGTGGTGTTCTGGATAACCAAGGTTCCGTTCTGCTTAAGTGGGGTCGTACACATCTGTGTGCCCACCATGCCTGATTATTTACATACGTAGATCGTTCACTTCTCACTCCTACCTCAGCCTTTTGTTTCTTCTTCACCACCCATGAGAAAGAACTTGACTTTAGAAAGTCCCTTCCACTCTAGAAGAATCCAGCTCCCATCCCTTACAATTATAATACTGATATCTGCCAAGCGTTCCCCAACTTAGCTGAGTAAGGAGCAGGAGGGGCAAGCTAGGCATTAAGAGAGGAAGAATAAGGAGATGTCCTGCAGGGATGGAGGGGGGCACGTGCCTCTTCCTTACAGCTGCCAGATCCAGGTTGCAACACCAAAGGGACATCAGAGGTCACCTTGGGCAGGATGGGGCAGCAGCAAACCCTTTCTTTGAAGGCGATCCTCCACGAGTCCAACATGTGCCTCATATAAATGCAAGAGCAGAGCCCTCAGGTGGAATTGGTGAAGGGCTAGGGGACTTAGTGTCCAGGGTGTGTCCTACACGTGTCCACCTCCAGGCATCTCAGAACTCTAAGAGCACAATATATAATCTTTGGGTGTCATCCAACCCGTTCGTTTTGTAGTTGGGAAAATGAGGCCCCAAGAGGGAAAAAGGAACTTGCCCCAACCTGCACAGCTAGATGGGGAATGGCTGGGTTCTTTCCTCCATGTCTTATCCCTAGAATGAGTCCCCAGCACCACTACTGGGGTCATAGGGAGGCAGGACTTCTATAGAAACTAGCAAAGCACAGGGATGTGAAATAGCCCATTGGTGGCCAGCATCATAGTCCTGATGCCTCCTGAAGCCAAGAGCTCCAGCCAAGCTGGGTGTCTGGTTCCAGATTCATCTGTCCATGAGACAGCCCATCCTTCCTAACAGAACAAAAGATGCTGCCACATCCCTAAAACTGATTGGCCCTTGAAGCCACCACCCACCACACAGCTACATCTAGGGCTAAAGTCAGACCCAATCTCTACTCTCCACTGTGCCTTTCTTCCTCTCCCTGTCCTTGCTTCTGTGGAGGGCCGGGGTTCCCTGGAGAGTCAGAAATTGGCCTTGACTCTCACTTCTCCTCTATCCTTTGTGCCCATCCCCCTTGTGGAATAGACGCCTATGCTGTAGGATCATGTTTCTGTAAAACAACAGTCTCAAAGATTCTGCTAGAATGAAAAAAAAAAGAAAGAAAGAAAGAAAAAGAGAAAGAAAAGAAAGAAAGAAAGAAAGAAAAAAGAAAAAGAAAGAAGAAAAAGAAAGAAAGAAAAAAAAGAAAAAAGAAAGAAAGAGAAAGAAGAAAGAAGAAAGAAAGAAAGAAAGAAAAGAAAGAGAAAGGAAGGAAGAAGGAAGGAAGGAAGGAAGGAAGGAAGGAAGGAAGGAAGGAAGGGAAGGAGACATGCAGAGAAGGAGCCAGATTTTATTATCCAAAGGAAGCTCAGGCTGAAAGCCCATTTCTAATGTTCATTTTAACAGCTCTGCAATGGAGCTGGATGTTACTCATAGCATTTACCCACCTTAAAACCCCTCTGAGGATAAAATGAGTCATTTTCTTGGTCTTGGGAAACTCCAAGGTCTCCCAGCCCTTCTCCATTCCTATGCAACTCTGGTCTTGGTCATCCAACCAGCACAGGAGGCTGGATCCTGTGCATTGGTTACCCTTAACATGCCATCCATGGTACCCTGGACAACGTGAGGTCTGCCCTTGCTCCAAAGCAACACAGACAGCCCCTTCCTCATGTTGCAAGGGGCCGCAGGAGACAGTAGCGGCCACACATCTGCTGTCTTCCCTCTGCTACTCATGTCAGAGCCGGACAGGCCTAGACAGAATCTAGTAAGAATCTGGGCTTTAACAGACAGAGTCTAAGACCCGAATACAGGAAGAGGTTCTTTCAGGGTCACCTAGCCATTTCTGGAAGCACCTCTACTACCAAGTGTCAGGGTTGTCTGTTGACTGAGTTCCAGGATCCAATTGTCACAAAGGGCGACCTCTCTGAGGCTCGGCTGGTTTGGTAGTACTTCATTTTGCCACAGTTCCAAGACCATACCAACAGTACTAAGTGAGGACTTACTGGGCAAGAGCACAGGCATTCAGGAGGATACAGGCCTCTTTGCAAAGGCTTCAGATCTGCTCTGGAAGATATGGGCGAGCCCTGGCTCTTGTGCACACTGTGTGACCCTGATTCTCTGGGCCTCAGCTCCTACATCTGTAAAATGGGGCTATGACAGCCTCACTGAGTGACTGGGAGAGGCCATTGAGTTCACCTGTGTAAAGCTCTCTGAAAGCTCTAAAAGGTATTGCCGTTTGCTACAAACATGCCAGTTATTAATTTATATTTATGAACAAGACCTGACCTGCACCCCGCCCGCCCCCCGCTTCCAGAAGCCATCCCCTAACTGAGCATCTGAGTGAGCAGTGTCCACAGAAAACATTCTACCATTTATGACCTACAATTTGTACATGCCAGCTGTGGGATTTAGAGAACGTGTTGGTCTTAGAAGCCTCGCGGGGCAGGTGACACCTTCATTCATTCTCATGGGCAGGTGCTGTGCTAGTCTTTAGGGACATAAAGGTCAACCTGACAGATAGGTCTTGTCCTCCTGGGGCTTTCAGTCTAGTGGAAGAGAGAGCTAATAATCCATAAAGAAATAAATGTGAAAATGTCCATTGATTGTTATGACAAAAATGAATTAAGGGCATATTTTCTATGGGGTCTGCTGAGGGAGCCGTGGTATCACCATGTTTCATGGCGTTCATGAGAAGGGAACATTTGAACTGAGAAGAGACATCCAACCACGCGCAGAGTTAACAGATGATTCAGAACTTGAAAAATACCTGGACTAAGCCTGGCATAAAATAAAGCACTATAAAGTACCTATTAAATAAATTTATTAAATAAATAAAACGGAAGATGGGGAGTGAGCATTCTAGTCAGCAGGAGGGTGCAAAGGCCCTGAGGTGGAAATGGGCTTGATGTCTGAAGAAGAGAAAGAAGTTCAGAGTGGCCTGATGGAATGAGGGAAAGGGAGAGAGAAGAGAAAGAGCTCAGAGAGGTGATGGGACCAGCCCTGTGGCATCTCCCGTGACTCTGGCCTGTGGGGTTTATAAATCTCACCCTCAGTGAACCAGGAAGCCACTGGACGGTCTTAAAAGGGAAAGCCATATGCTCAGGTTACATTTTACATTCCTCTTGGTGCTGATTGACAATTGATTACAGGCTCGGGTGACTGGGGGAGCAGAGAAGCATGGGGAGAGAGAGCATGTGGTAGGTGTCCAAGTGAGAGGCGATGGTAACAGAAGAAATGGGAGAGTGGACAAACTTGGGATGTGTTTTGGAAGTGACATTGGCAGGCCTTGCTGATGGGCTGCCTGTGGGGGTGAGAGACTGTGAGAAGCCAAGCAGGACTTAGAGCTTTTTAACAGGAGCTGTGGCCTGGCGTGGGCCCTGCAGGGGCCGGAGCTGGAGAACAGCTTCAGCTGAGGTGCTGGCTGGGGCAGGTTTCCTGGCAGGACAGGGACAAACTGGAAGAAGAGTCTGGAAGGAGCAGCACTGAAGGAGCCTGATTACTTAGGGGTCCTGTAGTTCACACGTCCCCAGCTGTGGCCCATGTTTGCTAGCATGAGCAGTCAGTCGAATGGCTTAGTGTCACTTCTTGTTCATCAGCTCATGCCTGTCCTGTTCAGACACAGAAAGGGGCCTGGGTTTGGGGGCAGGGAGAGACAGCAGCCTGTCTTTGCAGCTGTGGTGGGAATACAGCTGTGGGCTGATGTGATGCAGAGGTCCCCGAGTCAAAGATGTCCTGAGTTCCCCCTCCCACTGTGGCAGCCTTTGGTGCCTTTCCTTCTCTACTCCCCAAATCCTAGGATGATGGGCCCCGCTTTGAAACTTGAGCAAGGTAAGTCTAGGACAAATGAAAGGAAGTCCTGCTTCTCAGTGCCTTGGGGGCTCAGGGGACTGGTTACCCTACAAGGTGGTCCAGACTGGGAATATCGTGGAATCCCAAAGGGATCTGGGTAAAAGCATAAAATGTGGAGCCGTTAACAGCTCCTGAGAGAAAACCTGGGATCTGTGTGACCTTTAAGTTGACGTCAGGGAAGAAAGCAGTCCCTTGAGACTTCTGCTGGCAACGGAGTCTGGAACCTTCCTAACGTAGCCCATTATTCCTCTGCCCCACGGGTCTCATACTCTTGGGCGCCAGAGCTGGAGGGGCCCAGACTCTCCTTTCACCCAGGAGGACATTCCTCTGTCGCCCCTCTGCCTGAAACCCCCCACTGGTGCCAGAGCCTTCCCGACAAAGCCCAACTGGGCCCATCTGTCCGGTCTTTCCCCATTCCCCTGACGCAGCTCCGGGCCTTGCTACAGCACAGCCTTCCTAGGACTCCCTCCCTGCTGCTCCTCGGCCCCTGCTCTGCCTCTACCAGGTCTCCATATCTCCATCTTTGCCTGTTAACTCTCACCCTTCAGATTGGGCCTTAGTTGTAATCTCAAGGAAGTCCTCCCCATCCCCCCAAATGCCACTGATGAAAGCTTCCTTATATTTTTCCTGTCCTCCAAGCATAACCTTATCCAGCCGTGTTATCAAGGCCTGTTTACACACCAGTCTCCTCTCTAGACAGTCAGCTTTGTGCCCTCCCCAGCCCCTGGCGTGGAGTAGACACTCCACAAATCATCACTTAAGGTATCAGGCCAAGAGGACGGATTTGCCTTGCACAAAATCACAATAACATCCTTTCATTCATTCATTCATTCATTCATGTCTGCATTCAACTTGTATTATTGAGCACCCACTCTATGCCAGGCCTTTTGCTAGGTACTGGGAACCCTAGCGTGAGCAAAACACAGCCCTCGCCCTCACAGAACTTAGTTTAGTTAGGGAGGGGACAGCCATCGATCTCACCAGCTAAAGTAAAATGGAAATGGTGACCAGCCCTACCAAAGGGAACTATAGGGTTCCATGAAAAACTAGAAAAAATCCTGAGGGTCAAAGAGGTCCTGGAAGGTTCCCATGAGGAAGTGATCCTTGAGTGGAAATTGACTAGGCAAAGAGGGAGGGAGAGCCTGCCAGGTTAGGGGAACAGCATTTGCAAGGACCCAGGGGTGGGAAGGAGTGTGGTAAGAATGAGGAATAGAAGGAAGAGCAATGTGGCCAGAGCTGGGACCTTGCGAGGCGAGAGTGGTAAGAGATGAGGTTCGGAAGGTCGGCTGGACCATGTGGGGCTTTGTGGACCATGGTAAGATTTTGTCCTTTACCTTGAAAGCAATGGAGAGCCCCCAAAGGGTATCAAGCAGAGTCATGACCTGATCAGACTAGTGTCATGAAAAGCTCACTGGCTTCTGTATATAGAGCAGGAACCAGAACCCAGGTGCCCTCACACTCGGACCCCCACATGATGCCCATATTCTGTAGCTCCCCCCACCCCAAATTACTGCATCTCTCTGAGGACCACCTTCCCCCCCACACACACACTCCCCCCGCCTCATGCAAGCACTCATATGCCCATGCTCATTTGGGTACTAATGTCATCCCCACCCTGAATGCTGGCCTTCCACGAGGCCACAGCTTCTCTACGCCCTGTCTCCAGCAGCAGGACAGGCTGCAGGTGCCCAGATGCTGACCCCAATGTGCTGCCGGGGGCCGTGGCTGCTTCACTCAGTTTGCTCCTTTGAGGAGCAGAGAACCCAGCTCCCTGACAAATCCTCTAGGTCTTACTGTGTGAGGGTTTCAGACAGGGGCAGCAGCATTTATACCAGAGCAGTGTCCCTTATGTGCCTTGGGTCTGCACACGTGAATCGGTGCCAGGACCAAGCAAGGTTAAGTCTTCCCTGTTGCCTGGGCTGCAGAAATGCAGTGAGAGTAAACCGTTTATGTTCTCTGGCTACCGAGCCTATGACCAAAGATTTCCTACAAAATCATGGCTGATGGGACCATCTCCTCCACTACCCACTGTCGCAGCACAAGAGGAGGCCCCAGGGAAGTCTAGAGTCTCACGCAAGGCAGTCACTCTGCAACGAAATATCAGAAGATTCAGTTGGTAGCTGTGGAAGTCATGGGCAGCTAGGTCTCACCTACTTTAAAGGATGTTTAAAACCACAAAGTGCATATGCTGGGTGAATGTAACCTGGAGAGAGAGGTGCCCAGACTGTCAATGACGGCAGTCCTGGGGAGGCAGGTGGAATTGAGCCTCAGCTCCTGAGTTGATTTACTGCCTGCAGTGATTTGGGTCTGGAGGGCCTGGGCTCCATCTGGGGGATCCCAAGAGAAGTGACTTCATATAGGTCTTGAGAGGTAAGTAGAAAGTTTACTTGCGAGGCCACAAGAGAACTGTATTCTGTTAAGGTCTCATGCCTAATTGTTATCTGATTCTCTCTCCTGCAGTTTCCTTATTTACAAAATGGGACATTTAGTTGGATGGTGCCCAAGGCCTTTCCAAGCAGCATCTCTGGTCTGTTCAATAGAAAGCTCAGGATGTCCCTGGAGGTCTCTCCAGCCTCCTATAACTTCTGTGCCCAGTGGTATACAAGCATCCAGGGAGGATGGAGAAGTCACAGAAGGGGTACTCAGGGCCCTAGGTAGTAAGGATGTAGCTTGAGCAGATGGGGCCACTGCCCAAGTCTTTGGGAGCTCTGGCAGCCTCTGAGCCAACAAGCACCTCCAGTTTCCAGCTCCTCACCCTGCCCAATATTCGGAACCCAGGACAATGCTCCTGGTTTCAGTATGCCAGACCCACTCAGTCCCAGAGGGTCTGTGGGAAGTAGGTGGTAAACCTCCTTCCCAGCCTCCTGACAAAGTCTACCGATCTGTGGCCGAGCTCTCTCCTCCTACTCACCCTTCAGGCCTTAGAGGATGCCTCCCATCCAAGGGCAACGGGCTCTAACTCAACCCTAGGCTAGGTTAGGAACCCCTAGGTTTTAGTTCCAACACAGCCCCTCGCACATAGTAGGCCCTTAGCATATGGCAATTGACTCAGCTGAGGTGACAAAGGCCCTTGATCTTTAGCACACATGTTCCACTCTGCTCCAAACAGGCCTTGAGCATGAGCAAGGATGAGGAAACACATCTCTCCTACGTCCCTGAGAAGCCACCTCGGCATCCTCCTCCCCACCTCCTGCCACTGTCTCACTCCCACCATCAGCCAACACCAAGCTTCTTGTCACAGCCCCCTAACAACTGCTCCTTCCTCCCACCTGCTGCCCTCCATCCACTCTCCCCTTTGCAGTTAGAATGGTCTCTCAAAAGCACAACCCCAATCAAGACACCCTCTTGCTGGAGGCTTTAAATTCCCCCAGGATGCTTCCAAGATCTCATTCTTGCTCAGTCTGTTTTTTTTTTTCCTACATTCTAGCCACACCAGCCTCGGCATTCTCCAATCAGCAAGCCGCTTCACTCCTTCCTCTTCCTCATTCTGCTGTTCCACACCCCAGCAGGAATCAGCTTCAGATCACCTCCCCTGGAAAACCTTGCCTGCCTCCTGGACCCATTCCTGTACCCATTCTCAGCACTACCTCCACTCCCTATATTTCGGTCTTCCTCTAACTCAATTCCAACATCCACCAGCATCAGAATCGTCCTGTCTGCTTGGAAGTGCACATGCGTAGGCCCCATACCAAACCCACAGCATCAGAATTTCCAAGGGTGTGGCCTAGAAATCTGCATTTAGAGCCACCTTCCAGGTTGTCCTTTTGCCTAGGATGACCTGGAAGGCGGCTCTAAATGCAGATCTGAGTTTTGAAACCACTGTTTTATAAATACGTTTCATTGTAGTGCATTTTTTAATTCTTTTCTCTCTTTCTCTCGCTGGACGGTGCATTCTTGAGAGCAGGTCCTCGGGCAGGGACAGGAGCAGTGCCTTGCTGTCTGTTTCCTCAATGCTTAGCACAGGGCCTGGCACAGAGCCAGTGCCCAGGCAGTTCTGAATGAACCGTTCCTGGACATGGCACAGTTCCCATGCCCCCCTCCTTCCAGCCCATGCCGGAAATAACCTTTTATGAAGGCTTTTGCAAGCGGTTTGTGATCTCTCTGGGAGGCCCTGACCGTTTCTCTTGGTTACAGGGGAAATCAAGTTGACTGGCCCAGCCCGTGGTGACAAGGGGCAGGAGGTGGCCCCAGGACAGGGAGCCTGGATGAGGAAGGGGTCTGGTTGGGCTTAAGGGGGTTGGGGGTGAGTGTCCTGGTTCCTAATCAACAGGAAGGGCCTTCTTCCTCCAGGATCACTTTTCAGCCCAGCTGCTTGGCCATAACCTGAGCTGGGGTTGGGACAGTGGGGGAGGGGCGACGACAGACAGACAGGCTGATGGGGAAGCTAGCGTCTGGACAGACAGCCACCGGGCCCTACAAGCCTGCCTGACTCCCACACACACCCCCAGTGCTCAGGGAAGGCCCTGTCCAGGGAGAAAGCTCAGCTGGTAAGCCCATAACACCCTCCTGCTCCCCTCCCCCAGCCCTTTCCTCCCCTCTTTCTGCTCTCTCCAAGCTCAGGGACATTCAATCCTTCCTTTGATGGACAGCCAAGAAAAGACTTCTTCCACATCCTAAATTTGTTAGCACCAGCTAATCATCTTAACCTTCCTCCCTCCTGGGCTCCCAGTAGGCGCCTCCTTAAAGACACAGGGTGCATTTTTAGTTCTCAGCAAGGAACCCAGGAGAATCATCCCCTGGAGGTCCCTCTGTGCAGTGGCTGCTGCTGAAAGTGGATGTGCAGGCATTTGAGGTGGGGCATAGGTGGCAGCTCTGCTTCTTGGGATCCTCTGGTTTTCTCTCCAGTATTCTTAGCTGGGGCTTCCCAGGAGTAGCCAAGGTCTTGCGAGGGGCCCACCCTCAGGGTGTTGCTAAAAAACTGAAGGGGTCAAATCCCAGGTGAGGCAAGCAAGTCCCTTGCTCAGACGCCCCTTACCCCTCTCCTATTTTCTCCTCTTCTATCGCCCTCTGTTCCAAGTCTCTCCCTCCTTCCTCCCCTGCTCTCTTCATGATAGCCACTATCTATGGCATACATTACAGTGTGCCAGGAACCGTATTTGGGGCTTGATTCCATCAACTCTAGAACCCCAAGAAGTGGAAATTCTTGTCGCCATTTTACAGATGAGAAACGAAGGCTCCAAGAAGTGAAGGAGGGCATCTGCATATAGAAGGTCATCCCCTAAACGTCAGGGCTGGTGTTTGGGTCCAGGCCTGACTCAGGAGCCATGCTGTTGAACGTGCCCCATCCTGTCTCTGAAACACATGCATCCGTACTGCTCACGCATGCTCGCACCTTAGGTACAAGGGACCTGCTGCAGTCTGTTCGATGAAATTGCCCCTGTAAACACCTCGTACAGGACCCTTCAACACATGAGTGCCCCTTTCTTCATCCCATCCCCACATCTCTCTCTCCCCTTTCTCCTTCCCTCCCTACTTACAACCCAGGTGAGAAGAGCCAGGACAGAAGAGAATGTAGCCCAGATTCATCCTGGCCCTAAGCCTCCCAATAAATAACTGGTCTGTATATAAACCTCTGGCTCTGCAGTATCTCAGCCTGTGAGGACAGGCGTTTGCAGGCGGAGGGATTAGGAGCCCTGGGAGGGAAGGACAGGGGCCTCCTGCCAAAGCAGGGAAGGGGCCCTTAATCACTCTCCCTTCACCCTCCCATCTGTGACCCAAAAAAAAGCAATCAGGCAGGCCCCACGAAATCAGTTAGGAAACTTAAAGAAAGTTCAATGGGTTCTTGCCATCAAGGTTCTCAGGGGGGCGGGACTGGCCCACTGGGAGAAAAAGAGGGGACCCTGCAGAGGGCTGGATCTGCCCCAAAGGAATGAAAGTGCCTCTGAGCCCCAGGGTGCTTGGAAGGGGCAGGAAGCACAGCCCTCTTGCCCCCCCCGCCCCAGCTCCACTATCCTTCCTTTCCCAGCTTGTCTGGGTTCCTAGAGTGGGGCTCTCTGGGCCAAATGGATTCTAAGGTCATTTACTCAAGTCTTCTAAGTCACAGAGGTGGGAAAGTCACTGGGATCAGCTGAGACTCTCGGGGGAGGGGGCAGGACGAAGGCAGAGGTTGCCAAGAATACGGATCAGATGGCCACATGAGTGTCACAAAACCAGACAGCTGAGGTTGCTGACAAAGTGTGAGCAAACTGTGGCCTGAAAGGAATTAAAATCACCCTGCAGCAAACATGGTGGCTTAGTAACATGAAGCAAAGATGCCATTTACTGAGTGATTTTTCAGGGCAAAATGCTTACATTCTTATATTTTTCATCCCATCCCCACATCTCTCTCTCCCCTTTCTCATAGCAATCTTGAAAGCTAGTACTATTACTGTCATTTTGTAAATACGAAGACTGACACTCTTCAGAGAAATTAAACTTGCTGGGGGCTTCATAGCTACTGAGAGTCTCTGAGATATGAACTCATGTCTGTTTGGCTCTAAAGCTCCTGCACAATGGTACTTCTGAGAACACCTCTGATTCACGTTGTAAGGAATGTTGAGAGTGTAAACAAATCCCACTCAACGAAAGAGAGAACAGCCCGACGACTGGCGTGGACTGATTTTCTGTCTCTCCTGGATGGCATCTGTTTCACGGGTCCTCCCCCCGCGTACTTCTGTTGTGTCTTTCTGGAGGCAGATGGACAAGGATGTTTCGTTGGACCAGAAAGGGATCTTCTCCCTTATCAAAACAGAATGAGGTGCCCAGCAGAAAGAAGCACGGGCCTTAGGGTGAGGCTTGCAGCCGGGCAAGTCTCCTTCATCGCCCTGATCTTCTCCCTCTGACAGCTCGCCTTCACTGTGCATATCATAGGCAGGGTGGACATTTTACAGCTAAGGGCTGCCACACTCAGCTGGCATTTTCTCCTGCAACACTGTGTCCATGGGATTTTCTGCCACTGTCCCCACCACCGGAGGTACCTTGACCCCCCTCCTCTGCCTGAGCCATTCACACAATTCATCTCTATATTCCTCTCTAGCTCAGATGGACTGGAATTGTCTTAACAGTTTTACCAAAAACAAAGAGAATTATTAACATCATTTTTAAATGTCATAAGATTTTAAAAAGTGCTTAAATCACAATGCTTACCAAAAAAAAAAAAAAAAAGGTTAGTTCCAGGACTCAGCCCCAATCTCTGGTGCCACCAGAGACCAGATGGGACTACCCTCTTCTCGAATCCCTTTCCCACTTCCTCTGGGAGGGCAGTTGGGGGGCCAGTTGGGTGGTGGACACCCTAGTTGCCTAGGCCAGGCCACGAGCTCCTGGGGCCTCAGGCAGCAATGCCACTCTTCTCACTTCCCTCCACCTCACCATGGGGCCACCGTCAGACCTGGCTCAGCAGCCCTTTGGGAAGAGGCAAGATTATTCTTGCATGATGACATGTTTCTATTCTTATTTATTTTCAATAAGAGGAAGGATGTTTGTCTTTTTTTCACATCTCCTTTTCATCATGCCCCAGCCCTCCCCAAGCCCTCCCCCAGCCCCAACTCTGCATGACTTTCTGACCCTGGGATCTGTTTCTTCAGAAACCAGCTGCATAGTCTTATATAGTCTTCAGGGGCTGGTGACAAGGATGGTATGCCCTGCTATCCTCCCAGGCTACCTCAACCTGTCCAGGGCAGGTCACCGTTGTGAACACCGAGTGACTCTCATGGGTGTTTTTTCCCATCTGCTGGCCTCTTTTCAGGCCTTACCCATGGTGAGCTGCCTTGGGGATCTCAGCTCCCCTGAATTGTCCCATCCCAGTGCCTGGGAGATACAGTGGTCCCCAGCCAGCTCCTGACTGAGTCACAGGTCAGGAGAGTAGCTTGGGTTGACCGGCCTGGATTCTACTGAATGTTTTATTAGCCACTGTCCTCATGAGGAGCTGTTAGCACATCAAAGCAGTATTTGTAGAGCCTGGAAAAGTAGTGACTGTGATAGACATTAGATGGTAGCTATAGTTACACCATAAAGTCCCCACTGGGGGATTGGAGGAGGTAGGGTAGATGGAGAGTGTCACTTTGGTTCTTGACTACAGGAAAGTAAGATGGTATCCAAATGTTCACATTCCTTAAAATTGATTTGTGCATTAATTCATGAAATCCTTGAGTCTGGAACTTTAAGTTTAGGCTACACAGCACAGTATAGGCAAAAGAGTGGGTTCTGGAATCAACAAGATCTGGGTTCAAATCCCAGTTTTGGTATTTAGAAACTGTGTGAAATTGGGCTCATTATGGACCTTCTCGAAGCCCAGGCATTGCTTCCAGTAGAATGAGGATTACAATCTTGCTCTTAAAAGCCTGATGAAGGGACCCGGACTACATGTATAAACTGCATGGTCAGGGGGACACTCAATAAATAAATTTCTTACCTCACAGGGCATGTCCAATGTGGGAGCCCTTTGAGATCTTCTAGGCCACCTCTACTTGGAGGAGCTGCCTTCTGGTCAGGATGGTGCTTGACTTAGTGCTGTCATCATGGTGACTATGTCATCCCTGACTCCTTGATTGTCTCCTACCGGTGGGCAAGAGGACAGGTTGTTCCGTAATGCTGCAGGACTGAGGCAGATGTGGTACCCTGGGAAGGTGACTTTGAAATGTGGGAAGGGAAGGGAAGGGAAGGAAGCAAAGTGGGCAAAGGCAGAAGTTGATATGTGATGCAGTTTCAAGGAAGGCCTCGGCCAACCCTAAGGTAGCTCTCGCACTGTAGTGGCCCTTCAGAGCTGTCCCAAGTTGGACTTGGGGCCAGATCACTAAGGTGGCCCTTGGACAAGGTGGTTCTATTTAAGGTTCTAATTCCTGGCAAGAACTGACAGTGGAGGCTGTGTGCGGCAGCACTTTCAGAGTCTGGGGGATTCAGTCCTACATCTCCTGAAGGGAAATCTGGGGGCACAGCACAGCACCCACCATGGGGCTTCCTACAGGTTGCCAGGCCATGGGCCAATGGCTCAAGACAAGAGCTTCACCTCTGCCTTCACTGAGGGGAGCCGCGGGCCCCTCTGGAAAACTTCAGGCCCGGGGAAGTTTCTGTATGGCATTCCTGTATACTCTTCAGAACTTGTAGGTTTGTTAGACTCAGGGAACACATCTGTTCCCTTCAGCTCTGACTTCTGAGGATTCCTCAGGCCCAGAGTAGTAGGAGAATCAGAGCTCTTCTTCCACCCCTGAGCCAAAAGATTTTGCTAGAGTCTGGACACCCCAAAGGTTTCCCAGCGCACTTAGGATAAATGCCAGTCTTGCCTTTTCTCCCTCATCTCATATTAATCTTTTCTTTTCTCCTAAAAGTCTAGGGCAGAGCTGCTTAAGAGAACTTTCTACAGTTATGAAAATATTTTATACCCGTGCCATCCAATACACTAGACACTAGCCACATGTGGTTCTAAATACTTGAAGTATGACCAGGGAGACTGAGGAACTGAATTTCTTATTTACCATAAATTTATAGATGGCCACAGGTAGCTAGTGGCTACCGCGTTAGACATCACAGCTCTAGCCACATAGGCCGTTTTTCTTTTTCCAGACACCCAAACTTGTTCCTACCTCGAGGCCTTTATGTGTGCTGTTACTTCTATAGAATTATTCTGTAGAATAATGATCCCTTGGATCCTCTCATACTGGCTCGTTCTCATTATTTAAGTTCTGCCTCCAACATCATCTCTTCAGAAAGGCTTTCCTTTACCACCCAAGCTAAAGCACTTTTGCGTTTTCTCTAATTCCAGCCACCTTCTTCACACTTTTACATTATACTTTAGCCTCCTCATAGCATTTATCATACCTGAGTTTTTCTCACATATTTATTTCTGTTTTTTGTCTCTTGCCTGTAGCTAATAGAATTATAGCAATGTAAAAGTTAATATTTACATGGCATTTACTATATGTCAGGTACCAGTGTAAGCATATCATACAGATTATCTCGTCTAATTCTCACAGCAACAACTTTATGAGGTAGATACTGTTTTTTCCCCCATTTTACAGATGAGGAAATGAAGCCAGAGGCTGATTTGTCTAAGGTCACACACCAGCGCACACTCTCTTTTTCGCCTCTCTAGCCCCAGCACCAACTTGGAACAGTGCCAGACACATAAAACAGGGCCGCATAAGTTAACCATTGACTATCTAGGATTCTGCTAGGTGGGGAGGCTGAGCTAGTGTGCGCCCAGACCTGGATACGGGCACTGGCCTTGCAGCTCTGTGGAACCCCAGGCTAGAATAGTAGGCGTTGGGCTAGGGCCAGTGGGAGTGCTCAATATGGCCAAGTTGCACCCACTTGATGCTGGTGGGCTAGGATGGGAAGAGGAGTGGGCCATACTGAGCTAAACTGGCCCACTCCTCTAAATTGGCAGTGAAGTGATGTTCTAGGCCAAGGTGGGCTTCCAGAGGCAAGCCTGGGCCTGGACTGGGGCTGTGGAGTGTGTTGGGTAGAGCTGGGCTGGGGCTGGGGCTGGAGGTGGGCCACGGGCAGGGGCTGGACCTGGGCTGGGCTGAGGCAGGGGCTAGGCCAGGGGCTGGGGCAAGGGGCAGGGGCTGCTAGGCCTGTGTTTATTGTGCTTTCCTGGTGCTCTGGGCAGAAAGGGACCAGAGCTTTGGAGACCACCCAGGCTTTTCCTCTGTAGAGAGCTCCCACACCCCCTGCACTGCCTCGGGCCGTCCAGCTGTAGGGGGGTGGGGTGTAGGGCTCTGCAGAACTGCAGTGGGGAGAGCCTTCTCTGCTATAAGCTCCTTCGTGTGAATCAGCACCTGATCACATAGCCTGGTCACCCCGGGGTGCCCCGCCCCTCTAACAGCATCTTCTCTTAATTAAAAAGTCAGGCAGGGCCTCCAGTCAGGAAGGGACGTTCCATGAGGAGGGGTCGCTGGCAGAGGCTTCATGTCCTCTTGATGTTGCCGTCCCCATTTCCTGTGGGCTCCACAGTTCACCACCTCCTGTGTGCAGCTCCCCACTCCCACCCCTGCCCTTCCCTCTGCACCCCGGGCTTAGAGGTGTGAAGGAGCTTTAGACAAGCAGCCTGAAACACAAGTGCTAGTTCCAATGAGGCCTCTTCTCTGCTGGGCAATCTGGAGCAAGCTTCTTAACCTCATAGCTAAAGTACAGTGCTCTGAAACTCTCAAGAGTTTATTCATGCAAAGTCCAAAGCAAGTGCAAAAAGTCATAACTGTGTTTATCAAAGGTTTTATGTTGACTCAATAGTTCTCCTTCTTTAGCCTAAGAAAATAATCTATCAAAAGTGCTAAATGCACAGATATTCATTGTCACATAATATATACAAAACATGGAAACTTCCAGATCTGGTAACTGACAAATAGGTAAATCACAGTATATTGCACGGCCATTTAAAAACTGTCATTTTGAAGGCTGCATACATGCATGCTAATTTTAATTCTGCACACTTAGGTATGCATGTGGACCAGGATCAGAGGGGAAAAGAGAAATGGAAACAGTTGTGTGAGAGCAGGGGGCTGGGGGATTAGGGATGATCCTTTTCCTTCACAAAATGTCCTTTAATGTTCTTAAAGAGCTGTTTTAACAATAAATAAATGCCAGGAAAAACAAACTCTTTTTAGAAAGCAAAGCCAAATATAAGATCCAAAGTGTTTTCACTAGTCTCAGCTGAAACGTATCCAGTTCCTTGGCTCCTTGTTCACCCCAGGACCCCAGAGCCCCAATACGTACTCATGAGGTCACACACGAGCCACGCAGGCCAGCCCTGCCCCCGACCTGTCTGGGCTGGTGTTTAAAATCAGAGCCAAACATCATCCTTTCCTTTTCCTTCTTCCCCTTCTCCTATCGTGTGTTTAAAGCTTTCTTGGTTCAAAAGATAGTGATTTCCATCTATCTCTGCTTGCCACCAGATGCTGGTTAGAATTTCTACATCCTCAGTTATGAAAACTCTTTAACTTCCGCTAAGACCCTGGCCAAGGATGGCAAATATGTTTCCTCACAGATGTCAGCTCTGATCGATCGGTCGTGGCTGCCAAAAGTACAAGAAGTAGCACTGAAATAGATTCATTGCATATGCCATGGACCCTGGGTAAAAGAGCAGTGGTACAGGTCCCAGGTATTTGCTATCCCAGAGTAGTCTGGTTTAAATGTAGGGCTCTGACACCTAGGATTTCCTCTCAACCCTACCAGTGCTTTTCTGGAGAATCCTGGGTACTTCATAACTTTGTTCTGTGTAAGGATGGGTGGATGCAACCAGTTCTCCAGGAAGCATGCTGGTGTAGAAAGAGGGTGGACTCTGTAGTCTGATGGACCCAGGTGATAATCGCAGTTCCATCATTTATTATTGACCTTGGGCAATCTATTTGATCTTATTGGACCTTGGAGTTTTCATCTGAAAATTAGAATACTTGCAGATAAAGTGTGTTATGAAGATTAGAAACAGTGAATAGAAAGTACCCAGCCTGACACATGATAGCTGTTATCCTGGCCACAGTGAGGTTCAGGGGGCTCGTAGTTCCATTCAGGAAGGTGGTATCATTCAGGCAGGTGGAGTGATTTAGGCAGGTGGTGTGGAAGAAGGCCTATATGGAATTGCTAGGCCACCATCTATATAGGCTATATATTCCCTTATGGCTCCCTGGCCCACATTTACATAAGCACGCCTTAACCACAGCCTTGAGGCCTAATAAGACAGCTGCTTTAGACATGATTAATTAAAGGTGAAAAAAGAAAACTTTTCACATGATTATGCTATTATAAAACACTCCATATTATAACCAAGCATTAGCATTTATTAATTACTAATCATGGTATATATTCCTAATTGTGTACAATTTAAATAAGCTTTAAGAAAAATAGATACCCAGGGATAATGAAGTATTCACTAATTATCAGTTACTCCCAATCACTGCTTGGCAGGCCTTAGTAAATTTACTTTCTAACTCCTTGACATCCTTAGGCTTTGGCCTTGTACAGCGTGCATCTTTACCTCCGGGCTTCCATGTCCAGTGGAAAGGAGGGAGGCAAAACGGGAAAGATGTAAACACACTTGAAGACGGCATAACCAAACAATCCCACACTTAGTTAGAGCTAACTCTCAAACACAAGGTCCGCTTCCAAACATTGTTATGACATTGTTCTTTCACAGATCTTTAATGTAGTTGATAGCCAGTGGACCCAGCCCATGAATATTCATTCATGTATTCAGCAAGGACTTTCTGAGTACACATTCTGGGCTAGCGGTTCTGGGTGGCAGAATTGGAATAGATCAGGCCTGGAAGCTTCCTAGAGATTATGTATCGTGAATTAGCAGCTTGAGGAACAAATGCAGCTTTGTTTGGCTTGTTTTAAATTTTCTTAAATTAATATCAACATTTAGAAATCAGAAGATTTTACATGAGCTATCCAAACTTTCGTTTGTTGATTTTTTTGTTTTTGTTTTTGTGTTTGTTTTTTTAAGGTCTGACAATAGTGGGCCTTCATCCCCACCTAGCAGTAATAGGTTGGGGTTGATGAATGATAACTCCATTCAAGTCCTTAGCATTTCGCCACAGACTCTACCACTTCCTATTGACCTATACCTGGCCTACTTCGTTTGGTTATGTTACTTGCCTAGCTCATTATAAGCACTGCTGTTTGCAGCACCTAATCTCTCTCAACTGCTCTTGGAGTGGTGCCTAAAGAATAAATGATCACATTGACCAGAAATCTTATAATCTAACAGAAAAGAAGGTAAAAAACAAAACAAAACAAGAACATGAAATTGCATCTGTACATAGAAATGAGGACCATCACTTGCTGCATATTTAGAGGGCTTGGGAGAGCATTGAGCAGGGTACCATGGGATTGTAGTACATCAAAGCCAGGTGCCTGGAGGAGCTGGTTTGGGGCTGCAGAGTAATTGCTCAACCTTTGCTGGAGAATTCTTTGTGCCTTTTGGATGGGACAAAAGAGAGCACTACTTGCTCAACTGCTTACTTCCTGGGAAGGACCTGAGGGGAAGGGTGGAAGTGGGCCAGGAAGTAACTCTCCTTGGGAGTTATCTCCAGGGCCTGTGGGAGCATCTCAACTGCTTCTTGGACATTCAGTCAAGGGTGACAAGTTCAAGTGAGACTGCAGATCCTTATCAGAATGGATTCAAAGGGTCAGAACAGGCAGAGTCTGATGGGCCCCCAGCCCTGATTGATTTCTACCTTAATGACCCAGGGGGCAGCTTGACAGAGAACCTCTCTGAATTCCCCAGCCACAGCCCATGAACGGATTGGGCAGCCAGGCCCCTCTGCCCTGTGCCGGAGGCTGTTCCAGGAAACGGGGGCCAGAGAACAATGCCTGCCCTTGGCCTGAATCTGCAGAATTGGGCCTGAAATCTCCACCAGCAAGACCGACCCCTGAGATTTCCTCCCTCAGGACTTCTGATTCTGACCTCCAACCTGGAAGTGTCGGGGCCTAAGGAAGCAAGAAAATGCGTAATTTGTCCCATCAGTTCAAAGCTGGTGATTTTCATCTGTGCTATTTTATTCAGTTGTCACCCAGCCCCTTCTATCCTGCTCTGCTTATCTCTACTCAGCCTGACCCCTGCCTGTTTGTTTTTCCATGGTTTCCAGGGTTTCAGGGGCTCATCTGAGAAGCAGTACAACAGGGGAGCTAAAAGCCTGGCCCCTGGCGTCAACCTGCCCCTCACCAGCCTGTGGCTCCAAGCAGGAGACCCCACCTCTCTGTACCTCAGTTTTCTCATCTGTGAAGTCGGGATAACAAAAGGGTCTATCTCATAAGGCTTGTAAGAATCGAATTTGGTCATATCTATAAAATATTAAGAATGGTGCTTGGAAAGAACTCTCTAGGTGTTAGCTGTCCTTTATCTAAGAACACAGAGGAAGTATTTCTTTCTAGGATAGGATGTCATTATTTCCAACTTCATAACCATTTATAAGTGCTAGTAAGCCAGGAATGGTGCTAAACCCTTTACCTGTATTCTCTCATTTACGCCTCAAAATCCAATGAGGTAGATACTGTCATTACCCCATTTTACAGAAAAAGACACTGGAACTCAGAGAGGTTAAGTGACTTGTCCAAGGTCACGTAGCTAATAAGTAGCAAAATTGGGATTTAAACCTATACCTTTTGGTTCCAAAGTCAATGCTCTTACCCAGGATTCTGGACAGAAACCCAGTTTAATAAGCAAAAGGTCCAAGTTGTTAAGTCAGATTTCTATGTCATTACTGCTAAGGGATGAACAATGAGACTATGCTTGCATGTGACAAGTTGCAGTTCCTGCTCAGACAGGAAGTGTCTGGATGGGGTTAGCCATCAGCCCTCAGTGTGGGGCACTCAGGGAGCCACTTTAAGAAAGAGACAGGAGTGTTCCAAAGTTAGGTAGATGAGGTCACGCAGTCTTCAAAGGAACTAGAAGGGACTCAGTGTAGATTTTCTTCAACAGTCCAAACCTCTCACCCCACCACTTAAGTCTTGTTGACTTATTTGCTTTTACAGCTGAAGCAATAAATAAATGTAGGGTTAAAAAGGAAAGCTTTAGGGTGTAGTTGATTCCAAATGCCAGCTCAGCCACTTAACCAGCTGTGTGACCTTGAATTACTTCTCTGTGCCGCAAGAACCCCATCTGTACAATGGAGCAATGATAGCACTGAATTTGCTGGTCAGGGTTGTTGTGGCTGTTTGGTGAGATAATGCATAACTTCGAGGCTAAGGGCTTGCCTGGTTCCAGCTGTACAACCATGGGCCAGTAACTTGACCTCTCTGCCTCAGTTTCCTCATCTGCTAGTTGTGGATAATAGTAGTGTTACCTAATAGGACTACTGGGAAGAGTAAGATGATGTACAACACACTCAGCTCTTGTTGGAGGTTAGTGAGTACTCTCTGAGTAAATGTTAGTGTTTATGACAATGAGGACAGGACTTGGGATGGCAGCCCCATAATGGGCTGTCAAGAAATGTGAATTTCTTGACACCCCCCCCAGGGGGAAGTACAGACCTGGTTGTAAAGATAAGACCAAGAAGCCTGTGGCCTCTCCCAGGCCTCTGAGGGGTAACATCCTGTGTGGGTCTGACCAGGGCCATGACCCCTGGCCACCCATCTTCACCAGCAGTTGCCTGGTGGGGCTCTGCCAGCAGAGCCACTACATTTGAGCTGCCCCAAGCAGGGCCTTCCACGGGGACATCGATATGGTGGCAAGATCCGGTGTCAGAAGAAGGTCAGAAGTGTGGTGCCTCGGAGGCTTGTCCTACTGCGGGACCCGGGTGACAACCGAGGGAAGAAAGCAAACTCTGGCTTGGGGCTTGAGCACTGGAGGTGGCAGTCATTTCTTATGAAGACCACTTGCCCCTTATAGTGCAATCACTAGTCACTGGGCCCAGGTCTACAGACAGGGAGCTGCCCAGAGGGAGGGAGCTGGAACAGCAGACCAGAGTCTACTAGGCGTTTCCTGGGTGGTTCTGGGCAGCCTGTATCTCCATCTCCCACTGGTGAATGGGGCTGCTGATACCTGCTCCAACCCTTCAGGTTCGTTTTGTGGATCAGATGAGGAAAGGTAAAACAAGAGCCTTGAGAAGGCAGAAAGGCTGAATATCAATGAGATAGGCCCATCCAGTCACTTAGCACCCAGGCAGGGGCTCGCTGGGAAGTGGGGCCCAGGTGGGTGGAAGCCCTGGGGGAGACAGGACAGCATCACTCTGAGACCCGCAGCAAACCCATCTCTAATCTGGACAACAGTCAAGGTCAAGGGCCCTGAACCCCGGTGGGGCGGCCTGGGGGCCACGGTCTGACTCTGGGTGTTCCTGGATCTCATTCTAAAGATCTGTGGGAGGCAGTAAGTGGGGTAACCAGCAGATGAGCCCTGCTCAAGAGAAGATGGTCAGAAGCTCAAGCCTAGGGACAGTGTCAGGGGTGTCACTTGTAGTAGAGGCATCTCCTGAGCTAGAGAAGCCCTCAAGAACAGGGACAGTGTCTGACTTTCACAGGCTCCAGCGCAGCAGCCCACACATAGCTGGCATTGAGCAGATGTTTATGATAATAAACTCTTATGAAGTGAGCAAGAAGGGGACACAGCTTGTGTTCAAAGACACAATTTTCTTCACCCTCCTAATACTGCACGCAGCTTCGTTTTCAAGCCCACATCTCTGCTGAAGGGTGAGAAAAATAATCCAGAATAATTCAGCCACTTCCTGTTTAATACTTGGCCCTTTGGTCCCACTGCTTGATCTGTTCTGGACGTGGCATTGGGGAAGGACACAGGTGTGGCCTGAGACCATCTTTGGTCTGAGCTGTTGTCCAACCTGCCAGGAGCTGAGCATTGCCTTCAGTCTCCCAAGTGGGGCCCCTATAGCCAGGTCCCCATACTGCCAGGTCCAGTCTCCTCCTCCCCACCTGTGGCCTTGTGCTGGCCAGCAGCCCTTACAGCCACTTCCCAGAGCCTCGGGGCTGCTTCCCTGCTCCACCCCACCCCACCCCTCACCCCCCATTATAGGGTAGTGGGCATCTGGTGCAAGGGGAACCGTAGTCTCCCATCTCAGTGTCCTCAACTCTGAGTATCGCCCTTGGCCTGCTCAAACTAACACCACCAGAGCCTTCTTCCAAAGGGCTCCTTGCCCCGGGCGCTGACCCTCACGCCTTCCCAGTTAGTTGGCTCTTGGGGTGGGAGTGGGACTGCTTCATAGCTTTGGCTAATTTCTGCGATGTGAATACTCCCACCATGGCAGATTTCCAGCTGCCAATGTGAAGTCACTGAACACAGACCGTAGGGTAATATGGCTCCAACACACCACCGTCTGAGGCGTTACATATCTCTCCCAAGAAATGTAAAGCTTCCTGCCTCACCTCAAAGCTCTGGGACGAGCACTGGACTAGGATTCATGATCACTCACCAGCCATGAACCGTAGGCAAGTTCTATCCCTTCTGAGACTCAGAACCTTCATCTGTAAAATGGGAGCTGAGTTGTGGTGAAGCTCAGGGCACTAAGATTCGAGGAAGTACTCTGTCAGTCAGAAAGCATGATTTGTCAGAAATGCTCCCAGCCCATGGGATCCAGACGTCTGCCCCAGAAATTGGCCTTGGCCCTCCCTTTAAAATCAGTGATCCTGCCGCAGGGCTGTAAGGGAGAAGGGCTCGATCTCTTTGATGTCAGCCTCAAAGGACAGAGGCTGCCTCCAAGCTCCTTCGCTATCCATTAACCGACCATCATGCCTGTCACTGATGAATTTCTCTTGATGGTGTTTGAAACGGCACTTGCTTCCCTCCTTCACCACTCCTTAACGCAGAGACTGCTCCCTGCCTGCGCCTCCTTCTCCTACGCGCGCCTCGCCTTCTTTAAGCGTTGGACCCATGGTCCTGGAGAGGATGTGCCAAGTGTGTTCGTGCTGCGATGGTGCCAGGCAGACCTGGGTTCCAGTACTGTGCATGAGCTCTGCGACTGTGAACACATGCCTTGAACTCGCTGGGCCTCGGCGTTTTCATCTGTAGAATGGGAATACTAACAACAGTAGCTACTTCATTGGGTTATTGGGCAGACTGAGTGAAATAAGATACATAAAGTTCTTGGAATAGTGTCAGGCACAGAATACGTGCTCAATAAATGAATTCTTATTTGTCCTAACAAAGTCTTGCGTGACATAGAAAAGATCAACCTGTAGAAGAATAAGATCCTAAAACTTTGCAAACCACAGGATTGAGTGAGGCTGGGGCCTTAACCCAGGGGCATGGCCAGGACCATAGGCACACAGGAAGCCCGGAAGCAGGACCGGTCCCATTAGTCCAGTGCAAGTTTCTTATCTTCAGTAGACTGACATTTGGGGCCAGATAATGCTTTATTGTAGGAATCTTCCTGTTCATTGTAGAGTGTTTAGCGGCATCTGTGGCTTCTACCCACTAGAGATCAGAAGCAGCCTCCTCGTTGTAACAATCAAAAATGCCTCTAGATATTGCCCACTATCTCCTGGGGGGCAAAATCACTCCCAGCTGAGAATCCTTGTTCCAGCAAGTAGGGCATGACAGGCACTGTTAGTCTCCCCAGCTCCAAGAAAAGCCTGGGACGCAGAGCATCTGCCCTGGCAGAATGGGTGGGTCGGCACGTGGCAGAGCCAAGTGGCAGGTGGTCATCTGCAGGCAGCCTGGCAGCAGGCACCAGGAGGCGTGGGTCGGGGCGAGGACCCCAGCTGCTGGCAGTCCAGCGGTCAAGTAAGGTCAGATCACAGCTCATATGACGTTGACCTGGGTGCAGCCTTTTGCTCTTTACTTTTCTATCTAGGACCAGGACTGGACGCAGGGTCTGGGCAGGGCCAAGCCCTCGGCGAAGGGTGTGGGGGCTTACCTGCCCCCATTACAAGGGCCAGGATGCCCCCCCACCCTGACGTCCCTCATGACCTCTAGCTGGACAGCACAGCCTTCTGGGTAAGAGAGACCTAGTTCAAATCCAGCCTCTGTTATATGAAAATTAAACCTAGAAAAAGAAGAAAGAAAAACCCCAGATGCTGCCACTTAAGACCGGGAGACCACCTTAGGCAGGTTGCTCGCCCTTTAAGCCTCAGGTTCCTCATCTGTGCTATGACGAGGTAATGCCAACCTCACCTGGTGTGTTAAGGATTAATTATGCTGTTACAATGGCTGTACTTAGCATTTACTCCTGCCACATAGTAGGTACTCAGTAAATGTCGATTGATTGAATCCTTCCGCAGCGTACCTTTCTCCCTGAAATCTTTTTGTTGGTTTTAGTTCTCTGGAATTTCTCCAGCTTTCTAACATAGGAAACTGTTGACTCCTCAATAGGAGGAAATAAGTAATTCATCTCTGTATCACTAGAGCTTAGCATTGGGCCTGGGGATATTAGGTGCTTAAAAAATGAAGTTTTCCTCCCTAATAGGGCAGTGACCATGCCTTATTCATCTCTGTGTGAGCATAACCCAACACAGTGACTGACATGGTGGCGATCATTAAATATTTGATAAATGAATGAATGAATGAATGAACATACAAAAATGGTCAAAGAAAGGCATAACTCAGAACACCATCCTAGGATTCTCCCTAGGAGTTTGTTTCTACATGTCCATTTAGGGGGGCCATTGCTGCTTACCTGGAGGAGGTCAGCCAAACCCTGGAGAGGACAGCAGTGTCCTCACCTAGGTGGTGAGTGACAGACCTCAGGCAGAGGGAGGAAAATCTCAGGCAGAACTTTTACACCCTGAGCAGCTTCTACAGACCCTCCCCTGGAAGCCTGCTGCAGGCTTCCTGCTCCCCCAGGGGACTGGGACAATCTTCCTGCTACAGTAGGCATGGGATGGGGTCCAAGGGTTGTTCTCCTCCCTCAGGATGAGGCAGTGTGGGCTGTACTCTGTAGGGTCAGCCGCACAGGCACAAGAGACAGTGTGGTTCATTAGGAAGACCTATGGCTGGGGAGTCCGGGGACCTGGGTTCTACTCCCATCCCAGTTACCCACCCATGCAATGATGTTTCATGGTCACTACCCTCCCTGGGCCTCTGTTTCCCCATCTGTACAATGGGGACTTGGCGGTGCTTGGGACCGTTATATCTTTTGGTGCCTAGCCAGGGTGACAGGTCAGTCAATACTCATGTTACTGAGCACAGCCAAGTGGCTCACGTGGGAGACCAACCAGTGACATCAAGGCACTGCTGGATTTCACAAGGCCGTCGCCTCCCCAGCCACCTAGCACTGCTGGGCATTGAACGCAGTGTTAGGTGAAGCATCTGCTCTCAAACCTAGGGGTCCGATGAAAGCAGGGGCAGCAGTGAGGTTCTCCAGGGGCCTAAAGATTTCCCAGGGAGACCTTTGAGAATCATCATTGAAGGCAGGGAAATGTGATAGAAAAAGTCTTTTTATTTATTTTTTTATGATTCCCCTATCTCTCTTCTTTTTCCTAAGGTACAGAATCAACTGACAAATAAGTGCTTTAACTTTGCTGAAGTCTGTGTAAGGACAGGTTGGGGGACGCGAGCCTGGAAGAGCTTGACAGAGTCAAATTCCCTTGCATCAGAAAAAGGAGCCCAGAAAAGAGAGATGGGCATGTTGGGTCTAGAGAGAGGAGCCAGGGAGAGCTGTGGAAAGGGAATGGGACTGTGAGCGATTTGGCATGGAAGGAGTTACTTTCTGAGTGAGAGGGATAGAGAGAGATACTGTAATGAAGGGCCTTAGGGGAGTAACTCAGCCTTTCTGTGCCTCAGTTTCTTCATCTGCAGAGTGGGGATGATAGAATTTTCTAACAGAAAACACGTAGAATCATGCCTGGCACGTAGTAGGAACCATAAAGGATGTGCAGTAAGGATTGTGATATAAAAACTTGGTAGTGATATAAAAACTTTGGAAATCTTCAGTGGAATTTATGTCAATTAGTCGCGGGCCAAGCAAATGGCTCTCATGGGACCTGGCTGAGGGCCGAGTCCTATGTCATCTGCCTGCCAACAGTAGGCAGGGTGGTCACCGGAGCAGCTCCATCACCAGGGACTCCCCCAGAGCCTGCACACTCGGAGCCAGGGACCGTTGGGCCTCGAGGGTACAGGGCATCTGCCATCCATGTGGCTAAACCATGCAAAAATTACTGTGGGTCAAACTTTGTCATCAGCCTGCTTCTCAAGAGGACACTTACCCCAGCCAGGAGGCACGGACTTCCTAGCCAGCTGGCCCCTCTGGCAAACTGTACTCCGGGGATATTTTCAGATTCTGGGTGACATTCCCCTGCCCCTCAGCGTAATAGGTCCCAGATGCTCCCCTCCTCCTTCAACCTCCTTCCTTCCAACTGTTTCTACAACCCTATGTGCAGGCCTTCAGGGCCGCCTGGGGCTGCCTCACCCAGTCACTATACCTCTTGACTTTTTTTTTTTTTAATTTAAAACATTTTGTTCCCCCTTAACATGATGGCTTGACAGAGGCCAGCATGAAAGAGGCTTTTTCCTCCTGGATGGAGACCAGGACAGAAAAGCTGGCCAGTAGATGAAGGTGGAGAGAAAGAAGCTGGCCTTGGGAATGTGAGGAGCAAGGGGAAACACAAGGAGTCTTTATTGGCCAAGCATAAAAGAAGCCACAGGAGTAGCAGCTGTGTTAACGTAGCCAGGTCACCAGGGGCTGGGCAGACCCACCAGGCCCAGCTGGGAATCCCACAGGCCTTGGGGGTCTCATGACTCATGTTCTGCACAAATGCCTTCTAGTTCACCATCTTTCTGCTGCTGCTTTTCTTTACCTTCCCTCCCCACCCATCATCCTGCCCTCTGCTTCGGAACATTTGAATTTGTAATTCTTGGCCATTGTCAGTAATGAGATGGGGCCATTGCTAAACCTTTTGGGAGGTAGGAGGGTGAGTGGACATAACTCAGAGAGAGGAGAGGGGAGGGGAGAGAAGAGGAGGGGAATGGAGAGGAGAGGGAAGGTGGGGTTGGAGCACAGAGGTGGGCAGTAAGAAAAAGGTAGTGGGCAGCAGACCCGCGAGGGCAGAACCGCCTGACTCACAGCTTAATAGAAACCAGGACAGGCCGGTATACATCAGGCAGGGGACCAAATGAGAAACCTTCTGCCCCTGCTTCCTGCGTTTCTTTGTATTTCATGGAAGCGTGGAGAGGACAAAAGCATGCTGATAATCGTCATCTCTTAGGTTCAGTTACACTTTTGACCTTTTGCAATGTGCCTTGATGCCCGCTGCCCTGTGTTCTGCAAAGCAACTGTGTACATGCATTGGGGCGCATCTCGAAGGGCCCACTTTGTGGGTTGGGAAGCTGAGGCATGGAAGAGACTGCTTGGGAAGTTAGGGCCCCAGCAGGGCTACGCCTGGGGCCCAGACCTCTGGATTTCTCATCCAATGATGAAAATTTGGAGATGAAATAAAGGGACAAGAGATTATATTAGTGAAAGTGGGCCAGGAAAACACAAACTTCGAAGACCAGCCGAAGAATTCTTGGACGCTTTTTCTAAGGCATTCCCCCACCCCCACCCCACCTCATACTCGCATCAGTGACACTGACCCTCGCATTTTCTCTCTCTCTTTCAGGACCTCCTGTAAGTAACTCCAGCCGCAGCCTGGTCACACACATCTGAAAGGTTTTGCTCTCTGCTGGTAACCGGGCCCTGGGTGGGGGAACTGACAGCTGGCCCTGCTGTCTTCCAGGGGAGCACTACACCCTCTGGAAAAGTCTGCAGGGTTTCTCCAGAATGTTGACATGGGAAAGAGGGCTGCTGTTTCGCTTTCCGCCCACCTCTGCACCCCTCCAGGGCCAGACAATGGCTGTCCCTGCAAAGCAGGTCCCAATTTCAATCTGAAAGGCTGGCTCGCCCATTGTTAGCCCAGCTCCTTTGTCCCCCAAAGAACTAGAGTCAAAGAAGCACCAGGTAGGAGAAAGAGATAATCTCTACTCACTTTTGGTCCTTGAAAGGTCTCCTGCCCATTCAGTGAACAGGGCAGCGAGCAGCTCTAAGTGTGGACTGCTCCTGAGGACGTGATGTCCACATCGCTGTGCGGGCAGCTCCACTCTAGCCAAGTCACTTTGGGCAGGTCGTGATGGTTGTTATTGTTGTCGTTGTTGTTAAGAAAGCAATGTCAACAGGTTAGATTAGGAGACTACGCAAATTATAGGTAGCCTGTCTGTGTCTGTCAGGTTCCTATCCCTGGCCTCGCCCTAAGGCCCTGGGCGGGGCAGGGAGCCAACTCATTTGCAGAGAACCTGAGAAGCAGGCAAGGAGACTGGCCCCTGAAGTAATGGATCCAGAGAACAGGAGCATGTCTTCTTGAAGACAGCATTTGATATCCCAACAAAAGACCCAGAGGTCGCAGGGGCAGCTGGGAACTGGAGTTGAAAGGGCCCAGCCCTCAGCATCAGATCTTTCTCAAGGTTACTGAAAGAAGCCCCATTTCATCGCTTTCTTGGAGAAGACATTTCCATAGTTTTTTTTCTCTCAATCTGTACCTGTGAGAGCAGCCAGCCCGGTCTGTAATAAGACTTTATTTATTCTTCTATCTGTGTCCCAAGAGGGGCATTGAAACCTGTGCTGACGATGCTGCCCAGCTTCCTGCCTGCTGAGTTACAGAGAGAGAGGAAAATCATGTCATTCCCTGAAAGAGAAGGATGATTTATCATGGCATGTTTTGGATGTCAGATCTCGATTCCTGTCATCAATCTTCCAAAATAAACTCTGCCATAGGAAGCTTCCACAGACCACCTGCTGAAAATGGGCTCTTTTTCCCCCCTCTTTTCTGACGAAGCCAAAAAGAGTCCTCACCTCCCCCACTCCCAGGACCTCCCCCATACACCTCTCCCCACAGCCAAGCTGCTAGGCTAACGCAGTAGCTGGCTCTGGGTCCCGGCCTGACTGGAGGGCCTGCCCTCACCACGCATGCAGTGTTCTCTAGGCTTCTGCTGACCTCACCCTAGGGCTGGTCCCAGCTAGAGAGGGCGCTGTCACTCCTTGGGGCTCTACAGTACAGGAGCAAATGAGGGATGCGGATCTGAGTCTCCTCACAATTCCTGCCAGCCTGGCCACCACCGGCGTGGAGTGATAAGGAGGAGCCCAGGTAGCTTCCCCAGGTAGCCTTCTTTCCCATTTCTCAGCCTAACACAGAAGAATTCTGAATCCTCCAACTGTGGCTGAAGCACATGGAGGGATGAGGAGGAGATGGATGGGAAGCTGGCCGCGGTGGTGGGGGTAGGGGTGTGGGGGAGCACTTCCCAGCCTGTTCGCTTTGCTTCTGCAAAGGAGGAATGTCATGGGCCAGAGGTGAGGATAGGGAGGCAGTGACTGGTAGAGATGCCTGTCTGCTGCCCTCTGGGGATGTCTCCGGGGCAGCCCCCTGGGGTGGCTCTGTACTCGAGTCGGAACACTCGGGTTCCTGAGGGCACAAGGACAGTCGGTGCCTAGATAACACCACCATGGAGGGGCTCCAAGTAACAGCAGGAATCATTCAAATGGTAGAAAAGTTGTGGCTACACATGCCACACATGCCACACGTGCCCTCATGTCCATGGCAGACGTTGCTAATCAATTAGGAAGCTTTTTAATGTTAATACTTTATTTGGTCACTACCAATCCATTGGGGTCTACACTCAAACTGACATCTGTTGGCCATGCCTATACTCGGTTTAAAGGAGAATTTCTTAATTATGGGAACTATGAGACTGAAGTAGATGACCAAGGGGAGTAGGGAGGTCTCTTTCTCTGGAGGAATACTGAGAAATATATGATGTCCAGCTGCCAGCCTTGGCTGAATGCAATCTTTGAATATGGTCAAGGCTCTCCCTTTTGTTATAAAATAACAGGCTCATAGAGCACAAGTGGATCCGAGGTCACATCACTAGTTGGCAGTGTAGAACCATCAGGTATTATAATACATTTACCTTTGTAAACTTTACCCTTTCCCCGCCTTATTTCAGGGTCCCACTGGAAGACCTGGCCTCCCAGTAAGTAGCTTTTATTTCTTCCTTCCTCTGCATCTCTCTCATGTGCTCTTTCTCAATCCAAGGACTGGGCGGGTCGGGTGGCTGTTTTCCTCCAGCTTCTCTGACCCATATCTGAGGGTAAACCTCCTGGGTACCCTTCTGGGGCCCCAGGCAGGCAGATGACAGCATGCAGGCCGCTCAGATGTTGGACTGGACTTCCAGACTGATGACCCTATAATGAGGGCCTGGAAGGGAAGGCAGCCCACAGGCTTACTGGGTATCTTCCTGCATGCCAGCTTAGATTAAGGCCACTGTCCTTGCTTTGTCTTATGCCCTCTGATAGGAGTAGACTCAAAAACTTTGTTTTCCCCCTAGTTACTATTTCCAAATGGTAAGGAAGCTATGCCAAATACCCATGGGGTCTTCGGAATCAAAATAGAAAAACACTAATTGCCATGTCTTACTGAGACCTCTGTGCATTCCAGGCACTATGCTAATCACTCTGCACACATTTCATTTGTTGACAACTCAAGAAATGGGTATCATTATGCAAACTTCATAGATGGGAAACCGAGACTCAGAGGGGTAAAATGCCTTGTCTGATCGTCCAAGCTTCAGTTGTAGACCTCTTTGAGGCCCATACCATGCACCATTCCATACTACTGTTCCCTGTGGTCTCTGAGAACTGTCTTTAAAGTCTTCAAAGACATTGCCCTGTGGGGTGTAGCTTGGGGCATATATGCATTGAGTACTAGATACCATGGGCCCTCAGGTAGGGAGGGGCTCAAGCAAGGTGCTGTAGTCAGCCAGAGGGCCCAGGTGAGGCGTGGAGAGTATGCAGGGCTGGCACTGGGCTTCCCTCGCTCCCTGAGCGGAAGGCCACATCCACTGGACTCCAGACCCTCTATGCGTCTCTCTTACCCAGTTACTCCTCCTTTGACATGAATTATTCTGTAACTTCGTGACTAATCCAACAGCTTCTAGAATTCATGTCCAGCAGTGACTTTCTTAATGAAATGCATGTGGGAGAATGTTTAGCCTTGAAAATGGAAACTCTCCCGGTAAGTCCGGGCCCTGGAGCAGAGGAGGACGGGTAAATCGGTCCCATGAAACCCAAGCAGGGAAAAAATCAGATGACTGAGGGGAACGTGGGCAGACTTTGTTTTTTCTGACAACGTCCACCTTTAAAAAGCATTTGGGGGCAATTCACAGAGCAGAGGCTGCGGCACATAGTTTCCAGTCTCTGGCCATTCCGCGTCTGTCCCGAACCCGAGCATTTTATGGCCAGGGCTGCAAAGAACATTAGTTTTAAGAAAGAAATGAAAAGAAACCAAAACACACATCCTGTAATATCATTCAAAAGCCCAAAAGTGAGTGGGCCGTGGGGACGTCACACCCGACATCCAATGGATCTGGTGTCCTCAGCAGAAAGGGCCACTGATCCACAGGTCATGGTCCTTGCTCATGCTTCTGCCTGAAGGGACCTGGGAGTGTCCCACCGAAAGATTTGCTGGCCCCTTGTTGTGAAATGCAAAATGTGTGAAATACAAATACGCTTATAAAATTCACTTGCCTGCTGGGCTTACTACCGGTAGACACCATTTATACAACTCACCAGATGCCAGGCGCTGGAAGTAAGCTTTCCAGAGACATTGTCTCATGGCAGCCTCCCAGCAGCCCCATGAGAGAGACATGAATGCTCAGGGAGGTTAAAGAAGCAGATTCATGCTTATAACCAACACTGCTACCTGCCACACAGCAAAAACTGAGTGTTTTATTAAAGACACCATTGATCTTAACAAGGTATGCGTCACCAGAGCCTAATTTCAGACTGACTGCTACTCTCTGGTGCGTCCACATAAATCTTCAGATGCTAATTGTCCCTCAAAGACATTTTGCCCCAGTGGGCTCAGCAGACACAGATCCACCCCAGAAATGTCCACACCCTTCAGAGGAACCCATACACCCAGGTCTCGCCTGCCCAGCACGACAAACACCATCTGATGTTTGGCCCCTGTTGTTTTCCATGCTTCCAGGCTCCTAGCAAACCCCAGGCCTCACCCCAGAATTTATGATGTCTGTACACATATAATTGCAAAAAAATATTTTCTACCAAAAGAGGGAGGAACAAAACCTAATAAGCAGATTTCCAGAGTGAGAAGATGTAAGCCCTGGCTGCAAAACAAAGCAGCCCCCTTCGGAGCAGCTGGAACTTGTGATGCAGCTAAATCCACGTGGCTCATGGTTCTTCCTGTTGGTGCTGAGGGTGGCCACGAGGAGGAGGCATGGAGGACTGTCTGTAGCCTTCTCAGAAAAGGACCTAGGGAGAAGCTGGGCAGCATGGGCACTGCTCCCAGCTCTGCATAGAGAGACCTAAGGAAATGGTTCACACATCACATGGGAGCTGCCACTCACCTTGTTCTGTGTCTTGAAGTTGAGCATGACAAGGATGTGGCACATCCTGGCTATAGCTGAAATGGATTGCGACAACAGACATCTAAAGGAAGAAGGGCCTTGGACCACTAATGGAACACATAGCGAAACTGAGGCCCAGGCTGGGGACCAGACTCATAGTTAGTGCTCTTTCCATAGCTCCATGCCTCAGTGCAGATAGCGATAGCGGTGGCTGCTTGCCAAACAGTCTCTGGGGGCTTAATGGGCAAGTTCATCCACATGATACCTGGGCATTGTCCCAACTGCACATGCAAACCAGATCTTAGGGACATAGCTAGCCCATGAGGCCCTTTACATGCTGGCTTACCTCCATCCACATCTAATTATCTCTGCATCCTTCATTAGGGGGACAAAGGTGCCATTGGGATGCCTGGACGTGTGGTGAGTTGGCTCATGTCTACCTGCTTGGGTGGCCATTGCTTGCTTCTTCATGCTGGTCTATCCCCCAAACCATGGCAAGCTGTTGCCTACCAACCCAAGGAAGGGGTCGGATCCCTCCCTTCCCCTGCCCAAGTCAGCTTCAGAAAGAGACAGGCAAGAAGAAGGAAAGAAGTTTTATTCCAACCCTTCAGATCTTACAATCTGGCTTTACTCTCCAGAGAGCTGCCAGCAAAGGAAAAATCCAAGGAATTTCATGAATAAAGCTCTTTGCTGGATGACAGGGTGAAGCCCAAACCCCACTTGGTATGGAGAAGACTTCCACTCACGCCACCCGCAACCCCCTGAGGCTGGCAGTTAGCCCTCAGATTTATAGCAGCTCCTGCAACCATCCCCCAGCAAGATCAGCCAAAGATGGTGAGAAAGCAGCCTCCTAAGGCTCTGGAAACTGGTGGAGTCAGCTTCCCAGAGGCATCTTCCACAGACAGAGACTAGAAGGTGGTGAAGACAGGGCTTGCTCTAGGCTCCCAATCCTCACCAGGAGGCTGGGAGTTAAAACATTTAATGTTTCCTGCTGAAAAATTAAGATGGTGAAAGGGAAATGAGAATGTTCGACAGGGAGAGTATATCTCAGGAATGGGAAGGCTGACACTAGGCCTTAAGGTCTGAGCACCAGGTTTTTTTCTGGTGGCTTCTATCCTCCAAGGGGCTAAACGGGCAGGACGGGCAGATGCTGGCAGCCTAAGGCAGTGATGGCCACATGCCGGCCTCACCACCACTCAGCCTAGTCTAAGATGTGGCCCAAGCCACTCTCCCTGTCTGACCCCTAACTCCTCACCAGCTGTCAGCCTCAACCTCTACCCTGGCTCCCGGGTACCCCTGATTACCCCCATGCCGTCCTTCCATGTCACTCATGTGCTTTGCCTCATAATCTCACCTCCTGGGCTGTTTGGCCTTAGGCCTGGGTACAGCATCCTTGTAGGAGTTTGCTTGCCTGGTGTGAGCCTGGCGCTCAGAGAAAAGGCATCTCGCTAACTCGAGAGTGCTAACCACGTGCTGGCATTGTGCTAAGAGCCTCACATATATCAGCTCATTCAGTCCTCAACATCGCAGCAGGTAGGCAGTTTCCACCCCCATTTTTCAGATGAGAAAACTGAGGCTCGGATGTTAAGTGTCTTTCCCTAGGCCACATGGCCAGGAAGTGGCTGATCAGGGACTTTGATCTGGGCAGCCTGACTCCAGACCTGTTCTCTTGACCCTGACAGTGCTGCTCCCCACCCTGACACTGGCAACACGACTCTAAGTAGTGCCTTATTTTTAGGGTGAAGCCACAGTGCCTGGGCCTGGGACCTGGGTTATTGTGGAAGTTCTGGACAGGTGTTCCATGTCACAGAGCTTTGAGGGTCCACCCAAGGGCGGTCTGTCAAGACATGGAGGCTGGGGCCCTGGGCCACTCCACGTGAAGCTCTCCCAGCACTTTCGAGACCACAGCACTGTGAAATTCCTGCCTGATCCTGTCCCTCTGCTTCAGTTCTCTGACTCCAGACGCTGAGTCCCCCAAGTTGTCCCTGGGTCCTTCCCTGTGTAGAGTGGGAAGCAACATTCAGCTGTCCTTTCTCAGGGACTTACTACGGGTGGGCCTGAGCCAGGCACATTCTTCACCATAGCCCTCCAATATCCATTTTATTGATGAGCATGTTGAGACTCGGCCAGCCCAGGATCAGGGTCGAGTTAGGGTTTGTACCCAAGCTGACTGTCAGGCTCCAAACAATTTGCTCCTAACAGGTAAGCTTTCGGAGACTCCACGAGTGCAGCTACCAGACTGCAGGGAAGATGGTAAAATGCAAATGAAGGCCTGCCCCTCCTGCCCTCCTTCCTGTGCCCTTGGACATGTCCCCCTAGGGAGTATCTATCTGAGCCTACTTCTGGCCCACAGTCTAGTGTAGGGGCAGGAAGCCGATCCACAGAAGGTTTCCCCATTTCCTTCGACACCGAGCTATTTTCAAGCAATTTGGGGGCTTTCGTGCTGCTTGGGCTATTTTATATGTGACAGTGGACCCATTTGGCTGCCCAGTAGGAATTCTGGCATGAGGCACCTGATAACGACTGGGGTGGCCAGTTGGTGTGAGATGCTGGAGTTGAAATGCCTTAGCTGTTCTCGTGGTTCACCAGAGGTGGAGCCACTGGCTTCTATCGATTAGGGTGAATTGGGGCTGTCTATCCACCAGCCACTATGGTTATAGGAACCCTTGGCGATTACCCAGTTTCCTCTGCATCCCAGGCCCATCCTCCATCCCCCATCCTCCCAGATGTGTGTGTCCTGCTATCTGTCCTCCCTCGTTCCTCCAACCTCTCACCACTGTCTTGTCTGACCAGCCCTAACACCTTCTGGCGTGCCTGGTTTGGCAAAGCTTTGTGCTTGGTGCTCAGTTGGACCTTCAAACCAATTAGACGCCACCATGCCCACACCCACCTCAGAGGACCAGCCAGCTAGGGTCATCGCTTCTCAGGCAGATTTTCTGACCTGGCTGGGTTCTCCTTCTCTCTGCCTCTCTATCTCTCTGTCTCTCTGTCTCTCTTTGTCTCTTTCTCTGTCTGTCTGTCTGTCTTGCGCCCTCTCTCTCTTTCTCTTTCTCTCTCTCTAACTTGGAGAGGGCCTCTTAAGGCCCTGCCACGGTTTCTCTATTACCTAGAATGGCTGACTGGGACCAGACCAAGGGGTGAAGCAATAGCCGTCCACACGCTGTGCTTGTTGGATGCGAGACCTGTCACGTGTCAGCATCTGGTGTGTGTGTTTCTTATTTCATGGCGATTTCTTTTGTTTGGTCATTGTGCCGTAACACAGATTCCTGTGTGTGCGCCTCTCTCTCATCCTTTCTTTTTTTCTCTCCCTCCTTCTCTTTCCTGCACCCCGGGTTGCATGTGGCTGCCCCAGGGAGTAAAGGGCCAACCAGGCGAGAAGGTGAGTCCACACTTTCCCTCTGTCCCTCTGTCCCAGCCTCTGCTTGGGGATAGACTGGGGTGGGGTGCTTTCAGAGGCCCCGGCTCAGCCCTCCTCCTGGCACACGGGCGCAGCAGAGCTGCCCGCCAGGCCTGTTGTGCCCTTGCAGTCTCTCACGGCCTAGTTCCCTAACAGCTTCCACACATCAGGCAAGAGTCTTGGGATTCCTGGGCTGAGGCCCCAGCTCCCTGGCTGAGTGGTCTTCCCTGCATACTGAAGCTGCCTGTGGCCTCAGAGCTCTGATCGCAGGCCTTAGGCAGTCACCCTCCCAGAGGCAAGGAGAGCGCCAGTCCTGTTGTGTGTGGGATGCATCATAGTGCCTACCTCCTAGCAGGGCACAGTCTGGGTCCTTTTGTCAGAGCATCACCTCTCCCCCCATCTGTGTTCCATACGCCCTTCATCCTCCTTCTGCTGCCCCTCCCCACCAAATCCTGGCCCAGACTTCTTAACCCCTCTGTGTCGCTCCGAAACCTGGACTAGGAAGTTCCAGGCAGCTCCAGCCTGCAGGCTTAGGGCTGCTGGGCCCGCACAGCAAGGGAGTGTCTTGTCCCTACTCTCTACTTTCAGCAACCCACCCCACTTCACCAGTTGCAGGGTGTGCAGCCACAAGGGTATTCGGGGCTGAGGGTAGGGAAGAAGCCCTGGGAGTTTGAAACTTGAGTGGGGCTGGGGCAGGTTGGAGAGTGTCCTGAGCAGGGCCATGAGGAGAGACGTCTGGGGCCTGAGCAGCCATGGCTGAGCTGTGTCCCTCCCTTTCTCCCTCCCTCCCTCCCTGCACCACCTTCTTGCCCAACACTGCACTGAATCTCCATCTCCCCACTTCTGGTCTGGGTCCCACTGCCCTCTTTCCTTGATCCCCACACCTTATGCCCTTTCTGTATTTCTTCTTGCATCATTCCTCCTCCTTCCCATTGCTTTTCTCAATCCTTCCTGGATGCTCCATTCATCCCCTCTGGGTCTCTTCTCCTCTGATCCCCTCTCTTCCTCTGCATCATCTGGCCTCCTCTGCCCTCCTGCCTCTGGCTGGCACCCACTCTAACCTGCTTCTCCTTCCCCGCCTGCCAGCCCCTCCCTTTCTCTCTTCTTTTCCCACCCCTCTCCCCTCCACCCCTGCCCTCGCTCCCTCTCCCTCTCTTCTCTCTCTCTCTTCCATAGGGGGCCCCAGGAGATGCCGGGATGTCCATCATCGGTCCCCGAGGTCCCCCTGTAAGTGATTTTTGCTTTTCTTGGGAGTGGGTGGGATGGGTGCGTTCATGAAAAGGGCTTGAGGTGGAAGCAGTGTACATTCCGGTGGTGCCTTTGGGTGCGGCAGACGCCACATGTGATGTGGTCTCCAGGCCAGGCCTCGGTGCCGCCGTTGATGGTGGCCTGACTAAATATACCTAAATTATAGCCTCCGGGGAGGGTTTGCAAGGGCCTACCCTCTCGCCACGAAACTATAGGAAACTATAGCAGCTGCGAGGTGGCCCTGCTGTTTACACGCAGAGGGGAAAAGTGCCCACTCCCATCTGGAGCAGGTGTTCCAGCTTTGCAGGGGACGAGCCTTAATTCTGGAAGCCCATGGAGCAGATACCCAGAGTCCAGATTCACTGACCTGACACCCACTCCTGGTCCTGGCAGAGACCAAACCCACCACTGGCCCTCAGAGGCTCCTCTTGTGCTCAGCCTGTGCTCAGTCTGGGTCCTGTGTCTCAGTCCTTCTACCTCATAACTGGGGACTTGGAAAAATCAGAGAAGATTTTCCTTAGGGACCAGAAGGCGTACGTGGGTGATGATACGGAAAAATATTGACTGTGGGAAGGAGGACTAGGGCTGTTTTGCTCAAAGAGTGCCTGAACCATGGAGCTTCAATAAAATCCCAAATGTCAGGGTGGAAAGGACCTCAGCCATGGTCTAGAACGGCCCTCTCAGTAGGGGAAACTGAGGCCCAGAGAGGGGAAGGGGCTTGGCCAGGGTTCCATGCATAAAGGCTGGATCAGGATTAGAACCCAGGACCCCTAACATCCAGGGCTTCCACCACAGCATCAAGCCATAGTCTCCATGCTCTGCTACGTGCTTTTCTTGACCTGCCATTCACGATGAGAGGGTGTGGGGAGCAGAGGGCTAGCCTCTGGGAGTCTGAGGCTACACCAATGGATGGATGAAGCCCCACCTGCCCTTTCCCTGCCTTCAACGAAAAGAGCCAGTGGGAAGCAGGAGTCTCTACTACCCACAGTCTAGGGAGAGGGATCAAAGTGCTAACTCGTGCTCAAGGGAGGGAGCTATGATGAGCTAAGCAGCCAGAGAGGGGCTGTGGTGAGTGATGGAGCTGAGAGGTAGAGCCAGTCAGGCTGCCTGGAGACTGGGGAAGGTTGGAGGGGGGAGCCAAGGATAGAGTTAGGGAGCCTGCCCGGCAGGTCAGGGTCCTGGGCTGGAGGCGGGGTTGAAGGGACCTGGGCTGTGTAGACAGGCCTTCTTGAGATTTCCTCTGGCTCAGACCATAGTAACAATGCTAAGGGCTGACACTTGGCGCCCACCCTGAGGCAGGCAATATCCTAAGACCTTTACACATAATAACACTTAATCCTCACAAGAGCCCCACAAGTAGGTATAGCACCTCTATTTTATAGGTAAGAAAAACAAGGCACAGAGAGATTGAGTGACTTATCCAAGGTCATACACTGGAGTGTGGTCACACTGGAATTTGATCGCTCAGCCTGGCCGCATGGCTCCGAGTCTGCACTCTGAACCCTGCTGCTATAGCGGACAGCCAGGCCATGCGGTCACGTCCTCTGTGATTCTGGGCTCACATGGCTACAGCCCCTCTAGGGCAGAAGCCTCTTTGTGTATTAGGAGAGCCTCGGCATGAATGCACTGAGCCCAGTTGTTATTGACAAAGGTGGTACCCAGCAAGCAGGTGACTGGGAGATGGGAATGTTGCAGAGGAAGACAGACCCTAGGTCCTAAGAGCAAGGGCCAAGCCTGGGGTGGGCCTATTAGCAGAACAAGAAATAACGCAGAATACAGGTCCTACCCTCTGGCCACGATCTCTGTTTCACAGTCTGACCACAGATGTTCCATTGTGTTGATCATGCTCGTCCTCTAACGCCTGTTTTAGCAGCATCTGTCAGCAGCATCATGTCAACAAGCTACCTAAAAGTTGTTGAAAGGCCCCACTTCTGGAGAACATGCTCTGGGCAGTGGTCTACCTCAGCTCCCATGGCTTCTAGCCCCACGTTATAATCAAGAACATCCCTCTGTCGTTGGATTTAATTCCAATGGTAAAAGCACCTTCTATTCAGGTATCAGTGACAACGTCTCCTGGTCACCTAGTGCACCCTGCATCCTAGGCAAAAGCTCGTGTATGCACCAGTGTCCTTTAATCCTTTCAATGAAGCTGTGAGAAGGCCCCGCCAGCTCATGTCACAGGGAAGGAAACTGAGAGTTTCACAACTCACCTGTGTTCACCCAGCTGGTCAGTGCTGGAGCTTGGGTTGGACCAGGTCGGCCTCATTCCAAAGCCAGCATTCTTTCCCCAACACCCTCTTCCATGTTTTAAGCTCTACTATTTAAAGAAGATATTTACCTTAAGGAGGAAAAACATTCTCCCTGTGGGTGCCACGTGGTGCTAAGAGAAGTTTTATGGCACCAGGAGGCTTGACCAAGTTCATGTCCTCCAACTTGACCTGTGTGGGTGACTATCACCCAGATGGTCGGAGCCACCCCTGCTGAGTCCTTGCTAGACACCAGGGCAACCCTCTCTGCTCCTCTACAGAAGCCACCTGGAGCTGGTGAGAGCAGAGGACCAGGGAAGACAAAGGGATCATTGTCATTAAAATGTAGAGGTCAGATGGGCAAGCCCTCTGTGGCCGGGTATGTTGAGGAACACGTGGCTTTCCACTTGTCTAGGAAGGGCTCAGCATATCTGCTGCTGATAAGAACCAGCCCTGCTGCCGTCAGGGGCCACCTGCCTCCTCTCTTAGAGCTTCGTAAATAGTCCTAGTAAAGGGGCAACAGTCCAGGCTCTTTGGTGAAGGATGATTCACATTCCAATGAAGCAAGATGCCGAAGCTGTTGTCCCATTAAACTGAGGGGGTGGCTGAGACCTCGAGACACTGGCTGGTCCAGCAGACACTGGAAAGGTCATCTGCCAGGCTAGGAAATGCCCCCCATCTCAAAGGGAGCTCAATCCCTCCCTGCACCCCGCAGCTTCTCTGCAAGGGACAGGAGGAGGTATCGAACTTGCAGCCCTCATTCACAAGAAGATGCCCCTGCCAGGTTGAGTGTTTCTTGGTTTATTTTTTCCATTAATATTTGCTATGCACCTCCTGCTGGATAATCAACAATGAAAACCTGACTGCAACGGGCTTGCCCCTTTGCAAAGAAGCCAGCAGTCCCATAGTGATTACAATCCAGACAGTCATTGCTCAGCCCGGGGCAATTAGGAAGCTGTGGGGACATGAAGGAGGCACCTGACTTTGAGTGGGGACAGGCAGGGGAGGCTTTCAGGAGGAAAGGATAACTAAACTGTGATCAACAATGAGCAGTGGTTACTTAGTTACCAGGCTGGGGAGGAGCACTGAGTCCCTGAGGCAGGAAGGGTTCCTATTAACTACCAAAGGAGAGAAGTTCTTTCCAGAACAAAGCAAGGACAAGGCAAGGTGAGCAAGGGCCTGATCATGGAGGACCTGGACTCCATGTTTAGGAGTTGGGCTTTGTCCTGAGGGCAGTGGAGAGCCCTTGGGCTGTGTTCAGCTGAGGAGGGACATGATCAGATTTGCAGTTTAAAAAGATCTCCTAATCATCCGCACCACCTCCAGTGTGGAGCATGTTTAAAAGAGGCTACAGACGGGGGCCTGGCTGGAAGGCACCTGCACTAATCAAGACCTGGACTGGAGCACAGTCAGTAGGGCTGGTGGGAGGGCTAGACTGGCCAGATATTTTGGAGGTGGAATCGAGTGATGACAGAAATGGAGGTTGAGGGAGAAAGAGAGTTCAAAATGACTCCACATTCTGACTTGAGTAACAGAGTGGATGGGGTGCCCTTTCCCGGAGGGAGCAGCCGCTTTTGCTGGGGAGGTGCGTTTTACCTGAACGAGATGAATTTGAGTTGTCCTTGTAATGTCCAAGGGGAGCTGTGTGGCTCTCCATTTGCCGCTGGAGGTCAGAGAGCGTAGTGCACCGAGCTGGTCCACACTGGTTCACAAGAGGGTCGCGCACAGCCCTCCCAACTCTGTTCAGTGACATCACACTAGGAGCTTGAAATGAGCTGTGGTGGAAGTATTTGCACCACAGACGTTGGCCGATGCTGTACAGAGCAGAGCTCTCTCTCCTCCTCACTCTCTCCCACCCAGCCAGGGATTAAACGCCAACACAGACTCTTGTTTGAAAGAGAGTCAGCACTGACTTGGAGAGGGCGAGGTAACAAGAGGAAGGGTCTGGGCAGATACGAGACTGAGCCTCTTTCAGGAGTCAGATAGGAGGGAAGGGGGAGTTCCTGGTAGGCTATTTTCATCCAGAACCTCCTATCCATTCACGTTGCTTTGCCCCGCACAAGTTGTAGGTACGAGGAAGGTAGAGGGGAGAGGGAGTAGGGTCCATTTCCAAATGGCAGGGATCCACTTGGCTCCTTCCCCACCTGGGCCTCGAGTTAAGGGAAGGGATTTTAGAGAGCAGTGTAAAGCTTATGTCCCTCATTCTTTCTAGAAGAACATAGTATTAATTCATAAATTAGTCTACAAATCAATAATCCATAATTTTAATATGATCCTAATCCAAGTGAATTTTTATGGAATTGAAAGACCAACAAAATAATATCTAATTTAATTTGGAAAAAATAAGCTTGTGAGGATGTTAGAAAAATTCTGAAAAATAGATTAAGGGAGATAGTGAGGAGGGGACTTCTTCTACTAGACATCAAAATGTATCATAAAAACAGAGCAGGTTACAACACACATAAAACAGAATGGGCAGGCTGAAATAAAACCAAATGCATCTGAGAAACTGGTCCATGATAAAGGCTTCATTGCACAATAAGGAGAGAAAAATAGATTGTTCAGGAAATGCTGCTGAGACAACTGACAAGTTGTTTAGAAAAAGGCAATATTAAACTGAAAAAAATAATAAGCTTTAAAATAAAAGCTGAATATCTACATCACTTGTTCTATCATAATAAATTTCAAATGAATGAAATACTTATATGTAAAACATGAAACCCTAAAATGTGAGGCCAAAGCATGAGGAAATCTTTTCTAATTTTTAACTAGGGAAGGCCCTTCAGAACAAAAGATAAAACCCAGAAGCCACAGGAAAAGGCTGATAAGTTTGTGGACATAAATGTCAAACTTCCACATGGCAAAAAAATATATCATAAAAAAGATAAATGCCAACTTGGAAAGAATTTTTGCAACATATATGATTATCAAAGGGTTACTGTGCTTGACAAAGAGCTTTACTCAAGTTAATAGGAAAAAGACAAACAACCTAGTAGAAAGTATTGGTAAAGAATACAAACAGGCCATTCACAAATAAATAGGACCAGCAATAAACATGGGAAGAGATGTCCAACCTCAGCATAGAGCTGAAAAGATGTAAATTAAAATCCAGTTCCAAACCTCTCCGGGTCCTTCCACAGAACCAACCTCTCCAGAGTCCCAGTTTCCATTCGGTCAATGACAACATTCTTCCCAAGATCCCTGAAAAAGCCTTGGTTAGCCCCGGGTTTGGCTCTGGGCTGGAGAGATGCGTCCTGCTACCAGGCAGGCTCTGTAATTAGCAAACGATGTGATTATCCTTACCATGTAAACATCAGCAGAGTGGGACTTGAAAATGCTTCTTGGAATCCTCTCCTGCTGACCTTTCCTTCAGGCTCTCAGTGGCCAGAGTCGAAAGTTTACACTTAGGAGGTTATAGAGGTTACAGTGCGCAGTTTCTGGGTTTTCTCCTTGGTGCTATTCTTAGCGTCACTTATCCTTGAGAGGAGAGATACCCAGCCCTCCTGATGTATGAGTGGCATCTCTTCTCTCTTGCCCTTTTGGATGCCTCCCACAAGACCATCCTGGGCCTACGACATACTCCAGTTCACTCCCCACCTGACCAGTGCACCCACCCCAATGGCAGGGTCCCCATCCCACCCAGCCATGCCCCTGGGCAGAGGCCTTGGAGCACTCATGTCCACAGCTTCAAGGAGGACCCAAGCAGCCTGGAAATGTTTTAGGTTCACAGCAGATGGATCCAGAGAAATCTTCCTCTGGATAGAGTCTGATTCTGAAACTACTGCTTCGCGAAGACAAACCTCCATGGATTCTAAGACATAGTGGGCTCGAAAGCAACTTTGCTATTCTGGCATTCCTGGGTTCAGTTTAACCCAACAAACATCCGATGAGGGCAGCTACTACTTCAAAAGCCTTCACAAACATAACTGAATGTAATTCAATGAACCTATGAGGTTATACTATTGTCTCCTCCTCTAGATGAGGTGACCGAGGCCCAGAGAGGTTAGATAAGTTGCACAGAGTTACGCAGCCCTTGTGTATGGAGGCAGCCAGACTCGAAAGCCCAAGCTTAGAAAGGGATTGTGGCCATTCTGATCAAGGGGGAGCTCCAGCCAAGAGCTCAACAGCAGGGAGCTGAAAGATGTGGTATGTCTGGGGAAGGGCAGGTGAGCCAGGGAGCCTGAGCAAAGAGTACATGCCAGCGTGAGGCAGGAGAGAACCTAAAATGGCAGATCAGGATGGCATTGAGGACGACCCTGAATAACACCTGAGTAGAAGAGAGCCCTTGCCGGGTCTTGAGAAGGGGAGTGGCAGCACTCATTCTTCTTCGCTCTCTGCTACCCTTGACCTCCTGCTCGGCCTTCCCCAGTCCCGGGCTGCACAGCTTCATGCTGCTTCTAACCTCCGCACGTCTCTTGTCCATAAACCACCAGGCTGTGACCGGTGAACCGCTTTTAGTCTCCACTCTGAATACCTATCTATGTGGCCCTCTACATCTTCAGGAAATGGTCATAAATTGATCTGCATCACGCAAACATGGGGGGATCCAGAGTTTTCCCAACTAGGAGAGGCCTGCTGGCCAGGGTGAGAGGAAAGTGAGGAAGCCGACTTATTCTGGCCTGAAAACACCTATCCCAAAGGTCAAGTTTTGATACCCGCTGATATCCAAACCATCCTCAGATAAGTGGCCATGAGCAATGACTGTGTAAATAAAAGAGTCTTAGAAAACCACAGTCCAGGAAGAGTTCAGTGTGCTGTGGGCCAAGTCCACCCCCCATCCTAGCTCTCCATCACCTGTTTACATGCTGAGGATCAGAGTATCCACAGCAGTGTGGAGTTCTCAGGGGCTGGCTACTTCCCAGGAAGACCCAAAGGATGCTGGCTACCTCCTTTCCCCTCCTCGCCCCCAGTGCCTGGAGGAGATAGCCTGTGATGTTCCACTTCCATCCTTATCCTCCCTCACAGCACTTCACCACGGTGTCTCTCCTCAATGATCACAGAGGAGTAGGATGGAGACCACGGCCCCTTTGGGAACAAAGGTGAACCAGGGGACTAAGGATCAGTTTCATCTCCTCCTCACCATCCTCACTCCTCTCCATTCTTTTCAGGGTCAGCCGGGCACTCGAGGTTTTCCTGGATTTCCGGTAAGTGGGGAGGGCTGAGATTAACTGTGTCCCCCGTGATCCCTGGTCCTGGCTGGGTTAAACTTCATGCAAAGCCAGCCCTGAAGCTGCTCTTGGCCCTCCAAACCCCAATCAATAAAAACGCTCGCCTGCAGGCTTTCTTAGAGAGCAATCAAGGAGAAGAATCAGCACTTGGCTTATAGTATAAGTGAGGACAGGGACATTGATATGGAAAAAAGGGGCAGCAGGACAGGCAAGTGAAGTCACAGGCTGGTAAACAGGCATGACACTGGAATGTGGAACAGATGAGGCACTGCAGGGGATCAACCTCGACCAGGCTTTGAGAAGAGATCGTCTGGAGGAGGCGGGAGGTGGCTGTCTGGGTATTCTTTGACCCCTGCTTCAGGGGCCCAAGAGGGAGGGCGGAGGAGCAGCTAGTTCCCCTTTTCCACAGGCCTCCACGCTGGCCACCTCTGGCTTTCTAGGAACATACTGTCCACTCTCCACCCAGGGTCAGGCAGAGGTCCAGATAGCGATGGCAACAACCCCTATCAGGTCCTCCTCGCGCAGGGCACCTGGCAGATGGCATCTCACTCACTATTCTCAAGAACCCTTTCTAGAAGGTCTATTATTCTCACCCCCATTTTAGGATGGGAAATTGAGGCTTGGGCTCACCTATGGTCGCATAACCAGTAAGTGGTCAATCAGTCCTAACTGTTGGAGCCTTACACATGCCCCGGGCTGCTTCTTCGGCAGGAGATCTGGGATGCTTGGTCTTTATGCCTGTCCTCTTTCCGCTTTCAGGGTCCCATTGGGCTAGATGGCAAACCGGTAAGTAGACCCTCTCAGGCTGCAGGCTCCTCCCCTGTCACTCGGTCCTATTCTCCAAGTCCTCCTGCAAGACCCCGACTCCCTGGAAGAAGCTTCAGATAGATAGAATGAACGATCCTGTGGCAGAAAGGTGCTGCCAGTGGGAAGGGAAAGAGGGGCCATTTCAGTGAGTTGCCCCTGACCCCTAGGGGCCTCCCCAGGGCACAAGTCCACAGCCATCAAGCTGGTCTCTCCGCATCTGGAGCAAGAGCCATCTCTAGAATTTGATGATGCCTGGGCATTCCTGGAACAGAGCTGAGTAGGGAATGAGGCAAGGAGGCAGCAGGGCAAGAATAGTAGAGGGCTCAACAGCCAATTCTCAAAGGAGCCTGGGCACTCACTCACACCTTTGCTCCCCAGCATTGCTAGGGCACCTTCTATGGCTCCCACTTTCCCAGGGTCTGCCACCCAATTGCGACCCCCATATTCATGTCCAAGTCCACACAGAGGCTGCTTTCCTGTCCTGTCTTTGTTCATGTCGATCCTTTTGACTTCGTCCCAGACACAAATGTTCATGGGAGAAAAGAGACCCCTCCCCACTCTTAGGAAGAAGTGAGCTGGGGGAGAGCTCAACCTTCCAATGCCCTCAAAGATCCCCCATAAATGAAGGCAGTGGGTGCTGAGCCCAGCCCCACCCACTCTCCTCTTCCCTGAGCAGCTGGCATCCTCTTAGATGAGGGGCCCAGTCGCTCACCTGGGCACTCCACCACTGCAGGCCAGAGCTAAGCACAGCAAGGGGACTGTGATGGTCATGTCCACTCATCCCACAGGATAAGGTGATGGAAGGAGGAGCCACATGTGGCAAGAAAGGGGGGCTTCTGGGTTGCAAACAACATTCCTGGCACTCATGATCTTCTCCTTCCAGGGCCACCCCGGACCAAAAGGGGAGATGGTAAGACCCCAGCTTTCCTATCTTCCTTTGAAGGGTGAGGGATTGGCTTGGACCCCATGTGCCACAGCTACACATTGCCTGGCGGAGGGACCCAACAGGGACAGCGAGAGTGGCCGCTACCATGGTCCTTCCCCAACTCCATAAAGCACATCCCCCTAGGTGCTCCCAGCAATGTGGGGAGGAGAGTTGGGCCGGGGGCTGCTCCACATGAAAAACAAGGTCCAGAGAGAATCCACACTTGGCCAGTCACATGGAATTAGAAGCTAGCACTCCCTTGGGCATGAGCTTACATTCGGCATTCACACTGGGGCTGGTAGGGAGCCCATCTAGCACGTCATCCTTGGTCTGGCTTTCTCGTGCCAGCCGTGCTCTGGGCTGCCCCAGGACTCCAGGCACCACATCCCCACAGGGCACAAATCAATTTTGGAGATGCAGACCATGGCCCCCACCTTCCACCTGGCCCCTTCCACCTCTCCAGAGCCTTTTAAAGGCATTTTCTCTCTCTGTAGTCACCCCAGGCTACTCCTTCCAGAAGGGAAAGGCCTGTCTTTGTCAGAGGCCATCCATTCCAGAGTAGATCTCACTGGGACTGCTGGGCCATTAAGAGCAGATGGGCCAGCCCTGGCTGGGATGCTGTCCTGCCTCCCAAGTTGGTCATATCTACATTGTGAAGAGCCGCCTCCTGTGGGCAAGCCTGGGATTTGCGGCAGGTGCAAGAGCAACATGACAGGCTCTAGGCTCGGGCTTTGCTCCAAGTGCTTGGTGAGGACACTCTCCACCTATAAGTGGGGCCTGCCAGGACACATGAGGCTAGAACCCTGTCTGTTGAGGGACGTGGATAACCTTGTGAATGGGAAGGGAGACAGAAGAGTATCAGTTGGGAGCCCTGGGCTCTATCCTCGGCTCTCCCTAATTTGCAGCTCAGCCCCCTCTGGACCTCAGCCTGTCTGCTTGACTCAGATTCAACTAATATTTATTGATGTTTCTATGTGGTAGGCACAGAGCTAAGTACCGTACATATATTATCTCACTTAACCTTCAGCATGACCCTGTGCTCCAGGTCCTATTAGTATCCCTTTGACGGCTGTGGAAATTGAAGCTCAGAGAGACTAAGTTGTTTGCCTGAAGTCAAACAGCTGGCGGGGTGGGCGTCCAATACAGGATCTGAACCAGTTCTCAGATTCCTTCCTTCCACATCTTACTGCCTTCCTCTCTCCTTGTTTCCTTTTCTCCTTCCCTGTCTCCCTGCCTCCTTCCTTCCTTCCTTTAACACATTTTTATTAAGTATCTACAATAGGCTGGGCACCGTGCCAGGTGCTAGGGATACAGACAAGATTAAGAAAGATACTGCCCTTGCCTTCCTGTAGCTCACAGCATAGTGGGGGAAACATAATTAACAAATTGCCTTTGTACTGAGTGCTATGAACAGGCAGTGCCCATTACCCGGAGCAACCTCAGCTTAACAGCACCTCACTCAGGCTGAGGGTCAGAGAGGCATTGCTGAGACTGAGACTTGAACTGGGACCTTAAGGAGGAGCATTTAACTAAGAGGAAAGGGAATAGGAAAGAACTTTGAACATGGGAGAACATGTGCCAAGGCCCTGATGCAGGAAAGTCCTTGAAATGTCCACAGAATTGGAAGAAGGGCAGTGAGGCACTGGAGACAGTGGATGGAAGAGCTGGCCCTGGAATCCAGGTCCCCTGACCAGCTTTCCTTTCCAACCCAGCCACTTCCACTACGAAAGCATTTCTTGTTGCCCCTACCCTGTTCCTAAGCATGCTGCGCACATGCAGGAAGTAATGGAGGCCGAGGCGGGAATAAACTCCCATGCTGCCGCGGTGGTGGAGGCATAGGGGTTCAGAAGTTTGGGGCGGCCTGATGCTAACATATAGTCTGAGCACCCCAGGAGTAATAGTAATGGTCATAATCTGTAAAGACTTATAATGCCTTATTATTCCCACTCTACCAAAAGGGAGATCGAGGCACAGAGTGGTTGAGTTTAGTACCCGAGGCTACACAGCCCATAAATAACAGTGCCGAGATGAAGACCCAGATGGTGAGATTTGACTCCTCTACTATGCCTCCTTTCTACTGCCAGCGTCCTTCCTCTCGAAGCAAAGGGACCCTTCTACGGGGCTCTTCTCCCTGCCATCCCTCCACCCTACCCCACTTAACCATCCATGCGTCTTCTCTGTTTGGGAGTCAGGGCTAACTCAGGGGGAAAGGGTGGGGCAGTCCTATCTCCCATGAGCCCACCTCAGTGTGATAGAGTCCCCGTCTGCCTCATAGACATCCATCAAAACCTGACAGGCCGCAGAGCCATTAGGCTCCTGTTTGACTTGGCACGGGAACTCCAGGCTATTAATTCAACACGTTGTTGGGCATAAGTATCTTGGCCTGCTTATCATGTTTGCCTCCCACTCACCTCCCTCCCTGGATGGTTTTTCCTCTACTGGGCTTCCAACGAGGGAGCCTGGGGCTCACCCTCACGTGCTTAACCTCTGTCCGCACATGTCAAAAGAGTTTACCTCAGCTCCATCTACCTCACAGTAGCCCTAAGAACCTCGTGTAAGGTGTGGACAGAATCGGGGTCCCACAAGTGCCATAAAGAAGAGTCAGAATTCTGAATTCACGACTTATTTCACCACTCACAGGCTGTCCTAGAATGGAAGGAGTTAATTCACACCAAGGGGTTAGAATAGTGCCTGGCACACAGGAAATATGACAGGCGCCTTAGCCAGCACATCCCCCATGACCTACCTCGAAGGGGCAGCTGCTATTCAGCTAGAGCTAATTGATGCCATGTGTTGTTGGCCCTTGAAATATTTAAGAGAAACTTGAAATTCAGGATTTTTGTGTGCTCTTCTTGCTCTTAATTGTCGGCAATTAACTGAAATAATACTGTATAGGATCGACCAAATACCTCCAGGGACCACGATTGTCCCATGGGCCACCATTTGGGACTCATACCTCCAAGCCTGTGCAGCCCCTGGCCCGCTCCCTCTCACCAAGCTCTTCTCTCTAGTCACCTGCAGTATGGTCTCTGCCAAATGCATTTTATTCTGCTGAACTTAATACTAAACACTTGGTCAGGCACATGGGCTGGAGTGCCACATGGGTTGTCCCAAAGGCCACTTATCCCCTCTCATGAACCTCCTGGGACTTTCCCAGTTTGGCGGTTGGTCCAGTTGGAAAAGAGAAGGCTCTTTCCTACTTGAAGGATCTGTCCCCAGGGATCCGGAGTTCTTCAAGCCCCAAAGAGATTGGTCCTGCACGTGAGTCCTCACAGGCCCTCAGGATGGTGGCTGGAAGGGACCTGAGGCCCCAGGGACTGGGGTACTGCTTGTGGCTCTAGCCAAGTCTAGAAGCCCAGCCTCCCGAGGCCCAGCCCAGTTCAGAGAGCATGGCAGAGTGGAAACAGCTGGACCCTCGCAATCAGACACACCTGGGCTCACATCCCAGTGCCAGCCCTTGCTAAGCCTTGTCTCCCTCCCCTCGTCTGGGAGATGGAGCTGACGTGAGCACCTATCTCATGGGCCAGTGTGGGTGTGAGCTCAGCGTGTACTGAAAGCCTTCCTCAGAGTGGGCCCTCCAAACAGGAGGCACTCGTCCCCTTCTCTTTCCTTCATACCAGCCATGAGGCCTCTTTAACAGTGACCTCAGCTCAGGCTCCCGAGAGAGCCATCTGGACATTGTGTCCTCCTCAGAAAACATGGGTCCACCCTGAACCCAGCCTCCTTTCTCAGCCCTGCAAACTTGACAAGATATCTTCGAAGGAAACCCCAAAATTCTTATGTTCCTCCAAGGAGCCCAGGACATGGCTTAAGTCACAAACTTTCTGCTTTCCCTCTTTCGTCAAATGTTTCTCCAAAGCTAGGAGGAGATGGGCATGAGTGAGGCAGGCCGTCCACCGTGGCAGAGCCCTGCCTGACATTTAAATGTAGCTTCCTTCCTAGCAGGCCCATGAGATGATGGTGGGTGGAGGAATGAATGAAGGATGGCATTTGTTCTTCATCATGGCCAGGCACAGAGGGTAGGGCACACCTAGTCATGCCCACTGACAGACGAAGAATCCGAGGCAGATATACAGCCACACTACCTGGAACATCTCAGATACGGGAGACCAGACATGGGTGGTGGAGCCCAGCCTTTGGGGCCGAGGTGTTCTAAAAAGCACCTGGAAGCCCTGCTTCTAGCATAATCCCCACGCATGCCTGAGTCTCCGATCTGCCCACTTCCTGTGCACCCCACTGACCTTGTGTGTTTCCTCCCCACAGGGCCTGACGGGTCCCCGAGGACAGCCGGTTGGTACATCACCCTAATGTTCCCAATGAAGGCTTCGGCCCGCTGTGTCCTTAGCTTCAGTTTCTAACTCTCTCATTTCCCTCTCTTTGTAGGGACCTCAAGGACAAAAGGGAGAAAAGGTAAGCCTGATGGAGACTTTCTAGAATTCTAATCTCAGGGAGCATCCCCCCAACAGGTAAAAAGGGGTCCGCAGTGGTTATTTTCAAACTTCAGTTCTTATCAGACGACCAGGGAGCTCCCTGCGGCACCAAGGTACATGAGGGGAAAAAGGAAGCCGCGTTTGCCCACGTTCTTTTCTTGGGCTGGCCTTTGGGGGAGGGGGTGGTCTGGAGCCTGGCCTTCCTCAGCCTCTTTCTTGTCCCCTCCCACCTGCCACCCCCACGTGTTTCCTAACCTACCTCCATGAGCCTCTAGGATTTTGAGGTGTCAGTGTATAAGCCACCAGCCCGGCCTACTTTCTCTGTCTCCTTGGACATCTGATGGAGACTCTGCTGGGCTTTCCCTCGGGTGGATAGTACAGGGACCCAGCACCTCGGCTCAGAGAAGGCACCTCCGAGAACCCCGTTGCCCACACCCTGCCTTGCTGTCTGCTCTTCCCAGCCGGGTTCCTGTTCAGGGCCGTGGGTGGGGGTGTCGACCTTTCTGGAAAACACCTCCAGCCACGCATGGGGCGTAACCCCTGCCTATGCAGCTGTGGCAAGTGGCGCGTGGAGGCGGAGTCCAGCCGTAGGCTCCATGGGGCCGCATCCAAGCAGGCCCTGGTGGTTCGTTTCCTGCTGCCAGCCAGGGTGAGGGAAGGCATTAGCTCCCCTGCCTCAGAGAGCTCAGTCCAAGACCCGAGCGGGGCTGGCGGGTGATGAGTGCCTGGTGCGTCCACAAGTCCTGAGGGTGCCCCGGACAGGCAGTCCACCTAGTGCCTAACACCTTCCTCTCCTCCCCTTCTTCCCCAGGGTCAGTGTGGAGAGTACCCACACCGGGTAAGTGAACCCCTAAAACTGATCCATCCTGGGGCATAGCCCTTGACTTAGCCTCCTCTCCCTAGGGTCCCAGCACCTACAGGCTTGGAAACAGGAGCACACAGCCCCTCTGCGCTCAGCAGCCAGAGCGGGGGCCGTGGGGGTGGCGGTGTTTGCCCGGCCCAGCAGTGTGCCTGGGGGTTGGTACGTGTTTGTGCAGAGCCTGTCTCCAGCGTTCGTGTTCCCCCCACCCCCCCCCGTGCTGTCTTTGTGTGTCTGTCCTGTGCTGGCTGGGCTGTGAGTCTCCCAGCAGGCATGTATCTGGAACGCCACGTGCCACTGTGCGTCTCCTCTGCACATGGCCTTCTCTGTATGACCGTGTGGCTTGTGCAAGTCTGTGTGTCTGACTCCCTACGTGTGTGTGTATGTGTGTGTGTGTGTGTGTGTGTGTGTGTGTGTGTTGTGTCTGGCTGGCTGGCTGGCTGCCTTCCCTGGCCAAATCAGAGGGACTTTTGGGTTAGTCATTGTTTCAGATGACCAGATGACCCAGCCTCGGTGTGGGAGATAATGGGGGCGGATGCTTCAGTTCAAAGGCAAAGCGTCTGCTTTACCTCTTGAAGAAGAAAGGATCTTTCCAAGGAGGGTGGGGGATTCAGGGCTGGGGTGGTCTCCCACTCCCTCCAGCCACCGCCAGCTCCTTCTTTTCCTGGCTCCACCCCAGGGTGCAGAGCCCAAAACCTATAGTCACCCTATGGGGACCTGCAAATGGTGTACCACAGCAGGGCCAGTCTTGGGACAGGAAGGGCGAACGTGTGCACTGCTTCTTCCAGTGAGAGGCCCGGGAAGCCGGGATCGCAAAATGCCCCTTGCTTTGTGGATCAGCCTTGCTACTCTGACCTGGGCAGTAGGGGTAGAAAGGACAGGCATCTTCAGGCGTCCATTCCCCTGTCATGGGCCTCCGTGTGGTCAGAAACACACACATGGTGTGGCAAGGGGAATAGAGACAAGCACAAGCCAGGCTCAGACTCCACTGGGCCCTGAGAAGCCACGAAGAGGCCTTGCTGGCAGGGTCTAGCCAATCAGACTCTGAGCCCTGGGTTCCAGGCCAGGGAGAGGACTCGGGGAGCCTTGACATGAGTAGTTGTGGTGAGGTTGAGGCCAAGGCTGGACTGGGCCTGGGCAGGGGGCACAGGCTGGACGCAGTGTAGATAGAGCCGACCTGTCAGTGGCATGTGCTCCAGGGACACCGGGGCCCTGGTGTTCCGGCCAGCCTGATCCCGATACAATAATAGAAGGTCAGCTGTGTTTATTTGAAACTATGGGCTCACAGGATTGTTATGCTGCCGAAAGAAAGACAGCATCCCCCAGCACAAAAGTCAACACCACCGCAGACGTTTGGCGGTGTGTCATCAGTCTTGAGCAAATGCATGAGGGTGGGGGGAAGAGAGGGCTGCCTGCCCCTCAGCCCAACACAAGAAGAGGGAGAGGGCAGGGATAGAAGGCTCCAGAAGCACCTTGTCCACAGGGTGCGGCAAAAAATGGGGTTACGACCATGGTAGTGTGGGGTACAAGTCAGGCGGGGGTGAGGCAGAGTTGGAGGCCCAGCTGGTGGGCAGGGCAAGGCAAGTGGCACCCTCCGTTTATTTAAAAGTGGGTAGGAAAGCAAGGGGCTTCAAGGGCAAGTCGTCTGTTGGCTTGCTGAAGGGTCTACAAGCATGGCGGGGTGGCCCCAGGTCCACAAGACACCAAGGGATCCAGGCTGGTCCCGGCCTCTTCCAGCAGAAAGCACCCCAATGAGGGAGGGGAAGGAGGGGAGGGAGTGGGTGGGACGGAGTCCTCCTTGGGACTGGGAGCAGACGGGCTGGTGTCTGTGGGCTCTGGCACTCATTCTCCCCCCCCCTGTTGCCCTATCTCCGCCGCCTCCATCCCCCCTCCCACGCCAGGAGCACCTAAGCAGCACCCTAGCAGCTCTGCGCTCCAACCAGATAATTACCCTAAAGGTTTGTAGGTTCTGGAAGGTCTCTTGATCCTGCTCTTCTGAGAGGCTCCCTGGACACAGCCCAACATTGCACGTTCTCAGACCCCTAGTGGAAGGGGGTGGGGCTCTTGGTGCAGCTGCTGTCCATGAAGGCAGCAATGACCGGAAAGCCCATGCCTGGGCCTGCGAGTCCCCAGCTGGGCAGAGTCTCAGCCCAGGTGGCCCTTGACACTCAACCCAAGGGCTTCGTGTGAGTTAAAATGCTTTCAAAAATAAAGGGTTGATCATATGCCATTTTTGTTTTCACATGGGTTCTAACCGCTTCCTAAAACCATGGGGTGCTCAGCTTCATTGGGGAGAGAGACTGGAAGCAGCAAGAATTCCCAGACACGAAAATCACATTCGATAATGTGATTGCAAGTTGCCTCCGCCAAACAAGTGGTTGAACTTGTCAGAGACATCTTTGCCCAGCTTCTATTTCCCGAGCCCGCCAGCCCCAGGGTGAGACCTCGGTAGCACTTATGTTGTGCCCACAGTGGCCACACCCTCGGCTGGCTCGGCCCCCGGGAGCCCCTCTTGGCACTGCCCTTAACCACCTCCCCGGATTCGCTGACACCAGCCTTTCTCTTTCAACCAAAAAAAGAACCCAGAGGTCGCCGCACACCAGCTCGGTTTAAAGTATCCATTTAGCTGGTCCTGTGGCTCTCTACCTAGCCAGAGCCTCTGAGTCTGCTGCCCTCAGCCAAGCAGCCTCTGTCCACGACCACGGACAGGCAGGGCCAGCAAGCAATGTTGGGCCGCGTGTCAGGCAGCCTCTTCAGCCCAGCATGGCCATAGAGAGTAGGCCACTCTCCCAGTCAGGGGCTGCTGCCAGCCAACACCTGAAGGGCCATTCCTCCTGCCGGGGATGGTGCACCAACCAAGGGCAAGCTGAATGCTGCGCCCCACAAGCTGCAAGAGTACCCCATCCTTTGCCTCCCCTCCCTGTGCCTCACACTGGCTAATGTCTCTTCTCTCTTCCTCTCTTCTGCTCCCTCTTGGCTGCCCTGCCTTCCTGGCGACTTTTGGCATCCTTCTGAACACCTGCGATCTTTGGCCTTTGCCCTCTGGCCCTCCAATTCATCTTTCTCCTCAGCTGCTGCCTCTCCTCAATTCAGTGCGACTGGCTCCACCCCCAGTCATAAAAAGGCGAACCTTCCAGGTAGACCCCTTCCCTCTGCCCAGATCACGGGTGGCTTCCCCAGGGGCTCGGCAAGTCTCTGGGCCCTGGCATGCCAGTGGGGGCTGGAGACAAAGTCAGAACCTCACACGACTTTGGTTCAATGAGACAAAAATGAACCCATGAATGCCACAGGTGTGTAAATAACACACACCTAGACCCAGGAGACCCACAACTGCCACCACCCCATCACTACTCCTCAAAGCCACCAACACCAGCCGTCGCTGGGTGTCGGCCACTGCCTTACACATTTCACAGGCTTGATTTCATTTGATTCTCCTAACAGTTTTATGAATTAGGCATGGTCATCTTTGTTCCACAGATGAGGGAATCAAGGTTCAGGCCCAAGGTCACACAGTAAATTGCAGAGCACCCAGGTTCTCCACCTCTTACTAGCTATGCGATTGAGGGCAAGTTACTTAGCTTCTGTGCACCTCCGCTTTCTCATTTTTATATAAGATTATAACAGTTCCTACTGCATAGAGTTGTGCATGGAAAGCACTTGGAATAGCACTGTTCAAGTGTTACAATTAAGTTGAGTCTCAGAGAGAAGTGAATTTGTGCCCAAGGTCACCCAAACACAAGAAGTAGGATGAGAATCAGCAGGCAGGTTTTCAGACCCTATACCCAGGGTAGGTCAGTTGGGCCTACACTCTTATATTTAGAAATGCAGATTGATTAGCATCTGATCACCGGTAACCTAAGTTTGAGGAATGAGGGGATTTGCAGAGGGAATGTAGCCCACAACCAACAGGTATAATAATTGTGAGAAACTGCTTCCTTCTTCTTGCCTTACTAACCAAGGAGAATGGGAGAGGACCAGATCACAAAGAAAAAAGAACAGAGACCACAGACCCGGGATTAGACAAAGGCTCTGCAGCTTCGTTCCTGGCCAGACAGCCCGTGGCCGCCACCTATGCCCCTGGCCTTCCTTACACTGCACAGGGCGTGGCTCTAAGGCCACTGGGATGTTGGAAACAGCAGGGTTCCGGGTGCTGTTTCTGAAAGCCCTGACAGCAGGACCTGGAGCCACCATCTGGCCTGACTCAAGAGTCAGGAGCCCAGGGACCTGCATGTCAGGCGCTTGATCGAACAAGGCTGAAAAAAAAAATCACTCCAATTAACAGCTAAAAATACAGAGGGACACGTGATGCACATGCTACCCGAGCCTGCATATCCTATTACACCAGCCAAATCCTCGAGAGCCTCCATGGGCTCCTAGCACTTACCCCAAGCATGGCTATTCAGGGGGCCCACTGGCACCTCAGACAAGTGCCACGCCCACCCCACTGTCACCCACCCCTACCTATACCAGACCCCATCCCAGGAGAGCTGAGTCCTCTCGGAGCAGCCTTTTGCCTCAACCTCTAGCAGCCAACACCTGGCTGAGCTGCATTAGCTGCTATTTGTTGAGCCCTCGCTGGGTTCCAGGCCCTGTGGTAAGAATTCTGTGTGGATCATCTCATGTAATCCCACACCAGCCACCAGCAGTGGAGGCCCTGCGTGGGCTCTGGCGTTATCCTCATCCCACCTTACAGATGAAGAAATTGAGAGAGGCCTCCCTTTTCAAGAGCAAGGGGTGGGGGAGCCAGAATGTTCTGTGCCGCCCTGACCTAGTTTCCAAAGTAGAGAGAGAAGAACAGGAACCCCATTCTGCCTGCTGCAGCTCCCGCCTGGAGAATAAGATTTTTATCCTGTCAGCCATCAGGGGACATAAAAAGGCTTGTCCATTTCCTATCAATAAACCAGTATTGATTTTACAGGCTCTGTAAGATGCTTAAATGCTGGGTCTAACATTAGTTAAAAGAGGAAACTTATAAGAGACATGATGTGCTTAGCAGATGGTGTTTGAGGTTGTTTCCAAAGTGCAGAAAGTTGGACGATGAGCAATTTTGCTGGGGGCTTATTTGGAATGAATAGGAATAGTCTGGAGTTTCGAATAGGGGTCCTGGCTCCCCACTGAATTCTCTATGTGACTTTGATCAGGAAGCTCAACTTCCCTGAGCCTCAATTTTCTCTTCTGTAAAATGGGACTTATGACCCATTTCTGTACCTGCCTCCTCCTCCAGTGGACACTCTGAGCCCTCAAGCATCTTCTCATAGGGTGTGGCAGGATGAAGCCTTGGCCCCAGAGTGACACTGCTGGGTGCCATCTGCCCTAGATGTCCCAGCCAAAAGATGGTTCAAACAGGTGCTGCTAAAATCTTACAGTTCTCATTCTGAGGTTATGCGCTCCTATTTATAAGCATCATTTCCCTCTACAGAGTTTGCAGCAAGCATCATCAGCTCCCCTTTACATACAGGAAGCAGGACTGTCACAGAGGCTTGCTGAGATCACCCCGAGCAGGTGGGCTGGCCCGGAACTCCTGCTGCCTGCGTCCCCCTTCTGTGTTAGATTGTCTGCAGGGATAGGTTCCTTATCACACAAGCTGATCCCAGATCATCCCTGGAGGGTCACTTAGAGAGTAACATAATGGCATCAGTGTCTAGATCTAGGAAGACTCTGGCCCCCAGCCCCAAGATATTGGGCACATGGACCAGACTCTCTCCTCCTCCTGAGGATACATGATGCTACCCTTGTTCCTCCTGGGCACAGGCACTGTGGGTGACAAAGACTGGGCTCAGAGCAGCTGGCTAAGGAGTGGGGGTAGAGCCGAAGGATAACAGCGACATCACACAGGCATAAAGTATTTACAGTTTGAAAACTCTACCAAGCTAAGAGTTCAAGCTCGACTGTCCAGTGAGGCCGGCACAGATCACAGAAGTGGCTGGAGCAAGGAGCACAAAGGAAGGATAGGAAGAGTGGGGACTGAGGCAACTGGAGATCTCAGGCCCCGCCTGAAGGGGGCGCCATTCCCCCATCCGCTTGATGATTGCCCTCAGGAATGCGGGCCTCGCTGCCAGGGCTCCCAGTTTTTTATCAGAAGCTCTCCAAATTTTTGACTTAAAATCTCTTGCCCGATTGTTTAGTGAGCCAAGCAACATTCTATGACCTCTGACCTAAGGATTTCATTTGATCCTGTGGGCCAGATAGTCAAAGATGGCAAAAAGCTACGACAGGAAAGGAGCAGCTGCTGTTCTCATTCAGTGGCTGAGAGGCCGGAGCGCAGAGAGAGGATGTGACTTGCCACCCAAAGGGGGCAGAGGCAGGCCCAGGTCTCAGACCACTTGGGCTGGACTCTGGCCCTCTGACCAGGCTGGGAGCGGACCTTTGGGGCCAGGGGTCACCTCACTCACACCTCGGCCTCTGCCACCTGCAGCAGGGAACTTACCCTAGGGACCAACTGCTCTTGCAGTGAGTCTTGTCTTAATGTCCCTCCTAATGCCTTGGCCGTCTCCTTGCTGTCACCAGTCCCTGCATGTAGTCACCACCAAAGTACCATCCCCATCACGCCATCACCGCCTCCCACTAGAGCCCACGCAGGGCCTTCACTGGGTGCATGGCGCTGGGGCGGGACTGCTCCACAGCCCTGCAGTCTCTTTCTAACACTTGTTTCCGCAAACTTCAGGGTGAACAGGGCCAGGCTGGCATCCAGGGCCCACCAGGGCCACCAGGTCCCCTGGCCCGAGTGGACCTCTGGGACCCCCAGGACTTCCAGGGCCCATGGGGCCACCCGTAAGTATCCCCTTCCTCTCTCCAGTACGTCCTCTCCCACGATTTGTCCCAAGAATTCTCTGGAAGCTTCCAAACTTTGCATAACCAGTGGGCACCTAGATCCCCACCAAATGACAGAAGCACCTTGGCAAGACCATTGGACATGGGTGGCCCATGCAAGGAGCTGCCCATCCATCTGTGCCATACTCACCTGTTGTACTCTGGTTCTGAAAACATACCTCCTGGGGCCATATCCTCAACTCCAGACTCTGCTTTCCAGGGAGGAGATCACTGACAGGCTGTCCCTTTCCCAGCCTCAGCAGAGAGGAAAGTTCCAGGGCCACCTATGATTGTTGTCCCCTGGCCCTGGGGCTTAGAAAAACCTGACTGGAGAGCAGTGAGTTCTGAAGGCGGTAAAAAGGGGATGTCCAACCATCTGGCACCCCTAACAAACATGCCCTCTCTGGTGTATCGCACTTCTGAGCCACCCTGCAGCTGAGCTGGCCACCTGGTCAGCCACAGGGCAGGGACTGTATGAAGCCTAAGTACTGGCAGAGGCGACTGCTGGGAGGGCCCGGGAGGTCAACAGGCACCCTCTTCCAGGCAATACCACACACAGGTGACAGTTCAAGCCCAGTGGTCACCAAGTCATACATTTCCAAGCCCTGGTCAAGACCCAACTCCTTCGTGACCCAGTTTAGTGCACCAGTGCAGGAGAATAACTCAGCAGGGACTCGGACTTCTTTGGAGAAAATGGGTTCTCTACCCGGAGCTAAGACATGTTATATGTTACTGGAGGGACAGGGTTAAGGACAAAGTCTGTTTAATAATGTTTTTCTTACATGGCTACAAATAAGCAAACAAAAAACCAATCCCGTTTTATTTCTTGTGACAAAAGCACCAGATATTTATTGTGAAAAATGTGGAATATAGAGAAAGAAAAAGGTTTTAATTCCCTATTTTCTTATATCTAGAGTTCACCATCGTTAACATTTTAAAGAGTCCTATTTTTCTCCTTAAACATATCTTCACCTAAACATTTTCAGGTTGATAACATTCTGAATAATGTAACAGTTTGTGTCCTGTTACTTCTTCACTTATCATCGTAAACCATGTCCTTTGCTGTGTCAGAGTCTCCCAGAAAGGCATCTGAGGGCTGCCAGGGCCCATTGATATGGTAGTTAATGAGTCCCTTCTGTGATACAGATCCTTGAACATAAATGTCTGCACATCTCTGACAGTGTCACTGGGACAGATTCCCAGAGGTGGAATTGCTAGGTTACGATGTCCCTGCCAAGTGAGTACAGCCGCCTACCAGGTCACTCAGCTGCATGGCTGGCCCCTCTGCTGCCCCAGCCGCCAGTGCCAAGGTTCAGTATGGCGGCTCTCTAGGCTGGGCGACAGCTCCATCCAGGCCAGCAGCACCCAGCTCGGCCGGCAGGTGGCACAGCAGTGTGCAAACCTAGCTTGCTGGGAATTTTGGCTCTTCTGCCCAGCTTGACGCCTACACGGATTTTAAATATTTCCATGATTTCTCCCCAGGACCCCAGGGAGGGAGATTAGTCTCACTTCCATGCATTTCTAGATGGGAAATCAGAAAACCTGAAAGGAAGTGAGATTTAGGGAATTGAACCAAACAAAGCTGAGAAAAATCAAAAAAGCACTCAGAATTCGCTTCTCCACTGACCACCCTCCCCAAAACACACTGGGCTCCCACTCACTGAACCCAAGCCAGGGTGTTATATTTGTTAGGTTTTGATGAAGAAAAAAAAACCAGAAAGTGTGTTTTTAAACCAACTGAAACTGACCAGGCTCAGGCCTCATGGTTTTCTACAGCCCGTGTTTGCCATCCAGACCCGCTCCCACAACCACAGTGGAGCCAGCCTGCCCCTTGCCTCTCCCTTGGGCTCCCGCAGGCCGTGAGCCCACACCACCTCCCCACCGCTGGCTGCCATGGTCACAGCACCCCAGGGGAAGGAAACAGAGGGTTCCTCTGCAGCCTGGCAGGGCCAAAGGCAAAATCAAGGCTCTGCTGGGCGAGGCCGGCTTTCCGGGGAGGGGTCCCAATTAAGAAGTGGGCGGGTAGGGATCCAGACCAAACCGCACCATCGATTTAACATGATGCCACTGACCTATTTTCCAGTGGGCAAGCACAGAGGAGATGCCCACAGTGCCCACATGGCTCCAGAGGGACACGAGCCTGTTGTCCCCACGTGCCCTCAGCAGGTTTCCGATACCCTCCCAAAGACCTCTAGTCTGTTCTCCAGCACTTCCCAAAGCTTGTTGTAGCTATTCGAGCACTGCTTTGCCCCCACCTCCACTGTAAACGTGACTAACTGCAACTGTGGAATCCATGTCCACTCACCTTTCTCTTGCTTCTGCAGGGCTTTCCTGGGCCTCCTGGACCGAAGGTGAGGGCCCTTCTGGGTGATGCACTGAGTGGGTGGAAGAGTTCCCTGCAGAAGGAGGGGGAGGCAGTGCTGAAGGGTGCTGAGTAAGGAACTGAGAGGGATCTCAGCTGAGAGATGGATCACACTCGGCTCACTTCCAAAACACTCCCCTCCTCTTGGGAATGGATTGGGTCCTGCTTTCGTGCACTCAGCCAAGGGAGTCCTGTGGCTGGTGTGGAAGGTGCAGTTCCCACCTCTAAGAAGCTAATAGTCTAGCTGCAAACTCAAGATTGATGCCCAAGACACTGTCACAACATCCTAATGAAAGAGTGTTTCTTAAGGGGTCAGAGCAGGAAGGGACCTAGGGTCACCTGGTCTCTTGTGAAACCCTATCTGGAAGCCCATCATGTCAAACAGACTCTCTCTTTGAAACTGGGGACCCTCGGGCTCTGGGGACAAGCAATTAGAAGCCCAAACATTTTACAAACGGGGGAGCTGAGGGCTCTGGGGCAAAGTGACTGGTCTAGGTTGACAGGGAATGGGGTGGTAGAACCAAACCGAAACTCAGGTCTCCGGCCACGTTGAGCCTTCGCACCACCCCTCTGCTTCTGCAGAACAGGGACGTTTTCTCAAGGTGGAACCGCTTCTGCTGTTGTTCCAGGGATGGCTGGTGGTGGGGTCAGGAGGGATTGAGTCACGGGGAGGAAGAGGGAGGGGAATGTGAGGGGAGCAGTGCAAGCCAAAGTTTAGCACTGGGCAAAGCCCCTAACGGTCTTCTCCTTGTTCCCCCAGGGGGACCCGGGGATCCAGGGCTACCATGGCCGGAAGGTAAGAAGGAGGGAGAAGGGAGGCCCCCACTCCCCCAGTAGTAACCCAAGTTTGGCCTCACCATGGCGCATACAGGGTCCGGACTTGGTCGTCCACACACACTTTTGCACACACGCTCACTCAGCATGAGCCTCCTAATGCCTGTAAGTTGGCTGGACAGGAGCTCTGCCTCCACTTGGGGGAGGAGGAGGCTCAGGGAGGGGGGCCTTGGGCAAGTCAGTGGCTCAGCCAGACCTCCGACCCAGAAGAGTCTCTTCCAGCAACCTGGGTGGCCGTGTCTGGCCCGTTTCTGTACTGTTCGCATTGCCCCCTGAGGGCCTGGTAAGTGAGAGCCAGGCAGAGCTCCATGTTGAGCACGCTTTGGGAAGTGGGGGTCAGTCCGAGACCTGCTCTCTGGTAGCTCACAGGCCAGAGAGATGGGATTGCTGCACAAATAACCCTGGGGGAGGCAAACCGTGATCACTGCTACTGTTGCAAAATGCTACGTGACTACAGGGGGTGGAGAGGTTAATTCCCGGTCGGCAGGAGTTTGGGAAGTCTTCTGGAAGAAGACAGCCTATAAACTCAGTCCTGGTGAATAGGTAGGTGTATTAGTTATCTATTGCCATGTAACAAACCATTCCAAACTTAGGGACTTAAAATGACAATGTATTTCTCATGATTCTGTGATTGGCCATCTGGGAGCTCTGCTGGTCTCCCCTAGGCTCACTCATGTGGTCATATAGGATGACAAGTGGAAAGGCCAGAGGGGCCAAGACAGTCCATCCACATGTTTGGTGGTCGATGCTGGCTGTGGGCTGGGTGCTTCTGCTCTCCACTCAGCCTCTAGCCCCTGGTCGACTACATGGGTTTCCTTAGAGCATGGCAGGCCCAGGTGAGTGTTCAAAATGGGCAAGTCCCAGTACCCTTGTATCACATTTTCTGATGTCCTGTTGGTCAAGTCACATGGCCACGTCATTTGAGTCCGTGGGGTTGGTGGGAGGGGACTCAGCCTCTACTTCTTGTGGGAAGAGTAGCAAAGTTTTGTGGTCATTTTTAATCCACCACCACTAGTAAATTTCAAGGGAAATGGCATTTTAGACAGGGAAACTATTTGAACCAAAGCTCAGGTGGTCATTACAGTAACTATGATAACATAAAAATAATCCTAACAAAAGTCATGACTTACTAAATGCCTACCATGTGCCAGGCTGTCCTTCAACATGACCTGCCTTATTTCTGATCCTAAGACCACCCTATGAGGCTGGTACTACTCTTCTCCTGTTCACAAATGAGGAAACTGAGGCAGGCTCACAGTCTTTTGGCTCATCGGTGAGCCAGAGTAGGAATTCAAGTCCAGGCCTGGGTCCTTTCCATGGTACCACCTGCTGCAAGGAACACATCTTACCCTCCAGACCATGCCCGGGAAGCTTCTAGAAACTTCCAGAAGAAAAGAGGCGGGAACGGGAGGAGAACGAGGAGGGGGTGGGGATTTGGGAAAGGGAGGCACCGCTCCAGAGAAGCACATTCCTCACACTCTGTAATCTCCGTAATCGGCTGCTGCCATCACCGCGTTGTTTATGGGTGCTTGGTGGATGAAATGGCGAGACCTGAGAGATCTTTAATTAGTTCTGCATACACCGAGAAGTTTGTATTGTGTCAGGAAGTGGAAATTATAGCCCCCGCGGTTGTCTCCCTCCACTTGTGCAGACTCACAAAATTTACTGCCGCCTGGAGCGGCACAGGGTCGGTTTCCCATTAGAATCCAAGCCAGCTAGTTCAAGCTGCGAAGAAACTGCAGGGCCGATGGAGCTTTCCCTGGAGTCATGGCAATGCCCACAACTGGCATCTGCGCTGGGGCGGGTGTCTGCACACTCCCACCAGTGGGAAGTCTGGTTCATCCAGAAAGGAGCTGGGGGTCTGCTATCCTGAGGATGGAAAGGGCTCAGATTAGGGCTGCAGTGTCCATGATGATAGAGGGCCTGGTCCCATGAGTATGGCGATTCTGGACTGAGATTGGGGGACAAATCAGTCAACCCTGGCTCCACTGAATTTGCAGAAAAAAAAAAAACAGTGTGGTCATGGATTCTGCAGGGGCTATGAGGCTGCTAGCTCCTTGTCACTGCCTCTCGGGCTTCTGGATGGCTCCTACTGCCTCCACTTCTGCCAGCCTGTCCTTGAGTTTTTCCAGTAGGTGCTCCTAGAGCCACTAGGCAGTCTCGGCATCCTCGTCTCTGTCCTGGCCCTTATTCTGCTGGGGCCCTTGTCCTGTCATCCACAGCCTTCTCATCCAACAGAGGCCAGAGGGTGTGCACTGGGGACTGAGGGTCAGCAGCAGAGAATCTGCCCCCATGGGCTTGGGGGTCATTCCTCAAGGTCAAGCAACTCTTAAGAGACTACAAGTGCCCTGCCCACTGGGCCAGTAGGCATCTTAATTCCAGCAATCACCATGTCCAGGCAGAAGTTTTCTTGCTGTCAGGGCTCTGAGATGAAGAGACTGGTGCCCAAGGATAGGCATAGTGACACTTCACATCTCTGGTTTTGCCAAAGTTCCATCATTTGGTGTCTTTCTTCGTCCTTACCATGGCCCAGCTCATTATCCCCTGTAGAGATGCACTCAGAAAGGTTAATACTTTGCCCAAGGTTGCAGAGCTGGTGAACGGTCATGCTAGAATTAAAAGCTAGGTCTCATGAATCCAAGCCTAGGGGCCAGCCTTTCTCGCCCTGGTGCAGAAGCAAACGTCTGCTCAGGAGGGGAGCACCCACACTGAGCCAGCTGTGTACAGACCACCGTCCTATGCGATTTTTCTGGGGTGCGGAGAGTTTTCTCTCAAATGCCTTTCCTTTATTCATTAGTTCTCTCCTTTTCACCTTCCCTCTCTACTCCCTGCTTGGAGTGAGGCACTGACATGAAGGGCCACCTGATTACAGGTGCTGAGATGAGTTTGCTCCCCACCCTGGGGAGGAACGAGTGCCTGTGGGTAGGAACACCAAGCAGGGATGGGGGCCATGTGGCTGCCCCTTGTGTTCGGGCTATACGGGGGCCCATGGGTAACTGAGGGACCCTCCACATCTGCTTCAACTACTGTGTCCCGACAACTTGACACATATGCAGGGAGGCCTTTTTTCCAGTACCGGGTAGAATTTAACTCTCAGCAAAGATGTTTCTCAGCCCTGTGAAGTTTGCTAATGATTAGTTCTGTCTACCACCACTACCACCACCCCAGCAGCCAGACCTGGTCTGGTAGCCTCCTGAAGGCCAGCTGGGCCAGCAGGGCAGACTTCTCCACCAGCTCCTTAGGATCAAAGCCCAGTGTGGCCAGTGGGCCCTGTGCTGCCCCTGCCCCACCCGGGGCCAGGTCCACTGCCTAGACACTGCGAGTATTGTTGTGTACCCATGTGGTACCTATTTGATCCAAATTTATGACATCGATCTACTTTATGTTGCAAGATGCAAAGTGTGTTTGAAACATTACAACCTTGGCTCTCTTTCAAGAGAATTGATTAGTATCATCAGACCGTATGTGGATCACAAACCTGGTGAGAGCTTATCTCTAAGTGCATCGGAGCTGGCCCATTGTCTCAGCGGAGTGGGGGTGAGGGGGGTGTGCATTCACCACATGTGGCGCGGTCTGGGTGTTAAGCCTCCAGGTTTGCTTGAAGGACCATGGCTGAGCACACATTCTCCTCCTGCAGGCTGTGGGCTGTGCATTTTCAGACCAGAGGGGCCAGGATGTGAGATCCTTGTGGTAGAGCAGCTTATAACTAACTGCAGTCACTCCTGCAGGCTGCAGGCATCCCCAGAAACAGGAACTCCCAAGAAAGGAGGTTCAATGGGCCCTACAGTCAGATGGCTTGGGCACTCAGAGGAGGGTGTGAGAAGCAGAAGCTTACCCATCGGCCCATCTCAACCCTCATGCCTTGGCCATGCCAGCCCTTCTCCTCATTGCTCTTCAGTCCTACAAAAGGGCATGATCTTTCTGATGTGCCAGTCAACTCAAGGGCCCCCATGTGGGTGGACACACTTCTGTAGAATAAGAGCTGGTATTATTACATCTACCTTATGGGGCCTCTTCAATGTGCCAGACTGTGTATGAGGCATTTTGCATGCATCATCTTACTATAGGATCTTTATAACAACCCTGTGAGGTAGGTTTCATTATTATCCCCAATTGACAGATGAGCAAACTGTGGTTCATAGAGGTGAATCACCAAAGGTCCACAGCTAGGATGTAGTGAATCCAGGTCTGTCAGACTCCATAGCCTTGCTCTGAATGACTTCACGACCTGGGCCCTACGAGCCCAGGGGGACCTCATGATTTCTGGTAGTCCTTCCCCACTTCTCCTCCACTAGGAAGAAAGAAGGTGGGAGTTGAGCCATTCTTCTTGTGAGAAAAAGGTTATGTATGACTGCACGTAGGCCTTTCTCTGAGCCTGCCAGGCTTTCTGTGAGCAGCATCTGGAGTGTCTAAGGCAGAGGATGTGGGGTACTTGGTGTATTTTAGTCACAGAACCAAGGAAGTGGAGTGTTTTGCCTATTGGCACTGATTCCACCCCAACGACTCCTGCAGGGAGTTGGCATGGTCAGGGACTTCCTCTAAAGCCAGGGCCTCCTTTCTTAGGAGTCCCTGTATCTGGGGAGCAATGCAGCCTCCATGGGGGAGTGACTGCAGTTAAAGCTGCTCAGCCCTCCACCACAGCTATTCCTGAAATGTTCCTGCACCCCTCTGGCTCCCAGGGGATCTGAGCAACCCAGGCTTCTCTCTGGTCCCCATGCAGTAGAGCACTCGGTACAGATGGAAGCCATAGACACAGAAGCCTTCTGGTGTGGGGACAGCACTTTGTTTCAAAGCCACGAAATCCCAGTGGGGACAGCCAGACCATTTAAATTGAAGCAGATCTGGAAGCTGAATCATGGGCTCCAGATCTGAGGCCTCATGGGGGCTGACGGGACGCCCGCTTCGCCGGTCTGCAGCCACCAGCCTGTGCTCTGTGGGCCCCATTCCTCCTGCACTCCAAAGTCCACAGATTAATTAGAGCTGACTTTTCTTTTTGGAAGTAACTACAAAATCAACCGATCTCAAATTGAGATTACAAGCCAGCCGCCCTTCCAAAGCCCTGACCTCCGATGGGGCGCCTGACCCCGGTAATTCCCCAGATCACTTCCTGCCGGCCCTAATTACCGGAGGACCTGGCATTTCCGTGGTTCCAGGCCTCTCCAGTCTGGAGCTGGCTAGGGCAGAGAACAGAGAACTCTGCTGCCTTTTTCCCGGAAAGGAGTCCTGGAAACTAGTTAGTGGAAAGACCTTAGCCCGCCTCACCCAGCTTTTCCAGCCCAGGAAAGGGTCCTAAATCCAGGCCTGAGGCCTGAGCGCCTTCTGGCCTTTCCCCCAGCCCTCCAGTCCCCGCACTCAGACAGGCCTTCCTCCTTCCCTGCAGAGAACAAAGAGTCTGTATGTGGAGCTGCTTCAGCCCAGGCCTCCCCACCCAGAGCTGGGCTGCAAGCAGGAGCCTCACTTTAGGAAGGTCCATTCATCTCCCTGTGCGTCTCTGGCCTGACCTGTGCCTGGTTGGGGAGCTGACCTTGAAGCACCCACCTTCTTCCAGACTACATCTTCTTGCCAAGTCCCTGTCCTGCTTGTTCAGTAAACAGTAAATCACCAATTAAGAGACCACTCCCACCAGGTGGGAATGCGGCCAGTTTCTCCCCCAAAGAGTTCATTTCTATCCTGTCGTCTCGGTAAAGGATGGATCCTGGCACACCTGGAAGCTGGAACTAGCATAGAGAACCTATTGATGCTGTAGCGTGTACACGTGCAAGGCCAGCTGGAGAGTCAGTGACATTGTAAAATTTGGGGCTGGGACAGGCAGGCCCTCAAGGCCATTCAGAGTAGCCCCCTTTCTATCCACCCGTGCTCACCCAAAGCATCCTTAGCCACAATGACTGGAATCCGCCCCTTCTGGGCCAGCAATCAGCCGTTGGTCCTTGGCACCAAGGTTAAAAAGCCAGCGTCCCAGGTGGTGAGCCGGCCTGGCCTGAGGGTCACAAGCCTGGTTCCACAGCAGCCTGTGCCGTGCACGCTCCTTGCACCCGGGGCAAGGCCCTTTGTAATGCTCTGGCACCCACTTCCCCAGCGGCAAGATGGCCCGGGTCAAGTGGCTGAGAACAACTGGGGGAGCCTCTGGGGTCCCCACTGAGAGAAGACATGTGGAGGCAAAGGTAGAGGGGATAAACTGGGGCTCTCGGGCTTTGACAGACTAGGAGAGCTCCCTCCACACCTAAGACAAAGACATTAGTGAGCTAGTGCAGGGTCCCCAACCCCGGGCCACGGACCAGTACCAGTCCGTGGCCCGTTAGGAACTGGACCAAACAAGCAAAGCTTCCTCTGTATTGCAGCCGCTCCCCAGCACTAGATCGCCACCTCAGCTCCACCTCAGATCATCAGGCATTAGATTCTCATAGGAGCTCCCGTCCCTGGTGCCAAAGGTTGGGGACTGCTGAGTTAGTGGATCTAAATTCAGCCTAATTCCAAACTTAAACCTTTTAAACAGGAACACTTTTAAGAAGAAAAACGGGCAAGAAGGAGCCTCTAGATAAGCTGTCACAAAGGCATGCCACGAGGAAGAGCCCTGTGAACACTCACCACCCTCCTTTAGCGGCAGCTGCCAGAACATACCGCCCCTGCTCCCTGTAAATGGGTACGCTTGCCCACAGCCCCCGTGGAGTCCTTGACAATGACTCTCACCCCTCTCTCACCTCACCCGCTGTCCAGGAATCAATACTTTCTGGTGTAAGACCAGCCCAGTCTCGAGTTCAGAGGTCAGGCTGGGGCAAGCCCATGGAGACAAGCCCTGGAGAAAGGAGATTGATGAGAGTGGACTGAGCCTGCAGGGTGGGGTCAGCAGGGGCACCCTGCTTCCTGCCCAGCAAAGGACTGGGAGTGAGGGAGGCCCTGAGATGGGGATCAGGAGAGCTTGGGTCATTTGCAGAATTAAGAAACTTGACCCAGGGGGAGGTGGAAGGGGCAAAGGTCAGCCATGCTAACAAGGAGGGCTTCCTCCTTAGGAGGCTCCAAGGGGCCCAGACTTCCCTGGAGAGCATGACTGTGTCTTTATATACAAACCAACAAGGGCTGAAACCCAATTAGCCGGAAACCCTCACTCCCAGGTTCTGCTCTGCCTGGCTCCTGTGGAGATTAGAGACAGAAGCCCAGATACAAACTGAGCAGACCCCACCCTCCTCCCTGCTGAAGCATCAGCAGCTGTCCCTTGGGGGCAGAAGGAGGGAAAAGCAGACACACACACACACACACACACACACCCCTCCTAGAGCTGCAGTTTTACCCAGAACTAAACTCCACCTTGTTCTAGAAGTGCCAGCAAACCCAGTGTCACCTTCCCAGTCGTGTCCTCCCTCCTGCCTAAGGGCCTCACATAAGCAGGGCTGGGGGTGGATTGAGAAAGACAGAGGAAACAGGGAGCGGTAGGATGCATCTAGTCTAATCTCACTTTGCAAGAGAGAATCCTGGACCCAGAGAGGGAAAGTGGCTTATCCTAAGTTACACAGCCAGCCTTTCCTGACTCCCAGTCAACTTCCCAAGTTGAGAAAAGGAGGCAGGAGCATTGAGGGAAAGACAAGGGAAGGAAAGAGTAGGTCAAATGGGAAATCCCTAAATAGTCAGGGACATCCAAGCTGTCAGGGACGTCCAAGCTGACCTCCCACCTGTACCTCCACCTCAGGGGATTCTGTCTGGTGTCCTCAGGGTTGAGTCAACCCAGCTGGGCAGGTTGGCATGTTAGCAGGAGATCCTAGTCCACCACAGGAAAAAGTGACGGGAGCACTCAGCTGGTGCTCCTAAGGAGGGGGCTTTGAAGCCTGCAGGGCAGCGGTTACCAGACTTCTGACAAGGTCCTGGGGCGCCCTCTGCTGACCATATAGCAGACTTGTGCTTGCAAAGAGAGCCTTGCCCAACTCTTCTCTCTAGGTGCCTGTGATTAAAGACCCAGTCCCAGGCTGAGCTGCCCTCGCATGCTGACCCCTTTCACTCCAAGGGCCCTCCAGCAGAGAGGGGCATTGTCCTGCTTTCATCCTGCAGAGGGTGTTTAATGGAAGCAGCTGGAACATCAGCCCATCTGATGCCAGGGTCAACCTGCAGAAATGGGTACCTGGGCTTTGGCAAACGGAAGACATGAGTTCAAATCCCTGCTGTGCATGACCTTGGAACTTGTACCTGGACTCTCTGGGCCACAGTTTGTTCACCTGTGAAACAGAAAAGCATCCACTCCCACATCGGAGGGAATTCTTGGAGATTGACTAGAAAAACGTAAAGTTTCTAGCCCAGTGCCAGACTCATGGCAGGTGCAGTAAATGACCATACCTTTCTCTGTTCTTTCCCATAAGAGGGATTACCCAGAATTTAGTGGCTCAGGCAAACCTAGGCACTGGCTTGTTCATCGTGTGGTCACTTCCTGATTCCAGCTCTACCAACGCCTGCCAGGGGTCTGAGTGGGTCAGGACGAGGAAGGGCTTCTGTGTCAGAGCTAAAGATTCTGGGCCTTTTGTAGAATTCAGAGACTTGGCCCAAAGAAGGTGGAGGTGAACCATCTCAGGCGGACATGAATTTGTGCATGCAGGCGACAAATGTGCAGTGGTCCCTGCTGCACTCAAGAACAAGCATCAGGCTTGGGGCACAGCAGAAGACTTCACAGAGGAGATAGTGTTTGACCCAAGCCCCCAACAAGGAATAGGGTGTTCGGCTGAAGAAGTAGCAGAAAGACATAGAATGATGAAAATGGGCAGTATTTTCAGGGAAACAGATAATAGGTGTCAGGATGTCAGGTGATGAGGCTGGGAAGGAAGCAGGGGTGGAATGCCATGCTCGGGAGCCTGGCCCATTTTCTATGGTTAATGCCTGGCAGTGTTAGTATCCAGCCTGTGTACTGGGGAGCTGACCTGGATGCCAGTGTGGAGGCCGATCATAGAGAAGAGATGTTGGAGTAGCTCTAGCCTGGGTTTGCAGAAAGGTGGACCAAGACGCCTGTAGATGGCAGAGAAGGGATGAGGACAGCTTAAAAGATAGAGGACAGGTTCCCCCTCTGCCTGTAAGCCTGTGGGGGTCGCAGCGTATCCTGAGGCTGTAGCACTCAGGCCTGAGGGAAGCTGGGCCAGAAGCAGGGTCTGTCAGGTTCAATAGTGCCATCCACAGCACGGCCTCCCCATGCAGGAAGCTGCAGCAGGCTGACAGTTGTCACCTGTAGCTGCACAATGTTCTTGGCCCCAGCTAGGGTTTCATTTGAGGTTCAAGTCACAGAAACAGGAACTGCCCTCCTTACTCCCCTGAGCCCCTCAACCCCAACACAGCAGATTAGTCTTGATTCTCCTACTCTTGACTCCCATTTTCACGGGCTGTCATCTCCAGGCCCATCTCCTAGTGTGCCCTCCACGGATGGAAGAGTATAGTCTTGTCCTTCCTGAGCTCGGCCCCCTCCCATCTGGGATGTTCACAGGGAGGTAAGAGAGGTTGAAAAAACGACAGGACACTGCGTGGTATACCGGAGAAGCGATGGCTCTCCTGGTGCCCCTGGGCAGGTTCCAGGCAACGCCCTGATCCATTCACGGTCGCCCATCACCCAAAGTACAGGTGGAGCCTTGGCCACGTGGGCCAAGGCCCACATGCCCTTGAGAACAGTTAGAACTGAGGAACCTAGGGGAAGGAGGAGTCCCAGCGGAGGAGGAGAGGTGCTGCTGGCCAAGCCTGCTGCAGTGAAAACGGGGCAAGAAGCACGAGGCGGGGATGGGAGGAGGGTGTGCAGTAGGTAAGTGGCCAGCGGGCATTCCTTCCCCCTCAGCACTGAGTTCCGCGGCCCACCCAGCCCTGGTCTGGCCACCTAGTATCTCCAACAAAACTCATCCTGCCCCCAACCCCCTCAGGACTCCGGCTCCCCTGGCAGGCCTTCTCTGTGGGGGCCTTTCCTCCACTATGATCCGTGACTTGGACCCCTCTACGAGTCCACATAGCTGAGAGAAGTGGCCCTCGGCGGCTGCCAGAGACAGCGGGCCTTTAAAGCTCGTTGTGAGCCGGATAGCTGTCCCAAGCTTCCAGACCAACCATTCTCACTGGCATCCTTGCAGGCCCTGCTTCAAGGGCCGAGGCCTTGGGGCCCTGAGTCTGGCCCTCTTCTCATGGTTCTCTTGTTTCTTCCTTCAGGGAGAACGGGGAATGCCAGGGATGCCGGGCAAACAAGGAGCGAAGGTACCTGCCCCTCACCCCACTCCAGGCAGCCCCAGCCCCTACCCATCCCCCACTTCTCTCCCGAGCTCTGGGGACACCTTGGAGGCCCAGCTCCTCCTTCCTTCTCGCATCCCTCCGTTTGCTTCATGAGCCGTCACTCACCAGTGCCCTCCTGACACTGTGCCAAGCCTCCTCTAGGCATCTTTAGGTCATAAAAAACCTCAGGTAACCCCAGTTCTGTGCAGTCCTGAGACCCATGTGGGGAGTAAGGACTCTAAAAATCACCTCCACTTGGAATTACTAAGCAGTGTGCTTGGCAGCCTATTCACTTCAAAAGTAGGTGGTCTTGGGCTGATGTGTGAAATGAGGTCCCTGCCAGCTGCTCCCTAGTCCATGAAGGCATAGGTTCAGAGAACATCCTGTAAGGAGAGTCCTGCTGACAGTTGGGTGGACTGTACATGGTGACATCGGCCATCTACTCTCTCCCCTTCCCTGAGGCTCTCCCTTCTTTTTCACCTCCCCTTCCATCTCCTCCTCCTCTCCTGCCCCAGTGAAGCCCTCCCTTCCCTCCTCTCCACCCCAGGGATGCCCCTATATAGCTCGCCCATGGGCATCCTGCCATGGTGCCTACTGTGTCCCCCCTGGAGGGCCTGGGAACTGCACAGGTGGGTAGGAAGCCTGGGGAACCCAGCTGTGCTGCACAGAGCCTCTTCCTCAGGGCCCACTCTCCCCTCAAGCTCAACAACCCACCTTTCCCATGAGTCTGTGCGGCAGGCAGAAGTGAGCAGTCCACCTTTGCATCTCCCCTAGGGGAGGCTGAGGGCTGGCCACTTCCTCCGTGCTTCCCCTGACTGCAGAAATTCTCTGTGCCTTTTCTTCTCTCTGCCAGGGGGCTCCTGGAATCGCCGTGGCTGGGATGAAAGGTCAGTGGAATGCTTGTAACTCAACACTGAGAGGCAGGATGGGGAAAAGATGGAGTTCAGTGGGACGGCCACTGGACCCAGGAGGGGGAAGACAGGATCGGGAAAACATTTCATTAAAGCAACATTTTTGCCAGATGCACGACTTGAACAACCCATGTTTGAGCCTTGCAGGGAAGTAGCAAAGGGGTACCAGCCTCAGCTACAGGGCTCACCCTCCTGCCGATGTGCAAGGGAACCAACGCTTTCCTTCACACTCTGGAATTTAGCAGCTACATGCTTGCAAAACCTCGGGGAGAAGAGCAGGACTCCTTCTTCCGAACCCCAGCCTAACAGCCCTTCTGGCTGGCAGGCAGATGGATGGGGACACCGAGCAGCACAAATACTCAAGGTGGCTCTTCTGGCAAGTCCACATACAGGGGGCGCCATGTAGAAAGCAGATGCCCATCCCATCCTCCCCTCTTCCTGGGGTGCCTCAGCTGAAACCCATACCTACCACACCCATCACCTAGGAGTAAAATAAGGAATGGTACAGAAGGCCGCCTCTTTTGGCCGGGAGCCCTGAGCTGGCCAGGTGCTTCATCTACCTCCAGAGTAGCTTGCTCATTTGCTCCTGTTTGTGCTCTCTCTCTCTAGATCTCTCTCTCATTCTCTCATTTCTTTACCTGAGTCTTTTTTTTTTTTTTTCCACACAGGGTGAGCCAGGGACCCCAGGAACCAAGGTACTGATACTGAGGGAACATTCTGGGCTGCATGGAGCATCAGGTTTCAGGTGGATGTGGGAGGGGCTGCTGTTGCTTGGCTCTTGGTCCCCTGGAGGCTGACTAAGCAGAGGACCACCTGCCAGGGTGGGGCCTGCTTGTCAGGAATGCATGGCAAGTGCCTCCCACCTCCCTGAATCCTGGACTGGAGAGCTGGGCCAGTTCACCTGCACACCGGCTCCAGTAGACAGTAACTGTTAACCCGCGCCAGCCACATGGGTACCTGCCCCTCTTGCCTAGTTCATTAAAAAATGGAACATGAAAAAGTTTCCATGGCCAAATATGTTTGAGAAACATGGGGTTAAAAATATTACACAGGTTTTGTTATTGCAGGCCTTCTCAGAGCCTTTAATATGCTAAATGTACTTTGAGAAGCTCTAAAAAGGTAATATCTTGTGAAGCTTTTTCAAACTTTTTGGACCAGGCAACCTTTTTTAAGAGGAGCATCTTATGGGACTGGTATTCTGGAAACACTTGTCTATGATCACTGTCCATTATACCCCTCACCACCAGCCCCCGCCCTCTTATAATTGCTTTTCTCTTCTTCCCCCAAAAGAGACCCAGCAGCAGCAGGGAAGCCAGGGCCCCCAGGTTTTCCAGGAAAGGGGACAGAGGGTAGGATAGTGTGTCTTTGAGCAAGTGCCCCTTCATCCTGGCCTCCCCTGGTCCCTCACTCCCATCCCACCCCATGGCCATCATGCTGCCTGCGGTGTGCTATGGGCACATGCATCCCGGAACAGAGTGCTGGGACGGCCTGGCAAAGCTTCAGAAATTCCCACTTGAGAGCACTCCCTCCCTCCCAAGAGGAAAGCCCAACAGAAGGAAGGGAGGCCCTCCGTCCTCTGTCCCTGCTCCCTAGGACAGCTGTAGGACAGCACTGCATCCTTTCCCTTCAGACCCAGCCTGTTTCGGGGCACATACCAGGCTAAGGCACAACCCAGGCACAGCCCAGCAAAGCAGGGCCTGCTGGGCCCCAAGATTCACTGTCCTCCCGCCACCTGGGCCTTTACCCAACCTCCTCCCTTTTATTGGCAAGCTTCAGGCCACTGTGTCATTCAGCTTCTACCCAAGGGCAGGTGGCAAGGGAATGGACCCCCCCCCCGCCCCCCTCCCAAGACTTGGTGTGGTTTCCTTTGTGGCTTCAGCTGGAAAGGTCATTAAGATCTCTGAGCAATTTACGACCCCAGATCCTCAATTTATATTATCACATTTGCGAACTGCCAGCTGTCAAGCTATGGAGAGTGGAGCTTCACATGCTGACCTGGCAGGGCACTTTTGGGGGTGCTCTCCTGATGTGGGATGCCCTGTGAATGCAAAATGAAGCTTGTTGGAGTGAAGGTGAAGCGTCAGGAGACCTGTGTGGTCGCCAGCTCTGCCGCTGACCCAGGGAGGGGTTATTCAGTCACGGAGCCTCCTCACTGGCACTGAGGGTGGGCCCCGAGATTCACAGCGTGGGGAAGAGAGTTCTTCAGGAGCGGAAGAAGCTGGTTAGGCAGGGGTGTTAGTTTGCTAGGGCTGCCCTATAAAGGACCACAAACTGTGTGGCTTGAACAGCTGACATTTAGTGTCCCACAGTCTGAGGCCGGTAATCTGAGATGAAAGGTCAGCAGGGCGGTTCCTTCTGTGGGCTGTGAAGGATAACCTATTCCAGGCCTGTCTCCTAGCTTCGGGCAGTTCGCTGCCATCCTTGCTGTTCCTTGGCTTGTGGCAGCATCACCCCGATCTCTGCCTTCATCCTCACATGGTGTTCTCCCATATGCCTGTCTGTGTCCAAGTTTCCCCTTTTTATAAGGGGAAACCCAGTCATATTGGGTTAGAGGCCCATCCTACTCCAGTATGACCTCATAACATAGCAATTAATTATACCTCCTATGACCCTATTTCAAAACACAGTGACATTCGAGATATTGGGAGTTAGGACTTCAACATACAAATTTGGGGGAGTGAGCAAGCTTCTCAAAATATTCCTCCAAAAAGTTCTGGTTAGTCTTCTCTAGAGGCAGGGAGAAGGTGGGCAGAAAGCCCCGCCTGGAGACCAGGGCACTCCAATTGCTAGACATTGCAAACGTGAAAGAGCATAGCGGTTAAAAGGAAGGGCATCCCCAACTACTGGCATTCCAAACTGCTCGCCTCTCCCAGGAGACCCCAAAAAGGACTAAATGCTCTTGGCTTCTCTCCCCCGTGAGCGATGAGGGCCCAGCCCACATGGGGATGGGAGAACAATGATGCAGCCTGTCACCAGTGTGAAGTGGCCCAAGGAAGTTTGGCCCAGATGTGAGTTCTTCAGAAAATGGAATCTTTAGAAAAGAGCCCACGAATGGTCAGGGAGACAGGAGAGAGGAAGAAGTCAAGGTCCAACTGGCAGGGTGTGGCCTCCGCCGACATCCTGAGAATAGTCTCTAACTCGATACTGTCTGCATTTCCTTCACAGGGGGAAAAGGGAGCTGCAGGCTTGCCTGGGCTACTCGGCCTCCTGGGGCAGAAGGTGGGTATCAAGGGGCTCGAATGCAGGGTCCTGTGTAGGGACATTGGTGGCCATTACCACCCATATCCCTGGCCCTGCACAGCCACACGAACCTAGCATTTGAAGTGCTTTTCCCTGATTGGAACACAGCCAAATCGTTTCAGAGAAGGGAAATATGGGGTACTATACAGGAGGCCCTGATTGATCAAAAAAAATGCCCAGATTTAAAGAATTCTATAACTACGACCTGGTCAAATTTCTTTACACCAGCTCTGCAAATGTGCTCAATGCTACATGAGCTCCATGAGATGTTCCATTTAAAAAAAAAAAATGACTAGATGTCAAATACATTTGGGGAGACCTGTATAAGGTAGGCCCCCTTGGAGAGTCATAGGGCACCTGAACATGTCAGAACTGAGCATCCTGCAGCAGGAGCCTGCAAAGCTTCACTTCATTCTGCCTTTCCTAACATTGTTTGGCTACCGGACCCTATTTTTTCACATTTCAAATAATTCCAGTCCCCTGGAGGAGGAGTCCATGGAACAACCTGGAGAAACTTCTAGACCCAGATCTTGACAGGTCTCTTGTTTTATCTCTAAACCTATTCCCCTTCAGTAGCCAGCTCCATTCCCTCCTCACATCCATGGCTGGATCAGATCAGGCTGGGCTTCTGAAGGCCTCTGGTCCCCAGCCATCCTGGTGCCCACAGGCCCTTAATGCCCACTTCTTCCACCCCGCCCCTACATCCCACATTCAGCCTGGGCTGAGAGCCAGTCAACTGCCTCCACAACTTTGAACTGTGAGGGGAGAAAGACAGGGATCAACCACCTCCCTCCAGAGCTGGGTGGACCCAGTGATGATAACTCTACTTTCTACCCCAGGGAGAGAAAGGCGATGCTGGCAACTCCATTGGAGGAGGCAGAGGGGAGCCCGGTCCACCAGGGCTCCCAGGGCCCTCAGGGCCAAAGGTGAGTCTTCCCTAGGAGCAGCGCTCAAGGTTGATATTTGCCTGTGGCCTTATCCTCAGCCCATTCTTGGGGACTCTGTGTCCCTGGCACCTTGCCTTCTCTAGTCTTCTGCTCCAGATGAGTTGTTTTTCCAGTGGATTCTGGAAAGGTCATTTGGTCTGAGCTCTTGCTTCCAAGCTGTGACTGTTTGATCATCCAGGAGAGATGTACCCCACAGGGCAGATGGGTGGTTCCATTGATTGAAATAACTATGATGTAACTGAGTCAGGGACCAACGGCTGCAGGGCTTTAGGATAGCCAGGAAGTCTCCTCATCTAGGCTCTGCACAGGCGGAAGGTCAGTGAGCTGCTGGGCCCGGCCTGGTGCTGGCACTCTGCAGGGAGAAAGGGAGCGGTGGCCTGGAGACGGCTGCAAACGGGACTGCCCACGCTTCCCTGCTCGAGTGGAGACTGCAGTGCTAAGATTTGAGTTGCCCGAAGCAGACACCTCCTGCATTCCTTGGTTTATTTCAGTGCACAGGGAAACAAAGGGGCCTCTTTCTCAGCTTATCAGGAAAAGATTAATTACATGATCAGTGGCAATCCACACATTTATTCCACTGGCATTTATCGAGGTCCTGCTGTGGGTGGGCCTTGCATGAGCAGTGGGACTGCAGAGAACCTGCCCTGGGCTGGCCCACACTCTAACAGGACAAACAAACACACGGTCCACAGGACTACAGTGTAAGGGGCCAAAGGAAACCCACAGACAGGCAAGGTGAAGTGGCAGGAGATGTCTCAGGCTTCCCCCTCCCCGTGCCCTGTGCCTATCTTAAGGTAGCAGGAATGGAAGCCCCCTGGCATGGGCACCAGCTTTGCCAAAGGTGCCTGCCACTTGGGCTCCCAAACATCCCCAGCATTGAAGTTTTTCCCTCTGACCCCACAGGGCATGGATACCTGGCATGTTTTGGGCCTTAGTTTGAGGTCAAAGAAATCCACTATTGTTCCTGTGCCCTGGGACAAAAGAAAGAGAAAGCTAGAAGACCGTTCCCAAATTCATGTCCTGCTTTCCAGTCCATATAAATGTTTAAAAAGTGACATGTTTGGAATAGCCTCCTCCTACCTCCCCTGTCCCTCCTGTCCTGGGCCTCTTGGAATGCCTCCCCCACTCAACTTCCTCCCAACACACACAGGCCCACTCTCCTCTGGGTCTCCCAGGCAGGATAAGGTGTGTCCTTGAAAGTGTTCTGGGCTCCACATGACACACCAGGGGCTGCTGGCAGTCCACAGTTGGGGACCAGGACAGAACTGGGCACGGGTGTGTTATCTGAGAACTGAGGAGGGCCTGGCTAGGGTGGAGAAGGGGGGAGAGAGGGGTAGACACCAGCAAGTGGTGCAGAACTCAGAAAAGGACAGGAGTAGGAAGGAAGGCTGCCAGGAGGAGGTGAGATGCAGGCTGAGCCTAAGCATGTGTAGGAGTCAGATAGGTGAAATGGATGAGTTAGTAGAAGCCAGCAGGGAAAGAGAAAGAGGCCCAAAGACACTTAATACTCAGAACATCAACAGCAGGACCACCTTTTTCCCCCTTGAGCAGCTGTCCAAGCTGCCCTGCATGACCTCATCCCATCTCTCCTCTTCCCCAGGGAGAAGCTGGTGTTGATGGCCAGGCCGGCCCCCAGGACAGCAGGGAGACAAGGTACAGAAGCCACCAGATCTGAATGCAGCAGGATAAGAGTCAGTTTGAGAGTTCAAGCCCCAGCTCAGAGATGAGCAGCCTTAGCATCCCTGCAGCTGAGCCCCAGGGCACAAGGCTGAGGTGCCACGACTCCTGCCTGCTGTCCCTCCACTGAGACAGCAGTGGTGCGAAGGCTGGCCCAAGGACAGGATGCTTGGGTGGGGGAATGACCCGGAGCCCCGTTCTGTTAGCTTTCAAGCCACCCGTGGACTCCCACTTTTCTCAGCTACTCTCTATGGAAGGGTTGGGTGGGTGCTGCTGTGTGCCTCACAGGTGCACGATAAACTGAAATACTGTGGAATGGGGCAGTAAAGGGGCGGATGGCCCGCAGGTGGCAGTGGCTAAATGTTCCATGATCTGGCCAATTGCAGGGTCATCAGGAGTTGAGTTATATTAAAGGGTTTGTTTTTCCTCAATTTTTACTTCCTATTTTGTTTTTATAAATTGTCTTTAATGTTAGCATCATCACAGAACAACTGGAACTGTAGTTCGGTTTCACAGTGAATGCCACTGCTTCGTTTATTCGCCATCATTCTGTCCCGTTTCCAACAGGAACTAACGCCCTCACTTCACCAGCTTGGGAGGCTGGGTGCTCCTAATGCATTCTGTCCCCACGCCTTCCATGTTTCATCTCACAGTTTGGGTCTTTCACAAGCAGAGGGGCCCCTAAAAGAACCACATGGGCCCGTCATGGCAAATATTGACCCAGGCAATTGGGCAAAAGTTTCTGAGCCCTAGCTACGTAAGCAGAATGGAAATAAAGAGAAGCAAAGGGCCTGTTTCCTACTCCCAAGGAGGTGACTGACTTAGGGGCTGGGGAGAGGTGGCCAGAGAGATATAGGTGGATTCACTACCAACTCATGTAGGATAGAAAGAATATCCTTAAGTGCAAAGCTAGAGGGAGCTGGACGGGAGCGAGGAGGCCGGGCAGAGGCCTCCTGATAGAGTGGAGCCTGCACTTTGGTGCACAGGGAGCTCTGCGTCCTCCTGGCCTGAGCTCGGATGAGCCTCCTGGCTATCCATAACCTCTAACACATGGTCCATCAAGGGACATCAGGTTCTCTCATACCCAGCTTTATCCCCCATTTTACTCCAATTTTGTCGTGCAATAGGGAGAGCCTGGAGCAGCTGGAGAACAGGGACCAGCTGGCCCCAAGGTATGTACATGTCTCACCCAGAGTTTCACAGCACAATATTGCACCTCCCTGGGGTCACAGAGTGAAGCAGCTTGCCCCTAAGGTCTTGAGGGGAAGAGAGGGGAAGAGCATGCTGGCCCCTGATAGGAGGCATTGCAGCCATGACTGGACTCAGTCTTCTCCAGGTCAGTCCGGTTCAGCATTCTCACATGGAGTTGAACTTTGGGGCATCCTCTGAGAGCATGTGGAACCCCCTGACAGGCTCCCCATCTTGCTGCTCTGGAGCCCCCTGTGTGTAGCCAGGGGCGGCCAGTGCTGGCTACAGTCGTGTTTGAGAGATGGCAGGCAGCAGTTGTTGTCAGGTCCCCCTGGCCCAGGCCCTGGGTTGAGATCTCATTTTTCTTATAGGGCTCCAAGGGAGAACCAGGGAAAGGAGAGATGGTGGATTACAATGCAAACATCAACGAGGCTCTCCAGGTGAGCGGGGTTGGCCCAGCGACCTGCAATCTGGATGTGCTTCTGGGCCTCCAGACTTTGCACCAAGGCCCTGAGAAGGGAGCCTGCAATACATGGATTAATGTCCCTGAGGCCCGGCCATTGGGCAGGGCTTCCAGGAGAGTCACTCCCTCGTTTTCTCTCCTTTGGCCTCTCACCGTGCAGCCCTCAGGCAAATGGAGGCCCTCTTTTGGCTTCTAGGTAGCCTGGCTCTCGGTCTGGGCCTGTCCAGCTCTGGGTAACTGAGAGCCATAACTGGAGCATCTTAGCACCCCATGGGGTGTCAGCCCATCCAGGGTTCTAGAACCCCATTTCTTCAGTACATACACTCCCCTTCCACATGATAGCATTTGTCTTCCTGGAACACATCTCCTTTTTGTGTCGATTTTATCACATTTCAAGTTCATATGGTACCCACCTTTTAAAGCAGGGTTTCTCAGCCTCAGCACAGTTGACATTTGGGGTTAGATAATCTTTGGGTTGGGGTTTTGGGAAACACTGTCCGTTGTCTTGCAGGAAGTTCAGTAGCATGTCTAGTCTTTACCCACCAGATGCCACTAACACCCCACACCCAGTTATGACAACCAAAATATGTCTCCAGACATTGCCAAAAGTCCCCTGAGAGGCCGAATCACCCCAGGTTGAGAGTCGCTCCTTTAAAGGAAACTTGCTGTGTGAATCCATTTCCAAGGTGTGCAATTCTTTTTTAATGCCAACAATTGTTGGCATTAAATTATTTTTTGAGTGATTCCATATTTCACTATGCTGCATCTATTTGTTTAAAGGGTGGTACATTGAAATCTAGGTTCTGGAGGAAGAGGGAAGAACAAGGGAGGGTCCCAGTCAGGTCTGGAAAGAATAGGAGATTCTGCTTTCTCTTTGGCAAGGTGAAAGAAAGTGTGCAGCCCATTTGGGGCTTGTCTGAGTCCATTGTAGGACAGCCTCAGAGCAACATTAGGTGAAATATGGGGTGTTCTTTGTCCAGTGATTACAACCTCTGGGAGAAGTTGGGGTGGCATGTGGCTGAGAGGCACAGTGCCCACCTGAGAGGGTCTACCTGCACTGTGCTCCCTGGAGGCACTCAGCTCCCACTTTTTATGACTGGGCCAAGGGGGGCTGACAGATGACTCTTGACTTGCTCTTCACCTGATTGCATGGTATTGATTTTTTAGGAGATCCGGACGCTGGCCTTGATCGTAAGTCTTCCTCTCTCTCATTTTCCCTGGGCACCAGGCTGGGGGTTGGGGGAGGGCAGCCTGGAAGCAAGGATTGCACGTCTTGCCTCCAGAAGGGAGACAGTGGGCTTTCTGAGTCAGGGCTGACTCTGCAGTGCTAGGGCAGATGGCGATCCAAGCCAGAGCACGGGGTCTCAGGAGCTGCCCCCACTCCGGGTCATGGCTGTCTGCTGAAGTGGCTCTTCAACAGTTCAGCTGCGCACCCTCGTCACAGTGTAAATGCTGGGTTCTTAGTAGGCTGTGTCAAGGAATAGCAGGATAGAGGGGGATGTTTTTATGTTTCTCGTTTTTCTCAACCTTCAGCTGATAAGGTGCATAATCCTAAAAAATCAGTAGCGACCCTCTCCTTTCCCCCTTTGCTAGAAATCTATTCCATTAACTACACCTGGAAACCAGTGACTTCCAAGCCTGTTTTGCATGTGTGCTTACCAGTGACAGTTCTCAGTGAATACGTGTAGTTAAAATACTACCACCACATTGAACTTCCAGGTGGAGAGGGGAAGAGACCACAAAGTTCTCAAACCGCTGGCATTTCATTTCACTTAAAATGTTTCGTGGCCATGTGCCACACAACACAGGGGTGACGAGACCCAGATTCAGGCACCAGTCATATGATGCACCAGTCCCAGAAACTGGGGTTAAGCACATGATTCTGGAATCAATGAGCTTCATTTGGAAACATTAAAATATATTATTTAAAATAGATTAAGTATATAAAAGAAGCAAAACTCTCCTGGAAACACTTTTTTTTCTATTAAAATCAACACTGAGGTATAATTTACATACAATAAAACGTACCCCTTAGGTGAAGAGTTTGCTAAGTTTTGACACGCACACATACCCATGTATCCACCACTCCCAGTCACTCCAGAAATTTCTTTCGTGGGCCCGAGGAGTCGATCTCACCTACTCCCAAGTCCTAAACTACCACTGATCTGCTTTCTGTCACCGTAGATTAGATGTGTCTTTTCTAGAGTTTCCTATGAATAAAGTCACACAGTATGTAGTCGTCCTCTGCATCTGGCTTTCTTTGCTCAGCACAGTGTGTCCGGGTTTCATCCATGGCTGGTATCCATCCTTGGTTCTTTTTTTCACTGCTGAGCAGCAAACCATTGTATGGAGGTACCAGACCTTCACCTGTTGATGGGACATTTGGATTGTTTTCTGGAGACATTTTTAAGTCACTGTCAAGGAAGGTCAGATTTGTCTTCATGGGGCCCTGGAACCCCTAGTGGTGCCTTAAGGAGAGAGGAGGGAGAGGCTGTGGGGCATGGCTCTAGGGTCCCCACCACCCTCTTTAACTCAGACAAACTCAGTGCTTATCTACTTTACACTGTGGAGTCCCTGTTCTTTTCTTTGCAAAAAAAGTGTTCCAGCTTCTATAAACACCCCTCTGGTGACAGGCCACCACTCCTCTGTCAGATAGTTCTTCCTTGAGTCTTTCTTTTCTTTCCTAGGGTCCTCCTGGTCTTCCCGGGCAAATTGGCCCACCTGGAGCTCCAGGGATCCCAGGCCAGAAGGTAACTCACATTCTGACAAGGGGGATGTAGACTCTACAGAGTTTCTGTGTGTGTGTCTGAGCACGGGACCCCAGTGCCACTCCTGGTCCTGTGACCCTCGGACCTCACTCTGGCCAGTGATTCCTCCAAGCACCAAGGCATCATGGTCCCCGACGGCCTACATCACAGCCACCATCACTCCTCCCACCCTCGGCTCTGCCATCTTCCCTTGCTGCATGTCTTGGGTTCCTGTAATCACAGGCCTCCCCTGAATGGTGGAGCCTGCCCACCAGACTCTGCCCCACCCAGACCCACAGCGGGGACCCCACCTGCCGTCAGAGAACATGGCACTTGAACCCCTCCCCTGTCTCGCCTCTCTTGCATCTGCCTTGGCTCCCATTTATACTCTGTTTCCAACCCCTGTGATTTTTCTTAGAAGGCCATGCATGTTTGCTTTTCTGCCCTCTGTTCATGAGCTCCCTGCCCTGAAGTCCTTACCCTCTCCCCTGTCTTTCAAATTCCTCATATTTTAAGCCCAACTCAAAGGCTACCACTCCTTGAAGCCTCCCCTTAGCTAGCAGGCAGAATTTACTGCCCTTCCTCTCTGCTCTTCTCATAGCACCTACATCATTTTGCCTTGGTGGTTCAGCTGGTTGTTACCTGGCCTCGAAGAAGCCACATCTCCTTTGTCTCTCTCCCTGACCTGAAGAAGGGGCTTAGGTTGATGTGAAGATAAAAGGAGCTTCCTATAGGGGAGCCAGGACAGGAAGGTTGGGTTTGGGGGGAACAGGGAAGCAGGCATTCCTCCCAGGAAGGATGAGTGAGTGCCAGGTGGCCGCTCATTTGGCATCCAGGGAGAACTCGATCCTGGCTCCACTCTTCACTAACTATGGGCCTTGGCACACAATTCAGAATCCTTATCTGAGTCCTCACCTGCAAAATGGAGGCAATGCAAGTACATACCTTCTAAGGACTCCCGGCACAGAGGAAGTGCTGTGTTAATGATAGCTGCTATTCTTCTCTGCTCTGAAAGTGACCTTAAGTTGTTCTGGCTACAGGGGGAGATTGGACTGCCAGGCCCTCCAGGACACGATGGGGAAAAGGTGAGAATGTACATTCCTAGATAAACCTCTGGATGGTCCATGCCCTGGGGGTATCTGGGTTTCATCCATGGCAGGTACCCATCCTTGGTTCAGGGAGAAGCCCAGGTGCGCACCCTGTGGGGAAGGGAGAAGGGGAGGGGAGGGGAGGGGCGGCCCACCCTGCAGAAACCAGCTGAGCCTCACACTGTTGGCCCTGGAGGAGCCAGCAGACCCACACTGGGATGGGCTGGAACTGGTGGCTGAGGGCCCCTCGGATTCCCACAGAAAGCTGGACAGCCAAGCACTGAAGAGCCAACCAAGTCCTTTAGGCCACCCATTCCTTTGTGTTCTCTCCCTCTCGTCTTCTTCATTAGTGTATCTAATAACTGTTGTTGATATTTTCTAAAGGGACCTCGAGGCAAACCAGGAGACCTGGGCCCTCCTGGCCCTCAAGGCCCCCCAGGAAAGCCAGGGCCTGCAGGAGTAAAGGGAGAAGACGGACACCCAGGGAGCCTGGGAGAAAAGGGAGAGAAAGGGGAGTCGGGGCAGGCAGGCCCGCCGGTGAGTGCCAGGGCTGGCTGGACCTGATTTTGCCCTTCTGCATGCATCACCTCCAGCATGACGCTGGCCAGCACGGCTTGGACTGCAAACCTGGAGCCAGGAGTTTGGGGCAGGGAATTCATCTGGTTTCCCCTCAAGCCATCTCCTTAAGCCAGTCGAGAACTGGGTCCATTCTGTTATCTCCTGTCTGTGTCTTCAAGAAAGCCACTGAGCCTGGCAGAGCCTAAGTTCCCTCATCTCTAAAATGGGCATAATGATGCCTTCCCTGGATGCTTTTCCCTTGGAAAAGAAGGCAGAAGCCCTTTACCCAGGAGAGGTTGCTTATACAAAAAAAGGGGTCTTAGCCCACTCCAGCTAGGCCACTGCCTTGACATGGGAGCCTTCTCTGGGCCTCAGTGGTTTCTATCTTTGAAATGGTCACTATCCGAGACACCTGCCGTGGAGGAAGGGAGCTATGAGTGCATGCCACATTTGGTCACAGACACTCAGTTTGACAGCCTTGCGCTTGACTAACGGAGATCTTTGTCGGTCCTTAGGGTCTAGATGGCCCAACTGGGGAGAAAGGAGAACCAGGTGGCCAAGGGAGACCTGGAGCGACAGGATTGCCTGGCCCAATTGGGCTCCCGGGATTTACAGTAAGGCGAGGGGGCTGGGTATCCAGGTTAATCAGCAGGCAGCTGTAGACGAGGGCACATGAGCAAGGTGCCCCTCCCTGCGGTCAGCAGCCTAGTGGGTGCCTGGCACTGCCGTGAGGCCACACTAGCCTGCCTGTCAGGCCTGGCAGGGGATCCGCGTGATAAGCAACTACTTTCTGCGGGGCAGTTAAGTGTAAACAGGGAGTCCAGCTCCCCCAGCCCACAGCATGGTGGCCTCAGTCTTTAGGCTCCAACACAGTAGAATCTTGGACTCAGAATTCTTCTCTTCTGTGAAGGAAGAACATCAGAGGTCAGTCCCACTTCTGACCCAGTGCAGGAATCCCTCGGCAGCCACAAACTGTGGCTGCCTCACTCAGCCAGAATAGGAAGCAGCTCACTGCCTCCTGACATGTCCCCTCTTTTGTAAGGCAGCTCCAAGCTGGAGGGAGTGCTCCCAGATGTGGTTTGCAAGCTCCTTCATCCACATCCCCTCATTGGCCCTCACTCTGCCTCTGGAGCCATATTTATTTTCTGTAGCTGCTTAAGAAACCCCCACAAATTTAGCAGCTTAAAACAATATGCACTTATGATGTCATAGTTTTTGTGGGTCAGAAGTCCAGGCACATCTCAACTGGGCCCTCTGCCCCAAGGCCTCACAAGGTTGCAGTCAGGATGTCAGCTGGCTGCGTTCTCACCTAGGGCTGCAGTCCTCTTCCAGGTTCGCTGCTATTGATGAAATTCAGTTCTCTGCTATGGTAGGATTGAGTTCCTTAGCTCCTAGAGGCTGCCTACAGTTTCCTGCCACAGGCCTTCCCCACAGTAGGCTGTTCACATTATAGCAGCTTGCTTCTTCAAGGCCAAGGTGTCTGTCAGTGTGTGTTAGCAAGACAGAGCTCTGTGTGTAATATATTTGTCATATAATCTTAATAAGTTATATTTTATCATTTGCATTCCATATATATGATATAATTTGTAACATAAGCTTATAACATAATCAACAAGTGACATCCCAACACCTTTGCCATCTGTCATATTCTATTGGCTAGAAACAAGTCACAGGTCTGCCCTAGGCCTGTGCCCCAAAGGACCCATACAGGATATCAGCCTCTTCTCCCACACACTGGAACCTTAGCTTCTTAAAGGCAGGGATCACAGGTTCCCTGCCCCATCTTCGTCCTTCAGGCTGACCACTTCCGCAGCCTCAGGGGTGTTCCTTGCCGACACCTAAGCCTAGTCTAGTCCTGGCTTGGTTTTAAAAGATTTAAGAGTGTGTCTGTCCCAGGCTACCCCAAGTGCTGGCATCCATGCCGTGGTGTTTTGTGTCCACAGGGAGAGAAAGGAGAACCGGGGAGAAGGGTGACCCAGGAATGGAGGTAGGTGGCGCCTGCTCTGCCTTTTGCGTCAGGGGGTCATTTGACACCACAGTCTCTCCAGCACGCACAGCATTTCTGTGCTCTAGAATGAAACTCACAACTGCCTGACTTAGGGATGGGGCAAGAAATTGAATGTTCACCGAACACCACAGTGGGTCATCCATGGAGCCTCTGGTCTGCTCCACAGTGTCCCCATAATCAAGTTCCTCAACAGCATTCATTAAGCACCGGCTGTGTTTCATTCCTGGTGCTAAGCATGGAGACAGGAAAATAAACAGAAATGTCCCTGTACAGCAAACAGTCCCCAGTAGTGGGCACTAGAATAGTAACAGATCAGGGAGTTGGGTGAGCACCTTAGAAGATGGGTCATTTGAACAGGGTCTTGAAGACATTGTAGGAGTTTGCCCAGAAGCTCTAGAGGTAGGCTTTCCAGAAAGAGGCCTTATTCTTTTGAGAAGTGTGGTGGTAAAGGGAAGAGGAGAGAACAGTGGAGTGATAGGGAGTCAGGATGGAGGCCAGATTCTCATAAGATAGGAGAGAATCGGACATATTTCTAGGTTCAGGGGAAAGAGCCAGGAAAGCAGCAGAGGTCAAAGGTACATGAGGAAGAGACTGGTAGGAGCGCCTGGGCCACCCAGACATCACCTGACAGAATAGAGAGACCACCAAGCCTGAGTCTCCAGAGAAGTCCCCTGGCTCCTGTCATCTTCAGTGTCACCATTTAGAGAGACAGAAATGACTATATAACATGTATGTTACTTATTTGGAGATGGATAACCTCCTAAAGAAACACTCCGAAATTCAGGAAAAGCATTATACCCAAAAATGTTCTTTCCGGATGTATTTAAAGTAAAAATTAGAAACAGCCTACATTTCTGACAAGAAGGAAATGATTAAATAACTTATGGTAATAATACTAATGGTAATAATAGTCCCCACATTGGAGAGGGTTCCTTATGCCAAGCACTGCTCCAAACCCTGGCTAGCTGGGAACCCATTTTCCTCCCACTCGATGAATAGCACATTGACATTAAAAGGAGGCTGTGGGTAACATACAAAAAAATGGAAGAACGGGTTTTGTGTTAAATGAAAAAGAGCAGAGAATCAAATTATATATGTGTGTGCATATAATATATGTGTGTTAATATATGCAGTACTCACATGTTTATTATTTTTCCGTTTGATTCTTTTTAATCTATAAAATATTTTAATGGGTGTGTATTACTTTACATTTTTTTATGTTTTTTAAATTATATAGTAACGTTGGCTTTGGGTGGTGTGTGTATGCTTCTGTGAATTTTACACACGTATAAGTTTGTATAACTAACACTACAATCAGGATACGTGAATTACTTATTTATAAGAAGAAAAAAAGTAGTGATTGTTTTTTTTAAAGTAGAATTTCCAAAAATGGAGTTCTTTTTAAGGAGACTGTGTATAATGGAGCTGAAAGGTCCACAGCTCCAAGGGATGTTAGGGCTCTCTGTCTGGCCAGTACAGGGGCTCCCTCTACGGCGGCCTGGCAGAAGGTCCCTGCCTGTCCACACTCCAGGGGATTCTATCCCAGGGAAGGCAGAAAAAGCCCTGAAACCGAAGTGGGGTTGCTACAGGGAAGAGGCCTAAGAACCACATACACTGACAAGTTGTATTTGGAGCCTGCCATGTGCTGCTCCCAGACCACAGAAACCTACAGAACACAGGAAGAGTCCTGCTGGGATCGCTAACACACAGTGCACCCACACCACGAAAGGAAAACAGGGAAACTGTCTCTCAGCTGTACCTCGCACAAGATAAACCCAGCCACTCATTCCCTGAGGCCAGACCATAAGGAACCTATTGATCAAAGGCTGGGACTGCTAGCATGCCTTTTAGGCTGCATACCCATCTTTCAAGCTAGGTGCCCGTACCATCAAAAGAAAGTAGGTAAACAAAGTCTTTAAACTGTAATTCATAGAAACTAAGAAGAACATGTAAACTGAATTCTCCAACACTGAGGGCCTCTCTCATTGTCTCGTTCTCTGTCTCTGAAAGGAGACCAGGCTCTGTCTGTGGAGCATTATTCCTTCTCCAATAAACGTTCCTTTTGTCCCTAACTCTGGCATGCACTTGAATTCTTTCCAGCGCACAAAGACCCTCCCTCTCTCAGTGCAGGACTTGAGTCCCCACTTGGGAAGGGAAGGATTTGCCCTGTCCTGCATCAGGGTGACCAGCTCAGAGAGGAACAGTCAGGTCTCTTTCCTGCCTCTTGAATGGCTGACAGTAGACAAATGGATCTCCATCTTTATCAGAGACAGAATCTGCAATGAACGTCCTCCTCCATAGAGAGGAAGACTGCCATGGGTTCCCCAGTTCAAATCTCTTCTACTTTAACCCGCCCTCAAAGGAAACAGAGACCAGCAGTCTCCATTACCAACCTAGGTGGACTTGAGGAATATCCTTCAGCAATATTTCAGCCCCTCCCCGTTCCGGATAACCATCTGCTCCTGTAAGCCAAAGGTCTCAAATTCAAATGACTGCAAGGTCCAGGCTAACAACAAATGAACACGAAGGTCTGGGTTAAAGACAATAGGGAGGGGCTGGGACTGGGGGAAGCTGCAGATCTCCTCACCTGGAGGGGAAAGCTCTCACGCAGCTTCAGGCAGCTGTCAGGGTGCATGGACTACAACCTAGTGTTGCTGGATTTCCTGGTTTTTCAAAAAGAAACCTGGGAGAATAGGACATTTCCTGGCGATATCTTTTTTTTTCCCCAACATTGTAAAGACTAATGAGTTTGTGTTGCATTCTGAGCCTTCTTTTGGGAGACTGCTGGGCAGTTCTGTCTTCCGGCCTGGTAGCGCCCAGCCAGATCTGGGCCATGGCAGAAGGTAAGACCACTGAGAGTATCACAGGGCTGGGCTAACTGTCTCCCTTTGGCTTCTAGGTTTCGGGCTGCCCGGGCCAGAGGGGCCCCCTGGAACTCCGGTAAGTTTGGAGGGCTGGTCAGTGTTTTAGTCCACTGTGATTGGGTCTTTAATGTCTCCTCGCCATGGTAGTCACTAGGCTCAACCTCAGCTTTAGGTTACTGTCACCTCCTCCTCCCAGGGTGGGATTTTCTCACCCAAAACCCCTCCCTACTCCTTTTCCCATGTTAAACAAGCACCATTTCAGTGACACAGAGAAGCCTGGGCATTGCCCATCTTCCTGAAAACAGTTGATGGGCATGACAGCCCAGGAGTCTGGTCCCACAGAGTCACTCTGTCACTGCTCTGCTCTTTGCCATCAGACATCTCCTCCTTTCTCTCTTCTTCCTGCTAAGCAGCCAGCAAGAAGACCAGGATTAAAATAGAAAGTGACCCATCTAAAACCAGCCCCACTGGATGCCTTTCCATAGTCATCAATGATAAGATAATGCCTTTAAAGGAACCCTTTTGCATTGCACCTAGTGGGCTCCCAAACATCTTAAACAAATAAATGCTGGTCCTTGCCTTTGCAGGGTTCATGGTTCCTGTGGCACTGTGTCACCCACTGTCATTGGTAGAAGTAGTAATAATAATAGTGATAGTAGCCAACATTTATTGTAACTTACTATGTGCCAGATACTTCTTGAAGCACTTTGCATCTATTAATTTACTTCAACCCTTGCTGTGTTTCCTCTGAGTCTTCCTTTCATGATACTCTGGGTCAGCCGTGAGGGCCACAGAAAGACTCTCTGTCAGTCCCTGGCTGGGAAAGCCTGGCTCAGACCCTACCCCACGGAACCCTACACATGACCCCTCTTCGTATTCCCTCTACTTCCGCTGGACAGGGACCCCGGGCCAGGTTCTGCATCCCGAGCCCTTGCTCTTTTGTGGCCTAACCTGTAGGCAAGAGTTTTTTGACTTAACCAGAAATGCAATTCTAAGGCACTCCATTTTGATTCCTAATACAGGGGCTCCAAGGTATTCCTGGACCAAAGGTAAGAAGAAGTCGTGTGGCAGGTGCTGGGTGAGGTAGCAGGGAGAAGGGGACTATGTCAGCAAGGGCAGAGATGAGAGAAAGAGCTTCAGAGGTGGGCAGCCCAGCTGACCCCTTCCCTAAATGAAATCATGAGACACATTGGCCAGTGTGGTATGATAAGGACAGAATGAAGTCCATCACTGACACTGGGCAGATTTCAGGTTGAGAATTTTCCCATTCATCAATTGACCCTACAGAGTAACAGGTTAGATGCTTAGCAAATGATAAAATCCTTTCCCATGTAACCTTCCCCCGAAGTGTAGGTGGGAGACAGAGAGCAGCATGGCATGAAACCACTCCTAGAAACCACGCCCACTGGACTCTGAACTGGGGCCCTCCCAATATCCCCCTGAAAGCATTTCAAATGGATAAGAGGGTACGGAGGCTGCTGGCATGACCATGGCTCTTGCCTCGTGCCCTAACATTCTTCAAGGGACTATTGGGCAATTTTTTCTTTCTATTAGTTTGGAAGTTCAGAGCTCCACTGGTGCCATTTCAGGCATCTGCCACCACTTTCTGCAGGGTCCTAGTTTTCCTGCCATGCAAAGAGTTGACTGTGCCAAAACCTGACCTGGAACTGTCCTGTGGGTTTTTGTCCATGCCACCATCTCTTTTCCCTTTGGGGACTCTAAGTTGCTACAGGGATACAAGGGACTCAAGCTGAGGCAGAGCCAAGCTAAAATTCAGGGATTCTTGGAGTCCCATTCTGCTACCCCTTGGCCAACTACCTTTACCTCCTCCCTCCTCTACCTGCCCCCTCCCCTATACCTGCTCCCATTCCCAGGACATCAAAATGCAAGAATGAGTTGTGTGAGACATGCCCTTCTGTGATCTCTCCATCTCCCTTTTCTTCAGGGGGAAGCAGGACAAGATGGAGCAAAAGGAGAGAAGGGTGTCCAAGGAGAAAAAGGAGACCGAGGTCCTTTGGGATTACCCGTAAGTATCGTGGACCCAGCCAGACCCAGCCTGGTGGTTCCTGACGAGATGCTGGGGAGGGCCCCAGGAGAAGGCTCTGGAAGACTCAAGGTTCTAAAGTTCTGAGCAATCTAGAGCTTTTGTGTGGTTTTGCTTTCCCACCTGGGCAAGATGATAGGCTCTAATTCTTGTACTGAGGCCTCCTCCAGGCCAGGCCCTGGCCTAGGTGCAGGGGAATGCAAAAATGAATAAGACAGGGTCCCTGACCCCAAAGAGCACCCAGTTGGAGAGGCAGAGGTGGCCTGAAAACAGCCTCAGGCTCTACATGTGCCCAGTTCAGAGGCAATCAAAGTTTGCCCTTATGGGGACCATGCTTGGGTGACTTGGGAGCAATGGGACAGTGGAGCCTGCTCCATCTCTCTTTTATTTTCCCAGAGGGGCCCCAAGAGGACCCCTGCTCTCTGCTCTAAAGCACTGGCCACTGCAAAAAGCTTATAAAAAGTCAGATTCCCTAGTCCCCATTGGCTAAGGCCACTTAGATCTCAGTTCCCTGAGATCTCTAATCTCAGCCTGCCCAGGGATAGAGGCCCCAGGGCAGGGCAGGGGGCTGCTCAGAAGGCCTTTCCAGATGTGGGGACTGGGCTGGGCAAATCTTTTCCCCCAAGTGTCAGTGGGCTGATGTCCTGGTCACTTTGTCCAACTGAGCACACCCCACCACCATGGGCTCCATCTTCCCTCACACCCCAGTGAGGTTGGCACTCCTTTTGGTTTGTTTTTCAAAAGCTGGAAGGGATTTCAGTGAACCATCTAATCATTTTACTGATGGACCCAGAAAAGAAAGTGAGTCACTTAAGGTCACACATGAAGTTGGTGACCAGGCTGGGCCAGAGACTGCTCCTCCACTAAGGGGTTCTTTCCAGCCACTGGGGCTTCCTCTGTCCCAGGCACCAGGCCAGTTTCCACCCCAGGAAGCCATAAAGAGCAGGGGAACAATGGGAAGGCCAATTACCCCAGCTTGGCAGAGACTGAAGGTCTGGTTAATATAATCACAGCAACCAAAAAGCAAGAGCAAAAGGTATGACTGCACCCTCATTAGTGCATCAAATGTAGGAACGTTTAAGAAGCTGATTCACTTGGCAGACTACAGAAAACTGATGACTTTAGCAGACATTTTCCCATATCTTCAATTGTGTCTGGAATGATTAAGTCCTCCTTACTATTAAAGAGCCTTCCTGCTCCCACTCAACCACAAATCTCTCCTTTTCCACCTTCATGGCCCCAACAACCCTAGTAAACATGGAGAATTCGGTCAGGTTGAAGTGCAAATGGCACAGAGACCAAACAGGTAATGCCAGAGGAAAAACAAAGTACCCAGTCTATCTTTACTTTTTCTACTTTTAATAGAGACATGGGTACCAAGAAATACTTTTGCTAGCTTAAGAAAACAACAGACCAAGCATATTCATAAATGGCAATTAACGTGGACTTCAGAGAGCAAGAGAGAGTGGTGGGGACTGTGCCACAACAGAGAACATGTGTCCCTTCTTAAGGAAAACAGCCCCTTCTCAGTTCAGCTGACTGTTGCCTTGGGAGAATGAAGGTCCAATATATATGGATCTTCTAATTTTTCAAAGGAAGCGGGACATTTAGCATTTTACATGAATCTCCCCATTTTCTGACATTAAATCAAAATTACTTGCAATGTTGCCAACCATGCAAAATATGTTAGTGGCCCACATAGGGCCCCAAAACCCCCAGTTTGTGCCCTCTGCTCTAGACGTCTCAAAATAAATCAGTATTCATGCTGCATAGACAACGTTTATGAACAGTTAGCCAAAGTTCTGCTTTTAGGCTTTACCTCAATATTTTATTCCACATACTAGAGGCCTGTTTTTCTAGGCACATCCTATTGACTTCTTCCTGTTTGCCCTACAGAAGTGGTTCTCAACACCAGCTACACATTGGAGTCGCCTGGAGCTCCTCTAACTTGCCATTATCCTGGCCTCACTCTTGGAGACTCGTTGAGTTGAGCTGGGGCGAAGCCCAGGCATCTGTATTATTTTACATCACCGCCAGGGAATTCTGATGTTGCAGCTGGGGCTGAGAACCATAGCTCTCTAGACTATGTATCAAGATCATCCCAGAATTACATGGGTTTAAAACTGAGAAATGAGGTCCTATAGGGTCCTACTACCCAATACCCCTTCCCCAAGAGGAAGCAGCTCGCTGCCCTCCTTTCTTGGGGGCATTCCCCACCCTTTAAAATCCTGAGGCCTAGGCTCATTTCTGAGGCTCGGCTGGAAGCAGTTTTCAAGAACTCAGTCCTGATGGGGCTGGAGTGTTCTGCTGCCTTCTCTCTGGCTCATCACATTGTAACCATTAGATAATTTTCCCTGGTTCCCCTAGGTCACAGGGGCAGCTTTATAGCCCAACACTGGAGAAGAGCTCCCATTCCCAGCACATATGTCACTGGATGCTGCGTAGCAAGTGGATCTTAATAGCATCCCACCTGCCAGCCAGTTCACTTCAGGGGATACATGGCCTTAGACCTCTGTCCCAGTCAGTGCCCCCAAAGCCTTTTTCTATAAAAGAGCCCTTGTCTGGGATAATATGAATGGATTGAATTTGTATTGAGCTTTGCAAACTGTGAAGGTCCAGAGAAAGGTCGGGCATCATTAGTATTATGGTTTAAGGTCCAACTCCTCCTACCCAGCAGAAGTAGAAATGGGCCAGCATCCACCCAGGGTTCAAAGCTGGATGCTGTAACTCAGTGCTGAGCCTCTCAGAGTCCCCCCACTGTGGCCTGGTCTCAACAGGTAGGCAAAATATGCTGGGAAGACCACCCTCACCGGGGCCCCACCCTCCACACAGGCTTGTCCTTTCCCCGTGAGGCCGGTCCTGGGAAGGATGCACTAGCTCAGGTTCCAGACACCTCTCCATGAATTCACTTTGTGTCCCTTTCCCTGGATCACTGCAACCCCTTGGAGAGGGATTTCCGAAAGGGGATGAAAGGAGAGAGGGGAACAGGGGGCAGAGAGGATCAGAACAGCCATGTGCACTGACCTCCATCCAGCCTGCTGGGCAGTCGGCCACACTGCATTCAGTGTCTCCATGTTTTCGTTGGTTTCCATGTGAATACCATTACCTGTCCTCCCAAGCTTACTTCTCCCGTTTTGTTTGATTGCCAGCATTTATGTCTGTCCAGAGTCACTGCTTCACTCACCTCTTCCCTCCCTGGTCCCTTTTTCTCCCTCCCGTTCCTCCCTTCCCCTTCTTTTGGTCAAACTATTCCCTTTGTCCAGGGAGCTTCAGGTTTGGACGGCAGGCCTGGGCCACCGGTGAGTGTCACTTCTCCATTACCTTTCGCCCCACCCCACCCCACCCCCGGCCTGTGATTCCTCTCGTCTGTCCCACTGTGGCCTCGTTTTCCCAGTGAGTCATGCCTTATTCCACCACTGACATCAGAAAGGCACCGTCTGTGCTCAGTTCAGAAGGGCTTATTCTGGCCTCTTGACCGAAGATGGCTGGCCTTCATCTGAATCCTTCCAGTATGCACCCAGGGTCCTCACATCTGAATTTCTAGACTACTGGATGTGGAGTGAGAGTTCCACTCAAGCAGCACAGACTCTATTCCTAAATGAATGCTCAGTTCAGCCTGAGAGCCCAGCCCTGGGAGTTCGGGCCATAATTCATTCTTACCAAACACAACAGTGTCTGTGTGTGCCCGTCATGTTGTGTTGTCTTCATACCGTGAGCTCTGTCCATCTCCTGTCTGCCCACAGGGGCTTCTTAGTCCTATGCAGCCACCAGCCTGGTGTGTATGGGGGTGGGGACAGCATGGACAGGTGAAGGCAGATGTAGCATCTAGGAGCACACAGGCCAGTCCCAGCTCAGTGTCCTGTGGGCGTGTTACAACCATACCTTTCACTTCCTGTTGCACCAGTCACCCCACCCAACAAGGGGATTTGTACAGAGCATATTGAGGGACACTTGAGTCCCCTCTTTCTTTGTTCTTCCTGATTTCAGAAAACGGGCATCACCTACTCATGACTGCAAAGCACCTGGCCCTTCTTGTGACAAACAACTGAAGCATCAGAAAATACATCCCTTCTCTCTACCTTCCGGGCCTCCTCCCATGGTACCCCATTAGGTCTTCAGGGCAGTGCACTCCCAGGTGGAGCCTGCCCCTTCCCAGGGTGTTGAGATCACTAGCCAACAGGGCCAGGAGTCTGGACTTTCCTCCTTGGGAGGTATAACCAGAGCTGTATTCGCATCCAGCCGCTTCCAGCCAGCAAGTCCCAGCTCTGCCCTTGTAAGACACTTTTGAGGCCACGGATGCATGGTCTGCCCAGATGATGAGGTTCTAATGAGCTGGCACTCGGGGAAGACGAGAGTGTGCGTGGTTCCCTTGCGGAGGGGAGGACATGCACACAGCGTAGAGGGAGATGTCAAAGCACAACAGCAACAGGCCTTCCCGGGGCCCCTCCCCACTCTACGTTTCCAGCGTTAAAATTAGAGACTCACATCAGGGGAACATGCTCGTTTTCTAAGCATCATTACAGCTTTGCTCCTCCACCACAGTCCCTCCCTTTGCACCGAGCACACTTTTTCCAGGTGACCCGTCAGAGCTAGGGCGTTGATCTGAGAAACCAAGACTTTCCTCTTTACTACTTATTCTATTCATGTCGGACAGAAGGGAGCAGTACAAATTCATGTATTCTGTCCCCTTGGACCTGAGGTTTTATTTGGTCATAAAACCGATATCGTAACCTTAAAGGAAAATTGTCATGGGAAAAACAATCCTGCCCTGCCAATACTAACATTCACTGGGCACTTCCTGGGCACCAAATGCATGACATCCATCCATCCGTTTTAACCTGGCAGCAGTCTGAGAGGCAGCACTCATGTTACCATCCCTATTTGACAGGTGGAAAAACTGACCCTCGGAGAGGCCAAGAAACTTCCCCAGTACCTCAGAGTTCCTAAGCCTTCAGGGCAGAACTTGAGGCCGCTGGGGGCTCCAGAGCCCTGTTATGAACCATCACTCTGACCCGGCTTCTTTCATCTTTGACGTGTCCTTGTCACAGATGTCCTCAGCTTTCCTTCTGCCGTTGTAGCTGCAAAGGGAGTGCCGAGAACCTTACTGCTCTTCTTTCTCTCTCTCTCTCTCTGTGTAAAGAAAAACCAGCATTGCCCCACTCGCTCCTGCCCTGTTTTTCACAGCTAGAATCTGGAACACCAAGAACTGCCCACAGCCCCAACCCCACATTCTCATGACTGAGCAAGAAATACAAACATGAGGCAGAGCAATAGGAAGCTCTGAAATAGACTCCACCTACTTGGGCTGTAAATTGAGAAACTGGAGAAGATGTGTAATTATACCATGGCAAGCCCTGTTGCATTTCTAAGCAACACAGCTCCCCGAGCTCCCGCCGCTCCAACTCCCCACAGCCCTGAATGAGCAGCGCTTTTGACATACCTCCCTGCCAGGCCAATGTCAGCAGACATCCGAGGCATACTAATTCACCCTCTAACCCAGTCTGTCCATAGGGCCTGGGAGTAGGAACAGGCCCGGCCAGAGGCTGAAGGCCAGGCGGGAGCCCTGCAATGAGGGCGGTGGGGTGGGTGGTGGCTGAATGCCCTTTCCACGCCTGCCTCTGTGTGTGCATCTGCATTGGTCTCTGTGGCATGAAGACCTTCCCGCTGCATGTAGAGCTGTGACAGAAAAGGGGTGCCAGCCCCTGCGCCCCAGCCCCGGGATGGTCTCAACTCCCTCCTAAGTGCTTCTGGGAGCAAATTAAGCAACCACTCTCCTACCGTTTTCAGCCTTGGCAAGCTTGGTTGTGAAGCGAAAGGGTTTCCTTCCTCAAATCTGGCTCTGAGGCAGGGGGATGCACTCTCTCCCCAAGGCCCCCAAATCCAAACAGGAACACAGCCCAGTCGAAGGACTGCCCTGAATGAGCCTGGCCTCGCCAACCCTGAAAACTGGGCCTCTGGACCTTTATCTTCTCCAGGAGTAAGGGGGGGCTCCCCAGGTTTCCCCCAGCATCAGGACCTTCACCTCGGCTTTCTTTCACCTCCCCCAGGGTACTCCAGGACCAATTGGAGTTCCAGGCCCCGCGGGACCAAAGGGCGAGAGGGTGAGTGCTCCGTGATCAGGTAGCCTGGATGACCCTCCTCAGCCTGCGACCCACAGGGCCACCGCATGAGCCCCAGCAGTCTTAGCCTTCCTCTGCTCTCCTAGATGGAGCAAGCCCCTTCGTCCAGCCAGGATGGTTGCTCGGAGGGGCGACACTTGCAGCTTCAAAGAAGAAATCGCAGCTCTCTTTCTTTTCCCTTTCTCTCTCTCTGCCTTCATGTTCATTCCTGTTTCCTCCCCTTGATCTCCTCCCCTGCTTCTGCCTCTGGCCAGCCAGCAGCCCCAGGTCAGTGCCTCATCCTTCCGAAGAACTTTGGAGGATAGGCTTTACTAGAGAGAAGGTGCGGGGCCTCCAAGCCCCCTCCTAGGATGGAGTCCATGCCAGTCACCCCAATCTTCCATTTAGCCCTTTGCTTCCTGGAGGGCTCTTCAAGGGACCTAGAGAGCTGTTCCAGGTTTAAAACAGAAAACAATTGACGGAAGGTTGTTATCACATCAGGGGGGCTCATGGGCTTCTTTCTCCTGTTTCAGGGCAGCAAAGGTGACCCTGGGATGACAGGACCAACGGGAGCAGCTGGGCTTCCTGTAAGTCTCATGGGGTCAGAGGTTTCTCTTCACCCACCCCATTCCACTACCCCAAACACTGTCAAAACAATACCTAGAGCCTGCGGCAAAAAATTGAGAGCCAAGGAAGAATTCCCATTTCTATGACAGAGGAAGCCACCAACAGTCACCTGGTCAATGCGCTAGAAGGTTCCTGCTGGGCACTGCTCAAGGTGAACCTTGGGACACATGGCCCTTGTTAAGGTCTTAAGCCATGTGGATCATCTGACGGAATGTAGAAAGAAGATCATGAGCCCCTTCCACTACAAGCCTCTGCATTCAATGCAGTGGGGGTCTCACAGATGAATATGCCACAGCCTCTGCCCTCAAGGCCGAGGCTGGGGGCGGGGGTGGGCGGGAGGGGAGCAGCAATCAAATCCAGACCACTATGATGAAAGAACACACCTCACATGAGAGGAGCAGCTTTCCCAAGGGACTGGCTTCCCAATCACAGCAGATGTTCCCATTGCTTTGCTAGAAAAGTTGATTGCTGAAGAGAACCAGAATTTTGTTTCCCATCCACTTACTGTTGTAGATCTGTTTGCCACTTCCACGTTGGCTGCCCAGGAGGCTTTGCTCCGGCTAAGTTGGCAGCCCCAGCCTAGGCTCATTCCCCTGGCTGAAGACATGGAGAACAGCTTGCACCTTGCAAAGAGGGTCTGGGGAGATTTACAGCCATTTTTCCTAGCACGAGCCTGGCAGGAGAGCCATGCTAACACCCTCCCTGCCAGGGGAGTTCTCTGCCCAGACTGTGTTCTCAGCACGCGCCCCTCCTCGGCTCGCGTGATCTAGAAGAACACAGCCACATTCAGGATGTTGGCTGCAGAGCAAGAAAATCAGACCCATGCTCTTGGCTTCGCCCATAACTCGTTATTTGTCCCTAGGTCAAGTTCCTTGAGCCCTTCTGTCCTCCTTCTGTAAAATAGGGATAATTAAATCTGTCTCTGATGAATTAGGCATCAGGGAAGAGCTTCATGGGCCTGGAAGGAAGGACTGTGCAGCCATGCTGTGTTTTCTCATTAACGTGTCTTCATTTCTCTGATTTATGGCAGGGTTTGCATGGACCACCCGGGGACAAAGGAAACCGGGTGAGTCTGACCCCTTGCACTTTGGCTCTGGTTACTAATGTCTTCATGATGTGGTGGAATGACCAAGTGGGGATTTCTGACCTAACACGGCAAATACAGTGTTTCCTGATAAATCATCATAAATTAAAAGGCTTTATAGTGAGAGGCTTAATCCCTGTCATACAGGGAGCCTCGGGCCTGATCCTGAAATTGAAACATGTATTTTTCCACATGACAAGGGAAGACTAAATCCCACGGTGGCCATCAGTGACAGGAGTCACATGCCCAGCAATCTCTATGGTGCCCTGTTAATGGGCTCCTAAATGATGTTTTTAAATCCACTGTTGCCTGAAACTTAGTTTTGTCAGGCATCCCAGGCCACTGGTGAAAGAGAAAATAAATTCCAGCTCTGAGAACAAGCACACAGCTATTGTAAGCAGTCAACCTTTTTGCAGCCACTATTTCTCTTGGAAAGAGTCAGCAGGACTATGAAATGACTTGTGCCTTCCGAGACCTTTGTCCTCCCTTGGGTTCTACCGTCTTAACCAGGACGCAGTGATCGATTGTCCACAATACCCGCAGCCACGTAATAGCATATAACACATGCCATGTCTATGACACATGACACACCTGAGTCCAGCAGAGACCATTTAACTTCATCTGACCAAGAGATAACCTTTGGGTTCCTGTCATCACAGTGGTTATCGGAGTGTGACGCACACCCCCTAAAGGCCCAAAAGCGTCCTCTAGCAGGTCATACTATCCAAGGATCTTAGAGGTAGAAGAGGAGCGGGCAAGAACAGATGGAGAAACAGGCCCAGAGCAATGATAAAATGTACTGAATTCCCACACAGAGAGTTAGAGGCAGAGCAGGTAGCTTCTCAAACTCAGGTCTTCCAGCTTATCTTTGAACACCAATGACCTTGTTCATGAATAGAAAGTGACAGAATCTGTATACTTATATCTAGCACCAATTCTAGTCTCTTTCGTTCAGATGTATTTATTGAGTACGTCTATATCCCTAAGTTCTCCTGGCAGCTGGTCAAAAGCAAATCAGTTTGTCTCATATATTTCGATAAACAAGAGGGAGCAGGCAGAGCCCCTTATACCGAACTGCCCTTGGGAAGACCAACTCCAGAAACTGGAATTAAAAGACCTACTTCCAGAAATGTACCAGCTTGTTAAAGCAGGCTGAGAAGCCCACCTTCATTACTGTGGCGTCAAAGAATATAGGCCACTAAAAAAATTGATCATTCCACCTCCTAGTTGGCATACTAACCTTCTTTCTAATTTATTTCTAAAGTGTTCTGGTTTCCTTTACTATATTCAATTAATACTTTTTGAACCTATTACTGAAGACTCTTTCAGTTGGCTTGAGGCACTGAGCCATTTAAGGGCTGCAAAACTATTCCTTTCTGTGGTGACTGTGTTGCTCTAGAAGTGGAGGCAGGGCAGGCAGATGGCCATGCCACAGATGGAGGGAGCGGGGAGGCCAGGGGCTCTGGTGCTTAAGGAACCAAGGCCATGAAATGAGCCAGTAAGGCTCCAGGAATCAGTGGGAAGATATTTCTTCTTTATTTCCCCTCTCTAAGCCCTTATACACTTCCTCCATCCTGTATGTAAATTAGCAATATGTCACTTAGTAAAGGCCAGAAAGCAGTGAAGTCTCTGAACCTTCTTTTGAGTATGGCATAAAGTTCCAACTGTCTTCATCCAAAGAACAGGTTTTCTCAAAGAACAGCTTATTCTCTCCCTCCAAGAGATTCGATGCTCAGGATGCCAGAATGTCCTGAAAGAGTCACCCTTACCCCTTGCCTCTTCATTCAGACCTCTTTGTAACACCAGACTAACAAGACTTGAGGGTAGATATGAGGGCTTGGAAATAAAGCCTCCAAAACAAAGAAAGTTCCAAGCAGAATCAACACTTTGCCATGGACAGTTTTTTTCTGATGCCTAAAAGTTCAGAATATTGACACTTTGGTCAAGGTAAACGGCCAGAAGGGCTTAGATGACAGTCTGATTAGAAGCTTCATTATTGCTGGTGAAGGTGAAGCTGGAGATGCTCAAAGCCCCCTGCCCCACAGAGTGTTGAGGGGGGCTGCCTATGAAACAGCTCCCAAACTTTATTACGTCATGCCAGGAGGACCCCATCAGAGAGTCTCTGGTGGGTGCACCTAAGCCATTGTTCTATTGTACAGTGACCAAGACACAATCATAAAATGATGCTTCTCAGTGTCCCACCAGAGGATGGTCATGGAGATTCTTTCCTGTTCAAGGAAGGAGGAAGGTCTTGGTGGTGGGCAAGGCCCAGGGCCCCAAACAGGCAGTTTTCTTAGGGGATGTACATGCCAGTGAAAACGGTGTTCTGTCCTTGTCACTAGGAGCACTCTGGTTCCTTCACGGCCCTGTGAATTTGGCCCAGAAGCCACTTTTAGGATGAATAAGTCAGTCAAAGAGTAAAGGGTGAATTTGGCAATTTGGGCATCAGGAAAATTGGGTGTTAAGTTGGAGCTGCCTGCAAGCCAGCCAACTGAAAGGTCTGAGTGCATGCAGTGGGGCTGCTATTACTCTGAAACATGCCTTCTGGGGGGCGGGGGGACATATATGTGTGCATGTGTGTGAGTGTGTGCGTGTGCATGAACACATGTGTGCCCATAGCTGTGTGTGTCTGTGCATCTTGCTTCCCCAGGCCCCCCTTGCCTCCTTAACCTCTCCTTCCTCTCCTATCTCTTTTGGCCTGGGCCTGCCTCTTCCTTCCTTTACTCTTTCAATATTTCTCCCCCTAGATTGTTCACTACATTAGAATAATCCTGTATCCCTCATCACTTCCCTTCCACTCCCCCAGCTTCAATTTATTTCCTCTAAAATCAATTTTTTTACACATTAATTTTTTTTAAAGAACTTCTGCTGCTTTACTATATCTGTCCCTTTTCCCATACCAGCTAGAAGTCCCTCTTTGCCAGGGTCCCTTTCACGTCACTCTGCGAGGGGTGAGAGCAGGGAGGATGCGGGTACAGCTACTATTTTAAAGTCTTCAAAGGGCACCCAGTTTAAAGCCATTTCTTGTGCCCCTAGAACATGATGCCCATAGTGTAGTTACCCATTCCGAAAGTCAGGACCAGCCAACTCTCTGTTACCCACAGGAAAATCATCTGGGACTTGGCATCCCCCAATCTTAGGGAGCTTTGCCCACCCCTGAACTCAGGAAACTGTGTTCACTTTTACACTGGCCTGACCCAGGAGAACAAAGGGCCACATTCCTGAGAAAGTTTACTGGGGGGCTTCCTATCCAAATAGCAAGTTGTCTTGCTTGTCCACTGTTTGGGAATTATTTATGCTTTGATGTTCTCACTGGTGAGTGTTATCTCAGAGCCAACACATACACACCTAATGCATATATGTGTTTTCTCGTAAACACGTATTATTTTCTAAGTAAGCATTTACATTTTAGAAAACTGAAAACAATGCATTGCCAATTACAGGGAAACTCTGGAATCAAGAAATAAATAATTTCCAAAGATCCGTCAAAAATATTTTTATCCTTTACCTCCCTCTAATGAACCCTCGACCTTCCATTGCTGAGCACAGTAGACACCACAAGACCGTATCTCTGGCAGCAGATGGGCCCTCATACTAGCTAACAAGAAATAATGATCATTATTGTCATCATCATGAGCAGCTGTCATTTACGGAGCACATACTATGTGCCAGCATTAAGCACTTAATAGGCACAAAGGCCTCACAACAAAGTTTTGAGGCAGGTGTTATTATCTGCATTTTATAGGTGAAGAAACTGAGGCTAAGAAAGGTTAAATAACTTCCTGAGGTCACACCGCTTGTTATAGGCAGAACCTGCTCAGACATCAGTATTCCACTCGCCGTCACGATCTTGTGGCCCTGGAATGACACTGTGGAAGTACGAAGTATCGATCGGCCTGCAATAGAGAAGTGTCCTATAGAGAAGACACTCCAGGGGCACACTTGGCCGTTTTATAAAACCTAATATATGAAAATGCAGGCTCAAATTCATTACAAAGAAATCTCCATGGCCCTTCTTTAAATGAAGAGGGACCCTGACACATACAAAATAAGATTCGATTTAGAAAAACAATGTTTAGAAACACACTTTCAAAAACGAATGAATTCCTGAACTAACTTGTCCATGTCAAATAAGCTGCCTGTAGCTTCAGACCAGGATGGACCAGAGAAACGCATAGAATAGGAAGACTGATCTGAGAACCAGAGGCCACTCACGAGCCCTGGACACACACGTACACATGTGTACTTATATGCATATGCACAGGTACGCATTCGCACTTGTATACACGTGCCCAAGCACATATACACACCCATGTTTGCACACAGACATACATACAATCATGCACGACCCTGTAGTTTCACACAATTATAGATGCCCTGTTCACACTCACATGCACATACGTACACCCCAGGGCTTGAAACAAAATCACCTTGCCTCCTGATAGAATATCAGAGGGATGAAAACCAGTTGGAACAAGTTGTCAGGCCAAAGTCTTTGGACCTCAAAATGAACCCTCAAAGAGAAGGAAGTGAGTCTCCCTGCTCATCACAGACCCGCTCCAGGCTCAGTATTAGAGATACTGAGATACTGGCTGGCCACCAGTATCTTCCATCTGCATTTCCCTTCACCTTCACCTCAGAGCCCTACTGTTTCTCTGCTGCCTCCTCACCAGCCTTAATCAGATCCTCTGGTTTTTAAAGAGGTAGGGATGCGTAGTGACCCCAAATCCTATTGGGGAGACATCCTGATAGAGAAGCTATTTTTCCCACTTTAATTTTTTTCTTTTTCTATCTCTAACCTTAACACATGGATGATCCTAAAGTTTTGATGTTATTTTTTTTTCTTGGACTAAACCATTATTTACAGGGGGAGAGGGGGAAGAAAGGCTCTAGAGGGCCTAAAGGGGATAAGGGAGACCAAGGAGCGCCTGGATTAGATGCCCCTGTCCATTGGTATGTTTAAATTTATCACTTGTCTTGTTCTGGTTTTCTTCCTTGAAGTTTGCAAGCTGGAAACAAAGAAGGCAAATAAACTAAGATGAAAACCAAATAATGGCACCGATGCTACCAAAATTTATCTTTGCATTTGGCCGGTGAAATGCTGCCTGCTGTTGGTTTTGCCCTAAAACCACAGCTGCAAATAATTCTGGCTGAATCCCTTTCCTTTGAAGATGCAGAACAATTGATGTGTGGAAATGGAGAGACCCCGAGGAAAGGGATTTGGGAGAAGGCCTTGGCTCTTAGCTCCAAGATGGCTTTGGAAGCCAGTATAGCATCTGTGAGCCATGCATTTGCCTTCTTCGTTTTGTGGCCAGTTCTGTGGCTAGCAGCTCAAGCTATTGGGATCCTCACTCAGTCAGGATGCAGGACACCCAAGCATCTCCTGAGGGACACCTGTGCCCCAACTGGGCAGAACAAGGCCAGAAAAGGGGCTTTTAATACACAGTCTGCCAATGCCCATAAGCCACCCAGTTAAAAACTGCAGATCAAAATAGGTAGACAGACACCCCAGAAAGCTTTCCCAAGCACGCCAATAAGGAATGATCCATGGCACATCCGCTAGGCTTCTCAAGTGCCTTCGCAATCCATTTGAAGTTTCTAAAAACTTGTGATTCACTAACGTTGAAGTTCATCTGTGTTTACTTCAAGTGAGTCTGTAAAGAGAGAGGGGCCTGTTGTATGTTTCGAAGCTCAACCCTCCCAGAAGCCAAAGAGAGCATAAAGATTGGACTTGGGAGCTGGGAGTCAACTGTGATTGAGACCCTACCTGTAGATGCCTCTAAGGTCCTGCATCCTGGCCAGGGTAGGACTGAGCCTCTCCACTCCACAATTGGAGCTGGCCAGCCTTGACCTGAATAATCATCGTGGTTGGTTTTGTGAACAGGGACACCGAGGTTTTAAAGGAGAGAAAGGGGAGCCGGGGTTACCAGGGCTGGACGGACTGGATGCCCCATGCCCATTGGTATGGCATCACCCTCCCTTGCCTGCATGGCCGATTTGGGCTTCCCCACGTGTGTGGTTCATGCCTGCGTGCCTCTCCAGCTGCCCTCCACACTCTTGCTCCAACCATCCAGTCTCCACTTCCTGCTTATTCTCTCTGTAGACGCCAAAGGTCACCTTGCCTTGTCTGGTTTTCAGGGGCTCCCACCACACCCTCCTCTTTGCATGCAAAGTTTGCCGCATGTTTTCTGGCTTCCTCCTGCAGCTGCTTCAAAAGCACATCACCTCAATGTGGGCCATCCCTCAACACCTAAGCCAGCTTTGGCTGCGCCCGATCCTCCCTTCAGAACTGCCACCAGACGAATCTGCCACCAGAGAGAAAACTAGGAAACTGGATTCTCTGGACAAGTTCTTAGGAACAGAGACCTTTCTGCATACACTGCAGTTAGTTTGGCAAGCACTGGCTTAGCACCTGGCACAACACGTGAATTGGATGCCTGAGTCGGCCCCACATCCCTCTCTGCTTCAGCAACTCACGATTTGTCAAGGGACATGTGGGCATACTTATCACCACAGAGTACACTGAGAAGTTCTAGAACCAATATAGAGGAAGGGGCACCGTGCCCGTTCCTCCAGACCGGGTCTGGGATTGCTGCCCTGGTGACACTGGCTAATCTAGGGGATCAGGATTTCAAATCCTAAAGGGTTTGTCCTTTTTGCTTACATCCCAAAAGATACTACAAGACCTTCCCTTGGTTTCTCTTTCTTTCACCTTTAGCTGGTTCATTACTGAAAAGTCTGGAAGAGTGTGGAAAGGCTGAAAATGTAATTAAGAAGGAGAAGGGAGGGTACATAGAGGCAGGGAGGAAAGGGAGACATTCAGGACCCCTCTCCCAAGCATGTCCCAGACTATGTGGCCGCGGTGCTGTTCCCACCAAGCCCCGTCCCTCTCTAGGTAGAGACATTCCAGGCCTCCACAGCTACCCTTTCAACTCCTGCAAGGGAAGCAGAAGATGGTACTTCATTCCAAGCCAATGAGCTCAAAAGGTTCCTGTTCTCTTAAACTTCTCCAGGAGGTTCAGCATTCTTGGACCTATTTTCATACAACTAATGATCAGATGGGCATTCCTGGCCCACAACCCCACCTTGGAAACACACAGGAATTACCTCTGAACAAAAGAAAAAAATAATTTTTAAATATGCTGTGTGACCCTGAGAGATGACCATAGAATCCCTTCAAGGGACTTTTCATAGACTTTTTAAGAACAACAACAAAAGGAGAACCAGAATAAGCATGCGGAATAGCATGTTCCCTGTGCTTACTTCTAAAACCCTTGCTCACCGCCCCCGCAGCCCCACCACTGGCCCAGCGTCTTGAACCCCGAGCATGCAGCACACACAGACACGTTTCTCAGCTGTGGAATCTCTCCATTCCTCCAGAGCGCCTCCGTTAATCTCAGTCAGCTGTCCCCTCTGCCACATCCCTTCCACCATCTGAGCACCTTGAGTCCTGCTGGCTGCAACCCTGGCCTCCCCGCTTCTCTCTCACACATGACCATCCTCCTCTGCCACCAACCATGTGCCAATGGGAACGCCGCTGTGGCTCACGGAGGCTCCTCTCCTTTCCAGAGTCCGTGTGAAGTGGCACATTGTGGCGGGCTGGGGAAGTGGGCAGAAGGTCTTTATGAAGTCCTGGAACATACCACCTCCCCCTACAGACCCTCCTGACCAGAGGGGGCAATGAAGGTCAAGTTTATTTAACCCTCAATGCAAACTGGCATTTTCTCCAATAACATCCCACGCTGATGTGTCATTTGTCTATTAATTTTGCTATGGAGTGCACTTATCTTCCCTTTATATTTCATTACTGTTTTCCCTGCATTGTGTTATTGAGGACATGGGGGAGGGGGCATATTGATCAAATTTTTAGTACAAAAAACTAGATTTTTTTCCTCCGTGTTGGGTCGGCTGCCTGCTGAATGCCAGGTGAGACGTTTAAGCACCTGTCATGGGTGGATGAAATTGGACTAGGGCACAGAGGGCTCCCATTTCAATCTTGCTGGGGTGGAACACTTGCTCTGGTCCCTCGAAAACCCTGTGTCCATCTCTTCCTTTGCCCTGGAGCCTGGAATTCTAGAATCGGGGCTATAATTCTGGTAGATGTAAACAGAGAACCATACCTTTGCCCTGGTTCAGTCTCCCCTCCCATCTTATCTCTCAGAGATTCCTTGGTTCCCCCAGGGTATGACAGAGAGGCAGGACAGCAGGGCCAGAGAAGATAGGACATCCTGAGGCTGCAGGTGCTCCATGGGTGCCACCAGTAAAAGGGGTAATGGCACCCAGTTGAGTCCCATCCTCCCACTGCCTCTTCCCCCAAAATTCTCAGCGAGCCCTTGTTGCCTTGCAAAGGCACCTCAAGGCCATGTTGCAATACATACTGAGAGGTTGCCTGTCCTTTTGTACACCCTCCTCCTTATTGATCAGCATATGGGAACTGCCTAGATCTCCTCCCACTGTTAAGGAGGAGAGAAAATAAGAGAATGGGAGAACTGAGGGGCATCTTAGCGGTCATTACACAAAGCCACGCCTTCTCCAGGTTTTACAGAGGAGGAATCTGAGGCCTCCAAGCACTGAGTGAATTGCCCGTGAACACCCAGCATTCAATGTAGCTAAAACAGAGACCAGGGGGTCTCTAGGCTGTCCTTCCCATGGCTATCAGGTCACCTCTGCTCACTGACCTCACAGCCTAGGACAGCCCCTCTTGACCTTGCACTATAACTGCACATGACCTTAATCAATGAAAAGACATGTAGACTTGCTCCCTGCCTTTTTCTGAGGCTCTTCCCTGGGGGAGAGAACAGAAATAGATAATAGGAGATGGGTGACATCCTGACCAGCTGCCAAAATGTTTGTGGCCCTTGTTCCCTCCATCCTGCCTGCTTGATGGGCCATCAGGGAGAATCTGAGCCATATACCTTCCCTCCTCACTGCAGGGCGAAGACGGCTTACCAGTCCAGGGCTGCTGGAACAAGGTAAGCTCCCCTCCCCCGCCCTCCCGTGGTCTGCAGTACCTCAGGGGCACAGGTATACTTGGAGCTCCATCCTCAACAGTGTGATAAGCATGCGCAATTTGTCCTGGGCCTGTCTGCAGATGAGGTAGCAAGACATCAGTCAAAAAAGGAAACAATCCCAAAGGCAGGGTGCCCGTTAAACATCCCATGCACCAAATGCACTTGGAGAACATTTCAAAAATGCTTTTTAGGACATCGGCAAAACCCAGATTGTGGAATTTCCATGTAGTCACACAGCTGATATCTTTATAACTGTGTGGTTAATTTATATAGTACCTTTCTTCCAAGGAGCTCTAGATCTTGTTTTAAAATTTGTTATCACTAGCTATACTTATAGTGTTCATCTGAGGTCATTTAAGCCATATGATAACATTTATCTGGACATAGAACATCTAAGTTGCTTAAACTGTAAACTCAAATGGCTTCTCTCCCTCCACAGAGAGACTGGCCCCTCACCTCTCTACCCTTCCCTTTAACATAAGCTGTCTGAGCTTTATGCTTCCGCATGTGAGACCTGCAGCCCAGAATTGCTACCAACAATAAATTTTCGTTTATTCACGCTTGCCTCGGTATTTGCCATCATTAAAGTCATCTGACACCACAGGGCTGTGCCCTTGCATGCAATCACCCACTCAGCCGGGGCCCCAAAGCACAGGGCCCCCAGCCTGACCAGGGCCATTGGTTTGCTAACCCAGAAGCCCAGCGTGGTCCCCTGAAAAGGTAGCAGCTGCCACGCTGTCCTCCACGACCTGCCTCCACTTTGCCTCCCCTTCGAGGACTTCTCACAGCCCTTCTCCGCACGGTCTCGATGTGTTGGTTCATCCTCACAACAGGTCTGGAGACCCCAATGTAACTTCATGTGACCTTAGCCAGTAGGAAGAGAGGTGGATTTGCTTCCCTGATCCAGTCTTGTCCCAGTGACAGCATAGTCACACCTACAATATGCTCCTCTGTGCTAAACGCCCAGAATCTCATTTAGTTCATGGGATGGGGTGAAAGTAATGAAACCACTAAGACCCCAAGCCCTAGATGGAGCAGGTACCTAAAGCACCCTTAACCAGAGAAAGGAACGCTCAGCACTCAGGAGAGATGCCTCCCCAGAATCCACCCTTCCGGCCATGCCTCACCCGCTGGTGAGTTACCCTAAACTTAGTTAAAGCAGGTAAGAGGTGTGTCAAATGAGACCTCTTGCCGCAGAAGAATAAGAGTTTCTCCTTCAAGGTCACTGCTGATGGTTGGGAGATAGAGATGGTTGAGCTTAGCAAGAGAAGAAAAGCCACTATCAAGGCTACAGTGTCTTGGAGAAGTAACTAGAGAGCCTGGTGTCTGTTGGTTCACACCATAAATTCAGTCTGGGAAAATGCAGTGATTCAACAACAGCCATGCCTCCAAAGGCGGCACGGACAGAAAGTGCCCTCTAGTGGCCATGAAAGGCAGTGACTGGAGGGGAAAGTGGTTTCACACCCTCAAGAATGAGAACTGTCAACGTCAGGGTCTTCAGCCTCAGTTTCCTATCAACCCAGGACAAGGTCTACTCCTTTCCCACAAGGGAAATAAACACCCAGAGGCTCAACGACACTAACTCCATGTTTCGTGTTTGCTCTTGTTTTGCAGTGAGGACTCTAACCTGGGATTGGCCTGTGTGTGTGTTTGTACATAGAATATTTATTTTTATACAGTTTTCACTTTTTGAAAATGCCAGAGGTATGATGCATCTTACAGATTATTAAAAAAAGAAAAACCTGCATATTTTGTACAGAAAATACCAATCTCTTCCTTTTTGTTTACAAGATGTTTTGTGTAAGTCCACGACGCTAATACACTTTTTGTTTGTGATAACGGTCATATGTTTGCATGATATTTGTGCACACTTATGAAGTATTGAAGCTTAATAAATTATTGTATTCTGGTGCCAAAAGGGGCCAACCAGCACTGAGGGTGCTGGCCAGCTTATGTGTGAATCCACAGAAACATGAAGGTCCATGGTGTTTGTCTCACTAGGTGTGTCTAAGAATATTTTAAACTCTTATGGATTTTCATTATTAAAAAAATGAAACATGGCAATTCATGATCTTGATCAATCTTTAAATTAAATACAGTCTTTCTTGTGAAAGCAGAAAGTCCCAGAAGCAGGGGTCCTCAGAAGTATAATATTTTGAAACGTTAAGTCCAACAGAAAAAGGAAGGCGACTCCATTAAGCAATGTCTACTATAACATATCCCAAGTTCATTACGGCGTTGTTTGAGCACGTAAGGTTCCGTCATACTCAACCCGCCCCTCCCCCAAAGCCCCCAGGGTTACAGAGGGCTATTTGCTACTGCTTTTGTTTTCAGGTGTTTTCTTGTTTGTTTTTCTCCTTTAAGCTGCAATCACTAGTGCTAGCTATTGCTGCTAGTGGCTGTCATTTCATACAGATTTGTAAGGTTCTCTCACAACAAGCAGTTGAAAAGTTTGCCTCATTTGCCACGACAGCAAAAAAAAAAAGAAAGTCAGAAAACACTCACCAATCTAGGCCACATTGGGCCAATCTAAAGTTCTTGCTTTTTAAAAATTAGAGATTTACTGCTTTCTCTTCATAGCAGCCTGCTTAGTGAAAGTCTCGGGAAACCTGTTTTAAAGATGAAGTGTTACCTATGGTGTAGCATACAAGTTTATCGTTAGATGATTTACAACATAAATTGTTGCTTTAAAGGTCCTGAAAATAACAAACTACTTGGGTAGTTTAAACATTCTTCTCATTCTACTTGCGGTTTAATTTTTCTTTATATATCCCCTCTTCATGGACCGTACAGAGGCAAACATAAACTCAGATTTGTATGAACAGTCACAGGCACTCTAAATCAGTGGGCTTCACATCCGTGAGACCCCTGCCACGTTGTGGGTGAGGTTGCACTCACAAACTCTTACATTAATGGCACCACATGCTACCCATACCCCAGAGGACAGTATCAGCATCCTTACTCTAAATATCCTCTCATATTTGGGGAATGAGACAGCTTCCTCCTCTGAGTCTTGGCTTCCCCATTTGAAAACTGAAGCAGTAAAATCGGAGCTGACCTCCATGGTCACGGAATGGAAGTTATCTGCCTCCCTCAACCCCTGCCACAAGGCAGAAGCATGAGGAGCCCAGGCCCCAGCTGCCAGCTGGCCTAAGTTGCTTTTCCTATCGAGGGAAAGTTCCCAGGAGGCAGCGCTGCTTTCCAAGTCCTCCTGAGCCAGCTCCCATGACCTCGTCCAGGGCCTACCTCGCCACAGACTAGGCCCATGATACTTTCAGGGGCTGAGAAAAGATTTTAATTTTTATTTATTTTAAATTCAGACCAAAAATAAATAAATATATAATCATGAATCCAGCGGGGGTTAGAGTCATCTTTCTACCAGCGGTCATAAAATATCATTTCTTATATATTTGATGAGGAAGGAGCCCATAGAGGCAAAAGTGCCCAGGGCCTGCAAAAGTCATGACATGGCCCTACCCACATCCTCTGCTCCGTGGGATTTGCTCTCACCCTGACTCTGCTGACTAATGCCACCTCCAATGGCACCTTCCTCACCTGCTTTCTTTTGCTTCCTCACTGCCATCTGAGGTCCTGAGGAGTCAGAGTGTAACCTGGTTTTTCCGGACCCACTGCCTCGTTCCCTTTCAAGCTCACATTTCAACAAGCAGAACCCACTGGTGATCTCAAAATAGAGCCCAACATTCCCTGGAAAGTTCCAGTTTCAGTCCTGCCATTATTCATTTGCTTATTACACCTCAGCTAATACCTCAAGGATCTGAAGACCCTCGCAAGAATGGAAATAATAAAACAGAAATATGGGCAAAGAAAAGTTGACAAGTCGGAGTCAAGGAAAATAAGTACAGAGGAGGTGGCAGGAGAGCCCCCGATAGGCGGGAAGGCCCTCGGCACGTTTCACTGCAAGCTGTCTGGTGGTCAGAGAAAAAAGAAACCGTCGGCCTGGTTTCAGCACCCATGCTGCTCTTACAGAGGTTCGGCCCCCGTACGCAAGCACGTCATCTCCCCACGTAGTCTGGTGCTTCCTGTATCCTCAGCCGGGACCTCCTCCTGTTGCAGGCTGCGACACCCCATGCCCCAGGGCTCCTCCTGACTCCAAGGCCCCCTGGGTCTCTCCACTTGGGCCTGAACTCAGTTCAGCTCTGTGCTAAATGCAGTGCAGGAAGGTTAGAAGTAGGGAGACAGGCAGGAAGTTGGCCGAGTAGCTGAGGGTCAGTACTCATGGTCGCAGACCGGGCAAACAAGAAATAATCAGGTGCTAGAAGAAGTGCAGGCACATGGCAGGAGGAAAGGATCCGGGAAGGACCACACCGAGGAGCATGTGGCCAGAGAAAGCCCGTGGAGCTTAAAGAGGCTCGGTCCCTCCTAGGGACTTACAGCCCCCTGTGGAGAGCTGCCAACCCAAAGAGAGAGCGATGCACTCAGCCCTGCCCCATGGGCAAATTGCAGTCCTGTTGGTGACTGTTCTGTGAACCGTAAGGCCTTGGTCTTGAGGGCGGCTGCCTTCTCTGGTCCACTCCTGGTCCTGCGTTCTGTGCTCCGGCACAGGGGACGTTTTTGCCCGATGGTCTCTACCTGGAGACTTGCAAACACGCGCTTGACAAAAACTGAGCCAAGGCCCCATGGATGAGAGTGTAACGGGGTGATCGAGGTCCGAATAATGGCTCTCACCAAAGAGGGCAGCCCGTGCCTCTGTAACCTGCGCGCCAAGGGGAGCTTCAGCGTCTGGGGAAGAGGTGGCCTCCTCCACACACGTGGCCCTGCCCCATCTCAGCCAGGCCGAGGCTGGCCTCCCTCCCTGGGACGCTGACTTCACTTGACAGAATGTAGTGCGGTAGACATGGGAGGGTCAGGTTAGTCTGTGAAAGAAGTGGGAGCTAGCCAGCAAGTCAGATTCAGCGTCTGCCCTTTCTCCACTGTTTACAACCTGGAGTCGGGCAACTTACTCTAGGTCTCAGCTTCCCCATGTGTCTGTCTCATGGGAGAGTTGACTTGGGTGACCTGACACCCTGAAACCCTCTGATTCCACTGACCAGTCAGCTCCCAGGAGGACTGAGTTGCTGGAGCATTCCATGCCCCTCCACCTAGAGCTCTTGGCTGTGATAGGATCGTGCATGGAGTTGGCATTGCACAACTGTGTGTGACGTGTGTGCTTCATAACCTGCATAACAGCACTCCAAGAGGACGTGGCCTCTCGGGAGGAGGTGGCGGGATCAGGTTCCCTAGGGAAGGCATGATGGCAGAGGGCGCTTCTCCCTGGGAACCTACGCTGCTGAAGTCATCAGAGGCTGAGCACTACAGGTCTAACCACCAAAGCCCCACCGACGTCAGGGGCGCTGCTCCATGGTACATTTGCCTAACCTCCCTCATCGCAGGCTCTCTGCACCCACCCCGTGCACCACCCACATCCTAGCCCTGCCCACACCTGGGCACATTTTTAGGCAGCTTGAGATGTCAGTCACCTAAGACTCCACACCTCTTAAACAGAAGAGGAGGGCAGGCCTCTGGTGAGGGGGTCAGAAAGGAGGAGACACGGGGAGAGGAAGCGCGGAGAAGGACGGCAGGAACAGGGGAACCCACTCATTTCTCCAAGGGGAGCTCTTGAGAGTGGAGTCCGTTGAAACGGCGTGCTCCTTACTGAGGTGGGGAGATGAAGGAGGGCACAGGGAAGGGACTGGATCTTATAGGTTAAGGCAGAACTCTACACAAAGTGACCCTCCAATTCCTAGGAAAGCCCTGCCCCTGAGGAATAGCCAAGGGCGGTCGACATGGGCAGAGGCAGAGCTGGGCTAGGGACGAGGCCTGGGCCCTGTCAAGGCCTTCCCCATGCCTCCCAGGCTCTGCTCGCGGCACCTGCGCACCCTCTGCCTTCCCCTCCACACTTTTCCCCGTGCCGGGCCCTTGCCCTGGCATGCCTCCTCTCCTACCTGTCGAAATTCTACCTCCTTTCAAGGCCCCTCAGACACCCCAGCCCCAGGAAGACTTTCCTGGGTCCCTTCCCTTGCTTGGTCCTCCTTTCCCTAATAGAATCTTCCAGTGAGCGTGACCCTGGGCCATGCTTGCTTCTCAAACCAAGACAGGACAAATGGGTTGCGTTAGAAGAAAGGGGCAGAGAAGGCAAGTCCAAACTGAGAGGATGCTAGGCTTCTGCCAGGATCCTGGGTCTTTGGGCTCTCCCGGCCTGGGAGGCTCCCCTATGTGCCAATCACACGGGGCTCCTTCTCAAACATCCCCTTCTCTATACCTCCTCAAGGGCCAGAGTCCGTGGTTAGTTGCCAAGAAGTGAAGCCAGCCAGCCCAGAGTCTTGGGGAAAGCGCCTTGCCCTGGAGGAGGAAGAAGACAGAACTGCCCCTGGAAAGACGCTCGTCGGTCGAACGCTTCCTGGGGCCTGACTACAGGCGTGATTGGAGGGTGACAGGAGAGCATGGCCATCTGCCCTCTCTAAGATTCAGAGCCCAGCCAGAAGAGCCCAGGCTCACACACCTGTCTCCTCCAGCTCTGATGAAGAATTGTATTTCTTTGTGCAGCCTCTCTACAGCAGGGGTTGCCAGCATGTCACGCTCTGACTTTGGAAAGCCTCCCCAGGAGGCTGTGGCCAGAGACCTGCCACCTTTCCTAACTCCTTCTCAACAGACTTCCTTTAACTTCCTTTGGTGCGGCCACCATTAACCCTTTTACTTCCTGGTTTCTTTCAAACGTCATAAGCTGGTGAGTGTTTCAAGCTGGAACAGCAGAGAGCATGTCTTTGAAAGGAAAGCATGATGGCATTGTAGAGGAAAGAAGCCCCTGCCTGGGCAAGGAGGTTGGGCCTTGGGCTGGCCCTCACAGCCAAGTGCCTCATGCATCCAGTCTGGGCCCTCAGATGTCCCAGCCAGTACTGAGCTGACAACGACAGAGAGGCAGCAATCTTACATATTTTCAAAAGGACCTGGAATAAGCCCTGTCCCTTTGCAAGATTATTGTTATAGGGACAGTGCCTGGCAGTTATCCGCCTGCAGAGCCCTCTCCTGTGGTCACCGTCGGCAGACCACTTTACTGCCTGCTTCTTCCATGAACAAGGCAGCCATACTCTCTTGTTCCGTCCAGGACACTCTGCAAGTAAAGGAGGGCACTGCTGATAATTAAGCCCTGACAATAGATGTCAACCTGGCAGACCGGGAGGTGGGGTCACACTAACCATGGAACACGCAAGTCATCCCCCAGCCCATCCAAGTCAAGCTCTGGCAATGCCTGCAAACCTTCTGCGCTCAGTGCTGCAGCCATTAACTGCAGGCCCGAGGAGTCAGAGCCGGCGGACTTCACTGGGGAGCAAAGGTAAACAGCCCTGTTCTCACCTCCACTCACCTTGGTGGGGAGGAGAGACCAGAACCCAAGTGACACCTGCGCTGGAAGGGGGACAGGCCAGGGGAAGGCAGAAACAAAGGGTGGCGGGTATATACACTGACTTCTCAGAGGAGCTCCTCCCAGGACGACTGATTCCAAGATGGAGAGGCTGGATCACCAGGGCCCACGTGCTGACTTTAGATTCGTAACATCTTTTCTCAGCCCTATAGGTTACAGAAAATCATTTTGAACAAGTTTATTATTTTTCCCATTCATAGCATCTGGTTCACAAAGCTTGTCAATCACAGTACCGTTCACTGATAACTCCAGACCTCTTTCACTCTTTGGATATTTATCATAAATAGGAATAGCGGCCTCTTTACCTGAGTCAGAGTAGTTCATTCAGGGCCATGGATAGATAGCATGGGGCCATCTCAGCCCCCTTTGAGGCCAAGGGCGCATGTGCATAACTGGATGTGGCAAAAGTCATAGCTAATGGACCCAGATGGCGATCCAGACACGACGTGGGCTCGGTGGGTAACACTGGGCTTTTTACAGCCAAGGTAACCAGCTGCCCAAAGCTTCTTGCCATCCCTGGGGCATGGATGAAATAAAAAGCATCCTTATATAAATGACACGCAAGTGAACGGGTTCGAGGACTTTCAGTGACTCACAGGATCCTGGACATTTGTATATAGTCTAAAGGTCTCCATCACCTGCCAGCGAACCACCCATTCTGAACCAGCAACCATCAAGGAAGATAGCTCCATCACGGCCACCTTTTAAGAGAGGATACTGCTGGTCCCTGAGCTGACTTCGTTGTAAGAAATGCAGTAAAACTGCCTGATAAAAGACATTTTTCTTGCACTCCACTCATTCCAAAGACAAAGCGTTTTATTGCAAACCTCGGCCAAAATAAACTTAGCCAAAATAAATGTGGCTGCAACGCCCCAATCATGGGAAAGCACCCTGGCCTGGAGGAAGGAGGTCTGTGTGCTGACCCTGACTGCCCCTCCACAGCCGAGCGACCTGGGGCATGGCCTCCTGAGCTATGAGCCTCCATTCCCTCCTCTGCAGCCTGGGGCAGGGTCTGCCTGCCCCACAGGTGATAAGAGGACTATCTCTGTGAAAGGACTTGCCACTGGGAAAGAACTGTACAAAGGTTAGACGAGGTGAGGGTTAATGTTCACTGTTCTGAAAAAAAAATCAAAAAAAAAACAAAAACAAAAAACCTGGCTTTTCATAGTCAAACCTCAATTCATTGGAGTCATTAGAGAAATTGTTCGTTAAAATTCTGGCAAAATTAGATTCAAAGTAGGCGCTCTTGTATCTACACAGAGGGCCTGGTTGACAAACATCGTGGACCCTGAGCAAAGGAAAAGTAGTTATGGTGGCTGACTGAGGTGAGACAGGAGGATGGGTGGGGACTGCCCCAGGAAGTTGCTTTTTGAAACTAAATTCCGTCATTGTTCATAGGGGCTTTTCTTCCCTAAAAGAGAAAAATTTTTTTTAAAAAATCTGCTTTAAAATTCCAGTTATCCATATTCTCAGTTGAATGAGGATTGTCCTTTTTGGGCTCCCAGATACGATGTGTTTTGATTCTCGGCTGCTTCCATCTCCTCAGCAGCCTATACTCCCCACCTGTACCTCAGACTCTGTGGACAAGTCTCCCCTGTGGTCAATCTGCGTCTTAAGTTTAACAATCATTACCTCAGTATTTCAGTCGAAAAAGTGCTATTTCATTGTGTTGTGCAGGAAACTTCAGTGCAGTTAATTGAGGTTTAAATGTTTTTTTTTAGGTAAGCCAGAACCTAATTTTCAGAATTGCCTAATGAAGGTCAACAGCCTATCTGACTGATTGCATAGATTAGATAGTAGGAAAAGGTTTTCAAGAGTAATCCCTAGATGATAAAAGCACTAATTAATTACCTTTTTTCCTTATGGTAATTATTTTCAGTAAGGACCTGTCCATACTGCAGGCAGTGGGCCTTTTATATGGAAGAAAACATTTACCTGCCTATAGTTTGCTAATGGTTTAAGTTTTTCTATCATTTCTGTTTTAATGTTAGGCAAGATGTCTTCTTTGCACTAATTGTTATATTTTTCCTATAACTTTTAAAAAGTTATTTCTCCTGAGCTCTCCTTTGGGTCAAAACGCCTCCTGTGAAGGCGACCTGGTGCTAATTACCCCAGAGCTAGGCAGTCCCCCTCCTCACCTGGGTGTCCCCAACAACATTCACAGCTATCCCATCCTGACCCCCTCTGGAACTCCTTCCACCCTGGCGCCTTTTACCAAAAAGAGGTCATTTTTCAACACGCAGGACCTCTCTTGGGCTACAGGCCAGTCATTGGTCTCCGCCGTGCCTCATTTTTACATCTCGCACCATATCGAGCGGATGGAGAGAGTCTGGAGGGTTTCTACCTTCTTGCTGCTTTTGGCAAGTGGTTCCCAAAGCCCTCAGCAATCTTTTACCCCCAGGGATAAGACCCCCAGCCCAGAAGCTCAGACGGTAGTCTTGGCCCTGGTTTTTCCTAGCTCTGCCCCTTTTGTCACCACCCCCGCCCCACCACCCCCAAGGGTTTCTTGCCTCCTTATCTTGCATCTACCCTTGTTCTGTTTTCTTTATTTTTCAGTTTTTTCTCCATTCACTTCTCACCCTTAGACCTCCTGGCTCCCTCCTCTGTCCCCATCTCTTTTTGTCCCTATTCTTGTCCTGTGTCCCCCAGAGCTTCTGGACATTTGTCTCAGTTCAGTCCACTAAGCATCATTATAGCTCATTTTCACCAAAAGGAGTCCCCTGAAGAGAAAGATCTACAACAGTGTCAACTTGTACGACAGTTTTGTTTTCTTACCAAACACTCCTGGTAACTTTCATTTAAATAAAGTCTTTGACAGGTGTATCATTTATCTTATTATGTTCCCCATAAGAAGAGAAATACCCTCTTTTATCTTACTTTTAGTTTCTAATCTAAGTCTGATAAACATTGTTATTATGACATAATGGTGAAGAAATGTTGTGTTTTTTGTTTTGTTTTGGGGTTTTGGTTTTGGTTTTGGTTTTGGTTTTGGCTTTGGCTTTGGTTTCAGGGTCATAAGCAAAGTCTCTAGGGTTTCCTATTGGTTTTTAGTCAAGATGTCACAGCCGACTTTTTAGTGCAGACCTCTGTGACGTAATACATCTCAGAAGAAGGCAGAGGCTACGGTGCAATTCCAGTCTCCGCGCCTTTAAAATGAAAGGGTGAGACTAGATGTACCATTTTGTGATTATTTAATTCAGGAACTTTTGTTGGTAAGTCAAATGCATTTTTTCCTTATACCCATCAGGGGTTTATTTGTTTTGTTTTATTCAACCACACAGGTATCTTCCCTCTTCCCCCACCCCTACCAATTTAAAGATGTGTCCTGGCTCAGGCCTGAGTTGATAAAGGCCCCCCCCCAACAAACCTGGATGGAAAGTTCTAGTGAGCAAGGAAGAGCTAAATTTCCATGCTGGTTCTTTCCTTTTGGGGGGGGGGGGGGGAATCCACTTAGTTTCCTTCTGTTCATGGATTGTTGAAATCTAGGATGAGGTGTCTAATATGTGATGAGATGTTCAGAGAAACCCAGTCTCAGGTATTTGTGGCAGAAAATAGGAAAGCTAATCTTTTTCTTAAAAGCCAACTCTTTGGTGTATAGCTTAGCCAAAAAATAAGCACGGCAGTTTCATGGCCATCCGAGACCCCAGTATTCCCTATGAATGAGTAGGGGTCTGCAGAGTTCCTATCACCATGGCCACTAGAGTTCAGCTTGTGTGCCCTAAAACGATCAGCGAAAGCATGTAAATCTCAAGGTTCTTCTGCTGCTGCCATATGGCCAAAAGGGTTTATAACAACTGTGTTTAAGGTAAAATCAACACCTGTGGTAACTGGAAGGTGTTACCACAGGTCCATGCAGGAGGAAGTAATGTCTCTGCAAATATGATGGTGAATGGACCATGTAAAAACACGTCACACAAACTCTCACCAAGTACGAGTAGAGGCAGAACAGAGAAATGTTCCACTATACCAACTGGCCAAGAAATCTGCTGTTACCTGGCACACAAACTCAGAGTGTGGCTGGTTCTCCGTTGGGGCACAGCCTCCAGCCCCTCAATAGAAATACCAACCTAACCAGAAACCACTATGTCCCCACTTTGGAAGGGGGCCCTGGAGGAAGTCTGGTGTCTCCAGTTTAAGTTTTCTTTTCTGAAATAGCTATTTGTGTGAGTGTCTCTCACCAAGTCCTGAGGCTCTCACATCAAGTTCTTCAAAATGAGTGTGGTTCTGACATCAGAGCTCACAGTGCTCAGCCTGTCCACACCCAACTGCTCGGCATGGGAGGAAGGAGCCTTTCTGGGGCGCTGGGGCCTCTTGTGCTTGTGCTACCCGCTGCAGAAAGGCTTTCCACTCTTGTTGGTGACCCAAGAGCATGCTGGCCTTTGTGGGCTTCCCAAGGCCTGAGCCTCAACCTCGATCTCTCACTACTAATCTAAGGGACCCCATCTGGGCGGAATCCTGTGCCTCGCACCACAGCTTTGCCCCCAACAATCCATCTCTCACGCCAGACTCCAGTGAACGCTTGGCGTTCACTTCCATTTAATGATCTAAAAAAAGGAAGCCGAAGAATTTTAATGACTCCATAAGAGTGAGAGCTCCCTGTATGAGAAAGATTATATTTCAGTGATTCAGTAAAAATGCCATTTTACCAGGAAAACAAAGCTAATAGAGAGGTACCTGGTTTTCTTATTCCCAACACTTCTTTCTGCCAAACTGGTCATTGCAAGCTTCCACGGATATTCCAGGCTGATCCTTCCAGCCTGTTTATGGAAGCAATTGGATTTTATGCATTTATTACCTTTCCTCTTTCAATTAAGCCTTTTTCTTGTTATTTGGTGTACAATGCTTAAATACGAAATATTTTCATGATGGTTTGATAATGGAACAATTTCTCTGGCTTCTTATAGTCTTCAGATAATTTCAGAAATGTTTAAATTTTACACACCATTTTATATATGCTATGCTGTTGCTAACTTCCTATATGTAAATACCTGTTGACATATCTTGGTGTTTTAAGTACTGTCTCTCTTTATTGTAATCATTATCAATATTATTCTATTACCATTCTTAATTTTAGATATTTTTCTGGTGCACTCAATTTATTTTTTTAATTGCCTTCAACATTTTGGAAGTATGTTAGTTGTTTGTGAAGGTAGGCATAGGAAAGTGCTTTGCTTAGGTGGTGAGCAAGTTCTTTGACAGATATCAACTTTAAAAGACTGGTCCTTTTAAATGCTACCTATATGTTTTTCTTCCAACTATCAGAAGCTAGTTCAACAAAATTTGTTTCTCTGATAAATTATTCTATGCTTCCCATTTCTGACTTTGATTTTTCATTACCGTAATTCAATTTGTCAATGCTTGAACATACCAGGTCAAAGATGGATTTTTTTCCCCTTGATGGTGGGGTCTTGTTCCATTTCAATAACTTCTAAGCTAAAAGTGAACAAGAGGGAAAACATCCTAGGTGGTTGGGGTTTGCCTAGAAACCTATGACCAGATGGCTCAACAAGTGGCAAGTGTTTTTGAAGTCGAGAGCAGAGCCCCCAGCTAACCCATACCCACATCTGTTGAAACTTCTCGCCTCCCACTTGGACACATCCAGGTAGGCTGCAACCTGGAATTCTGAAAAACTCCATCCTAGCCAGTGTGCCACCGGAGTAAGGGCCCTGCATGGGGGTCAGAAGACCCAAGTTCTAGTCTCTGTTCTGCCACTGGTACATTAAATGGCAACCCCTTCTGGATCCCAGAGCTATAAAGAGCAGCACTAGACATTTTTTACAACTGGAATATTCTGTACTGATGTAGCTGAACAATTCAGCCTATTCCCTAAAACATAGCTTTGCTACTCCCATGTAGGGAGAATTTTAGCAAATGAGTACAACTGCTCTTTTAAACAGAAGGCCCTACCTACCACCTAGAAACCCACAAGGCCCAATGGCCTGAACCACGGTGATGGAAAAGGCATCCTCAGGATCAAAGGTGAACCACAGAGAGTGGTATGGGAAAATTAATTACTAAATTACACTAAACAAGGGCTCCTTAGGAGAGACCATCAAGCTAAAAAAGATGAAAGAGTAACTGGCTCACTTAGCAAAATGGTTGGGCAACAGTCAGCCTAATGCACTTCAACTCATAAAGGAAAAAGCAGCCAGAAAACTCCCTGCTGAAATTATAGTCCTTACTGTCTGTGCTGTCCTAGAGTTTTTTATGTTATTTTGTACTTAATATTCATGGTGTAAATACTTTCCAATGTAAATAATGTAAATATGAATTATATATTTTGTTTGTCTTTTCTAAAATGGTAATTGATCTAAGTAATAAATTACAAATCATCCACATCTTGGTTTTTGATTTTTTTTTAATTATATACCTTTACTTTAATATCTTTCATAAGGGAAAGAGAGTTTCATGATTAAAGGGAACCTTCATTCCTAACTAATGGGAGTAAGATGGTGCCCTATAAAAGGAAAAGATTAGGGGTCAGGAGAGTGGGTTTTAGTTCTGACTCTTTCATTTACAGATGTGGGACTGACTAAATCACTTAACCTCTTGGAGTTTCATCTAAAATGAAAACAGCTGCCACAGTTGTTTTAAAACTAAAAAGGTAACAGACGCAAAATACTTTGAAACTAAACAACTATGTCAAAGGCATAAAATTACTAAATCTTAATTTTCATTATGTCAATTGATTGGAAGATGGACATTTTATATAAGGGAGATTTCTGTTTAATATTTTATTTTGCTCAAATTTTATTTTAAGATAAACTAAAAAGAAATTGAGTGTGAAGTCAACTTTCCTGTTAGCACTTAATACTCATGGTTAATAACCATAGCATTTCATTAGTTTTAAGAACATTTAGGGAAGAAATGTTTCAAGAATTTTTAACAAAGCCTCAAACTTTGAATGTGTTGACCAAAATTTCTTTTGGTGCCTGCTATCCCATGAAGAAGACTTTACCAAGGCAGAAATATAATCAAATGATGTGGAATTGCAATCCATTCAAAGTAGGCAGGAATCCCAAGGAATGTCCTGTGCAGACTCTACTGTGGAGCCAAGGAAATCCTGCATATAACTCATTGCACAGAGAAGTGCTATCAAATCATTTGTGGATGACCAAGTTAAAGCTGTGTAATTCAAAAGAAAGTTGTGATAAATCAGATTGCTTCCCAATTCAACAGACCAAAAGGCTTGACCTACTTCCTAACATATCAGAAACAGGACCGCAAGGTCATCTGTACCCATACCCTGTAGAGGAGAGACTGAGAACTTTTGTGATTCACCCAAGGTCACTCAACATCATGTTTCCTCCAACTCATGAGAAAAACAGCTAAAGATAAAAGAACCACTCATGCCCTTCTCTGGAGCTGTTGTCCCTTCCTCTTCCTGTTATTCAGGATGGTGCACAAGGAGGGCAGGTGGGAGGGAACTTGCTGCCTTTATCTTTTAGTCACTTCAGGGCATCTGTCTTCAGATTAGGACATCGGAAGTACAGTCATCATATTATACAGTTTGGGGGTCTGAGTAGGGGGGGGTGCATCTAAAAATAAAAGCTTCTCTCTCCTCCTCCTTTTCTGAAGAGCAGGGCAGACCTCCAACCCAGGAAATATGGGTTCCAGGCTTGGGTCTGCCATGAAATGTGACGACCAGACCTTCCTGCTCTGAAATGCAAGCAGTGGGGTGAAGCATATAAAGCACCTCTTCTGTTTTCTGTTTGCTGACATTTTCTTTCCACTGTCCTCTCCCACCCCCACCCCCACCTGACTTACTTTTATCAGTTCTTGATGCAAAAATGGTTAAATAGGTATACTTTACATTCAAAATAATAAATCCAACAGTGCCAAAAACAGCATTAAAAAAATCAACAGAAATTCCAGCTGTGTTTTGTTTTAAATAACTGATGTTTAAAAGTTCTATTGAAGAAATCTCTGAAGAGCTGATCTGCATAACCAAACCTCGAGAAACAAGGAGAGTGGCTGAACTTTTCACAAGCAATCAAACTATGGAAGGATTCTGTGTTAAAAGATAAAATGGAGAAAAGGGTAAAAATCATGATTCTCATACAGATCTAAAAATGAACACATTTTAAAGATTTTATGACTCATATGATGAGGGAACCAGACATGTTTGAACCAGTTCGAGGGAAATGTCAAAAAAAAAAAAAAAAAAGCGCACAAGTTTATATGGAGTAAAGGAATGTTGAAGGAACTGCAAATGGAACAAAGTCAATTATCACGATCACACAGGACAGAATTTACACATCTATTACTTACGTACAACTTACAAAGGGATATAAAATAGCTCAAAGACAGTGAACAGGTCTAGAATTTGATAACCCAGAAGGATATGCTTTCAAGAGGCATAGTTTTCCATTGAAACACAAAAATATTTTCTACAGCCATAAAGTAATACTCTGCTTTATTTAATTCCCAGACCTATTTCACAGACATTCAAGCCCATCATCATTTTCAACTCATACATTATGCTGGTTAATGTGTAATCAGGAAAACTCTTGAGCAGATATTGATGGAGCCCTGTATTTAAGTATTAACCTTCTGACCTCTGTGAGATCTGTGCCCTTCTCCTCTCTCTGTTCACTGTCTTTCCACCCCACCCCACCCCCACTTTGCTTGGGGTAAGAACTCTCGACATAAATAACTAACTCTGCAGAGATTATCAAAAGCAGATGTAGTGAAGGATGTTGACCCTGGATCTCATAACACTCATCTGGATGAGCAATAAATCTCTATGTTTATACGGTTTAAGTCTTTCCTCTGAATTAAAGACCCCTGACCCTTCACATTTGTGGCTGTTAACTAGGAAGGACCTTATTGCTACTGGTCCCTTAATTCAATGTGCTGACAGTTAAGATGCTCTTAGAATAATGAATTGTGGTCTCTCTTTTTTTGACCTCATAGAGCCCCCTTTAATGATACTTCATGCATATCACCTAGCCTTTTTAATCAAACGGGAAAATTTACAGCATCTTAGCCATCGAGAAATAAACTGTGTTCCCCACTTTTTTCAATATTAATTTAATTAATGTGACCACTGAACAGTGGTTTCCTTAGGATTACTGGATCATTTCAAGTTTAAAATAATAAATCAAAAATATTTATTCAAGATTTAGCTGTGGCATTTAGTTTTGTGACCTTCATTAACTCTTTATCTCCCAAGGCAGCTACATCTTTATAAAGTGAAGTCACTAAATTCTAAATCTCTTCTGATACTATTGTGGGCTACAGCGATAGCTGGTGATACACTATGGCCATTGGTATTTTCTATATGATATGACCACAGTTGCTGATGACAGCTATAAGTGTGGTTGAAAAAGCCATTGTACAAGCTCTCAGGAAACAGGTTTGTAACATGAGAATTGGGAAAGCAATTGACTGGGATAGCACTAACACATAGAGATCACGTTCCCAGCTCATGTTCCATTTGAAACAGCAGTAAATTCCCAAAAATGAGCTGTCCCATGGTCTCTTCAGGGATTCTGAACTTGAACAGGCCTTAAGGAGTTTGGGTACAGAATATTCCAGAAGTAAATTGTTTATCTCCCTGGCTTTTTAAGAGTGAGGATGGGTGGTGCTGAGTTAAATGAACCTTGTTCAGTTTCTCTGCCCCCAAATTCTCACCAGCAACATTAGATGTAAGAATACAATGTAATCGAGAGAAATTCAACAAAAACATGGTCTATACTCTTCAAAAATGTCAATGTCATGTAAGACAAAGAAAGACTGAGAAATTGATTCAGGTTAATGAAGAATAAAGGTTAAAGAGACATAAGAACTAAATGGATCCTGGTCCAGAAAAAAAAAAAATGCTGTAAAATTCATTACAGGGCAATTGAAAACACTTGACAATGGTCTAAGGATTAGACAGCAGTATTGTATCAATGTTAAATTTCCTGATTTTATGATTTTATAATGGTATCGTGGTTATATAAGTGAATATTTTTTGCCCTGCAATATTTAGAAGTAAACATAAGGGTGTCTACAACTTGCTCTCAAATAGTTCAGAAAAATAGAAAGGGATAAAGACAAAAATAAAATAATAAAACAAATGTTGGAAAATGTGAATAATTGGTACATCTGAGTAAAGGATATGCAGGAGTTATTTCTACTATTGTAATCTTTACTTGTTTGAAATTATTTCAAAAATATATTTAAAAGCAAGACAGTGTGGAAATAATTTCAAAGATCTGAGACAAAATCACTTTGAACTATAATTCTATATTCAAGTATTAGAACAAAATGAAGACATGTTCAGATATTCAAGACTCAAATATTTCTTAAATTATGGATTCATTAAAATTATCACTAGAAAGTATACTCTGGCAAAAGGAAGACATAGCACATAAGAAAATGACATGTCTGTAGAAATTGGTAAAATATATAATTAAGCCTAACTACTTGTTGTTTTGATAACAATCTAGAACAAACAGAACTACTAATTTTGTTTTTCTCAACCAAGAAACTGGTAGAGAACCTACGAGAAAGAGAAAGTGAAATCATCCCCAGGTTATTTCTTATTCTGAATAAGGAGGAAGATAAAACTCCTGATTAACTGTGGACATACACAGAAAGCGCTATGTGCTAAAACTTTAAAGGTATCCAAGGTATCATCAGTGAAAATGGTAGATAAGGAGTTCTGAAAATCCTCTCCCTTGCATAAAAACTAGAACAAAATTAATGGAATTTTGCAGCAATCCAGAGAGAATTAATTAAAGAAAACTGGCTGACACTTGACTGCCCTATTTCATACCCACCTTCTCAGCTCAGCAGTGGCCATGAAAGTAAATGGCCTGAAATTACAATGAAAACCAGCAGACTAGAAGCCATTTGTGGGCAAAGGAGGTTGGCAGGAGAGAGAGAGTGGAAGGCAGAACCAGACTGGAATTCATTCAAGGCCACATTTGCAGAGAATTGTCGTTACCTGACCTGTCTGGTCATTCCCTGTAAAGCCTTATTGACAAGTTTATCTTTATTCTCCAGAACCATTTATGAAAATACATCAGCAGTGATTGTTTGACATTGTGGCTGCCTGGGTGGTATATAACAGTGGGACAAACAGTAGCCTAACCAAAAAATTTAAAAGGAAAAGCTGGGAAATGAGATGTCTATGTGGGGCTTTTAAAAGCCTCAACATGTTTCTGGTAATGAAGAGGGTCATGCACATGCATTGGGCTATGCACACGCTCAGGAAAAACCTGAGAAAGCCCTAGGCTATCACTTCTGGCTGAACTTGAGGCCCTGTACAAGCAGTAAGTTAGACTTAAGGCAGAATTGTCAACTATCGGGCGGCGCGGTGAAGGCATGCCCCAACACATATACAGAGACCCTTGGCAAAAAGAAAAATAAAGGAGATTTATCTCTGTCTAATTATTAGTTGATGCCTAAGATAACTGAGCAGAAACTTCAGTGGCCACACATGACAAAGAATACAGACTTTACAGAATTATTCAGAAAAGTTAATGAAAAACCAAACAGCAACAACAGCAAATCCTGGGACAAGGGGAGAATCTGGTTTCTAGAGATGACATATAATATTATTTGAAGTGATCCATTTCAATAAAAAGTTAAAAGATACATGAAAAGAAAAAAGAGATAGAAAAAAAGAAAAAGAGAAAAAAGAAAAGAAAAAGAAAAAAATACAGAAAGAAAGAGAAGGAGGAATAAAGAAAGAAAAAAAAGTCCATATATGGTGGAAAGTGTCCCTGTAGAAGCCCAGATATTGGACTTACTAGACAAAGACATTAAAATCACTATATTAGATGTATTCAAAGAACTAAATCAAACCATGGCTAAAGAACTAAAGTAAAATATGCAACAGTGTTTCATCATAGAGGCAATATGTAAAAAATGATAGAAATTATAAAATAGAACAAATAGAAATTCTGGAGTTAAAAAATATGACTGAAATGAAAAATTCATTAGAGACACTTAATAACAGATTTGAGTATACAGAAGATAGAATTGGCAAACTTGAAGATAGGTCCATTGAGATTATCCAGTCTGAGAAAGAGAAAGAAAAAAAACAAAGAAAAAATTAAACAAGCTTCAGGGACATGTGAGATACCATCAAGCATACAAACATGTGCATAATACAAGTCTCAGAAAGAGAAAAGAGAGTGAAAGGAACAGAAAAAAATATTTAAAGAAATATGTGCAAAAGGGTAGAAGTAAACTACCTTATTAATAATTACATAAAATGTAAATAGATTAAACTTGCCAATCAAAACAGAGATTGTCAGAATGGATAAAAATATGATGCAAATATATCTATCTACAACAGACACATTTTCCATTCAAATACATAAATAGTTGAAAGGAAAAGAATGAAAAAAGACATACCATCCAAACAGTAATAAAGATAACTAGAGTAGCTATACTAATATCAGATAAAACAAATTTTAAGACAAAAATTGTTACTAGAGACAAAGAAGGGCATTTTATAATGATAAAAGGGTCAATCCATCAAGAAGATATAAAAATTAGAAACATATATGCCCCAACAAGAGATCCCCAAATACATAAAGTAAAAACTAACAGAATCAAAAGGAAAAACAGACTATCAAAAAATAATAGTTGGAGACATCAATATTCTACTTTCAATAATGCATAAAACAACAAGGCAGCAGATCAGCAAGAAAACAGATTTGACAATACTATAACCAAACTAGACGAAACAGAAATATATGGACTACTACATCCAAGAACAACAGAAGAATATTGTTCTCAAGTGCACATGAAACATTCTTGAGGATAGACCATATCTTAGGCCACAAACTAAATATCAATAAACTTAAAAATATTAAAATGATACAAATTATGTCTTCTGACTATAATGGAGTTAAATTAAAAATCAATAACACGAGAAAATTTAGAAAATTCACAAATATTAGGAAATTAAACAGTACACTCCTAAATAACCAATGCATCAAAGAAGAAATCACAAGGAACTTAGAAAACACTTTGAGTGAAAAAATTAAAGCATAGCGTCCAAATATAGGATGCAGCTAAAGCAGTGCTTAGAGATAAATTTATAGCTGCACATGCCTATACTTTAAAAAAAAAAAGGAAAGAAAAAAATCTCAAATCGATATCTAATTTTCGCCTTACGAAAACATAAAAAGACAAACTAAGTCCAAAGAAGCACAGGAAAAAATAATTAGAAATTAGTGAAATAGAGACTAGAAAAATAATAGAGAAAATAATTGAAAACAAAAGTTTGTTTCTCTTTAAAAAAATTGATTGATCTGGACTGACAAATAAAAAAAAAGAGAGAGAGAAAATCCAAATTATTAAAATCAGAATGAAAGAGGGACATTATTACTGACCTTACATAATTGAAAAGGAATTATAAGGGGATATACTATGAGTTATTGTATGTTAACAAATTAGGTAACCTAAGTTAAATGTACATATCTAGAGACACAAACTATTGAAACTGACTGAAGAAAAAATAGAAAATCTAAATAAAACTATAACAATTAAGGAGATTAAATTAGTAATTTTAAAACTTTTCAAAAGGAAAAGCCCAGAACCAGATGGCATCATTGATAAATTTTATCTGGATCTAGAAATGGCCCTTTGTCCAATTCAAAGTATTTTTAATATCTATATATCATATGTCATTATATATATATATATTCTATAGATAGACATAGGTGTGGATAGTGATAGATATGATATAAATGTAGATAATATGTGTATATAAATTTTTTTCCATTACATGTGTGAGTGGTGGGCATTTTCTTAGAATCAAATTTAGAGGCATGAGATCTGTTGTAGACTGAATGTTAATGTCCTCTCAAAATTCATTTGTTAAGGCTTTATCTCTTAATGTGATGGTAATTGGAGGTGAGACCTTTGGGAGGTAATTGGGTTTAGGCGAGGTCATGAGGGTGGGGTTCCCATGACTGGAGGATGCTTATAAGAAGAGAAAGAGAGACCACGGTCCTCCCTTTCTGCCTCGGGAGGACACAGCAAGAAGGCAGCTCACTGCAGCCAGGAAGAGGGCGCTCACCAGGAACCAAACCTGCCAGCCCTTTGATCTTGGAATTTCAGCCTTCAGAACTGTGAGAAACAAACACCAGTTGTTTAAGACACCTAGTCTGTGGTATTTTGTTACACCAACGCAAGCTAATACAAGATCTAAAAAAGCTTTGAAATTTCCTTCTATAACATACCCAGATTAACCAGACAATGCACTCTCAAAGGAAGTCTATCGAGCATTTACATGTCTGGGGGAAATTAAAAAACAGAATGTAATCTATTCCTGAATAACAAAAAATTGGGAGGGTTTTTTTTTTTATCATTGAAAATAACATCAATGCAACAGGCAAACAATTCCTAAAGTTATTCAAGAAAATGGATGTAATAATTTATATCAAATAAACCATAAGGCTCTGGAATATGGACAATCCTAATTGATAAGAAAATCCTCCTGAAACCTTACAACACATAGAGTAGAAAACCACCAACCATCACAGAGAAAATGAATTACTGTGGAGTAAGTTTTGGCCATTCCGATTGCCACAGCTGAACATAAACTGCTCATTTCCAAAAAGTACTGTCTACCTCTGCCACCTTGTTGAAAAGTCAGCTCTCCTAGCACTTCAAATTATTTCTTTTCCCACAAAATTATTTCTTTTCAGAAGTTTTCAGAAACTTCTGAAATTCCTAGACATTTTCTTGAATAATAGATTCCAGCAATAATTTTGACTCTACAAGCTCTGTTAAACTTCTCAGCCAACTACTAAACAATATCATTTGTAGTTTAGTCTTTCAAACAGATTGCAAACCATGTGACTGTTTCTAATTCCAAAGCATCTTAAATTTTACTAGTAAAATTTTCAAACACTGGAATGTGTTGCTAACACTTATGCATATCACATTTATTGCATCTTCTCTAGTTTAAAAACTATCAAAATAAGCTACAAAATGTTGCCCAATATACCTTTTTTCCTAATGAACACCCTGTGCTTAAAATTCACGGCTTCATTATCTTACTGGCCATTTCCAGTTCTCTCCCATTTCGTTACCATGTATTCCAAAATACCAATGTTACTTTTACATTTGAATAATCTCAAGATGACACTCATCTTTATAATTCATCTTCTCCTTAACTTCAATACTATCTTCCACGATAGCAAAAGAAATGTTCACGTTTCAATGACTAGATGACTATTCTTTTCCAATCTAAAAAAGTGAGCCAAAGGTGAACTCAGTGGTGACCAAGGGAGAATATGCAAAGGTCACATCCCACGACAGTCAAAATCTGAACGAGAAGACTAAAGCCGCATCCTTGAGGAGGGAAGTCTTAAGCCTAAGCCAGAGAGAACAGTTGCCAAAGTCGATCCTTTGGGGATAAAAATTGAGAGATGGATCCAAAGAGTAAGACTGAGCAGAACTGAATTGAAGCTCCAGCAACTCCAGAACAAATGAACAGATGACAGACCATCTTACTGGGGGGTTGAGGGCAGCTGGAAGTTATCTTTACGGGCCTATTGGTGCATGGTGCATGACTTAAAAGCATATGATGTGAAAGATGGACAGGACTCATCTTTAGTATGGAATATACTTTCTACGGCGGATAAGACCAGCTTCACAAACTTCACAAATTTTCTCTCTCTCTTTTTTCAAAATTAATTATTCAAAGCACCACCTGCCTAATTATAAGCAGTCCAACATATCCCTCTTGGAGTACAGTCTCTAACTCCACCTCCACCACCCATAAACTCATGGAAACTGACTCAGATTAGGGCGCTTCAATCCTCCTCTCATGCCAAGCAGAGAGAAAACTGCTGCCACTTCTGTGACACCAGCTAGGGCTGCCTCACACACTGCTATCGTGAGCAGGGGATTCTACAACCTTTGTGAAAAGTTATCTGTCAATAGCTATTGACAATCAAAATACACAAATGTTTGACACAACAGCCCATGTACAGGACTCTACCTTACAAAAAAAACTAAAAGCATCAACCCATAGGAACATATCTGAAAGGACGTTTCTTGCAGTTATTTGTAGTGGCAACAATAGGGAAAGTGTTAATAGATGTATGTAGTATAATGATACTATAATCCATTATGCAACTATTAAAAATAAATAACTAACCCAGAGAGACAGCACGAGAAAAAATAAATTCCCCAGAACTAAAAATGATAAAAGAATTCAAATTAGAATGGTAAGACAGAAGAGAGATTATGGTGTCTTAAGGGGTATTAGATTTAAGACATAAGTGTTTGATGTTGGGATTTTAATGACCATCAAAGGCAGAAACAAAGGTCTAAGGCTTGTATGAGGCAAGAGCTGAAGTAAAAACCCCTCGAACTGCTTTATATTTAAAATAGAGACTAAAAAACACTATCAGGGATGCAGCAAACAAATTCGTTGTCCACCTGGGCCTCTGGGGGGATGTGCAGTCTGAATTTACATGACTTGTATGGTATAGAAACTCGGAATTTTGGGGGGTTTATTATATAGATCCCATAAAATAAAATTCACACTGCTTTAAAGTTATTTGTAAAGTTGTGCAAGCATCACCACTGTGAGCTATAGACTTTGGATAACAATGAGTCAAAGTAGTTTCATCAGTTGAAGCGGATGTACCATTCCAGTGCTAGATGTTGACAGAGCAGGAGGGGTTATGTGTGTGAGCCGAGAGGTGACATGTGGGAACACTGTGTACTTTCTACCCAATTTTGCTATGAACTTAAAAGTACTCTAAAAAATAAAGTGATTTTAAAAGAGAAAGAAATTTCAGAAGTGATCAAAAAGAAGAGCAGAGAAAAAGTAACAAATACTGAATATAGGCAAAGAAGATTCCATACATGAGTAATCAGAGTCTCCAAAGAAGAAAACTAAAAAAGAATAAACATCTCAAATTGTAATTCAAAAAAACTTTCTTGAAATAAAAGTTTTGAAACTATATTTTAAAACACACCATGTGCCTAAGATCACCAGTTCAGAATGATCCATATCACAAATTTTCTAATGAAATTACTAAATTTTAAAGAAAAAAGAAAAAATACTTTGAGCATCTAGTTAAAACAGCATATGAGTTACAAGAGAGAAATATTACATTATCATGATACATTTCTGCACTAATATTTCTAATGGAGAATATTTTTAAGATATTCAAAGAAAAAAGTATGAGCCAACGATATTACAGGCACTGAAGTATAAATTTAAGTATAAAGTGCAAAAAAATGTTATCGACATTCAAAACACAGGGAATATTGGTCCCACAAGCTCTCCTTGAGAAATACACTAAAGAATAAGTTTCAGTCAAGCATAATGACTAAAGAAATATTTAACCTAAGGACTTGGGATAAATAATGACCATTTAATTAATTATAGAAATAACACTAACTGAGGCCCAAAAATAAGATATAGTTTATAGTATGCAATGGCTTATTATGAAGTTCAAACAAGGTAAATACAGTTAATTATTTTTAAGTGGGGATAGAATGGGGAGATGATACACAAAAAAGTATTGTAACTGCTCTTAGTGATAACATTGGTGGTGGTAGTATTACAATTATTATTCTTAGGGTGTTTTATGGAGTGAGGGATAAAGTGAGTAATAATTGGGTTATTCTAATTCTAGCATCTTTTGTGTCCTTGAGAATCAAGGTTTTTGGTGTAGAAGAAAAGATACAAATGTAATACAGAGGAGGTAGAATTTTCCAACCCTCCGGTTATGAATTAGAAGTATCAGTATGAACTAATGAAACATTTTATCTTCTAAAAGAAAAAAGTACACACATATAAATACATAGAAAATCTTAGCTTTGTTCATATAGAAAATCTTAGCTTTGTTCATATTTGAAAACAATGACAACCTAATAGCAATGATCATCCCTAGCACTCAGATTGTTTGAAATAACATTTTACACACACACACACACACACACACACACACACACACACAAATTATTGTTTCTTAGGGAAGTTGCTATTCCTGGTTTGGGGCAGGATTTGTACAAAATGATCCTGGAACATCTTGTCACACTAGATAAATAGGCAGTTATCAAGCTACTAGGGTGCTATAAGGACCTCGTGCCAACTTGAAGAGGCTCTCCCCAGCCAGGGATGGGACAATTTGAGCTTTAAGTGGAATAATAATTGCACTTGATAAAAACTCATCAATCTATGAGTTCAAATATTAAAGATGATTTTTAAAAAACTAATGGGTCATCTTGAGAAAATGATATGAAACCAATTCATTATCTTAAATAAATCATTTATTCGTACCATATAAACTGTATCATGGGTAATCAAATAGTAATGAGGACATATGTCTCTTTATAAAGGTACTCCATTAATAAATGAAAAAGAAATGAAAGAATTAGAATACTACAATTTCATAATCCTTAATGAATTGATAAATTTTGGCATTAAGCATTAATGCTAACATCACAAAAAGAGAGACAACCAGACATTGTGTGCCTTCTGGTAAAAGAGCACAGCGCACTAAAATCTTACCAAAGATATTGAATCCGAGTCTGATCAGACCTTTAGATCTGCTACCCAATTGCAGGAAATACAAAAGACTAGAGCAATGTGTTGAACTGCACCACAAATATTCATCAGCAAAATCCAGAGCATGAGAACTGCAGGTCAAACAGTCCAGTTCTTCCACGGATAAAATAAAATGAAAAGGAAGGCAAGGAGAAGTATTTTATATTAAAAGTGACTTAAAAGATGTATAATAATTTTTAATGGGCAAGACTAACCTATAGTTTCTAGAGATATACACTTGGGTGATAAAGCTACAAAGTAGCATAAGGAAGTGATCACTATAAAAATCAGTATAGAGAATTCTGCTTCTGACCAAGATGGATTAACAGGGACCAGATTTACCCTCCAGCCTGAAATAACTAAAATATAAGACAAATTTTATGAAAAAAATACCTAGTTTTAGACATTGACTCTCTGACTGCACAGAATAGTGATTTTTGAGAGAAGGGAAGCAAATGAGGTGAATTCTAAAATTGCCTCAGCTTACTGCCTGGAGACTATATCCAGGCCAGAACACAGAAAAGAGAAATCCAAGAGTCTTCTTACGTTAAGGAGACAAAACTAGGAGTTCAAGGAGGCTGTGTGGCTAGAGTTCACAGAGAAAAGTACAGGAGAGGAGAGGAGCACACAGAGAGGGCTCCAGAGACCTGCAGAGGGCCTCCCTTGAGTACTGATGGAGCACACAGACATAAGGAAACTGCCTAAATCTAGGGAAAGAACCGCTCAAAACGGAGCAAGGTGAACAATTTCTGGAGCTCACATAGAACCAGGAACAGTCCCTGTTTTCACCAACCAGAGTGGAAAAGCCATATAATTCGTGAGGCATTAAGGAGTGAAGCCAAATCAGCCTTAGAACAAAAGCCGCTCGGATCCCACCTGACAGAGTTTACAAGCAAGCTTCGAAGTGATCACATTCTTTCCGAGTAACTTTACTAAACCTCCACAATGAACTCAAGTATTTGTAAGAATTAAAAATATCCAGCACCCACAACACCTGGAGCTAATAAAAAATTACCAAGCATTAAAAGGAACAGGAAAATATAACCCATAATAAGGAGATTCAGCAATGAGACACATAGACTTAGTAGACGAAGACATAAAACTGTCATTATAATTATAGTCTATGTATTTAATAAAGTAGAGAAAATATTGAGCATGTAAAGTAGAGATACAAAATATACTTTTTAAATACCCAAATGAACTACAGATAAAAACTGCAACATTTGGACAGCAAGAACAGCACATTAGACGTTGCAAAAGAAAAGATTAATGAACTTGAAGACATCACAATAGGAATTACCCAAAATGAAACACACAAGAAAAAAGATTGGGGGGAAAAAAACCCAGAGTGTCAGTGATCAGTGAGATAACTTCCAACAGCCTAAAAATGTGCAATTAGAGGCCCCAGAGAGAAGAAAAGAGGAGGGGGTGGGGCCCAAAAATAATTGAAGAAATAATAGCCGAAATTTTTCCAAATTTTATCAAAATTATTAAACCATAGATGAAAGAAGTTCCGTGAACAAGCAGAAAGGCAGGCATATTATAACAATCGATTTGCTTAAAACCAGCGATAAAGATACAATATTATGCACAGCTAGAAGAGTGAAGAAAAAAGTACAACTGACTTTATGATGGTGACAATGGAAGCCAGAAGACAATGGAGCAATATTTTTAACCACACCACCAAAAACCTGTCACCTCATAATTCTATATGCAGAAAAATATTTTTCTATATTCTGAAAAGCTGAAGGAATTTATTAGCTACAGACTCATACTTTAGGAAGTGGTAAAGAAAGTCCAGCAGGCAGAAGGGAAATTATAACAGATGGAAATCTGGATCTATACAAAGGAATGAAGAGCGCTGAAATGGTAAATATTTAGGTAAATATGAAAGTTTTCCTATTTTTAACAATCTTTTTAAAAGGTCATTGACAGTTCTAATGCAAAAATAATAACGATATATTGTGGGGCTAATAACATATGTCGAAGTTATAAATGACAAACTGTCATACCTGGTGAAGGCTAGAACAGTAATTCCTTCTGTGGGACGTGGGAGAGTTGAGGTGGTGATGGGGCAGACTTCTGGTGGTGTTGGAAAGTTCTAGTTCTTTCTTTGGATACTGAAATGTTCAACCTGTGACAACTGATATTAAGCCATACATTTGTGTCCTTGTCTATATGGAAGTATTATGTTCTAACATAAAGTTTTTAAAAACAATATAAAGTGATTTTTGTGTATGAACTACATAGAAATGCTTTGAATAAAGGCAGGAAAGACATAAAACGAAGTGTTAACAGTGGTTATTTTATGGATGTTGAGATTAAGAATGATGTCTACTTTTCTATTTTTTCCAAAACATCTACAATGAATATTATTTACTTCTGTAATTAGAAAATAAATAAATAAAACCAATAAATACTTAAAATGGAACTACTTTATCCACAAATTGTGCATATGGTCCTTGGAAGCAAAATCCATACCTGGACTCATTTCACTATCCTTATTTCTTTAATTTGATTATGTTACTCTTGCCCATTCTTATATCAATTGATTTGTGGTATGTGCTAACAACTAGAAGCTAGTAAAGAGCAGGCATATAAAAATTTGTATGTACAGATCTGAATTAAAGACAGCTAAAATCACATTTTTATTAGTCCATTGTTCTAATTAATAATATTTGGCTGAGAGTTGGAGGATAAGGAACAGTTATCCCAAAGCCAGGGCTGATAATCACCTATGCTGGAGGTTTCTCTGGAGACCCTGGCATTGTCCAAAAGATTTCATGATCATTTTGTAAACCGGGAGACTGAGGTATTTATTGCATTTACAAATTCTGTGTTTTCAGTATTCTCAACAGAAATATCAAGTGCCTCTAAATTTCATCTGACACAAACCTTATGTCTGAATTAGCAGTAATGAAGAGAAATTTTCATTCAAAAGGCTAATCAGCTCTCTGTTCTGTTTCTGTAAATGTGCTTGCTGCATGGACATACTTGAAATTGACTGAAGACTCACCCTTCCTTTTTGTTTGATCTGCCTAAGCTACAAATGTAACTGTTTGTACCCCCAGCAACTCCCAAGCTTTGCAACACTTTATAACTGCCGGTAACCCATAGCAACTCCTCCCCTTGTCATGCAATGTAACTACCTGCAACCATAGCAACTCCCACCGCTTTGTAGCAGCCTCAGTTCAAATTACCCAATCAAGCTGGGCCAAAAAGGATCTATATAAGGAATGTTGCAACTGAACTCCAGGCCCAGATCTTCAGAGCACTAGCTCCTCTGGGACCGCCAGCGTAATAAACCTGAGTTCTCCAACTCTCCCGGTGCTGCTTGGTTTCTCACCAGTCTGATTTTGAATCTTTTCTGTCACATATCTGGAGGCCCCAGCGAGATTCCAACCATGCCGGCTTATTGAGCCGCTGGACCGGTTGCTCACCCGGCTGGGGCGGAGGGGCTCTGAGACGAATGAGGAGTCACACCATCTGATGAGTATTCCGGGTTCTCTTTCGAACCAGTGCCCTGACTCTCAGGATGGCTGAGCCCCCAACTGGACTCATAGAAGAAACAAATCAACTCACCAAGAATGGCCACAGGATAAGGTAAGGTCCTGGGATCATCCCCCAGTCAGGTCCCATCTCTGGACGGAAGAGGAGCTTGATCACCATCTAGTCTTCAGTTAGAAGACATTGGTCAGGGTCTTTCCGGGACGGGGGTGACATCAGGGTCTCCAAAAAGTGGAGAGGAGACATCGGATTAGGCCCTTCCAAAAGGGAGGAGGCAATGTTTTAGCCTGATGTATGAATGAGTGAATGAATGAGCGGCTTGGCAGGCTTAATCAGTCAGGTACCCTTAAGGTCCATGGCTGGGCACCCTTAAGATCTCCTAAAGGCTCTGGAGTTCGTGTGGGCTCATTCTGCAGTTCCATGGTGTACAGCATATGCTCCAGGGCAGCATTGGACTCGTGTTGGATCCTAAGTCACAAAGCTGAGTCCACTACAGCTAAGCATCACCTAAGTTCCTTCGGGACACGGCCAGATGAGCATCTGAATGGTCTCCTCTTCGGAGAGGGCATCCACTCTTGTTTGTCTTTGCGTCACTGTCACAGGGTGGAATGTGTTTGGTTAACACTGGGCAAAAGGAGACCCAACCACCCTCCAGAGAGTAACCAACCATCCTCCACAGGTTAAGAGGAGTGGATGCTTACTCTCCACAGGACAGGTTAAGGAATGGTGGGAGGTTGCAGGAAAGAGAGTGAGCACTGAATGACTGAGGTGTGGCCTTGCCACAAAGGGAGAGTTGAGCCCCAATCCGCAGTTCTGTGGCGAACCTCATATGGCTTAAGGTGGTGTCACTGGATCTCTGTGAGGAGTCTACTCCAGTGATCTGGGTCGGGGGTTTATACTGACCTACCAATGCTAAGAGGTGCCTAGAAAATCCTCACAAGGGGTGCGGCCAGAGCTGGGTGAAACTAGTGACGTCTCCTCCAAAGCTTCCCCGACCCTCTCCACCAACCGTCTGTGGCATGATTGTTGTCTGTTATGGGAGGCATGGGGGAGGGGTTCCTCTAAGCCAACTGTCTTAAATTATATGTTGAAAATTTTAAAGAAATGTTTCTCAGAGGATTACAGGGTCAAGCTGACCCTGGGAAAGCTTAGTATTCTTTGTGAGTTTAAATGGCCCACCTTCGGGGTAGGCTAGCCCTCGAAAAGGACCCTAGACCTCCCCATTATGAGAGCTGTGCACCAGGTAGAGCCATGGTCCCCTGGACATCCAGACCAGTTTCTGTACATAGATTCGTGATTGCAAATCGCCACTATGGTGCCCCCTTGGGTCCAGTTCTGTGCAAATAGGCAGGGACAGAGTAAGGTACTTGTGGCCCAACCGATTCAGGGAAGGAACAAGGAGGAGCCAGCAAAAATAATCCACCAAGAGGATCCCGAAGAAGGACCTATCTTCCCACTGCCGTACATCCCAGCAGCTTCACCAGTCCCCGCACAGCCACTCTACCCACAATTGCCCGACAGCTCTCCATCATCCGTGCCTTCGCAGCCCCAACAACCCGAGTGAACACCAAGCCTGAACCCACGGCACCTTCGCTCGGCCATGCAACCAGCTCAGCAATCTGAAGCCCTTCAGATGCCCCTCCAAGAGGCACAAGGTCCCTTTGAGATTGGAGAGGATGGCACACTCCAGCGAGGCCACCCTGTCCTCTACTATCAGCTTCAGCACAACCGACCGCCTCAACTGGAAGCAGCAGAGAAACCCCAGGCGATGACTGACCTGCTCAAGTCCATATTCCGAGCGCGTCAGCCTACCTGGGATGACTGCCATCGACTCCTCCTAACCCTCTTCGACACCAACGAATGATGCCGGATTCTGCCAGAAGCATGAGAATGGCTTCAAGGACAAGCACCAGATGGTGTACTGGACCCTGTATCATGGGCCTCAGAGGCTGCACTAGACTCCAGGCCCAATTGGGACTTCAATGTCCCACACGGAAGAGAGTCTCTCGAAGGGTACCAGCAGGCCATGCTGCAAAGGGTAAAAGCTGGGGCTACGAAGCCAACAAACATGTCAAACATGGCAGAGGAACTCCAGAAGCCAGATGAGTCGCCCACAGAGCTCTATGCGAGACCGCGGAGACGTTCTGGGTACCTCCCCTTTTGACCCCGAAGCACGAGAGAACCAGCGCACGGTCAGTGCAGCATCTGTGGCGCGATCCTTCACTGACATCCACCGCAAGCTCCAGAAATGAGACGGCTTCGCGGGGATGAACGCCACCCAGCTACTGGAGGTCGCAAGCAAGGTGTTTGTAAACCACAACCAGGAGGCCCAAAAAGTAGCTGACAAATGGCTGAAACAGAAGGCGTCCCTGCTGGCAGCTGCAGTAGGGAACCTGGGTCCAGTACAATGGACTGCTGCTCCCCCACGGAAGAGAGAAACCAAAAGGAGACCCTGGGGATTGGGGGAAATTAGGGCAGAGAACCGTGAACTGTGTACCCATGTCACCAAAGAAGGTCAAAGAACTTCCACTGCCTTACTTTTCTATAGCTATTATGAATGCCAGGGAACTCCGAAAGGGACTTGTACCTATAACCAGACTCAATATTCAGTATGTGACCCAGGAAATAACCAACCTTATGTGTGTTATAGCCCAAATGACCCTCCCACTAAAACAGTTTTTGAAATAAGGGTAGCTTTAGGGGACTGGGGAGGAGGGACAGATGGACCTGCGTTGGCCCAGGCTAGAGTAAAAGGAAACCCTGGTCAGATTACCCTAAAGTTTGATGCTTGTGCTGCTGTGAGTCAGGGCCAGTCGGAGGAAGGGAGATCCTGCAGATCGCTCCACTGAGAAAAAAGCTACAGGACAGAAGAAAGGTATGTATGTCCTCACAGCTTCACATGAAAAAGGTGTGCCTATTGGTCATGTGTCTTATGGGCTACTTGGGAAAAAGACACCGCCACCAAAAGAAAGAGATGTGTTTTAAAAGGGGGTAGCTCTATCGAACTGCGCCGCGCATAAGTGCAATCCATTAGGACTAATCGTAACCAACCCCCTGAACCCCCGTTGGAAGTCTGGAGAAGTATTAAGACTTGGCATTGACGAGACGGGGCTAAACCCCTATGTTGAAATCCATATCAAAGGTTAAATACTACACTGTCCAGCTTGAGCCTTTCAGGTGTATGAGTCCTTCTACAAGGAAGTAACTGAACCGCTACCCTCACCACCACAATCAACTAAAAACTTATTTCTCAAAATGGCTGAAGGAAGAGCTCACTCCTGAATGTCACTTCTTGCTATGTATGTGGGGAACTCTAATGGGGGTATATGGCCATGGGAAGCTACAGAATTAGTTCCCACCAAGGCAATACCAAATATAACGGCCCCACACACCTCTGATGATGGTCAATGGATTTCAAAACATACTATTACAGGACAATACTGCCTGGCTAGTGGTGAGGAAATCTCTCAGAGTCAGTCAGAAACTTAATTTGCCTAGGCCAACGATATTATAATGCCACCTCCAAACAAAGTGTGTGGTGGGGAAACAGGACAGAGAGAAATCCGTTGGCCAGAGTCCAGAGCTAATTAGAGCCTGGCAGGACCCAGGCAGGGTCCAAGACAAGATAACCCTACGTGGGCTTTACTGGATTTGTGGAAACAAGGCCTACATCTGCCTCCCCCAAAATTGGGAAGGGAGCTGTGTAATTGGCATGAGAAAGCCTTCCTTTTTCTCTTACCTCTGAAAACAGGGGAACTGCTTGGTTACCCAGTCCCACAATCCTTACAAGGGATGAAAAGAGAACTCCAAATAGGGGATTGGGAGGATGATGAATGGCCCCAGAGCAAATAATCCATTACTATGGGCCTGCAACTTGGGCAGAAGATGGATTTGGGGGATACTGTACCCTCATTTACATGTGAAACCAGATCATCCAACTACAAGCAGTCTAAGAAATCATTACTAATGAAACTGGGAGAGCCCTGACCCTCCTTGCATATCAACAGACTCAGATGAGAAATGCCATCTACCAATACATGTTAGTACTAGACTATCTATGAGCAGCAGAAGGAGGCTTGTGTGGAAAGTTCAATCTCACCAACTGTTGCCTGCAATAGATGACCAGGGCCAGGCAGTTGAGAGCCTTGTTGAAAAAATGACAAAGTGGCACATGTGCCCGTGCAAGTATGGCATGGATGAAACCCCAATAGCCTTGCCGGGGGATGGTTCTCTACCTTTGGGGGCTTTAAGACCTTAGGTGGAATAGTAACCACCCCCCTCCTCGGGGCCTGTCTCCTTCTCCCTTGTCTGTTGCCTCTTGTTGTCCGGTCGATTATCTCCATCATAGAGGCTATAGTAGAGAGAAAGACTGCAGCAAAGATCCTTATGCTGTGGAATTACCAGCCCCTGGCCCAGGGAGATCAAAAGGTTGATGCCCTATAAGAATTTAAATGGGCATCAAAAAGGGTGAATGAAGAGGAATTTTCATTCAAAAGGCTAATCAGCTCTCTGTTCTGTTTCTGTAAATGTGCTTGCTGCTCAGACTGTACTGGAAACTAAAGACTCACCCTCCCTTTTGTTTGATCTGTCTAAACTATAAATGTAACTGTTTGTGCCCCCTAGCTACTCCCAAGCTTTGTAACACTTTGTAACTGCTGGTAATCCATAGCAACTCCCTTCCGCTTTTTAGCAGCCTCAGTTCAAATTACCCAATCAGGCCATGCCAAAAAGTGTCTATATAAAGAATGTTGCAACTGAGCTCCAGGCCCAGATCTTCAGAGCACTAGCTCCTCTGGGATTGCCGGCCTAATAAACCTGAGTTCTCCAACTCTCCAGGTGTCACTTGGTTTCTTGTCAGTCTGATTTTGGATCTTTTCCACAACATTTTCCCCCAAAGAAGATAAGCCTAAATGAAGACTGCCACAAGCCTCTAAGCTCACCAACAACTGTATTCTAAAGGAAGAAAAGTCAACACATGAAAAATACCCGGTTTGACTAGAAATCTGAGGACCTAACAAAGACACGGCATACTATAAACTTAATTGCTCAAAGAGCAAGCAGGAAAGTGAAAAATATACACAGAACATCTGTTGTTTGTGAATGACTAGGATTGGGTCAAGTAAGATTAACTACAAAGGATATCAGCATTATAGCATTTCCCAAGAAAACATCTTATGCATTCAAAAGGTTAGCAAAGAAACTACAGTGCACTTAAAAAAGGGAAAGAAAGCAAAAATGCCTAGTCTGATTCTTGATTTTTTTTTTTAGATTTACAAATGTGAAAAAGAATGTGGTATGACACATTGAATGCCATGTGCTCTAAGTATAATGTGGAGTTTATTTCATGATAACAGAATTCAAAAATTGGGATTTATCTAACTTTGAACAATATAAGAAAATTTTAAATAGTTCCAATTGAATTTATTTGAATCATTAACACATATAACCATTTTAAGGATATATAAGTGCAAGATAAAGGTAATCTGAGCACTCACTCTGCTTGGAAAATAGAAATATATATATATGTGAGGGTTAGTCTACAGAGTTTATTCTAAAAAATATGAGAGCCTCTGATGGGTGAACATTTGCTTCTTTGGATTATGTACTATAATGTCCTGAACATAATTTTCATTACAAATGACCATATGGTTACCAAAGCAAACATATATATCATTGCAACACTCCGTAGTAATACATACAGTCCCTTAAGCCAGCTCAAAGATGGATAATGTAGAGCTAAAATAATTTCCTAGAAAGAGGACCACTAGCAACCCTTAATAGCCCAGGGTCCCCAGTGGCACATATAAAGCAGGATTCCTAGAGCCTAAATTTCAGCAGCCACCATGGAAAGAAAGAAACACTTTGGAGCAGTGCAGGAAACCATGCTGTTCAGAACTGGCTGTTTCTGAACCAATGGTTTCTCATCTCAATGAGCAGCAGCTGTCACAGCCAATCTGCAGGGACATCCTGTTGAAAGTTCCTAAAGATCTTAATTGTAACCATCCCCTCTGGCTCCAAGTAAGCTTCTTCTTGCTCACTTGTCATATTATTTAGGAACACTCGATTTTATTATCATCAGCACAGAACGAAGTGGAGAATATCCTCGTCGAATGAGCTGGATGAAAGGAACAACCAGAAAGAGAGGCAGCATGGCGCACTAGAAAGAGAACTGGGCCTCCTGACAAAACCGGACTCAAGGACAGGCTGCTGCAACCTTGTACAGATATAATCACTTCACCAGTAAATGTGTAATAACACAATCTGTCAGTCATACATCTATGAGTATACTGTAAGAGTCTAGGTAAATCTGTTTAATATAATTCTTTGAAGAGTATCTTTTTGTGAAAATAATCATGTATAAATAAAAGATTGGACCATTTTCATTTCTCTGCATAAAACCCAACTGAAAATATTTTGTTTGTATTTAGGAATCTATTCTAGCCTATGATATATGATGTATGATATGATACGATACAATACAATATGATATATATACACACAGTACACAACACACACACACACACAAAATGATGGTGACATAAACTGGGGCAGTGAGGTGAAATGGAAGGAACCTTAGGATTTATCAGAAAGCCCCAGTTCTGATGCCTGCTGGGCCACTAACTGGCTGTGTGACTTTGAACCACAAGACAAGGTTAGAAGACAAAGTCTCTCTGAGACTGTGAAGTAAGTGTGCCTCTTGCCAGAGATATTCTCAGAGAAGGCTGAAGAGGAAGGGAAGAAGGTTCTCCAGGTAAATTTCAATGATTTGTTGGGAAAGGCTGTTCTTCCTGCCTTCTCATTCAAAAGTCTTGTTTTTATGTACATCCTTGGTTTTAAAAGTCTAATCAGCTGTCCTGTTACACAGTAGGGGAAATAAAAATGCTACTGTATAAAGTGGTTGTGCTGATGAGTGGAGTCAAGGGGGTCCTGCTCCAGAAGATCAAGAAGAATGAGTCTTTCTGCTCTAGGGTCTCCCCAACAAATTATCAATTGTACATGCACAGTTATCAAGGGAATCTTCCAAAAACATGGCTCTCAGACTGTCCACACTCCCAACCATATAGAAACTCCCAGATCTCACTACTTAACACAGTAAGTACCAAGCCCTTACCCTTATTTCAAGGCTCCACATATTAGGTCCTCAACTTGCCATTCCAAAGACACCTTCCTGTTATGTTGCTCTCTGAACATGCAATGACACACCAGGCTGGCACATTGGCCACACTCACAACTGGCCCATCTCCAGCCTCTGCCTCTAATGCTCTTCTTCCTCTCATTTCTACCTGCTGATACCCCAAACATCCTTCCACATTCAGCTCACATGCTATCTCCTTCATGAAACTCTCTATCAAGATGTTTGGAGGAAAGGGGATGGGAGCCAGAGAGATCTGTCACCACTTGATAGTTTCAGCATTGCAAAGGCAGCATATACACATATTGCAAAGGCAAGCAAGCATGTATAGGGTCTGAAAACCAGCATTATTGAGCAGCTTCAACAGTGGCACAGGCAGCCTAATAAAACAGTGAAAGTTCAGCCACTGGGGTGCTAAAACAGAGACTAGGTGGCCATCTGTCCAGGCTGCACAGAGGGAATTCCCGCACTGGGCAGGAGATTAGACTGGATGACCACATGGCCCCTGTCTTTCTGGTTGTGTCACAGCCATGGGTTGTAAACAATGTTTCAAGATAGAGGCAATTCTTGCTTAAAGTCCAATTGTGTTTCTCTAATCTCACCTGCCTGTTTTAATTTTTTCATTAAAAAAAAAATCAGATAAAACATTTATGAAGAAGTAGAGAGAAATAAAGAAAAAGCAAAGATTTAGGAGTTGGCCTAAACACAGATTTGAATCCTTGCTTTGACAAGTTGTATAACCTTTAGAACAAATATTTTAAGACAATTACAAAAACAGAAGTTGGTACCTGCCCACTCTTCACCACTATTACTATTTTATAGATGAGGAAACTAAGACTCAAAGAGATTCTATCACTTGTCCAAGGTGTCACACAGTGTCCATGAACCATGTGAATGAAAAAAACTTGGAGATATGGCAGTGTGCCAATAGTTTATCTATTCACCCAACAAAGAGATGTATTTCTTCCTCTACTGCTTACCCTTTGTGAGCCTTTTATTTCCATTACGTGAAGAAGAGAAGAAACTTTAATTCTACATGTAATGAAGGGTCTCCTCCAGTTAAACATGGCAGATAGAACACATGTGGATTAGTCAGGATGCAAATGCTAACAATAGCTTAACAAGATAGAAGTATAATTCTCTTTCACATAACAGGAAGCATCAGGCCACAGCTGATAAAGTGCCCACTATGTTGGGTACTCACATGCTTTTTAGTTGCTCAGCCTTTCCAGTGTCCTTCTCTTCTAGATAGTTCACCACTATGGCCAGGTTCCAGGCAACAGGGTGGAGAAAAGAGAGAAAAATAAGTAATACTTGACCAGGATACCAAATCAAAAGGCAAAAAAGGTAGATGGTCCAAGGGATCCTTTCCCTTGTTTCAGAAAAAAGGGAGAAAGGAAGGAGGGAGGGAAGGGAGGGGGGGAGAATGCAAAGAAGGGAAGTGGAAACCTATGTGAATAGCAAAGGTATGGCTGAGTTCCTTTTGGTGTGAACTCTCTCTCCCCTCTCACTCTGAGTACTCTTTCCCAACTCAAATGAAAAGGAAGGAATAAGTAGGTGAGGCAGGGAATGGTATGTTGAGGTCCAGGAGTGGACATAGGAATTCTTCTATAAGGGGTGGGGGCAGAGAGCAGGCACAATGGTTCTTGAGAACCAGACCTGAGGAGGCCATAGCTCACAAGTTGCAGGAAGCCATGAGCTGCCTCACCCACACTATTCCCAAAGCCCATGCTCCTCGGGGCCTTGGCTGTATCAACTTCCTGCCCATGCAGTCCTTGGGGCAGTGCCACACTCTAGCCCAGTACCTCAGATCTCCCAAAAGCTGAGCTGAGGCCCAGCTTCCTGATGGAAGGTTGGCAGCCCAAACCAGAGAGCAGAAGCCCCAGGTGAAGGCAACTTGCCCATGGACCCTAGGATGCAGAGCTCCCAAGCAGACATGCCCTTAGAGGCAAACAGGATCAGGCTAACTGTGCCGAGATTTGTCCACTAATGGGGGTCCAGGGCAGTGCCCACTTCAACACTACCAGGAGGTGTTTGTGGAAAGTGAAGGGGAGTGGCATCTGGTATCTTCAAGGATTCAACAAGAGGTAAAGATGAATTTTAAAAACTAATTTTAAAGCGGGTTCTCTTCTCTTCAGAGCCAGGATCCTAGACTGTCATGTCAGCCTGAGACACACAACATATATTTCAGTGTCAGCATTGTTCCTGGACCTTGACTTATCAGGTGAGGACTTTGCTAGACCTGGAGATGGGGCCTTTCACTTTGCCACACCAGCAGGAGATCCTGCATGGATACTTTCACCAATATCTTGCCTCTGAGCCTGTGTGTCCACTCACTGCCTGAGACCTCAGCAGACAGAAGTACATGTGCTGTCTTACAACCTGTCCCCTTTGGGATCTGAAAATTAAGACTCCTCCATTGTACCCTGGAAGCCAAATATGACCTCTGCCCACAAAGAAAAACATAGGAGAAAAGTAACCACTCCTAAGGACACAGTAGAAACTTGATTTTGCCTACCCTGGAGAGGGTAATTGATAGCCTGAAACACAGGGGAAAGGATCTTTTGGACCATATACCTTTTTTGCCTTTTTATTTGTGTATCCTGTCAAGTATTACTTATTTTTTTAAATGTTTGAAAAGTAAAAATAAAAGTAAATAAAATAAAAATTGGCGGTGGGGGCGGGGGGAGGGCAACCTCATTTAGCTAATTTTAAGAATGCTTTGGAAAACCAAAATGTAAGAATTGGTATTAACTTAAGAAAAGTGTTCAGTGATAACTCCTAACTCTTGTTTACTATTTTTCATTGATAATTTCAAGGTGATTTCTGTACCTATCACCGAACCTGAGTTACCAGGTAGATTGCAAGCTTCCTGGGGGAAGAGAACATATCCCTTTGTACTTTTCATGTGACCTAACCCAGTTTCTTGAAGAGCACAAATTTTAAAATATTAGATTCCATCCTGAAATAAATATCAAAAAATCAATAAACATTCACTTATACATCTCCTTTTTGTGTAGGGAGGATGGGAATGGGAGGCCTTTTCTTCCATTTCTGTTTCTTCAAGCCTAGAGTCCTTTTTTCTTTTAGTATTAATGGTAAGATCTAATTTTCAGTAAGGGTCATCAATGATGCCAAGAGAGCAAGTGGCCAGGGTCATTCAATAGTTATTTCTCCTCTTGTCCCCTACAAACAAATCCAGAGCTTGAGTTCAGGCCCATAGTTCTAAGCCCGCCCATCAGAGCAGTGAGCTATCATGTGGCCAAAGTTTTCTGAATGCTTTTATTTGGATTTTTTTCCAGAAGAAACATGTTTCTCATGCAGCAATCTTAATAAATGCAACTGGGCTCCATTTCTTGGCTTTGAGGTAATGAAAAATTAATTACCATACTTTACAAGTAATAGTTTCCACTCACAGCACTCCCTTAGAAGTAAATATATCATAAATAGTTACTATTATACCAATGGCTGGTGGATTGAGCAGCCTGTCGTCCATAAATCTTTTTTCAACAGACATGTTTTTTTTCCTGGGGAACAAACAGATTTGTTTTAGATCAGAGAGTCAACTGACAGATGGCCTTTGTGAAAACACACCATTTGTATAAATAAATTATAGTTTTACTATGGTATTCTGCTTTTGTGGATTTGGAAAAACATCAATGCCCCCATTCTCTAGAATGGGTCTAAATTGTAAAGAGAAATTTTGTTCAGGTGTGAGACCACAATGCACAAATCTCCCAACACAGATGCTGAGATCCAAACTCTAGATGCACGCTGCCACTTCCCATCACAATTGTCGTAAAGCGCTCTGCCCGGAGGTAACAGGATAATCTCTCAGAAAGCTCTGGCACCAAACTGAGCAAGATACCAACTGGCACACTCCCCTTAGCTCTGGATTCTGTTTTCATTAAATTTAATGACACCATGTGCCTTATTTTCCTAACCACAACTTTGCATAATTGGGGCTGACAATATATTTCTCTTAAAAACCCAAAACATTTCATTTTCTTTTTCAATATAGTTCATTGGTTAAACATTTGGTAGATTCCTTTAAAATCCAAATCAGCCTTAACTCTCAGCCTACTGTAGCCTCAGTCACTACACATCTTATACACACATAATACACAAGTCAAATATTTATTCATATAGACATATATGCACAGATATGTATCTATGCACACATTACCCATCCATGTAAAGCCTGTTTTTCCAGAACCAAAGGGTCAGAACTTAGTATCAAAAGGAACATATTTTGTTGTGTTTGTTTTTTTTTTTTAAGAATGAGAACTAGTAAAATATTTCTCTTGCTAGGAGAGGAAGATGTTTATTTTAGCCAGAGATACTAAGAATGGGCTTTATTGGTACAATGATTGTCTATGTGTCTTTTCTCTAAAGGAATTCATTATTCTTTTCCACAAATGATTAAGATCCTAAAACCACTAATTCTGATCAAGGAAATAAATGTTTAACATAAATCATGTTCGCTATTCAAAATATAACAACAGGAAAAACTTCGCATATTTCTAGCTAACAAAAAAATGTGAGTCCGATTGCTTAGTATTTTCCAGGCTATGAGGTACATTTAGAAGCTGTACTTATTTCTTAGCATAGCCAGGTAATGTTTAGCTTGGTGCTTTTATAACCTCTGCGTTTATTACCTCAGGCCCCCAACTTGCTATTTAGAGTTATGCCAGTTGGTGTCTTGATGGAATTAATATGACGTCTAGAATTGCCTAATGTACATTCAAAGGATTTAAACCAATGATTTCCACATGGTTTTATAACATTCCCAAGGAATCTCAGGTTACCTCAAAGATCAGAAATCTCAAATAAAATTAATCTGGATATATAAATCTTATACACATATACTTACATATGCCAGATATAAATATATACCTACATGATACAGTCCTCTGGAAGAGGCACGGGTCAGGAAATTAACTGAGTAATTGCATACCAAGATGTTAGAAGGGCAAAATGATCACAAATTATAATAGGTGTCATAAACTAAATTAGAACTAATCATGGAAAATAAAAGCCCATTCAATTCATATAACATCATAGATTTGGATCATAAGAAAGTAAAAATGTTTGGGGGGATAAATTATGGAGCTCTTTTTAAAAGATGATTTTGTTGATGATTTACCATTAGACTTAATCGAATATGAATCTAGGTGCATAGCTGATTAATTTTTTTCATCTCCTAATCACGCTACATGCCTTTCTCTAAGTGGAGAAGCAGTATCTCAATAAAATGTTCACTAGATAATCCTTGTTGCTAATGGAATCAACTCACAATCAATACATTTACTCATAATGCCCACTGTATAGGCTTGTTGCAAGGATTAAATGAGTTAGTAGTAAAGGGAAAACCACAATGCGTATACTAAGCATTTAATAAGTGTAAACTCTTATATCACTATTTATTATCCACCTTGTCAGAGACTCCAAGCTAGAAGCCACTGCAGAACTTAAGATTACTGATGAATTCATAGTCATGTTGACTACTTTAAATGTATTTTAACTACACGATATTGTGTTAAATTTTTGTTCATGTGTTAAATGTTCAATATTAAATATATATAACTTAATTACGTCTGCATATTAGGTTGCGTATTTGTCTCCTATGCATCCTGAGAAGTTTAAAATTGGCAGAAACTGCGTTAGGCTGGGTATCTGAAAATGCACTAGGGTCTGCCACGAATGACCTGCGTGGCCTTGGCTGAGTAACTTCACCTCCTGTAAATGTAAATACCAGATTTCTTCCAAAAACATAAACAGTTTGACCAGGTGAACTCTGATCTCTTCTATTCTAAGAACAAGAGTATTATGAAGCTGACACTCTTGATTCTCTGAGCTGTGACTGCATTATCTATTTGAAGAAACCAACCTGTAGAAAATGAGAGAATCCTGACTAGTTAAGTTTCTTAGACCCAGCTTTCTCGGGATAGCATGTAACAAAATGCTAGCACATAAAAAATGAAACAAGTTACATAAAATGCACATGAAAATGACACCTATCATTTTTATTGGAAAGTTACAGGGAAAATGTGGATTTAATATATATTGATGAATTATTATTAAACTATATCTCAGTCAGCCTGGCTGATTGAGTCACAGGGTAGGAATATTTTTCAAGCACTCCCAGAAGGCTCCTGAACCCTCCTGAATGTTGGCCTGGAGGTTAATGCTGATCAAAAATGGACACCAGAAATCTCTCTAAGCAGGGAGACAGGCACTTCCTCTAGGAAAAGGAAAATTGAAACCATTATGAGATGCCTCAGGGGTTCATCTGAAACCCTTTAAATATATGTCTTCAGAAAAGAGGACTTTATCCAACCTGGAGAGTACCTTCAAAGACAAAGAACAGAGAGGTCATGCAGAGAAGGGTAAAAAGAATTGGAAGGAAGTCCCAATAAACTAAGACCACTGGGTTCAGAAGAGTTTGAGAAGCCCTATGAGATTTAAACAGAGCGAGTTTTATTTATATCTTAATGATACATGCATGATCTTTTGAGAAGTCAACTGATTTCTGAGCAAAATATTTAAAATGCACATGGTCTAAAGTGCAATCTCCCAAATACATCAACAGCCCTGGTTAACTAGTATAAATCCAGAAGGCAGTGGGCATTTGGGTTCTTCCCCCTCAAGCAATTGGAGGCTCTCAGTCGCCCCCAAATTCCCCATTGCTAAAATATTTATAAGTTTATAGGGGCAAATATATACAATACTACCAAATGGGGAGGCTTTGAAACACATCCATTTGGTCAATGCTAGGGAAATTGTGAGTTTCTCTTTTGTGAAAAGATCACAATATTGCCTCTCACAATCCTTTGACTCATCAGGGAGAAAGCAGGGGAAGCATGGCTGGCTCATAGCAAGTTAGCATTTCCCACTGAAATTAAACAAATTCCTTTGACTCACCCCCGGAGCCAGCCATGGAGCCCTGGCCAACATCTCGCATTACAAAGGGCAGCGCTGGCTTTCAGTAGGAACAGAGTTAACTACTAATCCCATTATTAACACCTAATATTGTCCACCACACCACGGTAAAAATCTATTTTCTCGAAACTAATAAAAATTAGTTCTTAAGACAGTAGCCTCGTACTAATCTTAATACATGCTGAGTTATTATAAATGAACATACTGTAAAGCAACCAAATTAAAAATCATGTCCATGCACATGATCTAACCCACCAAAACATACATCTGCTACTCCAAATATTACGCAACGCTGGTTCTAATTTGGTCCTAATTTATAAAAAAAAACCCACAGGCATGGGCATAAATTCTCAGTTTGTGGCTGTGGCCACCCTATGCTATCGTCCCAGTGGTGGACACAAATGTTAATGTATTTATTATTATTTAAGGACACGAAAACGTATTAGGTGACATTTTTCTCTTTCACCTTCTAAGGCTTTCTCCAGAACTGCCCGATGAGCGCCCACGCCTTCTTCCACCAAAGGTGGATCCTGCTAACAGGAGATTCTGGATCGCGACCATAGCGCCTCTGTCTCCAGCTCTGGGGTAAGCCTCATCTTAGCAAGTGGCCCTCAGCTCATCCCGCAGGTCCGCCAGCGTCGCGGTGGCCGCACGGTTTCATCATTAATGCTCCTGAAGGACAATAGCTCATCAAGCCCTACCGAAAGCCCCGGACCCGTCGCGAAGCCTGGGCTGGCGGTGGATGAGGCTGAGCGACTCCTCCTAGAGGTGGTTATGTGGAGAAGGAGCAATCCCTTCTCCCTCCTCCTCCTCCCCCCGCTACTATCCGCGGCCCGGAGAACTGCCGCTTGCCGCCATTGACACGCACAGATAGAACCTAAAGAAAGGCAAAGAGTCCTGCCCGGCACCGGCGCCGTGCGGGCCGAACCTGCGCCCGGGGAGCGGCGCGCAGAGGGCACCGGGCGCCGGGAGCAGGCGGCGCAGCACCAGGTGAGCCCGCCATGGCGACTGCATTATTGTTCGGGGGGCTTGAGGGTCTGGAAACAAAACCCACCGGGGGGGCAGTGCAGGGGCCAGGGAACCCCTGCCTCTCCCCGCCGCCAAGTCCTTGCGGGTGCACCCCGGAAAATCGACCCTCCCCGCGAAACAAAAAAAAAAAAAAAAAAAGAAAGAAAGAAAAAGAAAAGAAAAAAATAAAAATCAAGCTGCCCAACTTGCTTCCTAGGGAAATAAAGGGAGGGACTGCTAAAGAAGCGGTAAAATTCCAGCGGCCGGCGAGGAGCTGGGGCATCTTGGGCGGAGAGGGAGGGAGGAGGAGGGATGCGGGGTCCAGTGGCGGGCCCCGGACAAGGCTGGACCTGGAGCGAGCGGAGGGCTTCTGGGGATGCGGAGTTTGCGGCGCAGAACAGGGAAGAGGGAAGCGCCCGGTCGCCGGGGGAACCGGTCCGGAGACAGTGGGCTGCGCAGGGGACGAGGGAGCCCGGCAGGGCCGCTCGGGGGCCTCTGAGGGTCCCCAGGCTGGGCGCTGGCTGCCCCGGGCTGACAATGGAAGTGAGGCGGAGGGAAGGGACCCGGGCCCGGGGCGGGCCGCGCCGGGGAAGGTCAAGCCGGGGACGCGGGGCGGCGGGGGCGAGGACGCGTGGACCCGAGCGCCGCGGGCAGCCGCGAGCCCCGGGCCGGCGCGAAGGAGGCTCGGGCCGGGCACTCCCCTCCGCTTCTCTTTCCGGGGCGCCCGGTGCCGACGCGCGCCGCGCTTTCCCCGGGAAATGGCGGCCCCTGCACGGCTCGCTTGGGGCAGTCCCGGGTTCCCGCTTTGCGCGGGAAAAAAAAAAATAATAATAAGGAAAGGGGGAATAAAAGTAAAGTGGTTGCGACGCAAGTTAAGGCTGCGCCGGGCGCCAGTCGTGGTGCTGATCGTGTGTGGGGCGCGGCGGGCGGGGACCGGCCCAGCCTCCGGGGGCTCTCAGCCCGCTCTCGAGGAGCACCCTAGTTCCAGCCTCGCCCGCCTCCTAAATCGCGCCCGTGGGTGTCTTTCCCCACCTTTCCTCGTGGGGGCGCCCTCCGATACTGCCCTCTTTGTTCCACACAACAATGGCCAAAAGGGAATTGAACCGGCGGCAAAGGGCCAAATGCGCCTCCTCGCAGGGTTTCCAGGCTCTGAAATGGGCCACCGCATGTTTGGCTTAGGCCCGGTTACTGCTAATAAAAGGAGAGAGAAGAAATGGCTTGAGAAACCAAAGCACGGGTCCATGTGTGTTTAAGGGGGTGCAGCGAGAACCACGGCCCTATGGTAAAAGGCACTTTCTGTACCGAGATATCAGTCCAGCCCCTATCAGTCCAGCCCCGGCCAACCCAGGGGAATTCAACAGGGCCCAGTCTAAGAGTCCCAGACCTCAGGCGCCCATCCCCCTAAAGTCAGTCAATCCACCATAGCAAATGGTTTCCTCACTTTTCTCATTTGTGTTTGTGTCGAAATAAAATTGTACCCTCGCTGGGCTGCACAGTTGCTACTGAAACAGTTCAATCCGTTAAAGAAAAAGAAACATTCTTAAGAGCGGAAATGTGCCTTCGTTTATGTTGTTTCTTATCTAGGACCAGGTCCTTTGTGAAACACACTAAGCTACACATAATTCTCAATGCGTTCATTTTTAACTGGGAGTTATCTCTTACCCTTTAGAAAACTTATTTTCAAGTAAATGTTCAAAGTACCAAGATTTGGAATGCTAAAATTATCATACAAATAAATAAAGGCACTGCCTCAGGGAAAAGTTTCTCTTGAATCGTGTAATTCACACCTTTAAAACCTCTTTCCTGTATCTAAATTTCTTTTAAAAATATGCCCAGTTCTCCACTCGAGTTTTCCCTACCCTGTCACAGTTCCTCCTCACCTGGTTCCATTTATTGCCATGCTTCAGACATTATTAATGATTTCCTCTGTTTCAAAACTCTACAAAAGAATCTGCCTCCATGGATCCAGAATTTCCAAAGATCCTGACCTTACTCGCTCACCATTCTATCTTCTGTCTAGTTCCCAGGGATTCTGAGGCGCCTTTAGTCTGCTCTTTCCCAGTGGGTGGTACACTCTGCTAGCTATTGTCTGAGACAACCAGGTCTGTTTTCACCACCTCCTGCCAGCAAAGCAGGAGGGAATCCTGTCTTGGGCAACTTTAAATGAAAGATATCTAACTTTGTCAGGGGGAGTGATGTGCAAAAATTCAACCAACTTTCTTAAGAATGTTTTTCATTCTTAAGAAATAACCTCAAAGTTAGATGCAATCTTGGTAAACGCTTTTGAAGTGTGTTTTGCAGAGATTAGCAAAGAACTTACGGTTAGAGATCATTCAACAAGCCTTTCTTGGACACCAATTATTAAATATCTCTGAATGAGGGAGATATGCAAATATGAGGTTGTCATGAACCTACTCTCAGAGGCTTTCATCTCCAAGCCTAGGAGATAAACTATATATACAGGTTAAAACAAAGTAAAAAGTGATTGATATTGGCAAGCTGGTGGGAAAATGGGTACTTGCACATACTGGCGACAGGTGTGTAAATTGATAGAGCCAATTTGGAGGGCAGTCTGGCACTATTCAAATTAGTAATGTGCACCTTCTGTGACCCAGCAATTCATTTCTTGGTATGGGTCCTAGAGAAGCAGGCACATTGTGCACAGATTGTGTACTTCCCTGATATTACAGTTTTGGTAGCTCTGAAATTGAAAACACCTCATGGCCATCAACAGGGAAGGCTAAGTGAACTCCGGTATAGCTATCTTCTGGAAAATAAGGCAGCAATTAAAAAGAATGAAATAAGTCTATCTATACTGAGACAGAAAGGTCACCAAGACATAGTAGTAATGAAAAAAGCAAATTGCAAAAGCATACATACTGTATGGTACCATTTATGTAAAAACAAAATAAAATTAAATTTGTAACTAACAAAACTTACGTAAATGGACAAGGAGGGTATGGAATAAGAAATCCACTAAAAGAGACAAGAATTGGAGGAACTCTTGAGTTGTAATATTATTTATACCCATTTATAACCATGGTTATAATATTTGAAATTTTAAATATTTTGCTTGGATAATTAAATACAATTAACAATTTAAAAATGATTGATAATGTGTAATAAAAGTCAGAGTGTCACAACAATTTTTAAAGGGAGAATAGAATTTAAAGGGAGGGATTGTGCTGGGGGAAAAGAGACAAGACAGGTAGGAGGAAGCCTGATGCAGGCACAGAGCTCCGGCTGGTTCCTCCTCTTGCAACAGAATTATGTAAATTCCCTTGCAAGGCTGTCTTGGCCTGCCCTGCAAGGTTCAGATTCAGGAGTGAACTAAATGAACAACTCACAATTTCTTTCATCACTATGATTCTACAAATGTCTTAAATTAGATTTAGAAGAAAAAAAAAAAACGCACCAGTAGAGGATGAGAAGTCTAACAACGGTATTGGAAGATGATGTTTTTAAAAGGATGGGGACTTTTTTTTCTCCTGGATGCATACTGGGATGTATATGTTGGGAATTAGATTGGAGGGAGAGAGAAGTATTGAGAAGATAATTCATTTCCTAAAATATATCACAAAAAGCTTCCCAAACTGCTTTTGAAAGAAATATTTAAGGCTGATATCATTTATTCATTCACTCACTTAAGGAATATTTATTTAATGTAGATTGTGTATGTAACATAACACTGTGCTAGGTGCCATGGGAGATGAAACCTGCAACAGAGTGTAGGAAAACAGTCCCAGACTGGAGTTCCAGAAGTGGGTGTAAGGGTGCTGGTTCTAGATCTAGTCAACCAGACTGTGTGGCCATTGACAAGTTGTTTAATGACCACTGCTCCTCCCATGCCACACCTTTTCTTGAGGCTGAAATTAGGGGGACTAAATGATTGATCACTCAGGTCCCCTCAATCTTAGATTATGATTTTGTGAAATCCTATGATTCTAACATTGTGATGATTGTAAATTCTCAGGCAATTGGAATTTGGGAAATATAGGATTAGATGAGGAGGACCCAAAAGTGCCCAGCCTTGGGAAAACGAAAGTATTCCCTCTCAGGGAGGTTCTGAGTATGTTATGTGGCTCTCAGAGTTTTTCCAGGGTTAAAATTTAATTATCACTCTGTTACACCAGTCCCTAAAATCAGTAAGGGAAGTAGAAAGATGTTGCTGAATTTTAAGCCTCACGTTATCATACTCAGAACGTGAAGCACTATAGTTTTCCGGTACAGCTGACCCTTGAACAATTTTAAGTAGACCTGTGCAAGTTTAAATTGCACGGGTCTACTTATATGTGGGATTTTTAAAATAAATATTGTAAATGTATTTTCTGTCAATGTAAGAATGTCCAAACATGTAAAGAACTTTTTTTGAGTTTATTTGAGCCAAGCAGAACACACCTGGAAGCAAGATCTCAAAAGACTGAGAAAATGCTCCAGTCACACTTCCTTGATTTTCTTAATAATCTTTTCTCTAACTTACTTTATTGTAAGAATATAGCATGTTTACACACACACACACACACACACACACACACACATACATACATACACACACACATATATCATAAAAGACATGTTAATCAACTGTTTATGTTATAGGTAAGGCTTCTGGTCAACAGCAGACTATTAGTAGTTAAATTTGGGGGAGTAAAAGTTATACACAGATTTTTGACTGCGCAGGAGGTTGGAGCCGCTAACCCCAGCATTGCTCAAAGGTCAACTATAGTGTTTTTTAAGTGGAGAGACAATGTTAACCTGTATTCCATGAAAATAATTCTCTCAAACTTTTGTGGAAACGTCAATGTAAATAATAGCCAATGTTTATTAAATGCCTACTACCTGCCAGGTACTGTTTTAAGTACTTTGTATGTATTAACCTATTTAATTCTTATTAAGCCATTAAATAAGATACTTTCATACACATTTTACAGAAAAGAAAAGAGGTTAAGAACATGCTCAAGGTCACCTACCACACAACTGGTGGATGGTGAAGGTAGGACTCCAGCCCAAACAACTCCACTCTCAGCCCTATGTCTTTAAGTCCATGTGAGAAGAACAAGGAGCTGCCAGCATTCCACTGACTCTCAGATTATTTTAACATTAGTATATGCCAACTTTTATTTTAAAACTCCTTATTTGCATCACTGTTTTACCTGACTATGTCAAATGAAAGATAAAAGAGCATCAGATTGAGCCACATACTTAAAAACCATCTTGTCGCAGTGTCTTAAATGAGATAAATTTGGTGGTTTCTCTGAAGCCTTTAATGTTCTCTTATCCATCTCACCATCCCATACTTTGCCCGATTTATTTGACTGGCATTGGCAATTTGGACTTGGAATGGAGTAAGTAATTCAAGTCAGAATTCTTATGCTTTGACAGAAATGTGTGTGCAAATATGTGTGGGACCACCAGCCTCGGTACAGGGACATGGACTCAAGCTGATTCTGTGACATAGGAAGAATTAGCTGCGGCAACCATCTTGTTTGGCCCAAAATTGGGGTACATGGTCTGACCAAAGATTTGGGGGTTGTTGTTTCTGGATGGGAAGCAGTCCTGATGATATAGTTTAGATGCCTAAATCTGAGGTGTTCCCATGACTACAGGACAAAATGTAACAAAATAAAATCAAACTTACCCTAGAAATCCCAGGCCCTATGTTTGCTGGCCTGGCACTGCTAATAGTATAGACAGAATTACATGCTGCCTTCATTGTTCAATAAAGCCATCAAAATTAAATAGTAGTATAGACTACAAAAAAAATGAATTCCAAGAACTTATACAACACACAACATAAACTTTTAGATCAGATGATAATTAACTGAGTTCCCCACCACGGTGCTAAACTTTAAAATTGATTAGTCTTCCAGAAATTCAATGAACTCAGGTGTTGTACTCTTGCTACTAAACTGGATTTTCACCTCAGCTGTTCTGTAGAGAACAATGAGATTACTGTCTTGGGGTGAAGAGGCAGTCCTATAAACAAATAAAGCAGAGTTTCCAGGCCCAGTTTTTCTTTTCTGTGGTTATGATAGGTGATGAAATAGTGACTTCAAAGGAAAGATGTGACTTGATTCTACCCCGGATGTGACTTAATTCTACCCAGTTGTTCCATCTCTATGAATGTAACAGATGGGAGGAGGGGTCAGAAGGAGTGACATTTTGAGCATCTTTGTAGAATAGCAACATCTTTCATGTTGGAGGGGACCTCAGAAGTCAGCTAGTGCATTGGTTCTCAGGTGGAGCTCCCCAGAGTCCAGAGTTCCTCAGAGGCCCAAGGCAGGAAAGGAGGGTACCAAGCCATTGAGGTTCCCAGGCACCTCCCCTCTCCAACCAGCACAGTTCCCCTTCTTTCCATCTGTTTTATATATTACAGCTCCTGAAAGGTTTTATTTGAGCAAAAGAGAGGTTCTGAACAACCAGCTGATCTGCCTGAGGGTCACAGCTGGTCAGTGCAGAACTGGGCTCCCCCTTCCCCAGACTCACACACCCTCTGGTCCACTGCACCTTCCATTCTACCACCATGATCCCTTCTAGAGGCCTAACTGGTTCCGCCCACAGATGCAATGACACTGTATGGCTGGTGGTTGCCCTTGCTTGGTGCGGCTAATACAATGTGCCAGGGCCCAGGGGCTGTAGGAGACCCACAGAGATGACCAGGGAGCGATACAATTGAACACTGCAACTAAAGCCACAGCTTCACACTGCCTGAGGACTGACGGTAAAGAAAACAGGGTAGGGAGGAGCAGGCAGGGGGAGGGATGGAGAAATCATGGTGCTGGGGCAGCTGTGTCTGCTTAGAGCACAGAGTATTCTACCTTTGAGAGTTCATAACTGGTCCCCAGTTTCCCAGCAGTCATGGACGTCTCTGGGGCTGGCAGCCCACCTGCTCTGGTACTGGTACACTCACTCCCGCCCCCACAGGGAGCTCCCGGATCCCCTCACTGCCACCTGAAAAGCTCCTCTTGGCTCAGACAGAGCCAGTGCCCAGCTCAGAAAAGCAAGACAGACCACTGTTTATAGCAATAAACCTCACTACTAACGTGAAACTCTTAGATTTTGAGGAAACAGAATAGCTTGCCCACTAATCCTATTTGTCAGTTCCCAAAAAGCAAAAAGACAAGAGACCAGGCTGGCTCCAGTGAGGGGTTTTGTTTTTATTTTGTTTTCCATTAATAAATAGATTCAAAAGGCAAACTAGTTCATTTTCTCCTGGGATGCCTTATTGTAATTCGATTCGAGGAGAACTAAAGTTATTTTTATTCATTCATCTATGTTCATTTCTCATCCAACTAGTACCCACAGGTGGCCAAATATATTTAAAATAGAAAATTCTATAAGGCTAATAAAAAAGAAACAATGTATATCAACAACTTATACTTTTCTCTTTTTAAAAAGTAGCTCAGATTCAACAAAGATAAAACGTGTTAAAAGTCATTGTATACTTCAGTAGCAGCAGATAGCCTAATCTACTCCATATCTGCTCCCATCTTAAGTTCTGCTCCCTTCTAGAATGCCCAAGATGGGCACACAGTCTCTGCCTCTGAATTATAAAGAATGTACTGGCAGTTCAGCTTCCCGCTAGATCATTTCAAGACATGACTTGAACTCCTTTTTAAAAAGGGAATGATTTGTAATCCAATGGTATAATTTAAATAAATCGGGTTAATGCTTGGTTCTAATGTTCATGGATGGTTAATTTGGTTAATTTGATCCACGTGTCATTTTGATGAAATTGCATTTGATAGAGCTCTTTACATTATAAATAGTTAATGTGCTTTAACAGATATGATGATAAAATTATTGACTATTCTCATTCACTTAAAGGTGGCCTTGGAAGAAAATGGTTTGGAAAGTATTACTTCTACAATAATGATTTGCCCTTGGAGTTCATAAATGGAAGTGTAATAGAGCAAGTGATTTAGCTAGTATTACTGAAAATGGTTTTTTACAGCTACAAAATAATACTAACAAACTATTACTATTTTAATACAGTACTTAGGGTAACACACCAAAATATATTAGAATTCTACCAGTTGTAAGCCTAAGAGATTTTTTCATACCCTTTAAAAATATATTTCTATACATAGTTAATATATTTATTTGAATTCTCATGTGCCTACCTAGTTTTATTTAATTTCATTTTATTCTCTCAAAGGATAATTTTCATCTGACAGAGTAAAGACGCTTCATTGCAGTGTCTGCTTTGTTTTTTCATAAATATTTACAATATAAAATATTCTGAAGCACGATACTGCAGATTAGGGAAATAGCATGGGGACTAAAAATGAATAAGTTGAATACATTTTGGCAATTTTAACATGGTAAACGAATCCATTAGAGGATGACACTGAATTTCATGTTCATGTACACTTCAAAGTTCTTTTTAAATTCATTCCATCATTAAAAAGCTATAAGACCTCTTGTTTCTAGATTTAAATAATATACATATGAAAGCATTTTGATTTGTATACTTCTACAGAAAATAATCTCAAAGAGAACTTTATTTTTTTATTAAAAATGATTGGAGTGACATAGATTAATAAAATTAAATAAGTTTCAAGTGTACAACAGTATGTCATATATAATTGCATTTTGTGTTCACCACCCAAAGTTAGATTTCCTTCCGTCACCAAATATTTGACCCCTTTATCTTCTCTCGCCCCCCTTCTCTCTGGTAACCACTAACCCACTGTCTGTGTCCATGAGCCTCAAAGAGAACTTTAAAATAAGCTGTCTTATATTTCCAAATCCTTTGTCAAGGTGGATCATCAGGTCAACCAAACCTCACCTGTGATAGGCTGACCTATAATCATTGCTCTCAGTCTCGACTGACTGACTACTCTCTCTTTTTTAAAAGCCACTTTGCAGAAGCTTGACAACAGAAAAAAAAAATGGTTAGACAACAGAAAAAAAAATGGTTATTTTTTATGATTGCGGCAGCTTCTAATGGACCACCTTGCTCATTGTCTAGAGTTTGTTAAGCTCCTCATCGGTTTACATACAATAAAAATTTCAGGGAGGCGTGATGCCTGAAAAAGATGGTTTACTCTTCATCAGCTCTTTATGCTTGGGAAAGAACTGATTTAAATTAAAAGAACATATTGGTCTAAAGAAACCAGACTATCTCGTCTTCGTGAAAGCAGTCAATGTATTAAGTAAAGTTTGCTGCTCCCACCAACAGTAGTTCATTCAATCAGGACAAATACTTAAGATTTTCTTTCTTTTCTCTCCTCCTGGAATTACAGTATAATTTTAAATATTGTTTATAGGAACTCCATGTGCTATAATCATACAAATACATGCTGAATTTGATTCCATTATATTAATGAGCACAATCTCGTGATACAAAATTTTATATACCTCAGTTATCTCAAGACCATAGTTTCCAATGACTCACCTGGTGATGAAAGTGATCTAAATTTTCTCAATATGACATTATTATTTAATTATAAAACAGTTGAGCTTTTTCTGTTTGTCAGCATACGCATTTCTAAGTTAATTCCCAAATGATGTTTGTTAGGTGTTAAATTAAAATGACACTTTGAGTTTCCAGTTCAAAATGAGAGACTGAACATATGTGTTTTTTAGCTCTGGTACCACCCCCCCCCCAATAATGGTAAAGAAATACAAAGAAAATAAACACTTCATAACAAAGGGGCAGGGGCTGGTATTGGTCATCAGCAGATAGGAGATTTCAGCAAATTTCTGGAAGACTAAAAGTGCATGAAACTATGTGGACAACATCACAGGGAAAGCCACAACTAAGAATTAAAGCACAAGGGAGCTGTGCTGAAGGTGGGCAGGATGGGAAGTGGGGAGTCAGTAACCGTCTATCTCCAGAACAGCCAGATGAGTCCACCTCTCTCCCTCCCCTATTCCTAGTAGAGTTTCTGGCAATCTGGCATTTATCCCTCAAACTAACAACCAAGGTGTTTTTTTCTAACGAAATTGAACAACTACGTATTAGGTTTAGAACTTCTAGGATGAATATGGCTCCAAAAAGTAAAGCTCCTTCATTCTGGCATTCAGCGGTTCTCAGTTGCCAATGGCGCACTCTACAGTGATGCCTGCTAATTGGCATGCCCTGCACAAGCATGCAGAGCTCTCAGACAGGAGCTATGCCTGCCAAACAATAGTTGAGGAAAGCTTCTCTATTCACATATAATAATCAACTTTGTCTTTCATTCTTAAACATCAGTGTATAACCAAAGATCACCAGACAGTTAAGGAAAGCCAACATGAAAGAGAAAGATGAAAACATATACACAGGACAACTGATTGGGTAAAATAATTTAGAGAACAGAAGGTAACATAAACACATCCTAACTAGTTTCAGAGAGATTTGAATATACAGTACATTCATAAAAGAACAGGATGCTACGAAAAAGGAACAAAGAACAAGAAAGAGCTCTTGGAAATTAATAATATGATTGCCAAGATTACAAATTAAAAGTACTGTAAAAAAGGAAAGGTGTGAGACTTGGAGGAGCAATCCAGATCAAATACTTGGTTTACAGGCATCCCAGTAAGCGACAAGTAAAGAGAAAAGTGGGAGAAATAGAGATGAGGAAAAACAGATATAAAGCAGAAAATGTCAAGAATTATGAAAGACACAAATCTTGTGATTGAACAAGTTTATGGCCAAGTGCTGAGCAGGACGAATTCAATGGGGGAGGACCCACACCTGGACACATCCTTGTGACATTTTAAAACATAAAGAGAAAATCTGAAAGCTTGTGAGATGGAGCACAAACTCATCTGTAACACTGGATGCTAAAAACAATGGCTCAGTGGCTTCAACATGTTGAAGCAAAATGATTTGATGCTAAAAATATATCCCACCAAATGATCATCCAAAGATCATTCAATGAAGACAGTTCTATTTCTGTAAGAAAACAAAGTTCACTTCTCTGTAGAGTTACATGAGGTGGATCACCAGTAAAACAAGGGAGAAAGCCAAGAAAGAGGAATCCATGGGATCAGGGATGAACCGAGAAGACAGTCCAGGATGACCACAGGGTGAAACAACCATTCCATACTGGAGCTCAAGGTCAGAGGGCTTCAGGATAAATGTCTCTGGGAAGGAAGTGGCCCCTACAAAGAACTACATGATTGAGAAGCTGAGTGATATTTAGGATATAATAAAGACACATTTCTCTTGTAAACAGAACAAGAAAAAATATGGCTGATCCTCATTATTTGTGGATTCTGTATTTATAGATTTTCCTACTTGCTAAAATTTATTTGTAACCTCCAGGTCAATACATTACTTATGATGCTTTTGCTGTCATTCAAGGATATGCACAGAGTCTACAGCCATGCCACCCTGAACAAGCCTGACCCTGTCTGATCTCGGAAGCTAAGCAGGGTCGGGCCTGGTTAGTACTTGGATGGAAGACCACCTAGGAAGACCAGGTGCTGTAGGCATAAAAACAAGGGATTATAAACTGACATGGTCCTTGCAATCTGTGAGGTCAACCAAAGGTTGCCTCGCCTAAAGAAAAAAAAACGTGATGCACAGAGCAGCAAAAAATTTGAGCCACCCATTGCGCACCTTTCCAGCTAAGGTCAAACAAGGCCACACTCTGCCTTCTCGTTTCATCTCTCACACAGTAACCCAGAGTCCTTTTCATGGTCTACTTAGTGCCATGTTTTTTACATTTTTGTGCTTTCTCTTGGTGGCTTCACTGTTTAAAATGCACCCCCCCACCCCTACCCCAACCATAGTCCTGAACTACTATCTAGTATTCCTAACCCCAAAAAGGCTGTGATGCGCCTTATGGAGAAAATACATGTGTTAGGTAAGACTTGTTCGGGTATAAGTTGTAGTGCTATTTGCCGTGAGTGCAATATTAATGAATCAATAATACATATTAAATAAGATGTCTTTGAACATACATAATCCTGTGTTCCTGGCTACTTAATAAGACCCCCCACACACACACACACTTATCCACAGGAGGTATATTCCAGCACCCCCAGTGGATGCCTGAGACCACGGATAGAACCAAATCCTATATAAACAGTAAGTTGTCACTTAACATCTTTGACAGATTCTTGGAAATTGTGACTTTAAATGAAATGATGTATAATGAAACCGATATCGCCACAGGCTAAATGATACAAATTAGAGTTAACTTCCTCAGGCATCATTCTGTTCACAAATATATCAGGAACTTCTAAGTAAAGACCCCAAACACTTCTAATATTAAACATTGAAATAAATGTGAGCTATACATACATTTAAGAAAAATTCATATAACAGGTAAGATAATGATTTTCCAACCTGCTTATTCTAGTTCAAAGTTGCGGGTGCCTGGGAGCCTCTCCTGGCAGCTCAGGGTCACAAGACAGGCACCCACCCTGGACAGGATGCCCTTCCATCACAAAGGCACATCACATCCACAGCTCACTCTGACTGGGACAACTTAGACACACCAGCTCACCCTGCGCGCACATCTTTGAGATGCGGGAGGGAACTGAAGCCCTGGAGAAAACCCACCCAGGTGGGGGAGAACATGCAAACTCTACACGAATGGTGGTCCCAGACAGGAATTGATTTTTTTCTCATCAACATTATAATAAAATGATCATCGGAGGCCATGCTGTACTGTGTTTTTCCTGTATATACAATACATTTTCTTCGTATAGGCTCAATGCTTTCTGGTGCAACATGTTGCTGTCAGTCATAACACGTTTTCTGATCACGTCTTCCACTCACAAATTTAAAGCCTTCTCCATCTTCACTAAGCACTTACATGCTGTGGCTGTAACTTTCGCAGTTTGAGATGTGACAGCAAAACTGGCATAATTTATTTTTTCCTTCTTCACAATTTCACTAATAGAAGATTCATTCTACCATAGATCTTAGCAAGCTTAGCATACGATTTTTTTTTTCCTTTCCGTAAGTCAAGAACTTTCACCTTTTCACTTGAAAGAAGCAGTTTATGGCTTCTCTTTGGCATATGTGAATTACCAGCTTCTCTACTTTTGCACTCTGGAGCCATTATCCGCTAAAATTATAGCTGCTTCCCACAAGCTCTGTGATACTGCGACAGTCGATCTGATAACCAAGACGGCAGCTACTGCCGACTAGTGATGCAGGGGTCATATTCAGTGTGGAGACACTGGACAAAGGGATGATACCCTGTTCTGAGCAGGAAAGCGAGAAATGGTGCGAGATATGTCACGCTACTGAGATTGGCACGCAATTTAAAACCTACGAACTGTTTATATCTGGAATATTTTATGTAATAGCTTTGGATCCAGGTTGTCCATGGGTAACTGGAACCACAGAAAGAGAAACCGCAGATAAGGGGTACCTACTGCACTGCACATAATGTGAATCAGCTGTAATTAGCAACTTGGAAGGGGGCAGTTCTACGAGAGGGACATGAAGCCAAGTAAAATGTGGATGATTTTGAACACGTTTTCAGAACAAAGAATCAAATCCACTTCTCGATACTAAGACACGAGGGTCCTCGTGTTGGGCCACAGAAGGCAACATGATGCTAGCACCCCTCTCAATTCGGAAGGGAACAGTATTTACAAAGTCTTAATCACATAAAGGGTGCTGACGGGCATTTAATTTCCAAAATAAACCTAGAGACAAAATGAAGATCTCATCACAATTAAAGAACAAAATATAAATGTTATGAATTGGGACAGTGGAAAGTATAGAAGACAGAGGTAGAAATCCAGAGGTAAGGTAAGGAGCAGAGGGCCAGGGAGAGATTAGGGCATGAAAATCCTTGTCTTACGTAACAGTAAATCAACAGATGATACCTAAAGTTGGTGGAGTCAGAGATAGAGATTGAAGTGTATTGTTCAATATTTCCAAGGTAATCAATGAAGGAAATAAAAATGAAAATATACTGTTAACAATTAGAAAATGGAGGAGGAAAAAAGTGATTAAGTTCTCATCATTCTTCGATAGAGACTGTCTAAAAGTCAAAACCGGGACGTAGAGGTATAAACAGAGTTTCAGAAGTGACCAGCAGAACTCAAATTAAAAGTTATGTGGAATGACCTCTAGAAGTGAGATTGGGGGTAAAGAGAGTGGAATCGGAGTCTGTTGCTTTTCATTTTATGCATTTCTTTACCTTTCTGCTTCATTTTACTATATGCAAATATTAGTTAGATATTAGTTAGAAAATATTAGTCAAAATTTTAAATAACTCATTTAACTTGCATGTTTTCCTTGCTTCAGGGTGACCTTGAGCAAGTCATAATTACACATTTTAGCTTGGTGGTGGGCCCTAGAGTGGGCCATAGCAGAGAAGTTCCCAAACTTTCTCAGGTCGCAGAGAACTTAGTGTCTCAGTCATTTTTTCTCGGAGCCCCTCGGTCAGAAGAAATGGCAGTCCACAACTTAATAAATGCTTATGTCCTAACAATTTAACAGATGTTTGAAAAATAATTAGCACAGGACTTAAAAAAAATTTATCCCATTGTTAAATAACCACAATGAATTACCTTGCGTGTGTACCTGTTGGGCGCTGTACAATTTAGCAAACCTTAGGATCAGATTAGACATTGGCACTCTCATTTTCTGTTCCGCATTGATTTTCACCCAGCACTTGTTTTTAATCGAAGCAACAGCCCAAACCTCAGCTTTGCAAAGATATGGAATCATCAAAATTAAGATACTGCAAACTACTATGAACCACTCACTGGTAGGTAGAACCACTATGAGATGGTAGTTGGGGGGTCCAACAGAGTTTGAGTATTGTATTTTTTTGAAAGCTTAAACATTCACTGATGTGTCCCAGGGTGCCTTGAAGTTAGAGACAGGGAACCATGTCTCTAACTTCTATTTGAAATTTTATTATGGTTTGTCATGAAACTTTATTGAGGACAATGGCCATATATATCCACACTATCTAATGTAGTTTCTTGTTCAATAATAAATGCTCCATTAATACTGTCTTTCATTGAATCTATGATGTCAAAGATTGCAAGATGCATACTGATTTCTAAAGTTAATAAAATGTTTTTTTTTTTTAAGAGTATCATAAACTCAATGAATCTGCAGTTATTTGAATAGGCTGGTGTGACTTTATTGTCTGAGTCAGTGCTGCAATTTAATATTTACCCTTGTGATATCTGTAAAATCAAACTTTATGGCCTTAAAACCCTACCATAGAAATAAATACTAAAACAGTGGGGTTCAGATACGCCCTCTTCCCCAGCACACACAAAGCCAGTTTTGTTCTTCCATCTGCTCTGTTCCTGGAGGTAAAAGGGAGTGAGCAGGCAACGCCTCCTTCCCCCGCCCCTGGGTGTTGAGTTTTATTTTCCTGTCCCTTACTGTTAACATGATTAAAACTCGCATTCACTTTGCAAGTAATTACGAGACTTTATACCTTGGTCTTGATACCTTTATACCTATAGTATATACCTTGGTTATTCTTGGTCCTCCAGATATGAAAGGACAGGTATGTTGCAGATCTTGGTTGTATCTGATCTGGTTCCCAGTTTCTCTTAAGAACCCTGGAGACCCCTGGAGGATGGGGCCACATGAGCATGGCTGTGTGACCTCCACATAGCGCCTGTCACCGCTGGACACTCATATTATTTCTTCAAACGTTTAAACAGACGCAATGCACTAGAATGCTTAAGCTTTGCTTAATTAGAGCAAAATTTGTTTTATAACAGGAGGTAAATAAATGTAAACATTTAAATGTTGGTCTGATGGAAACATTTCTCATTGCAGTAGTTCTTTTCTCTTTATATGAGTAGCCCCACGCAGATTCAGAGTTACAGGAAACAGATAAAAACTTCAAGGTTTTATCCCCTGAAAACTTAAGTTTTTATCGCCTGACTTCCCAAGAATGGATAGTCAGGGGAAAAGGTGGCCTGGAAAAGAGGGAAACCCGGAGTTATAATTCTTAAAACTGCAGGCAGAGTTTGGCACAGGCTCAGGGGCAGGGGCAGCCTTTAGAAAGCAGGGTCTTCTCTCACGTGGTTCCAGGAGGTGAGGAGGCACAGCTCTTCCTGCCATCTGTGAGTTACAGTAGGTGGGATATGTGAGGCCCGTCAGCCTTCTCCCTGCTTCCCTAGAACTGGTTCTTACGATATACAGGGGCGTCCCAGCCCTTGAGGCCAGGAGTTAGGTACCTAGATGCTTAAACGCAGCACAGTGTTTGAAAAGATGAGCTCCCCAGATACAAAGAGCTCTCCAGCCCTGTTAAAGCACATACAACAGTCAGTGTCACACTTAGACTTCAAATGGAGCTCCATCTTCAGCTCTGTATAAAGCCCTAACCTAGAGGGAAGTCTGGAAGCCAAAGAAAGTCTTGTTACAGAATGCTATTTGGGGCAATCTTTACATTTTATAATATTTAGCTGGCATGTTTCTCTATTTGATCTAACCCTGGTTTTCCTTACTTGACTATTTTATCTTCATGAGTGTTTTAGGCATTGATCTCCTGAAGCCACCAGCTTTTCCTCTACAGCTAGTCCTAATTTCCAATGTTTAGAGAAATTTGTGACTCCGTTTGGCTGACTTTGGGAAAGTCTCTAGGCAGCTTTATCCGCACACCTACTCATTCTCTGGCTATTTTTGTTTGAGAAAAATGGGGGAGGGGGATGAGGGGTCCTGTGTCTTCTGTGCTGTGTGCGTGGTTTTCTCTGTTGGTAAGAGATTGTGACCATCCAGCATGCACTGTATCCACCGGGCGTGTCCACCCTGCGATGGGCTTTTTAGGTGGTTTCCTTAGCAACCAGATCTACTAATCCTCCCTCCTCCCTCCACTTACTAGTAACTGAAAAAAGCACATAACTGGCTTAGTGGAGTCACTAATACTAACACATCTTCATGAACCTGCACAGGCTGTTAACGCTTTAAACTCACTTCTTAAAGGGACTAAACTTTTCCAGAACCACTTGCAAGTTGAAACAGTTGGAATGTTTAAGACCAGAAAGGCCTTCAAGATCAATTAGTCACTTCCCTATTTTACAGATGAGCCCCACACACCAGTGACACCCAGAGCTCACATAGCTAGTTATACAGAAGTGAGGCCACACCCAGGGCATCCTGTTCCCTGTCCTGGACTCTTTCTGCTAAACCAGGAGCCACTTCCGTTTTGAACACTACCACCAGCTAGCAAACATGTGCCATGTCGCTCTCGCTGAGGATAAGGACCATTTCACATTGCTTTATGTATCCCCTGTTCCTGGGACAGTGATGACCAACAACAGGTACTCAGGACATTGACTGATGATTAGCCTAAATTTCTTACTATAAATTGATGGTTATAATCCTAATATGAAGTTGTGTGCATCCCCCAAGAGAGGACTTCGTAAGTGGATTTTTGAGAGTTAGCAGCCTCAGACAGCGGAAGCACAGAAAATACAAAGGTCTAAAATTGGCGATATTGTTTTATCCCCATGCCTCACTGCGAAAGAGGTAATATTCTAAGGCTATTTGCTCATCTTTACTTGTACTTAACTTTGATAAATACCTACATCTATTGGTGGCAAAATGATACATAAAATGGAAGCATAGTAGATATGTGTAAGCATCCTTCACCTAGGGGACAGAAGGGCCTTGAGGATGGAGTTTGTTGCTAATTTCATAGGTTTATATTAAACTCAGTCATAACAGAGTAATCAGATACTTCAGAAAATTGAACTCTGTTCATTTTCCCCTCCAAATTAAATAAATCCCAGTTTTGTATCTTTCATATTAGCCAAGCATTTATTTCTCACTTTCTTCCATCATATTTTTAGCACTTTCTTAGGCTTTTTCATTGCCATCTTGACTGTTGGTAAGCTGACCTAGCCAGAATTTGAGATGGCTACCTCAACAAAGAGAACCAATTTCAGTTTCTTTTCCATCTCCAAAATAGCCACTGAGAATCACGTTGCCTTTGGGGCAGAGAGCCTTCATTCAGTAACACATTTCCTAGAAATTTTCTGGTTCCTTTATTTGTTCCTCCTGCTTGTTTGTCCTTTGTACCTTGCTTTTATTTATTCTGAATTGTATTCTATTTTTTGGTCACAATTCTCCCTCAACCAACAGGTTAAGCCCATTACAATTCTCTGAGAAGTCTTGCAGAGCCTTTACGGAGACTTTTTCAGAAGTATATAATTATATTATCTTCACAGAAGATAGCTTCCTGAAATAACAATGATATATACATGTGTCTCGGTGCATTGTGTTGAAGTCACCTCTTTGGGCTGATTCTGAAGTTTCTCCCCCACATCAGCCTGAATTCCTTATTCCCAGGAGCAGAAGCTTGGGTCACATCCTAGCTTTTGATTGGATATGTTTGGACTCTGCATTAGCGTGTTCAATAAAATTGTCTCTTCTGGCATGTTTCTGTCTTTAAGAATGCCGCGTTATTGGAAATTTAGCAAAGTGTTCCTACGTAAGATGTGCACATCAGTTGTGAGCTGTTGGGCAAAGCTAACGTTATAATAGGTGTGGCCATAGTAACTAAGTACTATGTATTAAAATAGGCAGAAGCAAATCAGAGAAAAGAGGAATTGTGTTAGTTTTCTTATTGCTGCTGTAACAAATTATCCCCCAATTTATTCTGTCTTACAGTCTGGAGGTCAGAAGTCCAAAATCAGCGTCACTGGGCTAAAATGAAGGTGTCCGCAGGACTAGTTCCTTCTGGAGGCTCTGAGGGGAGAATTCATGTCCTTCAGTCACATCACTTACTCACTCTCATCTCCTGCCTCCCTCTCAAAAGGACCTTTTGCAATTACATTAGGCCCACTCTGATAATCCTGGATAATCTCCCCATCTTAGGATCCTGAACTTAATCACATCTGCAGTCCCCTTTGCCATATAAGGCAACACGTTCGCAAATGGCCCTGGGGATAATGAAGTGGACGTTTTTTGGAAGCCATTATTCAGCGACCACAAACATGACTTCTCCCTCTAGTGACAATTTGTTTGACTTCTGCTGTTGAGGTTGGGCTGGCTTGATGGGGTGAGGACATATTTGTGGGTGGGCCTGCCGGTTGGCCTGCAAAGAGTCCATGCCCAGCTCCCTGCCTGCTGTTCCCTGCGGTGACAACCAGATCTCGCTGCCTCCATGAGGCTATCAGGCATGTCGCATGGTGCTCCGGGGCCACACCGCTGTTCCTAAAATGTGTGCCAGCCACGGTTTCTCACCCTGCCTTCTTTCCTTTTCAGCATTGTGTAGTGTCGGGAGGTCACCGTGTAAGCAAGCTGAGAGGGAAACTGAGGCAAGATGTCGGGCCGGAGTGGGAAGAAGAAAATGTCCAAGCTGTCCCGTTCAGCCAGGGCTGGTGTCATCTTCCCAGTGGGGAGACTGATGCGTTACCTGAAGAAAGGGACATTCAAGTACCGGATCAGCGTGGGTGCTCCCGTGTACATGGCAGCGGTCATCGAGTACCTAGCAGGTAATGTGAACACAGAGCAGGTAACCCACTCCCATATCCCACCCCCCTCGGCTTCTCTCACACTGGCCGGGAGGGGTGCTTGTCTCAAGGCTACTGTCAGTGGTAACGGGATTTCAGTTGCCTGCTTCGCTAAAATCAATTTCTGTGGGCTTTGGGGAGAGAAGAGAGCATAAGAAGGACAGATGAGCAACACGGGAGGAAGAGAACCTTCAATAAAGTGGCTTTTCCAGACCAGCCCTGAAAAAGGTGTGTCTTACTTTAGGCAAATGCAATATGTAAAAATCTAGGTACCTGAAGAAGAGAAACTACAGGGAGGTTGGGGGTTTACTATTTTGTAAAAAGGTGTCTGCACTTCACATCAAAGTCCTCTTTAAACATCGATTCTCCTGGTGTATAAAACCAGGACTCTGTCCATAAGTTAAATTGACCTGAGCATCAAAAGCATCTTCATTTGGTTCTGTGAAGCCAGTAATGTTCCAATTTTGCTCTCCTTTACAGAAGTGGTTCTCTGTCTGTAGTGGGCATGTAAAAAATAGTTTCCCATATTGATTGTTAAAATTATTTTTTTAGTAAGAGATGAGATTTTTGCTCTGTGTGTACTTTATATATTTGAGTAAATTTCTATTTAGTTGTTGTTGTTGTTCTTGTTCTTTTATGTCAGTTAAATAGAAACCATACTTCACAACTTCAAGGGTGCTTTTCTATAAAAAATATAAAAGTAAAAATTTATGTAAATAAGTGTGATTGGTTCATTAAAGGAATCATTTTAGCCATGAGCATCAATGTCTCTGACTTTGCCCAATGTTAACAAAACCCCAGGCACCAGGGCTAAATCCTTTGGGAAGTCCACTGGGAAAAAAGCAGACCTCCCCAAACTGTCCACCCAGAAGCTGAGTCCTTTGCAGCCACATAGCATGAAAACCCCAGGTGTGGCAGGGCTGGACCCAGTTTCTGTCCCAGGTCCCTACCTTCTTCCTGCTTCTCCCTCAAGAGCAATCTCTTCTTTAAATGCTCCATCCTGTTGTGCTTCTCAGTCTCTGTTGCTCACCAAGCCATGTTACTGGTGAAAGGTTTGCCTTGATTCACCCATGGAAACCTTCTCCCCCCCCCCCGACCTTCTGTCAGGAAGACCTCGATACCTTGAGCCTGTCCCTTATTGTGAAATGAAAAGCTTGTTCCTAGACTGAAAGATTTTTAGGAGGATCGTTTAGGAGGTTGGAGAGGTCTGAAGGCCCTGAAAGTTGATTGCAATTGAATCAAGTGTGATAGAGCAGTGCATTACAAAGTAGGGTCACTCTGGGGTCTTGTTGACAAGCTTTGAGGTGGGGCCTGAGACTCTGCATTTCTAATGAGTTCCCAGGTGAAGCTGATGATGCTGGTCCAGGGACCACTCAGAGGAGCAAGATGATAGCCAGTCTTTTAGCAGCAGGCCCAAAAGCTTGGGGAATGCATGTTTGAAATTCAGGTTCCTGGCTATATCCCTCCCCGGGTAGTCTGACTCACTGGTCTAGGGTAGAACCCAAGAATCTGATGGAAAAATCTACTGGTTCTAGTATGGAGAGGAGGGACTTTGAGAAAGATGAATGAAGCTTTAAAACAACCTCTTAGGTTTTTTTCTTTTCTTTCTTTCTTTCTTTTGTGTTGTGTGTGTGTGTGTGTATGTGTGTGAGGTAACCCTTGGTTGACCTCATAGATTGCAAGGACCTTGTCAGTTTACAATCCCTAATTTGTTGCGCCTACAGCACTTGGTCTTCCTAGGTGGTCTCCCATCCAAGTACTAACCAGGCCTGACCCGCTTAGCTTCTGAGATCTCTTAGATTTCTATCACCCACTGAGACTGGAAAACACTAGGTAGTTCAGATATCCCGCAGCCTCCAAATGGGGAGCTGAGGTTCCCTAAGGTCCTTTGACCCCACACTGTGCACTTTCTGCTACACTACACTGCCCATTATAATGTCTACTTGGCAAAAGTCTAACCTTCATGCATTATAGAGCAAAATTTGGCCTTTTTCATCACTGGCATCTCTGTTTGTCTTTAGTTCAGATAAAAGCCTTATTTTCTTATTCATTCATTGGCAAATATTTGTTAAGCATCTATATGTCAGTGCACAAACTAAGTCCTCAGATACTCCCCAGAAATAGGATTGCACTGTTGTATGATTTGTATTTGTCCTGATTAGAGCTCCCAGCTCCCATAGCAATGTCTACTATAGCCTGAATACACACTCTGACTTGAGCCAGCAAAGAATTATAGTATCTCCCAAAGAAGAGCACCCTATTTCCCAAACCAATTTCTCATAATTCTCCGTTCATTCAACAAACAATTATTGAACACCTACCATATGCCAGGTATTGTTCTAGATGCTGAGGGTACAGCAGAGCCCAAGATAGACAGGAGTCCCTGCCCTCAAGCAGAAAACATTCTGGAGAGGAGGAACAGCAAGCAAATAAGTGGAGTGCATGCGTGCATCAGGTGGTGCCAAGTGCTAAGGGACAAATAAAGCAGGAAGGGACAGATAGGGTATTCCAGGAAGGAGGGAGGGGAGTTGTACATAGAGCCAGTCCAGGAAGGCCCTGCTAAGGGGGTGGCATCTGCAGAAGGCCAGGGAGTTGGCCCGCAGATGTATGGGGGCTGGATCTCCAGGTCAAGAGAAGGGGGTTGCTGGGAGTTGTGGAGAACGGCAGTGGAACCAGAAGGCTGGAACCGAGGAGGGGGCATGGGCTGTAAATAAGCCCAAGGGAGAACAGGCTGGTGGGAGGACAAGAGTTAGCGATAGGACTCTGGAGCGTTTTGAGCAGAGGCAGAAGTGATCTGACCCTGGGGAGGAGAGTACAAGGGTGGAAGCAGAGGAAGCAGCTGGAAGGCTGTTGCAGAGATCCAGCGAGAGACGTGGTTGGGGAGTGGGCAGTGAGGCACCACGAAGTGGTCAGAGTACGGATATTTTTGGTGGGCAAAGCCGACAGGATTTGCTAATGAGTTGGACATGAAATGGAAAAGAAGATGAGCACCTAGAAGGATGCCATTGCCAATAATATGCCCTCCCACCACCCCGACTCCAGCATTCACCCTGGGTCGGATGGAGAATGGGAAGTTTGGTGTTCTGAGGCCCAGGCCTGTCTTCTCTGTGTCCCTTCCCTTTCTTTTGTGCTTTTCCTCCCGTCCGAACTCAGGCAGGAGTTGAGAGAGTACAGGCTTGATCAGATGTCAGTTGAAATCTGGTTTATTGATTCACCAGCTCTGTTACCTTGGGCTAATGCCTGAATCCTCTGAGCTTCCAGTGTTTTTCGAGCTTCAGGTATGTCAAATGTCTGACGCATAGGATGCATTCTGTAAATGCTAATTCTTCTCTCCTTTCTATTAAGAGCCGATGAAATCATTCAGGGCAAAGTATAATGACTAATGCCGTTAAGGTGTTATATTTTGGGGCTGTATTTGCATTTTAATGAGATGGGACATTTTAAGCCAAAGCACTGAATCATTATTAGTGGAACTGCAGGCCATTGTTGAACAAGTAAAGGGTGATTTTTTTAGTTTTCAATTTTTGTTTTTAGGTGGAGGCATCAATTGATATTATTTAGGAAAGGGTGTTCAAAGTGTGAAAGGTGTGTAAAAGCCTCCTGTCACCCTTGAATGACCTCTAGCATTCATGACACAAAAATTGACTGAATTTCTCCTTTGGTTCAGGCCTGAAAGATACAATGGAAACAGGCAGACGTGGTCCTGCCTTCGCTGGGCTTACCTTCTAGCAGGGCAGACAAGCATTAAGCACATCACAATAAGATAACTTGCATGTTGGTCAGGGAAGCTAAAGAAGCTTTGGGAAGTTGCGGGGCGGGGAAGGGAGGGCACAGGCGAGTCTCCTCCTAAACAAGCAAGGCTTTTTAAGTTCTAAACCAGGTTATCAACCCTGGTTTTTCTCAAATTTATTGATTCAAAATCCTGATGCCTGGGACTGCCCTCAGAGATTCTGGGGTATGTTCAGGGTTTTTTAAAGCTCCCTAGATGATTTTGATGGGCAGCCAGAGTAGAGAATTAATAGGAATTAACTAGATTAAGATGGAGGGATTGAGCTGAGGGAGATTGTCATGTTGAGGAGGAACAAAGGTGAAGACCTGAAGTTTAGAAGAAGTGTGTAGCCCCTTCCAGAAACTAGAGGAAGTTCTGTGTACCCGGAACAAGCTGGGAAATGATGGGACAGGAGGGTGGGGGTGTGAGTGAGATGGGGAGGGGGCAGGTCCTTGAGGGCCACAGGCGGAATGTACACATTTTGCCTCACACCAGGGGAGAGGGGATAGCATTCTAGGGGCATCACTGGGGCTTTTTAGGTGGAGAAGGTTAGCAGGAAGCAAGATAAGATCGGTGTCCAAGAAACCAGTGGTCTGCTTTAGAGAAATGACAGTAGCCAGGACTAGGGGTGTGCAGTGAGAAGGAGTGGACAGTGTGGGAGATATCTGGAGGGCAGAATCAGCTCTGCCCAGTAATGGATTGGCTAAGCGGGGAGGGACATCAATGGCAGCATGACTCTTTCAGCTTTGAGCTGGCTGCTTTCTTTCAAGCCAAGCAGTGTGGGTTGAGGAGTAGAGATGTGGACTCGGAGACAAGAAGATGGAGAATTTGTATAAGGAGTCTGGCCAAGAGGAAGGGAAGAGGAAAGTAACTGTTGTGTGGCAAATGGTACCTGTAGTTGAAGTAGGAAATGGTGGGGGAGAAACGGGATGCAGGGTGAAGGGCTTGGTTTGAGACCTATAGACTTTTGGTGTCTACAAGATACCCAGGAGGGCAGAGTGGTTAGGGACGCTGGATTCTGCCTCTGCCACTTATCGGCTTAGAACCATTAGACATGTCACTTTACTCTCATAGTGTCATTGTGAGAATTACTTAAAATAATGCCTGAAAAGTGCTTAGCACTACTCCAGGCACATGGTAGCAATTCAGTCCATGTGACTGTTGCTGTAATTGAGTGAAGACCTACTGGGCATGTGTGGAATCCAGGACGGAGCTGTAAGCTAGAGCTACAGATGTACGTATCTTGAGCGGACTGCAGTAAAGGCTGTGGCAGTAAGTAATGTCACCCAGAGAGAGAACAGCAACAGGACTGGGGAGCCCAGGCCCAGCCCGAGCACTCCTGGGTTTATGAGCCGGGTAGGAGGGTCTGGGCGTTGAAAGAGGCTGAGGAGAGCAGCCAGAGGAAAGGTGGAAGAGTCGGTGCCCTAGAGACCAAGGGAAGGAGAGGGAGTCAGTAACCTTCAGGGATCGCATCATTGAACCAGACAAGGACAACAGATCTAGCCACCTCTAGGTCATGGCAACCTTATTGAGGACGGTGCGCGTGGTCAAAGCTGAACTGCAGTGAGCTGGGGAGTGGGAAGTGTGGACAGGAAACAAAGTGAGTAGGGACCCTTCTAGGGAATTTGGCCCAGAAGAGGGAAATGAGAGGGGACGACAGCAGGTGGCATGGGAGGCGGGTGAGGGGGTGACACAGGAGAGGCTCAAGCCTGTGGTCTTCAGATTCTGTCTTTGATTTCACTAACCATGCCTGAAATTTAGCATTTCCTTCCTTTATGAATGTGGGCAAAAAACCACAGTAGTGCCAGCAACACCTGAGACTTTTTCAGCAATTGAAACCACTGACATTTTCTTACTATATTTGCATTGTTATAGCTATCTAGAATATCATTTACACTTATCATTACTTCAGAATCACAGTAGTTTAATAGACCTGCCACTAAATCTTATTATTTGATGTGTTAATAAAGAAGCACATAGCCTATTATAGCCCAGATGTTTTAACACCTTGAAAACTATATTTCGGTGTCATCAGTTTTGTCATACTATGTATTTTTTGCATTTAAAACCTTATCCTGATACTCATTAGAATGGCTGTCATTTAAAAACAAAAAAAACAAATAACAGAATAACAAGTTTTGGTAAGGATGTAGAGAAATTAGAACCCTTATGCATTGCTCACAGGAATGTGAAATGGTATACTTGCTGTAGAAAATTGTTTGGTGGTTCCTCAAAAAGTTAAAAGAATTATCATATGATCCAGTAATTCCACCCCTCGGTATATACCCAAAAGGATTGAAATTAGAGACTGAAACAGATAACTTATACACAGTTATTCACACAACATTATACACAATGGTCAGAAAGTGGAAACACCCCAAGCATGTAGCCTAGCTCACATCTCCGATGTAAATAAGGACAAACGGACTGAAAAAGCAAGCCACAAATTCTGGAAGAGAATTTTGTGTATATCAGCAACAGATATGATGTAAATGTAAGATATTGAGAATAGTTTATCATCTTATGGTGAAAATATTTTGTAATATATTATTAACTGACAGGACAAATAGGGTTGAATTTCAAGGCACCTTATGAAATTATTGTGTAATGTAGAAACCCATCATTTTCAGACAATTGAGCCTATCCATTTAACACCAAGCATTTTTTTACCTAATGATATTTATTACACTTGCATTTTGAAAAGATCACTTTGGCAGCTTGGGCCACATGTATGGTGGTGCAGGTTGTACACTGCACAAGGACGCACATTTAAGGGAGTATCATTCACACCGTGGACCTGAAAGAACTGTATATTTATTATGAGCATTTCCAGCAGATGGCGGTAAAGGGTCTTCTTATAAGGAAATCAGGGAAGTAAAGTATCTTGAGGAAAGTGCATCTTTTTCTATTCTGCACAAAGGCGCCTATGGCCTTGTTGGCATGGATCTGGAGGAGGACAAAGCTGGGAGCTAGGAAACCATTTAGACAGCCATTACAATTATCTGGGCCGGAAGAGAAGAGAGTCTTAACTCAGGTCATGGCAACAAGCTTGGAGAAACGGGGCAAAGGTGTGTGAGATTGATGAGGCTGGGAGGAGGGAGGGAGGAGAAAAGGGAGGGGAAGGGAATGACTCCTGGGACTGCATGTAGATGGAGCTGCCAGTCCTAAGGTTGAAGGTCCGAGCAGGTTTGGGGTGGGGATGAACTGGATTTGGTGGTGTGGTGAGTTTGATTTACCTGTGGAACACCCAGGTGAGGCATTCCAGGTGACATCACGGCAGAGCAGAAGGTGAAGACCTGGCCACCTGGGCAGGTGGATGGAAACGAGTCATAAATAGTCTGGGTTCCCACAGAAGAATGCATAACCTAAGCAGAGCAGAGAGCCCGGACAGAGCCCCATGGGCACTGTTACCCAGTGGGCAAGTGGGCAAGAAGGGGTGGGAAAAGGAGACAGTGTGGAAGGAGTGGCCACTCACTCCATGCCCTCTGTTCCACTCCTCCCTTTAATGTGGTATTTCTCGCCTACTGGGAGCTGGGACTTCCGGTGTTCATTTGGAGTGTGTACGAAATGAGAGGACACTGGCTCTTCCAAAATAATATGCATGGTGAGCCTTCCGACATCCTTTTTGGTTACAGTAATCACTCTTTTTACTACCAGATACTCAGCTGCATTCCAAATGGTTACTGTTGCAGGAAGTAAGACTTCCAAGAATTGAGAGGTTTGCTATGAAGTTTATAAAGTTCCGTAGGTGTCTCCATCACTTAATAGAATACTGATCCTCCCACAAAATTTTCAGTGAAATAAGTGTGTGCTATAAAAATCCAGTTTTTCTGTTGACTGCCAGTAGAAGAATACTTATGTTCTCAAGATCAATAAAATCACTCAAGAATGTAGCAACTCTAACCTGGAAACGTTGGTGTGAGAATTAATTTGCAGAGATTTAACACTTTTCATTATGGAAATGCCATATAAATATTTAACCCTAATGCTTATTTTATAGTTCATGTGCATATATTTGTCAGAACAGCATTTGAAAATATTAATGACTAACGTTATTTCAAACATTTGAATGGTGACTTCTCTGTCCCAAGGAATGCTCAGACTAAATATCCAACAGAGGAAAGAACTCCTTGTATTAAGAAGCTGCTTTGTCTGTTTTGTTTTGTTAAGAAAATAAAGCTCTACCTCTGCTTTTTACACTAGAGCACATGATCGTGGGTTTTTTTCTTATCACTGATTTTCGAAGGGCTTGTCCGGGAGTCCAGCTGCACCCGAGCCTCACCTTGTGCCAGCTTCGTGCCACCTGCTGAATCGCTGCCTTTAGTCTCCTGTGCTGTGTTTGATTCTGGCAGATATTCTGTCTCTGAAGCTCATGTCTGTGCATCTGTCTGTCAAGCTGAATATATCCTGACCTTTGGGGACTTCTGAAGGTTCCAAGGATGTTGGGCTTCCCATTAGCCCTGCCTCTCATGCGGACGACTAATTTAATGAACTTGGGACATGCGGGTGACAGAGGCTGGAGAGTGGTGGTCCGAGATGCTAAATTAAATTCGATTGCTCAGAAGCTTAAAATTTGAAGGCTCTTTGGTTCCCCCACCCATTTAGGAAAAGGGGCAAGTGGAGTGCCCTTCTGCTCAAGTGTGGGTCCCCTGAGATGAGCGGGTGCAGGAAACTCCTTTTAATTTCGAATGATGGAGAGCTACAAATTTTAACCCAGAGTCATAAAGCAAGCCTGTTTATCGAAAGCTTTATAACTGCATTTCTTTTCAATGGGTACAGTTTTTAAGAGAAAGAATGGGTTGAGCAGCAGTCTGAATGCGCCAAACCAGTTTATCTAATATGGCATTGATTTCAAATACTCTGTCCCATTGTCCCAACAAGTATGTTAACACTTTTCACAATGCAGTGCCCCAATCTTTGATTAAGGTAACAACCACTCTATAAAGAAATTGTTAGTAAACACAATATTCATCACTTAATAACCTGAAAAGGATGTGTGAGGTGAATTAGCAGTGATTTAGCACGTTTCATTATGGAAATGCCATATAAATATTTAACTGTAATGCTTATTTTATTCTAATTTTTTGTTAATTATATTTGCTTAGTTAATGTGGCATACTTATGCCAAGTTTTTATTTTATGAATGATGGCAATTTCATGTACTATTTTGTTTGAAATTCGGTTGATTGTAAAGACTCAGACAGAATTATCTGTTAATATTAGGGTTTAGTATTTGTGCTATTGAACCAGCAAATCCCCAAGACGCACACATGCATGCCGTCCACACACATCACACACTACAAATTTATGCACACATGCATATACACACACTTCCTCCCATGTATTAGTGAGACAGCTCATTGTCACAGTGTCTCCAGCTTTCTAAGGGAAAGAATTTTTCTTTATAGACTCATTTATACTTTTGAAGGAAGACAAAATTGATTTAGCAGAGCATCTTTCCTAAATTGAAGAAGAAAGAAAAATAAAATAAGATAAAGGATGACGGAGAAAGCATACAGATAAAATAAACCAATTCTATAGATTTAAAATTTTTTTGACTAAAAAATTTTGATAGCTCGTGAAGTAGTTTTAGGAAAATTCCTTTCTATCAATTTTTTCGCATTTACAAAATGACATATTTGTTAGAGCCATGAATAGGTCCTGAGGGATATGTGGAAAACCCCAGAGCCCCAACATACCTTTCTTCTTAGGTCTCATAGGTATCCCCACTAGGAATTCACTTCTCAGGTTAAGCATTTCTTTGTCCCATAGTATAAGTCAATTCTTTCCTTGAGGACAAGAGAGTCCTGGGACATCAAGTGAAGAGGAAAAAGAGATTCTGAAAGAGGTCCCAGTGGGTACGAAAGACAGACTTTACCTACATGACTGTTCCCTTCCAGGATGGCCCTTCTGTCTGTACACTGAAAGAAGCTCAGGTCCTATTTAGGGTTCTGTTTGGGTCAGGATTAACTTCTCCTGACAGTGGCTTAAACAAGAGAGTTTCTTTTTCTTTCACACAAAAGAAGTCTATAGGTGACAGTCCAGGTGGTAAGGAGGCTCCACTGTCATAAGAGACTCTAATTCCTTCTATCTTGTTGCTCTATTATCCACAACTTCTTCCTCTTGGTCAAAGATGGCTGCTCAGATTTCAGCTATCATGTCCTCAGTTGGCCAGTAGAAAGAAAAGAAGGTCACAGTCCCTTCCTTCATGGGTGGACACTTCCCAGAAATACCATACAACACAACTGTTTGCCTTCCATTGGCCAGAACTTAGTCACATGACCATAGTTAATAAACAATGGAGATTGGGAAATACTGTCTCCATTACTTCCTGTGGTTATGGGCTCAGTAAAAAATCAGAAGTCCACAAACTAAGGAAGACGGAGGTCAGTTAAGGTCAAGAGACAACTAGAAGACTTTGTCACAGGATCACATATCAGGTCTTGCTAAATATCTTACTTGTCTGTAATCTGAGTTCTTTTCAGCTTTCTGGATGTCTTTCCAGGCCCAAACATAAAAATCACAAAGAATATATTTGATCAAACTCAAGGACCATTTCCAAAGAAAAGTTTTAGAAAATTCAGACCCCGTTCTGTGATTGCCTATTAACTCCCTGCCTATAATTCAGCGGAAATTCTAGAATTGGCTGGGAATGCTGCAAGGGACAACAAGAAGGCTCGCATAGCCCCCAGACACATCCTACTGGCAGTTGCCAATGATGAGGAGCTCAATCAGGTATGTCTGAAGCACATATGCCACCAAGTGGATTTGCCAAACACACTACTGCATGTGGACCTGCTTGGCTACAAGCATTCCTGCTATAGTTCCCAGTCACATTTATACCAAAACATTCAGATCATATAAAAGAAGAACCAGTTCTGCAGTCATATCATTCAGAGTCAAAGTAAAATGCCTCTGGAATAGATCTTGTTATATATTCTGGGTCCGGCCAGACCGCCTTTTTCTCTTTAAAAGAGCAAGCTCATGTGATGCCAGGGAAGGTGAAGTGCACACATGTTATTCTTCAGTTTCTTCACCCAAATTTTGTTGATGATTTATTTCGATGAGGGCCATAGTCCTTCTTTATGTGTTAGAGCTGAGCCTATATATTTTAGAACTGACTGCAAAGTGAAGTGAATGTCCCTCAACCCCAAGGATGCACAAGGTGACAGGTCAATAGTATAAGAATTTTTATTTGTACTTATTTTCTCATCTCATGTTCTCAAACTGTGGTGAAGTGATTCTTATTTCCAATCTATCATGGACTGATAATTTCCAAAAATACAATTTAAAAATTACTAGAAAAATAAAAAACAAAAAATACAAACTACAAGCCACAATTTTTTTATTAGATCCAATAGGTATACAATACCTCTGTCAATTTTCCTTAAAAGTCTCTATTCTCTCCTTGTGATTTCTGTACTTCATCACGGACAGGCAACTAACAGTTTGTGGACCAGCCCTGGCTGCAGACCACACTTGGAGTGACGCTGCTTTAGGATGTGCAGAATGCTTTAGTAGAGTAGTCCATGTCGATTAGCTAAAGTAAACAGACATCAATTAGGAGGTGCCTGGTCAAACATATTTTACTGATGGAATGCGTGATCAAAAGAGCGTTTGTCCTTAACTGGGTCTAGCCCCAGCATTGACCTTTGAACCTCACTTTGTCAAGCTGTGCTCCCCACATGTGAAGCTCTTCATCCTCTGTTATGTCTGGAATTCCAGAGCCTGGGGAAACATCACTGGTTTCAACTTCTGTACCCTTTCATTTTGCTTTGCTTGTTTTGCTTTCTGTGCAAGATCATGGGAGGCCTTGATACTTACAGGGACAGCTCTGCAAGTGAAACGGAAAATCAATTAAACCCTGCATTATGCAATTTCTTTGGGAAAGCAAAGACCAGATTTAACCCTCGTTTTGCCAACAGTTAGAACTGTTAAGTCCATGCATTTCTCTCTTCAGCTGCTAAAAGGAGTGACCATCGCCAGTGGAGGCGTCCTGCCCAGAATTCACCCTGAACTGCTGGCCAAAAAGCGAGGGACCAAAGGCAAGTCGGAAACCATCCTCTCCCCGCCCCCAGAGAAAAGGGGAAGAAAGGCCACATCAGGAAAGAAGGGGGGCAAGAAATCCAAGGCTGCCAAACCACGGACGTCCAAAAAGGTGAGCCCGATTGTATCTGTGAGCCAAGGACTCTGAGAAGGAGGAAAGTTGAATGGTCAAAAGATGAGGGTGTAGCCGGCATCTCTGAAGGACTGGGGCCTCTCCACAGCTTGGCGCTGGGGGAAAATGACAAGAATGTCTGTGGAGAAGAATATGGGGCCCTTGAGACTAGAGCTCTAATCATCAGGCAGCGTCTACTAGAAATCTCCAAACCAAAGTGCAATGGTTTTCAAGTCTCCAGATCCCTTCCACTGCCCCTGCCAAAATCTTAAATGAGGGGCGATAACTTGGAACTCTGCTTTTCGGAGCTCCATGTTGCACACTAAAATATTTCTAGTCTCCCCTAGATAGTCACGTCCAGTCAATGGGATTTCAGGTGTTTTGGGTAACCTGGTATGCTAAGTAGTTATAGCTCAGAGATGCCCTTTGTGGAATAATACTTTCATATGCTGCCCAGCATGGTAACCACTGGCTATTTCAATTTGAATTTAAGTCAATTTATTTAATTAAATCAATTTACTTAATTAAATTAATTAAAACTAAATCAAATTTAAAATGCGTTCCTTGGTCGCACCAGCCGAGTGCTCAGTCGCACTAAGCAGCACAGTTGGACATTTCCATGACCGCAGGACGTCCCATTGGACAGCACTGCTTCAGGGGTTGTCAAAGTTTCATTCCACAGGACTCTGTGACAACATGAAAGATTATATAAGGGCTCGTGCACTGCCACGGTGCCCCAGGAAAATCCTAGGGAGAAGAGGGGCTGAGCAGTGTGCTCAGATGACCCCATTTGGTTTTGGTGCTTGTCATCAGAAGCCGTAGGTGTTGCAAAGAGCAAGAATAACACCTGTGTCCAGGTTTGAGTGAGGACTACAGGTACGTTATTCTGTAACACACTTTATTTTTGGCAGCACTCTTTTCTGTCCCTCATATTGCTGTCCTTTGCTTCCCTCCTTGAGAACAACAGAACATCACACCAGACCACTTCCTTTCATATGCAAGTTTGTGGTAGCCATGTGACAATCAAGCCACTTTGGGCTTTTTCTGGGCGATTTCCCATCTGTCCTTCTGATTTCTCTCCACAGTCCAAAGCAAAGGACAGCGATAAAGAAGGAACTTCAAATTCCACCTCTGAAGATGGGCCAGGGGATGGGTTCACCATCCTGTCTTCCAAGAGCCTTGTTCTAGGGCAGAAGGTAATAAAAAGAGTTGTACCATGCTGTAGTAAAGCGCAATTGCATTTTTGTAACCTACTATTTACAAGCAATGCTACCTCCTTCATCCCTGGCTCCCATAATCCGACTTTCACTCTGGTCTTGAATCATTCATTTTTAAACTAAAGAGCTATGGTATTGTCTGCATTGTGAGAGAGAACAAGCTCTTTAGTGCTGAGACTTGTTCACGCTGATGTTGGTCAGCCAAAGGTGAGCATAGAATCTTTCTGGTCAATAGATAGGATGGCATTACAGGTTTTACTCAAAATTTTCCGTGCCCAAGTTATTTCTGTGCCCACCAAAATACTCATAGCTGACTTTGTCAAACAGCGTGGGGAGGTCCACCTTACATGGCTCAATTTAATTTGTCAAAGAAAGGAAATAGAAATATGTTTCTTGAATATCCCTGGGGTTAGAAATGAATTATTTGCCAATAATTTAGTCTGCTTGCCTTTCTCAACTGCAGAAAGAAAACGAACAGGGCTATACTTTTGAATGGTCTTCAGCAGCACAGCAGCAAGCCAGCCAGACATGCAGATAATTCATCCCCACAGCATAAAGTTTATAGAACAGACTATTTATCTATTAAGTCAACTGGGGCTGAAATAAGATACACGAGGAAACAGTTCATCATATTTCTGGTAGCTGAATGTTTGCGGCCTGACGGTGGAACAGTGGCAACCTCTGTTGAAGCAGTTGGGAAGAGCATGTTATAAGAAGGACGTGTATGTGGCAGGGTCTTAATTCATTACAAGCAGCGAAGCAAAGAGATAGAATTTATGTCCCCTCGAGGAGCCATCCGTAGTTACCTGGGCTTTCTCTCACTTATCTAGGTGAACATTAAGTTCTTGTTCACCTAAGGAGATGATGGAGAATGCTTCCGGTCCACTTAGCTATGAGCACACAGGGCATCATTTCACAAGTGTAACCCTAGGATGTAGTCCACAAAAGGCAGAGTGGCCAACCACAGGCAGGTCGGGATCCTGGGCCCATCACTTCTTTCAAGCAAGGTCATTTGTTCTGTATCCCTCCACCAAAAGTCTGTACTGTTCTGGGAAGAATGCAGGGAACTGAAGGGAGAGGAGGGGGCAAGCCCTGGGCTTTCCTCGCAGGAGCTACTCGAAGAATATGTCACCACACACAAGGGCCACCCAGAATGAGAAACGAAGACATAGGCTATAGAGAAGAGGAGATTCCATTTCTGCTCCTGGAAAAGATCTGTCATATGCTGCTAACCTCAGAGTGAAAATCAAATCCACTGAGCTCAAAAAAGCCTACTGTAAACTAAACACCTAGAACTTTAAAATGGTTGCTCCACGTACAGCCCTTTGTGTTGACGTTCAGTATAAATAGTTGAGAGAATTATCAGATATGATGTAAAAGATGAAGATTTTTAATAGGATTTAATTTTTCCCACACTCTTTGTCCTTTCCTCCTAATGCAGCTGTCCCTGACCCAGAGTGACATCAGCCATATTGGCTCTATGAGAGTGGAGGGCATTGTCCACCCAACCACAGCCGAAATTGACCTCAAAGAAGATATAGGTAAGGTCTTGAGACTTTGGTAGAGGTGCCATAGTAGAGCCCACTTTTTGTGCAAGTCTTGTGAAGTTTGTCATTGTCAACTGGATATCCCATGCTTGGGGTCCCATGTCAAATTCTGCCCTTTCTATGTAGTTCAACAGCATTACTTGAGAGTAACTAATTTTGTTTTAAATCTGCAAATGTTTTGGAAATTTTTATTGAATGTTATATACAAACAGATCATTAGTACACAGCTTGGTGAATTTTTCTCAAAGTGAACAAACACATCTTTGTAACCACCAGCACCTTGATCATGAAGCAGAACCTTACCACACCCTAAAAGTCTCCCTTCTCCCCATTCCTAGTCACCATTCTGTCCATGAGTAACCACTATCCTGCCTTCTAACAGCAGAGATGGGTGTCATCTGTTTGGGATTTTATGTAAATGAAATCATGCAATATGTCTTCTTTTGTGTCTGGCTCTTTTTGCTAAACTTTATATTTGTGGAAACTACCCATACTGTTGAGTGTGACTGCATTTGTTCATTTTCTTTGCTGTATTGTATTCCACCATAGGAACATACCACCATTTGTTAATCTAATCCATCCTACCACTGGTGGCATTTGGCTAGTTTCCAGTTCAGACTATATAATGCTTTAAACATTGCTGTACATGTTTTGGGTAAAATTCTACACGTATTTTAAGCTTGAATATTAAGAACGCCATTGGTTAAAGGGAAATGGGCCTCTGGGAAAAGTTAAGTCGTCTTTAAGGCAGGGGCTATCACCAGGCTAAGTGGAGGGGCTTGGGAAGGTAAGCTATCAAGGGTACTAGAAATAATATCATACTCAATGGGCACCGTCTTATCCATTTTCACAACACAGAAGTGGCATGACGTCTTCATTGAAAGAGTAAAATGAGCAAAGGGCTTTGTCCCTGGGATGCAGGGTTTGCTTCAGATAGGTGGCTTGAAGCAATTGCTAGTAGTTCAGCCCTAGATGGCAGCACCAGTGGCCCCAGACTGCCAGGTTCACTTATGTTTCCCACTTGGCAGCAGAAGCTACTTGCTTTGCTGGAAAGAAGATAGGGCAGCACTGGGGAGTGGGGGGGGATTCATTACAGAGATACAGGACTTCTCTTGCACAGAAACAGTGGTGGTGAAAATTCCTTCTTTACTCTTCAAATCCAGCTCAGGTCCTACCAGCTGCACACCTCTGTCGAAAGACTCCCCTGGTGGCCTTAATCTTGAGCTCAGTTTTTTCCTAGCTTTTCACAAGGAAAACAAGTGGTACTATCCTACTCTATCATTTCTGTAGTTTGCATTTTTATATAGGAAAACAATAATGATTTTTTCTTTTTCTTAGGGAGCAGGGTGGTGGTAGAATAGAAAGAATTCTAGTATTTGAGGAAAAACTCAAGCTGAGATCCCAGCAGGGGGTTCTGGAGTCAGCCTGGGTCTGTGCCCTGGATTTTATAAATCACTTCTTAGCTGTGTGATTTTGGGCAGCTTTCTTAGTTCTCTGGACCTCAGTTTCCTCACCTGTCAGTGCTGGGCTCATTAGCATTTGATAAATGATAATCTTTATTGCTGCTGTATTGTTAGAAAGGGTCCCTCCCATGATGATTCTACTACCATTGCCTAAACCAATAACCCCGTGCAAATAAGGCCTTGATTTATTCTTTTTAAAACATTGTATGTTATTACCAGAAAGTTCAAGCCTATACAAAAATAGCAGAGGAGTATAATGAAACCCAAGGCACCCAGTTGCAATAATCATCAACCCATGACCAAGTCTTTTTCAGCTCTGCCCCACACACATCCCCCGCCAGATCATTTTACCTGTGAATATTTCAGAATAATGAGGGCTTTTTTTTTTTTTTTTTTTTTTTTTTGGCGAGGCAACCCTTGGTTGACCTCACAGATTGCAAGGACCTTGTCAGCTTACAATCCCTTATTTTTTATTTTTTACACCTACAGCACCTGGTCTTCCTAGGTGGTCTCCCATCCAAGTACTAACCAGGCCTGACGCTGCTTGAGGGCTATTTCTTTTAACGACATAACCATAATACCATTATCACAACTAAAAAATTTAATATCATTAAATATCAGTCAGTATTCAAATTCCAGTTATGTCATAAATGTCCATTAATTTTTTTTAATTTGCTTATTTGATTCAGGATCCAAATAAGTCTACATATTGCAATTGGTTGATAAGCCTCTTAAGTTTTTTATAACCCATACCTTCCAATATCTCTCTCTCTCTCTCTCTCTTTTTTTTTTTTTTTTTTTTTTTTTTTTGCAATTTATTTGTTGAGGAAGCCGGGCCATTCATTTTTTCCTGCAGGGTTTCCCACAGTCTGGATTTTATTGATTGCATCCTCCTGATGCCGTTAAAACATTTTTTTTCTTTGTCTTTCTTATAAGTTAATAGTTGATCTAGAGGCTTAATAAGATTCAGGCTCAAAAATTTTTGGCAAGTCAACCTGATCAAATGGGATGTTCTTCCATCAGGAGGCACATAAGGTCTGGTTGGTTGTCTCCTGTGGATGCTTCTTCTCTAGGTTCTCGTTCAATAGAGCCTGCAAAGTGGGGATGTTTTCATTCTAGCATTCCTTCTTCATTTCTTCATTAGAATGCTTCCACGAGGAATAAGTCCCCTCATCAACTCTCTGGGCTGCTTTATTCTTAGGAGTCCTCAGGGAAGAGGGTGCACTCACCTTGCCTTTTACATGTTCCCATCTGACCCCTGACCTGAGTGAAACAGCTTAAACCTATTTCCCCTACTCCTCAGCATGGACTTGGCTACCAGCTTTGATTACCTGGCCTCCTCCAGGCTTCTGTGATCACACAGATCGACACTGGCCAGGAGTCTGAGGGCCTGAAAGGAGACTTCAGGATACTCGGCATAGACCACGATCATCATTTCCAAATTCTATCATTGAAACCCAAGCACATTGATGAAGAAGCCTCCTCCCAGGGGAGAGCGGCTGCTGGAATTGACATTTTTTCTAATTGGTCTGCACAATGCACTGTGGCTCTCCAAATAAACTTGAGTGTCTGAGTGTGGAGTGAGGAGGCTCCATCACCGGCCTCTAGGAAAGCCTCTCAACTGAATAATAATACTAATAACTATAAAGAGAGAAAGCGAAACTTGCCCCAGACATCAGATCACCAAATTCAACAGAAGATGGAAATACATGAGAGGAAATACCTCACCTCCCACCAGACATGGCAGTCATCTGGTCTGGACAAAATACCATTTTGTCATCTCAGAGGCATGAGGATCCCCTGGGGCACATAGGTGTGGTTCATGCTGGGCCAGAGGTAGAGTCCTGTCTCCTGGGGTTCCTTGAAATATTGAGTAGGGAATTACCTTAACGTCAAATACTCAAGGACTCTCCCAGCAGGAAGGTCCTCAGCGATTAGTGTCTCAAATCTCTGCATTTTTCCATTGAAAATTGAGGCCCAGGTGGGGGGACAACATCCAGGCTACTGTGGGCCTGTGTCTGTCCTTTGATCCCAAGGACTTACAACACATTGGTGGTGGTGAGATGGGAACAGGACCCAGAGCTCTCCACCTAGGGATTCCTGCCAAACCATCGGTCATCTCGGGTTTGGGCTCCCCATTGAGACTGCATCCACAAGGGTGGCTCTGAAACTAGGCTTAGAAGCTGATAACAAGAGGGTCTATGAGATGCCCTGCAGTGTGGAATGCTGCCATCACATTCAAGACACTGAATTTAACCAACACAACGCAGGTACTAAACCCAAAGAAGAGAACACTGGAGCCTCAATTAAAAAAAAAATTCATCTTCAGGATTCGTGTTATGAGACCACTTTATGGCCAAATCATCCCTTAAAAGGTCCTTTAAAAGAGTTTACTAGAATATAAGTCCTACTACAGCAGTTCCCAATCTTTTTGGCACCAGGGCCGGTGCTCCTATGAGAATCTAATGCCTAATGATCTGAGGTGGAGCTGAGGCAGTGATGCTAGCGCTGGGGAGCGACTCTAAACACAGGTGAAGCTTCGCTTGCTCTTCCGCTGCTCTCCTCTTGCTATGTGGCCCAATTCCTAATAGGCCATGGACCAGGACCGGTACGGTCTGTGGCCCAGGTGTTGGGGAGCACTGGCAGAGGCCAGAGACCCCTGCCACCAGTGACCACTGGCAAACCAGGATTTCAGTTGCAAAGTTTGATTCCTACTTTCCAAATGTGGTTTGTTTGTTTCTGGCTTAGTAAAAGTATGTCAAATGGTGTAACTAACAATATTGAAAAGAGCAACCACAGTGGCTTCCCCTTGTTCTCCTTCACAGGTAAGGCCTTGGAAAAGGCTGGGGGAAAAGAGTTCTTGGAAACAGTAAAAGAGCTCCGCAAATCCCAGGGCCCTTTGGAAGTTGCTGAAGGTAAGTGTGCATTGGGCCTATATTCCCTGCACAGCCTCACCACCTCCCTCTCTAGCTTCACGCACAATCAGTTTGCAAAGCAAATATGCCATAACTAGTCAGAAAGCTATCTTTTTACATTTCAGCAAGTCTTTGTAGATGAGTTCATACACTTTGGGGACTATAAAGTGTCTTGATAGTTCAAGTCAGTTTACATCAGGTCACCCAAAAACAGTCTGTTGCTATTGGGTAACCTCACGTCAAGCAGTCATTCTGCTTCCCCAGCCCTGGCAGCCACCACTCTACCTCTGTCGCATGGATTCACCTGTTCTGGACATGTGAATCAAGTCATACAACATAAATCAAGTCATACAACATGTGACCTTTTGTGTCTGGCTTCTTTCACATAACAATTTTTTCAATGTTCACGCATGTTGTAGCACATATCAGAACTTCGTTCCTCCTTAGGGCTAAATAACATTCCATTTTGTTTATCCATTCAGCACTTGGGTTGTTTCCTCCTTTAGCTATTGTAAATAGAGCCACTGTGAATATTTGTTTACAAGTTTTTATCTGAACACCTGTTTTCAAGCCTATTAGGTAACTTTTTGACAAGCGGGTCCAACTTCAATCCGTGTCCCCACCCACACCACCCCCAGTGACCAGGTAGTCTGTGCTAGCTCCTGCCCTCATGCTGGGGCTCCAAAGATAATAAATCCCACTCCTGCTCTCAAGCACTGGACAGTCTAAGAGGAAAGACAGGCACACAAGTGGCACACAGAGAGATGGGAACAGGACTGCAGTGCTTGCCCTCTGCTTGGAGGAGTTGGGGAGGCTCCATGAGAGTGTAAGACCTACTCGGGGGCAGAGATATCGTGGCCATGAGGGTGTTGTGTGTGAAAAGGCTTGGGTCATGATCCAAGAGGGAGCAGCAGCCGGAAGAAGACCCTATATAGATGAAAGGGGCACCTTTGAAAGCTTACGCTGGGGACTGTCATGATCAGATTTAATGGCTGGAAAAGTAATGGAGGTTCCAGTCAGGAAAGACCATGAGTCTGTGCTCTACAGTCTGCACACACCACTCTCCATACATATAGCAATGAGAGTTTCTTTTTTACAATTTTAAGACAGAGCCACATTGAAATGTGACAAATGTACGTGTGGGCAGGGACGGGAGAGCTACATGTGGCGGCAGTGAGGGAGGTCTAAACTGCGGGCACTGGGCTCCAAGTCTGGTAATATGCAGAACCATCAGGAGGTCAGCTCTTACACAGTGATGGGACTGGAGTCACCTCACCCTTGGAGGGACTGGAGCCAGGCTCAGTGCTGAAAGCAAATGCAGGATAAAACTCCCATGGCTTATAGCTATGACCACCAACCAGGGCTGTGGCTTGTGTGAAATCTGTTTTCTAGGGTAGCTGAAGGCAGCAGGGAGCCCCTCGCCCAGGCCTGGGGCCATGTTGCCCCCTGGCTCAATGTCTGGATCTGCCACACCCTTACATGACCATGAGACAGAGCCCTGAACTGGCCATATAAGATTGGATCTGGGGGTTCTGGGAGAGACACCTAGAAAACTGCCTGACAGAGTGAGAAGGAAAGAAAAAAGAGCTGCTCTACATAGAATGAGAGGCTCCAGCATCCTTCTAAACAGAGTTCCAGAGGCAGAAAATACAAGGTAGAAACGCAGTTTTTAGGCTAAAAATTTTCCAGAATGAAACGCACGAGTCCTCAGGTTGAAAATATTGAGTATAATAAATGAAAATAAATCCAAAACCTGGTCCATTGTGGTAACACTTTAGAAATTTAGAAATAAAGAGAAACTTGGAAAGCAGCCCAAAAGGAAAGACAGATAGTTTGTAAAGACCATCATCCTAACAGCGGACTTCTCGTAAGCAACACAGGATGCTTGGAGATGGGAAAAAAATCTTCAAAGTACGGAAGGGAAAACCTGTCAACTAAGAATCCCACATGGTGCTTTGTTATTATTCAAGACGGAAGGTAGGAAGTGCACAATTCGGACATGGAAAAGTCGAGGGTTAGAAATCCACAGATGCTCACCGAAAGGACTACAGAAGGCCTCACTGGGAGAAACAGGTGAATCCAGAAGGAAGGAAAGGGCTGCAGGGAACAATCACGAGCTAAGAAACGGGTATGAATCTGTTAGATCTAAGTCTCTGTGGCCTGGCGCTGGTAGCCACTGGGGAAGAAGGGACTGGTGAGGGTTAATCTGGAAAAGGATATAATTCATCATGTTCTAGCATCATATTTCATTTAGTTTTACAAAACACCATCACTTGTACAATATGCCCTATTGTATATACCATTTAAAAAGGATAGATTTCCAGATGAGGTGTCTGGAGACCCCACATAAAGCCAGGACATGTTCAGTTTAACAGCAAGCAAGACATGAACTCACCATGCAGAAAGGGCAATAGTATGTATCTTGACCTTGGTATTGGGTGGACCGAGCAGGGGAAAGGCCTCCCTGGAGAATCTGAACCACAAGCCAGTGCTCCTCCAGATTTGTAGCAGAATCCAGGGTGGCCCAAAAACCTCAGGCAGGGAAATCAGTGGGATGTGACCTTGGTCTTGTAGTGTCCCCAGGTGACATAGAAGCAAACACAACTTTTCTCTGGAAGAACACAGCTCAGTCCAGGCTGACTAGCCAGAAAGCTGGATGGGACAGGGTAAGAGGTTGTGGTGGAAATGAAGTGGATGGTCCTGGAATGAGACAAGTCTCAGGAAACCAACTGGTGTTCCAGTGACAGAATGGGAGAAAGAGGAATTGGGTTTCAGGAGTGAGTGATGAATTTGTTGGCACATGGTGGACCTGGGGCACAAGTCGCAACCTGTGTGAATGCCTGCTCCCTGCAGGCGTCTCAGGTATGTAGAAGTAATCAAAAGACAATCCCTGTCTGAGGGCATGTGTGGCCTAGAGCTGTGGCTCCTAACTTACAGAGGGTCCTAAGTCACTAGCATAAGACCTTCACCAGACCTGCTACGTCAGGATCTTGGGGTAGGGAGTGGGGAGTGGACATGTCTATTTGTTAAATGTCTAAAAGCCATTCGTTTCCTATCACTGTAACAAAGCACCATAAATTTAGTGGCTTCAAACAATACATATGTATTCTCATAAGAGTTCTGGAGGTCAGAAGTCTACAAGCAGTGTTCAAAAACTAGAATCAAGGTGCTGGCAGGGCTGTTTCCTTCTCAGAGAAGCTGTTCCTTGCCTTTTTTAGCTTCTAGGCTGCTTCTTTTCCATGGCTCTTGGCAGCATCTCTGATCTCTGCTCCATCATCACATCACCTTCCCCTACCTGACCTTCCCACCTCTTTGTATAGGATAATATCCCCATCTCAGAATCCTTCACAGAATCACATTTGCAAAGTCCCTTTTGCCATAAAGGTGACATTCACAGGTGCCAGGGATTAGGGTGTGGACTTTTTGGAGAGGCCACTCTTCCGCCTACCACAGCCATCGGAGATGATTCTGATGTGTACCTTCGATTAGGAACCATCATGAGTAGGTAGCCTAAACTAGTTGGCAGGCCACTTGAAAGTCACGTGCTGTCACATCATCTGTAAATGCATCTATGTGAAGCTTGTGCCGACTGTCCATAACAATTCCGACACAGCTCCTGCTCTCTGTATATAGATGGAGGCATGGGACGTCTGCTGTCCTGTCGACTTCCCTATCCCCTCTTTGTGCCCCCCACACCTATCAGGTACATGTGAGGTTCGTCCTATCCCCCTGACTCAAGGTGAAGACTAGGAAATAACCTGCGGCATTTCTTTCTCATGTCCCAGCCGCCGTCAGCCAGTCCAGCGGACTTGCAGCTAAATTTGTCATCCACTGTCACATCCCTCAGTGGGGCTCCGACAAATGTGAAGAGCAGCTTGAAGAGACCATCAAAAACTGCCTGTCCGCGGCAGAGGACAAGAAGCTAAAGTCTGTTGCCTTCCCACCCTTCCCCAGTGGCAGGTAAGAGGCACTTCCCCAGGCAGGCAGCAGAGGTTCAGAGTTTATCCTTCCAGTCTTCTCCCTGGGAACCAGCAGCTCTCCCACTTGTTCACATCCATTCTGGCCATTCCAGATGACATGACCAAGGGCTGCCAGCTCAGCCAAGCATGCTAACTGGTGATAGGGCAAGACACCCAGCCTCCATCCTTCAAAAAACATGGAGAGAGGCAGCTTTGGGGAGGAGCGGGAAGCAGAGTACTTTTTTGATAATTCAAAACCCCATTCCCACCAGCTGTTTCTGTTTAGAACACATGATCAGAAAACATCAGGCTTGAAGGCCTCGGTATTCAAAACTTTGGTCCATGGCCCAGCAGCAGTGACCCCACCAGGGTAAAATGCAAAATCTCAGACTCACCCGAACCTACTGCCTCAGAATCCCCAGGGATTCCTGTGCTGCTCTGGAGCAGGAAAGTCAGGAGGCTGAGGCTCTGACATTCCCAGAGACAATAGGCTCTCACTAGGGTTTGCTTTGGGTTTTGGAGAAATGACTGTTCTAACTGGGCACAAGAGCAGTATTTCTGGTAAATAACAAGGATATCTGTCTTCACGTGCAGCATATCCTCTCACATCTGCTCAAAGCCAAAGCAAGTTATTGCTTTAATTTTGAACACCCTCTCGACAGAGATTAATGCCCCTGTAACACAGATATGATTTATAAGCTGAAGACATGTTATAGCCAAGTCTTGGGAAGGCCAAGAGGGATAGAAGAGACCTACCCTCCTGCTGTAATCCTATCCCAACCTAAACAAGTAGCACTGGGTCTCTGCAGGCCAGCCCAGAGGCTGTGGGCTGAATTCTTTGCATAGTTGGGATCACGTGCCATGATGTTCTGGACTGGGACACTACATACAAGTGAGAATTCATATTTCGCAGGCCCATCCTGTATTCTCTCAAGCAGGCTTGATGGCTGACCCCAGATGACCATGATAGATACGTCCACTGAGACTGGTGCCATGGCCCACCCTGGAAGACAGCTTTCTCATGGTTCCTGATGCTTGGGGCCTTGTCCAGAGTCACTGCTGCTGAAATGACATTTGCCCATCTCTATGGGTTGATGAGAGATTAAGAGCATAAGAGAATTAGGAAGTTACACTTTTGAGCATACGTTTTTGCCCTTTAATACAGTCCATTTATGACAAAAACCAGTTTTGAGGGTGCTAATAAAAAACTTTAAGTGCTTTTTTCAAAGACTAAGTATTTGAAATGCTTGAATTTGTAGCATTTTTAAAGCTGAGCCAATCTTAGTCAGGCTATGTAGATTCAAGCACAGGGTACCGCCAATGAGCCAGCCCTATGACCTTGGCTAAAACCACTGCATCTCTGAGTCAGTGTGTCACCTGTATAGACACATCCTCTGCTTGTCCCCCAAAGCTGTCCCTCCGACTAGCGTCAAAGATCATGAGTGGAGCAGCCTACACACGGTGAGACCCCGTGCAATAGAAACCATGGCCTAGTGCCAAGATAAAAGGACCCACGTTCCCCCCACCGAAGGCTGATTTACTCCATGCATCCAGGGGACCAAAGTGATGTGGGCCCTTATTTTTCTTCGACACAGAAACTGCTTCCCCAAACAGACGGCCGCCCAGGTCACCCTCAAAGCCATCTCAGCCCATTTTGACGACTCAAGTGCATCCTCGCTGAAGAACGTCTACTTCCTGCTCTTCGACAGCGAGAGCATCGGCATCTACGTGCAGGAGATGGCCAAGCTCGACACCAAGTAGCCGCCTCAGCCGTGGCTGCACTTTGCAGCAGGAGTCAGAGGAAAATCAGAGTCGGAGGAGTTGGTTTTTTTTTTAAAAGGAAAGAGGAAGGGTGCTGCAGAGGCGTGGAGGGCAGCTGAAGGGAAGCGGGTGGCAGAGGCTGCAGGAGCAGGTCCCGCCCACAGAAGGAGCCCTTGGCATTTTATATTGTTAAAAAGATCCTCAATCCTAAAAACCAGGTCTCCACGAGGGGTCTTTCCTGTGTTTTCCCCCTGTTGTTTTAGAACTTTTTAAAAAAACAGACTTCGTTTTAGATTTATAGCACTGACTTTTACACACGCACACACACACACACACAGAGTCTTTCAAAATTCTTAAGTCTTCTGTTTCTCCTTTTACAAGGGAGGAGGGCATAAACGTGACTCGGGCTTTGTTGGCTATCTGTATTCAGTGATGGGGAGAAGAAAATTAGAGAGGCATCTCACTGGTGCTTTTCTTTTGTTTTAGTGCCCCCACCCCACCCCTTTAATATCTGTAACTACTCTTTAAAAGGTTTTACTTCAGGCTTTTTTCTGTTTTGTTTTGTTTTGTTTTTTTAAGAAAAAGAAAATGAAAGGAAAAAAAATAAAAGATCCAGTGTCTTTCTTACAACATATTCTTTTATTGCGACATTTTCCTCAGTTTGGAAAACTGTGTCCTCATGAGTGGACACGTCTAGGATGTTATAAATAGAACAAGGCCTGTCTCCGATGGCTGGTACTCTTGCCATGCTAGGTCCCGGGACAGAGAGTACAACATGGCCTGTTTCTCAGGTGGCAGGTCCTGCTTCCAGAGGCGAGGCCTGGTTGGCCGTGGTCCACAGGAACGCAGCCTTGGGCGGAGCTCCGATGGGACAGCCATCCTTGAAGGCACACGTCTCACTCAGGCCTGGGCCATGGCCCAGATGGGAGGACTGAGAACCCCAGTTCTTGCCCAAGGACTCTGGCCAAGTGCTTAGAGGCCACATCAAAAATGGGCAGAGAGGAGGAGGGTTGGCAGGGTCAGGGCCTGACTTTATTCAGATGAATTCATCAACCACTTCTGCTGTAGAGAGTTAACTTAACATGGTCCAAAATGGACTCCTCCAGATTAGAAGTTCCCCCATGAATAGAGGAGTCATTTATATACCTTAACACTGCTGGTGGCAGGCATTACTGCCACATGGCTGGGCCTCCAGATAGTGACATTAGGGTTGGCCAGGAAACCAGAAGCACGAACTGCAAAGGTTCCCACGGGGTCCCCCAATATCAGCTTTATCACATAAATTTGCCTATGACAACAGCCTGGAAGCATGGAGGGGTTCACCTGATAACCCCCCTACCCACCCCCAGCTAACCCCCCACCTCAGCTGCTCCATGAATATCAATCAGATGGCAAACCACCTAAAGGTGACATTAGCTCAGCTGCCTTTTCTTAAACACTTCTAGAGGCTAGCAGGCCAAGCTCCAGTCTTAACTTCTGATAGCTTTGTAAAAACTCACTCTGTTAGGATGCACTAACCAGAAGGGAAATTTTTCTCTTCATAAATATAACATATGATATAATCAGAATCTAAAAATAGAAATACAGAAAGTTTCATGAAGATTAAAGACTAGGGACTAACAGTTTAAAATCAGGCTCCTATTAACAACCTGGTGTTACAGGATGTATTGGCTTCCCTAGCACTTGCACGAAGGGAGGGTTTGGGGTGCGGCCACCTCCACCCCAGCTTCCCTTCCTTAGCTGGCCTCACTTTGTAGGCCCTCCTTCCTGCCCTTACAGACAGGATTCCATGCCAGAGGACCCCACTCTCCACTCTATCCTGAGAGTTCTGAATGCCATGCCCCATGTGCACAGGCACACGCACATCCTGGGGTAGAGGAGGCCCTGTGCCCTCCCAGGACCAAGTGAAGCATTCAGCCAGGATGCGGCAAGCAGGCCTTTCGAAACCCAGAAAGAATCCTCTAGGGGGCGTCTTTTAAAAAATTTCTATCTCTGTCTCTCCAATTTTGGTTTTCTGTAAGTTGTGTGTCTTGTCAGGACATCACTGGCATCTTACCCCAGAGAAAGAGCTTGTGCCCTTTGGCACTTGTCAGATGAGCACCATTTGTCAAGCAGTTCATTAACCTGGCGGTGGCAGTACCTCATCTCCTGTCCAGTCCCTCATCAGGGCGGAGACTGCCGCATGGTTTTCCAGCTTGTGGAGACAAACAGGTCCCGGCTCTTGGCCAGCCGGACCATGAACCGCCCCACATAGAAGCCAGCAATCTGGCCCACACCATCATTTCTCCCCATGGTCAGGAGGAAGGTCAGTGCACCTGTGGAGCAGAAGCACAAACTATAATCCTGCTTACCATTCGTGGGCCTGCAATTCCAAGATTTATTAATTCTCAAAATATTGTTAAAGTGCTCTACGGGGGTGTTCTGTCACCAGCTTTGAAGTTTGTCCTAGCAGTCAGTTACCTCAAAGCCCACAAAGGCTTCGCCATGTCTAACCCCAACTCTAAACATGAAGCATGTGGGGCTCCCTTACCTGGCTTGTAGGCCTTGAGCGGCCTCTGTTTGATGGAGTTGATGATGTTGGCCACAGCGATGTTGGCATGGAGACCAGCATGATAGGCCATCTTGGGCTCCTTCACATCGGCACAGTCACCGATAGCGTAGATGTGGTTGAAGCCCTCCACCTGGAGGTACTCATTCACTCTCAGGGTGCCGTTGCTGGCCAGCTGGCTATCTGCCAGGAAAAACCAACACAAAACCAAGATCCTGGGTTGCTGTGCTAAGTGGCCCCAGAACACAGTGAAAAGAAACTCCAGTGCTGCTCAAAGCACCTTCCAGAGGCTGCCCTCCATGAGCAAGCCTCCCACCTACTTCCTCTCTGCCCAAAGTCCGTACCTCAGAACCCTTCCTGCAAAGACAGGGTTACTGTTCCAGGGCAGAAACTGGTCAGATACACAGCAAGTGTCATTTTACATAATATGGTAACTCTGTAAGTTTAACTTAACGGTGATTAAGTTTACAATTTAGCCAAGTCTTGAACTGTCTTTTGAACATGGATCAGATTTTTTAAATGAATGCAGGGCTTTTATAAATAATAAACTTTTCATTTTAAGGTACTTTGAAAATATGACATTAGGACAATTAGGTGTTAAATTCTGAGATCTCTCCATTATAAGCCCCCAATCCCACCCCCACGCCTGGCCTGGACTAACTTCCTTCTTCTGGATTTAGAGAAGTTTTTCCTGCAGGGCACAAAGCATAAGCAACTTGTGCAGGAAGGGAACTCGGGAATAAGCGATGGGGACACAGCAACCACGGAGCCTGACAAGGAGCCACTGAGTCTTCAGCTCACACGTGGAGGCCATCAGTCCGCCTGCTCTCCAGTTAGCTAGAGAGCTCAAGATGAGCTGTAAGAGCATGAGGCCTCACTGCTGCCCCCATTCCCCAAGCTCAAGTGTCCAAGCCTGGATCAGGGGTTGAGGAGAGCAGCACACCTGTGAACAGAAAAATATCTGACCCTGAGTTCCTCTGAATGAAACAGAAAATGGATCTTTTTCATCTCTCTGAAACCTGTTCTCACCTCTCACCACTAGGGAGCGGGCCCCAATTTTGGAAAATTCTGGTCACTTTGGGCATTTTGGGCTAAGTCATCATCGTCAAGCTGAGAAGAGCACGGCAAGAGTGGGCCAGAATCTGAATTCAAAATTTGGATGCCACCATTCAGAAGAGACAGGAGCTGCTGGGACAGAAGTGGAAGGCAGGGTGGCACCGATTCCTTGGGGAGAGGCCTGTGGGGCCTCCTTGGGAGACTGGAGAAGGAGGTGACTATCTGGCGAGTGGGCAACAGCTCAGCCTCCTGCTTACCAAACGTACGGTGGTAGGCAAAGCTGTTGATCTTGATACCGTTGCAGATAATCACCAGGTTGGTGGTCATCTCTGTGCCTTTGTCTGTCCGCACTTTGATGCACTCTCGATATTCATTGAGAGGCAACTCCTCCAGGTTGTTCACCCGCTCACCTGTTGAGGGAGGTCTGTGACTAGGAGGCTGGCAGAGGATGGCCTCTTAATCAAGGTTGGGGTACAAGCCAAGGCTGACCTGGGGAAGGCTAGAGACCCACAGGAAAGGCCTGGACATGTGGCCCAACTAGGCAATGACTCTCATTCCCTCCCTCCCTCCCTGCCCCTCTCCCAGTCCACCTGATGCCCCAAGAAGCACAATCTGGACAACTGGCCCAAGGGATCCAATGGGAAGAAAATTCCAAGAAATTTGAGGCTGTTTCCCAAGTTCTGGGGAAAGCTATTTGAGGAAGACTTCCAACACTCCCCCTGACTGTCAGCTATCCCATCCTGACCTGGCAGGATGAGCCAGGCACACCAACAAAGGCAAAGCAAGGAAAGTCAAGAAGCCAGTCTACTCTCCTCACTGCCTGGAAGTAAAGGCGGTCACAGTACTACAGAGCGAGGTACAAGGAGACCAAGAGCCAGGTGGGCTTCCTGCAAAAAACAAGGAGGTTGAGCCCCGCGAGTGTGGCGGTCACCACACTGGGGTTAGAGCCCCACTCTCTAACAGGTTGGGTGGTCTCTTCCCTCCTGCCCTGGGCGAAAGCCAAATAACCAAAAAACACCTATTCTCCCCACTGCAGAGGCATCATAATTCAGGCCAAATCCTTTAGATGATTTTTAAATCATTCACAAATAGGTACCTCCTGCACAGTGTCTAAAGCAATTTCCTCTGCAGACAGTGCTACCTCCGCAGCATGGAAATCCTAGAAGTATCGGGGCCTCTACCCTGCCCAAGGACAGACACAACCTCTAGCTGGATAACAGGGCTCAAATGGGCTTTGATGCTCAACCTCAGGACACAGAGCGAGCCGGGGACAGCAATCAAGCCTGCGAGCCCAGTCTCACCAGGCAAAGGAGAGGGGCGGCGCAGGGAGGGACTTGCACGTACTCAGCAGCAACTGCACGCCTTTCCGGAGCAGGATCTCTTTCACTTCCTGCCGGACACAGGGCAGAAGCTCCTTGTCAGCGAGGGCCACTTGGGAGTGAATGAGAATAACCTGGGGACAAACAACCACAGGACAGACAAGGAACCACTGGGTCTCCTGCTCACATGAAAAGGCTTAAAAACACATCAGTCCATATTCCCCACCTCCTCCTCTACCTCTAGTTTACAGGATAGGGAACAGAGGCCCACGTAAAGTAATGTGCCCAACACCAGAGCCAGTAAACGGACGGAAAGCTGGCTGGGCTGGAGCCTCATCTCCCGGTCTAGGACGCTCAGAATGCACCAGTGCTCCACAACCCGCCCCCAGGGCCACGCGGAAAGGTATCTTCAAGCATCCTTGGGCACTTACGACTATACAGTCTATATATAAGCCATTGGCATTCTAACTGTATATCAGACTGACATTTACATTAAAGCTGATTCTAAAATTGGCACTGTCAGGCACATCTACTTGCTTTTGGGTCAGCACAGGGAAGTGGGAGGCAGCCTCGAATGGTATTCAAAACTCGGACTTTGAAATCAGACTGCCTGAGTTATATCCCATCAAGGATACTTATTCAGAAACTGCCTGACAACTCAGTAAGACGAGATCACAGTCCCACTCGTGGGAATTTTTTAATGATGAAAGGAGAAAATGTATATAAAGCACATAACTCAACACATCCTGAGTCCTAATGAAAGGGTGACTACCACTGCCCTTATTTGTCTAATTATGAACACATGGAAGTTATACTGAGTTACTTCCCTCTTCAGACTGGTCTTTACCCCACCCATAAATCAAAATTAATAACATCTTCATATCAATCAGTCATAATTTCCAACAATTCATCAGAAAATAACTGTATAATTAAATTAGCCGTACAGATCTTACTCTTCAACACCAACCTGCCTTTTCCTAGGGAAAAAGATCCAGTCACAGGCTCCATGTTACACTCTGAAGCTCATCTGGCATCAGCTGCCAGCAAGCTCTTGTCCCCATGACCAATAACTATTAATCATCACTCAGCCCTCAGCTGAGCCTTTGCAGCTTGCCAGGATGTTCTCTTTCTCTCCAGGGTACCAGGCAGGTGCTTTGCCCCTCCATTATTAAAATGAAACAGGGACACTCTTCTGGGGCAGGACAGCGCTGGCCAGTCCTTCCCTAGTACACACAGTGAGGGGCTATCCTGCAGGATTTCCCCACGTGGCTGTCAAGGGCAAAGGCTACCATCTCTTAAGGACCAAAGAAGCTGCTGCTTGCCCAGACAAAAAAACAACTAAGGGTGCCTTTGACCAAGCTAGTTGTCAGCAAAAGGGTAATCAAAGTCTACCTCTAGACCACAAAGGCCAGGGCACTGCAGGGGACACAGGAGTTAACCTTTATAAGGTGTCTTTCCCGAGCTTGATCCTTCTGGCTGGACCAGAAGGCAGGACCCTTTGATCTCCAGGAAAAATTCCCAGGAGAAGGGACTTTAGGGGATTCCCCAATACAGAAAGTGGGAGATGAGAAACATGCACTCCTACTTTATATTAAGGGAGTTCTGCCTCCCAGGACCTGAGCAAATTCCTGATTTTCCTTAGACAACACAGAAAGAAGCTGACTACTAAGAGGTCAAAGTCAAGGCCGCTTGCCCACCTCTTTCTCAGGATACTCTGTTTTAATCTCTGCTGCCATCTCCACTCCTGCAGAGCCTCCTCCCACCACCACGATGGACTGTGAGTACTGGACCTAGAGCAGAAGGAAATGTAAGGCACCCTTAAACCCAGCCTGCCTCATGGGTCAGCCTAGGGTGGGGGTTCCTTGGAGAATCCATTTCAAATTCGGGGTCTAAATGTACTTTTTCAGGGCCAGGCATTTGCTGAGTGTCTCCCCACATTTTCTTACTCAGTTCTCACAACTGCCCCAAGAGGCAAGTATCACTACCTGCTCTCCTTCCCCAGGACCATGGATGGCCCAGGTCTGAGTTCAAAGCCTGTTCCCTGCCCTCCACCCTGTCTGCTCTCCCCAGGCTTCTCAGATGTTTTGCAGAGAGGAAAAGACCTGGCCTTATTCATGTGGCAGCACTCACCTTGGGCTCCCTCTCAGGGTCTCAACTCCGCATTGTTCAATATAGATAGACTCATCCTACCCACTTCTCAGGATCACTGTGAAAGCTGATTCAGGGCATAGATCTAAGCCTGCTCTATAAGTCACAAGGCCTGTGCAACTGGAAGCTCCAAGAGAGGAGTCAGGGACATGCCAAGAGATATGTGAGCAGGTCTCAGTGTTCATGTACAGGCTTTGATGACAGATCCAAAGGTCTCCTCCCAGGACTCTCTTTCCTTTAACTCTCCATCTTTACAACCACTGTCACAGCCCCAAATACCTCCTGGGGTCTCCCTGCTGCAGCCCTAAATCCCCATGGCTGTTCTGCTCTTCCAGAGGCCACCCTCTTCCCTCACTGCTCTGCCCCTGGTCAGAGGGCAGCTCACCTGCTTCACCATGTCCTCGTAGGCCTGAATGGCTTCCTGCTGGCTGCAAACTTTATTGAACTTGCCAGGGAAGAACCCAGTGCTGCCTGTGGCCAGGATAAGATGTGAGAAGGGCAGGGCCTGTGAGAGGCAAGGAAAAGGAAGGTGAGGGCAGGCCTGGGCTCTGCATCCAATCCCAGGCCCACAGGGCAAGGAGCACGAGTGGCGAGGCCCCTGTGGGCACTCCGAGGCAGCCCTCCATGGAGGGGAGCAAAACTGTCACTCTAGGCCAGGGAATGGCACTAGAACCTGGAAATAACTAAGAAAACAGATTTCACCTCTGCCAGAGCCACCAACCTGGAAATGGGAGGGGTGAGCTCACCACCGCAGGGGGCAGGTGAGTAGGAGACAGAAACTATTTATAGGGAATAAGCTGGTTTCGAGTTTCCAATATGGAATTAGTTTAGAATCTCCTAGGTATTTTAGAAGAAATCACTTCTGTCCCTGACCCTGTCCCCCAAAATAAAAAGGAAGAAAAGAAGGGAGAGAGGAATAAAAGTCCTGTTTGGAGCCTAAATATATAAAGTTGCAAAACTGCGTACTCTGATGGGTAGGAGACCAGACGGCCTGTATCCCTCTTAGCCTCCACTTGCCCCATGGAGGCCTGAGATGCCCTCACACCTTTGAAAAGCTTGGCCCAAAACCACGGGACAAAGAGACTCTCAGTAATCTTTCCAACTGGGAGATTATCCAGCCTTAAAATTAATTTAAGGAAGACTGATTCACACTAAATTGTGTAAGGAATTGTGTCCACTTTTTTAATCCCCCCCGCCAAACCTTTAGCTTTGAATAGAGTAGAGGGCCAGGCTGGAGGTGACCCTCAAGACGATGAGCGAGCTGGTGGCAGCTCACTGATGGGGCTCATCTCACTGTAGTTCTAAACCAGGCACCGTGCTACACACTGGGGCTGAGGAATCCAGGAGTGAAGAAAGCCTCTGCCCCCCATGACTTCCCATTCCAGGGATACAGAACACGTCTGTGCCTGCCCTTTGATTCTAGCCGGCAAGGAGGGCTCCCTGTGCTGGCCAGGCCTAGGGCCGGTCCAAAACACTCGCTTTCAGAATGTGGGCTCGGTGAAACTGCCTGGGTTGAAATCCTAGCTGAGTCTCTTCCCAGCGACGGGCCCTACACAAGCCACTTACCCCCATAGTAAAGTAAGGCCATGCCACCTCCCTCACAGTCACGGTGGGCATTACATGAAATTACGGCAGGCTTAAGACAGTGCTGACAGCATACAGGAAAAGCTCAAGAAATGTCTGCCGCCACACTTGCGGCTGCTGTGGTCAGGCCTCTGCTTAAGAGGAAGCTGCTATTTGACCAGCATCAGGTAGGGGGGATACTGGGGACCACAGAGGACTTTGTAAATCCTTGAAGAGACCCACCCAGGTCTCCTCCCACCAGGAGCCATGTCCTCCAGGGCCTCCTGGAGCAGCTGATGGACAGGTCAGCCCCTGTGCTCACCTCACCATTCTCCAGCAGCACCATCTGTTTCTTCAGGTCAATCTCAACCACCAGGCCCTGTCGGAAGCTTTCCTTGAAGCTCACAGAGTAGGAAATGAAAGTCTTTTTGGCAAACCCTGGGGAGTGGGTGGACACAAAAGAGGTCACAGTGTAAAACTGGGCTGCCCACAGGAGGCCAGATAACTCAGAACCTCTCCTGAGCTACATGCCAACAGGGGGGCCCTGGGCCAAAGAGCTGAGCTAGCGCCATACCCGAGGTGTCCGCCACCCCTCAGGATGCCAGTCTGGGCCTCCAGTCCTCAAGGAAGCTCAAGTGCTTGTTTCTGGGGCCTTGACATAGTAGCTGTTTAAGGCCAGTGACCTTAACCATCCTCAGACACACAGCATGACAAGACCACCCCCACCAAGAAAGCCCCAGAAATAAGTCCATTACCATTCTCCACGGAGGCCCGAAGGGCTGCCACGTTGTGGTGAAAGGAGTCCTTCATGTCCACCAGCATGAAGGAGATGTCCAGTGCCTGCAGCCGGCTGGCAGCAGCAATGCCACCAAAGCCTCCGCCCACGATCACCACGTGCACGCCTTTCATGTCCATCGAGACCTGGGACCCCATCTCAAACCAGGCACTGCTGGGATAGGAGAGACCACGCTGGAGTCAAAGGGGATTTGAGGCTGAGGGCAGGGGTGAGCATACAGCAAGAAAGGCCTCAAATGCCAAGACTTGATCTTTCTAATTGTGTAATCACCCATTAACAAAATTACAATTTTTATAAAATTTGAGTTAAATTCCAAAGTAATGAAGTGTATCATAATTCCATCCCACCCCCTAACCACCCAGTTCCCTCCTCCAAGGTACCCCGTTACCAAGTTTATGTGAATCCTTCCAGACATATTCTGTGCACCTCCATTCAATTATATTTAGCACACATTAAACTATTCTGCACCATTTTTTCACTCGATATATTTGCTCACTCAACAACATACATTAATTGAGCTCCTGTTCTTTGACATGTGATCCTATGGTCAGAGAGACAGACGGTTAGGGTCCCTAACCTTGTAAAGGTGGGGCCAGGTGATGGGGGAAGCTGGTCAGGTGCATAGTAATAGAAATAGCAGGCACACCTGTGGGGAACTGCAAGCAAGGCCTCATTAAAGGAACTAAACAAAATTGATTAAGTCCTGCACTAAACAAACACTGGGACCAGATTCTGTTGACTGGCAGGTCACCAGCTTGAGCCCCAGGACTAAAGAGATCAACTAGCAGGTTATGACAATCAACTTGCAAACTAGGATGTGGTGCAACCAAGGCCATGACAGTGGGGTGGGGAAGAGTGGCCTGCAATGGGCAGATCATTCCCGAGTATTTCTTTCTGAGACGGCGGATGTACACCAGGTCTGCTGGGCAACATCCCCCAAGAGGCGGGGTGGAGGGCAAAAAGAAGTATCTGCTGGGGAAGAAACAGTGCTGATCAATGGCCAAGAGGAATGTCTGCCGGCAGGAAAGAGGGTGGGGGAGAAGCTCTGATCATGCAGGCTCCAATGAGAGAGGGAAAACATGGTCCTGCCTGATGCCCAGACAGGGGAGCTGCCATCAGTGCTAGTGCCTGCAGAGGGTGGGGGGCCTGGTCTGCAGGCCGAGTGCACCCCAGGCTCACCCTCGCACATGGACTGCAGCAGCCTGATCAGCTCCCAGCAAATTAAGAACAAACCTTGGTTGAGTCCCGAAGGAGCTAAATTTCAAGAAACTCTTGGCCAAGAGCTAGACAATGGAGGACATCTGAGGCAGAGGACAGAGCTGGGCGGGGTGACTAGATGCTCAACTGCTGAGCACAGACAAAAAAAGGAGAAGGTGGCAAATCCTGCCCAGGCTCCCCCAGCCAGCCTGAGAGGGTTGTTGGGAGATGTTGTTGGGCAAATCCTGCCCGGGCTCCCCCAGCCAGACTGAGAGGGGTTGTTGGGAGATGCTGGCTAGAGACAACAGGCAATCAAACCTCCCCCTGGTCTGTGCAGGTTCTAAAAAGAGGCAAAAATAAACCAAGCTGCCAAGGAGAGAAACTAAGGAAAGAAGCAAAGCTCACACTGCACAGAAAGCAGCAAGAGGCCCAACAGCTGCTATGGGCTTCAGTGAGGGGAGGTTCACAGTGGGGGATGACAGGTTGGGTGGCAAGGAAGGAGGAAGCGGACTGAGGCCAACCTTGAAGGACAGACAGCAAGCTGCCCAAAGGCTTGATGGGGAAGCATGTTCCAGCCCATCTGGAACTCTCTCAGGCAACACTACAGGTAGCTGGAAGGTCACCACTCTGTCCTGCATCATCTGTGTGGCCTGAGGCACAACCCTTCCCCTTTCTGGGTCTCCATTTACCCCCTGTAATGGTAAAGGACATCCTGAGATGGCCTTGCACACACAGGTTTCCAAGACATGGTGCCCCAAATCTTCCCGCATGTATGGGGGCAGCTTATGGTTGGCCTCCAGGCCCCATTCTCATTGGTATTTAAATGTTGACTGCCAACTTGTCCCTGGGGGAGGGAGAACCTGCAGGAGGAGGGTAGAGCTGGCACAGAAGATTGGCAGGAATTTAACTTCGTTTCTCACTGGCTGAGGGGTCCCCAGTGCACTGAGACTTGTGCAGTCTACCCATTTACAGAGGACGAAACTGAGCCCTCAGCAGGACTGGGAACAGGACAAGTACCCACCAGGCAGTACCACCTTTGCTGCTACAGGTCCTCAGAAAGGTTGTCCAGAGCTGATCCACTGAGTGTTCATCAGGCAGAATCTGCCAACTGGGCCAAAAGGAGAAAATCTCCTGGGAACCAAAACCCAAGAAAACCCAGGGGCCCAGCCAGAATTCAGGAGAGAACACCAGGAGCTGAGCAGAGCCTGGAAATGTGGCAGGTGATAAGGCAGGCAGGCTGTGGAAGGAGTACGTCTTACCTGCTCCCTTCAGCATGGCTCCCTCTGTGCTAGCCTGACCTTGGGGCCAGCAGCCAGCAAGGAAGTCTGGGAAACATCCAGAGGGCTCTGCTTCCAAGCTGACAGGGCACAGGCCGGAGCGGGACTACACAGTTTGTTAGAGAGGGGGGTCCACCATGGGTCAGGTCACACTGGGCCACCCAGGGAAGCTCAAGGAAGAGCCTTTGTAAATAGCTGGGGGAAGGGCCTTCTCCACAGAGGGAATAGCTTGGACCAAGAAGTCCAGTGGCAGAAAGGAAGGCTTAGGACAAATTCAGGGAACAAGTGGGGGGTCAGGAGGGAAGGGACAGGGGCCAGCATATACAACACCAGGGCAACGTTTGGACCTGTGTGTTCACCAGTTCTAATCACCAGGCCTGCCCGGGGTCCCTCACAGGGTCTCCTCTCGGGAGGAGAAAAAGCCCAGCGACCCCAGTGCAAGCCTGATGGGCAGTGGATTAACCAAAGGAGTTGAACCCCTGACTCTTAGCACCCCCAGGATCATCACCTGGCTTCCCTAAAGGGCAAACCCTGGCCTGTCCAACTAGGCACACCCTCAACGAAGGCAAACTGCTTCTCTGAAGGTCCAGTGCGGGGTCTGGAGGCCAAAGGCACACCAGGTCCATAAGGGGCTAGGTGAGGGGACAAGAGAGGCTTTTATACTCCAAGCCACCTGACCCTCTCCTGGAATCTGCTCTTCTCTCTCCTCCACTGACCTCTGACACTCCCACTACACAATGGGGGGCTGACAGCTCTCCAGCCGATTGCACCCTTTTTCCTCAGCAGTCTCCCTTGCCCAACACTCTTGGACACAGGCTGTCCCTTGGCTCCTCCAGTGCCAATTCTTGCCTGACCCCTGAGCACAGCTGGACTCCTCTCTGCTGGCCATACTTTGCCAGACACCTAAATCTTGGGCTTAAGCTATGAACCTGCATTTCCAGCCACACACCCTGTAAGTGCCCAAAAGCATATGTGCAAACGATGATGCTGAATTATATGTTCTAATGTAGCAGGGGTGTTGGGCCAACAACCTCAATCAATGAAAGACTCCATCAATGGAAGACTATAGGATACACTGTTATACACCCATACGGTGGAATATTCTGAAGCCATTTATTTTTAGAGTCGATGATTTTTACATGAAAAATTTGTTCATGATGTGTCCACATGCATAGAACATACAAGACCAGGTGTGACTCATAATGTAAACTATGGTCTTTGTATGATTATGTCAATACATGTTCATTAACTACAATAAGTGTACCCCTCTGGTAAGGGATGTTGATAACGGAAGAGGCTGTGCACATGCAAGGACAAGAAGCATATGGGAAATCTCTGTACCTTCCCCTTAATTAGCTGTAAATCTAAAACTATTCAAAAAAATTAAGTCTTTAAAAAAAGTCTGTCCATGAAAAGGTCAGATAAAAGAACAGCATATACAGCCTAATCCCACTTATGGGCAACACATAACGTACTTAGCTACATAAACACACCTCATGTAATGACTGTAAGCGCTAGCATTCATTGCACTTTTACCATACCTTTGCATTGAATAGGTGTGTTTTTCTCCCCAATTAGGAAAGTCAATAACTTGCCTAAATTCAATCCTCAACAGTCTTACAGACCTGAACCCCAAACCAATATGGTCATAGATGTCACCAGATGATGTTTTTACTTTCTTCTTTGAGCTTTTTTTGGTATTGTTTGAATATTTTTAAATGAGTGTATCATTTTTACAGAAATAATAAAGCTTTAAAAAAAGGGCAGGCCTCCTACCATCTAATTTTTGTAAATTGAAATATTATTCATGTAAAACTTATTTTTTTGTAAAAAGTGTAAACAATTCAGTGGTTTCTAGTACACTCACAAAGTTGTACAACCATCACCATGATCTAATATCAGAACATTTTCATCACCCTTAAAAAAAAAAACCCACATTTATTAGCAGTCACTCCCCATTTCCCCCTCCCTCTAGGCCCTGGCAGCCACTAATCTTTCTGTATCTACTGATTTGCCTAGCCATACCTTCTCTATCTGGTTTATTTCACTTAGCATGTTTTCAGGATTCATCCAAGCATGTATCGCATTTCATTCCCTTTTATAACTAAATAATATTCCATTTTATGGGGATACCACATTTTGTTTATCCATTTGTCAGCTGATGTATACTTGGGTTGTTTCCACCTTCTGGCTATTAACTAATGCTGCTATAAACAGTCGTGTACATGTTTTTGTGTGAAAATATATTTTTAATTCTCTTGAGTACACCTAGGAGTGTAATTGCTGGGTCCTATGGTAACTCTAGATTTAACTTTTTGAGAAACTGCCAAACCCATCATCCGATTTTTCACTGCCAAGAGTGAGCTGAATCTGCCTAGTTTCAGGAAGGTTAGCAAAAAAGACGTCCAAGAGAACAAAAAACTAATTGTCCAGCAACTCCTAAAGAATTTTACTCCTCCCCCAACACACACACACACAATCTGGTTTACACTGGAATTTTCTCAATATATCCTGTTTTCTCTATCAAGGACACCCAGTCTCACTCTAGGGGAAGTCTTCTCTAATACAGATTTTAGGAATCTACTGAAAAGCGAGGAAGTTACATTTACGCCAAAGTAGTTGAGAGGTCACAACTCTGAAGACATACAGCAGGAACCATATGGGCTGTGATCAAAGCAAGGACACTGGCAAGGTTTGCTTTGTAGAGATTACAAATAAACACACAGCTGCACCCAGTGTAGATTTCTACAGCCATGTTTCCAGAGTGGCCACCCTGAATGAGAGGCCTGCTAGAGTGATTCCAAGCACCATGAATGCCTCCTCTCCACGTGGGGGAGGGAGCAGGGCCTACAGCCTCCCTCACTGGACACCAGAGGACAGGTTAGAAGTGCGTATTCCATGGCCAGACCCCCAGGGAACACATGCTGAATATAACCCAAAAAAGACCAATATCTAAAAGGAATTCAAAGTCTGAAGAAGCAGCTGTCCTTTCATGCCCAGGAGAGAGCAGCTCTGGGCAGACAGATTCCAATGTCATACAGACTACTGTACAAAAAACTTAGACCATGAAATTTGTACATTTTCCTGGGATCCAGTCACTTTGTGGTTCCCGGAACACCCCATTATCTGTCTACTGTGTCTGGACCTGGCTTCTTCATTTCACCACCAGCTAAAGACCAAGCTGGCCTGGAATACACTTGCTCTGCACAGCTCCACCAGTTAATCACTGGGTAGTCCTGAGTAAGGCAAGCCCAAGGAAGGGAGGCAGCCTCCTCCCCTGAAATGGAGGCCCTCCAGATGTGGGGTTACACATGGTGTCTTCAGAGGGCTTCTCTCTAGGTGCTGGGGTGAGGGCAGGTGGGGTCTGAGAGCTTAGGGCTTGCATATCCGCACACATTCGAACCTAAGCAGGCCTTCTTGATATTTTACACATTTACTTATTTTACCAGTTGGCCTTTGAACACAAGATATGTACCTGGGATGCCTGGAAGCCTCTCTAAACTGTCTGAACTGACCCTCTATCCTGTGTCTGTCCTCCTCTGGGATCACCAGCTTCCAAGAGCTCTTCTGGCCTCACCCTCAAGGTATACCCAAGGGTCAAAGGGACCCCTGAAGGAGACAGGTAGGGTGTGTTTAGTGGGTGGTGTTGGAAGGAAAGCGCCCATCGTCATCTCCAATAAGTAGTTCCCGGTGATTTCAGGAGTCCTAGGCTTCCTGGAACATCCCCACCTGAGTTAATTCAGCACCCAGTAGCTTTTGTCCCCAGGAAACCTGGGACTTCATGGAGGTGTGAAGCAGACAACTTAGTGCACCCAGAGCCAGTAAGCACTGGGTATTTCCTTCCCAATATTTCCTTCCTAGAGACAGAGGCTTTCCTCCTGCCCTGTGACACCAGCTTGACCCTCGGAGCAGGAGAGGAGGGAATAGGGTAATCCGTCTTACCTGGGAAGACTTAGCCGGACTTTCAGGGAGCGGACGGGAAGGGGCGAGTTTGCCCTGGCTTCTCCGGAAGTAAATCTCCCTGTTGTGTTTTAGGGGAACAAGATGGTGCAGGCCCGAGCCCCGTATCCCAAAGACGACAGCCCCTTCTTCCCAAGGCCACACTCGGGCCCACCGACCTCCGACACTGTCCGTTGCTTTTTCCAGGCCCTGATGCGCCCTTATTCCAGGCGTCTGTGGGGCCCTGCAGGCTCGAGGGACTTCGAGAACCCGTTGAACACGCCACTTCACACACCAGCCGCCTCTCACTGCCACATCGCTCCGCCAGGCGCCTCCGGGCCAGCGTGATTCAGCACGCCCGCCCCGGCCACGCCCCCCGCCCACGTCACGCCCCCGGCGGACCCATCCCCGCCTCCTTCCGGAAACTGCGGCGGCCGGCGCGCTCCCTGTCGGCCCGTGAGTGGGTGGGAATGGCCCTAACCTTGAAACAGATGACCCCTAAGGTCGATGCCAGCTGCGCTGCGCAGGACCCTCGGACAGGAGAGTTCAAAATTCTGCCCGACTTTCTGCCAGACACCTTTAACGCCGCCGGAACTTCAGAGCAAGGGTTTCCAGGCACTGCCTGTGCCACCTCGGGCAGGAGGATTTACCAACCTCCTGTCTTCACGCATATAAATAATCCTGCAAATCCAGTGGAGCACCACTGTATGCCTGGCCCCGTGATAGGCGCTAGGAGATAATACAGAGAACAGAACAGGCATGGTTTCTGCTGTTTAATGAGATGATAGAAACAGGGCAGAGGCGGAAGACAGAGTGGCCAGCGTGAGCAGGTTGGTACAGGCTTCTAGGCCCTGATGAAGACTGTCTGTCATCCCAAGGGCAGCGGGATGCCACTGCAGAAGAGTGACAGGTGTGAGTTATGTTCTGTGGTGAAAGGATGAGGTAGCAGAAGGGCTGCCTGAAATTGGGCAAACTAGGTAGGAGAGCATCTGGGACAAAACAATAAAATAAAATAAATAATAAAATAATACAAATAAAATAATACAAATAAAATAAAATAATTAAAATGAAATAAAAATATATAAAACAAAATAATAAATAAAATGAAATAAAGTAAATAAAATAAAATAATAAAATAAAAAGCTTGGACTAGGATCTCTAGTGAAATGGACTGATGCAAGCTACAACCTCATGATAGGATCAAGCTAATTTGGTTATAGATAAGCTATCTTCATCTATTTACTGTGAATACTAGCAACTATCCTCAGAGCTGTGGAAAAGAGTCACTGAAATCATTTATGTAAAGTGTTTTAGTTTGATCCCTTGCACAGAGAAGCAACAAATACATAGCAGCATTTATTATAGGTATTTTATATGGGCTGATCAGCTTGCCTGAGGCTAGCTAGTGCATTGGCTTCCTGGCTCCCAGCTCAACATTCTTTTGAATACTTCCTGGTTTTCATGAACCTTTATACCAGAAGTGGCCATTTCTGTATCTCTTCCAAAAGGTATAATCAAAGACCTGGCATCTAATACCAATGGGAATTCTATCAGGAAGACATTAGTGCCCCAAATGATCTTGACCTGGGAGAAAGCTGGTGTGCTCCCATAAGCACCCCACTCTCATTCTTAGCCAACAAAGCCCAGGCTGCATCTTCCAATTCTCTGGAATCCTTGCCTCAACTCCTATCTTGGCCAGTACCCTGTCTGGTGAATGTGGGCTGAAGGAAAGAATACAGTCAGAGATGCAGGAGTCTCTACAACCTTCTGTCAGCCCCTAGGGACCCAGAAGAGCAATGATGCCAGACTGTGGGTTCAGAGAGCCCATTGGCCCTGCCTATCCTAATCCTGTCTCACAGGGAACCATCATAGAGCCATGAGTTGGGTTTCATGTTCTAGGCACCGCAAGCCTTGCATTTGTCCTGGACTTTGCAAACTTCCAAATAGCTTTTATCTCGTTTTTTAACTCATGAAACTCCTATGGGGAAGTAGGATGGGGATTAAACTCTAACACCAAGGACAGCAATAACCACCTTTGATCAGCTCTTGGGGGCAGAGACCTCATTCTGTTGGACTTTGCTTGGGTCCTCAGTATTTGGCACTGACCAAGCACCTGGTTCCTCAGGAGTTCACTATATTTGCTTAAATGAATCATGTTTTACAATTAACACAGGCCTTGGCACATCCTGAGCACTCTGTAAACACTCACTGCCAGGCCAAGACCACCACCTTTCAGGATCTACAAGCACCATCCAGTGCTGACTGGCACCATGACCAGCTACCAGGACCAGTCTGGCACAAGAGTATCCCATGAGATCAAACCCCTCTCCCTCCCTCCACCCACCCCTGGCAACCAGAATGATGCATTTCAAATGAAACAATACTACCAGTACTCAGAAAAATAATAGCTAATATTTATTGAACAAACAATTTTGGATAGCTTCTCCAATTTACTATTCACTTGGGTCCTCCAATGTAGGTTTTATTAATCTCCATTTCACAGATGAGGAAAACTGAGGCTCGCAGGCTAAGAACTTAGGCAAAATCACACAGTAAAGCAGAGCTGGGCCTTGACCATAAAGCCGGGGAAACCCCTCAGAAGGAGTTTCCTAAGGGAGGTAGAGGTCACTGAGCAGGCAAAGAAGAGCCTCAACTGTGAGTAAACTAGCAGCGGAAATTTACTGGGCACATGCCCTGGCCCTGTGGGAGACAGAGAGGTAAATAGAGAGCACTACAGCCTGCCCTGGGGCTTGGGAGGGTCAAAGAAGTTTTCTTGGAAGCGCTGGGCCTAGATAAATGAAGAGGATTCCAATAAGCAGGGTGCAAGGGGAAGGACCCTAAAATTAGCAGCACAAACCTCAAGCCAGGAAGAAGAAGAGTTGTGTGATGGTCCCACACAAGGCTTGGGCACGGCATGTCATAGCTGGTGTGGCCCATCTTCAAGGACCTACCCCAAACCATGAAAATCAGGGAAGATGTCTGATATTCAACACATCCTTGGCAACCAGAGAAACCTTGATCCAAAAGAAGGGAGTCTCAGTGCAACCTCTTTCATGCCCCTTCCCAGGCAGTTCACTCCACGTCACTCCTCTCTTCCCACTCCAGTGCCCATAGCTTTGCAACAGAACTTTAGGGCTCCTTGCCTAACAAAGGACTTTTGTCTTTGAATTTCCGGGGGCCAGAGGTAGTAGAAGGTACAGTTTGGATGCTGAAACACTGGCAGTTCTACGGAACTTTAATGATTAGTAGGAATAGCAGGCAAATTGTCTAATACTACAGGATCTAAGAGGAGGAAGCATTGCTGACTCTCAGCCATGAGCTCAGCCAGTCCTGCCTTAGTTGTCTTCTCTCTCACCCGGGCCATTGTGACTGGTTCTCCAGCCTCCAGTCTTGCTCCTTTCCAATTTTCTCTCCATTTAGCACTGCCAGAACATGAACATATTTTCACACTTCCTTGTACCAGCTTCCACTGCTCTCAATCTGGAACACAGTTTGTCCCTGTTTCCAGTCCATTTGATAAACACCTACTCTCCTGTCAGGGTTCAACTCTAGTCATCTTGATGAGGTATTGCCTAATCCTCCCTCTCTGGGTCCCTGAACAGTCTTTCATCTGAATAGGACAGAGCTGCCTTACTCTTTGCACTAATGGGCTGACACACCAGTTTCTCCCTAATAGCCTGAGCTCCTTGGTATCCACACATGCTGATGTAAGCCCTCCCCCGGCCCCTCCCATCAAAGTCAGACCTGAGCCTTTGCCCCTGCTACCATTAATTTACTGTGGCACTTCTCTCAGGCTTTGTCTTCTGGACCCACTGCTAATCTATAAAGAGGAGACCAACCATCCCAGGAGTGTTCTCTGGTTGCCCAGAGTTGGCACTCAACAAATAGATGTTAGATACAAAGTATTCCCAAAGATTCTTCATAATTAGAATTAGTGCCCCTGGCCAGGCCCCAAATGGCATTCAACCTGTCAATGATTTAACCATCATTTATTGAGGGCCCACATACACAGAGCCCTGGGCACACAGTGCATGTTTATGACTTGCAGGGTTGTCTTCTCATAGGAGCTGATTTGGTCTCATTAACCTTTGAACTCCCCAACTCCCACACACCCCAGGGCACATCCTGAGCACTCTGTAAACATGTGCTGCCAGGGCAAGGCCACCAACTTTCAGGATCTACAAGCACCATCCAGTGCTGACTGGCACCATGACCAGCTACCAGGACTAGTCTGGCACGAGAGTATCCCGTGAGCTCAAACCCCACTGAGAAAATGGGACAGAAAAGGTATGTTTCTGTGCTTGGTGCTTGTCCCATTCCCGATTCAACTCTCAAAAGTATAGAGGTCCTTCTAGGTAGGTCCTGTTTATTCTTAAACCTCAACCAGACACATTCTAGCCCCCAAGATCCCTGAGACCCTTTGTATGGGCTGGAAAATTAAGGCATTGCATCACAGTGCCTCTGCATGTCAGTGACATGTGACATATGAAGATACTGGAGTCCTGACTTGCGGGGACTCTGCCTCCCCATAGGTCTGGCAGAAGAGGGAAAAGCTCCTTTCCTTTGCCTCTGGTCATCAGAGCAGGGTCTCTCTGCCAAAGTTTTCTGAGGAAGTCCCAGTGCTCTGTCAACCCAATTCTGATAAAGAACAAAGAGGAGCCTAGTCGCAGTGGAGCAGCTAGCTGCTCCAGGCAGCCAGTGGCCATCAGGAGATAGGAAGCAGACACGATGGCTGCCTTCCAGGCAGTGTCTGTCTGTCAGGACCAGGGCTGTTGTGCAGTTGTGCTGGGTTCCCCGGAAGGGAAATAACACAGCTGAATCTAATACCGGGGGGCCAGAGAGAGATGGGGACTGAAGAAAACATCCCCAAATGGGCTGCTAGGTTGGAGACCCATGGGGCTGAGAAGTTTGAACCAGACTCCAGAGCCGAACAACATGGGTGGTGATGGGGAGGCCTTCCAGTTGGGGTGTACTATGTCAGGATCCTGAGGCTGACATCATCTCAGCACTTCCCATGGCATAAACTGGTTGCTCTTCTCTCCAAAGGGTGACACAGCCTTAGAGCTTGCTCCGTGGGGTCTCTGCTGGGGGCCGCTGCAGCCGCCACACCACCCTCACTGGCTCGGTGGTGTGGTCCAGTTCTTGGAGGCCACTCAGGTCACCAGCCTGACTATATTGCTGCAGGGCTGGCTGGAGCACCGTGATTGGAATGCTGAAGTTCAGGTGCGGGTAGATGGCCCCTGTGTTATTGTCCCGGGTGTTGCTGGCTACGATGCCTGTTGAAGAGAGAGGAAAAGAAGGTGTGAGTCATGAGAAAAACAGATGGACAGGAAGGGAGGCCCATCTCCATCCTGGTGGCCCTAGGCCTGTTGGAGGGCTTGAAGTACTCTCATAGTGACAGATACTGGGCTTCCCTTCATGAACACCAGCTCCCCATACCCTGGTCCCCATTCTGGGCTTTACTTTGTCCTTAATACTAAAAGTATCTAACATACTTTTTTTTTTCATTTATTTTGTCATTTTTCTCTCCAACTAGCATCAGGTCCATGAGGGCAGGATTTTTGTGTTTTGCTCATGCAGTCTCCCTGGACCTGGAACAGTGCCCAGCACAGAGGAGGCACACTTGTTGAGGGGATGACGAAATGAATAGGACCCACAGACACATTTTATTTGGCCTGCTTAGTGTATATGTGTGTGCAGGTACATGCATGTACTATTTAAAGACAATGTTAGACTTACAGAAGAAGCCTTGCCAAAACAGTAGAGTTCCTGTACATCCTTCATCTAGTTTTCCTTTCAGTTAATAACTGGATCAAAACATTGATCAAAACGAAGAAAGTAACCTTGGTACAATGCTATTAACTAAAGCATAGATCTCATGTGGATTTTACCAGTGTTTCCATTAATGTTCTTTTTCTCCTCCAGGATGCAATCCAAGATCCCACACAGCATTTAGTTGTCATGTCTCCTAAGCTTCTTCCCCTTTGGGTCACTTCCAGTCTTTCCTTTTTTTCATGACCCTGACACTTTGAAGAGTATGGGTCAGTTATTTTGTAGACTCTCCCTTAATTTGAGTTACCTAAATGCTTTCTCAAGATAAGACTGAGAATTATTGAGAATACTGTTGAATCAATGTGTCCTTCTCAGTGCTTCCTATTATGATGTGTATCACTAGGCTAAGGTGGTATCTGCCAGGTTTCTTCACTGTAGACTTACTCTTTTCCCCTTCGTAAAGTACTAAATATTTTAGGGTTAGGCAAATATCCTGTTTCTACTTAAACTTTTGCCCACCGATTTTAGCATACATCAGTGGATCCTGTCTGCAGCAATTCCTACAGCAGTGAAACAACAGTGACTTTCTATTTCCCTCATTTCTTCTACACTTATTAATTGGAAATCTGTAAGGAAGAGCTGTTGCTTGTCTCCAGTTTAAAATTTATTCAGATATTTATTTACAGCTGTATGGACTCATGAATATTCATCCTTTTCTTTGAGTTACAATCTAATACTATTGCTATTTGGTTTGTTGTACAAATTGTTCCAATGGGGGCTCCTTCAAGTCAGCTCTTTTTTCTTTCAACATTTGATATGCTCGTCATATTGCTGTTGTTAGCATTTCCTTCCTTTCCAGCACCACAAGGTGCTCCAGACTCATCCTGGATTTTCCCCATCCCACTCCTAGAATCAACCAGTTCCCAGTTCTTTTCATTAGAGAATGCCCTCAGAAACCAAGATCTAGACTCTGGGTGTGCTCACTACAACTAGGGTGTCACAGCAGACAAGCTGGGACATACATACATACATACATATACACACACACACATATATATACATATATATACACACATACATATAAATGCATGCATACATACACATACTTATTTCTGTATCGACTTATCTGTGTGTATGTGTGTGTGTGTATATACATACATATTTTAAGTTATGGTTGACTTAATTTGTCATACTATGGTTGAAAAAATAAGTAAATCTATTGTAGCTAATAAAAGCAAGTTCTCTCACTATGGGAGAAAGCACTCAGAAATAAGAGAAGGGGACGTGCACATGAACCCTGTGCTGGCCTGCAGTTGGAGGTATCTAATAGACTCATGCTGGCTTTTTTAAAAATAGGTAAACAGACTTTTTTAAAAAACTCAAATTAGTTACCCAAATTTAAAACTCAAAAGACTTTACAAATACACACACACACACACACACACACACACACACACACGAGGTTCACAGGGTCTTGTAAAAAACTGGAGATCAGTCAGTGTTAGGTTCACATTTATTCATAATATGGCAACAATATGCTGAATGATGTTCACCCCAGTTCACCTTTCACCCTCCGCTCCCTGTTGTCTTCACTCATTCATTCATTCACTTTACCTGCCCAGTCTCTGTATGTTTTGGAGTCTGTGACCCTTGGACTAATTAAACTCAAGGTTCACAGATTGAATGAGATTAAGTGATTACCAAAGGTCACAGAGTGGCTTAGTAGCAGAGAAGGGACCAGAACTCAGACCTTTCCCTCATAGCTCAGCATCTGCCCTCAGGAGCAGAACAGCCTGAAAATTTTGGCTAGCTAGTTCCCAGGCATTAAGGACACCATCTTCCCAGATATTGGGTGGCTTCTGGGCTGGACACTGAGCACTCACTAGAAAGGACTGAGACTTCTGAACGGGGAAGCTTGGGAGAAGGCCAAGGAGCTGCTTACCCAGGAGGTCCCCTGAGCAGGAGAAGAGGGGTCCCCCACTGGAGCCGCCATGCACAGCACACGTGGTCTGCAGCATCACTGGTGTGTCATCCACCTGCACCACAGCTGACAGGATGCCTGAGGTCACCGAGGGCCCACAAGCCTGGCCAAAGACACCGAAGCCCACCACACTGACAGCCTCACCTGCCAGAAAGAGAAGGAGGGTGAAGCTGCGAAGCCTCCTGTCTCGTGGGACTCATCCTCCCCAACCCTACCCCTGCCCTCTCCAAAGCTGCAAACACTCTGCCCTTTAAGTTTCTGCTCAGTCACTCCTGCCTTCAGAGAGCCTCCCCCAGGTCCCGAGGTAGAAGCTGGAACCTCCATGAGCTCCCAGCACCATGCTCAGCCAACCACTTAGCATCAAGCTGTTCCCCTGCCCTCTGTCCCTGCTAGACTGGGTAGTCACTTTTTGGAGTTCCTAGCACCTAGCTAGGTGCTCAGTAAATGTTTGTAGAATTAACATTCATCCTTCCTGGGACTAAGAAGTCCATTTGTGGAAAAAAAAAAAATGGTGATGATCACTACCAAACCTTCCTTTAACCAAGTGCTTTGAATGTGGCAAACACAGGGCTGAGTGCTCCATCTAGGCCTCATAACACCCAGGAGTAGGGAGCTAGCCCTATGATACAGATGTGAAAACTGAGGCAGAGAACATTAAGTTGTCTGTCCAAGGACAAAGGGCTAGTAAATGGCAGAAGAGATGCCAGCTCAGAGAGCTTGTGCTCTTTTTAATTATACTACACTACATGCACAAAGTGAGACCTCTGTACTTCTGAGGCAGCATCACAAAGCCTTTCGCTCAGATCATGCCACTGGAGCCGTAAAAGAGCAACACCTCTCTGACAAGCCTGTAGTGTTAGAAGGAGCCCTCAAAACCCAGCATTTCCACTCTCTGTTGCCACAGGACCTAAGGAATAGGCATGCTTATCCGTTGCTGGAGATCCCACCGGCACCCCAGCACTTATACACATGTTGGGCACAAGCAGGCAAGCCTCCAAGAGCATCCCCGGCCAAAGCATTGTAACCAGAATTCCTTGCCAGTTTGATGCCACCCAGACTCACTGGTCCAGCAGGGATGGAGAAGGGAGCTGTCTGGGAGACTGGCCCCCTGATCTGCAGAGTTTGAGTGTCTAACACTAACTTTCCTTTCCAAGGTCTACCCGAGAACAGAGGGCCCCTCTGTCTTTTACCTTCGTGGAAATGCTCAGTGGGCACAGGCATGGGAATACCCTCTAGGTCCTCCTCCAGGCTCACCACCGCTATGTCATAGGGAGATGTCTCCTGAGTGGCAAATACTACATGTCCCCAGATCTTGGCATTCCTGGAAGCAAGGGAAACAAAACGACAGGCTAGCTTTCTGAGCCTTTAGTGCTGGGAGGAAGCAAGGGGATGGATGACAGTAAAAGTTATGGACTTGAGAATGAAAAGATCTGGTGCTAACCTGAAACCTGGCCAATAACTCTGGGCTGTCATTTAACCACTCTGGGTTATTTCCAAACATGCTTCACCAATTGTAGAGTACTTCTCTGCAAAGCTTCTGGCATGTCACCATGATCATAAATCCCTGACACCTAGTGAGCACTGTAGGCCAGGCCTGGTTTAACACTCTACGGACACCATTCATTTAATCCTCACAACAGCCCTATGAACTAAGCACTGGTATTATCTTCATTTTAGATGGTGCATTTAAGACCCAGAGAGGTTGACTAACTTTCCCAAGATCACATAGTAAGTGGCAGGAGCCAGAGTAAACATATTCTTTCACTGTTTCATTTTGATACAGATAATCCTGTCAGTTGGTGAGGCAGGCATGATATGACTTCATCACTCTGGGTTCTTGTTTGCATAAATGCTAGAACTTCTATAGTACTTATGATGTGCCAGGCTCTGTTCCAAGACCTTTACATGTCAACTCAAGGCAAGGTAGCTTAGACAGATTAAGTACTTGCCCAGGATCACATGGGCTCCCTGCTATAGAAAGTAGTAGGGGTAGCTAGCTTCCAGCAGATCTGGTGGTTTTCTCAGAACAGGGTGGGAGGCGAGGAATCTGGGACTACACATAGGAAAATGCTCATAATCGGTCTTCCCTATAATGTTATGGCTGTCCTGCTGGCTACCATGGGGGCCTCTAAGGCAAAGCCAAGCTGGGTTAATCTCAAGAATTCAGTAGTAGGACTTGGAAAGGCCTGGATTGCAAGGCTGGACTGAGCCAGGTACAGGAGAACATCCAGCATTAACATCAAGGTGTTATCCTGCTTTGCTTTGGCTTAAATCAAGTACCTGGAACTACAGAGGAAATAGAACATGAAGTAGAAAACCAGGCCAGGAAGCCAAGGCCATTGTGCCTGCTATCAGAGCAAATGGAAGTAAAGGAGGGCAAGAGTGCGTTTCCTGCAGAGAGGGAACAAATAACTGTATAAAATCCCAACCTGACTGCCCACCAGGATCGCTCAAGAAGTGTTTAAAATCTATCTGCCTCAGCCCCACTACCACATTCTATTTAGGTGTAACACCACATCTATAATTTTGATTCCAAAGAGAAGATCTGTTTAAGATCTAAGAGATAAATAAGATGTACAGGCCCAACTCATTATCCCAGAGGAAAGCAGCCTGAGACTTTGGAACTTCACTACCACCATGGGCGGGGTGGGGGAAGTCAGGGTTAAGAAGCCTCCATTTAAAGAGCCTAGTGGTGTGTGGGTGCAGGGCTGACAGATAAGTTGCCCAGAAAAAAATCAGACGGGGGAGAGAGGGAGCTCAAAGATGCTCAGTCAGGTATGCAGGGACGCCCCACAGTTACTAAATAGAGTTGCTTGGCATATTGCCCAAACCCGATTCAACTCCTGCCAGGAGGCCCATAATCCCCTATACTGGAGTTCTAGGTGCCAGGGATGAGAGAAGGGTCCCAGGTCTCTATTCACACTACACAACCAAAGCATCAGCCAGAAGGCTTCCATAATTCTGAGGATTAAGACCTGAAACCTAAGATCCAGACCTCAGACCTGGTGAGGGGGCAGATTGGGAGCAGCCTTTCTGGCCTTACTTGGGTATGGTGGGGCGCACCAGGACTCTGGACGCCTTGCGGGGGGCTACATGTCGGCAAGTCACCACGAGGCGGGGTGCCACGACCACTCCGGAGCCCCAGACGGTGCCACACTCCACCAGCACGGCTGCGGCTGCCCATGGAGGCCCAGGGTCTCGGAGGGGCAGGCCCCACCGAGTGCCCACTTCGGGCGGCAGGAGGGAGGCCAGGGAAGCTGCAGAGGTGCGCAGGAGGCCGAGCGCGTTATGCGCGATGCGAAGGAGAGGGGCGGCGGCGCAGAGCAGCGTGAGGCCCACCCACTCGCAGGACTTCCAGCAGAGGGGCGCCGCCACAAGTGCCACCAGCGCCCCTGGGGGCCGCACCGCAAACACGCCGCCGCCTTCGGTGCCGGGCAGGCAACGCGCATCGGTGAACAGCAGCGGGCCGGTCGCGTTGCTGAGCACGCCACGGCTGACCGTGTTAAGAAAGAGGTCCGGACAGAAGGCCCCAAACGGGGAACCGCAGGTCAGCAGCGGCGCGCCCTTGGGCACGGTTCCCAGAGGCGCCACAGCCAATGCCGCCCCGTGCTTGTCCTCCTCCTCCTCTGGGTCGGGCTGCACTCGCAGCAGAGCGAACCAGCTCAATGCTCTCAGCTGATCCTCCTCGTCCTCCAACACCTCGGAGTACGACGCCGCGCTCGCGAAGCGCCACTGCTCCGCCGCCTCCCTCCCGAAGAGGCGAGCGAAGTGTGCCCGGAAGGCTGGACAGCTCAGCAGCAGCAGCAGCTCGGCAGGGTGCGGGGGCTTCAGGGGCCGCCCGCGGGGTCGGGCCGGTTGGACTGGCTCTAGGCCGGCGCACTGGGGCGTGGACAGCCCGGGGCGGCCCCACTCCGCACGACCTTCTGGACTCGAGGCCTTTGGGCCCCACTGCACGTGCACGCGCAAGTCGTCACTGCAACTGTTGCCGGGTAGGAAGGCGGTGGCCGCCGAGGTCAGCACCCCGCTGCCGGCCCGCATAAAAGGGAAAAAGATGCCCCCATGACACAGCACCAGGCCGGGCTGCGGCTCAGGATCACTCCGCTGCAGCTCCAGGAGCCTGCCTCGGTCTGCCCGGCCCGGGAGGCTCTCACCACGCAGCCCGCCTGTTCTGCTACCCTCATGTCGGGTCCCCACTGCTGTCGCATGCTTCCCGGAGGAGCTAAGACGCCAGCCGAGACGAGACGCGAGCGGACTCGGACGTCGGACACCACGCAGCGCCTCCCAGAGTTGGAAGCCAGAGACGCAAGCACTGAGAGTCTTCCTCGAGTCCTATTGGCTAAGCCCAGCTGACACGGCCCGATTGGCTGAGCCTTAGGTTGAGCCCTGATTGCTGCTGAGGTTGACTCCTTTCCCACCGCCCCTGTGGGTTCCCGCTGCCTGTGCAGCTTAGAAGAAGCTGCCCCAGGGGACGAGCCTGGGGAGTGACAGGTTTGCTGCTTTACCTGGGGATGGAGAGGAGGGGCAGGCCAGGGTCCCGCTGAGCCCAATCCTTTCGGTTAGTTGGGCTGCAGGAAAGGGAATAAATGAGAGCTAATGTGGCTAGACTTGCTCAGGCTATGACAGCACCTGTCAGGATCTGCCCAGCTATAGGTGACATTCGACCTCTGACAGAATAAATACTGCAAGGAAATCTTTGGTCAATTCAGTATTACGAAATTTTGTAAGTAAACCTCACAGCAATCCACTAAGGGACGTGGAGTTCACAAGATCAAACTCGGACCTTTTGATGCCAAAGCCCACCACAACAAATCCCATGGAAACTAGATTTGCTCCAAATAAAACTGTCCTTTGAAATTGACTATATACAGTGGTTAAAGTCAAAATTCAAGCCTATATTTTGCAGTGTGCACATTTCACGTAATGACCACTCAGGATTTATCTAGGTCAGAGACCAAACCCTTTTTTTGTAAGAGCTAGAGTGTATTCTGGTTTTGCAGGCCATACATTGCCTTAAATACGCAACTCTGCAGTTGTAGCATGCAAAAGCTAAAGGAATGGGGTGGCTTTCTGTTCCAACGAAACTTTATTTATGGCCACTAAAATTTGGACATCATAAAATTTACCTGTTACAAACTCACATTTTCCCCCTCGCAGGCCATAAAAAACAGGCAGCAGGCCAGATTTTGTCCGCAACCTATAGTTTGCCATCCCTGATCTAATAAAACGTCCCTATTTTTCCAAAGTAGTATCCTTGAGGATAGAAGATGATGAGTAAGCATGTTCTGGGGGCTCCAGGTCATCCCCAAAGCAGTCACTACAAAGTAGACATTCATATCACTAAAGTACACATTTTAACAAGATTATTTAATGCATATTTATGTCAGCATTAATGAAAAATATATTCAATTACTTAAATTATACTTTTGTGTCTCAAACGTTTTAGTAACTAATGTTGCTTGGTATACCCCAGCACAACACAGTAGGTAATGCTTGCACTGCTCCCAGCAACAAACCTGGCTGAGAATGGGAAATGATGATCCATTTTAGTATGAGGCAGGACTGAAATTAGTAGTCTTCGCATAGCAAGCATGTCTTTTTTTGTTCTGTGACAAAGATGGCTTGAGCTCAGTAAAATCTCTCAAGTATCTCGACTTCCTAGCAATTAAGGGCCTTTCTCTCTAGAGCCTAGTGATTCTCCCTTAATGACGCTCAAGCCTCCTGAATGAATTGTTACATACGGCAAAATTTTCTGTTTATGGCACATCGCAGTAGAGTCCCAAGTCACATCCAAGAGCCAAGGTGAGACCCCTTGAGGGTTGAGCTCACTGACTCAGCTTTTAATTCGCATGCACTACTCCAACACAAACACAAATGAACACAGAACCCATGGCTTCTTTTCATAGTAACATGGACATTAGTTTCAGTCACAGGATGCCTCCAATAATTAATACTCAGTCAAAAAAACCTGTTGTGTTTTGCTTCCCATTCTATTTGTTCCAGTACTTTTAGAACCTCAATTGGGGTTTTCTAAAAGCACGTCTTTCTGCAAGTCTAGTAAATGCACAAGCACAGGTTTATCACCTATTTTGCTAAATGTAGGATTCAACTGGGTATTTCCAATTCCATATAAAATGAAACACAGCTAAACTGGATCCAGGCCTTACTATCTAGCATATTAATATGACTGTTCAAAAGTTTGCCATGTCTGTCCTGTCACAGATGACCACCAATCCTGGGACCACCGCATGTTCCAAGGCTCTCAAACAATACTAAATTTATTATTTCTAGTGGAATGTGTGAATTGGCTTAGCTTTTTCTTTTTCCTGGTAGCAAATTTTATTTCTCTTACATCCATTGTATATCTTTCTCCCCATAAGTAGGGAGAAACTTTTGCTTTCCCCCACACAACAAATGTCATATGTTCAAACTGAGAACCAAGGAAAAAAAAAAAACCCAAAAAACAGCAAGACAGAAAAGTTTAACTTTTTATTAAAATGCTTAGGATACAGATTGACCTTCTTTTGTAAATGACTGTTTCACTTTTCCTGAAATAGGACATATATGTACTCTGATAAAACAGAATGAAAAGTCTCAATTCATGGGAGTTCCTGTACGAAGCTCTGATCCTCGCTGTTAGGAGCCAAGCTCAACAGCAGCTTCTTTCTACTATTTTATTATAGGAAATATTTTCTGTGGTCCAAGAAATAGACAAGTGCTACTTGACTTTTCAATCCCCTCTTTCTCCAGTGGCCAAAATAGACCACTTTCACAAAAAGCTGCCCTGCATAGAATCCATTGTTTTCTAGTTTACTACAAAGTGATTAGGGGTAAAACAAAAACAGGGAAAACACTGTTGGAACAATCATATTTTTCATGTCTCTGGATAGAGAAGTATGGATTACCTTTAGCCAAAGGAAATTAAAGTATGAAGGTTAACTAATTATTTCACCGTTAGCTAGACTTGTTCACTTAAGGCTTTAACCCCTTTCCAAACAGACAATTTTGTCTTAATCCAGCCAAACTTGCTCGTTAATGAAAGTCATGCTCTTCCCAGACTAATACTTCACTGAGTCTCTCTACATTTGGATCTGGTAGTGAAAAGTATGTTTTCCCAACAGGTCAGTATTGAAGACTAACAACAAGAAATCCAACTGAAGAATGATACTCTCTCACCCCAGTAATGTTATCCACTCTTTCCCTCCCCTCACATTAGAAGCAAGAATCCACTGAATTCAATCCTCTGCAAATAAGCATCATCATAACAATTTCAATTTTGAAGAAACTACCTCTAATCGTTCATTAAAGGGTAAAGGAATGAAGATATCCTCCCTTAAGACCATCTCCCTTCCTTTCATCTTTTACTGCAAGAGTAGAAAATTGGTTAAGATCATGAAAATCCAATTCCACACATGGCATTAAGAAATAGGGATATAAAAATTATCCTCATCACACTACTAGAGATTCAGAGACTTCTGTACTGGGTGCTTACTGACAATAAGTGATATGAGCTCAAAAGAAATAGCTCTACATAAGATTCTTGGATTAGAGTTTCTCCAGCTTATTTCTGGAATAGAGAAAGGCAATTTCATATTTAAAAAAAAAAAAAAGGAAAAGCTACAGATGTTAACCTTTAATACCAAAGAAAATTGATATAAGTTCATGAACAGTTCAATAAAGAGACCAAATTCTGCAAGTGGAAAATTTAAAGCCCACTGTGTAAATCTTTCTTAGAATCAACCAAATGCTACACTACCAGATTTTTAAGTTCTCAAGTGACAAAATTAAGAGCCCTCAGGCTGTTAATTTTGTCCTGTGTGATTCTCCTAGTCAGAAAAACTCCCCCTGGAATATGTGCAAAAAAGTAAATGACACACACCTGTAGTATATAACAACTTTGTATAACTGAAAATGAAAAAGGTGCCATAGAGAAATGAAACTTTGTAACAGTTAAAAGCAAAGGTGGGCTGAAATTCTTAACTTTATAAGTAATAATAAGAATAACCACACCACCACCCACTCTATAATTAACTCCTCTGCAGTGAATAATCTGCTATAAACTCCATGATGAGGAATAACCCTAGCTTGCCACAGTGGAAACCTGCTGAACTGCGAGGGCAGGATTCTGTTCTTTCCTAGTTCTCTGTGGACGAGGTGATGCCACCTACTACAAGGCAGTTCAACAGACAGGGGAGCTTCTCTCAGCAACCTGCTAACTCAACAAGAGTAAGTTCACCTGATGAGCCTCCAACATTTATCTGTGCATAATTTTATGAAGTATCTAAATGCCATTCACTAGATTAAAAAAAAAAAAAGGGAATAGGAAACTCTGGACCAAGTAAATTGTAAACTCAAAAAGTTAGGAGGGAAACCAATTACATTAACACACTTTCTTTAAAAAATAGAATCACTTTCTTTTGAAATAAACCACAGTGGTGAGACGTGTTTTTCTTTTCCGGTGCCCCATGACGGCACACAGCGTTACCCAGCAAATCCTGCCAGTTTCCAAATCCCAGGATGCTGACCTGCACCAGCACGTAGGGCAGCGTTACCTCCCGGCAGTGTGGAGAAGAGCACATATCACCACTGGGCGATGGGAGAGCTGACAGAGACTCTTGGCTTCTCAATGCCAGACATGGTTGGAGAGCTTTCCTTGTTCTATTAGAAAAGTTCATGAGGAAGTTGTGAATAGGATCAGTCCAGAGGAGTAAAACTCTTTTATTTTCACTGTCCAAACATCAGTCAATATACTGGGAGAGCCAACGGAAGCCCTCTCCATAGCCTTGCCTCTTGAGCACGCTGCACATGAACACTTCCATGGGGCGGGCATTCAGCTCCTTAAGGGTCACATTCCCCTAAGGGAGACAAAACCAAGAAAGGCCTGTTAGCTAGCATCTCTGTGATGGAAAAGCTTGAAAGGGTGATCACAAAATCACTGTCTCCTGTTTCAAAAGCAAATCTAAGGAGGGATTAATTATAGAAATGTGGTCAAGGCAACACAGATGATTTCCCAAGAATTTCAGCTTTCAGGATAGAATAAGCAGCGAAGTCCTATTCCTAGCCTCTCTCTCTGTGCAGGGCATTTGCTTTGAACACACCAACATTCATCTGGCCAGCTATAGCAGCAAACCAAGAAGAAGGCTACCGGGACAGAGAACCAGCATGCTCTCTATGGACAAGCTCCCAGAGAAATCTGGGAGTTTTTAGAAATAAGGACATTTTTGTTAATGCAAGCGTTCAGAAATATGTATTAATAACAGGTTACATTGAGGAAATTAAGAATTCACATGTGTAAAATTTGTGCGGAAGGGAAACTGAATGAATTAAAGAAAGCATTTCTGAAAGAAATAGATAACCAAGAGGCAAGACTGAGGAACCATGTAAAGTTAAAAATTTATCATAAATTCCTTAAAAGAAAAAAATTTTAAATTAAATATGTCAAAACCCTGACCTGAAAAGACCAGGGTTACTGCTTAATTAGAGCTGATCTAGGTTTTCTCTCACAAGCACACTTTTCTGCAATAGTCCTTCCAACTGGAGACAACATAACCTATTGATCTGGGAGACTCAGGTTCTATTTCTGGTCTTATCACTGACTTGCTATATAAACCTGAATAACCCTGTTCCCTTGTCTTCAAAATTGGGTAATAGTCCATTCTCCCTCAGCAAGGAGCACTGAGGATAATCCACTGCTTTGATTTCAATGCTTGGAAAGTAATATATATAAATTATCACTTCATAACTGGAAATCTCCAATCGAAAAAAATTTTGATTTCTAGCTAAAAAGGGCTCTTTCAAAAGAGATTTTTCAGATCCAAATTTGATAGTCAGAAAATTTTTAAATGGTAAATTTGCCTGTTGTCCATTTCCTTCATCCTCATATACCTGAGGAATGTATTGCATTAAAAAACAGATAAAGAAAAAACATGCTGACTTCAGAGAATCTATAAATTACCTATTAACAAAACAAATCCTAAACCCAGTTAACCTTTAAAATGGTAAATAAAATCTAGATAGCAAAACATGAATGTTTTAAAAGCTATGAATTTCCTTTAATAATATGTCCCCTGAAGATTTTTCTCTTACCTTTCCTGTGGTCTGTCCATAAAGCCCAAATATCTCACGGAGTTTTTCTTCACTAATTGCATCTGTTCTGTCGATTTTGTTACCCAAGATAAGGATTGGCACATTGGATATTGTTTCATCAGTCATTAAAGCCTAAAGACAAGACAAAAAGTGAGTAATCTATTTATAAAAGCCCATCAGATAATGAAAACCACTTCGACTTTTACTTGTCTATAAGGTATCAAATCTAAAGTGAAAATCTGATCTTTATACCTGAGTGATTAACTTAATCTTAAAAGTTAATCCTGACATTATATATGTAACACCCTAATTTAGGTTAAAAGCCCCTAAAAATACCTTGACATTAGGTAAAAATCCTCTAATGGCCTCAAAGCAATTGCAACTTAAGGCTGTACCTACTTACAAAGGAGCAGAACTACCCCAACCTTAAAGCTAAGTCACTCAGCCACAGGCTATCCTCAGGTTATCCACTGAACACAGTCCTAGACAGATGAATGCTCTGGCTACAGAGCCTCAAAAATGACGACAGGAATTCCCTAAGTATTCACTGTGTGCCCAATGTGCAAAGCACTATCTCAGGTACTGAGAGGGATACAACAGGAAGGGTAAAATACATCCCTGGCCTCAAGAAATCCTCACTCTATGTTCACACATCTATCAACAAAGCAAGGCAAATGGACAATTAACTGTCACAATGAATGGGGAAAGACTATAAATACTAAAAGATATTCAGGGAAATAAAATGGTAATGTGGGCTTGAGGAAAGTCTTAGCAAAGCTGTGAAACCTAAACTGGATTCTAAATAGGGGGGCAGAATTTAGATAGGTGGAAAGAAGAAAGAATATAAGCAATGGCTTTACAGCAGGCAAAGAACTCAGGAAGCTGCAGAATATCACCTGGCTGGATTAAAGCATTTATGTTGATGTGTAGTGACGAAGTAAGCGAGATGGGAAGGGATGACCAACATTATGGTGCCAGTCTGAGAGGTTAGCTGCAATAGATCCTAAAGATCCCACAGAGAGAGAATCTATACTTTTAGTACAATGAATTCATGAATTGTATCTATGTGTGGTGCTTAGGTAAGAGATGATCTAGCCTAAGATGGCAGCATATAATGAATAGTGTGCCAGGCATTTTGAAGTAAGAAGAGACTAAAGTTTAAATGATAGGACAGACAAAAGAGGAGTCAAAGCTGGCAGTGACTTCAAGCCTGGGTGAATTGGTTCTGCTACCAAATACAATGTAAGAGGAGGTCCCCAGCCAACCAGCAATTCTTGGGACACCAGCTGGGTTTTCTATATTCAACTCAATTCTGACACTAGCTACCCAGAGATAGCATCAATTTCCACAAGTTAAGGGTTCAGTTCAACAAGACTGCCCCCAACACCTTCATATACCAGTCACAAGTCCAAGCTGTTATCTGTACATCTGACTGACTATAAATCAGAGGTTCCCACAACCCCCTCCTTGGGTTTGTTAAATTTGCTAAAATGACTCATAGAACTCAGAGAAACATTTTACTTACTAGATTACTGGTTAATTATAAAAGGATATAACTCAGGCAACAGCCAAATGAAGAGATGCATAAAGCAAGGTATGGGGAAAGGGCACAGAGCATCTATGCCCTCTTCCAGAGAGTTACTCTCTCCAAATCTCCACGTGTTCACCAACCCAGAGGGTTTTATGGAGGCTTTATTTTGGGTTTTACGGAGGCTTTATCACAGTCATAATTAATTAAATCATTGGCCATTGGCAACTCCAGCCCTTTCCTTCCTTCCCAGAGGTTCTGGGATGGGGCTCAAAGTTCCAACTTCTAATGGTTGGGTCTCCTGGCATCCAGCCCTCATCCTTTGGTAGGTATCCAAAAGCCACCTCATCGACATAACAAAAGATACCTATGTGGCACTCCCCACTTAGGTTTGGGGAGCTGTGTGCCAGTAACTATGGCTAAAACCAAATATGTATGAGAAATACATTCTGATCATCTGAATGACCAAATATGTATTTCTTATAAATCACAATATTGCACTGGGAATCTAGTTCTGACAGGAAAAGCTTGAAAAGGAGACTATAGAGTTAAACAAATAAAGGAAAATACGCTTTGACTATCTCCAGTTCTAGGAAATGTTAGACAAAATCAGAGTAAGGAAGAAATTCATTCATTCTATCAATGTACCTACTACGTAACCAATGCTTTGCTAAATGCAGGAGTTTTGCAAAGAACTAAAACAAGGTCCCTACTATCTAAGTTCACAGTCCAGTGGGAGAGACCTATAAGAAAACCAGTAAAGACAACAGACACTGATAAGGTGGAGAGTCTAACAGTCTGAGAGTTCAGGAAAGGCTTCCTAGTAGTTATACCTGACTCTGAGATCTCTTAAAGGACATTTTGAAACTTACCAGCAAAATAGGGTAGAGGGGCAGGTGAGAAAGCTGTGCAGGGACAGCCACTTCTACATATGCAAGGAAGGGCAAGTTGTTCTGTATGCTGAAATGTAGTTCAAGGTAGGCAACAGAGAGAAAAGCAGCTGGAGGAAAGCTCATGAAAGATTTTATGTGCTATATAAAAGATTTGTGGATTATAGCCTAAAGGTGATAAAGATTTACTAAAAGATATTAAGTAGGGCAATGACAAGTCTGAAAAGGTTCCTTCTACCATTATTATAGTATATGGCAGGGTGGTAGTAATGGAATCTATAGTAATTCACAGGGTCTGGACTGCATGTCCAGGTAGATCGTAGGAAAGATGAATAGTTCCATTCTGGGAGGATGGAATTGGCAGGTAGAGTTGTCTAGCAGGCAGCACTATGTATGAGGCTGAACTCAAAACGTCTGGACAAGAGAAATCCACTTGGGAATCACTGTCAGGTGGATGGGTGATAAAGGAATGGGAGTAGCTTGGGGAAAAGGCCCTGGGGAACACCAAGGTTTAAACTCTAAGCAGAGGAACAGGTACTTATGAAAGAGTCTAAGAAATTTCAGACAGTGTTGCACAGTCTCTGGCAATCCCATGCCTTCCTACCCACATGCCAATTACCAACGGTAACTGTGCAGTGGCTACTCCTTTAGATGAGGGCTGGGCTCTTCAATTTGCCTATTTCCACCACTCCCTACTGTCTTAGGCCCAGACAATTTCACTCACTTAAATCACCCATCTCGCCTCTGAAGCCATTTGTTTGCAACCTCTGAATTCAAATATCACGATGTAAATTACTTGAAGGAGAGAGCACCAAAATCAAGAATGTAAAAGGGAGTTTAAAGAGAATGGCCGGTGCCAAAAGGTCAAGTAAGGGAAAGACTGCCCTACAGGCAATTCTCCATGAGACTTTAGTATAAATTCTAGAAACATACAAATAAGCTTGAGACAGGTTCAAATTGCTAAGAATGCAGAGAGATAGTTATAAATCAAAAAGAAAAAAAGAAGTGTAGGGCAAAGCAGTAGGGATAACAAAGGCAACATTATAGAACTGTCAAGCCAAGATGCAATGTTGAGAAATGAGAACACTTGGAGTCCTTGATAGTATCAAATGCTGCATGTGACCAAAACTGAAGACTGAGAACAGACTCTTAAGGTCTGGCAAATCATTCAGTGCAAGGGTGGGCAGGCACCATCTGAGAGGGCAGATTCAAAATGTAAAGTACTCTAATCTCTTTTAAGGGTTCACTATGCCAGCACTTCATAAAGAATGGCTATAGGAGATATGTAAAAAGGGAAAAATGTTAATTATGCTGAGATAACAGGTATAAACTGAGGAGTATCTTGAGCAAACTGGACACAGAGCCACCCCATGATAAATATAAACAAAGTTAATTTATTCAAGTTCAAGCTGAGTTAGTTTCCTTAGGACCCTGAAAAGCAATGTTGTAGATTTTTAAAACGCTTTCTCCCCATAACTAGGACTTTCATCAAATGTTAACTGGAATGATTAAGTATTGGCACCACTGAGCTGTATTTCTTAAAAAGAAACAGAGGCCAAGAAAGGAAAAAAAATATAAACGTACATTAAGCTCAACTTTGGATTCCATGAGGCGAGAATGATCTGCACAGTCCACCAGAAAGACAATCCCATTAATTGCTGGGAGATAATTTTTCCAAACCCGACGTGCTAAAAAAGACAAAATTTACAGTTGCATCAAAAATATACATTTTGAAAATAAATAATCTGATGGTCTATGAAGTGGGCAAATCTTCACCAGGTTTCAATAACATTAGACTCCATATAATTTGCCAACTCTTAGCCATTACTAAATCAGAACGGAAGGTATAAACTAATGGTCCATGGACTGAATCTGATTTTTCAAAGTTCAAAAACCAGGGTTTCTGCCTGATTTTCTGATGTACTGCACTGTCTCTGGCAATCCCATGCCTTCCTACCCACATGCCAATTGCCAAAGGTAACTGTGCAGTGGCTGCTCCGTTAGATGAGGGCTAGGCTCTTCAGTTTGCCTGTTTCCACCACTCCCTACAGTCTTACGCCCAATTTCACTCACTTAAATCACCCATCTCGCCTCTGAAGCCATTTGTTTGCAACCTCCGAGTTCAAATATCATGATGTAAATTACTTGTCTAAGTAACTTTAGACCTAAGTGAGTTTCCAACTAACCAATGTATAATTGTACTGAAACACTCACCTGCTCAGCCCTCAGGAAGTCTGGGCCTGACACGTGGTTAAAATTCCCAGGCCAATAACCTCAGTCTCTTGCATTTAACGCAGTGTGCCCTATAAGTTTTATTTTTTTGTTTATGACATGAAATGATAATGGTTTAGGAAGCAACATTTCAATTGTATTATAATGTCTAGTCCTTTCAACAGGATGAATGAGGAAGTACCTCTATATCAAACAGATAGTAATGGTTACTTCTGAAGAGCAGGACTGGGAAGAAGAGGTTGCGGGAACTTTCATTTTTACCTTCCATAGGTGTATACTCATTTGTTATACTGAACCTACACTACTTTTATAGGGTAAATTTTTAAAGTTATATATTTAAAAAAAAAGAAACTTCCAAATGTACCACATTTTAATAACTCCTATATACTGGCAACTAGGTTATTTTGAAAAAGTGTTTCTGTTAAGTAAATTTTCCTCAAACAAAAGTATGTACACATTTTTCTTCTTACTCTATCAAAACCTGAAAGCTAAATTAGCAAACCAAACAATACACAATTCCCAGTTCCGGTGTCTAAAAACATCTACTGCTATGCATTCCCCAAATGGTCTTCATTCAGCTTATAACTGTACTACTTCTGAATTTAAATTTGTAAGCAGTTACAACTCTTTCTGAAAAAATAAAAAGCCAAAAAAAAAAAAAGAGAGAGAGAGAAGTGGAAAAAAACACCATACATCCATAGCTACCCAAATGAAAACACAAGCTCATTATAAAAAAGGTAACAAGTGTTTAATCCTCCATCAAAACACATCCACTAAGGTTTCTGTATATTTTTTTCTTATTTTTTCTGTATAAGTATGTGATTGTGATCATACCATACATGTGATTTTGTAGCATATAAATATTCAATAAAACACATGTAATTATATGTTGATGTAATCACTGACTATAAAATTATTTCAACTGCTTCTTGGCCTTTTGACTAAATTTTTTGGCTGAATAATTTAAATTACCAATATTCTATTTCCAATATTCTATTTTTAAATTACTAATATTCTATTTTTTAACTAAACTTTTTAAAAACTGTAATTAGATTCAACCTAATATAATGCTCCAAATGAAACTTCTCAACTCAATTTAAAAACAAATGAGTAAATCTGAAAGCATCTCAGGGGTTCTTTCTTCAACCTTCCAGAATATTTATTCCCACATCGTAAATGTTTTACTCCTAAGCCTAGAGTCTTGCCAAATGTAAAGTAAGTGTCCATCAGATAAAGATGTCCTTTTCTGTATATTTTAAAAGACATATAAGACACCTGATAGGGATTTGGGAACCAGACAGACATAGCCTGAGTAAGGCAAAATGCACTGAGAACAAGAAGGTAGAAGAAAATGTTCTACCAACTGATCCAAATAGGTAGAGAATACAAAATATCAATTTAGATCATAATGGTCACATAGGAGTCACTGTATACTTTTTGCAACTTTTGACAAGTTTGAATAATAACTTAATTTCCTATATACTTATACTCCACTAAGTAAAGGATACAAAAGAGACAAGATTAAATTCAGTATGGTATTATGCTGGATCATGTTCAAAAGACAAAATGCTATAAAGGAGATTATTAGGACAACTGACAAAAAAGGAATACACAATACAGAGTAGATAAAAATAACATTTCCCGCGTTTGATACCTATGTTTGGTACTCATATATAATGGAACATTTTGGTCCTAGGAACTATGTGTTAAGGCATTAAGGAATAAAAGGCATGATGAACTCACAAATGGTTCAAGAAAAAAATGTTAACATGTATTATATAAAGGGCAAAAGGTATAAAGTGAGTTGTCTATTATTTACTCAACTTTTGACAAGTTGGAAATTACTTAAAAATAACAAGTGAATAAACCAACTTCGTTACAGTAATAAGAACTCAATCTTAAGTGCAAGCAATTTAAAAGGCAAAAATGACACTGATTTAAAACAAACAGGGAGCACAGAATGAACCATAAGTCATACATCCTTTCACTGAATGGTCTCTTACCTTGCTCATGCCCACCAAGATCAAAAGTTGTAAAAGTCATTCCAGCAATTGTCAGCTCTTCTGATGCTGAAAAATGATCAAAAGAGAAAAAATAAATTTCTCCATCCAACAAGGCCCAGCTACCAAGACTGTAAGCTAATACAAATACAAAACTTAATAAAGCTTTCGCCTTGTAAAGAATACAACTGCGAAAACATTAAATTATTTTAAAAGGCCAAGTTTTTTTCTCTAAGGTGTATACTGCTTCTTAGAAGCAGGTATGAGAGATGTGTCCTATTTCAGGACTAGTGAGAAAAGATAGTGACAAAGTTCCAGATGTTTAGATTTATGAGTATGTGACCTGAGTATATCTTATAGAAAAAATTTTTTCAGTTGGGCTGTCTTTTGGGACCTCAGTTAATAAAAGAATTGCATCAATTGAAGATTCATCCCCAACCTGACAAGGACCTTTAAATATCAAAAGGTCACTTGTTGTTTTCAAACCTACTCGGATGTAATGTTGGAACATGTTGGCCCAATCTGTCATCTTTGAGCATGTGCAGAAGAGTGGTTTTGCCTGCATTGTCCAAACCAAGAACACAAGTTTTCCAGATTTCTTGTAGAGTCCTAAAAGAGGAAAAAAAAGTTTCAACATAATTTTGCTTTCTATATATTAAAGGCTGCTTCTATTTAAATTGTTGGAGGAAATGCAAAAAGTTTGAAACTTATGATAAATTTCAAGGAAAACAGCTTTACCTAGGAACTGGAGCACACTGCTGAAGCCATTGTAGATCCACTCAAAGATGAAAGACATTATTAACACTTACTACCTGTATAAAATACAAAAGCAGCAAACATTAGCTTTCTGAAGGCTAGTACATTTCTGGAGAAGTTAACTCTCATTCCCTGGCCTTGATGCATGTTTATAGTCCCATGATTTTGGGGATAAGAAAACAAAGGATTTTGCACCCTGGAGGGAAGTCTCTGGGGTCCTCGGATCTGGACAAACTCCTGGTTTTCTAATAGTTTAAACTTTTGGTTTTCTAACAGTTTTTAATCTATGATACTCAGAGGATCAGGAGTTAAAGATATACTTTCCTCTTTTTCTGTGTGACTCACTCCTCCAGGCAGCTGCTCATTCACATTCCCTAGATACACCACTGCTGTCTACCAGTTAGCAAAACCTCTAGGAAATCAGTCCCATCAATAATCTGGATCAAAATGTCACATCGATGCACTAAGTAGAAAATAAGAATGAAAAAAAAAAGTCATATTAACCAGAATGAAAAACATATTAACCCATCTCCTTGTAAACCAGTCTAAAAAACAGTCACCAAAAGTCTTTTGGCTGGCACACAATTTGCCTTGTTGCATTTATCAATACTATCTCTTCTTAAACAATATTTGTTTAAGCCCTCTGGCAGATATATCTCTCAACTTATTAAAAAGATGGTATCACTATTCTGGAGAACTATGAAGCAGTAAGAAGATAATCCTTTCATAATGTGAATAATCAAGACCTAACCATTTTACAAATAAGAATTTTCTTAAAATAAGAATACCTCTTCAGGACATTGAGATGGGTTCCTAGGCGTACACACCTTAATTAGTATTAATATTAACACCACTTTTTCTACTGTTTCTCATAGGCCTAGACAAAACAAAAGATGACTCAAAGCAACAAAAGATCTACATACACTGGTAATAAGCAAGAGGACCTCTGCATAAAGTTAAGAGAGGAGGATCTAGAGCCAATGGTGGATGTTAAGGTTTCTCAGAATCAGCACTGAACTTCTGCATCTTTGGTGAAAAGGTGAAAAAGTGAACAAAAGGAAGACCCCCCCACCACACACACACTTTCACTCCTGTCCATCAAAAGCATCTGAACACAAGCCTTTATACTACATGAGTAACTGCTTTCAAACAAAACTTTTGTGAAGTTTTGTTTTTTCAAAAAAGTAAACAAAAGTTTAGTTTCGTCACTTTTAATAGTGACGTGTAAATGGTTTATACATAAAAATCCACCTGTATTCTTCAAAGAATGCTAGATGATGAAGAAACTGGAAAATTAAGATAGTGTTCATTTTCTTTTTCATCCAATTACTGTGTTTTTGTTTTTGTAAATCAGGCCTATGGCCTGACCTATAAATTTTAGGGACTACTTAGTATTATTTTCTATGACTGTTACCATAGAGGGCCAAATGAAACTTGGGAGTTTGAGTGAGGGTAGAGACTGAAGGCGAAAGCTTTTATAAAAAGATACTAAATACGTTTGTTTGTTTGAACAAACAAATATGAACAAATTTAGCATGTTTCCAGTTTTGTCTGGAAACCTGGCCTGCACTTTCAGAAATCAATGACTTAAGTCACTTACAAAGTACCTGTACTTAAGTTTCCACTGTTGGTAAATAAAAGAACCATGTGCCACTCCTCTGTAATCCCACAAATAAGACATCCTTTCCTTCCCTACTTTTCTCAGTCTATCACCTGGAAAAGTGCAGCTCACCTTTAGAAAGCACCTCTCATTTACTTCTATTCTGATCACTCCTTTAAAACTCAACACTCATGAATTTATTTGCACTACACTGGTTTGCAGTCAGTACTTTACAGACTCTTGTAAAGCTTTATATCATTTTAGAAGTATTCCCAACTAGATGAATTCTTGGAAGGTGAGAAGGGGAAAATCCCACTTTAAGGAATTTTTCATGATAACGGAACTACTTCGATTTTCCACTTATTTTCCTTTGACATACCTGCTTTACAGGTCCTATAAGTCTTCCCGCCAAAATGATCGACAGAGAGTGCTTGAAGAAACTCTTCAGGTGAAGTTAAAAAATAATAAAAATCCTTATTGGACACAAAGACTTGAGCTGCATTGCTACCCAAAATTAAGCAAATGGCTTTGATAGCACCTCCATCCTTGATATCTTAGGATCTGTACCTCTCATGAGTAGTTTTACAGTTTATGCAGTACCTGCATAAATATCTCATTTCAATTTCACATCAACCCCACCAGGCAGGAATCCTTGACCTCTTTTATTTTTATTTATTTTTTATTTACTTTTAGTTTTTTTAGGTGAGAAAATCCTTGGTTGACCTCATAGATTGCAAGACCTTGTCAGCTTACAATCCTTATTTTTAAATTTTTTATGCCTACAGCACCTGGTCTTCCTAGGTGGTCTCCCATCCAAGTACTAACCAGGCTTGGCCTTGCTTAGCTTCCGAGATCAGGCAGGATTGGGCTTGTTCAGGGTGGCATGGCCATAGACTCTCCGCCTCATTTAACAAGATGAGGATGATGATGCTCCTATGTTAGCTGGCTTAATCAAGACTGCTCAGCTGGAAAAGTAACAGTGCCAAAATAAGCCCTCCTCTTTTAATGCCAAAGTCACAACTCTTCTTGTCAATGTCATATAAAACTCATATCAAAATTCCACAACTGCTTTTAAAAAATATAAAACTTCCTTAACCTACCACCTACATAGATAATCTTCTAAAGTTTTCTTCCTTACAACACATTGCACCTTTTGAATGGTCTGTTAATAACTAGCATTCTACTTATTTTCTATCCTTGATCCTCTCTACTTTCTGGCACTTTAAGGCAAATCAGAGTACTCTAAAATTTAAGGGCCCCAAATTACCAACGAAAGCACTACCAATGTACCCAAAACTAAAATTTGCAAAATTCAGGAATGATTGATCAAATAAATAAAAAGGAAAAGTACTAGGCTGACTGTTAGCCAATAAAGAATCTATGCATCACTTCTTATACATACTCATTACTTCTATACACACTCAGAACTCCTTTGAGACACTATTTCAGACAGATCTGGGGTAGGTGGCAGCTGCCTTTTACCCAAGAAACCTACTTAGCTGCAGGATATATGTCAAAGACCAGGCCATTGTAAAGCTCCATAAGCCCCCTGTTACAACTTAAGAAGATGGATTGAGGTAAAGAAGGAAAGAGCTAGGGAAAATACTAAGTTTTGGTGCCGACGCTCACAAGTGTGCTGACCTCTCAGCCAGAATCGTGAAGAAATTATGAATCTATACCAAAGGAACATGAAAAGACTGTTCGATGCACTGAGGAGAGCGGGAGGGCAAAGATGGAGGTGGAAGGAGAAAATACAGGGTTCTACCGAGGACATCAGATGATAACACAGAGGGGTGAAGTGGGAGCGAAGGGGACCCCTGGACTAGGAGCCAGGAGAACTGGTTCCAGCGTTCACACTTGCTATCTGTGGGGCCTTGGACAATTTACTGTGCCTCAGCGAGCCTCAGTTCCCGAGAATGTAAAACAATGATAATCAAAGTCTCCCACCCGCCTCCCTGAGGCTCATCCCAGACAGGGGGTGTGAAATCATTTCGTAAACCAGAGCGCACAGTACAGACAAGAAAACTGTTAATCTGCACGGCAGGGGCAAGACCCCTTAGCGGAATGCAGGTCGACCTGATATCCAGAGAGCGGCAGGGGACCGAGCAGATCCCGCCGAGTAAGCCCATTCCCGCCCAGAACCAGCCCCGCGGCTCCACAGAACCGCCTGCGTGTCACTTCCCCACCCCCCCAACCCCGCCTGCGCAGGCCTCCGCCCCGACCCTCCCGCCGTCCGCTCCAGTCCCCCCGACCCAGACTCCTTCCCTCGCTCCCGCCGCCCGACTCACGGCCCGGGCGGGGGGGGTGGGTTCCTCCGGAGGTGGCGGGCAGCTTCGACCCTCCCTCAGAGCACACAACCCAGCAGCAACAGGGACCGCCAGCTACTTGCCGGATGTACGTAACACTCCCTCCCCCGGGACTTCCGGGAGCGTGCTTGCTCCCGCCCCTTCGTAGCGTCACCGCGCTGTGCTACCGAGGCGGGTCGGGGTGGGTGGGGTGGGGAGCACCCTACCTGCGACTCCGGCCGCGGCAGGGCGGACCTCAGGCGCGACGAAGCGCGCTCGGGGGCGGGCCCGACGTGGGCACGCCTCCTCCCGTACAGGGAGCTGGGCGCGCGAGACGTGGCAGCGCCGCGTTCCGGAGGGTGGAGGCAGCGTCCTGCAGTCTCGCGGTGCATTTAGAAGTTCGGCATCAGGATTTAAAATCGGACTGCCTTCTCCGGTGCATGGGGGAAGTCGGAAATGGTGACCGAAGGTTAGGTAGGTTCTCGGAAAGATTTGATCTGAGAGCCCTCCACCTAGGATGGATCTCTGCGGACTTTTGCTTTTAAGTCACGTTGCCCTGTGATAGCCTACTTTTTAGGACTGCTAATATTCTTTGAGAATTTGTTCCAAGCAGTGCACTGAGTACTTGGCATGCCTCATCTCATCTGACCCTCGTTACAGTCCTATGAAACAGATACTGTTATTATCCCCAGTTTACAAATAGAGAACCTAAGTTCAGAATAGTCTGGTAACCAAGCCCAAGTTCATATGCTAGGGAGTGGTAAAGTAACATGTTGGCTCCTACTTTTGTCTATCACATAGATTTTCTCATTTAATTTTATGAGATTGGTATGATGCTCCTATTTTACAAATAAGAAAACTGAGTCAGATCGAAAGGTGAATGATATTTTTGGGTAGGAAGACTCGATATCACAAAGATTTCAATTCTCTTTATGTAAAATTATAAATTTCACAATTCCTATGAAAGTTATGTGTTTTTCTTAAACTACCATATTTGTTCCTAAAATTCAAATGGAAAAGTAAAAATACTACTCAGGAAACAAGCTCTGAAAAAGAACAAGGAGGGAGAAACTAGCACTATCAGATATTAAAACATGTTATAGATTGTTAGTAATTAAAATAGTTGGTACTAATGCACAAAAAGCTAAACTAGTGAAATAAAGTACAGAAATAGAACCAAATACCTGCAGAAATAAAATTAAAGTGGCACCTGGCAACTCCAACAATACTTTCCCCCACCTTTCATCCTCTGGGTCTTCTGCATTGAGTTTGAATTCTGCCCAGACACAGTATGGGATTAGTCTGTGTTTGGAGGCTTCTCACCAGCTTTGGCTAAACCAGGGTTACTGTATTCATGGGGCTTGGTACCCTAATGTGTACATCCTAAAAGCATGGGGCTGCCCCAGTGAACTGGATTACTGGCCTCAATAGAAGTCCAGTTGCAAGAGGTGTTGGGGGGGGGTGGTCCCAAACCATAAGAACAGTTGGAGGGGGGAAGCTTGGGAGGAAGGAGGGAGCACACAGGCAGATTCTCAGAAGATCTGTAAACTCTACTTACCAGCTGGCCAGCCTTGGGCAAGTTGACAAATGCCCCAGGCCACAGTGTACCCACCTCTAAGATGGGTGAAAGAGGCATTGTTGTGCATGTCAGCAATTTTTCCCAAGTAGGTTTTCAATAAATGTTTCAATTATGTGCTTAAAAATATATAACAACAGGTTGGGACAATTGGATAGTCAAAAAAACCCTAAAAGTTGAATTTATGAGCCACATACTACACCAAATAAGTTCCAAATGATTCAGAGATTTGCATATTTTTAAACAATGCCATAAAAGTACTAGAAAAATAGAAGAAAGCATGGATGAATTCTTTATAATCTTAAAATGGAAAAGAGCTTTCTGGTTTTGATTGAAAATCAAATTTAACTACAGAAAAATAGAAAACTTTCACATTAAAATAACAATGATGACACCAAAAACTCAAAAGGCAGATAACGAGTTGAGAAAAAGTATATGTAATTACATCCAAGGCAAGTGAAAAATTAATATGAAAAATACCAACTATCGATAGAAAAATAGGCAAAGGATAGGACCAGACAACTCACAGGAAAAGAAGTGTAAATGGCGCTTACGCACAATAAACTATTAATGGAAATATAGTAAATATTATAGAATATACCAATACGGAAAATAATAAAAAATTTAAAACTCATTGAGATTCTATTTTCATCCCTTAGGTTGGCAAAATTCCACCTGTTTACTGGTGGCAAGGCTATTTTAAATAGAGTCGTAGTCAAGGAAGACTCCACTAAGGTGTCATTTGGACAGGACCTGAAGGACAGCTGGGGATAAAATATTCCAAGCTGAAAGCAGAGCATGTGCAGAGGCCCCGAGGCAGGAGTGTGGTTAACAGAGTCCATGAACAGCTGGGAGGCCAGCGTAGCTAGGCAGGGATGACAAGGGAAGGAGTAGCAGATGGGGTGAGAGAGGTGTGGGTAAGCCGTTAAGAACTCGAAAGGTTCTGAGACTTTAACTTGCAAGCTAACGACTTAGTCTGATACATTTCCATGGATACTGGCAGATATGAGACTCCTAGGGCAAAGACAAAGGATTTTATAACCTCAAGCATAGCAAATAGCATGAAGTTCATGTTTGTATCTTTTCCACTTGCTCCCCTGTGCCCCCCTCCTAAGTCCTTTGCAGGTGACACAGAGCAGCCCATGTGGTGGGTTTGCATCACAGCTGAGGAACCCCCAGCATAGGGAACTCAAATCTTTCTTAATAGACTGCAAGCCAACATGCCTGATCCTTGACCCAGAAGGAGATATTGTTATACTGGACAATAAACAAACCTATCCCCTGCCCCAGAGATTCTGTCCTCTAAAGCTGTTTGTTATATCTATCTTTGAAAAGGTAGTCCGAAGGCAGCCAGTACCTCGGCTCCAAGAAGTATGGAAATGTAAGAGACTCATGGAGAATTGTTTTCCAGTAGAGGGAAAATCTTTAGAATTTTGTAGGCTACTGTGAGAACTTTAGTTTTTATTGTGAGTGATCTGGAGAGCCAGTGGAGTGTTGAAACAAAGGAGTTTTATGTAATTCTTCTGTCCACTCTATTCTTATTCTCCTACACATGCTCAACATTAGCTAAACAGGTGCTGAGAAACTAAAATGGAGACTGAAAAGCATCTGTGTTAGTCAAGGTTCTCCAGAGAAACAGAAGATGGGATATATATAAGAGGAGATTTATTTATACAAATTGGCTCATGCAGTTCTGGAAGCCAAGAGATCCCATGATCTGTCCGCAAGCTGGAGCCCCAGGAATGTCAGTGGTATAATTCAGTCCGAGTCCGAAGGCCTGAGAACTGGGGAGCTGCTGGTGTAAGTCCTGGAGCCTAGTAATAAACCCTCACGTATTTGGTGAAGTAATATCTGGCAGGAGAGCCAAGAATACGGGAAACATAATCTCTTCAATAAATGGTGTTGAGAAAACCAAATAACCATATGAAAAAGAATGAAATTGGACTCCTATTTACTCATAAAACTTAACTTGAAATGGGTTAGAGACTTAAATGTAAGAACTAAAGCTGTAAAACCCCTAGAAGAAAACATGGGGGGAAAGCTCTTCAAAATTGGTCTTAACAAGTTTTTGGATATGACACCAAAATCGTAAGCAACAAAAGCAAACATTAACAAATGGAACTGTATCAAAAGACAACATTGAGACAATCTATGGAACGGAAGAAAAAATTGTAAATTCTATATATGATAAGGAGTTAATATCCAACATATATGAAGAACTCATATAACTCAATAGCAAAAAAATACATCTGAGTGAAAAATGGGCAGAGGAACTAAGTAGACATTTTTCCAAAGAAGACATACAAATGGCCAACAGGTACCTGAAAAGATGCTCAAGATCACCATTCGTAAGGAAATGCAAATCAAAACCACAGTGAGATAATACCTCACACCTGTTAGAATGGCTATGGCTATCATCAAAAAGACAAGTGTTGGCATGGCGGAGAAAAGGGAACTATTAAGCAGTTGGGGTGGGAATATGAATTGGTACAGCAACTACGGAAGACAGTATGGGGGGTGTCAAAAGATAAAATAGAGCATCCATATGATCCAGCAGTTGCACTTATGGGTATATCCAAAGGAAATGAAAAAGCATAGGTCAGAGATATCTGTGCTCCCATATTCATTGTAGCATTATTTTCAATAGCCAAGATATGAAAACAACCTAAATGTCTATCAGTGATGAATGGATAAAGAAGATGTGGTAGATGTGGTATGTATGTACAATGAAATATTTTTCAGCCATGAGAAAAAGGAAATCTTGCCATTTGCCACAACATGGATGAATGTGCAAGGCATTACACTAAGTGAAATAAGCTAGACAAATACTGTAACATTTATACAGCAGTGCCCCTTTTATACGCAGTTTTAAATTGCACACCATTCTGAGTAGCATAATGAAATTGCACCACCCTGCTCTGTCTTGCCCAGGTCACAAATCCCTTTGTCCAGTGTCTCCATACTGTATATGTTGCCTGGCTGTTAGACACTTAGTAGCTGACTAGGTTGTCAGGTATACTGTCATGATATCACAGTGCTTGTGTTCGAGTAACATTCATTTTACTTAACGATGGCCCCAAAGCAGAAGAATAGAGATGATGGCAATTCAGATATGCCAAAGATAAGGTGTAAAGTGCTTCCTTTTCATGAAAAAGTGAAAGTTCTTGACTTAAGGAAAGAAAATCATACGTTGAGGTTGCTAAGATCTACAGTAAGAATGAATCTTTGGTGAAATGTGAAGAAGGAAAAAAAATTTGTGCTAGCCTTGCTGTTGCATCTCAAACTGCAAAAGTTGGACATCAGAAACATGGTGAAATGAGAGACATCCCCGGATCTCTCTCCTTAATACAACAATAAACCGAACATCTAAAACTCAACAAAAAACACCCAAACTGCACAGCGGCATGTCTGAGCATGGGACCTGTGCATGAGAGCTTCCACAGGTCAGAACCTTGGGAGTTAGGCTGTAGACTGGGAGAAATAAGCTGACTCGCAGCCGGAGCTCCCTGTAGGAGGAGACGGGAGGAGAGAAGGGGCAGTGTGTTCCCTGAACAGCCCTGCCTGGGAGCGCTGTGAGCTCCACATGGCAGCTGACAGTGCCCAGGCATCAGGGCGGAAAGCAGAGAAGCAGGAGCGGCAGAGAGAAACAACAGTTGATATTTACCAGCCTCAGTTGCAAAACCAAGGCTGAACGCAGCCCCCAACCCAGAGGGCTCTTCCCCCCATACCCTCCACGGCCAACACTGCGGAGCCCCAGGGCAATCTGGGCAAATGCAGCTGAAACGGTTGCAACACTGACAGACTGAAACAGGGTAGCAAGCGTGATGAAACATCTAGAAGGAGAAAAAAGGCATTATTAAGACTTTTATAAAGTAGGGATCCAAGAGGCTTAGACGCCACCTATTGGAAACCAAAAGAAATGCATTATTTGTAACAGACTAAAGAGAGACTTTTATATAATAAATCTTTCTGGGGAAAAAAAAAAACAGAATATATTTCCATTAATGCCCAGGCAGAGAAATAGTCCATTAAACACCATGAACGACCAAGGTGACAAGGCAGCTCAGAAAGAAAGAAAAATCTCCAGAAAATAAGCCTGAAGACATAGAAATATGTAACTTAAATGACAGAGAATTCAGGATGCTACTTCTGAAAAACCTCAATGAGATACAAAACAATTCATATCAACAATTTCAGGAATTGAAAAAACAACTAAATGAGCAGAATGATTTATTTAGCAAAGAGATTGAAACCCTTAAAAAGAACCAAATAGAATTTCTAGAGATGAACACACTGCAAGAGTTGAAAAATGAAATATTAAGCTTGGGAAATAGAGTCGACCAAATGGAGGAAAGGATCAGTGATATTGTAGACAGAAATCTAGAAATAAATCAGAATAAAGAAGAGAGAAACTGAAGAATGAAAAATAATGAAAGAGAAATGCAAGAACTAGCTGATACCATCAGGAGAGGAAACATAAGAACAATGGCTTTCTTGAAGGGTTGGAAGAGGAGCAGGGACTAGAAAGCATTTTCAGACAAATAGTTGAGAATTTCCCAAATCTAAGGAATGAGCAGGAGCTTGGAATTCAAGAAGTCAACAGAACACCCAATTATATCAACCCAAAAAAGCTTTCTCCAAGACACATCGTATTAAAATTATCAAAAATCAATGACAAGGAAAGAATTCTTGAACTGCAGAAGTTTACGGCCACAATGTGTGAAAAGTGCTTAAGGTGGAAAACACATTGTGGAGTGGAAAAAAAATGAACAGAAAATGTGTTTTCTGTTGGTGGTGATGTGTTGCACCAGAAAGCATTGAGCCTCTGTGAAGACTTCAGCAAGGGATCCCCTGAAGTGACACCAGGCCTGTTTTTGCAAATAGGGGATGGTTACACAGGTTCAGGAATAGGTTTGGCATTTTATCATCTCACATCACAAGAACAAAGGTGAATACAGTGTAATAAGATATGAGAGAGAGCACGTTCACTTAACTTTTTATAGGATATTATTATAATTGTTGTTTTATTATTGTTGTTAATCTCTCACTGCCCCTAACTTATAAATTAAACATTTATAGGTATGTAGGTATAGGAAAAAACATAGTATGTACATGGTTTGGTATTATCTGCAGTTTCAGGCATTCACTGGCATACTTGGAATATATCCCCCATGGATAAGGGGGGACTACTGTATGGGTAATCTAAAAAAGCCCAACTCAGAGAAACAGCAGAGTGGTGGTTACCAGGGGCAAGGGGCTGGAAGTAAATAGGGAGATATTAGTCAAAGGGTACAAACCTCCAGTTAAGAATAAGTCTGGGGACCTAATATATAGTTAATAATACTGTATTATGTACTTGAAAGTTGCTAAGAGCGGAGATCTTAAATGTTCTCACCATAAAAAAAAAGAAGGGTGATTATGCAACACGACATTGGTAGAGTTGTTAGCTAATGTTATGGTGGTGATCATTTTACAATACATAAGTTATCACATCAACATTTTGTATACCTCAAACTTATACTATGTTAGTTCTTCCAAAGCTGAAAAAAGAAAAAGATTGAAAGAGAGAGTGAGATTCAAACTTATACTATGTTAGTTCTTCCAAAGCTGGAAAAAGAAAAAGATTGAAAGAGAGAGTGAGATTTGAAAGAGAGAGAGAGAGAGAGAGAGAGAGAGCGCGAGAGAGTGAGAGAGCGAGCGAGCTAGAGCTAGCGCACGCGAGGAGTGAGGGGGCGAGGGAGCGAGGGATGGGGAGAAAGAGGGGCAGGGGAAATATATGTGTGATGGTATTTATGCATTTATGTTAAATTATGGCTACTTATGGGCCGCATAATTTTATAACATTCTTTGAAAATGTGCTCCGGAGTCAGATGGCCTGGGTTTAAATCCCACTTTTTCCAATTACTTGCTCTATAACGTTGGGTAACTTTTTAAACTTTAATACACAGAAAATGGGTAAGAATAATGTCTAAGTCATTATAGTGTCTCTGGTGGCTAGCACAATCCCTGGTACATAGTAGGTGCCCCCATGAAATTTGTTCAGTAACTGCCTAAGTGCATGAAGAAATTGATTTTATGAAGATTAAATAAGATTCTTTAATTTTAGTATTATCAATATCCTCTTCAGCCTTGGGATCCTTCCTGTGTCTGTACTTGCATGGGCTATTCCCTCTTTCTGCAACTCTGCTCTAGCTCTTCTGCACCTTGCTGCTCCAAGACCCAGGTCCAGCAAAACACTAGTCAGCCTTTCCTGGGTGGCCCCTCCCCCATATTGTCCCTCTGCTTCTTTTCTACAATTATAGCATCTCCGATGTTGGTTTACAATACTTTTTGTTTATTTGATAATGGCTTTAATGAGATATAATTTACATAGCATTTAAAGTAGATAATTCACTGGTTTTTAGTATTCAGAGTTGAGCAATCATCAGCCCAATGTTAGAAAATGTTCACTATCCCCAAAAGAAACCCCATACCTATTAGCATCATTTGCCACCCTTTCGCAGCTTCTAGCAACTACTAATCTACTTTCTGTCTCTATGGATTTATCTATTCTAGACTTTCCTGTAAATGGGATCATACAGTATTTGGCACTTTGTGTCTGGCTTCTTTCACTTAGCATAATGTTTTTTAGGTTCATCCATGTTGTAGTGTGTATCAGCACTTTATTCCTTTTTGTGGCTGAATATTTCACATTTTATTTATCCATTGACCAGTTGGTGAACATTTGAGGTATTTACACTTTTTGGCTATTAGGAATAATGCTGCTATGAACATTTGTGTACAGATTTTTGAGTGGACACACCTGGGTATATACCTAGTAGTGAAATTTCTGAGTGATCTGGTAATTCTATGTTTTTAGCTTTTAAAGAAATGCCTGTTTTCCAAGTGGCTGCACCATTTTACATTCCCACCAGCAGTGTATGAGGGGTCCAGTTTCTCCATGTCTGTAATAATTTTTAATGCTTCTCCTTGCCAGTAAACTTGAAGGCAAAAAAATGTGACATTGCGGTATTCTGTCACCCTGTGCCAGCATAGGGTCAATTTGTACATATGCTTATTAAGATATGAGCAAGCCTATAAAGTCCACATTCTGCTAGTGATATGTCACAGGAAGAAAATGTAGAGTGCAAAATAAAACAGATCACTTAGCACAATTCACAGTACAGAGTAAGTCCATAGGAAAAGTTAAGTCTTCACCATGAATCCAAAAGTCTTTCCCTGGTGTGTGCTCTCCAAGTACAGTCTACAGACTAGCAGCACCTGCAAATTTGCTAGAAACACATATTTTCAAGTTCCACCCCTAATGTAGGAAATCTCTGGGACTGGGTCCAGCAATTCATTTTTAACAAGCCCTCGAGTGATTCTGATGCACACTGATGTTTGAGGAACACAAGAGTAGATCATTTTTTTGAGGGTTAGATATTACTAGAAGGAATGAGAAAGTACGTTTAATAAACTGAGATTTTTTTATTATGTTCAGAACCCTGAGATTTGAGGCACTTACATAAGCAGCTGGCAAGAGGGCAGACTAAGACGACCTTTCTGGAGGACAATTGAGCACATGTCAAAATATTTGTAAATCTGCATACTCATAGACCTGTAGTTCCACTTCCAAGAATGTATCTTCAGAAAAAAATCAGAGATGTTTTGTGGGATTTATTTATGAAGATGTTCATTCATTGTAGCATTTTTAAAATCAGAAGAAATTGGACGTAAACCAAAAGGCAAATCATAGGTGATTAGTAAGTGTACTATTATATATTTTTATGTAATTGTTTGAGTCAGTTTATATAGTGTTGGATGTTTTTAAGATGGAGAAAAGTTTACATTATGTTAGGTTCAAATAGCAAAGGTGTAAATGAACTTACCAATTTTGTTTTATTTTTCTCTCTATATATGTGTACACACACACACACACACACACACACACACACACACAGTGTATCTATGTACAGCCAATTCTCAGTATTCACAGTAGTTACGTTCTATAAAATCACCCCAAACACCGAATTAGCGCATACTTGAACCATTGCTCCTTGGGGAAATACAATTCCTGCAATTCTATGTTCACAACCTTTTCATCTACTGATCAATACATAACCTTGTTTTATGTGTTGTTTCTGCTTAAAGATATCTTATTTAATATAGTTTAATTCATTGACATTGAGCTCACAGCCAACAGCAGTATAATTCATGCCTGAACAAAGCTTATCTAACACATATTTTCTCCCTATAAGACACATCACAGCCTTTGCTTAGGAACACTGAATGGCACTGAGCACTACACTATACTTGGGGGCTATTTTCAAACAGTGAAATCAACAAAAAGCACACAAATGCAAAAAACATGGCACTAAGTTGACCACAGTAAGATAACTTGATTACAATATGAGCCCTGAAACAAGAAGCAGAACATCCTCTTGTTTGACTTCCACTGGGAATGTGCACATCAGTTAACTCAAATTTTTCGCCGCTCTGTGCATAGCTTGTAAATGACCATGAAAGTACCACAAGTATTGAGTTTGAGGTTACAAATAAATTTTAAAGTAGGCAAATACAAAAATTTGGAATCTGCAAATAATAAGAAATAATGAGGATTGGCTAGCATATATGTATATATATCTATGTGCATTTTTATGTGTGCATGTATATATATATCCTTTGTTCCACTGTTGAGAAGTACATTAAACCATCACTATTTTTTTGTTTTTAAATTTTTCTAAAATAAATACTATTTATGGAATCCTCTCTCCCTATTATACCACCACTATCACCTCCCCAACAGAAAAGATAAAAGGCTTATCCATTATTTGTTGAGATCTATGGTTTGGATGTATTGCTTGCACACAAATACAGAAAATCATGCATAAGAGTTCACTGTCTTCTTCCTGGCAGGATCCCTAGGACTTCAGTGCTGACATATAGCACTCATGTCAAGCTTTGAAGTAAAAGGGAAACAGATCCATCTCTTTTGGTAATCTCCATGACTTCTGCTTCCCTCTGTTGTTCCTTAGGAAAGAGTATGTGTTTCATATAGAAGGGAGCTCAGTTCTCCTGGTTACCCTCCCCCCACTCAAAATCCTTCTAGTAGCTTCCTTTCCTAAGAATCTTGCAACTGAGGATAAAGGCCAAGCATACACTGGGTATCCAAAAGTGCCCTCATCAACCCTGAGATCTCATTCCTGTGACTTCCAACCACAACCTTTAACTTTCTGTCACTGCAAACTACCATCCTGGCAGGAAATAGGGAGGGATAGTGAAATCCAACCACAGCACACCATCTTGTACCTCAGGTTCCAACTTGCCATGCCACATCTGTTCCAAGAGAAGCTATGAACATACCCTGACACAGCAAATGGTCATGACCATTCTTTGTGGTCTGCAAGTTCAAGTTTAGAATCATGTAAAATATGGATTTAAACCTTATATTATTCCCCTAAACACCATTTTGTCCCTCTCAGGATTTTTTCTACCTCATCCCTGCTCAACTGGACTATATCAGAATCATAGAGACATGAACTTCTTCCACGTTAAAATATATGCTCAAGGTAGGAGCCACTACCTTAATACAAAACAAGGAAAACAGTCCCAGAAAGGTGAAAAGTTCTGATGTCACACCAAGCTGGAGCCAGAATCAAGTCTCATGACTCCCAGCACAAAGCTATTTCCTGCACACTTTGCCTCCGAATTCACTTCAAAATCAAAAAAGAATCAACTGTGACTCCAGGGGTCTGGTGGCATAGCCCTAAGACAGAAGCCACAAATAGCAAATTGCCCTGGAACAGCATGTTTCTCTAAAATTCATTGGAAAACTAGCACTCAAACCATTAACATGCCTATGTTTTTTAAGCTATAAATAACTTTGTGATTATTTCACACTCCAGTAAAATGGAAGGCCCAGGGCTTTGCACAGTGTCTACCCTGTCGCTTTCACATCCCTTGGCACAGGCTGTGTTCCCATGGAGTTCTGGAGCCTCTGTGTTGAAAGCCACACATCATTCTGCACTGATGTATACTCAGCTTTTCTTTGTGGAAGCAGGCAGTCCGCAGCTGCTGGCTCTGTCACCTTGAGGAGCACACTATGGTTTATTTCTGACTGTTCGAAAAAGCTACTCGAAGAAGAAGTCAGAGGTATTTACTGAACACCTACTACAGACTCAGTGCTGTGCTGGACAATAGAGTATAAACATGACAATGGCATGGTCTCTGTGAGGAGCTGACAGGCTATTTAGGGATCCAAGTTCCATGCTTATGGTGTATTTTAATGAGCTGGGAGGAGAGACTGCAATGCCAGGGAAGTAGACTTTGAAGCAGGAATGCAGGACAGTGACTCCATCTGCCTCCACAGGGAAGGCCAGGAGGATGCTAGAGAAGGTGGCCTTGGGGCCTGCACACGGGTCACAGTGGGAACATCCACACTAGGCAGAGAGTGATGGCTGCTTTAAAGCTGGAGTCATGGGTGTCAGCTGGAACAGGCCTTCCAGGGAACCCAGGTCAAGCCCCTCATTTTGAAAGTTACTTATGTGCTGTAGGTGGATCCAGCTGGTTAGTCTCTCAAGAACACCTCGTTATGCAGCTTGCCAGGTGAAAGACTAACTTCACTGCAGGGAGGGCAGTGGAGCTAGGATGGTGTTCTCTTTGTCCCACATTCCCAGCCCCACACAGTGCGTAGTGACAGACACTCAGAGACTTGTAGGCAAGTCACTGAGCCTCCCTGGTTCAGTGTTACTGGAGAATTAAACAAGATGAAGTACATAAAGCCTGTAGCACAGGACCTGACATTTGGGACATGCTCACAAACAGGAGCTATTATTGTTGCTGCAGTTCACTGGATTATTCATGCTGATTACATTACAACTCCCTGAGAAATCTTTTGCTGATCTCTGAGATTTATACTAGGGTAGTGGTTTCAAACATCATTGTTAGAATCACCTAAGGGAACTGGTTAAAAATTAGTTTGCAGAGCCTGGCCCCTCCCAGTTCCAATTCAGTTCTAAATATATATTATATATATATATTTTTTTTTTTTAACATATCTCTCAGGTTCAGGGACCACTGAGAGAGAGAGGCTGCCTTGAGCCAGGAAACCTCTACCACAAGCTTGCTGAGCACCATTCATTGGTGTTCTCCTACTTGATTTTCTTTTAAAAAATTATTTTAAATAAGTTATACAGGCGTTTAGAAAAATAATTCAGAGCATAGAAGCATATGAAGAGGAGGAAAACTCCCTGGACCCCACTTCTTCCACACTCTATATTCCCACCCCGCAAGATAATCATTATCTATGGTTTTTGTTTCCAGAAATTATCTATACCCAATGCTCCCTTTGTAAAAAAACACAAATAGAGTCATGGGTGGAGCAGGGTTGGCAGATGTTTTCAGTAAAGGGTCAGAAAATAAATATTTTCTGTTTTTGCAGACGTATGGTCTCTGTTCTATTAAACTCCATCATAGCTTGAAGGCAGCCACAGCAATTTGTAAATGAATGGGTGTAGCTGTGTCCCAATAAAATTTTATTATCAGACAAGCAGGCTGGGTTTGGACCACAAGCCATAGTTGGCTGCTATGGAGTACTACCTCTTCTCTTCTCTTATGTATTTTGAACTTCTTTCCCTATCAGCCCATGCAGTGATTTCATTCTTTGTTACATGGTACAGATGATAGATACATTGAGCCATTCCTTGATTGGACAGTTAGATATTTTTTCCAGGTTTTTCTATACTAAACAAAGCTGCCATATACTGTGTGTTTGGTTGACTATTCTTATTTGACCAGAATGAATTCTTAGAGCAGAATTGCTGACTCAAAGGGTAAATATGAATTTAAAATTTTGATGAAATTGCCAAATTGCTCTCAGACTTCTTTTTAAGGTCAGATTGCCACATAATCTTGTGATTTTTGTTGCTTAATCTTATTCTTGGTGAATATTTTCTGTTAATTTAAAAGTTTTGTAATAACTAGGAGAAAGATCTCAAAGACTGACAAGAGGAAGCAATGAACTATGTGACAATTAACCCAAGTGTGTAATTCTTCAATAAATACTTGTCCACTCTTTGCATAGAACTCTTGTACAATGTAAACACAAATTCCCTTCTGCCTAGACTCCCGGAAAGCAGTAGGGAAAGCTTTTTCTAAAAGTGAAGAACATTCAGTGCAAAAGCACCATGTAAGCCCTTGCAGAGCCTATGTGCAGATCCTAGAGGACATAATTGCCATTACAGCTGCAGCACTTGCAGGCTTCGGCTCAGTGATGATAAAAATGAATTTTGAATTTCCAATCTAAGTTCCCATTCAGACGTTTTACACAACCAGGCCAGTGCTTCAGATTCCTGAAAAAAAAAATGCATTGAGCACCCTCAGCGTTGTTGAGATTACAATTGCGAACAAACGGCCTTCACTGAGTACCGACTATGATGACCCTGGCGCTGGGCTGAGTCCTTCACCTGCCTTCCTTCAACTCTGTGATGATGGTATTTCCATTTACAGATGGAAAATCTTATGCTCAAATAGGTTAGAGTAATTTGACCGTGGTAATAGTCAGCTCTGTATGATTTCCAGACCCATGAAAATAAGATTATATGCTGCATTGAAAACTGGCAAAAAAGGAAAAAAAAAAAAAACACAAAAAACTTGCAGAACACAAAGAGGAACAAAAAATGTCTATATTCTGTGACCTTGTGATCCACCCCTGAAAATTTATTCTTAGAAAATAATCCCAAGGAAAAAAGTTATGCCCAAAGACAACAAAGAGCTAAACATTAGAAACAACAAAGTTTAACAAAAGAGGCATGACTAAAATAAATCAGTTTGATAAAGTACACATTAATGATGATTATGAAGACCAAGAAACAATAGTGGGAAAACCCCTAGTCTCAAAGTCAGTTGACTGGATTTAAGTATTGCCTCTACTATTTACCACCTGAGGACCTTGGGCAAGTTACTTAGGTCCTTTGTCTCAATCAAAAAAATTACTCTTCTGTGTATAATGTTTCAAAGTACTTGGCATTCTCACTAAGTATTAATGGTTAAGACTGCATTCCATGGTTAGGCATGAACATGAAGCTTGCATTAGCCAATGAAATGAGAACATCCTTGATATGTCACTTCTGGCAAACGTATTTAATCACTAGTACATGAACCCAACACTTTCTTCCTCTGAGATGGTGGTCAGCATGAGAAAACACATGTTAATGGAAGCACCTTGCTTAGCTATCAAATGGAGGGCAGCTGCCTAGAGGCAGAACCAACTTTTGTGTGAATGACGAATAAACTTTCGTTTTCTTAAGCTGCTGTGATTTGGGGATTGGAACCTCATGAACGATCCAGACTATCCGTCTAGCTTAATACTGTGTTCCAGTATCTAAAACAGTGCCTGGGACAAAGTTAAATCTCATGTTTGTAGAATGGCATTTGTTCTAGGAGTTAAGATTTCTTTCTGGCTTTAATATGCAGATAACTTTAATATAGCATCAATGAAGGAGATAGCTGTTCAAATCCCAGAGCTTTTCCTTGAAGTCTTATCCCCCAGTCCACAGAATGTGACTTTGTTTGGAAATAGGATCGTTTTAGATGTAGTTTAGATGCGATCACGCTGGAGTAGAGTGGGCCCCGATCCAATGTGACTGTGTCCTTATGAAAAGGGAAAATTTGGACCTAAATAAGCACACGGAGAATGCCATGGGAATATTATGGTTACACTGCCACAAGCCAGGAACTACCAGCAGCAGGGAGAGAGGCCTGGAACAGATCCTCCCCTAATCCTTCAGCGGTGAGCATGGCCCTGCTGACTGACACCATGTCTAGACTTCTAGGGTGGAGAACTGTGAGAAACAATTTCTGTTGTTTAACCATCTAGTTTGTGATACTTTGTTACAGCAGTGCTAGCAAGCTAATGCAAAAGTATTATACATTTCCTTGCTTTAACAGAGGAGTGGAAGCTTTTCTATAGAGAATCTTATGCAAACTTGCTGACATTTCTTTTGCTAGTGTTCTGTCCCCTTTCCATAAATATGAGTAGGTGATTCCTATTCAGCCACATTATATAATCTTTCACTAGAAAACATATTTCATACCATAACTAATCACTTCAGAAATCACATAATGACTGAGGGAACATTTAAAAATGAAGGACTTACAAAAAGTAAGAAAAATTACTAAAATCTAAGGGCTGACATTTCTGATTCTGGTCAAGATGGCATAGTCCCCTTTTCCCTGTCCCTCCCTGCTAAGCACAGCTATTTACCTGGAATGGCAACAAAACAAAACACCCAAGGAGAACTCTGAAAGGTGGTAAGAAAGTGAGCTGGTTTGGGGCCTCAAAGACCAGAGCACAGCACAGTGACAGGGCACGTGTATACTACCACCCAACATAAGAAGGGGAATCTTCCAGACTTTGACCTAGCAGAAGTCTTCCAGACTTCGACCTAGCAGCCCACATAGGCTCATTCCTCCCCTTCGGAGAATGGGGGTCCCTCTGGTGAGCATGCTACCACCTGGCAAGGGGAATCCCTGGGGGCCCAGTCAGAAATAAGTGACCAGGGAAGGCACTCTCCTTCCCCACAAGGCCTAAATCTCCCCCTTTCCACCACCGGTTATCTAGGTGGATTGGTGGGCTGAGCCTGAGGGAGAAATACAGCATATAGCAGGTAGATTGGTTTAGGAAGCTTCTTTATCCCTGCAGCCTAAGACTCTCCTCCCCCACCCAGAGACAGCAGCAGGGTAGTGGGGAAGGAGTTTGGGAGGACCAAGCAAGGGACCTCCACACCCTTCTACCCAGAGATACTCATTCCCCTCAGGCAGCACCTGCAGCACCAGAAAAACCAAGCAGAACAAAAAAAACCCTACAAAGCTGCTGAAAATTAAATTGCCACTGAAACCACAGTCCACAAAAGTAGGCCATGAACCTTGTGATAAACCCAGATAGGGTGATGCCTGCTAAAATAAAAGATTAAATAGGACCTAGAGTTTCCTAACAGACAAAATGTCTAGGATACTATTAACAATCACCCATTATACCAAGAACAAGAAAATTAGAACTTGAATGAAAAAACAATAGATGCCACCATGATCTTGACGAGGATTTTAAAGCAGCCATCCAAAAACTGCAATTAGATAGTCAATTTTAAAAATGGAAAATCTCAGTAAAGAAATAGAAGTTATTAAAAAAGAACCAAATGGAAATGATAGAACTTGCTGGGTAGTCTCAATATTAGAGTGCGGATGACAGAGGATAGATTCAGTGAATGAGGACAGAACAATAGAACTCACCTAGTCTGAAAAAGAGAGAAACAGACTGGAAAACAAAAACAAAAACAAAAACAGAGCCTACAGACCTGTGGGACAATAACAAAAGACCCAACATTCATATTATCAGTCTCGAAAGAGGAGAGTGGGGCTAAGGCTGAAAGAGCATTTGAAGAAATAGGGCAGAAAAATCCCAATTTGGTGAAAGACAAACTCATAGACCCATGAAACTGAGCAAACCCCAAACAGGATAAAGTGATTACACAGCAATAATTATTTTAAATGTAAATGGTCTAAATATGTTAATTAAGAGAGTGGAAGAGTGGATAAAAAATAACTCAACTATATGCTATTTATAAGAAACACTTCAAATTCAACAACATATGTAGGTTGAAAGTAAAAGAATAGAAAAAGATAATTCACTGCAAACATTAATTTTAAAAAGTGGCTATATTAATATCTGATAAAGTAGACTACAGAGCAAAGAAAAATTACTAGAGACAAAAAGGAACATTACATAATGATATAAAAATCAATCCACCAGGAAACATAAAGATCCTAAATGTGTACAATACCAAACAACAGAGCCTCAAAATCCATGAAAAAAATTTTAAAAACCTGATAGAGCTAAAAAGTGAAACAGAGGAATACAGTTATAACTGAGGACTTCGACACCTTCCTTTTGGCAACTGATAAAAGTATTAGAATATTGACAAGGATATGTAAGATCTGAACAACACTACCAATCAAAAGGATTTAGTTAACATAAATAGAATCCCAACATCACCAAAATACACATATTTTTTCTAAGCAGTTATGGAAACATTCCCCAAGACCATATCCTGGGCCATAAAACAACATAAAAACTACACAATGTGTTTTCTGACCATAATGGAATCAAACTAGAAATCACTAACAGAAATACATTAGGAAACAAAACACATGGCTAAAATTGATCTGAAGGTTTAATACAATGCCTATCAAAATCTCAAGTGTTTTTTATAGGCACAGACAACAGACATAGGAAAAATTTATTTTAAAATTTAAATAAAAAAACCACAGACCCTCGACTAAACAATCATAATAAAGAATCAAGTGGGAGAAAGTTTTCTATTTGGTAGTGAGGCTTACCATATAGCTACAGTAATCAAGAGTATAATCCTGACAGAGGGACAAACACATAGATCAGTAGAATAGAACAGAGGACCAAAAATAGACCCAGACATATATGCTCAACTGATATTTAATAAAAGCCCAAAATCAATTCAGTAGTGGAAGAATAAACCTTTTAACAAGTAGTACTGGAGCAATTGGACATTTATAGGAAAAAAAATATTGCACCTTGATCTAAACCTCACACCTTATACAAAAATTAATTTAAAATGGATCACAGGCTTAAATTAAAATGTAAAACTATAAAACATTTAAAGTAAAAACATAGGTGAGAATTGGTATCTTGTATAATATAGGAACTTACGTAGGTGATTAACTTGTATAGAGTATATTATTCAAATCATTACAGATAAAACTGAGAAATCTGAAATAAAATTGGTGGATTGTATAAAAGCACATGTCCTGGTGGTGTATTATACAACAGCTTTATAAAAACCTTACCTTTAGGGGAAACTGGGGAAGGGTATAGAGAGAACACTCTATTATTTCTCACAACTAACTGCATGTTAATTAACAATCTCAATACAAAATTCAACTAAAAATATCTGAATGCTTAAAACGTTCTCTTCAATGAGGGAACTGAAGTTGAGTAGTTGATAACTGACCTAAGATCATAGAGCTAATAAGTGGAGGCTAGAATTAAAAATTCAGGCCTATATAGGTCTAAAGCCCAAGCACTTAGTCGCAAAACTATTCTGGCTGATAACTCAGAATATAAATGACTTAAGGGTCCAATTAGAAATAAAAAGAAGTAACTATATCATTTCAAAAGGTGAGCAAGGTTGTGCTTTCTGCTAATATATAAATTAAAAAGCTTTTGCCATACAGTGGGATGCTAGGAATTAGGTGAGAACAGATAGTATATAACAAACTATATAAATAAGGGATTTCATTCTCCAATTCCTAAGAATAAAGTCAGTTTAGTCTAATAATTTTATAAAATTTAATTGTAAGATCATTGATAGAAAACAAACACCAAATAGCACCCATGCTTTCCTTGGTAATGTCTGGCTTCAGATTAAAATAAAAATATCACAAGCCAAATTTCAGCAAAATAATTTTTTTTCTAACAATATACATCCATATGTACTTATCTTGCACATTTATTCACAAATGACTTCTAAATTACAACTGCTTTGATATTTAAGCATGTACCAAAGTTATCTTAGTTGATATGAAAAAATGCTTTTAGATAACATGCTAAATATATTGGATTGGTCACAGCATAATTTGCTTTGTTAGATTAGTTCTGTAAATTCAAAGCTTTGAAAGCCACTACTATACTTTTGCATCTAATAATCCCAGATGAATAGGTTGCTGCAGTATCAAGCTTGTATTCCCAGAGAAATTTCCTTAGTTTTTCTGGTGATGGAACCACTTATTCTACTATATTCAGAAAAAAGAAAAACAAATTAGAATCCTCGCTAAGAGTCAAAATACACCAACACATAACAAAGAATAATATACTTGCTTCAACATATCCTACTATGGATTACCTTAAACTTTCATACGTACAAAGTTTCACTGCAAGCAAAAACAGGTAATTTATCACAGTTTTCTTTTGGGCTTCCTTACTCTTGACACTATTCATATAACCATACAATTCTCACCAGAAGAACCTTACAGAGAATTCTAAATCTAAAAGGGGAGAAAACTATTTCTGGGTGAAAGCAGCCTGTGGCCAGATGGGGAACCCACAGCCTAGCCTGCTTCAGTTTCCATGAGGCATCTACTACTGAAACCCAGAGGAGAACAGTGGGTCATGGTTTGGAAACTGCTGTGATTTGGTGGGTGGGGGGTAGGGGGGGACACTAAAGGTGTTATGTACAGCATCTTTCTTCCCCATATACTACCAAAGTCTAAAATGTTTCTTCTCCCCTTCCTTTCTCTTTCTCTGTATGGATACGGTATGTAAGATTTATCTATAAGACATAGACATAATTTTCTCATACATATACATAACGTTTAATTTTACTAGAATATTGATCTTACCATCTGTTGGTACTGTGCAGGCAGAGTCACATGGTGGTGGTAACTAAAATAAAACATTAAAATGTATTAGTCTAATCCCAGGGTAAAAAAGCAAAAAAAAGGTAACTAACACAAAAATTAAAATGAATCTGAACAGAAGACAACTCTCCTAATTTTAGGTTCTAAAAATTTGTAATTTATAGGTACAATGCAAGATTTGCTCTACTTCTAAGAAATGCTAACAAATTCAAAACTCTTGACTTTTAATGACACACAGGAGAGATGTTTTTTTTGAAATAAAGAATAAAAACTGATTTATCCATATAATTTTATATAAAACCCATATATATAATGTATGCAGAAGCGTTCTCATTGACAAGTTATGACTATTAAGCCAATGGCTTTTCCCTTCCAAATTTTTCTTATTCATTTCAACTATTTCAGGATTCATATATAAAATCTAAAATGTATTGGCTTTCATTAAATTGTTATTTTTCCTTGTGATACCTCAATTACAAAGCCGTAAAAAGTCAAACTTCATTTTTCTTGTGTTTTATTTAAATTGTAAATGAGAATAAATGAAGAATGATCTAGTACAGTGTTTTGGTTAATCAAAAAGCAGATAATTAAAAATAGTATAAAAGCAAAGTTATTTCTTAAATACATGGTTTACTAGCTCACATGAAAGGCTTCTAGGATTATGAACACCTCTGTTAACAGTACCTGAAATTTAATAACTTTCTCAGTCCTTGCTAAGCAAGTCAGAGAAGTTCATATTGGTTCTTTTGTGAAAAATAGCTTATGATAAGTAACATAGGCACTTGGATTAGACAGTATATCCTGGGAATCATTTTGATTGCTACAAATTGTCCTACTTTTGCTATTTGCCCAACTGAGGGTGGCAAGGACAACCCTCAGCTTTTATGCTATCAAATGTGTCCTTACATGTGTTTGTGGTCTGTAATTTCAAGACCTCACAACAGTAGTAATACAAACAGGAGGTCCTCAAATAGTTGTTGAAAGAAATACTTCCCATCCCCATTTACCACTATATATTTTAGCTACTAGGTGTATTCTTTTTCAAAGAAACTTTTACATACAGCATCCACAATGGCTTTTGGCCACCTCAGGATCGCACTTGTAAGGGCTCTCAGACACTGTGGTGTTCATGCTATTAAATTAAAAAAAAAAAAAAAGTAGTCATTAGTCGCAGTAAGAAAAACTTCTCTTAAGAGTTAAAAAAACCAAGCTGAAGATGGTAGACCAGATGAGATTCAAGTTCGGTTTACTTGAACCTCAAAGTTTACTTAAGTTGCAGACAAAAATCAGTATACAAAAATCTGTTACATTTCTATACACTAATAACAAATTATCAGAAAGAGAAATAAGAAAATAATCCCATTAACTGCATCAAAAAGAATAAAATAGCCTAGGAATAAATTTAACCAAGGAGGTAAAGATCTGCAGAGTGAAAACTGTGATACAGTAATGAAAAAAACTGAAGAAAGTATCTTCTAAATATTTTATAGTTATAAATATAAATATACATTGTAAAATAATAACGTCCACTAAAATAAATAAATATATTCTATGCTAATGAATTGGAAGAATATTGTTAAAATGTCCATACTACTCAAAGCAATCTATAGGTTCAATGCAATCCCTATCAAAAATTCCAATGGCATTTTTCACACAAAAATAGAATCCTAAAATTTGTATGAAGCACAAAAGACTCCAAATATCCAAAGCAATCTTGAGAAAGAAAAACAAAGCGGGAGGCATCACTGAACTGTCCAATTTCAAACTATATTACAGTATTATATACTATAATTAGAATAGTATGGTAATGGCCTAAAAACGGACATAGATCAATGGAACTGAAAGGAGAGCCCAGAAATAAACCACACGTAAATGGTCAATTCATTTATGACAAAGGAGCCAAGAACATATAACAGGGAAAGGACAGTCTTTTTTAATAAATGATAGTGGGAAAACTGGACAGCCAAAAGGCAAAAGAACAAAACTGGACCACTATCTTACACCATACACAAAAAATGAACTCAAATGGATTAAAGACTTAAATGGCAGAATGAAACCATAAAACTCCTAGAAAAACACAGGCAGTAAATAAACTCCTTGACATGTCTTGGTGATAAATTTTTGGTTTGATGCCGAAAGCAAAGGCAACAAAAGCAAAAATAAATAAATGGGATTACATCAAACTAAAAGCTTTTGCACAGGAAAGGAAACCATCAACAAATGAAAAGGCAACCTACTGAATGGGAGAAAATATTTGCAAATCACAATCTGATTAGGGGTTAATAATCCAAAATATATAAAGAACTCATACAACTAAATAATGAGGGGGAAAAAAATAATCTAAGAAACAGGCAGAGGACCTAACAGACATTTTCCCCAAGACATGTAGATGGCCAACGGGTATATGAAAAGATGCTCAAGATTACTAATTATCAAGGAAATGCAAATCAAAACCACAATGAGGTATCTATCACCTCATACTGTTAAATGGCTATCATCAAAAAGACAAGAGATAACAAGTGTTGGCAAAGATGTGGTGAAAAGAGGACTGTGTACTGTTGGTGGGAAATGCACACAGCCACTATGGAAAACAGTATGGAGATTCCTCAAAAATTAAAAACGCAACTACCATATGATCTAGAATTCCACTTCTGGGTATTTACCTGATGAAAATTAAAACACTAATTCAAAAAACATGTACATACTCCCATGTTCATTGCAGCATTATTCATAATAGCCAAGACATGAAACAACCGAAATGTCCATCAATGAATAAATGGAAAAAGAAAATGGGAACACACACACACACACACGATGTAATATAATACAACTATTAAAAAGAATGAAATCTTGTCATTTATGAGAACATGGATGGACCTCGAGGGCATTACATTAAGTTAAAACAAGTCAGACAGAAAAATAAATACAGATGATCTTATACAGTTGACCCTTGAAACAATGTGGGGCTTAGGGGCACTGACCCCACCAATCAAAAATCCACATATACCTTTGACTCTCCAAAACCTTAATAATAGCCTACTGTTGACCAGAAGCCTTACTGATAACATAAAAGTCAATTAACACATATTTTGCATATTATATGTATTACATACTTACAATAAATTATATACTTACAATGTATTTGTATTCTTAGAATAAAGTAAACTAGAGAAAAATGTTATTGAGAAAATACATTTATAGTACTATATGTATGTATTGAAAAAAATCTACATGTATGTGGACCCATGTAGTTCAAACCCATGTTGTTCAAGGGTCAGCTGTACATATATACTCATTTTGTAATTGGTCACCTTGCTGAATTCTTTATTTTTTCTAGGGTTTTGTAGGTACACATTATATCATCTGCCACAATTTGCTCCCCCTTTTCCAATATTCTTGCATCAAAACACATCATTTCTCTTATTTTACCTCATTGACCACTACTATTTTCAGAACAACATTAGTTAAGTGATGATACTGGACATTCTCTTATAAATCTTTAAATACCGAAGAGAAAGTATATTGTCCTGAATATGGGTTGTGGGCCAGATAGATTTTGATACAAGTCTTAACTCTGAAACACTTATTGTGGGATGACTGGTTAAGTTTAATCTTCCTACATCTCTGCTACATGCCTGGTGCAAACATTCACTGCACAATAAATATTAGCTATTTATTATTAGTGGCAGTAAATTTTGTGTGCATGGTAGATACTGATTTAGTTGTGATGTACCTTATATATTTACATCAGAGGATATCAACCCTTGCACTCAGCCTTATTTTACCCATTACATTCTGAGCATGCAGATGCTAGGCAGCCTTTCCCAGTTACCCTCACAAAGCTCTGATCTCACTGTCCCCCTTATAGTTTTGGTTTGTACTTGTTCAGAAGGTATCTTGTAGGCACTTTTCAGTTGTTTATATATCTACCTTCCTACTCACTTGAGCACTGACTGATAAAACCCATCTCTTTTCTAAGTGAAAGTAATGGTTTGGTGTGTTATGGTCATTAAAACCTTTAGGAGCAAGCTGGTCTGATTTGTGTGCTAACATGCACACAAAGAGAAGAGTCAACACTTACCAACTGATTCCTTTTCCATCAATTTTCTTCATCACTAAGGCTCTCCAAAGGTCATGAGTGCTTTCAATAATACCAACTGCAAAGTCCTATAATGTGAGGAGGTATGCATTACAATGATAGAAAAGTATTCTTAGTATCAACATTTTCCAAAAGCCTAATAACTTTGTCTCTTTTGAATGATTTCCTTGTGTCAAAATGGAAGAAAACATTAAATGAATAAATAAATCAACATCAAGACCATTATGTTTTTTTTTAATGCCTACAGCCCTGGTCTTCCTAGGTGGCCTCCATCCAAGTACTAACCAGGCCCGACCCTGCTTAGCTTCCAAGATCAGACGAGATTGGGCATGTTCAGAGTGGCATGGTCCTAGACCCTATTATGTCTTTAGACATTTTTTATGATCATATACTATTTAAATGGTAACAATAGGTTAAATTATAAGTCTCTATACAAACAGACCTAAAGCTACAGTTTCTGGATGACATATTACCTTATCTTTGAATTCCGCATTGAAAGCAAACTGGTTCTCTGGTTTTCCATCAGGAACCTTGTACCTTCTAAACCAGTCCACTGTAGCTTCAAGGTAACCAGGTTCAGCCTCTTGACATCATTAATATCTTTGAAGAGAATAAGCAGATTTCAAGGTGCATATGTAATTATTTATGTGATAAAAATATCAAGTACATATTTACTTTGAGGGAGCTATGGGATGGTTATAATAAAAATTCAAGATAATGTTAGGGCTTACCACCTTATTGAGAGAAGGTGAACACATAGACATTAAAAGGAAATTCATCTAGTGTTTTAGAATAGCTCTGACATTAAGTAGTAAGAAAACAAGCAGCACAATAGTGACTTCTGTTTAGATAAGAGGAGAAATGATTGGGGGCTATATAAGGAAATAAGAGTTTGGTAAGTGTGGATAAAGTCTACAAGAAGGGCAGATGATAATTAAAAAGACAGGGTGAGGCTCCATTCAGAGGATTACACCCCAATTACATACTAAAAGACAAGAAAAATGGATTACACTGTATCCGCTGATGGGTTACATTTTAAATGTGACTAGACTTTTCTAACTCTATAGTATAGGCATTCCATATATCACAATGTTTTACTTCTGGACAACAGAAAAGTATCCTATTTTTAAAAACTTTTAAAAATTTCTGTTTGATCATCAACAATGGCTAGCCTCAATGTCAACACATTCAACTTTAAATGACCAAACTGCCCGCTCAGTGCAAGCAAATAGAAGATACAAGCATAAAAAATCAATTAGGGAAAGTATTTTGGGAAGAAGGAATACATTTAACAACAGAAGTTTATTTATATTTGTATAAAATAACTTTGCTCAAGTTTAATTTATAATATATAGTTAAAAAGTATCATGCATTCTGTACCACTAAAAGTATGGAAAATTTATAAAATGAAGTGGAAAATTTTTAAACACTGATAGATTTCAAGAAACTTACAATTCATACAAAATGTGTCACCTAATAGAAAAGTAATTTGAAAATCTAGACATCTGAAATGCAACTGTATGATGTTTTCCAACAATTTTCCAACCAATTCTCATATTCTTCAGGCACCAACTAGGTGTCCAACAATTCAATTTAATAATGACACTATCTACTGAACTAGCATCAGATCCCACAAGTTAAAGGGCTTGGTCCCACAAGGCTTATCCCACTTCAGGCAGACCTCAGGCCACCTATACTTCTAAACAACTGCTGTAAATCAGTTTCCTACAACTCTTTCCTCAGGTTTGATAATTTGCTAGAATGACTCACAAAACTCAGGAAAACACTTTACTTATGTTTACTGGTTTATTATAAAAGACACAATTCAGGAAGAGATGCATAGGGCGAGGGATGGACGGATGGAAGCAGGGTGCAGAGCTTCCATGCCCTCTCAGGCAGGCGTGCCACCCTCCCAGCACTTTAATGTGTTCACCAACTCCAAATGTCATTCATTACTCCAGAGTTTTTATAGAGCTCAATACCTAGCCTCCTCTCTGGGTCCCAGAAGTGGGTGGGTAGGATTAAAAGGTCTCACCCTTTAATCACTTGGTCTTTCTGCTGACCAGTCCCAGACTGAGACTAGCTAGGGCTCCACCATAAGTTGCCTTATTAGTATAAACTCAGGTGTGATGAAAAGGCTCATTCTAAATATCAAAAGACACTCATCATTCAGGAAATTCCAAGGGTTTTAGGAGCTTTCTGGCTAGGAACTGGAGATGAAGATCAAATACATTTTTGTATTATATCACAGCTAGAAAAAAGTATAAGAGCTGACTAACTCTCTGTGAACCAGACTCTGAAAGATGTGCTGGATCCAGACTGAGGAACCCTGATCACCAAACCCAGAAAAAAAAGGTAGGGAAAAAAAGAACCTTGTCAATTTTTGTTCCTTGTATTGTCTGTTACAAAAATATAGACCAAGCCAGTGGTCTGCAGAGCTACCAGAAATGCCTCTTGATGCCCACATCAACATCCTACCAAAGACAGCACCATTCTGTGCTTCTCCTTCTTGGGTTCAGCTTCTAGCCAGCCAGACAGTGCTGTACCCCACAACCATGAGCATGAAATGCTCACTTGCACTGATTCCCACAATGGAGGGGGGAGGGGATCTATCTATCTTGGGTCCCACAATGACAAAGACGATCAACACAGCTAACCTAGGTGGCCTACCCTCTTCCATGGCTGTATGTGTGTCCCTCCAGAAGAGTGGCTAGTCAAGAGTTTTTCTCCATCTCGAAACCCTGATAAAACTCTTCAGATAATAACTAATGACAGATGCTGCCTTCGGCTGACACTCTGGGAAAGGTGCATGCTACTTGCACCATGGGGCTAGCCATTCAGGGAAGTTTCAGGGTTCTAATAGCCTCTACTGTAGGGAAATGAGGCCCTCGCGTAAAGGCGCTGACATAATGACAGGCATGGCTTAACTGTGGCCAGAGCATGCCCTTTAGCATGTGTACGCTTATGCAAGTAGCACATGTGCAAATGAACACACGATCAACAAAATCATAGTTGTACCATCAAAGAGTAACAAATGGTATGAATGCCTTCTTGCTGTACTAAATTTAAACAATATAGAAGTATCTGAAACAAAAAGCATCCCTTTATTCTTCTTCCCATTGCACTATTAAAGAACTGTTGTTCTTCTAGTCCTTTAAGAATAAATTTATATACATATGCAAATATACATATATATTTAATATATATAATATATATTATATTATATATATTTATAATGTAAATATATATATATATATTTTAAACAGAAGCAGAAAACAATAATACCATTTTGCCTTAGTGTTCTTTCCACATATGTATATGCAGGTCTTCCTCATCCTTTGGAATGGCCACATGGTATTCTATTGCCTAGGCAGACCATAATTATTTAAACAAGCTAACTGGGTGATAGATATTTAAGCTCTTTCCAGATTTTTGCTACTATAAACAATGCTGCAATGAATATCCTTCAACCTATGTCTTATGAGGAATTACATGAAATACTTAGAAGTAGAATCACTGGGTCTAAGTGATATTGATCATAATATCAATTTTCTGTAAATGTTCTAAAAACCAATCTTATTTGAGATATTTGAAAAATATACTTCCTGTGTAGAAGGCTAAAGTTGCAATTTATCCTCCCTTCGTATGGTGCTTTTTACTTTGCAAAGCATTTTTACCTAGTCTCTCATTTAATTGCCCCCCTATAATTATGGTATTGAATTATTATGAACTCAATCAAAGTTCATAGGGTTAATAAATCAAAGAATCCACATCTCAACACCTGGTCCAATACTCTTTCCAATAAGAGACAAATCTTTCTTATTTCATCTTAAGACAAATCTTAACAAGACAAAAAAAGTTTCTTGTCACTACATGGTAATGACAGAATAATAGTGCTTTGAGACCTCCTAGCTTAAACAAATGTGATTACGAAAATACAATGCCTAGGAGAAAAAATGGACTACTGCCAGGATATCTAAAACCAGGTACAAACTACCACTGGATGGCCATAGGCTGGTTGCTGTAAACTCATTAAACATCTATAACCATCAACACTCTTGTGATCAATGTAAAGATGCTGACTCTTACATAAGAAATCTCAAATTTTAATTTGGTTACCAATCTTGAATGGCTTAATTAGACTTAAGAATCCAACAGATAAGATACAACTGAAAGATAAACCACGATGCTGTCCTCTGCAGTTCTGAAGCTGCCACCTTTTAAGCGACACAGAAATCATGGGATATCCTGGAGAAATACCCAGACCTTTGACACGTACCCTTATTAATGAATTTGATAACACTGAAGTTGAAATTGTTGGGAGGCCCTGATATACCAGTTGCTTTGTACTGGTTGAGTCTTTGGAGTCTACAAAACATTGTTTTCTAATCATGGGTAACCAGTTGCAGTATGAAATATAGGATTCACTGGCAAGTGAATATAAAGACTTCTGTCACCAGTCTAAGATGTTCTGTCTTCAGAAAGTTACTGGAGTAGAGTACTTCAAAAGGCACTACTAACAATGATGCCCAGGTTAATGTCTCATTGCAGAATCCAACAAGAAAACCAATAAAAATCTTCACAGCCACTGGACACTGACAAAGTGTTCTTCCCAACGACTAAGATATATAGCCATGCACGCCTGTAACATCTACAGAATTGTTTTAGAAGTCACACCCATATTATTTGGCTCGTACAGTCTTTAGGCTTCTCAATAGCACTTCATATCCTATTAACCATTCTATTAAAGTAATCTAGTTGCCCTTTTCTAATAAACTTAATTTTTAATTTTTTTTAACTCCTACAGCACCCGGTCTTCCTATATGGTCTCCCATCCAAGTACTAACCAGGCCCAACCTTGCTTAGCTTCCAAGATCAGATGGGATCGGGCTTGTTCAGGGTGGCCGTAGACATAAACTTAATTTTAGAACAGTTTTTTTTTTTTTTGGCACCTAATGATGAAAAACTTAATTCAACATCAGGTATCTAGAAATGATCCATATGTGGTAAATACAAACTCAGTTACAGAATTATATCCTAGCTGTCACCAGATACTCTATTACCAATGCTTAATTAAAAATAAAACATGATTTGCCACACTAAAAGGCTAGAAGTGAAATATGACAGAATTTAAACCAGCAGATATAAATGCAACACCTATGTGTATTAAATACACACACACATGCACACACCAAATATTGGAAAACTCAAATACTGAGGAAGAGCTCTCTGGCCTTAAGCACACCTCACCTGAAATCCAACAGAGAAGCCAATCGTGGGTTTTTTTTTTTTGGGGTTTTTTAAGCAATTTTTTAAAGCAATTTTATGAATGATGGATAAATTCAATGACAAAAAGGGCACTTTTTCACTAAAACTACAAAATAAACTGGTTTTCTGAAAACGTTTAGGAAAACATTTGAAGTCATTTTCAAAATGTTTGATATGCTGATCTTTAGAAAAACTTATCTAGTCTGTAGAAATTCATCTTGAAATACAAATGAGCCAAAATGATTGTTTAAATGATTGCCCTTCAGATCAGTGTGTAATATGATGACTGTGATGTTATGAAAAGTAATACAGAAATAATTCTGAGAGAAGCGGCCTGTGAAGACCACCCACATAATTGTATATATCAGGCTTTGCCATCGAGTTATGGAATGGACAAATGAGTTCTATATCAAGAGGTTAAACGTTCCATTATAGTCATTCAAATTATATTCCAAAAATTGTTTTCTTATATTCTTTACCTTTTGACTTATTTTAGTTGCAGAGAATACAGAAATCCTACTGTATTTTATGTAATATTTCGAGTGGCCTTTCAATTTTCTTGATTCATGTTGTTTAAAAATCTCCAAAGTAGCTGAGTGAAGCTCAGGAGAGTGCCAGACACACGGAGATGCAGCCTTTTACTGCCTTCAAACACTTCACACTATCTGACTGCCCCATCGGTCTTCACAAAGCTATCTTTTGGGGTCTGCTCAAAGAGTAAACCAACTGATCAGAAGACGCTTAACAAACGAAGCATCCTATAAAACAAGCTGATACTTGCGTTTGCCAATCAGTTTCAAGTCCACAGGGGCTACATCTCTTTATTGATGCACTTCCTTTAGGTAGCAATAGTCAAAAGCACATTCAATCACATAGCCAAACAAAAAAACTGAAGTCTCCTGAAGCCATTTAAACTAGCCATTCCAAAAACCTCCTGCAAGTACTTCACTCTGTTAGTACCATCAAAAACTTTCCCTACCATAAACAAAAAAATAAATGGCATTGCTGCTTTCCCAATACAAGCGCTGCTCCATATCACAAAGCATTTATCAAGTTTTCCAATAACTATGCCAAAAGCCTCAAAAAAACTTAGTATTACTTTTCCAGCTTTACTGTTACCAGCCAGAAGTAAAATTCTTCTTTTATTTGCCTGTTAGCGAATTAAATTTTATTTGAAAAAAAAAAAAAGATGGGTTTTTATCTTTATAAAGTACATAAAATTTTTTAAAGTTTTGCTTTCAGCATATTACTAAATGCCTGAGGCAGCTAAGAAAAAATGCACATTTTAATACCCCTGCCAACACCCTTCAGCACTTCCTTAGGTTATCCATGGTTAATGTTTGATAAAAATAAAAACTGAGGGCTGATTCTGGGAAACCTGGCATAGTGAGACACATCCTCAGATCTCTCTCCTTGAAACAACAATAAACTAAACATCTAAAACTGAACAAAAATCACCCAAACTGCACAACAGCACATCTGAGCGTGGGATCTGCGCATAAGAACTACCAAGGGTCAGAACCCTGGGTATCGGGCAATAGACTGGGAGAAATAAAGAAGCTGCCTCTCGCAGCTGCTGGAGCTCCTTGCTGGAGGAGGGGGAGGGATGAAGGTGAGATGACTTCCCTGAACACCCCTGCCTGGAAGTGCTGGACTTCTACTCAGCTGGCAGCAGGGCCCAGTCATCAGGGTAGAAAGCAGAGAAGCAGGATGGGCCCACAGAGAAACAACAGTTGATTTTTACTGGCCATGGCTACCAAACCGAGGCTGAGCCCAGAGGGCCCCTCCCCCCATTCCCTTCGAGACCTACACTGGGAGCCCCAGGGGAATCTGAGCAAACACTACTGAAACTGTTGCTAACACTAACAGGGACTGAAACTGAGGGTAGTACTGTGATTAAATTTCTACAAGAAAATTTAAAAAAAAAATTATTAGGTTTTATATAAACCAGGGATCCAAGAGGCTTAGACACCACCTATTGGAAACGAAAAGAAAAGTGCCTTCTTTGTAGGAGGCTAAAGAGAGACCTTTATATAATAAATCTTCTTTCTGGAAAAACAGCAGAATACACTTCCATTAATGCTCAGGCAGAGAAACAGTCCATTAAACACCAAGAACAACCAGGTGACAATGCAGCTCAGAAAGAAAGAGAAAAATCTCCAGAAAATAAGCCTGACGACATAGAAATATGCAACTTAAATGAGAATTCAGGATGGTACTTCTGAAAAACCTCAATGAGTTCCAAAACGAGTCATATCAACAATTTCAGGAACTGAAAAAACAACTAGATGAGTAGAGCAAGGAAACTGAAACCCTCAAGAAGAACAGATCTTCTGGAGATAAAAAAAAAAAAACCACAATGCAAGAGCTGAAAAATGAAATAACAAGCTTGGGAAATAGAATCACCAAATGGAGGAAAGGATCAGTGATATCGAAGACAGAAATCTAGAAATAAATCAGAAGAAAGAAGAGAGAAACTGAAAAATGAAAAATAATGAAAGAGAAATACAAGAACTAGCTGATACTATCAGGAAAGGAAACATAAGAATAATGGGCATTATCGAAGGCAAGGAAAAGCATTTCAGACAAATAGCGGACAAGAATTTCCCAAATCTAAGGAATGGCTGGAGCTTGGAATTCAAGAAGTCAACAGAACACCCAATTACCTCAACCTAAAAAGGTCTTCACCAAGACACATTGTATTAAAGTTATCAAAAATCAATGACAAAGATAGAATTCTCAGCACAGCCATGGAGAAGAAAACGGTAACTTATAAAGGAAAACCATTAGATTATTGTTGGACTTCTCAGAGCAAACCTTACAAGCCAGAAAGCAATGGAATCAAAGATTTAAACTATTAAGTGAAAGGAACTACCAGCCTAGAATAATGTATCCAGCTAAGCTCTCCTTTAGATATGAGGAGAAATTAAGACCTTTCCAGACATACAAAAATTGAGGGAATTCTTCACTACAAGGCCTGCACAACAGGAAATACTGAAAGGGGTCAGCTTGCTAAAACAAAATAAAAACAACAAAAATAATACATACTTAGGAGTAAAGTGACTATCAGGCAAATAGAAGCAGAGGAGTGCAATCCTTACTAAGAACAGGGCATTATAAGCTTAAATAATAAGAAGAGAATTGCTATAGCAAGATAGTAATGAACATTCAGCATACATAGGGACAAACTGAGATAACAATGACTGAAAAGTGGAGGATTCAAAGATCTAAATTTCGCAAAGGGTGGAGATAAGGCATACGCAGAGAAAATGAACAACTGTATATATATATATAACTATCCTTTTCATATTCATAAAGGTAACCACACACCAAAGAGTCATACAGAACTGAAGTATATAACATAAAACAAGAAGAACCAGAGGAAAACCCACAAAAGCCAACCAAAATAAAGAAGACAGAAACACAAGGACAAGGAAGCAATGCAAAAACCCAACCATATGCTGCCTCCAGGAGACACATCCCAGTTCCAAAGACAAACAGAGACTCAAAATGAAAGGGTGGAAAATGATATTTCAAATAAGACGAAACAGACTTCAAAATAAAAAAGGTAAAGAAAGATACTGAGGGGCACTTCATAATGATAAAGGGAATCATGCACCAAGAAGACATAATACTTATTAATATCTATACTCCCAATCAGGGAGCCCCTGAAATATGTAAAGCAATTACTAACAGACCAAAACACTATCATAGTAGGAGACCTAAATACCCCACTGTTGGATATGGACAGATCATCCAAAAAGAAAATCAGTAAGGAAATAACATCCTTAAATGACACATTAGACCACTGAACATAATTGACATATACAGAGCCTTCCATCCCAAAACAGCTGCTTATACATTCTTCTCTAGTGCACATGGAACATTCTCAAGAATCGACACATACTGGGACACAAACAGCCTTAACAAATATGAGAGGTTGAAATCTACCAACCATATTCACTGATCATAATGCTTTAAAACTAGAGATCGACTGCAAAAAGAAATCAGGAAGAACCACAAATACATGAGATTAAACAACATGCTACTGAAGAAACTAGGTCAGGGAAGAAATAAAAAGAGAGATCAAGAGATACATAGAAATGAATATAATGATAGTACAACATATCAAAACTTTTGGGACATGGCAAAAGCAGTCATAAGAGGAAAGTTCATATCATTACAGGCCTACCTTGAACAAGCCCAAAAAACAACCTAATGCTTCATCTTAAAAAACTAGAAAAGGAAAAACAAATAAGGCCTAAAGTCAGCAGAAGGAAAGAAATAATCAAAATTAGAGCAGAAATAAATGAAATTGAAACAAAACAAAAAAAATAGAAAAAATAAATACAACAAAGAGCTGGTTCTTTGAGAAGGTTAATAAAATTGACAAACCCCTGGCTAGACTCAACTAAGAAAAAGAGAGAAAGGACACAAATAAACAAAATCAGGGATGAAAGAGGGGAAATTATGACTGACATCACAGAAATACAAAGGATCATGCAAGAATACTATGAAAAAGTATATAACCAAATTTAATAACCTAGAAGAAATGGACCAGTACTTAGAAAAATACAACTTCCTAGACTGAATCAAGAAGATCTGGAAAATCTAAATAGACCGATCAGTGGATGGAAATTGAAACAATCATCAAAAACCTACCAAAAAGTAAAAGTCCAGATGGCTTCACCAGTGAATTCTACCAAACATTCAAAGAAGATTTAATACCTATTCTCAAACTCTTCCAAAAAATCAAAGAGGAGGCAATACTTCCAACTCATTTTATGAGGCCAATATTACTCTGATACCAAAACCTGGTAAAGATAACACAAAAAAAAACTACAGACCAATATCTCTCATGAACACAGATGCAAAAATCCTAAATAAGATACTAGAACTGAATACAGCAACATATAAAAAGATTATACACCACAATCAAGTGGGCTTCATCCCAGGGCACAGGGATGGTTCAACATATACAATCAATTAATGTGATACACATAAACAAATTAAAAATAATCATATGATCATATCAATAGATGCAGAAAAAGCCTTCACAAGATACAGCACCATTTATGATCAAACACTTAACAAAATCGGTATAGAAGGAAAGTACCTTAACATAATAAAGGCCATATATGACAAACTCAGCCAACATTATACTAATAGTAAAAAACTAAAAACCTTCCCTCTAAGATCAGGAAAAAGGCAAGGCTGCCACTATTGTCACTGTTATTCAATATAACATCGGAGGTCCTAGCAGTGCAATCGGACAAGAGAAAGATAAAAGGCATCCAAATAGGAAACAAAAAGTCAATCTGTCACTATTTGCAGATGACATAATTCTTTATATAGAAAACCCTAAAGCTCCACAAGAACACTACTGGAAACAATAAGCAAATACAGTAAAGTCTCAAAACAACATTCAAAAATCCATACTGTTCCTATACTCTAATAATGAAGTGTCAGAAAAAGAAGTGGAAAAAAATAATTCCTTTTGCAATTGCACAAAAGAATAAAATACCTAGGAATAAATTTAACAAAACATGTGAAGGACCTACATAATGAAAACAATAAGACCTATTAAAAGAAATCGAAGAAGATACAAAGAAATGGAAAGATATTCTGTGTTCTTGGATTGGAAGAATCAACATAGTTAAAATGACCATATTACCTAAAGCATTATACAGATTTAATGCAATCCCCATCAAAATCCCATCAGCATTTTTTAAAAATAAACAAAAAATCATCAGATTTGTATGGAAGCACAAAAGACCCTGAATTGCCAAAGCCATCCTGAGAAAAAAGAAAAGGCTGGAGGCATCACTCTGCTCAACTTCAAATTATACTACAAAGTGACAGTAATCAAAACGGCATGGTATTGGCAGCAAAACAAACACAGACCAGTGGAACAGAATCGAGAGTCCAGAAGTAAACCATATTTATAGGCAAATAATTTTGACAAAAAAGCCAAAAACATACAGTGGAGAAAGGAAAGCCTCTTAATAAATGGTGCTGGGAAAACTGGAAAGCCACCTGCAAAAGAATGAAACTAGACTGTTGTCTATCACCACACACCAAAATTAACTCAAAATGGATTAAGGACCTGAATATAAGACCTGAAACAATAAAATGCATAGAAGAAAACATAGGAACTAAACTCAAGGACCTTGGACTTAAGAGGATTTTATGAATTTGACCTCAAAGGCAAAGGAATAAAAGCAAAAATAAATGAATGGGACTACATCAAACTAAAAAGCTCTGCTCAGTAAAAGAAACCAACAAGGTAAAAAGACAACCATCCAAATGGAAAAGATATTTGCAAGCAACACCTCTAATAAGGACCTAATATCCAAACAGACAAATAACTCACACGACTCAATAACAACAAAAAACCAAATGATCCAATCAAAAATTGGGCAGAGGACCTAAACAGACACTTCTCCCTAGAGGACATACAAATGGCCAGCAAATTTATGAAAAGATGCTCAGCATTGCTAGCTATTAGAGAAATGCAAATCAAAACCACAATGAGATACACACCTGTTAGAATAGCTATAATCAACAGGACAAGTAATAACAAATGTTGGAGAGGATGCGGAGAAAAAGGAACCCTCATACACGATAAACGTAATAAAAAATAAAATAAAATAATATAAAACTGAGAACAGTTTTTCTATGCTAACAGCTTAATATTTAAGTTCCTGTAATAATTTGATTTGGGTCCAGTTTTAACAATTGGACTTAGAAGCAATCTATTTTTATTTATTTAATGAATTTAGTGAATACATCATTAAGCCAATTTCTGGCAGTATGAAGGAATATTAAGAAAAATTAGAAAATTTTGACAAATTTTTGAGCTCATCCATTGTTTTTCCTCCTTTCCCAAAAACCCTGCCAGCAACAAAGAATGGCACTATGATATGACCTTCAAATTTCCCCTCTTCTTTAGGACTAACAAAGTTTTCTTCTTTAATTTTTCCACAAATTCTTCCCTGAGCCTTGGACTGAGCTTCTGAAGGCCATAACCATCCTCACTTTAACATCTAGTGCTTCAGCTGGAGCGATCTTAAGTTCCTGCAAAGCAAGAAAGCTGTTTGCTGTCCTGCTCCTGCTTGCCAATAAATGGTACCTACAGATAAGGCTGGGATAAACAGATGAACAGTCTGTTTCTGAATGCTCAATCTGTAAGGAGGAATCATAGCTGAAGGGGGCCCTGAGGTGGGAGGTGGCATCCCTGAAGTAGATTTTAATTCAAGATTTAAAGTGTGTCTTGGAAGATTCATAGAAGCAATTTCATCTTCATAAGACTCCCTGGATTTCCTTCATTACCTTCTTCCTTCAGGTGTTCTTTGGCACAGGTTCAACATTATCTTTAACTGTACTACTGTAGTTATACAGCATGAATTCCTACAGTGGAGGTATCATGATGTCTTGCTTCTTAAGGTATCTTCCTTCCTTGCCAATAAGACAGCCTATTAAGTTATTATGGGCTAAATCTTCAAGGGACTGTCCTCTATGAATTTATCTTGAGCTTCCTTATGCATAATCTCCAGAATAGATTTACAAGCCACGAAGTGCCTCAGGGTACAGAGGATAGTAACTGACTTCTCATAAGCACTTGCATTCTCATTACGATGGACATCGGTTTTAGACTGTTTGGTGATGTTCTAAATGGTAGAACCTTCTTTTCCTATGATGGCCCCTATGTATTGGGTGGGAGCCAGAAGGTGTAGAGGCAAGCCACACAGTTTCTGTTTAACCAACAATCTTGAAGACCCTACCTCAATGAGCCCCTCTGCCCAATCCCTGGAGACCTTGGGGCTGCTGTGAGGGGCTCTGCTAGGTAGCCATTCATCAGAGACACAGGCCACTGTCAGTGTGAAGTTCTCCAACTGGAATCCAGTCAGTTTGTCTAAAGCTTGTCTAGCTTGGTTCTACTGGATTAGGTTACGTTTATAACTGCAGTTTCCAAGTCAGTGTTCACTTGCTCACAGCTTTCCACTACTCCCTACCGGACTAATAAACTATCCAGCATCTCGAAGTGTGCTGTATCTTTTATATTTGGAACAGAAAGTGCAACACTATCACAAATATTCAGTGCAATCCTCTCTTCATTCTGGATACAGGGATCTCAAGCTCTCTGAAGTACTGCTATAATAGTCCCCAACTGAAGGGTAGCTTAATGCAGAAAAGCAACATTCCTTCCACATTCCCTCAAGACTCCAGTAACCAGGAATTAGCTTGGTCTGAACCAAACTCAACAATGCCCCTTCCTGAAAGGGTACCGCCCAGCTCTACTCCCAGTCAGAGCTAGGCCAGCCTGCCAAGCATCAAATCGCTTCCTAGGCCTGCTCCCCTGTTTAGTCACTGCAAGCCCCGAGAACAGTTTCAGATTTACAGAAAAGATACTTATATTTGTCACAATTAATAAACCAATAGTGACATATTATTATTAACTCAAGTCTTTTTTCTATTCCAGGATTCCATCCAGGATGCCACATCATGTTCGGTGGCCATGACTCCTCAGGCTCCTCTTTCCTATGACAGTGTCTCAAACTTGTTTTTTGACAAACTTGATTATTTAAGGGGTGCTGGTCGGGCATTTTGTAAGATGATGCCCTTTTGGGACTGCCTTACCTATTTCTCAAAATTAGACTAGGGTAATGCGTTTGGGGGAGAAAGGCCACAGAGGTAAAATATTATTAAAACATATCATTTCAAGAGTATATGCTCTTAAGATGACTCATCTCTGTTGATGTTGACCTTGGTAACCTGGCTGAGGTAGTGTTTGTTAGGTTTCTCAGCTGTCAACAAGTTATTCTTTCCAGCCTCCTTTCCTTTTCCATATTGGACTCTTTTGAAGGAAGTCACTGTGCATAGCCCATAATTCAGGAATGGGGCGTATGCGCCACCTTGAGGGTGAAAGTATTTATAAAAATTATTTAGAATTCTTCTGAATGGGAAATTGACTATTCTTCCCCATTTATTCATTTATTCAATCACTTACTTATGTCAGTATGGACTCATGGACATTTTATTCTTTGGATTATGATCCAATATTACTTTCTTTTTTTGCTCAAATTGTTTCAGCTTTGCCTGCTCTTTAATTCCACCCCTCACCCTACTTCCACCCCTGACCCATGATGTTGTCGTTTCCCCTTAAGAACTGGATCTCTGAAGGTGGGTTATTTCCTCCCACACACTCACGGCATGTACCTAGGGCCAGGCTCACTCGGGGGGTCCTGGTGCACCTGGGGTATGGTCTGTGGCTCCACCTGGGGCATGAACCCAGGACCTCCTGCATGTAAAGAAGACGTGCTAACCACTACACTATGGAGCCACCCCTCATTTTTTTTTTTTTTTTAAAAGCACTTTATTATTTTCTGGCTTATACTCCAGGCTTATTTTATACATTCCCCTCTCTAACCTTAAAAATCAGCTATTTCTCCAAGAAGTTTTGATTCCTTTTATTGAAGAATAGCATTAGAAACTAAACAAGATCTGAGTGCTAGATGTGCTCATTGCTTCTAAAAGGGTCTTTTAGGTCCTCTCAGCTTATAGAGCAAAAAAAAAAAAGTATGTACCCTAATCCTGTATATACACATATCTAAAAATATTCCCATATGTATCCACCTGTATCTCTACTAGTAAAGTTAAACAGTTCTTACTGATATCTCCAACTATAATCCACTAACATGGCTCATTCTAGTTCTCTCCTTGCTTATCCATAACCTCCCATTCCAACAGTGAGAAATCTAGTCCCCACCATCTGCCATCCATTTACTTAACTGTTCAAATCCAGTAACATATATAGTGATTTCAGAATTGTTAACCTATACTTCATTAAAAGATTTTATTATAGAATCGACTATAATAAAAAAGATTAATAACAAGTGTTGGCAAGGAAGTAGAAAAATCAAAACCCTTATGCACTGCTGGCAGGACTGTAAAATAGAGCAGCTGGCTTTGGAAAAAAGTTTGGCAGTTCCTTGAAAGCTTAAACGTAAGAGTTACCATATGACCCAGCAACTCCACACCTAGGTATATACAACCAAGAGGATTAAAAACATACGTCCATACAAAAACTTGTACAGGAATATTCACAGCAGCAGCATTATTCCTAATAGCCAAAAACAAACCAAATGTCCATCAACAGATGAATGGACAAACAAAATGTGATCTATATCCATATAATGGAGTAGTATTCAGCCATAAAAAGGAACGAGTACTAATACATGCTACAACATGGATGAACCTAGAAAATATTATGCTAAGAAACCAGATACAAAAGGCCACATATTTTATAATTCCACACATATGAAATACCCATATTTGCAGTTGTCAGGGCTTTGGAAGGAGGAAGGAATAGTGAGTGACTGCTTACAGGTACAAAGTTTACTTTTGGGGTGATGAAAACGTTCTGGAACTAGGTAGCAGTGATAGTTGCACAAAAATGTTAATGTACTAAACGCCACCAAAATTTGACTCTAAACAGTTAAAATGGTGAATTTTGTGTTTTATTTTATTGCCAAAAAAGGAAGAATGAAATACTGATATATGTTACAATGTAGATGCACGCTGAAAACATTATGCTAAGTGAAACAAGCCAGACATATCATCATATGAACTCATTTATGTGAAATGTTCAGAAAGGCAAATCCACAGAGACAAACAATAGATTAGTGGCTCCTGGGGACTGAGGGAAGTAGAAATAGGGCATGACTGCTAATGGATGTGGGTGGGGTTTTCTGTTGGAATGGTAAAAATATTCTGGAAGTAATGGTTGTGATGGTTGTACAACCTAGTGAATATATTAGAAACCATAGGATTGTACACTTTAAAATGGTGACTTTTATGGTATGTAGATTATATCTCAAAATAAATAGGACAACTGAGTGTGAGTATGTGAGAAAAGAGAGGAAAAAAGAGTAAACACAAACTACCAGATTTTCTTTCCTCGTACGAAGGGGAAAGTTTACTAATCATAGAAGTTCAGTATTAGAAATAATGCTTTGTAAATGTTTTGCTCCGCCATTCTTCAACAGTTCGCAGGCATGAGCTTACAATTCTGTCATTGCAGGTTAAGCGGTTGCATTTTTTTTTCCAAAAGGATTAAGAATTTTTTAAATACAAAGACTTCAGACTCTTCCAATTTTCTTACCATTATAATTGGCTGCATCAGGATCGTCCACATTAATGGCAATGACTTTCCAGTCAGTTTCCCCTTCATCAATCATAGCCAATATGCCTAGAACTTTCACCCTGATTATTTCACCTCTTGCACATACCTGAAAGTCAATAACCACAGTCAAGACAACAGTACAGAACAAAATTTTGGAAGAAAAGCTTTACTTGGTGGATAACAGGAAATAAAGAAAATGCCAAGTTTCTGCAAACTTACCCTAAGATTGTTTCTATAAGCAATTTTTAAAAAGCTAACTAAGTAAATGCCTATCAGTTTTACTTATAGGTCCTAAGAAAATTAGTGACATAATTCAGGGTAACTAATATTTTTGAAGCTGTCATTGATTATGCCAAAAATAAACCCTCCATAATTTGTTTCAAATACATATTTTAATGTGCTTTCTTTACCTTTTATTTTATAGAAGCCACTAAGTTACACAAGTCATACAATATGACTAAACTTTATGACTTAAGAAACTGAATGATAACTTTCTTTTCAGCTGTTTACTATTTCTCTCTACCTGAGAAAGATTGTAAAAAAAATATAACCATAGTCAAGACTCTTAGGGCAGACCTACTTAATATAGAGGAATCCCTGCCATAAATCTCCAACTTCTGAGGTTATTTGGCTTCAGTGATCAATTCACTGATCACTCCAAACCATTAATCAAGGTTTTCCTTATATTGAGATGAATTTTGCCTCCTGGTACCCTTCACCTATTGACCAATCATCTGTCTTCTAAAGCAGCACAGAACATGTCCACTTCTTCCAAATATGTGTATAGTCATATACTCATATATGCCTTTTTTCTAGGTTAGGTTTAACTGTACAAATTATAATATACAAATACTTAAAATGAAATGGAAGCTTCTAATCACCCAAAGTAATGTCACTATTCACAATGTTTTTTTTTAAGTATAACTTTGTATATTTCATTAATATCATCTTAAACACTAAAGAAAAATATTTCAGATTCTATTACCTTGCTTCCAATTTCACACACATCAATTGGGTCATTATCGCCACAACAGCCAGTGTGTTTGTCATTGTGTCCTGGGTATTCCCAAGTCTTAAAAAAAAAAAAAAAAAAAAAAGACTTATTAGAGCATATCACTCCTATACATGCTACTGACAAAGTAGATCAGATTGACATTAAAAGATAACATCCCAAGAGTCTTTCTGAAAAAAAAAAAAAACTTTATCTTCAGCTATTTTTGCTCATTTAAAAAATTCTTTATTTGCATCTAAGAATCTTAACTACATACAATAATTTTAATTAAATGCCAGGGCCCCTATTATGCATAGAACACTAAACTAAATTTAAGCTTTAGAATGAATAATGATCCTATTTAAACAAAAAATGATCACCTACTGAGACAAATGCAAACACAGATATAGACCCAAATATTGACCTTAAAAATATATTAAAAGAAAATTGCTTTGAAGCAATCTTTGCAGTTACTATCTGCTACTAACTACATTTTCTTTAAAATAAATTTCCAAAGAGGTCGATTGGCGATAATATTAAAAAGTCTACAGCCATGCCACCCCCCTGAACAAGCCCCATCCCGTCCAACCTCAGAAGCTAAGCAGGGTCAGGCCTGGTTAGTACTTGGATGGGAGACCACCTAGGAAGACCAGGTGCTGTAGGCGTAAAAAATTAAAAAATAAGGAATTGTAAACTGACAAGGTCCTTGCAATCAGTGAGGTCAACCAAGGGCTGCCTCACCTAATAAAAAAGAAAGAAAACAGAAACTGTGTTCTGATGGTAAAAGTATCATCGCTGACCAGGAGCCAAGATTGAAAAGTTTAATCAGAATTTTCTGAAGCTTTAAATTGCTGGTTTTCTTTCCTGCTAAACTGCAAGACAGAATCCTTACAGAGCATCTCATTAAAAAAACAGATGGCCTATGTTTGCCAAGAAGTCAAGCTTAAAATGTAGCTGTTGTTTTGGCTCATTTCTCCCCCAATCCAGAACATATTTCTTGGATTTGTTTGCCTACTTAGCTGGAGCAAAGGCAAAAAGATAAAAGTGAAGGATGAAAAAGGAAGACCAGATCCAACAAAGCCAAATCCAAGCTACAGAAGAATAAGAATTTCAGCAATGTTTTCCCAGAAGGATGATATTTCAAGGCTAAATACTAGGTCAACTGAAGTACAAGGTAAAGTGCTATAATTAAGGCAGACAAACAACTTTGTAATTACCTCACAAACTAAATGAATTTGACCTATGCTTTTGTAACTTATAGTTTCACAGTAGATTCCACTTAATAGACTTAATGATTAATAAAAACAAAGCATTTATCAACAGGAAAAAAATATATTGAATATTTTGCGTAAAAATCGCAAGTGCCACAGCATTCACCTAGCCAAATCAGAATTAAATCTGTCATTTACTCACAATAGACATGATTATAGAGATTTTTCAAATGTTACATAAGGTCCTACTACACACTGGAATTGTGCTGGGATTAAACTGGTAAACAATTTATACCCCACCACCCACAGATAAATTGGTAAATAATTTATACCCTATAGATACCATATCACCACCACCTCAAAGGACTATTTAGGAAATCAGAATCCCATTCTTACTTTACCACAGAGAGCTCAGCTTTAAGAAGAAATCAGGACTCTCAACATAAAGATCAACAACAGCTGTGAGAACTAGGTGCTTTATTCCTCACAATGGCCATATGAGCGAAGTACTATTAATATCTCAGGGGGAGACAGTCATGTCTTGGAGAGGAAGAAGCAGAGGCAAATTAGGTAACTTAAGAAGTGGCGGCCTTGGGATTTGAACCCTAGTCTGCCTGGTGCCAAAATAGTCTATATTGTCTCTCTTAATAGATTTGCCACTCATTCTATAAAAAAAGAATGCGTATAGTATATAACTAGTCCACATATATATAGGAAGAAAAATATTTCAGAAAAGAACAACTTTCAAATGTGAACTTAAACATTGTAAATATCTTTATCTTGAAAATAAGTTATTGAAAAAATATTAAAATTTGTTAATTACTCCTTATGTTTTAAAAATCTATTACAGCAAAAACTTTCTGAGGGTGTTTAAATCTTTTTTACTAACAGCAGGTTAATTTTTTTTTTTAGCTAAAAAGTACATTTCTAGCAATTGCATAGAGACATACCTGAGGAATGGCACCATAGTTCCAGATATATCCTTTATAAGGGAACAAATTCGCAACATAACGAAGTTTTCCTTTTTTCACATCTTGTTTAATCGGGTTTAGAGGGTCCTTTGTAGCAATCTGAAATAAAATATTTCAAATCATTGTATATTTGGATGTGAAATACTATTCAAATACGGATTTGAGGAAGTTAATTATGGAATGTACATACCCTAGTTCCATTTTAATGATATATTTCACCGCTAACATTTTTATAATTTGAAATAAGTCTCTCCGTAATCAGCCTTTAAGTGGAAAACATCTGAGATCTACAGGCACTGCCAAGAAGGCAAAAGGAATATTTACTAATTCCAGAAAGCAAAACTAAACTTACCTAGAATAAATCTTAACATTTGAGAAGTAAGATTTTTATTAAAAGGACAAAATAAATATTATCCAACTTCAGCTTTCCTTTCAAGGACTTAAAAATTATTCAATTATTTAAGCGTCTATTACATGAGAAGTGTAATTACTGTTGGAAAGCTTAAGTAATATAAAACACATAACAAATACCCACTAACAGAAAGCCAAATATCTTAGGTGTCATCAGCAGGAGATTAACAAAATGCAACAGAAATTCCAATAAGATCATTTGTTGAGGTGACTAAGGAAAGCCCATTGGCCCTATGGAGGAGTCGATGATGGACTTAAGAACAAGACAGGAGAAAAAGGTAATTCTAGGCTTTGGGAACTCCAGAAGCAAAGGTGTGAAGAAGGAAAGTCTGTAACAAACTTGCAAATTACAAATGGCTGAGTTTAGTTGGAGCACAGAGGAAAGAATGGCAGGCAATGGGAGATGCAATTGGAAAATAGATTGGGACTAGAAGAGGAAAACCTTGAACTTCAGCTGTTTAACCCTTGGGTAAATCAGTGTGGCTAGATTAAAACTAATATCCTACATCTGACTATCAGTGTAAGGTGAAACATACCTCCATTTTTGCATTGGACCAGCGTGGTACTTCAACTACCATGTGGAACACATCCTGAAAAAGAGAGAAGGTGAGCTGATCACAGGAGCTAATTTGTTTTCTTCAGTGAGCATGCCCTAGTTCCTCCAAAGCTAAACTACTCATTATATCAAATTTTTGAAGTCAATGGATTTTCAATAAAATGCATCAAAAAATAAGATTGATGGAAGAAGAGAGAAAACAAATATAGCAAAATATTATTCAAAAATACCGAAGAACCAAGGTTATGGGTATATGGTTGTTCATGGTAGAATTTTTCAAACATTTTGGGATTTTTAAAAATTTTCTTAATAAAAGTTGGTGTGTGTGTGTGGAAAGAACGTTTCTATAAAGAAAGCAAACAGTTCTTAAATATAACAGAACTTGTATCTCTGAGAAAGGCCCTCTTCAAAGCAAACATCTCCAAAGGCTACTCATTCCCTCCAGTGACTCTACAAGTACTCAAAATGTTTTTGGATCACCTAGTTCAGAGGCGGTTTATAAGACAAATCCCAAATCAGTTTTAATTACTTTGTCATACTTCCACTTTAGCCTCGAATAAAATTAATCAGCTTGATTACCCACAATGTTCTCTTAATTTGGCTGTTTTTAAAAATTAAGTACTCCTCAAAAGGACAAGAAGTTGGACATATGAAATATGAATGAAACGAAATAAATGAAATATGTTCCAAAAATATTTTAACGAAAGGCAGTTCTAGTGCAATTAATTTACAGCCTTAAACTGACTACTTTGAAACAAATGATGTATTTTAAAATTACCAAGTGCTTGTTGTTTAAAAACACAATGAAAGAAAATATGACTGCCATCTCATTTTGCACACCCAAATCAAATATAGGGTCTCTAATTGACATAAGATCACTAATTTAAAAAGCTTTAATGAGTCAGAAAATTTTTTACCAAGGAATAGAACTTTAAATGCAGTAATTGTTCAGTTTATAGCCTCTGCAAAGGGCACACATGAAGCCAAATCTACAATTATTGTATTATAAAATGTACATTTCTAAAAGCTAATTTAAAATGAAAATCACTTAGTTACACAAGTTTTTAGAATTACTTGTTACTTTGCATTAAAAAAAACATGGACTGATAAACTACAAGGGAATAAGTCAAAGCCAATAATTACCTTGTGGCTACTTTCAATCAAGCAGAAAAGCTACACAGATTTATATTCAAGAGTGCAAAACTTCTGTCATTCATTTAAGTTCTTGGCCAAACTAAGGGAGACTAAAAGCATTTTATGAGTTCCTTCTCCAGGCCTCCTGATGCCTACGTGCTAACAACATAAAAACCACAAAGAATGGAGATATTTAAATCCAGGATTGATTAACTGCTCTATCTTTATAAAGTAGTAACTGGATGATTTTAGAAAAAATAACACTGATTTTTCAGGGTAGAAACTTCACATCCAATTTTTGATTAAATTTCATTCTACTCACTGTAAGTTTTCAAGAACTGCATGTATCTAGTACCATATTCTAGTAATAAAAAGATCCAGACATCTATTATACTAGAACAAAGTCAGTAAAGTTTTCAGCAGCAATATCCTAAAGATTCACAAGATGGAGCCATTACTACATGAAAGATTAACTGAGATGTGAAAACCAAGATTGGTTATCTTAAAGAAAATGTTACTAAACGAATACACTGCCTCAAGAAAAAATGTAAATAGAGCCGAAATCACTAACTTAACACTTCAGTGGAAATAAATAATAAATACATACAGATCTCAAAACCACATTACCTAATATTACAAACCTGTATAACTAATAGTTAAAAGCCAAAAATGAAAAAACAATAACAACAAAAAACCCACATTAGCTGGGCCAAAACTAGCAAGGAATATCTTGCAAGGAGCCATATATCCAATTCATTCATATTTATTGAGCACCACCATTATGTGCCAGACACTTTTCTAGGCACTGAAGACTAGCAGTGAACAGAATAAAAGCTTTAAACTCCCTAAGGGTTGGATCACCAAACCAGGTCCTTCAGCCTGTGGGTCACAGACTATACACAGAATGGAGTCCACAAACCTAGATGACGGACTAGTCTGTAAAATGAATATTTAACACGTTTTTAAGTATATGTACATGCTGTAGTGATTACTGTATTTTTTTAAAAAGCAATGAATTTGTAATAGATTTTAGTCATTACTTTCTTCATTATTATCACAAGGGAAAGTATTTTTAAATATTTTGATACAAAAAAATGGGGGTTTCATACTTTAGTAGGAACTACTACTTACTAAAGAACAGTTTATTTCTCCTAGACAACATGACTACAATGCAGAGGTTGTCACTAGGTGAACAGTGATACTTAGAATTTTTAGAGTAACTGATGTGAGAAATTCAACCAATTACTCCATTGCTAGAAAAACTTTTACTGTTAAAAACATTAGGCATTCTCACTGGAATTCTTGTGCACTATTGGTAAGAAAGTAGAATGATACAACCTCTGTGGAAAACAGTATGGTGATATCTCAAAAAATTAAAAGTAGAATTACTATATTGAGCATTGTAGACAGAGCTGACTCAGTCTTGAGGCTTATCCACCATATTGACTCCTGCCTCACCCCACTGCAGGTCCAGGAATGTACACAAGAACTCCGTAGTGAGTGGTCCTAGACATTATCTGTCTCTTAACCAACTCTGGCACCAGAGCCTCTCAGCATCTGGTCTTCTGGTCTTCCATTGCCTCTCCCTCCCCTCACCTTAGGTTAAACACACATTCCTTTCTCAGCACCTAGACTTATTGCTTTTAACTATAAAGCACAGTCTGGAAGGTGCAGAGGATATCCATATAATCTTGCCACCACCCAAGATGTATCTTGTATGTAAATTAATAAACTCTTAATGTAATGACAGAGTTGTCAACCTTTTTCTCCAGTCTCTTAGACCCAGGAAATTTTATATAACATAAAGATCCGGCAACTACACTCCTGGGTATATACCTTAAAGAACTGAAAGTAGCGTCCTCAAGAGATATTTGTACACCTATGTTCACAGCAGCATTATTCACAATAGCTAAAACATGGAAGCAACCCAAGTGTCCTCACTGGTGAGTGAATAGAAAAGCAAAATATGATATATACAACATGGATGAACCTTGAAGACATTATGCTAAGTGAAATAAGTCAGACACAGAAACACTAATACTGTACAATTCCACTTCTGTGAGATATCTAAAGTGCTAAGGGATGGGGGGATGGAGGAGAATGGGGAGTTATTGTTTAATGGGTAAACAGTTTCAGTTTTACCAGATGAAAAGAGTTCTGGGGATGAAGGGTTGGGATGGATGCACAAAAACATGAACTTAATACCACTGTCCTATATACCTAAACATGGTTAAAATGGCAAATTTTATGTTATATGTACTTTATAATTAATATGCATGCTAACATTTCCAATGTTTATGCACTTAAGAATACTAAGACAAGATTTTAGAAAATTCAGTATCACCCAGTTAGAAAGTCATGTCTTCTTTCTTTAATCCTAATTGGTTTCAACTATTACTTCGCTCAACCCTGGATTTACGATTTTATTATTTCCATTGTTAGGACTTCTCAGAACTCTGTTCTCTACTTCTGCTATGCTTTGGATTCTAAATCCCTGTTCTGGCACCAAAGCTCACAGCTCCCTGTTTCAGCACTGGATCCGAAACCTAGTACATAAGTAGCTTAAATTAGCATTACCAAGTTGACTCTCATGCATTTCTCTAGTAACTTCAGAAATCAAGTAAATATTAGATTTAGGAATCTGATTCCACCACTCTTTTTTTGTCTTGTAATAAAATTTGGAGAACATGCAAACAAGATATAAACAATATATAAAGCAAGAGCCTAATAAAAAACAAGGGCACCTTGCCTTTTTTTTTTTTTTAACTTCTAGAGTAGTTTTGAGTACAGAATCCCTAACAGAAGAGCTCATGTAGTTAATAAAGTTTCTTTTGAAAAGCTGTAGCAGATTTCATCATTTCCAAGATATTTTTACCTTATTAAGTGCCCACCAAGTGACAACGGCTCTTAACCCTTAGTTTCAAATTTTGGCTTCAAAGTCAGTTTTATAAATACAGGTGTACTCTAAGTTGTTAAAAGTAAATGGGTTCCTCCTTGTACACGTAATTGAAATGTCCTAACTAAAAATAAGCTCCAATTTTGTCACCTCAGGAGAGCTTCAAAATGACTAAATTTTGAAAACGTATTCTAACTATAATCTGTTTACTTTCTTCCCTTTATAAAAATCAAGCATGAGTCTACACTTCCAGCTGTCAAACTCTTCTATGATTTTTCAGTGACTAAGAATTTTGATCGTAGAACCTTTCCCAAGAAAAATGTACATTTATACCAACTGTAATTTCAGAGATTTCATAGAACCTCTGAAACCCACCAATGGGCAGTCCGGGGCCTTGGATTAGAATCCCTAGACTAGAAAACGGTATCTCCTTCCCAAAGAAAGAAAGTTCTTGTTCATTTCCTTTGAATTCTAGGCTAAAACAAAACAAAACAAAATTTAAGTAACCCTTTTTTTTTCTGTATAATCAAAGAGATATTTACTGTAGAAAATATGGGAAAAAGCACAAAGTAAAATCTGCCTCACATACATGCCTCCTGGGAGTATCTCAGTGATTTAGATCACAGCCAGAATGCCTGGGTTTGAATCCAGCCACCACTGCTTATGAGTTCTAGCTGGTGATCCCAGACAAGGGGGTTAATAAAAGAACCTAGCTCAGAGAATGACATGACGTGTTAGATAATCCACATAAAGGCTTTACCATAGTATTATTAAAGTATTAGAAGCATTCAATAAATATGAACAATATTATTTGACTTTTTAAATAATGATCTTTAATAATGAGATTTCATTAATAAGCTAAATATACAGAACCATGAGATGTCAGTATAGAACGTAATATAAAATTCCACTAAGACCAACAGTGCTCAGAGGTAAAGTAACTTGCTCAGTATCACAAAACCACTTAGTGGTAAAACAAGGAAAATCAAGATTTCTTACTCCTAGTTCAGTGATCTTTACCCCATAAAATAGAGCTCTCAAAGGCTTCAGAAATAACCAATCATTAGTCAACATGATCATCCTATTTTTATTTGAGAATTCATTATAAGCACATTATATGCATATTTAATCATCACAATTTAATTTTTTGATAACATTGCTAAACTAGAGATTATGGTTAGAATACCATAATCAAATTTTAGTCAAATTTTTTAGTCAAATTTCAAATTTTAGTCAGCTTAAAGCTCGTCTGAGCAGAAAAAAGTTTATTCTTAGTTATAGATATGTCAATTAAGTTTAATTGTTGTCAGTTTTCATGTTTCCAGGGTTAACTTTCATTTGGAAAATGCAAAACCAAAAGATAAAACCCAGAAAACCCAACCATTCTGCATACATAACAAGTTGGCGAAGACAAATAGTGTTTAAATTATTAATTCTGTGATATTTTTAAAACTTCCATTTATGGAACTGTCTATAAAAATAAATAGAAAATTCAAAAGAAAGCAAATCCTGTAAGAAAATGAGTAATCTAAAAAGCATCCACTTGAGTAGTATAGAGGAGTCTAAAAGTTTTGGTACGGTGAGGTAGTATCTTTAAAAGTTAAGAATGATACACACTGCAGAAAATATTGTTTAATTTCTGAAGCATCAAGCTATTTGATGCAAAGCTTGACTTTTTTAGAGGGACAGAAAAGAAACAGTTCTATATTTATATATGCTCCCAACAGTCACCTGAAAAGCAAACAGAAGTCTATATTGTTAGAACTAGTATTTAACATCAAAGTTTAAGGTAGGATAAAAAAAATACCAGACTTCTAAAACTAAACATCAAATCATGATATTTGAACACTTTCACATTTAGATAAAGCTTCAACCCACCCATTGTTTCGCAGTGTTTATGCTATGATCTGGATTTTTTAAATTTCTGGTATCTTAGAAATTTTATGTCAGACACTCTGAGTTACAGGTGTTTATATTTGATCCCCAAGTACACCCAGAGCAAAGGACGCTCTTACAATCTAAAATCCAGTGAGTCCTTACCTTTGCCTTCTTCCCAACGAATTTGGAAGTAATCCAAGCAGGATATCTGAGTCATGAGGGTTCCCAGACTGGCTGGATTGATTATCTTTTGACACATACACCAAATTGAATGCTGTCCACATTGAAAGGTCCTGACTTGGAGTAGGAATAAGCCTTTGGGCATTTTTCCTTAGCTGAGCTGTGTTAAAGGTACCTTCCCTCATTATCACCCCTCAAATGACTGACCATATTAGGCATAAGGCCCATGGCCCCACACACAAAAAATGTATTTATATAAACAATCATATTGGAATATGTTTCAAATCATACTCTTCTGTAACCAACTAAATCAGATCTTTTATTTAGGCTACAATCCAATAATTTCTGTGTATCATACCCTTGTTTTGTACAGACTAAACTTCCTTCAAAACGAAACAAAAACTTTTTCCTGCAAGTGCTGAGTTTTACTGAGGTCTGGACCACTGGTCCAGAGTTATAAGAGCTTGTGCTGTTGAGCCAGCCTGGTACAAAGGCGGTTTCCATTCGAGTAATCCCAGATTATAGACATAACTAGTCCCATACAAGATTTCAAGGAATGGTAGAGTAATTTGAGTGAAGATGTTTTAACGACACCAAAATGTAGTCTCAGTTTCCCATTCTGGGTAAGTTGAAACAGCAATAAGATTAAGTACCATAACTACTGTGATCATTCTGCTCCGTGAAGAGAATACTCCCTAATCACATACTATAATCTGAATGTTTATGTCCTCTCAAAATTCATATGTCAAAATCCTAACCCTCAAAGGTGATAATATATTAGGTGGGCCCTTTGGGAAATAGGTAAGACACAAGGGTAGAACCCTCAGAATGGGATTGATTAGTGCCTTACAAAAGAGGCTCCACAGAGCTCCCTATCCTCTTCTGCCATGTGAAGATACAACGAGAAGTCTGGGATCAGAAAAGGGCCCTCACCTAATCATGCTGGCACCTTGATCTTAGACTTCCAGAACTGTGAGCAATAAACTTCTACTGTTTATATGCTACCCAGTCTGTAGTATTTTGATATAGCAGGCCAAATGACTGACACAAACACACAAAAAACAGCTATTTACGTCAAGAAAATGCTTTCCTTCCTTAACACATCTATATGCTAAGGTACCATCAATAAAGAGGGACATCATTTTATTATATCTTCATTACTTAAAATGGTCTGAGATGTTACTGTAAGTACTTGGCTATACAACTAATTATACAACAAACATAATTCAAGCCAACCAAATGATGCCAATTCAAGAGGAAGAAAGGACTCTGTGGTTCCAAGGAAATCAGATGTAACAAATCAGAGTTTCTGAATAAATATAACTTTGAGAATCCCACAGAACATGTGCCAATTAGAAGTGCCTCCTGAAACTGTGGCACATAATTGGACTCGGGCTGTTTGCACCACTGCCTCCAGTCGGAGCCCAGCTAGGCAGGCTCCTCCAAAGCAACATATAGTTTGGATTTTCTGCCAATGTTCAAGTGTCAATACAGACTAAAACTTCCTGGTAGCAGTACAATGAATTTGTCTATTTCTCTCTGATACTCAAGCACAGAAAAATAGTAAGACAGCACACACGAGGATAAAACTTCATCTTTACTAGTATTCTAGATTTGCATTGGAATGTGATGTTCATGTGTTTACGTATCCACATCTAGCTAAGGAAGATCAATAACCTATGTACCTTTTACAATGCAAAAGGTCTGTACTCACTATGAGTCAAGCTTCCTGACCAAATGAAAAAATGTTTTAAAACAGGGAAAAGAATCAAACATTTGTTCTTGTGTCAGTTCCTAAATACAGTACAGCCTTTTGTTGGGATGCAGGCTAAAAAAGCTGTGTTTTCCTTTTTTTAAAATAACTATTTAAATTTGTACAAATAATGCATGCTATTTGTAGAAAGGTTAAAAAATATAAAGGAAAACATGAAAGCAAAAACAAAAAAAGTCACTAGCAATGAATTCTACCTCCCAAAGATCATGAATATCTTGAACTATGTAGTTGTAGACTTCTTTTCCTAGTAAAGATTCTTACCAATTTGTGGTAAACTCATTGACTTGTGCTAAAGTTAGATTTCCTCAGCCCACTAGTATATACAGGAACAGACATCTCTTTTAGAAGTCTGTGGACTATACTTTATTAATACTATTTGTAGATTTTAACTCTACCAGCCTATTAAAAGTACTCAATTTTCTTGTATTCACTGAATAATCTAGTTTATTTTTACTGTTTAGTAAATATCCCAAAGCCCAGATATTGGGTTGGCTACTTTTTAACTTTAAAGCCACGAATGAAGAACTAAGGTTTTAATTCCAAATACACATATGGAAAAAGACTAATGTGATTTTTTTTTTGTTAACCAATGCAACTTTAAAACATTTGCTTCTATTCCTCTACCCTTTCCCCAATTTCTAGTTGCTTCTTTAACTGAATAATCTGGTTTTAAGACTAACTTCCAACTCAATGCACCTTTAAGTCAAAGCACAATGAGATATTCTAAGCACTTGTTAAGATATCAGAAAATCCATGTGACACTAACTGATCTCAGTAAAGAGACTATCCAAAAGATAAGGACATCTTACCTTATCTGCATAAATTGGAATATCATGAAATGGAGATATATATTGTCCGTTTTCATTTTCTGCAAAGTAAATTAGGAAAAGTTATTACATTTTTGGTTAATTATATTTTCAGATCCATGAGGTACACTTAAAAAAAAAAAACAACTTTATTTTTTTGGAGCAATTAGTTTAAAATGAAATTGAGAAGGTACAGAGGTTCCTATATACCCCCTGCTCCCACACAGGCATATCCTCCCGTATTATCAATACCACTTGTCAAATGGTGAAGTACATTTTTATACTAAGATTTTACTCCCACAAAACCCTGGTCATATACTTCGCTTTTCCTGGCCCTCCTCCAAGATTGGGTTAAGTTTTCATCCTATACATTCCTTAGGAGTCTCACAGGTACTAACCGCTATAATGAGCGCAAAGACTGCCTTATATATCTTCGTTTTTCCAAAGCCTAGCAGTACCTGGTATACAAAAGGTGATCAAATTGTTTTGGATTAATCTTCCACCAGTTAATAGGTTACAGAACTAATGAAATACTTGGACTCAGGGAAGGGAGGGGAGCAGTTTGCTGAATTATAAACCATGTTGCCTTAAATGATGTTCCAGGAAGATAAAGCCATCTTAGATTATGATTTTTCTTTGGGATAATCAAGTTGCAACAACACTTTCACAGGTAATTTCTATATTCTAGAGACCTAACTACCATATCCAAAAAGTAATTTTAAAATGTCCTTATTATTCTTAGGAAACTTAAGGGTCAGTTCACATTATATCCCTTCAGGTTTAGAAAACATAGTAGAATAGGAAAAATCTAACAGTGACTACCTCCAATCCCAGAATGGTTTCTTTCAGAGTCAACTGAGACTTTGCTGTCCAACCCACTACCAGTTTTAAAGAGACTGATAAATGTAACATTATAGAGGTTTTAAAAAGTTCTATAAGTAAAGGTGCTAAGAAATCTATGATTTTTAAAAAATTATATAATTACATAGTTGGATCTAATTATTGGTATTTCTTAAGTTCCTAAAGAGTTCCATTTGATAAAAAGTGTCTTTAGCCAGTGTCAAAGTCAAAGAGTGGCTTTGCTTTGGTCTTCCATAATGGCTATCAAATATCTGCTATCAATACAGAATCTAAAAACTGTGTTTGCTCTGCAAATATAGCTTGAAGACAATTACCCAATCACTCCCCCTTTCAAACCAACGATACCGATACCTCTCTAAATTCCTCCCATAAAGAGAAATTTGGGAACCAACAGTAACTCCAGAAATATAGTTCAGTGATTTATTTGTCCAAAGTTCCTGCACTGCCCTTGATGCTTAATTCCAAAACTAAATAAAACAGGAGACCTACTCTTCTTGGATTTTACATGGTAGCTTAATGTTCACTTAGATGCGTAAACTTCAGAGTTTACTTTCCTTTTCCTCTCATTCCAGGTTACTTTTTGGTAACTTTGTTCATTCTTTCAGTAGTTATAATAGAAACACCTTTGGTGACACACTTTGGAAAGCTTCCGTTATTTCCAAAAATCTATTCCTAGCAATTTGGGGCAGGAGCGGGAGAGGGGTTGTGGTGCATAAAGAATAAAGATAAGCCCAAGCTAGCTTTCCTCCATCTACAAGGCAAAAAGGTGGTGCGTCAAGGAAAGCGGAGCCTCCTCCGCTCTAAGTGCAGCCCTAAGTGCAGGCTTGGGGTAGGTACCCTTAGACGCCGTTTCCCTGCACAAAATTCGGCACTGTCTTTGCTCGCCAGATTGACGTCATCTGTCAATGACTTGAAGGGAAAAGTTTTCTATTTCATAAAGCAAGTTACCAGCATCAGTGCTATGGGAAAACACGTGGCGGGTAAAGCAGGAGCGCTACCGTGATTCTTCACTCCCGCCCCAACAGATGGGTCCAGTCCCACCCTGACCTTCTGAAACGGGCCTCAGTTTCCCCGTCTGTGGAACGAAGGGCTGAACTTAATCCGTTTGGTGCCTAAAGTCGGAGTTATAATGGAGGAATTAAGGTCTTAGGGAGTCACCATGCCCCGCTCCCCTCCCCCTTTTCCTTCAAATTAGCGAATCCTCTTACGTGGATTAGTTTACCACCAGGCACCTTTCTAGGGTGACTCAGAGGTTTCCTTTTCCCATCGTACACTGTCCAAGTCGGACACCTGTAAAACTAGACTGGCCCAGGTTCGGGTCCAGTTAGGCGTGTGAAAGAAACGCCAACCCATGTCGTCCCGCTCGCGGGCCGGGCGTCTGAATAGGCCAGCTGTGCCGGCCCAGGCCCTGGGGACTGGCCGGAGTACTCCAGCCCGCGCCCGGGACAAGAGGTCATGCGCGGGCCGCAGGCGCCCAGGACCGACGCGAGGCGAGGCCCAGGAATGAATGGATGGACCGGAGGGGAGGGGCCGCGGATCGCCAGCACTCACTGAGGAAGACTCGGTACTCGAGGGTGAAGGGCACTGCGCGCTCCTCGCTGCTGAAGCCGCTCATGGTGCGGGAGACTAGCCACCGCCGCTGCTACAGAGCCACCAGCCCGCACGCGGCGCCGACTGACAGGAAACCCTCGCGCCTGCGCACTGCGCACACTGGACCTGCGAGCGGTGCCGGGAGTTCCCTTTAACACTGCTCGCGCTCGCGGGCCTGCACCACCCAGGCTCCGCCCACCTCGTGCGCAGGCGCACTCCGTCTGGTACGCGCGTCATCGCGTCCGTCCCGCCCCCTAGAGCCCAGCCTCCACGAACCAACGACCTTCTAGGCTGGGCCACGTCGCTGGCTTTTGCACTGTTCCTTGGTCGTGCGGGCTTTGGTGCTCTGATAGAAGATGTTAAAAGCTTAAATTCTTAGCCGGTACCAGCTAGGAATTGGCCGCTGACCTCTCCCCACCCACGCACTGGGAATTTACCTTTGATTCTCACACAACCTTTTCTAAGAAGTGATTCCTTATCTCAAATGTCATTTATAACTAACCCACTTTGCCAGACAGGCCCTGCCCGTGATCTTAATGATGTGTATTTGTATTTTTCTGATCTGTTTAAGCAAAGCTGTGACATATTATGAACACCTGTAATGGCTACTAAGTACCAGTTCCACGACTTTCTAAGTGTATGACATCAGGCAAATTGTCATTAACCTCTCTGACTCAGTTTCTCATCTGGGAAATAGAGCTAGTAACTATTTATGGGTTGGAGGAATACACGTCAAGAGTTGGAGGAAGGGCCTGGCTCCTTGTAAGCATTCAGTATGTGTAACTTATTTCCACCTTCCCTAGTGAAGGAGGTTTCACTATGCCTTGCTTTGCCCCACTCACTCTGAGTCCTCAGGACCTTCAGATGAAAGCATTGGAGAAGTCCAGGCATGAGCTCTGAGTGAGGGCAGTCCCCAAAAGCTAGAGTTTGAGGTTGTAGGCAGATATTTGCATCACTTACATCTCCAATCCTATATGTTAAAAAACAAAAAAGTATATTACAAAATTATAATTATAAATTAGGAAATGATTATTCACATTTCAAAGAATGCCTAGTTTTATGTAAAATTTTTGATGGGCTGGATTTCTCAATGTGCCTTAAAGACATTTTGATTTAGCTCTTTTTTTGCAAAACAATGTCTGTTATATAAAATGAGATGCTCTCTGTATTAAACGGAAACCTGTTAAGATAATTTGCTAATTAGAGTGTCCCTCTTGTCTCATCTAAGCTCCCATTCATTTTCAGAAGGCCATGACTGACCTTTTGAACACTAAGCCACACTGTTTTATTAGAACACAGGGTAGGAAAAAAAAAAAGTAGAGCAGTTTTTTAGTAGGTGATACAATGTATTACTGAAAGCTTAAGGAATCTCTGCAAAATGAATACTAAGTAGGATCAACTTCAGGGAGTTTTTTGAGGAGATACTGTTGATTAAAACTGCTCTTTCTGCCTTTGAGCAGTTGAAACTAGTTTCCTTGGAAAAACTCAGACTCTCCTCTATTACTTAATTATGGACAGAAATGAGGCAACAGCGTGTGCCACATATACTTTCTCTTTTGCCTCCTGCTAGCTCAGCAAGATAATGAAGTCTTGCTGGCTTCTGGAATTGAGCACCAGCTCTTATATCACTGAATGTGTTCAGGAGCCAATCAATACCAACTCCAACGAAATGCCAAGTCTGACTTTACTGGGGCACAGTCAGTGCTTTGTAACAAGGGTGGTGAAGCCCAGAGGCCCAAATGGACCATGTTGTCCTCATATCTCCCAAGGGCTTAGCACAGAGTAGATGTTCAATGAATCTTTGCTGGACCAATGGACAGAGGAATTAATGAAAAGAAAGGGGAAAGGAAATACCTCCTTAAGTATATTAGTTTGACAAAGGATGAACCCAACTGTTCTCATACATTATTTTTCTTGCTCTGTAACCAAATGACACTTTTTTTCTTGCTTTATAACCAAATGACACTTTTCAGTCCGTATCCTGTCCTTTTTTCTGCGGTTGACCCTATTGAATACCTCCAATTTTCTGATGTTTTCTCTTTTGGATTGTGATTACATTTTCTTCTGACATTCTTCCTACTTCTCTAGCCACACATTAATCATTCTACCCCCTTAGCCTTCTCTTCATCTCTTCATCTTAATCATTATCTTTCTTACTTCTCATGTTCTCTTTTTCTAGAGATATCCGCCCCCCAAATTATCTCATGTATATATCTGGTGTACACTACCACCAATAGGTCCTATAACATGAAAACTTTCAAATCTATAACAGTTTTATTTCACATTTTTTGTGTCCATGCTCTATAGCATTTATAAAGACATGGTTCTGGCCTTCACAGAACTTATAGTCTGAAGGGAAGGCAGACTTCAACAAATAATTATAATCAACTTGGATAAGTAAAGTGATAGAGGAAGTACAGTATATTGTATTATGGGAGCAGAGAACCTCTTCTAGAAGTGACCCTCAACCTGTGACCTGAAGGATGAAAAGAGGTTAATAAGACAAAGGAGACAAGACAGAAGCCAGAAACAGATTATTAAGCAAAAAAACCCCAGAGATTTTAAACAATAAAATCAGGATTAAATAGTGGAGGCCTCATATGGGATTTGAACATTTTTGTAAGTACAATGGGAAACCTAAGAAGGGTTTTAGCAGGAATATGGTATGATCAGAATTACTTTAAAGAGTGACTCTGTTAGCACCTTGGAGCCTGGATTGAGGTTTAGCAACACTAGAGGCAGAGAGAACAATGAGAAGGTTGCTACAGTGGCCCAGGTGAGAGATAACAGCGGTGAATTTGGGTGGCAAGAGGGAAGATTGAGTTTAGAACTATATTCAAGATGGAATTAATGGAATTGATTATTGGTTTGACAAAGTGAAAGATGAGGGAGATGGATTTGAAGATGATTTCTAGGTTTCTGGCTACAACAACTGGTTGAATGGCATGTCATTTACTGAGATAGTTTTGTTGGGATGGAAGGTGAAAAAAATTATGACTCTTATCATAGTCCACTTCCTTGATCACAAATATTCATTTACCCCCTTTTTGCATGAAAAATACACTCACTCTCCTTACAGAAAGGAATACCCAAGAGTTGCAATCAATCATGAAATCAGGGTCTAAGTTTATCAAGTATCTCATGATAGTTTCTGCATTATGTTCAGATATGGCTCCTCTTGATCCAGAGACTTATGTACTTAAAAACAAATATTATCTACCTCCCCACACATCTATGATTAATATGAAACAGTTGAACAAGGACAGACTAAATACTGAAGTAAACATTTTCATCATAAGAAGAAACAATAGGAGGCATACAACCATCACTGGTTCTTAGAATTCCAAAATCCTGTTGAGTGTAAGAAACATTCCTTGATTAAGTTCTAGTTCAACTCCCTGGGAATAGCCTCTGTATGGTTCTTCTATAGATCTTGGCTTTAGTCTATGGAAGGTCTTTTCTTTGCCATTATCCTCCTTGGCCACATTTGGAAAATATACACTCCTTGGGGACTGTTCAGCTTTTTCAGCTTCCTTCTTGTCCACAAAAATTTGGGAGCCCAAAAGCTATTCTCTAGCACTCATGATCTTTGACCCCAAGCTGTTGTATCTTGACTCTACATCTCTATTTAAAACTTGAAACAGCATTTTACCTACCTGATTTTTGTCAGCAGAATGTGCCAATTATCACACTTATAAATCTTTCAAGACATGCCTCTCTCTAGGCATAATTGTTAAAGTAACTTGAACTTACAAAACCTCCATTGGAGAGCATGCCTTTAGTCTATTTTCCCTGAGCCATTTTATCCAAAAAAAGGACTTACTGGAAGCCACTGCTCATGATCTTGATCTGATATCTGTCCCAAGGCTGAGTTTTAACTTGTGACTTAAACAGCCTTGTTACTTAAAGCATTTCTATACTTTATTTATTGAAGATGAGCAACAGTTGCATCTTTTGTCCCTGCTGGTCCTAGAACTTCTGATTCTCTCTCTTCCCTTTCATCATTGCTTACAAAACCGCCAATTCTTTAATAAGCTCATCCTTTTCTAGTAGTTTCCTGTCAAAGGCAGCTAAAAGCAACCAAGGCACACTAACAATCCGTTTCTCAACCCCTTTGCCTAAAATCACAAGCTACTTGGTATATTATCTGCCTTCCAAGTGACCAAGTGACGGAGAGACTCATAGAGGTTATGGAGGTGGGAAGAGACTAAAGTCCAAGTCGAGATGCCCAGTGAGTGGTTAGATATGAGTCCTGGAACTTAGAAAAGAAAGGAAAGTTGGTTGAAGTTATTGATTTGGACAATTGAAGCCACAGGACAAGATGTAATACCAATATTTAAGAAAAGCAGGAGGCCTAGAACAGAACCCTGAGGGATCCCAGTATTCCAGGGATGGATGGCAGAAGAGGCTCCCACAAAGGAGTCTGAGAAGGAAAGCCATAGAGGAAAGAGATAAACAGGATATTGTGGTGCCTTGAAAGCCAGGGGAAGAGGATGTTTTAGAAGAAAGGATAGTCAATTCTTACATGCAGCTACCTCTTGACTTCTCTGCTTGGCTGGTCCATGAGCGTCTCACATTCGCCAAGTAAAAAAAAATGATCTCATCTTGTTCTCCTTTGAGATCTCTCTCGCAGTTAACAGTGCCACAACTGCCTAGTCAACCAACCTGGAAGTTCCTCTAGGCTACTCCTGGTGAATCTCTACAGCAGCCACTCGTGGTTACCTGACCAACACCTGTTTATGCTCCTATTCTTTTTCTCAAGAGGACTCTTGTGGTTCAGACACATCCATCTACCCCTGCATGGCCATGTGCTTCAGGGATTTCGATGCCATCTCAGCCTCATGGGAGGGTCTGATTAGTCTAAGTTAATCACAGTGGCTCCATTCCCCTTGCCAATTACTGGTTTGGTTGTGGGTATGTAACACAATTCTGGCCAAGGTGATATAAGGGGTGGTGTGATAGAAGAAGCTCTGGGAAAGATTCTCTTGCTTCACTAAAAGAAGCCATGTGTTCCTTTGGATACTGACATGAAATTTGCCAACCCCAGCTGTCTTATAAACTGGAGGAAAGGGAGCCCGTAGGTAACAGTGATACACCTACAATGAAGATGCCAAGTGGAAAAACCTTGGGTCTTGATAATATCACTGAGCTGCTGACTTAACCAACTCTGGGGCTTCCTTGCCTTAGGTCTTCTTGTGAGAGATAATAAATTGACTTTATTAATTATGAATAAATTCTGTAAGATTGTCTCTCATGAATTTGTTGTCATTATGTTTAATCCAGTTGATTCAGAGTATTCTCGGGGTTTTTTGCAGCTGAAAAACATTTTAATGGATATAACTTCCCAATAGTCTTTCACTTCCTCCCCCAGATTAATTTGATTGGAAATTCCAGGGATGGGCTTTGATTAGTCTAAATCAATCATTGAAATCCTGGCCCCTTGAGCTGTCCAGAATCCCATCCAAGAACATGGGATTCAGAACGTGGCACTCCCCTAGCCACAGGGATAGGTTCAGAAACAGATACCTGATCTAATTTCAACCAATGAGTTTGCTGCCTCTTCTGAGAGGTTACATTGCTCTCTTAGGAGAAAGTCATGTGAAGAGATAATCCCTCTCACTTTCTCTTTCTCTCAATCTAAAAAAAAAACATGTAGTTCTGATTGCCAATAACTGCATTCTGCACCATGAGGGAAGCCAGCTGGAGGATGAAGTTCACATTGTAGATGGCAGAGCAGAGGAATGAAGACAACCTGGGTCCTTGATGATATTGCTGAGCCCCTGGATCAACCAATCCTTTGCATTTATTATTCTATGAAACAATCTATTCCTTTAGTTTAAGCTGGTTTGAGTTAGATTTCTGCTAACAGCAACTAAAAGCATCCTAGATGATGACCCATCCTCCCACCAGTTACAGGTAATAGTGAATGGATCTCTCAAACATCTCTTGAACTCCTCCATCTCTACAGCCTTAGCCAATCCTGGGATATCTTACCTGGATTCCCACAAATACTTCCTACCTCACTGGTCTCCAGTTCCATCTCTCTCCAAGTCATTCTCTACCTGATGCCAGTGTGAGCTTTAACAGACGAAGATCTGAGTGCTTCACTTCCCTGCTTCAAACTCTCCTCAGTTTTTAAGACATATTTCAAGTTTTTATGGGAACCTTTTCTGACACCTGTCAGGCTGTTCTATTACTTCTTTGGCCAACCACGATATCTCATTGAGAAAGTACTGTTACACATATTGATTTTTCTCTTTTCTGTCTCTGCTCACTGGACTGTGGGGAGCTCTACTTGTTCCCACACTCAGCAGACACTAGGTTTGTAGCGTGAACACATGCCACAGTTAAGTTTTGTCTAACCTGTCACATACACTTAAAAGTGGGGAGCTAACCAAGTAGATAATTTGTATAGTGTCAAGAATACTGGATAGCAACCCATAAAGCCTGAAATTTTGTTTTGATTTCACCATTTATGAGCTGTGGGGATGTCAAGGAAATGCTTGTCTTTTAAGCAACTCAGTTTCCCATCTGTAAAATAGGAACATGCAGCTATGATGGTGATAACACAGCCTACTGTCTACCCTTCTGTTTGGAGGGTGGGTGTTTACCTGGACACGTTTTGTTCACAGTGAAGATGCAAAAGGGGAAACTGCTAATGTGGTAGAAAGTAAAAAGTAAACACCAAACTCTTTCACAATGATTTATTTTCTATAATTTACAGTACAGGCAACAGAATTATTTTTCAATACATGGACTAGAGGAGGATAAAAGGAGTGATTATGATCATTAGAGGTGGCTTCAAAGGACCACCAGACAACACTCTGAACAAACAAAATACACTTTACAAAATGCTCTTCCTTGGGGGAGGTCAAAACACGTAAATGTAAGTTGCTCAGTCACTGAAAGAGTTTGGCTTTGGCTGTTCTAACCTCCCTGCAGAGACAGAGTGGGGTGGGGAGTGATTGCTTCTCAAACAGAGAGTGATTTAACACCACCACTGGCTATGTGACAGATAAACTAATTTGCCGAAATCACTAAGCTTGGGTTTTTCCACCCACTGCTTGCCACATGACAACAGCAGCATTTGTTGATGACAGGATTCAAAGGCCTGGGCATTGAAGCTAGCAAGAGAACACAACTCAAGGCAGGATACCATCGCCAGTTCGGCAGCTTTCACCCCATCAATGACCACAGGCAGATGAGTCAAAAGGATCTCTTTCAGCTTGCTGCTTTGAAGGTTTGGTGCAGTGTTGGATTAAACTAAATTTACACCTTTTACTTAAACTGCTGGTATTCCTTCCATGTCAAATCTTTGGAAGCCACTGAATGTGATGGAAATGTGGTCTTGTGGCCAAAACAGCAGTCTGGAGCCTGTGGTCGGCTGGTTTTAATTTTTAGGATTAAAGGGGACCTCCATCAGCCTCTTTCTTTTACTCTGAACCTCAGTTTCTCAAATATAAGAAGAAGAATCTACAGTAGTTTGGGAAAGAGGCAAAAACCTAGCTTCCTAGACGGATGGATCAAGATTTGAATCTGAACTTCAGCACCTCCTAGTTATATGACCTTCGATAAGTTACTTAACTTCTTTGAGCCTTGGTTTTCCATCTATAATATGAAAAATAATAATACCTGTTTATTTCATTACTTCATTCATTTCATTATTTCAGACATTTATTGAGTGCCTTCTATGTACCAGGCATTGTCCTAGATCTGAGACTGCAAAGATGAATGAAACAAACATAGATCCTGTCCTCACAGGGTTTATGATCTGTTGTGAGAAATAAATATCAGACACAAGCTCTTAGGACTGTGCCTGGCTTTAACAAGCTCTCAGGAAATGTTTTGAGTTGATCAGGAATGTAATTATTGAAATTCAGTACCATTTTGATATACATTAATTCCTTTTTCACTGATCCCTCTCCTATCTCAGGCTTTTGCACATAATGTTCTGTCTAGGCTGTTTTTCCTCAGCTATTCAAGTGGTTCCCTCTTTCGCTTCATTTATATCTGTATACTAATGCTACCTCTTCAAAGGTGCCATTTCTAACCACCTATTAAAATAGCCATTCCACCTCTATCATAGTCTATCCCTCTAATCTTACTTTAAATGTGTTCTTGATGGGTTTAAAAATCATCTATTAGTGATAGGTTTCTCTTATATTTGGAGCTAACTTTTGTCCTAAAGTGTCTACAACATAATTATATTTTTAAAATATAGATTTGAAAATACTTTATAACAAAAGATATGAAAATATGCCCAGCATTACTAGTCATCAGAAAAATTTTTAAAAGACTGATACTACTAAGTGTTGGTAAGAACTAGAACTCTCATACATTGCTGATGGGAATATAAAATGGTGCAGCAACTTTGGAAAACACTTTGGCAATTTCTTACAGTTAAACTATACATTTATCCTACAACCCAGCAAATTGAAAACATATACATATAAGGACCTTCGTATATGAATGTTCATAGCAGCATGTCTCATAATTCATAAATTCATAAAAACTGGTAACAACCCAAATGCCTATAAACTAATGAATGAATGAACAAAATGCAATACTTCCATATAATGGAATACTGCTCAACAGTAAAAAGGGGCAAACTACTGATACATGTTGTAAATTAATGAATCTCAAGAAGTCATGTTAAGTGAAATAAGATAGGCTCAAAGCTACACACTGTATGATTCTAGGTATATGACATCCCCGATCAGATGGGCAGTTATCTGGGTCTAGGAGTTGGGGGAGAGAGTTGACTACAAATTGGCACAAGGGAATTTTGTGGGAGATGCTGGAAATATCTTAAGTGTGGTGGTGGTTATACAATTGTATTCAGTAGCTAAGACTTATCAAAACATACACTTAAGATGGGTGAATTTTATAATATGCAAATTATGTCTTAATAAAACTGTTACAAAATTTTTAAACATATAGATAGATATGCACAGAAAATGACTCTATGCTTATCTCTTGTGGTGGGATTTGGGTGCTTATTTTCATTTGTTTACCTAAAATTTCCACAGTGATTATGGAGTGCTTTAGTGCAGAGAGGAAAAAAACAATAAAATGCTGTTAACATAAATAATTGGGTTATTCAACAAGGAATCTTTTGTTGATTCAACATTGTTTGCTTGTAATGAAGCCCATTTGGGTCACCTCCTTCTCATCTATCTTTCCTCAGTGGCACTTCTGAGGGGTGAGCTGAGGAAACAGATGCAAAAAGGTACAGAGCTTAATAGCAATGCTTTGTCCATCCAGCTCTTGGTTTGGCTCTCACCTTGATTTTTGAATGAATACACAGTAGACTAATGATAGGGGGGCTCTCATCCCACTTTGCCAACTCCGCCCTCCATTCCAACCCAAATCAACTCATGCGTCCTCCAGTCCCCAGGAGAAAGTCCTCAGCATAGGGCTGGGCAGATTGTGGTTTGTGGGGTCCAGGCTGGGCACCCGCCTCCAGCTCGCATTGGTCTTTTGAGTGCTCGCGTGATCTTGGTGAAGTCAAGGGGCCATTCATCAGTGAGACCCATGATTAGCATGATCGCTTGTTCTGCACGTGGCAGGACAGGACACAGAGTCCCTCCAAGAGCCCCTCTGGGGTGGGGGTACTCACTGTCAACAGGCCTCTGGCCCTTTTCCTCCATCATACATCCAATCCATCTCCAAACTTTCCACCCCTGAAAGGGCCGTCACCTTAGGAGACCCAACCAGCCCGCAGGTGGAGGATAGCACATCCGGAGAAGTTCGCATTGCTTGCCCTTACATGCCGTAGGGTAGCTGGACAAGGTCTCTGAGAGGGCCCAGGTGTCAGGACACAGGATTCTGGTAAAATAGCTTTATAAAAATAGCTTTATAAAATATCCCATGGAGGAAACACAATTTCCTAGCCACATTAATCAAGAAGTAAAGCCCAGCAGAAGGAGCTCAGAGCAGCTAGGTGGGCACAGGGGAGGGAGATGGTCACAGCCTCCCTCAGAGTCTCTGCTTTGTTACCCGTAAATGCTAAGTCAGGAGAAGTCCTGTGTTCCCAACCTGGGGTTTTTGTCTTCAGAGTTTACACAGGCCCTATTTTCAGGAACTACTTCCAACATCTTAAAACACATTCTTTTCAATAGTCAAAAGGTAGAAACAATCCAAGTGTCATTGACAGATGAATGTACACACACACACACACACACACACACACACAGCACAACATTATTCAGCCTTAAAAAGGGATGAGGTACGGACACATACTACAACATAGTTGAAGTTGAAGGCATCATAACTAAGTAAAAGAGGCCATTCACAAAGGACAAATACCTTATGACTCCACTTGTATGAAGTACCTGGAGTGGTCAGATTCATAGAGGTGGAAAGCCGAGTACTGGTTGCTAAGGGCTGGGAGGAATGGAGAGTTGTCGAATGGGTATAGAATTGCAGTTTAGGATGTTTTCTAAAACTCCAGAAACAGTGGTGATGGTTACCAACATGCGAAGGCACTTAATGCCACTGAACTGTATACCTTAAAATGGCTCTATTGGTAAACACTGTGTTGAATATATTTTACCACATATACACAAATCCAAACACTCCACAGGTACCCACAAGGCCTCATTTTTCATAAAAGCATCAAGTCGTATCTGTCACCATTCAGATTCAACCTCTAAACAGGCAGGAATAACCTTTGATTTTTTAAAATAAATAAAAATAACAGCATAATACATCGGTTCTGACTTAGTGCAGTTTATTTTTTTTTGACAGGTACAATCTTTCAAAGCATGGCATCTTTGGGGGAAAATAAAATCAAAGGGGCCTTGGTGGAAAGATTGGCCTGTGTGAGAGTCCTGGTCTCCCCTGCTGTAGACGCTGTGATTTTGTGGTTGGGGAGCCAATGCTAAAGGAGGAACACACCCAAGAGCTGAGACCAGTGTCTGGACAGATCCCACCTAGCCACAGGGCAAAGCATTTGGGTTTGCGATTACTCTTTCTCTGGCCTATTTTTAGAGCCTGGGGTCATAGTTCTTCACAGTAAGCAGCAGGAACTCTCTGGTCTACATGACACATAATACTGTTACAATACCAAAAATGGGGTCCATACATGCACTAGCTAATGAGGAACAGGATGGCATACCCCCCTGAGACCCTCATCCATCACCCCCAGACACCAGGAGAGTGATGGACCTGTGGATCTTGGCAGCCTGCTCAATACATGGGTTCAGAGATATTGTACACAGAGCAGCTCAGGTCAGATATTAAGAGAGTCAACACAATAGATTCTCATTTCCCATACCAAGAGCTTTGGGTGGGGATGTTTGTTCCACAAGCGTTCTGGCTCACGTCAGGCAGAAAGCCTTTGTGGGAATTTCCAGCTCTCTTAATCATTATATCCAATTCACCATCCTTGAGAGGCAGGATGTGGTGGCATAGGAAGAAACCACCAGAAGACAAATAAATTCTAATCCAAACCCTGCCCTTCTGCAACCTGTGACCTTAGCCCCTTTGAGCCTCAGTTACTTTGTTTGTGAAATGGCAACAACAATATCTCCTTCTACCTCATTTGTATGAATAAATCAGATAGTGTCTGGGGATTACACAATTGCTTAGGAATTTTCTTCTGCCCCTACGCACACTAAACTCCTCTCCAACGTGGAACTCAGAGTACTTAGAGTGGTGTAAACAAAGTTAAGTTATTGTGTACAGATTAAGAAAACAATGGAAGCTCAGAGTCTCATTCTCTGCCCTGACCCCTAGAAATATTTCTTTTTTATTCACTAAAATTCTAGCAACACTGTGTTTTCTGTAGGGATAAGGAAAATGCCCAGTTAACTGTAGGCTATTGGGGCTGTGCAAGGGCCACCAAGGAACCCCATTTTCTCTCATCTCCTAGAGAGAAGCTTGTTTCTTCAAGGTGATTCAGTTGTGCTGGGTGAGAGCCAGAGAAAACAGGGACCTCCTGGTCCCAAACTCTTTTTTGGGTAGATGAGTCCATGTTGGAGAGGAGTTTAGTGTTTGTCCTCCAGGAGACTTCAAAAGGCTTACCAGCTTAGGTTGACCAACTTCTTTCTACTAACCCCTGGAGGGAGTAGAGGAAAAAAGCCTTGGGAAGGCTTGGTGCCTGCAGCTCCAGTGAGCAGATGTGCTTCCAAAGGCAGAAACAGGGTACTTTCTCTTCTTCTTATCTATGAATGAATAAACTGACATCTCCATGTGGCCTTACGGCTACCTGTTACATGGTAAGTATTTGCCGGGACCTGGGTGATGGTGGGCCCCATATGAGGAGAGAAGGGAGAACAGAGCCCACTCCCATCCCCCCTACCCTCTCAGAGCTCAGACCCGGAGGGCAAGACCCAGAGTATTTGCAACTGATACAGGCTCTCCCGGGTATGTTCCACAGCTGCTCAGGCATGATGTCCTGTTGTAGCACTTTAGGGAGACGTGAATGGCCCTGGACTCCAATAAAACAAACCTACAGAGAGCTGGCAGGGGGGCATACCATGTTCTTCTTGGAAGGGTCAAGGAGAGTGACTTCAGTAACAAATGAAAGACTCCAGGACACAGACGCAGAGCATCAAATGGACAGGGCAGTTTTGCTTTTTGCTTCTTTCTAGCAGCCTAATTAACATTTACACATTTCACTGTCCTCCACTTCAATGTGCCCTTCTGGAGACAACTGGAGATGGTAAAACCATAGAGGTGCTGGAGTCAGCCATGCTTCTGTGACAGTTCAGCTGAGAGATTGGGCTAGCCACATCTCCTCTCCAGGCTTGTCTCTCATCTGTAAAAGGAGATAAGAAAAGTCTATTCCCGAAGTGCTTGTGAGAATCCAGAGATGAAGTTTGTGGCAGAAGGGTTTGGGGAAACTTAGCTCCTCTTCCCTTCCCTCCCTTCCCTTCCTTTGCCACTCTCTGAGCGGGGGAGGGGAGGTACTAGAGAAGCTATCACTAGCAAGCTGCCTACTGCCTTGTATTTGGGAGGTATGCACCAAGGCCTACCTTGGCGTAGGTGTCATGTTCAGGTGTCACACGTCCAAACAGGGTCCTCAGATTCAGGGTCTGCCCTCCTTATACCACTCAAATATCCCAGGCTGGTATGGTGAGGGGCAAATGGGAGCAGCTAGGGCGTTCCGGGGGCAAGCATGGTGGGCCACCCGGCCATTGCGCAGTGGGAGGCGGCCAGGCCTGGGGCCCCCACTGCTAGGCCCGGACTCGGAGGTAGCCCCGAGTTGCTGGGCTGCACCTTCACGAAGCCCCGCGTGCGCAGGAGCCTGCCAGACCGCTCTGAGTAGGCCTCCTTGTGGCTCCCCCACGGCAGCGTGCAGAGCTGGGAACGGAAGGCAGCCTGGAAGCCGCGGCGGAAGTTCTCATTGAAGTAGCCATAGATGATGGGGTTGGCGCTGCTGTTGAAGAAGGCCAGCCAATGGGCGAAGGGGAAGGCGTAGACAGTGACCAGGTGCAGCTGCGGTTCACTGAGCTGCCCGTAGTCGATGAGCAGCAGCAGAGCCCAGAGCGGCAGCCAGGACAGTGTGAAGAAGAGTGCCACCACGACCAGCATGTGTACCACCCTGGCCTTGCGCCGGGCCCCGCGCCGGCCCTCCGTGGCTGCCTCCTCGCCGGTTCGGCCAGGACCCGAGGCCTTGACAAGCTTGCGTGCGATGCGGGCGTACATGACTACGATGAGCGTCAGCGGCGCCAGGTAGATGTGCGAGAAGAGCACGGCAGTGTAGATCTGGCGCATGCCCTTCTCAGGCCAGGCCTCCCAGCACGAGTAGAGTGGGTAGGAGCGGTTGTGGGCATCCACCATGAAGTGGTGCTCCTCGCGTGTAACAGTCAGCGTGATGGTTGAGGGGCACATGATAAGCAGGGCTACGGCCCAGATGACCGCGATGGTGACCAGCGCCTTCCGTAGAGTCAGCTTCTGGCGGAAAGGGTGCACGATGCGGCGGAATCTGCAGCAGGGAAGGAAAGAGAAGCAGGGGGTCTGGGTGGGTCCCAGTCCTCCACAGGTGAGAGCTAGCCCTAGATAAGGGCGGGTGGGTGTGGGCACTTCACATTCATCATCGCACCTTAGATAGCCTCAAAGAATAGCTCTGATATGAATTAGGTTAGTTTGCAAGTAAATTGGTTTCTCACCTGTGAGGAGTCAGCCCATGGTCTCAGTAACCAAGAAACAAAGGCAAAAACGGGATTTACTAGAGAGAGGGGAGGAGGAAGCTGCAGGAAGTATGGTAAACAGGAATCCCGTTTGTGCTTTTGGAGATAAACTGATTAGCCAGATGGTAGCAGAGTGATCAGTCTGTGCATCCTGTCCTTGAGCAGGCCTGTTAGGTAGGTGTATCAAAGAAAACAATTTTTAGCTATTCATGGATTCTCCAGAAAACCTTGGGAGCCTAAACAATAGGCTGTCTCTATGTTATTTTGGTCAGTACCCTTCCAACAGTGCCTTCACAGTATTAGGATAGGACTGCACCATTTCCTCCTCAGAACATTTCAGCAGTGATTGTTATTACACCCTTAATTTACAGTTGAGGAGGTGGATTCAGAGGTGTTAGGCAACCGACTCAAGGCAACACAGCTAGCAAGTAGCAAGGGCTAGCTTGAAGGTAGATTTGTCTTGCTCCTCTAAGCCATATAAACCAGAAGCTATAAACCCTCACTGAGCATTAAAACCTCCTGAAGCATTTTAAGAAATACCTATGCTCAGTTCTTTTGGCCAAAGATCCAATCTAATTAGTCTGGGAAGGTCATGTGGCAATTTAGGGACTGACCCTGTACTGCCAGCCAAATGCCCTTTCCACTCCACCAGACTGTGTCCTGCCCTCCTGCCTAACCACTCTTTCACCTTCCTGACAGAACATTTACTTCTCCATGGCCTGCCTCAAACCTTGCTGTCTCAATCTGTATGCCTTTGGCCTACTGGTTTCAAAGCATCACACACTTAAGAAATTCCCAGAGAACTAAAATCTTTTAAGTGAATAGTACTGGCTATAGTGCAGGATCAGTTAATGAATGGAGAAGAATCCTGGGGCGACCAGAAAGGTTTACTGGAGATGAAAAATTGAAGAATACTGCAGACACTACTGGAAGAGGTTGCATATTTACATATCATTAACAATAATAACAAAATTAAGATGACCGAAGGAGAAGAATTTCCCCCAGTTGCCAGAAAGTTAGTGGCATTGCAGATGCAGTAACTTAGTTCCATCACCGTAGTTGCTTATATCACTGGGTCACGGAAGATTATGTTTGATAACGGCAGAGACACAATGAGGATTAGGACATTAGATTCTGGAAAAGGTGGCATAGTGTCAGCATTATGGTGGAGTAAGGAGACCCTTTGGTTTCTCCCCTTAAAGTTACAGTCAGACAACTGTAATTCAACAAAGGCTTCCCTGCTTAACACACAAATACCTCTGAGAGATCCACACATCAAGACATCTGAAGGTGGGTATATCGGAATAAGCAGGAGAGGCAAGATGGAGGGAAGAACAGAGACCGGGGTCACAGATGCAGTTGGCACCAGCCACGACCCCAGCTGACGTGGTGGCAAGGTAAAGAGTTGGGTTGCAACCTACACAGCATCCAAGAGGGCCAGAAGGGCAGAAGCAACATTTCTGTCTGAGTAGCCGGCACTGATGTAGCTAAACCTGAGTAGAGACACAATACAGTGGTGTGGCAGCAGCAGACTAGCAGCCACCATTACTAGCAAGAAGGCAAAGCTGCAGACTACCATACCCATTGAGGTGGAACGTGGTAGAGGCAGCAGAGATGCCTTGAATAGCACAGGGTGGCTGGCAGCTTCTATATAAGAAGGCACCACTGGGAATTTGAAGGTTCAGAGCCCCATCACCCTCCACATCCCACCATGGGGGTGGTACCATAAGACTTAGGTGTCTCAGACACAGAGGTGTCCCAGACACAAAGGAGATGCCCACCTCCTTGGGGAATATGGGACATTTTCCATAACTGAAGCAACAATTCCCCACCAAGATCCCAGAGGTACCAGTAGTGTAGGCAAGAGAAAACAAAAACTTGTGGTATAGCATCTACCAGAAAAGACAGGCCTCTACTTATCAACCTGCTGAATTGTTAAGAGCAAAACAATACCTAATAAAGAAGAGTTCACTCCCTCAAATGCCCAGGCAGAGAAACAATCCATCAAGTGCTGTGAATAACCAAGGTAACAAGGTAGCTCAAAAAAGAAGTGAAAAGTTTCCAGAAACTAGACGCAAAAATATGAAAGACTGTGACTTAAATAGCAGAGAATTCAAGATTGCAGTTACAAATAAAGTCAATGACATACAAGAAAACTCAAAAAGGCAGTTCAATGAGTTCAAAAACAAAGTCAATGAACAAAAGGAGTACTTTGCCAAAGAGATTGAAACTAGAGAAAAACCAAACAGAAATTCTAGAGCTGAAGAACTCAACAAATGAGATGAAGAATAAAAGAACTCTGTGAGAGCTGACTTTATTAGAAAGAGCAACATAAGTATAATGGGGATACCAGAAAGAGAAGAGAAAAAAGAAGGGCACAGAGAGCCAGCTCAAACAAATAATCAACAAGAACTTCCAAATCTATGAAAAGAACTGAATCTTGAAATTCAAGAAGCTAACAGAACACCTAAATATCTCAATGCAAAAAGACCTCCTCCAAGACACAGTATATTAAAATTGTCAAAAGTTAATGACAATAAAGAATCCTCAAGGTAATCGGGGGAAAGAAGACTGTAATCTACAAAGGAAACTCCACTGGATTATGATCAGGTTTTTTAGCAGTAACTTTACAAGCCAGGAGAGAGTTGAATGAAATATTCAAAATATTGAAAGCAATAAACTACCAGCCAAGAATAATATATTCTTCAAAATTATTCTTTAGATATAAAGGAGAAATAAGGGCTTTTCCAGAAAAACAAAAGCTGAGGGAATTTACCACCACAAGACCTGCATTACAAGAAATGTTGCAAGAAGCTTTTCTATCTGAAACAAAAAGATAAAAGTATACAAAACTTTGAGTAAGATAACAGACAGAAGCAGGAAATTGCAACTCTATTTCAGAATAGAGTATTAACAATTTTATAACATAAAGTTACAAATAAAAAAAGCATTTTTAAAAAAGACAACTGCAATTTGGAAGTAAATGCACAGCATAAAAAAGGATAACACGGGAAAGGACTGAACTTAGACAGGTGAATGAAGATAAGATACAATCAGAAGAAAAAGGACTATTGTATATATGCAACTTTTTTTTTATATAAACCTAATGGTAATCACAAAACAAAAATCTAGAGCTAAGACATATAACTATGGAGATACAGAGCAACCAGAAAACAAAGATAAAATGACTGTAGTAAGTCCTCATATATCAGTAATTACCCTAAATGTAAATGGATTGAACTCACCAATCAAAAGGAACAGAATAGCAAAATGGATTAAAAAATAAAACTCAACTACATGTTGCCTTCAGGAGACCTATCTCAGCTACAAAGACAAACATGGGCTCAAAGTGAAAGGGCGAAAGATGATACACCAAGCAAATGGTGTCTAGAGAAAAGTGGATATAGCTGGACTTATATCAAACAAAATAGATATCAAGATAAAAAAAGTAATGAGAGACAAAGACAAAGATGGACATTTTATAATGATAAAGGGTACAATTCATCAAGAAGGCATAACCCTGATATATGCAAGCCAATCCGGGAGAGCCAAAATATATAAAGCAATTACGACCAGACCTAAAAGGAGAAACTGACAAAAATACAATTATAGTAGGGGACCTGAATAACCCAATGACAGTAATGAGCAGATCATCCAAGCAGAAAGTCAATAAGGAAATATCAGCATCAGCCTTACATGACACATTAGACCAAATAGATTACTCAATATTTATAGAACTTTCCATCCCAAAATGACAGCATATACATTCTTCTCATGTGTACATGGAACATTCTCAATGATAGACTATATGTTGGGACAAAAAAACTAGTCTCAATAAGTTTACAAAGATTGAAATCTTACTAAACATATTTTCTAACCACAACAGTATGAAACTGGTAATTAATTACAAGAGAGCTGGAAAAAACCCCCCCACAAATATATAGAGATTAAACGTGCTGCTTAACAATGATTGGGTCAAAGAAGAAATAAACAGGTCAAAAAATACATAAAGACAAATGAAACTAACAATACAACATGCCAAAATTTTGGGTAAGCAGCAAAAGCAGTACTAAGAGGAAAGTTTATAGCATTATAGGCCTACCTTAAGAAACAAGAAAAGTCTCAAAAATGAAAGAGTAAGTTACAACAGACTCCACAAAAATACAAAGGATTACAAGAATATAAGAATACATGAAAAGCTATACACTGCCAAATTTGATAACCTAGAAGAAATGGATAAATTCTTAGAAATACATAACCTTCCTAGACTGAAATATGAAGAACCAGAAAACCTAAATAGACTAATCACTAGTAAAAAATTGAAAGTCATCAAAAACCTCTCCAAAAACAAAAGTCCAGGACGAGATGGCTTCACTCATGAATTCTAACAAACATTAAAAGATTTAATACATTTTATTCTCAAGCTCTTCTAAAAATATTGAATAAGAGGAAATATTTCTTTAGTCATTTCCTGAGACCAACATTATCCTGACACTAAAAGAGCAGCTAAGGACAACACAAAAAAAGAAAATTATGGGCCAATATCTCTGATGAACATAGATGCAAAAATCCTAAACAAAATACCAGCAAATCAAATATGACAATACATTAAAAGGATAATACATTACTATCAAGTGGGGTTCATTCCAGGGATGTAAGGATGGTCTGACATATATAAATCAAGCAATGTGATACGCTACATTAACAAAATAAATGCTAAAAATTATATGATCATATCAATAGATGCAGAAAAAGCATTTGACAAAATTCAACATTCGTTTATTATTAAAACACTCAATAAAATATGGTATAGAATGAAAGTGCCTAAACATAATAGAGGCCACATATGACAAACCCTCAGCCAACATTCCTGATGGCAAAAACACTGAAAGCTTTTCCTCTAAGACCAGGAACAAGACGAGGATGCCCACTCTCATCACCATTATTCAACATGACACCGGAAGTCCTAGCTAGAGCAATCGGTCAAGAAAAAGAAATAAAATGCATCCAAACTGGGGATAAAGAAGTAAAGCTCACTATTTTCAGATAACATGATTCTCTATATAGAAAACCAAAAAGACTCCACCAAAAGACTATTAGAAACAATAAGCAAATACAGTAAAGTTGCAGGATACAAAATCAATGTACAAAAATCCATTGCATTTCTATGTACTAACAATGAAATATTAGAAAAAGAAAGGAAAACAATCTCATTTACAATTGCAGCAAAAAGGTTAAAATATTCAGGAGCAAACTTAAGGAAAGTGAAGGGTCTGTATACTGAAAACTACAAGACTTTTTTGAAAGAGATTGAAGAAGGCACAAAGAAAGAAAAAGATATGCCATGTTCATGGATTGGAAGAATTAACAGTGTTAACATGCTATATTGCCTAAAGCCTATACAGATTTAATGCAATTACCATCAAAATCCCACTGGCATTTTCCACAGAAATAGAACAAAAAATCCTCAAAGACCCCAAATAGCCAAAGCAATACTGAGAAAAAAGGACAAAGCTGGGATATCAAATTCCCTGACTTCAAACTATACTATAAAGTTCCAATAATCAAAACGGTATGATATTGGCAGAAAAATAGACACACAGACCAATGGAACAGAAATGAGAGCCCAGAAATAAATCCATACACATATGGGCAACTAATTTTTGACAAAGGAGTCAAAAACATTCAATTAAGAAAGAAAGGCCTCTTCAATAAATGGTGTTGGGAAAACTAGAAAGCCATATGCAAAAGAATGAAACTGCTATCTGAGACCATACACAAAAATTAACTAAAAATCTATTAAAGACTTGAATATAAGACCTGAAACAATAAAATACATAGAAGTAAATATAGACACTAAACTTAACACATCTTGGTCTCAGAGGGGTTTTTATGAACATAAACCCAAAGGCAAAAGAAGTAAAAGCAAAAATAAATGAATGGGAACACATCAAACTAAAAAGCTTCTGCAAAGCAAAAGAAATCACAGACAAAACATAAAGGCAACCAACCAAATGGGAGAAGATATTTGCAAATGATATCTCTAATGAGGGGCTAAAATGTAAAATATAAGATTTCATACAACTCAACAACAAAAAAAGCAACTCAAAAAACGGGCAGAGGACCAGAATGGACACTTTTCCAAGGAAGACATACACTTGCCCTACAGATATATGAAAAGATTCTTGACTTCACTAGTTATAAGGGAAATGCAAATCAAAACCACAATGAGATACAACCTTACACCTGTTAGAATGGCTACTGTCAAAAAGCAAGAAATATCAAGTGTCAGAGACAACATGGAAAAAAGGGGACCTTTGCACACTGCTAGTGGAATGTAAATTGTTGCAGCCTCTGTAGAAAACAGCACGGAGGTTCCTAAGAAAATTAAGACTAGAGCTACCATATGACCCAGCAATTCCTTTTCTGAGTACCCCCCCCAAATTTGAAAACACTTATTTGTAAAGATATATGTACCCCTGTGTTCAATGCAGCATTATTCATAATAGCCAAGACATGGAGACAACATAAGTGTCCTTCAATAGATGGTTGGATAAAGAATAGGAAGTACATATACACGATGGAATACTACTCAGCCCTAAAGAAAGATTAAATATCGACATTTGGGATAAGATGAATAGATCCTGAAAGTATCATCCTAAGTGAAATAGGTTAAATGGAAAAGGACAAAAACTATATGATTTCACTCATATGGAGGATGTAAAACAAAAGCAACCAACAAAACAAACAAAAAACTCACAGATACAACAGAATGGTGGTCACCAGAGGGGGAAAGGGTGAGAGGAAGAGGAAGAGGGTAAAGGGAGTCAAATATATGATGGCAGAAGGACACTAGACTTTGGGTTGTGAACACACGATGTAGTATACTGACGTTGTACACCTGAAATTTATATAATGTTATTAACCAATGTTATCCCAATACATTTAACAAAAATAAGTACATAAATGGAAAGGGTGGCGTTAAGAAGTGCTTGTATTGCAAAGAGAAGGATGGGTGTGAGTGTAAGGAGATCAAATATTAAAAGCTGACATTTGGACACTGTGCCAGGTAGTATGCATCACCTTTATAAGCAGAAGCTCACTGAGGCCTCCCAACCATCCTGTAGAGTATCTTCCATTTTACAGATGCACAACTGAGGCTCGGATTAGTTAAGAAACTTAGTAAAAGGGCTCACAGATGGGGAGGAGGACATACTGCTGTTAGTCAACATTTTGTTGCTGTCAAAGCCTCTTTGGCCCCAGGCTCCATTCCATTAGCAGACGCATGCTTATCAGAGCATCTGATAGAATCTGAGGCTGGGAAGAACATAAGTAGCTGGTGATAGGGTGGAGTTTAGGAGTCAGTAGGGCCTGGAGTACCAGGGATCAGCAAGTAGGCCATGGAAGTGAAGTAAAGGGGCAGGGAGACACACTTCCTTTCTAGCTGTATTGAGGCCTCCCATTAAGCTGCTCCCCTGGCTCAGAATCATGAATGGCAGGATTTCTGCTCCCCAGGAAACAAGGACCAGCTTCGAGTTCCTCATAAACCCCCAAATCCCTATTAAACCACCTTAGGAGCTGCCTCCAAGCCTTCTGAAAGGAGGTAGTAGTATCCTCTGCAGGTCCCCCAAGTTTAGAGGGCAGCCTTACCTTTATGGCTCAGGATTCGGCCCCACCCACCACAAAGCAGCTCCAGCCTTTCCCCCATCCTTCAGTGAAGACAGTGGCTCTTTCTAGTGCCGGGCCCAGTCAACCTGGGATAACCCAGTTGGGAACCCTCTTACCTTTCCACGGCAATAGCCACCAGTGTGAAAACGGAAGCTGACACAGACATGCCCTGCACCAAGCCACTCATCTTGCATGTGGCGTTGTCAAAGGGCCATCCTGCAATGACAGAGGCCACCACAGAGTAAGAGATGTCTCACCCACAAAGAACCAAAGACCCTGGCCAGTCCCCTCTGTGGCTTGGATCTTTCCTCCATGCCCTGCTAGGTGCTCATCCCGTCTCTACTTACACACTTCCAGGAATGAGGAACTGACCAGCCCATACCACTGTGGACAGTTCTGACTATGAGAGAGACAACCATTTTCTCAATCAAAGATTTCTGTAAATGAGCTTTGGATCCACTCAGCCTAATGCAGTTTGTAAGAATGCATTCAAACAAAAAGGCATATGTTAATTTAATAGAATGTTTGCCTATAGGGAAGGGGATTTGGAGTTGGGTAGGGGTATAGAAAGGAATGAATAAATAAAATGAAAGGGGCTGCACAACACAGTGAATTCACATAGTGCCATGAGCTGTGGGAGTGAATAATTCAAACATCTGCACCTGTGTTCTGAAAGAGAGCGAAAAGGAAGGAAGGAAGGAAGGAAGGAAGGAAGGAAGGAAGGAAGGAAGGAAGGAAGGAAGGAAGGAAGGAAGAGAGGAAGGGGGAGAGAGAAAAAGAAAGGAAGGAAACAAGAGAGAAAACAGAAAGGAAGGAAAAAGCCATATAAAATTTTATTTTATGGCAGAAGATTCTATTTAAAAACTTCTACATAGTCATCAAAAAGAGACTGGTTAAATAAATTGTAGCAAATTCATACAGATTCATTCATAAAAAGAATGAGGAAATTTTATTTATTAATTTGGATTAGCTTCATGTAAATTAATTTTAATGAATCCTATATACAACACACATGATATATTTTCAAGCAGAGAAAAGGTAAAGGTATACAAACAACTGAAAAGTTAGCATTTCCTGAATTTCCTTATACTTGTAAAATATGTTTGGGAAGGAACACAAGAAATTAGCAACACTGGTTCCCTCTCAGGAGAGGAGCTGGGAGGCCAGAGAACAGGGTGAGGGGAGGTTTTTTACTGGATTCCACCTTTGGGAGCTTAGACTTCTGAACTGTGTGAATGTGTTATCTATTCAAACAATATTTTTTTAAATTTAGGCACGTAAAAAGGACTGACAAAACCACCTTAACCAACTAATAATCTCTCCATATCATTGTTAACTGGTGTGTGTGTGTGTGTGTGTGTGTGTGTGTGTGTGTGTGTGTGTGTCTGGGTGTGTTGGGAAGAAAGATGCACAGTTTATATTCAGCAACCCTAAAAAACCCTGAGATTCAGCAGTGATTAAAGGTTCCATCAGAAAGCCAGTACACCAGAGGGGAAGCGGACTACCCTAGCTCTACGTCCTGGGTCCTAGAACCTATAGAAATTTGGGCTGTGACTCCTCTGCCCCAAGTCAGATAAGTCATTCCAAATGGGACTCTAAGATCAGGATTTGCAACCTCAGACCTTCTAGAGACACCACGACTCTGGAAATTCAGAGTCCCAGGGTCTGTGGAGTCTTACTCTGAAACAGAAGAGAGGAAGACAGGGGGAGCCTTCTGACTTTTGCAGGATGAAGAGGCAGGAATTTAGAAGTCAGGTGAACCAGTTCTGCTTGAATTCCTTCTACCAAATCCCTGCTAAATGGCCAGCTAGTCCTGAGTTAGGCACTCCCCGTGACAGAGAGCTCACTACCTGTAAAAACAGAACTGTTTTTTGTTGGAGAACACAAATAAGTGAATTCTTAGGTCATTATTCAGAAGAAACCTGCCTCCCAACCACTTCTTCCCACTGGTCTAGTTCTACTTATAGGAGCTACCTGGGAGAGTAAGACTAGCGACATAGTTGTTAAAAATATGGGTGTGACAATGTGGGATTTGACATTTAGCTGTGTAACTACAGACCCATTCCTTAATCACTCTGAGCATCAGTTTCTCTATCCATAAAATAGGGATAATAATAACATATACTCCACTAGGTTGTCGTGAAGATTAGGATAATGCAGGAAGAGTAAGTCATACAATGCAGAAACAAAGAAAATGATTAATTTGTTACATCTATTATCTAGTCTAATTCCTTGGCCACAAAACTGCCTTGAGAGTTTGAGACAATGGCCTCTTGGCCAAGGGGCCAGGCCAGCAATGATTTCAGGGGCAGGTACTCCCAGTGCCTCCACTGGCTACACTCACCAGTGATGAGGTTGTCAACAAGGGTGGTGGGCATGCAGAAGATGCCCACCAGCAGGTCACTGACAGCCAGGTTGAGGATAAACATGTTGGTGACGGTGCGCATATGCCGGTTCTTGAGCACGATGAAGCAGACCAGAGCATTACCCACCATGCAGAGGAGGAAGATGAGCACGTAGGCCACAATGAACATGGCCGCCACTAGTGAGGAGTGCTGGTAATAGGAGAAGAAGGTGAGGTTTGCAGCTGGGTGGACTCGGCGTGACTCCCATTTGGGTGCAGGGGCCAGCTGCTGTTGGGAGGCTGGGAGGGCTCCCCTAGGAGCAAAGGAACATATGGGTCAGGATCCTAGATAAAGAAGAGATGACGGACTTCTCGCCACTTGTGAGACCCTTCCGTGGTCCAAACCCTGACCATGCCCTGGTGTCCTGATCACGTGCTCAACCATAATTGTAATGGATGCACTGATACAAGACTTTCGACCCATAGCCACTCAAACCGTGATCTCACACCTCCCACCCCATCTTGTCCATGACTCATTTCCCAATGTCAATTATTCTCCACTTGCAAACGAGGCTCCATCCTTTTTAGCCCTGCTCTCGGCCCCAGAGGCTGACCTCTAAGTACTGCATCACCCAGGATCCCTTGCCCTCTGGTTTTCTGATTGGGTCAGCCAGTGGAAGTACTGAGGGAGGCTGAAGGACTGGAGAAGAGAGAAGTTAGGGTATTCACCTCCTGACTTTCTCCCTGCCTGGCCCGGTTCTGCCTGTGGGGCTGTCTTTATGGGCACAGCTCCTGTGAGGTGACTCCTTTCCATGACTCTAGCACTTACAGGGCCACAGTGACACCGTTCCCTTTCTGCACTGACAGCTTCCTATGACTGCCAGTCCCTGGGGGCCTCACCATCCCTTGCTCGTTCTCTTGCCCTCCCCTTCTCCCTATAAAACTTTCTTCAAACACTTTCTGAACGCACCACCTGTTTTCTTTTGAGACCCGGACTGTTACACCTCAAAATCTTTGATGCCCTTCATTATCACCTCCTCTGTGGAACTTTAGTTGGGAAAGGCAAGTAGGGGAAGGGAGAATGAAAGGGGACTCTAAACCAGAGCTAAGGAGCAAAGGTACACATTAAATTCCCTAGAAGACCGTCCAAAGCCAAGACCACCATCCATCCTTCACCTGTTCCCATTGTGGTGATCAGCTGCTTCATTTGCACAGCATTTAACAAAGCACTTCTGTATCTATTATTTTATCTAGCCCTCCCACCACCCCATGAGATAAACAGGTTAGGTATTAGTTCCATTTGAAAGGAGAGAACTGAGATCAGAAGGGTTCCATGACTTGCTCAGGGGGCACAGGAGTACAGGAGTTGGCCCTGCTCTGTGTGTCTCTGAATCAGCCCCAGGCTGCAGTGTGTGTTTCTCCAGCACGTTTGGAAGGGAGTAGCTCAATGTCCAACCATAGCTCTGCTGGGAAGTCATTAGATGTAGTGACTCATGATGTTATCGCCTCTTGCCTTCCTCTGGGACTGAATGTGGCCTGTTCCTGGGGATTAAGAGCCTTCAGAGAGTCTTCTGTCGCATCCAGAGCTCAGCCACTGGCCTGGTGGCCCAGTGGAGGCTTGGGACCTGGAGAATAGGGAGATCCTGCGGGGAGCAGGCCCAATGAGCTGGCACAACTGGGGCCACAGGGACCGCAGGTGCCACAGGGACACTGGTGGGGGCAGAGGGCCTGCTGGTGGAGGTAGAGAAGCTGGAAGCTTCCAGTGCACAGTGAGGGAAGGGGCTAACACTCCCTTAGGCCTCCGAGTGTCCATATCATTTAATGAACATTACAAGAGGAGAATATAAAGAACCACCATATACGTTATCCACCTCCCAATTATCAACTCCAGGCCAATCTTGTTCCACCACTCCCATTGTCTTTGGATTATTTTAAAGTTAATATCACATGACTTCCTTTTAGCCATAAATATTTCAATTTGTATCTCTAAAAAAGACTCAAAAAACAAAACTCTACATAACCACAGTATCATTATCACACCTAACAAAATTAACAATCGTCATGATATTATTGACATCCAGCATTTAAAATTCCCTGACTGTTGCCTAATTTTTAAAACATTTGGTTTGTTTTTGTGAAGATCCAAATAAGATTTCCATTTTTGTGCGCAAATCACTACCAAATTTAGTGGCACTATACTGTGGCCTGGCACTCTGGGTGGTTTCCACAAGCCTCTCTTGGGATCATTCATGCAGCTGTGGTCATCTGATGGCTCATGGGCCTGGAAGGCCCAAATGAGATGCTTCACAAGTCTGGTGTATAGTGCCAGGCTATTGTCTGGGACGTCTTGGTTCTCTTTTGCAAGGCCTCTCATCCTCCAGGAGGCCAGACTGGGCTTCTTCACAGCTTGGTGGTCTCAGGATTCCAAGAGAGCAAGAGAAGAAGCTACAGGCTTCTTAAGACCTAAGCTCAAGAATTTTCATTTTCACATCACCACTTACTCCATATTCTGTTGGCCAAGACAAGTCAAGCCAGCCCAGATCCAAGCAGAGGAGAAAGAGTTTTCACCTTTCAGTAGGAGGAATAGCAACATAACATTGCAAAAGGTGTGTGGACACAGGGAATATGATTTATTAAGGTCTATTATTATAAAAATCTACCACCATTTCCATATTGCATTTGGTTGATGTAGCTCTTAAGTCTCTTTTAGTTTCCAGGTTCTCCTTCTGCTCTTTCCCTACCCCCTACAATTTATTTGTCGTATACGCCACTGGGTAATTTGTCTGCAGAGTTTTTCACAGACTGGATTTTGCCGACTGCTCCCTTGTGATGCCATCTTCCATGTTCTGCCCCCCGCCTCATTATTCCCTGTGATTAGTAGTTAGATATAGAGGCTTGATCAAATTGTCTGGTGTTCTCTCTTTTTGATGCTAAGCCTAATCAGTGGGTTCAGGAGATGTCCGCCTGATCCCTCTGCTGTCAGGTTACCCATCAGCATCTCACCAGTATTTTCAGTAGCAGCCACTAATGATTGTTGCCTAGACCCTTCACAGCATCTCAAATACAATCCAGACTCTTTAGTGCATGGTCCGATTCTCTAGCCTTGGCCCCTGCCACTCTCCATTATGCTCTGGTCACCTTGTGATGGCTCCTATTATACACTCTTGCCTTTTCCAGCTTCAAAGCCATTATCCCTTTATATTCCTTTTGCCTCTCTCCCTCTTTTAGCTCTAAGCTTAAATGCTATCTTCTCAGAGAAGCCTGACTCAATTACTCTTTAAAATAGGTGCCCCACTATTAATCTTTCATAGCATCCTGTTTATTTTCTTCAATCTGTTGATATTTTATTTGTTTTTAGGTTTATTGTTCCGCCCCCCCCCCTTGAAAGTCACCTTCTGGAGAGTGGAGATCTCCCTGTCTTCTTGGTAGCCATATACCCAGCATCTTCTCAGAGCTTGACCATAGTAAATGGTTTAATAAACAGTTTCGAATGGATAAATATTTGTGTGAAGGGGAAAAGGAAAGAAAGGTGGATCCTGACACTGGGTGACAGGGTCCTGCTCAAAGCCAGCATTCTTGGTGTTAGAAGAACTTCTCCAGGGGCCTCCAGGAAGAATCTCATCACAGAGTCTATCGGGAGCCTCCCCATGCAGCTCACCCTTGCTGAGCCTCAAAATCAATTCTGAATCAACCCCATGACTCGGGGAAACCTGTGGGTGTGGATGGATAGAGGAAATTGCCGGAAACTGCCTGCTAGACTCCAGACAGCTGTTTCTCCCACTGTCTTTCCCTCTGCCTCGAGAATTGCTTAGTGAGCTTGTGTTTCAAAGTCTGTCCCTGGCAAGTGCCCAGAAATGACCCTGCCCATCTGTAGACCCTTGGTTGAAGCTGGGCATCAGTCTCCACACTTAGGCCACTTTCCAGAATTGTAGACTGATCTTTCTTGAGGAGGAAAAACTTGCTATTCCTGGCAATTTCCTGCCCTGCTTGGGCTCCATTCCAGCACCCAGAGACCTCATTAACACCCTGGACTTGTCCTGTCTGGGATCTGCTGGGTGCCCTTGTGGATACATTACACCCTGTGAAAATTTCATCCGCTGAACCCAATTAAGCTGTTCCCTTACTGAGGGAGCTTCCTGGAGGTATCAGGAATCAGGACATGATAATGTTTGCCTCCAGGGCTCTCTGATGATCCAGAGCCAGAGAGAAGATGGGGTGCACTTGTTCTCACTGTGTAGTCCCTGATCAGAAGCATCACCTGGAACTTGTTAAAAGTGCAAATCCTCAGGCCTCATCACTGATCTAGGGAACAGAAACCCTGAGGAACCAGAAACCCTGTATTGGAATCACCTGGGGCCTGAAGATGATTCCAGGTGATTCCAATATACACTCCAGTTTGAGAATCACAGAACTGGAGGACTTGGACCAAAGCCCCTGGAGGTAGTGGATACACACAGACTGGGAAGTCCCAGCCTTTCTTTCTGCCCCCTTCTTGGTGACTGAATGTTTGCGTCCTTCAAACTTTATATGCTAAAACCTAATCCCCAATGTGATAGTATTTGTGGAGCCTTTGGGAGCAATTAGGTCTTGAGGGCAGAGCTCTCATGAGTGGGATTAGTGCCCTTGTAAAAGAGGTCTCTGTGAGCTCCCCTGTGCCTTCTGCCATGCGATGATACCGCAAAAATATGTTCATGTATGAACCAGAAAGATACCCTCACCAGACACCAAATCTGTTGATGCCTTAACCTTGGGCTTCCCAGCTTCCAGAATTGTGAACAATAAATTTCTGTCTTCAAAAGCCATCCAGTTTGTGGTATTCTGATATAGCAGCCTGGGCTAACTAAATACCTCCTCACCTCTGTGGGATCTCAACATTCTCATCTTTAAAATAGAAACATACCATTCCTGGCTACAACCTCGGATAGGTCATGTCACTTCTCAGGAAACCAGAGTCCTCATTGGTAAAACGGAGAAAAGTTTACATTTATTGAGAAGGGTTGAGGTGGGAGTCAATGGGATAATGAGTGAAGAAAACTTGGAGAACGCTGGGCACATGACACCTAACATGTTAGCTCAGCATTTGGGGTTGTGGTCAACCTTGCATGCATGACCCCTTCTTCTAGCATTGTGATTTTACCCTTGGGGAGTCAGCCCTCCTCCTTGCATGCAACTTTCTAGGGACTGTCAGTCAGGGGTGGCACCCACCCTGGCCGAAGAGCACTCAAGCTGATTTCTTCTGCTTTGGATTTGACTCTGGGTCCTAGTAACACAGATCTTCCTTCCACTGGATGACGTGCCCATACTCTTTCAATAAATTCCATTGTTGGTCAAGTTAGCCAAAGCCAGTTTCTGTGACTTGTAACCCAGTGTCTTGACTAAAACAAGGGGATCAAAGTAGACCATCCTTGGACCTCCTGAAGGTCTGCAGAGTCCAGGTTCAGAACTCCGGGGACAGTTGGAAGGAGCAGGGGTAGAAGAGACAGCACAATAGAGCCCCAAGATTCCTGCTTCCTAGATTAGATATTTGCCCTCCTTCTGCATCCTCTAAAAAGCTATGTCTTCCTTGGGAACTGTGCTGATGCAGATGGGAAAGGACACTGACCTAGGAGTCAGAAGACATGGCCTTGAGAGTTGGCCCAATGGTGGTCACTCCAGAACCCATACATAAGACAGTCTTGGGGGAGGCAACTTAATTTGAAGGAGATGCTTGGGAACTTCTCTTAATTACAGAGAGTCTTTTTAGTTTAGGGTAGCTTGGGCCTGATGATGGGGGAGCCTAATCCCCCATGCCATCCCTTCCTTGGTACTTCCATGTGAACTGGAGAGATCCACTTCATCTCCTTGTGTCCTCCTTGGCTTTCAAACATGGATGACTTGGGATTTTTGCCCCTCCCCATACCATGCAGTTGTTATCAGGCTCAGCAGATAACAGAGAAAATTATAAAGGGCCTCACAGACATAAGGAGCGCTTCTTGGCTGCATTAGCATCTGCTAGGCAGCCACGGGAGGCACGGAGAGATTCTTGGTTGATTTCGGGGTTTTTTGTTCCCAAGCAAGCCAGCCTGGGCAAGGCCTGTGTTGGAGCCTCTCAAGAGGGACAAAGGCAGGCAGGTGCACAGGAGGATCACTGCTGAGGAAGGAGGCTTCCTGAGACCTGAGACCTGTGATCTCTCTTCTGCCCCTTCTGGAGGCTGAGCTAAAGCCCATCCCACTATAGGCACCCACCACAGCAACATGGATTTTGCAAACCTGGACCCTTCTCGGGAGTAAGAGCAGGTGGGCCTTCCAACAATCCTTTGGCTGGCAAAGGCCAAAGGCTGAGTGCTGAGGAGTTCTGGAGCAGCCAACATGAGCCCCAGATGGGTCTCTTTTTGTATTGTCCCTTCCCTTACTCTGAAATCTTTTCATTTCTCCTCACTTCTTCTAGGAGCTCTCTGCTTATTTCTATTTTACTCATCAAAACCTGTATTCAGGAAAGGTTTAAATGCAAGTTTGTTTACATCAGTGGAAACTGAGGTTACTGAATTGTTTTTTACTCACATGTCAAGCCTCAGCACATGTAAAGGGATCCCAGACCTCAGAAAATAGAGGTAGAAGAGTTTGGAGGGGAGAGAGAAAAAGGGAAGGAATTCTCCTCTCTCTGGCCCTAGGGGAGGCTAAGCATACTCCCCGAAGCTCCCTTCCTGTTTTCTGTGACTGTCTGCTTCCTCAGGGTCTACCTGCGGCACCAGTCACATTCAGTTTCCTACTTTGGCTATGTGTAGAAAACTTTTTTCTTCCACTAAGCTGGAAATGCCTGAGTGGTAAAAGCTATTCCTAATTCAGCTTAGAATGCTCTCCACTATCTGAACAGAGCCTAGAATATATAGATGATTAATGTATGTTGGCAATTCACATAGGTCCTGAAGGCTGTCAATTTTCCTCCAAAGCACTGCTTTACTTTCATAGACTCTGATATATTTACTGTTTTCATTATTGTTGAAATACTATTCCTACAGCACCAAGCTATCTCTGACATGGAGAGGAGAATTATTTTCACTTCACAGATAGGACAATCAAAGCTCAAAGACAAAGAGACTTGCTATTAGACCACAAGGGGCAGTTTCATTTGGCTCCAGGATTCAGTGTCTATCAAGTAAGCCTTGTGACTTAGTCTGAGTTTGAGGCCCTGCTCAGGCCCTGCCACCCCAAACCATTTTCTCATCTGATCTAGAGTATTATCAGGTCGCCTCTTAAGACCTACAGTGTTCATTAGTAGCAACTGGGAATTCTTAATTTGCGGGGGACCTTGCCTTCCTGAGGCTCCAGTTATAATGCTGACACCATGAATACTGCATGAGTCACCTAAAACTTCCTGAAGAAGCAGGCACACAGTGGCCAGAGGCAGAGCCAGGCTACTCTGAGCTCAACCGAGAAGTAATGGAAGTGAACATCTAACTCCTTTGGGTTCCATTCTTGCCCCACCCAGTGCTTCCCAACCAGGCATAACCACCTGGAGTCTCAGGGGCCCTTTCTGAAGCTACTCAAGTTCTCTCTCTTCCCATTCCTGGCAGGATCTTCTTTTAGGAAAGATTCTGATAAACCTGTTCATGTGGATGAGGAAATGACTCATAACAGCCTAAAGTATTGAGGCTCTTTTCAGCGTTTACATTTCAAAGGAAGTCAGACCTTAAGTCAGAAAAAGCAAAACTCTAATGGTGCAATTTCAGTTATTAATTAGCAAAAGGTTTTTGAGGAGAGCCTGAATTTAATTCTTTTATATTTGTATCTTAAGTAGACGTGGTAGAAATTAGCTATACTATCAGTTCCACTCTCTGTGCCTCAGTTTCTTCATTTATAAAATCAGAGTTCAGTTGCTTACCCAGGCTTTTCATGGCTCAAATAACTTGGGGTCTTTTCTACCGAATGAGCCATACAATAATTGGAACAGAAATATTTACTATAATTATTGATTCAGCTCACTGCTGAAGCAGTACAGACTGCCATCAGAAATATCATGGCCACAGTGAGAACCAGACTTGCACCTACCTGGCCGCTGCCTCTCAGCAGCAGCTGAAACCACTCCCATTCCCTGTGCCCAGAAAGATACACAGGTGCAGATGATGCTCAAGACAAAGCTGAGTAGCTGGACTCCATGGAGGCTGCAGACCCAAGCATCTCCAGAGTCTGGGTCATTTGTGTAGAAAGAGTGAACAGGCATGCTATCATTCAAGCCAGGGCGAGCTGCACTTCTAAGCTCAGTCAGTTTTATCATCTGTTAAATGGGGTGGGGTGGGGTGATGCTGTCTCCCTGCCCACGTTCCAGACTGGATAGACAGCTCCAGAGAGATGAAATGCTTCATGAAAGAGAACAGGACACAGTGTTTCTGGCAGTATTTCCAGAAATGTGGAAAAGCTGAACCCGCTTGGACCTCCAAGATGCTTCTGTGTCCTGGCTGGAGGGAGACCAGTTGGTTTACCCCTCTTCCCCTTCTCCCTCAAGTGACCTCCTTCCCCTGCTTGGGCTGCTTCTCCACAGCACACCCACCTCCAGGCAGTGCACCCCCCTCAGCCACAGAGCTCTGTGGAGGCTTCCAGGAGTTCCAAAGAAGCCACTAGACTAATACAGTCAGGCTGGGAGTTGGGTGGGGAATGGATCTGATTCCCTGTCCTCTGCTGACTTACCACACAGCACAACACCACAGCCAAGGCCAACTGGGGGAAGGCCTAATGGAGGTTACTACTCAGCTGGTCCCAGCAACTCCACAGATGGCAGTGTCTGTCCACAGGTATTGTGAGAAGGCTTCTGGGCCATCAGAGACCCTCCAGGACATATTCTTGATCCGGCCACCTAAGAAATCCCCCCTTTTACCCCCACATCAGCTCTTCTTGCTCAAGGTGGATAATAACTGGTGAGGAAAGAGCTTCTAGGCCAGCTCTGAGTGGCAGAAAGTTCTTGATATTGAGTTGAATTGTCTTACTGTAACTTGCTCCTGCCTGTCCCAGTTCTGCTCCCACAAAGCAAGAATGAACCCCTGTTCCCAGGATCATCCCCCTCTCTCCACCTTTTTCCCACCCCGAACATCCCAGGGTCTCTTCAGTGAGAGAGGGGTTGTAGGCCCATCTCACTTTCAGTCCATTTTGGTCACATACACCCCTCGCCCAAGTTATTTTCCTCAAGAATACAAGCCAGGTCTCCCCATTTGAAATGTATGGAATTGATTTTTTGGACCTAAATTCAAGATTTCGCATTTCTCTTACATTTACATTTCGTTTTCTTGGTTTCAATCCAGCATTCCAGCACACTGAGATAACCTTAAATTTGAACCTGCTGCCTTGTGGGTGTTAGGGCTCTTAGTCACAGATTTGATAAGAATGCCTTTTATTTTCCTTTGAAATTACTTAATGTCATGCTAAAGTCAGAGCCCGAGGGACCACTAGGCTGCATTAAACTTTTAATGAAGCCTGCTGTCTACAGCCTCCTGGCTATGTCTCTCCACCAGTTCACAGGGCTTTCACAGGAAGTCTCTGCAGTGTCTGTTGAAATGTCATAATTCATCTTTCTACCTCTCAGAAACCCGCCTGAAAGAGATTTGGTAGGTTTACCCTGATTTGTTCTTGTGAGCACTAATATTGGCTCCTAATGGGCACTTCATTATTTTCTTTCTCTTAAAAATTTTGTTTTTGTAAAAAATGATGTGCTTATTATAAAATACCTGTGGCCAATGCATTTGTGATGCTTCCTGCTTCATCCCCTCAGCCCACAGATTCTAGCTGGAGGGGACAGTTCCTTGCACTTTCAGCACCTCCTCAAAGCTGCAGCCAGGGCTCACTCTGCTTTGCTTTCTTTGAAGCCATGAACAGGAACCACTTAAAAGTATGGGAGTAGAACAACTCTCAGCCAGTAGAGAGGGGCAAATAGCAGTCAGCTCTCTACCTCACATGGGGCAAATCTTGGGTGCATTCTTCACTTTTCTCAGAGGGTCCCCAGAGGGATAGAACCACCAGGTGCCACAGCTAAACCCAGCTCATTAATGTACCCATTTCTCTCCTTTTTTCCCTCTCCTACCTCACTCTCTTGACTTCCACTTCCAGGCATCACCTTCCAAATAAACTCCTTGTACCCAAGTCCTGGTCTTAGGGTATGCTTTAGAAGCAGGAGAATCCAAACACAGATGTTAGTGATCCCCTCTCTATATATATTTTATATAGGTAAACAATAATAAGCCTATGTAGTTTTGAAAAAAGGAGTCATATGACATATGTGCTCTAAACCTGCTCTTTTTAAAATTTTTGATTACTCACAGTAAGCAGTGAACATATTTTCACGCCAGTAAATAAAATCCTAAATACAGTTCTCAACGTCTGCATAGTATGCCATTCCAGGTGTGTCTGATCTTTACTTCATTTATGGACATCTGGATGGTTTCCAGTTTTACACTGTGATGAAAATGCTCACAGACATATCTTTGCAAGTGTACAGGATAGCCTCCTTTGAACAAATTCTGAGATGTGTCTTATTGTCTCCTGTGTGTTTGATAATTTATTCTGGAATTTTCATAGAAATCAATATTAATCTTAGCAGTTTAGAGGTTTGTTTTTTAAAAATCTATATTCTATCCTTTTTGAAAATCAGGTCATTTTTCTATCATCAGTTTTCTGGCACTTCCTTCATTCTTTGTAATTTCCTTTAAGGCAACGATTACACCTGTAAATGCCTCCAGGTCCCGGGGATGTCATTTTTCTGGGCTTGCATTGTTTGTGGCTTGAAGTCATCAACTTACCACCCATCGTGTGTTTCAATTTCCTCCTTGTGCTCTACCATTTGAAGTAAAATTGCCTGTGCCGGGCTCTGCCTGTCTTCCCTTGAGCATTAAGTTTACACCCCAAGCCCTGAACAGAATCCTTCTTATTCTCCTCACTGAGATTTTGAAAGCCCTTTGCTCTGTCTTTGCCAGTTTTCCCTGGCTTCTGGTCACTCCAGCTTCGGTGCTTTGTACACACTACTCTTACACATCCCACCAATCTTCCAGATCCATCTTGGGTTATACATTCCTCATTGCATCTCTTAGGTGTGATTTTTCAAACCCTGGCTCACTGGAAAGCTACAAAGTGCAGCCACAGAACGTGTTCTGAAAAACTCCCTTTTCTTTCCTGCCAGCAGTGTTCACAATTAGTTACTTGGAATTTCAGGGTTTTATTACCTCCTGCAGCAGCCAGCTCTGACTGGTAGGAATTTGTTCAACACATCTTGGCTTATTTTACCATCACAGCCACACTGTGAAACCTGCTGAATGTAAGTTTCTCCATACAACAAATAGGTAATCAGTGGCACACAGAGGTTCAGGCACTACCCCAAAACAGCCCACAAGCTAGCGGGTCAGCCCTCGGTCTTCCAGTTTGTTAGCCTAAATACAGTTTCCCTTGCCCACATTGGTTGCAAGAGTGGTCTGGACCCCCACTTGGTAAGTCTGGAGCAAGGAGCTTTATGCTGGGATCTTCTATCCCTTAATATCCTGGAGGGCAGATCCAGTTTCCTCTCCTCTCCCCCGGAGAGATATTCTCTCCTCACAGAGGAAATCTGGTCCCTCCGCTTCAAGCGGGCAAAGTTGATGACAATTCCTCTAAAGCTAATGGCCAAGCCGTCCTCACCTGGCTTCAAATGATCCCCTGTCCCGGCACAAGGGAATGTGCTATGTACACCGTACACAAGAGGCACCCTGGGTTTTTCTCTCCCTCTGTCTATCGCACACACATAATCCACACGCACACACTACATAGCACTCTGGGTCTTTCTCCCTCCCTGTCTCTGTCTCTCTGTCTCTCTGTCTCTCTGTCTCTCTCTCTCTCTCTCTCTCTCTCTCTCTCTCTCTCTCTCACACACACACACACACACTCGCACACAGAGTGTCACAGTTGTCTGGCTCTGTACAGTCCTCAGTGATCAGACACCCCTTACTTCCCCTTGGCTCACTGCTCCTGAGTCAGTACCCCACCCACACCCACACCTAGTCCCCGGGTCACTCACCCTTCATGCTGCCCACTCCCTCCTGCTCCGGGACAGTCTCCGATGGAGGGAGGTAGCTGTTCATCAGGGCTCACAGGGACAGAGGGGCCTTCTCCGGGCACTGGCTTGCCAGGTCTGCGCCCCTGCCTCTGAGCCCCACTATCAAGTCTGGGGTCCCGGCCAGGCGGCAGGGGGCGCTTGCGCTCACAGCCCCAGCCCTTCTCCGAGTCCCACTCCCCTCGGGGCTGGGACTTAGCTAACCAGCAGCGGGCCTGAAGGCTCCCGTACACCTCTTCTGCCCATCAGGCTCTGCCGCCTGCTGCCCGGAGCCTCAGGGGCTGGCGGAGAGGAAGGAGGGGGTCCGCACTGCGCCGTCGCCATGACTACCGGTACACCTGTGCCTGCAGCAGCGCCCCCTGTCCTCAGCACCCCGCCAAGCGAGGCTCCCTTCGCAGAAACTGAGCGAAGGACACGTTCCACTGGCCACTGCAGTCCCGGCAGCGATGTCCAGTAACTTCACATCCTTCTCTCGGTGCCCCACATCCCAGCCCCTGATCCCACTCCTCCTTCTCGCTCCACCACATTCTGACCCCCAGGTCCCTTGGGCCCTCCTGACAGGGACAAGAGGCTGATATGAACACACAGGAGGGCTAAAGGAGGGAAGCGGGGGCGCCCCAGCAGCTCAAAGCTTTGTGAGGAGAGTGGGGAGAGTGTCCCGAAGATGACCACAGACTCTCAAATGGATTGGCCAGGCATTCAACAGATGTTTACCCATGGGCAAGTGTTTTACCAGCATCTGACTCGCAGTTTCTGGATTTGTAAAATGGTTTTGAGGGGAGTAAATGGGATGATGTCGAAGTTTCTGCTGGTCACGTAGTAGATGCTCAACAAATAATCCCTTAAACTGGATGGGAGCCACATCCCTTCCACCATCCCAGCCCCTGTTGGGCACCCAACAGCCGCCACTACAGACTTTTATCACTTGAAGGAAGATCTCAGATTCCAGGCAGGTGAGAGTGAATGGCCCATTCCTTCCTTTAATGAAGGCCAGGGTTTATTTCAGGTGGACTCTGGAGAAACAAGTCACATCAGGCTTCTTCCTGGTCTCCTTCTTCCTCTAGCTCCTCCTCTGTCCCAAGTGCCTGGCACAGATGCAGGGCTGGAAGGGCCTTAGTCTACCCGACCTGGGGCAGGTGCCTCTATCCTAATGCCCAAGATTGAGTACTCCGGCCCTCAAATCGTCCTTCCCCCAGGACAACCCTTCAGAGAACAGGAGAGATGGAGGGTACTCTCTCATGCCTGCCTTTCTACAGGTGGAACACTGGAGTTTCTTTGGGCTTTTTTCTTCCTGTGACTTGTCTCTGTACAATGGTGATAATAATATCTATCTTCTAGAGTTGTTGTGAAGATTAAGAGTTCCTCTGTGTAAAGCACTTGGAATAGTGTGTAGCACATAGTAAATGTTGTTCATATCATTACTGTATTAAGTCCACCTTCTATGGAAATGCTCCCGGTTCTTGAAGTTCTGATAGTCGATATCCAGAACTATGACAGGTTTTATCAATGCAGAGTTCAGGACACTGCTGTGAAGTTTGTATAGCCAAGCACTGCTGTTTAGTGTGTGTGTGTGTGTGTGTGTGTGTGTGTGTGTGTGACTTCAGGAAAGTTATATAACCTCTTTGTGCCTCAGTTTTCCCTGACCTATAGAGCAGGGATAACAATACTACCTACCATACAATAAAGCTCTTACAACAGTGCCTGGCACATAGTAAGTACTCAATAAACATGAGCTATATTTATTTGGACATTAGGCTTTGAATAATTCAGTCTCTTTTCCTCCCCTTCCCCCTTTCGTATCCCTTTCCTTTCTTCTTTCTTGAGCAGTCACATTATTCTCAAGCATTAACTTAAGTTTGTGGTCAGTTCCTCCCACTCTCCATATTTTTTAATCGAATGGTTCTGAATCACATAGCCTTTCTTCCTTCTGCTTCTGTAGACTTCTATCTTCCCCCATCGAAACTTTTGTACAGTGCCCAGGTACATGTGGCACCATGCACTATAAGCTCAGTGCGTCTTGCCTTTGAGGGGCAGGCATGGCAGTGCCGTGGAGAGAGTGACCTGGCCATGAATTCTTCCTCCACCATATATTATCTATGTGACCCAGGGTGAGTCAGTTCAGTCCTCTAACCTTGTTCTACCTATCTGTAAAATAGGATATACAATCCTATTTTTAAGGCTGCTATGAAGATTAAAAGTCTAGTGGCAATAATAAAGTGAACTTCCTTATCCCCAAAGTTATGGGTACAGGCCAAACAGATAGATTGGGTAAAAGGGCTTTCTGTGCAGAATTTTAAAAGTGCCTCCTCTCACTCCCTCCTTATCCCAAAGGGTACCCCAGGAAACCCGAGGCACTGTAATGCTCTATTTCAGATCATGCCTTCTGAAAGGTTCACCTGACCTGGGGGTACTGGAGGCTGGGGTACTTCCCAGCCTGGAACCTCAGAGCTAGGGCCCTTCTGACAAATAGGGCATCATTGCTCCTATTGTACAGGTGAAGCCACTGAAGCTAGTAGTGCCTTACCCAATATTGCACGGCTGGACAATGGAGGAAAGAGGCAGACACTCCTCTGGATTCCTTGGGCATTAGCACTGTTGTCCCAGCTGGCCCTCAAGGTTCTTGGCCCTCTGGAAGCATCTGAGAAACTGGGTGCAATCATCAGAGCATCGAGGCAATTCCTATCCATTTTGAGGAGCCCCACCACGTCCTTGCCCTTCAGGGCTTCCCGCTCTGTCCATTCAGGCCAAGCCTGTGGCCTGGTCCCTCATCCTCAGAGGACCTGCGCCCCACCCCCACCCCACCCCCAACAGTTGTGGCCTCTGGAGTTATTTCACAGAAGCCCCACCATCCAGGAAACTGATATCATCTGAATGGCTAAGTATCAGCAGGTGGCAAGAGGGCTGTGGGATTGAGAAGGTCCTTGAAGGGAAAAGAGTCTCCTGGGCTGACTGTAATCTGGAATCAAGTGTGGACACCTGCTTGGAGAAGAGTCTAAAGGGAGTGGGGGAGAAGGTAGAGAGTGATCTTAGAATCAAGCTTTCTGGGGGCAGCAAGGGAGGTCAGAGCAGACAATAGCATGACTGAGGAACTGCCTTTAGTGTCCTGGCATCCTTCCTGGTCATAGGCCTTTGGTGAGTGTAGATGGATGGAATGCATGACACCTGTGCTGGACTCTCACACACACTTCTCTAAGCAGAGCTGGAGCTGTGTTCTGAGATGCCTGAGAGAGTTGGTAGGTGCCTGGGAGAAGGGTTGACATGAAGTCACAGAGTGCCCTGTAGAATTTCTACCCAGTTTTGAGAAAGCCAAACATCTCTGACGGAAGACCCAGTCTATCCCTCCCTGGTTGGAAACGCACACAAGCCTTCAGGGTAAGGAAGGCCACTGGCAAAGCCACCATTTAGAAAAGGCTCCGAATCCACAGGCAAGTGGGCAGGGGGTGAGGGAGGTGGGTCTCAGCCTGTGGCAATATGGCCCCTGGGAAGCAGACCCCTGGCACATTGCTCAGCGTTTTCATCATGTGTTGGGGGCGGGGAAGGACTGTCCTTTTGAAGTGTGAGGCCAGGACAGCTTCAGAGAGGCTGAGGTCTGGCCCAGAGTAAGAGCCCCTCCTTCTCCTCAGCCACCCCCTGAGGAGCACTTCCTTCAAAATGCTTATTAGTGAGCTCTCCACAAGGAAGAAGGTCAGAGTTATCTACATTTATAAATGACTAGCGAGGGCTGAATCACTCCCACAGCACAGCTCGTGCAGCACAGTTGAGGCGTGGCGGAGAGTGCTAAGCGGACAAGCTCCCAGACACCAAGACAGCCGGACCCTCGAAGGAAGCCAGGGCAGGAGCCAGGAAACCTGGGCATCTGCGTGGGCTCTGCCACAAGCTCCCTATATGTCCTTGGTCAAGTCCCTCTACCCATCTAGTCTGGAGCAGAACTTTCGCACACTGATAGTTTACCTTTTCCTCTGGAGAACCCAAGATAAGGAGTTTCTCCTGAGGAGGGCCTGGGGACACACTGAGGGACTGCAGCTCTCTGGCTGCTGCCTTGCACTCTGGACAGTGGGGGTGAGGGCCTCTAGCTCAGTGAGGTCCAGGTGAGTCTTCACGGTATCAGGAAGAACATGTGTTTGGGAAGATGTCGAAGCCTCTTGAGAAAAGTGGGCAGCCCACGGGCCTCCTCCAGCCTAGGTGGGGCCTTTGGAAACCATTTCCTGGGTCCTGGACACCAATTCTCAGAGATATAGACTCTGGTCGAAAGGTCTGGGTTTGAATCCCAATTGCCCCACAGACTAATGTCAGACCTTGGCCAGGTTCTCCCTTTCACTTTACAGACAGGAAGCAGGACCAGAGGGGAGAGGGATTTGTCCAATTCACAGAGCTAGCTAGGGTTGTTATAGGGATTAAATGAGCTACCATCTCTAACATCCCAAGATACTGCCAGGTACCACTAAGCTCTATGTGTTTGTTAAATATAAATAACAGAGTGGCTAGCCTAAAAATCAAGGCAAACTCAGCTTGGCCTTTCAGATTTAGAAAACAAAAACTGCCTTAAACTGTGAACCCAGGAGCACGGGTTTCTAACTTGCATCAGAACACCTGGTGTGCTTGTTAAAACAGCGCTGGGCCCCAGTCCAGTGTCTGATTCTGTGGATCTGGGGTGGGACCAAGAGTTTGCATGTCTCACCAGCTTCCTGGTAATGTCAGTGCTGCTGGTCCAGAGACCCCTTTGAGAACCATGGACACTGAGGAATGAATTGCTAGGGGTGTATTTCTGGCATCGACAAGGGAAAAATATCCTTTCCCAGGTATACAGGGCTAAAGTTTAGAGGCACAGCTATAGAGCGTGCAATTCCAGTTGGCTGCATCTGCACTCATCTATGATACTCTATCGAGTATCCCCTAGTCTAGCTTTCAACAAGAGGGCAGACATTCCCCTTTGCACATGGGTGGCTTTGACACCCAGGATCCGGGAGGCCTGTGTAGTGAGAATGAATCAAATACCAATGAGGCAGGTGAAACCAACACATTCTTTATTGCAGACTGAAGCTAACGGCTCACTCACATCATGAGCTCTTATCTGCAGCTTCTCCGCTGGCCCAAGCTTTCCCAGAGAGGCCGGGGCCAACTCTCCAAGCAGAGAGAAAACGCTTCCAGAAGCAACCTCTTCAAAGGGCTTGAAGTGAGGACCTGGTGGAGTAGCAGCTTGGCATGCAGAGTTAACCAGAAAAGTAGAGCCAGAGGGCCAGGCAAACCCAACCTTCATCTCCTGGTGACTTCGGGTCACTCTCTTTGCTAGTAGAGCTACTCAGACTTTGAAAAGATCTAAGAAGCCAAGGGTCTTTAGGGGCTGCTTTAGGGAGGGGGGATGGGCAGATTCAGAACCCTGGTGGTATCAGGGAAAGCTGAACCTCCAGAATCCCGTCAGGACATCCCCAGGACCACCCCAGGCCCTCACTTCTCAAACAGTAATGTGCTTATAAAGTCACCTGGGGATCTTTTTGGAGCATGGGTTCTGATTCCAGAGGTCTGGGGTGGGGCCTGGGGCCCTGCATTTCTAACAAGCTCCCATGGATGCCAGTGCTGCTGGCCCATAGACCACATCGAGTTGCAAGGCTCTGGCCATACGATGCTTTTGTACACTTCAGAAAAGCACACCCCTTCTTTAACAAGGAGAAGCCCCACCCCAGGAGTGGGGCCATGCCAGCCTAGACTGAACTGCAGCCCCCACTTGTCCCCAGCTGAACTCGGTAGCTGTAGGGATCTATCTCATTCTGAAAACCCTTTTCCCAGAGCTGGACCAACCAGGCCATGGGAGATAAACAGTAAACAAGGTATCTCTTGGGACACTGAGTGTTCAGTGACAGGTCAACAGTTGACCAGAAGCTGTCAGCTTCTTGCCAAGAGACAGGAAGCCTGGGCAGCGGCAGCCTCGGGGCTAGGGAAGGGAAAGGGAACAGGCGCATTCTCAGAAAGGGTTGCTGCCCTGAGTGGTGGCCTGAGCTCTGAACAGCTTAACCCTAGGAATGTGAGAGTGGCCTATTGGTGTAGGAGTTGGGTGGCCTTGCTTGTCCAAGTCCTGGGGTCTCAGGTGTCTCTCACAGACCCAGACAAAGGTCCAGACCAGATGGAGTCTGATATGCTTGCTCCACAGACAAGAAAATGGGAGGTAGATACCTGAGGGGTCAAGAAGTCAGGAGTTCTCCAAACCACAGATGTCAGTCAGGAAGAAAGAGCCCCAGGCCTCTCCTCGTAGGACCTGTTGTTCCTGTTTATTGGGTGAAAGTTCCATGTCCTGAGCAAACAGGGGTGGTTGGTCACCCTCTTGCCTGGCTATACACTAAACTCCAGGTCAAGGACCTAGAAATGACTAGGATATCAGGGCTTTGGGGTAGCCTGGCAGCTGGCCGGCTACAAATCAAATGGTTCATCATATTGCCTCTGCCTCCAGGGGGAAAAATGACAAGGCAGCCAGATAGCTACCAGAGGGAGACTGTGCTGAGGGTGGCACAGGTGCAAATGGCTTTTTCTCTCTCTGGGCCACCTCTCCTGAAGCTCAAGGGGTGATGCCAGGCCCACCTGAATGGAACACTCACAACTTCCTACCCCATTGATTTCTTAATTGTGAGGAAGGACAGAACTAACTTGATTTGCTCCCCAGTTTCCTGATCCTTGGGCTCTTGTCAGCCCTGCTGCAGAGTTGGGCCATATTGTCTCCGCAGTTTTTCCATGATTCCTGGTTCAGGCTCCCGCCAATCCAGGGACCCACAAGGCTGAGGATGGAGTGCTGTGAAAGGCCTCGGCCAGGTCAGTTCTCAGGAAGCAATAAATAGATGCAGGTTGTCTTCTATTACTTTAAGGCCAGCGACTAGCTCTCAGCACTAGAAACAAGGCCTCAAACCATAGGAGCCAGAAAAATGCTCAGCGATGCTCAGCCACAGACTCAGAAGGTACCGAGGATTTGAAGGTAACTTGGAGGCATGTGTTCCCTAAAAAGCCTCCGAGGAGTCCAAAGGTGGCAAAGACCCCCCACCACCCCTTTCCCCAAATTACAAAACTCAGAGAGTGTGGGAGGATCTGCCCAAGTTTGCACAGAAACTGTGAGTGCCCAGAGTCTGGGCTCCAGCTCCTGCCTCGCCTTCTTCCCCTGGGCATTGCCAGGGCCACTACTGCTCTAAGCTCTATCCTGGACTGCTGCACTCCCTCCCATCACGTGCTGTTTGCTGCCCACCCACCCCAGGTCCACAAGCTTGGCCTCCCATGGGCCTGTGGGACTCTCTTTCCTTAGGGTGCCAGGCCAGGTGGCCTCTGTCCCTTGCTGGGTGGGCATGAAGAGCAGGGTCTAAGGTGGGGGTGCCCGAGCACCCTCTGGAGACATGAGCATGTCAAACTTGATGAGCGGTGGGGCAATGACGCGCACCTCGGCGTTCAGTGGGTTGAAGCGGAGGTTGATGCTGCGTAAGGCAGGCATGGCAGCCAGCTTCTCCACGGGCACATCTGTTGGGGAGAGAGGGACAGGTTAGGGATCCTGGGGCCAAGCAGGCAGAGAAGAAGGATGATGGAACAATAAGAATGACACTCTCTGCCCGGGAGGCCAGAGCACATGGTGGGAGCAGCTCTCCATCACCCCTGCACATGGCTCAGCTCCTGGCACCCAGCCCCAGGTGACAGCCATCAAGGCCCACCAGGGCATTGCAACCACATGCAGAAAAACATCCTAAAAATAAAGTTAAACACAGAATTACCATTTATCCCAGCAATTCCACTCCTAAGTAGAGCTGAAAGATTTGGAAACAGGCCCTCAAATACTTGTGCACAAATGTTCAGCAGCACTATTCACAATAGCCAAGTGTCCATCAACAGATGAATGGAGAAAGAAAATGGGACACGTTTTAAAAGCATGCAAATATCCTGCTCCGTATCAAAATTTTAATGTCTGTTGCCCCTAGATTTAACATCCGCTGATGATTCTTGCCGATCTGCTCTACATGTTGGTTACAAAATGATGACTTTCCAACTCCAGCACTCCCTCAGCATTACTTTAAGCAAGAGCCTTCCCTTCTCTCTATTTATTAGCAATATGGACTCCTATGTTTCTAGTGGTTTACACTTCATTATTTAATCATCTTGGTACTCACATTGTCCCAAATTTGGCCAGTGGGAGCCCTTTCAATCTGGCTCCAGGGACCTTTGACAAGCCCTGGCACTTTTTAGATGCACTTCCTTATTTTCCAGTAAGGCCCATCTAGAGCCTTCTTCACTGCCCGAGCCCTGGAATCAGCCATCAGGAAGCCCTTTCAGTGGGGAAGTGTATCAGTGTCCAATGCTAATGGAGCTGGTGACTAAACCGTATTTTACAGTCTACCCACAAGGCCCCCTGTATGTCTGATCTATTGCTTTTGACTGCCGCCTAGAACACCATTCTGAGTCCCCACCACACTGTGTCTCTCTACTCTGCCAGCGATGGATGTCCAGGTGGCCTCCATCTGTCTTTAAGTGCTAGTGAGACACTGTCTTTGGATGTTTGCCCAGAAGCAGGGTTGACTGCTCTGTTTAAGGCTTATGTGTGTGTACTTCATCTAACTGCTCTCTAGAAGTAGACCAGGCACTCTGGTCGCCCTGCTGCCCCAGGGCTTTCGAAAGAGGCTGCCTGGACCGGCCCGCCCCCATCTCCAGGCTGATGGACATGGAGCCCCTAAACTTCAGGGAGGGTTCCGCAGTTTCCTTCTCTTGACATGCCTTGGAGCTCTGCAGTGAGGGGTAGGCAGTGCCTGGAAGGGGTGAGAAGAGCCCAGGCTAGGCTGTGCTTTCCACCCATTGGAAAGAGTCCCTGAGACTGAATCCTCTGAAAACAGATACACTCCTCCCCTCCGGGCTTGGTAACTGAGGACATCTACCCCCTAGCTCTTCTGGGGAAAAGAAAGGAGACACCACTAGCCCAGGACAGCTTCTCATATGTGCATGTCACTCCAGTTTATAAAGCACTTCCATATTTGACCTTCCCATAGCCATGGGGATAGAGCAGCACGAATGCTCCTCTGCCCACTTTACAAATGAGGAAAACAAGGCTCAGAAAAGACTGACACTCAAGGGCATACAGCTATTAAGCACCAGAGCTGGGGCCCTGCCAGGTTTACTGCCAGGTGGTCCACAGCGAGGTCCACAATGTTCATGCCAGATGGGTCAGGTAGGGATGGGAGGGAAGAAAGCAACCTAAAGGTTTCAACCTGAAAAAGCACCCAGGCGAGTTCCCAGGGGCTTCTTCTCCCCCAGGCTGCAGCCCAAGATGTTCCCAGCAAGGTGGGAGTTTGCAGAGATTGGATCTCCATGATCTTGGTGTCAGATCAAATTTTGTTGTTAATGGTAGTTGTTTTTTTTTGTTGTTTAACTCACTGTTAAGGGTGGAAACTTTTCCAGTGAGCCAGCATTAAGGATTTACTCTGATTCTGTTAACCAGGGTGTGGTAATCTGCTCAAAGATATGCCAACTTCTGATTCTGTAATCTGCTTCCTTGTTTTGATGTGAACCAGGGTGTGGTTCTAGGCTTTATAAACAGTCTCTAATGGAAGTCGGGACTGATCTCTTCTAACCCTGCGTGGTAGAGAGTCAGTCGCAGGCTGGCTAATAAAGGCTCACAATTCATCTCAATTGGCTCTGTGGGTCTTAGATTTGAGCGAAGCACAACACTGACATTTGTTCAGTGCTTGCTGACTTTAGATCTTTAAGTTGTTTTTTAATCCTCACAATAGCCATGTGAGTTAAGTACTATTATCTCCATTTTATAAATGAGAAAAATGAAGAGCAGAGAGGTGAGGTAACTTGCCTCCCCTATGGCCCTCGGCCTGGCATGTCCCCCTCCACCAGCTGTGAGAATCCTCCAAGGCAGATGTCCCCAAACCCCTGGGGCCAAGCTTCACTTGTTGGCTCATCACTCACCTCCAGTTCCTAGGGAGTGGCCTGCTAGGAACTGGAAGTGAGCGACGGCAAACAAGTGAAGCTTCATCTGTATGTGCAGCCGCTCCCCAGCACTAGCATCACCACCTCAGCTCCACCTCAGTTCATCAGGCATTAGAGTCTCATAGGAGCACCAGGTCCCTGGTGCCAAAAAGGTTGGGGACCACTGCTCCAAGGGGTCCCCTTAGTTATGGGAGATTGAAAACAGTCTTTCTGCAGGGCTCCCTGGGACCCAGGAGTGTCTGGCTTCCCCTGACCAGGACGTTCACAGCTCTCTGGGCCCCCCAGCTAGGAATAGCTCCCTCCCACCGCTCAGGAACTTTTATCTCCAACAGGAGCACAGAACACAGAATCTCTGAGATCTCTAAGGTCCCCATGACAGGCATTTCTTGCTGATCTGCCATGTATGAAAGGGTTTCCTCGAGATGTTATCAAATTGGTTCTGGAATCTTGCATGCCTCCTAGTTCTGCTCTGGGTCACAGTGCATAAAGACCTGTTCCTTCTTGTCCATGACAACACTTCTGAAACTTGTAGCCTATCTTCTTCAGGCAAACACTTCTTGTGATGTTAGGTGGGGAGAGGTGGTTAAGATGCTAAACAGAGCTTCCCTGTCAGAAAGATAAGATTGGTTTTTTCAGTAACTGACTGTGTTGCCCTAGGCAGGAATTCTGAATCTTAGCTTTCTTACTTATAAAATGGGAGTCACTCTGGTCACCTTGCAGGGAGGCTGTGAGAAATCAACAGGACAACTATATGGAGTATGCCAGCTCAGTGCTCCAGCAACACACACTCAACAAGTGTAGGGCCCCCTGCTTCCTGTTGCTAGTCTGGTGGAGCACACCAGCCAAGCACCATTGCAATCTCTGAGGACATGCCCTAGTTTCTGGGCATGTAGACACCAGCCCCAGAGCCTGGCCAGCAATGTCTCCGTTGGATTTCATCACTGAGATGAAAGGTCATGTAGAAAGGAAAGAGGTGTCGAGCCTCAGACTTTTCCTAAAAGTACTACAGCTCCCGAGCCCCTCACTGACACTCACAGGAGGTCAGAAGCCCTGGATGTGGTCTCTGGTGAGAGAACCAGAAGGTCCCTTAAGGTACTCATTTACATGGAGTGCTGGCCAGGACTGTATAGATCATATCAGAGAGACCATCAGAGCTGGGAGGAAGTTAAGGAAACTGAGGCACAGTGGGAGGAAACAACTTTGGCCCAGATCACCCAGCCACTGGGCAGCCAGGCTGGTGCTGAGATGGAGAACACACTTAGACCAAAGAGAAGCGATGTGTAGGAATGACACCCCCCTCCTCGCCCTGCCCCCCCAAAAACAACAAACAAACCCGTGAACCAGCAGCTAACTCCCCACTCAGGAGTTCACCCTCCCTTAGCACCTTGGGGCAACCTGGCTCTGAGCTTCCTGAGGGCCAGGCTCTGTATGTTAGATCAGGGGCCCAGTCCCTCTGCATGCCCTGGGAGCACAGAAACACTTAATCTCTTAAGGGCAGTCTTTGTCTTTGAATGCCCAGGGTAGAGCACCACACTGGCACATACACATGGTGGGCATTCCAGGTGGCTGAGATGTTACTAGGCGGGGCAGTGGCTGGGAGCTGGATCCCAAGCAAGAAGACTAGCTATAGGGTGGTGACTAGGGCTGGTCATTACCTGTCCTGCCTGTAGGAACCTACAATATAGATGAGAGGACAGGAGGTAGTAGGGACGTAGTAGGGAGTTCCAGCTCTTCCAGAAATAAAATTTTAAGCCAGTCAACCAGGAATTGCCTGATGAGCACTGGTTGGGACACCTGCCTAGGTGAGACCCCTGTCATCCCCCAAAGAAAAGTAACCTTGTAATAACCAACCACCTTTTTTGCCTCGTCTAACTTCCTGGTTCCTGCTCCCTTCTGCCTATAAGTCTTACATTTTGTACAGCTCCTCAGAGATCCTTGCTATCTGCTAGATTGGATACTGCCCAATTCATGAATCGTTGAATAAAGGCAATAAGATCTTTAAAATTTACTCAGGGGGAGATGGCTGGAGGGTGGAAAGGAGAATATGAAATGATCTGATTTTGTTTTTAACAAGCCAAAATCCTCCAACTCAATATATGTGATCACCTTCATATATCTAACTGGGTTCCTCATCCTCCACCGCCCAAGTGATGTCTGATCACCCTTGCCTTCAGCAAGAATCCTGTGAGGTCATTTGACCAGAATCTCCCCTTACCCATGATGTTTTTCCTCTTAGTAATTTTCTATCCACTGATTTCCACCTCCCCACCCCCGCTTCAGCTATAAATTCCGAATTTCCCATGCTATATTTACAATTGAGCCCAGTTCTATTCTGAAGTCACTTTTCTCTTATTGCAATAATCCTGCAAAAAAATCTATTTTTCTTGCTTTAACGATTGTTCAGCTCTGGTTTTTCTTTGACAGTGCCTAAGGTCATCAAGCCAGTGAGTGGTGGAGGCTGGACAGTCCCTGATTCCAAAGTCCATGTGATTCATCGCACAACACAGAGGGGCAAGGCCAAGCCATATCCTGTCTCTGGCTCCTCAGCTCCCAGAAGGTAAGTCACAAAAGGGAGGTTTCAAGGTGCTACTCACTATGGGCTGGACCCTGGGCTGAGGGTGTCATAATCTCAACTGTTAATATAGCCTCACTTCAGGGATGGGGGCTGAGGCTCAGAGCTGCTGTCACTCCATATCCCCACCTGCCACTGGGACCACTGGTTCTGCCTCAGTTTCTCCAGCGGGGTTGAACTAGGGGTTGCTAAGGATTTTTCTCTCTGAACTCTGTGGCTCCATCATTCAGCCAGGGAGGCAATCAGCCTATAGAGTTGCCAGTGCTCATGAGGGTGGTAGGAAGGTCTCTATGGGATGCCCCTGCCCTAAATTTGCTGCATGGCGTGAAGACCAGCTGCAGCCAGCCTTGGAACAAATCCCTATGACCCCAGGCCTAGAGACAGCAGCATTGCTTGAGTTCTCATTTCCACATCTACTACTGAGCTATAGGCCTTCACAGGTGCAAGACAGAGATTAGATACATCTCTTTCTCCTGACTTAACTACTAAAGTTGTTTGAGCTGCTTAGAAGAAGGAGCAATGGAACCATCAGACGACGTCAAAGGCTGGCAGAATCAAGAACCCAGAGCAGCCAGGCTAGCAAGCAATAAGCCCAAGAAGCCAACCTAGAATTTCTGGATAAAGCTTAAAGAAGATTGTATACCAACAACAGGGGCAGATGGCTGGAGGGTGGAGGAGGATTTGAAATGATCTGCACTTTGTGGATGGGGAAGCTGAGGCTTGGCAAGGTTAAATAAGCTTCCCAAGGCCACAGGGCACAGGGGCCACTTGATGGGAAGAGAAGTCAGGCCTCTTGGGCCCACTTGAACAGGAAGAGGAGCCTCAGCAACCCTGTCTTTCGTGGGTCATGCCCTCATCACCACTCACCGATGGCCTGCTGATCTTCAAATCCCAGCTCAAAGGCCACCTCCTCTGTCACTCCCCTCAGTCCCATCCAAATTTCTATCAGTCTTGTATCATGTATCACTCTCTGCAACTGAAAAATGTTTGTTCACCCCTATAAATGATACCTTGCACAGTGCCCACAGGGTGCTCAATAACAATTTGTTGGATGAATGAATGAATGAAGAATAAATAAATGTCTTAGTTCCTGAATTACATCATAAATTCTGTAAGGCTCAGGATCACCCTGGACTGGGCACACAGTAGACCCACCATCAAAACTGTTTTATTAAACAATTCAGTGACCATAGTACATTTATGAGTTGGGGCCCTCCCCGGCCTGACCCATTCTGTGCACATTTGCCAGTTGGGGCCAGGCCTCTGTGAACCAAGGTTGTGATAGGACACTGCCCCTTTGGCACTAGAAATCCAATTTAGAAAATGAAAAAAATATTAATGAGCAAAAAAAAATAAAATCATCCATATCCCTTCATCTGGAATTAATTACTGCTAATGTGTTGGTATACTGCCTTTCCAATTCCTTAATGTTTCATATTCTTTTAATATGCATGTACACACACATCTATTTTCAAAAATGGCCTCCTAGATATCATGTCATAACATGCTCTTCTTGATGATCCACTGTAAATATCTTTTCAGGTTACAAGTCAGTGACATCATTATGGCTGCGTCTTGTCCAAGGTATGGAGGGACCACACTTAAGCTCCCATTTCTGTTGTTGGACATTCAGGTTGATTCCAGTTTCACTTTACAGAGAATTCGAGGCTTTGGGTTCACAAGGCATTCAGGATTATCTAATTTCTCTCAGCCTGTGACGTAGAATACAGGATGTGAGGGTCTATAAGTTTTTTATGAAGTCAGAGTAATATTCTTTGACTTTCTCATGGCTGCCAAGTGTTGGTGGTGGTGATGAACTTATGTTGTGAGGCGTGGTATCCTGAGTGGGGACTAAAGCCACTCAGTGGCCCATGGCAGGGAAGAAGGACACCAACCTGGATTAAACACCATGAATGCTGGCACAGGGGGAAAAATAGTCCACTGCTTGTTTCTGTCAACTCATGAGGCTGCAGCTGGTGACCCCATGCCCTGTGTGACTCTCTTCTCATCTGGGCAGATGGATCCAGCCCTCGTCCCACCACAGGCAGCCGCCCCAAACTTCCACCTATGTCTGTGGAAGTGTAATCAATAACAGCAGAATCAAAGGTCAGCTTGACCTCCGTTCAGTACTATTGACTGGCAAACTTGTTTCTGCCAATGGTGCCAGCAAGAGGCGAGATGATGAAAAAGCAATCACTTCAAAGCTTCGTTCTTCATGCCTGTGGTGCCCAGATCTAAAAGGATACTGAGAGGAGGGGTGGGGTCTGGGCCCACGGAAGCGGTGAGGGGTATTGAGGGAGCTTCCCAGCACAGAGGTGACCCAGCCAAGACCAGCCATGGGTCTGGCCCCATGACACAGAAGGTCCTTTGTAGAACTGGGACCCAAGATTCCCCAACCTGGTGGCCCAGGTCCAAAGTTCTCTGGCTTCCTTGGCAGCTTGGAAATGAATCATGGCATCCCTTGCCCTGCCCAGGCTGCAGTGCACTGAGAGTATGTACACATGCCTGGCTGTGCCACTTCTGCCTAGACTACATTTCTTTCTGGCCAGAATGCCCAATATTTCAGGACTCTCTGGCTTCTCTGCTTTCTTCACCAAGGGATCCCAGCCAGGGAGTGTGGTGCCTACACCTTCAGAAGACCTCCTTACAACAGCCCCTGGGGTGATAGGTAAAGATTCGGAGGCAAAGCCAGCACTAGTGTTTTCGGCCTGTGGGTGGCACCTGGGAGGCTACCTTAGTCTGCAGAAGTGCTCATGCTTGAGAATCCAGGCTGGCCCACAGCCAGAGCTGGTCCCTATTCCTCAGTCTTGACACAGCTCTTGGTGCCTGGAGACCAAAACAACCAAGATCAAGAAGGCTATGTTGAGCTGAGCTGAGCTTCACGCCCCCACTCAAAATGCCACCAGAGCAAACTATGGCAACCTGGCAGGACAGGGAATCATGCCTACAGCAAGGAGGCCACTCAGACATGTCCCTCTCATGGCGGGTCTGTCGATTCAGAAGCCATGTCAGGAGCCGGTGGAGGCAGTGACTGACCTTCCCCAGCCCCAGAGTCCTGGACTGAGCATCCTGTGGGGCTGCGGGAAGAAACAAGTAGCTTCTGCCCTCAGGAAGCACAGAGGACATCGCGGTCCTTGACAACCCTGCAAACTGAGTTCTGTGGCCCTTGCGGGGAGGCTGTGTGGAACAGGGAGTTCTAAGTCCCCTGCTGAAAGAGGCCATTTGGGAGAGCGAACAGGGCCAGAGACCTAGACCCTAAACTTGAATTTGCTATTTAAAGTTGTGTAACCTCAGGCCTCTAACTTCTCTGAACCTCAACGTTCATTTTTAAAATGGTCCTTTGGCTTCATGGGGCCACAGGGGACAGCAGAGGGGACCATAAGGTGCTCCCAAAGGAGGATGGGGTTACCAAGGAGCAAAATCCCTCCTTGCCCCAGGCTGGTCAGCAAAGGTGTGCTATGGGCACCAAGTGGGACCCGCCCCAGCCCACAGCCTTGCCTCCTGCACACTCTCCAGGTGGGATCTGATATGCAATCAAAGCCAGATCATAACAACTCTCTTCAGAAATAACAAGATGTTATTGGCTGCTCTGGAGACAGCCAAACAAGTAACTCAAATTGCCTGGCCTATAACTGGGCATTTATCTTCCATCTTTGCTCCTCCATCTCTCCTCCCCACTAAGGTCCCTTGCTCTCCCTCTGCTTTCCTCCACCTCCCTACCTGCACTTGGGCCACTGGAAGGCCCTGCCCCCCAACACCCCTCCAGCCTCCTTCCAGGCCTCTTTCAGTTCTTCCAGTTGCTTCCCTGAGACTCTCTGGGAGGGCCTTGGGGAAAAAGAAGATAATTCTGCTGTCGTCTCTCATTAAGTATCTGCCATTCCCTCTTTCCTAACTGGCAGTGTGCCCACCTGACACCCACACGGAGGACTAGAACCGTCTAATCTGTTGTGTGTGTGTCAAGTGTCTGAAAGTGAGGGGCGATAAGACAGGCAGATGGAAAAGTAACTGCCTTCCCTAAAGGCTCTTCTTCCTGGGTGCTGGCAGACGGAAGTGTGAATGGCTCCTTTGTCCATAAACCCTTCTCCATGCCTGGAGATTACAGACGCTGATACCACTCTTTACCACTCTTTCCGCTCTGGCTTTTTTAAAATCATTGTCAGAGAAATAAGATCTCCCTACAATTGGAAAAGTAAGACAAAAAAGCTCCACAATAACCACCAGGCGGGGATGAGTTGGGTAGGGACCTGCGAGGGAAACCAGCTTCTGGGAAACAAAATGAGTTGAAGGTGGTGGGGGTATGGGTGGGGATGGGGTGGGTGGTCAGGACATCAGTGATAGCAAGGAAATGAGAGGGTGTGAATCAGTGGCGTGCTGGCTAATGTTTAACAATCCGTGCCCTGGAAGGAGAAAAAAATGGATTTGTAGCATTTGTTGTTTTGTGGTGTAAACATTCCCATCATGGCCAATGTCAAGCTACCAAGGTGAGGCACTGAACTTGAGGGAGTGCCTCCAGCACACCACTGGTGAGCCAAGCTGAGTGGCCCACGCAGGCAGGACTGCAGGCTCCCAAATTAAAGGGCTGGAACTCAGACCAGCTCCTCTCCACTTACACTAGGATTCTTTGGCATAAACTTGTACTTTGGGAACTAGCCCACTGTTTTACTATCTATATGTTCTGTTACCTTTTGAAAATGCCAGGTAAGCAGGCTGTGCTACAGGGAAACCAGGAGAAGGGAGTTTTTGTGGGCACTGGGGCAGTCGAGCTCTGTGCCCAGGGCCCAGGGGACAGTAGGTCAGGGAAAAAGAGAAACCCCAAGGGAAGGAGATAGGTACAGAGCCCAACTCTCACCCTTCCAGCCAACTGTCAGCTCTCATGGCCAGGCTGTTGTTCATTCCATCCTGTTGTCGCTACACACACACAACACACACACACCACATTGGAAGGAGGAGGAAGAAGGAGGTAACAGCTTCTTCGGGAATGGAATGTGGTGGTTGGTTGAAGATTCTGGTCTAACTCAGTGGGTCTATCTTACCTGCACATTGTAATTATCTGGGGAGTTTTAAAAACATCGTCAAGAATGAAATCCACCATCAGAAATTCTGATTTAATTGGCATGGGGTATGGTCTGGACATGGGGGCTTTAAAAGTTCCCTGGATGATTTGAATGCATGGCTAGTTCGAATGTTGCTGGTTTTCCTGGTGAGACTTAATGAGAGAATCTGGTGAAAAAACTCTCTTCCATTCTAGGAGCTGCCCACCTGCTTCAATGTGTTGGGCAGAGCTATCGTGAGCGGGGAGGGTTGCGTGGCGGAGGAGATCCTGCTTCATTACTATACACCATTCTCTTCATCCCAAGTTTCCTTCCAACCAAAGTTATGTGTTTCAGTTATAACTTTCCTGTGGATTTTTATCTCGCTACAGCTATGTGCACAAATCTTCTCTCTTTAGCATGGCATTGTCCTGAATAGCTGGGGTTCTGGAGAGAGACTGCTTGGGTCGGAACCCTGGTTCTATCCAGGTAGCATGTTATTTAACTCTCCCATGCCTCACTTTCCTCACCTGGGGAGAAAAACAGGACCTGCCTCATAAGGTTATAGTGAGGATTAAACAAAAGCATACTTGAAAAATGCTTAGAGAAGATCCAGGCATGAAGTAAATGGTCACTGAATATCAGCTGGCGTTAACTGACCATGCACGAGCCGCATAAGAATGGGGAGATTGCTTTGTCCTTCTCTGTCTCCAGCGCAGTGCCTGTCACAGAGCAAGCTGCTCAATCAAAAAACGACAACTAGTGAAGGAATGAACATTTCCCAAAAGCCTAGATGGTTGTCTATGCCCCTGTGACCTGCTTAATCCCTGAATAAGGCCTTGCAAGGCTGAGCTCTGAGATTCAGAGCATGGGGGCTGCTCTCCAGCACTCTGGACAGAGACAGGAACAGGCAGGCAGTATTGGAGACTGCACGGCTAAGGAAGCAAGCATGGAAGTATCTTGCTTCATTTTAAACAAATGCCAAAGAATTTCTTTTCTTGCTGTTTGTCTGCGTGCTACCAACAGAGTGACAACAGCATCCTGGATGATTGGAGGTTCTGGGTAATCCAGGCTTTACTACTCCGTGGTCAGCACAGAGAATATTTGGGCAGAGAATAAGTGTGTGAAGGTCTTTTGCCCAGAGACCCAGTTTGCTAGTTCCCTATAGACAGACACCCCTGGGCGGGAGCTGCAAACGAGCTTCCCTCCCTCTTGTGTCTCGGAGCCATGTTTAATTTGCATGACTTGCTGTTGAAGCCTGTTTGTTTATTCCCCAGTCTCTCCCTCAGCATGGCTTCACAGCCAGTAAGTGCTCCCTGCACGGTCTGTCTAATGAGCACTTCCCCAAATTGCACATATCTACTGCTCACTGCTGGGTGGGGGGGGGGGCACAGCTTGGCTCCCTGCAGGCACTGGAAACGGGTGCCAAGCAGAAGGCATGAGTCTGCTGTGGCACACAGGTGGCTGCCACCTTGAAGGGCAAGTCATCCCTTCCTGAGCACTGTGACACTCAGTGTTCAGGGGGGCAGGGCAGGGCAGGCTCAGACTGTCACCAGCTGGCTGTGCTCAGGTAGTTATCCAAACCCAATGCCCAGGGAGGGGGTTTGTTAAGGGTGGAAATTTTCAAATGGTCAACTTCTGCTTCTATAATCTGCTTGCTTGTTTAATGTTTAACCAGGGTGTAGTTCTAGGAGATATTCTGTGCAAAATATGCTAATGGCTAACCTCTGCTTCTGTAGACTGCTTGCTTGTTTGATGTGGTTTTAGGCTGAGGCTCGGGATTGATCTCGGGTAACCCTGCATGGTAGAGAGTCAGTCGCCCAGGCTAATAAAGGCTCACAATTCATCTCAATTAGCTCCGTGGGTCTTAGATCGGATTGCACCACAACAGGTTGACTTTGTCCTCAGAGACTTGCTAGCCCAGAGAGCCCCTGCCTAGTCAAATTTTTGCCAGGCTTGAAGACTGCACATTGGGGTCACTCCCTCTTCTCAGCTACCAAGTGCCTGTCTCAAATTTCTTCCTCATTGGACCAGGAGTGACAGAGCAGCAGGCTTCGGTGTGTGTATGTGGCGGGGGAGAGGGGCATGGGTCCAAGGAGCTTGGAAGGATGCCACAATTCTGGGGGCTGGCCACTCAGAATCCTCCAGAAGGACAACTTTGGTAAACTTTCTTGGCCAGCCGAGCCCTGCCCTCAACACTGCGGCCCATTGGTTAGCCTCTGTCTAACCCTTTAGCAGTGTTCCCTGCCTTTTCTGAACTGGCCCCTGGGTAAATGAAAGAAGAGGCCTAGTAGGCTAGAGGACAAGGAGTGGGTGGGGAATCTGAGAAGACAGCATGTGGTCAGGATTTGGAGCGGGCTGAATGGCCAGAGGACCAGCAGACAGTGGAAAGTGATCACAGCGAACCTGCTCCAATGCTAGTGGAACTATTTTCCCTACTCTGCAGCAGGGATGAGGGGACATGCTCACGCTAAGGATGGAAGTGAGGCTTCAGACCTGCACCTTTTCTGCTACAAAACTCAAGAAGTCAAGGGAGGGAGGAAGGAATGGAATGTGGCAGGGTTGAGCAGGGTCTAATTCAGAGGCTCTTGACCTCAGAACAGGCCACAAATCATCAGGAGAGGAGTGGAAGGAGGTGGAAGAGGAATCTGCCTAACTTCTGCTTTTGTTATCACCATAAGGGTCTCCCTTTCTGTGCTACCCAGAGCAAAGACAGGCAGGCAGGCCGAGGGAAACACTGAGAGGCTTTTCTCTGTGTAGTTCAGGTTGCCTTTTAGTCCCAGGGGAAATTCTGAGGCCAGCTGTCACTGACAGATCAAGGTATCCACCCTGGCAAGCTGGGGAGACCTAAGCCCCCCACTACGCTACTGTCTATTCTGCCAGGAGGCAGGGCCTTGTGTCCAGAAACATCTGTGTTGGCCACTTGCTACTTACCCCATCCCATCAAGGCTTGGTGGGTCAGCAGGATCGATGGCAGGCCTGATCTGTCACAGCACTGAGGCCTTGGCCTTAATTTGAGATCTCCTTGAGAGTGAGTCTCTTCTGTAAGGCGTGGCACCATTGGCCGACCAGGACCAGGGCTTGGCTAAACCCCAAGTGGTACAAGGTACAAGGTACAAGGTAGAGAATGGTGGCTCTTGAAAGATGCAACCAGCCAGATTTCACATGTTACTTTTATAGCTCTAGGGAGAGGCTACTGACAGAGCAGCTTGTTGGTACTGGAGGGCACAGAGCATACTATTTACTAACCCACATCAGATTAGACCAGCCCCCATCCCCAAAACAGCCTGGCAGCCTCATGGGTAACGGGAAGGAGAGCAAGAGGCCGGCTTCTCTGCTTTGACCTGTCTTCAGGGCTGACAGCCTTCTGTGGCAGGCAGGGAGCCAGAAGTGTTAGCTAATCAGCCCTTTGTAAAATTCCCACCAATGAGGCTCTCCTAAGGAGAGCTGCTTCCTCTGCACCTACAGGACTCCTGCCAGGGCTGAGGGAGCCCAGTGTGGGCAAGCTATACCCTTGCAACCTGCCAGCTTGATTTGGCAAAAATAGTTTCTGGGTGCCTGCCAGACATGTGGCACCCTGCACCTGCTTCTCCATGCATCCAACCACACCCTCCTCTGCCATCAAACGAAGACCTGGAAACCTCTGGAACACCAAAGACCTTGGTTCAACTCGTGCCTCCGCCACGTCTTTGTGCTGGCTCCTTACCCTCTCAGAGCCTCTCTTCTCAGCTACCGAGTGGAGGTAACACTACCCATCCAGAAGAGAGGCCTGAGCAGACGAAATGAGATGATTGCAGAGAGGCTGTGCTAGGCATCCACAGCTGTTAGGTTGTGAAGTCTGTGCATTTTGTCTTTTTAGATCCAACACAGCATCATTTCCACTTCGGCTCCTCCATGGTTGCCTCTGTGTAAAATCTATTCCCTGAGCTCCAGTGAACAACTAGTGGTAACGCTCTCCCTCCTGACCCACCACAGGCACAGCGGGGCTGTGCCATGGAACGGAAGGATCCAGTCGTGCTTGCTCCCACTCCTCTGGAAGCCCTCCTCTGCCCAGCCCCCACGGCCCCGCTCTCCCCGCACTTGGTACTCGGTGATTATCGCAACTCCGCAACCACAGGTGAGCTCTGAAAGCAACAAGAGCAGGCGGAACCTCTCACCTAGGGGCAGCTTGAAAGAGAGCCCCAAGGTGAAATAAAACCACGTGCCCGCCGCTCTGGGGACACCGATGAATTTACTCTGTGAAACAGGGTGAGGCCGGAACAGCGCTATGAATGTCAGGGGTGGGGGACCCTGAGGTCCTGGTGGGCTCCAGAAGAGGGAGGATAGCAGAGATGCCACATCCCGGAGGGTGCCTTCTCTTGACGGAGATCAGGAGTGAGGCTGCGGTCCCCTGGAAGGCTCTCCTCCTCCCCTGCCTGCCCAGGGACAGGAGAGGCTGCTGTGACACGGAACTTGGACCCCCCGTGACACTGGGCCATGGCAGGTACCCCTTGGGCAGGAGGTGCTCTAAGTCCCCATGGTGTCCCTCACCCTCATCCTTGTATCCCAGGGAACAAGGGCCTGTACTTGGGAAACTGTTCTGAGGACTGGCACCATGGCCCTGAAAATGCTGAAAGGCTGAAAGTGGGGATAGGTGGCCATGAAATGTGAACGGAGGCGCCAATTGCAAAAGGTGATTCAGGGGGCAGAGTGGGCAGGACTGGGTGCTGACTGGATGGATGTGGGGAAAAGAGGAGGTGGAGGAGATAGACTGGGATTCTTACTCAACGCATTGCTGCCCCCTACCCCAAGCCTGGGGCCCTTTCTAGAAACACAGACTCCTGCACCCAGGCCACACAACTTCTGATTTGGGGGGTCTGAGAGAGGCCTTGGGAGCCTGCATTTCTAACAGGCATCCAGGAGGATTCGTGTGTGGCATCTGTGGCATGTACCCTAAGGAGTTCTTTCTGTGAGGCTTATAGAGCAGTTGTGCTTGGGAGAATGGTGGTGCCATTAGCACGGTCAGCTGCCTGGAGATGGCACTTGGTACTTTAGGACGAGGCCTCAGGCTAGCCCTTCTCCGACTGCGCTGTGCATCACAATAACTTGGGGTCTTGCTCAGGGACAATTTCTGATTCAGGAGATCAAAGGTGGAACCAGAGGTTCTGAATTTTGAACAAGCTCCCAGGTGATGTCCACACTGCCACTGGTCTAAGGATGACACTTTGAGAAGCCAGGGCCTCGACAGAGGTTCGCCAACTTCAGTGTGCATTTGCACCACCTGGGGTGGGGTGGGGGCTTGTTAAAACGGATGACTGCCCGCCCCCTCCAACCCCAGTTTCTGATAGAGAAGGTCTGGGGAGGGACCTGAGAATGTGCCTTTCTAACACGTTAGGTGATGCTGCTGGTCCTGGGATCGCACTGTGAGAAATACTGACCTCAACTCAATGTGAGAAGTAAAACAGTATCAAGTAAATGCAGCCCAAAGTATTCCTACATAATACAGATACTTTTTTTTTTTTTTTTTTGGTCAAAGTGCTATCGCTTTATCTATTAAATTCCTAACAAGAGCTTGTTTTCCTATGATCTCTTATTTTCTCTGAAACAGTGGGTGCTTGGTGGGGGGGAACCTAGTGAATTGAGGGTTATGAAAAGTTAAATTCTAGCTTCACTGAAATAGTCTCCCGCCTAGTAAAATGAAGTATCCTAAATATTTGACACTCTCCTCACCTCCACATGTTCCAGGAACACAGTGAATTGCTGTGTAGCATCAAGTGCTTGTGAGCCAGAGGTCAGAACTTAACACTGCTCCCACACCCACCTTCAAGTCACGTGTGATGGCTGCTGGGGTGAAAGAGCTTACTTCTTGGTCTTTACAAGACGGGTGATCCACCATGTCCCATGTTATCGCTCACAGTCAGACTAAATGCCTTTACTTCCTCCCAAACCCTCCCAGGTTCTCCTGGGAACCCCACTTCACCAGGACATGAACAGTCACCCTCTGCCCAGGAGTCCTCGCCTGGCACACCTCAGCACTTCTGACCATGTCTTATCTATGGCCATGTCTTACCTGGTGGTTTAGCATCTGTTTCCATTCATATGTCCCTTACAGTCTGTAAGAAGCCTGAGGTCAAGACCTGCCTCTCGTGCATCTTTATAGCCCCTTTCTCCAGAGACTATCTTTACCTAGGCGGTCTTGTTTATAAATATTTAGAAACTTCCATATATTACTTTCTGGTTTGGAAAATATAGGACTATTCCATATTAGAGAAACTTGTAATTAACTGTTGTCTGAATAAATACTCCAAACTATAAATCCTTTTCTCCTGCTTGGAATTCCCAGAGCAAACAACCCCGTCCTGGCAGGCTTGTTCCCAAGGACCCAGGAAGGCTCCTATCAGGATGAGGGGCATCTGCTGCTATGTATGTGCCGGAGGGCCAGATAGGGGAGGGAAGAGGCCCCTTGACCCGCACTATTTCGTGTTCATCTGGACACAGCCCAGACCTGCAGACATGGAGAGTTTGGCCAGGCAGAAAAAATGGTAACACATGAGGGAGGACTTCCAGACTGAGGGTGCAGGCCATGCAGAGTGGGTGAGGTGGGATGCAGTGGGAAGAGATAGTCAGGTAGCATTAAACCTGTCATCTGCCTGGCTTCATACTCAGGTGAGTGAAGAGCTTATCCCCTCAGCTGGGGCCTCACTGTCCTCACTCCGCCCTGGAAAGTCTGGCAGAGACATGTGTGGAGATGACAGGAGGGAAGAATGTACAGTGAGGTTGGGGGTGTGAGCTGCAAGGGGACGAGTGGCTAGGCTGGCAGAGAATAGATCCCTAAACCTCTGTGGGACAGCTCATGGGAGTAGCTTTCAGTATTTTTTCATCAAGACCCACAGTAAGAAATACATTTTTACATTATGACCCAGTACATATATCTGTGCATGTACATAGTAAAATTGAAATAACAAGTCACTAAGCAGTACTTACCAAGCTACATGTGATGCAGTCCATCACGTGCTGTTCTCAAAGTACTAATTTGACTTTGGGACTCACAAGTGAGTCATAACCGATTATTTGAAACAATTTGCCCTATTGTGTCCCAGTCACTTCAGGGCCTTCCAGGCGTTGGAAATCCTGCTCTAAACAGTTCTCTCAACCAACTGAGCACCTACTGTATGCTGGGTGGCTCCAGAGAGGGACAGGGAGACCCCTCACACACACAGACCACAGGACAGTCTGTACAAGACGGTAGTGACGAGACCACCACACGATACCCAGATATACAATCTGAGGGTATTCAGCCACTAGTGAGAACCAAGGAAAGACAAACAGTACCACCTCCCAGTGGCTGGCATCAAAAAGCAGACGGAAATGTCCCTGTCTCTCCCAGCCTACATGCCCTGTGGAAGTCCCGTCCCTTCTCCCCTCCGTGGACTGGAGCCCTCTCTCCTCTCCCCACATTACGGCCCAGAGCATGAAGGAAGGTTCCTGGAGCCAGGCTGGACGCACATTCTGGGGAAATCCCTTCGGAGTGAGTCTCTGTCTGACGGTCTTGGGGCTTGTGTTCAGCTGCCTATTCTCTACTTACTGAACTAAAGTTTTAAGAGAACTCATGTGTCTTAAATTTATTTCTCAAAAAAAAATTTTTTTTTTTAAATTTCCAACACCCTCTGAAAGCTCCGAAGGGGAATAATAACGCACTTATAAGACGTTCCAAGCCCCTACTACAATTAGTGAGATCTTGCAGGTCAGCTGTAACGGGTGACCTCTGCAAGGCTATTTCCATAATGAACGTCTGCGCTGCCCGCACCTCTTCACTGTGATTACAGCTTTCCTCCTCCAGCCGGGCTCAGAAGGCTGTGTCCCGGCCTTTGGAAAGCATAGGGATCACCCCACATCCCAGAAACTTGTAATTAACTGTTTGAGAATTAGGAACCATCCAAGTAATGAGGATGGATCAGGGAGAGGTAGGAAGCAGAAACGAGGCGACTCCAGCAAGGGAACAATAGTGCCATATGCTCCTTCTCTCGATCCAGAGGGGTGGGTGAGAACACCCAAGGCCTCCCACAGTGGAGCAGGCCCTGGGATCAATGCAGTGCCTTTGGTTGCTGCTGGGCACTTGGAGAAAATCAAGGGTAGGGGCAGTCTCCAGCATCTCTATATCCCCCAGGCCTGGCCCAGGCTGGGCTGCAGAGGACTCTGTCACAGGTTGAGCTGACTGGAAAATAGCCCAGTGGCTAATGTCTCTTTCACCTGGCCAGTGTGTCATAGGCACTTGGCCATAAAGGTTAGGGGAATCTCTTAGAGCCTCAGTGTCTGCAACTGTCAAATAGGGATGAGTACCCTACTGACACGGGCCTGTGCATGAGCCTTCTTGCTAAATTATGATATTTCCAGGTACAGAGTTAGTACTGTCACCGCAGAAAGGCAGAGCTATGTGTATGAGCAAATGAACCAAAATAGCTGATCTTTGCTCTGAGGGCTGTTGCTACTGAGGGATATTGTCAGCCTAGAGGGGAAGGATAAGGAATCGTGTTTCCCTGTACTGCCCGCTCCTTATACTGCTTAGATGCCCACTCCCCTTGCTCCTCTGCTTGGGGGAGAGCCACATTCTAGGGTGGTGGGGGAAGAACCTTCATTTGAAAGTGGAGAAGAAGCTGAAGCTCAGAGAGGTGATGTGTCTTTCACAACTTCTCTGAGCCTCAGTTTATTCAGCTGTAAAAGAATGGACCCCAAACCTCCAAAGGTTAGCTGGGCCCACCTCCCACTCAGCCAGGGCCAGAGTCCTGCCAGCAGCATCCCTGCTAGATGAGATGCTCATCACTGCACGGAGCAGGCTGCTCTCCATCAAGCAGCTCCAAACCACTAGAGAGCTCTTGCTTTTACTCAAATGGCATAGTGGCTGGGAAAGAGCTTATGAAAATAAAAGCATAATTGAGGGGGGTTATTATTAACACCATCAACATTAGAGGCAACATGAGAGAGGGTGAAATGGGGCTGCAGATGGGCTTCCTGAGCACCAAGAAGGCTGAGGGGGGGTGCCAAGAAGGAGGGGTGCAGAGGGACCCTGGTAGGTGCTGGGTTCTCCCTGCAGAGACAAGACAGTGGCTGAAGAGGATGCTCAGGTCCTATGAGACTGAGAGGTGCATAACTGCTTCAGCGGAGAAAAAGAACCATTCCCCCACCTCAGTGAGACCTGGCTCACTGCGGTCTACTGTTTGCAGAAGCACACCTCTGACCTAGAGAGGGAGATGCTCTGGCTCCCTGGGGGAGCATATTTGTATTGGAAGGCACAGAGAGGGTATTCCAAACATGTTTGCCTAGTGGCCCCCGCTTACCAGTGGTGAGGAGTTTGCTGTGAAAGCCAAGAAGGGAAAGCTAGGGACTCAGGTAGGAGTCAATGTATAAAGGGTCCAAGCTGAAAGGTCTTAGAGGCAGCCTAGGCTGGCAGATGGAGAAGCGAGAGCGATAGCTTGTGGCCCAAGCATGGCCCAGCTAGTTCGGAACTCATCTTGGGGAAAGCAGACCTTCTACCTGCCAGGTGAAAGCGAGTGCCCAACCCAGCCCTCAGCAGGTCGCAGGGCCTCATAATGGTTACCTTCCCACATTCAGTGCCCTGTGCTTAGCCATCTCAAACCAAAAAGCCCAGCCCTGCCCTCGTGTCTGTGAAAGTCTGAATCCAGAGTCCTGTGCCTTGTGCTCCGTGAGACCCTGTGAGCCTCACTCAGAAAAGATCTGCGGACAGAGGAAGGTGCAGGGGCCAAATGGGCTGGGTCCACTCACCCACAATCTCGTTCTCCTCCAGATTGATGGTCTCCAGCGCCGGCAGGGTGGTGAGCTGCTCAGGGAAGTCATGGAACTGGTTTCGGGACAGGTCAATGGCCTTGAGATGCTGCAGGGTGCTGACCTCACTGGGAAGGCGGTGCAGGAAGTTCCCTTCCAGGCGGAGCTCTGCCATACAAAGAGAAAGAGAAGGAAGTGTGAGAAGGAAAGCAATCTAGGAACCACTGCCTGACCCCACCCAGGCCAGGAAGGCTGCAGAGAAGCCCCAGGCCAAAAGGAAGTCCTCCCCACCCAGGATCTGATTCCATGTTTATGCAAGAGGAAGGGTAACTCCTGCTTGTGCCTGGGTGGTCTTCCCAGCAGAGCGCCCTGCTCTTGGCTTTGGAATGGAAGGCTCTCCCAACAGAAGCCTGGGCCCAACCAACGGGTCAGGATGTGCTGGCTCCTCACTCAGACAAGGCTCCTCACATCCACAGCTCCCCACATCCCTCCATCTGGGGGACACCACTTCCCACTGCCCTCCTGCTCAAGGGCCACCAGTCAAGTTCTTTCTGTGTCAGATGACCCTGCTCCTCAGCTCAGCCATACCTGAGCAGATGAGCGTGGGTTCTGGCTCCTAGAGCTGACAAGCAACCCATACAAGGACTTATGTGAGGAGGTGGGCTGCACTGGTGGGAGTCCCTCTGGTGGGAACCTGGCCAAGGCAATGCTGGGGTGGTGAGGCCAAAGCTGAAATGCTGTGTTCTACAGAAAGAATCTGGGACACCCACAGCGGCCCTGGGCAAGAAGAGGGGATGAGGGGCAGACACCAAGAGTCAGTGTGGGGGGTAAGAGAAGTAGTATAATGCAGGGCTTAAGAGTGAGGGACCTGGAGCCCCCACTGCCTGGGTTCAAACCCCAATTGTGACACCTACAACTTCACTCAGTTATCTAACGCCATTAGGTCTCAGTTTTCTCATCTGTAGAAAGGGACTACTAACAATACATGCCTCATAGGGTGGTTAGAGGGTTACATCTGTTACAACGGTAAAGCATTTGGCTCAGTGCCCAGTACAGAGTAATCACTCACACACATTATTGTTACTATTATAGCAGAAGGCTGTTACGAAGATTACATGTATGCAAAGGGCTCTGCACAATGTCTGGCACACAGTAGGTACTCAATAAACACTAGGGAGGAAGCTAAGGAAACAGAGGAAGCCAGTTGACATCAGAAGAATGGGGGAGACAGAGAAGAGCACTCACAGGGGCCTTGGTTTCTACTGGTTTCACACCCTGTCCTCATGTGACCTTACAGAGTCCCTCCTTTGTTATGGGACTCAGGTGAGCCTCTCCACCATGTCTGACCTACAGGAAAATGAGGCCTAGAAATGTAACTCTTCTCCCCAGGGCTGGCTTCATGGACGCAGCATAGTCACACAGGATCCCAGGCTCAGAAGGGCCCACACGTGGGGTTGAATGTCCTGTGCTGCCATCTTGGAAATCTGTGGAGGACTGTTCCATGATGTGACTGCTGTCCATCCTGCAAGCTAGACCCACGCCAGAACAGAGGTTGCTTGCTACAACAACCCTCTTAGAGACCGATCATAATTCATGTTCATCTGACATAAATCAGTACCCTCTCCTGCCACCTTCTATGGGCTGGTTCCTAGAACAGGCTGTTGTCCTGACCTGGCCAAACATGTAAAGTAACTTCCACACGTGGTGGCATTCACGTACTAGCACCCATGCCTACTTTCACCCTCTACCCGATTAATTCTTTGACACCTGTCAAGTAGCACAAGTTGCCCAAGACGGGCCTTGTACATTTCCCTTAATAAACTATACTGATTACCACACTGCCTGGCCAGCCTCTTTCTTCAGTCTTTTGCCTTCACGTGGAGGTAGATTTTCAGTCTCAGGGCTTTACTCTGGGTCTGGGTATAGAACCAAGTCTTTATAATTTTATGCTTGAATGCATGTTTTGTAAGTAGCGTCGGGGTCATAGAGTCTCAGCTCATACACCTGGTCCTGACTCCCACCACCTCCCCAGGATGAGTTGGCAGGCTGCTCTCCTGCCCGCCGGCACCCAGGACATGCTGGGCTCCCCCTCTTTGCCCCTGCTCTGCAACTGCTGCAGCCCTCCATCCCCAGCAGGGGCCTGGGCACAGGGAGGGTTAGTCAGGCACATGTGCCTGTGGTGTCTCAGGGTGGAACCCAGAGGCAGCTGACCCCTGGCGCTCCTTTGGGCTGGCAGCACCCAAATATCTTCGTGGGTAGCAGCTAGTCTTGGCAGGAGGAAGCCTCTTGCTCACCCCTGCCCCAGGTACTGAGAACGACCCGAGGCAGAGGTTTAAAGATCCTTGGGATTCCTGGCTGGACCTCAGCACATCCCACCCCCGGCCAGGACAAAGTGTAGTGGTCTAGCCTGTGGCAGGAACAGTCAGGCCTGAGGGTACGCACACAGGTGCCCTTCATCGTGGGGAGCAGGGGAGGACCCTAGGCACGGGCTGAAGCCCACATTTCCTCCCTTCCTCCTCCAGCCTTCCTGAGTCTGGCTTGAGTGGTCTTTCTGTCCCATTCAGGGCACCCTCTGAAAATAAGTAATAAATCCAAATGCTATAATTTCATGAGACCATATATGAGTCAAATGCTCTAATATTTGCATTTAAAATTGGCATTGGATAATATAAAAATGAATGGTAAAATTTGTACTAACGATTTGAAGTTTGAATATTTTCCTTACTCAGAAGGACATTAAATAGCAAATAGAAAAGCACTCTCCTGCTTTGTGAATGAGGGTTCCGTATTTTCATTTTGCACTGGGCCCACCAGATCTGTGCCGGCCCACTCCTCCCTCTGCATCCTCCAGGATGCAGCCCTGGGTTGTGGGTGATGAGCCTTTCAGAGGTCCTAACAGCCTCTTCTGTAGTGAGAGCAGAGCCCTGCCTGAGGACCCCCTGTACTCACACACTCGAATGCCAGCCACCCTGCAGGTCTCCTGCTGTGCGACCCTGGGGCTCTGGCAAATGGGAACAATCTGAGTCATCTTTGTTCCCTGCATCCAGCTCCCTGAGGGGGACTTTGCAGAGGTAATGATGACTCTCCTCCTCTCCACAGGAGGCAAACAGCTAACACAGGCTCCCTGAGGGGGCCTGGCCTGCCTCTCATTCCCATCTCAGGGGCATCTTGAATACAAGCCTCCATCAGCAGAACCACTGCTCCCCCACACAAACCCAGGACACCTCCAGCAGCCAGGTACTTAGACACCCATGCCTTAAACCCGAAAACACCCCTATCCAGATCACAATTATAAGGGCAGTGCTGTAAAATGAAGACAGTTCCAAACCCTTTCGATAGGATTGCCGTGAATTTAAATGAATGAGCTCATGAAAACGGCTTTGAATAGTACTATGCACATAGTAAATCCTATGTTAAGCATGTGAGATAGACAGAAGGATGGATGGATGACAGACAGATGGCAAACCATGCAGGGAACCTGGTGAAACCAGTAATCCAGTTAGTACTGAGTTCCCTCCTGGACTTGTACTTCTAACTGCTCACACTTAGAATTAGAAAAGAAAATGTTCTTTGCCTGAAGCTGTAATGAACGTGAGACCATTCTTTGCTGTTTAGAAAGCACCTGCAGGGTTCCAAGGCCTTTGGGGAACAGCTATTTGGAGTACAAAGCAGCAGGGAGCTAATAAACACGGCCACAACACTACAGACCGCAAGCACGTGAGCTTGTGGGGTCTCAGAACCTACTGGCTCAGTCCCTCCACACTACGAAGACAGACCCCGCAGCTCAGGGGGCACCAAGAGTAGCTACTGTAAGGGCAGGGAAGAGACTCTCCCCTCTCTCAATTTTTAGCATGTTCAGAATTGTTATTTAAAAAAAAAAAAAGTGACCTTTTATCAAATCATTTTGGGCCTCAGCCTAATCACAGCCCCAAAGCAGCTCAGAACTGTGAGCAGCCTCCGGCCCCAGGGGCAGCTGCGAGAGCCTCGGTGTGGTGTGCAGCTTGCAGGTCGGGGCTCGTGGGGCCATAGAAGCTGACAGGAGGTGCTCTCAGAGGTCTCAGAGGCCTCGCCCAGCACCCTGCCTGGCAGCCTGCTCCCACCTCGGGAATGCTGAGGGAGCATCCCTGACTGGTGGGAGCCTCGCTCACCCCGCTGTCTCTGCTACTCAGGCAGGAACGTCTTGCCATCAGTCAGCTGGGATGGTGGAGACAGCCATCTATCTAATCTGACGAATGAATGCTGGAAGGCTCTGCCCAGTGTCCTGGAGGCAAGAACCGACATGACCAGTCTAAGAAAGCTCTCAGCATCTTCACCCTTGCTCAGGGTAGCATGTTTAGGATCATTCCTGGGGCTGGTTGAGGGGCCACAACATCCTGAACAGAGGCACCCAGAATGACCAGAGAGGCTTTCTTTCCTGCAGCTCAAACAGGCTTGTCTTGCAGGCTGACAGGCGCTTGCCACTCATGTTCAGGTTTTAGGGAATCATGTTAAGGTGGGGGTGGCCTTCTGCCTGGTTTTGAAGTTCCATAAATAATAAGCCCAGGCTAAAGAGCCTTTGACTCTTCCCAAAAAATAACTGATGTCATCCACAACTATGACACAATCCCACCTGGCTCCCACATGCCAACGGAGGGCTCAGCTGAGTCCCCATGGGAGAGTGCCGGGGGTCTGAGCACAGCTGGGTGTCATTGTCCGACTAGCCTCCCCAGGGCTACACACTGAACCTTATTCTCACTTTCCCACTCCTGGTAATGCCCTGAGAGGCTCTGGACTAGGTCAGGAAAGGTGTTAGAACAGGTCAGGGTTGGACTCCAAAGATAATGACTGAAGCCACGTTATGAAGAGGACCCAAGCCAGAACAGGAGCCTCTTAAGGGCTAGCATCAGTGTGGTTCAACCTGTATTCCATGTGCCTAGTATGAGGCCTGACACAGAGAGGGTGCTCAGGAAAGGCTGGCTGAATGAATGAATGAATGAATGAATGAATGAATAGACAGCCAAACGGATTTGCTATAGGCTGGTTTGACCACAAATTCCCCAAGTTCTTTCTGCTGTTCCCTGGCCAGGCACAAGGCTAATCCTGCAGCAGGTGTGTGTCTACGTTATGTGTGGTCTGTCTGTCTATCTTTTAGCTGAGGGAAGAGGTTACCCCCAACACCTTGGGGGTACATCCCAAATACTGCAAAGGGTATACTTATACAGAAAATTATTCTTTGTTTATCTGAAATTCAAATTTAACTGAGCGTCCTGTATTTTATTTGCTAAATGTAGGAACCCAATGCTGGTGGTCTCATGCCCTAGACTCAAACACCCCTTCCAGGCTCTGCCTACCTAGCTCTGCCTTCTCTGGCCAATCTAGGACCACCCATGCCCAGACCCTCCTGAAAACAACAAACATTATTACCAATCACCTTTCAGGGGCTGGGACCATGCTAACTGCTTTCCCTGCATGGTCTCCTGTAAGTCTCATGACCACCCACAAGGTCGACATTAGTATCACCCCCATTCTGCAGATAAAATGGCTGAAGCTTAAAAACATTCAGTACTTAAGGCCAAATTCTGCAGCGTGGTACATGGCTGAGATGGGATCTGAATCCAAGTCCTCTGCCTCCAAAGACTACATACAGCCCAAGTGCACTTTTTCCCATCCCCTAAGTCACACCACAGCTGTGGGAGGCATGCAGATAGACTTGAGAGAGGGGAGAAGGGGTCCACCCATTTTGGGGTGCTCCTCTCCTGCAGCCACAGATACTCCTGATGTAGAATCAGAAAGCTGCCCCACACCCACCCTGCGTAGCCTCTCTTCTGAGCTCTAAGCCCTTCCAGTAAGGACCAATTAACGCGACCACCTAGATGTCCCTGGAGATGGCAAACTCAGCAGGTCCACAATGTCACCCTTCACCTCACCCCTGCCAGCTCTACCTCCAAGCACCTTCTTCCTGACTCTCCCATCTGGGGCACCAGCCCTATCCCCCCAAATCTGCCAAGCCTTACACCTCTCTTCACCATTTCCAGAATCCTCCTTCCCCAAAGAAGGGCCTCTGTACTTCCCACACTCGGGCCCTCGGGCTCTCGGGCCCTCTCACCTTGACCACCTCTGCTAGCCTCCTCCCTGGCCTCCTGCCTCCAGTCCCCTCTCCAATCAACAGTGCACACTGGGGTCCATTCAACCTCATGAGCTCACAAACCTTCAGTGGCTCCCCAAGGCCTCCTTCTCAGGCATTCAACGCCATTTGTGATTGGGCTTCTACAGCTCTTCCAGATCTAGCAGTCATACCTGAGCCTGTGTCCCAGGCTGTTCTGGAAGGACTTCTGGTGGGATCTTGATCAAAGAGACATATCACAAGAGAGGATAGGACGTACTACATCATCTTGCCGGGTGCCAGTGTGGTTCTACATCCCATAAAGAAGTGGTAACCACAGTTAACTTTTTTGTTTTTTAGGACCTACTATGTGTCTGCACATGTCAGCAGTGGCGGCTAATTACCTCATTAATCCTCAGAACAGTTCTGCAAGATTTGTCTCATTCTGCTCCATTTGACAGAAGCAGAGCTGTGGCTCAGAGAGGTTAAGCAACTCACTCAAGATCACACAGCCAGGTGGCAGAGAAGCTGGGATTGGGATGACCCAGGATGACCTGATGTTGGCCACAAAGTATATGACAAAGGGGCTGGTAACAAAGGAGATGGGAGGGACAGATGTGGATACTCACTGAGTGACACTATCAGGCAATGTATTAGTTGTTCAAGAAATCTCATCCAGTCCTCCAAACAAAGTCCTACCCAATTTATGGATGAGAGAACTGAGGCTTACAGGGGACAAGTAACCTGCCCACAGTGACACACACCCAGCAGATGCATGCCTGGTGGCCAGATGGCCCCCATGTTCTTTGAGATTCATAGATAAAGGAGGGGGAATGGAATGACAGCCCCATTTCCTCTAGGAAGTGAGGTAGAGAGGGGACCATCTTGACACCAAGATGGGGGGGGAGCTGCGTGGAACTGAGGGGCAGCAGAGAAGCTGCGGAGTCTTAAGACACTTTCCCTGTGAAGCCCAGTTTGCACATCCTCAGGAACAAAGCCCAGCGTGAGCCGCCCTGCTGGGAGACATGCTGGCATCAGTGGGGGAGGCGGCTCCTCTGGGTCTCCACCACTGGGGAGCTGGAACGCTTTTCATCTGGCTGATATCCTTTTAATAAGTGCTCAGTGTGTCCTGCCAGGTCTTTTTCTCTGCCATTCAACAGCCTTTTTCTACGTCTCTGTCTTGTTCCAGCCATGACTCAAAGGCTCTGCAAATTTCCTTCCCTCACATGCTCCTAAAATGAACATAATGCCGAGGCTTGTGCATGATGACAACAATGCTCTTAGGTGTAGGGGAAAAGCAGAAAGGCAGAGACCCTCTCTGCCCAGAATGCTCAATACATGTTCCTTGAGCTGATGCTGAAACTACTGAACAGAGGTTATGGGCTCAGTAGATGCAAAGACCTGCCCCTAATCAAATCCCCGCTTACTCTCCAGCTCCCAGTCACCCTGGGCAGGCGCCCTGCTTCTATAGCCTGGGTTTTGTTTGTTTGTTTTTTACTGTAAAATGATTTTGTCCTTTCTCTTTCATACACCTTAGGAAAGGAAGGATTAAATGTTTATTGCGCACCTACTATATGCCAAGTACTGTACACATGTCATCTCCTTTAATTTTCATAGCAATTCATCTCTTTTTCAGTTTGAAAAACTGGGAAGCTCAGAGAGGTGAGGTGATTTACCCGACATTGCACAGCTGTTAAGTGGGGCAGCTGAAATTTGAGACTAGATCTGTCTGGCTCCAAAGACATGGGCTGCCTCCAAAGAGGCGGGCAAAGGACTTTATAAGCAGAGATAAATCAAGAGAATGATGGCCCTGAGGTTGGAGAGGCTCAGAGCCTGACAGACCCATGGGAGGCTCATTCCTCCAATGTCAACTCCCTACATTCTGCCGCCAGGTGTCAGAAGGCCAGGACTGCCCCTTCACACCGCACATTTAATTAAAAAGTGCCAGGAACCAGGGCATTCCTGCCCCCAGAGGTGTTTGCTCAAGAACCATCCCAAACAGCAGGCTCTTTTTCCTAATCTCTTTTGACCTACGTGACTTTCTGGTTTGATTCCATCTGGTCAGTCCCCATTCTGGAAAAGGGCAACACTCACTCCCATCCAATTACAGACTATTTGCTCACTAAGTGATCCATCCCAAAGGTACAAGATTCTCTCGACAAACTCGGTCTGGGCTCCTCGGTCACTGTCCTTGGGAGGAGGAGGCCAACTCTGGACATGACTACACAGGTGGCCTGTTACGTAACAATACGTATAGCTAAACTTCTGGAACACACACCACACTCTGGTACTCTCTCTCAGTGTTTGTTACCATGTTTTGTGTCAACGGAATCCTTACGACAAGGAGTGTAGAAAGAATTCCATTTTACAAATCAGGATGTTAGAAGCGGCAGAGTCAGTTTCTGACACCAGGCTAGCCTGGCTCCCGGGTCCATAAAGCTGTTAGCCACTCTGCTTATTGACTCTCAATACCCTGACATATACAAGGCTGCTTGGGTAGCTACTGGGAATGTTTGCAGCTGGTTCATCTTGGAAAAGCTTCAGAAAGGTGTACTGCTTAAAATGAGATGTTGCTGAAACTTGTTATCACCAAGGGAAATATTCGTTATCACTGTTTAAATATTTTTTCCTCACTGTGCACAGACCTCTGGGGCCTTGTTTGTGCTGGAAATTATTTTCTCAAGAAAAGTCACGGTTCAGTCCTTAATCACTACTGAAGGTGGCAGGTGGCCTAGCACTCAATCATGTGAGCAGTGCTGGTAACTACGAGAGAAAGCAAACGCTATCCCAAATCTAAAGACAAGATGTTGTTGTTTTAAGCCACTGAGATTTGGGATTATTTGTACCTGATACAAAACTGGCCTATCCTGACTCGTACAATTTAATTTTAAATGCATTTTCTGCCTACAAAAGCAGCGCAAGCTCATTGTAAAATTACAGATATCACAAAAATATGGAACATGGGAAACAGAAATCCCAGGTATTCCTACCCCAAGAGAGAACCAATGTTGTTTCGTGTGCATTCTTTCATATACATGCTCAGAGACAGATGGATGGAATGGATAGACATTGTTTCAACAAAACCAAAAATGTATTCATAGACTATATACTCTTTTGAAACCTACTTTTTTTTCACTCAATAAAGCTTAGGCGGCTTTTCAAGTACTTTCTTGGTGTCTCCTTCTCTTGAGATCATTGCTCTAAAGATGAAGGCACTTGTGGGTATGAAATCGCCCCCTGCCCGTTTCACATTCCCCAGGGACGGCGCTTTCTGAAGTCCAGCTTTAATTTAGTGGCAAGCTCTAAGAAAAAGCTCAGCTGCAGGGAGGAGGGGCTGACTCTGCCTGAAAGGCGGCCTCTCCCCCAGTGCAGCTTTTCTGAAAAGCAAAAGGCACAGAGCAGTGGCTGGGTAGGCAGGGCTATGCACCCTTCAGTTCAGCTTCTTAATTGCATTAGGGTAATCAAAGAGGCTGCACTGAAATCGGGAAGAAAGGGGAGGCTTTCTCTCGCTGAGCTTCAAAGGGGGCTGTGTCAGCCTGCTCCAGTGAATCAGATGCCTGCTGCATTCAGAAAGTGTTGAAGTGCTGGGCCCGCTGGGGGAGGGTTTCCAGGAAAGTGCTCTTCTACCAACCGGAAGTTTAGCTCCCTGGGTTTGGGGCTTTAACCAAAAATAATGAAAACTAGCATCTGTGGAGGACTCCTACATTCCAGGTACTTATTCTAGGAGTTTACACGCAAACATCATTAGTGATTTTATTATAACCCATTACCACCAGTTTACACAGAGATAAAATAACTCGTCCAAGGTCACACAAACCCCAGCTTCCCCCTAGATATTTGACTTTCCTCTCCCAACACCACAGCCAGGATTTAAACCCCAGCCAACCTCTCCAAGATAAATGGGCCATTCTTGCACCCAGCTTTTTCCAGTGCTGTTTCTCTAATCCCTGTAGTGCCTGTTCTCAGGGTAGATACTCAGCAAATGCCAGCTTATTTAGTGCTGAATGAATGAAGGGGGAAGAACCAGGAGGATCTGGTTCTGGTCTAACTCAGTACTTGTCCTTGGGCCCATCCTTTCTCTGGATGGCCTCGTGAGAAGGTTTTCCCTGCCCATTTACAGCAGGCTGTGAGGACGAGTCGAGAAAGTGTTGAAAGGCAAGATGCGCTGCAAAATACAGATATTTATTAAGCACCTACTTACTCCACATTCATCCCTGTACTTGGACATGAAAAGAGTCATCTTTGAAAAGTAAAAACACTCAATAAATTTCTGTCAGAGAGGTACAAGATTTATGAGACTTAATCCTTGGAGGATGGGGCCTTTAGTGGAAACAGGATTGAAAGCTAACATTAAAGGCAGAAATCAAAAGGGAAAATGAAAGAAGAAGGCAGATGCAGTTGGGACACGTGACTTGCAGGAAAGTCACAGTGATGCCATAACAGCCTTCACTCACTCACTCAGCCCACACGACTCAGCACCTACCACAGGGCAGGCACTGCGTGACCGTGGGGAAATTGTAGTGACCACCAGATCCCTACCTTAAGAAGCTTACACACCAGTGGGGAGAGAAAGTAATAAAGAAGAATAAATAAGTTTATATCAGATGGCTTAGAAGGCATTTAAGGTCCGAGTGAAAGATGAGAAAAAGCCAGTTGGTCAAAAAGCCCAGGGGAAAGCTAGCAGAAGAAAAATAACAAGCACAAAGGCCCGAGGTAGGAAAAAACTGGAACACAATCAAGGAACAGAAAAGAAGTCACTGTGCCTGGAGTGGGGAGAGAGAAAGGAAAAGTGATAGAGAGGAGGCTGGAAGCAGGTTACTCAGGGCCTCAGAGACTTTGAGAAGTTAGTACATTTAGTCCCAGTGAGATAGGAAGCTAAGGAAAGTATCTTGAGTATGAGTATGCATGGCCTAATAGGTTTGGGTCGATTTTCTATCCTGGAAACTCGTGTATTCGTTCTAGATGTTTGTTTTGTTTTTATTTTGCAGATTCTTTGGGGTTTTCTATGCAGACAATCATGTCATTTGCAAATAGGGACAATTATATTTCTTCATTTCCCATCGATATGCCTTTTATTTATTTTTCTTGTCTTATTGCAGTGATTAGAACTTTCCAAATTAGAGGAGACATTTTTGCCTATTCTCAATCTTACAGGGAAGCATTTTATCATTAAATCTGACATTAGCTATAGGGTTTTGCTAAATGTTCTTTACCAAATTGAGGTATTTCCCTTGTATTCCTATGCTTAGTTCGCTGAGAGGTTGTTTTTGTTTTGTTTTGTTTTGTTTTGTTTTAAATCACAAATAGCTGTTGCAATTTGACAAGTGCTTTTTCTTTGTCAACAGTGGTGATTGCATGATTCTTCTTTAACCTTTTGTATGATAGATTACAGTGACTGATTTTCAAACGTTGAGCCAGCTTTGCATATCTGAAAATATTGATAAATCCCACTTGGTCATGACATATAATTCTTTTTATGAATTGCTGGGTTTAATTGCTAATATTTTGCTGAGAATTTCTTTGTCTTAGTTCATGTGAGATATTGGTCTGAGTTTTCTCTTTTTTTGGTACAGTTTTATCTGGATTTGAAATAAAAGTAATACTGGCTTTGTGGTATGGATTAGAAAGTGTGCCCTTCTCTTCTATTTTCTGGAAGAGACTGTAAAGATTGACGTTAATTCTTTTTTAAAAGTTTGATAGAATTCTCCAGTGAAATCATCTGGGCCTAGAGATTTATTTTTGGGATCTTTGTATTTCTGAATTCAATTTCTTTAATGGTTGTAAAACTATTCAGAGTATCTATTTCATCTTGTTGACTTTTGGTGATTTTCAAGTAACTGGTTTATTTCTTCCAAGTTGTCAAATTTATGACTGCAAAGTTGTTCACAATAGACCTGGTAGGTTTTGAGTTTAAATCAAACCATGGAACTGCTTCCAGGGCCCCCTCACCAGGGGAGGGCAAAGAAAGCAGGTTCCGTGGGGTAGATGCCCCCACAGCTGTCAAAGTCCAGTCTTGCCTAATTCCTGGGGCTTTATGTCACCCCAAACCTAGGGACTCCAGGCTTTCTCCGCTGTTTCCATTTCAAAGGAAGAAAAGGAGTGTGCCAATAGCCCAGCCACCTGATTGGCTCATATGCTGAGTTTCCGACTGAATAAAGCCTTAGCCAGTTCTAGCTTTGCTTTCTTCCTGGGAGTCACACACATTCTTTCTCATTGTTGGGTTTACAACAGTACCCAGGATCCCTCTACCCTCTTTCTTGAACAGAGAGGGCAGAGATTCTCTGGTCCTGGGGGCTGCATTAGGGGGCTCCACATATTCCTTCCTGCTCTCTTACGCCAGAATTCAGAGTTGAATAACCTGGGCTACCAGAACTGGCAGGAGTTCTGGGAGAAGACCCTACTTCATCTCCCTCCCAAGACTTTCCCCAGCCTGTGAGCAGCCCATCATGATATTCCCTTATTTATTGCCCTACTGAATGAACTGTGGTTTCCGGTGTCCGTTTAATGAACCTCTCCTTCCCAAAGTTCTTTTTATTATTTCCACATCACCCTTATCTTGTACAACTGCCAAGACTGACTCAGAGGCCTTAGACTGACCCCAGTGGAGACAGGAGGCTGGCCTGCAGTGATTACGTAGCCAGCTCCAAAAAAACCTGCCCACTGAAGATCAATCTGTGCCTTAGCCGCAACCCGCATATCTATGAGCAATCATGTTCCTGCCTGCAAGGGCCCCCATGAAAGGCAAAGTCAGTCAGTCAGTCAGGTGGGGCAATAAGTGTCTTTCAAATGGCCCCGTGCTCAGCACAGAGACAGCTGCTGCCCATAGGGGACAGAGGGGCAAAGAGACAGGTGTGAAGTTTCCAAAAGCCACACTGACAGGGTGGACAGGGGGAAGGGATGAAGAAACTCTTCTAACCAGGGTCTGTCACAAACTAAAACTCAGTACTATCCATTCTGTACTATCCCCACAAGAAGAATAAGGCAGCTGTCACTGTCCTGACATGGACCAATTTCTAAAATATATTGCTAAGTGAAAAAGGCAAGTTGCAAAACAGTGCATACCCTCTAATCCCATTCGTAGTTATAAAGGAGCTCTGGGTCTGGACCCACAGTCCCAACCCCTTCTTTCTCACCATGTGTCCTCGGGCAAATTACTTATGCTCTCTCTGCCTGAGTTTCCCCATCCAACAAAAAAGAGGCAGTGTCAGTACTGACTTTACAGAGTTGTAAAGGCTTAAATAATTTTATACTTGCAAAGTGCTTACAATAGTACCTGCCCATGGTGGTACACTGTTGATGCTACTGATATTAAATACACTTATGTTAACATTGGCATAGAGTAAATATCACTGGAACTGCTTACAGTGGTTGCCTCTGGGCAGGGGAATGGGATTCTGGGGACAGGAGTAAGAAGAAGACTTCTTTTTCCCTATTACCTTTTTCAAACCTCAGAATATTATACTGTGCGTACCTACCACCTATTCAAACCAAATAATAGGAACCTGTTTTCACATGAAGACTTAGAGCTTTATAACTAGAGAAATGCAAGGGAAGTGGGTAAGGAGAGCTCAGGGGAGATGGAAACTCTTTTACATCTCAGAGCCAGGAGCAAAGACCTCTGCTTAGAGCTTGGAACAGGGAAATAAAGGGCAAGCGTGAAGTTCCACAGCACACAGCGGGAAACGTTAGTGTGGGTCCTGGAGGACTGGGGCACCGGAATTTATGCAGAGTTGCAAACAATGTCCCAGTGTTCCAGGTATGAACATTTGTCCTGGGCCAGGTAGGCAGAGGGGTCCCCTAGAGTCTACTGATTTCCAGGGTCATCAAGACGCAGGATGGAGATGTTCTCCTTTATGTGTGGCAAGGGCACCTCTCCAGGCTGCCTCCAACTTCCCTCCAAAGGGAAGCTATTTCATTTATTCCTGACACTTCCGAAAAAAGATATAATTTGGTTTAATAAGAACATGTAAGTTAAGATAATAAATTAATAGCATGTGGGATTTAAATACTTCTGTCAAGTAATATTATTATGCCCACTTTAGGATGAGAAAGTAGAAACTCAGAGTGAGCCAATACTTTGCTCAAAGTCACACAACGTGAAAATACCAGGGCGAGGTTTTCAGAGTCCAAGGTAAACTATTTCCTCACAGTTCCCAGCACAGTGGCCTGAAAACAGCGGGCACGCAAGAGCTAAGCAAACAAAGAATGATAAAATGGCCATCCATCAGTGCTCGGTTAGTAAACTAAGAAGGCTACTGTGCAGGCTGTTTCTACCATTCCTGTGCCTTTTGCAGTGGGATTTTGCAGCAACTCCCATCAAGAGGAGAGTCTAGCTCCCCACCTCTTGAATTGGACTGGCCTTGGGAGCACTTTGACCAAGAGAATGCAGCAGAAATGGTATTCTGGAACTTCCAAGCCCAGGCATTAACCACCCATTTTCTTCCTCCTGGAGTCCAGCCACCGTGCTGTGCCAGCCAAGCAGATTAGAGGCCACATGGAGGGAGGCCTTGGAGGATGAGGGACCTCCCTCTTCCATGTAAGTCTCTCTTGCCATGTAAGGTAACATAGTCACAGGTTCTAAGAATTAGGATGTGAACATCTCTGAGGGACAATTATTCTGCTGACCACATGGTGGGAAGTCATTCCTTTATCCACTCAGTACTATGTGCCAGGTACCACGTGAGGCAGTGCTGGGGATGCAGCTGTGCCCAGGGCTGTGCATAGGTTAACCTGTTCAGTCTTGCAAAAGCCCTATGGGATAGAGACTATTACCAGTATTATTCCATTGTACCAAGGGGGAAACTGAGGCACAGAGCAGTTAAACAACCTGCCTGTGGTTGTGGAGCTAATAAGTGGCAGAGAGCATCAGTTCAGGGCACTGACAAGAAATAGATGACACACTCAAATTAGGGTAATTAAAGGAGGAAGGTTATTTGCAACAAAGTATTTACAAAGATATGGGAGGCCCTATGAGAACCTCAAAGGATCCTGCAGTAACTCAGGGTTAGAAGCAGGGAGCTGTCACCAACCAGACGACACTATAAGAAGAGTCGGGTACAGACTTCCTTGAGAGAAGTGACCTCCAAATGAGGAGCACAGCCAGCTGGAGGTGGACCTCAAGGGAGGTAGCCAGGAGAATGAATTCACTGATCTTATTCTCCTCTCCTTCCCTGATCTCCTGCTGGGATCCTCAAAGGATGAAGATAACCATAGCTAAGGGTAAGAGAAAGCTAGGATCAGCATGGAGAGTGGATCCCGAGGGTGAAGGGAAGATGTCGTGCCCTAGAATGGGGCTCGAACTCGGCATCTGTGCTCCAGACACCAAACGACCCAGCCTCTCATCTTGTGGGTCTAGGTTCAGAATGACCACAGGGAGGGCTGCTCCTTACCTCTTGGTGGGTCCCAGTCTCAGGGTGATGTCAGTGCTTGATAACTTCATAGTATACACCAACAAATTTGAAATGCTCATCTCCGCTGGTCTTGGCAGTCCATCTTCGGATTCTAGCTGAAGGCCATGACACTTAAATTCCTTTAATTCTCTGCTAGGGAGGGCTGACCCACTGACCTCAAGCATACACACAGGGGTCATGAACAACCTGGCCTTTGCCCACCAAGGTCAGCCAAGTAACTCCAGGGCCAGATGCCCTTGAGGACTGATGACAAAAACTGATGCAGAAGGCTAAGCTTCATCACTGTCTCAGCATCAGGTAGAACTCTTGATCATCAGCAATTAGCAGCTACCCTCATGGATGACTCAGGTGAGACAGACCCTCCCAGACCTGGCTATTCCACTGGCGGGTCTGCTGAAGGAGCCAGAAAACGTATACCCATCAGAGTAGATCTTCTGCCTGATCCCAGACTGAAACCAAGATATCAGCATCCAAGTGATAACTCAAAGCTTCATGTCTGCCCCACTTTCCCAGCACCACACTTCTCTCTCTCCCTTCATCTACTGAGTGCCGCCAGCCAAAGAAAAGTAACCCAGTGGGCTGGAGCAAAGTAGGAAGTGAGAGAAGAACATGGGACTTTGAGTAAATGTCTGCTGTGTCACCTCTCACATTATAAGATGGCTATCTGCTTATACACTTGTCTTCCCTGAGAGACCACGGGCTCCTCAAGGACCAGGTCTAGGTGTTAGTTTTCATATCCTTCCCAAATGTGGGATGCTACAAGGATCAAGTGAGATGCATTAAAAATAAAAAAATCCTCATCATGGAGCTGGGAAGGCTAAGCACCTAGTGAATTGGGGCTCTCTGTTCACGCCCATGGCCATGCCCAGAATGGATACTCATGAGGAACTGCTGAAGTGAGTTGAAAGGCAGGCTGTGAGAATCTGAATATACACACAGACAACTGCCAGACCAACTATAAAAATAGAACTCCAACCCACAACCTGCAGCAACCTGCCCAGGAAACCAGCCCATTAGGTACAGTAACCAGCCTACGAAGCTAGTCAGCTATAATTCAGACTTGTGGGGAGTCAGATTGCTGTCTCTACTGATAATTCAGGAAACCAAACAAAACCCCCTGTAACAATTGACCCCAAATGGCCAGGACTTGATTGCTGACAGTTTCCCTAATTTTTGTCCCCACTTCCAACTTAGCATCAATCAGAGAAAGCCAAATATACACCCTAATCAATCACATAGCATGCTCTTCTGCTAGCTGGACTGACTCAAGCTTCCCTAGGCCAACAGCCTCCAATCAGACCACACCTGACGCCTCCCCAACATTCACTATAAAGCTTTCTCACACTTCTGTGTGCCTTTGAGTCTCTGCCAAATACAAGCACACTGGCTGACTCCCTTGCTGGTGCAACTCTGAATAAATAGAACCCACTAGTTCTCATTCATGTATTTTTCACTATTTTCTGCAGGTGTGTCTCATATACCTCTGGCCTGGCAAGCCCAGGACACGCTCAGTAAAAAGAGCTGAATGACTTGCATTGGAAGGAAATGGGGAGACAGGAACATAGGTGAAAGGGGACAGAAGAACCACAGCCAGACCCACCTGGTCTTGGACTGATTCCACCTGTGCCATCATTCTTCTCAGGTTTTGCTTCAACTTGACATAAAATGGGTGGAAGACATCAAGGAGCTAGAATCATTTAAAGATGACCCAGATCTGAGGCTACCATAAGCCTTGTAGGAGACAGTCCCCAGGGCACTCATAGGAGACAGCTTGGCAGGCAGAGGGTACACAAATGTCTGTCTTCCCAGCACCAAGGCAGCCCCCCTCCTCTGTCAAGAACCAAGAAGATGCTAGCAAGCTGTAAGGAGCACAAAAAGCCTATTCAAGCCTCCTCTTCACACATAAAAGAGGAGGGTTTTTCTGTTTGGAAGAGAAACTACAACAAAGGCTGGGGCCCAGAGCTATTTCTGTGAAATCCAATTACTGGGCACACCACAGCCTTCCTTCTGTCATCAGAGGTAGTGGGGCTGTCAGGAGCCACAGGCAGCACAAGAGGGAATTCAAACTGCATCCTTCAACAGATCGGTAATATATTATGACAAATATATTTTCCACAGCTGAGGCATGAATGCAGGGGCTCTAAACGCAATTCTCAGACACTCGCATGGTGCTCCTGGAGAGGGCCTGCTTACTCAACCCACAAGGCACCACCAAATGTCAAGTCCTTTGAAAATCCTTGCTTCCACACCCACTCCACTGCCTGTGCCACCCTCAGGAAGCATTCGTTCCTCTTCCCAGCAGTCCCAGTGTTTTGTCCACACCAGTACCTCAGCCCTTGGAGACTGTTTCGCAACCCTGGACTCTTTCAGAGAGAAGAAGCCTAGTCTACTGACCTTCGTTTGCAGGGATCCAGACACAGGTCTGGAACATGGCTGGTTGCTCAAGGGAAGGTCGAATAAAGAAAAGCACAAATGAACCCTCCTCTCTGCCAGATTGTGCCCCTCCAAGGGTCCTTAGCCAATCCCCACCATCCATTTTCTATATTTCTATCCTCCTCTGGAAAGCAAGCGCTCAATTCCAATTGGCTGGATACAGCTCTCGAGGACTCCTGAAAGGCAGGTGGCCTAGAAAGGCAGCTGCGGCCTGCGTCATGGGCAATCAGGGTGTACTGCTCTGAAGCCCAGATAAGTCCCTTCGCTCCCCGCCCTTCTTTCTCCATCCATGAAATGAGGTGGCAGAGACAGTGCTAATATTTTATGGGAGAGTCAGTCTCTAACTGGTGGTCCACAGGCTAAACCTAATGTTTTATCACTTTTATACTACATAAAACCTGGTAAAATCCACATAAAAATCCATATTTCCAGCTTCGATTGAATAAAACATTAGAACAATCTCGTGACACATCTGGCAGAAGCTGAGCAGGGCATGTACTGATTTGCCAAAGTCCCCACCACTCTCTTTTGTCATCTGCCCAATCTGAGTCATTCATTTCTTACATGCTCTCTCAGGTATTTGTGCGTATAAACCTGAACTCTTCTACACCTTGGCTGCTGGCAAGGCTTAGAATGACTGACATGGACTTTAACAGATGCCGAGGCCCAGGCCTACACCCAGACATTCTGATTCATCTGATGTGGAGCAAAGTTGAAGGCAACTGTGTTTGCAGAAATGCTGCTCAGATGATTCTAGTTTCAGCCGGGGCTGAGAGCTGCCCGTCCAAGGGGCCTACTGGCTATGAGGACCCATCTAACCTGTGTAAAGAAGCAACCACCAGAAAAGGAAGAATGGGAAAGCAGGCCAGGTTAAAAATGCTCACGGGCACCTCTGCGAAGACCAGTCTTGCCCTAGAATCCCCCTCATCTCCTCAACCCCAGTCATAAGTACTTTTAGCTTTTCAGGCACAAATGCAACAAGCTCTGTGAGCTTCATTCAGAAATGACGACACAGACCAATCCCTCCTCTTTGCCCTTGTGTTTGTGCCTAGCCAGTGGTCTTTCCAGGTCCTACCTGAGCTCCCTCCTGAGCCATTGTATAAACTACTTTCTGTCCCTGGACCAGGTTTGCCAATTTACATCTCTCTCTCCCCGCTCTGGGCTCTGCCCAATGCCCACATCTCCTCTAGGAAACCTAAAATCAGCTGTAAGATATGCTTGCTTGAGTGCTTCCTGTTCCATCAGCATTTTACATATTGGTTTTTCTAAACACGTTCTGAGACTCTTTTCATGTCCCTAGCAGATAGAGAATCCTGAAGGCAGGAAGGCTATGCCTCCTGTGCTCTCCCCAACTCTCCTGCCCCACCATTTTGCAAACAATGCCGAGTGCCCAGGTTGCAGCTCCGTCCACGGGTGGGTCTCTGAGCAGCACTGGATTCTCACAGAAGGATGGAGGGGCTGCTCTGTGGAGAGGGGAATAGGCACTACAGTGGCCATTGCATCCCGACTGTCTATCTGGACGAACCATTTCAAAAGAATTTACAATGCCCACCTGCTGGCCTTCTGCCCATCTTCCTGACCCACGTCCACTTGTTCTGTGTGTGCCCAACAGAGGAAACACTGTCATTCTTGGCAACTGTTACTACTGACCTGAGAAAGCAGTACAGGAAGACAATGCTAGACTGAGGGGCTCGTTCAAGTTCACCGAGAAACTACCCCTGGGCCTCAGGACTTCAAACGCCCTGCTGGTCTGTTCAGAACAAGAGAATCACTCCAGGACCCACACCTTGGACCATCAGTCAATCTGATTCACAGCCAGCTAGAAGCAGGAGTGACACAGAGATTTTCCAGGCTGCAGGAGGATACAGGTCCGCTCCCAAAGCCTCTCCCTGGGAATGACTTCCTGGTGTCGGCTGACCAGGGACTGGCCCTAGTTCAACTCCCCAATAGGGTCAGAGCCTGAAGGATGACAGCCAACCGTGCCCCCCTGGCCTGAGCTGACCAGGCTTACCTCGGAGCTGACAGAACGTGGTCATGAACTTGCTGGTGAGGGACTTGAGCTCGTTATTGGCAAGTGTGATGAGGTGGATCTGGTCAGTGACATTTCGCAGGACCTTGTAAATGCCGATGGGGAAAGAAGCCAGCTTGCACTCAGCCAGGTCTGCAGCCAAAAAAACAAAGATAAGAATTAGAGGCCATAGCTGCCTGAGGATATGCCCAAATCGCATGCACCCGACCCAGTCTTCCCTCCCTGCCTCTTTGCTCTCCTGTCTCCCTTGCGGTAGGCCCAAAACTCTGCCCTCCCTCTTCCAAGAACCTTCATCACCATTAATCACATTTGTCCCGACTTCGCACCTTGAACTTTAGGGTTAATTCTAGTACTTTCTCTATTACCACAGCTTACTAGCTGAAATGTGGAAACAGAGCTCTGCTGGCACAGTGATGACCAGCATTCATAGCACTGTCCTTGAGGCGCTGCAGAATCTGCCGTCCCTCTGGAATCACTGAAGACTCAACAGTGAAGGTGCAGAGTTAAGAGTACTTGATGATCGTCTACTTTTTTGAAAACAGGCCATTCACATAGACTTTGTGGTTTGACCTTCTTCCCAGGCCCGTTACTCTGAAGGCAAGCCGTGTACAAGAGGCAGCAAAGAAGCTGCTGTGGAGACTAATTTGGCAGTTCCTCAAGTGCTTAAACCTAGAATTACCACATGACCCAGCAATTCCGCTCCTAGCGCATACCCGAGAGAAATGAAACCACGTGTCCACACAAAAACACGTTATACATGGATATTCATAGCAGCATTACTCATAATGGCCAAAACAGAAACAAGCCAAATGTCTGTCAGCTGATAATAAGAAATATGTTTGGCAATAAATCGAAATGAAGGACCAATATATGCTGCAACATTGATAGACCTTGAAAACATTTTGTTAAGTGAAATTAGCCAGTCCCGAAGGACCATATATTGTATGAGATTTCCAGAACAGGCAAATGTATAGACACAGAAAGTAGATTAAGAGTTACCTTAGGATGGGTGGTATGGGAGGATTGTGGAATGGCAAGCTAAGGGGTGAAGGTATCTCTGTGGGGGCAATGCAAATGTTCTAAAATTTGATTGTGGTGATAGCTATATAACTCTGTGAATGAATACACTAAAACCATTGAATTGTATACTTTAAATGGATGCACTATATGGCATGTGAATTATATCTCAGTAAAGCTGTTTTATTAGATAAATGGCATCAGGGAAACATTGAAAGCAGGGAGGCTAAGAGATGAGGCTGCCTAGCTCATCAAAGTCACGTAAGTTCCCTGAGCCTTGGCTTCTTCATCTGTGAAACGGGGGTATCATCATCCACCTAGCTGGGCTGTCAGGGAGATTAAATGGAATAAAAAGTACTAAATGTACTAACGAAGTACCTGGCAGGAATGCGGCAGGAATGCTACAGATGTTGTTTTACTTTTCCCTTTCTACGTACCCCCATTATTGGTGATTGCTCACCAACCAACCCCTAAACTCCGGGAGCACTCGCCAACTCAGACACAACTGCCCCATCTCTCTCTCAGCAAACTCTTTGCCTTTTCCCCCAAAGAAGCCCACCTTCCCCCTACTCCAGGCCTCTAAACCTTTAAAGACCGTTCCAAATTAAATATGCAAAAATCAATAATATTCCTATATGCAGGCAAGAAAAGAGAGTTTATAAAGATCCTTTTCTGAACAGCAATAATAACGCAGTCTATAGAAATAATCAGAATCAAAGCCCTTCTCCCTCATCTGCCTCACGGAATTTCTATTGTTGCGCCAAGACCAGCTCAAATGTCACCTCCTCCAAGAAGGCTCCTCTGACTGCTGTTAGTCGTTAGTTGCTATAGCCTCTGAGTCTCACATAGTATAAATGAAACCTCTTCCCCCTGTATTATATTAACTCCTTTTTGTGTCTGCTTTCCCACCAGACGCGAAGACTCCCAGAGCACAGTGCCGGCAGAGGTCTAGCAGGCTCCCAGCAGGGCAGGAGTATTGGTAACCTCGCTGAGCTGGTTCCAGGAAAGAAAGGGGACAGGTGGGTTAAGGACAAAAGTCCAAATGACTGAGGGTCTATAGGGGTCCTCCGTAGAGCATCCTATGAAGAAGTATATTTACTTCTTAAATCCTCTGGTCCAGGGTTGTGCTAGGTGACCCTAGCCCTCCTGCTGTCCAACATCAGGCACCACCCACTCTCATATCATCAGGTGGGGTTGGCAAAAGAGAGTGTGAAGTCCTACAGGGGAACCAATCTCCAGAAGTCAGGCTTTCAGTAGAGATCATGGCTGAAACTGGACCAGCTCTGTAGGCTCCAAGTTTGGGGCAGGCTGGGGATTCTAAAAGAGCAAACACTTCCAAACATTCCCCTAGTGCATTGCGCCAGAAGCATAAAATGCTAAAAAGGGGTCTTTGTTGTGGCTGTAAATCACATCAGCCCCTTCAGGTGGAGGCAACAGATCTACAAGCTAGGAGCAACATCAAGGAAAATGTCAAAAACTTTCCTTTTGAAACAAAGAGCAAAAAAAGATGCCTTCCATCACCGGCATCCCTGAATACAGTCTTAGAAGTTCTAGCCAAAGAAAGGGAAAACATAAACATTAGAAATAGGCAAAATGATTATTATGTGCATACGAAATGACTGCACAACTCTCAAAACCCCAAAGTTATCTGATAGTACAAGTTAAAAAGATCTCAGCAAAGTGGCTGATCCAAATAAACACATAAAATTCAACAATATTCCTACATGACAGCAATAAAAATGTAGTTCTTAAGGATCCTATCCTGAACAGTGATAATAACATAAAATATAGAGGTCAAAATGAAAAATTACCTGAACAACATTAAGTAAAAAAGTTCATAAAGATGTGTTTAAAAATGAATATGTATGTGAAGCTGTAACATGTTCATTGATGACAAGGCAAAATATTAAAATAATGTTAATTTTTAAAGAAATTGATTTATAGATTGCTAATGTAATTCCCACTCAAACCCTAAAAAGTGTTTTTTAACTTAATAAAATAGTTTTAGATTTCAACTGGAGGAATAAGCAAGCAAGATCTCTAAAAAAGGTAGGGTGGTAACCAATATTATAAGGCTACAATAATTAAAACAGGACAATAGGGAAAACAGATCACAGAAAGAAACTATACAGCCCATAAAATTTAGTCCATAAATAATATGCAATAATTTAATAAATGCTAAAGGAGGTCTCACAAATAAATTGGACAAGGGGAAGGATTAATAACTGATGTTTGAATAACCAATTAACAATTTTGGGAAACCAAAAAAAAAAAGAGAAACTCTCAATTAACCTAAAGATCAAAATAAACTCTAGATAGAATTACACCTTTTTGAAATCAAACAAAAAAAAATCAGAAGTAAACAGAATTTAACATTTATATGACAAGATGTGACGCAAACACCCTCCCTCACAATCCAGGCCACAGCACCAGCACATGAACTCCAATTCTTGCTGAGAGGCCTATGATTTCAGAAACAGTTCTCCATGGCCCCTGGGACAGGAATATGGAGATCCAGGTCCCCAGACATCCTGGAACAAACCTTAACCTTGTCCAGTCATCTTCCCACCTGTGCACAAGGAAAAAATACTTCATGTCCATTCCCTGAGGGGGTGGGAATAATAATAACCATAAAAAGTTCCACTTACAAAAAAATAAAAGTATCACTTTCTATTTCACATGTGCTGGGTTGTAAGAACTATCCCCTTTGAACACATGAGGAAACCACAATTAAATGACTTGCCCAAGGTCATGCAGCTGAAACAGGGGAGTAAGATTTGGATGTAGATTAGGATGAGCAGGAAGCCAGGGGTCCTAATCACCTGCTGTCCTGCCCCCTGAGTCAAGAATGTGCCCAGGTGCCGGTCTCCAGGTTGGACCAGAGAAAGGAGAGTTTAGGCTGTAGTACTTCAATGAAAAACCAGGGCCTTGGCTCCGAACTTCAGTAGGTCTTTCCAGTGCAGAGCCCATGATTTTGGGGACCAGGCCTGGTAGCCAGTCGCTTTCTGTTCTCAGGAAACTCTTCTCCAGGTCTAGAAGAATGAGTACCATCTATACCCACTATACTTGTTTGCGATAGAGAAAAGTCCCCTGAGCTAAGCCAAATTCAATGCTGGGCCCTAGGGCCTATGGGGACAGTAGTGCTGTTTCCAAGGACGCAGCCAGGGTGTGGCTGGGGGCCAGGTCCCACTAAGGGGGGCACTAAGGGGAGGGGGCATTCCATCCAGGGAAGAGAAGACCCAGGCTAGAGAGAGACATCGTCCTCAAGGAACTGTGGGAGGTCATCAAGAAGAGGGTCCTATCGTCTATGGGTCCTCAGAGCTGATAGGACAGGGAATAGTTCACCAATCAAAAAGAAAAGGCTCCCATGTGAGGAAGTGAGTGCAGCATGATGGGGTGTGATCAGACAGGGTCACCACAGAGAGGATCCCTAAACCAGATGGAGGCCAAGTGATCTCAAGTGAACTCAATAAAACAAGCATAGCTAACATCACTGAGTATTTACCACGTACCAGGCATGGTACTAGGCACTTTTTATATATTAATCCATTTACTTTCCATAAGAACCATGAGTTACCTTCACATGAAAAAAAAATGAGGCCCGTGTTAATAGGCAAATTGTCTAAGATCATTTTGGTAAAATGATGGAGCACAAAGAATCTGAATGCAAAGATTCCAGGAGAGTGACCAACTTGTCCTGGTTTATCTAGGACATTCCTAATTTTAACACTGAAAAGTCCCACATCCTGGGGGACCTCTCTCAGTCCCAAACAACTCAGGACAGTTGGTCAACCTGGATTCAGACTGGATGCTGATAAATGAGAGATCGCTGGAGTCAGAGAGGAGAGAGGGAAGGCAACCCAGGGGTGGGCCACAGTATGAGCCAAGGCCCAGAGAATTTTCATCCCTCTGGGACTCTACTTCCAACCCCTGCATTCTCCTCCAATTTCCCAGAGCCTTGCCCTTGCTCCTAGAGTCCTCAGAGAGGAAGGCTCGGCACTCGAATCATTTCATGCTACTTGGTGGTGCACGCATGCCCACAGATCCCAACAGGGGACTGGGGGTACCAGTGACCAGGGCAACACCAACATCTGGACAGCAGCTGGATTCAAGCACACCTTTCCCCAACACCTCCAGGTGCTGACGCCTGAGCTGCAGTAGAAAACAGAATCCTTGGGGAATCACGTAATAAACAAGGCATAATTATTGTAGTTATAATTATCATTACAACAAGACCCAAACCACATCTCCCCAAACCTCTAATTAAACGTAGGCCATGTTAATGAAGAAGCTTTTGATTCAATGTATGGGCCCTCATAAAGTTATCTTGAATTCTAATGAATGCCTGATGAAAATACTTGGCAACCAGGGCAAAATAAGCACAATCCACGAAATAAACAGATGTTTCTGTGGGAAGTCAGAGATGATCAAGCTTGTATTGTTTCTTAAAACACAGAGCTCTGGTGTGGCCTGCAACAGGCCCAGCAGGGGAAGTTGGAGGATCACAGAGCCCCTTATGAACCAAGTCATAGAAAGGAAGTATCAGGGGCTCAGGCTGGTGGGTGCTTGGGCTATCTGGCCTGATCAAGAAGCAAGGCTCCTAAGGCTGTGAGAGGAGTCTGTAGCCAGAGTGACCTTGTCCTACCCAGAATGACATTTTTCACAAAATGTCTTTTTCACAAATGTCTTTTTTCACAGAATCTCAGGATAAGAAGGAAACTGGAAGGCATTTAGCCATGTTTTCCAAATTTCTCAGTAAGAATCCTTGGGATCTGCTAGAATGAGGATTATGGTGCAGGTCTGGGGCCGGGCCTGAGACCCTGCATTTCTGCCAGGCAGGCTCAAGGATCACTCTCAGGAGCAAGGGCTGAGAACCGACTCAGTGTTCTCAAAGTGGGATCCCTAGACCCATAGCATCAACATCACCCCAGAACTTGTTAGTAATGCACATTCTCAGCCCACCCCAGACCTACAGAATCAGAAGCTCTGGGGTGGACCTAGCCATCTGTGTCTTAACAAAGCCCTCCAATGCTGATGCCCATTTGAGTTTAAGAATCATTGCATAGACTAGGCCTCCTCCAGCCATGGTTACTCGGCCCTGGCGGGATGACAGTAGTGACTCCCATTTCGTGCTGGCTGGTCCAGGCCTGTGTACAGACTTAGGTTGACTTACTCAGGTTATTTTGCCCTGTGTGCCTCCACTTCCTTTAGACCTGGCTATTTCAAGACAGAGCCACTGTCTCTTACCTTCTCTCTTGCCTGCTATGTTTCTGCTCTAAAAGAAGCCAGGTGCTCTCAGTGAAACAGTCCCGGGCTGGGTCAGGAGGCCCACCCTCATCCCAGCCCTTCCACTGTCAGCCATCCGGTCTCAGGAAAACAATTGCTCCAGGGCTTGTCTCCACTTATGTAAATGGGTTAAGGTTATGGGATTTTGGTGTCTCAAACCAAGCTGGCCATTCTGTGAGTCCATATACTACTGAGCAAAGGCTCTGTGTCCAAAAGAGGAGAAGCTGCAAGCTGCAGCCACATGTTTCTGAATTTCCACGCCTTAGAACAGCGCTAAAACATGCACTTACGTTGGGGAGATCTAAGGATCAGTGAAGTTGGCTCCCCAAGCCCATAAGTACAGGGATTTGAACCGGAGTAATCCAACTCCAAACCATGGTCTTTCTATGGCACCCATCAGTCTACACTGCACTACACTTACTCTTCGCCATGGTCAGAGGACAGTACTAAAAAAGCAATATAACCACAGCCCACCTCGTATGGCACTTTCCATGTGCTAGAGAACAGTTTCAAGCATTTGACAAATTTTACCTAATTTAACAACACCATGAAAGTAGTACTTATATTCATCCTGTTTATCACTGGAAACTGAGGCATAGTGGGTAAATAGAAAAGTTGCAATTCAAACCCAGGCTGCTCTGCCCCAAGAGAGCTCAGTTTAATAGCTAAGATGTGAGATTGTGTGAGGCATCAGAACAGAGGACCCAAGCAAGATGGCTTCATTCAGGAGGCTGATAAGAGAAAACAAATTTTTCTGGAACATGAAAATGAGAATTTAGACCTGGGCCACTGGCAGAGGCCAATACCCTTCCAGAAGACCAAATTCCCAGCACCTCCAGTAATTCAAGAGTTAGTGCTGCGACTTAGCACCTGGCGTAAGCAGCAAACTGTAAACAGCTGGGCCTCTGCAACTCAGGCTGCCAGTCTCTGCAATGCCACTTGATCCTCAAAGCTAGAGGTCGATGCAGAGAGCAGCAAGACCAGCAATCAAGGCCGGCACCAACTTGCACCAATGTACCACTGCACCATTAAGCTGGATTTTAACAGTTACTGGTGCAAACATTTAAAGAGCTAACAATAACTCTTGAAGATTTGAGACAAATAGGAGCCCAGGCCCTACCGCTCCTGACAAACCGTTACCCAGAAACAACTACTTTCAGGGATTTTGCAATGTTTAACTCCTGATGTCTAGAGCAGCTTCCCAGCCTTTCCCTAATCATGCCACCTGGACAAAGTGAGGAGGGAGCTCAACCGAGGACTGCAGGAGTCCAGAAAGTTCCACCACAATGGCACACACTGGCGCAAGCAGTATAGAAGGCAGATACACTCAGACAAGGGAGAAATGCGCACGGCATCTTTGGAACCTGGGGGACATGAGCTGAACGGGCCATGGTTTAGGGAATTTTTCTTTTCTTCTATTTTATAGACCTTTGTGTTGGGTGATATTTTTACACAAACATTTATAACTTCTACAAATATCCTCAGTTTAAAGAATATAACATCCCTAACAGCCAGCTACCCATGGGGACGTTTTCCCACAAGCGCCAGAAGGCTGGGTCCATGGTGAGCAGTCTTGACTGGGGCAAAGGCTGAATGGAGCTGAAACCCCATCCAGGCCAAGCTGAGAGGGGCTACTGCAGAGTGCACCCCAACAACAAATGCTGCACGCGGGAATCCAGAATCTCAAGGCGCTTTCTCCCCTGCTGCAGAGGTCATCCTCTCCGGTAAACGACGTGACTACAGAGTATCTGTCAGCCTCAGAGAACAAAGCTGATTCTGGCTCCCAGCCAGTGGCCTCCACATCAAACATCAAGACACTCTCTACACAAGAGCCAGAAACCGAAAAAGAAGAGGTGGCTACAGCGTGGGCCTGAGAGCTCCCTCTCTTCCTCAGGATCCAAATTGAGGCTTTTCTTGGGCTTTCTTGCTATGGAATCTCAGGCAAGTTATTTACCACACCTCAGTGGCTCCTTCAATAAAATGAGAACAAGAACTTATGCAAAAACCTGAATGTGTAAGTTCACAGGAGCATCATTCACAGTAGCCAAAATAGAAATAGCTCTACTGAGGAATGGATAAACAAAATGTAGTCTCCTTATAATGGAATACACTTTGCCATAAAAAGGAATGAAGTATGATACAATATAGTTGAACCTCAAAACATCATGCTAAGTGAAAGAAACCAGTCACCAAAGGCCACATGTTGCATGATTCCACTTATCTAAAATGTCTAGATAAGCAAATCTATAGAGACAGAAAGGAGATTGGTGGTTGCCAGGGTCTAGGGAAGATGGGAAAATAGGGAGTGACTGATTAATGGTATTGGGTTCTTTTGGGGTAGATGAAAATGTTCTAAATTGATCATGTTAATAGTTACAACCTTGTGAATATACTAAAACCACAGAATGTTATACTTTAAATGGTGAAATGGTATGTGAATTATTCTTCATTTTAGAAAAAATGAGGACAAGATGATCCAACTAACAGATTGTTCTAAGCATAAAATAAATGTCTGCAAGACACTTAGCACAGAGTATGGCAATTCGCACTCAGTAAATAGGAGATGCTGCTAGGAAGATACAAAGGCATTGTTTTACATGAAAATTCATTTCAGTATGTGCCTCAGCTTCGTTGCTCCCTGACGGAGGAAGAGGATCCCTGACAGTCACTTATTCTAATACCTCATGACAGAGAGACAATTGTGTGTTATGTGGGATCTGAAACTTGACCAAAAAAAAAAAAAAAAATCCTCCTTCTACTAGCAAGCAGCCAACAACCTTAAAATAAAAACAACACAAACAAACAAACAAAACCCTTTGTTTAAGTAAAATCAAAAGTAAACCCCACAGTACAACCAAATGACATACAATCACCGATTTGAGATAAAACTATTTTAATTCAATCAGGACTCTAACACATAAGTAAAAAGGGAAGAGAAACAGCAGCCACAATGATATCAACAGTGTGTCCAGCAACAGCTCTGTGGTCCATGAGGCAGCTGGTCCAAGTAGAGGAGCCACATGCTGACCAGACCCTGGAGAGGTCTAGGCAGGCCCCAGTTCTTCTCCAAGGATAACAGCAGCCAACACTGACTGAGCATCATCTCTTTTAATCCTGACAACAACCTGTGAGGGAGGGCATTATTATCAGTCCCCTTTTGCAGATAAGGAAACTAAGGCCCAGAGAGATTAAGAATTTGCTCAAGGCCACACAGTAAGTAAGGAGGGGATGGAGCTTGACTTCCACTGGGGAACGTTGCCCTGTTGAGCTAGTCTGAGACCACATTCTGAGCTGCTGCTGTCCTTAACTCATCATCAGGGGAGCAGGTCATTCTCAGGCATTAAGCTCCCTCGTGTGTGTAGTACAGAGAATGAACTCTCCAAGTATGGAATGCACGGAACAGGAGACTACAGAGCAGACTTCACAAACTGTACTGTATCATGAACCACCTGGACATCTTGTTAGAATGTAGGTTCGGATTCAGCAGGTCTGGCGTAGAGCCAAGGAATCTGCATTTCTAACCAACTCCCTGGTAATGCTGATGCTGCTGGTCCTCAGACCACACTTTGAGAAGCAGGGCTTAGATGGTGATCACTGTACAAATGACAATGAGCCACACAGTAAGAAAGTCCAGTTTCAAACTCTCAGTCTAGAATTGGCTATCGTATCTCCAACCTTGCTTTACTGTCTTTTTAATGGGGAAGCAGATTCAAGCCATACTACACACACACCCATACACCCCTAGGATTTCATGATTATTTTGTTTTCATACTTATTTTTATGGATGTCAATTATTAACGAGAAATTAAATCGAGTTTCCATTTATAGTAATGCTAGTAATGCTACTATAAAGTTTTTAAAAATTTTTTATTTAAGCCAAACTCATTTAAAGAAAAATGTTCAGTAATAATCATAGTTAATATTTTATAGCATGCGTATATGCTGGCTACCATTCTAAACATTGATGGGCATCCCCAACAAACTCTAGAAGTAACAACCTCTCAGAAATGAAAAAATCGAGACTTAACTCAGATCAGACTTAATTTGATCAGAGAGATCAAGTAACTTGCCAGGTTACACAGCTAGTAAATGGCAGAGCCAGCTCCAAACTAAGGCAGCCCGACTTTATGAGTTGACCATGTTATTCCACCTATGAATTAGAGTAGAACTGACCCTCTAAGGTGGCCAAAACCGTGAATGTCATATTTACATGCTCAAAGGGAGGCAGACACTTGTTGCTTGCTGGCGGGGACAGTGTTTTTTCACCTCTCAACCTCCCTAATCCCTCTAGTGCCTGGCACCATGCACAATCTACTGTAAGGGCCAATGCGCGTCCCAAAATAAATTTTCCCTGGTCTGACTGGCTGAGCGGAGAGAAGTCTTGGGACTGACCTTGCGGCACCTTTGCCACAGCTAGGGCACTGGCCACAGGGCAGGAGCCAGCATATACATGTGGGTAGCTCCAGGGGTAATGAGATACCAGACAGCCCAATTAGCCTGGAGCCCACTTCTGAGCAGGGGAGAGGGTGAGGGAGCTGAGGCTGACATCAAGAGAGATTGCACTTACCCAATAAAGGCAGTGCCCAGACACAACAGAGCTGCACTGTCATGGACTAATTAGATTTTTACAAAACCTCTTCTCTTCCTCAAACAATCGTTCAGGGATTTACATAATAAGAAATCCAGCCCTATATGAAATGCTGACTGAATGGACCCAGCAATAAAACAAACACCTCCAAGTGTCATCTTGGCTTAGCATCTGACCCAGCCTTGAACCAGTGCCTGGCCAACTGCATGTCCACCAGGTCCACCTGCCAGTTCTCGAACTGACTCACCACCAGGACTTGGCTCACGCCCTTCCCATACTCTGGAACTCCCTTTTCTCTCCTTTCTTCCCCTGTAAATCCTCTTGTCAGCCCAGCCCACCTGTCCCAGGAAGTCACCTCATCTCCAATCTCAGGACACTTGGCTTTAGTGCTTGTCTTGGACCATCTTCTCCCAAATGGTCAAAATCTGCAGACTTGCCCCAGGATCCATGAGTGGTGACCTTGACTAGAGGAGCATGTGTCCTCCTGCTGACTGCCCTTCAGGCCTAACACGGAGCTGGGCCAACACTTCTGAACTTAACTGTACCCTTCCCCACCAGGAAGCTTGTTCTTGGGATCCACTTTGTAAACTGGGGGTATACCCTTTTGGTAACGCCCTTTGGGGTACAAAGAAAAGGATGAATTAATATCTGCCTCGGGTTTGAGTTCACGGCCAGAACCATGTCCTTTGCGGCAAAGACATGATTATTCTAATATGTTTTTACCGTCACCTGACACGAGCTTTAAAACTCTGGGATCCACAGTGACAATGACACAGCCACTTCTTTACTGAGGACTCCCTCTCCCCGGCCCTGGGACCTGCTCCCACCTTTCCATCCCATCCCCGGAACATCTCTTCCCATTCAAGCACGTTCAGGGTTCCAACGTCACGTGGGGTGAACCCACCCTCTGCGGCCGGGCACTCCTGCCCAGGGACCCGGGGCCGATCTCCCTCTCAGATGCTCCTCCTGAGACTCTTCACCAAAGCTCCCACCCTCCGGCCATGCCAGGCTACTCATCGTCCCCTGCAAACTCCTTTCAATTTCTCACCTCCATTCTTGCTGGCACTCTCCCTTAGCCTCAAAAACCGCTCCCATCGACACCATGTTACACGGTCTTATTTCAGTGCTGCCGCTCTACACAGCCTTTGCTCATGTCCTCAGCTGATGGAACTGCTCCCGCCCTGGAGCCCTGATCGTGTGTCTGCTGCTTCTGAAAGGTGCCTATCCTACGTGTCTTATGTGAGAGTTATCAATATGTTTGTGTCACTCTTCCTGGCTGGGCAGAGAGCTCCTTTAGAGCAGGGCTTAGGTCCCATGAGGCAGGTGGCATGTTTCAGAGGGCAAGAGTAGCCAACAGACGTGAGTTCAGATTCCAGCACAAGATTTGCTGGCTGTAAGAATCCAGGGAAGCCACGGCAGCTCATGGAGCCTCAGTTTCCACTTCTATGAATAATGTAAAACTACCACCTGTCCAAAGCTGTTGAGAAAATCAGATGCAATTGTTCATTTAACAAATATTTCCTCAGTACCCAGAACATGCCAGCCACGTCTGAGGATACAGCAGTGAGCAAGAGAGAGTCCTTGACCTCGAGGGCTTACACTCTAGTGTAGGGAGAACAGGGTGAACACAGAGACAAACACCTGAGAGAGAATCAAGCAGTGATACTTTCTTGAGAAGATAAAACAGTGGAATGAGAGAGCAGGTAACTAAGGCAAGGGCAGGGGCAACCCTCACTAGTGGTGGTCAGGAGGGGCTTCTCGGAAGTGACATTTAACTGAGACGAGAATAAAGAGAAGGAGCAGGGCATGGAAAGATCTGGCCAAAGGGCCACCCAGGCAGAAATACCAGCAAATACACAGCCTAATTGAAACAACTGCCAGAGCTCAGTAATTAGCTCCCTCTTTTTCCTCTCTCCTTCACATCCTCTGCAGAGCATTACACGGATACAGCACATAGCAAATACACATTTGTTGAAATGAGCTTGACAGAACAAGGAATCCTGGGGATAAATTGGTGCATGACAAAAATGTGAGTCTTTGTAAAACAATCAACGAAGATGAGGCAGATGCCAGTTAAAAGGCTCTTAAATTCAACCTCATCAAAAGGCAATAACATTTGCAGCACCTGTCTCGCAGAATAAATCACAATTTCCTAACCTCTATAGGAAAGCAGAGACCACTTGTTTCAGTCTGTGTCACCACATTTACAGCTCAGGGTTTGTCAGGGGCTTCATTCTAGAATGACTGTCTTTGCTGGGACCCAGCATCATGTACCTGCATCCCCGGGTGCATCATTACCCAGAGCCATGTTTGCATTTCTGGAAGTATCTGATTTTAATAAATGCCTCAGCCTCACTTAGTCACCTCTGTAAGGCTCGCATTTTCATACTTGAGCGACAAAAGATTCGATGCTACAAAATTATCTATTTGGTTATCTCTCTGAGGAGGAACACATCGCTCTGCCAACACATATTTTTTGAAGCTGCATAACTATCCAAATGATTTCAAAGAATATTTCTCTTCTCCTTCAAAAATGCTGTTTCAAGTGCTGATGACACATAGCCAGGCAGCTGGTATTCTGTGCTGGAGGGAGGGGTAGAGGAAGTGCTGAGGCTGTCAGGATTCATGTTTCAAAGGGCAAGAGTAGCCAACAGACTCAAGTTCAAATTCCAGCACAAGATTTGCTGGCTGTAAGAATCCAGGGAAGCCACGGCAGCTCATGGAACCTCAGTTTCCACTTCTATGAATAATGTAAAACTACCACCTGTCCAAAGCTGTTGAGAAAATCAGATGCAATTGTTCATTTAACAAATATTTCCTCAGTACCCAGAATTAGGGTGGGGGTTGAGTCAGACAGGACCCCTCACAGCTTCTGCGGAAAGCATTTCTAGCTGGCTATGCTGGTATTTCCAGTCCCCTTGTTGTGTGCTTCTTCAGGGGTGCCCCTCGGGGACCTCAACTCATCAGAATCCTTTTATCCATCCCAAAGGGCCCAGACTTTCATATTTCTGTTACATCATGACCAGGTTTCAAACCGAGCGCCCCCACGACGAATCAGCTGCCATCCCCATCCCTCCTCCTATGTTTCCTTTTGTTGGCCCCACTCAGAACAAAGCCACCCCAACATAGGCCTGGCACACGGCAGGTACCTCTTTCCTGGTTTTCCTTCTGCTGGTCTCACATTCACCCTATGCACAGCCATTCTCCTCCTGAGCTCTGCCTGAACCATTTCACGCCCTGCTCAGAAACCGCCTGGAGCTCCCCACAGCTGCCCAGGTCAAGTTCAGCAGAGGCGGCTCAGGCCTCTATAACTTACTGCAATGCTGCTTCAGATGCTGAGTGTGATGCTAGTGTTTGAAGGTGCATGTTTCTCTACAACGTGAGTTTTCTATCTATCCACCAGCCAGCAACTTCTCCTGGCTCCCCGCCATCAAGAATCTATCCCATGCTGTTGATCAACATGGGAATAAGAACCTGAACTCGCAGCCAAAGTGCCCCGAGGGAAGTTGCTCAGGCTTTCGGTGCCTCAGTTTCCTCCTCTGGAAAATGGGGATAATAATAGCAGCCACCTCATAAGGCTGAATGATGACGAAACCATAGGGTTGTAATGAGGAATGAATGAAACCTGTGTAAAGCAATTCGGGCAGTTTAGCACAAAATGGGTATTAAATAAGTGTGAGCTTATTATTATTCATGGGTCATTTTGGCTCCAGGTGATTTTCACTTTTCAGGCTCTTTAGAACCTAACCCCTGTGTAAGATAGGACTTCACTGTAGTAACTACTTAACGTGACACTGGGGGTCGTGTGAGATCTGAAGCTAACCTCCATCCCCCTCCCACCTCAGCTCCCCTTACTCTTCCATGCTAATACTGGCACAAGCGCCTGCTTGCATGCTGTCAAGCTTCTGTTCAGATACCTTAACCCAGAATGCCTTCCCCTCGCTCCCATTCATACCATTCACACCCCTAAACCTGCTCCACCCTCTAAAGTGCAGCTGAAATCCACCTCTTCTGTGCAACCCCCTTAGCACAGATGCTAAACCAATGTCCAGTGTGTACACAACTCAAGACAGTAAAAGCAGAATTCTTCCTTATTTAGTATACTTTATCTTCTGCAAGTACTTTACAACGCATGGAATCAGCTCACTGCCCAGTGGCCTGACTCCGGGGCTTGTGTCACTTCCCCAAGTCACTGTGCCATCTAGGTCTCAGTCTCCTTGCTGTGCACGGAACCCCATCTCCCACTGGGCTTCCCTGGAGACCCCTCAGGGTTGGACCAGTTCTCACAGCTGGGGTGACTTCCACAGACAGAAGAATGACAAGCAGGGAGAACAAAAGGGAGAAGACTGAGTGATCGCACCTGTGGGATAAGGGAATTCGCGCACCCACGCAGCAGGTGCATTCGGAGCACTCACGCTGTGTCAGGCGGTGCTGCAGTGAACAGGAACCCAAGGAACAGGTTGGCTGTGCTTGAGGTTGCCCAGCACGGACCCCCACTCTAATCCTCCCTCCCGAAGTCTGAGGTGCACAGCAGGCTGGGTAGGGGCAGGTGGGGCTCAGCAACACTGGAGCTTCCAAAGTTCTATAAGGGGATTCAGGGACCCCCAACAGATAGACCTGGGCCACAACCTTAGGGCTTTTGGGGTCTTGTCCCACCACTGCCTTAAACAGTCTTGAAAAAGCCTTGAGACACCAGCTAACCATCCACAATGTATCAGTCCATGCCACTGCTTGCAGTCATACAGGGCTGTCACAAGCAGCATTCCATGGACATTCCTCCATGAATCCCTGGTACACGTGTACACGTGCTTCTCTAAGGCTATACCCAGCTATTGGCATCCTCCAGGAAAACCGTCCTGGTGCTGGTTACTTGGGGCACTGGGGGTGGGGTGGGGGTGAGGGTAAAAATAGCTGGCCAGTAGCAGGTTCCCAGGGAGCCCATACATCCACTGTCAGGAGAAGACTGTGGGGTAGTGGGAGGAGCCCTGGCCTAGGAGTCAGGAGGGCGGGACTGGAGTCTCAGCTCAGTCGAGACCCTGCTGAATGGCCTTGGCAGTCACCTTGCATCTCTGTGGTTCAGCCTTCTCATATGTCAAACCAGGGTGCCGGGAGGGGCCAGCCCTTTCTCCTGGGTGCCTCTGAACATGGACATTTCCTGGAGAAAGCAAGCTGTGTGCAAGTGGTCTGTAGGAGCAGCAGGTAGGGTGTAGGTAAACACAAGGGGGATCAGGAGGCCCTGCTTCTGTGTAGGATGTGTCAGCACAAAGAAATGGGTGGAGGTGAGACCCAGGTTGTAGGGGGTGTGTGAGGGTAAGAACCAGTATGGCAAATAACCAGTATGGAAAGGAAAATCCGTAGAGCTTTCAGAGAGCCAGAGGGCCTCTCTGGTATAGGCTGCCATAGCACTGGCAGCCTGTGGTGCAGAAATGCAGGACCTGAACTTGGGGTGCCCTTCTCATTTAGAGGTGAGTGATTAGTGTCAGCCATGCCCAGAGTGCCTATGGAGTTCGAACCGCTTCTGAACTGGCCTCAGAAAGGTGGACACAGAGAGCCGTGTCCAGGTGAGTAGGAACGAGCCCTCTGCTTAGGCAGGTGAGGAGGGGGCTGAGTGGGGGATTCTGCAAACCTTTTACACCATGCTGCGGTCTGGCATTGCCTCTTTGTGCCCAGGTCAGCAAGGGGCTAAATGGGGGCCTGTCTAGACCCCAAGCCTCAGATACAGAGGGGCTGTGGAGGGAGAGAACAGCTCAACATTGGAAGGCAGCTCTTGGGATGGCTCTAGCCCAGGCATTTGCACTTGAAGAAATACTTTTTAAAATATGTACGATTAATTAAAAAATAATAAGGTATTACATGTAAGTAGTAAATAAATGGCAAAGGCTAAAGGGTAAACAGTGAGAAACCAGGCTTCCTCCCACCCTGTCCTCTGGTCTCCTGGTCCCTGCCTCCTTGGCACGGCATCTTGTGGAACAAGAGATATAGTTATGGGGCTCTGTTAGATTATAATGGCTAATCCTAGAATTGCTAGAGATGAGGACCCCCCAGTGCAGATGGAGTTTGAGGCAGAGGCCTCTAGTCACCACCCCTTCCATTACCCTGTGCAGGAAGCAGAGTCCAGAGAGCAGCAGAGCCCCTGCTGTGTATCCCTGTCCCCTCCCCTGGCTGCTTCCCTAGTTGAGAGGCAGAGAGCTGAGGATGGCAGATCTGAGGATTCCAGATCTTTTGGTGAACAGACCGCTAACCCCAGCCAGGCTGATGGCTGCCCCATGAGAGCTCATTCTCTCCTCTGCACCCGCAGATCTGGACTGTGCTTGGCTAACCCTCAGGACTCCCCAGGCCAAGAGCCATCACAGCAAAACACACAACCCAGTTCTTTCTAGCACCAGCCTCCTAGGTTCTGGGCCAGGAACTGCAGGCCAATAAGCCCCTCCGAGGGCTGAGACCATCAACCATCAGGCCTGAAAAGCTGCTCCCACCACAGTCCTGGCTTGGCTGCCCACCTCCCTCAGCTAAGGGGGAAATGAGAGGAGAGAGAGAGAGAGAGAGAGAGAGAGAGAGAGAGAGAGAGAGAGTGTGTGTGTGTGTGTGTGTGTATGCCTCCCCCTTCAGACTGGGCACTCCTGGACACCTGGGTCCTCCAGGTGGGGCACACACAGTAGATGTTCAATGCGTGTGTGCTGAAAAAGGAGCTGGCAGCAGTGTTGACCCAAGGGAAGATAATCAGCCCACTTTGGTGAACGTACACTAAGTGCTCCTGAGCACCCTCACTCGAGAAAGGGATTGTAAAATCAGATCCCTGTGAGGACCACCCAGGAATGTAGATACAGGATGTAAGCTGGGGGGCGAGTGGAAGCCCTTGTCAGGACCTGGCACTCTCCCAGGAACGGCACGGTCAAGTCCCTGGCTCAGCGTCTCCTGTCACCTGCTCAGCTGGTGACAAGGCGCCATCTGCTGGCAAATACAGAAGGAGAAACGCACTTGGCCAAAGCGTCAGTGAGCCTGGGAAGGAGAGAAGGAAAGGAGGAAAGAGGAAACCAGTTCCTTTTCTCACTAGCCTTGGTCCCCCCACTTGATTATCTCAGCTCCCAGCCTGGCAGTTGCTCAGTTCCCTGGGGATAGATCATTCGTAGTAGTAAGCCAGTGATTCTCAAAATTCAAGGCAGAAAAGAATCAATCATACAGGGTTCCTGTTAACGTAAAGATCATCAGGCCCACCCCCCGAGATTCGACTTTAAAGCTCTAGAATGTGGTCTGTGAATCTGTATGCTTAACCATACCCCCAGATGATTCAATAGAAGGAAATTGTTGTGACCTTGGGTTAGGCAAAGATTTCTTAGATACAACACCAAAAGCACCATCCATAAAAGGAAAAATTGATAAATTGGACTCCATCAAAATTAAAAATGTCTGTTCCTCAAAAGTCACTATTAAAAGAATGGAAAAACAAGGCATAAGCTGGAAAAAATACTAGCACAACATATATCTGATCAAGGACTTGCACCCAGAATAAATAAAGAACCACCAAAACTTAATAAGAAAACAAACGACCCATTTTTTTAATGTGCAAAATACATGAAGAGACATTTCATCAAGGAAGATATGTGGATGGCAAATAAGCACATGAGAAGATGCCTAGCTTCATTGATCATAGAACTGTAAATTAAAACCACAATGAGACATAATTACAGAATGTAATTGAATTATAAGACTGTATAAAATTAAAAATCATATGAAGTGTCGACAAGGATGTGAAGGAATGGGAACTCTCAAAGCACTTTGGAAGAATGTGGCAGTTTCCTATCTAGTTGAAACATACACTTAATATATACAACCAGCAATCCCACCCCCAGGTATTTGCCTAAGAAAAATGAAAACTCTGATTCATGTAAAACCTGTATGTGGATGTTTATAGGCTTTCTTTATAATCTTAAAACACTGGAAACAACCCAAGGATCCTTCAAAGCTGAATGATAAACAAATCATGGTACATCCATACGATGTAATACTATTTAGTAATAAAAAGGAACAAAGCATGGATGAATCTCAAATACATTAAGCTAAAGTAAGAGAAATGAGGCTTAAGAGATTACATACTGTATAATTCCATTTGCATAATATTATAGAAAAGACAAACCACAGAGATCGAAAAGAGATCGGTGGCTCCCAGGTACTGGGGATCAGAAGAGGATTTGATTGCAAAGGGCACAAGGGAATTTTGAGGGGTGATGAGAAAGGTTCTGGATCTTGTGAGGGTTGGTGATTACACAGTTGTATGTATTTATCAAAATCATAGACTTGTAAATTTTATTTGTGTAAATTATATCTTGATAAATGAATAACATATCCCAGTTGAGGGACATTTTATAAAATAACTGATCCGTACGCCTCAAAATTGTCAAGGTAGGTCATTAAAAACAAGGAAAGTCTGAAAACTGTCACAGATAAGAGAAGTCTAAGGAGATGTGACAACTAAATGTAATGTGAGAATCTGGACAGAATCCTTACACCAAAAAAGGCCATTAGTTTAATAAGAAGGAAACCTGAATAAAATATGGACTTTAGTTAATAATAATGTGTCATTATTGGTTCATTAATTATAAAAGATGTGCCAAACTAGTAACAAGGGAAACTGGGATGTGTGTATGGGGATTCTCTGTACTACCTACACAATTTTTCTATAAATCTAATATACTGTTTTTAAAAATAAAAAAACATTATTTAAAAACAAAATAAATAAATAGTTAAGGCATGGATCATCTGTGGAGCTCATGGAATCTAAAGAACATAAACGAACAAACAAAACAGAAACAAACCCATAGATACATAGAAAAAATTGATAGTTGCCAGATGGGAGGTGGGGTAGCGGGGCTGGATGAAAAGGTGAACGGAGTAAGAAGTGCAAATTGGCAGTTACGGACTAGTTATGAGATGTAAAGTACAGCATCGGGAATAGACTCCATAATATTGTAATAACTACGTATGGGCCAGGTCGGTACCAGACTTAACAGAGAAGTCACATCATAAATTATATAAATGTCTAACACTGTGCTATACACCTGAAACTAATATATAATAATACCAAATGGCAACTGTAATTGAAAATAAATAGAAATAAGTTTAAAGTGTAAAGTAAATACATAAAATGCAGATCACCATGCCCCACCCCAGAGATTCTTTTTTCAAAGCTCTGGAGTAGAGCTCATGAGTACGCATCTTAAACCAGTATCCCATTACCCTGAGCAGTTACACCGGACCCACTTTTAGGAAGCCATAAAAGATGAGGAACTGACAGGGACATTTGCTCCATGGGGGTCTCCCCCACTTCTCGCTTCTACCTAAGACATCTTAAATGACCAGGCAAATATTAGTCTCTGATTATTTTCCTCCTTTTCAAGGAATGAGGTAGGGCAACTGTGATTCCAAGAAGGTATGAGAGGAGAGGCAAGTGTAAGGGTGGGAAGAGGGAGCTTCAAGTTGCTCAGTCTCCTTCCTCCACCCCTCATGGGGTCAGCAGGGTGCATGGGGAAAGGCAAGACTAGGTGCCACATACACCTGTAATGAACCCTGACTCCACCTCTAAACAGCTGTGTCGCGAGCAAATCACTCACACTCTCAGCCTTAGCTCCAGTAGCTAAAAATGAGGCAACTCTTACTCCAAAAGCAACATGGCCTCTCAGCTGAATACTCTCATGCTATGAAACAAAACACTGGAAAAAATGTTCCATGCCTTAGTCTCCATCTGTAAAACAGAGATATTAATATCACCTGAGCCACAGAGTTGTTGTGAAGATTAAAGCAGTTCAAACCGTAAAGTGCTTACAATGATCTGAGGAAATTCAGCATACAGCACAGAAAGATAAAGAAAATACACATATTCGAGGGATGGGGAGAGCAACGTGCCAAGAGCTAACGGCTCAGAATTTTTTAGAAATGAACACAGACAGGAATCCTGAGTCAGAAAGTACAAAAGACTATAGAAAGGATGGAAAGAGGTATCAAACGTTTGAGCCCTGACATGCAGCAGGTCCCAGATAAATGCTGGCTCCTCTCCTTCCCAACCCAGGCTGGTCTTTCCTTCTTCCCATATCTGCTGCAGCCTCTTTCCAACTAGCTGTGCCCTCCCTTCCTACACTCTCCCAGGCCTTTCTAAATCCTGCTCTGCTGCAGTAATAATCGTTTTGTTTTGTTTTGTTTTTAAGTCACCACCAAAACACACAGCAGACCTGTGAGTCTCTCCCCTGGAGAGGTGTGGGGTGCAGAGCAGCCTGGCCTGGCAGCCTACTGGCTGGATATACTGCTGTCTGAGGCCAGGGAGGGAAGGGTGAGGTCAGAGAGAGGGCCCTCAAGGGTGAGAGGGAACGAGGGAAACCTGGATGGGCATGGGATATTTACAAAGAGAAAGCTAACTTGGGGAGTGAAGGGGTGGACAGAGAGGACAGCCAGGTTCAGCAGAAGTGCAGAGTACCTGACCCCACCAGCTTGTTGGAAGAGTTAAGATGATGCTTGGGAGAGGTGAAGGGCTAATGGAAGAGGCTTCAACTCGAGCTGAAGGACAGACCAGAGCCAGGTGGAAAGGAGCCCACTTATCAGAGTGGGGTTGGAGTGGGAGGAAATAAAGAGGCCTGAAGCAGGGTGACAAGGGCTAGGATCCAAAGCTCGGGTTGCAGGAGGAGCAAGCCTGGCTCCGAAGCATCTACTGCCTGGGGTGGAGGGGGGCGGGGCGAGGGATCCACACCAGGGTTACTTCCCGGAGCAAGGTGAGAGCCAGCTTGCAACTGAGGTCTTCCCGGCCCACTCAGCAGTGAGACCCCTGTGGCTGCTCCACAGCCATCCCACTGGGCTGCTCGCCAGGGCTGCACACAGGAGGCACCGAGGAGAGCCCGTTCCACTCCCAGGGCCAGGGTTTGGAAAAAGTGCGAGCTGGGTCACCCTTGTTTGTTAGGAAATGTGTTTTACTTCTACCTTCTGTAGTAGCAGGTGGTCCTTCCAATAAAACTTATTCTTCTCTGCTTATAAAGGCAATATGTTCATCACAGAACATTCAAAAAATACAGAACGGTATTTTATAACTTCCATTTGCATCTTGTTTTATTTCCTTCCAATTTTTTTCTAAGTACATATACATGTTTAACATAATTAGCATCTTATTATATACAATTTGGGATCCTTGTGTTTATTTCTTTCCAATTTACTTTATACATGGGAATTTGCCAGTCTTCATTCAAGCATGTGATGAAATTTTATGCACCACCGTTAATGGCAACATAAATTGCACAGTATACTTGTAACAAAATTTATTTAAGCAGTTTTGTGGGGCTGGTTGTTTAGGCTGCTTCAGATTGTTTGCTATTTTATATGAGAACCATATTGAATTACCTCACCTATCTTTCAAGACCCACTTCAATTCCCACTTCCTCCAGAAACCCTTCCTGGACTACTTTGACACCCAGCAACTTCTCTCGCCTCTGAGGTACGACCACCTGTGGTCCGTCCAACATAGCTAGGCATGGGGCTGTGTGTCACTCTCTGCTCTATATCTCCTTGTGGTGGGTTAGTCTCAGGTCCAGTACTCTTGCACATAGCCCTGAGAGCCCCAGCACCTTGTATACAACAGGTGCTCAATATGTACTAACTGTTTAAGCCCAAGACCCTCAGATTATAGGAGTCTAATAAGCTCCATCTGCCAAGGGTCAGGACTGCAAGCACCCACAGTGGCCTAGTCTGATATTTTGCTTCTTCTCCGGATACTTAAGAGCTAGAAAAGCCCCCTATCGTCCAACCCCTGTCACCACCACATGACACATGAAAGTCTCGAGCCGGCCAGGACCACCATGGTGAAAGGGTTTAAGTCCTCTCCCAAAGTGACTAGACCTTTGCTGTGCTCATAGCCCTGGCAATCACCAACCATCTGCCCCCAACCCCAGGGGAGCATAATGAGGACAGTACCTAGCCTTTGGTGCCAAACAGGCAGGATTCTAGTCCCAGGTACTGTGGTGGTCTGGAAGGGCAGCCGGAGGCCTGGCTTAGGTTCCTCAATGGGCATGGCTCCCAGGCAGTGCAGAGGAGCTGGTCACAGCCCGCCCTACCCTAGCTTCCCTATGTGCTTCACTCCAGGTGGGGCGTCCAGTCTTCAGTTTACAGGAACCCCTACCTGCCTGCTGAGGCAACTGAATTTGCCATCCCTGGTTCATAGACATTGAAGGCTAGACTCCTAGACTCAACACAGTCTTCCAGGCTCTCCATCTGCCAAACGCCATTTCTCATCACCTCCCTATGCCAAGCAGCATCTTTGCAGTGGCCCTTCCTCCAGCTAAGGTGCAGCTCTACCCCTGCCTGGGACACCTGCCTCCTCATTGCTACCTCCGGGAATCCTCTCTCATATGGCCCCATATTAGTGGTGGAGAGCCTTGAGCACAGGGGTGAGTACAACCATATTAGTGAGACCAATACTGGGTTCTGGAATTCCTTTACTCATCATTTGAAGGCTCCCTCCAGAGCCTTCCCTCAAAAACCAATGACAATCTTTAAGTTTGATTGCTGATAGAGGAGATGCTCCTCTTACCTTAGCTCAGCTTGGCAAACACCTCCAGGTGCTTACAAAGTGCCAGACCCCATTCTGCCTCTTGGGGGTGGGTGGTGGGGGATAAAAGACTGCAGGATCTCTGCCCTCTAAGGGCACTGAAGGTGTGCTACAGAGAAGGAAGGGAGCAGGGGGTGGACAGGATAGGGCTGAGAGCTTCCTGGAAGAGAGGCTGACCGTGCTCATTTTGAAAGCTGAGTGTCCCTCCACTTCCTGGACCACCACCCCCTGCCCTAGAAGCCTACATTCCAGACACACCCTGAGCAACAGCTGCCCAAAGAAACACCCTAGGTTTCCAGTCGTTGAGCCTTTGCTCAGGCAAGGACCTTTACGGAAATGCTCCTTTGTGAGACAGAAAGACAGACAGCCACATCCCTACGGAAAGACAGGTACACACACCCCTACCTGCCTGTGAAATTCCTCTCCGTGTGCCAAAGGCCCAACTCAAATCCCACTCTGTCCACCTGCACAATCACCCCCAAGGCAGGACAGTGCTCCCCTTCTCTGGCTCTGAGATGCCATTCACAAGCCAGTGGGTGAGACACACATGTGTGCGCACACACCCGTAATTGCACTGTATTCACGGCTAATCCTTGCACATGGCAAGATAGTCAATCCAGCGGATATTTGCCTATTCTATGACCGATTCAAAGCAAAAAAATATATATATATATAAGATAAAAGTCAAGTGAAACACTAAGTAGAAAGAGGCTTCCTAGTTGGTGAGGGAAACCAAGAAAAAGCCCACTTTCCCTGTACTCTTCATCTCCTCATCTGAAGACCACGGCTAGTCAAGGCCTGGAAAGGATCGTCCCTCAGAGGGAGGTTGTAAAGATCCAATGAGGCAACACTCATGCACCGGCACAGGGCCTGGGACAGGGGATGACTCAGGAGGGTCAGCCATTGTCATGTGGTCCTAGGAAACATAGGCACTCGGAGTCATTCGCAGTCCTAGCGCAGGCAGACAGGCTCCTGGCAGGTGAGGCCCTCACTTAGTGTCTTTCAAACCTCTCTGACTATGACCCGTAGTAAGTTTTACACTGGGACCCAGTACACACACACACTAAACACAACTGAAATAAAAGTGCCATAGAACACTGCTCCTCAAGACAGGGGTGCCAGATGGTCTTTTTCATCTTCTCTTTCTTTTTCATCTCCAAAATGATCTCACAAACCACTTCGGGGGCACCTGCAGTTGGAAATCCGTGTCCTCACTCACCCAAGGTGTCAGAGCCGCTCTCCACCGTCTCGTTGACCTTCCTTGCAACTCTGGCCACCGCCTCACCCATCTTTCTCAGCATGCAGACACGGGTGTCCTGCTGCCAGCCAGCAGGCTGGTCTGCTGCTCACAAGTGGGCCTGCGCCTGGGGAAGACACAGCACTGTGAAGTGCCCGCCCACCAGACAGGGACCCACCTCTGAATCCACCCTCCCCAGGAACCCAGGCTGCTAGAAGCCTGCAGGGAGGGCCCCAGGCCACTCACCTCCTCCTGTGGGGCCCAGAGCCCAGGCCACATCCAGCTTGGCCTTCGGAGCAGCTGATCTGCCCATCAGAGGGTGAGGTAGCCCGGCCCTACTGGTTTCCTGGGAGGATTGGCACGTGTGACCTCACTAGACACAGAGCCAAGGCCTGATCCAGTGGCCAGGCCGGTGTAGGGACTCAGGTGCGCACTGGCCTGTGACTCACTTAATAGGCGGAGCACTGGGAGGAGGCGGGGCACAGCCAACTGCAAGGAAAAAAAACACTTGTCCCTCCATCTCGCAGCCTTGGAGCCAGCTCCCTATCCACAAACCCCCAAGACAGTCCCTCCAGCTCCCTGTTCACCTCCCCTCTTCTGCCAGGCTCCTTATGTATGTCTGGAAGTAGGGACACCAAGGCAAATGAAACACAGCCCTGCCTGGTCAAAGTTCACAGTCTGGTGGGTGGGTGGACCCTAAGAATTCCTTTCCCATGTGTCAAAATGGAGAAAGGTTACCATTTTAGCCTACAGACCTGGTTATTAGCCTGATGCTGAATTTATCTGTGAGACCCCAAGGGAAGAGGGAGATGGGGGAAGATGGGAGAGTGAAAATTGGATCATTGAGGGAGAATACGCTTAAAGAAGGATGAAGAACACAATAAAAATTCGAAGTGTTAAAGACATAAGGGACTCTAAAAATGCTGCCAACTCCATGTTTATCAGAGAAGGAAACTGAGACATAGAGAGCGACTAAATGACCTGGCAAAGGTCAAAGTAAGAAAGCGGCAATAATCAGCTCAGCTGAGCTCCACATTCAGTGCTCACTTCTTTACAAGTCACCCACACTACCAGCTGCAGCACCCCACAGAGAGAATAAACTTGAGGCTAATGCCAATGCCCTTCTTTGCCCATAGATCTCAATCCTACTTAACACACAGCCAAAGGAGCTCCAATGAACTCACTCTGAGGGTCAAAGGCAGAAGAATGTAAAGGCTAGAGAAAAAGGGGGTAAGGGTAATACTCAGAGCTGCTAACAAATGCCTAGAAAAAGTCTCCATGTGCTCAGCTTGATAGGCAAGGCAGGCAAGGCTGAGTGGGGATCAGCCAAACCTATCCATCTGCTTACGGGAGAGTTCAGTAGTTATGTGCATCTCACCAAGGAGGCTGACATTAAAGGTGTGAGATACATGATACAGTGGCGGAAAAGACTGTTTTTTGAGGACAGGTCTAATGCCTAACTCTGCCATTTATTAGTTGAGAAGCTTTGGAAAAGTGTCTTAACTATTCCGAGCCCCAGTCTCCTCATCTGAGTAGGAGATCTAGTAATAAAATACCTACCTTGCTGGGTTCATATGAGGAATGAACAAAATATATAAACCTTTCTAGTCCAGGGCCCAGGACACATAGGTACACAATAAACGACAGTTGAGAGGATAAGACAGTAAAGGTGCAGACATGATGCCGGCATCTAATCCCATTTCATACCCATGTGACTTTGAACAAACAACTCAGTGGAATCATCTTTGAGGAATGAGTAGAATTTCCGTCTTTCTACCTCCAGGAAGTCTTCCCTGATTGCCTCAGGCCTCAGTGTTCTCTCCTCCCTCAGTTTCAGTAGCACTTAATGAGTTGTTTATAAGCTTTTAAAAACATACATACTTGTCTCCCCAGTTGGCCTGCAGGCATCTTAGGGCAAGGAGCAGATCTATACTATGTTTTTCCTCTGCACTTTATACCACATAATGTAAACAGATACCCAGTTAGTACCCTCCAATGGTGATGATGATGAACAGCCATCATTTGGGTTTCAAATCTAAATACAACGCAATTGACTCTTTCAACAAATCTAAGGCACTGTCTAAATGAGAAGGATCATAAATTTAAATGCCTAATGGTGCCAGGTGGGCAACCTGCACAAAGTGGGCCAGGCTAAGACAGTAGGGAAGAGTAAGGACTATGGCAAACTGGACCCAAAACCTTTACCATGCTACCTTTAAGATCATTCCCCTAAGCTGGAGTCACAGCAATGTTGCTAGAATCTTTATGACTTAGTCTAATCCCTTTATAAGTGAAAAAACTGAGGACCCAAGAAGGGAGACAAACCAGATGAATGAAAACAAAAAATCTAGTTCTTCTAACTCTTAAACCAAGTCTTCCTACCATACCATGCTCCCTCCTTTTCCCATCTCTAATATTTATCATCAACAATCACAAACATGTATTGAGCATGTACTAGGTATAGGGCATAAGAATAAAGAAAGAATACAGGACATAACTCTGATTCGTGGTTCTGATGAGGAATAGCTTTCTAAAGAACATCACAGATTCATTCCTGGCCTCACAGTAGTAGGGAAAGGGAAGGTAAATCTCCAAGCTGCCCAGGGCCTGTGCTAACCCTATTGGGATTGTCTAGGCTGCTTTCACACTATGCCTGCAATTCTGCTATCTGCCACCAGGTGGGGTGGGGTGGGGATGCCTAGGCCATAGAGCCCACTGATGAAAAACAGATTAAAAACCTCACCCCTGATGGCAAGCTCAGTCAGACGCCCTATGGTGTGAGTCAGGGAATGGTCAGAGAATGGACTCCGAAGCAGGAACAGGAGCAACTTGTAAAGTCTGGGAGTCAGCGCAAGTCACTAAGAGGAGCAAGTTACATTCCAGAAGATGCTCTGGGTACAGCACAGATGCGCACTAGACTCCCAAGAGGTTCCTGCTGACTAAAAACATCACCCTTGCTAATTGGCTAGGAAATCGCCCTCTCTTCACCTAAAACTACCCTTTATGAAGGAGGATTCCTTCATAAAGTCCAGATGACAATCCCTCTCCCAGGTCAGATGGCAAAGGCCTGTCACTCTTTGGCACAGGCAGGGCTGTGAAATGGGGGATGGTCAGTCCCCATGTGGTATAGGACCCAAGATGGAATAAGACGACCCTAGAATTGGGGGAAAAATAAACCTGGGATGACAGGAGTCTGGAATGGGTCCCCAAAAGGGTCCCCTCAAGGTTGTCCAATTTCACTGACTGCTCCCTTCAGTCTCAACCCAACGTTTGGCCTCTTTGACACACACACACACACACACACACACACACACACGCACGCACGCACACATGCGCAAGAATTTATTTAGCATGTAACAGGAGCCCAGAGAAAAAGAAGGTGGGGGGAGGGAAGGGAAAATAAAGAAAGCTTGCTCTTCTGTTCTTTTGTTTTAAACTGTTTTGGGGGAAAGTGAAAAATTGTCTGAGTCACACATAAGTGACAAAGAGAGCTATGGACCCACTTCTGACCGTGTGCAAATCCCCGTAGGCAGCGCCACCCCTATGAATGCAGAAACCCTATATAAACAGTTTGAGCCAACCGAAATCAGTGTGTCAGCACCATTCTGGCTGCTCAATCTCACACAGTCCCCATGAAAGAAATACCACGCTGGCCGGTGGGAGCAATCAGCATGCAAGGCAGTCCTTCTGGGACCAGAACCCCAACACAGGGCCCTAAGACAACTCCACAGGCCCAAGTGCTGGGCTCTCTAAGGCATTTGGTCAACCTTACAAGCAGGGGTAGTGGTAGCAGAAAGTCAGAGAGTGTCCCAAAAGAGAGAAATGGAAACCACAGGAGCATCCCAACCCCATGGCTCTGCTGACCCCAGCTGGTCCCAGGCACTAACGGGCAGACTTAGAAAATCTTAAGAAAAGCACTCCAAATCCTGGAGACCCTCAGGCACAGCCTCCAAATTTGTATCCACACTGCTGCTGTCCTAACAACACTTATCCCTCTCCATACACCCCCAACTCCCCTTTCCTCGGAATGTGTATCATAGTCCCAGGAAATGTTTAAATCCAATAGACATCTCTCTGACACCTCCTATAAGAGATATACTGAGGAAGTAGGAAGTACAGAGACAGGGCATGGGTCAGAATGAGTTTCCCATTGGGTAAGGGAGACTCAGTGACAAGAGGCAGAATGAGCCAGGCGCTAGTAGGAACATGACACCAGGCCCCACGAGCATGTGTGCCCTCTGCCATGAAGGCACACGGCATGGCTGAGAGGAGGGAACAGAGACAAGGGCTGAGCAGGGGTGCCAAAATGATGATAGAGGGAGACAGGCAGCCAGTGTGTCCCGATTACTAGGGGAAGGAGCCGGCGGCCCACCTGTAAGTATGTCCTCTGTTTCTCTGCAGGGAGCTACGGAAAGTTTTTTGAGGTGAGCAGCCTAACCCAACCAGAGTTCTGGAAAGTCATCAGTGTTGTGAGCAGTCCCATTTGCAAAATAAATATACCATGTTCCTCACTGGGTTGGCTTTAGAAGTAAATTATAGAACTTTTGAGGTCTTTGCAAACCATAAGCACTTACCACCCAAGGCACTGCCAATAGTTTGCATATGATCAACTAAATGCCAAAAAAAAAAAAAAAAGGCGCCCTGCTTTGTGAGAGCTGTCAATAAGGCCCTCCTGTATCTGTAATCTGGTTTTACCTGATACGATGCTGGGAGGGGGTGATTTTTGCTCGAACCCTGAAGGCAGACCCCTGCCACGGCTCCTGCCTCACCAGTAAGAACTCACCTTATCTGGAACCCAGAGATCTGTGCAAAAGAGCTGCTGCACACCCCCGTCCGCACCAGCTGCTCCTATATTTAGTTACTTGTGTGGTCACTTGGGAACTTTAGAGCCTGGCAGCTGCTCCGAAGGACAACTCGAGCCTCCTGAGCCATGTGTGCAAGCTCTCCCGTCGCTGGCTCCAGCGGGTCCTCCGGACCACGCCAAGCCGGGAAGCCGATGGGGAGGTGAGAGCCGGCGGGCCGGATCATACCCAAGTGGCTCCGAAGGCCCCCTCAAGGCCAGAATAGAGATGACCCAGTTTCCTATCCAAAGGAAAGGAGCCCGCTGGGGCGTGAGTAGAACCGGCCGGCGCCTTGTTTCTGAACCACGGGGTTCGCAGCGCACTCTCGCGCTTCCCTAAGAGCATTTCAAAACCCTTGGGCTACGCCTCTCAGGCCTGAGTGGGGTGAAGGCCAGGGTCCCCGCGCCTGAAGCAAGAGGCCCGCCTCACCCCACCCCCCGGCACCCGCAGCCAATGGCTCCTCGTTGCCTGCCCTCCGTTCTCCCGGCAGGCGGGGACTGGGGAGAATAAAGCAGGAACAGGAGAGAACGCTATGATCGCTAAGGTCCGAGGACTCGCTCGCTGCCAGCGTATGCGGGAGGCGCGTGCAGCTCCCCAGAGCGGAAGCAAACCCCGAAAGTGTCGCTTCAGGGACGAAATACAGCTGCTCCCAATAGGGGACCCTTCCACAGGGAATGGAGGCCCGCTCGGGACCGCGTCCCCGAGCTTCCTATTCCCGGGCACCTCTGCGCCCACTACCCCGAGCCTGCCCGGGTCCAGTTGCAGTCTGCAAGCACGGGTGCGGCGCCGGGACCCTGGGCACTGCAGAGCCGCAGCTGGTGCACCGCTGCTCTTTACACCGGGTGACCTGGGGGAGGGGAGGGGACGCTGCAGAAACGGGGACACTTCTCCCTCTCTCTCCCCCAGCCCCTCCAGAGCTTAGCCTCCGACTACGTTTACTTTGCGGGACACGAAGCGCGGGGCCCCGTTCCAGGCTGCCTTCTGCTCCACTTACGGCGACAATGCCTCCTAGCGCCCTGCGCAGCGCAGTCACGCTCCCTCCGCCGCCGGCGGCGCCCCATGCAACAGCCGAACGTTGGAGCCGGCAGGGAGGGGCGCGCCGGGACCGGGCTCTGAGCGCTGGGTCGCCGGGCCAATCGCAGCGCCAGGACAGGAGCCTGGGCGGGAGCAGGTTGGAGGGCCCCGGCCGCGCGCGACCAAGCAGCGCGCGGGTCCTCAAGCCGCGCCCGGGAGCGGCGCGCGCAGAAAGGTGGCCCGCGCGCTCTCGTGGGCAGGGTGGATCTGCTTTGTGCGCAGCTTGCGGAGGGAAAACGCTTGAGAGGGCGGAGGGGGGGCAGACGGGAACGAATGACTGAAGTTCCGGATTTTTTTCTCAAGGGAATGGAGTTGAATTAGCCAGATCTGGGTACTTCGGGAAACATGAAAATGGGAAATAGGAAACTTTTCGTATGATGCCTTCAGGCGCCCATTAAGGTTTTAGAGACAACAATTCTGGCTACACTTTTACTTCACCTCTCTAAATACCGATGTTCTCTATAAAATAGGGATTGAAACCTATAAATACCTGTTTCACAGGGTCTTTCTGAGGATTAAAACAAGGGTAGCCGTTTCACAGGCTTTCATTTATGGAGGACTCACCATATACCCTCTTCAGGCTCTATGCATGAGGCCCCTGACTGGACTAGTAACAACGGAGTCAAATGCTCTAAAAAACAAAAACGTTTATTAAATATGTGGGAGTCCTGCAGAAAGAATATTTAATTCTGCCTCTGGTGACTGGGGCAGTCAGATAAGGAATATACATTTCCACAGGTCTTCTTGATGGATGTTATGGGTTGAATTGTGTCTCCTCAAAAAATGTATGTTGAACTCTTAATCCTCAGTACCTCAGAATGAACTTGTTTGGAAATAGAGTCATTGCAGATATAATAAGGTCATATGGTGTAGGTTGTGACTGGTGCTCTTAAGAGAAGAGACACAGACACACAGGGACACACCGTGTAACAATGGTGGCAGAGATTGGAGTGATGCATCTACAAGCCAAGGACCCCCAAGGATTGTGGGCAAGGACCACATACTAGGAAGAGGCAAGGGAAGGATTCCACCTCAAAGCATCTAAAAAGGAACCAATCTGCTGACACCTTGATCTCTGACATCTAGAACTGTGAAGGAATACATTTCTCTTGCTTTAAGCCACCCAGCTGTTACAATTACCCTAGAAAACTAATACAATGGTAGAGTAGGACCCAAGGGAAGGGAATTAAAAACAGCTCCAAAGACTTTCAAAACTGAATGCCTATTATAGGCAAGGCCGGTCTTGGAGTATACCAAAATGAATCAGACAGACACCATGCCCTCAAGAGGTTACCCAGAGGATGCCAGAAAAGCCATTTTTTCTGACTCCTTTCTCCAGCCTCATCACTGTATCCCTGCCACAGGTATGCCAGGTACCAGATATAAATAACGAATGATCAGGTCTTGTCATACCCAAGCCAAGATCTGTATTACTCTAGACAAGCAGCCCTTGCTACTTCTGTTTCAATTTAAAACCAGCTTCACATTTCTGGCTGGTTTTCACAAGTGAATGTCTTCTCTCTACCCTGCTAGGCCATACACAACCTGAGATAGCCAGGACAGTGCTTCCATGCACATAGTAAGGGCTCAGTAAATACCACTGACTGATGGCCCCAGCTTGGGGTATCCCAAATTCACGCCTTATCTTACTCAGTCCCCTCTCCCAGGAACTTCCTCCTGGACCTCCAACTGCACATGGACAAGACTCCTCCCCAGTTCAAATGCCACCTCTTCTATTCTTAGTGTGTTTGCTTCTCCAGGACACTTACTTCATCATGCCCATTATTATACCATCTCTGCACAAGTCTTTTCTCCCCAAACTTCCTGATTTCAAATAGACCAGAACCTGACACACAGTAAGTGCCTATATCAGTCAGCACTTTTATTTCTGCATAATAAAACACCCCAAAACTTACAAGGGGCTTAAAACAATAATTATTTATTTAGTTCATGATTTTATGGACCAGCATTTTAGGTTGGGTCCAGCTGGGCAGTTCTTCTGGTCTCAGCTGGACTACTTCATGCATCTGGGGTCAGTGGTTAGGCAGCCATGAGGCTTGCTTTGGAGAGTGGGGTGGGGGAGAGGTAACTAACTGTTGACTGAGATAACTGGGCCACCAGCAGTCTAGCCCAGCTGGTTCACATGGAGCTGTAGGGTTCTAAGAGCAAGAGTGGAATCAGGCAAGGTCTCTCAAGGTCTAGGCTCAAAACTGGCACTGCATTACTTCCATAGTTGTATTGACCAAACCATCTCACAAGTCCAACCCAGGTCTAAGGGTGGGAAATAGACTCCATCCTCTGATGGCAGGAAGGGACGCAAGGGACATGGATCCAAGGGACATGGATCCAAGGATGGGTAGAGAACTGCAGCTCATTTTGCAATCTACTGCAGTGCCCAATAAATATTGCTGCGTTACCTAGCACATAATGGGTGCTCAGCAAATGTTTACAGGTCTCACTGACTACAATCAACTGACAAAATTTTATCTCTCACTCACAAAATATCCATTGTCATCTTCAGTTTCAGAATAACAAAGGAGGGGCTCAGAAAGATAGGGCTGTGCAAAAGTCTTCTCAGTGAAGTTCAGCTGGCCCAAACAGTTTCCTCCAGAGAGATCCAGAGCAGTTTTGGAGGCCTGGGCCCCGTAGGACCCTGGTCCAAGCCTGGTCACCTGAGCTGAAAGCCGTATACCCTTCAACTATGAACAGAGAGCGGCTCAGATGTTTGCCAGGGCTTAAACGCAGCCCCTGTTGATGGCTGAAAACTTGTAAACTGCCTATCAGTTAGGAAATCTCTTGTGCAATGACAAAATTGTTACCTGCTGTTTCCTAGAGCGTTGATCCCCTGCTGAGAAGGATAAATTCTCAGGGCACTTGCTGAAGGGACACTATCCTGTGGACAGTGCCAGTAGCTCAACTCTGATGAATGACAGCCCTGATGGGGACCACTTCCCATCTAAAAATTATTAGACTCAATACCACGACGGGTGTACTTATAAAGAGGGAAAATTTGGACACAAACATGCATAAAGGGAAGAAAATGCAAAGAGACACAGGGAGAAGAGGGCCATCTACAAGCCAAGGATTGAAGCTTGGAACAGACCCCCTCTCTCCCAGACCTCAGAAGGACCAACCCTGCTGATACCTTGATTTTGAACTTCCAGCCTCTAGAACTGTGAGACAGTAAATTTCTGTTGCTAAGCCACCCAGTTTGTGGTATTTGGTTATAGTAGCCCTAGAAAATTAATACAATGTCTTAAATCTTTCCTTTTCCATTCTATTCTTCTCATATTTGTTCTTATCATACAGCCCTTGAAGGAAAAGTATATTTAGGTAGAAACAAAACATGAAGTCCCATTGACATGTGTGAGTCAAACCATATCCATCATCCTGAGTCCTCCACCTAGGGCTCTGATGAAACTGATTTACCAATGGCCAGGACCTCAAAGTTACTCCAAATCACTGTCATCCTAAGCAGAAGTTCACCCAGTCTTCCAGAAGAAATTTCAGCCTGGTGAGAGGTACCCAGCATGAGCCCCTATCCAGATACTGCAGGGTTTGCAAAGATAAACGAGAAATAGTCAGTACCCTCAAGACCCTTGCATTTTGCTATGGAAAATAAGACTCAAACAAGAGTGACTTTACTAAAGTGTTTCATGAGCTTCAGCCATTGCTACTGCCTCCCTGATATGTGCTATATCTGAGCCCCACCCAGTGGTGAGGTCAAGTCACTTACACGGGCTCATAGAGTTCATTTGCAGATCTTTTCCCAACTCTACATTCAGTAGAGTCACCTTGGTTATTAGAAATAGCCATGGTGGAGAACTTATACCATGGAACTCAGCAGGACTTTTTTTTCTTGGAGAGACAGTTTACCAGCACACTATACTATTATTTACTTTTCTCTTTAAATCGACTCACTTTTTAACTTTAAAATGTTTATCTTAAAAGAAAACTTCATATCATTACTACAAATGGAAACTAGTATCACTTCCCATAGATATAAAGTAACTTTACAAATAAATATAGTCTACAGCCATGCCACCCTGAACACGCCCCATCTTGTCTGATCTCAGAAGCTGAGCAGGTCAGGCCTGGTTGGTACTTGGATGGGAGACCACCTAGGAAGACCGGGTGCCATAGGTGTGTGTGGGGGAGGGGAGATAAATAAATAAATAAATAAATAAATAAATATTTTTAAAAAATACAGTAAATCAATTATTACATTTTTATATCTCAATAAAACTAGAAAAGAATTAAAAATATAATGGCAATAAACAATGTTATTAAATTCTAGCAAATTGCTAAAGGACTATTCCTGGAGCTATTCTCTTTGTTACAAAAGTCGTCTAGTAAATGTGAGTAAAATGGTAAAGACACACCAGCACCTTGGGTGGGTCATTCAAAAGTAATTGACAGAAATTTGAAAAGGGAATATCCCTCTCACATCAGTGCTCCTGGACCACCAAGTCTGGCTTCCAGCTTGGGAAAGCCCATCAAATTCAACAAAAAGAAATACGGGTTGGGCAGTACCAAGCAAAGTTTCAAAGATAGATTACTTCCAATTTTCCCGCCACCACCAAAAAAATGATACTTGAATACATTTTAAAAGATGGGTTAAATTTCAATAGGTATAGAAGGCCAAGAAACGGGTGAAAGTAGAAAAGGAATAGGGAAAGGGAGACCGTTCTCAGAGAAGAATGACTCAGCTTGAGCAAAGGCTTAGAAGCCGGAAAGCATACAGCATTCCTGGGAACACAAACGTTCACTTTTGGCTGAGGTTTGGGAGATAAGGACGCAGTGGGAAGGAGACGAAAAGGTATATTGAGCTGATTGTGAGAGCCTTCTCTGCCAGAATGACAAGGTGATATTTGACTTGCAGGGTTTTCAGTTAGTTTTTGTTTTACAATAAATCCCTGAAATTTAGTGCCTTATAACAACAAATGTGTATTATTCCTCACAATTCTGTAGGTCAGCTGGGCAGTTCTGGTCTGCGCTGGCTTGGCTGCTCCCTGCAATCAGGTTGGCACCTGGCTGGGGCTGGATGGTCTAGGACAGCCTTGCTCATGACTGGCGGTAGGCATACTGTTGGTCTAGGGGCCTCAGAGGGGACAGACTGAGGCCTTGACTCCAGGTGGCCTCTCATCACCCAGGGGTCCAGCGCAGGCTAACAAGCAAAACTCGAAGCAAAAGCACTTTTCAAGCCTCTACTAGTGGCACAAATTTTCTCTTACGCCATTAGCCAAAAGATGGCCAAGCCTAGAGTCAATACGAAAGGGCCACCAAGGGTGTGAACACAGGAAGGAGTAAACATATCGGGACAGAACTGCAACAATCTCCCAGAGGTGATGGAGAGTTTTGAAAACTTTTCAGCAGGGAGTAATGTGATTAGAGAAACACTCCCGGAGGAAGGAATGAAGCATATGAGGATTTGGAGGAATAATCATAATAGTTTATACCTAAAATGTAGCTATCACTTTTTCCACCAGACACTTCACATTGTCTATTCAATCCTCACACACACACACACTCCTCTGTTAGCGGTCCCACTTAAAGATGAGGAAACTAAGGCATAGAGAAGGTAAAGAGCTCGTCGCAGTTCACACAGCTACTGAATGGTAGAATTAGAATTCAACCTCAGGTGGCCTAACTCCATAGCTTGCACATATAATTACTAAGTTTTGGAAGGACCCACAGGAAAGTCCTTCTGTAGTCTTTGTGAGGAAGATAAGTGCCTGGCTTAAGGTAGTTGTAGAAGGGACAGAAAAAAGACAGATTCAAGAGAGACCTCTAAGACAGACTTTGCAGGACTTGGAAATTGATGTAATGGGAGATAAAAACTTGTGGGGCATGGAGGACTTGGTTGTGTGGGACTAAGCTAGCAGGAGGAAACACTGGTGGGGGGATAAATAAAGGAGGAGGAGGGTTTAGGATATGCTGGGAATGATGTTAAGGGGACATCCATTTGGAGCTATCCCACAAATTCTTGGAATTAAAGGTCTGAAAATCCAGTGAGAAACCAGAGCTGGAGCTCAAGGCTGTGATCTCATAGATCAGAGGCTCTGTTTGAAAGCATGCAAGAAGAAGACAAAGAAAGAAGAAAGAAGAAAGAAGAAGGGGTGGGGAGGGAGAGAGGAAGAGAGAGGGAGAGAGAAACTGGCAGGGTCTGAGGTGGCAGACTCGAGGGGTATCTGAAGGTGAGACCTGGGGGTGAGGAGAGGTCAGCTGGGCAAGGAGGGCAAGGCAGACTTGGCTCCAGAAGGCAGAGGCCTAGTGGTAGATTTGGGCAGCAGAGCCAGATGCTGCTGGAAGGTGAGGAGGGGAAGGACTGAGAAGGGGGTTGTTGAGTTTGGTGATTTGAAAGTTGTTCATCAACATGGCTAGGGCCAGAACCAGATGAAAACAACATAACAACAATAACAACACATAGTTAGTATGTGTCAAGCACTGCTCCAAGCATTTATACATATTTACTCATTCAATCCTCATAACAGCCCTTGTCATCATAACCGCCCACCACACCCCTACTCATGCCCCTGCATACTAACCACAGTGGAAATAAGATACAATTTGTGGCCACTTTGATCCTTCCCCTGACCCTTCTTCATGGGCTCCTCCTCTCTCTTCTAAGCCTTTCTGATGTGAAAACCCCTTTGGGGCCTCCTGTGAACTCTGTATTTTCCCCTCAAGGACTCCCCTATCATGAAATCTCAGTGCTCAGCACAAAGGGATCTCAGCCTGAGGGAACTGCTCATTTGTGTCTACTGTCTTTGAACAGCCTGAACACCCTCTCCTAGAAATACATGCATCCTATTAAATTTCTAGATCTTCAAAAGACACTAAAAGCTCTTTGAAGGCAATGACTAGGTCTTACTCATCTTCAAATCTCCCTTTGATGCCCAGCACAGGACTTGCACCTAACCAGGTCAGGATTTTTCAATTTATAGGTTATTACCCATTAGCAGGTGAAGTCAATTTAGTAACTGTATTAATTATTTATTGCTGCATAACAAATTACTCAAAATTCAGTGGCTAAAAACACCACCACTTATGGTTTCTATGGGTCAGGAACTTGGGCGTGGCTTATCTGGGTCCCTTAATTCTGAGTCTCTCAAGATGTAGCTCAGAAGAATCCTCTTCCTACTTCACTCGTATGGTTGCTAGCGGGATTCAGTTCTCCTGGGCTATTGGACTAATACCTCAAGTCCTCACAAGGACTTATTGGCAAGAGGATCCATGTGTTCTTTGCCATGTGGATCTTTCCACAGAGCTTCCCTCAACATGGCAGCTTACTTCACCTGAGCGACAAGAGGGCAGGAAGGGATGAAGAGATGCAGAAGAGATCAGTGTCCAGAAACGCAAGGGAAGAGAAAGGGTCAAGGAAAAGAGAACAGACAGATGAGCACCTAAAAGTTGTTCGCTGGCTGGAACATTAAAGCAGCCTCTGTGCAATGGAGGCCAGCGAAAGCGACTGAAAAGTGAATGAATGGGAATGAGAGATTGATCAGCAAGTGTAGACAACTCCTTCAGGAAGCATGATAACCCTGTGTTTTAATCTGCTCAGGCCACCATAACAAAATGCCCTAGCTGGGGAGCTTACACAACAGAAATTTATTTGCTCACAGTTCTAGAACCTGGGAAAGTTCAAAGATGAAGGCCTGGTCATTTGCTTCCCTGGTTTAAGGCCTTTTCTTTTCCTAGCATGAGATGGCCACCTTCTCACCATGTCCTCACATGGTGGAAACAGAGCTTTGGCATCTCTTCCTCTTATTAAGGCCCCAGGCCTATGGGATCAGGGCCCCACCCTATGACCTCTTTTAACCTTAATCACCTCCTTATAGTCTCATCTCTACATATAGTCACATTGGGGATTAGGGACTTAACACATGAATTTGGGGGATATACAATTCACACCCACATCCTCACCTTTTGATTACAGGGGCAAGTTATTTGGCATTTTGTGAGCCTTACTGAAACTGCCAAGCTGGAGCTTTCTCCACCTTCCCATCCCACATCCCTATCTTCTTCCCTTCCATTTTCCCTCCTCTGACCAGCAAGGTAGAAACTCACAGATAGGACATTGTTAAGAAAGTTGCCTGGCGATCGAAATACGAGAAGTTCTTCTAGAAGGAGGAAGGAGTTGAGCTTCTCTTTCCAAAAGAAACACACGCATGCCAAGAGCTGTGCTGGCCCAGTGTGACTACTGTACAGACACAGATGGTCCCATCAAGGATGCCCCACAAATACACCTTTAGCTTCGGTCATCTGGATATGTCATAATAAATGTGAGGTTTTAGGACTGCAATATCCACATTCCATCAAGTCATTTTAGCCTCTAGCTACTGAACGATCCAGCCCCTGTCTATCTCTGCATTCCTCCTAACTCTGAATGTCCCACCAGTCATTCACTTATGCAACAGATACTTACTGAGCACCTACATGGCCAGGCACTGTGCTAGTCCCTGGAGAGAAACAGAGACCGTGACAGGCTGCTTTCATGGCACTTAATAGTCTAACGGAGGGGCGGATATTAATTAAATAATCATACAATTATGACTATACAGGTTGTGTGGAAGTGAGTCACCTAATGGCATGAGAGCCTCTAACGAGAAAATCAGACCTTGGCAGAGAGGGCAGGGAATGCTGCCCCGAGAAAATTCATTTGAATAGAATGGGAATGATAAGGGATGAGGAGTCAACTAGGTGGATTAGGAAATACAGTAGTTTTCTATGATGCATATGGAAAATAGTAACAAATTTACAGGCTTTTGTTTTTTAAACAAAAAAATTTAATGATTTAAAATGATACATTTATTGTCTGACAGTTTTCATGGGTCCGGGGTCCGGCACGACTTAGCAGGGTGCTCTACAAGGGTGCAACCAAGGCGTGAAGCAGGAATACACTCTCTCATGAGGGCCTGACTGGGCAACTGGGGAAGGGTTCACTTCCAGGCTCACTCAGGTTTGTGACAGAATTCATTTCCTGGTGACTGCAGGACTCATGAAAGCTTGCTTTTCAAAGCCAGAAGAGGAAGGGAGGGAAAAAAAAGAGGGAAGGAGGAATGGAGAGAGAGAGACAGAGAAACAGAGAGAGAGAAGACAGAGAGAGGGAGAGGGACTCTGTCTTGAGTCTGTTATTAGTAAGATGAAGTCTTACCTAACATAATCACAGGAGTGACATTCTGTCATGTTTGCCATTCTATTGGTTAGAAGCGAGTCACAGTTCCCACCTATACTGAAAGGTGTGAACACTGGGAAGTAAGGATCATCGTGCGGGGGCGGGGGGTGGTGTCACCTTACTGTCAGGTCACCATAGAGAACAACCAGGCGCGGGACCAGCATGTACAAAGTCCTTGTGATAGGAGGGAACATGGTCCGCTTGAGGAACAGGAGCATAGAAAGTGAGAGAAGAAAGGTAGGAGATGAGTCCAGAGCAGGAAGGGCCTCATTCAAGGTTCTGGGAGTAATGAGAAGCCATGGAAGACAGGGTGGTGACACAATCCAATACACACTACCAGTCATTGCTATCCCAGAGCTTCTGGGCCTAATTCAGTGTGGCTAGATGAATAAACCCATCCAAATCCAGGCAAAGAACTGGATGCAAGGAGTTGTCACAAAGGCAAGGTGAATCCTATAGCTAGGGAAGCTCCACAAAGTCTGCCCTGGTTCAGCCCTTAATCTAGAGCCATGGCCACATGAAGAGCTGAGTAAATATTTCTGAATAAATTGATGGATAGAAGCCAGATAGCTTGTTCAGAGCCTGTGCAGAGAATGAGATCTCCAGCAATTGAGTCAGAGTCTTCTACCCTGAAGCCAACAGGGCCCACTCAGTTATCACAAAAGGATTCCCTTTGAAAACCTTCAGCTCCACTCAAGAGTGGGCAGAAGCTCCCCAGGAGCAGAGGGCCTCAACTTGACGAGCACTCACCCAGGGCTCCCAGGCTCTGGAGACTGTGTGCCTTACCTCTGGGTTATGGCTGGCACGGGGCACAGTACACCACTCACTGTTTGGATGACAGTGCATTTCCATTTCAAAAGTGCTCTCTCTGGTTGCAGCTCAAGCTTTCAAAACCAGCACAGACCACCTAATGTGTTGTGACATTAAGTGTACTGCCCACTTTTACCTTGCAGGCCAAGGGTAATAGAGGGAGGGTTGTACCATGATGAATAGTGTACTAAATATGGGGATGGATAGAGAGAAAGGAACTAAGGTGTTGAATTGTAGTAAACAGGCAGACAATAAATTGGCTTCAATGGAGGACTTTATTATGTCTAAATAGCTTTGAAGAAACCATACCTCATTTTTTGAAATCCGCAACTGCAGGCTTTTGTTGGCATCACCTGAAAAGACTTCCAAAGAAGGAAATATTGAGCCTGAAGTATACGTCCCTTCTGTTATACATGATATTTTCCTGCCTGCCCCTCTTCTCCCAGCCTCACGGCCCCTGGCATCCTCTTGGATCTGATTGGTGCCTAACCACCATTCCCATTAGCCAGACCTTGGCTGGGCCTGACATTTAGTCTTCAGAAGAGCATTGTGAATGAAAGTTTCCTCCTTTTATTTTTCAGATGCTAGAACAGGTTCAGAGCTCATGGTCATACAGCAGGTAGGTGAGAAAGCTAGCATTTGAACCAAGACACGTCTGATGTCAAAGCCTGTGCACAGTGGGCTGTTCCCAACCATGGTGAGAAACTAGAGAAATTCTAGAGTTATAGCAGGTGCCCTTGGGCAAGTTAGCTTCTGTGAGGCTGCTTCCTTATCTGTAAATAGGCATAATAATACCTACCTTTTTATGGCAGTTGGGCTTATTGGAGATAAGATCTCTAGAAGGTCCAGTACATTACCTGACCCAGCCTAGATGCAACAAAAGTTATCTATAATGCATACAAAAGTTATCTATAATTATCATCACCTTTTGAACATATTCTGTTTCCTGTGTTTCAGGAGCTCAGGAAATGGATGCTGCTCATCCCCCAATGAATTCAACAGATGTGATGATAAAGAGTGGGTGCCCATGGGGTGCCTTGCACTCTTTATAACGCAGGAGGCCAGCAGGTACAGGGGAAAGTGCATAGGATGGCCAGCCAGAAGCCTTAGCACCAGTCCCAGCTCTATGGTTCCTGGTTGTACAACCTCATAGAAGTCATAACCTCTTTGAACCTCAGTTTCTTTACTTGTAGAATATAGATAATAATAATAATAATTGCCTCCCTCACAGGGCTGTGGCTCAGCTTGAGATAATGGTCCGAAAGTGCTTTGTAAAGCAGAAAAATTGTTATCAAAGGTAAGGGACTATTATCCTTATGATAGAGATCTAGGGTGGGTGGCCTCATTATAGAGGGTGGGGAGCAGTCTCCCTCCGCCCCTGGGAAAGACAGAACCAGAGGGAACAGAGCGCCAGGTGGGTACAGAGGAGTTGGAAGAAATGAGTTCTGGGAAGCCCAAGTGAGAAAACAGTGAAATAACAAGACTACAGAAAGCACACGTGGGTCGAGGACACCTAGGCTACTTCCATTTTTAAAAACTCAAATTGGACTAATGGTAAACATTTCAAGAAAGGACTGCTCAAATGTGGTAGCGTTTACACATTCAATCCTAGTCGTACATCAGGTATGGGTCCAGGGGTACTGTATCTCTGGGGTCACAACTGCATCAACAGCTTCCCAGTCCCCAGTGATCTAGACAGACTCAGTCAGAGGTACGACCCTGCTCCCAGTTCCAACGTGTGGGTTTCTTCCTCACTACCAAGCAAGTCTGTAATACAGTCAACTCAATTCTGACCTTAACTACTTGGAGACAGTGTTAGATCCCACAGGTTAAGGGCTCAGTCCCACAAGACTGCCCCTCAACTTCAGATGCCAATCACAGGCCCAAGTTGTTAACCTATGCTTCTCTCTGACTGGCTACAGATTGGATGTTCCAACAACCCCCTCCTTGGGTTTGATTAATTTGCTAGAGAAACTCGCAGACCTCAAAACATTCTACTTATTAGATTACCAGTTTATAAAACGGTATAACTCAGGCACCACCAGATGGGAGGAGGTGCATAGGGCAAGGTATGGGGAAAGGGTGTAGAGCTTTCATGTTCTCTCTGGGTGTGCACTCTCCCCAAATCTCCACATGTTCACTATCCTGGAACTCTCCAAACCCTGCCCCAAGTCCTTTTGGGGTTTTTATGGAAGCTTCATCACAAAGGCATGATTGATTAAGCCATTGGCCACTGGTGACTGAATTCAATCTCCAGTCCCTTTCCCCTCCCCAGAAGTCAGAAGGGTAGGACTTAAAGTTCCAACCTTCCAATCACATGGTTGGTTTGAGTCTCTGAATAGTGAAGTAGTAGTGTTCTACTTGGGCTAAACACTTAGCTGCAACTTCCTCACTTGCAAAACGGGGATGATGGCAGCTATGTTGACAGCACGCATGATTATCTTTTCAATTCCATCTTAGACATGCTGTGGGCAGGGGCAATGCTGCCTAGAGCCACGGTTCTCAAAGTGTGTTCTGGGGACCCCTGGAAATCCTGAGACACTGTCCAGGGACCTACGTGGTTCCCTCTTTTTCAACCACATACCTATATGAATCTGAGTTTTCTTCATATACTTGAATTAAAACACAATGGATTGAATGAAGAAACAGATATGAAGCTCCGGCTGTCTTCCACTGAGCAGACATTAAAATGTTTGCAAAAATGTAGATATTCGAATATATATTGCTTCAAGAATACCAAAGTTGTAATTTTAAGAAGCTTTTTGTACTTTTGAGAAATGAGCATCTGGGCTCCAGTCAATGCAAAAAAAAAAAAACATAGGGTGTGAGGTTCCTTCTGAAACAGGGCCAGCTAATTTAGCCCCTCCCACAAGCCTGAGGTTTGTTATATCTCTGTTTCTTGAGTACCTCTCTCACTAAGACAGACCACAGCAAGCAGAAGCTGGGGGGAAAAAATGACAGAGAGAGAGACCAAAGAAAAAGAAAACAAAAGCTGCCAATTATGGAAGAAGCAAGGGATTCTGAACTGAAGAGCTTTTTGTTCCAGAAATATACCGATCATCCTTGGCTTCTCCTCTATCATGGCTATGATCGCTTTGATAGCTGTGGGGCTGACCCGGAACAAACCATTGCCAGAAAATGTTAAGTATGAGATTGTGCTGGAAGCAGAACAACACAGGGTTGGTGAATCAGAAGAGTTAAGGTAAAAGGTCTTGGAATCGCAAAATGTGCTAAAAATATATATATGAAATAGGTATTATTATATGTACATGGGAAAAAAACAAGGAAGTGATTCCAAAGTCCTAGCACTAAGAGACACTTATTTACCCGGGAGTCGTAGCAGGCAAGCAGTTGCCTAGCATAGAAAATAAACGGTTGGCAGACAAGGTCCTGGCAGTGGTGACACCGAGCCTCAGCAACTACTCCTTTAATTTCCACAGTACCAGAATCATCGCTGGCAAAGAGAAAGGCGCCTATGGTTGGATTACTGTCAACTATCTGCTGGGAAAATTCACTAAGAAATTGAGGTGGCTCAACTTGATGCCAAATGAAAACAATAATAGTCAGGAAACTCATGCTGCTTTAGACTTTGGGGGAGCCTCTATGCAAATCACTGCTGTGCCCCAAAACTAGACTCTTGAGTCTCCACAGAATGATCTGTACTTTCATCCGTATGGCAAGGACTACACTGTACACACACATAGCCTCTTGTGTACAGGAAGGACCGAGCACTCTTGCAGAAACTGATCAAGGATATTCGGGGTACGAACACAACCCCGTGTTTAAACTGTACATATAACAGGGTAATGAATATAAGTGACCTGCAAGACAGCCCCTATACCAGGAAATTTGACAAGATTCTTCCACTGTTAGTTGCAAATCCAGGGCATCGGAAGCATTTGATGATGCCAGCAAAGCATTTTAAACTCGTCAACACCAGTAACTGCGCTTACTCCCACTGCTCCTTCAATAGGATTTTCTTGCTGCCACTCCAAGGAATAATAAGCATTCACAACTTATTATTATGTGATGAAATTTTTAAACCTTCCATCAGAGGAACCCCCCACTTAGGAAAGGGTGATTGACTTGGTGGAAAAGTTCTGCTTTCAGCCCTGGAAAGAGCTAAAGTTATATTTTGGTAAACGGAAGAAGTACCTGAGTGAATGCTGCTTTTCCAGAATCTACATTACCTCTTTCCATCAGAGGGGCTGTCACTTCACACCTAATTCCTGAAAGAATATTCATTTCATGGGCAAGATCCAGAGCAGCAACATGGGATGGACTTTAGGCAACATGCTGAACCTGACCAACTTGATCCCAGCTGAGCAGCCATTGTCCAGACCTCCCTCCTACTCCACTTGTATCTTCCTCATGGTCCTCATCTCCTTTATCCTGGTCACAGTGGCCATTACAGGTTTACTTATCTTTCACAAGCCATCACATTTCTGGAAAGAAATGGTATAGCAGGAGCAGCTGAAATCTGCTTGCTGGAGTGAGAAAAAAACTTGCCCAGGGAGCCCTTTCCTCTACAGTGGTGTACAAGGTTATCCGTCCTTGCTCACCAACACCCGTCTTGATCAGTATGAAGCTTCCTTGGCTTTGCTGAAGCCTTTCCTTGGGAGGTTTTCAGTCCTTCTGCCTCAAGGACTTCCTGGCAGATGTTGTCTCTTTCGTGTCTTTCCCAACTCTCTCTCTCATAGTCTGTGCCTTAAAAACCTGCCACATTTCATGATCTTTGCTTTATAAAAGGACAACATTGGCTTTGTTCAGAAGAACAGAATCTTGAGTCCTATGCTGAGAAGTTGTACTGGCTAAAAGAAGACTCTCAGCTGTCCTCTTACAGACCCTTTTTCTCTCCTTTCCTATTTATTAAGAAAGCCATACAATGCCTTTGGAGAGGGCAGACACACATCCCATTGCCAGCCTGCCCTTTGCATAGGAGAGTTTTCTGTACTAAAGTATGTTCTAAGGCCAAAGAGTTTTGCAAGGGAGTTTATGTGCTTCTGCAATTAGTACAATACTTAACCTAATCCCATACAGGGATGTAGATGAGTCACATATCCCTGGGTGCTGCCAGAGAGCTACAGAGTGGAACACCTAGACCAGAGATTTTTAAAAAGCTGATGTACATATAGGCGTTCAGGTATAAGGGCATACTAAAGATAAGTGTATTCATGTCAGGGTTGGGAAAATGCATCCTCCACTGTATTTATTGGAGTTTTGCTTTTATTTTAGTAAAATACATCTAACATAAAATATAAAATTCACCATTTTAACATGTACAATTCAGTGGCATTTAGTGCATTCACAATGTTGTGCAACCATTACCATGATCCAATTCCAGAATATTTTCATCACTAAGAAATTGGCTGGAGACAAGACCATTCCTGGGTAGACTCAAACCACTAACCTTTCAGTAATAGCCAAATATGCTAACCAACTGATGTTATTGAGTTTTAAAGCCATGCTATATCTTATGATTCCAGGGTTTACTTTAATAAAAGAGCTACATTAGTGTAGAGTGGCATGTATTTTCACTGTCATGGTATTTACACATCAAACATGCCAGGAACCAGATCTGAAAGTGTTGAAGTTACCTCTGTCACAAAAATATGGGCTCTATTTACTTATTCCAGGGAATAATTTGCAGCTACGGACCTTGTCATGGAAATATGAAGAGGCTCTGTACCTCCTTCCTTTAAGAATTGTTGTAAGAGCTACCTGTTGAGCAGGAATGGAGTGATGTATTATTCTGCCCCTGCTCAGGCTCTCCATCTCAGGATCTGGGAACTGACTGTTGGGCTGATCCAGGGCAGGGGTAGGGGAGAGAAGAAAAAGTTCTCCCACAAACTAAAAGCCAAATATCCCTACATCTTTTGAAAAATTAAGTCATTTTTGACAATATCCAAGTGGTTGTAAGTTCAATAATGTTGCAGACAGGAACATTTTCTTTTCTGATACAACTGAACATGTACCTTGATTAGGAATGAGAAGAGAAATTAGGACATGCTTAAATTCTTCTTAATGGTAGCAGGTTATATTGTTATAGCTAGTATTTATTGAGCATTTGTTGTGTACTATGCTCTGTACCCTAGTGTGTTAAATTCATTTTCTCATTTAATCCTCACAAAAACCTTAAGGTGGGTACCACCATTCCACAGAAACAGAAATAGGCTCAGAGAGCTTAAGTCACTTGTTCAAATGACTGAGCTAAAACCTGGCATGCACTTAACCATTATTTTCTCTCTCAAATGTACTACTGGACTGTCTCCTTATAAATTCTAAACACACAATCTGCATGAATACAGGGTTTATGGGCATGATGAAAAAGGAAGTAGACAAATGACCTGTTTCCTGGTAGACTTGTGATTTAATATTGCTTTAAGTACACCAAGGCTGTCGTGGCAACACTGATACTCCGTTCACGTACTTTGCATGGTAACATCTGGTGTACAATGCTAATCAATGATTCCCATACTTCTGGCTTCTTAATTATACTGCTTGCTCACTGCACAGCAGTTTAACATCAAATAAATAGTAGTTGATGATGATGATGAAAATAAAAGTCATGTAAGTAGAAAAAAGTTTGCAAAACTGTAAAACAATGCCACTGTTCTAATTTTTTAAATATAAATTTAAGAATACATTAACATGTAATGACATTATTTTATGAATTAATGAATATTAAAAATTAATTTTAGTACAGTAATTATCAATAGATATAATCCACATAAACAAAAGCTCTTTGTGGTGCTCAGCAATTTTTAAGAACGTAAACTTGGAGGCCAGACTTTGAGACCGACCTAGATTTTTCAGGAACCTCATGGTCCTAACCTTCCCCTGTGCTTCAGTTTCTTTATCTCTAACTCTGTACTCATCTTTGTGACGTGGGTAGCTATTAGTCTCTTTCTTTTTCTGTTTATTTATTGCATTACGGTGCATATAAGAACTGTCTCCAGAAGGATACACAACAAACTGGTACCAATGATTCCCCCTGGAAAGGGGAATTGGGAAACTGAGAGACAGTGGCACTGTAAACCTTTCTGCTCTGATTTTTTTTTTAATACATCATGCATACATTGCCCATATTTAATATTGAGCAATTAAAAGTAAAACTACACTTTTGCTTAGATGGTTAGGAAGCAGAAGTTGCCTCAAGTAAAGTAGTCTTGACTATTAAAAAAAAAACAACAAAAAACCTAAAGTTTTCCGCGCCTACCTTCGAGGAGTTCACAACCACTTCGCACAAACGCTTCCAGCTCCGCTCCGGGCCCTGGAGGTTAAGTCCCGCTCCGCCCGCTGCCCCCCCCTCACCTCCTCAGCCCCGCCCGCAAACGTCACTTCCGGTAGACCCGCTTCCCCGAACTCCCTCTGGCTCCCGCCTTCTCCCGCTTCCGGTCGTCGTCGTCGCCGCTGCTGCCGCTGCTGCTGCTGCTGAGGCTGCAGGCGGAGGCCAGAGGATCGGGCGGCGGCGGCGGCGGCGGCTGAGAAGGTGGCGGCGGGAGCGGAGCGGGACGAGGGAGAGAGAGGAAGCGAGCGAGGAGCGAGCGGTGTGCGCCCAGCCCCGTCCGCCCTTCCGCCCGCCAGAGGAGCCAGAGCAGCCCGGGCCCCCATCCGCCGTCGCCCCGCCCGCCGCCCGCCTGCCCGCCCGCTGGACAAAGCCCGAGAGCCCGCGCCCAGAGCCATGTCCTCGTCCGCCGGCAGCGGCCACCAGCCCAGCCAGAGCCGCGCCATCCCCACCCGCACCGTGCCCATCAGCGACGCCGCGCAGCTACCTCATGACTATTGCACCACGCCCGGGGGACGCTGTTCTCCACCACGCCTGGAGGTGAGCGCCCGCCGCCCGTCGCGGCCCCAGCACCGCGCGGCCCTCATCTCCGGAGCCTGCAGCCGGTTTCCTCCGCCGTGTTCCCCCGGTCTCCCGCCACGGTCCTTTAACTCAGGGCGTGTCCACGCTGCGCTGCTTTGGCCAGCCCCCCGCCCCAACCTGTCCAACTCCACCAAAGCCCCGTGGGAACCTTAACTTAGCATTCTTTCTTGCCTGCAACTCGATTCAGCGCACGCCCACTCTGGAAACGTGGCTCTCCTGTCGCGAAAAAAAAAGTCCTTATTCCCACTTCGTGGCAGATTTACACACTCGACCTAGTTTTCTCCCCCTTCTCCTCCTGGGCAAATTCGTCTACGCTTGGCCTTATGCTCACTCTGCATTACCTCTGCTTCTTGCATATTGTGCATCTGTGCACATTAATGCTTGATTTTGCAGCTGTCTCCCAGGCCTTTTTAGAAAGGAAGTTGGGGAGAATAATTCACTTCTGGGACCCTGTGATGACTTGTTTTGCTGCTATTGGAACACAAGGAGGAGGCTGGAATGCGGAGTTTGGAAGCCTCGCCCAGTGCTATCCTGCTTTGACAGCATTGTTTACTTTGCTGGACGAGGCCTTGTGTGTTTGGGGGCGGGGGGGGGGAGGTGGTGCGGGGAGTCTCCAGGCTGGAGGAGAGAGTGATAAAGTAATTCTCAAGTAATAGCCAAGAGAAAGGAGGTGGCAGTGGTAGCGCGTTGGCACCCTTAAGAGTAGAGTTTTGGCAGCAACGCTTTTAGAAATAGATTGTAGTGGCCATTGTCAAGGAGGGCACCCTGGTCGATCCTGGGGAAGGGGCAGTGCTGAGGGAGGTGCCTGGGCATTGCTTTTCAAAGTGGGACCAGGAACTGTTTACAAGGAAGAACACTAGGGTAGAGGTGAAACGCTTTGAATTGGTCACGGGAAAAGAGATCTCAAAGGTTGTGTGTCCCCTGACTGGGCTGTTCTCCAAAGGGAGGAGACTGGAAAGCGATCTTGAGGGACCTCATTGAAGGGAACGGTACTTCACTTTTAACTTCAAAACTTTGCCTTCATTTGGTGTTGGGGTGGCCTGTTGCTAGAGGGTTGGGACTGTGCTGGCAGCCCTGGCAATCTACAAGATTGCTAGCTTTGTTCCTGTAGGCTGGGCTCACCAGTTGTTCTACAACCAATCCGGTGCATTTAGGTCTGGGCAATCCTTGAATCTGTTGCACAATAGCAAGGGACCTTAGAGTTAGCAGACCGCTTTGCCAACAAGGGATAAACATCTAGGAGAGAACTCTGCAGAGGAATCCAGCCAGGCTGCTCTAGAGGAGGGATTGGTGGCTTTTAAATAACCCCATACATAATATGTATGGAGAGCTGGGTTTAAGGAAGTTTTAACTTTGCAGAACAGTGGAGTTTTTCAGTGAAGTGGCTTACCTAGTTGGAGAAAGCTCGCTCCTGTCTAATCTATTCAAGGCCAGCCAAGCCCCTGAGCTTGCTCCTGAGACCTTGCTTTTTAATCGTGAAAGATTTTGGCAGACCAGAATCTCCAGATAGAGTTGTCTTGAACTTGAACTAACAACTTTTAAGAAATGGATATTGTTTCCTGAGGTGATGGAAAAGACTTTATAACTTCCAGAATTCTTTATGATATTGGTCAGCACCTATGCTTCCAGTAGTTCAGAACATGTCATAGTAACAACTGCACTCAGCTATTATTTGGGGAAAGAATTGAACTTTTATCTATATATTAATGACTATTCCCTTGAGGGAAGAGCCACAGAAGGGTACCCTTTTGGCGTATTTCAAACAGCCAAGCTGCCATGCTTTTAAAATAAGGGCATAGTCTTTAAGCATTGTTTTAAAGATAGGAGTCTGTCTCATAGTCTGGATTAGTTCCTAAAATGCTTGGAAAGATTCTGCCAGAAATACTGATTCATTTATCCTTCCTCCCAACACACACAGTCACTGCTCCTTTCTCAGATGTCTCCAAATAGTTTCTACACACACAGTTTTTTGTTTCAGATTTAAATACTTGTCATCTTAGCTCATCTATTACATTAAGCCTGTATTTATTGATAGAACACATTGTGATCTTTGGATTTTTAACAGGAATACTTACATAATATGTTTAGAGGATATAGCACTGTTGCAGTTGGGTTTAATCGCTATTTAATAGCAGTTAACTCAGTGCTATTTAGATGTTTCATACTTGCTGTTTTAACTTTCTGGAAATTTTCTGCCCTCGTGGCTGGTTCATTTCTCTTGTTACATGTCCCCCTGACCCCCACCCCCATGATTTTATTTTTCTGGAACCAGGCTAAGATAGTTTGTTGTTACTTTGGTCTCCTCCAGGTACCTGAATTAATGGGTTAGGTATCTGAAGTGAGTTTTTTGGGCCTGGTGCAGTGCTTTGCACAAAAGGAGGTCACATACAAAAATAGGAAATGCAGTCCTTGGCTCTGAATGGTCTTAAGATCTTGATGAGTGCTGGGGATAAGATTTTTAGTTGTAGAACAAAAAAACATATAGAGTCAAGTGCGAACTTACATATTCGGACTTGAACACATAGACAAATGAGAGTCAATAGGCTTGTGTTGGGAATCTCTTATTTACTGGAAAGAAAGGGGATTAGCATTTTCTGTCTCAAACTTCTGGAGTGTCATATGCATGTCAGAGCATTCCAGAATAACAGTTGATGTGCTGAATGCCCGAAATGACCAGACTGGGCAGGGACATTCACTACATAGTGAACTTAAGATCTCTCTCATCTTAAGCCCTTTATTCTTTGGGCATCAGAGGATACAGCCTACCCTTGGAAAGGTTTCTTAAAATTGCTTTCCTGTAGTTTGAAAAATGAGAGGTAGGTGAAAACACGCTTGCTGTAATCTTTTGGATTTTTCTTACTGCTTTTCTCATTATTAGGAAAGAATATTTTTGTTGAATAAATTCATGGCAAAAAAAAAATGCCTTTGGATTTTACTTTAATTCTTCCCTTGAGAAGCTACTTATTGTTCGCTTCACTTTTGTAACTCTCTGGTTAGCTGAGATAAATTGAGGCCCAGAGAAATTAAGTAACTTGTTAGTGTCATACCGCTAATTAATGGAAGTGGGCAGCCTCAAATTTAGTGTCCTATCTCTATCCCGGTTTTCTCCTCTACTATCTTAAGATGCTTTAACTGGGAAGGGAAGTTTGCAGACATTTAAAAAGACTTTTCTACCTCTGGAATGCTAGCTGATGTGATTCTTTCTGCTACCTTTTCCTTTTGTAGATTCCAAACTGTCTCCTTCTAGGAGAATCGTGCTCTGAGCAATGAGCAGAAGCATAGAGACCTCTTTTAGCCTTTCTTCTTGCCTTTCTTTTCCTGTGTCAGCCTCATCAGCTGTGGAAAAGTATGCTGTTGCCATAACAAGAGCACCAGAGGGGAACTAACTATGATGGTCTGAAATCTTGTTCATGCCTTTTCTCTTCCTTCCTGCCAGCCGGAGAGTTGCAATGATTGGTTCATTGGGGCAGAATTACCTGAAGGCCATTGTTAGGGTCTGGAAATAAAGAAGGCAGGGAAAAGGGAAAAGAATCTGCTTGGATTATTAGCAAGAATGTTTTGTGAGAGTCCCGAGTTTTAATCTGGTTTCTTGGGAGAAATGAATAAAGCTCTGTGTGTAGATATGGGGAAGGAACGCCTGTTTCTGACTCATAAAATTTCTAATTCAGTGACCTTGGACTGAGTTTATTCTAGGCCAAAAACTTCTAAGCCAACAAATGTCAAATATTTGGCTCCCTAGCTTCGGTTATTAACCAAAGGACTTCATTTTTACATATGAGAAATGCATGAAAAACATAATGAAAGGTGTTCATTTTGCCTTGTGTTAGAAGATGGCATTTACTCATCTCAGAGTAACACAAATTAACATATTGTCATCTCATGCTACATTCAGCTTTCATCTCATATTCATCAGCTCCAAATTGTATACTAAGGAAGATATACTTCAGTTTTTTATGTTGTGTGCATTTTTACTGAGGAGGGGCTGAATCCTAAGCCTGGGGAAGGCAGCAGTCCTCATCCTTAAGGCAGTGCTTCACGTGGAAGGGAGCGCTTCTTCCTGCCTTGAGTCAGGTGTAGTTTGACAAGGGAAGACAGAGCTCTTACAGATTGATAGTGAAGCACATGCTGGAGAGACCTGTGCACAGCTCCCTTCAGCTCTCCTGACCTGTTGTGTAAAATTGGAAGGGTGAAAAGTGACAAACCTATAAACTGGCACTCACTTTTTGAGGACTGCGGTCTTAGAGACAGTTTTATAGCAAGGATCTTGCGTGGTTTGCAGACATTGTAGGCTTGATTACTCCTGTGTGTAAAGGTCTGCAGATCAGGCAGGGTTAAAAGTTAATATGGGAAAGGCTAGTTCATCTAGTTAGAGAGGAAGAGAGCCTGAGCAGAATAGTTTGTTGGTGAATGGCAGAACTTTTTCTTGACTCCCAAGCCTTTAAGTGAAAAAATTAATTTTTAAGAGATTTTTGCTGCTCCGTTTATAGTAGAAAAGTCAGTTGAGACTTGCACTCTTCAGCTTACTGAATAGGTACGGCCTAGGTTACTGTTTTCAAGTTTGTTCACCATGGAACTCTGGTGTGTGAAGGCCCCTTAAAACTGTGCTCCGTAACCACCCGGCAGCTATTCATCTGCTATCTGGCTTTTTGAAGGCCTCCCTTACCTGGTTCAAGATCTGTCTTGAAGCCCAGAAATCTATGAGTATTTATTTTACATCTGAATAAATTATCTTTTGAATCTCTAGGACAAATGCATGACAGACAGAAGCTGTTCATTTCACCGAATAGTTTTAGAAAGTAAAAACTTTAAACAAGAATAAGTTAACTGAAAAATGCACTTCAGTTCTTATAGATTTCTTAATTCAGTTCTGGTAGATTTGCTATATGCAAGATCACATCATCTGTGAGCAGAGATAGTTTTATGTCTTCCCTATTAATCTGGGTGCCTTTTATTTCTTTTTCTTGCCTAATTTCTCTGGCCAGAACCTTTAGTACTAGAACTTTTAGTACTTAGAACTTTTAGTTTGAACAGAGATGGTAAGATAGTGAGAACACCTTTGACTTGTTCTCAACATTAGGAGAAAAACATCCAGTCTCTCATCATCAGGGAAGATGTTAGCTGTGGGTTTTTCATAGATGCCTTTTATCAGGTTGATGAAGTTTTCTTTTACTCCTAGTCTGTTGAGTGTTTTTATCATAAAAAGGTACTAGATGTTATCAATGCCTTTTTTTTTTTTTAGATGATTGTGCAATTTTTGTTTTTCATTCTGTTGACATGATGGTATTGCATTAATTGGTTTTTGGATGTGGAACCAGTCTCGCATTCCTGGGATAAATTCCACTTGGTCATGGTGTATATCCTTTTTGTATGTTACTGAATTCGGTTTGCTAAAATTTGGTTGAGGATTTTTGCATCTTATATTCAAGAGGGATATTAGTCTGTATTTTTCTTGTGATATTTTTGTCTGGTTTTAGTGTCAAGGTAGTACCTCAGTTAATATTAATCTTTTTAGAACTGACCTGGCGTTTGTAGCAGGAATGCTAACTATTTACTGGTGAAGATAGACCATTGCTGTCTAGGTTCTAAGAGGTACTTATCTGAAAGTGTGAAAGGCTCATGATTCTTCATTTTAAGATGTCATAATGAATCATTTATACATCAGAGAGGAGCTCATCTCATCACCAGAGACTGTATAGGTTAGTGTTGGGCAGCTTTTACACTAAAATGAAACCATTCTCTGGTCTATTAAGTTTCTTGAACTATTATGAATAAGCAGCAGATAAAAACAGTGACTCGTGTGCTCTGTAACCACCCAGCAGCTATTCATCTGCTATCTGGCTAGTTTTTAAAGGCCTCCTTTACCTGGTTCTCAGGCCAGAGATTGAAGCCAAAAGCTCAGTGATCTCCAGTAGGCTTTCCCTCTTACAAACTTAGTTGATACAGTTCAGGTTCTTAATGTAAGTAAAAGTGGAAGGTCTTAATAGCTATGCATTGTTTTTATTTTTAAAATAAGAAGAGCCCAAAAGGAGTGAACTTGGAAAGAGAGCAAATAGTTGGAATGAAAACACAAGTTTGAATCTCAGGGCTTTCTGCCTACCAGTAGCAGTGATCGTTCATTAATTATTAGCATTACAGACAGAGGCTAAGCCACAACATCTATAAAATCTAATCCAAAGAGAGGATCCAGGGTGCAGTCAGCAACCTGGCAGACCCAACCTTCATTTTCTAGAGTTAGGGCCTGGCTTTTCTTGTGGAGAAAATTATTTTAAGATGAATGTTCAAGCCCAGACAGAACTAGACATATTTTGTATACTTTATTTTGACCCAGATTTTCTGATGGTCAGGGCTAGACAGACTTAAAATCAGTTAGCATTTATTTAAGATTAGTTTGTGGCTCACATATCATTTTGGACCTGGTACTAGCTTAAAAAGTCATTTGTTTCAACTCATTTTGTGCTGACACTCAACCAGATTTGCTTAGAGGACCTTACTTATTTGTGTTGCTCTCCTGATTTCTGTGTCACAGTGTGATCTTTCACAGAAAAAGTGTTTCTCTGGATATTAGTGTATTCATCTGTAAAATGACAGGCTTCCTGTATGCAGATGCTCTAAGGCCTCTCCTAACACTGGACTTTCTGAATAGGAACATGGTCATTATCAACTTCCCTTTTAACCTAGGTGTATATTCTCTTATGCCAGTGTCATCAATGATTGGGCAGAGAGCCATCCTTTGACCTTGATATCTTGGGAATCTTTGCTCCCAGTTATTGAGACTTGAAGTTAGGCGAAAGACAGTAGGATTGGCTTTACACAAACCTTGGATGTCTTTAATTTGCCGAAATAATTTAGTCATACTAAGTTATCAGATCCTGAGTCTCCAGTTGTGCCTTTCATTGATGTAAAAATTGTCCCTTTCTTGTTTTTTATTAGCACTTAGGGATTTGATGGTTGCACACAATGAACATAAATTGGCCACCATCAATCTCCATGGAGTATCCTGAGTTAAGTGGCCTTTAGTTTACTCTGGATTATCTGGCATAGAGCTTTTAGGAGTCTGTCTTTTCATCCAGAATCTGCATAAAGAACAGATGTTTAAAACTAAAATTTGCTAGTGAATATTCTTTAATTTAGTCAATCAAAGACTTTGTTGTAACCTTCCTAAGTTGGAATAATAAAAAGCAGAGAAAACCACTTTCTTTATAAGTCCTTTCTGTATTTTCACTTATTTTCCCTTCTTATTGGAGGGTGAGGGAAGGAAAGAGGCTAACTTAGTTTCTGTGCATTAGAAGCATTTTGCTGTTTGTTTATCTTTTATCTATTTATGATCTCTTAGTGGGCTCTCACATGAGTAATAGATGGAGAATTGTCAAGAATTCCTAATGGAATACTGAGGTTACTTGCCAAGTGCTTTGTTCCTTTTTTAATTCAATTTCTAGGTTTGAAGGATACCTTCCTTCCTCATGGTCCCTGCTGCCTTAGCAGCGTCTGTCATGTATATATTTATTTGTACAAATACTTTGGAGTCATCTTTTTTTTTTTTAATTCCTTATGTGGGTTTTGGTTTTTAGTTATTTTGACACTCTCTTGACCTTTTTAAAAAAATTGTTGGCAGGGAGGCTTTAAACAACAGGGATTTATTCTCATTTCTGGAGGCTAGAAGTTTGAAATCAAGTAAAATATATTGTGGTAAAATATATAACATAAAATTTACCATTTTAACCATTTTAAGCGTATAGTTTCATGACATTAAATATATTCACATTGTTTTGCAACCATCATCATCAGGCATCTCCAGGATTTTTGTCATCTTCCCAAACTGAAATTTCCCATTTATTAAGTAATAACTCCCTGTTACTCACCTACTTCCAGCCCCTGGCAAATACCATTCTACTATCTGTCTTTATAAATTTGACTATTCTAGCTACCTCGTGTAAGTGAAATTAATCAATATTTGCCTATTGTTACTGGCTTGTTTGACTTAGCATAATGTCTTTAAGATTAATGCAATCACCATTTTGTTTTTTTTTCTTTTACATTTATTTTGTATACCTATGAAAGTAAGGTTTGAAAGTGATGGTATTATTAGGCTAATAAGAAAAAGCAACATTCTCATACACCATCTCCTCTTATTTCCTTTTCCACTCCCCAGAGAAACCATTTTTAAACTCTTTTAGCTGTTTCTTCTAGTGTTTACCTCTGGATTTCTAAATAATTTGATGTAATACTATTTCTCAGTTTCAGTATTAACAATTAGTTTCTTACTGTGAAAGCTGAGGATTTCATTGTTATATGCAGCTTTCTCCCAATATATGTACTTCTGTGTCCCAACTTCCTAATTTAATTTTTTAACCTGTTCTGGTTGAATTAATATTTATTAAATTTAGGAAAATGTTAAACACAGATGTGGCTGACACTGTTGGTTTCCAGCCCAATAACCACTCCCTCTTCTATGCTATCCTAGACTTCCTCGTTTTTTTAAGTGACAATGTCCCAGGCCTCAGGATATAGACCATCACTACTCTGTGAGTTACACATTATCCATTCTGGTGGGCATTAGACCCAATTCTGGCCAAATGAGATGTAGGGAGAAGGCAGCTAAGGGTTTTCTGAGAGAGTTTCCTCTTCGATGTAGAAAGTCCTCTGAGGGAAAAGCCTTGTTTGACTCCACACTGTTGTATAAGGGTTTAGGACCATCTCAGCCTTCTTGGAGGGTTTTTTCACCTTTTTATTCGAGCTATGCAATTTGAGCAAGTTTCTGAATGTTTCTGTTTCAAGCTATCTGTTTGCTTGAGTAGATGCACTTAATTTATTCTAATTCTGGAAGCAGCCTTTGTTAAACAATTTTATGATGGGGCCCTGTGAAAGTAATTACTACCCTGTCAGTTAACCATATTGCAGCGGACTTTATCTAGGTGGTTTTATTTCAAGTTATACAATTTTTTAGGTTTATAAAGCTTAACGCATGAGTTATCATTTAAACTAAGCTACTTGGCCTTGAAAGAGGCCTTTAAGGCTAGAATGACCTTGTGTCTACTATCTTGGCAAGCATGATTTTGGGTCTCATTCTTTGGCCTTCTTGTTCCCTGACATTTGAAAATCACTAATTTTTAGAGCAAAATGTAGAAGACCCCCTCCCATTCTCTATCAAAGGGACTTGATTTTACTCTTATGTTTAGTCGTTATGTCAGTATCAAGAAAATGCTGGGTCAACGTATTAGATTTTTCCTAATATCTGGTCACCAAGGGATGAAGAAAATTTATAAATACCAAATGGTAATTCTAGATCTAAAAGTTCCTATTTGTTTGAAATCCAAACATGAAGACTAAAGTAATACGAGCCCATTTTAAAAACAAAGTAGAAAAATTGGACAGAACAGAAGCCCATAAAATACAAAGTAATTTGAGTGGTAAACACACAATGCAATATACAGATGATGTATTATTGAATTGTACACTCGAAACCTATAAAATTTTATGAACTCCAATGTTATCCCAATAAATTTAAATTTTAAAAATCCAGAATAAAATACTAAGAGACAACTGCTTTTAATAGTTTTTGCTTATAGTGCTTTTATTGGTTACCACTGTTTCTGTAATATATGTGTAGTACTATTTCTTAACATTAGATAATACTATCGACTTCCTATTATGAAATTATGAGAAATTTAGGAAACTATTTTCTCTCATTTTTCCTACCCACTCAGTTTACCAATTTCTATAAATTGTGTTGTCGGTTTTGGTTCTTCTGGGTAGTTAACCTTTAAAACTTTAAATAACATAGTTAAACTTTTGTGTCTTTAATCTGTTAATTTGTCGACTTTAACTCTCCATTATGTAAGATTATATTATCTAGCTGTCCTGCCTCTGCTTCCCTGAAGGGGTCAGCCTTTTCATTATTTTTACAATGTCAGGGTCTATAACATTTATATACTCTTCCTTAACTATAATTTTTCACTTTTATTATGATTTGATTGTAAACATTGAAAACCCAGAAAGTAGCATCTACGGTCATGTGATTTTTTAAATAACTTTTCAGTATAAAACCAATGGGTATGATTATTTTCATAGAAAGAGGAATGGAAAACTCACTGCAAGGAAAAAGTTTCCATCGGCAAGGTCAAATAGATTTTTTTTTCCCTAACATCCCATCAATTGATCAAAATCATGCCCCATTTTAATATTGTGTTATATACAAGCCATGGTGTTCTTGTATGGTTTTTTCTTTCTTTCTTCAGGAATTTAAGGTTAACTTGTTTTTAGTTACGGATGTGCTGGTTGACCTTAAGTTGGGCTGCCGAATATAAGGCAGTGTGGATGAAATATGAATTACTAAGTTCTTCAGAAAGTATAGGTCTGTGCATGCATGTGTATGAGACCTTGAGTAATTTAGGTTTTTAAATTGGTTGTCTTGGAATTCACAGTAAACACAATATCCAACAGGGAAAACAAAGTGTTTTTTTTCTGACATTTTACTCATAGTTGAGTCTTAATGTTTTTCTTTGAACAGTTTTGGTTTTTTGAATGTCATATGCTTCTGAATTACACCATGGAATTCTTAGTCATTAACAGGCCGATTCCCCCTTTTTTGCTATGTCTGATATAGTTAATTGTTTTTAGCTTGCAGTAATCTAAAATTCAAACACTTAAGATACCATACCTTTTATATTTGTATTTTCCCTGACTATATTTGAGAATATTAAGAGCATCAGTTAAGATCCTTGTTCTTCAGGGTGTTTTCTCTTCTGTATTATTCAGTTTTTTGCATTCAAAACCAAATGTAGCTTATGAATCCACTAAAAAACTTTCAGAACTAATAAGTGAATTTAGCAAGGTTGCAGGATACAGAATTGGTATACAAAAGCCAATTATATTTCTAAAACCTTGTGATGAACAATTCAAAAATGAAATCAAGAAAACAATTTCATTTATAATAGCATAAGAATTTAAAAATACAAAGGAATAAATTTAACCAAAAAAGCATAAAACTTATTTTGTAGAAACTTTAAAACATTGTTGAAAGAAAGTAAAGAAGACGTAAATAAATAGACATTCCATGTTAATAGACTAGGAGACTTAATATTGTTAGGACGGCAAAACTCCCCACGTTTTTCTACACCTTGAGCACAGTCCACATTAAAATCTCAGCTGGCTTCTTTGCAGAAGTTGATAAGCTAACCTTAAAATTTATACGGAACCTTAGAGACCTAAAATAGCCAAAACAACTTTGGAAAAGTTGGAAGACTCACACTTCCTTATTTCAGAAGTCTTTGCAAATCAAGTAGTACTACCATAAGGATAGACATACAGATCAATGGAAATCCAAAAATAAACCCTCACAATTATGACCAATTGATCCTTTTGGGGGAAGACTTCAGACTTCCTATTCCTCTTGTAGTAAATGCCTTGCGTTTTTCCACTTGCTTCCTCACATTTTAAATAGATTCGTTAGTTGTTATATTCTTCTATTTCCCAAGATATGGTTATCACATGTTTGAGAAAATCCACTTGAACCAGACTCTCTTTGTTATAATATTACAGTATTCTTTCTTTTCACTTAGGAATCTAAAAGCATTGACCAACAGGTAGTATTTACATTCTGCCTCTTCAAACTGAGTACCTTTGTACACAAATTTATTTTCATGTTATATTGCCTTTAACTTGGATGTCTAACCCCTTAAAGCAGGTTCTTCTCCCTGGATTTAATTCTAGTATGAGCAAGAAGCCTTTACATGACTACTTCCCTTTGTTACTTGGGCGGGAACAGCAAGTGTGCTGGGCTGTCACTCCCCTTTCCACCTCCCCCAGTCAGCAGACATCACTACATGGTCACTGCTTACTTTCTTCCTGAGCCTTCTATCATCTTAGACTCAGTAGCAGAGCTGCAGGCATCCACTACATTAGGTCAGCATCAGGCATCTCTGAATGTCACTTACTTTTATATCCTATTTATAGCCTTAAATGCCTTGGGAAAACCATAGCAGAAGAAATGGAGAGCAGCAGGTTTTTTTAACTGTCTATCAGATAAAGTGCACTCCTCAGAGCTATCATTGTAAAATACTGTGGTAGCACTTACTGATAAGCAGGTCGTTCTGTAAAATAGAGGAGGGCTGCCAGTTTCAGCTTCTGCCACAGCTCTGTCCAGAAAGAATGTTGCTCTGTCTAGAAAGAATGTCGGTCTCTGCGTCTCTTTGGAAAGTGTTTAACCAAAATGTGGTTATATATCTACTGCCTAGTTTTTCACATACTTGTTTAATTTCTTTTAAAACTTTTTTGAAGATCTACTTAATGATTTATGATCTGGCATAGGGTACTGATAGTCTTTAGAGAGAAACAAATAAACAAGAGTCCTGTAATAGATGTGTATTGAGTAAGATGAAGAGGGAAGAATGTTGGGTTTTTTTTGTCTTTTGTCTTTTTAAAAAAAGGCGAGCTGAGGCTTGAGGAATGAGCAGGAATTTCTCCAGCAGAAGAGGAGGAAAAGGAATCCCAGATGGCAGAGGAGCCTTGTCCCAGGCAGGAGATTAGAGTTTGCCCTTTCTGCTTGAATTATAAAATTCTGAAGGGTTAGGATTAGATGGGATTAAAATAAATTCTTGGGCAGTATTATATGTTGATAGCTCCTTAATTTTTTTCAAACTCTTTCCAACCGTGTTTTCCAGGAACCCGAATCATTTATGATCGTAAGTTTCTGTTGGATCGTCGCAATTCTCCCATGGCTCAGACCCCGCCCTGCCATCTGCCCAATATCCCAGGAGTCACCAGCCCTGGCACCTTAATTGAAGACTCCAAAGTAGAAGTAAACAATTTGAACAACTTGAACAATCATGACAGGAAGCATGCAGTTGGTAAGAGAATACTGGCTTTGGGGACCAAGAGGGTGTCCCTGGGAATTTGAATGTCAATCTGCTGTAGGTTGAAAAATGTTGATGCTTCAGTTATGATTTTCAGTAAGTTATATGTTTCTAAGGTTCCCACCTCTCCCACCCACCTCACCGAGGTTTATTGAAGTGTTCCGGAAATCCTGAATCATAATCTAATCTAGTAGGGTGCAGGAGGAGGCAGGGGAGGGGATCAAAAGGAATGATAAATCCCAAAGATGACTCCTGAACCTGGGCTTTATTGGACTAGGGGAAATACCCATTCACACACAAAATAAAAATTTAATAGCCCTCATTTCTATTCTTTTAATTGTATGACAAAAAGCAATATGGTTTTACTCGCATTTTCTAGGACTGCCTATAATAATTCAATAAACACCCCGCACACACACACACATACACACTTTTAGTAATGAATCTTATTTGGAAGCAGAAGAGTGGGTGGAAATGGCCAGCTCCTGAAGTACGCCTTGGGTTGCACTGCGTGACCCCTGTACATGAGCCAGCATTCTGCCTCTCCAAATACCAAATGAGTTTTTAATGTACAAAGTGTCGATTCAGAGCAGGGTCAAGTTCAAAGCTTCCCGAAGAGTGTGCTGACATGATGGATGGCAAGAAGCTCCCCAGGAGCTCTTGTTTGGTCAACCTGTGGACAAAGGAACATAGAAAAGTTTTCACTTATATCCTTTTCCCAAATGTTCCTCCCCATGGGTGATTTGACTGCCATTCCTCCCCCGCCCCACCCCCAGATTAAAAGACCAGCCAAAGCAGAGCAGTATAATTGTTTTAAGGCAGCAGAAGATAGAACAGTTTAAATTATTTTTTTGACCCTTGTGCAGAGGGAATAACAAAGCTGTTTTCCTTTTCCATTTTGTGTTAAACTTTTTATTTTCTCCATTCTAACCAGGGGATGATGCTCAGTTTGAGATGGACATCTGACTGTCCTGCAAGGATCAGAAGAAAAGCAGCAACACTGATACCTGTGTGAACCTGATTTGACCAATAGGATCAACAACGAAAACACAGAAGAGGCAGTGTCAGCAGTTCCCATTGCAGTCTCCCTCCTCCTCCTCTTCCTCTGGGTGCCAAATGATGTGAAGATGAACTACATCTGACCATTTCCTCTCCTTGTTTCCTGTTCCCCTTCCCAGTTAGACAGATTAGGTTGAAGGCCCATGGCATATTTCTGTAGAACTAAGCAGCCCACAAAGGAAAATAGTTGACTTCTGGCTTCCCTAGACATTTTGCTAATTGGGAAAACACCTACCCTCCAAAAAAAAAATTATTATTTTTTAATCGTGAATCAAATAGCCTACCAACAGCTGCCGGCTGGGAAGCCTGGGGAAGTGTACAGAGTTTTGATGAACCAGTTCATCATTGTTCGTGTTCTTACTCTGTGTCTCCTTCCTGTCTCTCACCCATGGTTCAGTGCTCCAAGAATCTGAATTTCGGGTATTCAAAACCAGCAGAGGAAAATAAACGAGAGCTGTTTCCCTTTTACGAGTTGTTTGTCCTTGGAGACAGCACAGTTTGTACAACTCTGGTAGCACTACCCTGTGACTCTGTTTTGAGGTCCACTTCCCCTCCATCCTTTGGGAGGAATGTCTTCTGTCTTTGGTTTTATAGTTCATGTTCCCATTCCTTAGCACTTATGTGCAAAAATATTTAAACTCCCTACATGAAAGATAGTCATCAGTAACCAGCCGTCGTTTCCTCATCTTATTCCATTCCCCCCTGCTCGCATCGTGTTGGTTTCAGTCCTCTTGTACTCTGAGCATTCAGGTGATTTCACTGCTCCCAGAGCAGGCCCAGGCCAGGTGACAAAGAGGCACTTTGTTTGAGGCCTGGTCATTGTTTTTTGATCCATCGAGCATTGTGATATTTGTTATTTCAGATTACAGGGTTTTTTTATATTTTGAGTTTAAAGTTGACTTTCAGAATACTCTTAGTAAAGAACTAAACTTTTTTCCTTTGTGGGCCTGCTTTATTTGGCTGCTGAGGTAAGATAAGCATGGGCTTTAAAATGTGTTCCTCCCCATTATACTCTGATTTTTCCCTTTCTTTCCCTCCTTCCCTTCTTCTCTCTGTCCTTCCTTTTTCTCTGCCAGGCCATTTTTTCAAGTATACATCAAAGATACCTCAAGTGTTGGTATCTGATAATATCTGTCACTCTTATCTGAGGAGTGACCTTTTATTTTTAAGATGACTACAGACCTATTTTTAGATATGTTTTCAATACAGTTTGAACAGCAACTTTTTAATCACACATCTTCCAGTGTTAGGAAGGTGAGAAATGTCCATTGGCGAGTCTGCTGTTCCATGTCACCATCCTTTGTCTGCTGTGGTCCCTTGTGAGCTCTTTCCTTCTCCCTCTAGTTTGGGGTGTGCATGTTTGGCGTTTGTAGTGGGTGATTTATAAAACAGGACCATTCTGCCTTGCCGTGGGCTGTTCATGAAAGCTGCCTTCTTCTCCCTGACCCTTTGTTCTGTCATTTCCTCTCCTCCCCAGCCGCTCTCCTGACTATTAACTGGCACTGTAATCCCAGAAGAGTGAGTTCCCACGTAGAAAAAATAATGCCTCCATCCCCTCATAGAAAGACAAGTAAAGTAGCCACTGGTGTCCTAGGAATTTCTGGTTGGATTTGGTATACTGGACCCTCTTATGAAGAGATCACATCCCAGGGTGAGAGTAATAGGCCAATTGGCTAAAAAAGAAAACTGTTTGTTTTTATTTAGAACTACGTAAAGACCCTGTTTGTGAATACATTTTAGACAGAAGAGAGAAAGGATGTCTGAGGAACTTTGTTCTCTCTTCTGCTACACAATGTGAATAGTTCAGAGTGAAACCTTTTGTGATGGTTCATGTCTCTCAGGAATAAGCTGGACCTCCAAAGTTTTGGAGATGCTTTCAGTCTCAAAAATTGATGATCAGAAAAGTATGTTTTATTTGTTCAATGTATCCATGTTCTAATTTTAATTAAACTCCAAATTTTGCTTTATATTCTCTTGGGAAAACTCAAGTTGCACTGTAATTTGCATGAGAAGTTTGCTCAGGACCTTTTTGTCCCTTGGGAGCTTGATTCTTAGGGAATGAAGCTTTTCATTCTTCAGACCCAGGCCTTGGCATTCTGTGGAATCTGACTCTTAACCACAGCTAGTTGGTCTGTTAATGAGCAGAAGAGTGTCCCCTTTTTTTATCTTTATTGTTACACATGAAAACTCAGCTTCCTCACCAAACAGTGGGGAATAGATTTAAAACATGCCAGCTCAAGTGGTATCAAGATGCCGTTTTTCCCTTTTTTTTTTTTTTCCTTTTTTGCCATCTTAGGGATTCTCTGCATGTGGCCCCTTAATCAGAAGCCATGTTTCTAGTATTTTGGGGGAGTGCTTTATAATATCACAGTTGCCCAATCCCTTAGCCTTCTCTGCAAGGGCCTCCTTACTACTTGGTGCAGTTCTTTCCTGGAGGCCACTGCTACGAGAGATACCTTGACCTTCATAAATCGGCATTTTAAAGATAATTTCACAAGGCAACAGATAAACTTCTAACAGATGACACCTTTGTGCCATGCATCAGAATCATTTTCAGGGCAAGCCAGAATCTAGTAGGTGATTGACTTGTGGATATTTGGAAGGAAACTCACAGGTAAAGACCTAAATGAATTATTTATCCTGGCTTTTTTGTGGGGAGGGAACACCTTTAGCATAACATTTGAGCGAGACGGTTCTTAAAATCTTAGTGACTTGTACTTTTCTTTTTATGAGGGAACCATGTTTTCTGTACTGGGAACAGCCCTTAATGGGAAATGACCTTCCTCCAAATACAAGCAGGAGAAATGGATTGTAATGGTTCTACCTTCTTTACGGTGTGGTTCATTGAGTTTGCCACTTCCTCATATTCTATTCACATAGCTATCGTGATCTCAAGGGCACAGCGTAGAGAAGCTGGCTTCTAGGTATTGGACTTCTAAGCCAAGCTGTGTAACAAACTACCCCCAAATTTAAAATCTTAAAAGAGCAAACATCATCTGTTAGTTTCTGTGGGTTAGGAGTTTGGAAGCAGCTGAGCATCAGGGTTCTGGTACAGGGTCTCAGGAAGTTGCAGTCAAGATGTCAGCAGGGTCTGCAGTCATCCGGGGCAGGAGAATCTCCTAAGCTGTCTGTGGCTTTGGCAAGATACCTCAGTTTCTCCCCATGTGGGTCTCTCTGTAGAGCAGCATGGGTGTCTGCACACAATGGCAGCTGGTTTCCTCCTGAGTGAGTGATAGGAATGGAAGGCGGAATTTGCAGTGCCTTTTATGACAGTCTGAAAGCACACACCGTCACTTCTTTCTTCTGTTCCTTAGAAGCAAATTGGTAAGCCCAGCCTACACGCAAGGGGAGAATTACATCCCCACCTACTGAAAGGAGCAGTATCAAAACTTGTGGATATATCTTAAAACCACCTCACCACTAACAGAGGATGAAACCAAGCCAATGGGGGGGGGGGAGTAGCTTTAAACTAGATGTTATGCTGAGAGAGATGTTGCTTCTGAAAACAGTTCTCTAAAGTGTGTGTCACCAAACTGGGATAGAAGACACTTTCTCTTTCCGAAAGCTACCTGCTGTTTTTGAGAGGGGTGACAAGAAATGGCAGTTCCCAGGAGAACATAACACCTATACATTTCGCTGACTACCATCAGCCCAAGGATGCTGCTTTGCAAGTCCTAGGGTTGGTGTTTCTTAAGACTCAGAACCACCCCACCCTGCCCAGCCAGGAATTTACAAAGGGAATTGGATCCTTCTAGCTGAGCCACTAAAGTTGACTTAATTGCTGTCAGGGTTGTCCAGCAAAGGGAGCACACATGAATTAGATGTTTAGTTACTGAGCTGAAGAAAAGCCAATAGTTCAGAGTCAGGGTGAAATAGATGATAGCATCTGGAAGCCAGAGTTGATGCTTGGCACCTGGTCACCACCACACCAGCTGAAACAGATTTGGGTCAGGTCTCTCACCTAGGAAGCTGTCAAAGTAGGGATGTGTACAAATTAGAAATGTTTGTGCTTGATTGTTCCTTTATATCCACTGTGCTGGTTAACTCTGTATGCCCACCAAGTCTTGGGCTTCCTGGTGGATGTGAGTACTTAAAGAGAACCAGTTCTGTCTTCACCCTTGAGAGAAACTTAGATGAGGCTTGTCAGTTCAACAGTCTCAGTGAAGGTCTGCTGTATGTTTGTGGCACCCATGCCCAACCAAATTTTTAGAGATTTCAGACATCTCAAAGATGCAGATTCCTATATGGATTTACACTCTGCCTCTTCCCAGCATTTTGCTTGCTTTAGAGTAGACCTGAATAAAAAGCATTGTTGCTGAGGCAGCTATAAGAAAAAGGTACTTCCAGAAGTAAGGACCTCATCTTTAAAGCACCTTTGAATGTATTTTGCCTTTCCTTCTGATTTTTAGGAAGATTCAGTCTAGATGGTGTTTTATTCTTGTTTGGGTTACCAGCTCTGGAATTCCCAGACCTTCAAATATTGTCATTAGAATGCAGGTGTAGGGGTTTCGCCCCAGAGTCTGTCGTTCAGCCAGTACATACTGAGTGCCTACTTTGAGTCAAGGCTGCTGGTCTATGGGGCTCATCATGTTGGCAGCAGTATCCTAGAAACAATCTTTTTCCGTTCATCCCATCTTAGATCTTCAATGGTATAGCAAGCATCTTGACTGCTTGAGCCAGGGCCCTCAGTCCTTTGCATTCCCCTTCAGAGAGGAAGCCCAATGCCTTTATTTGAGTCAGAACTTTACCTTTTTGGTATGTTTCTCAACCACATGTATATGAGTGGCTATTTATTAATCTGTGAAACCCAGGGTATAGTATTTGTTTTAAAGAAGCATTCTTTCTTTTTGAGAGGACAGTTTCTATCTGGACTTTGAAAGGGGCTTAGTCACCATACATATGACCTCCACCCCCATGTTCTTTATCTCTCAGCTTTTAGTAAAAGATGAAATCATATTTTGAGGCAATTGGGTCACAATTCTTTAGACTACTTATATCCCAGGGGCATTTCCTATTCTAGTAATGATTTTCCAGTTTGGTATTGGAGTTTCCTTGAGGCTAGCTCACAGAAATTTTTTACTGAAGACTAATGATAATTGATACATACTTGTTTTTTCGAACATTCCCGGCACCTTTCCCACCCTCTGGAATTTAAATTTCTCTCTCTGGGCTGGTCCTGGAAGTTGATTTAGGAGAAGTCCTTCAAGTCCCTGTTCAGGTGGTCTGTGGTTTCTCTTTGCTTAACCTGCCTGCAGCTGTGGCAAACCATACAGTGTGGATGCCCAGTGAAAAATATCACTGAGATGAAACACGCTTCTGGGGGTATTTAAACTCTCGCTCTGCTACCTTTCTGTGAGTGGGAGGCTGGCAGAGAGATGCTGCAATGCTTGATAGTCATTTAGCTATGTTGAAATTTGCAAAGGGAGCTCTTGCCGGTGCTCAAAACCAGAATTCCTGGACACTTCGAACTTAGAGAATTCCATGAATCTAGCACAGAATATCCATTCTTGCCCCATGGTAATCCCTTCCTCTCCATTTTAAGCTTAAAAAAAAAAAAGGCAAAAAACCCCACCCCAGCCAAGGGTAATTTTTACTTGAAACCAGGAGAGTGGGTGAGGAACACTGTAGAGATAAGGGGCGAGTTGTGCAGTTGAGACGTTCTGCTCCTGCTGTCTGTATCCCGATAACTACTGTGAGCCAGTGCCTTTCCTTCACCTGAAGATGGAGCCCATGTCTTTCCATGAGGTGAGGAGACCCTCTGCTACCCAGGGGTAAACCTTAAAGAGGGTGGCTTGGAGAGCCCAGCGGACATTCACATATTTGGGTGTCCATTTTAAGCATCTTTAAAGTATTTTATATATTAAAAAATGCCCTCTCCTGTCTTACTGCCACCGGTGGCCCAGTTCCATCCATTCTGAATGGAAAAGCAGAGACTGCCAGTTCTTTCCTTGATCTTCCCTTTGTCGCCTTTGATGTGGTTGTCCCCTGACCCTTCCCGTCCATTTCACTGTCATGGATGGATGGATAACAGAGGGCACCATGCAGTCCTGAGGTTGGTCCTGTGTGATTCCATGGTCTTTTTTTTTTTTTTTTTGTAACTGTCCTTCCATACAAGCAGGTGTTTGGAAATTAGGGGAAAAAATAAATTCTCACCAATCGTTGCTGTTACAATTAAGTCAATAAAGATCTTGAATATCAACTTGGTGGTCCATTTTTTTAAATTTCAGGTGAAATCCTGTTCATTTCACATTTGGAAAGTCTCTGCTGGCGAGGGAGATGGGTAAAGGCAGTTGACCATTTTCATGGGTCTCTTCACTCAACACTTTGTCCATCTGGCCCTGTATATGCAGGGAGATTATGTGTCCCTTCCCCCAAGAGCTTGGAGGTGAATGTATACATACTAGGGCTGGGTGCACCCAAGAAGGCCCTCTCTAGGTACCAGCCTTGAGGAAGCCCAAACAGCCTTTCCTGAAGAGGGTTGCCGCTGCCCCTCAGGAGCGCTCGTTAGAAATCCATTCTATCTGCTGTCTTAAACTAGGCTGTGCTGCATGAGCATCCGATTCCTCGTTATTAATCTAGTGAGGTTTATATATTAGTATTGAGAACAAGAATTCTATCCTTTTGTGTTTTTGATGTGGTGAACATCAAGACTAAAATGGTTTAGGATGTGGTCCCTTCAGGATAGCCTAGAGGCTCTGGGCACAGGCGCACAGGCTTTGGAATAACAGGCTGGGTTCTACCGATGCTGGTGTAGCCGCATTCCTCAACATCGGTTTCCTTCTCTAAAATAGGGTTAAGAAATCAGTCTTAGTGGGTTGAGAGGCTCAGGTAAGATCATGGAAAAAACCTGGTGCCTGGTAAACTGACTTCAATAAAAGACTCAAGCACAGCTCAGTCGGCATGACAACCAGAGGTTGGTCGGCTGAGTCTCCTTTTCCCCAGAGTGCAAGTCTGGGAGTGGAGCTGGCTTGCTGACTGCAGCTGTCACCTCGAGGTGGAAACTCCAGGACTAAAGAATCTAAGGAAGAAGGGGCCACGTAATTTTGAAAGAACTTCTATACAGTCTTCATTCTACCCCAAAGGCAAGTAAGATATTAACCTCAACGGCAACTTAGAATAGAAGGCTAAGGGTTTTGCTGCTAGTAAAAGAGGAGGCTTTACAAGATGGAGCTGAATCCCTGACTGTAGTGCTATGCGAGTCACAACCACTTCACGAATCTCGTGTGCTATGTTTCTGTTGCTCTTAACTTTTTCTACACTACCTGCCTACTGCCATGTCTGCCCACTTCCCTAGCCAAGTTTTTCCCACCAACTTGGAAGTGCTATAGGAAGTAGACCTTTGCCTTCAGAGAAAGTTAAAATACCTCTGACTATTCTACGAAAGCCCTCCTCCTGGCCCCCAGACTAGGGCAGGTCTCGGTTCTCAGAGACAGTATTTCCTCTGACTTACAAAGCTTTCAACAGCACACAGTCCAGAGCATGGAGCTATGTGGCTACAGCCCCAAATACCTCTGGCCAGGCAGCAGAATGCCCCTGCTGCTGGCACACGTACACTAAGCTTTCAACAGGGGTCAGTTGTGCGTGTGACTTCTGCTTGATAGGAGGCAACATCTGTCTTGTCAGTGAGGTTCATTCTGAGTTAGTAGAGCTGTTAACTGAACACACGCCCACAAGCTCTAGCCACAAATAGCTTGACCTTTCGCTCTTCTGGCCTCTGCCATAGCAGAACTGTTAAGTATCTACTTAGTAAAGAAGACGCTCTAGAGCCCTGGGCTGGGATTTTCTCTCAGGAAATTTCAGTTTGATAGTGCAACTGGGATTCAAATGTCTAGTTCAAAAGGCTATGGCCTTGATCCAAAATGAAGGGAGCAAAGACCTCTAGATGCTACTAAGGATGATGCCCCAGCCACTTCTAGCTGTGTGGTCAGGCTATTGGCCTCTCTGGGTGGGACAAAAGCTGACTTCATAAGGCCTCCCCAGCTCCACTGTTTTCTAAGTAGAGTCAGATGCAGAATCCTATTGTGATTCTGAATTGTTAGGGCAGGTCTGTTTACACTCCAGGAAATGAGCAGCTAGATCAGCTTTGTTATGGAATCAGCATTGAGGTTTCTCAGGTCCAGACCTGGCTAGATCCTAGCCAGCCCCTTCACATTACCTTGACTCAACCAAGGCTGCAGCTGAGTCCTGTCTAAACTCAGCAAGGGTCGTCACATGCTTGAGCTTATTTTCCTAAGGCTGGAGCACAGGCTGGAGCACAAGCCGGAGGGCCTCTTGGGAAAGCAGGGGTAGATTTACTGTGGACTCACATTCTTAACAAAATGGCCCCCTTGCCCTGCCAAACGAAAAAATATAGCCCCTATTTTGGTAACCCACAAGGAGGTCAGCTGATTAGAAATGCAGAATGGTTGCCTTTGGGGTCTTTTCATCCAGAAGGCAAAGACTTGAGTGTTAGGTGGGAGAGCTTTCTACAGGAAAGCATGGTTCCTTTTGCCGTGCTGCTATGAAGAACCTAAAATTGTCAGTCTTAGGACCCTGAGCAACAAAAGAGCTGATAAAGGTTAGATAAAAGGGAGATGACAGGGCCTGGGCCTAGCAGTCTTTACAGGAAAATAAGGATAAAGCCTAGAGAACAGTTCATGGCTTGAAGGTCAAGGCCCTTTCGAGCCTGCCAATGGACACTTACGAGAAATGCATTCGGATCCACCTACTTTCATGTGACAGGATGAGGCTGAGCAATGAATTACTCACCTGAGGTCACACCGCTTCTCAGTGGTTGAACTGTGACCAGAACCCAAGTCTCCTGCCACCTAAGGCAGGGCCTTCACCTCTACTGGGTAAGAAGCTCAGAGGCCTTAAAAACAGCACTCGCTGAGAGAGAGAGGTGAACTGTCACCAACTTTAATAGACTCAGACTGTGTCTGCCAAAGCAGACTGACCTGGGGGGGGGGGCGGGTGTATGTGGGCTCCAGCTTCTGTAGTCTGACATGGCCAGTTCTCTTGGACGAGTTCCTGCCTCTCCCTTCAAGGGCACCAGCTGGCCTAGAAGGACTACACAGTGGCTTTATTGTTTGTACAACTCATTAGCAGAGAGCCACTCCAGGGAGCCCTGGACAAGGCCAACAGCTTGCCACTGGCCAACAAGAAGGATGTGGGGTCCCCCTAACCCAGCCTGAGACAAGGTGAGCCAACTGACTATTTTTAATTTAACAGTGATGCTTAATCTTTGGGGGGAGATGTCAAAGACCACTTTGAGAATACGCAAAAGTAGACAACCTTATTCCACCCCCAAAATAAATGCACATATGTCCCAACTTTTACATACAATTTCCAGGTTAAAAAAAGTCAGGTAAGAACTCTTGCACTCATGCTTTTTACTCGCCACTCTCTGTTCAGGAGAGAAAACCCAGTGAGGCCGCTTCACAGGCTTCCTCCTCCCTCTCCCGACAGCAGCCAACTCCACAGAGCCTTCATTTACAAGGCGGGCAGCCCTTCCTCCTCTGGTCTGTGGACAGAGCTGCTTTCCTCCTCTTTGTTTCTCCCCATTGGATTAGCTGGTTATCACGTCTTCCAGGAGCTTCTCAACCTTTTAGGGTACAGGCAAATCCAGCACCCCTCCAGGATCTCCTCAAAGGCACCCACACTCTTCCACAATCATGTCTTTATGATGGTCTAGAAGGACTTTGCCATTGTCCACATACAGCATGCTCAATGGCTTGGTCTTCACTGGGGCACAGCACGTGGAAGGGACTCGGTGGGGCTGGTACCGTTTCAGCAGGCTCTGAAAGGGAGGAGAGGCAGTCAATTCACATTCCAATGGTTGGGTCAAAATAGTGTCATTTCTGGGTAAAAGGTGAAAAAATTACAGTGAGTTAAAATCAGTTTCTAGGTGCAAAAGTAAAAGTTGTTTTCATAAAGGAATCGGCATGCCAACACATCGTCTCTAACATCTACACTTCTTTTTAACTTCTTTTGAACAGAAGATTTTTAAAAGCTGTATCTAGGGAGAGCAGTAGCTAACTTATACCTTCTATTGCTCCAGTCTAGAGTGAATACCAGTTTAAAAAATATTCCAAGAAACTCCCAGTTCAGGTCCAGAAATACGAGGCAGATGAGAGTCATGTGGAAATTCTTGTGAGACTTGCTTTGTTGCCCAGTGAAGGGCAAACAGAGTCAATGGGAGAAAAGGTAACAACCCCTTGGCATTCTGGAACTGGGCCCTGTCTCTGTGGTCCAGTGACATCTTTTCAGATCAGAGCAACTGGTTCCCTCTGATCATGCTGCAGGTGGGTTGGTAGAGTGAAGTGGGAGAAGCTCAGGAGGGCCTTTGCCCAGGCAGGTCCTCTAGGGTGCTGGCCCCCACTAGCGCCTCCCTTGCATGAGCTCAAAGTTCATGCTCCCCAGAGCCTCTGAACCTCACTGGAGGCTTGGCATGGAGGATGTACTATAGGTCCAATAGATTCTCACTGTAGGCTTCTAGGAGTAAATAAAAACATGTTGGTCCCATATGACCTTTGAGAGCAGGGCAGGGCTACCTATAACATCATGACCATTGTATTAGCCTCTATTCTCTACTTTGTCCATATCATTCTCCTTCCATTCCTCTCCCTCCATCACCCTAGGCTGATTCATGGCACCGTGTAGTAACCTCAGGCCTTTTCTAACTCCTGCAGAATGGTGTCCAATTCCTGTTTTAGGCAGCAAAAGTACAGTGGCTGCAACAGTATTATAGCAACCCTGGACCTATACATATGGCCCCTTTTCATCAGTAAATCAGATTTCTAGTAATGATAATATCACATAAAAAATGCCTGTTTTCTGCTTTCTGAGGATACTGTCATTGGTCATCTCTATACCCTTAGGACCTAAGCACATGACCTGGCACTGTAGGTGTTTGAATAACTATGTATGAATGGACGCAGTAATTTAATAGCAAAGCTGGAGTCCTGTGCCCTTGATCTGGCAGTATGGCCACTTCTCCTCCATAGATTACTGTCTGCCCTCCCCCAAGCTTTTGCATCAAACCTGGATATATGCGTGGTTGGTTGGATGGAACTCCTCCCCCACAGGGTTAGGGCACTCTCCCTCACAGCGATAGGCATTGTACTGCTTGGGGTAGATGATCCAGGCACCCCATCCAATCACATTGAAGTCCACCTGGAACTTGACCTTCCGACACAGCTGGCTTCTATCTGGCAAGTGATGTCGGGGTGCCTCCTGCCCCTCTCCCGGGAGAGCTGTCCCTCCTGCGCCCGCCAGGAGCTTTCGCTTCCCACAGCAAGGTGGGGCCACCCAGCAGCCTCTGCTCAGGGGAGAGGTTAGAATAGAGCAGGAGGAGCACACTGGTGACAGGTGCTGTGGGAGGCCGCTGCCAACACTCTCCAGCCAAACTGGACATCTGCTCCTCCAGCGCTCCAGGGTGTTTCAGCCACTTGGAGAGTGGCCTGGTCACCTCCAGGACCATGCTCCCTGAGGAAAAGGTAACCTGGGACGGAGTGATAGTGAACAGTTCCATCTGAAGACGCTCCAGACAGTTGGCTGGGTCCTGCTCCGCCTCCAGCTTTGGCTGGTGGAAAATTTCAATGGAGAGTGGGACATCAGGGGAGAGGTCCACAGGGCTGGACAGCTGCAGCCGGAGCTCAGCCCACTCCAGGTCCTCTTCTTGGCTCAGGAAGGAGAAGTCGAAAGCAAAGGTCCAGTTCTGCCCATCCACCTCCACATCTGGGTGGGAAAAGAAGGAAGGAAGCAGGGTTAGCACAGGCCTCCTACGGCCTCAGCTGGTGTAACAACAACCATAGCTCATGTCTGAGCTCTCACCTTGTCTGAATCATCTCTCTCAATCCTGACCCCAACCCTATGAGTTGGGAATGTTACTGAGTCTGCGTTAGAGATGAGGCAAACTGAGGCTCAGAGAGGTTAATTCCCTGCCCAAGGTGTCATTCTTAGAAGGTGGCAGAGCCAAGAGCAAACCTGGATTTGCCCACCTGAAAAGCCTAAACTCCAAATCACTGTTTTGCCACTCCTCCTCAAGAAAATCTGCAGCCAGAGAACAAGTAGTAAAACTGGAAAAGTTCGACTGCCTTCCCCTCCACACACACACACACACACACACACACACACACACACACACACACACACACACACACAGATAAGGGCATACCCTAAGCTTTCTAACCTAAACCCTGGGCTTCCACTCACCCTCTGGCTCTAGAGCAAGTCACCTTCCCAGGCTCTGTTTTCTCTCAGAACAGGTGGCCTGTTTCACAGGCACAATGAAGCTGGTCCAGGTATCATGGAAAGGCTCAGAGTTCTCAGGGAGGCACAGGCAATAGAAGCTGAAGACTGATCACCCTCTCCTTGGTCAGTTCCTCAAGATCCAGGCAAAAACTCAGGAGGTTTGGCAACCTTACAAATAGGCTTCTGAAGGCATTCTAAGTTTGACTTTGCACTGGCCTAGCACTTCTCCACCCAGTGGTTTCTCCTCTCTATCTGTAGGACACTTGCCCCCTCCTGCCCCAGGTCATTCACACATGCACATTGCAGACACAGCAAGCAAGCACACGCACACACACATATACCCCACACCCAGTTCTGTTCCACCCACCCAAAACAACTAAGCCCAAAGTGGATGAAAAGGAATGGAAAGCACCTTCCATTTATCTTAGTCCTGGACTAATTCAGTCCGATGTTTGAAAAAGGCATGGATTTGTGGACCTTCAGGTCACCTAAAAGTGATCTGGAACTTTTTTTCCAGCCCAGTTTCTTATTCTTTGCAATGAGAAGAGTAATAAAGCCCTACGTAATTTTGCATTCTCAGAGGGCCCCAGGGAAATCAGGAGCTATGAAGGTTTATTGCTAAATGAAAGTCAGGGGTTAGAAATAAAAACAGCAACACTTTCGTGCCTAGATCCCAGAGGTAGAGATGAACTCCGATATAGGTCCATTCTGAACAGACCACATTAAGAGTTTGTCTGTCTCACAGAGCATGTTTGGTCAGACAATAAGTGAATTTCTTTGGGAAATCTAGCCTGCAATAGAAGAGGCAGTTTCCAGTCTCAGTCTCTGGTAGCTTCTCCCAGCCCATCTCTAGCTTCTCCTTTTCACTTAATTTCCACTTCCCTCCTCATTAGCACCTGCAGGGGGCAATAACCGGCCCTTGACTAGCAACTCTTAGAGGTGTGGGGAGGAGGCTGACATTGCCCATTTCAGCACCACCTGGCCACCTGGGGATTAGGTGGGACATGTAGCAACTCTTGGCCACATGCACCAGGAGTTAACATATTATCTCAAGTATCCACAAATGGCCTTTTACAGGAAGGCATTCCAGTTCAGTAGTTAAGCACAGGGGTCCTCTTGTCTCCTGTGATAGTTCAAATTCTGCTGTTTAACATTGAGCAGGTTACTATCTGAGACCTTCTTTGGTCCTCCTTTTACCTCTTCCTCGAAGGGAGGTGGTGACAGTATCTACTTCACAGGGTGTTGTAATTTACTGAGATAATGCATGTGAAGTGCTTTATCCAGCACAACCACCAAAGTGCAGTCATTGCTGGTGGTCATCAACCACCTCCTTATTGCCCAGGTCCAAAGTTAGAAATGAAGGTGCCCAGGCAGAGGGGGTCTTGGGCAGGGGAACAAAGTCATCTGTTACCGGGATGGACAGAGTATATGGAGGGAGGACAGGGAGATTACTCCTTCCTGCTGAAAGAGCCTGGGACTCCACAACCTGACTCCCGGCCAAGGGCTCCCTGGGACACAGTGCCAATTGTTGGTTCTCTTAGATCTGGCTCCGGTTCATGGTTCATCATAGAACAGGAATGTCTAATCTTTTGGGGATCATTGATGCCTGATAAAAGCTAAAAAATGCTCTCACCAGAAAAAAAAACGATCTCCCACTTATGCAAGAAATATGATTTTGGGGTGGGTATCATCAAGGGATCCACAGACACCCTAAAACCCTTCCACACACTTGGCCACACAGGCCCCAGTGATATCTCCACCTAACTTGAATTCTAAAGGAAACGGTTGGGCTCGTGCCCTTGGGGTTCCTTCACTTCGAACAGGGCACTGAAACCTAGCTGAGGTTTGGGGCTCTGGAGGAAAGAGTGGGCATGACACCAAGCGCCCACTCTCATGAGCATACATTACAAGGTGATTACTATTAACTGCTGCCCCATGCCGAGTGTTCACAAGCACTGTCTCCTTACAGCCTCCCACCTTTATCCCATTTTGCAGATGAGGAAACTGAAGGTCCAAGGTGAAGGCAGTTAGTTAAACAGCGACAGATACAGATTCAAAGCCAATTTGGTTAGACTCCAACACCCATTTCACGCCATCCTGGGTGGCTTACAAAGAAACCCAGGAGGAAAAAGAGCAGGTTTAGGACAACCCTTCCAGTCTCCTCCAGGAAGGCTCTTCTAGCTGCTTAAACAAACAAACAAACAACAAAACAAAACCAAAAAACCCCCCAAAAAACAAAAAAACGAAGCCAAGTCACAACAAGGTGAATGTACTTAATGCCACTGGCCTCCTAAAAATGGGTTAAATGGTCATTTTGTTATGTATATTTTACCCTACACACAAATGAGGCAGAAAGAAAGCCAGTTCTATTTTTACAAAAGAGGAAACTAGAAACATGAGCTGCGTTCCAGAGACACATGGAGAATTGATTAGCAGCGCTTGAGGGACCTGAACCCAGTTTTCCTGACTTCTAGGCCGCCGCATCACCACGAACCTCGGGAACTCTGCGGGAGGAGGAAGGGAAGTGGAAAAGTGCGTCCCGCTTTGCCCAGCCGCCCCACCCCCACCCCCCGCAGCTTTCTGGCGGAGGAGACGATCACTCCAGTGGTTTCAAATTGCCCCGCTCCCCGGGTGTCTCTAGTCTGGCTGGTCCTTATATGACCCTTCCAGAGGGAGGGTCACCAGCCTTCTGACCCCGGACTGGGCAGGCCAGGGACCTAGGAGCCCCTACCCCCGACCACAGGGGCCGGCGGGTGGCCAGTCAGATCTGATTATCGGATGTGGATTGCGCCCCAGCCCCGGGGAGGGCCGTCTAGCCCCGGCGGGCGGCGGGAGGCGCAGGGCGGCGAGGATCCCCGCACACTCTAGGCGCCAGGATGTGGATTGCGCGCGGTAAGGGGACCCCGCGGAAAGGGCTCCCTCTGCTCAACCTAATGCCCGCAGCGCCAGGTGCCAGAACGCGTTGCCCAGTCCTCAAGGGCGCAACTCCCAGGTCACCACGGTCACTGACCCCCCTCACCCGCTCCAAATCCAGGCCCTGAACCCGTGTCACTTGGGACACTGACACCTCCCCAGCTTGGCCTCGAGTACCCAAGCCTACCTCAATTCTCGAACTTGGGGTGCCCCATCTCTAACTCAGATATTTGACCCCTAAGCCCTGATGTACACACCCCTTTCGAAGCCCTCTATGAGCCTGGGACACTCCCAAAGCCAGACCCGGGGACCCATTCACCCTCACTCACGAAAAGAAAAAATCACAGACAAAATCATTGTAGCAATACTAACGACCGTTTTGAGCCAGATATCCGTTTGGAGACTAAAGGGCCAGGAAAGGGCAGGCATCCGAGGTGAACAGCGCTATGCCTGGTTTATGCCAAGCGTTTTTTGTGCCCAGCTACCTAGATTTTCCCACGGATTTATAACGAAGATACTATTATCCCTATTCTACGGATGCACAAATTGAGGCTCCAAAGATTACGTAATTTAAGAAAACTGCACGGATAAGAAGTGGCGCAATCCCTTACACTACCGCGCTCTGCCCACCTTAAACCAAGACCCGGAGCCCAGAAGTCTCTGATCGCGACACCCCCCAAACAGCACAATGCCCGCCACCCACCAGCCTTGCTCCTGAGCCAATGCAGACGTCGAGACACCCCTAGACCCGGACTTCGACGCTCACTCGGAGCGCGCGGGTACCTCCTTAACCGCGGCGTCCGCAGCAGAGCCGCAGTCCTCGGCTAGCTTTAGCGCCCTCCCGGATTCCGGAGGTGGGACCCGACCCGAGGCGCCCCTGGGTGCTCCGTGGGGCGGGGCGAGGCAGGGCAGCCTACCTTGTGCCTGTAGGCTGCGGATGATGTCCGCCCGGGGCGGGTCGCGGTAGAGGCTCAGCATAAACGCGAGAGGGGACGGCGAAGAGACCTGCCCCCGCGTACGTATGGGCACGGGGGCCACCGTTGCGGCGCCCGCCTGTAGCAGGGCCCACCAGGCGTGTAAGAGGAGGATCGGCAGCCGGTGGGCGTACATGGTGGGCTGGCCAGGCCTGGAACCGGCGCCTCCACCCTTATATCCTGGGCCTTTGTAGCCGCCCCGCCCCGCCCTGCCTTCCAGGGGGAAGTTTTAAGATCATATACACGCCCCCCACCCTGGGAGGGGGTTGCCCCCAGAGGGACTCCCTGCTAGGGGCAGGTGAGACCTGAACCTAGTAAGGAAGAGACCTGCAAAGCTTCCAGAGGAGACTTAAGGTCCAAGAACCATCTAGTTTGCCGGGTGTGGGCACCCTGGCGCTCTAGGCACTAAAGGCCTTGTTTCCCAGATGGAGCAGGCTTGTCGCCCATAAACTCCCAGGTCAGAATTTTGTCTCCCTTATGCTGCTTCACCTGGGATGTCTGCCCTTTCCTGGCTCTTTAGCTCCAAATGGTATCTGGCTCAACAAGGAGTAGGCAGGGAATGGCAGTGGACCCCTGGGGCTCCTAGGCAGAATGCGGCTTCACACTGGCCTGTGATGTTTCTGCCCAGGCTAGGAAGCGCGGACCAGCCTCTGGGAAACTACTGGGTACTCCCCAGTTTCTGAAACAAAGAACCTGAGATCCAGACAGAGACCCACGGGTTCTGCTTCAAATATTGAAGTGCTCTCCTGGGGAAGACAGAGCGCGGGAGCCACCAGGATGAAGGATGGATTTCTTTGGAAAAAGTTTTCAGCTGAAGCTGGAACTGGGAGCATAGCTGACAGATGATCCTGGCCCCCATGCGTAGAGCACCTGTGATGGCATCAGGCTCTTCTCTTCACAGGCACACATCATCACCCCAGTGATTTCAGAAAAAGGTGTTGCTGGTGATGTCCACGTCCTGCAGTCACTGCCTGTCCTGGCATTTCCCCCAAGAAACCCAGTTTCAGCTTAGGACCTCTTACTTTCAGGTCTCTGGGTCCTGCTTTCCTCACTTGCTCAAGAGAGATCCTTGCCTGACCATCCTATTAGGTGCAAAGTCAGACAGGAATTACCTTTAAAGAAATATAAAGCCCAGACCCAAACTGTTTTCCTCCACATAGGAGGGCTCCTTCCCAACCATCCAAGTTCTTTTCTAGCTGACAGCACATTAGCAGCTGGCTAACATTTACTGAAAATTTTGTGCCCCACACACCTTAGCTTCGTTTACAGGATACCTCAAGCCTCCAAGAACCAAAAGCTCAGCCCTGATCAAGCGGAAGGAGGCCCAGCAGGCTCCAACCCTGTGTCTGTGTGGAAGCCAGTCTCACCAGCAGGAAGGGGCCGCACCTAGGAGAGACCTGTGTTGCAGACCCGTGTTGGTTGTGGGATCTGGACAATTTGTTCAGGCAGCCTAATGTTAGTTCCTTAAGGGTGAGGACTCTCTTGTTCATCATGCTCTTCCTACATTATGGCTCATAGTTGGAACCCAAAGAATCTTAGCTAAGTGAAAAAAAATCAATGAATGGGATATGTCCAGACTTGCCTGAAGATAAGTATGACCAGGGGTATTTGTTAAACTATTGATTCCTGAGTCCAATCTAGACCTTCAGAATGAGAACTTGAGAGAGAGCTTGGTAATCTACATTTAACAAACACCCCAGTGATTCTTATCTGACAACTTTGAGAACCTGGGTGGGCTGGGGTTCTAGTTGTGGTTTGGAAATCACCTCTCTGTGGTCAGTTTCCTCACATGTAAAACATGACTGGAGATATCTCTTTCCATGCAGATTAAATGAAACAAATGCTAAAATTATTTGCAAGTTTGAAAACTGGTGTATTTGTGAAGCTTATGCATTTGGATATTGTAGTTGTCATTTAACGTTCCCAGCCTGGGGTCCCAGCCTTCTGCATCAGACTCCTCCCTAGAGGCAGAATACACCCTCACTCAGATTATAAATATATAAATAAAAAAGACAATGCTAGATTGTGGTTAGAGCTCTGGAAGCCCTTGACAAGGATATGGGAACCAAGAATGACAATACAGGGGAGGTACATACAGCTAGATTGAAGTATGGGAGTTAGCCTCCCCCAAATCCAGATCTCTCCAATCTCCATGTGTCCTAGAAGCATAGAGCAGTCTTATCCACCAAGACCGGGGAAGGAACAAAAAAGATGGTATATCTACTCCCATACTGGACCAGAAGCTTCTCGAAATTAAGGATAAAGCTTTATTCATCCTGTCTCCCTTGTGCTGTATGGCATTTCATAGATGCTCAGTAAATGTTTTACTTAAAATGAATGTTCCTAACAATAGTTGATACTTATTGAGCACCTAATTAATAGATGCTCTGCTGATCACTGCATTGATTTTATCATCGTCCCCAGTTTAGAAATGAGAAAACAGAGGCTTAGAGGGAGTTAGGAGACTTGCTCAAGACCACGTATTTGCCAGTGGAAACAGCCCATATGTGAAGGACAGGACTACTTGTTTACCAAACCCAAGCTTTTAGCCCTATGGCTTCCCCATAGATGAGAGGGTGAACATGTGCCTTGTACTAAGACTTTAAAAAGCTCTCACATAACTGTCTTGCCTTTCCCAGGGTCCAGGAGCTGCAGACAGAACTCATTTCTGATGTGTATTGGCCCAGAGCCGTGTGGTGGCCTGGAATTACTCTGATCAGCAAGGGCGACTCTGTCAAAGGCCATTCATCACCACTTTCCAGCTCTGCACCCTGGAAGAACCTAAGTCTCTGTCATCTCCTCAGGACAGAGACTAACAGTCATCCTTTTGGGTTTTTTAAGGGCATTTGTTCAATCAGGATCTGTTTTCTTCAAGAAAGACTAGAAGTGCCCTCTTCGCAGGAAGGGAATGACATCTTCTCATTTCCCCTACCCTAGACAGACTGACCAATAGATTTGCTGACCTGAGAGATAACCTTTGAGGGTCATCCCAGCTGGCTGGAGGATGGGGGACAAAGTCCCTCAAAGTTCTCAAAAACTTTCCATCAGGCTGTTCGGACCCTCTCTGGACATGAGCAATGTTGTATGGCATGGTTAAGTGCTGGGGCTCTAAGATCAGGCTGCCAGGGGCGGAATCTGGAGCCTTCTCTATCACTACCTGGGCATATTAGACCAGTCTCTCACCATCTTGAAGCTTCTGCTCCCTCCACTGTGAAATGGAGATTAAAAAAAAATAGCATCTATTTGATAGGCATGCTGTAAATAGTAGGTGTGTAAAGCATGTAGTACATATAGCATTTGGCCATTTGTATATTCATTCATTGAATAAATCTGCTTACCTAGTGAATCTACGGCAGGTTAACTCCAAGAGCTAGATTCTCAGGGAGTCAATGCAGAAAGTCATTTCAGTTCTGCACATATTTAATGAGCATTTCCTATATGCCAGTGTGACTCTGGCTAGCTTTACAAATATCTTAGTCTATGCAATCCTATTCACCCCTAACTGAAGCTCTGGGAGGTATATAAGGCATTTCAGAGATGGAGAAATTAAAGTACAGAGGGATTAAACAGCATAAGTTTTGTGAGGGTGGAGGGCATCTGCTTTACCATGCCCTCCAGTGCCTAGCACAGCTGCTTGCACACAGAAACTTAAGTTTTGTCAAGTGATTGAATGAAATCCTTATTTCTGAAGCAGGTTGCCAGTGTGTCTGTGGACTCCACATTCTCCATCTTTTGCATGCAGCCTCCTGGTGTTTCCACTTTATCCCCCTGGGAAACTTCTCACCTATGAAGACACAGCTCCTCTTTACAAACGTATCACTAGCTCCTCAGCAATTTGGCAGAGCCCTCTTCTAAGTGAAGCGTCGTAGAGCAGTCGTTCAAACTCTGTCAGTGGCTGCCATCAGACTGTGAGCTCCTTAGAGAGAGGGACAATTCCTAACTTGTTCCTCTCTGAAGCCCCATCTCCTGGTTCATAACTGACCATTGCTTGCTGCCATCTTCAGCTTAAATGAATGAATGCAATCCCAGAAATGATACGGTCAGTCTAAGCACAGGCTTCTGGTTTCCACCTTCAACACCTGTCTGCCTGTTATGTTACCCCACCCTGCTGGTCTTGGAGAGTGATACCCAGAGCTGAGAGGTACCTGCTAGGTGCCTCTGCTGGGCACAGGTGGCTCTCTGTGATCGGGAGACAGAGACCATGGCTCTGCCCCACAATTCCTATATACCCCAAACGCAGCCTCATGGAAACACTACCCTTTCCCCCAAATTCAAAACCGTTCTTCATCTGCCCAGAATGGTTTTGACTCCTCTTTATTCACACAATCCAGCTCAAGGGTCTCCTCTTGCATGAAGCCTTCCCCTGGTCCCTGCTCGCCTCCACATTCAGACTCTGATCCCAGGCATTCTTGTTGACAGACTGAGGTCCTGGAGCCCCTAGAGTTTTCCGCCAGCAAGCCTGCTGCTCTGCTCACTCTGTATTCTTCAGGGTGCTCAGCAAAGGGCCTGGCACAGTAAATGGAGATTGCAAACCACGCCTGCAGCCAGCTTTGGTTGATACAGTATTTTGTCTGTCCCCGATAATACTTTGAAAAGTTATTATTTAAGTTGCCAACACTGAAAATTCTTCAGATTTTGTATGAAATAGTTTTTTCCCCCCATCGTTTGAGAAATGGAAAGATCTGGGTCCTCATTTCAACATGGTAAACGTTCCCTAAAGCTGAATAGAAGCTGCTTCCTTTAGGCAGGTCTGTTCTCTAATGTGTGCCACAGTCCCCGCCACCCCTTAACTTATTATTCCCATAAACACAAATGAGGTTGATCCCCCTGCTGTGTATTGGATGAATCAGTTTGGAAGCATAGACTGGCGGGCGTTTGGATTGGGCCCACCACACTGTCCTTCTCCACAGGGACTAAGCCATGGATTGTGGGTACCTGGCCCAGGCTGGATGAGACAGAAATAATCTATCATTTAATAAGTGCTTACCATAATGTGCTTGTATTATCTAATTACCCCTCCCTTCAATCCTATGAAGTAGATTAGATACTTATTTCCATTTTACAGTGAGGAAACTGAGGCTCAGAAGGGTTAAGCAGCTTGGCTACGATGGAATACCTAGTAAATGATAAAGCTGTGGTGGACTGTAAGTCATTCTGACTTTGGAACCCAGACTGGGTACTGCCATGTCCCGACATGGTCCTCGACTACCCCCCTGCACAGCAAGGCTTTTTCCCACCAACCCAGCTACACTGACCTCCTGCATTCTGTCTCATTACCGTGCTCATTTCCTCCATAGCACGTCCACAGCTGGAAATTAACTTGTTTTGTCTGGTGCTGTTGGTTTATTTTTTGGTCTGTTCCTCTCCCCCAGCACTGGGCTATGGGCCAGATTCCCTGTCTGTTTAGTTCACCACTAACCCCCTGTGCTTAGCACAGTTCTTGATACAAGTACTCTGTACATATATTTTTTAAGTTTATGGGAGGTAACATTGGTTAATACAATTATATAATTTTCAGGTGTACATTGTAATTTGACATCTTTACATTTCAGTACATGTTTGTTGAATGTACACATTTAACCCCTCCCTGGACTGAAGGACACAGGGGAAGTGGAAGTACTTCTTGATCCATCGGGCACCAAAAGGATGTAGACTCTGCAGGTCACCAACTTAATGTGCTTTCAAGTTCTTTCACCTTAGTCTCCTGAGCACATGGTGGGGTACATAGTAGGTGCTCAATAAATGCTCAATACACCTGTTGTGGCATGCTGATGTCTTGACATTAGCAAGAGAATGCCTTCTTGGTGCTCCTGACTCCTTATGAATACAATTCATGTTATTGGGCCTTCTATAAACTTGATGCATGCCAGATCCTTTCAGGAGCTGTGGTACCTGAGCAGGACTGGTCTCTCCCTGGAGAGAGTAACTGGCCCAAGATGATACAGTTGGTAGGGGCCAGGCCTGTCTGACTCTGAATCTCATGCTCCCTTCAGCTACCATGGCCAGACTGTCTTCCCCAGCTCCTCCTGGGTAGAACCTGACCTGTGCTTCCCACAGGGTCAGGAGGTGAAGGCTCAGCCTGGCCTGGGAAACAAACAAAGAGACCACCAGGAGGAGGCCCTGTCCTCCCACCCCACAAGCCTCTCAGAGGTTCCCACAGCCCAGCCAGCCACCCCGTGCCCCACCTCCCACCTCCCCATTTCTCTCCACTGAAAGCCACTGGTGCTGAACTAGAGCTGGCATTTGATGACCCAACCGAAACTGGGGCTTGGATAAGCCTCTATATGTGCATGTGTATATGTGTAGAGGGCTAGGAAAAGAATCAGAACTGGAAACATAGGGGAGTGCTTACTGTGGGAGTAGGAAGCGCTTAGGGAGCGCTTACTGCCTGCCAGGCACTGACTACGCAGAGATGTGGACTGTTAGCTCAGTGTCTCCCAAGATCGTTTGACCATAATAATCTCCTGAGACACTTATTACAAATAAAGGGAGTCCCGAAAGTCATAGTGTACTTTTTAAGTGCTCTTAAAATTTAATAACTTCAAGAGGATAAATGATAGATATGTACAAAACCATCCTTTGATAGTTTAATTATTTAAATTCCTTTTATACTTATTTCATTTTATGAACTTTTTAATAATGCAATTTAAATGAAAAACTTTTTATGTTTTAGTCAACATTTGCTATCTTCAAAAAACATTAAATTTTTCAAAATTCAAAATGATCCCAAAGCCCATTGGTGGGTGATGAGATAAACAAATTGTGGTACAGCCATACATTAGAATAATACTTGACAATACTTAACTATTGATATATGCAATAATGATGAATCTCAAAATAATGATACTAATTTAAAGAAGCCAGACAAAAGATAGTATATACCGTATGATCTCATTTATAAAAATTCTAGAAAATGCAAACTAATATTTGCAGACAAGCAGATCAGTGGCAGAGAGCAGATTAGTGGTTGTCTGGGAGGAGAGGGGAGAGGGAGGAATTACAAAGGGGCACAAGGAAAGTTTTGGGGCTGATAAATATACTAATTGTCTTGATGGTAGTGATAGGTGTATACATATGTCAAAGCTTGTGGAAATGCACACTTTAAATATTTGCAGTTGTCATGTGTCTAGTTATACCTTACTGAAACTGTAAAAATGAATGTAAATATAATAAAATTATAAAAATATAAAAATCCTTCAAAATACATAAAAATAAATAAGCATAAAAGAAATTGAGATGAACTTTGAGGTTCTTTGTAAGTTTGTAGCATTTATCTTTCTGAAACAGAAGTAACTTAATAGAATGTACTTCTACTTAACTTAAAAGTGCAGTAAGACCTTCCGGACTAAGACTCAGTGGGCCTGCAGTGGGACCCCCAAATCCCTGCCCTTTCCTGAACTCTTATTAGGTAAGATGGGAAACACAGCATCATCTCTTTCACTCTTTCTGTCTTTCCACTAATTTACAGGGTAGATGTTTCTATTGGCTTCTTTTTACCTCTAAGGTGTCTGAGGCTCAGGAGGCTGGGTAACTTGCCCAGGGTGATGCAGTTAGTTAGTTAACAGCAGTCTGACTCCAGAGCCTGCACCTGAGGTAACAAGCAGGGTGGAGGGCTTGTAACTCCAAACTCTCCAAGCCCTGTGCCCTGTTAGCCACTGACTAAAGGGCCAGCAGGATCCTAGGCTGATGCACAACTCCCTCCACTCACATCAAAAAGCCCAGACTTCACAGGCTTCTGGAGGGGAGATGCAGGTACCTGGCTAGGTATGGGGGAAGCCCAGGAAAGCTAAGATGATTAGCTAGAGACCCAATGGGGGCAGGACAAGTCTTTATGGAACAGATAATTCAATAGAAATGGCTTGAATACATCCCTACTCGCCCTTAGCATCTTTTATTCTGTGGCTAAACAGAACTTCTAGACACCTGTGAATTGAGGGCGAAATGGGGGCTATTCCAAATGTGTGTCCATCACATAGATGGTAAACACGTTGGAAGCCAGCTGCTACCAGTTTTGCACCAGGCACAGTGACGAGCACTTTGGACATATGCCTCATACACAAGGAGCTCTTTTCGCATTGCATTCTATAGGCATAATTATTCTGTTTTACTGATAAGAAAAGTGAGGCTTGGCTCCTTAAATACTTGCCCAGCATCAAGTTAGTACCAAGCAGCTGAGCTGGAGTTGGAGCCTAGGCCTGTTTTGACTAAAATCATCATTCTCCACCTTGTCATTCAGAAGGGGACAAACAGCTAAGACGACCTCAGGGTGTTCTGCTGGTCTTCATTCTGTGGGAGGGCATCAGGTGCAGGAGGTAGCACTGTGCCTATTTCCCCACTTATCACTCCCATATCTTTGGGAAACAGGGACTGGGCAATGCAATGCTGAGACAATGTCCCTACAATTTGAGATGTTATATGTCCACAAGCCCCATCCTAAACCAACTCATCCTGTGGCTCTCATGTCCATCCCCCATACCCCAATCATTTTCCCATTAACCTTTGCTCCAATCACTCCTCTGACAGCTGACACCCCCATCTGCTATTTCAGAGCCAGAGGACCAAGATTATGAGATCTGAGGGAGGCTACAGACCCCAGCTCCAGTCTTGGCATCACTGACTTGCCTCCCAATGGAGACCCTGACCCAATTCCCTTCCCAGCCTACTCTTAGCTCCCAGCACCCTTGCCCTCCCCACTCCCACTTCCTCCCTTAGCTACCCTTTTCTGTCCGTCCTGAGGACTGCACCCCTCAGAACCTCTTTTTTCCACTGGTAAGGTCTAAGATCCTTTTGTCTGCCTGTACCTGCCTCAGGTCCTGAGCTGCCGGAGCAGGGCTGGAGAGACTGATAACAGAGATTTAGAGTGGGAGCCCTGCTGGGGAATCCAGCCAAGGAACCTCCCCCGGGGCAGAGAGGGAAAGGGTTCGCTAATGTTGGTTTAAATTAGTACCAGTTAGGCTTGTGGTTTGTGAGGAGATGTGGGGAGAAGTAGGGTGGGAAGCCAGACTGAATTTCTCCAGCTCAATCCACCCCTCTCTCAGGGCCTTTACATCCATGCTCCCTATCACCCACCTGCTCTCACGCTGTGAGCTTCCAGCGGGGCAAAAGTCTCCGCTGGAGCCCGGCATTCTGCCCCGTGTGCAATGGGCGCTAACAAAAAAGGCTGAAAAAGGTACTTTTCTTATCATAGAGCCCGCTTTATGATAAGAAAGGTTGGTTGTTGTCATCTGGAGGTGGTGGCAAAGGAAAGCAGCGCTGGACTTGGAGTCAAAGTCGTGCCCTTCAGCGTGCGAGCCTACCTCTGGCTTTGCTTTCTCCTTTGTGGAGGAGGGTCTTAACGGAGTGTGAGTGGGGCTGTGCCCAGTCCCTCCTGCCACGCCTGGCACTGCGCGGGCGAAGCCCGGGCGCCGGGGAGGCGTGCGGAATGGCGGGACGACGTGGGCTGGGAGGTGAGCGCGCCTGGCCGCTCTCTGAGGCTCGGCAGAGGCCGAGGCGGAAGCTCAGGCTCCCGCCCCCGTGGGAAAGCGGGCTGACGGCGACCCAGGCGACTCTGCCAATGAGCAGAGAGGACTGTGGTGCGAGAGAACCGGAGGCCAGAGGCAGCGGTGAGTGTCTCCCGGCCCAGCAGGCGGGGGCGTTGTCGGGGGCTCCACTTCCCCAAACTCCAGCCTGAGCGCGCGGCGGGGCCCGGCGCGTCTGCCCCGCCCAGAACTTGGTGCCGCCCCACGGGCATCTCCCAGGCCCTGCGGATCCCCGAAACGAGGGCCCTCTGGGGTGAGTCCCCGCTCGGACAGGGTGCTCAGGGATTTGGGGTCAATGGATGTGTCTGTCTTCCCACCTACCTCGTCCTCGCAATAGCCTAATTCTCTTGGTGCTGGTGGGGAGGGGTGGTATGTGCGGACTGTTAACTGTGGCGACCTGGGGATTAAGTTATAGTTCAGAGCCATCTGCAGAGCCCCCTCTTGGTGCCAAGCTGCCTCTGTGGTGGAGGCAGGAGAAGCGGGTGGGCCACACACACCACCATCATCTTTTTGTCCTCAACTGTGCTTCATATACCCAGGACCCCTGAGCTCAGAGAGAATAGAGGTTCTTCTCCCTACCTCCCACACCCCCACCTCCCACCCCAGGGGAGCCCAGTCCATAATAGCCATTGCCGCAATCTGTCAGAGCTCACCCAGAGACAGACCCATCATACACACTTTGCACAGTTATCTCCCGTAATGCTCACAGTTCTATAGAGTGGTACTGAGAGGTGATGTCACTTACTAGAAGTCATGGCAACCACAGATGGAGTTACTATGAGGCTAATGAAGCATAAATTTCAGACTCTTCCAAGGCTCCCAACTTAATTTGTGTTGGTATTTTTGTATTTTTTCCTTTAAAAGCCCTGTACCCCTAGCAGTGTGAGGCTCAGGCCTCCAAACAAGAGATCTCTCCTGGGGACCTGGTCTGTCTGCCACACTATGAAGGGCAGTGAAGGCCTGGCAGGGAAGGAAGGACATCCAGACCAGCCAAGGGTCCCACATGACCTCAGCACGATTCTTGGCTTCCAGAGACTCCAGACAGCCTGGCACACCGGCCCTTTGCCTGCTGTGGAAGGAGCGAGTTTGGGCAGAGTCCTGGTATGACCTCAGCTTCTCTCTGGGGCTCAGTTTCCCTCATCAGAGGAAGGGGTAGTTATAACAGGCGTGACTGTAGAAACCAGGGTGAAATGAAAGGAGCAGAAGAGGAGGCTCTGGAAACCTGCTGGGTCCTGTGGCCTGCCCGTGTCCTCCATTCCTCCCCACGGCCCCCTCTCCCCATCATTGCACACCACTGTACCTCGATAACCCGTCTTTACAGCCACCCGCCCCAATCTTCTTTCAGCTGCCACCTCTTCTCCTCACAGCCAAGTTCTCCATTGTGCTGCCTCCCCGTACTCCCTGACTTTGTCACTCTTCACTGCCAAGAGCCCTCCCTTCACCATGGAACCTGCCCCAGACTGGGTTGCAGTTCTAGCCCTTCTTGACCTCCCAGCAGCCTTTGACATGGTTAGAATTCTCCCCTACCCCCTTCCCTTTGGGCCACCAAGCTTCCCTCCCACCTCCCTGGCAGCTTCTGTTCAGTCCTTGGTCCTCTTAGCCTCTTCTTCCTTCCCTAGCCCCCTCCCCTGGGCCACTCTTCTCTGTTGGCTCTCTTCCCCTCTCACTACATGCTTCTCCTGGAAGGTCTCGCCATCCTGGGGCTTTAAAATGGTGCCCTGCCTTTCTCTACCCTAGACCATTCCTCGGAGCCCAGATCCGTGCTGCCCAACCCCCACGCATTTCCCTGGGGCTCCCTTATGATTATCTCGAGCTCCCCGCTGTTAAGACTGAGCTCTTTATGTGTTCCTTGACCAGTGCTCCTACTTCACTCAAGCGCCTCCTTCTACCCCGTGACTCAATCAGACACCCTGATTCCTTCTTCCCCGCAACACCTCAGCATCCAATCCTATACCCGCTGTTGATTCTGCTTCCAAAATAGTTCTCTGGAACCCTTTGTTCCTCTCTTGCCTGGCAACTGCAATGGCCTCCTTACTGGTCTCCCTGCCTTCACCCTGCTCCCTACCCCCAATCCACTCCTCAGAGAAGCTGCTGCGGTAGATGGCCCTGCAGCTCTTCCCCCACTAAAACCCTCCGGAGCCCCCCATTAGAGCCTCCCGTTGCCGTTAGCATGAAGTGCAAGCTCCCGAAGCCCCAGCCTGTGTGCTCATCGCTCAGCCTTCTTTTTGTTCCTGGAATTTGGTGAGATGGTTCCCACCTCATGGCCTTTGTCCTTGCTGTCCCCTCTACCTGGAATGCCCTTTCTCCCACTCCGCCTGACAAACCCCTGTTCAGCCTTTAATTCTTCACTTAAATATGACTTCCTTGGAGAGGCCTTCCCCCATCATCCAACGACAATCCACTCTCACACATCCTTAGAGCACCCTATATTTTTCCTTCAGAGCACTTATTATCAGCTGTAGTTAAGTCTTTACTTGTGGGGTTATTCGCTGATGTCTGCCTCTTCCACCAGACTGCAGCACCATAAGGACTGTCAGGTTGACCGTGTGTGTGCTCTGCATCCCTGCACATAGCACAGGTGGGCACCAGAGAAATAAATACCAGCTCTGAGGGAGAGGCCGGCTGCCGAGCTGTCCTTCTACATCTGTCCAGCAGGTGGCACCCCAGGGCAGAATTCATCCTTCAGATTCCAGGACGCTCTGCCCCCATTTCAAGGACCCCCGGTTGGAGATCCAAAGGGCAGGAGCGTGAGCCTGGCTGCTTGCACTCTCTGCCTCCCTGTCCCACAGAGTCCTCCAACACTTCTCTTGCTTCTTTGAAACTTGTGGCTGGGCATCATGGTTGTTTTTACCAGCGTCTTCTGCAAGGGCTAATGGCAACATGAAGCCAGAGACGGGATCTAACCAGGTCCTTTTTCCTTGGTGCTCCATGCAGAGCTCAGAAAACTAAACAATTGTAAGAAAACAAAATGACTCTGTCCTGGGGATAGCCTGACCTCCTGGTGGTTAATTTTAAGGCTTTGGAGTCCGGACTGCCCCGGTTCTAATCCCGGCTCTGTTCCTTACTAGTCGTAAGACTTTGGGCGAGTTAATCAATCTGTGCCTCATTTTTCTCCTCAAAAAAAGTGAGAGCAGTTCCTGCCTCATAGGGTTGTTGTGAGACTAGAATAATGAAATACACAAAGAGTATTTAGGATGGTACCCAGAGTATAGTAAATACTTAGGGAACGACAGCTTTCATTATTGAACAATTTTTTAATCCCCTACTGGAATGCCCAATCCCAGATGTGGTAAAGGCTGCCTGCTGTTGCACTGGGCATAATTGCACATGCTTGAGCATGGCACACACATATACAAGCACACACAGGAAAAAGTGCAGGAACAACACATAACTCTCCCAGCTGCAGCTCAGATAGGCCAAGATGCCTTCTTCACTAGGAGAGGGGAGCCTGGCAGATGCCTGTCGCCTTCCTGACACTGTTTGTCCTTCACTAAGTGCCATTTGCTTGGCAGGACAGGTTTTCATGGCCATGGGTGAGCAGGCCTGCAGGCGGGGACAGTGGCTGGCCTTGGCTGAGTTCTCTGGCTTTTTAGAAGGGGATGATTTCCTGCCAAGGCACAGGGCCTTTTGCTGTCCAGACATTCAGCTGGCTTGAGCAGCCCTTGCCACACCCAGAGCTCACCAAGTCTCCCTGCCCTGGGAACTGGGAGGCTGAGCCAGCCACTCGCTTCTGGGCGTTCCCCCAGCCCTGGGAACTTTGCCCCTTTTGCTCATTCCTCACACTTTACTAGAAAGGTCTGGCATGTGCCTTTCTCCTTTGCCCCATGGTGAATCCCTCAAGGTTGTACCCAGCACACAGTATGCCCTCTCTTGCATATTTGTGGGGTGAATGAATAAACAAAAAGTGAATTCCGTCTCACCACCTTCAGGAGAGTCAAGTTGCAAGAAATAACTGACCTGATGGCGAGATGGCCTGTTCGTCTCACAAATATTTATTTGGTATCTACTATATGTCAGCCATTGCTCTAGGCGGAGCCAAGATTTGAAACTGTATAGACCTGTTCCTGCTGTCATGGAGCTGACAGCCTAGTAGGAGGAGAAAGACAATAAACGAACAGGCACCCAGAGCAAAGAAAATATCAGATAACGATGGCAGCTGTGCCGAGGCTTATAACAGGATGACGTAATAGCAAGAGAATGAGTGGCTGCTTCAGGCAAGGGCCGGGAGGGAAGGCTTCTCCGAGCAGGTGACATTTGAGCAAAGATCTACGTGGAAGGAAGGAAGATCTGGAGGAAGAGCATTCTAGGAAGAGGGAGCAGTACTTGCAAAGACCTTGAGGAGGGACCACACCTGTCTAGTTCGAGAAACTGAAAGAAGTAGGCTGGAACTTAGCAGTGAAGGGGATGCTGAAAATAATACATACAGTAAAGTGCACTAATTTTAAAGTCACAACTTGATGAATTGTCATTGATGTATATATCAGAGTAACCCCTACCCAGATCTAGATACAGAACATTTCTAACACTCCAGAAGGTTCTCTCAGGCCGCCCCCAGTTGGTGTTGCCCCACACCCAGATTCAGCCGTCACAGGCTAGTTTGCCCTGTCCTAGGACTCCATCTAAACAACGGAACCTTACGCTATGTTCTGATTTCTGCCTGGCTTCTTTTGCCCATCGAGTGATAGTCTTCCACAGTGTTGTGTATATCAGTAGTTCATTTATTTTGGTTGCTGGGAAGTGTCCCACTATGAGACCACACCACAACTTGCTTATCCATTCTTCTCCGATGGATATTTGGGTTGTTTCCAAGTTTTTGGTTGTTCTGAATAGTTCCTCTAGAAACAGTCTCGTTGGTGGCCTGCCCCACAAAGTAGATATGCACTTTTAGGTATGTTATATATGCTATTCTACCCTTTCATTTTATAGGTGGGGAAACAGGTCCAGAGAAGGAATGGACTTACCCTCTGGTTACCTAGGCCATCAGTGGCTGAGGGGGGATGACACTGTGCTAGGCAGAGGAGAGAAAGAATACTTTTTGAACACCTACTGCATTTCAGACCCTCCATAGGTATTATGCCATTTGCTGTAGTCCTCAAAAGAATCCCGTCAGCTAGGTATTGTTCTGCCCATATGATAGATAAGGAGCCTAGTCTAAGAAACATATTTACAGAGGGGAGTCAGGACTCCGAAGCCTGCCCTCCTCCATGACATGTTGTCACCCAGGAAGAGGGTGGCGTGAAGGCTCCATGTGCCAGGGCTGCAAAGTGTAAAACCTGTGAGGAAATGAGATGCTTGAGCTTGTCACGTTGGGCAGGTCCCCAGGCAGGATGGGAAGCAGCAGGGAGAAACAGCCCAGGTCATTCTGTTTTGAACCCCTGCCAGCCCCTAAATGGCCTGTGTTTCTCTTCTGAGGGCAGCTCAGGGTTGGGTCAGCTCACTGGGCCTGAAGCCCCAGCTTCATGGTTAACTAGATATGTGACCTTTGGCCAGACATTGCCTCTCTGTGCCTGTCATACCTTCTAGCTCAGACCTTCTGAGTCGGGGTTGGAACTGGGGGGTCTCCAGCCTTTAATGGCTTGACGGGTAGCTTTTGCTTTAGGGCTTCTGCGGAGAAGTCTGGAGGGAAGAGGTGGCTTTGGGACTTCCAGGAATTCCTCACTGAGCTGTGTGGGGTCTCTACCCCCCACACACTGGTCTTGCTACTTAGAGCTGGACCTCGGTCCACTTGGAACTTCCTGGGGAGGCGTTTTTGTGTGGGAGGGGGCAATTATTTTCTCCTTAATGTGAGTTATCTTTTTTTTTAACTGTGGTTAAATATATGTAACATAAAACTGGCCATTGTAAACACTTTTAATTATGCAGTGACATTAAGTGCATTCATACTGTTATGCAGCAATCACCACCACCCATCTCTAGCACTTCTTCATCTTCTCTAAATGAAAGTCCATACCCATGAAACACTAACTTGCAGAGGCTTTCTGAATAGTAGTTTGGGAAGGGTGGTGGGAGGCAGTCCTGAGTGACCTGCAGGAAGCTGTGAGAGGAAGTGAGAGAATGCGGAACAAACCGGTGAGAAAAGGCAGGAATTTACAAGAGAAACCAGGGCCCCTGAGCAGGACACAGCGTGCTCACCTCCAAAACCCTCGTATGGGGCTTTCCTGATCCTCTGAATGGGGCAGTTTATTTCCTTCCTGCTGCCCCGCCCCACCCTGGCCTCTCAGTGGGTGTTTTTAGTTTTTACCGCTTCACTGCCTCCTGCCTACAGCAGCTGCTGCCCCCTCTTCAGAGATCTGAGGTGGAGTGGTGCTGGCCGGGAGGTGGGTAGGGGTGCCGGGAGATGTGTCTACAGGTTTCTAAATGTCAGATATCAGCTAGATGTGAAGTCAGAGCCTGGAGACCGGCTTCCTGGGGGGTCGGTGGGGTGCTGAGTGTGAGAGAAAGCAGGGCTTCATTCTCTTCTTGACCCTCTTGGGAAGAAGCCCCCAGGGTGTCTGGGGACAGAATAATAGTTGAGGACTCTTTTGGTCCTGGAGGCTCCCACAGGCATATGGAAGTCCTGGCCGAGTTGCGCTGGAGAAGAAGTCTGGGGGTGGGGTATGAGATGGAATTTCTCGAACATTTGAGAGGAAGGGGTACATACGTGCATGTGCCCCGGTGGTTCCATGGCTGGGGGAACAGGCCCAGCTGGGGGCTGAGGAGAGTGACTGGGAAGTGGACGGTAGGTTTGTCCTAACGCCCAGCACAGTTCCGCAGGGAAGCCTCCCTAGGGAGTGAGCTCCCTGTCCCTGGGAGGATCAAAGTCAGGCAGCAGTTTTGTGGTTGAACACAAGGACTCGAAGCAGGGAGTTGCTGGGGGACACTGGGCAAGTTCCTCAACCTCTCTGTGCCTCAGGTTCTTCCGTAAAATGAGGACAGTAATAGAATATGCTTTTCAAAAGTGAGGAACGAGTCATGGGTATGAAGCCTAGCACAGTACCTAATGCTTAGAACGCACCCGTACTGTGGGGTATGTTCTTGAGTGAGTTGGGGAGTTGGGTTAAATCCCACCAAGAGCCCTTCGGTCCTGATGTTCCATGGAAGGAAACCACGGGGCTCGTTCCTACAGTGCCCCAGAGTTGTCTAAAGTTCGTTACCTGCCACCAAATGAGCACTTTGTTCACCTACCCACCACAGGTGGGGTTAGGGAGAGCATTTCATGCTTATGTGCAAGGCAGGAGTTACTTACCCATTTTACAGATGATGAGACTGCAACCCAGAGAGGTAAGGCGGGGACTAGATTAGGGCTTGGGTCTCTGGAAGCCTGGCCAGCGGCCCTGTCCACGCAACGTGTCTGCTGAGGGCTATTATCAAGCCTGGCGCCTTGGCTTCCCGCTCAGTTAGAGGGGTTGCCTAGCTATCTTGCCAGGAAAAGGGTGGTGGAAGGGGTACCAGGCAATGTTTTTAAGGAAGTTTCCTTTCTCCAGGGCCAAGTGTGGAGCCCCTTCTCTGCCTTTGCCCCAAGAGGAGCCCCTGCTGGGTGCAGACAGCACAACAGGGTTTGGCATCAGGAGGGACATCCCTGCGTGAGTGACATCACCATTCTGAGCCTCAGTGCTTTGGGAGGTAGAAGTGGCACCTACTTCTTAGGTTGGCCAATAATAGCAAACATGAGAATTTGGAGAGAGCCCTTTGTCACCCCAAAAGCACCTTACAGACCTTGGCTTCAAGCTCAGCATACAGTAGCTTCTCAGGACTTGAATTTCTTCCTTGTTTCCTCTGCCCAAGACCACCTCTTATAGTGGAAGCAGCTGCCCTGCAGTGGCGGAGGGTTGGCCTGGCCAATGATACGAGTATTTATTAAGCTTCTAGTATACGCCATGCGTGGAGCTGGAACACAGAGATCGACAGTGAGCATTGCTCTGGTATCTGAGAGCTCATTGCCTAGTGACAGAGGGGACAGGCAAGCCAATGGGTCATACCAGGAGTGGCAGCCTTGAGGGTTGCTGCTCTGAGCTCCTTTCCAGAACTTGCTATATAGGATTCAGTTAGCTGAGTGCTGCCCCAGCTGCTGTACCTTCAGGATCCACTGCTGCAGTCGCAGAGGCCACCACCTCCCTGGGCTGCTCCTGGCCAGTGGCTGAGCCCAGAGAGGATACTAGGTCCCGTCTACCAGATGCGAGATTCCTCCAATGGGCCGTTTTGCTGGGCTCTCCTCATTGGCTTGGCTGAGTGTTCTCAGCGCCATGCTGGAGCTCTTCATCCCAACCCTCCTTCCTTCCCGCATCCTTTCGCAGGTGTCAAACCTGCAACATGGTGTGAAGGCTCAACCCATCACTGCTGCCCCCTCACCCCTTGTCTTTCACAGGCATTTTCCTCAATAAACCTCTTGCACTGCCAAGTTTGCCGTGGTATCCGCTGTCCAGGATCGAACTGACACAAGGTGCAAAGTGGCACCTACACTGACCAAGGGGCACTCGGTTGTTCCCAGCAGAGCTTTGCTGACCAGGCTTTGGGGGCATGCCAGAGGGAACAGGATGTCTCACTCCGTTGCTGGAGCACAGGAGCAGCCAAGTGCCGTGGTAGAGAAAGGCGGGCTTTGAAGTCAGGTCGCCCAGTGTGACTCCAGCTCTGTGCCTTACCAGCTGTGTGCCCTGGGGCAGGCTAGTTCATCAACTTGAGTATCAGTTTCCTCATCTTCTAAAGGAGGACGAGCTGACCCCTACCCTCACGGGGCATCTGTGAGGCTCCAATGAGTTAATGCACGTGACTAAATGCTCAGGGTCTCCTTCTCTGGAGGGGGAAGACTGTGCCAGGAGGGGCAAGATGCCATCTCTGAATCCACAGCCTCTAGCCCCAGATTAGGGGGCTGTATACGCTTCTCTGAGCCTTGGCTAGCACACTCTTAAGGGAGTTAGCATCACCTGGTCCCCTGCCAGCTGCATGCAGTTGGGAATAGTGCACCCCGTCCTGGTGGGCGGGGGCAGGCCAGAATCTTGGTACAAGGGCAGACAGACGGCTAAGAGTTGGGTTGGCCCATTGCATCCAGAACTGAACCTAGCAGTTGCTTGGTCCCATGGGTCCCAGACACTTGACTGCTGCCTTAGAACCACCCAGGGGGCTTTCCCAGGCTCCAGCCCCAGAGCGTTTGGCCTAGGAGGGCTGGAGCGGAGCCTGGGCATCTGTAGTCGAACCCCTCCAGCTGGAGATTCAAACGCACACACACGCAGGCCAGGAAACAACTGTCCAGTTTTGGCTCGAGGTTTATGCCTGACTGCCAGGACAGTGCATGCCTGCCTCAGATGGCTGCGCGGTGTGTGTGTGGGGTGCCTGGAGGGGTCTTCCAAGCCCGCAGAGCTTCAATGGCCTCCAGTTTATGTGAATGTGCATATGTAAATGTGTTATTATGCTTCTAAGCTTGTTTTCGAGAGGAACAGACTCTAATGAGCTGGACTCTTGCCCTGTGTCTTTAAGCCACCCTTGTCCACCTGGGTGCCTCTAAGACAGCAAAGGGAGAGTGGGGTGGTGTAGATCCCTTCCGGGAAGCCTAGCTCTAGGCCATTAAGACAAAGAAGGAGATGGGTCAGGTAGTGAGTCCCTCGTCTCTGGCAACAATCAAGCAGAGGCTGACGCCATCATTTCTAGGGGATTTTGTGCAGGAAATCCTTCCAGGCCGGCAAGGTACACTGAATGGCCTCTCAGACTTTGTTTTTTAAACTGCATTTATTATGTTCCTTATATTCAAATGTTGGTAGGGATGAAATGGTGTGATGTCTGGGGATTGCTTTAAAAGACTCCAGTAAGAAAATCAAAAGAAAAAAAAGGTAAATGAAGCAAGTGTGGCAAAATCTGGATAACTGTCATATTTGGATGATGCATTTATAGAATCGATTATACTATTCTCTACTTTTGTGCTTATGTTCAAAATAAAAATGAAAAACGACTTAATTATTAGAATACATCATAGATGCACAGGGTAAAAAAGAATCCGGCCAAACAAAAGATTAGTGAGTGGAAGGCAAGTCAGCTTCCCTTCCTGGCCTCGGGTCCCCTCCCAGGGTTAAGCCCTCCTCTCAGCATCTTCCGTGGGCCTTCCAGAGGTGGACCGTCGTGTATAAACCTATGAGTTAAACTTTTTTTTTATTTTATTATTTAAAAATAAATAACATGTCCATGAACAAATTCAAATGTGAAAGAAGGTTTAGAGTGAAGTTTCCTTTTGTCAGAGCCCCAGCCACCCAGTTCCCTGGAAGGCAACTAAGTTACTGGTTTTTTTCTTACCCGTGCTTCAGAGAATTCAATGTAGTGTGTGTGTGTGTGTGTGTGTGTGTGCGCGCGCGCACGCGTGTGTGTAAAACATACATATACACCCTTTTTATACCTCCTAAGGTGCCAGAATATTAGAGACTCTGTCTTGTAATTTCCTCTCCTACCTCTCTCTTTATCCTCCCTCCTTCCCTCCTTCTTTCCTCAGCTACGGAGTTAAGTAAATAATTTTCCTGAATCCATAGCACATCATCATCATCAATATATGTGAGGCCTTTCTCTTGTGTTGTCCTCTTCATTTTATTTTCCCTTCATTTCATTCTTTTTTTCTCATAGGCATTATGATAGTGTGTCTGATAAATGTTTTTACATAATGTACATATCCTCATTTTAAAAACTACGGTATTTTTCTGTGTACAGTGTTGTTACTTTACATCGACGATATCGTATGGCTAATCTAGCTTTTTCCTTTAACCCCAGGATACTGTGTGTTCTGCCCTGTCCACATTTCTCTGCGTGCCCATGGGTTGTTGGGAAATCCTGTTGGACAGGATTATGGCTGGGAATCCGGGATTATCTATCTCCCCTAGAGACAACTGGACAATGTGCCACTTACTGCCTTGTCCATGTCCGTCTCGGACTTGCTCGCAGGGCTAGAGATCATTTCCATCAGCCCACATACATCTGCCTCTAGCTGCCTGGTATTCCAGTTTCTGAGTGTTCCGTAAGCTTATCTGGCCAATTATCTCTCTGTTGACAGACCTTTTTCGGTTGTTTCCAGTTGAAAAGGGTTCCAGCCCTGATTCCAGCATGTGTGTGGATGCTCAACCAAGAAGCAAATCTCAGATATCAGCAGAGTGTCTGATAATTCAATTCCGTTTCAACACTACCTACCCAGAGATAGAATCAGATTCCACGGTAAAGGGCTCAGTCCTTCAAGACTGTCCTCCACTTCAGATACCAGTCACAAGCCCAGGTTGTGTTACCTGTGCTTCTGACAACTGCCTACAAATCAGGGGTTCTCATCACCCCCTTTTCAGGTTCTGAGAATTTGCTCACAGAACTCAGGAAAACCCATCTACTCACTAGATTATTGATGTATACATGAATCAACAGCCAGACAAAGAGATCTACAGGGAAAGGTCCAGGATGAAGGAATTTCTGTACCCGGGAAGCTGGGGCCCAGCACAGTAGGTGCTGCCTAGTCCCCCAGTGTGGTAGATCGCTGGAAAAGGGACCAGAAGAACTGTCTTTTTGGAGGGGTTTCCTGGAGGTTCATTATGTAGTCATGGTCGGCTATGGATTCCTCCAGCCCCTCTCCCCTCTCTGGGACTCCGCGGATGGGGCTGAAGTTCCAACCCTCTAACCACGTGGTTGGCTCCTATTGGCAACCAGCCCCAACCCTTGGGTGGGTCCAAAGTCACCTCATTAACATAACAAGGGACACCATTCTTGCTCACTTAGGAAATTCCTAGGGGTCTGGGAACCCTGAGCCAAGAACTGTGGATAAAGACCAAATATAACTGGTAAATCACAGTATTGTGCCAGCGTCTCGCCATGGCAAACTATGAAATCCTTGTACAGATGTCAATTTTGTGCCTGTGCAAGCACATCTCTACATAAATTCTTAGAATCGGAATTGCTAGGGCCAAGAGTCTGTGCATTTGTCCCTTGGATAGATACCTTCAAATAGTGCCAGAGTGTCCCTTTCCTACCCTCATTGAAGCATCTTCTAGCACCAAGGTTCCTTGAGGTTCAGGAAGGGTGAGTGACCTGACTGGGATAACGTGGCCAATGAGGGTTGACACGAAGGCTAGAACTCAGGAGGCTGAGCCTGGGCCAGTGACCTTTCCAAGGCACTTGGCTGGCTTCCGTGTGTTCTACGCTTCATGGAGTCTGGGACCTTCCCTGTAAGTCTGGGGGGCCTCGGCCTCCCTTGGAAGAGTTCTGGTAATCAAGTACTCCCTCCTGCCTTCTGGTCCAGTGAGGGGTCGGCTCAGGAGCTCTGTTCTCGGGGACCGGGAGCTTGCCACTGAAGCTGCTGTGTCAGGCTTCTGTAGCTCCCTTGACCCTTGCCCTGCCCCCACCTCTTCTGCGGCATCTTCATAAATGGCTCTGTCAGAGTGAGACATCCTTGGGAACCTGAGTGGTGTTGCTTGGAGACAACTGGGCAACAGATCTGGGTTATTTAAAGGAGAGAGAGGGGGAGGGAAGGGGTGACAGCTTGTTTATTCAGGGATGGATGGTCTCCCTGCTGCAGGGTCTGGCAGACCCCTTCTCGGTGCCTCCCATCCCCTACCTCATTCTCAGTGTCCAGGGCCTGGGATTCTGTAGTGAGACTCAGCAGAAGGCCGCTTGGAGCTCCTTTCTGATAGCAGTGGGGGCAGGAAATTCTTTGCCTGTTCTAGGGAGGCACTGTACAAGTGCTGGCTAGGGAAGGGAGGGCTGGGAAGAGGGGAGGGCAGAGGGACAATGCTTCAGAATAGATCTGCTGATGATGACCATAGCCATAACTACTATTATGTATCGAGCATCCTCTCAGACAGCTATTTGTTAGGGGCTTTACATTTATTGGTTCATTTTATCTCAAAACCCTGTCAAGGTGGGTGTGACTATCCCCATTTTAAGTATGAAAACAGAGGCTCAGAGAGGCTCAGAGACTTGTCTGTGGTCACACAGCTAATAAGTGGCAGAAGTGATATCAGAGCTGGAACAAATCCCTTACATTGCTAGAATTAGCAGCCCTCACAGGACACCCACTTTCACCTTGAGCTGACCTGGAAGGTCCTACTGAGTGCCCCCAGCACACTCCCCCAGCACCCTGGTTCAACCTTCCCCATCCCCAAGGAAGCACATCACTCTGAAATGGTCAGTTCACTTGTCTGCCTTCCCCTGAGTCTATAAGCACCTATGGCAGAGCGGGTCTTACTCATCTTTTTGTCCTAAGCCAAGGGTCAGGCACACAGTAGCTTCTTTAAGAATGTTATTGCACAGAACTCCAATGCTTAAGCAGCTCTCTCTGAGACAGGAGTCCTCTCTCCCTGATAGCCCTGCAGGGACAGGAAGACAGTGTCCTGCTCCTGAGTCTTCTCTGCTCCAGCTGCACACACCCAGACCCTCAGCATTTCCCTGGGCCTGGGCTTCAGAGCTCTACCCTCATGCTGTCTGGCTGGGATTCAGCACCTATGTTTCTGGCAGGCGTGGTCTCATTAGTGAGGAGTCTACCAAGGTGGGCTGGGGTGGCGAAGGCAGCTGGGTGTGGAGGCATGCAATATCTGTATCTGTGTGGTTGGGACACCCCACCAAAAGGAGGCTAATTCCTCAGTGCCCTGGCTTTTAGAGAGAGAGGACAGCTCACTCACTAACTGGGCTAAATTGTGGGGCAAAGTGGGAGTAGAGAGTTGGGGCAGAACTGGGAGGAACAAGCCAGGAGAACTGTGCACAAGGACAAGTTAATACATGAATGGGTCCTGAGCTTGTGTTGTAGTCAGCATTGTCCCCTCACCCTCCTCTGAACCCCAGTGCAATCTTGCTTTGTGGAACTTATCACAGCCTGCCTTCAAATCACAGTTATCTATTTAATAATGACGACAGTAAAAACCACTCTGTGCCAGGGTGGTGCTGCATACTTTGGATTCATCACCACATGTAAGGCCCATAGCCACCTGCTCTGGTAAGTGACATTGTTGCCCTTTTAGAGGTGAGCTACCTGAGGCTCAGAGATCTTCATTTGTAAAGTAGCGCCACCAGTACACTATTCTATATCATTCATTGTTTTACCTTCTACATATACCATGAATTACTCAGAATGATCTTGCTTCTGTTTTTACTTGTTTTTTGTATCCCTCACCTCCATTGTACTAAACATCAGCCCAGGAAGCAAGACTTTGTCTGCCTCACTCACTGTTCAGGGCTTAGAACAGGGCTTGATTAATGTTCGTTGACTGACTGACTGAATGAAATGAACTATTTGTTGAAGGAATGAGCCAGGATTCCTTCTCCTTTTATCTTTTCTTCTGTTGGAGTGCTCTCCCTTTAGTACTTGAGGAATGTTCCAGAGACAGAATCATTCTCCTCTCACACGTCCTGGGTGCTCACATGTCCTGGGCACGGAGTGGTGCTTGGAACAGGAGGGGTGGTCCCCCTGCCCTCGGAGACCTCATTGTTCTGTGCAGCATTTTGAAACTGGAGGTCACAAGTAAAATCAGTTTTGAGTACTATGATCAGCAAAAACAAAAAGAAATAAGATAGGTTAGGTTAGAAAGTATCAGAATGCATCGCACACAGTAAGGCTAAGCATCTTTGGTTTCTCTGTGGCTGGTGGTCCAATGTAAAACGTTTCTCTTACTCTGAGTCTCAGTTAAAAAAGTTTGAACCTAGTGTGTGAATTTGGGAGGTGGGATCCTTGGACCTAGACTCAAAGGAAGGTACAACCAATAAAATGAATAATCCTGCTTTTAATATTATGGCAATTATTGAACATATTTTCTGTGCCAGCAGGGTGCTCAGGTCCCAGGGCCCTGCACAGATGAGGGGAAAGGAGACCAGAGAAGACAGAAATCCTGTGAGCAGGGTAGGCTACCTGGAGGAGGTGGAACCTGAACTCAGCCTCGAGGAACCCCTCTGCCCTGGTAGGTTCAGGGCTGGGTCAGAGTGCAATCTCAGGTAGCAATAATACTAACAATAACAACAGCTATGTGAGTGAGCTCTGGCTGAGTCCCAGGTACCCCTTTAATCCTCCAGATATTCTGGGGAGGCAGGAACTGCTCTTCACATCATTTTATAAATGAAAAAAACAAACCTGGAGAACTGTGGTAACTTTAGGGTAAGGGCCACACAGCAGAAAAGTTGCTGAGGTTAGACCAGGGTCAACCCAGTTCCACCCTGCTCAAAGCCCATGTCTTTAAGCCCTGAACTGCACACAGAAGGGGCCCAAATAGACACAGGGCAGTGGGCCTGGAAGGGCAGACAGCCACAGCAGGACCCTGAGGCAGACAGGGACAGGTTTGTGTTGGGACTCAGGTAGCAGACATGGATACCTGAGACTCAGAGACTGGCTGGCTTAGGGGGAAGACTACAGGTTCAAGACACCCACCCTGGAGGGCCTACATGGGCACAGTTCTTGGCAATAAAGAGGCCCTGAGGAACAAGGTCAGGTTAGTTCCTTGACCTGACACTGTCCATTTCTTGGGCCCAGTGTCCCCCAGCCTGGCAGACTTGATGGTGGTGAGCAAGGAGCAGAAAAGAGCAGTAGGGCCTGTTTCTCATCTCTTGTCAAGTTTCATCGTTGATTTGAACCCAGCTCCTCTGCCTTCTGGTGCGTCATTTGTGCCTGTCAGGAATTAATTCTTGGCTTGAGCATTCCCATAAAGAACTTGGAGATTCCCGCAGCGTATGTTTCTTTGCAGGGACTGAACTTGGGAGTTCTCTCTCGAGAGCACCAGCACATTGCTTGCTTGAGCGGAAGGGGCTGTGGACTGCCACAGGCCATTCTTGTGGAAGTGTGAGTAATGGGGTTCTTCACTATTCTTTGCAGCAGCAGGTTCCCTGGTTTGGGAATGTGGAGGTTGGTTAGCATGTGCGCTGCACATATTCACACACACACATGCTCACTTGTATATTCACCCTCACACATATTGGACACTTGCGAAAACATGCGCACACTTGTTCACATCTCTGCAAGCATGAGTTCACACGTGAGCAACATAAACATATATGTGCACATATGTGCACGCACAAGCACATGTTTGTACATGGAGCCCTGGCATTCTTTCGACAATAAGATGGTGTCTTGACTGTGCTTGTGGGATGTGGGTGGTGGCTGTGCTGGTAGAGTGCTGTCTGAGTGGGGGTAGGTTCTGTTTTGGGACCATCGATGCTTTGTCAGGAACCTCAGGGCTTCGCGCTGAGCTTCTAGTCCTCTCAGAGAGCGTCTGTAGCAGTTTGGGTGGAGACGGTTGTTCCAACTGATTCTTCCCTTCTGCCTGGGGCTGGAGAGAATGCCTTCTCTTGGGGATATCTAGGGTTGCTCTGTGTCCCTTCCCTCTTCTCTCCCTGAATATTCAGCTCCTCCCCCTCCCAGGCCCAGGGTGGGGCAAATCTGGTCCAGAAGTTTTTCTTTTTGTTGTGACTTGCCCCACCCCCATGGCCAGTAGGCAGCCTGGGACTCAGGGCTTACAGCTCTGAGCAGTACTTGGCAGAACCTCGGGGCTAGGGCTGGGCTGATGAGGCTGGACACTGTGGTCTGGATGCAGTCTGTGGCTTGTCCCTGAGACACCTCCAAGCCCCCAGCCCTCTAATTCTGAAGTATACTAGCCAAACTCTAAGGCTGTCTGTTAGAGGCAGAAGGGCTGTAATTGCTAGCTCTCCTGGGAACATCTCTGCCCTGGGCTTTTCTGCTTGATTCAGCAAGAACATCTACTGTTGTATAATGCATAGCAGATACAAATGAATGAATGATGGTGTACTAGGTGTTATGTTGGGGACCAGAGGCAGATCACAGATGGAATTTTGCCATCTGGGAGCTCAGTGTAGAGAGACAGACAGCCATGAAATCCAGAATCTCCTGGACAGTGAGTAGTATGTGCTTGTATATATGTGTGCATATATGTTCATGCATGCATGTTTGCATGCTGTTGTGTGTGCACATGCTAGTGCACATGTGCACCCCTACCTTAGTCCTGGCCATAAGGGAGCATTACTCTGGAATGTGGCATCCTCAGGATTGTGGGTAATCAGTTGGGGGATCTGTCAGGGGGTGGGATAGGTTATAGAGCTGTGGTTAGAGGAGGAAGGAAGGGAATGGTGCCCAAGGATGGAGCCTGTGATGTAGCACACACTTATGCCTGGGCATCACATGCCCGCCCCCCCCCCCCCACTTCCTGGCTTCTCAATACCTCTTTGAAGGAGGGCAGGCCATCTTATGGATGAGGAACTTGGGGATCAAAGAGCTTATGTCACTTTTCCCAGACCACACAGCTAGTAAACTGTGAGCCAATGTGAGTCTAGCTTAATGGCAGGACTTGAAGGTCAGATTTGCTTCCCAAGGCCACTCCTGGACTTCCTTTGCTCTTCTCCTCACACACCTTGGGTGGGGCAGGAGGAGGCCTGGAGCTAAGGGCACGTCTTCCTGGGCCTCAGGTTCCTTATCCACTAAAAGAGGAATAATAAAAGTACTTATTTCATAAAATCATCCAGGCAAAGCACCTGAGACACGGTAAGAGCACCCCAAACAACAGCCATGTCTATTTGTTCTGAGGGCTTGGGGGCGGGGGTTGCAGGCCTGTGCGCCCCTCTCCTAGCCCAGCTACCTTTGGCCTGACTGAGGTGAGGCCTGAGCTGACTTAATCATGGGAGACCCGGGCTCCCACTCCAGCTCCAGCCCTGAAAGTGGGGCGAAGCAGGTAGTGACAGGTGAGGAATAAGGATTTCCTTAGTGAGGAGCTCAGCAAGGAAGTGAGTCACCAACCGCAACAAAACCCCATCTCCTGGAGAGGAAGCAGTGACAGAGTGTGGACCCACGTGGGTGCCCACAGGGGCGTGCAAACCATGGGCGGGCGTGGGCTGCCGGGGGTGTCGGTGTGTGCTTGGCTGGGCTGCCGCGCGTGATAGACCTGCGAGGCAGGCGCGGAGGCTGCGGCCGGCTCCTTTGGGGGCCGGAGATTGTGTCACAGACCCGAGCCAAGGGGTGGGGACAGAGGGACCCCACCTCTTCCTAAGATTTTTCCCTGCTCTTTCCTTTTCGCCTTCGGGGGCCGAGAGGCGTTTCTCTAGGTGTTCAGGTTCGGGAGAAATCCACGATTGTGCGGACAGTCTGATTTTTAAGGGCTCGACTGTTGATACCTGGGGTGGCCGAGGCCCAGAGAAGGCAAACGCTTAGCTCAGGTTGCACAGCGCTATGAGGCTTTTTCTGGTTCCTCAGTGTTCGACTTGGTCTCGCTGAGGCTTGGCTTGTCTTTAAAAAGCGAGGGGCGAGGGACGCCCAGGCCCGCCCTTCTCCTGGGGAGCTGGAGTCTGGGAGGGGGTGTGGCGTCGAGAGCATTCGCTTCTTTCTCCAGCCAGGGAGGCTGGATGTAGGGTTTGGGCATCTTCCAGAACGAACCGAACTAATGACAAGGGAAGAGGAATTGGCTTCCCAAGCAGTATCCCCCGCCCCAAAGTTTTCCTCCGGGTGTAGGGTGGGCGGGCGGAAGGAGGAAGCGGGGCAGGGGAAGGTGGGGCCAGCGGTCCCCTCCTAGCCTCGGAGTCGCGGTTCGGGATGCCTGTTTGGATGCGGCATGGGTGAGTGTGTCTTTAAATCCGAGCCCCCCGCCCCCTTGGCGGCTGGGGCGGGGGCTCAGACTGCGGGGCGGTGGCGGGAGCCGTGATTGGCGGCCCGGCCGAGCCCGCCCCTCAGCATTGGGGGCGCGGATCCCCGAGCGGCGTGCTGAGCTTGGGTGCGCAGCTCGCGTAGCTTGTGAGCGCGGGCTCCTGCCCTGGTGGCCTTGATTCATCGCGCCCGGCCTGCTCGCCTCCAGAGCCGCCTCTGCCCACGGATGGGCTGGGGAAGTTGGGAGGAGCGAGCCGGAGCCCGCGCTGGGCGAGACCCGCCGCAGCCTGAATCGCGCCCGCAGTCTAGGTGCAGCGTGCCGACTGTAGGAGCGCGGATGCTCCCCGGAGCCACTGGCTGGCAGGTACCGATGCGTCCAGACCCGGGACTGGCGAAAGGGAAGTGCAGACCCGGGAGTCCTCTGCCCCTCTTCCCCACCCCACACCCCTTCCAGCCGGGGCCGCTCCGACCACCCACTCCCTATCCCCGCGAGCGCACGGGGAGAGGAGAAGTTCTGGGCCTCTACTCAAACCCTCACGGGATAGGTGCCTGGGAGAGAAGCGGGACATCACGTATTAAACAGTGAGGAGTTACTGGGTCGTTTTTTGTCGCGCTCCGGGCTACCCTCTTACGCTGAGGTAGACATGGGCTGGCGGCCCCGGAGCCGGGCTTCCTGCGCAGTTGCGGGGAGGGAAGCTGTCTATGTTCCACATTTGGGGTCCCCCTGGGCTCAACTTTAGGGGGCTTGAGGACCAGGGAAGCGGAACGGTCCAGAGGTCCCAGTGGGCACAAGCGTAGATTCTGGGCTCCTCTGGCCTGCTCCCTCTGTAGGCCTGGGTTTCCCTGGAGAGACCCCTTTTTATCTTAGGAGGTTTTTCCTGCAGGAGCAGTCACCTGTCGGAGAGCAGAGTGTGGTCTGTGGGAGACCTGCTGCACCCGGCTGGTTAAAGTGGCCAGATGGTTGGAACATGCTTGTACATCTTGGGGAGTCAGGGATGGAAGAAAGCTGAGCTTCTGGGATTCTCTACATTCCCAGCCCGAGGTCCGGGCACCAACTGCTTGGCTTGTATGCAGAGCAACCAGACCCAATAACCAAGCGCCTCTTCAGTGCAAGGCACTGGGCTCTGCCTGGCAGGATGGCAGTGGTGAAGGAGTTGGAGGCTTCTGTCTTCTGGTGGCTCAGCCCCATGGGGGAAGACGCTCAGAGAGTTTGCTGATACAGGGTTTCCATACCAGTTCAGGACCAGTAATAATAGTGGGAATGCCAAGAGGCTACGCATGATTAATTGCTAAACAAGTGATATAGGTTACAATGTGGGGAGGGGGGCTGGGACCCAGCTTTCATGCATTTATGCAAATATGTTTAAAATGTTCTGGCTCCATACCCATCCTTCCTGATTACCTTGCTCTTAATGAAGACCTCTCATCCCCTCCAGGGACAGGGAACAGCAGGAGGGCTCAGGAAATTTTCCTGCATCTATGTGCCCCCAGTCCCACTCCGGGGTTTTTTTCCTTCCTGCTGGTAGATTTCTGAAGAAACCCATTAGGTTTCTGGGGTCAGGCTGAGCACAGGACTCTTCCAGCTGCCCTAGGGCCTCTGAGGTTTGGGGTCTATATCAAACTTTAAAGGAGGTTTCAGAGGCCAGCGGGGAGGAAGTCCTCACTTCCTTTCTGAAGAACTTCTTTTGCTGGGGGCTGGGGATGAGGTTGGGAAGCTGAAGGTCCCGAACAGACAGTGTTTCCTGTGAGTGCAGACAGGCGTCCTCCAGTTCTCTGGCCATCGATGGTGAAGTTGGGTGGAAGTGGGCCGGCTGGGCAGGGCTAGCTTGAGGTGGGTGGTACCTGGGGCAGCACTGACTTCACCCCTGAGGTTCTGCTGTGTCTGGGGCTCTGCCTCCTCCCCCATCATGCCTGACAGGTTTCTGCTTTTCTGGAACACTTTGCAGAGGTGACAGTGTGCTTGTGCCCGTAGCCTTGGGCAGCTGTTCTGGGAGTGGGAGCTGCTGAGCTACCCCGAAGCCCTTGGCTAGCACTGTGAGCACTTGGGTGAACATACCCACCCACCTCCAAACAGGTGGCACACACGGGGTCAACTGGGCACAGGTGGAGCATGCTGGTATGGGCAGAGACATGTGCGAACTCAGGTTTACAGTGCGTGAGCAGAGATGGCGGGACTGGATAGGGACATGATGAAGACAGACAAAAAGACAGTGGAGGTAGGCAAGATGTGTGCAGGGGCAGACGACGTGAACACAGAAATGTGGACCATACATGGGCCACAGACACTGTACAGGCAGATCTATTCCTTCATGGGGATTCGAACCTCTCCCTGTGGGAGCCAGAGATGTAAATGGCCCGACGTATGGCCTACAGACTTGGATGTGAGCTGGCATTCACCGGCACAAGACATGGAAACAGCATGAATACCTGGGCAGATATGGAGTTGGCCGTGGGCTCCCCGGGGACACAGACACATGTATTTGCTGAGTCACCTGACAGAGAGGCCAGGACATGGACAGAGGTAGGTACCAGGGTGTAGTCTGAGGCGTGCCGCTCAGTTATCCCAGAGACTCTGTGTGGCAGCAGTGCCTGGAAGTGGTTCTGTTCGGAGTGATGGTACAGGTGCTCTGTGGTGTGGCTTCATTTCTAGACTGCCTGCTTTGGGGTTTGAAGGCCCTAAAGGGCTCAGAATTCTGTTTCACTTTGAGAGTCATTTGACCTCCCCAGTCCCTAATGCCAGCAGGGGCTCCTTGAACCTTTGAGCCTCATCCTCCCTGAGTCTCCAAAAGTTTCCTGAAGCAAGGCCATGTGGCTTCCGTAAGAGAGGAATCTGGCTGGGACTCTTTCTGAGCTCAGGCCTGACAGTCTCTGGCAGGGAAGAGACCATTCGTTTGGGGAGAGAAAGAGAAGCCATGCTGTGGGGTCTTTGATGAGACCATTGTTCCCTGGTGTAGACTGCTTCTCCCCCAAACCCTGGGCTTGGGCGGGAAGGGGTCACCTATCCTCTGCCCAACCTGGGGGCTGGGAGCCAGCCCAGAGTCTAGATATGGCTTGACACTAACTCGCTATACGACCCCGGGCAAATTATTTACTGTCTTAACTAACTCACTTAAAATGAAACTCCTCATCCTTAAAATTGAGCCAGTAACCCCTAACCCTTGGGGGTGTTGTGAGGGTTAAATGGCAGAAAGTCTGTGGAAACCACGTGGCCTAGGGTCTGGCACAGAGCGAGCACTCCTTCAGTGGAGCTTTGATCACGAGCCTGTCGCCAGGGCTCCCCAGGGCTGCTCCAGCAGCCGGTGCCTGGTCCTGGGAAGGCTGGGCAGGCGGGCACCTCATTTGAAAGCTGGAGTGTTCTGTCCACACTCCTGTCCACCAGCCACTCCTTAGCCCTGTGGGACCTCCACGCAGGGTCAGGAAATGGGAGGCAGGGCATGTGGAAGCTTGGGCCTGCGCCTGCTGGGCCTCTGGGAGGGGAGCCAGTGGTTTGCTAAGAATAGCCCCAAATCATGGCTCTGCCTCCCAGTGGGCAGCCATGTACCTCCCTGCTCTGGGGCCAAGGCACTTGCAGATGGGCCTTTTAAGTTTCCTGTAACTGGCACTCTGAATGGGGTTGGGTCCGGGAGCAGCAGGCTTAGTCTGGGAGAAGGTGCTGCACTTCTTAGGCCTTTGGCTGGTACCTGGGGAAAGAGAAACTGCCTCTTCCACTCAGAGCCTGTCTTGATGACTACTCTACTCCCCTTAATCTTCCTAGCAGCGCAGAGGATTTGCAGTGATAAAGAAGACTGGCTCTGGAACCACCTCATTAGAGTCTGAATTTCAGCTCCTCCCCTCACTAGCTGTGTGCCCCTGGGAACTCACTTAACCTCTCTGTGCCTGATTTCCCTGTGTAACTGGGTTAATGATAGAAGGTCCCTTACAAGAATGTCTCAAGGATGAAAGGAGGTAGTGCGTGGAGAGCCCTTGTGGTAGCAAGTGGCTCAAAATAAGCGCTCAGCAAGCATGAGATGCTGCCGTTGCTCCCATCCTCTCAGCAGAGGGAGAGACCTGGGAGGCCAGCGAGGCCAGGATGCTTGCACAGTCCCTCATGGTGGGAAGATACCAGGAAGCTTTTGATTCAGGGTCCTGGCCTGGGGTTCAGGATGAGGTGCAGGGGACCAGAGGTGAGTGACACCCGGCTTCTGCCATGTGAGAGAGGCAAATACATACATTATACCAAACTCTACTGGTGCATTCTGGAGGGAGAGGATGGCTTACCTGAAGGTGGGGTGACACTTCAGGTGAGCTTTGAAGGATGGCCAAGAGTTTGCAAGGGTGAGCGAAGTCTTCCCAAGCAGAAAGAGTAGCCCGTGCCAAGATGTGACAGCTTGGTGTATTTAGGGGACATGAGCAGATAGATACATGGGTCTGGGGAGGAGTCCCACCCTCTGTACTCCTGGCTTGTTAGGAAAGACCCTCATTTTCGAGCTGGAGCTCCAGACTGCTTCCACCCCAGGATCAGTTACTTGTCTATTTTTGTTCTTACTTAAGACACCCATGGGTTAATAGATCCTCCTCCCCTTCCTTTCAATGAACTGAAGCCTTTGAAAACTGCTAAACCTTTACTAAGGAGTGAATGTATAATAGTGGAATTTCTGGACCTCAGAAATCGTTTTATATATTTCCTGTACCTGATATGCGGACTGGCTTTAGCTATGAGGGGTCCCCCCGTTTGGGCCGGGGTGCTCTATGAGAGAGACATAGGTCATCTGTGGTTACCCACCTGCCCATGGCAGGCAGTAGGGAGCATCTGGGAACTGGGAGTGTCGCAGATGACTTTGCTGGCTCCCAGGGAACTAGGGCTTTCAGAAATTCCAGGAGAAGGGAAGGTGTGGTGCTTGGAGGGCTGTGGGTCCTCTGCTGGGCTTCCCGCCCTGCCCATGAGAAATGGCCCCACCGCCCAGAGGCTGTGTTGGGCCCTTCAGGGGCAGAGAGGTGGGTACCCTCAGATGCCTTGGATTTTGCTAGCCTTTGCAACCTGCTGAGCCTCAGGGTCTGTCTGTCTGCAGGTTTGTGGCTCTGTCCCCACCCTCCCCAGAGTGGAGGACAGGGACACTTGGGTGTTTTGAAGATTCTGTTTTGAAGATTCTGTTTAGAAAGCACAGAGGGAATTTCTCCTCCCCTTTTCCTTTTCCTGGAATTGTAGACCCCATGAAAAAGTTAACCCCTCTCCTGCTGGTCACAGAGTGGCTGGCAGACATGTCCCCTTGACTGCTGGTGGTTACCGAGTCCTTCCTCCTGGGGCCCCTGAGGTTGGTGCTGACCTCGTAAGTCTCCAGTGGCAGCCCTCCGTCAGAGTCCCAGGGCCCTGTTGGAAGGGCCTAGAAGATCTCCGTTCTGGACCTGGGACCTCTCCCTACCCGCGTCCTTGCCCTGTGGTGCTTTAGCCTTAGTTTCACCATCTTCTTAATGGGTGCTCCTCCCTGCGCCCAACACAGCCCTTTCTGTTGATGGAGCTCGTGGACTTTGGGAATTCTGTACAGGTGCTGCTTTGCTGGCTCACTCCAAGGCCTGTTAGGAAGCTCTGGTTTCCAAATGCCCCAGAGAGAAGGGCCCTCTGTGGAGACTGGGCCCCAGAATTGCAGAGCCCTTGGGGGAGTACAGGGCAGTTCTGTCCACTGGGGTCTGAACCAGGCTGAGGCACAAGAAGGTGAGCCCTGGGCTGGCGTTGACTGCTTCCTTCGAGCCCAGTTTTCTCATCTGCCAAATGGGTGTAAGAATTTTTTTCCTTGTCTTTAAATTTTTTTTTTTTAAATCAAGGTGACATCCACTTGACATAAAATTAACCATTTTCAAGTGCACAATTCAGTGGCATTGAGTACAATCACAACATTGTGTGACCACCACCTCTGTCAGTTTCCAGAACGTTTTCCTTAACCTCGAGGGAAACCTGAACCCATTAAGTAAGTAGTTACTTCCCATTCCCTCCTTACCTTACTTTTCAAAAAAAGCTTTAGTGAGATACATACCAAAAATTCTAGTGTACAGCTGGATGAGTGCTGGTAAATGTCATGCACTTCTAGCCTCCACCTCAGTCAAGTCTGAGAACTTCCATCACCTCAGTCGCCACTCCGCCCCTGGTCCCAGACTCACTTCCGTCCTTTCTATGGTTTTGTTTCTTCTAGATTTGCACATAAATGGACTCATATTTCGCTTACGTATGGCTCCTTTCCTCAACACGCTTTCTTGAGACGTGCCCATGTTGCTGCATCTTTCAGCAGTGAAAAATCCCTGTTCGTGCTGAGTAGTATTCCCATGTGTGGAGGGAGCACAGCTTAGTTATCAAGTTCCCAGTTGATGGGATCCACCCTGCTATCGAAAATATTTTCAGTTAAAAAATAATATAAAGCAGTTATCTTTATGAAAGATTTAAATAGTAGCTTCCTAGAGAGTAAAATGGGAAAAGTCCCCATTCTCCTCCCTTACTACCTCTCTCTTCTCTTAGGTAACACTGTCAGCATTTGCTGAGTATCCCTTTGTCTTTTTCTTTCCCGTGCCTCTGTGTGACTTTGTGTACTTTCTGCTTTGGGCATATAAATGGGATCGCACTTGGTCAGTGGCTCTGGGACCAGCTTTTTCACTTAGCCATTGGTCCTGGGGAATGCCACCGGAGTGCTGAGCACATTCTGGGAACCATCCCTCTGAGCTGTGGGCCAGGAGATGGGGGGTGCGTCCCCTTTACCCTGGGTCCAAGCCGTTGCTCAGTGAGGCTTTAGGAAGACAGGTTTTCTAGAGGTGGTCAGTACAGAGCAGATCACTGGAGGAGGGAGGCATTGGAATAAAAGGGGTCAGTCTGTCCTAGGGGCAGATGAGCAGGACGTGCATTCCTGCCCAGCTACTAGCAGCAGGGGCTTCCTCTTCCTGTCTCTGTGAAGTGTCTCTAGAAGGAATAGGCCCAAGGAGGGGGGCCATTTGTTAGGTTGGCAAAAGATGGACCCTTGAGGACTCCCTTTTTGTTGCGGTGGAGCTGCGGAGGCAGACCGTTCTAGGTGGCTGCTTGGGGTCTCACTGATAGGACCCTGTCTCGAAGGGCAGGCTTTGCCCAGTGTGTGTGGGTGGAGGGTGAGGATGTCTTTAGCCTCCTAAGGAAGCATCTGTCTCTGCTCAGATTTGCATTCTCCTGGCTCTACCTTGACCCCAACTAGTCGGGTCATGAATCTGTGTTCCTGAGGTCTGAATCTGTATTGTCAGACTCCTTTCCCTGCACTACCATCGATGTAGAAATGATTCACAGTCTCTGTATACTAACTAACATTGGTCGTTTTCTCATCTTTAAGTTTTTCCTGGTTTAGTTATTACACTATTATATGAAGTGAGTTCCAGGAGACAGGAATCCTGTGTACGGTGTTCCAGGGCAGCCACCTGCCCACCCAGGATGGGCTTCTCTGATGAGTTAGGGTATACTTAGACTCCTTGAGCACTTGGGGATGGTGTAAGGGGAGGGAGAGGAGGCTGGACCTGGGAGGGAAGCTATCAACAGGTAGGGCTGTTGATTTCCCCGTGATTTTTCTAGCTTAGTTAGTGCTGTTCAAACCTGGGTAACATGTCGACCCTCCCCCTTTTAAAAATAGCTTTATTGAGCTATAATTCAACGTAAGATCCACCTTCTTAACAAGTGCTGTACAATTCACCCATTTAAAGCATACAATTCTGTAGCTTTTAGCTTATTCACAGAGTTGTGCATCTATCATTGCAGTCTAATTTTATAACATTTTCATCAACTGCAAAAGATACCCAGTACCCATTAGTTGTCACTCCCCACTCCCAGCCCACTAATCCACTTTCTGTCTCTATAGATTTGCTTCTTCTGGACATTTCATACAAATGGAATCATACAGTATGTGTGTGGTTGTGTGTGTGTGTGTGTGTGTGTGTGTGTGTGCGCACTTCCTTTTAAAGGAAAAAAAAGCTTCATTTATTCATTTATTTTACGTTTTCTTATTGGAATATAACCTAAATATGTACAAATATTAAACTAGATAAAATGCCTTAGATATATGGTTTTATATAACTTTAAAACAAACATGAAATACTAATAAAACCAGAAAGCCAACCCATTTCAAATGAATAATGTTAATTTATTGTAAAGATGTAAATAGCAACTAAATAGCCAATGTTTGGTTGATAGTAGGGAGCTGTGCCCTTTGGCCTCTTCTGTTTCCCTGTCTCTGTCACTTGAGCCTACTGTACAGAGTGACATCAATAATATTGGGCTGGTTGGATAGTTTTGGGGGTAATTCTGATTATTCATATTTGAGCCCAAAATGACACTGAGTAATCCCCGAGCATTTGTTTTAGTAGTACATCATTTGATACCTGGAAAACTGGCTTGTTCAATTGAAGATAAGTCCACTTATTCTAATAACACCCTGAATCGTGGCATTATTAGAATCTGTATATAGTGGCTCTGAAACCCACTTCTTGTACGAATCAGGAATTAGGCACGAACAGAGATGGACTTTGCTCAATTCACACAGATACTCTCGACGTGAACATGGTCCCAACTGCTACGAGCCTGGGCCTTTGATTTGGGTACATGCGGGTAGCATGGACTGTGGGGCGGCTCCATTCTCCACCCTCTTCAGTTTGAACCACAGCCTTTGTGCTTGTTCAGATGATGTCATTTGGCCTTCATGGTGAAGGAATTGGATTGTAAACACAAGAGTAGACTTGAGCCCCAAATTGCATGGCAATGCATCATTCGGATGACCTAGGGTTTGTTCTCATTACTTTTGAAAAAAAATTGAAGTGAAATTCACGTAACATAAAATTAACTATTTTAAAGTGTGCAGTTCAGTGGTATTCAGTACATTCACAATATTGGGTAAACAACCATCACCTCTATCTAATTCTGAAACATTAAAAATTTTAAATTTTTTTATAGTAAGAATACTTAACATGGGATCCACCATCTTAATAATTTTTAAGTGTATAATACGTGATCGTTGACTAGGGACAGTGTTTTTCATCAGGTCTCTAGAACTTATTCTTCTTGCTTAACTGAAACTTTATGTTCGTTGACTAGTAACTTCTTACCCTTGCCCCAGCTTCTGGCAGCCACCACTCCCACTTTGAGTCTGCATGAATCTGACTGTTTTAGATTCCTCATATAAATGCAATATTGCATATTTGTCTTTCTGTGACCAGCTTATATTTCATTTAGCATAACGTCCTCAAGATTCATCCATGTTGTAGCATATCACATTATTTCTTTCTTTCATAAGACGGGATAATATTCCATGTGTGTGTGTATACCCACACACATTTTCTTTCTCCATTCATCATCAATGGACATTATGGGGTGCCTCCACCTCTTGGCTGTTGTGAATAGTGCTGCAGCAAACGCGGGTGTGCCAGTACCTTCTTGGGAGCCTGGCTTCAATTTTTTTGGATATATACCCTGAAGTATGATTGCTGGATCATATGGTAATTCTAGGTTAATTTTTTGAGGAATCTCTGTTTTCTATAATGGCTGTACCATTTTACATTCTTACCAACAGCGTGTAAGGGTTCCGGTTTCTCTACATTGTTGCCTTTTTATTTTTATGTTTTTTGATAATAACTGAGACAGGCATGAGGTAATATCACTTTGTAGTTTTGATTTGTATTTCCTTGGTTAGTGATGTTACACCTAGAAAATATTTACACTACCTCAAAAGGAAACCCTGTATCCATTTAAGTCATTTAAGTGTCACTCTTGACCCCCCCCTTCCCCCGCCCCCACCCCTGCCTTTCCCAGCTCCTATTAACCACTGACCTGCATTCTCTCTGGAGTTACCTCTTCTGGATATTTCATATAAAAGGAATTATGCAATACGTGCCTTTTTGTGTCTGGCTTCTTTTTCTTGGAACAATGTTATCAAGTTCATCTGTCTGCATTGTGGCGTGTAGCAGTGCTTCATTCCTTTTTATAGCTGAGTAATAATCGGTTGTGTGGATATATATTACATTTTGTTTATCTGTTTATCAGTTGATGGAAATTTGGACTGTTTCTACTCGTTGGTTATTGTGAATAATGCTGCTGTGAATGTGAGTGTGCAAGTATTTATTTGGATCCCTTTTTTCAATTCTCTCTGGTATGTACCTAGGAGTAGAATTGATGGGTCATATGGTAATCTTACATTTAACTTTTTGGGTTTGATATTCTTCAATTAGATAGTGGTGGTGGTTGCATGACAATGAAAATATACTAAATGTCATTGAATTGTATACTTTCAAAGGGTGAATTTTATGGTATGTGAATTAAATCCCAATTAATAATAATAATAAAAGAAATCATGGGTCCCAAAGCAGGTATCCATGGAGTCTATATTAAGTCATATTCTCAGTTCTGGAAAACCCAGAGCTCTGTATTCCCTTTTGGGATCTGGCAGAGTTCCTGGGTGGTGGGGACACTGGGACCTAGCTCCATGATCTTGTTTGGGGTCGTAGGTGGGAGCTGTAGGAACCGAATGGGCCAGCTGGCTGCCTTTCCCACCCACCTGCTTAGCTCATTCTGGTCCTTTCTGGCTTCTAAATGAGAGGTGCTCATTGTAGAGCTCATTTCCGTCAGCTACCCCACTTGTGAAGTGACCCTGTGAGCAGCCAACCTTGGCTGTGGCCCAGGCTCTGCGGTCAGCGAAGCCTGTAGCGGGTCAAATGTGACACACTGCCGTCCCCTCTGGATCCACTTTTCTCTCTCTGTTTCATGTTGTTTTCCACAGTGACCCACATGGGCCTCAGGACCAGCTCCCTGTTCTTTGCAGGTCCCAGGGCCTGCTGCTTCCTTCTGAGATCGCGGCTGACGCAGAGACCATGGCTCTCTTGTCTGCCCATTCAGTCCTCGTGGCTCACTTGCTTCCCGCTCAGTCTGTTCCTTCTCAGTTAGTGGCAACTCCTCTAGCTGTTCAGGCCAAACACTTAAGTTGTCCATGGTTCCTGTTTCTCTCACTCCTCAGAAATGACATGCCAGCAAGTCCTGTTGGCTTCACCTTCAGAGTGGGTGGATCTAGGATGAGCCCCTTTTCCTTACCTCCCCTGCACTGCTGGCCTAGGCCTCCACATCACTTGCACCAGGGTGGTAGACTCCTAACAGGTCTGTTGGCTTCGGCCCTCATTCCCTGACAGACTCCTCTAACACAGAAGCCAAGGTGACATTATAAAAGTCAGATCAAGGCACTTCTCTGCCACAAGCCCCCTAGTGGCTCGTCATTTACTCACAGCCTCCTTACCATGGCCTCTAGGACACCCCCATCTAATGCCAGTCTCCTCACTTACTTTGTTCCACACAAATAGGCTGCCTCATGGCTCTTTCAACACACTGGCATTACCCCACCTCATGGTCTTTGCACAGGCTGTCCCCTTGACCTGGATGCTTTTATTCCAGAGAGCCACATAGCTCACCATGTCACTGCCTTCAGGTCTTTTACTCAAATATGAGGCCTCATTTGGAAACTCTGTTAAAATGTCATGCTTCATCTCCATAATAACCCTCTTCTTATCACTTATCACCTCCTGATACACTCTGTGTTTGACTAATTTATATGGTTTATTGCTGTGCCTCCAGCTAGGATGTACGAGGCAGGAATTTTTATTCTGTATTGCCGACTCCTAGAACAATGCCTCACATATAATAGGTGCCCCAGAAACGTTTGTGGAATGGTAGCATGAAGAAGGAATGAATTAGCTCATTTTTATAGTTGAGGATACTGAGTCTCAGAAAGGTTGCCTTGAACCTTGCCTCTTGACTCCCAGCCCGTGCTCTTTTGCTGAGCTATATTTTCACCTCCTTCTTCTAGGACTGCCATGCTAAACCTGTGGGTTGAGCCTTCAGAGCTCCTCTTGGGAGTTCCCCTCATTAGGCTGGTGATTATGGAATTGGAGGTTACCGCCTGGCATTTGTCCAGAACTAATGGTAAGAGCTCGCACCCATTTGTTAAGTGCTTACTCTATGCTAGATGCAGGGCTCAACAGGTTAGATGGATTTATTTTTTATTTAAACCTTACAGCGTCCTAAGGAGGAGGAACTGTTCTTTCCCCCACTCTACAGACAAGGAAGTAGAGAGATTTCATATGAGCAAAGATGAAAAAGATCGATTACTTCTTGAATCAATGAGGATGTGGGCAAACTGGTCCTCTGAAGCTGTTCTGATTTCTGTGTGAAATGTTACAATCTTTGGAAAAGTAACATGGCAGTGTCTACCATAGCGGAGGTCCCAAACCCCTGGGCTGTTAGGAACCGGGCCGCACTGCAGAAGGTGAGCGGCGGACCAGCAAGCGGAGCTTCATCTGTATGTGCAGCCACTCCCCAGCACTAGCATCACCGCCTTAGCTCCACCTCAGATCATCAGGCATTAGATTCTCATAGGAGCACCCGTCCCTTGTTAAAGGCTGGGGACTGCTGTACTACAGTTTTTAAAAGGCACATGCCTCTTTAGCTGAGCAGTCTACATTTTGGTAGCCTGTCCTAAAGAAGTAAAACTATCAGGATGTAAGGCGCCGTGCACAAGGATTTGGGGATTTGGGGGCAGTGCACTGGAGACCACACCATCTCCTTTCAGTGCCGTGTTCTTCCCCACGTAGGGCATTTGCATGTTCTGTTCCCTCTGCTTTTTCACGTGGCCAAAATGTTCCTGTTCTTTGATATCAGCATAGGCCCTTTGTGATTATCATATCACAAATAGATCCTTTTCCTGCCTTCCTCATTTTTTAATATCATCTCAGCCCCTTGTAGCTCACATTACAATGTATATAGTGTGTTACTATTATATTTCTTGTTGACTCCTCTACCTCTCTTTTTCTCTGTCTTGTTGGAATGCTTGTTCCATGAAGGGCCAGTATGGTGCCTGTCTGGTTGATATGGTTGATACTTAGTAGCTATTTATTGAAAGAGTAGTGATATAATGAAATGGCATGGCATCATTAAATAGAGTTGGAGTTATACGTATCAACTGAGAGGGGTGTTTATATTCTCTCAAGGGAAAAAAAGCTTGTTGTAGAAGCAGGCTTAAAAGGTGGGCTTGGACGGGGATAGGAGGGAGTAAACTTTTTCTTTATATATCTTTAACTTGCGACAGTAAGTACAGATTACTTCTGTGTTAAGAAAATCTAGTCAACAACAATAAAAAACCAAAACAGGAAAAAATGTATCCAGTTCGAGGAAGTATCAGGATTTGAACACTGGTCCTTCTGATTGCCAGCCCACATTCTTACCCATCATCCACTCCTTTCTGTGGCTTTTTTCTATGCAGCCTCACTGCTGTCCCCAGAGGAGGACAAAATATATATTAGCTGTTGTATTTTGTTTTATAAATTGAGGTATAATTTACAGACAGTAAATCAAGACATAGATGAATTTTTAAAGAAGAATCACCTGTGTGACCCCTACCCAGATGAAGATATAGAACATTTACAGTGTCCTGGAAGGTTCCCTTTGACCCCTTCCCAGTCAGTTATCCAACCTCCTTGTCCCCTTTCATTATTCCGTTATGTGGGCGCACCACAGTGTGTTTATTTTTTCCCTATTGATGGACCTTTGCCTTGTTTCTAGTTTTGATGTTTATGAAAAAAGCTGCTGAACACTTTTGCCTGTCTTTTGGTGAACCAACACACCTCTCCAGGGGGTATACCCGAGGGTGCTTGCTGGGTGATGCGATAAATTCCTTGTTTTGTCAAGAAAGAAACTAAGGAGGCTTCAGAAGACCTGAAGGGGAAATGACTTGCCCAATTCACCCATGACTCGCGGTGGAGTTCAGCCTATCTGTGCCACCCCTCAGGCCCTCTCACCAGTGATTTTACCCACATCCCATCCCCAAGCTGAGGCCTGCTGCTTCTCACCCCAGCCTTTGGGGAGGGTGGTAAGGCTACGGTCAGGGGGCCTCTGGATAACCATATTTTTAGGTCTTCTGAGTACTATTTGGTCACCCACCTCTTTCCCCTTCCCTGGCCTCGGAGATAGTGGGCAGGCCACAGTTTGTCTTCCGTGGTGGTGGGTGCTGGAAGAGATGAGGAAGCGTTTTTGTTTGTTGGATATTGGTGCCTGGGCTGGCCAGGTAGAGGCCAGGATTGACATGTGGGGCTGTATTAGGGTCTTTGGCTTAGGACAGTGTACATGGGTGTGCAAGCTGTGAGTCAGGCCCTGTGTAGTTCTCACTCACTGTGCTCCTGGTGGGTATAGGAGCACGGAGCTGCCTTGCTCAGTCCTGCCTCTTACTGGAAGGAGCCTGGCACAGTGGCTCAGTCTGAAGCCGGTGCAAGCCCGGCTCAGGGGCCACCTCCTTTTGCAACCCTCCCAGGCCCTGGAGGTAGCATGTGTGTCTCTTTCCTCAGCTCTCACCACTTGGTTCTCTGATGGTGCCGACTCCCTGGGAGGCGGTGCCTTTCGCTCTTTCCATACCTGCCCTGCCTCAGTAGCCTGCACTCTTCAAGGGTGGGGACAGGAATGAATATGGGCACCACCCCTCCCCCGCCTTGTTTGGAATCAGTCTTTAATTTTTTAAAATTGAGGTAATATACATACATAAGATTTACTCTTTTATTCATTTTTAGTTGTCCAGTTCAGTGGCATTAAGTGTGTTCACATTTCTGTGCAATCATTATTAAATACCTCATATAATGGAATCATGTAGTATTTGTCCTTTCGTATCTGGCTTATTTAAATACTTAGCATAATGTCTTCGAAATTCATCGTGTCTTTGCATGTGTCAGATTTCATTCCTTTTCAAGGCTATAATTGTTCTTTTGAGCACATTTTAAAGGACCTCAGATCTTCAGGAGTGAGTGAGTGGGTCAGCTGGTCAACTTGATGGTGGGAGTGGGAATAAATGATATTTATTCACATTTACCAGGTACCAGCCCTGGGCTCAGAGAATTTCGGTAACTTGACCCAGGTCACACAGCAAGTCATTGGTCAGCTAGGACTGCATGCCAAGTCTGCCTGAAGGTACAGCTCATGCGCTGTGTTCCCAGCCCCGGCGCAGTGCCCCAGCCAGGCTTCGAGTCATTTCCTCGAATCCTTCTCGTCACCTCCCTACAGCTGATGAGAGCCGAATGTGGAACTGATGTGTGCCAGCTGGCACTGAGGAGGTGATGGCAGTGGCCCTGCCTCCCTGGCCTGGGTCCTCCTTCCTGGGCCTCAGCTTCTGTCGAAAGCCCCTTTATGAAGCAGCCTCCCCAGTCTGGGTTGGTGTCTGTGGGAATGTGGGCCTCAGTGCCCCGGCACAAGGCTGACAGGGCAGGGTGGCCAATGGCAGGATGTCACTCTTGGCAGACTCTTCCCTGAACAAATAGCTACCAAGAGCTTTGGGATCAAGAGGATAGATAAACAGGAAAAGGGAGAAACATAAAAATATTTTTCTTCCCCTCCCGTGCCCTGGTGTTTTCTTCCTGCTCTTCCCTCTGCCACTGGAGGTCTGAGGTGGCAGAGCTCTTTCCCTGCCAGAAACCACCCAGAGGCCTGGAGAGCCATGCTGGTGAGTGTAGGTTTTTCTTTGCTTTAAGGGTTGGGATGAGCCTGGGCGTTGGGGCCAGACAGGGCTGAGTTTGAACCTTGGCTCCACTGTTTCTTAGCTACTATTTCTTGTCTGTCAAATGTTGCTCATCCTTCAAGGCCCAGCTCATTGGCCTCCTCTTCCAGGAAGCCTCCTCTGAGTTCCTGACCCTGAGTTGACATCTCTCTCCTTTGTACAACTCAGTGTGGTGGGAAAAGTCCTGGAGGCCCTGCCCTGTTGTCAGCCTCTCTGAGCCTCAGTTTCCCCATCTGTGGATTGGGCGTAATAGGAGAAGGGGTAAGAGAGAGCCTGGGTTCTGTTACTCTGGCCTGTGTGGAGTTGGCCAGGGCCTGGTGAAACGTGGCCCTCTCAGGGTTAACTCCCTGCCATGCCAGGGGCGGAAGCGAGGAGGACAGTGTGTGAAATGAAGTCACTTCCCTGCCTGGGGATCTGCCATGTGCCTGGCCTTCCGCCATAAATCCTGTTTCCTCCTTGGCCTCTGCATGCCCACCCACTCCTGGCTCCCATGACCCCAAAGGTCACCAGCAGGTGGGGCTCCTAATGGAATGTTGGCCTGTCATTCATCCTCTGAGGTCAGTTCCTGTCTGGATCAGCGATCCACCTTTCCTGCCATAGCCTTATACTTGAGGTTTCATGAGAATGGTGGGAGTGGGGTTTGAGGGAGGCTATCGAGGTCAAGTTCAATGCCTAGCTTGCCCTTCGGCCCAAGGAGCACAGGGCACTTCCTAAGGTAGGGACCAGGAGGCAGGCCTCTGGACCAAACTCCAGTGGTGGGGACTCTTTGGGCATCCTTTGTAGTCGCAGGTTGGTGGTGTGAGGTCATCACTCAGCTTCCCTGGGGCTCTATTTTTTTTCCTCTGGAACCTGGAGGAGCCTGTCTGTTAGATCTGCCTTGAGCACTGACCTGGTCAGGCCGGGGCATCCGTGACCTCACTCCACTGCAGGGAAACTGAGACTCAGAGAGGCTCAGGCGCTGGCCTGAGCTTCTGGCCGGGGATAGCACTGGGGCATACGGAGGTCTTTCTGATCCAGTATCCTAGTCCTTCCCTGAGAAGGTGTTAGCGTGTTAGCTTTCCATCAGTAGCAACTCAGGAATATCCTCAGTCCTCTGACCTTTTCCCATGTGTTCAGGGGCTATTTGAGCTGTAGGGTTGATACAGAACCATCGTTACTGGTATCAGAGGCCATACTGTATAGATCTTTCCCCTGCCTTCTTTTTTTTCTATAAATAGTATAGGTTCATTATAGGAAAATCAGAGAAAAATAAAGATATGCAGGAATATCAGAAAAATCATCTGTGATCCCACTTCCCTGCGATAACCACAGTTCACTATTAAGGTTTTGAGATTTAGTCTTCCAGACACTTTTCCTCTCTGTCTCTGTCCCTTTCTCTCTGTGTCTTTTGCTGTCTCTCTGTCTCTGTCTCTGTCTCTCCTCTCTCACTTTCTGTGTGTGTACTTGAATACAAGAGCCTTTTTATGGAATGAAACTCTTAAAATACTCTTTTGTGTTTTATTTATTTTTTAACTAAACGTACAGTAGTTATATTCCTAGATTAGTAAATAAACTGCTATTTCTTTCTTTTGAAACTTAAAATTCAACCTGCTCAGAAAAACAGACGCATTACAAGTATACAGCTTGATGACTTGCAAAGTGAGCACAGCCTTTTGGAGCCTTTTCAGGTCAAGAAACAGAATTCTTCCAGCACCCTGGATCCCTGTAACTCATTGCCATCCCTTTCTTCCTGTTCCAGACGTGACTCCTTATCTGACTTTCAACACCATAGACTAGCCAGCTTGTTTCTGAGTTTTAGATAAATGGAATCACAGTATTTGCTTACGTTGGCTTCTTTCCCTCCATATCCTATTAGTGACGGTCAGTGATGCTCCGTTTTAATGACCATATGATGACGTTCACGATACATTCAACTTCGACCACTGTTGATGTAAAAGATATTTCCAGTCTTTGACTAATATAAACAAAGTTGTACTGAACATCTTTGTGGTCATATCTTTGATTATTTCCTTTGAATCAGTTGATAAAAGAATTGCTGGTTCAAAGGGTCATACATTTTTAAAGGCATTTTAAAATTATTGCCAGATTGGCCTCTAGGGACCTGTGCCACTTAACATCCTGCCAGGTTCTTAGGAGGGAGCCGATCCCCAGCACCCAAGCCGACACAGGGTCTTCATCCTGCTGTACCTGTGATACCACGATAGGCAATCCTTAACGTCTCATTGTTTCTAGTGTTTAAACTACAAGTTAGGGTGAACATTTTTTCCTCACGTTTATTGGCCATTCGTATTTCTTTTCTGTTGGGTTTTTCGTTTTGGTTTTACTCTCAAGATGGACTTGTTTTCTCATTTGTTTAGGAAAAAAACTATATTGAATATGATGAATAATAAAAATATTGAAAATATTTTTATCTAGTGTACCATTTGCCTTTTAATTTTGGTTTTTTTTTTATGTTTTGGTCAAAAGCTGACCTTTTTTTATGTGGTCTGATCTATCAATATTTAACTGTATGTCTTCTCTAGTATTTTGCATGGAAAGTTCTTTTCCACTCCAGGATTATGTAAATGTTTACTTATATTCTCTCCTTTCACTTCTGTGGTTTCCTTTGTAGCATGTTATCATTCATCCTTTTGCATTTCCTTTGGGAGCATACTTTTAGGTGAAGGACAGCTTATAGGTCTTAACCTATGAGCTCTGGGTCACCTGTGCACCCTTGGGCAAGTTACCCAGACTTTCTGTGCCTCAGTGTCATACCTGTAAAATGGGAATAATGCTAGTACAGAAAACCAAAGGGTTACTGTGGGGGTTAAATCACAACTATTTGCAAACTTTTTAGTGCAGGACTCCTTCTTTTACACTCTTAGAAACTGGAGATCCCAAAGAGCTTTTGTTTATGTGAGTTATATACATAAATTGGTGTTTACCATATTAGAAATTAAAACCGATTGTTTATATTCCTAGATCAGTAAATAAATGGCTCACTTTTTTGAAACTTTAAAATTGCATATTTATGTATACATATTTATAAAATATGCATAAAATACATATTTATGCATTCCTTTAAAAAATAACAATAACAAACTCATGTTAAAATAAATAAAATACTGTTTTTTTCTGAAGAATAGAGAAGTAGTTTACTAGCCTGTGGATATTTTCCTTTGATACTACATAAAAATTAGACAGGTGAGTTTCTTAAAGTTTAGTTGAAATGAGACTCTGAAAATATATTAATGAATTTTGCATATTTTGTTACGTTAAAATTCATTGGACTGTTTTGCACTGTGAATGGATCTTTGAGTCAGGTCTGATTTTGTTAAACATCAAATATTGTCATTGGGGACACTTTGGTTCACATACAGCTCTTCCAAATGTGGCCGCATTTTATTTCATCGTACTGAAAAATTACATATGCTAGCTAGCATCATAACTCATATCACGAATCTTCATGTTCTGAGAAACTGTCACACTCACAGTGGCTGATGCAAATTTTCCAAAATTCTAATTTTTCTCTTGCAAACTCAAACTTTATCATTGGCTGTCAAGTGTTTTCCGTGAAAAGGGTGGGCTCAACTTGTTCATTTTTGCCAGATACCCGATTCTGAATAACCATCATTTGTCGGCATTCTTTCAAGTAGAAGTGGTGTTCCAGACAGAGAGTCTAGCTCAGCGACAGCTCAGATGGGCTTCTAAGTGCTTTTCCTCTAGACATGTGTCACTTTCCAGTAACCAGCCCACGTGCACTTCCCGGACCATCACACAGAATGTTAAAAAGACGTGTACTCAAGGGCTGAGATTCGGTAAAATTAATCAGTTTTAACGCTTCATCAAGGACATTCTTAAGTGACACTGGCATAATTTGTCACTATGAATGGTGGTGACCAGCCCAGTGCTGTGCCTCCTGCTGAGCTTTTAGCAGTTTCACCCTCAAAGCTTTTGCTCCATCAAATGTCCTCGCAAGAAAGGCAATGATGTTTTATTGCTCTACCGAGAACCGAGCATCTTTTTGGCCCTGTGGAGCCCTCGAAGCTGTTGGGGACCCCTGGGCTCTGCAGAGCATGCTCTCAACTGTGGGTCAGATGACAGGTAAAGAGCCTTAGGGCAGTGCCTGGGCCTCTCTCTTGGTCAGGGGCAGTTTGCCTGCTGCCATTATTTCCCTCCCCTGCTAACCTTAGAGAGAGAGTACAACATGAGGGAACGTGGGGGCATTGAGACATAAACCATTTGGGGTTAAAAATTTATCATTTGTGATTTCAAACCTTGCTCTAGGTGCTAATGCATTTGGTCTTCAGGAGTGAGGGAGAAACCCAGGGGACTTTATAGGCACCCCGTTTTTCTTGCCCCTCTAGGAGACAGGAAGGGCATGACTCGGTGAGAGAGACTCAGGGGTCTTAGGTCACTCTCCCTAATGGGTGAGGTCTGCTTCCCAGACAGGGGGCCCTCAGAGTCTCCTTTCCCCCTTCTTGGCCCAAAGGGGCCTCCACAGCCTCTGGCCGCCATGTGCCTTCCTCATGAACCTTCTCTGCTGTGTGGGGTCCAGGAGTCAGTGTCTTACCCTGCCCCGTTTTCTGTCAGGCGATCAAAACAGGCTGTGTTCATGGAGTGCCTGTGTGTTCTGGGCCCTAGGCTACAGCCCCACCTGTATTGTCTCCTTTATGCTCACAAAACGGATTGCCAGAGAGTTGATCTTTTTGTTGTTTTGTTCTTTAAAAATCTTTCCAGTTTTGTTCATTCAAGCGGCTACTTTGTGCCAAGCACTGGGATACCATCGAAGGCCAGCCCCAGCTCCCAGCCTGGTGGGCCTAATGGGGGAGTGACAACCATGGTGGAATGTGGCTAGGGGTAGGTTAAGGATGGCTTTCTGGTGCAGAGGATGCTAGTGAGCTAGGCAGAGGGGGTGAGCAGGGCAGGAAGATGTGGAATGGATGAGCACTAGGCTGGTGCGTGGCCCTCAAACGTCGTCTGCTGCTCTGAAGAAGAAATGGTGGCATTTGTTCATTACTGGTGGAAAACTGACTAGATTGGATCAATCGAGAGCTGGCCCAGCCTTGTCCTTTATGGGCTATTTAAAGAATTTTCAAAGGCATGATTTCTGTCTTACATAGACTGTAGAACACCCCACCCAACCCCTGCCCAGTAAGGTGCACCACTGCTTTGTTCTTATTACTTTTGTTATTGTTGTTAATTATAAAAGGCCTGTTGAGTTGTCTGTTCTAAGGAATCTAAAATGTTCACTGTGGCTGGAGTTTCGAGCACAAAGGTGGGAGATGGAGAGCAGTAGGCCGTAGAGCGAGGCTGGGCCTGCTTGGGGGAAGTGAATGGATTGCCATGCGGTTCTTCTTGGAGTGTAAATGAAGCCTTTTGTGCTGAAATCTGTCTCCTCTGCTTGGTGTGCTTCATTCTCTGGAGCAGGAGAGCTCTTCCGGGTCAGGGTCGTCCCTGGCCCTGGGTGGACATGCTCAGTGAGGCAGGTGAGCGGAGAGGTGCAGGGAGACCCCTGGTCCTGACCCTGCTGCTCCTGGTCTCTGTGACTGTGGACAAGTCTCTGGCCTACTCTGGACCTTAGTTTCTTCTTCTATAAAATGAGATGAGTAAACTAGGGCTTCAAAGGCCTGTGACTCTAACTCTAAAATACATATTGGTGCCCAAGGGGGATTTAGACTCTGTGTGTGTGTGTGTGTGTGTGTGTGTGTGTGTGTGTGTGTTGGGAGTTGGTGAATAAGGCCTAGGGCAGGTGGGGAGCTGGTCTGAGCCCCTGTACTGGGTACAGATTTGAGAGTGTTATTGATACCTCCCCCAACTGCCCACTGCCCAGCTCTCCCCTGGCCCCACAGCAGGGGAATCCTGCAGCATGGTGACTTCCTCTGCGTTTGTTCTGCAGCTGAGGCAGATGTTTCCTGCAGCTGGTCACTCAGCCTCCTGCCCTATTTTTAGCTCCATTGTTCCCCCCCCCCTGCCCCGCCACCGCCCGCATCTGGCTTCCAGGGGTATGTGAGAGGCTGTGGCCCTGGAAGGGGTATTATTCCCCGGGTCCAGCTTATTTTGTGCCTTCTGCCAGGTCTCAGGCTTAAGCTTCTCAGCGTCTTGGAAATGTGAGGGCGGCTTCAGCAGAAACGGAAGAGCGATGGCTGGATGATGCAGTAGAAAGAGCCCGGTTGTGAAATCAGAGGTCCACTTTGTCATTATATTATCTAGTGAACTTGATGAGCCTCACTTGTTTTCAAGCTGCTAAATGGCACAATAGCCCATGGCTTCTCCCTTTCTCATAGAGTTGTTCTGAAGCTGAAATGAAGATAGTGAATATGAAATTCATTTAGAAAAACGACATTCGGAATGTACTGTTGTGGTTTCAACCCCTGTGGGGGCCCCTGGGGAAACACTGGAATCAGGGTGGAGAGACGAGGCACGTACTTACCAAACCTTGGGCCAGGCCAGTGAGTTCCAGGCCAGGGTTATGTGGGGCACAGGCTGTGTACAGAAAGTCTTGGAGGGGGATGGGGCATTTCCTTTGATGTTGATGGGTGGGGTGAAGGGGTGAGGATAGGAATGACATTCCCAGTTTTGGGACCAGGGAGGGGGCAGAGGCATGGAGGCAGGGAAGGGTGGGATGTGTCCTAGGAAGTACAAGAAGTAAGAGTCCTGGCCAGCATCTCCCTAGGAGGGGCCCCATGGTGGGTATGGGGGCAGGAGGCTCTGTAACCACCTTTCTGAGCCAGCAGCCAGCGTAGCGGCCGGCTGATTCTGGCTGTTTCCCACATTGTACTTTCATAAAAGATTGAGGGGTGATGAAGGTGGGAAAGGGGGTCTTAAATGCCAGGTAAGAGAGTCTAGACTAGAGGCCACAGGGGTGGAAGGGATGGGGACAGACACCAGAATTGGGGCATGATTCTTCCCAGCTCCTTGAAATGATGCTTCAAGGTCCCTGTGAAATTGCTGGAGGTTGGAAGTGGAGTTCAAACATAAATTCCCACTGGCCCTTTGGAGTACAGTCCCTGGAAGCAGCCAGGAGAGTGTTGACAGGGCCAGGGCTCTAGGTGGAGTCTCAGGAGACTCTAGGATTCTGCTGACCTTGAAGTGCCCAAATGCCCAACTCCTTGGCAGCTGAGCAGGTGAGCATGTCCTGGTAGCCTTAACTCTGTTCTCCTTAGGGTCTTCTCTGCAGCATTCTGTCCTTCCCCCACCTTCAGTCCCAGGCCATCTGGAACCTGGTGATGCACAGGAGCTTCAGGCTTTCTCAGGAACCAAATGGCTGCCCTTCCCAGAGTTGATTGGCACCTTTTCTAGGGATTTTTACACTCCTGCTCTTCCCTGGAAGAATCAGCAGGGTGGGTCCCTCCCATCCAGGTGATACCTTGATTTCTACGGAGTTCCCCTGCTTGGAAAGGCCCTGAGAGGGACATAGAGAGAAACCAAAGGGGAGACTCTTACAGGCTCTGTCTGCCTTTTTGGAGCAATGGAGGCCAAGCCTCTGTCTATAGAGTGAAGTGAACATCTCGCTGCTTAGGCCTTTCTAAATCTCTGCAGCCGACTCGGGGAAATCTGCTGCACCGCACTGTCTAGCAACCAGCGGGGCTGGCTGTGTGCATCTCCTCAGCTACCCCGCGGGCCCTGGTGGCCAGAAACCATGTCTTCTGATTCTGTGAACCCCCAGGGCCCCAGCGTGGGCTGGGCCCACAGGACCCTGGCGTTGCTGTGCCTGGGCATGGAACTGCCAGCCCGCAAGGCAGCCTTCCACCAGAGGGGAAACTCAGCGTTCTCCCTCCAGAGGGGAAAGAAGTAAGTTCTGTCCTGTTGCCATGTGGCGTGTGGTCGTTGAGGGTCACGCCTAAAAATAACAGCGCGCATTAGTCAGGATCGCATTTGGCTGTAGATAATAGGAAAAGTCAAATAACAGTGGTTTATACAAAATGGGAGTTTATTTCTATGTCCAGTCCAAGTCCAGAGCTTTGTGGTCCATGCCTGGTGTGATGGGTTTGTGCCATGGATTCCTTGGGGACTAGATATCCACCATTCCTAGGGTGTGGTGTGGCTTCACGTGCTCATGGTTCAAGATAGCTGCGAAACTTCAGTGATCACATCTGTGTTCCAGGCAGCAAGATGGAGGAAGGGAGGAAAGGGGGCTCATAGGAGGGAGCCTGGGACTTGCCATGTGACCCTGCCCCACACGTCCCATTAGCTAGAATTAGTCACAAGGCCACCAGGTAGCTGCAAGGGAGATGGGGATTGTGGCCTTGGCTCTGGGCAGCCATGAGCTCAGCTAGCTGTTCCCGTTTCTCATCTGGTTTGTTTAATACAGATGGCAAGGAAGGGGTGGCGGGGGGCGGGGGTGGTGGTAGTGAAGGCATCCCTGGCATTTCGATCAGACTAGAGGGTGTTTCCAGGCTGAGCCGCTAGGCCAGCACTTCAGGGACTGTAGACCCTCCCCCAGGGAGTTTCCCAGAGGGAAGATCAGTCCTGCCTTGGGACCAGAAAGCCACGTGCCCCAACACAGGAAGGAGGCCAGAAAGGCTCTCGAGGGGTTAGGAGGCAGCCCAGTGGCAGTGGTTAGAATAAGGGAAGCAGGCCAGCCTCTTCTGAGGGGGTCAGAGCATGTGGCATGTGTCTGGGCTGCTGGGACCTGAGGAGCAGGACAAGTTCACTCATAGGAGAGTGGCCAGGAGGCTGGGGGATGCGAAGATTCGGGACAATGAAGGAGGACTGCCGGTGCTATTACACAAGTGGACAGGATGCCCCAGGACAAGGGTTAAACCAGGAGCACCTTCCCCTACCAGACCTCCAGAGGCCTGCAGGGGCACCACCACTTGGTTTTTAAGTACTGTCAGCTAATTAGGTCAAAAAATGTCAAAATTGCAAGGATCGAGCCACTTGCACATATGACCCCTTTTGGCTCATGGATTACAAAATTTCTCCCCCCAGATGAGACGCGGTCTCTGAGTTTTCAAGGTGGAGAAATATGTGGAAAACTGGCTTCTCATAAGACAACTTAAATTTTTTTAAATTTTATTTAAAAATATTTTAGCTCCAGATTTTTATTTTACAAAATTTCAAGCCTACAGAAAGGTTGAAAGAAGAGTCCAGTGCATGCATGTTTATCCTTACCGGTTGCTCAATTTGCTCCATTTGCGCTCGCTACCCTCTGTCCCTCCCATATGAAAGTCACAGACATCAAGATGCTTCACCTCTAAGCACTACAGCCTGCATCTCTCTCTCTTTCTCTCTCTCTCTCTCTCTCTCTCTCTCTCTCTCTCCAAAATGTGTTTATTTTTATCCAAAATGTGTTTTTTTTTTAAATCCAAAGTGTGTTTACTCTCTTGTTTCATGGTGCTCTTAGTGCTGCTAACCTTCCAAAGGAACTTCCTTCTGTAAGCCTTGCTTTTCCACCTGTAGGCTAACAGAGGACAGTGAAGCAGCCAACACACAAAACGCCTGTTTGTGCATAGCTGAAGAAGGTGGTGATTTCATAGCACCCTGGGCATTTCACATCTGTGAAGTAGGGTTGGGACTCTGCACCAGGCGCTACTTCTTGTGTTCCTCTTCTCTTCTGGAGGGGGATGACTGAGGTCCTTAGTGAGAAGCATGTTCTTCCAGGGAGGTCGTCACTGCCGGAAAGGCAGCCTGTATGTCTTAAGAACAAGGACATTCTCCTCGTATGCACAATCATCACACACAAGGAAGTTAACTTATTTATCCAACATATAATCCACAGTCAGATTTTCCCACGTGTTCTCAAAATGTTCATTATAGCCATTTCTTTCCTCCCCGAGTCCAAGATCCCTCCCATATAGAGAGCTTTCTATCAGGCAGAACTGACCTACCTGGTGAGCTCCAGAGGTGGAGGGCTCCCCTGTCCTGGAGGCAGGTAACTAGGGTGCTGGAAAGGGCCCTTTTCCTTCCTTAGGATCCCCAATTCCAGGTGCCTAGGCTTGGAGCACGTGGTGACTGACAAGTGCCAGAGTCTTTGCTGGCCACAAAAAAGGCAGGAGTCCCTTTTTTGCCCTCTGTCAGGGAGGCTTGTTCACCCCTCACCAGGGAGGGGCAGGGCTTTACCTGCAGCTCCTTCCAGCTCAGGGGTCTCCATCTTGCTGCTGCCCTGTGCCAGCCCCCAATTATCATGGCTCCTTAGCTCACTGCCCAGTCAGTCACCCTGTCCACCTTTGTCTACTCTCAGCTCCAAGCCCACCTTGGGGTATTGTCTTAATGATGACATGTTTCTGCCAGAACTCAAACCTTCAAAGGCTCCCCACTGTGTGCAGGCAGAGGCCTGGAACTCAAGGCCACCCTACAGTGGTGATACTTCTAAATATCCCTCCTCCACCTTCTGTTTTAATGTCTTAAACTTTTTTTCAGTTTAGAAAAAGTAAAAACATTTCAGGAACATATGATCTAGCGTGTGAAGGTCTCCTACAGTCCTAGATCCCAGACGACTTTATTTTTTAAGTTGATCTCATCCTTGTTTTAAAGGAAGGAGGTTGAGGGGCAGAGATTGTGAAGGGATAGGTCTGGGTACCCCCGCCCATCCCCCACCCCCTCACGAGGCAGCAGAACCCAGGATTCTGCTTCTATCTAGCCGTGTAGCCTGGGGAAATGCACATCATTGGTTAGCTGTTTCCTCTTCTGTAAGGTGGGGCATCATAAACCCTGTCTCAACCTCTCTTGAGGGCCTTTGTCAACAAAGAGAAAAACCACAAAGACACAAAAAACCTCACCAGGCTGTAGGAATGGAGTGCTTATCATGGGAACACAGATGGCATTAGGCAGAGGGCACTCGGGCTGGGAACAAAGGCACAGAGATGGAGAAGCTCAGGGGGCTTTGGAGGTGGGGTTGGGGGATGCTCTGGGTGAGGAGCTGTGACCTTAGTCCAACTTCGAAACTATTACAAATAACTGTACTTTTTTTTTTTAATACCCAAAGTAATCATGTTTATGGTAGGAAATTTATTAGAAGTGATAGGCAAGCAAAAAAGAAACGAAATACCACACTCATTCACCCCCTCAGGAGTAAGTGCCATAGTGTTTAAACATCTTTCCCGTGTTGTGCCTACTTGTTGAGTACCATCCTTGGTTCCATCAACAGGAGCCAGGCAGAGTAGGGAGGGAAAGTGACGGAGCCCATCCATTCTATCAGCAATTATGTGTCTAGCTCCTCCTCTGAGCCAGGCATCCGAAGTCAGGAAGGACACAGGATGGCCCCTGCTGGGAACAGCAGGAAGTGGAAAGGAATGGGGTGTCTCATTTAGTGATACAACAGGCTGTGGGAGTTAAGAGGTGGGGAGTGGGGGTGTAGTCAGAGAGGGCTTCCTGGAGGAACTGAGCTTTAACCTTCGAGCCTGAGTAGAATGTGGGAGGGTCGGGGAGGAGGGCCATCCAGGTGAGAGGAGTGTGGGGTGGGAGCAGCTTCCCCCACATCCTCTCGCTGAGGGCTGAGGCCTGCTCCTTGGTCCCAGTGCTCGCTCCTCTGTGGGTCTCGAAAGCTGCAGATGGCTTCAGGTGGCTCATCTGTTCATCTGATGAATATTTCCTGAGCATCTGCTGGGCCCCAGGTGGTGTTCTGGGGCTGGGGTCATGGTGTGAACGAGGCGGGTGCAGTCCTGCTCTTAGGAAGTTGGGGAGACCGACGCTGCACACATAACCTTGTCAGTGCGTCGGTTACGAAAGAAAAGGGGCTCATGAGCTGGAGAAGGACTGTGGGGCTGGAGGGCTCGCTGAGGAGGGACATTCGCGCCCAGACAGCAGGTAGGGGCCACCACGTGGACAAGCTGAAAGCGTTCTAGGCACTCAAGGGGTGGTGGGTGTGAAAGCGTCGTGAGGAGTGGGTCTGGGGTGTTGGAGGAAGGAGGAGGCGGAAGACGTGGCCAGCGCCTGAAGCCTCACGGCAAGGGGAGGGGTGAGACGGGTAGGGCCTGTGCTCCAGGGTGAGGGAGGAATGACGTGCCCACGGCCCGAGTGCCCTCTGCCTGCTGTTGTCCGTGTAACCCACGGTCATTCCATTCGGACAGCCTGCTGGGTGTTTTGTGTCTTTGTGGTTTTTCTGTTACGGATACCCTCAAGGGCGGCGAGACAGGGTTTATGAACCCCACTTTACAGAAGAGGGAGCAGGGAAGCAGGGCCAGTGGCGTGATCTAGAGTTTTAAAAGATCCTTCTGGCTGCACCATGGAGGACTGACTGTGTGAGGGACAGGAGGGAAGAGAGAGAGACCACTGGAGGCCGTTGTAGTCCCTCCAGTCGGGGGCCTGGTGGCCAGTGGTCAGAGCCACTGGGCTCTGGGCCAACTTGTGGTGCAAACCCTTTCTTCTGTGGGTAGGTTGTAGACAGGGTGTACAGAGGACTTGCCCATTCCTGGTTCTTGATAAGGCCAGGAGCAGATGGAAATCTTCCGAAGTGGCTCACTGGACAGAGCGAAAGGGGAGAGTGGTAATTGTGTGTGACCAGAGCCAGGCAGCTCTTGTGGCCCGGCCCCACTCTGCCATTTTCCTGGGACGAGAGCCAGGAGACAGCCCACGATTCCTCCTGAGACCCTTTCTTTTATTGGAGGTGTCTGAGTGAGGCCCGCCATCCTGGCCAGGGAGGCTCAGATCTGGTACCAGGGAGGAGATGTGGAGAAGGGCAGGGAAGATAGGGCCCGGGCTGATCTGAATGGCAGTGACAAGTTTGGACCCTCAGTGTGTGTAGGGCTGGGTAGGTGTTGCTTTACACACGCATTCACTTATTTCATTGTCATACAGTCCAATGAGGGAGGTACACTTATGGTCTTCAGTTAACAGGGAAACTGAGACGTTGAGAAGTTAAGCCATGTGCCCAAAGTCATAGCACCAATATGTAGCGGAGATGGGAACCAGCCAGTGTTCAGCCCTAGAGTCCATACTTACACCACCGTGTCTTCCAGTTGGGTGGGAGGAGGTTGGAGTCACCCGCAGCCTCTGCGAGTCCCCACTTTCCTCCCTGTTAAATGGGGACGCTAGCACTGGCTTCCCGGATTTCCTTATGCCTTGAACAGATAGTTATTAAGTTCTTACCTACAGCAGGCATTGGGCTCACCTGTAAGGACCCTGAGCTGGCTGAGGGGTGCCCTCAAGGCCCATGAAGGACTTGAGACTCAGCAGCACTGTTCAGAAGAAATATAATGTGAGCCACAGGTGTCATTTTACAAAGCCATGTTAAAAAGTAAAAAGAAATAGATGAAATTAATTTTAATACATGTTATTTAATACGGTATATCAAAATACTAATTTGACATATATAATCAACATAATACATTGTTAACGAGGTATTTTACTCCTTTCATACTAAGTCTTTGAATTCAGTGTGTATTAAATGCTCGTGACACATCCCAGTGTGGACCAGCCCCATGTCAAGGGCTCCATAGCCACGTGTGGCTGGAGGTTTGTATTGCACAGCGCGGCTTCACTGTCCACCTGCTCAGCGTCCTCTCCCCCTGCCCACTGCAATGTCCGGTAACAGCTGACTTTTAGTGAGCACTCGCTGACCAGGCCGTATTCTGAGGACTTGAAATATATGATTGAACTTTCAGAACAACCCCACGAGGGTGGTACTGCTAATGGCCTAATTTCACGGATGTGGCAGCTGAGACCCAGAGAGGTAGCTCGGCCGGGGTCGCATAGCAGATGAGTTGTGCAGCTGGGTATGAAGGCGTGACTAGAGGGGCGAGCACACCGTGGGACAGGGGACAGGGGAACACCTATTGTTTTTAGTAGCTTTATTAAAGCAAATCCCATACAGTAACGTTTACCCAGTTTGAGGCTACACTTTGGTCGGTGCCGGCAAGTGTATAGTTGTGTAACTACCACATTCAGTATATGGAGCAGTTCCATCCCCCGAAAGATGCCCTTGAGCCCCAGTGTGGTGGACGGGCCTGGCACCTGATAACCATTGATCTGCTCTCTGCCCCTGTAGTTTTGTCTTTTCTAGGATGCCATATAGGTGGAACTACACAGTTTGAAGTCTTTGGGGCCTGGCTTTTTCTCTTAGTGTGATATTTTTTGAGATTCATCCATGCAATTGTGAATATCAGTAGTTCGTTCCTTCTTATTGCTAAGTAGTATTCCATTGTAAGAACTTGTCAGATTTGTTCATCTGTTCACCAGTCGATGGACATGTGGGTTGATTTCCGTTTTTGGAGATTATGAATAATGTGCTACGTACGTATAAGCCTTTCTCTGGCCCTGTTTCCATTTCTCTCTGGCAGTCACCTGAGAAGGGAATTGCTAGGTTACGTTTATCCATCAAGGATTCTGTATGGCAGTTTCTTTCCTCTTAGGATTTAACTGCCTTGAGTTTTCCCAGAGGCAGGAGGATAGTGTGCGTGTGGGACTTTCTCAAATACCGTTATAGCTGCAGCCCAGATGAGTCTGTGGCTTCTTAGCTCGTCACCAAGTGTGAGATGGAGCCTAGATTTTTCCAACCCTCCATGGGAAACCATGAATCTCTCTGCCTCTCTAGGTCTGGGGTGTTTTGGCAGAGAGTGGAGTGGATGAGGGTCCCTATGGACCTTGAATGGGGGGGGTCGTACAGATCCCGGGGGAGAGGAGAGTGTTGGGGTGCTCTTGCTGCCAGGGCCAGCATGAAGAGGCAAGAAGGCAAACTGATGAGTAGTTATCAACTTCTGTCACGTACTAAAGGTCAGCTGTCCTCATCTGAAAATGGACACAGTAAAGCCTCAACCTTACAGAGTTGTTGAGGGACCTTATGATGAAAAGCGCCCTGTGTGATACCGGTGCGTAGTAGGTGCTTTGAAATGTTAATAAACAGAAGCCAAAAGAAGGTGGAGGAAGGCCTGTTTTTGGTGGGGCATAGTCTTCCCTTAAAGTAGGGGTTCCTTTTTAAAAAAAAATTTGCCAAGAATATCTCTAGCAATCTGGCAGAAGCTCATGGACCTCTTCTAAGGATGTTTTTAATCCACAAATAAAATATACGGGCTTACAGAGGAAGTACATTTTTTTAGAGAGCTGTCAAATACTAAAAACAAATTGGGATGCAGTAACACATGTCCTTAGTTACTTAATTGCATTAACAAGATAATCCATTGGGTAAGTTAAGGTATAATTTTATTTTTTGAAGGCACATCAATGACGAGGCTGTTGTTGCTTAGCTTCGGGGGAGGCATTAAGCTGGGGTATGTTCTAGACGGATCATGCCCCGCGAGAAGGACACCAGGTGCTCGTGATTGTTTTGATGCTCCTAAGTGCGGAGGACCCCATTTTGCAAATGGAATGGCAGCTTCGTTATAGCTAGCTTCTTAAGGCAAGGGATCCCACTTTGGGGGCCCAGGACCACCAGGCACAGAGTTGTCCCAAGTAGGCCAGTTATGTCACCCCAGGTCTGTGGGCAGGGGACCCAGGTCTGGCAATCACTGTGGTTTGAAAGGAGTGATGGGTGCAGACTACATTCCAGATACCTGCACAACTGACGTGTGATATGAAATGTCTGTGAGCCTCTGTGGTGACCACATCCCGGGCTCTGTGACTCGACAGGGCACCCTTCACTCCTGATTGAAAGAAATGCTTGCTTTTAGTTAGAGGTAGGAAAATCAGGCATAATTGTGTACAAACCATCTAGGCTCATGAGAACCTTTAGTCGGGTCTCATCCTAATCCACCCTCCCCACTTTCCCCCTACCAGAGGCTCAAGCACTGGGGACCCCACTGACACTCCTGCCCTTGCTGACCCTTGTCCTGGAAATGGATAGTAGAGGTTTGACCACTAGTACTGCCAATCTTAGGAGCCAGCTCCGTGGAAGAGAGAGGAATAGTTTTCCATGGAGGTATGGAAAACTTCTCACCTTGAGAAGCCAACCAGCTATAAAACTGGAAGGGGCAATCAGACCATCTCATCCCACACTGTCATTATATGGCTGGGGACACTGAAGCCCAGAAAGGGGATGGGAGTTGCTCAAGGTCCCACAGCATATGGCCAGCAGGATGAAGGCTCAGTGCTGGCGAGGCTTATTGGCTGGCAGGGTTGAGAGAGGTTTCAGAGAGAGCTGCAGAGAAGCCTGGGGGCCCGGGCTTTCACCCTCCTTTAGATATTTTGGAGGCAGGTCAACTTTCAAATGATGCTGTCCTTCTCCCGTTCCTGAGGACTGCCGCTCTACACATTGTGTTTTCTCCCTGATACCCTTACAGGGACTGACTGGGGCCGTTACTGCCCGTGGCGCTTGTAAGAGATGAGGGGAGCTGGAGCTGGAGCTGTGGGGGTGGCGAGGGGAGGAGGGGTGGAGGTGATGGGCCCAGCCCAGCCCAATGGGAGCGGCAGCTGGAGCCAGCTGTTGCCTGTTTGTCATGCCCTCCTTCCAGACAGCCAACCACGTTTCTGGAGGAGGCTGTTGCCACCATGTCTCCTTGGCCCAGACTGCTGAGGAGGGTCTGCGAGACTTCGGTGAACCGTGTTGGGAGCCTGCCATGGCAGGCAAAGTGGAGAGAACTAGAGAGAAGTTTCTGGCTCTGCTGGAACTTGCCCTCCGCCTCTCTGAGCCGCCTGTGTTTCTGTTCAGGAACAGAGGCTCATCCCCTCCACCTTTGACCAAAGAGGGGGAAGGAGGGAGGTGGGGAGAGAGAACGAGAGAGAGAGAGAGAGAGAGAGAGAGAGAGAGAGAGAGAGATCGGACCGGGTGTGGAGTCATGGTGGGGCTCCTATAAACACAAGGTGTGTGTGTTACCAAAACTGTCATGCAGGCTCTGGGAGTTTTCAAGGATGACAAGGCTGGATGGGAAGGAGGGAGGGAGCCCTTTTCAGACTGAAGAGGGAAAGGGATCAGTAGCAGTCTGAGAACATTCTCGGAGGGAAAGCATGAGGCTAGTCATTCCGTCGAGGCGGTTCTGGGGAGGGGAGCCTGAGTACATAGCCGTGGGAGAGGCCCAGGGAGCACCTGACGTGGACCAGGAACTTTGACTCAGGGTCTAGGGGAGAAAGGGCAGAGAGCTCAGCATTCAGACTGAGCTGCTAACCCTGACCCCACCAGCCACTTCCAGAGGTGCTGCTGCTGGTTTGAGAGGGCCAGGCAGGGTGGGGGAGTGTGGATGGTCGGAGCAGGTTGTAGCCATTGACGAAGAGCAGCTCATGCTCAGCCGATGGCAGTTGTCATGTTCTAAGGACTGCTTATTGTCCCTCTGCTTCTGCAGTACAGGGTAGATCCATCTCAGGGTGCAGAGGGGGTTGGGAGTGATGGGGGCAGGTTTGTCCCTCCCTTTCCCTATCCTGGACCATTAGTGCTGCAGGGAACCAGTGGCTGCTGAGCTCTCGGAAAATTCTGTCTCCCATGTCTAGACACCAGAGCCAATATTCCCCACACCCTCTAGCAGCTCTTAACAGGTACCCTAGCCATTTCCTTATTTGTTTTAAATAAGCTTTGACTTTATTTCCCAGTATTCAGAGGAGAAAAATGAGAAAATTCAGAGAAGCAAAAAGAAGAAAATAAAAATTACCTATGATCTTACCACTTTGTGATAACTCATGTTAGCATCTTGGTGTGTGACCTCTCAGACCTTTCTCCTGATACAGTTTCATGAATTAAGGTTGTGGTTTGAACCTGCCTTGCGACCTGCTCTTTCTAGTCCTGTTTCTGAGATGTCTTTCTACATTGGTCAATATGATATTTTTAATGGCCATTTAACATTCCACATTAGAGGTGTCCCATAATTTATTCAACAGATCCCCTGTTGTTGTCTGGAAGTTGTTTCCAGTCTTTTGTTATAAACAACACTGCCCCGGTAGCCCATTTTTGCATACATCTTGAAGTGTTGATCTGGGAAAGAGCTCTTCAAGAGGATGCACAGCAGGCCTCATGTGGGGCAGAAGCTCTGCCTGTCGATGGTGTCGAGGTCGATGATTATGTTAATGTCAATTTCAGGGGGGGGTGGCCTGGTGCTTTCACTGGACCCTTGATCTGCTGAGAGCTCACCCAGTCTGGACTTCCCTGGCCTAATTTTGTGACATACATGGATAGACTGTCCTCTTGCATCCTGTTCCCATCCAGATTCTTTATACCCAAGCCTGACTTCCCTCTGCACCTGCCCCTGGTTCTCCCTCCGGTCTTCTACTTCTAGTTTGGAAGGCTTGGCCTGACCCGGTCACCTAGAACCCTCAGTCCTGACCTGGTCTGGAAGGGTAACCCCTTCCTAACTATCTTATTTTTGCCAGAGGAATGTAAACTCTAGGGATTTGGGGCTGCATCTTTATGTCTCCAAAGCACCAGCAGAGAGCCAGGCACACAGCAGGTTCTTGGCAAACGTGGTAGGTGGCACACCTGCCATCCGTCTCCAGCTGCAGGTTGAGCTGGCTCTCTCTGGGCCTCAGATTTTGCATCTGTACATACCATGGGGGTGAGGGCGGGCTAGGTTTCTTTCTTTCCTGGCTTTTCCCACCCCTTCCTTGAACACACACCCTGTCACCCCACAGGTCTTGGGTCCTGAGGCTGCCTGTTGACTATGGGTACAACAGCCAGCACAGCTCAGCAGACGGTCTCAGCCACTGCCCCCTTCGAGGGACTCCAGGGTGGCAGCACGATGGATGGGCGGCACGCAGGCAGCGTCCCCTCCTTCCAGACCACGAGCTTGCACAACAGTAAGGCCAAGTCCATCATCCCCAACAAGGTGGCTCCCGTCGTGATCACGTGAGTGGCAGGGGTAATGTTACCATGTCCCTGGAGGACATGACTAGGGGAGCTGCCCAGAGGGGTGGTGGCATGAAGTCTACAAATCACTTTCATGGATGAAGACACAGGGGCTCGGAGAGGTTGGGCAGAGACTGTCGTGGGTCTCTTAGCTTATGTTACTATATCCTTAGTGCCAGGGAGCGTGGAGAGGGCAGAGCGACTGGGGAAACACTCTTTAGAAAATAATTTTTGGCTGGACATTTTCAAAGGAAGTTTGTATACTTAGATGCATAAAATTTAGATTTTTTTCCCCACAACCAGTAATTATGGTTGGAAACTGAGGTTAACACCAGGCCATTAAAGGGCCTTGGGCTGAAAAAGCTGGAAGCTGTTGGTCAAATGTCCTAATTAGGTCCTTCGGGGACAGTCTCAGAGGAGGCTGAGGGTTTGTTCTGGCACCATAATTTGAGAGAGACCTGGATACACTGTGTGTGTCCAGAGGAAGAGGGTCAGAAAGGGGCCCTGAAACTGTGCCTGCCTTGAAGGCCCAGTGAATGAGTGGGTGCTGGGGTGCCCGAGGCCAGGAAGATGGAAGGGGCGTTGGATCTGTCTCCCAGGGAGTCAGAAAGCCTGGTCTTCCATTGAATCCGCCCACTGTTCTCCCTTGCCTCTGGGCCCCTCAGGACACAGAAAGTAGGACACAATGAGCTAAGAATGAAATATATTCCACACATAGAAGTTTGGCAAAGACCTAGCAGATGGGGCTTTCTGTGTAAGGAAACCTGAGGGTGAATGATAAATGTGGCCTGCTGGCTTTGGGGCCTGATGGGAAAATTATAATCATAATAAAGTACTGAGTTTCATAATGAGGGGAGATGTTATATAAAAGAGACTTAATATGTAGTCTGTCTACTAGAGATGACAAAACTAGGTTTGAGCCTTGAGGGCAGTATTGGAGACGTGTGTCCTGCCTTGCCTTGTGACCTGGGTGAATTCAGTCCCTTCCTGAGCCTCAGTTTCCTTATCAGGACATGGGAGATGATATTCAAAGTATTTAAGTACGTGGTGTGGCTCAGAAAAATGGCCTGCTGTAAAAATCTACCATAATGGTATTGTACCTGCCCCCTACAGCCAGCCATGAGTGCAGCACTCCTAGTGTGTTTGAGGTGGAAGGGACTTTAGAGATATCCAACACAGGGGCCAGCCAACTATATCCTGTAGGTCAAATACCGCCCCTCGTCTGTTTTTGTAAATAAAGCTTTATTAGAACACTGCCATTCCCATTTATTGACATACCGTCTGTGGATGCTTAACAGTTAAACTGCAGAGTTGAAGTTAGCTGCAACAGAGACTGTATGACCTGTATGACCTCGACTATTTATCATTCGTTCCTTGATATAGAAGGTTTGCTGACTCCTGATCAGATGCAAAAACTGACCTAGATACACAAACTGAGTTTCGGAGGGGTAAAGAGATTTATTCGCCCACCACAGGCCATGCGGTGCGATGGAGGCAGAGCTGGTAGCGAGAACCCAGGTCTCTTGACTCCTTGTCTAGTGCTCGCTGCCCCACCCATTCCAGCAGCCTGCCTTTCCTAGAGGCAATTCTGTTGCGAAGAGGATCAGACACCAGATCGCAAACTCTGGGAGGCAGTGTCTTATTCATTATTATAACCGGCACAGAAGCTTTTTGTGTTCTGAGTACACAGACCTCCTCCTGGTTTAGCATCTGCAGAAACCTGGATTTGTACCTGTGGGTTTTGTTTGAAATGGCCCAGTGTGGAGGTAGAATTACTCCGGGTAATCATAATTGTATTGATACGTTCTTATTGTGCCCAAGGCACTGGGTTAAGCACTCGCATTCATTAATGCATTGAATTCTCACAGCAGCCCTAGGAGGTGGGAATCACTGGAAGTGGAGCACTACAGAGAGCGTGAGTAACTCCAAAAGCACGGAGTTACCAAGTGGAGGTAGATTCCAGGCCACATGGCCCCAAAGGCTGTGTCTGGAATTGCCTCACTGTGCTGTGGGATTGTCAGTGTGGAGAATGTTCTCAGAGACGATCTGAAGGAACAAAGTAATCCCCGAATAGAAAAGCTTACAGAAGACAGAAACTTCTCACACATAAAAGTTCAAGAGGTGTACCAGTCTGATATGGCCACTTGACGATCAGCCAGGCTCCTCCTCTCTTGTTACTCCGCCATCATCGACATCTACTTCCTGCCATCACTTCTGGATGCTAGCCGAGGCGGAGAGAAAAATAGAAGGCTCACATCTTCCCTTTAAGGGAATGGCCCAGAAGTTGCACACATTACTTTTCCTCACATCCTATTGGCTGGAACTTAATCACATGACCATACTAGCTGCAAGGGTGTCTGGGAAATATAATCTTCAGATGAATGGCTCAGTCCTAATTCCAGGCTTCTATTGCTGATGAAGGGGAGAGTGGATATTGGGGTGCAAGGGGTGGTCTCTCCCACAAAGCGGTAGCCGCATGGGTGGGAGTTGGGGGCCCTGCTCTGGAGTCTGGTGAGGTTGGAGAGGACTCTGGCCACAAGGTTGCCTGACTCAGTCTCTCTCTGCCCCTGGCAGGTACAACTGCAAGGAGGAGTTCCAGATCCATGATGAGCTGCTCAAGTCCCATTACACTCTGGGCCGGCTCTCGGACACTACCCCTGAGCACTACCTGGTTCAGGTGAGGTCAGGTCCTCACCCTTTTGGCCTATCTCCTCCTGTCCTCCTGCCTCACAGGTTTGCTCCTTTATCTCTTCCTGCTTTACTGTCCCCGCCCCACCTCCTCCCAACCCCACTTCTTCTCACCCCTAGTTTCTTGAGGCCTGTTCCTCCTGCCTTGTGGAGCCCCTGCTCTTCTCTCTCCATCCCCTGCCCGGCCCCAGCCTTTTCACAGCCTCTCCTTCGGAGCACCAGGAGAACATAGATGGGGACAGAGACCCCTAGGCCCCAAATTGCTTCCTCTAGGCTGGGGATCTCCTTCTCCTTCTCTTTCAGAGTTTCAGGATTTCTTTGGCTTAACTCTCTCTTTCTCTCTTTCTCTCTCCTCTCTCCCTCTCTCCTTCTTTCTCTTTCTTTCTCTTTCTCTCTTTCTTTCCTTCCTTCCTTCCTTCCTTCCTTCCTTCCTTCCTTCCTTCCTTCCTTCCTCTCTCTCTCTCTCTTTCTCCCTCTCTCCCTCCCTCCCCCTTCCTTCCTTCCTTCCTTCCTTCCTTCCTTCCTTCCTTCCTTCCTTCCTTCCTTCCTTCCTTCTTTCCTTCCTTTCTTCTTTCCTTTTTTTTCTCTTAAATATTCCCTAGAAAGTAAAGTCCACAAGGACAGGTGACTTTTCATCGGTCCTGTTCACTGCTGCTACCCCAAGCCCCAGAATAGTGCTTAGGTGCTATGTAGGTGGTCAGTAAATAGTCAATGAGTGAATGACTATATGAATAATCATAATGATTAAACTGTATTTGCTGAAAGAGTAGCTGGGAATTTTTGGCATCTGGAGGAATTGATCCCACTTATCTGTGAGCAATGTCCGTGTAGTCCTACTGAAGGCAGGGGGATGGACAAGATGAACTCAGGGTTCTTTTTGTCCAGGAGAACTCTTCTGGTTTCCCGACTCTCTCCTTTTCCAAATGTTGTTTTTCTCTTTTCTCAGTAGTTATGGTATTCATTCACCCCACCTGGGAAGGGGAAAAACTTACCCATCCTCAGAACAGTAGGGCCCTAGGAAGCTAGCACAGTTTTCCTCTGGTTGATTCCTGCCGCCCCAGCTGTGACTCCCTACTCAGGCCCCTTCTCCATCCAGTTCCTCTGGGGGCAAGAGACATTTGCCTTCCTTCCAGGGAGCTTCAGGTTTGCTCTACAGCCAACTTCAGTTTCCTGCCCCTGCAGTGCCTCTCCCTGCTCTCCTTCTTCAAGGCCTGGCTCACATGCCACCTCCTACATGAAGCCTTCTCAGACTCCCCCTCAGGAAGAATTGTCTTTTCTTTTCCTATACTCTATGACAGCCTTCTCAGGATCACAGATGTCACGTATTTTCATCTGTTTTTTTCTTCCGTGAGCCTGCCGACAACTTGAGGACTGTGTTCCCCACTCAATCTCCCTGCTCCCCATCCCCTGGGGCCTGGGATAGAGCCCTGCCTGATGTCCCTGCGTCATCTGAGTGACCCCCTGTGGCTCTCCCATTGCTAGGGACGCTACTTCCTAGTGCGGGATGTTGCTGAGAAGATGGACGTGCTGGGCACTGTGCAGAGCTGTGGAGCCCCTAACTTCCGGCAGGTGCGGGGAGGGCTAACCGTATTTGGCATGGGACAGCCCAGCCTCTCGGGGTTCAGGCAGGTCCTCCAGAAACTCCAGAAGGATGGACACAAGGTAAGCAGGATCATTTCTCGGGCAGGGGCTAGCCTGCAAATCTGGAGAAAGGGATTCCTGGGAGGAGAAACTTCAGAGCCTCTGGAGGGGCCTGGCCACATGATGGGGAGGGCAGCTGGCGACCCGGACCAGGCCCTGTCAAGCCTTGAGTACCGTGATGGTCATTGTAGTCAGTGTGGGTGGGAGATTCTGGGCAAATGTTTGTTGCATTGTCCTGTGTGGACAGGGGAGCCCAAGGTCAGAAGCCCACTGTGAGGACCTCAGAGGAAGTGAGGAGGGTGACAGGGTGATAAGAGGGGCCAGGTCCTAATGGGAGAGCTCCGAGATGATGATCGCAGCTAATGCTTATATCTTCACGTCAGCCCTATGAGGGCGGGGCAGTTATTCTCCTATTTTATAGAGGAGGAATCAGGCTCAGAGAGGACAAGTGACATAGCTCGTGAGTGTTGTCCCAGGACCCCAACCCAGACACCTGGACTCCAGGTGGCTGCTTTTGAATGACTCCTCTCTCCTGGTGGGGTTTTGAGTGTCTCCAGGACAGAGGCTGAGGGTCCACTGTGATTTCAGGCTCATCATGGGCTCTCAGTGTCTGATTTGACCTGCAGTTAAGATGGAGAGTCTTTGAGTGAATCAGAGTGGGGTGGGGGATGTACGCTGTGCAAATCCCATTTTCTCAGCTTTCCTGCAGGTTCCTCCGGGGTGGGGTCTGCCCACCTATCTCCCTTAGTCTGTACCATGCACAGTGAATAAATGATTGCATGGTGGTAATGGGTGTTCATTTCTTCAGCTGATGCTTTTCAAGCACTTGATTTATACAGGACTCCATGCTAGGAATTGTGGGGATGTGAACATGACCAGGATATGATTCTACCTGTGAGGAATCTGTAGTCCATGAAAGGAGAAAAGATGTATTCGTGACAATGTAACTACAAAGCAGGAATTAACACCTTCAGATGAAGGACTTGAGAGGAAAGAGGGTCAGGAACAGGTAGCATTTGGGCTGAGCTGTGTTTCTTGGGTAAGATTCAGGTTGCAGGGACAGGATGGGGTGATGGGCCCTTCGGGAGGGGAACAGCCTGCTCAAAGGCCTGGAGGTGGAGCAGTGGAGCAGATGTCCATGTCCAGTAGTGGTGATGGCGTCCTTCCTCCTCGGGCTCCTGGCAGGAGTGCATCATCTTCTTGTGTGCGGGAGGAGCCCGTTGCTGTTTCTGCGTGCTTGATGAGGACTTCGCCCGTGCCCTACACACCTCGAGACAAGCAGAACCTTCATTGAAAAACCTCCAGGGCCTTGGACCTGGGGTCCAGGCAGAGAGCTTAGAGCTGGCCATCCGGAAAGAGGTGAGGGCCACTGGTATGGACGAGAGGCTCCTTCCGGGGCAGGCCTCAGCAGCGGAGTTGACACCCCAGCCCACAGCCCCGCTTGGCTCTCACCTGCCCACACTCATCCACTTTGCTGTCCTGCTTGGACGAGTGGCGGGCTACGAGGCCTGCTCACAGGCAGCCAGAGGAAGGGCTTCCCATTCCTGGCTCTGTTTGCCTCTGCTCCTTTTCCATCCTGCTTTTCTCCTTTGCATTCAGCATCCCTGTTTAGTAAGGGTCTGGTGGAGTGAAAAGAGCACTAGACTAGCAGTCTAAGACTGAAGTTCAGCCCTTTGTGAGCTGTGAGGTCTGGGTGTGAATCACTTCTCTCATGGCCTTTGTTTCTGGGGTTCCTCGTCCTCCTCCTCCACAAAGTTTGTCAAGGTCTCTGAGGCTGTTGACATATCGCAGAGGTGTTAACAGAGTGTGGGTGGTCACAGTGCCCCCGCCAGAGACTTTCATGGACAGGAGCTGAAGCTGCATTGTCCACTGGTCATCTCTCCATCTCCCGTCCAGTCTTCCTCTCTAGCTCCCAGGTTACCGAGCCTCATCCTGTCCTTCAGCCTGGTGGCTTAGCTAATTCCTGCTGCCCACTGGGCAGAGCCCTTCATACCTGACCCCGGTGTATAGGTTGCTGCCCTCAGGACATCCACGCATAGAGAGCATTCCTGGCCACGTAGTTCCCCTCTGGGGAAAAGCAGCCTGTCTGCTGCCTCTGTGTGGCCTAGCCACTCCAGAGCTTAGTCAGGAAGGCCAGGAGTGACCTGAAGGTCCATCATGGCCCTCTGGCCCTCACGCCTCCTTGTAGATCCACGACTTTGCCCAGCTGAGTGAGAGCAACATACCAGGTGTACCACAATACCGAGGACCTTCGTGGGGAGCCCACACTGTGGCCGTCCGGGGCGAGGATGATGTGCATGTGACTGAGGAGGTGTACAAGCGGCCCTCTTCCTGCAACCCACCTACCGGTAACGAGGGCCAGTTCTGCACAGGACCCCAGGGTGTTGGGCGTGTTGCTCTCTGGGCCTGTCCTCCACTGTGGCCTTCAGCCTCACCATCTGCAGGTGGGGCTGAGTTCCCCGTGCCTATCTCTCATAGGAATGCAGCAGGGAGGGATGCCCAGGGTGTGTGGCCTGCCTGATGGGCTGCTCCCCCTCACCTGGCAGGTACCACCGCCTGCCCTGCCTGAGCAAGGGCCCCCGCTGGAAGCCCATTTACTGATGCCTTGTCAGTGTATCCGGTGTAAGTGTGGGGGATAGCAGCGCGGGCAGTTGAGCAGAGCAGGCCTGGGAGACTGGGTCTGTGTCTAGGCCCTGTCTCCAAGGGGATGCTCAGAGTGGATGTGGCCTCTGGATTTCCTCAGAAGAGGTCCTCATTCTGTGTTGTGGATGGTGTTGAGTATGTCGGGTAAGTGTACGTGTGTGGGGGTGGTTGTGTGCGTATACGTCTGTGTATCTCTGTGTGTGTGGTGTGTGTTCACGTGTAGGGTGGGGTTGTGTGTGTTTGCGTGTGGATGGGTATTTGCATATCCTCTGATGACACAGCCCAGCACTTCCTGGAGTACTGGACTTGGCCCTGATTGGGCTGCTAACTTGCTGTGTGATCTTGGACAATTTCTTAACTTGCTAGACCTCAAGTTCCTCATTTCTTTATTGGAGCTAAAAATTCTTACCCTCTAGACTCTTCCACTGGTACTTGCTGAGTCCTATAGGTATTTCTCTTCCAACTCCTTCAGGGGGTCATCTTATTTAATTAATGTCTTATGGGGCTGTTAGATATGGCCTTGTCCCCTCTGAGTAGTTCTCGATTTCAGAGATAGTTAGTTTCTTGATCTCTTCCAGGGCCTGGGAAGGAGGCAGGGCCTGCACAACCTGGGGGCAGGTGGAGCAGGGGGCAGGTAGAGCAGACTGGGTTTTGGGGTTTGGTGAAAAAGGCTGAGCTGCCTATATGGCCCCATCTTGCTACAGGCTGTGGGGTGTGGTGGGCCTATGTCTTAACCCCCTACCCCTATTTGGTCCTTAGCCGGGGGATCTCTGGGTCACGCCGTTACATGATATTCATGGTTATGTTCCCAGGAGACTCCCAGCCTGCTGCTGCTCCGTGATACCCATGGGTCTCCCCCTGCTCTCCTCTTCAGCTGCCAGACAGGCTTGGGCAGGACCAACCTGGGCATGGTCCTGGGGACTCTCATCCTGTTTCACCACGGCGGGTCTGCCTCCAGGCCAGAGTGAGTGGCATGGGACCTGTTTCCTCAAGAAGCTGCCCCAGTATGCCGGGGACACCTCAGGAGCTCGGCCAGAGCTGCCAATGGGGCATCTCGGGTTCATTTTCTGGTTTGTCATAGACTTGCTGGGTGACCTGGAGAAAGTCGCTTGGCTTTTCTGGGCCTTAGTTTCCCCAGTGGGGAAAGCGCCCCTTGCCTCCCCCAACCTGATTTGAGAGGAAGACTCGGAACCTGTAGTCTGGCGCCTCTTAGTTGCTGTGTAAATGGGAGAGTGTCAGCAGCAGGGCCGGCCTAGAGGCCTGTGCGAGTGCTGATTACGCTACTGCCCCCTTCCTTGTCAGGGCTGGTCCCCTGAAGACCAAGCCACTGCCCATGGAGCAACTCCAGGTGATCCAGAGCTTTCTCCATGTGGTGCCCCAGGGAAGGAAGATGGTGGAGGAGGTGAGCAAGGGGGCTGAGCAAGGAGCTGGGGCAGGGGCAGCGGACTCCCCTCACTGGTGGGGTTTCTTCCTTCCCTGTTACCCCTGCCTGCTTTCTTGGCTAATCATTCTGTCTCTCTCCTCTCTTCTCTCTCCCCATCTTATCTTTCCTTGGCTCTGCTCCCTCCCTTCCTGCTGCTGTCCCCTCTTCCCTGCCTTGGTCCTTGGCATCAGGTGGACAGAGCCATCACTGCCTGTGCTGAGTTGCATGACCTAAAGGAAGTAGTCTTAGAAAACCAGAGGAAGCTGGAAGGCATCCGGTCGGAGAGCCCAGACCAGGTGAGGCATGGAGAGCCTCTGCTTATGCATAAACCTTGCAGCCTCATTTGTTAAGCCTGTTGACTGGCTTCTTTCAGGTTGACTTTTCCTGGTTGCTTCTCCCACAAGAAGAGTGGCTTTCAGAGGAAGGGGAGATAGGGGAGCTCGGCCTGCAGGAAGGATGGATGAGGAAGAAGGGAGGTTTACTTTCCTTGATCAGGTCCCCTCACTGCAGAATAAACAGGACAGAGGAAGGGGCTGCTGATGGGGTGCTAGGGCCTCTGGATCCAGATATTTTCCAGACCGCTCATGGCTGGGAATAAAACCCATGATGTTTCTTTGGGAAGGCCGGGGCTTGGTCCAGCTTACTGCTTCTGGAAGAGCGATGGGTTCTGGGCTGTTTCAGCAGGGCTGTCCCCATGCTCTGGGGAGAGGAGGTTGGCTTGACAGTGTTTGCACACAGTGCATGGAAAGAATCTAAAGCCTGCGGAGCCTTTTTAGTCTTTAAAACGTTAAAAACATCTTCCACAAGCGATGCCACACGTGGAAAATTGAGAAATTAGAGAAGGAAAAATTCACTCATGATCCCAGCACAGCTGCTGTGAGCACTCGGGGCTGGCTTCCCTCACCCTTTTTCATTTTATGATGTTCTTGGGTAGGTTGTCCCAGCATGTGGTTTGCATCATGCTCGCTTTGTTTTGTCCTTTCCATGTCCATACCTGATTGTTGTCACTGAGATTCTTTCTGGCCGTGGAACTTAAGCCCATCGCGTGGTTCGGCAGCCATCACTGGCCTGATCGGTTAGGCGCGTGGGCGTGGGGATATGGGCAACCTGCTTACCTGCTCTGTGCCCCAAGTTTCCCCACTTGCAAAATGGGGCCAGTAATGATCATGACCCCATAGGAAGGTTGTGAGGAGTAGGTCAGATACGATCCATAAAGCACTTGGAACGGGGCCTGACAGAGAGCAGGTGTCCCTGGCATGTCGCCTGCCATGATTTACTAAACAGGCCCCTTTTTGTTAGCTAGTTGAGTCACTCCCAGCTCCTCATCAGTGTAAACGCTTTTACGATGAGCAGCTTCATGAAAATGACCTTTTATGCCTTTAGTATCTTTTCCCTTAGTCTATTTGGCTTAGGGGCTGGCACGCTCTAGCCCATCGGCCAAATTCAGTCCGCCACCTGTGTTTGTAAATAACTTTTATTGGGACATGGTCTCGCCCATTCTTGTATGTGCTGTCTGTGCCTCTCTTATGTTGCAGTGGCCAAGTTGAACAGTTCAAACAGAGACCATGTAGCCTGCAAACCTAAATACTTACTGTTTGGCCTTTTATAGAAATAAAAGTTTGCTGGCCTGGATTCCCAAAGATGGAATTAAACTTCATCAAAGGGCATGACCTCTCCTTTGAGCCTATACCAATCTACCTTGCCCTCTGGAGGGTGGTACTGACCCAGCAGGAGAACCCCAACATCCAAAGGCTGAGAGAGGGATGCTAGGGACTAATCTCCTCTCTGACCCCCACCCCCACCCCCCGCCATCAGAGAGTCCTGGGCTGGGTTAACACACTTGTTTGGGGACCCAGCTCTGTTTGCCATCAGCTGTGTGACTTTGAGCAAGTCACCTCATTTCTCTGAATCCAGTTTCCCCCCGTAAAGTAGTGGTAATGATTACAGCCCCTTGGAGCACTGTCGTGAGAGTCTTTTCGTTTTCTCGCAGGGAGGGACATAGGCTTAGGGAGGTGAGGTCCCTTGGCTCAGGGGAGGGTGTTGATATACTTGCTCCTTGAACACAGAGGGTGCGCCACCCTGTGTGGTGGGTGATGTTGGAGCAAAGTGGAGAGGCCCCAGCCTGTCTCTGGGCTCAGAGCCTGAGGGGAGGCAACCCCTATGCCGAGGATTGTAGCACCTGCTATATGGTTGCCACAGCTATCCCTGCACCAGGACTCACCTGCTACAAATGGGGTAGATTAGATGCTTGGAAGACTTTCAGCCTAGGAGAACTGCGTCATGACAAGAGGGGAAGATTGTCTTCTGGGGATTCTCAGGCTTAACGCCTGCCCTTCCTGGAGTGGGGACTGGGTGACCACAGTAGCGCCATGTTTACATCCCGGCCCTCTCTTCCTTTCCCTTTCTCTCAGGGAAGTGGCAGGCGGCACAGTGTCTGGCAGAGGGCGCTGTGGAGCCTGGAACGATACTTCTACCTGATCCTGTTTAACTACTATCTCCATGAGCAGGTGGGGCTGGGGGAGGAGCGGACCCATGCCCCTTCTCCCAGAACCTGTCCAGCCTCCCCACCACAGAGACAGGAGTGGGGTCATAGGGGATCCCTGTGGAGCTGGGGAGGAGAGTGGAGTCATGTGTGTTGGTTCTTGAGGAACTTGGGTGTGGGGGAGGCAAAGAAAGACCCAGATAGAGGGGTAGTCTGTGTCAGTTCGGGCAAAGCGGGACCCACTTCTTTTCACTGGGCCCTAGTCTCTGTACCCTTAGCTAGGGCATCGGGGTCCAGAAGGATCTTGCTTCAGACATCCTGGTCCTAGCTTCCCACCTTCTCATCCCCGCCCAGGGCCACCATGGATGTCTCTGGGGGCTCCCCCACCACAGGGCAGACTGGGTGAGTTCAGGATGGCACTGTGCCCCTGAATCCCTGTCTCTCTCTGCCTTGGGCTGCAGTACCCGCTGGCCTTTGCCCTCAGTTTTAGCCGCTGGCTGTGTGCCCATCCTGAGCTGTACCGCTTGCCTGTGACACTGAGCTCTGCAGGGCCTTTGGCTCCTGGGGACTTCATCTCCAAGGGCTTTCTGGTGAGTATGGCTGGCCGTCTGGGGGAGTGGGGACGTGTGGGGGCTGGCCCCTGATTCCTATGGGGTTGGGTCGAGCGTCGTCCTCACAGGAGGCAGAGGAGCAGGTGCAGCTTTGGCCACTGTTCTAGTCCCCTCTCCTCAGTCTCAAACCCAAGTGTTCTGGGCAGGGAGTCAGGAGACCGGGTTCTAGTGTTTTTGCCACCAGCTTCTCATCTTCGAGCCTCAGTTTTCTCATCCAGAGAGTGGGCGCCATCGCTCTTCTCCTTGCCGGGGCAGTGATGAAGCTCCGAGTGTACAGAAGTGCTCTCCAAACTGTGAAGTGTGGTCCTGCCCCTCCTTCGCTTCCCTTGGGCTGGCTCTGGACCTCTCAGGGACTGCTGTGGGTCCCAGGCTTGCTGCTCTCCCCACAGGGGGCGGACGATCTCATCTCCCTAGATGCACTCAGCACTGTCAAAGAGATGGACGTGGCCAACTTCCGGAGGGTGTCCCGAATGCCCATCTATGGCACAGCCCAGCCGAGTGCCAAGGTGACCACCCCAGGGGGCCTGGGTCCACTATTGGGGTGGCAGCAGTGGGGGGGGGGAGGTTGGTTGAGCTTTTTTGCCGACCTTTCTCCTGTCCCCCAGGCCCTGGGGAGTATCTTGGCCTACCTGACTGATGCCAAGAGGAAGCTGCGGCAGGTTGTTTGGGTCAACCTGAGGGAGGAGGCTGTGCTGGAGTGTGATGGGCACACCCACAGCCTGAGGCAGCCTGGGCCCCCCATGACCGCTGACCAACTGGAGGTGAGGCCCTTCTGCCTCCTACATACCCCTATCTTGGAGGTCTTCTGGGGAACTGGCTTGGGAGGGTCTTTAGAAGGTCTTGTATTCCTATGGTACAGAAGGAGAAACTGAAGCCCCAAGGGGAACAGACTGATTGCGGCCACTTGTCTGCCTCTGGGTCTGGTTGTGACCCCTGAGGCTCAGGAAGGGGCAGGCATGGGCCTGGAAGCCAGGACTGGCCCTGGCCGTAGTGGGCTCTAGTCTTTCAGGGCTGGCCTGGAGGTTGCCTCAGCAGCCCGTGCCCTCTGTCGCACCCTCCCCTAGAACCTGGAGGCCAGCTGAAGGCCCACCTGAGCATGCCTCCCCCAGGAGCGGAGGGCCCACGGACTCACAGCTTCCAGACGTGCCTCACCACGCAGGAGTCTTTAGCCAGCACCACGGGGCCTGCCCTGGTCTCACCTACCACCGCATCCCCATGCCAGACTTCTGTGCCCCCGTGAGGAGGTGAGGGGGCCAGGCAGGCGAGGACTTAGGAGAAAGAGGAGCTCCCCCCGCCCCCCGGCCTGGGTCTTGGCTGTGGACACAGCTCTGCTGAGGGACTGGGAGCTTATTCCACAAGGGTTCAGCTTTGGCTCAGGGGGTTTATCCACCTCCCTTCCAAGCTTGGTGTTTGCGTGCGTGTGTGTGCATGCGTGTACAGATGTGTGTTTATTATGTATTGTAGGTGTGTGGGGTGGGGCATGGCTGTGGTGTTTGTGTGTATGTGTGTCTGTTGCGGGACTGTTTGGAGTGGGTGTCATCGTGGAGTGTGTATATGTGTGCGGTGCATGTTTTTTATGGTGTCTATGATGTATGTTTTGTCTGGGGGACAAGCATGCGAACGTGTCTTTTGGGAGTTGCGTGGTCTAGTATGTGGATGGGGTTTGTGGAGGAGGGTGTCGGGGGACGCCGTGTGTGCTTGCTGTGTATCATGTGTGAGTTGTTGTGTGCCTGTATGATTTGTCGGTTGTTTGGGTGACGTGTCTGTGTGGGTCTGTGCGGGGCGCGTGCAGGGCCTGTGATGTGTGCTCCCTGTGATGTGTGGTGAGCAAGCTTGGATTTCCTGCCTCACTTTGCTCTGTGGGTCTGGTACCTGTAGTTTGCTGCCCCCTGGTGGCCGCACACTGCAGTGGTCACCGCTGCGTGGTGAGACCACCCTGGAGCTGGGGCCATCTCAAGCTGGCAGTAGAGTGAGGAGGTCCACGGATCGCCTGGGGGCGCAGCACACGGGAGTGTGTGTGCATGCGCTTGTTCTGCCTTGTGGATGGTGGCAACAGGAGGCCCAGGTGTGTGCGTGCCTCTGCTCAAGCGTCCTGGTCCTGGGGTGGTCGCGCTGTGCACGGGGCTGGGGCAGCGAGTTGAGGTGAGCCTGACACAGATCCTGGCACGGGGCGAGCGCTCCCTTTGTGGGGTGAGCTGCCTCTGGAGCCTGTGCAGCCAGGAGCACCCACTGACTCAGACCTTGGTCTCCCCACCTAGGATTTTGACCGGCTGCTCGAGGTCCTGCGGGCTGCCCTTGCTAAGGATGCAGGCACTGGCTTCGTGTTCAGCTGCCTCAGTGGCCAGGGCCGAACCACGACCGCCATGGTGGTGGCTGTGCTCGCCTTCTGGCACATCAGAGTACGTGAGGCGTCTTGTGTGAGGGCAGGGTGTCTGCCCAGGCGCTCGGTCCCTGGGGACACTGGCTGTGCCAGGAGGGCGTGGGGGGTGGAAATTGTGCCTGGGTGGTCTCAGAGCCCCCTTTCATTAGTCCTGGGCAGAGGGCTGGCAGACCCCTGGCCAGGGGCTCCTGGCATGAGGGAGAGGGTGTAGCCTGGGAGGTGTGTTCCCATCTCACCAGCTGTCCTCCCTCAGGGCTTCCCCGAGGTGGGCGAGGAGGAGCTCGTGAGTGTGCCCGATGCCAAATTCACCATGGGGAGTTTGAGGTGAGCATGCCCAGTGCGGTCCCCAGGGGACACCCGGGGGAGGGGAGAGGGCAAGTCCTGCTGGCAGGTCTGGGGGGATCTCCAAGCTCTCCTCCATGCTGTTGCCTTCTTCTCCCTCATCACGTCAGGGCTTCTCTGTTCCCATTTTACAGATGAGCAAACCAAGGCATGGGGCAGCTGGGCTCTGGGGTCCTGGCAGGTGACCATTGGAGATGGGGGGCCTAGACCCCTCTCACCCTGCCTAACCCTGCTACTGGGCTACTGTGTAGCCTGGGGAGTCTTTTGGCCACCAGCCTGTCTGGAAGGCATTGACGGCCCCCTCATAGGCAGCTGGGACCTGGCTATGGTTGGTGACCTTGGAGCAGGGCACCGGTGCCTCACGCCCACCCCCATCTCAGGAGGGCCCTGGGTGGAATTAGTCACCCATGTATCATGTGCCTGCCACATGTCGTCTTCCCAGACACCTTGCAAGTAGGTGGCAAAGTCTTCCCCTTATAGATGAGGAATACAGAACTCAGAGTCGGCACTCATCTGCTTCGTGTCAGTGTTGTGGTTGGCTCCTGCCTACCTGGCCAGCCTCACCAGGTGCCCCTGCTTGCTGTCCTGCCGGCCCGGCTGTCATGCAGGTCCTCAAACTCACCAAGCTCTTTCAGCTTCCAGGCCTTTGCCTACGCCGTTCGCTTACCGTGGACCTCTTCTCTCTTCCTTCTCCTGGCTGCTTTGCTGATTTTTTTCTTTTTTCTTTTATAGTGGTAAAATATACATAGCATAAAATGTACTATTTTAACCATTTTTAAGTGTACAGTTCTGCGGCATTAAGTACATTCTCACTGTTGTACAACCATCACCACTCTCCATCTCCAGAACTTTTCCATCATCCCAAACTGATTGTACCCATTAGCCAATAACTTCCATTCCCTCCTCCCTTTAGTCTCTGATAACCACTCTTCTGTTTTCTATCTGTGTGAATTTGACTATTCTACACACTACATATAAGTAGCATCACACAATATAGTACTTGTAATAAATACGTGTTTTGTATTTGGTGTATTTCACTTAAGATAATATCTTCAAGGTTCGTCCATGTTGAGCATATATTTCACTCTTTTCAAAGACTGAATAATGTTCTATATAAATACGTATGTGTGTGTGTGTATCCATTTATCTGTTGATGGACATGGGTTATTTTCACCTTTCGGCTGTGAGTAATGCTGCTATGAACAGTGTACAAATAATCTATCTGTTCAATTCCGTAAGTGGAGTTGCTGGGCGGTAAGCCTGTATTTAATTTCTGAGGAGCTGCCGTATGTTTTTCGTAGTGGCTGCACCACTGTATATGTCTACCAGCAAGCCACAAGTGTTCCGGTTTCTCTACATCCTTGCCAACACTTTTGTAGTTTTCTGTTTTTTTCTTTTTTTTCTTTTTTTAATAATAGCTATTTTACCAGTTATGAAGTGGCATCTCATTATGGTTTTGATTTGCATTTCCCTAATGACTAATGATGTTGAGCATCTTTTCATGTGCTGTTTAGCCATTTGTATATGGTCTTGGAGAAATGTCTGTTAAGTTCTTTGTCCATTTTTGATTTGGATTGTTTTGTTTTTGAGTTTTAGGAATTCTTTATATATTCCCCAGTCCAGTGGGGGAACATCCAATAGCGTGTGAAGAGTGCTGGAATAGACCTTGGCTCTGAGGGCTGAGGGTGCAGGTGGGGAACCCAGCAGGGGAGCCCAGGAGGGCTTCATGGAGGAAGTGATATTTGAGTGCATTTTAGAAAGATGAATGAATCCACTGGGTGAGAGGGAGACATGTGCAGAGGAGATCAAGTGTGCAAAGTTAGGAGTCTGGAAAGGTCACGAGCTGTTTAAGGCTGTGATTGGCCAGAATGAAAGGAAGTGATCTCTAGGTGGAGGGATCTACATTGTGAGGGCCCTGGAGGGTCATACTATGTATTTGACCTTAACCTTGAGGCCAGCAGAAAGGTAGAAGAGTTGTGATCAGACTCTCATTCTGTGGGGCCCATAGTGTGGAGGGGGGAGTGGAGAGGAGAGACAGGGCTTGAGTGAGGAGGGGGCTGCTTGGCAGGAAGGAGCGGCCCAGTTTCCATCGGTAGGTCTTGGGGACCACTAACCATGGGGTTAAATGGTACTCAGGATGACCTTTGGACTTCTGGCTAGTAGTGACAGCCAAGGAGATAGAGAATTCATGGGGGAAAGCAACTTAGGGGAGAGGCTAGGAGTTCAATTCATTGAGTTTGAAAAACCTGCAGCTTTTTGCCTGGGGAGTTCTCTGTGGGACATAGTTCTAACCCTGTGCCTCCCTGGGGACCCATCTGTGGTCTGCCCTCCTCTCAAGCTTGGTGTTGGTCCAGATCCCAGGTCCAGGGTGTCGGCTGGGCTGCAGCCTCTCCCCGTGCCTGAGCCAGGTTAGCCGAGTCCTCCCAGGCTATGGGTCCTCTCTTCCTCCTAGGCTGTAACTCCACCCCTGCTGGTGTGCCAGTCCTGGGTGGGTCCTTCCTGAGAAGCACTGGAGGGCAGGAGAGCCCCCTCCCCAGGATAGTCCCGCTATGGACCCACCTGTGGAGGTGGGGACAGTGGGCTGTGTGTATAGGCAGCGGCCAGATTGAGAGAAGAATTAGGTCGGGCTTCTGGCCTTTTGTTCATTTAGCAGCTGTCCATGGGTGCTACTCGGTGGAAGGGCCTCACTCTCAGGGGTCAGGGAGCTTCCTGTCTGGTGGGAAGCGGATGTGAAACAAGTGAGCACATGGGTGGATGAGCAGGTGCCCTTGTCTGTGGGGCTGTGAAAGGACTGTGCAGGGTGTTGGGGGTGCACTGAGGGTCTCCAGGAAGGCATTGTCCTGAGGGGAGGCTTATGAGTGAGGCTGGAGGCAGGTGGGGTCAGACAGTGTGGGGCCTTGTAGACCTGGGAAGCTATCAGATATATGTTGAGTGCAAGGGAGCCATAAAGAGATTGAAGCCAGGGATCCTAAAAATGGGACTCGCTCACATTTGTATTCTCATTAAGCCCTCTCTGGCTCCCAGGGAGGAGGTGGGGCTGATGCAGTGGAGATGAGAGGGGATGGGACCTGGATTGGTGCTGACTATGGGGGTACAGGGTGGAGAGATGCGTAGGGGGATCCACAGGGAGTGGTTGAGAGGAATGATGGGGAAGAGGCCTGCCCCACAGAGCGACCTGCACAGGCCTGTCTTCCCAGGAATAAAGGGGGCTTACATCAGGTGAGTGGTGTCCACACTGGGTTCCCCATAGCTGGGTGTCCCTGGAGTGCTGTGGGGTGAAAACAGAGTCCCCACTTAGGCTCATCATACACCCTACCTCACCCCACCAGCCCCAGTTACACAACTGTCTGTTTTCTAGAGTTCTCGATAAGGTTTTGTTTGAAGCAAGGTTTCTACTGCTTAAAAAAACAAACACTTAGGAGCCCCAGCCTCAGATATCCAGGAACCGCCTTGTTCCCCACCCCAAAGGCAGGCAGGGCTCTGTGGTCAGGGCCTGGGCCTTGAGGCCGGCATGGCCCTTGGTGTGGGGTAGGCCTGTTCCTGAGGCCCCACCTGCCCACCTTGGTTTTCTCTCTGCTTAGCTCTACTCCTCTGGCCCCAGGTGGTGATGAAGGTGGTGCAGCTGCTGCCTGATGGGCACCGTGTGAAGAAGGAGGTGGACGCAGCTCTGGACACAGTCAGTGAGACCATGACGCCCATGCACTACCACCTGCGGGAAATCATCATCTGCACCTACCGCCAGGTGAGCCCCACCCCTGATCCAGGTGCACAGCCCAGGGTGTGGCCACCATGGGTGTGAGGTGGCTGGGGGTCCCGTGGGACCCTCAAGGGCTCTTGGTCATTTCTCTTCCTTCTGGAAGTGGAGGTGATCCCTGAAATGGAAACACATCCAGCCCCAACTCTCCCTGGCTTGGTTCTGGAGTGCAGGGTGGGGTGTGCATGGGGTGATGTTCAGAATATTTAAGAGCTGCTGCGGCCCTGGGGCCCATCCAGGATGAAAGCCTGTCCTAGATCCCCGTGCCAGGCTTTAACCGTCCAATTTCTGTCACGGGGAGCCTGGAGGTCCTGGGCAGGAGCCAGCTGGTAGGTGGGGCCACTCTGTGGTCCCTGAGAGTGTGTTTGATAAATGGCAGGGCAGCAGTTCAGTGGTTCAACAGCTGATGCTGCCGAGGGACTGAGCATTCGATTATAAAAATCAGGTTTCCATAAAAGTCCAGATTTTATGTAAAAATTCAAGATTTTCATCTTATCTAAAAAAATGTGTCCTCTAGTCAGCCATGGTCCCCACCATTCTGCCACACATGCCCTCCTGACCAGTCGTGTAACCTGCCAGGCATTAGATTTTGTGGCCTCTGGGCTCTGTGTGGAGCACACTGACCGGCCTGATTCTGTGCTTCTCTGGCCTGGTGCATTAGGTTGGCTGTTGGGGCAAAGGAGGGTGCTGGAACAGGAAGGGGCAGCGGTGGGGAGGACGGGGCGCTTCAAGGATACTGTGCCTGGCGTGAGTGTGGAACACCCCCATGGTGCCAACCTTTTGTTTTCTGCTTTTGTTCATCAATTCCCAAAGACAGCTTTTGCCTGTGGCCCCTGCAGAGAAGGGGCTGCTTGAAGCCAGGCCCATGCTCTCCCTGAACCCAGGCAGGCCTTGGTGAAATGGCTGATCCAGGCCAACCTTTGCTTAAGGTTATGGATCAGACCGTGATTGGGGCAACAGGTTAGGTGCTTTGCCTGGAGGCAGGGCATCTGGGGTCAGGCTATGCCCAAGGCCAGCTGTCAGTTGGAAGGGCTGTCACATATTGAGGTAGGAAGGGTGGTTAAGAGTTTCAGAAAAAGGACTTTACTGAACTCCAGAAGATGGACTAGTTTTCCCCAGGGCCTGCAGCTGGATTTTATCCCCCTTTGAATTACCTTTGGGTCCCACTCACAGTGGTCTTGTGTGCTGCCAGGTGACAGCAGCGGACTACAGAACCGTACTGCTTTCAGAGGAATACAGCGAGGGCAGAGCACTGAGACTTCCAGTTCTTGCTGTAGCTATGTAGCTGGAGCCCAAGTCATTGAAAAGGGATCTAACTTGGCTTCACAGCATCATAAGTCCCCTACCCCACACAGGTCACAGTCCGTTAGAGTCCCCTTTCCTCACATCCCCTTTATTCCAGTCCTGCTAGCCCTTAAGTGTCTTCAGGCATTCTAGGTATCTCACCCCACCCCCACCCCCGCACCCAAAGCTGATAGGCCACCCCTCCTCTGAGCTCTGCAGCCATGGATGTCCTTTGCGAGGCACAAAAGGACATGGAGTATTTAAAGGGGTATGAGCTACGGGGAGAGAGGAGAGGTCCCACAGAGCCAAGCTTGAAAATCCCAATATAGTGAGAGCCCAGGAAGGCGCTTCAGGTGGGAGAGACTGCATGGGCTAAGGCCAGGAGGCTGAAAGGTGTAACGTGAGCTAGAGACAGTGAAGGTGCTTTTGTGCTCACAAACATGGTTGTGTTGGGAGCTGTCAGGAGATTAGGTTGGATGGGAAGGTTGGCTCTGCTCCATTGGCAGTAGTGAGGGAAGGGTGGTGTGGTTGGGGCTACGCTCAACAGTGGTTACTCTGGCTGCCTTCGGGGTGTAGAATGTTCTAATGAGGAGGGAAGAAGCAGAGCCAAGGGAGGGTCCTCACCTTCTCCCTCCTGGCCCACCTACCCCATTCCAGAGGCCAGGATGGTGCTGACCTTCGCAGTGGGAGGATGGGGATCCCTCGTGGCCATAGTGGCTTTGGCAGGGGCGCAGCAGGATGGTGGTGCAGTAGCAAGATGTAGAGTCATTCCCCACAATAGCCACCAGGTGGCCCCAGTGAGCTGAGAGGCAAACTCTCAAAGATGCTGGCTGACCAGCAGAGGGGCCTGAGAAACCCTCTAAGCCAGTCCTTCTTGCCCTGGCTGCACAATAGATTCATCTGGGAGCTTTAAACACCCATGCCTGAACTCCATCCTCAGAGAGTCTGATTTAGTTGGTCTGCTGGGGGGCCAGGTCATGGGTCTTTTCTTTTTTTTTTTTAACATTCCCTAGATGATTCCAACGTACAGTCAAGTTTGAGAACCGTGTCCTATAAGCAGGGGTCCCCTACTTTAGTGAGCTTCAGTTTCTCCTGGAGACTTATTAAAAGCATGTTGCTGAGTCCCACCCTGGGTTTTTGATTCTGTAGGTCTGGTTATCTAGCAGGCTCCTAGATGATGCTGATGCTTCTGGTTGGGTACCACACTTGTCAATTTCTGCAGACAAGCCAGCCGAGATTTTATAGGGATTGCTTTGCATGTGTAAATAAATTGGGGGAGTATTGCCATCTTAACAATAGTCACTCTTCTGATCAATGAACTTATGATGTCTTTTCATTTATTTAGGTATTCTTTAATTTCTTACATGTTTTATAGTTTCTAGAGTGTAAGTTTTACACTTCTGTTATCTTTATTATTATTTTATTATATTTGCTATTATAAATGGAATTGATTTCCTTATTTCACTTTTTAGCTTGTTCATTGCTACTGTATAGAAATATAGTTGATGGTTGTGTATTGGTCTTCTGTCTTGCAACCTTACTAAACTTGTTTAATAGCTCTAAGACTTTTTTGTTTTTGTGAATTCCTCAGATTTTTTTTACATACAAGATCATGTCATCTACAAATAGAAGTAGTTTTATTTTTTCCTTTCTAATGTGAATGCCTTTTATTTATTTTTCTTGTCTAATTGCCCCAGCAAGATCTTCGAGTACTATGTTGAACAGAAGTGAGGAGTGGCAAAACAGACATCCGTGTCTTGTTTCTGACCTTTGGGGGCAAGCTTTCAGTCTTTCACCATGAAGTATGATGCTAGCCGTGGGTTTTGCATAGACAGCCTTTGTCAGGTAGAGGAAGTTACCTTCCATTCCTAGTTTGTTTTTTATGAGTAAATGTTAAATGTTTTTAAATGCTTTTTCTGTGTCTATTGCGATGATTATTTAGTTTTTGCCTTTTTTCTCTCGGTGTAGTGTATTATGTTAATTGATTTTTGGATTTTAAACTTATCTTAGATTCTTGGGTTAAATCCTACTTGATCAGGATGAATGATCTTTATATATTTCTGCATTTGGCTTGTTGAAGATTTTTGCATCAGACTCGTAAGAGCTATTGATCTGCACTTTTTCTTATGATGTCTTTGGTTGGTATTAGGGTAATAATATTGGCCTCGTAGCATGTTACCCTCTCACTTTTACAGATGAGGAGACTGAAGCATAGAGAGGAAGAAAGTTATCACAAGTGTATTAGTCAGCGTGGGCTGGCATAACAAAATGCCACAGGCCGCACAGCTTAAACAACAGGAATTCATTTTCTCACAGTTCTGGAGGCTGGAAAGTTCAAGATCAAGGTTAGAGCTGATTTCTAGTGAGGGCTCGTATACAGCTGCCTTCTCACTATGTCCTCACATGGCCTTTCCTCCGTGGGTGTGTGTGGACAGAAAGAGAGAGGGTAAGAGAGGGTAAGAGGGTGGGGCTCTCTGGTATTTCTTATTATAAGGACACTAATCTTAGAGGTCATCTGATCATGAACTCCTGGAAGTGCCATTAGAAAACAAAGAATTAAAAGTGACCTCAATCTCATTTGGGATTTCACAGACCAATTTAAAAAAGGGAAGGTCCTTTCTAGGGTTGCCAGTGTGTAACCTTGTTAAATGTGTCCGTTTTAAAGAAAAGAGGAAAGAAATAAGCAAAAATTACAAAACCTATATGGTTGGCATTGCATAAAAGAAGGGATATTTTAGCACCAGAAAAGTAGAGTGGGTATTACATCAGACTAGAGGACAGTCCTTGAAAAGTTTTATATTTCTAAATTCCTGTGGACCTGTGAAACTGGTCACGGACTAGGATTTGGGAATCATAGCTTTTGGCGATGAGGTCACTGTCTTCTTTAAGCAGAAAGGCAGAATGCCTCCTCCAAGATCATCCTGCACTCACCCGGCCTGGCTGGCGAGTCAGTATCCTGCCTAAGGCCACAGTGATCTAAGCTGCCCCAGCTGCCTTGAGTAGAAGGGGCATTTGGCCAACTCAGCGTGTGTGTGTGGACTTTATTACGGCTGACATGGCCCAGCATCAACCCCTATGTAGATGGGAAGGAAATAGCTTAGATTGTTCCAGGCCGACAGGTGGCAGAAACATGGATATGGGAGTTGGAGGGAGCCGGGTTCCGACAGTAATATCCTTATCTTCTCTGACCACCATGTTCCCACCTACCACTTCCCTGGCAGGGCTGTGTGTGGGAAGCACACGAGGGACTAGAAGCACAGACCTCGGCTGATGCACAGTAAATGCTCAACACGTGGGAAGGTTCCCATAATCATTGTAGGGCGGGTGTCCTGTGATATTCCTATGAGCTTCAAAACCCCTGTGCGGACCCAAAGATTTAGTGCTAAAGGGACTTAGAGAGCACATGACCCCTTTCTTTACAGATGAGCAGGAGAGTGGGGTGCTCAGGTCCCTCAGCTGCTGGCAGAGCAGGAATGAGGGGCAAAGGTCCTCACTTCCAGCCTGAGCCCCTGCCCTGAGCACGCTGCCTCTGACCTGAGGTCTCAGTCAGTCCATACTGCCCTAGTGGGCTGAGGCTCCAGAAAGCAGCTGCTTCCTCTACCCTTTCCTTCTGATGAACTGACCCCTCTGGAAATTGGCAGCTGCGTCTCATCCCTGGTATCTGGCTGTTTATTTATTAAACCCCTGCCCTCTGGTTTCAAACTGGAAGTCCCCAGGGGCTTTCCAGTTGTCTGCTCAGAGCAGGCTTGGGTGCTGGGTGTGCAGGTGACACTTGTTTGTCTGGTTGGCACCCCAGACCTCTGAACGGACATGGATCTGAAACCAGGCTCGAGCGGAGTTTATCATTCCATTAGCTCATTTGCCTAGGAACATTCCAGGCCCACTCCACATTCTGCTTATCTGAAGTTTTCCTCCCAGCTGTCCACAGCCTTGGGATTCTGAAGCCCTCAACAGCCCATGGCTCCTTGGCTTCCTGCTCCACTCACCGCTGCCCCCTCCCCCCGCTGAGTCTCCAGTCAGTGAGTTTCCTTTCCTGGACCCCACCAGGTCCAGTAGTCAACTTACCCTTTAATAATAAGTAATTAAGAAAACAGCTCCTGGAACTTGGCGTTTGTGCTTCTTCCAGCGATAAAACTATTTCAGGGCCCTCAGCAGAGAGAAGTGGGAGAGTTTAGAGGTCGCTTCTCTGTCGTGGATCAGGACGGAGGGTTCAGAATATGCATAAATCTCATCTGCGTGGTAAGGTTCCACACAGGGAGGAGGTCCATGGATAGCTTGTTTGTTGTTATGGAGACGACTTTAGACACCTGCCCAGTCTCCCAGACCGCTGGCAGCCCAGCAATGCTGTCACGTTTGCCTTTTTCTTTCTGGCCTTTGTGCACTTGCACACGCTTTCTCTCATAGGTGTAATCGTGAGTGCACAGGCTGTTCTGCTTCTTGACCTGGATGACATTCACCCGTCGAAAGACATGCTCAGCCAGCACATGCTTAGTGGTCACATATCCTGTCTGGGATGGACCTGTGGATGAAGCTTCACTGAGTTCACATCTAGTAGAAGGAGGAGATGCAAATTAATAAATAGTTACAGCTCATGATGTTTTATCCCGTCTGTTGAAGAACCTTTACGTCAATGTGTGTAATGCTGGCGTAACATGGAGTCAAGCAGCAGTGCCCCGGTGCCATGTGCTGCTGCTATTGATGTGGCCCTTTGGAGAGCTTCCTGCTCTCCTAGCTCATGTCGCTCTTTCATCCACGTGGATTACTTCTGTGGGCTGAATTCGTAAAAGTTGTATTGTTGACTAAGTTGAAAGTTAGAAACTTACTTTTCAAAAAAATTATTTTGGAAAATTTCAAACAAAATTTCAAAGCAGGGAGAGTAATTTCATGAACCCTTGTTTGCCCACCTCCCAGCTTCAGGAATTACCAATCAGGGCCAGTCTTATTTCATCAACATCCCCTCTACCTTCCCCCACAGTCCCCTGCCCCCCTGGATTATTTTGAAGCAAGTCCCCATACCTCATGTTATTTCTTCTGTAAATATTTCAGCACATACCTTAAAGAAGGGGATCTTTTAAAAAAATCATCGTAACGCCATTATCACACCTAAAACAACAGTAAATTTCTCATCATCATCATCATCATCCAATACCTCATCAGTGTTTAGATGCTCTCACTGGTCTCATAAAGACTTTTTGCAGTTGGACGAGGATCCAAAGAAGAACCAAATTGCATTTGGTTGATGTAGCCCTTAAGTTGTGTTGAATCTAGCACAGTTCTCCTTCTCCCGGAAACTATTTGCTGAGGTAGCCCAGTTGTCTTGCTGGGCGTTCCGCATCTGGATCTTGCTAATCGCTCCCCGGGGTTTAGCTCAGCCCGTGCCGCAGCCTCATGCTTCCTGAGCCAGAGGCTCGGTCAAATTCAGTTCAGTTTTTGGCTGAGTAGTCAGGGGTGGTCCTGTGTGCTCCATGGGGGCATGGCAGGTCCTCTGGTCTCTCTTGTCATCTGTCAGACGCTGGTGTTCATCTCCTGGATCCTTATTTCATTGGGAATTTGAAAAAATGGTGATATACTGACTCTCTCAGTCCCTCTGCATTAATGCTTCTAGGAAGAGAGCTTCCCCGTGGTGCAGTGGGGCAGGAGGTGGGTCCAGTGCTGGCTTTTCCTTGATTTACCCATCTTCAGATGTTTGGGAGGTGCTTCTCTAAAGTTCGGGGAAAGATGTTAGATTCGGTGAGCCCCAGTGCTCCTGCATCAAGGAACCAGACCAGACTAGATGAGGGTCTGGGTGACTGGGGCAAGGCGGGGCTGGGGAAGGAAGACTGAGGGGCTCCTAGGGGGAGGCCAGAAGTGTCCTAATATCTCCGCAGGCATCTCAGAACCAGCGTAGAGGTGCTGATACTGGACCGAACAATACCTTTTCGCATACACAGTCTGGGTCAACCCTCACTTTGTGCTTGTGCCTGACAAAGAACAGGCTGTAATGTTCTCTCCATTTTTGCATCTGAGCAAGGGAAGCACTGGGCTTGCCCAAAAACACACAGCTGGTGGATGGCAGGAGGAGCGTGAGACCCTAGGATCCAAGTCCCAGATCAGGCCCTCTTCAGTATGCCACACTGCCTCCCAAGGAGGAAAAGGCACAGTTTCAGGCCCTGCCCACATCTAGCCCCACTGGGGGTAAAAATAAGAACTAAAAGCCACAATACTTGCCTTTATATTCCCATTCTGATTAGGGGAGAGAGGGCCAGAGGACAAGAATACATTTCAGATGCAGGCCATGGGTATAGTGTGGAGGGGCGTTTTGTGGACAGGATATGGTACAAACCCACACACATTTTCCATAGAGATGGCCCTTCCCTGATGTAATAGTCTTGGCCCCTCCCTCTGCCGAGGCCTCTCGCAGGCTGCCCAGCCTCTGGGGGCTGCAGCCTAGTGATACCTCCTCCTTTCTTTAGAGCAGAGGCCCCAGCCCCGGGCCATGGACAGTTAATAGTCTGTGGCCTGTTAGGAACCGTGCCACACAGCAGGAGGCAAGCAAGTGAAGCTTCATCTGTGTTTGCAGCCGCCCCCGGCACGTCACTGCCTCAGCTCCACCTCAGATCATCAGGCGTTAGATTCTCATAGGAGCACCGGTCCCTGGTGCCAAAAATGTTGGGGACTGCTGATTTAGAGCATTCATGAAAGGGAGTCAGGGCCTCACCATCCAATGTGTATGAGGAGGCCAGAATACTCATGGCATTTAAAAGAACAGCCTCAAAAGGAAAAAAAAAAGAAAAAAGAAAAAATCCTCTGAACTAAGCCACTCCATGAGGTTGGGATCAAGGTGAGAAGGCTGGGCCCTTGGCTGAGGAGAATCCAAGACGGTCAGCAGCCCACACTGGCGACACCATCTGGTAAATTAGTTGTTTCCTGCTGGGCCTGGAAAGGGAAAATATTGTGACAGAAATCAAGGTCAGGGCTGCTGGAAGAAGCCCCGTCAGAATTGTTAATGTCCGAGGCACTTTTCCTTGGCCTTGGCTGGTGACGTTAATCTTCATGTTTTATATTTAAAACAGTCTAATGTGTCTCCTGCCTGTCCCTTCAGAAAGAGTTTGAAGGAAAGTTGAGGTGAAGGCAGTCACACGGAGAGAAGTAAAATGTCTTTTGTTCTCAGACTGAGATTTATTTTATAAAGACTGCAATACTTTAACTTTGAGCAATACTTTTTGAGTTTTCTAAGAACTTTCCTTTCGTCTCCTCTCATTCTCAGAGCAGTTGGTGAAGAGATGAGGGTGGGTTTTGGACCCATTTTGCTGAGGAACACATTGAAGCTTAATAGTTTTCTGACCAACCAGAGGCAGAACCAGAACTTGTCTCCCAGCTCCTTAGCCCGTGTTCCTTTTCCTCCACCATGATGGCCACGACCCAGGGGGCAATTTTGTTGTGATAGAAAAAGTAAGGGTTGGCAAGGAAGCCACCTGCCCCTACTGCATGTACTGCCCTGGGTTCATGCAGAGTTGCTGAGAGGTCAAAGAGATCCAGCTCACTGTCCCAAGGACTAAGGTTATCATCCAGAGGAAAATATAAAGTGAGACAGCTTTGCCTCTGTGCCCAGGTAGGGTCTCTCTGTCTCTCCGAGACTCTGGCTTGGCCAGGGTTGTTCCCTGGAGACTTCATTCCAGTAGGTGATGTGTCTCCAGAGCAATTAGAGCAGTCCTGGAATGCTGTGAGCTGTCACATAAAATATGGCAGAAGGAAAGGTTTCTTCCCAAGGCTCTTTCACATCTGGCTCAAACTAGAACCAGTGGGCAGGTGATTGGCTGCCAAAATAGAGACTCTGTGTGTGTGTGTGTGTGTGTGTGTGTGTGTGTGTGTGTGCACGCGCGTGTGCATGCACAGGTGCCCACAGGCACATGTCCTCAGCTACTGAGACCTCTCATGCTTTCCCTTCCTTCCCATTGTGAGGCTGAGCTGAAATAATTTCTGTCCTTGGGGGTACTTTTCTGGTTTGTTCAACAGCAAGCTTCTGTTGAATATCTATAGTGTACCAAGTTTGGTTTCTAAGTGTGTACCATTAGGCTGGGAATTTTCAGTGGCTTGGGAATGGTTTAAATGTCAACCTGAACATCCCTCCAGCACACAGTCCATCAACTGAGACCCTGCCTCTGTGCTCCTTGCCAGGGTTGTGATTGTCACCAGAGGTGCCTCTTTCTGATGCTCCTATCTGTTCTGCTGTGCAAGGGCTCATCTCTGAAACCCCAACTCCCAAAACATGCCTGGCACAAGTAGGGCTCCACAGATGTCTGTCTGGAGAGTAGATGGATGGGTGGAAAGTAAAATAAGTCAATGTACGATTAGATAGGAAACCTACCTTCTTTATCTTTTGCGTCTTTGTCCACATTGTTGGTCTTCCAAGAGAGGGCGCTCTTCTCCAGCAATTGAAAGAGCCTTGGGTCCAGGGTTGAAAACCCGATTCTGGCCCTGGCTCTGCTAGTAACTCCCCTCACAACCTCTGGTCTGCGTGGGCTTTGCTTTTCTGTCACCCAGGGTTACTATCACTGCTTTGCCTGCCTTGAAGGGTGGTGGGGAGCACCTGCCTGGGTATGGTGTTAGGTGGGAATGGGGTGTGTAGGGTGTGGTGGGTAGGAGGGCTGGGACACCAGGCTGACTCACTGGGTTATATGCAGGGACAGTGGGCTGCTGAGGGCTGGGACCATGTCCTGTCAGTGCTGAATTGCAGAGCCTCGCCTAGTGGTGCACAGTGTTTGTTGAATGAATGGCACACAGAGAAGTCCACAGTGCCAGGTTTAGCCCCTGCATGCTTTGAAAGCCCTGAACAAAATATGACATCTTTGGAAAACCAGTTACCTGGCTATAGGCCAAGCGGCATTTTCTCCCTTTCTGGGGACAAGGTACAGAAAGCTTCCTTTTGTTCCAGGCCCCACACCACACAGGCCCGAGGACAGAGTTTGCAAGGACTCACGGAAAGTCCCTAGAAGCACCTGGCTCTGATTGCTTGGGTGCTAATGTCTGTCAAGGAGAGGGGTGGCCTCGAATTTTCAGAAAGTGGTGTCTGAGCTCTGGGACCCCACCCTTTAAAGCCATCTTTGAGGACTGTGTTCTGCTGCCCACTCAGCCTGGACTCCACTTCTGCTGGAGGACAGAGGTTACCAAGCCATGCTTGTTCCTGTTGAGTGGGTAGGGGACAGGGCTGCAGGGAGGCTCCAGTAGTAGGGTGTTGTCTGGCTTGGATTGACACAGATCCTGAGCCTGGCCACTCTTGCTCCTCTTGTTTCTCCTCGGGGGCTCTGTTTCCTGGAGCCTGTGTCTACATCCGGTTCTCCCTGGCAGGTCAGTTCACCTCTTTAACTTGGGTCTCCCTTTCTGGAAAGCAACGGGGTTGATCTAGACAGTCTGATGCAGGGCTTAATGAAAACATATAAGATGTCAGCATGTAGTCATTCATTGGTTTGACAAACATTTATCGTGTACCTTCTAAGCGCTAGGCACTGTGCTAGCACTGGAGAGGCCTCATGAATAGAACGTGAAGGTGCCTGCCCTCATGGAGCTCACTCCAGTGAGGCAGACACACAAGGAACAATTCAAAGTCATGGCAAGCGGGGTGGTGATATGTCTGTTGGGGAGGGGGACTGTAGTTTTACATGGAGTCTGGGTCAGAAAGGGGCATGGTGAGAAGGTGGCATTTGAACACAGACTTGAAGGAGATGAGGGAGAGATACATGCTGACATCCAGATAGAGGATATGGCAAGTGCAAAAGCCCTGAGGTGAGAACCGCCTGGTGTGTTCAGGGAGCAAAAGGAGAGAGCAGGGAGAGGCAGGAGAGGAGGTTGGAAGACACAGGGTGTGGGGCAGACCGGAAGGGGCCTTGTCTGGGGTTACAGGGACTTCAGCCTCTACTCTGCTGGTGGGGTGCCAGTGCAGGGTGTTGAACAGAGGAGCCGACCAAGTGTTCTGGGAGAGCCGCTCGTGCTATGTTGAGAGCAGGCAGCAGGAATGAGGGTGAGGCAGGTGGCAGGGAGGCAGTCACACGTCGTCACTGAAATGAGGTGGCTTGGACTTGGGCGGGGGGAAGGGTGAGCAGCTTCTGGAACGGTTTTGAAGAGTGTTGACCATATTCTCTGATTGGCTAGGCGTGAGGTTGAGGGAGGAAGTAAAGTCGAAGAGGGGTGTCATGTTTGGGCCTGAGTGGTGGGAAGGGTGGAGTTGCCACTAAGTTGGGTAAACCTGCGGGTGCGGCAGGTTTGTGGGGAGGTGGCAGGTTCATTGGAGACATGTTTGGTACCTTTGAGAAGCCCTGAGCAGGTGGTTGCGTATTTGCATTTGGATGCCCAGAAGGTGCACATGTCGGAGAATCTAGGTTCTAGATGACAGTGAGAGTCTAAGACAAGACAAGACGGCCGAGGGAGTCAGTACTCGTTGACCAACTGGGCACCTGCTGCGTGCCAACCCAGCTCCACACTCAGGGCGGTAGGGAGGAGGGAGATACAGACCTGCTTATCATCTGGCGCCTGTCCCCCAGTTTACCCTTCCTTGTCAAGGCCAGTCATGTCTTGGGGAACAGAGGAGGCTGGGAAGGGCGGTGTTGGAGCTGGAGTGCTCAAAGCAGTCTTCAATAGAGTGGGGGACTGTCCTGGGCCAGGAGGGACAAGCTGAGCACAGCCAGGCCGGCAGAGGAAAAGCATTCCACATAGGAAGAGAAAGGTATAAGTACTGAAGCAAGAGTGAGGCAGGGAGTGGTTGACGAGGGTGGTAGGGGAGTTGGGATTTTGGAGTTTGTGTCCCAGCTTGGAACTGTGTGACCTTGGACAGTTACCTAACCTTACAGAGCCTCATCTGTGAAATGTGATATCCCTCTTCCTTCATATGGTTTCTGGGAGAGCCGATTAGAATCTAATAAACAGACCTGGATGTGATATGCTCAGCCCAGCACGTGGCATGCAGTGGGCCCTGGACACACCTGGGGAGGCTCATCGACCCTGCTTCAGTGGGCCTCTGCCAGGTGGCCCAGCAAAGAGCAGAGCTTCAAGAAAGCCAGTATTGGCCACAGGTTTGAGAGGCCTGAAATGCCCAGCGCCCGGCCCCCTTTCCCGGGCCCTTCTATTTTAGGGCTCAGTCCCAGTGGTCGAGAAGGTCTTGCCCGCAGCACCACAGCTAATGACAGCCTGGCCTGCCAGGCCATTTAAAAACAGCTTCGCTATTTTTATCAGTAGGAGGTGGCTGGCCTGTCCTCCTCCCCAGACAGTGCCAACATGGGTGACTTTAAGGAAACCAGGGCCTCGATAGGAAGATGGGTCATTGTCTTAAATTACAGACTTTGGGCAGGATGTGCCCATGGAACCTTTACCCGGTCAGTGGTCTGAATTTAGAGATAATTCTACCCTGCCTTGTCGGTAGGGTTCAGAAAGAATCACTTATCCTCTCCAGCCGTAATACTGCTCAGAACCAATCCTCGCTGGTGTTTCTGGGGGCAGCAGGCCTCTGTCGCCACTGGAGCTAGGGGCATGGAGAGGACAGGGCTGGTGTGGCTGTGTGCACAGGCCAAGCCCTGAGCTGAGGGCTTTGCATGCTCTCAGGATTTTCTCCTGAGCTCTTTCACTGAAAGTAGTTCAAATGGCTCCTGCCTGCGGGTCCTGCGGGTGATTACCTTTCCTTCTTTCTAAGAAAATGGATTTAAATGGGCTCCATGCCCACTGGGAGCAGCATACGGGATGGCGGTGGTGAACGTCTCCCCCAGAGTGCAGCGTGAAATACCCATAGAGAAACCAGAGCTGCATTGTATTTGCCACAGTTTGTATTTGGATAAAAATTTCTCTCTCTCTCTCTCTTTTTGGTCCAATTCTAGGCAAAATTGCATCTTTTTTGAGCACTTGGTTTGTTTGTTGACCGTTAAAACAATAGGCATGCTGCACCCCTCCCCATTTTCCTGGAACAGCCGTGGGGGCCAGTCTCACCCTCAGATCCCCCGGAAGCCTTCATTGGCCCCTTGTTTGTAGGGCCATGGCTTGGCTTGGCCTCTAAGTGTTGCCTCCACAAATCACTCCCACCCCTGCTGCCATATGCTCCTCCCCTCGGTCTACCTCAGAGACACCTCGCTCTCTAACACCTCTCCTCCCCCTCTCAGGGCACCTTTCTGCCCCCCTTTCTCCTAACCCACCTCAAATATCACCTCTTTGATGCCCTCCCCAGTCCAGCTCCCTGCCCTGCCTTGATCCCATGATCTGGCCCTCTGGGTGCTTTGCATCTGTCTTCTGTTCCACTCCCCCCCTCCGCCCCATAACCACCATCATCGCCTTGTCTCCACCGGCTGAGCCTGTGCGTGTGTGTCATAGCCCACCCTCCTGTTCCAAAAATGAATGGACTTCTGTGGCTCTTAATGGTTTCCAGGTGCTTCCTCATACCCTACTTTACTGAGCAGCCCCACCTCCAGAAATGGCGGGTGGTGGTGAGAGGATGCTGAGAGTTTAAATGGCAGAACAGGAACCAGAACCCAGTTCATATCTTCAAGGGAGTCAGAGCACTGGCTGTGGGTCTCTGGACCCTCCTGGGCCCTACCTCTGTCTACCTTCCACCCTTCTACCATCCCCAAGCCCCCAGCTCTCCTTATAGCTGGTGTGGGTGGGCTGGGTATGCAAGTTACTATCCATTCTCTCTTCTACCCCAGGAGCAAAGATGGCAGAGGCACCAAAGGCTAAGTTACCTGAGGCAGGAGTGGGAGGTAGGGAACACAGGCCCTCAAAGCAGGCCCACTCTAGCTCCCCTTTTGTGGGACTGTAGCTGTGTCATGTCTGGGGGGGAGGGGGACCCGGGATCCTTCCCACAGTGACCAGAGGCTGATGTTGTGCGCCTGTAAGGAAAGGCTTCCAGATGTGGCCCAGCTGTTGGGAGACTGCCCTTCCTGCTATCCGTGCCCTTCCACAGATGTTCTTGGCACCTGAGGGAATGGCCCCCGTGCCACATCCTCTTCCTGGATCATAGAAAGCTGCTGTGAGCCCTAGTGATATGGGTGCAAGGTGAGGTATGGTGTTCTCTTCAGGGTGGGCAGCACATCTGTGGTGAGTGGAAGGGCACAGTCGGGTACGGGGCAGAGACCCTGCAGGGGGAGAACTGGCTCCGTCTATCCTGGCCCTGGCCCCTGGCTTGCCCCTGACCCCTACACCTAGGAGAACCTTGAGGGGACCCCCTTAAGTCCTCTTCCTCCCGAGCATTCGTTTCCCATGAGTCTTCTGTTAACAGGTCACTCTTCCCCTAAACCGTCACTGGCTCCCAGTGTTAGGGCTACAGTCTTCAGCCCTGGGCACAGAGACTTACCCAGGCCCACCCCTCAGAGAGTCTCATGTGATTGGTCCGGATGGGGCTCAGGCATCTGCGTGAGAGGGCTGGGAATCCAGCAGACAGTCAACTTCCTAGGTGTCAGGGTGGCTTCTATCACTGGTGCCAGCAGAGTTCCCCTTCTTATCCTTCCATATCCTCGTTCTAGCCAGGCCAGCCCCTCTCGGTCCCCACTTGCCGGGCACCATCCTCACCTCTTGCCACCCACCTGGTGCTCGCTCTCTTCATCTAAATCCACCCAGGCCCTCACAGCCCAGCTGCATCTCACACTTTCTGGGAACCCGTCTTTAATTGCTTGGCTGTCCCTGCTCTCCCTTCCCTAAGCTGCTGCATCGGCCCTGGTGGCCTTTCTGTGATCTGTCCCCAGCCTTAGTGAGGGAAAGGGCTGGGGTCTGAGCTTCATAGGGATGCCTTTTTTATCTCTGATCCTGAATCATTTGAGAAACAGGCAAACTCAGGGACCAGTCAGGGTCAGAGGTCAATCTGGAGTTTCTCACTCTGCCCAGGCAGAGAGGAACTCACCCCAGAGCAGCTGGAGGCCACAGAGCCCAGGCCACTGTTGAGAGACCTCATGTCTACTGCTCCCTGAGGCAGGCCCAAGGGTTTGGAAGAGAGAGGAGTCAAGAGTCTTTCCTCTAGTCCTGGGAGGGTGTGGGGCTGGGGAGGAGATGTCCCCACTTGGGGCTGGCAGGAGTTGGCGGTAAGAGTCCTCTCTGGTGGTTAGAGCTGGTGTCCAGGCTATGGGGCCTGCCACGTGGTAGGGGCTTGCCACACCTCAAGCCCAATGCCTGCACGGAGCCTTCCTGTGGCAGCCTTCCTGTGTCCTCGTCTGCCTGCTCCTCAGAACAGGATGATGGTTGTAATTTCACAATGAGGAAGTAGGGTAGAGGGAGGCCAGGTGACCTGCCCACGCCTCCCAGGTGGGAAGTGGGTTCCTGACTCTCAGGCAGGAGCGACATCCTTGGCCTTGCCATTGAGTCCCTTCCTCTGTCCCCACCCTGGTGCTGAGGGCAATAGCGGGTGTGTGTGTGTGTGTGTGTGTTTATGAGCGAGTGAGATGTGTGTGTATGGGGTGTCTGTATGATATGCATGTGTGTGTGAGTGGGTATGTGGTGTATATGCATGTGTTGTGTGTGTGTCTAGCGGTGGTATGTGAGTGTGTGTCTGAGTGTGTATGGCGTGAGTGTAGGTGGTATGTGTGTCTGAGTGGATGTGTGGGGGTGTACGTGATATGTGTGAGGGTATCTGTGTGATGCGTGTGGTGTGTGCCGTGTGCGAGTGTGTGTGGCGGGGAGGTGAACTCCCCTGCTCACTCCAGCCCCGTGCCGTCCTCCAGGCGAAGGCCGCCAAGGCAGAGCAGGAGGTCCGGAGGCTGCAGCTGCGGAGCCTGCAGTACCTGGAGCGCTACGTCTACCTGGTGCTCTTCAATGCTTACCTCCACCTGGAGAAGGCCGACTCCTGGCGGAGGCCCTTCAGCACCTGGATGCGGGAGGTGAGAGGCAGGAGGCGGAGGCCGCCCTGAGCATCACCTGTGGGGACTCCAGTGTCAGGCCCCCCGCTGACCAGGAAGCGGTCTTGTTTGACCTTGGTCCCTAGCACAGTGTCTCTGCTTGGCAGGCAGGCAGTAAAAGTTTGAGGAGTAAATGAATAAATGAATGAAGAGGCGGGAGAAGACGAGGCGTGAGGGGCACTGAGCAGGGCCGTGTGTCAGGCCGGGCCCCTGCTCCACGTGACCCCAAGGCCAACATTGCCTGGCTGCTACATCCCCATTACGGGTAGCCCTCACCTACCCTGCGAGGGGCAAGGTGACCCAGCCACTGCCGCCTTTCAGTATGACCTTGGACAAGTTAGTTAACCCTTCTACCCTACAGCCCTCAGCATTAAAATGGAAGTAACGTGGATACTGTCAGCACCACTTTAGAAGGCTGTGGTGGGGGTTCCATGAGATTCAGGTAGTGGCCATCTGCCAGACCCTGTGTCAGGAAGTTCTGCCTTTCATGGCAACTGTTGCTCTCACATTCTACAGAGGAGAAGACTGAGCACAGGGAGGTTAAGTACCTCATTCACGGTCAGTGTTAGAGCCAGTTGGTTGGCTCCAAGGACCACCATGTGTGGCCTGAGACACTGCCCTTGCATTCTGCCTCCACCATCTCTCTCTGCTGGTTCTCCTGGCTCGTCCTGGATCTCCCCCTGGGTTGGCTGGTTTTATAAGCAGGGCTGTTGCCTTGGCACCTCTAGGGCAGGAGAGCGGCCTCCCTCCCTCCTCTGCAGTGGCCTGTAATTACTCTCCACCAGGGCAACGGCCCCTCCCAGCCTCGCCAGCCTGTCCTGGCCGTTCTCATCTGGACTCAAGGCTGGCATTAGCTCCTATAGGGCAGGCAGGTGGAAGCACAGGGAGCCAGGGACCCTAGTCAGAGTGGGTATAGGAAGGGGATGGGCTTCGGCAGGTGTGTGGGTGGGGTCAGAGCTGTGAGGGAACGGAGGCAAGGGGCCACTGCCGTGCCTGGCGGCTGGAACGTGGTTGCTAGGTGGTTGTGCTGAAGACACGCCTTGAGCATGGCCCTCGGGTGGGTGAGTGTTGAGTCAGGAGACCTGATGGGGGGTGGGTCACACCAAGGCCACGTTGGGGTCACCCTCTTGAGCAGGCCTGGGCTCAGCTTCCTCTTTGAGCCCCCTGGGTGGGGGACCCAGGACACTTCTGCCTGTGTTCTGCATGGAGAGTGGGAATCGGGGGCTAAGGGCTAGAGAGGCGCTTGATCCCCTCCCCAGCTAAACCTGGGCGGTGGGTGTTTGGGGAGGCCAAGGAAGGCGAGAACTGCTGGTCCAGTGAGCAGTGTGGCTTCCAGCTTCAGGGCCCCTCTCTCCTAGGAATGAATGGCAGACGGGGGTGAGGGGTGCCGAGGGACCTTTGTTCTGAGTGGGTCCTGCATCCTTTCCACCCCCCCGGATGGCGAGTTGACAACGGGGCTGCTTCCTGGGTGTTTTGGGTCTAGTGCCACGGCCTGGGCCACTGGACAACAGGGCTTCCTGGGGGGCGTCTAGGGGGGCCCCAGCTAACCCACCTGTGTGGCGGCCCGTAGCTGAAACTCAGAGCCAAAGGGGCTCTTGCCGTGTCCCTGCTGCCTTCCTCAGCCCCGCGGACCCCCAGCTGTAATGCCCGGAGCCTGTGCTCCTGAGTGTCCCTGGAGGAGTGTCAGGGCTACACAGGCCCAGGGCACGTTTGGCCTGCCACACCGTTCTCTGTCGGCTGAGTGCCTGTGGTGGTTATGGAGCTCTCCACAGTAGTCCCGGGACGTAGAGACTCTCGAGTCCATTATAAGGAAATTGGAGCTCAGAGCAGTTCATTGCAGTCAAAACACAAACTTGTCCCCGTTGCTGAGCTCGTAGGAAACAGTGCTGGGCCGCAGGCTCACCTGTGCCTTCAGAGCCCGGTGAAGGAAGGACGACACAACGTGGGGCAGGGTGACCCAGATGCCGGAACGCTGCCCGTGTCTCCGCTGTCCTCCCCAGGTGGCGTCGAAGGCTGGAGTCTATGAGATCCTCAACCAGCTGGGCTTCCCTGAGCTGGCGAGCGTGGAGGACCAGCCTTTCTCGAGACTGCGCTGCCGCTGGCAGGGGCAGAGCCTCCGCCTGGAGCCCCCCACTGCCGGGGACGCCCTGTAGGAGGCGCCGCCCCTGTCCCTGCTCCCTGCTGTAGGGCCCAATGAAGGCTGAAGCCGCCCTGAGGAATGGTCCCCCAGCTCCCCAGAGAGACTGGGCTTGGGTTGGGACCCCTTTTCTGAAAGAGCGTTTCATAGGACAATGAGCACATGGTCATACCTTGTCAGTGATGGGTATGTGGATGGCCTCCAGAAAAGCCCAGTGTGGACGCCTTCCGGGGAGGGCTGGCATCAGCCCTCCAAGGAGCTCCCTTCCCAAGTTGCCAGACTAAAGCTCCTTGCCACCTCCACTTCTCCTTCCTGTCCCATCTCAGCAGTCTGACAAGACCATGGAGCAGAGTAACAGGTCAGCTTTGGTTTCTTTCTCTTTCATTCTTTTGCTGCTTTCCCTCTTGGCTGAGTTAGCTGCCTGAGCACTGCTCTTGGGGCCCTTGCCTCCCTGGGGAGTGGGCAGTACTCTGCTTGGCTTTGTTACCTTGAAGGCAGCTTTACCCTATTTTCTCACCTTTCATGCCATCTCCAGCCCGGGGGCTTCAAGGAGGACCCTAACCACATGGCCTGATGGGTCTGGCAGAGGCCTTGCCTTCCTTTCCCCTCTTGCTTCCCCTGGGGCTGGCAGGACTGTATGTGTTTCCAAGGAGCTGGTAACATCAGGGAGCTCCTTTCAGCGGGAAGAAAGAACTTTCAGAAGGTGGGTGTAGCCCTGTGGAAGAGCCGCTCCTTTTGCCTGGAGGCCCAGGTGGGAGGTACTGAAGAAGCCAAAGCTCCCAGCTGTGGGTCCCTCCATACCTCCTCCCACCAGCCCAAGATGGTCCAGTATGTCGTCAGTCCCTCCCCACCCACACCTGTCACAGCAGGAGCCCCTGAGGGCAGCTAGGCTACCTGAGTGAACAGTGGAGTGTGTGAGAGTGGGCTAAGCATGGTATGAGGAGTCACCCGGATTTCAGACGGTCCTTGCTGAGGACTATTCCAGTGGGAGCAGAAGGGGCTAAGTGCTTCTGAGTTAGAGGCCTCCAGGATCTGCTCCATCTGGACAGTGGGAAAGCTGTTCAGAAGAGGCAGGAGAGGAAGGCAGGGTCGAGTTGAGCCTTGCATCTCTTTCTCTGGGGACTGGGGGGTTGAAGAGTGGGGAAGCAGCCCTCCTGGGCTGACTCGTTGGGGCCAGGGAGGCCTCTCTTTGGTTGGGTGCATGCACTTCTATGGAAAAACAGGTGGATGTGTCCCCGGGCATATTTGGAAAGAAGAGAAAGGCTGAAATTGTTCATATCTACCTAGTATTGGAAAATTTTTGACCATCTTGGCTGAATTCTTTTGCAAAACTACTGTATGTCTGTTTACTACCTTTTCAAATTTGTTATTTTCATTTTTATTATTTTTGCATGTGTTAAAAGTTTTAATTTCTTTGCAGACAAGGTTTAGGTGAGGGGTCAGAGGTTGGGTTTGAACTGGGAGGGAGCCTTTGTGTTCTCACATTTGTCCCTGACTTTCACTGTGCTGGGACCACTGGCCAGTCACTTCACCTTTCTGCCTCAGTCTTCCCGTCTGTAAAATGGGAGAATAATACTTGCTTACCTACCTCACAGGGATGTTGTGAGGATTCATTTGTGATTTTTTTTTTCATACAGAGCTTTCGAGTATTAAAAACAGCTAGATGTGAAGTGCGCCTGGCTGCTGATTTGTCTTCAATGTGGGGCAGGCATCAAAGATGCAGGCTGGGATCCCTGCTCCTTCAGAGTAAATGTAGGTGGGCAGAGTGAGTCGAGAGCAACTGCCCTTAGCCTTCCCCATTCTAAGAGTTGGTGGGTTTTTAAAGACGTGTCTCTTCTTCCTCACATCTGCAATGGTGCCTTACAATTTCACTCAGGATGCCCAGGGCTATCGTGCTGAGCCCCTCCTGAAGAAAGCACCATAACAGCCTAATTCACTCTAAAGTGTGAAGGATTGTTATATCTAAGGAAATGAGAAAAGGTGGCAGGCAAGGGCTATGAAGGAAGATGAACTTCAGCTTCTACTTCTTCCTCTCACCCCCTCCCCTTGGAATTTCTTTTTGGCTCTTTCTGGCCCCTAGATGTTTGAACACATTTACATTGAGAGATGCTATATAAAGAGGCAGTAGGGATAGTAAGGCAGAGAGAGCACAGACCCAGGCTTCTATCAAAGCTCTTCTAAGAATAGGGGACAAGGCCCTATGGAATATAGTTCCAAGGTCAGCTGGGGTGATCAGAATGGAACCCAGAGCCCCCATTGCTCTAGAGCTGGTCATCTCCCCAGGCTGGGAGGGAAGGCCTCCCCGGTTATTTCCCAGCACAGCAGAGTCTTAGGATACTTCTGTGTGGTTTTTGAATGCAAATGTAGAGGTGTATGCACCAAGGTATGTGCGTGTGTGTGTGTGTGTGTGTGTGTGAGAGAGAGAGAGAGAGAGAGAGAGAGAGAGAGAGAGAGAGAAGAGAGAGAGAGAGAGTATGTGGCAGTTCTCTCTTCTCTGCCTGGGGTGAGGGTGTCTGGGTGAGGATGCACAGGAGTGGGTGATGTGTTCATGGTGTGTCCCCCAAGCTCCCCAGGCCCTCTCCAGCCCGCAAAGGGCATCTAGTGGCACGGGCAGTACTGGCTCACATTTCAATAGCTCCTCTGGTCAACAGGCCTCTGATGAACGTGCGAATACGTGTCAAACTTTAGAACAGTGCCTGACACATGGTAAGCACACAATCAGTTTTAACTAATTTTGTAAAGTCTCTCTCCAAGCCCTTGGGGGTTCTCAGGAGTAGTCCCCCTCTTATCCACAGGTCTTGTCCAAAAAACACAAATCTTAAGTGTACCATTTGGTGAGTTTTTACACATGCATATATCTGTGTGACCCAGACAACTATCAAGATAGACAACCTTACATGTGGGTTATTTTTAATGTTAAAATTTATAAACAATACCTCAAAGAACATTATCAAACACAAGTGTTTGTGTAGGTAATAGTTAGAACTCCTGGGATTGCATATTACTGAAAACAGCCCCAGCTACACTAAGCAAATAAGGGGATTTTAAAATATGGTCAGTGGAAGGATCTCATGGGAGCCTTGGTAAGGATGCCGTGGGGCCTGAGAGTGACCAGAATTGGGAACTGGAAGACTGCCCAGGGAGCCCAGAAGCCCTCTGTGGCTGTCTGCCTGGCAGCCTTGCGTGGGGCCTCCCTGTCACTCTGCTCAGAGTTCCGCAGGGCCACCGGCAGTGTGGACTCTTCCTTGCCACTCTCCTTCCACAGTGTCAGACTCGCATCATGGTCCGAAGGCCCTTCTTGCCTTTTCCTCCTTTACCCTTCACAGAAGATTCTCCAAGTAAACATCTTGCACCTCATCTTGGTGTCCCATCTTGGTGCCCACAGCTCTGATGACCTGAACAGTACACCCTCACTTTTGTCCCCGCCTCTCTGGGCAGCTGCCAACGTCCTTTCTGGTGAAGGTCAATCTTCTCTGACACTGCTTCCGGAAAATAACCACCCCATTTCCAACTTCCTGTGTTACAGTTTCAGCCAGATGAAGTTGTCTTTCTTTCTCCTGCACTGCCCTGAACTCCCATCTTAAGTGTGGGGGCCGCCTGTCCTGTGGACTGTGCCCAGAGGGGCAGGAAATTGTTGCTCAACCTTCCCCATGGATGTGGGTGTGGGGAAGAGGAAGGATGGAGAAGGTTGTGGTAAACTGGGTCGATACCTCCAAATCTGTGCATGGTGGTGCAAACCTGATTATTTCCTATAAGGGAATACCCATTTTAAAAGTTTGAAATGCACCTTCATTTGTCCTCCAGAAATGTCCTATTTTACAGTCTCAAATAGCAGTTACGAGCACGCTGTTTCCTAACCTCTGCGAGACTGCCTATTACATTTTTTGAAAAGTTCTTGCCAGTTTGGTGATTCGAAATAGAATTTCATACTTGTTTAATTTTATATCTCTTTTAAACTAATAGTGAGGTCTGAACTTTTTAATTTTATTAGTGATTTATATTTTCTCTTTTATGATTGCCCTTTGCTGACTTTTTCTCTGGGATGTTTGTCTTTTTCCTATTGATTTGTAAAAATGGTCACACTTTTTTTCTCGTATGTTACATTATTGTTAGCTTTAAAATATCAGCCGTGTTCCCTTAGAGCCTGTCATCTCCATTTCTCTGTACCCTTGGTCTACACTGCCTGATCTGTTACCAGGTCAATAACCTTTGCTTCTTTTATTATGTTCTTTATTAGAGTACTTACTTTGTCAGACCCTATGTTTGGCTTTGTGTAGAGTCATGATCCCCTCGAAAAGTCCAACAATAACACAAGGTATTATGATCCCTATTTATGGATGGGGTCACTGGGCCCAGAGAGTGTCTGATTCCACCCCGTTGCTCATTTCAGAGGTGGTTATTGGAGGCAGCTTTGAGAACTGGCATCCTCTCTGACATTTTCCATGATGGCGGAGAGAAATGTCAATCCTGGAAGAGTGCCCTAGCTGGGGTGGGTTGGGGTGGTAGTGAGGGGAAAGCATGACTGCTTTGAAAAACCATCTCAAGGTCTTGTGGTTCTCGGACTTGATGTTATTCAAACCCCTGTGTACTTTAAAGAGGTCCCCTCAACACCCACAAGAAATGCTTCTTTCCTATGAGTCACACTGATAGATTATCTATGACATGGGTCTTTTAAGTTTCACTTTGCACTTCCTCTTAGTTTATTCTTTCATTTTTCTACCATCCACCCACCTCACTCATCAATAAACCCTATGTGACAGTGGGTCCACACTGTCCAAGAGTAATTTTAATTCTTTCTTTGAACTAAATGAGGCCATTTTCTGGGCTGAATTAAATAGCAATAGTTTATGAAAACACCCATTTCCCCATTCCCACCCCAACATTTGAGGTCACCAGTCTTTTTAATTTTGCCAATCTTTTCATATGTTTATTGGCCATTTGGATTTTCTCTTATGATTCAGTTATTTTTCTACTGGGTTGTCTTTTTTAAATTAATAGGCGTAAATTTTTAAACAATCTGTTTCATTTATAGGGATAGATAGATATACAGCCAATTCTTTCTCCCAGTTTATCTCATCTCATAACTTTTAAAGAGCTATTTTGTCATAGAGAAGTTGTAAGTTATGATAACATCAAATGTATGCATTTTGTATTTTATGTCTTTGTAAGCAGACCTTCCCTATCCAAAGTTGTGTATTTATTGCTTATATTTTCTTTGAATACTGATACAGTGTTATCTTTTATGTTGTGTTTTAATTAGTTTAGAATAAATATTTTGTGAATGACATGAGGTAGAGAATATAATTTATTCTTTTTCCAGTGGATATCCTATTGGCACCACATTATTCATTGAACTCCTTAACTACAGTCCCACATTAGATTCCCATGTATACGTGGGTCCATAGAGTAGACACGTGATTGTCATTGCCCCTAGCATCCATTCATCTTCCAGTAACCATCTCGGACTTTCTATCCTCAAGAGTAACAGGGACAAGGGCATGAACCAACCTGTCCATCTCATTGTCCTAAGCATTACAATCAGCATGTGACTCAGCTGTCCAGCTGGGTCCGATCAGAGCTTATCCTGAGCATTTGCCTGAGTGACTGGAAGTCTTAACTACTTTTGTTGAACTGAAAGGGAGAGGCTGGAAGTGGCTACAGTTGTCATATAACTATGAGGAGGACACAAATCTGGAGATGAAACCAACATGCAAAGGCCAATGCAACCTAGATGATGGATGTTGCCTTTGACTTTCTGTATCACATCATGCCTAGAGCCAGATCACTATCCCTCAAGAACTTTTGATAGGGATTACATTTAATTTATTGGCTAACACAGGGAGAATTGATTCTTTTACTATTTGAGTCTTCCTTTTAAGGAATAGATTTCTTTGGTGTCTTTCAATAAAAGTTATTAATGCTCTTCCTATAAGTCATACCAGATATCATTGAGTTTATTAATGTTTTTTTGTGTTTTGCAATTATGAATTTTGTTCTATTACAGTTTCTAATTGATCAATGCCAAGGAAGAAAAAAATAATTTTTTTTTTTTTGCTTAAATTTGGCCACAGTTCTGAACTTACTAATATCTCTAATAGTCTTTTTTTCTTAATTCTCTCAGATTTTGGGGGTAGATGATCATATTACCTGAAAATAATAACTGTTTAATTTCTTTTTGGTATTTGTAATTACAAATGCAATAAGACCCTCCTGTACAATGTTTGAGATATGATAATCTTTACTCCTTTCTGAATTTAATGGAAATAGTTCTAATATTTCACCACTAAATATAGTTCTTGATCTAGTTTCCAAATAGAAATACTTTATCATGTTATACAAATGTCCTTTTATTCCTGGTTTGCTAATTTTAAAAAGTCTTGAATGGATTTTAAACTTTAAAATGTTTTCTTGGCATCTATCAAGACAGACTTTTAAAAATATGTTAACATTGAAAAGTACATCAACAGGTCTTTAAATGTTGAATGATCCATTTCTAAGTGAATGTTAGTTGGTTGTGATGTTTTCTTCCTTCTGAATCTGAATTCCTAATATTTTAAAAGGATTTTTTGCATCTATGTTCATAAGTGTTTTTCTTTTTCTTATATTAATTATCCTTTTTAGTGTTGTTTGAGTTGTGATAGCCTTACAATTGTGTTAGGTAGCTTTCTATCTTTTTCAACATTTTGAAACAGTTCATATAACTCACATATAATCTGTTTCACGAAGGTTTTATAGAGCTCTTAAAATTGGGCCGGTATTTTTCAGGGATGAATCTTTTACAAAATTTCCAGTTTCTTCTATGTTCACTAGCATTTTTAGGATTTTTAGTTTTCCTTGGGTCGATTTTGGTAAACATTTTCCCACAATAATACATGGGCAGAATATCTTCCATCAAGAAGCTCAAACTTATTAATGTGAAATCATATGTATTATCCTCCTAAATATTTAAAACCTCCTCTGCATCAGCAAGTGTCTCCTTTTTCAATTTTAATGTTTATGAGCATCTTACATATTTTTCTTGCTTATATTTGCAAGTTTTTCTATTTTATTATTTTCAAATAATCCATTTTTATTCTTATGAATGTAGGCTCTGGGAATTTGTATCAATAAACTAGTAGGTGGAGGTGAATTTTTGCTAGAGTAACGCCACTTGATTTTATGAACCTCTTCTAAGTAATATGCCAAAAATTACACCATGATCTCTCATTAAAACATTAAAAAATATTTCCATTAGCTGCCAATTCAGTTATGTACTCCTGTAATTTTGTTACAAGCAGAGAATTGGAAAATTCCTGACTTGCAGAAAGGTTTATTACCTGGGTAATGGAGTCATTAACTCTTCTCATTTTCTGAAAAATATGCTACTGCCCCCCAAATTTACTAAGAGTTGTCAAATGACTACTAATTATATCTCTTACTCTTTCACTTGGAGGTACTCTGTATAATCCAACATACTCAAAAGTGACGGAAAAATATTGTTCATTTGAACATTCCTTTTCTAATGTAAAATACCTTTGTGTGTGTGTGTGCGGTTCCATGAGTTTTTAGAAAACAGCTCTATTCAGGTACAACTGACATGCAATGAACTGCACATATTTCAAATATCTAATTTGATAAGTTTGACATATGTATTCCCATGTGAAATTCTAACACGTTCATGATATAGCCATCGATTCCAAAAGTTTCCTCCTGTCCCTTTGTCAGTCCTCCTTCCTGGACTTCCCTGTACCACCCCTCTTCCCAGGCAAACCACTGGTCGGCTTTCTGTCACCATAAATTCATTTGCTATTTCCTGGGTTTTATATAAATGGGATCATTAGTATGCACTCTTTTTTTTTTATCTGACTTCTTTCATTCAGCATCATTATTTTGAAATCATCTGTGTTTAATGTACTTCAGTTCATTTTTTAAATTTATTGCTGAGTAGTATTCCATTGTATGGATGTAATTCAGTTGGTTAACCCACTTTGTTAGATAGTTAGGTGGTTTCCAGTTTTGGGCTGTTACAGATAAAACTATTATGAACATTTATGTCCAAGTCTTTGTGTAAACGTATGCTTTTAGCTCTCTCGGGTAAGTACCAAGGAGAAGAGTAGCTGAAGTATATGCATATTTAACTTTTTAAGAAACTGCCAAACTGTTTTCCCAACAATTTCATTCCCACCCACAGCATGGGACATTTCCGGTGCCTCCCTAACTTTATGGACGCTTGGTATGGTCAGTCTTTTGAATTTTTACCATTCTGATTGGAGGGTGGTAGTTTCCCTCCACCCATACCAAACAGGTCACATTTTTAATTTGTAAGATTTCCAGCTTTGGGGTTTTTTTTGGGGGAGGGGTGTTGAATAAGCCTCATCTCTCTGAAGATATTATTCATACTTGAAGGCTTATCCAGTTATCTCTTTCTTTGGATGTTAGTTCTTGTTTTTCATTGAGTTTGGTGTTGTCTTTAATATTGTCAGTGGTTGATGATTTTTGTTGTGTGTTCATCTTTGTTTTGAGATTTCAGGTGATCCTGTTTGTAAGATCTATGCATATTTAGCACAACCTGAACTGGCAACTATGGGGAAGGGATGAGACATGCTGATAATAGTGTGTGCCAGTCAGTGGCTGCCCTTCTGGACAGGGGTGCCCCTTTGCTGCTAGGTGTATAACCGCCCTGGGATGCCGCCCTAAGTGCCCTGCCTTGGGCACCACTACCCCCCCCCCTTGGCCTGGGACTACTGAGGGGCACAGGAGAGCCAAACTCTTCAGCTCTGGGCCACCACCAGCTCTGATCCATGCCCTGTGGTGGCCCAGGCTTCCTCCTCCTCGTTAGCTTTATATCTCTGAGCTGGAATCTTTTTGAAGCTAATCCCTCCTCTCACACAAGCATTCACTTTTATGACTTGAGGACCGTCATCTCTTCTGCCCATCTGATCCCACTGGCTTTCTGTCTTTCAGGAACTCCTCACAATTTCTGACCTCTTCTTATTCCAGCACTGGCATAGAATTTTAAAAATAGGTACTTTTAAAGACATTTTGAGGATGCTAGTTTGGGAAGAGGAAACTAGAGCACATGTTTAATTATACTTTTAATATAAAAATACATTATGTGCCAGGCACTGTAGCAATTAAGGTCCTGGGAAAGAAGGGATGGTGACCTTAGCTCAGATGGTAAAGATAATTTAATGAAAGGACCATTTACAGAGGTGTGAGCAGAACTGAGAGAACCAGCTTGGAATGGTGAGGTGCCCAGGAACTAGTTAGAGGGGAAAGTGATAACTGCCCCTGGACCTGAAGGAGACAACACAGTGTTACCTGAGCCTGCTACAGGTATCTTTAGGGGTCTCAGGGTATCATCCAATAAGAACTGAGTTGTAGAGGGTGTGGTGGCTGAAACAATGACGCTTACTGGAAAAACTACTGCTTGGCTAACGCTATGGGAACTTAGGCCTTTGTAGGAACATAACATTCTAAACAAGCTTTCTGCTTCTGTAACCCGCTTACACACCTGACCTGTGAGATGACAGGTAGTGAATAGAAGAAAATAGCCATTTGTGTTTAACAGAATGAAGAATAGAATTTTAGGCTTAAAAAACTCTGTACCTCTACATTTCGGGGGCTGCTTAATTTGGGGTCTGCATACCCCTGGCAGACCCAGCTGGCTGAACAAAGAGTGTTTCTCTATAACTCACTGAGTTCCAGTGGTCCGTGTGGTCTTTCGGGGCCTGGTGCTTCAAACATTTTGGAGGCCCCAGCCGAGGATCTCAGGGAGGGGCGCCTGAGATCTAAGACGCGGGACGGCCGGTCCGTACGAAGATTTCTGTCCCTGTTAGGATTCAAAGGGGGGCCAACTGAGACGTTCCAGGGCCCTTGAATGCTGTGACGGGGTTAATGCAATCGTCAAGGATGCAACTTTCAGGACACGCTCTTTGTTTCTGGTCCTGACGGGAATCTGGAATCTCCGAGGCCTCGGCGCCTGGGTAAAAAGGTTCTATTCTGGTTCTGTTGACCGGTCATTGGGGTCTGTGGAGAGACTGGACGCAGTCATATCTCCTGGACTATGGTCAGGCCATGGGACGCTGCTCCTGTGCCCTGTTGTCGGGTTCTGTTTATTGTCTCTGGTCCTGTCTAGGTGGTAGGTGACGGACTTCTCTGGGTCCACCTGCACCTCAGTGATTGTTCTTGTCTGAGTGTGTGTTTTGTGTTTTCTGTTTTGTGTTTTCTGCACAAGCAATGGGGGGAAGCCCGAGCAAGCGATGGGAGGAAGCCCGAGTTCACAAAAGACACCTTTGGGGTGTCTCCTGCAACATTTCAATGAAGGGTTTGTAGAGGGAGCAGACTATGGCATAAAGTGTTCTCCAGGCAGACTAAAGGCATTGTGTGAAGTTGAGTGGCTGTCATTTGATGTAAACTGGCCTTCGGAGGGCTCTTTTGAAAGGGTTTGGTGAGGAATATTTGGAAGGTTGTCATAGGAGACCCAGGACATCCTGATCAGTTTCCCTACATTGATCAATGGTAAACCTTGTTCAGAACCCCCCCCTTGGCTCTGCTGATGTGCCCTTTCTCTGGGGGAGCAGGTTTTAGTTGTGGGCACACTGAAACATGCAGCAACTGAATCTCCTAGACAGCCCAGTCCCTCAGTCTCTAATCTCCACCGGAGGACAGTGACCTTCCCCCACCCTATAATGCAGGACAACAGAGGCCAAATAGCACTGCCTCACCTCCCTGGATGGCCAGCAGGTAACCCCTATGAGCCTCCGGCTCCTGCTCTGGGAGGGGCATCAGCCGATACCACCACTGGCCATCCTCCCCTTGCGAGAAGCACCACCCCAGGGGCATCACGCAGACAGGCCCTTTATGGTTTATGTGCCTTTCTTGACTAGTGACCTGTACAACTGGAGGCACAGAATTCGCCTTTCTCTGAGAAACCCCAGGCATTAATGGGACCCTTAGAAAGTGTCTTTCAGACTCACTGCCCCACCTGGGACGATTGCCAACAGCTGTCTGCGTGGATGCATTCGGACCGAAACATAAAAGATAGCTGTGGGAGAGAGGAGAGTTGAGGAAGCAGGGGAACAGATTGAGGAGGAATTTCCCTCCACCCGCCAGACTTGGGACACAATTCTCAGGCAGGGAGAACGGCATTAGATCGGTACCACCAGATTCTAATTGGGGAATTAGGATGGCTGCTCGTCAGCCAACTGACCTTTCTAAGGTAACTGAAGTTATACAGGGAGGGACCTCAGGAATCCCCTGGAGCATTTCTTAAATGAGGTATACTGGGTATACACCCCCATTGATCCTGAGGCCCCTGAGAACCAGCAGGCAATTAATATAGCCTTTGCTACTCAGGCAGCCCCTAATATAAAAAATTAGAAGGTTTTGTAGGGATGAACCTGTCCCAACTTGTTGAGATAGCCCAGAAGGTGTTCAACAACAAAAAGCACTGGATGACCCCAAACGTATGGCTAAAATCCAAAGCTACTGTCATCAACCCAGCCAATCTGTTGCCAGACTCAGACCCCGAGACCCCTGTTCATGACTGCACAGATTTCACTGAGCTGTGTGTTCCTCGCGGCCAGACCTCAAAGACTCCCCTCTGCCTGAGGCTGATAAGTTCTGTTCACGGAGGGAGCAACTTCCTACAGGAAGGAAGGAGGTATGCTGGGGCAGTGGTTGTAACTCTAACTGGCACCATCTGGTCACAAGCTCTTCCCCATAGGACTTCTACTCAAAGGCAGAACTCATCACCTTCACTGAGGCACTAAGATGGGGAAAGGATAAGGCAGTCACAACATACACTGACAGGTGATACGCCTTTGCCACTGCACATGTACACGGAGCCATCTACAAGGAAAGAGGGCTTCTGACTTCAGCTGAGAAGGACATTAAGAACAAGGAGGAGATCTTAGCCTTACTTGAAGCCATATAGATGTCTAAGGCTCTGGCTATTGTTCTTTGTAAAGGGCATCAAAAAGGGAATAGTCCTGAGGCTGAGGGAAACGTAGGAGCCAATGCAGAGGCAAGAGCAGCAGCCACAAGGCCAGTGGGGCCCCCACCACATATATTGACTGTTGTCCCTTACTCAGAACTGCCTCTGTCTCCACCTATACGGCGGAAGAGAACATATATTTTCAAGATAAGGGAGCCACTAGGAACCAACAGGAGTGGTGGACGACCCCAGATGAAAAAAAATCGGGCTCTCACAGGCCCTTAGAAGGACTCTCCTCCACCAACTACACCAGACCACACACCTAGGGTGAACTAAGATGCTCCAGAAGGGAGAAGAACTGCAGAGGAGATTGCCTCACGATGCCCGGCTTGTGCCCAAGTTAATCCAAAGAAGGGGAAGATAGAAGAACCTAGGCGTAGAGAAAGAGGAACTTATCTGGGGGACACCGGGAAGTTGATTTCACTGAGGTAACCCCGACTGTGGGGGGCTACAAATATTTACTTGTTTTTACAGACACCTTTTCAGGATGGGTAGAGGCCTTCCCTACCAGGAAAGAGTCAGCCTTAGTAGTTACTAAGAAACTACTACAAGAAATCCTCCCTTGATTTGGTCTCCCCAGAACTTTAGGGTTGGATGACGGGCCAGCCTTCATAGCAAAGGTATCAAAGCAATTGGCCTAGCTACCTAAATTTGCAATGGAAACTCCATTGTGCCTACCGGCCCCAAAATTCAGGCCAAGTAGAGCAAATAAATCGGACCCTAAAAGAGACATTAGTCAAGTTAGGATTAGAAACTGGTGGGACCTGGGTAGAGCTTCTCCCCTTTGTTCTTCTCCGAGCAAGTGTACTTTGTATGTTAATGGATTCACTCCATTTGAAAATTTCTTTGGAAACCCCAGCCTTTAATATTTAGAATAGAAGATGAAAAAAAAAAAATAAGGCAGAACTGCATAACCTTGTCTTACTTGAGTCTTTACAGGCCCTTCAAGAGTGTACAGAAGGAGATTTGGTCCCAGGTTCGTGCTGTCCACTCAGCCCCAGGGGACAGACTGCCCCATCAGTTTCAGCCTGGCGACTCTGTGTAGATCCGGAAGTTCACTTCCAAAGGACTAGAACCCAAATGGAAAGAACCCCTCACTGTCTACCTGACAAAGCCCACTGCAGGTAAAGTAGACGGCGCCCATCATGGATCCATCACTCCCACGTGAAGGCAGCACGAGAGTGGACAGCTCAGAAAGATGTGCCCTTAAGACTAAGACTCAAGCGTACATACGTATAAGCCTCTGTTTCTTCCTCTTTTCCTCTTTAGCCCAGGTGTTAGACCAGCCACAACCAGAACCAGAAGGAACATTAATAACTTTGCTAAAAACAATATACAAGGTTTTAAATAAGACCACCCCAGACATAGGACAAGATTGCTGGTTGTGTCTAAACCCAAACTCCCTTACTATGTTGGGGTAGGAACTCCCCTAAACTAAACTGAGCTCAGCAGGCTAGAACTTCAAGTCGATTCACTAGCAGAAGTAGTTCTTCAGAATAAAAGAGGTTTAAATTTATTATTCTTGGAACAAGATGGATTATGTATGGCTCTAGGTAAACCTGTTGCTTCTATATCAACAACTCTGGAGTAATTAGAGAAAGCTTACGACTAGTACAGAAAAATTTAGATGCCAGAAAAAGACAGAGACAGGAATCAAATAACTGGTTTCATAGGATGTTCAATTGGTCACCATGGCTAACAACCCTTTTTATCTGCTGTAGCTGGACCCTTAATCCTCCTCCTCCTGTTAACTTTTGGCCTATGTTTCCTTAATTTCTTGTTTACATATATAAGAAAGAGTCTAATTCTATTAGACTTTTTGTATTACAGAATAGAGGCTATGAGCAAATTCTGTATGAAGAATCAAAGATTTGATTGTCTGCTAAGGCCAGTGGGGAATGTGGTGGCTGAAACAATGACTTACTGGAAAAATTACTGCTTGGCTAGCGCTATGGGAACTCAGGCCTTTGATTGTAGGAACATAACATTCTAAACAAGCTTTCTGCTTCTGTAACCCCGCTTACGCACCTGACCTGTGAGATGACAGGTAGTGAATAGAAGAAAATAGCCATTTGTGTTTAAACAGAATGAAGAATAGGATTTTAGGCTTAAAAACTCTGTACCTCTACATTTCGGGGCTGCTTAATTTGGGGTCTGCATACCCCTGGCAGACCCAGCTGGCTGAATAAAGAGTGTTTCCTGTAACTCACTGAGTTCCAGTGGTCCGTGTGTCTTTTGGGGGGTGGCGGCTTCAACAAGGGGACCACCACAGCCATATCAGCATCACTGAATGCAGGGCCGGTGGAGGTGGGGTAATTATCCTGACTTATCTGCTCTTATCCTCTGATTTACTGTCAATGCCTTCCTTTGACTGAAGGGGGTCCAAGTGACATGGTCCACAGGGGCAGCCTCCAGAGATGGGGTTGGGGGAGATACAGGGAGTCATCAGCACAGCCCTTTTCCTGGCACTTAATGTGTGTCATCACCTACAGTTGTTTCTTGCCAGCCTGAGGAGGTAGGCATAGTATTGTCATTTAACAAAGGAGGCAGCCCAGGCACCCTCTGACGCAGTGACCCTTCCTTTTCTCTCACACCTCTAGAACTTACCGCTGGCTCCCCTCTGCCTGGGGCGCCTTCTCTACTTTCTCCAGCTCACTCCTTCACATGCTTCCAAATTCAGCTTAATTCAGGTCTCTCAAGGTACCTCCAGAAAGGGTTCTGACTTCTCAAGCGTGCTGTGGCCATAGTTCTACTATGGCAAATTTCAAACTTACAGGAAATTCAAAAGAATTGTATAGAGAACACCCACCCATGTGCCCCTGTGCCCACTTCTCAAAAGCACTTTTCACACTCTTGTCTGTTTCCTTATTTACAATCCTCACTAATTTGTGAATTCCTTAAAGGGAAGGGCTGCATGTGCTTTGTCTTTTTGCCTTCAGGGTATATTAGTGCCTGACACACAGAAGGTGGTCAGTAAGTATCTGACTGATCAGTAATTCACAAAATATTTGTGTTTCCTAGTAAAGGAAGAAGGGGACTTGTATTTATTGAATGCCTATGGTGATTTCCATTGTGTCGGGGTACTGCACTTATTACTTCACCCAAGCCTCACAATCAGGTGAGGCAGGGATTACTCTCTCTGTTTTACAGACTAGAGGGGCTTCCTAATGTATTCAAGGTCACATATCCCTGAGTGAGCTGGGAGTCAGATCGTCAAGATGCCCTTTAACCAAGTCCATGCTGCTGATGACATACCTGTGCCTTCTCCATAGACTAGAGACAGCTTGGGGCTGGGGACTGGGTTTTATACATTTCTAAAGTCTTAGGACCTGACAACTAGCAGGCATAAGAAATATACTTTGAAAGAATGAGTGAATGAACATTTGGTGACTATTATTTTACTAGTGGATTTCACTACTGGAAATTCATTCACTTCTGCAATATGACCCCTGAAGGGAGCTTGTGCTTCACCTCAACCAACCTCTTCCCTTAGCAGATGAAGGACCTGAGGCTAGAGGGGCCAACGTCACACAGCGAGCCAAGGTCAGAGCCAGCATGCTGACTCGCCGCCTAGTGAGCTTTCATTTCCTTTTCTTTCCAGATGCACCCGAGTATCTGGATCAGTACCACTCACTAACCCAGAGCCTGGAGACTGAGAAAAACCACATTTCCTAAGAATATTTGGGTCTATGGGGGTCTCTCAGGCACGTGTTGATGGAGGCTTTCTTATTCCTTCCTCACTGAGAGGTCCATGGGTGTCAGAGGCTTGAAGTTGCATGTGAAACTGTGTTTATATACTTTTCTCTGGAGAGGATCCAGAGTTTACATCAGGCTCTCAAAGCAAATACAAAAACCATGACCTCTCCCCCCAAACGGATGAGGGAGGTTCCCTTTTGTGTATTCTCTAGATGTTCCCCAAACATTGTGATTGCAGAAATGAATGGAATTTTCAAAATTAATATTATTAGGATGCCCACGTTTACAAAGTAACTCCATTGAAAAGAAATTAACCACCATTACAATACTATCATATAAAAGGATGTTTTAACTCCTCTAAATCAAGGACAAATTCTTGGGCGGAGGAGGGAGAGGGAGGGGAGGATAGGCCTTCAAATCGAATGAAGTAGCTTTAACACAGGCTACACTTGTCCTTATTTTGCCCACTTTGCCCTCGACTGAAAATGTCAGTGTGGACCTGTCTCTGAAAGTGTCACTCTACCTGAAGAAGCAGTCGGTCAGAGTTTGTGCCAGAAAGCTTTCATTTCCTTTCCTCTCCAGGGTTTTCCCTAAAGGCACTGCTAGGTGGCCAGGTGTGAGTTTTGTTCCATCCCTGAGAGGCATTTCCATCAAAGCAAGTGCGACTGGTTGTTCCCTGGGCTTGTGAGATGGGAATAACTCAGGTGTGTTTGTGTGAGGAGGTTATGCCAATGTCCACTGAGCTGAATTTCCTCCCAAGGGTTATGGGAGAGAATCTGAAGAATGTAGACCCTGAGTGGCCAACGCAACCAGCTGTCTCTTACCTCCTTGGAGGGAAAGCTCTGGGTGTGAATGTGGGTGTGTGTGTGAAAGCCCTGGTGCGGGGAGGGCTGTGGGGGGCCACGAAAGCACCGGGCGGGAGAGGGGCTGTGGCCCTGCTAGCAACCCCACTCCCTTTGGGTTTCCTGGTCCATCCTTCCCTCCCTTCTGCGCTAGGCTGTTGTATGCGGCAGGCCCTTGTCCTTCCCGCCTTGGGTTCCCCCATCAGCACACAGGTTGGCATTCTCCCCTCTGGGCCCACTCTGTCTTTGGATCACAGCTTTATACAGACATTTTCCAGGGAAGGTTTGCTGAGGAAGAAAGAGTGTCCCAGCAGGAGTGGGTGTCTTGGTGGGGAGTGAAAGCAGCGTATCAGAGCGTACTGAGCTGCAGATAGGGGTGTGCTTCAGCCCCTGCAGCTCCACACACAGAGTCTCTGAGTGTTTCTTGAATGAACAGATAATATTGAGCATGTAATACGTGCCTGACAAATTACTTCAACCCTTCCAGCCTCAGTTTCTTCATCTCTAAAATGGAATTGATAATGCTCCCCAGCTCTGGAACCCTCTTTGAGAGCGGGCAGGGTTCCCCCGCCGTCTGTGGGCTCTGAGGCAGGACAAGCATTGCCCCACGGGCAGCACCCCCTTTCAGTGCTGCTGGCCAACACGTTTGTAGCCGTTTCCACATCAGCTCCCCTCCCACACGGGGGTGCACGTGTGATTTGAACCCCTGACTTAGCTCTTAGCACATCCAGGTGACACACATAAAACTGGGGACTCGGGGTGGGGGAAGCCATTTGCTCCAGTTCACTTAGCAAGTAAGGGCGTAGACCACTGTACACATCTGGTCTTGAAAGGCCTTGGCAGTGCTGTGCACTCCAGATGGTACCAATTTGGGCCCGTTGGCCCAGTTTTGTTGCTGCAACAAAGAGAGTAAACAAACAAATGCTTTTTGGAAATGGCCGGGGGACATACTTAGAGAAGAAATGACCAGAATGTCTAAATCATTGAGCCTTTTCAGTGAAAGCCCTAACATTATTTTCATATACAGCACAGATGATAGCCAGGAATAAACTGCTATATGACACAGCTGGGGTCCCGGTGGCACCTGCCGAAGGTAGCAAAAGAATCACGAGGGATTACCCATGGTTTACAAGCTAATTTGCACAGTTTGGTTAAGAAGCGCATTTGCATGGTTTAAATGGTTTCCAAAGGACTTGAAAAGCAGTTTGGGTTCTTCGCAAAGTTATAGAATTTCCTGTCATCTCATCTGCCCTGTGAATTGGCTCAGCAAACCATATTTTTGTTTTGTTTTTGAAATCATAAACAGATGTTTATGTTTGGAAACTGGCTGCAGCTTAAACATAGGCTTCTTTATTTCACTTCTGCCCAGCTTGCTGTTTAAGGGACAGCGGGGGTCGGGGGATCCCCAGATTGTCTCCAGTTGGCCTCCTAGGGAAGGCCAGGGCCCTTGGGAATGGAAGGGAGTGGTTGCTAAGGAGTGAGGTCTTCTGGACCAGTCTGCATGGCTTTGAGCAACCCCCTCTCCTGTCCTGCCTATGGAGTTGGAGTGACCTTCCAGCTGAGGGGGTTAGAGTGACGGAAGTGTCCCTAGCATGGTGTCTGATAGAGAGTGATGCTCAGTAAACTCATGCTCCTACTTCTTTCTTTTTCTTTTTCTTCAAGCTCCCTAGAATTTCCAATTTAGCTTTACCTATCATCTTCTGTCCCAGAGGGTGGGCATGGGAGCTGGGGTATGGCTCAGTGAGTGCCCCAGGGAGGGGAACCAAGTGTTCCCCTTGTTCTAGCCCCTGGAAAGCTATGTACATCCTGTGGGAGTCATTTCTAAATGCTGAGGAGAGCAAAGGGACATAACCCGGTAGGCTAAGATCCTATGATGCAAGATGGCCAGAGTGGAGAGAACGGGGACCCACAGGGAAGGGAGGGCCTATGAGAGCCCTCCGCCCTGACTGGGAAAAAAGGAGCCATTTAGGGTACCTGGGCACTGCCTCAGGTCTGCAATAGCTGAGGGGTGGATGTCAAGGGAAGACAGATTGGAGGGGTGTGGACTGGGAACAGGAGCAGGACACATACCCAGGGCCATTGGAAGCAGAAGCCCCAGCTCGAATCTCACTTTCCCAGCACTCAGCAATGGGGGGGCCTTGGGCAAGACAGCAAATCTTCCTTAGGCTGTACCCTCATCTGTAAAGTGGGGGTCTTAGGAAAATTAAATAAAATTATGCATATTTTACTGGGCCTGTCCTACAATAGGCACTTAAGAAATGGTAAGTAAAGGTAAAAACAAAAAAGAAGCCCTGAAGTCCCATACTCACCTTGACTTTTATTCTGTGTTTGTACCTCTTGTGCACCTGTGCCCGAGGCAGGGGCACCGAGGCTGGCCCTGGTCAGAAGTCCTTTTCTTCAAACATAGGGGCTCCCACACTGTGGGTCTCAAATTATTTTGAGGTAAAAGGGCAAAGAACTGGGGTGCCATTGGCATTTCTGGGTGCGGGGGGAGAGGAGCGGGGAGGCTGCTCTTGGGCACGGGAAAGGTGAGGAGTGAGGAGCCAGAAGCATTCCCTCTAGCACGGCCTCAGCTCTTAGCTGTCTGCTCCAGTGCTCACAGAACTTATCTTTCCCCCGCCACGGTCTCACTGCCCGCCCTACCCACCCAATCAGTCTGTTCTCCGTCATGTTAATTTGCTTTGGTTCCACAGACTCTTTTCTTGTTTGTGATTTCCCTTTCACACCAGACTTGGTGGGATGCTGAGATGGATAGGCCATGGCTATCCAGTGAGCTCACAGTCGTGCGGGGTGGGGGGGGGTGGTTAGGTGGGAGGATACATGTAAACATCCATTCATTCATTCGTTCAACAAGGTTTATTGATCACATACTATGTGCCAGGCCTGGCCTGTGCTAGGGGCTATGGAAACAGTGATGAATAAGACAGAATGAGATAATGTTCCAGGCAAGGGAAACCTGAGGCCAAGTAACAGCTGCCCACCCATTAAGCTTTCTTCCTACTCCCTGAACCCACTGGCTGGTGACCACTGCCCAGAGGGGATCTCTAGGGGTAGGGTGGAGTGGGGGGCAGGGCTGGGTCCTTGATGCCTGGAAGGCTTGGAGTTGCCATGAACCAGCTGTGTGAGAATGGTCTTCCTGAAGCTGGAGAGGTGAGCTGGATCTGTGCTCAAGTCCTGATTTGATAGGTGGGAAGGTGGGCACAGGAACGTCAAGGCAGAGAGGCTAGCTAAGAAGCTAGTGGCGGGCGGTGGAAACAGCTTGGTGGTTTCTCGAAAGGATAAATAGAACTGCCACGTGACCCAACAATCCCACTCCTAGGTATATATCCAAAAAAAGTGAAAGCAGGGCTCAAACGGATACTCTTACCCCAATATTCAGAGCAGTATCATTCACAATAGCCAAAAGTAGAAACAACACAAGTGCCCATCAATGGGTGACTAGATAAACAAAATGGTAGATACATACGACAGAGTATTATGCAGCCATAAAAGGAATGAAGGGCACTGCCACAACATGGATGGACTTAAAAACATACTAAAGGAAAGACGTCAGACCCGGAGACCAATACTTTCTGATTCTTTTTATATGAGGTACCTAGAAGAGGACAGAGAATAGAATGTAGCTCACTAGAGGCTGGTGTGCATGAGGGGTATTGTTTAATGGACATAGAGTTTTTGTTGGAGATGATGAAAAAGTGTCAGGTATAGATAGGGGTGATGCTTACACAACATGTGAATGTCCTTGATGTCACTGAACTGTATACTTACAAGTGATTACAATGATAAATACTATGCCATGCATATTTTAGCACATTTTTAAAAAGTGAATGGCAGGGTGGCATGGAGAGATCTCTCCTCCTGAGAGCATCCCTCTACAGTGGGTCCTCGTCACAGCCACTTTAATGCAGTGTGTTGACGATGGTTGTGAGGACTGAGCAGAGACAGGGCACACTACACTCTCCTCGATGTTCAAGTGTCTGAAGGTGGAGAAGGTGCAGGGAACAAAGGCGAGGGCAGGTCCCCCACTTTCAGGAATGCCTGGTTTCTAAAATAGGCATGAGCACCTCCTTCTCACAGGGCTGTTGGGAAGATTAAAGGCACCAGCACATGTTCAGTCCTTGAAACACTATAGTAGGCACTTAAGAAATGTTATTTCTTAGTATTGGTGAGAGAAAAATAACGGAAGTGAAGAAGCAAAGAAAGGGAGTAAGGTCTCTCTCAATTTCTCCCACTTGGAAAGACGCTTTACAAATGAAATCTCGAGAAGCCCTGTGTTTACCATGGGGAGGGGGGGTGGGCGGGAATGATGTCCTCCTGTAGTTACTTCTCCACCCCCCATGGTGGAGGTATTTGGGTGGAGATCCCGTTTCTAAAGACGAGGATTCCTGTGAATAAAGAGGAATGCGAGACAAAGACATTCTCCTGGAGAGGATTCCTGTGAATAAAGAGGAATGCGAGACAAAGACATTCTCCTGGAGGCCGACCTCATTGCGTGACCTGTTAGTCTCACCGGGATTTTGGGTTTCCTCAGGGAAAAGCCAGTGTCCGGCCAGCAAGCTGACGTGACTGCCTTTTTAAGATGAAACCGGGAACCAGCTGTTCTGGAGATTAACTGTGAGCCCAGATGTACAATTGGAGCCCCAGAGTAAGCAAATTCCGATTATACCCTGCAAAACAACAGCTGTTCTGGTTCTGGCCTCCAGGGTGGCCTATCTGGGCCTTTGGGAAGAGAGAGACAAATGGAGCCCGTCTTCTTCAAAGATCAGGATGTTTCTGGGGTATGTCCACGGAGCGGGTTCTGTGAGATGGTGCTGTTGTGTCCCTTTGGCCATGTGCTCTCTGAGTGTCAGGGACTAGACTGCTTGTGGAATCAGGGCTTAGCCCCTCTGAGCTGGCAAGCCGTGCAGAAATCATGGCTCTAGCCCCTCCTCATTTTACAGGGGAACCTAGAGTCTGCAGGGACAGTTTTATGTGATTGCAATGTACTAAGAGAACTGATGGTGGGTGGGGATCAGTTTCAGATCAAAATCAAGGTTCACGTGATAGGTCTCTATGGCTAGTCTTGGTTCAATGTGTGGCAGGGTCATTTCCTTTGTGAGTTGATCTTGAGGGTCTTTCTGTACAACACTAACCCTAACCACCCCATGAGAACCTCACCCGTGTCCCTGGTCTCAGCTGCACCAGAACTACTCCCATCCTGAACACTGGAAAGCCAGGCCACACTCAGTCGGCCCCTGCCTGTGTGTGTGACTGTCTGGGGTGTGGGAGTCTTGGCTGGAAAGGACTTCATCAGGCAGCTAGGGAGGGGCAGGGGAGGTTAAGGTAGTGGACTTAGCCCTTCTGGGGTCACAATCTGTTAGGCCAAGTGAGCACAAGCTGTACCCGGAGAAGGAGCTGCCCCAGCTGGAACTGACCCACTTGCTGACTGGGTCTGTTGAGAAAGGAGAGGTCTGAGTAGGTGAGAGTCAATAGACACCCCCTTACCCGCCAGTGAGTGGTCCTTGTTTCTGCAGTCAGTAACAGAGAGGAGGGGGCCAGACCAGTCCCTCTTCCACCCCTACCCGGGCAGTGTGTGCCCCCTCTGTGAGTGAGGGGCAGCAGCTGCCTGGACTGGAATCAGCTCAGCGGTTCTTTGGCCCAACCCACACGACAATGGGACCAGAGATATAGGCACACAGAATCCCTGAGCCACAACCAGGGCTGGGGTTATAAGGAGGCAGTTTTCTGTGTAAAATGACGGCTCATGGTAAGAACTTTCCACATGTAGAACAGCTACATCCAGAGGTAATGAGCTCTCTGCCTCTGGGAAAGTTCGAGCAGAGGCTGGAAGATTCCTTGGTGGATTGAATTCACTCATTCATGCATGCATGCATGTAGGCATGCATGCATTCATTCATAAACCCTTCTTATCATCCACCCAATATTTTTTTAAACGCCAAACTTATGCCAGGTGCTGGACTAATTGATTTAACTGTGAATAGATTAGAAATGGCCTTTGACCCTTGGGAAATATTAGAGCAGGGTATAGGGGACCATGAACGAGATCTGGAAGTCAAGGAAGGCTTCCCGGAGAAAACCATATTCGAAGCTGAAGCCTGAAGACTGAGGAAGACTTAGGATAGAAGAGAAAGGTTCCAGAAAGAGGAGACAGCATGTGTGAAGGGCTAGAGAGAACATGGCCAACAGAGGAACCAATGTGCTCGGTGAGGGAGGGCTTATGGAGAGGTAACAGAGTGAGAGTGGGATCAGCATGTGTGACATATTAGGAGGTGTGAGCTTTATCCCAAGAGCCACAAGGAATCAATTAAGGGTTTTCAGCAAGGTGACAGTGTAGTGAGATGTGCTTCTTGGCTGGTTTCCCCCGATGCAGACCTGGAGACAGGAATTCCTAGGCAGGTAGTTTATGTGGGAGGTGATTCCAGAAAATACTGGTAGGGCAGCAAGGAATTGAGACAGGGAAGGGAGTCGGCCAGGAAGCGTGTGTAGTCAAGCAAGTCACCACTCTGGGGGCTGGAGCTTATCCCTACCAGGGGACTCTGGGAGTCAGCACAGAAGATCCTTTAGAGTCATTCCTCACAAGGGGAGGGAGGTGGGTATTTATATATACCACATCCATTGGCCACTGAAGGCTTTTCTGGGCTGGATAGGGCATGGACACTTACTTCCCCCAGCACTGTGGTCTTCCAATGGGGCAAAAAGAGCAGGCCACATCGTGGGCCTTCAGGCAGAGACGCAAGGGCTAGCTTGGAGTGGGGCCTGGGGGGACGTGGGTTAGCACCACTTTGGCTGTGGGGTGGAGGGACAGGAAGGGGCCCATGGGAACCTGGAAATCAAGGAGGAGGCAACAGGAAGACTTGTCCCAGCAAGAAGATGTTTGTGGCCCAAGCTGGAGAGAGTGTGGTTATGGGAGAAGGAGACAATGTCAGGATGCAGAGGTGGCTGGCCTGGTGACAGATGTGGAAGAATGAAGAACACTGTAGAGCATTCACTGACTCTCAAAGCTGCAAGGGGCCCCTGCCCTCCCAGAGCTCTCCCCAGCCTCACACTGCTGCCCCTCCCACAGGTCCTCCTCTGCTCACATGCATCAGAGACACTTCACAGACCCCAGGGCACTTGGGGGCCCTCCCGTAGAGACCGCAAAGCGTGTTTAGAGAGAGATGAAGGTGCTCGGGCAACTGCTTAAATAAAAAAATGGGATGTGTGTGTGTGTGTGTGTGTGGGTGGGTGGGTGTGTAAATGAGAGAAGAACAATCCAGCTGAGGTCCCTACCCTGAATGTCACCCTGCTTTCCTTATCTTCTGCCATGCCTACATCTGTCTCCTGCCATGCATGGGCCTTAAGAGGAGAGATGCTCTGCATGGCTTATTCACTGGCCCTGAGGACTCGCCCACAGCAGGTGCTCAGTCTGTTGAATGATGGAACTGTGAATGGTCTCTGCCCTTCTGTGCTTCATGTCCTTGGGAGTGAGGAGGAGGGAAGTGCTGGGGACAGTTGAGTGGTTGTTCTAAGGACGTGAACCCACCAGGGCGAGGGTGGGAGGGTGGTTGGAAAAGGGGTTGGGTTGTTGAAGCAGCGAGGGAGAAGAGATGGGATGGTGTCATCAACCAGGGTTTAGAGTTGCCAGCAATGACCAACGGCAGGCTGTGTATGGATGCCCGGCTCCTTCCATCCCCAGCTCCGATGACTCTGAGGTCCGAGTTCCTCATTGGCTCTGTTTGCCCACAGCGATGACTTGCCGGATAATGTACCTTTGATGGGTCACCCTCCCTTCTCTGGCCCCCTTTCTCTCTTCCCTCCGGAGCTTCCTAGGACTACCTCCCACATAAATTACCTCCACTCAGATCATGGTCTCAGCATCTGCTTCTGAAGCAACCCCACACCTGGGACCGATGCAGCAGACCAGCGGACCCCGTCATACATCCTTTTCTAGTTAACAAGGGAGGCCGGGGAAGCGAGAATGGGACGTGTTTAGCTTCTGGGTTGGGGAAGTGGCTCTGCTTCCCACGGGAACTCATAGGTGGTCCATTTTGGCTGCTGTAACAAATATTATAAACTGGGTGGCTTATAAAAAACAGAAATTTATTTCTCATAGTTCTATAGGCTGGAAGTCCAAGGTCAAGATGCTGGCAGATTCAGCGGGCCCGCTTTCTGGTTCATAGACGCTGCCCTCCCACGGTCCCCGCATGGTGGAAGGGGCGGGGTCTTTCTGTGTAAGGGCGGTAATCCCACGTAGCCATCTCCCAAAGGCCCCACCTCCTAATACCACCACCTTGAAGATTATGATTTCAACATAGGAATTTGGGGGGGACACAAACATTCAGACCATAGCAGAAGCCAATGGCATATTCAAATGATAATAATTTGTGGGAGGTTTGTTTATAAAGGGCCTGTTTGCAAAGGTGTAGGGTCTGGAGGGAGGCACAAGGGATCGTGCATCACTCAAGATTCACAGTAGCAGAGCTATTACTCCCCCTGAGGGGAGGGGTGGTTGCTGAAACTCAAAAGGAAAAGAGAGCCATGCAAAGGCCCCCCGGGGAGGAAGAGGGACACAGCTAGCCCAAGGCCACTTCACTGAGGGACACTGAGAGGAGAAAAGGCCTGACCTCTGCGCTCTCTCCCACTGCCTCCTTCCCTCTAATCGCCTGCCAGTGATGGGCAGGCTCAGACAGGTCAGCCTCCTGGGCCAAAGTAGGGTGGAGCAGGGTGAAGGCGAGAGCTGGAGGGCAAAGGGAAGATATTTGATAAAGTGGGGGATTTCCTGAGTGGAATGGAAACAAAAAGGTCGTGTTGAGTCTTCAGTTACGGGCGAGGGCTCCGCAGACGACCCTGAACAAGAGCAAGTCATTCCTTCTCCTTGGCTAGATCCCACCTTTCTCCGAAGAGCCCCTTTCCGAGTCCTATTGGCCTCTCCAAAGTGGGGCTCAGAGTGGAGTGCCTAGGACTTGAAGAGACCTGGCTCTGCCACTAACCTCTGTAACCAAAGTTAAATCTCTTCTTCTGGGCCTCACTTTCCCTATAGGTAAAATCAAAAGGGTTAACCAGATGACCTTTCAGGACCCCTTCCATAGCACTGACCTTCTAGAGAGGCTCATTGCCCCTTCCAAAAACAGTCCTGAGAAAGGAGTGAAACAAGATTGTCCTTTTGGGGAAAGCAAGGCCCTAGGAGCAGAGGGCCTTCCTGGAGGTCACTGACCACGTGGGTGCTCGATCAAGACTCCCATTTTTGTCAGAGCTGTTCCCTGAGCCAAGCCTGCCCTGTCCCCGCTTTCCCCCGCGTGTGTAGCCTCCGCCCATGTTTATTTTCAATTAGTGCGGCAGCCAGTGTGAGGTTTAAAGATTTCTCTTTTGTTCTTGTTTGTGTATGTGGTTGTGAACGGAAACACGTAAGAATGGGGGTTTCAAGCAGGTTTTTAGAACTCACCAGTCCCTAAGAGAGTCAGGGTCAGTGGAATATCACTTTGGGGCTTTTGAGCCTAGGGGTCCACATAAACCTTAAGGGACTTACTTTGTAGAGAGTCTCAAAGAGAATCAGGAGTGTGCTGGTAACTCTAAGCCCCTCTGACCACAGCCCTGCACCGACAAAACCCACCACATCTAAGAGGCCACCCTGAATCTTGCCACCCACACCATGGGACTGTTTTGAGCTCTATGTCCCAGGCACATGGAACAAAGACCATTTCATTTTATATCAGACCCTGAGGCTCTGGCATTTACTGTATGCCAAGGCCAGGAGGCCTTCAGACACCACCTGTTGGAACCACTGCCCTCTTCCCTCAGATTGTGGGACGGGGGAGAGCTGCTCAGCCTGTCAGATAGGTTCTGTTGACGTTAGAGTTTCCAAACTGATTGCTCCAGATTACGGTTGCATTTTTGCCTTGTACCATGTTTTCCCACATTGTTTTATTTTTGCAAGGTGAAATGAATTGCCAACAATTCGGAATCAAATTGGGATTTCTGGTTACTTTAAGAATTTAGATGACTTGGCAACACTGGGCTCACACTCTTGAGAATGCCAGGCTGGTGCAGAGCTGCAGCCCCCTCGAGATAAGACATGTGCCCTTCAGTTCACCACAGTCCTCACTATTCCCTATTGTCTCCCGGCTTGGCGCTGAATGTCCATTGCCATTTATCACTGAGTTTATGCTGCTGTTTCTCAAATCAGAGAGTTATGAGAAAAATATTTTGGGTCCCCACATTTCCAACACAAGTGGAAAAAAAGTTTATTAATATCACCTGCCTGTCCCTGGGTTGAACCACCTGACCTGTTGTATAGGGTTGCCAGAGTTGAAGTTTTGTCCCCATCCTCTCCTCTGCCACAACTACCACCATCATGGTTGCCATCACATCACATTTATTGGTCCTCTATCTGGCTGTATACACAATAAGACAGGTCGAGATCTGTTAGTTTCTCTGAAAGACAAAGCTTGGTGGACAAAGAAGACAGCGCAAACAGAGCAACTAGGAGTTGGATCTCATAAAATGAAGAATTCGCCATGCTAGAAGAGGCTGCAAGGGAAGGTCTTAAATGACACCAAGCAGCCTGGTAGGAATAGCTTGTTGGCCTTCTGACCAGCTCCTGACCTAAGCTTAATTTCTGGGCTTGAGAATATCTGAGTGCCGAGGCAGTTTGGACAGGAAGGCTCAGGGCTGGCCTATAAATTCAACCACCTCACTGGGATGAAAAGCCTCAGTTTTCCATCTGTCTAATGGGAACATGAAGACAGATAGGCCCTGGTCCATTCTGTGAGAACCCCTTCAGTCTGAACATACCGGTTCTCGCAAGACCCACTGTTCTCACCACACTGCTCCGCTACGGTTTCCCGGAGGCTCCCCCAGAAGCCCTTGGGGGGCGTACTGCAGGCAGGCTTTCCCCGTCAGATGAGGCAAACATTTGGCATGTAGGAGAAATTCAGGCGACCATGATTCAGGTTACACTGCACCTTTTGTAAGCCAGACTGTGGAGTCCGTCACAGGTGCCGAGGAGGTCGTCGTCCCAGCCAGAGTCTGAGTCCCAGACCTGCACCCTCAGGGGCCCCCCTGTGGCCAGGACCACGTCCCCGAAGTCCAGCGTCGTCCCCACTTGGGGTCGTTATCATTCGTCACTGTGCCCGTCCTCTGCTCCTGGCCTCCAAAGAAGACCTTCACATAGGCGTCCGTGGCACTGCCTATGTCTCCCCACAGATCTTTGCCTGGAAGTTCATAACCTTCAGCTTGGCCAAGCCCCTCTCCCGGGGACAGCAGTCCTGGTTGATGGCCCCTGAGCCATGGCACACACACTGGCAGGGGTTGTGGGGGCTCTTCTGCTGCCCCGGAGGGCAGGGCCGGCTGCAGTCTCTCCAGCGTGCCCTGTGCATCACATACTTGCTCACGGCTAGCCTCAGTGCCTCCCGCCGTGGGTCCTGGCTCTCCAAGAGCACATGCAGAGGCTCCAGGGTGTAGTCCACTAGGCTGGGGCTGTCCTGCAGTGAGGCCACCCAGGCTGAGAACTGCTCAGGCCCAGCGTGGTTCCCAAACAACAGGTCATGCATGGAGGTGTGGTGACCGCCTACTACTTCGGAGTAGCGTTCCCGGTAAGCCTGGTGGAAAGAGGCCGTCATCTTGAGCTGCTTCTTCTTCTCCTCACAGGCCTTGATTTCCGATGAGGAGCTGGCATGGCCACCTATGCTGACCTCAGCCTCGACGGACAGGCAGTCTCCCACCTCGTCGGCTGTGAGCCCTTCCAGGGTCAGCTTGCAGGTACGCAGGGCGGTAAGGGCGGAGATCCGGCCGCCCAGTTCCATGGAGCGGATGAAATGGGTGCCATAATTGGAGATGAGGCGGAGGTAGTCAGACTCCGTGGAGGTGTTGAAGTTGTGGGGCAGGGCCCTGAGAGCCCTCTTGAAATCGGGGTGGAGTGGGGGAGAGTGCACCAGGTGAAAACTGTGGGGAGAGAAAGACATCAGGTGGCCCAGCAGTGGGTAGTCTTTCCTACATTCCACAACTCCCTCAACATTGCCCAAGGTCGCAGGTAATCGGCAGAACTAGGGTGCGGACCCAGGAAACCCACTCTGTCTGTAGCCCCTCAGTGACCTCCCTACTTTGTATAGGCATTTTTACTTTTCCTTTTTAATTTTTAAAAAAAATTTCATAGGTGAGGCAACCCTTGGTTGACCTCATAGATTGCAAGGACCTTGTCAGCTTACGATCCCTTTTTATTTTTTTTTTTTTACACCTATGGCACCTGGTCTTCCTAGGTGGTCTCCCATCCAAGTACTAACCAGGCCTGACCCTGCTTAGCTTCTGAGATCAGCGGGATGGGGCTTGTTCAGGGTGGCATGGCTGTAGTCACTTTCCCTTTTCAAAATAAGTTTTTTCATTTATCTATCTATCTATCTATCTATCTATCTATCTATTTAGGAAGTAATACCACACTGATGGTATTCTTCTAGCATTAGGACCTAGCCCTGTGGCCTTGGTCTGTTTGTCCTTGGATTGGGCCCAGCATGCCTGGGCTCCTGACAGCGCTGGCCACAGAGGCAGGAGGGCCCTATCTCACTGTGGGGGAAATGTGGCCTCCTACTCTGAGGAATCAGGGCAGGTGACTACGGGCTGCTCCTGGAGACCATGCATTGCTCAGGGTGGGACCTAGACCCCTGAGGGCTGGCGGTGTGACCGCTCTTGCTTAGTACTGTAGCCCTAATTCCCAGCACAGTGCCTGACAAGGCAGGAATGAATAGTGGGTGAAGGAGGCCCAGGGGTGGGGGTACATAACCAGATCTCCTGCCCACAGGTGACTGGCAGTGCCCAGGAAAGAGGGGGTTGGGTGCTCAGGAGGGCTGAAGGCACCATATTGGGGGCTCTCAGCACAGCCTTGCTTGCTTCCCTTCAACCTGTTCCCTCTCCGGGTTCTTCCAGATCGGGCCACAGGACGCTGGACCACCTGGTGTGTGAGAACCAGGACTTGGCTTCCCCCTGGTGGAAGCAGCCTCTGCATCCCCATCCTGCCATTCCAGGGCTCCCAGACCACCCTGAATTCAAGCCCCGTTTTTTGAGACCCCTCCAGCTCCACCCCCGGCACTCACCTATAGAAGCGACACTCCACCAAGTCAGTGCTGAAGCTGTACTGGTCCTCGTGCATTTTCTGGGCGGCAAAGTCTGCCGCCTTAGAGTGCGAGCCCGCCACTGCCACGCGAGCGCTGCTGCTGGGCTTGGGATTTACGTCCAGCCCCACCCGCCAGTCGTTGCGGATGCTGCTGGCCGCCCCTTAGCCACGGCTTCGGTGGAGCTGAGCTTGGTTCTGACCACACGGCGCTGGCAGCCTGAGCCCTGGGCCCGCCAGTCGGTAAGTGCCAGGGGCAGGCGCTGGAGGGCGCCCCGCTGCAGGGCGTTGTGGCAGAGGGTGCAGGTGCCATCCCGCCGCAGAAAGCGCTGTGTGTCCACTGGGAAGGAGCCTGAGCGCTGGAGGCTGGTCACATCCACGCCCTCCCCCGCCAGCCATGAGCCAGGCACAAACCTGCGAACACGTCGGCATTCAGAGCGGGCAGCAGTGTGGCAGGGGGCAGGGGTGGGCGTGGGCAGCAGCAGCAGCAAGAGGATGCCCAAGAGGAGCACACAGGTGGCCATGTTGCTGTGGAGACAAGGAGGAGTTTGGGCTCAGGAAGGCTGGGGGCAGAGGCGTGGAGGATGGCTGACCAAAGAATATAGAATGGGAAGGGAATGGGATATCCCTTAAGTCATTGACTGTTAGAGCTGGAATGGCCTTTACAAACCTGGTCTCCCCAACTCCCCCCCAAAACACATTGTTTAGATGTGCCTAGAGAGAGGAAGTGACTTGCTCAACATTACACAGTCAGAAAGAGCCCACTGCTAGGATTTCACTATTTAAGGCCTAATGGAGTTCCAGATTGACGGCTCCGTCCCCAGGACCATAGTGGCTGCTGGTGCACAGAGGAGGGGAACAGAGAGTAGCTGTGGCAGATTTGAGGAGGGACCTGGGGACTCTGGAGAAGACTGCATTCTGGAGAAGTGCCATTTTGGGCCCCAGAGCAAGTCGTGCTTTCCCCTCCCCACCTCTCTCGTTCTCTCTCTCCTAAGTGATGTACATCCTTCTTGTTCTTCCCACTTGCCCTTTGGGGAACTCCTTCTGAGCGCCACGGGAGAACATCAGCTTAAATTCTAGAATAAAAGCTGTCCAATTATGCTTACAGCCTTAGATCCTGTATGAGGAGGGGCCTTTAAGCTTGCTCTCCAGATCTCTTCCTGATGCTAAGTCTCCTCTTTGGCCTTCCCTGCCATTCTCTGTGGAATTCTGTCATGACAGCGAACTATTGCCCACTATTAGACGATTAGCTAGAAGTTTCTTCCTCATTTTGAGGTGGCTGTGGAGTCTCAGCTGGCCTGTGCGTGATTTGAAATAACCTCTCTACTATCCAAACTGAGCTCCTCAGAGGCCTTCGCCTCCAACACTGGCCAGTTCCTCTGAGACATGGGGGATTATGGAGAGAAGGAAATTCCCCTGCATTCTAGCTGAGTCCTCTATGCCCTACCCAAAGAAGTGACTTGGATTGTGGAGTTCCATGCAACATGGCAGGCCCCAGGGAGGTGATAGGAGAAAGGGAATCTTTCAAGGCCCCCAGACTACCCCACTTAAGAGGCCTGCACAGTTCATATCCTTAATCCAAGGAACTCAGGCTCCATCTTGGCCCTCATCCCATTATCTCCCTAGAAGCCTGTTTCCAGTCTTCTTAAAAGCTTTCACTGTCAGCATTTGAAGGGGCCTTAGAGCTATGTATTCTAACCTCTTCCTTTTGTATGTAAGGAAACCGAGGCCCAGCGTAAACAAGAGGCAGCCCAGAGAGTTAGTGACAGCACAGTCTGGAACCCGAGTCTCTTGTCTTACAGGTCATAGCACTTCCTGCTCCATCAGGTACTTCCTCCCAAGGAGCAGCCCCACTCCCATGCCACTCTGTCCCCACCCAGGGACTCCGGCCTCCCGAACCCCCTGCTTCCTTCATACCTGGAGTCCTATGCTGAGATGCTCCTGCACAGATACCTCTCTCCCCACAGGAGGCTCCTGAAGTGGTGGTGTCTGTTCTTCAGTCAGGCTTACCACAGCACTCAACACTAGGCCGCCGTTCTCATCGCTGCTACTTCCTGTCCTGCCCCCGCTCCCAACTGTGGTCACGGGTCCCCCTCGCTCTTCTCGCTCTTCTCGCTGTCACCAGCACCCACCTTGTCTTCATCTCCTCATCCGGCCCTGCTGACAGCCCTCAGGAAGCAAGCTCTGAGGGCCATAGGCTCATCCTCCAAGCACAGCAGCCTGGGGTGCCAGGGCGTGGGGGCCTGGGGCGGACAGTGAGGCTTAGCATGGAGCAAACAGGGGCCTGAGGACTTGAAGATTCAACTCTGGTGTTGGCGAACAGACCAGCATTCGATGAACAGGGGCGATTTCCCTGTTTCTGACCCACAATGTCTTACGTGTGAGACATGAGCGGCAGTACAAAGTAGGAGCTCACAGCATGGGCCTGGGAGCCGGGCTGCCTGGGCTTGGGCTAGCTTGGTCATGTTCTAGCTATGTGGCCTGGCAAACTTCTATAGCCTGTCTGTGCCTCAGTGTCCTCAACTAAAAATGGGGATAACAATAATTTAGACTCCATAGCTCATGAAAATTTGGGGAGTTACTTCATGTGAAGTGCTTAGAACAGTGCCTGGCCCTCAGCCAGCATTAATACACATGACCAGTCTCTCCTCCCTGAGCAGCGAGGTGGGTGGGGTGGGAATAAACATTGTTCGAACCTTCCTGTCCACTTTCTGCCCACACCCATATCCCAGCCCAAGCTCTGAGCCCCAAACACACACCCCAGGACAAGGTCCCCTGCTCCCCACTTTGTGAGGAAAACCAGTGGCCATGCTGGTCCCCAGCCCTAGCCTGGGGGGGTCTTCTTCACCCATCATCCTATCTGAGATCAGAGTAGGTGATGTTTCCAGGGGTTGATTGACTCATGGGGCAACTTCTGAAGGGCAAAATCACACTGGCCTGAGGTGGAGACATCTAGGTAAGTGGGGGACTGTTCTCATGTCTTCACCCTCCTACTGCATAGGTGATGGGAACAAATAGCCACAGACCCTGGACCACGTGTGACACCATAAGATGGCTCATCTCTTGAGTTCATGTCCCCTCTTGCGTCCCTTGCTCTTATGGGAAGAAGGGCTTACCCTGCCTTCTTGGAACTGACCCATCTCCTCCCCCGAGCCTTCCCCAGAAATTGCAGCCTCCCGACCCACTTTCCTAGCTCCTGCCCATGCCTCCTGACTCAGATGCCCAGGCTATGGGGAGTTTAGTTCTGACCTGTGCTCAGAAGGTCAGTTTGAGGGGCATGAAAATCCAGCAAAAATCTGTAGGAAGAGAAGGTGAGGTAGAGGGAACAGGTTCTAATCCAGCTTCACTGGGAACTTGCTACATGACTCTTGGCAGTAGAGTTTTAACCCTTATTTAAGTGAGTTTCTTCATCCATAAAATCAAAAAGGACTTTAGGATTTCTAAGAATCCTTAGATTCTCAATGATGAAAAGTACATTTAGCAGGTTTTGCGTGGTGGATGAAGTGATTAGTGCCCAGGAGATGCTGGTGGGGGCAGTCCATTAAGGAGCAGTGAAGACATTGAGTTTTACAACTGCTATTTTTGGCCTACATAACTGATGACAGGTGTCCTCTCCAGTTGAAACTTAGCACTTGAAATGTGCTTTAAGCACAGTTTTTCCTCAGATACATAAGTTTCAATTGCTAGATACCACATATATGGTTTATTATTAACAACTTTTGTTGAAATATAATTCACATACCATACAATTCATGCATTTAAAGTGTACAATTCAATGGTTTTTAGTATATTCAGAGGTATATACCCATCAACACAATCAATTATAGAACATTTTTGTCACCTCCCAAAGAAACCCTGAAACCCATTAGCAGTCTTACTTATTTCCCCCAGCATTAATTTACTTTCTGCCTCTATGGATTTTCCTATATTGGACATTTCATAGAATCATATAAGATGTGATCTTTTGTGTCTGGCTTATGTCACACATATAACATAATATTTTCAAGGCTCACTCACATTGTAGCAAGTATCAGTACTTCATTCCTTTTCATGACTAAATAATATTCCATTGTATGGGATGCCCCACATTTTATTTATCTATTTATCAGTTGATGTATATTTCCGTTGTTTTCACTTTCTGGTTATTAAGAATAATGCTGCTATGAACATTAGTGTACACGTTTTGTGTGGATATATGTTATCATTTCTCTTAGGTATACACACACACAAGAGTGGAATCACTGGATCACATGGTAACATTTTTAAGAACCACTTTCTTATGTGGCTGCACCATTTTACATTTCTACCAGCAGTGTATGAGGGTTCCAGTTTTCCCATCTCCTTGCTATTATCTGCCTCTTTGATTATAGCCATTCTTGTGTGTGTAAAGTGATGTTTCATTGTGGTTTTGATTTGGATTTCTCTAATGTTTGATGATATTGAGCATCTTTTTCATTTATTTATTGGTGGTCGTATATCTTCTTTGAAAAAATGTTTGTTCAATTTCTTTGCCCATTTTTTTTGAAATGTGTTGTCTTTTTATTGTTGATTTATAATATATAATATATAAATTCTAGACTTCTATCAGATATATGATTGCAAATATTTTCTCTTATCCTGTGAGTTGTCTTTCACTCTCTTGAGCACAATTTTTTTATATTGATGAAATATGATTTATCCATTTGTTTCTTCTGTTGCTTATACTTTCAATATGATATCTAAGAAGTCTTTACCTAACTAAGGTCATGAAGTTTTTCTCCTATAATTTCCTCTAAAAGTTTTATAGCTTTAGCTCTTACATTTAGGTCAATGGTCCATTTAAAGTTTATTTTTGCTTGTGGAAAGATGTCCAAGTTAATTCTTTTGCATGTGAATGTGGTTACAAATATTTACTCTTGACAGAAAAGTTCCATGAATACCCTACATGGAATGTATGAGGATACTGATTGCATCTACTTATACACTCTATGCCCATGCCCACTACATAAACGACAGGAACTGTAGTCAGAGGCCCTTGAACAAAACAAGTGTTTATATTATAATTATTGTACATATTTTAGAAATCCAAAATGCAGTCACAGGTGCTGTTGCATTCATACTGTGATCATTCTTTGTTCCCTAGTCTTTGCAGATTCGTGAAACTTTGGGGTCCTTCTTCACTGCTCAAATGTTTTACCCAGAGTTATGTTTGAGTTTTCATCTTCAGTCCCGTGAAATGAGTTGAAGGATTTTTCCTCTTATTTTATTTTGTGGCAGTTTGTGGAAGGTTGGCACTCATTTTTTGTAGTTGGGTAGATTTTTAACTGCTTAGTCCATTTCTTCAAAAGTTATAGCTCTATTCAAGTTTTCTGGCTTTATACTGGTATCAGTTTTTGGCAAGTTACATTTTTCTAGGAAATCTTTCAGTCTGTCTAAAATTTCACATGTGGGCATGATGTTGTTTACAACAGTCTTTCTCTCTTAAAAAAGTCGTTCTGAATCGGTAGTTATTTAATTACAGATTTTTAAATTATGGTTTTCTCTTTTTTCTAGATCAGTCTTATTAAAGAGTTTTGTATGTTTTATTAAATTCCTCAAAGAACACGCTTTTGGCTTTATTGAGCCTCTCTATTGTATCACTATTTTCCATTTTATTAATTTCATTCTTATCTTTTCATGTCCTTCTCTTTACCTATATTCTTTGGGCTTCTTTTATGGTTCCTTTTCTAACTTCTTGAGTTGAATCCTTTGGTTATTAATTTTTAGTCAGTCTTCCTTCTTTTTTTAAAAAAATTGTACCTTTTGACTCCCTTCACCCATTTCACCCATTTCACCCATCCCCTCGATACCACTTCTGGCAACCACCAATCTGTTCTCTTTATCTATGAGCTTGATTTTTTCTGTTTGTTTGTTTTAAGATTCCACGTGTAAGAGAAACCACATAATATTTGTCTTTCCCTGTCTGACTTATTTTGCTTAGCATAATGCCCTCAAGATTCATACACTTTGTCATGGCAAGATTTCCTTTTTTATGGCGGAATAATATTCCTTTGTGTGTATGTGTATGTGTGTGTTGCATTTTCTTCATTTATTCATTCATTGGTGGACACTTGGGTTGTTTCCATATCTTGACTGTTATAAATAATGCTGCAGTAAACATATCTGCATATATGTTCTTGAGTTAGTGTTTTTATTTTTTTCAATAAATATCCAGAAGTGGAATAGCTAGATCAGTCTTCCTTCTTTTTCAACGTATGTATTTAAGGCTGTACATTTCTCTAAGAATATCTTAAACTGCATCTCTAAAGCTTTGGTATAAAGTATTTTCATTATTGCTTAGTTTCTTAATATTTTATAAATTTCCTTATGATTTTTCTTTGACCCGTGAGTTATTTTTTTTAAAGTATGCTTTTTACATTTTCAGGAGAATGGAATTTTAAATACTATCTGTTGGTTATTGATTTCGAACATAGCTGGACTGTAGTCGGAACATGTTGTCTGCATGACAATCATGCTTTGATGTATGCTGAAATTTTCTCTATGGTCTACTAAATGTTTATTTTGTAAACATTCCTGTGTACTTGAGAAGAATATCAATTTGCTAAATTTTAGGTGTGGGGTTTTATGGTGAAATATATGGTCTCTTGATATACTAATTACTGAGAGAATCATGTTAAAATCTCCCACTGTGAGGAAAGATTGTTCAAAATCTATAGATTTCTTCCTATAGCTAGAATTCTGTCAACTTTTGCATATGTTTTGAGGCTGTTTTATTAAGTTTAATCTTGCATTGTCTTCCTGGTTAATTGAACTCTTCATGTATGTGGTAACCCTTTGAATCTAAAATAATACAAGTTTGTTTCATATTAATAGAGCTATCCCAACTTTCTCTTTATTAATATTTTAATTGTGGTAAAATATACATAACATAAAGTTTACTATCTTATAGTTTTATACAAAATGTACTAACTTTCTTTTGATTTTTACTCGTCTTGGAGATCTTTATCTTACTTCCCGACACCCCGCGTGCTTATGTTTTAGGTGGACCTCTGTTAAACATAATTAGTTAAATTTTATTTTGTCATCGAATATAACTGTCTATCTATCTATCTATCTATCTATCTATCTATCTATCTATCTATCTATAAACACACATATATATGTGTGTGTATATATATAGTCCATTCACATTTATTGTGATTACTGATCTATTAGAGTTTATTTCTATCATGTGTTATGTTTTTTCATTTTCCTGCCTTTTCTGTGCTTCCTCTCTCCATCCTTTCCTACTTTCCTTTAGATTGACTGAAATTTTGTTTTTCCTTTCCTTTTCTTTCTTTCTTTTTTTTTTTTTACTATTTTTTTTCTTTAATTAAGCTTATTGGGGTGACATCGGTTAATACATTATATAAGCTTCAGGTGTATAATTCTATAATACATCGTCTGCATAGTGCTTTGTGAGCTCACCACCCAAAGTCTAGTCTCCTTTGTCAGCATATCTTTGACCCCTTATCTTCTTCCCCTTCCTTCCACCTCCCTTCCCCTCTGGTAACCACCATACTGTTTTCTGTGTAGACTGACTGAACTTTTAAACAATTACATTTTTTTCTAATGATTTAGATTTTAAAATCTTTCTGATTCTTTAGAGATTACCTGTGAAAATGCTAACATGTTCTTAGCAAGGTTTAAAGTTGTTTATTGTTGTTCTCCTTTCCAGAGATACTTAGAATGCTGTTAACTAATGTCACCCTTTCTCATTCTGAGGGTTATTTTGTCCAGTATTTTACTTCTATCTTACTCTTCCTTTACTTAATCATTGATACTATTATTTAATGCAGTCAACGTGTTTTACAATTTCTTTGCTAATTATTCTTTCCTTTCTGAGTTTCCTTTGAAAAAATTTTTTTCTGAACGTACACCCTTTGGAAGTGTTTTCAGTGGGTGTCTCTGGTAGCACACGCTTTCAGTTTCTGTTTACCTGAAGCATCTTTATTTTGCCCTTGTTCTTGAATCATAGTTTTAGCTGGTTGACGTGCTTTGATGTTCTTCCTGGTTGACACCTCTTAAAATAACTTTGAAGTTAGTTCACCATTTCTAGCTTCTACTGTTGCTGTTGTCATTCTTTTATAGAGAATTGATCTTCTTTTGGGGGGAGAGACTGTGTTTAAGATCTTTCCATTTTTGGTTTTCTGAAATTGCACTACAAACTATGTAGCTAGATATGAGTTTCTTTAATTTATCCTCTTTGAGATTTATTCTTTCTAGGTGTGAGGATTCACATCTTACATCATTCTAGAAAACATCTCGGCCATTATTCCTTTACATAATCTGTCTCCCTTATTCTCTCTATTTTTGCCTTTTAGAATGCCAGGTAGAAATATAATAAGACTTTTCACTCTCTACTCCATGTCTCCTATACTCTTTATCTTATTTTCTATTTTTTTTTTTATCTCTTTGTACTGTGTTCTCATTATTTTTCCAGTTTCTTGTTCCAGTTCATCAATCCTTGCTTTGGCTGTGTCTAATCTGCTATTTAATCTACCCACTGAGTTTTAAAATTAGGTAATATATTTACTAAGATACAAAAACCAAAAGAGTATAAGAAGATACATAGTGAATAATCTTGCTCCTGCCCCTTTCCCCATCTGCCCCATTCCAACTTACCTACACAGTTGCTATTTTTTTCCTTTTTCTTTCTTAGTTTCTTTAGTGTCCTCTCAAAAGGTTTTTTTCTCACACAAATATAAGCAAATACTAGTATAAATGTTTTCTTATTTTCTACCTTTCTCACACAAAAAGAAGTATATAATACCTCATGCTTTGTACTTTGATTTTGTTATTAAATAGTATATTTTGGAGATCTTTTCAGTCAGCACGTGGAGAGTTTCCTCATTCTTTTATTTTTTAAATAGTTGCATAGTATTTCATTGTACAGATGAAACGTAATTTATTTGCCTCTTATTGATGGACATTTGAGTTTTTTATATTCTTTTGCTCTCACAAACAATGTTGCAATTGAATAACCTTGTACATAACTCATTTGCTGGATCAGAACATTGTGCAAATTATAAATTATATAAATAAAGGTTACACACATACATATATACATCCATTACATACATGTGTATATACATACATTATACTTATATAGCATGTATGTATACATACGTATGTACATATGTGTGTATGTGTATGTGTGTGTGTGTATAGATATATACGCCATCCAGGGTGGGCACCAGTTTTTGCTCTTACCGCAACGCATGAGTGGGCCTGTTTTCCCTCAGTCTTACCTATAGAGTGTGTAGTTTTCCAAAATTTTGTTCATTTAATTTTTACTTTTTAGTGTGAGTGTTTTAACTTAAAAATTTTTATTTTTAACGATTTATTATTTATTTATTTTTATGTATTTATATATTCTCTGTCATTCTGTTCCAAATTTCATGATTATGTTGCCCATTCCTTTAAAAATTTTAAAAACATCCAAACATACTCATTTAAAATTTTACATCTAGTCTTGTCACTATGTGAAGCCTTTGATGTATCTCAATTTTTATCTTGTTATATCAGCTGGACCTCCCCTCTTGTTGGCTTGTATACTTGAATGTTCTGCTTTTGAGCTCATGCTTGGCTGGCTGCTCTTCATCTGGGGGAATCTAGCAACGCCTGGGTTGAGAATATTCTTCCAAATCAGGTTTGCATTTGTTTTTTATGAGGCACCTCCCAATTTTACCCACCCATCTATTTATGTTTATTTTTTGGCTTCACATATTCTGACCCATACAAGTAGTGTAAATTCGAACCTCAAATATAGGGAAGGTAGGTCTGTGGTTATGATGTTTTAGGAGACACCCTGCCCTTCCCATTGAATTTGAGACTGAGAAAAACAAATGTCTTTCTTGACTCCCTTTCACAGTAAATGGATCGTTTTTCTAGTCTTCCCTTTCATTGACATTATTAGCCCTTCGAGAATTTATTTAGGCTTTGGGTGGGATGATCTCAGTTTCAATTACCCTTCCCTCAACCCCAAGACATCACCATCTTTTACTCCTGTGGTCATTATAACTTGGGCTCTGGTTTCTCCGAGGCACATGCCCTCAGGGCACCCATGGCTAGCCAGCCTGCCTTTCTCTAAAGTTCTTACTTCTTTGGTTTTTGGCTCCTTGGGATTTCTCTTATTTATTTCAAATTTATCCATGCTTCCTAATACATGTTGTTATAATTTAATCCAGGATATTTAAGTGTTTTGCAGCAGGGGAGATTTTAAAGATAATTATTCTATAATATTTGATCTCAAAAAAATTATTTACTCAATATTTATTCAATAAATATTTCATTTAATAACTATTGAATGAAATAAATATTTATCAATTGCCTACTATGTGCCAGACTAGTCTTTCTGTTTTATTCCAAAAATTTCAAAAGACTCTAATAAGTATAGCAACCAACAATTAATTCACACAGTTTTTGATGAAGGGGAAATTTTTTCCAGTTTTAACAAAGAGATCTAAGCCCACGGTGGATGATCGCTATGAATAGATTTATGGTGGTTACAGATGAATCTGGTATCATTTTTACATGAGATCAACCCCATTTAAGTAGCCTTGAGAAGACATTTGTAACACCTTTGATCTGAGGTACCCTCCCCCACATTAATCTCTATTGATTAATACAACAGGAACCTAGACCGATAATATGCATATCATGAAAATGAGTAGTAACTATAGAATCCCTGGCTTTGTTTTTATCCTTGAAAATAATGAGAGTTGCTATAAGGATAGCTTATTGTGGGAATCACCCAGAATGCTGATACTCATAGGAACTAGAAAGATATCAGGCTCCTCACTCTCTCTTGGTCTTCTGCATTTTTCTTTCAGACTTCATAGTCTCTCATCTCTTTTTCTCTGCTCCATTCTTCACTTTTACTGCACAACCTTCATGGCTCACTCATAAGCTTCAATGGTTTCATCATAGCTGTTGAAAATGACAGCCCAGCCTTCCCAATTGGCTCCCATGGCTCACTCTCTTGATCGTGTTATAGCAAAGACCTTGAAGTTTACACAAGACCTTCAGGTACATTATTTAATCTATGCCTAGATATTTTTGTGACATAAGCAGTATGTTGTTATCTCTAATTTTTTTTTTAATGAAAAAACTGAGACCCAACAAGAAGTACTTCCCCAACACTACGCAGCCAACAAATGGCAGAACAGGAACCAACCCAGGTTTTCTGGCTCAAGACCAGAGCTTTCTCAGGAGCCCAGTTCACACATAGCTGCCTAGCAAATTCATACCCAAATGAAATTCTGTCTGTAAAAATTGGATTTCTAACTCATCAATGAGTTTCCAATTTTTAAATATTTCTATTAAGGAACAGTAAGTCTAGGATTTCTTTGTGGTGGGCTTAGATAATGAAGTTTAAAAAATTGATGTGGGTTTTGTGACTGTTCTGAGTGCCATGCTTGGTCACGCCTGGAAGTTTTGTGATGAGTTACTAGTGGCCAAGGGCTTGTGAAAACATAAACGTCTCACTGAAATCAAACCTGAATGGAAAAAAAAAGTTTTGAGTAAGAGTCTGACTAATGAGTCTTTGGAAGAAATTGGGCAGTGTCTGAGACTTTTCCATCTGCCTTTCAAATAGAAAAGTTTCTTCCTAAAATCCCACAGCCCCATGCATTTGACCAGCACAATGTGCTGTGTACATTCATTTATTGTGAAACTCATGATGAAGTCTTTAATGAACACCTACCATGTGCCAGGTGCTGCTAGGTGCTAATGAATAAAGAGTTACAAAAGCACACAGGACCCCTTAAAACAGGGATCCCAATTCCCGGGCTTTGGACTGGTACCGATCCGTAGCCTGTTAGGAACCAGGCTGCCCAGCTAGAGGTGAGTGGCAGGCAAGCTAGCAAAGCTTCATCTGTATTTGCAGCTGCACCACCCTCAGCTCCACCTCAGATTAGGCATTAGATTCTCATAGGAGGACCAGGCCCTGGTGCCAAAAAGGTTGGGACCGCTGCCTTAAAGAGACTACAATCCAGAGAAGTTTTAGCACCTGACTGATCTTATAGTCTTGGGAGCCACGCTGCCTGGTCAAAATCCCACCTTTATCACAATCAGCCTTGGATGAGTACCTAATCTCTTTAAGCCTCAGTGTTCTCGTCTGTAAAATAAGGCCACTAATTGTATCTACTACACTACTCAGAGTATTGCTGTGGAGGTTAAATGAGGTAATGTATGTAAAGGGTGTGGCACAGAATAAAAGATCTAAATAAAAGTTAGGTCATCGGCATAAAATCCTAAAGGAGATTTGGCGTGTATGGCTTAGAAATAAGGAGTATAGTGGTCCAGAGTGGTGGTTTTGGGTTTTGTTAACCCACTGAAGTCACCAGAATAGGATGCTCTTGAAGGACTGACAGATGGCAGTTCATGCAGAGGTTTTCAGGGAGATGAATAGCAGGAGCAAAGGCATGGAGGCAAGAAAGAGGGACCCACACAAGGAAATAGCTTTATGGGTAAGACTAGCATGTGGGGTACAAATGAATAGTATTAATAATTATAATTATTATAAATATTCCATATTTAACATTCACTTTCTGCCTGGCACTTTGGGAAGTGCTTTCTAATTATGATGTAAATTAATACAATAGTACATGAAATCTCACCATGAAATGTTGAAAACTCTCTGGCCAAATATCCCTTCTAGAACAAAGTCCCATACTGGAGAAATGGCTGGGAGTAGAATCTAAACTGAACAGGACAGTGAGGAGCCAAGAGAAGATCCAGCTAAACCTTGGGAAAGGTAAAGGAAGCAGTTCTCCAACTCCTCTGAAGCCATACTTTAAAGATATTTTTTAGTACAACAGAAGAGGGAGCCCTAGAGTCATGCATCTTGGCCAAGAAATCTGTGACTCTTCTCCCCACTGAGGAGTGCACCGAAATGTCCATTAACAATAGGATGGATGAATAAACGTAGCATATTCATGCAACGAACAAATGCGTAGCCACGACAAATGACATAAGAAACATTATGGATGAACCTCACATGTAAAATGTCGAGCGAAGGAAACCAGACACAAGAGAATACAAACTGCATAATTCCATGTATATGGAGTTCAAAACTGGCAAAACGAATCTATGGTAACAGAGATCAGCACAGTGGTCATTCCGTGAAGAGGGATTAGGGGGATGGATGGGGTAATGCTGGCAGCCAGAGCGCTGGGTGAGCCGATGAGCAGCAGGGGCAGGTGCTAGAGGGCACCCTGGTGCAGGGCTTTGTGGTAGAGGGTGTAGGTGTCATCAGGCAGCAGGAAGTGCCATGTGTCTGTCCACTGGGAAGGGGCCCAAGTGCAGGAGGTTGGCCACATCCACACACTCACCTGCCAGCTACCAGCTGGGCACATGTGGCTGGGGATCATGGTGGTCAGGGGCAGCAGCAGGAGGAGGAGGCCCAGGAGGAGATGCTGGTGGCCACGGAGTTGCAGAGATAGGGGTACCGGCTCATGTGGAGCTGAGCTGGAGAAGGGAGTGTGAGAGATAGGTCTCTACAATCTCTCTCCTCCTTCCCTCCTTCCAATCTCTCCATGTACCATGTACCGCTATGGACTCAGCCACATCCAGCCCCTTTTCTTGCACCTCCACCTTCTACACAGGGCCGGACTCCCTGGCAACAGTGGAGCTGGTATGGGATGTAGAGCAGGAGCTGAGAGTGGCTCAGCTGAGGGTACACCGGGGCCCACTGAAAGGAAATAGGCCCCATTTGGAAGCCAGTGGGTCTTGGTCATGGTGCACGCCCAACCATTCCAGTTTGCCTAGGACAGGGACTTTTAATAATAAAACCAGAAAAGTCCTGGGCAAACCAGGACAAGTTAGTCACCTAGTCATGCACCCAGCCAACACTTAATCTGATCCAAGAGAAGAAAACACAAAGGCCCTCTAGATGCTGGCTCTGGCCCCACCTGGCCTCTATATTTCTGGGACCTTGGATGCTCTGCTGAATAAGTTGCCAGTTCTGGCTCTGTGACCATGGGCCAAAGCCTCCACTTCCTTTTTCCACATCTGTAAAGTGGGAGAATTAATGTCCACCTGCTCAGCAGATCACACAGGGTCACTGTCACTGTGAAGGGACCTAGCAGGGACCTTTGACAAGTGGCTGCTAGCATTATGGCCATCTTCACTCTATTCTCACTCCCATGGGGAGCTAGAGAGCTGAGCCCAGCCTGTGATCACCATGTCTTTATTCTGTTGCAGCTCTGTGTACATGCTGTGCTTCCATTTAAGCGCCTTTGTGGCCATGTAAAGCATAGTCAGCATCACCTCTTTTACCTGCATAGCTTCGAGTGCTTTGCAAAGGGCTTTCATAGTTACCCACAGTCTCATTTGTTTATTTCTCAATTTCTCATTTACAGAGCATGGAATCTACCAAAGCCCCAAACCAGGATTTCTGAGTATTTTGTAATTCTCGTTTAGAGCAATAACACTCAATGCAGTCAGAATAACAGCTGACATTTGTTGACCTTACAATGTGCCAGGCTCTCTGCTAAGTACTTTGCATACAGTCACCCTTGCCACAGTCTGAAAAACCAGCTCAGTGGTTTTCCTATTTTACAGATGGGGAGACTGAGGCTTGCGGGGGGTGGGGGAGGGGAGCAGTTAAGAAATGTTCCCTAAGTCACAGAGCTGGGAAGCAGCAAACCAGCATTACTTATTTCCTTAAGTCCTTCCAGATCCTCCATCTGACAGGGACAAACCAGGGGCAATGTGTGACTCTCCCTGACAGCGAAGGTCGGGGGGTGGGGTACCACACTGCTGAGGTTAGAGAGGTGATGGAAAAGAAGGAGGTTGAGATGGTTTGATAGGACACGCTCAGTTGATGTGGGTACCCTGGGCAGGATATGGTAGAACCTGGGTCGGAATATCAGAGCTTCATTGTTCTTGCAGTGTGACCTTGGCCAGTTCACTTCCACTTGCTGCCTTGCGTTTTCCCACCAGAAAATTGTTGGGATACTAGTGGTCACCATTCTGGTCCTGCTACGTGGCCAGCTTGCCACTTCCCATGGGTTAGCAGATTGATCTTACAAGATCCCTCACAGCGGGTGCCTTTCTTCTTTTAATTTTACAGAGAAGGAAATGAGGCACTTGCGAGGTGATGTGACTTGTACCACCTGCATGGCTAGTGGTAGCACTGAGCTTGAACCTGGGTCAGGCTGACTCCAGAGCCCAACATCCCGATTCCAGCATTACCTTCTGGGCTAAATCTGTGGAGCCTTCAGGTTCCTACTGCTGGATGAGATTTGGGTTGTGCTGGGGCCCTCTCTCTTGCTAGGGTCAGGGAAGTAATTTGGATCAAACAGGGAGGGAAGTCCCAAAAGGTGGTAACAAATGGCTTCACTTAAGTCAGAGGCTGGCCCCAGGGGACCCACCTTATCAGTTTGATGTGGCCCCCAAAGTGCCTACTTCTTTCCTAGCCCTCCTTTCCTTTCCTGGACCCCATGTGCCTGGTTCCTCCTACCAACCCTCACTAATTGTCTTGGATTCTGCTTCCAGATTCTAAGGTAGGGCTCGTCCAAGAGAAAAAAAGGGATGTGGCTTCACTGCTCACCCTTGTACAGGTGGCCTCTCCCCTGCTCAGCTCACAGGCTTGCATTGCTCCCACAGCGTCTGTTGGGGAGACCACTCCTATGGGTCTCTGTATGTATAGCTTTTTTTTCCTGGACTATTTTTTTAAAAAAAGGATTTTTGCATGGCAGATAGCCTTGGAAGATAAAAATTTCGTCTCTCTCCAAAGCAGAGGGCAGATTTGTTTGCTGTCTGCCCAGGGGAAATGATGGGCAGGTTTGCTAATAGCTCCCTTATGAAAATGTAAATTTCTTAAACTTAGAGTTCCTCAGAGAAATAAGCTGCCTGACTGTCACTTTGGCTATTGTTCATGAACTCCTGCAGCCAGAAGGGGGAAGGGCCAAGGAGTCCCCAGACTCATAAACCCACATGGCCCTGGACACTAATCCGTGTCTTATGTTTGGCTTTCTGGCATTTGTACTTTGACAATGGTGCACCTTCCAAAGCCGCTCCCCAGGACTGACGCAGGGCTCTGCCTCCCTGCCTCCCCCCGGTGCTCACACCTCAGAAAGGCAGTTAGGTCACTGGGTGTGGCTGCCTCCTGAAGAGCTCATCTCCTCTCAGCTGCAGAGGTATTCAGATCTAATTTGAACATTCAGTCAAGGTCAGTCACTTCCGAGTGGGAGGACACTTCCTTGGCCAGCTGGAGTGGACTCAGAGAAGCATATAGCTCAGGAGCCCTGGTTTTGCAGCTTGTAACATGCAATCTGGAGTCCTTTTTTAGCTCATTCCAGATTTGGGTCTTTCTTTACACTGTACTTCAATTCTCCGTGCCTTTTGCTCTCTCTGTGACCTTGTCTTCCCATGGCTCTCAGTACCCCTCCACCCAAGGCTCAGCTCCACTGGCCCTAAGTAGCCATCTGGTTGCTGAGTCAGGGACCCTGGGAGAGATTTCTGACGCAGTTCCCACCCCACAAACCTCCCAACTTCCCAGCCCTGCCTTGGCTAATTGATCTGAAGGCCTTGCCAACAAGTATATCTTGGAGGCCTATGGAACTTAAATGTGGGGCAGCTCTAGCATCCGGCAGCCTGGGCTGCTTGAAGTTATAAAAAAACAGAAGTGCCTGTGGCGGATGGGTGACTAATGGTGCCCACTGAGGTGTCGTCATCAGCTTTGGGTGAGATAATATGTATCCGGCCACACTCAGTTCCCAAGGCCTGAGTATCTCTTCAGGCTGAAATAATTTCTCACCTTCTAGTTGGGGCTGCGGGGACCATCTCTACTGGGAACACAAGGCACAGGATTTAACAACCTCTCACAGTCTACTGAAAGCTGGCTATGGACCCAGCCCAGTTCTAGGTACCCTGGGGAGCCATGTGCTATGAGGAACCATCATGAAGCTGACATTGGTGAGAAATGACATGCTTGCAGACCCTAGAGGGGTGTGGAGAGCATGGATTTGAGGTTCTGAAAAGCTAACTCCAAGTCCCAACTCTGCCACTTACTAATGCGTGACCTTGGCCTGACTACTTAACTTCTCTGGATCTCAGTTTAAGTCTCCTCTGTGAATGGGGACAATACCTTACCCCATAGGGGTTACATGAATACATTAATTTTAAAAATCAATTTTAACTGACATTGCGTCCTAAGGAAAGAAGTTATCTCTCAGAACGGCCAGACTCCCCAGCTGAAGGCGGAGCCGACTGAGCCCAGCCCTTCAGCAGAGTCTGCAGCACTCACACTTCGCTCCACAAACACATCATTGTTGCTGTTACGATGTTGATAGGAGAGGTTCTCTCCCTGGGGATTTTGACTTAAGCCTGGGTCCATAAACCATGGTAGCAAGGGTCCTCTTGGGGATGCTACTGGAGCCAGCAGGATTTTCTTTGCAACCCCTGCCAACCAGAACCGGCCTTCGGCTCTTGTACTGGTGCCAGCGTAGGTATTTTCTATCCTAATCAAATCACTAATCTACATTTGTTATGAAGATAGGTTCAAAGTCTTAGCGGCATCGTTGAGTCCCTTAAAGAGAGCTGTTCACCCAGGGTGGAGGGCTGTGGGTAGGAGACCTCAATGCTGTTTAATGCAACATACTTTTATTGAGCACCTACTGGGTGTCGAGCCTTGGTGAAACAAAGCCTGAGCAAAGACTGGCCCCTGCCCTTAAGAAATTTATAAGAAATGCTTCAACAAGAAGTACGTGTCTTTTTCTCCCAACCATAATAGCAATCTCCTAACACAGGCTTAAGAAAACACAAATGACTAATTAATGCTTTCATTCACTGATTCATTGAATATTTATAAAGCATCTACTATGTTCCAGGCTGTATGCTAGACAGTAAATAACGGCAGAATGAGACCTTTAGTTCAGTTATTAAGACACTGAATACTTTCAGCATTGGGAGTCCCACAGACTTTCCTCCAAGATACAGATGTGGAGCAGAAGAGGGAGGGATTGAATGATTTGCCAGTGGGAGAGTGGGGGTGGTTCTGTGTCTGGGCGTGTTTAAGGAAGGTGGTAACCACTGAAAAGGGATTTAAAGGAAGAGTCATCGCTTACCAGGTGGAGACATGGGGGAAAGACTGAGGAAACAGCCTGTGCAAAGGCTCGGGGGCTGAGTCATGGATAGTTGGGGCTCAGAGGGACCACAGAGGTGATCTCACACACCCACTCATGGTTCAGAGGGCGGAAAGGATGCCTCGAGCTACCCAGTTAGCAGCAGAGTTTTGATGGGAACTCTGGACTCCAAACCTCCCAGCTAAGATTTTTCTTTTGCTGAGCAAACGCTAGACATCATACAAAACATCATCTTCACGACTTGAATCACGAGTAGGTATACACGTTCAGATCGTCTGAATCTAGTTTGAAGTTTGTAAATGGAGAGCGGACTGGAGGGGCTGACACTCACGGGCGTCCATGCAGTGTTTTCCACAGGGCCGTGTACATACTTGGTGTTCAGTAGATGTTTGCAGCCTTCTCCATGGCTGGGTGGTGGGACAAGGCCCCCCTTTTTGGAGGACACACAGATGACAGCTTCCAATGACTGTTTGAAGCTGGGACTTGTGAAAACTCTGCAAAAATGGAAGGCAGGAATTTCACAGGCACAGCGTGGGTACTTATGTTGCCCCCAGTTGGAAAGTGGGTGGGTCATCCTGGAAATGAGTAAACGTAGACTCACTTCTAACAGCTCTGCACGTTGCGTGGCTGAGGAGAGTGAGGTCTTCTCAGTGCTTCCAGTGAGGGCCTCTGCCCTTGTCAGGGACTGGCTAAGGAACAGGTTGAAGGTAATTCTGGACACTGAGACTTGAGGGTGTTGCACAGAAGATCCAGAATTAGACCAGTGAGAAACCAAGCAGTACTGGGAGAGTTGGAGAACTCAGGTTTATTACCCCGTTGGTCCTAGAGGAGCTAGCGCTCTGAAGATCTGGGCCCTGAGCCCAGTTGCAGCATTCCTTGCCTAGATCCTTTTTGGCAAGGGCTGATTGGTTAATATGTCCTCAGACCGCTACAAAGAGGCAGGAGTTGCTATGGTTGCAGGTAGTTACATTGAGTTACAAAGGGCAGGATTTGCTGTGGGTTTCGGTAATTATAAAGTGTTACAAAGCGTGGAAGTTGTTAGGGGGTACAAACAGTTACATTTGTAGCTTAGACAGATCAAACAAAAGGAAGATGAGTCTTTAGTCAATTTTGAGGGCCACCCGCCCACAGAGCAAGCATATTTACAGAAGCAGAACAGAGAGCTGACTAGCCTTTTGAATGAAAATTCTCTTCAATGGCAAAATTGCTGCCAGAGGGCATCTGGAAGCCTCTACTTAGTTTTTTCAAAAAGAATACAAGGAAATGCAGAATTCTGTAGGACAAATGTCCTGATTTCTAAAATATAATAATAATAATAATAATAAATAATAATAATAATAATGAGAGGGAGAAGGAGAAGGAGAATAATAGAGAGGGGGAAAAGATGGGGAAATTGTTTAGATTGGGAGTCGGCAAACCTATTCTGTAAAGATCAAGTAATAAATATTTTAGTCTTCGTGGGCCATACTAGCTCTGTAGAAATGACCCCGCTCTGCCTGTGTTGCATAAAATGAACCAAAGAATATGTAAACAACTAGAAGTAGCTGGGTGTGTGGACAAAAACAGGCCTGGGCTGGACTTGGCCCTAGGTGTAGTTTGCCCACCCATGGTTTATATGAAAACAGTCTTCTGAGACACATCAGTCAAATGCAATGTGTGAACTTTGTTTGGAACCCGATTTGAACAAACCAAGTCTTAAAAACAAAACGAATCAAAACAAAAATTTTTGTGACAGTTGGGGAAATTTGAACAATGCTTGAATATAAGATGATTTTAGGAATTATGGTTAATTTTGTTAGCTGTGACAAAGAATTGCCGTTTTTTGTTATTACTGTTTTGTTTTTGTTTTAAAGAAGAGAATCTTTATCTATTAGCTACTGATACTAAATGAGAAATGATGTCTGAGATTTACTTTAAGACAACCCAGGGTGTCTCCAGAGAGGAAGGGGTAAAAAGGGAACAAGACTAGTGGTGTGATGAGAATGATTGATTACAGGTAAATGGAGGGGGTCTTCATATTACTCTGCCTTCTTTTGTGTATGTTTGCAAATTTGCATAATAAAAATTTTCAAAAAGAGGAAGCAAGAAGGAATTCCCTCTTCCATTGCCTCTGATCACCATTGCATCTGGTGGACACATGTTGCCTGGCACTAATGCAGCCATTTTGTAACTAAGAAAGGACAAGCCTGAGGATGAGACTAACCACCAAACATGGCAGAGCAGAAAGAGGCAGGAACTGGAGGACTCTATTTGACTGCCAAATTAATTAAGCCAGAACAGGCCTGCTTCGGTATTCCATATTATATGGGTAATAAATTAAGCCATATTTTATTTATTTATTTATTTATTATTTATTTATTTATTTATTATTTATTTATCTATCTATCTATCTATTTATTTATTGGTTACATGTGACCCAACTGATCTAGAGAAAGGAACAGAATGGAAACTTGGCCCCTTTTTGCTGCAGGATGCCACCCATGGCATCTAAGAGGACACCAGGATTAGAAGAAAGTCTTATGAAAAATGGGTCCTTCCCAAATCTCTGAGTCCTTCTAGCATACCAAAGGGACTCCAGGAAATGGGAGAGGTCTCTGCTTTCTGTCTACCTCTACTGAAACCCAAAAGGTCAATGTCAGGGGCTGCACTGAACTTTGGTTAGAAGTATGCTTATGTTGCAATCACAGACCTACAGTTTCGGAAGAGGAAATGACAGAAATAGTTCCTGAAGGACAGCTGGACTTTCTGGCATCCCTCCTTACGAGGACAAGGGGACCTCCTCTTCCTGAACCCTTCAACATGCAGTAACCACAACCACACGGTGTCTATACACAGGGCACAAACAGCATTGTTTCTAACTGATCTCATGGTTCAGCTGGTCTCAAGAGTATCAGCTGTTCTGTGATGCATAACAAATAACTGTAGTTAACTTAACCCATCCCTTTCTCCTAGATATGGTCATTAAACTCTTGCCAAAAAAATGTGCACAGAGAATGCTGGGGGTGGGGCAGGGAAGGAGAAGGGTGATGTGGAGAAGGGCCACAAGCCGTAGTCTCTGGTTCCTCTGGACGCTCCTGGAGCTCTGCTCAGACTCAAAGTTACATGCAGCTCGAGCCCAGGTTTGGAGCTTGGGAGGGGAGGTGAGGGCAGCAGCCTTTAATTTGGAGCAGGTCACAGGTCCTCAGTGAGTTCGTTCTCAGTCCTATTTGGTCCTGATTTTCAGGTCTTTGCTTTGAACAACGATTCTTAAATTTAAGGATGCATCAGAATCCCCTGGATGGTTTAATACACAGAGTGCTGGGCCCTTTCCCCTGAGTTTCTGATTGAGTAGGTCTGGGGCCTGAGAATTTGCAAATTTGACAAACACCCAAGTGATGCTGATTCTGCTGGTCTGGTGGACTGATTTGAGAACTACTGGCCTAGAATTTTTTTTTTTTAAGCAGGATTGTGGTTTTTAGGTATCAGAAGGAAAAGATGCAAATTTCTTCTTCTCTTTGGGTTGAAGTGGGAACCAATGATGAAAGGCCAAAGGTCTGTGGTCCTGGGTGGGAGGGGCCAAGAGTGGTGATGCCCTAAGATCCATCTAATTAGGAACCAGGCCTTGGGGTATTATCCTGCCCTGAACGATCTCACGGTGTGGCCTCAGAGAACTCACCTCTGCTCCCTGGGCCTTGGTTTACCCCTTTGTAAAATGGGCACTTTTCTGTATGTGTTACAATGTTCACAACCAAAATATTTATAAAAATAAAAAGGAAGACAAAATTAACTTGGTGACCTCTAAGGCTGAGGGTAGGAAAATCTCGTGCAGGCACCATGGTGTCCTCAGAAGCTTGTGAGTCGAAATCTGACTTGGTGTCAATATGACACCGATATTAATCAGCAGTGAGTACTGGGGCAAATTGCCTAACCTTGCAAAGCCTGCAAGCAGAGATGAGACCAACTTGCAATGTTGTTTCGAGAACTGCAGTAAACATGTTAGGTGCCTGGCCAATAAGTGACAGCCGTGAGGACTGATTTTGGTATTTTAATACCTTGTCAAGGCTTGGGGAGACATGAAGGCAACTCTTCTCCACATCCCTGCCTGGCTGTGGAGCCTGCTGACCTTCCAGTTGTTGATGGAATCAGAACTTACAAGTGTGCGTCTCAAGTTTTCCCCTGGAATGATTCTGGGAAATGCTTAACTCTTCAAATTTTCCATGAACTGTTTCTTCTCCAACTCCCATTCCTTTGATTGTTAATTTAACTAATATTGACAGAGGGCCCACTAGGTGCCAACCACAGCACAGGTACGGGGGATACAATGGGGGAAAAGTCTGGACAAGTTTCTTGCTCCCTGTGAAACTCATGGTCTGGGGGCTGGGGGAAGCAGATATTCATTTGTGAGTCGCACAGGATCAGGTGAAACTCAACAGTGAGAAGTGCTGTGAAAGATTTGGAGATGGTACCACAACAGGGAGACTTGACCCAGTTGGGGCAGAACAGGCTTCAGGAAGTGATGCCCAAAGCGATATCCAAAAGGTCAGCAGGGGTTGACTGGGTGAAGAGGGACCACAGAGCCTTCAGGACAGAGGGAAACAGCCTGTTCAAAGGCCCTGAGGCAGGGTGAACCTGGGGCATTACAAGGAGCTAACTGGAGGAATGTGAGGGCAGAGCCTCATAAACTGAGTCAAGGAGTCTGTATCCTCAGGGCAATAGAAACTTTGTAGGTTTTATGGTGGAGGGGGTCCAAAATCTGAGCTATGTTTCAGATACCTCCTTGGATGGAGTTGGAGAGGTTTCAGCGGCAGGGAGTACATTCAGGATGGAAGGAAGTAGCTGTATCTGGGGAGTCCTTTGGAGTAGATACCATAGGGCTTGGAGATGATTGACATGGCTGGTGAGAGAGGTGACGAGCGTGGCTCTGGCTGTCTGGCTTCCTAACTGGGTGGTGGTGATGGCTTTTACTGAGCCAGGGGCAAAATTACCTTTCTCATCTTCTTCATATGTCGGAACCCAGCTGGTCACTGGTCACACCAAAGGTTGTGAGAAAGGGATCTTCTGTGTGTGTTTCGGGGTAACAGGTACAGTGCTTAGCATAGCAGCAAATGACAGCCACCTGCTAAGCCCCCTGAGCAGTGACCACATGCCTCCCACTGTGTCACCTGCACGCCCCTCCTTTAGGGTTTCCTGGCCTCTTGCTGCAGGGACCTGTCTCAGGCTGACACTCTTACTTCCTTAAGGATGTCTGTGCCTCCTTATGAAATGGGGAGATTTTATTGTCTCGACCTCAAACCACCTCTTCAACTTGGAAGCCATGAGGAACAAGGGAGAGGAAGAGCTGATGTTTTGGGGAGAGGCTGTGTTTCTGCAGGTGAGAGGGCAGGTGCCCGGATTTTGAAGCCAGGGGCCCTGTGCCTACTCTAAACCAGCTGTGCAACCATGGGCAAGTCCCTATCTCTCTCTAGACCTCAGTTTACCTAACTTGTTAAATGGGTATCGGATTAACGACAATCTCAGAGTACCTCTAGTCCCAACTCTCTGGGTTTTTGTCTATGCTCAAAGGAGAATGGGCCAGAGGCCATGCCTCCCTCTTCAGGGGGCGCTCATTTCAGGGTGAACTGTTCCCCCTTCATGCCATGCTCAAGCCAGCCCTTGCAGCAAGAGCACTTCTCTTCTCTACCTCTCCTGTGGAAGGCTCAGCTTGGATCCATGTCTTCTGCAGAACCTTCCCCTGAGCCCTCTCCTTCTGAATCTCCATAGCAATACTGGTGACCCCTCCTTCATCCAGAGCACACCTGTCTCTCTCTGTCTTACCGGGTTTTCTCAGACTCTGAGCTATGCTCCCTTGTCCCCTCTTTCTAACAAAGGCTTCCTCGGTAGAAAAGAGCATGGACATACAATACCTGCCAACAAAAAACCATTGTAGCCCCAGGGCAGGGGGTGAGGGTAGAGAACCAGGGCGATGTTTTGCTCTCTGCTTGCCAAGACTGGCTCCAGGGAAGGCCCCAGCCCACTGCTCCTGAGTCAGGCTGCTGGGGTCCCAGCTGTGATATGTCCCTCTTGACTTACCAGGAGGAGTTGAGTGGACTCTGGGGAGGGGGCTCAGGCCCCTGAGTTTTTTAGCAAACGTCTCTGCAATGGCCTTGCAATTTTCTCTGGGAGAAAATTAGCATATCATATGCATGACTTTTCCCTTCTGTCCCCACAAAGCCTCCATTCTGCGGCTGGAAAAACTGAGACCCCGAGGAGGGAGGCCTTTTTATCCTGAGCTCATTTAGCGGGTTCATGGAGGGCCAGAATGGAGACCTTTCCTGCCTGGTCATCTCACAGCCTCTTCTCCACATTCCCTCAGACACGCGCATACCCCTCACATTCTCGCTCCCTCAGCCTTCACACGCAAAAACAGTCTGACTCCTGACTTCAGAGATCTTAAATGAACAGAAAGAGGAGAAAGATGATCTCTATCTTCCTGAATTTAAGATTAGATTAGTTTGATGGCATCATTTCCAAACACAGTTGGCTCTCCATATCTACAGGTTTCACATTCAAGGAGTCAACCAAAATATTTGGAAAAATATTTGGATCAAAAATATTTGGAAAAAAAAATCCCAGAAAGTTCCAAAAACGAAACCCGAATTTTCCACGTGCCCAGCACTATGCTGAATCTATGCAATGAGGTGATGTGTAGGTGTACCCTACTGTAGCCTGTATGGAAATATAGATTAGATGCAAATATTTCACCATTTTATATAAGGGACTTCAGCATCCACAGTTGTGGTGTCTGTGAGTCCTGGAGCCATCCCTTGAGGATACAGAGGGAAGATTTTAACTAGATGCTATGATGTTGCTTAGAACAGAATACACTCCATTTCCACGGGACTAGAGTTTAAATCTGCGGCTCCTGTGATCCTCATGATTTCCCCTTTGGCAGATGAGGCACTGCAGCCCAAAGAGGAAAATGATTTTCCCTTGGTCACATGGCCTGCACTTGGCACAGTCCGACCTAGCGCCGTCACCTGACTAGTCTCTCAGTTCTAGACCATGGGTTCTGACCCCAGCTCCGTTGCCGATGAGCTGTGTCACTGGGACACATCACTTCTGCTCTCCCAACCTGGTTCATAAATGCACTGGGCCTCCCAAACCCTGATGTCCTCTCATTCATGCCACAAGCACTGCCTCTCAGAAGACCTAGTGCCAGGTGCCGGGGCCATGAGGAGGAAGACTCCAGCTCTCTGCGCACAGGCAGGGACACATTCGGAGCCCAGCAAGGAGGTAGACTGGGGCACCTCCAGTGAAGAGAAGAGGGCGGGAATCCAAGTCTTGTCTCAGGGACCCAGGGGTTCCCACATGAAGTCTGGTCAGAGAATTTCCATCCACATACTGGCCTCCATTGAAGAAAGCCCTGCAATACAATGTCTGGACTCAAAAGCAGAAAGATTGTGGGTCTTTATTCACTTTTCACAAAGACTCTTTATTCCACAGTTCTTAAAAAAAAAAAAACTTTCTCTAATTCCCACCTCTGGATTGCTTGAAATACAGTTCATTTGCAAATCATTAGGAACACATTTATAGAGTAAAGCAGGGGAACAGACCAGGAGTTGGGCTGTTTGCCTGACTACTGAACTGGTCTTGGCAACATTGCAAAACCAGCAACCACTCTCATGTCTCGGACCTCTTCGGTTTTTCTCACTTTGGGCTATATAGTAGGTGTCCTTGGTGCCGGGGTAGAAATAGAGGACAGTTATCATTATTGAACAGCTTCTGTGTGCTGTAATTAACACCCATTTCACAAATGAAGGAATGGAGGATCAGAGCTAGGGTTTAAATCAGGGCTGTCTGACTGGGACACATGCCATTCACTGCACTTGGGACCCAGGGAGCTGTAGTCTGCAAAATGGGTGGATCCAAAGGGCCTGAAGGTTAGTGGGGGCATCAGACTATTAGGAGAGAAAGAAGGCATTCTCTGCGGACCGGGGGGAGGGGGTTGCGTTGCTCTCTGTCTCCCCACCCCAAAGCAGTCGGACATCCCTCTGCCCAGTGGCTCTGGAGAGCCGTCCTGTGGTTAAATAAGGGGAGCGAAGGAGCCAAGGAAAGCGGCTACCGGCTGTCACTCCGCGGGAGTCCTGGCGGCTGGGGCGACCCTCGCCCAGGGCGCCTGCAGCCCCAGCCCTGGCTCCGCGTGGCACTTCCGATCCCGCCCGGCTGCACGTCTCTGCACTCCCCAGCCCCGCGCCCCGCCCCCGAGCGCGCTGAGCCCCCAGCTCGGACCCACGCCCGGCCCCGCCCCGCCCGCCCCGCCGCCCCCTCGCCCGGCTCCAGCGCGTCCTAGAGCGTCACGGCGCGGGCGCACGGACCCGTCGACAGTTGGCACCGGGGGCAATGGCACGTCGGCTGCTCCGCTCTCCCTGCGGCAGCCTCGGGCGCCCAGAGCCAACAACAGTCCAGGCGGCGGCCCGGCTCGCGGGACCTGGAGCGCGAGGGAGGGAGGCGATGAGGCAGGAGGTGGCGGCGGAGGCCGACAGGCCGGCGTTCGGGCAGCCCCGGGACCGCCCCAGCCTCTCCCGCAGCCTGGAGCGCGGAGCTCGGGTTCCCGCCCGGCCCGCGTCCCTGCGCGGCCACATGGCTCCGCTCCGCGCGCTGCTGTCCTGCTTGCTCCCCCTGCACTGTGCGCTCTGCGACGCCGCGGGCAGTCCGACCCCAGGTGCGTGCGGGTCGCAGGCACAGGAGCGCGTGGGGCGCGGCGTGCCAGCGGGTCGGAGTGGTCGGAAGGCGGCGGACCCTGGCAGCGCTCGAGCGGGTGGGAGGCGGTGCGCCCACTGGGGCTGAGCCCTCTTTTCTTTCCCTTGTGCTACCGACGCTGTCGCGCGGTTTTTCTCTTTCTGGCACAAGATGTAGAGAGAGACCCCAGGGGAGGATTTGGGAATACAGAGCCTCCTCTTAGGTGCTGTTCATCTCTGTGTGTGTTTGTTTCTCTCTCTTCCACCCCGGTATGTTTTTCTCTTTCAGCGTCTTTTCTGTCTCCAACTTGTATGCATGTGTGCACGTGTGTGCGTACGTATGTGCATGTGTCTGGCTGTCACACGCACAGAAGCAAGCTGACAGGTGGTTGCCCCAAACCCCAGCAAACATGGAACAGTCACACTCCACAGAAACACACTTACATCCCTCTTCCCAGCATTGTCACTCCGCTCTATGCATTCACCTTGCCACACACAGACCAGACATACTCCGCCCTCACTCTGCAGCATGGGGTGCTTTCCTGGTGGCTCTGAGCATGGGGAGGTGATCCGGTCATTTCCAGGCAGGGTGGCTGCTTGTCTGTGAGCTCTGTTCATGTACGGAAACAGATAGCTGAAGTCTTGGGGGTTCCTCTGCTATAGTGGGTAAACCAGAGGAGAGTTAGTGCTCTTAAATGCCTTGAGCTTGGGGGATTTTCAGGACACATCATTTTTTCAGGTTTTACCAGTGCTGTGAAAGAGGCTGGGGAGACAAGAGATAGAGCCTTGTGGAAATGAGAATTCCCCTCAAACTCACATCCATGAATCACCAGGCCTGGAAGCCAGGGAGCTGTCACTCCTGCCTGGCCTGGCTTGAGCTCAGGGAGAGCTGTGTGAGGACGGGGCCGCTGGCATGCAGCCTGCAGCGTGGGGCCGTGACCTCACACTTAATTCAGTCCGAGTGGGCAGGTCACCCCATGCGTCTTTTTTTATTTTTGAAGATCTATATTTACCCAGCTTGGGCCGGGCCATGTAGAAATCTCGGCAGCCACTGTGCTGCTTAAAAAAGTTTACTTTCTAAACTTGGAAAAATACAGAACCTGTATTCCCTCCCTTCCTTTTTCCAGCTCCTCCTTTCTCCTTGACACGTGCCCAAGATCCCCTGGGTTTCTAGGTGTGTCTGTTGTTCCAGCTGTGTTCTGGGAACATGGTGAGGAGGGCCTTACCCCAGGCTGGCCTGGTGGTATCAGCACAGTGGGGACGTTTGGGTAGATCCTGCCTTCCCTCTCTTTGTCCTGGGAGCTTTCGGAGAATTTCAGTTCTTTCCTCAGCAGTGCCCAAAGTTGGAAGGCTTGTTGCTAGAGTGACAGAATCCTATTTGGCATCATTTTCTTTTCTTCTGCTAAGTTTAAAAAGGACCCCCAGGGAACAATTATGTTTACCAAGTACTTGAACACCATTCATCCGAGTGCAGAGATACAGGGGCTCAGGAAGCAATGGATGGGGAATGGGTGAACTTGGGCTAAGGGGTCCCTCCAAGGTGACACTCAGGGTTTTAGACCCCTCTCTGCCCCCATAGGATTTTGGCTAACCCTCACCTCTACACAGCCTGTACTGACATAACTTTGTTTTCCTCCAGCAGAAATACGCTTCTCCAGAAAGCTCAGTGACTATGATGTGACAGTGCCCTTCAGCACAGACTTTCAGGGACACTTTCTGTCCCATGTGGTATCTGGCCCAGCAGCAGCCTCTGCAGGGGGTTTGGCATTGGACAGGCCACCTGCATCACCATCACACTCTGGTCATCTCCGGGTGGCTCGCAGTCCCCTGCACCCAGAAGGAGTGACCCCCAGCCAGGCAGGGTGGGGCGCTATACCCTCTACTTCAATGTTACTGTTTTTGGGGAGGAGCTGCACTTGCGTCTGCAGCCCAACCAGCGGCTGGTGGTACCTGGAGCATCAGTGGAGTGGCAGGAGGACTTTCTGGAGCTCTTCCGACAGCCCTTGCAGCGGGAGTGTGTCTACACTGGGGGTGTCACAGGCATGCCAGGGGCAGCTGTCGCCATCAGCAACTGTGATGGACTGGTAAGAAAACAGCCTTCCCTCAAGCTTCATTTTGCCCCTCACCCCAGTCCCTGGCTACCTGAGTCAGGCTGACTTGGTTCCTCCTTGGGGACCTGTGTTTGGAACTCCCGTGAGCACATTGTGGGGTCTGGGTCAAGTCAGGGGCTGTGCTGCTTTCCAGAGAGAACCCTGCATACTCTGCTGGCCATCAGGTTCATGCTCTGTCAGGTATGAAGTGATCAAGTTAGTATGGTGCCTTATCTTGTTCATCCCCTCACCATCTGTGGACACATTGGGACCACATCTGGCCTGGCAGGGATCTCTGAGCCCTGACACATGCAGAGGTAAGAAAGGTGGGCTCTGCTGGGATTGAATCCTGGCTGTGCCACTCACTAGCCACAAGGCTTTGGACAAGATTCTTACCCTTCCTGTGGTTCTTTGCCTTAGGTATGAAGTGAGGACTTATTTATTCTGCACACATTTACTGTGCGTATTCTGTAAGCCCAGTACTGTTCAGGCTCTGGGGGCTATGGCAAGGCCTGAGGCAGACACCATCCTGGCCCTCCCTCATGGAGCTGACGGGCTGTGATGATCATATGACCTACTTCACTGGGCAGTATGGTTGGTGGTTGGCACCTGCCTCGCACATAGTCAAGGCCCTGTTGGTGTTAGCTACTATACTTTTTATAGTGTCACCTTCCCCACTGCCTCTGGCCCTGAATCCAGCCTGCTCCCTCTGATGCTCTGCTCTGTGAGTTCCCTTTCTTAGGACCTGCTCCCTCCTCCATATCTATCTATCGATCGATTTATCGATCGATAGATATATGCTTTATATGTAAAAAGACTACATTTTTTGCCTTCTGAAGAACCAGATTTGCCCCATTGGAGGTGATAAGGCCCTCACTAAGAGGCGTGGTTTAGGCAGTGATTGGTTCTCAGAGTTGAGCATGCACTGTAATCGCCTGGAATTCAAGGGTTCTGTGGAGCAGACGTTGAGAAACCCAGGTTGTAAGGACAGCTGGAGAAGGCTAAGACCTTGTCCTGATGCCAGAGTGAGCCTTGGCTGCCAGCCCGCCCTGGCTCAGCATTTCCATGTTGCAGGAGCCCTCAGCCTGCTGGCTAGCACTATGCTGTGGCTACAAGTTTGGGTTGAAAATCCAAGGTGATGTCTGGAATCACCCAGGGATTCAGTGTCCGTGCAGCTGGAGAGACTGAAGGCGTCAGTGCCAACCGGCTTGGCTGCACGACGTGGTAAACTCCTTCTAAAGTCATCAGCCACGTAGGCTTGGCTGTGCAGTGACAGGGCTGGGCCTCCCACTTCTTTGACTGCCCCGTAAATGTACACTGGGAACCTAAACAAAGATGTCAGAAAAGTCATTACTGTTAATAATTAATTGTCCATACCCTTTGCACCCTGAAAACCTCCTTGTCATTGAACTAGCAGGGGTCAGGGCAATGAAGGACCCTGACCCAGCACCCATGAAGCAAGGTCACATGGCTGCAGGGTGCGGTGTTCACAGTGACAAGCTGCATTTTGGCTGAGGGTTCCGGGAGGCTGCTTGGTGGGCCTGGGGCTTGGTATTACTCAGCCGACATCGCTGACTTTTGGTGGCCTCTGAGTAAGTGTTTCCTCAGCAGTGTGAACTGGGCAAATCACTCTCCATCTCTAGGCTTTACTCTTCTCATTTGTCCAAAGAGGGGCTGGATTGGGTACTACCTGGTAGATGGAAATCAACTCTGTGCGACATTTGCAGAAGGAGATCAGGTCTCAGAGGCTGTCCCATGTGGGGCTTCTGGAGGCCTGTTCTGTAGTGGAACTGAGGTTTGCCTGCGTCCCCCTGCTGTTGGTGAGGGGTAGAAGTGGGCCTCACAGACTGAGGGTTGGGCTGGGTCCCTGTTTATACCAGGCCACTGCTTGTGCCTTCGACTGTCTCCAGAGGCCAATTCTTAAGTCCAGCTCTGAGGGGCCTCCCTGTCTAGATCCCTGTCTCGGCCACAGCCCAGCACAGAGGCCTCCCTAGGGCAGAGATTTCCTCACTTCTGGCCCATTCTAGAAAACTGCCCGGTGTCTCATGAGGCTGAGTGGCTGTTTACAGTGCCCCAGCCGAGCCACCTTTGGACTTGACTGCTACAGTGCAGAATGTCCGATGAGAAAGAACATTTAACTCTGCATCTTCACGTCGTTGCTGGATTTTAACCTTGTCGTCTTCAGTATCTCAAATGCCAAAGCCATTCATTCCAAAAAAAAATGTGTGTGTGTGTGTGTGTGTGTGTGTGTGTGTGTGTGTGTACAGAGCACTGGCCATGAGCGACGTCCACAGGGAAATGTAAGAAAATGAAAACGACACAAATAATAACAGTAACAGGAGCAAGTACTTGCCATGGCACAGGCACAGCGTGCGCACTGTCACAGCACACACCCTGTCACGCGCATTCATTAACTTCACCGTTGTGTGGATGAGGAAACTGAGCCATGGGGAGGAGATCTGAAGACAAGGCAGGTCGCTTCCGATAGCACAGGACCTAGTGGCTTGCAAAACCCTTCAATCTTGTGTGCTGCGTAGGCAGATATCGTTAGTATCCTGCTTTGTAGTCAGGTTCCTGCCCTCAAGGAACTTGGGTGTCAAGCGGGGGGGACCTCACAAATAGTTTTAATATTACTTTGTTGGTTTTCCAGAACACAGTGGGCATGGTTACTCAGTAAATGGGAGCGATTACTGTCTGTGGTGTCAGAAGATGATATTTGAACAAGGCCTTGAAGGATGAGTAGAAATTTGCTGGAGCCGAAGGGTGGGGCACACATTCTGGGCAGAGGGAGAGCTTGAGCAATCAAACTAGGGAGCACCATGCTGGATGAGGCCAGGGAGGTGGTCGAAGAAGATCTGGTCGGGTGGGCCTTGGTCTGACTTTGAAGAAAGGGCAGGATAGGAGAGGGACCCTGGGATAGGGATGTGGCAACCTACTACCTGAAAAGAACCTGGGCTGGGAATTAGAAGATATGCCGTGTGACCCTGGGTAACTGCCTTCATTCTCAGGGCCTGACTTGCCTCCTAGGTGTATCACAGAGGCTGAAATGGATGGTCTCAGCACCCCTTTCAGCTCTGGCTTTGGTGCTTTATGACACAGGACAGGGCTTGCTGGAGAAGTTTGAAGCTGGGCACCTGTAAACCCATCATCGAGTCCTCCCTCCCTGGTCGGTCCTGTGTCCTGCTCCATGCTAAGCCTGGGCTGGGATGCAGGTGCAGAGAGGAAAGACACCAGTCCTGAGGTTGGCCCTTGTGGCCGAGCAAACCTGCCAGTTTTAAGATGGTCTGAGCAAAACCTTGCCTGTGCGGACCCAGCTGTGCAGCCATTTGGCATATCTTAGCTGCTGTGGTGAGAAGCGCCATCTCCAAACCTGTGGCTCCATCCTCATTTTCAACGGGGACGTGCAATGGGGGCCATCACTGCCGTCCAGTTCTCCTGCCGTCCATATATTCACTCACCTTTGGGCACCTGGGACAGGCACTGGCAGGGTTCTTTGTATTGTGGTTAATTCGTTCCTAGAACTTAGCAATGGGCCCTTTACCTCACTTCCCACTTGTTCTTCTGGAGGGCCTGGTGTGTCACAGCTTGAGAAGGGGGTCAGGAGGGACCCAGGAATGAGGAAGCCAGGACCCCTGCCTGGATGAATTTGTAGGCTAGTAGGCACCTACATGTAAAAGCTGACAAATTACAACCCTGTATGAGGCAGCAGCAGAAGGACCCATTTATTTTGGTTAGGGCATCCAGACAGGCTCCCTGGAAGAGGCGGCATTGGCTCGAGACCGTTCAAACGTTATAAACAAGAAAAATGCTGGGCCCTTGGCCTACAGAGAGAACGACCTGACTTAGGCAGGCTTGGGGATGTTTGGGAGATGGAAATAAGGGATATAGGGAGGCCTAGTCCTACCTGCAGTGTTTCTTCTGGGGTCAAGGGTGGTTGTTAGGCCCTAGGTTCCAGATTGAGGATGTGCCCAGGCAGCAGCAGCAACTTGTTGCAGCATTCTTCAGAGTCTTCCTCTGGAGCCCAGCTGGTCACTGCAGCAGTCCTTCCAAACTTTGAGGGCCTATGGGCAGGGAGGACCCGGGTAGGAACCCTGGCTGGGAGCCAGGTGCAGAACAAACCCTCTGCTAGCGATCGTGCCTCTGAATTGCTGGGAGGAACGTGGAGGCCTGGGGTGAGAGCCAGTTCTTTGTGGGTCCTAGAAGGGTTAATGGTGCAAGAAGGGGGTGAGTAGAGTTGGTCACCTGTTTCTTGGTGGGGATGTGTGCTCACTGTGCCCATCTAGAACCCGGACTGCCAGCCTCCTAAAGGCTGCTTACCTGCCTGCCTGAGTCCTGGGCCTTGTCACCCTGTGCTGGGGTGATAGGCGCTTGGCTGCGCTGCCTCTGTGAGTCATAGGCCTGGCGCAGAAGCAGCTGCATGTGTAAGGTTCGTCACCATCTGGTTCCATTTTCCACCCTCTGCACGTGGTGCATTTTTAATAGGATGCTCTCGTCCCTCCCCACACCGCCTGCCAGGGGCCCCGGGAGGCCAGTATCAGTCCTGTTTCTTACCTCTGCTTCATGTTGTGCAAATCACAGAAGCTCTCTGAGCCTCATTCCTTTTGTCTTAAAAATGGGATTACAATGGGAAGAGTTGGGGATTGATGGGTAAAAGGTCTGGGGTATCTTTATGGGGTGATGAAATGTGTTAAAATGGATTTTGGTGGTAGTTACACAACTCTATGCATGTAATTAAAAGCCCGTGAATTCCATGCTCTAAATGAGTGAATTGTATGGCACGTAAATTATATCTCAAAAAGCTGTTACAAAAAGTGCCTGACCCATAGAAAGGCCCATGACAGGCATTGTTAGTAGTAATTATGAAGAGACAGTCCAGGGTGGTGGAAATGGCGGGTCTCTTTGCTCTGCACACATTAGCTGTGTGACCTTGAATAAGTTTCTAAATCACTGTGTGCTTTGATTCCTCATCTGTGAGGAGGGAGGAAGAGCAACCATCTATAGGATTGTTCAGAGGATTAAATAAGATAATGTTAAAAAGTTAGAGGTCTGCTTTATGGTGGGGCCTTAAAAATGGGGATTATTTCAGTGATTATTAATGGTATTATTTACATTTTTACAGCGATTGCTACAGTAGTTATTGTTAATAGTGCAAATGTTATATATATTGTTAGAGTCCCTTGTATTGCAACAGTGCATAGATTATCAGCATTCTTGATATGAGTCTCAGGCCACCTCTGGTTCCCAAGGTGGCCAAGGCCTGTTTCTTCTCTACTGTGTCAGCTTTCTCTGCAGAATGGGCCAAATAGTGCTTGCTCAGTGCACAGGAGTGTGAATTTTATGATTGATCTGTAATACCCCAGATGCCTTCCAGCATGAGGGGATACTGAGAGGTGCTAAGTGGAAGCTTCCGTTAACAATCTGTGGGCCCCTGCCCAGGAGCAGGTCCTGGGGGTGCAGGGATGAAACTCAACTCTCTCAACCTGTACTCCAGAAGCCCACAGTCTAAAGAGAAGGCCAACACGCACAGCCGACAGTGCAAAATAAGACAGACCACACATTAAACTTCAGCAGGGAAGTATAATGCACTCAGTGGGTGGCCTGGAGATGAGTACTGAGAAGGAGAGGTGCTTCCTGAGAAGGAAGGCTTCTCGGGGGAGGGGACATGTGGGTCGGGTTTTAAGCATCAGTAGGAGTTTTAAAGCCAAGAGGTAGGAATTATAGGCATTCTGCAGGGAAGGAAATCCTATATCTTCGTAGGATTCAGGAAATGGCAAGTCATACCAGCTGTCCATGGGAGAGGGAGGATGGTGAAAATATAGTTTGGAAAATCTCTGCCTCACTATGAGCTCAGACTTGCCCCTGGGGCCATAGAGAGTCATGGGAAGTTTGTAAGCAGTAGTCACATTAGTACTGGGGAGGTATCTTTCTTGCTGCATGCTAGTGCAGTGCCGATGTAGCAGATTTGCCTGTGGCTCAGTGGTGTTCTTGTGTCAACACTTACCTTCACTCTGGGGGTTGCTCTTTACTGGCTGGGGAGTGAGCAGGCTGTCCTGGCACTTCCTTGGGAAGCCCCAACTCTCCTCTGCCCCCTGTCCACCCCTGCCCTGGGGATGTGGAGTATGGGGCCTGGAGGTTAAGTGGTACCCTTACACAACCACCAGGCTGGCCCATCCCCATACATCCTGGACCGCGGGCTGCTGCCGTCTGTGCCAAGAACTCCAGGAGGGATGTCTACACATCCCTCACCCTTGTTCTCCCTGCCTCTCCAGCCTCGATGATGATGGCTTCTGCTCTGCAGACCACAGCCCCCAGCACAAGCAGGGTGGCGTGTTCATGTCTCACTCTGCAGCCCCTCGCCTTTGCTCATACTGTCCACACCTCCCACGGTGCCTTCCCCCTCTCTCCTCTTGATGCATCCCCGTCTTGGCCATCCAATTCCTCGGAATCAGAGACTGGTCTTAACAGTTTGCCTTTCTCTGAATGCTGAGCACAGGGCTGGGCTCATGGCACACAGGCAGTCATGATTTTAGATACTTCCAGGAGAAAGGAGTTAGAGAAGAGGGTCAGATACTAGCAGGGGGAGGTGAGAATTTGCCATTTAGAGAGGATATGTTCTGTATAAAGGGAGTGCCACTTTGGGTTCGTATGATCTTTAGAGTATTTTAAATATTTAAAATGATTTTTAAGCAAAGTGTTCTATTTTTAAAGACAGCGTGTGGCCCCAACACAGGAGGGTCGTTAGCTAGAGGCGTGGATTACCGGTGAGGCAGCCTGTGCGGGGAATGAGAGCGTGACTCCTGGAACCAGACTGCCTGGGTTGAAATCCCAGCTTTGTCTTTTACATGCTATGTGGCCTTGGGCAATTTCCAAACCGCTTTGTGCCTCAGTTTCCTCATTTGTAAAGTGGGGATTGAAATAGTAGTCACTCCATAGAATTGTCCTGTCTAGAGGCTTAACTCTCAGTACTCAGTCGATATACAGCAGCTTCAGCTGTTGCCTTTAAATGGTGTGTGGATTTATTAGGTGAATCTGCTGGATCTGAGGGGCTGGGTGGCAGGAAAGGAGAAGAGTCAAGAGCACTTCACTTGTCTGTTTGACACCCCCAGAGGTGTCAGGCTAAAACTTAGCTGGCAGGCTAAGTTTTTCTCAGGGTGCAACCTGCTCCTCGCCCCAATTCGCATTCTCACCCAGAACATTCCCACCAGGTTCCTAAAGGGCAGGGTCTGAGCTTCGTCACCTGTGTGTCCCTAAGACCCCAGCCCAGGGCCTGCCACAGGGCTGGCTCTCATGGATACTGGGTGAGCTGACTGGGTACAGGAATGAGCGGGTGGCCTAAAGTTTTCTGAGGTGGTATAAAACTCACGTTTGCATCTTCTCACCCTACTTAGATGCGAAGGGATGCATGTCTCTCATTCTCTCTGTGGCTGACTGTTCATCTGCCCCGAGGTCAGCAATGAGGAATGTGGACCATGCCCTGCCATCTGTCCACCTGCATCCCCTGCAGGCATAGCAGGTCAGCTGTGGCACACCGTCCCCCAAGTGTGCGTTCCCGGCCTGTGCTCCATGCAGCCACACCCTGTGGGCCTGAGTGGGCATGCAAGGTGAAGCTTGTTCTCCCTGCCCTTGGCACTCCCTTTACCAGTGAGTTTCCATCTTCAGGCTCATACCCTGTCCAAGGGTACAACCTAGTTTATCATGTTGCTGTTCAGATAACCTAGTTACCTGAGAAACTCTGGGTCTACTTTTTAGAATTTATGTTATATAATAAAAATAAGAAATTGTCTCTTTGGACAGAAGGAGAACATCTCATGACCCAGTCCACCAGGGTGACTATGGGCATTCAGATGGAAAATGGCCTGCAGCTTTTCTTTTTCTTCGTGAGTGCATCCTCTGCGGCCACTTCTGCTTGTGGGGGTGTGAGGGCCTGGCGGCTGCGGGCAGGGGCAGTGGTTGGTCAGCATGGGGTCCCTTGAGCCCAGTCAAATCCTGGGAGGCAGGCAACACAGGTTTTCCTGGACATAGGTGGTGTGGGGAGACAAGTGACTGTATTAGTTACCTACTGCTGTGTAACAAACCAGCCTTAACTGAGGAACTTAAAATAACAATGTTGTCTTTTTCACGTTTCTGTAGGTTGGCTGCTTGGTTCCTCTGCTGGTTGCTCCTGGGCTGTCATGCGGCTGCATGTAGCCAGAGGGCGGGCTGGGCTGGCTGGTCCAAGCTGGCCTCAGTCACATGTCTGACGGTGGTGTTGGCTGCTGGCTGGGCAGCTGCAACTCTCTCTGTGGCCTCTCACCCTCCAGTAGGCAAAGCCGGCTTCTTTCATGCTGTCTCGGGGAAGCATTCCAAGAGGGCAAAGATCAGAACTCCAAGCCTCTTAAAGCCTCGTCTAGGAAGTTGAGTAGTGTTACTTCTGTACGTTGTGTTCGTGAGAGGGACCCACAAGGCCGGACTGGCTTTTCCGAGAACAGGGAAGTGGACAGCACCTGTTGCAGGGAGCGGTGGCAAAGTCTGACCGGAAAGAGGCACCCGGGCAGGGGCGGGCGGTGCTGTTGCAGCCGTCTTTGCTCTCATGCTGTCATTCTGCCTCTGGGCAAGTGACCCGACCTCTCTGAGCCGCAGGTCCTGAATCCGTAAAGTGGGTCTCCCTGTCTTGTAGTTTTACTCATTAGAAAGCAGGCACTTAAAGTGCTGCCATAGTGCCTAGAATAATAAGTGGTAGCTCTTCTTATTATTGTTGATCTCTTGAGATAAGTACAGCAACTGAGGCAGGGCCTACAGTAGGTCCATTTCCAGAACGCTGGTGGCCCAGTCTAGTGTTGTTCTTGCTTCCCAGAAGGTCCCACCCTGTCTGGGCCTCTGAGTGGACTTCCAGGGTCTGGGTCCTAGGTGGGTTTCCAGTCCTCAGGTGGTCTGACTCTGCAGAGTTTCACCTCCCTAGTTCTCCCCACAGCTGTGTCTCACTGTCTGCTTTGAATTAGTAATTTATGATACGGAATAAAGCTAGATTTCACCTCCCTGCCCACCCTCTTGAGCAGAGCCGGCCTCCCATTCCAGTGAGGGCTGGTCTGGGGGCACATTTTATTTTCGTCTTTGGCATCTTCAGGCTGGCTGGGGGGCTGGTGTGGTGGGGGCTGTACTTGCCTTCCATCTGCCCCCCAGCCTCCTGTGGTAGAGGCCCAGGGTGGGCCTTTGGTGAGGACCCAGGGCACCTCTGCCTTCCCAAGCTCCTGCGATGGGAGGTTCCCAAACTGTTTGCCAGGCCCAGCGTTCTGTTTTTAGCACGTGGGTCTTGCCCTGCCTTAAAAGCCTTAGAAACAACAACAACAATAATAGTAACACCTGCAGGCGGCCTCATCTCTGGCAGCTCCAAGGAACTCCTTGTCAGCACAAATAATCCTCGTGTTATGGTAATCTCCAGTGGTGAATCCCAGCTCAGTGTCATTTCCACACTTCCTCCTGCCTTCGGCTTGAGTGTGTATAGCTGTGGCAGGAGAGGCTGTGGGCCCCTGGGTCCCCTCTTCGGTTTCCAGGCCAGGAAGCCGAGGCTCAGGGAAGGGAAGAGACTCACCCAGGGTCATGCAGTGGGTGATTGGGGTGGCGGTGGGGGTGGTCTGGGGGCCTGACTCCCAATCCAGTGCTCCCCTCACTATCCCACGTAGCCTCTCCTGAGAGTCAGTGGAAAAGGACCGAGTAAATGTGAGTGAACAGTAACGCAAGGTCATAAACTGTGTGGTGGCCAGTGGTGCCGTGGTCTGGCCACAGCTTCAGAGAGTGAATACGAAAGGGATTGGTCCAGGGGTTGTCCTGTGGGGGGTGTCCTGGGAGTCCTTGGGCCTGGGTCCCAGGTGGAGGTGTTTGTGAGAGTAACTGTGAGGGTCATTGTTTTCCTGAAACTGGGAAACCAACTTAGAAAAAACAAAAGTCAACAGCCTAGTTAGCGGGACTTCAAGCTCCAATGGAACCTCTAGCGTTTCTTAGCCCCAAGTCAGCAATGCGCTGTTGAATCCGTTTTCAAAATATCACAGGGCACTGGGCTGCTGTTATGTCCACATGACTGGTCATGGAACATTAAAAACCCTGCAGTCCCATTTGCTCCTGCTTTCTGTAACACGGCCGAACAGGCCCCTTTTAGAGAAACCTCTCAGGTGCGAACGTTTGTCAGGACTGGTCGTCTGAATGCAAACCCCTGTTTCCAGTGGGCTGCTTGAAGCTTTTGTCAGCCTGTGCTTTTTAAGCCAACCAAATATCTTTACCTTTGATCTGTACAGAAAACACCCGTCTTCCCAAGCCACTCCCGGCCCACAGCAGAGGTTCATTTCCGCCCCTTGAGGCTGGCAGGAGCCCACGCTCCAAATTAGCTCCTCCAGCCCAAAGGGGCCTTGTGTTCTGTAGCCCAGCAGGCTACTGGCCTGGGTGCATTGAGTGCTTGATACTTTGGCACCTCATAATTCAGAGCCTCTGGATGGGGAGGCTCTAGGTAAAACATGCTGCTCCCTAAGCCACGGCTGTATTTTGTGGGAAAACAGATCTCTCATTAAGGGCCATAAGCCCGAGGGAGTTTGTTTTGGGAGCTTGGCCCCTAGGATACCTCTTAATGTGGTTTTGATCTGAAGTTAGTCACATGGTGTAGATCAATACTTGTCCTACTAGTAGAACAAGCTAGAAGAGGGACAGACAAACATACCTGGATGGGGATAGATCACCTGCCAGGAGCCGCTGGGGGCGTGGAAGGGGGACTGATGATGGGGTGGCATTTGAGCAGGACAGGAAGGGCATTCCTGGCAGAACTCACAGCAGAGGCTAAGGTCTGGGGGCCACATGAACACCCATGGTTCCAGGTACAGAGCAGTCCCATGTGGCTGTGGTGGGGGGATTTTTGTTGCTAATAATAATAAAAGGAAAACAAACAGAGCTTGACACGAGTAAGTGCTGGGGTGGTCTGAAGCCACCCTCTCTTTCTCTGGGGTGATGGTCCTGGCCTTCCTAACTGATCTCCCTGCTTTCATCCTGGCCCTCTGCCATCTCTTCACCAGCGGCAGCCAAACAGTCTTGTTTAAATCCAGGTCCCCCCACAATATTCCTCGGGGAGCAGGCCCTGGTCGTCATCTCTCCTCCTGGTCCTCCTGTGACCTTCTTTGCCCTTCCTCTCATACCCTTCCTCAGATACTGCCAGCACCTGCCCCTCATCTCCCTCAGGCCTTTGCTCAGTTGTCGCCTTCTTAAAGATATCTTCCCTGCTGCCCTTATTTAAAATTTCAACTCTCAGTTCTCTCTTCTGCTTAATTTTCTCCATGACTATTTCCATGTGGTATGCCATATTTTTGCTTATTGACCGCCAGTCTCATCCCTTGACAGAATGTTAGCTTCAGGTGAGGAAGAATTTTTGGCTGTGTGCCCAGCACCTAGAACAGGGTCCGCTCAGTAAATATCTGATGGATGAATAAATGAGTAGTTGAATAGTTTGCAGACAGAGTTTTAGGAGGGGCAAAATTGCAGAGATGCATATAAACACGTAAAGTGAGTTGGGGACCTGTGAATGGCCCGAGTGGCTGGGATGTTGGCATTGTGAGTGACTGACGGGCCTTAGCATAGCACAGACAAGCTTTGGTGAAGGGTCTGAGTTCTACGAAGTCCAGGAAACGTGCTAAGGGTGCTGGGCCCCGAGCAGGATTAAGGCTGTCCAGTCCATGGCTCATTTGTTGGTGCTTTCTAGCTATTGGTGTGCGCCTCCCATTGTGCAGAGGAGGCGGAGATGCCTGGGGGCCTGTGTTGTCAGGAGTCGCTCATTAGAGCTGGGCCTGACACAGGAATTCAGGTGGTCAGGTTCTCTCCTTTCCATCCTCCCATGCTCACCCACTTCTGTAGGGAACCTTCACCCTGCCACCACACAGCCCTCATTTATCGCTTATTACAGACCTGCCACGTGTCAGACTCAGTTGGAGACATTTTACAAGCATGATCTCTTCTGGGGGAGGCATGGTTGAAAACCAAGTCAGCATTCCTCTGGGCCGGGCTGATGATGGATCAGAGGGGAGGCCTGGCTGGGACAAGTGGCCTGCTGGGGGCTGGCTCTCAGCTGTGGGAGGGACTGGCTGTGTTTTTTGTCCAGAGCTGCCCCATTGTCAGCTGGCTTGCTTCTGGCTGTAGGGTTCAGACTTCAGGGCTTTGATGCAGGCGGCTGCTTCTCAGCTCAGGGCCTGGCAGCCATACCACCCTCTGGCAGGAGAGGACTGCTTCCTGTCTCCTCGTCCCGAAGCAGCCACTGCTGCCAAAGCTCCAGGCCAAGCAGGGAGCCAGGCAGAGCTCCCAGCCCAAGCTTGGTGGGCTGTGGTGGTGACAGAGGGGGAAGCCTCCGAGCCTCATGGCTCTTGGGCATGGGGAATGGAAACTGGGAGTGGCTGCCAGCCTGGCAAGGTCTGCCCCTGACTCTGGCTGGGCTCCAGGGCGGGGCTTGCAGCAGAAAGGGAGTTTCTGATGTCCGCTGTGTGACGCCCTGCCCCTGGCCAGCACCTGTGCCACTGGGGACGGGGGCTCATACAAAGTGAGCAGCTTCCCTTTAGAGCACTCACCAAACCTGAAGACCTTAGCAACTGTGTTCTCCAGGGGCCAGAGGACAGACTCAGTCACTGCTTTCATCCTCATCATCATTAGCATCATCACAGAGGTACTGGCCTGGGGTCATCCCAGCTGGAGTGGCCATGGCAGCATTGATTTACCACTGGCCGCCCAACAGGTCACTGCCAACTTCCCCTACCTCCTAGACCCTCACTTCGCTCAGGGCATTTTGTCAAATTATTCTTCACTCATAATGGAGTTGCACCTTGAGGAGAGAAAGTGGTAAGGTCCTAAGAAAGCACGTAAGCCACAGATCATGTGTGGTCCAGATGTCCTTGGTCCTGCGTGCGCAGGGGATGCTCACGATGGGAGAGGTATGCAGTAGCAAGCCTCTCCAGACACTGCCCCCCGCTTCGGCCAGGGCACACACTCATTGTCCTTCTATTCCCTTTCTGTCTTTCTCGCCCATTTCCTGCATTATGATGAACTCATTCTGGTCCGACACTTCATGCTGCTCGTACTCTCTGTGACACATGGATGGTCACTTCCTTTGAGTACCGTTCCATTGTTTGGAAGCTTCCAGGGTCTAGATCATTGGTTCCCAGCCTTGGTGACACATTAGAATCACGGAAGCCACTTTGAGAAAATCCTAATTCCTGGCCCCACTCACTGAGATTTGATTCATTGGTCTGGGGTGCAGCCTAGGTGTCAGAAATTCTGCAAATCTCCCAGGAGATCCTAATGGGCATCCGGGGGTGAGACCCACTGCCGTAGCCTCCTGGAAAAGTCTGTTGTGGGTTCGATGGGAGAGTTGGCATCACTTCATGGGGGACCGGGAGAGGCAGGCGGAAGGGCCGGGCCTTCAGAGCGGCATTCCCCTTCATTGTTTCATTCCATGCTCCCAGCAGCGCTTTGGCTTCCGATGTGGAAACTGAGGCCTGGAGAGGTTCTGCATCACCAGCTGGGGAGACCTGCGCTGGCGTGGAGCCTAAGCAGCCTCTGCACCACTTTGCGGGGAGCTTGGATGACAGAAGAGAGTTACATGCTATTTGTTTCCTTTTTAAAACTTCGTTTAAAAATAATTTATTTAGTTATGACGTACTCATTGTAGCAGATATCCTGTGTGGGACTGACTGGCTTTCCTTTTCAGACAGGGTAATTATAAAAAAGTTAGAAAAGACCTAAAAGTTTAAAGAGAGGGAATTGCCTACAATTTCACCTCTCAGAGACAACTCTCTGACAGCCCGGTGACTGACTTATTTCATTTACCAAATATTTTCAAGATCATCCATATAGCATATACCAGTATTTCATTCCTTTTTATGGCTAAATAATATTTCATTGTATGATATACCACATTTTGTTTATCCTTTTTACACTTTATGGACGTTTGTTGGCACATGTTCTTTCTCACTTTTAAATTATCCCAAGCCAGCCAGTTCTCTTGGTGAAGACTTTTCCCCTTCAGGATGCTTAATCACTGTTTTTTTTTCTCTCAGGGATTTCTTCCCAGTTACAGGCAGGGGATCTAAGCAGGTCAAAGCTCGGTCACGCTGGAGCCAGGAGTTAGAGACAGACCGTCTTGTGGTTCTAGCATGCTGCTCCCAGCACTAAACCCACAGGCTCCCTTCATGCGCCTCCAGGGCGGAAGGCACTCTGAATGACGATCATGTGGCAGCAGACACGAACACATGCATAGTCCTTGCTTCCAGGTCGCACCAGTCTAAGTGTTTTATGTATATTTCCCATAAGATAGATGTGTTGTAATCCTGAAGCACAGGAATGTTAATTACTTGCCAGGACGACACGGTCTGGGAGTAGCAGAGCCCAGATTCTGGCTCTAGGTCTCTGCACTGACCCACCGCACGTACTACATTGCTTCTCCACTGAGAAGGATTCTTGCTGCAAACGGGCTGGGCCCAGCAAGACCTCAGTAGCCTTTCACCCAGCACTCCCAGGGTCTGGGACCTACTTCCTCATGTTTCTTGTGAGTCCTTAGCCTGTCCTGGGAGTTCGATGCTGCCCACATTGGACATGGCAGGTGTGCCAGTTGAGGACAAGCCCGAGAATTCTCAACTCCGTCCTCCAAGGGCTCGTCCGCCTGCCTGTCCCAAGGCTGCAGCTTGGGATGAATCAGCTTTCAGACTTTCTCTGGCTTGGGCCAGGCCCTGGCAGCCCGGTCTCCAACAGAGCTCCTGTGGCTTGTGGCTTCCCCATCAGGTTTGAATTATACGGAGTCTCAGCATCCGCAGGCTTTCATCCCAGCCATGCTGACTCATGCTTTCGTGGTAGGGGCCGCCTGTGCTCCTTGTGTGTGTGTCTGTCGTCTGCCTGCACATGTGTTATCTCTGTGTGTGTGGGCTCCGTGCATGTGTGTGTATCATCTTCATGTGTGTGTCACCTTGGTGCATGCACGTCTCTTGTTTCCATGCATGTGTGTCTTCATGCGTGTCTCTCATCTCCCTGTGCTATGTCATCTTTTTTCATAGCTTCATTGATATATAATTCACATGCTATGCAATTCGCATGTTTAAGATGTATGACTTAATGAATTTTTATCATATGCGCAGAGTTGTGTAATTATTACCGTATTCAATTTTGGAACATTTCCACTATCTCAAAAGAAGCCCTGTACCCTTTAGCTGTAAGTCCCGTAATCTAGTACCCCAGCCCCAGCAACCACTAGTCTACTCTTGTCTCTAGATTTCCCTATTCGGACATTTCATATAAATGGAATCACATAATATGTAGCTTTTGGTGACTGGCTTCTTTCATTTAGCATGTTTCCAAGATTCATCCATATTATTAGCATATATCAATTCTTCATTCCTTTTCACAGCAGAATAATATTTCATGGTGTAATATACCACATTTTGTTTATCCGTTCATCAGCTGATGGACATTTGGGTTGTTTCCACTCTTTGGCTCTAGCGAGCGGTGCTGTAGTAAACATTTGTGTAAAAGTTTTTGTGTGCACATATGTTCATTTCTCTTGAGTATATACCAAGGAGTGGGATTGCTTGGTCATATGGTAAGTCCGTTTGATATTTTGAGGAGCTGCAGGGACTGTTTTCCAAAGTGTCTGGATCACTTTACATTCCCACCAGCAATGTTCAAGGGTTTCAGTCTCTCTACATCCTTGTCAACACTTGTTATCGTCTGACTTTGTGATTCTAGCCATCCTAATTGGTATGCAGGGATAGCTCATTGTGGTTTCGATTTGCATTTGGGTCAATGATTTCAAATATCTTGTCATGTGTTTGTTGGCCCATTTGTATGTCTTCCTTAGAGGAATATTTACTCAGATCCTTTTCCCATTTTAATATTGGGTTTGTCTTCTTCTTATTGAGTTCGAAGAGTTCTCTATATATTCTAGATACAAGTCCCTTATCAGGAGAATAGAGGCTGGTCTCATGTCTTTTTGCACACCCCAGTCCCATCAAGCCTACCCAGCAATAGATGCTTCTTGAAGACCTAAGGACATACTGAGGTAGGAAGGGATCTGGGCTACCTTGAAGTCCTGACAGGAGTGGTCCAGGGTATGGGGGTGTTAGTTGGGCCCCTCACAGTTGTCATGAATCAGAGACAACAACCCAGTTGAACTGACTTCAACAGAACCCTGGGCCCACCTCTGTCCTTGATTTTTGGCTTAAGTAAAAAGGAGCTTTATGGTGCCATTTGCTGGGATGGGGATGGCAAGGGAGGCGTAGGTCTGCTTTAAAGTTTGGGGTGCTCCGTGGAGGCCCAGGGTCTGTATTGAAGAGGCTGTTGGACAATCCTACATGAATTCTGGGAAGGAGGTGGGTAAGGGCTGGGGATGGAATTTGGGAGTCATCAGCAAATAGAAGGTGTTTAAAGCATGGGATCAGGGGGAAATCCCCACAGAGCTTGTGTGACTGGGGGAGCTGAGCAAGACCCGGACGAAGAAATGATTGCTGTCTCTGGCCACATGCGGTCATGGGTGGCCTTGATGAGAGCAGTTTCTGGGAAGTGGTGGCTCTAGAAGCCCCTGTTGGGTGGGGAGAGGAGAGGTATGAGGCTTGGGGGTAGAGGCAGTGAGTGTGGACAACTCATTCTTCTGTGGAGCAGAGACCTAGCAATAGCTGGGCTGGGCTGGGCTGGGCTGGGCTAGGGGAGAGGGAGGAATTTCACAATGGGGGATCCCTGACTGTACTTATGTGTCAGTGAGAATGATCGAGGGGAGGGAGCATGGTGATGTTGGAAAAAAGGGTACTAGTTGCTTGAGCTAAGTCCTTGAGGAGATGAGAGGGAGGTGATTCTGAGCACGGGGTGGCAGAAGGAGAGGAAGGGCATAGCAGTGGGAGCTTGTAGGGTGGCGGGAGTTTAGGGGAGAGCCCACCTGATGGTGTCTGTTTTCTCCTTGAAAACAGGAGAGGGTGAGGGTGGGGCAGTGTTGGAACTCTAAGCCATTGGGAGAAGTGGAACACAGACACAACTGGGAGGTGCTGCAGAATCCCCCGCATCATGCCATATGAGAATTATGGCTGTGGATTTCAAGTGAGTCCAGTGGGCAACATGTGTGTTTTCCCCATCAGTGTGTGGACATGGAGTGGTTGCCTGGTTGGGTTGAATCAGGGTCGATCGAGGCTTCTCTGGAAGAGTAGGCTGGAGGGGACAGTGGGGAGAGAGTTATGTATGTGCACAAGAATTATTATACACCAAGAAGTCCAAGGTGGTGAGAAGGGAAGTGAGGACTCAGTGGGGGTGAGGATTGACAGTTATAAAGTGGTAGGGTCACACGTTAGAGATCTCTCTGAAGTTTAATAATAACTAGCACCAGCGTGCTAGAGTTAGGTGAGCAGGACGGCGGTGGAAGGGAAGCAGATGGCTGCAGTCAGGGTTTCCGAGGATAGAGCAGGTGATTTGGTCTAGGGAGGGGTCTAGCGATGGGGCACGGTGGCAGTGGCGAGGGATAGAAGCAGGTTGCTGGGTTGGGGTACAACTGGGGAAGCCATTTTCTATTCGTGCTCCCAGTGATGTCATTTTCCCAGCCTCCACTTGCTGGGCTTTCTTTGATTTCCTACAGTGGAACAGTTTCAAGCTGAATTTGTTGGAACCCTAGAACCTGAGACAGCACAGCTGGCAGTAATGCCTTGTAATGAAATTTCCAGAACAGGTTCAGGCCCGAGAATATGCTCTCCTTGGGAGGTGGTGGGATGGTTGGGTCGGAAGCGGCCTGGTCTGCTCCTTTCTCCTCTGGGAGGCCCCACATAGCCCAGCCTTAGAAGTGGAAGGAAGGGGAGACTGGCCTATCCTCAGCTGCCTCCATGGAGTCACCATATTGAAACGCTCCTTCCTTCTAGGCATTCGAAAAAGGTTAGCAAATCTGAGGGTGCAGCAAGGGGGCTCAGGATCCCCCACTCCCAGACGGCCTGCAGCTGGCCTCTCAGAGCCAAGCTACTTGCTCTTGCAAGGACCCCAGGCTGGGTCCTTGCCCATTGCACTTGACTTAGCACAGATGGATCCCTGCCCTTGTCCAAGCCTGGACTTCCAGACTATTCAAGGGCACATGTTCCCATCTCTGGAATCTCTTCCCGAGGCTCCCCTGGAGGTTGCTTTGTTGGCTCATTGTACCCTTGCCTCCCAATTTTCATGCAAGTACATGCGATTTTAGAATAAACATTTATATACATACACATAACATACTAATTCCAAAATATGGCTTCAGTTATCTTTTAAAATATTTAGGACTTCACCCTGATGATACCTACCAGTGACTAACTGAACTTGCTCAATTATGACCCATTGCAGGGCACAAGGTGATTTCTAAGCCAGCACCTACCTCCCTGTCACCACGTCACCAAGTCACCATGGCACCATGTGACTCTGTTTCCTTCATTTGCCTTGGGACTGCACCCTAGATGTGGGGACTTCCCCTGCCAGAAGGGAAGCAGGACTGGAAAACCTCAATTAGCATGGCCCGGAGGCCTGTGCCTTTGCAACCTTTAAAACAATGTTGCAGCCATATTTGAAAAGTCAAACAGGTTCCCCTGATCAGCCACTCACCTCCCAGAAAAGGCCCCTGAAGAAGCAGTTTTATTAAAGGGTCTACAGCTTGACTCGGGGGGGCCAGGCCTGCGCATCGGAGAGCTTTCCATTCGGAGAAATGCCTGAGGACTTGTATAATATACAGCTCGATTGGATGTGATCAGCTATTTTTGTTTTTGTTTTCATTGCATGAAGAAGTTTTCTAGCATATATTTTCTACTTATTTATTGTTTCCAAAGGAATACAGGTGAAAGCAGATAGGGCTGACATTTCTTTTCCAGCCTACTAGAACTTATTTTCTCCCCTTTCATGATTATACAGAAATCAGATTTAATTGTAGAGCTTTAAAATTAGCCGCCACTTTTCAGAAACATAAACATCTCATAAAGTGAGAGACAGGAGAAATTTGGAGAGGAGGCAGAGCCAGAAATTTCCTGTTGCCAGTCTGTATGCTCTATGTGGGGCCTGGTTTCCTGGTCAGGGCAGAGCTAGAGGGGATCGTGGACCAAACCTTTATGGTGTAGGTGGGGAAACTGAGGGCCGTTGGGTGGAAGTGGCCCAGCCTGCTGCCTGATCTGATGGCCGAGCCTGCCTTCCCATCTCCTCTCCAGAAAGTGGGTTTCAGAGAGCGAGGGGTCTCCTAGGCCGGACAAGCATTGCCTGTCAAGGCCAGACATGATATACAAAAACGGACAAGGAAAAGCGGAAGTTCTGCCTTTGATCCCAGAGTGGGGGCTGGTGAGACCTGCAGTGAAAGAGGCTCAAAACTTATTTTCTGGGGCTTGTGTCTTTGCACTAATCAGTCAACTGGGGTGGGGAAATAAGATTCTTGAACTGTTCTCTGAGGAGAGGCCTGTGGGAGTAGGGGCTGGACCAGACTCAGGAATCCTGGGACTTCTTCTGGTGGAGGAGTGCTCAGGGTGTGAGGAGGATGGCGTGTAGGTGAGAATCCTTTCAGGCTGGGGGACGGTCACCTGGGGAGTGGGAGGGCTCTCCTCATTCTCATGCCATGGTGAAGGTAGACTGGCTTCCGTGAGAACGCTTCGCCAGAGGTAGGAAGGGAACATCCTGCTTGCTCTGCAAGGTCAGACCAGACCAGAGGCCTCCAAGGGCAGAGGCAGGGCCCAAGAATGGCCTGAGGTAATGTAGACCAGTGATGAAGAGTCACGTGGGTTCTGGTTCTGTTGCTGTCACTTATTTGCTGGGCAAGTTACTTTACCAATCTGAGCCTCTGTTTCCTCATCCACGAAATGGGTCTAATATCTGTGGTTACTTCATAGCGTTGTTCTAAAGATGGAATAACATATATAAGTATCAATGGCAGGTATTGTTATTAATATCAGTGACAGTAAGACTGTTTCTAAAGGCGGAATGTAGGGAAGTATGTTTCAGCTCAATAAAACATTATAAATAGCCCTACTCAAATAGGTTTTATCTTGAGAGAATGAGCACTCTGTCACTAGAGGCATTTAAGCAAAAGTTAGAAGTCCCCTAACTGGGGTTGTTGTCGAGATAGTGAAGCCTCAGGCTGGGACAGGCATGGTGATCTTGCAAAGTCTGTGTGATCCATGATTGTGGGTGGGGGTGGGGGGTGGATTGCAAGGCGCTGCCTTCCAGCCCAGCCCTGCTGTGCGGATTATTCTGGAGCCTGCATCCGTTATATGAGGCACTGAGATCTGGTGTCCACGTCAGATCACTGGGCAATGAGTCAGGGAATGCCAGATTTTGAAGAATCTCCTTGTGCAGGTGGTTAACTAATCTCATTAAGGGAGAAGGCCATGTGAGGTGCCCACGTGTGCGGGCATGGCTGAGTGGGGCCCTCTGTCCCTGGCCTGGAGAATTCTTCTGCCGGGTTGCTTCCAGAGGTGTGATGGGCGGAGACAGCGAAGGCCTGCAGACTTCGGTGAGCCAGGGTTTATGTGCCTTTGCCTAGATGAAGCACAGGTCTTCTGATTTGTGTTGTGGGGTCTCTTGCTTCACTCGGCTTTGAATGGGGCAGGAACAGTCCACCTAGGTATCAGAGAGGGGTATGGAAAAACGGATAGGATGGGCATGGGGCTTCAGCTGAGAATTGCTTCATAAGCCCCTGTGGCAGCAGAGCTGCAGTAGCTTTGAGGGGAATGCCCCAGGCCCTCCTGACCTACAACCCTTGTGTTCCTTGGAAGATAGCCTTCCTTTGGGGCCTCTGCTGGGCTGCCATGGCAGAGGCCCTTCAATATGGCAATCACTTGTCCAGGTCCAAGCTCAGCCTCTGCCCAGGAGCACGAATGCCTCCCCAGTCCTTTACTTGGCATAACCCTTTTGGCTCAGGTAGGTTTCTTCTGCCACCCTCATGGTTCCTTACTTCCAGTGCCTGCCCCTGCCATAGTTTGTCAAGGGCCAGTACACTTCCCTTGGGACCAAGAGGGTTCAAGTTGAATGTTTGACCGTTGCAGCTGAGAGCTTGATGGATACCTGTCCTTCAGGTATGCCTACCGTAGATAGTACCGAGCACAGCATGTGGCCACCGTCTGCTCCTCTGCTCCCCTCCCTCCAGACGATGAGCAACTCATAGCCAAAGGTTAGGCCTTCTTTATCTGTTTCTCTCTGCTCTGGGCACATTGCAAGTGCAACAGTAGAAAAGTAAAAGTGCTTTAATGAAAGGAGGTGTGCACAATGTAAGGTTCGAAGTTGACATTTTAATAAGCAGACCCGAACTTTTGCATATGATTGAGTATCGCCTCATAAAACGGTTACCTTGGGAAGCCCCAAACTTATTCCAGTATAATGCTGCTATTTTTCTGCTAGAATGTTTTTGGCCTCCTGATTGGGTCTGTTTATGAGGCACAGAGGGCAGCCATCTTGGTTTTGATCCAAAATGGTGTTTGCAGTTTAATCAACAGATCTGACTGGAAGGGACATGAAAAAGGTTGGCTGCTGCTGAAAGACTCAGTGATGAGTGCCAGTAGTAGGTCTTGGAGGGCGTTCCCTACGAAGCGATCTCAAAACAAGCTGAGGCTGCAAAACTGGTGGGGTTCAGTTTCATGCAGTGGCTGCTTTAAAAAGAAGCGGCTGCTATTTCAGATGGGGAAGTTTCCAACAGATTTATAAAATGATTCCTTCATGCGCTGCTTTGTGTTCACAGCTGTATTGCCAGTGTCTGGAGCGGTGCTGGTATGCAGTAGGCAGTCAATAGATATTTGTTGAAGGAGTGAAGGAATTCAACAAATCATATTTGTTAAGGATTGCCTACTATTTTCCAGGCACTGTGGTAGGTGGGTTGGTCTGACTACTTTATAGACCTGACATGTGCATCTGGGGTTGGGGGAAGGGGGTACTATGCAGCTACATATACATTCACACACATCTAGCTATAGATTTCATTGCCTCTGGGATTACTGCCTTCATTGTGACCTAATAACATATTGGCTGGGCTTGGCCAAGGTTATATGTTTTTATTTCCAAGGCCAACACTTGATTTCGTAAAAGGGAATATTTTGATGCAGGCAAAAAATTAGATTGAAAACAGAGCATGCACTCCTGGGGCACTGGCTTGTTTAGCGTCAGCAAACAGCTGCTCTCGCTGGCTTGCATACACAACACGCTTTAAATCTGAAATAATAGCACTTTGTACTGCAGCGGGGGACCGGGGGACCGGCTCCCACTTTTGGGATAATTAAGTTTTACTAATAGGATTTTCCCCCCTTGTCTACCGGTAGGTAAAGGCATACCTGCATAATAGTGGTTGTGCTTTGGGGTGGAATGTGGTGCCTTGGTGAGTGTGCATAGCCGTCATGGCGAGGGCTTTCCCGTATCCCCCCACTTTAAGTGCTGGGACCCTTTGTTTACATGAAATGTTACGTGGAACCCCATGAGCGCACAACACAGTAAAAGTGAATCTGCTTTGCTTGAGGTGGCCATGGGCTGTCTTGCACAGCCTCTTTTCACCCCTTCCCAGTTGCCTCAGGATCCCAGAGCTCCCTAAGGCCCTGGAAGATGGGCCCGCATACGTGTGGTCACACACGTGTGCATTCACAACTGCTCGCCTGCACTGTGCCATGTGTTCATGCTTCTTTTCTCTGCCCTCTCCCTCCTGCTCACTGCATTCCTGGTGCAGGCGGGCCTCATTCGTACAGAGAGCACGGACTACTTCATTGAGCCCTTGGAGTGGGGGCAGCAGGAGAAGGAGGCCAGCGGGAGGACGCACGTGGTGTACCGCCGGGAAGTCCAGCAGGAGTGGACGGAGCCCGCCGGAGACCTTCACAGTGCAGGTAGGCCGTGGGCAGGGCCCCGAGCTCTGCTTCCATTTATATCTCTGGGGTGTTTTTAGGTGACTTCGGCCTTAGCCTTTCAATGTCTGGCCTCGCTCTTTTCCTCTGTAAAATAGGACTAGGTCATGTAACCCAGTGGATTTTAGAGGCTACCGAAACCGGCCATAGTGGGGTGCCAGAGGAGCTACTTGAGCCCCCTAAACTGTGGTCCTTGGGACTCCAGAGGTCTCTGAGGGGTTCATCGTTGTTTTGCAGGGCTATTTCTCTGCCAAGGTAGCAGGTGGAATGGCTACTGTTAGCTCTTCCCCCTAAAATATCAACTCAACCCCTGGGTGCCACAAGGGCACTCATAGGGAGACCGCCTGGTGTCAGGGCGTCGGGGTCAGCTCTGTGTCCACTAGATTACTTTTAAAACTTGTCTCCAGTGTTGTGTACTGTGTGACCTTAAGCAAGTTACTTAATGTTTCTGAGCCGCATTTTATAATCCATAAAGTGGAGCTGATCGTTGTTCACCTCCAAGGTTGTGCGATTCAGTGACAGTGCATGTAAAAATCCCAGCTTGGAGCTTGGCATGTGGTAGGTGCTTGATGAAAGTTGCTCTTATTCCATTATTGTTATTAGGGTGGCCACTGACATGTTAGGGTGAAAGCCCTTGAGAACGGGGGTGTCCCTGTACCCTGGTGACCAACACAGGAGCCTGCATGCCGGCATTACTCAGGACCTGTGGTTGAACAAATGAAGCAGTAGATGCGACATGTGCCGGTTCTTAGTCCAAGTTAGCTTTGTCGTGAAGGCTTTAGCCAAGAGGACATGAGAAGGCCCTGGGTGGAATCTGGCCATGAGTGACCACATCCTCCATCCAGGGCCCTGGCGGGGCTGAGCATAGCGTGAAGGAATGCCTGAAAGCCAGTTGTTCCCACATGCAGTGCCCTTTGAAGCTCATAAGAGAAGCTGCAGCACCAGGACTCGCTGAGAGGTGGAGGGCTCTGCAGGGTGTGGGGAGGGGGATCGAGTAGCTGGGCAGAGCCTCGAGGGCTGGGGTGGATTGCAGGGGCAGGGTGGTGACGGCATCGTTCCTTCCAATGTAGCAGAGAAGAACGACAAGGCTCCTAGGACTCTGTTTTATTTGAGGTGGTTCTGATTCAAAAGCCCATAAATCCTTTTTTGGGGAGAGACCCTGGGGAAGTCCTGCGCAAGGCTCTGAGCCTGGAGCCAGCAAAGTCGTGTGCAAAGCTGAGACCTGCAGCTGGTGAGTTTTGGAGTTCAGGCCCAGTAATGGGGAGGTGGCTCCCCTCATCAGGCTGCCGCTGGAACTCCTGTGAGCCTGTGGGTGATGCCATGCCCTGGGCCCATCTGGGTCCTCCCTTAGAAAGACAGGGGCAACGGAAGACTTTCTGGACTCTCACTCTGTTATTTTAAGACTAGCAGTGAGTCTGAGCCCAGTGCGTGGAGAAGCGTTTCTGGTTGTGCCTGTCTCTGTTTAACATCCTCGAAGAAGATGAAATGTTTTACCTCACACCTTTGGGTCTACTTTTTGGCAGACAGAGTGATGCCTGAGTGATACCTGGGCCAGCTGGTCAGTGCCTGCTTAGCCACAGTAAACAGACTTTTGAGGAATGCCGCGCAGCTTGAGCACCCACCCATCTCCGTCCATTTCCATCCTGCCTGGTAGTCAGCCAGCTCAGACATCCCTCCTGGATCCCTCAGCCCCATGGATTTCTCCTGGGACTGTCCCTTCCTCCCAAACAGGCCAGGGGGTCCTGGAGGACAGATTCCAAGTCTTAATGATGTTTGTGTCACTCACATGAGCTCTGCTCTCCCATCGGGTATGTCCAGCTTTCCTGGAGGAAGGAAAGGAAGCATCAGAAGATCCATCAGACTGATGTTATGGCTGAGCTGTGGGCTGTTGAGGGGCCTCCTGCCACCTGGGCTCCACTGTAGAGATGGCTGATGTGCACCAGTAAACTTGGGGGGCAGAGGGGGCTCTTCCCCGTGGCTCTCAAGGTATGGCCTTGGCTACTGCTTTCTGAAGAGAACAGACATGCACCCATACACAACCACACTCACCTATATGTATTCACTTAACTGCAACCCGCAGTCACACACTCACCTGCACACATTGGCTCACTCACATAAAACACGCCCACATACTCACCCACACACTACACAGTAACATATCTTATATGCTCACACTGACACAGTCACATGGCTCACAAATTAACACACACTCACACTCATTGACACATACTAATACCCATTCATACACCCATATGAATAGTCACACACCTCACACACTCACATAGTCATAAAGCTCACAAATTCACAGTCATACAGCTCACACTCACACATACTCAAGTTCAATACACCTTAATATCCACTCACATACCCACAGACAGTCACATGCCTCACACACTGATACTTGCCTACTCACATATACCCCACATTTATACTCACCCTTGATGGGCCCCAAAGAAGAGTTAAATGATTCTTTTCTCAAGGGCTCTGGTGAGAAATCTAAACCACTGTGAGTCAGGGGGTAGGAATTCCTTTGGCTGGACCTCAAGGTGTGAGCTGGTCCTTACCCTGGCCCCTCTGGACTTCCCTGTAGGCCCTGCCTTGAACTGCCTTAGCCTTGGAGGCTGTTCCCGGATGTTCTCATACTTCTAATGCTTCCCTTTACTTCCTTAACCCACAGTCCTGTTCTCTGTCAACCCCTTTCCATCCTCCAAATCCCTCCTGAGGAGGGAACTGGAGTCCAATGGGCCGTGTGTGCCTGTGGCCGGAGTTTCCGGCTCTTTGGCGGGGGGTCAGGGCTGCCAGACACTGGGGCAGCTCACCCCTTCAGGGCAGCCAGCCAGGCTGGGACTTAGGGCTGCTTCTTCTTCTTTTTTTTTTTTTTTTTTTTTGAATTGAGATAAAACCCGCCATTTTAACCACTTTAAAGTATACAATTTGGTGGTTTCTCACTATATTCACAATGTTGTAGAACCAGCATCGCTATCTAATTCCAGAACACGTTTATCATTCCATCAAAAACTCTGTGCCCATTCATAAGCAGTCCTCCCATGTGCCCCCTCCCCTACTCCATGGCATCGCTGATCTACCTTCTGTCTCTGTAGATTTGCCCATTCTGGACATCACTTATAAATGCAATCATAATATGTGACCTTCTGTGACTGGCTTCTTTCACTTAGCATACATATAAGGTTCATCCATGTTGGAGCAGGTATCAGTCCTTGACTCCTTTTTATGGCAGGGTACTGTTCCATTATATGGACATGCCACATTTTGTTCCTCTAGTCATCTGTTGATGGACATTTGGGTTGTTTCCATTTTTTTGCTGTTATGATCATGCTGTTATGAATATTCGTGTATAAATTTTAGTGGGAACATGTGTTTTCATTTTTTTTTTTTTTTGGTATATACCTAAAAGTGGAATTCCTGGGTCCTATGGTAATTTGATATTTAACTTTTTGGGGAAACTGCCAAACTGTTTTTCAAAGCAGCTGCATCCTTTTATATTCTCTTGGGGCTTCTTGGGTGGGCTTGTTGAGAGCTTCTCAGGATCCTGCTGCCCCCGTCCCTCCCTGCTTTGAGGGTTACCTGTTTCTGGCCTGAAGGATGCAAGACACGTGGAAGAGGGTGTTGCTTGGAATATCTCCAGTGTCTTTGGCTGATGTCAGCAGGCCCTCTCCAATTCTCCTTGCCATTTTTGCTGAGAGAGAAATCAGAGTGGGCCTTGATAGGGTTTGATAATGAGACCGTGGAAGATTTGAGTTTGCATTTTGGGCTTTCTCATTAACCTATGTGTGACCTGGATAGGTCAGGTAACCTTTCTGAACCTCCTTTGGCAAAGAGAGCTGTGAGAGGTCAAGTGCCACATTTCACTTGCAGTATGTAAACCTCTGGATACTGCTCACAAGTTGGGAGTGACTGTTATTTGTTCTCCTCATTCCACAGAGAGAGTCCTCTCCTCCTTCTTCCCTCCTGAGGGTCCTCTTTTCCAAAAACCTATCTGTGGGCTGCTGCACTCACTGTTGGGCTCAGGAACTAGGGCTGCCAGGGGTGCCTATGCAGTGTGACTTGCAGAGAGAGACACCCTGGCTGTGATGGACCAGAGGGCCAGCCCCCATTTCTGGTTTTTACTGTAGGCCAGTGGCCACACATCTTTTCAACCCTAGTGCTTTAAATCTAGTTCTTTCTTTCCTTTGCACTATAGCACCACTAACCAAAGAGAAAATAAAAAGACAGCAGCACTGAGTCCCGTGGTTACCTGTTGCTCTGTCCTCAGATTTTAGTTCCTAAAGTACCATGTCAATAGAAACTTAGACACAGAACTTGGGTCTTTGCAAAGGTACCTATTGGTTCATCCCTGAGGCTCACCCACACTGTGGATGGTGCCTCCACATACCTGCTTACAATGGGTTTTGCAGGTGTACTACCATCTGCTCAGGACTCTCTGTTCCTCCTGTTCCAGCAGGTTGTCTCCTACTCCTGGTCTAGCCCAGTTTAGATATCCCCTCCTCCAGGATCCTCCCCCAACTCCCTGCTCCTGGTTTGGGTCTCAGTGCAGAAGCCTTTCCTAGTTAGACCTACTCAGCCCTTGACATTACTATATTGTTACAGCCTGATATCTTATCTGTCACCTGCACTGGGTGGTAGGCTTGAGGGCAGGGCCCTTCCTTAATCACTCACCTATCACCCAATCTTCTCATAAGTGTGGGACCCCTCCTGAAACCACATCCTTGGGTACGTGCTTGGATTGTAGTGGTATCATCTCTTCAGTTTTAGCTCCCAGCTTATTCTCTAATGGAATTCTCAAATAACTGTGGATAAGTTAATATTCATAGAAATCAATGGTACAAGTATCAGAACTTTAGGGTAGGATGGTAAGAAAGTCCTTTAGTGTTAAGACTTTGAAACCTTCCTGAGAAATCCCAGGCTCCTGTCCTGCTTTCTTAGCTCCTCCTTCAGTGTCTTCACGAACCACCCCCTCCACTGCCCCAACAAATATTGCTCCAGTCTTTTTTCAGACTCTAGTGTAAATGACTGATAATTGCTGAAAGTGTTACCTTTCTAAGTAGCAGTATAGATGGTGATGTTTCAATGCATGGTCTTTTGATTCAGACAGACCTTGACAAACTACTTCGAACCTCAGTTTATTTACCTGTATAATGGGGACAACAACCGAATAGAATTGTTGTGAAGATTGGATCAGATTAGGTTAGATTAGGGTAAATAAGAAGTCGTTGCAAACAAAGGTACAGGGGCCAAATATGGCCCACCACTTGTTTTTGTCAATAAAATTCTGTTGGATACACTTGTTTGTTTATGTATTGTCTATTGCTACTTTTATGCGTCCACATCCAAACTGAATAGCTGAGACAGAGACCATATAACCCACAAACCCTAAAATATTTACTGTCCAGTTGTTTACAGAAAAAGTTTGACAACTCCTATATTACATAATATAAGTTAATAAATCCTAACAAGATAAATATTTTGCTTGTAGCCAAAAGGCCATCGTGATGGTGAAATTTTGGGTCGATGTCAGTGATTGGGAGGGATTTGAAAGTCGTAGGGCATACTCCTGCCTAAATGTCCTGCATAGGCCACAATATGTCACAGTTTTTTCCTTTATCAAGATGCTTCCACCTACTGCCACCTTTGATTTTTATAGCAAGCTCATAGGGCAAGAGAGCAAGGATTATTCATCTCCATGTCACAGGAGAGGAGATGGAAGCCTGGAGGAGAGAAAGGGGCTGAGGCTAGGATGCACGATGAGACGGGACTGAGTGGGGACTGGGACCCAGACCAGTTCTCAGTCCTCTGCTACTCATTGTCTCGAAGACTCAGCCATGTCCCTGTGCTAGGAAAACGCTTCACACTTGTGAATTACCTGCAAAGGAACACATTCTTATGCTACCTTGCCTTACAGAGGCAGAAAAAGGGGCACATGTGACGGGGGGCAGGGATGAGTCGACAGGCAGGGTCGCAGTGACAGCCCCTTATGTGGATTTGACCTCGATCTCTTCCCATCCTGTTTCCAGCCTTTGGTTTGGGCGACCTTCCCAACGTACTGGGCCTGGTGGGGGACCAGCTGGGCGAAGTGGAGCGGAAGCGGCGACATGCCAAGCCAGGCAGCTACAGCATCGAGGTGCTGCTGGCGGTGGACGACTCGGTGGTACGCTTCCACGGCAAGGAACACGTGCAGAACTACGTACTCACCCTCATGAACATTGTGAGTGTCCCTAGTCTTAGGAATGGGGGGCTGGGTGGGACCCACCAGGGTTGACAACGTGCATGGTTTCTCTCGGGCCTGGCATTTTCAGGGTGGACTCAAGGGAGTCTCTATTTGCTCTGTAGTCCAGCTGGACAGCAGGTTCTGTGGTGAAACAGGCCGAAGCTGGCCTGACATCCGTCCTGGGCTGTAGCCTCACTGCAGCTGTTCATGCCTGTGCAGGGGTGCCCATAGGTGATCTACACTAGTCCCTGGCAAGCTGGAACCCTCGGACAGTGGGTTCTGGACTTGGATACATTTAGAGCCTAGGTCCAGAGTGACCAGGACTTGACTGAGACTCCTCATCTAGAGAAAATGCACAATCCCAGGCTGGGAGCCGGGCCAGGTGCTGTCAATCAGCTGGGGATCCCAGGCCTCCACTGTGAACCTTGGGTGTTCATAGAGACCTGACAGGCAGGGAGAACAAGGGTCATTGGCAAATTCGAACTGGTGAAGCAGAGAGTTGTGCCCATCCCAAGTGGGGGTGGCTACTCAGCTGCTGCTGGTGGCTCTTGTGCAGAGATATGGGGCTCTTTTGTCACAGAAAGGCCCGAAATGCTGTTGTTTGTGTTTTTTAAAAAACCTTTAATGGAAAACTTAAATCCAGTTGCCTAAGTGAAACTGATAATTTTTAAATGTTACAATGAAAAAAAAAAACACTGTGAATGCTAAACAGAACATGCCTACATGTCACATTTGGCCTGTGGGCTTCAGGTGGTCACCTCTGAGCTAAAGGGGCAGAGACAACTGAGACCAGAAGGGGAAGGGAGGTGAACATGTCAGGGGTGGACCCTGCACTGTTTTTCTTTTGGCAAGAGGCCTTTGTCAGAGGGGCCTGCAGCTGTGGCTCTGGGAAGGTTGGGGACCAGTCTAGGTGCAGGTAGGGCCTACGGTGGAAATTATGCAGGCTACAGTCAGCTGCCGGAGCATGTGGGCAGGACCACAGGCCCTCCTATAGAAAGCTGGGTAGAGGGTCAGGTCTAGCTCAGCATGCTGGGGTGCTGTGGAGTCCAGGCAGGCAGGAGGAGACGAGCAGTGGGGTGGGTGGGCAAATGCCACATCGGCAGGAGATAACAGGGCAGGGCCTTCACCTGAGTCTGCAGGTGACTCAGCTTGATGGCTCATCATGAATGTTTATCCAGAACAAAGAGCTGAGAAGGAAAATTTTATACACACACACACACACACACACAGTGTGTGTGTCCTGAAGAATCTAAATGGGACCTCTTTTTAAGGCCAAAGTTTCTAGCCCTGTATGGGCCTCTGCTGGCCTTAAGGTTAGGGTCCTCTGACCTGCGGCCTATGAAGAAGTTAGCTAGCTGAATTCTCATGCAGACCAAAAGATGACTATAGGTGGGCCAGGGCTGGCATAGAACACCTTACATTCATTCTAACATAGACAGTTCTTGGAGGCTGTGATGGATACGCAGCTGATCACAGTACTGCATGGAGAGGAACATCAATGAATTGGTCAACGGCCTGAGCTTTGGGATCACACTGTCTGGCCCTGGCCCTTCCTGTGTTTTGACCTTGGAGGCAAATTACTAACCCTCTCGAGTATCTCTTTCCTCACTTTTAAAACAATTTTAGCAATACTTACCATGCAAGGTTTGGGGGAGGATTAAACAGCAGATAGTGTGGTAGTAGCATAAGCTCTTAAGAAGTTGTTGGTGATAATCATACTTTCACGAGGGGCATTGTAACATGTGTCTGGGAACTCAGCATTCGATGAGCAGAAGTGTCAACCTCATGGTCATGCCAATCCCCCTGGAAACATTGGTAGGATAATAAAACTATGACCCTGCCTATGCTTTCTGAGATTCATAATCCTGCCACACAGTAGGCGAGGTGGCTGCCAGGAGGGCATGCGGCTGACCCATTTTTAGCTGTGTTACCTTGTGCAAGGGACCTGCATTGCTTAGGACTGTGTAGGTTGCAAATGATGGAAAACCAACTCAAACTAGATTATGAAAAACAGGGTAATTTATTGGCTTGTTGGCCTAGAAATGCCCAAACCTGTAAAGAATTTTTATAAGATTTTATTTGAGCCAAACCGATGACAATTGCCAGGAAATACTCCAGAAAAATGAGTTTTTAGGTTCCCTTCTCTTTGTGACATCCTAATTCTAACTTTTCTGTGAGACAGATTCTGGCCATTTGGACATGAGGCTGACTCCTATCCCCATAGCTTTGTGGCCAGAGACAAAAGACGTTTTCCCTCCAGTTCCCAGGTAAAAATCCCCAGGGCAGGTCTCTGATTGGTCTCACTTTGGGTCACATGACTACCGTTTGGATCAATCACTATGTGTCAGAGAAGGAGTTAGAGTTTCCCAAAGAAAGAGAGGGACTGAACATAGGCATGACCACTGGAGAAATTGTTCTGAGCTGGCCAGACACCCTAGTTTGTATCTGCTGCAATATTTAACACCTGAGAGCCTTTATTTTTTCATAATAGTATCTGCTATTGTCTTTGTTGTAAAGGTTAATATATATAAAGTGTCTGGCACACTCCTGGCACACCGTGAGTACTCAAGTACTGTATTCTGTTGTTTTTGGCCATATTATTTGTCTTAATGTGTGTAAATAAGCTTTGTCTAAGTCTCAGATGGTGAGCTCCTTTAGGGTGAGGACTTTGTCTTCTACTTTACTGAACCCCGAAAGCACACAGTACAGTGCCCAACACCTGAAAGGTGAATGGTAAATGTAGAAGTGAATGGTGTCTATGGGAGAAGCAGGGAGCCAGCATCCACCTAGATGGGCAAAGGGGAAGGCAGCAGATTTCTGTCTGCAATGCCAGCATTAAGAAACGGGCAGGGGTAGAAATCAGCTCCAATTACAGGAGCCACAGGGAGGGGAAAGGCTGCCAGAATCTGCCTGCTTCCACCTCTTTGTTTGAATATTAATTCATCTACTCCTTACGTAGCATGTGGTTTGGGATCCAAAGAGCAAAGGTTACCATGTGGGGCTATTTAAGAAAGAGAGAGAAGATGACTATGCTATGAACACACTCATTTTGATGGTATACTTGACCACCCATCCAGGCTCTATAAATAGCTGGCCCAACCTAAGACCACACAGCTGACCACATAGCTGAGTACTAATCCCATTAGTGGGAGAGCCAGGTTGCCCCAGGAGCCAGCAGGTGGAGAAAGAGGAGGAATAAGAGAGAAGGGCACTGGAGCCTTGGTCCTGGGTCCAAAGCTGGGGCTAAAGACCCTAAGAGTGTGAGTCAGGCCCAATTCACAGCCCTAGAGTCCTTCAGTTTGCTAAAAGATAATTTTCAGAAAAAGGTAAAATCATAACTCTCATGCAGAAATAAAAACGAGTGTATGTTAAAAATTTTGCTCTACTTGCTTATCAATGAAAGAAGCAGTTGGATATTATAACCTGTTCAAAAGAGAACCCAAAGAACAGAAACATTTATGGATCAGAAACATTGAAATGAATGTACAAATAGAAACAATATTAGCTTTTTCCGCAGGATGGAAGGGAAGATGGAATTTGCATGTCTATAGAAGAGATTTTGCACTGCTATTAGTTATCTACAGTGCCCTCAGTTGTAAATTAGCTTCCTAGAATCAGATTCAGATGAGGCACAAAACTGTGCTGTAGACAATGCAAAACTCCCATGGGAGTACAAACTTTTATTCTCTGAGTTTGAGGCCTGGACTGGGTCCCAGGTAGAGAGTCCTTTCCATGGATGACAGGGTGCCTGGCTCCATCTTGCTCCTGGAGCTAGAGGGGTTGCAGCTTCTCTCAGGAGACACCCTGGATTCTAGCTATGTGATACACTTAAGCAACTAAGTGATGGTACCTTCCCCACTTTACCTCCCCTCCCCGAAAGTTGGCCTCACCACCACCTCTCTCTTTCTGGATTCTCCCTGGGCAGTAGGATGTGGAGAGAAGACCTAGAGTCAGGGTGGTTGAAGGTGGGCAGTCTGAGGAAGACCGAAGTCCCTTGGGCCATGTGCTCCATTCTTTTTAGCATCTTTTAAAGCAGAGGTCCCCAACCCCCAGACCGTGGACTGGTACTGGTCAGTAGCCTGTTAGGAACTGAGCCACACAGCAGGAGGTGAGCGAGCGAAGCTTCATCTGTATTTGCAGCTGCTCCCCAGCACTAGCATCACTGCCTCAGCTCCACATCACATCATCGGGCATTAGATTCTCATAGGAGCACCTGTCCTTGGTGCCAAAAAGGGTGGGGACTGCTGTTAGAGAAACCCTCCTATCTGAGTGCCTCCATTGAACGTTTTGTTCCTTAGCTTCTCCTTAAATGGCTCTTGGTTAGACTGAAGTGTGAGCAGGTCTGCATATTCTGGAAGGGTGGCATGGGCTTCCTGGAGCCCCACTTCTCGGTTGGCCCCACTCTCCAAGTCTTGGCTATCATTTATTCATATGTTCAGAGTCAGGTACTGTGCTGCCTTGGTGCCAAGCATTGGGCAGGAGGTGGTGGTTGTTAGTCAGGGCTCTGCGGTTGTAAGTGACAGAGACCCAACTCACACTAGCTTAAGCCAAGAGGGGATCTATTGGAAGGGAGCACTTGACAGTGCCCATGGAGTTGGTACAAGAACTGTGGGACAGGGCAGCTCCAGGGACCATGGGTGTAGGGCCTCAGGCCCATTAGGACACTTTCTCCCTTTCTGTCTGTGCTTGGTGATATAAACTGACAGGAGCCAGGCTTTCTCCCCATGGTGGGAAGCAGGGCCACTTGCAACCCCAGATTCCAACACTTCTGTTTGTAGGGCCCAAAGGCAAAGGGATCCTTCCTGCTCTCCTAGGGAGGATTGGCCTGGGTTGGGTCATGTGGCTGTTCCGTATTAATTGTGGTGTCTGGAGGGTTGGCTTGAGGCCCCCAGGTGGAGCCTACCTATGTGTGTGGGGGTGAGTTAGAGCAGGATCTGTTCCTGGAAAGCAGGCAGTGAAGCTTACAGGCAAAAGGATAGCTTCTACAGGGAAGGGCTCGGAAGGAGCAGAAAACATAGCCCCTACCTCAGAGCACTCACACTGCTGTGTGTCCATAGACAATTGCAAATGACATCCCTGTAGAAATCATTAGAATCATTTTTGAGCAACCACTGGGAGTCAGACTCTTTATAAACGTGACCTCATTTACTCAAATTTCCCAATAATCCTGTGAGCAGTCTGAGTATCCCAGTGTTCTTACACATAAACTGGGGCACAGAGAGCTGGCTCTACTTGCTGGTCTCCTGCGGTCAGCCGTGGTGCTGGGATCTGAGCATTGCTCTGTCAGCCTCAGAGCTCCCCCTCCTCCCACAGCCTCTGCACAGAGGTCTGTAATCTCAATACCAGGTGGTGCTTTCTTTGGCTGGTGACCCCGGTGAGAGAGAAGAACTACTTTTCTTCTATGCTGTTAGGTTCAGTGTCTAGGACCTGCGATTTAAACTGACAAAAGACAAATTAGCAAGAGAAAAGAGTTCATTTACTTGTGTAATGCGCATACCCATGGGAATGATCAATGATGAGCAAATCAAAGCAGTGGTTAGAATTTGGTGCTTATATATCTAAGGCTTCTATGGGAAGACTTCTATGGGAAGAATAAATAGGTTTCTTTAGGAAAGACAAATGGGTTTTTAGGAGAGCAAATGGGAAATAAGAAAATTTGTGGTACTATTTGTTTATTCAGGTGCAAGAAGTCTTTCTGTCTTTTTTATGGCCATGAAATTCCCCTGGGGAGGGAATTTGTGGTAGCTCATTTCCCAGAAGTTGCTGCTTTGTCAGATAAGGGAATTTCTCAGAAGGATTCTTTCTGCATCTGTTGAATATCAAATAATTTCGGCTTAAAATAATCTTTATACCAACTCTGTGGTTCTGAGTGCTTCCCAGACAGGCCAGGAGCAGGAACTCAGGAGTTACCTAGGAAATGAGTGATTGTATATGTGTGTGTCCTAGAAGGGCCATGACATTGTGCCAGTCCCTGAAGCTCCTGCTTAGGGTGGAAACCTACTATTGTGGTTTCTGTGCTATTGTGTGCTCTTGGCAAGGCCCCCACCAGAGCCACTGACTTGTCTAGTCTGAGCTCCTTTAGAGAGTGGGTCCTGAGAGGGTCAGCTCAGGTGACCTGGAGATTGAAGGGGCTGCTCTTAGGGGCCATGACCAAAGGTGAACCCACTCCTGAGATGTATGGTTGAAGGCAGATGATGCTGAGGGTTGACAGGATCGTTTCCCAAGCAGAATTTGGGGGCTTCCCTTGGAAACTGAAAGACATTTTTTGATGGATCATACAAGGAGAAATTTTTTTCTGTAGAGCAAAGTGAACTTTTGGAACTGGGTATTTCACAGCCTTGCCCAGACTGAAATGTGGTTAGTTCAGAAGGGTCTTGTTAAATCCCTCAGATCTAGAGCTATAAGAGACCACATGGATGGTCGTGGAGAGCAGGTGGGAAGTTCTACTAAGTTATTGAGGTTTGTGATGTAGAGGTCAGTCATCCCCAGTCCCTGGTGTCCCTCCTCATGTCCTTGGACCTTTACAGTTAGAGGAGGGTAAGCCTATGACTCGTTCTAGCTCTGTTGGGCAAATTAACACGTTCTGACTTCTGAACTTCGACCTCTAACCTGTGACTCACAGCCTTCCACTTTGTCCTCAGCAAAGACTGTGCCAGGAGGGCCTTCCTTGGGGACTGCTGTTTCCATAGCCTTGGTTCTACCTTCCTTCACCCACCAGAAGGTAGGTGAGGAGGAGAGTAAATGTCTTCTCAGGTTCTGGAAGGCTCTTTGAGGCTGGTCTTCTGCTTATTGCTAGCTTACCCTTGTGACTGTGGGAACAGAAAGGGTCTTGGATGTGTGAGGGGTGCCGTTGAGGCAGAACTTCCCATGAGGGGGTCCCGTTCTATTGAGGGAGAGAGGCTCACAGAGCTGAAATGGGCTGCACTTAGGGAGCTGTCGCCATGGAAACCTGCTGCTGCCTCAGGGGAAAAGCAGGCAGGTGGCGGTCTTGCCAGCCGGTGTTCCGGCCCTTGGAGGTAAGCGGATGGGCGGCCGACAGCCTCTCCCTCCCAAGGGACCAGCAGCTCATCCTGAGCATTGTGTGGGAACTTTTATTTGGCCGGAATGTTTAAAGAACTAATTCCCACAGGGTTTTTATGAAGCCAGTAAAAAGGGTGTCACTTTGCTCTCCCTTCCATTGCCAGCCTCTCTGTGACCATTTCTGATCCTGATTTCCGGGGCCAGGGTGGCCTGGCAGGATCAGAAAGAGATCTGGTTCCCAGGATGGATGGTCCCATTGTGTTAAGTCAGGGAGAAGGGGGCAGAAGCCATTAATGAAAGACTCAAAATGGTCTAATCAGGCCCTCATCGCCATGGCTCTCAGGGGCGTCCTGCCTCTCATTTTTCTTTTGCATCAACCTGGGGATATGCTATAAATATTCATGCAGCTCCAGATGTTGGGCAAGGACTCCCTTCTCGCCTCTTCCTCACATGCTGGTGGGCCCTGCATGGACTTGTCTTTGTGCCTCAGTTTACCCATTTGTACTGGGTCACTTTTTTTAAGGCTTCTTCAAATCTCAGGATTAGGGAACCATTCGCGAGCTTTGAAACATAAGGGCGGTTGTAGTCAGCATTGCCAGACAGATTCCTGTTCTTGAAGCTTTGGTCTAGTCACAAAAATAAGCCTCAGTCCCATGGAATAATGTGGGAACCACTGGCGCGGTCCCAAAGGAGCTTAGAGGAGGCAGCTGTCCCTGTGGACTGGGGCAGAGAGGAAGGCTTTCCGGTGGGGGTTGGAGCTGAGCCAGCCTTGGGAGGGAGCGGGTATTTGGCAAGGTGAAGAGCAGGTAGGGGAAGTGTGATGGTGGTGGGGTGGCATGGCAGGGTTGTGGAAACAGGAATTGGAAGGCAGCCCTGGGTGTGCGGGGAGGTGATGGAGGCCTGCAGAGAAATCTCAAGGACTTAGCTATGGCAGGACGGCCCATCGGGCAGTAGCATAGGTTCTTGTGTGGAGAAAAAGTATGAAGAACAGTGCTTGAGGGTGGTACCTGAGGTGGATTTGGCAAAGGAGAGGATGGACACCAGAGGCCAGCTGAAGCTGTGATGAGCCTTCGGAAAGACCCAGGAAGCAGGGTCTCTTGAGCTATCTTGGATATCTCAAATATTACATTATCGTTCCAGTACCTACCGCATGTCAGGCACAGGGCGAGAACTTCATAGACGTGCTCCTTGAGTACTCGCTATGGCCTTATTTCAGGGAACATTCCTTGAACCTCTGTGGCCCCAAGAGCCCAAGCAACTTGCACTGAATCTACATAGCTAATAAGTGGCGAGTCAGGATTTGAACCCAAATCTCTGATCCCAAAGTGTGTGTTTCCCCCACACGGCAGCTGTGGCAGAACTGGGGCAGGCAGCTCTGGGGAAGTGGGAGGAGGAGGTCCCTGGGCCTGGGAGGTGGGAAGAGCGCCGCCCTTTAACAGAGGAGCCCCTTTCTGAGATGGGTTGCCCCAGCGTAGTTAGGATTCTGAAGCTTCACATCTTTCACCCTGTGGCCAGGCCTGCCAACTAAGGGCGTGGCAAGAAATAGGCACCATCAGGGACTCTCTCCTTACCCTGGGGCAATGCATAGAATCTCTGGGGCAAGGACTCCCTTAGACAGGAGGATGTGGGATTCCCTGAGGGCTTGGAGCAGGAGCAGAGGGAGGATGAGAAGGGACAAAGAGGCCCTTTCATTGGTCCTCATGGAGCCAGTCTGCAGCTGGATCCCTCTTGGCAGCCTGTCCTACTGGGTGGAAGGCTTCCTGCCTACGAGCTCCTCACCTCACCCAGTCTAGCTGACACTACAAAGGTGTTAGGCTTGGTGGTTAGGGATATATGGGCTGGTGCCTCTGCGAGAGACCTCGGGCCTCAGGGCCTCTCTCCAAGCACCGAGGTCTCTCAGATGCCCTGCTTGGAAAAACTTGGTGCCCTTTCTAGACCCAGAGGTTTGGGTGCAGATGGCTGTCAGACCGGGATCTTGGTGGCCTCAGCCTGGGAGGATAGCATGCTGTCAGCACATGACACGTGTTAAATATTCCTCATAAAGGCTACTTGGAGTACCACAGAAACTGCTTTCCTGCTCACAGAGAGTGTTGCTTTGCCAGACCTTTAGCTTTTGTGCATGTGAGTCTCCAAAGCAGCTCATCTTCCCTGCTCACTAGATGGGTATATCCTGCTCTCTCTTTTTTGCCCTTTCCCGTTTGTTTTTCCCTAAAAAACTGTCCACTGCTTTTAGGGCACTCAGAGAACTCCTAAAACTAAAAACAAAAAATCACTTTAAGGCAGTGAATCTTAACTGGGAACAATCCCCACCACCACCGCAGGAGACATTCGGGAAGGTTTGGTGATCATAGTTGGAGAGGGTGGGTGCTACTGGCATCTTGGTTAGGGGAGTCCAGGGTTGCTGTTAACTATTCTACAGTGCACAGGTTGGCCTGCAACAGGGAATCATCAACATCAAAGTGTCCCTCCTGGCCAGGTTGAAAACCCTGCCCTAGGGTATTAACTCCAGTTGCCACACGCAGGTATTTACACTTGCAGAGCAAGCCCCCTGGTAGAGGAGAATGTCTAAACACAGAAGGGTGCGCACTGGGATTCCTGGCAGGAGAGACATAATAGTAATGCAGAAACAGCAAAGCCTGGCACATAGTAGGTGTTCGGTGAATAGCAGCTTATCCTTTCAACCCCAGGCTCTCTAGCTATCTGCTTCCTTTCCCTGTTTTGTCTCCCCTTGGCCAGAAAGAGTCTTGATGTTTGCTTGTTTTTCTGGTACATAGCCAGTGGCCATCCCAAGCCAGTATGTGATGCTTAACCCAAACCTGGGGGCTTTGGCAGACAACCTTGAACTTGGCTGAGGCGCAGCAGCAGAGAGATGAGACACGTGATTCTTTTCTGCTCTGTGAGTGTGTTGTTGAGGTTCTTATGCTTGTGCCCACTGCCATGGGAAGCAGTTCCGGTCCCCCCCAAGCTGCCTCACTGGCCTTACCTCTGGCATTTGGGAGGCAACCGTAGAGGGCAAAGGCTGTCAGAGCCAGGCCTTGGGTGCACAGACAGGCTGGAGCCTGTCAGGGTGCTGCCTATATGTGTGTTCCAGAGCGCTGGGGTCCTGGGCCTCTCAGGTAGCCGTATTTTTGGCTGCGGCTCCAGCATGGGCTTGGGGCTATGGTGGAACCCATGTTCCAGGAGGTCTGCACAGTTCTGGCTGGACATGGCAACCTTGACTAGCCTCCTCCTTGGCCTGTGCAAAGTCTCAGGGCGGCAGCTTCAGCTAAATCAAAGCCCTGAGGTCCCTACTCAAGGACTAGGGCTGAGAGGGGTGTGCGCAGATGAATGCACCAGGGCTCCAGAGATGGCCTGGACCAGGGGACTCGAAATGATGGGGCCAATCCCACCTATTTAAAAATGGGGCAATAAGGGGGCAAAATCCAACTGCTTTACTTTTATTATCCTTATTTAGTGTAAGAAATGAATTGCTGAACCCTGCTCTTATCTCAGCTCAAAACTATTCATTGGTTCTTGGACCTTAGGCCTCGTTTGGGGATAATTTTCCATCTTCTTTTCTTGCAGATCATTTAGTGAGGTCCGTGTAACTGTCTCAGTGTTTGTTTATTTGATAATGCCTTGATTTCATCCCGGTTCTTAGAAGACGGTTTGCTGGGTCTAGGCTTCTAGGTTGCCAGTTTCTTTATCTTGGTGCTTGATGGTGTTACTTCATTGTCTCCCCTTATTTCTGTTGAAAACCTACTCCCAACCCAATGGTCCTTCCTGATCTGGCTTCTGTTTTGCTTCCTGTAACCTTTTCTCTGTGCCTGGTGTGAGCTTGGAGAGAATTCCTGAGAAACTAGTCACCTTCTGTCTCCAGGAATGGAGCAGATGTGCTCAATAAAACTTCAAGAGGGAGACTGAGGCCAGTGGAAGGACGTAGATGGGAAGGCTGAATGGGGTTCCCAGCACAGAGACCACCCATTACTGGGAGTGTATGAGCATGAGTGGGAAGAAATTCCCTGTCACATGGGGGTTGGCCTCAGTTACCTTGATTGCCAGTGACCCTGAGGCTCTTTAATGGCTCCACATGACTTCTGCCTTCTTCTCCCCTGCTCCAGGCCTCTCTGCCCATCTCCTCCGAAGGGCCTATTACCTTCTTAATTCATTTGAGCTCTTCCAACAAGACCATCCCAGTCCCTGCTGGCTACATTCCACCATCTTCTGTTGCCCCAGCTCCTAGGGTGTGGCACATGAGTCTACCGCAGAGCTCAGGATACCAGTCACTGGAAGCCTTTGGTCTCAGGTTATCTCAGAGTGTTGAGTGGTTTCTGCAGATGGCATGTCCTCTTCTGTTTGCTCAGGATTCACATTTAGGCCAGTTACCTTGGAGTGAGAGGTGGCATCAGAAGACCCCACTCAGTCCCCCACCAGTGTTGGAAACTCAGGTTCCAATTCTATCTCCTACTCAGAGAGAGGCAGCCCCCTCCCCGTTCCCACCGTGAGGACCTCCCAGTGTGCCAGGGTAGAAATGGCAACCATTGGAGCAGGATCACTGGAGTCCTTGATGGGTGGATTTGGCTTACTGAGTGTGAGGACAGAGTGAGTAACATAGTAAGATTCAAGCAGCACTTTGCCTGGTCCATTTTAGAGAGAGACAAAGGCAGGAAGGCAATGGCCCCGACTACTTCCAAACACCAGAGGCCCTGTAGGTACTTCCCTCCCTGACCCAGGGTGTCCCAGTGACCACTCTCTTTCTCTGCCCCTGGGGCACAGATGTGGATGTATCAGGCATGACCCCATCCTTGGTCTGCATGCCTATAAGGCATGTCAGGGATGTCTGTGACACCGACCCACCCTTCAGGTGGAAGGAAGGCCACGTTCTGGTGTTAGAGGGGCTGAAATGTCTGGGTTATTTAAGAGTCGTTTTATGCAGATCGATGATCATTTCTGCGGAATCAGCAAAGAATCCGTAGGTTGGAATTCTGTTAGGGAGAAAATGTGTGTGGCCGACTGGACCCTCACACCCTCTACTCGGCAGTTCTAGAATAAGTCCAAAGCATGTGGGTCGGAAAAGGGCATCATCTCTGTATGCATTGAGCACTTTGCTTCCATGACGTCTTTGCTTCTGCTGGGGTGGAGAGGAGGGTGGAAGGAAGTGCCATCACTCAGTGGACTTCCTGTTATTCCCTGTGTTGGGGTTTTGTGGGGACCTGCTGTCCCATAGTGGGCACTGGTCTTCGGTCTAAGTTGGGTCCAGACATGGATGCGAGGCAGACCCTGGTGGAAGCCTGATGCTGGCTGCTCTCTGGTCGGCACCCTCACAAGTTGGGGCAGCTGCCAGTTCTGGGCACTGGAAGAGTGGGCGGGAACTCCGCCATGCATGCAGCTTCCGCTGCAGTAGCTCTGTGCCCAAAGGCTGGCTCTGTCCTTGGCTGGCCTAGGAGGGGGTGTGTCAGCACAGGAGAAGCCTCCAGTCCCCCTCCTGGCTTTCCTCTCCCCAAGGAACTCTTACATATAGGATCGGCCTCACTATTCCTCTCCATTTGGTGGACAGTAGTCCCTTTGTGGGTTGTAGGCTGGTTACTTTGCTCATGAGCTGAAGGCCATAGAGAGATGGAATAGTGAGAACAGGGGAATACATGCTTTGATGAACTGTGCAAGGACTATCCCACAGGTACTTGGGCTATGGGAGAAGGGACCTATCTAATGCAGTGCTCCTCAAACATAACTGTGCCTAAGAAGCCCTGGGGATTGTTTCAAATGCAGACTTTGACTTGGGAGGTGGGCCTGAGGCTGTGCATTTCTAATGAGCTCCCAGGTGGTGGTGATGCTACAGGTTCAAGATCCTAGCTAGAGCTCTTCCCGAGGATTTGCCCTGGAGAAGGAGTCCCCAGGCACTACAGGGTGTGAGGATGAGTGGCCCAACCTAGGTGACATTTCTGGAAGTACTCTTCAGAGTTGTGGAAAGATGACAGTCCTTATCAGAGTGGCTGAGTTTGAGACCAGGCCCCTCACCACTTGCCTTTGTGGAGAGAGCTTAGGGTTGGAATTAGGCAGGCCAGGATTTGGATCCCAGCTGTGCAGCTCATTAGCTGTATGGCCTTGGGCCTTCTCTCTACCTCAGTTTTGTAATTTGTTAAGTAGGGATAAGAATGCCTGCCTGATAAGGCCATGGTGAGGATGAAATGGCCCATTACCTGTTACACAGAAGGCACATAATGAATGTTTGTGGCCCTGAAACAGCTATTCTCTGTTTGCAGGTGAATGAGATTTACCATGACGAGTCCCTGGGGGCCCACATAAACATTGCCCTTGTCCGCTTGATTATGGTCGGCTACCGACAGGTAAACACCCCTTGTTAGCAGGTAAAATTTGGAGGGAGAAGGGCTATGGGGCCAGTGCATTGGACCTGGCTGTGGTGAAACAGCCTCTCGTGACTATTTGGTCTCCAGAATCGAAACTCTGAGACTATTAAAATTAAGGTTTCAGTGGCAGAGGCATTTGGGGATAGTAAACAGAGACTTCTGGGTTCCCTTCAATGTGCAACATGGGCAATCCTATACCCTTACAGCTGAGGTCCCTCTTCTCAGGAATCAATGGGAAAGTGGGGCTTACAGAGGGGCAGCGACCAAAACAAGTCCATCTGTGATTGGGCCTTGGGGCCCTGGGCTCTGCCATCTTAGACCAGGTGCTTATTCTCCCCAGAAGGGGGATAACAACAGAACTTTTCTCCAGGGGCTATTGTGAAGATCACATAAGACAACAAACATATAGATAGAGAAAATGCTCAGAGCCACACCTGCCTGTGGGTTAGTTGAGGGATTAGAGATAATGTGTGTTGCGTTCTCAGCAGACAAGCGTCCCCCGCACAAGGCTTGGTGCGTGAACGTTGCATAAAGTGGGAGGGCTGTGTGCCAGGAGCAGTTGGAGTCATCGACCTTGGGATAGGCACTGCAGTCCATGGGCCTCAATGTTCTCCTCTGCCAGTGGGAGGGAAGCCCTGGGTGCCCGCTGTGGTCTGGGGGCTCCGACCGACCGCTCCGCTGTTGATGCTCTTCGGCCCCCACAGTCCCTGAGCCTGATTGAACGTGGGAACCCCTCTCGCAGCCTGGAGCAGGTATGTCGCTGGGCACACACTCAGCAGCGCCAGGACCCCGGCCATGCAGAGCACCATGACCACGTTGTCTTCCTCACCCGGCAGGACTTCGGGCCCTCAGGTATGCAAGGTACTGTATTTGCCGTAGCCAGGTATGTGCAGCTGCAGGGCAGAGGCTAAGGCTCAGGGCTGGGTTTGCTCTGGGGCCATCCCAGGGAGGCTGGGGGATCAGGTTCCCTGTCAGCAAAGAGGTCCATGGGACTTTGGGGACAGAACCTGGATGGACAAGTGGACAAGTTCGTAGTGATTTCTTGGAGACCAAGAGAAGCAGAGAGGTCCCCACTGTGGTCCCTGCTGTCTTGGTTGAGGCTGCAGGTGACTCTGTGCTCGCCAGCCCAGAGCCTGGCTGCCTGGAGATCCTCAGTGTTCTTCAAGTTGCTTCTTCCTGCACCACATGCATTTGTCCTCATCGCAAGCCAAGTGGCACCTAGCGGGCTCGTGTGGACTTTGGAAAGGAAGTCCATGTTCTACTTGGAGCTCCACAGCTCTCTAGCCCAGTGGTCCCAGCTCACTTCATCTCCCTGGGTTCTCCCAACTGTCGACTGAGGAAATGATGGTACTTGCCTTCCTCCATTCCAGGGCTGCTAAAATGGCTGCGGGGGCACACGAAATGTCTGTGACAGCATATGACCTCAAACACTCTGCAAACACATGAAGCTTTGACTGTCCTGCGGCCCTGCACAGCCGTTCTGTACCTTTGCCCGTGTTCGCCCCATAATGTGTCCCACCGCTGGAGATTTGTCCTCCAGGCCCAGCTCTATGTCCCCCAGAAGTCCTTCCCTGGTCCCCCTCAACCCCTCAATTGGCACCATTCTCTTCCAGATCATCCCTGCACTCCTCTCTGTGCTCCTTGAGCTCTGGCCCTGCGCGCCACACCTAAGCTAACCTCCTGACCCCAAGTCGCTCTGCTATGCCGTCTGTTTCTTAATGTGCGGGTTTGTGGCAGGGAAATGGTGGCAATTTGGAACTGATTTTTCTATTTTTCCCCTAGTATCTACTACAGTGCCACCCATACTCTCCTATAAAATAAGTTTGTTTGATGACCGACCAACTGGCCAGCTGGAGGGATATGGTGTGGAAGTGGGGTGTGTGCAGGCTCAGGGTCTGTCTGGAAACCCCACTGCCTGGTTTGGAGGAGGGACCAACAGGTGCAGGGAGGCTATAGGCCAAGAGGGAAGCTGTACAGCCTTAGGATGTGGGGCAGCTCGGCCTAGGTTGCTCTACTGTGGGTGGAACCTTGCAAGGATCCTTCTTCCTCCAGGGACCTTCTAGCAGTGACCAGGTCAGGATATGGCACAAACCATATCATGTCCTGTCTAACTTGTACATGACTTTTCTCTCTGCCCTCTGTCTCTTTCCCTGTAGGGTACGCACCTGTCACCGGCATGTGCCATCCCCTGAGAAGCTGTGCCCTCAACCATGAAGATGGTTTCTCCTCAGCCTTTGTAGTGGCCCATGAGACGGGTCATGTGTAAGTGGCACCAAGAGGGTGGGCTGTGCCGTGAGCTCCAAGGAGGTCTGTAGGTGTGGGAGGCTTGGCCCCAGATCCAGCTCTAGTCCCAGTGTCTTAGGAGATGCCAGAGGATCTGCCCACATGGTAAGGCCTTGCCATGATGGGGACAAATACCAGGGGCCTGGTAAGCAATTCTGGGCCTGACTCGGGCCCATCCCCCATGTCCCAGGGCCCAGGGAGACCAGATGTGGCCCTCCCTGCCTTCCCGTAGGTCAATGGCAGTGTACAATCGTAGGCAGTGATCAGCTGTCTGGATGGTCTCTATCCCTCTGTCCTACCCACACCTCAAGGACCTTCTGAGACCTGTTCTAGCCCACCTGGCACTCAACACACTGGATGACTGGCTTAAGCCCATCATAAATAGACACACTTAGTCTCAGGCCACTGGTCAGGATGGCAGCTGGCTTGCTTGATCTTTGGCCTGGGTTTCTTTTAGAGTGTACGCATTTATCCATTCAATGAGTATTTCTTGAGTACCTGCTGTGCACCAGGCCCAGTTCTAGGAATGGGGCTGCAGTGGAGAATACAACAGAGCGCACACAAGAAGCTACATGCTGGAAGAAAGCCAATAAGCCTCTATCCAATATGTCAGATGGTGATGTGCACATGCCACCGTCATACCTCCCAGCCTTGTCTGTCCATAGGGGTGGAGCAATGGGACACGCTGTCCAGCCCACACAGAGAATGAGGGCTATTACCTGTAGTCCGAGGGACCTGGGAAGGAGAGGCGTGGGCCAGCCCCAGAGTGGGGTGAGCAGTCCCTCTGTGCCCACTCTGCATCAGCCCTGTCAGCTCAAGAGTCCTGTGTGGATTTCATCCCAGCTCTGCCCCTCACTGGTCAGGGCACCTAATCTCTGGGCCTTGGCTTCCTCATTTGCAGCATAGAGGCTGATACCAGGGCCACCTCTGAGATCCCCTCCTGCCCTCAAAGCCAATGGTTCCCCACATTCTTGAGCCAGGAGTCTGCCTTCCTGTTTGTGGGGGCCCCTTCACTGAGTGGTGCCCCTTCTCTGTGGAGAGACAAGGTCAGGCTTAGAAGCCTATGCGTCCATCCAGTGGTCAAGGCCAGATGCGGCTTCCAGAAGTATTGAAGAATTTAGAATCTTTGGGCTTTGACATCAAATATTAAGTATAAAGAGCAACCTTTAAAATTTAAGCTGTCACTGTGGTAGATGCACATACTACATGCCAAATATCAAGGGGTCTGGAAGAAGCTTAAGAGGCTGGCTCAGGAAATGGGGTTGAACTGAACTGAATGAGACCCTGCCTCACTGGGAAGACAGCTCATTGCATGCGACTTGTTAATGATGATAGAGGTGGCTCCTGCTGTGGGAGGTCAGCACAGGGGCCCGGTGGCCAGGGAGGGTGTCCCTGGGCGGGCGGGGAGTGGGGCTGGAGCTGTCCTTAGAAGCTATGAAGATGTAGGTGGGGCTTGAGGCGGGGGCAGGGTGCCTGGGAGTAGAGAATAGCAGGGGTGAAGGCTTTCAGGTCAGGGCAGAATGAGTCCAGCTCCACTGAGGCACAGAGTGGGGCCTTGGCTTTCACCCCGAGGGGTGGCCTTCTGCACAGCATGGTGGGGAAACTGCGTCCAGGAGGTGGTCTGAAGCACAGTCAGGGCATGACTCTGCACTCCCCTCTGTCGTCCCCCAACCCTCCAGGCTCGGCATGGAGCATGACGGTCAGGGGAACGGCTGTGCAGATGAGACCAGCCTGGGCAGCGTCATGGCGCCCCTGGTGCAGGCTGCCTTCCACCGCTTCCACTGGTCCCGCTGCAGCAAGTTGGAACTCAGCCGCTACCTCCCGTAGGTCGCCTCTGCCTTTGGGTCCCAGGCCGGGGGAGCACGCAGTCTGCCACTTCATCCCCCAAGTCATCTGCCCTCCCGGCACCATCCACCCCTGACACACACTCTATTCCATGCTTTGCTGGTCAGCACAAGTGTTAGACTTGGGAGCGCAGTGCCGAGAGTGGGTACAGAGTGGATTTGGGTGGGGCAGGTGCAGACAGAGACACTGACCTCACCCAGCCCCTAGCCAGGGCCCTGCGTCCTGCGTTCTGCATGGCAGGCTGACTTTTCTTCTACCTTCAGTGCAGTGAGCCCTTAACTTGTCCGTGAACCAACACTTAATCTTGACTGTAGTGTGTCCCTCTAACATGGGCGAAACTTGCCCTGTAAGATAGCTACAAGCTGAACTCCTAACCCCCAGCCCTGGGTGCCCTTGCTTTGGAGCCCGCCAGACACAGTTGTCGGTGGATGTGAGGTCCTGTTCGAGAGGGGTTTCAGGGCAGCCACCCTCCCAGAAAGACCAGCACAGAGCAGCAGGGCAGATTCCTGCAGGCCTTCCTTGCTAGTTAAACGTTGGGAATTCAAGCTTCAGCCTGTTCAAGCTCCTGTCTCCACCGGCAGCTCCTACAACTGCCTCCTTGACGACCCCTTTGCGCCTTCCTGGCCCCAGCCCCCAGAGCTGCCTGGCATCGATTACTCAATGGATGAGCAGTGCCGCTTTGACTTTGGCACTGGGTACCACACCTGCTCCACGGTGAGTTCTCATCGGCCTCTGCCAGGTGGGTTCCAGTGCCATATCCTTCTGTAACCCAGGCTGGTCGTTCAGAGCACCTTCGGCCCAGCCAGGCTGGTGGTCTAGAGATGGCCCGCAGGCTGGATGCCATCAGGGGAATGCATGGGGACCGGGTCCAGGCCTTGCCGCCTTCTTCTGCATATTGCCCCACCCAGGCCCACCTGTTCGTTAGGGTGGGCACTGGCAGTGGCTGGAGAATATTTTAGCCCTGAGAAAGAGGGAAGCAACTGCTAACCAGGGCCGAGGCAGAGGCTCAGAGGAGGGGACATCCCAGGGCAGGGTGCTTTCCGAGGGGCCAGATCTTGGTGACTTGAGTGCTTCAAACCCCCCTCCAGATTTGCAGCCCCTTCCTCAGCTCTGCAGGACCAGGAGGCCCTGTGCACGGTCACCCTTCACACCCACCCAGGCCACACTGGGACATGTGGTCTCTGCTTTAGGGGTGGAAAAAGAACCTGGGATGTGGGATTTCAGTGCCCAGAAGCTCTATTTGTAAGGACAGTTGTGTAGCTCCCAGGGGATGATAGGACAGAAAAGAAAATCCAGGGCTTCTTGTACAATCTGAAACATAATTACTGACCTATGTCATGGCTGGGTGTGATTGGAGGGAGACCTTGTCTGGGTACTGCGGGTCTCGGCTGGACCAGCAGCTCCCTTGATGCACCCCCCCCCCCATGCAAAGTCTCAGGGGCATCAAGGGTCTCAGCCTCCCTAGAGCTTCAAACCTTAGTCCTTACGCAGTGACACAGCGGCTTCTACAAAGGCAGGGATGGAGGCCTGGGGAATGAGAAAAGAGGAGGATGAGCTATGACTGGCTCTTCTTGGTGTCCTGTTGGAGAGAGGAGGCATCACTGGAGGCCACTGGCACTTGGGGTAGGGTCAAGCTTGGGGGTGTGAATGGCTTGGCTGGACTGGCCCCTCTCACCTCCCTTGCAGCATTTGGGGCCGAGTTTCCACTACTTCCTCCTCTCTCTTGTCACTGCCCTTTGCCCCCTAGATACCATGTCAGAGTTGGAGAGCTAGTCAGCCCAGTGACCCTGTTTCCCTTGCCATGCAGTTCACGACTTTTGAACCCTGCAAGCAGCTGTGGTGCAGCCACCCTGATAACCCATACTTCTGCAAGACCAAGAAGGGGCCCCCACTGGATGGGACCGAGTGTGCACCAGGAAAGGTACCTGTGGACTGGGGTCTGCAGCAGGAGTGCCCTTCCTGGGGAACCTCCGCCTCCCCTCCAAGTGTATGATGAATGTGTGTTGCGGGGGGGTGTGCTACAGGACAGATGTGAGCCCCATGTGCATGGAGGCCTCACACGAACTCTCACATACTCACACCTTTTTTCTCTCCCACACCTTAGCCATTGCTTCTACAGTTTGCAGTGTCTCATTACCTCCTAGCCCATCTGGCAGAAACGCTTACTCCCATTTCACAGATGAGGACTGTGGTCCAGGCAGGTGAAGGAACTTGTGGAGGTCACATGGGGAGTAATTAGCAGAGAAGGGATGAAGGGAGGACTCCAGGTGTTCTGCCTACTGCCTCCCCTCCACATGCTGTTTCTCCTGCACACATGTTCTTCCCCTGTAAGCCTGACTTTTCCCATATCCTCCTGGTGTGTGTTCGCTCCCTCATGCATGTGTGGGCCAGGGCTTGCTTTGTCAGCGAGACTTTGTGGTCAAGTGTGAGAGCTCTGAGCAGGGGTCCGAAACCTACTTCTGCTCTATTGCTGGCCTGCTCGGATAGCTGTGTGCTGACCTTGGACCATTCATTGAACTTCTCCTGCTGACTTCTGATCAGACATCCTTCTCACCCCTCAGGTGGTTCTGAAGTTACTGCGTCATGTCAAAACAAATGAGAGAGCTTGGAAGAAGCAGGGTGTTAAGAGAGGCCTGGTGATTACTCAGCTTCAGCTGTGAGCCCAGCCACAGGGGACCTGCCCCCACCAGCCTGTCCTCTGCCCTCACCAGGCTCCCCTCCCCACATCTGGGAATGGTCTGTTCCTTCACAGATGGATGGGGCGTCCCGTGGCCTTGTTCAGGCCCACTGGGCTCCAAACCTGGCAGGCGATTACCCTGGAGATTGAGTGTGCCTGTTCCATGTGTTATCAGAGTTCCAGGCCTGCTCCTGTCACAATTTCACATAACAGTTCATCAGTGGCTCTCAATTTTGGCCACATATTAGAACCATCTGGGGAGCTTCAAAAGTCCCCACCCCCAGAACAGGGAGTGACTTCATATGGGGGTGAGCTATCTCTTTGGAGAGATGGAAAATATTCTAAAATTGGATTGTGGTGACAGTTGCATGACACTGTAACTTTATGAAAAAATCATTGAAATGAGTGAATTTTATGGTATATAGAGTATATCTCTCATTACAGCTTTTAAAAAAAATTCCTTCCCCTAGAGAGTCTGACTCAGTTGGTCTGGGGTGACGCCAAGGAATCTAGAGTTTTAAAAGTTCCCCAAGTGACTACAAGGCTGAGAACCACTGCATTATCTCTTGAAAAAGACCTGGAGAGCTTTGCTGTATTTCTTTCCTGTTGCCCTATAGGACAAAGGAAGGGAGTTAACTTTGATTGAGTCCCAGTTTGTGCCTGGCCCTGTGCTAAGGCTTTTGTAGGCATATTGCCTTCAGTTCTTAGAACAGCCCCATTTAACAGGTGAGTAAACTGAGGCTCAGCAAGGTGAAGTTATGCCAGAGCCATACACAGCTAGGAATGACTGAGCTGGGATTCAGACCCACGCCTCTTGGACTCGATGCATGGACGGGCCTCCCCGTGGGGCTGGCTTGCCTCCCATGAACACATCTGCCTGTGGCCTAGATGGTAATTTCAAGATACAGAGCCAAGATCAACTCTGGATAGTGTGGGAAGATTGTGTCTACTCTCCCCCTCTCAACCTTTTATTTCTACTGGGATGGTGAACAAATACACACAGAGTTATCACCGTCGTTGCTAATACTATCTGCCGTTTCCGGAGGCCTGTGCATGCCAGGTGTTACCTCACCGAATGCTCATAGCAGCCCTGTGCTATCATCTACATTGTTCAGTTGTGGAATAGGCTCAGAGGAGGGAGCTTGGTGGAAGGTCACTCAACTCATGGCAAGGCTGGGATTCTGTGTAACCCGAGGCTCGTGCTCTTACTATCCCTTTCTTTGGGCTCATCCGTGGTGCCCACCAGCTATGACCTGTGCCCGGTTGTGCACCCTCCATGGCAGGTTAGAGGGTAGTGGCCCCAGGGTGACCTCACGCCTTCTGCTCCGTCCCAGTGGTGCTTCAAAGGTCACTGCATCTGGAAGTCACCGGAGCAGACCTACGGTCAGGATGGAGGCTGGAGCTCCTGGACCAACTTCGGGTCATGTTCACGGTCATGTGGGAGCGGGGTGCGATCCCGTAGCCGAAACTGTGACAATCCCTTGTAAGTATGCGTGGCTGGGGTGAGCAGGGCAGGGGACCCCTGTCTTTAGGCCTGAGGGGCTCGGAAGGGAAGGCAATGGGGGACAAGGCACAAGAGAGAGGGGCCCCTGCAGGTGGTGGTATATTCTAATGGATGAGGACTCAAACTTGTGGAGGGAAGGTGAGGGGAGGACAGATCGCTTCCACTTGGGTCTGACATCTGAGGATGGTTTTGAACCAGTGATTTTCAAACTTATGTGCCAAAGTTTTCCTGGAGCGTCCTGGGGGCCCGAGACTCAGCTTAGCGAGCCCCTCGTGACCCTGATCTGATCCTCTGGCGAAACTTTGAGAAAACACTGATCTAAATTGCTCAGGAGCTGTGTCTTGGGAGAATAAATCCCCCAAGTTTGTTTTCTACCACATGAAGCAAAACTTCCTTTAATTTTTCTTAACTTAACCTTTTTCTAATATCAAATCCTGACTCGTATCTCCCTTCCAACTTTCAGCGTTCTGAGGGAGCATTCTATATCACCCTTTTTGTCCCCTCTGTGGGGACCCCTTCCCATAGTTTTGGAACTTCTGAGCACCAGCTCTGCATAGACTCCATCTTCCAGGCTGAAGCATCCTGCTTAGAACAGCCTCATGAGAGACAGGGGCTGGCCAGGGCTGCTGGGGGTTCTGAACCTCTGCGGGGCAGTGCCTGGCCCACCCCTCGTACACTGAGAGATGGGATGATGAGTCCTGGCATCACAGTGACTCAGTAGTGGTCGGCCTCCTTCTAGCATCCGCAGGAGTAGTCCTTCATACTCTGTTGTTTACCTCCAGGGTTGAGAAGCCCACTACCTCCTTGAGAGGCCTATTCCTGTGTCAGATGGCTATGCTGACCTTTCACATATATGAGCCAAAATGAACCGCCTTGTTACTTCCGCCTATTGGGGGTATGAAAGGTGGGGTTAGAGAAACCGAGTGGCGCCCACTCTGAATAAACCACTTCCCAGTCATGATAGATGGTTATCCCCTTGATCAGAGCTATCATTTATCGAACTTCTCTGTAATAACTTTTTATTTTATAAAGCTTAAATGAAATAATATGTGTGCTCAGCACCATGCCCAGCCCAGATGAAGCACTAATAAATGACAGCTGCTCTTATAATTATTACAGTATATGAAGCTCTTTGTGCCAGGTGGGATGTTAAACACTTTCCCGCATAAACCCATGTAATTCTCCCGTCACCTCAGAGCAGATTACCTCGTGTGTTAGGATATCTAACATCAATAATCTTACCCAATCCTTTGAATTTAATGGAGAAGAGAGTACATGTTGCTTTAAAATACCTTTTCTTATTTAGTTTTCACAGACACACCAAGAAGTAGGTAAAATAGGAGGTATTATGGTCCCTCATTTAAAGGGAAAATGAAGGCACAGCAAGACTGGGTGATTTACCCAAGATCGCACAGTCAGGACTTGGGGTTAGATTTCACCAGATCTTCTGATTCCAAATCCAAGCCTCCGTCACCATCCCTTAGTTTGTTAGGATATTAAATAGAACCAATGCAAATAGGAATAGTTGAGTCATTTGAGTGCCTGCTGTATGTCAGGCCCTGTGTAACAGTTAAATAATATAATACAAAGATGGATAAGACTGATTTCTCTTCCAGGCCAGTCAGTCCATCTTCCACATCTCTTGCTCACCCCTCTTTCCCCCTCTCTTTCCTCCTTTTTCCTCTTCCCCTACACACACACACACACACACACACACACACACACACACACACTAGAGTAGGTGACTTATGCCTGAAGGGTGGAGCCAGAGGGATCCAGCAGGCTCTGAGCTCAGCAGCCCCCGAAGTTGGGGTCCCTCTCTAGTTATGTTAGCGGAGCCCCTTTTAATGCTACTCTGAAAGGCTAAACTGCCCCTGGTAACGTGTGGGAAATCCAGTCCTTCCCAGACAGCAAGGTCACCAGGTTTCCCTGTGCTTGCCCCAGCCCAGCCTACGGAGGCCGCCTGTGCTCAGGGCCCATGATCCAGTACCAGGTCTGCAACACTGAGGAGTGTCCGGGGCCCTATGAGGACTTCCGGACCCAGCAGTGTGCCAAGCGCAACTCCTACTACATCCATCAGAATACCAAGCACAGCTGGGTCCCCTACGAGCCTGATGACGGTGAGCAGGCCCTGCTCCCCCTCCTACCCTCCACATCCTTGAGTATCTGCTGGGTCCATGTCTTGCCAGGCAGGACCTCCCTTGCCTGGGCCCACCAGTGGAGGTGGAGGGACAGTGTAGGCTCCAAAAGGGACACTGCAGTCGGCAGGCTTGCCACATATGTCCGTGCAGGCCTTTGCATTGTGTACCTTGTGGGCCACCATCCTCATCAAAGCCATCAAAGTGGAATTGGATGTCGTAGCTTCGGACTGGAGTCCTGAATGCTAAGTATACCCAAAAGCCCGGGGACTGGGACAAGAGCCAGGCAGTTCCTTAGAAATTTGGCCGAGAGAGGAGCTTGCTTCGAAAGCCTTGCAGAGCCAGTCAGAACCCAAGCAAGCTGCCACAGCATGGGGCAGCGAGGGGCTGTGAGGGGTGGCATAGTCTGATGGGGTGGCTGGACTTTGGGTTTTCCCAGGACTTTTAGACAAATTCCAGGAAGTTAGCTAAGCCCCAACCTCCCTTTTCCTAAGAAACACAGTGAGTGTTTATATGTTCTCTGGAACCTCCTTTTTAGGACATCAATAGCCGAGACAGAGGAGAGAACACTTAATTGTTCGGACTTGAAAGGACCCCCTTCCCTCTTTCACTGCTGTTCCGTTTTACAAACCCGAACACAGACCACTGTTCTGCCTGTCTTTCACGCAGCTTTCTAATGTCAGAAGCATGTTTAGATACTCATCATAGGTGTGACTGGTGAAATACATGTAGAGGTCAGAGCAGGACTCCAGCCAGACTGCCTAGGTTAGAATCCTGGCTCTCACACTTACTGTGTGTGTGGCTGCGTGGCCTTGAGCTAATACTTAAACTCTTCCATCCTTGGTTTCCTCCTTTGTAATCTCAGAGCAACTTCCTTGGGGGTATTGAGAGTTTTAAATGAGTTGATTCACAAAAAGCACTTAAAGTTATACATGAAGAATGTGTAAGTGTTTGGGGAACATCTGGCACACAGTCAGTGTTCACTGAGTGTTGGCTTATTATTGTTATTATTATTTTATCACTTGATTTTTTTTTCAACTAACTTATGTGACATTTTACTGATCAATGATAATCAATAAGGAACTAAGGCCCAGGGAAGTCAGATAATTTGCTCAAGGTCACATGGCTAATAGATAAGTGGCATAGAAAAGTTAAGCCCCAGCCCCAGTGCTCCCCTCTGTCCAGAGCTGGCTCCGGCACTTTCTGCTTGGGCCACGTGCTGATGTGGTCCTGGGTCAGCCCACTTTCTCCTGGCCCAGCTGGGTGCTCACTGTGGTTTCCTTCCCCGTAGACACCCAGAAGTGTGAGCTGATTTGCCAGTCAGAGGACACAGGGGATGTGGTCTTCATGAACCAGGTGGTCCATGATGGGACACGATGCAGCTACCGGGATCCCTACAGCATCTGTGCCCGTGGCGAGTGTGTGGTAGGTGCCCCACTCCAGGCCACCCACCCTCTGCCAGCCCCAGAGGACCGGAGGGCTACACTGCCTGCCCCTTCTACTCCCTATGAAGACAAGCATGGCCTCATTGTCTTCATCCATGACACCCCTCTGTCCTCAACATAGCCCTGGGGTGCTGGAAAGGGGTTATCATCCAGCTGCATTCGAGAAGAGAGGAGTGGCCAGTTTTAAGACCTTGCCCATGTCACATGTGAGTTTGTGGCAGAGCCCTGTCCAGGAAGGCCTCTTAGTCCAGGGTCCCCTGGTGTCTGGGTCCTGGGGACCAGGGAGGGAGCCACAGGCTGCTGACCCTAGGGTGGCGATAGGGGCTTGGTAACCTGCTCCCACTGACCCCATCTTTGGCCTCAGCCCGTCGGCTGTGACAAGGAGGTGGGGTCCATGAAGGCAGATGACAAATGCGGGGTCTGTGGCGGTGACAACTCCCACTGCAGAACTGTGAAGGGGACGCTGGGCAAGGTCTCCAAACAAGCAGGTGAGCAGGCTGGGGCTGAAGGGATGACCAGGATTGACTGGGATTCTGGCCCAGCCAGGGTTCCTAGATCCTTCAGGCAGGACCTTCCTCTTTGAGCTGGGCCACAGTTCACAGTGGGGGGAAGAGGCCTTAGAAGCTGTCTCCAGACTTTCCCAGGCTTCCCAGGGCTGATTAACCAGAAGCTATACCTGGTCACCTCATTTTCTAGGTGATCTGCTACCTGGATTTAGAGCCGGGAGCTCAGAAGCATTTTCCTGCTAGGCAATGTGTTGTGATAGGAGCTCAGCTATCTTTTTGGCTCTGGGGCTGTTGGTGGGAGCAAGGATTCAGACAAGTCTGAAAGTGAGGCTCGGATGGAACTGGAGATGTTCTTTTCCTTTCTTGTCTCACTTAAAAACAGAAAAACCCTGTGATGCCTCTTGCTTTGAATTCCTGGTACCTTTGAGTTCCTTGACTTCCCTCCCCACCTCCAATTTGGCCAAACTTGCTATTAAAAAGGCTAGATATTAGTCCTTTACACTGTAGTATGAACTAGATCCATTTCCCTTTTGAGGATGTTGCAGCTTTGTCGTGCCTCTCCTTATAGAGGGGAGATTGGTAGCTCTGAGAAAGGTTTGTTTCCAGGCCTCAAATCGAGAAGGCTATGGGGGCCCAGGGCAGCCACGTGGATCTTCATGGCCTGCTAAATCCCTAAAATGGCTTAAGGTGAGAGAAGAAAGGAAGGAGGAAAAGTCAGGAAAGAAGAAGAGGGTCAAGAAAGTGGGAAATAATAGCAGCTAACACACAGAGAGCACCCCTTGAGTTCATAGAGCATTCTTAGCTACAGCAGCTCATTTGATCCTCTCAGCACCTTGTGGGGAAGGGCCCATGCCTGTTCTACAGATCAAGAAACTGAGATTCGTGGGTACCTGCGGGGATGAAGAGCAGTGGGGTCTGCTGGGTAGACCACAAGCTCACGGTGCTTATAGCTTTTCTGGATTCTCTGTGGCAGGAGCTCTCAAACTGGTACAGATCCCGGCAGGTGCCAGGCACATCCAGATCGAGGAGCTGGAGAAGACCTCTCACCACATTGGTGAGTGCCAGGGTGCTGGGAGAGGGGCAGCCGGGGCCTGGGACCTGCCCACAGGTTTGAGGGATCTGGGAGAGCAGAGGAGAGGATTCAAATGCAGGGAGGATTTCACAAATTTGAATAAAGAGCACCCTTTTTTATTTTTTATTTTTCTGTGGTTTCAGCAGTTTGGGGGCTTAGCTGGCTGCCACTTCTACCTGATTGCCTGGACTCACTCATGCAAATGCAGTCAGCTGGTGGGCTGCAGGGACCTGGTTGTTACTGGCTGTCCGCTGAGGTCACAGGGTGGCAGGGCCATGTCTCCAGCAGACTAGTCCAGAGTTATATATGTGGTGTCTGTCACATGGGTCTCAGGAGAGGCAAGAGCAGGCAGTCCTAGTGTTCAAGAACTTTTCAAGTCTCTGCTTGTGTCATGCTTTTTAATGTCCCATTGGCTCCAGCATGTCTTGTGGCCAAACCTAGACTCATGGGGTAGAGACAGATCATCTCTTGATGTGAAACAGTGCAAAGGGGCGTGCATACAGAAATAGGATGAATATGTAGCCATTTTTGCAGTGTACCACATGGACCCTTCAGTTATTCTCATCATAAAGATAAACCATGGTCACTAAACTAGTTGTCTACCCTTTATACTTATAATAGTTATACAACTGTACAGCCAAGATAGATGAAAATATCGATTTATTTGGCTTCCAAATAAAGCAATAAAATTCAAACAAGAACATTAGTGTAATGAAAGAGATGTTTTGTTGGTTTGTTTTTTTGTTTTTGCTGCAACTAAGTTGGCAGTCAAAAAATGAACATATCCAGAAGAGGCAAATCCATAGAGATAGAAAATAGATTAGTGGTTTTCAGGGGCTAGGGGGAGCGGGTAATGGGGAGTGACTGCTAATGGGTCTCAGATTTCTTTTGGGGATAATGAAAATGTTCTGGCATTAGATAGTGGTGATGATTGTACAACCTCGTGAATATGCTAAAAGTCACTGAATTGCACAATCTCAAAGGGTGGATTGTATGGTATGTGAATTATATCTGAATTTATAAAACATAAACGTCGTTTGGAGCAGGGGCCTGGCAGACAGTGGCGCAGGCTGTTGCTTGCTCTTTGGGCAACGGATGGGTTCTCCCATACTTGTCTGTGTCCATACCCCTTACAGAGGGCACATGGGCTACAAGGTCACCCAGTGTTGCCACGTCACAGAGGCCCCTCTTACCAGTTATGCTCACAAAGTCACACTGATTAGCATTGACTTGTCATAAATATGAACAAGTATATTATTTCTGGGCAGGTTTATATATCACAAAAATGCTGACATTTATATTTTTAGATTATCATCAAAATAATACAAACATTTTTTAAAAGTCTCCTGCAGAACTTGTCCCGCCTGGAAAGTGCATCTACATTAGCACAGCTGTCATTGACCTGGAAGGCACCTGAGAGGGTGTAGTCCAAGGAGCCAGTGAGCACAGGGAAACGGAGGCCCAGAGTAGCTTCTGTGCCCTGATTCACCTGTGGGTGAGCCAGCTGGGCCAGGGTCTTCTGTCTTCTGTCCCCTGCTCTTGTCCCATACCTCACTGCATGGGGAGTGTAAGGGAGGGCTTTGGCTCAGCCAACCCTGCCTACGTGCCATTTGGCTGTGGGGAATCGTGCCAGAACAAGGACCAGGGGAGAGGTGGCGGCAAGAAGAGAAAGGCCATTTACTCCAAGAAGAGGATGGAGCTCACGGGCTATTACTATCCCTAAGGATGATTCCATAATATCCTCAGTCCCTGGGCTTTCTTGCCAGCTCCTTCTATCTCCCTATCTCTGGAAGTCTAGTGCCTTGATCTTCTGCAGGTAGGGAGTGTCCAGATAACTTCTGTAGAGGTCAGGCAGAGACTCCTAGCACCTGGGGCAGATTCAGTGCAGGCACACTTGCCTGTGTGTTTATTGGGTGAGTTCCCTGAAGGGTTGAAACTTTGCAGGAGCCGGGACAGGGAGGGGGGTGGAACTTGACATTGGCGCAGGTCGTACATCGTACATGTGTGAGGTACGCGGTGGGCCCTTGGTAAAAATGTGTGGACTAATGTATGTGTGAGTGTGTATGTGCGTGCGTGTGCCTGATATGTGTTTTCTGGGAAAGCCCAGACAGGTGTCAGTTTTCGCAGTGAAGGCCAAGGCCCTGTCAAAATTTGTTAGACTCTTGGAATTTGGGGACATCGCTCTTTAAAAGGAAGAGAAGTCACGCTGTTCATCTCTACCATGTATGCTAGGCCTTGAGTTGGCACTTTTCATATACTATCTCATTTAAGCCTCATGATGGCTGTTATATCCCATTTTGTAATAGAGGAAAGAGACTCCAAAAGGTTAAGATAGTTGTCTAAGGTACAGAGTGGGTCAGTGGTAGGGCCAGGACTCAGAGCTAGGCCTGGATGGTAGAGTCCATGCTGAGTCCAGCCCACACCCCTCTGAATGTGGGGCATACAGCAGGGGGCGGGGATGGTGGCTGCTGTGAGATGTGGGAACAGACAAGGGCCGTTGGAAGATTTGAGGCTGGGCCTGCCCGAGGAGCTGCCCAGCTCAGACCTTAGAGGGTCTAGTGATTTGAGGGCTAAGAGATATCAGAGATAAGGGGACATTCTCCTCCTCCCCCACAGCCGGGATGCTGGTCCTCCAGAGATTGGGCCAACAGCCTACTGTGTGTCCAAAACACACCCTGCCCTTCTTGGAGCCTCTGATTCCGCATCTGAATTAATAATAGTGTCAACTTCAGGATGTGTGAGGATTCTACTGAGCCAATTAGCAGGGTGACCAGTGTGTGGTTAGTGCCTGGATTGTTAGCTCTTGTATTATAATTATACTCCATGGTTTTAATCTGAACCAGGAGGGGCCACTCCAGGGCTCTGGAGCCTTTCCCTGCCCCCATCTGGCTGAGGGGCTTGGGTCCCAGGCTATAGCCCTAACTTGCTACTTTCAGGGCAGCTGGGTCAGCAACTCAGGCCTTTGCCAGGGTGTCTGCACCTACATACCTCCCACCCAGTGCCTTTTAGTTACTCACTGACTGGGATTTTAAGGGGTAGAAATTCACAGATCTTGAAAAAGCTCCCACTCCATGCCAGGCTCTGGGCTGGGCCAAGAACACCGAAAAGGAGATGAGCTGACAGGCTGTGGAGAGACGGGACATTTATAATCTCAACAGTGCTAAAAGTCAGGCACTTTTCTGATGATAGTAATAGTGTTTACCATGTGTTAGGTACCTACTGCATACCATGCTCTCTGCCTAGTACTTTTCATACATGAACTCCTTTAGTTGTCTCAAGAGCCCCTGGGGGTGTACTCAAAGGGCAGCAGCCCTAAGATCTAGGCATAATTATTCCCACTTTACAAATGGTGAAACTGAGGCAGCACAGGAAGACTGAGGTGCTTCCCTGTGATCAATCTGACTTCAGAACCTGTATGTAGACGGGGCCCTGCAGAACCCACTAGGAAGGCCTTGAAATCTCTGAGGAGATCTGGCCCTTGCTCCTGTGGAGGGGAACTGAAATCCATGTGTCTCTCTTTCCCTGACCAGTGGTGAAGAACCAGGTCACAGGCAGCTTCATCCTCAACCCCAAAGGCAAGGAAGTTACAAGCCGGACCTTTGCCGCAGTAGGTCTGGAGTGGGAGTATGTGGTGGAGGATGCCAAGGAAAGCCTCAAGACCAGCGGGCCCCTGCCCGAAGCCATCGCCGTCCTGGTGAGCCCCAGCCCTGTACTGTGGTTCCTGTTCACCCCCGCCCCCTGCCCCCAGCCCTGGCCCAATCTCCCTAGCTCACTGACTCTGCCGTCACACACAAGCCTGGTAGAAATTCTTCTGTTCCATTGTCTTCAGGGGCCTGGGCAAGGCCAAGGTGGCCTCCATCCCAGACCAGCTCCTCATTTGTGCTTAAAGGCTGGCAGGATGGCAAGTGAAGGAGGAAAAAGAAACAGTTGTCTCATTCTCAGACGAGAGACGCCATGCACAGGGAGTGTGTTCTCCTTAATGTAGGGTCACAAGTGGGGCCCGGAAGGAACGGGAGGGACCAGGGTTCGTTTCCTGTGTTGTCCTGGCATCGTCCGGAATCAGCATGCATTATGGCACTGCAAAAGTGAGTTGGAGACTGACCCAGTGTTGCCGTCTGGCACTGCTGGCTTTCTGAGAGGGGTACAGGGCCACTGTCAGGGCTGGGGCCCACCTCTGCACAACCCCTCTTCCTAGACCGTAGGCCAGGCCTTATGGAGCAGGATTGTTAACCCAGGAGACTAGACCAGTAGGGGCTCGGTCTGCAGGGCCCTTGGTACCAGCTGGTGTTGGGGACCTTGGACAGGCTTTGTTCCTGGTGCTACCCTCTCTAGTTGGGGAGGTTCTGGAGGGCAGGGTCTGAGGCTTATTGGTGTCAGTATGTTCATTCAAGCCAACATGTATTTTCTATGCACCCTATAGTTATTAACCGTGCATACCTCTATGACCAGTTGATTTTCAATAAGGACACCAAGATCATTCAATGGGGAAAGAATAATCTGGGTGCTGGGACAATTGGATATCCACATGGGAAAGGGGAAATTGGACCCGTACCGACATCATATACAAAAATTAGCTCAAAATAGATCAAAGATCTAAACATAAGAGTTCAAATCATAGGACTTTTAGAGAAAATAGGGGTAAATCTTTTGACATTGCATTCTTAGATACAATACCAAAAGCATGAGCAACCAAAGAAAAAATAGATAAATTGGTCTTTGTGGATGTTGAAAACTTTTATACATCAAAGGACATTATCAAGAAAGTGAGAAGCAAGCTATAGAATGGGAGAAAATATTTGTAATCATGTATCCGGTAAGAGTCTAGTATCCAGTCTATAATTTATTGACGTTCTCTAGAGTCAGGCAGTGTGGATGCTCTAGGGAGCAGGACAGACCAAGAGACATCGTTCTTGCCCTTGTCAAAGCCTAGGTCTGTGGGAGGGGAAAGCACATAGGCCGTGCTTGGGCCTGGCACACAGTAAGTGCTTTGCCTGCGTTTGCCTCGTGGCTGCTGGTCTGAATGGCCTCCCCAGGCCATGCTTGGTGCTGTCCTCCTGGCTTTTGCCAGTTCTGCTTCTGACCCCACATCCTTCCCTTTGACCCCTCCACCATGTCCCCCCATGCCGGCCTTGTTTTTTTGCTCTCTAGTCTTCTACCATCTCCTCCATCTTCCCTCAGGTGCTCCCCCCGGCTGAGGGAGGTCCCCGCAGCAGCCTGGCCTACAAATATGTCATCCACGAGGACATGCTCCCCCTTATTGGGAGCAACAATGTGCTCCTGGAGGCGACAGACACCTATGAGTGGGCACTCAAGAGCTGGGCCCCCTGCACCAAGGCCTGTGGAGGAGGTACTGGCCCACCCAGGCCCAGCTGCCCCAGCCATCCAGCTGTCTGTAGGGGCAGCCCAGGGCCCCTCAGAAGGAGAGGAACAGGAGTGGCCAGAGGACTGACATTGTCACCATTTAACATGTCCCTAGTCATGTCTCAGTTTCTCCTGGAGGATATCTGGGGTGTGGAAACCTGTCTGGGCAGGGATTTGGGATGGGCCTGGGGTGCTAGAGCACTCTCCGGGACAGGGCCTTTTCACTGTAAAAGCTCGACAGCTGTGAGGAAAGCAGCCATCCAGAGCAATGTCTCCACCTGCTACCTGGGACCTGTGAGACAGGCTGATCAAGGAAGTCTTCCTCAGAAAGTGATGTGGGCAGGAGGGAGTGCAAAGGCCCAGGGCGGATGGGATTGGTCCTCCGGGCTCTCCAGAGCATACTGTCCCCAGGCCCCCGTCAGGGCAGTGGGGGCCTAGCAGGACCAGGCTTATTGCAGCCTGCTCCCGCACAGGTATCCAGTTCACTAAATATGGCTGTCGGCGCCGACGAGACCACCACATGGTACAGCGGCACCTGTGTGATCACAAGAAGAGGCCCAAGCCCATCCGTCGGCGCTGCAACCGGCACCAGTGCCCCCAGCCAGAGTGAGTGCCTGGGGGAGGAACGAGGCGCCTGATCTCATACCCGGGCTGTTGCAGACAGGGTGCTGAGACCTTCTCTCAGCCCTGGCCCATAGGAGGGCCTGCGGAACCTGCTTCCTTCAGCCCTGCGGCCTAGAGACATCGCCCCTGCAGGTAGGGCTCCCTGAGCAGAGAGCAGCCCACACCAGGCTCTGCCCATGGCCAGGGCTGCCTTCCTGTCCACGCATCTCCTCTGGGTTTCTGGATTAGCTTCCACTCTCAGAAGGAAGATGCTGCCTTTATCATTCCTAGCATTCTTTTACAGATAGGGAAACTGAGGCCCAATTTGGAGACAGAGCTTTCCCTCAGTGATCTGCTGGATCCTGGAGGTGAAGCAGATTTCAGTGCTTCCAGCCTCCAGGCCCCAGGCCAAGACACTCTCCACCAGCAATTCTCAGCCTGATCGTCTGGGCTACAGACTCAGCCTGCCCTACTAGTTCCACACTCATGTTCTTAGGGTTATTTGGAGGGGGCTTTAGGGAGAGGAAAGAGCTGTGACTATGGAAGATTCAAGGTAAGGCCTCTGAGCCTGTCACTGAGCCAACCCAGCACTTCCTCAGCTCTCAGGCAGGGCGGAGGGTAGCTGGCCAGTAGGAAACTGCAGAGAGCCAGATCATCCTCCTGCCTCCCCAGGAGTCTTCCCGGGGTGGGGTGGTGGGCGTCAACTGGCCTCACTGACCCACAGCATCTCCTGCTCCCTCAGGCTGGGTTGCTCCAGGGCCAGGGCTAAAGTTGGTGATCAGCACTAGAGCCCATCACACCCTCCCTGTGCCCCGCCCAGGCCATAATCCCCAGCCTCTCAGCCCTCCATGCTTCCCTTTGATGTCTTACTGAACACTGTTATTCAGGCCACTTTCCCTGTGATCGCAGAGCATGCAAAACAAACAGGTAACCCACCCCAGCTTACCTGTAAAATTGCCCAAGTTTTGGGGCTTTTTGGTTTTGATTTTTAAAGGAAGGGGTTGCCAAAAAGCCCTGGTTTACCACCAGCTTAGCTGATGAGTTCCGAAGCTGTGCAGGCATTGAGAGTGTTAGTAATAGTGCCTGCATTTATTACATGCCTACTTCATGCCATGTACTCTGCCAAGTGCTTTACGTGTCTATTTCAAGTCCTTTAATTGTCCCAAGAGCCCCATGGGAGGGCTTTCTACTCTACAACCATGGCTCTCATCTGTTTTGTGCATGACCTTTTCTCAGCACCTAAGACAGTGCCTGTACACCGTAGACACTCAAATATTTATGAGGTAGCAAAAGATTCCTGATGTAAAGATGGAGTAACAGGCTTAGAGGGGTTAATAGCTTGCCCAAAGGTATGCAGGATGCCAAGATTTAAATATGCATTATACCCATTTTTCAGATGAAGAGACAGAGGAGAAATTAAGTGACTTCCCTGAGCCACACAGTCTGGCAGCTGCAGAGCCGGTGGACAGTTGTCTTGGCCCCCAAGCATTCTGAAGCCCAAATCCACTCTTTGGCTCCTGCCTGTAGCAGTTCAGTGGGTGGGAACGACTCTGGGAGGAATTGTCTCCACAGTCCCACCTCCCCTCCACCTTCTGCTCTGTCTATCTCCAGGTGGGTGATGGAGGAGTGGGGCACCTGCAGCCGGAGCTGTGGGAAGCTGGGGGTGCAGACTCGGGGGGTACAGTGCCTGCTGCCCCTCTCCAATGGGACCCACAAGGCCATGCCAGCCAAGGCCTGCCCTGGGGACCGACCCGAGGCCCGGCGGCCCTGCCTCCGAGTGCCCTGCCCAGCCCAGTGGCGGACAGGAGCCTGGTCCCAGGTGAGTTGTGTTCAGAGGGTGGGAGGGACTGGGCCAATGGGGCACCTTCTCTGGAGAGTCAGATGGTGGGTCTGGTTAGTGGAACTGCTGAGAGATCCTCTGGTGCTCCCTGCAGGCAGTTTCTGGCTAACTTTTTCTCCCCTTACCTGATTTGTCTTTTCTCAAATGATGTGGAACAGTTCCCACACTGGGCCATGGCCCTAGGCTAGGCCTTTACATTCATTTACCATCTGCCTTGACCTTCATGCAGTGCAAGGAGACATGAGCTAATATCCCCATGTGACAGATGAGCAAACTGAAGCACATTCTTGCACTCGAGAACTATTTACTGAGTACCAGCTACATGCCAGGCACACTGAACTGGAAATGCTAGGAATCCAGCATCAGCCGGACAGATCTGATTCTTGTGCTGGTAGAACTTATAGTCCAGTGAGAAAGACATAAAGGACAAGTAAATCAATATCGAAAGCATTTACAAGTTGCAATTGGAATTATGCAGAAAGTGAGTGGATTAATGTATCAGAAGCGGCCTCTCTGAGGAGGTGACATTTGAGCTGAGACTTGAGGGGTGGGCCACAAGAAGCCCTTGGGGCAGGAACAACCTTGTCATGTTCCAGAAACCAAAAGGACGGTGGGCCTGAAGCTTAACGAAAGGGGCAGGGGCTGCAGGAAGACACTGGCGAGGATGGCTTTCTGGGGAGTTAGAACATATTTTCAGAGCAATGGGAAACTGTTGAAGGGCTTTAGTGTGGGTATTACAAGCTCTGATTTCAGGTTTAAAGGCTCACTCTGGCATCTCGGTAGAAAGTTCGTGGTTGGGAGGCCAGGGTAGAAAAAGGGAAACAGTAAGAAGGCTGTAGAGTAGGCCAGGTGCTCGTGGCTAAGCCCTAGAGGTGGCCACAAGGACATTTTTTGATGTCCTGGGTTTTCTGTTAAAAATTAATTTCGTATGAACCTGAAGACATTATGCTAAATGAAATAAGCCAGACATAAAATGACAAATACTGTACGATTCCACTTACATGAGATACCTAGAGTAATCGAATTCCTTAATAAAACAGAAGGTAGAAGGGTGATTTCCGGGGGTTGAAGGGAGGGAGGAATAGGGTATTCATGTTTAATGAGGACGGAATGTCAGTTTGGGAAGATGAGAAGAGTTCTAGAGATGGATGGTGGTGACAGTTGTACAATAGTGCGAATATACTTAATGCCATTGAACTGTACACCTAAAATGGTAAATTCATGTATGTTAAAAATTAAACATACCACATTTAAAAACATCTCATTTGATCAGGAAAATAAGCCCAATGATTCTCATCACAATAGCAAAATATTCACTTATAAGAGATTGGACAAAAAAACCATGCAATAAAATATTATATATCAAGAAAAATGAATAAACTTGAACTGTACTTATTAACATATATAAAACCTCAGAGAAGTAAATTTAGGTGAGAAAAAGCACTGAAGTAAGAAAAAAGCACTTCCAACGGGATATAATTTTTCAAAGTTTAAAAAGGCCTTTACGCAATATTTGAAAATATGCCAGGACACTGAATTTATTAAAGCTGGTGGTAGTATTTGAACAGGTTTTCATGACCAACTTCCTCATGTGTCTGTACGTTTGAAATATTGCATAATAAAGAATATTTTTAAATAACCAAAAATCCCCACAAAACTCATACGGATTTTATATTCTTTGTAATATATAGATTTACATTTGAAAATATAAAACAGAAAGATGGCTGGTCCCACAAAGGACCCCAAAGATAAATCTAACAGAAAAGTGACAGATAGTAGGAGATAGTTGCCCCTTATAAGGCTGACAAGCCCTCGAGAGCTATCGTTTGTAATTAGTTGTCCTAGGAGCATTAGCCATCTTTGACCCATGGTTCTGTGTGCTCTTGACCCTTGTGTCTCCCTCGGGTTGTCGTGTGGCCGGTATGAGAAATGGACCTCTGTGAGGTCTTCCCTACTCTACTAGGAGAGGCTGTAGTCAGTGCTTAAAACCTAGTGACCTGGTCACCCAGGGCGGCCTTGCTTTTACAGCAGCCCTCACCCACCACCACCTGTTTATCAGAGGAGGAAGTGTGTGAGGTTCAGGGGAAGCTATGTGTGGCAGGCCTTGCAAGCAGTTGGCTTCTGCTCCTTGTACCACACCTTTCTTCATGAAGACACTTTTCAACATGCCTCTGCAAGCTGAGTTTTGGTAAATTGAGGCGCAAAGTCAATGACTCAGGGCTAGAAGAGTCCATGGTGACCCTGTCACCCAGCTCTCTGTTTAGCAAATGCCATGATCCAAGTCCCTGCATCACATTACCAAGATATCATCAAGTAAACGGACCTGCCCTAGGTCCCAAGAGCTGGTGGATCGTAACAGGGGAGTTTGCCATGGAGATACACAAAACATTTAAAGAGACCAGAGTGGATGCAGGCAGTAGTGCTGGAATGGGGTTAACCATTTAGTATATGGTAGAAGGGTTCATGAGGTTCTAAGCTTAGGGCAGCGGCTATTTTCCACCTGGGACAGGGGTATTTGATAACTGGTGTGCTGTCCTGGTGAGGCTGGTCAAGTGGAGACTTGGCACCCCGCTTTGTACCCTTTCTATACTGGGCATTGCCTGGATTAAAGCTCACCACCCGCTTCCCTATCTCTCTGCCTGCCCCTCTCCATCCACTGTGGCCTGACCTGGCTCCCCCCACGTGGCAGTGCTCCGCCACCTGCGGAGAGGGCATCCAGCAGCGGCAGGTGGTGTGCCGGACCAATGCCAACAGTCTTGGGCAGTGCGAGGGGGACAAGCCAGACACCGTCCAGGTCTGCAGCCTGCCTGCCTGCGGAGGTGAGCCAGATAGAATCCGGGGGAGGGAGAACAGGCAGGCCAAGATCTTCTGGCCTAGACATGAGACCCAGCTTGGCTTGCATTCTGGCTCCCTAGAAATCCCAAATACTAGAGCTGCTTTTCCGTGTTCATAGGAACTCTCCAGAACTCTACAGGGAGGGCTGACATCCGGGAACCCGCGACCCCAGAGAGGCAGTGGATACCACATTCTGGGCCCTACCTCCTGTTAACAAGATATCATCAAGTAAGTGTATCTCTGGGCCCTACCGCCTCCCCAGACCTTCCAGTGGTCATGGTGCCACAAGTGCAGGCCATGCAGTGGAGCAGACCTAGCTTTCATTCTGTCACTGTGACCTTAGCCTCCCAGAGCCTCAGATTCCTCAGCTGTGAGGTGGGGATAATGCTTGTCCTGGTCCCTGGTGCCTTATCTGCGATGCCAAAATGCTGAAAGCTGCAAGTGTTTCCCTTAATTTGGTGCAGACTTATTTGGCAGCAAAATCTGACCAGAACTAATAAGAGATCAGTTATTCTGGTACAGAAACATTGCCATATTTGATTATAAAATGACATCCCAGTCTCTACTGGGGATGTTATTGATATGAATGTACCAGATATTATTTTTCTAACATCGAAAGTTCTGAATTCTGAATCATATCTGGTTCCAAGATTTTTGGATAAACACCTATAGATCTGAGCTGCCTTCATAGGGCTGTGGTGAGAATCAAATGAGATAATGCATGCAATTCTGTCCAGCTGTGAGCTAACAAAAAATAGTTATTTCTCTCTGCCTCATGGTCAGGAGCCCATCAGTTCATTCTTCCACGCACCCAACTATCTGTCCATTCGTCCATCCATTCAACCATCTGTCCATCCATCCATCCATACATCTACCCACCTACCCACCCATCCACCCTGGACCCACACCACCCATCTGTCCACCCATTTATTCAGCCACCCATCTACCCACCCTTCCACCCACCCATCCACCTATCCATCCATCCATTCACCTATCCATCTCCTACCCATCCACCCACCCATCCACCTATCCATCCATCCATCCACCCACCCACCCATCCACCCATCTATTCATCTATTCATCTATCCATTTATCAATTGATCCACCCATCTACCAATAAATATTGACTGAGCACCTATTATGTACCAGGCTAAATGTGTACGTGCCCTTTCTAGATCCTTTTCTCTTTCCCTTCCTCTCCTTCCCAAGGACCAGGGTCTTACAAGATGAATAGCAGAAAGATCAGACCCTAAAACTTGTAGTTAGAGGACCAATTAATTGGCTGTGTGATCTTGTGCAAATCCCTGAACCTCTCTGAGCTCAGTGACGTCATCTGTAAAATAAAGGGGTCTGACTGGATGTCCTCAGAGGATTTTCTGGTTCTAACTCTGCTGCTTCTTCGCTCCTATGCTGAGGCTCAGGCTGTGCAAGTGCCTGGGTTTCCTTTCCTTTTCCTTCCAAGAGCATAGGGTGTTGTTCTGATTCTGGTCCTAGAATTCTGGTGCCATCTAGAGGCCACAAATCTCCCACCTCCATGTTCTGTCTCTATGTGGAGTTAGCACAGAAACACAAACCATTTTTAGATGCTATATTAACCAAAGCAAACAAAACTGGTATAGTGAGCACCCCTCTAATGCGGGAACGTTGTAAATGTTATCTATAATGTTATTATTCATTGGTAAATGTCAGCATTATCCCCATTTTACAGGCGAAGAATCTGAGGGTTGGCGAGATTGACTTGCCCAAGGCCTCACAGCCTCTAAATGGTAGAGCCTTGACTGTAACCTACCTCTGATTGATTCTAAATTTATTGGTGGAGAGCTTAGTGTTCCAGATGTGTGCTGCCTGTGGCAGGAATTTTTATCTGCTTGTCACAAGTGTGAATTACCTTGGCCTTGGCTGGGTGGATCATACTCCTTTGGATTGATCGGGAGGAAGCGAGGGTTCCCACTTCCATCTAGAGCAGGCTTCCCAAGCCCTGCTGCAGAGTAAAGTCACCCAGTGCCCAGACCACACCCAGACCATGCAGTCTTCCTGGATATGGGAGGTGAGCAGCGGCTTTTTGTAAAGTTCCCCAGGTGATGCCAGTTAGCAGCCAAGTCTGCTAACTCTAACTGGGGCACACTCGGAGAGTTTCTGATTCAGGAGCTTTGGATGAACCCTGAGAATTGGCATTTTCGACAAGCTTCGAAGTGATGCTGACGCTGCAGGTTGGGGACCCCGCTTTAAGAACCATTGCTCTAGGGATTTTTGTTCTTCTTCCACATAAAAAGGGCTGTTTCTTAGTCGTGTCTCTCCTGTCAGGCAGCCCTCTGTCTCCCCCTGGGATAAAGCTTTATAGTGAGTCCAGCCAGGGCAGGAGATGAAGGGCCTGCAGCTGGTGGGCTGAGTGGGACGTGGGGGCTGTGCCTTGGTGTCACCTGGCTGATGCTCAGTCCTTGTGTGTGTGTGCAGTGGAGCCCTGCGGGAGACAGGTCCATCTTCTGCCAGATGGAAGTGCTTGACCGCTACTGCTCCATTTCCGGCTACCACCGGCTGTGCTGTGAATCCTGTACCAAGAAGACCTCAGGCCCGGATGCCAGCGCAGACCCCCACCTGGCCTCACCACCACCCTTCTCCACTCCTGGAAGCCCCTTACCAGGACCCAAGGCCCCGCGAGATGCCGTGGAACCTACCGTGGAGCCAACAGGCTCAGCCAATCATCCACATGACCAAGCCACACAGCTCCCAAGACCTCTGGGCACAAGTCCTCCAGTGACCCAGCGCCACTTTGTTCCCCAGAAACTGAGTCCTGAAGCATTCCGAGGCACTTCTGCTAGCACCGCCCAGTGGCTGCCTTGGGGCTGGACCACCAGCACACCTGTGCCGGCTTCAGAGGATAAAGGACAACTCAGGGAAGACCTGAAGCACCCTGGCACAAGCCTTCCTGCCACCTCCCCGGTGACATGAGCCCCTTCTTGCCCATCCCTCCAGTCAAGTTTACACTCTGTGTGCCCCAAGGCCCCTGGTCAGAGGACACACTGCAGGCAGGGGCAAACACAGACTTCCTTTTAAATTATTCACCTTGTTATTCTAGTTTGGGGCTGTTACATGTGTGAGGATGAAAAGATCAGGGAAAGCCTTAACCCGAGATACCTCAGCAAGCAGCCCAGACAGCCAAGCTGACCTTTCAGGGGCTCCTGTCAGTCTCCCCTGCCAGGACTGAGGGCCAGCTAACGCCCCCTCCTCACAGCCACTGGGTCTTACACTTGATCCATTTGGCTGCCTGCTTTTGCCAGAACTTGTGGGACCCCTGTAGAGGCCCTGTCTACCTGGCTTCTCTGCCCAGAGAGGCAAAGCAGGGCTAAGGAAAGTAGGAGGGGCGGTACCCACAGGGCAGGTAATCCAAGAGGAAGAGAGCTGGGGGTGAGTGTGGTGGTGAGGCTTCAGCTGCAGGGCTGGGGTGGGTGGGAGGCAAGTTTATCGCAGGCCCAGCTTTTCGTAGGAAGAACTCAATGCAGCTTCTCCAGCCAAGGCCAAGGAACAGATCCGGCTGTTCTTCATGAGCTGAAGGGCAGTGTAGATGGCCACCTTCACCCCCAAAGACAGCACTTCCTGTTACTTCTGGGGCCTCCAGGTTACAGGTGGGTGTCCCAGCCTCACCCTAGCCCACCCAAGAAGGGGGCTCTGGATACTCTAGAATGATTGTCCTCCTCATCCAGGGATATCCCAACTGGTGCTAGAGCTCTGACCCCAGAAATGGCAACTTTGTCATCACTCCAGGGCATGACGGGAGAGAGTCTGGAAAGGGACTTTGTGGAACACAGAGGAGATGTGATCTTCAGGTCATGCCCTGTCAATCATTGTCCTCTGCCAATGACCACTGGTGCTGGAGTCAGGGGTCTTCCTTCCCCATGTGGCTCAAGCTGGGCCAGAGATTTGTGGTGCTGATTCGGGTGGGTGGGGAGGTCAGGCCTGAGGACCAGAGTCCACTCCTAGCCGGGCCCTGGAGATGACAAGGATGTGAGCCTCTGCCCCATGCTGGGGTGGGTAGGAGCCATTGACCTACAGCACTGTGGTGCCTCGTTAACCCCCTCATTACTTCCAAGGGCCAGTAACTTCCCTAAACCTCTGTCTCCCTGAAAGCCACCTGAGTCCCCAAGATCTTGCCCAGGGACCTTCACTCCGAGTCAGGTGTCTCCCAGACACCTCAGCAGGGGATAGAGGTGCTTGCCAGTTCTTCCTTTCCAGGGGCGAGGGGCTGTTCTGAGCCAAGCAAAGTGGGTGGGCCTGTAAGCACCTGGAGAGGAGAGCCCTGGAGGGGGCTCCCAGGTCCCTCTCCCCCGCTGTCTGCCCCTTCCTGGATGTTGGAGCACACACTGAATCCTTCCCGAGACCCAGCCTGCCTGTGTTAGGGGTGTCAACTCTGTGTCTTTGAGATTCAGACCTTTAAATTTTTATGTATTTATTAACATTGTCCTTGGTGTTTTGTTTTGGACCCCAAAATGTTGTGTTGTGTTTTTCTTTTCTCTTTATTTTAGGGACAGGGACAATGAAGGCACAGCTGTAATGTGCCGGGCTGGGCTGTAGCGAGATGATTGGGGATGGGGACTGGGCAGGGAGAGGCTTAAGCCACAAGAAGACTGGACCCTCAGCCTCCCTGCCTTGGCTTCACTAGCTCTGGGGCTCCTCCGAGCATTGACTTAGGGTGGAGAGGTAAGGATAGGGCTGGGGGCCCCACTCAGGCTTCCGCATGGAGTAGCTGTGTGGCCTTGGGTAAGTCACCATCCATAATTTGGTTCAAAGGGTAGAAGTGCCTGGGAGAGAGTTTGGGGATCTGCACAGCAAAGAATGTTCTAATTAGCAAAATGATTCTCACGTGTAAGGGGTGACTTCCTTGGAAGGTGTTAAGCACTCTTTCCCTGGAAAGGTCCAAATGGAATGTTGATGCTGGACAGGCAATGGAAGAAATGTGATGCATCTTATTTAATGGGAGGGCTCACATGAAACTGAAATGTGCTATGCAATTTAAAAATACCCATCCACACTTCACTGCCGCCCGGCTGTCAGACATCATTAATCCATCACTGAGTGTATGGCTTCTCCCTAACATTTGTGAGGCCCAGAAGAAGGGCACAGAGAACCCCTCCGGGAACCTCACATGGCTGTGGGGCAATCTGGCCTTCAAGTCCAAGCTTCATTTACAGCCCTCTGTGAACAGCCCCTCCTTAGGAATGACTCCTTTTAAATAGCTACCACTTGGGCCTAGAGGTGCACACATGGTCACCCAGTTATGCCTTAGGAGGACTGACTGACTAGGGAGATGCTAGCATAGGCACTAGAATTGCACTCAGGACCGTTCAGGCATGGAATTCTGTGGGCCAGGTACCCAGAGGGTGACCCACAAAGAGGGAGATCATAGGCCCCAGGTGGACACACGCCCTTGACACAGTGCATTTCTTATGATGGTAGGTAGCGCGGGCAGAGTGGGACCTCTGAGAGCCCAGCACCCCAGCTCTAACAGCCATCCTGACAGATCGCATAGGTCAGGGATAACATGTACTGTGTGCCAGGCACTGTGCTATGCCCTTCACCTAATATCTCACTAAATCGTTACCACAACTCCATGGAGTTGGTGCTATTATTATCTCCATTTCATAGACATCCTGAGGCGCAAGAGGTTGCGTCACTTTCCTAAAGTCACACAGCTAGCAAAAGGTAGAGACAATCTCTATGTAGGCAGCTGAGGGGAGATCACGTAGTTAACAAAACATACCTGGAATTCTGTATGCAGGACAGCCTCTGTTATTCATTAAGTGACAGTATTTGCAAAAAGAAAAGGAAGGGCTTGAGATTCCTAGTATTGAAGTAAGAGCCCAGATAATCCACTGATTGATTAACCTAATGCGTTGGCTGGGAACAGTTCTCATATAAAAGCAGAAGCCAAGGCTCAGAGTAATGAAGTAACTACAGAAGGTCACACAGTGAATGGTCAAGTCTGGCTCTAAAATCACAATAAGATAGCACTTCACACCCACGAGGATGGCTATAATTTTTAAAAGACAGATAATCAGTAGTAATGTAAAATGATACAGTTGCTTTGGTAAACAGTACAGCCATCCTGCAAAAGTTAAGCATAGTGTTATCATATGACTCAGCAATTCCACTCCTAGGTAGATACCCCAAAGAATTGAAAACATAGATCCACACAGAAATTGACACATAAATGTTCACAGCAGCACTATTCACAAAGGAAAAGGTAGAAACAACCCAAATGTCCATCAGCTGATGAATGGATACACAAAATGTGATATGTCCATACAGTGAAATATTATCTGGTCATAAAAAGAGTGAAATACTGATACATACTACAACATGGATGAACCTTAAAAACACTATGCTAAATGAAAGAAGCCAGTCACACACACACACACACACACACACACACACACACACTATGATTCCTTTTATGAAATGGCCAGAATGGGCAAATCCATAGAGACAGAAAATAGTTCAGTGGTTGCATAGGGCAGGGGTAGCTTTGAGGTAAATGGAAAGTGATTAATGGGCATAGAAACCTTCTGCAGACCTATTACAAAAGATTCCTCATGGGTATAGGAGTTTCTTTTTGAGTGATGAAAATGTTCTAGAATTAATTGTTGTACAACTCTGTGAATACTAAAAATCATTGAATATTTTAAACAGGTGGATTTTACGGTTTGTGAATTAGATCTCAATGAAACATATTAAAAATTAATGGAGGAAACTGGGTATGAGATGTGGGAACTCTGTACTATTTTCATATTTTTTCTGTAAACCTAAAACAGTTCTAAAATTAAAGTTTATTTTTAAAAACTTAAAGAGAACAGACCTGGTCGACTTACTGGCTTTCCAGGAAACAGTCTTCTCCCACCCATCTGTCCCAAGGAAACAAAGAGAATATAAACCAGCAACACTCTTAGTTCTCAAGCTAAAGTTCAGAAGGGAGGGGGCACACATGGGTCCATGTAAGCAAACAAGAGAATCAAGAACCCATAGTTCGTGCATATAGGAGGCTTGGCTAGAATTGTTCCAGATCCAACGTAAGTGAAAGCAAAAGAAACTGATGTTGTACCTATGCAAAAATTTTACAGAAAAAAAAAAGGAGGAAGGAATCAAGGAAGAAGAGGGAGACAGGAAGAATAGGGTGCAAAGGAAAGATGAAGTATACATTCTGGAAGAAGATCCCCAGGAATAGAAGAAAATATTAGATAAGAAATATTTTTGCATTCTTGAATTAAAGACAACTCAAATTCTTTGAAACAGGAGTTTGAAGTTGAGACAAGGTAGTAGAATGAGATGAGAGAAGGTTGTGGGACTAAGAAAAGAAATGAAGCATAAAAATAATGCCACTGCAGAGTTCATAAATATAGTAGAGTAATATTAAGGTATAGTTGACATGATAGGAAACCAAAGCAGGAAACTGGAGATAGATTTGAGAAATATCACACAGCATGCAGAAGTAAGTAACCCAACATGCAGTAGAGGTGATCTCTAAGACCATCCTATGAACCCAGGAATAGGATGTATTTGCAAGCAATTTGACCTTGGATAAATAACCTCTCTTCTGAACTCTTTGTCTATAAAATTGTGCTGATAACAATATCTAACACATGGAGTTATTATGGGTGTGCAGGGTCAAGAGGGTGGGCTCTGCCCACTCAAGCTGCCAGGATTGAATCCTGAGTCTGCTTATTATTTATAAGACCTTGAGCAAGTTACTTCTTTTTTCAGCTTCTTATCTGCAAAATTGTCATAACAACAGTATCTGCCTCAGGTTCTAGTGTGGATTAAACACTTAAGAATTGGAGGGTACTTCTTAACATAACTTAATGAATATATGAATAGTTGTTCAGTTTATATACATTTGATATGTAAATAGTCAATTCATGCTTAATGTTGAAAACAGCTATTTCCATTAAATAATTTTAAAATGCCCACTATCATCATTATTACTTAACATTGTTTTCTGAAGGTATTAGCTAATGCAATCAGACAAGAAAAATTTAAAAGGTATAAATATTTGAAAGGAGGTACGGTCTGATTGAGACGTATAAAAGAGTTTTGACACGGGCAAAATTAGATAGCCAGGGGAAGAAGGAAAGACTTGATCTCTGTGGCTCTGAGACCAGAGTTAAGGTTTGAGCAGCCAGGAAAGGAAACGAGTTTCCTGTTACTATAGTTATCTAAGCTGAGGTTGGACACCGTGTTGCAGGGCTGCAATGAGGGTCTCCCATGGGCTGGGAAGTGTGCTAGGGAGTTTCTGAGGGATTGCACAACAGTGGGATTCTAAGGTTCTTGCAGTGAGGTTAGAACTTCCCCTGTCTTCGTTGAAATGAGTCTCCAGCCTTTTCTCATTCATTTAAGTAGAGTGCGTGTGTGTGGTGGAGAGAGGGGTGATTGTTGAGCCAGCAAACTGTGCAGGGAGACACTAACCCCCACGTGTGTCCTTAAGCCCAGAGTCTCGGGGTGGCTTGCTCATCTGCAATTTATGCTAGTCACCATTTCTCACAGTGTGGTAAATATACATACTCTGGTGGTACAATAGATGAACTTAGGTGGTGCATGAAGAAACAATTTAATTTTGATACATTTGTATTTATTTTCATGTGTATGAGACTTTTATAAATCAAAACTATGATGCCATGGATATTATTGAAAGGGAAAATCTGTCTTCATGCTTCAGGAAGAGAAGCAGAGGGTAAGGAGAGGAGAAATTCCAGGGCCTGGAGCCAGAGAAAACTTAGGAGTGACCCAAACATGGCTATGGCATCCTAACACCCAGCAGAAGTCAAATGGGGACCAAGCCGCTGCAGACAGGCAGTGATGCTAAGCAGAACATACTCTGCAAAGCCAGACAGATTTATAGCCCGTAGCCCAGTAACTAGCCCAGCCTCCAGTCTGCACAGAATCAAAGGGGCACAGATAGCGAGTACAGGTGACAGGAAGGCAGGCCTGACACTACCCGCATTTCCAGGAAGGCCAGCGACAACTCTGACAAGTGCTTTGTGAGATGTCTGGATCCCTCAAATAATCTCTGGTGACTGTCCCCATGAGGACTAGTAATAACTCCCTTCAGACATGGGAAGAGGATGCAGCCCCGTTGGGGAACTTTAAAAAGGGCCAGGGTGTCAGAGCAGACTCTGTCTTGCTACACATCTAAGTAGTAGAGGAAGAGGAACCAGGAGGAAGAGTGGGTGACAGGCTGGAAACGAGAGGTTTACTTCTCCGTCTGGAGACAAGTGGTCCTTGGAATATGGCAAGCAAGATGGCAGTATGGCAGAAAGACATCACTGACTGAGGAGCCCGCAGCCCTGGGTTTGAATCCACTATTTATCGGCGGTGTGAACTTTGACATGTCCCTGTGAAAGTGGATAATTATTCCTACCTTATAGAGTTCCTTGAGCATGAATGAGGTCAGAGCACCCTATACAACCAGAGCTCGGCCAGCCATGCTTTTGCAGCACAGCAGCTTCCCATTTGCATGTCATAGTGTTTATTTCCACAATGGTTTCATGTCCACATGGTTCCACGCAGTTGCTTTAGCTTTCTTTCCCTTGAGAGATTGTAAGGCTGCTGAGAAAAATCTGTTCAAAATCTGTCCTCAAAATATACGGGTAAGAAGCCAGACCCAGAACATGTCACCTTTAAGCACAATGGCAAAGGGTACAAAGGCCGGGGCATGACACATGCATTTTGTGGGGAGTTGCAAAAGCAAAGACAAGATAAAAAAGGCAAAATAAATAAATTTGAATGAGTGGTCTAATGAATTTTGACGAGAGGTTCTCTCTATGGAATAAGAAAAATGTGAGAATCTGCAGTTGGAAATATTAATCTCCTGGCACTGTTTCCTGAAAAATTAAAGGTGAGGTAGAAGGATTACCTAAAGAGTCAGAGTTTTTATGCCAGTTGTGTAATTTATTTTGGAAGTAGATATCTTCTAGATAGTTTACTGTGTGGATTTTAAAAAATTATTTGTAGTGGAGGAGGGATAAACTCTCATAACCATAATTGCCAAGGGACAAGGACTCAGTGCCATAAAAAGACCTTCTGTTCAGTTCAGCCCCTTGAGGTTGGACAAGCCAATGTGGGGCTGGAGACTTTGAGAAGAGAGTCTGGAGGAGGCCCAATTGCCGCATTGATAAAAAAAAGTGTGGGAGAAATTCTGATACATGCTATAACATGGATGAGCCTTGAGGGTATTATTATGCTAAGGGAAATAAGCCAGACACAAAACAACAAATATATATATGCGATTCCTTTTATATGATGTATCTTGAGTAGTCAGAGTCAGAGAGACAGAAATAGAATGGTGGTTGCCAGAGACTCAGAAGAGAGGGGCTTGGGGAGTTATTGGTTAATGGGCATAGAGTTCCAGTTTTGCAAGATTAGAGAGTTTCTGGAGATGAATGGAAGTGATAGTTGCACAATAATGTGAATGTACTTATTGCCACTAAATTGTACATTTAAAAATGGTCAAAATGGTGAATTTTGTGTGATGTCTATTTTACCATGATAAAAAAAATTGGAAAAAAATAAATGTAGGCTTTCTGGGGGCACACTGTTGGCAGAGGCGAGGACAGGGAAGGAGAAAGCAAGCAAGATGGCAAGGGGCATAGTTGTTATCCGAGAGGCTGCCACCAGGGAAACATCCCCAGTGGAGGGTGGCCAAGGACTTCAAAAAACGAGGTGATTTAATACTGACTGTGAGCTGTTTGCTGGATTCACGGCAAATCCCCATCCAGCCCCTGATCTTGACTGAAGCCTACTGCCTGCAAAGGTTTGTGTGAGTGGGGCATTCAGGAAAACCTGGAGGGAGGAAGTCCATCTGAATTGATGTGAAGTGGAGCAGTGCTGAAAGTATGGAATGGAGCTACAATCCGTGGACTGAACTCAGTAGAATTACGAGCTCAGAGCCACAGGTGACCATGATATTATAAATCATCAGTGCCTCCCTCTTTCAGGAAATTTGTAGAACTCTCAAGAAAAATATTGGACTTCCCAGAGGGTCAAGGCCATCTTCTTTAGATCTTAAAGGATAGAGACACCCTCAATGCATCTGGGTCACATTTATGTAATGTCCCTTTCCTCCCTGATCTTGCCAATCATCATTTTGCTAACCCTTATGTTTTTCAGAAATGTAACATCACCTTTTGGTGAGGGTTGCTGTTTGTAACAGTACGTGGGATCCTAGAACCAGACGTATGGGGTTTGGATCTGGGCTCTGCCACTTACTACGTGGCCCCTTTCTGAGCCTCAGTTTGTTTCTCTATAAAATGGGAGTGATAACATTAATATTCTTTCATAGAGCTTTTGGGAGAATCAAATATAGCACCACAAAGTATGTAGAACAATTCACATAGTGTTTGAAGATAGAGCGAAGAAATAAAATGGAGTTATTATAGTCAGGCTGCTAAATTATTAAAATTAAGTAGGCTGAGGCATGAGGAAACAATTACTCTTGTTTTAACTGACTATGAGAACTTAAACTTTTGAACTTTCTGGTCCTGCGTCAATATCTGGATGTGAATCAGTGAGTTGTGTGTTAATGCCTGGACATACATCAAGTCTTTAGTTAACCATCTCAGTGACCTCAAGAAGTAAATGTTCCATTGACCACATCTGATGAATACCATTTTGGACCAATCCAAAGCCTAAGGACGCAGAACTGAATGTGGTTTTTACTATGAGAACCCTCAGCTTTTCTTTCTCCTTAGGAACACTCTGGGTATGGCTTAGTTGTGTTTCCAGTTTGCAAACTCTAAGACCCTTGAGTAAATCTTTGTCATGTATTTCTAGCCAAAGCCTCCTGACTCTCTCGAGTCAGTTAAGGCGTTTGTCATTAGCTATTACTGAAGTCCCTGTCCCAGTGCTTAGTAGGAACTCAAGAATTGGTATTGATTATTATTTTAAGGAGGCTTATGTGTTCCTGACCTCTGCTCTAACCTACCCAGAATGCTATGTGTCTTGGCACAAGTAAGGGCAGAGCCCCTTCCTCAGGCCACCCCAACCACAATCTTCTCTTCAGTTCCCTGGAACATAAAAGAACCAGATGAGCCCCACATGGAGGGTGGCACTTGGGCATTTTCCAAGGCAGTGGGAGTGGTTCTGTGCAGCTCATCCCCTCTCCAGGAACTAACAATCCAAGCACAGACCTACTGCATCGGAGGTGGAATTGTCCTCTTAGAGGGAAGATGGCATTTTAATAGACTCTATGTGATGGGATAGTACATATTGCTGTTGAGGAGATAGGGGTGGAAGCAACTTTGAACTCCCTTGAGCAAGGTGGGCAAGGAGGCGCTGTGTCCTCAGCACTCTGCCATTGGCTTTGACGCTTTCTCTTCTGTGTCCTGGCTCGAATGCATCCGGAGAACTTGTGCTTTCCCGATATGCCTGGAAGGAGGGAGACACAACTGGAGGAGAGTTGAGGAGGGCCTGGGTCCCTACCTGGGAGGGGCCCAGAAGACCTGGGTGGACCCGTCTCCCCAGAAGGCTCTGGGTGAATGTGCAAGAGCAGAGGAGAGGTGTGAAAACCTCAGTCAACCCACCTTCTGCTCTTGGCTCTGGTGAGTGGGAGGAGCCAACTCCCTCCTCTGAGCCTCACCACCACCCTCTTCTTTCTACATTCAGGTAACAAATAGCTATGAAGTACCTATCCTATGCAGGCACTCCACTGGCCACTCCGGACACTTTACAGTCTAGTGTGGCAGAATGATGTACGTGGTGGATACCTGTCTTCTCTCCCCTCCATCTCTACGCCCTTCCCCCTGCCCTGGTCTAAGGCACCAGGGTGACTGCAGCAGCGTCCCCCCCTCATCTCCTTCATCCTCTCCTGGCCCCCCCAAGAGTCCATTCTCCACACGGAAGCCAAAGGGGTATTGCCACACCCTGCTTGTAACCGTCCAGTGTGACCCCATGCACTCTGCATGAGGCCACGCGCTTAGCCTTTCAAACAGGCCAGCCCTGCCCGCTCTTCTCAACTCACTCCTTATCACTGTACCCAACCCACAAACTTCCGGTCACACTGGCCTGTTCTTTCACCAGCACACCAGGCAGGTGGGAGCCTTGCAGGGCTGAATCCTTCCTGTCATAGCCCAAGGAGTGCTCGCCCTATCTTGCCAATCCCATTGCATCACCCTGCGTTATTTTTCTGACAGCACCTATCCCCCTCCAATGATTGTATTGGTTGTCTGCACTCCTCCTCCCTAGGATGTAAGCTCCATGACAGCAGGAAATGGTCTGAATTCTTCTGCAGTGATTCCCAGAGCCTAGCACGTAGGTGCTGAATAAGTTTCTGTTGAATAAATGAATGAGTGAATGGATGAATGGATGAAATGAGTAGCTTCCTTAGGCAGAGACCTGTCTCCAAGGAGCCTTGAATTTGCTGAGGAATCCAGCCAGGATGGGTCTCGGTGAGCCCCAGTGACCTGCTGCATGGACTCTTACCTGGTTTTTCGCTTTTTAGTAGAGACGGTGTCTTCGTCTTCTTGGATTGGCTGTAACCATCAAAAAGAAGAGAGGTCCCAGAAAGGTCAGGCTGGAGCATACCACAGCAAAGTGGCAGGATGGGCAGGGAGGTGAGGAAGGTGCTCCAGGGAGAGGCAGAAGCTGACCTTCCTAGAGAACCAGCAAGTGTTTGTCTGTGGCTGGCCCCACCCCAAGCAGGACCCTGACAACTGTGACTCTTTTGCCTGCTTTGGCCACAGGGAACCAAGGCCCTCCTGTCCCAGAAGCTGTAAGGGAAGCCACTGTACTGGCCCTCTGCCAGGTCCTCTTTTGGCCTCCTGCTTCCTAGCAGACAAGAAGACTTCCCCTGTGAAGGGAGAAGACAAGACCCTGCGTCCCTAATGAATTACTTACAAGCACGAATAATTTTCATAAATTACCTGATATTAGCTTTACACTTCAGCAAGGCTTTTAATGCACCTGATGCAATTTTTCTCCCTACAACTTTGAGAGAGGGGCTTTTGAAGGTGAAACTGAGGTTCACATATGGGAGGTGGCGTAATCAAGGTCACAGTGAAGCCTCCCTTCCTCCTGTACCTCCTCTGGCCTTCCAAAGCGAAAAATAACAGCAAGAACCAAGTACAAGGCCAGAGCAAGCACCCAGCCCTTCAATAAATCTAAGATAAATACAAGCACCCTGCCCCCTTATTGCCAAGCCCACCGTGCTCCAACCACCCTAAAACTTAACATCCCCTAAAGTGTACATATTCCTGACTTCCATTCCTGACTCCCCACCCTCTCCTTTGCTCGTTCAAATTCTGTCCCCCACAGTCATGTTCTCCAAGCTATCAGAAATACTTGGGAGATCATTAAAAATATATATCCCATGCCTGCCCCAACCCCACCCTACTTGCCGTCTTGGACTTTAAGAATTTGCTCTTTCAACAAGTTCCTTATAAATCTGAGTAATGCTGGGCTTGTTAGTCAGGCCCAAGCCTGATCCCAGCTCCTCTGCTGTCCAGCCAGGTGACTTTGGGTCATTCGGCTGTTTCTGAGCCTCAATTTTCTCATCTGTAAGATGGAGGTGATACTGCCTCTGTGGATGGTTGTATGGATGGAAATATGTAAAGCACCCAGCGGTGTCAGGCAGACATAGCGGGCACACAATATTGCAAGTTCTGGTGCTGACTGTCAGGCCTCACTCACCTGCTTTCTGAAGCCTTCCCTCACCTTTCCTCTCCACAACTGGGAATGCATCTCTTTCTCTCTAGTCATCCAGGACCCTAAATACTGACATAAAGGTACTGCTGCCTGCCTTGTGTTAGCATTCCTTCTCTACTTGTGTCTTCCCAAAGATCAAGAGCTTCTGCAGGGCTAGCTATGGCTTCTTCAGCCCTGACACAGGTCACCCCTCAGGCATCCCCACATCTGGCAGCCAGAGTCTAGTCTGGCAGAGTAGGCCTTTGAGGAGCGCGAGTAGCACTGGCGGGTCCCAGGAGAGGGCTGACCTCTTCCTCCAGATCAGGCTCAGTCAGCCAAGGCTCTGACCAGCACCAGCCTCCTTTCTCTGGACCCCACTAGCCTCACCTGGAAGGACAGGTACTAAACATGAAGTAGCCGTTCTGGGAAAAGAGGGGCAGGTGAAGAGTGTGAAGCCCACCTGTAGGGTGGCTGTTCCCTTTCTTGCGGTGGTTCCTGGACTTCCTGGAGCTGGTTCAAGAGTTGTTCTGTTGGGATGGAGTCTAGAGTCTGGGGAAGAAGCTGAGCCACTGCTGTCTGCAGGAGCCCTAGTGCCAAGTTCTTCTCTGTAAGCACAGCCAGGGGACAGAGTCCTTAGGGGCATGACTCTAGCCCCCATCCTGTCCCTAAATGGGACAGTCAGGAAGCAAGACCTTCAGCTTTTCTGCTCAACTGTGGCCCGGGGCAGTTTTCTCTAATTATGTCACATTCTGCCCACAGGGCCCCACAGGGACACCCCACTTCCCTCCTTGTGCCTTGTTCTTGGCTTACCTGCCTTCCACGTCCCGGGTCCTCTCTGGGAACCTGTAGGAGGCCCACTCCCTTTTTCTCCCCCTTCATTCTCCCCATCAGGAAGCCTTCTCCAATCAGCTCTCTGGCTCTCATCACTCCTCACCCTCCCACTTAGACATACCCTCTACCTACTGTCTCAGTGTATGTATGGATGTCCATTCGTGTGTTCACGTGCATATACCTGTGTGTCCTTATGTGTGTGTATTTGCATCTATGCGTACGTGCATTTCCCACGGTAGTGGGTGAGAGGCTGTGTCTGCTAAGTCCCTCCCAGGTGCTGAGACTTGTGGTCAGTATGGAGAAAGGGTCCCCTCTGAGGAGTGGGGTCATGGAAATCTGCTGAGAAATGGGAAGAGGGAGCAGCAATGTTGTCCGGCTGGAGAAGGTTTGTTTGGGCTTCAAAAAAGGAGAAGAGGCCCAGGCAGAAGGCCCAGGCCCTGGGATGGGAGCTGAGTGACATGAGCGTACTGTAGAACCAGAAGACAGGGCCCTCAGCAGCCTCCATTCAGAAGACCTGGGCACAAGGCTGTGTCTCACCCTTTGGGGGGCGTAGAGTAGCCAGAACTGGATGGCATTCAAAGAGTCTGTCTGCAAGATTTGACATAGAAGTTCCAAGATCTGTGGGCAGGAAGACAGGCCTGGGTCAGTGTGCTGGACGGCATGTTCCGGCTGGCAGCACAAGTGCCTGCCCCCGCAGAGTGGGATCCCAGAGCCACATGCTTGGCTGAACTGGTACCCATGATGGTTCCTGGCTCTTTGCTGTGTGAGGCTTGGCATTTTACAGAGGGCTTTCTCTCCCAACAGCCCTGGAGGAAGATTTTTAACCCCCTTAAGGGACAGGTGAGGAATCCAAGGCCTTGAGAGAGGAGGACCCCTAGCGGGAGATTGTGGCAGAACCAACCCTCAAAATCAGAGGCTCTTGTATCCCCAAAGTCCCTCACTGGGAAGGCAGTCAGAGCTGGCCAGTCAGCTCCTCAAAGATGCAGTGAGTCCTGAATGCCCTAGTCCTTGGTGGGGGATTTCGGGGACCCCAGGGGCCTCCCCACCCTGAAGTTCCCACGTTCAGAGTCTGGAGATGTTAGCAAAGAGGTGGGCTGATCTCGGGCAGCCTGAGGGTTGGGGCTGGCTGGTTCTGCAAACTGCCCAGCTCCGGGCTCCTTACAGCTGGACAGCATGCCTGCTTTGCTCCCAGCCGCATCCTCGGCCTCTGCCACCTTTGCTGCTTCAGGGCCCTTTCCCCACTGCATTCTCCAGTCAAGGATCATTGGACAAAGATCCAGCTCTGTCTTGGATGGGCTATGGGGATTCCCTAGGCCAGGATGCTGATGGCGGCTGTGTCTATGGTTGGCTGGAGTTGGAGCCCTCGATGGGGAGTAGAGCACCGGGTATCCTACGAAAGTGGGGTTCTTTCTTTCAGGAGACCCCACTTGAACCAGTGGAGGTCAGAGCGGGGGCCTGGGCTTGGCCTCTCCCAGGCCTATGCCCAGCCTCACCCCCAGGTGCCCGCCCACTACGGTGACCCCACCTCCACTCTCCCCAGGGTCCTTCTCCACTCCTGGCATCCAACTTACCTGCCCTGTGCCCCCTCCCCACGGAACCCGAGAACCTATTTCCAGGCAAGGTGAGGCCGCCCTATGGTGGAGAAAGTACTGTGTTCTAGTCCTGGCTATGCTGCTCCCTCTCTGGAGACCTGGGATACAGAACATCGCCTGGAAGGGCCTCAGCCTATCCCATCTGTGGAATGGGAGTCTTAGGCCCTGTCTGCTCTATTCACTTCACTGAACTGTTGTGAGGCACCAAAGGCTTAAAAGCACTGGTCACAGGGGAGGATGTCAAGATGCTGGCTCATTGTTTGGCTTTTTTTCTAGAGAACACATGCACATTTTAACAGGGACTTTCAATGCCTTAACCCACTGGAACGAGTCATGGACTCATCTCAGGCCTTTGACGAGGAAACTTGAACATGGAGGTGGTGGGTGTTGTGCTTTGTTGTAGCATAGACCAAACCCCTCTTGGAGTATGGGGTCACCAGACTGGGACCAGCCTTGTAGACTGTAGGGTACAGCATACTGGGGTATGGTCTGAGGACATACTAGGCAAGAGCTTCCTCTCCATGCCTCTCACTGCTGAGCTCCCTTTAACTCACCAAGTGCCACAGCTGGAACAGACCTTTGTGATAATGTGATAATGCTCCCAATTTGGCCACGTCATGGAACTAAGACCCCAAGAGGCAAAAGGACTTAACCAAGTGGGAAAGGCTTACACAGAAACCTGGAGGCAGCAGGGGCTTAGAATTCAGGCTCCTGTCTTCCAGATCTGGGGATTTTGAGTCTTACAGTCTTAGGTGCAAGTATCCCTGTGAGAGGCCACACTTCACAGCCATTTATAAGAGTCCTTGTTGGGACTGCTGTGAGCCTGGGAGCAGTACCACCCTGGTCTCTGCCCTCAGACCAGGGCCTCAATAGGGCCGCAGCCCCAGGCCTTCCCAAGGTCTCACCAGCAGCTCCTGGTCCTGCAAGATGGAGGTCTGGACTCCTCCATCTCTGTTAGAAGGGGAGTTCCGTTGGCCCTGGCGGGAGATGCGGCGGCCCAGGGCTCCTGCGGAAGCTGGGATGAGCCTCCCCGTCTCCGCCGAGTACTTTGCCCCTGCTCCCGCTGAGGCTCCTCTTTCTGCTGGGAGAAAAGTAGCCAGACTCTCCAGGCAAGGAGAGAGATGGGGGAGATAGAAGAGATGGGGAAGATGGGAGAGATGGTGGTAGCGGGGGCCAGTGGAGGGGGGAGGCAGAGGTGGGCGGGGAGAGGAGGGAGAAGGCAGCCGGAAGAGAAGAAAGAGGCTGGGTCACATCTCCAGGGCACCCATCGCCTCCCCTCCTGGAATCACAGCATTGCAGGGACCCGGGATGTCCACAGGCCAGCCCCACCCTGTCCTTAGACCTCTCCCCCCAGCGGGGGCCTCTTCCAATAAAGCCAAAGCTCTTACTTCTGGAACTTAGTTGAATGCTGGCCACATACTTCCTCCTCGGGCAGACCCTCCCTGCTGCCTCAAACCCTAGCCCATCAGAGACTTAAAAACAGTATCCTGTGGCAAGGCCCCGACAACCCACCTTAATTTTTAGCTCCGCTGCACCCAGGTCTGACCCCCACAGCTTGGCATCCTTTCTTAGTCCTGTGAAACCCTCTCCTAAGCCAAGTCCGTGGGTCCAAGGTCTGTGGTCTCCAGCCCCTACAACTCCAGTTAAGACTGGTAGTATCCTTCCCAATCTAAAAATAAGAAAACTGAGACCCAGAAGGTTTAGCTGAGTTGCCCTGAGCACCACAATGAGTTAGCTGCAGAACAGGGACAAGAACTCTGCTGACCAATACAAGGGCAGGATGGGACTCCGCCACAAAAAGCCAGGCCTGTCTTGGGCCCAGTTCCACTACCTTCAAGCTGCCTCCCACTTGTCTTTCGTGGTTTGTCAGCAAATAGCACCTGCGAGGCCACCCCATCCTTTTTAAAAACCATCGGCGATTCTCTAACTCTTTGTGAGATTAGACACCACATTGGGTTCAGAAATGACAATGAGCTGGCCTTGCCCACATTCTACATTGGCCTCGTCCCACCTTCTACCCCATTGCTGCCCACCGTACCCTGCCCTGTAGTCCTCTGCTTTCTAGAGATGTCCTGCGTTCTAGCTTCTGAGTTTTTGTGCTGCAGGCACTGGGGTGCCTCCCCTCTTCACTTCTATACTAGTATCTTTCTTGGATTTCTCCACCTGGGTGTGTTCTCTGCCCCTCTGAGGCCTCACTGTGGCCCTCTCCCTTCGCCGGTATCCGTCAGCCCCTCCTCCCCAGTGCCGACAGCATCGCCTCCATAAAGGCTCGCTCTTTTGCTGGTCAGGTTGAACCGACCCGAAAGGGATATCCTTACAAAGGGATGGATCCATTTCATCTCTTCCCAGACAGCTCCTTTGTTCTGCACTCACCTCCTTGTTCTTCGGCTCATTCTCCTTGGTGAGGACGACCACCCGGGAAGCCAGATCTTTCAACTCCTTCTTCCAGGCCTCTGTGAGGAGGAGACAAGAGACCGCTAACTGATGTCTGGAGCCTCCTCCTTGCCCTCTCTTTGGCACCAGGTGTCCAGAGGGCTGTAAATGGAAGAGCCTCCTCTCCCCCAGCCTTCCACCCATATCTTAAAGAGAAAGGGGGAGGTGGTGCCCTTGGGAGAAGGATTAGGTGTCACACCATTGGTGGGTGGGAAAGTAGGTATGGAGGAGCTGATGATGTCCTGGTCTGTGGCCTTACTGGGAGACGCTGGGAACATTTGGCTATGTGTGCCAAGATGCGAGTGGCTTAATCTTGCTTTGCCTCTTTTAGGAAATTGAAGCCAGGGCTGTGATTCAGTGGATATGCGGGGCCGGTTATTAAAATATTGAACTACTCCTAAAGAGGTTGTTACAGGCACTAAGCAAGTGTTCTGTCCCAGCCCCTCCCCCAAATACTCCCCCACCACCCACCCACCCAAGGAAAGGGCAGAACAGAGGCCTCTGGAATACTGATGCTGTGCCATCTATGGCTGATTGTTCTGATGGCTGGTGCCTGAACATAAGTACTAAATATTTCCAATATTATTCCTTTATAGCTGTAAGTCACATGACAATTGCCCAAATCTGTGTATCCTCTGCTTGTTATGACTCCTCAAACACCTCAAATCCAAGCAGGACACATTTCTGAGGATCTGTGGGGTGGGGCAAAGTGCAGTTGCAGATGCTCAAGGAAATGAAGAAAAATCGAAATACTTACCAGATCCCACCAATCTATGACCAAAGGCTCATTCCTTCTCAGGCACCCGCCCCAGTGGGGTGGCCCTTGGAGAGAGGGGTAACCCCAAGGCAGAGGGTCTATGGCTCAAGTACTCACCAGAAGAAAGCTGGGGGTCTCGATTGGACTGTGGGTCTCCAATGGGGACAGAGATGGTGGGCATCCCCCTCAGATAGTGGGGTGAAAGTGCAGTTTGAAGTAAGGGGGCCAGAGAGAACTCGTCCCTGACAACACAGACGGGCTTCCCGGTGAGATCTGTGAAGGGTAGAGGCTGTGGGAAGGGGTCATGGCTGGACCCCAAGACCTCTAGGAGGCCAGGAAGAGGCTGGTGGACAGGGAGAGCACTGGCTCCACTTCTTCCAGTAACCACAGTTCATAGATTCATTAGAGCCCGAGGGCTTCTGTGACCACCCAGACCTTACCCCTGGGGACACTTAGAATGGACTGCAAAGGGAAGTGCTCGGGGTCATGCAGTGAGTCAGGCTTCCAGAGATTCTAGTCCTAGGTCTTTTTGGCTTTCTACAACAAAGCAGTGATTGCAGGTGTGAGCATACAGAAGTAAGCAGGCAGAGGGGCACCTGGGGATAATAAGCCATAGTCTGTGACAAGAGGGACTTGGGCTCAAACCACAGGGAACCACATCTAGCTAGACCTTCCGGATAAAACATCTTGCCATCTGTCAGCCTGTCCAGGGCTGAATGCAGGGCAGCCTGGAGGGGGTGGCAGGCAGTTTACACTTGAGGACCCTTCTGGCCTAAGGTCTGTGTGACATTATATTATTGGATAGTCAAGCTTTAAGGACAGCCTGGTTAGTACTTAACATCGTCGCTCATTCTTTCCTTCCTAAAATACTTTCCTTCTGGTGCCAAGACCCGTCACTCTCCTGGCTCCTTCTAGCCTCACCAGCCACGCTTCGTGTCCTCGCTGCTTACGCCTCATCTCAACCTCTTAGCCTTGGAGTTCTGGAGCTCAGTCTCCAGGTTCTCCTCTCCTGTATCTACACAGTCTCCCAGATAATCCCATGCAGGCATGCCACTTCCAACACCATTCCTCCTTGAATCACTCTCACATTTGCATTTCTTCCCTGAACTCCACACCCAATTGCCTACCTCTACCTGGATGCCACATTTTTGCGTCTCCCAGGTCCCAGACCAATCTCCTTCCCGACCCTCCACTTGCCCCTCTGAAGTTTTCTTTGTCACAGCCAGTGAAACTCTAGTTTTCCAGTTTACTCAGGCCAAAAACCTGGGAGTCAACCTTGATCTTCTCTTCCTCTCACACCCCATTTTTGATCATTGAACAAATTCCATTGCCTCTCGAGAAGGGCCACTCACTCTTCCACTGCTACCTCCCTGGTATAAGCTATCACCTAGACAGAGGTGCACAGATCACTTCTGCCACCTTGTCGTTAACTTTCCAAGAGTTCCCACCTGACTCAGTGAGATGGTTTAGGATGACTACAGTGTCCTCTAAGGCCCATGTGATTGGGGTCCCCATTGCCCTCTGCTGCATCTCCTTTCTCCTCCTTCTTCCTCTGCTCCAGCCACATTGGCCTCCGTGCTGTTCCTCCAACAGAGCCAAGATGCTCGCCTCAGGGCCTTTATACTTGCTGGTTCCTTTGCTAGGACATTGTTCCCTTGATATCCACATGGTTGTTTCATGCCCTCTTTCCTTTAGTTCTTTGCTCAAATGTAATGCTATTGACCAGCTCTCCCCTCTATAGACTTAGCACTTACCACACTCTTGACATCTTAGCTATTTCCTATCCTTCCCTACCAGAGAGTAGCTCCATGATGGCAAAATGTCTTGTTCATTGTTGTATTCTCAAGGTCTGAAAAAGTGTCTGACCCATACATAGTTCATATTCAATAGACACTTGATGGATGAAATGACCTGAGTTAGAGCTCTGAGGCAGAACATTCATCCTTTTTCCTGATTTATAAGATGGGAGATTTGGTGGCAAGGACATCTTGTAAGGGATATGCAGTCTGCCCTTATAGCCTGCCCCCCAAGTCAAATCTTGGCTTGGCCAAGTTCTTGCAAGTGGCCAAGCAGCCCTGTGACTCTGACCAAGTCTCCATCCCCTCTGAGCCTCTGCCTGGAAACAAGGGATGGGTCTTCCCTTTCCAATTTTCAACACCGCCCCCCTGTCACTGGCCAGGCCCTGGCCTACCCCAGCCCTACCTTGGATGTGGGTCACACGCTGGGGGTGGGGTGGTGCCGGGAGAAGAAGGAGTGATGACTGAGGCGGCCGAAGCGGTAGGTGCCAGAGGTTTGGGGCTTGAGGGTCTTCAATTCCTTTCGGATCACCTCGAAATCCACGATCCCTGGGACCTTCAGTTCTTTCTGTGGTCCATCGTCCTCGTGGTTTCTTAGCCTGTGCCCTGACTTCTTCTCAGACTTCAGCTCAGCCTTGGACTGAAGAAGAGGGTCAAGGAGAAGCTAATGGAGCCTCCTGGAAGTAGCACCCACCCAAGCTCAGAGCCCAGTACTTCTTACAGAGTCCATTCCTGAGATACTCTGAAACGTGGTTTCCAGAATTTCTCTACCACCCTGAGCCCCACAGCTGGGCCTCCCCCAGGGTTCTTCCCCACTTGAGACAATTCAGTCCCAGGAAGCCTTCTGTCTTTCTATAGCTCCTTATCAGAGAGCTAGGATCCATTTGAGTGAACTCAGATGGAATCTCCCAGAACTCCAATTTTCTTCCAGAAAGCATCTCTAAAAGCCAGAAAGAGAAGCCATTGACCTACCTACTTATCCAGATACCTGGTTGGAACAAAGGCACATTATATACACCTCCAGGGTTGACCCCAGCAAGGGCCTCTCCCCAAGCCAAACTGTTGGCAGCCCAGGAGAAGCCACTATAGGCTGTCACTCCCCACTCCCCTGCCCCCGCCAACTGGGGCGGTTTTGGCCCAGACTAAGCGTTGGGGCCAAAGCTGGCTGCCAAGGCCAGACTACATCAGCAAGTCCTTTCCTTGTGGGGGGCCCTTCCCAGGAGATGCCGAGCTGATGAGGCAGCTCTGAGGGCTGCAATGCCGCTGGAAAGCTTCAAGCTCTTGCTTCGCTTCGCTGGAGACAAGCTGTCTCAGGTTCTCTGTCCTCCACCCTGCACCCCTTCCCTCTCCTGAGGATGCTGTGCCTCTGCCCCTGGAGGAAGAGGTCAAAGTCGGTCCAGCAAGGATCCAGAAGTGGGTTGCTCTTTGCCTGGTGCCTGGTGGGACCACCTGCCTGCTTGTTGTCTGCTTTCCCTTCTCCCGGTGGCCCTGGCTGGGAGTCCCTCTGGAGGAGTATAGATGGACTCTGGATATGCTAAGCAAGGCGTTCTGCCCCAGGACCCTCTGAGGATTTTGCTGATCAGGCCCCTGAGTTTCTTGTTCCATCCTGGATTCGCCTCTAAGAGATCTGGGACTTAAAGAAATAAAGCAAACCTTCTCTGAAAGTCACAGTTAGCTGGCCTCCCCTAACCCCAACTAACAGAGGAAGTCACTCCCTGAAAACCCCTGGAATTTCCGTGCTCAGTGCTGGCCCTTGCCACCACACCCTCTCCCCACCCAAGGAGAGGCCTAGCCTGTGACCTGTGCTATCTCAGGCACGAGAACCCATGAGGGGCCTGGCTGATGGCAGTGGAAGGTAAGGAAGGACTGCCTCTCTGGGACCTCCAGTCTGTTGAGTCCCACTGAGGCCACCTTTGTCTTCCACCCTGTTCCACTCCCACCACCTCCTCTGTCAGCAGGGTAGGATGATGCCTTACCTCATCGGTGGAGGTCCAGCCAATTGTATTTTCACCTCCGCAGCCATTGTAGGGTTTCTAATGGAATAGAGACCAGTACACTTAATACTAGTGTTGAAGATGAATATCAGGACCTCTTATAGATTGACCGTGGGAATATAAACTGGAACAGACACATTGGGGGTGGGGGGGGAAAGGTTGGCAATATCTTGTGAAATTGAACATTTGTATGCTGTATCACCCAGCAATTCCTCTCTCAAGTATATACCCCAGAGCAACTCTTACAGATGTGCAACTAGGGTTATTTGTAAGAATATTTAAACTCATATGATTCAAATTAGCAAAAACCTGGGGACAACCCAAGTTTCCAGTGTCAGAAGAATGGATAAATAAGCTGTGGTATATTCAGACAATTGAACATTATATTGCAATGAAAATGGGTGAACCCCAGTCACACACAACAACGTAAATCGATCTTATAAATATAATGCTAAGTCAAGGAAAGCAAGTTGCAGAAGACCCTGTAGCCTGAGGTCCTTTTTAAAAATAAAGTTCAAAAATGAGTAAAATTATCATAAACATGTGATGAAACAAGAAAAAAAACCCAGGAAGTGCTAAGCATGAAATTCAGCGAGTGGCTATTTTTGAGGGCAGGCGGCTGGGGTCAAGTGGGAGGGGAGCACATAAAGTGTGTGAGTGATGGTGCTCCAGTGATTGGGGGGGTGGTGCATTTGCTGGTGTCCATTATATTATTCAATAAGCTAATTAAATGACGTAGATGAAAGAAGATAGGCGTCAAAGCCAAGAAGTGTGATTAATCTAAATCTGTGGACCAGAATATATATACATATACATATAGCTGAAATGTTGGGGGTTGCAGGTGGCAGAACTAAGGTTGAGACAGGAAATCAGTGCATTCTGAGAATTAACCCTCAGAGTCACAGAATCTTCAAGGGACCCCAGAGACCCCAGAGCCAGCCTTTCATCAGGTTGGGGTGGAGGAATGGAGCAGTATTGCCTGAGGTCAGGGAAGGGGAGAGACTTTGAAGTGACACAGAAAGGAACCAGGAACCTTGACTCAAAGACGCCTGATCTTTTCTCTAAAGAGAAAGCGTTGGCAGAGCTTCCTTTGAAGGAAACTTTGGATATCCCTGATGACGGGGGCTGGGCTCTAGAGCACTTAGAGGCTGGAGGCTTGACAACAGGGCATTCGGAAGCCCCAAACCACCTGTCTACAGGAAAAGGTACTGTTTAGAACAGAGACTTTCAAATGCTTTTGACTGTGACCACAGTAAGAAACTCATTTTTGCATCATGACCCAATTCACACATACATTACACATGCTCTGTGTGGATGTGAAATTGAAGCAAGTATATCCAAAGCAATACTTACCCTTGCTACATATGATGCACGCTGTATTTTCATCCTTTGTTTTCTTTTATAAATGTTAGAAGTGATCCATTAAATCGATTTTATGAGCCACTAATGGGTCACACCCTACAGCTGCTGTAGAGAGGTCAGCAGGACTCTAGTGGGTCAGGCTTGCCCTTCCCCCCACTTACTCCTCACCCTTGGCTCCCAGCCAGCCAGGCACAAGGAGTCCTAATGCTTACACCAATCCTGGGACAGCACTTCCCTTTCCCTCTATCGGCCCCTCTGAGCTCTCCTCTGGCCTGAGACTGGCTCTAGTATCCATTTCCCCACCTCGAAAGATCCCTGGACTCACCGAGGCAAGTGCCCACTACAACATGTGGATGAGAAGCCCCTGCTGACAGAGTAGGAAGGAGTAAGAGGACAGTCAAAGGGAAGGCTTGTCAGTTCTGTGGGCAAGTCTGTCTGCTCTGTGACTGCATGAGCCAGTAGTTGCTAGGTTACCCCTTCCCCACAACTCTAGAACCACTCCCCTGCACCCCTCTCCTCACCCCACACCCAGCTCCTTTTACCCCTTCTGGAGGGGCAGGCAGGGTTCTGCTCTCCCTCCATGCTCTGTCTCCACCTCCCAGTCAGCACTTTCTATGGGGACTAAGGGAGAGAACGAGAGTCAGGAGCTGCTTTCAGCAAGCGAGCAGCAGGCAGAGAGGGAAAAACTGGCTCAGAAGGTTTGTCATGCTGGGTCCCAGCTTTCTCATCCAACTGGGCACGATGCCGCCATGAAGGACTCTGCCTCCACGCATCCTGTGTGTGGGGATTGATTCGCACAGAGCTACCTTTTAGATGGAGAAGAGAAGGCTTCCAATATGACCCAGAGCCTCCCTATAGCCCTACTGTAAGCCATCGCTGGGTAGGAAGAGCCTGGGTTTTCGGTGGGGCAGGGGATTCAAACAGATTCGGAAATTCTCTAGATATCACCTTGGGTAAGCAGCCTGTACTGCCAGAGATGCAGAACAGTGCTAAGAATGCTCTGTTCAAATCCCAGTAGTGCTACTTCCTAGATGTATGTCCTCAGACACTGTACTGATGTCTCTGAGCCTCAGTTCCTGTGTCTCTGAAATAGAGATGATACTTGCACTTATTCTCACAGGATTTTTGGGAAGACTAAGTGACTCAATGTACAGGAGAGTGTTTAAAACAGTGTTTGTCACCAAGTATGATCTCTTATTATTACCTTCTCTGAACCTATAAAATGGGGTACCCCTATACCTGAGGGAATGCCCTCTGAGGGAATGTTCTCTGAGATCCTTCTGAAAGACAAATGAGCTAATGGAAGTGAAGCACCAAGTCATATGCTGGCACACAAGGATGCTCAAAAATGATATCATGATTTGATTATTGTTATCTTGATGAAGGTAGATTATAAAGTGGGATAGGTCTGTAGCCTGAGAACTGCTTTGGGTAATTAACTTTATTTGTCTGAGGTTCAGCTCAGACACCTGTAAATGGGATAAGGATAATGCTTGGTCCATGCTGGGTGAGTCAAGGCTGCAAGCGGTGCAAACAAACTCTGTAAGCTACGGAAAGGTTTGCACATAGTACTTGATGCTGTCCTAGGAATGAGGCCTCTGGCCCTCCAAACTGATGAGGGTGGGCCTATTCAAGGGTCTTCATCTTCAGTACCCCTGGCTTCATATTAGTGGCCTGATGTTTCTAGACTCTGTGACCTCCCCCTGCAGAGGAAGCAAAGGAAGGACAGCTAGAGGCAAACTCAAGTCTTTTGCTAAAGGGTGAGGATTCAAACCACTGTGGAGACTTGCTGGGGAGCGGTAACTGATCCTGGCCTTCCCCTAAGTGCTTCTCCTTTGCACAGGTCAGAATGTGTCCCCATTTAAGCTTTGGCTTTTCCTGGGCCTCAGCAGGAAGGGTGGTGACGCCTTTGAAACCATTCTGAAAGACCCCTTCTGGGAATCGTGGTGACTATTTTGATAAATAACACTATGTCTGAAAAAAGAGAGGCCTTTCTTCCCTCCCGATCAGCATCTCCTGTTGATCTGAGATCCCACTGTGAGCTGATGACACAGCTGAGAGTAAAACCCACTTTCACCTTCCCCATTGCACCTCTTAACCCTTCCAACTGTGTTATTTGTCCACCGGGTCTACATGCAGTGGGACAAAGGATACCTGAGGGAATGCCCTCTACGCTGGTTTGTAAGGCTTAAGGTTTATAAAAGAATGGAGAGGAAACCGTTCTGAAATCTTTCTTTGTGCAGTGTCAAAAACAGGAGAGATTCTGTCTGCCTGGAAATAGTTTGATTCTTCCTACCTGGATGACTCTGTTGTAAGAGAAGCAATATAAAAATTTATGGCAGCACTTCCTACATACCAGGTACTGTGCTATCTTACCTCACTTAACCCTACAGATGAGGGAACCGATGATCAGAGAAATCCTTAGTTATATGTGTTGCAAATATGTTCTCCCCTTTGTGACTTGATCGTCTGTCTCCAAATGCAGTCTTTGGATGGAGAGAAAGTGCTGATTTTAACATTGCCCAATTTATTAATTTTGTTTTTAAAGATTGGTGGTGTTTGTCTTATTTAAGAGCTCCCTACTTACCCAAGGGGATCTCTTATATTATTTTCCAGAAGATTTACTGTTTTACCTTTCACATGTAGATATGATTATTCTGGAATTGATTTTTGTGTATGCTGTAAGATAGGGGTCAAGAGCTATATATACATATATTTCCATAAAAATATCCATTTGACCTACCACCATTATTTATAACACAATCTGCATCCTGCTTCTCTGAAGTATTCTCTTAATCAAAATTCAGGTATCCATATGTGTGGGCTTGTCTCTGGACACTCTGTGCTTTCCCAGTGATCTTTTATTTCCATTCTACCAACACTGCACTCTCTTAATAACTGTCATTTTCAATATATCTTGATATCTAGCGATACAAGGCTTTTTCAGGGAAAACTCATTTTCTCCTCTGCTAGTAATACTTCTGACACCAATACATGGCAATTTTTTCCCACACCCAGCAATTCTCCTTTCAGTGAAGACCAACTGGGTGTCCTACAAGTTTAACTCAATTCTGACATTACCTACCTGGAGATAGCATAAAACCCCACAGGTTAGGGCCCAGTCCCACAAGACTGCCCCTACTTCAAACACCAGTTGCAAGTCCAGGTTGTCACCTGTACTTACTTACTGACCAGTTATAAATTGAGTTCCCATGATCCCCTCCTTGGGTTAGACAATTTGCTGTACTGGCTCAGAAAGTTCAAGGAAAATGTGCTTATGTTTGCCAGTTTATTATAAAGGCTATTCTAAAGGATACAGATGAATAGCCAGATGAAGAGTATATAGGGCAAGGTCCAGAAAGGTCCGAGTGCAGGAGCTTCTGTCCCGGTGGAACTGGGGTGCACCACTCTCTCAGCGCATAGATGCATTCACCGCTCTGAAGGTTCTCCAAAACCCATTCTTTTGGGTTTCTGTAGAGGCTTCATTATGTAGATGAATTAAATCATTTGCCATTGGTGACTGATTCCACCTCTAGCCCCTCTCCCCTACCCTGATATGGGGGGTGGGCTGAAAGGTTTTCCTGGCAACCTAATTAAAAGTAGCCTAATTAATGTGAACCCAGATGTAGTTGAAAGGGGCATATTATGAATAACAGAAGAGACCTTTATCTCTCTAATCACTTAGGAAATTCCAAAGATTTTAGGAGCTCTGCACTAGGGAGGGGGATGAAAACCAGATATATATTTCTTATTATAAATCACAATATCATAGACTTCCAGCTTTGTTTTTTAAGATTGTCTTTGCTATTCTAGTTCCTTTGCCTTTTCATATAAATTTTAGAATAATCTATATGTCTACAGAAATTTTTGCTGTGATTTCAGTAGAAATCGAGTTAAACCTGGCTATATAAGAATTGACATTTTTACTATGTTGAGTCTTCCAGTCCATGAGCATGAAGATACTCAGGCCTACCATTCTTTAGATGTATAACCCTAGATAATTTTGATAACTTCTAAGCCTCAGTTTCCTCATCTGTAAAATAGGGATAATAATTCCAATCTTATGGGGCTGTTTTATGATTAAATAAGATGATGCATATGTATTCATCCAACACAGTGCCTGGTCCACAGTGAAGGCGTCATGTATGGTATTAAAAAAAATTTGTTTAGTAAAATCAAGCAAACATTTCTTGAATGGCTGCTGTATTATCCTGGTGCTATTCCTCATCACCATAGAGGAGAAAATCCTGTAATCACATGCCCCTTGTCTTACCTGCTGTCTTTTGTGCTTTGTACATGGAGTTCTGGATTGTGGCTCATACTGTTGGGTATTTTGTTGAAAGTTGGCAGGTCTGAGAGTTTGAGTTTCTACCAGGCTCCTGGGTATACCTACTGTGGCATTGCCCATGTCTCTATTGTCCCAAGTCTGTGTGTGTAACTAGTCTTCTGATGGTCTTTCAGAGTAGAAGGAAAGAAAGAAAGGGATATGACTAAAGACTCCATGTGACTGACCACCTGTCCCCTGGAATGATCAAAGTTCCCTGGTTACCAGTCATCTGAGAAGGACTCACAGCTCTGGAGCTGACAGGTATGGACTGGTCTAAGCTAGCACTCAGGAAGTCAGGAAGGTTGTCCAACTGGAAGAGCAGGCATCAAGTAAGAAAGAAAAAGCCTGAGCTCTCCAGAAAGGTTTAAGGTATAGAACCCAACAAGCTTCCTACATTCATGCCTTTGCAACTTAAGTTCCTCCTCTCTAATCCCCACCCCAATCTCTCTCCTAACACTCATTTATTTATTTGTTTGTTTGTTTGTTTTGCAATTTTTTAAAAAATTAAGTTTATTGGGGTAACACTGGTTAATACAATTAGATAATTTTCAAGTGTACATTATAATTTGACATCTGTATATTCTATTGTGTGCTTACCATCAAAGTCCAATTTCCTTCAGCTACCATGTATTTAACCCCCTTTACTCCATCTACCTCCACTCTCCTCCTCTACCCCTTACCCTCCAGTAACCACTAGTCTATAGTCCATGTCCAGAGTCTCTGTTTATTTGTCCTGTTCCTTTGTTGCTTTTAGGTTTATATCCCACATATAAGTGATATCATGTGATATTCAACTTTTTCTGTCTGGCTTATTTCGGTTAGCATGATTATCTTGAGGTCCATTTATGTTGTAGCAAATGGCAGTATTTCATCTCTCGTTATGGCTGAGTAATATTCCACTGTATATATGTACCACAGCTTCTTTATCCAATCTTCTGTCATAGGACACTTTGGTTGCCACTATGAATAATGTTGCTATAAACATTGGTCACACTCTTCTTTTTAATACCAAGTAATTTTTACAATTTCATGTATCTCTCCTACAAGCCTGTAAGCACCAAGAGGTCAAAGGCTATATCCATCTTGTTCATTACCAAGCACAGGGCCTTGCTCTGCATGGTGGTTACATGGGTGTGTTTGTTTTATGCTAATTAATCAAGCTCCTGGTGCAATGGCTAGTGCCCAGTAAATACTCATTGAATGAATGAATAAATCACAAAGCCTTAGGTAGTTATCCAGGCCATTCACCCACTACATGCCTAAATCCTTGCCTCACACAATACTAGTCAACAAAACAGCTCTAGTTGCAAAGAGCTCTCTACTACCCAAGGCTGCCTGTTCGTTTTCTGTATAGTGTTGTTGGCCAGTAAGTTTTTCTCAATTTAGCGCTGAAATATATCTCCTTGAGGTTCCAGTCAATATTCTTGTTCTAGCATTATGGTCATGTAAAATTAAGTCTAGGCCTTTTTATGATAAGAACCTTTTAGACATTTGAAATTAGTTTTCACACCTACCTCTTCTCCAAACTAATCACAAAATCATTGATTACACACATACTTGTTGAGTACCTACAGCGTGAAGTAGGCTAGAGAACACAAAGATGAAAAGGTATATTACCTGGTCTTATGGGTGGCCAGAGAAATTAAGATAGAATGTGATAAATGCTAGGGAGAGTGGGGGCACAGGAAGGAGAGCACTTGCCCACCTAGAAGACTTGAAGAAGGATCCACAAAGGGGTGGGCTATAGAGTGTGCCTTAAGTAGACCAGGGAGGAGAAGATGTTCCAAGAAGAAGGGAGAGCATATGGAAAAGTCTGGGGATATAAGAACCCATGGCATGTTAGGGAACTTACATTTATAATTTATAGGGAGACCAGAAGTCCCAGAACAGTCCAGTTTATGATTGTTGTCCCAGAAAACTTAATATGTCCTCAGTCTCAAAAGTGACCCAGATTAGATGATAAATTATATAGTCACTCTAAGTATGCCTGGGCATAAAGTCTTAGGGTGATATGGAAACAGGGGAGATGAAGGTGGAGAGAGGCAGTGGCAGATCATAAGGGGTCTTGTGGGCCAAGTTCAAGAACATTCAATTAATTGGGCCGACTATGGTGTCTTCCTTTTGAAATCATCTTCTACAGATATAATCTAATTCATGGATCAGTACATCTATTGGCAGATGATTGGTACTATGAGTTACATTTGTGGAAGACTTACCATGTAGGTGCCTTTCACATACCTGGGGTGTGGCCCAGACAATAGCTACTGATCTTTATTCATACCCGTCCTGTCTGCCACTAAGCCTTGGATCTGACTCGTTTTTATAGTTGTGAGATTAATCCTGAGACAACATTGAGCAATCCCTTCTGGGCCTACTGTTCCCAACTAGAAACTTTGTAAGGCTTCCCTGGAGGGGTATAGCTGGTCAGAAGTAGGACTACTAGCTATAAATAACTTGCTTTGTAGGACTGGGATGACTTGTATATTTGAGGGACTTGTAAGGATACTCAAATGAAATGAGTTTAATTGGCTCTATGATGATGCAATAACCAGGGAATGTTGGTTAGATGTTTGAATGGGCAGCCACTGGAAATGCTTTAAATATTTGAAATGCTCAAATTACTTGGAAAGTGGATAGTAAAAGTAGGCATTTAAAATATGTCTGAGTAAGTGGTTCCTCTCCAGTGCCCCTTGAACATCTGTCACCTCTAAACTGAATGCGGCGGTCTCCTCTAACAGATCTAGCTTCAGGCTGCTTTTGCCCACCAGGAAGCCAGTTGGCAGTGGACCCTAGGGCTTCTGGAGGCTCCACCACCCCAACAACTGCCCTGACACTTGGATGCTCAGAGGGAACATGAGGCTGCTGAGGAATGGTCATTTTACCATGCCCTTCCTGTTCCTCCTTTGTCAGCCGAGTGAAGTTTGGGGCTAGTTTGGGGATCTAGGTGTATTGGTTTGGTAGGGCTATTGTAACATAGTACCATAAACAAGGTATCTTGAACAACGGAAATGTATTGTCTCAGTCCTGGAGGCTAGGAGTCTGAGGTCAAGGTACTGGCAGGGCTGATTCCTTCTAGGTGTTGAGAGGGAGAATCTGTTCCAGGCCTCTCCCCTAGACTGGTGGTTTCTTGGCAAATTTTGGTGTTTTTTGACTTGTAAAAGCATTCCTCAATCTCTGCCTTTATCTCGTGTGGCATTCTCTCTGTGTGCATGTGTATGTCCACATTTCCCCTTTTTGTAAGGACACCAGGTATATCAGATTAGGAGTCTACCCTACTCTTTTACGACTTCATCTTAGCTTATTATATCTCCAATGACTCCATTTGCAGATAATGTTACATTCTGAGGTGCTGTGGGTTAACACTTTGACATATGAATTGTTGGGGGACACAATTAACCCATAACATGAAGGTAGATAGAAAAAGCATCAGCACCATGCAACCACTCTGTTGATTGGTACTGCAACCAACTCTACTTTTTGGGAAAACATCAAGTCAGAGAGAATCCTATGATTAAGGGAGAGGTACCCCAATACTGCTGTAACACATTAAAGGTAGAGCTCACCAGATATGGGTTAGTTTATCTTGAGCTATGAATGTGACTTCTCCCCTGAGGCTCCTAGCTTGAAGGCATACATGAAAGCCTGCTAGCCAGAGTAGCCTGTGTCTCTGGGAATCTGGTTTTAATCTGTTATCTCACTTTCCAAAAGCCCATCTTCTAAACTTATGCCATTATTCTACCCTAGAACCAACTGTCTACATTCTTTGCTTAGAAGAATGCAAAAGCCTTGTAACTAGTCTGCCCATTTGGATCTTGTCCCAGCCATTCTACATATACTCTACAGAGTGATTGTTTTAAAAGATAAATGTGATACAGTTGGCTCCTTAATTAAAATGACCTCAATGGCTGTTTGCCGCTCTTTGGATAAAGATCCAAGTACTATATCCTACAAGGGTCTGGGTCTCTGACAGGAGGCTTACCAGCTGCAGCCAGTCCTCTGCTGCATTTATTTAAAAAACAATTGAACTGGCAATGCTCTGTTTCTTTATCCGTGTGCTGAACACTGATGTTCATGCTGTGAATATTCATCAAGCTTGTCTACACATATGGTACCTTTTGATTTAAAAATAAAACTTTGAAACAATTGCACGAGTTGTCCAGAGTTCTGGGAGTACCTAAGTCATATTCCCTTTTATAACCTTTAAGTCTCTTGACAATTACTGTACAAGTAGAGATTTTTTTTCCCTCTATCTTGGGAAAAAAAAGATGGAATTAACAAACAGGGGCTATTCAGCAAATTATGTCATAGTCACAAGATAAATTATGCAGATTGCAACAAGAAAAACAACATAGTCCTACATTTTTTGTCTCTTTTTGTCCAGAAATTATGCTGGCTTGCTGTTTCCCATTGCTAACTAAGAATAAAGAGTGATCTGCCTATTGCTTCTGCCTCCAAGTGCCCTGAAGAGATCAGGAGGTGTAACTGGTGTCAGCTCTCTTAATCATATCTGCTCTTGGGAGAGCTTTGTCCCTTTCTGAAGCAACAGTCCTGTCTTCCCAACAGAACTTGGGCAAGCACGAGGCTGCAGGCAACACCTCTGTGTCTGCCCCAAGAAAACAGGAGCTCTGACCAGCTTGAGTGTATGAAAGAAAGGAAGAGCTCTCTGCAGAAAGCTGAAAGCATTGTTGGCAACATCTGAAAGTTACTTCTATGGCACAGTGACAAATTCTTTCACTGGGTTCTGCTTCTTGGGGTGCTGAAACGGTTCCCATTGTTTAACATAAAGAACTAAAGTAGTCCTAGCAAAGAGAATGAGAATAGTCCCTGACTCTGACAGTCTCCTAGGACATCCCAATTTTAAAACGGAGGGATTTTGCCAAAAAGTTTACATTTCTGACTTTGTTTGAAAAATTGACACATGGGGCCTATCTTACCATTTAAATTGTATTTCAAATCGGCAGCATCCATGACATCCTGCCCCAGTCCCCGTACTTTCTGTTTCCTATACTCAGCTTGGCTGTTTCTTCCACAGCCTTTGGCACCTTCTAACTTATCATGTTTATTGGTCTGTTGACTTCCACTGGAATGTAAGCTGCATGAGATGAGGGATCTCATTTGCTCAATGATACATCTCCCTCCCAGGGTATTGTACCTAGCATTTAATAGTTGAATGAATGAATGAGCCTGGGTTTACATTCCCAAATGGTAGCAGTCACATTACTTGCCTGACCCCCGAAGGCATGTGGATTTGCACACCTACCCTACACATCTGCCCCTACTAACCTGAGCACCAGCTTCTCCCTCCCCTTCCCTTACTCTTCTCTCTTGGGCCATATTGGCCTTCCTGCGCCGACCACGGGGCCTTGGCATATACAGTTCTCTCAGCCAGAATACTTTTCTGCCCCTCTCTGCCTGGTTGACTCCTGCTCATCCTGTGCCTTCAGCTCAAACTGTCTTTGATCCTTCTGCCTAGGTCAGTTCCCCTGGGCATGGAAAATAACTGCCCTTAGTGTTTTCAAAACCTACTAGAGAAAACTCCTTTAAATACACTTTTAAGGACATAAAAAAGTATTCATTCCCTTGTAGTTATGGATGAATGCCCCCTCCTCCTACTCTGACTCCTGAGCTCGAGATACAGGTGTGCTCAGCTATCCAAAGCCCAGCCCCTTTGAGTCAGTCTGGAAACCAGTTCTGCAGGGCCAAGCAAGTTGTAGCCAGGGGCCAAGATTCACAATTACCCCCTTGGTCGTCTGTTTACCCAGGACTCATATTATACTGGGCCTTTTTATTGCATCCCATCTGTCTCAATACTGGTGGAAGAAAGAGTGAGGTGTCCTGGCCTTCCAGGGTATTCTGGCAACACCACTCATCCTCCAAGCAGAACCAGAAAGATACCCTCCCCAACCAAATAACTGTGATAGAGGGCCCTTCTTGGGAACCTGGGGACACAGAGGTGAAATGTTCAAACAGAGGCTTCTGAGAAGTGTAACCCAAGTAGGGCATAGAGAATTCTAGACTGACAGAGCTAGAGAGCAGTTTCCTCTCTCCACTCAATTTTGAGGTGTGGTAATTGAGACCCAGATTGGGTAAAGGGTGCAAGAAAAAGCCACACAGCACATGAGTCCCAAAGCCAGCATAAGAAACCATAGGTTTCACTATATTTTCAGGGCCTGGGCTTCTGGGACTGGAATGTCAGGAATTCTAGGTTTAGTCTGCACTAGCTGTGGGACTGAAGCATAGAAATTGATGAGAATGAATGGACTCTAGCGGCTTTTGTGAGGGTGTTCAAAATACAGATGTCTGGGCCCTAGTCCTCATTTGCTAGGTCTGCAGGAGAGCCCTGACATGCAAATTTTGAAAAGGTCTTTGGAGATTTTGATTCTCAGTTGCTAGTTGGGAAGCAAGGGTCTGGATAATGCTTAAGTCCCTTATGGCTGAACAGGTATTCGGCTATAGATAGTAAAATGAGTCTTGTGCTAGGGTGTATTCCTAGTATCAGTCCATAATAGCAGGTCTCAGTGGGGCAGTTTGGCTCCCTAGAATGTATCCTAAAAGATTTTAAAGTTTTATTTGTCACAGTGATGGGGGGAGTTCCTTTGGTATTCAGTGATGGATGCTAGATATCTTGCAATGCAGACATTACAAGGGTAGCCCCTCACAATGAAGAACTGTCTTGAGTCCTACACATCTTTTGAACATCCTGCCAGAATATTCATGTAGGTGAAGAGTCAGTTCATACTTACATTAACCAGAAACTCCATTTCACTCTATGTACAAGAAATGGATTTTTTTTTAAAAAACATGGTTTTATTACACACTCTTCCTGGAGTGCAACTACAATGTTGAAAGTTGCATGTAAGTAGTCATTCATTTTGTTTGGAACTTTATCAACCCTTAAATCCACCATTTTGGAAAATCATGTCACCCATGGCAATGCTGCTCACATAATAATTGAGTCATTAAGACAACACCTCTATCCTGGTCTGCACATGTAGCTTTTCCGTTGATGATGATTGTACATAGCTATATAAAGATCTTAATTTAGCCCTTGTTTCAAAATGTCAAATATAAATGAAAAGTGACAATTTTCAAATAATGTCTACTCTTCAATGCATACTTACCCATTGTAACTTCATGTGTGATTTTACTGTCATGGCATTCACTTTTAAAGTTAGGACAGTCTGCTGCATTGTAAGAGAATTATATTTGTAGGTAAGTACACTCCTTATTTATTACAAATATATTTTTAATAAATATATTAACCATTATATATTTACCATTAACAGTAGGTGCTGGGTCTGTTTGCTTTGGGACTTATCGATCTACAAACAACAAATCCTACAGGAAAACAATAGATCTGTGGCTCTCAGACAAGCCTTGCAAAGGCCTAGGTTGCCTTAGATAGAACATGGGACATGTTGGAAGGATGAACCAACTTGTCAGAATTAGGTCCTAATTAGGAATGAAATCAGACCTAGAGAAACAAGGTGAGAAGGCTGGGCCCGGGTGAGAAGATCGCAGAGCCCAGCTTTGAATCTTATCTGATCTCATCTTGGACATATAAGGTAAGGGTTAGCCTAGTAGTTCTTGAGTGCCTACAGTGGGTTGGGACCTAAAATTGCCACCACAGTCCTAAGGTAGATGCTGTTAGTCCTTGTTTTACAATCAAGGAAGCTCAGGCTCTTACAGTTAAACTAACTTGCCTGAGACCGCACAGTGATCTCTAGGTGGAGGCCTGTCTACCTTTCAAAGCTGCTTTGTCATTGCAGGTCCCAGCGGTTTCTTTCTGCCCAAGAAAGTTTGTATTTATTTGGTTTTTGGTAGCAGCGGCTCTCTGTTTTTGACGCTTTTCCAGGAGTGATTGTGCAGCCTGGGTAGCAATGGGGGGCTTCCGTGGGAAAGGTGGGGCTTCCTTGGGAAATAACAGTTAATTCTCTGCAGGCTTGGCCACTCTGACTTTTGGCCGAACTGATACCTGGGACATGCACCTCTGTCATCCACTGCATCTTGCTGTTCATCGCAGATGACGGGCATGCACTCCTTGCTGTGTGTGTGCCCACATCTGGCTGGCCCTTAGCTTCTCCTTTCCCTGGTGGTCAGTTCTGTTGTAATCGACCCAGCTTGCTCCTGTTGGCTGGTTTCCTGTCTGACCTGGGCAGGGCATTCTAGGCTCTGTGAGTGGAGATCCTGCAGGGGGCTTTCCTGTGAGCCATTCTTTTCCAGGAGGGGTTCAGAAGCTACAAACTCCTAAGATCTGCTTACAGCCCTGCCTGATGTGAGCTACCATAAAGATCCCCAATTGGTAGGGGGTGTCAGGAGATCGGAATGGAGGCATGGGTAGAGTTCTCTGGCTTTTTAGAGTTGAGAGTGTGTGCTAATGTATGAGGGTGTGTGTGTCCCTAACTTAGCTCTGGATAGCTGCCATTTTAAGCAGAACCGAATTTGCTGGCACAGATTGTTTTAACAATTGGTAGATATGAGCACTGCAGTGAGACCCTTCTGGGATAAATTAAAGAAGCCACATGGGGAAAATAAATCCTAGACCATCTTCCTGTGCCCTACCCCCAAATCCCCACCCTCAAGCTCTCTGTCTTGAGCAGGAATTTTAGTCCCTCACTCGTTCCCTATAGGCATTTCCAGTCTCTCCCAATCTTTCGTTATCCTGGAAGGAACCATGATGACACTAAAGGCCAACTTGGGGAGCATTAGTTGTCCTTCTCGTTCCCCATACCTTTTCTTCATCAATTTCCTTACACCATCTCACACCCATAACCCTAATAAGATACTGCTTTCTCTGAAACCAGGGTGAAGGAAGTACTTCTCAGACTTTATTGTGCATATATATCACCCAGGGATCTTGTTAAATTGTAAATACAGATTCAGTAGGTCTGCAGTGGGGCTCTAAGACTCTGTATTTCTAATAAGCTCCTAGGTGATGCCAGTGCTGCTCACTAGGAAACCACACTGAGTAAGGAAGCCGCAGGCAGCCCTACTCTGCCTCTTCTCAGGTCCCTCCTTCCTAGAACTCCTGAAGCCCCACCTGTGGGAGTCTCTGGACAGAGAGGGAAAGGATGTTGACCTGTGTCTCCTCCTTAGCCAATACTTCTTGCTTTTTCATGTCCCTCTTCTCTCTGAACTCTAACTCTCTCTTTTATTTATGTCTCCTTTGCTCTCTCCTCTCTCGCTTTCTCCCAAGGGCCCACCAGTACAGCTAGGACATGTAAGACCAATAGGCAGTGAGAATTTTGTCCCATTTTGGTACCATGTGATTCTCCTGTGGAAGCTAGTTTTCTCCCTTAATCCTCATGCATCCTTTGTCTCTGGCCACTTCTCTTGTAATCCCTGGTGTTGTTCTGCAGCCAGAAGGAGTGTGGGGTACCTGGCTCTGCCAGGAGTTGTTGGGAGTCATGTTCCTCTCTGGGCATGGGTTTCTTAGTGCCTATACTATGGGGTTGAGCTAAAGGCCCCTCTGTCTCTAACATTCACTGATTCTAATTGACGAATATATTTTAGGTCCTCCATACAAAATCCGAAGACTTAATTACCAGATTTGAACTCCACCCTATCCTTCTGAGTGTCTGTGGGATGATCTTTACTTTCTCTGAGCCTTAGTGCCTTTGTTTACAAGTTGGGTGATAATAAGAGTCACCTGATCTCGGCAAGTTAGGACATAAATTGGACCTTGGATGTACAAATGCCTAGGGTAGTTCTTGGCCAAGGAAATGTTTTGGTCAACTAGGGCTGCTCTAACAAAGTTGATTGAGTGGCTTAAACAATAGACATTTATTTATCAGAGTTCTGCAGGCTGGGAAGTCCAAGATGAAGGTTCTGGCAGGTTTGATTTTTGGTAAGGGTCTTCTTTTTGGCTTGCATAGGGCCAGTACTTCATTGTGTGTTCATATGACCTTGTGTGTGTGTGTATGTGTGTGTGTGTGTAGAGAGAGAGAGAGAGAGAATCTGGTGTCTCTTTTTTTTTCACAAGGACAATAATTCCATTATGGGAGCACTATCCTCATGACTTCATCTAAACCTAATTACTTCTCAAAGGCCCCAGCATTACATTGGGGGTTAGGGCCTCAACATATTAATTTGCAGGGGGTGGGGACAAACCTGAGTTCATATCAGTAAGAACTAGTCAATATGGTAGAATTAGTTCGTTCATCTGGGGGAAGAATCAACAGATTGCTCACCATGTGTTAAGAGCAGTGAAGTTGTACTGCAGAAGTACAGGGAGGAATCAGATGTGGGCCCTGCCCTTTAGTCAGCTGGCACAGAAATCTAGATTAAAGGTTAGGAGGAGGCATTTAAGATGGAGACTAGGGTAAAGCAGGTACTAGTAGCTGAAGAAAAATAAAGCAGAGAGGTGGAGGATGGGGTGAACATGCCTGGAGTGTAACTACACTGCTTTCTGCTTCTGCTGAATTAGTGTAATGACAACATAAGCAAGTCATGAAAAATGTATTTTAGATTTAGTTATTTTATCTGGAAACGAAGGCTAACTTTTCTGATCCTGGTGGACACTTTCACTTAAATATTAGATGATTCCCAACATTGGTCATAAACATAAAGTGGTATAGGTAGGATTTTGCCCAACACCTTGATAGAGTTCAGAATAAGTTATCCCAAGATGTGTCTCTTTGGTATGAGGATGATTTTGAGCTAAAAGTAACTGAGACCCTGTGGGTTCAAGAGAAACATGTTGGCCCTCCCCAACTCTCCAGAAGAATTTAAGTTATGCGCCTGACCTTGATAACAGTTACAACCAGGAATAACTTTTTATGACCTATTTATATGGCAGAGCAAACTTATAATTACTGAACATGTGCTCTCCCTGTAATTTCCTTCTGAAGCCCTAAGGTGCCTTACCTAATCCTTAGCTCAGAACTGTCTATATACCCATTTTCCCTTTCTGTCCCTGAATCTCTCATGTATATGGGGTCTTTGACTCTCTCAAGTATGTAGGGTTCCCATGCATATATATGTAATTGAATTTGGTCATTTTCTTTTGTTAATCTTGTCTCACGTCTGTTTGATCATTAGAACTGCCGAAAGAACTTTCAGAGTAAAGTTTCTTTCTCCCCCACAAACTGTAGTCTCCGTTCTCCATTTTTGTGGGGGAAGGGAGGATGGGGGATTGTATCTCAATTAAGGGAGTTTTCATGTCCCTATTCGCTGGGTATCACTAACCTTGATGGAAGTCTTCAGGAAAAAGACAAAGGGAAAATCCCCAGGCCACTCATTAAAATCCCTAAGGCCTCCTCTGGAGTCCCATCTTGGGTTTTTATTTAGATCAGCCCGTACAGTTCTGCAGGCCAACTCAGGGAAAAACTCTCTCAGGAGGCTACGATTGACCACAAGCAGCCAGGAAGTTGGTTTATTAAAAAACAGCTGAGGAAGATACTGTCTGGGGAGTGCAGTTCACATTTCCCAGGAGAGCCTGGGGCCGGCCCCTGCCCGGCCAGCAGGCGACGCGCACGCGCCGTGGACCCCGGGGGGAGGTGCACGCGCGGCGGGCAGCGGGACCGCGCACGCCGGGCCAGGAAGCCATTTCTGGGCTGGGTGGGAGGGGCCGGGCCGCTCGCGGCCGGACCTGTAATCTCAGCGGCGGCGGCGGCGGTAACAGCGGCACCGGCACCAGCACGGGGAGCCCGCGCCCCGCCACGCACGAGGCGGTCGCGCAGTGAAGGGGACCCTCGCGGGCGAGAGCGTCGAAGGGAAGAAGCGGGGAAACTGGTTCCGGGCAGGAGAGGAGGGTTTCAGGTGGTGATCTGGGGAGAGTCTGGACTGAGTGGGAAGCGAGTCCTGGCAGCGGAAAGGGAGGAGGGTCTGGACTTGGGGGGAGTTCTGGGTGGGAGGAGTGAGGAGGAGACAGGGCGGAGGGAATGAGGGGCTGGCAGCTGCCCGGCGAGCTCGAGTTCGGCCAGAAGGTGGGGGTGCCGACCGCCGTCTGAGTGCAGGGTTTGCGGGTGGATGGCGGAGGGCGCCAGGGCGAGAAGGAGCAGGATCTGAAACTCCACTCCCTTTGCGGGTGGGAATGGATTGGGGCAGGCGGAATTTGCTGATCCTTCACCCGGGAGGAAAGAGTTTTAGGGAGGGATGAAGTAGAGCGCGAAGGCCTAGCCTGTTTTTAAAAGGAGTCCAGTGGTGACTGGACCCTGGGACTGGGCTGCCTTTAATGTCGGATTCTCCGAGGAGTTAGGTTGAATGGGCTGAGCTTCGGGGCTCCGGGCCTGGGTCGGGGGCGGGCTGGGGCGTTGTCCCTGGTATTTACCTGGGGGCATTGCTTTGTGGGAGGCTGAGTCTGGATTCGTTTGGTCATCTGTCGGAGGAAGCACAGTGCCAGCAAGGTTCTGGTTCGCTGGTTTGGGGTGCTGGGGGTGGAGTGCGATAACTATTAGTGAAATCTGAGCTTTCAAAGGAGGGGGAGAACCATTTCTTGACTGCTCTGGTGAATCTAGGCGGGCCGACGCAATAGTGTAAAGCTTTAGAAGTAAACAAACCTGGTTCCCTTTTCCAGAGAGGAGACACTGAAAGTACAGCAGGAAGAGGAAGATGCCGAGTATGGATCTTCTGATGTTGGTGAGTCTTTTCCAAACATCCTCTTCCTTGTAAGGCACTTGTCCCTTAAGTTTTATTTTTAGTCCATAGGATCAGAATGTGTAGATTTCACCTCTGATGCTTGCTCTTGGTAGCTGAGCAATTCTACTACCTTTATTTTGGGCTTAATGATTAGGATAGATAAATGACAATTAAATGTATGAATATATATTAATATAAAGGAGGAAGATTCTTTTTCAAATTTCTTAGTTTTAATCTTTCCCTTCCCATACTACTGGAACAGTTTTAAAATTTCTATTACATTTTTTCTGGGTTTGCCATATATTAGTTTATAAGCATCTCCCAGACTGAATTCTCCAGAAGACAGATAGCATGTCTTATTTGTATAGAGAAGAATAAAAACCTATCGTGATGCTCTGTATATAGTAAGTGCTTAACACTTGCTTTTTGAAACAAACTAGTTTGAATTTAAGTTTTTTTCTTGGGCTGAGGAGTATACCTGCTTTGGTAGAGGCTGCTTTTTCCTCTTCTGAGCTCTTTCTGTGCAGTTTTTTCACCAAGCAGGGAGAATAGCATTTCCATGAGTGTTTACCAGAATGATGTTTTAGTCTTGGGACATTTATGATTCCATGGGATCTCTTTAGTGTGAGAGTTGTGGAGAGCCCAGGGCTTCTATGTAGAAAATACCTATAAAGAAAAAGTGTCTGTGTTTAGTTTTTAAAAAGTCACTTCTCTTAGTCTGATGTCTCTTTGTGCAAAAACACGGATTTAAAAATAATTCTTTTTCTTCTATCTCGCTAGCCCAGAGAGTTGGTAGCAGTCACTGGGAAATTGGCAAAAACTGAGAACAATGAGGTTTTGCTAATACTTGGTGCTTACTTCCTATACTGTTGAAACCTGTAAGGTCTATGGGAGGGATAAAGAAGGGAACTAAGTTGTGACTAGTTTTGATTTGAGGCAGGGAACAAGGATGATTTTAGAGACATGGATAAATACTTGGTTTATCCATGAAGATTTCACCTAAAATAGTTTCTTGCCTCAAATCTCATGTATTATCAGTAGTTAATAAGTAGCTTTATATAATTTTAAATTCTTATTACAAGAGCAATGTGTTAGAAAAACTGTAAATTGTAAGTAAACAAAAGGAAGCAACCCCTAATAATCCAGTACTCAGGGATAACCACTGTCAGCACCTTAGAAGGTTAATGCAGAATGATTTGTAACAATTGGCAGGTTCCATTTTTCCTCTTATAGATCAATATGTTTATGTAAATGAAGATCCCAGTATGTAAATAGGATATACCTCCATGCCCAGAGATGTGCTTATTACTTTAAGGGCCTGTGCATTTCCTTCAGTAGCCTGAGCAGTAAGTGGTTTTATTCAGAATATTAACTTTGGAATCAGTTTTGTTTTGTAGTATTTCCTTAGCTGTTGCCACTGCGTTTCACTTCTTCATTTGTTAAACTAGAATGTTTAGGGATATTGGCTTTACTTGTTGGTGTAAGGAATTATTCACAAGATGGCCCTCAAGAATCATCACTCTCTGAAGGTGCTGTACATGTTAGTTGAGGTGCTTTACCTGGAAAAGTTGTCATTCCTTCCTTGACTGTATTGTGCTATTTGAGTCTAAACAGTAAAGAACCAATGACCTGAGCTGGGTTTTCAATGGGTGCACCAAACCTTTATGACCTGAGTTCAAGGTGTTTCTTTAGCTACTTTATATGATGTGTAGACACGTTCTTGGCACTCTAACTTGGAAGAAAGGACCCTAGTTAATAAAAAAATAACTTCCATGCAGGGCAGTGTATAGTAGAATCTAAGAATTAGAATAATCCTAGAAGTCATATGATGCAACTTTTTACTTATATTTGCATGACCCCTTTTTAGAATATCTCTGATAAATGGATATCCAACCGTTTCATTAGGACATTATGAAAATTTTAAAGTTTTATCTGTAGGTATAATGTTAAAATCTTTGAATTTCATTTTATAATAATAAAGAGGCATTAAAAATACTTGTTATAAAAAGAGGGCATTGAGTTTGATAAGGTTGAAAATGACTTGTGTGGACTGTATGTAATGCTAATAAAATTTAAAGGTTAACTGGAGTCTGTGTTTGACAAACTTTATACTTCAGAATAAGGAGCTTGGCCTGCTAGCCCTCTCTGTGTTACTGCCCCTTAATTTTGCCCTCATCTGATTAGGGTAGTTTGTCTGCCTTTTTCTCTTTACTCATATATGACATGTCATGGGCTGTAATACTTTCTACCTACATCTCAGAATAAGATGAGTGAGTATGTTCATCTGAGAATTGCCATGCTTTCCGAGGTAATTCAAGTCAGGCAATTTTTAGTGATCTTTCTCCACTGTGGCAACCATTCTTTTTATCCATGTTCTCCTTCCACCTAAGCTAGGGTTGCAACTTACTAAATACTTGTAGCTTTAAGAAGGTACTTCATAAGGCTCAGTCTACTCTTTAGGTGGCTTTTCCCTTTCGCATTCAGATGGGTGAATCAAGTTTACCATTTGGGCCTGGTTGGGATTTGAGTGATGATTGTTTATCTAGGGCTGAGGTTCTCTACCAGGGGTAATTTTGCCTCCCAGGGACTTTTGGCAATGTCTGGAGATGTTTGATTGTCACACTTGAGGAGTGCTAGAGGTTGGGGGTGCAATTAAACACCCTATATATGCACAAGTTTCCCAAAAGCAAGAATTACCTGGCTTAAAATGTCAGTAATACTCAGGTTGAGAAACCCTGTTTTAGGGTTCCTTAACATAGTTAACAGTATCTGCGTAGACCAGGCATTTGTGTGCACGGTGGAATGAGTCTTTTCGTTAAATTTAATGGCCTATCGTAGTGTTACTTGGGATTATTTTACCTATGGATCAAGCCCTGCTGCTTTGGAATACATATTGGACAGTGTACACCAGTGTCTTCTGTACTAGAGTAAAATTCTTAAGAAATGCAACATTTCTGCAGCACTCTTTTCTTGATTTGGAAACAGTAAGCCTGTCTCAGTTTTCTTTTTTAGGTTCAAAAATCGAATATTTCCAGATCCTAGAACTTTACTTTTGACCTTTGAATCTTTTTCAGGGATACTTTCTTTCTGAATCTTATTGGGATTTAAGTAATAAGCTGAAAGGGTGATGTGAAAAGCTCACTTCTGTTGTTTAATTCTGGTGTCTTATTTGTAGGATTGTCTAAAAGAAAGGGAAAATTAATCGAGACTGCTAGGGCATTTAAAATTTTGTTGACAATATGAGTGACTGTTGTAGGATGAGCAGGGTATTTTGCATTGTTTCAATCTTAGGAATACAGCAAAACTGTAATAAGTATGATAATTTCTGCATCCTTTGGTCTACAGAAAAGGGGTGTTATAAATAGATAGCTACCAATTCCCAATATTTGGCTTGGCTGTGCAGACTGTGTGTCAGGAATTTTTAGTAACGTTTACCTCCTATTTAGGCTTTGTCCAATCTAATATTACAACAGTTTGTACATGTTGCTCGCAGAGAATTGGGAACAAGCCTGGAATTAAGAATTTTCCGTAGGGAATTGATTTGTAGTGATTCAGTCCATTTGTGGAAACATATCCAGTTACTGAGAGAGAAACCATATTATGGGGTAAGGGGAGATGGGAGCCATCTGGGAAGGCAGAAAGTAGTTTATTGGGTATATCAGTTATCTCCTGGCATACTCCAACAGTGTGATTGAGGAGGTAAAGGGACTGTTTACAAAGCTGAGCAGGGTTAAGGAAGACACAGCAGGGCATGATGAAACAACTCAGGGCTAAGAGCCATTATTAGTCTAAGACCTGAAGGAGCCAGGAAGGAGAGTAGTTTCCGGAACCTTGAGAGGGCTTAGCTGAAGGAGAGGGTAACCTGTAGGAATGTAGTCACTGCCAACCAGTGGACTGGTGGGAAAAGAATCAGGGACAAAATACCTCAAACTCTTACTTTTTCCAACCTCTGATCTCCTGCCAGAGCCTCTCATTGGTCAAGCCCAACTGAAGACCAGAGGATAAGGGACCCTGGGTGAATTCATTCATAGAGGGCGGCCCTGTGAAGCACATAGTAGAGCTGGAGCAGGTTGAGTGGAGGACCTGGAGTAGCAAAGGGAGGATACCCAGTCTACTGAAGTCAAGGTCAAGTTAGTTCTGAAAGGCAGTGAGAAGATAGTATCTGAGCAGAGCCTGGAATATTATAGAAAAGGCCTGTTCTCACTGATAACAGAAGGGTAGATTCAGAGGCAAAGTGTTGCCACAGCTTTGGCAAGGCCAGAGCTGCTTTGTTCCAGTTGAAGCCTTTGAACCTTAATTGCCTGATAGGCCTTTAGAAATCCTGCAGTCCGGCTTCCCCTGCAGCGTAGGAACCCCATCCCGTCCACAGTGCTCTGCCACAGTGGGCGCAGAATACTTGCTCAGGGAGTTCTTTCCATTGTTGGGCAGCTTTAATTGTTAGAAAGTTTTTTATTTGTCCAGGTTACGGACTGTATCAGTTTGGGTTAGATTTGGCGTATATAAAAGAAAAAATCTAAAAAGGATTTTTCAAAGATAGAAAGAAGTATGTTTTTCTAAAGGACGAGAAATCCAGAGTAGTCTGTTCCTGACAGAATGGCCATTACTAGGTCTTTGAGGAAGCTCCCGCTCATAGTCCAGGCGAGCTGCTTCGAGCTTGAGCTATCAGATTCATGTTTCATTCAGCAAGAAGAAGAAAGAAAAGAAAAAGGGCCTACTCCTCTTCTTACTAAAACTGTTTTTATATGAAACTAATACAGAAAGTGTATGAAGCACATATAAATTTTTAATAATAATAATAAAAATAATCATCTACTACCCAGGTTAAGAAATAGGCACCCCATGTGCCTTACCTTGATTATATCGCATTCCCTCCCCTCAGATTTTTGGAATAATGATTTCTATGCTGTTTTTTAAAAAATTGTTACCTATGTCTACAACCCTAAATTTAGTTTTTTTTTTAACTTGATATAAATGGATTTATATGTATTTTTTGTGATTTTTCCTGTTATTCAATATTTGTGAGATTTATTCATGTTTTCATATGTAGTTCAGTTCATTCATTTTTATTACTGTGTAGTAATTCATTTTATGACTAACGCAATTTATTTATCCATTCCACTGATGATGGACATTTGGGTTTTTCTGACTTGGGCTTTTTCGAACATTGCCGTTATAACTTTCTTGCACATGACAAGTGTTCACAAGCGTAAAAGTGTTTCTGGGATTTATTCCAAGAAGTGGAATTGTTGGATTGTCATGGGTATACATCCTTAATTTCATTAGATAATGACAACTTTCCTAATATACAGTTTATATTCCTAGCAACAGTACGTGAGAGTTTTTTAACTACACAGGTTGACAGTCTAGATATTTTAAGGCTTTTTATTTTTTGCCAATTCGGTAGGAGTGAAATCTAATTGATTTCCATTTGTATTTCCCTGATTACTAATGTGTTCTTTATAAATGTTTATTGATTATTTGGATTTCCAGTTTTGTGGGTACTTCTTCAAGTCTTAGGCCTTATCAATTATTTATCTATTTCTCTTTGTAGTTCTATTAAATTTTGTTGTGTATATTTTGAGATTTTGTTACTGGGTTCATATAGATTTAAAACTATTACGTCTTACATAATAAGTTGCTCTTTTTATCTGATAATGCTTTTGATTTAATATAGTTCCCATGAGCTTTTTGTCATGAGATAGGCAAACTGTAAATGTTTGATGAATGACTTACTTCCTTCTTGTACAGGTAGAAACTGCAGGTTTCTTCTGGTGCACTCTTATTTATGTGTTCTGTTATCTCACAAAGTGAATAAATCATTTTGGAATAAAAAAAAGTACAGCATTTTTCTTTTTTGAGGTAACTTGCAAAAAGGGCACAGATCTTAATTGTACAAGTCAGTAAATGTTTGCATATGGATGCACTGTACTCACTGCCCAGATCAAGACTGAAAAATGTCCAGCATCCCAGCAAGTTCCTTATATCCCTTCCAGGTGACACCCACCAAAGACTGTCATTCTCACTGTACGTTAGTTTGCTGATTTTTGAACTTTCTTTAAAAGGAAACATACAGTATATATATTTTTGTGGATGTCCCTTTCACTGAACATTTTGTGTGTGAGATTCAGCCATGCTCTTATGGAGCCATAGTTTTAAAAAATTATTGCCATGTAGTTTTACAATGTTTACAATTTTTTATTTTCTTCATTCTGTAGTTGAGTGACGCTGCTGCATTCTTGAACATGTGTTTTGGTAAATGTAAATAGAATTGCTGGGTCACAGGTATACTGCCAAACACGTTTCCAAAGTGGTTGCACCACTTTACGCTACTACTCTAGAGTTTTCTTAATACGTAATTTTGGATTTAGCTTAAGGCAGCAAATCTTAAATTTCTTCCCACTAAGCATTAGAGTGAGCATTAAGAAATCTTTCCTGAAATAGTATAGACACTTTTAAAATGTGAAATGCCCTTTTTCTGTAATTTCCCTGGAGAGTGAAAGCCTTCCTAATTCTTGTTTATCTAGCTTATAATTATTAATAAACATTTGCTAGAAACAAAGCAACCCTGGTTCTTTTTGAGTATTAGAAGGGCAGAATTTAGATTTGTAAGGCACCATTTGTAGCAGTTAATTCCAAGACTAAAATCAATTAATACTCTGGAACTCTTTGGACTCTAAATAGCTCTTGTGGTATATTTACATTTTGTGCTCAGTACTGGGGAAACCTTCTCTGGATGCTTTTTCCAAAAAGACTACGTCAGTCCTCTCTTGAGTTCCAGTCTTAATGTTATGAAGTCCTTGAGACATTTGAGGCAAATAGAAAATTCTGTTTTCAAAATCTACTAGGAAGTAATCTTCAGACAAATATGAGAATGCCATGGTGGACCTGCTCCTGGTGTAGCTGTATTGCAGGAAGGCTTGAAGAAAGCCTAGGATTATAGAAATCTCTAGCTGGATGACTGAAATCAGGTTTGTGATCTGTAAACATAAGTAGGTAACTGATATAATCCTGTTTTGTAGGTGGGTAAAAGGTCATTTGCAACCTTCCAATTGAATTAGATTATTGAAGGCAGAGTTGACTTAACATCTGTCTAACAAAATTCAGAAACAGCTCACTATTAACATGTATTTATTACCATGATCTGTAAGAAAATACAACACAAGCATAAATCAAACTCCTGAAAACCTTTCCCAGCTCTACCTGTGTGACTGTGGGACATTGCGAAGGTTATTTCCTTTGCTGTTTACTAAAGAGGAAAGGAAAATGTTTATCATCAGAGAACTCATATTCATTAAATATCTAGTGTCTCTTATCTGCAGTCATTTTCTTATTACCTTACCTTATTTAATATTCACAATAACCCTGTGAGTGGATGCTGGTATCTTTTCTTTTGCTTGTGAACTTTTCATTGAATTACAACAGTGGCATCTCTTTTTGCAAATGTCCAAAATCCAGTCAGATAGATGTTCAGTAATGTGCCAAAGGTCACACAGCTTCTAGGTGAGAGCTAAAATTAGAATCTTAGTCTTTGATTGCCAGTTCAGACTTTCTAGGACACTACAGCTGCCTACAGAACAGCATTAACACTACTCGGAGAGTCCGCAAGGAGTAGTGATGAGGTGTCAGTCAGTTCAGGACAGTACTCAGAGATGGCTGTTCCTTTCAGATGTTGTAGGTAAGTGGCTGGAGTGTGTGTTTATGAATTCCCAAAGGATAAATTGTTTTTAAAAAAGTCACCATTTTAGTACTTAGTAATTCTATGTGTAGACTCTTTAAAATACATACCTTTAAACAATAATGATCCTCTTTGTCTCAATTGTATATAATTGCTCTACAAATTTCTACATTATTAGATACTTTTGGTTACTTTATTTGAGCCCAAAGCTTTACTTTCTCTTTCTGGAATTGCAAAGTTTCTGCTGTCTTTGGCCTATTTGGAAGTTTTTTTTTTTAGAAAGGCTCTTTTTTTTTTTTTTAAGGAAGTCAATGAATCCAAATAATCCTATGTAGTTGGTCTTAGCTAAGAGACTATTTGGAGAACATAAATGGAATTGCTCCATCATAGTGTTTTTTTTTAAAATATGCAATTCTTTGGCTTTTAGTATATTCATGGAATTGTGCAGCCATCACCACAATCATCAGTTTTAGAAAATTTTTGGAAGAAACCTCGTACTTACTAGCAGTCACTTCTCTGTCTTCCCAATTCCCTAGCCCAACGTCGAACGACTTTTTGTCTATAGATTTCCTTATTCAGAACATTTCATACATATGGAATCATAATAGAATATGTGGTTTTTGTGATTAGCTTTTTTCTCCTATAATGTTTTCAAGGTTCATCCATGTTGTAGCATGGATCAGAACTTCATTCCTTTTTATTATAGGCATAAGGCTTTTCCTGGAGAACTTTAAGTAATGGATATAGCCAATATTGTTTCTCTTTTGTTCTCATAGGAAATATAGGGTCTTGTCATATTAAGGCTACTTCTAGGGTTCATTTTTAGAGAAGGGTTTATTATGTGGAATTTAGACCCCAGTGACTGGCCTTCAGAATGTCTTGAACCCTTTATAATTATTTGCAAGATTTTATGTTCCCAAGTATATTTTTTGGTGCAGGAGTTTAGGGGACTGAGAAGATTTAGTTTTTGTTAAAAGGTAATTTTCAAAAAAAAGGTAAAATCATGACACACAGATATAAAATGAACACACATTAAAGATTTTATTTTACTTAGAGTGAGGAATTGAGACAGATTGTGTAACTGGTTCAAAGGAGATGTCCAAAGAACAGACATACTTATAGATCAGGAATGTTAAAATGAATATGAAATGGACACAAAGTTAGTTTTTTCCATAGTAGAGAGGGAAGTCATTTGAACCTTTACTGAACATGACAGATTTTGCCTGCTTGTAGATGATTATAGTTTGCATTGCTGTCAATTATCGACAACTTTCAGAGTTGTAAAATAACTTTATATAATTATAATCAGATAACCCAGAAGCATGTCCTAGCCAATGCATAATTTTCCATTGGAAATACACACTTTTTTCCTGCACCTTCAACAGGTTATCAAAAAAGTCTGAAACTCTGTGTTAATTCTAGAGTCTTATTTCTGTTTTAAAAAGTAGCTCCTTTTGACTAGATTTGGAAGGCAGAATTTCCAGTTTTATGTCAGTTGAGGGTCAGTGAGAGCCCCAGGGATACGTGTGTAGTTGTTTTTTTTTTTTTTGCACAGGATTACATGTTAGAGATCTCCAAAGAAGTAGCTTTTGCAGTTTACTTAGGTTACACTTCTCGGCACATATTCGGTGTTTCTCATCTCTGATAACAGCATGACTATTGAAGAGATTTCTAAATATAATTTGGAAAGTCTAGGTATCTTAACTCAGTGACAAAGGTAGATAATCCTATTAAGATAAGTATGGGAAGGGAAGAGCTCTGATGACTTCTCCCCGATTGATGTAAGCCCAGGGAAGTCAAAACTTCTTTGTGGAAAGATTATGGGGTTATTTCCACTAGACTTTGCTTATTATCAAGGAGTTATTTCTCTGTCTTCAGAGGTTAATGAACATCTTTTGTACTTTGAAGGGTAACTTCTATGCATACGCACCATAAGTCATTTAGCTACTTATTTTAAGAGATTCTAGGAATGCATAGCAATAAATTTTGCAACATTATACCTTCAAGTTTGCATAGTGCTTTTCTCCCACGTTACCTACTTGTCTTAAGCTGAGAAAGTATTTACCAAGAAAACCCATTATTGCTCTCACTGCTTCACCTCAGCCTGTTTCTGTTTCTTGAATTTCATTTTATGTATTTTAGTCTTCTAGTTTAAGCTCTCTGTTGTGCCTTTCTTGTTGTATTTTAGAGGAGAGGCACTCAGTGATGAGTTAACAAAATCGATATCTGTCTTCATTTAATGCTCTGTCTTAACCACAAGCAGGCAAGCAAGCAAGCAAGCAAACAAACAAACAAATAAATTGATTAATTAAAATCATTAATTGACAGTGTTTAGGGCTCTCAGCTTTTATAAGCTCAGAAGCTTTGATTTTCCATGCGCACCCTCCTAATGACTGGAGAATTGTATATCTTTTTCCTTTCTGAAGCCAAGATTGTATCACAGTGATGGTAAGGTAAGATGTTTTGCCTGCGTATTCCAGTGCCAACTGTAGGGCACTTAGACTTACACGTGGTTGTGGAATAGTGCTGAACTTGTATATCGGACTCAGGAGGCATGCCTGGAAGGGAACACGTTGACAGTTAAACTTTTTGAGATGAACTCAGATAATCCATCTCTTGACTTTTGGGGGAGGGATATGAGTTGCTCTTTATTTCCTAAGAAATGATGATTCAGTCCCTTTAAGCATTTCTGTGTCACAGTCACTTTTGGTTGGAAGTCTGTCTGGCTTTGTTGCTCAATTCTACTTCAGTGGCCCAAGGGTGTTTTCCCTTTGGGCTTGTGATCTGTTTTTGCCCATGAACTTGAATGCCTTTTGGGGCTCTAAAGACTGCACTGTAGCATTTTCTTACCTGTTTACTTTGTACTTTGAAGTAATACAGAATGTGATATATGAAAGAATCAGATTCAAGTAGCTTTGTTTTCTGTGTTTTTAGGACAGAGATAGAATAAATAATTAACTCTTTGGGTCTCTTCTATATTTTAGCTTCACTCCCTAACCTGAGTCTCAGTCTTTAGATTACCATTTGATCTGAAGACTTTAAAGTAGTGGGTGAATTGGGTAAAACTGTTTTTTTCTTTTCCTCAACACTCTTTCCTGCTTTAAAACTTGGATTTCTGGCTCTTCTAGAAAAGCTGAGGATTGAATTGTGCAGTTGTGTTAGAGGTGAAGACAGTGGAAGGAAGAGGTAAACAATTCTTCTCTGTATCATTGCAGGGTGGAAGATTTGGTTTCATTAGTATCTGGCCAAAGAATAAATATTTTAGCCAGGAACAGTGAGTTAATCTCCTTGATTAATGTGGCTGGGCCCTGACTTTAACACGTTGAGGAAAGCTTGGCAATGTCTTGGTAGCCCCCATCTAAGATGGTTAGCCATTAAGTTTGGTGATTGGGTTTCAATAATATATTAAATTAACTATTGGGTAATTATTATTATTATTTTTTTTATTTTTATTTTTATTTTTTTTACAAAAGAAGAGGATGGGGAGAAAGGTTATAATGTAGAGAAATGGTTCTTAACCAGGAATGCTGATCAGAATCATGTCGAGGAGTATTTTAAAATAGATATTTCTGGGCTCCAATTATACTTACTGAGCTTCTCGGTGGATATTCTCAGAACAGTTCCTTGGATGATTTTGATGTACTGCACTGGTTTAATGGAAATAGTATTGAACAAGAAGTTAGATTCTGATGGAGACTGTGTCTGGTTTGACCCCAGGGAAAAGCACATTTTAGTATTAGTCTTTGAGCCTCAGTTTCTTCCTGATTGAAAAGAATTGGACTAGATGGTCTCTAAGGTTCCTTCGAACAGCAGCATTTTATGATTTTGAAGACAACTCTCTTAAAATACTTTTCAAACTAATTTCTTTCCGTCTTTCTTTTGGAAGCAGGTAATAGCATGTGTAAGTCTTGCTGAGAAAAGAATGAGGTTTTCAATTTGAGGGACAGCATTGAATAGCAGTTCACACCCTGACACGCACTTGGTGTTTGTAGGACAGTGATCATATAATCTGGCAATGTTGTCTTAGTTGGGAGAGTAGTGAAACTGTGGCTCTTGATTTGGCTCCTGGAATAAACTAAATGACATGAATATGAAAATTGTTTTGAATCTGTTTGTCTCTAATAGTTTGTGCCACTGAGAGTTTGGCTCTGGAAACTTGGGCTGTGGAAAAAGTAATGAAAAAAAAAACAATGCACTTTGAACCAAAAGGTTTGAGTCCTGGCTCTGCCAGTTCTGAGCTGTGTGACCTTTGTGTCTTAGTGTCTGTACGTATCAGTGAAGGACAGAAAGTGGTCATGAACTGAACTTTAATGTCCTTTGCAGCTCAGATGACCTATGATGTGGTCTATACTGTGAGCTCGTCAGAGGGGTGTATGCAGAGTCTGGTGACACATAACAAGCTGTTCTCCTCTAGGCTCCAGCTGCTGCCATGGGGAGAGGTATCAGAGGGAGGCAGAGTCTTCCTAGGATCTTACGAAACAAACTGTAATAAGTGTATGCAGGATTGTAATTATCTCACTTTAGTTGAATATTTGTTGAATTCTTACCACGTTGAAAATGCTGTTCTAGGTTATGTAGGAGATAAAAAATTTCTGTCCTCCCTCTCGTTAGTATTCTTATCAGCACTTGATACCATGAGAAAGTTCGGATATTAAAACGATTGTTTTGTTTCTCTCCCTCACTGGGGTAGGGACAAGTGAACTCAACGCAGTTGGCTAATGCAGTTTGACCTTTATTGACTCTTGAGAAATAACCTGAATTGAGGCATATGGACATTTGCCATATTAGAAATGAGAGATGACATTGTGCTTTGATATGAACTTTTTTGTAAGGAAGTAGCTTTCATGAAATTGCTGATTTTACATTGACTCTCCAGTCATATTTTTAGGCATTACTGTTTTGAATTCTTTTCTGTAGTGAGTGACATATTTGGAACTCAGATCTGTGTTGTGGCCAGCAATATGCGTTTGGATAAGCAGGACTTTGAGAGGTACAAGTTGTTACCAGAGCCGAAGGAAACTAGTTTGTATGAACTTTAGTTTTGACCATAGAACATTAGAAGACTTAGTGCAATATAATAAATACTCAGCTGAGCAAAATTACTACCTTTTCTTTGGCAAGGAGTCTGTGTCTCTGTGGCAGTTCAGGAATTATTAGTAGAGTGGATCAGTGACAGGAATGTTTTTCTTTGATCTTTAGCCTGAATTTTTTTAGTTTGAGAAGAGTGGGGAGGAGTAAGTACCTTGGGAAGTCTTGTTGGTTTCTCTGCTTGGCTTTATAGCTCCTTGGTACTCTTATAGGCCATGCTTTTCCAGTTCTGTTTAGATACTTATGTTTTGAAGCCCTAAGAGATGTTTCCAGATGTCTTGGAATTCAACTATGAGTGTGAAGTCTTGGGTTTTAGTCCTGACTCTGCTCTTTACTACTCAGTTTGCCATAGAGCAAGACACTTAACCTTTCTTGACTTCAGTTTTCCCCACTCATAAAGTGAAACTGTTTATTCTTAACCCAAGAACCTCATGAGGTCATAAAGTACAAATAAAATAACGTGAAAGATGTTTAAATTTTTTAAGTGTGTAAATATTGCCATATATCCTCTGCAAATAAATAGTGCTTTTAAGTGCTTCGCCCTTTGCCATGCATGTTTGTTATGGCTCCTTTATTAATTAGTTCTTTTCCCTCTGTAATCACATGATCATCCAATGCTTGAGCTTTAAAGGGAAGAGAAAATTTTAAGTAAGATGAACTGGTGAACTCTCATCCCTGTGAAATAGTTCCATGCACTGGCGGGCACGCAGGAAATAATCGTCCAGTGATGGGAACACTTGACAGCGGCGGGCTTGCAGCAGTGGCAGCGTTGCAGGGCAGATCTCTTCTGAGGATGGTGTGGCAAGCAGCTCTAGGGGCTGCCTGAGTGGAGATGCCACCGTTTTTGAATAAAACACGCAGATGGTTAACCTCTGTTAAACAATAGGAAAAGAATTACGATTTATATCAACTCTAGGGAAAGAAGCATCATCCTCTGTGGGTCTGGAAATGTCTGCATATGGCTTTCTCTTTTAATGATACTCATTTTTAGAATTTTTTTTTCTGGTATAAATTGGTAATTAAGAAATTTAATGGAGGTGGGGGGATTTACTGCCTAACTAGCACTTGGTCAATTGCAGTACTAGTTCTCAAAGATGTTTTTTTTGGGGGGAAGGGGTGTGTGGATAATGCCACTATGGAAGTTTGCTTACAGAATCTTGTTCTCTTGGAGTAATTTAGGGACTGAACGAGTTTAAAATCACTGAGAGTAGTGGGCTAGTACCAGAGGGAAAGTAACTTGTGATGGAAGAATTCTGAATCTCCATTGGCTTAGTTACTTCATCACATCCTGGCCACATAAAAATGTTGAGAGAATAAATGATAAGTATAAAAAGCACTGAGATTGTGTAGAGTGGAAAATAACCTTAGTATTAACTCCCTTCACTGCGTTACACAACCACATTCTAAATTTAAGGAACAGCAGCAAACTCACGCTAAGGCACTAGTTTCAAACCAGAAGGTCATGATTGGTTTAGAGGGATGCAGAATCAATTTAGTGGGATCAAGCATTTGAAAAAAGAAGGAAGGAAGGAATAGAAATGCGAATGCATCACAAACGATAAGGTAAGGTGTTATGTATTATTTTGGAAACTTTTGGTTTTATATCTTTTTGTTGATATGGTACTAGGTTGTGTTGTAAAATGCATTTCTGTGGGACTGTTTTGGGAAAGTTTGAAACTCATGGATCTAACAAGTAACATGCCCCAAATTTACAGAATTTGGGGACTTCCACTGTCATGTTACATTCATGAAAGTGTCTTGTTTCCTTAAAGTGTTTTGGGTGCCGAAAGTGTTCATTATGTTTGGGAATAGTAGATTTCTAAACTCCCATAAATTCTAGTAGCTGCCTTTTGTCTAATAATGATTAGGATTATTGAGTACGATTTTGATGTCTTTTAGGCATCAGCTAACACCTAAGTCATTAAACTGGAAATAGAATGAATAAGAAGAGAAAGGCTGGCCATTTAGTAATCATTATTTGGTAATAACTTCTTAAAGTAGGTAAAATTTTGAATCTTTATAGTACTAAGGTTTATCTTGTTTTTTCCTTTAATAATATACTTTCAAAAGACTTATGGTATTCTTTACCATCATTTGACATACATTCTTTGGTCAAAGTGTTATGTTTTCTCTAGAGGAATACATTTTCAATTTTATAACAGTGTGAAGGAAGGAATTATTTACTTCTGGGAGTTTTACTAAAACTACTGTCTGTTAAACGAGGGCTGGAGATACCTACAGACACATATACGCAGACACACTTTATTTACTTTGTGACTATTATTTTGTGTCCCTTCTAGATAAAGGATTGTAGGCACAGATTGGTGAAATAATTTGCCAGGAGTTACACAATAAGCTAGTGGCTTTCATTTATAGTTCTTGTATTTTCAGAGACATAATATGTAGATTAAGTTGAAATAAACAGAAGCCTAAGTAATTATAAATATATATACAGATGTAATTATAAATATATATATATACGGTGTGTATAGACAAATGTATTACTGTAAGCAAAATGCATGGTGGGAAATAGTAATTATAATAAGTTTTTGTCCCATCTTTATTTGGTTATTTATCAGTAGTCATGACCTAGCTATATGTGGCCAGGATGCGATGAAGTAACTAAGCCAATGGAGACTCAGAATTTTAGTTTGTTATGAACTGTACCATATGTTTAAGGTAGATTCTGACAAGAACATAAATTGTGCAAAGAAAACCCTTGGGATGACACTGGAATATAATGTATTAGGTTGTTCTCTGCCTATGAGAATAAAGAATTGGAAGAGTCAATCAGGAGGCTTTGTTTCCTAGTCTCCACTCTGACACAAGCCTGCGTGTATAAGCTTAGGCACATGGTTTCACTTTGGGATCTCTGTAAAGTGAAAATGTGGGCTCGATCTCTGAAGTTTCCTTCAGTGTTTATATTGTATGCTTCCAAGGGCTGGAGTATTGCATCAGGACCCAGCCTGGGGTTTGTGCTGTTTGCAAGGTCCCAAGGAACTGCCTCATTCTTTTTTCCAAGGAGATAGCATACATTACCCCACAGAGCCCTATAACGCAATGAGCTGTCAGTGTTGTAAGCTGCGTTTTCATCGGGGACTAAGCTTAGGCTGGACCTTCGTATGAGGCCAGGAGATATAATTTCTGTGACCAACTAGTTGCCTATTCGAAAAGCTTGGTAGAACCCATCCAAATACAGTATCATTTTGTCTTTGGAGTAAGAGAATATAAAATATATTTCCTCTTAGGGAGGAAAGGACTTTGAATTCAAGGACTCCCATTATCTTCTTGTATCAGTTATCAAGAAGATATATTCTTGCCGAATATAATTTTATAAATGTTAGCAAGGAATGCCTTCATATCTTATTAGGCTTTAAAAAATTAATTTTCATTTGCTGATTCTTTGCTCCCTCTCTAATACTAGTTACATTACTTTATTGTTCAGTGGTGTGAAGAGTTGATAATATCTATAGTCATCTTTTGACACTGGTAATAACCTCTATTTTCTGGGTAAATTAGGAAATAGTATCACCAGAGGAAAAGCTTGATCTGAATTATCATTCTTCCATCATCCCATTCATACACACTGTTTAACCATTTGGTTCGATCACAGCTTTAACAGAAGATTCTTTATAATGGCAATCATGACATTTGTTTGATGGCGATAAACTCTTCTGGTCTTGTCTCAGGTCTTGACCAGCCCTGCCATTGCCATTGCCACTGCCTCTGGTGTGCAGGATTGAGATTGTTGATAGCAACAGGGGGCTCTGGGGAATGGCCATCAAGAGCTAGGAGAGGGTTGTAGATGAGTTGTGTTTCCATGGATATCCCCCTAGGGAACCCAGTACTTGCCTAATGTTAATTATACTGCAGCCTAATTGCTAAGGGTATACCTGTTTTCAACAAACATTTGTTGAGCACCTATCCTCCTCCTAAGCTTTCATGCTCATGCTAGAATGCTGTGTGTAGATATCCAACAGGAACTCAAACCAATATCATTATCTTTTTCTCACATCCTTCTACCTTCTTCTGCTTCCCTTCCTGTTCTGGTCTGTCATGATTAACTGTGATACACTCACTTGGTCTCTTAAACTTGAACTTGAAAATTTGGAATTATTTGTACTCTTCCCACTCTACACTTCGAATACCTAATTAGTTATCAAACCCTGTTTGTTCCACTTCCAAAAATGTTTTTCAAACAGATACTGCTTTTTGTCCCTAATGCCATAGTGTTTAAGGTCAACACAATTTATTTTTCCCCTGGACTTTTTCAACAGAAAAAGTCTTAACAGAATTTTTCCCCCCTAATTTCTATCCTGCTTCTCATCTTTCACCAAGTTATGTTAAAAAAAAAAAAATACTCCTGATAATAACTCATGACTTTTGTTTTGTTGTTGTTTTGCAATTTGCTTTTTTATTTTTTTTACTGAACATTATATTCTGGAAAATTTCCCATGTAGTTTATTTAGATCTATCTTTTGAATACTGGCTAGTATGGGTATATAAAGTGTGTATATCATAGTTTACTTAACCATTCCTCTATGAATGGACATTTCTATTTTTTTCTTTTGTTGTTATAACTGAAGTGAGTATCCTTAACCATGTCTCCGTACACACGTGCAAGTCTGTAGGTGAGAAAAGGTGGAATTTCTGGGTTAAAATAAATATACATTTAAAATGTTGCAGACACTGACAAATCACTTTAAAAAAGTACCTGTTAATTTATACTCCCATGCTTTTTATCCTCAAGGCAATTTATTTTTATTTTTATTTTTCAATTAGAGTTGACATTCAATATTATTTTGTATTAGTTTCAAGTGTACAGCATAGTGGTTAGACATTTATATAATTTATAAAGTGATCCCCCTGATTAGTTAAGTACCCACCTGGCACCATAAAAATCATTTGCAGTCTGAACTTAGAGTACTCCCAGCCTCAGTGCTCTGATTGATGTATTTGCTCATTTACTTGGTCATTGTCAACCACTTAGTTTTTATTTAGTACAAACTGTGTGCCAGGCTCTTTCCTGTATATTGGGCGTTTAGTGCTGGATAAGATAGGTATGGTCCAGCCCTCATCCAGCTTAGCCTCTTACCACACAGAGCTTTTTGCCCTTCTCAGACTTTTTAAATGCATTTGCAGCTGCTATTCTTTTTCTTGGTATGGCTTTTTTCCTTTGACTTTGCTGCCTAGAGAATTTTCATCGATCATTCTTTTACCCTTTTAGCCAGCTTAGATTTTATTCTGTCATATCTTTCTCATCTCTTCTTAGGTAGAGTTAGATAGGGCTTCCTTAGTGATCTCTCTTAACACTTCACTTATATCCTTTTTATAGTGTTTATGCTGAAGAGTTTTAATGATTTGTTTATATATGTTTGTGTCTGTGTATGCATGTATGCATGTATGTGTATGTGCATAGACCTCTGCCATAGATTAAAGCTCAGTAAGGGCAAGAACCGATGGTCTTTACCTTAACGCTCCTCCAGCTTAATGCCTGAAACACTGGAGATGCTTAATAAATGTTGAGTAAGTGAATGAATAACAAACTGTCAGATGAACTTTTTTTGTACAGGGCACTATGGAGGCTTATAAGATCTGTCTTTAAGGACTAACCATGTAAGCAAGGAGATAAGAAACAGATGAGTAGACGGCAAGACACATTGTGATAAGCGTTGTGTAGAGGAGAATTTAATAGAGGTGAATCTCATGAGTGAGGTATTCTAGTGAATTTTCAGATGAGAGGATTTTTTCTTGCTTGTGCCAGGTATTGTCCCTGGCCCGACAAGTGTTTTTAGTCAAATAAGGCCTTAAAGCAGAAATTGGAAGACTGTGGCCTATAGGCCACATTGGGCCTGCTGCTGGTTTTTGAACAGCCCATGAACTAAGAATGATATTTTACATTTTAAAAATTGTTTCTATAAAAAGAATATTTTGTGATACGTGAAATTATATGAAATTCAAATTTTAACATCTACAATTAAATTTTGTTGGAACACAGCCATGTTCATCTGTTTATACACAGCCCATGACTGCGTTTGTGCTATGACAGCAGTTGAGTAGTTGGAACACAGACTGTTTGGTCTGCAATGCCTAAAGTGTTTACTCTCCAGCATTTTACAGAAACAGTCTTCTGACCCCTGGGGTAGAGGACAGGAAAGGTTCAAATAAAGTCGAGAAGAAGAGAAAGACATTGAGAGACTTGATTTGAGTTAGGAGAGTGTGACAGTGATTACTACAGTCATGTAGAAGCTTTAGAGCTGAAAGGATGATCTAGCTTAACTTTATTTCACAAAATAAGCAGAATATCAAAATCTTGTCAAAGTCCACATGACTTGTAAGGGGCAGTATACGCTGGAGTGACTGAAACAGAAGCTTTTAGGACCTTAGAAGATGATAAGATTATTGCCAGGGTAGGACCAGATCATGAATGGCCTTGCCCTTGAAAAATGAAATTTAAAGAACAAACTAAGAATAATCTTCCTTTCTCTCTCTGAATGTAATATTTCTTTTTCTTTTTTTTTTCTCTTATATTTCTAGAAGACCTTTGAGCCCTACTTCGAGATTTTGGAAGCATATTTCACAAAGGCCAAGAATTATGTAAATAGGCATTGCACCAAGTATGAGCCCTGGCAGCTAATTGCATGGACTGTCGTGTGGACCCTGCTAATAGTCTGGATATATGAGTTTGTCTTCCAGCCAGAGAGTAAGTATACTATCCTCTCTGTAAAGGTATAATGGAGGTTCACTAGCTTTGGAACTCATGGCTGATGGATTAGACTAATTTTCTTGCCTTTTTGTTTGGTTCTGATTTTTTAAAACTGTTTAAATGGAAAATGAGACGTTGTCTTCTGACTGGTAAAGTTATAATAGGACTCTTGTGTAACTATTACTGCTTAGGCCGATTTTTCTGGATTTGTAGCTTACATAAAAACTCCTGAGAAATTAGTTGTTGTAAGGATCCATAGATATCTCAGAGTTTGGCTTAAACCTTTTCCAGTTTCATTTTCTTGCCTAGAATGTAATGTCACCACCTGGAACTCCCCAAGCAGGACTTTATTGTTTCATTTGAGGACATCCTTTGAAGACTATGTAAAATTGGAACCGCACTCATGCAGTGATCACTTAAATGTCTGCCATGTACCAGACACTGTGCTAAGCTCTGGAGTTACCTACACAAGTGATAGAGAGTCCCTGTCTCCTTGGAGGTGAACTTCTGATGTCAAGGGACAGTGTGCTTTGAGCTTCCTGGGTAGTACCTCAGAGGGCCAGATTGACAGGAAGAGAAGACCACTTCTCAGGGTGAAGAAGATGAGAAGTCTATTAGCCATCAGTTTGTAAATCCTCTACCCTTTCTAAGGTCCTGCTCCCCCCACCAAAAAGACAGGTTGCATGTTTCCTCTTTGTGAATTATTTCTCCCGCAGGCTGTGCTTGGTAAGTAAATGGTAGGAGTGCTGGTGGCTCTTCTGTAACACTGCTCTGTACTCCTTCCCCGCCCCTAGTAGGATATTCAAGTACATTCTTGGGATAAGAAACCAATAACATTGGAGAGATGTGCTTGTCATTTCTCGTTTGTTTAAAAATTTCATAGCTATTTGTTTCGCTGATAACATCTGCTTGAAGGGGCTCTTTAACTGTCTGTTTTCTGCTTTTCTTACTCTTGTCCTGGGAAAGTCATCTTAGAGTTAGACTCTATTTTATCTCTACCATGCAGATAGCCATTGAACCATTCTAGGAACATTGCATAATAAACATTGCATTTAAAGTGGAAATAAGACATGAGTGCCCTATCTAAATTTTAGTTCATTACAGCTTTAAAAACCCTGTCCTCAGTTTCTGCTCCTAGTCCTTGCAAGATTTTCTCATAAACTGACAAATTAGACTGACTGGCGCTTCTGCTGCATCTGCCCCGTGGTTTCAAAATGGACGCAACCCTTGGCTTTCTCCTCATGCTTGTTCCTTTCTTGGGTAGCATAAGATAAAATTTACCATTTTACCTATCTTTAAGTGTACAGTTCAGTGACCTTAAGTACATTCACATTGTTGTGCAGCTATCATTGCCATCCAGAACTTTTCATCATCCTAAACTGAAACTCTGTACCTGTTAAACAATAACAGCCATTTCCCCCTCTCCCCAGCTCCTGACAGCCACCATTCTAGGTACTTTTCCTCTTAGAGTGGTGCGTTTGTAAAACCGTACTAAGGTTAGAGATCTTGAAATTTATATTCCTTTGCTATGATTAGTATTAGCTTTAGGTATTTACCTCTATTCCTGTTCTGTGGCCCATGGGCCCTGTGTGCATCTTGCTTAACTGGTAGAAGCAACACAGCATCTTTGGTCCTGCTACTTAGCGACTTTAGTGTTCAAAAAAGAATATGGTGGCCTCTGAGCATTCCATGAGAAAAATTAATAGTAGTGTGTACATGGTGTGTGCCATCTAAACTTTGTGACCTGAACTCCAAACCATTTCAGTTGTTTCATTTTTAATAACATTTTTTCTTATTACAAAAGTAGTATATGTTTATTGTAGAAAATTGACATATAGGTAAGCCATAAGAACAAAATTAAAATCTTGCTACCTAGAGATAACCACTATTTACATGTCTATATTCCTTTCTATAGCTGAATCAAGTTGAACCAAAGTATAGTTTTTTAGGTCAAAAATTGTTGAATATTGCCATTTGATATAGTTTAATCAAAACTATAAAACTATAAACAAAACTATAAACAAAAACACACACAGCACACTCCTTCTTTTGTAACTTCCAACTTGAATTTTAGACACAGATAAAAATGCCTTCCCTCCAGAAATTGGAGATCATTTTGATAAAAGTTCAGTTTTTTTAGCACCTCGCTCATGTAGAAGTATTCTATACATCACTAAATAGTTGAGTTATTTTTAGTATATTGCCCTAGAGAAGTCTGAAGTCTGGACTAGTGATAAATTTTGCTGATCTTGAAACTCTGAATGCCCTTCTGAGGGGGAGAGGGGGATTTTGGAACACAGAATGGATGCCAGGGCATGTAAGAACGGGAAGAGGCAGGAGGAGGATGGGAGTGGGAGGGTGGGCAGGGGTGAGTATGGCAGCTCCCTGAGGTGTTCTCTGTTTCTGGATTCTGCTCTGTGATTGTCAGCTCAAATTCCTACCGCTTGATGTTGATTTTAACTGAGATTGTCGTTCATCAACAGAAATCAGTTACGTGAGAGGAGGGTATTGTAAACTCTCTGTTTTTAGCTGCCTTACCTAGTCATGGGTAGTGTGAGGCTCAGGTGGCATAATTTGTATGAGAGAAATTCGTAAACTGTAAAGAGCCATACGTGGTTGTTCTTACACTGGTATTTCTTATTTTCTTACTTTAAAACATTCTAATTACTTTTTATTTCTATGCCTCTGGGACTTTTACTTTTGTAGTAATTTTTTTAGGTCATAACCACATTATCTTTTCATCTTTAGTTTCTTGATCTCCAATCCTGTATTCTTTTTTCTCATTTACAGTTGACATTCAGTATTATTTTATGTTAGATTCAGGTGTATAGCGTAGTGGTTAAACATTTATATAATTTATGAAGTAATCCCCCAATTAGTCTAGTAACCACCTGATACTTCACATAGTAATTACAATATTATTGACTATACTCCCCGTGCTGTACTTTACATCTCCATGACTGTTTTGTAACTACAAATTTGTACTTCTTAATCCCTTCACATTTTCACCCAGCCCCTCTCTCCCCTCCCATCTGGTAACCATCAGATTGTTCTTTGAACCTATGAGTCTGTATTCTATTCTTTTTACTCTGTGCCATTTTGTCCTGCTACTTTCACCACATTAGTCGATTCTTTCCTTCTCACCCTAATCACATTACTGAACTTTTGGACACCTGCCTCAGTCTGCTGGTTTTTAGTCCTCTTTTTACCTCATGAATTAATTATTTCATCTATTAAATAAGAAAGTGGTTCTGAGTCTTTTACAGCTTTAACATTGTTAGAAATGTAGTTGACCCTTGAACAATATGAGGGTTAGGGCACTGACCACCTGCACAGTTAAAAATCCCTGTATAACTTTTGAACCCCACAAAAACTTAACGACTGCCCCTCAGTATCCATGGGGGACTGGTTCCCGGATCCCTTGTGGGTACCAAAATATGTGGGAGCTCAAGTTCCTTAATGTAAAATGGCACAAAGAGTGTGTGCAGCTGGTCCTCCTTGCCTGCAGACTCCCTACTGCAGACTGCAGACACTGGTTTTGACCTGCAGTTGGTGGAGCCCGTGGTTATGAAAACCTGGAATGTGGGGGGCTATAGATTTATTGAAAAAAATCCACGTGTTGTCACTGGACCTGCACAGTTCAAACTCATGTTGTTCAAGGATGTACTATAGTCAAATAACAAGCAGCTTAAATATTCAATACTAAATTATACTCACTTGATGGATTATAAGGTAACATTTAAAAATATGTTTAGGAAGAATTTTTGATATAGAAAGTGCTCTAAGTGAGAAGAGAATACAATATTGTACGCACAGCAAGATACCAGCTATGTATTACAGTGTGTGGAACATAAGACTGAAAGGAAATAGTCCACGATTTAAACAGAAAGGTAACTACAAATAAGTGGCTTCATTCCCTTTGTCATCTTATTCAGTCTGTGTCTTAGGCACCGGGTTTTGTCCCCGACATTTACAGAGTGTTGACTACAGTGCTAGGCACTATAGGGTGAGCTAGAAAGACGGGTACAACCTAAGCAAAAACTAGTAACAATGAAAGGCATCCATATGATGAATACCAGAAGAAGGCGCACATATGTTCTATGGTTGTTGAGAGAGCACTTTTTCTGGCCAGAGACATTGCAATGCCCAGGTCTCCTAGGAATGTAGTAACAGTTCATATTCAGTCCATGTCATGCATGAAAGCTAGGTCTTATACACATTTGGGATAACTGAAAATTTCTATTGTGCATTTGAAGCAGTGTAGACTCTTGGGTGTCTACTGAAAAAACAAAGACTTCATTTAAATCCCTGCTTCATCACTGATTTGATCTGTGGCCTTGAGCAAGTTATTAATGCTTGATTCTTTGTTGCCTTTGGATAGTATGTAGTACCTTCTGTGTCAACCTCAAAATCAGAGTCAGTTGAGATACGTTTAATGTGAATTCATAAAAGGTATAACAGTCTATTTCAGTGCCGTGTATTTATAATTATTGTAATGACAGGGTCAGGATTCCATATTTGTCCTATATACTGACAGAATGGAATCTGATTGGTGTCCATGATGTTGAAGGCCTTTTTAGGTCCAGAAAGTTTTAGGATATATGGAGCCTAGTATCGGTTGGTCATTTGTTTTGGGGGAGAGAAGAGAAATGTTTGGCATCTGGAAACCCTGCGATGGTACAGAACTCTGGAATACGTATGTCATTTGACCCAGGAATTCTGTTTCTGGATATTTATCCTGTAGGTATTCTCTTATATGTGTCATATGGTGTGTGTTACAGGTTATGTATTTCAGCATGGTTTGTAATAGCAAATATTAGAAAAGTGCCCATCAGAAAGGGGCAGATTAAATAAATTATGAGATATCCATATAATGAAATACTCTACAGCTATAAAATGAATGAGGAAGCACTGATCTTTAGGAGAATATTCCTAAGTAGAAAAGCAAGGTCTCGTACAGTGCTAGAGTGTGTTTTTTGTGTAAAAGGATAGACATATAAGAACACCTATTTATTCTTGTTTGTATATGTATAAAGAAATTCTAGAAGGGTGTTCTAGAAACTAATAGTGGTGTTTACCTGGGAGTATGATGAGGGTCTGGGGATAGATGAGAGAGAAACTTGTAACTGTGTGTGTATTTATATTTCTTTTACTTTTTGAACCATGTAAATACAGTACTTATTAAAAAATTAAATTTGAAAGATATTTTTTTAAAGGAAAGAAACACTACCTTTGTGACCTGAAAGCAAGTGAGGTTGTGGAGGACGTATTTGAACAGTTCATACATTGTGACTGGCTTGTCACATCTGTGGAAATTTATTTGGATAATAGAACCATTTGTTTCTTTTTTAGGTTTATGGTCAAGGTTTAAAAAGAAAGGCTTTAAGCTCATCAGGAAGATGCCTGTTATTGGTCGAAAGGTAAGTGGAACCTGTGTACATCTTCCTCCTCTACCCCACCTTTTTCTGGTTACTGAACCTGGTGTTCTCAGGGAGGGGGCATGGTTTTGTTCTCTACCTTCAAGGAACATTTGACAATGTTTGGAGACTTTTTTGGTTATCACAACTGGAGGGGAGTCCTGTTGGCATCTAATGGATAGTGGCCAGGGATGCTGCTAAACATCCTACAGTACACAGGAAAGCCCCCCACAAAAGAGAGTTATCTGGCTCAACACATCAGAAGCTCCAAGACTGAGAAACCTGACTAATCCTTTCTCCAACATATGTGACCAAAAGAGAAAAGACATGTCCGTTAAGGAAGAATTTGAAATTAGAAAACCTGACAAGTCTCATGATGCTTTGGAGCAATATTTGGTTGGGCTGAATTTAGATCTTTATCGAAGGATTGGGTGCTTACATGGTTTGAATCAGGGTTGGCAAACTTTTTCTGTAAAGGGCTAGATATGAAACATTTTAGGCCTCACAGGCCATACCGTGTCTCTCACAACTCTTCAACTCTGTCCTTGTAGGGGAACACAGAGATGGCACTATAGGTAAAGGAATGAGCCTGGCTGTTTCCAATGAAACTCTCTTTATAAAAATAGATGTAGGCCAAATTTGGGCTGTAGTTTGCCGATCTCAGGTCTAGAAACTTAGATAGAAGGGCTATTTTCTTGCTTTTTGTGTCTATCCATAGTCTAGTGTGTTCCCTTCCTGTAACTTCTCTACCATCACCCATGCTGAGGATAAAACAGTCACCTCTGTACCCTTCCCACAGGTTCTTTATCACAGATGAAGATAAACAGGGCAGACCCCATTATAAGTTCTAAGCCAGGCAGATGAGTCTTTAATAGCTTTATCTCCCCCAATACCCTTTCTGCCCCTCAACTTTCCATCAAGTTTTCTTTTACTTTTGGTTTTCAATTCCCTTTCCCCTTTCCTGGCCAAACCAGAAAAGATGTCAGTTATCTTTAGCTTTTGACTGAAATCTATTCACACCATTGTGCTAACTCTTCCAAACTATGTATTTTCAGGTTCGTTTCCTGTGGGGAAGTAGAAGTGGTAACTGGAGTAGAGAAGGGGCATGAGAGTAGATAATAGGCTCTTATTTGACCCTAAATTATATTAAGTTCTAAGATTAAGTCCTTATTGAGTAAGGGGTAAAGGAAGAAGGAAGATATAAAGGATTGACTGGATCACAAAGGATAATAGCATATCTTTTTATCAGTCCCTGTATTTTTTTGGCCCGTATTCTTTACACTTTGCTCCTTCGGTTTCAAATTTCGAGACAATGATAGGGTTTCAGAACCCATTCTGTTATCTTATTATAAAATAACAGAATTGGAAGGGACTTAGAAATTGCATAATCACCTTTCATTTTTTAGAAACAGGCTTTGAGGCTCAGAGACAGAAAGTTATTTATTTTTGAGTGAGCATATGTGTAGCCCTCTCTCATTTATTCACTTGCATTTCCTTTTTCAGCGCTGGTTTATTGAGTTCCTGCTCAGTGACAGGTGTTCTGGATGCTAGGGATATAGTGGTGAACAAGACCAAGTTCTTCCTCTGTGGAACTTATGTTTTAGTAGGAAAGACAAAATAATTAAACAAATACATAAGAATTTCACTTTGAAATACATACTGCAAAGAACTTAAAGTGTGATAGAGGTCCTGAGGCAAGAATTTGAGTGGAAAGTACTTGCTCTGCTTTCTAAGACACCTCTTATTATCATTTTTTTTAATCCGTTTTATTTTATTACAACAGCATAGTCTGCATGCAAGCTCAGCTTTTATAGCTTGTTCCTGTTGCACGGTTGCCCTTTATACAGCATAATTCTTTATTTACAGCTTAAAAAATATCTTCATGTTCATCACACACCCCAGCATTGCCCAAGAGTGTGGACTCTGCTACCTGTCAGTACCTGCCTATTAGAACTATTGTAGACATTTTTTAAAGAAGTGGATTTCGCTGTTTTCGTGAGGGCCATATCTAAGAAGATCCTCTTGTATAATCATTTACAGCTACAGATGAGACAAATCTAAACGTTTGGAGTGAGATCTTACACAGAGATCACTGTCACACACACTCTTTGTGATACAGAGCCGCTCTTCCCCAAACCCAGTCAAGTGTCTCCTATCACGGAAAGCAGCAGCTGCCGTTCTGCCATCCTGATTCTTTTCTCCCGCCCGCAATACTTTGTGTTACCTGGCTTCTATTTCCTGCCTTTGCTGCTAAAAATAAGCTTCATGAGAACAGGAGTTTTTTTTCACTGTGTACTGCCTCAGTTTGTTTTGTTCACTGTGTGTTTTTGGTCCACAGTAGAAGTGAACACATATTTATTGAGTAAGTGATTGAATGACTGAAAGAAAATGTCTCAGAGGTTGTTGCTATGAGGATGGAAAAGAAATAACCAGTTATAGTCATGTGATTAATTATGTAGCAGGAAGGACTGCAGTCCTCCTAGAACTTAGGAGTCAAACAGTTGAAGCTGTCAGTAACCTGAGGAGATAGAATGCAGGCTTCCTGGCACTTCCCAGGATGTCTTGAGCTTATGTGTGGGGACTTGTGCAGGGCTTCAAGATTCCTGGTGTGCTCTGTGCATCTATCGAAGAACCTCATCATTTGCACAAGCACTAAAATCCCTTTTACTGCTGTATGGCCTATTTTCTGCCTATTGTTCATGGCTCTGCCTTAGTTTCTTTTATCACACATGTTCTAGCTGCTCCCGGGGCAAGAACAAGGTCCAAATATCTCCCTCGTAGAAGTGCTGACTTTAGCAAATGTAAACCGAGTAAAGCAGTGGTGATGTCGACCTGGCAGAGGAGGGGATGGGGAAATTGAGTGCATCTTTGACCTTTAGAAAGATGACTTTTCAGACTTCTAAGAAAATATTGCACATGCCAGAAAATACCTGAACAAACTGTCACCATATCTCTTTGAGAAAAAAAATACCAACCACCCTTGTCTGTAGCACTTGTGTGGTGTCCTGCCTTTGGCGGTTGACTTGGTGTCATCACTGGTTCTTCTATTCTGTATACTGTGTTCTTCCATCTCCTCGTTAACTTTTTTTTTTCTTATCTTTGGAGATCCAAGATGAGTTGAACAAGGTCAAGAATGACATTAGCAAGAACATGTCATTTCTGAAAGTGGATAAAGAGTATGTGAAAGTTCTGCCTTCTCAAGGTCTGAGCTCATCTGCAGTTCTGGAGAAACTCAAGGAGTACAGCTCTATGGGTATGGTTCTTGACAAATGCATACCACCTACTTCATTAACCTGGCTGGGCCGTTGTTTAACGCTTACGTGGGTTAAGAACAGTTCATCCCTGGTACTTACATGCTCAGCAAGGCCCACTTCCTGTCTCAAAGGTTGAATTTCATATTTTAAAAATTATATTTAGATTCCTCTTTCATCCATACAGTAAACAATTCTCAAAGACAGTGGAACTTGGTTTTGTTTCCTTTTGTGAGCCTGAATAAAACAGATGCATTCGTTTTTTAAAAGAGAATACGTGTAATAAAAATGAAATACAAAAATAATTTTTAATTGCAGTAAGATCCATTATTGTAAAATCTTCATAAAGACACAAAAGTCACTATAATTCCCTCATCAAAAGATAAACACTGATGATGTGTGTGTATGTGTGTTTATCAGAATGTTAATAGTGTTTTGTGTAATAAACACACACATATGAGCACACATAATAGGAAGGATAAATGCACCAAGTAGCTTAATGCTTAAGAGAACAGCCATGGAATCAGCCTGGATTCACATCCTGGTTTGGCTACTTAAAGTATGATCTTGGGTAGGTTACTTAATTTCTCTGTGCCTCAATTTCTGTCTCTCTATAATGGGTATAATAATAGTAATACTTGAAAGAATGATTATAGAAATTAATGAGATCATTAATTTTGTTATAGATTAAGATCATATTATAAATACTTTCTTAAAGTAGGCCTTTTAGTTTGGCATAATTTCAGATTTATAGAAAATAATGCAAAGATAGAGATTTCCCATATGCCCTTTGCCCAGCTTTTCCTGATATTAACATTTAAAATAATCTTGGTACATTTATCAAAGCTAAAAAATGTACATTAGTTTAGTACTATTAACTAAACTACAAATTCTATTCCTGTTTCACCAGTTTTTCCACTAATGTCCTTTTTTTTCAGTCCTGGGACTCAACACAAGATACCACATTTGCATTTCAACAAATATATTTGCAAATGTTGAGTTGACATGTGTTGAGTTCTTGACATTGGCTGGTTCAAAATTAGATACAGCCCAGGATTTATAGATTATATAAAGCAGGGATTAGCACTTTAAGACCTGTATACTAAGAATTTCTGTGTTTATGGGGACTGGTTGCTACCACCGTATTTTCTTCCCTTCCATTTTTAAGTTACTGTCCATTGCCATACTCTAGCACCAGTAAAATAGGAAATGAAACTATGTATCCTATTTATGAAAGTCTGGTGACTTCTGGTCTGAAGACATGCCTGGTGCAGAGCAGCATCCTCTAAAGAAAGTAGGAAAGTCAAACTGGCTGCAAGCCACAGTTTGGCAGATAGTGTGAGATTGAGGGATTAGTCTGGATATTCACTACTCAGTCCTCTGCTCTCTCGTTGGAGTTAAAGTTATCTTTGCTTTGTAGAGCCCATGACTGTAGTTTTCAGTTAGTGCGTTTCTGTAATAGCTCTTACTACCCACTTTTGATAGGGCATAGCCATGTGGTAGTAGAAGGACCTGAGATGCCCACATTAACAGATTTGTTGGTATGATGTAGAATTTAGAATCTCAGGCAAGAAGTAGAAAGTCAGATCTTTATATTCTACTCAGGAACCTTTCCTCGGAGCTTTATCCCAATGTTGACTGTAGTGCAGATGTGAATGCTACAGTGTATATTGCTAGAAGCAGGTGGCTAATTCTGTGTGTGTTTCTGGGCTCATCTGGAAGAGAGGCCCCTGAGACTAAGATGTCTCACTGTGGCTTGTCTAGGCAGACATTCAGTTCCCTGACTCCAACCCTGATAGAGAGTACTGAAATTTCACTTTTGTGTTGCTCTTTTCTGCCAACTCTGCTCATAAGAGTTCCCACACTTTCTGTGATTACATAGGAAGGGACAGACAAAGGAAGCATTTCAGAAAAAGGTCAACCTAAGCCATACAGAGAACAGAAAATGAGTGTCTAGATAGAGGAAAACTCATGCTGTTAGAAGGCAGTTGGGGATGAACACACCGTTGTTGGTTGTAATTGATGATCTTTCATTTTGCTGAGATAGCTCTAATGGAATTCTTTCTTTCTTGATGTAATAATATAACAGCACTTTTGGATTGCCACTCAGACTTTTTTGTCTTTTGTACTCAGAGGGGTTTCTTTGTATTTCTTCTTTACGAGAACTTGTTCTTCCTAAAGGTTCCTGTTTACTGACCCAGTGATCTTAACTTTCTCTGTAGATATCTTCTGGCAAGAAGGGAGAGCCTCCGGCGCGGTATACAATGGGGAGGAGAAGCTCACCGAGCTCTTGGTGAAGGTGAATGCCCAGTACTCAGAGGGAGTGTGTGTGGTCTATGCTAGTTTATATTACCTCACTTTTTCTCCTTACTTTTATAATTTAAAAATTAAGTTTATTGTTTAAATAAAACTGAAGTCTAGAAAATTTCTCTTCACTGGAACAGGTAAATATGTATAATATTGTCAAAGAAATCTTTAATCTGTAATAAAGTAAAATATTACTTATCAATGATCTGTGCAGAAGGCAGATTACGAGGGAAGGTAGTCCTATTGTTTGAGATTATTAATGATAAGACATTTTGTTTGATAAGAAGAGACAAGGGATAGACACTTGGTCATAATTTTTTATACTATCTAAATTTCAAATCATATCATCTGAGGATGAGCAGTAGTCTCACTCATAATTAAAATAACTTTTTGTCGTTGTCGACTTTATAGTTGCCTTTAGGATCTTCCATTTTTAGTCAAATTTATTTTTGAAATTCCATTTTGTCATATAAAGTTAGCAGTGACTGATGGTCTCTAAGGTCTTTGTGTTTGATTATTATAATCATGAAACTGCTCACACTTTGCTAAATAATACGGGTTTTGCTTAGCTGTATCTTGACATAATGTTCTGATCTTCTATGCTTAAACATCCTGCAGTGGCTTCCCATTATCTACAGGATAAAATGCAAGCTGCTTATGTAGCACAAAATACAAGTGCCTTCCTGAGCCAGCTCCCACCTAGTTTTTTTCAACCACTCTTATTACTGTCCTCCATAAACACTAACTCCTGCCTTTTCTCTTTACAGAGTACACCTTGCTTTTACATTGTATTCATGTCTCGCCTTTATTCCACCTGTTCTCAGTAATGAATTCTCATTCTTCTCTCATGGTTCCACTCAATAGACACCTCCAGACCACTCAGGATGTTCATTATTCCCTTTTTAAAGGTCCCTTACTATCACGTATACACATCTGGTATTGCACCTACAATAGCTGCTTTGTGCCAGACACTCTACTAAGTACTTTGTGTATGTTATGTATTATCTGCTTATTGCTAGAACTCTATTAGATCGGTCCCATAATTATCTCCTTAACGTAGGAGGAAACTGAGCCTCAGAGAGGTTATTCGGCCTAAGATTATACAGCTGAAGGGACAGGCAAAGCTAAGACTGGGTTTGTTTGGCATTTTAGTCTGTGCTTTTAACAACATACATTTATACTTCTTCTCTTACCACACTGTAAATTAGTTTGTCTGTCTCTTCCACTATATTTTGGTCTTCTTTAGGTTGGGGAACATATCTTAACCATTTTTCCAGTTTCTGATATTGTGCCTGATACCTAGAAACTTTTGTTTAATGTCTAATTCTTTGTCCTCTGCACTGTAATTGTCTTACTTCATATCCGATTGCATTTCTTTGCAGGCTTATGGAGATTTTGCATGGAGTAATCCATTGCATCCTGATATCTTCCCAGGACTACGGAAGATAGAGGCAGAGATTGTGAGGATAGCTTGTTCTCTGTTCAATGGGGGACCAGATTCCTGTGGCTGTGTAAGTATATGCAAGAGGCATCTCACAATTTTTTTAGCTTAAAATAAAAAAGTTTATTAAAGTCATTTTACTTTTTAAAATTACATTAATAATATGTGATTATTGTAGAAAGATTCAGATTAACAGCAGTTAAAAATACTACCTGTATTTTTGTAATGCATATAGAATCAACATTTTGGCATATATTCTAGATATTTTCTCTCTGATTTTTTATTTTAAAAACTTCAGACCTATGTAAAGTTGCTGGAATAGTTTAAAGAACATGTTAAAGTCACTAAACATAAATATTTGGCCACATCTGCGCTCTCAGCTCCTTTCTTTCTCTCCTTCCCCCTTTTTCATCCACCCCACCACACCTACCTCCCTACCCACTTACCTATGTAATTTTGTTGAACCATCTTGTAGTTTTTCGAAAAGCTTCTGATTTTACTTGAGCTGGAAGTTTACTTTTCAATTTTGCTATAAATCGAATCTCATTTCGTTGCTTTCAGAATAAAGGAAGAGAGTATCATTATGTTTAAAGACACACATGAGGATCTCTTGTTTCAGCTGCTATTTCCAGTAGATGTTTGTTAGTTCTCCTGAACTGCGATTAATAAACTTGTTAAGATTTGTTACTACAAACTGATATTATCTTCTCTAGAAAAAACTAAATCTCGGCTTATGCAGAATGGATAGATTAATCTCAGTATGCTGTAATGGTAACCTAGAGGTGCTAACCCTATTAATTACTTTTATAATCGTTATAAAGTCTATAGGTGTATTGAAGGGTCCATTCAAAGACAAAAACATTTTATAGTTACTTTTTGTTTTTCCAATAAGCGGTGTTATTTTACTTTATATTGGCACCATGAAGATCGACATGTTCAGATATTCAGTAGCTAATAAAAACGTATTCTTAGCATTCATTTTCCAGAAATAATTCCAAAACTGTTAAAAGCTGAACCGATTATAATTTAACAACGGGTTCCCTTACGGCATTTGGACTAACGGGGTAACATAAAGGGGAGGTGATATTTTTTCAGTACATAAGTATTCTTCTGTGCCATTAGACTATGAACTTTTAAGAGACTGTAGGTTAAACAACCACAAAACAGTTTGACCTTATCCAGTAAAGTTGAAGGTACATGGGTTATGACCCTGAAATTCTGCTACTCAGGATATATCCTAGAAAAACGAGTATCTTTGTGTATCAAGATAGAAGTATATTCATAGTAGCATTGTTTATGAGAGCTAAAAACTGGAAATAATTCAGATATCTGTCATCAGTAGGGTGGACACACTGCACAAGTACACAGACTGTTGTAGTTGTTAACTCAGATTGATGCCCAGATTGCTCCATTTTTGGCCAGTGGGAGCTTACTAATTTCGGCTCCTGGGTGCTTTTGTATGACTCAGTGTGGTCTTTGAAAGCTTTCTTTTTCCTTTTCCTCTTCCTCTTCCTTTTTTTAAAAAATTCTTCTTCTTCTTCTTTTTTTTTTGACAAAATAATTTTTATTTGATGAAATATTCCACATTTACTCTACATTTCTTGCTCCAGACCCAGAATCAGCCATTTGTCCAAGGAGCCCTGGTTCATTTATAACTATGTAAAATATTCACATTGTTCCTTAGTTAAATTTGTGGAACAAGACTGATTTAAAAAAAAATTAACCAGAAAGAAATCCAGAGAGACAAAAAATATAAAGTATAAAAGAGATGTTAAGAAACATGAAGGATGGTGTGAGAAGGGCTAACACACATTTAATTGGTGTTTAAAGCAGTCAGGAAAAATAGATAACCTATAAAGGTATAACTATTGGAACAATTGGTATTCTCAATAGCTGTGTGGCAAGTACAGGGGTTTTATTAATTCCCTCTTTAGTTGTGTCTAATCTATACTTTAGTTCTTCCATTTTGGTTTCACTTATGTTGTCTTATATTCTTACAGTTGTGATTTTTTTTTTTTAACTGCGAACCACTCATTTTCCTGGGAATTTAACCTTGAGGCATAGTCCAAAGTTCTTCCAAAGAAGACTTGTAATTACGTCGGCCAGTTACTGGAGAATTGCTGGGAAGTGCTACCACGTGGGAACCAACTTAAGTTCGGTTCTCAGCTTGTAGTTTTGTACTGCAGAGGAAGTATGAATTCGGATTACGGACTCACAGAAATGCTGTCTTGTTACACATTCTTGAGGGATCCTTATTTTTCTTTACCTGAGCATCAGGGTCGAGAAAAGCAATTTTTCTTGCTGTCCGCTTCTGTATTAGTGAGGTTTCTTTTTCGTACCCCTCAGAGTGTAAGTTTAGTTCCAGTGTTTTCAGCCATTTCCCATGAGACTACTTACTTCGGGCAGGCCCTAAATTTATCTCCTATTCATTTCTCAGAGTAAGAATTTGAGGTCTCTAGGGGTCAGGAGCAACCCTCAAGAGAAAGCCAGCTTTGGCAGTCATTTTATCTTTTAGGATTCTTGAGTTTGCTTTGTTTGGGAGTTCAGTATATTCCTCTATGTTAGCTCAGTGGCAGAAGTAAAAAAATTTTAAATGTTTTGTTAGGTTTTAGTTGCTTGAGGTAAGAGGGTTGCCCAAGATATATAATCTATCTACATTTCTGGAAATAGAACTTCCATAGTTTTTTGTTCGGTGTGCGAGACCTTTGTATACTTGAAAGCCTCTCTCTCCCTGAGTTGTCTTCTCCCACATTTTTCCTAGGTTACTCAGCTCTTCCTTAGAGAATATGATTCCACAGATCGCCATCTATCCTTGTCATTCTTTTAATGTTGTTTAGTTTTCTACGACTAGTCAGATGGACACAGTTCTCCTAGCATGAAGTGACTTTGATCTTTCAGTCTCTGTCTTGTTCATCTATTTTCACTAAACTTACCTTAAACCTCTCCTGAGTGAACATTTTCCTCTCAGCAGTGGTTAATTTTGTTCCTCGCTGTTCCTAAGGCATTAATGAGCTCTGTACTGGTGCCGTTTGGCACTTTGTTTTTTCTAAGTGTGCAGTCTCATTTTGTTGTTTCGGTGTCCCATCTTCCAACTCTTGTTTTCTGGAATTCTTGTTCTTATGACATTATCCTATAGGGAGAAACAGTCATGAAGAATTTCCTTCTGTTGCTTGGGTGGTTACTTTCAGAGTTAAGCTTTTTTGCACACCATTTTTTTTTCTTTGTATATGTTTGCATAGTTACCATGCCATTTTCTTTCATCTTGGCTCATGCTTAGGTGGCTTTCTCTAGACATTCTAATTGTTCTGATGGATGGCGGGCGATTTCTTGTCTGAGAGAATTTGGTTGCGGGCAGGGCTCAGCTAAAGCTTTGTTCCACTTGTGTTAGAACATATCTAGGTCTCATCTTGAAATTGTTAAGTTATCTACCAGGTTCACTCTGCCTAGTTTGGTCTTTGATTATTTCTTTCACCCATCCTGTGTCGCTGAAGTCTTCGCTCTAAAGCATCAGTCCAGATATTCTCTCTTCCCATTTTGTTTGTTTCTCCTTACCATCATGTCCGCCACTCACTGATACGAAGATCAGGAAAGAAGATAAGGAAAGCCCCTTCACCTGCTTCTTTGAAGACTTGGGGGGGTGTTAATAAAAATTCTCAGCATTTTGATGATTCACCCAGAACAATTTTCAGGGCTTGTTTTTAGGAACTGTGTTTTGCTCTCTGCTGTGGCTTAGAAACTTCTGTTTTTTGTTTTTGTTTTTTCATTGCCAGTTTTTTATTGCTTTAGATTACCTCTTTCCTTGTTTGGCAGTTGTTATTGCAGGTTTTTACTATTTTTTTTTTCATCCTTACAGATATTAGGAGAGAGATCTGTGAAGTAGTTTTAGTTTTTAATTTTAATCCAGAAGTCCAATGCTAGGGTGTGTTTTTGTTTTGTGTGTGTGTGTGTGTGTGTGTGTGTGTGTGTGTGTGTGTGTGTGGTATTGGTACAATTAAGCTATGTTGCTCCCACTATGATCTTTTTTTAATGGACGTATCAGGGATTGGGAAAGATAAAGTCTAAGATCCCCAGTCTCTGCTAATACTTAAGGACTTTTATATGATGATAACTAATTACCTCAGATATTATTTGAGTTTCTACTCAGTGTCTCTCCCCTCTCTTTGTATATCCCTCTGTCTCAGTCTTTCTCTTGATGAGCTGCTTTTGGTGAAGAAAATTCAGAATTCAAAGGTTGAAAACATGAAGACAAAACCAAGTGAATGGGTTGTTTTTAGAGTATTCCAATTAAGGTATTAAACTCTGCTCCTTCTGAGTTCTTCAGCCTTCTTTACTTTTATTAACTTAATCTGCCTCAGAATGGATGAGAGGTGACTTCATATACCACAAGAAATTAGGTTGGCAAGGAAAACAGTCTTGGCTTATGCAAATACTATTAGGGCCAAACAGCATCTAAAAGAAAAATTTCCAAATAGGTCACATTTTACTCTTGTTTTCTGACATAGATATCATGTGTTAGAGTGAGAGTTTTTATAAATGTTGAAAGAAGTTGACTAACATAACAAGTAGTTATTGAGGTCTGTACCTTTTTACTTTACAACTAAATTTTTGTTTTCCTTTGAGTAAAGGGTGTGGAGTGAAATGGAAGAGCAGTAGCATATTTCAACATAGAATTTGGGGATCATAAATAAAAATTAGAAGTAGAATTTAGGTGTTCCTGCTTTTACAGTCAAGTACACTGGCGTTTGCCTTACAGATAATGATGTTGATTTGATTAGTTATTAAAATAGGATATGTGAGGTGAGTGACTAAGGATTTGGAAATATTTTTTTCCTGAGGTCATGCCTGGCCCTATAGTAAGAAAGCAATGTCCTGGAGGCTAGACTTTGTTGGTCCTTTCCTGACTTTCTTCATAACTGGTTTCGTTCCTCATGTGACATTCTGAGGTTTTATGCTAGACCACAGAATAGGCTGCTGATTTGCAGAGTTGACAGCTGTAAGAATTTTGTCTGCTCTAGCATAAAAATGCAGAAACCTACAACAAGTGTCTTGTGCCCAAGTTCATTGCATTACTTTGGATACCTGTTTCATGAAGACTTCCGGAATCAAAACCTAACTTTTCCCAGCTAATCTTCCATATAACTCCTGACCACTGGCATTTTGTATCCAATGCTATTTTTGTCCTATATGTGAATATTATTTTGGGAAATTTCAGTAACCACCCTCTCTCATTCCATCTCGTATTAAACTATACTAAATACAAAAATGTAATGAGTGACATTGGGTGAATTGCTTTAGTCTCTCAGTGGCTCAGTTTTCTCACCCATAAAATGAAAAAGGTTTGTAACATATGAATCTTCAGAAACAATAAATCTAAGAAAATATCTACCTAATTCAGTGCTATGGCTCCTTTTTTCTTGTTTGTTTTAAAATGATTTGTTCTTAGATGTTATCAAAAGATAGCCAGAAGGCTATGATGTGCCTTTGTTAGTCAGGGTTTACAAAGAGTTAAATCCGGCATTAAGAAATGTCAAGGCTCTCTTAAGTGTCAGCTACTAGGCTAGGTGCTGGGAATATTGCTATGAACTGATTAGTCCCACTTTCATGAATTTGTAGTACAGTGAGGACAATAGGATGAATGAAATAATCTCTGAAACTTTTTGTTTTCAACTCTGGTAAAGAAATTTGCCTATGTCAAAGAGGCTAGACCTAGTTTCAGGAAAACATTTTATTTCATTTAAAAACATTCGGATTTTTGTTTTGATTTCAGATAAGTAAGATAATAAATGAAGTAGAGGCTTCTGTTTTTTCTCTCTCTTTCAAATTTGTTAAAAGCCACAGGTTCCCTTTGCAATGCCTGAGTTGGTCTTTTAATGTATCACATAGTTTACTAGAATTGTAACTTCTCAGTTTTACATTCTTCAATGGGTATTGAAAATTTAAATCAAAGTCAGTAATGCAGAAATGGATTGTGCACAAATCTGGGCAGACCTAAGTTTGTCCAGGCAGTGCGTGGCTTCTGCTCATTCTTATTTTGTAGTTTTTACTCTTCTCCTGCGCCAAGATTGTGCTTAGTCAACAAAGCAGAATTTTCCTTCTGGAAGACATAGCAGTGTCTTGTCTGCGGCATGCAAGACCTTAACTGTTTCTGCGTCATATATCAGGGCAGGAAGTGCATGCTGACAGCTCTCTCTAACTGCCTTTTATGGATGATCTCTTCGTTTTTACAGGTGACCTCTGGGGGTACAGAAAGCATACTGATGGCCTGCAAAGCTTATCGGGACCTGGCCTTAGAGAACGGCATCAAAACTCCAGAAATGTATGTATAAGTGGTCGTTGCCCCCACATCCACACCCACCTAAATTTGTCTGTTTGGAATACTGCTGTATGAAACAGACTGATGATCTGGTTTCTACTTCTTCTCTTCCTCTGGCAATTTCAGTCCTCTTTTTTTCCTGTCTTGTGACCTTGACCTTTATCCCTTCATATTTAGCAAAATCCTAGCTGGATCAGCCAGTTAATTTTCAAGATCACCCCTCCCCCTCCCAGTTTATTATATGGTATATGCTGTAAGCAAGAACTTTTTCTAAAAGTGACAACAACAGGACTACATCTTTGAATTCTGTGATATGTATAATAAATCACCTGGAGCCTAAGGAAAGCTCTCTGCTTTTCTTAGTTCAGTGAAAGTTAGTTAAATATAATAGGCTGCCTCGGGGTGCTCCTTAGAAAATTTCAGCCTGAGGGCTGTTTTCTGGGAGTAAAATTTTTAAAAGTCTTTTTGAGATTTACCCATATTGTACCCCACAGACATAGTTTTGGTACTTGGTTGCATTTTTTTTCTAGACCCTCCTTGTACAGTTTGTTTATACTACATTGTTTGGGTTAATGTTTTTCCTGCAAGTGGTGACTAAGGGTTTTGTCGCATATGATCTCATGCTGATTCATACTTAGCCTAAGAAAAAAATCAGGCTGCCATCTTTCTTCATACATAAATCTTTAGTGCTTGGTACTTACTCAGTATTAGAGATTTTTCTTCCTTAAAGGGAACAGATGAATTATAAAAGTTGAATAATTGAGAGATGTCTAGAAGCAAATACTTAACTGGGACTCACTTTTCTTTTTCAGTGCTATTTGAAATGCTGCTTCCAAGTGTGTAGTGAAAATGGGGATTTTAGTTTTTCATAGGGTCATGGTCTTTTAGAGTTGGAGGGGACCAGTGACCTGATGTTTGGCTACTGCTTTAACATCCCTGTCACGCAACCTTACATTTTTTTTCCTTGAACATGTCAGGAAGCTTTCTCCCCACTTAGGTACCTATTTAATCTTTGGATAGACAACCACTAGAAGGCTCCGCTTGATCTGATCCAAAGTTTCTGTCACTTTTACCTGTCAGCCCTAATTTATGCTTTGGATCCCTTGCTGTGGGATTACTTTTGAGTTCTTCCTATTGCCAAAATGGTTTCCTACATAGGGAGATTTCTCTAGAGTATTAATTGACTTCAAAAGTAAATATATAAGCATTTTTTAAAATTCGAGGAAAAATAATTAGAAGTTTACTCCTCATGAGTTAGATTAGCTGCTAACTATGCTCTCTCTTGAACCCCGTTTTGATCTGGATTTTGTTATTCTCTTCTTCCCTGTCATTTAGTGTGGCCCCCCAAAGTGCCCATGCTGCATTTAGCAAAGCAGCCCATTATTTCAGGATGAAGATTATACGGGTTCCACTGAACAAATGATGGAGGTGGACGTTCGGGTGAGTTCCTTTGAAAGGCCATTTTCGGCCTTGGGATGTGAGAAGCAGGAAATACTACCTGATTGATTTTTGTTTCCAGTGTCACATCAGATCGGCTCAAAATACCTTTGATTCTAGTAGCCACAGTTGCAAAAATGACCACTGGCAGTGATGATTGGTTGCAGCTTCATCTTTTCATAGATTGGTGAATTCTGTTAAGAAGGTGATCTAGTCTCTAACTGGAGACTTTAAGGACCTGGGCTTTCTATTAGTACCATCACTTTCTCTTCTGTTTGTGAAATGAGCATGGACTAACTTGCCCCAAGACTCTCACTGTGGTTTTGATTGGCATGAATTATAGTACCATTGCTATGATAATAGTACCTTTTTTTCAGGATTTAACTATTCTTGTTATTAGCACTAGCATTATCCCCCTCTTCTTTATTGAGGTATGAACTGACAAATTAAGTCACAAAGAAAAAATTGTATATATTTAAGATGTACAAGTTAATATTTTTTGTAAGTGTACATTGTGAAATAATCACAGTCAGTAGCATATACATAGTTACTGTTTTCTTTCTTTTAATGGTTAGAATACTTAGAACTAGATCTCTCAGCAAATTTCAAGCATTCAATGCAGTGTTAACAATATTTGTTAAATGGTCACATAGCAATACGTTAGGTCCTCAGAACTTACCTTGCATAACTGAGACTTGGTAACCCTTGACCGACATCTCCCTATTTCCCTCATGCTCTGGCCCCTGGCAACCACCATTCTACTCTTGCTTTAATGAGTTTGACTGTTGTAGATAGCACGTATAAGTGAGATCATGCAAAATTTATCTTTCTGTCCCTGGCGTATTTAACTTAGCATAATGTCCCTCAGGTTCATCCATGTTGTTGCAAATGGCAGGATTTCTTTTTAAGGGTGAATAATAATCCTTTGGTAAATATTTTTATGCTTTGCATTTGTGTAGAACTTTCCAGTTTTCAGAGTGCTATCAGAATTGCACTTGAACCTTATGATGCCCAAGAAGGTCATAGAAGCTGTTAGTGTTATTGCAGTTCACAGACAAGGAAACAGATTGGGTGTAGTGGTTTACTGTAGGTTTCACTGCTAGTAGATGGAGTTTTTATCTCTTTTTCCCCTTAGCCCAGTATTCTTATATCCGCACAGTGATTTTGTTGTTTTTATATTGTGCTCTCAGACCATTTTCTTGAAATGGACTCACCTGGCTTTGTTTTCTACAACCTTGGTGGGGAGGTGGTCTTCTCCCAGGTTGGAGAGGTGAAGGAGGGGGCACTAGCAGAACTGAAATTCTAAGTTAGTAGCCTAGATTAATTTTGGCAATGACAGAAAGAGTAACTGTGACATGGATGCTCATTTTCCTTTCAACATTAAACCCTAGGCAATGAGAAGAGCCATCTCCAGGAACACTGCCATGCTCGTCTGTTCCACCCCACAGTTCCCTCATGGTGTGATAGATCCTGTCCCTGAAGTGGCCAAGGTACATGAGGAATGGGCTGCTAGGCAGTCAAATTAAAATTTTTAAATAGAATCTCATGGTACAGTAGTACTTGGCAGATAGAGGCGATTTTGAGTTAGATTTTAACACAGTAGTGATGAATGGCTCTCCTCAGCTCTGTGGTAAGCCTGCAGCTGTGTTCGGAGCCTCTGAAAGTTACCTTTTGCTATGGGCGAGAGATAATAAAAGGAAGAAGCCTTTGTTTAAATTGGATATTCTGAAATAGGACTGACATTTCGATTCAGATCAGGAAATAATCTTCATTTAGGAGCATGCCTGCCAGAGGGTGGTACTCCACATGCTGCCCCATAGCACCCCCTGGTCCTTCTGTACTCTGCAGTTAATAAAGCAGAACCTTCTTCCTCCTCCAGGGGCAGCCTAGATCAGTACTACTCATTTCCTGCTTGATTTTGCCATGAGTTTGAGGCCCTGCATATTTAAATATAAAATAGCTACCACATTTCAGATGAATTACTTTGAAGGCTAACTGCATTAGAAAGATGAGCTTTTATTAGGAATGTCAAAAGTAGCTAGTTTTTTAAACCATGGGAGACACACGGCATGATAGCCTTGTGGTTATAGCCATGTTTCCACCCACGTCTCGCAGAATTTTCGTTTTAGGGCTGTAAATGAAGTTCTCGTGTGGTCTTTGTTTTTTGGGACCAGCTGGCTGTCAGATACAAAATACCTCTTCATGTAGACGCTTGTCTGGGGGGCTTCCTCATCGTCTTCATGGAGAAAGCAGGATACCCACTGGAGCAACCATTTGATTTCCGGGTGAAAGGTGTGACCAGCATTTCAGCGGACACCCATAAGGTGAGCTTTGGAAGAGAACAAGTTGACAGTTGATTATTTTGACTATTATAATTGGTTAAGGCATTAGGTTCCCCTCAATATGTAAAATTAAATCTAGCTCCTTGTTCTTACCAGGGCAGTGGATTCAGGTGATAAGGTATAGTGACAGAGGTGGCAAGCAGTAGTGGAAAGGAACCTATTATCTTTATGTCTTATGGCTGAGAGAATTTCTGTATGTAATGGACTCGCTCGTGTAGTGGCCCTTAAAAAGAATTCCCTACAGCCTCAAGGTTGTTTGGGTGAGGGTGGAGTGAGGCTGATTTTGGAATTCCTGAGAGAGGAGGCGGTGTGTCAGCACTGTAGCTCCCATGCTCCTCGGGCTCCTGCACCTGAGTGACAGGAGTGCGTTGATGGGGGAGTCCTTTGGAAAAAGGGAAGAACTTAACATGCTCTGGAATGTCTGACTTGTAATGTTTGAAATGTCCATGCCTGCCACACCTTGTGGACAGAGTAAAGTCTAGATCAGTTTATTTTAAAGCCAAATTAAGTAGCTTCTAGATTCTGAGCACCATGATGTTCTTAAAAAGGAAGTGTAATACTAAGCAAAAAAAAGATCAGAAGGGATTCAGATCGTGATTTCAGTTGTTCCCAAGAGACTTGAATTCCATCCTTCCCTGGCATCCAGTGGAAAGTTATCTTTGCGTCCATACTGAGATACCGCTCCAGAGTAATGTTTTAAATAAGGAAAACCACATACTGGGCGGGGGAGGGGAAATAAACCGATTAACTGGTCAAGGTGCTATTCTTCCTGGGCCTCAGATTCCTCATCCCTAATAGAGAATTTCAGCTCTATCCTTTCAGTTCCTTTTACCCTTTAACTTTCTAAGTTTGAATTTTTAACGTGAGTGGGAAACATCATAGAGAAACTAACAAGTGAAGGAGAAATTTGTGGGATGATTTTCCAGACAGGTCTGCCATATAGCACTACACTCACCTGTCTGCTTCTTCCTCCCTCAGTATGGCTATGCCCCCAAAGGCTCTTCACTGGTGTTATACAGTGACAAGAAGTACAGGAGCTTTCAGTTCTTCGTTGATCCAGATTGGCAGGGTGGTATCTATGCTTCCCCAACCATCGCAGGCTCAAGGCCTGGTGGCATTAGTGCAGCCTGCTGGGCCACCTTGATGCACTTCGGTGAGAGCGGCTATGTTGAAGCTACCAAACAGATCATCAAAACTGCTCGCTTCCTCAAGTCAGAGTATGTGTGGAAGATTGGGATTCTGTCTTGTCTCTTGCTTTGTCTGCTGCTGGGCTCAAGGCCTCTACCTAGCTAAGCACCCATAGTCCCGGCCCATTTTCTGTCTCCTAAGAGATCAAGAGTTTAGGATAGCAGCTTAAGAGTGGTGCTGGGCTGGGAGGATAAGAGACCTTGTTCTGCTACGACTTGGAGGTTCAAATCTGGCCTTCATTGGTAGGCCACCTTGTCTCCAAGGATTTCTTAACTGGCAGCTCTTACCAAGTGCTGACGGACAGTTTAATGGTTAAGACAGTGGTTCTCAAACTTGATCATGCACCCTGATCACCTGCAGGGCTTGTTAAAATGCAGATTGCTGGGCCCCACTCCTAGAATTCTGATGCAGTACATCTGGAACAGTGGGGGAGTCTGAGAATTTGCATTTCTAGGAAGTCCTCAGTGGAAACTGATGCCTGTTGGTCTAGGAATCACACTTGGAGAATCATTGGACGAAGAAAAGAATTGGGGGTTGGGGAGATAGAAGGAACAGGAAGTGGGGTGATGAAGTCTCAGGTTAAGCTAAGGCTAGAACTAGGCTGCGTGCTTTGTCTAGCACATCTGTTTACATATTACACGCCTGTTTCTCTGTGTATCACCAGGATTGGGGAGGCTTTTTCAGAGTCTTGAGGGTGAATGGAAGCGACCATTGGGCATATCTCATACCAATCTGTTGAGAACTGCTATGCCATTTCTTGCTTTAGGGATTATATATATGACTTGTTAAAAAAAAGTACATCTTCTATGCCTCAGATGCCCCTGGTGGCATGTCATAATTTGGGAGTTGGGTTAGGAGCCAGTGAATCTGATTCACTGAATCTAAATGGGATCTGGGCCTTTGAATATTTGTGCTGTGCAGGATCCACCGATCTCAGTCTAGCCACCTTATTTTAGAAGATGAGAACACTAATGCCCTAAAGGGTTAGATTGTGTTATAAGGGAGACAGTAGTTGATTAAAAGAGATGATGACCAGAGGAATAGATGTGGCTGAATTTTCTTTTTGTTCCTTTTCTTGTTTGTTTTAAGACTGGAAAATATTAAAGGCATCTTTGTTTTGGGGAATCCTCAGTTGTCAGTCATTGCTCTGGGCTCCCGTGATTTTGACATCTACCGACTATTTAACCTGATGACTGCTAAGGGGTGGAACTTGAACCAGTTGCAGTTCCCATCCAGGTAAGCTTGAATAATCCTCTTTTCCTTCCCTTTGCTCCATGGCTTTTGAAGAACTTGGGTAATAAGGTGACCTGAGTATAGAGCTTGACTGCTAGAACCCAGCACTATAGTGGCAATTGTAGTATCTATAGGATTTCTGTCTTGTCACGTGGAGTTATTCAGTATCAAAATAAGGCCATTAGCTTTGGACTCTGACAAAATTAGGTAGCAGCCTCTTGAGAGCAGCAGTCAATCATAAGATCCCTCCATCCCCATTCTCTTTCTGGGCTCAGTACTCTCCAGTCTGTCTCGTACAGTCATTGGATGGCTCTTCTGAGCTGACTCGTTACTTGAGTAATATTTAGCTCAAAACTTTCTAGTGGGCCTCTGATCATTCAGGCCTGCTACTGTCTTCTTTAGTATGCTTTTCCAACCTAATCTGTCTGATGCCTTTAGATAAACACTCCACCCAACAGAATAGGTTACTTCAGTCTCCTCCACATACCCCTGATCCTCTCACATGTTGGCACCATTGCCAATCCCATCTGGACTCTAATTTTTCTTCTTCACAATCCTTCTGTACTCCAGTCTCTCTCTAGGGGAAGTCAGAGTTTCTTTTTTGCCCTCACATCCTTTAAGAGCCCAGCCTTTGTCCCTATCACCATGAAGGTTTATCAGCTAAGATAAAAGAATCCCGCTGGTGGTCACATAGGTGCAGGACTACTGGTGAACAGTTTTCGAGGGGAGGGGTGGGACAAACCAGCCAGCTGTATTCATTCCGTCAGGTTGCTTGATCATGCTAAGAAAACCTCATGCCAGCCCGTGCTTGACAACCCAAGTATTTGAGAACCCCGATGCCCAGGGCTGGGTATAATTTGGATGACTGAACTGTTACAAATAACATGAAGAAGCAACCAATCAATTCCTTTATTGGGGGCCGCTTTATTTTAGAATTTTTTTTTCCTTTTTCCAGCGTTCACCTCTCTGTGTCTCTTTCTTCACCCATAGTATTCATTTCTGCGTCACGTTGGTACACACCCGGAAGCGTGTAGCCATACAGTTCCTAAAGGACATCCGGGAATCTGTCACTCAGATTATGAAGAACCCTAAAGCAAAGACCACAGGAATGGTAGGGACACTTGGGGTTTTTAGTTCCTGTGAAAGTTTAGGTGTTGTGGGGAGGAGTGGTTTGAAAGAGTCAGATGACCTTGAGTCTATTCCTGTCTCTATTCGTTATCCACAAACCTGTTTCCTTATTTACTTGGAGCTGATGATGTATGTCTTCCTTACCCATTCCCAGGGTTTTTTAGTTTCGAATGAGGTATAGTATATCTAAAGCACCTTATAAGTTTGGTTGTGGTGTACAAAGGCAGGTGATGTTAGTGTCCATTTGCAAAGAAAAATTTGACACAGGAATGACAATAAACCTGTTTTCAATGGAATTTTCTATAGCGAATCTCATAGGATAGTTCCTTTGGGCAGAAAGGCAGACTGGCAAGTACTTGTGAAAATGTACCAATGAAAGCCATTTGTCTCTTTGATCAAATGGAGCCGGGGGTGGGAATGGAGTAGGGCACATGGAGGGCGAGGCTGGGGGAGAGGGAGGCCATAGCCCCTCCTGTCCCCTCACCACTGACAGCGATCCTTTGGCTGCATTTCAGGGCGCTATCTACGGCATGGCCCAGACCACCGTTGACAGGAACCAGGTAGCAGAATTGTCCTCCATCTTCTTGGACAGCCTTTTCAGCACGGACACTGTAACTCAGGGCAGCCAGATGAATGGCACTCCAAAACCCCGCTGAGCCTGGACCCTTTCTAGCCCTGAGGAACTTCTGGCTTCAGAAGGTTTAGGGGTGTCGAAGAGGCCACACAGTTTCAACATCTGGTCTTGCTCCATAGAGCACAAGAAGACAGACCATGGGACAGCTCGATCCTCAGAACTCTTGATTCTCCTTTTAGCATCCTTTTGTGTTTTTTTTTTTATATGAAGACCCTGGAGGATTCCATTACATAATTATTTTGCCCTTGGTTTAAATGTCACCCTAGGAATTGTTTTAACCATTTTCTTCTTTAACCTCTCTAGCTTTCAACCTCACTGAACTGTGTGGCAGTTCTGACCTGTCCTGATTTCTTAGGGAGGTTTGGATACAGTTTATGAGATAGAAAAAGGTTTTCCTTGGTATCTCAGGCAGATTGGATGGTCACATGGGAAGCAGTCACATAACATGTTTCTTCCAGTGAGTGTTAGGTACACTCTAAGCAGGAGGCTTTTTCAGCCTGGCTCTTTGAGTAATTTAGTTTCTCTTGGAGTTACTTTTATTGTAACTCATTTTATTTTTCCAGGACATGACTGACCAGGCCGTTGTTGCTATTCAGCATAAAATGGAGTGGTCCATTGTCCTCTTCTGGAGTGCAGTCTTCATTTGATACTTGGTTGCCACCATCTTTGGAGATTCTTATTTGAAATTGTGCTCTCACTGGTTTGTTGTTTCTGTGGGCTAGGAAAAGAATGTGGTTCCCAGAGGATGTAGGACTTTCTGGTCTTAGTGCTGCCTCTGAACTGGCAGTGTTTGGAGCACATCTGAGCCCTCTCCAGAGCTGGAGATGATCAGAAACCAGACCTTTTCCTTTACTTTTCTGAGTAATCAGAGTAGGATGAGCACCCAGATGCAAATATATGTCACCAAAGTTGGTGTGGTCCTCCCCTCACCCATGGCTTTAAGCCATCGTGTATAAGACCACTCAAAGCACCTTCACAAGTTGTGCCTTGATTTACCCTAGGTGGTGCAAAGAGGGCGTGAGAGAGCCCCCAAGGCAAGGAAGAATTTCTCCACTAGTGTGTTTTTCCTGCCTTTCTCCCCATTTATTCAGCTCCCAAAAGTAACATGGCAGTTTAGCCTCAGGTACTGGATGCTTCTCGGCCCTGGCTAGGATGAGGTAAACATTTTGGAATAGGAAACCATGATGGTGTCAGTTGTAGCCTAGAGCCTGGGATTTCTTCATAAGACTAGTTGCTCAGGGTGGTGCAGGGACAGGACCAAACCCTGCACCCACTTCCTCCCCTCTTCTTCCCTGCATGGGGCCAGGATTTAGGTTAAGCCACTGTCCTACCCACCTTAATGATGACATATCCTGTGTGTGCCTTTTTCCTCAGCAGGGGGCAGTGGTGGGCTATTCCTTACCCAGGCCATGGCGGTGGTGGGGGATGGATCAGTCATTGAGATTTTTATTTGGTTAAGGGAGTACTTAGGATAAGTCAGGAAAAACTTCTCTGTTCCATTACCCTTCTCAGGGACTCCTGAATATTCAGCCTTTTTAGGCTCGTATCTTCTCGCCTCCCTCACTGGCATGCTGGTGGCCAGGAAAGCCGAGACAACCAGATTTTTCCCCAAGCTCCTTACCACTTTTGTCTGAACTGTTCTTTAGCACTGTACTTCCTACGTAAAACTGTGACTGGCCATATCTTTGCAGGGCTGGTGTGTATGTGTGTTTCCTCCTGTTCATTGTGGGTTCCAAGAATGGTTGGACGCTGTGTGCGTGTGCACATGCATGTGTGTGCGTGTGTATGTGTGTGTGTTAGAGGGAGAAACAGATCTTTTGGACTTGGGGGTAATGTTCCCTCCAGTTGCTGTGAACTGGTGGGCACCTCCTGAGAGGAGGTGTGATCAGAGCTGTACATGAATTGTCTCTTGCGTCTCCATTGCATTCATTATGTTGGAGGAAGTCCAGGGACCCCAGACCCACTCAGCAGGCACCACTGTGGTTTGTCAGCTGCTCAAATGGAGAAGCATGTGCCGGACAGAGTGTTCTATTGCTTCTGTTGTCTCCCATGACCTTCCTCTGTTCTGTGACAACATTGCTGTTCAGGGAGGGGTAGGGTTGGTGATGGTGGGGGTACTTTTCAAAGGGACCTACTGTAACCACTTTAATTTATGATCATGAGCCTTAGTTTGACTTAACTCTTTTGGGCTTTCCATTCTGTGTGTATCTGCACATAGTAACACCCAGTCTCTAGCAGAGGTGGGTGGAATGTCTAGGTGGTACCACATTGCTAGCAGATGTCACATTCGCCTCTGCAAAAACTGTACTGTCTTGTTTCTGCATTAGAAGTAAGTAGTCCCCTGTATATACTGCCATGACACTTTTAATATTGTTTTATACTTGGAAAATGGTACTTGTCCCCTTTAAATCTTTTGTCTTTAACCAACCCCTTTCAATAATTACAGCAATAATCTCTTAAAAAGCAATTAAGTAATTAAATGTCCCAAATCTTAATTGTTGTGGATGGCTGTATTCATTTATTTATTTAGGCACACACGTGTGAGCCCAGATGGGGTACTGGCAGGTCTTGAACTGGCTGCTAGTGAGAGATCGCCCCCTTGTGGTGAAACGGTTGTATGTGATCACTGCTATGAGGGCCGAAGAAGTGAATGAATGATCAGCACTCCTGTCTAGTTCCCAGCATTTTCATAGCTCTGCCAGGAGTAATGGTAGTGCCTGTTTTAAGGTGGTCTCTAACTCAAGTCTTTAATTCCCCAGGGCCAGGACTCTGCTTTATGTTTTCTGTCATTTACATCACCAACTTCTACTTATACCTTAATGATAGATTGAGCCATTTGAGGTAGTCTTCAGCTACCTGGACAGTGGCTCTGTCTGACCCAAGGATACTGACTTCAAACCCTGCATTTGGTTTGGGAGCTGATAGAACCCCTCAGAGTGTCTTTGCACCTGTAACTGCTGGATGTCTTATTCCATTATGACTAAGAAATGAGAAGTCTTTCCAAAGGGTCACTCAGGTTCCAAAGGCTGTCATTCAGATAACCAAGCTTTTTATTCTAGCTTTCAGCCCATTCAGACTTTGCCAGATTTTGTCTGTGGATTTTGTCATTGTCCTTATACTGTAAAAGCAGGCAAGCCTTGAGACTTTGGCTAAATTTATAAGCAAGTGCAGAAACCATCAGGATTCGAAATCTCTCTGATACTGTGGCCCCAGATTGCCTTTGTAGTCAGGTTTCACCATATATTACAGGTGCCCTGCACACCTTTATCTTTGTTCATGATGCTCCCTCAGCCATCTCTGCCTCAAGAATCCAGATTTTGGGGGTAGCTCCGTAGTGTAGTGGTTAGCACATCTGCTTTACATGCAGAAGGTCCTGGGTTCACACCCCAGGTGCACTAGGCCTCAGATGCGCCAGGCCCCAGGTGTGCCAAGCCCCCTGGGTGCGCCTGGATCCGGGTGCACGCTGTGAGCGTGTGGGAAGAGACACCCCAGCTTCAGGGATCCAGTTCTCAAGGGGAAACAGCAACATCTGTAAGTCAGGGGTGGAAGTGTGTGTGTTGCGGGGGGCGGGGGAGGGGCGCAGTGGCGAATTAAAGAGGGGGAAAAAGAAAGAATCCAGGTCTTCGAGGCACAACTCAAATGAAGTTACCAGATTGACCCTTGTTATCACTTCCTGTTCTCTTAGCTCATTTCTTATCCTTGCATCTAATGTTAATTCACCCTGCCTAGTAATAGTTAATGGTTTTCCTGTTTATTTCCACTAGATGATAAGAACTCCCTGAAGGCAGGGTGGTCTGATTTCCTTTTCCCCAGATCCTTGAACATAGTGCTTCAAATGCTTGACTCCTGTTTGGATTGACCTGTGGAAAAGAAGATTCTAGAGCCTGAGGCCAAGCGAAAGGATAGTTTTATTTGAGGCAGAAAAGCATATGTGTTTCTGTCACATAGGATAGGATTGGCTTTTTCTAAGATAAGATTTTGTCTTAAGCACAGCTTCTATCACAGCTTCCTGAGAAATGAATTAGAAAGGGAGCAAGGCACAGCCTGGAAAGAAAATCATTGCTGTTGCTGGGAAGTTATAAAGAATGGGAAGGTCTTATTCAAATTAGGGTACATTTAATAGAGCCCCAAGAATGAAGAGTGTGGTGTGGGGGAAGGAGGTCTAAGTTCCTGGTGTCGGCAGTGATGCTGGCATCTGTTTCCACAGCAAGGACTCACCCCTCCATGGAGGCAGCAGGGTGGACTTGGCAATTTTGACTGTAGCAACATTTTGGGACTCCCCTATTCCTTCTCTCTAGATTTCCAGTTCAGTCACTTCTTTCCTTGAAGAATTCAAAGCAGAAAGGCTGGGTCTATGTCATGGACACGGCTACTTGTTCAATGAAGCTGGCCAGGTTTATGTCCCGTTCTGACAGGCCCGCACACTCGTGGGTGCTCAGGGTGATGTGGACCTGAAACGAAAGCAGATAGTCAGGGCCCGCTGATTCCACCACTTACCCTAAGGGCAAGAGAGTCACTAGCTGCTCAGCTCAGCCACAGCAAGAGCTCCAGGAAATAGACATACCTCATTTAATTGTGCTTTGCAGATACTGCATTTTTTTACCAGTTGAAATAAAAGACACTCCAGCAGCAAAAAGATTATAACTCGCTCAAGGCTCAGCATTCTTTTATCAATAAAGTATTTTTTAATTAAAGTATGTACATTGGTTTTTTAGACATAATGCTTTGCATACTTAATAGGTTACAGTATAGCACAAACATAACTTTTATATGCACTGGGAAATGAAAATTTCGTGTGATTTGCTTTATTGTGATATTCACTTCATTGTGGTGGGCTGGAATTGACTCGCAGTATATCTGAGGCATGCCTTAATAGCCAGACCCTACAATCTCCCCTGGGGTCTGCCATCCTGACATGTTTTTATAACACTGCTATCTTCTACTACATCTCCAAAAACAATGCTGACTTCAGCTATAGGGTAAATGAAATATCCAAATATTAACAGCAACCTAAAAGTGAAAGACTAGGCCAAAACCAACTCCAGCTCCTAAACACTATCCATTTACAGGTCATCTTTACCAGCCTTAATGTTTTTAGAAGGAATCCAGGATAGCTGTTTTTACACATGGCAGGCATCTAATGACTGTTCCAGTTCATTCAGCAGACAGTCTGATCTGTTTGCTGTGCATGGCTCTTCTTAGTTCAATTTTATTACTTTTTCATTCTTCCATACCTCCATAAAGATTTAAGTCATGTAGAGCTACTAACAGTGAATATGTCTGATCCCTATGCGTTTTCCTTCCTTGGGTTTTGCCATCTCGATGTCTACTTAATGTCTGCTTTAACCATCGGTTATCTCAGTGTTTTAATTTGCATTTCTTTAATGTAGAGTGAGACTGAGTGTTTATGTAGATTCTAGGAAGAGGAATGAAGCAGGAGGAGAGGACAGTCAACCTATGGGTGAGGAGGGTGCATAGGGAAATCCAAGGAGGGGGCCTTCAGAATTAGGTGGCGTTCTCAGAACTTGGGACAGGGCTGAGCACAACAGGCACACATCACTCACCTTGTTGTACACGTTAAACCATTCAGGATGGTGGTCCAGTTTCTCAGCCTGCAGGGCCACTCTTGTCATGAAGCCAAAAGCCTAGTTCGTAAAGTAAGAGCTAGGTTAGTGTTTTGAGAAAGACTGCTGGGCACCTTTATATGGCCAGTGTAAGGCCTCAATCAGGAAGTTGGATGAGCTTCCTGTAAGGAAATCCCTTCTAGCTTTAATCATTCTACCTGGCATCCTGCCACTGGTTCTGAGGCTGGAGTTCAAGGTGGTCTTCCTGGAGTAGGAAGGAGGTCTTGTTACTCGGGTCACTAACAAGGTGTTTAGTCTTGGCCAATCTTTTCTCTGTCTACTAAAATGTTTCCTACTTAACTATATCCTCTAAGGATTGTTTCTCAAAGTTCCAGGTGTGGAGACAAGATTCATTGCCCCCACTCTCCAATCCCCACAGATGACACTTCCTGAATTAATTCAGTGTCTGAGAGTCTTGGCTAACAGGACTTCAAGGGAGAGAACAAGTTCTGGAGTGTGACTCCATTAGTCCCAGTCTCAGAAAGCTCCGTCCCCCCCTGGTGCCATACCCTATTGAAGTCTTTGAAATGGAACTGCTTGAAGATGGCATCTCGGCCTTCCAGCTCGTTCCATCCCACAGCCCTCAGGTTTGGCAGCAGCTGGTCCCTCTCCTCAGTACTTAGCCTGTGTGCTTTGCCAGCCTAGGAAAGGAAAAAAACAGAGGCCCAAGGGCAATTCTTTGTACAGGAGAAACGAGAGGGCGCCAGACCTTTGAGGGAATTGCGCCAGCTTCCACTGGCTGCTCTGGATGTGGGGTGACACAGTCAAAGGGCAGCGGTCTAAAGCAACAGACTGGGAGGTCTCTAGGGTGGCACCCTGCCCTGGAGGTGGGGCCCTGGCTCATGCACTGATAGGTTCTTAGATTTTACATTCTACTCAAAAGAACAGAAAATCCTGAGGTGTGATGTAAATCTTTGGGACTGACAAACACTTCTCCCCCACCCTTGCCCCCAAAACTTTACAGAGCCCTTTCCCCATAAAGCTAGGTTTCTTACACTAATGAGGCAGTGAAAGCAAAACCAATCCCAGCTGTTTATGTATTACAACACAGCCTTTCAGAAAAAGAGTGCCCCCTGACTGTCCAACCTTCCTTTTCCTGTTATGGACCTATGCAGTCCATCCCTATGCCCCTACTGTTACACTGTCAGGTGTACTGAAAAGAAACTGAGGCCTAAAGAGGGAGATGACCACTGTTCTCCCCCCGCCCTCACCCCCAGTCAGTGAGAGCACAGGCATTGTACCCGAAGTGGGTCTGTGCCTCTGCCTCCCTGGGGCCAGCAAAGGACCCAGCACTTAACTTCCAGGTGATTCTTAGCCACATCGCAGTTGACAAGCACTGTCACTACCTCCCAGTAGGTACTCCACAATGCTCCCATGCAGCCTCTGGTTCCCGCTGCCAGGCCTAGGGTTCAGACTTCCACCTTCTTTTCTGTCGGCCTGAGAAGCTGGAGCCACACAGCTCTGTTAAAAGTGGAAGTAACTTGGCCACAGTGGCTGGCAAACCTGGTGCCCCATCCATATTTTACCTATTGTGCAAAGTGCCCTCAGGGCAGCCCAAATTGGTACGTTCAGGCCATGAGCAGAACCCTCAGAGAACAGAAGGAAGCAAAGTTCCCATCCTCTGGGAGGATCCACGTCTAGGAGCATAAGGGATCCCAGAGGTTAGGCTCCCGAAATAGAACTAACCAAGGACAAACTGTAGAGTGCTAAATGAAAGATGAAATCAAGCAAGAAGGTCTAGGGAGAGAATGCGAGGGAGGTTAAATTTAGCATTTATGAGGCAGGCCCCAGACTCGAAGCCACGGGCTGGGTTGGCAGGACTGGTTCAAGCCCCACTTCTGCCATTCTCCAGCCCGATGGCCCCGCACACTCAACTCCTTGGCTTCATGGGTAAAAGGGGACCAGAACTTCCACTTCACATCAGCAAGAGGAGCCCGTGGGACCCTTTAATAAGGGAATGTCATCTGCATTTTTAAAAGGAGCCTTCTTGGGGCACGTAGGCTTATGATGGGCCTTGCAGATTGGGGTGGAATTGGAAAAGTACTGCAGCCCTCTGATGAGTGGGTCTTTTTCTCCCTCCTGAAAACGTGTGTTCCCTCTGGAAGATCTGACTTGGTTGTCTCCACTCCTAGGCTCCAGAAGTCTAGAGACAGCAGTAGAGATCTGCATCACATGCCCAGCCCCCATCTTTATTCCGAAGCAGGCTCTTTCTCAGTGGCTGATAAGCCTGGTCCACGTATCCAGGCAACCAGATGACCAGATGTCAGCCAAGGCATCAGAGCCCACTGTTTAGTTCTTTGGCTTTGAAAGGGGTGGGTGGGTACTAGTGAGCTCCTGGGAGCTCCCTGCCCCCCACCCCCAGTCTTCTGGAATCCCCCAGGACTCATAGCCTGGGGCTGAACTGACAAGCCCCTCAGAGAGGGTGAAGGGGTGGTGTTTACTTAGTAAATCACAGACCAGGCCTGCCTGCCTCTGGGGGAGTGTATAAGGAGTTACTGATTACCCACACCCTGCATCTTTGGGGCCCTGGTGCACCTCACAGCCTCACTCAGTACCTCCTCTGCCTCTGAGCCATAGCCTTCAAAATGCCCTCCTAGGTGTCACTGTAGTCTGGACTGCTCCAAACACATTCAAGCCAAAAATGGGCTGTTAAGTAAAGCTTCTGGGGCCTCCCCTCTTCCGGCTGCCCCCAGGTCTCACCTTCACCTCTCTAACTGGGGTGCGGTGTTGAAGCACGGCTGAGCACAGGGCCTGGGACCCTCAGCGTTGGGGGAAACAGCCTGGAGGATGGAAGATTCTGAGCAATCAAGCATGTCCCCACTGCTTGGGTGAAGGCCTCAAACTAGGTCCCGGGAGAGCCTAGGCCGGGGAGGACACGGGTGCACAGAGGGCTTGGCCAGCTCCTGTGCCCAGAAGAGCAAGCCGGAAGGGCAGAAAACAGGCATGCAAAGGAACACACAAATTCAGTCGTTCCTCCTCACACACAGGTGTCACCGCCTACCCCACCTCCCTTCCTCAAATACAGAACAGAACCATGGTACGACGGAGGGGAACCATTTCTGCGGGCTGACTATGTGGTCCCTAGTCCCACCGCCTCACCTCCGCCTAGGGCGATTACTAAGCCCCGCCCGAGGCATTGTGGCGCCCAGAGGCTCTGGCCTGAGAGCCAGGGGCAGGCCTGGCTGTTACCTGGACCCGCCACGGCCCTCTCCGGAGCTCAGCTACCCCTGCGGCACCACCGGGGATGGGAGCAGAGCGCAGACCCCGACTCTCCACCCGGCGCGTGCGGGTCTGGGAGGGGATCGGAGGAACCCTCCCCCACCCTGCCACCCCACCCTGCCCCGCCCTGTCCTTGCAGCCGGCCAGGCCTGGGACCCCGGGTTGCCCCCTTACTCTCTGCCGGCCCCACTGTGCGCCTGTTCCTAACGGGGCTGCGTCGGTAGCGGCGGCGCGCTATCCCCCCTCACCATGTTGGGGCGCAGCGCGGACGCGGTCGAGCAGCAGGTGGCGGCGGTGAGGGCGAGCGCGGCGCGGGGCGCACAGGGCGGCCGTCAGGCGGGGCTGCGCTCGGGCCGCCCCGGGGCGGGGAGCGCAGCCGCGGAGGAGCGCCACCCGTAATCATTAACTCCGGCCGGCTGCGACCGGCGTCGGCTCCTTTCCAGCGCTTTCCTGCGTGCCCTTGTTTCGGGGAGCTCAGGGGTTAAGTGAGCCGGCTAGAAATGCAGACTTAGGCGTTTGAATCGTGCTCTGCCCCTTGCTAGCTGTGTGACCCTGGGGACGATATTATATTTTTCCTTTTAAAAACACTTTATTGAGGTATTGATCTACAGTAACTGCACATATTTAAAGTGTGCATTTGATGCGTTTTGACATATGTATGCTCCTGTGCAACCATCACGAGAATCAAGATCATGAACATATCCTTCATCCCTAAAAATTTCCTCTTCTGTCCTCGCACAGCTATTGATCTCTTCCCGTCACTATAGATTAGATCGCATTTTCTAGAATTCTATGTAAATGGAACTCATACAGTATATACTCTCTTTGTGTCTGGTTTCTTTCACTCAGCATAATTACTTTTGAGGTTCACCCATCTCGTTTCATGTTATCAGTAGTTGTTTCCATTTTATGGCAAAGTAAAATTTATTTTATACTATTACATTGTTTTGGATGTTACAACACACGTCACAATTCGTTTCTCCATTCACTTGTTAAGGGACATTTGGGTTATTTCCAGTGTTTGAGCTGCAATGAGCTTCCACATACAAGTGTTTGTACGGAGAGATGCTTTCCTTTTTCTTGGGTAAACACCGAGGAGTGGGATGGCTAGGTCATATGGAAGCTGTGTGTTTACAACTTCTTAGGAAGCTGCCCAAATGGGCACACCGTTGTGCGTCTCCGCCGGCCGCGGGTGGCCGTTCCAGTTCTCCGGCATCCTCACAGATGCGCCAGTACTTGGCACGGTAGGTCTTTCTCATGATGGCCATTCTCATTGGTGTGTAGTGGTATCTCCATGTCTGAATCTGAATTTTCTTAATCACTAATGATAGTGAACATCTTTTCATGTGCGTATTTGACATTGGTAAATCTTTGGTAAAGAGCTTGTTCAAATTTCTTGTCCATGAAAAACAACTTGGAGTGTTTGTTTTCTTGTTGAGTTTGGGAGTTCTTTATTTTGGGTGCAAGTCCTTTATCAGATATGTGATTTGCAAATATTTTTTTCTCTGCATTTTTGTGATGTCTTTCAAAGAACAAATGTTCTTAATTTTGATGAAATTCAGTTTATCAAATGTTTCTTTTATGGACTGATATTTTGGTGTGGTAACTAGGAAATCTTTGATCCAAGTCACAATGATTTCCTGCTATATTTTCTTCCAATGTTTACTCCTATATTTTATAGTTTTTGATTTTACATGTAGGTCTATTATCCATTTTTAGTTAATTTTCTATATGCTTTGAGTTATGGATCCAAAATAACTTTTTGCATATGGATATTAAATAGTTTTTTTTCCCCACTGAATAGTAATTTGTACCTTTGTAAAAAAAAAAAAATCAATGGACCATATATATGCAGGTTTATTTGTGGATTCTCTGTTCTGTTCCATTGATCGATTTGTTCATTTTGATGCTAATACTATACTGTCTTGATTGCTATAGCTTTATAAGGCTGAAAGTCAGGTAATATACATCCTCTAACATTAAAACACTTTTTTTGTATTAAACTTTATCCCTAAACTCCACTTTTATTCCTCTCCCAATAGTGACCTTTCTAATATGTTAATATGGAGTTTTGTTTGTACATGTTCTTGTAAAAACGTGTGTTGTCATTTCATCATCTCTCTTTTTTTTTTTGTAAATGATACCATATGTTATATCTCATTCTGTTTCTTTCAAAACAGAAGTTAGGTGGACAATTAATATTCATCCATGTTACTATATGTATCCTTAATCTATAGCTTGTACCTGCTGCTTAGTACTGCTGGTGAGAATCTACTGTGATTTATTAATCCACTAGTGATGGACACTCAGGTTGCTTCCAACTCCCCACCTCACCCCTGGCGTTATCTAGCTTTTAAATTTTTGGCACGTTAATAGATATAAAATGATAGCTCACTTTTTTTACTTTGCATTTTGCTGGTTACTAAATACTCTGAGCACCTCTTCATATGCTTCTTAGCACTTGGGACTTACTGTTTGTAAATTGCTTTGTAATATCCTTTACAAATGTTTTAGAATTTACAGTGCTCTTTTTTAGTTGATTTGCAGGAGTTTATACGTAGACATTAATTGCTTATCAGTTTTAGATATTGCAAACATCTTCTTCCATTCAGTCATTTGTATACTAATTTCTTCCATATCTTTTGTTGGCAGAAATCTGGTATTTTGGTGTGATAAGATTTATTTTTTCCCTCTACTTTATAATTTAGTGCTATTAAAGATTTATTTGATAAGTCCCTCCCACCCCTGCCACAAAATATTCTCTCTTTTCTTCTGTTAAATTTATTGTTAGATAAATTTAAGAGCTAAATGTGAAAGGTGTCCCTTTTGTATGTAATGTTAGGCAGGATGTTAGCTAGTCTCTGAAGATGGCCCTCCAGTGAACCTTAACGCCCAGTGCTCACCTTGCGGCCTCTGCTAATCATCTGCCAGCCAAGCCCGTGGGGCTTCTTGGGGATTGGTGCCCAGGAGAGACCAGGCAACCCATGAGGTACGAGAAACAGTACATATTTATTTTAAGCCACCACATTTCGAAGCGGTTTGTTATGTAGAAATAGGTACTAGGACAAATAGATTTTTGAACAAAAATTGGTACCTGGAAATAGAGTGTTAAGACTGACCTAAAACGTAGTGTTAGCTTGGGAATGGCAGCGGGTAGAAGGCAGAAGGCAGTTTTAAAACACAGTAAGAAGGATTTCACTTCAGCCCAGGATGAAAGCTGGAGTGTTGCTCCTACACTAACAATGAGAAAAGCTTGGATATACTACAGAGTCACCACCTTTCTTCAGCTTACCAAGGCGCTGAGGTCACAAGACAACCAAGTAGCTTGAATTCAAGCGAGGCAGGCACCTCCAAAGAGAGACGGGATGTTCAGACTGGCTCACCTGCCCCAGTGCTCAGGGAGGGAGGGGAAAGACACACAGCCTCCCTAAGAGTGAGAAGAAATCAGCTAAAATGTTAACAAATTGTTGGAAGCCAGGTGTGTGCTGGCACATCAGTCTGAATAGCTGGGAGAGTTTGCACACATAAACAGTTTTTATTTCTGGGCCTCCACCGGGTTCTCAGGAGACAGAATGGGGGAAGGGCAAGAGATGAGAACGAGACCCTCAGCCAAGCAGGCAGGGTTAAGAGGGGATTGGCTGCTGCTGTGGGAAAACTGCCAAACCTCACCTTTCTCTCCAGACTCTTGCCTTAAAGGAGAAAAAGACTTAAGTCCCTAGGAGAGAGCCAGCAAATCCTATCATTCCCAGGGCCCAGAAAAAGACCTACATTAAAGACCTACAATATCTAAAACTGATAAGCAATTAATTAATGAAGTGTAGCTTCATTTCTGGTAAGTCCCTCTGCCCTGGGGGAGGTGTGGCAACCAGTTCCAGATCCGGGTGGGGATCCTATGCCAATACCATCAGAGGTCTGCTACCTCTGGGAAGGAGTGGGAAATTCCCACACAAGAGCCGCAGATAGAAGATGGTCTGGTGTGCAGTGGGTTGGGCGGGGGCGGGGGGAGGGGGATCAAATGGTCAGGAACAATGAGGAAGCTCCAGCACCCAGGACAACAGCGCCCATTCCACGACCTTGAACTTAGCGCTCAGCTGCAACAATAGTAGTCTGTCTGTCTACCAGTGGAGAAGGGCAAGAGTATGGAAGGACTGGGAAAAAGTGCCACCTGAGAGTATCATGTAGTAAAGAGGATGTGGCGTCGCTGGAATTCTCGTATACAGCTGGTTGGAAAAAAAATGGTTCAGCCCCTTTGGAAAACAATTTGGCAATTCCTTTTGGAGTTAAACATATACTTACCTTATGATCAGCAATCCCACTTCAAGAAAAATGAAAGCATATCCACACAAAAAAACCTGTATGCAAATGTGTATGGCAGCTGTATTTGGAAATAATCCAAGTGACCATCAACAGATGAATGAAAAAACAAAAGTGGTCCATTCCGACACTGGAATACTGCTCAGCAACATAAAGGAATGAATTGCTGGCCCATGCAAAAACCTGGGTAACTCACACAAGCGTTATGCTAAATGACAGAAGCCACACTCAAAAGCTTTTCAAAAACTATTAAAAAAAAAAAGGAAGAAGAAATTGTCTACTTACAAATATTACACATCTGATGATTCGAAAAATTTTCCAGAGAGTAGATACTGACTCTGGCCACTTCGAGCCTTATTTCCCCTTCATTACCCACAGGCTTCTCTGCCTGGGGCCGCAGGACACATTCATACCACTTGCAATGCTGGCCCTGCACCTTTATGTCACAGTGCTGGGTGAGTCGGGACTGCTGGAGGTGGGGATACTTCTGGAAGGCGTTCCTATAACCAGGAGGGCTAGTAATAAGTAACCTAGACGTGGATGTGACTGAGAATCATGTTCATGTATCTACCTAAATTCAAAGATCCCCAACTCAAGCTTGCCCTTAATGTGTGCCCCAAACATATCCAACAATTTATTCTAACACAACCAATGTGAGTAGTGTGACATAGGGAAAGTTGGATTGACAAAAGACAAGGGGCTTAACCTGTTGCTTGCCAGGGAGGCTTCCCTGCAGAATGCCCCGCGACACCCCCCTTCCCCGCTCAATGCCCTCCGCCACCAGTTCCTGACCATCCTTTCTTTATGTCCTCTCTTTTCTCAGTATTCATTTCTTTTCTTTCCCTTGATCCTGAAGGATGAAAAATGGCACCTCTGAATCCCCTACAGCGTCTGGCACTCTGCCCTGTTCTTAATACCCTCACAGCAATGTTTCCCAAAGCTATGTTTGTGTGCTGTTTTTTTTTTTCTTTTGTAGCTGAAATGGCTACTGAACAACGTATACACTGTATTCAAGAAGTACTGTCTGACGATGACAACTCTGTGACTCTAACATTTATGCAGTACTAATTCTTTTTATTGCCAGATCCTAGGCTAAGAGTCTAAAAGTAAAAACAAACAAACAGATCACCATCTTTTTTTAAATTATATAAAAAATACATGCTAATAATAATAATAATAATAATAATAATAATAACAAAAAAAGCAGGGATAAAATAATTGGACATGAAAGGGAAAAACTAACTTCCCCACCCTGCTCTCCACATACCCAGTCACCATGCAGAGGCAAACACAGGAACTGGGGGTAGTGGCTGCTCTGAGGTCTGGCTCTTCCACATGTCTAATTGTGGGAACTTGAGCAAGTTACTTAACCATCTGGAGCCTCAGTTTCTTCAACTGTAAAAATGGGATAAAATTAGTTGCCTTGCAGGATTTTTTTTAAGGACTGGATGAGATGTTTCATGTCAAGTACCTGTGAAAGTTTCCACTTCTCTGTTTCCTTCCAATACTTTGACAGTTGGTAAAAGTGTTCATATTTTTAATTTTTCTGGAATTTACTGTTGGACATCATATGCGATATAACAACAACAACAATGCTTATTATTTTATCTTCCAAGTGGATAGACAATCATCACGTACTATTTTTTTTAATACCTTGACTAGTCTATCTTTCCCCCACCGATTTGAGTGCTACTTTTGTATTATGCCAAGTTCCCATAACCCCCGTGGCTTGGTTTCTGGGTTCTTTGTTCTGTCCCTTTGATCCATCAACTCCACCCAGTTTTAATTACTCTAGCTTTATAGTGTGTTTTGATATCTGGTAGGTCAAGTCTCATCTCATTTTTCTTCGTTTTGAAAATGTTCTTGGCTATTCTTACTTGTTTACTCTTTCAGATGAGCTTTGAAATCAGCTTGTCAAGTTCTATAAAAATCTCTTTAGGATTCTGATTGGGAATGCATTGAATTTATAGATTTAATTTGGGAGGAATTGACATCTTCATATTATAGAGTCTTCTCAGCCTAGAGCGTGATATATCATTCCATTTATTCAGGCCTTCTTTATGTCCTTCCGTAAAGTTTTATTGTGTTCCTAATATCAGATCTGGACATTTCTCATTAAGTTGAGTCTTGGGTGTTTTATAGTCTGGGGTGGCTGTTGTGCGTGGTCTATTTTTCCCATCACATTTCTAACTGGCTATTGCTGCGTGTATAGGAGAGGTATGAATTTTGATGTTATTTTGTCTCCAGTTGTGCCAATTAACTCTCTGTTTAGTTCTAATATTTTCCAAGGATTAGAAGAACTTTGAATCAGCTGTTCCTGTCCCACATGAGATGGACCCCCGCTCCAGAGCAGGGAGCTCCCCAGTACCTGGGTGACAGAGGTTGAATGCATCAACCCTGTTAGGGCTGCTGTAGGCTGTGTGAGCAGAGCTTTTAATCAGATTGTTCTTAGATCTCTTCTAATTCTAAATTTCTATAAGTCCATGATTCGGTTTCCTGTGCCTCTTTCATGCAATTTCTCCACAATTGCATGATAATCAACGGCAAGTTCTCTTCCTTCCCTCCCCCCTTTGCTTCTTCTTCTGTAGTTATTTAATTTCTACATGCCAAGGGCTATGCCAAGTGCTGAGAAGGACATTTTGAGATGATAGTTGCAGGTATAAATGCTTCACCCCTTGGGATGCAAGGAGTGTCACTTAAAATATCCTCAAATTAAACTAGAATGTGGTAGAGATGCCTCCCCAAAATGGCTAGAAGGGCAATTATTATTTTCGGGGCTCCTCCTCCACCTCACCTCCCTAGGCAGTTCGTGAAACTTAGGAGCTTGCACAGTGCTGAAGGAAGCCTTCTCTCATGAGTTGAGAGTCCCACTTCTGTTCCTGGCTGCTGTCCGTATGTTTGCTGCAAGGGTCCCTGTTGGTCCTGGGCCTTTGCTCTGCTGCTAATGCTTCTGCTCCAACAACCAGCCTTCTCTGAGAGTGCCCCAAAGGAGAGCCTGGGGACTGAGGCTGCCCCTCTCGGGCCCTCTCAGAGTTCTCTAAGGGTGCACAGCCCAGAGCTGGTGATGAACCCTGAAACGACCCACCTCTGGCCACCTTCGATGCCCTGACCCCCTGCTTCAGCTTCTCTCCTCCACCCCCAACACAAATGACTCTTTTCCACCCACCTCTCACAAGGGACCATGATCATGTATTAGAAGAGTCCGGAGCAGTGGTTCTCAATCAGGGTGGTGGCTGTGGCAGTGATTTTTTCCCCCCAGGAGACAGTTGATCTTTCACCACCACATTCCTGGGCTTAGCTCAGCTAGGGACTGACTAAATGTAGTTGAATGAAGTGAGGCCTGAAAGACAGCTCAAGGGTCCTGAGCACAATAGAAGGTGGCCACAGGTTTTCAGGACGAGATATCTTCTGAGGTACGCTGAATGCCTCCATTCACGGAGCACTCACTCCTTAAGTCCAGGACATTCTTTGACAGCTCCAGCCCTCTCTGCAGAAGTTCTAGATGATAAGTGAGGGCTAGGTCAGACTCTTAACTGTCTGAGGACCACATGTGACTAGCAGCTGCCATATTGGACAGCACAGGTCTGGACATGAGAAATAGGAAGTCCTAGTTTCTTCCTTGGAGGGGCAAAAACTGCCATCTCTTCCTTTCTGATGAGTCAGCCTTCCTTCCCATGGACAGAAGGAAACTATTGGCAACAGTGGAAGAAACCAAACACGCAGTACTTAAATTGGTCTCTGCCACACTGAGACCCAGTGTTTTCTCTCAAGGACTCTCTAGTTTCAGGTAGGAGATGAGCATATTACTGTCAACCTAAGAATAAAAAGCCTTTTTTTTTTTTTTTTTTAGGTGAGGCAACCCTTGGTTGACCTCACAGATTGCAAGGACCTTGTAAGCTTACAATCACTTATTTAAAACAATTTTTTTTTTTTGCCTACAGTGCCTGGTCTTCCTAGGTAGTCTCCCATCCAAGTCCTAACCAGGCTCAACCCTGCTGAGCTTCCACAATCAGACAGGATTAGGCTTGTTCAGGGTAGCATGGCTGTAGTAAAAGGCCTTTCAAGAGAGATAAAAACGTTTACTGGAGATAAAAAAAAAGAATAGCTATTCTGAAATCACTGATTCAGGCAGAAACCCAAATGGATCTCTGATTAGGAGATAAGGCAAGGGATATTTATGAGAAAGGGAAGGGGAAAATTACATCATTGGCAGGTAAGCTAACATAGTGTTGCTAGTTCTAAAGAATGTTTTTAATTTTCAGTCTGGTAGTTATCAGTCAGGTAGTCATAATATCTGCTTTTTTGTTATTCTTGCAAACAGTTGTTTGGGACACAGTGTTGCCTTAGTCCCAGTCTAAAGGTTATTTTGGACTGTTTTAACATTCTGAAAGTTTGGGACATGCCAGGTAATTCCTCTGGGATGGCAGCTCCATTTATTTTATTTTATTTTATTTTATTTTATTATTTATTTTATTTATTTTATTTTATTTTATTTTATTTTTTATACCACTAATGCAGGTGACAAGTGCTATCATAGAGGCATGTACGTGGGCTATAACAGAGTGACTCAGAGTAACTCTTCATTTAGATGACTGTGTTATCCACATGGAGGGAATGTTTGGTGTATACTTTGAAGAGTCACTAGTTGGCCAAGCAGACAGGAAGTATGTGTGTGGGCTATGAGCACTCCAGGCAGGGAGGGGGCCTGAGCGAATATCAAGTGGCCTGTTCCTAAGGTGAGTCCTTTGTGGGCTGCCATGAGAGCCTTGTCAGAGCTGGGCCTGGAGGGGTCAGAAGAGGCTGATGGTGGCAGGCTCTGTATGTTTCTGTGGTGCGCTTCCCCCACAGAGCCTAGTTCAGAGTTCTGCTTATTAACCAGGCTGGGAGGATAGAGATATGGTGGACTTGGATGCGGGGAGTGGGGCGTCGGGCTGGGTGGCAGCGCAGGCAGGGATCCAGTTTGGCTTCCAACCATCCCTGCAATGCTTCTTTCCACCAACAGGGGCAGGGCGACCTCAGGAAACGATAACCATTTTGGGGGGAACTTAGGTTGCTGGTTTAAGTCGGCGTTCAGGAGAGCTTGTAATACTGAGCATCAGGCTTCATGCTGGACTCTGGGTGCACTAAGACAAACCCCACCCCTTCTAGCCTGTGTCCCAGGCCACATGGATCGGGGACTGCAAGGAGCAGTGGTCAGTTCTTTCAGGGTGGAGGCCATAGAAGAAGTAGGACCGCTGCCTAGAGGAGGTGATTCTTCAGCAGAACCAAGAGAAGTTGCCCTCTCAGCTGACAGGGTGGGAACATGCGCTACCCGGAGGGGCGGATAGTGATGCATGGAGGTGACACTACCTGGAGGGTCAGGTTGCACTGGCCGGATCCTGGAGGGCCGAGCATAAACGGAAGGGGTGCGGGGACGGAGCGGTGTGGTGGGGCTGTGGGCGTGGCGCACAGGGGGCTCTGGAGTCGCGCTAACGAGCTTCATTCTGGGCAACGTTGAGTAGCAAACAGATGTCCTTTAAAAAAAAAATCAAAGAAAATTTTCATTCTGAAAAATTTCAAATGTACACCAAAGTATGTAGCGTAACCCCCCCCATATGCCCACCAACAATGATTGCATCTGCAATTTTTCATCCATTCTCCCTCCACATTGAAAAAACTTTTTATTATAGAAAATTTCACACACACACACAAGCGGGGAGCTCTATCAGGACCCTCGGACGCACCACTTGGCTCAATAGTAAACAATTTGCTGAGCTTTTTGCGTCAGCTCTAGCCTGACTGCCTCCTCCCACCCTCAGATCATCTGGAAGCAAATCACATATCAATTCATATATAAATATGATGTGTCTCTAAAAAACACCACGATCACACCTGCACAAAGTTAATAGTCATTCTTTAATTGTATTCCTCATCCAGGAATGACGGGTTCTTAGGCCCAGGAATGTCCAGGATCAGATAAGCATTTCAGGAAGCCACCTTGGCAGAGGGTGGAGGAGGAAATGGAGGGGACAGAGGGCTGGAGTGGGGACGTCAGCCGGGAGAATGTTTACAAGGGTTTGGGAGAAAAGCAACCAGGGTTTGAACTCGGCTAAGGCCAACCTGTGAAGGCAGGAGGACAGCTTACCAAGTGCCAGACATGACATGCTTTGTCTGAATTAATCCTTGCTAAGGTCTTTGTGAAGGAGTGTTATGTCCCTGTTTACAGGTGAGGACACTATGGCTCAGAGAGACACAGCGACGAAGTCACAGAGCTGGGGTTCAAACTCAGGCCGACGTCTTCCTGAAGCCCATGGCCACAGAATGGAAAGAGAACTCAGGTGTGGGGCATTATGGAAGGCTCATGGATATAAGGGATGATAGGGGGGAGCTGTCTGCTCTTCTGATCCCTGCTTTGCTGCCCTGGAGATCCCATGGGTGCCCAGTGGGGAATTGAGGTGGTGGGTGCAGAGTCCCCTTTCCTAACCTGTACCAGCAACACACCAAGGATTCCAACCAAGTGTCCTCCTTCCCTACCTTTCCTCTCCTGGTCCCCAACTCAGGCCGCAGCCAGTGAGGCCCATCCCTCCCTCCCAGTACAAGGCAGGGACCCTCTAGTTCAAATGGACTCTCTATCTCTGTTCTCTGTATGAGTGGGGGAGCAAGCAAGGTGTGTGCCCAATTTGTAGGCTCCTGCCTTAGAGGTTAGATTCTGAACTCAGAATCCAACTTCGACTGGGCTGACTTTAGTCAGCCTGGGCTGACAATCATCTTTGGTTGACCTTGTAATATGCCCTTAGGAAAAGATGAACTCCCCCTATCCTTCACCTTCCTCCCTCCTCCCCCACAGAATCTCCTGTCTGTTATCAGAATGGGTGACAGAGGGCTGGCCAGTGCTCTTGCTCATTGATGCTTCGATGGAGCATCCCTCTCCCTGAGAAGCAGCCATGAGGAGGTTGTACTGTTGAGGGCACACAGACCTTCTGCTTATTCAGATTACAGATCAGGAGGCAGGCTTGGGTGGGGGCTCTTGGGCTGGGAGTCAGTGAGCCCATAGTCAAGCCCAGGTCCAGTTTGGGTGATGTAGTAAAGGTCTCGGGCCATTTCTGGGCCTCAGTTTCTCCAGCTGTAAAATGAAGTGGCAGCACCTGCCTCATGGAGTGGCTGTGAAGCTCCAGCGAGGTCCTCTGAAAGCTCATTGGCAAACTGCAGTCTCTGCCTGGCGATGAGGGGGTCATGGCTGGCTTTGTTCCCCCACTGCTTCTGGACTTTTGGCAGAGATCAAATCTGCTGTTCTTTCTCTTCCCAAAGTCAGAGGAGGAGAGGGATACGGGGCCCCGTCCACCCCAAGACCCTACACAGCTGCAGCCCTGTATACCCCAGCAGCAAATTTCTCAGGAAGAGGCCTTGGGATCATCCTTCCTGCATGAGATTCCTTTTCTCACCTTTCTCAACAATTAACCTCTTTTCTCCTCCAGCCTGGCCCATTCAACAGTTCCCTCTAGTCCTAGCCCTGCCCTGCCTCCCCTGCATCCCAGGCGAGCCCATCTGTCTTCAATAACCAGGCATATGGGCTGCCCTCATGGTCTAGAGCTGAGGCCTGGGAGAAACCAGCCCTCCCCAGCTGAGCCTCCCAAGGCCTGGGGACCCTGGCCTGGAGCTCTGAGACCGGTAGAGCTCAGAGCTTTGAAGGAAGATGAACGTGGCTTAACTGGTGTCTCTCTGTAGTCCAGTGACCTGGGGAGGCTGTGTGATCAATGTTTATCACTGTCTGAATCAGATTCATGTACACTCGAATCAGCTCTAACTGTGAGGGCTGCTCCCCCAGGAGCTTTGGTTGTGACCACCCCAGGGCCAGAAGGGACATTTGGGGAAGACATTAGGGAAATACTTTATTCGATAAATAAGGAGACAGATGACCAGAGGGTGAGGGACTAGCCCAAGGTCACTGCCAGCTGTGGCATAGTGGGCCAGGGCCCTGGTCTCCTGCTTTACCACAGAGCCCTTCCCTCTGCAGTAGGCTATCTAGACATGTGAGGGTCTGGGCAGGGCTGGCCTTCCCACCCCACCTCTTACACAAGGTCCCAGAAGGGTTCTGGTGGGCTGGCCCTGCTGGCAGACCTCAGTTTCTTATAGACCTGAGCAACCTCAGAATGGGAAGGAACCTTAGGACTCACCTAGCCCAGCCCCATTCTCATATGGCAATTGTGGAGTTGGAGGTACAGGTTGGGAGCCATTTGCCCTGTCGCTCAAACCACTGAGGAGCCCCTCTCAGTCTGGGCCACCCTGTTTCTCTTTACTCTCCTTCAGTACCACGCATGGGCCAAGGGAGGGAGACAGCGGCCCTGGCTGCCCCTGGCTCCGTCCCCTGTAGGAAGGCCTAATGGGACTAACAACAGGACAGGGCCTTCCTCTGCCCGTAGGTACCAGACCCACCTCAGCGCTGCTCCTGGAGCCTCCACAGCTCCTTGTGGGGTGAGTGGAGGCAGCTGTTGCCGGGTAGGTGCACTGGATGGGGAGTCCAGAGACCTGGACCTGAGTCCCCTCCCTGCCCGTTACCCTGTGATCTCACTTCTCTGGGCCTCTGTGTCCTCACCTGCAATGTGGTAATAATTCCGCCAGCTATGTCTTGATCAAATGGGGTCAAATCTGAAAGAAAACACTGCGCAAGTGTAAAAGGAGTGGGCCTGCCCTGCGATGGCCAGAGTGAGGCCAAGATGATCAGTGAGTGTCCAGAACGTGCATGGATCCTTCGGGCCCAGAAGACTGTGGCTACTGATTCCAGCTCTGTTGCCAATTTGCTGTGTGCTCCTGGACAAGTGGCCTAACCGCTCTGTACCTCATAAAAACATGGAGAGAAATGCGTCTCCGTGCTGTGGTATTGACCTCCTGGCAATAAGGGGAAGCTAAATGTAAAAGAGCTTTCAGATCCTTGGAAGAAAGGCCATCTATAAATACAAGAGATAATTAACTGCATCCAATAATCACGCTGTCTGCTAACAAAAGTAATGACGCCCTGAAGTTGGGCAGGAAAACCAGCCCTGTCAGCACAGGGCAGCTCCTAGCTGGTCTTCCTCTCGGGCTCAGAGGGCTAATAACCCTGCGTGTTTGTTAATGTGGGGCTTTGCCTCTGCAAACCAACCACTCATTAGTTTCTCCACAGGCGTGCCCAGGAGCCAGGCAGGAAGGACACGGGGTGATGAGAAAGCTGAAGCTCTGAAGCTCGGAGGAGAAGGGGGTGTCTACCTGGCCACCCAGCAGGTTTGGGGCGGGGCTGGGCTGGGAACAGAAAGCTCTGCCGGTTCTCAGCACCTACTTCTGCCGCTATTGTGAGCAGGTGGGCAGATCGCCTGCCCTCTCGGGGCCTCAGTTTCTCCACCAGAGTTGCTGGTGCAGAAAGGTGGTGCAGCATCATGGGATATGCGGCGAGATCACCTTCGAATTCCTCACCCGCCCTTTCGTCCTGCCCTCCTTGATGCTGGCGCCGGCCCAGGGACTGTACTCAGCGTACCCCTGCGCCTTTGATTCCGAGCCTGGGGAATCCCACGGGCATCCTTTCTGTGGTCGAGTGTTCTTGGTGGTGTCCGGGCGTCAGTAGACCTGTTGGGACTCTGAGCCTCAGTTTCTTCAACTGTACAGTGGGGTTGTAATTCCCTCCCTGCCAGGTCCGGGTGCCCAGACCCCGGGCTCAGTAAGCCAGCTGAGCATGCGTGGATGGGGCTTATTATCCTGAGGCCCTTGCTGGTTGAGGGATGATCCTCAGTCCCGGGGTCACTGCCTGGGAGGGGAGAGACGCAGCCGCCTCTGTGCTGTCACTGTAGTTCTCATCCGCGCCGAGGCCGGTGGGGACTTTCCTCCCAGTCCCCAGCTCCTTCACCTCCTTCTCCTTAGACGACTGCTCTCATTCTGTCTCCCTTTCACCACACAACCTATTTTTAACTTGGGCATTGGGGGAGGGGAGGAAGGGAGCCTGTGGTGGCTTTTCTTTTCTCCTTTTCTTTTGTCTCGTTTCTCTTTGCTGGCCTCGTCTGGGGGCCCACTAGTCTATTCTGTCCCCCTGGCAGCCCTCCCGTCCCACCTATTTCTTCCCCTGTTCCTCGCATCCTCTTCCTACTTCTGGCTCCCTGCCCTTGTCCCCTATTTCCCCTCCCTCACTTCTGCCCACCCCCAACACACACACACTGTCCCTGTCCAGGGCGGCTTCACCTTGGTGGTAGTAGTCACTCTTGATCACTGGTGGCTAAACTAGTGGACCCTGTGTGGCCACAGCTGATATGGTGACCACTCCCTTCTCCTAGAAACCTGATCTTTTCTTGCTGTCTGAGAATTTGAACTCTGCTGGGTGTCCTCCCCTCTTTCTAGGCAAGCCTTCGTGGGTGCCACTCCATTCCTTCCATGTTGAACCATGAAGCAAATAGCTGTGGGGTGCCAGCCCAGCACCCCTCCACCTTCTTTGGCTACCAACACATGGATTTTTCTTGGACCCCCCACCCCACCTACCCAGGGCCCACCTCATCTCAGTCCCTATTGTTTGAATGGGGCCCATCTGCCTCCTGGCTTCAGGGATGTGCCTGTGTCCAGGCCTGGCCAGTGGGAGCTCATCCTGGGTTTTGCTGGATTAGGAAAGGGGGTTTTTCCTCTTGGTAGGATGGTGGGATGCTAACTTGGAGCTGCCACGGTGTCTTGGCCACCACAGGGAGAACCTGCTTGAGGAAGGGGCCATAGGGAGGAAAAGAATATGTGATGGAAGGAGAAGAAGAGAGATTCCTAAGCTGTCAACTGAGTACATTATCCAACTGTTCCTGATGTTTCATTTCATCCATCCACCCACCCACCACCCACCCATCCACCTGCCCATCCATCCACACATCCCCATCCACCCACACATCCAACCATCTATCCACCCTCCTTTCCATCCATCCATCCATCCATTAATCCATCCATCCATCCATCCATTTCTTTCTCATAACAACAATAATTATGATGATAATAGTTTATATTTATTGAGGGTTTACTTGGTGCCAGGTACTGTTCTAACCAGTGTACACACACTTGCTCATTTAACCCTAAAACAAGTCTGTGACATAAGTAGTGTTATCACTGTCTTAGAGATGAAGAAACAGGCACAGAGGGGTTAAGTAGGTTTCCGTGAGGAAGTAGAGAGCCAGGATTCCTTGTTGCTCAGGCCAGAGTCCTGGAGTTTCCCTGAGTGTCCCCACTCTTCCTGATCAGTAGTCACTGCATCCCATCAACTCTGCCTCAAGTTGCTCTCAAACCGGCCCATTTCTCTCACCCGCCCTAACTCAGGGCACCTCTGTGCCTTTCTGAGATGATAGCACCAGACTCCAGTCTCCTGTCCCCACTCCGCCCCCCCCCCCCAGCTCCAGTCCGTCCCTATCCCTACCGGGCCCGTCTTCCGTAAGAGCCCACGCCGCAGGCCGGCGGGTGAAGCTTGTTGTGAGCATGGCCACGCGCTACAAGGGCTGAGACTGCATCTGGTCTGTCGCCATCACGTCTCTGGGGCTCACCTCACTGAAGCTCAGACAGGCCCTTACTAAAGTCATTGATTGAAACGAGGCCTAAAAGGCAGCTTAAGAATCACCCGAGGGTCCTGAGCACTCTCGGAGGCGGTCACTGGTTTTCAGAATGAGGGGCCCCCGGGGAGTGCTGGGTGCCTCCAGTCATGCGTGCTCACTTCTTTAAGTCTGCTCCATTCTGGGACTGCTCCAGCCATCTGAGCAGAAGTCCTCGATGATGGGTGAGGGCTAGGTCAGACATGGTCAACTGTCTGAGGGCCTTTGTTCAGCTAAACACCTTTGCCACCCTCCCGCAAGAGTTTGAATCCCCCACCTCCACTCCTTCCTTGATGACTAATGACAGAGAGCCTGAAGCTAGGGGGCAGGGTCTCAGGGCCTGTCCCCACCCCTCACCCCAGGTGGTTGCCCCCCAAGTAGGGAGCCATCTGTATCACAGGAAACCACTGCTGGGGGTGACCGGGGATGACCAGAGACTCGGAGCCCACCTTGTATTCTATAGTGATGAGTCTCTGGGTATCTGGTAGGCCCAGGGCTCCGGCCAGGACCTGTGAGACCATGCGCCTGAGGCATGGGCCAGGCCTGGGAGACCCAGGTCCTGCTCTGAAGCCAGGCTGTTTCAGCCCCAGCCAGCAAGAATGCCTTTCTGCCAATATCTCTATCCCATCCCTGGGGAGGAGGCTTGGCTACTGAACATGGGCTAGGGCTGCTCCAGGAGGGCCTGTTCCTTTGTGAGGGGTGGATCTGCCAACACCTGGAAGACTTTGGCCCTGAGAGGTCAGCATGATGGCCATAAAGGTGAACCAGTCAGATCTCCTTTGAGAGAAGCTGCCCCGAGGAACATGATTAGCTGACAATTTCCAGCTGCTGCACCTTAGGACCTGGTGTGGCATTTGCACCCTGTCCTTCCTCTCCCCAGGCTGCCCCTGGCTAATGGCTGTGCACAGCAGAGGTACTGGAGCCAGGCCTTGTTGCCCACCGTGGGACGCCTCCCATCGGCAGTCTTTGCGTGGGGTTCTGCCTCAGGCTGACCAGGACTTTTCCAGAGCCGCACTGAGTTTGGGGCTCTTCCTTCGCAGAAGAGCCTTCTCCCCAATTCCCCTTCCTTCTCCTTCTCCTTCCACAGGTATCAGACCAGCATTCCTATCTACTCCTGCTGCCTCTCCTCTTCATCCTTCAGATGTATTTCTCAGAGGACCAAGATCCAGGGGGACTCCAGCACCACCCAGAGAGCACTGGCGGGTGTGTCTGGTAGAAGGTACTGCTCAAAAGTTCATGAAACCACTCTCAACAGTACCACTGAGATCAGCACTTGGAGAAGTTCTTGGAAAGCCTGAGTGCCCACATTGGGCCGGGGCCTGTCTCAGCTTCCCTGATGGCAAATGTGTGCTTGCCTGGGCCCCTGCCTGAGCCCCTGCTGGCCAAAGCTCCAGATGAACCTTGGTTTATAGGGATCATCACCTCCCAGAGCCTCTTGGTCCTTTGTGGGATCAGCAGGATGTCAGGGCAGCAAGACTTTTGGAGATTATGTGGCTCTTCTATTTAAATTTACAGAGAGGCCCAGAGAGGTTAAGAAACTTGCCTGGAGCCACACAGTAGGTCTGAAGCTGGCTAACCTAGGACGGCTTTGTGATGACCTATCCTGGGCTTTCCTCACCTAACTGAGTGAGTCCCTGGGATCTCAAAACAAATCAAAGGGCTCTATCTCTAAGGCCCATGAGCTCTGCAGGGGAGACCATGACACCCAACATTCCCCTCCCAATCCATGGCCCCAGACTCCTCTGTCTAGGTGTTGGGGCCTCCCAAGCCTGGTCCTAATTAGCCAGTCCAGGTCTGCTGACTCTCCCTGGTTCATGCAGGTCCACCTCAAGCCTCTACTCACTCTCTTCCCCCTGCCTGGGGGCCCCTCTCCTCCTGCTAGTGCAGCCGTCTCTGCAAAGGCTTCCCTGACCCCACCCCAGAAGCCTGCCTCCTGGCCTCCCTTAGCACTCGCCTCCGACTTCTTGTTTGACACCTGGCATAGGGTGCCCTGTGACTGGTCTCAGTGAGCATCTCCTGTCTCAGAACTAGTCCACATGTGCCTTGAGGGCTGAAGCTTCCAATGCTGGCTGCACCACTAGCCTAGGCCCCAGCTTTCTGGGCTCAGTAAGATAAAGATCAGAAAGCCCATGGGCTTTGGAATCAGGCAGACCTGGGTTTGAACTGCAGCCTGGCTGGGGTGGTCTCTCTGTGCCTCGGTTTTCCTGCATGTAAAATGGGGAGCTTAAAACCTACCTCAGACATTTGAGGCTGACTGGGGATAACATATGGAAAGTGCCCGAAATAGCACTGACCATCGGAGCGCCCTCCCCTCCGCTCCCTGCCTTAGAGACAGGCTCAGAGCTGAGCACTCAGGAGGTGTTTAAAACCCAGGTGTTGAAATGTGAGGAAACAGTGGGGGAGGCTGCTTGGGCGAACTCTGCTGCCAGAGACCGTGATAGTTCTTGTCAGCTCACAACTGCACCCAGAAACACAGATTCAGCACTCACTCCCAGCGGGAAGCTCTGAAGGGCTGGGAGGCTGGGGGGGCAGAGGGAGAGAGAGGGAGTAGGGAGGGGGTGAGGGAAGTGAGGGAAAGAAGACACAGAGAAATGAAGATATAGAGATGGAAGGAGAGGAGATCAGAGATACAGAAAGAGACCTGAGGGAGAGATGGCTGAGAATGAGACAACGACAGAAAGAGGGAGAGAAATTCAGAGTTTAGAGAGGTTGAAAGGAAGTTTAGGACATGTGGAGAGAGATAGAGACAGAGACACAGAGACACAGAGTGAGAGACACATGGGTGGGGGGAGGGGGGGAGAGAGAGAGAGAGAGAGAGAAGGGAGGGAGGGAGCTACACTGAATGACTCTGCAAGACAAGTGGGGAGACCCTCTTTTGAGTGAGTGCATTTGTGGCTGTCGTTTCCTTCGTCCAAGTCCGTGCCCACTTGTGATCCTCATGAGCGATGACAAGAGGTTCTGCAGTTTCAGAGCCAGCAGCCGAGGACTGGGCTGTGGCCCAGTTTGATGGGGGCTCTGAGGACCCTTGATCTTTGTGACAAGCGGGCTGCCAGTCCTTGAGAAGGACCACCCCAGCTGTGTCCCATGTCCCCTGGCATTCAGAGAACCTCTCTGAATGCGGAGCCCTGGTGGCAGGGCCAAAGAGCACAGGACAGAGACATTTGTAGACTTGCACTCAGGCCAATAGGCCTCAGGCTAATGAAGTAGAGGGTGAGTGACCAAATATCTGAGTCTCTCTGGGATGCCCCTTCGTTATTTTACTGCTTCAGTTTAGATGCTTCCATGGTCAGGCAGCTCCCCAATCCTGAAAGTCTGCTTGAATGCTGAGAAGGTCTTTTCTAGGCTGACACTTGCACTTTGGTCTCGGCCATGGTGTGTGTGTGTGTGTGTGTGTGTGTGTGTGTGCGCGCGCGCGTGCGCGCGCTGAGGTAAGCCGTAAGCCAGCATATGAGCTCACAGGGTTGCCTGTGGGGAGAGAAATCTAGAAAGTTAAGGGTATTTCTCTTTGAGTCCCTTATTTGATCTCAGGCTCCTATTTCCCCAGAGAAGGACTTCTGACAAATTCATTCATACTGAGATGCTAAAAAATTAATTTGTAACTTCCTCTAAAGAGAGCAGTTTTTAACCCAAATCACTTATGGGGGATTGACAGGTAGTGGGGAGCTGGTGTGGAGAGATTTAGAGGGGAGGGCACTCTCTCTGGCTCCTATTCCCCACTAGAATCTCTTCCTTTGTCTTAATTAAGGCTCTTGGCAGATGGGAGCCATTGCTTCTGTATTACCCCCAACTGGGGTTCAGTGACTGCCCCTCCACCCGACCTTGCCTCAGGAGACTCCCTGTGAGTGGCATGGATGGAACAGCAAGCACAGCCTTTGTACCCATGAGCCTCATCACCAAACAAGACCCAACTAAGCTATGAGTCCTGGTCGTGGGTGGCTTGCTGTGCAGCCTTGGGCAAGTCATTGTTCTCTCTGGGCCTCCACTACCCATCTGGGAAAGGTCAGGTTGGACCATGTGGTCTTTGAAGGCTCCTCCAGCTGTGTCAGCCTGAATTCTGGGGCTTTGACCTTCCTCAGGGTGCCGGTCAGCACCTGGACTAGGCTCTGAGGGCAGTAGGAAGAGATAGATGGACACTGGATGACCCGGTGGCCCTAGGCCAAGCAGGCAGCCAGATTCTTCCATCTGGAAATAATGAGAGCGTTCTTATAGCTGTAGGCCTGTAGGCTCTCTCGTCCAGTTCTGTCAGTGACAGATTGAAAAACCAAGGTCTGGGTAGAGAGATGGTTTGTCTGAGTCCCTTGCCATGTTAGAATTAGGTTGAAATTATAAACAGGTCTCCTGCAACTCTATGCAATTGGTTAGGTCTTGGGGTAAATCCTGGTGGGCTCCTGGTAGAGGTGAAAGCTAAATTAGGCTCTGAAAGAAACTGTGAGTGGAGATTTGCCTTCCAGGTAGGGGACTCCAAGGAACGGAAAGGGGTTGGATTGTATACCTGTCCTTGGCCTGTGTGCTTCCTGCATGCTGGAGTTCTAGAAGCCTAGCAAGGGCCTGTGTCTGACTTGGCCGTTCTTCACTTGGTCCCTGATGCAGTGATGGAGGACACCTCTCTCTGTGGCATGGGCTGATCCTGGGCCAGCAGCAGGACTAGGCTGGACACAGCTCCAAATGTGCATGAAGCTGGGCTGATAAAGATGGTTTTGCATCCCAGGCACCTATCCTGCAACTCAGAATGGGCAGCAACATGTCATTTTAATGAGGTTGCATATTTCCTTGTTACCTGAGAAGTTGATGGGCATGGCCAGTGCTGCCTCACTCTCTCCAGGCCCTCCCAGGGCCTCCCCAGGCTTCGGAGTGACTCTAGAAGGTGGCGGGGCTATAGACTCAAGAAACCAGATTGGGAAGAGAGGTGGGCTGGCCCTGACTTTGGACACCTCTCCCCCACCCCCTCGGCCTCCCTCTCCTGCATCTCTCTTCTTTGGCAGCTGATGCCACTGTCCTTGAATACGCCGTGTGGATTTTCCGTTCCAGATCTCTGCTCACACTGCTCCTGCCACCTGGAACACCCTCTCCTTTCCCTTCAACTATTCAGATTCTTCTTTCAAGGCTGAGGTAGAGGTTTCTGCCTCCAGGAAGCCTGCTGTGGCTGGCCCTGCCATGACTCTGAGACAGGGGAGCCCCATTTTGCTTGCTAAGTCCAGAGATCAGGCTGGGGGATGCCTGGAGCACTGTGACTGAAGGACGGGATAGGCTGCATCCAACTTAGCTGGAAAGAGTCATATGATTGATTAGTGATGTCTGCCAGGGTCGGGGAAGAGAAGACTTCAATGCCTTATGTTTGCTTTCCCTGCTGAGGCATCTGGGCTATGTGGCCATTTATCTTAACGTCTGTGCATGGGTTGACGCTAAATGTCTCATTTCTCTACCCCCTGCCTGCCTGGGGAGACAGCCTCCTGATAGGAGGCGCCCTGCCCATGCTTCCTCTGTGTCCCTCATAAAGCGTGTGTGAGACTCCACAAACCCTAGTCAGATGGAGGGGCAGTGAGTAAAATTTCTTATTTTCCCTGGAGTTGGGAATCTGGGTCATAGGGCCTCCAGAGTCATTTACAGTGGGGGGAACTGGGGTTCCAAAGTGGGGAAACATCTCCTCAAAGGTCTTGAGGGAGTGAATCCTGAGAAGATCTCTGCCAGGGACCAGAGCGGCATCTCTTAGACTGGTGGGGCAGAACCAGCGTCCAGCCTGGTATCGGGAGCCCCTAGGCTGCCTCCTGATATCCCCTGGCCTCCACAGAGGCTCCTCTTTTTTCTCATTCATGGCTCTGAGAGCATTCATTGGTGCACCATCCTCCCACACATGGGATCCACACCTGTCATTATTTCCATTTTACACATGGGAAAATGGAGGGAGCTCGGAGTTCATGACTGGACCCTGGGCTCACCTAGCCTGTTGGTGATGGCTGGAGTGGCTCTGGCTCTAAACATAGGGCGTCTCCGCTCAGGCCAGGCCTCAGGCTTGTTGAAAACTCAGGTCTTCCCTTATAGACCCTGGTGCAGAGAGTGTTGAGCTAGAATGTCACTTGAAGTTATTAATTCTGAGCCCCTTGTGATCCAGATGAAGAGAATGAGGCCCAGAAAGGGCCAGGGACTGGCCCCAGGCCACACAACCTTCCCTAATGGACAGGCTTCCGAACAACCATGTCCCACAAGGAATACAGAATAGAGGGTGTGCAGGGCTGCTTGTCCGGGCTCTTGTGGGGCCCCACCCTGCCCAGACCCAGAGACACTGAAGAAAGGCATCCTGCAGGACTCCTGCTCGGCCAGCTTGCCGTAGCCAGCATGGCACTCGTACATGCCTTTCTTCTCTTGTCAAGTCAGACACTTTGACTTCCCACCCATCCTGCAAGAGGAAGGAAAGTAAGACCTAGGCATGGGAGGCTGTGCAGCATGCAGGTCATGGTACAGGCCTGGACAACTGCAGGAAGAGGTCCAGGCTTGTGGGGCCAGGCTTGGAAGTTTTTACTTTGGCCACTGTGTTCTGGGGCACTTCAGCTGCCTCTTTCTCAAAATAAGGTGGAATCAAGGCATCCTGAAGTCTTGTGCAGCTTCAAGTTCTCACTATAGTGTAAATGACTGATAGTAAAACATTTCCTGAAGCCATGTTGGCAGTAAGAGGAAAGAAGGGCCTGAAGGTGGGAAAGGATGATGGGGTGCTGCAGATATGGGTCATGATGTTGCATTTGAAGACTGGAGCGCTCAACCTGCCTCTGAGCCCCCTCTCAGATTGGCTTTTCTCTTCTCTCTTCTTCTTCTCCTCCATCTCTCCTTCTCCCCTCTTGCTTCCTGCTGCAGCTGTTAATTCGGTCCCCTTTGCATGGAGCGCTGCAAAGAGCTGGCCCTCAGCCAAATTTGCATTGGTGGTTTATTGATTTAATTAAGCAGGGGCTGTAAACAGTGCCCCCTCCTTGGTGTGAGGCAGGGCAGGGGCTGGGCCGAGCATTCAAAGGGCAGCTGGCCAGCATTAAAGACCCGGGGAGGATGCTGACATCAGGGGCAGCCTGTTTCAGGGACCTGTGGTTCCTGTGACCTTCATCCTTCTGTCCCTCTTGGACTCTATCAGAAGTGACATTGCAAGTGGCAGTGACAGCTTAATTGTGCCCGGAGCCTCTGCCAGGGAGAGAGGGCCTCAGTGGACAGCAGGCAGAGGGAGCCCCAGTCCCACTGCCTGGATCCCCCATCAGCAATACTTCCTCCTGCACGTGCCCCACCCAGTGCTCAGGGGAGGCTGTTCTTTTGTCCTGAACAATGGTGCCACAGTTTGGAGGCCTGTGGCATGCTCTCCATGCCCACTCTCGCCTGGCACCTCCAGATGCCATCTTGGAGCTGGCATTTGCTGTGTCTGCAGAAGAGGCAAGAGTGACTTTAGGCGATCTCTTTCCTCTCTGCCCGCTCTAAGGCCAGGGAGCACTGTCCTGGGAGACAGGTTTGGACTACATGCCATCCTCGCCCTAAGAGCTGTGTGGCCTGCCTCCCACCTGCCCTCTCTGTCTTTCTGGATGTAAGTAAGGGTTGGAGTTGGCATTGTCTAATGTCCCTTATAGTTCCCAGCTGGTTGTCGGTTTCTCTGCTTCTCTGGGGAGATGAACCTTAATCACAGAGGAGTGGAGGTGGTGGGCTTGGGGTGTTCTCACACCTTTAGTGTCAGCCAGTCCTCACATCAGCTCTGTAAAGAGGGCAACACCATCCTCACTTTAGAGACGAGCACCTCAGAGAGGTTCAGTGACCTGCCCCAGGTCACAGAGCTCTTAAGTGGCAAAGGATAGTTTGAGCCCATCTGGTTCTAGGAGGGGCGACAATGATGTTGATGGATTTCCTCTGGCTTCCTCCCAGCCCTGCCACCGCATCGGCCCCTCCTGTCAGTCGCAAGGCACCTCCTTCCTCCCCAAAGCTCGAAAAAAAGTTTGCCTCTGGAGGTATGAGGATGACCTTGGGGGATGGAGATGTTGCATGCAGTCTTTGGCCTCGTCCTCTGGAGAGGAAATTGGAGGCTCCAGGTTGGTGGTGCCGAGCTGGAGTTGACCGTACTTCCCTGGGAGCCAGGAGGCTGGGCGAGGAGGGTGGAACACGCAGAGCGGCATCTTTGCAGGAGTGGGGCCTGGTGCAGGGGACAAACCTGGGTGGCTCAGAGCCCAACAGGGCTGGCAGGGCCTTGAGGCCCATTGCCAGGTGAGAACACTGAGGCCCAAAGTCACAGTCTGGTGGGGGTCTCTCTGGGAGAGTCCAGCCTGGCTTTCTGCTGACCCTTCCCCCTTTACGCCCCTCGCTGCCTGGATGCAGGAGGCATCATTCTGGTTCAGTAGGGCAGCGACCTGCTCCTTGAGCTCGTTAGCAGCGTCTATCTCGTGAGTTCACAGCTGCTGGGGAACATCTGCTCTGTCTCCCACCTTAGCATCAGCTGCCTCTCCACTCGCCCAGCATCTCTCTCTCTCTCTCTCTCTCTCCCCCCTCGGTTTCTTTTCCTCTGCTTCTCTCTCCTCCTTCTTTCATTGTCTGGGTCCCTCAGAATTGGTCACTTGTGTCCCACCCTCTAGGCAGTCCCAACCCTCGAGTGCCCAGGACCCAGGGGAGCGTGACAGGCGGGCTTGGGGTCTGTACTCTGGGTCCTTTACCATTCCCCAGCTGACTGCTGTGAGTGTTCATTTCCTCATCTGTGCAATGGCATGATAGTTCTGTCCTCAGAGGTCCACCGTGGAGTGAGTGAGGGTGGAGGACAGGGCTCAGCACCTTCCAAGGTCCCTCTGCTCCATGCCCAGGTTCAGAGTTACTGCTGCCGTCATCCAACCTGCCCATCCCCAAACCTGGATGTGCCCAGGACGCCTGGGCAGCCCAGAGACAGTACAGATTCCTAAACCCCATTCTCCCAGCAAGCTTCTGTCCAGGTGGCTCCAGCCATGCTGATCCCTGATAAGTTTTTTTCTGCAAAAGGTCATCCACTTCAGGTTTGTCATGGTCAGTAACAGGGTGGGGTAACAGATTGGGGTTCTGGGGCTACCATTCAGCTCTCAGAGCCTCAGTTTGTGCCTCTGTAACATTGGAAAAATAGGCCTCTTTTATAGGCTTGATGAGAGCCCCTGTAAAGTGGTTGGCACAGGGCCTTCCATGGATGTCAGAGGCTCATAAATGGGGCTGACTATTCTGGTTGAACTCTGCTGGGGGCGGGAGCTGACCCTTCTGCGGCTGCTCAGAGTGTTGCAATGGTGTAGCTGGGGTGCTCATTTTAGATGACACTTTGGAGTGTTGAAATTCTTCGTTGTCTCTGCCTGCTCCAGTTGAGTTCCTCTTTCTCCTCCCAGAAGCCTCCCCCACTTGCCCACACTGCTGACATCTTCCTCTGGTTTCCCTCAGTGTCGCTGGCTGAGCCCACGCCTGGAGCCCGTTTCCTGCTGGTTTGTTCCTCCTCTCTCACCTGCGATGTTGTTGCGAAATCCTCCCAGTGGTTGTCTTGCCCCTCCCTTGCCCTCGCCTGTCCACTCTCCACCTTCATCTGGAGAGATTTGAGAAATACATTTTATTGGAGTATTTCTTAGTATCAAGCGCTGGACTCTTAAGTGTGTAGCTCGATGGATTTCTTCATGTGGATACGCCCGTGTAAATGCCTCATCGATCAAGATACGGAACAATTCCAGCTGCTCAAGAGGTTCCCTTGTGCTTTCCTATCGGTGATCTCCCTAGTGGTAACTGCTCTTCAGACTTCAATTCCCAGAGTTAATTTCATCTACCCTTGAGCTTCATCTGAATGGAAGTACAGAATATACTCAGTTCTGCTCCCTTCTTTCATTCAGCATCATGTCTGCAAGATCCATCCATACAGTTGCATGGATCAGTAATTATTTCTTTTTTTATGGCTGTGTAGTATTTCATTGAATGAATGAATGAATGACTTATTTATCCAACCAACAATAGATGGACATTAGAGTTCCTTTCAGTTTTGCGCTATTATGAATAAAGCTGCAATGACCATTTTTGTACATGACTGGCAACTGTTTGCTTTCTTTTCTCTTGGGATAATACCTGAGTGGAATTTTGGCATCATAACACAAGCATGTGATTAGTTTCAGGAAATAGTGCCAAGCAATTTTCCAAGTGGCTGAACCAATTAACACTCCTACCAGCAATGCATGAGAGTTCTGGTGTTTCTACATATTCATCAACACTGGGATTTATCATTCTTTTTAATTTTAACCATTTTGGTGGGAGTCTAATGGTATCTCATTGGGGGTTTAATTCGCATTTCCCTAATGATTGGTGATAGTGAGAACTTTTCATATGCTTATTGGACAGTTGGAGACCATCTTTTGTAGAGTATGTGGTCAAGACTTTTGCTAATGTTTTTTATTGGATTGTCTTTTTTCCTTGATTTGGACTTTTTTTTTTTTTTTTACACGTGCTGGATTTGACTCATCTATTGGATATATGTATGGGTAATGTGCCTTTTTAGCCTCATCACCCACTTTCCCACCCTCTCACTGCCTAAATGGGCAGTGAGATTTTCCACCACTGAGGCTTTGAATGTGGGTGCCCTCTGGCAGGCGGCATATCCTCTTCTCTACCTTATCAGAGCTTGCTTTTCAAGACCTACATCAAACTCCACCTCCTCTAGAAAGTCAGCCCTTCCTGCTCCCTGCTCCATGGGTGGTATTCCCTGTGTTTTGTATTCATCAGAGTACTAGCCCATTGGATGTCAGTAAACTTATGCTGTGGGGGCACCTTGGCTTCCGTATGCACTTCTAGGGAAGATGGTATCTTCTTCTTGTCACAGCTTCCCTGTACCTCCTAGAATATTGGTTCTCAACCAACTCTTGTGGTGGATTTCCAAGGTAGGGTAGAGGTGTGGCCCAGTTTGCTTGGGAGGGTCTCCGTTTACACCTATTGACACAGTATGGCTATTAATAGCCCCCCTCCTTGAGGCTCCGAGAGGAGAGGAGCAGGAGAGAGCACCATGGGACCAATTGGGAAGAAAACATTCCTTTCAGGAACAGACCTGGGTCTAGCACTGACCTGCCTCCAGCGTGCTGTGCTCTCACCCTCTATGCCTCAGTTTCATCCTCTGTGAAATGGGGAGAATAATCTTTCTTCACCTACATCGCACCAGGTACTTATAAGGGAAAATGAGATATCAGATGAACATGTGACAGGAACACAATGCAGATGCTCAGAGAAGTTAGTCCTGTCCATTGGGGAGCCTCGCCTGGGAAGGGAGGGGTGAGGCACACCTGGCCCACTTGGTCCAGTATAAGAACGAAGGGGCCTTGAGAGAGGAGCACTGAGCACGCTCAGGGAAGGAAGCGGCATGTCCCAGTGGGGGAAACCTGGCTGGATACAACATCTGCTAAATCCAAGTGGTAGTGAAATGTCCTTTCCTGCTGTTTTCTGAATGTTCAAAATATTTCGTAAAAAAACTTTTAAATTAAAAACTAAAAGCTTGGATTGGGCTCTTCCAGTACTCTCAGTTGCTCGTGAAGAGTCACCTTTCCATTGCTCCTTCAGGCAGCTTATTGATTCAGCTGGGCCCTGTGCAGGGCTGAACCCTGGGCCTCACGTAGGACTTAGCCCTGACAAAGGAGGACACACGATGCTGTGTGATTAGTTCCGACACTCCCTTGGATACTATCTGGCTGAGGACAGGTGTGCAAGGGGTTGAGGAAGAGTGACTCAATGCCTGGGGCTTTGCTGGGGGTGAGGAGCCAGGCCTGGGGAGGGAGCGGAAGTGAGATGTGACAGCAGCAAGCTTGCTGACTTCCAGAGGTCAGATCAGGCTCCTTAGAGGTCACAGCTCTCATATCTCTCATTGCACAAATGGGACAACTGAGACCCAGAGGGCAGAAGGGACTTAGTCAAAGCCATGTGGAAAATTATCGATGCCAGATCTCCCCACTTACTGCATTTTTCACTTGCCCCATCCTTGCCAGGGATTGGGAAGCATCTTTTGGGCTTCCCTTCAGGCTTCAGAAGTGTGAGGCTGTCTAGTTAACCCCCAAGCTTGGGCCAAACTCTATGTCTTGGACCTGGGCTCTCAGCATGGAGAGCCTGAGTCCCCGGGGCATCCCCCAGAAGCACAAAGGAGGCCAGAGGGCAGCTCTGGCGCTGAGCTGGCTCACCTAGCTCATGTGGTCAATTATGCTCATCTCTTCCCAGCTCCAGTTCAGTGACTGGAGGTTGTTTGCCTGAATCGGCCCAGGAGAAGTATTGACACAACAGAAATCGGCAATGCCACGAAGCAGAGCTTTTCCCTGGATGCTGAGTGTTGCACCTTTCCTGGTACACCACTGCTTCTGCCCCATCCCCCTCCAACCATGGCGGCTCCACCTAATCTGTTTTATGTGTTGGGTTTTTGGAAAGATTTATTTAAAGAGATTTCATTTAAAGGCTTCAGGTTCTACTGCTTTAAAAAAAATTAAAAAAATATTGTTTTGGACCAATCTATTCATTTCAATCTACCCTGGGTGTACCAAGAAAACAAACCTATGTCTCTCATGGACTAACCTGGCGTAACTTGTGTGTTCTGAACTGACTTTCGAGTTCTGGGTTATCTTGAGCTAACAGGTATTCCAAGCTAACCTAAGTATTCTAGGATACTTTATACCTCTGGGCTAACCTTGGCCGATGTGTGTATTCTGAATTAATGGCTGAGTCTGTGCTAAACTGTGAGCTAGTTCTAGGCTGGCCTGCGCTAACCTATATGTTCTGAGATAATGTGTAGGTTCTAGACTACCGTAGGCACTGCTCCAGGCTAGTCTGAAAGACCTGGGGGAGCTTCCTGTCCCTCGCCTGGACACAGAGCAAACTCTGGTCCAGGGCCTCTTAGATCCTCAGTGGTGGGGAAAGCCCTCAGCTTCCTTCTGATTGGTGAGAACAACTGAAAGTTACAGAGAGCTTGGAACTCCTTCAGGGGCAAGTACCTCAGATGGTCTCAGAGGTCCAGAGCTAGCCTCCTCCTGGGCTTGTGGATGGGGAAGAAGACACAGGTAGCTCTTACCCGGGTCAGGCAGAGTTGGAATGGACAGGTGGGAGACAATAAGGTCACTGTGGATTCTGCGGAGCAGTCTAGAGTGTAGGAAGGCTCCCTGACCTTCCTGATTCTTCCGCGGATGGAAGGTGGGGACATTGTGTAAGGTTTAGCTCTACCCTCAGCCTCACTAGGTCACCTCTCAAGGAGGCCTGTCATTCGTGCACAGCCCTGTGTCTGCCAACATTACCCCCACCCACCCATGTGTTTGGGGGGTGGTGAATCATCTACCCAGTCAGTAGATGAGGCAACTGAGGCTCTGAGAGGCAGAGAACCAGGAAGCGCTGGTACCCCCAGCTCTGATGCCAGTGCTCCCTAGACTCCATATAACCTCTCGGAATCCCCATCCAGGTGCCCTCCCTCTGCCCCATCATCTGCTATGTCCCCGGAGGGCACGGAGGCAAGAGCTACTGTATCCCCCACTGCTCTTGACCCCTAGTAACCTCACCTCTGGCCAGACCGAAAACCTGATTTATTGGAGATCTGTGGGGCTTGCTGGGGAGACAGTTCCCTCCAAAATGTGTGCTGTGTGGGAGCAGCCACACCACGCTGGATGGATGCAGCAGCCATGGCATCACTGTCCCGTTCCCACTGAGGTGGCCAGTGATGACCTCAAGGGACTACCCACAGCCTCAGTTCGGGACACTCCCCAGACCCCTTCCTTATCTGGCCACATCTGTTTTTTCCACCTCACTCCACACCTGATAGTCAAACCTGACTCACTCCGTCTGTGCTTAATACCTATTTCCTGAGCCCCTCCTGACGGTAGGCGTTGCACATGCTAGTCAAGTACAGCCCTCCTGCAACTCGCTGTTCGTGAACATGGCCAAACGTTACTCCTGCTACCCTCTATGTGTGCAAGACCCTTTCCCCACCCCCTCCTCGGGGAGCCTTCACTGACTCTCTGCAACCTCCAGGATGCACCCAGGCCCCTTGAAAACTGCCCCCTCACTCCATGGGTGCCCTTGTGGCCACTCAGACCACTTCTGGGATGGATGGGCCTGCGAATACTCCAGTCCATGTGAGAGGTGGGCCCACGCCTGGCCAGCAGGACAGCTGAGGCCCATTTATCCGCCCCTGCCTCCAGGAAGGCCAGCACTGCCATCGAGGCCAGAGCAAGGGCCCTCTCTTGTGTTGTCTGGGATGGCTGGGGCTGGCACAGGGGTCTCTACACCCACCACGTTTACAGGATGGGGTGGTACCTGGTGACTCTGAACCTCAGGTTCACAGACAGGCTTCAGGATTTTTGCACCAAAGTCACCAGCCTGACCTAGTGTTTCATCACTCATGATTGCCCCTGTTTGGCCAGAATCGGGGATGGTGGGCATGCCTGTATGGAGGGGTCCAGAATCCTGAACGATGGGCCTGGGCATACCCTCTCCGCTGCCCAGAAGAGGGGCTCCTGTGGCCTCCAGGATAAAACCCGGACCAGCTCCTGAGGTGGCGAGCACAGGGTCAGCTCCCATCACACCCCCACTTCTGGGTCAGCTCCCATCACACCCCCACTTCTGGGCACTCCTCCCATCTCAGGCCGCCTCCAGTGCTTCCCTCTCCCAGAGTCTCTTTTCCCTCCGCCTCTCCCACCCCTACCCTCTCTTCATTCCAGATAACGCAGATGCATCTCTGAGAGCGCTGATTAAATACCTGTTCCTCAGGGAAGCCTTTTCTGTGCCTCAGACCACGTCGGTTCCACCTGCTGTTTGCTTTTGTGAACCCCCCACTTCTGCGGTGTAGCGGCAATCTTGATGCCAGTGAAATAATGAGCTGTGTCTGTCTCATGGGCTGTTCAATATCTGCCTCCATACACAACCTACTCCCCACCACAGAATGCCCGTGACAGTGGGGGCCTTGCCTATTCCTGAATAAATGAATGAATGAATGAATGCGTGACATGGCACTGCAGGGAACGACAGGAGTGGAAGCGGGGAGGCCTGCCGTGTGGTGGTCTAGGGGGGTGATGCTGGGCTGGGTGCCTTTGTGTGGTGAACATGAATGGCTGGCCCTCCTTGGGCCAGGGGCCACTGGTGGGGGTGGTTGATTTCAGATTGATATTGAAGGCAGCTCCAATGGGCTTTGCTGACGGAGTGAAAACGGGCTGCGTGAGAAAGAGAGTTTTGGCCTGAACGACGGGAGAGATGGGAAGCTATGAGAGGAGCGGGTTTTGGAGGGAGGCCTGGGGTCTCAGTTCTGACCATCAGCTTGAATCTCCTATTAGGCTCCATATGGAGGTGCCTGGTGGACTGTGGGCTCTGTGTATCTGGAGTTTAGAGGAGAGACTTGGGCCAGAGGGATACATTTTGGAGTCAATGGTAGATAGATGGTATTTAAAGGCATGAAATCAGACAACTTTATCAAGGACACAAGTGTAGACAGAGAATATGTTCAAGCCTGCTACCCCAGGCTGATCACTTTAGGAGCCCAGGGCTACAAGGTGGGGGAGCAGCCTCAGGGCAGATCAAGTGGCAGGTAGGTACAGAGGCCTTGGAGCTTGAGGGGCCTGATGAGAAGGAGGAAGAGGAAGGCTGGTGAAGGTTCCAGGAGAAAGTCTGGGAAATGAAGTTCGGACTGTGTTGCAGAGGATTCTGAATGTCAGCCCAGAGAGAGGCTGCTTCATTCCATGGCCATAGGGAGCCATTGAAGGTTGGTGAGCAGGAGACAGATGTGACAGGGCAGGACTTAGGGCCCACTGAGTGACTATGGGTAGGAGAGAGGGGGCCTGGAGGTGGGGACTAGGCTACGCCCATGCTGGGGACCTGGATTTAGGCTTTGGATGACTTTGGGCTTCAGTTTCCTTTTCTGTCGAGCGGGTAACAACCCTCATCTTACGTAAGGAGGCTGTTTAGTGGGGAAGCACTGACTGGCCCCATCTTCTCTGGGAGCCACGGCATGCCATTCTGACACTTGCCGCCAGGTGGCAGCCAACCTCCAGCAGCCATGCCCTCAGCCAGACTGGGCCAGGAGGACATCCCCCGGGAGGGCTCCAGGCTTAGCTCCGCCCACCCACTACTGCCTGCAGTTTCTTGGTGGAATCCCCTCTCCTCACCCACCCACCAGCTGCAGTCCAACCAGAGTTCACGGCCCTCAGGGCCCAGAGGGGAGGCCACGAATGAGAAACTGTACATACTGCCTCTGTGGGGCGGCTCTGTGCCAGGCTTGGGGCACCTCTGTGCCAGGCTTGGGGCACAGGGGATACCCTGTGTAAGGATGCCAGCTATAACAATAAATACAGTATGTGGGATATACTTATGCTAAAAATTATTCAACATTAATCTGAAATTCAAATTTATTTGGCAACCTTGACCTTGCTGTGCTGGCCCTCATGGGGCACAAGACCGGTCACTCACACATCTGCAGTGAGCACAAGGTGCTGGTCCAGGCTGCCAGGGCTGAGGGCTGGACCCAGTTTCAGCTCATTCACCTCCCCTAGATGTTTGTCTATCTGTCTGTCTATCCATTCATCCATCCATTCATCTACCCACCTGTCTGGTTCACCCCCTGAGGAGTAGTCGCAAGGCTCTGAGATTGTAGAGACTATACCAGTCACTGTCTCACACTCTCATGGGTCTTATTTCTGTCTTTCCAGGTCCAGCCCACTGTCTCATCTCTTTTTGGGGTGAAATATGAGGTGTGACTTAGCTCTTGACAGACTCTTCCCACCCTAGCCCTGTGCCTATTGCCCAGTTCCTTAAGGTCTGGAGCTTTTGCAGAGCCTGGTGATGGAGCCAGATGCAATCCATGGCTGCTGCTTGCTCTGAGGGCCGGGCCCTCCGTGGTGCATTCTGGTTGGCACATACACTCTACTCACCTCTTTGCTGGACCAGGGGTGCCCAGAGGACCAGGGTGGCTCAGTGTCCCCAAGAATTTCAGCAATTGCACCTTTATCAGGTAGTCGTGTGCATGAGTCTCTCCTTACCTTCTCAGGGAATATGGGGCACAGGACCCAGATGTCTCCTGGAGACCAGCTGGCCTTATCTCTTGCTCCCCAGATGCTAGACATGGAATTTGAGTCCCAGAGAGAGGCAGCGAGTGACCAAAGGACACACAGTGTCTTGCTCCCTGTCTGAGCATATTGCCCTGTGTCCTCCAGGCTCTGGTATGCTCTAGCTCTTAGTATCTGTGAAACACCTTCTGTACCCTATGGGTCCTCGGCAAGAATGGGCCATCTTCTATTGTGCAGCCTGGTACAGCCTGGGGCCTGAGGGCATGGCCTCATCCACCTTCTTCACCAGGAAGAAGATTCACCAGGCAGGTGAGTTCGTTTAAAGGAGCCTGCAGTCTTTTTATCACCTTGATGGCTACATGGATTTTGTTTCAGGGAGTATCTGTAAGACTTTAATTAAATCAGGAACTCAGGCTCCGCCAGCTTCCCTGTTACTTATCAGCTTCTTAAGGCCGTGATTCATTACCCAGGATTATTTTTTTTTCATCCCTGGAATAATCTTTAAAGGCCTTCTATAAGGGAGATTAAAGCCATAAGTCATACATGCTCACGTGGACGCTTTGTTTTCTCTGCACATGGGTGATGCGGAACCACCCAGAGGACTGGGCCACAGTGCTATGCTGGCTTCCTCGTCCCTTGGGACCTGGGCTTGCAGGAAAAGCAAGTCTCCAGGCGTGGTGCCCTGGCTGGGCAGAGCTTTGTCTAGAGTTGTGGGTGCTGGGTAGGCTGGCTGGGTGGGGCGTGGGTGAGAAAGGAACCCAGCAAACAGTTTCCAAATCTTTCACCAGAGACACCTGATGTCCTGGGTTAGCAAGACCAAGCCTGTCACATAGCCACATATCCTCCCTCTGCTCTCACCAAAACATACAGAGGGAGAGAAAGGAGGGGAGTCAGGGGGGGGGAGATAGAGAGAGAGAGATCGAGAGAGAGAGAGAGAGAGAGAGAGAGAGAGAGAGAGAGAGAGAGAGATTGAGAAAGGGAGAGAGAGAGACTGACTCACTTAGCTCCTCTCTAGACCTGCTACTTGGTTTTTCTCTTCTTCTTTCTTTGCTTTATGATTTTTTTCTTTCTTCATTTAAGAAATGTCCACTTGGCCTCTCTGGTGGGTTGCTCTCTGTTCTGGGTCCCAGGCTGAGCAAGATAGGCGAGATGCCTTTTAGGGATACAGACAAGCAGGGAGTAATGGCCCCACATTTATTTCTCTCTCCCTCTTTTTTTAAAGTCTCTGCCTTCCCGCTCTTTCTCTGTCTTTGTCTCTCGAATCAGAGAAGCAAGATTTTCTTTTCCAATGGGAGATGGGATTGCTTAAGGAGATAGTAGCCTTTGAATTCTTCACTGTGAATCTCCCCTGGGTTAGATGCTTGGGGACAGGGTGGTCTCAGTCCATGTCCCCAGGCCCTTGAGGATTAATGAAGTCCCTAGTTCAGACTCTCATGAAGACAAAGACAACGAGGGACATGGAGAGAGTCACGTGGCCTGCCTGGTGGAGACAGCTGTGGGGCCTCAGGGCAGGCTGCAGAGAGCTTAGGCTGGGAGCACAGTGTGCCCTGTTCTGTCTCCTAGGCTCTAAACCCTAAGCCTCAAGTGCCTGTCTCATTTCCTTTTGGGGTGAGATATGAGACGTGACTCAGCTACTGACAGACTCTTCCCACCCTAGCCCATTGCCAAGTTCCTTAAATTGCTAGTAGCACCACAAGTGTCCATTGCTTTGGAGGTGTCACTGTGTTTGTGTAATGTTACTTTGAGTAGCAGGTGCTGGAAGGTCCAGAAGTCTCCTGATTGTAGCTGCTCTGTGTACCTAGGATGTAGCTGGGGAAAGTATGGGGAGGGTCTAGGTGGGTCTAAACTGCGCCTCTGATGGATGATGAGGGCAGGAGCAGCCCCAGGCACCTTTTTGTATGAGCTGATCTGCACGAGGAGTGAGTATATGAGAAGAAATTCTATGTGTGGTTGTGGGAGACAGAGATGGAGTGAGGGGATCCTGGGAGCTGGGAACCAAGGATGAGCTTCAGTCCCTGCCCTGAGTATGGGGCCTGCAGCTGATTCACAACTTTCCTTTCCTTTCCTGCGTCTCATTCTCTTCCTCCTCCAGCCTTTGCACAGGCTGTTCCTTGTCGCCTTCCACCCCCTCGTCACTTAGAGTCAGCTTATACGTCTCAGCTTATACCATACCGCCCCATGAGGCCAAGTCCCTGTGTATGCCCTCCCAGCACCCCACACACCTTCAGAGCCCTGAGCACAACTATGGCTGATTTGGGCAGTGATCTGGTGGGGCAGGCTCCCCTTTGGGGCTGTCACCCCACCAGGAAGGACTACAGCTGTTGGGTCACGGCTGGGCTCCTCTGCCTGGCACCGAGTAGATGTTCAAGGTACGTTTGCCAAAGGAAGAGTCGAGTTCTGAGAAGGATGATGGGCCACAGTGAAGGGCCCGTGGAGGTGCGGAGCTCCCAGGAGGGGCTGCTCCAGGTCCCTCGCACCCAGCATAGCCCAGACCTGGAGAGAGAAGCGTCCTCTAGCCTTCTGTGGCTGCCAGAGCACAACCGGCCTCTGCGATGCAGAGGAACAGCCAGGCTGGCCTGGGAAAAGGATCAGATCTGTCACCTTCAACTCCTTTCTCATGGGGCCGTGGGAGTGGAGCAGGCGCAAGCGTGTGGGAGAGCCCTGTCCTGTTCCCAGGCCTCTCAGGTCTTCCTGAAGTGGGCAGGACCACTGGTATGCAGGTGAGACTGTGAGCTGGTGCAATCTGGGGCTGACGCAGCTGCGACTTCCTTTTTCTGAAGGCTGGCCAGGCTGGCCAGGCTGGCAGACATTTATATTTGTATTGATTTGTGTCACATATGATGACTTCATTTTCTGAATCAAAACTCAAAAATATATGCAGAATTTTTCAAATCCAGATCATCCTGATTGTTGTAATATCTGTTCCCAGTAGTGTGTGTGCGCTTGAGTGCAAAGCCCCTGGACTTTATTCGACAGTGATTGAGTTTCAGGAGCTGTGGGCTGACCTGCGGTTCATCCAGGAGTTAGAGGGTAAAGGCTGACCACGGAGAGCAATTAGCTTATGACCTCCTAGAGGGCAAAGGTCCTTCCTTACACTAAGAAAGAGCTCCTGCTTATCAAACACTCAGCATGCCCTCTAAGGGAAGCGTTGCGCACATACGTTGCTTCTGAACCTTGCGACAACCTTGTGGGCTGTTAGTTACACTCTCCCATTTTACAGATGAAGAAATGGAGAGGCCAGCGTGCTTCATTCGTTCAGTCACTCACTCAGGCATGTATTTATCAAAATCTTTATGGCGGGCCCACAATATGCTGGGTCCAGGAGGGAAGAGAGGGAGCTGGCCGGAAGCTCAGTCCAGCCAGGACTATACCAGGTCTTTCACTCTGATGCAATCTTTCCCTCTCCCTGCATGCTCCTGGTGGGCACCTCACCAGTGCTTGATGAGAGCTGGAGGGTTGCCTGAGTTAACAAACCGAGGAGATGACAGTGTGGGGAATGGGGTCCTCAGGGCTGGGCCGAAGCCAGGCTTAGAGGCAGAGCCACTTGGGCTGCCCTGAGGTGCTTGGAATCCAGCCTCATGCAGGCTCTACGTCCACAAAATCCTGGCCGAAGGTGCAAAACCTCAACTGTCCTTCCTCCTCCTGCCCTGGCTGAGGCCTCAAGTCCACAGTTCCTCGGTCTCTGCCTGGCTACAGCCTGGTGCAGGTTCTCAAGACCCTGTTCGTCACCTTGTATGGATGGCACTAAATAGCAGAAGAGCAGCAGCAAGGGTGACAAAACCACGAAGCTTCTTATCTGTGTCCATCTCGGTTTCATAGCCTTGATCCTATTTTACTCAATGACCCCGGACGGAGGTGCTTTTATTCTCTCCCCCATTCTCAGCTGAGGAGAGTGAGTGGTGGCTTTCTCTGCCCGTTGGGGGTTTCTGTGCCAACATTTGGCTGAAAGGTCCTTGACCTAATGTGGGAGCAGGAAAGCAAAGGCAGCAGAGGATGTTAGGGGGGAGAGCAAACTTTTGGAGTCACAGTCTTGGCATTAAAACCTTAACTGTTTTGAGCCTCTGTTTCCTTCTCTGTACAATGGTGCTAATGAGCGCTCCCTTCCATAGCTCTTGTGCGGGTTAAGTGAGATGGTGTGTGAACCCCCCAGCACAACGCAGGCAAGGAGTAGGTCCAGGTGGAAGGTGATGATGAGGAGGAGAGACCATGACTCTTCAGAAGAAAATGTCCCTCACAGTTTGTGGTCCCATTTTCCTCACTCCAGAGGCAAGAGCCTCTGACACCATGTGCTAGGCCAGGAGTTAGGGAGTGGGGTCGTGTGACCTCAGTCAGGTCACCTGCCTCAGGCTCATTTTCCTCCTTTATGAAATGGGACAGGCTGAGCTGCCCTTGTCCAACTTCCTAGGGTGTCCCAGCAGCTCCAACAATGTCACAGATGTAAAAGCTCTCTGAAAAGTTCCTGGTATTGCTCAAATTAGAGGAAGATCAGTATTTCCAGGACTACTAGTAATTTACCGTTTTATTTTTCAAGTGACAAAAAAGAAACTCAAGCTTCCACCCTGAAATGACTCACCCCCTCTCTGTGAGGTTCTTGGGGCCTCCTACGGCACCATTCCATCTGCCCCTGCACCTCTGGCCCCGCCGGCTTCAAGGATCTGGTCTCTGGTTGTTCTTTGCTCTTTGAGATCCTGGGATTTGGTGCAGTGGATCCTGGAAGCCACAATGCTGTCAGCTTGCTGGGTGACTGCTCTAACCTAAAAGCTTTTGTCAAATGGCTGGGATTGTTGGGAGGGTTCATGAATGGACATGGTGGCTAGCAGGTAGTACACTGTGGGTGCTTAAGAAATATCAGGCCAGGACCACTTGTCCAAAGCCTTTCCCTTCTTGAATATCAGCTTCCTCATCTATAAGACAAGGGGATTGGAATTCGAAAGGATGGCAAAGCATGAGGCCATACGTAGGGCTATCTAACAGTCTCCAAAGCCAATGGTGAACATCACTAATAACCTGAAAGCAGCCTCAGAATACTTTTTAGCCCAGGATCCAGGAAACCTGAATCAGTTCATGAAGGACTTGAATTTCTAAAGGATGGGCTTCTAAGGGCCGGAAGAATCTCGATGTGGGAAGGTTCAAGGATTCTAATGAGGATAGGATCTAAAGCTTGCTGTGTAAGAAGAGGAGGAGGAAGATGCTAATCATCTCAGGTGCATAAGCCTTGTTTCCAGAGCATCCGCACCTGGAGGGTGCCCTGAGGTCAGAAGGGCCTGCCTGGCAGGGAGGTGCAGGTCAGGGGCTGGGAACCCCAGGCTTTGGGTTCTGTACACACTGTGCTTCCCAACTCTTAGCCCCAAACACAATCCAATATATGTCATTGCCACCACCTTTACTGAGGGCATACTTTGTGCCAGGCCTTGAGCTGGGTGAGGACATGTATGATCTCACTAATCCTCACAGCCACCTGCATCTTCATTTTATAGACAGGGAGGTAGAGGCCAAAACACCATGACTCGGTCACCAAAGGTCGCACAGCCAGACAGGAGCTGAGCAGGGAGGGCCCCCACCAGCTCCTGCTGGGTTTATCCAGGCCATCAGCCAGGTCCCTGACATCAAATGAATTCTATAATTTGTAAACGTAGCTGAGTGGCTTTTACAGAGGAATGTCGGGAAGTGATAAAAAACATCTTCTATAGATTTATGGAGCAGCTGAATGCCAGCATCTTGCTCCCCTCTTACTTTCTCCAGGAGCCACATGTGACTGCAGAGGAGGCCTGAGAAGGCTTTTGTGGCTGACAGCCAGGCCTTTCGCAGGCTTTTACAAGACAGGTTTACGGCACGGAGGAGACCAGGGACTCAGGGCAGGAGGGGGAGGGCTGCTTCCGTCTGGGGCTCAGGCGGGAGTATGACAGACTGGTAGGTGAAGCCTGAGGAAGACCTCCCCTGCCCATTGCCCAGGGCCTACATGTCCACCTCATCAATACCTAGTGCCTCTGTGGGCTGGAGGCATCTCAGAGGCGGGGCCGGGAACCTCTGTCTGTGCCTGGGTTTGCTGCGGAAGTGCAGCATGACCTGCAGCAAATTGCGCACCCTCTCTGGACCTCAGTTCCCTAGGTTTCCAGCCCTTGGATTAGAGCAGTGATTCTCAACCCCCACCGAGCATCAGGACAAATGAGGGAGCTCTGAACAAAAGCCCCGCCCTGCCCGACTCTCAGGGGTCTGATTCAGTAGATCTGGGGGGTCCTGGTGAGGGGTCTACTGTGACCCTGATCAGCAACCTGGATCTGAGAACCACTGAGAGGGTCTCTGAGGCCTGTGGCCCAGCTGGCTGTGAGTTCAGGAGACTGTGGTACTGCCTGGGGTGCCACCCCCACAAACCTGGCTTCCGCAGTCACCTGCAGCCCAAGTGTAGTGGGGGCAGGGAGGCTTGTTTGACCTCCTGGGTGCACTGTGGAAGGCAGAGAAATATGCTCAGTATCAAGGGACATTAGCTGAAAGTATGTGGAGCAGCATAGGGAGGCAAGGAACCCACCTGTGTACCTTCTTTCCCTCTTTCCCCGTGTTTAATCCACTGCCAAATCCCACAGGGCTCTCCCCTAGGTTCATCTGGAGTCTGTACCTTACTCCGTGACTTCTGCCATGACTCTGCTCTGAGCCACCACAATCTCTTTATCCCTGCCTCCCCACTACAGTGGCCAGAGTGAGTGTTTTCCCACAAATCAGGTCCTGTCGCTTCCCAAAGACTCCCATTGCACTTAGGGTGCTCTCCCCACCTGCCCTGCTTCCAAGCTCCCACTCTATTCCCCTCCCTGGAGCTTTCTCTTCCCCTTCCACCTGGCTTAGGGTGACATTGAGCCCAGAAATGGACTGGGGACCCACCCTGTGGAAGCCTCCCAGCCTCTGAAACAATAGCTATGATGCTGTGTTGTGTGTGTAGGAGACCGGAAGTCCCATGAGGTCAGGGATGACACTTCTATGGTTCAGTGTTGTATCCCGGCATCCAGGACAGGGCTGGCACATAGTAGGTGCTCAATTCATGTGTGAGATTTCAGGAGGAGGCAACTGGGGCCCAAGGGGACTTGCAGACAGAGAAGCTGGTTGTAACTGAGAGCCCTGGGCAGGTGTGGAGCAGAGAAGGGTGTGGGAAAGCAGGGTGGTAGGGTGCTGTGATAGGGGCCCTCAAGTCCACCTCTGCTTGTCACTAACACCCCAAGGCCAGACAAAGGGGAGGGCCCAGGAAATCACTCGCTGGAGAAGACATGCCAAGATGCCCCAGGAGGTGTGATCTCAGCCTTCAAGTGTCTGAAGACCAGTGACCGTGATGAAAGAACAGGCATGCATGTTCTGGTTGCTCTCAGGGGTGGGATGAAGGCAGGCAGTGGGGGGCGGGGGGAGAAGCTACAAGAAGACAGCTGTCAGCCTTCTATAAGAACTTTCTAGTACTTAGAGATGTTCCATAACAAAGAAGCTGCCTCATGCGGTGGTGAGCTCCCAGGAGCTGGAGGCATTCAAGCAGAGGCCGGTAAAAATGAGCTGAGGGGGTAGGCAGGTAAGCTGGATGGCCTCTAAGACTCTTTCTTACTTTCTTTGGTTCTGGCCTGGCCCCACCATATGTGGGGGCCACTGGCAGGGTCTGCCAGGAGGTTAGAGTAGGATGGTCAACTGTCCTGGTTTGCCCCAGATAAAGGGGTTTCCCATGATGTGGGGCCCTCTGTTTGAAAACCAGGAAAGTCCTGTGCAAACTGGGAGGAGGTGGTCATGCTACTAAAGAGTGTCTTGTGGGAATGCACCCCTCCCAAACTAATATGGCCCTGGTCCTTGAAATGAATTCCAAGGCTGGCAGAAATGCTCTGGAAGTCCCTTCCCTGGGAATGCGGCCTGCCTGGTTGGGAGAGGCAGACACGGAGCCCCTGGGCCAGGAACTTTCTATGATGATAGGCCAGATTAACTAGAGATCCTTCTCACTTGCTTCCCTTCTCTGAGCCTCTCTTTCCCTTTCTGTAAAATGAGGACATGAGTGCATGAGTGGCTGGAGAGCCAGCACCATGGTGATCTATCTATCACCTTCTGAAGAGAAGCATCGACCTTACCTTCTTCTCCCTGGTTTGAGGTCAACTTCTAGTCTTGTTCTTGCTGCCTGTGGGGCAGGGTGGGTGGAGAAGGCGGAGGTGGCAGGGAGCAGAGACACAGTGCTCTTCCCCCCCTCTTTCTGGGCAGGCAGGCAGGACACGGGGACTGCCCTCCACCAGCTTCCTGCATGTCGTCTGCCCCAGCTATGTGTCAGGCAGGCCCAGGCTGCTCTCTGTCACCCTGCTGGCTTCCTCCTGCCCCAGTCCCCTTGCTCTTTAGCAAGGAGGGTTGGGGAGGGCTGATGAGAGGGGCTTGCTGAAGTGGGAGCCTCCTCCAGCTCAAGGCTGCTTTTTACAGTGAAAGGTCAGACAGAGTGTGGAAGCCCCTGGGCCCCTTCGATGCACGGGCATTAGTCCTCAGAGGGGCTGGGCTGGGGTCCCAAAGCTTGCCACAGTTAGTTTTCAGCCCCAGGTACTGTCTGCCATTCAGCAGAGTTGGGGTTGTGGTTGGGGGCAGACGGCCCAAGGATGGGGCAGCATTAAGCCTAGGAGCCAAGTAGCTCAGGTCCTGTGCTAGAGTCACCACTGACCTTGGGCAAAGGGTCTTCGCAGGGCAGCAAGCCTTCTCTTCCTGCCATTTGCTGTGTGGCTCAGATGGCAGACTCTGTAGCTCTGACATCTCAGACAAATCAGGGGCTGATTCTTCACATGAAAACTCCAACATAAGGCTAATTCTTGTTCAGCTTACCAAGGGGATGGGCCCCCAGTCTTGTTGTTTGTCATATGCACCCTGAACAATATGCAAATTCCCTCATGGCTTCCATACCCGAGTATGCATACACGCACACGCACACAGGCACATACCTTCATCCACACATATACACCTTCAGACACCCTACGCACCTTCAGACACCCCATGCACCTTCATATTCCCCACGCCTTCACATCCCCATGGACACACATACAGCTCTACTTCTAGAATTACCTTCTGAGGGAAGGTGATGGAGCAATAGAGATGATATGTCAGAATGAAAAATTACTGGAGAGGCTTGCTCCAGAGCACAGGCAGGACTCAGAGGTTTTGGAGAGCAGCAGGCTCAGCCAGGCACCTATGCCGTAGGTGAGGAGTCCCAAGCTCTAACTCTGGCCCAGGCTCCAGGCGGACCCTGTCTCCTCTGACGGAGCCCTGTAAGGGTGCCCAGGGCCTCTGGCCCTGAAGGTCATCTGCCTTGCTCTCTCTGCACAGCCTGGTTCCAGGCAGCAGTTCGGGTGTTCCCAGCTCTACCTTCCCGACACCAAGCTTTCAGCTTCTTTAAAATGCAAGAGGAAATGAGGTGGGGAGAGTGGAGGTGACTGGCCCAAGGTCGTGCAGAAACCAGGAAGAAACCAGATCTCCCCAGAGAGGCTGCGAGATGCACTAGAAAAAGCAAGCCTCCGTCCGGAGCCAGCTCTGTGTCTGCCCTGCCCGGCCCTTCCACCCTTGGCCTCAGCCACCCTCTCTGGGCCTCGGTTTCCTCCGTTGTCAGCAACAGTGTCTGGCCAGACCACACCTCTCAGCCTTTTCTCTGCCTCCATACCCCAGAGAAATCTTCAGCCTTCCCCCAAGCTGGCCTCAGCTGGCCGGGACTTCTTTGTTGTACTTGGGTGTGGGCTGGGAGGGGCCCTGAGTACAGGGGACCTGAAGGAATCCTGATGGGACCCCTGAGTTCCTGTGCTGCATGGTCCCCCAATGCACTCGTCTGGTGTTCTTGGGTTGCTTGTCTCCTCAGTTCTCTTTCTCTACAAAGGTCCTGGGTCAGTAGAGGAAGGAAGCCACCACGAGGAGCTCAGGACCCCCTAGGGCACTATGTTATAGGCCATGAGACAAAAAGGTTTCATAGGGCCTGAAGGAGAAAAGGTTTTCTTCTGCCTAAGGCACCAAAATGTTTTATTTTTATCTTATGTTTAAATTATTATTATTATTTTTTAATGCTTATAGCACCCAGTCTTCCTAGGTGGTCTCCCATTCAAGTACTAACCGGGCCCGACCCTGCTCAGCTTTCGAGATCAGATGAGAAGGAATGTTTTATTCATGAAGGTCAGTGGTACATCCAAGGGGCCATAAGATACTGGGAGGAATGTCAGATGGAGCCAGGAGCCAGCAGCTCAGGTCCTTCTGTCTTCCTTCCCTTCCTCTTCTCTAGGATCTGCCTCTCCCTCTGCTTGCCTGCTCATCCTCCTTGCTCTGGACTCTTGCTCTCATTCTGGCCATGTCCTCAATCCGAATCCCAAAGAGCCCTGTGTGATGGTCTCCACCCCACTGGGAAGAGCCCTAGATGCCAGGCCACATGATCTGCCACTGGCTGCCTATGGAGGACCATGTATTCATCCTGGTCCAATTGGCGGCATCTGGAGGGTCTTGGCAGGACCATTACAGCTAGAAGGCATGGCAGGCTCCCTGAGCGACCTGGCGGTACATGGAGACATTGTGCAAGGCTTCTTGGAAGAAGATAGTCTTGATCTTGCAAGAGAGTGGGGTGTCAAAGATTGGTGAAAGTTCCGTTCATGGCTCAGGGGATGCTAGAAATGTAGTTTGGAGAATGGCCCGCCTAGTGAGTCTTTGCAACCATAGCGTAAGTCAGAGTGGGTGTAGGTGAGAAGGGGCAGGCTGAGGGTACAAATCAGTGGAAGGTCTGCACTGAAGAAGAGGAATAGGAGCCAGAGTGACCGACCGGGACAAGAGTCATTTGGGAGTTAAGGGAAGATTGGAAAAGGCTGTGCATCTCCAAAGCAAAGAAGAGTGGCTGTCAACATCAGCTTCTCTAAAAGGGCCCGGGTGAAATTGGGAGGCTGGTGGTGACTCTGGTCAGAGCAGTTTCTATGCTGTGTGCGGGCATGGCACAATCTCCTTTTGGGGTCTCCCTGAGGGGGTCCTAACCCCTGCATGCTTCTACACCTGTGATGGATAACAGATGGGGCTTTCTTGGGGCGGCAGGAGGGGCGGCACACAGCCAGCAGCGTGAGCAGCCCTGCCACAGCTCTCGCACCAGCTCATGCTGCGTTAACAGCTGACACCTGTCCTGCTCCGCTCAGACCATGGCCCAAGAGACTTCACCCTTGGACAGACATCAGTAAATTGCCATTTGTCTCCTGGAGAAGAGCGGGTGGTGCCCAGGCCACAAAAACCAGGCCTGGGGCAGGATGACTGAAGGAATTCTAGAGTTGGAATTGGAGGGGACATGGCGTTTGTTCTCAAACGCCTGGCATTCTGCCCCAGGGAAGAGGAGTTCTACTTGCCCTAGGCGACTCTGAAGGCAGAGCTAGCTCCAGAGATGCAAAGGGATAACAAACAACTTTCAGGTCAAGTAGGAAAGAACTTTCTAGATCAGTGCTGACCGCCGTAGCTGCTGGAGGCACAGGGATGGGGGTACAGTCCTCTCACTGGCAATAATACAAGCAAAGGATGGTGCTTTGTCGTATGTCTTGCACATCCAAGGTACCCAAAGAACACATGGTCCCGGGGACCCAAGAAATGCACATGATCCCTGCTCTTGGGGGCTGATAGTATTGTCTGGGAAATTTGACTCAAAACACCTAGAAGGGACTATGGCACGGGAATGGCAAGGAGCCCCAGTTGGTTCCACCTTTCTGGCTCGAGCCCAGGGAACGCTGCCCGGCTGTGGCAGAGGCTGGCCCATGGACAGGAGTAGCCTGTCCTTGGAGGGATGCCGCTGAGACCAGATAACCTTGGGTAGGGGTGCAGGAAGAGGAATTCCAGCATCAGGCATGAGGAGGGGTTGAATGGGAACAGATGACCTCTGTGGTTCCTTCGAGTCCAGAGATCTTTGGCAGAGAAAAACCCGCAGAACTCTGAGCGGCACACAAGGTTACCGAGGACGGAGCAGAGATCCGAATATAGCTGGCGGGAGGAAGGCAGGAGCGGGCAAGGAAAAGTAGGTCCCCTGAACAAATGAGGTGGGGCACAAAATTAACGAGGCTGGAAAGGGCTGAGCTCAGGGACTCGTTTTTAAAAACTGTCTTTTAGCAAGAAAAACGAGGGAAAGGAATGTGGGCAATAGTGATGTAACGGAGGTTGAGAATGCATCTATCGAGTGCCAGCCAATTGGCCAGAGAGAAGGGTTCATGGAGGGCAAGGAAGAGATGCAGATTAGTGGGTCTAGGGTGACCCCTGCAAACAGTGCAGGGCAGAGAGGAGATGGTGATGGAATGTGAGTGAAAGAAACAGGGGTGACAACCTCCTGCCCACACCCTGAAGTCTCCCTGTACTCGAGCCCTTTAGCTGGGCCATTCTGTCCCCTTCTGCCCTGAGTCACTGTGCTCCCAACTAGCTTATTGACTAGCTTATCCTACCCCTGACCTCCAATCACACTGTTTTCTTCACTCAGCATGCCACTGTTCTCCTCCCTAGCAGGGAGCTTGTTCTAAATGACCTCTGAGGGTTCTTCTGCTCAGATACTCTGTAGCCCCTTGAACAGTGAGTATAGGGGCTGCCTGAATCATCTCCCCTGCTGCACCCCAGATGACTGGCTGCTTTCACCCATGTCTCTTTGGGAAGAGTAGAAGCTGGAGCTTGGGTGCCTTTGGGCCTTGCTCATCCCGCTCTGCCCCAGGATTGCTGGCCATGTTCTAAGCCCACTCTCTCAGGCTGGCCTGGGGCTCCTTGGGAACTGAAGCTCTGTTGTATTCCTTTCTGGTCTGCCCAGTCCCCGGTTTGACACCATGGGCAGAGGGCGTGCTGGATGGATGATGGATGGATGGATGGATGGATGGGTGCTGTGAGGCTGGGTGGGTAGGTAGATAAATGTATGGTTGGGTGTGTGGATGGATAGATGGATGAGTGGATAGATGGATGAATATATTCTATCTGACCACCTCTGTGCCATCCAGCAAAGGGCATAATTAGCTGTGCCTATGAATAATTATATCCTCACTGGGTAAGGAAGATGGAGGAAGAGGAGGAAGAGGAGACAGGGGATAAAGGAAGATGAATTAGAGGTATCAGATGCGTCTAGCTCAAACCTGATCTACTAGATCACTGAAGAGGAAGATGCCCTTCCTGCCTCCTCTCAGACAAGACCACTTAGCTTTCACCACTGGCCTTTGCCAGGAGTGACTGAGCTCTAGGAGCAGGGGCCAGGAGGGAAACTGTGAGAATTTTTAGGCGGGGCTCTCAGCCAGGAGCTCCCCAGATCCCTGCTGGGGTCAGGGGGTGGCTCAGAGTCCACCTTGGGTTGGAAGAGGTGGCAGGGCCTGCATTTGAAACGCGGCTCCTATGCTGCCGTGTGTGGACTGCTGCTGCCAGCTTATGCTTCGGCCTGGAGCAGCCTGTGAAGTTCTGGGGAGGCAGAGTAGTCTTAAGGTCCCCAAACCCTGCTCCAGTGGCTCTAGCATGCCCCCAACCCCAAAGCTCCAAAGCCCCTCATGCTGTGGCCCTGGGTCCTGGCGTGCAGCAGCTCAGAGCTTATATGAGCCCATTCAGGCACCGGCCCCCACCTCAATCAGGCCCAGGAGAATGGGCAGAGCTGGAGCCCAGGAACTGAGGTACAAGGTCCCAAACGAGTCTTCACTCACTGGGGACCTAGCTGTAGATGGCTCTGCCCAAGCAGCCGACTGCTTCTCCTAGAGCCTCTGAGCTGCTGAATTAAACAAAGTCCACTGCCCACTTTGGAAAACCGTCTATGGTGTCATGGTCCAGGCGTTGAGAGTCCCCACACTCTGCTCCGCCCACCCAGTTAGAACCTCTGGTCCCACCCTCCCTAGGTCCCATCATGGTATAGATGGGGCCTAGAGGCCCAGAGAGGGGAGGGGAATTGTCCAAGTTCACACAGCACAGGAGAGGGGCAGAAAGACAAACAGAGCCCCTATAATCTTGTGTTTCCTCAAGACATTGCCATGGCCCTCCTGGGACAGCCTCTGCTTCTCTGACCACCTTCCCCACTTAGGCAATCACCATGAGGCACTCTCTTCTCCAGGTATGTTTGGAGAGTGGGGTGAGGATCATGCTGAGCTAAATCGTCCTAATTGCCAATGTCCCGCCGACTTGGTCAGTAGGCAGTTTGAGAATGTAGGACAGACAGCTCTCTGTTCCTACTGTGCTGTCCCTCAGGAAGTTCAGATTCCCGGAAGCCTCTCCAGCATCCTCCTCTTTACCTAGGATGTGGAGGCGGAGGTGGTGGGGCTGGGAAGGACCCCTAGAGGCTGCCTCTTATCTGGCCACGGTGACTCCCAGAAGCCCAGGCTGCCCTAACTGCTGTCTGTGGACCTGAGTAGGGTCCTCCTGCCCCCTAGTCCCAGCCCACTCTCTGAAGGCTCTGGAAAAGGGGTACCAACTGGGCCCCAGGAGGTATTACAGAGGCAGCGGAGCCCCTCCTTCAGGAAGGGAGATGGGAATCTTGGAGATCTGGGGGAGCCTGAGATCTAGCAGTTACTTCACAACTTGCCTGTTAATTGCCAGATTGATTTCAGATCCCAGTCTCCAGGAGGGCCCCCAAATCAATCCCCTCCCTGCACCCTTCTTCAGCTCAGGAGTTATTCTTAAAGCTGTAGCTCTCTTAGCTGCTTTGGCTAAGCCCTCCTGTTGAAGAACAGTCTTCTGATTCTAAAGCATGCCCAGGGCTCTGTAAGGGAACAATCTTACCCTGAAGGAAAGTATGACTGGGGAGGGGGCAGTTAAGAAGGATCTTATCCCCAGACGTTCCTCCCACCGAGATGCCCTGATGTCCATAATTCCACCATTAGAAAGTCATTTCTTTGCAACAATCCCAGCTTCCAAAATATGGAGGCACAAGAGAAGGCACATTCATTAGGGCTGTAAAGTCCTAGTTCCTTGTAAGTGTAGGCACTGGAGGCCTTGGGTATCAGGAGACTTCTGTGTGAGGGCTGGGGCTGGGAGGATGGGGAAGTATCAGGACTAGGGGAAGAGAATGCCACACTGGGTTAACTTGGTCCTCAGGTTTACTTTCCCTGATTGAAAGCCCAGAGAAAGCTGCCCTCAAGCCTGGACCCTGTTGATGGCCACAGGTGGAAGGGGTCACCAAGAGCCAGGCAGGGTACAGGCTTCTTAGGACAATGTTCTAAGGAGGGCACATTCAACTTAGAAGGAGAACACCCCCTCAGATGGAGCTGTGCCCCAATGTCTGCCATGGGTAGAGGGAACGCCATGCCTTTGAGGTGTACAAGCCGAAGTCTAGTGAAGGGTAGGCTGTGGAGGGGGTTTGGATGAGGAGCATCAGGCTTCCGGAGGACACTTCCCATTTTGTGAGACTATGTCCCAGGCTGGCTTTATGGCAGAAGTGGTAGAAAGATGGGAGAACTCCCAATGGCCAGGCACCCACTGAATCCCCAGCCCTGAGCCAAGAACAATCAGCCTCTATGTCACCACAGCCCTGTGAGAAGAGCACTCTTAGCTCCCTTTCTTAGACAAGGGTGCTTCAGTGCACAAGGCTAGGTGACTTGTCCAAGGTCATACAGCTGCTCATGCACACTGGGATTCAACCTTGGGTCTGCTGCTTCCAAGCAGAAGGGGCCAGGCTCTGAAGGGAATTCTTCCAAATTTCAGAAGGCTTCTTGGAAGTCAGGGGAGCTGGATCGTGTGTGTATGGTACGAGGCAGGAGGAAGGGGGCCCTGAGCTCAAGCATTCTGTGAGGCCAAAGAGGCAAGGCAGTAAGGTTCTATGTTACAAGCCAGGCACCCCCTGCCCTGGGCTGCTGGCCTCAGCCTTTCTGATATTCTGCCAGGGCTCAGAGCTCTACTGTGGGAGTGGCCGGGGGCAGTTCTTCTGTAGCCCCAGCCAGCTTCTGCTCACAGCTTCTCCTTCATGGCTTTAGAGATGCGGGCTCTGGGCAAGGTCACTGTGAGGCAGCCCTGTACTTGGGGACGCAATGACATTGTTACTCATCCTCGTACCATGTGGACCTGATTACTAATGCAGCACTCTGTGTTCCCACAGCCACCAACAAGGGCCTCTTTCCTGGTGGCATCACAGATGGAGAGAGAGAGATCCTGGGGCCTCCCTTCACCCCTGTGCCCACTGCAGTGTCTGGAATGGCTCCCCGAGGTCACAGCTTCCTTTGTGTGCACATCCTTTCAGGATGTATACTCACTTTGCCAGCCCGCTGTGTGTGTGTGTGTGTGTGGGGTGGGTGGAGGAAATGAAACAGCAACTTTGCTACAGTTCCCAGGGAACAAGTCTTATCTGTGCCCAGCCTGTGATCACCAGGAGAGCAGGGACCATGTCTGCTTTGACTCCCCAGTGTGCCTGGCATGTGGTGGGTACTCAGTAAATATTTGTTGAGTGAGTGAGTTAGAACTCCTGCTGCCTCAGCTCAAAAAGATGAGGACAGTGAACTCTTCCTACCTCTCAGGAGGATGCAGGGGAAATCTCTGGGGGACTGTCTCAGCCCTTGTGCTGTCACAGCTGTGTCGTGTGGCCCTTGGTGAGTTGCTTGATGTTTCTATGCTCAGAATTCTGGGAACGGTGCTAACTGGGAAGAATGTCTGATGACATGCAAGTGTTGGTGGGGAACAGGGTGGGCAGGAGGGTGCTGCCTTTTATGGAAGGTGCCTGCAGTGTGAACCACAGGGGCAGTGGGGGCCCCTCCGTTTTCCCCAGGGTGAGGCTGACACAGCATAGGGCACAGAGTAGTCCTGAGGGGCTGGGGAGGAGAATGTCGCAGGCCTGGAACGAAGGCTGAGGGGTGCCAGAGCAGGCTGGATTGGGGTGTTGGCTAAGGGCTGCAGTTAGGGGCTGGCTCTAGCAATAGCTGGGGGCTCACGCTGGATCTTGAATGAAAACTTGGTCAGGGCCCAGACAGAGATGGAGCTGAGTTCTCAGACAGGGTAAGGGGTGGGGTCAGAGCCTGATCTTGGGACTTCAACCCAGGGCTGGATCAGAAGCTCCCTCAGGTCGGGGCCGGGTCCGCCTAGGACTGGGCAGAGTTCCTCTCTGATGGGAGCTGTTGGGAAGACGTCTCCTGTCCTGGCCTCTTTTGCTCCAAGCACAGGTCGGCTGAGTGGGTGGATACTGGAAGCTTTCTGAGGGCATTGGGCTTAGAGTGGTCTTCCTTGTCCCCCAGGTGTCCTCAGGGGAGCTCGGAGCTGCCCAGAGACTCGGGGACCATTTTGTCCTGTATGTGTGTTGTGAGGGGAAGTGCTCGAGAACTACGCAGCTAGTATTGACCCTTCGTGGCTGAAGGGGACGTCATCATCATTTCTCACCTGTGCACAGCACTTTACAGCTTATGAAACCCCTTCCTATCAAGCATCTTCTGCATAGCCCTGAGAAACAGACATGACAACAAATGATGCTCATTTTACAGATGAGGGAAACAGAGGCCCAGAGAAGCTAAGAGGCTTGCCCTAGACCACTCAGAAGGAAGAGACAAAGAGGCAAAGCTGGGAAAGGTCTCTGACTTCCTATCTGGTGTGCCACCACACAGAGCGCCTGACTGTTGCCTGGTCTTGGGTGCCCTGCCCAGGACGCCATCGCCAGGCACTCACACCTGTGGTCCCACTGCCCACTGGTGCACTGCAGAGGCCGACAAGCTGAGCCTGCCCTGCAGCCCTTGCCAAGTCTGTCCAAGTTGCCTCAGCCATCGGCAAGTCACATCACTGACATCATGACCGCATAACATTAATTTATTTAGTTAAGGAAGGTGTTAATTAAGAGTTCTCATTTATTGTGTTTTGCAGACAGCTCTCGGGGGCTTCTGAGTTGTCAGTGCTGGTGACAGCAAAAGCTAATGGTATCACAAGTTATTAATAAGATGATTTTAGAAGAGGAGGGGCAGGAGCAAGGGATGCGGAGGATGCGACTTAGGGAGAAGGCTGGCGGTGGGGGGGCGCGGAAAGATGTTCCCCTACTTCCTTTTCCATATGTGGCCTTCCTCTGCAAGTCCCTCCAATCACAGACAGCCTCTGGGGATCTGGGCTTTTCTGGTAGGCCCGGTGGTATTCGTATTTGTTGGTGGAGATAAAAGCTGCAGTGAGAGAATGAGTGGATTGTAGGCCCTGCGGGGAGTCGCACATGACCAGAGCCTGCCCCGCCTCTTCTGCTGTCCAGGCTCCCACATTCCCGGTGTTTGCCTTAAGGAGTGTTTACTCTCACACAAGGAACTTTTTCTTTGTTTGCGTGGTTCCCTTACCACGACCCTGAGTATTTGGGGGTCCAGACAGCCACTGGGTTAGCTCTGGGTCCCCAAAGCATAGCACAGAGTTTGGGGCATAGCGAGAGGCAGACCTTTGCAGGATGAATAAGGGGCCATCCTGTCCCCAGCCAATCTCCTCGAGGTCTGGGGAGGGAACTGTGGGAGGGAGACCTCCTTAGCCCCTCAGCCCCTTGCGCCTCCTCAGCCTTACAGCGCTGAGATTCTACACCTGTGAAAAAGGTAAATTTTTGCTGATGAAGGTGGGACATACGTGCAGGTATGAGGAGCGGGGTGTGAGAAAGGCTTGCCAGGGTTGTGGTAGTGGTTAAGAATCTTTCAGTAAACTCTGCATAAAGACCCACCATGCAGACAGGTGGGAAAAGAAGAAAATTCAAACTATTTTATCCAAAGAGTGATGGCTGCAAGGAAGCCATTTGGTGCAATAGAAAGAACAAAGCCGAGGAGCTCAGAACTCCAGGCCTGTCCCCGACACGCTCGGTGACCTTGGGAGGATGAGCACTCTCTAGACCTTAGTTTGCCCATCTGTGAAATGGAGTGATTAGGCTTAAGACTGGCAAAAGTTGCTTCTCATGCATCATGTGTTCCACATCTCTCACAAGCCATACAATCACTTTTGGAGAGCACCACTCACTTTCAGGGATGTTCTGAGCCCTTTTCTGATTATTCGATGCTTTTGGAGAGCACCACTCACATTCAGGAGATGTTCTGAGCCCTTTTCTGATTATTATCTTCGATGCTTACAGAGCCTCTGGGTGAAGAGATCCTCATATTGTTCCTCTATTATAGTTTGGGAAAACTGAGGTTCAGATGAGAAAACAGAGGCCAAGTAACTTGTTCAAGGCCTCACGAAGGTTTAAATTTAAGGGGGTGCTCTTTCCAGAACATCAGGCCATCTCTGTTGATCACCTGGGGTGGATGGGTACAGATGAGGCCCCAGTTTAAATGTTGGCTGACTGATCAGGGCTGAAGGAATGGCGGACAGAGCCCCCCATGTGACTCACTGAGCCCAGCCACTAGGCTACTGGAGTATGACAGGGATAGGCTCTGAGACCATCGAGGAACCAACCACAGCCTGCACTGTGAGGTCCAGAAGCTGCCACCCTGAGCTGTCTCTTCCCTGATCTTCCTCCCTGCTCTCCTCTCACAGACAGTCATCATTCAACATTCATTTATTAGGAGGTTGGCCTGACAGCTAAAGATGAATGAGCCCAGCCCTGCCCTTAAGGAGCTCAACATTTAGGGGAAGAGGTGGCCTAATAAACAGAGAAGTTCCATGATGAATCACAAGAACTGAGGTGGAGGCATGCTCAAGTCTGTGGGTGCTCCCTGGCAGGAAAGATCACGTTCCTGATAGGAGTGGTCAGAAATGACTTCCCTAGAGGAGGTGAGTCTTGAGCAAAGTCTTGAAAGATGGGTTGATATCCACCAGGTAGAGGGGTGGGGCTGTGCAGCGGGCCTGCCAGGTGGAGGGAGCTGTGTGGGCAGAGTCGTGGAGGTGCGAAACTACCTTACAGTTGAAGCCCAGTGAGGAGAGGGGTATCCCGAAGTGAGCTGGGGATTGCACACCAGCCAAGAGACCCTGGTTATCATCTGGAGGGCACGGGGGAGCTATCAGGGGTTTTGAACAGAAAAACAGCATTCACATCCTCATCAGATCACCCTGCCACTTTCCTGCTCTGGGCACTGAGGACACAGCTGAGCATGGGGAGGATTTTTCTGGAAGCTGACCCTGACATGTATTTAAGTGCGGGAACACTAGTAGGGAAATAAAGGCAGTGGGGCCGTTATCAAGCCAGTTCCATGGTAGGTAAGTGGAGCCCAGCCCGCTGGGGAGCCCTGAGAACTGGCGCAGAGTAGACTTCAGTGTTGAACCGTCTATGGAGTGAGGGAGCTGAGGCTGGTTGAAGGCTGGTCCTAGCAGGTGTTATGAATTCATTAGCATTTCTGGTCTTCCATACGAAGTCAGCAAAGGGGACCCCGGCAGTCAGAAATAATCCTCAGGCAAGAAGGGGAAGATGCTGGCAGCTGGCAGTTGGGCCAGTAATGGTAACGATGAAGGGATTCGGATGGAGCACCAACAGCAACTGTGGCCGCAAAGGACCAGGGAGAACGTCTCCGAAAGGGGAGCAGAGACCAGTTTCCATTAAGCCTCCATCATCGACCACCTGGTTGAACAGACCTTGGGATCAGCTGCTGATAGAAGAATTACTTCCATGTGCACAGCCTGGGAATTGGACCTCAAGACAGGAGGGAGGGGAAAATTTGGTCCTAAACTCTAGTTCTGGAGAAATACGAATCTGAATCCAAGTGCAGATTTCCATTTATAAGCTATGTTCTTGGGCATATTACTAAAGACCTTTGAACTTAATTCTTCTCTTGTGAAAAAGAGAAAATAATAGTCCCTATACCATGGAATTGTTGTGATCAATAAGCAAAATAATACATCAGAAGTGTTTAGCACAGTGCCTTGAATGTATTATGTGCCCAGTTACTATTTAGTATGATTATTATTCCAGCGAAACATACAAAACAGAGAGTCAGGATACAGGCTTGCAGAAAACCCAGCCATCTTACCAGCCCAGAGTAATTTTCAGTGGCCCATGGTGTCCTTGGAAGTTAAAGAGCAGACTCTGGTAGCATATCTGGACTTGGTGAGCTCAAATCAAGCCATTGGCAAGTGGCTTTATATATCTCTTCACATAGATACTGCCTATGACACCTGTCTTCCCAAGAACTTAAATATTAGCTTCAGACATTATTTTATCATCATTTTATCATCCTCAGACTATCCCTGAAACAGATTTTGAATATGTGGAGCAAAGGAAGGAACACTGGGTAAGGAGTCTGGATTCTAATTCAGGCTCCAGAATGAACGTCGGATTCTTCACCTGAATATAGGGTTAAAACCACATCATCTCTGGCTCCTCCAGGGTTTGTTTGAGAATCAAATAAAATCATGAGGGAAAAACATCACGAATGTGGAACTGCTTTGAAAACGACGAATCACCATCGGAAGTCCTTGCCAGTGGCAGAGAGCTGAAACTAGAGCCAGGTGGCTTGATTCCTGACCCCACGGCTCTTTCAAAGAGTCTGAGTAATTATGGCCACTGGAGAAGCCATAGATGTCTTTATGTCACATCAAGGATGGCTCCGCTGGGCCTCTGGGGCAGGCAGCCTGGGAAGAAGAAAGGGTAACTGGGGGACTCTGGTCCTTGGAAGGTAGGCCCGAAGTTCCTGGTCAGTGACACCAATGGGGAGGTTCTCAGCTGGCTCCTGGAGGCCGGCAGAGGCAGAGGAGAATGGGACTGGCAGTTATTAAGCCTGGAGGGGGTGGTCATCTGAGAAGGATTATAACCAGTTGGGGACAGGTTTCCTCATTTCCTTATGGATGCAGGGACATTTAAGGATGTGGCTAAAGGGCCTCCTGTCCACACTTAATCAGTGAGATCTGGGGAGCTGTCCAGGTTGGCAACACCAGTGGTCTGCTGGAGGCCAGGTGGCTTCCCCTTCTCCCTTACTGTAGACTGACCCACCTGGGATCAGCTTGGATCTAGTCTTTGATCCTAGCCAGAGTGAATCCAGACCTACCCCATCTCAATGGTCTTAGTGCTCTTCAGTGAGAAGTGATAGTGAGCTGGAGAGGTTGTGGGGCTGGAGCTGGAGGCCCACGAAAAGGGGTCTCTGCTTACGCAGGAGCTCTGAACCTGGAATCTCGTAATGCAGGGAATCATTTTCACTGTCGCCTAGGTAGATTCACTGTCATCCTTTCTGAGCTCCCCCAGCTTCATAAAAGGCGCCAAAGTGGTGGAGAAATCCCTGCATCCTTCCTGAACCTTACTTAGAGTACAGTGGCCCTTGGGGGGCGCTTTTTCACCTTGGGGCCCATTTCTCTGTGACTTCTTGATTGGAGAGATTCAAGATATACATCTTAGTGCTATTTAGAACCCCTCAGCTTCCCGAGAAAGTCCTGCACTGGGGACCCTAAGTCTTAGACACAATTGATTCAGGACTACGCAAGGCAGTGGTCTTGAAAAGATCTTGTTTAGGTCCAAGTGCTATTTTCAATTTTTATCTATTTTCTGTGATCCAGTAAAAGAGATTCCTGGGATCTTATTTTATCTTTCAAAGCAAGATCTTGTAAGGGATTGGTTTAGTTTGTAGTTTAAGTAAAAGGCTTCAGATTTTTGACTTTTCCAGTTTTCCTTCAATGTCTTTCATGCACTTAACACTTCTGAATCCAGAATACGCTTTGTGAAATAAGATCACGGAGGAGGCTCCTTCAGAAAGATGAAGGTCATCACAGCCAGAGGTTTAGGGGAGGGGAACCTGGTAGAGGAACTTTGGGAATGTAGTTAGGGAGGCAAAGAGAGGTATTGGGAAGTGATGTGAAAGCTGGGTCATCCAGAAAGGAGAGCAGAGGTCAATTTCCATTAAGTCCAGCGAGAGGGAGTGGGGAGAGTCAAGGGGAGAAGAAAAAAAAGAGAGAGGAGAGCAGAAAAAAGGAAAGAGGGAGACACAGGTAGTCAGATGTGAGGCAAAACATGAGAGAAGAGAGAGAGGGAGGCGGGCAGATGAAGAAGCTGAGGTGGGGAGGGGAGGCGGGAGCAGGGTTGGGGAAGGGGCCGGGAGGTCCCAAGCTCTGGAGTCCTTCCTCCACCAAACATTTGCACAGCAGACCGATACAGTGCAGCTGTGCTTTTTTCTCTTCTTAATTGACATCTTCGAATCTGTCCCTGCTTGACAAATCAGGCCATTTATTATTAGCGATGACAGGGATAAATATCACAGGCATTCATTTTACATCTGGGCCCTCTGATAATAGAAGTCAACACACCAACCCCTCTCCCCACTGCTCCCTCACCCCCTTCCTAGGGGTTCCTAGCAGGGAAACTGGGTGGCCAGGAACTGTCCATAGCTTCTGTGGTGCTGAAAGTACCACTAACCCCCTCAGAGTAGAAGCTAAGCAGGTAGGAAATGTCCATGACCTGAGTGGTGCTGAAAGCCACTACACCCCGCCCTCTCCCTGGCTCCAAGGCGGCCACTGGGTGGCTGGGATCTGTACACATCTTGTGTACAGTTGAAAGCGTTTACTAGTCTCAGAGGGTACAGAGATCCCAGGACTGGAGTAGCAGGAATGCACCTCCTCATCTGCATAGAACACAGTTATTTCTGGCATGGGGTGAGTAGTGGCTTAAATTTACTATGCCTGGCCGTGGTTCTAAAAACCCTGGATAACTTTAAACATTTCCCTTCCCTTCTCTGGGTCTCAAGCTTCCCACCTGTAATATGAAGGTTGGATTAGATGTTCTCTCAGGACCCTACCAACTTCTAGCCTTATCTGTTACCAAAAGTCTTTAATAGTTCTTTCTGCTTATAAGATCAAGTTCTAAATTCCTTAACTAGGCCCTGAAGGCCCTCTCTGATCTCTCTCCACTTCCTCACACTATCCTCATTTCAGCCGAAAGAACCTTCTCTCTCAGTCCCAGACATACTCTTTTTTTTTCTCCTTTAAAACTTCCATCCCCACTGCCTGACTCTCTCTTCTGACTCTCTTGATTCTTAATCTCTGAGAAAAAACTTATTGTCTGAGCTCCTTCTTGAAAACTGATCTTATACTTAGTGTGATTTTGGCTTCTTGTGCCAGAGTCTTGAGATCAGGCCTGTGTCTTATATGGCTTTGTGGGGCTGGGGTTGTGCTGAATCAGAGCTCAGTGGCTTACCGGAGCTCCTCACAACCGTGTGTGTGGGGCATGGGTGAGTACTGTGGTGTTTTGACCTATCAGGTTCTTTTACTAACACTGCTATAGCTCTTTCAAGATTATCGATAAAGGAAGAGTTACTTCAAGAGGAGGTTAGCTGAGGCTTGTGGCCCCCTCTGAGATGGAATTCTTTCAGGGCTCCCACTCCATGCTGGCATTGGTGGGCAAGGTCACATTCATGTAGGCGCAGAACCCTGCCTCATTTTCCCTTGGAGAGGCTGAGACATGCCAGATTGGATCCATACGCCTCCATCTCCCTGTTTTCTCAAAGCCTCTGGGAGTTGCCCTGCACTCTCATTGTACAGTTATGGCTGCCTCAGCTTCAATTTTAGGAGTCTCTCAGGGAGCTTCTGCTATGCACACCCTCTTCGAGCTCAGATTCCTCCCTGGAGAGCTTTAATCTCTGGACCTCAGCCTTTGAAGATCCAACGTGATTTTGCATGTACATGGAGGAGTTTCCTGCACACTGTACAATTCAGATGAGTTAGCCTCTCTCTGCCCTCCAAAAACCAAGGGACTTCCATTTACTGGAGTGAAAAAGTCTCTGCCCACTGCCTACTGCTTGGTAAAACCCCTGAGGTTATGGCTGGTAAATAGAAGTTTTAAAATGGAGAGAATTTTTCAAGAAGTGGCTTAGAGTGGGTAGAGCCACATTCATAAACTGCTTTGGTTGTGTCTCACAAACCTAAGCCATGCACTTGGTGGCCTCAGGTCTTACAGAGGAGCAGCCTACAGAGCGACCCCCCCCCCCCAGATGTACTGGAATTTCTTGTCATCTCAGACTTCCCCATGGAACCTCATAATGTCAGAGATGAGGAGGCTTGGAATGATCTAAATTCCAGATCAACTCCTCCATTTCGAAATGGGAAAACTGAGGCTGAGGAAAGGGAAACCAGTTGCCTAAGGTCACACAGCAGAGAAAGGAGTGTCTTTGACCTTGGCTCCAGCTGCATTCTCTTCCTCTTGATACCAAAGGTATTTGCATTGTGGAAGACTTGTGGAAGCAGAAGTACCTCAGTGACACTTTTAATGGTGGAACTTAAGGAATGGTGGTGACAGGTGGTGAGGAAGCTGTTGGGGATACATTCTGGAGGGGCTAGTGCTTCCTGCCTAGCAGAGAAGGCCTATGACCTCAGGTTGGAGATCAGCACAGGGAGCAGAGACACAGGATGATCCTTTGCAGACTGCCCTGAGGGCTCTGAGCCCTCCCGGGCTGATGGGAGCAAGTGGGAGGGCTTCAATTGTTTCTGCTTCAGGGGATGGATGGCTCGGGAGGAGCTAATGAAGCTGTCTTTCCACCGACATGCTGAGACAGTGACAGATGGCTTGTGGAGAGAAGGCAGGTGTTGGCACATGGCCCATTGGGCAAGGTAGAGAACAGCACGTCCCTCAATGTCATTGTGGATCACAATGACTGCTGAGCCCCCAAGGAGGGAGTGCGTGGACTATAGGGGTCAGTGACAAGGGTCTTGGGGAGAGCCAGTGCCTCCCATAGCCCCCTTTGTGTGACAGGCAGATGGGTTATCAAAGTTAGAGAGGATATAGTAAGCACATATAGTCCAGCCTACTCATTGTCTAAGGGGAGGTGTACAGGTCCAGAGAAGGGCAGTGAATTAATCAAGGTCACACAGCAAGCTAAGAACAGAGATTTCTGAAAGGGTCCTATGTGGTCCAGGTAAGGGAGAAGAAAAAGAGATATATCATTGTATCACTGTCTTCACCTGTTGGGGGGGGGAAAATGTATGATCCCAATTTCTTGCCTACCATTTAAAGACTTTGCACCTTCTCTTCCTCCCCACTCTGTAGCCCAAATTATCTGCCTACCTTCCCCAGCCTCAGACTTAGTTCATGCCTCATGAGGGCAGGTTGTCTTCCAAGCCCCTCCCTGACAATCCGTAGGAAGCATTAGCCCAAATGCCCTTCAAATCATGTATTCTACTCAGCATTTTAAACTAACCCCTGCATAAGATTCCCATCTGAATGGTGTTCGATCACCCTCCTCTATTATTGTTTAGGGAGCAACCCCTCAAAGAACCTTCTCTCCCATGGCAGCCATTCCTGAAAGGATTGGAAGTACCTCTTCTAGAGATGCCGGAGGACTGCTTTCCTAGTGTGTGGGGAACAAGTCAGGCCCAGAAGGGAGAGAGGGATTGAGGGAGAAAAGGGAGTGAGTCCTTGTCCTTTTTAAGTCTAGAGCATTTTCACCTCAGTCCCGTCTACTGCGATATTCACTTACCACTGGCCCAGGTTGTCAGTCTGGCCTGGGGTGGGCCTGTAGGATTTGGCAGAGGAGGCAGGAGAGAGAGCAGACCCCAGATGTGGATGCTCCCTTCATCTCTGTTAGGGGCTCCTAACCATTCAAAGTGCTCTTGTGGTTATTAGCTCACCTGACAGACATCATCTCAGCCCTGACAGGTGAGCTGGGAATTATTAGCTCAATTTCCCAGATGAAGACACTGAGGTCCAGAGAGGGAAATGACCAGCCTAGGGGAATAAGACAGTTTGTAGCATTCATTCACTTATTCATATCAATAGGTATTTATTCAGCACCTACTATGGACAGACACTTTGCTAGGTGCTGGGAATGTGAAAGAGAGAACAGCAGGTGTGGTTCCTGTCTTCTAGGACCTTTCAGAGACCAGGTTCCTGCATTGCTGGGTCTCTGGTCTCTGGCCTCTGGAGAGCTATGTGTTGGCAAGAGCATTGTCTTGAGAGTCTGTCTCTGAATCTCAGTGTCCGGATTTCTGCTTCAGAACTCTTCCTCCTCCCCTTGGGGCTTTCTCTCAATCTATAGCATCCTCAAGGACATCAGTACACCTTCGATGCTCTGGAGTGTCCATTGACCCCCTCCCAGTGCTCTGTCTTTAGCTCTCCACCTGTCAATGCTTCCGTCTTTTATCCACCATTGACCATCAGCAGGAAATGAAATGGAAGGACAAAGGAAAATCTTGGTCCTTACAGCCTCTTGGGTGAGGGGTGGGAAATAAAGACCCCTCACCTCTCCACCATTTCCTGCTGCATCTGGTAGATAAGTGGAGACATCCAGCTAACATAGGGACAAGATCTACTAGGGTTTGGAAAATGGAGGGGCCCTTGTCTGGATGCCACCACAGCCTCTTCCCTCCCACCCCCACTTTGTCCTCCTTATCCTCAGCTCACCAAAGCCAGATTTGTCTTGCAAAGTGTCATCATTATAAATGCATCAGCCTCCTCTGTACGTTTGCACCCACTCCTGCCAGCCCATTCAGGCTCGATTACATCTGAGGCTGTCTGGGGTAATTAAGTGACATTAGGACACATACCCTGCCGTAATGCGGTATTCAAAGCCTTGGGCTCCTGCATCCTGGGAGCACTGCCTCACCAAGGCCATGTCTGCCTAATGCACTGCGCTGTGATTGCAGCTAATTACTCCAAAGTCAGGCCTCATTAGTGGCGGGTTTGGTCTGAAAGGTGGGGAGCACGCTGTGTCCCCCACCTCCCCCAGCCCACCAAGTCACAGCCTGGCTTCCCCTCTCCCTCTGCAGGCCCAATTTGTCCTGTTCTGCTATGTGGGTGGGATTAGAATAGAGCAAGGACAGTCTCAAAAGAGGGCTCCAGGGACCTTCAAGAATTTCTGATTGCTTTATTCAGTGAGTGGGAACCTAGGCCCAGAGGGGGTTACTAACTTGCCCAAGGTCACACAGCACAAGTGAAATGTGCCATCTTTCCTAATCTACCAGGCTTGGAAAGGTGGGCATGGACTAATTGGAACTATGCACAGCCAGGACCCATTTATATCCATAATTAGTGGGGGACATGGTTCAGGGGAACCCAGAAGAAGAGCAGAATGACTGTGTTGCCCCAAAGCACCATGTTCTTCACTCTAGGCTTTTGTGACCCTTTTGCCTGGAATACTCTTCTCTGTATGCCCTTCACCTTCTTTCTACCTTGCACCTGCTGACTTCTTTCACCTTTCAGGTCTTACTTCCTTCAGGAAGCCCCTCTGAGCCTGATTTTAGTGAATCTCATACACACTTCCAGGATTCTCTCTACTTACCCATCTCTGCAAACATCCCTTTGCATTGTCAATGCCCAACCATTTGTCTACACCCCACATGACTATCAATCAGTACATAAGGGGCAAGAACTTAGACTTCTTGTTTGTGTTTTTCTCCCCTGTGCCCAGTATACTACCTGGCTCACAATGGTCTCTGATAAGAATTAGTAGAATGAAAGACTTAACAATTGATGGGTGCTGACCAGTATGTACTGATTACCATGGGAAAGACTGATTTCCATACCTAGAAGTTTCTCATACTTCTCAACCTTTCTTACTATTACATGATTCCCTCACATGACTCATTCTGGCCAATGGAACGTGAACACAAGGGACATGTTAAGTCTATGGGGTTTTTCTGAACTCATTTCCCCTGTTTGCCACCTGGATGTTACCAGGATAATCTTGAAGCTACGAAATGGTAGAGCCACAAAGTAGAAGGAACCTGGGTCTCTAAGTCACTGCATGGAGCAGAGATATTCAGAAAAGCGTCTTGACATGGGTTGGATTTTATAAAAATGTGCAATAAACATTTACTGTGTAAAGCCACTGAGATCTGAGGGCTGTTCGTTAAAGCAGCTAGCGAGAATTACTCTGACTGATATAAAAAGGTTGAATTTGATAGGATGCAAGTATGAAATGACTTTATTTTTTCCAGTCACTGCCTTTAAACTTACTCTTATCAAGTCTCCTTTCCATATCTCTTGATAATATCTTGGACAGCTTCCATTATTTCAGGTCACTAGTGGTATTAACAAGAAACTCATTTTAGTAATCAGGACTCATTTTCAAGGCCAATCCAATTTTGGTCAAAACTTTAGTCTAACATTCAATTGAAAACTTCCCCTTTCCCTTCAGCTCAGGCCTGACCCATGACTTGGAATGAAGAAAGAGTCTGTTCTTTTCATGTTTCTATTATGTTCTTGCCTTCCTGTAGAGTTAGGGAAGGGAAGGTAGAGAAATAAAGGAAAAGATACTTGTACTATCTCAAGTCACTGGCACTGTTGTTATCCATTGCTGGTTCTCAGAGGCTGGCATATGGTCCAGTGCTTTAGTGGGTCCTTTGGAGGTTCCAGTGGGCTTCCATGCTACATACCTCCCTGATATGGGCAATGCAGGGTGCAGCTGTGGGTGACCTCTTATTATACTTGCCTTCTCCACAGTCTCCCCTCACCATTCTGCCACCAGTGGTATGTCCCGAGCCCATGAAAATCTTACACATCCTTACCACAACAAATGGCAGTGCAAGCTGCCCACCAATGCCTTCTCGCCTCCCATACCAAGATGGAAATTTAATAGACCTGGGAGGTAACAAGGCCAAAAATGCTTACGGTGGTTTCTCCCTTCTAGGGGCCCTGTTGAAGGAGAGAAGGAGACTGAAAAATACATGGAGATTGGAATTCTGATGGCTACAGATTCACAACACCCAAATCAAGGGGGATGTTTTGTGTCACAAAAGGGTTCTTCTGGGATTTGCTAACTTGGAGATTGGTTAGGTAGAGAGGTCAGAGTGAGATAAATTAAAGCAATTGTCTGTAGCTTTTGAAGCCATAGACTCCCTGGAGAATATGATGAAAGCCTCTTCTTAGAAAGATACATGAGAATTTGACCCTACATTGCTGTCTTTAAAGATGGAAGAAGGGGGTTATGAGCCAAGGAGTGCAGGTAGCAAGAAAAACAGGGATCTCAGGCACATGAAACTGAATTCTGTCCAACAACTTTAAAGCAGATTCATTCCTAGAAACTTGAGAAAGGAACACAGCTCCAACAGCACCTTGATTTCGATTGTGTGAATCTGAGAGCAGAGAACCAGCCAAGCCATGCTGTGCTGGACTTCTGAACTACGGAATTGTAAGATAATAAATTGCAGTGATTTGAAGCCACTATATGCGTGGTATTTGTTGTAACAGCAAAAGAAAACTAAGATGTTATCTGTGGTGGGTTAAATAGGGCTACAAAGTCTTTGACCCTCTTCCTATTGACCAGTGGTATGTTTCCCCTCCCTTGGATCTTGGCTGGCTTGTGAACAGTTTGACAAGCAGAGCAGCAGAAGTGAAGTGTGCCAGATCCAGGCTAAGCCTATAAAAGCAGTGGCAGCTCTGACCTTGGTTTCTTAGAGCCATGAGGTGCCATGTTAGAAATCTGACTGTGCCAAGACTGCCATGTTGTGAGAAAGCCCAAGTTCGCCATATGAAGAGGTCATATAAGGATAGAGAGACGCCTGGCCAGTTCCAGCTCCCAGCCATTTAGGTCATCCAGGTGAGGCCACAGACGTCACTGAGTAAAGACAAAGCATATCTACTATACTCTGCCTGAATCTCTGCCCCACAGAATAGTGAGATATAACAACAACAACAACAACAACAACTACTACTACTACTACTACTACTACTACTACTACTACTACTACTACTACGACAACTTGTTCTTAAGTCATTAAGTTTGTTATGCAGAAATGGATAATTGGACAGCCATCCACGACAATTCCAATTTCAGGAATCTCTCTCTTCTTTCAACACCTGGAGCATGAGCACTGCTCATTCTAGATTCTAAAAACTGATGTTAATGTGGCTGCAGCATAAAGGGTTACTGTAGGAGTTGGCATATTTCCCCTTCCCTAAGGATCCACCATGTTTGGCAAGTTTCACTGGACAGCTGGAAACCCCATGAGAGGCAAGCATGAAGACCCCCAAGGCTAACTCAGAGTCCTCTGAGCCTGCACCAGCAAGTCAGTATTTGTTAAACCAGTTATACCACTGACCCAGAGCCCTTCCCACATATTCACAGACCTAGTTCTCCAGACCCTTGGTACCATCAGAAGGAAAGTTGCCCCTCTTTGTGGCAGCTCTGTTGGAGGGAAGTCACTCATCTCTCTGGACATAACCAAGGACTGCTTTAGCTACATCTTTGACAACTGACAGGAGCCTCTCTTCTATGCTCTCATCTCCCTGGGGTCACTCCCACCCACCACAGAGAATAGAGAAAAAGATTTTTCCCACCAGCCATGCCTCCAATGCCCAAAGATTAGCAACTTTCCTTGTCACACTTCTGATTACTCTTAGGAAGTGATGGGTCACCTTATACAAACCAAATAATAAGATTCAACCAAACCCAAAGATTTGGTTGAATAAAAGATTCAACCAAACCCAAAGACAACCACTGATAATTTTGTCTTCTTAAGGGTCTGAGGACAGAGACTATGCCTTCAATTTTGCTGTCCCTAGGGGATTCAGAGTGAGGCTGAACATTAATGAAGTGTCCACTAATGATGAAGGTCAATCAGTATCTCTGAAATGAAATTGTGAGTCCAGATGTCAGAGCTAGGAGGGTCTTTTCAATCCTGTTTTGAGTTTTCAAAATCTTTCTCAGCAGGAACTCTTGGTTTAAATGAGATCATATTTAAATAGCTGTGATGCTGCACAGCTACTGTTCTTGGAGTTGGAGTAGAGCCAGGAGTGCTGTCATTTTTGCCTTTCCATCACCTCACAGCATCTCTGAGGCAGCTCCAGGGAACTCCAGGGTCCAGAGAGCACAGTTTGAAAGCTATAGATGCATTCATCTGCCCCCATGACTTTATAGTAGAGGAACTGATGCTCAGAGAGGGTCTATGGCTTCCCTAGGATCACATAGTTAATGGAAATGCAGTTGGGACTAGTCCCTCACGTCCTAGCTCCCAGCACTTTTTTTCACATTCCACTGGCCCAGAATCACAGAACCATGATGTGGAAAGGGATAGAGGGTTCTCTAGGTCAACACCTCTGGGAAACAGGAATCCTTTTGGTAGACCCTCTCACAAAGAGGACAGGATCAGCTTGCATACACGCAGAAAGGGTTTGCTCACTACTTCCAAGGCAGTGGTAAGACTTATAATTTTTAGAATGCTCTGTTTTATGTGGAGCCTGAATATACCTTCCTATAACTTTTTGCACCACATTTCCAGGATTATTTTTTATTATGTGTATGAGAGAGCAGGAGTCCCATACCCTGGCTCGTTCCTAGGGAAGCTGGAAAGGGCGTGTGTGTGTGTGTGTGTGTGTGTGTGTGTGTGTGTGTGTGTGCACGTGCACGCGCACTCAGCTGGCTCTTCCTTGACAAGCCAAACTAATTTCCCTGGCTCTACTTCTAGGCCAGCGGTCAGAGGGTTTCCATGGGGCTGCTCACACCAGGGCCAGGACTTTAGTAGAGTAGCCAGATAGCAATCTAGGCAGAACCAGCCTGCCAGGTAAATTCAGGAGAGGGAGGGAGACAGATGATGAGAAGGCTCCAGCTCACTAGGCCTCGGCCACTTCTAGTCTCACTTTCCTATCTTCACCCCTCTTAAAAAGCATAGTAAGGCAGACACATCAGTCTTACGAAAGCAAAGAACATTGATGTAGAGGGTGGGAGGCCAACACCATGGACTGTGTAGGAAGAAGAACTTTGGGATCCTCCAGGGGCAGAGTTTAGCATCACTTATCAATCAGGGTTTTCTAAGCCCAAGGGTAGGCTGAATAGAGAGAGCCAGTTAAATCAAGGTGTAGAGATATAAGACTTACCCTTGAGATAATAATCCCAAGAACATGCAGCATCATGTTGTAGAAAGAATGTTATCTTGAAACTCTGAACACCTTTGTGCGAATCTTATTGCCATATGTACTTGGGCAATCTACTCAAACCTCTCTGAGGCTCAGATTCTACATTCATAAAGTGAATTTAATTATAGCCATCCTACCTACTGTAGACAGAGGGTAACGTAGTGGTTATGGGAGTGCATTTTAAGTTGTGACACAAGTGTTGGTTCCCCCCCCACTCCCACAGTACTGACACCAGCCTCACTCTGTGATAGGAATCAAGTGTGTAGTTGGCCTTCAGAGGTTATTGAAAATGGAAGGAATCATAAAGATTATATGTTCCATCTCCTCTCGTTGTACATATGAGAAACTGGGTTCTAGAGAGAGGCCGTCTCTGAGGTAATTGCTCACAACGATTGGGGTTGGGGTATATCCCCAAACTTGAGGCTGGCTTTGACCTAGAGCAGTTCCTTTCACTTTGTGACTTGAATTTCCAAATTGTCTCCCTCTCCCCAAACTATCAAGGAGACAGAGGTTCCCACATAACTTATATCTTAGGGTTAGAGCATCATGTCCAGAAATCTGTGAATAGGCAACATTGTCATGAGCAAGACCATATGTAGGGACCCCAGCAGGAACTAACTGATTAGATTATATATACTTCTGCAACGTTCTAAGTACTTGGCCTCCAGGGTAGTATGTTCTGAAGAGTACAGAAGAGAGAATGGTCCAACACATAATGATCTTCACTAATCTATCTGACCTTTACTCTGACCTGGGCCCAAAGTCCTGCCACTCGTCCCTGTGATACCTAGTATCCACCATCTTCATGCAACTCCTCTCTGTGGTCCTTCAGCTTCCAGGTGTGATTGTTTAAGGGGGACCCCCTAGGAAGCAGAGGGGCCTGACTGGAAGGAGAGAGGCCCAGGCCTATGCAGTTTGAAGGGGCTAGTCCACACTGCAAGTGTCCCAAGGTGATTGGAGCAACACGCATGTAATCCCTTTCTACTTTCTACTTTCCCTGGAGCTGAGTCTAGTTCTTTTGTAACAGCAGTAAGTAAGGAACAGAGGACCAGCCACATGTGGTCCCCAGGGCCTCTGTGGCTCCCAAATATAAACTGAGCCCCCTAAGACTTTTCCCTCAGAGGCAACTCTCCAATCAAATTCAGCCCGAGCTCAACCCAATCCCACCAAGCTCAACTCTCTCCATTTGCATTCATGAGAGCTTAGCTCCTTCTTTCAGACGGAAACCGCCCATTTTACCCAAGCCACGCCAATCCAACTCACCCTAATAGGAAGTAATGGTGTCTATCCAGCCAGTCGGCATTGTGTTTAGTTAAATAGGTTGTACCCTTTACAAAGGTCCTGGCCAAGAGCCTTAAGGGGGGCCGGGTCTGTATGGAGGGGTTGCCAAGCCCCTGTTGCCCCTGTGCGGGGGAAATGCTGCCCCTTAGCGGGTAGGGAAGGGGCAATAGGGGGTTAGTAACCCCTCCAGACACACTCATATACTCAACACATCCTATTCAGGCCCTCTATCTCTACGTAGTGTCTTGATGGGGTTGGGGACAGTCAGGTGTCTGCGTGTGGGAGGATCCATGGCTTACCTTATCTGGTGTTTCCAATTCGCCAAGCCCTTCACCTGCATTCTCTTCTTCGAATTTTTCACTGAACCTGAGGGGTTTAACCCATTTTACTGAATAGGGGATAGGGTCTCACTTGTGTAAGTTCTTACAGGGGGCTAGGGATGAGCTAGGAGCAGGACACATCCCTCCTGGCTCCCTTGCCTGTACAGACAGATGGCTCACTCCCTCCCCTGTCCTGGGTACAGAGAGCTTCTGTCAGTGTCTGTTGATGTTGTGGATTATAATTTTTATTTGTCTTGGGTGAGAGTAGCTGTGGGAAGTCAGCATCTCCAGGGAAGCCTTGTTAAATTTCCTTTCTCTTCTCTGTCCTTCTTCATACCTGCTCCATAGCTCCCTGGCTTTCTCTGGACTCTGGGCCCTGTGCCACAGTAGGTTGACTCTGAGCAAATCTCTTTCCTCTCTGGGACTCAGTTTCCTCATCTGTGAATGGGGTGGTACTAAAGGCTAAGTGGAATGACAGATGCTGGCACACAGCAGGTGCTCAATAAATGCTGGTTTATTAGAAGAGCCCAAGGCATTTCTGCAGGCAGCATGGGTGAGGCTGGGATAGGGGCAGTAGCTCCTCCCCTAGGAGGCAATTTTCCAATGCGTCTCCTAAGATCCACAATCATGTGGGAAATCAGCTGGAAATCAGCTCCGATCCTGCTGTTTCCTGGCCAGCTCACTGCCTGCTGCACAGCATCCTCCCACCTTACTGAGCCTGAGGCTCACCCTGTTCACCTTCTAGGTTCTAATAAGACCCGCCCTAAGTTAGCAAAAGCAGTGAGGTACCCATCCTCAGGGGCTATGACCTCCTACAGGGGGTATGTTATCTCTCAAGGTCCTACCTTAGGGCGCTCCTGTCTTCCTCTGATGAGTGGTCTTTGTCAGCTCTCTCTGGGACTTAGTTTCTTCATCTGTACAATGATGTACAGCTCTCAGATTTCACATGTCCCTGTTTCCTCTGGAACACCAGCAGACTACAGTTCAGATTCATTGGCTTTTCTCTTCAGCAGGGGGCTGGGCTGAATCAGCCCCATTGTCAGGTGAGTGAGCCCTACCCCACCCTCATCACTGCCAGCGTATGTTATGCTTGGTTCAGCCTCTTGGAGCCTCACTTCCTTCTCTGCAAAATGGGAATAACAGTGTACACTCTGCCTACCATGCAGAATCAAGCCACATAAGGTGAGTAAAGCTCATAGGAGACTGAAGTTTCAGTGAGAAAAAGCAGGTTATTAACCTGTATTGTTTGGGGGTAGCTGGTGGTTGAGAGCATTGGAGGTGGAACTGCGATGCCTGATTTCAAGATGGCTCTTCACTCCTCCTGGCTGGGTGCTTTAGCCAAACCGTTATTCATACAATAAACACTTATTGGGCACCTACTGTGCGTTAGGCCCTGCTCCATTTATTCAAGATGCAGTAATGAGCAAGACAGGCCCAGCCACCTTGGAGCTGCCCGTCCAGCACTGATTTGGTGCTGGAGCTGAATGGGGTGTGGGTCAGTGTGCAAGGGTGGGCTGGGGTGAGGTTTCAGGGATGCCTCCTTAGAAGACACCCCCACCTGAAGTCTCCACCCCGAGAACCAGGGAGTTAGGGCAGTCAGAAACCCTCTCCTCAAGCATTTCCAGCTGTGCTCTGCAGAGCCCAGGGGACGATGACTGTGGAAAGTGGGGGCAGAGCAAGGGGCTCTGGGCCTCTCACACCTACCTCAGCTTATGTATCTTGGATACTGGATTCTGCACACTCTTGTACTGAGTGAACTCTGTAGTCACAGGGTTTTGGAGGAGTCCAGCCCTCCTGGGTGTGCAGACAGGAAACTTGGGATCCAGAGGACTTGCCAAAGTCACCCCCAGCCCCAGCTGAGTGCTACTCCCACAGCGTTTTCTGGCTTCCAATGCCACCTCTGAGTCTGGCTCCAGGCCAGCCTGAGTATCCCAGACCCTAATGGACACCTCTCCCTGCATCCACACAGTGTCAATTGATTAATAGTGACATATTTGAGACGGTAGCACAAATTAATTTCTGAATCACGCCATTAGTGAGTAATTAATTTCTTTGCTCTGGGAAATGAAGATACCCCTGACGAGCATGTTATCTAAATCTATAAAAGAGGAGAAATGCTGAACAGGCGAATCCATTAATACAAACATTGATTTTTTTTTTCCTTCCATGTCTCCCTCTCTTGTGTGAGGACTCCTCCTCCCTTATCCCTTCCCTTTTTTTTTTTTTTTTTTGTGGTGGGGCACAGCATCTATTTTTTTCCGAAGAAGAGTGGGGGCCCTTGGAGAGGGAGAAGGCTGCCTCTCAATACCTTCAGCGGTAATCAAAAGATCATGTGTGCTCACTGTAGCCAAATAATGTTCTTATTGGATGCTGTTAAGGATACGGTTGCTGTGGAAACACAGGATCTCGACCCTCCAGGTTTGGATGCCAAATCTGGACCGTACATTTTTCTGTTGGCTGCTGGAGGCCTGGGGGTGCTGGGAGAAAAGAGGCAGCAAGCTCTGAAATGGTACTGTGGTTTTCCATCCAGGACCCTCCCTTCAGACTGTGGTCGCCTCCTTTAGAAAGTCCGCCAAGGTTCATACTTCTCCGTGTGTCACCCACTCATCCCCTACCTCCACCCCACCTCCTAGCCAGCACATTACCTAGCTGGCCTGTCTCTGGGTCCCTGACACCGGCCTCCTTCACACACTTCCTGGACTGTCTGGGGTTTGTTATTTCTGCTCTCATATTCTTATCTGTGTGACTTTAGGCAAATTACTTAGCCTTTCTGTGCTCCATTTGTTCATCTCTAAAAAGGGATACTGCTTATTCCATTTTTAGGCCGATTGTGAGAATTTTATGAAATAATGAATGTAAAGTGCTTAGCACAGTATATAACCTAGGGTGACTGCTGATCAATTAAAAGATATTATTACCATGCAAATAGAGGCCGAGGGTAAAACTGGAGTCAGATCTGATTTGGATCTGTGGCCTGCTCTGGCAGCTGTGTCCCTGGGCAAGTCATAATCGCTCTGACTCCTGGTTTGTTTTTTAAAAAGGGGATGATGCTGACTGTACGGGCAGGGTGACCATGCCTCTTGGTTTGTCAAGACTGTCCCTGTTTCACCTGTTGTCCTGGCATACTTGTTAACAGTACACAGAAAGCACACCTGTTACCCCCAAGGGGCCTGGGTGCTGGGCTCAGAGGGGGCCCCAGGCTACCTGTCCCCCACTATTGATGTTGTTGCAGCCCCAGCTGGTCTGAGTTGGGCCCAGAAGTGGCCTCATTAGTTCATATTCCAGGCCTGGGGGCGACCTCATGCAGGCCTCAGTTTTAAGGTCAGATTCAAAAGGATGAAATGCAAGACAAAGGCTGCTGGCCCCCTGCCTGGCTCCAAACCCCCTGGTGGGGTTTCTTGGCCCTTCTGACCCAGCTCAGCCCCAATTAGTGCGCTTAGAGAGGGGCCTGACAATGGCTTACAGGCCGTGGCTTCCTGAAGCTCCCTGCACACTTCACTGCATTCAGGTCCTGGTGTCAGCCCTGACCCAGCTGTGCTCAAGCCCTTTCCTGCCCCTCAGCTCATTAGTGCCTTTTGGACCAACAGCATTCAGATGTATGTGGCCTATGACAGTTTATCATCTAGCCACCTACAAACATGCTTCACCTTAAGGATGCATGAGGGACATGTGATGGTCAAAGAGCTGCATGCCACTTAGTCTCCTTATCTGTAAAATGGGTAAAATCCTCCCTACCTGGCTGTCGTTAGTCAAACTTAAGAATGTGGAAGAAAGGACTCTGTAAACCTAGTTCCATGCGTGCCCTGTGAGGTGGGTCCCACTGAGTGATTCCCACAGCAGATGCCGGTGAAGCCAGACCTGAATCTGGCTGGTTTCTTTTTAGATGCTTGGCTTCTGTGATGATGATAAAGTTGTCTACAGGAATAACAAAACTCCACCCAGTCATTTGTGTGGGCAGAGAGATCACTCTCAGTGGGCAAAGAAGCCTAAATTGTTGTCCTGGCCCTGGGAGACTGTGGTCGAAGTGCCTCAGGTTCCCTATCTGTCAGAGGCATACTGACGCCAACTCTGCCTCTCTCAGGTTCCTGTGAGTGGCTGGACAAAGGATGAGATTGCATGCCTAGCCGGGACAAGCAAGGAACACAATCAAGTATTCCTGGGTTTAAAGCCAGTTTTGCTATTTCCTGGTGCCAGAGACCTGGCCAAGTCACTTTACCCTCTGCACCTCGGTTTCCTCTTTGGCTAAATGGCACCATAATATTGATCCTATAGGCTGTGAGGATTAGCAGCAAAGTGTATAAAGTGCTTGGCTCATAGTAAAACTTGAAAAGTATAGCTACTGCTATTGGTATTGTTTTTCACACTGACAAGGTTAAAACGTTACCTAAATGAGGGACATCATTTTTATTTTCATACAAGAGCCACAAATCTCTGGGGTGATTTGCATTTGGTGCCCTGGATTGGAAGCACAGAACTCTGGGTCCTAAACCTGCCCTTGGCCTTTAAGTACCCCATCATGTCCTGCCTTCCTGGTGCCAGCTGTGGGGAAGGGGCTGGAGTTCAAGGTGATGAGGCTGTGGAGAAAGGAGGGAGAGGAGCACATGGTCGTCCCTTGGCTTCATGTTCTCTTTCACCCACCTGAGAATAGTTTTCCCTAAGACACTGGCCCCAAATCTAGGATTAATTAGATGAGCTGGGGATGTCGCTACCACAAGTCAGTGATTACTTTCTTTGTTGCTACCAGCTGGAACTAAGTTTCAGTTTCTGGGGACAGTCATTCTCCAGGGATTCTTGAGGTCCTGAGAATTTTCCCAGGGGACACATTCAGCTCTCAGCTGTCAGCCCTGAGAGTCCTTGGGCCATCACGAGTCCCCTCCCCACGGGCCCAGGATGAGACAGAAGTAGGCAGGGGCAGAATGGAGCCTGTGATCTGTCATCCACCTGAAGTGTGAGTGCAGGCACTGGGACTAACTGGGGCGGGGGCTGGTTGAGAGGGGCCACAGAGTAGAAAATCTCAATGACTGCTTCTCTTCTCCACTGCCACCCCCTCCCTGGGAAAGCAAAGAGTAAAGAGTATCCTAAACTCAAGTAATCTGACTGCATTCTAAAACAAAGTCTAACACATTTTAAAGGACTCCAGCAAGTTGAACCCTCTCCAACGTGAAATTCACAACACCCAGCATTCAATTAAAAAAAAAATTACTTGACATGCATTGAGAACGTTCTCAAATAATTTTTAAGGACAGTATTATCCTGATACCAAAACAGATAAATGCATTAAAATATTCAAAAGAGTCTATGGCCATGCCACCCTGAACACGCCGGATCCTGTCTGATCTCAGAAGCTAAGCAGGGTCAGGTGTGGTTAGTACTTGGATGGGAGACCACCTAGGAAGACCAGGTGCTGTAGGCGTAAAATAAATAAATAAATGAATAAATAAAGGGTTGTAAGCTGACAAGGTCCTAGCAATCTGTGAGGTCAACCAAGGGTTGCCTCACCTAAATAAATAAATAAGTAAATAAATAAAATATCCGAAAGATTCAGACGAATATCCCTTATGAATATAGATGCAAAATTCCTTAACAGAATTTTAGCAAATTTGTTTTAAAAATATATTGAACAGTTACTACATCATGAACAAGTGAGGCTTATTCTAAAAATGCAGGATTGGTTTAACACTTGAAAATTAATTAATGTAATTCACCAGATCAAGGACTAAATTTAAAAAACCACATGATCATCTCAATAGATACAGAAAAAGCATATGACAAAATTTAACATTTTGCTATGATAAAAACTCTTAGAAACCTAGGAATAGAATTTCCTCAAGCTGATAAAGAGCTAATATCATAATTACTGGTAGAGACTGAATGCTCTCCCCATACGATCAGGACAAGGCAATAATATCCAATCATATCACTTCTTTTCAACATTGTATTAGAAGACTTAGCCAGGGAAATAAGACAAGAAAAAGAAGTAAAAGCACCCAGGTTAGAAAGGAAAAAAAGTCTTTGTTTGAAGATGACATAATTGTCTGCACACAAAATCCCAACAGAATGTACCAAAAAGATAATAGAACTAACATGAATTTAGCAAGGTTGCAGCATGAGTCAATATATATAAATCAATAGTGTTTCTTTGTATTAACAATGAACAATTGGAAATTATAATTAAAAAAATCCATTTACAATAGCATAAAATCATAAAATATTTGGAAATTAATCTAACAAAATATATGCAATATTTATATGCTAGAAACTATAAAATTGATGAGAAAAATCAAATAAGACCTGAATAAATAGATATAATATGTTCATGGATCATAAGACTCAATATTGTTAAGAGGTTACTTCTCCCACAATAATCTATAGATTTAATGAAATCCTAAGGAAAAGTGTAGCATACTTTCTTATAAATATTGACAGGCTGATTCTTAACTGTATGTGGAAGTACAAAGAAGTTAGAATAGCCAAAACTATCTTGAAAAAGAACAAAGTTGAATGACTCACTCTAGCATTTTCAATACTTACCAAATAACTACCACAATCAAGACTTATAAATGAATGAAACAAAATAGAGAGATCAGAATTAGACTGACATATATGTTAAAATGAACTTTTTTTTTTTTTTTAGCAGTTTTAGGTTCACAGAAAAATTGAGTGGAAGGTAGATTTTCTATATACATACCCTCTGCCCTCACACATGCATAGCCGGCCTCCCCCATTATCAACATCTCCAATCAAAGTGGCACATTTGTTATAATCGATGAACCTACATTAACGTGTCATCAGCCAAAGTCTATAGTTTACACTATGGACCACTCTTGGTATTGTATATTCTATAGGTTTGGACAAATTTATAATGACATGTATCCATCATTATAGTATCATACAGAATAGTTTCACTGCCCTGAAAAAATCCTCTGTGCTCCACCTATTCATCCCTCCTCCCCACTGCTAGCCCCTGGAAGCTACTCATCTTTTTACTGTCTCTGTAGTTTTGTATTTTCCAAAATGTCATATAGTTGGAATCATAGGGTATATGGCCTTTCCATATTGATTTACATGCATTTATGTTTTCTTCATGTCTTTTCATAACTTAATAGCTTATTTTTATTTAGCACTGAATAATATTCCATTGTCTGGATGTAGTACAGTTTATTTATCTACAAATCTATTAAGGGACATCTTGGTTGCTTCCAAGTTTTGGCAATTATGAATAAAACTGCTCTACACATCTGTGTGCAGGTTTTTGTGTCGACATAAGTTTTCAACTCCTTTGGGTAAATATCAAGGAGTATGACTGCTGGATCGTATGGTAAGAGTATATTTAGTTTTGTAAGAAATCACCAAACTGTCTTCCAGAGAGGCTTACCATTTTGCATGCCCACTGGCAATGAATGGGAGTTCCTGTTTTTCCATACCAGCTTTGGTATAGTCAGTGTTCTAGATTTTGGCTATTCTAATAAATGCGTAATGGTATCTCATAGTTGTTTTAATTCGAATTTGATGCATGTGATGTTATATGATGAGTATCTTCATATATCTTCTGTTATATGGGCAGTATCTTCTCCTATGTTTATTTGCCACCTGTATATCTTCTTTGATGAAATGTCTGAGTCATTGGCCCATTTTTAAAATCTAGTTGTTTGTTTCATATTACTGGGTTTTAAGTTCTTGGTGTATTTGGATAACAGTCCTTTAGCAGATGTATCTTTCTCCCAATCTGTGGATTTTTTCCTCCTCATTCTCTTGACATTGTCTTTTATAGAGCAGAAGCTTTAAATTTTAATCAAGTCCAGTGTTATCAATTCTTTCTTTCATGGATAATGCCAATTGATATTGATGAAAGTGCCAGGTAATTCAATGGAGAAAAGGGTCTTTGGCAGAATGTCAGGGAAGCAGAATTCCCACAGAATCATGTGTCTCCTGAGGGACTTAGTTTCTTTATCTTTAAAATGGCCATCTCTATCATGGGTCTCTGGCCCTAACCTGGGACTGATCTATTCTCCACCTCTCTCTCCCCCAGAAGTCCTCTCTTCCACCTTATTCACTGCTAGATTGAAGGCAAAGGAGGAGTGTGGAGTGGGGAAGAATCTCTCCTAATCTGAGCCAGCCTCTGTTTCTCAGTGTCTGGGGTACAAACCTGAGGCTGACAGTAGGAGGCAGTGACGGGGCCTGGCATATGGCATTGACTGGTGACTATGATTAGGTCATTAGATCATAACTGCAGAGGCACTAACACTGGTTGCTTTTTTACAAGACTGGCACAAGAAGAAGGACTCTCAAGGGGTGGGGGCCATAGAGGTATTCTGACTGATAACATGCCAGACAATCCTCTACTTGATTACCTCTGTGGATAGGGAGCTCATTCTCTCTTGAAGCAGCCTGTTCCAGGTGAGATATATTCAATGGGTAAATAGGTATTCCTCACTGTGCCTGTCAGGGTTCCAACAGGAAGCATATATCCCTTGAGGAGAGTTTAATAAAAGGACTATTTGCAAGGGTATAGCAGGCTGTATGTACACTCAATAAACAGGGAGTGTTTGAGTTTGTGTCACCAAGAATGCCAGACTGAGAGATCAAGGTTCTTGTAGATAATGGGCAGCCACAAGAGGTTTCCAAGTGAGGAAATGCTACAATTAAGCTTGCGTTTTAAAAAGATCATTGTTAATGGCACAAAGGAGATCCTCTTGGGAAGCAGAAGTGGGGAGTAGACAAGGTGAGGCAGGAGGCAAAGAGACGGTTAGTGGGCTGTTCAGTAGTTCAGGTGAGAGATGCTGAAGGAAGGACTATGGCTTGCAATGGTGTGAGGGAGAGGCAGGAAATGGATAGTGAGAGCTTTTAGCGGTTTCTGGAGGAGTTTAGTGAGAGTCTTTATGGGGGAGGGGTCATCTTGGAGAGCAGGAGGGTGGGACTGCAGCAAGTAGGAAGCGGGCTGGACCCATACCGAAATGTAAGTTGGGAGAGCGAAGTAGACTTTCTGGAGGGCAAGCCGGAACACCATGCAATATGTTCTCATCTATGCCTTTTTTCTTTTGTCCAGCATTATGTCTGTAAGACTCGTAATGTGTGTGGCAGTAGTTCACTCTTTTTCACTGCTATATAGTGTTCCACACTGTATCAAGTCTTCTGTTCATGGACATGTAACTTGTTTCCAGTTTTTAGCTGTTGTTGCTCAGAACATACTATCATCGAATTTAGAGACCATATGCCTTCATTTCTGCTGGGTGTGTACTTATGAGTGACATTGCTGGGTTTGGGGATCGTTTAGTACAATTTTGATCCAACAAATAGTTGTTGAGTCCTTTTGGTGTGTGAGTTCCTGAATAAGACTCCCTTGACTGAAGAAAACTTATCTCTCAAGGAGCTCCAAGCCTGGGGTGTGTGCATGTGCATGCGTGCGTGCGTGCGTTTGCGTGCGTGCGTGCGTGTGGTGTGTGTGTGTGTGTGTGTGTGTTGGGAGGTAGAGTTGGGAGCAGATACATTCAACAAAAATCAGGTTGAAATGGAGGTGCCGACAGAAAGGAAGGAACAAGGGCTCTGGGCGGGGCGGAGTCACAGTGCAGGGACAGCTTGTCTGTGTGGGGATCTGTGTGGGGAAAATGAGCAAGTCTGGAGGAAGCGGCATTTGAAGGGCTTGGGAAAGAGCTGAGTCCACAGAGATGGAAGGTAGAGCTTCCAGGCAGGGGACTTGCAGGCAGGTTAAGCAGAGAAAATTTGGGAAAAAGTGAGTGTTCCTTTCTGGCTGGAGAGCTGGGTCTGGGTGGGCAGTGGTGATTAAGGTTTGACCACTGACTATGAAGGCTTTGAGCACAGGCCCAGGAGTGTGGACCTTTGTCCCTGGGACCCTGAGAAACCACTGAAGTCCTTGGCCAGGGGCAGCCTGTAGGGGAAGGATTGTAGAGGATAAATGTGTGGAGACTGTTGGATTCAGAGAGTGGCATCAACAAAGTCTGAATTAGGGAATGGTGGGGTGGGGGACAAGAGTGACCAGAGGGCCGCCCATAGATAGAACTTGGACCTCGTAGGAAAGCCTGCAGGAAGGAGAAGTCCTGGATGGGGATGGGAGCCCCTCCATCCAAATCTCCTTCTTCAGAGCCCCTTCTCTGTAGGGAGACATGGGAGCCTGTAGCACTGAATGGCCCCAGGACCCTGAGCAGAGGAGCAGGACCCAGGCTGCCCCTCTACCCCTCTTGCAGTTTCCACAGGGTAGAAGGTAGACGGTGGGAAGCATTCAGCTTCCCTCTGATGTCCCATTCAGCATTCAGTCTGGGATCTCTTTTATTGTCACCCCTTTTCTGAGAGGAAGCAAGCCCTCCAGGCCTGAGGTGGGTAGACTGAAGTAGAAAGCTTGAGGTAAGGGTCTGAGGAATTTGTCAGGAATTGGGAGACTGGGTCTCAGTCCCCACCTTCCCTCATGCTCAGGGCTTCTTCCAGATGGAAAAAGAGAAGCAAGTGGGAAGAGAGCAGAGAGATGGGCTCCCCTCCTCTGAGACAGCTTGGTGAAGGCCCCGCCCCTCTCTCCACCCTGAGGCCTGAGATCTCCCAGCAGGCAGCACGATCTTTGTTTCCACGAGAACCCAGGCTCCTGGAGATGCCACTTCCGGATAAACTGGGAGAGGGGAGCTGTGGGGCAGCTTGCTTTCAGGATCAGGAGGCCAGACCCCAGTCCCAGCTTCTACTCCCCCTTTCTGGGTGATCCTGGGGCAGACCCTCCCTCTCTCTCCGGAGCCTCAGGTCTCCATTTACAGGGCAGCACTAGCCTATGCCTGAGGCTTGGCCTCTGCAGTTCCCTACCCTGGGCCTCCCTTGCAGGACGGGCTGTGGAATGATTAAAGGGATGATAGATGGGAGAAGCTCTGGGGAGCCCAGAGCACCAGACAAGTGAAAGGGAATTACCAGTCAACCCCCTATTGAGCACGTGATCCAGCAGCCTCACGATTTATTATAGGCATTATTATTAATGACATTAATAATGATGCCGACAACACCATCCGCTGCTCGTACCAGGCTTTTGTTTTCATTTAAAACACATTCCCCCATGATCCTCATCCCTCTTATGAGTACAAGATTTTATACCTGATGTGAAGTGGGTAAACTGAGGCAGAGGGCTGCTGTGTGACTGATTAGCCAAAGTCAGTGAGCAAGTCAGCTTTGCCAGTTCCTAACCGGAGATTTATACCCCTAGATCAGGCTGTCCCTTCCCGCTCCCTCTCATGTGCTTCTTGGCCCTGTAGCCCTTTCCTGTGTGTCCTGGACTTAACATACTGAGCCCTGGACTGGTGCTGACAGGCTTGAGTCAAAGCTACCTTCTCTACCTGCTGGCTGTGTGGCCTTGGACAAGTTGTGCTTCCCCTCTGTCCCCCTCCCCAAGCCTCAGTTTCCCTATCTGCCACATTGGGGCACCTGATCTTCTCAGTGTCATAGTGAGGGTTAAGGACCTTGGTGGAAGTACCAGCTTGGGGTCTGGACATTGTCCTGGGTGCTAAGCTGCACCCAGTGAACCCCTCAGGCCAGCACTCAGCCAGCAGGGTGGAGGGCTATTTTCTCACTCAGACTGGGCTGGAAAGTCACCTGTGGTTTCCAGGACCAGTTTTCCAAAAGCTGCCCTTTGTGTGTGCAAGCAAGAGAAGCGTGTGTGTGTGTGTGTGTGTGTGTGTGTGTGTGTGTGTGTGATGTGTCTGGCCGAAGCCAGTGGTGAAGTCTCATTCTACCTGAAATAACCCCAGGTGACAGCAGTATGACAGGTAGCCCACGTTAGGGGCCTGCGCCCCCCGCACCACCCCATTCCCCAGTGGTGAATGGACAGCGATGAGTAAAGCAAAAGCTGACCCTCTCCTCTGCAGCCTCCCTGGTCCCCAGCCCACATGCTGAACTCCTTGGGGCTCCAGGGAGGAGTCGTGCCCCTATGGTTGGCACCTGAGCAGGACTCAACCCCCTGACTGCCCACCTGAGCAAGTGAGAATCACAGAATTTAGCTCCTGGCCGCTACTTTCCTGATCACATTTCCTCCCACCCCTTCTCCACCCTGAGCTCTGCTGGCTGGGGCATCTATCCCCACCCACAGCCTTTCAGTGTCTGCCTCTCCATATGGCCCTGCAGGCCCATCGACAAATCCGCTTCCTCTTTCCCTTTTGTAGGTTTGTTCAGCAGCCACTCCCCTCCTGCCACTTGGCCTTTTATATGATTTTCCCTTGCCTAAAATGCCTTTCCCCCTCCCCAAATTTCAGCCATTTCCCCCTGATTTATATCTCATCACAACATCTCTTCTGGAAAACGTTCCCATTTTATGTCCAGATAATCTCGTGTTTCTGTAAGGCCTTCATCCAAATTTGTGCACACCTATTTCTTGGTTTAGGATCATTTCTTTAGTGCCCGGCACATTCTAGAGTGTTGCCACAATGAGAGCTCACTCCCTCCGCTCACTATGGAATGTCAGCATCTAGCACAGTGCCTCCCACAAAGTCACGACTCATTGGGCACACTGCAAGGATTCAACGAACGAAAGTGGCATATGTTACCACTCCTGCTCTTCTGCTTGGAAATCGAGGCATAATGAGGGGATATCACTTGGCCAAAGTCTCACTTATCAGAACCAGAAAATCACAGTGTTAGGGGCTGCCACCTGGGTCTACCCACTACCTGGAGGCAGGGTCCCTACTCACAGGCACCAACCCCTGCTTATGCTCCCGAAGACAAGAGTTTTACTCCCTTACAGGGCAGTGGGGGAAGCTGCTGGAGGATCTGATGTTCCTATATCAGTCTGTAGACCTGACGTCCCCAAAGCCTCTCCTGTCCTGTTGCTGGCTTATGGGGATTTTCTGTTCAGGAAAACTGTGCAGCGGGCATTCTGGCTGGCCCCGGCCTGGCCAAGATTCCACGTGTTCATCTCCAAGCTCAGCATAGCAGAGGGTGCTAAGACCTGCCCAGACTCATTCTCTTTCTCATGTTCTCTTCATAATCCCTATGTATCACTCAGGGGTAGTTCAGGCCCCACCTCCTCCACGAAGTCCACGGGTCTGCTCTCTCCTCTGCCCTGAGCAATCCGGGGCTCTTCCTGTGCCTTCTGAGAAGGAGGGAAGCAGAAAGAAATGTAAGGACCAGCTTATCTAACCTCTCACTTGATACATGCATTTACAATTACCTGCTGATTTGGGACAGGTAATTGTCCCAAATTGCAATTTTAAATTTTGTGGTTTTTTAAATTGGATTTTGTTTGTTTTTCCCATCTTTGAGATGAGTGGAAAACGAACCACCTCAGGAAATGTGGTAACAGATATTAAAAACCTTTTTTAAAAGAATGCATGCATATGGGTCTAAGGATGCAATCTGAAATGGGTCAAAATTGATGTAGAAGGATGCTCATTACAACCTTGTTTATGAGGGCAAAAACTGGAAATAGCTTAAAGGTCCAACACAGAGATTGGTTAAATAAATTATGGTGCATTCATGTGATGGAATACCATACAGCCATTAAAAATGATGGCCCAGTAAAAGAATATTTAACAACCTGGGAAAATGTTTACAAGATACTGTGAAGGAAAAAAAAAAAAGCAGGTTGCAAAGCAGCATGCTCCATATGACTCTGACTTTGCTAAAACAATTATTAAAAAAAGAAAGCCCAGGGTCCCTGAGGTTATTTATGGTATTGTTTCATGGTCTCCAAGACACCAGCCTCATTAATGCCTGTTACAGTGTGGCCCAGCGGAAAGCATGGGAATTTAATGTCTGAAGGCCTATTCTAAGTCTAGTTAGTGCCGCTTCTTGACTGGGCAGACTTGGAGCTGTGAGCCTCACTTTTCCTCATCCATAAAATGGGGATACAAAGCCTTCATTGGAATGGTGTAGAAAGGATTTCAAAGATAATACGTGAAAAGCCTTGGTAAACCATACTGAGTGATATAGATATTGAAAATAATGGGTACGTTATTCTCTATTTAAACTGAGGACTCCATGATGGCCATATGAGGTAACATGCCTCCCTGTCATTGTGTCTTACACACTGATGTGCAGGAATGTGGGTGGATCGCCCGCTGGAGCCTCAGGCCTGCCCCTCTACTCTTCCTGGGCACCTCTGCTTACGCTCGGGCCAGGCTTGGCATCTCCTGTGGAAGAGAGAATGCAGCTCTGGGTGATGCCGTGTACTGGGAGTTGTTTGGGGTGTTCCTGACACCCCTACTTCCCTAGCCTCTGGTGGACCCAGGGCTTCACCACTGTCTAGTACAGAGGGCACAGAAGGGGTGGCTCCAAGGCCAAGGCCCAGCCAGAGATCACAGCCCTCAGCACCCAGGACCACTTTAACTCCCTTCTCAACCCTTTGGGCTGTGGGCAGTGGAATTTTCCTGGGCCACAAGGATACCTGCCTGCCACCTGTGGTGCCTTGGGCCAGGCCCAGGCTGGGCTGTGCTGTCCTGCCTGCTGCAGAGCAGGATGCCACCACACTTCCCATCTGAGAGAGGGGATGTGACCAGTCCTGAATCATGCTGTGACCGATTTAGTACCAGACCCCAGGCCTGGCTCTTTTTTCTGGCCCTGCCCCGCTAGGCTCTCAGCCAGGGAGGGGCTTTTGGGAACTCAGTCAGAAACTCAGGTTTCTTGTAGGCACTCAGAGGGCAGACCTTGTGCACTGAGATTTTCTTTACTTGACTTAGCCAAAAGGCCAAGAAACAATGAGAGATTTTCTTTCTAGTATTCATTTTTTATCTCACGTAGTTTATATGCCCTACTATGTGCTGGCTTCATTGTAGAAGCTAGAATTGTTTTGTTTTGCTTTTTGGTAGGAAGATGAAAAAATAAGATCTTTCAGGTGCATGGGAAGAAATGTGGTGAAAGATGCTGTAGAAGGTGCTGCTGGCCCCTGCCCAGGGCCCCTTTCGTAAAGATGCGTCCCCTCCCCAGCTGCTGTCCTGACACCAGCGCTTACACTTCCAGAGCTTTTCGTGGGCAGTCAGAGCTGCTGCTGATGCCCCTCCTCCTCCCAGTGCCTCTTTCCAGGGACTTTTCCATGGGGGAACAGAACCCTGGCTCCTGGCTCAGGCATGACAACTTTGCCGTGCGATGATTTACTCTCCAGAGTCTACAGTCAATTCAGGCCAGCTCTTCCCCAAGACCCCTTCCTCCCCTTCCTATCCCATCCCACCCGCTTCCTAACCTTGTGCCCCTTGAATCCCTGCCCTAGACTCTGCTTGGCAGGAAGCTGACGGGAGACAGAAGGGGACCAGGACGTGCTGTATCTAAATATATCTAAATATAACTTGCATAAACATTGCCCGTGGAAGCTCTGTGCTTAAATAGAATAGTCTCCAAGCATATTGTTTTTGGAGAGAAAAAAATAACTTGCATGTATTTCAAAGCCTAGTAAAGATTGGATTGGAAGTGAAACCTAGAAATTCTCTGGTTGAATAAACCCAGCCAGAGCTAATGTACGTTCAGCAGGTGCTTAGCGTGGGGAGGACGGGGTCTGAAGGTGTGTGTGCTGCACACAGAGAGAACACTAACCAAACTCTGGCATGGTGGGTCCAGGTGGCACCTATTGGACTCCAGCCTGTGGGACAGGGAGTGCTGGCCAAGCCTGTGCTCAGTCTCTGGTTGCCCCTCATCCGCCAGAACCCAAGGGGCTCCTCCCAGATCTTGTTCCTAGAACCCACAGGGAATCTCCCAGTCACAGGGAATGGCTGATGGTTCAGGCATTTCCAAGTGGAATTCAGTTGGCCTGGTCACTTCATATCGCCTTTCAAATTTTAGCCCCTTCCAGGAAGACTTTAGGGAGCGCTCCCTTTTCTAAGCATCTCCCACCCTGTCAGCAGGCTTACAGTCATGGCTCAGTTATGAGCAGCTGAGAACAGGGGTGCCTAGAGGACAGGAATCTTTTTGGACCCACTGTATGCATAGGAGGAGCACACAGTAGAAAGTAGATACTAGAAAAATATACACCTGCAGGGTGGGAAGACTTGGACCATTCCCTGAACTTCTATTCACCTTTCAGGTCACATTTGTAAATTTCACCCCCCCATCAGTCATCATCCTGTGACAACATGTTCAGCATCTGCTGTTCTGAGGGCTGAAACGCTGTTGGTCTTGTTCGCTGCTCTATCCTGGTGCCCAATACACAGTCCGGCACATAGAAGTTTCTCACATAAGCCTGGACAGGGCTAATGCACATTTATGGCTCATGGAATGAAAAGTTTCTTCAGAAGTGGCCCACACTGCGTTAATGGTAGACACTGCACGCAGGCAGGTTCCGTGTCTTCCTTACATTTGCAGCAGGCCAACAATGGGTAGTAAGAAGAGGCTTACAAAGCATAGCCAAGATTCTAGGGTAGCAAGGGACAGATGCTCCCTTGGGTTGCCCTAAGGAATGAGGTTTATTTGAGGATATCTGTGGCCGTGAGGGAGGCCAGGATTCTAACTGAATAAGCCCAATAACACCAGCTCTCACCGTAATTGCTTACTGTGTATCAGGCACTGGGCTAAGTATTTGATACACATTATTTCACATTTATTTGCAAATAGTAAGAGGAAGCATGATTAATGCTCACACCCAGCCCCTTACCAGTCGCCCCTTTTGGGGCATCAACCCATCCTTATTGTGTCGAGTCTCGGGAGAAGGGTAATTTCAGGCACTCACTGTCAGCCCCTGAGGGGTAGCTCTTTCCTCTTCCACCCTAGGTGGGGGCCATGCTGATCCCACTTCGGACCCCCAGTGGGTGCAGCTGGAAAGAGTGGGGAGTCATCAGCGCAGTGATGGGAGCCTTTCAGAGCTGGATTTCAGCAGGAAGCATAGAGCACACTTCAGGAGCTATTTGAGGAGAGTTTAGCAGGAGTAGTTTATCAGTGTATAAACAGGGTTAAGGAAAGCCAACTAGGTGATTAGTACCTGACACACCAACAATGGAAGCTGTCCCTACTGAAGCCTGAGGGGCAAGAGCTCAAGCACCTGTTGAGAGGCGTTATAGGAGCGGTGGCCCAGGGTGTTTACCACCTTGGTAGAGGCACAGGCCCCAGGGCCATGTGCCCTCCCCTCTCTCACCCACTGTCCTCTGACCTTCTGGTGAGTGAGTAGACACTACCCAGTATGAGGTCATCACTGTTTGCTGGTTCCTGTTTCTTGTATCCCTTGGAAATCTGTTCCCAAGCCTGGACTCTGGCCTCCTATTGATGCTCTAAGTTCCCCTGTAGCCTTCTAAGAAATCCTGTTTTGTTTAAGTCGTCTATAGGTGGTTCTGTTACTTATGTAGGGGAGGAAGAAATTTTTCTCTACTCTCAAGTTTTGTTTGTTTGTTTTTTGTTTTTTGTTTTTGTTTTTGCTGGTCTAATAATCAACAAACAAGAGACAGATTATCAAGATAAAATGACCAAATTTAATGATGCACATATGTTGGGAACCCTGCATACACATGAGAGCCAGAGACCCCACATACATGAAAGGTTCAAAGGCAGAAACGAAAATGGGTACATGTGACATTCTGAGTTAAGGATCACTTTGGAGCTTCAAAGGGGAAGAAGGTCATAGGGTGATAAGAAGAACAGATGTTCAGAAATTAGAATTTTGCTCTGCCCTATAGATAGGTCAAAAAATGTTATTTCTGATAATCTCTTATTAGAAGCAAGCCCCCTAATTCAATTCTATGTAGTTAAGTGGGGGGCGGAATTTCTCTTAAGCCCTCAGAGTTTTGTCTGCCTTTGGCTCAAAACAACCCATATACCACAGAGGCACGTCTTGGGGTGACTCATTCTGAATCCTTACACTTACAACTACAACCTCAAAAGGCATAATGCTATTATGATTCCCTTTCAACAGTTGAGGAAACTGAGGCTCCACAGAGTTTCGGCTTGTTCGAGGTCAGAATACACAGTCAGGAAGTGGCCTGCACAACCCGGGGTTTGAAGACTGGCCTGTCTGTGCTTAGCCGTGAACTGCAGGGTAGCTGGCCTCACCCAGATCTAGGCGTCGGGATCCCAGGCATTGGACCAGCTGGGTTATCTCCTCAGTCCCTCAGCAGGAATTTGAGGGTCATGACTCGGCCGTAGTAGCCCCGTGTTTGCCTTTCTCCATGTCTGATTGACTCTACCCCCCCTTTTTTTCTTTTGCAAACTGACTGCTTGATCCAATTGTGAGTCGGCAGCTGGGGAGAAGAATCATTGATACAAAATATACTGTTTCTCCTTATGAAACAGGCAGGAGCTGGGGTGGAGCAGGCTACTTGGGCAGTTTAGACAGGATGCACAGAGACCTCACAGGGGTGGGGAGGGGGAGCGAAAGCTGGACATTACCATGAAGTGGAGGCAGGTGGATACAGGAGTTGGGAGGAGATGCGTGAGGGTGGAAAGCCCAAGGCTCAGAGAGCAAGGATGCTCCTCACAGACCTGCCTGTCTCACCTCCAGGCTCAGACAGGACCGCCAGCTGTGCCCTCCTTGCCGTGGCATCCCCCAATCTCATTCAGTCTCCCAGTCTCCCCTTCTGGCCCTAACACCCCCATCAATCACTGGGTAAAAGTCCCTGGCTTTCTTTCAGAAGCAATAGGCGCTTTGTGGGAAACTACCTAAAGTTATAATCCAATTACACAATAATTATGTTGGGATGGCTCTGTAACTACAGCATTAATTAACTTTGATGGCTCCCATAAATTATATGGGAGATTGATGGTGGGGAGAGAGTGGGTGCTGTCCAGCGGGTGGGAAGGTGGGCTGAGAAGCCCTTTGTAGCCCTGACGTCAGGAGGCCCTTGAAGGATGATGGGAGAGGGAAGAAGTAGCCCCAGCCTACTCCACCCAATGAAAATGCTAGGGTTGGGTGCCATCTTCAAGGTCAGCCACCCCAAAATTGCTACCTCTATGCTGTGCTTAATTCAACACACTGGGATTTGAATAGCTCACATACACAAAAGCCACTATTTGTAAGGCAGCACCACACGGCACAGGGACAAGCATGGACTTTGGGACTCTGGCCAAGGTGCTTGGCTTTCCTGAACTTCAGCCTCATCATCTGGAGAGGGGCAGGAGCATCTGCTTCCTATGATGCTGTGAGGCAGAGATGTGATGTGGACATACAGCCTCTAGCCCAGTGCCGGCCAGTAGGAATATGATGTGCACCTCCAATGTGAGCCACCTACATAATTTTATATTTTCCAGTGGCCACATTAAAGAAGTAAAAAGAAACTAATTTTAATAATATGTTTTATTAAGTTTAGTATATTCAAATTGTTATTTCAAAATATAATCAATAGAAAGTATTAATGAGATGTTTTACATGCTTTTTAAAAAATACTAAGTTTCGAAATCTGGTGTGTAATTTATAATTCACTAATTTATACTAATAATCACGTGCTCGGTAGCTGTACAGAGCTGGTGGCTGCCGTCCTGGGTTTGAAGATGAGCATGTGTTTAGCAAGTAGTTGATGCTCAGCACATGTCCATGCTCTTTTCTCATTGCCGAAGCCTGCAAAGTCTGTCCTCCCCTTACCCTTCCTCTTCTCTGTAAAAATCTTTCACATCGGTGTGAGGGGGGTGTCGCCCAAGTCTCCTGGAGCCTCAGAGTCTTTTTGGTTGAGCACATCCAAACCATCAAGTCCTGTCTTCCAGCTTTCGAAACACATCCTGAATCCCACCACTTTTCACCGCCGCCACCTCCGTGATCCAGGCCATCACTTTCTCTCCCTGCGACAGCCTCCTGATGGGTCCCCCTCCTGCTATCCATTTTCCACCCAGCATAAATAAGAGCAGCAGTCGGATGGCGTTGTAGACTTTTCTCTTAGTGTAGGTTGCTCCCAAAGCAGAGGCTGTGACAGGGGCTTGGAGCAGGGAGTTGAGCTGGTAGGCGATGCCAGGAAGCGTCCTTGGAGTCTGGAGAGGAGAAGGGGAGGAGAGAACACGGTACCGAGGGTGCTGCTGCAAGCCACAGGGGCTCTATTCTGCTGGGTCTTCCAAGAAACATGCAGAATTCCTCCTAGGATTGTCCCCCAAAAGGATGGGACCTTGGCACTTTTATCCACTGGCTCTGTCTTCCTTGGTTGGAGGTTGCTCCAGAGGAGTCAGTTCCCTTACTCTTTTGGGCTCAGCTCACGTGAAGGTACAGGGGAGGCCCCTCGTGTCAGAGGGCCCGGTCTGGAATGGGGAGGGGTGAGCCATGTGTGCTTGAGGGGGCCCTGCCAGCAGAAGACCCTGTCAGCAGGAGGCCCACCCGCTGCAGCCGAAAATGAAGGTGGGCCAGTGACTGCAATGGAGGGAGTGGGCAGTGTCTGTCATTCCTTTTCTAATTGTTTCAGAGGCTTTCTGTCACACTTAGAATACAATTCAGTCTCTCTAGGGTGACCTGTGAGGCGCTGCCTGACCTGGCCCCTAACTACCTTCTCTACCTCACCCCTCACCACTCTCCTCACACACCTACTCCCTAGCCTTGCTTATCCTCTATCAGTTTCTAGACAACGCCAAGCCGTTTCCTCCCTTAAGACATCGCTCTTACTGTTTCTCCTTCCTGGAGTGCTTTCCCCAGCCCCCGTATCCGGCTCTTCCTCTTCCTTCAGATCTCCCTCAAGTGCCATCTCCTCAGACAGGGCTTCCCTGACTTCCCTGCTTAAAGCTGCTGTCCTATGCCCATCCACTCAGCCGCTGTCTTTTACATCATTCTCCTTCCGCTGATTCACAGCTCCTAATAATTCTCGAAGTTACTTATGCTGCTTTCAAAGAAATGTTACCCTCATAGACCCTAAACCCCACGTGGGCATGACCCTTGCTCCTCTTTCAGAAGTGTCTCCCCGGAACCTAGGAGAGTGGCTGACACTCAGAAGGTGCTCAGAAATGTCTGTTTGACTGTTTGAGTGGCCTGAAGTCCCCCCCTGCCTCCTCCTGGGCACTCCACCATGGACATATTCTGGGTAGTCTGTTTGCCTCCCGAGCAGCAGAGGAAAGCCTGAGAGGAGAGTGGATCTGTCCCCTGCCTGCTCTGTGCGCCATGCCTCTATTAATAAAACCTGAAGTCCTGCTGGATGTTCGGGCTACCCATCATGCTGAGGAGTGACAGTAACTGAAGCTGGCTATTGTTGCCCCCTAGTCTGGGCCGGCCGTTGGGATTGCACACGTCGAGGGTAACAAGGAGGGGGCAGGAGATATGGAGATGAGGCTAGCCCACGGACTTGGTGGAGAGAAGAGGGATGGGGACGGTTTTCTGAGAGCCACTCTGTGAGTGAGACAAGAAGTTCCACTGGAGAGTGTTGAGGGGAGCATGGAGCCAGCTCCCTTCTGGACTGTGGAGGTCAGCTCCTTGTTCCTCTTCTGCTCCCCTCCCACAAGAGCAGTGTCTGTCTTCCATCAGTGGCCCATTTAGGGATGAACTTGGCACCCTTTTGACTTCTCCCGTAGCGTCCTTTGTCCAAGGGCATCAGCAAGTAACATGGACTTCCCTGAAGATGTTCTGGGGGTGACAGCAGTCGCTCCCACGGATTCATTCGCATGACTACGAAAAGACAGTGTGGGTTGGCATATGGAGCAGCTGGCTCTATTCCACTTAGCAGGTGAGGCGTGAACTTAGACAACTATGTTAGAAACTGTTTTTCTGTACCGACTAAGGCTGAGCATAGCCACGCTCTGATCCAGTTATTCCACTTCTGCACATACACCCAACAGATATGGAGATGTGTGTTCAACAAAAGAACATTCAGAGCAGCCCGATACATAGCAGTCAAAAACGGAAACTCCCCAAAAGTCGTTCCAAGTAGGCTAGGGAAGTAAACTGTGGACAGTCCATCCGATGGAATACGCTGTAGCAAAGGCAATGAAAAAGCTGTAGCTAAGTGCAAACACACGGCTGAATCTCTCAGACAGAATGTGGAGGGAGAGCAGCCAGATACACGCGTACAGCTGTCTGCTTCAATGTATGGGATTGTGAAAGCAGACAAAAACACAATGTGGTACCAGAAGTCAGGACAGTGGTTACTTGGTGGGTGTGGGCTAAGTGGGAGGGGCCAGAGGGGCTTCTGGGTGCTGGCGGTGTCCTGTAATTCCATCTGGAACCTCCTCTACGGTGTCTTCACCATGTGAAGATCTATTGGCCTATAACTGTATAATTTGCGTGCTTTCTCGTTACATGTTACACTTCAATAGAAATGTGTGTGGGGGGGGAGGGGGAAGCCCCATGAGCTAATTCTCTCCTCAAAGCCTCTCCTGTGTCTTGGCACCTCTAGATCCATCGTTTATTTTCGTCTCCTCCTTCCCCACCCAACGTCAGCCCCCTCAGCTTCCTCATCACTGCCCCACCCTCCCCCTATCCACCAGGACCTGACATTTCTGCCTTAAATATGTGGAGTGTTTTAGCCCTCCCCAGTTTTTGCCCCCGACCTCACAAACAAACTCAGCTCCATCACCGGGCACAACATACCAGGGGGCCCCGCGGATGAGACCATTCCAGGACCACGATTTGTGACATCAACCTGTTCCTCAGGGTCTCATTTCTCACCGCAAGGTGTAGACCAACGTTTTTTTTTCCAGATAAATACCGTGCTGTCTCCAAGAGGGATTCCCAGGGTGATTGCTGAGAGAGTAAGTGTCTCTTTCTCCTTCTCTTGTTTTACAGAAGGGCAGATGGAGGCCTAGAGGGAGGGGCGGTCTCAGCACTGGCAGAAATGAGACCAGAGCCAGGGACTCCTCACCCTCCACTCAGTGCTGCCTTCTCTCCAGAGCCTGGGCTTAGGGTAAGCTGCTTCCCCAGGCTTTTCATACGGGGCAAAAAAATGCCCAAGCACCCCCACTTGGGGCTCGTTTGTGTGAGGGGCTGTGCCTGTGGACAGACACTGGAAATCTGAGACAGCACAGACACATGGGCAGATGGGGGGCTGAGAGAGGGCATCAGGCCACCCAAGGGGCATCTCAGATAGCCGGCCCAGTCCCTCAGACCTCTGAGCCCTGGAAGGTGCCCACTCTGCAGGTAGACATCATGTTTGACATTCCACAGTCTCCTTCCTCCCCCATTCCACAGTAAGGGGATCTCCTTGGCCTCACTGATCCAGAGCTGGAAAGAAATCAGGAGGAAAGGAAACAAAATCAGGCAGCGTCCATGTTAGCCTTGGGATTAAAATGGGACCTTCTTCTTCTTAGCCGCTCATCACGTATTGCTAAATATTGTGAGCTTTCAGCAGTGGTGTGTTTGCTAAATATTTAACAACCAGCTCTCCAGGGGAAAAAAAGAAAAAAAAAAAAACTGGCGGCGGAGGGGGTGGGGCGGTGGGGAGATGGTGGTGGCGCTGGGGGATGGGAAAGAAAAGAAGAAAAAAAGCCCTGCTTCGTGCTGTTTGCTTGTTGATTTCCATGGTGTAAATATCTCACCTTGGCCCACTTCCAGCTACCAAACAAAGGTCAATTGGCTCTCAATTTCTGAAAATTTAACAATGGGTGGGAGCTGACCCCAGCAGAAAGTTCTGATGAGGCAAACTGGACTTTTAACACTCTACAAGCTAGCAGGTTTTACATGTGTCTGCAAGGTGATATGGTCTCCTAGGTCTTAGGGCACATGATGGACTCCTTCGCTTCTAGAGCATTTTGGCTAATTTTGCCTGAAGTATAAAAAGATTTGTCAGTAGGCTGGACTGAGAACATGGAATATTTTTGTTTAAGAAAAAGTGCCAGCAAAGACTTAGAGGGCCAAAGGAATGAAACCTAGTGATTATCACATTAAAAGCCTCTGTTTTAAGATATTAAATTTAAGATAATGATTTTTTTAAAGTGACAGCATGTATCACTTTGATAAAGCACAAAGCACTTTCACATGAAATATCCCTCCTGGCTCCCCAACAAAGCACAAATAGTACCACAATTCCCATTTGATGGGTGACATAGGAAGACCATGTACTTTCTCATCAACACCAGAACAGTTTTGAGACAGGTGGGGGACACTCGGTATGCCAGGACCAGGGAACTGGGTCCTTCTCTCATCCCTACAGCGGAGGTTAGCTAACTTGCTCAAGGTCACACAGCTGCAAGTGGCACAGGGTGCTGCTCTGGGCTTCCCAGAGGAGCAGCAACCTCAGGGTGATTAAGGGTCAGCTGTGTGTCTCCCCGGATCTAAAGACTCATCAGCAGTCACTTACAAGGGCACTTTGCCCCAAGCAGCATTTAGCTCTGGGAGCCTTTCCTGAGAGCCGGCCGTGAAAGGGTGGAGTGCGTTTGGTGAGGCTGGCAGCAGCGGGGTGTGGTGGCATAGGGAGGGGAAGGCACACTCCACCAGCTCCTCATTCTCCTTCTGCATTGCCATGTTTCACTCACAAACTCTGGTGCCCACATAGTGGAGCCGACTTTGGAAAGCTTGTCCGCATGCACAGGCTGGAGCAGGAAGGGGCAAGGAGAAGCTGCTTGTGCCTTTCCCGTCCTCTCTAACCAACCTCACAGATTCTCAGTTACTATACCCAACCTGGCCACCTGATTTAACAATGGGTGAAGCCGCTCAAGGAAGCAGCCTCTCCAAGCCAAGTTTGCTTCCTGCTTTGTGCTGGGTGGCCAGGAACAGACCATCTCGTCAGGCCACTCTGCACATCTCAGCCTTGAAGCCCATTCCTCATCCCGAAGGATCACGTCAGCCAGGAGCCCCCAGCACCAACTCTAGGAAACCTTCCCAGAACCCTTGCCCTGGAGGAAGAATAAAGCCCCGTTCCCTGAGATTCCAAAGTCTTGGTTATGCCCTGTTATTGGGCCGGAGTGTGTACATGCCTCTATGTTCTGCTAGGGGGCGAACCCCTTTGCAGGCAGCCCCTCTAAGAGTGCTGTGCAAAGGAGGCACTCAGCAAATATGCAGAAAGCAGATGGATAGAAGGAGCCTAGGACTTGGCACGGCATAGACCTGTTATCTGTCATCTTTAGTAACAGTTAATTTATTCAACTGTTACTTACTATATGTCAGACACAATCTTCAGACATGCTGTGCATTAACTCAGTTAATCCTCACAATGAACCTAGGTACCTAGAGCAGCAGCTACTATTTCTCCCCATTCGTCAGATGGGGAAACCAAGGCTCAAGCTTGGGGACGAAGTAGAGTAAGGATGTAGCTTGCAGAGCCAGATGGCTTGCATTTATAGCCTGGCTCTACCACCTTGGGCAATTAACTTCTCTGTGTCTCAGTTTCCCTGTGAGTCAAATGGGACTACTAATAATTCCGTTCCCATTCCCAGAGGAAGACCAGCCTCCCCCCAGGTTTCTGAGAGGCTCAAAGGGGATAATGGATGTGCACGCTCTCTGAAAATCGCAGGGCGTTGTACAAATGTCAGGCACTAATACGTGTTGACTTGAACGTACTCTCTTACAGCCCCTTTGCTCTTTAGGAGTCATGGTTCTTTTAAGAACCAATCCCCAGGAATCAGAGCTGGCATTTCCTAATCCCCTGCAAGCATGGAGGCAATCTGATGTCCACAAAAGACTTCTTTAGAGAATTCGATGACCCAATTAAAAGGAAGTTGTGGGGGCAGGTGTCTATCTTGTAAAAAGCATTGCCAAGACCCTATCTTCAGTAAGACTGCCCAAGAGGTTTTTTTTTTTTCTCCTTCTTTTTTTGGAAAAATATTTAAAATTTACTAAGCAATGGAAAGATTAGAAAATGCAGATTAGCATAAACATGAACATTAAAAATATCCTATAGTCTCACTATCCAGAGAGAATTGTTCTGAATTCCAAGTGAAGTTTCTTGGTTATCATGATATTAGATGGAGTGAGGCATGCCAGAAACCCTGGTGATTGATGATCTTCCTGCCCTCACTCAACACGGAGTTCCTGCCAAGAAAGTTATGTCTGAGAAACAGTGCCTGGATAGAACTCCAAATGCTACTTGATTTATAAATTTAATAATGGGTGCAGGAGTCTGATAAAGGTTAGGATGGAGAGCTCAGGCCTGAAAGACTTTGAGGGGCTTTCTGCCCTTTCTCCCCAAATCTGAGGTGGCTGCCTTTTCAGAGCAGGGCCCACAGTGGCATGGGGTGAGAAGGACTTCACATAGACACCTGTGGCTCTTCAGTGCAGTGAACTTGCACTCCAGTGAAGGTGTCCCCAAAATATCCTGGTCTTGGACCATCCTTTCGTGAGGTCTAAAAGAGGAAGGAGGTGAAAGGAGGGACCAAACCACACAAAAAGGTAGAGAGCTTCTATCCCAGCAATTACCGTTTGTTGGATAGCCATCCCAAGTATTTAAATTTTTTTTTGACAAAATATATTTCTTCATCATTTGTCTTTGAAATTTTAATTGATTTTATGTTTAATGGTGGATATATGCACACAATAAAGAATTCAAACAATACAAAAGAGATCGAATGGAAAATAAATTTCCTTCCCATGCCTGTCCCCTTATCCCTTGTTCTCTTCCCGAAGGGGTTAGCATTGTTACCAGTTTCTTGAGTCTTTGTAAAGGTGGCCTAAGATGTGCATATGTATATGCATCATTTTTCATGGCCCATGCTATTCCAGTGTAGGAAGTACCATGATTCATTTGACTAATTCTTTATCATCGTCCAACTAGGCATTGATTAATAATCACTGATCAGTATTTAAAGAAACATCCTTGAGACATTTCTTTGGCTAAATACTTTGGGATAAGGTCACTGGGTTAAAACGTGTGCACACTTTAAAGATTTTCAGATCTTCCTATTCAATTGCCCTCCGGAAATGTGTGCCGGTGTTCACTCATACTCACAATGTTTCATCACGGGCTTTTTCTGACACTCAACGTTGGATTTCGAGTATCTGCAGCAATTTGTTGGTGATAAATTACATCCTATTATTCTTGAAATTTGAATTTCTTGAATCATTAGTGAAGTTGATGATTTTTTAAAAAATTTCTTCTAGTTTATTGACGATTTCAATCTGCAAATTCCTAGTTTGGATTTTTTCCTCAATGATTTGAAGAGCTCTTTATAGTAAGACTATGATCCTTTGTCTCTAGTGTATATTGCAAATATTTTCCCCCATGTGTCATCAGCCTTTTGACTCTATTACAGCGTTTTTGGGAGAATGTAATGAGATTTCTGGGTACGTAATATCTGACATAAAGTGGTACTTTTCCTTTTCTCTGAGTATTAAACAAGAAAAATGAAAGCGAAGGGATAGATTTAACGCTGACTTTGAACTGACACTCCAGGACTTTCTAAACCCTAAAAGAGCAACCTTGGACCATTCGGTCTCTCTCTGGGCTCATTAGGTTAGGGGTGGTGAGAGGCAGGAGGGAGTGTGGTCAGGCCTCCCAGCAGTCACCCCCCGCCCTCCGACTTAGGGCTCTTTCCCCCTGACATTGACTCTCCCTTGAATGGCCTGTCTTCAGATTATGCATGAAGAGCGTTTGGCCCAGTGTTTGGCTCTTTATACACTCTTAATAAACAGTAGCTGTTGTTAAGTGGTCCATTCCCTTGACAAATATTTCTTGAGTGCCTGTTGCATGCCAGATACTTTTCTAGGTCTTTAGGACCCTGGAGTGGACAAGAGAGAAGCAAGTCCCCATCCTCCAGTGGAGCTGACAAAGCAGAGAGGGGGAGAATTGTTACTGCTATTCGTTGTTGAAGGGAACTGAGTGGGGATGGCGCAGTTCTGGAAAGGAATTTAGCGGTCACTGAGTTCCATCTCATGGGCCAGATGAAGAAACTGAGGCCCAGTGACCAAGTGACTTGCCAAAGTCACGGAAACAGTCAGTAGTGCAGATAGAACTAAAGTTGAGGTCAATGAGGGCTGAGAGTGCCTCCCAGGCATCGTTTTTCTACAGGAAGGTGTTTTATTGTTATGAATTAAACCACCTGACAGCCACCTACCTTGGTGGGGAGCAATGTTCAGATGTCAGCTGGAAGGCCTTGTTCTGGAGGGGCTGTGAGGCAGGAGTGGGAAGTAGAACAGTGACAGACCCTGGCTTTTCTGAATTCAAAGGATATCTGCCCACCTCCCATGCTACTTCTGGAGGGAGGGAGGGAGAGAGAGAGAGAGAGAGAGAGAGAGAGAGAGAGAGAGAGAGAGAGAGAGAGAGATCCCTAAAGCATGGAGCAGAATGAACTGCCAGCTCCACCTGGGTTCTGATATGTTTTTGTTTGTTTTTTATTTGTTGTTGTTGTTATTGTTGTTTTTGTACAGTCTCAGCTAGCCATCAAGTGCTGTACTAACTGGAGCCTGACAGAGAGTCTGGACCCCCAGAACAGTGTTCCTTCTTCTGTACTGGAGGCCTGAGCCCAGGAGATGAGAAATGGGTGGTGAAGGAGGAAGAAGGAGTTGATTAGAGATGAGCCCTGGGGGACTTGGCCTCCATTGAGAAGAGCATAGTTCCTTACACAGTTCCCTGAGTGACAAGAGTCCTCAGGAAGATACCCCATCGTAGGGCAATGCAGGGATAGGGGCAGGTGGGGCTGGAGCCGCTTGAGTCCTCTTGGTGGCACTGGAAGCTTCTCCTAGTCAGAGCCCCAGCTGTGTGCCAGAGCAAGACTGATCCACAGGCTTATCCTCAGCCTCCCAGACTCCTGCTCACTAAATAAACACCTGCACATCTGCTCATTACTCACCTTCTCTAATTAGCTCATCGTTCTCTTGGCTCTCTGTGCCTTCACCCTGCTACCACAGGCTCATTGTGAAGTTATTTTTGCACTCTCCAATAAGCACACAGGCTGGTAAGTGGGGACTATTGCAGTCCAGGCAGAGTTAGAGTTAGAACTGCGGTTCGATTGAGGCCACCTAGAGGCCCACGGCTTGTCTGCGGGCACTCCTGACTGCCCCTTACCCCTCCCTAGTCGGGACTCCCAGTCCTACCCTTGGGAGTTGAAAGGCTGAAGTGAGGCATTGCAGAGAGCAGTTCCGTTAGTATTTATTTATTAATCATTGATTATGCACAGGCACCGTGCTAAGTACTAGTGATACCTCTGAAAATGCGTGTGGGGGATGCCCTATCTCCTGGGAGCACAGATGTTAAAGGAGAACTGTAAATGCAAGTGAAATGTTCTCTGGTGTCTGTGGAGGACAAGGCAGAGGGACTTTTTCTAGTTTGGGGACTATAGAAAATTCCCTAAGGACAAGGTGCATGGGCAGAGCCTGTAAGGATAAGGGAGCATTACCAGGCAAAGATTCTGGCTGGAGAGTCTGAGACCTGAGTTCCAGAGTCCAGTGACTTTGGGCGAGCTACTTCTTCCTTCTCATTTCAGTCTCATGATACAAAAAAACCCAAAAGGCTGAAGGCAAACGTTGAGTCCCTGGACTAAACTCCTGGGTCTCAGTCATCTGTGTTAGACTTGCAGACCAGATGAAACAGGCTCTGAGTTAGTAAGTTGGGGAGGAATGCAGGTAAAAAGAAGAGGAGACGTAGGTCCATGTGTGATATGTGTCTTTCCTCCCTACTAGCTCCTGGGGCTCTGATTGCCTGCTTTCTGAAAAAAGGCTCTCAAACACCAAGGGGCCTGATGACCCTGAGCAGTGGTCACTGCTGCTGGTAGCATGGTCTCTACCACTTTTCCCCAGACAGAGCAGAGCAACTCACCTGTGTCCAGGGGGAATGGGCCTGTGAGGCTAGCTTCATTGTGATTCACCGGACTTCAGAGTCTCTGCCATCTGCATCCCCTGTCCTGGCCATTGAGCAGCAGGCTGGATGAGCTGAAGAATGGGGCCCCTCTTATAGGAGACACTCAGCACTCATCCTGGCAAGGGGAGGGGCAGCTCTCTGCTCCCCACTGACCATTGTTCTCCAGAAAATTAAGTCATTTCACTGAGTCCCTTAAGCCTTTTTGTAGCTGGCTGTTCCAAAGGCCTGAGCCAGACTGCAGCTGCAAGTTTGTTATTATTCATTGAATCTCTCCAGGGTGGCTGGGGATCTGCCTTTTAATTGTCTCATCTCTGTCCAACCTTTTATTGAGAAAGAGACTAAGCAGTGAGAATAATCAGTTATCTCGTTGTAGATCAGGGCCCAGAAAAGGAGGCTCTTCAGCCAGGGCCCATGACCCTACGGAGGGAGGAGCCCTGGCTAGGGGAGGAGCAGGTTCATCTCTTCAACTCCCGCTACCCACATGCCAAACTCATTTCCACTAGCCTGAGGAGGATTGCCCATGGCATTTGCGGTCCAAGGGATTGCAAGTTGGGGGTTGACGTATTTAGAAATGGTGGAAGGGGATACAAAAGGGAGGTCATAGAACACTGATATAAGGACCCATATCTCCCTCTCTGACTTTCGCTTCCCCCAGAGGATACAGAGAACATAAAACTGAAATTTAGAGATTATTTTGTCATTTATCCCTCCATCCATTTACCCATCTGCCCGCCCATTCAACAATCCATCCACCCATCTGCTCATCCATCCATCCACTCACCCACCCACCCATCATCCAACCATCCATCCATCCATTTATCCATCTATCCATCCATTCATCCATCCACCTACCTATCCATCCAACTATCCATCCATCTTTCCAACTATCTATTCATCCATCATCCATCCATCCATTCATTCAACAGTCTAGAGAGAAACTGGAATTTGTCAAGCATATCATACTTTTCAAAGCAACTTCCTTTCTCTCCCATTAGATCTTCACAGTTGTTTGGCCCCATTTAACAAATGGGGAAACTGAGGCCCAGAGAGGGGCAGGAGCAGTTTCCAGGATGGAGGCTCAGCAAGAAGCCTCCAGGTGGAGTCACATAAAAAGGCTTGGACCAAGGGGCAAGTGAGGAGTTTAAATTCAGTCCATTCTCTGCTTGCTAAGTGACAAGGAACCATGTCTGCTTAGAGGAAGGGAATCCTTTCTCTTTACACAAAGTCACCAGCATCTTGCCAAGCTAAGGCTCCAGCTGAGTTCTCATGAAGAAGCTGTTTGGGCTATTAGTGGCCTTGAGCTGGAGGAGCACCCCTGGAGAGGAGGGGGCAAGAAACTGGCCCATGAGGAAGGCCTGCTTCTCTAACAGTGCTCAGGGAGGGAGCCCGTGCCCCATGGCACATGACTTAGCCAGCCCAGAGAAGGCAAAGCTTCTCCCTCCCTCTGACCACCAACCTCATGCCAAATAAGTTGTTTATGTTGAAACTTCTAGGTGGCCATTCTATGATCATATGCTCTTTGGGGACTGTCAGCTATTTGAATTACTCTGGTGGGTAATTTTATTTTTTGGTGCTTGTGTTTTGTTTTGATTTGGTTTTTGATCAACTTTCTAGAAATAAGATTCATATACAATAAAATGCACCCGTAAAAATGTAGCGGTGTATGAGTTTGTGTATACTTCAACCACAGTCAAGGCACGGAATGTTTCTATTGCCCCAGAAAGTTCTCTCCTGCATAGCAATCTCCTCCACATTAACCTGGCCCCAGAAAGCAACCTCTGATCCATTTTCTGTCACTAGTGACTAGTTTCCCTTTTCTAGGATTTTATGTATATAACATCATGCAGTGTGTGCTCTTTTGTGCCTGGATTCACTTAGCATCGTTATTTTTGAGAGTGATCCTTCTTGGTTCATATATTGATAATTTCATAGGATTCCATTGAATGAATATGCCATGATTTATTGATCCCTTCACCTAGTGATGGACGTTTGGGTGTTTTTAGGCTTTGGTCATTATAAACAAAGCTATTATGTATGTTCATATACAAGTCTCTGTGTAGACATATGTTTTCATTTTTTTTGGCTAACGCTTCAGAGTGGAATTGCTGGGTCAAGGACAGTTACATGTTTGGACTTATAAGAAATTGTCACACCTCTTGTGAAGTGGTTGTACCATTTCACACTTTCACTGGCAATGTGAGATAGTCCCAGTTGACCCACATCTTTGCCAACACAAACATATCATCAGCCTTTTACACTGGGCCCTTCTAGTGTATGCATAGTGATATCTCATTGTGGTTTTCATTAGGGCCTATTTCGAGGACCCACCCTTTGCCTCGTGTGCCTTTCCCTCTGGACTGTGAGGTCCCCAGAACATAGATTGGCTCACTAACATCACCTACGAGCCCAGCAGACAGCAGCCCAAAATAGAAATTAAATCAGTGTTGGGGAAATGTAGCCAGAGACAGAGCTAGGATTTTTCCAGAGAGAGAAAAGCACCTTTCTAAGCCTCAGTCTCCTCATCTAGCAAATGGGCACCACCTGGTCCTCAGGGCATTTTTGAGTTAAGACATTAGTGAGCTGAAAGAGGCGTGATCACTTTGGGGCAACCAGCACTAGCACTAGTCAGGGGTCACGATGAGCTGATACATGTTAACACCTCCTCTCCTTATCATGTCCATTGCACAAATGTGGAAACTGAGGCTCAGCAGCAGAGTGGCGTCAGGTCGGTATGATTCCAAAGCCTACACTCATAGCCGCAATATGAACCACTTTGCTGCAGGGTCACCCAGGACCAGGATGAGGGTTCATTGTCGCCATGGTCAGCAGACAGAACATTGCTGGGATGTGCACAGGTCCGGGGTCCTGCCACCCCCTCCCAGTAGCTCTTCTGGCAGCCCGGTCCCTGGGGCTCCACGCCACTTCTGTCGCTCCATTATCCTAAGCGGCCTCACCGGATCCCATTACTTCACTGCTGTTATTATTTATTCATCGACAGAGCCCTCAGCCTGTAGATGGGCACTTACCTTGATGTCCCTGACAGCAGGTCAGGAAACCCACTCAGGACGTATTAATCACCAGCTGCATGGGCGGGGAGCCTATGTCCCCTGAGGGAAGAGATCATATTGCAGACTCAGAGGGCCTGTCAGCACGACCATTTTCCCATGGAGGATCTGTAGCCTGGCGTTTCAGAGCTGGATGAGCCTTAGAGAGCATCTGTGTAGAGGGAAACTGAGGCTTGGGGCACAGGCCTTTTCCAAAGTTCTGCTTCTCATTGAAGTGCTGTCTGGGACTCTCTCCATGCACAAGTGCACAGTGCTATTAACTCCATTTCAGGGAATGGGCTCTATGGTTGAATCTAATCCCCTGTTTGATAGCAATCCATTGGGATCAATAAGATTTTAGTCAGAAAGATAGAAAGATGACATAGATAAATGATAGATATAAATAGATAGATAGATAGAGAGATAGATAGATAGATAGATATATGATAGATAGATGACAGATAGAAACCAAAGCTCACATAATTTAAATGACCAGCTGAATGTCACTGGAAACTGGGATTGAGATCCAGCATCCTTACCTGAGTCTAGTGCTCTGGCTCAGGCCAGAAAATGTGGGATGTGAATTTTAGTCCTTGTTTCTTTCTGATCCTCTGTGAACAAAAGGGGTCTCTGGTTGTCTGGGATAGGATCTTGCCCTGCCCTGCCCACTGCTGGGCTCTTAGCCTGTGGGAAGAGGTAGTTCCTGAGCCACTGGCTGGACACCTGATGGACACACTGGTATGTAGCCTGGAATTGGAGACAATCCCAGAAACAAATACAGACAGTATTTTCCACCAAAGACAAAGCTGCCTTGGAGTTTGTGGCATTGTCAGGGCAGTGAACCAAGAGCAGTGCCAACATTGAGTAGTCTGGGTGGCCTTCGACTGTCAGGGGAAGTCTCCCCCGAGCCCCTGATCACAGGAATCTTGCCTTGTCTGAGCCCCTCTGACCCTGACTGAGAGTCTGGTGGCAGAGCAGAGGGAGACTCCTCCAGTTAGCCCATGCCCCTGCTGTAAAGCCTTCCATGGCTCCTCACTGCCATGGCATTTCAGAGCTTTGAGAGAGAAATGGCAGAAGCTTGGTAGTCTGTGGTCAGCTTCCACCACTTCCTCTCACATATGAGAAGGAAATCGATATTGAGGAGTACATGGGCCTAGAACATTCTCTGAAGAGTCCTTTTTAAAATACTCATTTTGCAGGAGATGAAACTGAGACTAGGAAAGAAGAAGTGACTGACTTAAAGCCACAGTGCTAGAAAGTGTCAGAGCTAGGAGTCACATTCATTCACTTGGGTCCAGACCCCAAGCTCTTAACCCAACTGAATGAAGGTGTGTGGGAGAAGCGACAGCTATCTATTCAACACGGGCCTGGGCTGTGAGGGGCACAGCTTTCGTGCAAGGAGACTGGTGACATCCTTGGGTACCAGTCACCTTTGCTTTAAAGCCAGCTCCCCACCATGAGAAGAGTGCCAAATAGTAGCACTCTCTGTATTCTTCTCATGTGCCACATATTCCCTCACGGGCACCTTGCAACAAGTCTGGAAAATGGGTGCTATTATTATTAGTCCCATTTAAGAGATCAGAAAACTGAGGCTGTTGCTGGCCCACATCAGTTCCTAAGGGATCAGAGCTAGGCTCCAACACCAGGCAGTAGGAGTTCAGAGCCTGAACCCTTAGCTGCCACCCTAGCCTGCCAGGCTGAGTGAGTGTGGAGGTGGGGAGAGGCAGGAAGCAGAAGCAAGGTTACATGTTCTCGGAGAAGCTGAGTCTCTGTGGGGCCAGGGCTCAAGGTCTCCTGGAAGAGTAGAGCCGAGCAGTACTTCCAGGACCTTCAGGGGCACAGCGCAGGCCATGAAACCAGCGTCCACTCTGGAGTCAGGCGGACCAGCATCATCCTTGTCTCTTAGTTGCTGTGTGAGCTTGAACGAGTCGCTTCATTTCTCTGAACCTTAAATTTGTCCTCAGAACAATGGGCCAATAATGTCTACCTCCTACTTACTGTGAGGATGAAATGACTAAATGAAAACTTCATGGTTATTGGAAGGTGTGGCTCCCATTTCAGGCCATGGTCCTCATCCAGGGGGTTCATCTTCTCTGTCCTCCCAGCTCCTGCTGAGTTGAGGGGCAGGGCCCAGGCTGGGCTCATTGGCTGTGCCTGGGGGCAGGGAGCGGGTAGTGCATTTGGATGCTTTTTACTAGAATCATTTTCTGCTGATCTAGGTCAGCCCAGCCAGGGGGCAGTGTGAGATATCTTTTAGTCCAGCCCAAAAAGCAAGTGGCCTGGCCTTATGGGCTAATGACCTGAGATGCCCAGCCTGGGCTTAGAGCTGGAGAGGACTGGCTTGAAACTTTGTATCCTGGCTCCTGCTTGCCCAGAGAGAGAAGGTCCAGACAGAGACCCTGAGATAATGGTCTGAAGCTAAGGATTGCCTCGAGAACTCGGTGGCTGCTGATTCTTTGTGGATGCAATCCCAGGGCCCATGAGGCTTACTGGTGCCCTCATGAGTAACTCCCCATTCTGGGCCTTTGACATCTGATTGCTGTCATGGTGTAGGCTGAGAAGGGCAAGGGATGATAGAGATGTGCACACAGTAGGACCTCGGAAACTTCATTAATGATAGAGCTGACCCAGTTTGGGGTAAAGCCTGTGGGTGCTCCATTTCCTTGGCTTTAGCCATGGGCAGGTAGGCCAGGACCTTAGGTAATTTTCAGGGGCTTTGGGAGGCCTAGCCCTACCTCATCCTGGAACTCGAGGTCTCTGGCAGTCCAGGCCTGGCCTTGCCCTCCCGTGACCGACCTGGCCGCTGCTCAGGTTGCTGTCTCACCTGTGGTGTTTTCCTCAATCATGCTTCGAAGAGGTGCTCAGGAGGCGCACACCAGCCACGTAACCGGGTTCTTATCTGCCACTGTCTTCTGAATGGTTCCTCTTTCTCATCCTGTCTTCCGCAATTAGAGTTTGAGCTCCTTGGAACAAAGAGGAACAGAGGCCAGGCATCTTTGGGCTGAGTCCCAGTCCCAACCCCTCCCCTCAGCAGCTGTGTGATACCAAGCAAATTGCTTAATCTGAGTTTCAGTTCCCCATAACATTGGGATAGGATCTGCTTTGCCTTCTGCTCTGGACTGTTGTGGGGCTTGAATAAATGAAAGAGGACTGAGGCCAACTTCACCTGGAGCCCTTCATCTGGACCCAGTCTGAGAGACATAGGGAAGCTGGATGCAGCTTCTGGTCTTGAGGGGTTTGTGCTGGGTGGGAAAGATGGAGCTGCACTCTCAATGGGGGCTGTGGAGAGCCTGGTAGGGGGAGGTTTATATGAATGAGAGAATCAGGGAAGGCTTCCTGGAAGAGATGTAAGCAGGACAGTACAAGGTCATGGACAGGGACAGGTCTGGCAGGGATGCAAATAGGAAGAGCAGTATCCAGAGTGTCAGCACTCAGACCACACAGTTGTGACCCCCAGACCAGCAAGCACCCTAGCAAAGCAACCTAATCACTGCCCTCCTGGAGCTTACAGTGTGGCATGGAAAATGGACATAATCAAATACTTACCAAACAATGTAGTCTTGTCTGAGAGGGGGTGTGCACTTAAAGGGAAGGACAACAATCCCATGAGGGTTTCCTACATGCCAGGCACTGTGCTGAGCTCTTTGTATATGTTACCTCGTTCAATCCTGACTCAGGCAGACACTGCTAGTGTCCCCATCTATGGAAGAGGAAACCGAGGACCAGAGGCATGAAGTAACTTGTCCACAGTTGCACAGCTGGCAGGCAGCAGAGCCGGATTTGAACCCAGGCTGTCCAGCTCCAGAGTCCCACTTACTGTCATCACTAAGGTATTCTGCCATTGGTGTGTCTAATATAGGCTAATCTCTCCCTGGTATTTCTGGTCTCCCCTGCCCTCCCCCCTCTTCTGATTACCAGGATAATGCAGCAGGACAGTCAGTTCTGCTGCAGATTGCAAATGTAGCTGGAAAGCTTTGTTAGATGATGCCCCACCCTCTCCCCAAACTCCAGGAATAGTCTCTGTGCTTGGCAAGGGACAGGAAGAGAGCGAAAGCGTGAGACAGAAGAGTGAGATGCTGGTGGGTCCCTGAGGACAGACCCTTCAGCTGCCACCCAGTCTCCCCTATCTTCACCCCATGTGGGAGCTGCCAGGGTGAGAGGATCTGCACCCCCTCCAGCTAGTGGGACTCCCGAGTTCCCCTGCGCCCAGCATCACTTAGGAGCAGAAGGACTGCCCGTGTGGGGTCTCTCTGGGCAGCATGGGGAGTAACAGCGGATCTGGAAAGGCCGTGGGGTTAGGCTGCTGCTGCAATGACTTGTGGGAGAGGGGCGGTGGAGGCTGAGATGGGTCAGGAACAAGGATGTGCCAGATCTACAGATGACGCAGATGACAGTCCCTTCCTGCCTCTGAAGCATTGGGGGACCCACTGTCCATTCCTCCACACCTGGGCCCTCCCTGGATTGTGGCGAAACTCTGGGGAAAGCAGGAGGATCCTGAATTGCTTTAGATTACATTTCAGTCTCCTAGAAGCAAGGGGGCTTGTAGTAGGCATTAAGCTCATTTACAGAAAAGTACTGTCACTTTTTTGTGCCTCTGATTTTATTGACTCCAAATCACTGTGAAGAAGACATATGGGACACTGTGAATCTGATCTTGGTGGGGAAGTCAGGGAAGGCTTCCTGGAAGAAATGATGTGTGGGCTGAGTTCTAAAGGAAGACTAGAAAAAAAGAGCAAAGGGAAGAACATTCTGGGCAGAGGGAGCAGGATGGCCCAGTGCAGGAGGAAGCTTGGTGGATTTGTAGGAATAAAGAAGTGCTTCCTCCCGCCATATGCAAATTGCTTATTTATCCTGCCATGAGCCAGGACTGCAGCCAGTGCAGCTTCTGGTAATGAATGCGGGGTCCCGGGGAGCTGAGCTCTCAGAGCGCTCTTGCCCTTGATCTTTGGTTTGCTCAGACTTTGTTTTTGTTAATGCTGGGACTCCTGACACCTGCACCAGACTCAGAATGTAAAGCAGCAGAGGAGGAGCCCCTGGTGACACCCTCATTGTCTTGCTGGGGGAACCGAGATCAGAGAAGGCAAGCAACTTGCCAAAGACAACCCAGTCCACACCACAGAACTGCGGCAGAGCTGAAGCACGGCCCTGGAGGGACAATCCTCCTGTCACCAGAGAAGAGAACAGGACACGGCTGTTCCCCAGCCCTTTTCCAGGCCTGAGAGGTTTCTGGTGGTCAGAGTCAGGAGGATGCAGTGCAACTGACCTGTGGGGAGGTGGGCCAGCAAGGACTCACCAGCTGTCCTGGTCACAACCCACAACCACCTAGTGACACTTCAACAGTCAAGAGAGCTGAAAGGGTGTCTGATGTGGGCTTCTCCAGGAGAACCCCAACCTTGGCCTGAACCTCCAGATTTTAACAGATTCTGGCCCCCTGGGGTTATGCAGGGCAGTGAAATGCTCCAAGAGACCAAGAGTTCAGGAGCCCAATAGCTCAGGAGCCCAGACCTCCAGAATGGCTCCACATGTGTGAGAAAATCCAGTCTGCCTCCTCCCAGCACCTCCACCCTCCTGTGGCCTCAGGGAGCAGGTGGCCTAACCAAGGGGAGGGGAGTGGGGGCAGGGACACGAGCATCAGCCCTTTGGGCTTGCCGGGTAATTATGCATTTGGAGCTAATATTAATAAAGGCTCCAGGAAAGGGGCTAGAGTCACTACCAGATTATTACACATGAGGGAAATATCAGGCCCCCAAACCGTCTCTATCCCTCTCTTCATCTCTAAGCAATCTGCTGCTTTTATTAATTCTGACTGGATTTTCCCAGGCTGGGAGTACGGGAAAGCATGGGGGGAAAAGGACAGGGAGAAGTGGAGCACTGCAATTCGGAGCAGACGTTGGGAAGGACGGTAGCACACACCCGGCTGATGCCTCTACCGCTCTTTCCCGGATCCACCCACCTGCCCAGCAGCAGCATGTCCCTGGGGTGCAGCCCACAGCCCTGCCAGACCCGGCTCCTCCACCCTGTCGCCTCCAGAAATGGGGCCCTCCGCTCCCTCCTTCCCTCTCCCTCCTTCCTTACCTCTTAGCTTCTCCCTTCTTTCTCATCCTTTCCTTCTCCAAGAATCACAGTCTGACTTTCCTTCCCACCTGAACCCCACCCTGTGGCTCCAACGCCTTGATTTAGAGTGACACCGAAATTCAGACTAGGAACTTTCCCCCCGCAAATGAACCAACTACAAGGAATATTGGGAAAACACCTAATATCCACCAAGAGAGGTGTTTTTGTTTTGTTTTGCTAAATTATGGTACAACCATACAATGAAACACTTTATATGTAATGACATTGAATAATCTCTGAGGTATATCATGGAGAAAACAAAACCAAGATGCGGGAAAGCACACAAAGTACGCTATTTTTGTGTGCAGACACACACACACACACATTCTTGTATATGCACAGAATTTGACCTCTTCTAGTATAAGTTTGCTGTGGAGACAAAAGATGTTTGTAGAAAATGCTTGCTGCAGTGTCTCCTACGTGATAAATGCTCAATCAACACTCGCCGTTGTTGCCGTTCCACATCTGATTCCAAAGTTCCTTCCTGTTCTACTTCGACGGCTCCTTAGAAGGGGCATTTACATGGACAACACTTGAGAAGATTGTGGGTTATAAGTGCGAGGCCAGGATGAGGTCAGTGGGGCCGTAGGAGGAGGGCTGGCGCTGGGAAGGGGCTCTGCCTGCAGCCCAGGATGGCATCCACTGCTCCAAGGGCCTCAGGAGGCAGACACAGGTACTAGCACAGAGCCTGGTGCGTAGTAGGTATTTGTAGCAGAAAAGAGGGAATATTGTGAATACTTCTTATTATAAACCTATAGCATCATAAATGGAGGCTTGTCAAGCTGTGTGACTCACCTCAGACCCACCCTTAACCTGCTAGAGGGTATAGGTTCTAGACTAAAAGAGGCCCTGTCTGGGCCCTGTCCCCTGAAGACCCTGTTATATTTACAAATGAGCCAAAAACGACCTCTGTTTATTGGCCCTGAGGTTATTTCTTTCTTCACTGCAGGTGGAGACCTGCTATCTTAAAAGCCTGACAGTGCTGAACTCAAATTGTTACACATCCAATCGTTTAAAAACTAGCTCAAATAAGCAGATTTTTAACTATTTATGGCCTGCCCAAATAACGTTGCCGCCCACCACCCCCATCTCAAATCTCATTCCACATCTGGCCATTGATAAGATAGAGCCTTCTGGTCAGATGGCCCTAAGCCCCTCCTGCCTTTTAGGCCCCCCTCCGATCCAGAGACTGCCTTTGTGTTGCAGAATGACACTGTGGAGACACAGAGCCTGTTACCCCTTCTTTAGACCCCTTTCTCCCCAGGAGTTCCCTGTCCTCCTCCTCTCTAGATGGTGGTCCCCAAGCCCTAAGCCCTGGGTGGTTTCATGCTGTGATGGGCTTCTCTTCACGAAACCCTGTCCAAGTCCACCCAACAAAGCTCGGCATGTTTTACTGCTTCTCATGGTTACACACTTGTGCTGGTCAAGCTTGTGTCAATTTGACCGGCCTAAAAGATGACCAGAGAGCTGGTAAAATGGTATTTCTGGGTGCATCTGTGAGGGTGTTTCAGAAGAGATTAGCATTTCATTCAGTAGACTGAATTAAGAAGATGCTCTCTACAATGTGGGTTGGCATAATCCAATATATTGAGGGTCCAAATAGAACCAAAATGCAGAGAAAGTACAAATTCTCTCTCTGTCTTCTTAAGCTGGGACATCCACCTTCCCTGCCTTCAGACATTGGAGTGCCTGGTTTTCAGGCCTTTGGAACTTACACCAGCAGCCCGCCAGTTCTCAGGCATTCAGACTCAGACTGAATTATACCACTGGCTTTCCTGATCCTCCAGATCATGGTACTTCTTGGCCTTTATAACTGCATAAGCCAATTCCCGTAATAAATCTCCTCTTATAGATATCTCTATATATCCTATTGCTTCTCTCTCTCTGGAGAACCCTGACTAATACAATCTTTTCTTTCTCCTTATCAGCCCCAAGTCCTTCAAACCCTTGACAGACCCTCAGCCTGAGGCCAGGAGCCAGGAAAATCCAGACAGGCCTTCTCCCAGGCTGTCTGGTCTGCCAGATGGAAGAGAAGGGAAGGGAAGAGGCAGGGGGTAAAAGACAAATCCCTCTGACTCACCACCTGTCCTCAGGGAAACAGGGTGGCCCCAGCATGGGAAGCAGTAGCTACTGAAGAAGCTGTGGCTGCTCTGCTTCCTGGAGACGCAGAGAGTTGGCAGAGAGAGGAGGAGCAGACTGCGAGCACAGGGAGTGGAGAAGCAGGCCATTCTCTACGTGCGCCTGGGAACAGTTCGACATCACTAGACAAGCTAGACATATGCGTTCCCACTGGCTACCTGCCCCACTGAGAATCTCTTACACACGTGCACCAAGAGAAATCAATGAGTGTAGCAGCAAGCAATAACCATCGAATAACAACCCCGAAGAACAACAGTTGGAAACAATTCAAGCGTCCATTTCCGGCATATATAAATTGTGGTATAGCTACACACATTGGAGTGGAGTACTACACAGCAGTGCAACACGAAGGTGCTATAGCTACACACGACATGGATAAATCCGAAAATAAAATGTGGGGGGTGGGGGGAAAGCATCACAGAGGAATATGCGCAGAGTGACCTCACTGATAGAAAGAACCAAAACAGGCAAATTAAACACGGTAGTTTAAGTGAAACTACACACACACGAAAGCAAACGGATGATGAACGGAACTAGAGATAGTGTTTTTCTCTTATCGGGGCAGGGGGAGCAGCTAGAGAGGAGCATGTAGGGACTATCTGAGGTAGGGTTTCTCAAATGTTAATGTGCCAAGGGTCACCTTAGAGTCTTGTTAATAAGCAAATTTTCATTCAGAAGGTCTCTGGTAGAGGCTGAGAGTCCACGTTTCCTACAAGCTCTCAGGTGAGGCTGATGCTATGGGTTCAGACCACATTTCGGGTAGTGAGGCTAGGCCAAGACACTCTGAGGGTCCAGCCCAGGGACACACATCGGAATCACTCAGGGGGCTTCTTGAAAGCACTGATGACAGGATGTAAATTGGTGCAGCCATTATGGAAAATAGTATGAAAGTTCCCGAAACACTAAAAATAGTGCTACCATATGATCCAGTAATCCCAATTCTGGGTACATATCAAAAAAAAAATCAAGATCTCCAAGAGATATCTGCATGTTCTTTGCATCATTATTCACAATAGCCAAGATATAGAAACAACCTAAGTGTCTGTTGACAGATGACTGGATATAAAAGTTGTGGTTTATACAATCAGCCTTAAAAAAGAAGGAAATCTTGCTATTTCCAACAACACAATGAACCTCGAGGACATTACATCAAGTAAAATAAGCCAGACACAGAAAGATAAATAATGTCTGATTTCATTTATATGTGGAATCTAAAAAAAAAAAAATTGAACTCATAGAAACAAGGATGGTGTTTGCCAAAGGCTGGGGTAATAGAAAATGGGGAGACATTTGTCAAAGGGTGCTAAGTTTCATTTATGCAGGGAGAGTAAGTTCTGGGGATCTAATGTACAGCGTGGTAACTATAGTTAATCACACTATCATACACGTGAAATCTGCCTAGAGAGTAGATCTAAAATGGTCTCATCTCACATGAAAAATGGTAAATACGTTAGGGGATAGAAGATGTTAATTATGCTGATTATGGTAGTCATTTCATGATATGTATCTACATAACATTGTATCCCTTAAATATATACAATTTTTATTTGTCAGGTATACCTCAATAAAGTTGGAAAAAATAAAGTCACTGTTATGCCATGCCCCACGCAGACCAGTAAGATGAGCATCTCTTGGGGTGGAGCTAGGCATGGTCATTTGTCAAAAGCTTCCCAGGTAGCTTTATTGTGCAGCAAGTGGAAGCCGCTATTCCAGCTCTGGATCTAAGTGGTGGTGCACAGGTGTTCATTTTTTTTTATTCTTTAAGTTTTTCGTGTATGTTATCCATATTCCTTTGTATATATGGGGCATATAAAAAATAACAAATTAAATTTTAAAAAAGTGTGAGGTGAAAAAGCTGGGCTGAGAGATGAGGTTTCAGGGAAGAGAAAGAACAAGGAACCCAAAAAGACTCCTAAAAATATTTTTCTCCATCAGCCGAGACGCTTGTCAGCCCTTTGGCCTGTCAGTCAGCACAGCAGGCTGCTGCTATGTTCATGGTCAGCCAGTCAGCCAGCTGTCAGCACTGGGGTCAGCCAGACAGCCACAGTTGTTCAGCAGTGGGTCAGTCCATCCAGCCAGTGAATCAGTCTGGCTGTCCCTGAGTGGGCCCATGTGCTCTCAGGCGTCCAGTGAATTGGGTTGTTAGTATGGTGGTGAGTCAGCCAGTCAGTCAATCAGTCAGTCGGTCAATGTTTTAGTTATTGCTATCAGGCAGTCAGGTAGTGATTACTAGTCAACCTGACTATCAGTTATCCAGTGGGTGTCCCACCTGCTGATGTGAGGATTAGTGTGAAAGGCCTGTTGGTGCATGGAGTGGTCAGTCATCAGCACATTACCAGGCAAATCAGTCAGTCGTTTGGTTGGCCAAACATAATGTCAATGAAGGACAGTCAGTCAGTCAGACAGTTATAAATTAGTCCACGATGAAACAGTCAGCCGGACAACCAGTCTGTCGGATAGACATTCTCTGTCAGCCAGGTAGTCGGCAAAATGATCTTCAGTCAGGAAACCCGTGAGTCTGTATAGGCAGAATAGTTTGATGGTGATTTTGTCAGTCCTGCATCAGCAAAATAGTCAGATAACCCATGAGCCTATTAGTTAGATACCATATCAATCAGTCAATTAATTGTTGGGCACCAAGTCCATGTTTTAGTCACTCAGTCAGTGAGACAGTTTTCAGTCAATCGAACCAGGTGGCTCCATTCACTCCCTAGTTTGGCCAACACCTTGGTCTGTCAGTTAGATGCTTGCTGTGTCTGCCACCCAGTTAGCTGGACAGTCGCTGAGTCAGTCGTCGAGATAGTGAGACAGTCAGTAGTCAGCCAGCTGCTTGACACATCTGTCAGCCAGACACTCACTGTGTCTGTCAGTCGCCACAGGGGTTGGTTGGTGAGTCAAATGGTTGGTGAGTCGGGAAGCAAGCCAGCCAGTCAGCCACAGGGCAGCTCCGCCCCTGCACTGAGCCTGCTCCGCTACAAGCTGCACAGACATTAGGGGGGACACTGAGCTCTGCCCAAAGGAGAGGCTCTGTTACTATTATTATCTGAGAACCCTCCCAAGGCTCCGGAAAGTGGAGAAGGCCGTCAACAGACCGTGCTCTTCTTCCCTCTCCCCACCTCTCTCTCCATTAATGAGGTTCCTGCCGCAAAGAAGAGACGCTTCCCGGAGGCCGGAATTGGAGGAGGGGGCAGGTGGTTGGTGAATTGTTCCAGTCAGTCCAGGGCCTGCCTGGTCAGCCACCCCTGCTATGACCACCTAAAGGGGGTGGGGTGTGAGAGGGGGGTGTTTGACCAGGGCCCCCTTTTCCCTTGGCTTGGTCCCTGACTTCCCTTGCGAACACCACGTTCTCCCACCCTGACCCAGAAGAAGTCTGAGCTACCCTCTCTGGACGAGCAGGGCAGGGGCAGGGGCAAGTAGCTACAGAGGGCCTGAGGGAACATGGATTTCATGTTAGCTCTTGTTTTTAACTGCTGTGACTCAAAAGGAAAAAAAAAAATACAGTCGCCAAGTCTACGTTTTATTTCATGAAAGGTCCATTTACATTATCTTTTAACCCTTATGACCATGCAGCACAGCAGTGTTACCCCCTTTACAGATGAAGGCATGAAGCTGAAAGAAAGCAAGCATCGACAGGAGGTCCCAAGCAGGTATGTCCAACTCTTTGCTTTGGTAGTCTGCCCCTCTGGTGCTGGCTGGGGCTTTCTGCTCCAAGCTGCATTTCCCCCTTCTTTTCCATGGGGCTGGGGAGGAACTTTCTGAATCTCTAATGCTCTTAAGCTTCTGCCAGAAAGCAGTTCTCTCGTGGATTTGCCACTTGAGACTCTACTATGCCTGGGCCAGGCTGGGAGAGACAGTAGGGGCGGGATAGCAACATTCCTCAGCCTTGGGCCTGCAGTAAGTGGCTACTCTTTAAAAGCTTCTGGATTTATGGATCTAGAAGCGTATCTGATCTGCATCCAGTCTCATCGGAGGCAGAATCCCTCCCGCAACCATGCTGTCGGCCTCCCATCTGAGTTTACACATTCCCAGTGACTGGGAGCAAACTACCTCTCCAGGGAGCCTTTTCAATTGTGGAACAGCCTCAGTTCTTGCAACGTCCCTCCATGTCTTAAGCCCAAACCTTTAGGTCTCGGTTCGACATTCTGGTGCCACCCAGATCAAGCCTCGTGTTTCTCAAGAGCACTGCTACCCAGACTTGGGGAAAGACAAGATTCTCTGTTTGTGTAAGGCTTTAATTCTTTGCAAAGGAAGGGGCAGAATGCTGGGAATAGTGGAAAGTGTAGTGCTCTCTGGTCAGTGTGGTAGACTGATTGCACTTACGGTCCCAGTTTGTCACATCTCTCTGTATCCACAGCTTTACGTACTGCTCTCCAACGCCGACTTGCTCTGGACAATGCAACAGCAGAAAACTTGAGGCAAGCAGAGGCTGGTTAAGGTGCTTGGGTGTTTCCGCTTCCTCTCTTGGACTTCTGCCACCTCTACAAGAACAAACCCAGGCCAGCCTCCTAGAGGGGTGTGAGAGACATGCATACCAGAGCCCAGTTGTCCTAGCTGAGGTCATCCTACAGCAGCCAGTCCCAGCTGATCCTCCAGCTTACCACAGACAGCTGACTGAGCCTGGCCCACGTCAGTCAAGCCTAGTTCAGATCAGCCAGACTGCCCAGCTGACCCAGAGACTCATGATAAATAATCATTTTGTTTAAGCTATTAATTTTGGGGAGGTTTATTACACGGCAATAGCTAACTAATAGAGTCAGCCACACAAAATTGTCCAAGTTTCAGTCCTGCCCCCTCACCCTTTTCTGGCAGTGCGCCTTCAAATAAATTATATAATCTCTGTAAGTCTCAGTGTTCTCATCTGTTAAGTGGCCTCTAACTCCTGGTCTTCCTCCTTCAAGGGAGACAGTCAAAAGAGATCATAGCTATGAAAGTGCATTGCTAACTGTGAAGAGCATAGGAAAGGGGCTCGGGCTCGGGAGAGTCCTCCAGGTTGGTCTGGATGGCTGGTGTCCCTGTGGCTGCATGTCAGGGCTCAGCTAAGCAGAGGGCACTGTAGTATATTAACCCAGCTCACCTCCCTGTTCAGAAGCAGGCCCAGCAGGCTGAGTGATGGGCCAACTGGAGACTTATTTACAAACACAGCCCTTTCGCCTTCACTTCCTCAGTAAGCCCCCTTGGTGGCAAATAAATGAGAATCAATAGGCTAGTTATTAAACCGTAAATATTCTTCCCCTTGGGCTCTTGCGCCAAGAGCTCTGAGCCTCTCAGCTGAAGGCAACAGAGCTGGGAGGCCCTTAATCTGAGCCTCTCAGCTGAGAGGGGGCCAAGCATGCCTCACTCAGGGCCTGCCTTAGCCCCCAGCCCAGCCGGCCACTCCAAAACAGAGGGAGACTTCTGTGACCTTTCTGGGTAGGAAGGAGGTCTGATCTGAGCAAAGTCACATTAAAAGAGCCCTCAAAACACACACACACTCTATAGATTAGAAGGAGGAGAGCCACATGAATAGACCCAAACCTTGCTGCTACCTATGCTGAGGATCAGAATGCTTGAGTTTGGAGGGACTGTGAAATCTTCTATCTCTGCACCTACATATCCTGTGAATGGAGGGGCAACTCAGGCCCCCAAAGAGGGAGGAGTCATCCTAGGACACATACCCAGAAAGGGATTGAATGCAGACTTGAACCCAGATGTATGGCCTCTGGTCTGTGCCATCATCTAAGGTAGGAGAGGAATTGCAGTGTGGCTTTAAGCATGGTGGACAGTGATGTTGGGAAGGACGTAAATTATGAGGCAGCTGATGGGGGCCGGGCAGACAGGAGTGGGAAACCCTACCACTTTCTGAGGTACTTTAGTGTCCCCCATTTGATCATCTGTTCTGTAGGCTCAGATAGCTAGGGGGCACAGAGGAATGTAGAGAGGACGTGAAAGAGAAGCAGAGGTTGGCAAACTGGAAAGTTTTATAATTTGGTGCAAGAGAGAAGACTAGACACATACATTGCAGTCAAGGTGCCACTAGGCTTCCAGTACTTCTTGACTGAGAGTGTCAGAAAGAGCCCAGAAATGTGTATCTATCTGTTTTTATGCCTTTACCGGACTATTTCGAGGATTGTGGTTTTGTCGTGTAGTTTGAAATCAGGGAGTGTGATACCTCATTCTTGCGCTCTTTCTTGAGGTTTCCTTGGCTATTCAGGGCCTTTTGTGGTTCCATATAAATTTTAAGATTAGTTGTTCTAGTTCTGAGAGGAAGGCTATTGCTATTTTGGAGGAACTGCACTGAATTGGTATATGGCTTTGGTGGTAAGGACGCTGGAACAATATTAATCCTTCCGATTGTTGAGCATGGTATATCCTTCCATTTATTTGTATCCTCTTCAATGTTGTCAGTGTCTTACAGTATTCAGGGTGCAGGTCTTTCACTGGTTTAAATGTATTCCTAAGTATTTTATGCTTTTTGATGCAACTGTAAATGGGATTGTTTTCATTCCTCCTTCTGATAGTTTCTTGTTGGTGTAGAGCAATGCAGCAGACCTCTATCGATTTTGTATCCTGCAAATTAGTGAATTCGGCAGAGTCTGCAGGGTTTCCTACATGTAGTGTCATGTTAAATAGTAGCTGTACTTCTTCTTTTCTGATTTTGAGGCCTTTGATTTCTTGTTTTCTGCTGTGCCTAGGACTCCCAGTACTGTTAAATAGAAGTGGTGATTGTGGACTTACTTGTCTTGTTCGTGATCTTAGAGGAAAGTCAGCTTTGACAATTGAAGATGTTAGCTGTGGGTTACTCATATATGGCCTTTATTACGTTAAGATATGTCCTCTATACCACGTTGTTGAGAGTTTCCATCACAAAAGGATGGCTTTTGTCAAAGATGTTGAGCTTTTTCTGAGATACGTTTTTTAGCCTTCATTCTTCAATGTATCACATTGATTGGTTTATGGATGTTGAACCATCCTTGTATTCCTGCCATAGATCTCACTGGGTCAGAATATCTTGTTGAATCCAGTATGCCAGTATTTTGTTGAGAAATGTTGCATGCATGTTCATCAAGAACATTGGCCTGTAGGTTTTTTTTTTTCTAAGATATTTGTTGGTGTTGGTATCAGGACAATGCTCATTTTGTAAAATGAGTTTGGAAGAGTTCCTCTTTCTTCAATTTTTCGAAATGGTTTAAGAAGGATAGGTATTAATTCTTTAAATATTTGGTGGTAGAATTCGCCTGTGAAACCATTTGATCTGGACTTTTATTTGTAGGGAGTTTTTTGTGACTGCTTCAATTTCCTTGGTCATATTGGTCTGTTTCGATTTCTGTGTCATCTTGTTTTAGTTTTAGAAGGTACATGCTTCTAGAAATTGATCCATTTCTTATAGATTGTTGATGTGTTGGCCTATAATTGTTCTAAGTATTCATTAATGATTCATTGTATCTCTGCTCTTCTTTGTTCTTCTTTTTCTCTTCCTTTAAGTAAAGGTTACATTGTTTTTGAAACCTTTCTTGTTTCCTCAGGTAAGCCCGTATTGCTATGAATTTCCCTCTTCGGACTGCTTTCAGCGTGTCCCGTAGATCTGGGTCATCGTGTTTTCATGTGTCTCATGAAATCTTTTGATTTCTTCCTTGATCTTCTTGTTAAGCATTCATTGTTAGTAGCATCTTCTTTGGCGTTCATTTGTGTGTGTGTGTGTGTGTGTGTGTGTGTGTGTGTGTGCGCCGCGCATGCGTGTGTTTTCTTGTATTGATTTCTAGTTTCATACCATTGTAATTGGAGAAGACTCCTGATGTGATTTCAATCTCTTAAACTTATAGAGACATTTTTTGTGGCCTTACGTGTGGTCTTTTCTGGAAAATGTTCCACGTGTGTTTGATGGAATGTATATCTGCTGCTTTGGGGTGAAATGCTCTAAAAATATCAATTAAGTCTATCTGGTCTAGTTTGTTTTTTAATACTGCCAAGGTTGTCCATTATAGGGAAACAGATTTTGAACTTATACTAAAAACAAACAAAAAAACTTCCTTCTGACCTTGGGATGAAGCACCCTGCCATGGGAAATAGTGAGCTCCCTGTTAGTGGAGGTATGCAAGAAGAGATAGGAACCACTAAGTGGGCATATACTCTAGAAACAAGGATTCCCACACGAATTAGGGGGTCTTCCATCTCCTGGGGCAGGTGGCTCACTACATATGGAAGTGGAAACTCCTGGAAATGTGATAGCGTTTTTGTGGCCTCCATTGTCCCTCTGCTTTGAGCCACTTTGGCCAAGAGTGCTGAGACATGCACATAAAGTGGCCCTGATGTCACATGCCCCATGGGAGGTCTCATACTGCTTCCAAAGGCAGAGCAGAACCCCCCGAGGCATAAAGAGTCCTGTCTCCCTGTACAAATGTACAGATGGAGAAATTGAGGCCAAGAGAGGGACAGTGAGGGACCCCAAGCTAACTAGAAGCAGAGAAATCAAGTGTTTGTCATTTAGTCGAGAGCACTGATTCTCAGAGTAAGGTCCCTAAAGCAGCCTCGGCATCCCTGGGAAGCTTGTTTAAAAAGGCAAATTCTTAGGCCCCGCTGATTCTGAAACTCTTAGGGAGAGCCACAGTCTGGGTTTCTTCAGGCCCTCAAGGGGATTCTGGTGCACACTAAAAGTTTAAAACCACTGACATTACTGATTTCCGTGTTACGGATTACACTGACTGAGTCCCATGAGTGGGATATCCCTTCTGTAATGTGCCTGGCTTCATCATGCTTTCTGAACTATAAAAGGAAATGTGACCCTCCTTGACTTATAAGTCAGCGGTCCCCAAGATTTCTGGCACCAGGGACCAGTGCTCCTATGAGAATCTAATGCCTGATGATCTGTGGTGGAGCTGAGATGGTGATGCTAGTGCTGGGGACCGGCTGCAAATACAGACGAAGCTTCACTCACTTGACCACTGCTTACTTCCTGCTGTGCGGCCTGGTTCCTAATAGGCCACCGATCAATTCTGGTCAGAGGCCCAGGGGTTGGGGATCCTTGTTATAGACTACATATGTTTCATCCTAATGAGGCTAATGTCCCAAGCTCAGAGATATATAGTGACCCGACAGGTTACAACAGGCCACATGGTGGCTAGTGTGAGATTAAACTCATAGCTCCCAAGCTTTCAGCCTGAGATAGAGTGGATCTCTTGGGCCTGATTCCCCCTGCCCCACCCTACATGACATCATATGGCCCTCACCCACGTGCGCAGAAGACCTGGGCCACAATGTTCCCTGACCTGGCCAGCAACAGGCTTTTCTCCAAGAGGCCTGGCTGCTCTGGGCAGTGTGGGCTGGATTGGTTTATTTATTGCTGTCATTAATTAGTTTTGTTGGGAATGAAAGACAGGTCCCTGGAGAAGACCAGTGCATTAAAGCCCATTATTCCATCATAGCTCTGCACTCATCTGCAAAAAACACAGCCCCTCTCTGCTATCAGCCCAGCACAATTAATTAGCCCATAGCGGATAGGTGGCCCACAGGCCCTGCCCCACTCCCTGGCAGGGGAGGGCTCTGTTCTGGCACCCTATGTCCTCCAGGGTTTCTCTTTCCCAATTCTAATGGGTAGGGGGGAAGTGGGGGCTGTTGGACAGTCTCTCCTGGGAGGCAACGGCAGTAGTTGGAAAGTAAGAGGGGGTGGGGATTCCTGGCCGGATTGAACGCTTATCCCAATGATACTGCTATTGAGTCCATTATATGATGTGTCAGACGCTGGGTTAAGTGCTTTAAGCACATATTTAAGTTTCACAAATGTTCTGTGAGGCACATTTTAATTTGCCAGATGAAGAAACTGAGGCTCTGCTAGGAGCAATGACTTGCCCAAAGACCACAGCACAAATCCGCAGAGCAGAATTTCAACCTAGGTCTGAGTCCAGAGCCCGGGTTAGCCCCTTTGCTCAATGGGATTTTTCGTTGTGGCTTGTGAAGCTGGGGGCCCGGCCCCACAAGAGGGAAAGGCAGTTAAGTCTGGGAGAAGCATGGAGTGAAGCAGAGATGCCAGGCTATGTAATATGCTGAAAGGGCCTTTGCTAGGCATGGAACCGGAAGCCACGAGTCCATTGATAAGCTGAGTGACCTTGGGCAGGCCCTCAATTTCCCCTTCAGTGAAAAGATGGAGTCCAATGATATAGGTTCTCTAGAGAGGCAGCATAGCTTAAGGGCTCAGGTGATACTTGAGTCATTCCTTATCTCTCTGAGTCAGTCTCCTCATCTGAAAAATGGATATAGTAATAAAACCAGCTTCCTGGGGTCAAGGTAAGAATTAAATGAGATAATACATGAAAGGCCTTAGCACAACATCTTCATAGCAGAAGGGAATGGTAAGTGTCTGCGATGAGAGTGATGATTTGGAAGGACTTAGTCTCAGGCCCACTGTGCCATGGGTCTTGATCAAGTTAAACCAGTAATTACAGAACCACTCTGTGGTGTGTACACACTGCAACTAATGACCATGGAGAAAAAGATATATCTGAGCATCCTTCTGTTTGCTCAGGGCTTGGATTCTAGGCCTGGTTATGCCTTTGTCTTGCTGTGTAACCTTGAACAAGATGCCCAAGTTACCTTCTTGCACCCAGGCCTCCGTCTTCACATCTGTAAGATGAGCAAGGGATCGGGTCAAGCAGGGCACTGCTCCTTCTCTCGTCCCCTCCACTCTGGCAGACGCTACCTCTCCTGAAGGCCCTCACTGCTTCACAGCATGGCTGACTCAGGCTTCACCCAATGGTGGGGCCAGGCTGCCTGCCCGAGGGTGCTAAAAAGTTAATTAAACCTCAAGAAGCCATTTGTTAAGAGCGGAGTTATGGTATATTCAATACCAGCCAAAGGTTGGTGCAAAGTAATGAGTCTTTCTTTAGCTGTGAATAATGTTTCCCTCCCATCACCAACTTCCCCACCTCTGAAGGATGGTCCTGGGGATGCCCATGGCTCATCTTAATGGCCTGGATGCTGGCCGGCCTCTCTCCAGCAATCATCACTTCTGACTTCAGCTTCTCTCTGTTTCTGTCTTGCTCCTGGTCTCTAACTCTTGTCCAGGCAGGGTCTGAGGCCCTCAGGATTCCTGTCTGTCTGTCACTGTCTCTCTCCTGACCCACTCTGCATTTGTTCCTTCCCTCCCCCCAGCCTCAGAGGAAAGCTGAAGGCTACTGTGTTGTACACTCAGACTGTATGTGGGAGTCAGCAGCCCTGCCATGTGGCAGGTCTAGAAACAGTTTAGAAGGAGAAGAGGAAGAGGAAGGGAAAGTGAGGGGCTGCCACTGGCCTCTGAGGGGAGGCTACTGTCCAGGAGTCAGGAGGCTACTCAAGGTCAGCTTGGGTTAATCGACTCCAGCTCCTGCTAAACTTGCTGGCTCTCCATCACGTCTGTATGCCCACCCTGTAGAGGGAGCCTGCCTTAGTCCCAGCCAGGCACTGAGCAGTAGAGCTTTGGGGCTCAGAGCTAATATGATTATGGTTAGATGCCTCGAGTTCTCTGAGCTTTATTTCTTACCAATTTCCTCCATAAAAGATGGGACTGGTTCTGCCCACTCCCAAATGGGCTCTGGGGACAAAGGAGATCTTAACAGGATACCTGGGGAGGGTGGAGTTGCACCCAGCTCAGTGCCCTCGTCTTGTGCATCTTCACCCTCATGGGCACCTCCTCTAGGCAGGTGCCTAGGATGGGTCCTCTCTTATCCTGTTGCCCATCCTGAGCCACCATCCATCTGTCTGCCAATCTCTCTGTGGCACCCCCTGCTCCATACAAAATTCTGTCATTCACAGGCAAAGCGTGGTCACAGCTGAGAAGTGGGAGCCCTGGGGCCCTCCCCTCACCAGGTGGGGACTGGCTTTTTTCCTTTTGTGCTGGTACAAAAGGAAGCTAGGCAGGGGAGGTAAGAGGTCTGGGGGCTAGCAGGTGTCTGTCGCTGTCCTGGCAGCCAGTGTGGGGAATGGCGGGAGGAGCGGGGGCTGTGTAATTCACTAGCCAAGCTAGGGACAAGGCACCTTGATTAGTCCCCCAAGATAATCGCTGCACACCTGGGCTGGCACCCCAAAGTCCCCCCCTTGCAGTCATCCCTTTGTCTGTCTGAGGAGCCTCCAGCCTCAAAGCCTGAGATTGCAGCTGATAAACTGGGCTGAAGCCAGGCACTGAAACCTGAGAGGAGAGCAGTGAGAATGGGGGTTCCTAGAGCGGGGGATAGACAGGTGTCCCCTCCAGCCAGGAGAATGGGGGCGTTCTGGGAGATGGAAAGTCCCAGTCCCCTACTTCTCTGATTTAAATAGTACCAGGTAGTCAGGAGCAGAGAGAGGAGGACCAGTAGGGAGAATGGTTAGGGTTAGGGTGTGTGTGTGTGTGTGTGTGTGTGTGTGTGAGAGAGAGTGAGAGAGAGAGAGGGAGAGAGAGTGTGTATGTGTAAATATGTGTGTGTAGCTTACACATGGGTATTTACACATGGCCAGGGTGGCATGGAACAGGTGGGCAGTTGGATGATTCCCTCAGTCCACCCAGCAGTCACCTGTCACCCTGATAGATGGTGGCTATGCACTGTGTCTCTTCGGGAGGGTGCTCTTTGGTTGAGGAGTATGTTTGTCCCTTGAAAGGAGCAGGACAGATGTTCCATGGAGTTGACAGTCCTCAAGCGATGAGGAACGGGAACGGATGGGTAAATACCTGGGCATTCTTGCCCCTTGATGAGGGGAGCATCCTGAGATATGTGTTATCCGTATTCTAGAAGAATCCAAGTTGCATTGTACCCCAGTTGCTTCCAGCAGGAACCCATTCAGGAACACACCCTTGCTGCCTTTCCTCCCCTCCTGGCCTCCACCTCTCCCCTCCCCAAGGTTCCCAGGATCCTCTCCCAAATCAACTACTTGGCTCAAATTCTTATCTCAGGGCTGCCCGTATGAGTTTCCAAATTAAGGCAGGGCAGCAATGTGGGGGGGGGGGCGGTTTGGGGTCCAATCAGTGTGGCCTGCATGGAGTGAGGGGCAGGGAAGGGCCGAGAAACAAGCTGCATACATTCCTAACGGCAGAGGGGTTGCAGACCGGGGCCGGCCTGGGCCAAGCTCCCTCTCACAGCAGTGGGTACACGGATGGGAGGCTAATCCTCCTGGGTGCGCACTTGGAGCCCGCATTAGGCTGTGTCTGCACTCACCAGGGACCGGGGGCTGGGGTTGTGGGAGCTTGATCTGCATGTGAGTGTGGACAACTGTGACTGTGGATAGACGGGCATGTCTATACATATGTAAATGTGAGAGGAGTCGTGCACATGACCCTGTGCTCGTGTGTGTGTGCACGCGTGTGTGTGCGTGTGCACCCTTGTAAACTCACAAGCAAGGGGTTTTTGGCTTTGAGAGTCTGCCCAGCTGCCCTGCCCCACTGGCTACCCACAGACCCCGGAGTTGGCCAGTGGCAGCGTAGTGCATACCATTCTAAGGTGGAAGCCAGAGCTGAGCTGACCCATGGGAGGCAGGACCGCTCCAGCCTCCTGGGAACCAAGTGGGGCCCTGGGAGGACATGAGGGTGGGGTGTCGCAGAGCCTGTGCTGTCATGTGGCTCCCTGCTCTGCCCTCAGTGTGGGGCAGGCCAGCCAGGTATATTTAACATCCTGTTGATCGGGGATGGGATGGCGTCTCTCGGCCTCAAGCCCAGGAGCTGCAGAGCCAGGGTTGCTAGGAGAAGCACGATTTCCGTCCCTGCCGGCTGCCTTTCATGTCCCTTCCCCCACCCCTCATCTGCGTCACTCAGCCACATCAGAGGCCCCGATTCCTCTCTAAAAATGAAACAATGAGTGTGGCTGTGTGTTGTGGGGTAGGAGTTGCTTACTGCCCACGTCAGGAGCTGACAGTGGCCAGCTCTTTCTAGAGCGAGTGATCATCTCCAGTGGCCAAGCTCAGGGGCATCCCAGCATCCAGGGTCACCTCCCTCATCCTGGGGAGCACCAGGTTTTAAGTACAAATTTCTACTTGCGCAGGAGCCTGTGGGGGGAAGCCAGTCCCAGCACTGTGCCGCACATGGGAACGTGAGGCTCAGAGAGGGAAAGCTACTTCCCCAGGGTCACACTGGGAAGCAGACAAGGGTGAGGATTACAACCAGAGTTCCTGGGTCCTGTATTTACCTTGCAACACTCTGCTCTTTGGGAGGAATTTCACACTTTTCTGGCCCAGTTGGCCCATTGCTCAAAGTTTTCTACACTTACCAAGAGCTACAGGGAGGGACAAGCTACCTGTGAAAAGTGGGCCCTAAGGGCCCAACATAGCTCCAATGAGAGACTCTAGCCCGTTCCTGCCGAGCCCTCTCTGAAACCAGCAGGAAGTGCTTTCAGCAGCATGAGAACACTTCTCGAACAGGCTCCGGTCAGACCAGTTCATGCTGGGCTCCCCACAGCCACAGACTGCCTGTATCAGGCTGAATAGTGTCTCCTAAAATTCGTATTCACCTGACACCTGAGAATGTGACTGTGTTTGGAAATAGAGTCTTTGCAGATGTAACCCATTAAAATGAGGTCATACTGGAGTAGGGTGGGCCCTAGGCCAACTACTGATGCCTTTATAAGAAGACAGAAGTTTGGATGGAGCAGAGACATACAGGGAGACCCCACATGATGGTGAAGGCAGAGGTCGGAGGGATGTGTCTACAAGCCAAGGAACCCCAAGGATTGCCGGCAAACCACCAGCAGCTGGAGGAGGCAAGGATGGATCCTCCCCAGAGGCCTTCAAAAGGAGTAGGGCCCTGCTGCTACCTGGATTTTAGATTCCTGGCTGCCAGAATTGTGAGAGGATATGTTTCTGTTGTTTTAAGCCACCCATTTGCAGTAATTTGTGACGGCAGCCCCATGATGCTAGCAGGCCTCCTCTCTGCACAGCTCAGTTCCATTTCTACCCTTTCTACCACCTTCATTTCTTACCTCAAGTAGGAGGAGGTTAAGCCATGCCAGCCCCTCAATGCAGACTTGCTCTTAAGTTCCCTGTCTGCTATTTCCTTTGCCTTGAGCTCTACTTCTGACCCCTCCCAGACTCCCTGCCTGACCCTCTCACCTTGGGGCCCAGAACGCTGGGGGACTCTCCAACATTCCAGCTCTCTGTATGTCCTGGCTGCCCTCCTTATCTGGCTGAGTCATACCCATGCTCCAAAACTGCATCTTCTCCAGCAGCTGCCCTGGTCCGTTGGCTTCACCAGGCCCTGTGGGCTGGGCCAGGAACCCTTCATCTGCTTAACCTGGGTAACACTGGATCCCAGCTTGTCACATGTGGCATCATCATAGTTGGTTTAATTGGAGATGTCTGTCACTGGGTGGAATGTCCTGTGGGCAGAAACCATGCTGTACTCTCTAGGAAAGCTTGTCACATAAGAGCACATGGTGATCATGTAGCCCAGCTATTTCCTTTAGAGATGAGGAAACCGAGGCCCAGAGAGCAGTAGTAACCTCCCAGAGTTATATAGACACCAGGACAAAGGCTGAGTTTCTTCTACTATTGAAGCAACACCTGGGGATGGTCCTTTTGGTTCCCCTGAGAAAGATAGGAGCCACTTCCTGGGCATCTTAGGACTTCTTGAAATTCAGGCCCTTGCTCCTGATGAAAATGCCATGGTGTGCTGGTCAGACTCTGGGTGGAGGACCATGCCCCCAAAAGGACCAGAGTCTCAGGGGGACAGGAGTACTCTTGGGACAGGCAGACTCTGGGATGTTTGCTGGGGCCAGCCTGTATGGCCATGGGGATTGCCTCTGCCACTGCCTCAGTTTCCCCAGTCTCACCCAGACCTGGAGCAGTTTAAGGACAAAAAAGAGCCAAAGAGTCACAGGTTCAGATTTTGGCTTGCACATATTGGTCTGCCTCTCCGAGTCTTGGTTTCCCTAGCCATCAAGCATGGGGATTAAATAAGGCACCCAGAGTGCCAGAAACACCTGCCAGCTATTTCACATTCATTTCCTTCCCTTTCTTGTCCACCAGCCTCACAGTCCTGCCTGTCCCTAGCATGACTTGGGGCCTGGGGAAGAGATAAGGGGCTGGGACCGCAAGTGGATTGGGCCCCGCCTAGGCCAGGCACAAATGAAATAGAACCTGTTTTCAATCCTCATGACAAAGGTGTGAGGCAGAGACCATAACCCTCATTTTACAGTAAAGGAAACTGAAGCCCACAGAGGTTCGCTCACTTGGGCAATGAAGAGAAACAGCATGGTCAGGCAGGACTGGAGTGGGGCCATGAAGCATTGACTCCCTGCCTTATTTTATGTTTTTCTGCTGCCTGCCAAGTTTGTCTCAGCCTTAGCCTAACTTTGGTGACATCAGAGTCCTGAAATCATCTGCCAAGCAGGTGATTGATTCACAGCTGTGTGGCCTGGGACCTCTGTACAGATCATCACACAGCAATGACAGCCACCCTGTAGTTATCTGGTATTTCAGAACAGCCGAGACCCCAAATCCCAGGCCCAAGGAATAATCACTGACTGCTAGCCCTGCTGGGTCCTGAATCAGGTGAAGGGCTGTGTGGAGCAAGTCTTCCAGGCCAGCACACAGGTGCTGGAGGAACATGTCACCCTCCACAGGACCCAGGCCTCTTCCAGGAGCCCATAAATTTTACCTATTCCTGTGTAGGAAGAATGGGGTGTCTGAGAGATGAAGGGCCTGTCCCACTGTCCACCTAGATGGCTCTGCAAGCCAGGCAATTTTGCTGATGTCACCTCCTTGGAGATATTAAATATTGATAATGCAATAAATTTCCCTGCACCTTCTATGACTCATGTCTTGGTGTGTGCCAAAAGGAAAACAAGTAGACTGAGGTGTCTCCATTTAGGCTGACAGGCTCCATCCTCCTGGCACTCTGGAATTCATGGTCTTCTTATGTTGGAAGGAGCTTAGAGAGGTCATCTGGTCCACCCCCTGATGTTGGGCCCTAGCCTGAGATAAGCTTTCTCTATGGAGGGAAAAATCCTAGTTAGCATGTTACGGTGATTAATCATCCTTTTTCTTAGAAATTCTTTAGGTTTGACTGGGATCCATATTAAGCAGGAGTCTCATAGGTGAATGCCCTAATTTGAAAACAGGTAAATCTGGTACTTCATTTCTAAGGAGCAGAGTGCCTGGAGGGGCTCAGAAGTCTCATCCTGACCCATTTCTGCCTGCCTACTTTCTGTGTGGCCTTGGGCAAGTTACAATTTCTCGGAACCTCAGTGTCCTCATCTATAAAATGGGACAGTAATCTCTGCCCAGACTAATTCCCAGGAATACTGGGAGTGGGGCTTCCATTGTCTAGAGGCATACCTTAGTAAGTCGGGAAGACTCCTGGGCCAGTTGTCCCCTTCTGTAAACAGCTTGATCAAACCAGACAATAAATGTGGAAGAGCTTTATAAATGTAAATTACTTTGTAAATAGAAACGCTGTGTAAACGTTAGGGATAATTATATGCTTCAATATTTAGGATCTTCAAACATCCTTAGAAATGGGAGGGCTCCTAAATTGTTCTTTTATCCCCAGTTCTGGAGGCTCCTGCACAAGTCTGTTGGAAGGGGCAGAGAGCCCCTGGAATAGGAATCCTGCTCCTCTTCTCCCACCCTCTCTCTTCCCTTGGGCTTCAAGCCAGGTTCAGATTCCTGATTAAAAAGGCCCGGAGTGAGAAGCTTATCAGTTACATGGAATCAATAGGCATTTTCTTTATATTTTTCAATTAAAAGAGCCGCCAGAGAAAAGAGAAAAACTCAAGTGCCCTGGTCATCAATAGCATTGAGGCAAGGGAAAGTGCAGGGTCAGTGGGCTGGACGTTTGTCAATGCCAAGTCCTGCCACTGGCCTGCTCTCTGCATCACCTAGACCAACCCAGAAGAGGGACCAGGAGACAGAGCATCTTCCATGGTTTCCTTGGACTTTTGGCTGTGGGAACACCGTCTCTGAGCCTTAATTTTCCAGGAAATAAGCAAAATTGAACTCCTGTAGTTGGTGATGAGTTGAAAGGATGACCATCAACTGTTATGATCAAATAGCTTCAGAGACCTACAGATGGGGATGGGGGACCCTGAGGTTGTTTTGGGGAAAATGCCCACTCATTATTCTCATAGCCAGTGAGAAAATAGAAAGAGAAAATGGGCTCAAGAGGCAGCAAGCAGGATGCAGGGCAGATAGAATAGGCATCTGGAGATAAGGATGGGTTGTTGGAAGCCTGATTTACTACTCACAAAGGGTTTCTGCTTCCCGAGATATCCAGACTGCTGAGCCCCCTTTAGCCTTGGGTTCCATGAGTGGTAGGAGAACAGTCCCTTCCTGATATGAATGGCGCCCTCCCTGACCCCTTCACCAGACCTGTGCATTTCTTCCCCAGCTGCTGGGAGTGTTGGCTGCTAATGGCCTCTCCCCTAGCCCCTGACTCTCCCTGGGGCAGCCTCAACTCATGACTGACATATGGGAATAAAGAATCGCCCTTGGATAAAGGTGGTGGTGGAGCATTATACTCCAGAAGCCACACCCCTTCCCTGGTGGGGTGAGATGAGGCTAGACTTCAGCTGCACCCACATCTTTGCCTAGATTTTCTTCCTGCTCTAATCTCTGCTATGAAGCTCACCTAAGAGAATTCCCTAATCTAACAGGTACATCAGAAACCCTGACTCGGCTCTGCTTGCTTCTGGAAGAAACGGACTCATTCGATTCATTCATTCAATGGGCATTTATTGAGCATCTACTACATGCCAGGTGCTGGGCGGGGCCCTGAAGATACATACGTGACCAGAACTGATCAGCTTCTAATGGGAGAAAAAGGCAAGAAATAGGTAAACAAATAAGTGAACGAGTTAGATGTAAGCACTCTGAGGAAAAGGAATGATGTGCTAGAGAGCAGGAGGTGGGGAGCGGATATCATAGGTTAGGTGGCCAGTGAAGAGCTTCCTAATGAGGTGACATGAGTGTATGGACTTGAATGACAAAGAGCCAACCATGTGAAGACTATGGTGAAAAGGAGTCCCAACAGAGATCCAGTAAGTGCAAAGATTCTGGGGTTGGAGTAAGCCTGGGTCTGAGACCCCTAAAGACCGGTGTGCCTAGAGCTTAGGGACTGGGGAATGAGGGCAGGGAGGCAGGGGTGGCCTGGTCAACTGCAGCAAAGGATTTTTTTCTAAAGACAATGGGAACCTTTGAAAGGTCTTAGGCAATGAAGTGATAGAATCAATCTATATTTTTACCAGATCACCCTTGTGGTCTTAGGTGATGGGAAGGAAGGAGGGGTGTGGGAGTTGTAACAAGTGCGTCTAGTGCCTCTAACCATGAGAGTCTAGGCTAGACATTTCCAAATACTTGCCTCTCTTCTCTGCTTTTATTCTGTGGGGCTTTTGGGAAGCTCACTCAGCCTGCACAGGACAGCCCAGGAGCAGGAAAGGGCAGGGAGTCCGGTCACGGGAGAGCTAGCCCTCCTAATTCTCTAATTCCTGGGCTGAAGCCACCTAGCAACAATGCTACACCCACATTTTTTGATAACTTGGTCTCTTGGAGGAGACAGTTTTGGCCTCTATAATAAGCACGGCCCAGGGAAATGAAGGCAGATCAGTCCTCTTCACCTTCCGGGGCCTGGAGGAGGCTGGAAAAAAAACAGCTGCCACCCCTTCCTGGGGTTGTGGAGCTGCCAAAGGATATGATTGGAGCTGGAGAGGCAAGAGGCCCCTGTCTTCCAGGCACGGGGTTTGTTTGTCCTCCCTATCCCCTGGAAACAGCATCTGAGTAACTCGGCCCATAGCACAAAGGATCACCCAGAGGACACCCAGGCACCTGAGAAAGTGCTGGGGGCAAGGGATCTCTGGGGAGGGAATGAGCTGGGCTGAAGGTTGCAAAGAAGGGATGAGACTCACAGGTCCAGGAGAGCCCAGGTGGAGACCCGCCCAGGAAACGTTGCATGGGAGGGAAAAGTCCACACTCCCTTCGGTTTCACTATGTGTGAGACTACAGATGGGGAGGACAAGCCAGTGGATATTTTGTTCCTCCCTCCATTCCCACGGCATGTACTGAGTGTCTTCTATGTACAGAGCACCATGCTAGGCCCTGGAGATGTGATCGGGATGAGGACAGACAAAGCATCTGTCCCTGTGGTACGCAGGCTGAGATGACAGGTTTGGAATGAGGAATTGTACTAGGGCAGGATGGAGCTATGATGAAAAATAGGGGACCCAGAGAAAAGGGAAGACTGAGGCTGTCACAGCTCTTGCCACTCTTGAAAATAAGGCTTTCTATTAAAAAGCACCTCTTGTATGTTCAATTCAAACGCCAATAGAAGCCACCCCATGTGAGGCTCTGTGGACACAAAGCTACCTGGTCCCCAGCCCTATCTTTGGGTACCAGTGGTCCCATGGGAAGACAGGCAAGGGTTAGCCTAGACTAGACCGTCTTGGGAGGCAACTCACTGAACCCCTCCCAGGGGAGATGGCACTAGGGCTGGATTTGCACAGATGTGCAGAAGGAGATAGAGGGGAAGGGTGCCCTGGGGGGAGGGAACTGTGTGAGCAAGATCTGGCTTTGGAAAATGCTTGTTCACTGGAAGAGCACTGGCCAACAGGGGCCTGGAGAAGGCATGAACTCCATATAAGAGCCTTAATAGGTGCCAAGAGCCGCAGGAGTGTGTGACAGTATATGAATGCATGAATTTGTGTGTGCTTTGTGTTAATGTATAAGTGTGTGAGTGTGCATAAGTATGAAATTGTGACTATGTGAGCAAGAGCAAGTGTGAGCATGTGTGTGGGAGACTGAGTGTGAGCGAGTGTGATGATGTGTGGATGTGAGACTATAAGAGAATGTGAATTAGTGAGATGTGTGTATGATCTCGTGTGTGTATTTGTGTGAAGGTAAGACTGCAAGGTGCTGTGAACCAGTGTATGTGTGTGAGTGTGAGTGGCTGAGTGTGTGGCCATGTGTATTTGAGAGTGAGCGTGTGTGAGTGTGTGCCACACATACACCAGGCCCATGGCCATGCTCATTTCTGTAACGCTATGATTTGTTAGATTTTAGCCGAGAAGCCAATCCTCCACCAGTCATAAAGAAAATGAATTTCCTACCCTGGGGACACTGTGTCCAATCCAGATAGACAAGTACATGATGGTCAGTGGTGACAGAGCAGCAGACATGAGGGCTTTGTTCATCAGAAGGATGGCTCCTCTGGGGAGTGCCTCGGCCTGGTCCCCAGCCACCTCTGGGCTTGGCCCTTGCTCAAGTGAGAGAATGGTCCAGAGAAACACGGCTGACAGGAGAGACTGGAATACCTGGAGTGGGCTTTCCCATACTTACACCCTCAGCTTCTAGTTCTCTCCAGAAAGGCTCGCACACTCCCAAAGGCTGCATATCTCCAAGGGAGGGCCCCAAATGCTGGAGAGGATAAGGAAAAATAGGAACGCTCATTCATTGCTGGTGGGAATGCAAAATGGTATAGCCACATTGGAAGACAGTTTGGCAATTTCTTACAAAATTAAACATGCTTTCACCATATAATCCAGTAATTGTGTTCCTTGGTATTTACCCAACAGAGTTGAAAACATGTCCGCACAAAAACCTGCACACAGGTGTTCATAGCAGCTTTGCTCATAATGGCCAAAACCTGGAGGTAACCAAGTTGTCCTTCAATAGGTGAATGGATAAACAAACTGTGATACGTCCAGACAATGGAATATTACTCAGTGCTAAAAAGAAATGAGCTATCAAGCTATAAAAAGACTTGGAAGAAATTGAAATGCATATTGCTAAGTGAAAGAAGTCGATCTGAAAAGGCTACATGTGGTATGATTCTAACTACATGACATCCTGGAAAAGGCACACTATGGAGACAATAAAATAATCAATGGTTTCCAGGTGCTGGAGGGAGGAAGGGATAAATAAGGAGAATTCAGAGGACTTTTGGGCAGTGAAACTGTTCTATATGACACTATAATAGTAGATATGTGTCACTAGATGTTTGTCGAAGCCCATAGAATACATAACACCGAGAGTGGATCCTAATGCAAATCATGGACTTTGGGTGATGATGTGTTAATGTAGGTTCATCTAGTGTAACAAATGTCCCACTCTGGTGTGGGATTTTGACAGTGGGGGAAACTGGGGGCGGGCAGGGCATATATGGGAACTCTCTACACTTTCTGCTCAACTTTGCCTTGCCATAAACTTAAAGCTGCTCTAAAAAATAAAGTCTATTAAAAAAAATGTGAATGACAAATACTTAAACTTGGCTCCTGTTTTGACCTTAAATCCATGCAACATGATGCCATAACATTCCCACTGACTGTCGGGACTCTGTTCTTATTGTTAAATGTGGCTGATATTATTATTATTAACAGGCACTGAGTATTGGCCAGGCACTGTGCTCAAAACGTGACCCTGATGATCTCATTCGACCCTGTGACAATCCCCTGAGGTAGGAACTGACACTCCACTTTACAGATGGAACAACTGAGGCCCAGGGAGGCGAGCCTGTTTGCCCATCACACAGGTGGTTGGTGACGGAGCCGGTTTTTAATCAAGGGTCATCTGGAGCAGGATCAGCCTGGACTCTTCATGTCATGTAAACAAAACAGTAACAAGTCATATGATTACCATTACATTTTTTCAACATTCTCTCATCTGGTTTTGTTGTTTCCATTCCACGCATGGGAAGCTACCCAGAGAGGTGAGGTACCTTGCCTGCCCTAGGTTCTTTGCAATTACACCTTTGTTTCTGGGGCTCTTTCTTCTGTCTCTGGAGTCTCTGACACTCCACGAGAGTGAAGGAAGGTGTCAAGAATATTAAATTTATATTTGAGTTAAACCCGAAAAGAATCATTAAACCGCAATTTAACATATCCCAAATGGTTCATCGACATTTTGAAGATGTGTCAAACTCTCTGGTTTGTACCTCCTGACCGTGCAGATGAAAGTGGATGTCGGAGGCTGTTTGGAGAGCGGGCTGCCTGGCACTGTAACACCAGCTCTGTGGATTTGAACCCAGAGCAACAGCCCTCACACTCACAATGACCTACAAGGTCATTCTGCAGATGAGGCTTGAGTGAGACATGGAGGTTCAGACACGTTACATAAACACATACAATTGCAAAGGTATGTGGACCCCTGATTATGCTGGATGCCAATTCATTTCCAGATATTAAGTTCTAGATATTTTATACACGTAAAAATTGACTTAAAAAGTGTGTGCCTTCCTAGGACCAGTCTTACTTTTTAGATACCATTTTCCAATAAAAGGGACCAAGATCCTTGGAGAAATAGATGATACTAGGGCTGGGCAGAGAAAATACAAGATGATCCTGAAGATTTTGTGGTGCCAAGAAGTAAAGTAGTGCTTAAAATAAAAACAACAAAAAACACATGATGGGCTTATATCAAAAAAAAAAAAGAAAATGATGTTGTCATGTCAAGAGAACAGAGAAGTTGACCTTCCAGAACTTCCAATGGCCAAAGATAGAAAATACTAGTGACATATAGTAAATAATAAGGATATTGAATTCCAGCTAATAAAGTAGAAGGTTATGAAGGAAGTAGAAAATCACCATTGAATACTGAGGCAGGAATTGCTGTAGGCTGGATCCACCCATGGATGGTGGCAAATCGGTGGACACAACTTTAAGGAGAAATAGGACATTTGCATAGCCTCAGATTATCTCCCTTCCCAAATTTATTAATTACTATGTTTGTTTCAACATATTCCACACATTCATAGATGTCCAGGAGGTGGAACTTAATTCCTCTCTTCTTGAGTGTGGGCTGGCCTTAGAGACTTATTTCTAAAAATAAAATATGAGAGGGAAAAATAGTAACACTGCAGTGGAGAAACCTGGCAGACACCCCCTTAACCTGTGATCAAGGTGAACATCAGGTGAGAAGTCCTGTGGACGTCATGTCCCCCTGATAGGATGTGATGCAAATCCACAGTCTTTTACCAATAGAATAACCGATGAAATTCAAAGCTAAGCTAGATATTGACCTGGTTAACATAAAGGAGGCTGGGTGAAAGGTATGTGGGAACTCTCTGTGCTATCTTGGAACTCTTCTGTAAACTAAAATTATTTTTAAATGAAGCATTAAAAAAAAAAAAAAAACATGTGCCTTGTTTTGGATTCAGGATCCCCAAACTGTGGAATGTTAATGTATTAGCCTTAAATTATTTTGAAAGCCACAAATTCAATCTTTGTTCCCTCTGTAAAATATATATTGCATACATATACACACAAATTACATATTCACTAGAATGGGACCATGCTGTATGCATTGTTTTATATCCTGCTTTGTTAATAACAACGCATTGTAAGTGAGCCATAAGGTTTATCACAAATGTTTGTCAGGAACTAAAGTTGAGAGAGGGTCTCTCAGACCTTTTGGACTCTTCCTTGTGCCTTGTGGAAACTCTGCAACCTTCTCCTCACACTCCCAGCATTGCCCCAGTCCCTGTAACAGAGGGCCAGAAGCACTTCCATTTCAGCACCCCATAACATAGGCCGAAGGAGAGGCTGTCTGGGAGCCGAGGCCTTCCAGATAGAACTCTGAACTGGTTTTCAGTCCTGATGACGTGGCTCTAGGCAAGGCATGCATTGTCTCTGAGACTGTTTCTTTACCTGCAAAATGGGGAAAAGATTCCTGGCTGTGCCTCTGTCCCAGGATTCCAGGAGTATCCAAAGGAGGCCATCCATGGGATGTGCAGAGGACCACTGCACTAACTCTGCATCTGAGCACCAGGATTCAAATCCCCAGCCTGCTCTTTCCTGCCTGGGCTGTGTGGCCAAAGTGGTTTAACTTCTCTAGGCCTCATTTGCTCATCTAAAAATGGAATTAATATCTGTATCAGCCTCATGGTGCCGCTGTGGACAGTGAATGAGGGTAATGGGCATAGAGCCTGGTACAGAGCCTCAATGAGTGGCAGCTGCAGTGATTGCTAGTTTGGGTGTTAATCAAACACACTTGAACAAGCCTGGGGGCTTCCCGGTGCAACTATGTAGTACCCCCAGATGCCAGTGGTGGCATGCAGCCCTTCATTCTTCTCCTTGGAACCAGCCCCAGTTGGCATAGCCGGTAATCTCCTACCTCTGACGACCAGCTCCCAGATGTCCAGTGTCTCCTGGCCCAAGACCCAGCTCCTATGGGTATCTCAAAGCTGCCAGTTTGGGGCAGAACCTTGGCCAGCCTACAGGGCTGGGGAGGGGGCAGGGCCAGGGGAGCGACAGGCCATCATTGAACCTCCTCCAGACTCCCAGAGATGTCACAGGCTTAGCAGGGGCTGCTTGACACTTGTCAGATAAAATAAGAAAAAATAAATAACAATGTTTATAAGAAGATTAGCGAGAAGGCCGCAAAATTTCTCTAGGGAGCCTCCTTGGCTGCGTCTCGGAGTGACAGCTCCCATCGCCTTATCAGAGACGTAATGAGTTGCCAGGATTTGGGGTCATTAAAAATCCTCTCTGGCTGAGCCCCTTCTCTCGCCTTCTGCCTTTGATGGTGGAGTCAGGGGCCTGGTGACTGCAGGGGCCCCTACCCCCACTGCACTGCCTGCCAGTCGCTGTCCCTGTTCGCCAGGGGATGGAGGTGAGATGGTGGGGCCCAACTTGGTGGAAGTAATGCAACACGACGGCCCAATTTGTGCCAGCAGCCCCTCGGGCAGAGGACCCATCTCCTTGGTGCGGATTAGTCTGTCTTATCTCAGCTGCCTTCAGAGACAAAAGGGACAGCGTGTAGGCGTTTGTGCACAAGGCGTCCACAGCTCCAGACTGCACTGTGAGGGAAGGAGCCCCGCTGGCCATCTCATCACACACCTCATCTGCAGGGAAATTGTGGTCCAGGGAGGCACAGAGGGCAGAGGTCACAGCATATTGGTGGCAGAGTTAGTCTTTGAATCTAGGTCTCCAGATTCCCAGCCCAATTTTGGGGGTGTTTAGTGGGTTGCTGCATTTCTGTAGAGGGAGCAGAATGGAGAAGGGATGATACGAACATATAGACAATTTAGTCCAGTGACAACAGACAAAAATGGATCTCCCATCATGTGCATCTCACTGGGAGAGACACAGGGAGTTCAGAAACCCGGGAGACACAAATCTTGGCCCCCAGTCCAGCAGGAGCCATGGATACAGAAGCCAGCATCCACAGGCCAGCATCTGTCACACACACACCCACCCCAGACATCCTGACTCATTTGAGATCCCTATCAATCCCACAGAGAAAGTGCTCTGCTTTTAATCAGCTCCCTCTTTGTCAGAAGCTTATCATCAATGAGCTCAAAGCACTTGTAGTATATTAATTTTCTCAACCACTTACTGGTTCCACTTCCCTTGAAGGATAGGGAGCTTGGAAGAGGGAGGATTACCCTCGTATTTCAATTCAGGAAACTGAGGCTGGGAGCAGCCCACAGGGTAGCCCACTCATGGTGCTACTGGCCCACATGGTGCCTCTGTGCTCTGGGCAGATACAGCCCACACCAGAGAATGGGGCTTGGTGAGCAGAGTGAGGCTGGATCCCGGTTCCATAGTCACCCCTTCGGCCAGGCAGCCTTGTGCAGCAAACAACCTGCCCAGCGGTACGTGGCAGCCCCACTATCACATCTAAGTTCCTAGGGTGATCCTGAGGTCTCTCTTAGCTGGACCATTGGCAAAACCATAAAGTCAGGAAAGTCCTCCTATTCTGGGGGGAGCACATAACCTCTTCAAACATCAGTGTCCTTATCCGTAAACAGGGTCAATTAGAGCCCCTGCAGTAATTGGGCCAATCGATGTTACTAGATGTTACTGGATACGAGATGTTACTGTGTTTCATGAACTATTAAGTGCTACACACAAATAGTAACTTTGGTATTTCATAAAGCTGCTTCATAGAGCTGGTCACTCACACCCTCCTTCTCAATCCTATACCTGCTACACCCCATGGTGTGCCCACCAGCTTTCCCCCTAGAGAGATCCCAGCCCAGCCAGGGTTTTACCTGTCATCATCCCAAGGTCACCTAATGCATAGAAACCAGGGCCAGAATTTCCGGTGTCAGCACCTCCCCTGGACCACACCTGAGAAAGGAAGATTGCAGCTCCATTTCACAGGCCGGAATGCCAAGTCTCCTCAGGCCATCAGTCCCTGCCTCTGCCCCTCCCCTCTCGGCCTTTGCTGCTGCAGCTTCTCAGCCACTTCACTGGGAGGGGTATTAAGTCATAAGGGAGCTTTAGTCCAATCCTTCCTTCTAGAGTTGAGGTAACAAGAAACAGAGCAGAGGGTGGAGCATGCTGGTCCCACTGCAGAGCTCTGACTTCCAGCTCTGCTTTTGGGACCTCCGGGAGCTCCTCACGAGCAGTGGCCAAGGGAGATGCAACTTTCCTCAGCAAAAATCGGTTTGAATATCTTTTGGTCTAATTTCAGAGCCTCTAGGGGCTCTGCTTTCCTTAGCTCAACCGTGAGTCATTTGGGGCCCAGGGTGCTCCCAGAGACTCAATCCTGGGTGGCAAGTTTGGGCTCAGAACAGGCTCCATGCTTGGGACTGGGATCCCTATCACTGCAGCTCACCCATGCAAGCACTTCTGGGAGGGCCAATACGAATCTGTGGTAAGGCCATAGATGTCAGAGGACTGTGAATTCCAGGACTGACAGATAAAGTTTCCTCTCTGCAGCTGTAGCTCACAACCCCTGGATCTCTGGTGGCCTGGGACAACTGGCCAGGCCCTCAGCCCTTTGCTGGGCCTCATGCTGGCTCTCCATCAGCCAGGAGGGGTTTCAGTGCCACGCTTCAGCAATAACAAAATAGCATTTTTCACACAATTTACTTTTGAAAAATAATTTAGAGTCAGGTCAAGGCTGCCCTTATAATGCTGCCTTCATCGCAATACTGAAGCAGGAGACTCTGATAATAGCAATAATAAATAATAACTAATATTCACAGGACTCTTGCTATGTGTTCTATCCGCAGGATCTTGTTACTTTTCTGACAAAAGCTGAGAGGCAGGAACTGCTGTTAGTCCCCTTTTTCAGATGGAAAAACTGAGGCTCAGAGACATTGTCCTTGCCCGTGCCGGAGCAGTTGCTATGGGTTTGAGCCCAGACCTATCTGACCTCAAGCCCTGTCAGTCAGTTACTGAATAGAGTCTAGCCAACCCCAAGAACTGTTCCTGACCTGGTCCCCACGGACGAGCGCTGGACTCAGAAAGTCATCATCTGCCCTGTGCGTCTGGAGAGATGGGAGAGCGAGGAAAAACCTGGCTTCCCTGTGGTTCTCTGAGCAGTGCCAGGGTCTGGGGAGCCCTCTATGGTGGAGCCCCCCTCCTTTCACAGCCTTTCCCTCCTCAAGTTCCTTCAACACAGTCTTCCTTCCCTCGTCGTCCCCCATGACATGATGAGTCATGTCCTGCACTGTGGGGTTTCAGTCTCTGCTCATGAGAGGCCAGCTGACAAGTCCTGTTCTCTGTTCGGTGATCCAAAGCTCATTAGCTTTACAAAACAGCATGGGCTGAACTCTAGCTGCTGCAGTCCGGTGGGGCAGGGTGTGCAGAAGGCCTGGGCGGCACCACCCTCTCCCTCGCACCCTCACCAGGGCCTCGGGGCACTTTCTTCTTCAGGGCCAGCGGGAATCACTTGTTTTGATTTACATAGGGAAACCGAGGCTGTTCTTCCTTGCAGGAATGTCTTCTCCTTTTGGTCCCTGAGAGCCCAGAGAGGCCCCGGCCCCCCATCTTTCTGCTCCTGGGAGAGGAGAGAGGAAATAGAGTTGGTAAGCATTTGTTTCTCCTCAACAAAGCAACTCATTTCTTTAGGCAAATGAGCTGGGGAGGGAAGGACAAGGCCGGAGATCAGCAGTGATTAATTAGAAAGGATATGAGTGGTGGGCAGAGATGGGAGAGGGGCAAGGCAGGTGAGGGGTGAGGCAGGCAAGAGTGGGTTCAAGGCAGAACAAGAGCTGAGCCCTGAGCCCTGAGCAGGCACTAACTGTGCCTACAATTGCGAGGGGCGGTGGGGGTGCGGGGGTGCAGAGCAGGGGAGAAGGTGCCCGGCCTCCAGGAGTTTAGAGCTTACCAGGAAGGAGGGACCTGAGCTGAGGGCACAGAGCAGCGAGGTTGGAAAGAGGAGGCAGGAGGCCGTGCAGGCGGTTAGTATGTCTGGCTTTCCCAAGGCAGGAGTCCCCGCTACTGTGCCCCTTCCAGGATGTCTCCTTGCTGCCCACCCCCATGCTCAGGCCACTCTGCAACTCCTCTGGTCCTGTTCCATCCAGGTCATTCCCTCACTGTCTCATCTAGCTGTGCCCCATTCAACACCGTCAAACTGATTTAACCTGTCCCACGGCTAGATCCACTGACAAATTATTTTAAAAGGATGACGTGCCATAGGGCATGTGAGGATGAAATAGAATACAGGCTAGAGATCATGGAGTTTAATGCCTCAGATGTAGACCAAGGGCCAGAGAAGGGTTATGACTTGTCCCCAGCAACACACATTTGTGGTAGGGATGGGACTGGATTTGGTCTCCTGATTCCTACCAGGGCTCTTCTCATATTCTCTAAGTGTCTCCTTCAGGTAAAGGTGACAGCTGATGGAATTCTCAGCCCCTCTCCCCTGAGAGCCTCCTATCTCTCCCTGCCAGTTCTCCTTGGGGGGGGGGGCGTCTTGGTTATGGCACCCGTCCAATGGGTGCCCACCATGAGTGCCCCTTACAGCATGTCCCCTTTGCCTGTAAATCAAATTTCCACACCACAACCTCCACCCCAGCTTCAGTGGGTTCCTCCTGCCGCCCTTTGTGGCACCTTGGCCATTGCAGGGTTAAATCCTGCAGCTCCTCCCTCAGGCCCCACTAATGACAGGCTCCTCTCCACTTGGTGGGGGGTGTTGGCTAAGAATAGAGGTTACCGCTCTTGGGCTCCGCTCAGAAAAGCTACCACCAAAGCTACCACCACACGGGTATTCTGTCTGCTGTTTCACAGTGCCCCAGGCCTGGGACCTTGGGGCCTCTTTTATGACCCCACCAGACTGGGTGGCTGAAGGCCAATACCCTGCTAGCCCCTCTCCAAGGCCCATATCAGGCTCAAGAGGAAGAGCCAAGGAGAATTTGCTTCCCTGAAAAAGTCTGTGGCTCAGACTCCATTTCCCAAACACTATTGATCAGGGTCCCTCTGATACGCCAGGCCCATCTGATGCACTTACGCATCAGACTTTCGCCTCAACCTGTTTCTCAGCCGAGCAATTGAGATAGACAGGGGAGGGGCTTGCTTGCCTGAGCTCCCAAGGAGGTAAGCTCCCAAGGAGTCAGGATTTGACCCCAGGGCCCGTTCCTGTCTTGGAGGCAACACCCTCAGGCTGGTACAAGGGCTCGTGTCCCTACTCCCTCCACCCAACTACGGCCTTCTTACTGTCTTTCCCACCCTAGCCCAGACTTTGACTCTTACACTAAGGACAGTTTTGATGCCAAGAGTAAAGAAACATTATCTAACGATGTCATTGATGGTGGTGGGGGTGGTAGTGGTGATATATGTTAGCAGGAATTCCAGGACAGATTGCCTGGGTTTGAATCTTGACTGTACCACTTATAGCTGTGCAACCCTGGGTGAGTTATTTTAACCACTCTGTGCCTTAATATAATCATCTATAAAATAGGAGCTGCATAGATTTCCAAGATGAACAGGGTTATCACACTCGAAATACCTTAGAACACACCTGGTACATGGTGAGGGCCCAATAATTCTTTGCTCTATTATTGATTGCAGCAGGATGAGAGCATAGGATGTGAGGTCCTTGTGTGGTTGTGATGCTCAGAGAGGGGACCTCGCCGTGAGCAAAAATGCCTCCTTCCCTTAGCTTCCTGGATACTTGGGCAGTACCAGCCTACAGTACGTGTGTGTGTGTGTGTGTGTGTGTGTGTTTACATGTGTGTGTACGTGTGTGTATGTGTGTGTGTGCGTGCACGTACACACCTATAAGCATGGTTGGACAATTAGACTCCTAAAATGAGAAGGAGCTCTCAATGCATATCCCATTCTACTCCTCCACCACACCTAGTTCAGAAATCCCCTCCACAAAGTCTCCTTTCCTTAGGCCCTGCCTCCAGTAACAAGAAATGCGTTTCCTCCAAAGGCAGCCTGCCACCTCAGGAGAAGATCTGACTGTTAGAATGAACTTTCCCCTGCCTTCCCCTCCTCCCTTTACCTAGGAGACCCAGGGAGAATGGAGGGGTCTGATCGCAGTCCACTCTGTCCACAGGGAACCTGTCCTGAGTGACCCCAGCCCACAGAGCTGTCCTCGTCCTCTGTCTACTTCCCCCATTTATAACATTTCTGTTTATCATCAGGCCTCTTATCGTATGGCTCCTGTCTTCTCAGCTAGACAGGGAGCATCCTGAGGACAGAGGCTTTATCATGCCTTAGCTCTGAATGAGATAATACAGAGAAAGCACTCAGAACAGAGCCTGGCCCATGTTAAGTAAACATTAGCTATCATAACAAGAACTGCTGCTGTACTTATTACCAACATCATGATCTCCACAACAATCACCATCTACCATGATCTCACCCATGGCATAAAGAAACACCACACAGGAACCTACATGTGGTACCTTCATCCTGCCAGGTGAACAATAATGAAGCAAGGAGTTTGGGGGCCCTCACCAAGTGCAGGTACTGTGTTAAGCGTTTTGCATGTGATAACTTGATTAATCTTTGAAATCGATAATGCCCATTTTACAGATGAGTAGACTGAGGCGCAGAGTAGTAACAGAGTTCATCCAAACTGCACAGTGTAAGTGGCTGAACAAAGATTCAAGCCCAGGCAGCCTCTCACTAGTCTATCCTCCTAACTGCCTGTCTCTCCACTACCTCAAGGGCTCAGTGAGAAAGGCATGATCTTTGGGAATCCACAGGAAAGCAAATAGAGGTGCATTCTTGGGACCCATTCTCTGATACTGAAGCTCGCCTGTATCAGTACCAGAGGAGTTCAGCTGTCATCTGCTCCTCTCCCTTCTCCGCCCGGTAAAAGTCCTTGAAGTTCAAAGTGAGCCCCTTGAACAGGTGATTTTGTCATGCCTTCCCTGTCTTCCTGGGGCAGGATGAGAGGAGTGCGATGATAGGAGAGCATCACTGCTGCTTCTCAGTGACGGAGATTTAGACGTTCCCAGAGAAAGCAGAAGCAGCCCGCTCTGGAATCATGTTCTCCCGTCACGGAGTGACAGCAAGCACAGCGTCAGTCAGCCAGCCAACGGGCCGCCCCGCCTGGAACGCACATGCGCGCGCGCACGTGCACACGATATTAAAGTCATATTTTTGGTTGTTGGGAAGGTGCACTTGTCACTTCCTCTGCCCTAGGCAGCCTGCTGGCCCAGCTCTCTTTTCACTTCCCGCCCCACCATGGAGCGCCATCCGTTTGTATTTATATAGATAAATCGGCCTGGCTAATTAAAGTTCTCTCGCTGAAGAATGAGAGAATTAATAAAAAGAAAAAAAAATCTTGGAATGGAGCCGACCAAAAGCTGGGGCGCTTGGAGCCAAAGCCAGAACCCACAGCATTAAAGGAGGCCAGAGGATCCAGCCAATCCCTCTTCCCACCCAGCAGGCAGGGCCATGTGAGCCCCCCTGCTGCCCAACCCCCCCCCCCGCCTCCCCTCCCCGCCTCCCTCCCCGCCTCCCCCCCCCCCCCCCCCCCCGCCTCCCCTCCCCGCCTCCCCCCCCCCCCCCCCCCCCCCCCCCCCCCCCCCCCGCCTCTCGCTGGATGAAGCCAAGGGGCACTCTGGGGCCTCAGGACTGAGAGCGCTGGTGGGAGGAGCCCTGTTCACTGTGTTTCATACTATGGTGCCACATATGTCCCCTCTATGACCTCAGGATATGCAGCACTAAGCTCTAGTGACAGGCTGCCTGGGCTCGAATCCTGGCTCTGCCACTTACAGCTGCACAACCTTGGGGGAGTTATTTTGCAGCTCTGTGCCTCAGTTTACTCATCTATAAAATGGGAGCATCATAAGTTTCTAGAATTAACAGGGTTATCACATATTGCTTGGAACAGTACCTGGCACGTGCTGAGGGGCCTGTAATTCTTTGCAATTCTTTGCAATTCTTTGCCTGGTAGAATGAAAGCACAGAATGTAAGGTCCCTATGAGGAGGGGCCTCACCATGAGCAAGAAAGCCTCCTTCCCTGAGCTTCCTGGATAACTTCCTGGATAGGCTGCCCAGTCAGGCTTCCACCCCCAACACACTCTGGACCAGAGACCCAGGGGGCCGCTTTGCCTAGAATTGCAGCCCCAGCTAAGACTCCAGGATGGGCTTTTTCTTCTTGCTAATGAGACAGCTGCCCCAATCCCTGCCCGAGGCCAGGACTTCTCTGAGAGATAAATTTTGACTAAGCCCTGTAGCTAGGGATCCAATAGCCAAGTTCCCCCCAGAACAGAACAGGGCTGGGGCTGTTTGCATTGTACCCCATTCTATCTTTCAGCCTCTTTCCCACCACTCTGGCCTCAAAGACCCCTAACGCTTCTATTGTTCTTGGGCCGAGCTGGGGAGAAGAGGCCACCAACTCCTCCTGGAGGGGTAGGCAGCCAAGGAATTGTATCCCTACAACATTTCTCTTTCCATTTTCCTGAATCTCTGTCTGCAGAAGGCAAGGAGCCCATTGGGCTGGGAGTCTTAGATGGTCCCCACCCCGTTACCAACAGGCTGTGTGACCTGGGTCATGTCCACACATGCAGCCTTCCAGCTCAGCCCTTCAGGATTCCAAACATAGCCCCTAAGAGCTAAGATGGAAAAGCCATTATCACTGGCCTGGACTTATTTGCCCAGAGGAGCCAGTGGGTTCTGGGAGGACTCAGTTCTGGGAAATATTGGATTTGAGCTCAGATTTTTCCTAAAGTTCCCAGAGGCCTCTTCGGCCCCAGAGGGAGTAGACATGCAGGCTGAGTTTCTGATTCCCCCAGGCAGGTGAGCCCTCTCCTCCAAAGCCCAGCCCTCCACAGGGAGCACACACAGTAATCAGCAGGGGCCCCATCTTCTTAAGCTGTTCTTCTTCCTATCAAGCAGGTCTCAGCTCAGATGTCCCCTCCTCTGAGAGATTGTCGCTGACCACCTGGTCAGAAGCTGCCACCCCCCTGCCCACCTCTCAACACCATTGCTTTTCGTTGTGTCTTCACAGCCTCATCTTTATCTAAAGCTTGTTCTCTATCTGGTCACAATCTTGTTGTCTGCTTCTTCCAACTAGAAAGAAAGCCTCTTATCTGTTCACGGCATATCTCTAGCACCAGGCCCACGTGGAATATTTTTTAAATGAGTAAGTAAGTGACCGAGTGAATGGATGTCTGGATGAACCTCCTGAGAAGATGGCCACCAATGCGGCCTGCAGAAAAGATCAGACCAGGTGGCCTGAGGCCAGGGCACCCTGAGGAAACAGCTGGGCCTGCTGGAGCCAGAGGCCCTGGGGGTGGCGCCTCCTGTTTGTCAGCTCATATGGGCAACAGTCTGGTCCCTGAGCCCTAAGTGAATAGGGGAGTAGAGTGAGGGCAGTTGGAGGAGGAAGGATGAGCCAAATATAACTAGAGACAATGAAAAGCAGAGGCCACAGGAAGAAAGAGAGTGGAAGAGGAAAGCTCTAACAATACGCAGGGCCATCACTCATTGGCAGGATAAGCCCCATCCAGGTGTCTCTCCAGGGTTGGCTCATCCTTCCTCTTATCTCTAAGCACAGTGACAACAGGAAAGCCCCTTCTGGAAACCCCTGCAAACCTCAGGGCAGGTGGAGCTCATCTGGGCCTCCCTTTATTGTGCCTGGTCCGGAAGGTGAGGCACAGAGAGGGCCAGGGGCTTGCCCAAGGTCACAGAGCAGAAGCAGTTAGACGCCTGAGCAAGGCTCTTTCCACACCCCAGGTCATCACAGGATATGCACATCAGCATCTGCACTCCACCCCCCTTGCTCACCATCAGCCCAACAGAGCTCCACTTGGGCGTCAGCCACCTATTTCTAGGCAGCACTTGCTGTCCAGGCCCTGGTGTCTGAGCGTCAAGGCCTAAAAATAAAAAGACAGATTGTCCACTTTGGCTGTAATTACTGCCTAAAAAGACCCAGTGGGGAGAAAGAGAGAGAGGGGAGGAATAAAGGAAAAAATTTCATAGCTGAACATCTATCATAGACAGACAGGCACGCGGAGGGACGATCACAGGCTCATCGGTGGAGCGCTCAGCCCTCCCTCTCGGCTCACTGAGCAACCAGGCTCCAGCCCCGCTGGACTAGATAGAGACAGGCCAGGCCATGTAGGGGACCTGGGCCAGCCAGCTGCCCTAGCTGTAACCACCACTAAATGGAAGCCTTTATTGTGATTGTTTTCTCACAAGTACAATGGGATCATTCATTCACTCAATAAATATGAACTGAGTACCTACTGTGTGCTGGAGCTATAACTGGAAACCAGTTTGGCAAACCCATTCTCAAGGAATATACATCGTGTATGTGGGAAGTAGGGTGATGTCCTCCGTACTAAGGGAAAGCTCTTTTGGACTAGGGGTCAGGGCAGGCCTGAGGAACTGGCAGAGTGTATCCCGCAGAGTAAAGCCCTGAGTAGAAATGAGTGGAACATGTTCAGGGCATGCAAGACGGCCTCTGTGTCTGGAGCCTTGTGAGCGAGGGGTCCAGGGAGACAGGATAAACAGGCTGAAGCTGGATGCAGTGAGGAGTTTGGATTTTGTTCTGGACGCAGTGGGAAGCCACTGAAGGGTGTTAAGGATGGGGCTGATGTTCCTGACTCAAGTTTTACAAAAATAACTGGCCACCAGGAAGTAAATGGAAGCGGAGGAACCATGAAGAGGTTATTCCATCAGTCAAGAGGGGAGATGACAATGGCCTAACATAGGACAAGGGCAATGACAATGGAGAGAAGAGGATGGTTTGGGATGTAGTTCCAGGCTTGAACCACATTCTGTGATGGATCGAATGCAGCGGTGAGGGAGAGGCAGGAATCGAGGCGAACCCCAGGTGCCTGGACTGAGCAATGAGGTGGGTGGCTGTTTCACTTGCCAAAAGGAAAAGACTCTTTTTTGAGTGGTGACGGGAATGTTACAAGTTCTGTTTTGACCATGACAATTTCAGAGGCCTGCATGATGATGCACCCATGTGATTGCATCAAGCACCCGTTATGGAAACAAATGCAGAGATAAGTGAGGTGATCCAGGCTGCAGATACAAATGTAAAATTCATCAGCAAGGGGCTGGTCTTTAAAACAATGGACTTGGGTGAGGTGATCTAGGAAGGGCATGTAGACAGGAGAAAGAAGAGGACCTAAGGCTGAGGCCTGGGCTCCTCCACAGTTGGGCGTTGGGCAGTGCAGAAGACCGTGAAGGAGACTGAGAAGGCAGTGAGTTCGGAGGGGAACCATGGGGGTGGGGGTGGAGAGAGGGATGTTAAGGGTGGGAAATTTTCCAGTAAGCCTGCCTTCAGGATTTACTCTGATTCTGTTAACCAGTGTGTGGTTCTAGGCTTTGTAAGCTGCCTCTTCTGGGAGCTTGGGCTGATCTCCTCTGACCCTGCCTGGTAGAGAGTCAGTTGCAGGACGGCTAATAAAGGCTCACAATTCATTCAATTGGCTCCGAGCAAACCACAACATTTGGAGGCCCCAGTGAGATTTCTCCTAAAGGGGAGATCTCCTAAGACCCACGACCCCGGCCACCTTGGGTGAGGACCTGCCCTGTCTAGGCGACGGCCGCTGAGAGATGTTCCTCAGCCCAGATGCCAGGCAGACTCACCCAGGAAGGCAGGTGGACAAAAGGTACAATTCTATAACAATTGGACATGAGCCATCTGGAGCAGCTTCACCGGTAGTCAGACTGCACTATAGGTATCCAGGTTTCTGGGTATCTGTCTATTGGTGGACCCTAAGGGGAACTAGTGGAAGGCTGGACGCAGCAATACTTCCCTAGTTCGGTCAAGGTCTGAGACGTCAGACTTGACTTCAGGTTTTTGGGTGCGCTAGCGTTTTGTGTTACCTGTAGTTTGTCTTGTGTCTGTCTGTCCTGGACTGGTTTACCTTAGTCTGTTACTGTTCTTGTCTGTCTGTATTGTGTCTGTCTGTCTAGACTGGTCAAAATGTACTGTTACCTTCTTATTGCCTTGGCTTTCATAAGCTTACTCCATATATCGATGTGTGGTATTTTAATTCTTTCCTTAGATCTGGCCTCCGTGGCCCCATCCGATTGGACGCTAGGTCAGAGGCTGATCCTAGCCCTGGCTTATTTGGCTTTTTGGGGATCTTGCCTGTTTTTATTAATATGAGTCAAGCTTCTTCCTTGAATCGTCCTACCCTTCAGTGCCTCCTTAACCATTTTAAGGATTTCAGGAGACAAGCCCATGCCTACGAGCTAGTGTCACTCCCTTTGACCTTCAGAGGTTCTGCCAGTTAGATTGGCCCACATTTGGAACAGGGTGGCCATCAGAGGGGTCACTCGACCTGCAAACGCCTTTCAGCTGACCTGGGACAACTGTCAGCTACCCTCCAGGTCCTGTTTACCTCAGAGAAGCAGGAGCGGATCCTGAGGGAGGCTGCAAAAGCAGTATTAGAGCCCAACAGGCAGCCTTCCACCGTCCGGCCCACATCCAACATGTTCTCCCGAACACCCGTCTGCCTTGGGACCCCAACCCGACCAAGGTAAGGGGCTCTCCAATGGTATCGCCAGCTTCTGCTCCAGGGCCTCTGGTCTGCTGCCCAATGACCCACTAACTTATCTAAGGTAAGTGAGGTCATCCAAACTAAGATAAGTCACCAGGCGTTCCTGGAACGACTCTTAGAGTCGTACTGGTTATATACCCCTATTGACCCGGAGGACCCTAATAATAGGAGGGCTGTGAATTTAGCCTTTGTCAGTCAGTCGCCCAGATATTAGAAAGAAACTGCAGAGGATGGAAGGGTTTGAAGGAAAGAACCTGTCTGAGCTGGTCGAGATAGCCCAACGAGTATTCAACAATAGAGATGAGGTAGATATAACACAGACTAAGAAGAACCAAGGTCCTGCTTGCAACCATGCAAGAAGCCCAGCCAAAGGACTGCCAGAAAAGGCAGAGGCCGAGAACAGGCACCCAGGGCGAACAATGGACCAGGAGAGTCAGGTTAGAGAAGAATCAATGCGTACATTCAAAAAAAGGGACATTGAAGAATGAGTGCCCTGAAAAAGGACAACCCAAAAAGAAGGCCCCCTCATCCCTTCGAGGACACAGAATGAGGAGTTCCTGAAAACTGCCGCACTCAATCCAGCTACCCTACTGCCTGACGATGACCCTCGCCAAACCCTGCATGACTGCCTTGAGGTCCTAAAGAACGTCACCTGCACCAGACCGGACCTGACAGACAGCCCTTGGCCGAATCCAACTCTACACTTTTACGGATGAAGTAGCTTCCTCTCAGGAGTCAGGTATGCCGGGGCTGCAGTGGTTACCACTGAGACTGTCATCTGGGCACAAGCCCTAAGCCATGAACTTCAGCTCAACGGGCTGAACTAGTAGCAGTGACTCAAGCTCTGCGGGGTGAAAACAAGACTGTTAACATCTACTCAGGATGGACTGAAGCCTTCCCCACCAAGCAGGAGACCTCAGGTAAGTAGCAAAGAAATTAGTCTTAGAAATAGTGCCTCGATTTGGCCTGCCCATAACACTGGGGTCCACAACGGCCCGTGTTCATTGCCCAGACCAGCCAATCTCTAGCAAAGATGTTAGGATCAATTGGAAATTACATTGCATTTATAGGCCTCAGAGTTCAGGGCAAGTAGAAAGAATGAATAGAACCTTGAAAGAGACCTTAACTAAGTTCAGCTGGAAACTGGCGAAAACCAGGTAAGCCTCCTTCCCTTCGCCCTATTAAGGGCACAGGTGCACCCTACTGTAAGGGAATCACACCCTATTGTAAGGGCATCATGCCTTAGAAATATGTTTGGTCACTGCTTAAGTCTTTGCAAGCTCTCTCGCATGGCAGGAGACCCACCAACTGGTCTCTGCACCGAACAACCACTCAGTATCCGTCCAGCCACACAACCACACTCCAGGCATTGGATCTGGGTGAGAAAGGTACAGCCTGCCTCTCTTGAGCCCCGCTGGGATGGACCTCTCCCTGTCATCCTCATAACACCCACCACGATCAAGGTAGCTGGACACTGTCATTGGATTCACCATACCAGATCAAGGCTACGCATCCACCACAGACATCAGAACAATGGACCCTGCGTCGGACAGAGGACCCACTAAAAATAAAACTATCAAGGGTCCAGTCTGGACCATCTTAATTCTCTCCGTCCTAAAGTAAGGGGTCTTTGTATGGCTTTAGGTGAAACCTGACAAAATAGGAGAGGATTAGACCTACTGTTAACCATGTATGTCAAAAAAGGTGCAGGCAGTGAAACCATGGTTCTCAGAGCCCACTACCCACCACTCCAGGTTGACAAATCAATGATTTGAATTCTAGAAAACCAGTGTGGAATGATAAGGAAAATTTTCCAGTAAACTGGCATTAAGGATTTACTCTGATTCTGTTAACCAGGGGTGGTAATCTGCTCAAAGATATGCTAATGGCCAACTTCTGATTCTGTTAACCAAGGTGTGGTTCTAGGCTTTATAAACTGCCTCTTTTGGGAGCTCGGGGCTGATCTCCTCTGACCCTGAGGGATAGAGAGTCAGTCGATGGCCGGCTAATAAAGGCTCACAATTCATCTCAATTGACTCTGTGGGTCTTAGATTTGAGCGAGCCACAACAGAGACTGTCTCCAACAAAGAAATTATCCCAACTTAGTGTGCGGCTGTTTGGATGAATCAGCTGCTGCTGGGCATCAAGGAAATGAGGACAGCAGTGGGACCCCTGGTTGGGTAACTTACAGTCATTGGAGATCTTGACAAGAGCCAGTATCTCATTGCACTGGAGAGGAGAGAATGGAAGAAGGACAGTGGCAACAGAGACTGGAGGCATGTGTGGCATGCCCTGCCCTTCAGAGAGCCAATGGGGGACATGGAGTCAGTGGGATTTGTCGTTAGGTGGGAGAACTGAAGCACATCTTAAGGCCAATGGTAATGATCCAGTCATGAGAGACTCATGGTGCTAGAGAAAGAAAGCAGAACTGGAGGCGGCAGCTGTGAGGACCAGGGGAGACAGACAAGGTGGTAAACTGAAGCACCATGGCCATGAGGGGTAGAGATGAGCATCTTTCCTGGGCTGGTACAGAGCCAGGTAGCACTAACTGTGTAGTGTCTCCAGGGTGAAGGTGGCTGAAGGTAGCTGGGGCACACTCAGGATGCACCCAAAGGCCGCAGGTCTTGATGTGGACACAGTTCGTTCCTCTGAGGGCTGAGGGGCGAGGGCCAACAAGAACAGCAGAGCTTAGGTCAGGGAGGACAGAGGCAGGACACCCTAGGGGCAGGTGGTCCAGGGCCCAGGTAAGATAGGCTTGGAGCAAAACCGGCAGACCACATGACCTGTGGGAACTGCACTGGGCTTGTTTGTCCTGACCTGTTCCTCTGCTTTTGCTGGCTTTGCTCTGTGTTACAGGGGTACTGCCTCTGTGGGCTCTCTCCCAACACTCTAGCTCAGATGCTTTCTGACCAGAAGGGCTGAAGGGAGGCACTGGTGGAAGCTAAGGACAAGAGGAAGGGAAAATCCTCCCTCTCTGCCTTGGGAAGAGTCTCAGCTCAGCTGTCTCCTCTGTGACTCTAGCTCCCACAGAACATACCCATGACACTCCAGCTGCTCCTTGTGCTCCTCGAATTGAAGGTGGCTGCAGCTTCCTACCATCCTGATTCCTGCATTGCTGCATCATGCCTTTTGACCTCTCAGCTCCTCTATCACCTGTGAAAACAATTCTCCACACTTAATCTCCCTGTCATAAATACTTGAGGGTCTTTCTCTTTTCCTAGTTAGAGCCTGACTTTGATGGCAAGTGGCTTGGTTCCTCAGAGCTTCTCACCTGTGAAATGCAGACAATGCCTCCCTCAGAGCTATCATGAGGACGAAGTGAGGTAATGAATACGAACCTTCAGTGCTGGGCCTGACACACGCAGAGCAGCGACAAGTGAACGCAACAGGAAGACAGAAGTTCCACGCTCATTAATTCCACACTCATTTCTTCAGCTCCTGCTCTGTGCTGCATGACAGCGACACCCGAAACCCACACCTGGGCCCTGGCTTAGGGCCTTGGCATCTGGAGCAGCAGGTGGACATGGAGCAGAAATGCAGGTGTGTGAGAACGGGCCTGTGGCTGGCACAGGGGTCCTAACTTAGTCTGCAGGCTGGGTGAGTGGGGGGACTTCCGAGAGGCTACATCTGAGCTGACCATGTGATGAGAGGACAGCTTTGGGCTCCTGGAGAGCAGGAATCACGCACCCCAGCCATTTTCCCCATGCCCTGGCACAGAGTGATAACACTAACAAGTAACCAGAGAACAAACCCACGGTCGCCAGGTAGGAGGAAGATTGGGAGCTAGATGAAAAGGTGAAGGGATTAGAAGTACAAATTGGCAATTACAAAATAGTCACGGGGATGTAAAGTACAGAGTAGGGAATATAGTCAATAATATTGTAATAACTATGTATGGGTGTCAGGGGGGTACTAGAACTATCGGAGGGATTACTTTGTAAGTTATATAAATGTCTAACCACTATGTCATAAACCTGAAACTAATATAATATTAAATGTCAACTGTAATTGAAAATTTTTTAAAAATTAAAAGAGAAAAACACTAACAAGAAGCATCACGCGCGGCCGCCCCTCACCCAGAGCTGCTCCTGGGCCCAGCGCAGGCAGAGTGCTCCACCTGCACTTCTTTCGATCCTCACAGCAACCCCAGGATTAGTGCTCCTGCCTTTCTGTTTCTCCAGCGTACAGGGTGGGGAAACTAGGGGCTCAGGGACTGTGTGACAGACAGCCAGGCATGGGATTAGGTGGCAGATGAGAGATCCAGGGGGAGTTCGCCTCGGCACAGTGGGCTCCTTCGCTCAAATAGCATCAAAGCAAGATGGGAATGGTGGCCTGCAGGAGGCCAGGTGTGCCCTGGACAATGCAGGGTGCCATTCACAACCTGCTCTCTGTGTGTGATGCTCCTTGGTTTGGGGCATGTACGACCTGCGCAGAGGGGAGAGGAGGGGGTGTTCAGACTGAAGGCGAGGTTGCCCCACAGCAGGCAAGGCTCGGCTGGCTCCAGGTGGGGATGGAGACAGAGCCACACAGTGACTAGGGAGAGCCAGCAGCTGCCCCTTGGTCTTGGGGGTCACACAGCAGGAAGGCAGGCCCAGTTACCAGTGGACAATTCAGCAGTGTGCCCCAACCCCCTTATCTCACTGTTGGCTCCTAAACAGACCTGTGGTTGCCAGAGCCACATCAGACAGAGCCCCGCCCAGGGCTTCACCCTGCACTGACAAATCCTGGAAACTCCACCACCTTGGAAGGTAGTCAATAACTAAACAGCTCCCTCTTCGAGCCCAGGGCTTTGGAGATATTATCTATGTGGTTTCCTGTTCACGATTTCCATTAAAAATAAACGGCATTCAATAAGAGGATTCAGTGCAATGTGGCTCCTCTGTGGGCTTCAATTTCTTCATCTGTAAAATGGGGCTATAAGTCTCCTGTCCTGCCTCCTCCCCAGCATTGCTGAAAGGGTCAGATGAGAAGAGATTCAGGAAAGCAGACTGTGTGCCAAACAGTGCGGGCACAGGTACATTTGCAGTCCATCCTCAAGGGCCAAGTCACATTCATCTGTGTGCCCCTCCTTCTCAGGCTCCCATAGAATTGCAGTGAATCTCAACTGAATGCAAGGCACTCAGCTTTCCTAAGTCTCAGCTTCCCCTCTGTGTACTGGAGAGAGTACCCCTTCTATTTCCCCAGATACAGCCAGAGTTCGGTGATGGGTGCAGAGAAAGAAAACAAGAGGAGATCAGTAAGGGCCTGGCGGCCCCCCATGGAGTTGTACAGGGTGGTGGTGCCAGGAGCTGGGGTTCTCTTTAAATAGGCTGGAGGGAGAGATGCTCTTGCTGCAACCCCAGCCCAACTGCGGCAAGGCTGCACACCCTCCATACCCGCTCACATCCCCGCCACGCAGCCCCCTTCCAGCAGGTACAGCTGAGGACGACACAGGCCCTTCTCTCTAAATCAGTACCCTTGTCCCCAAACCCGCACTTCTCCACCTGGCGATGGATGAACTGGGTACACAGTGTCAGCAGGGGATGTTTAGAACCACCACCACCTCTCAGCCCAGGCTCAGGTCCGCTCTTGTGCAGACCTGCTCCTCTGTCCTGTGCCCCTCCTCAGCAGTGCCAGCCCCCCTTGTCACGACCGCTCTTCCCTGGACAGCCAGAGCATTTTAGAGCAGGAAGTGCCCTTGGAGGTCATGGAGCCCCTGCCCCTGCATGTCTAGAGGACCCTGAAGCCCAGAAACTACGCCGCGGAGCTAGTCTGGGCTTTCTGGTGGCGTTTTCCCCTGCTCTTTTCCTGCTGCCTCTGCAAGTCCAGCCCAGGGTCACCTTCCAGCAGCCATAGCCAACGTTATTTAGACACGAGTGCTCCTGATGTCACCCATTGTATATGGGTAATAACGAAAGCAGAGTACCCCTCTAAGTTCTCTGAACAGGGTGTCTCATAGAACCTTCACAGTGCCCCATGAGCAGGTCTGATTATTAGCCCCATTCTATAGATGAGGAAATCAAGGCTCTGGGAGGTTAAGTAATTTGGCCACGACCACACAGTAAATAAGTGACACAGCCAGGCTTCCGGCCCACGTCTGCTGGACTCCATGACCACCACCCCATGTGGCTGGAGCATAGGGTGGGGGCTCGGCAGGGGGCTGCAGCTGCTGCTGGGTCCTCAGCTTCTGCCTCAAGAGCCATTTTTTACAAGGACCTGCTCTGTGCATAATACCAGACCCTGGAGATACAGTGAGGAATAAAACTCAGCCCCAAGTCCCAAGGGACAATAGATTCTCAGGGGCAAGGCAAGATAGGCTCGTCTTTGGATAAAGAACCATGTGGTTAAGTTTTAACATGTCACTTCATTGGTCCCTCCCCTCCCCCATCTGTGAAATGGGCCTCAGAGGCTTGAGCTAATGAGCTAATGGCTGGGACCAGGCTCTGGGAAGTGTGATAAGTGCTCCATGTGCAAGACCCCATTAAAGCCATTATCTGCCGGCTGGGTGTCATTCTGCAAGTGGACTCCCTAGGACCACAGATAGGCACCGCACCTCCAAAGGCTGTGGCTGCGGAAAGGGGCAGTCCTCATCTTGGGGCCGTGGCTCCCTGACATGTCTCAGGTGAACCTCCCCAAGCCCAGCCCCAGAGATCCGGCCGAGGCGGGTGCGGTGTCTCTGCTCAGGCCACCATCCTGGCGTTTTACTAATGCCCTCTAATGGGCCCATTTAGCAGCCCTGTCTCTGCTGTCACCACAGCCACTAATTGCTACTCCTCCTCTAGCCCCACCTGTCTGCAATCAGCTGCCATTAACTGCCGCAGAAGAGCCGGCAATTCCAGCCCCTCAGCCTCTCTAAGCCCCCTTGGTCCCACGTTCTTGCTGTTGTTTCCAGAGGTCCCTGAAGTGCCCTCCACTGAGCAAGTTCAAGGAGCAGAAAAGGGGGCAGAGAAGGGGGATGGAGGCAACAGGCACAGAGCTGCTGGCAGACAGGGGTGAGAGAAGTCTCATGGCCCTGAAGAGGAATGAAGGTCAAGTCCTGGCCCCAGGCCGTCCTACCGCAGAGAACCCCTGAGCCAACGCTGCAACAAGGGTTGGAGGATAAGTGGTTGTTCAAGAGGTGACCCCAAAAGGACCGTGAGAAGGGGTAGAGAGGAGGCAGGAAAGGGAGGAGAGCTGTAAAAAAAAAACAGATGAAGGAACAGGGCGCTGGTCTGGCAGCTGGAGCCGCCGCATCTGGACCCTCTGAAAGACTGTGTGCAATGGACCTGGAATTTCCTCACAGGGGAGTGAGGAGGCTGGGATCTTTATCCCAGGGTCACTCCTGGGGTGTAGAGGCTCTTGAACTTCTGGCCAGAGCCCTGTCAGGAGTCATAGGGAGGCAAATGCATGGATGACGACTGATTGCCAGGACTGATTGCTACAGGTCCCCAAAGCATGGCCCGTAAGCAGGAAGGAGGGAGCAGACTCAGGACCGACTTCTGGGTAGTCTCCGGGATTGCAGGAACCAACCAGCCCTGCTCTCTGGCTGCGACAGAAGAATCCTGGCACCGCAAGCCGGGGAAACGTTGGCACCACTGAGCGCCAAGCTCCTCTCTTCCTTGGTTCTCCCTTCAGGCTGATCCCTCTGCTGGACAATATCCTCCCCGTGCTCCTCCTTTGGAAATTCATGACTGCCCTGGGCTCATTTCCATCCTGTTTCCTCGCAAGGCCAATGACAAAACTCTGTGAGCCTCTGGAGTCAGCGGACCTCAGGTTCCATCTGGTAGCAGAGGCAAAGGCCCTGAGCTGCCCTCTCACAACCCGTTAAGACAATCCCAGGAGCCAACCTGTATCAGGAATGGCTTCTTGGTCAGTACTTGAGCCCTGACTTGCGTCTCGGCTGGGTTTGTTGCCTGTGTGGATAGCTAAGAGTCCTCAGGCTCCCTCTCTTTCTGCTCATCCTATATGATGTTTTCCCAGGATTCTGCTCCGAACTTTCTCTTCTTACTCTCTCACGCCCTCTTCCTTGGCAAGATCTTCCACTCCCAAGACTTCACCATCCGTCATTACGCCAATGCCTTCAAAGTCTCCACCTGCAGCTCAGTGGTCTCTCTCTAGCTTCAAACTCCACATGGTTGGCAGAGGGTTGACATCTCCACCTGCAGGTCCCTCAGGAACCTCAAACCCAACCAGTCCCAAAGGGACCACAGCTTCTCCTCATCTAGAGTCTGATAACTTCACATATTGTCCTAGGGTCAACTTTGACTTTCTGACCTGCTAACTCTGCCAAGCAAGTAGATGGGCATATTTCACCTGCTAAATGTCACCTCCATGACCACAACCATAGTGTGGGACCTTGTGACTTTCCCATCTAGCTCCAGCCTTGCCCCTGCTCCCAGTCTCTTTCAATCCATGCAGCACTCTAGAGCTAAAAAGACCTTTCCAAAACATTGGTCGGATCATGTCACCTTCATATTCAAAACCCTTCGGTGGTATCCTGCCAACCAAGGATGACGTTCGAGCTCCTCGCTGTGCCCCACAAGGCACTGCTGCCTCCGTCTCACCACTCCTGCCTCTAAGCGTGCAGTGCGTCTTTCTCTTCTCTGAATGTACGGCGCTTCCTCTCAACTATGGGCCTTACACGTGCAGTTTCCTTTCCTTCGCATTCCTGGGCATCAGGCTTCCTAACAACTCCCAGATTCCAATGCACAGTCAGACTTGAGTGAGTGTGGGACAGATGTTAAGATGTTTACTTAACAAATGAATGTTTGTCGGATGACAGTGGAAGAGACTGCCCCATCTAGTTGTTAAGAACACAGAATCAGATGCGGATTCCAACAGGACAGATCTTGACCCTCCCTTACCAGCTGTGCAAACCTGGACAAGTGACCTCTCTGATGCTGCGTTGTCTTATGCAAGATGGGACAGAATGTTCCCCTTTTGGAAATTTGTGTTCACCCTCTGACGCCATGTCAGCACAGAGCAAGGGCCCAGTTGATGGCAGCTGTGATGAGCATCATCTTCCTGCCAGGGAAACGCTGCCTTTGCCCTCCCCTTTCCCCTCGGCCTGGCCGATCCCTTCCATCCCAGCAGCTCAGTGGATGACATCATATGGCAGTCCATGAGGACAGCAGGGAGGACCAGCTGTCCTGGACGCCTCACACAGAAGGGCAGCAGGGGCTCAGGGGAGGGCAGGCTGAGCAAGGAGAGGCTCTGCCTGACGCCACAGGCAGGTCGCACAGGTTTACAATGTAAAAGATGAATGCTGGGGCCTCTTCCTGTGTTGTGCTGATGTGTCTGATAGTGACAGTCATGAGGCTGGAGCTGATGTGTCCTGACAATCCTTTTGTCCTGGAATCTCGGAGCAAGGATGTTGGGCATGGGAGGGCTTGCCAGCTCCCAGTGGTTCCCCTGAGGGGAAAGTTGGTTTGAGTGTTGGTTAGGCGGGGACCCTCTGGAATGGTCCAGGCTCCACTGCCCCCCTTAGCCTCTACCTCTGTTCCTGGGGCAGCTGCTGTGTCAGGCCAGCCCTCAGGCTCAGGACAGGGCTCTGAGCAAGACCAAAGAGTCTTGTAATCACTTTTCTCACCCCCACATACTGCAGAGTCCCAGGAACATAAGAGATTGGTCTGATCATCCTGCAAGGTCATAGGCTAGTCCAATCCTTCAGAGTCCCACAGGCCAGGGAGATGGACAGCCATCCAGGGGCAGCCTAATTTTCCTAGGCCAGTCCCATCAATAGAGTCCCCTAAGCCCATCTGCTAGTAACATTAGGCCGGGATCATCCAACTTGAAGAATTTAAGGGGGCAGGGCCGAGTTACAACCAGCCCAGGCCCTATGGTCTCAAAGTAAAAACACTCCCAACACCCCCTCCATCAGACCTCCCTAACACCTCACCTCCCAGCTGGCCAAGGCAGGGCTCTGTCCCCAGGGCCATATTCTTTGATCATACTGGACAGAGTATAAGGGTCCCATGCAAGTCACAGTCTAGGTACCTAGGCAGTGTCATGTGGCTATAAGAGTCCACCGGCTCCCAGCCCCAGCCTAAGCAGGACTGTCCTTCTTCATGTGCCCTGGCCCCCTCCTCCTGGCCTCTCCTCCCCTTCCTCATGTCCCTCTGAGGCAGATCTTGTCTCTTTATGCATCAATTATTAATTTGCTCCAGCTACATTAAGCCTGGGTTGGTCCGTTGGCTTCTTTATCATTCTTCATAGGGAGGAAAGTGGGGGAAGGTAGGGCTAGAGGAGGTGGAGCAGACAGTCTAAGAAGAATCAGGGTTCCTTCTGCCCTGCAGATGCCCAAGTGCACAAAGCCTGACGTAGAGGACCCTTCGAGAGCATCTTATCTAATTGGCAGGGAAATTGAGGCCCAGGGAGGAGAAGGTGCTTTCCGAGGACACACGGTGGTCGATGCTCAGCTGATCCTGGAACATTTCAGTCTGCTTTGTGGCTCTGACTCTCTCTTCTCTGCTTGGCAGCCTCTGTCTTGCTGTTCTAACTGACCCAAATACACCCAGAGAAGGCCTTACCAGTCACAAGAGGTCAAGTAGGATTTCCAAAGTCACAGCAAGTGATGCAGAAAGCAGAGACTGCACTCTGATGCCCGAGAAACGACCCATCCACCAGACCAGTGTTTCCCAATCCTATTCATGTTAACATGAATATGTTTGGGGGGTCCCTTCCTTCCCTAGTTAAAAAGCTAGGGAACATTTCAAATCATATACCCTTCTTGCAGAGCCACAACATACCTCATGGTGTACAAAGGCTCTGAGAAGGTCTGCAGGGGAGAAACCTGTGCATTTGTGACTGACCTAGGATGTCTCAAATTATTTGATGGCAAAATGATCTGGACTCACTGTGTTCTGCAGACCCCAGGTTTCACTCGGTTTTTTGGAATCTGTAGAGGGACAAGTTGAGATCCCCACCCTGACACACACACACACACACACACACACACACACACACACACACACACACACAGAGCTGCTAAGTGGGAAGGTACAAGGGGTAATGACCCCAAAGGAAGGAAAGTTAGAAGTATAAGGCTGGGCTCCTTAATGATGCTCTCCTGGCTGTGGGGCTTGAGTAAGTCACTCCACTCAACAGATAGGGTGATGCGGTGAAAATTCTAGGGTTTTGGAACCCCCCAAACATGGTTACATCCCTATGAATAGTTACCCTGCATTGAATCTTTCTTAATGTCCATGCCATACATTGTCTCACACAATCCCTATTTTTTTCCACTGGGGAAACTAAGACTCAGAAAGATTTAGTCCTTTGCCCAGTGTCACAGACATCATGGGAACCTCAGATGCCCAGCTCCAAAGCCCACGCTGTTAACCATTATACTGTGCTGCCTCTAGGAATAAATCAGTATGTCTTTCTGGGCCTCAATGTCCCTATCTGTCAATGGAGAATTAAGGATGCTTCTCTCTCAGGCTGGTATAAAGAAGGTACCCCACATAGTGCCTGATACATAACAGGAGGCCAATAAATGGTAGATTTATTTCACCTTCTTTTTCAACCTACCCTTAAAAATATAATGAATTCTTTACCCCTGTTTTCTCTAAGAAAGTGGACTGAGCGTCTTAGGGTCCCCTTGTCAGGGGCCCTGGGGTATGTTAAGGGAGAGGCTAGGAGGGGGTGTCACTCTATTCCCAGGTCTGCAGGCTGCAGTCCCACCTCCCCACTGCACTGCAGCCGAGGGCAGCCTCAGGTGAGGGTAGCTCTAAAACGGATTTTTAAGATCCCTTTCTCCTCCCCATTTGCAAAACCTACTTTTGAAATGCAAGTGGTCAGATGACAATAAATATCATTGGAATCCACAGCAGGTAATGGTTATAAATTGAGACTCATAATCCAACTTGTGCCCGGGTCTCCGGCTCTCTCCTTGCCACCGGCTCTCCAGTCCTGCAGCCTGCATGAGTCCCTAGTGAAGTAATAAATTGGGAATAAGGGACACCCTGCTACCTAAATTCTACTTATCAGCTTTAAGCTTGCATGCTGTGTGTCAAGTTCACACAAATATCACAAGGCATATATATAGAACATATATATATATACTATATATACACACACATATATATTTATACATATATTCATATATATAAATAAATTATCCTGCTGATATGCAATTCCTTCAGCACAAAGAAAACCTTTTCTGGCAAGAGCCTCATTTGCCCAGCCTTATAGTGGCTTTGGTAGGTTAAGTCCCCCTCCCTCCCTCCCCAGCAGCCCTTCCCCCACATTTAGGATTTTCCTAGGGTTGAGTCCAGGCGTCCTTCCCAGTGCAGTTGGAGATACTCATATTAGCTATAAGAAGGAACTTCCCTAGGCTAGTGACAGCGCTCTAGAGTGACAGAGAGCCTGAGCATGGGGAGGGAGAGCTTGGTGGTCATCTCATCCCACCTTTGTTCTAGCTACTCTGATGCTTCCAGGAACCTAAATTTAGCTGATGGGTCAGAAGCAGAAGTCAAGACGTCTCTGAGCCAGCCTGCCTGGGGAGTGTCCATACAGAGGGCTTTAGCTTAAGAGCCCTGGCTGGTGTGACTCGGACTCTCATGAGTGGCTCTTCATGACAGATTCTAGGGTAAGTTGGCTGCTACTGAATTAGGTATTTTGGCTTTCCTTTTACAGTTAGCTATAAAACCAGTGGTTCTCAAATTGTTTGATCCAATGAACTCTTTGTATACATGTGCATGGGGCGTTGGGGGTGGAGGCTAGTGAGGAGCCTAGATATTTTTCACTCACCAGTTTTGTGTCTTAAGCGAAGTGGCTTTCTCTCTTTGAGCCTTCATTTCCTTGTGCAAAAGAGAGGGCAGTAACAATCTGCCAGAAAGTAGCTGTGTGGTTTCCACATGGGGATGCCAAGCACAAAGCCTGCCTTTGGAAGAGGGATAGCACCACTGCCACAGGACCTAGCAGCAAGGCCAGCTAGCTCAAGGCCTGGGGGAGGTGGCGGCAGGCCCGGCCTGGCCCATCAATCCCACCAGCATGAGGAACAGCCCTGCTTGGGCGGTGGGGAGGGAACAAGTCTGCATTCATTCTGGGTAATGAAAAGTGTCATCAGTAAATGAAGAATCTCCTAATTACCCAGACGCCCCTAGGAGGATTTGTGAGGCCGCAGGCTATCGCTGAGGTCCTGGTGCTGAGGGGCAGGGTGGCAGAGCGTGGCAGGCTGGGTTTGTGGTCCAGGGGCTTCATGCCACACGGAGCAGACTCTGACCCCTGTGGAGAGAGCCCCAGCCCACCCCACCCGAGCCAGTGGCCCAGGCCAGAGCTGGGTGCCTGGGAGTGCATCAGCTACCAAATGGAGAATGAGCTCCAGACAAAGCTGGGCACAGCCTCAGGATTGCTGAGCTTGCCCTGTCTGCACAAAACAAGCTGGGCCTGAGCATCACCTTTTTCTTTCCAAGCCTCGATTTCTCCACCTGCCAAAGGGCATAGTTGGTAACTACTCTTGTCAGTGAGGGGGTATGGGCCAAGGCCCAAAGGGACATGGACCAGGAATGTACTTGCCAGACAGCAAAGGGCTCATGCTGCTGTCACACAGCTGGGACAGGTGAATGGCAGCCACCCCACACCATTGAGTGACGCAACTCAAACTCATTCACATCAGTTCTGCAATTGGCAGGAAGGCTTTTGAATCTTCAGGACTTTATCTAAAGTCCCTTCTGAACCTCTTGAGCTCTTGCAGAACCAAGCTGGGACCGCCCGTGTCCTGTGTTCTGACTTTGGGTTTTGACTAGTTGGGTTTCCCAAAAAGGCCTCTGTAGGGAATAGGGTGAAGAGGGTTATGGGTGGAGGTTTTCTGGGTGAGCATTCACTTGAAACCATTTAGCTGTGGGGCCATTTTAAGACATTGTTATTAAACGATAGCTTCTATTATGATTGTTATTATAATTGTCCCTATTTGATGGGTGAGAAGACTAAAGCACAGAAAGGTCTATGACTCGCCCAAGGTCACCCAGCAGTGCCCATGTCTCTGACCCCCTGATGCGTCCTATGACCTCAACTTCTAGATCTACCACCAATAACTTCTTTCTCCTCTCCTGTGGATGTCAGAGTAGAGAATGCTCACCGATATGCTCCCTCCCATTTTATGGATAGAAAACGGAGACACAGAGCAGGACTCTTCCAGGTGAGACCTGGGCTGAGATAGGGCATGAGCCTCTGCGGTCACTCCTCCTTTGTACACTCATGCCCAATGATCTCCCCATCTGCTGCCCTTCCCTCCTCCCCCAGCCCCATCTCCTCTACCCGGGCGGGGTGGTCCTGAAGACCCAGTGCAGAGAAAGAGTGATGACAAACGACTGCCTGGGAGAGATAATCCACTATTAAAACACGCCTGCTGTTCTAATTATAAAGGAGACCAAATTGAGTTTAAATTGGAATTAATTGGATGCCCCCTTATCCACACCATCTATCTTGCACTCACCAGCCCTTCTGGACGGGTGGGATGGAAGAAAGCAGAATCTCATCTTCTCCCCCACTGAACACACATCCCTGAAGGCAACTGGAGCAAGCCCCCCGCCCCTAATCCTTTTAAACGTTTCAAGGAGCACAGACAATGGGATCTGGGGTTCCTGGAGCCCTCCTCTGTCTACCTCACCAGAGGGACATGAAAGGGGATTAGGTGACTCTGGGAGGCAGTGTGGCAGGAGGTGGGGGAGTTATACCCAAAGGACCAAGACTGAAGGTAGCAGGCAGGCTTGGGTCAGCTCCGAAATGCATGCTGGACTGTTGTAATGGGCTGAGAGATGACAGGTCTGTACACAAAGCAATACCGGCCTGGGAGGCAATTGAGGAGAGGGGCTTTGCTGAGGGGTCCTCAGGTTGGAATGCAAAATATGAGGTCAAGCCTGTGCTGAGTCTACAGTGAACTGTTAGCTCCTTGGAAGAGAAAGGTGAAGAATGCCTCATCCAGAAACCATTGCTGCCCTGTGATCCTTGGGGGCCCCTCTCCCTGCATTATTATGGAATTTCCATCTTCAGCTGCACTGGTCATCCAAGGCCTTTGCCATACATCCTTGGTCAGCCAAAGCCCTTGCTACTCTCCTGGGCTCTCATACTGGTGGCCCATGGGCCAGATTTCATTTGGTTTGCCATGTATTATTGTGTTGTGTTTTTGTCTTAAATGCCCTTGGCTGCTTTGGGTACTGTCTCCATTTGTCCTTCCCTGCTTTTCCTAATTTCATCTTGCACCTGGCCTGCTTCACTCATTTACATCACCTACCTGGGTCCAATGGCACGTGTTTGTGATCCCTGCAGGCTCATCCACACCACGTGCTGTGGCAGATTCGGCATTTACATTGCCTCCCAGACCGCATTTTAGCCTCCTCCCTGCACACGCGTACCCAAATTCCAGTGGCCCTGTAAGGCCCATTTTTGAGAGGCCATCGTCTCCACCCCTGGGACCTCAGAGTCCCTGTTTCTGTGAAGCCCCATCAGCGATGTTCCTGAAGCACTTGCTGCTCCTCCCAGGCTATCCTGGTGTTGCTGCCCTTCCTGGGGTCATCTTATTTACTCAGGTTTCTGGGACACGTCTTGGGAAGGACTTACTCTGTATCTTAACAACGTGAGTTGCTGGGATGGGGTCACAGTATAAGCTGAGAGACTGCCTGGTATCCAGCTGCTAGAGGCTGGAGGGGCCTTCTGTGTGCAGAGCCACGGACAGGGCACTGAGGGCAATACGGGCAGGGAGATACCCAGGACGGTCTCATGCTCTCAGGGCAGTGGACTTCTGCTGTGAGTGACACCCTCTGCCTCCTCTTAAGCTTTTCCTATTTTAACTTTCAACTGCTTCAGTATTCCACACTGCTAGCCAGCCTGCTTCCTGGTCAACCTGACCCTCAAGTGACACACATACACACACACTGGTCTACAGACCCTTGTACTCCCAACCATTACACCTAGAATTCTGCCCTCTCCACAGATATCCCATATCTAGGACCAGAAATGCTCCCTTTCACCCATACCAAAAACTCTGGCCCCACATTTAGGACCTTATATTCTCCCATATGCACTCTGGAACATTTATAGCCTTACCTCACTATCTCTCCATTGCTTTGTAACGTCTTCCCTTTTCTTACTCCTGGAGTTATGCACCCCACATCTGTTACATGTCCCTCTCTCTCCATTATACCCATATCTGGCCCCAACATCCACCTGGAGTTTGCATCTCAAACCCCAAACCCATAACACTTGGAAGCTACCCTCCTGCCCATGTATATACCAGGAGCCCCAGGAATTCTGAGCCTCACTCTGCTCATCTCCCACCCTTGCAGTGGCTTCCCCAGACAGAACCTCCTCCCTCCCCTGCCCTACGGCAAAGATGCTTTTAAGCTCAGCGTTTTGTAGTTTTGAGTGAATGAGACACACCCTAGGGGGATAGCAGGATTCACTCCCAGGTGGGGGAGATTTTCTTCTCCTCAATGTAGGAGGTAAATATTTAATTTTATAACTTTGAGCTTGGTTTATGAACTGTTTTAGGCAGGCTGTGGGTTGGGCAGATGCTGAGAGATCTTAGCTGTCTGGAGAAGGAAAATTGGGAAAGAATATTTTCATCTTCTGGGCCTTGGAAAGTGTATGGGTCTCTTACCCTCTCCGGCCGCAGACTCCTATATTAAAACAAAGCAGCACTCTTGAGCAAAGTAATCTATGAGAAAGCAAAAGGGACTGGGACCCTCTCACGCAGAGAAATCAAAGTGGGTTGGGAAGTGATGTAAACATAGACTTTGAGCTTCTGAAAGCCAGGAGGTGAGAGGAGAGTAATAGCTGCTCTGTGTTCTTGAGGACATAAATTAAAGTGAAAAGGAGTGAGGTTAGGAGGAGTTTCCACCAATGGGTGGTGGATAATGATGAGACAGATTTATCCCTGAGAGAGGTTCAACTGATAAGACAGACAAAAGCTACCAAACAACTATGCATCTAGCAAATTCTTTTTGTTGAACACCTATCATTTGTTGGGCTTGATATGAAGGGTACGGGATAGAAAGATGAGGCTGCCAAAATACTGTCCCCTTGATGAGGGAGGACAGAGAAGCTGGGTGGTGTGGGGTTGTGAATCCGTGGGATCCCAGGGATGCAGAAAGGTCAGTAAAGGCTCCAGGAAAGAAGGGCCATTTGAGCTGGGCATGGAAGGCTGAGGAGTTTGCCAGTTAGAGGAATGAAGGTGGTGAATGTGTGAGGTACAGCTTATACAGAGGCATGGAGGAGGGACTGCACGTGGTAATTGGTGAGAGGCTGTGGTAAGGAGTTTGGACTTCACACTTGCATACAATGGGGAGCTCTCCAACTGGTGTGGAGAGTTGATTAGCAAGTGTTTCAGCCTTCTCAGGAAGGGCAGGCATATGCACCTGAGCCCCTTTCCAGGAAGCAGGACCCTGAATGGGATGGCTGTGGGGGTGGCCGTGAGGACTGGTCACTGAATGGCAAGTGGAAGGTGCTTGTGGGGCCAGCTGGCAGGGAAGGTGTGGAGCCTCTGTTAGAGCCATGAACCTTGAAATGGATTATATACTCAATGGAGGCTGAGCAAGGAGGTATGAGGTGGTGACTTCCTGTGAACGTCCCGAGCAAGCAACAGCACCTGCTCTGCTTTTCCCGGACTCTATAAGCCTCGTATATTTGTTCAGACTAAGGCTTAGAAGGATTTGGTAAAGTTACTGATATTGGATGATGGGTGCTTAAGCCAAGTTTGATTTCTTCAGAAAGAAGAAATGTGGCATTATGGAGCATTGTGGAATGATTAGGCTTTCATTTGTTCATTCATTCATTTACTCAACAAATATTGAATGCCTATGATGTATGCTTGTGCTGGGTGTGGCTTTGAAGAAAATTATAGAGCAAAAATCAACGCCTGTATCCTCCTGGAGCTTATCATCTAATGAAGGGAACAGACAGTAGTCAAATAATAACATACAAGTAAAAAAGAAAGCATAACATACATTTCAGAAAAGGAAAGTTACCCAAAGTTATGCTGGAAGAATGCACAGTGTGGTGAGAGGTACCCTGTCTGTAGGTAAGGGAGGTCCTAGAGAAAGTGGTACTTGAGCTGAGAGGTGAGGAATATGCTGGAGTCTGGAGGAGAAGGGAGGGAAGAGAGCTCCAAGAAGCATCAGCTTGTGCAAAAGTCCTGAGGAGGGAGGAGTTCCAGAGAGGGAAGGACGCTTAAAGGTCAGTGAGGCTGCGTGGGGAGTGAAAAAGACGGTGGGGAAAAATGCAGCTGGAGAGTCAGGTAGGAACCAAACTTTTCAGACTTTTGTCAGCCACAGAAAGTTTTGTCATTAACACAACATTAAGGAGCTATTGAAGGGTTTCATGAGGGGTGGGAGAGGGGCCTGGCATCATGATCAAATTTGCATTTTGGAAAGTTCACAGCTTTAGCCTGGGTTCCCCTCAAATGCAGGACTTGAAATAAGGGCTGGAGTGTAGGTGGTTTATTTGGAAGGTGATCCCGGGTATCAAGGGTGAAACACCAGAGAGAGTAAAGGAGGGAAGGAGAAAAAGCCAATAGAGGGGTGTGTTACTGAGTTGATCCCAACCATGGGCAATCAAGCTGATCCCACCAGGACCTTCTGAGGAGTACATGGAATGCCTCTTGGAATTTTCCACGTGATGGTCCACAGGGAGAAGCATTTCTACACTGACTCCCATTACCCCATTGGCCCTGAGGGTACTGACCATCTCCTCCCAGGCTTCCAGGCTGCACATGCTCCATGCCACACAGACCTATGCTAGTGCCCCACGCTGTGGCATGAGAAGCCCTGGTGCGGAAAGCAAACATCGCACACTCCCAAACTGAGCTAAGATGCTCTCAGCAGAAGCCATCAGGGAAGTGTTCACTGTAGTTGTGTTTGACATCAGGAGAGGCTGAGAGGATGGATGCTTGGCAGGCATTTGCAGCTTCCAGCGCCTTCCTTTGGCTGCAGAGTCTATTGCAGGTGAGGGAGGAGGGTGGTTTGGACCACAGACATAGGTGGTAGCAGTGTAAACAGATGTGAGTTGGGGAGAAGTGAAGATGGAAGACAAGCTACATTTTGGATGGGCTGGCTATGGAAAGGCATGGGAGAAAAGTGGAATCAGAAATGATTCATGGGTCTTCAGACTGAGCAACTGAATGAGTGGTAGAAAACCTGCTTGTAGAGTCCTCCAACAAAGATGAATGGGAAGGAGTGGCCACTGAGAAAGGAGATGCATGGAAACCAAGATATGAAAGAGCTTCAAAGACAGTGGCTAACTTCTGAGCAAGGTGATGTGGTAGCCTGAACAGTGTCCCCCCTGAAACATATCCATGCCCTAATCTCGGGAACCTGTGAATGTTACCTTATAAGGAAAAATAAAAAAGACTTTGCAGATGTGATCAAATCAAGAATTCTTCCCTGTGGCAGAGAGAATGCCAGGGATGTCTCTAGGCATTCCAGAAATAGTAGCGCCAGGGGGTCGCAATGGATGGAAGGCAAGTTAACTAGATGCTGCAGATGTAGAAATGCGTGCCAAAAGAGAGATCATGCAGGCTGAGGGGATTAACAACAGGTTCCAAAGGGGGAACACTGGCATACCAAGGGAGAAAAGTGATTACATAGAGTGACTGCATATGCCAGGAGATTCACATGGCATCTGGCAGAACCGCAGGGGCCAAGGAACAAACATGTGGCAATCTGTGTATTGTTGGACTAACCATTCGTGCAGCAGGGATGAGATCCTGGCTGCCAGTGCCAGGTGGGGGTCTGCCAGCGCTCAGGCTCCCAGAGTCCAGGGCAGCTTCAATGCCGCCTCACACCCGAGTCCTCCCTGCAGAGGAAGCTGAAATCCAAAGGACCCCTCCTGTCTCTGGAACCACTACCCTGTACCTGAGCAGGACAGGCTCCCACTCAGAGGGGATCGGCTGTCCTGGGAACCAACTAGTGGGGATCCCAGGAGGTTCAGAGGGCCCTGATGCCTGGGGGTGTGAGACCCCAAGGACCATGCACTCCAGAGCAGCCTCCCACAAACTAACCTTGTTTGTAACTCTCCCCCTACACTTAGCACACCTGGGGGGGGCCTCCTTGCGTGTTCCTATCCACTGTCAGGAACCAGTGAGGGGAGAAATGTGAAAGTCCATTTCTTAATGGCCATCAGGCCACGAAGATTTGTTGAGCACCATGGGTCTGTGCCTGAGCTGGGACCTTGGGAGGTCCATGTGTGCCATGAATGGAAACCAGCGGAGCATGTGGTGGGGACAGGGGTTCAGGGAGGGTGTGGCAGCATGTGCCAGCAACCCATAGCTTCCAAGGTGATTTCATAGCCGCCTTTTCCTTTTCTCTATATTTTAGGTATGCCAAGCAGAGCTTCTCCTTCTCTTCGTTTTATGGATAAGAACACTAAAGCTCAGAGAAGGGATGTGACCTGCCCGATTTGACTGGTTCTCAAACCCCCTCCCCTGGCCCAAGCATTCTTCTCTTCATAGCTCGCTGCCCTTAGAGAAAACGCAGACATGATCTCTGGCCCTGTACTCTCTCCCAGGCTCCAACGTTTTGCAAAGTCCTCTCCTGGAGTACTTCTCAAACTTTAAAATGCAGATTCGATTTCCGTGGTCGGGGATGGGCCCTGAGAGGCACATTTTGAACAAGCTCCCAGGAGATGCTAACGCTGCTGGTGCGTGGCCCCCGCCCTGAGCGGCCGAGCTCTACTCCATTTTACCAACCTTAGTCCATCTATCCATCTCAAATGAATTCTGCCTTGGGACCCGAAGCTTGGAAGGGAAGTTGGGAGTCGTCAAACTCACTGTACCTGAGCGCATCATTCTGATCTTGCCTCCACCCACCTTATTGAGGTTGTTACTGAGGCCGCTCTAACTCCTGCGCTTTTCCCGCCTCCATTAAGAGCCAATTCTCAAATTTTCCTTAATCCTAACGCAGGGGAAAGACCTTCTGGGTCCAACAAGCCATGGCTTCTAGGGTTTGATCTGCCGCAACCCCACACCGTCATGTTATTCAACAAGTCATTCACCTGCTCAAATGTGTATTCTGTATCTATTAAGGTAATAATGGTTTATATTTACGTTTAATAAGCTGGTGAAATACACTGATTTTTGACATTAAAACAGCATTGCTTTCTTCAGTTAAACTCCACTTAGTCATGACACATTAACTTTTTCAAATATTGCTAGAATATTTTATTAAGGTATTTTGTTGACATGGGATATTTAACTGTACCTTCCTTTCTTACAATGTGTTTGGTTTTGGTATCAGGGCGATATTTGCCTCATAAAAAGAGGGAAGTTTTCCCTTGCCTTCTATTTTTTGGAAAAGTTTCTGTAGAAATTAATTATTTAAGCCATCTGGGTCTGGAATTTTCTTTAGGAAATGTTTTAACTCCATCAATTTCAAAAAAAAAAAATAGATGTCCCTCTAAGGTCAAGAACAAAACAATGTTGTTCTCTTCCTCCACTTGTTTTCAATATTGAACTGGAGTTTCTAGTCAGGGAAGTGAAAAGAAATAAAAGACATCCAGATAGGAAAAGGAGATGTAAAACTATCTCTATTTACAGTGACTTGTCTTATATATAGAAAACACTAAAGAATACACACAGACACACACAACTATCAGAACTAATAAATGCTTTTAGTAAAGATGAAGGTTACAAGATCCATATACACAAATCAATTGTATTTCTCAATACTAGCAAAGAATAATCAGAAAATAAAATTTAAAAAACAATTCCACTTACAATAGTATCAAAAAGAACAAAGGACTTACGAATAAATTCAGCCAAAGAAGTATAAGACTCGCACACTAAAAATGACAAAACACCATTGAAAGAAATGAAAGAAGACCCAAATAAATGGAAAGATATCTGTGTTCATAGATTAAAAGACTTAAAATTGTTAGGATGGCAATACTGCCCAAGTTGGCAAATTGGTCTATAGAGTCAATACAAAGTCTATCGAAATTCAAACTGCCTTTTTTTTTTTTTCAGAAATGAGCAAGCTGATCTTAGAATGTAAGGGACCCAAAAATGTAAGTGACCCAGGATAGCCAAAATGAAGTTGATAAAGGAGAACAAAGTTGGAGGACTTGCATTTTCTGTTTTCAAAACTTGCTACAAAAATTACAGTAGTTAAGACAGCATGGTGCTCGCATAAGGATAGACATATAGGTCAATGGAATATAATTGAGAGTTCAGAGATAAACCCATACATCTATGGCCAATTGATTACCAACAAGGGGACAAACATCATTTGATGGAAAAATAGCCATTTTAAATGGTGCTAGAACAATTGGATATCCACATGTAAAATAATGAATGGATCTTACTTCATGCCATATACAAAATTTAACTCAAATGCATCAGAGACCTAAATGTAAGAGTGAAACTATCAGACTTTTTGAAGGAAACATAGATGTGAATCTTCTTGACCTTGGATTAGGCAATTGTTTCTTAGATATGACATCAAAAGCACAAATGATGATTTAAAAAATAGATAAATTGAACTCCGTTGAAATGAGAAACTTTTGTGCATCAAAAAACTTTTGTGCATCAATAAAGAAAGTGAAAAGACAATCCATAGAATGGGAGGAAGTATTTGCAAAGTATATAAGAACCTAGTATCCAGAATATATAAAGAACTATTATAGCTCAATAATAAAAAGATAATATAGTTTTAAAGATGGGCAAAGGATTTGAATAGACATTCCTTCAAAGATATACAATGATGCTAAACATCATTAGTTATTAGGGAAATACAAATCAAAACCACAGTGAGATACAACTTCATATCCACTAAGATGTCTATTAAAGAAAGAAAAGAAAAAAGAACAAGGCTTGGTAAAAATATCAAGAATTTGGAACCCTCATACATTGCTAGTAGAAATATAAAATGGTACAGCCACTGTGAAAACAATTTTTGGCAGTTTCTTAAACAGTTAAAAATAGGTTATCATATGACCCCAAAATTCCACTTCTGGGTACATAACCAAAATAAGTGAAAACATATATTCATACAAAAACTTACAAAGGAATGTTCATATTCATAGAAACATTATCCATAATAGTAAAAAAGTGGAAATAACCTAAATGTCCATCAACAAAGTGGTATGTCTATACAATGGAATATTATTCATCCACAAAAAAGAATGAAGTACTGAAATAGAGTAAAACTTGAATGAATCTTGAAAACTCATGCTAAATGAAAGAAGCCAGACACAAATCATTATATATTGTATAATTCCATCTATATGGAATGTCCAGAAGAAGCAACTTTAGAGAGACAGAAAGTAGATTAGCAGTGTCAGGGTTGGGGAAAGGAGGGGTTGGGAGTGATTATTATTGGGTGAAGGGTTTCTTTTTAGGGTGATAAAAATGTTCTAGAATTAGATAAGGGTGATGGTTGCACAACCTTGTGAATATGCTAATAACCACTGAATTGTACACTTTGAGAAGGTGAATTTTGTTTCAAGTAAAATTTTATGAATTATATCTCAATCAAAAAATAGGTAAAGGACTATATACATTTTTAAAATTTTTTCTGCAGTGAGCTTTGGTGGTTATGCATTTCAAGAACTTTGTCTATTTATCTAAATTGTCAAATGTATTGGCCAAAGTTTATTTATGATATCATTATATTATCTTTTTAATATCTGTAGAATCTATGCTGATGGTCCCTCTTTTATTCTTTCCTTTGGTAATTTGTGTCTTTTCTTTCTCCTTCCCTTATTCTTTTTCCTGATTAGTATGGCTAGAGGTTTGTCAATTTTATTGATATTTTCAAAGAACCAACTTTTGAAGACTCTCACTCTTTTTCTCTCTCATCTCCCTCCCTCCTCACCCTCTTTCTATTTAAAAAAATTTTTGGTCTTTATAATTTCTTTTCTCCTGGTTATTTTTAATTTAATTTGGGCTTCTTTTTCTAGTTTCTTGAGGTAAAACTTAATATATTGATTTAAGACCTTCCTTCTTTTCCCAATACAGTCATTAAATGCTAAAAATTTCCCTCTAAGCACAACTTGAGATGCACCCATTCATTTTGATACATTTGTTGGCATCTTCAACCAGTGCAAAGTATCTTCTGATTTCCTTGTGATTTCTCCTTTGACCCATTGTGTATTAAAGATATTTAGTTACTGAATATTTGTGAATTTCCAGATGTTATTTATTATCGATTTCAAATTTATTTCTATTGTGTTCAGAGAACATGCTTTGTACAATTTCAATCTTCTTAATTTTGTTTTATGGTCTAGAATATGCTCTATCTTAGTAAGTGCTCCATGAGCACTTGAAAAGAATGTATATTATCTTGCTATTGGGTGGAGTTTTACAAAAATGTCATTTAGGTTAAGTTGATTGATAGTGTTGTTAAAGTGTTCTCTATTCTTTTTGTGTATTTGTTCTTTCAGTTACTGAGAGAGGAATGTTGAAATCTCCAACTAGAACTGTAGATTTGTCTATATTTTTTAGTTCTCTCAGTTTTATTTTATATATTTTGAAGCTCTGGAGTTCAGTGCATACACATTTAGCACTGTAATGTTCTTTTAATTATTTGACCCATTTTTCACGATGAAATATCTCTCTTTATCCCTGGTATTACTCCTTGTTCAGAAGTCTACTTTGTATGATTTAATCACTTTGGATTAAGGTTCGCATTGTAAATATTTGTGCATTTTTTACTTTTAACCTGTCTCTAGCTTCATATGTAAAATAGGCTTCTTACAAATGACATATAGTTCAGTTTTGCCTTTTTACCCTACCTGAAAAATTTTGCTTTTCAACTGGAATGTTTAGATCATTTTGCACATAATGTAATTATTTAAATCACTGGTTTAAACTTTTTTGTTTTCATTCCTTTTTACTAGATTTGTTTTTGCTTATTTTTTTTCTTAGTTGTTCTGTCGTTTACATTATGCGTGTTTAACTTCTGCCATGAAGGAGAAGGCAGGTACCATATATATAATGCACACCTTACAGGCCCAAGAAAGAGTAAAAGGGACCAGATTTACCTTCCCATTTAACACAATAAAGTTTTAAACACACACACACACAATATAAGAACATTTTTAAAGGCACTAGATATCAGGCAATGAAGTAGAATGATCTCTGAGAAACAGGAAATGTACCAAGTGAGCTTGCAATTGCTGCCTCTTGCTACCTTAAAAGAGTTTTCAGGCCTCGGTGCAGGGAGGGAGAATCTAAGTGGAGCCCAGTGGATTCCTTGAGAAGAGAGAATGAAGTTAAACATCTGAAAGCAGCTAGAATTCTCAAAACAGAATAGCAAAGAGAAAACATTGCACACAGAGAGAACCCTGGAGATCTGCAGAGGGTCTTTCTTAAATATTCAACAGGATATTGATCAGTATATGTATGCAGGAAAACACCAAGGCTGGGAGAAAAAATAATATGAAAAGATTAGAGAACAGTGTCCAAAGCTCACACCGAGCCAGAGATAATTCCTCGCCCCACATCCAGACTGGAAAAATTATTTGTGGACATAGTGTGTAGAATATTCAGTATAGGAAATAATTTGCCCTAGACTGAGCTTGGCTCCAGACCTGACTAACAAAGCATAAAAGCAAGATTCAAAATGATCAAACTCTCTAAATTATTTAGCTGCATTATCCCAGAAAAAAATATTATTAGGAATATAAAAATATCCAAGACTAAACAAGTTAAAATTCATGTCTGAGATCCAATCAAAGATTAGCTGCCGTACAAAGAAGCAGGAAAACATAATCCATGTTGAGGAGGGTAACCAATTAACTGAAGCAGACCCATCATTGCCAACAGATTGTTAGAAAAAAAATTAAAACAGTTATTATAACTATAGTCCATATATTCTATGAGTTAAGTAAATACACAGTTGATAGTTTTTTTTTTTTAATTGAACACCTAGAATTGAAAACCAGAATGTCTGAGATGAAAATCTCGGTATTTGAGATGAGATTAATTACAGATTAGACATGGCAGAAGAAAATATTAGTGAATTTGAAGATAGCAATAGAAACTTTCCAAAATGAAACAGAGAAAATACAAATTTTTTAAAAAATGACAAGAGCATCATTGAACTGTGGGACCTCAAGCCATGTAATATACAAGCAATTGGAATCTCCAGAGAGGAGAGACGAAAGTGGAGGGAACAGAAAAAATATTTGAAGAAATAATAGCCAAAATTTTTTGAAATTTGATTAAAACTATTAATATACAGATCTAAGAAACTAAACAGATTCCAAGCACAAGAAACATGGAGAAAATGAAAACAAAGTATATCATAGAAAAATTGTTCAAAACCAGTGATAAAGAGAACATCTTAAAAGTAGCCAGAGGAAAATAAAGAGTTTACATATAGAAGAAAAAAAAAGATGAGGATAATAATGTAGATTTCTCGCCAGAATAATGAAAGCAAAAAGACAGTGAGATATAACTTTTAAATTGCTGGGAAAATTGTCAACCTGGAATTCGCCAAGTAAAAATATATTTTAAGAATAAATAAAAATGAAGATGTATATAGAATAAAAATGAAGATGTTTATTGACATGCAAAATGGTCTAAAATCTTAATTAAAAGGCTGTGATATTTCGGTTAAATAAAAAAAGCAAAACCCAATTATATGCTGTCTGTAATAAATGTACTTTAACTACAAAGACACAATTAAATTAAAAGGATGGAAAAGGTATAACGTCCTAACGTGAAACAAAAGAAAGCTGGAGTGTCTATTTTAATATCAGATGGAAGTGATTTCAAAGCAAAGAACATTACCTGGGGTAAATAAGTTCATTTAAAATGAAAAAAGCGATCAATGCAGGAGGAGAATATAACAATGCTAAATGTTATGCCCTTAATAACAAAGCTTCAAAATACTTGAAGCAAAAACTGATAGAACTAGAAAGAGAAATAGAAAAATCCACGATTACGGCTGAAATAATAACCCCCTCAGTAACGGATAGCACAAATAGGCAGAAAATCATCAAGGACATGGTAGATTTTAACAGCCTTATCAACTAAATTGACCTCCATGACACAAAACACTCCACTGAACAGTAACAGAATGCCAATTCTCTTCAAATGCACATAGAACATTTACCAAGATAAACCATATTCTGGGTCATAAAACAGGTTGCAATTAATTTAAAATGATTCATGTGATAATGTTACGTTCTTTTACCATAATAAAATTAAATTGGAAATGGATAACACAAAGATACCTGGAAAATCCCCAAATATTTGGGAACTAAATAACACATGTATAAATAACCATAGGTCAAAGAAGAAATTAAAAAAAAAAAAAGGCTAATGAAAAGGAAATAACTTCTCCTTACATTTCAGAGTAGGCAAATTCATAAAAAGATTGTACTCAGTATTAGTGATGGTGTAAGGAAGTGGACACACTCGGTGACTGTTGGTGGGAATATAAAACTGCATCCTTAGGAGTACTTTGATAGTATGTACCAGAGTTTAAAATACTCCTGTCCTATGAGGCCACAGTTTCACTTTCCGAAATGTATTGTCCAGCATAGTGCAGAAAGTAACAGGTTCAAAGGTCCATTGTAATAGTAAAAACAGGAAACATTGTTACTGTCCATTAGCAAAGGATTGGTCAAATAAATATGACACACACAAGGTCAAAGGCAGTGTATTCCAATACACTGAAGCAAAACATTTTTTTTTAATTGACTTACTTTTTTAGCCTTTATTTTTTCTGCCAATTTTATTGCCTTAGGCTCTGAATAGCTTGGCCCCATGTGTACTTTTTTTTTTTTTTCTCAGTTGTCATTTACCTTTTACCCAGGTGGGTATTCCCACCTTGGGCTAGAAGGAGGGGGTTGGCCTCTGGCTAGAGCTCCAGTTTAGGCCTGAAGGGGAAGCTCTTGAATGTGTCTTATCCCAGCTGTCAGCCCTGGGAAAGAAGGCCCCAGCTACCATGGCTCCCTTACCTTCACACAGTGTTGTCTCTGGGGCAGCCTGCAGCCCAGAGCAGTCCTGAGCAGGCCTGGTTTTATCACAGTGCCTGCCATGTAAGACACGCTCTCCATGTGTGAGCTCTTTGCTTTCTGTGTTACTCTCTTCTAAGAAACAACAAAAATCCAGAGGTGTCACCTGTGGAGAGTCTGAAGGCCTCTCCATTGCTTCCTGTTTCTCTGGCATAAAAATATTAGAAGCTGACAGACACTACCTCAGCCAAATAATTAAGGCCAACATCAACAATCATTAGTCATGTTGATAGTATAACCTGTATCCGTTTCCGGGGGTTGCTGTGACAAAGTACCAAATGCCAAGTCCCTTGAAACAACAGAAATTTAAAATCTCAGAATTCTGGATTCTAGAAGTTTTATATCAAGGTGTTGACAGCCATTATGTCTGTGACAGCTCTAGGGGAGAATCTTTCCCAGCTTTTTTGAGCTTTGGTGCTTGCCAGCATTCTTGGTGTTCCTTGGCTCGTGGATGCACCACACACATCACTTGGCCATCTTCTCCCTGTGTCTTCACGTCATCTTCCCTCTGTGTGTCTGTATTTGTGTCCAAAGTTCCCTCTTTATAAGGACAACAGTCATATTGGATTAGAGCCTATTCTTATGACCTCATTTTAACTTGATATCTCTATAAAGTATTTCTAAATAAGGTCATATTCTGAGGTATTGGGAGTTAGGATGTCAACATATCTTTAGGGAGGACACAATTCAACCCCCAATAAGCCCTTCAATATGCTGTAATGAAAACAGCATTTTACCTCTATGGTCTTCCAATAATCCATAACATACAGAGGAGTCCTATACATTCCCTGATCAATTCTCAAAACTGTCATGGTCATCAAAAATAAGGAAACTGCTGAGGAACCCAAGATGACTTGATAGCTAAACGTAATGTGGTATCCTGGATGGAATCCTAGAACAGAAAGACGACACTAGTAAACACTAAGGAAATCTAAATAAATAATGACTTCAATTAATAATAAAGTATCAATATTGGTTCATTAATTGTAATAAATGTATCATAATTATATGAAATGTTAATAGTAGGGGAAGAAGGTATAGGGTATATGGGAACTTGCTGCATTATCTTTATAATTTTTCTGTAAACCTAAAACTATTCTAAAAGATAAAGTCTACTATTGATAAAAAAAAGGAATTTGACAGCATTTGAAAACATATCAGAATTCGTGGGATGCTGCTAAAGTAGTACTTGGGAAGTTTATAATAATAAATACCTATATTAGAAAAGGAGAAAATTCTCAAATCAATAACTTTTAACTTCCACTTTAAGAAACTAGAATAAGAAGAGCAAATAAAATTCAAAGTAGGCAGATAAAGGTTAAACTCTAAATTTATTAAACAGAAAACAGAAAAATAATAGAAAATATTGATGAAACCAAAGTTGGTTCTTTTAAAAAATCTATAAAATTCCTAAATTTTAGCAAGACTAATCAGGAAAAAAAAGAGGTGATATCACTACAAATTCTAAAGACATTAAAAGGATAACAAAGGAATGTTATTTTAAAAAAATAACTTTATGCCAGTAAGTTAAAAAATTTAGATAAAAGGGATAAATTCCTTAATAGACACAAACTACTATAGCTCACTCAAGAAGAAATAGGTATTCTGAATAGCTTTATATCTATGAAATAAATTGAATTTCTTCCCATAAAGATAACTTCATGTCCAAATGGCATCACTGGTAAATTCTACTGAGCATTTATAGACAAATAATATCAGCCCTCTGGAAATTCTTCCAAAAAATAGAAAAGGAGGAAACAGTTCCCAATCTTTTTTATAAGGTGAGCATTACCCTGACACCAAATTCAAAGACATTATAAGAAAGGAAACCCATAGCCTAATATTTCACATCAAGAAAAAGCAAAATCTCTTAACAAAGTGTTAGTGAAGTGAAGCTAACAATATGTGATAAAGGTAGTATACCATGACTAGTGCAGTTTAATACTACAAATGCAAGTTGTTTTAACACTCAAAAATCAATGAATTTTACCAGCTTAATGGCCTAAACACATACACAAACACATGATCATCTTGATAGTCATAAAAAAGAAATCTGAGAAAGTTGAACACTCACTCATGATTTAAAAAAATTCTCAGCAGACTAAGACTAGAAGGGGACTTCTTCGACCTGAAAAGATACATATGAAAAACTTACAGCTGACCATACATTTAATGATAAAAGACTGAATGTTTGCCCCGTAATATTGGATGCAAGGCAAGAATTTCCACTCTCACCACTTGTACTGGACGTAATAGTGGAGGTCCCAGCCAGTGCAAGCAGACAAGAAAGAAAGGGGTATAAATTGGAAAGGAAAAATGAAAGCCATCTTCTTCACAAATGATGTAATTATGTCTAGGTAGAAAATTCTAATGGATAAAAAAAGCTACTAGAATTGATATGTGACATGGTGACAAAATATAAAACTCTATTGTATTTCTGTATACGAGGATTAAACAATTGAAAATTCAAAATTTTAAATACCATTTACAATAGCAAGAATATATTTAAGAATTTCTAATCACTATGTTGTATACCTCAAACTAATATAATATTGTATGTCAACTATAATTTAAAATATTTTTTAAAAAAAAAAGAATATATTAAATACTTTGGAATATGTTTAATAATATGTTTTTAATTCCTGTATACTAGAAATTACAATCTATGCTCATAAAAATTAAAGGAGACCTAAATAATGGCAAGACATACCATGCATATGAATCAGAAGACTCAATCTCATTAAGACATCAATTCTCTCCAAATTGTTCTGTTTGTTGCATGGAATCTCAATCAAGATCCCATCAGGGTTTTTTGGTTTTTTTTTTTTAGAAATTGATAATTAGATTATAAATTTTATATGGAAATGTAAAGGACCTCAAAAAGCCAAAAACTTTGAAGAACAGAACAAAGTTGGAGATCTAATGTTATCTGATTTCAAGACTTATTATAAAACTACAGTACTTAAAACATGGAATTGGCTTAAAGACAGACAATAGTTCAATATAACAGAATAAAGAGTTCAAAAAAAAAAAAAAGAACCAAATATATACAGATAACTGATTGATTTTTTAACCAAGACAGAAAGGCAATTGAGAAGAGAATGATATTCTTTCCAACAAATAGTAGTGGAACAATTGCATATTCATGTGCAAAAGCTTTGAACTTTATCATATTCTATACAAATATTATATACAAAAATTAACTCAAAATGAAGTATATACCTAAATGTAAAGCCTAGAACTATAGAACTTCTAGCAGAAAACTTAGAAGAAAATTTTTGTCACCGTCAGTTAGGCAAAGATTTGCTTGGCATGACACCAAAAACATGATCCATAAAAGAACAAATTGATAAATTGGACTTATTAAAATGTAAAATGTCTGTTCTTCAGAAAATACTTTTAGGAGAATAAATGTAAAAGGCACAGACTTAGAGAACACATAATCCAGCCATTCCATTATTAGGTATTTGCCCAAGATATTGCATATGTTCATATAAGAACTTGTACATAAATATTTATAGCAATCCCAAGTGGAAATGATCCAAATGTCCATCAAAAGGTGAATGGATCAACAAATTGTGGTTTATCCAAGCAATGGAACACACTCAGCAATAAAAAGGATTATAAGCCTGTCACAAAAGAATAAATTCTGAATAATGCCATGTTTATAAAACTTTAGAAACTGCAAACTAATCTATGATGATGGAAAGCAGATCAGTGTTTACTTGATGGGGCGGGGATGTAAGAAGGTGTTGAAAGGAGGGATGGCAAAGGAGCGTAAAGAAACTTTTTGAGGTGATAGATATGTTGAATTTTTTGTTCGTAGTGATTGTTCCTTTGATGTATTCGTATGTCAAAACTTATCAAACATTTTAAATATGTGCAGGCTACATCAATTATATTTCAATAAATCTGTAAAGTATTTTTGTCAATTATATTTTAAAGAAATCGAAATTATTTTTAAAACATCTTTTATATTTTTTTACATTTCTATATTTCCACTATTCTTGATTCTTCTGTCTATCCTAATTTCTACCTGGTGTTATTTCCTTCTTGAACAATTCAAGTATCTCTTTTATTTCTGGTCTAATTCTAATGCTTGATTTTTCACTTGAAATGGGTCTTAGTTTCCTGCTTTTTAAATTTTATTTATTTTATTTTTATTTTTTGCATACATGGCGGAATTATAGCCCCCAAGAAGATTTTATGCTCTGATCCATGGAGCGGTGGATATATTAACTTATAGGGAAAAAGGTGCTTTGAAGATGTAATTGAGTTTGCTAATCATTTGATTTTAGGATAGCGAGATTATACTCGATAATCTGAGTGAGTGCAACATAATCACATGAGTCCTTAAAAGCAGAGGTAGAAGAGAAAGTCAGGGAGATTCGAGTATGAGTAAAACTTGATGCATCATCAGTTGTTTGAATATAGGGGGGTGGGCATCGTGAGAAGGAATGCCGTATGGAGCTGAGAGCAGCCCCTAGATGACAGCCAACATGGAAACTGGGATCTCAGATCTCCGACCACAGGAACAGGAACTTAGATTAAGCTGGAGGGACAATTCCACGATCCACATGAGAACTAAACAACCTGACCTTGATTCCAGCCTTATAAGACTGTAAGCAGAGCACCCAACTGAACTATGCTCTATCGGGATGTCTATCCCACAGAATCGGTAAGGTAATAAATGCGTATTGTTCGAAGCTACTACGTTTGTGGTAATTTGTTATGGCAGCAATAGAAAATACACCTGGTAATTTTTGGTTGGATGCCAGACATGAATTGTACCATTTTGGGAGCTGGATATTTATATATTCTCATAAATATTGTTTTGATCCAGGACACAAGTTAACTTACGTGAAAATAGTTGGATCCTTTCAAGGTTTGTTATTTGATCTTTTTTAGGGTGATTCTAGAGCACCCTTTTATTCTAGAGCTAATTTAGCCCTACTACTAAGCTCACATCTTTCTGGGGACTCTAGCTGATGTCTTCTGTATCAGTAGATGTTGCCACTCTGGCTGGGGTGAACAAGAACTTCCAGCCCTGTTTGAGCTCTGGAAATTGTTCAGTCTGTTACTTTCTAGTGTTTCTTTTCCTGGTGGATTTGTTTTACACATGCTTAGATGAGTTCTTAGCCAAAGACCCAAAGGACCCCTCTGTAATGCTCTGTAATGCTCTGCTGCTCTCACTTCTCCAATACTCTGCCCCACAATTTCTAGCCACCTTGGTCTCTCCGAACTTCAAACTCTGTTTCCTCAACTCAGAGTGGTAATCGATGAAATTGTAGGGCTCAGCTTGTTTGTTTTCTTTCTCTAAGCAATTACAGTCCTTCCTTGCCTATTGTTCGATGTATGAAAACCATCATAGCCTATATTTTGTACAAATTTCTAGTTGTTCAAGATGTAAAAGTAAATTCAGTTCCTAGTTTACTCTTACAGGTAGAAACAGAAGTCTCTAAGGGAACATTTTAAATATTGAAGCATGAATCTCATTCCAGAATGTCCTGGGGGCAGACCTACGCATTTTTAAAAGCTCCCTTTGTGGTTCTAAAGTATAGCCAGATTTGGGAACCATTGACCTGGATAGTCTATAAAAATACTTATTAATAGAAAGTATCTGCAATTAGGTGAATGCTTACCATGTCCCATTCTGATGGGTATTTATTTACTTATCAATCTCATCTAATCCTCTCAACAGTCTTTTCAAATGGGTATTATTATCCTTATTTTACAGATGAGGAAGCTGAGGCTCAGGGAGGTTAATAGTCTGCCCCAAGTCGCATCACCAGTAAGTAGAAGAGCCGGAAAGTGAAACTGCCTGGGGTCTGGGCTGCCTTATGCTAAGTTCTGTGGAGTTGGATGGACCCACGGGCCAGGATGCCCTGGACAGGGGCTGGGCTCTGTTCTTGACTTTCCAGTGGCCTCACTGAAGGGCTGAGGACCAAGGGGGCCCTTCTTACCTTCTCCTCAGCTCAGAGCAGATTGACAAGGAGAATGGCTTCCCAGAGTCTTCTATTCCACTCACACTTTGGGCCAGGGGGTCTGGATGTGATAGGAGAGGGCAGTGGTCTCAGAAGAAAGTCATAGAGAGGTAGGATCCTTAGAAACTTTGTCCAATGCTTTTATTGTGCAAATGGGGCACCATGCCTGGGCAAAGGAACTACCCCGAGGTCATTTAGAAACTAGAGGGAAGGGATAGCCAAATTTCCTTGCCACCTGCCCACCCCTCCTAGGACCAGGGACCTGCTAAGGGACTCCAGCTGCTCCTAGCATTTTTGCCAATGAAAGCTCAGCCAGGGGGTGTTAAGTGATCCACCCAGGATCCCTCAGTATGCTGAGGCAGAGCTGAAGTGCTGCTCCATCCTGGCTCATCCGCCCTTTCAGGGGCCTTGATCGAGCTGTGTGGTTCCCTTGGAAACGGAGCTGCTTGTCTCCTGGGGTCAGCAATACTTAATGTGTAGTTATTGCAATTGTGATGCCAGTCAGGGGAGGGACCCTGAACTCCCCTCACATTCCTGCACCATCCCCTACGCCCACTGCTTCATGAGAGCACACACTCTCCCTTGTCACACTCAGCTTCCCCACATGTGGACACATGAACACACACACCACTTTCTATGAAGCTCAGAGGGCTTCTAATAACTGTTTTCTAACTGAAAGGAACAATCACTCCCTACCAATTACCCTCCCTTTGCACCCTGAGGCTGCCTGAAAACCAGAAGTGGAACACTGTTCACCCTTTCCTTTCAAATGCCATCTCCACAGCCTTACAATCAGATTAGGGGGGAGATGGGGGAAGCAACAAGATATCCATTGTCCTGTCCACTCTACCTTCGAAGAGACTTTAGTGTCTGCAAGGAAAGCCAAGAGTGTGGTGGGGCATTACTTTGGGCACAGTGAGGTTTTAAGCAATCAACCTGATGAGTTGTCAGCATACCCCCTGCTCCTGGCTGAGTCTTTTGAGGGCCGGCTCCCTGTCTAATTCCCGCTGTAACTCCCTGGCACCCTGATGTCCAATGGGTTTGTGCTAAATAAAGATATCTTGGACTTCAGGAAGGCAGGGATGAAAACATCCCATGCCCTGATTCTGAACCGTGAAAATAGTTAATATCAAGGAAGAAAAGGAGAGGCCTTTTAGAATGTCAACTAAGGTTTACCAGAGACCCAAGCAGAGGCTGGAGAGGGGACACAGCCAACACCAGGAAACCAAAAGTTTGAAATTAACCTGTTGTTTGAAGTCTCGTGCCCAGAGGGGAACAGGAAAAATTCACCAAAACAATGAAAAAATAATAATAAAGGGAACAGGAGAGTTTTAACCATATTCAGAGCCTGGAGTCACTGGAAGGTCCAGGCGGTTCAGAGTTAAACCAGGACAGAGAAAGAAGGAGCCTCAAGTCTGTCCGGCGTCTTTCTCCATCAAGCAGAAAAATCAGGAGCCTGACACATGGACACTTGGGCTCTTGCTGAACACCCGAGTGGTAGAGACAAGGCAGTGATTTTTTTTAAAATTATAAAACAAATGTATGCACTTGATAAAGAATTTAAAACTATACAGTAAGATAGTGAAAAGACTGAAATTCCTCTCTTCCTCTCCAAACTCCAGACCTCCTCTCCAGAGGTATTTGTAGTTTCTTACATATCCTTTAAGATATTTTTATGAATATATATATATAATTTTTAAAATATACATAGAATCATACTGCCAGATAGTTCTGTACCTTTTATTCAATTTAATGTCAGAGCTTTTTCCATATCAGCCCAAATTGATCTATTTTATTTTCCTAGCAGCTGAATGGTGGTTCATTTTATAGGTGTATTAAGTGTGACCAGCCACCTAGCGACAAACCTTTAGTTTGTATATAGTGCTTTTACAATCTTGCAATGAATATCCTAGTACATATATGCTTGAGTTATGTGATCAAATCCCTAAAGACAAAGTCATATGCATTTAAAATTTTCATAAATATTACTAAACTACCCTTCAATAAAATGTGAATATTTTATAAAAAAATAAAATGTAAATAAAATATATTGCAGCGATTTATACTTTCACCAAATATCCAAGTGCCCGTTTCTCCAAGTCTTGGTTAGCATTAAATTTTATCAAATTTTAATTTTTGCTGATCTGATAATATACAGATTTAATCTCATTGTTTTGCATTAATCATAAGAGATTGAACATATATTGATATGCTTATTGGCTCTTTGAATTTCTTGTTTCTTTAAACTGCCTATTTATAGCTTCTACTCATTTTTCTACTTTTTCCTGTTAATCTTTAAGAACTGTATGATAGAAAAATCAATCATATGTCATAATTGAGGCAAATATTTTTGCAGTTGGCTTTTATTTTGGAGAGGTATTTTTTTCCCTAGATATGTTTAAAACTGTTTATATAGTCAAAAAATGATTTTTTTCTTTCCAGGCAGCTAGCTGCTTTAAACAAGTTTGCTTTCTAGTACAAACAAGTTATCTTTGAAACTTTTTGAAGAGCTAGCAGGTATGTTTGCAGAATCTGAAACAGCAATCCTTGAAAAATCATGGAAAACAAGAGGGGTAAAGGGGGTGAACAAACATCCCAGTTTTTCAAAGAAAAAGGCTTCAGAGATTTAAACAATTTTTTTGCTAGTTCTGAGTAAAACTGTAGGACTGACCTCTAAGCAGGTAGTTCGAGAATAATTATCAAAGGGTACATGGGCTTCAGGAGCTGGCATGGAGTCACCATAAAGAGGTCATACCAAACCCACACAGTCCCCATTTTTATTAGGGTCCTGGACAGATGAATCAGAAGATTGTTGTGGACCTAGAACTTCTGGGTTTCAGTAGGGCATTTGCTAGTCTCTCAAGACTTGTCTGTGGACAGGATGTTAGCCAGATCCATAGCTGGTGGAACAACTATGTCCAAAGAAATTAATTAGTGAATCAGTATCAAATAAGAGGGCTCTCTAGAGGCTACAGGGCTTTCTTTGAACTTGACCATGTCTCCTTTATTGCTTTTATAGTGGCTAGATAAAGGCACAGAAGGCCACTTATCAGATTTACAGAGGACACGGGCTGAAAGAGGAAGCTAATACAACGGGATGTTGGAATCAAGATAAAAAATATCAACAGCTTGAAACAGGGTTAAGAGGGGGTAAATATAAAATCTTGCACTTTTGTGGGGGGGTATGAATAAGCAGAACTTAGGAGACATATAAGTTAAAACAGTAATTTGTGTTAAAAAAACAAAAACAAACAAAAAAACACCAGAGAGGCAGATTCCAGATGTGCCTGGTTGTGAAAAAAGTTTTAGGACCCTCCAGGGACTTCCCTCCTGTGGGGGACAGTTCCAAGAAAAAGGACATTCACCTGGAGAAGCCCTTAGGGGACAAGCTATTCATGTGGCAGGGCCATCCTGAGACCAGAGAGCAGATGGATGCCTTTTGGCTCCAGCCGGCTGAATGAGATCCAGCTCATTTACAAGGAGAAACACTAGGACTTGCAGAGAAGAATTTCCTAAACAGCAGACTGTCCAGGAGTTGGAGATCCATGTCCAGGCTGGGACTGCCTGGCCACCTTCTGGCCCAGCTGCAAGGCTAGAAAAGATTTGCTGTGGCTTTGGATTACATGAAAGTTCAAGGTCATCTTCAAATGCAAATGCAGCTTCAAGACAAGGCCTGCCCCCACCACCACCTTGTTGCCCCTAAATCCCTCCTATATACAAATCCTAGATCCCCCATTGTGCTTCTTAGACATGTCCTCTCCTCCTCTCCCATTCTCATAAGTCCCAAAAACATTTGGTGCCTGGTACTCCTCACAGAAAAGAGGTCCCAGACCTGGTCCTAGTCTCCTTTTCAGAGACCTCTGAACCCCTTAGGCAAAGTGGGCCCAGCACCTCTATTGAGTAGAACCTGGGCTGTGGAAGCTGTGTCATGGAGCTGGCTGGGAGAGGATCTGACTTCTGAAAAAAAATGGCCTTCTGTCCTTTCAGGCACCCGTTTCTGTGGCTAGAGGCTAGTCACATTATGTGACATACCCAGGGTTACAGAATGAGTTAGTGTCCAAGGTAAATCATGACCTTCAGAATTAGTTTGTCACAGGGACCACATACTACACACCTCCAGACACAGGCATGACAACTGCTCAGCCCACCATGCCAGCTTTAGGGCTGCAGACACGCACAACTCTCAGGAATATGTTTGAGGGTATAGTCAGCCAGGAAGGTCCTGTTTGCCCAGTCATCTTCTGTCCCTACATTTAATATGCCCAACACATACCACCTTCAGCTACTGCCTGTCATACCGTCACTTCCTGCCACACACTCAGCAGCCCAGAGTGCCCTTTTGGCTGAGGGGCAGCTCAGCTACCTCATCTCTCACCACCATTCACAACCTCTGCTGTCATCTGCTTCCTGTTTCCTTCCCTCCCTTCCATCCTTTCTCTCTGCCACTTTACCATTGGCCCTGTGTCTGCTTCCAGCTCTGAAGTCACTTCCCAATGTCCCTACTACACCTGTCTGCCAGTGGGGAGAAGGATTGAGGATCATTTTTCAGGTTCTTCTCTGACTCCTTTGCCTCAGGCTTTTAGAACATCAGTGTTCTCTGTACATAATGAAGACAGTTTTTCAGATTCCTCCTACATCTAATATCCTTGCATTTTATAAACTCCTACAAGACCAAAGTCTAATAAATGGTTTGTGTGTATAAAGTACCCGTACCATAAAGGTTTCACACTTCGAGGCAGATTCTCCTTGTTCATGCCCTGGAACCCTGAGAGATGATAGTGTTAGAGGCCCAGTTTTGCCCAAGGGGAGACTGAGGTAGCATGTAGAGCTATGTAACTTGCCCAAGACGAGCACACTGGCCTGTGGAGAGCCAGGACAGGTGCCAGGTGGTCGTACGGATCTGGGTCCACACCGCACACGCCCTGTCCCAGTAGGACTCAGGCTGCCAGAAAATTCCAGACTCTGACCTTCTGCCTCATTCGTGATGATCAGGATTTGGGGTCTAGAATATCAAAGGAAACTCTTCTCCCCTGACAGCCCCAAACTCAGGGGAACAATAATCCCCCACCCCACCATCAGGGGAATCTCCAGGGAACTCCTTAAAACCATTGCCCACCCCATTTTTTCCCAAGGTCAGGATAATAGGAGATGGCCTTCCAGTGCAATAGGAGAGATTTGGGTTAGGTAAGATTTGTTTAAAATGATTTTTCATTTCTCAAAGTTAAAAAGACTCAGAGAGGGCTGGTAGGCCTTATGAGAGCAGCCTCCTTCCTCAGGCCCCAACTCTCAGCCCACCTCCCAGAAGCAGCACTTTTAAAGTTTTTAGCTGTTCCTTCAGGTGGTTCTTTCATCTCTCTAAGTAATGATTTGTGGCTGTTTTTTAATCACTCATTTCAGCCATTTCTGTTGACATGGATGGAGGATTTCTGACAGAACTTTTTCAAATACCCCAGGAAGGGTGGGGGAGGAATGCCTTTTCTTGGGAGACAGGGGATGAGGGGCTGGGGCCTAGGGACAAGGAATGGCCCATTTGTATAAGGGACATAGAAATAGCCCTGCTGAGAGGCAGGGGACAGCCAAGAAGTCTGCTGCTCAACCCTCCAAGCTCAAGGCACTCCACAGTTCCAGGACTGAATGAACAAGTCTCTCTCCTCTCAGCTCAGAGAGCAAGCCATAGGCATTCTCACCAAGGCATGCCTGGGATGCAGTTGCTTCCCTGCCACCCCGCTCCCACCTGGAGGCCCGCCTCTGCTTTTTAGACCTGTGTCTAAATGCTACTTGTCCCTCAAATCCTAGCTCACTGCGTCCTTCTCTAGGAGGCCTTCTTCGCCTCCCTACTCTTCCCTTTCCTTTCGTTTCTGAAGGTTGGTTCATCCGAATAGCACAGCTCATACCTCTCAGTTCTCTGCCAACTCAGGGTGCATATTTGGTCTCTCTGGTCAGACATCAAGGCCCAAGGAAGCAGGGGCCTGTCTGATGGGTCACTGGCATCCCCAGTCCTGAGCATTGGCCCTGGTTCACAAGAAGGCTTGGGATGTGGGGTTGTGGTAATTATCACGGGTTCTGCTGGAGGCCATGCAGCAGGGAGACAGTGAGCCAACTGGGTCCTAGGTAAACTACGGCTCTGCTGCCTGAGGTTCTGAAAAGAAAAAAATGTCCAAATCATCCTTTACAGTTCACAAAGCTCTTTTATAATTACTCTGTGCATTATGAATTACCAACTTTCCAACATGAAGGATGCATTAAATGAGGTTAGAGGAGATTTCCAGAAGTCCCACAGCTAGAAGGAGCAGAATCAGCCTAGACATTCAGGCCTTCAAACTCATTCCTCTATCCCAGGGTCCTGTCCAGCCCTAGGCCCACATACAGGAGTGTGTGTTGGGCAGAGGTTGCTCAAGGAAGCTGCCAAATCATTCGGGAATAGGGCTACATGTCCTTCCAGACTGACATGAAACAAGAGCCAGGTGCTTCCTCCTCATTCATTTGGAGCTCTGTCAGCAGCCTCCTACATTGTCACATAGCTTTCATTGCCAGGTCCCTCACTGTACCTGTATATGGGCTTCTCTTCGCATAAGACAAATATCCTAATGAATGAATGCCTACAAGTTTACTATTGCCTTGACAAAAGCAAGTTATAGGGTAGTATATGACTCCATTTAGTTACACACACACACACACACACACACACACACACACACACACATACACACTGTGTTAGAACAAGCTTTCATCATAAAATATGACAGACTAGGGGGCTTCAACACAGAAACTAATTTTCTCACTATTCCAGAGGCTGGGAAATCCAAGACATCAAGATTCTGACCAGTTCAGTTTCTGACGAGCACTCTCCTCCTACCTTGCTGACAGTTGCCTTCTTGATACATCCTCACCGTGACATTTCCTCACTACATGCAAAGGTGGGGCAGAGAGGAGAAACAACCTCTCTGGTGTTTCTTCTCGGAGAGACACTAATGCTATGGGATCAAGGCTCCACCTTCATGACCTCATTTAATTGCATTTACTTTCTTAGAGACCCTATTGCAAATACAGTCACATTGGGGGGTCAGCGTTTTAACATATGAATTTAGGGTGGGGGACACAAACATTCAGTCCATAACAAATTTATAACTAACATAGGAGTGGGTGAGTGTGTGTATGTGTGTGTGTGTGTGTGTGTGTGTGTGTGTGTGTGTGTGTGTGAGAGAGAGAGAGAGAGAGAGAGAGAGAGAGAATGTGGTATCGAATCAACTGCTCCGTTTGTCATTGCATTGTTTCATCTTGGACAATAATATATTTGTTGTAAATATCATAACTTTTAAGAAAAAAACAAATCAACAAAGAAGCAGGATATAAAGGGAAGAGAGAACAGTCTTATAGGCCTGTTTGTTTCAGGCTCACAGTGACACTGATCAGAGACACCTGTTGAAAAAGTGAAATTCAGCCAAACACATGAATATTTCCAAACAGCCTTTGGCAGTGGGCACACAAAACAAGTGATGGCCTGAAATACCCCCATCTCATGGCTGGGTATCGTCACCCTCAACCTGTCTTCTACCATTTTCTGTGACAAGAACCTGGGGGGCTCCAGTCATCCCATGGCCCTCCCCCTCCCCTGTTCTGCCTCCGGGTCCAGTGGGGCAAGGACAATTAGTGTAGTTCTTGGCCCATTCTCTGGAGGCCCAGCCAGCAGCAGGCATACATTTGGAGTAGGCACATCCAGAGGCATGAAGGAAAATCAATGTCCTATTTATCCAAGGACTCAGACTTCCCATGTCTTCGAGATAAGGGTCCACAACCACCATACCCACCTGTACCAAAGGGAAACTGGAGTCCCAGAGAGAAAACCCATTTACCATGATAGAGCCCGACAGCCCCCACCCCCATCCTGACCTGCCATGAGCACCTCCTGGCTTTGGGGAGAGTGTCCCCCACCCATAAAGAGCCTGGAACATGAGGGTGACCCCAGCTCTCCCTCCCCCACCCTCCACAGCTCCTGACAAGCTTGGCAGCTGGAGTCCCAGGGAGCGGCTGAATCCATCACCAGGGTCAAAGACGGGGCCTGGGGTATGTGTTAAAACAAGAAAACCAATCAGAGCTGAAAATGAAAGACAGTGGAGGTGTGAATCGGGGATGGAGACTGACAGACGGGACGCTGGGTGGCTGGCGGGCCGTGTGGCTGCTGCCCTCACACCTGCCCACCAGTCGCTGTGGGTCCTCCTGGTGCCCGGCCACACCGGGAAGCTGGTGGCCAGTAGAAACCATGGGCCTTCCTCTCTCAACCTAAAGAGCAGGGCCCCAGCCCAAGGCTGAAGTGACAAGGAGATGTGGGAGAAAAAATCTCCATATTTACAGTCTGTCTATCCTCAGGTGCCTGTCAAAGTCAGCACCAGACGTCCACTGTTGTGATACCCAGGATGTGCCAATCCTCACCCGTCAGAAGTGGTCTGGGGTCCTCAGAGGACAGAGCCTGGGTGGCCCATGGATTCCAAAGCCCCTTCCTCCCTGTCTGAGCTCGGGGGTGGGTACTGTGAGAGTGCCAAGCCCGGGGGCAGGGGCTTAATGATGACTGAGCATGTTTCCGGGGCCTGGCCCACTTACCATCTCATTGAATCCTGTGTCACACCTGTGAGAGAGACACTATTGTGTCCATCAACTGAAATTCTGGGTGCTAAAGTGACTTGCCCAAGGTCAGAGCCATGGAGGGGCCCAGCTGGGTGTTGCTGAGAATAGACTGTCCTGCTAAGGTAGCCAGTCTTATCTGCACTGTGATCACAGTCCAAGCTGTGGATCCCTCAAAAAGGGGTCTAAGGCCTCCACGTTTAGTCCCCAAGATAACCCCAATCACAGTGTCCATTCAACAAACACTTAGAGCACCTACTGTGTGCTGGGTATGGCCATAGTGAAGCCAGCAAGGCTCCTATCCTCACGGAGTTTACCACCCAGGAGAAGACAAAGGACAGAGTCCTTTCTCCTAATGTCTCCTCATTACTGTGGCAGGAGACATATCATTGGCCCCAGTTGGATTGCCACTTGTCTGAGCTCCCATTTTATAGAATGGGAAGGTGAGGTTTGTTGTCACACCGCGGTGGGCAGCTGAGTGGGGGCAGCCACTGAGGCCTCCTGAGGCCTCCCTATAATGACTCCCTCAGGCCCTCCTAGTCTGTGAAGCAGCAGTGGCCCTGCTCGCAGTTGCTGACAACTGTGGCTTAGTTGGGGCAGCCGGGAAACAGCCCAGCAGGAAACAAAGCGAAAGTGGAGCCTGGAAATGAAGGGAGTGGGCAGAACGAGGCATGAAGAAGGCACACTAGGCTAGGAGGCGCAGGGCCAGGCGCTGAGGCTGGATTTGGGAGAACCTAGATACAAGGTGGGCCAGCAGGATGCCTGTCTTCAGGCCAGGGATCTGTGCTGTGCTCTAGGCCCTCATCCCTGTCCTGCTCAGATCTCCAGACAAGTTAACAGAGCCAGGTGGCACAGTCAGGCTGACAAGGTGACTACCTGCTCTCAGAAAAAGAGAGAAGCCAGCCCAGGCTGAGCTCCTATTTCCCCTTCTGCCCTGCCACCTCAGCTGACAAGCCCAATTGCTCTGCTGGCCTTGGGCACCCAGCAAAGCCCAGGAGAGGGCCGGCAGCCACTCTATTAACACACAATCCGGTGGCCCGGCAGCTGCTGACACTGGGGTTAATTAAATCTATCTCCCCATCAATTCTCATTCAGCTACTATCGACAGCCATTAGATGGGTGACAGAGTGACAAGGAAATAGTAATAGACTTGTCTTAACCCTCACGCTTCAGGGATAGGGGACTCCACATTCAGGTCTCTCAGGAGAACCCACCCTCCTGCAATAGCCCCAGGTAGAGCTAAGCTCAGCAGAGAGCCTGCCTCTGCCTCCCCTCCCACCACCTAGCTGCCAACCAGCTTCACCTCATCCTTTGTTCACTTTGCAGATCCTTCCTGGGCATCTCCTGCATGCCAAGCCGACAGGTAGAGAAGACCATAGCAGGACTTGGGCTGCCTCCTTCTCTGTCCCTGACACAGCCCTTCTGTCAAGTCAAGTGCATCTAGGCTGTCCCTTCCCAGAAGCCTCAGGCCAAGCCAAGCTCCCACAGCCCTGATGGTTCTTGCCACCCAGTCCCCTTATGGCCAGCGGAATAATGCCCCTCCAAGGACATCCACGTCCTAATCCCTGGGATCCATGACTATGTTACCTCACATGATAAAAGGTACTTTGCAGTGCGATTATATTAGGGATTTTGAGGAGACATCAGCCTGGATTATCCAGGTAGACTCAGTATCATCACAAGATGCTTCTAAGTGAAGGAGGGAGACTAGCGAGCGAGGGAAGATGTGACAACAGAAGCAAGGTCAGAGACATGCAATCTGAGAAAGACTGACCACTGCTGGATTTGAAGGTAGAAGGAAGCCATGAGCCAAGCAATGCAGGAAACCTCTAGCCACCGGCAAAGGCAAGGAAACAGATTCTCCTCTAGGGATTTAACCCCCACCCCAAACACCTGCGTTTGAGCTCAGACACATTACAGATGTCTGACCTTCAGGACTATGAGAAAATACATGTATTTTAAGCCACCAAGCTGGTGGTCATTTGTTATAGCAGCAACAGGAAAGTAACACCTCTTCTGCCCATTCTATGCCTTAATCCCACTAAGCTACCTGCAGCTCTGTGAGCATCCCAATTCACATCTCCCTGTCTTTGCATGCTGTTGCAGCTCCTGGCTAATTACCGATGGCTTACTTCAAAACTCTACCCGGCACCTCCTCTGGGAAGCCTTCCCTGATTTCCTGTCTCTGTGAGGGCGGTCTCATCCTCATGCTCCCACTGAACTGGCATTCCTTTGAATGTTACTCAGCTTTTGTACTTAGCGTGAGCTCCTTTATTCACCTATAGAACCCAGGTCCTCTCGCATATGGCGGTTCAGGAAGTATTTACAAAACGACGACCACAGGACGGTTTAGTCTGTTTTGCGCTACCTGTATACAGAAGTAGTAAAGCCGGGTGGTTGAAAGTGTAGGTTCATGTCAATTTTACATCAAAAGAGAAAATTAAATATTAAGCTCTAGTTAAGATGTAAGAAATATTTAGGGAAAATATACAAATGTCAACAACTTATTTTAAATGCATCAAAAATAAGGCCGATGGGTGATGGGGGGTGTATCGCTAAGAGATAAAACAAGCTTAGTGAAATCTTAATGGTGTTTGAGTGTTTAATACAAAATTCTGAAAACTGGCTGTACATCTAATTTTTTCATAATATTGGGGCAAAGATAGACACCTGTGATAGTTAATGTTATGTGTCAACTTGACTGGGCTAAGGGTTACCCACATAACTGGTAAAACATTATTTCTGGGTATGTCTTTGAAAGTGTCTCCAGAAGAGATTAGCATTTGAATTTTGGTAGACTGAGCAAAGATCTACCCTCACCAATGCCAGTGGACATTAGGCAATCTCTTAAGGGCCTAAAAAAAAAAAAAAAGCAGAAATAAGGCAAATGTGCTCTCTACTTGACCTGGGGCATCCATCTCCTCTTGTCCTTCGGCAGTGGCACTCCTTGGCCGGGCCTTCAGCCTCAGACCAGGACAAAGACCATCAGTTCCCCGGTTCTCTGGAACTCAGGTTTGGACTAGAGCTACACCACCGGCTTTCCTGAGTGCCAGTTGGCAGAGGATGGGACTTTCCAGCCTCCATAATCATGTGAGTCTATCTCTCATAATAAATCTCTCTATATATATCCTATTGATTCTGATTTTTTAGAGAACTTTTATGCCCTAGAACTAAACAGTCTGAGATCGAATCTTGGCTCCACCCCTTCCCAACCATAGAAACTTAAATTGTTTAACCACTCCAAGCCTCAGTTTCTCATTTATAAAATAACAGTCCCTTCCATGGTGTTACCATGAGGACTGAATGAGTTAATGCATGTGAGGTGCTTAGGAGCACCCTAAGTGCCAATAAATGTTAGCAGTCATCATGGACTCTTCTTCCTCTCCTCCCTCCCTATCCCAAGAAGTCACCAAACTAGGCATGGCAGACACTTGGGAGCTGCTCTCCCAAGACTTGGGACAGAGGGCAGAGAAAGCATCAGTCAGCCTATTTTTCTCAGTCTGAAGGAGGGAATTGAGAATCTTCCCAAACTTTACACCCAGCAGATGCCAGGCAATGCTACTCCTGTCTGCTTGGTACCAGGCCTGCCTTGGAGCTCCAGGCAGAGGGAACAGTCCAACAAGGCATAAAAGCTGGAAGCAGCAGCACTTACTGGAAGTCACCAGGGGCTCACTGAACAGAGCATCTGAATTTTCACTAGGAGTTATGGTTCTGGTGGGAAAACCACGTCAGTGTATACTTAGGACAATTACACTTGAAATCTGAGAATAGATTGGAAGACAATGGGAATGGAAGCCCAGAGACCAATTAGAAAGCTCTTGCCATAATCAAGGGTAGATATGAGAGGCAGTGGTAGAGAATTTATTACTACTCGCTCCACTTCTGGGTCTGTGAAAAGGATATCTTGTTCAACATTCTGTCTCTAGCCTTAACCCCAAGTCTGACACATCAGGTTCACACCAGCTATTAAATTCAATCAGTTCTCTTTTTACCCCTCAAGCACCAAGGCCATCCAGAACAGGATGATCAAATCCATCCACGTCCTACCTAAGTAGGTGCTTAGTAAGTATGAGAGAATAAATAGAGGAGGACAAGCTTGTGGGCCCTGATGCTCACAGGAGGGAAAAAAGGAAGACAGGGAAAACGTACTGGATCCTTATTGCCCAAGCTTCCCACAGCACCCAGGATCCCTAGAAGTGGGGCTTTAAGGCAAAGAATGGAAACAGACTAGACCATTCCTTCCCTCTTGATTTGGAAAAGGGCTCAGCATCTTGCAGTCAAGATTTAAACCATCCAGGAAAGGAACAGGCAGGAATAAGGCCTCTGGGTTAGAGGAGCCCAGGGACCCAGAACAATCAGGGACGAGAGGGTATCAGCTTCATGTCATTCCTGGTGGCTTTCTCCAGGTTAAGAGTAAAGGACAGAGGACACTGAGAATGGTGGTCAGGAGGGGTTCTGAGCACAGCTAGGGTGCAAGGTCAGCAAGAAAGGAGACTCTGAAGGTAACTGGTCTCGGATTGATGAAGAAAGCTGAGGCTATTTACCACATATGGGGAGGCTCATGAGTGGATCTAACCATGACTCTACAGATGCTGCCCAGGTATGTGTAGGCAAATGAAGAGGAGCCAGCTTTTATGGTAAGAGCCCGAGGGCACGCAGACTTGAGCCGACAGGCCGGCCTCTAGCCAATCTAGAGAATATGGCAGCGTCTTAATCAAGGCCAAAGAACATGTATACAGAACATCTTAAATACTGTCATACAATGGTCATATTGAGCAGAATAGACTTTGATTTAAGCAGAAGAGAAATTTATTAGAGTAGGTAGCCCACACAGATACTCAGAGAGGGAGAATAAGGCTCAACCAGAAACAACCCCCCAGCCAAATCACAGCCAGAACTGCTTCAAGATCCTGCTGCTGCCACCTCCAAGTATGAGCTAGAAGATTGGCTGAGAAAGCAAATTTAAGATACTTTCATTTCTATGGGGAGACATCGATTCATTTGAAGGGGAAATACCTAGACAGAGGGAAGATTTAAGTTTATGGCAAAAAGAATGACGTCCTTAAGTGATCACTAGGTCCACCTTTTTACTACCCAACATCAATATCTTCTTCTTCCCATATTTCAAGAAAGCATGATGCAATTATTAGATACCCATGCCCTGCTCACCCTCACGTGCACCCCAAGAACACCTGGGTTGGCAACATACTTCTGCACTCCAATAGAAAGTGATAGCCATCCTTTTTTTAATTCTATCCCAATCCTGTCATGATAGTGTGACCTATGAACTACAATGTGCAAACAGTGTCCATCATACCTTATATAAAAGAGGTAGACGCTAGTCACTGCAAGGAGGATAAACACAGACTATCATTAAGGACCTTTGCTTTAACAGTTACAAGGCTGTGGTTACTGGTGACTCATCTTCCAAAACAAACTTCATTGTTCCCTTTCCCTTAATCTAAGACTTCAGCTTACTGGGTTATTTCAATGATGGAATGATCCAAACTTTCATTACTGAGGTAAGTATACCCTTGGTAGCACTGCTAGTATAAGGCTGCTATCATCTACAAACCTGCCTGAGTATTAGGGGTTTTCTCAGGGGGGTCCCTAGACCATATCTATACTTTCCCTGCCTCTCTAGCATAGGGTGATCTTGTTCTGACATAATCAATGACTCCAGCCATCAATGTTAACCACTAGCTCCCCCTTGGCCTGTTCCAAGTAGCAGAGAAATGACCAGAGGATGTTTCTCTTAGTTCAGTGATAAAATTATATTCCCTGGTAGAATCATTCTCTCCTTTAATTACTGAGTCCTCTAATCTAGCAGAGCCCAGAAACCCAGGGAAGGAATCAAATTTTGTGAGCAGGACCTTTTGATTTCCATCATTCAGTCTCCGGATCCAAGCAGTCTGGCTATGGGGGAAGCGCCAATACGTTAGTTTCTGGTTTAGAACACATACCACGCACAGGTAACACCATGATAGACATTTCAGTAGACTATTTCACCACCCTTCTAAGCAAGCTGCTTCTGGGAGACGGGGCACATGCTAACACAAGGGGATTCCATGGTCTTCAGACTATTGATTTACACCTTCATCAAATGCAAAGCTATACAGTGGACAATGAAACTCAATGTTACATGCAACTTCATGGATAGTTTTAATATACTTATTGGGCAGGGAAAGGTATAAATCTCCATAAGGATCTGTTCTCAACAAGAGCCATTCTCTTTTCCCTATTCCATGGCAGGAGTCCAATCAAGGGAACCCACAGTCAGGTAGCTGGCTGCTCTCCCAAGTTTAAGGTGCTTTATCAGGTGCCCAGAATCACTTTTGCAGGCAAGTTGGTCTCTCAGCAGCTGTCAGTTCAGCCTTTGCAAGAAGTTCAAGTTGTTCCCATGCATGACCTTGATCTTGCTCCCGTAGTACTTTATTCATGTATCCATTAAGCTATCACTGAGGTGCCTGGGGAAGGAGGCCACCGACCTAAGGACAGACCACCTAGCTTATCTAATTGAGAGCCCCTCCAGTGTGGGGACCCTGCAAATGCTCATAAAGATATCGCCACACTCGGGGTCCATTCTAAGAATTTCCTCTGCTTTCTTCTTGAGCCTCCTTGTCACTAATCATACAATCCTGCTCCTTCTAAGTCACAGCCTTAGACTCCAACAACAGATTTATGTAGATATTCTTTTTAGGCCATATGCCCTTAGGCAAAAGATAACAAAATGATCTGCTCGAAGTTTACCTGTTAGGAAGAGTTCCTTCTCTGTGGTCCTTCAAGGTCACCTTGACTGGGGCTAGCATGCAGTCTATATAGCAGTCTATATTCAGTGATGCAAATGTGTCTTCAACTGTGTATAAGGGTCTAGGTTTTTCTCCATGAGTCATAGGTATGGATTGAAGGATAGGTGGCAGTGTGACAGATTTAGTCATATTATGTTAACTAACTGCTCATGCAATTGACACATGTTCTTACAACCTACTTGGGCCTCTCTCTTACAAGACTTCCATTTGACAGACCACTAGGTGTGCTAGTGATAGCTGGGCACCTCAACTAACACCTGGTCAGGTTGAGCAGTCTTCATTCTCTATCAGGGGCCAAATAGCAAGTCAAGCACACTTCAAGAGCAGTTACTACCAATGGCAGCCTGACTTTGCCCTAAAACTCGAGGGCTTCCACTGAGAGCCTCCATTAGCGGCTTGCCGAAAGTTCTGTACAGCATCCCAGTTTGCTTATAGACACTTGGACACAAAAATCCTCTGGGTCATGGGAACCAACAACGAGCAGAGCTGCCCAACTACATCTTGTCTCTTCTTGCTCTGAGCACCACTCAACCAGCCTTTCATGCACCACTGAGACTGGAGCAAGTATACACATACTATTTCCAAACCAAAGCAGCTCACCATGTGGGCTTGTTAGCAGCCAGTGGATATAAGGAAGGGCCCGGCAGCAGTGGTGTACCATAAATTGTGGTTTTGGGTGATAACCACACCCTTTTGAACGAAGCAAGAACTGTGATGAGTCAAGACACAAGCCTGAGATGGTCACTGACACCTGAAGGACATTTTGTTCTTAGTGGCTGTTTTATTTCCACATGCCACCGGCTGTGTGAATCTCAGAACTTCATACTAGATGAATGAGCACTGCCTTTAGCCCCAACCAGGCTGGCAGGCCAGTCCGTTTCTCTTAAGTTCAGTTAAGAGAAAACCCCCGCTTGTGATTTTCTCAGGCAAGATTCTTAGGCACAGGCAACAAAAACCGACTCTGGCTGATTCAAGCAGACAAAGGAACATGTGATGAAGGCTGGGGTTAGCTCACAGAATCCTCAGGAGGGCTGGAGTCTGAGGCTCCAAGGCCACACAGCAGACCTGTCTCCCTGGTGAGGCTAGCTCAGCCCCCAACACTGAGCATTTGATGCTGCAGCCAACATCACTAATGGGACACAGATGTGGCCATTTACACTGTTGTCTGGAGCTTGATCTTGTTGCAACTGTCACAGTTAGCAGAGAGGAAGATATCATCCAAAGTCCTGGAATCTTTGCCTCAGTGGCTTTTATTCCAAATCCAGGGAGGGCACATCTAGTCCATGGAGCATGGGTCACATGTCTGTTTACATTCTACCTGCAATAGAAGTTGGGAAATTTCAGTTTTTATAGCGGCAAATGGGTGCTGATTCCCACTAGGACTGAAAGGGTAGAGATTTCCCTAACCATGAGCAGAAGGACTCAGACCCCGGGTGGTCAAAGGTGGCAAGCATAGTTAGGTTCGTCCACGTCACCCCGACTTCCCTAGGTCTGGCTCTTACTTGTTCGTATAGGATAAAAGCCCCTCACCATTTCTTCTGCCACATCTGGGGGAGGGCCACAGTCTAACCTTCAGGCAAAGGCTGTCTGACTGGTTTCCTGACCTTGAGAATGTCTTTGCTTATAGAGCCACTGAAGGAACACCTCTGAGGCCAAACCATGGACACTATGCGAAGGCCAGCTTCCATGCCAGGGCCTGGGTTGCAAGGTCACCACCACAGAGTGCCAGGGCAGCACCTGTTTCTGAGCCAAAGACAGGGGTGAGAGAGAGAAGAAAATGTTCTTCACAGCCTTGTTAGGATGTCACCCAGGGATCGTAACGGCAATGTTCAGGCCCCTTCACTCCTGTCCTCTGTGACCATAGCTCTTTCAGTTCCGTCTATAATCCTCTTGCCACAGGCCTCACTTGCTAGTCCAAGGGCAGGGGTATGTGATATCTGCTCCTCCCTTGGTCCTACCGCAGGACAATGTGCTCATAGGTAAACCTCTTTCAGCCTGAAGCTATAGTCTGAGGGCTCAGGTCCCCCAGGCACACTTTCTGGACAGGGAGTGGGTGACACATGTAGTCCAGGCCCTGATCTACTCCTTACTGTTGGTCTCTAGCAGACACACACGTGCTACCTTTTCTGTCCTTTACATTGCTTTGATCCATGTCTTCATTCCATGCTTCTCCAAGAGTTCTAGAACCTATGAAGGTAAAGCAGAGGTCAGAACAGTGGTCCTGGGTATGGAGCCTAAGTCTCCCACCATGGTGATGGTGTGTGCTGAGGCCATAGTTCCCATTTTTAGTACAAGGCTCCAGTGACAGTAGTGTCCAGTGACACTCCTGAGTTCTGTAGTAGAAGGGACTTCAGCTACTGACCCAGAGAGGAGCGGCTGGATGCCCTTGGGACCTCACATATAGAGAATGGAAGATGGTACAGGCAGAAACCCAAATCTCACTACAGATATGGCGGAGCTTTTACCTGAATAGATTTCTATGAGCTGTAACAAGAACACAGGAAAAGTTTTGAGCCAGAGGTAAGAAGCCTTTTCTGATGAATGTGAATAAGAGAGTTCTAGGCTGAAGTCTTGTTTTAGCACCAGGTTCATGGTCTACATGAGGCAACTGCATGTTCTAAGAGGAAAGAGGAGCCAAGCATGTGGTATAGGTTAAGCCCACTTGAGAACTGCAAGTCCATATGAGCAGAGGTGTTTGGCCTTCTCAGCACATCTGTCCAGGTCCAAATTGCCTCAGCCATCATGTGGATACAGCCTGGTCAGATGAGTACAAAGTTCTCTCGGATTCTACTTGCTCATTTGCTTGCTTGTCCTAGACTTCACCAGATGGGCAAATAAAGAGCTATTCACAGGAAGGTTGGTGCTTCCAGGAAAAAAAATGGAGAAACTCCTAGTTTCCGTATGTCAGTTTCATGCCTGCTGGGAAGATCTTTGGACCACTCCATAGCAATGATTATTGTTATTATTGGAATCTACCACTCGTGTGTCCAGTTCAGTGCCCTGATGTGATGACCGGAGCTGCAGCGCCACTGTTGGTCAAAGTGATGCACTGTGCATTGTTTGCACCTGGACCAAGGGCTTGCATGCAAGCCCAGTGGTCTCCAGCTTCAACTCCAGCTCAGCCCCCAATACAAGTTCTGGTTCAAACAGGGACATAGTCTGTTGCCTTGAAACACCCTCTAAAAACTTCTGGAAAATTCTACCTCTGGTTTCTCATAGCTGCAATGCTTCAGGCCAGACTAGTTTCCTAGTGATCTTTGGAATGTCTGCAAATTGTGGGGTAGATGAGCCTAAGACAACAGCACCTTCTTTTCCCATCCTGGTCACCACTCTCCGTTCTGGGTGATGCAGAATGTTGGTTCTCTCTGCTCCAATCTCTTGCGTCTTGCCCACCTGTCCCCGTATACTCCACCCCTCTGAAAGCCTCGGGTTGGAGAATATGTGGCATAGGCCTGATCTCAGGTAGAGCTGAAGCCAGATGAGAGTGATGGCTTGGACAGGCTTCGCTTGGACCTTCTTCTGCTAGAGACACAGGACCTGCTCTAGACCTATGCTGCTAAAATTTCACTGGATATGGAGTTGTCTTTGCTTTGCAATAGCACTGTGATCTCCATGTTGGGAAGTGGAGAGGTTGGCAGGCCACAGCACCCAGCAGAAATGCCCCAAGACCTCTCTACACAGACAAGGGTCCGGCCCTGAGAGCATGTTTCTTCCTCTTAGGCTACTACATTTCAGTGCTTGGAGAAACAGGACTGGGACACCAAAACTTCAACAAATCTCTAGGCTGGGAACCATGAGATACCTAAATGGACCCAGTTGTCTCACAGTCTGTCTATAAGCCCCCTGGCTCAAGGCCTCCGAGTCTAGTTTAATTCTAGAAACCCTGGTTCATTCTACAATTCCATACGCTGTGTTCTGTTTCATGGTAGGCCATACTTTAGATCTATGTAGAGAACTTAGAACTTCTAATATGCTGGTACCCTATTGGCCTCTCCCTCTCCCTTCTATAATTTCTACCCTTTGCAAACAAATTTCACCATCCCCAGAAATTCTGCCTGAGCCCAGTCAGTCAGATTCCATAAGATACCATGCCCTTTCTTTTGCTTGTCACCCACATGCAGTTGATGCCCTCTGCTTGGGTCGTTTGATCTACCTTCGCCTTAGCACATCCTACAGCTAAGATCAGAAATCTGCAGAGGTTCTGTCTTCCCAGAACTCTCTAGGCCTATAATGCTTGTTTCCTGGGGATGCCAGTCCAGAAGGTCATAGGCAAAGAGGTTTCCACCTGGAAATAGATCAATGCTCAGCACTCCCTGTCCTCCCAGCCTCAGTTCTTTATTATGCACCTAAGACCACTTCTTTGGGTATATGGAAAAGATGGGGAAAGTATAAGACTCAAAGGGATACAAGTCTGTTCCACCCCATCCCCATGCATAATATGCTAAAGACACCTGTAGAGCCCTGACTAAGACCAGCTTCCACACCAGCCTAGCACTCTCTGCATCTGGCTTCAACCCTCCCTAGCTAGCCCAGGCCAAGAGGCCCAGCTGCTGGAGCACCAGCCATTGCCTAACTCAGTGTCACTACAAAGATTCACATACCACTCAAGAGATCCAGTACTCCCAGCAAGGCTACAACTTGCTTTCTCTCCCTAAAAAACTTAGGGAACCTCATTCTCACTCCTTGATAGAAGACTGTCTAGATATGAAACTGGTACATTTGACTTGATGCCCATGAAAATATACTTTAGTTCAAGGAGGAGTTCTGAGGTCTAGATCACCACAGGACAGGGGCTGCCAGCAAAGCCAGATGGGTAGGCTGCCAGCAAGGAGACCAAAGAAGTCTGGCAAAAGCCAGACCAAAAATAGATGCATCAGAGACCACAGGTAAGAGGACACAGTCAGGAGCCCAGAACCAGGCTGCAGACAGAAGGACATCAGACAAGTCTGAGGACCTCGGAATTCCTAAACAGAAGGAAAGTAAAAGAAAAATGGAGGGGTCCTGAAGAACACACCTCAGGGGCAGCAGGGAGTCAGGATGGGCCCTGGGATAGAGGGACTGTCAAGGCATAGGAAGGCAGCCAAAGGCTTGATCCCAGGACCAGGGTTCCTACTTGAAGCAGGCAGGGTTGCCGAGAACCCAGAGCCCACCCTAGCATGGACCTTTAGCAACCTGAGGCTAAGTTCAAGGGGAGGTGCTTATGGGATAGAATGTGGGGGAACAGGTAAGGCTGAGTAGATGGTGAAAACCTAAGCCACACATTCCTTCTGAGGAAGAACACTGCCACACGCAATGTGCATCTGTTGAGAATACAGGACTCTGTGACCCAATGGGAGCCTCCTTCTAATCAGAAGCTCAGCTTGGGGCAGCCGCACTGAACAGCAACCCCCAGGCCTGAAAGCAGCTGTGCAGGGTGTCAACAGCCTCATCCTCTGCATGAGGCCTCCACTAAGAGATAAATAATCTTCTAGAAAGAAATGTAATTTTCAGCCCCGATTCAGAGGCAGAGCTTCCTAGTAAACCTCCTGTGTCGAGTTTAGGCTTAACCTGGCACATGCCTCTGTTATAGTCCAGAGTTATCACATGCCACCTGTGACCTGTGACCTGTTACTCATTTCATTGAGCTCCCTAAAGGCAGAGACTGGGTTCTCTATAGCCCAAAGCGTGACAGAGCCAACATCCAATAGCCATATACAGAATTACTATGGTAGTTAGACCCCAAGAAAGTCTTTTTCAGGTTGAAAAGACAAGCAAGACCCTCGGTGACGTGTTCTGGGGTGCCAAACATGGAAGTTCTGTGGGACACAATTTAAGGAGCCTTCCTAAGTGAACTTGCCTACTGATTCTAAGCAGAGTGAGTGAGAACAGAAGAGCTTTTGGGAATAACCATGGCAGAATAGTAGTGACCCAGGCTGTGGGCTGATTCTGGTCTCCGTTTAAGTGAAGACCAAATGCTTATCTACTATGATCTAGAAACTCCCTGGCCCCATCTTCTCTAACTGATGTGATCAAGCAGAAACAATGATGTTAAGGGGGCTTTGGCCTTTTTGTGATTTCCACTAGCTCCCAAGCATGCCAAGTTGACCGTTTGGATTGTACTTATCCACATATACCTATATATAGCCATATGACAAATGCCAGGATTTTCCAACATAAAAGTTCTAAAACAACTTCTGAGGCCAATAGTTCCTAAGAGAGACAATCTGGGAAGAAAGGCAGGAAGAAGAGATGCTTGGACAAGTAAGTTCAGCCAGGATGTGTCCATGAAAATTCTAGCCACATTTGTTCCTGCCAACCACAACCTGGCCCACATGACTTAGGATGAAGAGAAGAGAAACTGGGACCAAACTAGACAAATTGAGACCTCAGATGCCTCCAGATTATGAACAAACTTCAACAGACAAAAATCAGGACTCAGAGGCAGGACAGGCAAAACAGCTTTGAGAAAGGGGAGCAGCTCAGCCAGTATCAGAAGGGACCTCACCAGGCCAGTCCCATCACTGGTGCAGCCAGGAGGCAATGAGCAAACAGGCAGAAGGCTCCAATGCCAAGGGCTTCAACCATTCTTGCCCTTGTCTCCATGGTTAGCTGAAACAGAGGTCCCAGGTAGAAGGGAAAGTGAACGGGTTCAAGAGGACTAGGAAGAAGACCCTGAAGACGAGTCTCCATATACAGCATTGAGCAGGCCTGGAGTCAGGATGATCACAGCCGGGATCCCTAGATGCCACTGCATGATACAATTAACTCTCAAGGGAGAGGAGAAGCAAGTGAGAAAAGCCATTGGGTCAAGTCCTGAGAACCACAGCTGGAATGATGCTCTGCTTTTCATCCAGATTCTAGAACAAGCAAATTCTCCCCATACATTGGCTCTCGGGGAGCCACCACCCACTTGGGAGGTGAAATTCTGGGATGGTGCAACCCAGACATTCACCTGAGTCCTTGGCCTCAGATATCCCTTGAGGCAGATCCCAGGAAGCGTCCACAGAGTAAGTTCAGCAGCCAGCGTTAATACAGTGATAGAAACGACAACAGAAGCAGAACTGAAAGGCTAGTGCAAACCCTTCCTTTCTCTCTGAAGACTTATACCCTACCAGAAATCTTTCTCTCCTCTCTTTATAGTAAAGTGCTACTATACACTTTCCATCCATACTTATACAACGAGTTTAGTTTCTCTGGAATTAAATAAAAAAAGAGACTCTCATATCTCTGTACCCTGCAACCTTTTCCAGTTGACACTTATTTTTCACAGCTAAGCAGCCCACACTCTCCATTCTCAAAACTTTATCTGCCCCAATACAACAGCCCACCCCATCCTGATATTCTTCCCAAGGTCTTGCAAATCCCCAAAAGAAGTATATCTGCCAGGAAGGACTTGACCCCTGAGCACAGCCTGGACCCCAGAGTGACAGCTCTGGAGGACTAGATTTGTCACAGAAGCAGCAATGGCTCTGCCTCAGCTGAGGCAAGGAAATGGGCAGCAAAGCAGCTGGTAGGGAGAGCAGTGCCCAATCTGTGGGTGACACTTATCAGTCCAGGTAATGCTAAGCTACGGTCTCATAACAACTCAGTCCTAGGTGGCTTAACACAAAGGCTTACTTCTGGCTCAAGTCTCACTAGGATAAGGTGGTTTGTTCAAGTTTCTTCCTAGTATAAACCCAAGACTGTTCTGTTTTCAGCTATATCATCTAGAATACACAGCCTTCAGGGTCAACCCTGCACAGGGAGAACATGGGGAAGTGACACACACCTTTTACTGCCTTAGACCAGAAGTGATGTCAGTTCCACTTACATATCAGTAAAAGTTAATCATGTGACCTGTGATGCAAGGAGACTGGGAAATAGAGAGCATACCGATGAGCACTTAACACTGACAGCAAGATGCCCAGATTCCTGTCATAGCCACTGCGTGTTACACTTATATGAGAAACAGCATCCCTGCCACACTGGCTGAAGAATTCTTTGATGATGTAGAATAGCCCTTGGCCTCCCACGGGCCTCACACATGTGCATTTTTACCGACCACCTCTAGTACCAGCACAGAAGGATCTTCTGGGCCCAGCAACATTCAGGATCAGCCTTGACTACAGATGAGTCAAAAATAAGATCCCTCCCTTGGACACAAAGATAAGTCACCCTAGGGACAAAGACTATCTTGTCCCCTAGCAGTGTCTGCTTCTTAGCAGTCTCTATGACTGAAGTCATCATTCCCAAACCAGCAGAACTTGAAGACAGTCATAAGGGCCAGCTTCAGACACCTGATGGCTGCGGTCAGGGCATCAATCTACCATGGGGTACAGAGGGTCTGAAAAAGATTCTGGGAGCCTGCCTCTGGGGCTCCTTTGGCCTGACACAAATCCCAGTGGCATGCTTGCCATGGGAAGTCTGCAATGACCACGTAGATGCCTTCACCTGGAGAACAAAGGCCTTCCTACCCACTCACTACCACATCCACTGCCTGAGGTACTGCCTCACACAGACATTCACACACATTTAGAGGGTGTTCACAGGCGCGGTCAACTGTTAAGTTCTTGTCTATTCCAGAGAGGTTGCTTTCTCAGGACAGCACCCTTAGGGACCTCTCAGTGAGAATATAAATGTGACAAGAGCTGAAGTACTCTTTAATAAAAAGAAGTTACTAGAAGTTAACTAGGTCCTCATCACCAGGCCCCTGCTAGTGAGTGGTAGTAACTCTAAGCAAACTCATTGTTAAAACAAAGGAATCACCATGTGAAACAGCTACTGTTCATCCAGAATAGATGGGAAAGATGGTAAAAGGGTGAACACCCAGGAGAACCAGGATGTAGCTTCTTCAGCAGGCGTATCAACACTTCTGCTGAGAGTCAGCTTTGCCTCTAAGAAGTACAGCACCCAGATCCAGGGCAAGGACTGTCAGCTTGCATAACGATAATTAGTAAATGGAGGTAGGACACTGGATATGAGTATAATGCCAAAGTGACACTTTGAATTTCTTCTTAATGACAAGAAAAGAGATAGAGACTGTCTATAATTGAAAGATCAGACTTTGCCACTCTAATCCAGTAGAAATCTTATTACTAATGATTTCTTCTGATATGATACAATATGAGGTATGAACATTATCTGTAGTAGATTCAAGTTGAATATTTTCAGTTAGACTATGTTAAGAATTTAGATGGATATTCTAGGTCCCAATTTACATACAGGATAGAGGGACAAGCTAGACAACACTTAAAAGCAATAATTGATCAATTTAGAAGGTGTGACACTCTGCAGTACAACTTATCCTGGTCTCTTATAGAACAAAAGGGACAGTACTAGATTGAAACTAGATTATAACCAGATGAGGCATAGTACTGGATTGAGAACTTTGGACAGACTATAGAGGACATTTTGGACTCAAATGGAAAAGTCTGAAATATCAATTAAGTGAACGAACTCTTACTGATGTGAAAAGGCAGATCAATAACTGAGAAAATAGGTTATAAGATAGTGTATGCAGATTGGTCTCCTTTCACATATAGAAAAAGATCTGGAAGGATAAGTACTAGATCATTGCAGTAGTGATCTCTGGTGATCAGAGCATGATATTCTTGCTTGTCTGCTTTCTATAGTAATACGTGCTACTTCTATAACAAAATTTAAAGTTATCGTAAATACCAAAGAATCTGAAAAAGTGGGGTATATCTTACTTGACTAAAGTTGAAGACTTGACATTAAGTTCTCAGAAATGATCCCACAAATTCAGACTCTTGTGATGTCTGCATGAACATGAAAAACTTACGCGGCTCTCTGAAGATAATGCTGGAGATATTCGGTGGCAACACAACCCCAAAGCAGCCCTGGTTATGCTGAACCGGACACCATAGCTCTGGGGACAGGAAGCCTATCATGACAGGCAGAGGCCTCCTGGGCCTGTGTGAGGAGTTGGAAAACAGGTTTATTTCCAAGCTTGGCTATTTTCTAGGCATCCTTAAAGGTGTAACCTCCATTAGAGTGGTTTGTGGCAGAATGATTCTTTTACTGCTATGAAGTATCAGATTCAGTTTCCAGCCAGAAAAATCATAGGCCCATCCGCTATTGAACATGGATGCAAATGACTGAAAATTTAACTAACTGAATCCAATAGTGTATTTAAAATTATATGATCAGGTAGGTTGTATCCTGGGGGGAAAAAATTCAAATTCAGAAAAGTCTAGTATTTTATCATGTTAATATATGGAAAAGAAAAATCAAGTGCTTTTTCTACAGCAAAAACAAAAACAAAAACAAAAACAAAAACAAAAAAAGCAAAACAAACAAACAAAAAAACAATTTACCTATTTGGGATTTAATAATTTAGCAAGCCAATAAAAGGGAATGTCCTTAACTATAAGGTTTCCAGGAGTTCACTTAAGAAAAAGTCCTAATAAGATTCTGAATAAGTGAATTGTCCACGATCTTGAAAGGATTAAAGGTTTTGGTTCTCTTCAAATTAGTTCATAAACTCAAAGTAATCTCCAAATCCTTGCTTAATTTGAATAACTCAAAATTTACTCTAAAACCTGTATGGAGAAAAATATCCACGAATAACTAAGTCAATTGCAAAGAAGTATAAAGAAGGAGACTCGCATTAGCATTAAAGTGCTATAATGAGAGGCACTGTGGTATTTGCACAAGGACAAACAGAGAAGTAAGGCCCAAATGCATAGGAATTATGACAAAAAGGCTATCACATATCAGTGGTAAAGACAAACTTGTCCAAACGGTTTGAGGCACCCCCAAGGCTCTGTCCACTTTGAATCCTGCTCTATATATTGGGTATATATTTATTTTGAACAGGAGAGTGATATTGTTAAAAGTGTAAAAGAATAAAAAATAAATGAATGAATGAATGAATGAATGGTATGAGGAAAACCAGCTGACTCTAGAGAAAAATAACTGAATATCATACCATTGTATCTTTCTATTCTTTTAGAAGAGCTCTTTAGCCGTAGTTATATTTGTAAGAGAGTCTAGACTGATTAGAGACCTAACAGAAAAAATTACAGATTATGGGACCTGGGGATAGGAAATGATTTTGTAAGACCCTAATATCACAAACCAGAAGTCAAAAATTTGAGTTAGATCAAAGTTAAGCTTTTGTTCTATGGAAGATAATGTGAACAAAGCTATGTCAGACAACAGATTGGAATGCAGTATAAAATCAGTAAGGGACTATTATCTTTGAATAAGAGGAATTCCTTAAAAGTAAGACAGATGGGAACAGAAAAGAAAGGCAAAGTCAAGAATACCCAAAATGCGATATAAGAAAAGGTTCAAACTCAGAAATGCAAATGACATTATGAGATCCCTTTATGCCCATTAAGCTGGCAAATGCTAGAAAGCTGGATTATATGAAATAAGGATAGAGATACAGAAGTACAGGGATACTCATGCATTGCCATGGGAGTATACACTGGGACAGCCATTCTGGAAAACAATCTGGTATCATTTATTCAAATTAAGCAATTCTATTCCTCGGAGTAAAACCCAAAATGTTTGTCCTCCAGATAGATAGGGCATACATCTAAGGATGTTCCTCTCAGTGTTTGTGGTGACAGATGGCAGCAATTGAGTGTCCATCTCAAGAGAACAGCAAGGAAAGGTATGGTTGCCACATGCCATTGAGTATCACATGATAGATAAACAGACGATGTGTACACATAATGGGAGTGTATTAGAAAAGACCTAGTGGGGAAAAGACAAGGTGAGATTCATTAATATATGCACATGAGACATTCTATAATAACGCAAGAATACTTTCAGATACCATACACATTAGACTTCCTCATTTCTCATACTAGGATTCCTAGAGCCCCTGCCTTGCTTTATAATCTGCCCAAGTTCTGTCTAAACAATGATTTTTAGTATGGACACCTTGACTGAGAATGATTCCTGCTGTGTACAATTCTGACAACTGCATCCTGTTTTTTGTTTTTGTTTTTGTGAACACATCCCTGTGCAGTTCTAGCTTTCTTCAGTAGCACTAGTCACAAAAACAATCCTCTCTTAAGAAACCCTTGGTCTCCTCTTGCTGTTTTATGTCAACTTAACCAAAGCCTGTTCTCCCTATCAGCCCCTGAACAAGATTCCCATACAAAAGGAGCCCATCTGATGGAAAGTGATAGAGCCACCTTAACCCAAGGGCACAAGGGACTAGAAGGGTGAGAAGGAGGATTTAGGAGAAGACAGAGGTACAAGAATCTAAGCTGTATGTTGTCCCTTGGGGACAGAGCTTGAAGAAAAGCCTTTTAAGAACCTGGTACAGAAGCCAATAGAATTGCTAAAGATTCCAAGCTCTATATTCCTGTTCTTAAACAAGTTCATCTGTTAGAGCTAAAGCCAGTCAGGAAGTAATTCATTAGCATCATTATGAATGTCTACAAAGTGTGCTACCAGGATTCCATGCTCAGCTAGGTCTGGATGTGTTGACTGTATAATCACTGTGGCATGTTCACACTCATACTGTCACGTGGAGTTGAATTCTATGTATTTTTCTGACATCAAGCAGTATACTTCTAGCACCTATAGATGTCCCTGTAGTCTGTCATCTTAGCCTATATCTTAGGGGTGTCCTGTATCATAGGGGTATCCCCCAAATGTTGGCTCAGGTGTTAAATTGGGTTCCTGGGCCCAATTCCATCACACCCCCTCCCCCGCCCCATACCAACAAACAGTTCTCAGGCAGAGACAAGCAGAGTTTCCAAGAATTCAAGCCAGTTCTGATACTATCTACCAAGACATAGCATCAGTCTTGTTCTACAAGACTGCCCTGCCCCCCAAAAAACCACACACACACACCCTACTTCAAACAGGTACGAGCCCAGGCTCTTACTTGTGCTCTGACCAAGTGGCTACAGATTGGATGTTCCCATCACCTCCTCCAATTCAGAATGCCAATTGCAAGTCTAGGTTGCTATCTGTACTTCTGACCAATGGGCTATCAATCAAAGGTTCCCATAACCCCTTCTTAGGTTTGATTAATTTGTTAGACTAGCTCACAGAACTCAGAGAAACATGTTACTTACTAGATCACTGATTTATTGTAAAAGGATATAACTCAGGAATAACCAGATGGAAGAGATGCACAGGGCAAGGTATATGGGAAGGGGTACAGAACTTCCATGCCCTCTCCAGGAGTGCTACTCTCCCACATCTCCACGTATCCACCAACCTAGAAACTCTTTGAACCCTTTCCTCTTGGGTTCTTAATAGAGACTACATAGGCATGCTTTATTAACTCACTGGACCATGGCAATTGATTTAACCTCCATCCCCTCTCACCCTTTCCCAGAGGTGGGTGAGGGACAGACTGCAAGTTCTAAACCTCTAAGCACATGGTTGGTTCTCCTGGCAACAAGCCTTCATCCTCAGGAGCTTTTCAGACGTCACCTCATCAACATAACATAAGACACCTTTATTTTTCAACAATTAGGAAATTCCAAAGGTTTGAGGAGCTGTGAGTCAAAAACTGTGGATGAAGGCTACATGAGAAATACATTTTTGTTATCTGAATGACCAGATATATATTTCTTTTAAATCACAATATCACAGATGTGATAAAGCATGCTTCTGCCCATGTGCTATACTGTACTATCTCCTAGTCTGTCTTGACTATCAGATACAGTGCTCACACTTAGGGAAGGTATCTAGAATTAGGAATCCCATTCAGGAATATATTCAGGACTAAGATAGTCATGGATGGGGAGGGGGTCTTATATACATGTGCACATTAAGCTCCCATCAACAGGATTAAGTTTGTGAACCCCTGATGTTGGCCATGAACTGGGTTTTGCGGCAGGAGCTCAGATCCCACTTGATATGATGGAGCCTCTAGTTTCTTCGGTTAGCACAAGTCCCTCTGAGGGCCAATGCCAAATTCTCTTCTAGCAGTCTTTATGCCCTGCATCTCAGTGGAGGAACCAAAGCAAGATCTCTGATTTTTCATTTTCTTACAGCCGCAGATCAATCCAGACTAAGCCTAGAATCCCAGTGGTGCCCCTACCTCAGTTTCCAAACAGTGAAATCTGAGGTTAAAAAAAAAAAAGCTAAAATTTCACTCACCCATTGAGAAATTCAATGACTCCATATAAGTAATCAGACACCTAGTTGGCAGCTTTCTTTTTCAAGCACAAATCCTGTACATGCTCATACTGCCTGAGGTCATGATCACCTGCTATAGAAAAATCTAAGATAGGCCATGAGGCACTTGAACTTTGCTGCTGGGAAGATCTCAAACTCTGACAGAGATATGCTATTTGTATGGCTTTCTTGCTCCATGAGCCCAAGAAACTAAAGCCAAATGTCAGATTAGAGAACTAATAGAGATCAGAGTCAACTAGAAGACATCAGAGCAGGTCATCTCTGACCTCCAGACCACTGGCCATGTCTAGTGGTCCCTACTGGTCCTGTGAACTCAATTCAATGAAAGGGAAGGTCTAGAGACATGCTTCTACTTACAAAAAGATTGAAAGCTAAGAAGAGACAAGACCCAATAGAGCAGGGGAAAGAGAAAATGATCATATCAGCAAGTGATTAAGTTTTATTTATATCATTCCTGTCAGCCAGAAATGTTAAATCCAGATGCCATATACAACAGCATTTCTGGTCAAAGTCCAATTCTTTATACATAGACAAGCATTTATACATAGACAAGCATTTAGATGGAGTCTCAGGCCCTAAGAAAAAGGGTAAACAAAAGGCCACATCAGAAGCCTAGAGGAGACAATCAGGACCAAGGGAAGACTTTCCTAGGAAAGGTCCAGGTCCCATGCTCGGCTGAGCATAAAAGAATGTAGCTTCTAGTCTTAATGAGAACATCTGTTTTCAGTTATTGGCAATCAAGGCCTCAGGTAGAAAAGTGTAATATCAGGAAAGAACACCCTGTAGAAAAACAGAGTGGAGAAGAGCAAGGTGCCAGAGCATAAGCAGCAAGAATGCCCCCATTCTGTCTCCTGCATTGATAGATACTCTTGCAGAATACAGTTAGTTACTCCTAGGAAGAGATGAGGTGAAGCCCCCAGTGGCAGCGAGAGAGAAAGGCAGTCCTATGGTTCTTAAGAAAAGAGACCTAGAGAAAAGCCCTGTAGGTACTCAACAACTAAATCTTCCAGCATAAAGGAAGCCTATGGCCAGCTTCTACATCTTCCCTCTAGTCAAGGACAATGATCAAAACAGAAAAACAGCCCGGAGACAGCTTGTTTACATATTTATGAGTATATTTATACTTTGTAAGGACCAGTACCAGTGGGCAATACGTCAACTGGCAAAGAAAGAGGAATTCACATGGCTAAGCCACATATGTAAGTATTCTACCACAATACTACCATAAAACATGACCCCAACTTAAGATAGTGAATATATAAACTAAAAACTTAGGGCCAGATCTGGAGTAATGTGTTCCACACAGAAAGGGTTGCATCCTATTTTCTTTCACTGTAACAGTACATGTTTACTCTTGAAAGTCTGTAGTAACCAGTACATTCTTAAAATGAAAGAACAATTTATATATATTTTCATCATTTGGTAAAGATGGTGTTTCTAGTATGGGAAAAACCATTTGCTGTATTTGAGGTAATGGTCCAGATCCTTGGGAAAAGTTAGACCCTCCGATGACAGCATAACCAATCATAGGAAGAGAGCACTGTATGACTAGAAGATGACAGGATGTTTCTTTTGGAAGATGGAGCATTTCTCCTCACTATATGCGCAGATACATCAGGAAAATGGTCCCAGAGAACAATGGTGGAAGCTAAAAGCAACAGTGTCTTAAGAGAACTGAGTCAGTAAGAACCCAGCAGCCTAAAGGCCTGAACCAGGGAGAATGAAAAAGAAGAAACTCAAATTTGGCATTGTTGGGGAGCCCCTGCCAGGGTCCTATTTGGCAGTCAGGCAGGACCAAGGACAGGCACACTAACTTAACCTGACCAAGAGGCGGCAGCCAGCTAAAGGGAAGCAGTGACAAGGCTGCCTAATTGAAGCAACACGTAAGCATCAATAAGGGTGGTGCCAAGATCCCAATCCAGCCAATGGCCCCCCAAATCCTACACACAGGTGAGAAACCAGAACAAAAGTAGTCCAAATGGGCCCATTTCACAGGACAGCATAGAGTGCAAGTTGGAGGGGCCCCAGAATGAAAACAAACAAACCTGAGACCAGGCCAGGAACATAGCTTCCTGCAAGGAGAATATTACAGACATCTGCCAGGAGACCCAACAGCTCAAAGGAAAAAGAAGTGACCCAAAAGGAAGAAGCAATGCCGTAGACCTCATGACTCATTTAAAGATGGCATACCACTGGCCACCATGTCCCGTTGCTTAGTACCACATATCAAATATATTTTGTGTCTCATCATAAGGACAGAGAAGAGTTTTCAGAGACAAAATTTAGGTTTGGACTATAAGCATCTCAAAGGACACATCTACATCATCCCCAGATACTGATTCTAGAAATAGTTTTTTAAGTATTACAGAGGAAACATTCATTATTCTCTCTGCCAGTTTGATCAATAGACTCAACAGCCAAGCTTGAAAGAATTCCAGAAATAGGAGTTCCTTCCCCATAGGCCCAGGAAGGGTCTTGTATATAACCTGCATATTATGTCCCCACCAATGGGAACAGTCCCGGTTCCATTCCTGGCCATGACCTAAGCCGTGCACATGAGCGATTCATCTTTTCCATGGTCTCCCTACAGAGTTGGACCCCTTGATACTATGAGACTCTTACCTCATTTAGCATGAGTCCTTTCTAGTTAGTACTACCAGCCTTTCTCCTGTCACTCCTCCTGCAATGGTACACTGAAAGGCGAGAATGACAGTCCCAGATTTTTCCTAGTTACATATTACCGAGACACTCACCTCTGCCAGAATCCCAATGCTGCTGCCTGTCTCACAGTAGGTACTATTTCCTTGCATTAGCTTTCAGATAATGCCCATAAACATAGCCTGCCCCTAATGGATGGGAAGTATAAACCTTCCAAGGTAGCCCAAGGCAACCAGCCACCTAAGCTGAGACAGTCTTTCGACATCCCAGTCTAGACCCCTGAGTTGTCAGCATGGTCTAAGATGCTCCAGCCCCCTCCCATGAGACCATCTGAGTCATGCTCAGGGTCACCAGAGACTGTGCTGCCTGGCCCACCCAGGCTCTACAAGAGAAGGAGATATATCAGGAAGAGCCTTCTCACTGCTCCCCAGGATACCTTGCCACTTACCCCTATGACTCTGAGACCAAGTTAATTATCAGAATAGCAGAGCTGCTGTAAAAGAACACATTGCCACACCCAGATCTCTGGCCACTTGTCTGGTAGTACCAGCAATTTCTGAATAAGTTATAACCTGCTATGTCTGCTGTACCTGTGAGCTCAGCTTCAGGGAGAAGTGGCCTGGGACATACTATTGTCCTGAATTGAGTCTCACATTCTCAGGTTAGAGAATGGAAGATGAAAACTAGAAGATCTCATGAATAAGAAGTCTCAGTTATGCAGAGCCTGGAGGAAGACAAAGGAAGTTGTGAGAGTTATATTCACCCCACATTGCCAGCCCAGATATCGGCCATGTATCTAGGTGTAGAGCACTAGAGGAAAGTCAGCACCTTTACCAACAGTCTGTCCTGACAGACTCTATGCCAAGGGCCCATTCCATACATTTTGCGAAATAGCCTGCAAGGAAAGGCAGACCCTATAAAAAAAGGAAACAAAATCCCACATTTCAGAATTACAGAGAGTAGTCTATAAAACCAGAGATCTCACTGAAGAAGAATCAGACTTGTGCTCAGCAGACCAGAGATGAAGAAGACGACAAGCTACACACCATTTTAATGCTGCAAGTCCCAGGTAGAAGGGAGAGGCAACAGGTTTTAGGCCATACAGATTAGCTGGACCATAGGAAAGGGCACAGTAGAGACCTCTGGTTTCCAACATCTGGTTGTATTTACCTCTGGGCATATACCTCAGAGAGCAAAGATGGAAGATGAAGACATCGGGCACAAAGCAGTCAGACCTGGGCAAGTCCCCAGCCTGAGGTAAAGCCAGGTGATAGTTGTCCTCTGTAGGGGACATAGGCATCTGAGTGACGTCTTATGTCCCCAGGACTGTCCAGTCTATCTAGGTCCAAGAAACTAACCTACCTACCAGCCAGAATTCTCTAGCCTGAAACTCAATTTTCTCCTAAAGGTAGAAGATGTCTGTAACTGGATATATATGGCACCTTTCTTATAGAGCCCCACATCCAGGAATTTCCATATTTCTGCCTTTCTGAAGATGCTAGAAGACGTTCACCTGAAAGTTAGGTGTCCCAGAGATCTGGGGTCTCCAGCCTGTGAGATCCCCAAGGGTACCCTGCCAGAATCAACACCAGGACAGCCAAGTGACTTTCACGTTTCACCGCTCAGTGAGGTGACGTAGAGGACTGATGGGGCTCCTGGACCCCCTCCACTCAGCCAGCATATTCAGGAGTTTAATAGCAGAGATGTTCTTTACCCCACCCACAGCATGACCCGCTGCTCAGCTATCACTGACCTGTGAGAGCAGCAGCTTCAAGACCAGTTCTAAAGCAGAACTGGGGAGTGTCTAAAAGACCTCAGAAGATCCAGGGCACAAGGAAAAGAGGGCAAGAAGATATATTGCTGGGCTTACCTGCTCGTCAGGTCCCCCTCACTTTCGTCCTTCTAAGGTCACATGTAAGAATGCTGCTAGTTCTCAGTGGTCATGAATCCGCTTGAGAAGCGGACACATCTTGTTCTGAGAGAAAGCCACAATTAGAGCAAGAAAAAATGAAGAGTGAACAACTGTGGATAACATGGATTCAGAATAGATAAACAAACAAACAAACAAAATTTCACAAAATACTAGATCCCAAGAGTGCAGAGTCCATGACCAGAACAAGGAAAGACAATTTGGGGAGCATGCCAGCCTAACCCAGAAGGGCTACAGCTGGATTAACCCAGGCAGGGCTAAGCAGGATAAGATGGTTTAGTCACAACAGATTACAGGATCTGGGATGGGCAGCCCGGAGGCTGGCCCAAGTGTAGAAAATACCAGGAACTTGCAGCATCTCTGGGATCACTTAAACACAGGAAGTAAAGAAGAAAAGGAAGTGTGTGGTAGGTACCCAAAGGTACTGCAGGGCAAGGAGAAGAGTCTGGAGGGATGGGCCTCAGCATCAGGAGTAGAACGGCAGGGTGAAATGCTGTTAAAGAATCAGAGCTTGAGAACTGCTCTCTCAGCAAATTTCCAGTATACAGTGCAGTACTATGTTCTCACCAAAGAAGGCAACTATGTGAGGCGATGAATGTGGTAAGTTCATTGTGGTAATCAGTTCACAGTGTATGTGAAATTGTGTTGTATTGTCAATTATACCTCGAAAAAAAAAATAAGCTTCTAGAAAAGAGATAGATGTCATCATGTCATGTAAAAGCAAATCTATAGGAAGCCCTCATGACAAAGGCAGAGGGAAAGTAGAGACCCGGAGGAAAGGGAGAGATTCTAGACCATATGGCCATCATGAGCCACATGCTTGGCCTCCCACTGCTGTATGATAACTGTATGTCTGCTCTTAGAAACAGGGACAGTGCCTAAAGAATAAAAGTTCTGAGAACACTAGGCTACGATGTATATCTTCTAAAACAATTCTTTCTTAGGTAGGTGATGGGGGAGGAGAGAGACCAGCAAAAACATATAAGCCAAAGTTGGGGTTTAAAAAGTATATTTCATTCACTTACAAGGAGCTTGTAAGTTGCCACTCTGTTCTGTCCTAACACGTTAAAAAACTAAACAGACCAAAGGGGTGGGGGCTCTTTTTGTCCATAAGAGAGAGGAGGGCACAGGACAAAGCACTCTTCCTCTTCCCTCCCCCAGACTGGAGAGATAGACAAATACAGAGAATCACAATTAACCAAAGCAGGAACTCAGGAGCTGAAACTGCTGTGGGAACCAGTGCTGGGTAGGAAAACCTGAATGTAATTGGCAAGATGCTGGAGTCTCAGTGCTGACAACTCTGAGAGTTAAACACTCCAGGGGACCCAGTCATGGGCCTGGGGCAGAGGACACAATATTGTAAGATTTGCCTCTAGGAGTTTGACCAGGTCCCCACAGCAGATATCACAGAAAAACTCCTCTGGCTATGGCAGGAAGGGAAAAGGAACCATTGTGAAATATCTAGAGCACTGTTTTTAACAAGGACTGCCTCAGGGGAAACTAGTTAACTGGGCCTTCACCTACTGGGTATCATCAGAGCCTTGCTGACCTGGGAAAGGAAAACCCAAATCCAGCCTCCTCTAGCCATCCAGTCCCACCCAAGTGGGGAGGAAAACAAACTGAGAAACACTTGTGAAGTTTGCAGTCCAGAGGCACAGTCACACTAAGAAACTGAGACCTAATCACAGGACTGTAGAACACTTCGCCTCCCACCCACCTCACCACATTACTAAAGGCCCATTTGTAGCAGTTTCTTTCACCCAGTGCATCATGTATGGCTACCAAGTTACAAGTCATACTAGAAGGTAAAGAAACACATTTTAAAGAGACAAAACAGACACCCAAACCAGACATGACAGGATGTTGGAAATCATACTGGGAGTTTAACTGATTAATATGTTAAGGGCTCTAATGGATAAAATAGGTAGCATGTAAGAACAGATGGGCAGTGTAATAGGAGCTGGAAATCCTAAGAAGAACCACCCCCCAAATGCTAGAGATTAAAAAAACACTAACAGAAACAAATAATGCCTTTGATGTGCTGATTAGAAGACTGGACATGGCTGGGGAAAGAATCTCTGCATTAGAGGATATCAATCGAATCCTCAAAAAACAACAAAGCCAAGAGAATGAAGACTGAAAACAACAGAATACCTAAGGAATGAGGGCGAGGTTTAACATACACATAATGGGAATGCCAAAAGGAAAAGAAATTTTTTTTAAAAATAATGACTGAAAATGTCCCCAAATTGATGTAAGACACCAAACCACAGCCCAGAGAACACCAAGCAGAAGAAATGCACACACGACCCCAAGTTTCCTTATCATTTTCAAGTTATAGAAAATCGAAAAAGAAAAATTCCTGAAAGAAGCCAGAGGGAAAAAATACACCTTACTTATAGAGGAACAAAGAATTGCATCCTACTTCTCAAAAACCATGTAAGCAAAAAGAGTAGAGTACAATATTTCAAATGTTAAGGAAAAAAACCAACTAACCTAAAACTCTACCCTGAGATGTTATTCTTATGCTTTAGAAGTGATGAGACAGAGATGCTCTAATTGAATGTTACCAGTAGACCTGCCTTGCAAGGAATGTATTTTTCTTCTCTTGAAAGAATTTCTAAGTCAGAAACTCAGATCTAAATAAAGAAAAGAGCAAAGAAGGAATAAGTGAAGATAAATTTTTTTATTCTTAATTGCTCTAACAGATAACAGTGTACTCAAAATAATAGCAATAATATATTTGGTTTATGTATGCTGATCCATAAGTAAAATGACAGCAATGATACAAGGATGGCAGAAAGGAATTAGGGTTTTTTTGCTAAAAGGTACTCACACTACCCATGAAGTGGTATAGTGTTATTTGAAATTGGACTTAGGTTAGTTATAAGAGTATATTGAAAACTAAACTCTAGGGCAACTACTAAAGAAAGTAGAACTAATATGTTAAGAGAAAATAGAATCAAAAATGCTCAATTAAAGCTACAGAAAGCAGGAGAGTGGAAGACAAAAAAGGAACAAACAACAAGGACAACAAATAGAAAACACTTGTGACTGTGATAGATATTAATCCAATTTTATCAAAAACTACATAGGGAGGTAGGACTCCAAAATATACATTTTGGAGGGACACAATCCAACTCTAATACTGCAATAACCTTCAACCTAAGGTCCAAGTGTCTGCTAAGTTTAACTTGAACCTATTACTAAGCTCACAGGTGTAGCAGTATGTCCTCAGCTTCCCCTCCTTTAGGGAAGGTTGCCAAGGCTTCCACCAACCATTCTCCTAGGGCCTCATGTCAATCCCTGTACCCATTCTTGCCAGATAGTCAGAAAGGAGTGATCTCCTCTCCCCACAGCACCAGAGTACTCGGTTTAGCCCAGGAGTTACTCTACTCAAGCAAAGCAATATCTATTGAGACAAGTCCCCACAGGTCTAGATGACCAGACCAAGGGCAACCTGGAGGATTTGTATATGTGCACTCTCCCCCTTTCTACCTCTTTATAAATGGAAGAATAACATGCCATACTACTGAGACTTATCATCCTAATAGGGATGATATGCAGGTTCTCATGAATACCCTCCTGACTCCGGAGGAATGGGGAATGGTATTAGAGAAGGCTTGCCAAGAAGCAGGGAGGCTTCATGATTTACAATGAAACAATCCTATCAGGATCCCAGTAGTGCAGGCCGTCCCAGGGACAGAATCAGACGGAACTTCAATGACCCAGGAAGCCAGGCAAAGTTAAACCATTATTAGGAATGTTCGATAGCAGGACTTCACAAAGGAGTCTCAAAACCAATGAGTTTGAAAAAGATCCAGGAAGTAGAGCAAGGACCCAAGGAGAACCCATTCGCCTTTCTTAAAAGCATTTTTGAGAATTACCAACAATACGTCGATATTGATCCGGAATAGTAAGAATGGTTAATATGGACTTTATGAGTCAGGGTGACCCAGATATAAGTAAAAGAGCTACAAAAATTGGAAGGGGGATTGAGAATGCCAATATCTCAAATGGTTGAGATTGCTTTTAAAAATGCTTAACAGCTAAGATCAAATTTAGGAAAGGCAGAAGCAACGCTGCAAGAGACAACAAGCTGCTCTGCTCACAGCAGCCTTCAGCCATGACCAGCCAAGGCTCAATAAGATGCCTGCAGAAAAATACAAAACCATGGGTGAGACTCCCGGACCCCTACAACCCAGCTGAAAAGGCCACTTGTGTGTTGGACTGCAACAATGTGCCTTTTACAGACAAGGAAGACCCTGGAAACAGGAGTGTCCCAACCTATTTTGGCAAGAAGGAAAAGGCCCTTGCTCCAAAAACTCCCACCAGATGCTATAACTTGCTGATAGCAACCAGGAATGATGGGGCCAGAGACTCCTCTAGAGCCAAGCAGCAAATTGTAGACATCTGGTGCTGTTAAACCCTTATACTTTGCTCACAACTTTATCTGGGGACTTATACTGGTTTATAGCTCTGAATTTAAAAGGTGCCTGTAAGTCCTGAGTTCCAGGAACTGTTTGTCTTTGAATGGAATGATCTAGAGACTAACATGAAACAAAAACAGTGCTGAATGGTACTACCACAAGGATTTTAAAACGCCCCCCATTTATGGAGCAGTCATAGTACACGCTTCATGGGGGCCTCAGTCTATGGGAAGAACGAAAGGATATATAGGTCAAAAAACCAACTTAACTTGGGATTAGGTCTTATCAGTGCTTTGCTTAGGGTCAGAGTAGCTCCTAGAAGCAAGCTCTGATGAGCCCCTTTGAAATGTTACATGGAGACCCTTCCTGAAGACTAAATATTATTATAATCTTGAAAATGATCACATTGTAAAAGAATTAGATGCTATAAAATGTATACAGTGTCTAGGTACTACTTTATCTGCTATATGTAAATATGCTTCTAGTTAATTAATGTTTCCCACAGACATTCCCCGACATTGCATAAGCCCTGGGGCATGAGGTCCTCCTCAAGTCCCTAGTCCCCAAGATTGAGGAATGAACAACAAAAAGGGGGATTTGTAACTGCAGAATCAGCTCAAACTGGCCTTATCCTGTTTCTTACAAGATAACTGAGCTGTTCCTCAGAGACAACAAAATAAAACTGTAAGTCACGGCACAGAAGAAACCATACTGCGAATCATGCAGCCAAGGCCTACAGAGGAAAGGATGCTGCACCTTATGCATGGAACCAAAGGACCAGGACATGCCCAGAACCTGAATGCCGGGACCCTATCGAAAGTGAAGGGTCCATTGCCCAGGAAGATTTGATGCTGAAACCCTCTAAATCTCACCTTGAAGCCTGGATCAGGGAGACAGGTTCGAGACTTGCCTCTACTCTTCTCACTGGTTTACTTCCCAACAAAATGTTTTATTTTCTCAAAAGCTCATGCCATAGGATTGGCCTCTATGTGCATTAAACAGTGAGCCCTTGCTTGGTAACAAATTTGTACAGAGCCTCAGCTTGCAAGTATCTATAGAAACAGAAAGATTTAACCAAAAGTAATATCAGCTTAAGATGGCTGAAATGGGGCTCTTTTGATACCTCTAAATTAATTTTTGCATGCTTAATTGGAAAAAGCCAGGTCTAAAATTGAATTGAATAAATGGGGAGCTTAGCTTGAGTGGAAAATAGAAGCCTCTAAAAGGAGAACAGATAAACTCTTTGGGAAATTAATAAACTTTTAGAGACTGTCTCTGAACTAAAGAAGGCTTTCAAAACTGCTCAGTGTCAGCACCCCACTTCCCCCCGTTCTCTAGCTGCCCCACTACATCCTGAGCTCCCTTGTCTGGACTTATCCTCCCTTTCTTCTGCCTCCTTTTCTCTCCTTTATGCCTTCTCCACCACCATGCTCTACTTACTTAGGGGAAACTAAGACTAGAAAGCCAGACCAGGATAGACTAAAAGAACCAGAAATTCTGGCAGCTATCTTTGGAGAAAAGCCAGTCTCAGGATGAGGAGAACCAGAAATAATTTACTCGCCTTGGACTGAAGCAGAATTAAGGAATCGAACCAAAGATTTTCCCGATCCTCTCCAAGACCCTGTTGGGTTCACCAAGGAATTTGATTTAATTGTTGGAATATATGATATTGGCTGTTTTGACCTGCTCCAACGAGTATCTATTGGTTTCTGAGAGCAAAGGAGCAGATGGCTAAGTAAGGTTTGCTGGAAAATGCTATAGAGAATTTTTTAAAAGAGAAGAGACCTGGAAAAATGCAGAGGATTTGCCCACTCGCTTCACTAAGCCACACCTGAAATTTTTCCCCAGAAAACTAACTAGATGAAAATGCAGCAATGTAAATGAAAACCTAATGGAACTATACTTAAGCTCCTTGAAAATTTTGAGAAAACTTTCAAATAGTACTCAGGTTTATTTCCAGAGAGTGTTAAGGATCAACAAAATGATCCATTGCTCAATTTGGCATTTTTGGAAGAATTAGATGAGTTTGTAACTCTGATTAAACAATATGAATTAAACTGGCTGACCACATACTGATAAACTAGCAATTCTGGTCAATCAACTATTTAAATCCACTCAAAAGAAAAAGATAAAGCAACTAGAATCATGAGTTTACAGCTCCAGCAATTAAGCAGTGAGGTCAGATCTCCCTGAAGGCCTTTTCAATGATGGGAAAGTTTAATTTTACTTAAAAAAAAAAAAAATGAAGGGAAAGTTTACTTTTACTGTAAAAAAAAAAAAGTTGGGTCATTTCAAGAAGGATTGCAGAAAACTGAAACGAAATTTACAAAAGGAAAATAGGAGAAAGAATAGGATAGTTCCAAGGAGTATGAGAAGGAATTTCTCTTTTCCTTACCAATACTTTTGGAAACTACTAAGGCCCTCGTAGATAATTTGGGCTACTTCATCTGCTTTTAACCCTACCCAATTAAGTTGCCCTCCCCCTCAAGTAAAGCTTCTGTATGATTGGTAGGAATATTTAATCAACTAATGTTTGTTTTTTAATCAGAATCTATTCCCTTCTAGCTAGGAAAGTTTACAAGACAACATATTTTTTTACGAGTCAAATCCACCCCAATTCACCTGATAGGGCAAGACTGCCTTAAAACCCATGACACCCACAAGTTCTTTTCTCAGAAGGGTGAAATGTATTTAAAACTAAATCAGATCCTGAACCAACTGAGAAAGCAATTTTAAAGGAAACTCCACAAGAGAAAACTAATCTTGAGACTGAATATTTGCTGCAGAAAATTTCTATAGGTCTCTGGGCTCTTTCCAGTATGGATATTGGCAAGATTAAATCAGTCACTCCTATACAAAGAACTACTGACAATACTTTGCCTCTACCTACTATTTATCAATCTTTATTCTCAAAGTTATACAACATTACTTTGAAAGGGGGCTTATAATTCCATGTATAAGCCCCTATAATTCACCTATCCTTCTAGTAAAGAACTCTAATGGAAAAGGATGGAGATTTGTATAGGATCTAAAAGCTATAAATAATTATTCCCAGACACCCTGTGGTTCCAAATCCACATGCCCTATTATTAGCCATTCCTGTGAACTGACAATATTTTTCAGTAATAGTTTTATGCAGTACCTTCTTCACCATTCCTGTAGAAAAAGACAGTCAATATTTCTTTGCCTTCACCTGGGAAGATGGCCAATATACTTGGACTGGAATTCCCCAGGAATATAGGAAAGTCCCATCTATTTCTTTTAGATAGGAAAGGCTGATTTAAATGATGTTGAATTTCCCAGAGATTCCACTCTCATCCAATATACGGATGATTTACTTTTATGCTCTAGGACATTACTAGACTCCCAAAAGGACACAAATTACCTATTACAACAACTAACTATAGAAGGGCATAAGGTCTCAAAAGACAAACTTCAATTTGCCCCAAGCAAAATATCTTGGCCATCTTATATCTAAGGATGGGCTATTAATTCTGAAAGACTCAGAGAAATCTTATCCTTTCCTCTTCCAAGAATTAAGAAACACCTTAAGGGATTTCTAGGGCTGACTGGATACTGTCACAACTGGGTTCCAAAGTTTTCATTAATGGTCCAACTTCTCTATACCTTATTAAAATCATATTGACCTGATCCAATCCAATGAAATCCCAAGGGGAAATAAGCTGTAGGAGCTCTAAAGGAAGAATTATCTAAAGCTCCCACTTTGGGACATTCTAATTATAAACTTCCTGTCTTCCATTTCAAACATGAAAATAAAGAAAATGTTTTAGAAGTTTTAACTCAGTAACATACAGATCATCATGGACCTATAGGATATTATAGCCAGCCAGTAGACTCAGTAGCAAAAGGGCTCCCTCCCTGTATGAGAGTCATTTCTGCTACAGCCATGTTATATATAAGCAAACAGAAGAAATAGCTGTGGGTTGTCTTTCAACCATTTATGTTCCTCACTCTGTTGAATCTTTGCTGAACTCCGCCAGACTCAGCATTTCTCAGTCAGCAGACTGGCTTCTTACAAAGGATTCATCCTTTCTATGCCTAATATTACTTTAGCCCAATGTAGCAGTCTTAACCGAGCAAATTAGCTACCTTCTTTATAGGATGAAGGCACCCACAATGGCACTTTACTTACTGACCACCTTCTTGCCCCTGGGAATGATTTAGAGAAAACTCTTACTGATAATGCTGACTTAATTTGGCTTACAGATGGATCTCATCTCAGAGAAAGGGCAAGTACTGAGCTGGACATACAATAACTTCCATGGTGGATGTAATTGAAAGTTCTTATTTACCTGAAATGAGATCTGCCCAAGGAGCCAAGTTAATTACCCTAACTCAAGCTTGTCAATTGGCCAAAGATCAAATAGCCAATATTTATACTGATAGTCTCTCTATGTCTTTGGTGCAGCTCATGACTTCAGAATGTTGTAGAAGCAGCAAGATTTCTTAATGTCCTCAAGGTAGTCCATTAAAAAATGGAACACAGTGCAGACTTATTAGATGCCATACAGCAATTATCAAAATTACACAGTATTCTAAAGGTACCACCATGAAAACAAAAGGAAATCCTTTAGCTGATGCTGCAGCTAAACAAGTAGTACTTAGCAGTCAAATTATCCAGACCAAAGAATGTGCTTTGCTCCCTGCTAAATCAATAAAAGACTCTTTTACAGTTCCAAAAGATAACTGCAGAAGAAGATATGGCAACAAAAAGGGGGATCTTTGACCCAGACAGATATGGGTTGAACCCAACTGGAAACCTATCTTACTTATAAGAGCTATGCTTCAATATATACATGAGCATCAGGGTTCTCAAAAGATGACTTCATGGAGTAAATAATATTACTGGAAACCTTCTCCCACTGTAGCTCATAAAGTGTATAGCAGATGTACTGTTTGTCCAAAATATAACCCTGAAGACCACTCCATGGATCCAATGAACATTTCCCACTTCCTTTAGGTCTGTTTGAGGTATGGCAATTGGATTTTACCCAAATGCCACCATCTCAAAAATATAAATATGTATTAGTTATGATTTGCATGTTCTCTCATTGAGTTGAGGCATTCCATTGCAGGCGATCAACAGCCTTAATGTTAGAGACGTTTTTATTGGAAAAAATAATTCCCAATTGGGGAATTTTTTCTGAGTTGAATAGTAACTAAAGGACTCATCTCACTGGGTAAGTAATGGAATCCATTTGTAACATTTGGCCTATTCTACAGCATTTTTGTTGTTCTTACAATTCCCAATCCTCTGGATTGGTGGAACATGCCAATCGTACAATAGAATCCAATGAGTTAAATTTTCAGAAGCTTTTAATATCCCTTGGCCAAAAGCTCTCCCTATAGCACTGCTTAACCTGAGATCTACCCCTTTTTGCAAACATAGCCTTTCTCCTTATGAAATAGCCACTGGTCATCCTATGCATCTGGATGAAGGGCCATATGAACCAACTTACTAAAATGAGACATTCTGCTTTATTGTTAAGAGCTTATTAACCAGCTTAAAGATATGAATAAATTAGTAAATGATTCATTTTGTTGTGGTTCACTCAAATCTAAGACCCATGGAGCCAATTGAGATGAATTGTGAGCCTTTATTAGCCAGCCAGCGACTGACTCTCTACCACTGCAGGGTCAAAGGAGATCAGCCCTGAGATCCCAAAAGAGGCAGATAATAAAGCCTAGAACCACACCCTGGTTAACAGAATCAGAGTAAATCCTTAGTGCGGCTTACTGGAAAAATTTTCCACCCTTATCATTCCACACTGGTTTTCTAGAATTCAAATCATTGATTCGTCAACCTGGAATGGTGGGTAGTGGGCTCTGAGAACCATGAGTTTCACCGTCTGCATCCTTTTCTGACATACATGGTTAACAGTAGGTCTAATCCTCTCCTATTTTGTCAGGTTTCACCTAAAGCCATACAAAGACCCCCTTACTTTAGGATGGAGAAAATTAAGATGATCCAGACTGGACCCTTGATAGTCTTATTTTTAGTGGGTCCTCTGTCCGACGCAGGGGCCATTGTCCTGAAGTCTGTGGTGGATGCGTAGCCTTGATCCTGGTATGGTGAATCCAATGACGGCATCCAGCTACCTTGATCATGGTGGGTGTTGTGAGGATGACAGGGAGAGGTCCGTCCCAGCGAGACTCAAGAGAGGCAGGCTGTACCTTTCTCGCCCAGATCCAATTGCCTGGATTGTGGTTGTGAGGCTGGACTGGATACTGAGTGGTTGTTCTGGTGGCAATTGAGGCACCATTGCAGTGGTGGGTCTCCTGCCATGCAAGAGAGCTTGCAAAGACTTAAGCAGTGACCAAGCATTATTTCATAAGGCGTGATGTGCTTATAATAGGGTATAATTCCCTTACAGCAGGGGTGCACCGTGCCCTTAATAGGGCGAAGAAGGGAAGGAGGCTTACCTGGTTTTTGCTAGTTTCCAGCCTGAACTTAGTTAAGGTCTCTTTCAAGGTTCTATTCATTCTTTCTACTTGCCCTGAACTCTGAGGCTTATAAATGCAATGTAATTTCCAATTGATCCCTAAACTTTTGCTAGAGATTGGATGGTCTGGGTGATGGATGCTGGGCCGTTGTCAGACCCCAGTGTTATTATGGGCAGGCCAAATTGAGGCACTATGTCTGAGACTAATTTCCTTGCTACTTCCTGAGTGGTCTCCTGCTTGGTGGGGAAGGCTTCAGTACATCCTGAAAATGTGTCAATGAACACAAGCAAGAACTTGAATCTGAAGGTTCCTGGCCTGACCTCAGTGAAATCCAACTCCCAACATTCCCCCGGTGCTTGTCCACAAAGTCTCATCCCTTGTTGTATTTCCTTGGAGGGCCCTGGATTCACTTGTGGGCAGATGTGGCACCGGGCTGATCAGGCCGGATCAGTGGAAGGCTGCTCATTGAGCTCTAATACCGCTTTTGCGGCCTCCCTCAGGATCCGCTCCCATTCCTCTGAGGTAAACAGAACTTGGAGGAGTTGCTGACAGTCATCCCAGGTCAGCTAAAAGGCTGTTTGCAGGTCAAGAGACCCCTCTGATGGCCACCCTGTTCCAAGCGTGGGCCAATCTAACTGGCAGAATCTCTGAAGGTCAAAGGGAGTGACACTGGCTCCATAGGCTTGGGCTCGTCTCCTGAAATCCTTAAAATGGTTAAGGAGGCACTGAGGAGGGGTAGGATGATTTGAAGAAGAAGCTTGATTCATGTTAATAAAAACAGGCAAAATCCCCGCAAAAGCCAAATACACCAGGCTAGGATCAGCCGCTGACCCAGAGTCTAGTCGGATGGGCCCATGGAGGCCAGACCTAAAGAAAACAGTACATTTGACCAGTCCAGACAGACAGACACAATACAGACAGACAAGAACAGTACACTCAACCAGTCCGGACAGACATGATATAGACAGACAAAAACCAGTCTAGACAAACAGACAATATAGACAGAAAAAAACAATCTGGACAGACAGACACAATACAGAATACAAAACGCTAGCATACCCCAAAACCTGTGGTCAAGTCTGACATCTCAGACCTTGACTGAACTAGGGAAGTATTGCTGCATCCAGCCTTCCACTAGTTTCCCTCTGGGCCCACTGACAGACAGATACCCAGAAACCTGGATACCTGTAGTACCAGAAGTCAAGTCTGACATCTCAGACCTTGACCAAACTAGGGAAGTATTGCTGCATCCAGCCTTCCACTAGTTTCCCTCTGGGCCCACTGACAGATAGATACCCAAAAACCTGGATACCTGTAGTGCAGCCTGACTCACCGGTGAAGCTGCTCCAGAATTGTTACCTTTTGTCCACCTGGCCTCCTGGGCGAGTCTGCCTGGCGTCCAGGGTTGAGGAATGTCTCTCATCAGCCGTCCCCTGAACGGTGCAGGTCCTCGCCCAAGGTGGCCATGGTCATGGGTCTTAGAAGATCTCCCCCTTTGGAGAAATCTCACTAGGGCCTCCAAATGTTGTGGTTTGCTCAGAGCCAATTGAGATGAATTATGAGCCTTTATTAGCTGGCTGGTGACTGACTCTCTACCACACAGGGTCAGAGATCAGCTCTGAGCTCCCAAAAGAGGCAGTTTATAAAGCCTAGAACACACCCTGGTTAACATCAAAACAAGTAACAGATTACAGAATCAGAAATTGGCAGTTAGCATATCTTTGAGCAGATTACCACACCCTGGTTAACATCAAACAAGTAAGCAGATTATAGAAGCAGAGTAAATCCTTAATGCTGGCTTACTGGAAAATTTTCCACCCTGAACAATTTCATAGTGTGCTCCTGGGAGACAAAGACTTCAAAGACCATTGTTTAAAAGCAGGAGATTTTATCTATTAGAAGAGACATCAAATAAAAAGCTGTTTCCAACTTTTTATGGAAGGGACCTTATCAGATATTACTAATGCATGTTCAGTTAAACTTAAAAGGTTAACTCATGGTTCCACATTTCTCATCTAAAAAATGGACATCTACCCTCAACTCTGACACCTCATCTACAACAAACGCCAAAGATTCCTCAAGGATAAGAAGCTACTGATATCAGAAGTAGATAGAAGACCTGTATACCAACAAATCGATGTTGAACTCAGAAACCAATTGTGTGATTGTCCTTACCTAATGATATTAGTCATAATAATAGTTATATTTGTTCTTTGGGTTTTTTTATATAGTCCAACTGCTAATAATTACTGAAGATATAAAAGGTAACTTTTAATACTTTTTATGGCTTAAGTAAATGTTACACTAGCTGAAAAATATGAGAGAGAGTCAGATGGACAGACAGAGACAGAGAAACAATAAAACTCAGATGATAATCGTTGAGAATAGAAATGATCCATAGTGGTTTTTTTTACAATGAAAACCATAAGACCAGACTGTCTTTCATTTATCTGCCCTTCCCTTTTGGGAAAATTCGGCTTCAACTCATAGCCCATGGTTACAGTATTGCTTCATCCACAGTGGTCCACCATTTCAACAAGATGATGTCAATGCTGAGACCTCCTAGGAATGGCCATTCCTAGCACTGAGACCACCCTATCTAAACCAAAAGGTTGGTCCATCAGTGTATCCTTCTGATTGATTCATGACCAAAAGTGGGAATTATGAATGAAAAGAAGCTCCAAAATAAATCAGACAAAGCTCAGTGACCAAAAGTTAACCACAGGGTGATCTGATCACAAATTCCTAACTGGCCAGTTACACCTCACGCCTTTAACTTCCTTAGTAAAGGGTTTATTTTTGCCTTAAGCAAGCCCTTTCCATTGTCCTTGTGTATCTGGGTTAACACACCCACCTTTCAAATGCCAGAGTAAACCTCTTTTTCAGACACCTTAGAGGTGTGACCACCCTTAAGGGAGGACATAATCCTAACTATTTTGTGATCCAGTCATAGAGATTTCCCTGCCTTGATTTCTCCCACTTTTATGTAATCTTTCTTACACTGTTCCCTCTTTAATTCCAATGTATAAAAAAAAAATTGTAAATCTGTCACCCTTGGTAACATTTTCTTAGTCTTTTGAGAAAATGGCATGTCCTCTGTTTGGCTCAAATAAATTCTAATAAGCTCTTTTCTACAGGTTTCCACATTCTTAAATTGACACTATCTAGAGACAGAGGACTATTTGACAAGGTACTCCTCTGTTGTAAACAGTTAAGCTATTTAGTCAGCCTAGGAGTCTGAGCCATGGCAGGACACTGTTGGTGGAACATGCTGATCCACCCCTTGATGAGAAGGAAAGTTCTTATTGCAACTGGCTGTTCTATCAAGGTCTACCTGATCTCTGCTCCGCTTCCATATTTGGGACCAAATTCCAAGGGACACTCACTTCTTTTACTGTTTTTGCCATAATTTCCAGTCCATGCCTTCCAGGTTTACTGAAATATTTATTTCAAATTGCAACCTTGGCCTATGAGATTCCAAAAATTTTCCTCTATTTGACCAGTATTTTGCTTTCTCAAAGGCAGCCTGTTGTTCAGCTCCCCAAAGTCTCATATCTTGCTTCTTAACTAGGCAATATAATGAGCAAAGGCATTCTGCTAAATGGGGTATGAAAATTCACCAGTATCCTATAATTCCAAAAAGAGATAAAAGCCTGTATCTCTTTTGGTATGTGGCAGCTTGTACTTTGTCTATGACAGCCTTGGGAACAACACAGGTCTTACCCAACCATACGACTCCCCAAAACTTTACTGTATTGCCTGGATCTTGAATTTTTATAGATTTATTGCTAGCCTCCATTGTAGATGTCCAATAAAGCCTGCAAAGTTTTCTGTAGCAGAGGCAATCTTCACAGGTTAACATATCATCAATATAATCCCATTTCACAGAGGCTGGGAAGGAAAACAATGACCCCAAGCTACCATCCCATGGCATATAGTAGGGCTATATAAATAGCTTTGAGGAATCACTTGGAAGGTATATTCCAAGTGGGAAACACATTTTTTAACAGTGTCTTTGTCACTGTGAGGGTATCAGCCTTTCCATGGAGAAAGGCTTTGGCCCATTCAGAAAATATACATACAACAAGAATATGTTGATAACCCATATTAAGTGGCAACTGAAATAAGTTCATCTTAAATGCACTATGGTTTATGAAGGAATGCAAAAAAAAAAAAAACAAAACAAAACAAAACAAAAATGAGGCTTGCCAGGAAACCTAGAAGAACCCAACAAAGCTATCTTAGGTTTCCCATAATTCCAACGATTCATTTAATTTACAGCTATTGTTTACCCATCCTAATTTCTGATTCAGGAGCAGATTGTCACCATATTACAAGGACACCAAGATAGCAAAAGTCTGGAATTAGGGTTATTTTTGCAGAAGCAGAGTGGGCTTCATCCACATGTACCAATATCTTTATAGATTTTGTTGCTGCTTCCTTTTCACAAGTTGGCTAGACCATTTAAAATACAGGGTAGTTTTTACTACCAAAATTCAATTTTATTAAGTAATCAAGGACCTAATTAAGACAATATAAAACATAAAAAGATATTTCAATATAACATAGAATCTTTGTATTCTAGGCAGAAAACTTTTCACAGTATCTTACCCAGAGCAGACTCATAGTTCAGGAAAGTCAGCAGAGAGAGAAAGAGAACCAAACTCTAACTTTACATAAGCTTACCTTTGATATTTAAACTCATGTACTTAATTTATTTCAATCTTATCTTGACCACATTAAACTTTCTTTCCAAAGAGATTCCTTTTCCAGAAATCTACAACTTTTGTCCTTTTCATTTGTCTCTTATTCACTTAGAAATAACCAAGGCTAATTTCTTCAGTTTCCTGGATGGTTCATGCAGGAGATTTCCCAGGCCAACAGACTGGAAAAAAAGAGTCTGACAGCCCCAGCATTACATCATGAGTTTATTAAGGGAACTTACATAATGGGATGTCTTGGGTGGCAGCAAGACAACAATGTGCATGTCCTCCATGCCACATTGCAGATGCTAAATAATTATATAGAACAGGGAAAGATGGTTAAGGGTACTAAGGTGTGACCCACACAGACAAGGAGAAAACAACTTATCTGCTTGTCAGGGGCAGGGCAAAGTCCTGTTCTAGGAACCAGCATGCCTTAGGGCAAAGGGAGGGGTCACTCAAACAGTGTCTGAGGGGATTTATGGAAAGCAATCTCTGTTCTAGCTCAGCTCTATCTGGAGGGTCCAGCAGCAGTCATGTCATGGGACAGTCTCCCCTACAATAGATCACAGGCTCAAGCTACATGCTTATCTTGAGGCTTACAGCACTGGACCTTCCAAACAGCCAGCCTTAGCTAGACACCCAGCCCAGCATCTCTAAGTACCAGGGAGACCCACAGCCAGCAAGCTCCCAGGCCATCCATTGAGTTAGGAATACTGTTCAAAGATAACACCAAGGGTAATACTACCACTTCTACCAACACCACCAAGACCAATGTAACTGGGAAAAGTAGCAACTGAAACCTTGAGATTCACTCGGCCAATAGACAAACCAATGAATAATAATCAGATTCAAACTTAAGATTAGGCATGTACTTGGGTAGGGGCTACTAAGCTTAAAGGTATAATATTTTTTTCTATAGTCTTTTCTAAAATTTCTGAATTAAAAACAGAACCAAGGCCAAGATTCCCAAACATACCCTGAAAATAGAGACTCTGTGGCAAGAGGAAGGGAAGATGTCCTGGGAATACTCAGCTAACCGTGGGAGGCAGCAGGTAGACTTAGAGATGCAGATAGAAATGGAGAATCTGAAGGGCAGCTAATGGGACCCCAGGGGGCAAAACAGAGATTGGGACCAAGGTAGAATAATCCCAAACCAAGTTGATGACCCCAGAAGTCAGACCCAGAGGATGAGAAGAGAACAATGAAGGTGACTCAGGGGACAGAATGAGAAGGGTCCCAGGATGAAAACACCAGAGACAGGCAGGAAGCCATTCTCCTTACAGGAGCCAGCACTCCCAGGGAAAGAGAGGGAGGTGGCCTGGCTTTCTAAGGCCACACCTGCACGAAGATGCCATGGCCAGAGGGAAGGCCAAGAGACTGCACTTGTGAAGAAAAGGAAACAATGACCCTGAAGCAAGGGGAATACTATAGGTCATGCAACTCCCTGTAGAGCAGATACTGCCACACACAGTAACAACATGGTAAGGCCGTAAGTGTCCCGAGGAATCTGAGCATGGGCCCAGTGAGAAAATCAGAACATTCTACTAGGGGTCCTTGCAACATGGACCCCAGCAGAGGGGAATAGGGCAGATCCCAGGAAGAAGCATGGCTATCCAAGAGTGACGAGAGGCCAGTAAGCAGAGAAGTTTCCTGCCCAAAGTCTCTGTTCAGAAAGATATTGCCTTCTTAGCCAGATGCAACTGAGAATTTGGCTAGACCACGGTCCAGGCTGGAGAAATGTCAAGAGAGAAGAACCATTATTGTCAGCTAGGAAAGCTCTCCTAGTCAGAATCCACCAGCAGGAACATCAGCCCACATGGAGAAATTAGGCACCAAACCCATCTTACTGTCACGCCTTGGATACAAGAGTCTATAGCATGAAGGGATTAATACCAGTGGAAACAGATGGCCAGGAGCAGACCTTGATCAATCCTACCTCAGAAGAATCTTCTCTGAAGACCTGACCCACATCCAGGCCAGTCACCAGCCCATAGATCAGTCTGGTACCAGTCTGGTGGCTGCTGTGCCAGCTACTATGGAGCTAAGGACAATAAGCAGTCCCACTAGAAGATGAGGGAACAGCAATAAAGAGGCAAAAGAGCCCAGCAGACAAGAAGCCACAGCCAGGAAGAAGCTTGGGGTGAGCAGTGAGGATCCTCCAAGGCAGCCTATACCCTTTTACAGGAAGAGAACAACTCTGAAAAAGGTGAGAGGTCTAAGGGAGAAGCCACCTGCTTGGCCATTAGAAACACTTCTCTAGTTACACTGTAGACACAGGAATCAAACAGAGTCCACAGGAATTACCCCTGCACACCCCTGACCACTGAGCCATAGACATTAGCACAGCTCATCTCTGATCTTGGGGACCTGTCTCACCTTCTTTCCCCCAGGCTGCCAGGAAGGTACCCCTACCTGCTTCCAGGCAATAATGTGCCACTGCCTATATAACCAGCCCCTGCTAGTTCCAAGCATTTTTTTTTTTTGTAACAGCCCAAAATAGGAAACCCAAGAGTTCGTCAACAATAGGTTGGCTATTCAAATTGTTGACTATTTATAGAGTAGTCTATAGCAGCAGACATGAACTATTACTGCTATTTGTGCCATAGATAAAGCCTCAAGTATTGGAAAAAAGGCAAACACTATGAGGTTTTTATAAAGTTGAAAGACCAAGGCAAAATTAGAACAAGCTACATTTTCTTTGTATCAGTTGAACTTCTCTGTCTGAACATAAGGGGTTCAGACAAAAGGAGCAGGCTCTAGGGGAATCAGGAAAGATTTCCCACCATCAGCCCCAAATCTGTAATAGCAGAACCTGAAGGTCACGGAGGGCCAAGTATAGAGCTAGCCAAGTCTACAACTTCACCAAGCAGCTCAGACAATCCACTAAAGACGTAAAGCTCCTTGTCATCAGAAAAGGGTGCAGTTCTAAGAATGCCCAGACTGAAAAGACACCAATTTGTCCTTTACCTCCAGCCAATTTTGTGTATCAGGTATTCCATAGACTTGCGCTAGCAACTCAAGTTGAATGACCACGGCATGAAGTTAGAAGTCTAAGCAACTCTACCAATGTGATTTTCCTAGTCAAGGTGGTCCTGCCAGAAAAAAAAAAAGAGGAAATTTCTAGAAAGAATACATTCCTAGAAGCTCAAGAAGCAAGCTGAGGGAGCCATTCCCACTAAGGGGGCCGATACTATTGTCATACCTACTTCAGCCTAAAAATACTACTTTACCTTCATGGGCAGAAATTATAGGGGTGTGGGTGGCCTAGGCAACCACCTTCTATTATTCCCAGTGCCACACAGAAGTCTAAGTGTCAGGTGGCAAGTAGTAACATGGGATCATCTCCCTACTGGAGATGCCAAACTTTGGAGAAAAGAATGCTGATGTCTAAGATAAACAGCAGAAAATATTTTCATATGAGCATGTCCCATGTAGATATCCTGAATTTTATTTGGAAACCCTATACCCTGAAGATACAAAGTTAGCTGTCACCTATGGTTTCTTACTGGACAAACCCAAAAAAAATCATGGGAAAAGAAATATCCATTACCTGTCTGTAGTTTGCCACATCTTCACTTGGAAGGCAAGATGTTGCTCCTTGAACACATTCTAAATATAGAAACTTGATAAAAAGCTTCCAACAGGACACCACAAGAAGACAGCCAGGGCACTTTCTTGGCTTAAGTGAACAGTGAAAAAACCAGTCTCAAGGAATTCCAGTGCCCAGAGGGCTCTCACCCTCACCCCTGCCCTCCACCCCTCTGGCCACAAGCAAATGACAGATGGTGCTTACTCTGGGCTCTCGACTTCAAGTTCCCAGTGGTGACCACCACTCTGTGAGCTGGTATACAGAGACACTCAATAGAAAAATGTTTTTCATACTGCACTTAGCCATTCATTCCAGTTCAAGTTATTTGCACAGCCTACATCTTAACTCTCCTCTGAAGCAGAGGCAAGTTCAGTAGCTCTTAAACAGGAAGCTTTCCAGCTGAGCATCATTAAGGAATTGAAAGAAAGAATTGGAGTTTGTTTCTTAGTGTTCCTGCTCAGAAAGCATTCCACCCCAGCAGCGGTCCCTTCTCACCAGGCATGTAGTTTGGATCACTCAGTTGTTGGATTTTAAAGAAAAGTGAAGCGGGGGGACGAATATGTATACACATGATAGTCACTATTCTTAATCTTCAAACCAACATTTTCTGGTTTCCCAAACAATCTAAGAGTTCTGCAAAACTGGCTCCGGGGTCAAGACAGGAGAGCTGTCCCCAAAGTCACCAGAAGAAAGCAGTTATGTTTTCAGTACTTAAGTAATATCAGATAAAAACTCTGGAAGTATTTAATGAATGAAGATACCTTTTTTAAAAAAAAATCTAAACTACTTAGGGTATCATTTTTATCACATGTAAATTCTCAATCCAGAGCAGGACTAAGCCAGTGAGCAGGATTCTTTAGTTTTATACTAAGTTTAATCTTGAGTAGCCAGGAAGACACCTGGTTTATTTGTATTTTTCATTGCAGTCATTTCACAATTAGGAACTTTCCTCCATATAATATGTAAAAACAGCACAGCTCTATGGAAAATAACTATAAAATTTCAAATTTCCATGTTAGAGGGCCAGCAGGCATTGGAGCCATAGGGTTTAGCCTTCAACTGGGGAAGAAGAGAGGAACCTTGGGTAAGTAACCTTCGTACTTCAGTTTTTTTTAACAGTATAAGTGATACATATGCATCTGTTCAGTGTCCTTGGGATGTGTTAATTCAGTTAATCTTTAAAACATGTTTGCAGCACTTCTCTGCCTCAGTTTTCATGTGTGATATAGATGTAGCATTCACCTTACAAAGAGTGAGAATAGGCAGTTAGACATGTGAATTGCTTAGTATTCTCTAGCATATCATACGCATTCAAGTGCTAGTTAACATCTGGCACACGACAGCTCCATAAATATTAATTCTATGAAATAAGAAGAGCATTCCCCTAAAACACCAGGGCATAAGATAATATTTTTTAAAATGGGCAAGACTAATGTATACCCATAGGAGTCAGGCAGGATACTATTACCTTGGGGTAGTGACTATCCCTCAGGACGGGACTTTAGGGGGACTTCTGGGAATGCTGCCAATGATTTTTTTGCTACAAATGCCAGTTACATGAATGTTTACTTTGATAGTTTATTCACCTATGTATTGGAATTCTGCACATTTCTGCATGTATGTTATTCACAGATTCAAGGATGTTCATAGCAGCCATAGCCAAAGTAAAACTAAGCTACTGTGGATGAAAAGGGGGCCACATACTAAACCCAATAAGTTCATGGCAGGCAGGCTTTACAAACTCAGGCCAAAATCAAATAGGAATTTTTAAGTTCGAACCATCAGAACTAAAAGCAAGTCATGGCGGGTAGTCCTGTCCTCGAACTATAGTTTTCTGGACAACGGTCAATCTTTACCTTAAGTGAGCCTATTGTTTTTTGTATCTAAGATAACACAACCTTAGAATGGCAGAGTAATCTTTTCCAGACTCCTCAAGGCACAATAGCCAGCACCAGAACAGGAGACCACAGACACCTCATTGTTATCTTATTCCCTGCATACCATCTCTATGTGCTATAAACTTTAATTATTAACTATCCTGTACCCACCAATGTAAAAGAAGGTTGTCTTTTCATTTTACTTTTAATCTAATCCCAGAGATTTCCCCCATTTTCCTTTCTCCCACCCCTTAATTCACCACCAAAGGATTTCATGTAACCCTCCTTATGTCTCATTTGATTCTAATGTATAAAATAAGCTGCAAAACTGGGGCATTTTCTCAGTCCTTTGAGATTTTGCTTCCTGGCAATTGTTATTAGTTTGGCTAATATAAACTCATAAAATTCTCTACAGGTTTAGACGTTTCTTACGTCACACCATGGTTCCATGCATACTTTGACGTTAGAAGCTAAAAAAAAAGTAAGAAAATAATTTCCTTAAGAGTCAGGCTAATTGTTACCACTAACAGATGATGAAGTCAGGATCTATAAGGAAGTTCAGGGCACTGACAGTTCTACGGTTGTACTGTGATGGTATCATACAAGTGTTAGTTTTGCTAGACTTTAAGTATTTACTGTCAAACAGTACTCATAGACAGTTTAAGTTGTAATACAGTTTTCTTCTGTTTACTGAAGAATGCTAACTTTAGGAAGCCACAGGGCTCTTCATATCTTACCCACTGTTGCATGACCACTTTGGACCCAGGTGTACTGGGATTCTGAAATGGTTGATGGGTTGGCTGATCCTCCTCAGGATCTTCTTGGTTAAACAGGTGGATAAGGGCAAAAAGATCATGGGAAAATTGTGGGCTAGACTTACATGTAGTACACATTCCTTGCCATGTTTTACTGTCTAGAACTCAGCCAATGACCATATCTAGATATAAGGGAGGCTAGAAGCTAGTCAAGCTTGGTGCCCAGGAGGAAACTCACATGTTGAAAGCACTAGAAGTCTCTACCACAAGCGTATATATCTTTATAGGTGTTTAAAATAATCATATCTGAGGTTTTCCCCAACCCACGTATCTTCAATATACCACACTAGATCCTATTTAACATAGAGCAGGTTTTGGTTAAGAGTCATTGAATTAGAGTGTTTAAAAGAACTTGAGTTTTACTGATAGGAATCCTTTTAAACAGCTTATCTGATCTGATCAGTATAAGTATGAACCTAAGTGACGTTAGGAGTCAGGACCAACATGTCCCTAATGTCTCAGAACTGCTTCTCTGCTTTTCCCTAGCTTTATAATCTTAACGCTGACATTTCAGAAGTTCTTAGTTTTTAAAAAGTGTTTGTTTTTTAACCTGACAGCATTCTTTGGGGCAGGTTTCAATTTCCTGCCTATTCTTTTATCAAAGGCCAAGAATTATACACCCAGGCAGTTTTGACCTACACAAACTAATACGATTTTACCTGCTTTACAGATTTCTATAAGCACTCAGTGTTCTACGAACTCACTTTTGAGTACCTGAAATGCCATGCATTGTAATTGTTGCAGAAGAGAGAATGTGCTATATGCTTATCTGACCATCACAAGATGTTTCAAACTGCTATCATTAGATAAAATATAGGTTGGTTTTTTTTTTTTAAATCTTTGGTTAAGATACAGGAACTTGTATCTTAAAGAAACCTGCATTTATCTTGCTTTTTTTTTTAATGGATAACTCTTTAGAGATAGAGAATGATAGAATGCTGCCACATTGCAATCTCTAATAAGTAGAAATAGGTGATAATCAGTGGCTGTCAACCTCAACAAGCAACACGAGAGGGTACATATTCTTGTTGGTTGTGTACAGTTACCTAAGAGGTAGCCTTTTCAAGAAGTAAACTTGAATTTCATCTTTTAGACCTAACCACAGACCTACAGGAAACACAGGAGAAAGGGGGGAACATATAAAGTACACCACAGAGATGCAATTAGCAAAGTCCTAAAAGTGGATGAATCTGCAGGTCTAAGGACACTGCTTCAAAGAATTGCAAGGAAAGATGGAGAAACTTGTACCTTGAGACATAAAGACTACCATTATAGTATATAGACCACTTAGAACCTAGTTTCTGTAAAAAACTAAAAGGAACTGTAAGATAAATGACAAAATGTGAACTCTGAATGTCATTAATAATTAATAACTTAGGTTTGTTTAGGTGCGAGTGGTATTGATTGCCAAAACAGGAGCACAGAACTTGCCCACCAGGGCAGCTGATACCTTTGCCATGACCTAAAGCGAGGAACTAGGAAACCACTGCCCAACTTCTTTGATGCCTACAAAGCTAGTGCCAGATACTAGAACACCTCTGCCAAGAAAGTATCCCCAGATCCCGGCTTGCCAAGAGAAGGCAGCCTCAAGTGCATCTACTTGGAAGAGTTTGACTGCATCTAAAGTATTAGTTATAAGAATGTAGAAAATAAAGACTGGAAATAAGTTTTCTATTTTTATGCATTATAGGAAGAGGTGGAACGGTCAGAAAAGAAGATGAATCTACCATACTTACTACATACTCTGACCTTGTCCCTGCCTTTCAGCCTCACTTTATGCTTTCTCTTCTACGATTTTAGTTACACTGTCAAGCACCACTAACCATTCATACTCCAAGCATTGAATGGAATTAGGTTGGCTCATGACTGCAGCCATTGACTGAGCCAACCTGGAAGATTGGAGATAGCAGTATCTAAGATGTTCCAAATCCTTCAGGACTCACTTCAGGTTAAGTCAAAGAACGGAGGTCCTAGGATATCCAGGCTGCTCTACAACCTAGCAGTCCCAATATTTGCTCTATGACCCAGGGCAGTTGTGGTTTTGTTACTCTTTAGGGTAGAGGAGCTATCCAGAGACCTCACCTTCATGGTCAGAGCTACATAGATGCTTTCTGGTCATACAGCAACTCTTTAACATTGAGAAATTGCCAAACTGCTCAACAGCAGCTGCATCACTTTATATTCTCACCAACTATGTATGAGAGTACCGACTTCTCTATACCTCTCCAACAACTGTTATTATCTGTCTTTATTGCAGTCAACATAATGAGTAAAGTGGTATTTGCAGACTGCCTATGTCAATCCGTTTGGGTCATTCAGTGGTATGTATACCCTCTATTTCTGTCCCTATCCCTCTCTTTACTGCCTATATACCAACCATACCCCTGAACCCTATACCTAAGTGTTCACGAATGCTTTTATTGATGAAAATAAAGCTAATCAAGTACAATCTTATAATACATGTCTACTGACAAGATATTCATACTTGATAGCACCTTTCTACCTGAAGATTTTCCAAAATGAAACACATAAAAATTTCACTGTAAGCCAGCATTGAGAACTCAAATTTTGGAAAACAGAAACTTTGAACCTCAAATAGTTCTCAAAAAAGCAAATTTTGTTCTTTACATTTAAGAAACATTATGACAAGTTGTACTCAGTTATATTTTTAATTTTAGAAATGTCTTGTGATGTTCTCTTGTCATTAGTACCTCCATAATGCCCTGTTTTGCTTCTTAGCCCACAAAACCTAAGATATTTACTACCCAAACCTTTATAGAAAAGGTTAGCTGATCTGTTTTAAGAGGGAAAACACCATAATACAACTTCTAGCTTACTCTATATTAGCAGTGTATTTCATTAATATTAATTTATGTTATCTAATTTCACCTCCAAAAGGTAGTATAAGATCTCACTCAACCCCTGGCAGGCAGGTTACTGCATTTGAAATTGTGACCGTATGCAAGTCCGAATGGTCTTACTTTAAATTTAATGACAAGGAACAGAAACTGGACAATAGCTAATTCAGGCTGGAAGGAGTTGTGGGCTCAAACCTCAACCTATTTTGCTGATTCAGCTGCTATTAAGTGGTTTCTTGTGGCTTTCCTAAGCCTATCATCACTAAGCATCTCCAAGGTGAAGAAAAGATTCAGTCATTAAGCAGGTTGTGAAGATACCACATGCGAATGAATAAGCATGGGAGGTGCTACCACATCACAGCCCCTGCAGCCTTATTCACTAGAGCAACTGTATTTTAAACTCAGGCGTTAATTCCAAAATTTAGCTACTGTTGGTAACTTATAAGACAAGCTCACTTGAAAACTGGCAGGTCAAATGAGAGGAATTAAGATCTGCATAAAAAGATGTTACATTCACTTTTGGTCATTAAATACGTCTTGAAGAAACCAGATCAGACCTTCTCCATGAAACTGAATGTTTTGTTCTGATGCTATGCCCTCAATGGCTTGAAAAAGTAGATTCGGTTCCATATCATCTTTCTCTACTGTCACTCCACGTATTAGAGATAGTTATAGCCCACCACACTCAGAGAGATTGAATAAGATAGGGCAAAGTATAATATACAAAAGAAAGCTTTTTGAAAATCCAGATTTATGCATCCCTCACTACAGTGGAATACATCTCGAATTTAAGTCCTATTCACCATACTAATAGTTCTTGTAAAAGCCTGTAACTTATAGCCCTAGAATACCCAATAAGTTTTTAAAGTTCAGAAACAGAAGAGAATATGTAATCCAAAAATGAAATTTCAAAGAGGCCATGGGAGCATGGATTTAATATGCTTGAGACAGTAGAGAATTCTTAAAGTCTATGAGATTGTCGATGCATACCACCAATCTCTGATAGATACCAGGAGATGAGAAGCCCAGCACTTGGCTGCAGCATCCACTGTGGTCAGAGAATAGGAGTAGTGCCAACAGCAACCATTCTCCAAGAAGTAGAATTTTGAAAGCTAGCAGAATATTCCACTTTTTTATATGTTTGAAGTTTCCATAATAAAAGTATTAAAGCTAGTAGAAAAAGCTGGTAATGTCTGACCTTGAGGATAAGAAATGCTTCATTAACACCAAAATTATGAGTCAGAACAAGATGAAACTACAGAAGTATGGACAACAATATTTAAGCTTGTTCTTTACTGGCCTATTCTTTTATACCAAAATAGACTGGTGACTAGAAAACTCTAAAAAAAGTGACAAGGGTTATCTATAAGATACAGAGAACTCCTACCAAATGAAACAAGAATGCCAATAAGAGGGACTTGCCTATGGGTTTGCCATAGCTTGCACATCCCAAATTGCAATTCCTCTGCTATTCCTGAATAAACCCATTTTGCTGGTTAAAGGGCAGGGGGTGAGGGGGCGGAGGGAGAGCATGCCAATAGGACAAATTAAATGCCTCAATAGGTAGTTCAGAAAAGGGAGAAAATGTACAAATATGGTAGATTACTTTATGAATCAGAAATACAAGTTTACAGTGATCATCTTTTAGCTACTAAGTTAAGGAGTCTATGTTTTGGTGGAAAGCTGGAGGAAGCACCTTCAGCTCTGAGGAGGGTCTCAGCCAAGTACTATCAGGACTCTAGTAGCTGCAATACTCTGTGCCCAAAATAGAGCCCCCAATCTATACTGGGAGCTGGGGGAAGGAGGGAACCCTTTCTGTTGACTGCACTTAGCCTCTGTAACAGGTCTGGTCACATATACAGTTATGGCTTTGTCTCAGACTTGAAAGGAAGTTTCCATGCCAAAGAAGTCCAAAGACAGACTGGAGAGCTAAAGGTCCTTTGCTACATGAGACCAATCCAGGGTGGGAACTGCTACATCCAGGGATGTTCCATGACAAGTTAAACAGAGAAAGTTATTAGAATAAAAACCAGTTCTAACTTAGAAGTCACTGTTCAGTGTTTTCCTTGTGAGGAAAGCAAATTGAAAGCCAATGATTTCTTAGATCCATTAGAGAATTGAGGTCTTAGGCCAAACTGCCATCCTGAAATTTAGAGACAGACAAAATATACAGAATCACAGGCAGGATCTACTTCCTTGCAGCAGAAGCCACTGGAACCAGTAACTAGTAGAAACACTGACAGGTTGCTGGAGGCCAAGTTCCTGGAAAAGCTTGAGAGCAAGAAATTCTATGGGCTACAATAACATGGGGTCCTTCACTTTTGTGGATTTATACTTCCAGAAATTCCACCAGGTTATCATGGTTAATGTCAGAATATCTCCAGCAGCTGAAGAGGAACGGCTGAAATATGCCCAGAGCATCATCCATAACAGAGGGCTGTCTTCCAGGACAACTACATTATTAAAGTCTTACCTAGCCTGGATAGAGGATAGTTAGCCAGTTCGTGCCCCTCTAGCCTTTCTGTCTTGTAGAATGGGAGAAAAGAGACCAAGATGCACGTTGAAGGGCACAGATCAAAGACTGAAGACCTGAGATGTAATCATCAGACCACACAGTATTTTCCCCCTCCAACACCTTACTATCACATCAGGGCTCTCATATAATGTGGTTTACAACTGACAGAGCCACAAGACATGGACCCTATTTAAGAAGGAGTCCTTAGGGAAACCAAAAATAGAGAAAATAAAAAGGACGACAAAGGAAACTAAAGCCTTTGGCTCCTACAGCTACCACTGATATGAAACTAAACTATAGAATATAGTTACATCAGTTCCTATTACCCAATATCATGTCTAGCTTTCAAAAAAGATTTACAAGTCTTGCTAATAAACAAACAAACAAAAAAACAGTCTGAAGAGACAAAGCAAGCATCAGAATCAGATTCAGATGATATGGATTTTTAAATTATCGGATAGGGAATTTTAAATGATGATTAACATATTAAGGGTGCGAATGGAAAAATGCAACATGCAAAACATGTAAAAGCAGATATATGGAAACTCTAAGGATTAACAGGAAATGCTAGAGATTAAAAACCCAAAGATACGTTAAGAATGCCTTTGATGGGCTCATCAGTACACCAAACACTGCAGAGGAAAGAAACGGGAGAGCTAGAAGATATGTCAATAGAAGCCTCTCACGTCGATAGAAACCCTTCATGTCAATAGAAGCCTCCCCAAAAAAATTCAATTAAAAAAAGAAAAACTGACCAGCAGGTATTCAGAGTTAGTGTTCCCCCCTCACTGACTCAGAAACAAGTGTGTTCCCAAAGTGGAAAACAAGTTCCTGGATCAGCTGTACATTAGGTTCTGCATGCCTAAATAAGTCAGCCAGTCAGCCAGCCAGCCCCTCTCCCAACTTTCCTCCTCCAAGTATTGAAAGAAAAAGACAGAGCTGACAGAGCCTAAGGGACTAGGGTCTTCTGAGTAATTAAAGCTGCTGTGATTTGGGTTAGGGAATAAGACTAGAAGGTCTAGGCTGTACCTGGTATGTATATAAGTGTGAGGGGGGCTAGTGTCAAATGTAACCCTAGCCTAGAAGGGACTTGGGAATAGGTGCATCTTCTGTAACTGGTACAGGTAACTACAGATGGGGACTAGGAATGTTCATGTTGCTTGAAACACTGTTTTTCTGAATAGCACTATACCCTGAATTAATCTAGATATACCTTTACTAATCTTAGTCCCATTTAGATAACATTGGCTCTGGCCCCTTCCCCAGCAACACCCAGGAAAGAGGCCATGAGATCTAGCCTTACGTTTCTTCTTCCCCATGCCAAGACCCTGAGTCCCAACATGTTCAGTTTTGTTTGCACTACATGCTCCCTAGAAGTTGCCAGTAAGGCAGAGAAACACATAAGGTATCAATCTTTCCATAGTCACCAGAGGCACTGGTACCTGGTGACTATGTCATTTTCTTCCATGCCCTCCTGGTGGGAGGCATCTGCCATGTAACACAGCAGCACCCCCTTCCAGATTCCAAAGCAGCTCCCTAGCTCAAAAAAAAAAAGCTCCTTCACTGCCTGCCACTCAGGAAGAAGCTGACTGACTATCCTCAGGGTGACTGGTTCAGTGAGACCCAAGGTCAGAAACTACCTTGTTCACACCTCAAGTAACTTCTTTTCACCTAACAGAGCAAGGATTTGTGGGATCATAGCAAATAAATGTAGTCAGAGACTCAAAAGGAAGAGAAGGGGACAAAAGTTTGAAAGTGGCCAATTATTTTCCAGATAAGATACAAATCCAGAGATCAGAGAAGTACAAACTTCAAATAGACTTAAAATATAGGCATAATTTTGTTCATTGATATACTAAAATTCCCAAAAGCAATCAAGGAGAAGAGTACTAAGGTTTGCAGCTGATTTCTCAAAACAAGATAGTGAAATGACATCTGTGTCTAGTACAGAGGGAAAGAGTCAACCCAGAACTCTATACCTGGCAAAGATATCCTTCAAAACTTAAGATAAAGATATTTAGACAAATGCTGAAATGTCACCAACAGACTCACACTAAATACTGAAGGAATTTCAGCCAAAAGGCAAATGATTCCATATGGAATCCCAAACATCTGGAAGGAATAAAGTACACAGGAAAGGTAAAGTCAGAAGAAATAGAAGTCAAGATTCAGAGGAAGCAGAAAGACTGTAATCAAAACTAAAAGAAAACCTAGTTCTAACACAGCAATTCATGGGTAAAGCTGAGTTGCATATTCAAGTATGTTAATTACTAGTATTACTTCCCACCCCAGGATTGGTAGACACACGACAAACTTTTGACATAAGAGACTGTGGTAAGCTTTCAACAGAAAAGGCAATTTTTAAGCCTTTGGGTCTTGCAAGTGACTTTGAATCTTCCAAAGAACAGTTAGACCTGGTTGTATAGGCGAGTCCTAACACTATGTCCTTCCTGTGCTGGCAGACTGGCAGTATCCGTTATTGATTGGTATTTAGATTTTGCAGAGATGACACCAGGAGTGGATCTAGATATCCTTATAACTCCTCCCCAAATACTCTGATGACTTAGGAAATTTCAGGAAAAGAGAATAAAGCAAGGAAGAAACTAGCATTGGAATCGAGGGTAGACAGCCTTACCAGTGAGGCATGGAAAGCAATAAGGACCTTCCAAAAATATGGTTAAAAAGATTATAGAGCTAAGGAAGATGGCAGCCGTGTTGAAGGCTGCTAAACTTGTCTCCTCCCATGAGAAAGCTGAAACGTACACAGATATAGAGAGCAATTCCCAAGATATAGTCAAGGGCAGATTGAACAGCATCTCCACAACAAACAAGAGAGCCAGAGTGCGAGTGAGCTGGGAAGCCATGGGACTCTCTGGGAACAGTGGGAATGCTCCAGGATCGAAGGTACTGTGAGTGCCATTGTTTGCATCCCCCTTACCTCAATAGGGCAGGTGGGAACTCTACCCGGGTGCTCTGGTGTACCTGCAAGTTCACCACCATGTGTTCCTGGTCACACTGTCTGAACCCATTTCAGCCCATAACAAAAGGAACAAGCAGGATCAATAGCACATTACCACAGGCACCTGGCCTCCCTGCTCAGAGCTGTTCTAGCCTGGTAGCCCAGTGCCCTAGATGCCATAGATGTCCACCCAGCTCCAACTTGTCTGCAAAACCACTCAGCAGCACAGCCCACCTAGAGGTCATTTCTACACAAGGCCACTTTTTCAAGACAGTGAGATAGCTATTCTGTCTAATTTACAGAAACAAACATAGAAAGTCAAACAAATAAGACAGAGGAATATGTCTCAAATGGAAAAAAAAAATCCCCAGGGAAGGGAGACTGAATGAAATGTAGATAGATAATTTGCCTGGTAAAGAATTCAAGGAAACAGACAGAAAAATGCTCAAATTTGAGTGGAATAGAGGAACTTAAAGAGAACTTCAACAAAGAGAGAGTTAGAAAATATAATAAAGAACAAAGCAGAGCTGAAGAATAGCTGAAATGAAAAATGCATTAGAAGGAATCAACATCAGATTAGCTAACAGAAGAACAGATCAGTGACTTGGAAGACAGACTGGTGAAATCAACCAATCAGAACAGCAAAAAAAGAAAAAGAATTTTTAAAAAAAGTTTAGAGGACCTCTGGGACAACAGCAAGCACACACACGTTTGCATTATAGTGATCCCAGAAGGAGAATAGGAAGCAGAACATTTACTTAAAGAAATGATGGTTGAAACTTTTCTTACCTGGGAAAGGAAACAGACACCCAGGCCGAGGAAGCATAGAGAGTTCCAAACGAGATGAACTCAGATTGCCACACTGAGACATATCTTCATACAAATGGTGAAAGATACAATCTTGAAGGCAGCAAGAGGAAAACTAGTTACATACAAGGGAAACTCCACAGGCTATCCGCTAATTTCTACAGCAACTTTACAGAGGGGAGTGGCAGAACATTTTCAAAGTGCTGAGAAAAAGGAACCTGTAACCCAGAATATTTTACCTGGCAAGGAATTATTCATAATTGAAGGTAAGATAATGAGTTTTCCAAACAAGCAAAAATAAGAGCTTATAACCACTAAACCAGCTTTACAAGAAATGTGAAAGGGTCTTCTTTAAGCAGAAAATGAAAGACCATAACCAAATATAAGAAAATATGAGACTTTTCCTCTAAGATCTGGAAGAAGGCAAGGATGTCTACTATACCACTTCCATTCAACATAATATTATAAGTTCTAGCCACAGAAATCAGACGAGAAAAATAAAAGGCATTCAAATCAGAAATGAAGAAGCAAAACTCTCACTATTACAGATGACATGGTACTAAACACTCCACCAAAAAAAAACTAATTAGTTTTAAAACTATCAGAATAAATGAATTCTGTAAAGTCGCAGATACAGAATATAGAGAAATCTGTTGTATTTCTATATGTAATAATGAATGATCAGAGAAGAAATTAAGAAAACAATCCCATTCACAATGGCATCAAAAAGCATAAAATATCTAGGAATAAGTTTATATAAAGAGGTGAAAAACCTGTCTTCTGAAAACTGTAAGACACTGAAGAAGATAAAAATACATGGAAGGATATACGTTGCCCATGGATTGGAAGGATGAATACTGTTTAAATGTCCTTACTGCCTCAAGCAATATCCAGATTCAGTGGAATCCCTATTAAAATATCAATTACATTCTTCTCAGAATTAATCCTAAAATTTATGTAGAACCACAAAGGACCCTGAATAGCTAAAGAAATCTTGAGAAAGAACAAAGTAGGAGATATCATGCTCCCTGATATCGAACTATACTATAAAGATACAATAATCAATACAGTATGGTAATGGTATAAAAACAGTTATATAGATAAATGGAATAGAATAAAATAGAGAACCCAGAAATAAATGTTCACTTCTATAGTTAATTATTCTACAACAAAGGAGGCAACTATATACACTGGGGTAAAGACAGGCTCTTAAATAAATGGTGTTGGGAAAACTGGACAGATACATGCAAAAAAGAAGCTGAACCATCTTCTTACACTGTATACAGGAATAGACTCAAAATGGGTTAAAGACTTAAAAGACTTGTAACCATAAAAAAATAAAAGACACAGTAAATAAACTCTTTGACATCGCTCTCAGCAATATCTTTTTGGATATGCCTCCTCAGGCAATGGCAACAAGAAGAAAACAAACAAATGAGACTACATCAGACTAAGAAGTTTTTGCACAGTGAAGGAAACCATAAACAAAACGAGAAAACCTGAATGTGAAAAAATATTTGCAAATGATACATTCAATAGGGAGTAAGTCTCCAAAATATTTAAGGAACTCATACACACACACACACACACACACACACATACATAATCTGATTTTAAAAATAGGTTTAGCACCTGAATAGACATTTCTCCAAAGAGGACATACAAGTGGCCACAGACATATGAAAAGATGCTCAACATCACTAATCATTGGGGAAATTCAAATTACAAGCTACCTCTTACCTGTCATGATGGCTATCATCAAGAAATCAACAAAGTGTTGGTGAGAATATGCAGAAAAGGAACCCTCGTACACTGTTGGTGGAATTATAAATTGGTGCAGCATGGAGCCAGTATGGAGCTTCTTCAAAAAATTGAAAATAGAGCTACCATATGATCCAGCAATTCCACTTCTAGGTATTTATTTGAAGAAATCAAAACACTGATTTGAAAGAAATATGCGCCCCCTATGTTCACTGCAGCATTATTTACAATAGCCAAGATATGGAAGCAACCCAGGTACCCACAGATAAATAGATAAATGAATGTGGTACATATATACAATGAAATATTACACAGCAATGAAAAAAATGGAACCTTGCCACTTGTGACAACATGATGGACCTAGAGGGTATTATGCTAAGTGAAATAAGTCAAACAGAGAGACAGATGCTATATGATTTCACTTATAGTGAAAATAAAAAAGCAGAAACAAACCCACAGATACAGAGAATAAGCTCATGGTTGCCAAAAGGGCGGGAGTAGGAGGATGGTGGAAAAGAAAAATCAATATTTTTTAGTAAATTGTTGTTACTTTCTGTGTAAACAATACAGATCTTTTAAAAATAAAAATAAATATCCATGTAAAAATAAACCTAAGTATTTCATCTAGACTAATATCCCAAGATAATTTGATAATGTGTGGCAAAAAGAAGAAAGGTCTGAAACAGAAATGGGAAGATAGCAGAAAAAAATAAAATATTACAGAAAAGCAACAAGGACCTAGGAATTTCACAACTGACTTCTTGGCGTGTTTTAACTAAGTACTGAGTTTCTGTTTGCTATGAGTGCCAGAACCAGCACAGTCAGGTTTGTAATCTGTCAATACTTTTATTGAACTTTGGGAAACAACGAGATTGGGTCAAATTCTTGTTTTAAAAATGCTGACACAATGCTAGGTTCTCCACCAGGATTGGTCTGCAAAAGACTAAGATGTCAACAAACCGGAGAAAAGACAAGCAGCCCTCAGAGCGGGAGTGGTTTTGACCTGGTGAAGGGATGGGTGGCTCTCTCCTGGGACAGAAGGCAGCCTGGCTGGCTGTGAAGGAGTTAGGAATCAAGGTAGTTTGAATTCTGCATCTACTTCTTCCCCGTTACCTCAAGACAGGGTCTGCCTTGGACCTGCAGCAACTCACTACTCTGGGCCAGATGTCTTCTGCAATAAAATCAGGATGTGGCAGAAACCCTGAGCTAAGGAAGAACATGAATTTCATGGCATTTCTTTAGCAAGGAAACTTCCCACCTCTGCCACCCTTCCCCACTGACTAGGAAGTTAGTCTAACAGTGTCCTATTGCCCCTCTGCCTGGCAGGCCTTGCCTGAAGAAGGCCTATTCTGGGGTGAATCCCCCAGGCTCCAAGTCCTTTGAGGAATGTGGTCAGGACTCCCCCCATTGGCCCAATCCCAGGAAAAGTGGGACATTAGGAATGCAACTTTTTCAAGATGGTTAACTGGATCACAGATTCCAGAGGTACAAGTGTTAAGACAGACCAAGGGTTTTAATGGTATTAGCAATATTAAATTCAGCATGAAGAGTTAATAGATCTGAGAGAATCAGCTCAGCTAAGGAATAAACTTACTTGAATCCAGGTTGAAGAATCTCACAGAAGAGGAAAAGTAAATGAAAAGAAAAGCTAAGATATGCAGGACGGATGTGCCAACCCAGAGAAGATCTTAGAGAAAATAGAAGTATCTGAAGGAAACATCCCAAGGTTAGAGATATGAAACACAGAATGAGAAGGTCCACAAAGAGAGAGGTAAGGAAGACCCCAAGACCTCCAAGAGCTCCTCTATTCCTACAGTCCACTGGTAAGAGCAAGAAGCTGCAGGAAGGCAGATCACACACAGGAAGTCAGACCCACACCACGGCAACTTTGGGTAGAGGGGCAAGACCGGGCTCTTTTAAATGAAGTGACCTTCCAAAGAGCAGAACTGGGAGGTGGCTCTCAGGATACACACAGAAAGCTGCCCCTGCCTAGAGAAACTGCCCCCAGCAGGAAGCTCAGGGAACAGTTGAGACAATATCCAGACACCTGAGTAAGGGCCCATCACAGCCACACAGTGGTCGGAAGTCTTGTCCTGGCCAGGACAGGAACACCCTGGGTCCCTGTAACAACTACAGGGACAGCAGGGGGCAGTGGTGTAAGCAGAGCAGCCTGGCCCACGAAGCCCTACCTGTAGGCCTCAGACCTGGGAGGGCCAAGGCAGCCCAGCTGAGGAGGCTTCGTAGCTGGTTGGGGAGGAGTGCCTTCAAGACATTACATGCCATTTAGCTGCTTCCACTTACCTTGGTACCAGCGTCACTCCAGCCCTTAATAGTAACTTGGCCTTCCATGCATGGTCCACCTACTCTCCTAGCCCTGAGCTCTTGCTCTAGAGAGACTCCAGCTTGACTTCAGCCCTTGGTCCAGTCTCTACCATGGCCTGGCCTCTTAGAGAGTGAGAGGCAATAACCCTCATTGCTGCAAGGGAGAGAGCACATTTTTCCCACCTGCAGCCCATATTCCTACTGCTACCCACCTCCTCCTCACCAGAGTTAGAGGCCAGTGGACCTTCCTTCCCCAGTGATCAGCCAGTATCTGGTCTCTCTTCTCTCAGAGGAGCCTCCCTTGTGAGACTAGAGGCCTCGAGGCAGAGTGGGGCCTGTCCTGTTCATTCCTGGCACCGGTACCCGTCACAGAGCCAGGATCACACTACATGGAGGGAGTCTCAGGGGCCTATCGGGAGGCTGGGAGGATGTGTTCCTGTAACAGTGAAATGTTCAGTCTCTGACTCCATCTTGTTCAAGTCTGCTTTGTTCCCATAGCCTCCAGGCTAATAACTTCTGCTTAGACTTGCATATAGACATACTGATCACTAGAGTAATTCTGCTTGCAGCTTGAGGAGATAAGGGAAGTATGTATTGTTTATCAAAGATTTGCAGGAACCTCATGACCAGACTCACATCAACTAGGATCAACAGACGAAGCATTGTCTTCCTCAGACCCTGGCGCCCAGATGTCTGCGGTTGTCAGTCACCTCTTGTCCCTTCTGTTTCTCCTTCCCTTGACATAAAAAAAAACCTAGACTCTACTTTTAGACTTGAGCGCTAGGTCTCCTGTCTTCTCAGTTGGCATCTTTTCAATCAATAAACCTTTTCTTACTTCAAACTCTGATGTTTTGAGATTGGGCCTTTTGAAGGATCAGGCTCATGGACTTTGGACTAGAAATGTTTCCAGCTCACTGAAGAGCCTCTGCCTCGGGTCCTAAACCCAGCTCATGAACTTTCCTGAGTCGTTGCCCACTCGACTGCTACTGTATCACAGGGCATGCCCAGGGAACACAGAGCCATTGTCTACTTCTCAACAGTCAGAAAGCCTGCCTTGTGCTGGGGAGAACAAGTTAGGTGGTGGAAACAGAAAACCCATCCAGTGCTGGAGGGCTCTCCTGCCAAGGAAGCATATATACGAGCAGTATGGCCAGGCCTGTGACAAGGCGTTGCTAAGGCAAGCATCAGTGATGGGGACACTGCACCCTGGCCCCCTCTCTGTCAAGCATCTCTAAGCTATTTCTTTACTAGAGGTGAACATGGTGATGCAGGTCCTAAGTGTATCTGACTAAAGTGATGTTTCCTGGCCACAGCCACAGTGTAAGAAATCCTCGGTCACCAGTCTAGACTTCTGAGCTCAAGGTCTTCCTGGCCACAAGCTCATCTTCCTCAGGTAGCAGCTGAGAACAGATAATAAGGTTCTGCCACCCCCTAGGCACCAGGCACCACCCAGCTAAGCTTCTTTTTGGGCAGTAGGTAGCTCAGACTGGGGCTCTCACATAGGAGACCTGCACACAGAACCTAGGGCTCTGCCTAGCCCCTTATACCAGGTACCGTACTCATGATGCCCACACAAGTGTTCTGAGCTTGTGCACTTCAGCTCCTTTCTGAACCACAGACCAAGCCAGACTAATGCCAGATCTGGGGTTTCATGACAGTTTCCAGGGGTTCAGGTGACACAGAGGTTACTGGAGAATTTTATGGCCACCTGGTCATTAGCTTCTAAGTGAGTCAGACATTTCCTTAAAGACCTTGATCACCTCTCCAGAAACCAGCCCTGCTCAAAGAAGGCCCTTAGTCCCAATAGCCAGGTACAAAACATGTGATCCCAGGTCTAACAGTGGCCTCCACTGGGATCTTGCCTATGACATTGTTTGCATATCTGAAGCACTAGATAGAGCAGCCCTTCCAAGAGCAGAAATGCAGTGGCTGGGGGCATCAGTCCCATGTCAGTGACCAAGGCCAAGACTCTACCTTTTTTCCCAGTCAACTGCCTAAGAGCCACCTGGCTCAGGAACTCAGGCAGGCCTAGCGTCTCATTTGGAAATGAGTCTTCCCCAGGCTGAGTCCAGGGCTGAGTAGGGACTGCACTCCACAGCCATTCCCTTCCCTCTCTGGGTCCTATTCCAGCCACACAGGCCATAGCCAACATCAGATTTCTTTCCAGCCAGGGCCGCAGGTGCTGGCTCAAGGCCGAGCTTCCCTTCTCCTTAATCCAACCATCATCAGGTGGGAACCCTGCACAGCTGTGTCCCAAGGGTCCCTCAGCCCCGCAGTCCTTTTTCCAATGTGACTGGGAATCCCTCAGTTAGGCTGCTGGCCTGAGCACTACATCCCCATTTCCCTTGAGAATTGCTACCTTAGGACCTCCTCCCCTTGGGGAAGTTTCCAGGCCCCATCCAATTGGAATGGCATTGGGGTGGGGAGTGCAGCGTGCTGATAAAGGCAGGACCCATATCCTCTCAGAACTTATGCCCAAGCTAACAGCTTTTCATCCTGAATAGTGGCCACTAGGATATATCATGCTGAGGGTAGGCTGATCCTCGGAGTTCCCACATCATCTCCAAGCCCAAGTCAGAGAGGCATAGCCAGTCATCAAGCTAGTTATCTTCAACCAGCCAAAGCAAGCACATCACCTGGAAAGGCAGCCTTCAGCCCCTTCTTTTGGGATAGCAGTTCTGGTGGTCTTAGCCTTCAATCTGACCTTCATCTTCAGCCACAAGTGAGCATGTGTTCCCTAGGTCATGGCTCTCCTAGAACATGCAGTCCCCTCCAGAGCCAGGCAGGTATGGCGGCCTCCCAGTTCAGGCAGTACTCCTTGCCCATTGGCCATGGCCCAAGGGGTTTACTGACTTCACTCAGACACAGATCACTTCATCGCTTCACTGGAGACCTTCTTGGGCCTGGGATTGGGTTGCTAAAGATGCGTCCTCCAAGGGTTCTGCTTGGCCTTAAGAGGGCATGGCAGCAGGCCCATCTGCCAGTCCAGCCAAGCCTCTGTGTGAAGGTTTTTATATGGCCCTGAAGGATTCTCTTCTAGAACAGTGGTTTTCAAACCTTTTACATACATTAGAATCACCTAGAAGGCTTGTTAAAACAAGATCGTTGGGCCTCAGCCCAAGAGTTTCTGATTCAGTAGGTCTGGGATAAGACCGGAGAATTTGCATTTCAAATGTATGCTAGTGTGAGGCCCACACGCCAAAAACCACTGTTCTAGAGTTTCCAGAGATGAAAAGGGCCTGTGCCTCCCCCGTAATAAAGGTACAGGTGGAGCTGGGTTTACAGGGGTAGTTTTAGGGGTTGGAGGTTGATAAGGAGAGTGGCCCGCCTTGGTTTTGAAGGGTCCTAGGGTCCCTAAATTTAGCCAACCCCAGGGGGTAAAGGTATCTCCTGGGAATGAGAAGGCAGTGCTGGGTGTTTGTATCTTTCCTACTTCTGGGTTTCCTGGAGCAGAGTCATGGCAGATGGGGAACACAGGCAGAAAAGAGGGTATGGAGAGTATGGGGAGCACATCCTAGTAATTAGAGCAGGTGAGTCCCTCAGGGTCACCCGCTGGGGGTGGACTACACCTATCATAGTTCAGTCAATGTTTATTTAGGGTCTGTATGGCGGGCACTGTGCTAAGTGCTGGAAGCAGGCAGTAAAAGCTACAGCCCTTTGCCTGGAGGAGTTTGCAGCCCAGTGGGGGAGTGATAGGAAAATAGGGGCAAGTGAGGTGACGGTGGGGAGCCCCTTCTGTTGCCCTCTGCGTATCCTTTCACCTGAGACCTAAAGAGAAGGAAAGGCAGCCAGAGGAGAAGGGTGGTCCAAGCTCTAGAAAACAAACTTTCAGAGGGAAGCGTGTTATTTAAGTTAGATACAAAATCAAGCTTTTAAAAATTTATCCTCCTAATCCCTGTGAAGCTTATTTTGAGGCAGATTGCAGGCCAATGGAAGCCTGATATGTTTTATTACTTATACTAAGCTTATAGTTTACCAAGTGTCATACAGGTTAAGATGCTGATGCCCGGGCTCTTTCCCAGAGCAATTTAAGCAGATTCTGGAGGCAAGATCCAGGCATTGGAGGTTCTCTGTGCAGCATCTTTAGTAGGTTGGTTGGTTGGCTGGAGAATTACTGCTCTAGAGTAAGAGGAAAAAGATTTCCAGAGACCAGCTGGGCTTGGGCAGTTCTAGCACAGAGGAGGCAGTGTGGATAAGGGTTCCGAAGATAAACCTCTCTGTGTGACTGCTGGAGTGGGCAGTGAGAGAGGTTGGGAAGGTGGGTTGGGCTCAGTTTTACAAAGGGCCTTCCTTTCGAACTAAGTGATTAGGCTTTTCCTTTTTGGCCAAAGGGAAGCCATTGAAGGTTTCTGAGGAGGGGCACAGTGTGATCATAGCTGAGTACCAACCTCAGTTTCTTCCTGCTTCTTCCCCACCTCCTAGACTTTATATTGTTTCAATCATGTGATAAAAAAGGAAAGGGCTTGGGCCTTGGGAGCCTATCATGTTAAAGGATGCAGCTTTGGGGGGACATTGGTGAAGGGATACCCCAAACCAAGAGATCAAAGGATGACAACTGTCAGAGCTGATGCCCACTCTTTGCAACCATGAAAAATGTTCTCTGTGGCCTCGAAAAGGTAAGTTAACGTCTCTGAGCCCAAGTGGTCAAAGATGGCTCCTCCTGCCTGCTCAGGAATTCACAATGTGCAGAAGCATGCTTTGAAAAGGTGAAAACGGGCCCACAAGCAAGCTTCCTTAGTGTCCTTTGATGAGCCTAGCTGGGGCAGGAGGTGCTGAGGAGCCAGGGAATCAGATGATAGAGAGAACATTTGAGCAAGATCACTTCCTGTTAAGTCCCAATCCTGGGAAAAGCATAAGGAAGCATGGAGTAAACACATCTATTTTTCATAATCTCTAGCTCAAATGGGAGAAGACGGTAGCAGGGTGATACGGGGTAGAAAGCAGATGAAACATTGATAAGAACCAGATTAATATTACAGGAGGGGCCAGGCTGCAGTTGTGGATGCAGGACCCCAGGGCTCCACTTCCAGATGCCGCTCACCTGGAAGAGTGTAATTGCACCCGTGGCTTTAAAGGGAACTACCTGAGAATGAAGGGGCTAGGGCTGGGGCTGGGGAATTTAAAGAGGAGTTTCCTCTTCAGAATTCCAGCCCCAGTTTTGCCGTGTGACTTGGACACATAGCGTCATCTTTCTGGGCCTCATTAGTGCTAATTTACCTGCTCTCCCTAATTAGGCTAGAACTCGAACCCTTGCTTGGGTTATTAACACATTGCTCTGATCAAGTTGGCGTCAATATAGGACCACATGGTATAAAGTGGTAAGGTGAGTCTGAAATGAGTGGTGAAAAATAAAAGAGCAACTTAAATAACCAGAATCCTTCAAAGTGGTTCTCTTGGCTCCCAGCCCCATCTCAGCCTCAGGCCCCAGAGACTCAGCCAGCAGGGCCTTCCCCAGGTGGCCAACCCTAGGGCAGCCCGCCCAGCCCCAATGTGATCTGCCTGAATCTAGCTCCTGGCTTGGGATGAGTCCTTTGCTCCCTAGCTCTAGAGACTGGCTGCCCCAAATAAGTCTTGTTCCCAGGATAAGCTCACCAGTTATTATACAGCCAGAGAGCCAGCCTGCAGCCCTACCAGAAGGCCCCTTCGCTGTAAGGCCTCAGTCTCCAACCCTCCAACCACTCACCAGATCCCCACCCTTAATTCTACTGCTGCGAGTCAGAGAACCACAGCCTCACTTCAGCTTTTTTGTTTGTTTTCCTTTTCTTTTTAAAAAAAAAAGTGTTATTTTTTTTAACCAGTATGTCATATCAAACAACCTAGTAGCGTTCAACACAAGTCACCTCATTTTAACAACTGCCATGTTCCTGTCCCCAACCAAGATACCAGGGAAATGAAAAGGTAATTTAAAAGTTTGTCTTCTCTTTTTCTTCTTTACACAAACACTCACTGAGTATTTAATATGACCCTGTCACTTCTACATACGCCATCTGCCTGAATGCTCACAACAGCCCCACCAAGGAGCAGGAAATCCAGGCTCTGAGAGTCACAGAGCTGGCTGAGCCAGGATCCCAATCCAGGCTGACTATCCCCTGTGCTCTTTCCCCCTAGTGGCTCTGTCACTATCAGGGCAAAGCTCCACTAGGGCCTCAACACCCTCCTCTGGACATTGGGTATGGTTTGCTCTGCAGGGTGGTTTCAAGGAGCTGAGGGGAGGCAATGACCTTGAGAACGCCACCAGACCTCCTTGTAGCTACATCCCAGCTACTCCTCTCTCACCCATGGAAACGAGTCCACTTCAGACCGCACATGCCAGAAACCCCAAACCTACTTTGGGGCAGAAGGATGTAGTGAGGGATTGAGATTTACAGCTCAAGACACTTTGGTTTGCATTATAGCTCTCACATTCATGGTCTTCCACCGCCTGTGTGGCCTTGGTAAGTTGCTTAACTTCTCTGAGGCAGACTGGCCTTTTGCTTGTTTTTCTCTCAAGTGGGGATCATGTTACCTCACAGGGTTGTTCTGAGGCTTTGACATGAGAGTGCAATAACAAACTCAGCAGCCTCACGGCTGATGTTAGCATGAGCAACATCAACTTGCCATAGACAGAATTTAACTGGAGAGAGGCTGACTTACACACTACCTAGAGGGCCTAATTACCAAAGATCAAAGATGCCCTGCCCATGCGGTCTCACCTGCAAATGACTTCCAAAGGGTGACCCAGGGGCTATGGGATGAAGCCTATGGAGTGTGTCGCCTGAGGGTTATGTGTTGCTGCCCCCCTCCCTTTACTTTTTTGGGACCCCCACTCCCTTACTTCCCCACCCCAAGCTGTCTGGCCTCTGACATCTGCTGAAAGCCAAGACCCTAGACTCTGCCACCCTGTCTGGAACTTTGGAATATTTCCACACTAGCCAGAGAGCCGAGAGGAACCTCATTATCCACCAAATCCTGTGCTCCCATTATACAGAGGGAGAGACAAGACTCAGAGAAGAGAAATCACACCATCCACACACCCAGGGGTGGCCAGGACCGGACCCAGCTGCCCCGACTCCCATTCCAAAGTTCATTCAGTTGTGCCGTGCTTACTAGAATTGTTCTTTTCTTGGGAAAAAAGAAAAAAACTACCATTTTGTAGGCTAACTAGTAACTGGGGCCAGATTTGGCTTACTGATAGATTTACTTTTCCCGTACCTCTCCTTTCAATATTTAAAAATTTTAACCCACATTTTAAAAATTAGGATTTTACATAAAAATCCACGCTCCCACTTCCCCTTGATAGGTCAGTGAAGATGGTAACCCTAGACTCTGTTCCCACATGGCATCATTAGCTGTGGCCAACTAGTAGCCCCTATTTTAGACAGGACAGGCACCTCCAGTTTGCCATAATCCCCACCACTCACCCCCTCACACCCAGCTACCCTTCATTCACTGTGTATTATTGCCTGTCCCCTATGGGAAGCCCTTTGAGGGCAAGGTCTGTGTGTTCCCTGTGTTTCACCCCCTTTCTGTCTAGCCCCCAAAGTGTCTGGCCCATGTGCTGCCCAAATGACAATATGGCCACTCTCAGACCTTCACCTTGTCTTTCTTGGCTTAAAAAATGCTTTCCCAGCTTTTCAAAGCAATATTATGCCTGTTTCCCAAACCACTGAGGTGTGTGTGTGTGTGTGTGTGTGTGTGTGTCAGAGGAGGCCAAAAATGGGTATTAACAGCCCCATTTTACAGGTGAGGAAACTGATCAGCAAGTGGATATGGGATCAGAATTAAATAAACTGATAACCGTCTACTGGTGTGGGCTCTGGGGATGCTCCCTACCTGTTTGAATATTAGAATTGAGACTTGGGGGAGTGTGGGGTCTAAAACCTGGCTTGGCCAAAGGGTTTGGAAAAGGTACTCTGTAAGGTGGGCAAGCTGGCCCCCCAGCCTGATACCTCCCTCCCCACTCTGGCCAGCGGGGGTTTTGCTTGAGGAGGAACGGTGAGCAGGCTGAGGGCCTGGACCCAGCCCTGCATACATTAGGAGTAACACAATTGTGTGGAGAGCTGTAGAACATTATTGTCTGTGCATTATTGATAGTTATTGTACCGTGCAAGACATAAATTATTGACAGGACAGAGAACTGAGAGGTGGGGGCTGCGGGCCAAGGGGAAAGGACTGAGGCCAGATGTGCAGAAGGCCTGCCAGGGTGAGATGCAGTGGATTTGGTCAAGAGAACCCAAGTCGAGGGGAGGGATACAGCTATGTTCAGCCCCAGGCAGGCTACTCGTCAGTCTTCCCTCGACTTCCCCCTTCCTAGGCACTGTCATCTCTTTCCTCCTACCCCTTCCTCCTCCTCCTCCTGCTTTTTGACCTGGAAGAGGTCCTCTGACGGACTGACTGACTGACATCCAAAAGAGGCCTCAAGGACAATTACAAGTGCCAGGCACCCAAGTGCAGGGGGTACCATGTCCTGGGAAGGGAGAAAGTTAGGGGAAACAGATATTTGGGTGGGGTGGAACCAATAACCTAATTTAGGCAAGTTAAGTTTGAGAAAATTGTCATACTTCAGGTGGAGATATATATAGCAGGGTTCGTTATCGTAACAGTGGCTAACATTAGTGGGCACTTTCCACATGCGAAGAGCTTTGGGCAATCACTTAGTCCTCACAGCAATACTAGCAGAGAGGGGTTAAATAATTTGCACGAGGTCACAGAGCTAGTCAGTGGCAGAACAAGGATTCAAGCCCAGGTAGTTAGCCTCAGGCCTGAGCTCTTAACCATCACACTAGATACACTAGTGTCCCTAAATGGGAGAGATTAGGAGGGGTTTTATTTGCTTTTTGTGCTTATCTCTATTTTCCAAATTTTCTACATGAATATGCATTGCTTTTGTAATCAGAAAAAACACACACAACAAATTACATTTTTAATAGCATCTCCCCTCCTCCCAAGTCCCCAGATGCTTCTAACCTATCTCCCCACCCCAACTCCAGGCACTGGGTGTGGGGGTCCCTCTGGCCCCTCTTCCAAGCCTGGCAGGTTCCCCTTTGGCTTTTCAAGGACTGAGGGTCAGCTCCAAGCCACCCCTACTTCAGTTCTATCTGCCCACAGCAGCCGGGCTGGCAGTCGGGCCCAGGGCCAGGCTAGTACTGTGGAAGGGACCCTCTGTAAGCCATTCCCAGCCCTTCCCGTGCCTCTCAGAACACCGTCTCCTACTCTTGGTACCAAGTTCCCTGGATTAATTAGTGTTCCCAGACCAGAGCTGCAGGAATGCTGCTCTACTTCCACAGCTCCAACTAGGACATTCTCCTATGCCTCACCATTCCCTCCCTCCCCTTGGAAAGACTGAGAAGGGTCCAGGAGGGAGCCAGAGCCCATTGTAAGGCATGATGTCTCAGGAGAAAGGCTGGGGGCTGCCGCCAATCTGCATGCCCTACTTGCCCACCTTCCCAGAAGTGGGGCAGAAGGTGATGCACCATCCACACACTCACTCAGGCCTCCAACATCCTGGGGACTTATAATATCCGTTAACAAGGCTGGTGTCAGGGACTGGCCTAGGGAGCCTTGAAGCATTGCTTGTGTACACACACATGCACAGACACACACACATACACACATGATACCTGAAAAACTCGAGTGGGCCTCTGGTGGAGGACTGGCTAACAAAGTCATGATGCATCCAGTCCATGGAACGCCAGGCAGGCGCTGAAAAGAGTGACGTAGATCTTCACGCACTGACCTCCAATAACATTAACATGACAAAAGCAAGTTGTACCCCAGTATAAAACATACACCCATTTAAAAAAACAATGGATATTTTAGCCGCTGACATATCTCTACAATTGTAGCACTTGATTGAGACACGCACCCAGAAATTGTTGAAAGAGGTTCGGCGGTTAATTACCTTCATTGGCTGAGTAAGAACAGGCCGGAAGGAAACGAATGCACCTTGTTTTACACAGTGCACCAAAAGAACTGATGACATTGTGGGTTATTTTTCTCCTACCCATACTAAATAACACTTTAAAAAAATTAAACATGGTGGCTCATTCATTCTCCAGATGCTAGCAGCAACTGTGCAGCAGTCCTGTAGCTGGAGATAAGGTGCCCACACGTTTCTTCCTGCCTTGGAGCGGTGTTCCTCTCAGGGCACCCTTGGAGATACACCCTTGATGGCTGATGGCTGGCAGGGCACCGTGGCCAGGTAGCTCTTTGCTCCTTTGCAAGACTAGCCTCGGCTCCAGGAAGATTCAGTCATTCATTCAACCATTGTGTCAAGCACTTTCTGTGTGCCTGCCTCCCTGCCTGGATCTTTCTATCACATTTGCATCCTGTGTTCTAAAAGATCGGAGAGGGAACTCTGACTTATCTCTCATAATCCATGCCTTTTACGACTTATCAACCCCCAATGAGTGCCAGGTATTATGCTAGATGCTCCACTTTCCCATCTTGACATGGTTGTGTAACTTCTCTGGGCAGAAGGATGGACAGATATAGGAACATCCAGGGGTGGAGTAGACTAGTCTAATCTGGAAATGCACACGTAACGTATCTATTGTTTTTGCAATAACAACTGCACAAAGTTAGATTCAAGGAAAACTGGGCTGGCAGAAGCCACAGAAGACAGAGCAGAGAGTGTGAGTGTTCACTTGAAAGAATTTAATGTTTGGAGCTCATAGGATGCCATTCAAGCTCATGGACCAGAATGGGGCAAAAAAAAAAAAAAAGTCTCCCAATGGGAAGAAACTGATGGATAAAGAGAGCTGGTACTTCTTTTGATGGAGAATTGATGGGGGAGGAGATGGTGGTGATATGGGAGCCAGTATATATGATACAAGGGGTCTCGGATCCACTCTGGACTGAACAGTGGCTTCTATAGGAATTGGCTCTGGGACATGACTGAGAAAATGCTCCAGGTATTAATGGAGGAAAGCACAGGTATGTGCTGGATTTAGCAAGTCTACCCTGCTTTCCTCTCAGAGGTCACCATCTTCAAAGAATGAGGAGATCGCATTGAGCAGATGGAAAAGCTGAGGCCCAGAGAGGCTGGGTGGGCCAAAGTTGGAGTGTAGGCAGGGGCTGCCTGAAGGAACTACCATGCCCTCTCAGTGCCTCCTGTGATCTTCCTCCGCCACCCCCTGCCCTGACCCTGGTTGCTTCTTTCTCTGCTCCTGAGTTCAGCTATCTGAAAAATGGGTGCAAGGCTATGTGGGCCTTCCCTCTCCCACAGGCAAGGCCTAGAAAGCCCCAGAGAAGGGTGTGAGTGAGGGCACCGGCATTAGGTCTTAGGTCATCATGGCTGTATCTGCATCCCTGCGCTCCTGGCCCAGCTCCAGGGGGTCGAGGGAGAATGGGGCATAGGAAGAGATCTGGGGAAAGGGAAGGGCGGGTCTGGGTTCCAGCTCTGCTGCCAACTTTCCACATGGTGACAGATGTCCCTCACAGGCTGTAGGGACAGGAAATGACAGTCCACAGTGAGAGTCAGGGACTGTCAGGGTGGGGGCGTTCATCCTCCCCGACATGCCCTGCTGGCAAGAGTGAGCACTGTGAGGTCTGGGGCAGAGCTTCGAGGTATGGACGGGAGGGGAGGCTATCTTGGGAAGTGACCTGTGTAAAGGGATAGAAAGGCAGGTAACAGCACACTCAGGGAAGGCTGGAGGGAAAGGAGCATGGCAGAAGGCTGCGGATGAAACTTAAGGTGGCAGTCTACATCTGTGCTATCCAATGCAGTAGCTACTGGCCACAAGTGGCTACCGAGCACTGGAAATATGGCTAGAATAACCAAGGAGCTAAAATTTCAGTTTTAATGTTAATTTATTTAATAATTAAAATTTTTAATTCATTTAAATTTAAAATTAAGTTTTAAATTTAAAACCAATATTTGATTTACTCATTGGAAAACTTTTTAGTATGTTTAGAACAACATGGGTTCTTTTTTGCTTCAAAGTTTATGAAATCTATACATTGATCAAATATTTCTGATGAAAACGTAATGCCTAAATTGAGATGTGCTTGTGTGTAAAATATGCACCAGACTTTGAAGATTTAGTATTTAAAAAAAGAATGTTAAAACTATTGATAATTTTTATATCGGTTACATGTTGAAATAATATGTTGGGTATATTGAGTTAAATAAAATATATCAAAATTGATTTCACTTGTTTCTTTTCACTTTTTTTAAGATAGCTACTAGAAAATTTTAAATTACATACGTGACTTGCATTATATCTCAGCCAGACAGAGCTGAAGGTCTTGAAAGCTGGCCTAAATTCAGCATTAGAATATGCATTATCCATTGTCTAAGGTGTGAGTGGCCCTAGATGTCTTCCTTGCTCTCCAAGAGTGAGTAGGGCCCCTCTGGTGTACTTCCAGAGTACCCCATGTTCATCTCAACATTTTTTAAAAAGCACTATGATACTAAGGCTTTATATTTTATTCGCGATGTCCAGAATCTGTGACCGCTGCGTGTGAGTTTGAGGTTCTGGTTCTAGGCTCTGGTGCCCCCTACCACCGTGAGCTGTCAGCAAGCCCATGCCCAGAGTGTCTTGAATGCAGCCAGGCATGAAAAGCAGGCATCATCTACCTCTCCCACCTCCCTGACTGTCACATAATCGCAACACAGACAGGCCCAGGGCAGTGTCATCATTCCAGGCTTCTGCAGGCTTCCCGTGGCTAGGTGCTGGCAGGAAGCTCCCAAGGGAGCACATTGTGACACATGATGCTGTAAAAGGGATACACAGGCCAGTGAAATACGACCCCTGTTCCTGCCTCTTAATGTCTGGGCTTGAGTCACCAGCATGCAGGGCTACCCATGCATGGAGGCTCCCAGGGCTCCCCAGCCTGCCAGAAACACCCTACCTCAGATTTGCCTGAAGGGAAAGAAGGCTGGGGCCAGTTCTCCCCAGCCCAAGGGAGGGACCAGATCGACTTGCCTGTCCTGTTATATTTCTCTCTGTCCCTAATTTCTCTGCCCTTTTCATGGGGCAGGTTTTCACTTAGTCCTTGAAATCAACTTTGACCTGTTCCTTGTCACAGGGAGAGAATCTAGAGGCCAAAATTCCAGACAACACAGTTTCTAGGGGCTGCAGTGCTAGACTGGAATTGCTGTGTGGCCTTGGGAGAGTCACTTTGCTTCTCTGTGCCTGTTTTTCCCCAGTGGAAGACTCTCCTGGAATCCCCTCTCCTGTCCCACACCTGGTGTCAATCAGACCTTTACGGAGGAAAGAAAGCTGGAGAAGGAGTCCTGGGTGTGCAAGCACACAGAGGTAGACCCGGTCACAGGCCCAGCTCCCAAAAGGAAGTAGCTACCCTATGGAGAGCTACCTTTGCAACCCAGATGTTAAGCGAAGGCTGCAAATAAATATCCTTTCTTCTATTTCTCTTCAGAGACTCCTTTCATGCTCGCTCGCTCTCGCGCTCACTCTCTCTCTCTCTCTCTCTCTCTCTCTCTCTCTCTCTCTCTCTCTCTCTCTCTCTCATTCCTCTTTAGGCACCTTACCTGCCTCTCTATACAGGAACAGGCCCATCTTGTTCATTCAGTCAACAAATATCATTTAGTATCTATTGTGAAAAATGCCTGATCTGATTTCGAAAGCACACTATAATGTGTTATTATTACAATCATCGTCTTCTATGCCAGGTGCTGATGCACTCTTCCCCTGTAGATCATGTGCTTCACTGAGGACTATCACCAACTAAATATTCTCTGCCTGGACCAAACCAGCCCAGGGGATGATATAGATGCTTCCTGCACAGCCTCACAAAGGGGCCAGCCTTTGCCTCCACCTTTCAAAAGTCCCCAATCACTCATGGTGGTTTCTAAATGTATTTCTTTTAATAGTGAAAACCTTTAAACAGACCCTCTAATGTGTAAACCAGCTATTCTTTAGGAGGGGGTTAAGGTTCTGGAATCTTCCTACTCAATAACCCCCTCACCATCCCGCTCTATGGCCGCTCCCTCTATAGAACCATGGGACTCCCTGGAACATAGATTGAAAATTACCGAGGTGAGAAAAGCCCGGGAGTCCTAAGGATTGGGCTAAATAGCACAGGCCATTGTCTTGCTGTGTGACTTCAGGGAAGTTACTACCCTCTCTGGGCATCGGGTCCATTTTGGTTGAATGAAGAGGTTGGGATAGGGGAGGCTAAAAAGGTGACCTCAATCCACAGTGGGGAGAAGGGCAGAGTTACCATTAGTATGGGCGAGACCACTGCCCCGCTTCCTGAAACAGGTGACCTGAGAGCAGCCACGTCCCTTCAGGGGGCAGTCTCCCTGCAGAGTGAGTCACTGCACACGGGAAGGCTTTGAGGTCCTGCTTAGTCACTGAATGCCTCAAAATATATCTCCTCTAGTCTTTCGCCATGTCTAAAATTCCACCATAAGCACTTCATCCCTTTGGATACCCAGTACTTTATGTTCCACTCAGATCTGCGACAATACAGGTAGCTATCTATAAGAGACAAAAGCAGCTCATCGACTAAGACCTTGGTGACAGTGAGCTGGCATCCAGCAGAGATGGGCTCAGGATGACAGTCAAGGGGCTCAGCCCAAGAACCAAAGACCAACTTCACCAATGTCATCATGTTTTTGTAACTGATACGGAGGCAGACGAGCTTGAAATTCTAACCGACCGCAGACCAACCTAGTGCAGCCAAGCTTCCCCTACAAACTCACCAGCCCCATTCCTGCCTCTTAGCCCAGCCACCGTGCTATGCTGGTTCCACTCTACCAACAGCTCCCACCCAAGCACCTATTATTTGCCAGGCACTGTACTCCGTGCCAGGGATTCAGCCATGAGAGAACAGACAAGACCCCAAGCCATCACAGGAGATGCACAATAAACAAGTAAACAACTAAACAGGACCCCCACAGACTGTGCCAGTAGTATGATCTGGTTTATGTTTTAGAGTCACTGACAGCTGAATGGAGCATGGATTTCCTTAGGGGACAAGAACAGAGCCACTTGCCCATAAAGCTAGAAAGGGAATAATAACCACCTAGTCCAATCCCTCATTCGCAGCTGTGGAAACCAGAACCCAGAAGGGGGAAGTGGCAGGAGTGTGGTGTAGTGAAAACAACGAGGCCAACTGGCCTCATCTTAAACCCTAGCCTTGATGTTATCTATTGGGTGCCTCACTGGAGTTACTCAGCCTCTCTGAGCCTCCTCTCTCACATATGGTAGTGTCCCCCACCCATCCCACCTTGTAGGTGCCTATAAGTATGGATGAGATGACTTGTGCAAAAAGCCCAGAGCATAGTAGGTGCTCAGTAAACAAAGCCATTATTATTGCTATTGACATTAGGGTGACCTGCCCAAGGTTACACAGGGAACAAGGGGACAAGTCAGAACAGGACCCCAGGCCTTACAGTAAGTACCCTGTTCACCCCACCAAGATCCAGTCAGCTATTGGCAGAGTTTCCAGGTCAGATGATGGAGGGTGAAAAATATTTATAGGATATAACACAATTGACTAGCATCCGAATAAGTGATTTTTTTTTTTTTTAAAAAAAGAAAAGTGCCTAAGAAGACACACACAAGCCACTACTCTCCATTTCCCAGCATGTTTTTCCCTGAGGTAAGCTCACTGGGAGACACAATAAACTACTGTTTAACAGGAAAAGACCATCCCAGCCCAGGGGAGCCCTCCCGCAAAACCAGAGCCGCCAGCAAGGGAACTGGTTTCTTCAGCAAGAATGCAGGAGGATTGCAGAAGAGTACATCAGCCAAACCAGGCAGGCCCTGCCTGGACAGCCTCGGGGAGAAAAATGGCCAGCAAGGGGCCAGCCTGGGGCAGCGCGCAGGGGAAGGCTTTGGAGCAGCTGATGAGCCTGATCCCTGACATGTCCCTGAGGAGCCATCCAGCTTTGGGCGGGAGGTCACCCAACCACTAGGAGCCTCAGTGTCTCCCCTGCAACCACAGTGCTATGGGTGGGGCTGCAAGAATCCCATGGGACTGCATATTGCAGCGCCCAGGAGCACAGGGGGACTTAAGACTTGTTGGCCTCCCTGTGGACCCAGGGCCCCCCTTTCGAGAGTGAGGGGAGACATGGTTCCTGGAAGGTGAATGCAGGACGAGACCGGGGGCCAATAAGGACGGAGAATCAGTAACTTCTTCACCGCATGGGGCAGGGGTGGTAGCAGCTCCAGAGTCCCTGCTGGGAGGCACGGAGGAAGAAACTCAGATATTGAGAGAGCTCAGAGAGGGTGTGAGGACTCGTACCTGGTTGTGTGTAGGATTGATAAAGGAACACTTTCTAAAGGGGCTTGTATTCTTTTCCTAGGCTTACCACAACAAAGTACCACAAACCAGGTGGCTTGAAACAACAGATATTTATTGTCTTGAAATTCTGGAGGCTACGAGTCTGAGATCCAGGTGTGAGTAGGCCTGTGCTCTGAGGTTAGTTAGAAACCCTCCTTGCCTTTCCTTAGCTTCCAGTGTGGCCAGCAGCCCTTGGAAGTTTCTTGGCATGCCACTGCATCTCTCCAACTCTCTGTCTTCACGTGGCAGTCTTTCTGTGTGTCTTCAGGTCATCTTCCCTTTGTGTCTGTGTCCAGATTCCTCCTTTTATAAGGACACCAGTCATATTGGATCCGGGCCCACCTAAATGACCTCATTTTAACATGTTTAAACTGCAAAAGATTCGATTTCCAAATAAGGTCACATTCTGAGGTACTCAGGGGTAGGACTTCAACGCATCTTGTCTCGAAAAAAGGACACAATTCAACCCATAAAATACTCTTAGGCACACTTTTATATAAGCTTTTAAAAAGTGCTAATTGTTCATATCAAGCAATATTATTTGGGGTAATGGCTTGGAGGAGGGGCAGCTGGCAATTATGGGTGGACTAAAGCCCCTACACGGCCCCCTTTGTTGTTTGTCACTGATTAGGCATCCCCTCCAGCGGAGACAAGTACTCTGACCTCAGAGGGCTGGAATAATTCATCCTGAACAGGAGTTACTGTGTGTCAGGCACTGCACTACTCTTATCAGATGGCCTATCTCATTTCCTCCTCATAATAACCCCACAAGGTAGACATCAAGCCCATTTCCAAGATAGGAAACCAAGAGTGAGACAGGTTAGAGGTCTTGTCCAAAGTCACACAACTTGTCAAGGCGAGAAGCTCGATCCCAATCCAAGTACTCTGATTCCTCAGCCTATGGGTTTTACCACTGAGCTACATTGACTTCGCAAGAGAGAATCACATGGTGCTATGCCTTCTTCCAGCACTTTAATTCCAAGGTCCTATCAGAATCAAATCCAAAGGTAAAACAAAAAAACACCTGAAACAGCAGCCAAACCCTTCCTCACCTCAATAACAAGATTGAAAAGCCGCTCATTGCACTTGAGGATGGGGACAGAGCTAATCACAGGTGAGCTCAATCTAATTAAAGCTGAAGCCTAACACCAATCAACTCAACCTAGGAAGAATCTGATTGGTCTACTACTTACCGTAATACAGAGGAAAGTGTTTAGACTTTCTGTGTAAGACATAAGCATATAAAGCAAAATTATATTTCAGTCCTCATGTTTTTTCTAGGTAGTATTCATAAGAAAAAATATTTTAATACATATAAGGAAGTAGGAAAATATTCAATGGTGCAGTAGAGCCATCTCTGCTCATGAAAGCCAGTTGTGCACACTTTTTGTAACTGTATTCAGATATGTTATTATGTTGATAACCTGAACTCAGTTATGGTGGAAGTATTAACACAATGGAAATTGGCAAGCACTACAAATCAGGGCCACTGCTGCTGCTTCTGCTTTTTTGTTTTCTCCTCCTCCTCCTCCCCCTCCTTCTCCCCCTCTTCTTCTCCAGAGAGCTAGTTGTTAAACATTTATAATATACCAGTGAAAATATGACACACAACCAAGAGAAAAAATAGCCACTAGAAGTAGGTCCACAGATCACCTACTTATCAGAAGAAGCAGAAAAGGACTTTTAAAAAGTATTATGAATATTTTAAAGGCTATACAGGAAAAGATGGGCATAAAGAGGGAAGAAATGGAAGCATTCAGAAGAAAAATAGTAACTCTGATATGAACTAAACAGAGCTAATAGAAAAGAAAAATCCATTATATGAAATAGAGAATTCAGTTATAGACTTAGACAAAAAAAGTGATAAGTGAAACTTGAAGCTAGGTCAATATAATTATCCAAACAAAAGCAGAGAAAGAGAAATGATAGAAAAATAGTGAGTAGAGTGTCAGTAACTTTCGAGATGGAACATATGTAGAGTCTTAAAAGGAAAGGATAAATAATGGAGCAAAAATTTTTTTGAGGAAATAATGACTAAATGATAAGAAATATTAATGTCACAGATCTTTTATCAGTGGACCCTAAACAGAGTGAGTAAATCCAAAATAAAAAACAACAACCTTGACATATCATAGTCAAACTGATAAAACAAAAAATAAAAAGTATGGTTTTGTAATATATCTACAAATTCCTTGATATCTGTCCCTTTAAGAGGTAATGTCAATTTTTCTCCCCTTGAGTGTAAGCTGGACTTAGTGACTCCCTTCTAGTAAAGAATATGGTAGAAGGGATAGTGTATGAATTAAAACTATGGCATTAAGAAATGACTTCCTCTGTGCTCACTCTTGGATCACACACCCCAGGGAAAATAAGATGCTATGTCATGTAGAGACTTAAGCAAACCCATGGAGAGGTCCACATGGTGAGAAACTGGGGCCTCCTGCCAACAACCATTGAGGAACTGATGCCCACTGCCAGCAGCCATGTGAGTGAATGATCTTGAGTGTGTAAGCTTTGATCTTAGTCAAATCTTTAGATGATTATGGTCCATGTAAGTAGAAACTAAAAGAGAGCAGGGGTAGCTATACTTATACCACACAAAATAGACTTTAAACTAAAAATGGTTACAAGAGATAAAGAAGGTCATTACATAATGATAATGGAGTCAATTTATCAAGAATATATAACAATTGTAAAAATACGTGCACCCAACATCAGAGCATCTAAATATATTAAGCAAATAGTAACAGACAACAATACAATAATAGTAGGGAACTTCATTGCCTACTTTCAACAAAGAAACATTGAACTTAAACCATACTTTAGACCAAATGGAGCTAATAGACTTATAAAACACATGCCATCCAACAGAATAATTTTCTCCTCTAGTTCACACAGATCATTCTCCAAAATAGATCATATGATAGGCCACAAAACAAGTCTTAGCATATTTAAGAAGACTGAAATCATCCTAAGTATCTTTTCTGATCACAATAGTATGAAACTAGAAATCAATAACAGGAGGAATGATGGAAAATTTGCAAATATGTAGAACTTAAGCAAAACACTCCAGAATAACCAATGGATCAAAGAAGAAATTTTAAAAATCAAATAATAGGTTGACATAAATGAAAACAGAAATATGACATACCCAAACCATGGAAAGCTGCAAACGCAGTTCTAAGAGTGAAGTTTTACAACAATAAACACCTAAAAAACATTAAAAATCTAAAAATACTAGTCCCAAGTGGCTTCACTGGTGAATTCTATCAAATACATAAAAAAGAAATAATATCAATCTTCCACAAACTCCTTTCAAAACTAATGAAGAAGGTGACACTTCCCTATTCATGTTCTGATACTAGTATAACCTACACAAAACCTCACAAAAATATAATAAAAAGATAAAATTACAGACCAACATTGATGTAAACACCCTTAATAAAATATTGGCAAATAGAATTCAGAGATATATAAAAAAGATAATATAGCATAGTTAAGTATGGTATACTCCCGGAATGCAAGGCTAGTTTCACACTTGAAAATAAATCAACATAATTCACCACACTAACAGAAAAATGAAGAAAAATATATGATCATCTCAATAGATGCAAAAAAAGCATTTGACAAAAACCCAATACCCATTCATGGTATTTAAAAAACAAAACTCAGTAAAATAGAAATAGAAGAGAGTTTTCTAAACATGATAACAGATAGCCATGAAAACCCAACAGTTAACTTCATACTTAATATTGAAATATGAATGCTTTCTTTCTCCCTAAGACCCAGAACAAATGAAGAATGTTCATGTCACTACTTCTGTCCAACACTGGACTGTAGATTTTAGCCATTACAACAAGGTAAGAGAAATAAATACAATTCATAACAATTGAAAAGAAATGAGTGAAATGTTTTTTATTTATAGATGAAATGTTTGTGTATGAATAGAATATAAAGGAACTAAGAATAAAACAATTAGTACTAATAAGTAAATTTATTAAATTGTAAGGTCAATATACAAAATCAATTGTATTTTTACACAAACAATTAGAAAATGAGATAATATTTAATAGCATAAAACTCATGAGCTATATAAGAATAAATTTAATAAAAATGTACAAAGTCTCTACCATGAAAACTATAAACGACACTGAAAGAACTTAAGAAAATTGAGAGATATGCCTGTTTGTGGATTGGAAAACTCAATATTAAGATGGCAATACTCCCCAAATGGATCTATGTATTCAATGCCATAAAATCAAAATCTCAAGGTGTGTGTGTGTGTGTGTGTGTGTGTGTGTGTGTAAATTAACAAGGTGATTCTAAAGATAATGGAACTGTTAATGATCTAGAAGAGCCAAAATAATATTGAAAAAGATGAACACCTATAGTAATAAAGATAGTGTGGTGTTGGGGTAAGAATAGAAAAGTAAATTAATGAAACAAATTAGAGGATCCAGAAATAGATCCACACTTATACAGTCCACTGATTTTGATAAAGGTGGCCAAAGCAATTCAACGGGGGAAAGAAAGTCTTTTCAAAAAGATGATGCTGCAACAACTGAGTAATCATGTGGGGAAAAAAATGAACTTCAACCTCTACTTCGCACTATACATTAAAAATCATTAGAGATGGATAGACTTAAGGAAGTCAAGAAATATAAACTTCTAGCCATAAAATAAATAAGTCATGGGACATAATGTACAGCATAGTGACTATGGTAAATAATGTTGTATTATATATTTGAAAGCTGTTAAGAGAGTAGATCTTAAAAATTTTCATCACAGACAAAAAATCGTAACTTAGTATGGTGATGAATAACTAGACTTATAGTGACGATCATTTTGCAGTGTATACAAATATAGAATCATTATGTTGTATACCTGAAACTAATATAACGTTAAATGTCAATTACACCTCAGTAAAAAAAAGATGGACAGACTTAAAGATAAAGGCTAATTACTATAAAACTTCTGAAAGGAAACATAGAAGAATACCTTTATGTCACAAAATGCAACCATAAAAGAAAATATTGTAGAATTGATTTTTATCAATTAAAATTTAAAACATTAGCTCCTTGAAACACTGTTAACAAAATGAAAAAGCAAACTATAGACTGGGTAAAAATATTCACAACATATGCCTGACAAAGGATGTGTATTCAGAATGTTTAAGGAACTCCCACAAATCAATAATAAAAAGACAAACATCTCAATAAAATTTGAGCAATAGGTGTGAACAGATCCTTCATAAAGAAAACACACAAATGGCTAATAAGCAAATAAACAGGTGATGGCATCCCTAGTCATCAGGGAAGCACCAATTAAAATTAAATTGGGAAACCACTTCACACCCACTGGCTACATTAACAAGACTGAGGATGTCAGGTGTCAGTGAAGATATTGAACAACTGGAACTCTCATACATTGAAGGTGGAAGTAAAAAATGTTGTAATAACTTTGAAAACAGTTTTGGCAGTTTTCTATAAAATTAATTATATTATAAAATTAATTATATTCTTACCTGATGACCCAGTAATTTCACTCCTAGGTATTTACTACCAAGAAATGAAAACACATGTCCACACAAAAAAATAAAAAATAAAAAAGATTTGTTCAAGAATATTCACGGCAGTCTCACACCGGAGTAAAATGGGAAAAATCCATATGTCGTTTTAAGAGAATTAACAAACTATAATGTGCCCAAATAATTAATACCAGTTGGTAATAACAAGGAATGAACTTCTACCACCACAACAGCACAACCTGGAATGAATGTCAGTCTGTATGCTGAGCGAAAGAAGCCAGTCACAACAGACTACATATTATCTGATTCCAGGTATACGCCATTCAGGAATAAGCAAAACTAATCTGTGGTGTTAGAAATCGCAACAGTAGTTGCCTCTTCAGGGTGAGAACTGACTGGGAAGAAGCAGGAGGGAATTTCTGAGATGATGGAAATGTTCATATCTTGACTGGGAGTGTGGTTCTAGGTGTTTTCACTTGTCGAATGTCAGAAAAATTCACATTTAAAATTTGTACATTTCACCATATGCGAATTACACTTCCATCAAATTTTTAAAAAGAAACAGAGGGAAGCACTGAGCAGGAACATGGATGTGCTAGTTCTTTACCTTCCCTTTCACTGGCCTTGGCTTTCTCCACCACTGGGCTCTCCTGGTTCTAGTAGCAACACGAACCAGGCAATATCAGTCTAAGTCCTGATTTCTGCACTTGTCCTTGGGGGATGCTGTTCTGGGCAGCAATTAAGGGAATTTTTTATAGCTCTCTTAATTTGGAGCAGAAGTTTCCACTTGTTTAAAAGTTGCTCACATAAAACTTACCAAACAACTTGAAAGAACTGGTAAAATTCTCAAAAAGCTTAGCCATGTTGTAAGAAAACACATATCTCTGCATGCACATTCACACTGACAGCCTCAAGTTCTGCTTAAAAGATACCAGCAATTATAGAGTCATCAGGAACAGCAGCTCTAGAAGCAACCAATGAAAAGCTAAATGGGTCCAACTTCATAGCTCATGCTGAAATGGATTTATAGCAAAAGAGATGAATGAAGAGAGATCTAAGTATTCAGAACAAGATGAGTTAACTGCTGATGTTACAAGAAAGAGCAGAGGATCGACAAGGAGCACTCCCCATCTGGCCCTTCATCAAGGAGTCAGTATTCAGAAGAAAGTTTTTCACTATCCCCTGGTACTGAAACACACATGAAAACATACACTCTCTACTTCGCTATCGGTTCCTTTCCTCTGCCTCTTCCTTCAGGTAAGATCTTTGTTGCCAATGCAACCAAAAGAACCTGCTACTGAATTTCCAGAACCACAAGAAACAAAGGAATTCTGTCTCTCTTTCAAATTAATTCTGAATTATCTCTCATTTTTAGTATAAGGATCTGCTTTAACTTAAGTGATTATACTTTTGCCCAAATGAAAGCTTTACAGAATAATTATCAAGATAGCATTTTGTACAGTTAATTTAAATGCGAATCTCAAGGAGTAAATTATTTACAGTCTCTTGTACTCTCTAGATAGTATAAATATTGTGTTTAATTTGATTAACAGTCCACTTTATATGACTGGAAGCATCACAGGAGCAATTCTGAAATTGGGCACATTTGAAATGCAATGACATTTGTATATGCCAAGAGTTGTATTATTATAGTTTAAAGACAAATGTAAAGTGTCTTGATCAAGTTTTTATTAAAGCGTCTTGATGTTTACCTGAATAATTTAAATTGAATGTTTAAAACAATAAAATAGGAGAAAGTTTAAATGGTCTATCTTGCTAATTAAAACCCTATTAGACTGTCTGTCTCCTTCTCTTACTGCTACACAGATAATTCCCCATTCTTAACTCCAGGTAGGATCTGAAAGTGGCTAGTATTGTGAAGAATGTGAGTTCATAGCTCAGTCAGTATTTACCAGATGTCTCTTCTCCTCTGGGAGCCTCAGTTTCCATTTAACAGGTCCAGGATTAACACATATCTCTAAGAACAATGGAGATGAACAATGGAAACTGAGTCAAGATAAAACTACTAAGCACACTGGGTTTGGAAAGTCAGTCCCTTGTATTGGTTAGAATGCAGGCTCTGAAACCGGATTGCCTAGGTTTGAACCTGACCTCTGTCTCTAGCTAAGCAGAGAACCTGAGGTACGGTTTTCCCATTTTTCAAATGGGGATAATCATAGTATCCACCTCATGGGTTAACGGAGGTTGAGGAGCTAATTCACATAAAGCTCTTGGTGCGGTGTCTGGCTCACTGTAATTGCTCAGTGTGCATTAGCTGGTTCTTATTTTTTAAGATGGTGACCACTCCTGTAAGCACCGGTCAGTCCTGCATTTACAGCTGTGTGCTGGAAAATCTACAGCCACCCCTAACTCACAGAGTCCAAATCCAAATTCTCCACCTTCTTCCCAACCCACCCCTCCTCCACATCTGACTATTTCTCCCATTGCAACCCTCCCTCCCCTGTCCTCTTTCCATCCCCCAACCCCAAATCAATGCTCTCAATGAGGCTCAAAATCCTGAGACTTCTTCCTCCCTCTCAGAGTCCTCAGGCCCCACCACCTGCAGCCCTGGGCCAGGGTTGCACTGCCTCAGGACTAAGCCTCACTGGCATTCCCCAGCTGCTCTGAACTGTCCACAGTCTGCCCCACACCACAGCCTGAAGTATGATCCCGCAGCATAGCTCCCATAACGCCCTCTCTCCAGCTCAGTCAGCACCCATGACTTCCCATTTCCTATAGAATCAATCTCTAGCACAGTAGCCTGTGCCCTCCCTGACAGATTTCCTCTCCTGCTTTCTCTGCCATTTTATACCCTGGCGAATATGCTGTCTGAGTAGAAAGACCAGGACCTGGCCACACCACCCGAATGCTGACCCTAATCTTTTTTCACACTGTTCTGTATGCCTAGAATGGATCCTCTTCCATATTTGTGGCATTCTTCTTGTTGGTCCTGGGACTACCTCCCAGCTCTCTCTTCAGAGTATAGAAGATCCTCCCCAGTCAGTACCAGGCATGCCGGCCAGTGTGCAGGATGTCTCAGCCCTGGGTCCACCTGCCTTTTTGTGCCCCATAAGCCATAAAGAAGATAGGCTACAAAGTTTGTGAAATCCAGTGTAAAATTATTTGAACAGGACTGCTTTATTCAAATATTATAAAGAACTTCAGGACTGTCAAATCCCAACTGAGGGACATTCTACAAAATACCTGACCTGTCCTCAAAACTATTAAAATCATTAGAAACGAAGAAAGTCTGAGAAAACCGTCACAGCCAAGAGAAGCCTTCGCAGTCCTGACTACTATGTGTAATGTGGTATTCTGGAGGGGATCCTGGATCAGAAAAAGGACATTAGGTTAAACACTAAGGAAATCTGAATGAACTTTAGTTCATAATAATATATCAATATTGGTTCGGTAATTATAGCAAATGCATCATAATAATGTAAGATATTAATAGGGGAAATCGGGTGGAAGGGTAAATGGGATCTCTGCACTGTTAGCAGTTTTTCTGTAAATCTAAACCTGTTCTAAAATAAAAAGGTTATTTTAAAAAATTAACAACAATAAAAATTTTTTTGAGGAGGTGACAGCACAGTAAACTGTCCTAGATAGAGCCAAGATTTGAAGCTGGATCTAAATGACCCCAAGGCTTTTGTGACTAACTGCTTAGGCCTCTTGAACGTCAGGGAGAGAAGGCCCTCCCCTAGGGAAGAAGGGAGATGTGTAGGAGGGTAGAGGATGGGAGGATGAGAGTTGTCATAGTATTTAGTAGAGGCTAAGATTCCAAGCTTGATGACCCAAGTCACATGCTGTATGACCCCTTTTATATGAAGTTCCCAGAATAGGCAAATCCATAGAGACTGAAAGTAGATTCGGGGTTGCCAGGGGGTGGAAGACAGGAGAATGGAGAATGACTGCTTAACGTTATGGGTTTGTTTGTTGTTTGTTTTTGTTTTGATGATGAAATGTCAAATTAGATGGTGGTGATGGTTGCACAACATTGTAAATATACTAGAAAACACTGAATTGTACACTTTAAAGTTAAAATGCTAATTTTTATGTTATGGGAATTTTGTCTCAATTAAAAATAAATGAGTACAAGCTTGTGATCCAGCATGTCTGGATCTGCCATGGCACCATTTACTAGCTGTATGTGGCCTTGGGCAAGTTACCTCTCTGTAGCTCATTCCTTTATCTGGTAAATGGAGGTAATAACGACATTTACCTCATAAGGTGGTTGTCAGCATATAAGAGACCAAGACGGTACTGGGCACTAAGAAAGCGCTCAAAGTTAGCTATAATAATGTTTCAAAGAGATGGTAGAGCTGCAAAGACTTCAACCTAATGTGCCTACCTCCCCAGGGTCCAGGCGCTTAGGATCCATTCTGGACTGGATAGGTCTGGGAGGGGTTGTGAACTCTTCATCAAATCTTCCCACTCAAGATACTGCAAACCCAGTCATCTGAGAGCCCTGGCAATTCGGGGGCGAGGACCTGCTCCTGGGTGGCCCCCAGTTGGAAGCCGAAGGTGCTTCTCTTTTCCAGACACACCGTCTAAGGATGGAGACTGAGACCTCTGCAGAGGAGGCGTGAGCTGCAGCGCGCCGCCTAGTGGCACCTGTGAGTACTAGAGTACCGGCCGCAGAGGGAGGCGCCACGCAGAGGGAGGCGCCTCCCAAAGCCGCCCGCCGCCACCTCGCAGGGAATCCTTAAAATCTTCATTACTATAAAGTAGATAGCTTGTATTCAGGGATTTCTGTATCTTCTTTTTAATTCTACGAGCTAGTGATTGTTCCCATTTTACGATTGAGAAAACGGATGCTTGTAAAGGCTCAGCAGCCAGCCTACGGTCTCCCAGCAGGTAAGAGAAGCCCTAGTCATCCATCAACTCTGGATTCCAGAACTCTGTCTCCGACAAACTCTTTTGTTTTGGGGAAATGAGGGAGCCTATGGAAGCATTTGCAGTTCCCACTAAGGGTCAAAACTGGTTCTGGTACTGATTACAAAGCAGCTACATTGCACAAAGTCTATACCACTCCAGCCTCAGGTCCCCCAATTGCCCAGGAAACTGAGGGGAGGTGAGAGGCTCCTTGTGGGCTCATTTGTCAAGGCTGCCCCTTGACAGTTACCCCTTCTCTCTCCAGCCTCACTGATGTATCCATTCAACCAACCCTGTGTATTCGTTCAACCAATGCCGATGTATGTACTATGTGCACCTGTCTTAGGTGCTGGTTATACAATGGCGAACAAGAAAGGGAGACCTCTGCCTCCAAGCCGTTCACTTACTTGTTATCTTTTTTAACACACAGCAAGACTCCTTTGCTGTGAGTCTGATGACACTGGTTTGGGAACACCCAGCTATTCCAATGTGTCATCTCAGTGGTGAGGCTGACCCATTCTTCACACATCCCTGGGAAAGATGTGGGCTCAGGGCAACCTGACTCCCTCTGAAGCCCTTTCCCTGGACCCAGGAAATGCCCAGCCTGGGGAGCAACCATATCTGCAGTGGGTTTCTTAGTCACAGGTGGTTATGGAAGGGGCATTCTCCTATTGAATGGCATGGGAAGGGGTGTAGGAAAGTTATGGAAGGATCCTCAATATGGTAAGGCTCCACCCCAGTGCCTTAGAGGGAAAGCAGGGTCTAGGGCATCCTGTGGGTATATTTCAAGAATTAAAAGAGTTTTTAGGCTGAGGAGGGAAGTGGGGCAGGGACCTGCAGGAGATGGGGAAATAACCACTTTCCCTTGGCTTGCCACCCCCCAGTCCTCCATCTCTCCAGCCAGAAATTAAACAAAGTCACGAAATCTCACACTTACACTGGAAGGGCCAGCCTGGTGCAATTATTTTGTGAACAGGGCTGGAACTTTTTTGAAGAATCTCCAATATCTCACTGACCTAGAGCGAGAGAAAGTGTGTGTGTGTGTGTGTGTGTGTGTGTGTGTGTGTGTGTGTGTGTGAGAGAGAGAGAGAGAGAGAGCGAGAGCAGGAGAGAGAGAGCGCGCACTATGCAGGCTAGGTCCCTGCAAGCTGTGTCTTTGCTGAGGTCCTGGCTGAGTTACTCAGCATAGTGTCCTTGACCATGTGCTTATATATTCAGGAGATGACAAGCAGATATGGGTCTTGGTACCTGTGTCCCTATATGTGTTTCCTAGTGGTAGTTAAGTCTCTAAATATTTGTCTGTGATAAGGTGTATGTGTGTACCTTTTTGATTCCTGGGTTTTAGGTATGTGGTCATCTCTGCAGTTAGGTACCTATTTGTACATTGTTGTTTCTAGGAGGGTCATTTTATGTGTCTTTGTTGTACGTTTACCTGCATGCACCTTTATAGTGTTCCCTGTAAGTGTGTCTAGGGGTGTCTGGGGTGTATGTATAGGTGCTTTTAGCTATGTGAATGGGTGGAGCCGGCTGGGTATAATGAGCTATTGGCTCTCTCATCTACTGTCTTCCCTGGGCTGTCCTGGGCCACGCTAAAAATAACCCACCTACCTTTGCCCAGAGGGACCTTTCTCAGTTGGCTAAAGTTCTTTTCCATATCCACCTTCCTGACCTTGGGTGCCCAGCCTGAAGAGGGCTGTAGAGGTAGACCGATTACACATACTCTCCCCTAGATGCTCCAGACCCCAACCTGTGGGGAGCGTGTGTGGAGTGGGGTACTTGGCAGTCCTGCCTTTATCTTTCCTTTGGGGAAACAGTTGGGGCAAGTTCTTGTTGCTTCTCTTTCTGCGTGGAGGTCTCCTACCAGCCTGCAGGTCTAGCCCTAAGTCCTTTCTCTCCCAATCTAGGAAGCACCCCTGGGAACACTTGGCCCTATTCTAGCTTACTCTCTGGCTCCTGGCCTGGCTGGACCACTCTCTGACTTCCTTCACCCCTTCCAGAAGCAGCCTGCTACATCTGTATTTGAGGAGTGATTCTAGATTCCAGCTCCAGAAAAATCCCAAGTAGCGTACTGATCAGGGCTAGGTGGAAGAGACATTCCTACTGGCTGCCAGCCCCTTTTCATAGTCCAATCCAGCCTCACAGGAAATATGAGAGTGAAGTTCTCTTTCTAATTCAGGGGCAAGGAGGATTTCTTTTTAATCCCATCTCTCTTGTCCCTTTCACTCACTCACTCACTCAAAGCTACGTGATGCAAATAAACTTTACATCTCTGTGCCTCAGTTCCTTCATCTGTAGGTTGAGGAGACAAATGGTACTTACTTCAGAGAGTTATTGTGAGGATTCACTGTCACTGCATTTAAAGTGCTTAACATTGTGTCTGGCACATAGATATCTCTGTTAATGTTAGTTGATCCACCCTTTCTGACGTCTTTGGGTTTTAATCTCAAGACACGCATCCCCAAGCTCCACCTGGCCCCACATGCCCCCTTGCCCACCCTTAGGTGGCCAGAACTTTCCCCCAGGAATCAGACTGGCTGAGAAGGGAGATCTTGGAAGGAGAGTATACTGACATTCGTGCTGTGGTTTATTTGTGTGTGTGTGTATTTCCATTCAATTCTACATCCCTTTATAAAATAGCTATTATCATTCTCGATTTTACAGACAATCATGAAGGGAACATCAAAATGGTTAAAGAACTTGTTCAAGGTCACACAGAAGGTAAGGGACAGAGCCCAAATTCACATTGAGCCAAAAATGGCTGCCCCACTGTCACTTGGGGACTGGGTTTTTAACATCCCTAGGAGCTGAGTGCTGCGGAAGGTTTAGAGGGTATGGTAAACAGTTCTGTCCAAGGTCATACGGATATGTAGGTCCAACCAGGATAATCCAAATCTGTGCCCAAGTTCACATAGCTGTAAGCCAGCCACAGCTTAACCAGGACTTGAGTGTTAGATTTTCTCATGTAGGGAGCCTTTTTGAAAAGACCACCACTTGTGGAAGGCATAGAACTTAATACCAGGGGACAAAAAGTGAGAGTCCGGAGTTCAGAGAAGAAAGCTGACACAGCCAAGCCAAAAGAAAGAGTAAAGATACGTTTCATTAGTTTTTGGAAAAGAAAATTGAGCAGACTCCGCTTCCAGCTATAATCCAGCGGCCAGGTTTTCCAACGCGCCGGACACAGCGTCTCGCGAGGTCCCCCCTGAAGGGCCCCAGTATTGCCGAGGCCGCGCCCAGGTGGCCGTGGGTCCCTCCCCACACCCCCCTTCCCCCCGCCCTAGCGGCAAAGCCCCCCGCAGGCTCCGCCCTCGGCCGCCCAGGCCCCGCCCCGCGGCGCGCAATGCTCCTCCTCTCCCGGACTCAGTACAGCGATCGAACGGCAGCGCTTGGCATTGTGGCAGGGGACCCGCGAGGGCGCCGGAGCCGCTGGCAGCAGCGGCGGGCGCAGAGTCGCGCGCTGGGGCTCGGACGGCTCCTCGCGGGCCGCTGCGAGCGCCGCTGAGCGCACTCACCTTCGGTCGCGCAACTTCGGAGCCAGGGCTCAGGAGTCCGGGGAGCGCTCGGAGCTCCGGAGCCTGAGAAGCGCAGAGAGGGGCGCGCCCGAGCCTGGCTCGAGAGCGGACGCCCGGCACCCATCGCGCTCCAGGCGCCGAGCGGCCCTCTGTGCAGCGTGGCTGCCGCTGCTCCCACGGAGGGCACGGGCGGCGGCCGGGCGCCGGGGAGGACGGCGAGGAGGCGGCGGCGGCGGCGGAGACGGCGGCGGCGAGGCTGGGGCCAGGGAGAGAGCCCCGGGGGAGAGGCGCCCGAGCCGGGCCACGGGAGTATGTGGGCCCGGAGCGGAGCGCGGGGCGCGCTGCTGCTGGCGCTACTGCTCTGCTGGGACCCGAGGCTGAGTCTAGCAGGTAAGGAGCGATTGGGCATGGGGTCGGGGAGCGAAGGGACAGACCGTTGCTTCTCACTCTGGCCCGAAGTTGAGGTGGTCTGTCGCCGCGTCGGTGCGCGCAGGGGAAGCAGCATGGGCACCCAAGTTAGAAGGTAGATTTCTCCGCCCCACCAAAGTGGGGAGATGGCTCAGCCACCTTGCTGGGGCGCAGGCCAGGGGTTTCAAAGTAAAGCGAAAGCCTCCTGCTCGCACCTGAAAGGGATCGCTTCTTTTCGTTGGGACCGGTGTCCCAGTCGGGGTCTGCGCTTCCCCGAGGACCCGCCTCCAAGGGACCCCTGGCTCCACTGCGCACAAGGCAGCGGCGGCGCCGCCTCAGGAAAACTCTCCCGCTAGGTGTGCGCTCGCTTGCGGTTCGTCGGCAACTTCCTAGTCCGGATCCCAGCTCGCCCAGGCGAGAGAAAGGGAGAGAGACCTGCGGGGCGCGGGAAGCGCGGGTCCGCTGCGCCAGCCGAGGAGGCCGGCTGGAAGGGCTTTGGGTATTGAAGTGGGTAGGGCTGAATTCTGCACGTACAGCTTACCCCGAGGTCGTGGGACCCACATGTCTGGAAGGACATTTTTCTGGGTGTTGGTGTTGTTAGGGGGCGGGGTAGTACGTAATGATCCCGCCGAGTTTCCTTTTAAATGGGTCACTGACGTTTTCTCCGTCCGGGGGGCAGACAAGGTGCGCTCGCCTCGATGCAGCTCCTACTCTAGACCCAGCAAGATGCCTTTAGGGGGTTGGTAGGCTCCTAAAATACAGTTCCTATATCCCTCTCTCCCTCCATGGATTTGTACACGTCTCGCTAGTCTGGAGCTGGGCCCCGCGGCGCTGCGTCTTCTCCGCGAGCCGGCGGCCGCACGGGAACGAACCTCTCCATGGTGCCGGAACCGAAGCAGGTGGCTGGCCGCGGCCCCTGGTGCCTGGGCTCCCAGGGCGGGGTGGGGCGGGGGAGCACCCTGCACCGAGTCCTCTGACCTAAAGCTGAGACTGGGGCAGGAAAACTGGTGCAGAAAGTGGACGAGATGACGCAGTCCTCCCCTCTCCACCTTCCGCTGCGATGTTGACATCCGCCCCCCCCCCGACCAATAGACAAAGATTCCCCACTCTGGAATTAATGATTCCCACGGCCCAGGAGTGAGGGCTTGGTTTTAGCACCCCCCCCCCACCCCGCCGCCTTTTTTCTGTTGTTCAGCTCTGCGCTGTAGAGTTACGACACAATCATTTGATCCAAGTTAATTATGATTTGGGAAGACTCCGGTATTTAAAGCAGTGTTTTGAAGTTGGAAGGTAATGATGGGGGTGGGACAGGCTGCTGAATGACCAACTTTGTTATAAAGAGTGCAGTGGGATGTGGGAGGTGCTGAGCTGGGCTGTCGGTTTCTGGTTTGAGGGTGTTTGAGGGAAGGTGATTGAAGGGTAGGGTGAAGTTTCTGTAAATGGCACATGGGCAGAGTTGGGTCTTGGGAAGCTGTTTTTGTAGCAGCAGGGCAATGGGAGCAGGAATAAATACTGAAGTTACTGGGGGTGGGGGTCTAGGAGGCAGGAGAAAGACAAGGCTGGTTGGCCTAGAGTTCTCTGGAGCTGCAGAGTAAGCTCAGCTGGGGAGACTGGGGGTGGCCTGCCTTTCCTGCTTAACAAAGCTTCCAGCCCCCACCTTCCCTAGAAGAAACCCCAGGCCCAGGGCTTTGATGGATTTGGGCACGAACAGTGCCCAGCCTGAAATGGCCTCTAATACTCGGCTTTGATTTCTCACTAGCGAGCAGAATTGGTGTTGGAATTGTGCTCATTACTTAGCGCAGCAGGGGCTGCCAGCCCACCAGCCTGGAGAGGGGCCAAAACTGGTGGGGTTGGCCTGCAGCCCTCCCTTTGCCCAGAATGTGCGGCCCTTTGAAACCTGCCTTCAGGAAGGAGAAGATGCTCCTTCCTCCTCTGCAACTCCAGAGGCACAAGCATCTTTTAAAATGTTCCTTGCGTCTTCCCAATGGATCCTTCCCAAGTCCCATTTCAATGATGGGGAAAACCAAGGCCAGAGTGTTGGCTTTCCTCAAATCTTGCCTTTGCTTGCCCACAGATCACAGACTTGTATGCAGGGCTCTTGTCCAATTGCCAGGTTGATTCAGGCCACATTGGACTCCTCCTCCTTGTGGCCCCATCCATCCACCCCTCTACCATGAGCCTGAGATCAAACTGAGGCAGAGAAGGCTGCCCCTACAACGGGAGCTCTTTGTTGGTCCAACCTCCTTTCAAGTGGCAGGTACCTCTCTCCTTCCTCCCGCCCCATCCCTAATGAATATGAGTTGTTTTTTGTTTTAAGGCACGAAGTTTGATGGAGAAATCAAATCTGGAACTATGAAACCCCAGACCCTTAAAAGGAGATGTCAGCAAGCGACTGACCAGGAGAGGCCACTTCAAAAGCAGGGTTGGCCCTAGGAGCCTCCTCCCACCCCACCCCTCAGCCTTTCCTGGCGCTTTTAACGAGCCTTTCCCGGCCTCTGGCTGGGATGGTTGAGGTGTCATGATAACACTTCTTTTTAGCTGCAATTACAATCTGTTTTCCTAGTGTCTCTGCTGTGTGTGTGTGTGTGTGTGTGTGTGTGTGTGTGTGTGTGTGTGTGGTGGTCGTCCTTGGCTCCCTCTGCATCATAACAAACACCCATCTCACTTAAATGGAAAATCAAGTGTCTTAATGGGTCTCTCATTAAAGTGAAAGTACCACTGCAGGGGAGGAATTTCGGAAGCAATCTCTCCTCCCTCCTCCCCCACCCCCAAACTGGGAATTCTGTAGGACAAAACAATTCCCCTTTTTCCAATCCACTTATTTAACTACCGAAGCTTTGGAACAGGCCTTGACTTGCCCAGACTTACACTGGGGCTCGGGGAAAGAGCTGGTATTGGAACTCAGGCCTCACAAACCTGTCTAGTTCTTCTGGCTCCTTCATTTCACCTGGCCTGCAGACCCGCCATCAGGCCCTGACACTGAGATTCTGAAATCCAGGGACTAAGGCAGATAGCTAAAGAGAAGGTTGGTTTGGTAGCTGCATTAGACTAACATAGCAGGATTCAGGGAAGAGAGGAGTTGGGAGCATGGACCCAGGAGAGGTGGAACAGGGTAGGGTCAAAGGTCAGAGGTAAGGCCCTGAGTCTTGGTAAATGCCTGAAGAAAGGTAGCTTTACCCTAGTCCCCTAATACTTATCTTCTCAGCAACTGCCCTGACCTGCCCCATGTGAGATATATCACAAACCAAGCTCCCTTGGACCCATCTTCCTCCCCACCCACCTTTGCTATTGAGTTTTTCTTGGGCTGGTGATACTTTGACCTTCCTGGCTGTTAGGCCTACAATGAGGTCTGCCACCGCCCCCCACCTCTCCACCCCCTCAGCCCCTGCCCCTCCATTCTAAATGCTTAGAGAGCAAGGTTGGTGCTTCTTAATGGCCTGGAGCCTCCCCTAGAAGCCGCTCTCTAAACATATGGTCTTTTGAACCTCAGCACTGGCGTTGGGATGGCAAGAAGATACCTTGGAGCCCACCAAGGGCTGTAGGAATGGGAGGGTAGGAGGGGGTCATAGTTTGGGACTTGGAGTTTGCCTGTTGGGGATGGTCTGAGGAGTGAAGAGAAACTGCTGCCTATGCAAAATGGCCCCCAGAGGGGAGAGAAGAAGCAGGGGCTAGCACTTCTTCTGGCCACTGCTCCCTCCTGCTCCTCCTCCTCAGTTTCCTAAACAGCTTCCACAAAGTGAGTCATTAAAGCTGGGAAGGCAAAATGAAACCAAACAAGTGCACTCTATGCGCTTCTGTTTTTTGTTTTTCTAAAGGAAAATTTTAAAAAATAATGATAATTAGAATAATACAATGAAGGGCAGTTCCAGGAGGCTGGAGGGAATATGCACTTCACCTTTTTGATCTTCTTGTGAAGTTGGGGCTGGGGTACACCTCCTGCCCCTTTAGGGCCCTCACTCAGCCAGGTGCCTTGGGAAACTTTGGACTTTCTCCCTGACCAGTACATTTCAGTGAGCCTGAGTGCAGCCATTTGAGACTCTATGGGCTTCTTAAGAGAAGTTTGACATCCCAGAACTGGCCTGGCTGGCTCCTCATTGGCAGTTGGGTAGTAGGCTGGATTTGAACTCTGGCCCAGCACCACCCCAGACACTGTGCCTCCACAGGGCAGGGGCAGTGAGGTCAAGCCACAGGTCCTCCATGGTGCCCCTTTCTCTCTGATCCTCTGCTTCGGAGACGCTAATGGCAGGGGAAACATTTGCTGAAATACTGGCATACATCGTCAGGCCTTCCAGCTCCCCCCTACCTCTTTTGCTTCCTCTTCTTTCTCCAAAAGCACCAGGTAGCTGGAACCTACCGAATTTACTCTTGTCAACAACCAGTAGACCTAATTAGCATCTCCAGCAGCCTGTGGGGTTCATTCACTGCCACCGCACTGTCCAAGCACCTCAGCAGGCCAGCTCCTTCTCCCCTTTCTCTCCAGCACGCCCCTCATCCTCCTTCCCTCTCCTCTGCTGAGCTAAATCTGTCTACAGAAGCCCTGGGAGCGCTAAGGCCACCAAATGAGCGAGCACTCTGAGCCTCCCTCCTTCTCACCTCCCAGAACAGGCTGCCCCAGCGCCTCACAACTTCCTTGCCCCTGCAAGGCTCATTTCTCAGAGAAAGGGGGGGCTGTGGATGTAAGAGTGTGTATTAAGGGTGTGTGGGGGAGGTGAGAATATGTATTAAAGAGGTGGGTGGAGGTGGGATGTGCAGTTGGAGGTGAGGCTAAGTGTGGTGTCGTGTGGGGTATTCGGGTATGTGGAGGTGATGTGTGAGGAGGAATGGATGTGTGTTTTGAGAAGGCTGTATCTTTTGTATACAGGATGTGATGTAGATGGCTATGTGTGTGTTTGGGTGTGTGTGTGGGTGCAGTGTGCATATGGGCATGGCTGTGGTGTGTTTGTGTATAAATAGAAATAGGTATGTATAGTGTGGGGACGGTGAGTCACCAGCAAGCACGGGAAGCTCCATCCATTGTTTTCTGTTGTTGGGGATGCCTCTTCCAGATGGGACCCAGGCCATTTGCCCTTCAGCGTTAAGGAGACCTTGTTTTGCCCTGCACCGAGGGCTGTGAGAAGGATTTGGTCCCAGTGTCAGATTCTAGAGTTGGAAAGGCAGAGGTTAGCTTTCTCTGTTGAGGACAGATGAGACAGGCCTGCCTGAGGAAGTGTCCTACTGCTCCACAGGGCAGAAGAGTGGTCGTGGATAGGCCCTAAGGCCAGCCCAAGAGCTTAGGGACTGCCCCGATGAGGACAGAGGTCTGAGTCCTGGGATCTGCTGCAGTCAGCTGCCAGCTTACCCAGCGCAGTGGCAGGGCCTCAAACATTAGCCCTCACAGAGAAGCAAGGTCTCCTCTAGAATTTGCTGAGAAGAGGCAGGCAGAGCTTGGGTGAGTGGCATCCCTGATGGAAAGCAGCCCCGGCAGGCATGACTGGGCTGGGACTCACCGTGGAAGCAATGACAGATGACATATGCACACACAGACACACACAGGAGCCCTGGACTTCACTGTCCTTACCACTCCTCAGTCACAAAGGCTCCTCTTCTTTCCATTTCTGCCCATGCTGTGGACTGCCATCTTTAATTCTAAGATGTGCCATTGTGGAGTAGAGCGACCGAGGAAACCACAGCTCCACCAATGTACATATTGCTTTAGTTTCTAAAACCCTCATATAGGTGAGACTTCACTTGGTCCTTGTAAAAACCCCACAGGGAGGTGGGTGCCCACTTAGGAAGCTGATCTGGGACCTGAGTCAGAGCCAAAGCAGCTTTGACCCCAGCCCTCAAGGGAAGTCACTGTCTTTGTGGGATGCTGATGTCCATTCTAAAAGTGGTAAATGATGTCCAGAGTGTCTTGGGTGCCAAGTGAGGGCAATACAGGAAAGAACACAGCAGAGAATGAATATTCCAAGCCTTGGGGCTTCCTGGAGTGGGTGATAAGAGCCAGACCTTGTCTCTTTCCTTTTCAGGTCTTTCTAAGAGCATGTCCTGGAGAAAAACTGGAGTGGGGGCTGGCTACCTGGGGCATCTGGGCAGAGGTGCCTAGCCCCAGAACTCCCCCACTGTCAGGAATTGGCTATGTCAGCATCTGCTTGGCTGCCATCTTGGTCGGGTGCCAACCTTTGGTGAGCCAACTCCTGACTGTATTTCTACTCTTGGGCCTTGCAGGCCCAACTGAAGGGGTGCACCATGGGGAGCTGCCCCTCTCAGCTACCTCTGACTACAAGGAAGAGGTTTGAGGGGAGAAGATTTCTTATTCTTTGATTCTTTCTCTGTGGCTCTTGAAGATGAAATGAACCCAGAAAATACTTTTTAAGCACTAGTAGGGATTATTTTAGGGGTGGGGGCATGGGGAGGTATATTTCTCTGCCTTTTGCCGTGCCCTGATCAGAGAATGCAGAGTGGATAAGAAGGGAAGGACAGAGTCCATGGCCCTGGAGCCAGTCAGAGAGGGAAGGCTCATTTGTCATCACCATCTCTAGGACCCCAGCCTCTCCATATACCCCTCCTTACAGAAGCTCCTCCCTAGGCCCTAAGTTACAGATGAAGAGGGTGTATAGAATTTCGAGGGGGTTAGCATAGCCTCCCAGGATTGGCACTTACTAACTCTGTGGCCTTGGGCAGCTCACCTAACTGCACTGTACCTCAGTTTTCTCAGCTGTAAATGAGGATAATAATATTGTCCTCACAGGGTTGTTTTGAGGATCACATGACCTAATGTACAATAAAGCACTTAGTGTGGTGCCTGCCCCAGTAGAGCTCAGGAAACACTGAGACACAGCCCCCTCCGGAGAGAGCCCTGCAGTGTCTGAGACATCTTCCTCCAGGGGAGCAGGATGGGGGAGAAAGCAGGGAGGCTAAGGGCCCAGAGGCCCAGTAGCTTCTGACCTGGGAATGCAGAGACTTTGGTTCTTGCCTTTCTTCTGCCATGTGACCTTGGGCAAGTTCCTTTTCCTCTGTGGTCCTGGTTGGTCTCCCCATCTGTAAATTTGGGGTTGGGAAAAGTGAAAGAATGATCTCAAGGGCTGTAGGGGAATTTTGCTCTTGTTCTATCTGAAGACCTTCAGCAGCCAGTAAGAGAAGAGGTAGCTGAGGCCCAGGCTGCTTGTATTTAGAGTCAATATATCGACTACAGTGCCCTTGTGAGTGTTATGCAGCCCTGGGTGTCTCTCTCTCTCTCTAAAGCCATAAATCACCCTCTGGGACCTCGGTTCCTTTTTCCATAAGCATCTCCTGCCTCGGAATCCGAGAACCCCAGACACCAAGTAGGGTCCAGGAGGCAGAGAAGGACCCCATCGGCAGAGGCAGTCTGGGCATGAGAAAAGAGGCACTTGCCCCCAACCCTGCCATCTTCACGAGGCTTAAGGGGGCCCCTTGGAGGGTGCAGCAGGAACAGACTGCCCAAACCTGGCCACCCCATTTCGTGTTTCATTTCTCAGGGTGGCTGGTTTGGGGGTGCAAAAAATATGATGGTGCAACAGAGAGGAGCCATTCAAGGACTAGCCTAGATGTGTATGTGCTGGGCGGGATTTGGCAGGGTGCTTAGAGGGCAGGCTGAGCAGTGAGACTAATTGGGTTCAGATCCTGACTGTACAATCATCTGGCTGTGTATCCAAAGCAAGTTGCCCCTCTGAGCTTTGGTTTCTTTATTTGTAAAATGGGGGTAGTAACAGCACCAACCTCATCAGATTGTTTCGTGCATGAATGAGATCATGCATATAAGTGCTTCACACATTCTAAGAGCTCAATAACTTTCACTGTGATCCTCATGATCATTATCATTGGTGCTAAGTACTGGGTGACGTGACAGGAAATGCTTAAGCTGTTGAGAGAAGGCTCCTGTGGGTGGCTGGTCAGGGAAGGCTTCCTGGAGGAGGGAAGGGTGGCATTTGCCTTTTGAAGGATGAGCAGAATTTGAGTAAACAGAGAGGGTGTTCCTGTCAGGGGATGTGTGTGTGAAGGTGTGAGATGGAAACATCTGGCACATCCTCCCAGGAAACAAATTCCAAATTCAGCCATTGGCTCTTATCTGATCATTTGGTAAAACAAGACTTCTGGGGCTAGAGGTTCCTTGTTAGTACTGTGGAAAGAGACAAGGCTTTGGAATGAAAAGGTTTTGACTCTCACTGCGTGCCTAGGCTAGGAGACTCAACCTCTCTGAACTTTGGCGTCACCGTCTCTGGTGGGGACGACTCTGCTGCCTTCACCTGAGAGTGATGTGCTATGACGCAGCACATGCAGCCCTGGCACAGAGTAGGTTCCGTTGATTTCCATTGCCCTCTCTCATTCCTACCTCTCCCCTACGCACGATCTGGCCGACCCCTGGGCAGAGGTGGGCTCTGCTTCTCTGTACATCTCTAGGCGGGAGAGCAAGGGGACAGAGTTCCAGGTGGCGTGTTCCAGGTTGAGTGGAGAGCCAAGGAGAGGGACAGGAAGAGGGAGGCTGCTTTTTCTGGTCTCTGGTGCCCACCTGGGCCTGGTAGATACCAGGAGGCAGCCTCAAGGTCTAAGAGGACCATCTTCTGCTGAGATCACGTAGGAGCCTGCAACCCCTAGAGACCCTGAGGGTGTCTGGAGGTATTACTGGCCAGGAGACAGAGCTGAAGGAAAGCAGCTCTGTAATGTGATCAGAGGTGCCTGCCTGCCTAGCCTTGGGCTTGAGCACCCATAGAGGATGCAGAGCTTACAAGAAGTAGAGTCAGAAATCCAGGAAAGTTGTTCCTGGCCCCCCCCATTCCACCATTGTGATTCTCTGACGCAGCAGGACAGAGTGAGACTCAGAGACAGAGTGAACAGTGACTGGGGTGGAGTGAGGCACGTCTTGTGGGGCAGCTTTTACCCTTCGATTTACTTGTCACCAGGCCAGGGCCCTGGGGTGGGAAGGCAGGGTCAGTGGGTGGAAGCAGGATGGGGTTGAAACAACTAGGTGATGGGCAAGCAGCTGTGACACTAGGTGACTTAGGAAACTGGGTACGATTTGCCTGATTTTGCTCACTTGCATGTTGCTGGTGCCCAACACAGCTCCTGGCACACAGAAAGTGCTCCATAAACACTGCATAATGGACATAATGGACGAATGAAGAACTCGTGGTGCGACTTACTCACCCAAGAGGTTGCTGTGATTCAGTCCCTACTGGGTTGGACTTGCTACTGTGGAAGAGTAACCAAAGAATTAGAAGATTCTCACTGCTTTGTTTACAGCCTCCATTCCTCTTTGCCTTCCTCTCTCCCTTCATTCTCTCCTGCTTTCTGTCTTCAAGCGTTTACTATGTATCAGGCATGATGGAAGTCAGAGCCAAGTCTTCAGTGGTCAGAGCCCCTAGGTAGGAAAGAATTTATTCACTAAGTCCAGTGGATCCACAACGAATTAATCAAGTACTACAGTCAAACGCCTTTGGCTCTTTGTGTGGAGAAAGCAGACTGGCAGACATGTGTTGGGCTGGGAAACTCTATACTTACCTGCAAGGTGCCTTCACAAGGCACGGCTGGTCCATGCTCTTTTAACATGTTTGTTTCCTGCTTGTATTCCCAAGCCCACTGATTCGTCCTCTCCCCTTTGCCTTTTGTGGCTCAGGAGAATGCCTGTTGCATGGACATTGGCCCTGAGGTCTCGGAGCAGGTATGGCCTGAGAATATATTTGAAGGCCCGTAGGCAGCATCTGACCACAGGCCTTCAGCCCTCCAGAGCAACTGCCACCGGTTTCTTGGCATGAGCTGGGCTTGGTCTAGGGGAGCAGATTTATTGCAGGGTCTGGCTGAGCCAGGTTCTACCTGGCACTGCATCTAGTACTAACATTCAGGGAGCATCCCTGGGAGATTAACTCCCCCAGGCCTTTGGCTGAGACAGTGGCAGGCCTGGCCCAGCTACCACTCTCACAGCTGGGCATCTGAAGTCCTTGCCAGGATCCCCTACCACAGGCTGATCTGAAATTCCTGCCTGGCAGCCCAAGACAGCTAGTGCTGCTAGGTGTAGTGATTCCTGCTGCAAATCTGATCTGGCCGCACATTTTCTCTCTGGCGTACTCTACTTATGTACACACAGAGAGAGGAGACAACAAAAAGAGCCCTGAGCTGAGATTGAGAAGCCTGAATTCTAACCTACCCATGCAGCTAATCTGTTGTGCCACTGAATTAGTCCCTTTCTCGCTCGCTCTCGGTGTACCCTCATCTGTCCAAATGAAGAGAGTCTACCCTGGAATCAGAAAACTGAGTTAGGTCCTGGATCTGTCACTAACTGCATCGCCATGCTATAAAATAGGGGCCCTTATTGATTAATGGAGAGATCAAAGCAAAGGGGTGTCAAACAAAATGGGGCATCGTCAATAAAGGTCAGTTTCCTTTTCTTTTTATCCGGGAGGAAATCAATCCACAAATCACTGGTTATACCTTCTTTCTTTCCACTAGTCCCCTCAACATGGGTGTGTTAGAAACATAAGGTTCAGGATGGCCCACAAAGTGACCTGGTGATTTGTCTGGGGGTCATAGTGAGGCCAAAGCCTGCATTTGCATTGGGAAAGAGCACTGGTCTAGGAGTGTCCGGAAGCTTCAGCTATAAGACCAACTCTGTGTGATGAACAAATCACTCACCTTCTTTGAGCCTCAGTTTACCCATCAGCAAAAAATTTTTTAAAAAAGCTGAATGCTAGGCAGGGCTAAGGGAGAAAACACCCTAAGAGGTGCTTTGGAAACTGTTTTTCTGAGGTGCAATCTGAGGTGAAAGGCCTGCAGATCAGGCTGTTACCTCAGAGCCTGCAGTACGTCCTGAGAGCTGTTTGCTGTGGGGTGGGGAGGAAAGTGCCCACGTTTCCGTATTCCTGACTAGAACCTCCTGCTGGTGGGTGGGCCCTGGCACCTCCCCATGGCCTGGCTGGCCATGGCTATTGAGCTAGATGACAAGAGTTTGGGTCACTTCCCATCCCTCTCTGTGCTCCACGCCCCAGAGCAGAGGAGGCTGGGGTGCCATGTCAGTGAAGGTTAGTGTCAGTGCTGGGTTTGATGTGTCCAAGCCAGCACACCATCTGCCATGCCCACCAGAAGTTACATAATCCCTCGGCCGGCTGCCGGTTCTTAGAAAACAGGGCAGGCGGGACCAGCAGGGAGCGAAAGGGTAGGCTTTTCTTCTCTGCACTTTGTTCCCTCACAGCCCACCACCTCCCTGGGCCAGTCTTCATTCTCCAGGTTGCTCCCACACCTGTGTCACGTGAGACATAAATGCCAAGACAGTGAGGCTGAGGTTGGGAGGGGACTTGGCGGACCTCAGGGACTGCTTGCTGCCTTGCTTTGCAGACCCCTGAGGCATCCCGCAGATTGCTCGCCGACAGCACACCTGCTGGTGGTGCTCACAAGCCTCTCACCCTGTCTCTGCTGAGCTTGGTCGGGGAGATTCAGGAGGGCAGCTCACGCTTCCGGGAAGTAGGGACAGACCCCCCAGTTCCTACAGAGATGATACCCGTCCAGCATCTTGTCAAATAATAAGCGTTTTTAATATAACAGCCAAATAACACTGTCCACATGTTACTGAGACCCGATATTCAATCCTGTCTCTGTTATTTGCTGGTCGTATGATGTTGGCCAGGCTGTCTCACCATGGTTAGTCTCGGTTTCCTCATCCGTGAAATGAGCATAATAAAGCCTGCTTCACATAGTTATCCTGATGGTTGAATCAGATAATAATACATGTAAAGGACAGAGAAAGTGTTCAATAAATGGCATACCACAGACAAAGAACTAATATCCCTAATACATAAAGCACTCTAAAATATGGTCTCCAATTCCATGTCCCTTTTTTTTTTTAAAGAAAATAATGTGTAATGACCAAATATGTTTTATTCTAGGAATGCAAGGTTGGTTTAAAATTAATCCATTAAAATGAATATGTTATATTAATAACATGCCAAATTAATATCATATACCATATTAATGAATCTAAGTGAACAAAACCATATGATTATCTCTGTAAATGCTGAAAAAGCCTTGGACAAAATTCAGCACCCATTCATGGTATAAACAGTCAAGAAAATAGGAATTAAGGAATTTTTAGTTTGATAAAATAAATGTACCATAGTCCTCCAACCAATGTCTTCTTTAATAAGAAACACTAAAGACATTTCCATTAAGATCAGTAATGAAACACGGAGATCCACCATCTCTTCTACCACTCAACACTGTGCCAGAAGTATCAGCCAATGTGATTAATCAAGAGAAATCAATCAGAGGCATAAGAATGGGTAAAGAAGTAAAACTATCTCTATCAGGTGTTAAAACATACTATTACACCTCTGTAATTAAAAGGTGTGAAACTGGTGCACGAATTGGCAAATAAGTTGGTCAAAGATGAGAGAAAGTCCAGAATCAGACCCAAATGTGTGGGAAGTATGTATGTGACCAAGGTGGGCTCTCAGATCACTGGGATAAAGACAGACTTTTTAATAAAGGATGCTGGGACAACTGGGTAGCCTTTTGGAAAGAGATAAAATTTGATTCATGTTTCACAGCATATGGAAAAATAAAATCTAAGTGGACTAGGGATCCAAAAGCAAACAGTGATACTAATAAGTACCAGATGAAAACTTGGGTAAATTCCTCTGCAGTATTGGGTAGGGAAGATTTTTAAACTATGACTCAAATTCCAGAGGCAATAAAATAAAAAATCGATCATTTTTATTACATAAAAAATTTTAAATCTTTTTTGACAATAAATCACCCTAAAGAAAGTCAAAAGATAAAATATTTGACAAACTGGGAGAAAAGGTTAATAACATATACCACAAAGAACTAATACATAAAGCACTCTAAAATACTGAGGGACAAAGGACCAAACACTTGATAAAAAGATAGAAAGAAAGACACAAACAGACAATTCGTAAAATAAGATATAACAGTGACCCTCAATACATGAAAGACATGTTAAAACTCATAATTAGAAAGATGTCAATTAAAACAACTCTGAGATACCACTTCTCACTTATAAGACTGGAGAAAATTAATCACGACCACACATTCTACTGAAGAAGAGGCTGTGGGAAATAGGCACTTTCAGACATTGCTGGTATGAATGCAAATTGATACAATCCCGTGTACAATAGATAGTGTGGCAATACTTAAAACTGCATATACACTTTATTTTTCCACCCAACAATCCTACTTCTAGAAGTCTTCCTTTAAGATACACCTTTATCAGTATAAAAATACACATGCACATAGTGATTCATTGCAGCATTGTTTGTAATTGCAAAATATGAGAAACAACCTGAAGGCCGTGGTAGAAGAGTTGAATAAACTGTGGTACAGCCACACTCTGGAGTACTATGCAGCCAAGAAAAAGAATGACAAGGGTCTCCATGAGCTGATGTGGAGAGATTCCCAGGACATATTGACAAATAAAGGAAGTAAAGCACAAAATAGTATCTATAGCATGCTACCTGTCATGTATGAAAGAAATGGGTGTAAGATCAGGCAAGACCTAGACATCTCTTCTCATTGTCTTTTCATGGCCTCTTGAATACATTTTGCTTGCTCATCGTGTGCTCCTCCCCACTCTGCTTGTAGTGCAAGTGGTGAGCCCTGTGTGAGGGACATATCCCCTGTTCTAAATAAAATGGGAGAGGAGTAGGACCCACAAGTGCCATCCCTGCCCAGGCTTGAATTGTGACTCCTGGCTCCATGTGGTCTTGGGACTTGATTTGTTTTTCTGTAAGTGGGGGATAATGAATCCTATACCGTGCATCTCAAAGAGAGGAAGTGGCGTGCAAAAGGCTTTACGTGATGTGGAATATGATGTCATTTATTTATCTACAGGGACCTCAGATAAGTCTTGGATCCTCTTTTTCCAGGCTCTTGCAACACACACACGCACATGCACCCACCCACACAACACAGAGCTGCATTCTGTACAGAGCTATGGAAGATGCTGAAGTGGCTGCTTAATTTGCTGTTGCTTTGACTTATGAGGGTCCCATTGACATACACTCCACCTGCATGCCAGGTGTGGAATAGGCGCTCTGAACCCCTGGCCTCCCTCTGACTCTGGGCTCACTCTTGTGCCCATGTGGGCCAATTGTCTCATTTAATCCTTGTAATGACTCTGGAAGGAAGGGCTTAGAGAACCAAAATAGGGCTCAGGGAAGTAAAGTGACCCACCTTAATCTTCCAGCTTTTGTGTCAGAGCCTAGTCTAAGTGTAACCCTAGTCTCTGGGTTCCAGATTCAGAGCTCCTCCAGGAGCCCACTCTGTATCCACTTTCCAGGGCCAGGGCCGGGTCTTACCCACTCTGTACCTCCCAGGATGTTCACCCCAGGTGAGTGCCAGCTGCTCAGTGATGACTTGTGTGGTGATTGCATGGCGGGTGAACAGAAGAACTTGGACCTGCTTTGTGGTGCAGAATCCTCCACTGATGTGATTCTGGTCTTAATAAAGAGTGGTTGATTGATGAACAGAACTGGGTTTTTCCCACAGGCCTGTTACAGCCAGCATCAGTCAGCCCCTTTCTCTCTGACCTGAGCCATTGTAAGCAGTGGTCCAAGAGGGCGTATTTGTTTATATGGGCACATGGGGGGGATCATTTGCAACCCCAAGGCCACCTCAGTTGGAGCCCTGCAGGGGTTTATCTGCATGCCTTGGGCCCCTGCAGGTTGGAGTGGTAGGGGGAAGGGGCCAAGCTGGACCTCAGCTTCCACAGAGTAGGAGTGGGCCCTGGGCGGGCAGTAGAGAGCATAATTGCCGGAAGGTCGTGCTCCAAGCACTGAGAGCTCTGCTTACCAGTCAATAAGTCATTTATTATACCCATGACAGCATCCTCCTCTGCCTCCCACCCTCTGTACAACTTGCAGAGGCAAGGGCAGTGCCGGCTGAGAGGCTGGCCTCTCTAGGGGAGAGGGGCTGCTGGAAGCCTGAAGTAAGCCATCCTCCCCACCTCCTGTCATGGCCCACTGGGCCAGAGTGCTCACCCAAACCCAGGGGACCCTGACCACTGCGGAAAAGAAGTTCCCAGGTGCTTGAGCATCTCCATCTCACTGCCCTGGGCCTCCTTTTCAAGGCTCCTTCTAGGGAATTGTGTTGATAGGGGAAAGAACGCAGTCTTCAGAGCTTCTTAGGACCACAGCCTGACAGACTGTATGAAGGGGCACATGAGGGCCTGACATCCCTTTTGCTTGGGTAAGAGCTGATCGTGAGAATCTGTCTCGTGTTGTTTCTGGCTTCCCACCCACCAAATATCAGGGTGGTGCCAGTTGTTCACAGGCGTGGAGTACTTCATGCAAAAAGCACCTTCACATGTGGATCTGAGTTTCTCGACAACCCCAGGAGGTCGTTGGGGGGCATTTTCACTTGCCTTTTACAGAGGGGAAAGCTGAGGTGGGGAGCTGACCTGCCCGAGTTGTCTCTGGACTTGCTTTGTACAGCCTGATTTTCCACCCTTGCCAGCCCCTGTCCACTCTTGCATGGCTGAGAAAGATTGAGAAAAGAAACATTCTATACATTCTAGATTGTCCTTCCAGGTACCCTGTCTTGCCTCCAGGTTATACCTGTGGGGAACTCAGCAGGAGATTGGGAAGAGCTGTCAGGGATTTAGGTATGATTGTTCAGAGAGGGTAGGTGTCCACCTGTTCAGGGAACAGGAGCTCTCCCCTCTGTGGCCAAGGAAGGAAGCTCCTGACCCCAGAACACACAGCTCTGGCCTCTGGCTTTCCTGGCTGCACCACATTCAAAGGTGGTGTTCGGGGCTCAGCAAGAGCCAGCCAGTGGCCACTTTCAGTAATTTGTCTGTATAGTGACTCCGTGTCCCAGTTTGTCTGTCCTGGGCATATTCCAGGGACAGCCAGCCACCTTCTCTCTGCCCACTTGCTTTCCGTGCCACATCAGGCTTCTGACCCTGGGTACCTGGGCCACCCACCCCCTCCCTGGAATATGTCATACTCTCCCCTTGGTGCTCATCATGGTTGGACAGCTGGGACCAGTCTTCTCCATAAGGGAAATTCCAGATCCCACTAAATTCCAAATTCCACTGCCTTATCTGGCACCATTCTGTCTGGCCTTTGATGGGCTTCCCAAAGTGGGAGGAAGACCTCCCCACCCTCAGAGAGATTATTACCCACCACCAAGCTCCCTGGGTGTGTCACGGGCTTATACCATGACTAGAACACACAGGTTGTTTATCCAGAGAGCAAAAAACAGCAGGGACTTTGGGAGAGCAGGGAGGGGTAGACAATGGGCCAGACCAGAGCAAGCAAGCTCCATAGTAGAATCATTGTCCCATTTAACCCTTTCAGAGATGAAACTTTCACTAAGGCAAATCACTGTCTCTCACTGAGCCTCACTTTCCCATCTGTTAACTGAGGTGATTGGACTGGTGAACTCTGAGGCCCCTTACAGCTTCTAACTATATGTTTTCTAAGACTTAGCCCAACAGTCTGTAGAATTTTCTGGGGGCCAGGGAAGGCAACTGTGACACCACTGGCCTCTTCCCAGTGTTTCCTGTGTAGCCAGTAAACAGAGGGGTTGACCAGAGTGTGGGTTCTGCAGCTGACAGAGCCTGCAGTTCCCACGTCAGTAAACATGCCTCTGTACTCAGTGCTATTCCCACTGAACGTGGTAATGGCTGGCTCCTTTCCGTCGTCCAGGTCCTGGCTCAAATGTCCCTTCCTCGGGAGCCCTTCCTCGATCCGCCTGCCTCTTATCTTCTAGCACTTATTACCACCTGGAATTATTATTTATGTGTACTTATATGCTTCCTAGTTTATCATCTGTCACCACACCAGCATGTGAACTCCATGAGGATGGGGTCAGTACTGTAGTTAGTACTGGAACATGTACCTGGCATAGAGTGGGCCCTTGATGCTCAGGTGCTCGATGAATGAATAATCAGGATTGTACATAAGAACCTCTTAGAGTTTTTCAAAATCCACATGCCTCGCCTTTACTCAGAGGTTCTGGTTTAGGAAATATGGCCACATGAATCTTGACAAAGTACCCCAGATGATTCAGATGCACACTTCTTGTTGAAAAGAGACATACTCCAAGGTTCTCGACCTTAGCTGAACAGTGGGATCACCTTGGCATGGGTCCCACCCAGAGATTCCAACTTCATTGGTCTTAGGGTCTGGCCTGGGAATTGGGGGCTTTAAAAGTAACCCAGGTGGTTGCGTTGTGCTGCTAACGTTGAGGGGCTCCAGGAACCGATCAGTTCCAAGGCCTCTCTGGCCCACAGTTCTTGGAAAGCCCTGCAATGTTAAGCCACTCTTTGTTCCACATGGCCAATTCAAACCTCCAAGGGAGGTCAGCTCCTTGCCCTATCCTCCTGCACAGATAGAGAAAGCGATACCCTGTTTGACCCTCATAGATGAGTTGGAAGGGTTGCACCTCTTCAGCGACTTCCCAGGAATGGCTGGGGGCTCTGTGCACAGCCCCAGCACCTCCTTTTCTTGGTAGGACAGCTGAGCTGTGTTGGAACCTGTCTCTCCCCCTCCCCTGATAGCACACAGTTTTAAATAAGATCTTCATTTACCAGAAGTTCACACCACAGCTTATGTGTTATATGAGAAGCAGCAATCTTGTGTTCATGGGGGAAATGCTCTGAGATGAAATCAGGGGCAGTCGGGGGGAAGCGATGGCAGAGGGGGTATATGCGGGAGGAAGGAGGAAGCCATGGAATCCGAGCCGGCACCCCGCCCCGGCCCTGGCAGTGCCATGCTCCTCTTGGCTCGGCGCGTGGCCAGGGGGAGGTGCCACCGCTCTGCAAAGCTGACCTCTCGCTGCTGGAAGGCTCAGAGCTGGGTGGGAGTGTGATGTCACCACCAGCTCTGCCAACTGGCACCCCTGCCCCACGCTGGGTCATTTACATGTCTCCAGTTGGTTAAGATGATGCTCTTGCTGTGGATCTTTTAGTTACCTTCTGCCTTGCCTTGGAGGCAATGATAAGGAAGGAATTTGACGGCCATGACAGGCACCACGTCCTCTCATGGCCATCCTGCCTCACTTCTTCTGACCCCAGCCTATGCAGCATCTAAACCAATAAACAAATTCCAGTTTTCGAGGACTTTCACAGTTTCAGGGCGTTGTCCTGCCGTCCTTCCAACTGCTCTGTGAGGTAGGTATGATCACAGAGGCTCGGGGTTCTAAGAACCTTGCAAAAGACTCCTGTGGCAAAGCTGTGACCTCGTGCCAAGATTTCTGCCTGCACCTGGTGGGGAACTGGAGGGTAGGTCACTGTCACATCTCTCAATGTGGCCTGTGGTGTTTTCACTCCAGTGGTGTTTGTCTGTTCTGGCGGCTTGAAAGCCAAGAGATCAAAGATTAAATACCAGAGTGCTTTGTGACGTTGTGACTCTCTCTCTGGGTCTCAGTTTCCCCAAAGGCAAACCCAAAGAGTTGGATTAGGTGGTCTTTCAGGAAGGAACTGCCCTTCAGCTCTTCCTTGCAAGTTTTCAAGTGGGCCCTGGCAGTAAGGATATAGAGGAAGAAGGTCTGCGGTGGCCCCGTCATGGGGTCCGTGGTCCAAGGCTGATAGATAGGCTTATAATAAATATTGAGCTGACAGATGCTAAACCACATCCCCAGCCTCTGAATAAGTAAAACGTTGCCCAGAATAACAGCCCAGAATGTACTGGGGCTCCAGCCAGCCTTCACCTTCACCACCCCCCCCCCCGCCCCCCTCTGGCCATGCCTTTGTGCCTCCTCCTCCCACTCCCTCTCAATCCCTCCCATCTCCCTCCCTGTCCCAGGTCCATCACCCACTCCGACCCCAAAGGCAGGCGGGCGCTGTCCCAGACTGGCTTTAGTTCATGGCCCTGCAGCCTGCCTTCCACCCCACAGCTGCCACAGCAGCTAATGAGGACCAGCCCCTGCACATGACAGCTGGGGGACAGGCCAGCCAGGCCCTTCTGTGGCTGGGGGTGGGGGCACAGAGGAGTGTGCTTTTAATCCCCAGTGCCAGCCAGAAGTCTCTCTTTCTTTGTCAGACACTCGCTGGCATTTCTGGCCCCCTCCCTGGGGGATGAACTAGTCCAACTCCAGCAGGGGGCTGTCACTCTGACTGCTCCTGGCTGAGGCCACCAGGAAATTAGGACCAGGGTACACAAAGATGGCCCCAGGATGTTCCAGGATGCAGGGGTCACACTTAGCTTGATGTTTCTTTGATGTGTGCATGAGTGTGTTTCTGTCTCTTCTTGTTATAGTTCAAGTGTTTAGAAGCAGAGCCCCAACTGTTAGGTCAAGTATAAAGTCACAGAATGATAGACCTAAAAAGACATCTCTCTCATTTTACAGGTGAGGAAGCTGAGACACCATGGTAGGGATGGAGGGGTGAGGATATCTCCCCTGGGTTATAGAGCCAGAAAATGACAGAGTCTAGATTTGAAACCACATCTTGGGCCTGTGCCGGTGCTCTCCTCTGGGGGCCTTTGTGGGTCCCATAGAGTTGACCCCTAATCCTCAGGAGCAGCCCAGCCCCAGAGAAGTCCAGGCAGGATCAAGGCTCCTTGGCCAGTTCTTGGCTTATGGATCTCCCTGGGACAACAGAAAATCTGCTTTGTTCTCTGTGAAAGAGACTGCTGCCACGTTGTAGGGTTTCAAAGAAAATATGGGGGCCAGTCCGAGAAGCGAAGCCCCTCATATGGCCTTCCTTTAGGCTCCCAAGCTGTGTGAGAAGCAGCAGGGAGGCCTTCTGGGAAGGGGGGCTCAGAGCACCAGGCAAAGCCCTCCCTTCGCATGGCCCTTTCTGTCTCTTACACAGATTCTCCATGGAGGACCCCGTTAGTTCAGTGTAACAACGGACAATGGGGGGTTTAATTCCCACTCTACAGGTAAGAGCCCGGAGGAATGTCTAGTCAGGGAGCTTGGCGAGAGTCTTATAGCGAAGACAGTGGCCCAGTTGGGAACGTGGTGGACTCACCTCCACCTCTACCTCCTAACCTGTTCACTTGCAGAGGTCCCCGGGCTAGTCTGAAATGCGGGGCTGAGAGCTGGACCTGGCAGGGGAAGATTTAGTATCTAGACTCCCTCCTGAGCAGAGCCAGATATCTACTGGTTCCCAGTCTCTGCTAGTCCAGAACAGACCATCCCGTCCCCCTCCCTCCCCAGTGCCCAGGACTGGTCCCCTCCTCCTTCCCTCCCCTCCTCCCCTCCTCCCCTCCTCCCCTCCTCCCTCTCCCCTCCTCCCCCCTCCCCTCCTCCCCTCCTCCCTCCCTGGCTGCAAATGCAGGGCCTCTGTTGCAGGACTCTTGCCTTTGACATTCCGCCCCAGAAGATAAGGATCCTGTCTGGCGCCTGAGTGCCTTTTTTCCTCCTTCTTTTGGAATCTGTTCCCTGATTATCTGCAGACAGCCCCTCACTAGGGGGCCACCAGGGAGGGCCCCACCACCCCCACAGAGAAAGACAGGAAAGGAGGCAACCAGGAGTCCTGCAGCCACCAACAGGCTCTGCAGGCCAGACCCTGCCAGCCCCCCTCACCCATCTGGGGGCTTGGTGGCTATTTCCTAAGCCCCCACTGTAGCTTGAGTCCCCCGCTTAGTGGAGAGCTAAGGACTGGTTTCCCTGGTGGACTGACCACTTCGGTGGGAAGAAGGGATATGTGGATTGAGGTCCCTGCCAGAGTGGGCCAGGAGAGGGGACAGAGGGTGGGGTCATTTCCGTGGTCAGCGTTCCTCAGCCTTGGACCTGGACAGTGCCCAGCAGGGGGATGTGGTCGAGGCTGCAGCCAGCCAGACGGCCACATCCTGTGGGAGATGCTGGCCCTTCCCAGGCCAGACGGGGACTGAGGACACTTAGGGACAGGGAAAAGGAGGGTGCTAGAAGGCTCTTGGAGCCCAGCCCTTAACTCCAGGGACTGGTCTCAGAGGGCCGGCATTACCTCTGGCCTCAGCCTGAAGAGGAGGGGTGACTCCCCACCACCTGGGCCTAGGACCTGGCACCACCGTAGAACCCCAGCCTTAGAGTGCCAGGGCTGCCCCCAGAGAACATCTGGTCACATTCAGGCAATGTACACACAGGGAGACTGGTTCAGAGAGAGAAGGGCTCAGGTCCATCTCACCCACTGGCAGGTCAGATACTCTTCCACCTTCCAAGGGTCAGGAGTCTATATCCTGGGCCCCACTGAACTGGGCGTTGGGAGCCCTAGATTCGGATCCATGCTTTACCCCTAACATGCTCTGTAACCTTGGGCTAGTTTCCCTTGCTGGGCCTTGTACTCTTCAGCTGTGAACTGGGGAGGCAGCCTGTGTGGTGGGGGCAGGAGGGAGCAGCAGATACCTGAGCCCACAGATACCACCTTGTCAAACTTCCCAGGGTTGTTGCAAAGGTTAAATGAGATGTTGGAGTTGATACCCTGGCTTGGCGTGGGCGCCCCATAAATATGAGTACATCCAGCCCTTAGCCACTCAGGCTAGGACCCCAGGACTGGCAAAGCCTACTACAGGAGCCTTGGTAGTGGAGTGTCAGGAGGCTGCGGGGTCCACTATTTTCCTCCATGAGTATTTGCTTCTGTCATCTTTGGAAAAGGCCCTACACCTTCCCTGCCCCCAACTCCCACCCTCCATTCCCTCCCCCACCCCCTAAAATCATGTAAGGGGAGGGAAGCAATGCAAGATCATTTTTTATGGCTTCCTGGCCTGGGAGCCAGAGGGCTGAGGCTCTGTGGTGTGGGCTGGATTCCTGAGCCTCCCCTCCCTCAGAGCTTCAGCTCATAAATATGAAGCCCAGGGCTGGGAGGAGCTGGCCGTTAAGCTGTCAGCAGAGCGCCCACTTAGAAAGTCATAAAGTGCTTTCTCGGAGCTCCTCGGAGCTGGGCCCAGGCCTCTCCCACCCCGCCTGACAGACAACGGCCTCCTTGATAGTGGATGCTGGGCTCCCTCTGCCTGAGCCCCTATTCCAACCACCAGTCACTCCTGTTCCCTTCCTACTCCCACCAATTGCTATGTCTTGGTTTTTCCTCTGTGCGAAGCAGGTTTGCTGTGCTTCTCTTCTGTGGGGATGGATCGGGAGGTCCAGGCTCAGGGGTCCTCAGAGCTCTTTAAAGATCAGAGGAGGCCCACAAGGTCAGAGAGGGACCCTGCTCCTCTATGTGTTAAGAACAGTTAGACTCCCATTATTTCTATTTCCTTTCTCTGAGCCTAGCCTAAGGGGACCCAGAATCTGCCTGTCACAAAATTTTAGTTAGGAAGAGAAGATGGATGCCTAAAAGAGCTTACATTTTCTCTAGGTCAGAGGAGAGGGGTCTTCAAGGCTGAGATGGAGGAAAGCTTCCTGGAGGAGGCAGCAATGTGGGTGGGACTCCAGGGGGAATCTGGGGATGGGAAGTGGGGTGGGCTGGCAAGTGGGCTGCCTGGGTAGAGGACAGCTAGGAACACAGAGTGACTGCTGAGGGGCAGAAGCCGAGGAGCCAGGACCTGAACTTGAGGGCTATGAGAGCCACAGAGCATTGTGAGCACATTCCCCAAGGATCCCTCTCCCTTGGTCACTATGACCCATGCTTATGCGGACAATCTCTTGGCAACAAAAGGGGTTCAAATGCCATCTTCCCACTCCTTTGCCATGTATCCCCTGGACAAGTTGCTTAGCCCATCTGAGACTCATCTTCAGCCTCAAAATGGAATTATAGCAGTTTACCCCCATTACATCTGTCAATGTAAAGCTAAAATGAGATTATGTACAGAGGAGAATATCACTTAGTGGTTAAGGGGTCTGGAATCTGGTAGCCTGGATCCAAAACTCAGTTCTGTCTCTTACTGACCATGCGACCTTGGGTGATTTTTTCACTTCTCAAAGCTCAAGTTCTCCCATCTGTAAAATGAGAGTAAGAGAAGTGAGGATTTGATGTTGTGTGATGTGCATAGTATGAAGTGTATTATGGCACCTGGCCTGTCACAGAGTAGGTGAGGGTTAAGTTTGCACTGGGAGCCTCCTTCCTCAGCCTGCCTCTAAAGGGTCAAGAAGGGACAATTTTATTGGAGGCAGGAATGGTCTTTACTAGGGCTCCTTAAGTCCTCTTTTTTTTTTTTTTTCCATCTGAAGAAACTTTTAATGCTTACCTGAAGGCAAATAAAAACAATAAAATGCCAACCAGTCCATTTTCCTCATTTGTGGTGAGTTGGGTGGATCAGGGGGAGGAGGGGATAGTAACCAGGCTGGGAGGGATGAGGAAGGTGGGAGAGGCCCCTGCAGGGTAGATAATTGGGAATGGAGGGCCTTCTCTGTCTTCCCACGTATGGCAGGAGAGAGAAAGTGGCTTCTACTATGTCACCTCATTAACTTCACCACAAATAGCCTGACTGCCTGTAACTCCCTCAGGCAGAAAGCAGGGGCCATTCAGAAACTAAATAAACAGGCGTGTGATCATTAAAAATAAGACAGTCCTGGCATGGGCCTCACGACCCCCTCCCCCAAGATGGAAAGCCTGCTTCCTAATAAAACACCAGTCTCAGGGCATTTGGAGCCTCAGGAAGGGGTTGCTTAAGGAACTCAGGGTAGACTGTTCTGGAGAGTGCCGATGGCTACTGAAGTGCCAGGCTTGGTCAGGGCCATCCTGCGGACTTGTCTTCAAGAGGCTTCCTGTGACCCCAAGCTTTGCTGTTCATACTCACTCTTGTCCTCCAGGTCTTCGATGTTTGCGAAACATGTGAGGCTCCTGCTCTGTGCTGTCCATTCCCCTCCACACTCCTGCAGGGTGCCCTCCAGCTCAGAGTTAGAAACTGACCTGGTAACTCTTTGTTATTCCCTTGCCCTTGAGCTCCCCAGATAGTGGGTGGTGGGGGAGAGGGCAAGTCTCAAGGTTTGAGCGGCCTGTCCTCTAGCCACCCTAAACCCACCCTCTGCTTCCATGCCTGTGACCTGGGAGAGATTGACTTGCTGCGTCCTGTCACCTCACAGACACCTTGCAGTCTGGGGTATACAGGCGGTGGATGACTTTGGGGCTGCTGGAGTGTGTTTTATTTAGCAGCAGCCCTGGGAAGGGAAAATGTCTTCCATAATACAAGGCCGATGGTGACCCCCCACCAGAGAGCCTAGTAGTGGGGAAGAGGGTCCTGAAGCAGCAGAAGGCCCAGGCGCAAAGGATGAGGCTGACTTTAGTCAACTTATCTGTGAGGCAGGTGGGACAAGGGATAGCTGGGTGAGAGGCTGTGGGTCCCCATCCCACTGAGCAGTTAGGAGTACTCCGCATGTGTGTCACTGGGCAGATCACTTAACTTCTCTGCCCATTTCCCCCTCACGAGCAGTTCTACCTCATGGAAGGCCCCAAGGGTCAGTTGGAAGATCCTTAAGAAGTGCTCAGAAGTGCCCTGTGCCCTCCTGATGCTAATATTAGTATTTGGTGCTAAGCTGGACAGGGCCCAGGCTAGAAAGCCAACTCCACACACCCACCCCGTTCTCTGTTCAGCAGTGCAAGAGCAGGTGTCTCTGGGGTGGGTGCTGGACAGCAGGCTCCTGGGCCATGTGTAGTAGCTAGTACCAGAGGGTTCAGGGTGAGCCTGAAGCCCAGATTTCTCAGGTCAGCTTCACGGGGTTCTCTCCTGTTTTTCCGTGTGCACCCAGGCCTTCCCTTGGGAAGCTACCTGCTCCATGGGGAGGACTAGCCTTGGGCTCATGGAGAAATAAACAGGTGCCTTATGTGGGGTGCTCGGAGGTAGGACAGCTGGGCTCTGGGAGCTTTAGACAGGCGAGAGAGGGTGGCACGTTAGATGCTGCCCCTGCTGCACTAGCCTCCCCCTTCCACCCCACCGCCTGCCCCGTGGTCTCTCTGCCCCCTCCCGAAGCGCTGTTCCCAAGGAGCCCCAGAGACTGTGAGCTGCACTTCTCACATGCCAACCTCTGCTCCCCACTCCCAAGTGGCACTCTCACTCTCTTGTCGTGTGGCCTGCTTCATTTTTGGATGACTCGGACAGATGTTGGTGTCCAGCCCAAATCTGCCTCCGCTGGCTTCTAGTCACTGGCTCTAGACCAGCCACTTGCCACCAAGGACACTACAATTCCTCTGCTAACATAACCTCCTGACCCTTAATTTCCCCTTCCCCCGGGACTCCATTTTCCCCAAAATAAAGCTCTCAGGGTACGGGTAGTGTCTCCCAAAACCAGTGATCCCAGCTGTGGAGATGACGTGTGTGGTCTGCCTTAGTACGCTTAAGGACAGGCACAGGACCAGCAGAGTGGGTGTAGATAGCGAGGCCCGGCAGGTCCATCCCTTATCCTGCCTTCTGCTCCTTTAGAGTCTGGCCTCCCAAGGGGCCCACACAATCACTTCCTTTTAGGGTCATGGCTAAGCAGAGGCCAGTAGCAATGACTTCCTCCCTGCCCAGCAGACACACCCTCCTGACCCCTCCATATACCGCCACCACTACACCTCCACCATTCAGTCTCATTGCTAAGAGACCAGGGGAGAATGGGTACAGGGGAAAGCAGAGGCATATTTGATATTTCTGGCCATCCTTCTGTCTCGTCCAAGAACACCTGTGGCTGAGAAACCGGAAGTTTCCTTTGACAGAGGCCAGCTCCTTGGTACCAGTCCTCAAGGGCCTCAAGGGCCAAAGAAGACTTTGGTGGGATTCCTGCCTGGAGGGGAGTTTGGGACGGCCTGCTAAGCTTCTTCTCATTTAACAGCCTGGGAGTCCATGATTCAATGTTTCTTTTAATTTTAGACTTGATGTTACTAAGAGTCCATCATCATGGTAGCCCCCACGTATTCTCTGCACTCTACTTACACTGACCTCGTTCATCTTGAAAGCCTCCTTAGACAGGAACTCTAACTGCATCTTTCAGGGAAGCCAGTAACCAGCTGGGGTTGCACACCCGGGCAGCACACCGAGACCCCACACTAGAATCACTGTGCTACTAGCGTTTCCTCCGTCACACCTGGCTGACTTCGATTGCTCTCAGAGCCTGCATCTTGAGGCTAAGTTAGCTGTGATTGACTTTAGCTAGAGGAGAGGTTGCCCAAGTCTCCCTGAGAAACCTTGTGGGTCACAGATACCCAAGGAGCCCCCTAGAGAGACTATAACTGTGTGGCTCAGCAAGAGCCCCCCACAGGCATTCTAGACAGAGACTTGGCTTGTTGCAAAGGCATTTGAAGGCTTTCTTATACACTCCATGTCTGTAATGCAGCTTAGCCCCCTGGAGTCAGAGAACTGGCCTGCATAATGGAACCCAGTGGCTGATCATGTCCAAGGTTAGTGCTGGTTTCAGTGTCCCTGGTCTGCTCAGGAAATGAGCCAGAGGCCATAGTAAGCACATGAGCCCTAGATCCAAGAGCTGTCCTTGGGATGGCCTTGCTGTCTTCCCCCATGCTAAGCGCCTCCCAGGTAGCCTGGTATTATCTGAGCAGGGGGAGGGCAAGAAGGGAGGGGAAATGTGCTTATCGGGTATATATAGCTTTGTCCCTGGGAGCAGGGACTGGATTTGAACAATAACAGTAGTAACTGGCTGGAAGTCAGAAGGCCCATCTTCCTCTTGGCCTGGCACCTCACCAGGAGATCCCTATCTTTAAATCACAGGCTGTCAGAGCTGGAAGGAACCTCCCATTACCACTGCCCAAGTCGAGGCCCAGAGCCTCTGAGTGCTACCCAAGGATGTAAGATCATAATGGTGTTCCTGGGCCATTAGAATGGGTTTAAGGCCAGGTTAACCTTAACGATAAACTAACAGTGGGGATAATAACAGCCCAGGCTACTGATGTTATTCTATACATCACCTCCAATGAGATTACAGCCCAGAGAGGATATGGGGCTGGCCTGGAGTCACAGAGCAAGAAGGTAAGAGTTGCCTGGGAGTAGTCCCTAGCTCCTGGTGAAATGCCCACACATGGCCTGGTGCTCCAAGGGGCTGCAGAGAGGCCCATTGTGCTGGTCTGCTTTGCTGAGGCCAGAGACTCTTTTTCCTGGGTTGACCTCAGTACTGTGGAATGAGACAGGGTGGGAGAACAGATCAGTCAGTCAGTTTGCTGTGAGCCTTCCCTCTGTCCCCCTTCCTGTGTAGAATCCCCTGGCCATGGGCCAGACACCCTGTTCACACTCATGAGCTCCCCTGATCCTCCGGGAGCGAGATGGTCTCCTTTGTGCAGATGGGGAAGCGGAGGCTCAGGGGGCCAAACCAATAAGGCCGGAGAGTATCGAAATTTATGGGGAGGTACTGAGAGATCCCTCGAGCTCGTTCAGCCAGAGAGGGAGGCCCACTGAGGGAAAGACTGCACCGGGCTCCTGTGCAGGCAACACCTTCTTCATGTGACTCCGGCGGCATCGGGTCTGGGCTCCCCTCTTTTGCCTGGAGGTGGAGGTGAGTACAGAGGGTCTACCGTGTGCAGCTCCAGCCCTCTGAGAGCAACAGACCCAGCACCTGTGGGCATCAAGCTTCCAGAGCAATGCTTTGCAGCTGGATTGTGGTGAGCCTCCCATTGAGACCCAGCTGCCCCTCCTACCGTGTCTGGTCCCTGAAGACCCCAGCGTCTGAGCTCTTTGTCAGGAGTTCCCAAAATCTCACACACATGCATAGGAGGCACCTCGGTGAGGCCTGGGTGAGGGAGAGCCAGCTGCATGTGCCACCTACTCTGTCCTGGACTTGACCCTGCTAGCTGTGGAGCAGGTGACAGGGGAACATCTGCTGAGGACCCAGCCTTCCCCTGAGGAGTCTGGGGACCAGCTTCTTCAGGGCTGAGCAGAAAGAGCCAGGGCTTTTGGCTCAGTTTCCCCATCTGTGCAGGGGGCCATCACACCCTACTCTAAAGGAGCACCGTCTAGTGGAACTTCCTGTGCGGATGGGGACGTGCTCTACTTCTCTTGTCCAACCTGGTAGCACAACCGCGTGTGGCTATCAAGCACTGGAAATAAGGCTATTCAACTAAGGAACTGAATATTTCATTTTAATTAATTAAAGATTAAACAGTCACATGTGGCTCGTGGCAGCCGTGTTGGATAGCACAGCTCTGAAGATTCTGGAAAGATGCCATGTATCGTGTGTCCAGTACAATGTAGGCACTCAGCCATAATTAGTTCACTTTCATGCTCCCCAGAGGGTATCCTCAGAGACCACTTCCCACCTCACCCTGCCTTAATGGCCAAGGCAAATAGACCAGGGGTGCTGAAGGCCTTCTGCGTGTTTCAAGAAGGCCTTCCGCAACATGGGGGGGAAATACATGGGTTCCGAGAAACCGTGATCACAGTTGGGGCGACTTCTCTTAAAATCTTGAATGTGCCCTGTAATAATATTTGAGTGCTGACCAAGCAGCAAACACTGCAGAGGGCTCGACGTGTCATATAACCCTTGGAGCTAAGCGTTGTTCTCCCCATTTTGTGGTGGAGGACGCCGAGGCCTAGAGAGGGGAGCAACTTGCCCAGGATCACACAGCTAGTGTGCAGCAGCACCAGCATCTGTTCCTGGGTGTTTACGGCTCCAGAGTCTGTGCCCTTTTCCCAACCCCATGTCACCATATTTCTTTGTCTTCTGCTGTGGCTGATACTGGACCAGGCATCTTTGGGGACATGGAATTGTACAGTGCAAGGTCCGTGTCCTCCAAGTCTCCTTCTCCCATTACTCCCTGTTCAGAAATGGTGAAGGACAGCCCAGCGCCCAATCAGCAGGAGTCTCTGAGCCCCAGCTTTCACAGGTGCAGCAGGTCCATCCCTCTAGCCTGGGCCAAAGCCCAGGGGGAGAGTGGCTCCCTGCCCTGGGACCACGCGGGCATATGGCTACACCCGAAACCTGGATGCTGAGGTTTAAATCAGCATCTCTTCAATGACACCCAGCACCCAGCAGCTTCCCGGCATTGCAGAAAGCTTGCAGTAAGTATCAGTTGGATGAATATTCTCTAGTGTTCTCTCTCTGGTGAGTCAGGTGGGAGAATCGTATCTTGTTATTCAGAGGAAGAAATTGAGATCCAGAGGAGCTGCAAGACTTGCCCTGGGTGCCGCCCCTGTGCAGGGCCGAGCAGGATGGCCCCGTCTCTCCTGCCATCTGCTCCGGGTTGCTCTCTACCTCCCATGCCTGCTTTTCTAGGGAAACCAGGGAGCAAGTGGGAGGAAAACACCCAGCTTGCGTACTCAGAGAGGCAAGTCATAAATATTATAACATCCAAGAGAAGAGGGAGGGGGAAGGCGGATGCTGACAGCAAGGATGTCCGCTTCCGAGAACCCGTGTTCTCCGGCCCCTCTGTGAGCAGAGATTTTGCCGGGTCTCGGAGACTGCCCCAAGTGTGTATGTGCGCGCGTGCGTGTTCCCAGATGTGCCGACAGGCTGCATGCTGGCATGGCAGCGCGCATCTGTAAGTGATCTTGGTGCACAGACCGTCACCCGCGCTATTCGGGCCTCCCCAAGTTGCTTCCCAGTTCTCTGGCTGACAGATGTCTCCCAGATGTTTCTCACTTCCTGCCTGGCTCCATGCAGTGCGTGCGTGTGTTTATTTTGGACAGCCCACTAAATAATAACCATTTTAAGAAAAGCTTTTCATAACCCCGTTCCCACGAGGAGTCAGAGTTCAGGAAATAATCCCAAGTCCATTCACTATTGTCCCCTTGCTGTCTTCTCTCTGACTTCCACACCCCCCACCCTCGGGACCACTTTTGAAAAGACTCCTTTTTATTCTGTATGACGTGTCCTCTCTCGGTGGCGCTGGCTCTCTGGCAGCTGGGCTGGATGTTCTTGAACAGGGGATGAAGCTGGAGCTCAGAGCAGAGAGCCCTTTAGAGCTCTGCTACTCAAAGTGTGGTCTCTGGGCCAGTCTCACTTGGCATCTTGCTAGGAATGTAGTCTCAGCCCTATCCCAGGCTTCCTGAATTAGAGCCTACATTTCAGCACAAGTCCAGGTGATTCATACCTACTTCAAGTTTGAGAAGTGCTGGTCTGGACCCATCTCTGTCTTGTTGATGAGATAATGAGGGCTATCTTGAGAGGTGGAGGGCCCTGCCATCAGAACTTCTTAGTAAAACCCAGATAGGTCTGATAGTATAGAGTAGGAGGCCCTGAGCCCCGGTGGTTGGAGCCTGGACTGCCGTCTGGGTGGGTTAGGGGGAAGAGACAGCCCAGCTAGCTCCTGATAGGGGGAGTTGAGGAGTGGATTTCTTCTGAGAATGTCATCCCACTGCTGGCAACCAGTAGGGGAGCAGGCTAGGTGCCATACCAGCCTGTCCATGCAGCATGCTAAAGAGTTTTGGGCCAGCCCTACCATCTGCTTCTTGGGCTCCTTTTAGTTCTGCCTTGCCCCCAGCTGTCCTCTGGAGTTTGGTCTGGCCCCCTTCATCCCCAGGCGACCTGGGCTCTCTGGTGGGATGCTACAAAGTCTGTTCTCCTGTCCCTACCTTACCTGGCTTATGGTCCTGCCTCCTATGAAAACACAGCAAAAAAATGTCAGCTTTGCTCTCCTCATGGGGGACCTGAGGAGCCTGGGGCTATGATCATTCTGTGTTTATTCTGTCTCCCAATGAGGGTTTTCAGCAAGCTTGGCTCACCTGGCTCAGGGTGGAGGCCCTCAGAGGCCTGAGACCCAGGCTTAGGTTAGACCTCAGGCATCTGGTGATTTAACTGGGGAAACAAGACTCCTGCCTTTAGAGGGTTAAGGAAAAACCAGACCTCATGGCAGGAGATTACCAGTTGTCAAAAGGTGCCCGTCGGTGGAAGAACATAGAGCTGATTGGCGTTCCTTCATGGACAAGATGGGGTTGTGGGGTTACTGCAGACTGGGAGGAGTAACATTCTAAAGGGAATAGAGAAGTCCTAACAAGGTGGAGACCCCAAGATCAGAGGATCCCAGAGGATCACAAGCCAGGGGAGGGTGAGGTCCTCATACGATGGGGGTCAGGATGGTCAGGGAGCCCTCCTCAAGGGAAGTGGAGCCAAGGCAGGGAATACCCCTGTAGACACTCTGAGCTCCTCCACTACAGAAGGTAACCAAGTCACCCGTGAGAGTAGGTGTGTGTTAAATACTTCTACATCAGTAATCAGTGGATGAATGGTTAGGTGAGGACTGGATGGAGAGAAGGAAGGGAGAGGAGAGGGAGGAACAAGTACATGGATGGATGGATGGATGAGTATATGCATGTTTAGAAGGAAAGAAGGAGGGAAGGATGAAAGAATGAATATAATCATCCTAACATTCTGCATTTGTCAAAACCATTTCATATCTACCACCCTTTGACCCCACACTTGCCTCTTGAGGGAGATGAAGCCAGCATCTTTCTCCATAGGATTGATAAGACTAACTCAGACACAGAGAGAGATGCCAACGGGCAGCTGACCAGCCAGTGGTCTCCCAGGAAAAGTACTTCTTTACCATTTCAGTTTCCATGTCCTCCCTGCAGCGGGGAGGGCTTGGCACAGAGTCATGCACACTCCCTTGCCCATTCCCTTGTTTCCAGGCACACCCCTGCAGGCCGTCTGGGCCCATCTGATCATGTCCTTACTGCTTGGAGAAAGCCGGCACCAGCAGCCTCTCAGCCTCCAGCCTTTCCCCAGATTCCAGCACAAACCAAGTGACAAAGTCGATGGCCCTGATTGTCCCTCAGAGGCATGTCCAGGCCCAGCAGGGTTGTCCCAGGAACCTCATCACTAAACATTTATTGAGCACCAGCTGTTTGGCAGTGGTTTCTTGAGACAATAAAGATAGTAAAAGTTACTGCCGTGTAAGCACTCATAGTATCTGAGAACAGAGGTCACAGGGAGGTGGCAGCTGCTCAGGTCGAGGCATGAATGTCTTTAGCACATCGCAGAAGGCTTCTCGGAGTAGGTGCCCTTGGAACTGGGCCTGAAGGAAAGGTCCAGGCCCTTGTTCCATTTGGCCAGCCCCTTTAGCAGTTCCCCACCCCCACCCCAGCCCGGTCACATGCCGGAGAGGAGAGGTGAATCAACGAGACTGGCTTATTTCTCGCCCACAGAGGGCTCTGATCTTGGACAAGCTCCCAGAGGTGGTGGACACTGTCAGCTGGTAGCCTCATCCTCTGTGAGCTCCCTGGACCTGACTGTCTGCATGGCTAACCCAGTGATACCCACTCCCCAGCCCAGCGGAGCTATTTCAGACACCTGAGACTAGGCCTTCCTCACCTCTCACCTCCAGCCTCTAGGCCTGGCAAGAAGTGAGCAATGACCACAGCCCTCAGACTGGAACCTGTGCATAGTTGGGAGTTCTGTACTGTGAGGCTCCATGGGAAACCAGGCAGCCAGTGGTAGACAGCAGACAGAGCCTTAGGAATGACATGCTCGCCCAAGGTTTGTCCTGCGGTCTGATGCCGGGGAAAGTAAGGCTCCCTAGTGATTTGGGTTCTCAGTTGTGCCTAGGAGACCCTCTCAAAGGTTCAGAGAAAGGAAAGAGGATGGGAAACACACCTGCCTTTGGCTAGCTGCCAGTTCTCATCCTCCTACATGCCTTCATTGCCCTCCTTTGTGTAATAAAGAGCGGCAGACTCAGACCCCCACAGCTCATCTTCTAGTGCTGCCTTGCCAGGAAGGAGTGTCATATTTCAGGGAGGGAGATGATGCCTTCACTCTGGGGAACTGTTCAAGGGCCTAGAGACTCTGGACCAGCTCTCATCTCCTGGTGGTAGTGGCTCTGAAGAGCCGAAGAGACTCTTAGGCTCTCTCCCATTCCCCCCTCCCCACCTGGGCAGGCAGTTTTGCCTCTGGCCTCAGTATCTCTTCTCTAAGAAGGAGTGCCCTGGGAGGCTGCATCTGGAGGAGAGGGAGGAAGAGGGAGAGGTAGGCAGTATAGATAGAGCCAGAGAGAGGGATCCTGGAGGCTGAGGGCCTCCCTTCCCTGGGCTTCTCCTAGGCGTGTATGTCCTCACCCCTAAACAGGAGAGATGGACCAGCGGAAGCTCCCCTGCCCCTTCTTCCCCTGAGTTGGCACTTTTTTCTCTGGGTGTTAAACTCAGTTCTCCCCTTCTTTTTTCTTCCATTCCTGACTGCCTATTAAATAATTCAAATATTTGGGCCTAAAGGGCTTCAATTATCCTTTAATTTACATTAGTAATTTATGTATTAGGCAGAATGGACACATGGTTAATGTAACAGCCCCCAGTAGACTGGCTAGTATCTGCTGCTCTCAATGTTCTTAAGAATTTCATTTTCCCTTGAAGCCCAAGGTCTTTGTTGAAAAGTGGCTCCTACACATGCACGTTTACACAGACTCATGCATGTGTTCACGTGTGCGTACTGGAAGATGCCTGAACTCACACACACACACACTGAGGCAGAGGACACAGGTTAGACACAGACAGACACACAAAGATGCAAAATGCATACCCCATTAACCTGCAGTCTCCACTCCCACCTGTACACTCTTCCTTATTCCTGTGGACAGTGGTATACGCATATGCTTGTATTTGCATCAGTTGGCCAGGTGGTCCCAAACATAGCTCCCTCTGGCACAGAGGCCCAGAGGACATTCTGGTGAGCTATTCTGTGTCTCAGTTTTGTGTCCTTCCTTGTGCAGCCCCACACAGGTCCATCACTGATTAACTAGAGTTATATACACTCGTGAGGACATGATTGTGGCCACTTCCTTAGCCTGCTCACATGCCACAGGCTGGCACTAGCTCCAAACTCCTTCTGTGTGCCTCAGGCATACTGCCCACTGGCCTTGTCATGAGAGTCTTGCAGTCTGGCCACCAGCAGCCTGAGATCTTGTCCTGACAACAGCCAGGCTGCCAAGGGGAGCCCATTCGGGATTGCCAGCTCCTGCTGCCCCTCAAATCCTGGCCCAGCTGTCCCAGTACCAGCTTGCAAGGGTCCTGAGGGCTTATCAGGGGACGGGGACAGTAGTGACAAAGAGCAACGTTCCTGTGCGTAAGTATATGTTCCTGAGCTCAGCATTGGCTGAGATGGGTCCCTAACCTTGTGGGACCACCTCTTGCAACTTTTTGCTGAGACCTTGCTGTCTAGGCAAGGCTCTTTGGATACAGAGCTATCCCTGAGGTTGTGGCTTCCCATTGTCATCCCTAACTCCAGGAGAGCCCCTGGCATGCTTCTTGACCCCTCCTCCTCATTACCCGTCATCTATCCCCTGTGACCCTCAAAGTACAAGGTGGCTAGGAGGCAGGTACTAGGCAGTGCAGATGTCTAGTTGGTAGGGTAACTCATTATACAGAGCAAAGCTGCAGGAGATTAGGCCACAGGACAGAGTAATTGGAGAGTCCCTCATAGAGTACTAGCCATGTATCCCAGTGGGGCCTTTTGGAGGCCAGATTTCTCTCTTCCCACTCTGGTGCTCAGGCTGTGGCCCCCTTCTGGGATCGGGTGGGGGTGTAGTTCCCTTCTCTGAGCACACGTCTGGGCTCAAGAGAACAGCCTGAATGAGCCAGGCGAGAAGTGTGTGTGCCACGGGTACCCATCTTCCTAACCACGCAGGGGACTAGTGTGGCATAGGTACCCTGCCACTCCTGAGCAGGGCAGGGGCACTATGAGCCTGTGGCACACTCCTCCAGGCCTGAACCTCCTGGCTGCTGGAGGTCTTCTGCTGTATGGAAGCCCCAGGCTCTGATCCCCAAGATGCTTTTAATGAAGGGGTGGGCAGTACCAGTGGGACAAACAACAGATCCCCTTGTATCTGGCCCCCAGGGATGACCATGACCCTCTAGCTATTCTGCTGGATCCAAACAGGTTGCTCCCTGCCTCAGCTGGCCTATCTCTGATCCTCCTAGGAATCCCCACCATTTCCCTTCTCCCGGCTTTGGTCTCTCTGCCTCATCTGTCTGGTCTGGCTTAGGTGTTTGGGTACTTCCTCAAGTATTGGCTTAATTCCTGCCTCTCCCAGGAAGCCTTCTCTGGTAACCCCAGCCTCCCCAAGACTGTATAGCCTATACCTCAAAATCTAGGGCAGCAGTGGCAAAAATGTGGCAAAAAAAAAAATCTCAGGTGGCTTTTGAAAGTCTCAGAATATGTTGTGTTGAGAAGAATTCTAGTGCCACATCTGGTCTCATTTGTAAAGGTCAACATCAGTTAGTAATATCTGCTGTGGGTAAAAGGTTGGAATATGGTAGGTGTCTGCCATCAAAAATCCAGGGCTAAATCACAAAGTTATCATGCTTCCTAGTAGTTTTATCCTCTTGGCCCCCAAAGGTTATAACTTTCTTTGTAAGCAGAACACACTCGTTCAACATAGGGCTAGATACAGAGTAGAAACTGAAGAGGGGAATACTTTGAGCATGCTAGAGGTGGAAGGAACTCTAGAGGTCAAGTTCAGGGATAGTAAATAGGTTTCTTCTCATCTGCTGGCTTTGAACTAGCAGTAATGACTTCCAGGATGTGCCAATTCGGAGACTAAGATTAGGCTCAGTTGGAAAGAGTGCCGTCATCGATTAGTGATGTCTGTCATGGGCTCAGCCATAGCAGCCATTGGATAACCGTGTATTGCTGTCCCCTACAAATATATTGATTGGATACTAGGACTCAAAGAAGGATAATCTGCTAAGAGATCATTCCAGTGCTTGTTTGAATGATTAGAGAATCCTAGCTCCTGCCGAGGGAGTCAAGGTAAGGAAGGCAGCACATGCTCGTGAATTTTCCCCTGTGCTTACATACTCATACTGTCACTGAAGCACATATAGCCACATACACACATACTCCAAATATATACAGATAACACAAGACACACACACATAGACATAAACACATACACATACACACTTGACTTTGCCTTTCCTCCTGACAAACCTCATTCTTTCTCAATTGTTTAGTGGGATGCAGGGACAACTCAAGAAAGCCTGGACCGATGATGTGTCTGTCTGAAGCATCCTATGGCTGCAGTCTTCATGAGTCTTCATGCAGTTTTTAAACTTTTAAACTTTCACCTTTTACCCTTTAATATCATAGGTGGTTGGTGTGATAGAAGCACTCTGTAAATGGCATTTAAAGACAAATTGGACTTTCTTCAGGCAGCTGCCCTGGACTTCAGACTCACAGGCCACTAAGCACACCTTCCCATCTGCAAGAGCAATTTTCCATTTGCTCTACAATGATTAATGAGAATCCATCAGATGCCGGTGTGTCACTAAGGTGGCCTACACTTCAATAAGTTTGCTTTTAAATGTTGTCTGTCTCTTGAAATTGTTTCACTCATGCCCACAGACAAAGTGATTAAAGTTGCAGAGTGTACATGATCCCTACGAAGACCCTGAGCTTCACCTCTATCTGAATCCCCTGTTACACCTTCAGTCTTTGGCTGGTAAAAGAATGAATGAACCCAGAAATAACTCCCATCTTATGAGAGGCTTATAGCTGCATGCTGAAGCACAGGTGGGAAAGAGGTAGGGATGATATTTATTTTTCTTAATGTTTTTTCCCCCTCAAAAAAATCCACAGGCTGAAATGTATATTTCAAGCTAGTCATTTCATTTGCTCTCAAATCGACCTATTTTCTGGGACGCTGCGTCTTTAAGTATACTAGGCATGCCAGTTTTATAAGTAAATGAAGTGAGATATAGTGCCTCCCCAGCAAAAAAGTGACTTGAGATCTGAGTTAAAATAAGTATCATATATATTATTTTTCCAAATGTCTGTACTTTTTAGAAGGAGGGTGGGGAAAACAGTTAATACTCTCTTCAGTGGTATCTAAATCTTTCTGGGTCTGGTGCCTTCAGAGTTCCTCTCTTGCTGTGTGGCTGTAGTCCAGTCTGTTGCCCTCTGTGGGCCTCAGTTTTTGCATCTGTCAAATGGGATGCATTTGGGCCCAGGGCAGCAGATACCGTGTTAGAGTACTAGGCAATGGCAGGCACTCCCTTTTGGGGCTCCATGCCAGGGCTGGGCAGGGTTTGACCTGCTGCCTACCAAGGAGCCCTGAGAACAGCAGCCTCCACCCTCAGCCTCACCCACTTCTGTTTACCAAGCACATTCAGTCTCTCCTCTCTCTAAGTCTCACAATAGCCCTGTGAAGGTGGGACTTGCATTGCATTGTACAAAAGAGGAAACTGAGGCTCGTGGAAGTTGCTAAAAATAACAGCTGCTGGCGGTGTTCCAGCTTTTATGATATGTCAGGCATTGTGGTGAGTTTGTATTAAATTGCCTCATTTCATCCTCAGAACACTTCAAGAGGTAGGCGTCAATTCTCCGATTTTAGAGTAGAGGAAACAAGCTCAGAGAGGTGAAGTGACTTCTGCAAGGCCGGACCCCTTCATGAAACTTGCCTCATTAGACGGCACCCGGGAGCTATGGGGAGAGTGACAGCATTGGAGGCCAGAGAGAGGGGAGAAATGACTGAGGAGCTACCAAGACAATCAGGGCCTGAGTCAGACCCTGGCAGTCCATTCTCCTCAAGGAAGTATAGGGCAGGTGGGAAAGGGGGTGGCGAGAGTCAGGGGAGAGGAGAGGGGGTTTCCCTGGCTAACTCTAGGGGTAGGAAAAGGGGGTCAGAGCACAAGTCCCAGGGTCCCAGGGGCTGAGGGCATTTTCCACCCTTTCCTTCTTAACCTCTTCACTTTTTTACGGTTCCGACCTCTACTTCCTTCCCACACACCACATCCCTTATCAACTGTGGGCTCTGGGCCTGCACCCTCTGTTCTCTACACTTGCTCACTGTGGACTCCAGCCTCTGGAGCATTGAGTAGCAGAAGTGCCACAGCCCTGCCATTCAGTAGCCACAGCCTCATTTCCCAGAGCCTGGCGCAGCCCTGCCGGCCACCCCACTGCACAGGGCCCGGGCACCAAGTAGACAGTTCCAAGTTTTGGCACCCTTCCCTTCCCCCGACACTATACCCCAGAGATCCTGATGCAAGGAGCAGCAACAGTGGTGGCAGAGCTTCCCAGGAATGAGCTTTTCTTTCCGTCGCCTTTTTCCCCGTGCCCAGGAATACCTGCAGCAGGCGGACAGGCTCGCAGGCAAGGCCAAGGCAGCCGACGTTGGGATTGGCACTGCTTTGGTCCCGGCTGCAGTGGTGGCAGCAGCAGTGGTGGCGGCATGTGTGATTGTGAGTGTGTGTGCTGAGTCCACTCTATCCCTGGACGGCTAGTGGGTTTGCCTCCCTTCCCCTGGCAAGCTCCCTAGCACCTAGCCCAAAGCATGTCCTGGGTGTCAGAAGCTGCTAGCTTCCCCAGGGCTGCCAAGTGAGGAGGAGCAGGAGAGCTGGCCATGCTCATTCTCCCTCTCCAGGGACCCACACAGTTTGGGGTGAGAGGTGAGCACTAGTGGGTGTGGGGGGGGTGTTGGGCAGGAGACCAAAGTAGCTTAGCTCAGGGATGTCCAAGTGGTGTTCCGGGAACACCTGTCCCAGGTGGCAGTCACTTTGCGAGGGGGGGTGTCCCAAGGACCCCTTCCTTGCTCCACGTGTGTCCTTCATCTTGCCCGCTACATCATGTCAACTTACAGACCAATAGTCCAGTCTCCAATTCAGCAGATGGGAGGCCACTGTCTGGAGAGGTAAGAAATTTGCTCAAGGTCACATCCTGTTAGTAGTCTTGTTAGGGCTAGACTCCAAGGTTTCTGACTCGGTTTAATGCTCTTTCCGCTACAGCAGGTGGTTATGCAAATTAATGTAAAATATATGCAAAGGTCCATGGCTTTCTACCCCTAGCATGGGGGGGGGAGGGTGTATCCTAGGGGAGCTGATGGGGATCTCTTTCCTTCACAGACTATTAGATCCTATAAGGCCCATGAAGATCTTAGCCACCCAAGGCCAGGGCCCAGATGAGCTGTGGTGCCATGGGAGGCGTGCAAGAGGCTGTGGGACTTTGGGTGCCTGGCATCCTGCTTCTGTTGGGGGTGTAGAGTTGACAACACCAGGAAACAGTGAGAGGAAGCCTCCAGGATGGGCCCCCAGAGTCTGTAAGATGGCGTGGGCCCGGCACAGGGAAGTTTTCTCACGAGTCCTGGGAAGTCTGCTTGCTCTCTCCAGGCCCCCTGGGTCCCCATCAATAAGCCAAATGAATGGAGAGGCCGGGTTGGGGGTGGAGATTTATTTCCTGGCTTTGGAACCAGCCATCCTCCCTGCCCCCACCTTCCTCCTGGCCAGAGAACAATGGGGCATCCCTAGACAGGCCTTCCTGGGGCAACAGGTGCTCAGAGCAGGAGCAGGGTGGAGGGACACCAGCCCCGCAAGCTCCCAGCCTGAAGCACTCTGAGACTGCTCGCTCTTTTTACTTGCTAGAATCCCTGGAGCTGTGGCCCTCTCTGCAATACCTCTGGGTCCAAGAGATGTTTGTTCATTTATACACTCTAGATAATGTTGCCATATGGCCCCAAATAACGGGAAACAAAGTTTTGAAAAATAATCAACAATAATCTCACCACCTGGACGCAACCACCACTTGTCTATTAGTATCTTTTCTTCAGGCTCAGGCCCAGCTTGGTTTTATGGTGTAATCAAAGTAAATGTTTCATTTCACATTCTAGTTCCTCACTTAATATGATTCCAGGAACCTTTCGTGTGATTACATAGACTTCCTACTTAGCCCTGTTAATACCTGAGAATCATCCACACTGTGGGTAGACTTTAATTTACTCAATCCGATTCCCCATTGTTGGACGTTTTACCTGATAGATAACACTGTATTGAACATCTCCATGCACCCAGCTCTGTTGAGCTCCTCGGAGAGCTTCCAAGAAGTAGAACTCTAGGTGAGAGGACATGCTCTCCTTGACACATGTGGCCATATTGTTTTTTGGATTTAGAGCAAGGCCATCCCCACCTTGTCATTCTCAGTAGTCCCAACATATGTGCAAGGGCACAGGAGAGAATAAAAACTATTTCCCAGACATCACAGACTTCCAAACTTCACCGGGTGCCGTGCATTCTGGGGGAAGGGAATGTGAATTGGAGACAACGGAGCTCAGGGCTCCCACTTTCAGAGTCCCTAACTTAGAAACATGAGAGCCCCGAGGGACCTGCTTTCTTCCAACACGGGCCACTCCTTGTTGGTAATTAGTGCCATCCATCTGCTGTGAGATCTGGAATGAGCGGAAACCCTTTAAAGCAATTTGCTCTTTTAATATCACCCCTGTGATCTCATTTAATTTTCCCAACCAAACTTTGCTCAGTGAAGATGCCAAAGGCACCTGCACCGACCAACAAGGCCTGAGTTCTCACTCTTTCCAGGTGGTCTGACTCCAAAGCTCTGCTGAGCTTTGTTCCACCTGTGGCAGTCTGGATCCCAAGCACACGAGCTGTCCTTGTCCAGCCACAGAAGAGAAGGGTAGAGTGGAAAAGACGGTTTAAACACAGGCAAGCAGGCTACCACTCCCTACTCTGAGCCTCCACGGGGGAGACAAATGATGTTTACTGAGTCATACTTTGGCATTTTATGTGTGTGTTGAACTCTGTGGAGTTGGTGTATGATCACCCCCATTTTATAGACCAGGAAACTAAGTCTGAGTCCCAATGACTTGCCGAGTTCCCTACCATTTCCTCTTGAGCAATTGTAAGGTGAAGCTGCGTAGAGAGCTGGAGTGTTACTGTAACATTGTCATACCGCAGAGGTGATGGGGTTAGTGGCCATGTGCCTGCCACTCTGTTTGTGCCACTGCCCTTTACACAGACACTCCAGCCCTGGTCCCAGCTCTTCCAAGAAGGGAGACAGCTGAGCCAGCAGAGCTCCCAGACTGTCAGCAGCCGGGCTGGGAGAGAGAGCCACAGTGATTTATGGCCACCTCGTCCCCCAGCACCCCTTCAGGCCCGGCGTACATACTGGCTAATGAAGCCCAGCACAGAGAGAAATAATTCTGCCGTTAGCTGGCTCCGGTGACAGAGGCATCCTCCACTGCTTCGGGGTAAAAACGGGGTAGGGAATAGATGCCAGAGACAGAGGGATATCGATGGCTCTGAGAAAACAGCTGGGACCCAAGCAGGGACTCGGGGGTATAGAGGGCGGCACAGCCTAGCAGCCCAGTCCCTGGACCAGCTTTTCTGGGGCCCCGGCGGGAGCGAAGGGGTGAGCCAGGGGTCCAAGGAGTCCATGCCTACCAGCCTACTAGCCCGTATGTTTCATGTGGGTTTTTGATATCATAGAACATCAGAGGTTCTCACTCAACCCCTCAATGACAGATGGGCAAGCAGAGAGGGTCAGGAACTTGTCCAGGGTCACACAGCATGTCGGTTACTGAGCTAAGACAAGAGCCCAGATCGCCTGCCTCCCTGGGATGTCACAAGAACAATCTGGCCCTGTAACAGCCTACTGTGATGGAGAGGAGGACCACAAAGAAGGCAGAGAGTGTGAGGCAAAGCAGAGAATGTGGAATGTGGGGGAGGCAGCTGGGGTCCAGGGAGGAGGATGGGCACCGAAATCAAGGACGTCTACTAAGGAGGAGAATTGGGATAGTCCCAAAAGCAGGAGAAGGGGATTCAGCAGCCAGTATAGACCATCCTGGAAGGGCAGGTTAAGAGGGGACCCTGGAAAGCCACACCCTCTGGATCCCCTCTATTAGGCAGCAAATGTTCCCTCATTCTTTGCGAGACACTGAGGGCAAGTGGGAGAAGAGTCAACAGCACGCCCAGACCTCACCTGGCTTCTCTCCGCTGGCGTCCTCTCACCTCATGCCTGGCCTCATGGTGGAGAGAGAAGAGCTCTGGGCTCAAACCCCAGCTCGGCCACCAGCTGAGTGTGCAAGCCAGGCCTGCCACTCACCCCTCCTGAGCCTGTCCGCTCACCTTTAAATGGGACCGTTCTATCTACCTACCAAAGAGACAGTGAATCAGGAAGTTTGGGCCGAGAGGAAACCTAAGTGAAGAGAAGGCGCTGACCTCAGGTCAGGGGTCTGAGGATCCCTGGTGCCTCTCTTAGACCCCTGCTCCCTCCAAGCCCAGCCAGACCAGTCACACAGGTGACTAGCGCCTCAGTGATGCGTCCTGTCTGTGAAATGGGCAGAACCAGAGCTGCCTCCCTAGGCTTCCCGATCCCTATAGCCCCAGTTAGAGCATTCCCCACTGGGTGGTGAGCTCCCGCCTCCTCATGCCAGGTGCTGCACGGAGGTGCCACATGGGTTTGCAAGGTGTTTTCCCTGGCTGGGGGCCCAGCAGCCATCTGGAGCTTGACAACCAAAAGGAGCGAGACAACCACCCGAGCTTGTTGCAGGGCAGAGCCTGGCTCTGTCCTCTCCCTGGAACCAGGGTAGACTGTGGGGAACTCTGCCAGGTCACCCAGCTCCCACGGCTTCCATGGATGCCTAGAGTGCCTGTTATATGCCAGGCTTGTGCCGAAGCCTTGCATACGTGGGATCTCTTGGAATTTGGCGATGCCCTGATACCCTCTTTGCAGACAAGGAAGCCGAGGCTCAGAGACTTGAAGCAATGTGCCCAAGGACAGCATACTTCAACTAGGAACCGTTTTTGAACACTTACCTTGAGCCAGGCATCGGACTAAGTACTCCACACACGATCACATTTTTTTCCTCCCAGTTATCCTCTAGGCTAGGGGCTATTCACAGCCCCATTTTGCAGGTAAAGAAACCGAGGCCCAGAGAAGTAAACTCCCCTGCCTAAAATCCTATAGCTGTTGATACTGAGATTCTCTCTTGGGTGTGTCGGGCTTTTTCCACTGAGAGTAAGGGCCCTCACCTCCCTGGTGAGACGTGGGGTGCCCTCAGCTCTAGGCAGGGTCTTCTCCTCTTGACCTAGCCTGGTGGAATGTAGGCATCGCCTCCTGCTTATCTCTGCCCGCTTGCTGGCCAAGCCCAGGATGGGAGGAGAGGAATTGTAGATTGGGGGAGAATCTGGGATAAAGCCCTGATAGTCTCAGCCACTGCATGTCCTTCCAAACTGAGTCCTGAAGCCCCTCCAGGATGCCTGGACTCTGGCTGAGCTGTGTGGCAGGACCAGCTTCCCTGTGCCTTTCCTAGAACCCTCCACTCCCAAGCATCCAAGAGCAGCAAGACAACCTATGTACTTGTAGAGCATTCTTTTGAGGAAGAAGATGGTCCAGACAAAGGAAGGGACTTGTCTGAGGTCACACTTCTTGGGGTATCCCATGGAGCCTTTCTGGAGTGCCATCAGAGAAAGGGTAGCTGAACCAAGGATGGGCTTTGCTCGCTGGCTCCTGCCCATGCCCGCCTTCCCCTGGTTCTCACAGGTCCCCAACTCTGTCCCTACCCCACCCCTCTGGCCTTTTCTCTTGGGGTTGACCAGCCAAGCAGAAGATTCCCTGATGGGTAAACACTTCTCTCCAGAGAACTGAGCTTCCAAAACCCCTCCTTCTCACCCCTCCCCAAGGAAACTCAGTCACCTCCCTATCCAGGAGGCGGCTGACAAATAATAAGGGATGCACTGAGCCTCATGGTAGGCAGCTCTGTGGGGCCACGTGAGCCAGATGTCACCAGTTTAGAAATGGGCCAGCCTTACATCGTGGGCAGGGTGGAGGGAGGGTAAGTGTAGCCATTCATTAGAAAAACAATACTGACTAATCTTAGACTCGGACAGCTCTTTACAGGTTATAAAGCCCTTTCACATCTATAAAAAGAAGGTACTATTACTTTCATTTGAAGATTAAGAAACTGAGGCTCAGAGAGGTGAAATGGCTTGCCCGGGGTCATAGCTAGTTAGTATATGGGCAGAACTTGAACCCAAATAAGATTTCTGAGTGCCTCAATTGGACCCTATGCTGATTACTCTCACTACATTCTATTTAACTGAACAAGTCTGGGAGAGTCACATGGATCTCCCCATTTTTAAAGAGGAGGAAATTAGGGTGCAGAGAGGATCTGGGACCACAGTGCCACAGCCACAGCCAAGCTCAGACACATCAGTGGGCCTGGGCCCTCTGCCCCTCTCCTGACGTTTCAGGGCAGTGAGCCTGGGCAGCTCCAAGTCTGCCCGTCTTGGATGTGGGAGTATACTGTTGGGGAGATGCACAGCACAGTTGAATCTGAGCCAAAGCCTCTAAGAGACAAACCTTTGCCATTGTCCCTTCTGGTAGAGAGAGTGGGGAGCACACAGGGTCAGGGATGGAGGCTCTGGTGCCCACGCCCTTCAGTGGCCCCGCCTAGGAGTGGTCACTGCTCCCAGCCTCTTGCTCAGAGGGTGATTTCTCCACTTTGCTGACTGTCTCCAGCAGTTGCCTGAGATCCAAAACTCAGCTCAAGAAATCACACCTGAGACATCCAGCATTCCTTTCCAGGGGCCCCACTATGGGGGCAGTAAGCAGGGGTGCTCAGGGACCGTCCCACCCCCATAAACCCAGGGAAGAGGTGGCAAGCTGGGCCTGGGAGTTTAGAGGCCTCTGATGGCACTGGGTGTGGCCTATAATCCCGCTGGCTGGCCACCCTGTTCCCTAATTAAAGTGTCCTTTGAAAATGCCCTCAGGTCCAGGACCAGCACTGCCAAATAAGGCAGGCACCTCCCAGAAATCTTGGTAGCTTTTGTGCCTTCTCTGGAGGATCTCTGGGCTCAGGACCTTTGGGCGAGGCGGGGGGATCACATGAAAGTGAGGACCTTGGGTTGTGCCTATCCTGTCATGGTCTCCAAGACCCAACTCTTCCACACCCCTTGCTGAAGGTAGCAGGGGGTCCTTTGTTTAAGAGCCTGGAGTGCCCAGATCAAAGGCTCTATTGAAGAGGCTTGTCAGAGCGGAGGATGCCAGGGGCAGAAGTGGGGATTGGGTAACAAGAAAACTGAGTCACCATGGACCAGTTGTGGTGAGTGGGCAATGGGTGGCTGGAGCCAGCTTTTTGGGTAGGAGGAGGGCTCTTTCGAGAGGCCCAGGAAGGGGTATGCAGGCAGCTCAGGGTATTCGGAGAGGCTGCCACTGTTGCACCAGGACACTTCCGCTGGTGAGCAAGCCTGCTCCCTCACAGTTCCTTACGAAAGCCACCTTCTGCCCAGGGCAGCAGACCAGCCGGCTGGGTCAGTACTTTGGGGCCCAGGGGTAGGAGGACTGAGTGTTCCCCACACAGGAGGCCCAGAGTTCACAGGGCTGTGCCGGGGGTGCAGTGGGAGTGACAGTGGCATCCAGGGAGGCTGATGATTCGGGAGTAAGAGCCACTCCATTACTGAGGCAAGTCACCCCAACTCTCAGCCCCATTTTCCCCTTGGGTTAGCTGGGCATAGCAGGGAGTAATGAGATCAAGAGTGGTGGAAACTAATTTTTATTGCTCCATTGGCGTGGTTGAGTATAGTCCTGTGCTGAGAAGGAGTCTGAGGCCTTGTCCAGGCCTGTCACAATTGACTGATTAATTACCTCTGCCACAGCTTTGGGGCGTGCCAGACTGCTGTGTATTTGCCCCCGAACTAGATTTTCTCTGTATTCCTTGCGCTCCGAGATCCTGAGATTATGAGGTCAACAAGGCCCTCACCGTCCTGGCTCTGCTTCTGGATGCTGGCATGCCATTGGAAATTAGAATCTCATGTCTCCATTCCTAAAAGGGAGAGAAAGACTCAGCTGTATCTCTTAGGCCTTAACTTGCAAAACACCTCATTCTCCAGGTTCACTCAGTCCTTCCTTATGCCCCACCCTGTGCCCAGTGCAGTGAGGGGCTCAAAATGGAGTGTATGTACCTACCTGTGCTCCGGAATCTTTTCCTGTGTGGGCCTGGCTCAGGCTCTGGGTCTGCCTCTTACTGACTAGGTGATGTGGGGCAAGTTAGTTAAGCACTGAACCTTGGTTATTATGATAGGGGTGATGGTGTCTGTAGCCATGAAATACAACTGCACAGAGCCCATGAGCATGGACCTGGCACAGAGTGCTCAGCTCTAGATGGGGTTCTGATGAAAGGATCAGAAGCAGCCTTAGTTGGTTTCTTTGCCCATTCTTGACCTTGGCTTTGGATGGGAACTTTGACGAGGGTGGAGCTGGGGGTGGTGCAAGGATAGTTTCAAAGCAACACAGGCCGAGACTCTGAGCTTTCCACTCTCCCAAGACCACAGCCCAGGCTGAGCTGGCTTCTCTGTAAACTCCCCACTCCCTCCCTCTGACCAGCCCCATAAAAAGGGAATGGGGCAGGAGGGAGTCTGACTGCAGACTTTGTAATTTGGCTTGGAGGCGGCTCCTGTTCATTTTAACCAGGCTGTAATTATGGCTGGCACCCAACACCCCTCATTACGGGAGCCTGGAAGGAGGACTCTAATTATAGCATGCTGGTTCCTGGCTATGGCAGTGGGGGCCAGGCAAAGCTAGGGGGTGCTAGGCCAGTAAGCCCTCTGGGGTGGGGCTGCCCTGGGCTATGAGTACCTTCCCTAAGGCTCCTCATTGCTCTTGCTTCCAGAGCCATCCATGGAAAGGTGGTATAGATCAAATCAAGGCCTCTTCTTCAGGGAGAAGAGGACCCAGAGGAGCCCAGGATGTTCATCCATTCATTCAAGAAGCACTTATTAAGTCTCTCTACTGTATGCCAAGCTGGCTCTGGGGTCAGCAGTTGGGCACACATGTGCCATCCAGCCAGGGATGGGTGTTCAGGTAGAAAGTTCCAGGAAGGCCACCGTGCTGCTGAAATATCTGAATACACCCACACTGGATGGCAAATAGCCACTGTCCCAAGCCGTGATTGCTCCAGTTGCCCCTGTCAATCCCCTGGGGCCCACTCCCCTTCCCCCCACCACCCAGCCTCGCTTGGCACAGCAGGCGCTCTAGGATTCTGCTCCAGAGCCCTCACGGATAAGTTAGATATTGCAACTGTCACCATGCATCAGCCCCCTGGCACCCCAGGATCTGGTGGGGACCCAGGCATTAAGCAAGGACATACACAAATGAGCTATAACTAAGAAAGGTGGCAAGGGCCATAAGGGGAAAAAACACCAGAAGGTGTCGTTGGGAGGGGCACAGTCAGAGCCGGCTCTCTGAGGAGGTAACTAAGATGAGACCTGAAGATGGAGGGATCCGGCCAGGTGAGGAGAAGAAAGTGGTAGGACAGAATTCCAGGTGTATCCACCGGAAGCCAAGAGAATGGGAGGCGTGCAGTCTGGGATCTTGCCCTCTGAGGTATCCCCACCCTGTGCAGGTGCGTAGACAGCAATCGGATTTCTCTTGCACATGGTGCAAAGAGCACTGAACCAGGAGCCTCTAGACTCACAGAGCAGGCCCAGCTCTGCCAGAGTACTGTGACCTTAGGCCAGGCATACCCTCTCTGGGCTTTGGCTTCCGAGGCCCCTTCAGGACACAAGCTCTCCATCTCTGCCCCCAACCAGTGAGGATTTTTGGAGACTGTGACCAGCAAGCCCTATTTAAATGCCACATTTTGGGATGCCTAATTCTGAAGTTAGGGACCAGGCAGCCAGGGGAGGGGTGGGGCCAGAGAGCTGGGGCTAAGAGCTCCAGCCTGTCCCATCCCCTTCACTGAGTTATTAAGAGCCACCCGGAAGCAGACACAAAGGGAATTGTCCTGAGCTGGAGTCAGCACCCGGCCCCCCAGCTGAGAACAATTGGGGAGGAAAACCAAGGCCATTTGTCCAGCTCAGAGTATGGCAGTGACGGTGGCTGGGAAAATGTCGATGTTTCTCAGCTAAAATTAGCCACCTACTAAACCTTTACATCAAAAGCAAACCTGAAGCATCTATTGTTTTGAACTTGGGATCCCAGGGGATGTGGGGCAGGAGGGTCTCAAGAGAAGCAAGTGACCTCCTCTCCCCAGGGCTGGACCAAGGCAGCCCTCAAGCTTCCAGGGTGCCCAGTAGGAGGAGCAGGCCAGGGACAGACATACAGACAGGGAGGGAAGGGGCTTTGGCTGCGCAGGGTCAGTGAGTGTGGGTGGCTAGCACAGCCTCTGGTTCCCTGTTAGAGACAGTCTCCCTTTACCAGTGAAACCAATTGCACTCTGGGCTAAGCCTGGGGGTCTAGAAGGAAGTGCAGGAAGCATAAGTGGGAAAATTACTCTCCATCCTCTCCAGAGGAAATGGCCATAGCGAGCATCTCTCTTTGCTCATAGTGGACGGTTCCTACCACGGGGGTCTCAAACCCAGCTTAGCATCCTTCTTCTGCCGCTTAGTGACTTTGGGCAAGTTACTTGTCTCCCTGGTAATCAGGGGAGGTAGGTATTGATACCAACCTCCCAGGATTGTTGGAAAAGTAACAAAGATGATGTAGATGGTAACAGTGGTAATAATAATAACAGTAATGCAGCTTATACTCAATAAGCCCTTTTGATGTCCCAGGCAGTGCTCTAAGCAGCTCGTGCGTACATTATATTTAATCCTTCCTAGAAATACTATTACCCCCATTTTTGTAGATAAGAAACTGAGACTCAGAGAGGCTAATTTGCAAGAACACAGCTGCAGGTGATGGCTTCGGTATCCTCATTACCTCACACTGGGGCCTAATTCAGGCTAAGGTAGCCAGCACTATGCTGCTGTGTAATTCCTTTTGAAGAGTCTCCAGCTGAATCATAGAAGTGCTCAGGGAAAAGAAGCTGACCTGTGTTAAGCTCTGTTATGTGTGCTATTGTGTGTTTTTATTGGGAGGCAAAAGAATGTAGAGCAGCAACAGCACCTGGGAACTTGTAGAAATGCACGTTCTCAGGCCCTCTCAGGCCTGCAGGGCGGGAACCTGGAGGTAGGGGAGGGAACCACCGCATGCTGGGCCTTACCAGCCTCCAGGCGCTCTGCGTACACACTACAGTGTGAGAACCACAAACCTCTGGCTTAGAGGTTAATGGGCATGGGCTCAGAGTCAGGGAGACACAGATTCCAGTGCTGATAACCCTGTTCTGTGACCTTGAACAAGTTCCTTAACCTTTCTGTGCCTGTTTCCTCTCCTGCAAATGGGATCAGAATGCGAGGGCCTGCTTGGAAAGCTGGGGAGGGTGTGATTAGACGGTGTACCCCGAGTGCTCTGCACGGGGCCCGGGACTGGGTAGCCTGCAGCTGTGCTGCTTCCCCACATGACCTGTTGGGATGCAAGTCCATATTGAAGGGGAAGGTGGATCTCTGTGGCCCGGGAAGCCCATGCATCCCAGCTAGACGCAGCTCCCCATCGAGAGCAACCCAGCAGAACCGAGGGCCCAGTTAGAAAAGGTAGCCCCACTCCCCTTGGGCCGAGGGGTCAGGATGACTGAGATGGACGTCTCTTTTCTACCTGCTTAGTCCCTGGCTTTCAGAGACTTCAAGGTCAACCGAAGAGACACATGAAGTAGATGAGGTACTTTTCTCTTCCGCTTTCTTAGAGAAAGAGCAAAGTTGTCTTCAGGAAAACCGGCCTAGAGAATTATAGTCGGGAGACAGGGTGATCCCCAAATGCTGAGCTCATAGGGTCAGGGGTCCTCAGCTGCATGCAGGTGGCCTTGCAGTTTCCAGGAGCATGTCTTGGCTTTTGTCCCTACCACCTGCATGTTTTTGATGGCTCTTTGGAGGCCTCTGGAGAGCATTCCATGTCTTCCATGTCTTCTTCCCCAAGGGGAGGCTTCTGGGCCAGGCCAGGCAGAGGATACAGCTGACAGGCCCCACATCCCTCCCTAGCCTCTGGAGCCCCAGATTCCTGGTGAGCATCCCCCCCAGCTGGCCCCAGGTTTCCCAGAACATCCACATGCTTCAGTGTCATGTTGTACTTTCACACCTTTGGGCCCAACTGTCTCTGTGAGGTGGGCACAGGGATGTTGGGCCCATCTTACAGATAAATTGGCCAAGGCCCCAGGAGGCGAGGCAGCTGGCCTAAAGTCACCTCGTGACCTGGTGGCTGGCCCAGGACTATTCTGGTGTTTTTCTTCCATAGAGCCATGCTTCCATCCTTTCTCTTTTCCCCTCTTAGTCTTCCTATTCCTCTCGAGAAATTTATGAGAGAGTGACGAATTATGTGCCCATCATGTACCAGGTTCAGCGATGAGGGATAGCTCCCCAGAAGTAACACGGTGGCAGCGCTGGCGTTGACCCAGGTCCTGCTTACTCCAGGGTGCGTGTTCATCTGCCTGCCCCTCCTCAGGCTTTCCTCCTTTCTGCTGGGGCCCAGCTCCCCCTCTCTGGAAAGATCCCTCTCATGGCGCGTGCAGCCGGGTGCCTGGCTCCTGCCCTCAGCACCTTTGCACCTTTCCTCTGGCTCTAGCCTGGAGGCTGGGGTGAGTGGGCTGAGCCCTGCGCCAAGGAGGCCCAGTGATTACATCAGCAGGTGCAAACAAGCTGGCAAGGGCAGGGCCATCATCCCCTGGGGGCTGGGGTGGAGCTCCATCTGCCCCCCTCCAGTCTGTTTCATTCCCTCCTTCCAGCTTGCATCAGCCTTTTGCAGCTTCGTGTCATCATGGAGTGGGTTGGGGCAGTGGCTGGGAGGCTGGAGCTGGGTGGAAATGGGGAGCGGGCTACCTGGCCGGCACCTTGAACCCAGAGGAAAGCCCTGGAGCTGGTGGTTAGGATGTCAGCCAGTGCCCCTGGCAGCCCCAGGAGGGCACACCCACCATTTCTTACTGCGAAAAGCAACAATCAAAATTATCAAGTGCATAGGGCTGCCTATCTGACAAAAGAGTTTCACACTTCTGACCTTGGTATTCCCAACGACCTCGGAGGTAAAGCAAGTAAAAGTGACCCCATTTCTCAGGAGGGAAGATTGAGGCCCAGAAGGAAGTGGTTCACCTAAATTCACTTCAAAAGCCAACGACAGCACCAGTGTGTTTCAGCCCAAGAAAATGAGGGATCATAGGAGCCTAGAGAATGAGACAGCCCTATAGGAGTCAAGGTGGATGTAGTGAAAGCGTGCTTCCTGGAGGAAGTAGGCTGGCTCCTTGACTGAGAAGGAGGGCACTAGAGACAAAGCTGCAGATTTATTCCTGCCCTGGTAGTGGGTCAGCAGACAGAGGGACCATCACATGACTGCAGGGCTAGGCTGGAGGCACACTGAGCACAAGTCAGAGTCCAGATGTCCGGATTCTTATCTTTAAATCTTTGCTGTGAGCAAAGGCCCAACTATAGGCATGATCCAGGGGACGCACTTAGGAAATGCTTGGTGAAAGAATGAGGGCAAGTCCCCGCCCACGACCCTGCCTCCCTCAAAATACACCTGAGCAACCATCTGTGCCTTCCCCTCGGCCAGTGGCACTGTCTTCCCCCATCTCCACTGCCAACTACTCAACTGCTCATCCAAACTCAGGGCCAGGGTCTTTCCCATTGTTGAAACCAGAGAGAGACAAGGGAAGCGCATTGGGCTGGGTACCAGGAGGCCGCCATTTCACTCCTAGCTTTGCTTCCATCCTGCTATGTGACCTGAGACCAGTTAGTTACTCCCCACGGCTTGTCCCCAAAGTATTCCTGGGAGCCTGAGTCTGCCTTCTGTGGTCCCAGTCCTGGCACTTGTGAGAAAGGCAGAGCAGGAGTGTAGATGAAAGCCAGAGAGAGATGGCCACCTTCTTCCCTTGTCCCAGGGCCAGAGCAGGAACCCAAGTGGATTTCGGGCTTAGAACCTACAAGGAGAAGCCCCCACACAGATCACTCGCCTTCCACCGCTGGGTGCTCTCAGGTGTCTCTTTCTCTGTCCCTCTCCCATGACTCCGTCTCTACCTCTCTGCTCATCTCTCCCTATTTGTCTTATGCCTCATTTCACACATTGACAAAGGCCAGTCTGGGCACCCTTTTCCTCTCTCCCTTCTCCTTATGCTTCTGTGATATCAAGATACCAGGAGTGCTGCAGCACCGACTGGCTGTCGGACCTTGGACAAGTCATTGCTCCTCTCTGGCCTCATGGTCTCCCTCTGGAAGTGAAGGGTTAGGTTTAGGTCTAAATGCCTTGTTGCCCAGGGTTTGAGGTGCCTCCTAGTACCTGCCAAGTAGCCCACAAGCAGCAATGGGGAAAGGTCTGGCCAGGTGTGGTGATGGTGCTGATGGCCGCAGGCAAGGATCGTAGTATTTCCACTTCGTAATGTGTTGGCAGTTGTCTCTCCTGTGTAAGGAGGGGTTGTTCGGTCCTGGAGCATGATGGTGGGAAGGTGGGGGAAATTTGTGCCTTGAGACACTAAGAACAGGCCTGACCCTGGACTTTCCGGGTGGCATGGGGACACCTCATTTAGAAGGCAGCAGAAACTTAACCCACTGGCCTGTCAGGCAGTCCCTGGGCCAGAGGGTATATCCATGCACATGTTGACTTTTCCAGGAGACAGGGATAGGACACTGGACATCTTTCTGCCCAGCACCCACACGTGCAAAGCCAACCTGGTATCGTTGTTCAGCGGCTCCCTGCACGAACTCTGCATCCTGTAGTTCTTCCAGCAACCAGGAATGCCGTACCAGGATGTCGGCCCAGCTGGCCTGTGCCCATCTGACGTGTGTGGCTGTGCTAAGAGAGAGTGAGCGCGATGCCTGGTGCGTTTTTGTTTATAGTTTAAAAGTCCTCAGTTAACAGCCTTGGAAGGAAAACATAGGACACACAAGTGTATGTAGCAAGGCCCTTTTAAGTCATAAAATATGCATGCATCTAAAAAAAGGCAGGGAGGACCAATGTCGAGGGCTAATTCTGGTAAACTGGGGATGGAAATGGGTGATTTCTAGTTTCATCCTTATTTAAGTAAAAAAAAAAAAAAAGTTTTTTTCATTAGAAGGAAGAGGTAGATTTTAAAAATAAATTCCTCCAACCTCTCCCAAGAGTCTAGCACTCGTTTCTCTTACTGGCTCTGCTGCTCAGATGCTGTGTGATCTGAGGCCAGGCCACACCCTCTCTGGTCTTTATCCTAGAGGACAGTGATTACATGGTCTCTGAATTTCCATCCTACAGGATGGGGGTTCCAAAGGGACTGGCTCCCCTGGCCCAGGTCAGCCCTGCCTGTGCCCATCACCCCTGTCTGCTCTTTGCTACACCCACTTGCCACCCCAGGTATTTCTGAAGAGGTTGAGCAGTGCAGCTGGAGAAAGTCCTGTGCCCCCAGCAGACCCAGAAAAACAAGCAACCAGTTATTAACAGGACCTAAAGAACTTGCCTTCCAGAGAGCAGACCTGTCCAGACACAGACAACAAACAATCAAATATAGGAAGAAGGTAATTCCAGAGAGAGATGAACACTGTCAAAAACAAAAACAAAAAACAAACCAAAAAACTATGCAGAGATAGCATCACGGGAAGTAGAGGATGATGCATTTGTATTTAGTGGTCAGGAAAGGCCTCACTGGGGAGATGGCAGGTGGCACTTGAGCTGATATCTCAATGACAAAGAGTTAGCCAAAGAATATAGGGGGATGGGGGTGGGGAGATGCATTCCAAAAGGAGAGAACAACAAAGGCCCTGAGATGGGACTAAGAAGTCACGTTCATGTTCAGGGGCCAGGAAACACATTTAGGTGGCTTGGAGCACAGTGAATGACGGGTGAACATCTGACGCATAAGGGTTTGGTGGCAGTTAGGACTTCATTCCAGGTACAAATGGAAGCCATTGGAGGGTTTAAGCAGGGGGGCTATTTATTTGTATCTTGCAATATTGCCCCAGCTGCTATGAGGAGAGTAAATCTGAGGGCGCAGGAGAGGAAGTAGGGAGTACAGTGAGGAGGGGTCTGGGCAGGAAGACAGGACCTTGGAGACAGTAGGAGGTGATGATGGGTGGTCATGAGGTTTGAGGCCCATCTTGAATGTTTGCCTGGCAGCATCCAAGTCCGTCAGCATATGGGCTGGATGCAGGGGAGGGAAAAGGAGGCCTCCCCAGGTAGAACCCAAGCAACTGCGGTTTGGTAGAGAGTGAAAGTACAACTCAAAGTTGCCTCATCCCAACTCTGGATGGTGGAGACATGGCCAAAGAAAACAGCAGGTCTCCCACAGGCCCACGTCACTGCCATGGTCTTAGAGCACTGACAGAGGCGGCCCTGAGAAAGGAGCCACTGTCCAGCCTGGTTGGGGCTCTCCGGTGGGGCTCTCCGGGCTTCCAGGGAAGATGGTTATGGCTTGTGACCTTGGGGGCTATACCAGGCTAGCAGCGGGCCCCTTCCAGGCTAGGATGGATCTGTTTGTCTGGGGCATCCCCAACAAGTCCGGGACTTGTCAAGCCCACAGAGGCAGGAAAGCCAAGTGCTGGGGTTAGGAAGCCAAGACCCTCTTCTCCTCCAGCAAGCTAGAGAACTCTGAGAACTCCATTCGCTCACCTGCAAAATGGGCAGAAAATAGCTGCTCTCTGCTGGTCCCTCAGGGGCACTGTGGGCCAAGGGAGGCTTTGTGGCTTCACTGGAAGAGTTTTGGGTTTCTCAGCTCCCGCCTACCCCGCTTCTTCTCTCCTAGTTTTGCCCCTCAGTAGCTATGAGCCTGAGCATGTCTTTCACTTCCTTGAGCCTCAGTTCCCTCATCTGTGAAATGGAACACCTACTTCACAGGATTGTTGTACTGATGATGGTAATCACATTGTGTGCTGGACAAATGTTATTATCTGGAGTAGACAGATGAGAGGGCTTTGAGCTCCCTATTTGGGAGAGGAAGGTGAAGCAGATTGCCACCTTCCTATGGTCTGAGCCTCTGGGCACAGTGACACCCTGGAACCTGGGGTCTTGAAGAGGCACCAAAACTTAGCCCTAGAGTGACCCAGGCCCAGGCTGAAGGGAGCCCAGAGACCAGGAGAAGGGTCTGGAGGGTCCAGGCCGGTGGATGTCAACTGTAGCCTCCCAAGTTACCACTGACACCTGACGGTAAACCAATGACCAGTAACCAAAGTGCCCTTCCCTACTTTGTGAGTAGTGTGGCCTCTTTTAAATGGGGCCTGGGCTTCATTCCAGGGCTCCATGCCTGTCTCGAGGCCTCGCCCCAGCCTCCCATCAGCTCCTCCGCTTGTCAGGGAAGAGATTTCTCAGATTCAGCCAGACACCCTCTCCAAGATACAAGCTCCTGACCCAGCTGGTCATTTTAGTGAGGCCACTTCCTGCACAGGAAGTGATGTCTTGGGCACGGGCAGGTCTGCAGAGGGTATGGGAAAAGGGTTGTGCAAGGGGCTCCTTTGTTAGGAATAACTCAGCCTCCCCAAAGCCTGCCAGCCCCCATTTGTCATCAGTAACGGCCATTGTAACTGCCTCTGAGGGGGGCCCCAGCCTGAACCCCATAGCCGCCAAGAACCAGAGCCAGATGGAAGAAGGTCTTTGTGTCCAGGGAGGGGTCCTTCCATGTGGGGTTTGTGTGTTTTTAAAACATAATAATAAATGGGCTCCTCTCCCTTCACTCTCCCCGCTCCCCACTGAGCACATCAACCTTGCAGTGAATGGAAGAGATTTTCCATGCAGTGGGAGGTCAAGTCTGGCGAGAATTAGCCAGTGTCCAGGGGCTAGAGAAAGACTGTGATTGCTGATGATAAATGTGCCCAGCGTGGGGCATTTCTCTTGCCCTCACCTCCCGCCTGCCCTCCTTCTCCCCTCCTAGTTTTGCCCCTCAGTGTGGGCACTGCCTCATGCCAGCCGTCCTGAAGACACAAGGCCCTGCTCAGGTGCAGATGCCCACCCCCTGGTGCTGAGCCTGGGGTCTCAGGCCTGGTTGTGTCACCTGCTTGGGACAAAAACCAAGGGCAGGTGTCAAGTCCCTCCTCCCAAGCCACTACGGTCTCATGCCAAGGTCTCTGACCTGGGCAACAGGACTGACCAGAGGTGGACGCAGCTGAGACTGATGGGAGTGAGTTACCACCCCAAGTGTGTGAAACACAGAGCTCGGGTCTTTACCCACAGCCCTGCCATAGCTGTGCTGTCTGCCTTCCTCAGCCCCAAGTCAGAAGCTGGGCACCGTTCCAACTTGGCTGTTAATTCGCTACGTAATGTTACATTAGTCACTTCCCCTCTCTGACCTGGTAGAATGCAGGGTTCCAGGCCCTCCGAGCATCGACTTTCTGTGCTTCTGACCTGCTAGGGCTCAGGTGTCCACACTCAGTGCATCCCGAGAGGATTTCCGGCCTGGTGCCTCCCCTGCCTGCACGGATACCTCCCAGTTAATACAGCACATTTACATCTATTTTCTCAGCTGATCTTCACAACACCTCAAAATTGACAGAGCACTTATTATCCTCTTTTATGGATGGAGAAACGGGGCCCTGAGAGGTAAAATAGCCTTCCCAAGGTCTCAGTGGCAGGGTGAGGATCGAACCAGGTCTGCTGGCTCTTAGGCCAGCCCATTCCACTGCGTGTACGTCCAGCCTGGGCCCCGGGCTCAGGGTCACCATAAGGCAGCCGAACCCTTCTGGCTTTCCCTAGCAGCTGGTGACAGTCTCCCGTTCAGGAATGTCGGCATGCTATAGTTTTAGCCTCTCCCTCCTCTCAGAGGCAGCTCTGGGAAATACAGTTTCTTTATCTGAGTCCCGTAGTCACTTTCTTCACCTTCAAGGCCCCTGGTTATGCTTCCAGTGGCTTAGATTCTGGCACCTCTTGAACAACAAGCCTGTGGCCTCAACTTCCTCCTCATTGGGGCCTCCTACCTGCTGGGTGGCAGCCTGTGTCTACATGCCGGGCTCTAACCAGGCCTAGACAGGACAGGAGCGTATGGCCTGGCTCAGGTCCTGCTTTCGGGTGGAGACTGGGCCCAGGCTCCCAGCTCTGTCCTGAAGACTCCACTGCCCTCCCAGGGCACTGGTGTCCTGTCCTGGACACAAAGAAGGGTGTGATGTGCTCCTTGCCTTCCAAGAGCAACCAGCTGCCAGAACTGCTAAGGAACCTTCGAGTTGCCAGAAGCAGGGAGGTGCCCGCCAGACCTCACCTCGTTCACCTTCCCTCCCATATTTTAAGCAGGTTGCGAGCAAAATCGAACTTGTCCATGAGGAAACCAGGTTGGTGGTGAGAGGATGCAAAATTTTGTCTTGTAAATACTCGAAAGAAATATGAGAAGGCCCAGGAGGGCAGGTGGCAGCCTCCAGAAGCTGGGAAGCTGTCAAGGGGAGGGGAAGTATACTACTGTCTTGTGTCACCTCAGAGTTTAGAATTATAGCAATGGCTGCAACTTCAGACAGCAAATTCCAGCTGAAAGTAAGGAGGCAAAGCCGAACCTGGCTGAGAAAGGCAGAGGTGTGCTCCCGTCCCTGGAGGTATGTGAGTCGAGGTTGGATGAGGAGTTAATGGGGGATGTTGTTACTTCAAGTTGGTCCTTGAAGTAACCTCTGTCCCTGTGAATCTATGCCTCTAAGGGAGACTAGCTGACAAGAGACTTCACACAGGCAGATATAGGTGACTTTGAAGCAAGGGCTTGCATGGTGCTCGCAAGGGGTCCCACCCAGAGATGCTGGTGATCATTTTGATCTGAGGCCTGAGTTGGGTGGGCTGGGGCATGTTTGGGAGAGCCTAGCATCACGTCATTCCTCCTCCCTCCCTCCCAGGGACCCCTCAACAGTCTGCCTTAGGACCACAGTGTGTGCTGGGTCTTTGAGCCACAAATAGTAGTGACAAGAAAGGTGACCCCATGTTAGCAAATTAATTTCCTGAAGAAAAAATTGACTTAGTAGGACACTGTCACACATTAACAGGGTCCCCATACGGCATCTTCAAATCTCAGAGTGTTAGAACCAGAGTAGGACCTGAGAGATTGACTCAACCAACTTCCTGATTTTACAGATGGCAGCTCGGAGACCCGAGAGGAAGGCCACTTAGCAATGCCAGCTGGGGTGCAAACCCAGGGCTCCTGACTTCGGTGGTTCTTTTCCTGTGTGTTGACCGTCTGTGGTTATGTCTGTGCACGGGTATATCCTCTCCTACACCGTCATCTTGTGATAGCTGGGCCATTCATGTTTGTTGCTTTAAAGGCAGGTTGCTATTTTGCAATCATAGGTCCAAATGAGTTCTGCTATTAAGAAAACGCACTTTATGTGGGATCTTTTCCCGCCAGCAGGAAATCCAGATCGGGCCTGGCAGAGGCAAGGTCTCCTCCCAGGAAAGCTCTTAGGTGTTTTATTGCTTCTGTCAAGATGAAGCATCAGGAGAGCTATAGTGAAGCTAGGGAGACAGGTGACAGAGCGACGGCTCCAAGCCGAGCCTCCTCCCACTGACCAGGAGACCTCGGGCAAGTCCCTTGATGCCTCATGTCTCCATCTGTGAAATGAGAAGATAGTCCCCACCTCGGGGATGTGAGAAGAAAATTAGCTGAAATATTTGAAGCACCTGGCAGATAGTGTGCATAAAAATGCCTGTTCCCAGTGCAGAAGGTAGATTCAGGTATTGGACGGCCTAAATTTGCTCCCCAGCTCTACTACTTAGTAACTAGCTTTATAGTCCTGTGCCATTTACTTGAATTGTCTTGGTCTCAGTTTCCTTTTTTATAGTATAGGGATTATAACAGTACCTAACACACTGAGCCATGGTTTCCAGAATGTGTGCTGAGACACCCAGGGTGCTGCAGCAAATTCACAGGGATGCTGTGAGATATTTTTAACCTTCAAGGAAACACAGCAATCTGGACAGCTGCCAGACACTGGGACAACTACTAGCTCAAGATAGCTTACAACTTCAACATTACATCACATTTCTTTCCCTTAGATGGCATCACATCTTTGCAAAGCTGGGCTTTCGGGAGTACCCTGAGACAAATAATGAGGGTGACAGTGTCCACTTTGATAACAAGATTTGAGACCTTATCTAGTGCCCAATGGGTACACGTATCCCCATTGGTATGTCCTTGTGGCTGTTTGGGAATAGAATACAAATATTTTTTCTTTAATTTATGTGTATTATTTTTTTCAAATGGCTACTAAGGTGTTAGGATACACACACGTGCATGCACACACACACACAACACATACACACACACACACAAGCTGTTCAGATTTAACTACTTAAACAAAACCACTAGGAATTTCTTTTGGCCTTGGGATAAAAATTACCAAGAAAAATTACCCAGGTCAAAATTGCTGATGCTAAAGACCAAAAGTTTGGGATCTCTTTCTAAGGTTTTTGTGGGCTCAGTGCATTAATGTGAAACGCTTTCTGAAAGCATCCGGCAGAGTAAGCACCCAGGAAACCCGCGACTCCATTTTTCTTCTCCCTCCCAGCTGGCCCCCAAAGGGCAGGCTCAGATGGCCCTCATCTAGGACACCTGTGGGTCCTCCCTCAGGCATGAGGTCCAAGCCAGGGCCAAGGAGAAGGGAAGTGCCCAGTGGTTAGGGTGGGGGCCCAACTTGGTTGCTACTCAGGCCCTGGCAGCAGCTTCCAACCTCCCTTTATTTAATTTGCATTCACCGAGCATCTACTGCACGCCAGCCAGCCTGCAGTCTGCCAGTGGTCCCTCTGGAAAGGACTCTTAGATCAGTCTTTGGTTCTTCTTCCTTGTCTCCTGGCAGCATCTGCCTTCAGGACTCCTGGGGCAGTGGAGTTGTTGGCAAGGGGGCAATAGCGACATCAAGAGCCACCCAGTGCTGCCATGACAAAGAGGCACTGATGAGGACGTCCAGCCTTATTCCTGCCAAGGCCAGAGCAGAACGTTTGTGCCAGGCTGAGAGCAGGGGTGGGGCAGGGAGGGTGGGGCCTGCTGCACTAATGGTTGTCTAATGTTTACTTTCCTCAGTCGCGTCTGTGCATGCTTGATAAATGAGCTGCATTAGGGTTATAAAGCAAAGTCATAAATACAGCCCGACATACCATGGAGAGCCAGGGCAGCCATCACCTGGGGCCAGGGGGCACGTGGTCAGAAGGTAGAATCAGCATACAACTGCACCCAGGGGTTCCCACACACCTCTCATGGCTGCCACTCCTGAAGGGAGGCCCAGCACCCCTCCCCCATTTCACAGATAAGGTACCTGAAGCCAGTAAGGGCTGGTTCAAACCCAGGCATGTCTGAGTCTGAAGCCCGAGCCCTGCTTTACACCCGTCAAGCCTGAGACTGAAGCAGGATGCTGGTGGTGGGATGTGGACCTGGAACTTGGCAGATTCTCTGCTGCCGACATGTCCTTTTGGCTCTACCCTGCTCTCCCTAGAGCTGTCCAAGCTGGCAGAAAGGCCACAGTGACCAGCTGTCGGGCCACTGGGAGACCAATGTCCAGCTCCCTGGGCACTGCGTCATCTCACCACCAACTGCCCAAGCTCCCAGACTTTAGAGGCTGCCAGTTCACCTACAGAAAAGGTATCTTCCTGCCTGGCAGAGGGAAGTGGATATGGGGGAGCCATGGCCGGCCTTAGGAATTTTCAGTACTATTCCCGGTTTAGCTCCCCACTAACCAGCTGGTCACTTGCCCCATTTGGATGATGTACAGTTTCCTCAGCTTTGAAACAGGAAAGATGGTCCTAGCTTTACTGGACCTTTGATGAGAGAGCCCCATGATTGTAATTTCCTGACCAGTGTCAGGATCTACTAGGATCCTCAGGTGTGGGGACTCCCACAGTATATGGAGCTACCCCACTGTTAGGCAGTGTGGAGTCCTGGGCAACATCCCAAATGCTACAGTCTGTTTCTTGGGTTCAAACCTTGTTTCTGCTTCTTGCTCTTGGGCAAGTTGCTTAATCTCTCTGGCCTCGGTGTTTCCATGTATAAACTGGGATTAATATAACCTTAGGAGGTTGTTGCAAGAATTAGGTACGTTTTCTATGTGGAGTGCTGAAAATGTGGCACCTAATGTAAGGTGAGCATTAGTTGCTATATTAATATAGTCACTTGTACCTACTTTGTGCCTGACCTCTCCTAGGCACTCACGCACGTTTATCTCATCTGATCCTGCCCTCTTCAGAGACGAAGTAATGAAGTCATAGTTAAAGGGCCTTCCCTGGGTTACACAGAGCATGCTGGATGGAGCTGGAGTCACACCCCTTCCTGCTGGCTTCTCCTTCTCTCCCCCGGGTGTTGCTGTGTCTGTCTGTCTGTCTCTCTCCCTCTCTCATTCTTTCACTCTCACATCCCCAACAACATACACACAACCCCACCCAGAGCCTGGGGCCAGTGACCACCCATGTATTTTCTCAGAGGTCCTGAAGCTCCCCCAATCTTAGCTGTTGCTGCTGGTGCACAGGGAGACAACGTGGCCTGGGCATGTCAGATATATTTTGTTCCCTACGCTCTGGGGGACAAGTACATGATCCCAGGGACTGCTCTGGCCTCCGGGAACCCAGCCCCAACTGAGGTTCTGGAGCTCTGGGATGGTGACAGGGCGTTGGAAAGACAATTTTCCTAAGTGGATTGTGAACCAGTAGCCTGGGCCGGCCTGGTTTCTCCCCCTCCTAGCACGGGTGGTGGCTGGCTGCTCTCCCTTCCTGTTTGTCTCACCTCCTGAGGTGCTGTTCTTTCCAGGGAGGCTGGCAGCCAGGGTTTCCTTTCAGCCCCTTTCAGAGAGGAGATTGACAGCCTCACTGTGTTCCCAGCTTCTAAAGTTTCCTCATCCTTCCGGCAGAAGGTGTGGATTATGCTGAGGTGGGAAGACTAAGGGGTGGGTCAGAGCCCCAGACCAGAGAGGGAGGCTCAGGGTGGGGGCTGCTGGGAAGGTAGGTTACCCCTCCATGCTGCCACCTGCCTTGGGCTTCCTGGAAGAGGAGGCCCACCGAGCTGCACCAGGGAGTCCAGGCGTGGTGCACCGCCCCACCTCACCCCACTCCACACCACTGCAGGCCTTGGCTCTTCTCCCCACTTTCATCAGCCGGGCTACAAAGGGCAGCTGTGGCTTCGGGGCAGAACTGGCCTGGTTTGAGCTCCAGCCTCAGCCTCATTTCCAGCCCTTCATGTACTGTGGTGAACTGGAGGAAGGCCGGGTAGGGCAGCATAGGGGACATTAGGGAAGGCTGGAGGGTGTCCTCACCCTGATGGGTCACCTCAGCTCCCCAGGCCGCCTTGAAATCTCCATCTGTAAAGTAACAGAATCACACATAGCATTATAGATCTGGGACTGTCATCAAAGCACAGTCTCCTAGCAGGGTGGAGTGGGGAAACTGAGGCCCAGGAGAGCCAGACCTTGCTCAGGTCATAGAGGGTGTCTCCAGCAGATCTCCTCTGGTTGCTCCCTTACTCTTCCTTAGACTCCTGGGGGAATCAAGGGATACCCAGCCTGCCAGCCTTTGGCATCACAGAGCCCTCCTTCCTTCCACAGGCACTGATTCGGGCAGCGAGGTGCTCCCTGACTCCTTCCCATCGGCACCAGCTGAGCCACTGCCCCACTTCCTCCAGGAGCCGCAGGATGCCTACATCGTGAAGAACAAGCCGGTGGAGCTGAGCTGCCGCGCCTTCCCCGCCACACAGATCTACTTCAAGTGCAACGGCGAATGGGTCAGCCAGAATGACCATGTCACACAGGAGGACAGGATGAAGCCACCGGTGAGCCACCCCCTCTTCTGGTCACCCCCAGGACACCCGGGACACCCCGGGCCCAGAGGTGCTCGGGATGCTGGGTCCTGGGCCTCACTCCACCTAGGCTCCACGTGAGACTTCACACAGCCTTGATGCCCCTCTGGACCTCAGTTTTTCCCTCTGGGGTTCACCCTGGATCAGTGTTTCCCCAGGGAGGGCTGCGTGTCCTAGCCTGACTTTGGGTGACCAAATGATACAGCACCTAATCCCTTGCTGAGCTGAGCATGTGTTCCCTTTTCCATTTTCTTTCCAACCTGCTCATATCAGGGAGCAAGTCCAGTGGGGGAACAGGGGAGTTCTTTCACCACTACCCCCAGCACCTGCTGCGTGCCCCATTTAACAAAGAGGAACCAGAGCCTAACCAGGATTCTAGACCATCATTAGTTTCACCTATCTGTTTGTGGGAAGTAATACTGTTTCTATTCATAGTAATGATATAATGTTTCCTTCATAGAAATCGTTTTAGTTTTTTTTTTTTAAAGCTTTTTAAGAAAGGTTAATAATATTAAGTGAATAATCATAGAGGTGCTGTGAGGGTGTAGCCCAAATCTTGAGAGAGAGAGGAGAGTAGCTGCAGCGTAAGGCCCCTCCCTTCTGGGCGCCCAACCCCCAGGGGAAGGAAGAGGCAGAGCCCTGGGCTCTTCACATCTCCCAGAGCCTGACCTGCCCCAGTGGTCACCCCAAGCTAAGCTGGGGTGGGGCTTGTCTGTCCCCAGGCCCCTGTTTGCAATATAGGAACCTTGGGGGGTGGGAAGGCTTTCCCAGGGCTCAAGACGGGAAGAGGGCCATCCACTGCTGGTCACTTGTGGCCAGCCAGCTTTGCGCAGCCCCAGCCAAACCCAAGTTCAGGGTGGCTCCCTGGCCCCAATGCCTGCCTTAGCTTTTGTCTTATTTTTGCCATCTCTCCTCGATCCTTTCCTTTCTCCTGCTTTTCTAGCCCTCTCTTCTTTCCTTCTGTCTCCTGTCTCTTTCTGTGTCTGTCTCTTTTCTTTACTGTCCCTCTCTCTCTTACTTTCATTCTTTCTTTCTCTTTCTTCTCTCTTTCTCTCAGGCTCAGTTTCTGTATCTCTGCCCTGATACTCTCTCTCTCTTGCCTTCTTTCTGTCTCCTCCAACTTCTGTTTCTCTATAAAAAGCTCACACATTTCAGAACCACCCAGGCTTAAAACTATACCCCATGATATACTTAATGCCTCTGAACTAAAAATGGTTAAAATGGTAAGTTTTATGCTATGTGTATTTTACCAAACATTTAAGAATAGATTTGGAGTCTCGTTCTCACCCAAAATCTAAAAATAAAAAAGGAATTTTTGAAGAAAAAATATATATCCTAGCTGCCCCCATTCTCTTGCTGTGTGACCCTGGGGAAGTTACTCAGCCTCTCTGAGCTCATTCCACCTCTTTGTGAATTGGAATGTTGACAGAAGGTCCTGGTGAGGACGGAACCAAGTGATGCCCACACCGTGCTGAACACAGTGCCAGGACCCAGTAGGCATTCCATAAACATGTTTCCTCCATCTTCTTTATGGGTTTTTCTTGTCCTCTCTGGAAACCTGGACTTACTTCTCTGAGTCCCTCTGGTCTATATTAGAGGTCAGCCATGAGGGTCCAGGCAGAGTAAGGGGACAGTATACCCTGCTGGGGAACCACGCAGCCCCTGCAATTATTAGTAATAGTAACAGCATGGGTCTTACACCCCTGCTACTAGGCACATAAGCCCTGCCGTCCTAGAAATTGGGACATTGTTGTCCCATTAGCTATGAAGAATGGACGTTGGTCCTAGAGGCGACTCCCTTAGCATCAATGTGGCTACCTCCACGCGAGCCTTCTATTCCTCACCCCTGGCCCTTCCTAGCACTGTCTGAGGCCCTGAAAACACAGAAGATGACAGCTTTGGGCCAGGAGAGGCAGGCCAGGCCAGCCCACCAGCTCATGCCAGGTTGGGGCAGGCAGCCTCGCTCTGTATCCTGATGTAGGTACTGCCTGCCACATGGCCACCGTGCTGGGGAGGTCACCTGATTCTCAGGCCCAAGTCTGGATGACCAAAGGCCTCATCCTTCTCCTCTCTGCTTGCTGGAACCATTGCCAAGGTGTCGCGCTGCCCAAGGTGATGGTTTTCCTCTGTCCTGATGGGTGCTGCTGAAACCTTCTGATGGATGACCCCCCTCCCCCCGAAAAGAACCACTCTTCAGGCTTATTGCCTGGAAAATAATAGGCAGGGATCCTGCTCTCCTGCCCCGGGCCGTGCAGCATCATTTGTTGGGCCAGCACTCTAAGCAGCCACTGCAAGAGGCAGAACCCCCCACCTGCCCCCAAAGCAGCCTTTCTCTTGTGTTTCCTGACAGCAAACCCTACCCCACTCCCATTTAGATCCCTGGCCTAAGGAGGGGATTCTCCTCACTGTCTGGGTTCCCTGGGCAAGACCCACTCCCCCCATGATGCAGGAAAGTGAAGGCAATGACTTTATTGGGAGAGGTCCAGAGAGGCATCATGTGTTAGGAAATAGAGCTCTAACCTAGGGAACACACCAAGAGAGCTGATCTTGGCTTTGCTGGCAACTTACTATGGGACTTTGTACCTGCCTCTTACCCTCTCTGAGTCTTGGTTCCTCTAAATATAAAAGGAAGAGGCTGGGAAAGGTCCAAATGTGCTGCCAGAGTTGATTTGTATCTAGCTTGAGCTATTGCTGTGGCAGAGTAACTGCCATGACTCATTTGGAGTTTACCCTGAGCGTTTTACTATGATGCGGGAACTGAGGCTCAGAGAGGCTAAGTAACTTAGTGAAGGTCACACAGCTGGGGAGCGAGAGTAAGCCCAGAATTCAAACCTGTCCATCTGTCCAGCCCTATGTTTAACCACCATGCCACAGTACCACACTGTGTACAGCTGACTCCTGTCCTCGAGGACTTATCAGAACCCATGTGCAACTGAGTGAGCTGGGACACATCATGGCAAGGAGGAGCAGCTTTAGGAATTCTGAGATGGGTGAGTCAGGGAGGGCTTCCTGGAAGAGGAGGCCTCACTGTCCTACAAGCTTTGGAGAGGAGCTTAGAATGAGCACCCTAATTCAGAAGGGCTCACTCTTTTCCTGAGTGTAGAGGCTTTGTCAAGGGAGAGCTGGCAGAAAAGTGAGTGATTTCCTTCTCTGTGGGGCAGTGGATGCAGTCGTCCAGGGAGGCCCCCAGCCCTGGCAGGGAACCACTGAGAGGCCAGGGGCCTCCCAGGAAGATGGGCCTCCCCACAGCTCTGGCCTCACAGGCTCCTGAGTCATGACTAGGGAGAGGCCACATGCTCTTTTCAGATACGTTGTTGAGCCTCTTTTCTGAGCCACATCAGTAAGCAGGGCAAAGCCCCTCCTCATTCTCCTGCATGAGATAGCCAGTTAATACATGAACACATCAATAAATAAATAATTCCAAATACTGGTCAGTGCTATGAGGAAATCAGGTTGGGCAGGAACGGTAACTGCACAGATCAATGTCCAGTGCACTGGCGGAAGCACTGAGTGGTACTTTGAGAGTGGGTGGGCCAGGGTTGGGGGGAGGGGGCTTCCCTCCAGAAGTGAGGCCCAACCCAAAGCTGACTGAGAGTTCACTGGACAGGAGGGACAGAAAGGAGTTGCAGGCAGGGACTGGATGGGCAAAAGCCCTATGGCCAGAGAGGCCGGGGGAACGTGAGGGACTAAAAAATGCCCAGCGAGGCTGCAGTCAGATCGTGCAGGGCCTGGGGCCCAGGTAGAGTTTCTGGGTCTGTATGCTGAGAGGACTGGAGGCATTACCAGGGGAACGACATGCCATCTGTGCATTTTGAGGAGCTCACACTGGCTGCAGGGTGGAAAGGGGATTGGATGCTTTGCAGCGGGCTTTTGTTAGCCATTTCAATTTCCAGGTGAGCTGCACTGGTAGTAGGGTGGGCTCAAGGCAGAAGACATAAGAAAAACAGATGGAAATGAGAGGCACTTGGCAGAAGGGCCAACAGGACTCTTGGGGTGAGAGAGACCTATGTCTTGACCTATGTCTTGTGCCATGACCTATGTCTTGTGTCCTCAGACCTGCACCCTGACGCCATCTCTCTCTTCTTCCCAGGCCTGCGGGTACGAGAGGTGCAAATTGAGGTGTCTCGGCAGCAGGTGGAGGAGCTGTTCGGACTGGAAGATTACTGGTGCCAGTGCGTGGCCTGGAGCTCTGCGGGCACCACCAAGAGTCACCGGGCCTATGTCCGCATTGCATGTATGCTGCCCTGACACCCCCACTCCATTCCTCAGGCTCTTTCCCCTTCCCTGTGGATCCTGGATAGAGAATTCCACATCTGTGTGGGCATCTGGCTGATGCCCACCACAGAGGCATCAGGGCCCATGGATGTCAGCTCAGAGAGGGCTTCTAGACCCAGAACCTGGGCCACCTCTGTTTCCTAGATGTCTAACGGCCCTTTTTCACCTACTTCTGTATAAGGAAGTTGCCAGCTTCCTAACCACCATGTGCTTAGGATCCTAGAGTTAGGGAAGGAACCCTGTTCCTCAACTCCACCTGGTGAGGCCCCCACTTTGGAGAAGAGGGACTGCCTTATGAAAAGGCCAGGTGGTCCCCATAAATGTTCCCTTGATGTGCACTGCCACCTAGTGGCTAGAGTAGGACATTTCCGTCTCCCATTCTGCCAAGTACCCTCCCTGACTGTGTCTTGGGACCCTTTCCCTTCTCCCAGACTTGCGCAAGAACTTTGATCAGGAGCCTTTGGGCAAGGAAGTACCCCTGGACCATGAGGTTCTCCTGCAATGCCGCCCCCCGGAGGGGGTGCCTGTGGCTGAGGTGAGCGGAGACACGGGGAATGCTGGGCAGAGTGGAGGCCAGCCAGGCATGGTATTTACCACCAGCCGTGAGGCCTCAGCCGCCCAGAGCCCTCCCCATTTTACAAAGGAAGGAACTGGGACCTCTGCAAACTCAGCACATGCCAGACCTCAGCTGGGCCCTCCGCTGGTATAACTGCATGGGATGGGGTAGAGCTGGGCCAGACCCCAGGGTCACGGGAAATGGCCGTATACACTCTCCCCCTGCCCACCCAGACCAAGGCCCAGCTTTATGGACACCAAAGAGTATCATAACGCATATGTCTTGAGTGTGTCCACCCCACAAGCTGGCCACCCTTCCTCTTACCACATGGTCTTTGCATCCCTGGGCAGTGCCCAGCTTTCCCTGCTCTCCACCCCTGCTGTGGCCCAGACATGCTGCCTCTCCCACTTCCTGCACTGGTGGTCCAGCCGCCAGAGCTGGGCATGGAGGAGAGCTCGGTTTGCTGCCAGAGATGTCAGTAGGATGGATTGGGGAAGACAGGCTCCTGCATTTCCAGCTCAGGATCAGCCCATCTGACCCCAGAACCTTGCCCTAATCACTTAACCTCCCCCGGCCATGCCCTCATCTGTAAAACGGGCCCAGACAGACACTCCGTATGATAGCTACCTCTTGTTGGGCTTCCACGTGTGCTGGGCACTCGGCTGCCGGTCTTCACAGCAACTGTCTAAGGTGGATGTCACCATTCCATCTATGGCTTGGAAAATAGTGCTGAGAGGGGTGAAATGGTCACCCAGAGTGACCCAGCTAGTGACTGGCAGAGCTGGGATTTGCACCCAAGGACCATGTTGTTAATCACCTGCCAGGCCTCTCACCTTGGCTGAGGGAGTCAGTTTGAAGAGTCATGATGAAGGCATGTGCTCCTAGCCAAAACTGGTTTCGTACTTACTGGGAACCAGGCGCCGTGCTCCGCACTTGCCACATACTAACTCATTCCGTCCTCACAACAGTCCTGTGGGGGCAGATGCTGTTAAATTTCTTCTTATATTTGATGACATTGAGGCCATTTCCCAGCGGATGGGCGGTCATCTTAACCACTGTGTGCTGTAGCATCCAGCGCAGTGCCTGGCACATGGAGGTCCTGCCTTGCTCTGCCACCACTGTGGGTGGACGTGGACAGAACTGCTGTCCTGTTTATGGTCAGGCCTCTCTAGCCCTCCAGAGAGGGCTCCCTTCCCGGGATGCTGCCCGCTTCTGCTGCCTTCTGGCCCCCGTGCCCTCATACCCCTCCACCCTGCTTTTGTGCAGGTGGAATGGCTCAAGAACGAGGACATCATTGACCCCGCCCAGGACACCAACTTCCTGCTCACAATCGACTACAACCTCATCATCCGCCAGGCCCGCCTGTCAGATACCGCCAACTATACCTGCGTGGCCAAGAATATCGTGGCTAAGCGCCGCAGCACCACTGCCACAATCATTGTCTATGGTACAGCCCTGAGTCGGGGCCCGGCACGGCAGAAGGAGTGGGGAGAGCCCAGGGCTAGATGGCCCGCCTGCCCTGCCCTGCCCAGGAGGCCAGCAGGACCCTGGTGAATGGCGAGGAGGAAGAGGCCCAGAGAGGGGAGGTTCCTTCACCAAGGTCACATAGCTATGCTAGTAGTCAAGTCGGGCACCCCTGGGTCCCTAACCAGGAGCACTCACCTCTTCTGAGGCCGTTCGCCTGTCCCTGAAGGAGACCAGTCCTTTCAGAATCGGGGCTGGGGCTGGGGCAGGGCTCAGTCAGCATCCCCGTAGCCCCATCCCTGTACCATGTCCTAGCAGACTAGGGACTGTTGGCCAGGCCCATGGGCTGTTTATTGCTGTCCCCTTGGGTGTGAGGGGTGGAGCCACAGCTGAGATAACTGGAGTGTTGTAGAAAAAGGCATGTTTTGGTTCAGTGTCAGCCCTCTCTGAACCTTGTTTGCCATTGAACAATGGGGCAGAGAATAGACAGTTACCTCTCGCGTCTCCTCTGGTGCTGATGGTTGCACCCAGGTCTGCCCACGGATACCTGAGTTCCAGCCCTGCAGGCAGGAGGGTCCAATTAGGAAGGGCCAGTTCTCAGTGGAGGGGCCTCTTCAGGGGTGGGGAGTGAGGTTTGAGGGGCCCATGGTTTGCAGAAGCGGGCCAACTGGGTGATACCCGCTGCCCCTGCAGTAAACGGCGGCTGGTCCAGCTTGGGCTGAGTGGTCCCCCTGCTCCAACCGCTGTGGCCGCGGCTGGCAGAAGCGCACACGGACCTGCACCAACCCACCCCACTCAATGGAGGAGCCTTCTGCGAGGGCCAGGCCTTCCAGAAGACTGCCTGCACACCATATGCCAGGTAAGGCTGCTGGCCAGATGGCACCCTCCACATCCGGGCCCACGCCTAGCTCCCGGCCCTGCTTCTGTGCTGCAGGGTCGATCAGAGCCATTCTCTCCCATTGTGGGGAGCAGCAGGTGCTTCTCCCAGGACCCACAGCTGGCCGAGAAGGCTGGACTAGATGCTACGACCTCTGACTTCTTGTGCTTCCCCGGGCTGCTGGGGAGGGAGGCAGAGGCTCTGAGCTGTGGTCTGAGGGGTGGGCTCTTCTGCGCCAAGCCAAGGAGTCTCAGTGTCAGCCCCGGGCCAAGGCCCCAGAGCTGCCCTGGGTCAGGAAGCCTGTGCTCCCGCACTCGAGCGTCAGGCACACTTCGGCCTTCCGTCTTTGTCGGATTCCGCGTCTCCTTCTTTGCTCTTACACGTCTTGCCGTGTGCTCTCTTTGGTTACATGCTGTATGAGCAGTGGGGTATTTTCACCCTGGGTTTGTGACCTGGTGAATACACGTCCGCATTGGGCTGCATCTGCGTGAGTGACCTTATGCACATGCTTGGGTTCATTTTACCCACCTAGTCCACCTGACTCTGCAGTGATGTGGGGTGTGCTGCTATGGCACGGATTTCTTTGTATGGCTTGCGTGGTGCATCGCTATTTTCTGTGCACATAATTGCGTGTCCATGTCTCTGTGCACGCATGTGCTCCCATGTGCTATGTGCTGTGCTCCCACAGTGGACGGAGCATGGACGGAGTGGAGCAAGTGGTCGGCCTGCAGCACTGAGTGTGCCACTGGCGCAGTCGTGAGTGCATGGCGCCCCGCCCCAGAACGGAGGCCGAGACTGCAGTGGGACCCTGCTCGACTCCAAAAACTGCACCGACGGGCTGTGCATGCAAAGTGAGTCCTCAGGAGGTGGGGCCTGGATAAGGGACCCCAGCCCACCCTCAGGCCTCAATGCCCAACCTGCAATGGAGCAGCCCCTTGAGGCCTTCGCCCACCCACCACATCGATCATTTCATCTGCGCCATTCCCCATCACCTTCTCTACCACCTTTCCTTGCCACCTGTGTCATTGTCTTTCCCTTTATTTCCCTCGACAGATAAGAAAACTCTAAGTGACCCCAAAAGCCACCGTAAGTCCCATTTCATGGCTGTCTTCTTTCCTCTGGGGTTCTCTTTGGCTGGCTTTTCCAGGGTGTGGGGGGCAGGGCAGTGGGAGTTGAAGGTGACTCCCCACAACCCTCCCCGCAGTTCCTAGGACTTGATGCTTGTGCAGATGTGCAGACCCTTAGCTGACAGAAGGCCCTGAGGCATATTTTGATCCTCCCATAATAGAAGAACACTAGTCTCAGAGAGAAGGGACTTATCCAAGGATCCAGCAAGGGTTTGAACTGAAATGTTTTTGTGGCCAAAGCTGTGCTCTTAGCCCCATCCATCCCCTTGGCCTTCTGTCTGGGACAGGGCCAGTGGGCAGGCCCACACCTGTTCTTCTCAGAGCCCTGCACTGTGCCCCCAGCAGCTGGGCCGAAGCCTCCAAAGTCCTCAGGGTCACCCATGCTCCACGTCAGAGAGCTGCTCTGCCCTAACTCTAGAGTGGTCACCTGCTTGGGCAGATTGGCCTGTGGTAATTAAACCACAGTTTCCAAATAATTCTGGAAATTATAAAATCAGTGAGGCTCACTGGGGGACCAGGCTAGTGACTGATTAGGAACAGTAAATCGCCAGCCAGCGGCCCCAGTGTCAAGGGAGGGGAGAGTAGATGGGTGCTGCCTGGAGCCCCACAGGAAGCAAAGGGAAGCGCAGCTGCCTTGGTCCTGCCTACAGGTCCGAGTGGTAGCTGCATCCACGTGTGGGTGGCTATTCAGACTTGCATCTGCCTTAATTGAAATGGAAAGCATTTAAAATTCTGTCCCGAAGTCTCGCCAGCCACGTTCCGTTGTTCCGTAGCCACGTGTGGCTGGTGGCTGTCATGAGAGGCAGTGCAGACGTGGAACGTCCCATCGTCGTAGAAGGTTCTGCTGTTCAGGCCTACTTCAGACCCTAGGTCTTGGCCCTGACCCCTTCCTGCCTGGCCACATGGAGTTCTTTCCATCTGTATAGCAGCCTGCCCGCCGCCATCCCACCACCAGAGCTGGGTGCCCCCAGCCCAATGGCCTGCCTTGGGGAGGGGAGTGTAGCCGAGGGTTGTTTCTCTGAGCCCCTTCCTTCCCTTCCGCCTGCTCACCTCCTCGCCACCCCATTGCCCTTCATCTCTTTCCCTTCCTCCTACTCCCCCATGCCCCTCCACCTCCCGCCCTCCACACAGAATGGGACGTGGGAAGGTCAGAGCTGCCACTTGCAGAGCGAGGCCCTCTGGTCCCCTGGAGATTGCTATGGGCTGCAAATGAATCCCTGGGTTTAATCCCGGCTCCGATAGGATAAATTGTGGCTCTTGGGACTAAACTACAAACCCCGTCTCCTCCTCAGCAGTGAGCAATGAGTTAGTTGCTCTTGGGAGTGACCAAGAGTCACTTGGCCTCTTCTGGCCACACTTAGAGGGGAGCAGGCAGGGGTTCTGAGGCTGTTTTACTTACACAGACTGGTGCTCAGAGAGGTTCGGGGCTTGCCTGGGGGCACCAGCCTGTCGTGGCAGGGCTCAGACTAGAACCCAGCATAGCACCATTCAGTCCTAAGCCATGTGCCCCCCCCAGGGACCTTGGGCTTCCCTGGCTCCCCTAGGGCCTGGGTCTCCCCCCCACCCCCGCCCCTCACCAGGCCCTCCTGTCCCTGCAGTCCTGGAGTCCTCAGGGGATGTGGCGCTGTACGCCGGCCTTGTGGTGGCCATCCTCGTGGTGCTGGCCGTCCTCATGGTGGTGGGAGTGGTGGTGTACCGCCGCCGATGCCGAGACTTGGACACTGACATCACTGACTCGTCTGCTGCCCTCACTGGAGGCTTCCACCCAGTCAACTTCAAGACCGCAAGGCCCAGTAAGGACCTGGGACACCTGAGCTGGTGGGCGGGCCCAGGGCACCCAGCGGGTGCGGCAGCCAGCCTCTACCAGTGTAGGGGCTCTAGACTTCCCTCTGGGGTTTTACCAGAGTTTGTTCTAGAGATAACTGTGATTAGTAATGATCAGAGGGATGCATAAAAGGAAAGGATAACCCAAGCTGCTCAGTCCCGCTGGTCATTTGGGTGGGGTTTTGCAACAGGAGGGCCCCCAGCAGGAGAATGTGGGACTGAGCCAGCGAGGCACAGCCGGATCTGACTGTGCTCCCCACCCCTGCAGACCACCCGCAGCTCCTGCACCCCTCTGTGCCTCCGGACCTTACGGCCAATGCCGGCATCTATCGTGGGCCCATGTATGCCCTGCAGGACTCCGCCGACAAGATCCCCATGACCAACTCACCCCTGCTGGACCCCCTGCCTAGCCTCAAGATCAAGGTCTACAGCTCTAGCACCACCGGCTCTGGGTCAGGGCTGCCAGACGGGGCCAAACTGCTAGGGGTCCTGCCGCCAGGCACGTACCCTGGCGATTTCTCCCGGGACACCCACTTCCTGCACCTGCGCAGTGCCAGCCTTGGCTCCCAGCAGCTCCTGGGCCTGCCCGTGACCCAGGGAGCAGCGTCAGTGGCACCTTTGGCTGCCTGGGCGGAAGGCTCAGCATCCCCGGCACAGGTGGGTCCCTCTCTGCTTGCCTATCAGCCTGGCCTCAGCACATCCTCTCTGGACAATCCAGCACTACCAGCAGAAGATAGGCTTCCTTGATCCATTTCACAGATGAGGAAAGTGAGCCCCTGGGGAAAATGTGACCATAAAGTAGAGGGCCCAGGGTCCAGGCCTGCCTCTGTCTCACTAGGGAAGGAGAACCTTGGCCCAGCCACTCTCTAAACCTCAGTTTCTCTATCTGTTAAGTGAGCAAGAAATCCCCATGTAGTTGAACAGACCTATAAGGCTATCCAAGGTTTTAGCAGCAGAAAGGGCAGAGGTGCCCATCTCAGGGTGCAAAGCCAGCAGTTTATAGTTACCCGATGTTATGCTCAAGGCTGCAGCCAGCACTGAGACTTTTGGACTCCAGGTCTTTGCCCCATCTCTACACCCCATCACAATACCAAAGGCTCCTGTGTTACTGACAAGCATTCTCATCAGTGGCCAGGCCTGTCCTTGCACCCAGTTCCAGACCTCCTCCCCCCACCCCTTGCTGGTGACCATCTGGAGCTCAAGAGATGTCTTTCTCTCCCTGCCTCAAGCTGGGGCAAACCCCCATCCCTTGTTCTAAGTTCCTGGACTCCCTTCAGAACCTCCCTGACCTTCTCTCTCGTTAGGGGTCAGCTTGCTGGTGCCCAATGGAGCCATCCCCCAGGGCAAGTTCTACGAGATGTACCTCCTTATCAACAAGGCAGAAGACACCCTGTGAGTAGAGACCCCAACCACCCCACTCCGGGCTGCCCACTTCCTCTTCCTCTCTCTCCTTGCTGCTTGCCTACCCTGGGCTCAAATATCACCTTCTCCCCTCATAAGCCTGATCCTAAGGCCAGTTAGTCCTCCAAGGAAAACACTGATATATATATGTCTACATCTGCAGTATGCAGAACCAGCACAACAATTATAACTTAAAAGGCAATTGACAAACTGTCTATAATATCCTCACTATGTAAAGAAGTGTAAAGACCAATAAAGAAAACTGAACATCTTAGTACAAAATGAGCAAAGGATATGAACAAGGGATTTACATACACTCTGTTACACGCACACACATCACAATGGCAAATAGGTTTTGAGAAAATGTTCAGCCTAATTTGTAGTCAAATAAATAGTGATTCAAACAGCTGTGAGATATTGAGAGTTTTTGATTCATGAATTTGTAAAGATTTTTTTCAAACACTAATACCTTTACACTGGCAAAAGCATAGAACACAGCCCTCCACGGCATGCTGGTGGGAGTGTAGAGCAGTACCAGCTCTCCAGAGGACAGATTAGCAACACCTATCCAAATATACTCCAAGCGCAGAACATTTGAAACCGAGCAAAAATTTGCCTGTGAGAATGTCATAATGTGATAGCAAAAAACCGGAAACAGTCTGCAGGTCTCTGCCATTTCTCTACCTCTCCTTAACCCTTGACCTCTGGGAGCCCCAGAGGTGGAGACCTGCCCTCTGTCACCCCAGGAGTCAGGGCAGAGGTGGGCCCAACTCCCACCGGAGCCCTGGCCGAGCTCTTCGGGCTTTCCCTCACTGCCTCCCTCCTGCCCCCAGCCCACTTTTGGAAGGGACCCAGACAGTATTGAGCCCCTCGGTGACCTGCGGGCCCACAGGCCTCCTGCTGTGCCGCCCCGTCATCCTCACAGTGCCCCACTGTGCCGAAGTCAGTGCCAGTGACTGGATCTTCCAGCTCAAGACCCAGGCCCACCAGGGCCACTGGGAGGTGAGGAGCCAAGTCTGGGGGCCTGGCCCACTATCTGAACCTGCCTCCTTTCCCTCTGGCCCAACCTGGATGGGCCTCTCCAGGGCTTTGCCTGTGACCTGTCTGCCCCCCCTACTCACCCTGCAGGAGGTGGTGACCCTGGATGAGGAGACCCTGGACACACCCTGCTACTGCCAGCTGGAAGCCAGGTCCTGCCACATCCTGTTAGACCAGCTGGGCACCTATGTGTTCACGGGTGAGTCTTATTCTCGCTCAGCAGTCAAGCGGCTCCAGCTGGCCATCTTTGCCCCAGCCCTCTGCACCTCTGGAGTACAGCCTCAGGGTCTACTGCCTGGAGGACACGCCTGTAGCATTGAAGGTAAGGCCAGGCCACAGATACCCAAACAGCCCTGGTACCCTATAGGTGCATCAGCCCCGGCCAGCCAACTGCATGGTACCTTCTAGTATCCCCCTCCACCAATAACAGCCTCATTCATTCATTCATTCATTCATTCTTCGAACAATGAAATGGCATCAGACTCTCAAGATACAGAGATGAATTGGGCCCAAGTTATACCCTTGCCAAGCTCCAGGCTAGAGGATGGGAGACAGACAGGGGTCACTGGACTTGACAGTGGTCTTCCAAAGGGCTGAGGGAGCACCTAACTGGAGGGGACTTACAGGGCCTTGGTTGCTGGGGAAGGGGCTGAGAAGGCTTCACAGCAGAGCTGACAGACTCCACAAGAGAGGTAGGCGTTCAGGGCAGAGGATGGTGGGCACTCCAGGAGATAGAGCAGCTTACGCAAAGGTAGTTGTGTCTGTGTGACGAAAGGAGGTGCGAGCGTGTGACGGAGAGATGTGGGCTCAGCTTCCCACACTCTCGGGGTCATGCCAAGGAATTTGGAACCTGTCCAGTGGGCAGGGGCATAGACTGGGAGGACACCTGTTTACAGGTGTTCCTTTCCAGCTCCTCTGTCTCCCAGTCTCATAACTGGTCTCCAACTCCAAGTTGGTAACTGATGCAGTAAAGGTGAAAAGGCCTTATGGGAGAGTGAGTTTCTTCTGCTGGGACCACGCTGGTCTGAAATTCCAGGAGGCCCGTGATGGGCTGGAGACTCCTGGGAACTGGCCTTGTAACTTGGCTCTCTTGGTCCTAGGGCATCGGCTGATGTTCAGCTTTGGCCAGAGAATGAATAGAGATTAAGAGGGAAGTTGCCACATTTTGGCATAATGCCATTCTTTGTTTATTCAGTCCTGATCTGTCCGTCCGTCCATCCATCCATCCATCCATCCATCAACTTTCTGCCCATCTATTTATATATTCATTTAGTCAACAGTCCTCTGTCCATCCAGCCTTCACACATTCATCAATTTATCTTTCCATCTGTTCTTCTATTTTACATCCAATTCATTTGTATATCCTTCTGTCTCTATCTGTCTATCTATTCATCCATCCATCAGTCCATCTATCCACCCATTCATCTATAAATTCATTCACATATCATCCCACTATCTGTCCATTCATCATCTGTTTTTCTATCCATCCATCCATCCATCCATCCATCCATCCATCCATCCATCCATCCATCCATATATACACAAGTAAGCCTTCTAAGAGCACTTACCAAACGCCCAGCCATGTACTCAGCGGGGTCCCTGCCCTCAGTGGTTCCCTCTGCCTGCATCCATCCCAGCCCTCAAGCTTGTGGTAAGAAAGGGCCCATTGACCAATTCTGATGAGCTCCCCCTTCCTGTTGACCCCTTCCCCTGCCCACAGGAAGTGCTGGAGCTGGAGCGGACCCTCGTGGCTACCTTGTAGAGGAGCCAAAACCCCTGCTATTTAAGGACAGTTACCATAACCTGCGCCTCTCTCTTCATGACATCCCTCATGCCCACTGGAGGAGCAAGCTGCTGGCCAAGTACCAGGTAGGTGAGGGCTAGGCTGAAGGACAGGGAGAACTCGGGTTGGGGTAGGGGTACCTTTAGGGGTCTTCCCAGGGAATGCCAGTTCCCCCTCTCAGACTCAGGCCCTGCTTCTCCCTTGGCCCTGCAGCCTTGCCCCTCCGTCTCTGTCTCCCTCCCATCGCCCCTCCATGCTCCCTCCCAGTCATCCGTAAGCATATCCCATTTGGTGCCATTGACGGGCACACTCATTCCCCACCCTTAGCACACACTCCCACGTACAAATGTCTGTCCACATCATCTTCAAAGAAGCCTTGCAATCTCTAAGAGCATTCATGCCTGGCAGACTGTCCAGACTTATCTGTGATGGCACATCTGCCCCACTCATCTGTGACACCATTGAGTCTATAGGCTTCCCAGCCCCAGGCACACACACGCACACATATACTCTCACACACTCATCTCACACATTCAGACTTGTGCCTTTTTCCCCTTTCTCAGCTGAAGGGCCCTTGACCAGCTTTTCCTGTCCATTTGGGTAGACAGGCCTGAACTGCCCCCTAAGAGAACTGCCCGCAGTCCTCCCTGATGCTGGCCCCATGACCTGCCTCCGCCTCCATTCCTGAGGCCAAGGCAGGCTGGTCCTGCCTCCTTGGCCCTGACTCCTCTCTGTTTTCAGGAGATCCCCTTCTATCATATTTGGAGTGGTAGCCAGAAGGCCCTGCACTGCACCTTCACCCTGGAGAGGCACAGCCTGGCCTCCACAGAGTTCACCTGCAAGATCTGTGTGCGGCAGGTGGAAGGGGAAGGCCAGATATTCCAGCTGCACACCACACTGGCAGAGGTGAGGGTTGGGGGTACAGCACGCAGACTCCATACTCCCCCCTCATCTGAGTGGAAATGCCATCTCCCACAAAGACATGTCCCCTCACCTCCCAAATCTGAGCTGAGACTTGGTCACTTTTTGCTAACAGCTGTCATTTTTTGAGTGCCAACCCTATGCTTGGCATGTACTATACCAGGTGACGTAGATTATCTCACTAAATCTTCGCAAGCACTGGGAAGACAGATCCAGTGATCCCTTCCTGGGAGATGAGAAAGTAGGTTTCAGGGAGAACAGGTACCATTGACCTTGTATCAGGTCACTGAGTTGCCCAAGCCGCAGCTCTCCACCGCTATAAATCTGGATTGAGATTCATGAAAGCAAGGCCGCCCAGGAAGACAGTACAGTGTAAAGAGCACTAGATATAGGTCTAGGCCCAGCTCTGCACTAACTTGACATGTGACTATGGTCAAGTCACTTCCCTGTTCTAGATTTTGTTTTCCATGTGTGTGAAAGTGGTGCATGTAGATTAGGTTGTGGCTGAGGCTCCTCCTTACCACCTAATCCTGAGGCTGCACTGGTGTTCATCCTGAGTGGTAGGTTAGCATGGTGCACCCCCTGTGGGCTGAGGTCGGGCATGCAGCCCTGGCCTCCAGGGCTGACCCTCCACAAAAGGCCCTTGAGCAGCTGGAGCCTGCCCAGGGGAGGTGGGGAGTAACTGGAGCCTTCATGAGCTCAAAGTTTTAAGGCAGGAAGTCTGGAGGGGGAAATGCACAGCATTGCACATGGGGGGCCCTCTGCCCCTCTCACTCATGACCCCATCCTTCCAGACACCTGCTGGCTCCTTGGACGCCCTCTGCTCTGCCCCCAGCAGCACAGTCACCACCCAGCTGGGACCCTATGCCTTCAAGATCCCACTGTCCATCCGCCAGAAGATATGCAATAGCCTGGACGCCCCCAGCTCACGGGGCAATGACTGGCGCCTCTTGGCAAAGAAGCTCTCCATGGACCGGTGAGTGCTGGGACAGGCCTGGCCCACCCAAACTGCAGCTAAGTCTGAGAAGCATCTAGTAAGATGTCTAGTCTTAGTAAGACATTTTACTATAAAAGGGCGGGATTTACAAAGATGTTTAAGGCTGCTTCCTTCTCTTAGGGGAGTGCTTGGGGCGAGATCAGGCAGGGAATGACGGTGGGAGGCAGAGAGAATGGGGTACTAGGTTTCAGCAGTCTCCTGGGGCCAGTGACTGTCAGTGATAAAATAACAAGGTGATGAATGATGATGTGCAAGGTAGTTTTTCCATTTTAGAGATGAGGAGACTAAAGCTCAGAGAGGTACAATGACTTACTCAGGGCCACACAGCCTCCAAGCAGAGGGACTACGATTCAAACCCAGGATTGTGGGAGCCCAGAGCCCACAGTTATCCCACTCCTTATGTTCCCTCCATGCCAGGCTTCTGGGGGATACTGAGCTTTTGGGTAGCCCAGTGTCCTTCTTCCCTCTGCCAGGTACCTGAACTACTTTGCCACCAAAGCGAGCCCCACTGGTGTGATCCTGGACCTCTGGGAAGCTCTGCAGCAGGATGATGGGGACCTCAACAGCCTGGCGAGTGCCTTGGAGGAGATGGGCAAGAGTGAGATGCTGGTGGCCATGGCCACCGACGGGGACTGCTGAGCTGTCCCAGACTGCGGGCTGGTAGGGACTGGCAGGAGGCAGGTGCAGGAGGTCCAGGAAGCCTCCTGTGGGGCGTTCAGCCTCCAATGCCCCCCAGCTCACAGCAGAGTCGCCCCTCCTCCTCCTCCCTTGCCCCACCCTCAGACCACAACCAGCCTTAGGAAATCCGTGTACTCTGGTGTCTGGAGGACCTGGTGTTCCTTCTCCACCCCTGCTGTCTCTCCTGGCCTCTGTGCAGAAACCAGGGTGGGGCTGAGGCCTCTAGAAGCAGGGGAGCAAGGAGGTGGCCCTCCGTCTACCCCCACCCTCCACCCACAGCCCTGGGACCTCTGGGTTAAGTTTGTTTTAGTTTTGCTCTTCATTTTCTTCCTCAGCTATTATTTCTCCCTCCTCTGTAAACTCCCTCTCTTCACATCATTTTCCTCTTTGAAGAGTCAAGTACAATTCAGACAAACTGCTTTCTCCTGTCTAAAAGCTAAAAGGAAAAGGAAAGAAAGAAAGCTTCAAACCGCTAGTAAGGCTCAAAGAAGAAGAAAAACACCAAAAACCACAAGGGAAAAGAAAACCCCCGTTTCTTAGGAAACGCAAATGATTTATTATCCAGATATTTGGATAAGTCCTTTTTAAGAAAAAAAAAAGAAAGAAAATGAAAAATAACACACAAAAAACAGAAAACTCTTTTTTTGAGTGTGGATGAGTGTGGGTGTGCTCATGGTTCTGACCAGGAGTGAGTGTGTGCAAGTGCGTGTGAATGGATCTGGGAGAGACTGAACAGAGAACGCTTCGCTTCTAATGATTCCATCTTAAACCAGACTCTTACAAGGAGTCTCCCCGTTGCACAGGGTCAGATGGGGTTTTAGCCATGGTACATATTTCCCTCTAAAATCTTAAGCAAACCCTGAATCCACAAAGCCAAGGAGCCCTGCGCTCTGGGGCAGGGTGGGGTCCTACCTCCCTCCCATGGCCCTAAGCAGACCCTGCCCCCCACCACACACACTTCCTGTGGGCCCTGGGAAGCCAGATTAAGGGGCCTTGAGATGAAAAATGTGGGCAGGCCAGGCCAGGCCAGCTGTGTGCCAGGGAGACTCGCAATGCCATGGTCTGGTGGCCCCTGGATAGAAGGTGTGTCCAAGAGGTAGGGCCCTAACAGAAAGAAGTGGGGGATGAGAGTTCCCCATGGACACCTCTCTCATTCACCCTCAGAGTAGAGCCCTCCAGGACACCCCCCACCCAGCAGCTTCTAGAACAGGTGGGCTGGAGCACGTTAGCATTTTCTTTAAATCCAGGACCTAGCCTTCCCAGCCTCAGTTTCTCCTTCCATAAGACAGAAGGGGTAGATGAGAGAGAAGTCCTCTCTAGCAACAGAATCCTGAGCTACTGAACCTTGGTGTGGCTTTGAGGACATGTTAGCAGCAGCCCTGCCGCCTGGGAGGCTGGGAGGTAGGTGGCCGGCTGTGCTTTATTTACACGCCCTCCCACCTGCCTGGAGTAGCAGAGGGAGGATGGAGAGTGATTTTCCTAGCTCTGATCTCCACAGGCAGCTCTCTTCCACCCTCTTCTCACCCTCCCTCTGTAGCCTGAAGATTTTGAGGTAGGTAACCTTTGAACAGGAAGGGTTGCTGGAGTAGAGGGGCTAGCACACCCTTACGCGCCTGTTCTTGGATATTCTGAGGGGCAGCAGGGTCCCTAAGTGGGGAGGGATGTATCCCCATCCCTTTCCAGCTGGCCAGCAGTGGCTGAGACCAGGTTCTTGCTGCTGGCACAGAGACCTCATCAAAGGCTTCTCCTTGGCACCCAGGCAAAGCAAGTGCCAGTTCCCTTGACAGCTCTGGCCAGTGACCCCAGGGCTTGCTCCAGCAGGTCTATGAGCAGCCTTTGGGACCAGCCAGGGCATATCCTGGCCTTTGATATTCAAGTCTCCTGGAGGAAAGTAGGTTTTAAGGCAATAGTCCCAGCCAGCATCCCCAGCCCAGCTCCCCTGCATGGACTCACAGGCTTACGGGGTTCTCACCACCCACAATCCTCTCTTGTAGTGTGGGTTGGCCATGCGCAGATGAGGGCCTGCTTTGAGGTTTCAGAGAGGATTCCTTGTACCAGCTGCTGAAGGGGCCAGGCCTGAATCAGGGCTGGGCCCCTGAGACCGGGGCCCCAATTCTTACTCCAGTGCCTGTGTGAATGTTGCCTCAGGCAAAAAGCAGTAAGCCTTCCCTGTCAGACATACCTGTCCATGGAGCTTGGCCTCCCTGGTCACTCCTAGCCCAAGCTGTGGGGCCTCTGTGATAGCCCAACCAGTGCCACCAGGGGCTTTACCAGTGCCATTCCCATCTCAGGCTCTAAAATGCCCACGGGCAGCATGGAGTCCCAAGACCAGCACTCAGGCTTCCACTTTGCCATTAAACCGTGTGACCTCAGGCATATGACTGCCTTCTCTTGAACTCATTTTCTTTTCATACGTTGAAATCCCACCTCAGCTGCTGTCTGAGGCCCCTTTGGGCTCTAACACGTTGTCATTCTAGGCTTTGGATGGGAACCCTAGTGAGTAGAAGTTACCATGGCCTGCCTTGCCCCTTCTCCCTGCCCCAGCCTTGGAAGGCTGCTTTTTCAACCTCTGGGATGAGAGCTCTTGGTGGATGAAGCCAGGCCAGCCACCAGAATGCCGTTTCTAATCTGTTAGACAGAAATCGTGTACCAGGGCCTGGAGCACAGAACCAATTGGCTGGAGCCTCCTGAGAGGGTTCAAACTGTCCAGCTTTATGTGAAAAGCCAGGAAAGGGTTTGCTGGCTCCATCAATCTGCCGAGGAGGCTGTGTCTACATTCCCATGCCGCCCGCCTCAGGGTGGGATTGAGATTTCTCTTGCCGAGGTCTGAGAGGGAGCCCGTGTGGCCCGTGTTCCTTGAGAGCGGCAGATGAGGTACCGTTGCAGGGCTTGCATGGCCCTCACACGGGTGTTTGTGTCTCATCGCTGAGGTGTGTTTGCACGTGCGTGTGTGTACGCATGCTCTGTGTGTGTGTGCTTTCTCCATGGGCACATCAGGGTGCCCCTCTGGAAATGTGTCCCATCTATGTGAGAGTATGCTCTCCTCGAGTCCCAAATTGGGACATCCGGAGTTCGGCGTGCCTGTTTTCTGCCCTTTCCGAGTCCACAGGGTCAGTTGGTGTATCTTCTACGTGCCTCTCCCTCTGCCTTCTCTTGCAGTGCCCTGGGCTCCAGAGCTCCAGGTCAGGGGTCCTTCTGAGGGTATGAGGACCCTCCCCATCTCCTGGACGATCCAGGGCCCTCTGGTTCCCTTCCGCCGGCAACCAGGCAGCTGACAGGCCCCTGAGCAGGCCTTCTGGGGGCAGGTGGTCAGGAACTTGGGGTCAGGGAACAGCTCTCCTGGGGGCAAAGGGCTGGACCCTGCCTGGGCCATAAACGTGGTTATATGTCCAGGGATGAAGGGCTGCAGGAATGGCCCCCATCCCATTCTGTTTATTCTGTAAACTACAACTTGTAAATAACGTTTAGCATTGCTATTGTAACAAAATTAATTTTTATGAAATAAATTATATTTCCTAGTCTAATAAAAAAGAAAAAAACTCCAGGTTATCTTCTGTTATCTATCTAACAATTGGGAATGACCTGCTTTTCTCAAGATTCCACAGGTTTGAGGGGGGGGGCGGGGCCGGGGGCGGGGCGGTCACTGTCAGAGCTCCCTGAGCTTCTGGAAGTGATCAAGCCCAACTGCCTCATTTTACAGAAGGGAAAACTGGCCCAGAGAGGGGTAAGGACTCCCCCATGGTCACACAGCAGGTTCGAGCCTGTGCTAGATCTAGATCCCAGTCCCTACTCCCCAGTCAGTGCTCTCGGTGTGTAAACTTCATGGAATATGTGCAGGGTCAGTTACTCGAGCCTTTCGTGGACTAGGTGATGTGCAGGAGGGACGACAGATGAAGCCCTCAGTGTCCCTGTCTGCCTTTGAGAAGTTCACAAAGGTATATCCCAGCTGGGGCCAGGCTGAGAGGTCAGTTCAGAGCACTCATTTGGGACATAAGAATTTCTGCAGGCAGATGGGGAATGATGGGCTGGGATTGTGTGACTTTGGACCCAGGGCTGCCTGCCTTGAGTGGTTGGGCAGATTACGCACTGGACTAGAGCACCTTAGATTGGGGAAGGGTGGTACCAAACTGTAAATTTGTGAATTTACTATGAGATGTGTCCAGCAGGTGGCAGTAAAGAACCTCATTCTAATAAAAACATTTTTGTTAATTTTTCCACTGATGGAAGTGTCTTGAGGGGGGCCTTTCCCCCTCCCAATGTGCATAAAGGAGCCAGACAATTGGCAGTGGCCCTGTCTCAGCTGGTCCCCTCTGTCCTGTGGACCTCAGGTCTCTGAGAGCTGGGTCTGGTCCCAGCATTTCCCAGCATGCATTGCTCACTCCAAGAATGGATTCTGGGGTCTCTTCAGTTTGTTCTGAGAGCACTCTGGCCCTGTCGTGGAGAGTCAAGTGATCATCAGCTCATGTAGGTCTCTGAGAAGTCCCATGTGAAGAAGCTGTCTCATTAACACAGGGTGTCCCTCCCTGATGTAATCGGCCATGGAACCCTCTTTTAACCTGTACATGCCCTGAATACGTGGTACCTATGGGCCCTGCTAGCTCTGACTTTCTGGAATCATGGGTCTGGGGTGTGCACCAGGTATCGCCTAGCTGTCCCTGGGGTAGGGAGCATCTGAGGGCTAGGTCCTCTGTGAGCTTATGGCCTAGTGGGGGAGGCAGGGCAGCAAACACACTTGCACGTACACGGCCCCATCAACTCAAATTGTCATTGTTCCCTGAGAACCCAGAGTACCTGGAGCCATCACATTCCAGTGAGTCAATCAGTGAGGCTTTCCTGGCAGAGATGAGTGAGATTCATAAGAGAGAAGAGGAAAAGGGGTGTGTGTGTGTGTGTGTGTGTGTGTGTGTGTGTGTGTGTGTGTGTGTGAAGGCCAGCGTGGGGATGTAGCCTGAGGTGGGAGCAACAGCCCAGAGAGCAAAGTCAAGGCGGGGGCATTTATTCATATGAGTAGCCCCCACAGGCGGCAGTTGTCTAGGACCCTCCCGGAAGTCAAAGGTACCCATTTAAACCCCCTCATTCTCTGCCCGCCACCTAAGCAGGAGGGTCCCTCATCTCCTGCCTCTTGATGGGGTGCAAAGAGTTCTGGCCTAGGAAGTGGGGGACCTGGGTTCTAGTATTGATTCTGTTCAGGTCACTGTCCCTCCCGCAGCCTCAGTTTCCCCATTCATGAAGTGGGCCCTCTGGTTGGTGGTTTGTGTAATTTGGTGGATCCTGGTTATAGTCAGGGGTGTGACAGCCCTACCCCTTGGGCCCTCTGTCACAGTCCCAGGAATGGAGGAAGAAAAATCAGTTGAGGGCAGAAGATGGGCTGATTTGATACTGTGACCAAGTGGATGCCCAGTGAGGTGACAAAGCTGGCACATGTGTCAAGCCAGTTAGTCAACCAGCCTGGCACAGCCAGCAAACTCAGGCCACCAGCTGTTGTCCATGACAGGTTTCTAAGTGAGGTGGCAGCCAGCTGCCCCCTCCTCTACAAGGGGCCATAAGAAGAGAAAATCCATTCCGACCCTAGTTTGAGGTAAGATGCAGGAAGGCCTCGTCCAGTTCTGTTTAACAAAATTTTAAAAACTTTTGCCCATTTTTTAAAAGTAATTAATTAATTAATTTTTTTTTTTTTTTAGGTGAGGCAACCCTTGGTTGACCTCACAGATTGCAAGGACCTTGTCAGCTTACAATCCCTTATTTTTTATACTTTATGCCTACGGCACCTAAGCCTTCCTAGGTGGTCTCCCATCCAAGTACTAACCAGGCCCAACCCTGCTTAGCAGCCAAGATCAGATGGGATCGGGCTTATTCAGGGCGGCATGGCTGTAGACAACTTTTGCCCATTTGAATTGAAAATATAATACATGTCTATGGTGTAAAAAAATTCAAAAGATACAAAAGAATAGGTGAAAAGTAGATCCCCCTCCCTCCCTCGCTCCCTCCTTCCCCTGCCCTAATCCTTCCCCATAGAGAAAAGTGTTATACATCTTCTCAGGAAGATCTATGCAGATACAAACATATTTGCACATGTAAATATTTAAATATAATGTTTTAGATCCAAGACTCTCAACCCCTTGAGATACAAACATGAAATAGCTTTATTTTTCCACTAACCACGCAGAACTTCACTTTGTCCACACCGACACTGGCTTTCCCACTGGATAAGCAGGCTCCCTTAATGATGTCTCCATGGAGGTCCTTCACTATTCCCTTCACTGTTGTTATTAACACGGTCTCATTTGGGTTGCTGAGGCTCAACCCATCCATCTCGGAACTCCAAACTCAGCTTTAACTAAAGTCTTCAGAGTGCGCCACGCAGGCCTCTGCAGGGCTGCGGCTGCCTGCTCTCCATGCCTCCCTCTGCTCCCCTGTCTTCACAGACTCAGCCAACCACTCCCCACTCTAAACAGTGGGACATCTTCCTCCCCCTCAAATCCTCCCTCATCGCTTTGTGGGAAAGCGGCTATCAAACCCACTGTCACTTCCTGCACCTGCGCAGGCATCTCACACCAAGTCTTCGAACTGGGCCCTGGAGAATCAAGTGACCGTTCTCAATGGGATGCCATTTCTACCATAATCCCTGCCCTGGATACAACATTCCAGGGGCAGGAGGACGTCGAAATTGGGAACTTCCGGGTCCTGATTTTTCCAAACGACAACTGGCGGGGCAGAGAATGGGAGTCCATTGTGTCAGTCACTGCGAGGTACCGGGGATGGGTACACACTGCCCTCAGAGTCTAAGGGAGGTGACAGAGAAACAAATGAGTAGGGGGCCCATGGAAGCTTAGGGGAGCTAAGCCTGGGGGTCCGGAAAGGTTTTCTGGAAGAGACACTATTTTGTATCTTTAGGTTGGTGTCTCTGAGATGTAGTTTCTCAATTATACATTTCATGGGTAACACTTCGAAGCAAAAGTTTGCAGCAACTTTCTTCTCTGAAATTTCTTATTAGGAGAAGAATGCTGATGTCCTTGGAGCAGGTGATGGGCCAGACATGAAGGCTGCTCTATGTCAGAGAAACAAAACGGTCTGAGGGCCCTATTTGGATGTGTGTATGGTGAGGGTAGTATAAATTAGTGTCCTCTCAGTGACCCTAACCTGGGACATGGAGGAGACTGGGCAAGGGGCACCAGTGAGTCAGTGCTATGCCAGCAGCCATGAGGGGCTGGCCTGGCCCAGGCCTCACTGTGGGTTTGAATCGGCCCATCCCAGTTCCTCAGCCTAAGAAGCTTCTCCCAGGGAGAGGGTCTAGGATATCTGGAAATTCAGTCCGTATTTATTAATCTAATTTACAGATGGACACAGCCCAGGGGCAAGGGGCTTGCTGAATCAGGCCTGGGAAGCCCACAAACAGCTCACAGCAGAAAAGAAGTGAATTTCAAATGGTACAACAGGACCAAGGAGCACTTAGCCTGAGAGTGGTACCAACAGAGCCTGAGGGAGCAAGAAGGGGAAGGGCATTTCAGCTGGCCTTCCTGGAAAGGTGGTGATACTTAGGCAGGTGGGTCCAAGGGACCCCAGGTGGCAAGAACAGCATGTCTCCATGAAAGCCCACAGTGGAGAGAGTGGGCTGGCAGAGTCAGAGACAGCATAGGAGCAGGCTGGGGGCTGGGAAGGACAGAGGAGCCATGCTGACCCAACTACCAAGGTCACCCGCCCTAGGTTCACACAAATCTGCTCCTCGTTGGGGCTGGCTCACAGAAGTCCCTCAGTGCCAGGCCTCAGGGCTTTGTCTGTAGGCAGGGGTCAAAAACAAATGCATCTGGGATCCAGCCTGCTCGATCATGTGAACGAGAGAAGCAGCCACATCAACACTTCACTTCACAAAGAAATGTGCCCTCTTGGCTGTTTCTTGAAACATAAAGACTGTCTCAGTGTATCGCTACTTCCCACTTTTGGTAGCAGCGTGGGTCTCTAATCTGGTGAAAAAGAGGATGAATGTTTGACCTCAGTGCAGTAGGGAGTGACAGAAAGTGGAGACTGGCCAACTGGAGACTACACAGCCCGGAAGGGGATGGCCCACGCTAGGGGTCGGTCTCGTGGTTGCCAGGCAGGAATGTGTGCCCAGGACTGCTCCATCTCTGTTTTCAAAAACAGGAATCAGGATTAGGATTGATATGTGGAATCATTCTATTTGTCATTGTTGGCTCAAATTTTCTCTTGTAGCTCAAACAAGACCCACCCCAGTTTGTGACGTGCTGGGCTGTGGGAGCTGCGAAGGTTTTGAAGCAGGGGCGGTCAGGCTCTGAGCTGTTCTGGTTCAGGGGTTCACTGCTGGGACAGGGTCCAGAGACCTGCCTGGCATCTTTCCCAGGTTGCATCAGAGGGACAGTGACCTGCCCCAGCTCTCCTCCACAATCCCATGTGAATGGTGATTTGGTTGGCCCTCTTACCGGGGCTTCTCTTGTCTAATGAACCCCAGGGCAGGGACTGGCTGCCAAGCCCTAGGTCCAGTGACTCCCCTACTCCAGGTGTCCAGGGAACAGATGCCGGTCTCACACAGTAAATAGTGTGATTATCGAGAAGGCTACGCCTAGGCAGAGGCTGCCTGAGATGGCAAAGGTGGGGGTCCTTGGCCATCATCTAATCCATCCTCACTTGTTGCCAAAATTCCCTCCACAATGGCCCAGACATAGGCTTGTCCCAATTTTGTTTGAATACTTCTAGAGATGGAGAACTCACTACAATTAGTGATAATAGCTGGCATTTATTGAGTGTTTACTTATTTTTACTGTAGGGACTGATTTTATCCTCAGAATCAATAGGAATAAGACTTGCACTCCCTGACAGTCTTTTAAATATTTGAAAGCAGCTTTTGTGGTCCACCCTGGAGCCATTTATCTTCCAGCTACATGCTCCCAAGTCCTCAGCGTAACATACTCTTTTGTGCCTTGGGTTCCTGGTCACCTGTTTCTGCTCCTTCAGTTCTCACAGGGGAATAATGATGGCACTCACATCACGGGGAGTGAGAGGCATAAAGACACTCACATCTGGGAGTGCTGAGCACAGAGCTTGGCACTGAGGATGCCAAATAGAACCTGACTTAGCCATAATGCCAGCTCAGCTGCAGGTTCAGGGGGACAAGCTTTGGGGTCCGCCTGACCTGGGTTTGAACCGTCTCCATTATCTGCTAACCATGTGACCTTGAGCAAATTCCTTAAACCCTGAGATCTCAGATATTCAAACAACAAAATAGGAATCACAAGCCTTTCTGCATAGGTTTACTGTAAGAATTAAATTAGCTGATAAGCATAAATATAAGAAAGTGATAAGTATTAGTCCTTTCCCATTTCATCAACATTGGCATTAATAGCAGTTGCAGGTGTGTTACTGGACTATTACTATCACCTCTCTTATTCTGAGCTCTATACTTTTTTTATACAGCCTAAGCTTGCCACATTAAATGAAGATGAGAAGGAATAGCTCTTTGTATCTGCAGACACCTGAGATCACAAAGCACTTTCAAGTGATGCTTATGTCTTCCCTTCTTACGTAGCTAGGAGGCCAGTGAACCACATGGGTAGAGCTCTTCTTCTTGTGACTCTTGATCCAGGACTCCCACTACAGGCCCACACAGTAGGAACATAGCCCAGCTGCAGCCCCACCTACCCAACCTGTACCACCTGGCATGGACACACCCTGTAGCCTTTTGAAATACCTTCACACCAATCCACTCCTTGATCTCCAGAATCAACCCCACTGCTACTGCATGGAGGTGGGCAGGGCGAGGACTCTCTTCCTGGCTTTACAGAGCGGGAAACACAGACCCAAGGACAATTACTATCTTGTCCACCGGGTTTGGAACAGAGACCAGGGACCCTCCACATGGAACCCCTTGTGGAGATGGAGATGTGGTCAACAGTGGTGGAGCCCCAGAGTCCTTGGACACTTGGACCCAGATATGAGCCCATCTTAGTTTCTAGGCCTGACAGGTGGTCTGCTCCCAGGCCTGTCAGTTAAGAAGTTCTGGCCCATTCATAAGCAACTTTGAAACCAAAGGCTCCTGCTTATCTAGGGAAATGGAATCAGTGCTGGCAGGGAATGTAAGCAGAGCTAAAGGGCTCTCTGATTCATGTCTGGCTTCGCCCACCCTCCACCTACAAAGCCACATTGCCCTTTCCCTTGCCCTTGGTTTCTCAGACCCCTCATTCTCCTGGTTGTCCTTCTCTGCCCATTTCCCTGTCCCTTTTACAGGCTCTCCCTTCGACTCAATCTTTAAACCTTAGAGTCCTGTAGGGCAGTCCTGGGCTCTCCTTCTTCTTCCTTCTTCCCCTTCCTTGGTTTGTCTCATCCATACTCACAATTTCAACTACCAACCAGAAGAGACAACATCCCATCTTAGGCCTCCAGCCCCAGCCTCCCTACCTGACACTGCCCTCTGGTGTCTCAAAGGTACTTAAACTCAACATTCCAAATCAGAACTATGGTCTGCCCCCAAACCTGGTCTTTGCTAGCATTTTCTGTCCCGGTAGAGGCCCCATCATCCATCCAAATGAGCAACCTGGGACCCTAGAGTTATCATCCTTGCGCCTTCTGTCTCTCCACCGTACCTCACATCAATTTGTCCATTCTATTCTCAACACCTCAGGTCTTCCCAAGTAAATCAGCTCCCGGTGGTTCACGGATTCAGTCAGTCATTTAACAATCACTCACTCTTGGCCGGGCAGTGTGCAGGCCCCATGCAAAGAGAGGTGAGCCCAGCACGCCCTGCTTTGCAGAGCTAGTATTGATGGTAAGCCAGGTGCAGTCTCAGCTTGAGACAAGACATCACAACTCTAACGGCGGTAGAGGAAGACAGTCATAACTGGGGGTGGCAGGAGGGGAGGAGAGAAAAACAGGAGCCGGTGGGGCCAGGGTTGGTGCTGAGAAGTGAGGACGTCCCTCTGTAGTGGCTTCTGTTTGTTCTGTCAAGGACAAGGCAGGAGGCAAGGCCATCTTGGGATGGGGTGTGTTCAGGGGTTGAGATGAGTGCAAGAGGAAGGTGGCAATAGTTCTCACGGGGAGCAGGAGCTAAGACGTCATGGGACTGCTGCAACCCTGGAGGCCCATCTCATGAGGTTGGTAACCGTGAGCTCAGAGGGGAAACACCAGCCTGCTGGGGACTCTTCCACGAGGCTCAATCCCTCAGGGGTATGTTTTTCCCCCAGGGTTACCCAGCAGTGCTACTAAGGGGGAGAGGGACATGGGAGTTTAGGGTACTGCTAAGAAGTTACTGAAGTAATGGACCGTGCGTGTACATTCAGGGTGGAAGGAAAGATGCCTGATGCGTGGAGGGAAGGTAGAGGGGTCAAGGACTGGAGTCCCCAGTTGGTGCAAAACTGTCCTGGAAGGAGCAGTTGAACACAGCAAGGAGAGGGGTTAGAGTCAGAGTTGAGGGTGGAATTAGTGATGTGGGAGCAGAAAACTATGGCTGGCTCCTTATCTCCCAGGATCCATGTGCCCCGCTTGGGCTCAGTAAACTGGAAAACAGGAAATCAGCTCACTGAGCCCGCCCAGCTTGCGAGCACGCAATGACAGGGCATAGCCACAAGATGGCAGCATTGGCCCACAAAACCCATGCCTGTAGGCCTCAGCATCGCCCTGAAGGCTGACTTCCTGGAATATTGGCTCTTTTTATTGCTAAATCACCTACAAGTCACCAGACTTTGAGTGAGATAAGGAACTTGTGTAACCCAACTTTCAACCACCTTTGCTAGAGCCCCTGACTGGGTTCTGGAGGCAGAAAGTCATCAATTTGAATCTTGGTTCTGGCACTTATTAGCTGGGTGACTCTGAGGAAGATAAAATAACCTCTCTGTACCCCAGATTCCTCATATGTAAAATAAGGCTAACCAGAGTTCCTACCTCATAAGGTTGCATGTCAGACTCAAGTAAATGGTCCCTGTAGGGTGCAGCCAGAGCAGGAACTCAAAAAATGCTCACCTTCCTGACAGCAATCAGTACTGCTGATTGGTTACCTATTCTGTGCCTCATAGAAGACTGTTAGGTTGGTATTATCAGATGAGGAAACAGGCTTGACTTCCCAGGGATACAGAAACAACATTCAAGCCCCAGGTCTATCTGGCTCCAGTTCTGTCCATCAAGCCAGAAGGCATCCCGGGGCCAGTCCTTGACATCACATCTCAGCTCCCTGGGGCCAGGAGCAAGTCCCTTTGTAATAGCCAGATGGCTTCTATTCAGTTCTCAGAACCTTTCAGGGCATTTCCAAGCCAAGGATGAACAGGACGCTTTTCTCAAAGGGCTGAGACATGTAAAGTACCAACCCAGCGGAAAGTGCTTTAGATGTCTTGCGTTTTTAATTCCTTCTCCTGTCTTCCTCCCTTGCACCCTCCTCCCTTCCGTTCTTCCTCTTCCCCGCCCCTCCTTCTTCTCCTTCTACTTCTTATCCTCCCCGCCCTCGTTTTTCTCCCTTCTTTTTTTTTCTGTACGTGCACTCCAGAACAAGCACGCGCAGTGGGTGTGCACCACTTTACCACCTACGAATACTTTCCCTGACGTTCTCTGACAATGCTTGCCAACAGGTGGTGATTGTCATCAACTTTGCTCAGCTGTAGTGCTCCCACTCATTGCCACCCCAGATACAAAGCAGGGGACTGCAAAGGCAGAAAAGTGTGGCCACCTCATAAGCACTTCAATCAAAAAGGCTTACACGGCCTGCCCACGACATCAGGACAGGAGACAAGAACCCTGCCAGTCCTACTGGATCGGCCCACACTAGCCCTGCCATTCCACCACCACCCACCCACCTACCCCCACCCCCACCCCCACGTGGTCCTGGAATTGGTCCACTCTCAAGTCAATCTTGTAAACACACCTGTATCTCTGTCGCCTCTCCACCTCCCCCTTCTTGACCCCATCTCCCTCTTTCCTGACAATCCATTGAGGGAGATATTTTTATTACTTCACTGAAGTGCTCTTGCAGGGAAGAGACTTGCTCAAGGTCACTCAGCTAGTCAGAGGCAGGGCCAGAGTAAGAGCCCAGGGCTTCTGACCCCCCCCACTCTCGTGCTCCTCCTCTGACCTCCCAGAGCCTTGAACATTCCCTGGGAACCTGAGTGTGCCCAAAGTTACCTACCTCATTTTGTCCCCAAGCTAGACACTGCTGCTGCCATTTGTCTAGCTCTGGGAGGAGGAGATGAGCCCCCACTGGCAGGGAAGCAGCCCAGTAGATGCATTAGCAACTTGGTCCTCCCACACCTTTCTGCCTTCATGATGGAGACCATCCCAAACCCCTATGGAGACCCAGCCCTAGCAAGTAGCTAACCCCCCAAGTTGGCTGGCTCCTCTTCTATTTGGAGAAAGCCCCCTCGCCTTGGAGCACTGGAGGGTGGCTCTTGGTGCTTCTGATTCTCTCAGCAGGGGTCCTGAAACTGTCTCACTCATTCACGTATGCACGCATTTCCAAAGGTAAAGATTAAAATGACTGAATACCACTCAGGACTTTGCATGAAGAAAAGCAGTCAAGTGGCAAAGCACTGAAGCAGCAAAAAGATGGGATTATGATCTGGGGGCTCAGGAACAGTCCTGGATCCACTGCCCTCACCAGAGAGCTGTACGCCCTGGGAAGCCACTGCACCTCTTTGGCCTCAATTTCCTCATCTGGAAAATGGGACAACAGTTCCATTTCACTGGGTTATGGGGATAAAATGAGAAAATGCTCATGAAAATGCTTTTAATATTAGAGGATTTTTATTTCAAATGTAATGAAGGCTAAAATTAAGGCCCAAGGACCTCTCCAAAATAAACTCGCTACCACATTTGAAGTGAGGAGCTCTTCCGTGGAAGTGAAGGAATTCTGCAGTGAGGGCCTGGCATCTGTGGCCTCATTTAATCCTCCCAATGGCCCCAAACCCCAGGTTTCAGAGAGGTTTAGTAATTTTACCTTTATCCCTCAGCTCACAATTCTAAAGCCAAGATTCACAGAGGACTTCCAACCCCTTCCTTTCCTGTGCTGGGGATGCTTTCTGATGACTCAGGAGGGCCACAGAATCTACATACATGCTTGGAGACTTTATGGCCAGGCCAGGGTTCAGGGGTGCTGGTTATGCGATGGAGCCTGGAGTGGGGGGTGGGGTACTCTGAGAACCTGTCTGCACTACCCAGACTAGCCTCTGAAGGCACTATGCTGTGGTTGAGCCCTGGGGTGGGCTGCAAGGGCATATGCTATCTATGGTCACAGAGCTCCAGGTCCTCGCTCTACTAGCTAACTGGGAGGAGCCCCAGGGGGCAGGAAGCTTCCTGCTTCTTACTGGGAGCACTTCTGCCGTCCTTACCTGCAGTGGACTGAGGGCAGGATGTGAACGATGGAATTGTCAACTGCGACCACAGTCTCCAAATCAAGTTCTGGGTCTCCCGAAAACACCCGCCCAGCCATGGGAGGCCAACTTCAGCCTGAGTGTGGGTCCTACTCCACTTTTAAACTTTGCCTGACCTCCCTGAACTTTGAAGATCTGTGACGCTCCAGTAGGAACCTGGCAGGAACCCAGGATGAGGGCATTGGCACATTCTCAGACCTGCCTGCAGCAAGAGGGTCCTCCCTCCTTCCTGTCAGGGACAGCATTTAGGGAAGGTCTTCAGTCCCTGCCACAATCCCCAGCTCCAAGCTTTGGAGTTCTTGTCATTTCACTGTGGACAGTGACCATTTTCTCGGCTATCTATGAAGTGTAAAAGGAGCATCTTGGGGGAAATATGCTGGTGGTTGTATGATCTGTATGTCACATAATGGGAAACAGCAAGCTTGTGGAGCAAGTGTAGATTCAAGACAAGTCTTCTGCCTTCCCCTCAGCAACCACGTGGTGGCCCCAAATCTTCCAAAATAGCATCCTGGACCTCATAGCTCCTCCTTCCTGCCCAACCTCCCCCAAGGTAGGCCCAGGTGTTCTGGGCTGGGGCGTTGCAAACTGCATTGACCCGGGTTAGGGAGGCTGGGCTGTGATCCAGGATGGTTTGAAGTCGAAAAGAAGAAAGATGGAAAATGAAGCCTTTGCCAATGTGGGTCTGTTTGCTTAGGCTGGGGAAATAAGGACAATCCTGTAGCCAAGTGACCCCAGCCTCTAGTCCACTGCCTTGCCTGTGGCCACCAGTCATCTCTCTAAAACCCCTGTGAGGCCTGTTCTTCTAGTTTGAAAACCCTTCTGGAGCTCCATCACCTGCAGGGTGATGTCCACACACCCGTTCTGGCTCTCAGGGACCATCCTAAGCTGGGACCGGCCTTTCTCACAGCCTCGCCAAGGACATATCACTGCTGTAACCTCTGCCCCTGCTTCAGCCCTCAAGCATCTTTCCTGCTCTTCTCAATGGACCACATGCATCAAGATTTGGCTCCAAGGTCACCCCTCCTGAGAAGAAGCTCTTCCCCCTCCATCCTACTCCCCACCCACCTCCAGCCCTTAGAAAGGGCCTGTGTCAGAACAGAAACTTATGACAGCATGAGTCATACCTGGTAGGTAAATACAGCCTCTACCATCATGTGACCTGGGGCTAATTACTTAATTTTACAAACCCTGGACTTTTATACTGTAAAACAGGGCTAACAAGGATGTGGGGCCAAATGAGGGTGGGAAGGTGCCCAGTCCTTGCTGACTCCTATTATCTGTCCACCTGAAGCTCCCATTGCACTGTGCACAGTGACTGCAGGACTTCCTATGTCCACTCCATCTTGGCTTCCCATAAGCCCAGCTTTCTCACCTTTGTAAAAGAGGTGGAAAGCTACTCCAGACATTCAGGGCATGTGACAATGCCCTGAAGGCACAGCCAAGAGAGGGGTGGGTAAGAGGCATCCTTGGTCTGTAATTCAGACAGGAAGGTCTGGCAGCTGGTGGGAGAGCCTGATGGAGCGGGGTAAACCTGAGGGCCCGGCTGCTGTGCCTCAGCCAGACAATGAGCGATGACCAGGAAAACCATCATGTCATTGAGCTGGCACAAAGGAAGCTTGACATAGGGGGCAAAAGCTGGGTGGCTGGAGCCAGATCCGAGACAGGAGGGGGTCCCTGAAGTGGAGCTGGGTGGGGGAACGACAGGAGGCTCAAGGAGGAGAGTGGGGTCCAATCAGACGGGGCCCTCTGCAGGAGATTGGGAGGAGGGGCGCAGAGAACTCTGGGAGCTAAAAGAAGAGGGTTGAGACGACGGGATCCAGCTGCAAGGTGAAGAGGTGTCGCCTTGAAGCAGCCTGAGATGCGGCGTCACCGCGCAGTCAGGCGTCCGCGAGGGCGGCCCACTTGGCGGCCAGCGCCTCATTGTCTCCACCTGTGAAATGGGTTCGTGCAGCAGCTTCCACGCGGGCGCGGGAGCACGGGGAGAGGATGAAAGGAGAAGAGTTGACAAACCGGAAAACGCCGGTGTGGGAGGCCGGGGCGGGGCCGGGGGCGGAGCGCGGCCTGTGCCCCGCCGAGCCGGAGTCGCAGTGGCCGGGCGGCCGGGGAGGCAGCGGCGGCGGCGGTGCGGTGGCGACAGTAAGTGCGGGCCGGAGGCCGGGCGCGGGTCTGGCTGCAGACCCGCGATTCAGGCTCCCGGCCGCCGCCTGAGCCCGCGCGCGCTTGGCCCCCCCAAGGGCCTTCCCGAGGACTGCTTCAGGGCTCCTCAGGACCCCAGCACGGCCACCTCCCGCTGGGTGCCTTCCTCTGTGTCCTCTCCCCAAAGTTCCCTGTACTTCCTACCTGCTCTCTTCCCCTTCCTGCCACTCTGCTCTCACTTTCTCTCCGTCTGGGTCTCTATCGTCTTTCTCCCGCAGATTCTCTTCCTCCTCCTTGTGGATTTCCTGAGACTGGACCTCACCGCCTGGATGTGGGGGTCCTGGGTATGGACAAGTCAGCTCAAAGTATCCAGAAGGTGGCTGACTCTCGGCCCAAATTGGGGAGCCTGAAGTTGGGAGTGGGTGTCCATAACCCCAAGGCAGAGCCTGTCATGGCCTCTAGGTGGCGCCCTGTGTTTCCCAGCAGTGCTTTTCCAAATGTAAGCTTTGCCAGACCCTCTGACCCCATTTCACAGATTTGGAAATCGAGGCACAGAGGTGCGTTTGATTCAGCCAGAGTGAGAAGGCTCTTCGGAACCAGCACGCAGTTCCAGACGGTGGTCTGCACTGGTTCCAGGCTCCACAGGTTTCTGCTTTGTGTAGGGGCTGTCCCTTGTCTCAGGTGACCCAAAGGGAGCAGGATTGAGCTGCCCAGCTCTTGTGGACGCTTGAGACGCTCACTAGGCTTAATCCAGCCTGTGCTGGGTACCCCCAAGGCTCTTCCTTTCCTTCCCTTTTCTTTCTTTCAATCTGAAAGCCAGCAGCTAGCTTTTATGAAGAGTAATGAGACTTTGCTCACTCCAATGCTCTGGCCTGTGACCTGGGTTAGAGAAAATTCCCGCTCCTTCAGAAGCTTGGTCAAGGCTGAATGGTTCTGGACAAATAAAATGCCTGGAGCCGAAAATGGTCCCTGGCCAAGTGTGGGCCAAGTGACCCAGCTATTGGCCCCTGTACCCACCCCTGTACCTGGACCACCTGGAAAGAACCACTTGCCCGTTGACTGTTGTCTTTCATGGGTCATACTTTTTACATTTTTTAAAGACTAATATAGAAATTGTGTGCATATGTGCACGCATGTGGGTGTGTGCCCACACTGTCTGGTTAGTTTGTGCTGGGCGCCCTGTGACTCAAGGCTCTGTTCAACCAGGCAGGTTTAAAATAGACTCGCTGACTCGAATGCCAGCATCCAGCAGCCTCCTTACTGCATGCTCAGGATACAGGCTTCCTCAGTAGGAGAGAATATCCTGGCCACACGGAATTTATTCAGCCAACATTGATGCGGGTGTCCTACAGCTCTTCACCTGCTCACAGCTCACGGGCCACGAGACCTTTCTGAAGGGGTCTGATTGTACTTGGAGCTGGCAGATACTGGTTCACATTGCCAGACAGCCTACTCCTGGGGAGGCCAACGAGTCTGTGGGCCTCAAACTATTTGGCTGTGTAACCTCACTCTTGCCATTTGGTAGTTGTGTGACCTTGGGCAAATTACTCAACCTTTCTGAGCCTCACTCTTCATCTGTGAAATGGCACTTAGAGTAGTACCTACCATATTAAGCTGTCGTGAGGCCCAAGTGCTAGGCAACAGATCTTGGCATGCATGAGTGGTGGATTTAACGTTATTGGGAATTCTTACTGTTTGAATGTGGGACAAGTCAAATGTCTTTAAGGCATCCTTTTTTGCATCTGAGAAAAAGGAGTCAATAATTCCTGTCCTGCCTAATTCCAGGGAATGTTGTGAGGCTGTCCTAAAATAGTGGATAATAAGACTCTGTGCCTATATGACAGGATGTTCCCACCTCACCAGGGAAGAAAAACCCTTTCTGCCTGGCTTGATGTTCCAAATTAAGGCTCAGCCTCCTATGTGAGCCGGGATGCATGTACTTCTTGATTTATTGAGTAGGGAGGAAGCTACTGTAGAAGGAGCTAAAGTGTCCCATCCTGAGCTTTATGGAAGTGTTTTCCATTTATCTCACTGCTCCAAGGCCTAGGTGCTGTGTAGAGCATAGAAGTAGGCATGCTACCGTGCAGTCAAATACAGCAGCCAGCCAGGTGACAAGCCCAGGATGGCAGGGAAGATGGTGAGGTTTGTGCAACAGCTGCTACCATGGGCCGGGCATTGCTAGTCAGTTGTAGTTATATAAACATTGTAAAAAGGCTTTCCTCTGTTTGCAGATGGAGAAATTGAGGCTCAGATACATGGTGACTTGCCCAAGGCCATGTAGGCAATAGTTACTGACAACCTAGAATCTTCCCTTGTCCTAGGAGCTACCACGGATGGAGTGGCTGCCCTGGGTGGGTGTAATGAGCAGAGTGGGGGGCCCTGGCAGGAGCCATAAACCCAGACCTGACCATTTACCTGGCTTGTGATTTTCCATTCTTTGGACCTATTTCCCCACAGATGTAATAAGGGAGTGGACGATTAGATGTCTCAAGCTGATTTTTGGAGGCAGCTCTAGACACTTTTTTTTTTTAATGTTACTTACTTTGAATGCTTTTATTTTTATTTGTAATTTATTTTTGAACAGGTAATACATTCACATAGTTCAAATTCAAAAGGCACAGAAGAGTATGCGATGAAGTTCCCTTCTTTCCCATCCCCAGCATCTCTCCTCAGAGGCAACAACTATTGGAAATTTCTTGTGCTTCCTTCCAGAGGATATATACACATATGTGTGTGTATTCTCCTCCCCACACACCTCATTCCTGATTTTTTTGCATAAATAGTAGTATATTCTACACACTTTCCTGCTCTTTAATTTTCTCATATAAAGTTGGAAAGAGTTAAGAGCATTCTTTGCCTGTCGAAGGTCCTAATTCCTTTTTGTACGTCTGCATAGAAATGTGAATGCCTTAAGACCAGGCTTATCCTTCTAGACCGATTGCTATAAGCCCCACTATGCTGTACTGCCTTACTCCCAGCTAACTACACACTTGTTTACCACCTATGTTGCCCTGTTGACCCTTAAACCTGAAGCCCTCTAACCCTGCAAGTTTTGGTGATCCCACAGACCCCATGGTGGGGGCATAGTCAGCTTTGTAGACTGGGTGAGTCCCCAGCTGTGCCCGGCTTTAGCTTCTGATCACCTGCTCTGTCTGTTTCTCTGTTCCTACAGTGGCCATTGCCTCAGAGGATGACTTTCATCACAGTTCAAACTCTACCTACAGAACGCAAGCGGCTCTCTTCGCTGTCAGGAAGCGCTGCTTGAGAAGCTGCTGGACCACCACCGCCCAGCCTGCGGAGGCCCGAAGACCGCTTCAATGGTGCCTATATCATCTTCTTCAGCCTGGGCATTGGTGGCCTACTGCCATGGAATTTCTTTGTCACTGCCAAGGAGTACTGGATATTCAAACTCCGCAACTGCTCCAGCCCAGCCCCCGGGGAGAATCCTGAGGACTCAGACATCCTGGTAAGGCCATGTCCCTCCTGGGAGGCAGCATGGATTGGGCGAAGGGGAACTTACTTGGGTACATCACTCCAGGAAGATCTGAGGCATGCTGAGGGCATGGATGCGAGTTAGGATGCTGTGTGGAATATAATAGAAAGAATTCAATTCAGTCCTAAGAAATGCCCTGTATTGTGTATGAAGCCTCATGCCTCATGTGGCAGGGCAAGATGAAAATGGATAAGACACAATTCCAACTTTCACATTACTTACTGTGTAACTTGGGAAGAAGATACAAATGATAATTCTCTGCAGTATAGTTCAGTAAACCCAAGAGTCCAGTGTCTGTGCCTCCAGGGGTTTGAAAGGGTGGATCTCATAGCATTAAGTTGAGCTGTGAGTTATAGAAAACTCCAAAAGAGCAGAGGCTAAAACAAGATGGAAGGTTATTTTTCTCGCATGTTCAAGTCTGGAGGGACCAGCTCAACCCTGGTATGATGTTCCATGTTGTCAGGAACTTAGTTATTCCACCATGTGTAGTTTGTATGTTCAAGATCACTTCACAGTCTAAGACGCTGTTGGAGCTCCAGCCATTACATCAAATAGGAAGAGGAGAAAGGCAACTCTCCTGGAAGTACACACATTGCTTTTGCTTACACCACATTGGTCAGAATTCAGTCATGTGACTGCATGGGCTTCAAAGGAGGTTGGGACACAGATGGATGGTTGTGTGATAATGGAGGATGGGGAAATGAAGACTTAAGGATAAGAAGTCTCTTCGCAAAGGGAGAGAGCCGTGAGTCAGAGCAGGTGGATTAGAAGAATGGGGAGGAGACATCTCAGTAAAAGAAAAAGCCTGGCAAAGGCAGGACGGGAGGATGTTCAGGTGTGTATGAGGAACAGTAAAGCATCTACCTTTGTCATGTGTGGGGTGCACATATGAGAGAAATAAGGCTGGAGATTGCCTGGGCCTCGAAGTAATTGCCCAGGCCTTGAATGCCAAGGCGAAGAGTCTAAATCATGTTTGGTCGGCAGAGGCACCGAACTCCCTCCTGCCACCGGGCTAATCACTTTGTGGGGTGACTTTTCCCTTGGGTTGGGGCAGAGTTAAAAATTTATTCTGCTACTTGTTAAAATGGTAAGGAAGGCTTTACTCAAGAACAAGTGGGGACTCATAGTCAGGGAGCCAAGTGAGAGAGTCAGTGGGTGGAAAATTACCAAAAGGAGCCACCGAGGGTAGAGGGATTCTTGCTAAAGGCAGGCCAAGGACATATATACCAAGGCCCAGATGAGAAATTCAATCGAATGTTGAAGGAGAGCAGATATCAGGGTTGGGGGATTCTCAGTAAACTGACTCAGCAGTGTTTTTGTTAAGACTGGGCTAGGTAGGCAGAAGATAGGGGGGTGGGGCGCCTAGGACAAGAGAGTTCCAAGGTTTGGTTAGCCTTTGTTGGGAGCTGTTTCTAAAGCGATCTAGGCTGGTGTCTGCTCTCTCATGAAAGTTTATGGATGGGGAAGGGGAGCCTCTCTGAAGGTGTGCCAGGCTGGGGGTTGCTAGCTGCCCTCTCCTCCAGAGGTGCCCCAGAGGGTACTCTAGCAGACCTTAGCCATACCCTTCAACTGGCCCAGAGCATGGCTCACCACCCTTGTCTGAAAGCACCTTTGAAATCCCTGACCTAACTAACCTCCAGGAATTTTCCCGTTTTTTAGGAATCTGACACATTGGCTGAGGTGTTCCTACTGTCTGTCTCAACGACTCTACCAGGACTACACATCAGAATCACCCTGAGAGTGTTTTAAAAATCCAGTCTGGGACCCACTCCAGAGATTCTGATTGAATTAGGCCCCTTAATTCTGACACCCTGCGAGGGCTTGTTTCTGTTAACCGAGGAATTCACAGTCGCCTCCAGGGCCCAGAGCAGTGCAGTATAAGCCCGTTTCCGCAGCTACATAGGTGTCATGGGAACACAGTGTAGTAGTTTCAGAGCTCGTACTGTAGGTGTGGTTCTCGGACCAGGCATGCCCGGGAGCTTGTTAGTAATGCAGAGTCTCAGGCCCCACCCAGGCCAACTGTTAGGAGCTGCTTGCTGACAAGGCCCCCAGGTGACTGTCAGACACAGCAGAGTTGGAGGAACACTGGCTTGGACGTGGCTCTGGAAAACAGACTGCATGGTTCCAACCCGCCTCTGTTAGTCCTTAGCTCGCTGGCCTGTGTGCTGCCTGTCTTCCTGGTATGTAACAGGAGGATAATTCTACCAGCAACTTCTTAGGGTTGTTGTGAGGATTAAGTAATTACTCTGCACACAAAGCAGTTAGAACGGGGGCTGGCACTAGCGCTGTAAATGCTGTATAAACATTATTATTGTTATTATCATTTGGGGGATGCAGCCTGGTGTGTTTCCAGATGCCTGGCTTAGCCGAGTGCTTTATGATCCACTTTTATTTACCAGTAACTCAGGCGTCCAGCTTTCTGCTGGCCTCAGTAAATCACCCAGCCTGCTTGGGCTTCCTCCCAAAGGTCCCCGTCTGTCTGGGCCGGCACCAGCCTAGGGCAGCCCCTAGGAGTAGATTATCTCTGCACCTGCCCTTTCCTCCCACCCCTGTCCCTGGGAGAAGGCTGCCCCGAGTGGGAGCGGAAGTGCAGGCAGGTATCTGGGAGCTGGCCCTTGCACAGTGGACATCCGCCACACAGTGGACGACTGTCGTGAGCCGCTCTCGCTGCAAGGCGATCCCTTCCAGCTGCAGGCACTTAGCATTCCAGGCCCTGGCAATGCTTTATTGCCTCTTTCCAAGTGCTGGCAGGTGCAGATGTAGTACCTGCGGCTGCCCGGAGCTCCTGGCTCTTGGCATCAGAGATGAGAGACCTGTCACCCTCGATTCATGGGCCGGGTTTGGGAAGCAAGCATGCTGGGGCGTTTCTGCATTTCGCGGCCATTTTTCTTTGCCTAGTTCTCCATTCCTGCTTCCACCTCCCCAACTTTTCCCCCTTTCTTTCGGATTTCCCTGTGAGAGGCGGCTGGTCTCTGTTCTGAGGGCAACTTTGGGGAAGGAAAGAAAGTTAAATGGTTCTGTCTCCAGCGACCACCTGCAACTCAATGAGCTGTGGGTCTTGACATTGCTTTTTCTGTACTTTCCTTTTAATATTTCCAGTGGTGGATACCATTGGATAGGGAGTTGACTCAGTGGGAATGTTTGCACAGACATCCCCCCCCCCAAAATTATATCACTTTCAAGGTCACCTGCCATCCACACTCATTTCTTGCTGCCTGGAACAGTTTGGGGGATGGTTTAGAAAGCATCCTGTTCACCTGCCCCGTTGTCTCTGTTTGTTCTTTGGAATACGAAACTTTGAAAATCCACACCGGCCTCGCAGGCCTGAGACCCAGAGCCAAAAAAAATTAGAGCATAAATGAGGAAAATTTACATGAAAAGATGGTGTGACAGGAGCCAGGATGGCCGCCATCTTCTGACCTCCACTGTGGGCCCACATGCTGCAGGGGTGTTAAACTCATTGTCCCTCATTAACCCTGTGTTTTCAGACAAAAGCCAGAGCCCAGAGAGGTTCAATAACCCACCCCAAAGCCCATAGCTAGGAAAGGCTGTAGAGAATTTAAGGGCTAGATGATTACAAAATCGGTGATGTTCAGAGAGTGGCTAAAGAAGACTGTCTTGGAGCAGGGGCCACCCCACACCCTGACTCTGCCAAATGCCGTCTTCTTCCTATGGGAGCCTGCGCTTGGTCTGGCCTCCTTTTCCACCAGGTGTCTTGGCTCTGTCTCTGGATTCTGAACCCAACTTCCAAGCTGCCAGCATCCCTCATCCCGTGCTCCCCCACCCCCAGGTCTTCCCTTGGCTCTGGGCTTGTAAGCCATCCCTGATCCTGTGAGGTCTCCTTGCCCTTCACATGGCCTCTCCTGCAGACTTGCACCGGCTGCCCCTGGGCCAGGGGCTGTAAGCTAAAATGGCTCCTTTCTGCCCCAGGGAGGATAGTGACTATACATTACCCTGGTCACTCCCCACCACTGAACCTCCAGGCCCCCTCCCAACATGTTTTTCCCACACACCTTGGCCTGCTCAGGGCTCCTGTCTGAGAGGGCTGCGGGACATTGCCAGTTCATGGGTGGGACCCACAGTCCAACTTGGTGTCAGCAGGGCCAGGACCCAGGCTTGACAATCTTTTGCTGTCCCATCCAACCCATGACCAGAGGGGACCCCATCAGTCCAGTGCCAGGGCAGGAAATAGATACTTCTTTTACGCCTGGGAAACTCCCTGCTGCCACTCCTCGGAGTTAGCGTCAGTGGGTCTGGATCCCCAACACCCATTGTACTTCCCCATCAGGTTCTCACCATATAACTCGTGATATTGTGGGGGAGCCACTGCTCTCAGTGCTCTGTCCTCATTATCTCATTTAAGGCTGCAGTACCCCGTGAGGCAAAACCTTATTATCCATGGATGACAATACCTATTTCACAGATCGGGGTCCTCCCCCACTAAACAGTTAGCTCTCTGGAGACAGTGAATACAGCTCTTACTGTACATACCTCTAGCACAGTGCACAGCACATAGTAGCACACAATAAATATTTTTCGCATTAGTTATTGTATGGCCAGGGAGGAAAGCTTCATGATCCCAATCCAAGGTAGGGGTGGTGTGGCTCTGCAAGGAGAACAGAAGATCTGGGGGGAGTCACAGTAGCTACCACCAGAGGAGTTCTGATCTTTCAGGTAGGTTGGCAGAGACATGAAATGGGATTGCTACAGTACAGAAGCGATCCAGGTTGACTAGCTCGGCAGATTGGGGCCTAGGGCACCCCTTATTATATAGCACCTTGTCTTGGCCCAGTCCCTTAGCTCTCCTCTCCCCGCCTCCCAAGAAGCAGGATAGCATGACTTGGGAGCTGATCTTACAACTAAAGGCAGACATCCCAATTCTGGGAGGAAGGTGAAAAGGAACCAGGATGAGCGAGTTTAGAGAAGAGGAAACTGGGAGACAGATTATCAGAGGTCTTGGCAGGGACCTGCTGACTTTACGAAATCCTCGCCATGCAGCCTGTGTCCACCCACCAGCAGACCTGCCATCATCATCTGCAGGACGACCTGGCGAGTTAGCTTACTGTCATCTCCAGTTTTCTAGGTGGAGAAACAGACTCGGCTGTAGGCCCCTGACCCAAGGTCATCTGCTGACAAATGGGAACCAGTGTGCTCTCTGGCCTCTCCCTCTCCCTTGGTGTTCTCAGTTCTGGCTGCACACTAAAGCCGCCCAGGGAGCTTTTAAAGCCTACCCGCCTGCACTACCCAGCCTGTCCTGGTGCATTCTAGGGAGGGGGCTGGGAGCGAGCATTTTTAAGCCCTCCAAGTGAGGCCGCATGTAGCTATATGATCCCAGTGAAAGGTTACCCTGTGGGGGTGATGAGCAGCTGTTTTCTGCCTCCACCAGAGTGTCCGTTGAAGGGGCTTAGGCAGTATCATGAGAGATTTAAGACTTAGGTGAGCCCTCTGGAAGAACTTCCCGCAGTGTAAGCTGTCAAAGCTGGCAGTGGAGGGGAGTGTTTCCTCCTTGGAGAATTAGAAGTCCGAGGAATGGCTCCCCTTGCCAAGTCCATTTCAGAGAGTGTGGGGCTCCTCCCTGGGGCCCTTACAAAAGTAAGTGGATGGAGGGTTGGTTGCTTTTCTACACTAAATGCCTCAGGCTTGATAAGTTCCTCACCATGGCTGTGCTGTCCCTGACCGCCCGCAGTCTTGCGCCAGTCAGTGATGGCCCTGTAAAGAGGCTTTGACCCTTCATCTGGGTAAATGCTCCCTTTGGTGGGAGTCGAGGGGCTCCATAGCCATCTTCCTCTTCCTCCCCATCTCCCAGGCTCCTGGAAAAGGAGCAGCAGGGCCAGCTGGCCCCCAAGGTAGAGGTCCTGGCACCTGAGGTGACACAAGCAAGAGGAAGTGAAGCCATGAAAACAGGAGAGGAAGTCCTTCAGGGAGGCATCTCTGTTCTGCTGTCACTGTGAAGACCAGCCCGTAACCTCTCCATGCTGGATCAGGGAGTGGAATGTGACCAGCGGCTAATTTACTTTATAAAACCTGAGAGAAGGCTGGGCCTCTGTCTCATGGGATTGCGGAGTGCCTGGGAGAAGCCCTCATGGTGACAGGACTTCATTTGTTCCTATCCTAGCAGTGACCTCAGCTGCTGTGAGGCTTGAGGCCAACGCTGTGACCCCTGGGCCTCTATGCACACAGACCCCCGGCAGCATTTGCTGAGCACTCCAGGTATAGCTGGGAGGGAACTCGGTATTTATTGCATACCTCCCACTTGGTAGCTATTGTGCGAGGACTGTGCAGGACTGTGCTGAATCCTAATAACATTAGCTGCCTTTGCCGTGAGCCAACTGCTGTGCCAAGAGCACTGGTCTGTTCTTTAATTCCGCAGCACTGCACAACCTTCTGTGTGCCGGAGGCTTTATTTTCATGATCTCTTTTGGTCCTTCCTAAGCCCTAAGGGATAGGTGGTATTATACCCATTTTACAGAGCAGGAAACCAAGGCTCAAAAAATGTAGGTAATTTGCTCCCAGGCACAACGTCAGTGACCGCTGGGACAGGCACTGGGCCATCTGGTCCATGCTGTCCGTGCCCTGAGCCGTTGGCCCCATGTCGTCGTTCCCAGATGTTTTCAGACTTCTTTTGACTGCCGCGCACATTTCACCTAAATGAAATGTACGAGCCCTGCATGTCCATCATGAAAGCAATAGTTTCCTGAAGCGGCATCTATACTTTAAACAAAAAAAAATCTCTGATTTTAGTTTTCAAGGAGGAGCAAGCGATCACCTGTGCTGATCTTATAAGTGGCTTATGAGCCACCCAGGCTGAGGATGGAGAGTCTACCTTTGGATTTTAACCTTGGATAGGTCCTTGGTGGCCTTGGGGAGCAGTGCTGTGGGGAAAGGAGCAGAAGCTGGACCCAAGGCTGTGAGTGCAAGGTTGGCGGAGGGACACTGGAGACGGCACACCTGGAGAAGGCTCTAGGAGGTTTGCTTTAAAACTCTCTCATTCTAGAAGAATGAGGCAGGGGTTCCAGGGGACATGTGATCAAGAAGGATATCCGTTTTCTGGTTTGGTTTTCTTGTTAATACAGAATGAATAGCGGCCAGTTTGTGTACCTATGTGAATGGCCCAGTAGGGAGGGTGGAATGGGTGCTAGGATGAGGAGGAGACACGGCTGAGTGAGGTCTGTGAACAGGCAGAGGGTATGGGCTCAGGTGCACAGTGGAGGGGGTCCCAGAAAAGCATGCAGACAAGTTCATCTTTAGCAATAGGAGAGAAGGCAGCCAAAGATAAGGAGATGTACAGTTCTGGTCCTGACCCATTAAGTGGATTTCATATTTTTTAGTACAGCGATCCCCAACCTTTTTGGCATCAGGGACCAGTGCTCCTGTGAGAATCTAATGCCTGATGATCTGAGGTGGAGCTTAGGCAGTGAAGCTAGCACTAGGGAGCCGCTGCAAATACAGATAAAGCTTCACTCACTCGCTGCTCACCTCTTGCTGTGCGGCATGGTTCCTGACAGGCCACCGATTGCTACTGGTCCATGGCCTGGGGTTTGGGGACCCCTGCTTTAGTGGGTTGCAACCTATAATTTGAAATAGCCTGTTCCTCCTGTTTGCCTTTGACCTCACAGCCAGCCATGAAGGTGCATTTTGCCCTCATTCTACAGAACAGGAAAAATAGAGGCAATAAGTAACTTGCTGGTGCCACAGGTTTACAAAGATAAGAGCTACAACCCAAGATTATCCGAATTGGCATATTTTCTGGGGCACTTGGCAAATGCCCAGATTCTCAGGCTGCCCTGCTGGCTCCTTCTGCCAGGGTGGGCTCAGGCACCGTTGCCAGGTGCTCCTGACGTGGCCAGCTGGTGGCAAGGGGGAGGGGCGGGGGCAGGTATCTGGGAGCTACTTCCTTCATGCTACATGCTCTTTCTTAAGTGTGCACCGTTCTGCATGTAGATGGATCGCTGTGCTTCTAGTATAACTCACATCTCTCCAAATGGAAAAGATGCATAGACTCCTTCAGCAATCCACTTTTGAAGAGCAGAATTCCAAAGAATGGTGCTGAGTGAAACACCCCTCCTCCCCACCACGAGGGCATATTAAAGCAGGATTTCATCCGAGCCTGTTGTCCCAGAACAAGATATGGCCGGCGGGTCTAGGAGTCAGGAGGGATGGGAAGGGGCTCCGGGCTTCCCACAGAGGTTGTGGGTGAGTGGCCACCAGGCAGAGAGGGCAGGTCCCTCCCCCCAGCTGCCTAGTTGCTTGGACTAGTGTGGATGGCTGCTCTAATCATTTTTAAAAATTAGAATCAAAAGTGAGTCATTTTTTTTTATTCCCTTGTTCACCCTCTGATTCTAAATGCAGACCCAGCCAGCATGCCGTTCCCAATAAATATACCTGTGATGGCTTTTTCTTCTGTTTTTAGCTCTTGCTGCGTCCTGCAGAGGGAGAGAAAAAGCCCGACTTGAAACGCTGTCAGTCATGCCTTCGGTGGCCTCAGACTTCGCGAATTCTCTTTTTATTTTCTCCCCTCGTGCTCATGGCCCCATCTCCCCTCCCTCATCTTGCTCCCTGGCCCTCCTGGGCTATCGATCACTCCCCCTTGCCTTCGATTTTATTTCCTCCCGCACTCGTCCTTAGAATCCAGAGGCGATTTCCTCGACAAATTAGAACACGGCCTGAGCCTTAAGTGCTCAAGTGTCTCCTTAACGTGATTGATCATCGCGAGTACCCAGAGAGCAGAACCAAATTGGAGTCTGTGCCAGGCACCGTAGTTAGGGGGATCATTGTCTGGGAGGGATGTGGGGGTGACCCTTGCTGGCCTCTTCTGGGTGCTCTGTGCAGTGTCTATTTGTGTTGTGGGTATGTGTGTGTATGTGCGCGCGCACACGCGCGCACCCAAGGCCTATAGTGGTTTTGTGGGTTTTGACCTATATGGACCTCCAAAGAGAAATACCTCTCCACAGAGGAGACAGCATGTTGAGTGAAGAAGTGTTTTCTGGGTCTACTCAGGACCCCCTCTCTTGGTGGTTCTCCTGGGTTTCTTCCGCAGAGAGCAGCTGGAGCACCCCCAGACCACATCCTCTTTACCCTCATGCCACAGAGCCTGGTCCCTATCCCCCCGCTGTGAGCCCTGGAACAGCCCTGGATGCTGACTCATGTTGGCCATCTGGGGGCTGCAGAAGCTGCCCCAGTCAGGCGAGGGCTGTGCAGATGGGTGGGGAGTTTCTTGAAAGGCCTCTTCCTCCTTGGCCTGGCCACATGGTCAGGCTGCAGAAGAGGAAGCAAAGGCTGGCCCTGGCATCAGCAGCGACTGAGCCCTGAATCAGCTGTCACCCCTCAGAGGTCAGGATCCCTTGTTCATGGGTTTACAGGGCGCTCTGTCTTTCTGACCCTTTCTGCTATTTTTGAGCCACTTCTCCGCCTACTGCATGGTTCCAGCCTGAGGGTGAATGACGGGAACAAAAAGGATGAAAATCAGAGGCCCACTTGGCCCTTGTTAGGAGCTTGGCAAAGCTTTGACGGAGGAGGGGTGAAATGGTGGACAGAAATGATGTTTCCATTTTCTGTGTTCACCCTTCATGATCGGCAAGTGGGGCTCTGTTTCCCACTCAGCTTCAAATATGCTGGGTGACTTGGGGCTCCATTTCCTTATTTCAAAAACTAGACCGAGGTTGGCATACTCCTTGCACAGGGCTGGATGGTAAATATTTTAGGCTTCTGCGCCACCTGATCTCTTGCAGCTACTCAACTCTCCCCTTGTAGAGGAGAAGCCACCATAGATAATCTGTAAACAAGTGGCAGGGACCATTTTCAAGTATTTACAAAAACAGGTGCCGCTCTGGCCTTGGGGGCAGGGGCTTGCTGACCCCTGCACTAGACCTTTCCCTGCGGTTCCTTCCCTAGTGTTCTGAGACCTGTGATAGAGGGACTTGCCCTGCGTAATTTTTCTTTCAAATACCACTGCCTGACATATTATCTACTTATGCATTTCCTGAGTGTCTCCTTGACCAGACCATCAGTTCCATGAAGCAGGAACTTGGACTAAATTCCCTGTGACCAGAATATCTATTGAGCTCAACAAGTACGTTCAGAATCATGAGTTAGCCTCTAAGTGTTTGTCAGTGCTGGGCTGGTGTGGAGACAGGTCACAGGAAGAAGACCTTTGTCCCAGGATTATATACTGAGGTTCTTCATTCAGGAGTGTGGAATCTCCTTGTGGGGTCATTATTTTACCTGGCATGCTCAGACTACACCGAAGCAGACATGCTTCCTTGCCTAGTCTGTAACATTACCCTACTTACTCCAAATTGGTTGAGACTAAAAGTTAGGGGTTTACCCTTTATTTCCCTCTGTCCTTCTGCCCTACATTCAATCTGTAGAAAGTCCTGTCAGTTCTACCTCTCAAATGGCTCAAGTCCCTCTAACTCTCCCCTTCGTGGCTGTCACCCTGGCCTCAGCCTCACGGGCCACCGGTCCAATCAGTTTTCCATGGAGGCTGCAAAAGTGATATTCATTCTCTCATTCTCTCTCTCTCTCTCTCTCTCTCTCTCTCTCTCTCTCTCTCACTCACTGTCTCTCGCTGTTTCATGGCTTAGGTGCATTTTATTGGTTTTCTAGAAGTGATCTCTTTAAGACATAAAATAGGGAGGCCGTTCACTGCCAGGTAAGGTTGCAGGCTCTGGGGGTTTGAGCTGTGTGACTTTCGTCAAGTACCTGACCTTTCTGAGCCTGTTTCCTCATCTGCAACATGAATCTTCCCTAAGAGGAGTGCTGTGAGCATTGAGGGAGTGAATATGTGAAAAGCACTCAGAATAGCAGAGTGTGGGGATGGTTTAGTTAATGTGTGCTGGGTCCAAGTTTCTCAGCTGTTAGAATCCTGCAGTGTCTCTGACCCTAGTCAGACATCCCAGCCCTGCCCATGCCACCAGCCTGGTCCCCCCACTCCCTCCCTCACACCGTAGTCTGGGATCACTCGGTTTCCAGTTGCTTGAACACATCAAATTCATTCCTGCTTCAGGGCCAACCATAGCTGTTCTCTCTATCTAGAAAGCTTTTTCCCTCACCTCTCACTTGGCTCATCCTTGGGTTACTGTCCAGACATCACCTCCTTTAAGGGGTCATGCCTCACTACCCTGGCCAATCCCCTATTAGGCTCAATTTTAACCCTTATTTCGTTTTTCTTGTTATTGCATCTATTGTAACTAACAGTCTGTTATTTTCTAAATTGCTGTTTATTTTTATTTTTTATTTTTGCTTCTGTCCCTAGAGCACCATGGCATCCTTGGCCTCTAGCACAGGTTGGCCAAGTATGTGGCGTTCAGGTGTTATTTGTTGAATAAGTGAAGGAGCTCTAGAAGATCAACTGCCTTTAATATTTTGTTAGTGAATAAATGAATGGCTAAGTACATAGCCACTGCCATCTGCTTCTCCCCCTCCAGTCTTTCCACCCACTTCTGCCAAGTGACCCCTCTGTGCCTTGCACTGACCATAGTGATTTGCCATTCAGAAGCCTTTACAGGCCCCTACACCTTCTGAAGCAAACATCTCTCTTCAGCCCACTACCTGAAACCGCTCGTCTTTCTCTCACCTTCACCTGCTCCATCATTTACTCACGCCGGAGTCCCCAAGGTGTCCGAAAATGGTCCAAAAGAGAAGGGGTGGTGCCTCAGAAGTTCCAAGGAGGGGGCAGGAGGCAAGGCTCTATGGAGAAGCGAGTGCAGTAGCAGGGCCCTGCGGAGTTGACACGGACAGGACAGCTGGGCATAGCTTGGAGGGGGAGAGGCAGAGGGTGGCAGCCCAGCGAGGAGCTTGAGTGAAGGCGTGGGGAGACGTGGGAACCTAGGAGGGTGGCTGGCATCCAGGTCCAGCAGAGGGGAGTCTTGGGGGTTTGGGTGGGAACGGGAGCCATAGTTAGGAGGTGGGGATGTAGTCCCACATGATTGACCTGGGTGAGGGTGAAGGGGCAACCAAAGAAACTTGAAGAGGGGGCACCGAGGAAAGGAGCATTGGCCATGGAGGCTCCGGAGGTAGGGCTCGTCTCTTAAAGGCCTCTGATTGGGAGCTTGGAGTTGGGCTCAGCAGGCCACCCAGGCTGGGTGCCTGGCAGGCAGTGAAAATTGTTCTGGAGGCAGGGACTGATGTAGGCATGGGAGATTTCAGAGCCAGGGGAAGGAGCTTCCCAAGGCCAAGACTATAGCACAGGAGGGAGGAAACTAAGGACGGGGTTCAAGAGGCCCTTCTGGTGGCAGAGAGAGCAGAGGTGGACTGAGCTGAGAAGTGTGGGGTGGGGGTTCTCTGCGTTGAAGTGGAGTGCGCTGGAGGGAAGGTGTGGTTCCCCCTGTAGCTGCCTAACAGGCACCACGACCCAGGGGCCTAAAACAGCAGGAATTTTCTTCTCATAGTTCTGGAGGCTAGAATTCCAAACTCAAGGGGCCAACAGGACCATGCTCCACCTACCAAAGACTCCAGCAAGAATCTTGTCCTGCCTCTTCCAGGTTCTGGGGCCTCCCAGCAATCTGGTATCCATGGCAGCATAACTCCCATCTCCGCCTCTGCATTCACGTGGGGGTCTTCCTTTGTGTCTGTCTGCATGCCCTCTCCTTATAAGGACACTGGTCACTGGATTTAAGGCTCACCCTGATCCAGCGTAACCTCATCCTAAATCTGCAAAGACCCTATTTCCAAATAAGGTTATATTCTGAGGTTCTGGGTAGACATTAATTTTGGGGGACACTAGTCGACCCATTATAGACGGGATGGTATGTGGTGACAGGAGCGTGAAGACAGACCAGGCATTGGTTACGGGTGGGCTGCAAAGAGGACCCTGAGTAGCTGGGGAGCGGGTAAGTCCTTAGCAGTGAGGGCAGGGGCTGCCTTTTTAGGGACGTTAGAGCAAAGGGAAGGAGGGGTCTTTTGGCCAGAGGCAGCAGAGTCAAAGAGGGTTTTTTTCTTTGCCCAAGGGAGACCTGAGTGAGCCTCTTAGGCGAAAGAGAAGGAAGGACCAGCAATGGAGGTTGAGAGAGAAAATGCAGGAAAGGAAGGTGAGAATTCATGGAGCAAGTCTCTAAGAAGCCAGCTTGGGCTGTTGGAAGAGCACCTTCTTGCCGAGAGGAAAGAAGTTGTGCTCCCAGACGCTTTGCACAGATGGGAGGGGAGGTGGGGAGGCTCATTTCAGAAAACTGCAGGAGTTGTGCTTATCCTCTGATGGGGATTCCAAAGGAGATGTGAAAAAGGATTGCGGCTGGGGAGGGCCTCAGCTGGTAAAGAGCAAGATTTGTAATGGCCCCAGGGAGCCCAGGTCTGGAGAAGGCCTGCCAAGCCTCAGAGTGCTGATGGGGATTCCATAGCTTTAGTGTTGTGGCTGGGTGTGTCTGGCCAGCATATTTCTGGTGTTAACCTGTCTGATTCTGACACCAGCTTTGTTCTGCTCTTGGGCCCCTGGCCACCCCATCACACATAGGTTGATCTGGATTCCTGTTTCCCTTACCTGACTCTCTCCTGGAACAGGCACTGCCCTTCCCACCCTGCCCAGCTAGCCCTCAGCTCATCCATGCCCCTGGCCACACACCATTAGCTTTCTTGGGACCAGTGTCCCAAACATGGGGCCTTGGCACTGACAGATAGGACTTCAGCTGCACTGTTTGTGGGGACACCTGCCCTCTGCTCACTTCTTGGCCTGCCCAGGAATGACTGGCCCATGCCAGGGTGAGGGTGCCTCCCCTGCAACATCCCAGGCCACAGAACTTGGCTGTCCGAGGGCAGCAAGTTTGCAGTGGCAAACTATTCTTGGATCCAGCCTGCTCGCTGCTGCTAATTTCATGCCCCTGTGATCCAGGTAACGCTTTGCTGCCTCGAGCTGCCACCCCCAGGCTCGAATCGCTTTTTCTCTCGCCCCGCAGGAGCCCGGCTGCCTCTGCTGCCTCGCTCTTGAGGTGGGGGCTGCACAAAGCTGACTCGCCGAAGCCGCCAGGCTCTTGGGCACCGAGTTAGTCTGCCGCAGCTTGTGACTAATTTGCCGCACTTATTTCAAAGTGCCCAAATGGCATTCAGGGGAGAGGAAGCTTAACTAGGGCCTGCCAGAGATAAACGGGCTCATTTCGGGGCTTCCCTGCCCGAAGAAACCTCTTTACCTGGACTCTGAGCCCAGAATTAAATTCTTCCAGAAGAGATGCTTAGCACGGAGCCTCTCAGCATGGTGGTGGAGAGGAAATGTTCCCCATCGTAAAATGGGCCTCACATCTGGCCAGCTGGCTCCAGTGGGTTTTTAAATTGTGTTTGAAGAGCATCTCTCCCCTTTCCTGGTGTTCACAAACTGGGCCAGAGTGTAACCAATGAAAATGAGTTTTCTCATCTCCACTGCAAGTGAATCAAGTGCCCCGTGTCCAGGCCACAAGTGGCTCTTCCATGCCTACCTGGCTCCAGGGGTGGGGGACACTGGCACGGGCATCCCTGGGCCAGGGTATGTTCACATGCTGGGTTTCGAGCCCTACCCCCACACAACCCAGGAGGCTTTGCCAGGTTTGCATGGTCAGGAGAGAAGCTGGAGGCCTGCCTGGTGCTTCCCAGCTATAACATCCTCTTTAACATGGTCTGTGCTTAGCAGCAGACCGTGTCCATCCATTTCAGGTGGCTGACAAAAGTGAGGGCCTTTCTCTTAATCTTTTTTTTTCTTTTTAATACTACTCAGATTCATAGGCTGTGGAAATGCCCAGGTGAATGGACAGTGGGGTTTGAGGAGAAGAGAAGTTAACAGGCAGAGGGGAGAGAAACCCCATCATTTGCTGGCCCAGGCAGGTACCCTGCACTTAAGGACTGGGACCTCAGACCCTAAGAGCTGGTCCCTGCTTGCTGCTGGAAAGGCACATGGGCCGGCTATCTTGGCCACCGGGCACTCCAGTGACATGCTCAATCACAGTGACAGTGTTTGGGCTTGTGCATCTGTGAGGCAGGCAGCCTCAGCTAGAGTGGTTTGTGGAGTGATGATAAATATCTCCCTACCCTATCCCTGCCCTGCTTTGCCCTGCATCAGAAGCTGCTGTTCCTAGCACTTGCCAAATGTGTACCTCTATGCAGTCATCCACCTCTGTGAACCTCAGGCTTCTTATCTGTAAACTGGGAACAATCCTATCTTTGCCTTGCTCTCACAGGCTGTGTTAAGAGCAGATACACTAGGGTCTGCGCAGGCCACATGTAAGCAGTTTTGTTCAAATGGCAGTTACCTGGTACTCTGCAGGGCTTCCATTTCCATACTTGGGTTACCTGACACATGCCAAGGATGACCTTGATGTTACTGCTGCCAGAGGCCCAGTGCTAAACTCTCCTGAGCCCCAGGTAGTTGCAGAATACAGGGGAGATAGTAGAGGGCAGGGAGATTAGATGGGATGTTCAGGAGTGGAAGTTTTCTCTTTGCCTTGCCTCACCTTGGGTTTTACAATTCAGAATAGTGACTGATAGGGCCACTCTCCCATCAGTATCCTGAAGGGGCAAGGTGGGTGCCCTGACGCCTTCCCTGCCTCTCTCCTAGTGTGTTTGAATTGAATGGACAACAGTGTAGTTTTGTCTCGGCTGCGCAGATTCCTATTGAGGCTGAGAAAAACCTCAGGAAGTTTGTTTCAAAAAATAAACTTGGGCTGGGGTCCTAAATGACAAAGAAGCATCTCTCCATGCGTTTGCATATGCTGTCCCTCCACGTAGAATGCCGTTCCTCTCTTCAGTAGCACCCCACCTCCCCATATCTGTCTCGCAAACTTCCCCCAGTCTTTCAGGGAACCCCTGTGGGAACACCCGGCTCCCACCTTCCCCCCTCCCATTGCACCTTGGATCATTGTAGGATCACACCAGACTACACGCTCCCTGAGGGCATCAGGCACCTTGTCTTTTCTATTTTATACACCAAATACCGGCATGGCACTGGATACATAAGGGCTTGCCACATCTTCAGTAAACAAAGGAAGTCTTGAAACAGGAAGGAATGCTGATCTGGATGGACCATAGCCACCCAGGGATTGGGCTCCCTGCCTGGGCAGAGAAACCTGCTTGGGGAGGCCTTATCATCTCAAAATGTCCTATCCTGCCTTCTTGCTGAATCACACATGATCTTCCACAGGCAGTTATGTAACTCAAACTGACCCTCAGGGATGCAGGTTTTCTATGGACGGCGTAAACAACTGTTGTACAGTTCTGAGGGGCTCTGTTCATATTGCAGTCTACAGGAGTGGTACCCTCTGGTTATGCAAAGCACAGCCTTCATTATCATATAAGGTGGCCATTGCATTGAACTGGTGGTGATCTTCTCATTCCTCCACTCCTCTGTGGCCAGAGCTGACCTTGGGGTCCTTGGGTTCACCTCTGGAGGTAGAGGCCATGCTCATCAACCATGTTGCTGGACACCTGGTGCGATAAATAACAACAGAGACTTTTGAGGGCGCGCTCAGGAATCAGGCCCACATGGGTGAACTATGGCATGAATTATCCCAAAACTTAGTTACATAAAATCACCCTATTGAGATAGAGATTACAGATTGCTTTAGAGGGAACAGTACCGTTACCGTTCTAACTGCAATGAATTTGAACCAGTATTCAAATGTCTAGGATTCCTTGAGTAAAATGGGAGAAGGTAGCTCCAACACTCTTGTATGCAAATGACATGAACCCAAGGAGGAAATGCTAGCTGCAGGTCTGCAAAGTGCATAATCTAGAATTGAATGTAGGGCCTTCACTGTGGGCTGTTTCTTACCTAGGAGCCCGAGGCAACACCTGCTGTGCCAGTACTCTCTAGGGAAGTAAGAGTGAGAGGAAAGGTACAGAGAGTGTCACCTGCCCCGCACCCCCGCACCCCGCACTCCAGCCACTCAAGGAGCAAGCGCCTTTGAGGGTACAGCCCAATGCAATACATAAGGCACAAGGATCTCCACTCTGGTGGCAGTGGTGGCAGTGGCTTTGTGACATGGGAGCAAGTAGCAAGGCAAGGCCTGAGAGCAGGCAAGGTGAGTCGATCCGGGATGGTACATAAACAAAGTTGAGTTCCTTAAACTAGGTGCATGCTACTTGCAAAATGATCCTAAATTCAGGAAAGGATTTAGTGAGGAAAAGGCTAAGGGGACTGATATGGTCAGCAAGCATAACCTTTGTTCCCCTCAAGGGCAGACACATTGGCCTACATGTCTGGCATGAGGTTGAATAAAAGATCATGATCCATTGTCCCAGTTTTTGTTGAGGAACTGGATTTAAATTACAATAGAAAGGTTACAGTATTCAGAAAAACCCTGGTTAGTAGGAACTCAGCTATCCAAAACCCTCAGTAATTAGGAATCTATTGCTGCTTAACAAAATACTACAAACTTAGTGACTTAAAAGAACACATATTTATTATCTCACAGTATCTGTAGACCAGGAGTCTGGGCTCGGCTTAACCGGGTCGTTGGCACAGGGTCTCATATGGCTGCCTTCAAGGGATTGGCCAAGACTGTGGTCTCACTGGAGGCCTGACTGGAGAAGGATCACTTACAGGGTGACTTGAGTTGTTGGCAAAAGTCAGCTTTTTGCAGTTATAGAACCAAGAGCTTGTTTCATGCTGGGTGATGGCCAGAAACCACTCTCAGCAACTAGGAGTCACCTGCTGTCCTTGCCACGTGGGGTTCTCCAGCATGGCCACTTGCCTCCTCCAGGCTAAAAACGGAGGGAAAAAGTCTAGCAAGACAGGTGCTACCACCTCATGTAACATAATCTAGTATACATCATCATGTATACCTGTCACCTTTGCTATATTCTCTTGGTTGGAAGTGAGTCACAGGTCCCACCCACACTCAATGGAAGGGATTCTACTGGGTATGAACACAGGAGGCTGGGATCATGGGGACACTTTAAAAGTCTGCCCACCACATCTCATTTTGCTAGAACTCTATTTATAGGCAAAAGCAGCAAATAAGTAAAAACCACCACATGTCAATATCAGGAATTAGGTTTTTAAAAAGCTCTGTAGGATGTGCTGAGTCAACCTACATCACTATCTGCAGCCCCTGATCTACACCAGTAGAAAGATGGCCTGGGTCCATCCTGTACCTCCACCCCCCAAAAGCAGAAAAATGGGCGCAATCAACACAAAGGGAGTCATAGCCTTACTCAGGGGTCAGTATTTATAAAGCTATCCAACATTAAAAGAACAAATTTCTGTGAAGTATCAACAAACCAGATATTCAATTACCTAGAAAGTCCCCGTTCCTAAAATGTTCAGGGAGCCTGAGCCTGCTCAAAAAAAAACAATGACAGATGCTGCATCCCCTGTGATGGTCCTGCATGGACTTGCCACGGAACGAGCAGCCACTGACTGAAGGGCGCCTCACTGGGGGCTTGCACCGGAGGCCGTCTTGGCCCCCAGCTGTCTGTTCCTCAGGGCCTTTTCCCATTGCTCCCACCTGGCGCCTGCCTGGCCTCACGTAGGCCCAGCCACTGTGTCAAGATGTAATTGACTGAGTGCCTTGGACCAGTCCAGGCTCTGCTGAGCCCATCAGGGCAGGAACAATGAGGTGACACCTCAAAGGAAGAAGGCTATTTCTAAGGCTCATGGTTGATAGACCATACAAGCTGTGATTATCATTTTAATTGCAGGGCTGCCATGACCTTACATTCAGGGTGCAGATTTCAAAGACCACAAAGCACTTTGCAGGCTTAAAAAAGGACTGTGGAACGGCCTGCTTCAGACTACAGGAGCCTATTATGACATCTTTCTTTCTTGGCCTCCACATTGCAATCAGACTCTCCCAGAAAGGGGAGAGCTAACACTGTTTCAAGGTCCGACTCAAATCCCATCTCCGCTGGGACCCAAACCTACACTCATTCCCATTCTCTCAAGTACTCAGCTCCACTCACCCCACTCTCCTGCCTGGAACTCCCTTAAAACTCTCAGTTCCTGCCTCTGATTTGGCAAAAAAAAAAAAAAAAAAAAAAAAAAAAAAATTTTACGCATGCACACACACATCCAAGAATTCTAACATCTCTTCCTGTGGTGTTTCGAGATGTTAAAAAACCTTCACATTCTATCTTACACCCCCAGTGGTTCACTCTGCTCCTACCAGGCAGGAAACATGTCTTATACTCTGTAGTGATCCTTACAATTGCCAGCGTTCTTTGCACATTGGCAAGTTTTTTGCACACATTGTTCTTTGTGCTTGGCACATTTGTAACTCAAGCTATCTCCTCAGTTCAGTTCAGTTTCATAGGCTTTCCAGCGTAGACTACTCACAGCTTCTTTTTTATTTCTTAGGGTAAACAATATAATTCATATAAAGCCCTTGTATTTGGCACACAGTAAATGCTTAATACAGGTAAGCCATTATCACAGCTTAGAACCCTTCATTACCAACCTGGGGTTCATGGTTTGAACTATGGTAACCAAAGCCAAGGTCTGTCAGCCCTGTCCAATGGTTTTTTTTTTTTAATAGGTATATTGAAGGATAATGTACACATAGTAAAATACACCCTAATGAGTAGACAGTTCTGAGTTTTGAGAAACACAGTTGCCACACAGCTTCTTTAGCTCTAAATTCTAGCACATTACAGTGAGGAATTCTTCATCTTATCTGTGATCTCATGCACTCTTTGTCTATAAAATCCTGAGCTGCTTCTAGGAAAATGCCCTTTTCCCTCATCTTGGCCAATGTAGGAGCCACTTCCCCAAATAGCTTTGACCTTGTGGTGGGTGCTCTATTGAGGGAGCCAATCCTGCATCAGAACAAAGTTTCCCTGCAGGGTTTGGGGCCTGGTATAGTCTTAAGAGGCCTCAGTTGCAAGAATGTGAGAATGTGGTTGGGTCACAACAAAACCCATTTGGTTAATTCTGAAATCTGACCATGGGCTAAGTATCTGAAGACGGTGGGGAGAAGCCCCACCAAGAGAGGCCTGTCTCTGTGTCTCCTCCCCATCCCGAGTGACCTCAGTGGCCTCTTCTGTGTTTGCAGAACTACCTCGAGAGCTACCTTTCCATCGCCTCCACCGTTCCCTCCGTGCTGTGCCTCATGGCGAACTTCCTGCTTGTCAACAGGTAGGCCACTTTCCTTCCCTCAGACCTAACCTTTACCTCCAGCCTTCTCCACTCCCCTTTGTCTGCAGCTGCTGCTTTTCTACCTGCTTAAACGGTGGCCACCAAAGTAGGAGACAGGCAGCTCAGACACCTCCATGAAGATTGAGAAGTCAAATCAGTTACCTGGGACCCTACCAATAGAATGGACTTTCACTTTCCAGCCACACGCTATGACATCATGTCAGCAGCCAGCAGAAGGCATGTAGGGAAATGGGTCTTCTTCCTATTTTTTTCAGGGGAACCTGTCTATCAACAGCTGCCTGGGCTGTTGTGGGGATATCACACGGGTGGTTGGATAGGACCGGGAAGCAAGGCCTGTGGAAGCTGGTCTTCCAAGCATTTTTGAGAGCAGTCAGAAGGGAAGAGCCTGGCATCCCACAAGTCTGGCTCTGGCTTTGTGGAAATGGATCACAGCACTAAGCTGTAACACCAGCTTGTATGTCAACCCCTCACAAACGGGTCAGTAGGGAACTTCTAAAGCTGTATTAGTGAAGGGCTGGGAGAGGGCCTCCATCTGGATGCGCCATGGAAGAAGGAATGATTTAGGAGACATCCAGGCAAACTAGCATGACCTTTAGATCTCCTGGACGGCTGTTGCCATCCTTTCTCAATTTAGGTTGAGAAGGGCAGCAGCCCTAGCTACTTTGTTTGCATTTGCCCTAAGTTACCACTACCTAACAGTGGCTATGTTATTATTCAGAAACCTGGGCTTCTCCTGGGCACTGCCTACTGAAACCTTAGATCTCTGATGGCAAATCTGTTTTACTTAACTCTGTTTAATTTGTAGTAGTGACTGCCTGGATTTCTAGTTGACCAGGTTCTAGGCTGGGTCTGGCCTCGGGGAGTGTGCTGTGATCGATTAGTGATGTCTGCTCTGAGTGCAGGACAGAGGGCATATGTGTGCCAAGCCTGCAGAGACCAGTCTTTCCAAACATATTATGCCATGAGGCTATTCCAATTATCTGTTAGTGCATAAAAATGACCCCAAAGCATAGCGGCTTAAAACAATAACATAATTAGTATCTTTCATGATTCTGGAAGTCAGCAGGCTCAGTGCAGATCTGGCTTGGTGCCTCTCATGTAGCTGCAGACAGCTGGGGCCTGATCTGCTGGGCCTTCTCGAGCTCCCCTCTCTCTCTTGCTCTCTCGTCCTTTCGCTCTTGCTTTCTCCCTTCTCTCTCCACGGTCCCTCTTGTTTGACCTCAGGTAGTAGGACTTTTCATATTGGGGCTGAAGAGAAAGTTTTCCAAGAGACAAGGCAGAAGCTATGTGGTTTTCGAAACCTAGTCTCTGCAGTCACATAGTGTCACTTCTGCTGTATTCAGCTGGTCAAGGCAGTCACAAAGCCCGCTCGGTTTCGAAGGGACATAGACCCCCTACCTCTCAATGGAAAGAATGTCAAAGAATTTGCACCCATCTTTAAACCACAGCAAGAAGGAGAATGGCGCTTAGATGGCCCTTAACCTGCCTCTTCATGTCTTCTTCTGGTACAGGAGTCTACGTTCAGTGTCCTAGCAGGTGGGGTGCAGCCTCCAGAGACCCCAGTCCTGGAGGAGGTGGAGCCAGGTGTTCCCCCAGCACCGTCAGCCCCTGGAGGGCAGAGCTGGGTTCCCTGGCAGTAATTTAAAAGAGAAGTCGTTAGGAAAGGAAGGGGATGGAAGAGGAGGAGGTCCAGGAAGACGTGGTAGAGCCATGTGGGAGTCCCTCAGCCTCTCATCGCCCTTTCTCTAGGCCTCTTATTATCCTCTCTGTCCACTCACCCAGCCATTCCCGGGGAAGGGATCTGTCCAGCTGGGCTAGCCCAGGCTCACATAATGAGATCTCCGCCTCCTTCTAGATCTGGAGTCACTATGTGAACTATAACAAGGAGGTGACAGCTTCTAATCCTTAGGATGCACAGCAACCCAGGAGGGAGGCTGTGACATTACCCATTTTCCAAGTGGAAGTCAGGAGATGTGCCCAAGACCACAGGACCAGTAAGGGGTGGCCTGAGCTGGTATCTTACCTGGCACTGCCTCTTCTGTAGTAGTTAGGTTCACCAGGCTGGTAGTTGGCTTGGGACTAGGGTCAGCAGTGGCAGGGAGGGTCCACCCTCAGGGCCCTGGAAGAATAATCTTTAGAAAGAGTAGTTAGCACTTCTGAGTACTCATATTCCCCAGGGGCATTCTCCAGTTATCCTTGCAACAGCCTGGAGCAGGAAACTTTACTTTGTTTTACTTGTGGGAACTCAGGCTCACAGAGAGAGGTCACATGGCCCATAAGAGGGGAGCCAGGATTGGAACTGGGACCCTTCTCCCCAACATCTGCTTGGAACCTGTGGGCCCCTGCCTCTTAGTTCTCCAGCTTTGCTGGCTCCTCCCTGCAGCCAGAGACACACCTCAGACCCTCACTGAACCCTTCCCTGTCCCTTCGTCTATTCCCTGTCTTCAGGTTGTCTATTCCCAGGCTTCAGGTTGCTGGTTAGGAAGGCCTCACCCCAGCTGCAGTGGGGGCCATGGGCCACCCAGGCAGCCATGCTCCCCACCCCTTTTCCACCCAAGTTGGGCAGAGAGCTGACTCTGGGCATCCTCCAGAGGAGCCCAGCCCACCCAGGGGCCTACTCTTTCCCAGGATGGAGGAGAGGGGTAAGGGCAATGTGGGAAGTGCTCCCAGGCCTCTGCAGGGGAAGACAGACGGTTTGGGGCTAAGCTGTTTTTATTTAATGTGCGAGATTGAAATGTCTCCTTTTCTCGCCTCCTGGAGAACCTTGGCTTTCTCTGACTGGCTCATCCATAATCGCAGAGTGTTTTATTATGTTAAATCTGCAGCATCATAAATACTTATGAGGCGGATTTGCATTTGGGAGACTTATGAAGAAATCAGTCCCCTGGGGTCCTGAGCCTTCACAAGCAGGAAGGGTGGGGGGAGCTGGCAGCCCTCAAAGAACTTGCCCCTGGGTCCAGGGGCCAGAGCAGTCATCTTGGCCTTCCCCTGTCCCAGAGCAGAATCACAACTCCAGGGCAACACTTATCTGAATGTTCCCTAAAATGCTAACAGTGTCACCACCCCCTGGGCTGCCTTCCTTGCCTGAGGGTAGGAGAAGCAGAGAGTGAAGCCAGTGTGCCCCTATTAGTGCACGTGGGCAGGCTTGCAGGGACACATTTCATAAAGCTTGATGAGCATTGAAAATAGCCCCTGGTGAGATTCCCCAGGGCCTATAGCCCATGGGTGAGGTTCAGGGAGAATGGGTTATGCAGCCTATAATTAGCAGGTTAGGAAGAGACCAGGTTAGGAAGAGACCTGCAGAGTTGGGAACTACATGGCTTTCGTAATGCATATGGCATTTACCTTCTCAACCCCCCTCTTCCCTTGTCTCCTGTCCTGGGGGCTGGAAGAAGTGCCCCGGCTCTCTGTGAAGCAACCTTCCTGTTCAAGCAGCTAGTTAGTTAACTTGCGGTGACAGACATAGGGGGGCTCCTGTTAGGCTAGCAGCATTCCTGGGGTGGTCTTTTTCTGCAGCATTTGTGAGGAGGTGGTTGCAGGCCCGTTCCCAGGAGGGCTGGAAACGCTGCAGTTGCTCACAGCTGTCTCCCGCCATGCCGAGGAGGTCAAAGCAGAGTGACTGGGAGCTTCAGGCCCAGTGTTGAAAGCTGCCCCTGCACTGCTGATATCCTTGCTTGTCAATTCGCGCATCCAGCAGATTGTTACCAGGTGCCTACCAAGCCCATGACAGCCCTGAGGATGAGAACTAGACAGGCCCTTTCTTTGAGGTGCTCTGCATACCTTCTTGTCTGTCCGTGCCTTCTTCTTGCCCCCAAACTGTTAAAGCTGTTGGGCATTTGTCCCCAGCCTTTCTCTCCACTTGAATTTCTCCAGATTTAGAATCATCAGCAGGAAGGGACCAGGACATTATCTTGTCCAGTCTCATCTTTTTCAAAATAAGGAAACTGAGGCCCAGAAAGGGTAGATATTTGCCTGGGGTCACACAGTGAGTTGGTGTCAGAGCTGGAAAGGGCTTTGGTCTCCTGACTCAGGCGCTGTGCCCCTGCTGGCTCTTATTTTGGGGATGCATTGGGCAGCTCCACCTTCTGGGACGGAGGCACTGTGTGGAGGCTGAGTGTGTAAGATCACCCTGTGCAGAGGCAAGGCCTGACCACCAGCCTCCAGGGCACCTGGTGTGCACTTACATTGATACTCTGGGTCCTCAGTGGTTCAGGTGCTCTGCTAGGCCCCTGCCGACCCTGGGAAAATGTGTCTTCGTGGAGAGTTCCCCAGAAACAGACACTGGAACAAGGATTCAAGTGCAAGTAGTTTGTTTGATAGGTGAAGGTAGGAGAGTAAGAAGAGAGAGAGGGAAGGGAGGGCAGCTGATAAAGAATGCCTCCTCGAGCCAGTTCCTGCAGAGGGTGACAGAGCTAGACCTGCCAGAGGAACTCTGGGAGTCAGTATGGCACACAGACTGAGGGAGAGGGAGCTGGGGTATTTACCCACTTCCCTAGCATGGGTTGAAGGTCACTTTTAGGAGGTGTTAATTGCCTGTCACTTGTACCCTGCTTCCTAATAAGAGGACGAGCACACGGGAGGGTCACCCACAGCTTGTAGCTCCCCAGCTGGAAACCCTGATTATGTTAGTTGGCAGTCTTGGTAACAGACAATAGAGATACAAAAAGGATTTTCTCATTCTTTACCTGGAAAGTTTAAAGTCTGCCTCTAGGTACTGTTGGATCTAAGGGATTACAAGTCCGCAAGGCTCTCCCGCTCATGCGCCATCTCTAGGCTCCGTATGCGTCCACTTGGCTTCATCTGGGATGTGGCCTCTTCCCATGTGGCTGGCCAGGCGGCAGCTAGCAGCCCCAACTCAGTCACAGTGGAGGGAGAGCTTCTCTCCACCTTCCAGTCCAAGGAGTACTGACTGGCCTGCCTGGCTCCTCTGCTAATCCCTAACCCCATCCAGTGGCTGGTGGCATGGGATATGCTCATCACTCCAGACCGGGTCATATGCCCATCATTTGTGGCCGGCCGGCCACCTCCCCAGGACAACTCGGCGTTGAAGAAGGAGTGTTCTTGTGGGGAGGGAAGCTGGCAGACGAAGATTACCATCCATTCCGCGCCCTACCCGGGCTCCATGTCTCTCCAGCCTCCTCTGCTCCCAGTCTCACTTGCAGCCAGATTCCATTTCAGTTCCCGGAATGTGCCACGTTCTCGCTCACATCCGACACGCCTTACAGCCAGCTTAAGTATCACCTCCAAAAAGCCTTGCAACTCCCAGGATGGATTTTGTGCCCCTTGGATGTTCCCAAGATGCACTATGGCCCTCCTGGTAAAGCACATTGCATACTAGAACAAAATACTTGTTCCTTGTGTGTCCTGTGCCCTGAGCATCCAGAATAGTGCTCGACACACACTAGTTGCCCACACACTAGTTGCCCAATACTTGGCTTCTGGAATGAACATGCCAGAGAGGATTCATGTTAACAGACAGCCATGGGCTGGGGCTCAGCAGACCTGCGTACTGGTCCCAGCTCTCCTCAGACTCACACCACAACCTTGAACCTGCTCCGGCTCCCTTCTGTCCCCTTAGTAAACAGAGGCAGCACCTGTTTCCTTCCGCTAGATCAGAAGGAAACTCACATTAGCCTGCAGCCACAAAACACTTTTAAAAAATCCTTTCTTGTTTTTCATGCTCATCATTTCACACCTATTTATATGGTCACATGTATTTTTTTCTGCCATTCAATTTTTTTTTTTATTCTCCCAACCCAACTCCCCCCCAAAAAATTGTATATCGCTGATCTGGTTTTTCTCCCAGCTCCCATCTACTGGTTAGCAGGAAAATTAACTTAATGTCCAATGTGGTTTAAAGCTTAGTCTAATCTGCTGATTTAAACAGCCTCTTTAGATGATGTTCTCTCTCCCTAAAATAAAATTTGCAGTTTCTCAGAGAGCCAGCCTTCCCTGCTTCTCCCTGCAGGGCAGTGTCTGGGCAGGTTGGGGGCTGAAAGGAATGTAGGGCTTACATGCTAGAGGGAAGGGGTAGGGAGGGTGGGTCAGGCCTGGGGTTGCACTAGCTTGGCATCTGCTGCTGCCCATGACAGCTGAGACCATCACAGGAGAATCCTTCTTCCCTGGCCTCTTATTCTAGACCACACGATATTTCCTTCATTTCAGAATAGGAACTGAAGTGTTATTCTGAGAGCACAGACTGTAGCCAGACCTCTTGGGTTCACAGCCCAATGACCTTGAGCATCTGATCTCAGTTTCTCCTTACTGTATGTATGAGATGGGTAAGAATATCTATCTGTAGAACTGGTATGTGAATTTAACAATTTAGCATATAGAGAATGCTTAGAAGAATACGTAGCACAAATTAAGTACTGTTTACTGTGATGACAGTGGGGTTGATGAGGATATTTTTTTTTTCTATTCTCCCTTTGCTTTTCTCACTGCTAAATATTGGGGAAAGGAAGTCCAGTGGGTGATTGCTCTGTTCAACACCAGGCAAAGCCAGCGGTAGCTCAGCCCTGTGGCAGGAGGAGCGGGGAGCTTGCCTAGAGAGCCCCTGGGCATTGTCCAAGCCAAACACTGTTCCTTGCACTCTACACCTTCCCTTTGGAGATCCTCACAACCACCCCTTTGGGCAGACCATTCTCCTCCCCGTCGTATAGAGGCAGAAGCTGAAACCAGAGCAATTGAGTCACTTATCCAAGGCCACACAGCTAGTGAGCAGGAAGGGCAGGTTCAGACCCAGGCCTCCTGACTGCAGAGTGGACAATCCCAAGCACTGAGACCACCTGCCGCTTCTCTTAAGAACATTCACCAACCCCAGCCTGGCATGGAGCTCTGAGGGGTCTCTCACTGCTTCTGGCATCCTCGCCCTAGAGTTTCGACTCACGTCCGTGTCCTGGCCTCGCTGACTGTCATGCTGGCCATCTTCGTGGTGATGACTGTGCTGGTGAAGGTGGACACCTCCTCTTGGACCCACGGCTTCTTTGCTGTTACCATCACCTGCATGGCGGTCTCAGCGGCACCGCCACCATCTTTAATAGCAGTGTCTTCGGCATGACAGGCTCCTTCCCTATGAGGAATTCCCAAGCACTGATATCAGGTAAGAGCTGAGGACCAGACAGCCTACCAGGTCAGTTCACCCCAGGGGACATTTGAAGGAGCCAGATGTGAGCATGTGACAGCCCTTCCAGAAAAGAAAATGAGTGTTAGGTATGTTTTCATTATCTGTTATTGTATAACGAAGCATCCCAGAACTTAGAGACTTAAAGCAATAAAAGTATTTCTTTTGCTCACGTCTGCAGTTTGGGCAGCAGTTCATGGGACAGCTGTCCTTTGCTCCTCAACTGGGGCTGGGGAATCCACTTTCTAGATGGTGTGCTCGCCTGGCTGGCACGTTGGTGCTGGCTGTTGGCTGGAAGTTCAGCCAGGGCTGGGACCAGGGTTCCTCTCCATCTGGACCTTACCATGACTGCTTGGGCTTCCCCATTGTGTAGCATCTGGGTCGTAAGAGCAAGGATCCCAAGATACCCAGGCAGAAGTATTATTTCTTTTTATGACTTACCCATTTAGGGTCACTTCCATCATAGCCATAAACTCATCTGAGTTCAAGAGGAGAGAACAAAGACCCATATAGCTCAGTGGGAGAGTGTAAAAATCCTACTGTGAGAAGAGCAGGCGGGAGGAAGGACATGGTTGCAGCCACTTTTGGAAAACACAGTCTAGCTCCCAAGTGTGTTTCCTGAAACAGCATTCCTTTCTTTCTTCCCCTCCTTTTCTTCTTTCCCTTTTTCCTTCTTTTTCCCTTTATTTTTCCTTTCCCTTACCTTTTCCTCCTTCTCTTGTTCTTCTTTCTTTCCCTCTATCTGCCTCGTTTCTTTTCTAATTTTATAGAAGACATGCTGTTATGCCAGGGATACAAAGATGAACAAAGACTCAGCTTCTTAGATGCTGACAGCCTGGTAAACAGTTTCATCCATTACCCTGAACTTTGGCATTTAATGGGGCACTGATGCACGACTTGGGTCGAACCCTTTAGCTGAAATGTTTATGCTGACCCTAAGCCTGTTTGTAGCCCTTAGCAGTTTTGTTCTCTCGTGCAGATGTCCCAACAAGATAAAAAGGAGCTGGGTTAGTAAGAATCTGACCCAGGAGACCACACCCTTAAAGCAAGACTCGGGGCTCAGCTGCTCTGTTCGGCATCTCCACACATCCCTGTCATGGGGCAGAATGCTGTGAGCATTTGCCCACTTGAGAAAAATTTCACAAAGTATCTGCTATATGTCTATTAGTGAATAATGCCAGGTAGTATGCGACAGAGGTGACAAAAACCTCACAAGAGTATATCCCTTTCCTGCTCCCACGCCAGTGCCAGACAACACTGAAAGATCTGTGTCTTTCTGCCTAAGCCTCTAAATCCTTCTCAACACAGCGTTGGAAGCAGTTACTGTCAATGGGTCAAGTTCAGATGTGACCTCAAATCTGTTTTCCATTTTTGATAGAGGATTAGGCTTCTGGCTCAATCTTGGGAAACCCTTGGGCCTAAAATAAAATAAAAACGGACTCATTGCTAAGTTTCCTGCATACAATCAATATGCCCTAGCAATGCTTCAAGAAGGGCACGCCTAGGCGGAAGGAAATAGCCACCAAGTGCTGGATTTAATTCCCAAAGAGAAGCTCTTGTACCCTCATCTCCCCCCATCCTGCTGGAAGATATATTTCTCAATAGAACGTCAGCCTTGCTGGGTACCTCTTCAGAGGCCAGTGATCAGACATACCTTTCATGTTGGCAAGGGGCCCTTCCGGTTCATCTGGCCACCTGCGAATCTTCTAGAGAAGGGAACTCTCCTGTGAACTTTTCAAAAAGTCCAGTCCTGACACTTCTGTATTAATTACCCTGAGCTGTGAGCCATTGTCATCACTGTGTGCGGCCCCCAGGTAGTACCCATCACTCTGGAAAGGCTGAGGTGTCCCACGCTCCCAGAGGCCCAGTGCCACCTTACCAGCCTGGTTGTTTTTTCATCCAGAGGAGCCCATCTGTGAATTCTGCCTGTGTTGGCATCTGAGAAACAATTCATTCGTTTTGTACTGGTGTTTTTTTAAACCCCTCATTTGCATGTATTTCCATAACTGATGAGATAAAAGTAGGGAGTCATGAAAGATGAGCTCCCGGAGGCCTGGTTTGTTGTTGATGATAATATTGTAAATTCTCTACAAGTTGAGAAGAGAGAGGGGAAAATCAATAGGCAGTGATGTTAAATCTCTTCCTCGGGGCAGCTGGGGAATGTCTTACTGAGTTTAACCCCAGTTCTTACAAAACGCCCAGGTGGGGATTACAGCTTCTCAGAAGTTGGCAGCCTCTTGGCAAAGGGTTTACCCTGTTGTTGCTGCTTTGATGTAGGAAGGACAGAAATAGCCAAACACCTAATTGAGAATCTGAGAAGATTTATGTGACACTTCTCTGTGCCAGACACTGTTCTGAGCACTTTACATTTAATAATCCTTTTAGTCTTTATAACAGCCCTAAGAGGTGGGTATTATCCCCATTTTACAGATGAGGACATGGAGGCACAGAGAGGTTAAGCAACGTGCAGAAGGTCACACAGTCAGGAGTGGTAGAGCCAGGATTGGATTCAGAGGAACATCTGGTTCTTGAGTCTGTGCTATGCTAACTTTTATTTCTTTGCCTGCCCTCAAATCCCAACCTCTGGGTAATAGAGCACATGTTGACAAGGTTGGTGAAAAAGGATCATCCATCAGGGCCATGGGCCATTTGCTGCAGAGCCATAGCGATGTGGGGCAGAGTGTGAGTAACAGTGATGATGAGTGTCACGGAGGAAGAGGGCTGGAACTGTCCTTCTCCCACTCATGCAACAATGGGCAGAAAACTGGTGCCCAGTCAGAGCCGCCTAATAAAATAATGACAGAGCACTTCACGCCCACACGGAGCAGTTTTCTGTCTGCTGTTTGTAGTCAGCTGCTTCTTGCTTCCTTGAGAATCAAAGTTCATTCGTTCCACAAGTCAATCAGTCCATCATCATTACCAGGCACTTACTATACTGGTACTAAAGGTCGTTTCTGTGTGCTCAGTGCTTTTTCTATTCATTGTCCCACTTCCCCTCAGTACAGTCTCATGTGATGATAGGGTGAATATTAGCCCCATTTCCCAGGCAAATAAATGGAGGTAGAGAAGAGTAAATGATCTGCTCACACATTTAACACATGCGACTTGACCCTGGGCCAGCACAAGTTGACTACCCACGTTTGGGAGGGTTCAACGAAAAGGAAGACACATTCCTTCTCCCAAGAGCAACTGTGTGATTGCAGCAAAGAAGGGGACTGGCATTTGTTGAAAGCTACTATGTGCCAGGCCCTTTCCAAACATCATCCCCATTTTATAGATGAGTAAACTCTGTCTGCAAGAAGCCCCTTTGCCCCCAGGTCACAATGAACAAGGGGCAGAGTCAAGGGTCAGCTATACATCTGTTTGGCCCTTGGGTCCACTAGGTTGTGCTGACTCATCTGTTAGGTAGCAGTGAAAGGTATGGTGTCACATTGTCACATGGCTGTTGTGTCAACAGAGAACATTCCTTATGGTGGGGCAGTTGTGTGCATGTGAGTGAATGTGTGTGTAAGATTGTGATAGCATATGTGTATGAATACGAATGTGTATGTGTGTGAGTAGGTGTGAGTGGATGTATGTATGATTGTTTATGTGAGTATATATGTGAATGTGATAGAGCAAGTAAGATTTGTGAGTGTGTATGTGATAGGGTATGTAAGCTATTGTGTGAATGCATGTGAGTATGCGTGTATATGAGTGTATGTGCATGTATACACATGTGTTCACATGTGTATGGTGCCAGAGCTGCTGTAGGATACGAGGTAAGTTGTGTGAGCTCACGGATGGATGGCACAGGGTCTTGGTAACTGGTAAGGACTCCCCAGATCGGATTGCCTGGTTTGCAGGCAGCAGGAGAGCCTGTGCCAAGACATTGCCTTAGCCTTTTTCTCAATTTGGTTGGTGGATGGTTTGGGCCAAGAACAGGGGAGAGGAGCTCTCTGAGATGTCTCACACCAGAACCTAAAATTTCTGACCCACCAGAAGGGCAATAAAGAGAGAGAGGGCCAGGGTTTGGAGGTAAAACCAGCAAACAGGCAATATGTTGGAGGCCATTTGCTGCCTCAGGCAAGCAGCTTCTTATAAGTCCATCAGAAAGAACCAGGATCCAAGGCATGAAAACTGATACCCTGTTAGAGTCAGAGAGCTCACGGCTCTAGAACCCCTCCATGTCTGCCAAGGATCACTGCGAGAACCACAGCATTTTTCTCAGCAGGGAGAATTTTTATTTTGGCTCCGTTAAACCCAAACAGAGAGGACAGGCTCAAGACACAGGGTAGGTGGACCCACCCTGACCGGCTCCTTGGTGTCCTGTGCCATCCACAGGAGGAGCCATGGGTGGCACCATCAGTGCCCTGGCCGCCTTGGTGGACCTGGCATTGTCCAGAGATGTGACGGACAGCGCGCTGGCCTTCTTCCTGACTGCAGACGTCTTCCTCGGGCTCTGTGTTGTGCTCTACCTCCTGCTGCCCCGTCTGGAGTATGCCAGGTGAGGCCCTGCCTCTCACTCTCTCAGTTCATTCTTCTTTTATGTGTGGTTATGTCTTTATATTATTTGCTGGTTTTCTTCTATCATTTAATGAGATGGCATGTTGTCTTGCTTACTGCCCATCTGCCCACTGGAGTGTGAGCTCCCTGAGGGCAGAAATTCTGTGGATTTTGTTCACTGCTATATCCTGGTGCCTTGAGCTATACCTGGCTCATAGTAGTCACTCAATAAATTGGCAGGCTGACAGATGTGAGAAGTCGGCTTTGTGCTGCACCCCAAGCAACTGGAATCTGCAAATTTTTGGTCAGGGAGGGTAGGTGGTAGAAGTGGAACCTGAGGAATAAGATTGATGACTAATAGCTCCATTCACTGAGCACCTCTTTTGTCCGTGTGTTGTGTTCGTCCTAGCCAGAGAGGTTGTCACTCAGTTATGCTCACACACCTGTTCCTCACAGGGTGCAGCGCTATGATTTACCATTCACATATGAGAAAACCTGGCGCAGACAGGTTGCGTTACCTGCAGGAATCCCAGCCTGTCCGCAGCAGCATCAGGATTCGAATCTGACTTCACACCTGTGTTTTCAACCACTGTCTCTCCAGGCCTTTCTCTCCAGGCCTTTCTCTACTCTTGTCTTAGTCTCTCTCTTTCTCTCTCTCATTCCTTTTTCTTTCTTGCTTCCTCCTGCTCTTTAAAAAACAACCTTGACCTTTTTCTCACATTTTGTTCTTAGTGCATTTTCATATCCATTATCTTATTTGACCTAAGAAAGGCAGGAATTATTTTTCCCATATTACAGGTGAAGAAACTGAGACAGAAGGCCGGTGATTGGCCTGTGGTCCCACATTGTGTGAGCTGGCAGGGCTGGAGAGAGAGAGATTGGGTCCTGGCTCTACCCTTTTCTATAGGAACCTATTTTGTGCAGTGTCACCAAGCTAAGCAGTTCATGTATACATTTTTTTTCCCATTTATTATACATTACGACTGTGTGCAGTTGTTACTGTATTTTCCTATTTTATAGATGAGGAAACTGAGGCTTTGGAGAGTTAATAGATGTGCTAAGGTTGCTCACCTGGTGAGCTGCAGTCAGAGATTTGTTAGGTTTCTGGAGCTACCGACACGCTACCGCAACATGCCATGTCCTTGGCTTGTGACTGCAAGGTCTGTCCTCATCATTTATTCCTCCTGTCCCTGTGAGAGTCACTTCAGTAATCAGCAGAACCCACCAGAGCAGGTTACTTTCCCCAGTTTGAGGATTATTTCACCTTCAGCTGGCTTCCGTGGCCTCAGGAGATAAAAGGGGCCTAAGTGACTTGACACTATGTTCCCCAGTATCCCAGGCAGCTACAGACCCATGAGCTTGCCCATCACTCTGTCTGCAAGAAGTCACTTTAGCCCCCAGGTCGCAGCGAACAAGGGGCAGAGTCAAGGGTCAGACATACATCTGTTTGGCTCTTGGTCCCCTGGGTCCAGTAGGTTGTGGTGACTCATCTGTTAGGTAGCAGTGAAAAGTGTGGTGTCACATGGTCACATGGCTGTTGTATCAACAGAGAACATTCCTTGTTCTTTTGGTCACTCACATGCACACAATTGCCCCTTCGAGGCCATTGTCAGAAATTGCAAGTCATGCTCCATGACAATGTCCCTGTGAATGCTGGGGTCTGGCTGAGTCGTTGTCCCCCAGCACCCCATATACTGCCTAGCCTTGTCACTGCGGATGAAATTATTTTTAAGTTACTGAATGAAGAGGCAGGAGGTTCCCAGCACTCCTTCTGCTGTTCCCCCATGTCCTGTTTCAGAGTGCTTCCAAAGTGTCAGTTTCCGGGGGTGGCCTGTCTTCCCTGTTTGCCTGAGACTGAAGGCATTCCCAGGATGAGGGCTTTCAGTGCTAAAGCCAGGACAGTCTCAGGCAAACCAGGACAGCCGGTCACCGTGGATTCCAGTCTCACTTGAACAGGCCCAAAACCTTCCCAGCTGAGCATGTAAGAGAACACCCAGAGCTATGCTGTCCTGTAGAAGCTTCTATTTCTTTGCTCATTAACACTTTGGTCAAGACTGTTAGGTTTATAGAAACTCAGCTGAGGATGGAGCTTTAGGGAGTCCTGTGCTCCTGGAGCTGCTCAGATAAAATCTTACTTTTTAAAAAGGGAGCCCATAGGTGCTGCTGCACCAGGAGGACCGGGCTGGGCTGCCCCATTCCACCCGGGAGGAACTGAGCCTCATGCAGTCTTAGAGGCTGGTAACCATAGAGGGGTGAGACGAGACGGTTAGTTTTGGAAGAACTTAAGAGGAAGAGCTTTGACCAGAGGAACTTGTTGGGGAGCTTTCTCAGAGCAGACTTAAGGCAAGGACCTGACACTAAGTAGAGGGGGAAGTAAGAACATATTTTTTTCCCTAATAGTGATTGTGAAACAAGACAGGGTTCAAGGCTGAGACACCCTGCTCAGCATCACATGAAAATGTGATTCTGGGGAGGAATCCTCCCACCAGCCCACTTATTATCTGTAGACTCTTAGAATGGCAAGACTGACAGGGATCTCAAAAGCTCATGGTTGCAGAACGCCTCCATTTTACAGAGGGAGAAACTGAGGTCCACAATGAGGAGTACCTGGCCTAAGGTCATACAGGGAGGCAGAAACAGGACTGAAACCAGAACCCAGCCATCACCAAGCTGCTGTTCCACCCCAACACCAAGCCTTCTGTTTGAGGAATCTTCATACAGTCAGCTTGTGTCTTTTAGCTTTCAGACACCTGAGGCCAGAGAGGTTGAGTGACTTAGGCAAGGTCACACAGCAAAGCAAAGTGACCAAAGCCTTTTCTATTCTGGTCAGAATAGCAGAAATGGAAAAAGATTGATAATATTCAGTATTGAGAATACAGGGGAAAAAACACTCTTATAGGCTTACTCATTCTTTCAATAATTATGTTTTGAAGGGCTATACTGTGCCTGGAGATTTAGCTGGAAACAGCCAAATATGCTTCTTGCCCTAGGGAGCTGTGTTCTATTAAAGGAGACATGATAAACCAATGAACTAACACAATGATTATAAATTGTGGTCAGTTTTTTAAAAAGAAATAAACAGGTGCTCTCATAGAGATTAAAAAGTAATCTCATAGATTAGTTAGGGTGGGTGAGTCATATAGAGTAGAGATAAATTAGTCCTGCCTGTTTGGAGATCAATACATCAATATCAAAAATTTAAAGGTATAAGCCTTTCGATCTAGCAGTTCCTCTGCTAGAAATCTGCCCTGCTAAAATACTAATATAGGTGTGCAAGGATTTATGTATAGGGATATTCATTGCACCATTATTTGCCATAGAGGAAAACTAGAGCTAATCTAGATGTCCATCAGTAGGGGAGCAGTTAGATGGTATATCCATACAGTAAAACTCTATGCAACAATGCAACAGGAATACATAGAGCCCAGTGTCCCTGTGTGAAAGGATGGCCACACGATTGTTCTTTAGGCCATTACGTGTATACATTTACATATAATAGTTATTCATGTGTTTAGGCAGTTATGTATTTATTTATTTATATATTTGTGTATTTATGTATTTAGGAATTATACTGTTGCAGAAAGCTTTACAATATAAATGTATGTTTGATGTCATTTTTGCTTAAGAAATGTAACTGTGGGAGGGGGGTGCGGGGTGTTTGCACATGCATGGAACAATATACACCAGAATTTTAACAATCATTGCCTCTAAGGAGCAAGACCAGAGGTGAGAGTTTTCATTTCTCTTCTGGATTATTTGGGTTAATTGCATCAAGCATGGTTATGTTTTATCTCTACCTCCCTCACCCCCAAAAACAAAGCAAAGTGAGCATAGACTACCACGGGCTCACCATATGGTGGTCAGAGCTGGTCTCCTCCATCGCTGCTTGGGGCACGGGCACCACCACAGAACAACGGGCTGGATTCCAGCCTTTCAGACAGCACCAGGACAGGCTGGTCAGGGACTGTGCTAGGGACTTCCCTCTGGCCACCCCACATATGTTATCTGAAGGCATCCCAGGGCTGCAGGCCATCAGGGGCTCAGGGTTTATATGCTGGGCCTAAAGGTCCCCCTCCTTATCTCTGGAAATCTCAAGTTTTCTTTCCGGAGCCTTATAACCGTGAGTCTTCTCTCCCTGCAGGTACTATATGAGGTCTGTCTGGCCGACTCACGTGTTTTCTGGTGAAGAGCAGCTGCCCCAGGACTCCCTCCATGCCCCTTTGGTGGCTCCTGGATCCAACAATTCCCCGATACCACCCCTTCGCCCCATCCTGAAGAAGACGGCTGGCCTGGGCTTCTGCATCATCTACCTCCTTTTCATCACCAGCATCATCTTCCCTGCCATTTCTACCAACATTGAGTCCCTTGACAAGGGCTCAGGCTTGCCATGGACCACCAAGTTCTTTATTCCCCTCACTGCCTTCCTCCTGTTCAACTTTGCTGACTTGTGTGGCCGGCAGATCACAGCCTGGATCCAGGTGCCAGGGCCCAGAAGTAAGGTGCTCCCCGGCCTGGTGCTGCTCCGGACTGGCCTCGTCCCCCTCTTTGTGTTCTGCAACTACCAGCCCCGAGTCCACCTGCAGACAGTGGTGTTCCTATCCGACATCTATCCCATACTGTTCAGCTCCCTGCTGGGGTTCAGCAATGGCTACCTTAGCACCCTGGCCCTCATCTATGGGCCTAAGATTGTGTCCAGGGAGCTGGCTGAGGCCACAGGAGTGGTAATGTCTTTTTACATGTCCTTGGGCTTGGTGTTCGGCTCAGCCTGCTCTGCCCTGCTCGTGCACCTCATCTAGGATAGGGTGATGGCAAGAGTGTCAGTGCTGTGCCATGCTTGGGATCTCGGTGAGAAGGGCAGGACATGCCAAGAGGGCTGGATTTGGGCTCAGAGCAGAAAGCGGCTGCCCCACGACTCTCCCAGCTGATCTCTCCCCAGGCAGCTGGTAACCTGTGCTGTCCCCATGCCAGGCGGAGACATTCCAGACACTTTAACGGAACACTCTCTAAACTTTTGAAGAAGACCAAAAGACACCTGAATAAGACACAGTTACATGGTCACAAAGTGAGGTATCACTCCTAGATGATGGTTACATTCCACCTTTCTTTATCGCCTCTTGGGGACTGTGTTGTCAGTGCTCAACTCAGTTAAGAGGTGCTGCCAAAATCCAGCTTTGCTGCTTCCAGCTGACAGCAAGCTGTGCGAATTCTCAGCCCTCCCTAACCAGAGCGGTCTCCCTGGAATTGGAGGCTCCCTGAGATGACCCGTCCTCAGGCTCAAGACCTAAGACTATGCAGACCCCTGCTTTCTGTGGGTGAGAGAGCACCTACCAGCCGGACTGGGAACCCCAGAAAGACAGGCTTTCCAGGAACCCTTCATTCTCTAAACTTGGGCTCCGGAGAGCCTCCCCATACCAGAGCCTAAGCGTGTCAGGCGTGGTTTTCAAACAGGGATCTTTAAAAGTGGTCTATGGCCTGGGTCAGGGCTGGGTCTTTCAATGTCGGTGTTTACAATATGGTCATTGGTTCAAGGGCATAATAAACACCTGGACATTTAATGAAGTGTCTGTATTAGTCAGGGTCTTGGCACGAAAGAGCATACTAAAAATGGGTAATTTGAGGATATTTGAAGAATGGGTGTAGGAATCCTAAGGGGTTGGGCATTATATCCCAGAACTAGTAATAGTGAGGCATTCCACCCCAGGTGTGACGGGGTAGAAACTGGGGCACACCCAGCCTGCTGTGACCACCTGAGGTAAATGCCCTCCCCTCTACACTTCATCTCCTATCTTTTCCCCATCCCTGTGGCCTGAACCACAGCCGAAGAGTGGGCAGAGAGAATGGACAGTGGTGGAGGGGCAGAAGATGTCTGGCCCAGGGCCTCATCCAGAGCGTGGCTGCTAGCCCCTCCGCTTTCATAGGCCTATTTGTTATCAATGTCAGTAGAGCTCTGAAGCTTTGGTCAGCAGAATTCGGTGTTGCTTTATCCGGTTTGTTCTGGGTAGTTGTGTATTTTGAAGCTGTCATTTTTCAAAAGCGACCCTCAAGTCCTGTGGTCTCCCTACATGCTTGGTCACCTGGCATGAGAAGCCCTTTTTATTTCCTCAGATTCCTCAAGGCTTCTGCAAGGCTGTTCCTGAGAGAGCTGACTGGCTTGGGAATCTGGGAAAGAAAGAAACTAGTTCAGACCAGGAGTTCTTTCTCAGGCATCATGCAGAAAGAAAAGAGCTTGCCCCAAGAAGCAGCAACACTGAGAGCCATAAATGCACACACTACTCTGAAGTGCACTGGCTCCATGGCGTCCTGCAGACAGCTGATTAAACTGAGATGCAGTCAGTAACCCACCCAGTGGCAGCAGCTTACCTTCCCTGCTGGCTCGGCTCCCTCTCTCTGGCCAGAGAATTGAAGATGACACCCTTGAAAGGCTTTTTGAAACTTGATACCTAAAAAATAAAAAACATTTTTAAATAAATTCTTTCCTCTCCCTCCCCTTGTAGGAGCCTGAAACTTCCCCCTTGATTTTTTCACTAACTTTAATACTGCTGATCATTTGGGGCATCTGGCTGACTGGTGACTCATTTCATCCACAGGTGTTTTACAATTGGGCAGCGTGTCTGCTTTAAAAGTAAAACAGCAGTCTCTGAGCTTGGTCACAGGGCCCACCCTGGAGCTAACGGAGAAGCAGTTATGGGCAGCTAGCATGCCTGGATAAAGGATAGCTTTCAGAAGCAGAGGAGGTATCCCTGTTAGTGAAATAATTTGAAACTATTGTGGCATGAAGGGGGAAGCGGGTAGCTGGCTGGGATGATGCAGCTTTGGTGGGAGCTGAGATGACAGACTACAGCAGTGCCAGCTTCACTGGGGGAGGAGGCCTATTCTGACTGCAGGGGCCAGCTGTTTGGCGGGTGGGGGGATTCTCCAGGTGTTTGGCCTCTGTTTTGTTGCTCCTTTTAGTGGGCTTTCACAAAGGATCCTTCCTTCCCAAGGAGGCAGAAAAGAAAAGAGAAATATGTCTCCAGCCAGAGGAAGAGGCAGTGGAGTTCAGATGTCCTTGTCCTCCAGTCACTGTCACAGCAGCTCATAGGGCTTGGCTGCTCTAGGTCTCAAGTGTCATGTGACCCAGGCAGGCTGATGGAACTATATCACATGTTTTGGGGAGTAAACAAAACTTGCTAAAGAGGAGATTTTCTAGTGTGTGTTGGTGGGGGCGGGGGGGGGTGTCCCAGGAAGTTGACTTTGTCTATTAGTTCTCTTATTTAATCCAAGTGGCAGTTTTTATGGCACTTGGGATTTCCCTTGTGTATTTCCAGACCATACACGTTTTCATTTTCCTCCTTTTATTTAACAAAGAAAGCCAGAGGCAGCCTAATTAGTTTACTCTTCAACAAGGATGTGACTGATACTTTTAAGAAAATGCTTGTTTCTGTGTACCTGGGGACATGAGGTGACTTGAACCAAGGGTGAGTGTTATTAGCAAAGACCTCTTCTCCTGTTTTCAACCCAGTGCTCCTGAGAGAAGATTCAGGACCACCTAATCAGCTTGGATATGATGTGGGAGGTCGCTGCAGGACTGCAGCTTCTGAGGCTATGTAATGTTTTAATAGAGTTCTCCAAGTAGAAGAGGCCCAAAAATCACTTGAGAGATTTTATTCCAGTGCACATTAAAGTAAAAGCCCAGAGCTTATCTCAACTTCGCGGGCTTCTGCCTGAAAGCATCTAGTATCCATTTTACGCTTATCACTTCCTTTGTGACATTGTCAGTGCCAGTTTTGCCCATGACCCAAGTCACTGCTGCCTTCCACCTACTACTGGCTGAGGTCGGTCCAGTTCCTAGTCCAGCTTCACTCCGGCAGGATCCCAGAAGGAATTTTGGCCCTACCAGCAGGTGGAGGCAGGGACTACTCATGGTCACAGACCCAGGGTCCCGAGCAGCTTATCCACCAGCTACCCAGACACCTGCCCAATGCTACCTTGTGCCATCTGCTTTACTTGCAAGATTTCCCCTATCTGTAGATGAATACAGCGAGGCTCAGAGAGGTTAAGTCACTTACCCAAGGTCACTCAACTACTAAGTGGCATAGACAAAAATCAAACCTGATCTTCCTAAACTCAAGTCCTCTCCCACCTTGCCCTCTTGTTCCCCTGGTTGAGCCCTTTCTCCTTGGTTCTTAATAACCGCTGTCCCTATTCCTTACTCTGTGGCATGCTGGAGTGTTGGTCTGAGTAATATATTGCCTAGAACCCTGGCACTGGCTCTGGCCTGAGCTGATCTGACCAGTGCAGCTGGCCAGACCACCTGCTAGACTGAATCCCTGTGGGTCCTGCCCCTGGGCCTATATCAGGCCCACTTTTGCCCTTCCTTGTCAGGCACGGCATCCTGGGCTTCCAAGCCCTGCCCCATCTAGTCCCAACCGGTTCCCAGAGTCTGTTCTGGAGCCACACTGCCTAGGTTTTAATTCTCATCATTTCTAGCTGCATGACCATGGGTAACTTCAACCTGACTCTTGTTTTCTCATCTGACAGTGAGGGCGATTGTAATACCAGTCTCAGATCTGGTTGTTGTGTACGTTAAGTGGTATACTGGAGATGCATATAAAACAGTTAGAATCGAGCCTGGTGTGTAATCAGCGCTAATTACCAGCTCCTAAAAGGCTGTATCTTCAGACCCCACTTGGAAACCCACTGTACTAGACCACCAAAGACTGATGAGGGCTTGTCAGGAGCTCACACCTGGCCCAGGGAGAGAGACAAGGGCTCCGTCTGCTCTGTTTCCAGTTGAGGGCTCAGAAGCAGCTAAAACCTTGTGGACATTATTCACTCATTGTTCCTTTAAAATGTTTACAGATTTGGGGCAGAGCCTTGCATTTTAAGTGTCAAGTTTATCTTCTCCACCAGCCCCCAAGATTGGCACCCAGTGGCTTTACTCCTCAATTGCATGTTTCCCACCTGTTCCCTTTACCATTTTCAGGAGGAAGGGGGGAGGGGGGAGGGAGGAGGGGGTCAGAAAGGGTGAGGCCTGAGGGACAACTCCGGCCAACAGCTTGGAGTTGACTAGTAGGAGGTTGTGATCTCCCTCTCTCCTTCCCAGGCATTGCTTGTCATTGGGGAGCAACAGGGTGGGGGTTCAGGGCCACCTCCTGCCCAGGAGGCTGGGTCACACCTACCTGCTCTCTAGAGCTCATTAGCTGCTGAGGTGGTGGTAACTGTTTTTCATTTTGCTGAGTCTTTGCTGAGACTCAAAAAGGAAATGAGCCATTACCAAACAGCAACCTTTTTTTTTTTTTTCGAAACAAAAACTGAATCAACTGCATTTTCTAATCACATTTTAGAAGCTAAGAATGCAGAAGTCTGGCCTTATCAAAGTTTTCTTTCAGAAGAGGGTTGTCTGTGGCTTGCCTTTTGCTCTCAAAGCTCTGTGGGAAGGGAATGGGAGGAGTCAAATGCCCAAATGCGCCAGACCTGTTAGTACCACACCAGCTGGTATTTAATAGCTAGCCACAGATGGCCTGTTGTGAGGATGTTGGGAAATTTTCCTTATTTTATGCTGCTCAAGACCCTGAGGCTTTGCCCTGTTGGGTAAGGACTAACCATCTCAATTCTTGAAATAGGGTAGAGCCAGGGTACATGACTTACAATCAGGGGACTTTGAGCAAATCACTAACTTGTCTGAGCCTTAGTGCCATCACCTATAAAATAGGGATATTAATTTTATATACCTCAAAGGTCCTATGTCAGAGTGCTTGGTAAACTACAAAAGGCATACAAGGTAATAGGTTTTGTTATTATTATTAAACTATCTGTAAATCCATTTGTACTCCATCCCATGGGACGAGGAGTCCATAGGACAAAGGGACATGACAGCCTGGAGCTCACACCCCTCCCAACTTCTGGGCCATGCTCTGAGTACTTGGTACCTCTGAATCCCTTGCCTAAATGGGCTCAAACCGGCAACGAGGGGCTGTGCAGGCTCTTTCCTAGGTCCTTCCCCCAAGGGAAGACTGCTCAAGGCACTTCCAGCCTCAAGGGATGGCTGTGTGCAATGGGTGCTCTTGGGGCATATTGGGATAGCAAATCCATAGCTGTGCTTAGGGCAGGGCTCCTCAACCCCCGGGCCATGGACCAGTACCAGTCCGTGGCCCATTAGGAACCAGGCCACACAGCAGGAGGTACGCAGCAGGCAAGTAAACAAGCAAGCAAAGCTTCATCTATCTTGCAGCCACTCCCCAGCGCTAGCATCACCGCCTCAGCCCCTCAGATCATCAGGCATTAGATTCTCACAGGAGCACCAGTCCCTGGCATCAAAAAGGTTGGGGACTGCTGGCTTAGGAGAACCTCTCACATGTGGGATTGAGCCATCACCTTCCAGAACAGAACTCAAAGAAATCAGGGGATTTCAGATTCAAACCACACCTTCCAGGTTGTTAGAAAGGCACATGTCTAGGTAGAAGGAGAAATATTTGTTTTCCTGATTTGTAACATCTATTGAGATACATGGTATATGGGCCTTCATTTGTACTCCTGCCGTGGGCCCACAAATGTTCCTTTTTATTACTAGACATTTGAATTCCACTTCTTTTGAGCCAGGCAGACCTCTTATTTCCCCTTTTTTTCTGTGTGCCCTTCCTACTATTTCCTCTCCTCTGTCTTCCTAAATATTCAAAGCTCTACCTTATTTGAAATGTAGCCAGGATTAGCAAAAATTCATAGAGATTTCAGGGGCTCCCTCCTTTCTCTCCCGTATACCAGTTCTGACCCTCCCCCTCCCCACAAAGACACAGAGGACAGACCACAGGCAGGGACCCTGGTTGATAGCTGGCCTCATTTTGGTCTCCTTAGCATTTTCCAGACAAGGTGTCTGAGCTACTTCAGGGTAGATAGAGCTCCACGCTGCTGCCACCATGGTAACTCCTAAGCCATAGGGACTGGATTACTAAGAAGAGCCATGGGCTCCATCCTGGAGGGTAGGGGAGGCCCTAGAAGCCTAAGATATTTATGTAGGGGTCAAGTATAGGAAGAATGATGTGCTAGGTCCTTCCCAACACCATTCCGGAAGGGTGCAGGTCCTTAGCTGGCAGAGGTAAAGTCAGTTGGTGGAGGCAGCAGCCAACTTTACTCCATGATTGAGGCCCCTTTGGGTTCCCTAATTCTTCCTGGGCTTGCTGCTAATGGTGTTATCCACATTTTGCTCCACATAAAATCCTTTCCTAATGTCCCCTTCCTACTCAGACACCCTTTGGCAGTACAGACTCTACTCCACAGAAGTGGGGTTGCTTGCCTCTGTGAGTTGTCTCCCCTACTCCAGAAGACAAGAACAGTTGCCCCCTCCCCCTTGCCTCCTGTGGTCCTGGGATGATGCAGCAGCAATGGTAACAGCCTTTGGGCACATCAAATTTGCTGAATGCCTGCTCATCTCACCTGTGCCTGGAGTGGCTATATACAGAGAAAGAAGTTATTAGGGGAAAAGGTGAACCCACTAGAAGGTATCTAGTGCTCCTTACCTGCTCTTCAGACGCTTAGAGAATCAGAGTAAATACTGGATATTAGACAGTTCCGGACTGTCTGAGTCATTTTTCTCTAAGTGTTGAAAGTAAACTACTGGTACTGTGCTGGGTGACTTTAGGTGCTATGGGCCAGGGCATTAAACAACACAGAATCCAAGCATGTGGAAGTTCTTCCCTTTTCAATTCTTTCCATCTTGAGTACCCACAGAGGAAACTTTCACTTTAGTGTTTGAATATTAACACCTCACTAAAACTTGCTATTCTCTTTAACAAAATGAGATCAGGCCTCAGTTCAAAGTCTTGCCCACTAGAATGGAGAAGACTGCTTTATTTTTATTAGTATGTCTTTATGGTTTCTTGCCTTCTATTTATGACAGATGATATTGTTTTCCAATAAAGCAATAATACAGCTTGCTTTTTAAAGTAAATGTAAGTAAAGCAACTGAGTTAAAGAATAGTAAGAAGATACAGGTGGCACTTGGATATGACAAATACCATTCATCATTTTAGAGACAGGGAAAGAGACCCAGTCAGGAGTCCCCAGATTACAGAATGAGTAAGTCTAACATTTAGACAATGTTTTACTTGAAGGTCACATGGGCTGGATAAACGCCCCCTTTTAACCTTAGGTCCCATTAACACTCTTTACTGGCTGGTATTTCACTATTTTCATTTTATCCAATAAAAGTGATAATTTCTGAAGTTACTGATTGTCCCCTTTAAACTCGGGGCACAAACCTGGCCATTTGCAGAGGCAAAGAGCTTTAGCTATGGAGTTAGCAAGAACTAGCAGAGGAGAGGAAGGGGTAAAAATAGAAGTAGAGAGAAATAGGAAGTAGAAGACACAGCAGCTTCAACATTTTTAAGGATTTGAAACTCTGGAGTTGGGCAGTCACATTTCCGACTGTGCCTGTCCTAAGTGGACCAAGCAGTTTGTCTCTGGCAAAGTCACTCTTTCATGATGTGACTATTGTTGCCATGACCTTGATTTGTACACTAACCTTGCTTGAACACTTAGTAGATGTCTGGCACTTGGCTAAGATTTAACATCCTCTTATCAGTTCTCACAAAAAAACCTTTAAGATCAAATCTTGGGCTCTGGAGATGCACTACCTGGGGTTGGAAATCTGCCCTGTGGCGCTGTGTGACTTATGGCAAATTAAATCCCTTCCTGAGCCTCAGTTTTCTCATTTCTCTAAAATGGTGGAATACCTATCTCTTAGGATCATAAAGCTTCTAGAGTAAAAAGTAAGCGGTCAATACTCATGTCACTTAGCATTAATCATTATTGATATTATCAGTACCAAGAAGGCAAAGAAGCTTCTGGAAGTCATTCCACCCAAGGTAACAGAGCCGAATCATGTCGGTTAGACTGGAGCATAGGTGCAGGAGTGCTTGGACCTCCCGGCCTCCGTGCCCTTGGGCGGTGAGGCAAAGGCTGCTGGAGTGAGACCCAGGCTGCCCAGCAGATACTCCAAGCTCCCTCCGGGACTCAGCCACATCTTCCTGGGGCTCCGACTGGCAAGAGGCTCACTACTGTGACATGCCGGACAGTATGCGACGGTTCTTAGTCCCTCGAGACCGTCCAGCCTGGTGACTTGCGGCGATGCCGGGCTCACCACGCTCAACTCTATGGGTAACTTATCCCAGCACAGCAGCCTCTCCACCCACGTTGACCATTCTGCAGCTGCATCGGCACCCGCCACGAAACAGACGGCTGAGGGCGGCTTCCGGCAGCCGCTGGGCATGCCGGGAGACGGGCTTCACAGCCAATCCCCGTGCGGGGGCAGGCAGTGGTTGCCCGGCAACGGGGCGGGCGCCTAGGTGAGGGGGCAGGGCCGGTAGAGCAGTGCGAGCAGGTGTGGAAGCAGGAAAGGGTCATGAGCTGCCTGCCAATCCCGGAGGAGGCTTCTTTTTGCTCCAGTTCCTTCACTCTTGTTTGGATTAGAGAAAAGAAAAGATCCTCAAAGCAACTGATAAGAAACAAGAAGCCACAGGAACTAATAATAATAAAAACGATATTCATATTATTGAGCACTTATTATGGGCCTGGCTCTTTACAGGGATTATTTCATTTGATCCTCATTTGACCTTGTAAGGAAAGCATCATGACTGTCCCCTTTTGTAAATGAGTAAATGGAGGTTTACACAGATTAGGCTCCTGGCCCAAAGTAACTAAGCTATAGTGTAGCTGGAATTTGAATCTAGGTGGTTTTGAATCCAGATGGTCTGTGATCTTAATAGGTCACGCAGTGGACACTCATTTCAACTCAGCAAGCATAAGTCTGTGTTGTTACTAGATCTGCCCACAGGGGCCAATCCAGCTTTTGGGGTGGGGGTGGGAGCTTATCCCAGAACACCCTTTCTCTGATATTTAGAGGCCTAAGATTACTTGATTTGCACATTTCCAGGAAACCACAGTTTTCACTCCCTTGTCACCAGCCCAAGCCCTCTAGGCTTGTACCCTCTAGGGGAATGCCCTTGCCTTCTCTGGGCTCACAGCACCTGTGACTTGAGATGTCAGCTGTCTTTCTTGTTAACAATTTCTCCCCCTCCCCTCCCTGTGATCCAGGAATGGTGGCTGTGTTAACACTTAGGGGTAGGTAGGGGGACACTGACAAGAACACAGGCCTCAGTCTTTGGCTCTGCTGTTGACTTTGGGCCAGTCTTCTTTTTTTTTTTTAACCCCTCAGAGTCTTGTTTTTCTTATCTGTGAAGTGGGGAGTCCCATTCTGCTCCCATGAGGTTGCCCTAATGATGCCCTAATGAGGATGTTCTAAGTGCTAATGGCAGACAAACAATATACACACATGGCACAGGCATGAGCCAGGATGGGTGCAGATTTGCAACTCTAATTTCCCTCTGTTCCCTCCATCACAATGAGGAGGGAACTTAGCAGCTGGTCTTGGGTTCTCCAAGACCCTGGTCTGCTAGAGGCTGCTGGTGATGCCCAAAAGGTAGTGCCCTTTCTCCAAGTGTTACTTTAGCGGTCACTAGGTTTAAGGATGCCCCAATGCTTTGCAATTCCTTGACTCCCCAGTTGAAATCTGGGTGGTTTTAAACCCAGATGTTCTATGTTCTTCATGAGTCAAGAAGTGTACACTCATTTCAATATAATAATTTCTCACCACATACTTTGTTTTTCCTTTGTGGCATTCATCATGAGTTGTGATTACTTATCTGCCTGTATGTTTTAAAAACACTTTTAAAAAACATGAAAAATTGGAAGCATTTACAAAAGAAAACAGACTATTATATGGCTCTCATGTACCTTTAACCCAGCTTCAAAATTACCAACTCAAGGCCAATCTTTTTTCACCTCTAGTCGTAATCATACCCCCTTCCATGATTTGAGGCATCATGCTATTTCATCTGTAAATAATTTTTGGTTTCTATCTCTAAATGATTAGGGCTCTTTGATAAAATATAATCACAATCCCATTTTTACACTTAAAGAGATGAACAATAATTCCTTGATATGATGTGATTATTGTTAAATGTCCATTTCCCTCCACTGGGCTGAGGCCTTCATGAGAGTTTTCTCTCTTGTTCTTGACTGTATCCACAGTGCCTGATACCTAGCAGATGGTTGGTAGTATTTGTTGGATGGGTGAATGAATAAGAGAAAACAAAGGATGCTAGGACCCACTTTGCTTTCTGTGGATGCTGTCCCCATCCTTGGACACTGGGGTATGATCACTGCCTTGCAGGCCCACAGTCACTTACCTTCTCTGATGGGAGCAGCACCACAGAGTCATAAACTGCTCAGTTTCTTTCCCTCTCAACCTGCCTTCAACTTAATCAGGCAGCAAGTCACTAATCCTCTCCCCATGGCTGCAGCCTGTTCCCCCTGCGCAGCTAATTCCACCTTCTGACTTAATCATCATACTTAGACTTTCAATAAGGGCTTTTCATCTTCAGAGCCCTGCTAAGGCTTAGCTTATTACTGTAATCTGTCCAACTCCCAGAGTGTCAACCAGGATGGTGGGGGAAAGACAAGGCTTCCCTCAGAGCCTCAGTTTTCTCATCTGTAAAATTAGGTGAATATACTTAAATAGCACGATTGGTGTAGAAATTAAGTAAAATGAAACACAAAGTGTTTGTCCCATGACACATAAGAAGCACCTCGGAGTGACTACCTTCAAGGATTAACTCTCAATGGAAAGCCAAACAGATCTTGATTTGAATCTAGCCTTCTCCATTTAAAGTGAAAATTTCTGAGCATCAATTTCCTTATCTCTAAAACGGGGATGATGATGCTACCTCTCAGTTTGCTGAAAGGATTAAACCACATGATATATGTATGTGATATTCCAGGCAGTGTTGGGCACCCAGTAAGTGCTAAGTAAATATCTATGGTTATTGTTATTCCCTGAAGGAGATGGAGGTGGGGAAAGGAGGAGGAGGCTCTGGTATCCGCTGGTGCCCCCCCCCCCCCCCGGAAGGCGCCAGTTACATCTTTTCTCCTCTATTCCCTCAGGCGTACTGTTGATAGAAGATGCCTATGGTGCTTGCCATTATATCCCCAGCCCTTTGCCTGGCTGTGGCTTCAATAACTGAATATGTGAATGGATTGGTGAGGTGGGATGGGAAAAATGTACAGGCATACCTCATTTGATTGTGCTTCGCTTTATTGCATTTCACAGATGTTGCATTTTTACAAAATTGAAGGCAAGACCCTCCCCCAGAGCAAAAAGATTACAATTAGCTTTATTGTGATACTCACTTTATTGCAGTGGTCTGGAACTGAACCTGCAATATCTCTGAGGTCTGCCTGTACCTGGACAGGACTGGATAGTTTACAGAGGACTTTCAAGATTTTTATCTCACAATTAGAGAAAGTAAACAAGCCAAAGAGTATACCCCCATGCTACTGATGAACAAACTAAGGCTCAGGGAGGGAAATATCAGGCTTGTAAGTATGAATAGCTGGAGCCACTGCCACCCCAAATTGGATATGTCAGAAGGCGTGTGCTTAGCATTGCCATTCAGAAGAGTCGGCTTTCTGTCTCAGAGTTACAGGTCTTCTTGAGGGCTTCTAAAACTGAGGGGATTCTGCCTGATGCTCCTGCCTCCCACTGAGCCTGGTATGTACCCAGTGTCCTGATTTTTAATTATTGAGAGTTTCGCATCAGGGCTGCCATGAACAGCTACTGTGCAACTCCTGGGTCAGACGCCATTCACTGCGATAGTAATGAATCACCAAGAGGTAAGTCCCACTGTGTAGTTGGAGGTGACTCTAGGAGAAGGTGGGGGCCCTCCCATGCACTGGCTGGACTTGGGTCAGGAGCACTGCTCCAGGGACCAGGGCTCCGGGGAACTCCTTGTTTGGTTGGGTGGGCAGGGTCCATGTTCAGAGTGTGGGCATGTGGAGGCTGATCTCCAAACCTCTTAGAGAGAAGGGCAGGAAAGCCCTAGGAACGGAACCCTAGTTTTAAAATTTGAGAAAGTTGAGGAAAGGGAGCAATGCTCAGAGCCAGGTACTTTATACACTATATTACATATCTAAGTAATAATTTAATCTTGATAATAAAGCTCTTTGGAGAGGCATCATTAACCAGTTTTCAGATGAGTTAACTGGGGCACACAAAAGTTAATTAACTTACCCGAGGGTCACATAGCAAGGAAGTGGCACAGCTAGGATTCAAAGTCAGGCCTGCTTGACTCCAGGTCCCACTATGTTACCTCTAGTTGTAAACTGCATTTTACAAGGGAGGTAGCTGAGGCCCAGAATGGGGCAGTGCCTTGCCCAGGGTCACATACCCAGCTAGTGGCCAAGCAGATAATGAACTGAGATTCTAGGCTCTCAGTCCCAAAATGAGCCCATAAGGTACCCAGCATATCAGTTAATATTTGTTATAGAAACAAGTCTCGCAAAGACACTTAGATGGCTGGAGATAGGAGACTTGGGGGCATTTAGGGGAGTATATATGCCTCGGGTTCTCTGTAAGAAGAGCGGCCAGTTCCCTTCATAACAGGGCTGGAGGTGGGGTCTGGGAAGGGTGAAAGCTGACATGTGACCCTCGGCCTCTAGGTGGCGCCCGCACTGCAGATCTGGACTCCCTCAGGAAGCCAAGCCAGCAGGAATTGGTCTGTCCCTAGAGTTTCCAGGCTGCCCTGGGACAGGGCTACTCTTTCCCCACAGGCTGCTTCTGTCCCGGCTTTGGCAGTGAAGGAAGGGTTGGCAGGGCCCAAGGCTGAGCTCACATCTCAAGCCCCAGCCTCCCCTGCAAGCCCTCTGCATGCCCCTGAGTGAGTACCTCCAAAGGGACTTGGGGGCATCCAGATGCTCCCCATCTTCTTAACCTTGGGCAGTTTGCTCAGCCTCTTTGAGCTTCACTTTCTCCATCTGTAGAGTGGAAATGGGTTTATTTCAGGGATACTGAGAAGATCAGATGGAACATTTTATGGCCTGTTGCAGCTGCTCAATAGATGGGAACTACATTAAGTTCCCACTTAATGTAGTCAATAAGTTCTGAAACTTTAAGTGAAACAACATATAACAAAATGAATTTTACCACAGGCTAATTGATAAAAATAAGAGTTAAGTTCCTACAGCATCTCATCAGGGTTAGAACGGAGCAACATTATTGGAGGACCTGCTGTATTAGGATTGCTCCCATGGACAGCGGCTGCTATTCTTTCTTAGTCTTTTTCACTGCACAGTCTATCACACCATGCCTTCCCCATCACCGCCAACCTCTATTACCCATACCCTGTGGCCCGGTACTTCTTGGGAGATGATACAGAATAGCGGTTAAGTAGAAGATTCTGAAGTCCCGCAATCCGGGTTCAGATCTTTGCCTCTACCATTTCCTATGTGGCCTTGGTCAAGTACCTTAGCTTCACTCCAGATCTTGGTGTTCACCATTATATATTCCAGCCCTCAGTAGTTAGGTTGGAGCCATGTGACTAACCAGTTCTGGCCAGGGAAATGGGTGCAGAGTGAGGTTTGTATCACTCCAGACTAAAGCAGTTAAAGGCCTGTGGACCTCCTCCATCCCTTTCTTGCCCTGCCACAGTGACCTGTGTGTGGTCACAGGGACGTGTGTTCCCTATAGTACAGCTTTAAGATGGAAGTGTCCTGGGACCCCAAGTCACCCTTGGAGAAAAACCATCCCACCAGCACTGAAGTATGTATGAGCAAGAAGCAAATTTTTATTGCCACTGATATTCCATGGTTTGTTTATACTGCATTATTACCTAGTATTTTAACCTCACAGATACAGTTTCTTGTGCCTCAATTTTCTCTTCAATGAAATGGGGACAATAATGATACCACTTTCATAGAGTTGTTGTGACGATTGTTGTTACGATTGAAAGAGATCATGAATGTAACCCTCTTAAGACGTAAAATCTTAGTTTTTGTTATTTCTAGAAGAAGATATGAAAAGCCGAAATGACCTTAGACTCTAAGAGCAGGAAGGTTCCTGGGAGAACCTTGAACTGACTCCTCATGGAGAGATAAGGAGCGAGGCTCAGGGGAAGAAATGCCTTGTTCAAGGTCATTCAGGCTGAGAGTAGAAGAGTCAGAGCTGGATGCTGGGTCTTCTGTCCTCAGTCTGGAACTCCTTCAGATACACTTCAGTCCCTGCTCCCTGGGAGCTTATGATTTGATTGGAAATAAGACAGGCATAATACAAAAAGATCACTAAAGATTCCATGCTATGTACATGTGCAGGGAATCATCTGATAGTGAGGATTCTGAGGGTCAGAGAAGGACCTAGGGGTGGGCAGGGAAGGCTTCCCCAGAGGTGGTGGGACTTGAAGAATGGTTTTTTGCAGAGAGCAGGGGAGGGTAGTGAGCAACGGCAGGAGAGAGGACAGTGTAAGCCTAGGCCAGGAGATAGGGAGGTCCCCAGAGCAGAGTAATATATAGAACAGATGAGATGAGTCAAGGAGTGGTCTGTTTAACCAGTACCCTACTAAGGGACATGCAGGTTTCCCCCTGTGCCCCCCACCCCATTATAAAGAGCACTGCACTGAACATCCTTGTACTACTGACTTCTGTAGTATCTGTGTATTTTGCCAGGTGAGATAGAGGCTTTGCAGGAAAGAGAGTTTGGAGTAAGGTCTAAAAGTTGTGTTGGGACTGATTTCTTAGGATAAGGTTGGGGGCTTTAAATGCTGTACTGATGCTTTCACTTAATTCTTAAGGTTGGGACCCCCAATTTCAGCCATTTACTTACAACATTTACCAATTTTGGTATATCCATGCGCCAACTATACTGTTATTGACAAATGTAATCTCTCACTTTTCAACTCCTCTATTTACATTTTAAAACATTAACACCATTAATTTTTTAAAAAGTACTAATTGCAACAAATGAAAAAAAACTATAAAATTAAATACAACAATCATAGTATTGTATTATTAAGTATAGCCAGACAAAGTTGCCTGCTAGAGGCTAAGAGAAGGTCTGATCCCTTCTGGTATAAGCAAGAGGGATTACCACGTGTTAAGGATATAATTGCACAAGCTGAGGTGATCTTCTTTATATGGTTAGATAAACTACAACAAAGTGAAATGGAATAGCTTTCTCACTACTGTATGTGATTCAAAGAGATGACCTAAAGAAGGTTCACATCTAGCAGGAAGTGACTTGCAAACTAAACCAAACAGGAGACCCTGTGCTCTAAAGACTGTTACCAAAATAGTAACAGCTCTTTTCTGTGGTGGTTTAACTGCAGTAGGGCAGAGGTGGGAGAGCAGACCAGGTGACCACAGGCTGCCTCTCTCTTTACTGGACATTAGGTTATCTGGCGCATGGCTAATGAGGCCAAGGCTGGGGCTCAGATCCTGGAGAGAGTAGGTCTTGCTTAACTGCCTTCTGGTCCAGGCTAAAGACACACGCATGGGCATTGCCTTCTCTCTGCACTGTCCTCTGTAGTCAGGGTTAGCTCTGTGGTCCTATGACCTGTGTAGTCACACAGCGACCCACGTTTAGAAGAGCCCAATGTTCAGTTTCATGCTCTGTTGTCACCATCTCTCTGTGGAATGCATACTGGGAGATTAAAAAGAGGAGGCCGAGCCTTGGTGTACCAATGGAGAAAGAACTCCAAAGACATATTTTAAGAGAAAAAGTCAAGTTATAGAACAATATATGCAGTATGACTCTATAAACAACAAATAATTTTTAAAATACATACATATACACAACTTCATTATTCTATTTTCCCTTCTATTGGCAGGTTAGTTATACATCCACTTACTATTCTTCTAGGGTTAGCCTAGAGATAAAGCAGGCATCCTTGATTTATTAATGTTTATCATACAGTCACATTTTTACCCACTTCCAGGACAATGCAAGACTTTAGAACATTCTAACTCCATTTACCCACTTCCTGACTCATGTGCTATTGTGTCATGTATTTTAAGTTTCTCTATATATTTTAAACATTAGTTTCATTGTTTTATGCAACCAAGATTCATTTGTATTTACCCATATTTCCCTTTTGATTGCTCCTCTTTCCTTCCTGAAATCCGAGCCTCCATCTGGGACCACTTTCCTTTTGCCTGAAGCATGCCCTTTATATTTATTTTTATATTTGAGCCATTCATATAGTTTAAAATTCAAAAGTACAGAAGTGTGCCGTAATAGATGTCTCTCTCTTCTATCCCTGCTCCCAGCCAAAAACAATATATTTCCATATGTACATGGAACATTACTTGGAAGGATACACACCAAATTGAGAAAAGTGGTTTGTCTATTTGGTCTGAAATACTTGTGATGATAATGTATTCCTATGCCCTGTGTGCAAGGAAAAGGGCCCAGGACAGGTAGCCAGGAGATCCGGTCCTTTCTGAGTGACTGCCTATTACTGTGCCCAGAATGCACAGAGCTTCTCTGGTTTTATATGCATCCTCATTTGATCCTGCCACAGCCCCATAAGCCAGGAGGGGCAAGTTTCCCCTTTCCAGGAAAGCTAACGACCATGGCTCCAGGGTAGCATTTTATATTCATCAACTCATTCAGTCCTCATGACAACTCTACTAATATTGCCACCATTTTACAGATGAGCAAACTGAGGCAGAGAGAAGTTAGATAACCTGCTCAAGAGGCAGAGCCAGGATTCAAACCAAACCCAACAGCCCAATTCCAGAACCCAAGCTATTACTAACCCCATTTTACAGCTAAGGAAGCTGAGGCCCCAAAAAGTTTAGCCATATGCCCAAACTCGCATAGGACTGGCAGAGCAAGAATTCACATCCATGACTTTTGGAATCAAAATCTACCTGGACCCCTGTTTCCAGACCAGTGGTTTTGCTCTGCACATTAGAATCACACAGGGAGCTTTCAAAAAATGCTGGGTCCAGATGTCAGCCCAGACTAATCAGATCTGAATCTCTGATCCTATTCTTACACCCCTGTCTCACCTCCCAGTAGCTTGAGGACTACTGCTCTAATCCTCAGGTGGGTAGGGCTTAGAGTCTGACTGCCTGGGTTTAGTTTAATTGACCTTGGCCAAGCTGCTTTTACATTTCTGTGCTGCCTCAGTTTCCTCATATGTCAGATTGGATTGTTACAGTGTCTTCTTCATTCGAGGATTGAATGAGATGATCCATGCAAAACACTTTGAACAGTGTCTGGCACAAAATCAGCTTTAAAGAAATGCTAGAAACATTATTACTATTATTATTTGCTGTGTAACTCTGTAGAGAGCCTGTACCTCTCTGGAGGTCAGGCTCTCCATCTGTGAAGACATGGTGAGGTGTGGACTGCATGGTCTTGAAAGGTGCCTTGCAGCTCTGATGTGCTCATGTCAGTGATAAGCTAGATGGATATTAGACCTTCTTTACCCACCCCAACCTTTTCAGAAGCCCAGCCCTGCCCATTTTGATCAGAGGCTGCGGCAGGCACATGCTTGGAGGAGGGACCTGCTTCTTTGGGATGACTCCAGCTTCTGATTATGGTGTTGATGCCGCTCACAGCCAGGATGTGCTGGGTAGTACAGAGAGAAATTTCCCATTGTGGGAGTAGTGGATGACAAGGCTCCAGCTGCCTCCAGAGAAAGACAGAGAGCCCTGGATGGAGGGCCCCTCAGAGAGGCAAGGTTGGAGGCCCTGGCAGAATTGGGGGCCTAGTGCCAGCTTCCTACCAGTGCCCAAGGCACTTAGTGCCAGTCCTTGCCACCAAGCACCATTCTGCACCGATGCATAATTCATGCCCCTGTGTGCCAATCTGTGCCAGCTTTAATTAGCTTCTAACTTTTTGTCATTCATTTTGCTATGAACACCTTATAAATAAATGATGTGAGAGGGGAGCAGGGAGTGGGGCAGAAACGTGAGGGAAGAGTCTGGCTTCTTAGGCCTTGTGGGGGAGGGGCAGCTTCTACGGAGGGGGCCCAGGGAAAGCATGATCCTTGCGGTTTCTTGGGGACTCTTGACTCAGCAGTTGGGTGGCCCCAGCCCACCTCGTTTGCCTTCCAACCTTGTTCTTTCACAAGCTGCAACGAGCCACCACAGCTGTGCCCGGCTCCAAGGGCCCACAAACCAAACTCAGGAACACACATGTTTGGTTTACGGTGGCAGGCACTGCCCCGGGAGAGGGCCAGCAGGCTGGGGACACTGGCAGGAAACAACAAACAGCTTTTCACAAGCTCAGGGTTGGGAATAAAGGGGGAGTAGGAATGATGCTTCATTGTGAGGTGGGAAAGGGAAGCTGTTATGGAGGACACCCAGAGGAGAGGCGTGTATGTGCTTTAAAAATAATAATCGACCCTCGTGGGGAGGAGAGACTTGTATAGGAGTGGTGTTTGTTTTCACAGTTTACAAAGCACTTGAATTTGTGTGTTTTCTCTTTTGCCCTGAATGGCAACCTTGGGAAGTGTTCAGGGAGACTGAGAGCTATCATGCCCATGTACAGTTGAAGACACAGACTCAGGCAAGTTGGCTAAGACCCAGGTCCACTGCATTTTAGTCTTGTGAGTCTGCATTATACTACATTGCCTGGCTTCCATTCCTAGGGAAGAAATCAGGGGCAGAAATCTCCCCAGGGGACCGGGGGGTAGGGGGTGAGGTGGAATCTAACGCAATCCCAGGTGATTTAATAGGCTAGACAGGTTTAAAACAGCAGATTTGGGTCCCCTCTCTTTTCTACTTTTCTTCTCTCCCTCCCTCCTTCCCTCTTTTTTTCCCTCACTCATTGATAATGTCAGTGAACAGCTGATTATCTGGTGTTTGGGGATTAAAGACAGGAGAGGAGAAATACCCCTCCTCTAAGATGCCATCCCAGGGGTCACCCTGAGACAATGCGCTGTCTCTTCCTCTCCATCCTTTAGTTAATCATGTTTTCTCCTGTTATCATGCATCTGTACCTTTAAGCCCATCCCCACTTCATCCCTAGCATTAACTGCTGAATGTCCCCAAGGCCCCAGAGTGGCATATGAGGTCTTCATGGCCCTTGCTCATCTGCTGAGATGTGTCTCTCATCCACGCCCAGCATACCTAGGTCCAGTCTGACCACCTCTCTACCTGAAGTCTCTCAACTGTTTGATGGCCCTGTGACTTTGCACACATTCAGTCCCCTTGACCTGAGATGTACCTTATCTGCCAGGCGCATTCCTTATGCTCTGTGTTGGATGTTTCCTCTAGTCTCCTTGTTTAAGGTGAAATAAACCCTTCCTGGGGTCCCTCTGTTACTGCTGAACCTAGTCCTGGTTTCAAGAATGGCATTGTCCTATGTTACTTTTTTTTTTTTTTTTCATCCTATGCTTCTTGACTATTTGTTTCTGTCTCTCCAACTGGACAAGCTTTTTTGAGGACAAGAATGGCACCATATGCTTCTCTGTGTTTTTGCACCCAGCCCAGAGCCTGGCCCATGGTGGGCCCTCAGGAATGCTTGTCAGTTGAATGAACAAACACACAGCCCTGTCCTTGGGGATTCTAAAATTGAATGTGTCTCTGAGCTAAAGATGAATTTAAACCCACTGCAGAAATATGGCCACTTTTGGAAATAGCTGACAAGGTGTTCTGATGTGGAAGGAGCCAGTATATCAATTAGTATTCCTTTCTTCCCTCTTTCTTTATTTTTTTTAACTTTGAAAAAAGGGAGCTAGAGGTACTCCGCAATGCTGACCGCTGCACTGTGATCCCCTGTAATCGCTGGGAGATTGATCATAGGGCCATACCAGGCAGGGTTTTCATGGTTGCCAGCAACAAAATTTAATCCTGGCTAATTGACATATAAAATTACTAGTTAGATGGTGGGTGGGAGACTTGCAGAATCAACCAGAAGGCTGGAGGACAGGCCCAGAAAACAGATAGACACCAAAGGAGGCTGGTGGCAAAGAACACAGCTGAGAACACAGTGCAGGTAAGCTGTCAGTAAGGGTTTGGAGCCTTCCATAATTTCTAAACTTGTGACTCTCCTCAAGGCTCAGAGTTAAGAATGGAGCTTCTGATTGGCTAGCCTGGGCCATGTGCTGGGACCTGTGGCCAGACGCAGGACAATGGAGGACCTTCCCTTTTAGTTGTTACGATGCAAGCAGGGCCTGGTGCTATCCCTTACTTCACACAGTGAGGAGCTTCCCCGGTAGGAAAGGAGTTTGCATGAAGCTGGGCTCTGGGCAGTGAACATCTTCTGGGTTCTTCATGGTTGTCAAAGTGCTTTCACATTCCATCCCCAGAGAGAGACTAGGTAAGCTCCATGATCTCAATTACAAAAGTGGAAACCAAAGCTCAGAGAGGTCAAGTGATTTGTCCAAAACCACATAAGGTGGTTAAGAGGTGCTTCTTTATCACCTTGGTCCACCTTCCTCTATGCCCCAGGGACTTAGGGGAGAGGCAAATGTTTTCTAAGGAAACGGAGATGGGGAGAACTCCAAGAGCTGTTGGTGGACAGTCCAGAAATGCTTGGAAGGATGGAAGCCCCAGCTAGGCTAAATTCCAGAGATTAATCCCCTGATTCAGAGGATAGAAGTTGAGTGCTTTTTCTCAGCTCTAGCCTCCTGCAAACGGTGTCATCCTGCCTTTGGCTGTTCATGTGTGGGACAGCAGGAGTGCTATTCACCTCCAGGACCAAAAACTCCCTGGCTCCCATAGGGAGTCCACATGCATGCCTCCAGACCTTTACTCATGTTGTCCTTCTGCTTTTGCTACCTGTTTAACTCTTGATCATCCCAGCAAAACTCAGCTCTGAGGTCCCTGTGTGCAGGCAGCCTTTCAGGACTCATGTGCTTGAGAATCCATCACTCACTCTCCTTTGGGCTACCTCTCACTTTGCCACACTTACCTTGCAGGATTATAACTGATTTGTATGTTTGCCTCCCTTTTGGACTGGGAGTGCCTCAGTCAAGACAGGGCCTGGATGTTATTCTGCCTGTGTCCCCAGTGTGTGGTGCTGGCTTGTTCCCCTCAGACCTATTCCTCACTCTCCTCTGCTGTGTTCTGTATCACAGCAGGGCTGACCATGCAGGCTGAAGTTCCCAAGCTCCCAGGTCTGCTGGCTTCTGCCTGGGGTCAGCCAGGGAGGCCGTAATGAGAGGCCAGAGGGCTGGGGAAAGGAGAAGCCAGGGTCTTTTCTTCACACTTGGCCTTAAGCACTGTCTTTGGTTGGAGGGCTAACTCCAGTTCCCACCAGACAGGTCCACTCTGGCTCCATCTTCCACTACATGACCCTGAAAACTCTGCTTCCCCGTTTTGTCCCTCCAGCCTACAGGCAGTACAGCACTTCTTGCTGTTGCTGAACTCTGGGTTACCTTGCCATTCCCTGTTTGAATTCTCAGCCTTTTCATCCCCATGTGATAATATTTGCTTTGAATCCCATGTCTGTTAACATACTCGGAATGGTTCTGTTGGTTGTTTGCATCCTGATGGACACTCCCGTTCCTATCATAGAGCTTGGCACAGAATGGGCATTTGACAAGCTTGTGGAATAAAAGTGACTGCCAAAGAGGTCCTATGAACAGAAGGATGGTGCCCACATCGGAAGAGGTAATGGTCTCCCTGAGTTCCGTGTTGTTTTGTTCACATGTAAAATGATTGCAGAGTTTGGGGACTTACAGGTGAAAAGAGATGGTGTCAAACCAGAAAGAAAAGGGTTTTAGGGTTGGAGAAACTTTGAAGAACACATCATCTAGTCATTTCATTTTATGAATGAGGAACATGAGGCCAAGAGAGGTCTGGTGTCCAGCCCAAAATCACCCAGGTAGAGAGCAGTAGAGCATTCAGAACCCAGATCCCCACTACTGGCTGCATCGCTCTATCTAAAACTGTGACTATCTAAGACCTGTCATACCATATCTCTGGCCCTGCCCTTTTCCCTCAAGCCCCAGACTTACATGTCCAATGGGCTACTCTTGACAGCTGCACTCAGTGATCACACAGGCCTCTCACACTCGACATGTCCCAAGGGAACACTTGCTCATCTCCCCACAATGGCCCTCCTCTCACGACCCCATCTCAAGGAATGGTACCCTGTCCACCTACTTTCACAAGCCAGAAACCTGGGGTTCTCCCTGATCCTTACCTCTATCTCACCCCACAATCACTCCCTCTCCCAGTCCTGCAGATTTTTATCACCTGAATGTGACTTCTTTTGTCGCTTTTCTTTTTATCTCCTGAATGCCACTTCTCTCTGTCACTACCCCCTTGGTCTGGGCCTCTGTCACCGGGACAGGTCAATAGCCTACAGAAATGTGAGCACCAAGAGGGCAGGGATTTGTGTGCCTTCACTTGTGTGTGTGTTTTGTACACGGTTGTATCCTAAATGTCTAGATTTATGGGAATCAGCCAACTTTTTCTGTAAAGAGTCGCATAGTAAATATTTTAGGTTTTTTGGGTCATTTAGTCTGTTTCAACTTAACTCTGCAGTTGTATCATGAAAGAAGCTATAATTGGATAGGCATGTTGGTGTTCCACTAAGACTTTACTTATACAAATGGGTGGTAGGATGGGTTTGCCCTGAAGGCTGAAGTCCCCTGATCTAGAAAAGCTTCTAGCACATAGTAGACAACAAGTAAATATTTTTAATTGAATAGCTTTCCTCTTATTATCTATTGCCTCTCAATTAATTCCTAAGTTTTCCAACCATAAATCAGATCATGACACTCTCCCTCAATCTCTACCCTAACTACCTGCTTCAAAGCTTCATCTCTTAGGATAAAGATCAAACCATGATTAATGCCAGCACGCCCTGCAGTCTTGTCCCTGCTTCCACTCTGGCTTTACACTCATGTCCTCCGTACCCTCTCAGCACTCCAACTGTTCTAGCCTTCCCTCCCTTATATATGCCAGCTCCTTCCCACTGCACATGCCATCTCTCCTCCCTAAGACTCTACTCTCTCTCCATTGCTCATCCTTCAGATCTCAGATCTCATCTCCTCCAAGAAGTCTTCCCTGATCCCCTTGGCCAGGCACCATTAAAGCACTTTTCTTCATAGCACTGATCTGGCTGTGGTCATACCTGTTTATGTGCTTCGTTGACAAACATCTGGTTCCATTTGAGGAGCTCCACAAGACACAAGGACCAAGCCTGTTTTGTTCCTTCACCATGTTCCCAGAACCTCTTTCAGTTAGCTACTATGAATGAACAAGCTAAGGAACAAATGGATAAAGGAATGGTAGAGAACTGAAGCTTTGAAGTCAGGCAGTTTCTGGGTTCAATACCTGACTCCATCACACCGGCAAGTCATTCACCTCCCTAAAGCGCCCCCCCTTATTTTTACTGTAAAACAGGAAAATGTCAGGACCTACCAGAAAAGCTGCGTTGAGGACAGAATGAGTTGAGGCCGGGAAAGTCTCACCTCAGAGCCTGGCTTCAATTTTCAATGTGCTGACTGTAACAGTGACAGGTCCAGAAATCCTGTCATATGAGAACTAGTTAAAGGAACTCAGAATGTTTAGTTTGTGATAGTAAAGATCAAAGTCAAGGAACAACCCTCTTCAGCTCCCTGAATACGGACTCCTCCCAAGCCCAGCTGTCTGGAGAAGTCAGTCTCCATCCCTGTAGGCGTGCAAAGAGAAGCTGGGAGGCCATTACCCAAAATGCTGAAAAAGGGTCGCCTGTATGGGCGAGAGTGCTCAGGGGTCCTCAAAGGTCTCTTCCAACACGGAGTCCCTCATTTGTGTACACTTAGGGGCATTTTGAGCTGGACTGAAGGAGAGGGCGCAGATGGGAGCACACGAGTGGGGTGGGCAAAGGCAGCTGTTTGAGGGAAGCGCGGCCAAGCAACTCCAAGGACTAGAGGAACCTAGCCCCGCTTGGCGCTCAGCGACTCTGGGAGCAGAGAGGGGGCGCTTAAAGCCAACAGATGGCGCAGGCTCACCCAGGCTGTGCCTCGGGCTCGCTGGGCCCGGGAGCGCTTCCCCGTTCTGCCAGGGGCACGGAGCAGGCAGGAGGCTAGCTGAGCCGACACCCGTCTGCGTGCCCCTCTCCGGGACGGAGGGTGGCCCTACCCGGCACAGCTCCAGCAGGCACCTGGGGCCGCTTGCGCGGGTTTCCTCCTCGTCCCTTAGGGGGATTCGTCGAGTTGCCACAGCAGCCGGTGCTATGACATCGGCAGAGGGCAGCTTCGCCAGCACTGAAATATTCATGTCCTGAGCGCCTGGCCGAGCTCCGCATTGCTCCCGGGGGTCTGCATGGGGCCAGGGCGGGGAGCGCAGGCACCCCAGCGGCCCACGGTGTGTGTGTGGGGGGGGGGTGCGGGGGTGGCAAGGCTCAGCCCGGCGGGCGGGGGCCGGGCTAGGCGGGAGGTGAGGGCGCGAGCGTCAGGAGGCGGGGTCTTGGTGGCGGGGGCCGAGCAGGGCGGAGGAAGCGAGGGAAAGTTGATCGCGCACTTGAGCAGCAGCGGCGGCTGAGGAGAACTGGGCGCGAGCTGCGGGCGCGATGCTCAGAGAGAAGGCGCGTCCGACGGCTGTCGGGCGCTGAGCCGGACAGGAAAGGCGGCCAGCCCTGGGCATGGAGCTCGGGGGTGCAGCGCTTCAGGACATTTGGAACGCGCCTCGAGCGCCTGAAGTTGCAGCCGACGAGAGGCTAGCGGCCAGCGGACGGCCCAAGGGGACCCTGGAGCGGCCCGCGCGCCGCTGATGATCCTTCGCGCCGGCGGCGGGACACGGAGGTGGCCAGCATCCGAGCAGGCGGCCCGTGGGGGCCGATCCGGCGGGGAGCAGAACCCGAGGCGCGGCGTAGCGCCTCTTCGCACATGCACACGGTACCAAGAGCCGCTCACCGCCCTTTCCCTCCCCGCTTCCCTCGCCTTCACCGCGCAGTTCGCCTGCCACGCGGCGGGAAAGTTGGAGCGGTGGGGTCGCGACCGCAGCCGCCGAACCACTTGTTCCCGGCGCGGCCATCGCCCGCGGCAGGCGCTCGGGCCTCCTTCCACCCCGTTCGGAGCCCGCGGCCAGACGCGCGGCAACTTTGATTCTCGGGAACTCGAATTCCCTCCGCGTTGGCCTGGGGAGGACAGGCACTCTACTCCCCACCCCGGTTCTTGGGCCCTCGAGCACTCGGGCACTTTGCTCTCCGCGCCTCGAGAGGGTCTGGGTCTGGGATAGGGAGAATTTCGGAGGTAAAGAGGCCTTTGGGATCCAATCTCGTACCCTTCTGCGCTCTGATCCCCATTTGGGCAGACTAATGGGGTGGGGCGCACCTCCGCTGCGGGTGGGCAATGGCGCTGGAGGGATCTAAAGTCACGTAGCTCTCTCCTACCCTCATCACCTCTCCCTGCCCGCGAGGGTCCGACCCCAGAGGACTCCTGCAACCTCCCCACTCGGGACCAGCTATGGGAAGACGCGCCCCTCGCGGAGCAGGGAGCCTTGTGCGGCTCGCGCTTCGCCTTCCAGTCCCCTGGCAGGCCCGCCACTGGCGGTGCTGGCTGTCCCCGGGCCTGCGCTCGGAAGCGCTGCCCCTCGTCTTCCCTGTAGGTCAGCCCGGGATGCGTGTAGAACCCGCGCATTCCAAGGGTGGCGGCGCTAGTAGGCGGGCACTTGGTGCCTTGCTTTCCTGGAGCGGGCACCCAGAGCCCCTGCCTCTGTGCTGCGTGCGAGCAGAGATCCGGTGCCTTGGCCGCTGGCCGCCGCCCACTGTGATCCCAAAGCCCAGCTCTGGTGCTGTTAGCGGCCCATGGGGGGAAATTAGCTTTTCCTGAGTAGTAACACACCACTACCTTCCCAGTAATTGAGTAAGCAGCGCCTGCCTCTTTTATGTACTTTGCCCTCTCAGATCAGAGCGGGCACTGACCCTTGCCTTTCAGGCCGCAAGCAAGCACCCCACCCCAATTTGAATTTTAAAATAAGCTGGAGAGGCACAGGAGAATGGGTGTGTGTGTGTGTGTGTGTGTGTGTGTGTGTGTGTGTGTGTGTTGGGTGGAGTCAGACCTTTGCATGGGGAGAATTAGGCTAGGCTTGAAGAGCCAGCCTCCTTGGAGCCAGGTGTGAGGTGCTGATGAGTCAGCCCATGGTTGGGAGAGCTGGCTTGGAGTTAATGTTTGGTTCATGGTGCAGGGGAAGGCTCACTGTGATTAGTACCTTTGGGGGCCAGGGACTAGATGTCACTGTCCAGGAGGGCTGGGAGGGGGCCCCTTAGCTGAGGGAATAGGAATGCTTGATGCTGTTTACCCGGGGCTGGGGAAGGTCGGAAAGCAGAGTGTCTGCATGGCGGAGAGCAAGAGTATCCTGTGGCCTGGAAAGGTGGCACTATATAGGTGACTGGTGTGAACCTGAAGGCTCTGTGCTGGGAGGTGGAGAAGAGCCATGAAGGGGTGGGATTCTGGGCTTATGCTGGGCTAGAGCCCCATACATGTCTGTCTTGGCCTTCTTGACCCCCATAGCTGGGCTCTTCACTTCTGCTTACCAAAGGTCTTAATTTGAGGGTTATGCTGGCAGATGGTCCTAGTTGCCTTCCAGACAGCTCCCCAGCCCAACGAGCTATCTTACCTGCAATTTCACCATTTGAGGTTCATTTTTTTGAGCTTAATATTTTAAAGGACACCTTTCTGAAGTTCTAATTTAAAATGCACATACTTATGGAAGTGAAGGTCTAGTGGGGCCTTGCTCTCTGAGTGTAGCCTGTGAACATACAGAATTCGCAGCACCTAGAAACTGGTTGGAAAGGCAGACTCTCATGCCCCACCTCAGACCTCTAGGATCAGAATCTGTATTCAAAAGATCCTTGAGTAATTTGCTCCGTAAATTTTTGGAAGCCCTGATCTAGGGAATGCCTTCTAGGGAATGAGGCATTTCACAGCCTCTTGGTGTGGACAGGGTGTTGAATAGGGCAGTGGATAAGAATGGAAGGATAAGAACGCAGCTGGAGCTTTCTTTCCTGGACAGTTATGCTAGGTTGGTTGACAGTCCATTGCTGTCAACCCTTGGGGCTATCCCTGGCTAATGTCAGGAGGCATTTTTGTTTTGGGGACCTTTAAACAAATTCAAGTAGCAGCTCAGCTTTCTGTGCAATTAAAATATTGTGGTGTATGCTGCATATACGCTAGTAGGAAGTGGGCTGAGGGGCAGGGTGTCTGGGAAGGTGGATATGCCGCTCTGCCTCCAAGAGGCCTGGGACTGGGTAGATGCTGTCCCTCAAGGGGAAGGAATTGAGTAACTGTCCTACATTAAATCTACCTCTCCCAAGTGGGTGGGATGACCCATTGATAACACCTCTCTGAAGCTGAGGCCAGGCTGAGGAGGCCAGGCCATAAGGACTTATGCAAAGGAAGCTACGTAAATGCTAATTTGAGAGACCCCACACAGAGGAAGATACTAACCAGGCCCTATTCTTACCCCTCAGCCGGCTGGATATCCCACTTCTGCTGCCTTGGGGCCATGTGAAACCCCAAACCCCAAGACATGAGGATGATGTATGGTGGCAAGTCACCCCTTAGTCCTCTAGAGCAGCGATTCTTAACCTTTTCTGCCCAAGGACCGGTGCTTAGATCTTATGCCTGATGATCTGAGGTGGAGCTGAGGTGGTGATGTTAGCTCTGGGGAGTGGCTGCAAATACAGATGAAGCTTCGCTAGCTCACCAGCTGCTCACCTCCTGCTGTGCAGCCACAGACTGGCACCAGTCTGCAGCTCAGGAGTTGGGGACCCCTGCTCTAGAGGAATAAAGGCAACCTCAAAGCCATCAAGGTTGGCCTGAGGGTCCTAAAGGCTTTTGGAAGGATTTGGATCAGAGGTTTGGTAGGGCCAGTGGTGTCACAGGTGAAAGGTCATGGCATGATTCATGCCTCCCAGTCCTGCTAAAAGAAGACTGTTCTTCTCTGAGGCTGGCCTCTTTGCCAGGAAGAGGGGCAACCCCTCCAGGGTGCAGAGTGGCAAGGAAGAGCTGTGGGGGCTATGGATTAGCATGGTCACGGGCCTTACAAACAGTGATGCTAATGTGAAGGCATTCCTTCATCAATGAGTTAAAAATAACTAGGTTAATACACATCTTACTACTTTCTTGAACCCTTCATTTTAAAAATGTAAAGATGGTTTTTAAAATTAATGGCCTTTGAACTCATTGGTTTCGAAATCAATTATAGTGTTGTTGTTGTTGTTGTTTTTAATCATTTCTTTTTATTTTGAGCCTTGGTTTAAGTTTTTCTTGGCACGGGAGCTGTCCTGTTGGACATTCACGAGTGGATCCTGCTGGGTGGGTTATTTCAGGATGGGAGCCTTTTGCCTCCAGTAGAAAAGAATTGGAGATCAGAATGGGTCCTTCTGTGACCAGCCTCATGCATGTATTTGGGTAATACTGACATTGCTCAGGAGTCACCAACTCTAGGAAGTCACTGACTCCTGGGGTGCGTGATTGTTGCCTCTCTAGCCTGTGCCTCCCTCCCTCACCGTTCTTATAGGGTAGTTTTTATTGCTCTCCAGTGGTCTGGCCCCTCATCTAGATGATGAGCTCCTTTAGCACGAGCTGTATCTTCTCGTATCCTCAGAGCCTGCTCTGTTGGCAGAGAGTGTGTTCAGCAACTGTTCACTGATGGTTTGGGCTATTGCTAGGTGACTGTTCCACTTCCTTCTCTAGTCCCATCATTAAGTGGTCATTAATACACCAGGCATTTGATGTGCCTACAATAAGTTTTAACTACTCATGTTGGTTCCTTTCAAGACTGGCTAGGTGATGCCCATCTTGCCATATTCTGGGGTTTTGGAATACACACCTGGAGCAGAGGTCTCAACCTCACATGCCGAGAGGGATTAGGAAACAGAGCAAAGAATAGAGCAGGGCCAAATGCAAGACAATAGGTAGTGGTGGGGTCTATGGAGAACTGGAGAATGCAGGCCCCATATAAAATGGGCAACCAAAGGCATAACCCATCTGTTTGACAGAAGTCAGAAGAATGGTTACTCCAGGGTGTAATGACTGGGGATCAAGGGGGTGCTTTTGGAATGCTGGAAATATCTTTATCTTGATCGGAATATCTGCAACAGTGGTGAGTGATCATTTGTGCGGAAGAGAATTCAGAAAAATTAAAGCATTTATGGGCCATATTTATTTTGGTTCAATAAGAAAATAGCTTTATTGAATCCCATAGGGCAGAAAATGCATATTCTAACCAACTTTATTGGCTAGAACGGTATCAGTGAGAAACTTGGCATATTTAAGAAGTAGCCACATGGAAACAGCTTTCTAGTCTTTCACTGTGAAATTTAATCTGTCTCTGTCCTGGGGAGTGGGGCGGGCTACAGCTGCTGCTCCTTGCTGGCCTGTGTATTTGGGTCTCAGGATTTTTCACCCCAGCAGTGAAAGTCTGTGTGGCTCAGTGGATTGCCTAGGGGCATGGGAATATCAGAGGTCTGTCCTCAGCCTCAGGGACCTCGACCTGTGTCACCAGGGATGATACAGCAGGCTCAGATTTAGCATTTATTCCCTGCTAATGAACCCATTTCCTTTGTGATTTTTGTAAAGCAGCTTGGAGGCAGACAGAGCTGGGAATGAACACCAGGTCTTCCACTCTTGAGCTCTGAAGCCTTGGTCTGGCATGTAACCTTGTCCAGGCCTTGGTTTTCTCATCTGTTAAAAGGGAATAATTTTCAATTGCCTTATAGGCTTGCTGTGAACATTCATAAGATGACAACTATATAGAAAGCCCTCTGTTCAGTGCCTGGAACCCATACAGAATGTAGTAGCTTTTTATTATTCTCACTTTTGAGTTCATCATGTGTTAGATTTTGAGAGCTTGACAATCTATAAGTTCATAAATTGAATTCTGTCTGAAGAGTATATGTGTGTATGTGGTTGTGGTTTTTCATTTTGAATGTTACTAACAACATTAAAAAAACAACAACAACAGCATTTTCACATAAAAATCTAGATGTCTGACATCTGACGAGAACTGGCAACATTAGGTCTATGTTCCCAGTTGGCAGTTGTTGATTGGGGCTGAGTTGCCGCTGTCCCTTTGGTTTATTTGTAGTTTTATTTAAAAAATTCTTTGATTGTGGATTACCTGCATACAATAAGGTAAACAGATCAAAATGAAAGTGGTGAATTTTTACATTTATATACACCTGTGTAACCACCATCTGGATTGAGATGCATTCTTACTGCCTGGCAGGCTCCCTTCTGCCCGCTCCCAGGCAGTGTTATCAGACTTCAGAATTAACCACTTTTGTCACACATACGGGTTTTGCTTGTGGTCATTCTTTTAGATTTAGTGAACCTATAGCCTGCAGTTCTCCGTGGTCTCTACCATTCTCTATTGTCTCACATCTAACCCTGCTTTACTCATTTGTGCTACATCTTGGCCATTTTTAGTCATTTGAATTTGTGACCTCCTCTCAAGGGTTGGAAGGGTTCTTAGAGACTAGCTAGACCTACTATATTACAGATGGGGAAACTGAGGCTCAGAATCAGGGAGTGGGCTTGTTCTAGGCCCTGTCCCTGAGTGAGGTGGGCCTGGGTGGTGGCCAATCAAGGGCAGAGCCGTATTCCTCCCACCTAGCATGAGATGTGTTCAGGAGGACAGGCAGACCTTTGTCTCCTAGACCCCAGCAGCCTAGGGCTGGCCCTGCAATCACAGTCACCAAGAGCCTCCCACGGGCTGATCAGCCTAAGAAGGATGGAGTCTTTTCTGCCCATGCCTTCCTGGAGATGCATCTTCCTTAAAGCAGGCTGTTAACAGCACAGCCTTCCTTTTTAAAGGCCACTCTCCATTTGGAGAGGATCTGAGATGCCATTTGTGACAAGGGCCTTGCATACCACCTTGATTGTGTCTGTTTCTGAAAGAAAGCTGTAATTTGGGAGCCGCAAAAGCAAGAGAGGGAGGGGAGTAAAAGGGAGAGCGAGGGAGAGAAAACAAAAGGGTTGGCTGGGACTGTGTCTGGTCATCCATTTGTGTCACTGGTCCTGTCCGCCAGAAATGTTGGCTTTTCCTGCCTTCTTCAGGGCTCAGATCAAGGTGGGCTGGGTACCCCCAAGGGGCACCTTTTAGCTCTGACCTGCTTTTCTTCCTTTCTTTGCCTACAGAGGTGGGTGCCTTGTCATCCTGTCCTAGGCTTACCCAGGGCTTCGAGTCCTCCGGCTCTCTTCACTCCTCTCCTGTTCTAATCTGCCCTTTCCTGAGAAAGGAGGCTGATCTCGACCTTTTCTCCTGGGCCCAGAGAGCTGATCTCATCTCAAGGGAACCAGTGGTATCAGAACTCTACATCAGGCCTTTCTCTGCCCCTTCTCTGGAGGCCTGAGGCTTTGTCTTAGAGGGAAATGTGTGGGTGGACTGCCACTGGAAAACCAGCATATACTGAGCCGTGGGGCAGGAGGTCCTTCTAAACCCACCCTCCTTTATGTCCACTGCTAGGGAGGCCTTTCATTCAGGTATTCACTCAGCCAGTATTGAGCATCACCTCTGACCAGGCCCTGTCTAGTTTGGGGATTCATGCTGAGAGTCACAGCAGTGCTGTCCAGTAGAAATGTAATGCAAGCCACATGTGCAAGCCACAGGCTAGTATTAAATTTTCTGGTAGCCACTTAAAAAAAGTTAAAAGAAATGGGTGAAATTAGTTTTTATAATCTAATTTATTTAACCACTGTACCTAAAACACTATCATTTCAATGTGTAATCAATATAACAAACGATTAATGAGGTATGTTCCATTCTTCTTTGTGGGGGTACTAAGTCTTCAGAATCTGGTGTGTGTTATGCATTTATAGTGTATCCCAGTTTGGTCTCAGTGCGTTTCAAGTGCCCAATGGCCACCTTTGACTGGTGGCTACTATATTGGACTGGGAGAAATAGATAATAGATACTCAAGGCAATTACAGATGGTCATGGGAGCGACAGAGAACACGGATGGAGTAAGTGACATGCTAAAGGCAGAAGATAGGGTGGTCTGGGGAGGCCTCTCGAAGGATGCAAAAATGTGATCCTTCCCCATGGACCTGAGCCCTGGCAGGACTAAGAAGGGGTGGGAATGGTGAGGGGAGGGACCCATATGTCCATAGGCGGCCTCCTCCGTACCCTAGCAGCATGGGATGCCATGTCCCCTCTCCATAGAAGACCAAGTGGGGCTTGGAGTGGAGACAGCATTTTAGAAAAGCACTTTATCTTTGCGGTACATGCACGTGTGTACGTTGCCTCATTTTCTCCGTATACTTTCCATGAGAAAGGTAAGGATTAACTTCATCTTCCTGTTGCTTTTTACACTTGGGCATTTTCTAAGCAAGGAGGAAGTTGGCCTGGAAAGCGGAAGAAGTTGCAACAACATGGCACATTTGGGCTCATGTCCTCTGAGACAGGGTCTGGCCTGTCCAAAGTAGATGGGGCTTGGGTGCTTTGCAGAGCTGGAGGCCCTTCTCCTCTCTCAGACCTGGGTGGGAGGAAGGCTAGGAGGGGATCTTGGGGTTCAGAAGAAGTGCCTGTGGTCAGGTTGCTCTGAGGCTGGGTAAATGCCAACCTTTTGTGCTATCTAGACTGCACCTGTGACTGACTTGGGGCAGGGTCAACATCAGGTGCCTATAGCATCAGGGCAGCTGATATAAGAGAGTGAGGCTGGCTGGGCCAGCACTGTGGCCAACTGCACTTGCTTGCCTTGTCTCAAGGGGCACCACTGCTACCATGCTTGCCTGCGGTGGCTAGGCAGACCTGCAGGACACATGTGGCCAGACACTTGGACTTTTCAAAATTATCTAGAAATCCAATTTTAAAAAATACACAATTTTCTTATTTTAAATGTTAGCAACTAATTCAAATATTTAAAAACACGAGGCCATTCATTCATTTATCAAATATTTACTGAGCCCTTACTGTGTGCCAGGCACTATTGCAGGCTCCTGGGGTCGGTCAGTGGCTCCTGCCTTTATGGTACTTATATAGTAAGGAAAATCCTTCAGCAAGCTGCATGTAACTGACCCATGAATGACCAGTTTATGTATGACTTCTATCATAGATTTAGAGTGTCAAGGCTGACTGTAATAAGGAGAAACATTTATTCTGCATTTACTGTGTGCCAGGCCCTGAGCTTAACACTTCACATAAAGTTCCCTACTTAGTCCTGACAATAGCCCTATGGAGACAGGTACTGCTGTAACTTGTACTTTACAGATGAGCAATTCCAGGCACAGAAAGATTAAGCAATTTACCCAGAGTCACAGAACTAGCAGTTGTGTTGTGGATTTGAGCCAAGGCAGTCTGACTCCTTAATCTTCACTCTGTTCTTCACCCTGCGCTGTACTTAGAGAAAGCCAGAGCCAAATTCCTGACTATGCATATGGAAAACAGCCCAGAAAGGACAGGTGACTCACCTAGGGTCTGCACAGAGGTAGTGATGGAGCTGAACTTTCAATCCGGGCCTGTCAGGTACGTATAGTGCTGCCTGGACTTCACCTGTGATTGACCTAGGGTTAGGGTTGGTCTTTCAGGTGCCGATGGCACCCAGACACTTAAGAGAGAAGCTGGGCAGTGATTTAAAATCCATGGGAGTGAACGAGGGGGACATCTCCCCTGCTTAGAAGCTACAGGTCATCTATCCTGACCAAGTTGCCCCCATCTGGGAAAGCCATGTACTCCAGCATCTGGACCTGGGGACCCCAGTTGGCCTTCCAGCTCTTTCCACCTGTAAAACCAAGGGATCCAATGTAATGACTCCTATGATTTAATCCAGCCCCACACCTTTCCTCCTGCTATCGGCCAGGCTGGCTGATGAGCTCCCTTCAATATTTCTGGCCAAGTGACCTCAGCCTGGACTCTGGGTCCTGGCTTGCATTACCTCGCTGGAGGACCACAGCTGCATCTTGTAGTTTGGTGTATTTATGGTAACTGTGAGGCAGGGGACATGTGTGAATGGTGACGAAAGGCACCTGGAAAGGCATGGAAAGACTTCGGTTATAGTCCTGGTGTTGACTCAAGTGCTGTCATTCTCTGAGCCACAGTTTTCTCCTCTGTGAAGCAGGGGGTGGGATGGGGAACCTTTCTGATCGATCCACTTGATTCAGGGCTTAGGGGGCTCTCATGAGATGTATGAAAGTGCTTGGCAAAATGAATTGTGATATATAGAAATCACAGTAAATAAGTACATAAATAGATAAACAATTTATTAATTATCACTATGTACTGTATATATGTAACACTATGACTTGACCTATGCAGGATTCACAAGATACATGTAGATAGATATTTAAATACCATGAAAACCTCGAAATCTGACAGCAGTGTCTTTGAATGGCTTGATGACATGCTCACTCTATCAATTTGACTTGACTCTTTTGGGAAAGTGTACAAATCAACAAATAGTTGTCAAGCACCTACTGTTTGCAGGACATTGCAAGGTGCGCTGAGGTAGAGATAGATAAACCATGGCCCTTGTTTTCCATGAGCTTTCACGCTTATTCAAAGGACCGTATTTGGGAGAGCCAATACAGAGTGTGTGTGGCGAGAGAGAGAGAGAGACAGAGAGACAGAGACAGAGACAGAGACAGAGAGAGAGAGAGAGAGAGAAAGGGGCCCTCCCTTTAGAAATTTCAGCATCTCATGCCTAACTCAGCTAAGGTTTTCCTTCTTTGTTCTTCCTCACTGACTCCAAAGCTCTCCCCTTCCTTCAAAGTGTCATGTGACAGCTGGGGGCTGAATTGGCACAGGGGTTGCTACATCCTAAGAAGGGGACGAGAAGGGTGGGAGTGTAAAGAGTGGGGGTTGCCGCAGACTAGGCCTGCTGGGCTGGCTGGCCTGCCAAGCCGAACCTGAGGGCTGTTGGAAACTGGAGCTCAGGCCGGAAGAAGGGAGCCCATGAATAATACAGCGGGAGGGAGACTGTTAACTAGGTGACCTCATTGCACTTGCATGTTTCACAGTTTCCTGGGGAGCCACTGTGGAGGGCCTGGGTGTCAGGCAAGGGCAGAGGGGAGCAAGAAAGGCTGGTGGAGACAGAGCACCTCCATTTTCCTCCTCACTTTCTTTTCAGCTGTCTAGCTCAGAAGTTCTTTGTACTGAGAGCTCCCTCTTTTTCTAGCTTTGACCAGATGGCCTTGGCTGTGTGTGCATGCTCATCTAGGCACGTGCATGTACATGTGTGCGCTCAGACACAGGTCCGCTGAAGCCTTTGCACCTGGGCCTCTTGTGCTGCCCTTCTAAGCCTGGTTTCCAGGTCTGTATGCTGAACTGGGAGCCAGGCTGCCTCAGTCTCTGGCATGGATGTGCTGTCACCTTTGTGAAGGTGGCCCCTCTCTGGGCTACTTCTAGCTGCTATGGACAATGCAGGCTCCTGGGCAGGACTCCTAAGGCTTTGGCCTCTGACAAGGGGAACACTGCTTGATGTAAGTGGGGAGGGGCTAACCCTGACTTTCTCTTATGCTGTGGGGTCTGTCATTTTAAGTGTTTGTCGCCGGAGCCCAGCTATAACAGCTTAGACCTGGCACAGAGGAGCCTCCTTACCCCCATCCCTCCCAGGAAAGCAAGGAAAAGACCCTGGGCAGAGATGAAGGTTTCTTTAGGATGGAGCAAAGGGAGATGAGCTTCCATTGCAGCAGCAGGGCTTAACGGCAGACCCAAGGAGAAACTTGGTTGTAAGATGTGTCAGGTGAGGAGTAGGGGGTGTTGAGATTCTAGAATTCCTTCGCAGAGGAGGCTGGCTTTACTTTTCACGGAGCTGTTTCCAGACCCCTGGCCTGGGAGTAGAAGCAGAGGGCCCCTGGCCAGTGCCTGGGACCGGGGACGGCCCCCACTCCTCATCTTCTCCTCTTCGTTTGTTGTCTTCACCTCCTCCTCTGTCCTGAGTGCTGTTAGCAGGGGCCTGTCCGCTGAGGAGGTCTCAAGCCCTCCTACTCAGAATCGAGAAGGGAATTCCCCAAAACTGTGTGGCCTCAGTCTTCGTCTAGGCTTAAAAGCCAGTGGCCCAGGCCTGCCTGCTGCCCTCTAGTCTTAGAACTGGGCCTTCACGAGGTTATACACTTCCATACATGCCTCATCTCTGTGCTCAGCACATAGCCAGCTGCACGCCTGCCTGGAAGAGATGGGAAGCATCTCTTTATTTGTGCCTGGTCTGGCTGGGTGTAGCTGGAGCTCTAGGTACCAAGCATCATTTGTGGGACCGTCACCCAACCAAGGAGAGTGTTTCTATCGCTGAGACCACACAGGTTTGAATCCTAGCTCTTCCAATGATTAGCTGTGTGACCATAGGCAATTTTATTATTTATTCTGTTCTTTAGTTTCCTCAGCTGGAAAATCAGGATGATAATTGTACCTACCTCGAAGGGGTATTGGGAGGATTAAATGAGTTATTGCGCGTAAAATGCTTAGAAAAAGTGCTTGCCATACAGTAAATGTTTGACAAATGCTATTATCAGTTATTAGTGTGCTGTTGTTATTCTCAGCTAATAGTTATTATTATGCTGCTGTTACCCTCAGCTCTGGCATTCTGGAGGCTCACAGTCTTGCAAGTTGCCTGGGAGCGTTAGGAGAAAGGCTATGTAGGTTCATGGGAGGTCGGGGCAAGGGGAGTCTCAGAAGTCTTGGACTGTGACCTGTTAGGAACTGCACCACACAGCAGGAGGTGAGCAACTGGTGAGGGAGCGAAGCTTCATCTGTATTTGAAGCCACTCTCCAGTGCTAGCATCACTGCCTCAGAGCCACTTTAGATCATCGGGCATTAGATTCTCATAGGAGCACTGGACCCTGGTGCCAAAAATGTTGGGGACCACTGCCCTAAGGTAACTCCTATCCTGACTTCTAATATCGTGCATTCATTTGTCTATTTTAACTTTAATTGTATGTTCTCTTTGTGGTGTTTTCTTCCACAGTAATTTGTGATATCCATCCTCTTGTGTGGAGTTATCATCGTTCATTATCATTGCTTGTTATCATTACTGTATAGTATTCCACGGTGTGCACATACCATAATAGATCCATTCTACTATTGGTGGACAGTTGAGTTGCTTCCGGTTTTTGGCTATGACTGAAAAGCCTGTGATGAACATTTGTTATGTATTTTTTGGTATACGTATATTAATGTACAATTCCACTGGGTATACTTAGACTGCCCTTGTACCAATACAAACTTTACAGTGTAATTGCTAAAGTTTTGTATGTGTAGTCTTGATATCCAGTAGTGTAAGGCCTCCAGTTTCGTGCTTCTTCAATACATCTGTTTACTTTTGGCTCTTTGCTTTTCCATATACGCTTTAGAATCCGCTTTTGAAATTCCACAAAATGCTGAGATTTGAAACTGCATCAGAAATATGAAGGTCAATTTGAGGAAAATTGACATCTTTACAATATTAAGTTTCTGATCCATGAATGAGATTTACTCCTCCATTTACTTAGGTCTTAATAAATTTTAAGAATGCTTTTTAGGTGTCTGTGTAGAGGTCTTACCTTCTTTCATTAGATCGATTTCTATGTGTCTTAATGTTTGTTGATATTATACTATTATAAATGATATTTAGTTTTTTCATTACTAGTTATTTGTTTCTGGCATATTGATTTTTTAAATATTGATCTGTATCCAACAATCTTTGTTAAATTTACTTATTAATTCTAATAGTTTGTCTACAGAATTAAAATTTTTTTTTTACTACACAACCATTTCTCTGTAATTAACAGTTTTATATCTTTCTTTCCAATACTACCTTTTTTCTTGCCTTATTGCAATGTCTAAGACTTCACGCATAATATTGTATTATATTGCAAAATGATGATTTGTGATCATCCTTATTTTGATTCTGGTATCGAGGAGAAATCTCTCATCGTTCACCATTAAGTATTTGGCGTTTGCTGTAGGGTTTTTAGAGATGTCGTTTGTCAAATTAGGAAAATTTTCTTCTATTTTTTTCCAAAATTGTGGTAAAATATACATAACATAAAATTTACTATTTTAATCATTTTTACGTGTACAGTTCAGTGGCATTAAGTACATTCACAATGTTGTGCAACCATCACCACTGTACATTTCTAAACTTTTAATCATCCCAAACAGTAACTCTATAACCTCTGTACCCATGAAACAATAACTCCCTATTCCCTCTCCTTTAAGTCCCTGGTGACATCTATTCTATTTCCTGTCTCTCTGAATTTGCTTGTATTAGGTTTCTTGTATAAGTGGAGTCATATAATATTTGTCCTTTTGTGTCTGGCATATTTCATTTAGCATGTTTTGGGCTCATCCATGTTTGTCATGTACCAGAATTTCATTCCTTTTTAAGGCTGAATAATATTCAGTTTAATGTATATATCATACTTTGTCCATTCATCTATTAATGGACATTTGTATTGTTTCTACTTTTTAGCTATTGTGAATAATGCAGCTATGAGCATTGGTGTACTACTATCTGTTTGAGTCTCTGCTCTCAGTTCTTTTCAGTGTATTTCTAGAAGTGGAATTCCTGGGTCATATGGTAATTCTATGTTTAGTTTTTTGGGTAATCATACTGTTTTCCTCAGTGGCTGCTTGATTATATATTCCCATCACTAATGTACAAGAATTACAATATCTCCTTATCTTCACCTGTTATAACACCTGTTATATTTTTGTTTTTAATAATAGCTATTCTAATGAGTATGAAACAATACCCCACTGTGATTTTGATTTGCATTTCCCCAGTGGCTAGTGATGTTGAGTATCTTCTTGTGCTTATTGGCCGTTTGTAATCTTCGATGGAGAAATGTCTATTAAAGTCCTTTGCCTATTTTTGAATTGGGTTGTTCTTGTTATTGTTGTTGTGTTGTAAGAGTTCTTTATATGTTCTGGATATTAATCCCTTATCAGATATATGATTTATAAATACTTTCTCCCATTCTGTAGGTTGCCATTTCACTTGTTGATAGTGTCCTTTGATGCACACAAGTTTTTAATTTTGATGAAATCCGATTTATTATTTTTTAAAAATTTTTGTTGTTGCCTGTACTTTTAGTGTCATAGCCAATAAATTATTGCCAAATCCAGTGTAATGAAGATTTTCCCCTAAGGAGTTTATAGGGTTAGTTCTTACATTTAGGCTTTAATCCATTTTTAGTTAATTTTTATATATGGTGTAAAGTAAGAATCTAACTTCATTCTTTTGCATGTGGATATCCATTTTCTCGGTACCATTTGTTGAGAGGACTATCCTATCCCCATTGAATGTTTTTTTTCTAAAATATATTAACCATATATGCAGTGATTTATTTCTGTGCTTTCTATTTTATTCATTAGCCTATCTTCCTGTCCTTCTGTCAGTACTATACTGTTTTGATTACTGTAGCTTTGTAGCAAATTTTGAAATCAGGAAGTGTGAGTCCTCCAACTTTGTTCTTCTTTTCAAGATTGTTTTTGCTATTTGGGGTCCCTTGAAATTCCATATAAATATCAGGATGAGTTTTTTCATTTTGATAGGGATTACATTAAATTATAGATTGCTTTAGGTAGTATTGTATCTTAACAGTATTAAGACTTCTAATCCATGAACATGAAAGTCTGTCCACTTATGTCTGCTTTAAATTTTTTTCAGTGATGTTTTGTAGTTTTCAGCATATAAGTCATTTGCCTCCCTGGTTAAATTTATTCCTAAGTATATCATTCATTTTGATGCTATTGTAAATGGAATTGTTTTCTAAATTTTCTCTTCAGGTTATTCATGACTGGAGTATAGATGCAGCTTATTGGGGGGCATAGATTTTTTTTATCTTACAACACTGATGAATTTATTAGCTCTAATTTTTTAGTAGATTCTCTAGAATTTTTTACATATAAGATTGTCATCTGTGAATGGAGATAATTTTACTTCTTTTCCAGGTCAGAATTGGAAATTTATTGCCTTATTACTCTGGCTAGAACTTGCAGTACTGTGTTGAATGGAAATGGTAATAGTGGGCATCCTTGTTTTTTGTTCCTGATTTTAAGGAAGTCTTTAGCCACTGAGTATGATGTTAGTTATAGGTTTTCTATATATGGCCTCTTCTATTTCTTTTTGCTAAGAGTTTTTATCACAAATATATGTGGAATTTTATCAAATGCATTTTGCATCTATTGAAATGATTTGTGTAATTTTTCTTTTTTCTTCTGTTAATGTGGTAGATTACATTTATTTTCAAAGTTAACCAAACTTGCATTCCCGGAGTGAATCCAACTTTGTCATGATGTATTATTCTTTTAATTATTCCTTGTCTGCTACTGGAATAGTACAACAGCTGTCCTTTGATATATTTTGCATGGTATATGTGAATTATTAATATGCTGTTTAAATTTTTTTTCTTCTGTGTTCATGAAAGGGATTGACTATGATTTGTCTTTCTTGTGATATCCTTGTCAGGTTATAGCATCAGGTTACACTGGCCTCATAATATAAATTGGATACTGTTTCTTATTTTTCTGTTTTTCTGCAGGAATTTGGATAAGATTTGTGTTATTTTTTCCCTCAAATGTTTAGGAGAGTTCAGTAGAGAAGTTCTGTGAGCTTATATTTCTTAGGGGGAAGATTTTTTAATTATAATTTCAATTTCTTTAGTAGAAATAGGGCTATTTATATTTCTATGTTTTTGTGTGTCAGTTTTGGTAAGTAGTATTTTTTTGAGGACCTTGTCTATTTTACATAAATTTTTAATTTAATTGACATGAAGATATTCATAATATCTTCTTTATTGTCTTATAATCTTTACACTCTATAGAATCTGAAGTGATAATTTCTTTTTCATTTATGATATTGATAATATGTGTCTCTCTCTCATTTTATTCATCTTGCTGATCACTGGATTTATCAATTTTGTTAGTCTTTCAAAGAACCAACTTTTGTCTACTTATTTTTGTCTATTTTATTTTGTTTTGTATTTCACTAATTTCTTAGAATTTTTTTTTTTTTAATTTTCTTTTTTTGGGGGGTTTCATTTACTTCCTAAAAAACTTTTGAGATAAATACATAGATTATTGTATTTTAGATTTTCTTCTTTTCTAAGGTTATAAATTTTCTTCTAAGCATAAAATATCTGTATAATGAACTTTAATGTCATTTTTATTATTGTATTGTTCAAAATATTTTAAAATTTCTGTTGTAGTTTCTTCTTTGATTTATGGGTTTTTAAAGAAGTGTGTTTCTTCATTTCTGCACATTTGAGTATTTCCTAATTTTATTCATGGTTTTTTTTTTTTTTTGAGCTTAATCTGCTATAACTAGAAAACATATTTTGAAAGATTTAAATTCTTTGAAATGTTTTGAAAGTTACTTTATGGCCCAGTATGGTGGAGTTTTGTAAATTATTCATTGCCTCACAAGAAGAATGTTTATTCTGTTATTGTATGCAGTGTTCAATTTTGTTGAGGTAAGATAGAAGTTTATCATGTTGATCAGATGTTGATATCCTTAACAATTTTTGCTTTTTCTATCAGTTTTTGAGAAAGGTGTGTTGAAGTCTTCCATTATGATTGTGAATTTGATTATTTCTCTTTCTAAGTTTTGCCATTGAAAGTTCCCAACTCATAGGAAAAGGATCACCTAGATGTAAAAAATCACTTCAAGTTTTATGCGGTTTTTAATTCTCCTAATTTTTCCCCAACATGTTATCATAAAAATTTTCAAATATGCAGAAAAGTTGAAAGATTTGTACAGTAAATACCCATATACCCATCACCAGAATTCTATGGTTTACATTTTGTTGCATGTCTTTCCTTTATCCTATATTAATCCATTTCTTTGGGGCTGCATTTCAAAGTTAGTTGTGGAGCGTCAGTTCACTTTACCCTAAACACTTCAACATGTGTATCATTAAGTGGTCAACTTGCCTACTTTTCTAAAGTGGGGACCTGAGGCTTAATTCAGGCATGAGGACAGCTCTTTAAGGGGGAGTGGATCAAGAAGGGAAGAAGACAGTGTCACCAGAAGCTTCACCTGGAAAACCTTTGTTGGTGGTGGTGAGGCCAAGGGTCCTTCTCACCAAGATCCAAGCTGTAGGGATGGGGTCTGTTGAATGTTTTGCACCCAGCAGCTCAGGGATGGTGCTCAGGATGGGTTTGTTGAATGAATGAATGATGTGTCCCCAAGGGTGGAGTTGACTTTGTGACTCTGGAGCCCAAACTGAGGGTAGAAGTTCCTGGAAAGCAGCTTGGGGTCATTAAGAGAAAACATTTGACTTTCCTTCTTTCTCTTTTTTGAAATACAAAATTATCTTTTTTTTTTTTTTTTTTTTTTTGCCTACAGCCCCCAGTGTTCCTAGGTGGTCTCCCATCCAAGTACTAACCAGGCGCTACCCTGCTTAGCTTCTGAGATCAGACGGGATTGTGTGTGTTCAGGGTGGCATGGCCATAGACCCAAATTATCTTTTCTTTTTCTTTCACATTTATTTTTGGGTGGATTATTAGCACATACAGAAAATTCAAGGGGCCCGAATGCAATACAGTGAAATATCTCTCTCTTCCCTCTCTCCTCTAGACACCCAGGTTTCTCTCCTAGAAGTAGTCAGTTTCTGGTTTCTTAGTGTTCTCTCAAGCAGTCTTTGTGCACATGTAATAATGATGCTGCTGCTGATGATGACGCTGTATTACTACTACTAACACTCACTGAGAGCTTATTGTATATGAGCTTGTATTCCAAATATTTTACATGTGTTATCTCATTTGATCTTCATAACAACCCTATGAGGCAGGTGCTGTTATTATCTCCATTTAGAGATGTGGGAAACTGATACCCAGAGAGGTGAGGTGGCTCAGGCGAGCTTACAAACCTACTGACCTAGGCAGTCAGTCAGGTGTGAGACCAGCCAGTCTGGCTGCTCTTGACCTCTTGCTCTACTCCTTCATCAAGGTCCCTCCAGTGACCTGGTAGTAATGCACGTAACAGTGCACCAACTTGACTGTATGGCAGTGAGCTTTTCGTCCCTGGAGGACATTCGACCAAATGACCCCCAAAGGCTTGTACGCAAATAGCTTTGTTCATTTTCCCCAGCTTTGGTTTATGCTGCTCTCTTGTCTGTGGGATATGTTAGTCTTCTCCGCTGTCTATAGGGGTCTCAGGTCCTTATCCTGTTCCCTTGAGCCCCCCACCCCGCCAAAGTTGCCTTTTAGCATCTTATAAGGAAGGATGAGGTCTGACCTCCCCTTCCGGTTTGCAGGATGCAGTGGTGAGGCATGGACTGGGCAGTGGTGCTGCTCAGCCACAGAGCAAAACTGTGTCCTTCATGCTCCTTTCCTGGTCCCTACCTGACCCATATTGAACCTGACTTTGACCCATTTATCCCCACCCCAGGCCTGGCCTGAGGAGAACCTGTATCCCTAGAAAGGTGGGTGGGTGAGGGGCCTTCTGGAAAAGAGCTGAGTAAAATTCTTCACTGGGAACAAATCTCATTTTCAAGAAAGTCTTGACAAAATGAGGCATTAAATTACAATTTTTCAGAGAGCATCGTAATTCTATTGCAGACAGCCCTTCATCATGGAATCTGAAAGCTGGGAAAATACAAAACTCATTAGATTAAAATAAACCACCTACTGCTCCAGAGAAAAGCTTATTTATCAATATCAATTTACTTATGATTACTTTGACCTGCAATTTGTTATTTTTAAGAATTATGATTTGTGTATTGCTCATACAGATATGAAATATTTTTTCTTAAATTGAGTATTTTTAAAAAGATATCTTTGTCCTTAGTAAAGGTTAGAAAGTAGTTATTGGGGAGGTGAGAGAGGGGTGGGTCAGAAAGTAAAAGCAACTGGATGGGAGATAGTGAGGAAGTATGTGTGTGAGGGGCTGAATTGAAGTCGATGCGGTCAGAGTGAACCTGAAGTCCCGTGAAGCTTTTGAGTCTTTAAAAGAGGCTTTTGATTCATTAAGAGGAAGAACATCCTAATTAACCAAGGTGTCCAGAAGGTGGACTGCGTCCTGTGTAGGTAGTGAGCTTTCCATTACTGGAAGTATACAAGTTCAGTGTGACAGTCTAAGGGGAGGGATGCTGTAGAGTACAGCAGTCTGATGAGAGACCAACTATTGTCCTCTCCAGTTCTAGTATTCACTGCTTCTCTGAATCGCACACACTGCGTCTGGAAGGGAGGACAGTGTGGGCAGCCTTGCGGTATGTAAAAGGTAGAGCAGTCATAGGGTATCCGTCTTGAATTTATTGGCTCTGGTGCTCCTGGCTCCAGGCCAGCCCTTGCTGTGTGATGCTACAGAAAGAGCTTGGGTCCTGGAGGCAGCACCTGCTGGATTTGAATCCTGCCACCATCACTTTCTGTTGTGAGACCCCAGTCAAGGTGTAGACTCTCCTGAGCCCCAGTTTCTTCATCCGCAGAATGGGTCAATAAGGCCCCTTGCATGCAGTGGTGAGGGTTTATCAAGTTATGTATAGAAAGTCTAGCACATAGTAGGTACACTCGACACATGTTCAACACTCTTCCTGCCTCCCTCCGGAGCCTCAGTTTCCCTCTCTGCAAAGTAGACCACCTGCTGAGGATCTCTAGGTTACTTCTTGCTCTAGATTTCTGCCCCAGGTTTTCAGTACCCCTTGTGTGAGGAGGGAAGGTAGTTGGGGGGAGGAGCTTGTCCCCTGGGGTCTCAAAGCTTCCTCAGGCTCATCCAGCAGCTCCTGGCACCTCCCTCTTGGCCACCTGCACTAATGCGAGTGGTTTTCCTGGTCAAAGGGCCTGCTGCAAGTCCTCCACGTGCTTGTTCTGCCTTTGGAAACCGGATCCCCATTTCATAGATAGGGAAGTAGAGGCCCAGAGAGGAGAATGGTGTGCTCCGCATACCTGACAGCTTTGTGTCCCCTACTCTTGACTTATTTCCTGGGCGGCTCCATGTGGGGTGGGGCGCAGAGGGGAGAGCCTTCAGAATTCTTGGGAGTTGGCATTGGGGCACCCTCTCTGTAGACTCTCTTTGGGAGAACCAGTTGTGCTCTGATTTCCCTCTCTTTTTCCATCCCTTTTATTTATTCTTTTATATTTTCTACATCTAATATTGAACACCTCCTATGCTATGACAACACCTGTGTTAGGCTCCAGAGCAACCAAGGTGAGTAAGGCAGGGCCCTGATTCAGAGTCCAGTGAAGGAGAAAGGCATATTTACACACAGCACGCAGAGTGCTCGAACAGGCGAGTCTGTCAGGGACACAGTGGGTGGAGAAAGTCATGCAGAAGCCTAGATGGTGAAATTAGAGATTTCCCATGGGAGGGGATGGCCAAGCAACCTATAGAAGGAGGAGGAGGAACTTGCTGCTGATTTCGTGCCCCACCTTTGTAGACCTGAGTTCAGTGACAACCAAATGGTTAACAGTGCTTTGCAGCTGGGGCCAAGTTTGAAACCACTCTGTGCCCCAGGCTGCAGGCAAGCGTGAATCCTTTGTCTCCAGAGGAGGAAGGTGGATAGGAAGGCCCTCCTTGGGGGTGGCCAGTGAGGAGCACATCTGGGCAGAGGTTAGCAATGGACAGACAGAGGTGCAGGCAGCCAGAAGGCAGCTCCAGGAGGGTGATCTGGCCTCTGTGGGTGGGTCTGTTTGCTGGGGAGAGGGCTGAGAGAGGCAGGAAGGGCTGTTCAGTTAGTTGTACCGAGGTCCAATCACTTCAGTGTTTGGGAGTCATGCCTTTTATTCGCTCTAAGATTCAGTTTCACCATCTGGAAAATGGGACGACATTCCCTCCTCGAAGGCTCTGTAAGAGCCAAATGACCTGAAAGGCCGGACGCCACTAAGCTGGGCAAGACAGGGTGGATGGTGCTTTCTGTTCTGCACTGAGACCACCAGGAGCAGTGTGGTTTGGGGTCCCCCGCCCCACCCCAACCCTGCCTGCTCTCCCAGAGCTTGCAGTCTAGGTGTGGGAGTGGGACATGTGGAGAGTGGGGACTGTGACAGCCGTGACAACAGCGACATGCTGTGCACATGTAACAGGACATAGCTGTCGCTTCTAGTGTTGTTTGTGTTTTGAGAATTGGGCAGAACAGACAGGGACTGAGAGTGGGCGGGGCAAGAGGACACGTGACTCAATTAGATGTTTACCATGTGCTAGGTGGGACTTGTAGGCACTTTCCTTTAGTCCTCATAACACTCCCTGTCAAGCAGGTGCTATTCTTTGTTTGTACAAATGGGAAACTGAGACTGAGCTGGGCTCTGAATGCACTCCAACCTCCAGATGGTTCCCGTCTGGAATTGTCCCTTTCTCCCAGCCCCATGGTAAGAGAGCCTGTGGGAACCATGAGCTCTTAGTCAAGGGTCCAAAGCTCCTTCCACACCTAGACCCCTTTGGGTACCTGTTTCTCCTTCAGGGACTGTGATATTAAGAAACATAAAAACAATCAAACAGCATCTCACACAATTATGTGGGAGGAAGCTGCTGTCTCAGGCAATCTGGAAAATGTTTCTCTCTTCACTTACAAGGAAAGCTATCAGCTTACGGTTAGTATGCACCTTGGCCTCCTTTCTTCTCATTTCCTGGGGTGGGGTCACAGCATCCCCACGGGGATCCTTTTCCTCCATTTGACCTAGGTCTTCCCTGCTGGATGGTGGGACTCAGGACTGGGCTTTCCCTGTACCACAGCCTCAGGCTGTTCAAGCTAGAAGGGCCTTCATCCATCTATTCATTCAATAATTTAGTCATTGACTGTTGACTGTGTATCTACTATGTGCAGACTCTGGGCTGGCTGGGGAGGGGCTCTCTTTATAGTTGTGAAACTGGCATATGAGCTAGAGCTCACACTGTCCTGTGTCAAGTATTTTAAAGCAGCAAGGGTCATCTATTAGGGATCAGACAGAGGATGGAGAGACTGTTTCTGCCTGGGAGGCTAGGAGAGGCTCACAGAGGGCTCCTTAGGGAAGGTGACATTTGAGTCTCTTCCTGACAGGTGAGCTCCATATGGCCAGGTGGGGGGCGGGGGGAGAGCCTCTGGCCATAAGGCCCTCCCCAGGTAAAGACAAGAGCTGTGATGTCCTAAGTGGCATTTTGCAGACAAGGGCACAGACCTGGAGAGACCTGATGCCTTCATAATTGTGCTGGGGCTGAGAACTCACATTTGTACCCGAGGACAAGGAGGAGAGGCTGAATGCTGAAGGGGTGTCCGTGAGAGCCTGGCATATGCCATGGAAGGTGTCCTGGAAGGGGTGAGGGTGGAAGACAAGGGACCAGTGTGGCTGAGAGAGAGTGAGAGAGAGAGGGAGGGAGGGAGGGAAGTGAGTGAGTGAGGGAGGGAGGCACAAGAGAGAGAGAGGAAGATGAATGAAAGAGAATGAGTGGGCCCCGGGTCATTAAATTTCAGGCATAGAGATGAAGAAACTGGCAGGGACCTTTGCCTAGGAGTGTGACTGGCTGGCCTGAGGCCCCCTCTACCTATCTGCAAGATAGTTCCTGCCCTGGCCTGGGCTTTAGGGTTCCATTGTGGGTGAGACAACAGCAGGAAGTGGGCACGGGCATGCTCTTTCTCTCGTCTTCACTCTTTCAGACCCCTGGGATCCTGTGCCAAAGAGGAGGTCCTCTGTTCAGGCAATAGGCCCAGGCTCTGCTACTGACCCTGACCAGTCTTCAGCATCAAATTGATCTTCTCAGTGCTCAGTTTCCTCATCTATAAAAAGGGCATAACATCTACATTTGCGGTCACGTTTACAGAAAGCCTTTGCAGTTAAAGTCAGCAGAGATGTTCGGGAAGCCGCCTGGAGTTGGGGGTTATGCTTCAGGATGCAGAAGAGAAACTCGGTCTCCATGGGGAATGAAGCCCATGCAGTATTCTCTGGGCAGGTTTTGGGGTGCAGGGAGTGAGAGTGGAGAGGCCAAAGGAGAAGGAGATGGAAACTTGGAACAGATGTGTACCCCTCCTCCATGCGTCTGGTGAGAAAGGAGAAATAAGAGAGTATCTTGACCTTCCTCCCACTCTCAGTCTTGGGGATGCCAGAGAATTAGCCAGTGGAAATTGATCAGATGGCCACTGGGAGTGCCTCAGGTCCCCATAGTTTCCTTTACCACCTGGATGGCCCTGGAGGAAATGGTCTTGACTTGGCTGGGGGTGGGGTGGGGTCAGTGTCCGAGAAGCGGAGAAGAGTAGAGCTGGGAATGTCTGAGAAAATCAAGTCTACCTGACACTTTACAGAGGGGGACCAGGACTTTCTGAAGGCCACTCAGCAAATGAGCATAAGGGAACAGGCTCAGGACTTGGGGTCTTTACGTCGATCCTTAGCTCTTGGGCCAAAGGTCTGAAGATGGAGAAGGCAGCCTCTGTGCACTCAGTTTCCTTATCTTTCCATAAGCTGCCCAGCCCAGCATGGCTCACCACGGGGAAGAGACTGAAACACCTCCCTGCTTGGGTGGAGGGGAGGCAGGGTCCAAGGAGGCCCTGAGCGTCTGCACCATGGCTAAACTTGGCAGGTTACGTAGTGTAATTTTGATAAGCTTCAGTTTCTACACTAGCTTTATTTATTTATAAATGTATTTTTATTTTTAAAAACAGCTTTATTGAGATATAATTCACAATGATAGCATTTACCCATTTAAAGTCTACAATTCAACGGTTATGCATACATAGTTGTCCCTCAGTATCTGAGGAAAATTGGTTCCAGGACCCTCCCCTCCCCAGGATACCAAAATCCTTGGACACTCAAATCTCTCATATAAAATGGCATAGTATTTGTATATAACCCATGCACAACCTCTCATACTTTAAAGCAGCGGTCCCCAACCTTTTTGGCGCCGGGGACCGGTGCTCCTGTGAGAATCTAATGTCTGGTGATCTGAAGTGGAGCTGAGGTGGTGATGCTAGTGCTGGGGAGCGGCTGCAAATACAGGTGAAGCTTTGCTGGCCAGCTGCTCACCTCCTGCTGTGCGGACCGGTTCCTAACAGACCATAGACCGGTACCGGTCCACAGCCCGAGGGTTGGGGTCCCCTGCTTTAAAGCATCTCTAGATTACTTGTAATACAATGTAAATGCTATGTAAACAGTTATTCTGTATTTTTTAGGAAATAATGACAGGAAAAAAGTCTGTACATGTTCAGTAGAGATGCAGCCATCCTAGGCCTGACCACATAGTACATATCAACAACAATGTAACATTTTTTTGACTATTTCTTCTCACTGGTTAGTTGAATCTGCAGGTACGGAACCTGTGGGTGTGGAGAGCCTACTGCATTCACAGAAAAATGTAACCATTGCCATAGTATATTCTGGAACATTTTCATCCTGTCAGAAAGAATCCTCCGTATCCTCTATAACCCCCCGTCCTAAGCAACCCCTAATCTACTTTCTGTCTCTATAGGTTTGCGTATTCTGGACTTTTTATATAAACGGACTGATATAATATATGGTCTTTTCTGACTGGCTTCTTTGACCTTCCATGGTGTTTTTAAGGTTTATCCATGTGGTATTAGTACTTCATTTTTATTTCTGAATAATATACCATTATATGGATACAGAGTAGATCCTTGAAAAATGCCATTTCATTCAGCGTTGTTTCCTTATAACAATGATGAGATGCTGTAGGAACTTAACTCTTTTTTATATCAATTAGACTATGGTAAAATTGGTTTTGTTACATATTTCGTTTGAAGTCACAGAACCTATCGATGATTTTAAGTGAGGAGTTACCGTACAACATTTTGTTTACCCATTTGTCTGTTGGTGGACATTTGGGTTGTTTTCACCTTTGGCTGTTGTGAATAATGCTGCTGTGAATATCACATCAAATTTCTGTGTGGACATATGTCTTAATTTCTCTTAGGTGTATAAACTGAAAGTAGAATTATTGGGTTATATAGTAATGCTGTTTAACCATTTGAGGAACAGCGAGACTATTTTAAAGTGGCTGCATGATTTTACATTCCCATCAGCAATGTAGGAAAGAGGGTTTCATTTCTCCACGTTCTTTCCAACACTATTATTATCTGTCTTTTTGATTATAGCTATACTACTGAGTGCAAAGTGGTATCTCATTGTGGTTTTGATTTGCATCTCCCTGATGACTAATGATGTTAAACATTTTTTTTTATGGGCTTATTGGCCATTTGTACATCTTCCTGGGAAAAAAATGTATATTCATATTCTTTGTCCATTTTTAAAAATAGAGTTGTCTTTTTAGTATTGTGTTGTAAGAGTTCTTTATATATTCTAGATACAAGCCCTTTGTCAGACGTATGATTTGCAAATATTTTCTCCCATTCCGTGGGTTGTCTTTTTACTTTCTTGGTAGAAACCTTTGAAGCACAAAGGTTTTACATTTTGATGACACCCAATTTATCTGTTTTTTCTTTTGTTACTTGTGCTTTTGGTATCATCTAAGAAAGCTTTGCCATCTCCAAGGTCATGAAGATTTAGACCTATTTTCTTCTGAGAGTTTTATAGTTTTAGCTCTTCTATTTAGGTCCTTGATTCATTTTGAGTTAATTTTTATATAGGGAGTAAGGTAGGATCCAACTTCTTTTGCATGTGGCTATCCAATTGTCCCCATACCATTTGTTGAAAAGACTGCTTTTCCCCAGTTGAATGGTTTTGGCACTCTTGTTGAAAATCAATTGACCATAGATATTATAATCTATTATATTGATCTCTATATCCATCTGTATACCGGAACCATCCTGTCGTAATAGCTAATTCGTTTTTAAATGGGATATCTGCTACTTTATTTAAATGCTATTATTAACTCAGTGTAGTTAGCTTAGTAAATACAGAAAAACAGTAAGGATAAAAGAAAATCACCTGTTATCTATCTCTTCAAAGATATAATGAAGATACAAATGTGCTGCTATATGATTTCTGTACAGATATATACATATATTATACATATATAATTTCTAGCTTTTTTTCCAACGTGGGAACACACTATGCATAGTCTTGCAGCTTGCATTTTCTAACAGTTTGTCACGAAGATTTTTCCTCGTCACTAAATGTTCTCTGAGAAATATGATTTTCTGTGGCTGCTCTATGAATGCACCATACTTTACTCATGTAAACCTCTGTCATTGAGTATCGAGTTGCCTCTTTTTACTCATGTAAACAGTGCTGCTACGAACATCTTCAGAACAAATCTTTGTGCTATGATTCTGATGACTTCCTTAGGGAACATTGCTATCAGTGGAGTTGCTAAGTCAAAAGGTGTGAATGTTTTAAGGCTATAGTTTTATTCTGCCGCATGGCTTCCGGAAGGCTGTACCATTTATGCTAGGGGAGATTTTCACAAATAAATTACTACATGGAGTAGTCTTATTCAAAAGCAGGAGGACTGACTGACCTTTTAGGATCTCTTTCTGTTGTCATGTTCTAGTTCTTGCATTAGAGGAGACAGTTGGGGAAAAGCTTGAGAGATGTGCTCAGAAGGTTGTCAGTGGGGAGCCCACCCTGCCAGAACCTCTCTCCTTGGTCAGCACCTGGCTGGGGTTTGAGTTCTCCCCACCCTACTGTGTGGGGAGACAGACAACCAATCAAAAGATGACTGTGTACCCACAAAACGTGTTGAGAACTATAGAAAGCAAAATCAGGGTATAGTGAAGAACAAAATAAGAATGACCAACTGCAGTGATGGGTGGTTAGGGAAGGCCTGCCTGAGGAGGGGAGGATTCAGTTGAGATGAGAAAATAGAGGCCAGTGTGTGGTGCCTGAGGGGACTGCACGTGGGGTGACTGGGCTGATTTTAAGTTGGTGGCTCCATTTTGATTGGCTGGCCCCTGCTGTTCTTTTTAAAAGTTTTTTTTTTTTTTAAGTAGTAACATGAGATGAGTCGTGGCCTTTATTTTATTTTATTTTATATATATTCACTGTAGCAAAACTTCTAAAACATAACATTTGCCATTCAATAATTTCAGCATTTTTGAGATAAAATAGACATAACAAAGGCGCCATTTTAACCATTTTTTAAGTGTAGAGTTCAGTGGCATTTAAGTACATTAACGATGTTGTGTAACGTTTACCACCGCCCATCTCCAGAACGTTTTCATCTTCCCAACTGAAACTCTACACCCATTAAACACTAACTCCCCATTGCCCCTTCTCCAAGCCCCTGGTAGCCACTGTTCTACTTCCTGTTTCTATGAATTTGACTTCTCTTGATACTTCACAAAAATGGAACCATACAGTATTTGTTTTTGTGACTGGCTTTTTCACTTAGTATAATATCTTCAAGGATCATTTGTGTTGCAGCATGGGTCCGAATTTAATTTTTAAGGCTAAAATAATGTTCCATTGTAGGTAAATACCATCTTTTGTTTATCCACTTATACACTGATGGAGAGTTTGGGTGGTTTCCACCTTTTCACTGTTGTGAACGATGCTGCTTTAAACATCGGTGAACAGCTATCTGTTCAAGTCCCTGTTTTCAGTTATTTTGCACATATAGCAGAAGTGGAGTTGCTGGATCATATGGTAACCCTATGCCTACTTTTCTGAGGCATCACCTCACCGTTTTCCGTAGTGGTTTTACCATTGTCCCACCAACAATGCACAGGTGTTCCAATTTTTCCATATCCTTGTCAACACTTGTTTTATGTTTTTTTTTTTAAATAATAACAACCCTAATGAGTGTGAAGTAGTATCTCATTGTGATTTTGATTGTCATTTCTCTAGAAACTAATAATGTTGATCATTGTTTTATGTGCTTATTGGCCATTTGTGTATCTTCTTTGGGGAAATGTCTAATCAAATCCTTTGCCCATTTCTGAATCAGAGTTTTTCGTGTGTGTCTTTCTTTCCTTTTCCTCTTTCTTTCTTTCTTTCTTTCTTTCTTTCTTTCTTCTTTCTTTCTTTCTTCTCTCTTTCTTGCTTGCTTGCTTGCTTGCTTTCTTGCTTTCTTGCTTTCTATTGAGTTTTAGGAGTTCTTCATATACTTTACATATTAATCCCTTATCAGATACATGATTTGCATGTTGATAAGATCCTTTGTTGATAAGATCCTTTGATGCACAAAGTTTTTCACTTTAATGAAGCATGACTTATCTTTTTTTTATTGCCTGTGCTTTTGGTGTTATATCCAGGAAATTGTCACAAAATCCAATGTTATGTTTTCCCTCTATGTTTTCTTATATGGTTATATATATTTTCTAATGATGATATCAGTCAGTTACTGCCTCAATAAAGCTGCATAACAAACCACTGCAATAATCATTTATTCTCACTCATGTGTCTGTTGGTCACCCTGGGGGTTAGCAAATCTAGGCTGGGATGACTGTCTTTATTCTGAGACGTGTGTGTTCGGTCTACTCACTCTGCCTGGGGCATGTCCTCAGGTTGAAAGGCAGTAGCTCAAGAGGCAAGCCCTCAGCAAAGGGGCCACTCTTCTGCTAGTGTGGAGGTTGGCCTCAGCATCCATTGGTCAAAGCAAGTCATATGGCCAAGCCCAGTATAAAGAGTTGGACAGCACACTCTGCCCACCAGGAGACGCCAGTCTGGATGTAGATGTGTAATCCTATGCAGAGTGAAGGGCTGAGATCAATAATTTGATCAATCACAGTGATGGCCAAGAGGTGGGAAGGAACTTGGCAGATTGGAGGCTGAGAGGGGATAGTGTGCCTAAAATATGGTAATCAAAGGGGTAAATAGAAAAGTGCTACTTACTGGGTGCATGAAAGATATTAACTGAATGAATCAAAATAGTGTATAAATGGAGGTGATTTTACCAAAATGGGAAAGGCAAGGACTGGAACCTATTTGGAAAAGAAACTGGATCACTTCTGGATTTGTTAAATGTTAGAGACACATCCAAGAGGAGATGATAAATGGGCAAACGGCTCTAAGGGATGAAGTAGACTTTGCTTGCAAGGAGCTGAGAGTCTTCTAGGAAAAGGAGGACGTGCGCGTGTCTAACTCATCTACGCAGCTGGGATAGCTGCCTCCAAAAATCTAAGGAGGTAGATGGGAACTGAGGACCCCAGTTCTGGCAGGGATCCAGGATGGCTTCGTGGAGGAAGTGGCGTTAGAGCTATGCCTTGAAGGTGGGTTGGACATGCAAGACGGAGCCAGGTGGTGCTCCAGATGGTGAGAACACGCTGGCCAAAACACAGAGGGAGAACACAGAATGTGGTGACTGGCAGTGACCCCGGGGAGGGAGAGGGTGCAGATTTCAGCAATGTGCCAGAGCTAGGCAAAGTTCTACTGGTTATGACCCTGCTGGTGAGTCAGGGGGGTAGGAGGAAGCTGACCTTGATCAGCTTCATTTTTCTTCCATGCCCTAATAGGGCTGGGGGTTGAGGATTAGGAGCCTTAGCTGCCTTTTCTGGAACTTGAAAAAAGAGTAAATGTCCAATGCTGGCGAAATTATGGGGAAACTAGCTCTTTTTTGATTGTTGAGGAGAGTACAACCTGGTGCACCCTCTTCAGAGTTTGTCAGCAGCTCTAAAAATATGAAAACTTTTTCTTTCTAGATGTATTCATATACGTGTGTAGACATAAGAACAAAAGATATTCATTGTGGCTTCATTTGTCAAAGCCAAAGGTTAAAAACAACCTACATGTCCATCAGCAAAGGACTGATTAAATTATGTTCCCCTCATATAGTAAAATACTCTGCAGCTGCTAAAAAGAGTGAGTCTGTGCTTTATGTACTAGAACAGAATGCTCTTCAGGATATATTGTCATGTGAAAAGGCCAGGGCTAGGATTAAATGAATACTATTTGGATTTTTTTTTTTAAGAGAGGGAGAGACATACGCTATATCCTTATATGCACATGTAATACTTTGGGAATAGTATCTTGAGGGTTGCCTCCGGGAAGGAGGGTGGGGCTGGGAGAGAAGAGAGACTCACTTCCTGCTGCACACCCTTTTGCATAGTTATTTGCCGTGCCCATGTATTACTTTCAAAAAGAATAGATTGAAATAAAATATATCTCCTGATGATTTAAAAAAATTCCAGGTGCAGAGAACTTGGAGACAGCAGGCCTCGTGTGGAGGATGCTAGACCACTGTGGCACCCCATCCTGGGGGGTCTCAAGCTGTGCTCCTCCTAGCCCTGCTTGGCTTACCTGCCCACCCCTGGGTATCACTCAATAGGAACTACAGGGAGGGATCCGGGGGAGGTTATAAAAACAGAATGGCCACAAGGTGGTCCTTCTCCTCCGTCCAGGTAGGGTCCTTAGTGACCTTCCACCACAGCTGCCCGAAGGGTGACCATTGGTGGCTGACATAGATTGTCCATTAGGGGCCTTAATGGTGTCGTCTGCAGGTGCCTCCTTGTATGCACGAACCTCTCTGTGTGTAGTGGTGGTGAATAATCCCTAAATTGTATTTGATTTCTGCAGTGTATTTTTGTATTTCTATTCAAAGTTGAGTGCATCTGATTTTATGGGAATTTATAATAGTTCAAACTAAATTGTGGCACCCTGCTGTGAAAATCTCCTACTCCTGAGAAACCGAAATGCTGCTCGGATGTCCCCTCCTGCCCTTTCCCTCCCCCACCCTCTTGCTCTGTTCCTTCCTGTCCTTTTCTTGCTGGGACAAAAGACACTGCCTCTTACCAGGAGTATACCCCTCTGCCCCTGTCCCTCCTAGTTGGGCTGCAGGGAGAGGTGGGAGATGGTGACCATGAGGAGTTGGACCCAGAATGGTCTGTCTTCCCAGAAGAGGGGAAGGTGCTTTGCTCTGGAAGCAACAGGAATATACTTTCCAGACTGTCCAGGAAACCAGTCTGCAATGGGCTTCATGTTGGGTTTGGTCCAGGAGCATTTGGTCAAATCCCTACAGATCAAGAGAAGCTTTGCAAGGGACCTGGCCTCCTCCAGCCTGGGAAAAGAGTAGGGACCGGAAGGAGGGGCCCTTCAAGGTAGGGCTGGGGGACCTAGCTGAGCAGTGGGCATCTGTGGGCACATTTCCTGCAGGGGCTCACAGAGCCCAGTTTGTGTGTATGACCATTTGGGCACACGCTGTTCTTTTAAACTGTTAGTCCTCACCCAGGAAAGGAGAGTCCTCGGTACAGGGCTGAGCATCAGACCTGAACCTGTCTCCAAGGCCTTAGTTCTAGCCCATCATTCTGTTCGTGGATCCCCATAGGTAGAGCATGGGGAAGTCCTCCTGATAATGGCACAGTCGGACCTTCCTGCTCCCAGTAGTGGGGAGGAAGCATGGCTGGCTGACAGGACAGAAAGGCAAGGCCTCCAAGCTGGGACCCCTGCTTGGGATGGAGGGAGCTCCCTGACCCTAAAGGTCTGAATTGCAGCAGAGGGGTACGTGGTTAGCCAGAAGGCCATTGAAAACCCTCTCAGTTCCTCTGGTTTTTAGATCTGAGACTGGGCTTCAGGGAGTCTCAGCAGAATATACGCAAGAACTTTCTAGCCAAAGTGTCTGTCTGTTCACAGGCTGCTGGCAGTGTTGTGGTAGGATGGGTATAAGCTGGGCCTCTGATTGTAAAAACAGGGTGTTTATTATAGAAAATGTAGAAAATGCAGAAAGTATGTAGAAGATAAAATCAGCCATAACCACACCACTCAGATAAAAATTACTGTTTCACATAATAGTCCTGGATGTGTACCCCACCCCACCCCCGATTCACACACATGCATATCTGTATACGAGCCTCTGCTTGCTTCCTGTAGATTTCCACAAGTGAACTGGTCCCCTGTTGGGTGTCTGGTATGCTCCAATGTCAGAAATAATGCATCAGTCAATACTTCTGTGGCTTAGTGTCTGTGCACAGATGTGATGATTTCCACAGCTAACGTCCTGGAAGTGGAATCGATGGGCCACAAAGGTGTACACATTTTCAGACTCTTCTTATGAATTTCAAATATTGATTGATTCTCAGCTAAGTTACATCAACTTCAGTGTGTGGGAACCTTGGGAATCTTGTCCCTCTTGTGGCTTTAAGTACCTCCTATGTGCTGATGACTCCCACATTTACAGCCCCACCTCAGGCCTGAACTCTAGTTGAGGGTACGTGGTTGTCAATAGCCATGACCAAGTTGCCAGGTTCCAAACAACTTCTGATCTTGCCCCTCAGGCTCCTGTCCTGGTTAATGGTAATTCCATTCTTTCAGGTGCTTGGGCCAAAATCTTCAGGCTTGATTCTTTCTAGCAGCCACATTCTCTTCAACAGGAAACTCTCAGCTCTACCTTGAAATGTGCCCAGATCTGCCAGATCCCATGTCCCCAACTACAGCTCCCGGCCATCCCCAACCTTTATCACTGCCATAGCTTCCACACCTGCCTACCTACTTTGTCCTTGCTCCCTACAGTGAGTACTCAACACAGCAACCAGGGAGCCTCTTTAAAACTTGACTCATTCATGTCATTCTTGGCTGTCTGGAGACCTTGACTCCCCATTTACTTACATCAGTGGTTTACAGGTGGCCATCATGGGCCTGTTGTCTCTCTGGCCTCATCTCCTGCAACTCATCTCACCGTTCCAACCATACTGGCCTTCTTACTATTCCTCAAGCAAGCTAGCGCACTCTTGCCTCAGGGCATTCGCACAGGCTGTTCCTGCTGCTTGGAAGGTGTTTCTCTCAGATATCCACATGGCTCACTCTCCTGCTTCTACAAGTGTCTGTTCATATGTCACCTGCAGTGATACTCAGACCACCCTTGCCCTACTCCTTTCCTCTTTCCTTAGCACTTATCATCTTGAACACTGTAGAACTTGCTCACCTACACTGTCTGTGTTGGTTTTTCCCGGGAGTATCAGCTCCTCCACAGCAGGGTTCTTTTCTGTACTCTGGTGTCTGGCACAATACCTGGCACACAACAGGTAATGTCAGGGTAGATGTGTGCTGTGCAGCCAGATCTGGCTCAGAAGCCTCCCCTGCAGCTCGCCAGTTCTCTGGGGTGTAAGTGGAGGCTTTGATTTGAATTTGAATTTTGATTTTTTGTGGAGTGACTCCCTGCTTGCTGTAAATATGCTACCCCACCCGAGCCGCCTCTGTCAGTCTGCAGCCCAAGGCTGCCTGAGCAGCAGGTCTTTATGGGTTGATGACAGGAGAAGATGGAGGCCAATATGGGTGATGTTACTGCCCTGAATTTGGGAAATTTTGTAGTTTGTTCCCACCAGGGACAAAGGTGTTAACTTCTCAGGGATGGTGCTAGAGAGAGGCGTGAAGGGCGAGGAGGTAGGGGACTTGGTCACCTCTGGTATTGCATGCATTGTCTTCTTGGTACTGGTACAGAGCCAGTGTCTATGAGATGCCAATAGCTTGGAATGGCAGACTAAACAGGAGCCCACCTGCCGTCCCAAGCCTCATGCCTTCTTGGCACATGCGGCTTGGCTTCCCTTCTGGCACACTGTGGTTCTGAGGCACTTTGTAATCCTCACCCAGGTTTGCCCATTGGCCTCGGAGTAGAGGCAGGGTCCTGCCAAGGGCCTCCTTGGCCTAGGCCTTGCCTTGGGGCAGATCTGAGTTCAGCAAGGGTTAGGACTAAGACTGGGAGACTGATCTTTGACAGCCTTCAGAATAGCGTTCAAATCCAGACTTGACCACTTATTACTATCTGTGTGACCTTAAACAAATTATTTAACCTCTCTGAGCCCTAACATGCAGAGCACACTGTATATCACAGTGGTGGTATATAATATGTGCTCAGTAAATGTTAGTATTGTGATTCCTTGAAATTTGTACATCTCATATCTCACCCCCTCAGGAAGGCTCTGCACCTCTCTTCTGATGGCCCTGGACAGTGACAGTCTATATCACTTATTTGGTGCCTAGCACACAATTCCAGCCATTCTCATGACCCTGTATCCTCCCACAGTGTCTGGTACAGGGCCTGGCATGCAGAAGGATATTAAGAATTGGCAGCCTGAGGGCTTTTGAGTCTGGCTCTATCTTGTTGACCATGGGTATGTTTGAGATATTTCTAGAAGGCTTCCTTCAAGAATGGCTCTAAGTTAGGCCCCTGAAAGATTTGGGGGCAGCTGGCTATGACCCTGCTCATACCTCTGGGGCAGGCATCTGCCACTAGTCCCAGGCCCAGATAGGAAACTCAGCACTGAAGTATCCTTTATCTGTGTTTCCTGGTCCAGTGGGGACATATAGGATTGGTGGGAGATCAGGCCCCAACCTGAGGGTGGTGCAGCCTCACATAATGAAGGAGCCCATGTAGGTCTGCTGGGCAGGAAGTGGGGAAGGCCAGGAGGCTGGGGGACCAGATGTTGCACAGGGCAGAGCAAGGCCAGGCTCTCCTGCGGGACCCATGTCACCAGTGCCAAGGGGATGCCAGCAGCCACAGGCGGATCTATCACAATGCTGGCTGGAGGTGGGGCCCAGATTCTTCTTGCCATTGTCATTAGCCTCTGCTCTTTCTGGGGCTTGCTTCCTTCCCCATAGCCAAAGGAGCCAGATGAAGAACAAGATCTGGGATCTCAAGAAAACCCAGCATCAGGATGGACCCATGTGACCTGACTATTTTGCTTCAGCCTTTAAAGCCTGTGCCACCTTGTCCCAAGGTGAAGATGCAGTCAGGATGGACTAAAGGTTGTCTCTGCTTCTGGATGTTCTAGAGGGGGCCCTGCAAAGTTAGGACTGTTTGGCTGTCCTTGATGACAGATAGGGGGCACCGAAGCAGTGTGATCATCTATAGGAAGAGAAGACGAACAGACATTTAAAGAGAAAGGTTAGAGGCCTAGTGTGCCTCTTAGTATCAGAGCCTGCACCAACATTGTGGAAAAAGAGATGTGTGTTGTATGCATGTGCTTACTTCATCCTGTGTGAATTGTGTTGAGTATGAGTATTATGTTCCTTGAAGGACGGGCTGTGCCTTTCCCTTTTATAGATTAGTAAACAGGGTGGCTGGGGTGGGGGAGACAGCAGAATAATGTGATGGAAATAGTGTGGGACTAAGTTCTAATCCTAGAGTGACCTCTCTGAGCCTTGATTCCCTCATATGTAAAGTGGACACAATAATACCTACGTCATGGAGGGATTTTGGAGGATTGAATATAAATAATACCTGTGACAACCCCTGGCCTGTGGGAATTTTCTAATAAGTGTTTCCTTTTCCTTCCTTCCTTCCTTCTACTGCAAACTCCCTGTAATACCTAGTAGAACAGTGTGCACTCCCCAGCTATTTGTGGATGATGTTCTTAGCAGATGTTCAATTCTCATAACATCTGGTTTAGAAAGGCAGAGGGCTGAGATTTTTTAAAAAAGATACTCAATCACTATGAGATGTCAGATTGTCACTTAATTGCTCTATGCCTCAGTTTCTCCACTTGTAAATCAGTGATAATGCTAGCGATGCTGGCTAGGTTCTCTGTAGGATATGGTAGGATAACATAAGGTAACAGATGGAAAGTGGTTTGCACACTTAGAAAAAGGCATCGCACTGAGCCTCACTAGTAGTTAGGAGAATGCAAATTAAAGCCACAATGCTGTACCATTTTTCATGCGTCAGATTGGCAGCCATTTAAAGAGGGATCACTTCCAGGCGGGCACAGAAGCCCTCTCATATTCTGCTGGAGGGAGTAAGAACTATCTGCACCTTTCCAGATGGTGATATGGCAGTGTCAATTAGAGGTTTACATACGTGCTCTTTGTTATATTTAACTGACCCAGTAATCCCACTGTTGGAGAACCAAGTTCAAGAGCCATCAAAGTTCCAACACAATTATATGCGGAGAGATGTGCATTGTGGTGTTGCCTGTGGTGGCAGGAACCTGAAAACACCCAAATGCCCAATAGCAGGGGATATTTGTCTCTAATATGCTATATCCATACTATGAACTATTATTTAGCTCTTAAAAAGAAGGAGGTAGCTATAACAGTGTTGATGTGGAGGGTTTTCTGTGAAATATTACGACATGGGAAAAGCAAGTTGCTGTCGTGCAGAGGGTCGCTCCGCTATTCTAAAGCTACTCAGCAGCCATATGGCCCCATGCGTGTGTGTAATGTGAATGTGCTTGCCTGGTGCAGGGAAAGGCCTGGTAGGAAGCATGCTAGGCCCCACCTGCTGCTCTGGCCATCAGACTGGTCACATTTGGCTCACAAAAACTGAATTATTTGCCAACATTTAAAAATTGAATTTACATAAAAAGCCAAACTCCAGCTTTTCATTGAGAAAAATCAGAAGCTCTAGTCACACTGGGCCCCGTTCGTTCTCGGTCGAAACGCATCAGCAGCTGCCACTTTTAGACAGCATGTGGCCTCCGAATGGCCACCATCCCCACCTACTTGCTGTCTTCCTCATTTACAGCCCCTGCTCAGCCCTTGCAGACATTGCGGTTTGCACCCTGGGATAGGCTGTTGTCGTCTGGGAATTGAAGATGAGTAGAAATCAAAGAGATGATGGGAACATTCGTCTTTACCTAAATACATCTTAGACTCTTTTATTCTTCAAATGACTGTTTCATACCTAGTAATTAGGACATTTTAAGTACAATATTAGAAGGAAAACAGAAGGGTGCCATGGGCCGTTGCGCATTGCGTGGGGCAGGAGCCCCTGATGGGGTCACTGCATTGTCCACTCGAGGCACAGGGCTGAGAAAGAGAGACTGCTCCAGGTATGGAGTAAGGAATCTGAGCTCCTAGCCTTTTCTGAATCTCTCATCCCTACATCTTTCAGAGATGCAGAAGAATCTCCAAAACATCATTTTCTAGTTCCCTTTACTTCTCCATGTCTTTCCTGATCACTTATTGATGAGGTGTCAGCTTGAATCCAGATACTGAACCCCCTATACACACTAGTTTGGTTTCTCCAAGCAGATTGTTCAGTGGCTCTCAGCCTCCAGACCCTACCTGTGAACCAGGGAGGATAATACCACCCAGGCAAGGTATGCAGTAGTGCTCACTGCAGGATGCTTTTCAGGCCCTTGCTAGATCCTGTAGGGATATGGAGGTGAGTGGGCCGTGCAACTGCACTAATAGGGCTGACAGTTCAGTGAGAGGCATGGAGTCCCAGCTAAGGAGCATGGGCCCCTCCTAGTGTCACCTTGTCTCCAGGGAGGCCTGACACTTCAGGGGTAAGAAAGAGCCAGAGGACCATGGCCCTGCTGTAATAGGGCTGGGCACGTGACCTCCAGGATGGGAGTGAGCAGCCCACCCTCCCTACCACCCATAGAGTTGGGATCTTGCCTTGTTAATCCACTGGTAGCTGGGCTCCAGATCTCTCTGGAACTTTGCTATTGCTATGAGCCTCCAAGATTTCAGCTCCAGCTTTTCAGACTTGCTGTGGGCTCCTGAGCAAGTCAGCTCTCCTCTCTGTGCCTTTTTGGATACTATGACTTGCTGCCTCCTTTCATAGCTAATAATGTTTTGGGATAATATGGTGGATGTTTAAAAAACACAACAACAGGATAAAACATCCTTGTCAGGCACTTAGACTAAGGCGGATGGAGTAGTGGTCCTGCCAAGCCCACTCTTAGACCCCTGTCTTCCTGCTCAGTACCCATCTCCTAACCCTGTCCCCAGACTAATCAGGCTCCGTTACTCACAGGTAATGCATCCTGGAGGATGGAGGTAGCAGCCCCTCCCACCACCCACCGAGTTCAGAATATGTCGTAATCCGGTACTTGTGTCTGCTGCTGAGCTTTCCCTGTGGGGCTGAGCAGCCAGCCCCTGCAAAGTTACCCACAGGCTGCTGTGTTATACCAGGACTGGACGATGATAAAATCAATGATATAGAACCTCTCTTATTCCCCATGTCCCTGCCTTTTTCCTTCATTTGAGTTGACTCCCTCTTATCCCTTCTCCCTGAAGCTACAGGGGTGGGGAGGTGCTGGAGGGCCTTAAAGAGCAGGCTTCCCACCAATAAGAGGCTTCATCTCACTCTCTTCTTCTTTATATCCCCAGGAGCCATGAGGTGCCACGTCACCACCAGCTGCCATGTGATCTGGCTTTTTGTGCTGATCTCTGGATGCTGGGGTAAGTTCAATCCTCTTCCCCACAGCCAGCATAGGAGGCCAAGGGCTGGAGGGTGTGTGGGCCAGCTGGCCATTGGGGTTTGTACTCTGGAGCAGGAGTTGGAGTGGGGGGGGGGACTGCCCCAGGACTCTGGAGACCCTGCCTTGCTGTGTAACTGGGTACACACTTTCCTCTCTGGGCTTTGGTTGCTTCTGCAACACTCACAGGGCTGAAAATACCCATCCCCAGGGCCTGGGCCCTGGGAAGGGGTGGGAGGAGCCTTGAGAAATACCTGAGCTCTAAGGGAAGGAGGCATCTGTGGTCATGAACCATTGTTCTTCCCAGATGCAAGACTGGCCAAAGTTCTGTTCGGTTTTGTAGCTGTCTTTTGAGCACCTACTGTGTGTGTCTCCTGTGCCCAACTCTGGGGGTATGGAAGAAATGACTCATTCTTAAGGAGTTGAGAACCTAGCAGGCGAGAAAAACACAGCTAGAATTTACTCTGATACAGGGTAAAGAGAATAGTAATAAAGGATAAACATATCTTCAGAGAAGCCCGTCAGAAGGAAAGATTAATCGGACCTGCAGAGACAGGAGACAACCAGCCAGAAGGGAGACATTTAATCTGGGCTTTGAAGACTGAAAGGCAGTTTTAAGTAGGGAAGTTGGAAGAAGGGAGCCCTGCAGGAGGGAACAGCCTGAGCAAAGGTGTGGCAGTGAGGAGCCTTTCCTCTCTGCAGGAAGGACTAACTCTCCTTCCCCTGGTCCTTGCGGCATCCCAGTCATTGCCAGCTCTAGTGCCCACAGCAGAGACCAGGAAAGGCCTGGGCGTGTGCCTCTCCTGGACAGCAGGAGCAAAATAGCTTTGGTCTGAGCCGAAGGCCAGGACAGCAGGCACAACTGGTACTGGTTCCCTGGGGCCAGGGTGTCCCTGGGGAAGAGCCGTGGGCATGGTGTGCCTGGCGACACAGGCAAACACATTCCTGAGCGGGGCCAGCTTTTTCTCCCACTCCAGGGACCTGGCGAGCCTCTGGAGGAAGTCACAACCTTGTCCTTGTTGGAGTGATGCTAGCATCCTGCTGCCTGGGAGTCCTTGAAGGTCCCCTGGTCTCCATGTTTAGAGGGATCTGCTGGAATGTCCCTGTGATGGAGAGCTTACTCCCATCCAGGGAGCCCAAGATTATGGCATGGTCACAATGACTCTCAGGGGCAGAGCCAGAAGGGCTCTCAGACCCTCTCTCAAATCCTGGCCCGCTTTGCAGAGGAGAAACTGATGCCTGGAGAACTAGATGGCCCAAGGTCATTCACAGCAGGGCCCATCTGGGCCTTGATTCAGGTCTCTGATCCTTCATGGGGCTTTTGTCACTATACATGCTCCCTTCAAGGAGGCCTGAGTGGGGAGCACCGGAGACCAACTCCGACTCTCTGGGTTTGCTGGACAGTGGCAGTCAGGGCACTTTCCTCAGCTTCCTCAGGCACTCTGTGACCTTGGACACTGATGTCCTCCCCCCCATTAAAAAGAAATGTATGTAAAAATAAAACAGGTGCTAAGGTTTGCCTGCCTTCTTCAGTAGAGGTGGCAGTGCCCCTTGAGCTCTCCAGATGCATCCAAAGTGGGCAGAAGGGAGCAGCATAGACCCAGGACGCTTGGTTTCCCACCCCACTTCTCCAAGGAGTTCCCTTGGACAAGATTCTTAGCTTCTCTGTGCTTCAAATTCATTCTCTCTAAAATAGGAAGGACAATAGGACTTTGCTCCTCCTATAGTCAAAATGATCAGATGATTTAATATGTATCTCAAGCACTTGGAATAATGGCTGGCACATATGAGGTGCTAAGTAAGTGTTAGCTCTTTTATTATCAGCTGTATCTTTCTCTGAGTGGAACAAAATGGTGCACAGAAAACAGAGAAGTTAAGTAAGTTGTCTGAGGCCACCCAGCAATCCTGTGGCAAAACTAGTCTGCCTGTAGGCTAGCCTGCTTCGCCTGTATGTTCGAGGGTCCCTCCCTCCTCATTTCAGGCACAGCCCCTCTTCCCGGTCCCCATCTGAGACAGCCAATGTTTTTTTTGGCTGACCTTAGGGTATCATCTCTCCCACTGTGTCCTTTCAACACCTGCCACTGACCCTGAGCCCTTGCCTTGTCTCCCAGACCACACCACACTGCCTCGCCCCACTTTGTTTCCAGCTGACTCACTACCCCTGCTGATTTCCTCTCCCATCCCTTGCAGCCAGAGATGGGCAGGCTTAGGGACAAGTTACCTCTAGTGTCAACCTCCCTTGTCAGCCTATCATCTTCTTCTCTCCGAAACTTCCCACTCTTTTGTTCTTGGCCTCAATACACTCCCTGGCATTTCTCATTCCTCACTTGTGGGCTTGTTCGGAGGGCAAGCGGCAAAGGCCTAAGCTGGCCTGCCTTGCCCCCTCCTTGTCTGGCCTGGCCAGTGGCATCCTGCTGGGTCGTAGAGGCGTCTCCCGGCACCGAGTGTGAGGGTCCCCTCACGTGGGGCTGCCCAGCTTCCCTCCCTGGCATCAGCATGTACATCCACTCACATTCCTGCTCACTGGAGGCTTCAGAGCTCCCGAGGCAGTGATTTTGTCTCCAGAGAATACATCCTACATGCCTTAAAAGTGGTTTTAAAAATACAAGTTACCTAGCACACTCCTTTCTACACCCCCTCCTGTCAGCCCCCTCCCAGTCCCCAGGTGCCACACTCACCGCCCAAGGCCATCCACTGGGCCTCCGAGGGTGGCAGGCCTGTTCCGACAACATCGGTCCTGCTTGGTATGTGGCAGGCGATGCACATCCCCGATGTTCTGCCCAGCTGCCCGTGCAGAGCTCTCAGCAGCTGATTATTGTCAGGTCCTGGAAAATGAAATTTAAAAACGAACGGTGTTGCCGCAGGCGGTTCTTTTCCTGCGTATTTCCCTCCCCCACCATCCCAAGCCTGCCGCTGAATTCTTGGCCCCCTGAGTCTCGGCTCAGCCCGAGGTCCCCAGCAGGGAAAAAGGCATTCCCCTCTGGCTGAGCAGTCAGCACTGTTATTAATACCAATATTAATAATGGCTACCATTTATCAAGTGCTTGCCGTGTACCCAGGCACGACGCTAAGCGCTTTATGTATGTAATCTCATTTAATCCTTAGGACAGGCACCATGTAAGCCCTATTATTATTGCCCTTTTACACATGAGTAAATTGAGGCGTGGGAAAGAGGCACGGGGAGGTAGTTTCCAAACAAAGGTGAGACCCTTGACTGCCAGCCTCTTTTTGAGGCTGTGGTACATGTGAGAGGCTGTGAATTCCTGATAGGAGAGGGTGGGTGGGTATGTGTGGGTGTATACACATAGTTGAGGTGGTCAGGGAGGGCTTCCTGGAAAAGGGGACATCTAAGATGAAACTTGAAGAAGTAATAGGAATTTGGCAAGAGAAGGCAGAAGGACCAGTAGTCCTGCCCAGGAAGTGAGAGCCCAGAAAGTTTAAGAAACCAGAAATGGCATCATCCTCGCTGCCTGACCGGATTAAGGAGAGAAGGAAAAGATGCCACTAGTTCCGCCCAGTTCCCACTAGTAAGCATTTCGGGCAGGAGGGGAAGTGCCCCCTTGACTCCAGCCTTCACACCCTCTAGGAGCTGGCCTCGGTGTTCTTGAGCCTGGCTCAAGATCTGAGGAAGCCCCAGGTCAGCAGAGATGGGGAAGGGAGGGCTGCACCCCTGCCCACATTCAGGGCCCCTGGACAGCCCAGCAGGAGCTGCTTATGGCAAGTGCTGCACAGTGGCAGCCCCATGTGAGAAGAACCAGCTCACCCTGGTTGGCAAGGGTTGAGGGAGAAGTGCCCTCGCCTGCTTACTTCTGGGGTGTTTTCCAACACCAGCAACCAGTCCTCAGAATCTCCGGACACCAACTGGGTGTTCAACGGTTCAATTCTGACACAAACTACTTGAAGTTAGATTCCACAGGTTTAAGGGTTCTGTCCCACAAAACTGACCCTCTTCAGAAGCCAGTTGCAAGTCCCAGGCCACCTGTGCTTCTGACCAGTCGGCTATAAATTGGGGGTTCCCAAAACCCTTCCTCAGTTTCATTTAGCTAGAACGACTCGAAGGACTTAGGGAAACACCATTACTGGTTTAGTATAAAGAATATACCTTAGGAACCCCAGAAGGAAGAGATACATAGAGTGAGGCATGGGGGCGAGGGTGGATGAGGAGCTTTCGTGCCCTCTCCAGGTGCACCACCCCCTCAGCACCTGCATGTGTTCCCCTGTTCTTTCTGGTGACCAGCCCCATCCTGAGCCTTTCTAGAGACCTCACCCTAAGTCACCTCATTGGCTTAAACTCAGGTGTGGTCAAAAGGGACTCCTTATGAATAAGAAAAGATGTTCCTATCACTACAGAAATCCTAAAGGTTTTTGGAACTCTGTACCAGGAGTGGGGACAAACACCAAATATATTTCTTAATATGTCACACTAGAGAAGACCACTAGAAGGGGGCTTGTGGGACAGGTGAAACCAGCCTCAGGGAGTTTTCATGGGGGACTTGTGGTATGGGGGGCTCTTTGTAGGTGTGAAATTTCTCAGCCCATGTGGATATCACCCTGACCCCTTCCTGACCTGGCCCCACTCTGAGGTGTCACAGAGTGGTCTAGGCTTAACCGCCCAGAGTTCTCATATGGCCTGTCACTTACTAGCTGCATGACCCTGGGCAAATTCCTGCTTATCCCCTCTAAGCCTTCGTTTTCCTCAGTAGTAACATTGGGATATGATAGTACCCGCTATAGCGTGAGGATTGATGGAAATGGTATAAGTAAGTGGCTGGTACAGGGGAGGGTTCCATAGATGACTACTACTATTATATTATTATTATTATTATTATTATTATATTACTACTATACTACTACTTACTGAAGGGCTTCTAGGTGCCAAGCCCTTTCCTGGGCACCAGGGTTGTAGTGGTCAACAAAGCAGACAGCCTTATCCTTACTGCGCTCACATTGCAGAAATACAATTCAAGCCACGTGTGTGATTTAAAATTTTCTGGGAGCTGCATTAGAAAAGAATATGAGGTGAAATTTGATTTTAATAATATATTTTACTTAACCCAATATATCCACAATATTATCATTTCAATACATAATCAACATAAAAGATGAATAAGGTATTTTACTCTCACTTTTTGTATAAAGTCTTTGAAACCTGGATACGTATTTTACACTTCAGCGCATCTCAGTGTGGACCAGGCTCAATAGCCCCATGTGGCTGGTGGCTTTGCTGACCACATGACCTGACAGTAGTCTGCCTGTCTGCTGGCATTATTCCCTACCTTCCTCGGAGAGGGTGGCCATGGCACTGTACACATGTTCAGTGCCACTGCAGCTCCAACTCTGTCTTCTTGCAGAATGCATGAAGCTGGCATAAGGGCGGTTGGCTGACACTCTTGTCTTCTGACTTCCAGGCCAGGTGAACCGACTGCCCTTCTTCACCAATCACTTCTTTGACACATACCTGCTGATCAGTGAGGACACGCCTGTGGGTAAGTTGGCCTGAGGGCGGGTGAGCAGGCTGGGAGGCATGGATTTGGGCTCCTTTCTCACAAGTGAAGGGGATCTTAGAGTCTGAGACCGTCTTCCACTTGTTATTGGAACCTCTTCCATGGCATTCCCGATGGATGTTCATATGGCTTTGGCTTGGTCGACTCCGGGGGTGGGCACTCAGTAATTCCCATGGTGCCTCATTTCAGCAGAGGGGGATTCTGTTTCAGAGTTTATCACAGTGATCCGAGTTGCTTGACTTTACTTTTGTGTGAGTTTGGTCCTACGAATTGGTTTATTCCTCTTTCTTGTGAGAATTTGAAGATGGAAGCTGTTATAGAGTTTGTGTTTGTAGCCTTTTGTACTTTCTGTGATTGTGAGTTTTTTTGCATTGAGTATGTCTGTTTTTGTCATTAGAAAAAAATTAACCAGGATCATAAGCATCCTGGTATTCACATCTCACCTCCCAACCTGTTGTCTCATCGCTTAGGTCTGTCTTCGTGAGCGCCCTTCTGAGGGCCTGGCTCCGACACCTGTAGCTGGAGATCTTACATGGCTCCATGGCCTTAGCTCAGCTCTAGGGACCCAGAAGCCTCTCAGGAAATGGGGGTTGCCTTGAAGGAACTGTCTTGCAGCTGTGCTCATGGGAAGGCATTCGTTCCTGTGAGCATGCGTGCAAACAACAGTGCCTGGAGAGGTCGCGCCCGCCTCCATCAACACTCCCTCCTCTGTCCTCATCCTTGTCAGTGTCATTTAGGGAAAGTGCCTGTAATCTGGGGCTTCGTAAACTCCAGTCTGCCTGCTGTATGGGTGTGAGAGCAGGGCTGTGTGCCAGATGCAGCATACATCAGAGGTCCGCGTGCTCCATCTTTCTGGAGCTTCGCTCGTATTTAGAAATGAGTGGGATGGCTTGGAGAGGGGAGGGGTATTAAGATCTTTAACTAACAGATAATTTAAAAGTCTTTTATATAAAACAAAATGTATGTAAGTGGTAGTATAAATGCAAAATTCTTCAAAGAAAAGCTCTGCTTGAAGAGAGGGGAGCTTTAGGCAGGACCCAGACGCTCCCCTGCTTTGTGGGGGCATGCGCTCAGCCCTTGAAGAGGTCTTTCCTGATTTTCTTCCTGGGGGAAGCCTGTTTGCAGGTGGGTACTGGGCACAGTAGGTGTTCTTCGGACTGCAGCGAGCATTGTCCCCATGGCCCAGTAGTGTTTTATAACTAGGGATTGGGTTGAGAAAGGGGCCACTCTTTTGGTGGCTAGCAGCCCCCACAGATCAGCATTGTGAGGCTGGATTTGGGGATTGGGGTTTGGGGAGCTGCATGTTTGAAGGGCCGTCTAGGAAGGAAGAACATTCCCGCCACTCTGGAATGTTCTTCCAGAGACTTAGCTTACCTTTGGGGGTGAGGTGGGGGTAGGTAGAGAGGATTCCTGCAGGTCCCTTGGGGACCTTGATTGTGGGACGTTTGTGGGCTCCTGGATTCATTCATGGCTCTTCACCACACTCAGACTTGGCATGAGGCTGGCACAGAGCCAACCGGGTAGCGCCCGGAAAACGTGTCCAGGTAACTGAATGAATGCTAGCAACGTTTGTCACTATTAGGGGCTCTCCTTTTTTTGATTCATTCATCAGTTTATCAGGCAGATGTGGTGCTTGCTCCAGGCCAGTCCTAGGTGCCATGGACCCAGAGAGGAATTAAACATGCTGAGCGATAAAGAAACTGGTGTCGTGGGTAATAGGGGCTGAGATGAAGGTCTGGTTATGTCCCAGTGGAGTAATCAAATGAGGAGGGGCCATCCCTTTGGGGCAAGCAGAACAGGAGCAGCAGAAGAGGTTTTGAGCATAGTCCTGAAAAGTCCCTTCCCATTCTTTTTTTTTTTTGATTTTTTTTTTAAGTGTGGTAACCCTTGATTGACCTCACAGATTGCAAGGACCTTGTCAGTTTACAATCCCTTATTTTTTTTATTTTTTATGCCTACAGCGCTGTCTTCCTAGGTGGTCTCCCATCCAAGTACTAACCAGGCCTGACCCTGCTTAGCTTCCGAGATCAGACGAAATCGGGCTTGTTCTGGGTAGCATGGCCACAGACTCCCTTCCCATTCTTACACACACTGTTCTCTGTGGATGATTTTCCCAAGTGTCCGTTTTAACCTCATCGTCCTAGAGATCGTTTTATGGTGGAGGGAATACACATGACAGGTGGCCATTGAGGCAGAGGTTGGTAGCCACTAACTGACCAGAGTGGCTGGCTGAGGGAGGGAAGGACCCGGTCAGGTGAGTTGCCGGCCTGTCGCCCCAGCAGTGACATGCATTGCCCTGCTCAGGGCCTGTGTGCAGGGATGATAGGTGGAGTGGGGTAGACATTGCTTGGCCAGTGCCAATAGTGACAAGGCTTAGGCTGGAAGCCCCCCAATGACCCGCCTGCAGGCCCTGCTTCAGCTACCTTTGGCTCTGGCTCTTGATCGTCTTGGAAAATACCGGCACTGATCGCCTCCAGGAGCAAGTCCCAGGACTCAGCCCCGTTAAGGCTGCACTTGGCAGTCATAGCGGGGGCGTCTGCCTGTGCAGTGGGGATTGCTCACTGGCTCTAGAGGGCCGTAGCAGTGAGAGAGGGCTCAGTGAGCTGGAAGAGAGCTCTGCTCATCTCTTTCTGGGCAGGACTGGATCTGAGCTGGCTCAGCACCCTCCTGGCTGCTCACTTCGTTTTGCATCAGGAGGAGGGCAGTGCAGCTCTGGCCTAAAAGTCACGAGCCCGGTTTCTGTTCTTTGCTGTGTGACCTTGCGCACAGCGCTGCTCATCTCTGGGCCTCTACCTTCCTATCTCATCATGAGAGGACATTGAAAAGATGGACCCAATGGACTTTGGCTTGGGCAGCCTGGCTGGCCACAGCTGTCTCTGGGCCCTCAGATGAGATAAGCCTGGAGATCTCCACTGAGTGCTGTCACCTATATGGATGACTGGGCCATCCAGAGGGTGGATGTGGACTCGGGTAGCCATGACAGGGTGCAGGCCTCTGATAAGATATGGCCAAGATGAGAATGAGAGTTGAAACAGCTTTGTCCCGGGGACCGGCCCTCTGTCTGCTGTGTGGAATGGGTGGCCTAGAGACTTCACTTTGAGTCTTGGTTCTCATTAACTCTGTGCTCTCAGTGTTCCAATCTGCAAAATGGGAATGAGGTAGCCCTCTCTCTGGATTGTTGGAATATTTACATATGATATCATTAACTCCAAAGCCTCCATATCTGGAACGTTTTGTTAATTATTGAAAAGAAAGGCTGCGTGTGGCCTAGGGATGGCTGGATAATCTGCTCTGCCAGCCACGGGCTTGCGGGGGCAGGGGAAGGGGGAAGTGGGACAAACGAGTACATGGATGAGCTGGATCCAGTGGGGGTGGTTAATACCAATGGCAAGAGGCATCGTCCAACCCAGTCAGAAAGTGTCAGCTCTTCAGTGGAGGAGATCAGTGCTATGGGCAGACTACACTTCCAGATCTGGGGTTGATTCTCCTTCTGCTTGGATATATACCCAATGATGGGGAGTCATCATCTTACAAGGCAGCTCACTTCTGTGCTGTGGGATAATTCTAGTAATGAAAAATTCTACCAAATATTAATATTAAATCTGTCTCTCTGGCGCTCCTACCCATTAACCACTGGAGCCTTACAGAATAATAATAGTAGAACACACGCTATGATATACAATATATATGTATAGCATATATATTATTATTACAACAGTGCTTTGGAGTCCTCAAGACAGTGTCCTGAGCATTTTAGTTATTTCATTTTGAAGATTTCTTCTACGAGCTGGAGATAGAGTTTGGCTCCAGGCTCCATCATCGGTATGTGATTGTGCTTGGTTAAAGAGTGGGACGTTCATCCACCCCAAATCCTCTGAGCCTTTCCATTTTATTGCTTTTGCTTCAATTCCTGACAGTGGGCCAGTGGCCCTGTGCCCAGGGGTGGAATCTGAGGGCACAGTATGGCCATATGAAACTCTGCAGAGGCTACGTGTTCTGTTACTATCTCTTCACCTCAGGTTCCAATTCCCTCTATGTGATAGTTTGTTTTTGTTTGTTTGTTTGTTTTGTTTTTTGTTTTTTTGAAGCCACATTCCAGCTGGAGAAGACAGCAGCAAAGTGAGGTCACTCAGTAGCTCTGTCTCCCCCCCCCAGCCTGTTAACACTCAGGGCCCCCTCGTGTTGTGCCCCTTGTACCTGTGCATCTTGCTGCAGACATGCACATTGGTTGTTGGCAGCAGAGCCTGGCATAGGCGGGGTGGAACAAGGGCAGGTCAAGGACTCGATGTTTGGTCTGGATGGTTGGCACTGCCCTCAGCTTGGCCCTGGCTGTCAGCAGTGAGTGGCTGCATGGCACCTTTAGGATGAAAGACAGATACTGTAAGGGTGCTGTTTCCAGGTCACCTCCTGAATCCATTCCAAACGCGCCACCAATACCACTCACATCAAGACCCCAATGACCCCTGTGTGGCTAAATTCGACGGTTAGTTCCCTGACCAGTGGCCTTTCAGCAGCTGATCTTTCTCTCCTCCAGGGCATCACCTTCCTGGCTGTTCTTTCTCAGTCTCCTTGGCTGGTTCTTCCACATCTCTGCACCTCTCAGTATTGGAGGGCCCTGGGCTGGGCTCCTGTGTCTCCTGTTCATGTTCTCACTCCCATGAGACCTTCTGTTGTCTCAGGGTTTTAGATACGAGCTGTGTGCGGACAACCTTCCGCCTGGGCCTCCTCTCAGAGGAGAGTCCAGCCTTGTGTATCCGCCTCCCTACCGAACATGCTCTCCTGCATGTCCGAGGGGCTCTCAAGCCCGGTTTAAAGCTGCACTCCACATCTTATTCCTGAAAACGCCTGCCCCCTGCAGCTTTCCCATCGCAGTCACACGCTCCTTCCCGGTTGCTCAGAACAGAAGTTTGGGGCTATCCCTGACTCTCCCCTTTCTCCCTCACTCTACGTCCAGTTCTTCTGGATATCCTTAGCTCTGTCATCAAACTATTTCTAGAATCTTCTTACTTCCTGCCCCTTCCACTCCTACCTCGACGGTCCAAGCTTGGGTTACCCCAGCAGCTTCCTAATGATCCCTGTGGTCTCCGGGAGGCAGCCTCTTCTCACCTTAGCAGCAAACTGATCGAGTGGTCCTTTCGACCTGGGACAGAGCCTGGCATGAGGTCTGCTCAAGCCTGCCCACCTCTCTGGGAACAGCCAGCATTCTTAAATGGCATGAAAGCTGTTTGCAGTCCAGGTCCTGCTCCCTCTCACCCCTCATTCCTTCCCCTCTCTCCGTGTGCCCACTCCAGCCACCCTGGCCTCCTTGCAGTTCCTGACCTCGCAGCCTTTGTAGGTGCTGCTCCTGCCACCTGGCGTGTGATGAGCCTGCGTTGGTCAGTCAAGTCGGGTCGGATGCTACCACCCCGAGTTTCCCCAGGCAGGATTCAAGTGCTGTTTCCTTTGCTTTCTTCCCTCTGTTCATCCCAGTTGGGGTGCTGTCGTTACTCGGTTGCTTGTCGGTCTCCTCGGTTGCTCTGTGAATGCTTCCAGGTGGCCAAGGCCATCTCTGTGTCCCCAGGGCCCATCCCTGAGCCTGGCTGGCATCTGTGGTTTGGAGGGCCTTGGGGAAGGAGTGAGGTCTGCAGTTTATGAGCACATGGGGAATCTTCAAGACAGGGGCTGGGGCTGGCTCCACGACTGCTTACCACCCCACCTGGAGTCTCAGGCCAGACAGTTCCCTCCGAAAGGTGTGTCAGGAACAAGGTGTGGTGACAACAGGATGGCTGTCCAGAGAGTAGGCCCAGGAGAGCTTATCCTCCAAATGGCGCAGACACTGGGTATGCCTGTGCTCGTGAATGGTGAAGGCTGCGCCATGCCAGGTGTCGTGTTTTTATCGCTGCAGCTGCCTATCAGGGTTGTGTGTGGCGTATTTGTGGGGCTGGCTGGCTCCCAGGGAGGAACACAGAAGCAACAGCATGAAGTCTGGCTTGGAGGCACTGCGCTGACTGAGGAGCTCTGAGAGGGGCGGAGGGCATCTGGTCTACTACCTCAGCTGCCACCGATTCTCACACCTCAGGTCTTGGAGGGAGTGGTGTCCCTTGGGACTGGACACTGAGGTCACTCCTCCTACCCAATTCTAAAGACCCCCAGACCAAAGCCTCCCAACTGCTTAATGGAAGGAGTGAGAACTCTGTCACAGCCTGTCACCTACTACTACCCTGCTTTCCAGCCACAGTGACCCGCCTAACACCCCAGAACCTCATGCTGTCTCACCACTGCACCGTTGCCTGTGCTGTCCCTTGACCAGGGGAGCCCTTCCCCTTCCCGCCTGATGAATTCCTACTCATCTTCCAGGGTTTAGCTTAGACATCACCTGCTCTGTGAGGCCCTGTGGCCTCCCCCACACTCACCTTCTGTCTGCTTTGTATTCGCCTCTAGAAAGCTCTCAGTGATTTCTATCTTGCTATTTGTGTGTGACTCCCCGTTGGCTGTTCATTTTTACTTATTACTTTTATTAATATCGATATTACAATTAATTATAATTTTGCATTTATGTATAATATGGATTGTGAGTGATCATATTAGCAAGCATTTATTGACTGCCAGCCTCCTACTGGGGCCTCGTTAAGCATTTTAAATGCATGACCTCCTGTGGTCTCACAGTGACTGTCAGAGAGAGGTGTCATCTCCATTTTACAGCTGAGCAAGTTGAGCCTGCATGTCCTCTGTGCCCCATGCAGAGCACAGTGCCCCGTACAAAGCAGTCTCAACAGATGCTGGTCGAATGAGTAGAGGGATGAATGAAAGAATAAAAGGATGTGTAGATGGTGAAAGTCTTGCCAATTCCCCTCCCCTTGTTTCCCTGTCCCTTCATATGTCACTTGAGATTGGTGCACACGGAGCCAACTTCCCCAGGCAGACTCTGCAGTTCCCCCAAAGCGTTTTGAGCCACAATTCAGGTGTTAATGCCCATGCTAATCACCTGCAGGACTAAATTAGTCTTGTCAGGACCCATTAAGGCAGGAGCTGGGATTCATTAGGATGGATTGGGCCCGGGCAGCGCCTGGCACCGCCTGGCACTGCTGCCAGTTGGTGCTGATTAATTTCTCTGCAAACTCCATCAATGCCCAGCTGTTTTGTCTGGACCCAGGGAGAGCAATTTTCAAGTGGGCTGACCTCACGTCAGTGGTCTCAGCAGATGGAGAAGCTGTGCCCCTGTAAGCATGTGGACAGCTCCCCACTGTGGTGGCCTCCACGAGGGTGGCCCCCACAAAGCACAGAGTGGGAGGCTGATTTGATTGGAGGGCTGTGTGGGCAGCAAGCACTCAGAGATGGCAAGACGGCTGGCCTGGGATGCTGGAGCAGATGTGGAGAGGGGTGGGTAAGAAGGGAGTCTGAGAGGTCTCGGGACCCAGCGTCCTAGAAGGAGCTGTCCCTTCTCCCCTATGCCCTTTCCCCTGTCTTTTTAAAGAGAAGAAATGATCTCTCAGGACAGAATGGAGATTCACAGCATGAGAATAATTTTTCTCTTAACCAAAGGGTTCCATAGGGCTGACACGGGGTAGAGGGGTTGTGATACCCCAGAGCAGTTCCTCGGCAAGGGCTGGTGGCAAAGCTACAGGAATCATAGGGCTAGAGGGACATGGATGTGAGGAGTCTAGTGGATTCCACACATCTGCTGGGTATGTGCTCTGAGCGTGGCTTGGGATTTTCTGCCAACAACCACCCATACAGAGGTAGTGTTTCCTGGTTAACTTCTAATAATACACACACAAAAAATAGGATATGTTAGACAGTAATGAGTACAAAGGAGAAACAATAGCTTCTGGTTAAAGTTAAGGTCAGAGGGAGACAGTGGGGCTGTAACAGCTTATATTCTCGCTTTCACTTGGTACCCCCCACTCCTAAGAATCTTCACAGGCCTATGATGAACTCCTTGGGCCTCCTGTAGGACAGTGTGATGACCACTCTTAGTAACACACATTTTACAGATGGAGAAACTGAGGCCCAAGAAGGGGAGCTTGCCCAAGGGCCCCCAGTGAATACTGTTGGATTGCAGACTGAAGCCTACCCTGACTTCACATACCAGCTGCAGAAAGAATTCAAGGAGGGGTCTGCCCATGTAGGCATGTGGTGCCTCCTGGCCTGGGGAAGAAGGGGCATCTTCCTGAGTTGGTGGGCTGCGAGCTTGGGACTTAAAGTTTGAAGAAAGGGCTCCAGGTGCCTCACTGCTTCCTCAATCTAGGGGTAGAATGCTTAAAAAGGAGAAGTAAGGTTAGCCCAGAGGCTCCCTGGGGCTGTTGACATTGGGGGAAGAAGGCATGGTTTTAGGGGAGGGAGGTGATCTAGATTCTGTCCAGATGATCAAATGCTGGGACCAAAGAGCCCGAGGCCCTGGGTTCTTAGTACCCTCGCAGACTTCATTCTTCCTTCTGGGAGGTGTGTGTGTGTGAAGGATTACTCACAGGACCCCTAGAAGGCCCTGGGTGCTTCTGTGGCCTTGCCTCCTCTGCCTTTCTCTAGGGCAGCATAGGCCCTCAAAAAGGTGATAGGACAGAATAGTGCCCTTTTGGGGGATCCTATGGGCTGCAGTCACTCCCAAAAAGCCCCTGCCTGGGCACACCTAGAGCCTGTGGCAGCCCTCAACACATGGTGGGGTGGGGAGGTGGGAAGGGTAGGGTGGATGTTTGGGATTTTAGATGCAGCCATAATAATGTTAATGATAATGATGATGTGCCACCTGTCATGTGGGCAGGCTGTTAATAGCCTCCACTACACACATGCACCATGCTGTACTGTGTGGTGGGGTAAGGACACTCACACTAAAGATAACTGGGGAAATGGTGCTTGTCTTTTATTACATACCCGCTTTGTGTCTAGCTAAGCTCTTCCTACACATTGCTTCATGGAATCCTTATAGCAAACAAGAAAGTGGGCCTTATGACCCTCGTTGTACATATGAGTGTGCAGAGGCACAGGCTCACACATCTTTTATAGGATGGAAATTGGACTTGAACCCAGTACCACCTGCCGCCAAATCCTGTGCACTTAACCACAACTTTGGGATTCTGTGTGTGGGTCATTGATTTCAAGGAGCCCCAGTTTGGAGTAGAGAAGAGGACCAGAGGTAAATGCCCAGTGCACCCCAGGCAAGTGGGAGCATGAGCTACATGGTGCTGCTAATGCTCAGGAAGAAGTAGTTCTTTCTGGGCATAGGGATGGACAGGGCTTCATAGTAGAGATGGCCTTGAGTGGCTGGGTTTTGACAGGCTGAAGCCATAGGAAAAAGCATTTCAGAAGGCAACCAGCAGTGAGGCAAGCAATTTGTGCTGTGTCTTGGATGGCAGAAATAGTTTGTTATGGTTAAAAATAAAAATAATAGTAATTTTTAGGACTGTGTTTTACTAATTAGGTTACCTTCATGATCTCAGCGAATCCTTAATAGTGGTGATGGAGGTCTGTTCTATCATGATTCCTACATTACAGGTTCAGAGAGATCAAGCAACTGCCCAAGTTCCCACAGCTAAGTCAGAATTGAATTCTAAGAGTTCGAACTCTAATGCCTACACTCTGACTATCTCACTGTGTTGTTTCTCAGGACTATTTGGGCCTTTCCTCAGTTGGTCGTGCAGGAAATGGATTCAGTGACCAAGAGTGTACACTGAAGAAATACTGGGTAAAGGGGCAGCTGCTCCTTCATATTGGGGAGAGAGGCCAGCACAGCTTGGTTTGGGAGCATAGGCCCAGGACTGGGACAGGTGTCTGGGTCCCAGGTGTGACTCTGCTTCCACAGCTGTGTGAACTTGGGCAGGTCGGTTTCCCTGTCTGGGTCTCACTTCTCCACATTACTTAGAAAATGCTGGTCTTTGATGATGTACTATGTGAAGTTGGGATTAGTGCTGAAAAATGATTGGAGAAAATAGATAAGAGTGTGAGATTAGCCAAGTCTTTTGCTCTTGGGCTTGCTGGGCTTTTTCCAGTGACCAGCAGTGAAAGAGGTGAGCACCTTGGCTAGCTGTGCTGTGGCCAGGGAGCAGGTACCTACTTCAAGGAGCTGGGAGGCTGGCAACTGGGCCCAGCCCTGGCGATAGGTGAGGATGTGCTGAGCTTGCAGCCAACTGGGAACACTTGCGCTCCCTGGTTACCAGCTGAAGGTATGATTTACGAGAGCTTAAAATCTTCCAGCTGGTTGGGGAGATGGTGGCAGGCTGAGCTGACTTTGAACTTGTCATCACTTCCCTATCCCAACTGTTCTTTACATGGCTCAGGGGACTGTGAGCCTGATTGTCCAATTACAGCTTGGCCCAGAATAGGAGGTTAAGTCTTTTTGTCAGAGCTTGACCAAGAAAGGATTTGGACATCCAGGAAAGTTGTCCTTTGGTGTAAGAATCTCCCTGAAGTCCCCTCACCTGAATGCCTTCTTCTTCCTGTTTCCCATCTATGCTCAGTACACCAAGCAGTGGGAGGGGTCACAAGGTTGTTCTATCTCAGCTCTACTACTTATGAGCTGTGTAATCACAGGCAAGTCCCTGAATCTCTCTGAGCCTCCTTTCCTTCCTCTGGAAATGGGGGATGATCATATTTGTCCACCTAACGTCATAGGGAGCTTAATGAAAGAGTTTGAAAACTAAACTTCTGTACAAATGGCAGACATTGTTCTTATGAGCCATTGTCTTTAAGTACTTCCTCTTCCAAGAAGCTCTTTGTTGCGTCTTCAGCAACTGTGGACTGTGTCACTGACTCCTTATCCTCTCTCTACCTCAGCTCCCTCATTTGGAAACTGGGGATGATGATCACAGTGTGTAGACTCGTAGGACTGTGGTGAGGATTAAATAAGTTAGTTAATTTGGGGGATTTAGTACTGTGTCTGACATTAATAGATGTTAACTGTTATTGTTGTCATTGACTAGTGCTTTCCTACTTAGGCGAGAAGCAGTTTGGGGACAAGAATGATAGCCTGAGTGTCCAAAGCCCACTGCGCCTGACACATAAATATTCAGTATGGTTTTATGCATTACTCTTCCAAGGGGCATTTTCACTTTCCAGGTGGAAGAGACCCAGAGGTCCCTGGTCCAGCTCCCAGTCTGGCCAGGAATCCACTGGGCACAGCCATTTGCCAACAGGTGGTTCAGGCGCTAGATGGGCAGCTCCGCATCTCACCAGACAGTGAGTGCCGCCCACCTGTTAATGGGCTGTCCACCTCCTGCTGCGGCTCCCCATCCATCCTGGTCTGCCCAGAGCTCCCTGGAGTCAGCCTGTCTCTCTTCAAATAATGGCTGTCCAGGGTCTGAAGACGGAGGCCTGCCCCCGAATCTGCTTGTCTCACTCTGGAGGTCCCCGGCTCCTGTAACTAGCCCTCAGACTCGAGACAGGCTTTGCCCACTTTTTCCCTCATAATCACCCTCCTCTGTGTGCCGTGCACTGCACCAAGGAGTGCAGGTCTTGCTCATCTTATCCTCTCACTCTCTCTGAAGGAAGGGGTCACTAAGCCCACTTACAAATGAGGAAACTGAGACTGAGAGGTTGTCACCTGCCCAAGGTCTCATAGTCGTTAGGTTGTAGAGCTGGACTCAAGCCCAGGTCTTTCTTCCTAACACTCTACCTTTTTTGTAGGTGAGTAGATCAGAGGAGGCGAAGAGTGAACCTTCCAGCCCCAGGGCTGGTGTGGCGTCCTCACCCACCTTCCCTGGCCTCTCTTCTGCTTCCTTATTCTGCCTTCACACTACAGTGGATGGGGACAATAGCCTCAGACTCTGGTCCCCTCCAGCCCTTGGGTGAGGGAGAGGTGTGTGCCTAAGCTGCCTCTCTCCGTCCCCGCCTCCTTCTCTGGGCTCTCTTGGCGGCAGGGCTGTGCAGCAGGAGCTCTGGCACTTTCCTGACTGCTTTGGTCTTTGAAGAGGATAATTCAAGATGAATATGCTGGCGTCCGCTAGAGTGAGATGGAGGGATTATTGAGTGTTGAACCTGCTTCGCCACATCAGCTGCCTTATGAGCTCTCTAGAGAAACCCTATGTTGTGGATAACTCAGGCCTGACAGGCGGGGGCCAGCATCTGTCTTCCATGTTCCCTCAGTGAGCAGTGCTGACGGAGCCCGGGCACCCCACTCACCCTTCTGGGTGCCCAAAAGCAGCTTCTGGCCTCAATGCAATGCAAGTCATTGTTCCTCCTGCTTCGTTCACGCTAAGCCCCCCTGGAATGTGGGGTGAGGACAGTGCTACCCACCTGGTGGGTCTCTGTGTTGGCCTCTGGCTCCAGGCTGCCTTGGACAGTTCAGGTAGAGTGGAGGCAAGGAGACCAGAGCCTTGAGGCAGATCTCTTGATCTCTCTGGGGGCAGCCCAGCCCCACTGCTAGGGACACTGTCTCTGCAGGTTGGCAAGTTCCCTGCAGATTAGAGCGGTTCGGTGGTGCGGGGACTTGGTACTCTATGGGAGAGGTGTCCTCGTGGGATCAGCCTTGCTTGATGTTGACACACAAGGGCATGAGACAGGGGAGCAAAGCCCTTCTGGGGCCTTAACAGCTCAGCTCAGCCTGGGGCCCCTGGGTGTTTGTCCTAATTGGTCCCTTCTGCAGCCCCACGGCATTCCAGGGGCCATCTAGGGTGGAGCCAGGCAAAAGACAGGTTGTAAATTCTTTGAGGGCAGGGATCTCGCCTTAAAGTCTTGTTTAGTGAGTCGCCTGGAATGTGCGGTAAGCCGACAAGGAGCACCGATGGCCTTCCTTTCTCAGTGGCCCCTGTGAAGCCTGGCACGGGGAGTGGCACGCGGGTGGCGCCTGTTCTGTGCGTTATGCCTTACGCATCTGTCTCATCCCAAGAGCAGGTTTATCCCTAGTCTGTGACAGCCTTGGGTCGGGAAAGCTTTCTGAGGGAGAGGCTCCAGGGGGGGAAAAGGCAGTGAGGCACACTATATACACAAGGGGCAGCTCAAGTGGCAGGGACTTCCCTGTGGCAGGGGTCCAGAGCACTAAGAGTTGGTGCTGTGGGGAAGGCGGTAGTCCAGTGCTAGCACCAGCATTCTGTCATTTTTACCACGATCCATGTCTCTTCTAGCCTCACTCGTCTCTGTGCCCTGTCATTGTCACAGGACTAGGAGTGTGATGGCGGAGACTGGGGATGAAAACAACTTACAGACCCTGTGTGGGGTTTCCAGGCAATTGATCCTAACAGCAACCCCTAACGGCCACTACTGCCCCCACTATATAGATGAGGAAGCGTTAGTGACCTGTCCATAGTCAAAAGGCCCCTTCATTGTCAGTGCCAAGGTTTGAACCTGACCATCTGCCTCCCGGGGCAGGTCTGGCTCCATTCCCCCTGTGTGCCCTTGAGTAAACTGCTCAGCTCTTCAGGCCTCAGTTTCTTCTTCTTGTAAAGTTAGGATGACGGGCCTCTCCCATTTTGTTCTTTCCCTCCCACCAGCAGTGCAGAACCCCTGGAGGGCTTGTCACAACACAGATGGCCACCCGCATCCTCCGAGTTTCTGAGTCAGTAGGTTTGGCCTGGGGCCTGAGAAGTTGCATTTCCACCAAGTTCTTCCCAGTTGGAAGTCTGGGGACCATAGTGTGAGACCATTGCACTCACCATGCTGCTCTCAACATCTGGAATTGGCTCCCAAGCCTGTGTGTGTCCTCCCTCATCCAGTCTTGCTCTGGCCTCTGTCCTGGGGACACTGGACGGGGCTCCCTGGGTGCCGTCTCTTGCCTACCTGACCGTCTTGCAGGTGCCCTTACTGGAACATCTCCTGTGCTCTCTACACCTCAGCTGGGGCTCATTCTGGGGTAACAGATGTGTGAGTTAAGAGGGTGCCCTAGGAGGATGGGAAATTCAGCGGAGATGCTTGGTGCGGGTTTGCCCCAGCCCCGCCTTTTGTGTTTACACAGAGTGGCCTCTCAGCAGCGGACATAATTACTCCTGACGGCCTTCATTAAAAGCTCTGGAGCAATTTACAGTCAATTAAGGAGAAGGGAGCTGCTTCCCTCCTCAGGCGCCCCCTCCCCCATCTGCTTCAAGGGAGTCCTGCCCAGGGAGATGTGGGTCTGGTGGAGGGGTGGATGTTTCCGGCCCAGAGCAGGGAAGAGGAAGAGGAGGGTGTGGCTTCTGAAACCAGGGAACCCGCTGTCCTCACAGTCAACAGCCAAGCCGTCCATCACTAGCTCTTGGCTGAGCCTCCCAGCATGGTGTTTGAGGCCCAGAGCTGGAGGAAGGCGCTCTGAGCTTTGGCCCTGCCTCGACCATGCTGAAGCCCCCACCAGGTCCTTGACCTCTGGGAACCCATTTTTTCACCTATACAATAGAGGCTGGTCCTGTGTACTTTGCAGAGCTGTTGTGATTGTCGAGTGAAATAATGAATATGGTGAGCACAGGGCCGGCCCCACCAGGTGCTTGGTGGCAGGGATGGTAACTCCTGTCCTGCCTGGTGAAACTCACCTGCACAGGTGCTTTGTAAAAGCAAAAGTCTGTTCAGATGTTGGCAGCTCAATGTCCCCTTAAGCCTGGTCATGCCCTGCCTCACTCTTTCGACACAGAAAACTAGAAGACACTCACAGGGAGTGCCTGAGCAGGACCCCTGATCTCAGAGAGCCTTGGATCCGAGTGTGAGCAACCTCTAATTTTGCCCAAAGGCCAATTTAGGAAAATTAAGATATCTACCAGCTGCATTTCCCGCCATCTAAAATGCAGATAGCCTCATTGAGTGTCATAGGGGGCAGGGGGTGTGGAGGACAATCTATATTTTTACAATTTGGATTATCTACTTTATTGACTAGAAATATGCCAATGAGAAAAGTGGCACTGCTTTTTAATTCCAACAATATAAATATCTGAGTCTATTTGCGAAGTGGCAATAAGGAGGCTACATTCTGAAATGCGATTAGGGGCCACACTGAGAAGACAGGCTGTTTGTGAGCCCCTCTGTCTGGCTCTGCAAGAGGCGCGTGAGTGGCAGGGAAGGCAGGACAAAGATGGAGGAAACTAGCATTCTCTTACCGGCCAGCCCTGCCAGTTTCCTTGTCCGTAAATCAGGATGTTGACTCATGACCAAGCATCAGTGGGTGTAAAGTCTCCAGGGTGTCCAAGAGCCAGGACCCTTGAGGTCAAAGGCGTCCTCAAGTTAGAACTGCTCTGTTTTGCCTGAAGTTTTTTTTTTCTGAGTTCCTCATCTTCTGCCTCTCTGCTTTGGTCGGGGTAATGTCCCGCCATCAACAGATCAAAGCTCAGGCCTGCTGGCCGGTTTCTTACATTGTCACTTATTTCTGAGGAAGGTGTAGCCACGTCTACCCACCACCCTATCTTGAGGCCTCATTAGAATATTTTAACTTCACCAGCACGTATAGTACTTTGTGTCAATAACTGCTGAAAGCTCTTTTAATCCTATAACAACTCCATGAGGAAGGTGCTATTATTATTATTCCTACTTTATAGATGGGGAAACTGAGGTAAATAATTGTAGTGACTTGCCCAAGATCATACAGCTGGTGAGCAGAGGTGGAGCTGGGATTTGAACTCTGGAACCAGCAACTAGCCTCTTAACCAGTGTGTTCTGCTACCTCTACATAATAGTGATGACAGTAGTAATCACAGCTTCTATGTATTGAGCACCTGTGAGGTGCCAGGCACTTTGTAGACATTATTGTATCAAATCTTTATAATAACCCATCAGGTAGATGTTTATGTCTCTATGTAGCAGATGAGGAAACTGAGGCTCAGAGAAAACAGTTAACTTGCCCATAGTCACAGAATCGATTGACAGTGGAAGCAAGACCAAACTCCAGAGAAGCTTGTCAGGGAGTCCCAGCTGATCTTGTTGTGTCTCCTGGATGATTTAGTTCTGGAGAAGAGGGGCCTCATGAGACCTGCCAGTTATCTGTGATGAGGACTTGTCCCCAGAAGCAATTCCGCTCAGCCCCACTGTGCCAGAGCCTGGGCAAAGGACTCACCTTCACAGTTCTGGGCGATGCCGAGTCTGGGAGGTGGGGGTTGGGGAGGAGGATAGTTGAGCAGAGGAGGACGAGGATGACAGTAGTGCAGGACAACAGGACCTGTTGTGGACAATTGATTGTTGATCCTGGTCATGTGTCTCCTGTGCCCCGCACTCGTGGCAGTGAGCGCTCCTTGCCAGTTAAACTGAAAGTTAATGACAGGAAAGTAAGTTACCCAAAGTGCCCTTCTACTGGATTCAAATTACCTTCCCTTTTGTCCTCCAATTCTGTTCCATAGAGTCAATAAGAGCTGTCACCGATGGAGGGTCGACTAGGTGCCAAGGCTTTATCTGCATTATTTCACTCAATCCTTACAGGCACCCAAGACAAGGGCACTATAATCCTATCTTCGTTCTTTTCTGCGTTGTCCAAATCAGTAGCCCCTAGTTGCATGCGACTATTTAAATTCATATTAATTATAGTTAAATAAAAATATAAAACCCTTATTCGCACTGGCCACATTTCAAGTGTTCAGTAGCCACCCGCATGGAGCGGCTGTTGTACTGGATAGCACAGAGAATGTTTCTGTGATCGCAGCAAATTCGGTTGAACAGTGCTGGTCATTTCTCTGTTTTCAAATGAGCAACTCAACAGCCTGCCCACAGTCACTCCGCTGGGGACAGGCAGCCTCTCTGGGGAATGCCTGGGCTCTAGACCACTGTTCTCCATGCCTGACCATCACCAACCCCCCCCCCATGGCCTGAGGGCAAAGAACAGTCTCTCTAGGTAGCAGCTTCAGGTACAAAGCAGCAGCATGACCTACTCAAGGTTGAGAGGCTGGCGTTGATGTGGTAATAGAAGCCAAGGGCTCTGAGTCATCGAGTGCCACCCTGCTCTCAGGATCCCAGTGAGGTCAGCTCAGAGCTGGGGGCCTGGGGGCGATGTGCCCACCCTTGGCCAGAGGCAGCCCCTACTGGTTATGAATTTTCACGGCTGTTTACCTGGTGCCGTTCTGTCCAGGAATGAAATAACTCTCTTCACAGCCACTATGGATTCCTTGCTTCCCTGGGGGAAAAAAAAAACCCGGCCCCAGTGATTGGAACATTGTCTGCAGTCCTGTCAGGTAGCTGGCAGTGAATGACAGGTGAGAGAAAGCAAACGGCTGAAAGCCATTACCCTCTTATTTCAGTGGACCTGGAAAAATAGTCATAAATTAGTGCCATGTGCTGAATGAGAGGAGAAGAAAAAAACACGAAAAAAATAAATAAATAAAACCGTGCTCCCTGAGAAAGTCATAATTTTCCTCCTGAGGATGGGAGAGGTAGGATGTTCAAAAGTGAATGTCGCCCCACCTTGGCTGGTTGGCCCCTGCTGCTGCACCCTGGAGAGTCATAGCGCCGCAGGCCCGTTCAGTAAAGCAGGGGGCTTAGCTTCCCCTGCCCTTCCAGGGCCACCTCCTGCGGTGTGTGCGTGTGTCCCTGTATGAGTGTGCATGTACGGAGGTGTCCTCGCGGGGCGAGCTCTGGGGTTATTATTACTTAGAGGACATTGGCTCTTTTTTCTTTGTGGCACCAAACGCGTTTCTTTGTGCCCGATGGTAGGAGAAGGTGAAACAGACCCTGACGGCCAGCTCTGACCTCTGAGGAGGGGCTGGCATGAAACAAAATGGCGGAATGAGGCACTTTGGAAGCCCCAGAAAGGGTGTCTGGGCTTCTGGGGACAGCCATCTAATTTCAGGGAGTTAAGCTTATGAATGTAAAAATGTGAACTTGAATAAGAACAGTTTGCGGGTGGGTGGACAATGTGCACCAGTGGTCCTCAGACTTTGGCATGCATCACCATCCTCTGGAAGGCTTGCTCAAACAGATTACTGGGCCCCATCCCCAGAGTTTCTGATTCAACAGGTCTAGGGCGGGGCCTGAGAATTTGCATTTCTCACTAGCTTCCAGGTGATGTTGATGACGCTGGTCTGGGGACCACTCTTTGAGAACCACTGATGAATGCCTTCAACAAAGTCCTTTAATGAATTGCCAGTACCACAAGCCTGTGAGGTTGGGTGAGGCGTAGTGTAGTGCATGGTTAAGAGCATGGGAGCCGACCGCTGGAGTTCAAAACCTGACTGCCACCTACCACCTGTGAGCCCTGAGGCAAGTGACTTAACCTCTCTGAGCTTGGGCTTCCTCACCCATAAAGTGGGGATGATGATAATATCTACCGTACAGGGCTGGTACGCAGAAACAGTGTACGTTAAAAACTTAGAATAATGCCTGGAACCCAGACAGCACTATGTGTTGACTAACGTTATTCTTCCCATTTCGCAGATGAGCACGCTGAGGGTAGGCGGCATCCCAAGGTCATACTGCAAGTTACAGCAAAGATAGAATGAGCACCTAGGCCTCCTGACTCACGGCCGGTACCCCAACACCACTCTCACCACCACCCGGTACTCATCAAGTCCTCTTTACCTTGGTCCCTCGCTTCCAATGGCCCTGTGTCTCGGTCTTAGGAGGTTCATTTCCTGATGCTCTCTTCAGGAAATGGGGTGAGGGTGGGCAGACCCTTACTTCTTTTTCTTCGGAGAGGAAGTGGGGGTGAAACAAACCCTGACGGCCGGCTCTGACCTCTGACCCAGTCCACATGCTGCCCAATCCCACCTGTGACCTGCCCCCCAGCTCTGCCAGTCCAGCTCCCGCCTTGCCTGGTCCTGCAGCTATGTCACTTTGAAGCCAAACTTGGGACTCACCTAGAAATTGGCTCAGGGAAACGGAGGCATTTCTGGAAAAGAGCTTAGGAAATGGTTATACGCAGGTGTGCACATGCGTGTGTACACACATGCATGCCTACAAACACACATGTGCACACACCATCGTGGGTCAGAAATCCCAGTCTCTGGGCAGAAGAGGAAGCTGCCAGAAGAGTGGTTTGTAGCGAGCGTCAGCAGCTGTGGGCCAGAGGCCAGTCTATGCCCCTCTGCCCCAGCCTCCAGAACCAACCTTACTCCCATGGACCTTCTAGTGTACACCTGGGGCTCTTTTGTGGGCAGGCCTCCTTGGCAGGAGAGCACAGGAGGCAGAGAGTTCAGCTGGAGGGGCGAGTCCCCTGAGATTCCAGTTCACTGTGTCTAGGATGGCCCTGAACATGAGAATTTGGGGCCGGTTTTCCAGGAGAGCTGCTGTGCACCGGGGTGGAGCAACCTGCACTGGAAAGGCCATCTTCGCCCTGGCAAGCGAGTGTCAAGGGGAACCATGTGGTCTTGAAGCGAGCACCCTTAGGGTGCTCCTCAGTGCCTCCTGAGGACCCACTGGGCACTCGCTCTGCGCTTTTCAGCTCTGCCTTCTGCCCACGTCGTCCCTGACAAGGTCTCCTCCACAAAATCCTCGCTGATCCGGGCTGTCACCCGCGGCTCTGGGAACCCTCCATGTGTGCGATTCCCACCCCCTTCCTTGTTTGTGGTGATTGTTGTCCCATTTATGTGGAGCACTGCTTCCCTAGTAAACAAGCTTTCTTACATGGACACCGCACGCTTCTGCTGCAGGAGCTGGGGGTGGGGGTGGGGTGGGCTGGGGGTGGGGAGGCAGATAACTCAGCACTTCTGCCTTCAGCTCCTTTCCTCCTCCAGAACATTCTCCTCCAATACAGGTCCCACTGAGGCCCCTCTGCCTTCAGGACTCCATCTGCCCTCATGCTGGCTCTCAGGGGTTGTCCTTCTCCTAGGCTCTTTCTCTGTGGGCCTGAGGAAAGCTCAGCAGCTCCCTTGTCCCCTCAGAGCCTCTTCCATCCTAAAACACAGCCTCCTGGACCTTGGGTCACCCTCCAGCAACTTTCATTCTTTTTCCATTCAAACTCCTTTTAAAAAACAAACTTTTCTACAGTGTTATTGACGTTTAATTGACATATAGAAATGACACCATTTAAAGTACATAATTGGTAATTTTGAGATATGTTTACACCCTTGAAATCATCACCACAATCAAGATACATATCCATCACCCCCCAAAGTTTTCCCACTCCTTAGTAAGCCCCTTTTCCAGCCCTCCCACACTCTCCCTACCCAGGTGACTACTGATCTACTTTCTGTCTCTAGAGATTAGTTTGCATTTCCCAGAATTTATGTAAATGGGCTAATGCCACATGTATTTTTCTGTCTTCTTCTGCTTGATGTAATTATTTTGAGATCCATTCATATCATTGTATCAAGAGTTCATTCCTCTTATTGTTGAGTTGGCGTTCCATTGTAAAGATATTTATTCACGTGCTGCTGGACATTTGGCTTGTTTCCAGTTTATAGCTAATCCAAATAAGGCTGCAATGAATATTTGTATACTTTATGTGGACATAACGCTTTTATTTCTCTTGGGAAAATATCTAGGCGTGGAACTGCTAAATTGTGTGTATATGTTTAACTTCTTAAGAAACTGCCAAACTGTTTTTCAAAGTGATTGTCCTATTTCCCAGTTGCTCCACTTGCCAGCCCTTGGCATGGGAGGTCTTTTTAAAATTGTGGTAAAATATGTATAACATAAAATTTACCGTTTTAACCATTTTTAAGTATACAGCTCAGTGGTATTAAGTATTTTCACAATGTTGTGCAACCATTACTTCTGTTTCCAGAACATTTTTATTGTCCCAGACAGAAACTCTGTACCCGTTAAACAGTAACTCTCCATTCTCCCTTGCCCCAGCCCCTGATAGCCTCTCTTATGGGAGAGGTTTTTAATTTTAGTCATTCTAATAGGCGTGTGGTGGTAGCTCGTGGTGGTTTTAATTTTCATTTCCCTAAGGACCAATGATGTTGACATCTTTTCGTGTATTTATTTGCCATCCATATATCTACCCTGGAGCAGTGGCTTTTCAAATCTTTGACCATTTTGCAAAACGAGTTGTTTACTTATTATTGACTTTTAAAAGTTCTTTTATATTCTGGATAGGAGTCCTTTATCAGATGTATGATTTGCAGATATTTTCCCCTACTCTGTGGCTTGTCTTCATTGTCTTGGCAGTGTCTTTTGAAGAGCAGAGTTTTAATTTTATGGATTGTGCAGCCGGGTTTCTTGATGGGGTGGTCTACACTCGCTCACTCTTGACTTCAGTCCTCTGTTTCCTCCCCCACTCTCTGCAGCCCAGCTCCTGTGCCCACAGCCCACTGACATGGCTCACAGTAAGGCCAGCCAGTAGCCTTCCCCTTGCCCAGTCCTGCTGGACAGTTTTCAGACCTTACCTCTGAGACTCTCTACTGGGTTTGACCTTGCAGGTACTCATGACCTAGCTCAATGCTCTCAGGTGCCCTCCTGCTTCTCTCTGACCTCTGTGACAGTTCCTCCTTGGTCTTCTCCACTCAGCGGTGCTACTTCCTAGGAAAGCACCCTCTGCTTCCAAGGTGAAATTTCCCTTCCAGTTGTTCCATGACCAACCCCCGGCCAACGATATGCAGGTCGCCACCTCTTCCACCTCGGGATATGTGGACCCAGGCGTGCCCTGGGAACTGCACTGAAAGGGCCAGAGGCTCCTCCACTTGTCTTGTCCCAATGGGAAGTCCTCGAACCTGCTCATACTCCACTGTTTCCTGCCTCAGCACGTTGTTCATACAGTTCTGCTGCCCAATGTGCTCTTTCTAGCTTTCCTTTCCTCTTTCTTTTCCTTCATCCACCTTATGATAACTCTCTTCCAGGAAGCCTTCCTGGGGTTCATTTATGGTCTATCCCTTGGCCTCTTATGGCCTGTGATACAGCCTAGTACCTATCACATACATAGAAATGCTCTGTTTATGTGTTTATTTTCTTCACTAGGCAGTAATTGCTTTGAGGGTTGATGTGGCTTCCAATTTGTGTTCATATCCCCACATCTCAGGTGTACTAGGATGAATTCAGTTCTCAGTAAACAGTAGATGAGTCAGTGTCAGGGCTAGGCAGTCCTAAACTTGTTTAGCCTCAGATCCATTCACAGGGAGCTGCTCCTGGAAACTGCTTCCTGACTCCCAGGGCAGCTGGCTTCCATTGGATTTCGCCAACAGGAGGCCCCTGGAGGAGGGGAGAAGCCAGAGTCTTTCTTCCCTTCGCTCTCTCCTTAAGTGCTGGCTCCAGCTCTCACCAGGTGACCACAGCCCTCAGGCTTTGGAAATTATTCCTCTCTTGTCCCTCTGGTGCTGAGCTGACAGAGGTGGCTTCCTGCTGTTCCTGATCCCTGGGTCACTGCACCATCATCCCCTGCTGAGCCTCTCAGACTCTGTCACCATGTGACTGATTCCCTGAATTGGATTCCCTCTCTGCTCCACATAAACAGTGCTCTCTCTTCTGGTTGGACCCTCTCAGACTTTTAGGGACTTGACGGCAGGGTCCCTCTGCTTGTACTGAGGACTGGCCCAGGAATCACTCACCCAGAGAAGGCACAGGTCAGTGATAGACACACAGATTCAGGTTGCAGCTTGCTCTGCCCTCGTCCATTGGCCCTGAAGATCCTGCCAGGTCCTCCACAGCCAAGTGAGACCTGCACCCTTATGCTGAGCTCACAGAGGGAGTGGTCAGTGGCGGGTTGAGCAGGTTGGCAGGACCGCTGCCTCCTGTGCTCTTGGCATGGCCCTTGATCTATTAAGCCTGCTGAGTGGTAAGAGCCAAAGTGGCCCCAGGTGGTGGGATAATAGCATCTTTAATTGTGCCCGAGTGAGATTAACTTCTTATCTGACAGTTTGACATCTTTATTATTATTAATGCCCGAATAATGCGTTGTTATTTTTATAAACTCCATGGTGGCAAAACATTTTCCCTTTATTTGGATTAAAAATAGATGTATCTGTTACTTCCCCTTATTACCCGGGCAGGACTCAGCTTCCCCGTCTGGGGAACAGGGACTGGAAGAGAAGCCAAGTTACCTCCCAGGAGGCCTGAGGGATGAGGGACCAGAGCTGGTCACTTAGGAATGGCATAGCCAGGGTCGTGGAGAGCTGAGGTCGCCAGTCCCTGCCTGGGAAGCTGGGGTGCTCCCGTGTGTCCCCCTGGCCAGAGAGGCAGCATTCTAGGATGCAGAGTCTGGAGACTGTCCTATGCAGTTTAAAGAGAAATGTCTAAGTGGCCCCAAATTGAAATTCAGGTTTTCCATAGTACTAAGTTGACTGAGAAAGAAAATGTAAAAAGTAAATAACTAGAAACACTCTGGAAGAACTTAGAGTCCCCTCTGCTTATTCGTTTGCTCATTCCTAAGTATATGTTAATCGCCCATGGTGTTAGATACTGGATGTCCTATGCTGTGCTGGCCTCTAGGTTGCCTTTTTTTGGGGAATGGCGTTGAGGAGAGGGACAGAGTAATACAGAGGTTATGAACACGGCTATGGAGTCAGACTGCCTGGTTTCTAATCCTGCTACTCATATGTCCCAAGGCAAGTTACTGAACCACCCCAAGCCTCATTTTCCTCTTCCGTAAAATGGAGATAATGGAAGAATTTGCTTCCAAGGGTTTTGGAGGCATTAAATATGCATGAAACCATTTAATACACTGCCTGGGACACATACTAGCCAAACAATATTAAAGGAAGTTATAGGTGAAGGCTCATTGGCCCTGGCACCAGCTGTCACCACTGGTTGGCCTGGGGATCCCAGAAGCATCTCTTCTGCAGGGATAGGCCCTGAAGAATGATGGCAGAAGGGTCAGGTGAGCCCTGGGAGGGAATGCTCATAGCCTTGCACCAAGGGTGAGAGCTGCAGCAGGACTGTGCTCCAGAGAGCCTTGTGTTCCCTCCCCAGTGACCCTTTATCCACTCCCAGGCCCTCTGTCACCTCCACTTACCCAGGCGTTAGCCCTGCTGACAAGGTCGATAATACCTCCACCTTGGAGAGCTGGTGCCAACATCTTTATCAAAGCCAATATTAATTTTCACTAATTAGGAGCTGCCACTAATGAGCGTCACAGCTAATTTAGCTCATCTATAACCCAGGAATGGCTTCGCTCGCGTGCCAGGCTCCGGAGTCCAGGATGCCGGCTCCTGCTGCCTCCCCTGCCCCCTGGACGCAGTGCTGGGGCACCAGCCGCAGTATAGCCTGCACTGCCAAGCCACCAGGCCAGCTTGTTCTGCCCTGGGTCCAGTGGCCCCTGCCTCCAGGGAGTCCCCCAGTGAGGCCAATGGGGTGAATTTCTCAGGGATGGATCACGGTGTGCGCTGACAGTCCTGAATCTGGAGGCTTCCTATTAGGAAGGCTCTGGCTCCATTCTTATGTCTCTGCCGTCTCCTCCGGAAAGCCTTCAGAGACTGTCTCAGTCCAAGCAGCCCGTTCCCTCTCAGAGAGCCTAGCCTTCCTTGACCAAACATTGGCAGCTAACAAGGCCTGTCTATGGTTGTGTTTGTCAGGGTGCCTTTTCCTGGGAAACGGTAGAGCATGGTGGTCAGAAGATGGGCCCTGAAGTCTGACAACTAGTGACCATCAGACTTATGCCTCATTTTCCTCTTTGGTGAAATGGGGGAAGTGACATTACTCTTAGGGCCTTCGTGACAGTGAGCTGAACTAGTCTGAGATCATCGCTCTTTCCCATTGCGGTTTGAGTCCCACATACGTAAGTCTTGCCCCTTCTTTATCCATGCTTGTTTCCCACTCATGCCTCGGACTGGGCTTTCCTCAGCGCAAACAGCAGGTTGAGAGCCTGTCTGGCTGGCTAAGCCCCCAGTGCGGTGCCGGAGATTGAATGGACGCAGGCTCTTATTTCTCTTCTCTGAGCCTTAGTTTCTCCATTCGTAAAAAGGGGTCATTGGCTTGGTCAGCTTTTCTATTCTGTGACCCTCCAGGCTCTGGGTAAATATTTGGTGAGCGGATGGACGTTGACCTCTGCCCCTCACTAGGAAGACTGGAACGGTGATTGATTTCTCCTCCAGGCCTCTCAGGGCAGCTTCGAGCTCTCCGGTGGGTCCTGAATCAGATGCTGGTCTGAGCTCGTCCAGCCTTGGAGCAGGGCCACTTTGCCTGGGCCAGGCATAGCTCTCTTCCCCTCACTATCCTCCAAGCCATCACTTTCAGAGAGCCAGAGAGGTGGTTCACGCGGCTCAGCCTTTGGGCACACAGCGGCATCCCCAGGAGCTGCCCACAAGCATCCCTCTTTGTCCTCCCATGGCCTTCCCTGATACCTCCTAGCCATGTGTGAACATATTTGAGGATCCTGGTGTGGAGAGAGGGTGGGAATGGAGGGAGTGTGTGGGCTAGGGGCTCAGATTCTCATTCGGAGAAGTTTTATTTCCACCTCCTTTTCTCTGAATCTTCCTGCGAAGCCTGAGCTCTTGCCCCAGAGGGGGAGGGCCCAGGAGGGCAGGCGAGGACATCTTTTTTGCACTTATCACCTCCTAAAAGCGACCTTCAGGCCGAGCCAACTTTGGGGGAAGTGCCTTCAGCCGTGACAGATTTGCCTATAAATCTTTGGTATTAATGCCGGGTTCCCAAGGTCTGTCATTTTGTGTGCCCGCGTGACAAGTGAAAACAGTACATGGCCCATCTGTCACCCAAGGGGTCCCCGCCCCCAGCTGGCTTTATCTGAGGAGGGGTGTGGGCTGGGGGGCAGCGGTATGAAGAAGAGGAAAGGGTGGGGGAAGATTTGGCCAGTGACCGGAGGTGAGGATTGCAGCTAGCAGCCTGGAGTGCAGGACTTGAGGGGCAGAGGCTGGAATCTCAGGGTGAGCAGGCCCCAGTTGCGCACCTGAGTTCCGGAAGCCTAGGTGGGTGAGAGAAACATCAGCCTGTGAGTTGGGGCCTGGGTTTAGCTCTGGTTTTAAAATAAGAGGGTAGTTGAGATGATTTCCAAAATCCCCTGCCCTTCTGGTTGTGAGCTTAGTGGCTTACACACAAACCTTTGGTGATTTGTTTCATGGGAACTAAGTATAGCTGTGCACAGACAATAGCACACACGTAGGTGACTGCTCCTCAGGGTTCTCGGGAGAGATTTGGGGCTGTACTAGACACTTCATGGCCAAATGGAAATCACCTTCTTGGCTGAGGGACAGAGGTGGCATCTGGAGGGGACACCAAGCAGCTTAGGGAGAGTTCATCTTCTAGGCCTTGTCCCCCATGTGCCTGTTTTAAAGTTTATGTATTTATTTCTTTCCCTTTGACCTCTATTGTGAAATATATCACACAGACAGAACAGTGTATAGACTTCGATCATACATGTTAAAGAAATAAAACAAACACCCGTGTGATCTCACCCCAAGCATTGCTCCTCTTCCCATGCCCACTTGAGTGGTTCCCTCATCCTCAGGGCTGGGGACACCCTCCTCTCAGTGCTCCTTCAGAGTGAGAACATTTTCCAAAAAGCCTGGAAAGATGCTTTGATGGAGAGGAACACTGAAGACATTGGGGCTGCTTTATTCTTGACCTTGAATGAGATCTTCTGTGCAGCATCCCACATGGCTGCCCTCTTCCACTGCTCTATCCTCCCTTCCAAAGCCCCCTCCTACCATTCCTTCTTGGCCTACCTCCCTGGCTCCTCTGAATGTTGATACTCCTCAGGCCTGTCTTCAGCTCACCTCCCCACTCCTTCTACAACCTTTTCCCTCCTCCTCACCTCTCCCCTAGTTTCCACTGCACATGCAAGGTCCAGCTTTACAAACCACCTCGAGCTTATTACCTCATCTTCTCCCAGAGTTCTAAACATGTATGTCCGCCTCTTCTGGACCTCACCTGAGATATTCCGCAGGCACCTCAAACACAAGTCTAAATCCGAATTCGTTTCCTACCCATCTTCCAAAATTCATTAGTGGTACCAGATGCCTAAGCCAGAATTTTGCGAGTTAACTCTTTCCTGTTCCTAAGTCAACTTGATACGTAAATCACTAAGTTTTGAGGTTTCCACCTGAAATGTCTCTCACACTGCCTGTTCTTTTCTTCCTAGGCTGGGCTCTTATCATCTCTGCTTAGCCCAGGATTGGTAAAGCTCTAGCATTCATATCACATTTCTCTTATCCTATGTCCCTGCCAGACATCATTAGTCAATCAGTGCACTTTTTCTTTTCTCAACATAATGCCCCAGGCGGCCACTACCAATCTATCAGAATTGGTGCATGAGATGAAAGGGATTCGCTATCCATGGCCTGAGTTTTGCGACCTCCTGTCTAGCCTCCTTGCCTTCAGTGTCTGTCCACACAAACCTCTCTTTTACATGACTGCCAGAAGAATATTTTTTAAAGTACAAGTGAAGTGAGGTTATTTAAATATTTAACTAAATTTAAATTAATTACTTAAATTACTCATAATTATCTAATAATTCCACTTTAAAATTCTTTCATAGCTATTGTTTAATGGCTGTAGAGCTTCAGTTTTGCAGGATGAAGAGATCTGGAGATGGATGGTAGTTGATGGTTGTACAACAATGTGAATGTGCTTAATGCCATTGAGCTCTACACTTAAAAATGGCTAAGATGATAAGTTTAATGTTATGTTTGTTTTACCACAATTTAAAAAATGAAGAAGAAAATGAAATTCTGACACCTGCTACAACATGGATGAAGCTTGAGGACATATACTAAGAATAAGTCAGTCATGAAAGGACAAATATTGTATTCTTCCACTTATATAAGGTACTTAGAATAGTCATTTTTTAAAGACAGAAAATAGAAAGGTGGCTCCCTGGAGCTGAGGGGAGAGGGAATGTGGAGTTACTATTTAATGGGTCTAGAGTGTCAGTTTGGGATGATGACAACAGTTCTACAGATGATTAGTGGTTATGGTTGCAGAACACTGTGACTGTACTTAATACTACTGAATTGTACACTTAAACATGGTTAAAGTGGTAAATTTTGTCATGAATATTTTACTATGATTGAAAAAATATTATATATATTCATGTTATTACTTATATATAATAACATATGTTATTCTATATATTAAGTATCACATATATATAAATCCTTCTACAGCTCTCTACTGCTAACAGATAAAGCAACAGCTCCTTAGCCCAGCGCCTAGGGCCCTTCATGACCTAGGCTGCTCCTACTTCTCTCAGCTTCTCAGCCTCATCCCTGCTTCATTGCCCTCTCTACTCCTGCGCTGCCTGGGTGTTTATGGTTCTGTTGACACATCATGCAACCTCATGCCTCTGGGCCTTTGCACCTGCATTCCTCTTTGCCTGGAATCCTGCACCCCCACCTCCTGCTACTTCGTCCTTATCTTTTAAGGCTCTATCTTCCTGGACTCTATAGCTCCCTTGCTCCAGCATAGTGAGTTGCCCGTCTGTTCTCCCGGGTGTCCTGAATATTCTTGCTTGACAGAGCTTATCACCGGGGTCTGTTTGCAGCTCAGGCTGCATGTGACTCATCTTGACCACACATGTGGTCCTCCGGTAGTCCCTTAGATGCTATTGGGCACAGTTTTGGATCCCGTGCTGTCCTCTTCCCATGTTTCTCACTGGTCTGTGGTGCTGCTCTCCATAGGTGAGGGGGGCCCATGTCTGATGGTATATTAGCAACCCCTGTGGCTGTGAAGACATATAAAAGCCTATCCCAAAAGCCTAAAATACATTAAATGAAACATTTTCATTCTTTCCCCCTTTTTAATCCCCCCTCCCCCACTTCCACCCCTGACCTGTGGATGTTGCTGTTTTCCTCTTGAGAACTGGGTCTCTGAAGGCAGAGCGACTCCTCCTACACACTTGCTGTGTGCACCTGGGGCCTGGCGCCCCTGGTGCACTCTGGGGGCCTGAGTATGCTGTGTGCACCCGGAGTATGATCCGTGGCTCCACCTGGGTCGTGAACCCAGGACTTTCTGCGTGTAAAGCAGACATGCTAACCACTACACTATGGAGCCACCCCCTTTCATATTTTCTTAGAGCCCCTTCTTAATAAATGACCATTAAAGGCTTTTTTCCTCTCCTTTTGAAGAATGGAGAGGCTGGGCAGGCAGTGGGCTGGTTTATCTGTCCCCTTGGTTCTTATGTCTGTTCAGTGGTCACACGGGGAGGGAAAGGAATGGCCATTTATGCCACAGCCACTAGAAGGCAGGGACTTTTAGATGTGTTTCTTCACTTAATCCTCAGAGCAACCCTAAGAAGCAGGAGTGATTGTCCTCATTATATAGATGAGGCTGAGAGAGATTAAGTGCCTTTCCCAGGGTCACACAGCAGGTAAGTGAAGGAGGCAGGATTCCAACCCACACATAGCTATTTCCCAAACCTTTTTCCTGAGGTCAGGACTGACCTCTAACCTGCCAAGATGAAGGAAGAGGGGAAGGGAGGGCTAATGTTGTTGGGGTTTCCCTATGCTCATCTTTTTCATCCTCTCCCCCCTCTCTCAAGAAGTGGTTTCTCCGGCTTCCTTGGGAAGCCTGTAGGATGAAGCCTTCAGGAGGTTTGTCTAAGGGGTCGGGGAAAAGGGATGAGCTGAACCCCTTAAGAGAGCAGAGGATGAAGGGGATGAAGCTAAAGATGAGCCTGCCTCTGCAAGGGGGACCTTTGTGAGGGCGGAGTGGATTCAGGGGGACCAGGGCAGGTTCCACTAAGCCAGAAACATGCCTCTTCTGTCAGTGCCAGAAAATTCACTATTAGGGTGTCATTCCTTCAGGTGTTTAATTTTGATTCTTTAAAAGATGAAGTGCTCCTCAGAAACATCACACCTTAAATAGTTATTGGGTCATGATTGACATGAGGGCCTGCCAGGGCATTAGAGAGTTGGGAGTTGGGTGAGGACTGGGGGTGCCAGTCAACCTGAGGGATGGGGAAAGACAGGGATGGGGAAGAGGACCTGGGGGCCTGGAACAGGGGTGCAGGGAGGCGAGGGCACAACACTGCTGTCCTGGATCTGACCGTCTAGTGAGAGTCCACGTTAACCAAACCACCTCATGAATAAGGTAAGACTGTAGTGACAAGTGGTCTAAGGAAGAGGCACAGTCGGCTCTGCAGGCCTGTTCCAGGCAGTCAGTCAGGGACGGATCCACTAAGGAAGTTGTGTCTGAGCTGAGACTTGAGGGACAACTTGGAGGTAACAAGACCAAGGGGAGGATGGAGGTGAGCGTCCCCAGAGGAGAGCAGCAGGAACAGAGGCACAGAGGCAGGAGGGAGCTTTCGCCTACACAAGGTATGTTATCTGTGTCCTGGGAGTCCTGGAAAGCCATTGTCGGGTCTGATGAGGGGAAGGATGGGGTTGGATAGTGAGTAGACACTAGATTGGAGGAGTGGAATGAGTGCAGGGTGACTAGTAGAAGGCAGTGATGGTGGCCCCTGCTCACATGGGCAGAAGGATGTGGATGGGGGTGTATTTGGGTGGTAGACTCGATAGCACTTGCTGATGGGCTGGCTATTAGAGTGTACATAAGGGAGGTAGAGCGATCGAGACTGGCCTCTGGTTCTAGCTTTTGGAACTAGACAGGGGTACCTTCTTTCCAAAGAAAAATGGGGGTTCACTTTTAGCCTTTGGGTATCCAAGCAGACATGCCAAAATGGCTTTGTAAAAATCTGTAACCCGACAGCCCAGAAACCTTGGGTTAAGATTGAGGTTGTGGGTGGGGACTTTAGACCCCCAGGGAGCCCCACTTCCCAGTCTTGTCATTGTCCGGCTATGACCCTGGTGGCAGCTCCATTTTCCTCAGTCAGGGCCTGGACCTTGGCTGTGTTTGTGGGTGACCTGGCTTCTCTTGGGTGTCTACAGCACCCCAGCACAGTTCAGTCATGCCTCAAAGTGATGCTTTGATAAACAGATACAGGAAAAGAGAAAGTTCTCTGCCCTCAGAGGGTACAGAGAAGCTGAGATGAGTGAAGGGGTAGGAAGTTTGAACTTGGTGGCTTACCTAAAATAGGCCTATGGCAGGCAGCCAGCTGCCCACTCACAGCTACCCTTGGGAGTTAGAAAACAGCAAAGAAAGGAGTATGTGTTTAGGGGCAAAAGGCCTCCCAGCCCCAGGAAAGGGGCAGGGCTTGGGAGAGTATCTGAATGGCACCTCTCCTGGAGCTCTGATAAACTGGGGTCTTTGGGTCCCCTAGTGCCCTGGGGTAGGCCCTGACCTGTCATGTCACTCTGCTTGGGTGCCAGTCAGCAAATAGTTTAGTCAATACCAGCTTCTGTCTAAGCAACGAACAATTAGGGCTAGGAAGGAGAGCTTTTTAAACAGGAAGCTGGGAAAGCACGAGAGGTCAGAAGACTTCTTGGATCAGTTTCTCTTCTATGGTTTGATCCTGAGCCATGCTCCAGAGACCAAGAGTTTCCTCTTACTCTCTAACTCCTCAAGCTAAGTCTGGGGAGGTGGCTGTGGCAGGAACATCTAGGGCAGTCCTATCTGAGGTCCTCTTCTTCGTAGGGGTAAACAGGTAAACAGGCTCCCACGGGCCCGCAGCAGGGTGGGATACTCTCCCAGGCAGGGAGGAGTGCAATGCTGGGGCCCAGAGTGCATCTTGATTGTCTTAGGTCAACTCAGTTGCTGAGAGGTGCTTGGAGAGCCTGGGCTGCCCTTGTCTGCAAGGGACGGGGGAGTCAGGGACTGGCTTGCGTCCCCTTCCTAGCTATACTCCCAGAGGAGCAGGAGCTTGATGGAGCCCAGTGCTCCCCACCACCATGGCCCAGTCTAGCACCCCTGGGCTCCCAGGCTGGAGGGGACCTTCCTTCTCTCTCTCTTCCTCCCTCCTTCCCCTTCTCTTCCTCTGTATTTCTTTATTTCTGTTGGCATTGAACCTCCACAGTCCAGTCTCCTGACATCAGATTCCAGAATCCCTTGCAGGCCCATCCCGTCCTCATCTACCTCATCATAAGCAAGGAGGGAGACGTCTTTGTCTTCTCTCAGCCACAGCACTGCTCCAAAGTTGACCAGAAGTTTCTGGTCCCTCTTCTCTAGGCTGAGGTGGATAGGTAGGGCCAGGGGAGGGGGATGGACCCTGCAGGCAGGGGAGAGGTTGCCTCCTCCACTCAGAGGAATACCAGTGGGGTGGGGCTCTAGTGCTCAGGACACAAAGGCTGGGCCATGCTGCTGGGCAGCTGAAGGGTCAGAGTATCATCCATGCTGCTGGGCTGATTATTTATTTCGGATTTCTTACTTCCAAAAGGACTTGGGAGGCTTAACAGGAAAAGCCTAGGATGACTGGAAACATGGAGGTAAAACATCGTGACATATCTGGGGAAGCAAAGGATTAGGTTGTTTCAAGTTGAGCAGATTACAACATTTGGGGGCATCGCATTTGACCCTAAATGTCCTGACGGTTAAATGCAAAAGGGAGCCGCACTGAGGTGTTTCTAGGCAACAGAGAGCGTGCCCATTAATCTACGGAGGCAGTTTTTCTCCCTGGGAGGAAATCACAAGCAGGAATTGATCATGTGGGTCTTAGTACGAAGGACACTGAGGGACACGGTCTTCAGGGCCTTCCGTGGCAGTTTTGCAGACGATCGGAAACGCTGCTCAGCACTGCTCCCGCATCCTGGCGTCGACCGTGGACAAAGGCAGGGGCCTGATGATAAGTCACAACACAGCAGTGGTCCAGATTCCACTTAGGGCCGGGGCCTGGCTTTCTGGGAAGCCCTCTTGATGTTGAATAGTCCTTAGAACTTGATGACTTACCCTGGCACAGCCTAACACACTGCTCAGGCTCTGAAATCACACCCTCACACCTGCCATGGGTGATGGTCAGGATGCTTCCTAACTTTTCTGGCTTAGACATGCTATGCTGAATGGACACTGGCCTGCCGTGGGGCTGAATGGGTCCCACAGACCTCCGGTAGGAGGTTTGAATTCTCTGGGGAGGTGGCAGGGTGGTGGGATGGGGAGCATCTGGGGCAACAGCTCTTCATCAATTAGCATGTGGCATTTCAATGTTTTAACAACAGCGCGGCCGTACAGATGCATCCCAATCAGATACCAGTCCTGCCCCTTCCTTTGTTTCTCTGTGTTCTCAGCATCCCTCACAAACCCAGGGACACAGCATCTCTCTTCTTCCACTCCGGCACTTTCTTCCAGGCACTTGCTCCCATAGCAAGTGTACTTTAATAATTACAACAATGAGAAGAAGGAGAACCTCCCCACTTTTTCCTGGGCCCTTGTCCACTGGGCCAGCCCCTGGGCTCAGCCCTTTATATAGATTATCTGACTTAATCTGTCCAGCAGTCTGTATCGTGGATGTGATTGTCACATTCTATAGGAGAGACACTGAGAGTTTAAATTCCAGTCCTGAGAGTAAGTAAAGCAAAGATTACTCCGTTAAGTGTGTATGCTCACGTATGCACATTACCTGTGTTTTCACATTCATGCTCCTGCACACACACACATGTGCACACTTATGCATACACGCACAAACACACACCCACACCTACTCTCTTACGTGCACATTTTCACGTCCTCTCTGCCTGAGCCCTCAGAGGAAGCACTGGCTTTTGTCCTCCAGCTCTAGCGCTCCTGTCAAAGTCATGATTTTACAATCCTTGCTGTTCCGCACCTCCCACAACCACAGAGCATGGCTGCAGTGTCTCAGGGCCTTTACTGGATGTGGCCAAGGGCCAGTGGCACAGTGGTCCCGTTCCTCACAGGTGGGAGGATGTGAGAACAGTCAGGCCATTCTTAAACGTCTCTCCATGTCGTCCTCATTAATAACTGTAATGCCAGCATCACTCGCTCTTAAATAGCCTCATTTATCAACAAGCAATTTGCCGTGGCGAGGTGGCAGGGATGCAGATAAGCAGACAGGGCTGAGGTGCTTGCAAGACACCTGCCAAGTATCTTTCTCCCTCTCCATCTCCAGGGCAGCAGAAGAAAGAGGAGGCAGTGGGCAGGGAACTCAGCAAGGGGCATAAACCAGCCTGGAGAGAGGCTCTCAGAATCGCCTCTATTGCCAGACATGGAGTGGACCTGTGTGGGCAGGTGTGGCTGCTGGCAGACCCTGTTCTCTCTGGGCCCCGTGGCTTGTGTGTTCATAGTGGGTCCTCTGTCCTAGAGGCACATGCCAATCTGACAGCTTCTTCAGCTCAGAGTAGGACTGAGAGCCAGGTGGGAGCTGAGCTCTGCTCTGCCACTTCTGGTGATGACCTTGGGGATGTAGTTTGACCATCCAGTGTGTTGTCTGTAAACATTAGTTGCAATGATGGGCATCCTTGTCTTGTTTCTGATCTTACAGGGCCCATGTCTAAAGTTTTTCCTATTAAGTATAACACCTGCTATAGGTTTTTGATGTGTAGTTTCTATGAAGTTAAGGAGGTTCCCTTCTATTTCTAGTTTGCTGGGTTTTTATTACAAGTAGATGTTGGTCTTATATGCATTGATACTCTTCACCTGCAAAATGAACACCATGTAGGCATTAAATGAGTAACGTACACAAAAGTTCTTATACACTTTAAAGAGCTGTATTGTTAAGGTGTGTTTCTGGCTGCAAGTTCAGAAAATTGGCTGACGGTGGTGTAAACAAAGGGTCTGGTGTTTTCCGAATAGAGAGGGCTAAAGGTTGGCGGCTGCTGGAGAGTGGTTAGTGGATGAATACACCATCAGAGATCCAGGCTCTTTCTGTCTTTCACAGTCCTTCCTGTGGCGACCTTTGTCCTCAGGCTACCATAGCTGCAGACGCCACTGCTGCCTCTTCATTCCAGGAAGGAGTAAGAAAGAAAGATCAAAGGCTTTTTCTTCGACACGTCTTTGAGAAGACATTTCCACTTGCTCCCAAGCAGACCTCCTTTTATATCTTATTGACCAGAATCAACCAAAGGGAGTGAGACGGTTTGACTGCTTTAGCTCAATCCTGATTCTGAGGCCACTGATGGTGCTACCTCTCTGGAGTCAAGAATCCTTCACTGGCTGGCTGCCTGCCTGAACAGATTGAGGTGGTGTGGGCAGAGAAGCAGTGTGTGAAGTGGGGTGGTCTGATTGCTGGGCAGACATGTTGGCCTGTTGCCTCTTGGTGGTGATAATTGGTTTGGAACCCATTGCTCTAGGCTGATCTCCCAGCAACCCTGTGTCTTGCTTGCCCCAAGGATGCTCAGGTTCTGCGACATAGCCACATGAGCAGGAGGCATCGGCTGTGTTCTCACGCTGGGATATGTGGACCCAGCTGGCACACAAGTAGGCACAGGTAAATCTGACTTACCTTTCTAGAGTGCTTATTTTATTTGACAATGGAATGGAGAAAGACAAATTTTATATTAAAATAAACATAAACATATTATGGAGTAGAATGTAGAATTTACATAGATTTTTAAGACAGGCCCCTGGATTTTAAGCCCCTTGAAGACAGAAGCCATGTCTGCCCTGTTCAGTGTTATGTAGGCACTCGTTGTAGATTTACTGAATAATAGTGAGTGAATTAAGATGTAAACAAGTAAAATATTAAACACAAGGCTTTGAATTAGTTTTATTTTTGTGGTCTGATGCTTTAGGCTCTATATGTCTAGGATCTCCCAAGATAAAATTTCCTTCTTCTCCTCTGAATCTAAGGATATTTTGCTGCGAATCACTGAATTAACAGATTATTTGGTGGAGACTCCAGGTACTCTGAGAGTACAGAGGAGAAGGAGGCAGAGAGTGTGGGAATATCAGGGAAGGCTTCCTGGAGGAGGTGAGCCTTGAGCTGGGAAAGATGGGAAGGGAGAAGGGGAGAAGCACAAACAATATCCCAGAGGAAGGGAGTAGTAGGGTGGTTTTGTAGCCTGGGCCAGCCCTAGAGCAGAGGGTGATGGGGGAGGACTGAAACTGGGTGAATGGCAGGGGCTCAGCTGCAGGTAGTGTGGCTTAAAGTAACAACACTGTTCATCAGTTTCCCCAAATATTGTCTCACACCAGGCCTCCAAAAGAGTGGGACAAGTATCATAGTCCTCATTTTATAGATAGAAAATGGAGGCTCAGGACACAGTCATGGTTACATAATAAGGGGTAGCTGGACTTGAACCTAGCATAGCAATCTCTAACTCCTACTCTTGGACCACTTCTCATTGTCTTAGACCAGTTTCCTAGACTTTGATATGGAGATTTGTATGCAGAAGGTTTATTGGGGTGCATAGGAGAGAGTGGGGCAGGATTGAGCAGGGGAAGAAGCAAAGCTCTGCCTCACTAAACTTCAGGGAACTCTGGGGCTGGGATGATCCAGATTGAGGCAGGGAGTCAGGCCTTTGTACTTTCCATCAATCACTCACTGGGCACAGAATGGGGTATCACCTTGGGCAAGGCATGTGCTTCATACTCTTTCCCTGTTGGCAGAAGTAGCCCCTCTCCCTCACCTCCCCAAAGCGCATCCGAACACATTGCCCCCTCTGCCCGGAATGGTCCTCTCTCCCTCTCACCTACAGAAATCTAGCATATCCTCCAAGTCCAGGTTCACTTTAGCTCTAAAATCTACTATCAGAGATATAGCAAATTGCAAGACAGCAGACTATCACTTGAATAAAGAAAAGAGAGAGAGAGAGGAATAAAGTATATATAAATATATGCATATGTGTATACACGTACATATGTTTGTGTATGCAAAAAAGCCATCTCTGGAAAGATAAATAAGAAACTGCAAACAATGGTTGCTTGCAAGGTTGGGACTGTGTGGTTAGGGGCTTTCTGTGCCTTTTGAATTTTGAATGATATGAATTATTTAATAAAGTAAGATCAATCAAATAATTGTTAAAAACATAAAGGAGGAGGAGAAGGGTTAAACCATTTGGTGTGGTAGGGCCTAGTTCCTCACTTTTCTCCATTGGCCCCATTGCCACTGTAATTAAATCATTTATGGTACAATTATTTAGAGTCTGTCTCCGCCCCCTGATCATAAGCCTGGTGAAGGCCATCTTGTCCACCATTGTAACCCCGTGCCTAGCTCACTCTAATGCACATTTAAGGATATCAAGTCTTAATCCTCTGGCTGTCTGCAACTTCTCCTCTCTCCTTCCCCCACCTTATGCATAAAAACAGCTTGCTTTCTTACCATTTTTTTGCTTATTAATGCTCTTTACGATCACTTATGCAACCCGCCTAGAGGTCTTTTTCATAATATATCCACCCTGTGCATAAGGTGGGGAGTTTGCATACATAATGTGCAAGAGTCTGCATTCCCCAGGCCATGCTCCCTGCTCCTGTCTGTACCTTTTTAGGACCTCAACTATTAACAGTAGTTCGTAGTGTCTACCCCACGCCTTGTAACAGAGCCAAGGTCAGGCTCTAGGGAATGGGGAGATGAACCACCGACATGTTATTTTATGTGGCTAAGTGCATGGTCTGATAGCAGTGAGCACAAGTATCTTTGGGGGTGAGTCAGGGAAGGCTCCCCACCTACCTCTCCAACTTCAGGAGATGTCTGGGCTGAAGTGTGGAGGAGAGGCATTTACTAGGAGAAAGATAGTGAAAGGCCGTCCAGACGGAGGAGCTTTGGCCTGGCACTTTCTCCTGAGTATAGGATGCTGTGAGTTTAGGTACAGGACTCAGAGAAAAAGATGCGAACCCTTCTGCCTAGGAATGAGTGCTGCCCACCAGTCCTGGGCCTTCGGAGCTGCTGGGTTTATCTGCAGAGCCTTTTTCTAGTGCTGCCTTGGCTACTTTGGCATCCTTTACCGTCATTTAGTTAGTCATTTGCCTGCCGCAGCTAATAGTGTGCACTAGTGACTCACTTGCCCCATTTTGTTCCCACACTGGCTTTATTTGGTCTACTCAAGGCTTCTTTAAACATCTGATTGGTTGCCAATACTTAAACACTGGGAAATTCTGCATTAAAACATGGATTCAAGATTTTGTTGATTGGATCTGGCAATAATAGCTGGAACCAAGAAAGCTGCCCCCTTTAGAGCAGCACAGTCTCCGCCTGAATTTCTCTATTCATCTCTTTCCTACCTAACTCCTACTGACATTGAGCTTGTGATTTCATTGTTCCTGAAGAGACCAATTAAATAGTCTGAACATGTCCTTTCATTCTTGTTCTTAAAAGATATTTTTGCTTAATAGAGAATTCTAGGTTGTCATTTACTTTCTCAGCACATTGAAGATACCAATCTATTGACTTTAGCATCCATTGTTGTTGAAAATTAGCTCTAATTTAAAATATTGGTTCCTTGTTGGTAGTCTGTTTTTTTCTTCTTGGTTGCTTTTAAGATACTGTTTTTCTTTGGTGCTTTGCAGTTTCGTTATCTGGTATGAATTTCTGTTTATCTGGCTTGGGTTTCACCAGGTTTCTTGAATCTATAGGTTGGAGTCTTTAATCAGTTCTGGAACACTTTCAGCCATTATCTCTTCAAATATTGCTTCTGTCCATTCTTTGCTTCTGGAATCTCAGTTAAATATAGGTTATACCTTTTAATTTTATCCTCCAAGCTTCTTAGCATCTCTGCTATATTTTCCATCTCTTATCCTTCACACTGCATTCTGAGCAATTTCTTCAATTTTGTCTTTCCATTTTACCAATTCTCTTTTCGGCCATGTCTAATCCTCAGTAAAATCAACACATTTAGATTTCCTAGGTGTTCTCATTGGTCCCTTTTAAAATTTCCTTGTTTTTTATTCATATTGACAAGCCTCTCTTTTAATTCTCGGAGCATATTTTAGTAAACATATTCGATGTTCACTTCTTGATAATTCGAATACCTGATGTATTTCAGGGTCTGATTATGCTGTTTTCTCCCCAGGGTTTTAATTGTGTGTGTGTGTGCGTGTGATGATGTGAACTGTGAGCTCCTTGTTTGGCTGGCAGGGTGAGGGGAGAGGCTCTCTGAGACCTGAGACCTTTAGTAGGGTACACCAGAGAGAGCTTGTATTTGTTTTTCTTAACCACTTAGGCTCACTACTTGTCTGGGACCACTTTGAATTAGTTTTTTTTTAAGGATTTTTAGATATCTGGTCCATGTGAACTTGGCCTGTGAGTGGTTATGTGGGCTTTCTTGTGGTTATGAACTCTTAAGGGCCACATTCACCTTTCTATTCAACACCGCAATTTCAGAGAAGCCTTTTTTAAAGACTCGTGATTCATGTGGTGATACATAGATTTATTTCTCGTTCACCCTTATCCTAAGGGTGTGGTTCTTGGGGTCCCTGCTTTACTGGGATGGTTGGTTATTAGACTTCTTACCCTGAACGGGATACAGTGGCCCCTGGGCTTCTTCTCTTCTCTGACCCTGGGGGCTATGACAATGAAAACCCAGGTTACCTGGTTCAGTAACTGACCCTGGGGCATGAGCCAGCCTCTGTGGGTTTCTTCCTTCACTTAGTATCTGGCCTGAGTATTTCTTATTTTCTTAACTTATTTATCCATTTAATACATTTTAAAATATTTTATCTGGTATTTTTAGTTGTTTTCAACTTCAGCTTGAGCCAGGTACCTACATCATGTTGCCAAAATCAGAAACCAAGACCATATAAACTATGGCTTGTTTGAGAGCTATATTTTTTAAAAAAATACTCTGAGTCTTGTTGATTATCTAGTTTTGTGTCTGGCTGCATACTGAGGCCACATGATAGAGCCTCCAAATGTTAACTGAAGTAACAAATGACTGAATAGGTGAGTGAATAACGAGTGGATTAGTTGATAGAATGGAAGATCATTATATTACAGACTAGCAATACAAGGCCAAGTGACTTTCCAATACAGTAGTTGATAGCTGAACCAGGGCTACTTGAATGAATCTGATTAAGGATAGCCAAGTATACAACATGGTATTGTTAAGTACGGGAGTCAAGGCTTCCTTTGTGGTCCAGGCTGGGCCTCTGAGTGGGTGCAATTGTGGAGTTGTGCCATCATACTCTGTGGCCTGGCTGCATCAACTCTCTTGGGAATCTGTAGGCGTCTCCCCTAGTGCTGCCTTCCATCCAACACCACTAATTCACTAGCTTCCTGCCCATGGCACACACCTAGGAAACAGAAGTCACCTTGAGATGACCTTGAGGTCCTCAGTCAAGTAAAAAGATTTGCATGGGCTTGGGCATATAGCTGAAGTCCAAGAAAATGTCCCCCTAAATTTGACCTTAGCCTCGAGCTCTCGATTACTAGGTAAGTGAACCACTATGGTGGTGATTGATTTGACTGAGTTAATCTCAGAGGAGTTGACCATTTTTTAAAAATAACCTAAACTAGGGTTACAGTCTGTGCCCTTTGTGATGCAATGAGAAAGACCACATTTTGTTCTCTGATGTTGTCTTGATATGCTCTGTACAACCTGTGGAAAGAAGTGGGTACAGCAAAGTTGATGGTTAGGGAAAATACATATTGGAAGAGATGATGTAAAAGCAAAAAAACCAAAAAAACAAAAAAAACCCCAAAACCTCTTAATTATGACAGAGAAGAGCAGGATTTTAGTCCTGAATCTATCACTGTATATGGGACCTCAACCAGCCCTCGCCCACTCCTGGGCCTCAGTGTGCCTATATGTAACCCAAGGGTTTCGAGGTATCCGAGGCCCCATCACCTCTGATATTCTGTGATTCCCACTGGAGCCAAAGGACTGCCTTCCCCACTGGAGCACGGGCAGGTCTGTGCCACAGCAGCCCGGGAGCCACACTCAGGGGCTCTTTGCTCCACCACAAACAAGCCTTTGGTGAGGTGGGGACGGGAAGGCAGCCAGTGCTCTGCATTTGTCTGGTGGTGGGAGGTCACTGTCATCCTGCGGCACCCTCGATCTGCTCTGGTAGGGAAATGGTCTCTGGGCAGTAACTGCCCAGTCCCAGGCCCTGTCTATGGAGAGGACAGAGGGACCTAGAGGGGATAGAGCACATGTCCTCTACCTCCCTTTCTAGGCCTCTTGGAGCACCAGCAAGTTTCAGAAAACAATGTAAGAGGGAAGACCCAGCCAGAGAGAGAAAACAGAAAAGCCCAGAATCTTGCTCACAATTTTCTAGAAGTCAATTATACCCATAATATTCATAGACGAGGGTACTAAAAACCATGAGGTAACAAGTATGGGTACAAAGGTGTGTACGTAGCCAATCTCTGGGCAGTTCCTTGCTAAATGGCAAGGGGACCTCTGTAGCCCACCCTCAACTCTTCACTTACTTGTTCCTGCCTCCCAGCCACCAGTGGCTACCATTTCCACGATGTGGGGCCTGAGAGCTTCCAACTCTGTGCACAAGGGAGTGGGAAGAAGTATTCTGATTCCAATGGAAAGAGGACCTCCAAAGACTCCACAAGTTTACTTTCTGCCTAATTAAAAAGGAAACATACAGAATTAAAGGACATTCTCCAGTTAGGCAGGCATCTGGCAGGTCAGGCACTGGGGAGGCATCTGGCTCTTGCTCTCTTCTCTCTGCACTTCAAACAAGACAGCAAGACACTCCCGGGGGTGAAGTCCTATATGGCTTTTAGCATTACTGGATCCACATTCCTGCAAACTCTAGAACCATACCACCTTTGTTTACACAGTGATTCATCACTTCATTCATTGATTCACTATTTGTTTAATAGACAGCTGACTGAGGGTCTGTCCTGTGCCAGCCTCCAGGGACACAACAGGAACAAGCCACAGTCTCTGCACTTAGGGTGCTCACAGTCAGGTGGGAGAATCAGGCCAGATCATCAACTAGTTAGGATACTGTGTGCAAAGTGTTTGGTTGGGTCTGCTGTGGTGCAGTCAAAACAACTTTGGGATTTGTAGAGTGTCTTGTTTCCCTTGTCTGACTTGACCCTTGTCACAGCCTTCTGAAGCAGGAAAAGGCCACTGAAGTAGTGTGACTTGCTTAGGTTACACGGATGGGTGCAGGAATGGAACCTGGTTGTCTGACTGATTCTGGGAGTCCATACTGGTTGACTCTGGACTCAACATTTGTGCTGAGCCACAGTATCTCCAACATTAAGAGTGTGGGTAGCCACTGCCCATCCCCCTGCATGGGGGTGTGACAGCGGAAGACCTGGAATCAGTGGCCAGGAAAGTACTTTCTGAGTGTTGGGCATCATGTACATATTTAAAATTATTATGATTAATATCTCAGGTACTCAAGATTTGGCCTGAGTGAAAAGCAGCCCATCTGCCACCCAGCTAAGGAGGCCCAGGTTCCCTACTCATGAAGAAGTGACTTACAACCTGACAGGGAAATGGGCTGAGTCATCTGGAGGAACAGTCTCAGACTGTACTCATATGTCCCCTCCATCTCAGAGGTTCTGATTTGAGAGGTTCTTATATGCTCCTGGGATGAGAACAGCTTATTATTCATTTATTTGTTCCTTTGCTCATTTGTTCCTTTGCTCATTTATCCTTTCTCCTACCCATCGACCCATCCATCCATCCATCCATCTATCCATATCCATCCATCCATCCATCTCTCTCCTCCCACCCAAGAAAAGGTATGCCTGAAGTAAAAACATCCAGAAAAGTTTCTGACCCAATATTTTTCTAATTATTATTTCCTGAATCACTGATACCCTTTGAGATGCTATTGGAAGCCAGAGTTTTATGACCAAATAAATTTAAAGAAAGCCTTATCTTCTCTACCATCTTGTGGGGCTTCACAATGCATGTTAGTATACTGAAGTCTCCAAAATGTCCTGCAAAAAAGAAACCTATTTAAAATTTTTTAAAAATGCAATGTTCCCTAGACCTTTTTGACCAAAGAACACTTTTTCATGGAGTACCGTTAGCCTCCAAGGGAATTAATGATTCGTGAAATACACTTTGGGAAGCATTCCTTTAAGCACAAAATCTTTTTTTAATTATAATGACTTGCATAGAATATTCATAAGATCTATTATATAGTACCTGCCTTCTTATAGGGGTGACTCATCATTCAGCACTTTCTTGGCACATCATTGAACACATCACCATGAATAGCTCTCTATGATGATGCATTGTCATTGACAGGAGCTAGTGAAGAGACTCAGATTATTTTAAGTTCTCACTTTTCAGAGAGTTTTGATCTTCCCCTTTTGTGAGCAATAGAAGCTGTTTATTGCTTCCCATTATTTTTCATGTGTCTGCTTGAGTTTTCTATGAATTGAAAAGAAAAACAAAGACCAATCTAATTATAATTGTATGTAAAGTAAGAGTAAACAGACTCCAAATGAGGACCTGACTACAACTCTTTTTTTCATGATGGGCTTGAAATTTAGTGAATAGATTGGTACCATGATTTTTAGCTGCTCACACCCCTTTGACGCTAATTTCCTGCTTTTCATCAGTGTTCTGGATAATGAGTATGTGAGGTGTGGCCCTTGGAAATATGGAGTGTTTCTAAACCCCCAGTTTAAAAGGGAAGGCCTCCTGTGGAATCATTGGAGCCAGCACCGAATAAGAACATTTTTTTCAAGGTCAGATGGTCCTGATTTGAATCCTGGCCCCACCTCTTCCTAACTGTGTGATCTTGGGCAAGTTGCTAAACCTCTCTGAGACTAATCTCATTTGAGTGTGGGAATACCTTTCTCACAGATTTGTCATAAATATTAAATGAGATTCTGTATGTGAAGTACTTAACAGAGTGCCTGTCATACAGTAGGTGCTCAATACATGGTAACTAGTGGCAAGGTCGGGACTGGGGTGAGGCAAGTGAGGCGCCCAGGGCACAAAATTTTAGGGGATACGCTGAGACTTGTGTGAGTACAGGGTCAGCACCTGAGAGTGAGTGCCCACCTTAAGTGTGTCGTCTTGGGTGATTCTCTTATCTCAAACCCTGGTTAGTGGGATGCTGTCACCCATAGTTGTCCTAGAGACCGAAGGCCTAGAAGGCCTCTGATTAGATAAGGGAGACCCACACTCACCTAGAGAACCAGCCCCACCACCTATAATTGTCTCTCCACCTGACGCAGCAGGTGAGCCCCCTGAGAGGACCACCCCAAATGAATAAGGGTGTACCTGGGGAGAGATGGGACTGGGGGATGAGCCGAGTGGGAAGACCAAAGGGGCTTGTTGACCTGGGGCCTTCCAAGGGCAGGAATTGCCATGAAGCCCTCCCCGCAGCCTCTGAGTGGGGACAGGGCCTCTGCCAGCTGGGCTGGACTCCCACTTCCCTGTCAAAACTTTTTAAAAACAAACAGTGGCAAGAGCAGTATTTGCATAAATCTCATTAGAAAAAGTGCAAGTTTCATAAATCTTGTGATAAATTAGTGCGATATCATTCTCAACGTGATGTATTAATTTTAGAGCAAAACGAATGGTGCTGTGATCATTGTGGGTAATTACGAGTCTCCTCAAAGAGGAAGTGATTTCCGGGGACTTTTCTGGCCTCCTTCAAAGTGGGAGGTAGGAGAGAGAGCAGGGGTGAGGGAAGGGTGTCTTCTCACCTGCTTTTCTGGTTGCACCTTTCCTTATTTCTTAGTTTCCTTTCTTGCTGCTGGGAGGTGGAAAAAAGTGGCTCCTGTGCTTTGGGCTCTGGCTAAGGGGTGGACAGCAGGGGCACAGGAATGGATGGGATTCTGAAGTCAGGCCTTAAGGTCCAAATGACCTTTGAAAAGAGCTTTTAGGTGGCTAGGACCTGAGCCCATCGGAGCGCTATCCCTGTTTCTCAAAGTTGTGGTCCCAGAGCAGTAGCCTTATCTCACCTGGAAGCTCGTTAGAAATGCAAATTCTGAGCCAGAAACTCTGGGCGCCTGACTCCGCCTTTTAAACAAGTCCTCCTGGTGATTGTGTTGAAGGCTCCAGTTTGAGAACTACTGCTCTGACCCAGTGATTCTCAGCTTGGCTGCACTTTGGAACCACTCCTCGACCGACCAAAAACATCCTTTCATTCAGCATCGCTTTGTTATAATTTTGATGAGATGCGATGCCGTAGGGATCTAACTCTTGTTTATATCAATTAGCTTATGGTAAAATTGGTTTTGTTATACGTCTTTTACTTAAACTTGCAGAACCTATCGATGACATTGAGGTCTTAACTATATATCAAAATACTAATGTCTGGGTCATGTGCTAGACCAATTAATTAAAACAGAATCCTTAGGGACTAGGGCCTGGGCATCCTTATTTTTAGAAGGTTCCCAGCTGATGCTATGTGAAATCGGGTCGAGATTCACTGCTTCAAAGTCATGAATTAACTTTTTTTGTTTAATATTGGGATTTGGAAAAATGTTAACGTGAGAAGGTGCAACAAAGCAAATATATATTTTTTCTTTTTCTGCCCTGCCTGTGGAATTGGCCTAAGCCGAATGTGCCTGGGAGTGCCCACACATTGGAAAGCGTGGGGTCTCCTGGAGGAGGGTCAGCAGGAAGCTGGCTTCCTATTAGCCAGATGAAGATGTCACTATCAGTCTCAGTCTCGCCTGCACATTAGAATCACCTGGGCATTTAGAACTTCCTAAATCCTAGGTGTACTCCAGACTGATTGATATAAGCTTGGCGTGTGGGACACAGGCACAGGTCTTATGAAATCTCCAGGTGATTGCAAGATGTCACCAAGTCTAGGAACCCCTGACTTATGGGTTTTTCTACATCATAGTGTCTTGGATTAGTTCTGAAGATCGAAAGAAACTCGGGGACCATCTAGATCTTGGTTTTCAACCTGCGCTGCCCTTGGGAATCTCCTGGGCCTTTTAGTTTTTGTTTTTAAAAATCCCGAAGCTTCTATCCCTTCCCAGAGACTTTGATGCACTTGGTTGGGGGTACAGATGGGCATCTGGAGTTGCAAAAATGCCATAGGTAAATCTAACATGCAGCCAGGCCTGAGACCTGCTGGACTAAAGTACCCCTTAATTTGCAGGAGAAGAAAAGGACGCCATGCGGATGGCAGCCTGTTAGCAGAGGCTGGCCTCGCTGCGGGTGCTCTCACTCTCCCGTCAGGTTTATGTTCACATTATGGGGCCGTGAACATGGGTGACGTTAGCACGGCCTCTTTCTGAGTTAGGGGGAATGTGAGTGACGATAGAGTGTGTGAGCTCAGGGACGGAAGGAAATGCCAGTCCCTCTGAGCAGGAAGGAGTCAGCACGTGCTTGCAAGTGTTTGGATAATCTCTTCGTGAGCCTTTAATGGCCTGCAGTGCTCTGTTTATTTTAATGATAATGTCAAGTTCAATTTGCCGTCATTTTTCCACATTTCCTTTTGTAAAGTTAATTGAACAGTTCAATGAATTGAAAAGTTTCAGGAGAAGGGAAAATATACCAGCCCCCTATTATCACTATTATTAAATCTGGTAACTACTGCTTGACTCTCCCAGCCCCTGTGACAGGACTTCAACCCCCGTGGGCCTGAGAGCTTTAGCAAGGACTTAGGAAGGTCAAACAGAACATTCCAAAGCGCCTTTATTCATGGCTATTTCTGCTCAGGCTGCTATGCCTGAGCAGAAAGGAATATTCAGTCTACCCTGGACCCTGGCTGTCCAGCCAGGCTCATTCCTGAGTGTCTCAACCAGATTGTAAAGCTTTGCCAGCTGGGCTGGCTCATCTATGCCCTTCCCTCCTTCACAGTGCCTTGTACATGTGGCAAACAGAATCACAATCTTACAGATATTTTAACTAGATGGGACCTTAATGTGGTATAGTGGGAAGGATATTGGGGAACCTAGGACCGAGCTGGGTCTCAGCTCTACCACCTGTACCTGTTAGCTGGGTGACCATGGACAAGTCACTGAGCTGCCCAGCCCTGCATTCACCTTTGTAAAATGAGCTTGTTGGCCTCATCAAGAATGTGAATGTCTGGCACATATATATAGCTACCCATGTCCCCTACTCCCATCAGGTGTCTCCATGGATCACAGCATTCTTCTCTACTGAACTCAGATGTAGCCTTGGCATCCTCCTCCATACAACACCCACAAATCCATGACCTGGGGACCATCATGGGTGCATGATCTGCTACCTCTTTGCCAAGCCTCATGATTCTCCCCAAGGACCTGTCTGTGTTCTTTGGCCATTGACATTAGTCCCTCATGGTGTCGTGGGGAAAGAGAGGCTCAGAGAAATGAATGACTTGCCCAGGAGGTTGGGACTGAGCGCCACCAATGGCAGCCATGTTAGATCTATGCCTGACCGCTCCTCTCTGTCATTACAAAGGGATTTCACTGAGGCTGCCTTCCTTTCGAAGTTTTCTTTTGAGTCTTTTGATCCTGTGTCTCAAGTCGACCCCTGCCAAAAGAGGAATGCTCATACTGGGGAAAGAGGGTCACAGCCCATGAACCGGGCTGTGACTAGACCCCAAACTCATGTTCGTGCTTCCCAAATGTGCCAGTGAAAGGCCAAGGAAAGCATGTGGCATAATGGAAATGGAGGTCTGTCAACTGAATGTCAGCTCCCGGAGGGTGGGGACTTCTGTCTGTTTTGTTCATTGTTGTATCACCAATGCCTAGAGCAGTGCCTGGGACAGAGCAGGTGCTTAGGCAATGTGTCGAGTGAATGAATAAAGGACTATGATGGTGGCATGGGGATTAGAAGGGTCAAGAATGACCCAAGATCTGCCATGTGCTAGCTGTGACTTTAAACAAGTAACTTAACTTCTCTGTGGGTCTATAGAGGCTTAGAGCACATGGTGTCTGCTACCAGGCTTGGTAGCCTTCAGCAGTGATGGCTCTTATTTGCTATGTTGTGCCAAAAGCAGAAGAGCTCCAAGATCCTGAGACTCAGGATTAGGTTTCTCAACTATTTAATGTCTAGTCTTTCCTCTTGTGCTCTATTGATTTAAAACAACCACAACATGTAGCTCTTACTATTCCCCACCACCAGAGCCTCTGAGTTTGTACTGTCCTGCTCTGTTTGGTGTCTCCTTCTTCACTGGTGAATTAGTCTGTCCCCTTGGCCATCTGACACCTGTGTGCCCAGGTGAGCCAACCACCCCTTCTCTAACTCTCAGGAGGAAGTCACCATGTTGCTGGCAGATGGTGAGTGGGCTATGGAAAGCCAGGGTGACTCCCTCATGAGTCAGCCACTGCCTCAAGAGTACTCACCTTCAGACCAGCCGAGTAACCCAGGGGTTCAGAGCAGCCTAAAACATGGAAGAGCCTAAAACAAGGGAGAACCTGGAGGTCTTCCTGGGGTCAGTCTCGTGGGGTGAGCAGAAGGCAGTGTTTAGCTGCTCAAATGGGGTTTGGATAAAAGACTTTGTGATCAAAGCTATAAGGGTGGTGTATGAACATGAATTCTGAGTCAGACAGGAGGTTTCAAATACTCACTCTGCCACCTGCTAGCTGTGTGACCTTGGGTAGGTCACTTTACAACTCCGAGCCTCATTTTTCTCATTGTGTAGTGGGGACACTAACATCTCTTTGTAGGGCCATTGTGAGAAATAGATGTCAGAGAATGGGAACCATTGAGCACGGTGCCTAGCAAATAGTAGGCGCTTAATGAATGATAGTTTCTTTTCCCATTTAATACTGTCTACTCCGAGTGGACTGAGCTGCGGAGACAGGGCTGGCTACAGAGGGCCTTTGAGTTTTGGAGATAGAGACAGTTCTCTTTATCCAGGGCAAGGGGTTTCTGATGAGAGTGAGGACATTGGCTAGTACAGGGCAGGCTTGAGGCTACCTGCCTCTCAGGAGAGAGGAACTGGTCTCAAATTTCACTCCGGATTCTTCCAGGCAGGTGTAGGCAGGCCTTGTACAAGAGAAAAACCCTGAGGTCAAACCAATTTCAAGACCCTGGGGGAGTAGAATTAAGGAGCCTGACTAAAGGCAGAATGGGGGAACCTAAGACAAATGAGATTATTCCCAAGAATCAAGACACTTAACTGACCTGTCTGATCCCAGAGGAGAGACAAATGAGATGCAGGCTCCGAGACCAAGCTCTGGGGGCCTCATCTCAGGAGAGAGGGGAGGGCAGGAGCCCCGGGCTCTGATAAAGACTAAAGCCAGAACAACCAGGCTTCTCTGGACAAGGAAGAGCGGGTGGGTTTCCCTTCTGATGGGTTTGGGAAATGTACAGCAGGTTTGATGGCCATGGAAAGGGATGGTGGTTATTTTCATAAAGACCTGGGCATTACCCATGACCTATAATCTGAGGTTGGGGTTGGGAGCCTTCCATCTGCTACTCCTTGGCTCAGCTATTCACCAATGCGCAACTGATCCCAAGCAGCCGTCTCCTAGTCAGGACCCCTGATCCTTCCTCTGAAAGATGAGAAGGGGCTTTGTCTATTTGGTTCTCTCCTTAGCCATAACTAGTCCCTGTTTCTGAGCTTTCCTAAATGCCCTGAACCTGGTAGGGGCAGACCTTGGCCCTAGATCTTTGGCCCCTGGATAGGAAGGGACAGTAAATTAGGGCTAATGTGAAGTCATTTTAGGTCAAGAGACTGCAAAAGCCTTGCTCTCATACGCCTATTAGGATTGATTAGTGATTGCATGGAACCCAGTGTTGTGAAGGATTCTGGAGTTGAGTATAGACTCAACAGAAAAGGGAGCTGTGATTGATTAGTGATGTCTGCATGAGCCAGGGATGGAAGGGCTAGCCAGTTAGCCCCAAAAGAGGAGTGACAGTTAATCATGGAGGAGTGGGAAGATTTGCCAAGCATGTCCCAGAACATCAGTCTCCACCTTCGAGGGGTGATGGCCTCTCCCTGCTGTGTAGAGGTGCAAACAGAGAATCAAGGAGCCACAGAGAAGAGAGAACTTTGTGACGGAGGTGGCATTTGGGGCATACATTTAAGAATGACTGGGATTCAGAGGCAATGAAAGGAGAAAGGGCTTTCCAGGTTGAAGGAAAGTAGTATTACATGTGTGGGAACTGTGGTGTGCTGGAGGGATGACAGCAATCCGGTGGGGTGAGCCCAGGATGCGATGAGAACCCCAGGGCCAGGGAGCCAAGGACAATGGGAGGATCACTGGCCATCATAGTAAAGAGTTCGGTTTTAATTCTGTGGGAACTAGGCGGGCATCAGAGCAGGTCTGGCAAAAAAGATCTGCTTTAAGAAGATGCCACTGCAAGGAGATGGCATGGTGGATTCTCCTCGCCCTTTATTCATTTTGTAGCACCCTCTCTATGCTTTGGGAATAAATATAGCTTTCATCCATCCCCCATCCAGAAAAAAAACAAGTCTTGCAGCCTGCCACAGCCCTGCGTGTGTTTCTAGCCCACCCTGTGTCTAACAGGCAAACACTCACAGCTTTCAGGAGCACATGACACACCAATCCCAGCAATAACAACAATAATAGTAATGACAGTCATCTCGGCGATCAGCATGGGCACAGCAGGGCTGCAGGGGAAGCTGCGATTGTCTACCCCTTGACTGGAAGATGGATGTAGCCTGCTTCTTAGGGTCTGAGGCCACAGTACAGGGACATGTTGCCAGTCCACCTCCCAGGGTCATTTGCAGCCCTCTGAGAAGAACCCTATTCCAACCTGGGCTCCTGAACTCCAGGACGGGCATACTGTCCCAGGATGGGGCATTGGGCCTCTGGATGGGGTACATCACCCCAAAATTGGGCCAGTTCTTGAGAGATTGGAGCCCAGCTAGTGTGCAACTGTGATTCCACCTGCATCCAAACCGAGTGCTACTGGTTTGGGCATTATTAGATTTTGATTAGCCAGGCCTTTTGCTGTCCATTAGTGTATGTAATAAGGATTAATTTGCTTTACTCGCTCCTTTCGTTGTGGCTCAGAGATCTTCATGACTTCTGGGGCTCTCTTCTTCTAACACTTCTAGGCAGTTAGCAGGATTCATTCATTTACTCACTGACTCCTTATTGAGTGCCTTGGGAATGCCAGCCCCTGTGTTAGCTTAGGGCTACAACAGGGATGACCACTGCCCCTGGGCTTGGGGCAGGCAGTCAGCAAGTCAAAAGAATAAACAAGATCTGTTCAGAGGAGGGAGAGCTGTAAAGGCAGTTAACTCAGAGGGCAGGGACACAGAGTAACTGGGCATCTCTTTAGATATAATCTATGTGATCGAGTATTTGAGGCCTCTCCGAGAAGATACTCTTAGCCCAAGATGTCAGCACATAGTAACCTTGGGATGGAACATCCCCAGCAGAAGTAAGGCCAAGGCAAAGACACTGAGGCAGCCACAAACTGTTTAGGAACAGAAAGGCCATGGGGCCAGAGGGGTAAGTCTGTGGAGCCCATGTGAGAGGTGGTAGGAGGTGTTGGCTTGGGCCAGAATGCTAGGGCCTTGGACATGATTTGATTTAAATTTTTTAATTGTGGTAATTACACATAACATAAACATTACCATCGTAACCGCTTTTAAGTGTACAGTTTAGTTGTGTTAAGTACATTCACATTATTATGCACCCAACCTCTAGAATTATTTTCATCTTGTACAACTGAAACTCTGTACCCTGCCTGCTACCAGGTAACAACTCCCTGTTACCCCCTCTCCCCACCCCTGGCAGCGACCTTTCTACTTTTTGTTCCTATGAATTTGGCTACTCTAGGTACTTAATCGAGATAGAATCATACAATACTGGCCTTTTTGTGACTAGCTTATCTCTCATAGCACCATGTCCTCAAAGTTCATCTGTGTTGGAACATGTGTCAGAATTCCTTCCATTGTAAGGCTGAATAATATTCCATTGCGTGTATATACCACACTTTATTTATCCATTCATTTGGTTTTCTTCCATCTTTTGGCTATTATGAGTAATGCTGCTGTGAACACGCATGTACAATGATTTAAGTTCTTTAAAGTCCCACTTTCCACCCATGAGGTTGGGCTGGACCCCAGCCTCGGCTGGGTTTGGCATGGAGTGGAGGGGCTACCCTCGCCAGGTTACTCTTCCTGGTGAGGCCAAGAGCAGAGTCTCCTCCAGCAGCATTGATTGAGCCAAGAGCCCTAAGACCGAGCCTTTAAATCATCCTGAGGCCAGAGGAGATTTTCTCTGCATCTAAAATGTGAGTCATAAACCAGGCTGACTTACAGGCAGTACTCACTGGTCCAATTGTTTATGGCCAGCACCCTTTCTGATTGGTTGACCTGTTCTGTGCTCATTGTTAAGTATTTGAATGCCGCCCTGCTATAAACCAGTCTCAGGACTTCCAAACCTGGCTGTGTGCCAGAGACTCTTACAGGGAGAGTAGGGGCTGCTGTTTAAAAGTTCATACTCTGGGCTCCCCCCAGCCAATCCTGTCAGTGCAGCCTGGGAGTCTGTACTGTAACAAACTTTCTGGGTGAATCTTATACCATAATTTCAGGGGGTGTCTTATTTGGGCTCTGCCAGAAACAGACCTTGTGCTGAGGACTCAGGTGCACATAGTTTATTGGGGAGGGGAATTCTAGGAAACACAGGTTGGGGAGTGAGGACATGAGACAAGGAAGGGAAGGAAGCTATAAAGATGTATTATTAACCACATCACCAGTGTGGGCAACTAGAGATGAATCCTGTTGGGGAATTCTAAGAGCCGGTGTAGAACACAGCCTCAGAGCGATCCCTGCAAGAGGTGAGGGAGCTGAGGTGTTTATCTACTAACTCTTTACCTACCATCTTGCCTCAGTCATTCTTTCAGTGCTGCAACAAGGGTATTAGTTTCCTGGCACTTTTGTCTTGTCTTGTGGGTGGATGGAGCAGTTGCTATTGTAAGAACCCCTCAGGCAAAGAGTCCCAGTGCTGGCAGTGGGAGGTCGGGCTGTGTTTGTGATAATGGTATATGCTAAGGCATAGTGGGCAGGATACCAATAGGACCTTCTATGGAGGGCTGACCAGAAAGAGAGGATATCCAGCCCCTGTGAATCATTGATTGTCATTCCTACCACTGAAAAGAACTCCTGGCCTCATCTATTGCTAGTAGGAATGTAAATGGTACAACTGTTGTGGAAATCAATTTGGTAGTTCCTCAATAAGGTAAATGTAGAATTACCATAGGACCCAGCAATTCCACTTCTAGGGATGATACCCCAAAGAATTGGAAACAGTGTTCAAATAAAACCTTGACTACAAATGTTCATAGCAGTAAGATATACAATACCCCAGATATGGAAACAACCCAAATGTCCATCAGCAGATGATTGGATAAACAATAAATGGTATATCCATACAATGGAATATTACTCAGTCATAAAAAGGGATTAGGTACTAATACATGTGATAACATAGGTGAACCTTGAAAACATGTTAAGTGAAAGAAGTCAGACACAAAGATCACATATCGTACTATTCTATTCTTATGAAATATCCAGGCCAGGCAAATTTACAAAAAGCAAGTAAGAGTTGCCAGGGCCTGGGGGAAGAGGAGTGGGAGTGACTGTTCAATGGGTATGAAATTTCCTTTTTGGGTAATGAAATGTTCTGGAAACAGATAGTAGAGATGGCTGCACCACATTGTGAATGTACCTAATGCCACCGAATTGTACATTTTAAAATGGTTTAAATATACATTTTACATGTATTTTACTACAACAAGAAAGGAAGGAAGGAGGGAAGGTAGGAAGGAAGGAAGGAAGAAAGGAAGGAATGAAGGAAGGAAGGAACGAAGGAACGAAGGAAGGAAGTCCAAGTATTCCACAGCCTGGTTGCAGCGTATACTGTCTATTTCTCAGGTGGGAAGCAAACCCAGAGCAGGGCATGTGCAGGGTCACACGGTCACAGGTGGTTCTTCTGAGTGACTGCTTCTAGGGGCACTGGGCTAGAGGTGAGCCCCATATCTCGGCCTTGTTCCTGTATGAGTACTACAAAGAGAGATTGCTGGAAGCAGCCATGGTGGAAATGAGCCCTGTGTCCTGGAGAAGCCAAAGCTATGCCCGGCTTCTACAGAATGGTGGAACAGCACTGGGCGGGGGAGTATGTGCCCAGCTGGAAAATTGCGGGGCATCTTGTCTTAAATATAATGTTAAATTGGCACCTTTAATTAGTACACTTAGAAAAGGTCACTAGCAATTACCTGAGACACAAGGAAGGCGTGAGCAGGCAAGAGCCCGTGTGGAAGCTGAAAAAGACCATTTTGAACAGCACATAATTGCGGGAAAAATGGATAAAAGTCCAGGAAATTACAGGGTGGGTGACAGCAGCTGATGGCCCCATCCCTGTCCTGCCCAGTACCCCCCTTCTTGGGAGGACCCAAAGCTTCAGATCTGAGAGAGCCATTTGGGATATTGGGCCTTCGTGCGACCTTGGCTGGAGAGTTGCTTTCCCAGAACCCCACCGGCTAGCCAGGAGCTTGGCCCTATACCTCCCACTTGGGCTGGGCCTGAAAGGAGGTTGGCAGGTGATGCGTTCAGTCCAGGGGGCTACCATGGACTCATTGCTGATCTATGGACAAGTAGGGCCCCTATAGACCCCAGTTTTCTCATGTGGAATATCCCCAATTTTCCAGCTCAGTGTTCCTCAAACTTTACCACTAAAGGACCCCTGAGGGTAACAGAAAGGAAATGTGTATCCCTGGAAGTCAGGGTGAGGCAGCAATTCTTTTACAGCTTTAGTTTGTATCTCAAAAAATAAATGTTATATCGTATTCCCATGTGTTCCCGTTTGCTTTAGTATAAAATAATTTCTTGTCATTGAGCAGCACAGATGCTTTTGGAAGATGTGCTTGGTTTCTGTATGACTTCACATACTCCCTTTTTCCTCTTCTAGAAGGAGCACTGTACTAGGAGTCTGAGAGTCTGGAAACTTAGGTCTGAGTCCTGACTCTGTTGTTCACTATCATACTTTGGGAAAATTGCTAAATGCCTTCAGCTTCTCCATCTTTAAAATGGAAAGATAGGCTTCTCAGATAGTCTCTAAAGTTGTTCCAATTCTGTTTCATGATTTTATTCCTCTTTCTCCTGCTTCTCACCTTCTCCCATCACCTTGGATGCTGCCATGTCCTACTCGGCTGTGTGACCTGGGAGAGACTACTTTGCCTCTCTGGGCACCATGCCTTATCTGTAGAATGGGTGGAATAATGACTGCCATACAGGATTGCTGGGAGGATTTAATGAGAGAGCCCATGTGAACAGGCTGAGCACCATGTTTGGCATATCATGAAAACTCAATAATTGCCCCACATCTTCCTTTTCCAAATGTTGGGCTTCCAGTTATAGTCTGATAGGGCCATGTCCATGGAAGTCCTAAATCTTAAGTTTACACATCAAATGTTGAGAGGTGTAAAGTTGTGAAAACAAATGCAGGCTCTGGGCTCAGAGTGCCTGGGCTTTGAATTCCAGCTCCATCCTTTGTAACTGTATGGCTGTCATAAATTACGAATCACCTTTATTTCCTTATCTGTTAAATGGGGAAAATGATAGTAAGGAGTAAATTAGATAATACATGGAAATCCTTTAGCCCAGTGTTTGAAGTGTGGTTAGTACTTAGAAATGTTAACTATCATCGTCCTGTTAAAACTGTCCTTTTAAAAGATTACCTGGAAAATCTTATTAATGTTCTTTTCTATATAATATTCCCAGAGTTTGGAATCCTGCCTTACTTAACTTGATCATCAGAGCTATTCAGTAAATATGAGAGTCAGTTTTTGGAGACGCAAGAGTGCCTGTTCCATTTTATAGGGTAAACTGAAGCTTTGAAAGATGTGGTTTGCCCAAGGCCATGGTTCTAATCTGACCACTCCTTTGAGAATCAGATATAGGCTATAGACCGACCCACTCTGCCGAAAATGACACACTACACTTCTAACATTTTGCACAATTCTTAGGGGTTTAAGGACTTTTGAAGCTAAGGTAACCATGTCGTCCAGTTGCCTAAGACTCCTGGTTTTACTATGTGTCCTTTCTCAGTCCTAGACAAACTAGGGTAGTTGGTCACCCTACCTGACAGCTACCTAGGGAGGGCTATGAATGACAGGAGAAGATGCCCTTCACTGAGACTTCTTGGACAGGGCTGCAGGCCAGGCATCCTGATGCCCAAGGCGCTCTGGCCAGGGCTTTGTTTCCTGGTAAAGGGTGACACTTCGGTCTTCTTGTGAACAGGAACTAGACCTTGTCTCCCAGTGCTTACCACAAGACCAGCACCTAGCCACTGTTGAATAAATGACAGGTTTTGCAAAGTTTTCTGAATTAGAAAGAGTGCTTCAATTTGCAAAAGACTGAAATCCAACTCAGTTGACTCAGGCAAAACAAGAATGGGGATTTATTAGCTCACACAGCTGAGGAGACCAGAGATGGAGCTAATATCAGGCACAGCTGGCTGCAGACATTCACACCATCAGGAACCTCTGTTCGTGCACCATTTGCTTCTATTGTCCTCCTTGTTGGCCTCATTCTCAGGCAAGCTCTTCCTGATGCCAAAGGCGACTGCCAGCAGTGCCAATTTAGCAACCCCAGCGGAAAGAGAGCTCCTCTTTCCCAATAGTTGTAGCAGAAGTCCCAGGGTTGGCTTTGATTGGCTACCTTGGGTCACATGCTCATCCCTGAGCCAATCACTGTGACCAGGAAGATGGAATGCTCTGATTGGCTTGGGCTGAGTTTTGTGCCCATCTTGAAACATAAGAACTGAAGGGTTGGGGCCTGCTCTCATCTGAGCCACTTGGAGAAGGAGGTCTCCAAATTAAAATCAGAAAAGGGAGGCAGGCAGGAGTCACAGCTATCCATTATACCTCCAGAACATGATGAATGACAATTCCCTGTTATCAGCACATACACACTGTGATGTGTGGTCAGGGTGGAAGTGGAGAGCCTGGGTTATAGCCAAACACAGAATCTTATGGTAGCCAGTGACCTAATGGAAGAGTGTTGGGTGGCTGGTCCCTGCTAGGATTCAGCCACCTGAGCGAGGTGCTGAGGAGTGGACCAGCCTCCCATTTTTGCCTTCTTCTCTCTCCCTCGGATATTCCAGGTTCCTCTGTGACCCAATTGCTGGCCCGAGACATGGACAATGACCCCCTGGTATTTGGCGTGTCCGGGGAGGAAGCTTCCCGCTTCTTTGCTGTGGAGCCGGACACAGGTGTGGTGTGGCTCCGGCAGCCACTGGACAGAGAGGTAAGACCTGGCCAAATGCATGCCTGGCCCTTTTTGAGGGGAGAGGGAGGAGCAGACTCTGGAGGAGGGTGGGTCATCATTTTTTAGGGACCATCTTCTGAGGCCCCATTCTGACCCCGAAGTAGCATCTTCCTGCCTGAATGTTATCCCTCTTCAAGGACCAGTGCTAATGTCTGGACTTGGGGTAGAATGGGGTGTTAGGGGATGTCTTCAAGGGAGGGACAATATTGGCTAGGCAAGAGGGACAATGATTCTGGGTTCACCCCTTATAGAATAGAGGCTCCATAGGGTGTACACTCTACTCTTACCCCAAACAAATGTCCCCACAAAGGACATTTTCCAGAGACACGGGAATTGATGACCCTGTAGCCCTTAGCAAATTAAGGTAAGAATGTGAACGAAACCCCAAACCTTGTTCTCATCTTACACTTGAGGAAGTGGCCATAGAGGTGTCCAGTGACTAATTTAAGGTCACACGGCAATTTAGAGCCAATGTTAAGATTAGAACCCAAGACTCTTCTAATCGGTTGCTCTTTTGGGGGGAATCCCTATTCTGAACCTATTTCCCTAACCCAAGGGGCACTGCTCATTTTTTAGGGAAACCTTAGGGTACCCAATCCCAGGCCAGCTCCTTAGGCAATGCTGGGGGTCTCCAGCCCCACCCAGGGCTCAGGAACTAGAACTCCAATATATCTAATTCTTCCCTCCTTCCCTGCTCTCCTTTCTTTCAGACCAAGTCGGAGTTCACAGTGGAGTTCTCTGTCAGCGATCACCAGGGGGTGAGTGTCCCCTGAGGCCCCTGCTGCCCTGGGAGGAGTGTTCCAGGGCCCCTTGGGTGGAAAGAAGCCAGAGGCCAGTGCCAACGCTGACTCGCTGTCCTTCTCTTGCTAGGTGATCACACGGAAGGTGAACATCCAGGTTGGGGATGTGAATGACAATGCACCCACATTTCACAATCAGCCCTACAGTGTCCGCATTCCTGAGGTAGGAGCCCCTGGGTCACACTTGGGGGACATTGGGGACTTATTACTTCAAGGTCACCTGGGAATGGAATAAAGAGTCAGCTTGGGCAAGGGTAGGCCCACCTTTTCTCCTCCCACCCACACCTCAACCCAGGTACCAGCTCTGGGCAGGTTGAACATACTGGCACTTCTGAGGGTAGGGGCCCATCTGCTGGTCAAGGAGAGTGAGTTGGTGCCTAAGAGATAGCCTGCATTCGATCAGCCTTACAACTCTGGCTAGAATCTGGAATTGGAGATAAGAGAGTGGCAGAGGTGGCATTGAGCCTTCTTTTCTTTCATTCATAGCCAGTATGGTATTGGGCAGGTGAGTTGGCAGCCTTAACCCCAGGCCTTCCTGCTTTGGCCAGGACAGATCCCCCCAGACTGGTTCCAAAAAGGGACTTTCTTACTCTAGCCCTGTACTTGCCTTCTGTCCCCCTGGCTCTTGGCTCCTTTGGGTCATCTGTGTACTCTGAGTGTGTTTGCATGAGTGCGTGTGTGTAAAACCAAGCCATTTCTGGTAATTGAGAAGCACAAATTATTGCATTATAAATGGTTCGTTAATAAGTTGGCTGCTGGCTTCCAATGGCACCAGGGTTCTCATCACTTGCGGTCCCTCTCCCTGCTGGCTGATGGCAGACTTTGAAGGTGGCAGGTAAAGGGTTTTGAACTGGGAGTCCCTCAGGGATGCCCTTGGGGCTCAGGGTTGGGCAGCAGTGAAGGGTAGGGATGGGGATGATGGGAGATGGAATCCACAGGAAAGAAGCAGTTTGACACCATGACATTTGAGTTCTAGCCCCTCTGTTTTAGAGGTCATTGGATCAGGAAACTGGAAGAGTCTTTAGAAAACATCTATTCAGTTTATAGATGAGTAAACTGAGGCCCAGGGTGGGAGAGTGACTTGCCAAGGTCGCATAGCTTTGACTGTGAGCCTCCTGACTCCCAGCGCAGCCTCAGATTCCCTTGAGGATGAGGGACCTTTGCTCATGCCCCCAGGTTCCTGTTCCTGGCCCTCCTTACTCAGCTATGAGCCAAGGGTCTGTGCTTGTGTGAGATGGAGACAAGTGAAGACAAGTATGGGGCAAGAACACAGCAGTCTCCCATGCCCCTCCCCTGGCAGAGCAGGACATAAGGAGGGAGAGGTCGCAGTCCTGAGCATGGGGCCACAGTGCTTTGAGCTATGGCCGACATGCCCAGGACTGCAGCTTGGCTCTGGGCCCCCTCTCATTTGGAAGCCTCCCTAATTTAATTAAGGGTCTCTACGTGCCAGCCTGCACTCCAGGCCCAGGCTCAGAAACCAAGGGCATGGCTCAGAGTTAATGAGCCTTGGACCTATTGCTCAGCTGCCATCCTGGCAGGCATGGCTGCCCTCTGCCTTCCCTCATAGGGGCAGCAGGCAGCAGTGATGGCAAGGGACGAGAGGTCGCCGTCCTCCTCCCCTGCCGGACTGAGGCCAGCCTTTTCCTCTCTCCCTTGCCAGGAGATGGAAGCTCCAACACCAACCTGTTAGAATCCCGTGGATTCTCCAAAGGCCTCTGTCTCTGAGGAGAGAGCCGCATCCATCATTCATTTTAATTAACAAAATATTTATTGAGTGTCTGCCGGTGGGCTTGGGTGCTGTGCCAGGCTCTCACTGCACAGGAACCTGGAGGCCAGAGGACTGTGTAATGATAGGAGTCAGAGCTAGCAGCAAAGAGACCTCAGGCCCAGGCTTGCTCTGCTTCCACATTGCTGGGCCATCTGGGGCATGTCACTTAACCTCTCTGGGCTAGAGTCCTCCTTATCTAATAAAAATAGAGGACAGGTAGGATAAAGTGACCGGGCTCCTGCCCATCTGATAAGGATAGAGTGGGCTGAAAGGGGCTATCTACAAGGACACAGAGTCCTTGGAGGATGACCTGCGTGGTTTACTTTCTCATGTGTAAACATCCCCTGGGTCACTTCACTGGCCTGATACTCGATCAGGGCTGCTCAGTGTGGCCAGTGGGGATGTGGTGTCAGCTGGGTGGAGGCCGGGCCACTCCTGACCTGTGGTGGCCTTGGCACTGATCAGCCCTGGCCTGGTGTGGTCACCTGAGCTAGAACTTAGCTGCCTGGCTCAGTCCCAGCTGGGGTTTCTTAGCAAAGGACCTGCTGGCCCCTTAGCCTGGAGTTGAGCCCAGGGTGTTCTGTTTGCATTGAGGTTACCGCTGGCAACCCCTCTCTCAGCGCCCTGGCACACCGGTGGTGCGATTTGTGGAAGAGGCCCCACGACTTTAAACAGGGGGAGAATGCAACTCAAAGAAACGGGGCGCTGTAGACCCTGTGAAGTATCAGTGCTGAGGGTTTGCCAGTGATCAGAGAAATGTCAGCGGCTTCCTAGAGGAGATGGGTGTTTAGCAGAATCTTACCAAGGTGAGCAGTGGAGCTCCTGTATTATATCATGGGAGAAAGGAGATAGGAGGTCAAGACACCTGGGTTCTAGTTCTGACTGTGCCCACAACTGGCTGGGTGAGACTCTGTAGACCTCATTGTCCCTCTGCTGGCTTCGATTCCAATGGCTGTTAAACTAGGGAGTTGAACCAGGCCCCTTCTAGGGCTGACACTGTGATCTGAGGGTACCTCAAGCTGATGAACTACTTTTCCCTTAGGACTTCATTATTACTTGAGAGATGGCAAGAGAAGCCCAGTGGCTGCCTCCTTTGCACTCAGCTCCCTTCTTGGCCATCCCAGCTACCTACACCCTACCCCTTACCTTCCAACCTCCCATTCCCCCAACTCTAGGGGCCCAGATCTGTTTTGGGTCTATTGTGTTTCAGAACCCAGAGATAGGCATGGGCAGATGCTGATAACAGGGAAGGTAAACGCATTCTAGGTCTACATAATGAAGAACTTTCTAGATGAGACCACCACCCACAATCTAGTCCCCTGGCTTGCTGAGGTTGTTCTGGTTCCCAGTCCTGGCGATTTTATGCAAGGCAGAAGAAGCAAAGAGAACCACATATTTCAGAAACCATCCAGTACTAAGTATTGGAGAAGTAGATGAATCAAGGGCTCCCAAACGCACCCTGTAAGAATTTCTTGAGGGACTAGTTAGAATGCTTTATTCTCAGACTTCTGCAATCCTGAATCAGTGGTTTGGGGAAAGCTGGCTAAGGAAGCTGCATTTTTCACAAATCCCCTGGTGGCAGCGGGGCCTGGAGGACGACCTCTATAGGTCTCCCCACCGGAGGGTTTCAAGGAGCTGCTGGGGCAACCCATCTTTGAGGATAACTTTTTTAGCCCATCCACAATTGCCTGGAGACATGCCATATGGGGACCTAGGCTGGAAAAGGAGTGGGTGGGCGAGAAGTCAAGGCCAGGCGCTGCCCCTTTCCTGGGAGAAGCTCACCTGTCCCAGCTCACCCAACCCTGCCCCCTCTCCCTCTGAAAGCCTCCCACCCTGGCCTCAGAAGAAGCCAGGCAGGTGTGTTTGGGTTTGTTTGCTCTTGGTTCCCCTCCTGCTCACCCCTCTCCTCTCACTAAAACTGTTCTCCATGTAATTATCCATTTTATCAGGGTGAAAGGCCCTGCAATTCACTTGTCGAAGCCCTAACGAGGCAGTGTGGATGCTTTCAAGTCCGTAAAGAAAAGGGAAATCCTGCTAGAATTGGCAACTTAATTCACCAAGCCAGCCTCGACAGACCTCATTAAGTCCCCGTGTATTCATTTCAGGCTAATGGCTGTCACGCTGACTGCTGTTTGATTTGCTGTAATAGACTTTTATGTCGTTCCAATTTGCTCAAACGTGTTTGCCTGTGTCTGTGCCCAGCAGAGCTGCTCCAGTACCTTCGTCCGGCGCGTGCTTGCCTTGCCGACCTTCGGCAGTGCCCTACCCCATCTCATCCCCCTCTTCCTGGGGCCAATCCCAGCCCTTCAGGTGTGCCCCAGAGTGGTGTCCTTGGGCCCTGGGGTGTTTGGGCTGGAGGATGGGTGTCAGATGGTGCCAAGTTGCTCCTTGAATCAAGGAGTCAAGGAGAGCCTTTGGAGTCTGGGGCAACCATGTCCTTGAAGTTTGAACAAATTCAGTCACCTCAGCTGGGCAGTCGAGTCTTTTCTCCATCCGGCCTCAATCTACCTCTCCCAACTTACCTTCTGGTAGTACTCACGTGAATCCTTCTGCCAGCCCAGGGGTCGATCCAATGTGTGTGAGCTTATGTTCGTGTCTCTCGCTCTGACATACACACTATGCTCTTCTAATGAGTACTGGAGTATCTTCCTTCTCTCGGCTAACTCAATTCTGCCTTTCAAAGCCTAGATTGATCCACTGTTGCCCTGATCCGCTCAAATTTTTTTTAAAAAATGAACACAACAAACATTTGTTTGAACAACCACAGAGCAGGGCCCAGGGATTCTAAGCCGGACTTAGGACATGTAGGCGTAGAAGAGAAAAAGGACTGCCGTTGGCCAGCTGTGCAACTTTGGGCAGTGACTTAACCTCCCTGGACCAGTCTTCTTATCGATAAGATAGGCATAATCATATCTGCCCTGAGGCGTCATAGTGAGTGCTGTAATAACGGCACGGTAGGGAAACACTATTAGCCCAGTTTGTGGCTCATGGGATATCAATAAAAAAGATGTGATTAAGACCAGGATCTTATCCTCCGGGAAGGTAATTTTACAGAGAGGAAAACAAGTAAGTGGGTGCCAAACTACATTTAATGTATTAAAATTGCCACGATAGCTTAGGATATGCAAAGTGGGATAGAAGCACTGTGGGTGGAGTGACCTGGTCTATATACACGAGCTGTTTGTTTGGGATGTATAGGATGAGTAGGTGTTCGTTAGCCAGAAAATGAGATTATCGTGTCTCTGAATATCATGTACTTTCTGAGACCCTTTAGCCTCTTTTCACATATTGGAAGTTTCCAAAGACGGAAGAGAACTCTACCCCCGACCAGGGGTCCTGCCGAGGAAGGACAGGGGCTGTGTGGCTATGTGCATCCCTCGCAGGTGCCCAATGTTACCTTGTGGAAATAAAGCTGGGCTAGAAGGAGGCTCCCTGGGTTCCCTCCCAGGCCTCTGTAACAGACAGGTTCTGCATAGATCTTTGTCACTTGTGGCTTCAGGTGACACAGCTCCGAGGTGGGGATAAGGCTGGAGGAGGAGGATAGAGGTGGGACAAGATAACAGGGGCACTAGAGACTGAGAGTTCTTGCCTGAGCCTCAAAGCTGGCCGGGGGCAGGTCAGAGCCGTAACCCAGGCCTCCTGGCCCTGGGTCCCATGAGGCCACACCATCTCCCCATGTCACTCGATAGGGTAGGATGAAAGTTACTTAATCCCTATACCTCCTTACTAGAGATGGGAAAGCAGGGAGAAGCGTATTCCTGATGCTTAGAAATGATTTCTTTCTAATATAATAATAAGTTGATGTTGTTGTTATTCTTGAGCGTTTTCTGTGTGCCTAGTTCTGTGCTTTCCACGTGGAGCTCACTGAGCCCTCGCCACCACCTCATGTGGCAGTCACTCCTGTTATTCCCGTCCTATAGATGTGGGTGTGGAAGTTGACAGGTTACTTGACCAAGGCTCGTCAAGGATAGAGCCAGATTTAGGAGACAGGTCTTATTATGCGGCTTTGGGCAGGTTAGCTTCAATTCTACCTGCAAAATGGAAATAATTATACCTGCCTCACAAAACTGTTTGTAGGGATTAAAGTAAATGGGCCCTGTCTGGTAAGTATTTAGCACAGGTCCAGGATAAGTAAGTGCCCAATAAAATGGTCATGGCCTTAGTTGTTCGTATGTGTCTCCCTCACTGCCCTGAGCAAGAACTGGCCATTTGCGTCTCCTCAGCACCCAGTTGGGTGCCTGGCCCGTGGACATGAACTTCACAAACAGACAGAGCCATTCTGCTCCCCCTGCCCCTTGTGGGATTGGGAGGACAGCAGGCGCATTTATGCAGAGTCCTTTGCCCCAGACAGCTTGTTTCACCCAGGCAAGGGGTCCTTTAATGCTCACAATCCAGGGTGGGGGTGAGGAGCAGCCAGGCCTGGCACTGAGCTGGAGAGGGCGCTCACAAATGCCTCCTACCCCCATCCCCACACTTTGCTTTGCTCCTAGGACACCCTACAGCGTCTTCTGGTGCTTACTGGTGCCCTCTGTTGCCCACCAGTTCCTGAATCTCAGCCATGCCATCCTCTGTGCCATGGCATGTGGGGAGCCCCAGGGCATGCGAATACGGACATGGCCACACTTATTAGCACCCGCTGGTCCCGACAGCAGTGCTCCAAACTGCCCTCCTCGCAGCGTGCCCATCAGACACTGAATGATTTATAAACTGCATCTTCAGGTTGCAGCGAGAGGTGGGGAAGAAGTATGGGAGGCTCCCACTGGCTTGTGTCTGCCGTTCCCCAAGGTGTCAGCTCTGCTCATGAGAGTGTTGTCTTTCACGCCGGAAGCAGCAGCCCCTTGACAGACCATATTAATTTATGCCTCAGGGCCACGGTGCCCTGTGGCCCCCTCTGCATCTATAACCACCGCCTATTGATCTGGGAGAGGGAGACCAATAAATCATCTCAGGGGCTCCGGGTCCTTATGGCAGAGCTGGAGCAGCTCGTTCCAGCCAGGCAGTAGCGCTAGGCTGCGTTCCTGTGCCCCTCATGAGCACCCTGAGGTGCTTATGCCTTCACTGCTCTCCTCCACTGCCAGCACAATGACAACACCTACTCTCTTCCAGAGGGCAGGTGCTATAGACTGCTGCAGCCTGGACCGTGAGCTTTGGGCTTGTAGTATGGAGTGACATATGTGCAAGGGCAAAGCACCAGGCGCACCTGTTTGTACATAGTCTTGAGGTGCTGGTGTGTGTTTGGTGTGTATGTATTTATTTAAGGAGCATCATCCTCTCTATAGCTGAGTGTTTTCCCTATCTTTCATTTGTCCTGATAACAACTCTATAAGTTAGGGGAGCATTAGTCTTCCCATTTTAGAGATGAGAGAAACTGAAGCCAAGGCAAGTTCACTGATGTCTCCAAGTCTCCCAGAGTCAGATATGCTTGCACCTAGGACCATAGTCTTGCTTTTTCTCATTTCCCAGCATATTTACATGTCTGTTTGCAACTTTGCTGTGGCCTGTTTGTAATTTGCCAAAAGTTACAGGGACAAGGTCTTGATACAGCCAGGATGGGGGACCATGGGCCTTGTGCACAGGCTTACCCCATCCAAGGCTAAGAGCTGCCACACATGCACTGTGCACAGGCTGAGGGGTCTAGCAGAGAAGCATCACTTAGAGCCCACTGCCTACTCTCTGGAGTGAGGACCACCCTGGTGGTCAGGACCCAGCCATGGTCATAGTGCTACCTGTTCCTTGTGACCTGCAAGGTCAGTGTACCTCCAGAGGGAGTCTCTAAGATTTCAGTCCCCACATGTGCATCCAATATTGTTCATGAGAAGCAGTAAACCCACCCAAATGAGTAAATGTCAGCCTGCTCCCCTTGCCATCAAGGAAGATTCAGCATCTTTCTGCTACCTCCTCCTGGGTCTTAGGTGCCCAGGAGGGAATAAATGGAGTCCCACAAAACCAAGGCCCAAAGTGATCAGCTCCACCAATACTCTGAGTCTCCTTGCTCCTTCCTCCACCCCATGGAGTGAAGTCCCCCCTCTGGCCACCCATAACCCCTGCAGCACCTCCTCATTCCAAGCCCATGGCCAGGGCTGTGGGCACCCTCCTCTACCCTCACCACAAGGATTGAGGGCAGCAAGAAATGAAGGAGCCCAGATGTAATTAAAATTATTATTTTGTTTGAACGTTAATAATGTTCTTAATTATGTCAGTTTCTTTGCCAATTCTAGTGGGAAGTCTTTAGGGGCCCATTGCAATGACTGCAGGACCCTCTGCCATGAATATGAAGCAGGAGACTGTGCGGAGGCCAGCTTGTGTACAATAGTGATTCTCGGCACATGCAGGGACACCTTTTATTGTACCCCATGCCCTTTAAATAAAGAAGCTCTAAATGGAAGGCGGTGATAGCTGCCTGCCACGAGATGTTCCTGCTGCATTGTTGGGCTGTCAGCCTCAAGTACCTGAAGTTCATCTGTCGTCTTTCATCTCCCTTTATCATAAATGTTCTCCTGTCTTTTGTGGTGGGGCCTGTTGGAAGAATAGTGCAGATGTCCTGCCTGCACCCCTTTTTCTTCAGGCTCTGGCATCTCCTTAGACTCTGCGTGGGTGGGGCAGGTTAGGAAACCGATGGTCAAAGAAGGCTCCATGTGCAGCCAGGACCAGCTTTGGCTTTACTGCATCACAAAGACTGGTGCCCCATCTGTGACATGGGGACCCTGATCCCTGCTGCGGCACAGTGTGATGGAGCCATGCACACCTAGGCTCAAACTCCAAACCGGAAGACCATGAGCAAGTCTTTCAGAGCCTCTGTTTCTTCGTCTGTAAAATGGGGACACATTGGGTTATTGTAAAAGTTCATTGAGAGCGTGTGTTTGAAGCATTGCTCACATTGGGGAGCTGATTGGTATTCCCATAGTTACGAAAAGTTCTTGGAGAGCTTCGTGAAAATAGCTTAAAGTCCAAGGAGCGTGACAGGTAGGCTCTGTTGCTACAGACTGATGAGTTGATATTGGGCTATTAATGGTCAAAAAGCTTATAATCTAGTGGAGGACAGGTAACATGTGGGAAACATGAAACAAAGACATGACGAAGAACAAAATGAAACCAGAGTCACCTAGAAATAACTAGGAATAGGCCAAGAGCATTCCAAATGGACTTCTTGAAACCAATACCAGAGAGGCTGTCAGGGTGACTTAAACCACATTCTTTAGAGGTCAGCAAAACCCAAGAGGATAAAAGATTTACCCAAGATTCCCAATCAATCAGTGGCAGACCAGTGAAGACTGAAGGTAATTGTTAATGTTATTAGGGAAATGGTTTCTGGAACCCATGAAGCTGAGCCCATCCCTGCGCTGGGCTCAGTGATATTTTTCCAGGTGGGGCCTGGTTTCCAGAGCTGGGCTCGGAGCTGGGATTTGGGAGCAGGGAGGTGCTGCCTCCGAGCCCAAGAGCAGTGTCCTGGTGGGCTGCCCTCTCGATGCAGGACACAGAGACCATGCAAGCATGTTGACTAACCACCAGAATGCCACTGCTCGTTCTCCTGTTCGAGGGATCTCTGGGCTTTTATCTCAGCCTCTCTACTTACCTGAACAAGTTGGAATATTGTCAAAACAGCTTTGGGACGGACCTAGCAGCCCCTGTGACATCGAGGCCCCCCACACAGTTGGCTTGTTTTGATGTGTTTGCAGGCTGCCTGACCTAGCTTATTTTCTACCAGGATGGGGAAAGCGAGAGAGAGAGAGAGAGAGCTCTTGGTTGATGGAATTATTATAATTTCTCGGATTCCTTAGCAGCCTTTAATTACTTTGCAACTTAGTGGCGCTGGCTGGAAGCCGGGGGTGGGGAGGGGGCTCTCCCCCTTTATAATAACGTTAAGTGGAAGCCTCCTGTCCATCTATTAGAAATCCTGCTCTTCTCTCCAGATGCAGCCGAGAGATTTCACCTGGGCCATAATCACTAGGTAAAATGTAATCGTTCCTGCTCACTGTCTTCATCAGTCCACCGGCCCACCTCCCAGGCACAGGGACTGCCAGCCACAAAGAGCCAAATGGCTGGTCACGTCCTTGTCCAGGAGGGTCACGGGCTCAGGCTGGTCCCTCCCCCAGTCCCGCCCCCAAGGCGGAAATGGCACAGAGGCCTTTCGCATTGACCTTTTCCTCTCTAGCTGCCTCCCTGCATCCAGAACATAAACCCTACATGTTAGAAATCCATTCGATTTGCATTTAAGCTCCAAGCTTTTCTGGCCTTCCTGTCTTCAATCCTTACTGTGGGTGGTCACCTTCCCGGTACCCGGCCTTTGTTCAAGCGCTGCCCTCCCCCCGTGTTGCCTTAACCTAAGCCATTGCGCTGTCTTCCTTCCCACCATTTAGCCAAATCCGATTCTTTCTAGCTTAGAGCAGTCCGGTGACGGAGGGCAGGGGGAGTTGGTCTTCTCTGTCCCTATTTTACAGATAGAGAAGTCAGAAGGCTTGCCAAGTCATTCCCTTTGGAAGTGACTGGTTGGGATCTAACCCCAGGCCCTTCACTTGGTTTTCTCTCCACTGGACCTGAAGGCCCGGGCCTCTTTTAGTGCCTGCCCTTGGAGTTGCTCCTCACACCTACTCCATCTACCCTGGCTTCTAAACCTCCCTCTGAGCCCACCCTCTGCCTCCTGACCTTAGCCTGGCTTTCCTTCCTGGGGTGGCCCCAGGACACCCCTGTGGGAAGAAGAGGCTGACTGGACGCAGGTCCGAGTGCTAGGCTTTCCTCGGGCTGCCTCAGCCAGTGGCAGCCCTCCTGTCTTGGTCACCTGTCTGTATAGCTGAGTTAGAGTGGGGCGAGCTCTAACCCAGAGAGGGCGGGAACCCTATTACCTGGGTCTGGGAGACGTGGGTGAGTCACTTCCCCGTCCCAGGCCTCAATCTGCCCCTCCGTTAAGTGGGTCCAGTAGTCCTGGGCCTGTCCGCACCATCGTGAGGCTCAAGGATAGGACAGACAAGAAGGCCTTGAGCGTCAAGCCTCATACAAGTGGAATAGATGAACCCCTGGAGTACTTTTTCCAATGTGCCCCAATTGGCTTCATGCTTTTTCTTGTTTTTCCTTTCCTTTTATTTATTCATTTTTTGGAAGAGGGGACTCTACGTATTACTTTCATATAATATAGAGAAGTGAGCAATCATAAGCTTTCAGCTTTATGAGTTATTGCAAAGTGAACACATTTGTGTAACCACACCCAGCATCAAGAAACAGAATTTCTTTAGCACCTAGATGTACTTCTGGTGACCCTGCCAGGCCCTCCCTCTCTCCGTAGAGGGTAACCACTATCCTGACTTTTAATGCCATGGATTACTTTTTCCCATTTAAATTTAATTATATACATTCTGAGGTTTTTTTGGTTTTGTTTTTTAAAATCACCTAAGCCCCTGGAATAAGCAGCCAGCTTTCTCTAGAAGGTGACTTCCCACAGCAATTAGGAGCACAATGGTTAGGTTAGTGGTCTGAGTCTTGGTCTCACCACTCACATCTGGGAGTCCCTGAGAAACTTCTTGTCTCTAAGAAAATAAGTGTGGTGCTCATCCAGGATTGCCACCATGCAGGTGACATGAGACAATGCCTGTGCAATGCTGGGCCAACAGCCTACCCATGGTGAGATCGAAAGGACTGTTCCCTGTGGGCATCACCCCTAGAGAGCCTCTCTCTGGCAGAGGTCATCTCTGTGCGTGAACATAGTTACCCAGGTGCTGGGACAGGCAGCTGCGTGGGAAAAAGAGTCATGGAGAACTAAGTAAAGTGGGTGAAACTTAGGTTGAGAGGAAGGGGAAGAGGAAGGGGAAGAAAGGAGGAGGGTCCCTTTCCCCATACTGTCTCCTTTGATCCTCACAGGAGGCCTTTGTGTTGGTAAGAAAGGTGTGATTGTCTTCATGTTATGCCTGGAGAAACAGAGAGGTTAAGTGACTTGTCCAATGAGACACAGCTAGCTCCAAATGTTATCTTCTTTGTACTGCCCCCAAAGCAAATTCAAATGCATTTTACCTGTAGCATATCCATTCAGGGCTTAAGGTTTACTGGAAGCGTGCTGCCTTCAGAGGAGCAGCCCTGAATCTGAAGGTAGAAGGGGGAGGGTGTTTGGCAAGGAGAAAGATTCTTCTGAAGTGACCTTTATTGCATTCTAGCACCTCCAGCCTTCCACGAAGCTGTGGCTCATATCAGCGACCCAATCTCAGGCCTGCACAGGAAAACACAAAAATCTTTTAAGGTTTCTGAGCAGCTTGAAGTGATTTTTTTTTTCCATTTGTTTTTTCTTTCCTGGTCAAGGTTGGGGTAGGACCAGGGCAATGTGAAGAGAATAATAAATTCCCCTAAAGCCTTGTTTTTCTCCCCACCTCCCCAAACCATCAGATCCCCCAAACTCAGAGGCCACCAGACCTTAAAAAAATCTGCCCAACACAGCCCAAAAGCTGGAGATTGAGGGAAATGCAACAGCAGCTACTGGGGCGGAAAGCCCTAAATGGTGTGGAAGTAATGCCTAAAGTGTGCTGGCGATTACAGACATTTCCACGGAGCCACGCTCCTCGGGCTGCACGGGTCGGTGCCAGCCGCAGGGGAAAATAAATAAATAAATAAATAAGTGAGCGGGCCTCAGAGATCCCGTTAACTGTTGCTGTGCAGAAGGAGGGATGAGGGCAGGTCACTGGTAAGGGATGGGAGGAGGGTAGACAAGCTTATTCATTTTTTTCTTCCGTTCATTCAGCCCCAGCCACCTCAGCAGCCTCCTCTTGACATTCTGCTTTCCTGCACCTCAACTTTCTTTCTGGTCCCCAAGGGCACCATGCCACAGGGTCTTTGCATGTCCATTCCCTCCCCACTTCTCATGAACTCCTACACCCCTGATCTCTTCGATCCCTGATTGATCCCTCCTCCCAGTGCAGAACAGATTCTGCACAGGGCTTCTCCCCAGAGCACCATGATCTGGGCATGTAGGTACTTATTTTCAGGACTACGTGATCACTGTTTGGGTCTCCCGAAGGAGATGGTGAGCTCTGTGAGAGGCAGGGGCATGTCCATGTGGCTCTCTTTCCACCACGAAACCCTCAAAGTCCTCAGGACCTGGTGCCCAGTGGGGATCCAGCAGAGAGTCGTCACACAATGCAGTTTATACCACTTGTCTTCAGGGAGGTTCCCCTCCCCTCCTCTGCAGCCCCGCTTCTTTCAGAGTTGCTCTAGTCCTAAGACCCACTGCTACAGGCAACTCAGAAGTGCTGGCGAGTTCCCACCAAGGCCTTCCAACAGGCCTGGTCTCACCAGAGTTTGCAGGCAGCCAGTGGGAAATGAGGGAGCCTGACTGAGGGCTACTGGTGGAAAAGGTGTCATCTAATGGGGCTGGAGTGTGGCAGGTGGAGGGGTAGCCCCAAAGATGTCTACGTCCTAATCCTGGGAACCTGTGACTATGTTTCCTCACATGGCAAAAGGGACTTATCATGTGGGATTGAGTTAAGCACCTTCGTGGGGAGATGCCTCGGTCTATCTGTGTGGGCCCAATGTAATCACGAGGGTCCTTTCAGGAGGGAGGAGGGAGAGACAAAGAAGGAGATGTGACAATGGAAGCAGAGGTCAAAGAGAGAGGTTTGCAGGTGTTATGCCGCTGGTCTGGCTGTGGAAGAAGAGGCCGTGAGCCAAGGAAGCTGAGTGGCCTCTAGAAGCTGGAAAAGGCATGGAAACTGACTCACTCTCCCACAGAGCCTCCAGAAGGTGCGCAGGCCCGCTCACCCCTTGATTTTAGTCCAGGAAGACCCATTTTGGACTTCTGGCCCCCAGAACTGTAAGGTAATAAACTTGTGTTGTTTTAAGCCGCTGTGTCTGTGATAATTTGTTACAGCGGTGATAGGAAACTTATACAGGGGTGCTTTGAAGGCAGAGCAGTAGGGGCATACATCCTACAGTGCACTCCCCCCAAAACTCCAAACTTCAGTTCACTTGCTCTTTTGGGGCCCTTCAGGCAGGATGATTAATATGCCCAGAGGTGGGTTGTCTGGACAAAGGCTCAAGGCTGGTGGTTGTTGATGATCCATGAGGGCCAGCTGCAGGTCAGGGTACCCAGAGCTGAGGAGGACAGTTGGCTGGGAAGGGGCCCTACAGAACCAGGGAGGGTGAGGTGGGGAATCCTGAGAGTCCATGCAGAGAGGTGTGGAGGGAGGGAGAGCTTGCAGATGAAGGGAGGGAGGTATGCTGAAATGCACTGCATCCAAAACTGGCCTCCATGCCACTAGGACCCAGGAAGACCTCCCCATTGCACTGAGGAGGACTTAGCAGGCACCTGAGGGTTGGAGATCCTGCTGGAAAACCTGGCCTCTTGGCACCAGCCAGCTCAGAGAACAGTTAGAGAGGAATCTGCTTTGCTTGCCACCAGAGTGATAATGGGATGCAAGAATGTTGGTTGCCTAATCCCATCCTCCATTCATTCGTTCATTCATCCATTCATCCATTCACTCATTCATTACACACATTACCTGGGTGCCTACTGGATGCCAAGCCCATGCTGGGTACTGGGGACACAGGAGGAATGGCACATGGTCCCTGGCCCCCAGAGATTCTGGCTGACCCTGCTCGCCCACAGTGGCACTCTTTAAAACAGAATGGGAGGGCAATGCTTGAGGACCCGAACAGCCACCACCCAAAGCTTGGCCCTCTGGGTTGCTGAGAGGAGGAGCATGGCAGTTCACCATTCCAGCTTTAGTGCTATAGGAAAGCTGGGCGCTGCCCCCCACCCTCCCTGTCCTGGCTCCCAAGCCCCTTGTCCTCTTGTAGCAAATATCAATATAAAGCATGTCTCCCTCCAGGCAGCAGAATTGGACAAATGAGCTCTAAATGAGCTTGGCAAATTGGTTCTTTCTGCTCTGTCCCATTCCTCTTCCTCCTTGTCTTGGAGCACCCTGGGTTCACCTGCAGGCCTGCTTTTAGTCTGGGCTGGGGAAGGAGGGAGCAGGGACTGGTGTGGGTCTGGGGCAAGCAGAGAGGCCTCCCCTATCTCGGGGCTGCCCACCTGCTTCTTTGTATCCGAGGTGGGTGGAGGCCTCACAAGATAGAAGGGCCCTCCTGGAAAGTTCAGGGGTGTTACAGGAAGGAACAGGGCACAGGGCCCTTAGAAGGCCTGGCAGGGGCGCAGTGACCATGCCCTCCTCTGACCTCGTGTTCCAGCTTTTGTTTATACCACTCGTCTGGTATACGGATCCTCTTGGTCCTAAATTCCAGGATTCACGAATTGATTCATGATGGGGTCTGTATCTTATAATTCCTTGAACCCGTAGGTCTGGGGGTACTGGGAAAGCACTGAATAACTATAATGGAGATTGTGCATGCATTCACTTGTGTGCTTTTTATAACCAATCTGTGGTGTAGGTAATGGGATTATTCCCGTTTTTAAGATGTGGAACCCGGGGCTCGGAGAGGTTAAGTCAGTTGCAGAACTGGGATGTGAACCTAGCCAGTGCACCACCAGTGCCCCCATACGGCACTGCACAGCCGGTCTGGTGGCTGCGCCATGGGAGGTGCTTGTGTCCTGCACATCGAGTAAATGTGCCCCGGATACTGGGCGAATCCAGCAGGCACTGTGAGAGGGCTGCGAAGCTCCTAGGGCAGGACTTCCAGGCTGTGGCTCCTTGCAGCCTTCCAATAGTCTCCCCTCATCCTCCCAGTCACGGTGCCATGGCGAACGTGGGACAGAAAGGACGGGAATGCCAGACACCTCTCCCAGTCCTAGAGAGCGAGGCTGGGCGGCATGTTCCTGGAGAGGCAACCCTCCCACCCCACACCAGTGCACGCACGCATGCACACCCCTCAGGCGTGACGGCCGCCCTGCCTCCTTCTGTCCCATGTGTCTCCCTCACGGGTCAGTGCTCTGGAGTGGTAAATCATGAGCAAATCGGCCACAGCCAGCGGGAGGCCAAGGGGACACAGGGAGGGGACGCTGCCATCAAGGCCATTAGCACTGAGCTGGCCAGGCAGACGAAAGCACAGCTAGCTGATTGAGAGAGAGAGCGGACCAGCCTCCTCCTCCTCTGGCACTGTTCTCTAGCCCTCCAGAGTGTGACAGGGATGGGGCACACACAGGGAACATGTGTGCTCACTGAGTATTCACTGAGGATGCAGAATTCATAGCATGGACACCTGGTCATGCCTTCCTGTCCCCCATGAGAACAATTTTCAAAGGGGGACAGTCATTTTATGTGTAGGAGAGTAGAGAGAAGCTTAGTTCAACTTAGATTCTTCAGACTGGAGCAGACCTCATCCCCCTGCCCTCCATGGCAGCAGTGTATCTTGAACAGTGGACTGGGATGCTTCCATATGTCTTTGAGCCTTTTCTTTCTTCTTCCTGGGCCTCAGTTTACCCACCTATGCAATGGAGTTAATAGCCTTAGCTCTGGCTAGCTTCCTGGCTAATTAGGGTTGTTATAAGAAACAGATGAGCCAATGAGGAAATGATATAAACTAAGACCCAATTCCCCCAAGTTGTGGCCTGGCCGACTGATGCCATCAGGTCATGGCTCTAAGAGGGGTCTAGGTGGTGTTCCTCCTGCAGGAGGAGAAGACAGAGCAAGTGTAATGAAAAAAAGGCCATCCTGTAGCACGTTACCCCACGGTGCCTCATTGGACTTGGGTCTCAGTGACCCCTCCCCCAAAATCACCCATGTCAAGGGTCAATCAATCCCAACAGTTCATGAATGGAGGTGGAACTGAGGCCTAGGACTCTAGTGCCTTCTCTGTGCAGTAGTGCCTTGGGACAGGTCCCTTCCCACAGTCTCACCTGGAGGGCTGTCAGGCGGACAGGCCCGTCCCTTCTGCACGGCTGGCCTTGCAGCTGGCCTGCAGCAGACACGGCTTTTTTGTTTTTGGTTAAAAAGCCTCATCGGAGCGTTATGATATTGGAATGTGAAGGGTAATTGAGCTGAAAGCTATTCTCTTCCTGCGACTCACAGGATAGGAGTGATTGAGGCGCCGGGGCCTGTGCACCAGCCTGGGAATCCTGATGAAAGGTCTGTGTAGAGATGGGGGTCGCTGAATGGAGTGGAACCAGGCCCCCAGAGTCCTTCTTCCACACCCTGGAGGCCCAGGCCTACCCCTCAAGTCCTCCCCTGGGACTCAGAGCTTCCAGGCCAGGCCTTTGCCCACCTGGTGCAGATAGCCAAGGCCCCTGGTGTGCGGGGATAGGCGGAGGGTTTCCAAGGATAGGCGAATGAGGAGGGGGCTGGGCGCTGGACTGAAACCAGCAGAATGGGCTGTGGCATGCATTCTCTACACCCCCACACTGTTTCGTCTTCTGAAAGAACTCATCTCCGACCCCTCTTCTGCAGAGGGGCCTCTTTCTGTATTTTCTGCATCTTTCTCCCCAAGTTGTACCCTATCTCTGCCGATGTTCAAACAACCCTAGTGTTTTTAAAAACACTAGGTGCATTTTAATGCACCCAAGGAATCAGTTCTTCAGTGAGGAATCCGTGATAGGAATCAAGTCTTATTAAACTGTGGTTCCTGCTTCAGTTTGCCTGGCGGGGCCTGAGACTCCCTGTGTCTGCTGAGCTCCCTCCCGTGTGATGCAGATGCCACTGGTCCTCCCACCTCACTTGAAGGAGTAAGGTTCTATGAAGCTGTCAGGACAGTGGGCCAAGAAAGAGTGACCTGGATTCTGAGTGAAGGGCCCAGTCGTGAGGAAACAGGGGAACAGCCCGCTCCTGAGCAGGGCTGCCCTCTGTGGCCGTGCAGGTAGTGCACCGAGCAGGAGAGTGCCTGTGAAATCCAGCCCAGGTGTTGCTCATGAAGCCACATTCCCTGGAGCTGGGTGGCATTGCCTAGAGAAAGGAGTGGGTTTTTCTTGGCATAGAGGGGTGGTTTGGTTACCAAGCTGTGTACTCTGAGGGGGCATAATTGCACAAAGGCACCACACAGGTCTTGCCCCCAAACTTAAGGCTGTCACTCTACCTGCTTCTGCATAACCTCACTTCTTCTCTTTTGCACTGCCCAATTTCACAACTTCCCTGGCAGAATGTGAAAGTCCAAGGGAAACGTGGAGTGCATCACGCTCATACTTCAAGAATCAGTTTCTCCCTTCAGTCACTCTGGCCTTATCTGGGTGGGGAGAGTGGGCTCAGGCCTTCATGAGAAACAGATTCTTTCCTGCCTCCTGCCTCCTGCCTCCTGTCTCTCCTTGTCTGTAGAGCTCAGCTGGAGGGATTAGGCTAGGACAGGTTCCTCTCTCTCAGCTTAGGATGAGAACCAAGTCTGCTGCAGGGAGGGGGTGTCCTTGAGGAAAGATACTCTAGCCCACCCCAACCGAGACTACACCCTCCTCTGCAGCATGTACACACACATGCACACACGCACCAAACCCAGTCTCTCCGCCTGGCCCGTTATTAATTGCCCTGCAGGCTGAGCTGAATGGGTCCCATTAATATAAGCTCTTACAGCTCCAAGGAGTTGGGGCTTGTGCTGGGACATTGTAGCTTATCTCTCTTGGCCAGGCTGTCCTGCACAGGATTCCACTGGCACATAACAAGCCATCTTCAGGGCCTCTGGGCCCATGTGCCAGGCCTGGCAAGGAGAGAGAGTCCCACCCCTTCCCTGGCTCTGCCCTACCAGACTCCAGCTGAGCACAAGCCTTTCTCTAGCCCCACTGGTGCCTAAAATCTGGGCGGGGAATCCTCAGCAGTGGGCCTCTATGGGCTGCCACACCCATTTCCCACCCCAGCCCGGCCTAAAACACCCCCTTTCGCTTCAGACCTGACTTCCCTCATCCACAGTGTTGCTATGCCAAGGGCTGCAATGATGTTGTCATCCATCGTACCTGGTTGGCATGTCATTAGTGGGCAGGTACGAAAGGCTGAGTCTCTGCTGGTCTCACAGGTGGGCAGAGCCACCTCATCCTCCTCGCTTCTCCTTTCCCAAGCACCTATCTTCCTTGATACCCTCTCATCCTCACACACCCCTAAGGTTGGCATTCACAATCCCTATGCCCCTCAGAAGAGGGAGGAGTCTGACTGCTCATTTTTCCCACCTCTTTGTCCCACCACTGAATAATGTGCACTGTAAATGCTTATTGGACAGTTAATACTTTTCTAACTCATCCCCTGTGCCAGGAACCATGCTCAGCAGTTTCTGAGCACCTTCTTAGACTACCTTCCATAAAGGAATGCTCACTCCTCTCATTATGCAGATAGGGAAGCAGAGGCCCAGAGACATTCAGTGACTGCTCAGGGCCACACAGCTGCCAGCGGACACCACTATATGCATAACACTTATAGTGTCTGTTGGAGACTCTCCCGTGACGTGGAACTCTTAGCTCCCTGGGGTCATCCGGGACAAGTTCGGGCCATCTCTAAATTGTGAGAAAATTCTTGTATATCGAGCTGGAATGTTCTTGCCTGCCACTTGCACCCCATTGATCCAGGTTTGCTGGCTAGGACCAGGGTCAGTCTGTGATAGTGCAGCCACAGAAGGCCGCCATGAGTTTTACCCACCTCCTTGGGCCCATTAGCACTGGTGTCTGAGCCTCCGACCAGCTCATGACCAACTTGTAAAGACTTGTAAGGAGCTAGGGAGCCCCAGAATAATCCCTTCTTCTCTAGGATTCCCCCAGCAGTGGACCTCTAGCTTTTTGCCAGGTCCAACAGTCAGTACCCCTGATCCCTGGAGGTCATAAGCCCAGTGTCCCCATTCAAGTTTCTGAACCTTTTTTGTTGGGGGTTCCTAGGCTCCACTGGCTCTAACACACCTCCAAAAATACTATATTTCTTTTATTCTCAGGTGTGCATTTACTCTTCATTTAAAAATATATGAAATTGAAATTCATCTGAATTAGTCACCTATAGTCTTTGTCTGCAAAAATAGTATGCACACTCACCTCACTGGAGTGCAACTACTCTGTGCTCCCTAGACCTGCTCCCTGGGAAGTGGCCCAGGGCCCTGCCCTGGGGAATGTTCTCCCAGCCCTAGGGGTGAAGCCAGAATGAGTGGGGTTGGGGAGCTGAGTCAGGGGCTGAAGACCAGGGAGCTTCCAAAAGACATCACTGCTCTCATCTTCCTAGCTATAGACAACATCCACATTTGGCACTTCCTGTGCAGGCAGGAAGTGCTGCTATTTTTAACTCCTAAACTAGGCCTGCTTCAGTATTAGCATGGTACCTGAGCACCAGCCCCTTTGGGCCAAGATTTTCCTCATCCCCTGACCTCTGAATATGCAGGTCAGAGCCAAAAAGGGGAACAGCAGTGTTTATTTTTACATTCTACTCACAAGTTTCTAAGGAGTTGAAGAGTTTTGGACTGGATTATGTCTCACTCATGTTCAGAATAGCCTCAGTCCTCAGGGAAACTGGTAGCCAACCCCTCTAAGAAAGGGGGAGTCCCTCTGAGAGACCCCTGTTATCCACAGTAACAGGCAGAAGAAGCTGTTTGGGAGCCCATGATCAGACCCCTCCAAGGGCCTGAGTCATGGGAACTGAGTAGCTCAAGGCATTAGGACCTTTTGGAGGGAAGCCAGTCAGCACCCTCCAGCCCCCCACCCCAGCCGTTCCCAAAGTCTCCAAGCATAAAGGCTCTAATTGATGAACTGGTTCCTCCGTAGCTGTCACATGTCTTCAGTTCATTACAGCCCCATCTGCCTCTCACTGAGGCTGCTCTTCCTGCCAGCCTCCTGGCCGCCTCTGAGGGAGAGAGCTCACGCAAGAAGAGCAGCTGGGATCTGAGACCTCACGATTATCTTGGAGAGTCCAATCAGGGTAATGGCAGGTCCTTCTTTAGGAACTGAGTACCAGGACAGGAATGATGGAGGGGGTAGACCATGAGGCAGGTTAACCCTTAGACTTCCAAATCTGGAGGTTGGGGCCACAGCCAGGCACACTCTGTGGGGGCTGGACTGAGATTGAGGCCAAATTGTACGAATCTCAGGGTCAAATCTCCAACCCTTAGCTTTACTTACACTAAGCAATGGAGCTTTCAAATGAGTTGTATTAAGTCTGATGCCTGGCAAATACTTTTAATAGTCTCTCTGTGCCCAGCACTATATGTAGCACTGTGGGTGTGACAATTTCTGAGGTTTGGCATCTTCTAGATGAGCTCCAACCCTTTCTAGAGCATGGGTCTCTGGTAATGCCCAACTCAAGATGACGTTCGGGGTGTGAATGAATGAATGCGTGGAGGAGCAGCATGATGTGCCTCAGTCACAAGACCCCTCTGATTCTAGTCCTGTCTCTGCCACCAGTCAGGTCTTTGAGTGTCATTTACTACTGGACTTCAGCTTCCTCATTTGCACAATGAGGATATTACTACCTCCCTGCCCACCTCAGACAGATAGGCCCTGACATACTGTATTTAGCCTTTGTGTATGCCCTTTTATGGGTAATAAATTCAACAAATACTTATTGGCTCCTGATATATGGAAGACGCACAAATGCAAAGGAGCCCTGCCTTCCAGGAGCCTCTAGTCTAAAGAGGCAGACGTGTAGAAACCCACATAATTGAGGGCCCAGGCTGGCTGAACAGGACATGCAAACACCCACTGGGGCTGCCGGGGCTGGAAGGTACTTAGTGGGGGAGGCAGCCTTTGCACACGGCTAAATGGGCTGAGATGGAGGGGAAGGCAGCCCAGCTGAGGGGTCAACATGAGGAACGGCATAGAAGCTGCAATGGGCCAGGTATGCTTGGGGGGGGGAGGGGCAGAGGGTGCTGGAACAGGCCCAGTGGACATAAAGTAAAAACTTAGGGTTGATTGGGCCACACAATATGAAGGACCCAAAATATTCCAGTCAGTGGTTTCACCTTTCTTCCTTCAGGCGATGGAGAGGTTTGGAGGGCTTTGGGGCCAGGGGAGAATGCATTCACAGCTGAGCCCTTGGGAAAGGTCTCTGGTGGCTGCAGAAAGGATTGTTGGAATGGCATAGCGGGGCATGAAGATATTCTCTGCCCCCACCCCACCATCACAAACTGTGTAAATCTATAACTCCCTGTTTTAGAAAAGACATCTTGTCCCACTTCCCATTTCCCTGCATTATTTTTTCCTGAGGTTTCAGAAAGCATCTCCTCTGAGGCTCCCACTGTCCCTCTTCATTCACGGTCAGGCTCTGAATTTTAACTATTCTATTTTCTTTACTGATTTTATGATAAACAGCCCAATGTTTTCCAATGCCTTTCCTAAGTGTGTCAGGCCATCCCTCGAGGCGCTGATGTATCCCTTCACTCTGAGATGCCTACTCTCATCCCCACCCGGATATGTGATTGTCCCCAGATCCACTGGTTCCTTTCAAGTGGCCGGCACCTCTCCAGCCCACCCCAGATCCATAAAATTTAGGGGGGAGTGTCCATCATCTCAGGCTGAATCTGGGTCACACTGGCTCACAAACTAGCTGAAGAAACAGGCCCCTCAACTCAACCAAGGGACATCTGTCCTGATTTTTCACATTTTTTCTTCTACTTCCATGTCTGGAAGGACTGGCTGCCCCTAGCAACCACTGAAGTGCCATTGCTCTGCTGAGCAAGACTTTCCATTGCTATGGGGTCCCCCAGCCCCAGCCTGGCTGGTGCCTGACCCTAATTCAGTAATTTGTTGCTGGTATAGAAATTAAAGTTTATTTAAACCTCTCTGAGCCGAGTACTTCTGGAATTAACTCTCATTCCTAGTGTTCAGAAGAACTTTGCCAGTTAGACAAGTGCACCCATTTTTATTTCCCCCTAAATCCTGCCACCACACCACCAGCCATGTCAGAACCGACAGTTAAATTCATAGAATTGTCAGACTAAGTTACTCAAAATGTTTGACCCCAGTGACATCTTAAGATTCTTCCCCCTGCTCTGACTTCCACATTCCTTGGCTCTGATCTGAGGGTGGTAATCACCTCCTATGCTGGACACCAAGATAAGAGAAGGTGTAGACATTGCCACAGGCCACCTTGCTTGGGACGAAGGAGTGAGGCTTGGGGTCTGTGGGATTCACTTTTGCTCTAAACGCTAGGAACCTGGAAGCCTACACCCCATTCTGGATAGGCAGACGGAAGAGGTCCTTTCAGCTGAGAAAGCCAATAGTTCCTGGCCTAGTGTCTGAAGAGTGCCCATCTCTCTCTCCAGGAGAGGGCCTTGCAGGCTGGGCTTATGCTGCTGCCAGCCTGTGTCCTCTGAGGCTTTTCAGGGAAGCGTGGCCAACTGCCTGCTCCATGCCCGGTCTCTTCCATACAGACTGCTCATTGCACTTTTTATGGCTCGGAGCTGGTGGTTTATGGAGCAGGAGAAAGACAGCAGTAGAACCGAAGGAAGGGCAGACCGGTTGGGGGCGGGGTAGATGGTGCTTATAACCTCTGGTTAAGCCCAAAGACATTGCATAAATTATGGCCTGTGTCTTCCTTCGTTCCCACTTTGCATCTGTGAACAGATCATCGCTTTCTGCTGGGAGAGGGGTGAGCTCTGATCCCTCACACAATACTCAGGCCCCTCCTGCCTTCCTGGGGCTCATTCTAGCTGGCGAGAAGTCTTCAAAACCACAGGCACCAAGAGCCTGTTCATTTCTCAAGTTGACCCTGACTCACAGATGTATCAGGGTTTGTGGCATCATAGAAGGCTTTGCTCCACATTCTGGTAGACCAAGAAAACTGCCTCACGTTGAGGCCATCCAGTGGGTCTTAAGAAATAGGAAGAAAGCTTCACTGATGGGAAGACACGCTTCATAATGGGTGTTTCTGTAATAGCTTTTGTGGGTAAGATTTGGTCTGTATTCTGCCCAGTAGCAGTGTTTTGGTATTCCCCAAGCCCAGTGGCATTTGCCCTGGGACTGGCTACCCGAAGGAGCCTGACCCCTGATGTGACACCCCCCCCCCCCAGGACAGAGACTTGGTTAATTAGACCAGGGCATAGCTGGAGCCCACCCTTACCCATGTGCCCTGGGACAAGTTGATGTATGCCAGGCAAGTGGCATCACGTCTCCACTTTGTTATCACCGAGAAATGCTGACTAGGCAGCTCTCTCTGCGTGTGGCATTGAGTTTGGACTCTGCAGAAAGTGCCCATAACTGAAACAGACATCGTCAGCCTGAGACAGACAGGGAAATCGCAGAGGAAAGGGGACACATGCTCTCAGCTAAAGTTCTCAGTCTGCTATTGGAGGGAATGGCTGCCCCAGGCTCTGCACTGGCTGCCTGCAGAGGGCAGGCAAAAGGGACAGTCCCTTCAACCTCCCCACGGTCCCTGCCCTCAGACAGCCCACATTCTTATCACAGGAAAGAGAACTTAAAACAGAAGGACTTCATGGGACAGGGATATAGGGGAGAGGGTTACTCTGTAGGGTGCAGCTATGGGTGCTGGTGGGGAGAGAGTGGGGAGGCCTTTTGAGGGTGTATGGTGCAGAAAGGCCTCTGTGGAAGGAAGACTTGAGGTGCCCTCGAACATGGGGTGAGGTCTAGACAAAAGCTGAGGTGATGAGAAGGCACATTCTAGGAAGTGGGCAGAGGAGCAGAAGTGGGGAGAGTGTGGTATGGTTGGGGCTAGGGTGGAGTGGACTGGCATGACCGAATCAGCACAGGCATTCGGGAAGAGGGAGGGGTGAGCTGGGACCAATAGAAAGGAGGGCTCTGGGGGTCTTGAAGGGCATGCAAAGCTTTTGATGCAGTGGGAACAGCGAGCCCCTAAAGCTTTTTGGTGTGATGGAATGACTGAGAATGGGGCAGGAGGAAGACTCATGAGGCAGGAAATGAGTGGCAAAGGCAGCAAAGATGTGGGTTGCAGCTTGAGCCTAGTGTGGGGCGGCAGACTCACCATTTGGCAGGCCGGAGTTGAAGACAGTGGGTCATGAAAATCCACCGCCGATAATCAATCCATAGACCTTCTGTTCCCTTCAGACCCGAAAGAGGTTAGTGGGGAAAGCTCGGGCATGTGATGTGACAAGGGAGAAGATCTTCAGGAGAGAGTGTCACAGCAAGGCAAGGAAGCTGGCAGCCGTGTGCCTGAGACAGCGAAGGGGACCCATGGAGCACAGTTGGGCGATGGGGAGGGCATTGAACATAAAAGGGTGCACATCTCAAGCACGTTCTTCACGCTTATTGTCTTGGAAGGTGGATGCTCTGGGCGGAAAATTGGGACAAAAGTCAGGACTATTTGGTTATTTTTTGCAAAGACTACTTTTGAAGGCTCCACGATCCTTCGACACCATACATTTGACAGAACCATCTCAGGAGCCAGTGTCGATCACCCACCAGATCCCTACCCTCCATCCGCATCTTCCCATTTTCCACTGGGTCCACAGCTGAGGGCCTGGGGGTGGGAGCAAGTAGCCACCCTTTGGGGCCGGCAGCCCCTAATCCCCAAGCGGAAGAGCAGCTCTGTTCTCTAATTGAATAATGTGTGGAATAATGGGATTTCTCCAGAACCATCGGTTATGTTTCAGAGCCAAATCATAACGAGAAAGTCATTAGTAGTAATAAACACAGCAGAGAGGATCTGTCAGGGGCCTGACAGAGGGCACAGTGAGGAGGGGAAGTCATTCCATTTGCATTTTTGTTAGCTAGCAGAATGTCACCAGCACCCCTTATTCTCCCCCCAAAAGAAGTCAAGATTCACAAAAGCACATTAATCCGAAGGATTTTCCTCCTGATGCCAAGGACAATGCAGACAGTAATAGCTTTGCCTCTTCCAAGTGGCTCTTTGTATTTCCTTAAAAACTGAGTGTTATCAAGGTAATTTCCACATCCCATCACTTCTCACTTTGCATGCCCCAGAGGAACCCAATAATAAATGAACTCTGTGTGTGCCTCAGGCTTGTCTCTGCTTCCTCTCCCATTCCATCAGTCTGGCTTTCTGTCTCTCCAGCCCACCCCAAAAAGATCCAGCTGACTACCATCTCAGCCATTGATCTAGTCTCATCCCAGGGCCCCAAACTGACAGTGTCAGCGACCAAATAAGGAGCCCTTTCTCTGGGCTAGCACTGTGACTGATTTCAAATATTACTTCATTTCCTCCTCCTGACTCTTTTAAGATGATAGTGTTATTATTTTATTTCACAAATGAGGAGACTGAGACCAAGGAAAACTCCACAACTATTAACATTCACTTAGCTAGTATAAGACTGAGCTGGGATTCCAACCTATGTTCCTCCCCACCCCCACCAAACAGTTGTCCCATAAATATGTTGTTAATTTCTCCCACAGCCCTCTTGAGTATGATCCAGCAGCCAGCATTGTCCATATTATTGGGTCCTTTTTACAGATATGAATAACTGAGGCCCTAAGTCAGTGCCAATATCATATAGCTGTCAGGGGAAAAGGTAAATAAGTCTGCATTCCCCTGCCAGTCCCCACCCCCTGGAGGTCTCCATTGGTCGTATCCCTCAGGGAAGAGCAGCTGAGAAAGTTAATTTTCATATACATTCAGTCTTATCCCAAAGTTGTGAACTTCTCATTCTCTCCAGCATGTACTAATAACTTGCGACCAGGTCCCCCCAGGAGCCGTGACAATGAGGGACCATGTCAGTCTGGTACCTAGCTGTTTTCCAGACTTGTAGTATGACCACCATCAACCTCCCAGAATTCTGGGGCCTTGTGTCAGAGTTGGAGGGGCTTTTCTGGCTCACTCCTCTCTTCAAATTTGGGGAAACTAAGGCCCAAAATAAGAAATGACTTGTCTTGGGCACATGATTGGTGGAACCATAGTCTCCCCGCACCCCCCCCAACACACATACACAAAACAAAACATTTATCTTTCTGCTCCCTCGTCATGTCCAACATCTTCTTTTCTGTTTCTCAGATTAATCTGATTTTAGGAAAACAGAATAGAAGTCAAGTGCATCAAGACTGTCTGATGCTAAAGCGAATATATTCTGGCAAATGACAGGGAGCTACAAGAACTGCCTTCTTGGTGGATACAGGAGTTAGCAATCAATCATAACTTGGTATTTTCTTTTCTTTAAATGAGCACATTTGGGTTCTGAAAGTGTACCGGGTACTTTTGTATGCCCTATTCTAATAAATCCTCACTAAAATCTTGTGAGGTTGGCAGGTCAGCAGTTCTTATCTCTAAAGTACAGACCAGGAAACTGAGGCTTGAGGCAGCGATTTGCTGAGTTCACACGGTAAAGGGAAAGGATCACAGATCAGGAGGCATGTGGCAGTTAGAAACTAAGAGCCCCAGGCTCTGTCACTGCTGTCTTCACTGGATTTCCACCTAGGAAACTGCTTCTGCCTGTCTCCCGGTAAGCTAGAGAGTTCTCAGTCCACCCCCAAACTCAAGTCCTGATACAGTCCCAGGGAGAGTGGCGGGGAGATTTTCTCCACCCTGTGTCCCCTGCCTGTTCACCACTCCCTCTTTCTGTCTTCCCAGCCGGCAGGTCAAGCAGGTGACAGCGCCCTCTGGAGGGCAGAAGAAGCCTGGACCCATCCTCCCCACACCCCCTGATCCTCAACCCTGGGCACCCTAGCCGGGAACCCACATTTGGGCGCCCTGGTGAATGGTGCTCCCTTTGCCTTTCTCCTTTCAGTGTCTTCCACGCCCTCCTCACCGCCCCCCCCCACTTGTTGGCTTTGTTTGTTAGACACATGTCAAGCCTGATGTACTAAATGATGCAAATCTGGAGATATAACAGCTTCTTTTATCTCATTTCAAAACCCAATTTGTTCCTGCTGTCTCCTGAGGGCTGCATGACACACCCAGCCCCTCTCTCCTCCTCCAGAACTCTGCGTGCTCGAGTCCCCTCTCACTCACAGCCTTCTCGCTCCCCTTCCCTTCTTTTCCCCTCTACTTTCCTCTTCCCACTCTGTCTCCCTTTGTCTTTCTTCCTTTCTCTTTTTCTCGCTTTCCTCCGTTTATCCTTTTCTCTGAGCTTTTGGTCTATCTTTCCATCTCTCAGTTCCTTTCCCTCTTTCTTCCTCTCCTGCTGTCCCCTACCCCGAACCTTCCATTCCTTTTCTCTCCTTCGGGACAGGCTGTATTTGTTTGTCTTCTTCCTCTTACATGGTAAAAGAGCAGGTGTGCATGCTGGTGACAGGGCTGGAGGAAGAAGGTTGCTTCGTAACTCTTTGCTGCCTGGCTCCTGGCTGGGGAGTCAGGGCCTCTCTTTACACAGGAACTCCTGGGGCTCTGGGGAGGGGCCCCACCCCTCCCCAGGGCAGACCAGGACTTTCTGTTCCTTAGGGATGTGGAGCTCCCACTTCACCGGCTCAGATATTAAGTGATCAAGTGGTGTGATCTTCTTCTTGTCTCCCCCACAAACCCCAGGTGGTATGGTACAGCTGGCGTGGGCTAAGACTCCCTCACAGACCAGAGCCCACGATGGGCTTGCCCTGGGAACCCACCCCCTTAATCAGCCCAGACCCTGGGGCAGAAAGCAGCTCCTTGTCCTCTGCCTTCCCCACACTGCACTTGGCAAGTTCAGCCTGACTAGATTACCCAGTGCCTGGTGCTGAGCAGCTGGGGAACCTGTAGGCAGTGCCTGCAGGGAGCCTGCTATGGTGCCTGTGTGGGCCAGTTACTTGACGGGGCAGTAAAATGTCCTGGCCACCCCAGCCTCCCAGACCCATAGCTGCAGGTATTTGGGGATTTACAGGAGGACGACTCCTCTGACCCCCCTGCACAAACACGCACACTCTTGGCGATGACTTGATATGGTCTCCAGTACCCCTAAAATATCCCCTGCATATTCCCCTAGGAGTTTGGGGGCAGGGTTGCCCCAATTCACCCCTTCCCTGCCCCCTTTAGAGAAAGGAGCTGAAGGCCTTTCCTGAGCTGGGGCTGGAAAAGGCCCTTTCAGGAAAAAATATCTCTTACCTTGACCAAGTTGTGCTAACTAGGACCCCAGCCCAGGAATTCCCAGCCTCCCAGCTCTGTACAAATCTTAAGATCCCAGGCGACTTCCCATGACTTTGGGCCTCAGTGGGGCTCGTGATCACAGGCCCTGATGGGAAGGAAGTGCTTGCCCAGGATGACACAGCAGATAACCATCTGCTGGGCCCGGGACAAGCTTGTCCCCTTGCTGTCCCTGGATCAGGTGCATACTAGGAATGGATGGGATCCCTCATGTACCCCACTGTGTTCCACCCCAAGGCCTGGCTTTTGGAATTTCAGGTTCCTTGCAAGAAGGCCTTACCTAACCCCATCCCTCCGGTGGACAGGAGAAGGATAGGCCCCCAGCTCTGCCACCAAGCCCCGCCTTCCCTCATGCAGACAGCCAGAACTCTGTCCTTCTGCACACAATTCTCATGCAGCTGATGGCCCCCTTGGAAATAGATAGTCATCAGACTCTTATGGATCTTTCAAACCCCCTTTTCTCCCTAATAATCCCTCCTCTGGGGCGGTATTGATTCCTAGCCACCGGCAGCCTCTTGGTATGCCGAGGCCCAGTTTGGGGTGGATAAATCGCTGTGCTGTCATTTTCACACAGCAATTACCTGCTCTGATTCCTCTCCTCCCAGCCCCCGCACCAGCCACAGGGCCACCCGCTTATTGACAACACATGCAAGGCCTGGCCAGCAGGGAGCCCGGGGACCTGTGAGAGCCACAAGAAGTTGGCAGGAGTGGAAACTTTAGGAAGGCAGGCCCGGGGCCGGCTGCGGGCTAGAGGGCAGATGGGAGGCAGGTCCCCAGAGCCTTGGCTGCAGGGAGGAAACCTGTGCAGTGCGGACATGGAGGAGGCCCCAGGAGTGTGCATGCAGTGTGGTCTAGCATTCGTGTGACTCGCGCTCGGGCGCCTGTGAAGCGAGCCCCCAGCAGGAGCTGCTCCATCCATTTTTCTGCCTGAGCTTTTCCACCCCTGGCAGCTCCGTGGTTCGAAGCCCAGAGCAGCTCAGCTTTTTCCATCAGAGCTTGGCAAACACACACGTTCTGTGAAGGACCTGTAGCACATATTTCAGGCTTTGCAAACCATATGGCCTCAGCAGCAGCCACTCCGCTTTGTTGTGGCACAAAGGCCACCATGGAGGACGTAAACACGTGAGCATGGCCGTGTTCCACCATGACTGTGGAACTGAAATCTGAACTTTATGTAATTTTCACACGCCACGAAATAGTAGTCTGCTTTTGATTTTTTTCCCCAAACACTGAAAAATGTAAAAACCATTTTGAGCGGGCAGGCTGTACAAAAACAGGCGGCAGCCAGATTTGGCCCACAGGCCATGGTTTGCTGACACCTGATTTAGATCTAAAAAAAGCTATAAGGATTTTTTTCATTCACCACTCCTCCTTTCCCCATTTCCAGATGAGGAAAATGAGGCTCTGAGAGGAAGCTTCTTGGCCCCATGAAGGAGAAGGGCTCGTCGTAACTAGGGAATTTCTCAGAATTTGAAGAGCCTCATGGGAGCTTTCGTAGCTTAGTTGTGCATAGAGAGTTGGCATAGCTTAGTGATTCATAGTGGGGCATCTGGGCACCACGGCCTTGGCTTGGATCTCTGTCAGTTCCATGTGACCTTTGGGCAAGTTACTTCATTTTTTTTAGAGTCTGTTTTCCCATATGGAAAATGGGGAAGAGTGGGATAGAGGATGACATAGTCCCCAAGGTTCTTCATGCACTAAGAATAATGATCAATTTGTGACTGATACTTAGCCCTCGTTTCTCTGTCTTCAGAGTCATATCGTGCTTAGCAATCCTTAGTTGTAAGGCCCCCGCCTCCATAGTAGGGCCCCAGCCTCCCTGCCTGCCCAGCAGACATCAGCTCCGCAGAGCCCCTCTGTTCAAAGGTTTATCCCTGGAGCAGCCTTTCTCTAGGTTTTGCAGGGAGGCTAAGCTCAGCAGGCACCCACCTGGGCAGGAAGCCGAGGAGATAAGGCCAGCCAAGGCCTGGCCACTGACACCTGGCGTGAAATTAAAAAGCACCAGACTCCTGCCTCCACAGCCCGGTGCCCTGAGTGCAAAAAGGCTGGGATGGTGAATGAAACCGAACCACCTCCTGTCTGGCCACTGGGATGGGCTCCAAGCTGCCACACTTCAGCTCCTCTCACCCCTCCTCCATGCAACAGTGCAGAAAGAGCTGATTTTTATAAGTTCGGCTTCTTTGAGGATCCCAATGGCTTTGGGCAAGGAGCCCCTTTCCAGCTTGGTTTATAGGGGCGTTTGTGGCCCTGGGGGTTTAACTGGGTCTTGTGGCCTTGGTTTTGAAGGGCAAGGGGAGTCGTTGGGGAAAGGGGGTTGGTGAGGGTGGAGACGTTGCCTTTGTAGAATCACGCCCACCCGGAACTTCTCAGGACAGCCTGGATACACAGACTTGTGGAATGCTCCTCCAGCAGTTCCTTTTAACAGGTGAGGCTACTAAGGCCCCAGGTACACAGGAAGTTAGGTGAGGGCCCCAGGCCCCTGATTACTGGGACAGGGCTCTCACCTCTGCAGCCCAGTGTCCAGAATGTGTCACCCTCCTGGCCTTCTGCCTTGCCCTGTAGAACTCTGTCATCCAAAGAGCCCTGGAAGAAATGTCGTTATGGTGGGCCTGAGGATGGGGCCCAGAGGCAGCAAACTCTCCTCTCTCCTTCCTCTCTCTGTCAAAGCACCAAGAGGGTAGGGCAGATGTTGGCAATGGCCTCTCCAGGGTCTGGTGTTCGGTGGTGACTGGCTACTGCATGCTTACTACAATCCATACATGACTGATGCTGCCCACATAGGTGGAATAAATGCCAAGTGAGTTTCTATAGAAATGCCCAGTTCCTCATAGATGATTCTGGATATAACAGTGTGAGCAAACGGGAGGGAAGACCACCATCTTTAACCTGAATTTTACCATAAGTCCTGGCACTTCTGACCACTCTAACAAGGGAAAAGATTCTCTCTTCCCATTTGACAGATGGGAAAATAGGGGGCCCAGAGGGTACTCGAATTACCCTCAGACCCTACAGGAGCTTAGGAGCCAGGGTGAAACTGAACCTCCAAGCATCTGTTCTCAGGCACTCCTGCTCGGTGCTGGGGAAGAGGAGGGTCTTGGGGCTGCTGGGAGCTGTTGCTTCTGAGTGATTCTGTTCTTCCAAAGTTGCTGAGTACTGAGGGCAGAGTGAAGACTAGCAGATATGATACTTGGGCCTCTTAGAGAGCTGAGAAAAAGAAAAGAAGGGGGATAAGTAAATTGGAGTGGAGAACAGGCTGCATTTTCTATCCGTACAACTATCTCCTGCTTTAAAGGGCCAGCGTTGCCCTTGTGGGGTGGGGGTAGGATGAGGAGGCAGGTCTCAGCTTTTAATCAAAGTTACATTAGATGAAGCTTTTATTATTCACCTGGCTTTCTTGTAGCTATTTTTATTCTGAGGTTAGAAGTTAATTTTCCTGGTTTTTACTGAACTCTGGTCCTCACGGCTGCCATAGACACAGGCAGGGTAGGTTAGAGTAGAGGAAAAAAGGGAGGTTGGGGAAGAAATCAAACCGAATAGACTCACCTAATCCAGGGGACCGAGAGAGTGGATGGAAAACAACTTTAATAACAGGGGAAGGTTCCAGAGGTGGGAGCGGGCCGGTGAAATCAGGCCTAATCAGCCTTAGCAGAAGGGTTCCAATTACCCCGGCTCCACCGAAGGGAGGACAGAGTGGAGAGGCTCGGGGAGGGGCCCTGCTAGGGGCTCGAGGGCTGGGCAATCAGGGCCCTGTAAGCAGAGCTTGCCCCACAGCCCTGCTCCTAACTCCTCCTCTGTCGTTCTGGCTATCAGGGTGGGGCGCTGGCAAAGAGGTTAACTGGTTAGTGACCAGGTGAAGAGGAATGGCACCGAGGGGTCTGGGCGCAGTGCCCCTGGGAAGCATCACCCCAACACCCCTCCCATGCTCTGGCTTGAAGTCGAGGTCACCCATGCCACAGAGAAGGCCATGAGGCAAAGAATGTTGGCGACAGCTGTCTGGGGGAAGAAGATAGTACTGCTTTTTTCTAACTTTCTCCATCTTCGAAGGGAGTCGTGTCATTTTAAGTTGACTTCTCAGCCAGCCTATGAAATGATGTTCCAATGTCTTCATAGTTTGGGAGTCACTTTATGGCTAGATTTAGAGGTTAGGAGGTGGCCTGTGGCCAGGGTCTGGTATCTAATCGTGATTGGTGCAGTGTGTGACCTGTGGCCAGCCTCGGGCCAGGGTCAAGACTACCCCCTCTCGCCATAGCAGTGGCAGAGAATGAGCTACATCTGCCCTTTAAGTTACTGTCGCGGGAGACTCCGGCCACTACACAGAGCCGTTAACCCAAAAGCACCAGATGCAGTGGCTTGAGACAGCACTTCTCGCCCCAGCCTTTCCTGCAATTGATGATTTAATCTCTTTAGCGCCTGCTAAAAGGAAGAAAGAGGGCTGGAGAGGTAGGACCAAAGAGGCATGGGATCTCCCTGGCCAGCCAGCTGTATTCTCCTATCCTGAGAAAACAGCTGCCAGCAGGGGAAGGTGGGGTGACAGAGAAGGGTGTGATTGGAGCAGCTGTCCCTGACAGAGAGGTCGGTGGCCTGGCGAGAACCCCATTTGGCTGTTCTTATCTACCCTTGTGTTTCGTTAGAAGTGCCTGTGAGGCAGTCCATACCTTCAGCTACCCCAGGCTGCCATCAGTGAGCATGCATTGTGCCTCCGGGGCAGGGGCTGCAGGTGGATGATTTCTGTTTGCTCCACGGTCCACAGGGGGACCTGGTGTTTGTTCCCTATGAGTCTGCACTTGTAGCCTATCATCTTCCTGTCTGTTCATTCATTCCAAAAATAGTTCTTGATGGCCTACTGTGTGTCCAAAGTACTGTTCCCAGAGCTGGGGACTGGCTGAACAAAACTGACAAAGTCCCTGCCGTTGGCAGATTTCATCTATAGTGGGAGAGCTGAGCAAACCAACACAAATTGCTATCTGTTGGTGATGCAGATCATGAAGAAAAACAAAGTAGCCAAGGGACTAGAGCAGGGGTCGAGGCCAGGGACAGCCTCCATGAGGACGTTTGAGCAGAGACCTTGAAGGAGTGAAGCACACACTCTCGGGAATGGTGGCTCTCCAGGCGGGGGGCAAAGCGATTACTGAGGCCGCCCCACACTCCCAGAGTGAGAGCACTGCGGGAGCATTTAGAGAGTTCTAGATACCCCAGGGAAGCTCCGGAGCCAAAAAGCAGAGGAGTTTGGAGTCTTGTAAAATTGCGGTGTCTAAGATAGCCTGTCTGAGGACTTCTGGTGCTGCTTGCTGCCTCATTTCTTTCTGACCTAATGGCTGTGGAGCTCACGGACCCAGGGCAGGGAAATTCCAGTTTTCCTACTTATATCTCCTCTTGGTGCCTTATCTCAAACTCATCTCCTCCTCTTCGTCGTGGCCACGGCCTTCTCACATGCCCCTCTCCATGTGTTTTCAGCCAATTGCACTTTAATTCAAAATGTTTCCCCTTCTACCTTTAGAGCTTGTGGGGATGCAGCTTATGGAGGAATTTGTTCATGCAGAAAATATATATCAAATGGTTGCTATGCTAGGCAAAGGGGGCACAGTTGTACTGGGGGTGCTGTGGTGAGCAAGACAGTCATGGGATTGTCATGCAATGTGACAAATAGCGCCAACGCAGGTTCAGGAATTAGGGAAGGCTTCCTGGAGAAGGCTTCGTGAGGACGAAGTTGAGATTCAAAATGTACGAGAGCTCGCCAGTGTGCCCCTGGAACCTAGAACACTGTTCCATATATACTAAGCACTAAATAAATATTTGTTGGATGAGGGAGTGAATGGAAGAATGTTTTAGGCAGGAAAACGGCATGAGCAGGGACCAACAGTACCAGCTCCAGGTGGTGGTAGAGCCGGGAGCCAGAACACAGGTTCCCCAACTGCCTGTCATTGATACCCTCGGACAACCTGGACAGTGTGCCCCAGAGGGTACACTTCACTACCTAGCAGAGCGCAGAACATAGGCGACGCTCAGTCGCTATTTGTTGAATGAACAAGAGAGAGAAAATTTGGAGCTGGTTTTCCCCATCTCTACAGATTGGAGGATGAGGAGCATGTCAAGAGAGGGTACTCAGGATCTCGCTCATTCAACAACTATTGATTCAGTACCAGCCACATACTGGGCCCTACGGGCACAATGGTGAGCAGAAGCAGAGGTGGCTCCTACTCTCAAATAGCTTACAGTCTAGTGGGGACAGGTGGTAATCAAAGAGTTGCATAATGACAAAGAGATTGGAATCCCTAAGAAAATCCCAGGGGGCTCTGAGCAAATATTGCCAAAGATGTGACCCAGACTGAGGGTCACAGAAAGTTCTGGAGGAAATGGGACTTGGTTGAGATGTGAAGGCAGAAGAGGCATAACTGGGGATGAAGATGAGCAAAGAATCCCAGTGGATGGACAGCACAGGCCAAGGCTCAGAAGCACAGAGACACCTAGTTCATCTGAGGAAGTAAAAGAAGGCCAGAGTGTCTGGAGTGCCCACAGGACTAGCTGGTGAAGGGAGGGCAGCTAAAGAACTGAGCAGGGCCAGGCCATCCAGGGCAATGGAAGGGGTTCTCTGATATTTATCTTACGATCAGCAGGAAGCTACTGGGCAGTTATTGGAGCACAGGGGGCAGGGTTGTGGTAATACAATCCGATGCATGTTTTATAGAGTTTATACCAGGTGCTGGGGGAGTCTGCATTGCAGGGGCCCAGGTAGGAGGCCACTGTAGTGTGTCCAGGGAGAGCTGGTGGTGGTAGGGAAAGAGAGGAGCAGGAGGAGAAGAAGTTGCAAGGAGAACTCTAGTTCTGGGTGTACCAACGGGATGCAGAGGGAATGTAATGCTATTCACGAAGCCAGGGATACAGTTTCCAGGGGTGATTTCGAATTTGTTCTTGGAGAGTTGAATCTTAGCATCTTTGTGGCATTCACGTGGAGATGTCAAGTGGGCAGTGGCTTGTTCAGAGAGTAGGGGCGCCTCCGTGGAGGTTTGGGGTTTCTCAGCTGTTGCAACCAGGGTTAAGAGTCAGCTTGGCCTATCTGAACCCTGCCGGTAACAGGAGGAGCCCAGTGGGGTGGGGTCAGTCAGAGGCTGGCCACCGTGCTCCAGCCTGCCTGGAGCCTGTCAGCTACATGGTGACGGAGTGCATTTCTCTGCACTGGAATAGATTTGGGCTCAGCAGTCTGCTCTAAGTGCTTTTTGCCCTGACGTTTGGAAACGAGCGCTGTGGGCAGCGGGAGAGCCGGGGTGGTGGAGGGAGCCAAGGGGATGGGAGCCACAGCCTGCTGGGGCCTGCTGCTTGCCTGAATAAATACATGTTTACCCGACAGCCACACAGGAGCTTCACATCACACACTGTCGCCCTGGGTGGGTTGGGGCGGAGAAACCGTTGCAGGGCACAGGGGAGAGTATGTGGGGGAAGGGGTGACGGGGAAGGGTGGGGGCAGTGAGTGATGGCCTGTGGGTTTGTGTTCCAAGGTCCAATGGCCCAGAAGATAGGAATATCTCAAGGTCCAAGTGGGTTGGACAGAGCCTGACAGCTTCTTTCCCCTTCCTTGTCTTTCTTCATTTAGCAAAGGTTTGGTTAAAGGCACCAAGTGTCCTCCAAGTAGGGGTATTAGGGAACAGGAAAACCAGAAGTGGTGGGCTGGGAAGAGGCGGGCTGGGAAGAGGCAATATAGAACCCTGACTTGAGGAACCAGAGGAAAATATGATCTAATGTTCACTTGCAACCTGCTCATGGATCTCTGGGGGTGTGATGCCAAGTCTGGCCAAGGAGAGTACTATGTACAACTTCGCAAAGATACAAGGAAGAAGGAGGTAGTTCAGTTCCCAGGGAAGTACTTAGTGGTTGTCATTTCATCGTTTAGGGAAACAAGGTTCATATAGTAAAGACTGTATTTAAAATCAATGTTGAGCTGCCCCTTATTAGATTGCAAAGCCTGTTCCCGTGAAGAGGCCACTGCCTGTGCCTCATCTGTTGGGTGGAGGCTAAGCTCAGGCAAAGCCCTCTGAGAGTTCTCCTTGGGAAACCAGCTCTGAGCCTGGCTAGGCCTCCTGTGTCTTGGCTCAGTAGAAGTGACAGCCTGCCGGCAATCACCATAATTGATAACTTGTGAGGCAGAGACAGTAAATAATTGTTCCACAAGTTCAAGAGCGAGCATAATTAGTACAGTTAACAATCTTAGGTGATTAATTGGTTCATTCAGTACCAGTGTGAATGGGGGAGAATGTGAGCAGGAATAGGGAATGGAGCCCCCTCAATACCACACTGTGGTCTGTGGCCACTGCTGGTCAGAGCCAGGGTGGAGGGCAGGTCATAGGGCAGGGGCCAACAGAGTTTGGCCACATTAGCCAAGTCTCAAGGATGGAAAGAGCTGGATTTGGCTTCCATGTTGTTTCACTTGTTAGTAAAAGTCAGAATGCTGTTATATGTGGAGATAAGACTGGCTGATTGATTCAGGTAGGTGAGGAAGCAAATGATTCATGGAATTCCAGACTCTCCAGGTTGGAGGAACCCAGGGAGGTCATTTCACCAGCAGCTACTGAGCTGAATTGTTCTTGGGCATCCCTGTCAGAGGAGACTGGATTCTATTTTAAAGTCCTCCAGGATGTTCTAAAACAGGGATAACAAACCACATTCAAATCATATACCAATTCCAGACCATTGATAGAGCTACTTAGAGCCCTGGGTTGGGAATCCTGAGGCTGGGCCCAGGGAAGAGCACTGTGCTCACTTAGCACTGTCTGCCCTGAGTGCAGAGCGGAGAGGCAGCCTGCATGCCCATGATTTACAGACCTAAAACCCACCTGAGTCACCCAGCCTGGTCTGACACTTTCCTCCAGTGCGGTTTCCTGGGGTCTCACTTATTGCCCCTTAGAAGCAAAAATAGTCTTGACCACCACTTCGAAGAACTGCAAGGGTGTGAGAAACAACCAGGGTAATAGCTGTAGATCCACCTTGTTGGAGTCCCTTGCCTTGTGAGATTACAGCATGAAGCACCGAGCAGTGGGACGGAGAGATGGAATTGATCTGCTGGGTTCGTTTGCCTCCGCCAGGATACTAACCCATCCTGGGCAGGTGGCATCTTCTCCCTGGAAAAGCCTGGTTTTCTGGGAGCTTCGGAGTATGGCAGAGCTTCATCCTAGCTTACCCTTCCTCGCACAAGGAAGTTCGAGCTCTCTAAACCTGTTTCCTGCCCTTTACAAAGGGACAAAGCCTCTGGGACTGTGGTGAGGACTCAAGTGGAGAAAATGGATAAAACTCCTAGCACAGTGCAGGTCAGTGGACATTTGAATTTTGACCCCAGACCTTCCGAGGCTGAGAGAGAAACATTAAGACCAATCTGATGTGAGAAACCTCTTAAAAAACAAATGGCCAAGATCCACCCCAGGGCTCCTTATTCCTCTCATTACTCCCCTCCCCCACCACGCCCCATCTTCTGGGACAGAAAGTGCACACTGGGTGTGCAGGATTTGGGTGACGACCCCAGTCACATTCCTGACATGGGGTTGCTAAACCTGGGGGAGGGCTCTGGGAAAGAAGGAGTTCTCTGGGGGTTGAGGTGGGCGGAAGAAAGGGAGGAAAAGCAGATTCAGAAAAGTCTGGAAGAGGCTTCGCCTTCCACTACCACAGAGCCAGCCCCCACCGGCTGCCTCCCCCAGCCAGAAGGCAAAGACACACTCACAGCCGAAAACATATACACATATTTGCAAGCTACAGTACAAACGAGCAGCAAACCTAATGATTCGTGATTATTATTTGAAGGGTCCCACTGTTACAGATTTATTTGTCATTTCTTGTAATAACACCGACGGTAATGAATTCATTTGTATTAATGTGAGTGTCACGCGGACTTCCGTTGAAATTCTGCATTAATTAATGTACCATTAAAACAAAGTGTCGCCCAATTAATATCAAACAGAGGTAAGGCTGCCAGGGTCCTCTTCATCTGGGTTTCATTTGTAATTCATGGTATTAGCACCCTACTTAATGAAAGTCATTTGCAATTCCTACCCATGGTCTCTCTTACTTCCTAGAAGGCCAGTGTGCCCTAGTTGCTGCCGAGTCCTTCACTGGGCACCCTGGGGCCAGGAAGAGGAGGGATGGGGAGGATTCTGTTTCTCTGTAGAAACTGGTCTCCACGTTCGTAATTCCAGGAGAGACATGGGGAGACCCTTGAACTTCCTAACTGTGTTGGTCATCAACTCGAACCGCCTAGGAAGCATGTGGAAGCACCTTCTCTGGGTTCTGTTAGGGAAGAGGAGGCTGGTTTGTTTCTTGGTCAAGTCTGATCTTAACAGATGAAGCCGTGGCTGCCCTAGGACAGCTTTTGAGCAGGGTGGTATCTGGGATTCTGCGTCTCCATCTTTTCTTGGGGTCAGTCTGGTGGTCTTCTCGCCATCTCTGTTTGCCAGGACTTCTGGCTGTCTCTAAAGCCAGTGGTGGAGCCTGTGGGCCTTTGTCTACCAGGCACAGTAGACCAAAGAATTGAACCTCCCACCCAGTTCCTTCCACAACCCCCTCAGAGGGTCCCCCCCCCAGGGACTCAGGAACAGATGCTTCATCCCACCCCAGCCTGCATGACCCTGATCATGGGAGAGTTCCCAAGAGCAACATGGCAGGGCATCCTCCCTCCCTAGGCATATTCCTTGGGTGACTAGATATCCCTGGGCCACACCCACCCAAGGAGGAAAATGGGAGACTGCCACCACCTGGTAATAATGAGGTTTGTTACAATGACAGCAACCGCTGCCACCATTACTGTGAGTCCGGCCCTGGGCTGAGGCTCAAAGACCCTCCGTCCTTGCCCAAAGTGACACGGAAGTGGAAGTCCTGCAGGACGGGCATCTGGGATTGTCGCACTGATGTCTCAGTGTCCTCCCCTCCTATCGGGACCATTTGAGAGCTGGTGAAATGGAGCCACAGGGGTGCAAGGCCTCTGGCTTCCTGGTGCGTGGTACCCTTTGTTCGCGAATTGTCCTTGCTCAGCTCATCGCCCCCACTCAGGCTGTGCTCTGCAGTCCTACTTTGGAGTAAACGCCTGCGGCTGGCAGTTGGAGCATTTTAACTTGCGTTCGGTCAACGTGAGAAAGTGTCTCAACAGGGAGTGAGGCATTGGAAGAAGGTAAAGGGAAAGAGGAATGTCTTCATCAATATTTGCTTCAGAACATGCTGCCTTTATGTCTTCCGAAGACAGCCCCAAGCAAAGGGGCTGGCTTTGTAGCAAGAGAGCCTTGAGGTAGATTTCAGGAAGGACTGACAGTCACACCCTTGTAGGCAGGAAGGGAATGTGGAGATGTCGTTCAGCTCTCTTGTTTGACAAATCAGGACCTGAAGGCCGAAGAGGTTGGTAATTTGTTCGGGATCGCATAGAGATCACACTAATCCAGGTCTTCTACCTCCCCATGCTGCTGTGTGTTCAGGGAGTCACCTTCACTCCTTGTTAGGACAAGGGATGGGGAGGTCAGGGAATGAGCACAGAGGCAGGTGTCCATCACCATTGGCCACCTGCGTGGCCTCAGTCAAGGCACCTTCATTCTCTGGCCTCGGCTTTCTTGTCTCTAGAATAGGCAACTGGGTGGGGCCGTGCTTCTCCACCTTGGCTAGACATGAGAATTCCTCTGGAAATTTTGAAACACAGAGTCTGGGTAGGCCTCGGCATTGCTGCTGTCTAAAAGCTCCCCAGGTATTTAAAATGGTGGCCAGGGGAGTAAAGCACTGGACTGATGAGGTGATTTCTAAAGTCTTTTGTAGCCATGACAATTCCAGGCGCTCTTCACCTATCGATGGCTTCGACCATTTTCCAAGGCCTCCTGGGCCCAGTGAGTTCCTGCAGCTTCTCTCTCTCTGCCTGGGTCTTGGGCCTGCCAAGCCCCCTCTCTCAGCCCTCACCAGCCCTCAGCTCCTCTGCAGCCAGGTGTGCAGCTTGTCAGTCCTTAAGCCTCCGGGCGCCAAGTGACAGGTTCCACTTATCTCCTCACACTGCCTGAAGGGCCGGCAGCAGTAGCCACAGGGATCAGATTGGAGATCTGAGAGGAAAAAACCACACCAGGCCTAACCCACTACTCATGCCTGTGCAGGCCTCTGCTGCCTCCTTCATCCAGTCCTTCCGAATGCACCCCTTGGATGGGGGGACGGGGGGAAGGGACACACCAGTGGACAGAGCCCAAGGAGCGGAGGAGGAAAGATGAGCAGGACAAGTTGCATTGCTTGGACTGTCTTCTTAATCAGAATCCTTTTATTAGTCTCAGCTTTCCATAGATATAAGGCCCACCCTAAGAAGATTTGCATATTCATTTTGTTTAACATGATTCATCATCATGTAAGGGAATGAATTTGGGAGATGGGGCCCCACTTATGAGCCATGGAGCTATGCACAGAGAGCTCAGGGCAGCTGTGGAGGTGCTATACACCCAGAGTGGACTCCCACTCCGGGGGTGCACGCCATAGGGATGGTTCCCTTGCACAACCTACCCTGGCCTTTTACCTAAGCCTTTCATCTTTGCTGAGAGTAGAGTAAGGACCTCAGCCTTCAGAGGCATCCCTTCCCCTTCCAGACTTTCTCACCAGAAGTGATATTTGCAAAGTAGTTTCCAGTTTATAGACCCTTATACCAGTTCCATGAGGTAATACATCATGATAGAGCCTAAGGTTTATTAGGCTCTATCATAATACCACTTATTATCCCCTGAGCACTTATCATGCATTATCTCCTGTAAGCCTCACAATAACCCCATGAAGCAGGTTTTCTTATTATGCCCATCTTGCCATAAGGAAATTAGGCTCAGAGAGGCTGCCTAACTTTCCTAAAGTCACATAGCCAATAAAGAGTGGAGCTGGGACTCAAATTGCAATTCCCTGATGACTTTACTTCCTCAAATTCTCCCTTTTTTATGTCTGCTTTCCTCCCCATAAAAAAACACTTGCAATTGCTTATAACCGTTTTTCCATTAGAAAGATAAGGTGTGTGAGTGAGGCCAGGACAGTTTCATACTGTGTTATTCCATAAGCATGTTTGGGATTGATAGATGAGAGAACCTGACAGCTCCTGATAACTGACTCCTCCACTTCCAGCACCTTTCTGGTGATGCCCAACACCTGTCACCTTCTGAACCTGGAACCTCTGGATGTCCTAAATCATTGTATGGCAACCTCCTTAAACATCATTAGTAGGCCCTGGCACTTAGCCGGAATGATGGGATCCCAATTCTTAAGGTCATCTTGGCCATCCCCCTGCCTCCTGGACTAGGTACACTTTGCTCATTCATCACTGAGAATAATATAGCATGGTGGTTAAGATCTTGGGTCCTGGAGCAGCTTGCCTGGGTGCAAATCTCAGAGTTCCTGTTTATTATCACATGGCCTTGGACATCTGGAAATTAGGGATGGTAATAGTGTTTGCTTCACAGGCTATCACAAAGATTATACAAAATCAAACACAGAAAGTGCTTAAAACCTGGCCTGATACATAGGAAGTCCACAGAAGTTTTTTCTTATTTGTAAAAAAATCCCAGGAGATTACACACATCTTTTGGTTGCCACTTTCCAGAATATACCAAGTCTTAAAACAAACTCCTGCCTCAGCTGAACCCCATTTCTGTCCTGGGCTCAGGGACAGTGTCCTGGAGCATGGTTTTTCCAGAGAACCCTTCTATAGCTCATACCATAACTTTTCCTAGTTTTTTTTTTCTTAGAACGTTCTACCTTTGCAGAAGGTAGTGACTTTTGTTTTGGCCTTTGTGTTTTCAAAATGCTTTTCTACCATCAGCTCATTTTATCTCCCATGCAATTCTATGTGGAAGGCAGTGCAGGGATTGCTATACCCACTTCCTGGATGAGGGAACTGAGGCACCAGATGTTTGCATTAATCCTCTATAACAACAGAGAAGGAAATTACACAGATTGGTACTAGAAAGCCAGAATGTGACCCATTCTCAGGGTGTGTGTGTGTGTGTGTGTGTGTGTGTGTGTGTGTGTGTGTGTGTTTCCCAATCAGGCCAACATGCCTAGGGGTAATCACCAGCAAATAGATCTCTCCAGAAGCTTGTTTCCAGGTCTCTGCTGGGGGAAGGAGAGGGCGAGGCTCCCCAGACCTAATCAGACTAACCTCTCAGGTTGGGGAAGATTGAGAGGGAGAGGGTAAGACCGAACAGCTAAGGTCTGAATTCATGCCTCCACTCCGGTTACTCTTCCCATGCCCAAGAGAGGGGAGTAGAATCTCTACCCTGAGGAAGGGGTGGGACTGCCGGATGCTGAAAACATTGTCATGGAGACTAGGGCCAGAGTAGTCACTGGGGCTACCCACTGTCATGGCCCTTCCTATCCCCTTCATGCTATATGTGACCTTCAGCCAGCTGCTGGGTGCTCTGCCAGCTGTGTGCTGTCATGATGCACGATGCCCCATGCTGCCACATGCCCCCTCCCTCAGCTCTTGCAAGTCAGCAAATGAGAGGGTGAAGAGGGTTTCTCAAGGAAGGCAGGTGCATAACAGCCCTGGGACGTGGGTGCTAATGGGAGGTGGCACTGGGGTGGGGTGGGGGAATCTTGGAACTCTGCTGTCACTCCTTCTACAGGAAGGCCACTGGATGAGGTAGTGAGAGGGGGTGAGAAAAATTACCTAGGATCTCCTTAATCTTTGATTAAGAAGGAGCTGAGGCTACTTCCCACTTGGGTATCACATCTGGCTTTGAAAATCAAGCTCCCGAGAAGAAGGGAGAAAGTTCCCAGACATCCTTTAAAAGCATCCTCCCAGCCCTGCAGGCCCAGCATCATCTGTGTAAAGGACAAGGCCCATATGTTGGAGTGGGAAGAGGGTGTCTCAACCTGAGCATGGACATGTGTGCCAGAAACCTATGGGAACCAACAGACTCTTCTGGGCAGAGAGGGAGCGTCAATCCGGTGTGCTTGGTGATGACACCTACTCTCCAGGGAAAGTAGCAGAAGAAATTCAGTGGAGAAGACAGAAGCACCATGAGCAAAGGCCTAGAGTTGGGTCTACACTCTGGGGGATGCTATGTGAAACAGCCTGACAGAAGCAGAGAGTCTCAGTGGGACAAAAATGAAAGATGAGTTTGAGAGGAAAGCTTCGCTCAGACTATGGTGATGTTCAAGGTCCAGGAGACTTCGCCTTGAAGGTGAAACAGGAGCCAATGATGGTGTTTGAGGAGGAAAATGAGATGAAAGATCAGTGCTTTAGGGCAGTGACTTTTAGGCTTCAATTGCAGGGTTAGGGCTAAAAGAGGGGAGGCCACCTCAGTGCTCTAGCAATAGGGATTCTTTCCAATTTTTTATATTAATTTTTATCAAAATCATATAGGTATGAACTTAAAAGTCAAATGGTAAAGGTAGGCTTATAAGAGAAACAGCAGTGCCATGCCTCACTTTTTCCCACTCCTGATTCCTACCCTGAGACAACCTTGTCCAAATCCTGATGGTTATCTTTCTATTTCCAAGTCACATGCCTATAAATTTTTCAGTTTTAGACAGTATCTGTTGACTTCTGGCTATGAAAGGTGAGAATTGCACTTTTACACTAGCCTCTACTTCATCTCTGCTGTACATATACACACAAACACCATTGTTAGTAAGTTCCACTCATCCTCCCATATATAGATAATATATATAATATATAATACGATATAATTATATGTTATAATTATATAATATATAATTTTATATCTCCTTTTAGCTTCAAGCACCTTCTAGTATATATAACATTATGATTATATAAATATTTACAGCTGAGCCACATAGTGTACTGTAATTATATTTCCTTCTTTTTTTTCAAGAGTTAATAATCACCTCTTTTTTTGTTTGTTTGCTTAATGTTCTATGCACCTATGACCATCCCTGAGTATTCTGGCATTATTGAATACCTCATCTCGGTATATTAAAAGTATATTGGTTTTTAAATTCAGTTTGTATTTTTCTTGGTAACATTCGCCCTGGAGCGTCCATCTTCCTGCTCCAGTCCAGACGAGCTGTGCTCCAACTTGCTTGCTGTTCTGGAGGCTGAATGGCTAAAGAGAGGCCTTATGTGGACATGGGGGACTCACCCCAAGAGTTTCTTTGTCTCTTTCCTGTATTAGTTCCCCTGTTACATGGGTCCCTATTTTCTTCTTTCTTGGTTTACACCCTTATTTTGGTGGAATACACCTGTCAGTAATTTCCTGAGAAAAGATTCATGGGATTTTTTTTTTTACTTTGTTTAAAAACTATGTTTATTCTATACTTGTATTTATTGATAGTTTGGCTGGGTATAGAATTCTAGAATGAAAATAGTTTTCCTCATAGCGTGAAGTCATTTCTCCTTTGTGTTTTAACCTGCAATGATGCCGTTAAGAACTTTGATTCCGTTTTGATTCCTGATCCTTTGAACGTAGTCTTTTGTGTTCTCTGAAAATCTCAAGGATTTTTTTAAAAACCAGTGTTTTGAAATGTCATAGTTTTATGCTCTGGGTCTCTCTTCTGAACACATAGTGGTCTCTTTTTATCTGGAAACATGTCCATCAGATTTTGGACATTTTCTCACCTTCTCAGATAAATTCCTTCCCTTCATTTGCTGTTTCCTCTCTCTGGAATCTCTATTAGTTGAGTGTTAGATCTTCTGAACTATTTCTCTAATTTTACTACTTTTCTTGCCCATTTTCCATCTCTTTGAGTTTTGTCCTACTTTTGGAGAAATTTCTTTAACTTTATTTTCCAAGTCTTCTGTTGAGTTTTTCATTTCTAATAGCTCTTTTTTTTCCCATTTGGAATGTTCTTATTTCAAAGATGCTAGGCTGTTAAAGATACTTATTGTTATTTCTTTTTACTATTCCCCCCCCCCCATCTTTCACATTAGAGGCTCTTCTCAAATATTTAGTGACTCTTATTCATATTTAAAGATGAGTTCACATTTGGCTGCCTGGCCTGGACACTCGATGTGTGTGTTGAGATGTAGCCTATTGGCTTTTCCCTCTCTCCTAAGGCAGTTCCTAGTTCCATCTGTTTTGTTTCCAGAATTTTGTTGATGTCTCTCATCTGCTGTTGTCTCCTCTCTTATTCTTTTTGCCCTTGTGGGTATATGCATTTCTAGTTCCCATATTGTTATTTGGTGACATTTGGTGTCATTTGATGAGGGGTTGGGACAAAAACAAGTAAATGGATGTGTTCAATCTGCCATGTTTAACAGGAAGTCCCGATTCTGTTAAAACATTTATTGAATGCCTTCTGTGTGCAAGTGACAGTGATAAGACTGCAGAGCTGGCCAAGGTAAATTACAAAGAGAAAGAAAGGGAAGGATTTGAGAAACGTTCAAGGAAGAATTGACAGGTCTGGTGACTAATGTAGAATGGGAGGCAAGAGAGAGGGGCAAGTCCAAGATCACTCCAGCAGGTGGGGACACTAAGAGACATTGGGAAGTCAGGAAGGGCATGAGGTAAGCACTTTGATGAAGGTCTTCCTTGGATTCAGAATGGGCCATACACAGCCAGAGGCTGAGAAAGAAGATTATCAGGGATGGGTGAGTGCTGAGCTAGTTCCAAGGAGAGGTGGAACAGCTGGGGAGGCCAGCCCAGCCCATGGAAAGTGCTTGGGCCATGTCAAGGTGTGGTGGGACTCAGGGCCTAGCCTTTATGGCTGTTTCTGCCCACAGAGCTGGCACCTCCATATGGAAGCCTGCCTCAGCTCTCAGAGAAGACCCAGCACCTTTTAGACTCCAGTGCACATCATCCAAGAGAGAGCAGATACTGGTCATGAGAAGATATATTGTGGCATGATGCTGGAGCATGTGTGTGTATGTGTGAGTCTGTGTAAACACAGTGTGCCCTCTCCCTAACCAGTACAGGGCCACCTGAAACATCCATTCAGGCTCTGTGATACCTGCCTCTCCCGGTTCTCCTCCCTGCACTGTTTTCTTTTTGGATTTGCTCTCAGCTAGTGCCTACACATGCCTTATTGTCTATTAAGAAAGAAATAAAGCCACATTTCCATAGACCTCATTTCTCCTCCCTCATTTAGCTGGATTGCCACACCCTCCCCAAACCCCCAGTTGGCCCCCACTTCCAGAGCCACCAGAGAAGAGGTGCCTACTTTGGCATTCAGTGGAACCAAAGGTGCCTCCCCTTTACCCCAGGTACTCCCTTGTCAGAAAGGCCTTTACTTCTGACTTTAATTCTTTTGTCACAATGAGAGTGCATTTCCTGATCCCCAGTGAAAGATACAAATTTTAAGATACCCTCTTCCTTCTGAAATTTTTTTGGCGCTAAAGCTCCCCATCAACCCTCTTTTCTCTAATCCAGGCAACCTAAAGTCCCAGCCTTTCCATAGAAAGAAGTGAATGAATCAGCTTCACTTGAGAAGGAATCCTAAGCCCACTCTCTACCCTCATTTCTGGGGTTCCCAGGTCTGGAGACACAGAGATGACCTGAATTTGAATCCTGATTCTACCACTTAACAAGCTGTGTGACTTTGAACAAGCTGCTTCATTTCTCTGAGTTACCATTTCTCCCATTTGGGTATAGGAAGTAATAAGCTATGATGTGTAAAAATGCTGACCGATGAAGGGTTGATCGGCACCCCTCCCTGCCTCAGGGACCATGGGTTCCAGTAGGATCTATTCCTAGCTCGGATCCACAGAGGCGCCCACACCTTGTCAGAACTCCATCTGTCAGGAATTTATTACTAATGCATTTTATAACAGGCTTTATAATAAGATATTAAAGACTGTGGCGGCATCTAGCAAGCATTCCATAAATATTAATAACGCCTTTAGAGATGGCACCTACGGTGGAAATGGTGGGGCTTGTTGCTGAGGTTTGGTCGAGAGTACAGAGTATATTTAATGAGGGGAAGTTTACCTTGAAGACGAGAAGGTATGGCTGCATTTTTCTCTTTCTTCTGTCTTCCTCTCTTGCCACCTCAAATTTTTACACTTCTTTTCCTTTGCTCACAACTCTGCCTCTGTAATTTCTTTTTCCTCCGTTAAGTTAGCATTTTCTCCCCAACTTCTCTTTCCTTCCTTTCTCTTATAAACTCTCTCCCCCCTCATTTCCATATCCCCTTTGGCCTCCCAATTCTGCCCCTTTCACCATCCCACCCTGTTTTTCTTTGTCCCCTTGTCACCTTCCCTTCTCCCTCGCCCCCCTCTCCCCTTCCCCTTTCTTCACATGCTCTCTGTCTCTGCTTCCTCCACCCTCCCCCTGTCGAGCTCTCTTTCTCCCTCACTGCGCAGCACACATTTCAGTCAGCACCCAGAGCCACCTCGTAGAAGCCCGGAGTGTAATGTAACTCACACTGCATGTGAGAAGTAAGCTATTTATCATTATTATTAACGAACAAGATCCCTTGCACGGCAGAACTTTCCCAGAGTCTATTCCCTTGTCACCCCAGGAATATCGAAAAGATTTATTTGTCTGTGAATTGCACAGGGTGGCCCATTTACAGCAGGTCCATCAGAAGTGACACAGAGAAACGGGAACTGGAAGAGGTAGGGGTTTGCCCTGTCTTCAACCTACCTGCAGTGGGCCTCTTGCTGAGAGGGACAACCAGCAGGTGCAAGGGTTTTGCATGGGATCATACCTAAGTACTCTTCCCAGCTCCCGGGAGGCATGAACAGTGCATTTGGGGAGATTTCCTTTGAACTGGCTTAAAAGCGTGAGGGAGTAGACAGGAGGTACCATGAAGGAAGGAGCACTGGAAGCAGAGCTGGGGTAGAAAAGTGGGCCAAGAGGCCCGCCTCAGAAGCAGGAGTAATCACTCCCCGTGGGGCCTTTCCTCCAAAGACCACCTGCTCCTTTCTAGCAAGAAGGCGAACCCAGAGCCAGTTTCAACAATGAATGTGTGGGAGAAGTTGCCCTAAACTGGGGCAGCCCCACCCCCAGCTGAAATGGGCCTTTGGCCCTGCCTCCATGATCTAGGCCCACCCCGGTGATGGTTCTGTAGCCCCAAGCCCCAAGCACAGGCACCGTAAGGGCGCCTTCTTTCTGGTCTCTTGTCTCCAGGTGGGCAGAGTCTAGCTCTATGGGGTGTGTCCCTCCGGGTCTGTCCTGAGTGATTATGTCAAGCCTGTGACAAGCTGTCTCCTGTCCGCCCCTGCAGTGGTGATCATTGCAGTGCCCGAATTGATTTGCATGTTGGAAGGGGTGTTGGGACACAAAAAGAAGAGGAAGCCAGCATTCATTCATCCAGACTATTTTATTCTTCTTCGCATTATTACTTCCTGTGCTCTCAGCAGTCTAGGAGCAATAGCCAGGAGCTTTGCTTTCTGTGGCCCAACTGTGGGCTTTAAAGGGCAAAATCCCAGCAAGTGAGGTTTAGGGAGAACCTGGGGCAGCCTGAGGGAATGAAAGGTTCTTGCCTGGAGCTGGATATATTCTGGGGGACCACGAGAGAACAAGTAGCTGAGACCCATGGAGGCCATGTGAGAAAGGGGGTACAGAGGACACCACAAATCAGGCCTCACGATCACAGCCAGGGACAGGAAGTGAAGTTAAGACAAGGCCTGTGAAATAAGGGCGGGGTTTCCCTGAGCCCCTTGTCTCTGCCTTTCTTAGAACCTTACTATGCTCCCTTCTCCTCACTGAAGATAGGCTTCATCTGCCTGCCCAAGGCTTCTCTGTCGCCCTATAACTGTGAATTCTGTGTGGTTTTTGGCCTGTCATGGTGCCCATACCAGCCCTCACCAGATGGCAAGAATCTTCTTCTTCAGGTTCCTACAGAAAATTGATTTAACTTCCAAGGCTCTATCTGAATGAGCTATTAGAATCGAGTGGTCACCCCTGGATGAATCAGATATGTCCTGAGTCTGAAGTCACTTGGTACAAACATGGACACCTAGATCCATACATTTGAGCGAGAACGCTGTGCACCTTGGAAAGAAAGTGGGCAGGGAAGCAGCGATTGACATCTCTGGGTGGGGTAAACAAAGCACTATGTATGAGTCAAGGCACTTGATTTCCAGTTATGGCTCTGCCATTAATCACCTGTGAGACCTAGAGCAAGGCACATCCCCTCACTTTTCCCATCTGTAAAATGGGGAGACTGGACTGGATAATACCCAAGGTCCCTTCCAGCTTCTACATTCAAGCCATTTCTGAGTAGTGCATGGCCAGGCATGGCCTCTGTGTTCAGGAGCTTTCTTGGCCTCCAATCACCCATCCACCCCTGCCTCAGCTCCTACCCTCCTCTCACAGGCTCTCCAAACCCACATTGGAGGGTCTCCAAAGGTTCGCCTACCCTGACTCTGTCTGCAGCAACCAAGAACCAATCAATGGAGATGTTCTCTTACTAAATTTTAAAATGCCTATTTGTTTAAGTTCACGATGAAGAGACTGATTGACTGTTTACATTTTTTCTAATACCCCCTTTAAATAGGGCTCATCTCACACTGCCTGTGATGGTATTCACAACACTCGGAGGTAGTACAGTTCATAGCTACATTTTTACATTTTCCTTTACTTGAGGAAACTGAGACCAAAAGAGTAAGTTTAACAGTATATGTCTGAGGCCTCCAGCCAATAAGTAGAAAAGCTGGGACTCCAGCTTAGAGAGTCCACGCTCTGAGCCTCCACATTTTCCTGCCTGCGGTATACTTGGAAACCCAGACGCACCTGGTGCCATAGAGGACATCTGCTTGCAGAGACCTGTGAGCACATCTGCGCATTTCCGTGAAGCAGCAGCTGGGTGCTTGGAGGAGCCCCCGGTGTACATGTCGATGAGCGTCCCTCCCCATTTCCCTGACAGAGCATGGCGTGCAGGATCTGAAATGCAGAAAGTCAGCACTCTTCTCTCCAATGGCTTGTCCCATCTAAGTGTAGGAATGGCTCTTTGCCAGGCCTACTTAAAACCTTTCCTAAGTTATGCAGAAATTAAATGAGTTTCCACTTCAGGGCATGAAACATAAAAGCCAAGAAGGTCAGACATAGGACCATCTTTTCTTTTTCCTTTTCTGTCTTCTTGGGTTGCTCTTAATTCCTCTGATCAGTTGCGTTGTCCCAGATCATGCAGTATGGCTGGGTGAAATGTCCTCTCCTCCCTGAGGCAGAGGACTGGAGAGCTGACATTATCATGAGAGTCACCCCTCTCCTCTGGGCACTGGCTCTGTGTGGGATGTGCTCTGAAGTGCTGTCTAGCTGCCTCACAGAGGGGCTGGCTGCTCTGAAACAGGAGCGTGTCCATCCTTCTCAGGGCAGAAACCACAGGCTCTGATGGAGTGTTTTGTTCTGGAATGTGGGGCTGACTCTGGCACTCATGTGTCATGTGCATGTTGGATCTAGAGAGAGAGGGGTGGAGAGAGAGAACTGAAGGTTAGCTGAGACCTCATAAAGATCTCCTGAAGACCAGTGCCACTGTGGTGGAATGTCAGGGCAGAGACTGGCTTCGCTGAGCCCAGCACCAGGGGAGTTCAGTCTCGGGCTTTGCAAGTGGTAGGGCTTGGGGATGTATTTGCAGAATGCCTATATCCATCAGAGTGCCCCAGGAAACAGTTCATCTCAGGGAGTTCCAATAATGGCATTTCAGTGAGAAGACAACTTACAGAGGGGTGGGCAGGCCTAGGGCGCATTAAGAGATTCTAAGGACCTGGAGACTAGCGGCAGTGGGAAGAAGCTCTTACTACCCAGGGAGCTGAAAGGGGAAGGGAAAGGGATAGTGTTGCCAGAGGCCATCAAAAGCTGGGGCCGGGGAGGAGGGGCTATTGAGCCGGAGCTGGAAGAGTGGGGAATAGTACCTCAAACTATTTCTCTTCCTGCCTCTCCCCAAATGCTGAGCTCCTACCAGTACCTACCTTGGCAGTAGTCAGACAGCAAGGGAGCCTGGGGTACAATCCATTAAGGTCACCTAGGAGTGGGGAGGGGGAGGGGGAGATGAAGGCAGAACAGGGTACTCAATGGATCTGGGGCGGGGAGGGTACAGAAAAGGAATGCCCAGCCCAAATTTATAGTGCTTCTTGCTACCTCTTTGCCCTACCCTTGAAGATGTTCTTATCTGCAGTCTTCTAGAAAGTATTCAGACAATAAAATCACAGCTGCCATCTTTTAAGCCCTTATATACTGGGAAGTTTACATTCGTGAACTCTATACTCTTCACACTAACCCTATGGGATATTATTAACTTCCACGTACAGAAAGGGATTAAGAATCAGAGAGACTAAGTAACTAGATGGAAGACATACAGCAAGGCTGGGGTTCCAACTGAGGCCTGTCCATTCCTGAAATTCTAGCACTTGTTCGCTCTGCCCCCTTGCACGCTTGATTCTCTTTTGGAGGGAAGAGAGCATCTTTTTCCAAGCCACTAAGCTGGGGAGGGCAGACCTAGCAAAAGAAACGCATGTTCAGAAGCCCAGAGGTGTGAGGGAGCCTGCTGGGTTTGAAAAGTACAAAGAGCTCTACCTGCCAGGAAATATTAAATTGATAAGAACAGATACTACACATGATCTTAGCAAAAAGACCAAGAAGCCATACCTGCCAGGGATAAAGTGTAAAGGAGGAGACAGGGCCACAGCATGAAGGCCTACTTTCAATGCAAAGGGGCGCTGGGGAATCATGGATGGTGTAGAGGAGAGGGACCTACCCTGGCTGCCTCCTGCCCTCAGTGCTGGGTGAAGAAGGACAGGTTCTAAGATGCTTTATGATGGAGACAGTTAGTGCTAGTGTCAGTTAGACACAATGGTGGCTCCATGGCTTTGTTCCCTGGGGCCCCTTTCCAGCCTGACTAGGCCTTATCAAGGACATCCTTGCCTCAAGTAGATAGTCCTAGGGAAAGACTATCTGCATTCTCAATCACGGTCCCCCAAAAAGAAGCTGCTCAAGGCAGTGATGAAGGGCCCAGGTCATGACCAGCAGCATGGAGAGCAGCGCTGTGGATGCCCTTCTTGAAAGGAATCTTGCAGGTGTTAGAAGGGGCCCAGTCATTGTCCCAGTGTACAAAGAACACAGAGGACCAGGAATATTGCATCTCTGCCCTCAGGTTGCTTATAGGAGAGTCCCATAGTCCCAGCTAGGAGGTACCAGCCATGCTGGCATTTGACCTCAGTGTCTTACAGAGAGTTAGGAAAAGAACTGATAAGTATTTTAGAGAAGTGTTTAGTATAGACCTTGAGATCATGGGCTAGACCTGAATTCAAGGCCTTCTGCCACTGCCTAGCTGTGTGACTTGGTCAAGTTACTTAACCGCTCTGAACCTGGTGTTGTGGGTTCCTTTTATTTATTTGTTTGTTTGTTTGTTTTGTTATGGTGACGTTGGTTAATGAAATTCAATAAGTTTCATCTGTACACTTTAACAGTAACTGCGTGTTCACCTCTCATAGCGTAGGCTCCTTTTTGAAAATAGGATAATTGCTACCACCTAAAAAGTACTTGTCACAAGGTGTCAGATGCAACCCCAGCACAGGACCTGGCACATAGGCAACAGGAGCAGAGATTGTTTTTTACTTTTTTGTTTCTGTGTAGGGCCTCATTAGATTGCCTGTCTTCAGATGTGTTCAGAGCTCACTAAATTATGAATAAATTCACTCGCCCAATAGTTAGCAGGCACAATTTACCTACCAGACGTTGTGGTGGGTATGCAGTGATGAGAACTGACAGTGGGCAGAGGATGCAAACGGACACTCAGAATATAATGTGCTAAGTGTTATCATAAAGATTCCTTCATGTCTCCATAAAGGATATTTATTGAACATCTGCCACGTGCCAGCACCGTGCTAGGGAAGACAGATAGAGCCCCATGGCTTCCGTGGAGGACAGCCTATGAGGGAAGACAGACGTGGTCCAAGAAATTATAGGGAAAGTGTGGGGGTTGAAGAATTCCAGAGTACTGTGGGACTCTGCACATAAACAGTGGCAGAGGTAGGGACATAGTAGGGGCTGACCTGCCTTAGGGGTCTGGAAGGCCTCTATGAGGAAGTTGTGTTTAACCAGGGACCCAAGTCAGAAAGCAGCAGGGGTCTATACACTTTGTATAGCAGACAGAATCACAGAAGGCTCATGGGATGTGGTAACATTGGGCTGGTGTTGTGGTAGCAGGCTTCCATGGCCCTAGGGATGGTGTGTGTGCGCCTCACCCCAGGGCAAGCCAGGTAACTTCCGTGGTGCCAGACAAAGCCCCCAGAGTTTCCATAGCACACACCTCCCGGCTCCCTGCCCTTGAAACCTCCTGACACGCAGACTCACGGATGTCCTCCAGAGCAGCCCAGGCCTGAGGCTTGGACAGCCGGGGTGCACTCAACAGAGGAAGCAAAATTGCCAAGAAACAAGGGTTTGGGGACCGAAAGGCTCTCATCCAGAACTCCAGGATGAGCAGCTCATCTTTGGAACTGGTGCTATTACAGCCACCAGGAGGCTATCAAAAGAAAGAAAAAAAAAATAGATACTGCATTTAAAATTCCTCTGAACCCTCTTAGAATAAAAATGACAAGGCCGCAGGTCTGGTTGGCTGGAGGGCCGTGGTTAATGGGCTTTGGGGGAATAGTCACTCATGAAGGCAGCTGCTCTGAGCTCTACTACACCCTTTTATTTGCTTTGTTTCACCCCAGAACACACCGGTGGGGACGCCCATCTTCATCGTGAACGCCACAGACCCCGACCTGGGTGCAGGAGGCAGCGTCCTTTACTCTTTCCAGCCCCCCTCCCAGTTCTTTGCCATCGACAGCGCCCGCGGCATTGTCACGGTGACCCGGGAGCTGGACTACGAGATCACACAGGCCTACCAGCTCACCGTCAACGCCACGGTGAGTTGCCACACTTGGGCCCCAGGCGACCAAACATGGCCTCCTCCCACCCTTGAACAGAGTGACGGCATATCAACCTAGTACCCTGCTCCTCAAGGTTCTGTGATGCCGGTGATAGTAATAATATGACAGCTGACATTACTGAGGGTTCATGCTGTGGTCCCTGGCACTGTGCTGAGCACTCGAATGGATCCTCTCCATGAAACCTCAAAAGAGCCCTGTGTCGTAAGTGTTATTAAGATACCTGGTATACGGATGAGGAAAACGAGGTACAGGAGCCATTCAGTAACTGGTCCACAGTCACCCAGAAGCTGGGCTCTAGCACCTGCACCGGTAACTACCCCACAGGACATTCATAGTTCAGGGACACAGGACAGAGGTGTCATCCTAGCTGTGTCCTGACCATTCAACATGCAGGAGCCAGAGGAGTCCTGGCCACTGCTCTAGAGCGGTGACACTTAACACAGTAGGGTGCTCCCATCTGCGCCAAGCACCACTCTGGGCCCTGGGAATTCCAGGAGAAGTTAGTCAGGAGAGAAATAATTATCCCATTTTGTGGCTGACGCTGTTGAGACTCACAGCTAATGAAGTGGGGGAGCAAGAACCCCAACTCAGGTTGTCTGACACCTAGTCCAACGCCCATGGCCGAGTCTCCGAGTCTCTGAAGCATCACAGCCACTTGCCTGTGTCATCGGCTGTTTGCGAGGGCCTTGGAGACAAGCCAGCCACATCCTGAAGAGGGTCCTAGCCCAGCCCTGCTCTTTCCTGCTCTTGGCCACTGCCTCGGGGCTTAGCTGGAGCCTTCAGCTAGTAGCAGGGCGAATAGATTTGTTTACAAAGCTCAAGCCAAGAGAAATACATTACTGGAGTCATTCTCGACTCTCCACAACCCATTCGCCTGACACACATTATCTACCCCGTGGCTCTATGTCACTGCCGTGGGGGCTGCCAGTAGTGCCGGGGGCTCCACTTAGCAGGTCACAGCACCCAGATCTCTGGGAAAGACACACTAGATGTGTGGAGGATCTGGTTTTGAAAGAAGGGGTTCCCGCATGCGCGATCAAGATGCAGAGAAGCTATAGGAACCAGGAAATGCAAACTGGCCCTTTGTACCTATCCCACTGGCCCCTGAGGAAGCCACTGCAGATGACCCGGACTTCTTTCCTTCTTCCCCAGTTACGTGTTAGTCTCCTGAGAGGGCTGTGTTTGTAAAACTGACTTCTGGGATCAGGAGCCTCCCGAGGCCAGAATCGCTTTTTGCACCCACCCATGCCTTTCCGAACTCCCTTGCGTTCACCCATGAGGTAGTTCCCCTCCCACCGCTCTCCACCGGCACACGACTAGGCCGAGAAATGCAGATGCTTGCTTTCTGTCTTGCTATAAACCTGTCCCTGTAGGATAATTTGCATCCACCATAAATATGACTTTGATGGGGGTAGGTAAGAGACCAGAGTTGGGCATAGGTGAGAATCTAGGTGGCCAGGCCTGTCAAGAAGCCTGGGCTCAAGCTGGAATGGTGAATACAGTTAAATTGCTATTAATCTTCCAGCAATCAGGCCTTGAAATGGTAGGGCAGGAGTGGCTGAGAACCCCGCTTATTAATGGCTCTCCCATCTGATCCACAATTCTTTCAGGGCTGGCACTGTGCCCTTGGTTGCTGGGCATTTCCCAAGGAGATTCTCCTATGTGGCACTGCAGGGCAATGTGGGTTCCCAGCCACCAATGGGTGGGTACCAGGGTGGGGAAAAGTGAGGATTCCCTTGGAAACAAGCTGCTGAGAGCCACAGGCCCAGAGTGACCGCTGGAACCCTGGTAAGGTGCCTGCCCTGCCAGATATTCCCACTTCCATCCCTTTTCCCCAGCCATGGATTCAAGGGTGGGCTGGATGGGGACATCTGTGCAGGAGCAGGACTGAAGCCACAGTGTGGGTTGGGGAGGGCAGAAGCCAGGCTGGACAAAGCCAGCTGCCCACAAAAGCCTGGTAGTGGCAAATCAGAACCACTGGCAGTGCCTGCCTAGAGGTCTAGGGATTTCCTGCCATGCCTTCTCTGGCCATCTGCCTGGTGGTCATTCAGGTCCCTGGCTGAGAGCTCTCATCATGGGCAGTCCCCAAGCCGAGGCTGTGGTCTTGGAGCCTGGGATGCTGTCTCCCCTGTGGTCCCTATGCCCAGTTCCTCCTGCCTTCACACTCTCCCTTCCATTGCTGCACCCACTCTTCATCCCTGAAGACTCCGCTTGGCTGCCCTGAGGACTCTTAAAACAACCAGAGTCCATTCTCAAAGGTGCTGCAGCTCTATCTCCAGTAGGCAGGAACAGTAACTGGGCTCCTAACATGCAGAATTGCTCCAAATGCCTTCTATTATTCAGGTCACCCCAGACAAACCAAGGCAGGTCTAACCCAAGCAGATGCTTCTCAAATCCCAGACCAGAGAATTTAAAAGCCCAAGGATACACAGAGGTCATTGCATTGAGCCCCTTCATCTCACAGAGAAGGAAATTGAGATCTTAAGAAGGAAAAGAACGTATTTTAAAGTGACCCAGCAAGTGAGAGACTGAGCTAGTGTTAGAGCCCCAAATTAAGAGAGTTAAGGGCAGACTTTTATAAAAAAGATCTGAGTTTGAGTCCTGGATACACATTTAATGGCCGTGTGACTCTGGGCAAGTTACTTAACCTTTCTGAATCTCTGTAAACTCATCTGAATAACACATACCTACAAAAGCAAATGAGGTGTCTAGCACAGTGCCTGGAGTATCATCTGTACTCAGCACGAGGTTGCTATGCTCATTGACCATTGTTATTCAATAGTAGTGGGCTATCTAAGTGGGCTATGTATTTTAGGGTAATAAAATATGAGCTTTGAGTTTCTGTTCCTGGTGAGCTTTCATGGGACTAAGTTCCCAACTAACTAGGAGGGTTTAAACATTGCCTGCCTGACCACAGGGGGATGGCCTACAGGACCGCTCAGGATTCCTTCCTGGAGTCCTCCCAAATGTCACAGGCCCTGGAGCTCCCCCTGCTGGTTCAACTGGAAAAGTTGCTTGATCAATAAACCCCAAATGTAGAGCAGGGGGATGCAGGTCCCGCCCCGCCCCCCCCACCAGTAGCCCACTCTGGAGTCAAAGGGTCATTCTTCTAAGGAAGCCCCAGTCTAGTCATTCCATTGCTGCCCCAAGGATGAGAGGGGGCAGGAAGTGGGCGTGGAGAAGGGCAATGGGATTCACCCTGGCCGAATCCAGGGAAAGAGCTAAAGACAGCCCATCTTTTATCCCAAGGCAGTCATCTTACCCACAGATGTCCAGGGTGGTCAGGCCTAGGCCAGGCTAGGGGCAGGAGATTGGGTTCTACTCCAGCCCTGCTTTGTGACATTGGATAGCCACCTTCCACTGGGCCTTGGAGGCCCTGTATGTGTTCTTAGATTGCTGTGGGTTCTTGAGTTCCTGCACTTCCACACATTAATGCTCTTCCCTGTGAGAGTGTGGGAGGGCATGTGTACATATCCGCACACATGTTTGTGCCCATGGGTGTCATGTGTGTGCAGGTGTGTACTTGTCTACGTGTGTGCATCTCCACAACATCACTTAACCTAAGTCTATGTACTTTTGTCCTCTAAGGATCAAGACAAGACAAGGCCTCTGTCCACTCTGGCCAACTTGGCCATCATCATCACAGATGTCCAAGACATGGACCCCATCTTCATCAACCTGCCTTACAGCACCAACATCTACGAGCATTCTCCGCCGGTAAGACCCTCGCTGAGCCTATGGGACATAGGAATTGGGGCCTTGTTTGATGGGACAGGCTCCTCCTTGTCATTTCTTACTCTCCCGAGTCCCTATGTACGATAGTGATGGGTGTCCCAGCACAGGAAAAACCCAACCCCTTCTACACATGACACCTCACTCCACTTCATCCCTAGAGGGCTCTGAGTAGCAAAGAACAAAGGCTTGCAAGTACATGTGAAGGGGAGCATTGCAGAAAGATTTATGTGGGGTGGGGTGATGGGAGCACCTGTAGAAAATCCAGCCGAGCTAGAGAGTGGGTTTGGACTCAGCCAGGCTCGCCAAAATCAGTGTGGCTCAGCTATGTCCCGCACAGGTCAGTAGGTCAATCTGCCTCTCTCACCAACGAACACTGCTCAGGATGGCAGCAGCGCGCCCTCTGTTCCACAGGCCCTCCCAGACTTGGTTCTTCCCCAAGAGCTCACAGCTCCAGCTATCCCTCCTAACTGCTTAGGCTTTGGGTTTCTCAAGTACCTATCTTCAAGAGAGACGCCTGATTATTTGTGTCATGTGATGAGGTCATTGGTCACCAGCCAGCCTGTAGATTGGCTACCCTTGGGCCACATGTCCACCTCTGACTAGGTGTCTTTAATAACAGAACACATGCTACTGCTCACTCAGCTATGGTCCAGGCAGGCAGTGACAGGCATTCTTACTTGACAGCCATCCATGCTTTATCAACCATCCAGCTGATAAATTAGAAAAAAGATAGCTCCTCTGGGCAGAGGCCACCCCTTGGGGAGCAACTTGGGGAGCAGCTCTTTTGGAGAGAAAAATGTGCCCTTCCTTTTGAGGGAACTCAGTGTGCTTAGAGGAAGGACACACAACTTTGAGAGCAAAGTGGAGCACCCACCTGAATACGTGGAGATTCCGGGCTCCACCTGCACATCTGTACAGGCCACAGAATTGGGCACAAGTGGGAGGCAGGCTTCCCTTGACCAGGGTGCAGACCATGCCCCCGAGCCGCCGGGCCAAGGAAGCCTGACCTCCAGTTTGGGGCTGTGGTCTGTCCTGAGCATTGGCATGCCTAAAGCACTATGCTTTAGTCTCCAGGTGTGTAGGAGGACTCGCTTTTTTCTCGGCCCAGGTTATGAACTAGGGGGTCTAACAAGCAGGATGCTTCTTGGCCTCCTGTTTCAGGGATCTGATGCTGCTTCAAGAGTAGAGGGGAATGTCTCACCGGCCCCTGCCCCAGCCTTCTCTTTCTTGGTGGTCCATGGACAGCAGGAGCTCCAGCTTTTAAGACTGAAGGCTGCCTGCCCCAAACCTCTTTGCTAAGGCCACACCTTCTCAGCCCATGCAGACTTTCCCTGACCTTTCAGAGGAATCTGGCACTCCCCTTTGTCCTTGGCCCCTGGGCAGCCCCATCGTAGTGCTCAGTGCTCCTGAGCGGCTTGTTCAGCCTCTGCTTCCCTGATACACTAGAAGCGTAGCTCAGCAGGAATGAGGTCTGCTGTGGGGATAGCACAGCGCAGGTGCTCAGGACGTGTTTATGGAATGAATGAATGAATGAATTGAATGGATGGATGGATGGATGGATGGATGGATGGATGCCCTGGTCAGACCAGCCCTGGCTTCATCTCACTAGCCTGCAGACATAGCCATCCCTCTCCCTTTTCTCTGGTAGAACTGACTCTCCCTGTGCTGAGAATTTACCACTAAGTTATAGTCACACCTGTAATGTTCACTGCTGTGTGAGTTGGTCACTTTAGACCTCCCAATAATCAAGGTAGCTGAGTCTCTGGACCTGGCTGCAAGCTTCCTATGGGTCTCCCAGGGCTTCATGTCCAGGGCTGAGTGCGGAGAAGATGGGCAAAGCCAACTTTTTGATCAAAGTAAGGATGTGATGGTGGCCAAGCAGCCCAAGGAACTCGGAGCAGGTCCCCCTGTACAGCCATGCACTCGCCTTGGCCAAATCACACTCTCTGGACCACTTCATCATTGGGAAACTGGGGCTAATAATGTCTACAACAGTGTCTCCCGCATCTGAGAGTTTTAAGGCCTGAGGAGATAGCACACTCTGGTAGAGCATCCGGCAAGCGCCAGCTTTGCAGACATTCAATCACGGTGGTTATGAGTCGGCCAGTCAGTCGGTCAGAGGAGTTGGATTGGGCTGGGGGTCCCAGCTTCAGCTTCATCTCAGAGTACTGATAGCCAGAAAGGGGGCTGTTGGCAATCAGAGTACTGATAGCCAGAAAGAGGGCTGTTGGCAATGTGAGTGTCCTCCAAGATCCTTCAGTTTGATTTTTCTGTCATCCCCAGATCATAGCCGATATTGTTTCGGATCTGCAGATTTCTGAGACTGTCCATTCATTCATTCCATGTTTCGTTCTTTTATCCATCCACTAGACATCTATTAAGTCCTGCCTATGTGCAGGGCCCTGTGCTAAACTACACCCTCTCCTCTCCAGATAATTTCACAGGCTCCAGCTAGGGTAACCTCTCAGTCCAGGAAAATGGGGAGACTTGCTCCCCTTAGCTCCTGCTCTCCTGATGCTCAGTTTTTAGCATCTGATATATTTTCTCAGGCTCAGAGACCCTGTTATCTCTTTGCCTTGCCAAAGTTGTCCTTTTGGCCCCACAAGACCACTGAAGCTTTTCTTCCTTACTAAAGGAAGTAAGTAGGGGTTTCGGGGCTTCTCTGGATCCTCACCTGGCTCCCCCAGTGCCACAGACTCATCTCCATATCCACACTTGAAAGGAGCCTTCCGATGTCTACCCTTTTTGCACAGCTTTTCTCCTGCAAACTGATCCCCATACACCCAAGCCCAATTTTTTCAGGCCTCTAATTGGTTTCCATTCCTTGATCCAGGCTCTCCATGCCCCTTTATAGTGTGTAAACTTGATTTAACGTAGTACTTCCCAGGCCTGGCTAGGGCTGAGAGCACCATGGCCTGTTTAGCCTCCCAGGCTGGAGGACCCAGGCATCCCCATTCCCGCCTTGCCACTGTTGGCCCGGGGTCTCTATTCGAACCCTCGCCCACTCTCCCTTACTCCTCCTCTTTATCTGGCGGCTCCCAGCATGTATGCCTCTCCCTATCAGTGTATCAGGCCGGCATGCCTCATCTAAAGTGTATATATTACCTAATAAAATCCTTCTTATTTGGGATTATTGCATCAAATTTTAATTTCCTCACTCGAGCAGCAGCATGTCGGCCTGCCCGTCAGTGAAGGACCGATAGAAGGTGAAAAGAGCGGATAAACTGCACAAATTACTGCCAGCTGATGCCTATCAGCCCTTTGACTGGAATTGACTGGAATTAAGAACTGAGAAATAGGATTTTCTGCCTCAGAATCTGCTGTGGCAGCTCTTGTCGGAAGTCCCCTTCAGCCCCACCGGCCTCCCCCTAAAGGCACCTCCCATTCCTGAAGCAAACAGCACGTCCACTTTCAAGTCCTTAATCCTGTCGTGGAAGTGGGGGAAAGGTGGTCCCAGCTGAGCTGGCAGGGAGAGAGGTGGACCAGGGCCCCCGAAGCCGGGTAGAGCCCAGCTGGATTCTGGCTTCAGCCGCTCTCCTGGCCAGCTTCTTTGGAAGGAGGCAGGCTGCAGAAAAAAAAAGGGACACATATTTTTTGCTGGAGAAGTCCCAGCTCCTCTCAGCTTTGCCCCTACATTCTTTCCTGGTATCAAGCTTCATAGTCTGAGGCTGCCTCACACACCCACACAGGTCCACCCCAACACAGCCCTCCATTCCCTAGACACCCTCACCTTACCCACTCAGCACACCTTGTGACTCTGAGCAAATCCCTCAACCCTCTGAGCCTGTTTCCTCACATATACCCTCACTGTGGGGTTTGTGAGGAAAAAATCAGTGAACCTATATTGAGTGCCCAGCACAGTGTTTGGTGCATGGTAGGTGGTCACCAAATGCTGGCTCTCTCTTGTGGGCTATTAGCTGTCTTCTTTATATAATTCTAAGGAAGTGCCTTACCTCTAGGGTAGGAGTTATCAATCTGGGGTGCTGGGGAGTCTGAATTTGCTGAAATTGTTTGGAACGTCACTTATGCGCATTGTCTGGGAAGAGGCACCTTGGCTTTCGTCTGATGCTCACGGTGATTCCAGGCCCCAGTGAATAGCTGCCGTCACTTTTACAGCATTCGCTGCGTACCAGGTACTGTTCCAAGTGCTTTACCTGCATCAATTGCCGAGGGATGGGAACTGTTATTAAGACCCATTTTATAGATGGGTGAAACAAGGCAGCTAGAGGTCGAGTAACTCAGAGGATTCAAACCAAGGCAGTCTGGCAAGAGTCAAACCCTTACTCCCCTTCCTGTGTTGCTCTTCCCACCAGATCAGGACCCACAGGCTTATGTACCTTTTGCCTTTCTCGGAGGATCCTATTTCCCCACAGACCGCCTCTTTGCAATGTGGGTTCTTGTGAGGGGAAGGAGCCCACGTCAGTGTGAGCCCCACCTCTAGCCCTCCTAAGCCTGCCCACCTGCTCTCCTTGCAAGTGCCCCTGGTAAGCGGCCCGCTCCGGGTCAGGCAGAGGTCTCGCTTCATCTCCTCATCTTGAGAAATAAGTTTCAGTATATTGAAAGTATAATCACTGAGACTCAGAAACAAAAGCCAATGAGTTCCCAAGGGCCCCCATTCCTCCTCGTTAATTCCTTCTCATAACATTTCCAGTCTTTTTGGCTGCACTTGTATTAAAAGCTCAGGATTTTATTAAAAATGGATTTATTTACCCAAAAAGAGATGAAACCCCAAACTTTGACAGGAGCCTTTTAGATCTGACTTTGTGGAGGCTCAGGTGTGGCTCTTCCCTAGGAGAGCCGGCCTCCTTGTCGTCTGGTCCTGAATTGCCTGCTGGCCCCTCTGAGCCCCGCCCACCCAGGAGGACTCCGGGCAGCCCAGAGCAGGTGTGCCTGGGGGCAGATGCATGAAGGGCCACTAAGTCCACTCTTTGCACAGGCTAGCACTGTCCACCACCCCAATCCCTCAGTTCTTCAGCTGACCAGGAACAGCCCAGAGGCCCTTCTGCCAAAATACGTGTGGGGCCCACCCCAGATGGGAGTTGTCCTGGTGTCTAGAAAGCCCATCCTAGCAACTGGAACCTCGAGCCAGAGTCCTGCACCCTCATGACTGCCTCCTGGGGACAAATCCAGGCCTCTCCTAAGTGAGAAATAACCCAGGAAGGGCAGACTACAGAAAAAAGAGCCCCTTATAAGTTGATATTGGGGAGCAATAGTGTAGACCCTTCAAGTCTAATGCGGTGCTTCCTAATTGATCTCCCACAGACCCCTGGGTCTGGGGCTGTTAACAGATGTTATGTGAAAGAGTCTGTCTTCAGATCAGCAAGCTTGGGGACAAAACTTAGCAGGTTTCTTTACCACTTACTTTACTCCTTTCAGAAGACTTAACCACACTGACATCCATTGTGCATCTCCTCAGGAGGGATGGGTAGATACGTTTTCCAAATTTGATGTGAGTTAATGTTGTAAAGTACTTAGACTAGTGCCTGGCACGCAGCAACAATTTCCATGAATGACGGTTATTATAACAGAACCTGTTGCAGAGGAAGCACCGCCTGGCAGGCAAGAGCATTTTGGAGCCAAAGTACCTGAGTTTGAATCTTGGCTTCACCATTCACTTGGAAAGGCTGCTTAACTCTTGTTCCTCAGTTTTTTCTTCTGTAAGACGAGGCTGTCTCGTGAGGTAGTTGCGAGGGTGAAATGAGTTAGTACGGAAAAAGTGTTTGCAGCAGCACCAGGCACAGCGTGAGTGCTTGCGATAGGACAGCTTCTGCTACAGCTGGTAGTTCACAGTCTCTGGCACAACTTGGTCCTCAGAACCCACTTCGTGCAATACTCATTTAACGGCATCTTCCTCTGACGTCTTTGAAATGATCTGTTTCCCCCAGAAGATCTAGCCAGTGCTCCTGTCCCCAGTGGAAGGGGCCCAATGGAGGGAGCCTGACCTGCTTTCTAAAAGGTCTTGACCTCTGGACTGTGTCCATCTCTCTACGGGAGACCTTTCTCCTAGAACATTCTTACCTTCCCTCAGCCAAACCTAGAGGTGTTCTTGATTGCTGTACACCTGGGACCAGGAGAGGTGGCGTGACAGCTGTGCAGGATAGCTGCGTGGGGAGAATGAGGTAATGGATGCCACTTCTGTGTCCAGGCAGCAAGACCAGGTAGAATTAAAGGGGAGGCACTTGCGCCCCAGGACCCCACCCTCCAGCTCAGAGGGCCTGCATGTCAGAAGACAAGCCTCTTGCCACAGGAGAAGGTGCTCAGATGGGTGTAGAGGATGCAGCCTAAGGGCTTAGCCTCCAGCTGATGGAATGGGTGAGAGACATCAAGACCACAGGCCCTTCATTATGCATATAGATGCAGGGTAGATATTTCCCTAGGGATGGGAACAGGGCTGTCCTGCTGTTCATCATCCAGGGAAAACTGCAGCCTGGGCCAGGACCTGAGGCAGGCACGGCAGCAGATGGCTAGCTGGACAACGGTATGATAGGGCCTGGGAGCTAGGTGAAGGTTGCCCTGAGCAAGGGGCAACTCGGCAAGTGATGGTGGTGATGGTAACATTAGGATCCTTTCATTTGTCCATTTATTTATTCATCGATCAACCAATCAATTCAATGATATTTGAATGTACCCATTTTACTCCAGGATCTCTTCCTAGAGAGTCTGTTGCTTCCAGCCGTTGCTTCCAGCCTCTGCTTCCTCTTAGTTTCTTTCCCTGGCAAACTCCTACTCATTCTTCGTGACCCACCTAAATGTCACCATCTGTACAACCCTTTGCCAGCTCCTCCAGGTGCATCTAAGCATGCCCATATGTGTGTGGCAGTGTCTGTGCATATTCCTTGACCCTTGCCATAGACTGTGTGCTCCCTCAGAGCAGAGGCCCCTGAACATCCATCCTGGTAGTCCCAACTCCTGGCCTCTTCTCCCCCAGTGCTACAGAAAGAATGAGGTATGAGACTGAGCCGTTTGAGGCAGAACGTGCCAGTTGCACTGCTTGATGAGGCATGTTTCATAGGTTGTGGTGGCCTCCAGGGTTGCCACTGTCATTCCTGGAGATGCTTGCTTTAAGGATTTATGAAACTTTCATTCATAGTGTAATTGATCGGTGATGTTCTTAATTCAGGTCCTACTGAAAACAAATCCCCAAGGTTTTTGTTGTTATTCATATTAAGGTGGGAAAACTGAGACCAGAGAGATGCAATAGCCTTCCTGAGTTCACATAGCAATTTAATGGGTGGTTGTTGAGATAGAGACCAGATCTCTTGTCCTCCTGCCAGATACTCCCTCATCAGCTCTTCTTTCTTGGTGGTTCAACCAAATGAGAGGAAAGAGATAGAGGAAGGGGGAATGAGCACATCAGCAAGATTGAGCTTCTACGAAGGACACAGGTGTTTGCCTGGGGGCTTTAATGTATGTCCCAGGGATGATGGGGGCAGCTGAGGCCTGAGCACTCAGCACCTACTTCCTCGGCTGGCCTTGAAGCAGGGCATCCACGTGGGGGATGAAGTTGTGTATGTCAGGATAGCTACAAAGAAAGAAGCAGCCTGGGGCCGGGCAACCAAACTCAAGTCCCTCCTCTCTCCCACCCAGGGCACGACGTGCGTATTATCACCGCCATTGACCAAGATAAAGGACGTCCCCGGGGGATTGGCTACACCATTGTCTCAGGTAAGGCCTAGGCTGTCCTTCGTCCCCGACCTCCACCCTAAAAGAGCCCCTATAGGAGTGTCAGGCTCTGTGGGGCGACGGAGAGGTCCATGAGTATACGTGATACAATGGGTCCTGCCCCTAGGGACAACTCTGGCCAAAGGACCCAGAAGAGGGACTTACTGCATGAAGGAAGATGGAGCAGGGGAGGAGGAGGAGCTTGGGATGAGGCTAAGATGTCTGGGGACTGCTTGGGTGGTGCTAGGAGCCCGGAGCTCGTGACGCTGTCCAAGGTCTGACATCTGGGCACTTAGGAGCTCTGAGCCTGGGCCATTGGTGACTCCCACCTAACCTCCTGTAGTGCTCTGTGTTTTGTTTTTATTTTCTTACTCAACTAAAAAGCAGCAGTTTCGACATCATTTTAGAATGAATAGAGCTGCAACTTCAGCTGATTTCATGTTCTTTTCACGTTTCTGACCATTAGAAATGTATGTGTCATCTGGAATGTAGTGGGGAACCACCTAAGCCCTCCTCTCCCACTTGCTGTCCTGGTTGAACAGAATAGTGACCAAATGCAGAGAAGGTTCTGAGTGATGGGATCCCTGACCCATGTCCCCACCCAAAGACTGATAATGTAGCAGCTCCGTTTGACTGTCCCAGGGCTGGGTTACTTTGGAGCAAGGGAGCTGGTGAGAGGTCCATGAGAAGCTACTCATTCACATACAGACACTGTCCCTGTCCCTGTCCTCCAACCCCTACCCATACATGGCCTACCTGCTCTACCCACTAGTCAGTGAAGGGTCAGCCTGGTGCATCTGGACAGGCCAGACTGATGACCAGAAGGATGGCCAGCCATCAGGCTAATGTCCACCCACCCCATCGCGCCTCCCTACCACACTCCAAGGACAGAGAATGGCATTTTGGGGACATTTACTTCCTTAAGCTCAAAAGACACCAAGGTGTAGCAATCAAGAACATAAAGATGGAATCTTGAGCATATTGCTGTGGATAAGTTTCTCATTCATAAGACGGGAGCAATAAGAATACCTACCTTGAGTGGTTCGAAAGTCAGAAGACTAAATATATGTAAAGAGCTTAATTAATGCATGTAAGGTACCTGGTAAGTGTTAACTGTTATTGTTACCATTATTGTTGTTATTATTGTTATTACTGCTAGCAGCTAATGATGCCCTTGGGAGGCTGGGGGTTAGCTGGTGGGAGGGAGGCCCCCTCACCTCTTTGGAAGTACAGGAAATTAGAAGTGTTACAGGATCCCTATAAACTGCAGCTGCTGACATGACTATTATTGTGTCTCTAAGCCAGGGACCCAGAATGTAGATCAAATGCCAGACAGGCTCACGTGCAGAGAAGCAGCAGTGTAGGCTTGGGCCTCTGTTCTCCCCATCCCACTTCCCCATTCTGTGTAAACATGTACTTGTGGAATTAGTGAATGAATGTGCAAATGAATGAATGAATGTCACTCTAAGTTAGTGGGTTTTCAGACTCCAGTATGCCCAAGAATCTCTGGAGTTCCTACCAAAATTGCAGAGTCCTTGGCACCCATGGAGATGCTCATTCTGCAGGACTAGGGTGGGGATCAGTCATGGTCCTTAATCACAGTGCCCCAGGCAGTTCAAATGCAGGAGGTCCTTAGGCCAGGGTGTGGGAAAACCAGTCCTAGGAAGGAAGCTGTTCTGTAGGAAGGCAGAGTCCCCTGGGATTAGGAGGGCCCCTCCTGGTAAACAGGAAGAGGGTGGCCCAGACTGCTACTGGTCTCCTTCATGAGTTTTTCAAACTGGGAAGCAAAGCAGTGCCTCCCAGTGACAAGGGGCTTATGCTGGAGATCAGAGGAACACCAGTGAGCCCCACGGGTGATGGAATCAGGGAGCCAGAATAAGGTGGCAGTGTGAATAGGCACCTGGCTGGGTGGGGGATTGTCTTCTATCTCATTGCCTCTGGGCTGATTCCAGACATACCCCAGCCTGGATCAGAGTAGGAGCAGGGAGCCAGGATCTGGCCTGAGGTCATGGCCAGTTCAAAATTCTACGATGACTCTGGGAAGTCATCCTCCAGAGCATTAGCCCATTCCAGGTCTATGCTGGGTTCCAGGCCACCAACCTCAGACCCTCAGGTCCTCTCCAGCCTTCAAAGATAGCCCCAGCCAGCTCTACCTCCTCACATCCTCTCCTTGGAGCAGGAGGCTAACGGGTGGAGCTGCTGAACCTCCTGTGTCTGGTGGGCTGGGCTAGGAGCTTAGAGTCTAGGGACAATTGCTTGGGGCAGTATCCTATGAGATTTCCAGGGACATAGTCTCCTGGACCAGGTTCACAAGTGTAAACAGGATGAGAAAGGAGACCCCAAATGTGAAACTACAAGTAGGGGATATATGTGAAGGTGGGGGCAGGAGGCAGAAACTTCTGGAAGGGCTGGAGCACTTAACACAGCTTTGTAGGATTCCCACTGCCAGCACAGATGTGCCTTGAGGGCTTTTAGAAAGGATGACAAATGGGTTTCCTCTCATATGCCAACTTTGATTGATTGGTAATGGCTGCCTAAAGAGGACCATGAATCCTAACGGGCTCAGTGCAGCATTTAATTGGCAGAGTCTCCTATGGGTGTGGAAAGGGAGAGGGCAGCACCTGTAGCACATATTTGCTATCCTTGGTAAGGTAGCACTTGGACCACACATGCGGGTGGCCTCTGTGGTCCTTGTATTTGTCACCACCTGACCCCACCCAAATCCTTTCAGATAGCTTAAGGAAAGGGCAGTCCTTCTCTCTTTCTTCCCTTCCCATCCTGAGCACCTGGCTCACTTGGCTACCTACCCACCCACCTGTTCCCGCCTACCCATCTCCTCTGGCCCTGGGCTGGCATTGTCTCCCTGCAACCCAGCCTCAGTGTGGGTCTAAAGCAGGCAAATGGGAAGTAGGGCAGAGTCCCCAGGGGAGCAGGTGGCAGAAATCTAGAACTTGGCCTCATCTCTACTTCCCTCAGCCAGTGTAGACACTGTGCAAAGAATACTGCCTGACAAATGCCTGATCTCACATACCTGCCTCCCGTGACGTTAAGCCTCTCCCGTGACTTAAGTCCTGGCCTTTTACTGGGAGATTTGGCCAGTGCCTGTTTGCCTTGAAGCAGGAAGAGAAGATGCCCCAAAAGAGCACTTTATGCTGACTGTCCCAAGCTGGCCCTGAGTGCTTCAGCACTAGGTGCTTTGAAATTATTTTCATTTGAAAGACTGAATGGACGGAAGGCCTCTGGGGCTCCCAGAGTCAAGTGCAACTCCTGAGGGCCACTGTGGGTGGCCAAGTCTCTGGGTGCTTCCAGAGCCTGAGCAGGGGGTGCCTCAGACAGCACATGGGTGGACACAGGCCTGAGCCCACAGTGATCCACGGCACATGATTAACCTGTCCGGCTCCCTGTGGCCTCATACCCTCTGCGCTGTTTATCAGTCCTGCAGCTAGGGGATTTATGACTGCACACCAGTGCTTTACCCATTACTAATGACCCCTCTGTTTTGCCAAGAACAAAGAGGCCTTCAGAGGTAAGTTATGGTTTCATTGCCATCAATTTGTTCTCAGCCTCTTGTGGCCAAACTGAGACTGAGGAATGACAAGGTTCTTTCCCACAGAGGACCTGGCATGGACCCCATCCTTTCCCTGGGCCTCTGCCTGTCCTCATACTCACCAAGGGCATCACTTCCTCTAGGGCCAAAACAGTGCTGCCACCTTTGTCTCCAAAAACCAGCCTAGCCTGTGGCCTGAACACAGACTCTCCTCTGCCAGACAAAGCCATTCTTGCTTCAAGGGACAGCCATGCCCCACAGAGCACTGGAGTTGGAGTCCAGAGTTTGAGGGTTCGAGGTCCAGTCTGCCACCTACATCAGTGTGTCCACGCAAGGCATTTAACCCCATAAGTCTCATCCAGGAAACAGGGTGAATAATCCCCAAGGCAGATAAGACGGTGCCAGAGAGACCCTAAAGAGCCATGAACTATTAAGCATTATTATCAAGGAAAGATCAGGGCCAAGGGTCCTTGGGAGTCTTATTCACTCATTTCTTCCTTCACTCACTTAAGGAGAGAAGTGGTTGAGAGTGCAGGCTCTAGGGCCACTGTCTAGGGTGGTGACCACTAACTGTGCTGGCCAGTACAGCGGCCCATGTGGCTGTGGACCACCTGAAACATGGTGAGTCTGCCTTGACATGTGCTGTAAATGTAAGCCACAGGATTTGAAGACCTAGTATGCAAAATAAATTGCAAAATATCTCATTAATATGTCTTATATTGATGACATGTGGAAATGATATTTTAGATACTCTGGGCTAAACACAACATATTATTAAAATTAATTCACTTATTTATTTTTTCTTTTAATGTGGCTACTAGAGAATTTAAAATAATACATGTGGCTCACATTCTATTTCTAGGGGCAGTTCTATTTCTATTCCCAACTTAGAGTGCCTCAGCTTGCCTTCTACCATTGACCAGCTATGTAACCTGAGCATCAGTTTCCAATCTTAAATGAAGGTGATAATAGCCCATGACTCACAGAGATGCTATGAAGATTCAGTGAACTAAGATGTGTTAGCACTTAGAAGAATGCCTGTATTTACAGTAAATGCTCTACAAAAAAGGACTCTTGATATCCACCCACAGTGGTTTGGGGGTCTTCTCTGGGCCAAGAGCCGTGCTAATGTCCTGATTACTATTTGGGGGGCGGGGGGGAAGGCACCTTCTCAACTTCAGGAACCTGCAGTGCAGCCAGGGAGACAGACTGCGATGCCCTGGTGGGTGGAATACTGTGAAGAGAGGCGCGGGCTATGTTGATCATTGTCAACGTGAAGCGATGGCTCCCAGCCCATTAGACTGTTCTCTCTACTTTTGCATGTGTTAGAAAATATCTGTTATAATAAGTGAGAAAGAATTCATGGGAGGGGACCCCTTTCCCAGCCATCACCAGGGTGGGGAGACTCACAGAGCATCTAATCCACCCACTGATGGGTGATTGAGAAGTAGCAGGGAATTGTGGAGGGAGGATCTTTTTCAGGCAGAAGGGTCAGCGTGCACCAAGATCCAAGAGTGAGAAAGTGTAGCGTGTCCATAGAATTGCAGTAATGCAGCGTGGTTAAATACACCATATAAGGGAGGCCATGGGGAGAGGGGTCCACAGAGGGAAGCAGAGCCCATCCATGAGGGTGTGGAATGCCCAGCTCAGGAGAATGCCAGGCCTCGGCCCTGAGGGCTGTAGGGAGCCAGTTCAGCAGGGGAGGGACGTGGTCGGAGTGCAATGTATGAAGCTCACTGTGGTCAGATTGGAGCCAGTGGGTTGGAGGAAGGCAGGAGGGAGCAAGCAGGTCAGCAGGGAAGCTGGCCATCACAGTGGGGGAACAGAGACAGACAAATCCAAAGGAGGATGAGGAGGCAGAGCTGACAAGAGGTCAACTGGTGGGACAGGTGATATAGGCGAGGGAGGAGCCCAGAATGGGCCCTTAGACTGAGATACCTTTAAAGCCCCCTTAAGCAGGGAAGTTGCTTAATTTAACATCAACTACTATTTTTCCCAGAGTCATCCTCTTCTCTCAGCAAAGTGACCTTGAGTGAGTGACTAAAAACCTTATAGCATCAATTTCCCCATCTTTTAACTGGGGCCAATAGTATCTTTCTCACAGTTGTGAAAATAAAAATAATTGAGACCGTCAGGTAAAGTGGGTGGCCCCGGGGGAGCATCTTCCACAGGTTGCTCACAGTAAGCTCTCAACAGATGTCAGCCATTTCCCTCCTGCCTATGTGACCCGTCAGGATGCCTTGGCGACAAATACGTGTCATGCTATCAGGAGCTCATATTGCTAGCTGTGACCACTCTTAGGGGCTGTGAAGCCAGGCTTGCCCAGGTGGTAGAAACCCAGGTTGAAGGCTTCCCTCAGTCAGACCCAGGGACTCAGAGGCCCAGGATTCTGTCCTGCCATTGTCTTCCCACAGTGCCGGACTTTTCATTTTCACTCAGTCACTCATTGTAGGGAGACTGTCTCTCAGAGGCCGTGGAGCAGTGTTTCTAAAAGTGGGTGCCTTGGACCAGCAGCAGCAGCAGCATCTCCTGGAAACCTGTTAGACGTGTGAATTCTCTGGCCCCACCCAGAACTGCTGAGTCAGGCACTTGGGAATGGGGCCCAGAACGCTGCTTTAACAAGCCCTCCAGGTGGTTCTGATGCTGTGTGAATGCTCCCCCACCCCATTAGAAGCATTTTCATTTCACACAAATACCAGACTGATGAGTTCTGTCATTCGATTTTCTCCTTCCCACAAACAGACTCCTCTCCAGTGCCAGAAGGGCCCTCGCCACCTGGGAGGGTAGGAGAATCTGGTGAATGAGTCCAGGCAAGCAGCTCCCACTGTGTCCTTTATGACAGCCCCCACCTCAGCCTCGACACTGCTCCACTGTTATCTTTGCAGGTGAAAGAGACCTAACATCTCCCATGGTCCATGCCTCAAAGCCCACATCACTCTCCCCATCTGACCCTGCTTCCCTGGCCTCCTGCTGCTATGCAACATCCCCCAGGATAAGAGGAGGAGAACCCCATTTTGGGGTGCCTGCCATGTGTGCAGTAGTATATGAAGGAGGCAGTTACTCTGTTTTGTAGACAAGAAAAGCAAGGCTCGGAGAGTTTACGTAGATTGGCCAAGGGTTATAATTACTAAGAGGAAGAGTGGAAATTTGAACCCAAATCTCTTGGGCTCCAAAATACATACAGTTTCCATGACAACAGTAGTTCTCAAAGTGTGATCTCTGGACTAGTAGCATCAGCTTCACCTGGGAATTATTAGAAATGCAAAATTATGTACCCCACCCTAAACCTACTGAATTAGAAACTCTGGATGTGGGTCCAGATGATGCTGACGCTGTTGGTCTGGGGATCACATTTTGAAACGCACTGGTCTAGAAGAACATGTGTTGTCAACAAGGGAGCAAAAATTTGTTCTGAAGGGTGAAAAATATCTTACTCTTTTTATGTTTAAAACATAGGTATACACACAGATATGTTGTATCTGTGATATTGAAATTTCAGGTGGGTGGTGGGGAAGTGATTAGGAAAAACTGTCTCAAATGGTGGTGGGGCTGGAAAAATGAAAAAAAGGCCAAGAAACACTGGCCTAGAATAAAGAATAGGTGAGCAGTATCAGGGCTGAAACCCCGCACTCCAAGCTTGAAAGGCAGTGGTCTCACCATCAGTCACACTGGGAGACCTGTCCAGATATGTTAGCAAAGGACAAAGCCCTCGCTCGCCACTCTCTGGATTCTACTTTTAATGCTACCGTGTGAGGCAGTTCCTTGAAAATACACTGAGTGCTTTGAAGTGAAGGCTGCATGTGTGTGAGTGTGTGTGTGTTGGGGGGGGTGTATGTGTGAAGAGAGGAAGAATAATCAGACACAGTCAGACTTGCACAAACCCTCACCCCCCATATGACAATAACTGAACCGGGGCCCTTGGCCATGGCCTAGTGGGGGGTGGCTATCACAGGAGACATCATTTGAAACACATCAAAGCCCTTGTGATTAAGCTGCTTGGCATTTTCCTCCCCCAAGAGAAGTGAAAACTCAGGAAAAGCAGACCTGCTTTGGGTATCTGAGTCACATGCCATGGCCCCTGCGGAGTAGCACAGTGGGTGCCTGGAAGCCCCAGAAGCTTCATGGCATCTGGCCGGGCACAGAGGATAACACTCCCCCACCCCCGGCTGGAGCCCAAAGGTGGCTTGGGAGAAGTCAGGACAGATCAGAGTTGGGTGGTGGGGCCCGTTAGTGAAGGGCATAGAAAACAAAAGAAGCGGGTTCTTGAGTGGGGTTAGGAGTGGGAAAGGTGGCTATGGGGTCATCGGAAGATCCATCTCATGGGAGTTCTGGATGATTGGAACAGGCAGCACTGGAATGAGGGCAGTCTGCTAATGGGATGTAGCAGCAGTCCAGGGGAAGACTAGAGGGGTCATTGTGGACACAGATTGTACAGGAAGAAAGTCAGCAGGCTCTGGTGACATATGAAAATAGATGGTGCAGGAAAGAGGAGACAAAGAAGCTTCTAATCTCTGAGTCTACATTTCTGAGGTCCTGATAGTGGCCTAGGCAGAAAGGGACATATTCATAAGGAAAGCTGATCTGTTTACACCTGTGGCTGCCTAGATCCATGTCAACACATGTGACAGAACTCACCAATCCCATCCCAAGGCAGACATCACTAACTGCTCCCAGCGCACTTTCCCACTGAGCCTCAAAGGGTCCAAGCCTTTCTTCCCCAGCCCTCCAGCAGCAACTAACACTTAATAGGCATCCTCTTAGAGCCAGAATGAATGTTTCCAAGGTTCACCCCATTATATCTCACGGTTCTCTTCTTTTGAAAATATCTAGGGACGGTGCCTGAGGGGCAGGGAGGGGGAGAGGACAGTTTATAATTGATTATACAAATACACTGGCTTACAGTCCTCTCTTACCACCATACCCAACCAACAATGAAATATCACACCAACACTACATTCCTCCTGAGGAACCATAGGAAAACCTGGCCTCTTCTCCCTTGATCTTCTTCTTGTCAGCCTTGCTCTTGCTCAACACTCTTCTGTGCCCTCCTTTGTGATAAACAAGACTTGTTCTTCCTCCCTCCTTTAATGAGGCCCTGCCTGCTCCTTGTCAGTAACCATGACTTCCCTCTTGCTTCTTTCCCATGAATTACAGTAGTCAGTAGACTTTTAAGAGGTTTCACTGCCACACGGTCCGAGACCCTCCCTTTCTGCATCTCTTCTCTCCCACACTCTCTTCATGGACAAGAGTCTCTGTCCCTTGCTCAGGATACTATATAGCCTCCTGGTGCCCCATGTACTGTGGGAGTACCCCAAGACCTCCCCCATTGGCCCAACCAGAACTTCTTCTGCTACATCTTGAGTCTCCCTCCCCAGCTAGGTAGGGAGTGGGCTTCGGCTCCACTCAGGGTACCACTTCTCTTCTGGCATGCCCAGAGGCTGGCAGACAGTCATGGCCAAGATTGCTTCTGGGGTCTGAGGGTGATTCTAGCTCATGGGCAGAGGCTGTTTAGGGGGAAGTTCTAGTCTGATTTCCCTATATCAATAGGCATTTGTCTTATTTTAAAAGTTGGCTCTTTTCCACTTTTTTCTCATCTCTAATGTAATTGCTTTATATTAGACATCTTAGAGCTTTGAGATCTTTGGAGAATTATGAAAATAGCCACCATTTATTTTGCGTTCTCTTTCTCTCTTAACTTGACACAGCTCAAGCATACAGAACTGCTTTTGACATAATTCTTCGCTCATGATCAACATTGCTCTCTAGGCTTGGCCCGCTTTAGTTTCATTATTAACTTTTAATAGTATTGTGAGCACCTGAAACCACCAGCCATCCCAAGGCTATCACCCATACTGCACATCTGCCTGGGTCCCTCCTAGCCCATCTCCTGCCTCCCTGTTTCCACAGCCATATTTTTGAATCTTGCATTTTTTCGTTCCCTTGCTCTTAAAAAATACTTTTCATGTATATGTGGATCACATATTGCTTGGATTTAGCTGTCTTTGAACTCTATTTTAAAAGTACCATGTTATACACAGTCTCTTGGGACTTGTGTTTTCTTTTCAATATTATATATCCAAGGTTCATCCATGGTTTTTGGTATAGGTATCGTTTCATTTTTATTACTATATATTATTATGTAAAAAATACCACAGGTAATCCATTTTCCTATTGATGGGTATATGAATTGATTTTTGTTCTTACAAATTGTGCTGCTATGAACATCTTATATGTCTCTCTCTGAACACATTTGAGAGTTTGCCTTGGGCTACATACAATATCTCTTACCCCCACCGTAACCCCAGAATGTGGCTGGCCAGAGCCATTTCACAGATAAGGAAGCTAAAACTCACAGAGCTAATGAAACGTGCTCAGGATCACACAGCGCATAGATCATAGGCCCAGGATTCAAATCCAGATCTTCCTGCTTCCAAAAGCCACATTCTTTCTGCCATCTTTCATTATTCCCTCAAAGAAACCAAGCAAATTGTGTCAACTCACTGATCTGTGTACTAGACTAGAACCTTAGGATTCATTCATTCATTCATTCAATTAACCAATGAGTATTAATCAAGTGCCTTCTGTGTGCCAGACTTCATGCTGGACCCTGGGGACCAACTGTAAAGGGAACACCACCATCACTGCCCTCACGGAGCTCACATTCTAGTGGGGAAGAGAGATAATAAATAAGTCAGTAAAGGCAGTGTTTACAGGCTGTGCTGAGCACCAGGAAGAGGAAAAAGTAACTAGGGTGAGGGCCCATTAGGAGGCTGGACTAGGGAGATCCCCAGCCTAAGTGAATGGGAGGAGGTCTTGCCCCTCCCACCTCGGAAAGGTCTCAAATATCTTTGAGGGGCTTCGAACCTGAGATGAGCCCCTCTAAGCAGCTCAGATTCCCAGCTCCCTTTTTCATCTGACACCCTAGATGACTGCTTGGCTTTCCAGGCAGCCCCCAGCTGGGGCTAATCTGAAATAAAAGTTTTTATTTATCTAGCTTGATACCCAGTGCAAGGTTAAATCATACAAGAGAAAAAGCAATAAAAGAGAAAGATTAAGCGTAAGGCACCGTCTTAGCCATGCCCTTTTGCAATGTGGTTACAAAGATATTAAGCCTAAAGTCACCCACAATCCCACACTGCTTTCCTGAGTCTCTCTGGGCTGGGCTCAGCCAGAGCAAGGAGGAGGAGAAGGGGGTAGGGGCTGCAGGAGGGAGACACCCTCGAGTGTCCTGCAGAGAGGGTGAAGCAGATGGAGTTCTACTAGCTCAACCCATCAGCCACCTCCTGCCCCCACGCAGCTCTGATTCATGACTTACAGGGGACAAAAAATGTTGACATCTGCACCTACATTTCTGTCAACGTTTCCGTGTCATCAGTATTTATTGTGTGCCTGCTATGGGCAAGGCACCCAAGGGAGAGAGAGACAGTGGGGGAAGCCTTAGTCACAGCCCTTTTTATGGCCAGCCTGGTTTGAGTCCCAGGTGACCTCGAACAGGTTATTCTTCCTGTCTGTGCCTCAGTCTTCTCATCTATAAAATGGGACTATTATAAGGTTTATCCAAAAAACTATAGTCTGGTTGATGACCAGCACATATAAGAAAAGATGCTAGGGTTCTTCATCAGGTATGTGGTAATGGAGTCTCTAAGAATACAAATGTCACTGGCTATGCCCATCTTCTCTGCCTGCAAAACCTAAGACTTCTGCTCTCTGTAGAATCCTCAAGTGTTGCAGGGGACTCTGTGGGGGGGGAGGGAGGCAGTTCCCATGTGCTATCTAACCAATCTGGTTTTTTGCTTCTGACCTCTTCTGGGTGTCCCTTGCACCAAGCGTCTGGAGGTGGGTAACTCGCCCAGGCCCCTGCTCTCAGCCTCTGGAATAGCCCAGCATCCCCTGGACACTCCATGACCCTGGAACAGAGATAGGGCTTTTCCTCTCCCACCAGCTCTGGCCTGTAGTCCTTCCCTTTGTAGGGCCCAGACAAGGCCATAAGGACACCATGCCCCACTCCCAGTCCCATCTCTCCTACAAAACCCATGTTTTAAAGCAATTTAAAGCAAGAAAGGGGAGGGACCCTTCTTTTAGCCAGAAGTCAACCACTGAAAGCCCACCTACTAGTTCACCAGTCATGTCCGGCATAAGCCCCAGGAAGAACCCAATTGCACAAGTAATTCACCATAAAAGCCAAAAGCATAGCAGATATAACAAATTCTTCGGAAGGTCAAAAAGGAAAGGCGGTCTCAAGGGATGGCTGGGGGAGATGAGGAGGAAGGGGAGGGAGGAAACACTGGCCACAGGGCAAGGCGTGAGCACACACTCAGAGGACCCTCCTCTCCAGCCCTCACGGCCTCTTGTGGTGTGGGACTCACTGGGAGAGCTCTGACTGCCAGACTGAGGAGTAATAATAACGTAGCAGTAGGACCTAACACGTCTTGGCCTAGGAACAGATTGAAATGCTCCACCTGCATCAAATCTTAGATCCTCCCAATAACCCCATGAACTCAGTACTACTATTGTTATCCATTTTACAAAAGAGGAAACTGGGTCCCAGTTGCCCAAGGTCACACGGCTGGTAGGAGGTGAGCAGAGCGACTCCGGAACCCACACTTCTCCTGTGCCCCTGGCCTCACTCTCCACTCTCCCTGCTCAGAGCACCCATGGGACTGCCTGGGTTTAGGAGTCACTGGATTCAGCTCTGGGCTCGGCTGTCTTCCTGTGCCCTCTCAGCCCCTCGCTCTGCCTCTCTGTCAAGTGCTCTGCCTGAGTCAATTAACTGGCTGCCCCCATTCAAATATTTGACCAATATCCTGGAAACAGAGATTTCAAGGCAGATACTTTTCAGACATTGATTGAAGTGAACAAACATTCCAGCACGGAATGAATTTATTGCTCATAGTCTTATTCTGCTGGGATCTGCTCCATCCCAACCCCACACCCCCCCCCACCCCAAGGAGTTTTTTTGGTGGGGTAGGTGGGGTGGAATCAGGCTGCCTCTGTTTTCCAGCTCACTGCCCCTCCCAGCCCTCCTGCTGCCAGTGCACAGGGACACCCCACTTTGAAGGACCACATCAGTGAAGCACTTTTGAATCAGTGAAAGCAGAGGCTGAAGGGCACTTCACAATATCCAGCAGAGCAAGGATTATTTGAAAGGAGCCGGTGACTGCTTTTTCTTCATAGTGACAGTGGGAATCTTAAATGTCCACAGAGCAATTTAGTTGAAACTTAAGGGAGCACTTTGCAAATGAGGACCTGAGTCCTAGGATGCTGTCAGTCCTCTTAGACATCTGTAGGAACAGAAGAGTTATCTGTTCATGACTCAGCAAATGCTTAGAGGTTTTAATGAGCCAGTCTCCCCAGCTTCCATGCTTGGTGGTTTTGGGGAGACAGCCTCTAGAATGGAAATTAGAAATGGAAAACCATTTCATCGAGAAGCTTGAGGATTCGTTGGGGAGGTAAGCGTAAGAAAGTTGCTCACCTGTTCGCACAGCATTTGGTGAATGGCTGGTGCTGTCAGTAAGTCCATGGCAATCAGGGGAGCCCAAGAGTGCTGGCGCTTGGGCTGGAGTGAGGGCAGCAGCTTCACCCAGACGCTGATTCCCTAGAGAGATGATTTTAAGTGGCACATGAGTGGAGCATGAAATAACACCGAATCACACAGTGAGACCGTTACTCCGTTCTCAAATCTCTCAGAATTTCTATCTCTGTTAGTTCTGTCTAGAAGCAAGTCCAGTTGGGTGCTTATGCCTTTAACACTCTCTTTCCCTGGTCTCACCTTCCCATTTAACCAAAGGAGAGCTGGCAGAGCCTTCAGATGTGAAGCTGGTGCAACTAAAATCTAACCACATGGGCCCTTTATATCCATTTTACAATCATCCTCTATTTATGGCCAATGAACTGGGCATCCATTTGGTTCATCCTCTTTTAAACAGATTCTTTTAGAATGCTAGTTAAAGGAAAAAACCGAATACAATTAAAGAAAAGTAGTAAATAACAATAATATAAGTCATAGGCGAATATGGTAAAAAATGAGAGGATGGCATCCAAGTGACTGAAGATCGGTCACAACTGGCACAGGAGAATTCTGACCCGTTTCCCTTGTCTGTGGAACGAGAGCTGAGAGAGGGCAGAGGGCAGAGTGGTTCCGAGAGTCATGTCAAGACACGCAAAGTGCTCAGAACAGGCTTGGCACCTGGTACAAACTCAGAAAACCCCGGCCCTCTATTCCACAGGAACACATCAGGGCAGCCACCTTGGAAAGGGGGGGCGGGGAGGGCACCGCATCCCATAAAGCGGTAGTATCGGTACTGCCGTTGGGATGAAGGAAGAGTGGGTTAATGGGGAGGGTGTCCCAGTTAGGAGGGACCGACAGGAGTGTAGGCCTAGAAGGAAGACTATTCATGAGAGGTCTAAGGGAAGCAGGTAAACCAAGTAGGCGGCAGAAGCGGAAAGGTGGAAGATGATCTGAAGTGTCTTGAGGGTCAGGTTAAGGGATGTGGGTTGCTCTTTTCAGGGCATCTGTGGTTCCAAGAATCTGAGAACACTTAGGAAGCTGAGAGAGAGGGGCTTTCTGTGAGACTCCAGGGTTCCTGCAGGAATCCAGGGCAGACCCTCCCCAGATTCAGGCCTCCTGTGTTGAGGAACTGGAACAGCAAGCTCGAGCTCACTCTCCTTTCTTACAGTATCTGTCTTTGTTTCCTATGACAGCGATTTAAAAAAATAATTACAAACTCTGTGGCTTCAAACCACAGAAATTTATTCTCTTACAGTTCTGGGGACCAGAAGTTCAAAATGAGTCTTACCAGGCTAACATCAAGGTATCAGCAGGGCTGCTTCCTTCTGGAGGCCCCAGGAGAAAATTCATTTCTTGCCTTTTCCAGCTTTGGGGTGGCTGCCAGCATTCATTGGCTTGTGGCTGTATCACTCCAATCGCTTTTTATCTGATCATATTGTCTTCTCCTTTCCTGTGATCAAATCTTCCTCTGCCTCCCTTTTTAAGGTCCCTTATGATTACATATAGGAAGCGGATAATCCTCCCGTTTCAAGATGCTTAATGAATCACATCTGCAAAGTCCCTTTTGCCATATAAGGTTACATTCAAAAGTTCCAAGGATTAGGACCTGGATGTCTTTGACGGCCATTATGCAGCCTACCATGGCATCTCTGCCCCTTCCTGAGCATTTTTCCCCCTCATCTCTCTCTACCCACTGGCTCCCTCATAATCCCACCTTGTCCATGATGGCCATACTGCCCCTTCTCCATCACGGCTCCCCTTGAAATGTTCTTTCAGCTTCTGTCTCAGTTGTCAACTGTCTCTATAGGCTAGCTTTCCAATTCCAAGTTTCCTAGATGGAGTCGGATTGGCCGGCTCATCACTTCAAGTAGTGTCCACAAGCTATCAGTTGCTTGCAGCCTAAAATGGTATCGCCCCAGGCAATTGGTACATAAGAAGGCAGCAGGGTCTTGAGTGGGGCCAGCCCCACATCCATCTAGTACATTTTGATAGATAGATAGGCCAGTGGGACAGAATAGAACTCTTAGTACCAAACCCGTATATAAATATGGGAACTTGATATATCATAACAGTGGGGAAAAGGTGACTTGTTTGGTAGCTGGTGTTGAGAAAACTAGCTCACTATGGAGGAAAATAAACAAGATCCCTACCATACACCATATACCAAGGTAGACTCTAGATGGATTAAAGGTCTCAATGTGAAAGATAAACTATAAAGCTCATAAAAGGAAGCATGGGTATCTTTGTGTCCTTGTAGTGGTAAAGGACTTCATGGCACCCAAAGACCATAGGCCATCTACAAAAAATTGATCTACATCGAAGGATTTCTAATTCGGTAGCAATATATGGAAAAAATTAACAACAGATAACATATAGGGAGATTTTTTACAACAATTAAAACCAACAAAGGACTAATGCTTAGAATATATAAGGAATTGCTACAAGTCAACAGGAAAAAGTTGGAAAGTTTGATAAGAAAATAAGTCCAAGGGTAGTCACAGACTGAGAAACCGGATGACTAGTGGACATATGTAGAGGTGCTGAAACTGATGAGCAATCAGAGAAATGCAAAAGGCAACTCCAGTGACCCACCTCTTCACACCCTACATAGGCACGTGGGCCAGATCCTTTTTTATGTGGTCTATGAGCTAAGAATGAATTTTATTTTAAAGGTGAGTATTTTTGCAGCTGATTTGATGGTAGTAAGTACTATCTTTGAACACCTAAGTGAAATATTCTCTGCCACCAAAATTCTATTCTCACTAGTAGACCTATATTACCAAAAGAAAAAAAATGTGTCCAATTATTATTGTATTTCTAATTTTATCAAAAGTTTTTGTGGAAGTTAATTTTCTCTCTTGTTAAAGAAGTACCAACACATTTTGCCTATTCAACTCTATCTTGCCTCTTAGGCCTGCAGTCTATATTTACTGTGGCCTGTCACAGAAAAGGCTTGCTGACCCCTATGCTAAAGAATACTCTGTATCTGTGAGATGCCACCTACTATTAGGTTAAATCATATGAAATCACCACTTTTGTAGGTCAAAAATGGCCAAATGTCAGCAACTTCACGTGATTCAGCTTAATAGATGTACATACAGCAAAACAGATAAATCTTTGAAACCTAGTATTGAGGGATAGAAGAAGTAAAATGGAAGAACATAATACCACGTCTGTAAGTTAAAAAAAAATCAATAGCAATGGTAGGCATTTAACAATAATACATGCACATACAGGGACATTTAGCAAAGCACTGGAATTGGTACTTCTTTGGGAGAAGAGAGGAGGTAAAATGGGGGTGTAGGTCAGAAGGAAAACCTAACTGTAGTAACACTAACATTTATTGGATAATCACCATGTGCCTGGTGCTGCTTTAAACAGCTCACAGATATTAACTCATTTACTTCTCACAGCACCCCAATGAGAAAGGAACTATCATTGTTCCCACTTTACAGATGAAGAACCCGAGTTCAGAGAGATTAAGTAACTTGGCCAAAGCCGCTTGTAAACATAGAAGCCAAGATTTGGACCCAGTCAGTTTGGGCTCTAGTTTCGGAGATAAAATCTGAAGTCCAGTGAGGTGGGTATAGTTCAAAGGAGTATAGGGAAACACAAGAGGTCTGAAGAAGCAAACTCCTTTTCTGCCTAAATCCTGCCCTTGCACCATGCCCAGGAAATCCCTGCTGTTCCTTTCTCGTCTTGCTTCTCCAGAATTCAGAACACCTACCTTAGCCTCTGGGCATCCTACAGGTGCAGTAGCCAAAGAGTTAGGAGGTATGGATCCTGTCCCTACATTGACCCAACCTGGAGTGACGGGATGTACCGCTCACAGGAAAAATGACCTACCAGATGCTCCCTAAGAAATGGCTCCTGCGTTAGCATGCTGAGGTAGCAGATAAGGCTACCTCATATAGTAAGTGCTCAGAAAATTATTGTCCCCAAGTTTATTGACATCACCTAGAGGAAACGACTGCTTTTCATTGCACCTTCCTGAAAGAAGGGCACACAAGAACGAGCAGAAAGAGCAGGGAGGAACCTACACCATCCTATTTACTTCGCTTGCCTTTTCCTTCTTATCCACCTTTTCACACCTCTCCCCTTTTCTTCACTCACCCATCCCTAAGCCTTGCCTGACCACCGAGCTTGCATTGTCTGCTTAGCTGTCGGGAGCAGGTCGGTCACCTCATTCTGTTTCTCGTGGGAGATGTTCATGCTCACCAAATTCCGTTTTTTCTCTGACCCACCATACCCTGCACCATGCCCAGGACCATGTCACCTTCGGCTGCCTAGTTGGTTCAGGAGTTCACAAACATGCGCCTCCTTTGCTCATTCTTTCCCTCCCCATCATGGCGATTACTGAATCCCCTGGAATCCACGAGCCCGCAGGCCCCTGGAACATGAGCTGCTGAACACTGAAGGCCCGCTCAGCCCCAGCCACGGCAGCCTCCAAACCCAGAAAGAAGCCATCCTTTCTCAAGGTGCTTATAGGGACCTGAGCAGCTGCCAAGAGCCTTCACCTCAGTTATCCATCCTCAGAACAACACCGCAAAGGAGGGATGGCCTTCCCATTTTACCCATGAGAACATGGAGGCCGACGCGGTGTGGCCTGCCTGGGATTGCCCAGATCGTGTGTGGCACGGCCAGCAGTTGATACCAAGTCACCCACATCCCACATCCAGGACCTCTCTGTCACACCCCAGCCATGCCCGCCCAGAGCTGAGCACCTAACATCCATATTTCTACCATGAAATTTATCCCCCACTTCTTATTTCTCCAGGAACCTAAGCCCACACCGACCTCCTTTCTTCCGTGGTCCTTGTGACTCAGAACAGCTAATTGGGGTTTGGCAGACACAGAGCCTGGCTATGATTATCACTAATTTTCTCTGGCTTCAAGAATGAGGCCTTCTGCTCGGCAGTGTGAGCTCAGCAGAGAGAACGGAGTGGTCTAGGGAGGGAGCAGAAGACAGGAAGCTGCCATGACCCCACGTGTCTTGCAACCATGACTAAGATGTCAGTGGAATCCCACCCAAGGAAGTCATGCAAAGCTTTCTCCAGAGGTAGCATCTTATGCGTATAGCAAGTATTATTAGTCCCCATTTCACAGATGAGGAAACAGACTCAGAAATGTTACATAACAGGAAGGGTCACACTAGGCCAAGAAGTGGCAGATCTGTGTGAGTCTGAAGTCCACATGCTTTTCATGGGGCCACCCTGCCTCATTGGATTGTCATGACAACCTCATCATGTACAGACCCTACCTATGCGGTTCCTTTTTGCAGATGGGTAAACTGAGGCTCAAAGAGCTCAAGAAACTCAAGGTCATATGGTTGGTTAAATGGTAGGTGCTTAACTGGCTCCCTATCCAGTCTTAATTCTGTCCACTGTATATAGAACTTTCCCATCCATACTAGGACCATCCCTCTCCCAAGTCTGGGCAGTAGAAGTGTTCACTAGGAGAGGATATGAGGTAGGGTTGCCCTGGGTTGACATGAGAAACAGATGGGAGGCCTGGTTGTCAGAAAGGTAAAGAAGGGTCAAGCTGCAGAAAGTGTTGGAAGCTAGGCGGACTTGGTGTGTTGGGCAGGAGGGAGCAAAATGGGGTTTCACAGGAGGAGTGAAGTGCTAAGCTGATATCTTATAATGCCCACTCGTACAGCCACCCCACCCTGCGGACTGCTGCCAGCCCAGGGCCCGCCTCCCTACCACCCAATGCTCCCTCCCTGGCAGGTTGGGGACATTCGGTTGCTGAGGTCAGGTCTTTGTTTGAAGGACAGATAATTAATCCCACAAAGTAATCCCCGGTACACTCTGGCAGATTTATGGAGATCACCTCTGTCCCAGGAACTCTGCCTTATCATCTTTCATTTCCCAGGCAAAGCGAGTGACTTGTTATATCACAGGCCCCATGCCAACAGGAATTTCATTTAGTGGAGTTCTCCAGGTGGAGGGAGATTGATAACACGGGCCCGGGCAGGAACCCATGGCAGTCCTGGGGCCAAGGAAGGAGGGAGCAGGACAGGCACCATCAGTCCTCCTTTCCCCTTGCCCATCTTCATCTTTATCCCAACACTGGGGACCCAGTTTCACGGAGCTCACCTGTCACTGACCACAGGGACCCAGATATCCACCCCGATCCTCCCAAGTTATAAATGAGAAAAATGAGACCAAGAGTAGTGAGGGAAATGCCTGTTTCCCAGGCTAGCTCTGCCCAGCTCTCTCTCCCCTGTCATAACTTCTCTCCCCTCCCCACCTGTTTTACCCCAAAGCTGCTTCAGGTACAGGAAACTGTCAAGGTCCAAATACTGATAGGGGTTCCTCAAGGCCCCCAACAGTAGTCTTTGGAGCCTGCCTCCCAAGGGAGCTTTTATGGTTGGGGGAAGGGAGTAGGGGTTGGCAAGGCCAGGTAGCTCACCCACCCCAAAAAGAGGAGATGGGAGAGCAAGAAAGGGGGCATGGTCCTGGAGGTCTGGAGGTTGGGGTAATTCCTTCTGGTCTATCGCTCTGCCTCTAGCTTGCTGGGCAGTTTTAGGGACTGTCCTTATCCGTCTTTGAACACAGAGAGTTTGAGCTAATTTGATTATTCATAAATATTTATCAGACACCTTTCATGTAACAGCGTCTGGGGATACAGTCATGAACAGGACAGATAAAGTTGTTGCTCTCATAGAACTTGTAGTTTAGTGAGGAAAGCAGAAACATAAACAAACAGATGAATGTGTGAGATAATTTTACAGAATGACAAGGCTTACAAGAAAATAAAACGTGTGTGTGTTTGTGTGTGTGTGTGTGTTTGTGACGTGTGTTTCTGTGTGTGTTATGGTGAATGACTGAGTTACAACCACTTTGCTGGGGTCACTGGAGAAGGCCCCTTTGGTACGATGACATTGGATAGGGGCCTGAGCAGCCATGTGGAGCTACGGGAGAAAGAGTCGAGGCAGCAGATGTATCATGGCAAAGGCCCTAAGGCAAGAAGGAGCTGGGTACACTAAAAAAAAAAAAAAGAAATCATAAAAAGAGGTTTGATGAAGCTAAAGTATAGTGGGGAGCAGAGGATTAGGTGTAGGAAGTGAGGTCAGAGAGCTGGACCGGGCTACCTTTAGAGTTTTGCAGACCAGGATGGGGAGTTGGGATTATTCTTTTGCACTGGGAAGACATTACAGTAGAGCAACTTGAGCTGTGTTAGGCTTTTGAAAGATCACAGAAGGATCTGCTGGGTCAAGAATGGGCTGGAGAGAGGACAAGAGGAGAAGAGGAAGACCAGCTGGAAGGCGCGGGGTGGGCAGGTGAGAGAGGATCCAGGATGCTCATCCTGCTAACCGTCGTGGGCTCTGTCCAGTTGTCTCTCCCCCTCTTCATAACACTTCCTCACCACCTCCAGCTACTTCAGTGACCACCCTTGTACTTTGGGGGTTTGGTCATTGTTCTGAGACCCCCTTGGCCTGGCCTGCTCTCTCTGCCCCTTCCTCGTGTGTCTCACCCACAACTCCCAAGGCGCAGCTCTGTCACGCGCCAGCCTCAGGGCTTCTCTTCCTGCATGTCCCATCGCACTCACGCGCCTTCCTTCCCCGCCCCCACCCTCGAGAGCAGGGGGTCAGGCGGCAGGCACCCCAGAAGGGAAGGGGCTGGTCATCATCCAGAGAGTGGGGGACAGCGTGGCAGCATATAGGACTGCTCTCGCCAACTGGCAGCACTTGTCAACAGGAACCGAGCCCGATGGGGCTGGCTCCTTCCTGAGGCACACACCCGGCCCTCGGTAATTAAAGCCATAAGTCATCTTCTGACGGAGGAGCTGCAGGCTGGGGCTGCCACAGCTGGCATTGCTTGGGGCTTAGTGCTGGGAGGGAGAGCGGGCACATCTGGGCAGAGCTGGGGGGGCCTGAAGATCAATGACTGCCCTCCATTCTGGTTTTGGTTGAGGTGATAATCGGGCTCTGAGACTCTGCTTGGTGTCGGAGGCGGTGCCAGGAGCTTCTGCCACAAAAACTTACTTCCTCTTTTCCGTGGACACTGAGAATCTCAAGCTTGCAAAATGTGAGATGTTTTGAAACTCCCCAAAAGATGCCATCTGTCTCCAGCAGGATCCTTTGCTCCCCCTGCAAGTATCTATTCACAGAGCTTGGTATGGGGGTGCCATAGGTTGCCCATCCCTTTGGCTATGCAGGGCGGGAGGGGGGTGTGCCTTCCTTCCAAGAGTAGGGGTCTTTAGCCTAGGCCAGCCCCTGTAATGGAGAAGGACCCCAGGCCGTGCATCCTGAGGTGGCCCAGTGGGAATGACCCTGAACTCTGACCTGTGGCCTCTCTTTTTCAAAGAAGTAGTCAGAGCCTTTGAAAAGACTTTGGTTGCTGACCCTCCTCCCTGGCCAAAAAGGCAAGGACGTTTCTCTTTCTTCTGCTTCTTGCTTGCTCAGCAGAAGTTCCTGCCTGTGTGAGCCAAGGGATAGGAATGTCTCAGGACACCCCTCCCTGTCCGCCTGGGCTCACTCATCAAGCATTCTGAACACCCACTTGGTTTGGGGCGCTGGGCCAGGGCCTAGGGACATAATGTGACATTTGGGCTGATGCTCAAGCTGAGAGGATGGGAACATTCTAAGGCTGGGCTACCAGGATGAAAATGGACACACACACACACACACACACACACACACACACACACACACACACACACTGTCCAGGACCCCTGGCCTTTGTCAGAGAAGCAGGATCACTGGCAAATGTGAAATAGTAAATATTTTAAAAAGTATAGAAACTGATATAACCCCCATCTCCCACCATGTGTTCACCCCTGGATAACATTTGTTGATATTTTCACCATATCTGCTTCTGATATTTTTTTACTCTCCTTTTCATTCTTGTTTAAGAAATGAAACTACAAATATTGTTGAAGACACTTTTTCTTTCATTTTCAGTGATCTCAGAGGCTTGATCTCAAGACTAGGTAGAAAAGGCTAACGCTTCTAATCTTAATGTGGCTTCAGAAATGGGATCCCTAACTTGAAAATGGTCTGGGGTGTTGTAGGTAACCTTAAGGAATGGTTCATTTTCTTTAGTGTGATAATGGCATGTTTAAGGGCATTTCAGAAGTCCTTATAAGAGATATATATATACAGTATTGAAAGATGAATTAGAATTTGCCTTAACAACTTCAGAAAAAATTTGTGTGTGTGGTCGGGTGAATTTCAAAGAAATTAGACTGGCAAAATGTTGATGATTGTTGAATGATTACCTGGGCCTTCATTGTACACTTGTCTCTACATTAGTGTATGCGTGAAATTTTCCATATTGAAAAATGTGTGGTTTTTTTTTTTTAAGTGTGGTCCCAAAAGTTGCCAGAGGTCCCACCTCTGGTCTGGGATCTACTTCTGACTGTGGCTTGGATGGGCACCAGACTTGAGGTTGACCTGTCTGGTGCCAGCTCTGTCTCTAACTTGCTGTGTGATGTGGCCAAGCTACTCCCCATCCTTGACTCTCAGTTCTCCAGGGCAGAAGGAGAAGTTTGAGCCCAATGGGCACGAAGCATCCTCCCATTTTCCGTCTCTGACACTGGACACATCTAACTTGGATGCTCAGAGACCCCAGAGGAGGGTAACTCTGCAAGCAGCCCTGCTTACACCTTCAGTCTCTTCTGTGGATTTCTCATACTACCCCTGAGAGAGCCTTTGCAAAGAAAGGGTTCTGTGCCAAATAAGTTGGAGAGCCACTGCTTCACAACATTCTTGTCCTTGCGCATCACAGTGCGCATTAGCACACTAAAGGCTGTGACAAGTCCTGCAATGAAGAGCCCTGTTCAGTGTTTCCCCAATTTATTGGACCTCAGAAGTTTTTTAAAAATTGGCCTTTCCTATACCTCCTGTATCAGAGTTCTGGAGACACCCTCTGGGAAACCCTGACCTTCCCTTTTCAGTGTGGGGGCTCCTGCCATCTTTTCTTATGAATATGATGATTCTGACTCATTAAGATTTTTAATGTTTTCCACATTGTCCTGCGGGTTTTGTACTTAACTAAATTTGTAGTTTTTTCCCTCAGTCATTTCCTAACCAGAAACATCTGCTTTGATGTTATACTCTGAGTCACTGACCAGATGCCAGAAACCCCAGGAAATTGGGCCTGGCATAATCTGGGACTTTTTTGGTGGAACCTTCTAGAAGCCATATTTCTAGGGAGGAGTAGAAGAAAGAACATAGGCTTTGACATCAAAGGCTATGGCTTCACATCTCAGCTCAACCCCTTACCAGCCATGTGACTTAGGCCAAATTCTTTCGCCTCACTTAAGTTTCCTCATCAATGAGGTGGTCATAAGGATTAAGCAATTTGGTATGTGTCAAGGCCGAGTCTCTTCCTTCTCCAAAAGAATTTATAACAAATTTATTGAGCACCCACTCTTTGCTAAATAAATAGGTGCATTACCTGCTTTCATGTTCATATCAGCTCTATAAGTATTATCCTTCCTCTTTTACAGCTGAGGAAATTAAAGCCCAGAGAGGGTAGGTAACTTGTTCATAGTCACACAGATTTATGAGGAATAACACTGAGATTTTAGCCCTGGTTCTAGCCACGACAACACCTGCTTTCAAAAAGATTTGATCCAGATGATGACATATTGATCCTCTGATCCTCAAGAACCTCACCTGCCTGGTTAGTGTTTCTTGGTCCTAGGGTGACCCAGCTAGATGGCATGATGTCAGGCCTTGTGCGTCCTTAGCTGGGTACTCACAGACAACCATGGAATCCTAAAACTGAAAGAGCCCATGAGGACTTCCAGGTTTCCTGAAGCCCGAAGCCTCCAACCCCATATTTCAGCGACCCCTCTTGGGGAAAGGAAGGTACTGAGTGTGCTGGACTCCAGCACCAACTGCCCCACCCCCACTCCAGTCTCTTCAGTCTGTTTTGGGCTATTTCATATACTGAGGTTCCATGCAAGATTCCACCTAATAAAAGAATCTCTATTAAAACAAAGACATTTGAAAACTACTGCTATAGAAAAGCCCCCCCCCCTTTTTTTTAAACAAGGGAGGACCCTGAGGCCCAGAGAGGTTAAGCAACTTGCCCAGGGTCACCAACTGTCCCCCCGATCCCCAGGCAGATCTCTGTTCTCTCTTTAGGAGTAGGGGCCAGGCTGAGAATGGCTTTGCAGTCCCAAGGGAGCCCCTCAAGGTCAGTCATCTGGGCCAGTTCCGTCCGCTGGTGACCAGTTTCTATGAAGATAACTGTCTGAGGCTGGCTCCCTGAACCTCGTCCGACCACATCTATTTCTGGGCCGTGGAGCCCTGACAGAGCACAATTTGATTCATAAATTACCCAGCTCAAGGTGTGTGTGATGGGCTCTCCTTTGCAGATTTGAAAGTCATTCACTCTGGAACTTGCAGCACTTAGGTCTGGAGGGCGGGGTGGGTGCAGCTGTGGGAATGGCAGGATCAGCACTCTGGGAGAGAAGGTGGCAGGGAAGATGGGGAGGACTCAGAGAATCAGGGAGCACCGTTCTGTGCCAGTTAGAGGCTCGTCATCTTGTTCAATCCTCCCAACAACCCCCAGTGGCAGCTTCTATTATTATCCTCCCTATTTGGACAGCAGGGAAGCCAAGGCTCAGAGAGCTGAAGCCATTTGCCCAGAGTCAAGCTAGGATTCAAACTCCAGGCTCTCTGATGCCAAAGTTTCTCCCACATGATTATGATGACGGCAAGCAAGAAACTGAAACAGTGGCATTTAGGGGAAGCAGGTGGAAACGGGATGGGAAGAAGGGTCCAAGGCACTGGGCCTTCTCTTCCCACAACCTTCAGTGTGTACCTGCGATCGGCATCTGACCACACCTTGCCCTACTTCACCACAGTCTTTTCTTTCTGACAGTATCTGGTTCCGGGTACTGCTTCCTCAGGCACCCGGTTCACCACCCTGACACACACCTGACATAAGCTCAGACTTTACTGTTTATAAAGCAGATCCCTTATCTCATTGAACCTCCAAATAGTCCTGTGAGCAGGACAAGTATTCTCACCCACAATGAGGAAACTCAGGTGCAAAGAGGCCCGCAAGCCTACAGTATGAATCTAGTCTCCTAACTTTATGCCGGGTTCTTTACCATGTGCTTTGTCCTTTTCCTGGTGGTAACCAGCCTTCCCCTTAGACAGTGGGCTCCCTGGGGGAATTACTCATGCCCCTCAACCTATGTCTGGTATAGAGAGGCCCAGTTTGTGGTAGATGGTCTGTGGTGCCCCTGCTTCCCAGGATGCACCAGCCCCTGGGCCTGTCCCACTAGAGGAGGGGGTAATGGCCCTGCCAGGATGACAGAGCATACCCTTACTTTGCACGTCCTTCTCCTTGGGCATCTGATCACTGTCCTCTTTGTTTTCTTAAGTGTCTTCCCTCCTCCTTCCTCCCTCACACTCCACCTCCAGGACAAGGCCTTTCAGATCATCAAATATCAAATGCTTCTTATTCAAAGATTGAGATGGCTTTATTGTCGCCTGTAAATCTCCCAGAGCCCTGACACTCTGTTAAGTGCCAAGCCACAGGTGAGTTATGTGGGACAGAGACCCAGCAGCGGGCAGAGCAGGTGGCTCTCTAGGGAACATGAGATGAGGGTCCCAGCACACATTGGCTCCCACGCTTGGCCCAAGGAGGGGCCCCAGATGAGGATGAGCATGGGTGCTCCTGACCCACCTGCCCCGGGCCCTGGAAGTAACTAAGCTCCAGGCAAGTGAGCAGGTGGGTCCCTGAGGATCCATGGTCCTATGCTTTTCTTTTCCTCACCTTGCTCATCTCCTGGCCAGTTTCTAGCCCCCAGAGCCCAGGGAGCACCAGCCCTGCACAGGAGAGACCACAGCATGAGGGACATATGAGACCCTGAAAGACCTGGGTTCTAATGCCAGCATGATCACTAAGTACACATGTCCTTGGATGTGTCACTTCCCTGACTGAGCCTGTTTCCTCATCTGATAAATGGAGTGGCCATGCTGGCCCCGGAGGGTGTTTCTGAGAATCCAGTGAGCTCATGCGCGTGAACAAACCGGCAAAGTGCTCTGCCAGTGGGCGGAAGCACATGTCTTCCCCATCTCTCAGGAGCAGCCTGGCGTGCGGACTCAGCTTATGGCTCAGAAGTCGGTCAGCTTGGCCTTGAGTCCTGGTTCTGCCACTTAGCAGCATTGTGACTTTAGGCAAATCACTTAATTTTTCTGTGCCTCAGTTTTCTCACCTGTAAAATGGAATAATAAAGATGCTGGTCAGGATGCCCTGCAGGTGGAGCTGCCATGAGGAGTAACTGACTAAGGCATGTGCAGTGCTTAGAGCCTGCCCTGACATGCACGGGCCCTCAGTCAGTGGTCCTGGTAATCGCCCTTTTCCCACTACCATCGCCCAATCCAGACCTTCATTGTCAACAGGCCATCCTGCTTCCAGGAAGTCTCTGCTGTTGTCAGACAAAGATTAAAACTGCTTACCTGCCATTCAAGGCTCCCGCCTCCTAGCATCAGCTGCTCCTGACACCGCCTCATGTGAACTCTGCTCTTCCTAATGGCTCCACACCTGTGAAGCCATTGCCTGCCCTCTACCCTTTTGCTCATGCTACACCACCCTCTCCTGCTCCATACTTCCCCATACCCTACCCTCCAAGGCCTAGCAGAAGGAGCCCCTTCTGCTCAGGCCCACCACAAGCCACCCTCAGCAGGGCTGGGCAACTTTTTTGGCGCAGGTCCTGTTTCCTCATCTAGACTGGACATCACTTGGGAGTAGAGACTTCATCTTATGCTGCTCAGCCTCTCCTTGCAAACTCCTCTTCAAGTAAATCCCTTCCTTTATCCTGGCTGATGTAGCAGTGAAGCAGTGACCAAGGCAGGAAAGGTCCCCGTCCTCAAGGAAATTAAGTTTAGCAAATTGTTGTTAGTAATGGTGGTAAGCCAGTAGAGAAAGAATTACTTATTAAAGTGAATTCGTTTCCTAATCAGTCTGCATCTAGCAACAACTTAGAATGCATAGACATGTATCATCAAAACTTGGGGATTTTGTGTGTGTGTGTGTGTGTGGTAAAGTATACATGACATAAAATTTACCATTTAAAGTATAATTCAGTAGCATTTGATACATGCACAATGCTGTGCAACCATCACTGCCATCTAGTTCTAGAACTTTGGGGATAATTCTGTAAAGGAACTTGTATTAACTTAAAAAAAAAAAGTAAGTCAAATAAGTCAAAAGGGGGAAGTTGAAATGACTCAACCATGAGGGATTTTGCACCCCTCCCCAGGGGACATTGGACAGTGTCTAAAGACTTTTTGGTTATCATGGCTGGGGCGAGGGGTGTTCCTGGTATCTAGTGGCGAGAGGCTAGGGATGCTGCTGAACACCTACAGTGTTCAGAGCCGTTTTCCACAACGGAGAACTATCTGGCCGAATGTCAGTAGTGCTGAGGCTAAAAATCTTGCTCTAGCATTACCTCTCAGAGACAGTCTTAACATGTGGACATTTCATTCCTAGTTCTAGGCATATATTTTCAAACAACAACAAAAAATGTGTCCTACAGAACTGTGCTGTTTTTTGACTCCAAAAACATGTCTTAAACATCTGTCTTTTCAAGTCACGAACTTCCCTTCTGGAACATTATTTCTAGAGAATTTCATATCATAATTTATTTAACTAATGCCCTACTGTTGGACATTTAGCTTGTTCCCAGTTTTCCTTATTAAGCAGCAACATTGTGAGCATCCCGAAGCTGCATTTCTGGGCACGTTTAGATTATTCCCCTTGGAGAAATACTCCTGGTTGCAGAGTAAAAGTTTTCAAGGATTTGGGGATTCTGATTCGAGCGCTTGCCCGTGGCAATGCTTTGCTGATCCCCATTAAAAAGTCCTCAGAGGACCAGGGGCCACTTGTCTGAGGCTCCCTGTTTGCGGGGAGTCAGGCACTGCTGCGTGTGAGAGGGGCATGGTTTGACCCTTAGCAACCCTAGCATAATAGGCTTTACTACCCTTGGCTACTCAGGTTAATGTTTCATAAATTGGAGCCAGTTATTAGCAAATTAATCAGAGTTCAGTTTGTGGTCTTATTAGAAGAGGTAAACGTTTATGGGCTTAAGTGAGCTTGATGAAAACTGTCGTTCTGTGAAATGCCTGCAAGACAGGCAGACTGCAGTTCACGCTTACTTGAGAGACTCGAAGGTTGTCTTTCCCTGACTGGACAGTAATAATTGTAATTAACTGAGCCACACTCAGCTCTAACAAACATATTGCCATGGGTGCATCAGGAGGGTCTGATAACCCCAAGTGGAAATGCTAACTGTTCAATCCCTCTTCATAGCCCTGGTGCAGTTATGGCCTCTACGATGTGTGACGTCATAAGTCTCCCCAGTAGCATTCTGCTCCATAGCCTTTTACTAGCTTCAGAATAGCCCGCAGATATCCCTGCTTTGGTCCATTCGTTCATTCAAAAAACATTCAGAAATCACCCCTGTGTCATAGCTGGGCACTTGGGGAAACCGTCCCCAGCCTCCTGGGGCTTCCATTCCAGTGAGAGGAAATGAGGATAAACAAACACGTGAACAAATGAAAAGAGAGATTCAGAAACTAGAAGTACTTTGAAAGAAATAAAACGGAGTAATGGAGTAGAGACTGATGGAGGCGAGAGTGGGACGGAGGGGCGGTTAGGGAGACGTCTGAGCTCAGACCTGAATGCAGACCAGGCACCCAGCAACCATCTGCTGGGAGGAGGCTCCAGGCTTCAGGAAAAGCTCTGGGGAGGGGGTAGGCTGAATCCCCCCCCACCCCGCCCCTTGAGGGTCCTCAGGAGGGGCAGCAAGCCTCAGCCTGCATCTTCCCCGCTGGTCGAAGGCCGAGGTAACCCACACCGCTGGTTACCATATGTTGGTCACAGAGCTGTTGAATGTAGCCAGCCCAGGTCCACCCAGGAGGCCAGCCCGTTGTCAGCAGGCAGCTAAGTAACAATCTTTAATTTATAAGATAATCTTGCCCAAAGCCCATATCTCAGACTGACTCTTAATTTTCATTGTACAGTGATACAATTCTACACCAGTCCACAATTTTACGTTCCGCTGGACAGTGATGGGTGGCTTAGGCTGCACACACAGAGCTATTGAATGGGCTCCCCCGGCAGCAGGGAAAGGGAAATCCAGGGTCCTCTGGGTAGGACTTGAGCTCGTTAGCTTAATGAGAGCTGAGTTTAAGTCTCGCTCCACCCTTCACTGCCTGGATGACCTAGTTCTAGTCATTCTCTGTGCCTTAGTTTTGTCATCTGGAAAATGGAGATAATAAGACCTATCTCATGAGAGTTTTGTGAAAATTGAAAAAGATGTGCATGCAAAACACTTTGCCAGGTGCAATCAATATATGTTGGCTATTGTGGGGAGAGCTCCTCTCAGCTTATCCTGGATGAACTGGGCCACAGCTGTGGCTGACTTAGTCTGATTCTTCTATTCAGACTGACTGAGGTGGGAGCCCTCGGTTTTCCTTTAACTCAGAGGGCAGAGAGAGCAGTCGCTCTTAGCCCAGTGGAGCAGACAAAGCAATTGAAAGTCATCAGCCTGTGTTCCCACACGCACCATCAGCCACTCACTAAACTGCTTTTTGCCCAGACCCAGCTCCACTGTGGGTCAAGATGCCTCTGGTGAGATAACAAGGGGACAAGATGTTGGACTGATGAGATTTGGCAGGAGCCAGGAGGAGGGGCACCTGGGGAAGGAGAGCCTGTGAGCCTCAACAAGGCTGAATGAGGCGTAGGAAGGGTGAGTCCCCCATGGCCCAAAAGAAGGAGCAACCTCCCTGCTCACCAAATCTGACCACCTACCTACACCCCCAGTTCCGTTTCCCTCTTCCACTTCCTCCTCTCTGCCTTTGCCATCCGTAAAACAGAGCTCTTTGCTTGACTATGCTATGCCCTCTAGCTGCCACTCTGCCTCTCTACTTGTTTTTACACCAAACTGGGCAGCAGCACCTGAACCCACTGTCACTACTTTTATACCCCACCCACCCTCATATTTCACAGCCTGTCCTAGCTACTATATTTTAATAAATAGGGGAAAGAAGGCTGTGACTCCTCCTGGGCAGCCTTTCATGCTTTTGTAGGCTTGATTCATATCCTCTTAGCCTTTTTCTTACAAATCTGAAGAGAGCTTAACGCCTGAAGCTTCTAGAGGAGGTAGCTACCCCCAAAGAGAACCAGCAGGGCCAGTAATGACCTGCTTCTTCTCTTGTGTGAGTGCCTTAAGTCACCAGTTTCTGAAAGTCTTAGGGCACTCAAGGTGCAGCCCTGTTCCAACCCAGAGCCCCTCCCCTACCAGGTATATCCACGCACACCTAGGATAGCACCTGTCAACCCGAGGGAAGCAGCTGCCCTTCTGCTCAGGAATGGGGGCTAAACAGGTGAAAGGCGTCCCTGGTGAGACTCCCCCAACCCCCCAGGCCCCATGGGACTTAAATAAAGAATGTAGGGAAACCAGAGAGATGACAATGTGATATCAGCTTCCAAGATAGCTGAGACACTTTTGTGTGTGACTACCAAGCTTGCACAGCCTTCCAGTGAAGAGATATAGTTGGGGAGGGATAAATGAGGGGTGCAAGGGAGTGACCACCCTGAGGGGTGAATGATGCAGGGAGCAGAGGCCAAAGCCTGAGGTGCAATGCCCTGTGAGCCTGAAGGTTTTGTTCTCAGCCTTGGCCTCAGGGCTGCCAGTTTGTATAGATGGGCTCTTGGTTGTGAGGCTGTCCTGGCAGGAGAATGGAGTTGACTCAGTGCTACCATTGGGCAGACAGCCCTGGGCACTTGCTCCATGGGTAGGGTGAGAATGGAGGAGGTGGACCACAGTATTGAGAAATTCCTATTTGCTAGGCACTGTATTAACTCATTTAATCCTCACAGCAACACTCTGGGGTGGGTGCAATTGTTACCTCCATTTTACGTCCATTTTACCTGTCTACTCTCCATTCCTTGTTGCTTTTCTTCAGGGGCCTTAGCTCAATGAGTACTTATGCGTTCAATAGTGTGATTATACCAGGAATATCAATTTTTACCATGATGCTGAAAGCATGAACCTTGCCTGCTTCTCTCTACTGATTCTCCAGCACCTTGCATACAGTAGATGCTCAGTATGAACTCAAATGAAGGAGTGAGCTAATCAATCAGTCATTGAGTGAGACCTGCCCTTGCCCTCCCAACTTAGGACATAGGGCTGGCCTCCTATTCCTACCCTGGCTGGCATCCCTTAAGAGCTGATGTTGCCATGGTGACAGTAGGAACACAGAGCTTATGCCTCACTCAGGTGGCCTTATCAGCTCCCTAGGGGTAAACCTTTCTGGCTGTTGGGCCTGGGAGTTAGTGATTCATACTTGGCAGGAAGTTGGGAGGTGAACTCCACACAGAGATGTGTGCAAAAGAAGTATGTGTATGTGTGTATGTCGGGGGAGGTTCCTCAAGTTTGAATATCTTCCAATTGGGGGGGTGGGGTTCTTGCCTACAGGTTTGTTGGAGGAGATGCCTGGATCAGGGGAGGGTGGTTTATGTCCTGGGGACAGACTAGGTTGGGGATGGAAAGTGTGGCCATGAGTGGGGCAAAGGGGCTGGTTGGGGAGTCCTAAATGAGTGTGCCAGGGTAGACAACTCTATTTTCCAAACCAAAAACCAAGCACATTGTTCAGCAAGGGCCTTCTGGTTTGTGCACGATTTATAGAGAAAATCGCAAGGATCAAAATTGAATCACATTCCGTTAAACATTTGATAGTTTCTTTATTGGGAAGAATAAATTGATATGAAAATCTGGAATGATGGGATGCTGGAGGTGGGGGCTGGGGAGAGGGACCCACACCTGCGTGTGTGGCTGGGGAGGGAGAGGGCAGCGTGCGCTCTGAGGGCTGCCTTTAGGCGGCCCTTCATCTCAGCCTTTGGGGCGCAGAGGACCCAGCCCACAAAGAGCCCTGCAGCGTCTGTGCCTCACCCCGCCTCAGGACTGATCTCCCTCTAAGGTGACTGCTTGGTCGAGCGCTGCATCTCCCACTAGAATGTGTCCCTGGTACTTTGTAGGAACTCAATAATTGTTTATTGAATGGGTTAGTTAATGATGAACAGAAAGTATGCATCCTCAGCATGTTTCCCTAGCAGCAGAATTCCAAGCTAAGGAAACTTTCTTATATTCATGTATTTATGTGCCTTCTTACAGCCCTGCCCTCCTCACTACGCAAACACAGCAGGAAGGTACCTAGGTCTCTCTATGGTCATAGGAGAAAGCTTTAGGAAAGGAGAAGCTTAGAGTGATGCCCCATCCCTGGCCTGGCCTCCTATCGGAGTCCCCAAAGCCCACAGTCTGAGAATGACATGAGATCTGAATGGGCTCCACAGTCATCATCAGCGTCTCCCTGCTTCTGCCAAACCTTGCAGTGGCTGGGAGGACAGAGCAGAGGCAGACCTCTAGACACCAACCAGGTGGAAACAGGCCACCTTGCCTACCAGTACGGGGTTGGCCGAGAACAGCCCTTGTCCCAAAGACTAAAGTTAGAAGAGGAAATTGTCTCCACTCTGCTTTTTCCCTAGTTAACCCAGAAATGATATGAGCCCCTACTGTGTGTCGATCTCTTTAGAGCTGGGGAAGGGGAAGAGCGGGGAGATGCAGCAGCTTCTGGTGTGACCCGGTGTCCACCTGCGTGTGTCGAAGCCCTGATATTAGTTCCCTCCTGTGGAATCAGTGTCCATCCACCCCCTTTCCCATCCTGCCTGTCCTTCAGGCCTAGTTTAAACAGTGCTTACTGAGTACTTCTTTTGTGCCAGGAACTGTTCCAAGCTGGCATATATATTTTTTTCACACTCATTTAATTATCATAATCCTATGAGGCAGATCCATTGTTATTCCCATTTTACAGATAAGAAAACCAGGACACAGAGGGGTTAGGTAAGTTGCCCAGGATCACACAGCTAAACAATGGTGTAGGGAATCAATGCCACCTCCTCCATGAAGCTTTCCTTCTTGGAGCCTTCCCAGTGAATAACCTCACTCTACTGTGAATTCAGAGATGCTGACCTTTGTGGATGACAGAGCTCCCTTACCAGAGCGCAAGTGCTTCAGCATCAGAATCCCTGGCAGAGTGACTTCCGCACCCCTCCACAATGTCACGCACAAGGTCTGGCCATAGGATAGCCTGTCCAAGGGATTGCTGACCATGTGAATGAAGGGCAGTAGGTGAGTGAGTATGTGGATGAACCAACACACTAGTCAGTGAGGAAGATAGGAGAGTGGAATTGGGGTTTTCTCAGATGAAGAGGTGAGCTCACAGCCTGGTGGGAAGGGCACAAAGGCAAGTACGGGGACCCAAGTGGGAACGGCCATCCTTCAGGAACATGCTTGCCATTGGGTGCCCAGCACTGGCCAGGGACCTCGAGGGACAGTCATAAAAGGCCCCCATCTTCGGGGGGCTTCTAACTTGAGTGGGAAGGTCATATGAACACACAGGAAGCCTCCAGAGGACAAACAGAACAATGGCTACTGCCCTGGGGATGGAGGGGTCAGCCAGAGAGGTAGGACCACCTTCCCGGAAGCTGGCGGGAGGAGGGGTGTGTGCAGGTACCGGGTAGGAGGAGGGAAGGTGAAGCCAAGAGGGGAAGGTGGTCACTGAAAGACAAGGAAGCAGGAATGAACGTGGTAATTTGGAGAACCTGAGGAACTGTGAGGGCACGGGGTGCCTGAAGAGGAATTATAAAATGAAGTCGGTGGGGAGAGAGGGATAGGGATATAGAAGCCTCCGTCTGAGCCAGTATCATTTGTGTATGACTTTTGCTAGTACTCTAAATACATATTTAAAATTTTAATAAATGCTTAAAATAAATACTTATTCTTTGAATTATGTTTTTAACATATTTATTATAAAGGGAAACTGCATTCCTGCCATTAATAGAAAATTGGAATAGAATGGAAAATGGCCATAAAATAAGCACAAAAGAAACAAAATCAAGTTATTGCTTTAGTCCATTTGGGCTGCTATATCATAATACCACAGACTGGGTCACTTGTAAATAACAGAAATTTATTTCTCACAGTTCTGGAGGCTGGGATGTCTCAGGTCAGAGTGCCAGCATGGAGCAATGTGGGTTCTCTTTTATAAGAGCACAAATCCCATTCATGGGGGCTCTACCCTCTTGACCTAATCACCCCCAAAGTCTCCACCTACTAAAGCCATCACTTTGTAGGTAAAGATTTCTCCATATGAATTCTGGGGATACACAAACATTCAGAACATTGAAGTTACTGAGTCCTAGCTGGGCAGTGCTCCCTTTGGAGGTTCTGAGCCTGAAGCCCATTCTCTTTGCTAAAGGGGAAATCAAGAGAGTGTTAGAGAGGTGTTACAGACATATTAACACCCATCCAAGACTTTCTTCCACTCGGAGAGACCGGAAGAAGCTATAAGGGCATAACACTCTCCTTCTGTGACTCAGTGCTATCTACTGCCTGGATCGTGTACTCCTGTGTACCCCAGAGCTCTCTCCATGCTTCCTTGAACCAGCCTCCATTTTAAGTTCCTGATTCATCCTTAATGCCTGGAGAGGAGCCCTGGCCCCAGTCCCTGGTCCACCCACCCTGGGCCCCAGTCGTACCTGGAATGCTTCTCTTTCCTGCAGGGAATACCAACAGCATCTTTGCCCTGGACTACATCAGTGGGGCGCTGACCTTGAATGGCCTACTAGACCGGGAGAACCCCCTTTATAGCCATGGCTTTATCCTGACTGTGAAGGTAAGAGCCGCACAACCTCCATCTGGGCAGAGAGGCGCCCACACTGTGGGGCCAGCCTCCAGAAGTGTTCGAGGCGGGGGGTCCCAGGAGGCACATCACTTCCACTCTGTGCTGATTCCCGGGGCTCACGCCAACACATATCAAGAGCAGGCCATGTAGGGGAATTTGCTGGGCACATCTTAGGTGTTCATCCTGGAGTCCTTCCTTTGATCTGTAATTCCAAGCACTCCATGGTAGCCATCTCAGATTCTTAAGACTCCTCCATTTCTGGGATTTTGTCCTATTTCTAATTCCCACAGTTCTCCTAGGGCTATTACCTTGTTGGAAGCAGCAACAGCAACAGGGAGGGGTGTCAGCTGCAGTGGTACCCACTCAGGAAGATGTGGTGGAGCCACAGGCCCAGGACCCTGCAGCCACCTGCCACTCATGGCTGGTTTTAATTAAAATCAATGGCTTACTGAGCCATTCCCTTGGAAACCCATTTCAGGCATGGATCCCGCCTGGGCCACTGGGGTCCTGGCCAGCCATCGATTGAGGCAAGGGCGTGGCGCAAAGCCTGAGGAGAGGGGCCCTGGAAGGAGCCCTTTTGTTGGTGCGGGAAGGATGGTGCAGCCTGGCTCTTAATTGTTCTCCTTAACTTTAGAGGGCCTGGGGCAGCAATGGGTTAATTAGCCCCCTCTAACCCACTGGCTCTTTCCTCTCCACCTGATGTACACTTGATGTGTGGGCCAACTGGGAGAGGGCCTGCAAACACAGCCTTTTCCGGGCCCAGCACCAAGCCTGTGTGCCCTCCTCATCCTCCCTCCTGTCTCTGCTCCCTTAGTGTGGAGGCTGCAGCTCCAATGGGAGAGAGCTGCTCCCTAGTCCCATTGCAGCCACAAACTCACTGTGGCACCCTGAACTTAGTTGATCTACCTTTAGATAACATGTGAGGATAAGTTCCCAAACTTTGCTAGGAATCTGAATCCCCTGGGGATCTGATGAAACATACCTAGTCCTGGGCCTCTCGCCCAGACTCTGGTTCAGAAGATTGGGGCAGGAACTGAGAACAGGAATTTGGGGGCCTGAGGGCTCTGATCCAGAGATTGAGCATCCAAGTGTCTGAGTCCATCTTATTCCCGAGTCCAATCCAGAACCTCAAAGTGCCTGGCACAAAGTTCCGTCTATAGCAGATGCTGAATTAAGTCTTGACTACCTACCAGCATAAAATTATTGGCCTCATTTCCATCTGCCAAATTGCACAAAGACTCTCCTTTTGCATTTTGGTGAGCCCCAAAATCTGTTTTGTCCTCCCCACCCCACCTCAGCCCCTTGGTTCTAGAATCCTGCTGCCTGAGTTGGATACCTACTCTGGCTGTGGTCCTTGTACAAGTTACTTAACCTCTCTGAACCTCAGTCTCCTCATCAGTAAGATGCGGATCAGTAAAGCAGGAACTAATGATAGGATCTTTCTTCTGGGATTGAGATGAGAATGAAGTGAGATAATTCACATAAAGCACGGTGTCTAACATTTAAAGCCCAGGTACATGGTAACTACTATTGTGATTATGGCCGCCTTCATCCTGGGGTATTTGTCCTTTTTCTGCAGGGCACGGAGCTAAATGATGACCGCACCCCTTCTGATGCCACAGTCACCACGACCTTCAATATCTTGGTTATTGATATAAATGACAACGCCCCAGAGTTCAACAGCTCCGAGTACAGTGTGGCCATCACTGAGCTGGCACAGGTCGGCTTCGCCCTCCCCCTCTTCATCCAGGTGGTGGACAAGGACGAGGTGAGTCCCTGGAACATATGGCCGATCCAGACCCCCCAGCCTTCCTGGCATGTACAGCCCTGGGAGAGGCCCCGGGTATCTCCGGGTTTCCAGGTCCCCATCTATAAAATAGAAACAAACATGGCTGAACCCCCTCCCCTACTATGTTCTAAGGATAAATAAGACTGGAGAAAAATAGTAGTCTCTAAACATTTTGACTACCCCCTACACCGTGCAGGGAAACATTTGAGCACACACCTCTAATATGTAGTTATTCATTTAGAAATTATGTACATCGTCATCCTGCTAATCTGATATGTGCACTGCAAAACATACACCCCAAAATAGAAATTTTGAAAGGTAGACGCTCTTGTATAAAGGACGACCTTGCAAGAAAGTCTTATTCCTGCTTTCAGTGTAATAACGACCCCTCCTTTTCCATGCAAGGAACGTAAGTGCTTTCAAGGGGACCCCAGGCCATAAGGAAACTGTAGAGGGGACGCCTTCATCCCCTTGCCTAACAGCCTGCCTGGCTGAGGCCTGTCTTAAAAGGAAGAGACATAGGTCACGAGTGCGGACAGGAGGGAGGAGGTTCCAGGGCCAGCGGTAGCCCCCACGAGCCCTGTCAGGCCCGGCGTCACTGGGCCATGGGCCAGGATGGGACAGGCTTCCATCCAGATGGAACCTCCCCAGCCTGCCTCCTCTCCTGACCCTTCCTCATGCCTCATCTCCCCCGCCCGGCACAGCCACATCGTTAACAGGACTTGTACTTATCACCACCGCTCCCCTAGCCCTCGCGGCTCAGGACTTCCATCAGGCTTCCCAGCCCGAGATCCTTCTCTGCAGTTACTCCTCACTTGGGACTCAGGCACTGGCCTTGCTCCAGACCCAGCTTCCTCCTCACTCCTTCTGCCCCTCTCCACTCTGGGTTCTCAGCAAACCACCCAACATGCCCACCCAGGAGCCCGTCCTCCCACATCCCTGCCATCTCCTGCTAACTTCTCTCAACTGGACAGGGTCCCCTGCAAGGACTCAGGACCACAAGGGCAGGTTAGTCCCTGGGTGTGTGTGTGTGGTGCGCGCGCGTGTGCGTGTGCGCGCGCGTGTGCGTGTGTGCGACACGCGCTCTCACATGTGCATGCATGTGGCTTATCTCCTGCTAAGGCATTCCGAAACCATCTGTCTGAGATAAAAAGTATGTACTGAGCACCTGCTATTTACAAGGATCTATATTTGGTCCCTTGAGGGTGTCCAGGAAGTATAAACTTTGGTTTTTGTCCAAGAAGCCAAGTATGATTACACAAATGTAGTATGTACCTTTTAAAACATTTACAGAAATGTAGAAAGTTTAAAAGGTGGAGATAAACAAGCATAACAAGTTCAAATATGTTCACACCCCAGTGGATCATCTTATATCCCCCTGGAGTGCAGCAGCCCCTTAGAGACTGCTGTGTGAATGAGAACCTCAAGAGAGTCCTCTTTGGTTTCAGGCTAATGATAATGCCTGAGAGAAGAGAGACCTGATACGGGGATGTGGGTCCAGGGTCCAGTGACTACAGGCAGGCAGGACTTCAGAGCTCAGCTGGAGAAGGGGGAAGTAGGAGCTGGGAGGATCAGAAAGGCTATGATGAGAGGGGGGCTAGAGCTGAGCCTAGGGCTGTAAATCAGATCATGAAAGGGAGCACAGGAGGGCTGGTGGGGTGGGCAGTGGCCGAGAGGCCCAGAGGAGAAACAGTGAGTGGATGGAGGAAACAGTGCGGCGACTCAGGCAACTGATGCAGGGTTTGTGTAGTGGGCTAGTGGAAGGTGGGCTGGGACATGGCCTTGGAAGGCCTTGAATGCCAAGCCAACAATTTGGGCTTGATTTTGGAGGCAGCCAGAGGGGAGACAGCTCGTGTGGTGGTTCACAGACCAAGCTCAGACCGGGCCTGTGTTCAAGTGCAGCTTGCCATTTGTTAGCTCTGTGACCTTGGGTGAGTCATTAACCCTTTCTAAGCCTCACTTTGCTCATCTGCGTAAAAAGAAATAAAAAGAAAATGTCCGTTAGTTTCTACTGTAAGTAAAAATGAGCCCTGAAACAGGAGCTTATTTTCACTCAGATTACTTATCCAGCACAAGTGGGCAGGGAGACCCGCCATGTGTAGTCATTCAGGTACATACTCTACAGTTCCATCGGTCACTGCAGCAGGGAGGAGACAACTGGAGGGTTAAGTAGCAGCCCCTCTATGCTTTATCCTCTATGCGTCATGCCCATCAGCCAGAACTAGCTATGAGTGCCCCATCTCATTGCCAGAAGGCTGCAGAATGTGGGGACGTAGCTACCTATTTGCGTCTGCCACAGAGGATACCAACAAGGATATGGAGGCCGGAGATCAAATGTTTTATACACAGCAGACTTATTGTGGTGCCCACCATACGTAGGTGTTAACCTGAGGGATCCAGGGAGTATCGCCACCAGTAGAGCAGAACCATCAGGGCCTGCTCCCTGAGACTGATTGAGGGATTTGAAGGTTACCCTGAGCCCTTGGGTTTTATCCCTGGCTCTCTTTACTAGAAGCCCTGTCTGAAGCATCTGTACAAATGCCAAGGGTCCAGCCTGCCTCTAGTGACTGTGCCCCACCCAGCACACACATCAGCACACCCACTGCAGACATGGTGCCCAGCATTGCCAGGGACCATTCTGTTGTCCCCAGGGACTTTGGCCACTGTCTCTGACAGTAGAGGACTGACCTCCTCCTCACAGTGTCCCACTGTTCCAGGGCACGTGAGGTGCAGAAAGAGAACTACCCCCAAGGAGTGGCAGCCCCGAAGCCCAGACGACCCCCCCTAAGGTCCTCTGGGCCATCCTCCAGGCTTCCAGTAGAGCCGTACCCAAACCTCCCCAAATGTGGTCCTGGGCTTCTTCCTCGATAAGAAGGAGGGATAATTGCTTTCTGAATTGCCCTGTATCTTCCATCTTTTGTATCTTCCATCTCTTCTCCACTTTCCAAAACTCCAGAGCGATTCAGATCTGGACTGGTAAATGCTCCCAGGGCCCAGTCTTGGGTGCTGAGGGTCAGTGCCTAGGTTCCCAGGCTGGAGTGTTCAGGCACATTGCCAACAGGAACAGAAAAGACAGAGGCCACTGGCACTGGTACATTTAAGGGTGCTCAAAGAGAAATCAGACCATTTTTGTCAAAGACATTTTTTTTAATTGTCATTTCTTCCGGTTTGCTTTCTGAGGAGAGATACATCTCTTGGGATTTGTGTCTGGGTTGAAGGTGACCCTGGATTTGCCAGGTGTGGCAGGAAAATATATGTTCATTGAGGAAACGTGGAGGAAGAAAGGGAGCATGAGGAGAGGTGAAATCCCTTTGTCACAGATTCTGTAGAACCATGTGATTCTCTCTTGCACTCACCATGATTGGGATTTTGCAATTATTAGTGTGATGATCTCAATAATATCTGTCTCCCCATTGGACTGAAGGAGCCACAGGCAGAGGCAGATCTGTTTTTTGCTCACGAGTATAACCCAGTGCCTGGCGCTTGGGAGGCACTGCAGAAACATGTATTGGTGGAATTCAAGCATGGTTAAATGATACGGTGATCCAAACTGATCGTCAATAAGTGACCCTGTGCTGAAGCCCAATTCCAGCCAAATTTGTGTGGGAAAGTAACCTCAAAAGTCCACTGTGGGGCAGTAGAGGGTACTGATGGAAAACAGAAAGGGAAGCAGGAAGCAGTTTAACCTCTCAGCACTTTGTGGCAGTCAGTCTTCATAGGGATGCTAATCTAATTCATAAAGACTAGTTGATGCCTGCCATCCCCTCCAGATCTAAGATTCTACTCAGTTTTCGCTGAATCTCAGGCTCTGCCAGACCATTCAAGACAACAAAGGTGCTTGAAAGAGGCCCTTTCTGTCTCCCAAGGACTCCATCTTCATTGTCAAGTCTCTCAGAGTAATTTCTTCTTATTTGCCCAGCTATAGAAAACTCACAGAAGTCAGAGAAGGGAGGGATGGGGTAGGCTGAAACCAACAACCCATTTGTGCCACGTGACAGTTGAAATGCAAATAGATGGTTGTAATGCAAATCACACACACACACACACACACACACACACACACACACACACACACAATCTCAAGGCAAAGGCCCCAGGAGTCCGCCTCGATATAGGAGATGTCTGAGTTTCAAATTAAAGGCTGTGGCAGCTTCATTCCCCAGTGGCGGCTGCTGGGCAATCTCTTCTCTCTACCTCTGGGCTCTGGGAAGCCACAGCAAGGAAGCAGCACACCGGACTGCTTGGATTCCACTGTATGCTTACCTATTCCCTGACCACAGCACATTCTTTGTGCTTTTTCCACTTTGTGCAACTTGTCCTCTCTTGATTTTGCCTTTGGCCCTCCCCCAGTCCTACCTACCACTGAGCCAGCCCCAAGGCTGTCATGTTTTCCCATCTGCTTGGGGTGGGGTTATTGGGATGGTTGGAATTTTCTGTTCAGTTGTCCCCAAAACCACCCTCTACTAAGCTGCCAGTTGATTATCTGTGTTCTGCATTCTGCCTCTGAAGGGTTGGGGGAAGGAGGCAGGGAGTGTAGGAGACCATTTGTGCCTCTGGCTGCTTTAAAAATTCCAGCAAAGGGATTTTTTTAATATTATTTTAAAAGACAGTGTTTGCATTATACACGACCCTTTCCAGTTCACTCAAATTGCTGAAAATGGACAGTTCTTCGCACCCTCCTGCCAATCAGGAAAAATGACATTCGCGTACATTGTATCTTCTCAGGAGCTGGGAGCATTTGATCCACTTTATTCCTGTTCTAAAGTCTAACCCACCACTTCTCAGAATGTTTGCTGCTATCCTTAAGAACCTTTTTGTTGTTGTTCAGAGGAACAAGGTTGGAGGGGGGAATGGGGTACCAGCATCCCCTCTCCACCCCAAGAGGCCTCTGCTGCCAGGTTCTGGCTGCTTCTGGAAATTGAAATCATTTCAGAATGGCCTCCAGACCTCATTGATTTACCCCCTCACCCCTACCTTTCTGAGGGACTATGTTGAAATTTACACAAGTGAGGAGGATCACGCATTCATTCCCAAACATTATCGTGCACCTATGCTGTGCCCAGCACTGGGGAGATAGTGCTGAAGATGCAGTCCCTGACCTCCAAGAGCTTCTATGTCATTCCAGTGGGGAAGCTGGAGGAATGAGCACCAGCATCATTGTAGGTAGAAATGAATGTCAAGAAGTCAATAGAGAGGGTGAGTGATGGGCTGGGGTAGGGGGCTATTTTCGACTCAGTGGTCCGGAAGGCCTTCCAGGGAGGTGCCATTAGAGCAACAGTTACATAGTGTGGAGGAGGCAGTGACGCAGAGCTGCAGAGGGAGAAGATTTTTGCAGCGGACTCTCCCCTGCAAGGGCAGAGGTCCCCAGAAACAGCCTGGCATTTTCAGGGAGCAGAAAAGAGGCTCATGTGGCCGGTCAGGGGGAGCTTGAAGGAGCAGTAGGAGGTGAGACTACAGTCATCAGAAGGGGCCAGGCCTTGCCAGCCGAGAGAGTGTTTTTTCTGTTACTGTGAGCCTGGTGGGGAGCCGGGAAGTTGACATGCTCTGAGTCATCTTTCTTAAGGAGCCTTCTGGTTTCTGTGTTGAAAATGGACTATCCAGGGCCAAAGGTGGAAGCAGGGAAAGGTAGCAAAGTTTCCCAAAGAGAAAACTCTCCACCTCAGCAGACCACCTGTGCAGGTGCTTTTAGTGTCTAACTAAAGGTTCTCTTGCAGCTTACCCATTTTCCTTTTAAGATGTTTGCAAGAAGCCAAGAACCCCATTCCCTTTGTAATGAAACCCAAAAAGTCCAATAGAAACTGCCTTCAGAATTCTTCCCAGGAAGACACTGAGTGGCTACTTTCAGTCTTTGTGACAGAGGCTCTCCCAAGTTAAAACTGGCCCAGGATTTTGAACTCTGACCACAGCATTCTGCTGCCATACCTACCCTGACTGCCCAGAGAAGGTGCTAGAGAAAACAGAGCAGCCACCTCAGTTTTGTTCCTCACTCACAGAGTGATTCCAGGCAAGTTATGTCCCCACTCTGTGCCTCAGTGTCTACCTCTGGAAAACCATGGGTCAGACTGGTCAGTCTTAATTCAGGCTGTATACATCCTCACATTCTTTGGTCTAAGAAGACCTAGGGGTGCAGGTGGGGAGGCTGCTGCCTGAGCTTCCCTCTTCACTCTTACCCCTGATATTTGCCCATCCTCCCTTCCTTGAACTTGTTCCAGCTGCTCCCTGCCTTGGGCAGAGGGGCCTGACACCTCTGTGGGCCTGATCCCCACCAGCCTCTCTCAGCCCACTCATGTGCTCTTTATTTGGTACCACCTAGAGCATCCTTTCTCAGGCTAGGGAGAGAGAGGCAGCTGGAGTAGTGAAAAACAAGGGCTTTGAGGCCAGACTGACTGGGTTCAAATGCTGGCCCTGCCACTTTGGATCTGTGTGACCTTAGGGGACTTATGTACCCTCTCTGATTCAGTTTTCTTATCTACGAAATGAGGACAATAATAGTACCTACCTCACAAAGCTGTTATGAGGACTAAATATATTAAAATATAGTTAGAACAGTGCCAGGCCCAGAAAAAGCACTCTTTAAGTTTTAACTATTTTTGTTATCCCATCCCTGAGAAATATGTATCTTATTGTGTCCTCTTCAGAAAGGAGGAAGTCGAGGCTCAGAGAGGTTAAGGGGCTTCCCCAAGGTCACACGGTCAGTGTGTCTCAGAGCTTGGCCTTGAACTCTCAATCATGTGCTTCTTTTTTTTTTTTAATTTAATTTTATTATTAGTTTCAAGTACACAGTACATTGGTTAGACTTCTACATAGTTTATAAAATAATCCCCCTGATTGCTCTTTCTTTCCTCTGGCTCTACACCTAGCCATTACGTTAATGCTAACTGTAGTCCTATGCTTCTTGCACATACTGAGGGGCTCCCCATTTGTGGCCATGGCTCCCCATTCTCAAAGGTTTAGTCCATCAAGCAGGTGGGTCTCCCACCTCCAACATGGCTTGTGGGAGGGAGAAGGGGGAGGTAAAGCAAGGGGGTGCACCCTCACTGCAGAGGTGAACAGGGACTCATCTGTCAGGAGCTAATTCCTATTTCAGGCAGGAGATGACACGGTTCATTTGTTTGAGGGGCAAAGAAAAAAAAACAGAGAGAATTACCCACCTCCCCAAGGAGAAAACATCACCAAATAAATAAATGAAAGAAAGCAAATGATGGGGAGAAAAAGCCATATTCCAGAATACTGGGTTTATTTGTAGGGATGGAGGAAGGGGAGGGACAGTGAGGAGGGGAGGTTTTTCTTGTTCTCCTGCTAATTTTGGCACTGATTTTTATCCATCACCCTCATTTTCCATTCCACATGTGTTCCAGACCTGTCAGGGAGCCCAGCCCGCAACCTTGTATTTATTTAAATTTATTTTAGCATTTGTTCCTATTAGTCATTCTATCCAGCCTGCAGTTTCTTTGGCCCCTCTCTCCACACAGCCCTGCAGGGCTGTGGATGTCTGCCCATGGGCCCCTCCCAGGCCTCCTTTCAGTCCAGGGGTTCTTAAATCGGAGGTGGGGGTCCCTTGATTCCCCTCCCCAAGGCATCTATGACCCTGGATAAAGAAAACTCGGCGCCTTTTTTTTTCACTAGCCTCTAACCCGTGCACTTCCTTTAAACATGAAAATAGAAACAAACCACAGTGCATTAGTGCTACCTGTGACTGTGACCCCAAGAGAAATCTCAGATACTTTCACATCACATTACAGGTGTCCCGGGGATCTCAAAATGTCATTTACACTCATCACTACTTTGAAATTACAGCACATATTACTGCCAGATCTCATTGTTTAATGCATTAAAAAGCGCATAATTCTACTATAATATCCTTTTAAAATACTTTGATGACTGTGTTTCGAAATAATTAATTGATTTTGTGGTCTGTGTATTTTATGCAATGTTATTCTGAGAAGGGGGCCCATGGGTTTCCCTAGACTGTCAGAGGGATTCATGGCACAAAAAAAGTGAAAACCCTACTTGATTCTCTGTGATCACTAACTGCTCTCCTTCAGCCCAGCTCCTTCCTTGGGCTTATGCCCTAAGGCCGACATTTCACTGGTTCTTGGAGTTGACACCCTGAGCCACACATTCATGTGGGGTGGGGTGGGGTGGGGCAGAAGCAGGGAGGCAGTTTGCTTCATGTCACACATTCAGCTGAGGGTCCATTTTTTAGTTCTGGACCATCCTGGCCACTGTTCAACTGGGCCCATAAATCCATCACCAGCATTTACTTTTTGGTAGAGACACAGAAGTATACACCTGCCACCCCAGGAAGTGATTCCTGCTGTTATAAACTCTTCAACCTGCTGATGTGACCCAGAGCATAGACCTACTTTCCTATTTTTCCAAAGCAATGAGAACTAGAAACCAAACTCTAGATGAAGTGAAGAGAGGTGAGGGAGAGAGGGAAGGGCTCGCTGCCAGCATCCATAAGAAGCAGATGCAGATTCTTGCTGTCCCTGTGGATGTATGATTACCCAATTACCCAGACCCTTCTTTCCCCTCCATTAGGGAGGTAACTCGGATCTGGCTGGAAATCACCCACCTCCCACTGAATTCCCCAGGAGGTACAGGGAAGTGATTGGAAATCTTCCAACATTCTGTACCTCTCAGCCAGCTTGTGATTTCATCAGTGAAGTAAAGCTGAGAGGAGATAGGGGATGAGGGCTGGTCCAAGGAGCAACCAAGGTGAGGCACATGGGAAAGTGGAGGTCAGCATTGCCTTATTCCTATTCCCCATTCCCCCAGCCTGCATGCCCATCCTGGCTGCTCCTGTTTCTAAAGGCTCTTTAGTGGTTCTGTTGCATAGCAGAGGTTAAGCATCCGCCCAAAGCAAAGTCAGCGCAGCTGGTACCTGGAATCCCTGGTGCCTGGGTGAGCGCCTTTGCACCTTTGTGCCACTCCCACCTCCCCATCCCCCCCCCTCTGCTCCCTGGCAGTGGACAGGGGTCCCACTGCAAGACCTGTTGTCTCCCAGCTTCAGCTCACATTTCTAGGGTTCCTCCCCCAGGATTAGGCTCTCCAGGAAAATATGTTGACTTCAAAGCAAGCCTCTTTGGAAGGGAAGCCAGGGGAAGCAGGGCAGCCATCTGTGCTTTTTCCCATTAATTTCTCCCAGTTGCTCGCTGAAGCTCTTATTATGAGAATGATGATTATGAGGATTTTTTGTGCGTGGCTGCATCCCATGGTGTGATTCTACAGCCTGCTAAGCTCCAACCTCCTGAGGACAGAGGGTGTCCTCGGCAGTCCTCGGCAGGATTCAGACACCTCCTAATTTAGTCTCATCTGTAAATCTGATTAGCATGCTATTTACACCAGGCCCCAGTGCACCATTGGGGTGTGAAGTAGGCAGGGCCCAGCTGGCAGCTGTAGGGCCAGGGTCCATACCTCACCCTTTCCTGCCCCAGTGCCTGTGCTGGGCTCCTTGGCCACAGTACTAGATTTGGGGCATCATTCCTTTTCCCTCAGCTCCCTGGCTGTAGTCTCCTTCCCCTCACACACCACTCATGCTCACGAGCAGGACTGGCACCAATGGAAAGTAGGAGGAATCATTTATTCTGAGAGTCGTGCTCCCTAAACTGCTGGTCTCCTGAAGACCCCCACTGGGAGCAGAAGCAGAACTAACAAACTTCAGCCACTATATTCTCCTCTCCTTCTTGGCTATTTCACGCCCACTATGGTGCCCTTCGCCATGGGTACTGGTGAGTCAGTCTCACTCCCACACTTCCCTGTCTGCCTCATCTGCACCTCCCACTGAGCCCCTGACAGCAATAGATGGTGTATCTTCTTGTCTCCTGTCTCAAAGGTAGGGCTAAACACAGCTCCACTGGCAGTTGTGCCTGATTGTCCACTCCATCACCGTGACCATGGGCTGTGAAACATCCTAATCAACAAGTAACAAGGACTGAGCATCCTGCTGGCAGCTGTGGTAAGGTGGGTCACCCAAAAGGGCACGGCTTACTCCCAGAGCCAGCACCCTGCTCCTGGGCTCTGCTGACTCTGTCCCCTGGAAGGGAATGTTGGTGCAGGGATGTGTTGGGAGGGGCAGGAGGCATTTCATGGCAGGGTAAGTTTTCATGGCTGTGTTGTCACTCTATCCATGAAGGCATAGGGCAGACCTTCTTCCTCTCCAGGCCTCAGTTTCTCCATTTGTTACTGTCTTTATTTGAAAAGGAATTGAGAGTGAGAAGTTTTCAAAGTCAAGGTTGTCACACATTTACATCCCGGATTAGATGGGACAGAGCATGTTTTCCTCTCTCGTCCCAACATGTGCCCTGAGTTGAGTGTCAACAGGCAATAGCTTTGCTTTTCTTGCATGAGCAAAACTAGGCTCAGAGAGCAACTTCTAATAAAGTCACAGAGCAGAGCAAAAGACACACATGGCTAGGGAAGCGTGCAGGTAGTGGGTGCCCACAGCTGGGGGCAGGAAAAAGTAAGAGGTACCCAAGAGGGACTCACATTGAGCAGAAGGTAGGAACTGATTCATTAGTTCATTCGTTTAATAAATACTAGTTGAGCACTACTGTTATGCAGGATGCGATTCTAGGTACTATCATAAGTGAACACAACAGCCAAAGTCCAGCCCCTTAGGCAAGCTTATGTTCAAGTGGGTGAAAGACTAAAAGAAACAAACAAGCAAATATGTATTATGTTAAGTGGTTGATGAGAGCCATGGAGGAAAATAAAGCAGGGCAAGGGTTTGAGGAATTTCCGGGAAGGTGGAGGGGGTACCAGAGCCTCTCTGGTAAGATGACATTGGAGGAGGGACCCCAGTGAAATGAAGGGTAAGCCATGTAGATATTTAGAGGAAGAGCCTTCCAGGCAGAGGGGACAAGCACAGTGACTCGGAGGCAAGAGTGTGCCTGCGCATGGAGGAGGAGCAAGGAGGTGCCTGGGCTAGGACGGCAGGTCAGACGGGCTGGGTGTAGGCCTTAGCTTTCACAGGAGTGAAGCAGGAAGCTACCTGAGGGTGGTGAGCAGGGAGCAAGTGGTTTGATCTGATTGACTTTTCAAAAAGACGCTCCGTGGAAACCACCAAAATGCCCATCAGCTGATGAGTGCATGAACAAAATGTGGCATCTCCGTACAGTGGAGTACCATGTACCCATTATAGTAATGAAGTTCCGATACATGCTACCACACTGATGGACCTAGAAAACATTCTGCTCAGCGTAAGAAGCCAGTTGCAAAAGGCCACACAGTGTATGATTCCATCTGTATGAAATGTCCAGAAAAGGCAAATCCACACAGACAGAAAGCAGATTAAGTGGTTGCAGGGGCTCGGGAGGCAGATGAGATGTGACTGCTCATGGTACAGGGTTTCCTTTCGGGGTGATAAAAATGTTTTGGGGCTAGCTCGGTGGTAATTGTACAATATCATGAATATACTAAAATCCACTGAATTCTGTGCTTTAAGGTGGTTAAAATAGTGAATTTTATCTCCAAAACAATTTTTTTAAAAGGACACTCTGGCTGCTCAGGGTGAATAAGCAATACAAGGAAAGACCATCACTAGGAGGTGAGAACAGTAATCAGAGGTGCTGCGGAAGAGCAAGAGCGAGAAGTGGTCAGCTCCCTGGACCTGTTCTGAAGGGAAAGTCAACAGGATTTGCAGATGTGTTGGGGTTGGGGCTTGAGAATGACTGCATAGGCGTTTGATGCAAACTGTGAGAAAAATGGAGTTCTTCCTGAGTGGTGAAGCAGCAGACTTCACCAATGGTGAGAGTAAGGTGGAATCTGTAGATCAGCTTTCAGCATATTTGTGTGACATGCTTGTTAGATATCCCAGTGGAAGTGCCAAAAAGGCAGAGGAAAGGCTGGTAAGCGTCCAACAGGCCATTCTGGGGAGGGGGAGGGTTCCTCCGTTGAAGTATTTGGCGCTTTCTGCAGTGTAAATGCTGCTACCAGGGCTTATCTCCAGCTATCAATGTGACCTCAGCTGGCTCTCCTAGATCCTAGAAATCTAACAGGAGCCTCTATGAGCCAAGGAGGCTCTGGCCACCACTGTGTGGCTCCTGGCTGGAGATGGAAATGTAAAGCATCGCCAACATCTGGATTGTATTTAAAGCTACAGGTCTAGCTGGGTTCACCTGGGACCAGGGTGTGGGTAGAACACAGAGCAGGGCTAAGGGCCAGAGCAGCCCCAGGGCTCCCAGTGTTCTAGTTAGGGAAGATGAGGATGGACAAGCAGCCGCACCTGAAGGAAGAGAGGACCAAAAGGGAGCACTAGAGGATAGGGGAATGACTGAGGCAGTTGGGGGAGGGGGTGCCTAGCAGGTAAAGAGGCAGGACTCAGGACGAGGAGGAGGAGGAGGAGGAGGAGGAGGAGGAGGAGGAGGAGGAGGAGGAGGAGGAGGAGGGGAGGAGGCGGCCACGGCAGTGGCTGGCGGTCTGCCCTAACTTCCAGCGCTAGTCAAGGGTTTGCCTGTGGATCTGTGTTTACTTTTCTGTTTTCAGCATAATGACTCTTAATTGCCCTCATTAGGGAATGTCCAAATCCGACAACATTTACAGAGCAGGCCTACCAGGGATTTTTTCTTTCTTTTATTACTCCACTTGACCTCTTCCCTTGCCTGCCTTAAAGCCCTCTGCTGGCACACGGATGGCTCAGCCTTGAGAAGGAAGCAGTCCATCCCTCAGCTCTGCACTCCCTGTAGATGTGCTAACTCATCCCACAGGGATGGGGCTATGCTTAGGTAAGCAGACCACTAAGGTGAAGTGAGAATCGGGATCTGAAAGGCAGTATCCAGGTGAAAGCAGCTAGTCTCAAAGACGGCATTCTGCGAGATTCCGTTATTCTTGAAAAGACAAAACTATAGTGATAGAGAACTAGTCAGTGGTGACCAGGGTTTGGGGTAGCAGAAGGGTGAGTGTAAAGCAGAGGTCCCCAACCCCCGGCTGTGGACCAGTACTGGTCCATGGCCTGTTAGGAACTGGGCCACAGCAGAAGGTGAGCAGCAGGCATGCAAGGGAAGCTTCATCTGTATTTGCAGCCACTACCCAGCGCCAGCTAGCATCACCGCCTCAGCTCCACCTCAGATCCTCCATCAGGCGCATTCGATTCTCATAGGAGCATTCGTCCCTAGTGCCAAAAGGTTGGGGACCGCCGCTGTAAAGGGATAGCACTAGAAGTTCTTGGGGTGGTGGGACTGTTCTGTATCCTAGTTGGGTGGCAGTAACATGACTCTATCCATGTGTTAAAATTCATAGAACCGTACACCCTAGAATGCCTATTTCACTGATAATTATAGAAATGATCAATTATTGAAGACCTCTCCACTAATCCACCCTCTCCCTCAAAAAAGATGCAGTAAAAAGGTACCAGCATAAATAGCCCCACTGATAGACTTTTAGACTCAGCAACATTCTTCTCTCACTGTCATTTAATTCAGCAAGCGTGTAACGTACACCCTCCTACAAAGCCAGAAAGACAGGCTGGAGGGCCTCGAGCACCATGATAAGTTTGAACCTAATTCAGTCGGCAGTTGGGAGCCATTGATAGCTCTTGAGCATGAGTGATCCTCAGCTGTGCTTTAGATTGATTCATCTGGACAGTAGGAGAATGGGGACAGTGACCAAGGGTGATGGCAGACAGTATGAATGGGCAGAGACTGGATTTGGGGTGTATCCGAATGGCAGGGGTTGAAATGAGGCTAGACTTAGAAATCCCAGTGATGGGCATGCCAGGAGCTCCAAAGGACAGGTTAGAAGGAAAAGAAGATGGGAACGACCATCATCTGACACCACCCTGCTGGGCAGTGGCCAGGCCTTCCTGCTCTTATCTTTACCTAAACTCAGTTCCCCGTCTGAGTGCTCACCACCCACCCTTGCATACTCTCCCTGTTATTTTATTTTTCTCTGTTAGTTTCTGTTTGAATCTAATCATCTCTCTTGCCCGCTTTCCCATCCTTCCTCCTGTCTCTATCTTCTGATTCCCCACCACATACATTTGCAGATAAATGCACATATAGCCCATTCATGCATGCATTTATTCCTTTGTCCATTCATAGTTATTGTGTAGCCAACACATATGTGCCTTGGAAGGTGTCAAGTGTGTCAAGTAGGAGGACCTCTTTGCAGGCCTGGGCAGCTGAGCCTGGGTTTGACTCTGGGACATCCGGAGGCAGCTGAGTAACTTGTGAGGTTATCACCAGGCGTGGTCACCCATCTGCCTAGAGCCCAGCATCCTGTCCCAGCCCAGGACCTATTTCTTAAGCATTGTGGGATCTTTGTTCACAGGATAGGGGACCCAAGGCCAGGCAGCTCCACCTGGCAGAGGGCTAGGAAGGGAAGGGAGATAAAACCATCCGTTCCTTTTTGGCTCTCAGGATGCCAGGATTCCCAGGTTCACAGCCTCTTTATAATCATGACCTCTGTCCTCCAGGCCTCCTAAAGGCAGTGGGATCCCTCATTTTGAAAGGCAGCCCAGAGAGGGCAGACAGTTTACCTGAGGTCAAAAAGCATGTCAGCTCTGGGGGTCATTCCTCCTCTCCCATCCCCTCTAGCCCTCACAGCCCCCTCCCTGTGACCCAGAGGCACAGGGAAGATAGTCTTGCTATTGGAAAGGCAGAGGAATACAAAGTGGTATGATTAGCAGCAGGCAATGTTCCCTTCCTGATTTTCATAAGGCAGTTAGATTTCTTTGCCTGGCCACACGTTTCTCTCTCTGTGGGAACAGGGAAATAGTTTTAGCATGGTAAGCAGACAGAGTCAGGCAGCTGCTGAGTGCAAGGTCCAGCTCCCAGCTCTGCACTGGCCCCTTCCTGCTCCTCTGTTTGAGGACCCTAGAGGTCCTGGCCAGAAAGCAGAGGACTGAATGCCCCCTTGGCCAGCCATCCAGGCTCCTCTTCATTCTGCAGTGGCCTTGCGCCTCAGGTCTTGTGATCCTCCCCAGAGGGAGGGACAGGACAAGTCTAGCCTTGGGGCAGACTGGGATGCAAACCCTTTTTCCTGCATTTTGGACTATCCTTCCTATACCTCTGAGAACACTACACCCCACTTCAGCCCCTGCCCCAACCCCAGCCAAAACTCCAGTGCAAAATATGCTAGTAGAGTGAGGGAGGGGGTTGAAACCAGGTATGGGGATGAGGTACAGCTGGCAGATTCTGATCAGAATGACAGACTTTAAAGTTAGGAAGGTGGCCACCTGTGTTGGGAGGTGTGCCCAGGTTGTATGGTGGGGATACAAGGAAAGAATTATTAAGCTTTCCACTTGGGGTGGTGCCTTTCAAAGGGGACTCATGCAGGAGGGAGGGAAGGAAGAGGGAGCCATGGCTTCACTTCCTTGGGATCTCCCGGGATGGCAGAGGAACATGTCCTGGAATTAAGAGCTCAGGCCTTATAAATCCTATGTGGCCTCCTCTGTCCTTTGTATGAATTACCAGTCCGGTGGCCTGTCACAGCATCCTCTGTATGTGTGGGCCTTGAAAGGTCCCTGTGACCCCTGGGCCTTCCACATAAAGCTTGCTCTTTAGCCATGCCCACAGGCACTATGAAGGGGAGCCTAGCCCTCCTGGCCAGTCCCCCTAAAGCTACCTCATTTTCATAAGTACTCACCCAGCTGATTGCTCTGCTCCATAAATGTCTGGGGCAGCCCAAAAATTGAATCCTTCCAGAAATGGCTGTTTGCTTGGGGCAGAGAAATGAGGTCAGAGGGGCCAGTTCCAACTCTGGGGTGGGTACAGTTAGCTTTGCTGTATCTGGTGGACACAGGTGACACTTCTGATGCCCCCAAGATGGGACCCACCCAGGCAGTGGCTACTAGAGCTGAACAAGAGCCACTGGTCAGCTGTGTGCCCGTTCTCACTGGTAAGGACAAACTCCTGTCCAAACTGGGACAGCTGGTGCCCCATCATCCTGATTCTGGCCTGAGAGGTGACCCACTCCCAGGGTAGAGAAACTGAGCCTCTGAGCCAAACAAGCTTGGAATGTGAAGGAGAAAGAGACAGCAGGGCTGAGCTACCACCGCGTGACATGGGCTTTGCTGGGTTCCTGGACTTGGGATTCTACCCAGGAAAAAGGGAGGTGGGAGGCCAGGAGATAGACAGGTGGTCAGGTGTAGCTGGGCTTTGGAGGTGTTAGGTTCCCATAGTGACTAGGGCAGTGGGCTTCAAATTAGAAAAAACAATTCGAAAGCACCTGTCCCTCATTTACATTAATGCAAGTACCTAACCGCACATTATAGTTCATTTCCTGGAAGAGCTGGAGCTGGCTGCGGGGCCAATGGATGGACGAGATCCCTCCTGTGGGAGGGAGGGGAGGTGTGCAAGTGCAGGTGAGGAGCACCTGCTCACCTCTCACCCTCTCTATAAACACATCTTCTGTACTCACGTTCGTGCAATGAAATTGACAGCTCCCTAGTAGTTTTTCCCCCAAAGTGCCAGGTGCCAATCGGATTGAATTAGATTTCACAAGGGTTTTTGCAGTACATGGAATTCACCAGCAAATTACTCTTAAAGAGGGAAAATCAATCATTTGGAGCAGAGATAAGCTGAAGGCAAGGCAGCCTGGGATTGATCCCGTCTGTGCAGGCGTGTGTGGAATCCAGCAGATAACCTGGGAGAGAGGAGGGGGAGCCTGGCAGAGAGGCCGGAGGAGGGGGAGAGAAGGCAGGAAAGGGGAGACAGAAGAAGGGGGACAAAGGAGGAGTGAGGGGGGAAAAGAGATGGAGGTAGATGGTAAAGGAGAGAAGGAACAAAGGGGAAATGGAAACGAGAAAGGTGGGGGGGGGAAGGAGGGAAGAAAGAGCAAGGAGAAGGATAGAAGAAAAGATAGGAAAGAGAGGAGAGGAAATAAGGAACAAAATAAAGCGGTGAGAAGAATAAGAAAGCAGGGACAGAGAGAGGAGTGAACTGGGTTCCAGCCCTCAGGCCCATGCTGCTCAGGGGTCCAAACCACAGAGGGACTTGGGAAGGGGGTGTGGGTGGGCTGAGAGCCTGACCTGAGGGCAGCTCCCTTCCCCCTGAGGCAGGCCTGAGAGGCGGCCCACTCCCAGGGTGGAGGAACTGAGGCTCTGGTACCCAGACAAGCCTGGAAGGCAGAAGAGAAAGAGCCTGGCAGGGCATTACCAGCTGTGTGTCATGGGCTTTGCTGGGTCCCTGGAATTGGGACTCCGTGCCTAAGAACAGGAGGAGGTGGAAGGAACAGGAGGAGACCGAAGGTTGTCCCTCACCCAGGAATTGCCAGGGAGGTGCCAGCATCAGTTCTCCTGGGCTCTGAAACTTGGGAGGTTCCTGGAGGTCAAAGCAGGTTTCAGGGGCTGACCGCACGGCAGGGCCCCTTCCCATCATCCCCAGATTCCAACTTCACAGTGGGCAGCCTGGTCAGTGGGCCTGAGACAGCTGCGCCGGAAAGGCAAGTCAGAGAAACGTGGTCCCCTCACCCCCATATGTGGGGTGAAGGAGTGAGGAGAGTCCGGCCTCCTGCCAGTGTTCACTTTGCCATGTCTGTCTGGGGTTAAGTACAGGATGGACAAAGGAGTGATAAAGGATCTTCAGTGGTCTTTGATTTTCTGCCACCAATAGCACGGATTAGACCAACAGAGCGCAGTGGAAGAGGGAGAAGCACCTAGGGCCCCTGCCCAGGATGTGGGTCCCCTCAACCCTGCACCATCCAAAATGCTGTCCAATTCTACTTGCCCCTCTCATTCCGGGCCAAGGGCTAGAAATCACCCCTTCCCCGGGGGTACCTCCTCCCCTTCTCCCTCCCTTCTGGAACATCAATAATAACTCTCCTTTATTGAGCACCACTCCATCCCAGGCACTTTACCAAGATTTTGCAGCTCCCCCATAATAGCTCTAGCAATCCTTCATCCTATTTTGCAGATGAGGGAATTGAGGATCAAGGAGGTAAAATCATTTGTGCCAAATCACACAGTCTAAAAGCAGAGTGCCCGAATCTGGAGTCAGGTTTAACTCCAAAGGTTATGCTTTCAGCCACCACCAAAGCTTAGGGCTTCACATGCTGGCTGGCATCACTGGTCACAGGGCTCTTCCCTGGCAGGCTTGAGAGTGGCACTGACCCTAGGGACCTAACTCTGGACTCCGGGTCCCCAGCCCTGTCCCCCCAGCCTTGGTTAAAGGTGTCCCACCAGCCCACAGAGCTCCCTGGGTACCTCGCAGGGTCCCTGGTCCATCTCTGTCTTGATTTATAACTGCAGCCCCAGCACTCCCAGTGTAAAGACTGTCTTGGGCCCTTGCCGCCCTTCCCTAGTCCACCCTGCATTTGCATGACACTGGTCTTTCCTCTTGTTAAAAGGAATCAAGGTCCCCTCCAGGGCACAATGTAGTTTACGGGGTGAGTTGAGGACTCCCTAGCATTTAGGGTACAAAAGAAAAAAGCACACAAGGCTCCTGGGAGCCTCCTGTCTTAGGTAAGAAAACATAACTCAGGTGTCACCTACCAAAATATGGTGGGGCAAGAGGAACACTGCTTCTTAATCCCGTGAGTATGTCTTATTTTCCCCACTTTACAGATGAGGAAACTGGGTTCCAAGAGTAGAGTGAGTTGCCCAGGCTCACACAGCTAGGAAATAACAATGCCTGTTCCCCAACCCTGAGCCCTACCCTCCCACTGCATCACACCACTAAGTCACCAACCCAGCTACTACCCAGAATGACATTGGGGAGAGAAGAGCATCTCTACCAGGCAAACTGGTGCCACCGTCAGCATGGAGGTACCTTGAGGTGGGGAGACCAGGAAAGAGCTAGAGGGACGAAGGAGGTCTCTGCAGTCCTTGGGTCCAAGGAAGGGGTCTGGGGCATGGGCCAGGCCTTTCTCCCTTTGGGTGACCAGGTCATCTGCAGAGGGAAGTGCTGGTGTCCAGAGCTGGTGGGTGATGACAGAAGCCATACTCAGAAGTCAGGCCAGGCTCAGAGAATCCAGGACACCCCCATGCAAGCCCACTGCGGGGGCCAACCTGAATGTGCACCTCTAAGGGGAGGGAAATGCCCTGTGTGAATCCCACCCTGGGTCCTCTCAGGGTTGGTGTAAGCGTTCAAAGAACAGACGCACAGAATCAACTCTCAATAAATAGTTGAAAAACAACACTGGGTCAACTCACGGAGCCACAGAGATGGTCACTGCAGAGAGACGAGGAGTGTCCTTTCTAGGCAATGCGTGCTCTGACTGCTCTCAAGGCCACCCCTCCACTTCTAGCAGCAGGGGACAAGGTTTGGGGGAGTTGATGGGCTGCAGCCCCTTCTGGCAGCAGCTGATAACGCTGGGGCTGTCGTGCCGCCCTCCGCAGGGGGCTGCAAGACTTCAGTCACCAGGAACAAAGCATGGCTTGCTGCATGGGGTGGAAACCAGAGGGATCGAGGAGTGTCCTTTCCTCCCCTAAAAAATAAAGCCGGCCCGTTGCAGCCCCACAGGCAGCCTTGGCTCCCCAGCCCGGTGAGGGGAGAGCAGAGCTACAGCTAGTCTCCAGGACCTGCGGCAGCCGGCTATCAGCCTTCTCATCGCCTCTCCCAGCTGGAACAGAATTTAATCCACCAGGCTCCTCTCCATACACCCTGGGACTTCTTTTGATGTTCCTCTTTATCTCCTTCCCAACAAAATTGCCCCTCGACAGTTTCCGAGAGGGCCTCCTCCCTCTCCCGGCCTCCCTCCCTCCTCACCCCACCAAGCAGCCCCCTGTGGGGCGGGGCAGTGAGCAAGGACACAAGGAGGCTCGGCCAGGAATGGAGAGGAGAGGGGTGGCACCCTCCACCAGCCCTGGCTTCCCTAACCTCAGGCTCGTTCCCTGACCTTGGGAGAGGGCTTTCCTTGTGGGCCTCGCTCCCGCCCTTTGGAGAGTCAGGGAGGAGTCCATCAGTGCTCTGGCCCCGGGCCTGCATTTGGAGCAGCGTTGTGCAGTGGGAGGGGCACTCCAGAGGCCGGGAGAGCAGGGTGATCAAGAGCTTAGACTGCAGGAGTCAGAACAGAAGACAGCTCCTTCAGTGGCAGCTGTGCGCCTGAAACTCTCTGGCCTCAGTTTCCTTCTTTAAAGGGGGTGGCCTGTTGCTAATGTGACACTGGGCTGTTGCTAAGATTGTGGTTAAGGTATGTGAACACATAGTTGGAGCTCGATAATGGAAGCAATTTTTATATGACGATCCTGCCCAGGGCCACAGTTAATAGGGCTTCATTACCAACTTAGAGAACTGCGTGAACATCACCCCCACACATGGCAAGGCTGGCAGTCACAAGCCAGTCCCCGCAGGAATTGGCCCTCTGGGCAGGTTCTGAAAGGGGCATTTGAGGGGGCTAGACAAAAGGTGGCCCTGGGGTCTCAGGACAGTCATGTGAAGGGGTCCTGACAACTTCAGTGTGAGCCCTGAGTGAACTCCAGCTGCTGGCAGAAGATCAAGGAAAAGGGAGCAGACCTCATCCGTTGAGACCCAGAGACCGGGCCTGAAGGGGCCAGAAAGCCACAGGGGGCGGGAAACCTAGTGCTTCTTCCTGGCCAAGTACATAAGCTGAATCTACACTGAGCTCAGCACCACCTTCCCAGTCACCGCCTCTGTCGCTCACTCTTTACCTGTACAGCATGGTCACAGCTCCAGCCCCCAGCCCCAGCCCAGCGAGGTTTTAACTCAGCCTTCTCTCTCTAGCTGCTCATCCACTGTATCTCCCTGATTGATTTTTTTCACTGTCCTCAGACTTGCTTTTTCCCTTGCCTTGCGCCCTCCTGGTGATTCTCAAACAGCAGGGTGCGTGAGAACACCTGGAGGGCTTGTAAAACAGTGCTGGACCCCACCCCTAGAGTTTTTGATCCAGTATATCTGGGCGGGGCCCCAAAATTTGCATTTCAAATGAGTTCCTAGGTGATGCGGATGCCACTGGTCCCTGTACCACACTATTCTAGTAGTTCTCATCCTTGGATGCACATTGGAAAGAATAACATGAAGAGCCTTAGGAAATTCTTAAGTCTGGTCTCTTTGCCCCTCCCCCCACCCACAAGTCTGATTTCCCTGGTCTGGGATGCAGCCTAGGCATGGGGAGATTTTAAAACGCCGCAGGTGATTCTGATATGTGGCTGGGTGGAAAGCTGCCATTCTGCCTCTCCCCTGCTGGCCTCTCTGTACCGCTTTGGGTCTGATGTTTTCCCATCCTTGGCTGTGCAAAATGGTGCACTAGGTAAAGTAAAAAAAAAAAAAAAAAAATGCAGCTGCCTGGGCCTTCCCCCCAGAGCCTCTGACACAGTGGCCCTGGGCATCTGTGTTTCACGTTAGAGTCCCACTGGCAATTCCGATGTACAGCGAGACGAGGAGGGCTGTCCTGGCGTGACTCACACATGGCGGCCAGGTTTCCCTTCCCTTTGTGACCCCAGCGTTCCTGTGCTCCAGAGAGTGGCGTAGCTCTCCATTGCTCATGGAAAAAATGCCGAAGCCCTCAAGATGGTGCTCCTGGTGGGACTCAGAGACCCGCAGAGCCTCCCACTGTCCCTGCAATCTAGCCAGCTTCCTACATGGACCATGCAAATCAGCTCCATTGTCTGCTTCACCATTAATTATTCATTCCTGGCTCCATGCCTTTGCTTAGGGCAGTGGTTCTCAGAAGGTGGTCTCACGCCAGCCACACACAGGCATCACCTGGACCTTGTTAGAAATGCAAATTCATAGGCCTCAACCCAGGCTTACTGAATCAGATACTGCTGGGGCAGGGCAGCAATCTAGTTAACACAGCCTCCAGGTGATTCTTATTGAGCTAAGGACTGAAAACATACTTAAAGCCACTTCTTCCACCTGGCATCCTTTCTCTGCGAGTCCATTTTCCTTTCCTTTCTTCCTAAACTCAGTGCAGAACTGCCTTCTCTGGGCAGCCTCCCCTGCTTGGGCTCCCGCTAGCGTTCTCTTAAATTCGGCCCTAATGTGCTAAGCGTTATCATCCCAGTTTTCTTTGGTAGCTCATTGTGCACTGGAGCTGCAGTTGGGGGATGGCACATCAGACCCTGACTCCACCTCCTTTGGCCTAGAAGGCACCCCAGCCTGGCAGCTTGTCCTTGCTCTGCTACCAGCCACCTGTGCAGCCTCGGGTGGCTCATTCAACCTCTCTGAATTCCATTTCCTCTGGAAGGACTTCCAAACTCCAACATTCTCTTGTCTCCACACTATATCCATGGGAAGAGGAGACACAGAGTAATGGGTGAGGAAAGCTGCTGAAGCCCTATTACTTCCTGAGTACCTACTGTGTGCCTGCTCCCATGCAGGTTTACACTCCTGAGGCTTACATAGTCTGTGGCCTCAGGGGGCTCCCTTAAAGACATAGCTTTACTTGAAAAAGCTGACCTAGAGCAATGTGCTGCATAGTGTGCTTCTGTTTGTGTCAAAGAGGGAAGGCTTGGAGAGTAATTCTCACGTATGTGTGGTTTCCTGGGGAGAGAGACCCAAGGAGGGGTACGGTAGTTGCCTCTGGGGAAGGCTGTTGAGCAGCTGGGGCAACGGGGAAGGAAGACGGTCATGTGCGTTTATACCTTTGAATTATGTGAATATTTTCTATGTCTGTGTTATCAGGTCTTTAACATTTTCTACGTAAGGACTATTAAAACATGATGTTCGGGATCATTTCCTGCAGGGGTTTTGTCTAGGCTCCTGAGAGCAGGACACAGGAACATGGCCCTTCCTCTCGCAGGTTCCCACCCCCTTCTCACCCCTTTGGGTGAGGATTGAGTGAGCTCAGGGAGACAGGAGCCCTGGGCCCACCTCCCACTTTGTGCTCTTGTACCTCTTCCTCTGTGTCCCTCCGCATCCTCTGGGTGTGGGGCTGCACAGACCTCCCAGCCCCTGGCGTGCACACACACACCCTCCTCCTCCATCCCAGAGGCTGTGGCCCATCAGAGACAAAGGGGCTTTGTTCGGGGCAGGGTGTACTCCTGGGGTCCGTCTTGGCCCTCTTCCTTACGCTGACCTTGGATCTCACCATCTCTTCTCTTTGATTCCTTCCTCTCCTCCATACCTCTCCGGCTCCTTCTCTGTCTCCACATCCTTTGACTGACCGACTCCCACTGATAGAACTTGGTAAGTGAGCCTGGGAAGGGCTGGGGCAGCATGGCGGCACCGCAGGGAGGGGGCTTCGTAGGGGGTGTTGCTCCATCTGCCTGGGCACAGCTCAGCTTGCCCCTACCCGCTCAGGCCTCCAGGTCCTGTGGCGGAGGGGCCCACGTCCAGGGGAAGGAGAGGTGTTAGTGTCACCTGCTCAGAGCTGTCACACTCCGCCAGCTTTGGCTATTAGTGCCCCTTCGGGCATTTAATTGATCCTCTCCATCTGACGGATGGATTCCACGCCAGGGAGAACTGAAAACTGCACAGCCCGACAGGCCCAGAGGAGCGTTGCCTGCACAGTCCGTGGGAGCCGCTCCGGGCTGGGGGCTCTGGAGGCCCTGCTGCTGGGGCTCTGGAGGCCCAGGGTTGGCAGGAGAGGCTAAGGAAGCTCCCCTCCCATCTCCCCATTCAAACCCACTGAACCAGTGACAGGGTGTGACCTAATTCCAGGCCCTGAGAAAAGGCTCAATATAGGAAGTGCCCTTGTTATGATTTGTAGTTGTCAATGGAAAAAAAAAAAAAACCCTCAAGAGACTGAGAGGTAAATGTTAACATGCATTCATTCCACAAATATATTTGAACACCTGTAGGATAGCTCCAGGGGGGTAAGAATCGAGGGACCTTCCTTTGCTGAGGGTGTCATTCCTGGCTGAACTCCTTGGCATTTCCAGGCTTCCGGGTTGCTCCGCTGTCCCCCTCACCAGGAACAGGTGCTAGAAGTGAGCCCCTCAATATCCCTGGGCAACCAAGAAGAGAAGCATGCTTCCCTTGCCAGCCCCCAGTTCCACAGAAATGTACATAGATGGGCTGTGTTGGGGACTGGGCCCAGGGTGGGCAATGGAGGACGAACAGGAGCCACCGAGAGCCCAGGTCATAACCTAACTGGGTATCTGCAATAAGGCTCAGGAGAGGCTCTTGACTGGTTGATTATAAACCACAGGTTACCCGTCTAGGGTGGGGTGTTATTTGGGAGTAATCCCCCTTTTGTGCAGGAAATTGAAGAGGTTGAATAACTTTCTGAGTAGGCCAGACTCCTGCTGTGTCTCCCATATTCATATCCTAATCTGGGGACTCAGCCAGCATGGAGACATCATATACTTTGTGTGAGGTCGAGCCAGGCAGCACCTGAGGGCTCTGCAAGCCCTGACCCGGTTAAGATGATCAGAAACTCCCGACCTAGAGTGAGCAATTCCCCACCCCCATCACCTGAAACTATGGACCTAAGCTGCTGGTTCCTTAGCAGAACCTGTGAAGGGTGTGGTAGCTCTGGCTGTCTGGGGTCCAGTGTCCCCCAGGCCGCCATGGGCTGGCCACAGTGTGGGGCCACACAGATTTACTTTGCCACTCAGCCAATGGGATTATTCCCATTCCGAGACAGCATTCTTCCTGATTCAGAGGGAGGATGGGGGGAAGCAGTGTCCTTCTCTGTCCCTTGTGCCCTCTCCTACCCAGGCTTACCACAGGCATTTACTTCTCTCCCCGCTACTCCCTTATGATCTCTTTCTTCTATCTCCCTGCTGGGTCTTATAGCTGGTAGATCCCTCCCCACTTGGGGTCACTGGGACAGAGTAAAGGAGCAAGTGGTGAACCAAACCACCTGCAAGGACGTTGTGGCATCCAATGGGATGATGAAGGCAAAAAGAGCTGCAGAGTTTTAGGGGGCCTAGACATGGGCAGGGGAGGGCTCAGGAGGCTGGGGCCACTGGGGGTTAGAGGTCAGACAGCCCTGCTCCAGCCCCTGCACCTCACCTACCTACCATGCCAAAGCAGCTGTGTCCCGCCAGCTGCTTGGCCTCCTGCACCCCTGCTGACTGATTTCTCCTCCATTCTTGACCCAGGGCCTGAACAGCATGTTTGAGGTATACCTGGTGGGAAACAACTCCCACCACTTCATCATCTCCCCCACCTCTGTACAAGGGAAGGCAGACATTCGCATCCGGGTGGCCATCCCTCTGGACTATGAGACCGTGGACCGCTACGACTTTGACGTAAGGCCTCATTCACTGTCTCCTGGGCTGGGTGGTAGGATCTCAGGGGGGTCACGTGATCTCATTAAACCCTGCTTCCACTTCTCCCCCCCAACACCCTTCCCTGTAGATCTGACTCAGAGAAGCCCACTGAGCCACAGTCGGGGCTGAGGCGAGCCTCCCATTACAAGGACAAGAAAAAGTCCAGGAATTGAGTGGAGTTCTACCAGGCACTGTCACAGCCTCAGAAACCCATCGGGAACTCTACTCTCCAGCCCCTGCCAGCCCAACCCCTATCAGCCCCATCCTCCTAGCAGAACCAGTGGCCACCCTAGCTCTATGAGCAGTGATACAGGGATTCACAGTAGCACACACCTGGGATGGGCAGTGACCCAAACAGGTGCTCTGGGTAGGGACCAGCAAAGGCCCGTCCTAGGCAGATTTATGGGGATGAGGGTTCAGGTAGCATGTAAGAGCTCACCCAGGCCCTGCTCTACACACACAGCTCTTTGCCAACGAGAGTGTGCCTGACCATGTGGGCTATGCCAAGGTGAAGATTACCCTCATCAACGAGAATGACAACCGGCCCATCTTCAGCCAGCCACTGTACAACATCAGCTTGTATGAGAACGTCACTGTGGGAACCTCTGTGCTGACAGTCCTGGTGAGTCCTCCCTCTCTTGCAGGGCCACCAAGCTCTGGGGCCAACCATGGGGAGGCAACCAGAGGGATTTTGCCCATGGAGTCTAGGCAGTCACGGAAGGGGGTGCCTCTAACCCTCCAGAGACAGTAGTGTTGGTGTATGAACGCATCTGGACTCTTCTCACTGGGGCTGTCTTGGCCAGGGCAGCAATGTGGAAAAGGGGCCAGCCTGAGAGAGGATGAGATTGGGCCAAGGACACTTTGGTTTTCTGCCTTGTCCATGAGAGGGACTGTGCCTGGGTGGGCCAGGAGCCCTGGAAGCATTCTCTAGTGGGGACGGGTATCAGCCATCTCTGGGGAGGGTGGCTCTCCCCATCTGCACACAGGCACCAGGATAGAGTGGGCTACTTGAAGGCACTTGGCTTCTCCAGCTGCCCTTGGCTTGGACTTTGACAAGGGGCCCCTTCCAGTGTCCTTTTGTGTCAGCCAGTGTTCTTAGTTGCAAGAGATAGAAACTTGTCAGTGTTTCAAGCAAAGAAGGACTGGCTCACATAACTCAAAGTGTAAGCACCTGCATCCAGGCGCTCAGCTGAGCAGGAATCCACTTCAGGACTGGGCTCTGCATTTTTACATTGGCAGAGAGGGACACCAGCACCCCTAGGCTTACCTCTTACCAATATATCAACCCTAGTGGGGAAAGAATTATTTTTCAGTAGTTCCAGCAAAAGCTCCAGAGCTGATTCTTAGTAATCCAGCTCTTGGGCCATTCTGGAGCCAGTCATCATGATTCTGATATACCAGAGATGGGTCATACTCCCCATAGTGGAGCCGGGGGTTGAGGTCAGCCCCATCCACATTGGGGAGGAGACTCTTTCAAAGGAAGTTCTGTTATAAGAAGAAAGAGGACTGGTTGCTGAACAGATCAAAGTGGTAAAGGTGTATTACACAAGCTCAGGGCCTTGCCCATAGTAGGTGCTCAATAAACATTATGGCATTTAACTTACCACTGCCCCTCCCTGTCTACTCTGATGGCTCCAAGGTCCTAGCTTCTGTTTCTTGCTCCATCCTCATGCCGAGTGAGACATTGCCTGCTGATCCCAGACCCCTCACTCTGAAGTGTGTTTACTTTACAGACAGATGGTATGAAACTGTATGGAGCCCCCAGGCCCTTCCCATCTGACAGTTATTAATATTTCAAACAGATGTTTAGCTAGGCAGGGCGTCGCACGTAAACAATAAGTCTGCCATGGCTGTTTTCTTCCCCCTGCTTCTCTAGCTCTTGACTTGGCTTTCACAAGGTTCTCTGTGCAGTCACCTGGCGCTTGAGACCCCATGGACCCTCCTGTAGCCATAGGGGCTGGGACTCCTGAGCCATAGCCAAAGAAAGAAAAGTGTCTTCAGCTCCCCAGCACCTTTGGAATGTCAGGTGAAGAGCATAAGGAGGAGGAAGCCCCCACCCACAGGCTTGGGACCATGTGGCAAAGAGTTCCAGGTGTCAGGTCCAGGTTTGGCGAGGTGTCTGGGTAATTCTTCCTGGTGTTCTTGCTGGGAACGGAGCGTTTCACTCTGCAGTCCCGAGTTTTTTGTGGGCCTGGAGATGGGTTGTAAGAGGCCTGTGGGCAGGAGTAAGGTGTGTAGGAAGGATACCTCTTGGCTGGTGGCCAGCTGCTGGTGCCAAGAACGATGCGTCAGGCCAATTCCATCTGGGGTTGGTACTGGAGACTAAGTCCTCAAACTGTTTCCTCAAGCACTGGAGCAGTTCTGGCCTGTGTGGACCCCTGTCTGGCGCCCATGACCCCTTCGGTAGTCGCTCCAGGCATCTTGAGGTGTTTTAGCAGATGAGGTCAGCCTCCTCTGTGGTCACCTGAGGGTCTCTGCCGGGCCAGTTTCATCTGGCCAGCCTCCCAGTTCCTGCATCTGTCCAAGCCTTGCCCACTTTTTTCAACCCCCAGCCTAGCGGTAGTGGAATTGTGTAGACACAGGGGTGCCATTTCACCCAATGTTAAGCTCAGCGGCAGGGTTAATGCGCCTAAAGTTATTTCAGGACCTAAAGCGAAACTGCATAGGTCCTGGTTTCCTGTGCTTGCTGTGTTGCTCTGGCCATGTCACCTCTAAGAGCTCTTAGTTCCTATCTGGAAAACGGGCATGAGACCACCCCGCACCAAGGCTGCTGTCAAATATGTGAGCAATGGATGTGACCCCTACTCATCATCTTCCAGTCTCCCCAGGTGCTTAGAGTCCTAGCAGGTAGTAAGTTTCACGGCCACACCACGCAAGCCCACCCTGGCATTCTCTACTCAGACCCAGGTCAGCTCATTTTTCCACCTTCGTTGCTGCAGGAGGAGCTGAAGTTATAGCTGCTTGCTCAGGGACTGGTGAAATTCCTTCTTCTGACCTTTTCTGGGATGTTATTAAAATGTTTCATGGGCACTTGTGTCAGAAAAAAAATTATGAAGAAAAAGAAAATGTTTTAATTTTCACTGAAGGCTGGGGCAGAGCCTGCTGCAAGGGGCCTCCCTAACCCCCACCCTGGCATGGCCCTGTTTCTGTGGCTCGTCGTCTGTTCTGGGAGAAGGCAGCAGTTTCATAGGAGGGCAGGGAAGGCAGAACAGGAGGGGGCTGGCACCTCCAGCCTGGGAGTCCCAGCTGGGGTGGAAGGGCTGGACCTTCTCGCCTCTCTGCTCCGTGGATCTCCCCCAGCCCAGGTGTTGAGGCCCTTATAGCCCACAGTCATAACAAAATGAGTGTCCAGTGGCGGAGGAGAAAGAGTGGGGGTCTAGAGTTCAAAGCCGACCTTAAGCACCGACTGAGATGACTGGGGCAGAAGCCGTTTCCTTTCCAAGACCTCATCTGTAAAATGAACAAGATGGATTAAAGTGGCCTGTGGTTCTTTCTGGGCATGAGGCATTCATGCCCAGAGGCAGGAGTATAGCTGAGATGACGTCCAAGGACTGCACTGCTGTTATCAGTCATTTCAACAGCTGTTATTGAGGACGAGCTATAAACCACACACTTGACACATGTTATTTCTAACCTAAGTAGATGTAGTTATTCTTATTGTACAGGTGAGGAAACTGAGGTGTGTCGGAAGGTTAAATAATTTGCTCAGGGCCCCAGGGGTAGTGAGCAATTGAACTGGAATTCACAAAGATTGCTTGATCCCAAGCCACAGACTTAACCACTAAGCTGCCCGTCTAGAAGGCTCTGCACTGGACTATCGAGCCTATCTTTTCAGCCATGTTCAGAGCTGAGGGTAAAGAGAGGAGCTGGAAAGTGCTTTCTGCAGGACTCAGGTGGACAGACCACAGGGTTGCTCCAGGCATTGTGTCCCTGGGTTACACTCTGGACCCTCAAGAACCTCCGGGACTATCGGATCAATTTCTAGCTCTCTGGGTCCCAAGCCCTCAGGTCAGAGGTAGGTGAACAAATTTGATAGGAAGACCAGGGCAGGGAGACCTGAGCACTTTAACCAGGGAGTCAGGAATCCCAAGGCAGCCCAGAGCTGTCTTCATTAGGAAAGGCTTCCTGGAAGGAGGGAGGATGCAGGACGAATGTCGGTGGGAGATGGTCCTCTGAGGGGTGACCACATGGGATGGATGTGCAGGTTTTATGCACCCATGTATGTGTGGGGGCATGTGAGGTATGTTTGTGGGAGCTGTGTGTATGCACACACATGCACAAGCATTGCCTTGTGTCTCTGCATGTACCTGTGATGCAGCTATGTGCATCTGGGTATGTATATGTAGTACACACCTGTGTGCATGCAGATTCTTGTATAGTGCTGGTGGCTCCCCATCCTCTAGATTGTCTGGTTCCCCTCTCATACCCAGGCTGCTCTGATTTTCGCCTTCCCATCCTGCCTTCTGACCTGACAACGGGAGTTAGGTGGGAAGACCACTGGGTATCTTCCTGGGATTCTGCTAAGCTTGGGGCAGCCCCACAGCCCCACCAATTGGTACCTGGGGCCTAGCAGGGTTTGTGTGTGATGTTGGACAGTAGAAAAGCAATAGAACCATTCATTTATTCAAAATTTTTTGAATACCTACTTTTTGTCAGGCACTTGGCCCTGAGGACACAATGGTGATATGAGTCTTGCCCTCGTGAAGTTCATGGTCTCCTGAGAGAGCCTGATGTTGATACTAAAAAGATGAACCTCTACACAAAGTATTACTAGCTATGATGGAGAGATCAGGGAGTTAGGAACACCTATAACAGGGCACCTGAATTTGACCGTGGTCAGGGAAGGCTTCCCTGAGGAAGTGGCAATTGATTAGGCATTAACAGGTGAGCAAGGGGAGGAAAGCACATTGGAGAAAGAGGGACTAGCATGAGCAAAGGCCCTGTGGCTAGAAGCCAGTGAGGGGGATGTGCTGTGCAGAAAGGTAGATTCCTGCTCTTGTGAGGCAGATGGGGCTCAACTGTCTCTCCTCCTGAATTCTACCTACTTCAAACATAACCAGTGGACTACTTATTCAGATAGTGAAGACCTGTATCAAACCGTCCACGTTCTCTTACCTATTTCATCCTGGCAGACACTTGGGAAACAGCTGACAGGTTGTACCTGGGATGTACAAGGAGCCAACCTGGCCTCCTGCAGTATAGGGCTCATGTCCCCAGATTTATTCTGTGTTTCTGAGGCATCCAGTGAGGGATACTGAAGAGGAACAGCAGCTGAGAGGGAGGTTACTCCTAGGGCAGTTCTTACTACTTTCCAAGGCCTTCTTTCCCTGCCCTAGGGAGGTGTGGCATAGCAAGAATGGGCAGATGATGGACTTTCAGACCAGACAGGGTTCTTCTCCAGGTAGAAGAATCAAAGCAAGGAGAGGTCCATAACCCTGAATGGGCAGGTGAGCGGCCCAGGGCCACGAGCTCATGATTTGCTCAGACCTGTCATCAGGTACCTGTCATCAGCTCCAGGCAGAGTGACCCCATGGGGGCTGAAAGGCTTGGCTCCTCTCTCCCCTCTCTGCCCCTCTTCACAGACTTTCCTTGAGAGGCTAGTATGTCATGGGTAGGGTCCATCCTCTGGGGGTGGGGGTTTCTTCCCATGAAGTACCTTCCCAGCCCGCATAGCTAGATTTTTGGAAGACCCCATTGTGGTGATGTGGATGGAAATAGTTAAGGGCTGACAGACTGAAGGAGTGGTTTTTATTATTGGCCTTAAAGGACCCCAATCGAGCTGCCCTCCAGCCTGTGTGCAAGCCCAGCTCTGCCAAGGTGGACCCTCGACAGGATGCTGAGCCTGTTTCCTCTGTGACGTGGGGTGGGGTGGAGGTGTGTGGAATATTCCCAGGATCCTATCTGGGAGAGTTGTTGTGAGAACCGAGTGCAACAGTTTGTGAAGGCACTCAGCGCAGAGCCTGACCAGGCACGCACCCCGAAAAGGTCAGCAAGTCAAGCTGAGCCTCCTGGCGGAGACTTCGTGGAGTGGGGTTACCATGCTTGGAGTCTTGGCCCTGCCCCAAGCAGCCATGTAGCCTGGGCAAGTCAATAAGCCTCTGGGACCCCAGTGTCCTCATTATAAAGTGAGGCGATTGGGCCGGTTGCTGCTTCAGGGCCTCTGGCTCTGCAAAGTCTCTAATTCCAACTCATTGTGCCTAAGAGGAAAAGGAAGTCACTCTTGTTTAGTTTCACTCTTTGTGACACACATGCTTCCTGCCCCTCGAGGGTCCCTCACCCACTGGCCTCCAGAGCTCCCCGATCTGCTGTGCTCATCCCTCTCCCAGCCCCATTTGGACATTTGCTGGAATTTCCCAAGGCATTCACCTCCCAGCCCCTAGAGCTGATGGGCTTTGCCCCTTGGTCTGCACCCCCTACAGCATCAACAGAGACAGCCCTGCTGCTGCTTGTCCCCGACCTTCCTCCTCCACTCAGTGAATACCATTGACACCAAAAGGAAAAGGTGTGTTGTGATGTCATTGCCCCGGCTGACCTTGGTGAAGACCAGCCTCAATCCTAGTAGATGTAAAATACAAAGTCTCTTCCCCAGCTTAGTGATCCATGGGGCTCCTTCACCCTGCAGGCTCAGAGAACACCCCCCACTACCACCACCACTATGTTGCTGAATGCAAGGAATCTAACATGGGCCTCACCCAGGTGCTAGGAACCTGATGGCCCAGCCAGGTGGTCAGGGAAGACCAGTCCCCTGCCTCAGTCTCAGGTGGTGCTCCCTAGTAACCTCTGGCTCCTTGCAGAAAGGCATGCTGCTCTGCAACATGAGGGAACACCTCCCAGCTGCATCACCACCTGCTGGAGGGAACCTTGGCTGGGAGCAAGATTTTGAAACCAGGGAGACATGGATTCAAATCTTGCTCTGTGAGCCTGGGCCAATGCTTGGCTGTGTCTGACCCTCAGTCTCCAGAGTTTGCTATGGGCATGATGATATCATCTACACCATGATTAAGAGAGATGGGGCATTTAGAGCACTTGGCACATTAGAACACATTGGGTAAATGACAGCTGTGATTGCTAGTGCTGTCGTTTATATTATCTACCACAGACTCCATTCTTATTTGAGGGTCGGTGGCTCTAAAATTTAGGTGTGTGAGTTCCTGGATTGTCTGCCTTTGGGTTCAACTTCACTGACTGGACACCAGGTCCTCTCAAGTTGACATACTGGTTGAGTTCTTGTCTGTGCCCAACCCCAGGGATCTAACATTTAGGCCCCAACCTCAGGGAGCAGAAGACAAAGTTTGCATAAGGACACAGGAGAGGACCAAGATTCTTGGAGGCAGACAATAGATGTAACAGGAGGGTTGGCTTCGTGGTTGTGCAGCCTGGCCATTTGCTTAGAGACCTGGACTTAGAAGGTCTCACACTTGGTTTGATGCTTTGCTGTTGCCATCTTGAAACTCTTAATTTTTGTACAAGGGGCCCCACATTTCGTTTTGCACTAGGCCCTGCAAATTACATAGCTTGTTCTGACTCCAGGGGTCATAATTCTCTGCCCCAAGGAACTCAGTGGTTCTCCACTGTTTCCTCCGTTCCCACATTCAGTCAACACTCATTAACGCTTCTTTGTGCCATGCTCTGAACAAGGGCCACGAACTTGTTTTCATTTCAATTGCGCATAAAAAAACCACCCCAAACTAGGCTGCACAAAGCAACAGCCATTTTCTTATGCTCTTGGATTTGGAGGCTCAGGAATATAGAAAGGGCTCAGCGGAGGGCCCTTTCCTGCTCCTCAAAATTTAGAAGTGACTCAAATAGCTGGAGGCTTCTCCCTCCCATGTCTGGGGCCTAGGCTGGTCCAGCTAAAGAACTGACTCAGCTGGCTGTCGCCTGAGCACCTACATCTGGCCTCTCCACATGGCATAGGCATCTCAAGCATGAGGGGAGGCACCTCAGAGGAAGCCTCTGGGGACCCAGCATCCCAAGAGAACCAGTCAGAAGCTGTGTGGCCTTTTCCGACCCGGCCTAAAGGTCACATGATATCATTTCTGGTGAATTCTATTGGTTATAGTGAGTCAGTAGGCAAGTTCAAATTCAAGGAGAGGAGTTAGAGACGCTTCCCAGCTCTCAGTGGGAAGAATATATATATATAAAAAATTACATAACTGTAGATGTTTTGAAGCATTCAGAGCTCATTCCAATTCAGTATCCTTTACTGAGCTGTCATGTGAGCATGGAGCCTGGAGACAGCAAGTTCCCTCTTTTCCTTCTGGATATTGTACACAAATGAGCGGAAGAAAGGGAACCCTTCAGATCGCATTTTCAGCCTGGTAGAGCTCTCCATGAACAGTGGTAGGGAGGGAGGGAGAAGAGTAATCCCTGCTGCCTCCAGGCACCCCCTGGCCAGGAAAGTTCCAGTGCCTGGGTTGGCATTCGAAGCCCCTATGCCCGGCCCTGAGCTGCTTTCCAGCCCTCTGTCCTACTGTACCCGTTTTCCAGCCCAACCGATTCCCCAGATCGCCTGCACGCCCTCCTGTATTTGCTCACACTGCTCTCCACCTCTCTCCCCTTTTCTCCTGAGACTGTGAAAATCCTACGGACCTTATGGGCCAGTCCCTTTGGCAGCCTCCCCATTCAAGCCCTCCCCCCAGTGACGGGCATGTGCCCACATCACCCAGGGTCCTCACCCTCCTCCCTGCAGACCCTCCACCTTGCTTCCCTGGGTTGCTCTCACCAGTCTGATTAGGGACTTTGTGGCTGATGTTCTTCCCTCCCCCACTCCAGTGGAAACTTTCCAAAGGCAGGTTCACTATCTCAGCTTCCCCAGAACAGAGTAAATTTGACCCCTGGGCTCTAGAGCATCCACGAGAGGGTAAACTGATGCTTTCTGAAGGCTCTTTCTAGGTCAGGCAAGGTCTGAGGATGCAGTTGCCAGCCCAGGAACAAAGGTAGGGTGTTGGGATTGTATAATGGCCACCAAATTCCAAGATCTCCTGGGTCTCCTGGTCCTAATCAGGACATGTGGTTGCAAGATCAAGGCTGAAGTACACCCAGCTCCTCAGCGTGGACCCTGGAGACAGATGAGTGGGAGCCGACCCTGCTTCCTTAGCTGCTCCTGGGCAAGCCAGGGGCCCTCTGTGAGCCGCTGTGTCTCTCCTGCAGAGGGCTTTCCCACTGTCCCTCCCAGAGCAGGACTCTGCACCCTCTGGCCCCCAGATGCAATTTCCATACTCCTTCACTCAGTGATTATTTATCAAGGGTGCAGAATGATGGTGGTGAACAAGACAGAGCCCTGCACATTTCAGGGACAGGAGACAATGAACAAAGAAATACAGAACACGTCGGATGGGGACACGTGCCATGGGGAAAAATATAGCTGAGCAGGGTGGGGAGTGCCCCCGGTGGCATTGTTACTATGTTCTCTCAAGTGGTCAAGGAAGGCAGGCCTCTCACAAAAGATGACGTTAGAGCCTTGAGTGAAGCTTAGGGGTCGCGGGGACGGGGATCCAGGAAAGGGCTGCCCCAGGCTGAGGGATCTGCAGGTGAAAGGCTTCCAGACAAGAGCCTGGCGGTACAGGTGGATATGTAGAGAGGACAGAGAGGTGAGTGACTAGGACAAAGAGCCATCATAGGTGACTGTGCCAAAGAGAGACTTGATCACTAACTGCTATGTGGAGAATGGGAGTGGGGGAGACAGGAGGGAAGCTGGGAGACCAGGTGAGAGATGCCTGCTCCAAACACACAGGTGGCAGTGGAAGGAGAAAAGTGGAATATTCTAGAGTCTTTATGACATACCTTCCTCTCCTGGCTTATGCTCAGGCCTGGGCACCGGCTTCACCATTCGCCCAGCAAGGTCCCTCCATCTCATCTCCACTCGACTGCCTGGGGGGCCCTGTACCTCTTTGTAAGCACTAAAGTGCGGCAAACAGCCCTGGGTTGGAGTCCTGCCTTAGCTTCTTACCACAGGTTGGCCTTGGGCGGGTTACTGGCTGTCCCTGAGTTTCAGCCCTCCTCTATAAAATGGGAAGAATAACTCCTTATCTCAGCGGTGTTGTGGACTCATATATGGAAAGTCACAGTCCCCCATCTGCACCCAGCAAATGCTGATGGTGGTACCAGTGCCTGCTGCGTGCTGTTCTAGAACAGTGGACTCTCCCTCTTCTGATAGCATTAGTTCGACTCTGTTCTATCAGTGTATAAAGCTGATGACAGAAATTGCCAACACAAGTTATTAGCAAGCCTGGGAGACGATAACACGACCCAATGTGTAGGCCCCATCCAGAGACTTCAGCAAAAGCCAGCAGAGACAGGTCAGTGCAAGGAAGAGAGGAAGCTGGACTTCCTGACAGGCCTGGGTCTTCCCTCTCTGGCCCCCCACCTCTGTTCTCTCAACCCACCCCCTCCCAACACCTCTCACCCTGGGTATCTTAATTGATCTCATTGTTCTCCAGTCCCTTGAGACCTGAGACTCCAGCTGTGCTTAAACAGAACAAAATCTCTTCCAATTTTCCCACCGTTTAAAAGAAAATTGAATTCTTTATCTGCAGCCTGGGCAGGGTTGGGGGTGGGGGGTGGGGAGTCACCAGGCAGAGAAGACAGAGACAAGTAAATGGTACATAGGTCACCACAGCCTTGCTCCCAAGCTGGCCTGGAAGGCCTTTGTAGACACACCCTCCCCCATTTTGGGGGTGTCTAGCCTGTATTTCTGGACCCCTTTAATCTGCTCTTGGGCTCCTCCCTAATCAAGGAGCCAGTACAGTGCCAGCCAGGAGCTGGGAGGAAGCAGAGCTGGCTGACGGTGATTGACGGTCCGAGTTCCTCTGTCTGTCAGGCCTCAGTGCTCTTCGCTGTGTTTATCTCTTTAATCTAAATATCAATCCGTAAAGCTGAAATGGGATGGAGTAAGAGGTAGGACAGGTGCTAAGGAGAGAAGCACACAGCTGGCTGCTGCCTGCCTGAAGCCACGCTGGGCTTCTGGACAGGGCCAGGCAGGGACTGTGGTTGGGAAGCCATAGGGGCTTCTTTTAGTGGGCTCAGGCCTGGGTCTGAATGGAGAGTTGGGGCTTCCCCCGCTCTGCCCCCAAGTATATTTTCCCGGATTTTAAGGTCTGACCATTTCCAGTTATTTAGTCGCTCAACTAATTGATTGTTGGCAAATTGATCTGAAGCTCCATTGCCTGTCAAACCTTCTAGGCCTCCCTCACTGGTGCCTCCAGAATCCCCCATCCTTGGTAGGAGCATCTCTGTCTGCTGCTGAGCTTTGCCCAAGAAGATACTTGTTCATCACCACAACCCTGATGAGCAGGTGTTGTGAACTTAGTAAATACCAAGCATTTCACAGTATGCTTCTCATCTCTTCTGTGCCATTGTGCAGAAGAAAAAAACAGTGGTCCAGAGAAAGTAACCTGCCCAGCATCAGCCAACTAGTAAGTGGCCAAGCCAGGATTCAAACCTGGGTCTGTCACCATCAGGTACTCACTCCCACGCTGGGCTCCAGCTTATTGTTGGAATCAGCCACTCCAGAGTCTGAGGAGATGGGCTGAGTGCTGGCCTGGAGGGCTCCAAGAGCAGCTCAGTCACTGGGTGACCTTGAGCAGGTCCCTGGTTCCTGTGGCCTCGGTGTCCTCATCCATAAAATAAAAGATATTCTACTGGACACTCTCTAAGACCTCCTGTGGCAACATGTGACTCCCTGCCCCGTCAATCCTTTCTCGCACAGAGATCCTGTAATCCTCTGCACCTGTCAGAATCACCCTTCAGTAGGTTAGCTGCTCATTGTTCCTGCTCAGGTAGTTGCTCAGAGGACACCAGAGTGAAGAAAATGGACCCCCTGGGCAAGGGGACAATGGGTAGCTATAAGAGTAGCGAGGGCAAAAATGAATTCATAAATGCTACAAACCAAATGCCTGTGTCACGTGCTGGAATGACTGAGCCCTGGCATGGGGTGAAGGGAGGGATGGGCCTATACCAGCCATCAGGGCCTAGGTCTGAGAGTTCGTCCTGGAAGCAGTTAGGAGAAAGGCTGAGCACAGAAAGAGGGTCTGGGCAGGGGTCTGGGCAGGGGATCGGCACAGAGGTTTAGGGAGAAATTATGCCGAGCCTGTGGGTTGGGGTGGCTTAATCTTGCTACACAATCCCTGTAGGAGAGGATGACAGCTGTGGTTCTGCCAGCTTAATTTTGGAGTGGCTCAAAGTCCCATATGCCTATTGGTGTGTTTAGTGTTTTTTTTAAAAAAATTTTTAACCATGATCCATAACAAAAACTACATTTAACATCATGACCAAGGATGCACACACACATTCATATCTAGGATGATACTTCCTTGCTACATGCAATAACCCACTCTAGTATTTTCCTTTATTCTACTAGATTTCATTTTTTGTGAGAACTTTTAAGGTCTCTCCTAGCAATTTTCAAATGCACAATACACTATTATTGACTATAATCATCATACTGTACAGTACATCCTCATGACATTTAATTTATAACTGGAAGTTCAAATCTTTTGGCTACCTTCACTCATTCGAACTCACCCCACTCCCCACCACCACCACCACCTCTGGCAGCCACAAATCCTTTCTCTGTATCTATGAGCTCAGTCTTGTTTATAGATTGCACATATAAGTGAGATCATATGGTACGTGTCTTCCTCTGACTTATTTTACTTAGCATAAAGTCCTGGAGTTTCATGTATATTGTTGCAAATGGCAAGATTTCCTTCTTTATGGCTGAATAATATTCCATTGTGTATATATACCACATCTTCTTTATTCATTTATCCATTGATGGGCACTTAGGTGGTTTCCATATGTTGGCTATTGTGAATAATGCTTCAGTGAACATGGAGGTGCAGGTATCTTTTCAAGTTAGTGTTTGCATTTTCTTCAGTTAAATCCAATGGTAGAATCGCGGATCATATGGTAGTTCTGTTTTTAATATTTTGAGGAACCTCCATGCAGTTTTCCATAGTGGCTACACCAATTTACATTTCTACCAGGAAGCACAAGGGTTCCCTTTTCTCCACATCCTCACTAACATTTGTTATTTCTTGTTTTTTTGATGATAGTCATTCTAAAGTGTAAGGTGATATCCCATTGTGGTTTTGATTTACATTTCTCCAGTGATTTGTGATGTTGAGCACCTTTTCATGTACCTGATAGCCATCTGTGTGTCCTCTTTGGTAAAATGTCTATTCAGATCCTATACCCATTTTTTAATTGGATTGGGGATTTTGTTTGTTTGTTTGCTATTGAGATATGAGAGTTCTTTATCTATTTTAGATATTAACCCCTTATCAGAATCTGATTTGCAAATATCTCATTTGGGAGGTTGCCCTTTCATTTTGTTAATGGTTTCCTTTCTGTACAGAAGCCTTTTGGTTTGATGTAGTCCCACTTGTTTATTTTGCTTTTGCTTTTGCTTTTGGAGTCAAATCCAAAAATCATTGCGTAGAACCAATGTCAAGGGCTTACCACCTATGTGTTCTTCAAGGAGTTTCATGGTTCCAAGTCTTGCATCAAAGTTTTTATCAATTTTGAGTTGATTTTTGTGTACAGTGCAGGATAGTGGTTCAGTTTTCCCAACATCATTAATCGAAGGGACTGTCCTTTCTCCGTTGATATATTCTTGGCACCTTTGTCACAAATTACTTGAGCATATATGTGTGGGTTTATTTTCAGGCTCTCTATTCTGTTCCATTGATCTATGTGTCAGTTTTTATGTCTACATCATACTGTTTCGATTGCTATAGGTTTGTAACATAGTTTGAAATCAGGGCGTGTGATGCTTCCATCTTGTTCTTCTTTCCAAGATTGCTTTGGTTATTCGGGGTCTTTGTGATTCCATACAAATTTTAGGATTGTTTGTTCTATTTCTGTGAAAAATGTCATTAGAATTTTCATAGGGATTACATTGAATCTGTGGATTGCTTTGGGGACATTTTAAAAATATTAATTTTCCATCCATGAGCATGGACTATCTTTCCATTTATTTGTGTCTTCCTCAATTTTTCATCAACGTCTATTTTTTACTCTACTACTCTTTATTTTATTCTATTCGATTTATTTTAATGCTAGTCATGACCCACTATATTGATTTCATGACCACCTATGCATGGTTATCTGTTTGAACATCTCTAGAAGGAGTTTCTTCTGCTTTACTATGTAACAATGATGATGATGATATCAATTCATGTTTCTCAAGTGCTTATGACAAGAGACAAAGTAGTAAAATCCCCAGATTCTAGACTTAAACTACCCAGGTTTATCCTGACTTAGCCATTACTGAGCTCTATGACTTTGAATAGGTTACTTGTATTAGCAGTAATCCAATACAGCTACCAGTAACAGAACCTCCAAAATAGTCACTTAAACAAGATTGAAGTGTATTTCTCTTCCAGTAAAAGTAGTTTAGAGGGGAACAGCTTTGGGTAGCTCTTTCGAACTCTTTTATACCATTCCTAGAGTGTAGCCCTCATCTTCGTGGTCTAATATGGTTGCTAGACCTCCAGCCTTCACATTCGTATTCCAACCTGCAGAATAGAGGAAGTAAAGAAGGCACTCTCTCCCTTTTAAGGAGACTTCCTAGAAATGCCGTGCAAACTTCTGCTTTTATCTCCTTGGCCAGAACTTAGTCATGTGGCTGTGCTTATCTGCAAAGGAAGCTGGAAAGTGTAGTATATTAGCCAGATAGTGCTGTGCCACCTAAAAACCATGGTTTCTATTAATCTGAGAAAGGGAGCATGGATGTTTAGTCTCTGCCAAATAACCTCTCTGTGCTTTCGGTTTCCTCTTCTGGAAAATGATGGTGGTGATAGTTCTTTATGGGTTTGTTGGGGGCTGGTTTAGTGAGACAGTACATGTAGAGAACTTAGCACAGTACACGTCACAGAGTAAGTGCTAAACAAGTGATAGGTACCGATATTAAGCGCCTGGCACCAAGCTAAGCATCTTAGGAGTGTTATCTCATTGAATCCCCAGAGCAACATGGTAAGCTAGAAATTAGCCTCCTCATTTTATAGGATGAGAGCACTGAGATTCAGAGAAGTTAGGTGTTTGCCAGAGGTCACACTCATGGAAGGGACAGAGCTGAGGCATGAACCCTTGTCTCTAAGAAACCAAAGTCCTTTCCCTAAGCATGAGGCAACATAGCCTCATAGAGACTGAAACCCTCCCTGAGCATCTGAAGAAAACTGGGACCAAGAGGTATGAGGAGATGCAAACTGAACCCAAGGCCAGAGCTCCCTCTGCCTGCCCAGCCACCTGCAGAGATTATACCCTACCCAAGGAGAAACAAGACCAAGACAAAAGACCCCTTTATGCATCATTGTAACAAGACCTGCAAACTTGGGGTCAGGAGATCAAGGTCTTCGATTTGCTGAATGACCATGGCCAAGTCTCCTGTCTGCAAGCCTCTTTTTATACCTTCAGCAAAAAGGAAAGAATGCTGTTGAACCCTCTCCCCACTCTGGGAACATTTTTAGAACAGTGCAGCCAGAGTTTTTGAACTCCTCGACATGCAAGTTTTTATATATGAGATATGTTGCTCACCTCTCAGTGAGTTTCTCAGTCTTGTTAGAACTTTCTAACTACTAGAAGTGGGGTGGGTAGAGGAGTGAGGGAACCCAAGTGTATGTGGACAGGGCTGCTTTGCAGGCATGAGTATTCCCAGCACACCCTCCCTACCCTGCACTCACAACATCTGGTATCTCACCAAGCCCAGGGCTGGACTGGCCCAGGTGAATGAGGACTTGGCGCTGCAGCCCTCTGCTCGGCTCAGAGATCATGAGTGATTTATAGTCTCTGCATCAGACTTTGACCTTAATTTCTTCTGTCCGTGAGGGGCTGTAAAATTCATTAGGGACCCGCAGACGGAGTGATGGAGATGTCAGGTGGGCAATCATGTGGGTATTTAATCTCTCAGATGTGTGGCTTGCCATTTAGGGAGACAACAAGAGAATGTGGAATCAATATGGTTCATTAGTGAGTAGCACATGCCAGGCCAGTCTGTGCCTGCCAGTGGCAGCAGGCATGGGGGCATGCCACCCACACTCCAAGTCACCTCCTTGCGGGGATGTGCCCTGGCACATGAGTGGGACTAGCCCCCACCCAGGTGCCTCTCCCACCTTCCCACTAGACCCGGAGCTGCCTGTCACATGCCACGCGTGTAGAGGAGAAGCGGTGGGCGGCAGACTCAGGGTGGGGTACAGTGGTGAGATCCGGTAACGGGGGAGGGAGGCGGTCCCAGCCATGGTTTGGCTGCACCCCCAGGGGGTTGATTGGACTGTCTTTTCCTCTTTCTTCCATCTCCTCTGAACGTAAGGTCACACTTAACTGAGCCTCACCCACAGAGTCTGTCCCCACACCACTCTGGCTCCCTCCCCTTCCCATCCTCTACCACATAATGCCAACTTGATAACGGGCCCCAGAGTGGCCCTTGTCCCTTCTGACCGTGAATGTCTCATTCACCCACAGACAACTAGCCACCTCCCTTCCACCTGCATCGCACAAAAATGGCTTTCTGCATCCCAGTTTTCGTCGTTCGATGGTCAGATGTGATATTTTGTAAGTCGTTCAGTTGAGTCATCCTCAAACCCAAGAGCATGAGAGAACGGACAGTGTTGTGGAAGAGTTAGGAGTGGGATTGATTTTTGTTTTCTCTTTGCTTTATGTATGTGAATGTCAGGCAGATGAGGGTTCAAATCTCAGCTCAGCCCGTGAGTGACTGTGGGACCCTGAGTCCGGTACCTGCTGTCCCTGCACCACTTGCAGCTATGAGGGCAGGGAGCACACTGTCTGGCTCAGCCCTGTGTGCCCAGTGTCCAGCCTGAGGCCTGTGTCCGTGGTCTGGCTTTGGTGAACCCAAAGCAGATGCCAAGACAAGGACTCAGGGGCAGGTGGTTTACTTGGGAAACTCAGGTGGGAGTGGAAAGTAAGATGAGGTCACTGAGGGGACATTGTGAAGCCAGTTACCATGGTGGGTACTGGAGCGTGTTCCACTGGGAAATCTGAGGGAGAGGCATTGTGACCCCTGTCTTGCTGCTTGTTTTAAGGGCAAATTAGGGACAGATCCTGTCAGGTTCCTCACACAGTGCCAGGCCCAAGGTAGCGCTCAGCAACACGGTGATCTCAGTTATCTCCATGCCTCCATGGGGGTGGGGAGCCCACACTGCTCCTCCAGGCTGGCTCCAGCATCTCCCCAGCAGGGGCCGACAGACCACAGGCAGCTGCTGGCCGCCCTGACAGCCTTTGACATCCCTGTAATTGCTTTCCCAGGACGACTCTTTTAAGCACAGAGCTGCTGGCCAGAGCAATTTGCTCCCCATCAATTTTTATTTCCAGGTTTTAAAATAAAATAAAGAGAAATAAAGAAAGGGGTAGGGGAACAACACCTTGGCTGCAATAACAAACAAGCTGGGACCCCCACACACTGAGAGCACCTGTCAGCCTGATCCTCATCTCTCCTCCCCCACCACAGGGCTGACACATTAATACACGGAGCTCCAGCCTGGCTCCTGCCAGAGCACCCCCCTCCTGCAGGGCCCGGTGCCACTTCACCTTCCCTCCACCTGGCCCATTGCTGGGGGTTGGAGACTGGAAAAAGCGGTTAGAATTGAGAGTGGGAATACTAATACTAGCTCCACGGAGAAATGCGGACCATGTGCCAGGCATTGATCTAAAGCATCTTCTTTAATCTTCACAACCACCCCCACGAGGCAGGTAGTGTTGTAGCCTCATTTCACAGATGAGGAACTGAGGCTTACAGTGGATGTTACTCTGGTTTTGCCTCTCCTCCTCTTCCTTTGATCTCTTTCTCTCTCCCTTTTCCTCCTCCTCCTCTCCCCTCCTTCCTTTCCCCTCCTCCTTCTCCTCTGATCTTTATCTTTTTTCCATTTCCCCCCTCCCTTTCTCCTGTGGTTCCACCCCACTCCCTCAGCCCCCATCATCATCATCCTAGTGTTCTTCCCACCCTAAAACTCTATCTACTCAGGATTTACAGTTGGCTTATCTCTGGTAGAAAAGACCTCGTAAGTCATCATATGTAATCGCATTCATTCATTCAGCCCCCGTTTGTTGAGGGCCTCCGGCACTGGGGACCCATTGGAAACAAGCCAGACTCAGGTCCTGCCCTCATAAAACTTACATTCTGGTGGGAAAAGTTAGCCAGTGACATTTGCTCAGATGCTCCAAAACCATGCCCTTCTCCTCACTGCTTCTGTCCACAACAAGAGCTCTCAACTCCGGCTGAGTCCAGCCGCTTTCCGGCATGGCCCTGACCACCATTCAAGCCCCCATCATCTCTCACCACTGCTTGTGCAACAGCAATAACCACCTCGGCTCCTGCCTCCTGTTTCTGTCCCAGGAGCCTGTTATCCTAGCTACCGTCAGAGTGCGCTTTTTACAAACGCAAATAAATTTACAGATGGAAATCTGTCTGCTGAGACTCCAGGGGCGGGAAAGAGCCTGACTCCAGAGATCTGAAGAAGGGCATTCCTGGCAGAGGGAACTGCTAGTGCAAAGGTTATGTGGCATGAACAAGCTTGGCCTGTTGGGACCTAAAGACTGAGAGGCGAGAGCAGAGGGACAGTGGACATGGCTTGGCAGAGGCGGTCAGAGACTGCAGGCACTGGCCCACATCAGGCCTCAAGGCCATGGCGGGCAGCTTGGATTTTGTCTTAAATGCTCTGGGAGCCTTCTAAGCTGACGAGTGGTATGTTACATTGTCAGAAGCTCCCTCTGGCTCTGGTAGAGGATGAACTGCTGGTGCCAGAGTAGAAGCAGGCAGACCTTGATCAGTTAGGAGGCTGTGTAGCCCACAGGCTCTTACTCAAAGTCCCACAGCGAGATGGCTAGGGCAGAAGCCAGACCAGAACCCACATCTCTTTGTCCCATTTCCGTGGTACTTCTGCGATTCTGCACTTAGCCACAAATCTTTTTGAGGTCCTTCACACCTGGTCCTGTAGCAGTGCCCCCCAAGAAGCAGCACATTTCTGACCCTCAAAGAGTAGAGTCCATCAGGGATAGCAAAGAGGCATTTTTTTAAAAAAAGATGCTCTAGGCACTTTGTTTTTCTTAAAGCATAGTTCCCTTCCAATGTTATATATTTGTTTCAGATGAGTAACAGTGATTCTGCATTTATGTTCCTTACAATGTGATCATCACACCATACATAGTTATAGTTATTATTGTAATATTAACTATTTTCCCTATGCTATATACATTACATCCCCGTGACTTTTATTTTTAATAACGGGAGGTTTGTACTTCTTAATCCCTTCACCTTGTTTACCCATCCCCCGACTCCTATCCCCTCTGGCAAACATCAGCTTATTCTCTGTATCTATGAGTCTTTTTTATTTGTTAATTTTTTTTAGGTTCCTCATATATCAATGAAATCATATGGTATTTGTCTTTCTCTGTCCGACTTATTTCACTTCACATAATACCCTCTAGGTCCATCCATGTCATTGCAAATGGCAAGATTTCCTTTTTTATGGCCAAGTAATGTTCCTGTGTGTGTGTGTCAGTCAGTCACATCTTTATCCAGTTAGCCATTGATGAACACCTAGGTTGTATCTATATTTTGGCTATTGTAAATAATGCTGCAGTGAACATAGGTATGCATATATCTTTCCAAATTATTGTTTTTATTTTCTTTAGATAAATACCTAGAGGTGGAATTCCTGGGTTGTATGGCAGCTCAATTTTAATTTTTTAAGGAATCTTCATACTGTTTTCCATAATGGCTGCACTCATTTGCAATCCCACCAATAGTGCACAAGGGTTCCCTTTTCTCCACATCTTTGCCAGCACTTGTTATTTGCTGACTTTTTGATAATAGCCATTTTGACAAGTATGAGGTGATATCTCATTGTGGTTTTGATTTGTATTTAAATCAACTCAATTATGGTGGTTAATCATTAGCTGTAGAGAAGACAAGCTGAGAGAGATCATGAAGGCTTCTCTGCTCACAGTATCGTGATCAATTAGTAACGTCTGCCATGGGCATGGGGGTCGATTCCACGTCCACAATGGAACATTAGGGAGGAAGGTCCCTCTTCCCTTTCTCTGCAGCCCCCGCCACCGGTCAGGTCCCTACCCTTTCCTAGATGCCTTCTCACTCAGTTCCTTCACCCTATCATGTGCTCTGACCTTCTGTCCTTGGCCTGCAGCCTCAGCCTCCCAAGTAGCACCTTTTGTCCTATGCTACATGTTCAGAAGACCAAGAGCAAGACCAGGAGCTCTCTGGATGTTTGTGTTTTCCTGTGCTCCACGGCCTCCCCATGATCTCTCTCATACCCTGCTGTTTACACCACTGCCCACTTGAAACACTCACTCTCTTATCCCTTACACAAAACCCAATGGGAGGGATTTTCTTTATAACACCATCATTTTCTATTCTCCCAGGAGTGTGACCATTCCCTCTGGCCCAGGGGCCCCCATGAAGGTGCTCAGAGCAGCAGCATCCAGCCAAACTTACCTCTGCCCCAACACCCACCATACCCTGACCCATCAGCCCTAGCTCCTTCTCAGATTAGATAGCTTTCCTTCAAGGAAAACTGAGGCACCACGCATTTCCTCAGAAGTGTGGGGCAGACTAGATGATATTTCCTGGCCATTAGCATCTAGAGAAAAGCTGGAATCCTCATTCACAGCACCATGAGAGGGAGTATGAGAACAGGGGAGAGGACCAGATCGAGCCAGGTGGAGGTCACCAAGCCTCTGGGCTACTGTGTTCCTCCAGCAGAGTGTCTCCTGCCTCCCCTGGGCAACCTCAGCCCCTCAGTGCTTGCAAGAGTGCAGTTAATCTCATGTAGTTTAAGGAGTTATTCAGAGAGGCTCAGCGAATGATGAATGTGGAAAGCATTACCAGTGAAGCACCGGGGCTCCATGGAGCTGTTTAAAAATGCATTCTCCCATGTAAATTTCTGCTCCATCAATCCTTATGACATGTCAAACATTGCTATTGTTTCCTGAACAAATTGTACTGCGTGCCCTTCTCTGCAGATTTGTGCATGGGAGCAGAACTGCTTGCCTATGCCCGCAGCCTGCCAGTGTTGCTGGGACCCAGGGCTGCGGGGGAGCAGCTGGGCCTGCCCTGCTTCAGAGCAGAAGCCCTGTGCAGGGTGTCTGGGCGAGCGTGCGTGACAGGGTGCAGGCATCGGTGGGGAGTGATTGAGTGCATGCCTGCCAGCTGCTGGCCTGTGGGGAGAGGCACGCAGGTGGCTGGGAAGGGGGGGGCCACAGGAGATGAGACGGGTGGGGCTTGTTTGAAATTGAAGGTGGGTGCAAGTATGTGTGTCTTTATGTGTGTGTAGCAGGATCAGGTCTACCTGAGCCAGACAGAGAAAGAAGGTTTCTATGAGAACGTTAAGGGTGAAACGGGGGATATTGGGGGCTGCCCAGACACAGAGGAAGAGAGAGAACAGGTATGTGTGTAGAGGGAAGTGTGAGGACATAGGGATAAAGAAGACACAAGGATGGGACTTCCAAGCTACCAGGAAGGGTAGAGGGTATTTAAAACTGTGAGAGAAGATGGCATCTGTCCCCAAGGAGAGGTCAGCGACATCAGAGTGCAGTATTCAATGGGCCGCAGTGTGGAGGCAGATCTGGGAGAAGGCCACAGCAGGCAGGAGTCAGGTTGGTGCATAAGGCCGACATCATCAGATGGGTGTCTGCAAGGCCATGATCAGGGGCAGCAGAGAGGTATGGGGATTCAGGGGGGCAGTGTGTCAGCAAGGCGGGCACCCTGTAGGGGTCCCTCAGTCTAGGGAAAATAAATGGAAGAGGGCGAGAGGGCAGCTGTGCATCACAAAAACGGGCTGGATCAGAAGAGGCTCTTGGGAGGGAGCAAAGAGACAGGAGACCTGACGACTGCTGAAATGAGTCCCCTGGGAGTGGGTATGAGCTCTTGTGATAAGCATCAGGGGGCAGGGAGTTGGACTGGGCATAAAGCCCTGGCATACAAGTTGAAGGGAGAGCCGTATCAGAGGGTGCTGTGCTAGGAGCCCTGGCTGGGGAAGGAAGGGTACCCGTACCCAGCCAAGCTGCCCTAGCCTTCAGAAGGTGACAGCCTCCTGCGTCTAGACCCTGAGCCATGTGCGCACACCAGACCACACTTGGGGCAAGAGTGGGGTGGGAGCCTTTGAGGGCCAAGAGTCATGGCTGAGGGCCAGCATCCTGGGAAACCACAGCCAGAAACCTCTTCCTCCTCTGCCGATGGGCACAGCCAGTGTTCCCAGAGCCCATCCTCTCTGGCAGAAGCTGGAGGCAGAGTCACTGCGGCAAGAAGGAAAAGCCTGCCTGTGGGGCGCATCTGGCTTCTACAGGGTGAGGACGGCGACCCGGTAAGAGCATCCTGGATCCCACAGCCGGGCTCTCATACTGGAGGAATGTGCCTCTACCCCGACCCCACCAACAGAGGAGTGGGCAGGAGGTGGTTAAGAGCACCCTCTAGGCCGTCAGCGTGTTGACTTCACATCCCAGCACTGGCTGTTTGACCTTGGGCAAGGTGATTGACCTCTCTGAGCCTCATTTCTCTCTATCTATAAAATGAGGGATAATATCTGTCCATACGGCTGCTGGGAAGATGTAATGATATAAAGCATGAGAAATTCTGGGCACAGTGCATGGCACATAGGATGTGCTCAAAGGGGAATGGCGAGGGCACCGTCATATGTCTCCCTGCCTGATAGCCAGGAGAGGTGGGCATTTCTGACTCGTCCCTGGCCAGTCCGGGGATTTGACTATTCCTCCACTAGGTTCACCTTGTCTTAACCTTTGGAATTTCCCCCCCAGTGTGTATTTATTTTTTTCCTTTTCGTCAGCAGAAGAAAATTACACTTCTGCCAGCATTGTCCATCACGGAAATAAGCACTTGCGGATGCAATTATAAAGGCCCAAATGAGAGAATTAGTTTTTCTGGTAATGCCAGTGTTGGGGAGAATCAGAGGAGACGCCTTATAAATCAGGCACTGGGCAGCCGGCAGTCCTGGCCCCCTCTCCCATGTACTGACCCTGGGGGCAGATGCTGGCCTGCCTGCCCGTCTTCCTAGGCTGCAGACACTTCCACCAGGGAGACGTTCTCAGCCCCCTCCAGGCCTCGATACCTGTAGGAAGGCAGTTCTCACCAGGAGCTACCTGGGATCTTGATGTCCAGCCAGTGACTGGCCTATAGACCACATACATCTAGCCAAAGAGAGGTCTTCTCCAGGACTAATCAATCTAAAATTGCGACCCAGTCACTTGCTCATTTTCTGCTTTGTTTTCCTCACAATTCTTACTACTATCTGTCTGAAGTTATGTTTAGTTATTTCTCTCCTCCGTTATTGTCTGTCTCCCCTTTCCAATTGTAAGTCACATTCCAGCTTATGGCTGTGACTTTCGTGCCTGGCACAGTATCTAGCACATTGGAAAAGCTCAGAAAATATGTATTGAATATACATCTGAGCAAAAGTCTGGTCCTTGTCTTCATGAAGGTTCTTTCCATGGTTTGCCAGTCATCCTCCATCTGCCCCTGCAGACCCACTCTGCCCTTCCTACCCATTCAGCACGTGCCCCTGCAGGCTGACTGCAGGGCAATTCAGTGAGTTCCCGCCTCTTTCTGCCTGTAGGGGTTAGCCAGTAGGTAGCTTGGGTGCAAGATGCATTGTTGCTGTATGTTCCAGAAAAGGTACGGCCAGGGACTCTGTGGTCAAGAACTGAGTGGTCAGGGAGCTCCTGAAGAGAGGGCTTTGGCGTGGGTCCTGAGAGTTTGGACAGCAGTTATGAGATGAAGGGATGGTGCAACCAGGCAATGAGAGAACAGTCTGGGTTTATCGGGGAGAGGTGGATACAACTGCCAGGGCCAGACTGTACAGAGCCTGGATTCCAAGTGCTAGTCTGGAATTAATTCGACAGCAGTGGGAGCAGCGAAGGATCTGCAGAGAAGATCATTTTAGCCATTGATTTTGACTTCTTGCTCTGGGCCTCTGTAAGAGTCTTGGCAAGCAGGAGAATGTACTAGTGTGCACCTGTGGTAAGACTCTAGCCCTGGTGGGGCGTAGCAGGGACACAGAGGAACCAGAGGGAGTGTCTGCAGCATAGGTGAGGTGCTCACCTGAATCCCGGTTTGGCATTTCTTAGAGTTGCCACTTGATTCGTCTCTTGGTCCTTCAGTTGCTCAAGCACTTAGCAAGTCTTGGGAAGAAAGAGATTTTAAAAAGTGTCGGAACACAAAGGGTGGGGCTGAGGTAAAGGCTGTTGCCGTCCCCGACAGCGCCCTCTGCTGGGCCAGCCAGCATTGTGGAGCTGCTGGGGCCTCCGTGCTGAATGGTTTTAAACTCAGGGCATTTGGAGGCCAGCTCTGCCACTTACCAGTGGTGAGACCCTGGGCAAGTTACTTAACATCGTCATGCCTCTCTTTCCCGTTTGTTAAACCAGGAAGCAGGGGTTATAACAATACCCTCATAGTCAAAATTTAACAATGTATACATTAACACTAGTGTGGATGTGGATGCCAGTGTCGCTTAGGTGACAGAGATATCAGGAGCTTTCCTGAGCTGCCCTCAGGGATCCACAACCTAATGGGGCACGAGAAACACATTAGCCCACAGCTCTGAAGTGCAATCAGGGCTGAGAATATTGCAGAGCCCGGACCCAGCGTTGGGGACTCAGGGAGGGCAGGGATGAGTGAGCCAGGCAAGAGAAGGGAGAAGCAATCTAGGCAGATCCAGGCAGGGGCCAGAGCGGGCCTAGAGCTGTGTGCGGTGTAGCCTGGGTCAGAGGTGACACTGAAGCTGGCAGCAAAGGCTGGAGTACGTGGCCGGGAATGCATGTGGAAGAGGAGGGACTGTCCTCTGAGGGCACCAGGCAGCCCTGGAGGGCCTTCAGCAGGACTGCCTCTCCCAGGCACAGGGCCTCTCACCCGGCCCCACTGCAGCCCGGCACTGGCCCCAGGGCTGGCTACTCCCACCCCGCGGGGGAGGGGGGAGCACAGACACAGCTTTTCATCTTCTTATTATTCTGCTTCATGCATTTGAAAAATGAAAGTTCTCCCTCTCCCCTTCACCAGGCATACATATTTCATACGGTCATTAGACAATGGCACTAAAGGACTCACAAATCTTCCCTGGTCAGTATCAGTGGCCCAGTGTGGGGGGCAGGGGCGGGCAGCTAGGGGCCCCCAGGGAATGAGGTCAGCGTGGAAGACATGGCTTTGCCCAGCCTCCCCGGGGAGGGAGTGGAGACTGGAGTAGGGAATTGGCGGCCACGTCTGCCTGGAGAGAGAAGACAGTTCCATCTTGTCCCCAGGGACTCATCACCTAATTGCAGTGGGCCTCAGCTGCTCCAGGCCCCAGGATGAAGGGAACTGGACAGGGGGACCTCAGGTCCTTCCCACTCTGACAGTCCAAATGCAATTCTGTAGGGTACACAGATGTGAAAGGTTTGTCCCCAGGGTTCAGATGTGACCTTCAGGAACAGGGAGCCTCATTACAGGGTGCCCCGAGCCCCTCACTTCCTGTGTGGACTCAGCGTTCTCTACCGCTCCCCTGATGCCCTCCACACTTCCTAGCCACTCTCTCCTCTTCTTTTCCTGGTCCCCTTCCATTTCTGCTTCATTCCCTCTCTTTTCCTTTGAATCCTCTGTCCTCCTTGTCTTTGCCCCTCTCTCCACCAGCTCCCTTTTTTCTCTCCACCACCCCTTTCTTCCTAGAATTCGTTCGTTCATTTTCCAAGCACTTGTGAAGCACCGCTATGTGCGGGTGTTGTCCATGGTGGGAGGTGAGCCTGGCAGATGCAGCATGACCTCATAGCTTCCCCAAACCCTTTCCTTTGACAAAAGAGAATACTGAGGCCTCAGGGGGTCGCAGTGACCTGAGCTGTTGACACTTTGACACTGGCCTGGAATTGGGCTCCCATCAGCACAGTGACCCCTCACCATTGGCTCAGTGGCACCCGGTCAGCTCTTCCCCAGACCAAGCTGCAGTTATTATAATCTGATAATACCATATATGGTGAAGGTTATTTATCAGTAGATAGAAGAGGAACTTCAGGGTCCTCCCCTCCCTTCTCCTTTCATCCCTGGAAGGAGAGGACAGAGGTGGACTTACTATGAGGAGCTCTAACCAGGTGCCTTTCCTTCTGAGAATAAGTCTCTCTTTGGTTTACAAGCAATACATGGGGACTCTAAGGGCATGGCAAGATGGCACTGCGTTCAGATCCTGGTTCTACCCCCTTTTTTAGCTGTGAAGCCTTGGGTGAGCCATGTACCCTCTCTATGCTTCACTTTCCCTGATGTAATAATAGCACCTACCTCGTAGGGTTGTTATGAAGATAAAATACATAAGTGGAAGGTGTTCTGTAAATGGCAATGTCACGAGAGAGGGCCCAGGGCACCAGGGTAGGGTTTGTCAATGAATCAGTCCTTAGTTGGAAGATGGGTACATCGCTCAGAATCTTCCTTTTCACTTATTCGACATGCATCCCTGAGAAACTGTGATGTCCTCAGAGCCCAGCTGGGCCAGTGGAAGGAACAGAGGTTTGCAGGCTACTGGGATACAAACAGTGGGGGCACCGAGTGGGAATTGGGCGTAAGAGACAGGCCTATCAAAGCAATCCTTTCACAAGTTCATGTATATCAAATTACTGTGTCGTGCACCCTTAATATTTTGGAAATTTATATCCTCAAAAGCTAAAATAAAAATAGAATAAGGTATTGAAACATTTGTTGCAGCAAATCGTAATCCATTTATGATCTCACAGAGAAGCCCTGAGTGTAAAACAGATGTAAGTGGACCCCAAGGTCAATCTAAGGCCTTTTCCTCCTGGTGGCAGGCAGCAGTTTGCCTGGCCTAGGGCAGTGGCCTGGGAAAGGAATATAAGTCACAGTGCCTGGCACAGAGCATATGATTAATAAGTAACTATAGAATGAATGGTGGATGAACACTGTCGTTTAGCCTGCACCGTGAACTGTCCCATGCCAGGGACGATGTAAAAGCCCAGAGGCCCCAGCTGCAAAAGCCAAACCACCACTAGAACTGCCATCATCCAGGAGAAGGGAGGAGATGGAGAAGGTCCTCACTTAGGTGGCCCGAAGTAAAGAAATGGGGACCTAAGCTTCTGCCCCAGTCTGCTTATAACCTGCTCCTGACCTACATGGTAACAAGGTTCACTGGGTCTCCCTGGGGTCTGGGACTCAGTTTTGTGATCTCTGTCTTCCCCGTCATGTGACGCTAAAGATAAAACGAGGTCATGATAGACATGGTTGGTCTTTGAAATGTAAAAGGTCTGGTGGTGCAGGCTGCCAGTGATCACCACCATCGCCATTGTCATCGGCACCAGGCCCGCCTCTCTCCCTCCAGTCTCTCTTGACTACAAGTGGCAGCCAACTTGGATCAGCCTGGGTTAAAGAGGCCTTGCTGGACTCACAGACTAAGCTGAGATGGGAAGGGATGGCAGCTTCAGGGCTCTAGAACCACCAGGACTCAGCCCCTCTCTTCTCCTCGCTCTCCCTGGGGGACACTTTCACCTCCCCACACATCCAGTTCCTGCTGTCCTAGCTTTACTGCTTCAGAGGAAAGCTTTTACCCCCCACCCCACGACAATAAAAGAATCCCAGAGGACTCTGATAGCCCCAGCTGTGGTCAAGGGCCACTCCCAGCCCAGTCCCTGTGGTCATGGGCAGAGCAGGCAGCTCCGACTCAGACCTGTTTGAGCAGAGAGAGGTGCCAGAGAAGATGGGTGGAGGGGGTGGCAGGCTGTTTGCAACAAAAGAGGTTGCCAGCCAGGTGACTTGCTGCCCTATGCATGCATCGGATTAGTCCCAGGGTTAAAGAAGAGGGGCCACCAGAAATCCCCCAGAAAGCCTCCCCCACTGGGTAGCACATATGACTTAGAGGCTTTGGGGGTGTGTAGAATCACTGGAAGAATCCACCAGTCAGCTGAACCCACCCTCACCTTCATTTGTGATAACTTTACAAACCTGCAGGTTGTGACTCTGAGCCACAGGTCCAGGGTCTCTTCCCCACGCCCCTAAGGATCTGCAGAAAATAAGCCTGTCCAGCCTGACATGAGTCCAGGAGGGAAGGTTTCAAGTTGAAGTTTAGGCAAAAGACTGAGTTTCTCGAAGCGCACTCCCTAGCATAAATTGAAGTAGCCCTTTCTGACTGGCGGCGACCATTTGAGCAGCGTGGCCCTAGAATCCAGAGGAGTTGTGTGAGAGAACCACGGGTTTGCTGTGGACATCCCCTGGTGAGCTCAGGAGTCTCAGCTGGACCTGGCAGTAATGACTTCTTGTTCTTACCTTTGTAGGCAACGGACAATGACGTGGGCACCTTCGGGGAAGTCAACTACTTCTTCAGCGATGACCCTGACCGGTGAGCCCCTGCCACAGCCCTCCACAGTGGCCTTCTGCCACTCATGTGGTCCAGGAAACTCCTCAGTGCCCCGCAAGAGCACTGCGGTCCTGTGGCCAGAGCACTGGGCTGGGATTCAGAACCTGAGGCCACCGCCACGGGTGCAGCCCTGGTCGTGGTACAGTCTTGCTCAAGTCCCCTAAACTCTCTGGGGCACCGTTTTTCAGGCCCTTGAAAGATAGCCCTTAGCTCTGGGCATGAAGAAGCTTTGAAATGCGAATGATAGCACACCAGCAGCAGCCAGCATTTATGAAGCCCTTACCATGAGTTAGGCTCTTTGCCAAGAGCTTTATACACGTTATCCAATGTAGTCCTCACAACTTAATGCTGGAGGAACTCAGTGCTAGACACTGTTATCATCCCCACTTTACAGATGAGGACACTACAGCCTAGAGAGGCTAAGTCACTTGCCCAGAGTCACACAGCTGTTAAGCACACAGCATGCAGGGCCAGGCCTCTGCATGTAGTCTTCGCTGGGATACACAGCCTCCAGCAGGAGGGAGCTTTCAGTGTGCTGCAGCTATTAGGTAGGTGATTTGCCTCACCACCTGGCCCGTGCCAGCCTTACCCTGGCACCCACCATGGTTCTAAGGCATCTCTTTCCTTTGTCTTCATTTAGGCTGAGTCCAAGGGAAGCCCTCTCATTTTTAACATGATCAAGAGCTAAGCTGAATTAGAGAGTAGGTCTGCTTCTAAAAATTAAGTATGTGATGCATCTGGAAGCTCAACAAGATGAGCACAACTGGCTTGGATTAAAGGCCCTTGACTATCTGTGTACATAACCAAGAAGGGTTAGAGATTATTAGGTGCACCCAGCCATTTTTCTGCCATTCTTTGATAGGGCCTCAAAATAGGAGGCAGGAACCAGCAGTGCACAGGGCACCTCAGTCCCTCAGGTTACCCATGTTCACCTGGCCTTGTCCTGGTCATCTTGTGTTTCCTCATCTCTTCCAATCTTCTGGGCTGGGGGCTTTCCCATTCTCGGAGCTGGGACCTTCCAAGCCTGATGGCTAGAAGCTGTGGACCAGGTCAGGACACACAAATGTCAACTAACAATTCAGAGGCAGCTCCTGAGGGGATGTTGAGAGGAAGCAGGTAGAGAGATGGTCTGGGTGGACCTTGCTCCTTTCCAGGAGACATTTGTCAGGCTCAGTCCCTCGAGCAGAAGATGAGGAGTAGCCTCTAAGAGAGGACCAGCCACTGCTCCCTTGGTGAATGTTTTGCTGACTGTTTAAAACTTTTTGGTGCAAAACCATCTGGGATGACAGAATTTATTTTTTATTTACCAAATATGTGTGTGTGTGTGTGTGTTATTGAGATGTAATTGACATGGACGTTATATTAGTTTCAGGGATACACATAATGATTTGATATAGGATTATTGTAAGTCTAGTTAGCATTCATGACCACGTATATAATTACAAAGTTTTTTTTTCTTGTTATAAGAACTTTTAAAATCTACTCTCAGCAACTTTCAAACATGCAGTGCAGTATTAGCTATACTCACCATGCTGTACATTATATCCCCAGGACTCGCTTATTTTATAACTGGAATTCTGTACCTTTCGACCACCTTCACCCATTTTGCCCACCCTCCAAGTCCTGCCTCTGGCAACCACTAATCTGTTCTCTATCTATGAGCTCAATTTTTAAATTTTGTTTCCTTATTTAGTTTCTACATGTAAGTGAGATCATACGGTATTTTGTCTTTCTCTGTCTGACTTATTTCACTTAGCAAATCCTCTCAGGGTTCATCCATGCTGTCAGAAATGGCAAGATTTCCTTAGTTTTTTTGCGCCTGAACAATATTTCACACACACCACATTTTTATCCATTCATCCATCAATGGGCACTTAGATTTTTTTTCCATATCTGGGCTACTTTGAATAATTCTGCAATACCCATGGGGGTATATTTATCTTTTTGAGTTTGTATTTTCATTTTCTTTAGGTAAATATCTAGAGATGGAATTGGTGGGTCATATGGTAGTTCTATTTTAAATTTTTTGAGGAACCTCCATGCTGTTTTCCATGGAGGCTGTGCCAATTTACATTCCCACCAACAGTGCGCAAGAGTTCCCTTTCGTACACATCCTTACCAATGCTTATTTTTTGTCTTTTTTATAATAACCATTCTAATGGGCGTGAGGTGTATTGTGGTTTTCATTTGCATTTCCCTGATGATTAGGGATGTTGAACATCTTTTCATGTACCTATTGGCCATCTGTGCATCTTTAGAAAAATGTTTATTCAGATCCTCTGCCCATTTTTTAATTGGATTAGTTGGAGTTTTTTTGCTATTGAGTTATATGAGTTCTTTATATATTTTTGGATATCAGCTCCTTATCAGATATGTGATTTGAAAATGTTTTCTCTCGTTTAGTATGTTGCCTTTTAATTTTGTTATGGTTTCCTTTGCTGTACGGAAGGTTTTTAGTTTGATATAGTTCCAGTTGTTTCTTTTTGCCTTTGCTTTTGGTGTCAAATCTAAAAAATCATCACTGAGACCAGTATCAAGGAGATTACTGCCTTTTTTTCTTCTAAGAGTCTTTTGGTTTCAGCTCTTATATTCAAGTCTGGAATCTGGTCCAGTTTCTTTTTTGCTTGTGGTTGTCTAGTTTTCCCAGCACCATGTATTAAAGAGACTGCCCTTTCCTCATTGTATATTCTTGGCTCCTTTGTCATAAATTAACTGACCATATATGTGTAGGCTTCTTTCTGGGCGCTCTATTCTGTTCCAGTGATCTATGTGTCTATTTTTATGCCAATACAATACTGTTTTGATTACTATAACTTTGTAATATTGTTTGAAATTAGGGAGCATGATGCCTCTAGCTTTGTTGTTCTTTCTCAAGATTTCTTTGGTCATTCAGTGTCTTTTGTGATTCCATACAAATTTAGGACTGTTCTATTTCTGTGAAAGATGCCATTGGTATTTTGATAGGGATTGCATTGACTCTATAGATTGCTTTGGGTAGGATGAACATTTTAACAATGTTCTTCCAATCCATAAGCACAATTTCTTTCATTAATGTCTTATACTTTTCAGAATAGATCTTCCACCTCTTTGGTTGAATTTATTTCTAGGTATTTTTCATTGATGCAATTGTAAATGGGATTATTTTCTTAATTTCTCTTTCTGACAATTCATTAGTAGTGTACAGAAATGAAAAAGATTTTTGTATATTGATTTTGTATACCACGATTTTACTGAATTCATTGATTAGTTCTAATAGTTTTTTGGTGGCGTCTTCAGGGTTTTCTATACAGTATAATGTCATCTGCAAATAGTGGCAGTTTTACTTCTTCCTTTATGATTAGGATGCCTTTTATTTCTTTCTCTTGCATGATTTCTCTGGGTAGGATTTCTGATACTATGTTGAATAAAAGTGATGAGAGAAGGCATCTTTGTCTTGTTCCTGATCCTAGAGGAAGCACATTCAGCTTTTCACCATTGAGATATTTGCTGTGGGCTTCATATATGGCCTTTATTATACTAAGGTATAGTCCCTTTATAACCTGTTTTTTGAGAGTTTTTATCATAAATGGATGTTGAATTTTGTCAAAAGCTGTTTCTGCATTTTTTGAGATGATCATATTAAAATTTTATCTTTTAATGTTTTATCCTGTTAACGTGTATCGCATTGATTTGAAGATGCTGAACCATCCTTGCATCCCTGCAATAAATCCCACTTGATCATTCTGTATGATCCTTTTAATGTATTGTAGAATTCAGTTTGCTAATATTTTGTTGATAATTTTTTAATCTATTCATCAGGGACATTACCTGCATTTTTTTTTTTCTTGTGGTGTCCTTGTCTGGTTTTAGTATCAGGGTAATGCTGACCTCATCAAATGAGTTTGTAGGTATTCCCTCCTCTTCTATTTTTGGAAGAGTTTCAGGAGGATTGGTATTAATTCTTTGAATGTTTGGTAGGATTCACAAGTGAAGCTGTCTGGTCCTGGACTTTTATTTGCTGGGTCGTTTTTAATTACTGGTTCAATCTCCTTATTAGTTATTGGTCTGCTCACATTTTTTATTTCTTCATGAATCAGTCTTAGTAGGTTGCATGTTGCATTTTTCTAGGTCATCCAATTTGTTGGCATGTAGTTATTCATAACAGTCTTTCATGATCTTTTGTATTTTTGTGGTATCAATTATAAGAATTTCTGATGATTACAGTTCTCTAACATCTAAATACCCCAGTAGGCAGACACTTCTGTTCACAAGAAGAGCATCATTCTTCCTGAGTTTCCTCTTTGAGTAAATCAACCTGCTCCTGCCCTTTCACACCTGACCATTCCATCCCTCATGTGGTCCTGATTCCAGCCCACCACCTTCCACCCTTTGTTAGAAATCACTTCTCTTATTTAGGGCAAGTGAAAAAGAAGGTAGATTTCAGATTTCATTTATTTGTCTCTCTTTATCACCTTGGCCAAGGATAGGCTGGTAAACGCAGGCTCTTAAATACAAGCTGCCTTACACTAGGGTGCCCTTTCTCTCCCTCCTCCTTGCCTGACATAGGTTCTCTCTGGACAAGGACACAGGACTTATCATGCTGATCGCCAGACTGGACTACGAGCTCATCCAGCGCTTCACCTTGACAATCATCGCCCGGGATGGGGGTGGTGAGGAGACCACAGGCCGGGTCAGGATCAATGTGTTGGATGTCAACGACAATGTGCCCACCTTCCAGAAGGACGCCTATGTGGGTGCCCTGAGAGAAAACGAGCCATCTGTCACGCAGTTGGTGCGGCTCCGGGTAAGATACCAGGGTTTGCTGCGGTCCAGCCACTCATCTTATCCTCCTCTCTGTACCTTCTTCCTGACTGTTCCTTTGGTAAGCCATTGCAAGGGGGTGCTAACCTCCCATCCACAAAGAATTGTACCCAGATTTAGGGATCACATTCTTGGTCTGTGTGAGGCTTCCTCTGAGCATCAACTCATGTCCCTGGTTACCAAGTGCGCCAAGGTCTGTCTGTCTCAGCTTAAATTTCAGGTCACTGTTCAGGAAAAGGACACCTTCCCCATCTCCCTTAGTGAGTGCTAAGCAGTTCCTTGTTTAAGGACCCCCATCCAAGCCCTTCAGTGGCTGCTTAGAATCAGGGACTGCTATAGCTGGCAGGAACCAGAGACCACAGGCACAACCCAACAAGAGGGGAATAGGGAGAGGCAGGCCCCAGAGGGCACAGTGAATTAGCAGAGTAGTAGACACAGACCTAGAACTTGGGACTCTACACTCCAAGTGTCTTCCTGCAATGAGTCTGCACCATGTTTCACTGGCCTCTGACCACAAGACTTCTCAGTGGCCTTGTGCCCTCTCCTCACTCTGCCCACGCAGAGTGATAGAACCCTGAAGACTCCATTTAAAACTTATTTCTGAAAGAGACAAGAATGTAAGCAAGGTAGCAGAGCTGGGCAAGAGGGACACAAGAAGGCAGCACCATGTGCCCACCCAACACGGCCATGGCTCCGCATAGAGCCCAGCCCACCCTCCCCTCCCTACCCACTCAGCTCCTGTTATACCAGGAGCGGCGCTTGAGCATCAGAGACTCCTGGAAAGAAGTTATTTAATGCAGCCACCCCAGAAGACAGGTAGGCGAAGAAGGACCTGACCCCATTCCAAGTGCCTGCTTCCTACCCACCTTGCATTCATGAATGTATTTGTGTATTTATTACCTATCATGTGCCAAACACCATACCGGACTCTAGGTACACAGCACAATCAGAAACATGAGGTTCCTGTTCATGTGTAGCTGACAGTCTGAGCTAAACAGACAGAATTTAAATGAGAAGTTACAATCAAGCATGGTGGGGGCTGATGGGGTACACAGCACAGGGCCCTAACCAGATCTAGAGTTCAGGCCCCTGTGGGTGGGATGTGTGAGCTTGGACTAGATGGGCGAAGGGATGGTCATGCCAGGTACGGTAGAGACCCTCTCCATCCCTTGGGTAAGGCCCTGCCTTCCCCTATTCTCCCTAGGCCTCCATCCTGCCTCTAGATTCCCAGGATAGCTCTGCAGGTGTGTCTGCTGGGAGCCAGACAGTAGCCTTCATCTGAGAGACCAGGAGAATCTGGATCACCTAAAAAGGGGGCTCTGAGAGAGGCCAGCCCGCCCCTCCCACTCCCCCTCTTCTGGCCATTGGCCACTGAGGGCTCATGGGGCCTGTCTACCGTCTTCCTTTCAGGCAACGGATGAAGACTCCCCTCCCAACAACCAGATCACCTACAGCATCGTCAATGCCTCCGCCTTTGGGAGCTACTTCGACATCAGCATATATGAGGGCTATGGAGGTGTGTGGGGGCAGGACGGAGGGCCCAGCTGGGAGGTGGGTTGGCAGGGGGATGCTGGGTTGCATGCTCACACCCCTGTCAGGAGGGTGGCCCTCTGTCTCCCAGACACCCTGACTACTCAGGAAGCTGCCCCACAGCTTCCATTAGCTGGAGCAGCACCTGACATGGGGTCCAGATCTATGTCTCAGATCAGTCAAATCTTTCTCTGGATTCTAGGTCTATCCCCAGCCAGGAGTCTGATGTTTCCACATCTGTGCCATTCCTATTTCTTACCTGGGAAGCCATGTGGGATGGAGGCTTGGTAGCCAAGCTTCCCCATCCTTCGGGCATGCTGCGGCCACCTCCCAGCCCTCCCGGTCATTCGTTGCCTTTCCCTACTTGGTCCAAGCACATTTTCACATGCTGGACCTTGCACCACTGCCCTACTGTGAGTCCTGATCCCTAGAGCCCATGAAGAGAATAACAGCAGTAACCTCAAGCTCCAAGATCCCAAGAGACCACCACATTTGTTAGATGGGACATTTGGGGCCCAGAGACAGGGAGCGACTTGCCCAAAGTCACACAGCAAAGCTGTCCAAGAAGGCCCTTGTGATTTGACTCTTGGTTGTCTCTCCAGCCTAGTCTTTCACCCCCTACCAGAATTCAGCCTCTTTGAACCCCTTGACACTCTCTCCCTTTACAGGGGTCACTTCGATTTCTTTGCAATCTGTTCCTTTTGCCAAGAAAACCCTTCCTCCCTGTCCCTTTGTCCTCCTCCCTTTAACCTCTGGCTAGCTTTAAGGGCTCCTTTAGAAATATCCTCCTCTGGGAAGCTTCCCTAATGCTTAAAGATGGATTAGGTGCCCTCAATGCAGAAAGAATGTGCATTGGATGACCCTGAGTCCAGTGCTCACTCCTCCTTGTGGCAGAGATATGTAATTGCAGAAATTCTAGTCCTGGATCCAGATGCTGCAGCCCGATGTTCTTTATCTATGTCCCCCTTTTAAAAATATAAGTTTCACGCCTCTGCCCACCCTCACACCTCGCCTCCCTCTCAGTTAGAAGGAACTCTCTTATGTTTTATATTACTAAAGCAATAATATGGTTTCTATTTTCCAAATAGAAAGTGGCAATTTAATATTGTTGTTATGCCTTTGCAGACTACCCATGCCCCTGCTCCCAAGCCAATATGCCTTCCCTTCCAAAATTGAGATTCAGTGGCTTAGCACAAAGAGTACTCATGGTGAGAATTCATTCATGTGCAGTAGTGGGGATATTTCAGGGCCACAGCAGCTGCCGAAGTTGCGCCCAAATCCTACCTGTCCAACTCTGTCTGCCTTTGGTGTTAGGGTCTTCACTCGCCTTCTAGCAGAGTCCTGCTGAGGGTGAAATCTGCAACGTGATACCCTGAGTGTCTAAACAGTGCCCAGCGTGGCCACTGGACGGGCATGAAGAGACTGTAGGATAAATGTGAGAGAAGAGAAGACAGGAGCAAGGTGATGAGAGGGAAAAACAGGGCAAGAGGAGTCAAAGGAAGGAGCTGCCATCTGCACCCCACTGCCACCCCACCACCCAGCAACCTTGACAGTGGGCAACAAATGGGTGAATTCTGTCTTTATCTGGAGGGTATCAGGAGTGATAACAGGGACAGGATTAGAGACCTGGGGCATGACCCTGTTCTCCAAGTGGCTTCCAGACTGATTAGGAGGATCAGATGAGTGGGGCTGACAGACAGGCAGGAGTAGCTCCTACTGGAGAAAGCTGGGCTCAAATCCCTCTCTATTAAGTTGCTAGCTGTATGTCTTTGGACAAGTCACTGAGCCTCCCGAGCTTGGTTTCCTCATCTGTAATGTGGGGCTTATATTACCACCAGAACAGTTACCACCCAGTGGACCCAGCACTGGGCCTGGCATATATTAGGCCGTCAGTAAACCTAAATCAAGACCACAAGGCCCATGTCAGCCATACTTTCTCTGCCCAAAGGGGAGCCCTGACTGGATGGGCATCAAAGTCTGCTGACAGGGGCTCTGGGGCCCTATTCCTGTCATTTCAGTGATCAGCGTGAGCCACCCCCTGGATTATGAACAGATACCTAATGGGCTGATTTATCTGACGGTCATGGCCAAGGATGCTGGCAACCCGCCTCTGAACAGCACTGTCCCTGTCACCATCGAAGTGTTTGTAAGTACCTAGGGGCACTGGCCTTGCCCTTTCATTGCTCAGGGAGTTACCTGGCAGACTGGCCCAAAGGCTGTCCTAGAAAACCTCTGCCAGCTTGGCCAGGGGAGGTCCAGAAACACAAGAAGAGCCCAACTTTTGAAGTCGGGCTCTGACTTCATTTGAGGGCCTCAGGACAGCCTCTCAGGGGAGCAGGAGCTGGAGGAAATGTCACCGGATTCCTTCATGTACAGCTACATTCTGTGGAGTTCAAGGGAATTCCTGGAAGGTCATCTCTCTTCTCTCTCTCTCTTTCTACCCCTCCTTTTTCATTTTCACTTCCTTTTTCTGCAACTCTAAAGATCTAAAGGGACCTGAAACCAAACCACAGCTTGTCTTCCATGAATATCACACACACCTTAGTGCATTCCACGTCTGAAATCATCAGTCGCTAAACCCATCTCCACATTGGTTCGCTGGCCCCGTGCAGCTCCCCCAGTGATCTTGGGGATGAGACGGTGTTCTGACAGTGGGCCAGCAGGCCTTTCCTCCCAGAGCCCCCAACACTGTGCACGTACAAGCACACCTGCCCCCATCTCACAAAGGCTGCTGCCTGCAGGCGAGGGTGAACGCATGCTGATGGAAGAATTAGCACTTTACCGATTCCAGGAGGATTAGATCAGATTGTCAGGTTAGGAGATACGTTGTGATTTGACATATGCTCAGGAAACATCTTGCTCAGAGCCAGCATGCTGGATGACCTTCCAGGTCTAGCTGGCTTCACCAACAGCCTCTAGAACTGCCCCACACCTGGCTTTGACAAGCCTCATCCTTACAACCTGATGTTAGAGGCTCCAGGGCGAGCTCCCAGGGGGAACGTCCTGGTCTGGCTGGGGACCTAATTTGCTTGCAATTTGAAGAGGATGGGGCTTCAGTGATGGAAAAGTCAGGGGTGATGTTCTGGGCGGAGCTCTGCAGGTGGGCATGTGGGAGCAGGATTTAGGGGTGGCGTGGGAGGGCGAGGCTATACGGAACAAGGTCCAGGAGAGGGAAGGGCAGACACCTTATATCTGGCATGTCAGGCTTCAGGGAATGGCAGGGGAGGACAGAGGAGAGGAGAGCCACAGAAGCCTAAACACGTGCCTGCCTTTAACCCGCAACCTCCCACCTTGAAATGCCAAGGGTGACACCAGACACTCGAATGCGTTCCCTGACAATGACCACCTCCTGGTGTTCTTTTTTTAAATTTATTTTTCAATTAATTGACATTGTATAAGTTTCAAGTGTACAACACAGTGATTAGACATGTATATAACTTACAAAGTGATCACCCTGATAAGTCTAGCACCCCTCTGACACCATAGGTAGTTATTATAGTATTATCGACTATGTTCCCTCGAAGCTGTCATGCCAGTCAAGAGGGGCCCCCACTCTCCTTCCGGTCTGCCCTGGCCCCTGGCAGCAGGAGGGTCTGGCAACAGAAACAGATGCCACCTTGGCTGTGAGTGAACACTGTCTTTCAAGCAGGGCTTTTGGATGGTACAGTCACTGTGTCTAAGGACTACACTTGAAAAGGTCACTGCCTTTGAGTTGATTTTGCATGTGGGTGATTTTTAAGTAGCTGTCACTTATCTAAGCTGCCTCCTCCCTCCATCAAAGGGATTTTCTCTGAACTGGAAAAAAAAAAAATAAGCCCAGCAGAGATGAAGTAGTTGATGGCAGCACTTACTGCACAGGGAGGGGGTGGGGAGAGGCAGATCAAAATGACAGGGCTCCTGAAGGAGGAGAGGCAGGCGAGAGGGGCCAGGTGATTCCTTTTCATCCACTGCTTGTTGGTTTTTAATAAAGAAGTCAAACTCGGTTTGTAGATTTCCCATTAGGGGACAATAAGCTTTTGTAGAGGGAGCCGCTGAATTAGAACTAATAGCGAATGCAGCGCCAGGATCCAGGGAAATATCACCGCTAATAAGTTTCTGCCTCATGCTCTCTCACTGACATTCTCCACGCTTGTTTCATGCAGCCAAGCAGAAGGCTTAAATAGACACGCGTACGGGGCGCTCATGCCTGCACCGGGGGGATGCCCAGGCATGCTCTCGGGACGTCGGATGTCTGGCGAGTCCTCCCACAGCCAGTTCTCTGAGACCGGGGAGAGGGACAAACCACATTGAGCCAGTGTGCAGTCCAGAGCCAAGGGCCAGATTGGGGAAGAAAAGTGTTCCTTTCTGGGCACCCACAGTCCCGGAAGGATGGGGTTCTCCGAAGTCTCCAGCTGTTTTGCCTCCCTCACTTACACGTTTTCTCAGCATGAGCGACTCCAGCAAAAGGGACTTATTCAAGAGTCTTCCCCTTAGGGGTTCGCAGTTTCAGGAAAATGAGGCCCTTGGAGTTTGCGTCCATGCTGGGCTCCTGAGGAAAGGGGAGAAGGCTGGGTCAGGTGGGCCCGCCAGGTTTCCTCTAAGAGGGGAACAGGGAGGAATCCTCAAGTGATTGCAAAAAGCAGTCAGTGAGGACGATAGTCTTAAAGGGTAGGAACGTCTCCTCTGATAGTGGAGGGAGACTGTGTGTGGAGGAGCAGGAGGGGGCAGAGGCTTCACTGGGCCCCAAGCTGCCAGTTTAGCCTCTCGGCCCAGCCCCAGCCCTCTCACCCGGTCAGTGGTGGAGGCTGGGCCAGAGGAGGAATTGCTTCCGGAAAGTTTAAGGTGGTGGGTTCTGGGCCAGGACTTGCTAGGTGGTGGAGGAGCCGCCTGTCCCCTGTGTACTTCAGCATTTTCTGGGTTGGCTGCTCTTTTCTCCCTTCATTTCTAGGAAGGTTCCTAGAACCTTCTGCCGTCCCCCTGGCACAGCTGGGAGAGAAGTTCGGGTAGGCATCCCAGCATGGGGGCTGATGAGCTGGAAGTGGGAGAACTGGGGTTCGCTTGGAGCTCAGCTGAGTCTGAAGGGAGAACCAGGGGAGCTGGTATCGCAGGCAGCTCCGGCTGCTGCTGCTTTTCTCCATCTCCCCAGTCCTCACCCTCACTTCCTGAACCCCCCGCCCATGTTTCCCCAAGGCCTGTCCTGCCCCTTGATCTGTAGCCCAGCCAGAGCACGTCAGTGCCAGCTGTGCCCAGCCTCCCCTTGGTGCCGGCCCGGGACAGCTGACCAGCCCCCGCTGCCTCCCTGGTTCCTGAAACCTGTCTGTTTTCCTTCCAGGATGAGAACGACAACCCTCCCACCTTCAGCAAGCCTGCCTACTTCGTCTCCGTGGTGGAGAATATCATGGCAGGTACGGGCCCAGGCAGGAGAGGGTGTGAAGGCAGGAAACCAGCAGGCGTGGCACTGACGATGGACAGGCTTCACTTTGTATACAAATTGGGGAGGTCCATGGGCCTCCCTGACTGTTTCCATGACAACAGAGGGGAACCTTTGGAGATGTCCAGGTATCACCAGGCAGCAGTTACCTAGAGCACCTGCTATGTGCAGACACTCTGCTAGGCACTTAGTCCCTGCTCTCCTGCAGCTACAGTCCGGCAGGGAAGAGAAAAATGACTGGTGATTAATTCAACAACCTTGGTTAAATGAGAGTAGGCAGAACGTTCTGAGATTACGGTGCTGTGAGGCAGGTCCCAGGGGCCATGATGGCTGAAGGTCTGGCCTTGGAGGATGGCGTGTGTTCCTGAAAGGACAAGAGTGGGAGGCTCATCCCTGGGCCACATCTCAGGAGCCAAGGCTCAGTCTTCAGACCCAGGGCCATGAAGTCCACACTCAGGATCCAGGGGACCTGTTCTGTCCTCAGGATAGGCTGGCAGTTTCATCCTTACATTCCAAGGGGACAGTCTGTGGGGAAAACGTCAGGAATTGCTGCAGCAGTTGGGGACAGCTGAGGAGTCGGGGACAGCTGAAGTCAGGGAACAACTGGAGGAACCAGGGACAGCTGGAGTCAGGGGTGACCTTCCCTAGTACCACAGAGTCTTCCTCTGGTACCTCCCTAGTATCTGATGACTTGCTGGGTGGTACCAGGCTGTGTCCAGCCCACCTTCCCTATATCAGTCTCAAGCATTCCCTGTAAAATGTCACTGCCAAAGTGGCCCCCTGCAGTTCCCCCATCCCCAGAGACTCTGCCACAGAGAGGCCTTCATCTTGGCACTTAATGCTCTTCCAGGTTGAGAGTGCTTAGATAAAGGATTGTGTCAGGGCCCATGTACCAGTCCTGCTTAGGGCAGGACCGAGTCAGATCAGAGGCCCCGCAGCTACCTGGAAGGGGCCAAAATGACCCGCCTGTCCATAGCCGCCTTGTGTTCCCGGCGACTGCTGATTCATCAACACGGTAGTAACCACAGTCCGCAGTTCAGTAACAGCCCCACAAATGGGCTGTACAGCTGGACCCGTCATGCAGAGGGAGAAGCTGAGGTCCCACCGGATTATCGCCTGGGCGTAGTGACTCTAGAGGTGCACACAGTGCATCACCACTTGCCAGAGCTGGCAGTTCGTGGCAGGGGGTGCAGAAAGCCCTGGCTGGCACAGCTACAGCACAAGCTGCTCTCGGGGCCCAGCCAGGGCAGCTCGAAAAGCCAATCCCCCGACCCAAAATTCCGCAGAGATGGAAACAAAGGTGAGAGCCTTAACTGGACATTAAAGAGAAAATAAAAACCCTTCTAAATTCTGTGAGCAAGATAAAACAAGACTGAAATTAAATATAATAAATGTTGAATAATTTAATATGGAGCTTCATTTCTTCTTGACTCAGAGTCAAAGCTGGTCAGTCTGCTTGTATTTAATACAGTGGCGAGCCAGGGCAGGGTCGGGGGAGGCAGTGAAGTGCTCTCTAAGGTTGGGCCAGGAGGGGAAGGGGAGGAAGGCCCCATCCATTGGCCCCATCCATTGGCCCCATCCATCCCAAGCTCCAGGCCCCCCCTCCCAGGGAGACTTGTGCCCACACGACCCAGGGATCTGGGCCACGGGAGCAGGTGTTTAAACACACTCCCTTCCCGGGTTCCCCCTATGCCGGGCGCCCTGTCTCCTGAGGGCTGGTCACCAGGAGACCTCTCATCCTCCTCTGGCCTGTGCCAGTCCTGCTCCCAGGGCCGGTGGCTGGGAGCCCAGGGTGAGCAGCACTCCCTCCACCCCCCTTATCTCCCTGAAGGAGCCACAGTGCTGTTCCTGAATGCCACAGACCTGGACCGCTCCCGAGAGTACGGCCAGGAGTCCATCATCTACTCCTTGGAAGGCTCCTCCCAGTTTCGGATCAACGCCCGCTCAGGTGAGCCCCCACAGCCCTTGTCCTCTGCACCTCATGCTGACTCTCCATGCCCAAGACCTGCCTCTAGGCCGGGACTTCTCACAGCAAGCCAGCCTTGAGCATTTGGTTTTATCCCTAAAATATTAATTTGAGTGAGATTACTCATCTTACCCCCCCCAAAAACAACAAAAACACAACATGAATTTATCCACTCCAGAATGCCTTTCAATGGTGAAGAACCCTGTTATGCTTAAAATGTGTTCTGTTTTACAAACATCTGGCTAGCATACCACTTTTCAGGGACACCTTTCTTCAAGCCTAAGTGTCCCCCTCCCTCAGCTGCCAACTTCGTCCTTGAGTCACGGCTCCTCTTCCTAACACAGTGTATGCCTCAGTTTCCCCACCTGCAAACCTTTGTTGGACACTGGCCATCCCTGCCACAGGTGGACAGGGGCCAGCGGGGCGCTAAGTCTGACAGTCACCCATGCCTCTGTGCTCGATCTGCCTTCAGCCTCTTTCGTCCCTTTTCCTAGAAGCCACCAGACAGCTGGTGCTGCCGTGTACAGAGACTGAACACGTCCAGAGCCATCCTGAGCCTCTCTCCCCACCTCTGACAATCGGAGACCTTCCTCCCTGCCCTCAGGAGCATCCGCCTTCAGTGAGCCCACATTTCCAGGGGGCTCAGAGTAAAATCGTTAATTCACATTGACCACGTGCTCGCAGTCTTCTAAGTGCTCTGACCAACGTCATCCCATTTCACTTTCTTTACCAGTCATGAGGCAGGTACTAGCATTACCCTCCTTTCCCGGATGAAGAAACTGAAGCACAGGAGACGTTCAGTGACTTAACAGGACTCGCAGAGCCTGACCACCTGAATTCAGAGCCGAGACTTTAAATGCGCATTATCGAAGGCCACGTTAGAGCCTCACGCCGCCACCCAGATACAGTGCGGAGCACACTGACCTTTCAGCACCCTGCCTGCCCAGTCAGGGACCCCATCTCCACCCGGGGGCCTTTAATAATGACACGGACATTTTTTTGCTGCCTTAACACAGCTCCTTCAGCTCTGAAGTGTAAGTGTTTTCCACTGAGCTCCTCGGTCAAATTAGCCAGGCCTGATCCACAAAGGTGGCCTTAATTGGATCTAATTTCCCAGACAGGAAGAGCCATCTATCATGCCGACAAGTTCATGTTTAAAACTTTTTAGAGATTAATTTTTTCCTCGCCCTGCCAATTAATCGACACCACCCCAGCAAGGAGCACAAGTCGACGGGCAGACCTTTGCCGGACTTTCGTTCCAGGCCTTAGCAATTTTGCTCCCGTGTCCCCCACCCCCAGCTCCCTCCCAGCCCTGCACTTGCCCAGGGCAAGCCAGTATGGCAGGGAGGGAAATGCAACCATCTAGCCCAGCTCCCTTGTTTCATGGTAGAGTAAACCAATCACAGAGAGTTAACTTGCCCCGGGTCACACAGCTCAGGCAATGGGGATAAGAAGATGGCTAGCACCCTGTCTCTACTGTTGGAGAATTCTCAGTCCATTGGAAGAAAACGAGCCTTTTCTGAGTGTTGGGAGCTTCACCTATGGTTATTTAATCCTCACAAAGATTAATTCCCACAAACGAGAAAACCGAGGCTCGAAGAAATAATGAACTGTCCTAAGGCGAAGCATCTGGAAAGAGCCATAATCAGAATTCAAATCTGGGTCTCACTGCCCTCAATGTGTGGGCTCTTTCCTGCAGCCCATGGGAGGTGGTAAAGTGGCCTTCATGTGCTGAAGCCAGCCGGTACTGGCTCACACCTGCTCACAAGAGCCAGTTGTAAGCACATCTTCCCAACTCCATGTTCAATGCCATCAAGCTAATAGTTTAAAATGAGTCCTGGTGGAAATATTTCTGCCATGGAAATTGGCAAATGCTTTTCTTTTGGGGAACTGGGCATCAAACGTTTACCAACACACCACTACCAGGGTTGCTGCCATATTTTTGTTATACCAAAATACAGAGAAAAGCCAAAAACGGGCTAACAAACATTTTAAACGTTTATATTTAGTAGAATACTTGCTTATACCCTAAAAAACATTCAAGGCAATATAATTATGTCGTTAAGGAAATTTTTATAACTATTAACTCTCAATGCGCTATGGGTTGAGCTGTCCAGTCATGAGTAACGAGTTGGAACACATATGAAACACTTGGTGTCGTTCAGTCCGGTCACTGTATTTCTGTGACTATAACTATGTAAATGAACAGCGCCAGCTGCTGGTCTAAGTTTTCCATGATAACTAAATTAATTCCACCGTAGCCCTCGAGGTAGGTCCTATTATAATTCCCTTTTGACCAGATGAGGAAACTGAGGCACACAGACTTGAAGTAACTAATTTCAAGTGATAAAGCCTGTCAGATGTCAGAAGTCTAAACGAAAGGTCATAGGTGTCTGAGCTTGAAGCCAAAGGGCCCTCCTGCCCTGTTTTCCAGACACAAGCTGCACAATTGGCCTAGATTTCCCCACGTCTGAAAATAATTCCTCGTCATAGGGTTGTACTGCCCAGCTCTGGGGTCTAGTTCCCAAGGCATGGGTGCTGTCCCCTCTCTCTCCACGAGCACCACCCCCCCCACACACACACACACTCGTGTGCACGCTGCCAGACCATTTGATCTTGTAAGCATCTCTCATACTCTCATTCTCCCCCTCCCTTCCCCTGCCTCCGCCTCCTCTCCTTGTTTTATCCTTTCTTCCCTGATCTCTCCCTGGCCCACCCAAACCCTTTCTCACACACCCCTCTCTCCTGCAGGTGAAATCACCACCACCTCCCTGCTTGACCGTGAGACCAAGTCAGAATACATCCTCATCGTACGAGCAGTGGACGGGGGTGTGGGCCACAACCAGAAAACTGGCATTGCCACTGTGAGTGCCCACCCCTCCCTCGCATGCCCCCCAGCTCCCCACTTGCTGTCCAGGCTGCTATGCCTCGGCTCATCTGAGGTCTGGGCACTTTGTCCTGGGAGAGTGTGAGGTTTTGTGGGAGTGGAGTGAGGGGTGGCAGCTCAGTGTCAGCCAAGGTCAGGACTAGAGCCACTGCAGCTACGGGAAGACAGGCATTCCCACCTGGAGCATGGGCACCTGGAAGGAGCAAATATTTTCTCCTCTGCCCCCAAAAGACCAGTGGGGCAGGTAAGAGAAGACATGCAGAAGAGTGACTCAGAGCAGGAAGCAAGGCCCTTGGAGAATCCCTGGGGGCTTGTCATCACCCTACCCCTAACCCTTGTGGTGCTGAGAAATGATGCTGGGTTTCCCTACCATGCTCAAGTAGGACTCATCAAGGCCTAGGGTCCCTATTCAAGGCCATGTCACCCCACCAAGATGCTTCAGTGAGTAGGAAGCTAAAGAAAGAACACTTGAGGGTCCTGACTGAGCTCTTGGATGGGGCGAGTGAGGAGCAATAAGCCCCTCTGTGGGAGAGGAAGCAGGAAGGCCGACTGACAGGTCACTCCAGCCAGCTCCCCTCCTTGATCATTCACTTTCTTTGGCCCTCCCTTAGGACCCCTCTCCCGACCTCCCCATTGCTCTCACCCTACCCAATGCAGCTTTCCCCAGGCTGGCCCAGCCAGAGGGTCTGGAATTGATATTGCTTGGCCAGGGACTTGGCAGAAAAATCCCCAGGGCTCTATTCAGTCACAGAAGGCCACTGCTAATAGGATTCAGAGCTCTATAAATAATTTACCTGGTGGCAGGTGAGCAGGGAAATTGCTTGCCTTATAGCTGAGACTGACCAGAAAGCTCAAGGGATTCTATCAGACCTGCCCACACCCTAAACCTCCCCGACCCTGTCATTCACCTTCGGCCAAGACTAGGAGTGGATGGGACAAGTCCCAGGTCACAGAGCCCATCTCATCTGTTCCTCTGCCACCTGATGAGACAGCACCTAAACCCTCTGTCCTTGAAAGCCCAGGCTCTGCCCTGAAGCCCCTAAAGTGGGTGGAGCCAGTGGAATTAATACCAAGGTATTAGGTATTAGGTCTCTGAATGAGTCCCCCTCATGAGCAGCTAGGCATAGTCCACAGTGCCCCTTGTGGCTTCACAGGTCAACATCACCCTCCTGGACATCAATGACAATCACCCCACCTGGAAAGATGCTCCCTACTACATCAACCTGGTGGAGATGACCCCTCCAGACTCTGATGTGACCACGGTAAGTGGCGGCGGACAGCAGAACTACCAGGCCGCCCTTCTGAGGAGCGTGTCTGCCATCCTCGCATGAGCCCTATAGGGCCGCCCATGTGGGGCTAATGCACTTGGTGTTTCCTGAGCCAGCTCTTTGAGCAGAGGTCCAGAAGCTCTTGCATGGTGAAAGGTAGTCAGAGGCTGTTCTTAGGGACAGTGGGCTTCAGGCTTTGTCAAAGGGAGCACAGAAGCCCAGGGACAGTACCAGGGGATGCAGGGATAGTGCAACTTGTAGCCGCACTTACCCTGGACCCAGGACTCTGGTCACCCCCTCATGCGAGCCCCACCCTCCCCTGGCAAGGCACATGTCTCTCCCTCAAATGCAGGAGCTTCATCTTTGCCCTCAGCACCTTTCTTCACTTCTGTCACTGCTGCCACTGGGCTGGTCAGCTGGACCCAGGGCTACCCCAACAGGGGGTCTGAAGTTCACCCAAGGGTTTTCCGGCATGAGATATTTCAGGTTTGCACAGACACCTGTGTGTGATGCATGTGTGTACATCCAAGCGCTGTGTACAGGGATGTGACTTGGGGTGGGCAGGGGGAGATGTGGCCAAAGCCTTGAGGCACACAGAATGGAGACCAGCATGCTGGGGAAACCGAGGAAAGCCAGGGTCATGCACCCTACTGCTCTGGGATTCACATTTAAGAGGCCTCCCCCCACACACACACACATACTGTACCCAATTGGCCTCATTGGGGAGGTCTGTCCCTACTGTCCAGCGCCACAGCCACCCAGCCTGCCTGCGGTGGACATGAACCGAACAGTTAGTGACAACCCATTTATTAAATATTTAGGGTGTGCCAGGCGCTGTGCTAGGGAGCCTCTCATGAACTCTCTCTCATCCTCATGGCTCCCACCATACTACACAGGACACGGAGACTTAGTTTGAGGGGTTTGTCCAAGGACCTAGAGCTAGTAAGAAGTAGTGCGAGGACTTGAACCCAACTTCGAAACCACATAGCCCAGTCCTTGTCCCTCTGCTGGCTCAGGGACGCCCTGTCAGGTGGCCCAGGTCCTGAGAAACTGGACAAGGGCAGTGGGAGGGGATAAGGGGTGGCACTTTCACATCCAGCTCTCCAGGAGGCTGCCTCACCAAAAGCTCAGGGAGCCTGGACTGGTGATGCCTAGCCTACCCTCCCTCATTCACAGGGGGGTGCAACAAGGCCTGCCTGGGTCTAGGTGGGAGAGGATGTTAACGTATGGGGACAGGGGGGACTTGGCCGTCACAGCTGTCCTTCCTCTTTTCCACATGTTCAAGATCTGAATGGTTCTCAACGGGTAGGCAGGTCCCATTCCAGAGAGTCTAGTAGGGCGGGGCCAAAGGATCTGGAATCTGGTTTTTCAAAGCCCCAGGTGGGAGGATTCTTTCCAACCCAGGGCCAAATTTGGAAACCATTACCCTAAGCCATTTCCACGGACTCTCCAGGGCTCAGGATCTGCTGGGCGCCCTCTGCTGCCACCTTGTGGGCACTCAGGCTCTAGCCCAAGAGCTGAGGCTGGATGTCCACCTCGGAACACCTGTTCAGTCATCTCTTAACCTTTGATTTCTGTCTCTGAGAAATTTCTCCCAGAGGAAATCGAGGGACAAGTGAGGAAGGTGTCCCTGGGAGAAATTGGCTACACGGGTCACAGGCCAGGGGTACCGTTATTGAAGAGTTCACCTGCCAGACAAAGCTAGTAGGTTTGCAGGGCTGGGACTGCACTTGCGCTTGGGCATTTCCCAGACTGGCCCCCAGTGTCCCTCTCTGGGTCTCTAGCGTTTTCTCAGATCCTTCTGAGCCATGAGCAGTATGGACAATGGGCCAGGGGCCTGCAGCCCAGCACTTCCTTACTTTCCAGGAAACCTCAGTAAACCTTCAGTGAGTACCTACTATGTGCCAGGTCCCGTGCTTAGCAGGCTCAGGAGTACAGGAAGCAGCAATGCATGTGCTCTGCCTTCTGGGAACTTCATGCCATTCTGCTCAAAACCACAATTGGGTCCCATCTCACCCTGTGTAAAAGCCAGAGTCCCTACCAGACATACCTGGCCAAAAAGAGCCACTTTACTTTTACCTCTAGGGAGATGGAGTGGGAATCCACTCAGTACAAAGTGGACATGGCCGTTCCTCTGCCAGCTCAGGGCACTTGAGCTTTTCAGTGACCCCCAGTAGTATTTGAGACATGAAAAAAAAAATGCAAAGATTCAAAGTTCCAAAACAAAGGGGCAAAGTCAAAATTGAAACTTGTTATATTAAACAGCTAGCAAATATATAATGACAACTTTAGCAATTATAAGAATCTCATTTGTAAAAATCTCATTACATTTGAAGAAAACCATAGCTTTGATTTTCAAGAATTCTTGAGAATTTTCTAAAACTTTCTGGAATTCCCAGTTACGTGTGATGATTGCTAAGAAACCAGAAGTCAAAGAGCCCACAAATTGAGTTTGTCATTGCAAAATAATTTCAAAAGTAATAGTCATAAAAAGTCTTTCAAATTTTATAGCCATGAAATGTATGTATGTGTATATATGTGAGTATGTTTTAATATCTTTGAGGGGGCCCTCGAGGCCTAAGGCCTCACAATAACCCTCGGTAAGGTAGGGGCTGTGGCAGAGGTGTGAGGAAAGAAGGTTGCAGTGCAGGGAACAGCTAACCCAGAAGTGCCATCTGATATTTGAACACCTCCTGACTCATCTCACACCCACCCCACCCCTCTCCCCCAACACACACCAGCCTTTCAGTCCTCTGAACTCACTAAATACTCCTTCCTGCCTCAGAGCCTCTGCACAAGCTTCCTCACTGCCACCGCCCCGCAACTCCCCACCCCAAGTGCTCTTCTTCCTCTGCTCCCCCAGCCCTGCTACTGCCATGGCTGCCTCCGCCATCCCAGCTTAAAATGCCACCTCCAAACAGAAGCCTAAAGTAGCTCTGCCCCTCTCCATACTGTTTCTTTCCGGTCTGATCTCACGCCTATGTGTGTTTGTTAGGTTCCTTGTTTATTAAGAGGCAATATAGCTTAGTGACCCAGTGGGCAGCTGCTGGTACCAAAACGTCTGGGCTCCAATCCTAGCCATACCACTTACCAGATGCATGCCCTTGGGCAAGTTACTTAACTTCTCTGTGCTCCAGTCTTCTCCTCGAGAAAATAGGGATAGTTAAGAGTCCCCACCTGAAAGGGTTCTGGGTCATACTTAGTGAACCAAAATACACAAAGTACCTTACTACATGGCGAGTGGTCGATAAGTGATAGTTTTTGTCACCATCATCTGCCTCCCTTGCTGGAATCATATCTGCCTTGTTTACCTTCGAGCCCCCATGCTTCACACAGCGCCGGGCACATTGTAAGTGTTGAAAACATTTGTGAACGAAAGTTGCTGAAGGACTTGTTTACCCTCCTTCCCTAGCCTACACCCCCTGCTCCCCGCTCCACAGGGTCCGGTTGGGTCTTCCTTGTCAGAGGGAGGGAGAATAGGGCATATGACCGGGGACTCTCCCCAGGGGCCATCTGGAGGTGGCACTGGCCCCACCCCTTGGAGTCTGAGGCACAGGGCAATCCCAGTGACTTTCCAGAGCTTGTGTGTGGGCCTGCAGTCAGGGGCACTCGGAGTTCGCCCAGCACATGTGTCTGTGCACACGTGCGCACCGATGGCATCTGCTGCATACCCATGAGCTTGCAGAGTGACCATTCTCTGTGAGTGAGATTTCGGCCCCACTCTCTCTCCTAGCTCCTGCAGCCTGCTTCAAGGACCTGGCTGATGGGCATTGATTTAGAGCCTTTCAAAGCCTTCCAGCAAAATAAAGGAGAGGGGAGAGGGAGAGAATTAGTCCCCGTCAAGCCAGGAGAAAAATGACGAGCGTGAAATGGGAAATAAATGAGAAAGTGGTAAGAGTCCACACAGTCGCCCGGCAGGGAGCCCACAGGGGTCCCAGCCGCCACCCTCTCTTGTGCCCCCAACCCAACCCACCTCATAACCAGGGAACAAGCCAAGAAGCCAAATACCAGTACCCACCCACTACTAGCATCACTCAGAAGCAGCTACACCCGGTACCCTCAGGTACTCGGGTAGGAGAGGGTAGAGAAGAGGGGAAGCCCCTCCATCCCAAGTGAACTTGGCCTCAGTGCATTCAGCAACAGGCTGCTAGTCTGAAGCAGGTTGTTTAACTGCCCTGTACCTCAGTTTCCCCATTCAGAAAAATGGGGGTAAGAACTATCTCCCTTCTATAACTGAAGAGAGCTTTGTAGAAGTGCAGGGCTTGCTGGTCTCTTTTGTCCATTAATGGGATGACTGTGGCTGGCTAAAATGACACCTGATGTGCCTAAGAGCCTCGTCTCCTGTTGTCAGTACAGGAATGATTGAGTCACCGTTATAGAGGCTGGGGAAACTGAGGCAGCATGCCTACGGCACAATGAGGGCTCCTCAGGCCTGGAAGGCTGCCCCTATGCCCCCCACACCCTTGGGTGCAGCAAGGCTGGAAAGGGAGGGGGTGGGCTGAGCAGTCTGGGGCGGGAGTAGAGCTGCCTCTCGCTTTCTGAAGCAGGGAGGGCCTGCAGTGGCTCCGGGTTCAGCACCCGCATCAGCCTCTCTCCCTGGCCTCCTGGGTCCCAGGGGCAGATAGAAGTCCTTGGCCAGAGTGGCCCATCTGTCTGTTCTGGTCTGGTGGCCCCAGAGACACCTCAGCTGGGGATTAAGCCAGCGGAGGGACAAATTCTGCTGCCAAAGCACAAAAGTCCCCACATCAAGTAAGATAAAGGAGCTGACGAGGCTAGGCTGTCATTGCCAAGTGTCCCAGAGTGAAGAATGACACTGTCCTGATGTGACCCCAGGGACTGCAGTCACCCTCCCCCCTCCCCGTGTACACACACACACACACACACACACACACACACACATCTTGTCTACCTCTGGTGCCGCAGTGGCCCCTGCAGGACAGGGTGGGAGGCAAGCTGCAGGGTGGGTGTCCCTGCTGTCCTGGGACCCTAGGAGGTCTGCAAGGGGAGCTGAGTTGGCCCCAAGGCTGGTGCTGTGTGACCTTAAGGCTGGCCTGTGACTCTCTCAGTCCTGCTTTCCCCTTGTGGGAGGTAGGTGGCTAGAGAAGTTCCCTACAGAGTGGAGGATGGGCAGGCACAGGGACCGGGAGAGAACAGGCTGTGGTGTTCGTGGCCCTGGGTTAGGACAGCACCGAGTTGGATCCCTTCATGGGGTGGGATACAAGTGGGGGACCAAAGGGTGGCTGGAAAGTTAAAGGTGCCAGATTGTCTGTGGCCCCTCCCCTGAGACCCAGCCTCCTGGGCACAGCGTTCCTCCCCTCCAGGGAGACTCAGCCAGCTCCCTCTCCCAGCCCCAAGACTGTCTCAACTTGCCGGGACCTACCCTCCAAACTGGTGGCTTCTCCGTGGCTCCTTTTTCATGCCCTATAATCCTTGGTATAACAGAGGCCTAATTCTTTTTAAATCACCCCACAAGCAAAAGCTCCAAAGGAGAGAGAGAGGGTTTGATGAGGAAGAACCCAGTTCTCAAAATCCAGAGTTTCGAATCCTTCCAAAAGCTCAGCCAAGGGTTCAGATTCCCTAGCCCTTCCCAGCCCCACCCTGAAGAATTCCATGGCCATGGCCCTACTGGGGCCCCACCTGCTCTCCCAGAAGCCTGTGAATGTTACCCTGGGTGTTTGGAAAGGAAGCTCTGAGATGGGCTGCCAGTGTTGCCTGCTGGCTACTCACATGGGCTCTGGAGGGACCCAGAGCCACTTCTCGGTTAGGAGACTTTGGGAGCCTCACTGAGCCTCATCTGTGAAATGGGTGTGATTACAGGTACCCACCTCATAAGGCTGTTGACACGGTATGTGGAGATATCGGGAGCCTCCTGTACACTGGTGCTGCTAGGTGTTACTTTTAAGATCAGAAGGCCGAGGCTTAAGTGGAGAAGGGACTTACCTAAAGTCGAAAGTGAGTGGGTGAAGAATCTGGAGCCAGGTGGGAGGGCCACTTTCTGGGTCTGAGTGGGGTGCCTGGGATCAGCATGTGAGCTCGGACAACCTGGGCAGGCAGCTTGGATATGGCAGGGCTCAGTGGAGGGTTGGTTCCCTCTCTCCCGGACAGGTGGTGGCCGTAGACCCAGACCTGGGAGAGAATGGCACCCTGGTGTACAGCATCCAGCCACCCAACAAATTCTACAGCCTTAACAGCAGCACAGGCAAGATCCGAACCACCCACGTCATGCTGGACCGGAGAACCCCGACCCACAGGAGCGGAGCTCATGCGCAAGATCATCGTCTCCGTCAGGGACTGTACGTGCCTCACACCCCTCACACCTGGGCTGGGCCCCTGACACCTCCCTGGTGGCTTGTTCTGGGGGGCCTGGGCCTCCCCAGGACATTGTGTTTTGATGACTAAAAATGGAGTGATAACATTTCCCAGTTGTAACCCCCCACCCACCCCAGAGCACCCTTGGGGGCAGGGATGCACTGGGCTGTGCAAGGCCCAGGCTGCTCCCTGGAGGATCACTGGTGTGGAAGGTCACCGAACCTGCCCCCTCACCCATTCATCTTCTCCCTGACTCGTTTTCTCCTGCACCCCTCTTTCCCTCTCCTTTCCCCACCCTGCTCCATCCAGGTGGCAGGCCCCCTCTGAGAGCCACCAGCAGTGCCACAGTGTTTGTGAACCTCTTGGACCTCAATGACAACGACCCACCTTTCAGAATCTACCTTTTGTGGCCGAGGTGCTTGAAGGCACCCCTGCAGGGCTCTCTGTCTACCAGGTGAGTATTCCTTTCCTGAGATCCTACTCTATGTCTCCCTCACCTCATCCTGACCAGCCAGCAGGTGCCCTGGGTGCCTAGCCTCGTGCTGAGCACTTTGCAGGGGATTGACAAGGAGACCGCCAGATAGGATGCGATCCAAGCCGGGCTTGGAGAACCAGTGCTCTGAGAGATGGTGATGGAAGGCTTCCTGGAGGAGGAATTCGAGCTGGGTCTTGAAGGACATGTGGATTGGAGAGGTGGAGAGAAAGCATCACAGGAGGTGGATGAGGGCAGAAATGAGGGAGGGAGAAAGGGAAGGAGGGAGGGAGGGGGAGAAAGAGAGTTCTGGGAAGCCAAATCAGAGAGTTCCTCAGGGCCTGGTTATAGAGGTCGGGCCCAAGACCCTCAACACCCCAAGCCTGTAAGTGATTCTAGAACACAGTTTGGATGAGTGTAGGCCAAGCACCTGCTTCCGTGGGCAGCCCCTCCCATAAGCACCAAGGCAGCTCTGCTCAGTGGGCGGGACTCTCCCCACTTTGCAGGAGACATAAAGAGACTTGCCCAAGTTCCTGTGGCCAAGAAGAAGTAGCAACTGATCTTGAACTGGGCCCTCTGCATCCTGTTCCATCACCCTTCCAATCAGGGAGGCCCTGAAGGTGCCAGTTCAGAGAAAGTGATGCCCTCACAGGAGCCGTTTAGAAACACTAGAAGGATTTCACTGTTTAGAACACAGACTTTGGAGCCTGACCAACATGGCTGTGGATCCCAACTCCACCACCTTTGACTTGGAACAAACAATGTAACCTCTCTGGGCCTCAGTTTTCTCACCTGTGAAATGGGGATACTAGTACCTGCCTGTCTGTGTGGTGGCGATTGGATCAGATACAGGTATAAAACAGCCTAGCCCCTGGCCTGCAGGAGATACACCGTAACAGAAGTACTCATTCTGTGTCTATCGTGAGGGTTATTTTACTCAAGAAACGGAGAAATGGTGGGATTTGATAGCAGAAGTTTAGCCTGATCTCATTCAGAGAAGACAGGGTTTGTCAGCGTGCCAGAGCGGGAACCTTGGCGATGCCCTGCAGGCCCACTGAGCCTCAGTTTCTTTAAAAGGAAATTAAGTGTTCTTTGACACATTCCAGGCAGCAGTCTCTCCAGCAGAATATCCCCCCCACACCCCCAGCAGGGGGCGCTGAGATCCAGGGAACAGCAGCCAGTCCCGAAGGAATTTGCAAAAAGGAGAGAGAGGGTATGAGAGAGGGAATGAGCCCTTGGACCCTGTTCTCTGGGGGCTCACGGACAGGACAGTAAGGAAATGCTCGGACCCTGTTCTCTGGGGGCTCACGGACAGAACAGTAAGGAAATGCTCGGACCCTGTTCTCTGGGGGCTCACGGACAGCACAGTGAGGAAATGCTCGCCGCACAACTTCCGAGTTCACAGAGGCACTGGCTCAGAATCATCAGAAGATGGTTGAAGGATCTGGGAATATGTATCTTAGAAACTATCTTCAGATACAGGAAGAGGGAGCTGACTTGAGCCGTGCAGTTCCCCAAGTCCCCTCTATGACCTTGACCAATAATGATTTCGCTGGATGTATGGAAGAATGTTCTCCAGGGACTAAAGCAGATAAATTTGAAGTAGTGAGCTCCCCATCCAGGAAAGCATTCAAGCTGAGTCTGGACACCCTCTGTCCAGCTTGTTGGATATGAATTAGACCAGATGACATTGACATTGCCTTTCAATTTTGACAGACTTGGCTTGATGCAAAGCTCTTATCTTAATGATTACTCATTTTCCCCAGATGTCTTGAATCCTCTTCTGCAAAACTCAACATATCAGAGTCTTGAATCAGGATATCTGTCATCAGGAGTGAAGGTGCAGATGGGAAGAGTGTAGGATCTGGGAGGCTTCCCTACCTACACATGGCCTCCATGGCTTTTTAAAAAATAATACCCAAATCCTCAAGTGACTTTTGAAAAAATCTGGATCCTTTGTTAAAACTTTTTTTTCTGTTTTTTTGTCTTACAAATCAAAAACAAAGCAGGGAGGGGAATCCTAACTGATGTTTTTCCTTGCGGTTGAGCTCCACACAGCCGAAGGGCTGCTCCAGGCCAGCCGTCATAAGGGCGGGAGGGGTGAGGGGAGACTGTGCAACACCGCGGGGTCTGGAGGGCCCCCATCAGCTGGGTAAATCCGGGAGGGCTTCCTAATAAGGAAAGCAGGGTTCTGAAGGGGGAAGTTGTGGGGACCTGGACTCTTGTCCTAAAACGTCCCTTCTCCACCCCCCTTGGCCCCACATGGTGTGACTGGACACCTTTCAGCCCTAACAGGCTGCCTTCTTAGAGAACATGTGGCCGAGTATACGGCAGCCTGGCCTGAGACAGGAGCAGGAATTGCTGACTGGAGCTGAGCAGGTCAATGGGGAGGACGGGAGGACTGAGAAGGGTCCGTCCTGGTGTCCCTACTCACACAGCCCCTTCTCTCGCTCAGGTGGTGGCTGTCGACCTGGACGAGGGCCTGAACGGGCTGGTGTCCTACCGCATGCGGGTGGGCATGCCCCGCATGGACTTCCTTATCAATGGCAGCAGCGGCGTGGTGGTCACCACGACAGAGCTGGACCGCGAACGCATCGCCGAGTACCAGCTGCGGGTGGTGGCCAGCGATGCAGGCACACCCACCAAGAGCTCCACCAGCACACTCACCATCCGAGGTGAGAGCGATGGGGGTACCTCCTGCTATGTGCTGAACCCATGGGCACGGGCCCGGCCGGGGCACTGCCAGCCAGGGTGGAGAGAATTATGCGCTCCTGCTGTCCATCGTCCACGTGGGCACAGGCTGCCTTGCTCATAGGGCATCCTTCTCAACTGGAGCCCTTCAGCTCAGCAGAGCCTTCCTGACTCCACCAAGTCAAAACTGTCAGCAGCCCTTCTCCCACCTGGCCGCTGTCTTCAGTGCCCCAGAGCTGGGGGGCAGTCGCCTGGACCCCCTGCCAGTGTCTCCCTCTTTGATCCTGGCAACAGCAAGAGAGAGCTGGAGAGCAGAGGGGTGGGGCCCTGGCAGTCACAAGCAGTCTGGGGAGGTCGCAGGGCCCTTCGTCGTCTTTTAAGGCCAGACTTTTTATTTGGAGATGTAAAGGGAACCTTCTCCTCCCACACAGAATCTCAATGGAAGGACATCACCCCACCCTGGGAAGAGGGCAGCTGGGATTCCCAGACTCCCTGAGATTGCTCACCCCTTGGGGTCCTCTCAGTACTTTCCACCTGTCTCTACCCTCTGTGGATGAGGCTGTAGGGCGGGTTACTGTGTCTCAATCACTTTGGCTATATCTTTAATTCTTGAAACAAAACTGGTACTCTGATATGAGCTATTGCCAAAGGGCTAGGAGTAAACCCCAGGATGTAAGTACAGAGTGTAATGGGCAAGACATAGCCTGTTCTCTAGGACAGGCCCTGGTCCATCCTGGCTCCTACCAGTCTCCATGAGTTGGGATGGATGGCTAGCTCAGCAGAGGCACAAAATAGTCACCCCCCTTAACCACGACCTGAGGTGGTGAAGACGAGAGAGAGCCAAGCATCCTCTCTCCTGATGGTTAAGGCTTGCCTTGTGGGTTCCTGGTGCCAGTTTGAGGACCCATTCTGTGCCAGTGATTGACGGGGAAGATGTCCAGTCCTCTCAAAGAGGAACCCCAGAGTATTTTTCTCCAAGGCGCAACAGAAGCCATTCCACCACATGTTCTCCTGATGATTTCACAAAGATAACCAAGGTGGTGTGGGGGTCATTTCACCTATTGAAGGTCTCCCCAGGCCCCATGTGCCGAAGGAGGAGAGGCCTGTATGTAGAGCTGGAAAAAAAATGAATCTTTAAGGGAAATTGGCTTTTGGGAACGGAAAGGCCCGCAAAGGCAATTACGTTCCCTGGGACCTTATCATAAACTGGGGGCAGGCCTCCCCAAGACCCCAACCCCACCACTCCTTTGCTATGTGACTGAACAAGTCCCTCAGCTGCTCTGCGCATCTGTCTCCTTGTCTATGTGATGCACCTAATCATGGCTGCCTCATGAGGATGTTATGAGGGGTATGTATGTGTTCCTGTATGGGAAGCAGTTAGCATGGGCTTGGCGTGTAGGCCGAGTGAGGAATGGTCACTGTCATCGTCATTGTTGTGATCGTCGATCAGACACACACTGGGCAGAGGCTCTGGGGTTTTCTCCTCCCTTGGGCAGCATGAGCAGCCACTAGCACCTTGGGGAACAGAGACTGTGGGCAGGTGTGGCGTTCTGGTCCGCTCTGTCATGGCCCTAGCTGGCATGGGGGCCCTTGGCTCACGACTAGAAGGTATTGACTCCTAGGGAACCCATTTCCTCTTGGCCTGTGACACGAGCCACTGCCTTTGGTGCTGGGTGGTCTTGAGTGGAAGACAGACCTAGCCCGTATGCTGATTCTGCCCACAGTGTTGGACGTGAACGATGAGACGCCCACCTTCTTCCCTGCCGTGTACAATGTCTCCGTGTCCGAGGATGTGCCGCGAGATTTCCGGGTGGTCTGGCTAAACTGTACCGACAACGACGTGGGCCTCAACGCTGAGCTCAGCTACTTCATCACAGGTACAGCCCTGCTTCCACCCCTTCCCTGTGTAGCCCACCTGGGTCGGGGAGGGGCGGGGAAGAGGCCCATGTTGGCCATCAGGATTTAGCCCCTGCTGGAGGCTCCCTGAGGATTTGCTCTTGGCTTTTCCCCAGAGCTTTGCAGCTGGATCCCTCTGGTCTGCCTCCCCAGGGGCCTCCTGAGCCACGTCAGGTGGTGCTTACCAAGGTTCTGTCTCGAGGGAGATGGAGCCCTACCCCCCACTCCATCTCACATTAGGGTGACAGAGCTGCCATTGGAGGAACGTGGCCTTGTCCTTCCTTGGGGCCCCTTCACTCATGAAGAGAATTCCCATCCGTTTAGAAGCAGGTGGTTTAGACCTCTCTAAATGAAATGGTTTTAGCTCAAAAATATCAAGTAGCTAAAACCTGAAGAGCTGTGGAGAAATATTACAAGGCCATGTCCTGGCTCAACAGGGTAAAGGGAGCGTGATCGATCAGTTGACATCTGCCATGGCAGTAGGCTTGGTAGGTGATGGCAGACACGCCACGGGTTAGTCGTTCCTGGGTTCGAGCAGTTTCCCAGCATTCTCTCGTTCTCTGCATATGTGAAAGAAGCTGGGATGTGCGGAGCTGGGAATAATAGTTCTTTCATATTCCGCAGCCCTCCCGTGGCCATTTTACTGACTTTTCTCTGCCCACGGCCTGCCTGCAGCCACATTACACGCACATCCATATGGACGTGTTTGTGTGTGCTCACACCGGCCTCCCTGATGCCTCTCCCGCAGGAACAAGGAATCTCAGGCTCACAGCCCATCCACAGCTTGCTACAGCCAAAGTGACCTTCCAGCCCTCAGCCTCTCCTTTCTAGATCCATTCCCTCCTTCCCTCCCTAAATTAGGGGCCAGCTCCCTCAGGCCAGCTCCTTGTGTCTGATCCTCAAGACTGCCCTGGAAAGTTCAGTCATCCAGACATCCACATGGTACCTACCAGCCATGGTTCAGTCCCCAGCACTACTCGTGTCTTAGTTCCTCTCTCTAGAAGCCAGATTGTGTGCCTTGTAGGTGGTGTTTCAGATACTGGGGAGCAGGTACTGGAGGTATAGGGGCAGGGGGCTTTCTCCAGGGGCAAACCATGTCAGGGAAAGGGAGCGTGTGACAGGTGGCCTTCAGGATAACTTCCAGCACACTGAAGTGGCCAGTTCCTGCCCACCTGGAGCCCTCCCAGCCCTAGGGTTCTCTGGCTTTAATTTTGCACATTCTATGAGGAGCTGTGCAGTGTCCTGGACTGGGCTGATCTAAACCCAATGTAGCGATGCCCTCTGCTGCCGAGTACACGACACTGCCCATCAGCTAGCCAGGGAGCGGCGTCCACAGTGCTCTGACGGAGTCCTTTCCTGGCTCCCGTATACCTCGGGAGGGAGACTCTCGCACTTCCTGCCTGGCCCAGAACTTGAGGAGACTCAGTAACACTTGTCTCCTGTCCACCTGCCCCTCTTTTTCACTCTTTGGAGTTCCAGGCATTCCCACTCAGAGAGCCTGAGATGAGGGGCCTGGAGAATGTTTGGCTAACCCCAAAGTTTTTGGCCGCATGTGGAAACCACAGGCCAGGTTAATTGCTCAGATACGTCTACAGGACAGACGGGTAGCAGAGTGGTGAAGGATACAGGCTGGGGAACAGACCACTGCATTAGAGTCCTACACCCCAAATAGGTGACTGTAACCCAGGGCAATACACATAACCTCACTGAAAGACCATTTTCCTTCTCTGTGAAAAAAGCAATAGCACGCATGAAATGAAATGGTCTGCATGAAGTGCCCAGTACACAGTAGGTGCTCAGTGAATGTTAGACACTTATGATTTCGGGCATTTAGCACCCCCGCCTAAGCCCACACAGGACACACCCTCATCGGAGCTCCCCCAAAATCCTGCTCTCAGGCAGGACTCAGTGGACAGCACAGCCTTTCATTGCCAGGCCACCCCTGGCGTGTCCCAGCTCAGAAGCAGAGTTGGGTGCCACCTCCCTTTTCCTGGACAGGAGCCATTTCCTGACTGAAACTTCATTCTCTTACCCACAGGTGGAAACGTGGATGGGAAGTTCAGGGTGGGCTACCGCGACGCCGTTGTGAGAACAGTGGTGAACCTGGACCGGGAGACCACAGCCGCATACACGCTCGTCCTGGAGGCCATCGGTACGCACCCGGCCTCCCTGCACACCACCACATGGTTGTTCTGGGCAGAGTTCTCATGAGGCCCCCTCCTAGGGGCCAGCCAAGCCTGACCTCAAGAGCCAGGCTTGTGAGCCAAAGGCTCCGCCCTGATGCCAGGGGAGAATGGGCAACTGTACCTCCGACATATTACTGAGTTCCTGCAGGGCATGAGGCTCAGTGCCTAGTGCTATATGCACAACACTGAGATAGTGTGGTGGGAGCTGCATGGGAGTCAAATGAGAGACCACCATGTAGACGAATCACTGCAGAGCCAGGGAGAAGGGACGGCCCAAGAGTAGCAGCAGAAAGAGAGATGGAAACATAGTGGTGGGTAATCAAGGAAGACGTCTTGGAGGGAAGTGGTATCAGGCAGTGGCTTTGGGTCAGTTAGGACTCTTACTTACAAGTTTTAAAATAAACTGGCTTCAGCAATACAGGTTCATAAAACCAGTCCACCTCCTGGAGCTTCACATAAGATGATTTGCGGCTCAGGGGAGGCCACGAGGCCTCAGTCTCTCTGCTCCAGCTGGCTCTGCCTCCTGTGTGTCGGCGTCATCCTCTCCCTCACATGGAGACAGATCGCTGCTGTGCTCAGGCCTTAATCCTCTTGGGTTCCAGTGCAGCAGCAGGGAGACAGCACTTGTCCCTTTCCCAGTCTCCCCAGCCGAAGCCTCAGAGAAGCTTTGATTAGTTCCACCTGCCCTAGTGCCTGTCCCTGAAACCCTTGTCATGGTGCAGGGGGTGGGGAAGGTGTCCTGGGGAGTTAGGCCTAAATCACATGCCTGTCCCCGTAGCTACAGCTGGCGGGGGTGGGGGTGGGGGTCGGACCCACTTGGGACCCCAGGCCTCATAGTCGGGAAGGGAGGGTTTCCAGAGGGACCTTCAAGGACATAGAATTGCCAAAGAGAACGGGGTGGTACTGATGGGCAGAAATGAGGGAGGCCCACCACCTCCGTGAGGGCCAAGTGAGGTTTCAGTATGTAGAGAAGCAGGCAGGACATTTTGGGCACAGGAATCAGCCCACGCCAGGGTCCGGGGTGGGGAAAGAGCCGTGTGCAGGCGCGTATCCCCGGCGGTCTGTGGTGGGGAGGGGAGACTGTGACAGGTAGGGCTGGCTTCTGGAAGCCTAAATGTCAGGCCGGAAGGTTTGGTCTTTGGTTTCCAGGCAGCAGGAGTTCTTGAGGCTCCAGAGGGAAAGAAGGTGGTGACGAGGCCTGTGTCCCCAGATGGCTCTGGTCCTGCCAGAAGCACCCAGTTCGGTGTTTGCAGTGAGCTCTGGTGGAAAAGGAATGTGCTCTCTGTGCCTCACTCTTTCCAGCCAGCAGACTCCCCCGCCCCCCGCCTGCCCACACCCACATGTATCTTCCCTCTGCCCTGCTCTCCTCCAATCCTGGGGCAGCCACACCACCCCCTGGTGACCCATCATCTCCCTGAGTCCAGCCTTCACAACAGGCACTCGCTAGCAGGAGAGGGCTCAGTCAGAGTCAGACCTTTTGGGGGCCCCCAGTTCACACCATCCCCAGCCAGGGAAAATAAGCAGGACCCCCTAAGGCTGTGAGAGGTTCCTCCTGGAGAGGAGCTTAGGAGGGCAGGATTACTCAGGATAAGTGACTACACCCCAGCATGTGATCAGCTGGCTTGGGGAAGGACAGCCTCCACTGGTCTTCAGCCAACTCCAGCTTCCTGTACTCCTTTCTGGGGTGACTGTCTTTGCCTGGACGTACAGTGCTTGGCACAGCTCCTTCCTCTAGGGACGATGACCCAATAGCTGCCTTTGGAGTCGAATCACCTCCCCAGCCCTGGGAGGGGCCTGCAGGGAGGGAGCTGATGGGTTAGCAGCCCTGACTGCATTAGGCTTAGAAATCAGCAGAGCCCACATCCCTGAATGCAGAGGGCCCACAGGCCAAACATCCCATAGGCATGTTTGACCCATCTCATGTTTCATAATGAATAATAATTAGTTATAAACATTTAAAAGTCAGGAGATTTTATTTAAAAGCTTGTATGTTTAATTTCTCTTAAGAAATCAGATCTATAGTTACTGGGCTCCCATCCTGCCTGTCCACTGTGGACTGGAACAGAGGGCAGCTGCCCCTCGAGGTGGGCCCGCCCAGATGAGCACCCATGGATCTCACCCTCCTGGCCCTGACAGCAGTTGGGTTTGTGATCTCGGGACCTGTATCTGTCTCCTAAGGCCGCTGTAACAAATGACCACAAACTTGGTAGCTTAAAAGAACAGAAATGTATTCTCTTGTGGCTCTGGGGGTCAGAATTTAAATCAAGGTATCGGCAGGGCCACAGTCCCTCTGAAGGCTCGAGGGAGAATCCTTCCTTGACCCTAGCAGTGTCTGGTGGCTTAAGTATTCTTGGCTTGTGGCTGCAGGACTCCAATCTCTGCCTCCGACTTCACATGACTTCTCCTCTCTCTGTCAAATCTCCTTTTCTTTCCCTTATAAGGACCTTTGCCATTGGATTTATGGCTCACCTGGATAATCCAGGATATGTCATCTCAAGATTCTTAATTATATCTTTGAAGATCCTTTTTCTCAATAAGTTTACTTTCACAAGTTCCCAGGGAGTCAACAGGGCTCTACTTTTGTAGCCCACCATTCAAACCACTTCCTGCCTCAGTGCCCATCTCTATCCAATGGGGATAATAAGATCACCTTCTTCACAGATTTGTTGTCAGACTGAATGAGCTGGAAGTGCCTGGGACGTATTAGATATTGTTAGTGTTTTTTCCTAATCTAAAAAGGAAAAGAGCCACCTCTGCAGAGCCCAGAGTGGCACGTTCACCCCTCAGGCGTCTAACAGCCCACCCTCCATCAACTCCCACAGACAACGGCCCCGTGGGCAAGCGGCACACAGGCACAGCCACTGTGTTCGTCACTGTCCTGGATGTGAATGACAACCGGCCCATCTTTCTGCAAAGCAGCTACGAGGCCAGTGTCCCCGAGGACATTCCTGAGGGCCACAGCATTGTTCAGGTAGGTGGCCGTGGCCCTCCGGCACAGCTGGTAGACTGGGGGCAGGCAGGGCCACCCTCAGTGATATCATGGCAGAGAGGCCAATGGAAACAGGAGAGGGTCCAGCTACTGCTCCAGAAGTAGCCAGTGGTATGAGGAGAGGGAGACCCAGGCCTGTCCTCCCTCCTGGGGAGGGTAGGTCCCCAGGTTATGTAGCTGAGGCCAGGGCCCTGACTCCCCAAAAAGCAGAAGGAAGGCCTTAGCCCTCCTCTTCTCCCCTCCCCCACAGCCCTCTCCTCGTCCCCGACCCCACCCAGAAGGGCCTTTCAGAGCGGGAGGAGAGGTCAACATCACATTTTCCCAGAAAGGAATTGAGAGCCAGGACCCAGCAAGGCCCAGAACAGAGCGGCTTTCACAGGGCCGTTGGCCCAAGCTCCCCTCTTGAGAAGTAAACAGGCACAAGAAGAAAGGGAGCAGACTCAGAGGGAGAATGGGGAGGACCTGAAAATGGGGCTCTAGTGCCCTCCCCCAGCAACCAGAGGCCTCAGTTGCTGGGTGGGGAGGGATCCTGGGAATAAATCACCCTCTTCAGCAGCTGCGAGGGTTTCTGACTTAGAGGCTGAGCCAAACACAGCAAATCTAGGCCTGTCCGCTAGGGTAGGCTCCGGGCTTCGGGGACTGGGAGTGCACCCATCACCCTGCATTGGAGCCAGGAGAAAGGCAGGAAGGAGGCTGGGAGCAGGGTGCTGAATCCCAGAGGCACCGAGAGTCCAGGAAGCCATGGGGGTTTGCAAGGGTCTGGGGCTGGTTCCTAAAGGAGGAAGTAGGAGGTTCTCTCCCTCTGGGCCTCCATTCCTGGGAGCTTGGAGGGCCTCTCTCCTCTAGCCTAATATTTACCACCCCAGTTCACTGACAGATCTCCCAGGACCAGCCCAGGGACATACCTGGAGGTATGGCAAGACCTTTGAGAGCCCCCCTCCCCATCCCCAGCCTTTCCTTCTCCTTCAGGCCTCAGGGCAGCCTTATCCGCCCACCCCTTGTGTCCAGGAAGAGAACACCTAGTGCCAAGCAGAGCATCTGGCCAGGGGATGATGCGGGGACTGAGAATAGGTAAATTCATCCTGGGATGTCTCAGGGAGGCCCTGGGGCAGGGAACCTGGAAGAAGTTAAGCTAGAAGGGAGGAGGCCTGCCCCACTTTCTAAACCTGAAGAATTGGTTTCTGTTACGCAACATGACTCACTGAAATCCTAGAGCTTATGAGTAATATAAGGCAGGGAGAAATTCAGGCACTAGTGACTTCTCCAAGGCCCTGGAAACAAGTTTCTGGCCAAGCGGGACTCAACTCTGATATCAGATTAACCTGGAAGGAAGGCACAGTGGGCCTACTTGGAGAGAAAGCTTCTTTCAGGGGGCATTTGAGGGAAGAAGAGGACTCCCACAGGACTCTTAGGCTTTGGGGAGTAAGGCCACACCCAGACCACACCTCCCTTCACGCAGTACACAGAACCTCATACTTCCGTGCCCTGGCTAGTAAGGCAGAGTGAGGGGTCGGACACAGTCTCGCCCTCTGCGAGCTCCCAGGCTCACAGGAGGGAGAAGATATAGACAAGGATGACCCACACTGCCGAGAGAGGTGATTCCCGTCGTCCCTCTCAGAGGTGTAACGAGTAGGTCCAGTCCCCGGCAGGCGGTGGTGGCTTTCGGCTGGAGAGCAAAGAAGGTTTCCCAGAGGGGGTGCCTTGTGAAACGTGAGGCACAGCCAGGGGAGGACAGATTGTTCAGTTTGTGTGGTGTCTTGGGTCAAGATGAGGCTAGAAAGATACTTTGGAGCCAGCTCTCAGAGGGCTGAGAGCTGGTCCAGACTAAGGAGTGGCTTTATCCAGCCTGCAATAGGGAACGGTGAAACCAAAACTAAAACTCACTCTTTGGAAAGACCTGGCTGGCTGTGCTGTTGGTAACAGGGTGGGGGGCAGCCCCGTGGCCGAGTATAAGGTGGCCCTGGCCAGCGGACTCTCTGGGGTGCGTGCTAGGCCTCTCAGACGCCCTCTGCCTAAATGTAGGACCCAACCAAAGTATAGAGCCCTGCCCTTGTGAGGAGAGGTCGAAGGTTAGAGATCCTGAGAAGCCCGACTTCAGGGTGAGATTGCTTCAACAGGTAGCTAGTAAATGAAGCAATCGCCAAAGAGACAGATAGTACACCCACTGTGGTCCAGGCCTGAGATACCGTAGCTGTCCTGGAGAGGTCTGGACCATCCCACCTGAAGAGAGGCACCCCCTTTCCTGTGAGGCATGGAGCCACTACAATGTGTCCTCAGAGCCCAGGTGGCATCACCTTCAGCCACTACAGTGGCATCCTGCCACTGACACAGCACCAGTGCTGGCCTCTGCAAGGAGCTTCTCAACCCATTATCAGCCCCTTCCTGATCCATCCTGGTGCGGGTGCATTGAACGGGGACCACCCAGATCGAAATTGGCCAGTCTTGAGAGCCTCACTTGCCGCTCCTCCCAGCAGGCACCCAGACTCCTGATCCACCGCAAGGGTGCTGGCTGCTCCCCTGGATTACTAGGTGAATGCTGGCAGGGCCCAAGAAATCTGAGGAGAGGAGTCCCTGGGCTCCCTTTTGCCTTGGGTGCTGAGTTGGCCCAGAGGGCAGGACAGTACCTTGCCCTTAGGGTAGGTTGAGTATTTCACTTGGCTGGAGGGAACCTTTGGCCATTTGGCAACTCCCGCTGGAATTCAAGCCAGGTTTTGGCACTGGGGGTGGGCAGGGCTTTTGTTGGGAAGCAGGGACACTATTTCCTGGAGATGGTCAGTGCCTGGTTGCCAGAGAGAGGCCCTGGGACCCCAGGTTGTACCGTCCAGAACTTCTGATCAAAAGTCCAGATGGCTGCAGATTCCGCACCGTTGGTCAGCAGTCTTTCAGCAGGTAGCAGCTAAAAGGTCTGCAGAGAGGAGGGTATTCTTCCAGGGGCTGTCTCTGGGACAGGCCGTGGGCCTGGGCATACAGGGAACCACTGGTGGGCAGCATATTGCCCAGGGTGTTTGAGTCGCTGTCCTCTTGCAGCGTGTGGTGCCAGGCCGTGTCTGAGGGAGGAGGACCCGTGGGTGGATCCTGGATGGGGGGACACCCCATCACATTTTGGTAGATTCCGTGCATTCCCAGCTGTGGTCGTCATCACGGTCTGGCAGGGGGCGTTGAGATGCAGCAGGCTGGTCACGGCGAGAGCTGTGCAGGGAGCAGCGCAGGGAGCCCAGGCGCTTCCAGAGCCGGAGCTGGGGCTCACTGGGGCTCCCGGGATGGTGAGGCATGTGCTCGTGAGCCCGGCGGCTCAGGTCCAGTGCGGCTGGTTTGCAGAGGGTCATGAACAGCAGACAGGTGGCCAGCAGGAGAAAGATGCTGGCCAGGGCAATGAGCGCGGGGAGAGGGTCAGCTGCCTCTGATGGGCTCCCTGGAGTGACAGGAACTGTGAGGAAGGCGCGGGGGCTGGGGGCCTCTGTACTCATGGCTCCTGCAACGGGAATGGGACAGAAGCTCAGAGGCAAATCCGCTGAACCTAGAGCTGGGGAGGGAGGGGGACACTAATGGGAACCGGGCGCTGCTAAACCAGCTGCAGATAACATCACGACTATTTTACAGGTTAGAACAGTGAGGCCCACAGAGGCGACAAGTCTAAGGTCACACAGTAAATAAGTGATGGCTGGGCCTGAACTCAGGTCCTCTTTCTGCTATACCTGCCTGCCTGCCAAGGAGGAGATAATGTCTTACCAGCATTTTAAAATGAATTCTTATGAATTACAAAAGTCTTACACCTGAAAACTTGGGATCCAAGACCAACTCCATCAATAAGTTGCTCTGTGACCTTGGAATGAGTCATAGATAATAGGATTCTGCAGCTAGCAAGGACCCTAGCAATTATCCGATGCCAAGGTACGAACTGGGAGCCCACTAGTGTGTTTTGTTTGGTTCTTACAGTATTTTTTTATAAATTTAAATTGTAAATATTTTTAAAACTGCAAACAAACAAAACTAGAGTTTTCACATAACTATCTGAATGTCTGGCACCCCTTGAAATTTCAGAATTTCAACGTTGGCAGCATCGTGCCTGGCACCCAGTGGCTGGGGCTGAGCAGCACTGGCCCCCACTGCCCACACTCCCACAGTCCCAATGCACACCTGTGTCACCTCCCTGGCCCCATGGGCATTCCCGTTGGTGTTTTCTGGGCAGTCCAACTTCTCTTATGACAAATGAGGAAACTGAGGCCCAAGTAAGGGAAGTCCAAGGCAAGGCCACTGTGAGCCAGTGGCTAAACAAAGACCAGAACTAGGTTTCCTGATCCTGGCCCTGTGACCTTGCCACCCTTCTGGCTCCCAACCCTCCCTCATGGGCTCACTGAGCTGCTCTGAGGAGAGGTAGGAAATAACCTACAGAGAACAACAGAGTTGACAAGGTGGTGTTTGAACCCCCCCCCCCCCCGCACATACCAGTCACCTGTTATCACTTAAGACCATCCCACTAGAGGGAACTTGGCAGATGGTCCTTACAGATCAGGCTGAGTGGTTACAAATAAAAATGCTTAACAGGGCCTGGCTGGTAGATAACATGTGACCAAAGAGGACAGGTGGGCAGGTCTACCTGGAGAGCACTCTCAAGGAGGTAGAGGTACCTCACCCAGGCTGATGGAATGCCAGGATGCAGGCGTAGTGTGATCAGCTCTTCCAGTTTCCCAAGAGAAGCCAGAAATCTGGATTTTTAAGCAAACTTAAAACATTGTTTAAATATTAGTGATGTTTAAATGTTGGCAATTAATTCATATGGGGGGGTGGAGATTGCAAAGACCAAACAAATTGGATTGCAAAAAATTCAAAATGAATTTTCAAATATTTAAAACACTGCAACAGCCAAAGAAAACACATAGCAGGCCATACCCAGCTTTGCAATTCAGCATTTATGATCTATGATTTCTAAAACCATAGGACAGGAAATCCCAAAGAAGGTCCAATAATAATTGTTTATTTCTCTCTGACCTTGGAGACTTTCGTGAGACGAGGGATAGAAGATTTTCCCTCCTTTTTCCCAACTCGCAGCTTAGTCTAACTCAGTCAAGAGTTCTAGCACTCGTAAGGAAGAAGGTCCTCAAGTCACATCAAGGCTCTGCAGGTGGCTGCAGAGTCCATATCAGCAGGCAGTGGGGAGTGGAGAGGGCCTACCCCCTCCCCACGCTCCTGAGCCCCCATCCCCTCCCCAGACACTCACCGCAGCTGCAAGACCTAACTCCCAAGTCTCTGCACCCAGCCTCCTTCCTGCTTGCAGCCATGCCCTGTGCCCAGCCAACCGAGGGCATCCAGCGTACCCCACCCCCCACCCATTCCCTAGCACCACTCCTTCCAGGATTTCCAGGGAGAACACAACTCCTCCCAGCTCCCAACTGGAAACTCTGATGCCTGGCCAGCTGCCGGGGCCTCTGCCTTGCAGGCATCGCCTGGAGAGGCAGCCAGACGTGGGTTGGCCCTTCCTTGAATCCGAGCAGGGAAGAGGGATGGGGTGTGCCCACTGTCATCTCCCACAGGAGAAAACTAATTGTCTCTCTATCCTACCCTGGGCATTACTTGGCTGGGAGTAAGAAAGGGGCAGTTTGAAGTGGGAGAAGTCTCAATCCTGCTAGTCCTACTGTTATTTCGAGGTCTTCTCATGGATCTGGAGTCTTTATCAGGCTAGAAAAAGCAGGTCCTGGCTTCAGTCCTTAATAAAAAGATAAGCAAGGCTTATAATTAGCATCTGAGTAATTCCCTTGGAAGCAAGAGATTCTGAAGTGCTTGAAAACATCAAGCCACCCTCCCTGAACGCATGCATATCAGCTGTGAGGCCCCCTTGCTGTCCTCTCTGACCAGCCAGGCTGGCTGGTTCTGGAGAAAGGAGGCCTCGTCAGACCAAGGCTAGGAATCACCTTGAGGGCAGGTGAAATCTCTTCCATGCCACTGGAGTCCAGAGCACTTTTGCAGGCCCTGCTCTGGACATATCTGTAAGCTTAGTCTAGAACCTTCTTTCTTGCCTCAGAGCTCCATAAAGTAGGGCCTATGAGCAGAGGGACTGACCTCACAGCATGTCTTGCTGTATGGCCTTAGGCTAGCCACTGCCCCTCACTGGGACTTGTTTTCACTCCATGGTAAAACAGAGGGATTCCCAGGTTTGAACGTACCGTCACACGTTCCCCCCAGAGGACCTCAACAAGGGTCTGGCCCCACTTCCCTCACCAGGCCTTCTTCTGCAGTCCCCCAAGCACTAACCTCAGAGCCAGCCCTCGGCAGTCCTGAGCTGGGTGGAAGGTCGTCTCAGCGTCCAAGAGAGGCCCGAGAAGCACCGGGTGCACCTGTGACCCCGACCTACTCCGGGACTCTGCAGTACCCTGCGTCCTCAGTCAGCCAGGCTGGGCAAAGTGGGCTGTCTCCCTTTACTCTCCCGCTAGACCTGGCTTTGTCTGAAAGAGTTTGGGCCTTGCCTTGAGGGAGGGAACACAAAAGGGTAGGGATGGCAACTGGGTTGGACAAGGGAGAGGGGAGCTGTGGTCTGGAGCCTTCCCAGGGCCTCACTCCAGCCTGTCTCCTTGGAGCCCTCCGGAGGGGTGGGGCAGAGGCACTGGGGGAATGCTGGGGGAGGGTTTCAAGGCCTCTGCAGCCCCTGGCTCTCACCTTCCCCTGGTGGACATTCGAATGGTACGGTCTGTTAGGCAGTAGCCAGTGGGTCACTATTCAGTGCTTGCCAACCCCCAGGTTACCAGGGAGAGGGGCTCACAGTGGGAGGGGAACAGGCAGAGAGATGGGCCCTGGTAGCCCTTGATGGAGAAGCTGCTTAAGACTGAGGCTCCTAAGGAGGCAGCTGGTTGCCAGGGAAGCTCTGGCTTTGAGGAAGAAGGGAGGCTGGGGGAGGGGCATCTCTGTGTGTGTTGTGGGGGCGTGGTGTGGGGAGAGCCACTGCCTGGAGGGTCTCCAAGAGCTCAAACTGTGAAGAGCACAGCTTTGGCTGCCCCTCAATCCTAGGCGTTCTGCCCTTTGATCTCTTTGACCTTTGAACATGACTCTCACTCCTGAGGTCTGTAGCCAGACACCTTCGAAGGGAAAGTACTTTTCTGGGAAGTTGAGAAAGAAGCCTGGAAGGAGAGAGGACTAGGACAAAGGAGGGGAGGAGGGGCCTCAGGGGCCCCACACTCCCAGAAATACAACACAGTGGGGCAGGGGGAGTTGTGGCTCTGCCTGAGCCCGGGGTCCACCCCCTTTTTTGGAGCCCCAGTTCTTGCATTCAGCTTTTTCCTCCTGCCCTTAGCCCTTGACCTCAAAAGAAGCATCCTTTGCATAGCCCAAATGGACCTTTCTGTGGACTGTCAAAGTCCTTTAGATGACTGAGGTGTCATCCAGCCCCTTCTCTCAGATGACAAAACTGAGGTCCAGAGAGGTGTGGCTTGGCCAGGGTCACCAAGCCAAGAAGCGCTCATGCAATTTACCACCCTAGGTGAGGTTCCTAGGCACTCAAAAGACTGAAGGAGGGAACTGTGGAGATATGAGCTGACCTGGCTGGGTCCATCACCTACCTTCTCCCTGTCCTCCCCAAGAATCTGGAGGAGAATCAGAGAAGAGAGCTGGCAGTCCCCCCCCCCCCGCGCCACCACCCACCCACAAACAGGGCAGCATGGAGATGTCTACAGTCAGATGTCCTCATGGGGGATGAGAAAGACAGACGTGCCCCTCTCCTGTTCCGCATCTCCGGCCTCTCTGGGAAACCACAGGTGTGGGCAGGATGGGCTGGGGGTGCTGTAGAGGGAAGGAGAGACGCTCCACAAACGTCTTCTCTCCCCCTTCTTGGGGGGTGGAATTTAAGGAGTGACCTCATATCTCATTCTTCCTCAGTTAATGGCCACAGATGCTGACGAGGGCGAGTTCGGGCGTGTGTGGTACCGCATCCTTCATGGTGAGTGGGCTGCCTTTGGATGGCGGGGGCCGGCCTTCCTGCTCTTAGGATGGCAGAGCTTCTCTAGACTACCAAGGGCCTGGGAGGTGAGGTCAAGGAAGCTCCAAGTACTCTATACACGAGCAGGCCAGAGAGAGAAAACAGGGACATTCTTCAATCATTTGCACCAAGTTGGATGTCTTTTAAGTGAGGGTGCTGCATTTGATCACTTTGTTCTTGAAGTTCCTCATGTCCCACAGTAGGACATTACCCTGAGAGAGGGACTCTTGAGGACAAGTGCAGCCCCCAGCAGCAAGCTTCCCAGAGACTGTCATTGGCACAAGATGTATCATGTGCCTATCCCCAAACCAATCACTATGGCCTCAGACCATGCTCCCAAACTTCCCAAAATGAGTCTCATTGGCCAACTAGAATCATGCGACCATCCTCAGCCCTGAACCAATCACTGTGGCCGGAGACTAAAATATGCTCATCTGCTTTCTCCTGGAATCAGGATAAAATCACCCCTATGCAAAGCATATGCACTGAGCATAGAGGAGGGTGGATCCCCAGAGGAAAATCAGGGTACCATTACCGCAAGATGGGGAAATGGATGCAGGACCAACCTGGAGATGTCCGTAAAATCTTGGCTTCAGCCACCACAGAATTTGGTTTTAGTTCCTCTCTATGTAGTTCCCAGATCCCTCTGAATATCGAATCCAGTGATATCTCTGGGTATGGGTTCTCAGAGGACCCCCAGGCTTCCCACAAGGAGGGCACATGGTGACTTCTGCCGCCTCCCTCCAATTCTGTCAGGCCAGGGGAGCATGAGGCAGAGGCCTGCTTGCCGTTGTGAGCTTTGACCAAGCTCCTGAGGCCTCTGGGCAGGGTCAGCATTCGGGGTCTGGGACCCCTTCTTCCCCCCTCCCCCATGATTCCATGAGGATCCTACTCTAGGGCAGAACACATGCATCTTATCTGTCTCTCCCTATAGGTAACCATGGCAATAACTTCCGGATCCACGTCAGCAGTGGACTCCTGATGCGAGGACCCCAGCCCCTGGACCGGGAGCAGGACTCATCCCATGTGCTGATAGTGGAGGCCTACAACCACGACCTGGGCCCTATGCGGAGCTCTGTCAGGGTAAGGCCGGGGGCAGGCTGGGCAGCTCTCAGATAGCCAGTCGGCAGATCATAAAGCCCTATGTCCCCTTTAGCACTGACCTCAGGGCTGGGCCAATGCCCTAGGTGAATGGGAGATGGCCCCCATCTGGGGCCTGGCGGGGCAAGGCTATCACTGATTTAGGTGCTGAATGACACCTGGAGCTAAAAGGTGCAGTGCAGGGCGCCATGGGCTCAGCCCAGCCTGGGATCTTGGCTCTGAGCCTCAGTTTCTCCAAATGTGGAAGGGGATCGATGATATTGATATCTGTCCAAAGGAATGAAAGAGGTGTCCTTACCATCCTAACCCCTATAATCGCATGATTCTCTAGGATGAGCCACGGAAATCTCATATATTTGATCTTGGAGATGTAGATGTTACCAACTTCATTTTATAAATGAGGAAACTGAGGCACAGAAGTCATTAGCAATAGACCTCTGAGCTCAGGTCTTTTGAGTCCAAGTTCAGTGCTCTTACCACTGAAAGTGTCCCCCTAATAACCTGGTGACCACTTCCAGCTTTTCTGTCAAATGTAGCCTTTCCTGCCCACCGTTATTCACCTTGGGCCTCTCCTCTAGGCAGCTGAAATAAATCAGCCTTCATCTCCATGAATAGTCAAAAACAGACACACAAATATTCCCCCTGGCTGGGCTGGTTTATGCACACTCCTGCCAAGTGGCAGGGAAATAAGTGAGATGACCTCTCAAGGTCACCCCATCCAACCCCCACTGCATACTCAGCAGCTCACAGCCCCTTCCCCTAAACCAGGTGGAAAGTGAGTCACCCCATACGTGAAGAGTAGGAGGGAGTGGGAAAAGTCAGGCCAAGGGACTTTTACCCAGAACTGAGTGGGGCAGAATGGCTCCTCTTATCAGCCCCATCTCTACCCACTGTTTCCCTTGGGCTGGAAACAATGAACAGAGGCCTGCCTGGAGTCACCATCACCCAGGGGTGCTGGGGAGCAGGTGACTCAGCCTTGGCCCATCCCCTGCTGGTATCCCCGAAGCTCTGCCCCAGAAAGAGATAGAAAGGGGGTCCTCATGGCTGCCCCTCCCCTCCGAGTGAGATCTCCCTAGGTGGAGATGGCTGAGGGAGCAGACCCCTTGGATTTTGGGGTCTTGGGGCTACTTGGAACAATTCCAGGGCCCTGGTGACTGAAGGTGAAACCGTTACTTGAACATACACTCAGGCAGTCCCACACGGCCACGCTCACCTGCATGACTGAGTTGCTTATTCATGTGATCATAGCCAAGTCAGAACCTGCCCTTTGTCGGGCCAGCTTCAGGCCACAGAGTGATTGACATTAGCATAGCTCGAGTCGGCTCCCTGGACTTCAAGCTGCCTAACCACAGCCCTCCTTGTGGCCCCCTCACTCCCCACCCTCCTACGAGCAGGTGAGCACCTCTCTCCAGCATTGTGGCCGCAAACTTCTTTTAGCCACGTAGCTTTAAAAATAGTATGCAGCACCCCAAGGCACTGTGTAAAACAGATCAAAGCCAGCTGTGCCACTTAGTGCCAGGGTGGGACACCCAGAGCGTACCAGCTTGGCCACCCTCCCTTTGCTCCTCTCCTCAGGAACCCTGAGGAGCAATAAACCCTCACATCGTACTCACTCTGTGCCAGGCGCTTTCCTTAGCGCTTCACGTACTTGTGCTCATGTAATCCTCGTATTAGCCCTATGAGGTAAGCACTGTTGTTATACCCGTTTTATAGATGAGCCTGAGATAGAAAGGGATTGGCCAACGTGTTTAGGGTCACAGAGAGGTAAAGATAGAGGCAGGCTTCACACAGGCAGTCAGCTGGGGTTTCCTTAACCACTGCCCCATGCTCTCACACTAGCCTGTTCAGATCACTGCTGCCTTATTCCGAGTCATACTGAGGTGGGAATGTGGGAGTTGGCCCATGTGGTGGGGGCTGAATGGCCCTTATAGTACACAGCCTCCCTACCTTGAGCCCCAGAAAAGCTGGGACCTTCTGAAGATGATATGGGGACTCCAGCTTTGCCCTGGATTCATTTTCCCAGGGACCATCCACATTCTCCAGTGTCTGCCTTGGAGAACAGGAACAGGCCAGATGAAAGGGCCAGGGAGCACAGAGTGAAACTCTCCTCACAGAGGCCCTTGTACGCATTGCAAGTATGTGCGCGCGCACGCGTTCCCTGGCCCACTCTTGTCGGAGGGCACAGCACTGGATGGAAAGTGGGGCTGGTTCTCCAGGGAGCCCAGGAGTTCAGTCGCTGAGCTCTTCTCAGTGGCTCTTCTGCTCAGCAAGAACTCGGCAGACCCGTGTGTTTCCTGCACATCTGGGTCTCTCAGGTTTGCAAACCGCATACCATTTTGCCTTCTGTCTCTGCTGCTAAAAACAAAGCTGAAACCAACTAGAGTGGCACGTTGCCAGCCTCATGGAGGATGGGCCACACCCGGGCTCCATGTTTACCTCCCTCCTCTTTTTATCATACTGTCAGACGAGCCCTGTTTTCTCGCTTCGACCTTGAACCCAAGACCATTTGGACAAACAGACTCAGGAAGGGGAAGCCTCACAGTTTTGAAAGATAGATGGTTGGTTTCTGTTTACAGAAAGAGTTCCCGAAATTCATCCATGCAAATTCCCCTCCACACCCACCCCACCCAGGATCTGCCCAGCCAAGTTCCTGGGGAAGCCAAGCTTAAAAGGTTCTGGCTTGTAAACAGCTGTGTTCTGGAGTGGGCACTTTAGTTTGCATAGTGGGTTCTGGGTGCCTGCACGTGAAAATTTGATGACACACCAGGGCTCCGGAACCCCAGGAGCAGGGCTCTGCCATCCTACCCACCCCAGAATTCTCCACCAGTTAGGCCACCATTTCTGCTTATACCAACAGAAGCCCCTTCACTTCTCTCTAGCTAATTTCCAGCTAAACCCAGAACAGAAGCCAGGGCCAAACCCACCGGCAGTGATCAACTATAAACTAAATATTCGTGTTCTTGGATAGTCTGTGCCTTTGGCTCCACCATTAGTGCTGTGACCCGCGTGTGAAATCTGTGTTGTGCATCATTGCTCCTGCTCCATGTGCTCTCCCTCCACTCTTCTGGCAAGTTCTGCTGGCCCTGGCTCTGTTAGGCTGGAAGGAGGGTGTCTCGCCTGTTCTGGGGCCAGCTCACCCCCAGCATAGAGTGAAGAGCAGTGGTGTTATTAGACTGAAACCAGAAGAACCATCCCTTGCCTCTCTTTCCAGCCCTCTCAGTTGCCAGAGGTCTTGGGCGAGTCACTCCCACCTCTGGGCCCCTGTCTCTCATCTGGGAAAAGAGTCAGGAGCCCTGGGCCCGCTACTGCTCCCGGAGCACCCATACTCTGTGGTTGTAACTCCCCTCCCCACCACACTGGTCCTTCTGGACCCAGCCCTGGTCCTGCCCATCCATGGGCCCTACCCTCCCCATGCTTCTGGGGGCAGGTGGTGTGACAAAAAGAAGTTTACATCTCTCCATAAACATCTTTTAAACTTTTATTTTTGTTACACAAGATGTACATATTAATGAAAGAAATTAGAAAGTATGGATAAGCAGTGATGAAAATTATGCATAATTCCACAATTCAGACATAGCCACTGTCTTGGGTGATGTCCTCAGAAGCAAATCCTGACATAAAGATGGGTGTGAAAGTGATTAATAGTAAGTGTTCCCAGGAAAAGCCTGAAGTGATGTGGGACCAGGAAGAAAAGACAGCAAAGTGCACAGACAGAATTTTGACCTAGTTCCACGAGACCTCTGGAGAGAGTCACCATTCCAGCTTGGGAAGCTGGAATATTTATACTACATGCCCATCAGGCCTGCCCCAGGGTACATAATTCCCAGACACTTCTGCTCTCTGGGTGTGGGTTCAGCAGCCTCAGTGGGTGCTGACCACTGGCAGTGAGAACATCCAGAGACGATGCCTGAGAATCTAGAGGAGTTAGAACCGACATTCTCTGCTACAATCATAATTAACAATTTTATGTCTATTCTCCCAGATACATTTTGGCATTTGAAGGAGATCACTTTAAAACTTTTCAAGCACTTTTGCAAAGTCTGGATCATTTTATCTTCATTACAACCCTGGGAGTGACATGGGGCATGAATTATTACATCAATATTACTGTTTCATAACTGAGAAACTTGAGGGCTCAAAAAATTTACTAATTAGTCACAGGTTCCCACAAGGTAAGTTGCAGAGCCAAGAGTAAGATAAAGTTCTTTCCTTAACAAATTATATTTGAGCACCTGCCATGTGCCAGGTACTGTGCAAGGTGGGAGGACAGGGGAACCAGCTGGACAGCCTCACTGACCTTCTGCCCCGGTCTGGCTCCTACAGGTGATAGTGTATGTGGAGGATGTCAATGACGAGGCCCCTGTGTTCACACAACAGCAGTACAGCCGCCTGGCTCTTCGAGAGACTGCGGGCATTGGCACATCGGTCATTGTCGTTCGAGCTACAGACCGAGACACTGGTGAGGCCAACAGGGGAAGCCGGGAGCCCCATTCCCTGGAATGACCCTTCGCAGCTTACCCCTCCTGCTCCTGCGGAGCCTGTCATCCTTGAGACTTTTCAGGCTCCCCCATTTAGTGTCTTCCAGACCAAGGAGGGACTCCTGGGACAGTCTTGGTGGCATCCCCACCAGATGCCCAGGCCTAGGAAGGCTGGAGCTAGGACGAGTTGTCTCAATCTCTGGATGGAGAGAGGAAAGGTCACAAGGTTGAGAAGTCCAGCTTTGTCATCGCAGGACCCAGCAGCTCCCAGCGAGCCTTTGGCGGGGGCTGGACAGGGCTAGGAGAAATAAAGTACTTGCCAGAAAGCTGGCTGAGACCTGCTCCTCCATCCAGCCGAGGCTCCGGGCCTGGCACACACGGGCTTTACCAGGGGCAGCACACCCTGTTCCACAAGGCAGTGGTCTGCCCTGAAGGCAGCCTGGGCCTCGATGAGGGACCTGAGCCCCAGAGGTGGCCGCAGTTAGCAGTGCAAAATGAAGGAACATGGCCAGGTCACTATGGCCCTCTTCATGGAGCCTGGCCATCTGGGCCTGTGCCCTAAGCCAGGGGCACAGCCAGAGAGGAGCTCTTTCCTGGGGTTCCACTGCCCCCCAAAGAGGCTCCCTGAGCTGCCCCTAGTTTCTCAGGTTCCTGCCCTTCCTTTACATTAGCTGTTCTGGTAGCTCTCAGCATCCCCAGCTCACCTGGGGCACAGGAGAGAGTGGAGGCAGAACTTGGTCTGAACACTCAGGTGGATTATTCTCCCTTATGTGGCATATTTATACAGTTTAGGACACATATATCACTGTGGCACAGTGGTTCGTGACCTTTGCTAGCTCAGGAACTCTTTTGAAAAACAAGTGGAAGCTATTGATCCCTCCCCAGAAAAATGCAGGTCCATTCAGAGTTTTGCAAATAATTTCAAGGAAGTCTGGGATTTCCTGAGTGGTTTTATGACCATTCCCCTCAAAGTGTGTGGACTTGAGAGAAGGAAGCCCACCTCTTGCTCCTGGCTGAAGGGTGTATTCCAAGACCTGGGGATTTGGTGTAGAGGAATAAGGAGAATGGGGAAAGGTGTCCCTGGCACTGGAACTCTTCGGCCAGAGGGACCAAATGAAGACTTGGCCACCTCTGAGAATGCTTCCCCTGTTGATCTAACACTTTCTAGATCAATGCCCATAGACACTACAAATGATCCCTAATTTCTCTACCCTCATTGTTCAAATACACAAGGGAGGTGCCTGAGCTTAAATTTTGAAGCTTAAGGAGCAAAACTAAACCCCTCCAGAATATTTCTCAGGCCCAGACCAGGCCCCAGAGGGGGTCAACAGTGCATGCTGGGCCTTGCTGTCCAATAGACCTTGAGGCTGTCCTCTGCCACATCCTTTGGTATGATCCAGCCCACAGACGGGGGGCAGTGCATGCTGGGAGGCCAGCCAAGGCCCCTCACCCTGTCCCTCTAGGACAGTAGTGGGTATGCTGTGGGCACCTTGGGAAACCACAGGGCAGCTCCACTCATCTGGGGCTGTCCAACCTCTTGTATCCTCCTACAGGAGACGGTGGCCTGGTAAACTACCGCATCCTGTCAGGCGCAGAGGGGAAGTTCGAGATTGACGAGAGCACGGGGCTTATCATCACCGTAGACTACCTGGACTATGAGACCAAGACCAGCTACCTGATGAACGTGTCCGCCACTGACCAGGCACCCCCTTCAACCAGGGCTTCTGCAGTGTCTACATCACTTTGCTCAACGAGCTGGATGAGGCCGTGCAGTTCTCCAACACCTCCTACGAGGCCTCCATCTTGGAGAACCTGGCACTGGGCACCGAGATTGTGCGGGTCCAGGCCTACTCCATTGACAACATCAACCAGATCACCTATCGCTTTGATGCCTACACCAGCGCCCAGGCCAAAGCCCTATTCAGGATAGATGCCATCACGGTGAGGGAAGCTTGGGACAGAGCTCTTGGCAAGAGCTCTCTCTCTCTCAAAGCAGGGAGCTCAATTCTTTCAAAGCTTACCAACGATTATCGAGCTCCTTCTAATTACAGCACTGTTCTCCTTTTCATAAAGTATCTGAAATAAACATCTCTGTACTATATCCCTTTTCATATTTAGGAGTAAGATAAAGTTTATACCTAGGCAACCTGGTGTCCTTATTACTAGACAACAAAAGCTATGCAAATGATCGTGTTTTCCTTTTTATCTTGGCTGTTAGGAAGCTCAGATATAAATGTGTTTCATTGCAATAGCTAGTTTAAGCTAGGTATCTAATGCAGCTATCTCTTATCTACTGCCTGGATCTTACTCTTTCATCTTTGTTTTAGTGTTATTTATCAAAATCCCTTCTTTGAAAAGAGGCAAAGTAATAATCACTACAATGTGCCAGGCCTGGGGCATAATGGGAATACAAAATGAACAAGACCCTTTCTAACCTTCAAAGAATTCTCTGGCTAGGAGTAGAAGTGGGAATAATGAAGAATGCAAATCAGCATCACAAGGAAAGATGCAAAAAGAATGACAGTATATAGGTTATAATGGAGCACCTCTGGGTCCAGATAAGAGAGTGCTCATACCTGGCTGGGGAAGCAGGAAACCTTTATGGAAGAGGTGGCACCTGAGTGGGATTGAGAGAACAATGGGATTTTAACCTACAGAGCTTCATGGAGAAGTTTTGTCAGGCAGAGAGAGTGGCATGGATGTGTGACAGGGAGCAGAATGCTCAGGGTTAGTGAGGAGTCTGGTTTGGCTGGAGCATGGGACTGCTTGGGGGCTGGGCGAGCTCTGCCTGGTGGGTGCAATGTTGTCGACCATCTGGACCCCTCCTTGCAGGGTGTGATCACAGTCAAAGGCCTGGTGGACCGGGAAAAAGGCGACTTCTACACCTTGACGGTGGTGGCAGATGACGGTGGCCCCAAAGTAGACTCCACTGTGGTGAGTAGGTCCCCGGGTAAGAGCCCCACAGGTTCACTCATCACCACCCCAAGTCACCTTCAAACTCATCTTCACCGCCACCCAAAATGCCGACCAGCCAGTAGACAAGAGTTTCAGTAGCCCAGAGGCAGTGCTGCAGCTGGTCGTGCCATACCTTCTGAGGCAACCTGGGCTGGGATGAGACCGTAGGCAGGTGGGGGCTGGGGCATCGTCAACAGACTGCTGCTTGGAGTGGGGCCTGGAAGAGCTGCAGGCTCCTAACTACCTGCATCTTCGCCTTTTCTCTCCCTTGGCCTCCTCCTGACGGCTCTGCCTACAGAAGGTAAGTACCTGTGGACTGGGGGGCTCTTCCTTGAGCTGTTGGCTGTGACCAGTGCTGGTTTGGGCCTTGCATGGTGCTGGATCTTCCTGCCTCCCATGAAGAGAAGACACATAGATGGGCCTGCAGCAGGTCCCTGCTCAGACCCTTCACAGCCATCCCAGTCCAGACCCCTCTCGGGCATGTACCCTGTGTCTAGCTCTGCTCTCTCTGCCTTCTGTGTCCTGCCGAGCCCCCATGGGATCCTGGGGTGGGGTGTACACTAAAAAGGAGTAGGTGGAACCACAATGAAAGCAACACTGAGGCCTCATCCCAGCTCTGCCCCTCACCAGCTGTGTGACACAGGCAAGTTGCTCAATCTCTCTGTGCTTCATTTTTTTGGCTTTAAAATGAGGGTCATGCCAGCAGCCCTGCCTTCAGAGGATGCGATAGAGATGGCAGGAGACGGTGGATAGGAAGCCCTTGTAAACTTATCTTGAAGAGGCTATTGTGGGAGTGGCATCTGCAAGGGGGACCCCCTCCCTGTCTCGGGGGGTTGGTGTAAGGAGCGTGTGATACTATGGTACATGTAAAATGGAGTTCACAGCTCCACGCCTGGGGAATGCTGCTGGGCAAGGGCAGCCATGGTCATGGTATGAGTCACTGCCCTCAAGGACTCTAAGTAAAGGCAGGGGAGACCTCATGCTGCGAACACTTTGGGGAGGGTGACCCCTGAAGTCAGAGGTCACTGATAAGGCTCCTAGGAGAGCATGGGAGAGGCGAGAGAGGCAGGCAGGTGACCTCAGGCTGAGGGAGTTGAAATGGGGTTGAGCTCCACGGTAGGGGTCCACTGGGGTACAGTATGATAGGTCATCCTACAGTAATGAGAACATTTAGCAATAGATTTAGCTTGGGCACCAGCCAGTCAGGTCTGAGACCATCTGTAGACCATATGGGTATCCAGCTCATCATCAGCCTTGGTTATAGCCATATTTTCACTCCCCACTGAGTCCTTGTAACATCAGCTTAAAGGCGAAGAGCCAAACACGCTGCTGGGGTCCTTGCCTCATGGCTCCCTAGAGGGGCCCGGCTCCAGTGGCCCTGACTGTGGCTTGACCATACTCCAAAGACCCTCCGTCCATGAAACCAGCCTGAGGGTGAGTAAGCAGCACTGTGCCCACACAGGGTCCCCAGGATCCCCAGAGGGCAGCCAATGAGCAGAGCCCTTAGTGTTGGGCAGTGGGCAGGTGCCCTGTGTCCTGCAGCTCCTGGCCTTCTCAGCCCAAGGAGCTGAAACTCAGGTTACATGGGACCCTCTCCCTGGGCCTCGGCAGCCTCATCTGTAAAATGGGCCAGTTGCCCCTCACAACTTGTTGTCATGAGGAGCCCAGGAGCCGAGGCTAAGTGGAGACTGATAAGCAGCTATGATACCCCCTGTGAGCTGCTGAAGCCCCTCTGTGGACCAGGCTGCCCACTGCCTCTGATGGACTAGCAAAGGCATTTCAGAGCACACACTCCTGCACGGTCCTCTGTTTTTCCACAGCCACTTCACCCTCTTCCAGAAAGCAGGACTCCACCCTTTGCTCTTCCCTGGCTTCCTCTCAGACACTCCCGGGGCCACTGCCCCAGATACACCAGCCCTTTCAGCCCCAAACTTGTTGGAGGTACTAGGGCGGAGGCAGACTGAGGGGCCTTTTAGAAGTGCTACCATTTCCTCTGTGAGGCCAGAACCCCAAACCACAGCTTACGTATACCTGACTCCTCCCAGACCCTGGGACATGTAGGGAGGCAGCAGGAGGGGGCAGACTGGGAAGACAGTGACTCTGCCATAAGGGTTCTTGAGTGTTACACCCTCAGGCCCTCAAGGGACAGGGCAGGGAGATTTGGACCATGAGGCCCTGGGTGGGGACACAGACTCATGTCTAATTCCTGTAGACCTCATCCACTGAAGCTAACTTCCTACTACTGGAAGAACCTGACAAACATCATCATGACCATTAGAGTAATAATCATAGGAGTGCCTACAGTGTGCCAGGCTCTGGGCTGGACTTAGGGTACAACAGGAAACCAAAATCAGACACAGCCCCTGCCTTCATAAGCATAAGATACAGTCAAAGAAAGACTGATCAAATTATCGCACCAATAAATATATGCCACAAGAGAGAGCCTGTAATAAGATGTCAGGGAAAATTGAGGAGGGCTTCCCTGAGAAAGGGACTCAAGCTAAGAGCCCCAGAAAGCATAGGAGTTTACACAGCCAAGACATTTCAGGCAGAGGGAACAGTGCATACAAAGGCCTTGTGGCAGAAGGAAGCACGGAGAGCCAAAACAAGGCCTTGACCCAAGTGGGAGAGTTTGGGAGGATTCAGAGCAAAGGGGTCTTATTTGTTTTTGCCCTAAGAACAACGTGGTAGGCATGATTACCCCCATTTGATAGGTGAGCACACTGGGGCTCTGGGACATCATGGAACGACCTGACAAAAATTCATGATGGATGAGCAGAGTCTTGGCGAGCGAGACCATGCCTGTCTGCCAAGCAGAAAGCCAGATAGGGACCACCATGCTTCACCCCTTAAGTTTTTGTTAGCCCATTTATACCCCCCAATATCCCAGTACTGTGGGTGTTCTTGTTCCTACTTCCAGCTGAGAAAAATGGAAAATCAGAGGGTTTGAATACCGTTCTCCAAAATTGCACAGCTAGTAAGTGGTAGAGTTGTTACTTTGTGGTTTTAAAAGCTGCCTAAAGATAGGAGTGCAGCTAGGACTGAGAATAAAGAAAGAAAACCCAATTTAAGAGGGAGGATGAAATGAATCTCCTCGGGAGGTATCGCAGGCTCCCTGTAGGGTCCTGCAGGAGGCAGGCAGTCTGGGACCCAGATTCCCAAGTCTGGAGAAGGAGAAGATGGGGTCCAGCCTGGGGAAGAGGCCTGGCTGGAATTCCTAAAACCTGAGCATCCTCCTACCCACCAAACCTCCTCATCAGTGAACCTAAGGGGCACTTGTGTTTCCGACCTCATGGCAGTGGCCATCATGGGCTGGAGTCTATGCCCACAGCAGAGCTTTCTCTGGCTTGCTATCCAGACCCTGCAGGCAAAGCTCGCACTGTAGACACAAACAATACGTTATCTGCGTGCAGTGTGCATGTTCTCCTCCCTTCCCTATCTGCCTTCTTCCTAAAGGGACCACCAACCCACTTCATGGCCCCCTCCTCCTGAGCCCTGTTTCCTCCCCTCTAATCCAGAAGTGTGAATGAAGAGGCCTTTGGACAATATCTGGCTGCCAGATGTGTGGTAGCCAGCCTGCACATTTTTTTCTTCAGTTTTTATTAATCACCACTTAATTTCACATAAAAATCTGGATTCTTAGTTCCACTTGAAAAACGAGAAACTAAGGCAGTGCCAAGCTGACACTTCCTCATGGATTTAGAGCTAAGTAGCTTCCATTCCCTTGGCCAGGGCCCATGCCTTCTAGTTCTCCCAGGCCACCACCTCTGAGTCACCCCAGGGCCCTTCCCTTGCTGTCCTGGCCCCAGCATTTGAGTGCGTGTGGCCCTCCCCCACCAGAATCGTAGAAGAAATGTGCTCACATCCTCTGTAAAGTCAGGATTGACCTAGGCAGACTCGTAAAGTTAGCTGACGTTCCAGAACCAATTGGAGGTCTGGTCCCCAACAGACCCATGGTGGGACCCTGGTGTTTGAGGCTGGGGTGGGGAAGGAGGTGGTAGGTCTCTAGCCACAGTCACCTGTCCAGGTCTACATCACTGTGCTGGATGAGAATGACAACAGCCCCCGGTTTGACTTCACCTCCGACTCAGTGGTCAGCGTACCTGAGGACTGCCCTGTGGGCCAGCGCGTGGCCACCGTCAAGGCCCGGGACCCCGACGCGGGCAGCAACGGGCAGGTGAGCATCAAGAGAAATAGCCCAGATCCCCGCTGTCAATATGGGGCTTCCACAGCCCCTCAGCTAGAGGGAGCCATTTAAACAATCCCATCGTTGAGCAGGAAGAACGGGTCATCCAGGCTCTGCCCAGTCCCAAGCAGGACCACCCTTCCCAGTATGTGGTCAGGGAAAGGAGGCAGAGCTGTGCAAGCAGTTGGCCCTGCCTGGGTTGAATGAATGCGGACCCCAAAGGCTAGCCGCAGCTCAGACCCCCGCCACAAGCTGAAAGCCATGGGAGTTCAGCTTTCATGGTGACTCTTCCATGACTTTCATTCGTAAGCCACACAGCATCTGGCTCCGGAGACCAACCTTCCCCCACTTGGCCCCGGTCCCAGAGAGGACACGCTTCTCGGGCCCCCAGCCCAATAGGAAGCACTCCCCCATGCTCCAGATTTGGAGACCCCTAGAGTACAAGAAGGGGTGATGGAATCCATCAGTCTTCACACTGCTTTGATCTGTCCTATGAATTGAGTGGCACCATTTATAAATTCTAGCACACCCCTGGGGGACCAAGAGACACTGGCTTTGGGGTCCGAAACAAGCAGGTTCAAATCCTCATTCTCTTGGGCACTTGTGAGCTATGGGACCAGTTGTTTTATAATTCTGAGCAAGCCTTCTGTCTGTGGACTGAAGAGGGCAGCTCCCTATGACAAGACTGTTGGGAGAGCCAGAGTCCATGTCATACCAGGGCAACGTGCCTTGTTCCTAGCAGGGGGTCCGGAAGTGTCAGCACTTCCCTGCCTCTGCCCTGGGAAATGTCAGTGCTTGGAGCTCACAGCTGCCTTCAGGCCCTTAGGCTAGTGGGCTGCCACCACCACCCAGGAACCTGCCACAGGTGCTGCCTTACCTCAGTGGGCCTGCCACCCCCCCGTTTTAAGGGAACATAACCATGTCTGTATAACACATTATCTTCTCAAACACCCTTGCTGAGCAGAGGGCCCAGCTGGGCAGGAACGTGCCCCTTGGCCTGACTGACTGCCCCTTTTCCTCCCCACTCACACTCTCTTTTCCATGACAGGTGGTTTTCTCCCTGGCCTCAGGCAATGTCGCTGGGGCTTTTGAGATCATCACCACAAATGACTCTGTTGGAGAAGTGTTTGTGGCCAGGCCCCTGGACAGAGAAGAGCTAGACCACTATATCCTCAAGGTAGGGACTGGCCCTCCTCAGGGTCACTGTTCATCATCCAGGAAAGTACTCAGCCCATCAGCATGCCCTGCTGGTAACCATTCTTGCTGTCGCTTTCCCAAGTACCATGAGGGTAGACAGTACCCCTAAGGACCAAGAGCATGAGTGAGGCTGACCCAGAAGAGGGTGTCCTGGGAGGGGGCTCTGGAGCAGCAGAGGTGCCTGTCCCTGCTTTGAGAGCCAGGAGAGAGCCTGGGAGAGCCCTGACTCTTCCACAAACACAGTGTGACCATGGCAAGTTATTTACTCTGTCTGGGCCTCTTGTGCAATGGGTAGAAAAACCCCTGCCTCATCTGCCTTTGCTGTGGTAAGAAGTGCAGATGTTAGAAGTCACTAAGGCTGCCAGTATTGCTGAATTGCTGTGGCTGGCATTTTCCTGAAAGGCCTCTGGGGACCCCAAGGCTATGTTTCTGGGGTGGGGGGGGGGGGTTAAGCCACTAGAGTACTTCTGCTGCCCCGCAGGCATCCAGCAAGTACTGTGCCTCCCAGGGACAGGCTCAGGCTGTAGTTAGGACTCCAGCTCATTGCTGGAAAGATTATTTAAGGCTCTTTCTCTGTTTGCCAGAGTTCAGATCTGAGTGTGTGGAACAGGGGCCTTCAAAGCTAAAGGTCTAGTTGAAGGCCCAGAGGCACAGTCAGGGGCTAGCACAGCCCAGAATACAATCGGGTAGGATCGGGAGGTGAACACTGGACACACTGGAGTCAGATGGCAAATGAGGGTCCCAGGTCAGACAAGAACTGGACAAGGACTGTTAGTGGCAAGGGGCGAAGGTAAAAACCTCGGGAGAGCCCAGAGCTCAGAAGCCACCTGGGGGCAGGAGTAGGCCAGCAAGTCCCTGCCCTCCCAGTCCTCCCACCAAGCAGACTGCCCTTTCGGACTTCATGTTCCTCACCTTCCCTCACCCTTTGGCCCTGACTCCAGTGATCCCCCTCCTTGCAGGTTGTGGCATCTGACCGTGGCACCCCTCCACGGAAGAAGGACCACATCCTGCAGGTGACCATCCTGGATGTCAACGACAACCCCCGGTGATCGAGAGCCCCTTTGGATACAATGTCAGTGTGAACGAGGTGAGGGCAGAGCCAGCGCCTGTACAGCTGGGCATCCAGAGTGGACAGTGGGCCTGAGCGGACCATAGAGCGCCCATTTAAATGTCTGCCTGGCCCAGATCTCAGGATTGGGGACAAGGGCTTACTCATTCTTCATTCTAACCTAACACCTCAACCAACTCCTGAAGTGCAGTATCTTTTTGTGGTCGATGTGAGGAGGAGATAAGAGGGAAAGACGAAAGTGGCCTTTCACCACCGACAGGGAACTGAGGTTTACCCTGGGAGAACTGCTGTTAAATAAAGCAGTGGTTGCTCAGCCAGTCCTGAGACCGAGCGCCCCAGGACAGTCGTCGCCCCAGCATTGCTGGATGCCATGCCGAGTTGGATATTCATGAAGGCGGGATGGCGTAGAGGTTTAGAGGCCAGCTCTCAGGGCAGCCCCTTGGGATTCAGACCCTGGCTCTGCCACTGACTGGCGGTGTGGCTAGCACACATTCTTTCCCTGCACCTCGGTTTTTTCTCGTCTGTGAATGGAGAGATGGCCCCAGGACCTAACTCGCAGTGTTGTAGAGGGGAGTCAATGAGTTAGCACGCCCTGGCATGTGTAGGAGCCCGGAGTGTTTGCCACCATTATCTTCAGCCTTCTCCTCGCCTCTCCAGGGTAGACTACAAAGCTTTCTGGAGGTCCAGTGAGGCCCTTGGGTGCTGGACTTTGTCTCATTGAATCCGGAATGACCACTTTCTTGCTTTTCCCCCAGAACGTGGGCGGGGGTACCGCTGTGGTCCAGGTGAGAGCCACTGACCGTGACATTGGCATCAACAGTGTCCTGTCCTACTACATCACTGAGGGCAACGAGGACATGACCTTCCGCATGGACCGCGTCAGTGGTGAGATCGCCACGCGGCCCGCTCCGCCCGACCGCGAGCGGCAGAGCTTCTACCACCTGGTGGTCACTGTGGAAGATGAGGGCACCCCCACGCTGTCGGTGAGCAATGAGGGTGACCGTGGGGGTGGGGAGCCAGGTGAGAGAAAGCTCTGCCTTCTGCATGAGGGAGGAGTGCTATGCATTGGGTGAATCCTTGCAGGCCTTTAGTGCATCGGCCTACAAGTATTGATGCAGGGCCACGTGTGTGCAAAGCTAGGGGCTAGTTCACCTGTGTCTGCAGACTCCAAAGCCTCTGGTCCTCTTTGCTCACACAGAGCAGCTCTGTGGTAAGGTACAGATTGAGTCTGGACGTCGGAGCCTAGCCAGCCCCGATTCCATTTGCCAAGCTGTGTACCTGTGAGGCCGCACTAACCCATATAGTGGTGTTTCTGGGCCAAGAAGGAAAAGATGCCCTCTGGCTTCTCTTATGTTGTGCTGGTGTGATAGACCATCACAACCTGTCAGGGTTGGAAAGGGTTAATGTCTTTGGTCTGGTCTAATGCTTGAATGGGCGGGGCATTGCCCAAGACAAGTGCAAGGTTGGAGAAGGAGGTGAAGCCCTGCAGGGCTGGATGGTGAGACAGTCTGCAGGCCTTGAGTTGGACTGGGAGCAGTTTGCAAATTGAGAGCGGAGAACTTGAAGTCAGCAGCACTGTGAAGCTGGCTGCATGATGGCAAGTAAGTCAGAACCTCTCAATATCAGTTCTGTCACCTGCTCAAGGGAGATGACATCTCCTTCATAGGTGTTGCTTGGGGAATTGCATTAGCTCGTGCCCATGGAAGGTAAACCATGAGGGGGAGGACTGTATGAATGATCTATCACCACAATAACGCTGCCTGACAAACCAAAACAAACAGAGGGACATAAACAACCATTGGTTTCGCTCCGATCCTGCAGGATTGCTGTTAGACCGGGCGTTGCTGGGTAGTGCTGCTCTCAGCTGGGCCCCTAATGCCAGGGGTGGACGCGTGCCGTGTGTGAGTCAGGTGGCTATGCTTCTGGGAGTCGGCTGCCTATCAGCCGGGGTGACAGGACAACTGGGCCACCTCTTTCTCTTCCACCAGGAGGTTAGCCTGTGCCTGTTCACATGAAGCTGGAAAGGGTCCCAGAGAGACAGCAGAGCATACACGGGCTTTTGAGGCCCAGGCTTAACTGGAACAAGGTTACCTCTGCCACGTTCTCTTGGCCAAAGCAAGTAATGAGGCCAGCCCAGGTTCAAGATGTGGGGAAATAAATTCTATCTTTTGAAGGAAGGAGCTGCAAAGTCGCATGGCAAAGAATGTGGATAAAGAGAGAGATAAAGGATTGGGGACATTTTTGTAATCCCTGTACCCTAGGAACCCTGATTATAAATGAGGCCTCAGCTCTGCTCCCCCTACCCCCAGTAGGTGACCTGTTAGACCCCTCCCCTCTGACGTTAGCTCTGTGAACTGTGAGGTCAGAGCAGGTCTGGGCTAAGCTCTTTCTCTGGAGTATCTCTGGGAAGGATGGTGGACTTGGGCCGATCCTGATGTAGGCCAGTGAACACACCACTTTTGCTGAGTTTCCCAGGGAGGCCGTCAGTGAACCCATGATGTTTTAAAACCTTGAGTTGTAGAGGCAACATGTGACTTCCTTTTGGTCTCCAGAAGAAATGGGAATTAGAGAACTGGGAAATCACTGTAGCCACATTTAACATCCCAGAATAGGGGCCACTATTCATTCAGTCCCTACAGAACTTGGGACTGGTCCCCATAGCCAAAAAGTTTCCATCTTGACCATGCCCTTCACAGCACAGAGACCCAGCATAGCCCAATGGGACCTGTGAGCACTGCCTCCTCATATGCGGTCCCTGACATTCTGGCCTTCCTTGAAGCAGGTCTCGGCCTGTATCAGCTCCTAGGTAGAGTGTGGGAAGTTGGGTGATGAGAAATGCAGTCTCTCTCTCTCTTCCTTCCTATTCCTGGTTATCACCAACACTGCTCCCAGAAAACACCTTCAGGATGCCTAGGATGAGGGATGGGGTTCACTGGGGGAATATGGAATGGCTCCTGGGCTAAAATACCATAATACAGAAAAATAGCATCAGGCACCAGCTATAAAAAGATTTATAAAAGAAAAATTTTAAGTCCAAAAGAATGTATCCCTTCGATTTTTTTTTCTGTTCCCTCAGGCTGGGAAAGATCTTTTATTTGATCTTTGTAGGGGACACCGCAGTGAAGAACTGCAGTGACCACTCCGGGAGCATAGTTCATTCATTCATTGTTCATTTTCTCATTCATTCATTTAGCCGTGGTTCCCTGAATGCCCACTATGTGCCAGCACCAGAAATATAGAGATGAAAGCAACATGGTCCCCACCACAGTGAAATGCAGCTGAGTAAGGGGGGCGGGGCAGGCAATGAGGGCATCCACGTGGGGGCGCCAAGGCAGATGGACACTCAGGAGTTCTAAGAAAGTTTTCCCGCAGGCCCCTGGAGGAGGTGACACCTGGGCTGTCTTGTCAGTCAGTCGTAGTTAACACAGCAAAGGGAGAAAGCATATTCTGACCTTTAGGTTAGCCTGAACAAAGACCTGAGATCCAGTGATAATCAAGAGTGGGTTTGGCGGGCCACAGGTGGTTCAGGCCCTTAGCATCAGTCAGAGCTGAGAGCAGAGCTCTCTCTCTCCATACCCTCCCCTTGACATTCTGTCTGAGCTTTGCCCCAAGGACTGGTCCCACTACTTTCTCGAGTGCCTCCTCCACTCCCTCCTGGCCCTCCTGTGCCAGGGTGGGGATGAGGCAGAGCTGGCAAGCTAGGGCCCTGCAGCCGGTGCCTGGTCAGGATTGGCATTTGCCTCCAAAGAGCACTGGACCCTTGAAGATTCACTTCCACTGACCAGACTGTCACCTCTGGACAGTGAAGTTCCCAGGTTCCTGAGTTCCCCTAAGCACAAAACTTAAGGCCAACCCAGAGGTGACCAGAGGAGGACCCTTGTCTGCCATTGGGTAGATTTTACTAGATGAGTGTTTGAGGAAGTAGGATCATCCCAACTCCTCCTAGACTAGCCAGAGCCCTAAGCAGCATCAATCCAGCTATCCCAAGGTTCCAGGAAATCTCACCATGGTCTAATGGAGGTAGGAGGGTGGGTGCCTCCCAGAACATATTTATCCAGAGATGCCCAGCAGACCCACTCACCCACCTGCAATTATCTACCTGGTTCAAGCCAGCCCTCACTGAATCATTCACTAATTCATTTATTTGTTCAGTGCTAAATACATGTCAGGCCTGTGCCAGAGGCTAGGAATCAGAGATGAGTGCTAACCTCAAGGAGCCTACAGTCCTGTGGGAGAAATGGTTATGTAACAGAGTCAACACTCTGGGATGTGATACAGTGCTAGGATTCAGAGCCAGAAGCTGGGCATCATTTGCATCTTAAAGGATGAGGCTCTCTACATTGGGGGACTGGGATTCAGCTCCTCCCCAAAACCAAGAGAACTCCTGTATCTGAGCCCTCACATCTCTTTTTTTCTCCCTGGGACGGACAGACGGGCTGGACAGAACACACGCACGCAGGCACCCTCCCCTTCCCCTGCACGCCCTGATCAATTTCCTGAGAGAGGGATATTCCTATGAACAGCCTAGACCAGCTCCACCCAGCTCTCAAGCCTGTATCACCCAAGCTTGAAACAGCTGTGCTGCAAGGGGCATCCAGGCTAGCCCAGACCTGTCCCACGTGATGCGCCACCCAGCCAGGGGAAGTCATTGTACAGCCTTGGCCTTCTAGCTAGCTGCAAGCCACAGGCAGGGAGGCCAGGCTTGGGGGAGGGTCTAAGCAGCCTTCACAGAGGCCCCTGTAAGAGGAAGGGTTGGGACGAAGGAAGGACGGAAGGCAACTGGCAGGTCAGAAGCTGAGTCCCCCTATAGAGGCATCTTGGCAGGGGGATGGGGAGAGGGAGGACCTGACTGGGCCTTTCTGCTGCACGAATCACAGCCAGCAGGTTAGGCAATCCCAAATAACCAGCCCTGGCTTCTCAGACTGGTGAGGACCTCCAGGCAGAAGGACAAAAAATATGCCCACTTCTTAATCAGGACTCATTAGCAATAGCCCCCATGAAAGTCTATAAGCTGGAAACACAGCTCTTGGCAGCTCACCTCATATCTTTAGGGCTAAGGGCTCTTCTGTTTATTAAACTTGGACCCTGCTGCTATTTGGGAAGCCTGCTTCCCTTGGCTCAAGCTCAGGAAACCCCACCCTGGCCCATTCCCTACACTGCTCTCCAAGTAGACCAGCCTTCTTCGTCCCAGCACAATTAAATTCAGACCCTTCCCTTAGCCTTGTTTTTGAGGGATGTTCTGCAGCTGCTCAAATGCCGCACGTGCAACTGGTTTGGTTCCTCCAAGAGACCTCAGTTCCTCTGCAGTTGGTTGAGAATTTCTCCCTTCCCCATCTCCTGCTGCAAGCAAATGTGGTGCAAGGGCCACCACGCCTACCAGGATTGCCAGGCAGAAAGGAGAGTGGCCAAGCTGGTGTAGAGAAAGAGGAGGCCGTGGGAAGTGGGCATGCTTTCATGCTCCAGGGCCTTGGTCTACACTGTAAAGCAAGTCCAAGTCCTGGCCGCTAATGCCATTCAGTTTACTGCAGAGGAAGGAGCACAGGCGAGGAGCAGCAGCAGGAGACCCAGGCTTTGGTCCCAGTTCCTTATTTACTTGTGGTGACAAAGCACAAACCTTTTGAAACTTCAGTTTCCCACTGCATTCAATGAGCCACCCAGGGTTTTCTGGTGGGGGAGGGGGAAATCAAAGAAGTAATAACATGTGAAAGTGTTTTGGAAAGCACAGGGTAGTAAAATGGAAACGGCGACGCTGTGGTACACACACTGCCACTTCTCTATCCTGTGCCAAAGGCAGGCATTGCTAGCCTATGTCAGCACTTTCTCATTAAGCTATATTGACACTTCAGAATACCTCTCAACATACATTCAGGAAGCCATGCCAGCAGATCAGAACTGAATAACAAAACGAAACCCCTTCCCCCTGGCCTGCACAAGCTGAGGGCATTATGGCGGTTGAGGAGATCCCACCAGGCCCAGATGAAGCTGCTAGGAAACTAGAGGTAGCCCTGCCAATGGTGAGCAATCCAGAGAACCTGGTGCAGCCCATCACCCAGTGTCTATACTTCAGGCGTCAGCTCTGTAACTGAGTTCAAAGAACAGGCTGCTATTGGACCCCCACCCTCCTGGAACTCACACGCTAACCCTAACCCACAGCATCCGTGCAGGAAAGGCAGGCAACAATGCAACACAGAAACAATGAAGGACCTAGACAGTGCCCTCTGTGGGCTAGGACGGATGCTCAGCTGGGCTGTTAGTGTCTGCTTCTCAAGAGGCCTTTGCACCCAGCATCCTGGCTGACAACCCCAGTTCCTCTTTCTGCTCATTGCCATTCCCTTTGGGTTGCCTGAGCAAATCTTAGCTCAGCCCCAGCACCGTCAGGCCAGCCCTGGAGTGCTTTAGGAAGGCCCATTCTACAAAGAAGAGGCCACAGTGCCCACGATGGGGTAGAGGGTGAGAGGACCCCTGCAGTCCCCGGCCCCACCATGTCCTCCTCAGTCTCCCCGTCACAGACCGCTCCCTAAAGAAGGCAGTGAGTGTATCAGCCCCTCTGCCCCAGGCTGCCGCGTGTAGGCGTGAGCTCTGGCCAGGCGAGAGTGAGGGCAGCCCCAGGGCTGGTCTTTTGAAAAGCAGGTCCTGTTGTTCCTACACGGTTACCCCAATGTCCACCACAGGCCAGCCTGACTGGTAGCACCCTCTCCAGTAGCCTCCGTGGCACATTTTCAGAAAGTGTCAATTCCATCCCCTTGGAGGGAATAGAGGTAGGAGGTCTTTATTAAATGCGAACGTTGGGAAAGAGGTTACAGGCCCCATCATTGCTGATACGCCTCTTAACAATGACTTAGTACCTGAAAGCACAGATTTCCTTCCCAGGGCTTCAAGACAGTGTCATGATCCATGAGCCTCCGGCCTCAATCTTACCCTGCCCAGCAGCCAACTTCCTAGAGGCCCTGGGCTGCTCCCAGCCCGCTTCGAGGCAGGCACCTTGTTCCCACCCCACTACTTTGTTTCATGCACCCCAGCCTACAGGTGCTGAGCCAGGGGCCGTAGGAACCAGCTGCAGGGGCTGGCATCCGCAGAAGTACCATTTCCCCCGGGGTAAGCACAGAGGGCTGTTCCCATGCCCACCCCTCTCCGGAGAGCCGCAGCAGGAAGGGAGCTGGGGGTGGGGCATGTTGTCATGGATGAAGATGGAGCCTGGAGCTCAGAGTAAATTTCACTGAAAACAGGAAACCACGTTTACTTATAAGGGTCCAGAGAAGAAGGGCTCCAGACCATACAGGAGGAAGCAAGGGAGGAAGTGTGGTGGCTTTCTGCTCTGGGGCCTCCTCCCTCCCTCCACACAGCAGCAGCCTGCCTGGGGTCTCAGTTCTTAGAAGACGTCTCTGCCTCGAGGTCAGAAGCTGAAGGCTGGGCCAGGCCAGCCTCCCCATAAGACAGGAACATTCTTTCTGAGCTGGGGGGCAGGGAGTCTGGTCTGTGGGCTTGTCCTGCTCTAGAGGTAGCCTGGCCCTGCCTTAACCAGGTGCTGACCTGCCCATCCCTGCCCCACGTGCCCCCAAAGGTGTGAGAACAACACCCCTCTTTCTCTGGCAACTGGCACTAAGTGTTCATGGTAACAGATGGAATAGAAGAGGGGACCCCCCAGGAACAAAGCGGGAGCCTGGGCTTAGGTGTTCTGGCCACTGGAGGTGTCAGTGCAGTCTCAAGGCCCATGCCCACCCCCTCCTCAAGGCCCCCAGGCACAACAGGACACCCACATTGGCCCATACCCTTGGGCCTGACAAAGGAGCTTTGGAAGCAACGCCGTGTATCCAGGGGGCTCCCTGGTTCCAGCCACAGGTCTAGGGGCTCACTGCAGCTGGAGAGCCTAGAGCTACTCCTTTCTTCTAGCCTCACTCCCATGCCCCCCGCTCCAGTCAACCAGGCAGGCTTTCCCCATCTGCTGGGCCCTTATCCTGACCTGAAGTCCTAGTTCTTGGCACTTGGGCACAGCAGAGCCAGTGAAGGCTGGGGGCAGATGAATGCCCAGCTAAAGCTATGCCCTTCATAGTGCCCAGGGCTCCCCCCCAGCTCAAACTCCCACCCGGCTCTCTTAAACCCCACCTTCTCTGTTTCCACCTCAGTACAGAGACCCCCCCCCCAACTCTTCATGCTTTAAAGCCTTTTAATAGAAATTCCGCAAAGGATTGCCCGTGTTTATGTGTATAAAAACAAACCTGGTCATGCCCTGAAGCAGGAGATGGGAACAGACAGTGCAGAGCAGAGTAGACACAAACCCTTCTAAGGACGTGTCCTGCTCCCCCCACCTGACAGGTCACTCTGTGGTGAAGACTCGGCAGATTGGATGGAACAGAAGACCAAGGGCAGGGAGGGCTCCACAGGCCCCAGGCAACTCAGAAGCAGAGCAGGGATTTAAACCCAGCTATTATAATCTATGCACAGAGCTTCTGCCTGTTGCCCTTGTAGCTTTTAATAGCGTCCCCTCTTCACACTCAAAAGTGTCACAGTTTGGACAATACATTATGTTGTCACCCTCTCTTGACCATGCTGAGCAGTGGAGGAGGGCGATGGGGAAGGCAGAGGAAGTGGAGCCCTCTCCACTCACCTTCCCAGCATGCCCCTGGGCTCTCCCTCACCTCTGTGGGTACTGAAACGTCTGGCCCAATCTCCATTGCCCAAGATGCCACTTGGCTCACAATGCCCTTGGTGCCCCGGTGTGTACTTCCTGTTTGGGGGCCTCTGTCCAGTGAACCCTGGGGTCCAGAGTGCAGGGAGTGGGAGCTCCAGATTTACTGAACCTGTTGACAGCTCCTAGGAGAGGCGCTGGTAGGAGGCTGCTGGGGAAGGCTCACATGGCCGTAGGCAGGCAGGCCCAGACCCACAGCCCCATGGTTATAAAGAGGGAGTCTGAAGATGAGCAGCCTCGGGCAAGATGAGGGAGCTGGTCCACTACAGTGGGGAGGAATCTCTCCACGTCTAGTCTTGTGTCTCACTTTTGGAAGGGTGGCACTGGAGGCAGGGGGTTCTGCCCAGTATCCATCTTGTCCCATCTGTGTTGTTAAGCTCCAAGGAAAGAGGCTGCCACAGCTGGAAATTCTGGGGCTTCTAGGATGTAGGTAATTTGGCATCTGTAGTTGGTGAATTTCAGGTCTCTGGGATCCCAGCACCCACCATCCTTGAGACAGGTTGAGCGATCCAACACCTTCTTCTTTCTACCCTGTAGCATCCAGAGGGGTTGAGAATCTGGCCATCGCAGGTATCTTTCAAAGAGTCTGGGCTCAGAGCAGGAGGGAGGAAGCCAGGGCCGAGGTCAAGGGACCGCTCAGCGGATCAGTCTGGCTCAATGCACCTGCCCCGGCCCAGCCACAGCTGCCCACTGGCCCCCAGCTGGACTAGATGGTCTCACAGTTTGGGGAATCAGGGACAGGGTCTGCAAAAGAAAAGAGACACAGAGTGAAGGGGCGGGGGTCTCCTCTGCCTTCACCCTCTAGCCCCATACCAGGAGGCTGTGAGGACTCCCCAGGGAGGGTAGGGAGTGAGGCTGATAGCCTGCAGGCCAAGGAAAGTCATGACCTCTCAGGCCATTGTGCTGAGAGGGTTGGGAAGCACTCACCTAGTGATGGAAAGAAGACATCCCCCGGTCCTGGTGGAGACAGAGGAGTGCTGGGCTCAGAGAGCAGGTGCCGCCCAGACTCAGAAGGCTGCCGCTGGGCCACATAGGACAGTGGGAGCCTGGGCTTGGCTTCCGGCATCCCCTGGGAAGGTGGAGAGCCCTCAAAGCCAGGGTTTTCAATTCCTTGAGCATTGCTGCCAGAGAATCAGAACCAAAGGTCATCTGTGTGGCCCAGGGTTTGGGCCCCTCTGCCCTCTCCTCCTGCCCTACTTCTCTCTTCCCTCCCACTCCAGACCTCGGCAGCCTCCCCCAGCAGGAAGGGAGGAGACAGAGCCAGAGAGAAAAGCCCATGGGCTACATTGTCCCATGAGCTGAGGGCATCTGACTGCCACTCTGCCCTATGGCCTGACTATCTGCCCGGGGCCCTGCTAGGAAGCCCAGAGTCAGAAGCACTCCAGGAGAATAGCCTGAGGAATCTGGGGACAAGTTTCTCTTTGGTCAGTAGAGTCAATGGCATTAGGATTGAACATCCCCATAGCTGGTCTTGAGCTGACGGGAGGGGTTCTCTTTTCTTCCCCTCTTCCCTCTTGGGAGTAGGACAACCCCTGAGACTCCTCCAACTCTGAGATTCTAGCAGGATCGCTAGCAGGACTTCCTTTGACCTGTCTTGAAAATCATCCCTTTCAAACACCCAGAGGAGCTCTGAGTTTGGTGTTGCAGCTACCAGTGGCTCGTTCTTGAGCACACCCTCCAGGCCAGGCTCCATGCCGGCTTCCTGACCAGGGTGCATGAGCACACACTTCCCTATCTTCTCCACCCCCGACCTGCTGCCCACTCTTAGCCCAGTCAGCCTCCGCCTTTGAGGCCTGCAGTGGCCTGACAGCTTTCTCCTTGGAGTGCCCTGTAGGGAGGGAGGAGCCACAGATCAAGGTGTGCTGGCTTCCTTTGCATGTTTCAGTATCTGCCCAGCTCAGCTGCTTCCTCCCCCACCTCAGCCTACTGACCGCTAAGGTTCAAAGGTGGGTACATGACTTATCCAAGTAGCCTCAGAGCTCAGCCTGCTGGGCGAGGGGTAGCAGGGAGAACAGCCAACTGGCTGGCACAGATTGTAGGCCTCAGTGGCAGATGCTTTTCTAACCAGCTGTGCTAGGCAGCTAAACAGGGGCCCGACTGCACAGAAATATTGCCATCCTGACAGCTGGCCCAGGGGGGAGCAGGGAGGACCAGGGAAGCCATGTCTTTGTTCTGACCCCTGTCAAGTTACAACCAATTACCAGAGAAGAGCAGGGAAAGGATCCTGGTAAAGGGGAAGAGTCAGTCTGTCCTGGCTAAAAGTTACCTCTTCTCCTCCTGCATTAATTCCAGCTACATTCTGGGTGTAGACATTGCACTACAGAGCCACAAGCCGGGGAGGCAAGCTTTGAGTTGGGGGGCGAGGGGGCAGCTGCAGGAAGTTTTCTCAGAAGGGTCTTCGTGGGCCTTACCTGTCCATCCGCACCAGCTCCTGAGCACCTAGGGACAGACAGAGAAGCTGACTACAAAGGGAAGGCTTCCCCAGGCAACATCCCTGCCCTGGCTGGCAGACGCCCTTGGGGGTAGTGAGCGGAGCCCATGCAAGGTCATGCTCAGCCCTGGATCCCATTGCTGTTCATTCTGGAGACCCATTTGCAGTCCTCTCTGCATATGTTTACCCAGCAGGTGAGGCCTCAGTGAGCAGCCCATTTTGAGCAGTGCCAAATGAAACTCAGGCTGCATTTTACAGCTGTGTACGACATTTGTCACCGGGAGACCAAAGTGCTCTTTCCTGGGCTTGACTTAGGCGATGTTAAATTTCCAGAATTTAAATACCCACCAAAGGCCTGGCTCCTGAATTTGTTGTTTCCTGTTTGGACATAGTCTTTAGCCATGATTTGCCAGGTGGGAGTGTTGCAAGGTCATTTCCTAATGAGAGGGTTCCTGGGCCTCTCTGTACCATCCTCCACGTTGCGTAATAGGGTGGCTTCAGAAGCGTTCTCTCTCTCAGGAATCTTAGGGGGCCTGAGACCCTATCCCTTCTCAGCCATTCCACCACTTTCTTCTCCTCGTCCAAGAGGCTGCCACCCTGCCCCATTCTTGAGGTTCCCCACCCCCCACACTGGACACCAACCCAATCCAGTGGTCCCAACTTCCCTCTTTCTTGCAGCTCCCCCCATGCACGCCCACAGATCCTTCTCGTTTTTTAAGAGCTGCTCTGTTGATTGCTATGGGGAAACAGATGGTGGGGGAGAGGCACAACAACAGACCATATGGGGAAGTTGCACAAAAGTTCTCGAACTCTCTCCGGGTTGGAATCATGGCTACTGTTTACCAGCGACTCCTGTGCGTCAGGCTTTGTGTGGGTGCTCTGCGGTCCCCTAGCTCGTCTCCACCCTTTGCGTAAAGATTGGTGGTCCCCTCTAGAGCCGGAGAACCCAGCCTCTGTCTCGTACTGCACGGGTCTCCACACCCACTGGCCTCTGCGCCAAACTTCCTTCCTCAGTGCTCTCACCTCTTTCTCTTTCTTTTTTCCTGAGTGGGGCTCAGTCCAGAGCCATGCCCTCGGTACCGGGCTCCAGGCCACCTGGCCTCTGTCCTAGGACCAGATTCCTGGCATTTCTCAGGTGATTTCTGTCCCCTCAATCCCAGCCACTGCTTCTCTAGAGTCTAGATGAAGAAAAATGACCAAAATCTCTGTTCCCTCTCTATTTCATACCTGATTTCTCTAGTAGTATCCCCTCTGGCATTTCTTGTCTGTCTCTAAATACTAAAATCATACAATTCATTTTGCCAATTTTTTTTTGAGGGGATGAGGGAACTGGCCTCAAAAATACTTTTATTAGAAGATAAATTATTCCTTTCTGTTACTGCATGTTAAATGTGGGGGTAAGATACTATGAAGTGGCCCCATCACAGGAACAGGGTTCATTTACAGAGTTTCAGAGGATAGTCTCAGCATTGGTCACAGCACAGCCCGTCAGGCCACTGCACCCGCCTGCTCCCTTTCAGCCCGGTTCTTCAGCATCCAGCTCATCCGTCCCTTCCTCTGGGAAGCCCACACACTGAAGGTATCCCAGTGCGTGGAGTAATACTGGGGGCCGACTCCAATTTCCCCATGTCATCAAGACACCCCACCCCAGTGTTCTGGCCTGATTTTTCTTCCTCCAGCCTGGGACATGGGCAAGAGCCTTAGATCCACTTCTGGGGACCCTGTGAGAAAGGCTGTGAGGCAACAAAAGCAGGAACACCACCCTCTCCACTCCAGCCCCACTCCTCCACCCCTACCCTCCCCCCCCCTACCCCTGCAGCCCAAAATTTGTTTTCTACTTCCTATTCCCTTGACTGGAGGCAGCACTGTCGTCGGAGTAAGGGGGACAGAAACCACCCTTGATCTGGAAGCCAAGCCTAGCTAAGCCTGTGTCCCTTCTCATCCCTTCCCCCGCTTCCATTGAAATGCTGCCTGGAGGAGCAAGAGCTGATGGCAGCTCTGCAGCAATTTCTCTTCCTGGTTGCGCCCCTAGGTTCCTCTTTCTCCCGCAACCTGCCCCCCCACCCCACACCAAGACGTTTTTTGTAGGTAGGGTATGGTGAGTTTTGTGAGAGGAATGTGGATGTCCTGAGACTAGGGAGAGGTGGCCACAGCCCCTGAGTGATCGACTGTGGAGCTCTAGATTGGGCCCACAGGAGACCCCATGTGAACCAAAAGGCCTCTGGTGACAGAGCAGTGCTCCCTCCGTTACCTTCTGCAGCTGGCAGAAGGGAAGGGGCAGGGGAAGAAGCAGTGCAAGGGCCAGGGCAGAGCACTCAGACTGGCCAAGTCCTATGGTGGGGTCAGAAGAAGGGCACAGAGCACTGTCACCTGAAAAGGACTGTGCAAGGTATCTGCAGCCCTGACTTGAAGCCTGGCTCCACCACTTACTCGTTGTGCAGCTCCTTAAGTGTATTACTTAATCTCTGTGCCTCAGTTTGCTCAGCTGTAAAATGGGGGCAGTAGTAGGACCAAACTTTTAGAGTCATTATGAGGAGTAAGTGAGAGAACGTATGTAACAAGTTTGGCATGGTTCCTGGCACAGCCACCTTGTGAGTGAGGGGTTATTGACGACACTCATGCTAATGAGTGTTTTTATTATGTGGTGGGATTATATTCTCTGGGAAAAAAAAAACATGAGTTGAAAGCTTTGAGTTTGAGTCCCAGCTCCGCCATTTACTAAGTTAAGTAACTTTGGGTTAGTTATTTAACCCTGTGGATCTTAGATTTCTCAGCTGTAAAAGGAAAGAGTGAAACTAAGTTATTTCCAAGATCTCTCCCCATTCTGATAATCCAAAGGTCATTTTTGTCCCAATAATTGCTATGCTAATAACAAAACAAGCCAACCTGTACATTAAAACAGGTCTCCAAAGGACCTCTGAGTGGCAGCAATTTTATAAACCAATTTTAACTGCTGTCTGTGATTACTCATTCATCAACAGATATTTATTGAGTATCGAGCCAGCACTGCTTGGGGCTTGTGGGCACTCAGGCCCCCAAAATGGCATGCCTGGGTCCCCTGCTCTCTCTGCCATGAGCCCAGCTCCTTGCTGGGACTGCTCCCATCTCTGGAATAGAGAAGACTGTGCCTGCCTCTTGCCTTTGCTAATTCCAGGGGCTGAGCTGGCAGCTGGGGTAGGTCATTTACACCCCCACCCATCCCAGGAGGGCTAGCATACTCACGGCGGTTGGAGGCCACCTGCCTTTGCTTATAGACCAGGAGCAGGATGAGGGGAAGGCAGAGGATGCCCACAATGCAGGCGCCTGTAGCCAGGGCGGCAGCCGTGATGTCTGAAAAGGGAGAGAGGCAGCCAAGGTGAGGCCCTATTCCCACTGTTCCTCCGGAAGGGAAACAGAAGCCCAGAGAGGGAAGGCCAGGAGGCAGTGGGACCCACATTTACCCAAGCCTCACAGCCAGACCCCCAGTGACCTTCAGAGGCACAGAAGGTCTAGGGGCCCCCTTTAAAAGAAAGCCCCATGCCGCCTCCCCATGTACCCAGAGCATACAGAAATGAGGCCAGGCACTGATAGCTGACGGTCGTCATCCAGCCCACTGGGGACAGCTCGGCTACCCTGGGCCACAGATTGTCCCCTGAGAAGGGAGAGTAGGCCCTTCACAGACCTCATGCCACAGAGTTCAAGGTCAAAAGGAGCCCAAGTAATGAAAAACTTTTGGAAATCGTGGTGATAGTTGCACAACCTGTGAGCATAATTAATGCTGCTGAGTCTCGTACAGTTAAAGATGGCTAAAATGGTAAATTTATTTTTATGTTTTACCACATAAAAATAAGTGAATGAAAAGCCCCACACATCTTCTAAAAACTCCTTAGCTCCACAGCAGAACCTCTAAAAGTGACTTTGTACATACGAGTCATGGGGTGAGAACTAGAGAAATTTGAATCTTGTCCGACACTTAAAAATGTTAAACTTTCTAAATTACAAAAAAAAAATGTATAAGTTAAAAAATATATTTCAAAGTTTCCTCCTCCTCTACCCAGCCCCCCACCCCCCCCCCACCCCCGCCCCAGAGAGATAATCGGTGCCCACAGTTTTCTCATGTGTGGTCTGGATATGTCCCCTGCATATACAGTATGTATGTGATATGCTCTTCATGTGACAATGCTTTTCCCACTAAGCATAGCTTGGACTTTCTCTGTATCGGCACAGAGATCTATCTCGTTCTGCCCAGAGCTTTATCATGGGGCTCACCCGAAATTTATTGAAAACAGTTCCCTATTGGTGGACATGTAAGTTGCTTCCATATTTCAACATAACTGATAATGTAGCAGTGAACTCCTTGTGTATGCACCTCTGCTCACCCAGGGAAGTACATCTGTACATAAACTCCTAGCAGCTGAAGGTGCTGAGCAAAAGAGTATGTGCATTTTCTTTTCATCTATTGCTAAATTGCCCTCTGAAAAGGTTAGCGTGAGAGGCTTGCTTTTATTTCAATCCAGTCTGCTGACTCTAGGAGTTTATCTGGGAACAGATGCAAACTCAGAACCACAACCATCGTAAATGCATTTCCTTCCCAATTTTAGCCTTTTCTCAAAAGATGGGCTGGGATATCTTGTCACAGTGTCAATTTGGCCATAGGGAGCTTAGGAAAGGTGGATGGGCTGTGGTCTCAGTGTTGCCTTTGCTCTACTCATTTGGAATAAGGCCTGTTTTTGTCTCTTTGCATTGCTAAACAACCTGATGTTGTAAACAAGCTTTCAGGGGGTGGTTCACACCGCAGCAGAGAACAAACTGTCTTTAGGCGCTTTAGAAGTACCCACTGGTGCAGGAACAGTCACTATGCTAATTAGAAAGCAAGTTCAACCGCACATTAAAGCAGGCTCCCCGGCAGAATTTAGCAAGGCTGCATTTTGACGTGGAATATTGAAAGTAAAAACATTCTGTAATTCAGACATTCAAGTATCTCTAAACCCTGTCACAGGACCTTATTGTGGGTACTATCAGAGAAGCCGGTTGCAAAGGGTTCTTTTCTAGTCATCAAAGCCTGTCTCTGGGCTGAAACTAAGCAACTTTTGATGAGGTTAGTCAGGTGCTCACTAATTCCGGCTCCCTGTCGGCCCAACCTCCCCACCCCCACTCCTGTCCCCAGGCAAAAACTGCCCATCTGCAGCTTCTAGGGGATCAGGACTTTGTTTCCTTACAATCTGGGCTAAGAGTTAAGGCTGGAAGGGGGATTTGGGGACAGCTCTGTGGACCCAACTGCCATCTGAATCCTTAGGCTCCTCTGCAGATCCCAGCCTCACTACAGCTTTCCACCCCTCCCCACGGGCACAGCCAGTAGTACCTAGCAGGTGAGGGGTCATGCCGGTAGCCATCCAGAGCCAGGTTCATCCTGGGAAGGTGCTCAGGGATTGGCAGAGGCAGCTGCCAGGCCAGCACCCAGGACTGTGCCAGGCCCTTAGCAGAGTGGGATGGGATAGGCCAGCCTACTCAGTGGATTTTTTGTTCAGGCCTGCCAGTAAGTACCCTGTGGGTATATATGGAAGAGAGAGTTTGGCTGGGTTGCCTGGCTCCCCAGGGAAGGGGCTAGATAAAAAGCAACCAAAACATTCTGTGTTGCTGGGACAGGGAGGTTGCTTCAAGAGGAGGGGAAATAGGCTGCCTAGCCCACTTCCCTGGACTCAGTGATGAAAAACCACAGCCCCTCAGCAATAGGGACTCCTGGGGCACCAACTTCCTCAGTCTTATTCCTCTCTTGTCACCTCCCCCAACCTCAGAATGACTTGGGCTTTCAGATGAACTCAGAGATCAGCTACCCTCCTAATTTTCAAAGATAACATTAGGAGACTGGGGTGCACTTAGAGGAGGAAAAATCAAAGAGCTTCTTGGCTGGAAGGGTCATAAGCTGATAAGTACCAAAGCACCTGTCTTAGAGCAAGGACTAGAATCTTTCCAAAGGTAAGTGGCAGTGAAGGGCAGTACGCAGCAGCCAGCTCTGAGGCCCACTGAGCATCTGAGTCACCAGGCAAATATTTCAAAATCATTAGAAAATAGAGTATGTGTCCACTGTCTTCTGCTACCTACTTGCCATCCCACCTTGGCACAAGGGAATGGATAAGTTTACTTGGGAAGCCAGGCCTAGAGATCTGCATTAGAAGTAATACTAGCCAGCACTTAATTCAGCACTTATTCTGTACCAGACATGGTTCTTAGCACTTAACAATATAGAACTTCATTTTAGCTTCAGAACAACCTGGGAAGTAAGTACAATTATAATCATTTCTGTTTTATAGATGAGAAAACGAAGGCACAGAGAGGTTAAGCAACTTGGCTGATTTCAAGGTCTGTGCTCTTAATCACTTCACCACACTGCCTTTCGCTAGAGTGGACTCAACATTTTAAATTGAGAGTTCATGTAAAATATGGACTTTTAACTTTGCTTGAAAATTTAGTGGCCCTGACAACCCTGAACTCCCCTCCGGCACTTATAGACTGGTAGCTGGGCGCTAGCCACAGTCTCCACCCCTCCCTACTACCTTATTCACCAGCTCCCTGACCCTGGGGGCATTTGAGTTTTTGATCCCTCTATCAGTTCTTTGAGAAAACACTGATTTGTTCCCATCAGTAGGAAGGGGCACACTCTCTCCCATTTCTCAGTGTCCTCATGATACCTAGAGAATGAGCATACTGTCCAAAACCCCCACACACCACCCAAAATGATAGCTGCATTTCTTCTTATCTGAGACGACGCCCACCATAGTGCCAAGACCCCGCCTCAGCTATAGTCTCCAGACCTCCAGAACCAAAAAACTGGAAGGAGATTGGAAGGGGACTCCAGAAATCATTGAAGCCATCCCCCTGCCCTCAATAGCTGGGACAGAAGCAAACATGTCCCTTTGGCCCTTAGGGAGCCAATTCATTGTTGACAGTAGCTCAGGGAAATGGGCCAGAGTGAGGCTGCACATCCCTGTGAACTGGAGAGGAAGGAAATGTTAAAACCTGAGAGCAGAGGTGCCCAGCACCTCTGACCTACTTTTGGCAGTCAAGTTCAAGGTTCTGCCTCACCCTTGAGCTCTTATCAACCAGACTCCATAGATTTCCCAGGTGACTTCTGTTCCCTGAATTCCAACAGCTGCTTCTCTGGAGTCTAGATCAAGAGAAATGAACCAAATCTCCATCCCCTTTCAATTTTGTACCTGCTTCCTCTAGCACTGTCTACTCTGGTATCTCTTGTCTCTGTCCCTAAGACTAATACAACTAATTTTCAGAAAACCAGTGTTAACACTCAGGTGGGGTTTGCACACTGAGAATCAGGCACTCTGGCATCTCGGCTCTGGGTCCTAGACACTAAGAGACGGTCCCTTCACCTGCCTGAATCTCACTTTTTCTACCTGTGAAATGAAGGCCGTGGCAGAAGTCTCTAAGTGAATTCTGCAGGAGGGAGAAATATGACCAGGGGAGTTGCTCACAGTGGAAGGAGCAGTGGGGAAGCGAACTCTCATGTGCACCCCCAGGTGCGGCTCACCCTGGCCTTACACAGGCACACATGTGTGCACAAAGTCGTGAGACCGCTGTGTGGGAAGGCAGGAGATGCTCAGAGCCCCTCTCCACCCTCACCAGGGAGTCGCTGGTGGAGGAAGTGAGGATGGCAGTGGCTTGGTGACAAGTGATGTGAGCTCTGTGGTGCACAGGGACGGGGGCTTGAACCGAGGAGTTTTAGTTCCATGTGGGTCTGGCTCAGACCAAGATGTGTGTTCTAATTTTTTGTTCCTGGCTAGTCTGCTTGTTGGTTCAAGAAAAAATAGTCTGAATAGAAAGTCACAGCAGCCCTTGAGTTGAGGTTTGGCTGGGGCTGTAGCTGAGCTGCTCCCTTTCCTGGCTCAGTCTTTGATCATATGCTCCTGGAGGGCAGGGAGGAAGTCTGCACTTGTGTATCTCCAGGGCCTGGGCAGAGGCTAGTCCACACTAGATGCTCAATAATTACTGATAAATAGAAGTCTGTAGCAGCCAAGGCCTATTGTCTCAGAAGAGTGGGGGTGCTCCAAAGACAGCTCCCCTTTGCCTGACATCCCCAAGCTGCTGGGCATTCTCTTCTGGCCTCCGAGTGCCCAGGTGCCCCTTAGCGCAGTGCTCCCTTCCCCCATAGGGCACCTCTCTAGGCAAACACCAGGGGACTGACTGCCACCCACTGCATGTCCCCTCAAGCTGAGAGAAGGTGAAGCGAGCACAACCCCAGCTGTGCTACCCTTGTTGGCTGTGTGAATTTGGGCAAGTTAAGTCACCTCTCTGAACTTCCATTTTCCATGTATGTAAAATGAAGATGGTGATATCTGCTTCACAGGGTTTTTATGAGAATCCACTGAGATACTAGCACTCGGGAGGACTTAGGACAGGGCCTGGCACAGAGTAGGAGCTTCAGGAAAGGTAGTTCTGTTGTCTTCTTCAGCCTCTACCTTCTCCCTCCCCCATGCTCAGAACAAGGAAAATTTAAGTCAAATCCAAGTCAAGAGGACCCCCACATCCCTCCAATTTTCCCAGGAGGGAGAGGGCTGGTGGAGAGGAGGGGAGCCCACTGAAAATAAGCTCAATAGCCTGTGGCACCCAGTACCTGTCATGGAGCACTTGGCCAAAGGTCACTGCTGGGGTGCAGCCCCTCCCAGGGAGCCCACAGCAGGGACTCTGGGAAGCTGCTCTCTCAGGCTTCGGTCTTAGAAAGGAAGTGGGCTTCTGGGGCTGCAGCCCAATGGCTCAGGCGCAGGAGGACGCAAAAGGGAGGGCAGCGGCAGAGGAGGAGGACAAAGGAGAATAGAGAACCCGGAAGGGGCAAGAGGCTGGTTCCTTACTTTCACTCTCCTTGGTGGAGGGTGGATACGCAAGGCACTTAGATGATGTTTCATTGCCTGTGGGTGCAAAGAGAAGGGTTGTTAGGTAGATGGCAGGTCCAGGAGACCAGGGAGGCTCATCCAGGCCCACTTGCCCCTCTCCTGTCACAGCTCTTCATGCTACTGTTCACTTAGCAGCATTGGTCCAGGAGGAACCTACACAACACAACACACACACCTACGCGCACACGCACGCACTCTCACCCCATAGCCTGGCGTGCCCTGCCCATCCTCATGCCACCCTGGGAGCATGGGGATACCTGCCTGCGCCCACACTTCAGTCCACCTCCCCTTGCACTCTTACCTAGACAACACACACAATTCCTCAACAGCCAGCCATTCACCGACTCACACCCCAGGACACATTTCACGGTCATGATGTTGTCAGGAGCAGTCATACTCCTAGCCCAGGTTCATACACCATCACCCATTAAAAAGTCCCACTATCACAAACCAACCACGTATAGCCTTCTCTCTATCACACCCAGCTGACCAAAGAGGCTTACACGCAGCTCCACACGCCACAGCCACCTCATCTCACACATATAGCATCACATACTCTTCAGCACAGTGTCACAGACAATCACACCACCATATACACAGCACCACACCCCCACAGGCACACTGTCCTCTCTGCTGACCCTCACAGACAGGCACAACTCACCACCCCGAGGCTATCCCATACGGGAAATCCTCACCTCTCTGCACCTGCAGCTCCATGGCTCCGTGGACCCTCTGCTCCCAGTGGTGGTGCCTGATCTCCACCACAAGGCAGCAGTAGAGGCCGCTATCCAACAGGGTTAGGTTGAGCACGGTGATGGAGAAGTTGCCATGGTGGTCAGAGATTGACTCCAGTCCATGTCGCCGGGCCAGATCCTCGTTGGTGTTGGCAGCCTGGTGGCTGCCGTGATGTAGGTGAAGGTCCTGGAACGTGAGGTTGCGGATGGGCCGGCGGTCCGAGCAGGCCTGCATCTCGCCCCGTGAGCTGCGGTACCATGTCTTGTAGAAGGTCACATCATGCTGCCCTTTGGCCACGGGGCCCAAGATTCTGCAGGTCAGGGTGACGTTCTGCCCCTCAGGACACACGTATAAGGAATACGGTGTGGCGACCTTGAAGGCTGCCACCAGACCTGCTCAGAGAGATGAGAACTTGTCACCTACCTGAGCCAGTGCTACTCCCAGTGCCTGCAGAGTGGGGAAGAACCTTGGCCTGGGGCTCCAAAGATGTGGGTTTCCAGCCGCAGGCCCCAGGCAACCCAGCTGACCTCCCAGAGCTTTCATTTGCTCATGAACCCAGCTCCATCCCAGGCTTTGTGGGAGGAGCAAAGAGAGCTTCCCCAGCTGGGGGATCCCCCCACCACAGGGAAGCTAGACAAGGAATAGGAGGAACTCCAGGCAGGCAGCAAACTGAGCACAGCCTGGCCACAGCTCCCATCCCTGCTCCCCCACCACTGCAGGAACTGTGGCTCTGCCCATGGCTGGCCCCTGGCACTTCCAGCCTCCATACCCGGTGCTGTCACGTGGGAGGCAGGATAGGAACCATCAAGGCTATTTGGCAACAGCAGCCCTTTGTCCTAGACCACCCTTCTGGGGTCCATCGGTAGTACCTTTGGCCCTTCCCACTCCTGAGGCTGGTATGCCTTTCTACCTCATCAGTGAGCACTAACAAAGCGCCTGCGTGTGCCAGGTGCTACACGTCACCTGGATCCTGAACACATGCCCCGCCCCTGGCAGCTTACAACCAACCTAGCTGGGCCGACAAGGCAAGGCCTGCATTCATGACAAAGTCACCGCACAGGCTAAAGGACTAACTGGTGCCAACCTCAAGGCACTTGGAGATGGATGCACATAGCCTTCCTGGGGGACCTCTAGGGTTGACAGATAGATAGGGTTTTAGCACGTAGAGAGGCTGCCCTGGCCAGGTGGTGGGAAAACAAGAAAACCCATGGTGTCTCGGGAGCAGAGACTGGGAACACATAAGAGGCCATCTCATCCATGCATCTGCCTGCCACCCAGTCTTTCAAAAATATTTTCTCGTTTGTTTTCATTACACAATGGAGCAATCCCTAGTCCTCTTTACCCTACCCCAACCTTAGGGGTTAACTGTGTGGGTAACTGGCTTTTGAAAGCAATGCCAAGGCTGGAGTCCCGGCTCCTCTAGCTGTGTGAGCCAAGTATGCAGTGAGAAAAATATTAGCTACAACACAGGGTTGTGAAAGGACTGAAGGATGGAAAGAGGAGAACACAAGATATGAGCTCTAATGCCCTCTGCAGACATAGGAAGGATAGCTATGATTATTATATGTTAGTAGTAGTTTAATTTCTATTGGCATCTCGGGAGCCGAAGTAAATCAGGCAGACAGGGAAGGAGAGTTTAGAAATATGTTACAGAATCCAAATGGGTGTGTCCTTTTCATTGCCATTGCCTGAACCCGAGAAAATACTTCCTCCTCCAGACGCCTCTCTCCTACCTGTAGAGAGCATAGGACCCGCCTGGAGATCTGAAAGCCTTGCCAAGTCAGGAGCGAGGCAGCCTGGTGTAGCTTTGGAATTGGACTCGCCTGCACTGGAGTCCAAGAGCTACGAGTTACTTAAACTCTGAGCCTCAGACTCCTCACTGTAAAACAAATGAAACATCTACCTGCCGGAGTTGAGACAAAGATTGCAAATAATTTACATGAAGTACTCTGAAAGTGCCTTGCTAGGAGTTGGTGCTTGATACATGGGAGCTATACCAGTCTCTAAGTCAGTTCAGCAATTGAAGAAACAGTTCCTGTGAGTGAAAAGTAGTTCTGCACAATAGAACAGATAAGCCACTTCAAAGTCTTTCTCACTAAGGAGTGAATGATAACTTATGATCCAGTCTTGGAATACCTGTGTATTTATAGCAGAATGTGGGGAAGCAGCAAAGCCATGGCCCCAAAGAATATGTCTGCAAGGGTGGAGTTTTAGGCCCAAGAGATAAGGAAGACAGACGCACAGCAGAGCGTCCCACACTCCATCCACATGTGAGAGGGAGGGAGCTGTGTCTGAGAGCTCCAGATTTATGGAAAGTCATTTGCCAAAGTGAGCAGAGATTTCAGAACTTCTTTGGAAAGATGCTGGTCTCCTTTTGAAGTACAAATATAGAGTCCCAGAAAGGGAAAGTGGTTTATCTGAAGTTCCAGAGGGGCTTCAGGTAAAATAGGATCTGGTTAGAAGAAGAAGAAATAGCATGTATTCTGTGCCATGCTACGTGCTTTATGGGCATGTCTAATTACCCTATAAGCCAGGTGTTTTCTTTCTCTTTCACTGATGAGAAACTGAGGCACAGAGACATTAAGCAACTCATTGAAGGTCACATAGCAAATAAGTGCAAGAGCCAGAATTAAACTCAGGCAATTAGACACTATAGTGGGAAAAGTTCAGAAACTGGTAGCCCACAGGTCACATTGAGGTTTCAGACTTATTCTATTTGGCCCTTAAAGTATTTTATACGTTTTTTGAGATTTCCAACACTGAAAAAACAGGAATTTGACATGAAATTCTGACCCAGCTTCTCTTTGAAAGTCAGAAGATTAACACAAAATTAGCTTTCCTACAAGTCAGTCATCAGCTGGAGCTGAGTAACAGCTTCCTATCTGGATGGGGCACTGGTGTTTCAGTTTGTCACAGTCCCCACTACTCCCTAATGTTTCCACCTGCCCTGCTTTACTCTCTACCATATTTTCTTGGCCCCATGGATACTTGACTTTGTGATCCGTGAGTGTGGCTCTTTGCACTAGCCAGGGAGGGACTCTACTTCCCAAGCCTATCGCCTACAGAGGTGACCCTCAATGATCCACTCAAGGTCCCCAGTGACAGCTTGGCAGAGCAGGGACTAACCAAGTCTCCTCTGACTGCCAACCCATTGCTCTTTACCCCCTTGGCACACCTGGTGGAAGAGAAGCCCTAGTTACCCCAGTTTATTCCCTGACTCTGTCCCTGCCAGCCTGGACTATCTATCCCTCAGATGTGGCCTCAGAACTCTGGCTATGCCAGTAAATGGAGATAGGAAGTGGCTAGGCAAAGAATCCTCCCAGGTACTCTCAGGAAGAACAAAATCCCACCCACAGAGCAGACCCTGTTGTTCTCTCTGCTCCGTGCTCCCCCTGCTTCCTGTAGGCTACATGGCAGCTCCCACTGGCGCCTCTCCCAATTGGTGTGTCATGTTCCCTTTTCCCAACATCGCCTCCAGCCCCAGAGCTACCCCCAGGCTGGGGGCCGAGTCTAGATCCCTCAGCATTTGCAGGCGGGCACACACCTTGGGGGCTCTCCGGAGGCAGGGTGGCGGGAAACAGGTAGAGGTAGAGGTGGAAGCAAGAAGCAGCGCACAAAGCTGAGCCAGGTGGGGACTGCCGAGGGAACAGAGACATGGATGGGGTAGGGCTAAAATGTAGGCAAGGTGGGGCTAGCTTGTGGTGGGGAGTGGGGGACAGGGTCCAAGCAATGGTGTGAACGACTGCAGAATTGCCCGGACAGCAGAGCGGAGGGGCTTTTCAGCCCTAGAGGTGATTTCCTTGAAAACCCACAGGAGGGACACAGGGAGCTGGGGTTCAGAGATAGTGAGAGGAGGGGCGTTGCTCAATCCCCAACCCTTCAGAAGGACATCTTAGAAAAAGGAGAAGCTAGGATTCAAGTTTAGGGGTGGGGAAGAGTGTTCAGTTTTAGCAAAAGGTCTAGATGGGCGTGGGCCAAGGGTCCACAGGGTTTTGTCCTAGGAAGAGAGAAAATGTCCATTTGTTGTGTCAAACTCAAGCCAGATCAAGGTCCAGGGCAGCCTGACCTTGGAAGGACATTCAAGGGGCAAGGTGTTGGGGCAAATAGTTCATATGCCCCACACCATCCACAGCTGTGCATGCACACATTATTGGGGATATATATATATACACACACACACACATACATACACACACACACACATATATACACATATATATGTATATATATACACACATATATACATATATGTGTGTGTATACATATATATATACACATAAAGAGAGCTTGGCTGGAATTATAATTATTTGGTGGGAGGATGTTGCTTATTGTCAGGACCAGATCCTTTTGGACACCTGGGTCATTGTCAGAGCCTGGGGAGAATGGGTGGGGAGGAAGGTCCTGGCTCCAGGGTGGCGGAGAACGTGTCAGACAGGAAAATGACCCTGGGCCCGAGCTTGTGCCCAGGCAGGAACCATGTAGTTACTGTATTCTTGGGGCCCAGTCCCCCACCCACCATAGAGTAAGGAGGCAGAAGCTCCTAGAGGAAAAATACTGTGACCTGGAAAATTCCAGATCTCAGGATAAAAACCTTGGTCTGGGCAGTCATATTCCTGGGCCCCTGTCCCCACTTAGCCAGCCCTCACCTTCTCTGGGCCTCCCTTTCTTCATCTCATCTTGAGAAGAGTCCCCAAGTTGTTAAGCCCCCTCTGGTTCTGAAACCCCGCCGAAGGAGGGAAGGGCTGTCTCTCCTCAGGGCAGAGGAAGGAGGCAAGAACTGGGCCACGAAGATAATCACAGGTGTTTCTGAGCACTTCATGTCTGGACTTCCTGAGCACTTTATACTCATCTCGTTTAGTTCTCATAACACCCCCCGATGTAGGTATTATCATCTCCATTCGAAAGTAAGGAAATGGACTCAGAGGAATCAAGCAACTGGCACAGGGCCACACAGCCCTATGAGGCTGTCCTGAGACCCCCACCTTGAACATGCTGGACTACAGACAGGAAGAGCCCCCATCCCTCCAGGGGGCGGGGCTGACACCTCATTCCTCACTACTTAGTGAATTGACCTCGAATTGACTCTGCTCTCCACACAGCCTTGCCTCAGGCCCAAACTGAAAACATCATTCTTGCATGCCACAGATATTTACCAAGGCCCTAACACGAGCCAGGCCCAAGGCACAGAGGCCGTGGGAGTACAGAGTTCCAAAAGGGACAACGGCTCAGAATTTAGTCCTACTTCTGCCACTTTCTAGCTGTGGCACTCTCAGCCATAGGTGGGCTCCGCCTCTGGTAAAAGTTTCCGTTCCAGCACAGGAGAAAGGACCTCTTGTCTGACTTCATCTCAGGATGCTAGTTTTCGTGACCTTCACCTCTTTCCACTCAACAAGCGCGCCTCGCAATGAAACCCCGTAGGCGTGCACGGGATGGGCGTGTGTGGGTGTGGGCAGGTGTGTGTATTTTCCCTGATGGGGCATAAGCTTAGCTCACAGTTACCAAGGCAATGCCCTAGCCTTTGGAGGTGGGTCCTTAGCTTGATTAGTCAGGCAGGAGGCCCCACCCAAACAGCTGAACTCTGTCCAGCTGCTAGGAGTTGTAAGTAAACAGTTAACTAATGCATGCTGTTGCCAGCTTTGTAAGAAATGCAAACGGCCAGGACCTCACCCTCAGAGGGGACCCCAAACATACATGGACCTGGTCTTCAACTTCCTGCCAGGCCCTGTCCCCCAGAACAGTCCATGAAGGGTATAGGGAAAGGCTAGCTAGGCTCCATCCTTATCAAGATGCAGAGCACAGGGGGAAATAGAGGCGAGGACCAATCAGGACTGAGTCTGACAGCACTAAGCTCCAGGAAGTGCCCCAGCGGTGAGGGGCTGAGGGCCTGAAGCCAGTAGTAGGTCCACCCCTGGGGCTCTGGCCAGGGAGGACAAAGGGCATCTCAGATGTGTTTATTGATACCTGCCCCCGCAGGAAGTGTCCATTCACATCAGACCAAGGAGTCCGGGAAGGGGAAGCCAGGCTCTATTGGAGGAAGCTGCACTTCCAGCACCTTGGGAAAGTATCCACCATTTGGGGCTGGAGGCTAGAAGCCAGCGGGCCTCCCAAGGGAGGGTCTGGGCAGCTGGCCAGAGGCCCTGCCAGTGGATGCTTCACTGGATGACTCCTTCCCAGACTCCCCCAGGCCCTCCCTGAGGATGACTTTATGCAGCACAGACTACCAGCTCCAGCCAGCTAGTTTTAAGATCCTGTGCTGTGAAGACTTTAAAAGGTTCAGGTGCAAGTTTTTTTTGTGCCCTGCCTTCAGTGGTGGTAGCAGTAACTGGCACTCACTTCGTGCTGGGCATCATTCTAATCACTTTTACATGGGTTGGCTTATTTAATCTTCCCTATGAGGTAGATATTGTTATCTTCATTTTACAGATGAAGAAACTGAAGCACAGAGAAGTTAAGTAACTTGCAGAGTTTCATGAAGAGTAAGTAATGGTGCCAGGATTTGAACCCATATAGTCTGGCTCGGGAGGTCTAGACTATCCTCTAGAGCAGGGGTTCCCAATCCCCGGGCCATGGACCAGTACTGGTCTGAGGCCTGTTAGGAAACGGGCCACACAGCAGGAGGTGAGTGGCAGGCTAGCAAGGGAAGCTTCATTTGTATTTGCAGCTACTCCCCAGCGCTAGCATCACTGCCTCAGCTCCCCCTCAGATCATCAGGCATTAGATTCTCATAGGAGCACTGGTCCCTTGTGCCGAAAAGGTTGAGGACCCCTGCTCTAGAGAGTAGAGGTGGCCAGGGACTATCTAGGGCCCTACCAACTTGCCACAGATAGACAGTGGCCTGGGCCCCTGCCAGTGAGGCTGCAAGCTCCCTCTCTCCCTGTGGTTATTTGGGTGGCTAATTGGCCCCAGCATGGGAGAGGACCCAGCTGGAGCCATTGTATTTATTTGGATGCTATATTTATTTGGGAGAGGCAACAGGGGCTGGGAGAATTCAGGCTGGAAGAAGCCCAGAGAGGTCCTCTGACCCTGCACTGGCTTCTAAGGATGGGATACATGGCCTTCTTTCCCTTCCTCCAGGAGAGCTGAACTGTCCCCTGCCACCAGCTAATGCCCCTTCCAGTGGTGAGTCTGCTTCTGTAATGATGGAAAAGAGTTGACACTATCTACAGCACAGGTAGCTTTACAGCATTAAATACATTGACTCACATAGAGAGAAAGTTAGTCTCTTTTCAATTCTTTCAGTCTCAGTTACATCAAAGAGAAAGTCCCAGTTTGATGCTAATATGTCTTCACAACATCTTTGTCATTTGCTAAGCTCCTTTTGTTTTGTTTTGTTTTGTAAGGGACAGCACATTTCAGGCTTGGAGCCTTCACAAGGCTATAGTCTCCAACGAGAATTTAATACCCTTACTTGGTCTTCCTCTTATGTACTTTAATGATTTTGTTCCATTTACGGCAAGTGCTTCTCATTTACGGCAGTGATATAGTTTCCTTTAAAAATCTATTAAGTAAAAGAACGAGTAGATTTAAAGGAGAAGTAAGTATATACGATGACAGGCAGACACTGCAGGAATCCCGAAGTTGACAAGCAAAGGACTGAAGCTCAGGAAACGCTATCGCAGAACTCCCTTCAGGAGGGAGAGGGCAGCCTGGCTGAGATCACATCACCCAGCCTGCCCGTGGCTGGCTCGCATCACGGGGGGGGGGGGAGTGATCGCTCAATGAGGGAGCTGCAAAGTCAGAACTTGACCCCAGGTCCCCGGGGAATGAGATCTTATGTAGGAAGGTTAAAGGAACTAGGATTGCTGGGTCAGTAGCAGAGCCATTTCATTACGGAATCCCTGGGCATGATGGTGGCCACTGTCTTTCTCTCTGGAGATGGACAGCCAAAGCAAATAGGCTGAATGTAAGGATCAGTTGTGAGAAAGACCCCATCGAGTCAAGCAAACCCTGGGCTCCACTTGCCTTGAAGTTGCAAAGTCCCCATCTCTGGAGAATTTTAGGAGAATCCACAGGCACCCCACAGACATTTCAGGCTCTAAGTGCCTATAGGTGCTGCAGATAGCTAGGTCCAGCCTGTGCATCCTTCAGAATTCTAAAGAGTACAGTCCCAGTGAAACCGTCCAGTGACTTCCCATGCTCTGGCTACTCTGCAGGGCTCTCTATAGGCAGCAAGGAGCTCAGATGCAGAGCTAGTGGCATATGGCCTCTGGAAGCCGAGAAATAGCATAATACTATAGAGCATTCACCGATCGCCAGACACTGTGTTAAGTGTTTGTGCACTGACTTGGCACAGCAGCCCTCTGAGGGAGGTGGTATCATCACCTCCAATTGAGAGATGAGGGAACTTGCTCAGAGATGCTGAATAACTTGCCCAGAGTCACAGAACAGTAAATGGCCATCTTGGGATTTGAACCTAGATCCGACTGACTCCCAAAGCCAAAGTATTAAGTAATGGAGCTGTACAGGAAGCCCTGGCATGCAGGGCACACATTCCAGGGCCCTTGCTTGGCCACTCCCGCACAGGGTGCTGTCCGGAAGGCGTCGGGCATGCCTGTGCTGCTATGTGGATCCGAGGGTCCATAGGGAGCTGTATTGCTGATTTCTGGCTCACCAACCCTGTTGAGGCCAAACTGCTCCTGGATGAATAAAGTTGGTCTAAAACCTGGGGCCTCAAGCTCAGTATGTGGAGTTTAGTCAGTGCTAGTTAGAGGGGTCACTACCAATAGGCCAGATGGGCACTGAGGAGCCCTTCCATCCATCTTTTCTCCCTCCCTCCTTCCCTTCTTTCTTCCCTTCCTTCCATCCTTCCTACTTACTTTTCAGTCAGCTCCAGCCTAAGACCCTATGTGTGTATGCATATAGGGAGGTAGCCTCTTTCAGCTTCTCAGCAGTGTACCTCCCCATCCCACCCTCCCACCCCCCTGCCCCTCCCCATCCCTGGCCTCTCCCAGGGAGGTCAGTTCCCAGCAGGGAAACTTTGCCCTACTTGAGGAGAAACAGGAACAACCAACCCAGCTTAGAGAGGGGCTCCCTAGTATTGCTGGGTATCCCTGACATTGGGTAGATATCCCCTCATGGGCTGACCTTAATACTGTTTCTCTGCACCCCAGGGCATCTGGGCAGAGGGTCGTGGATTTCCTAAGAGCTGACCATTGCTGCATCAGGACTTACACCATTGGGTTACACAATATGGCCCTGCAGCCCTGTTTACCATAAAGGAGAAGGCGGGGTCTCCTCCCTCACCCCCAGTGCACCTCCATGTGCTAGTCCCAGAGTTTAGAACTCCAGCCTATGAAGGCATGGCAAGGACAGTAACTTCCATAGGTCCTAGGAATGCCTATAGGGGAAGGAGAGGCTCAGCCACCCTTGAGGCCTGCTGGGTCCTGGCTCCACCCATGTCACGCTGAGCCAGACCCAAGAAAAGGGTATCTTCAATTTCTCCTGGGCTCTGGAGCACCATTTTCATCGCCACCATTCTCCTGGGTGCTGGCCCAACCATAAGAGTTAGAGAACAGACCTACACCGGAATCTCCATCTCTCCCTCCCAGACATAAAGGCTTCGACTTGAGCAATCCAGCCCAGGACAACCTAGCATCTTAGCTGGTTGGTGAGCAGGTTTTTCCAACTCACAGACCCTCCTGACCATGCCTGCAACCCGGCCTCCCCTCTGCTGTCTCTCTTTCACTGTGTTAGGTAGTCAGGCAACTATTCATTAGTATGCCCATATTACAATTAAGAATACTGAGTCTCAGAGTAGTTCAAAACTGCAAGATTTCTCCGGATTCCTTTCCATAGAAAGCTGCTTCAAGCCCTAATTATCTCCCTGAGCTGGGCCCAAGAAGAGATGGAGCACCAAACTGTTTGAGTACCCAAGACCTCAGGGGGTGAAAGGCTCCTGGCTATGTAGGCAATATGGAGTGAAGAGCTCTGAGGCTCTCTGCTACTGGCTGCTCTGCAGACTGGGTCCCTAGTTCTCTAGGACTCAGTTTCCCAAATTGGGGCTGCTGAATAGAAAGCAGCTCAGTCAGGGAGGGCATGAGAGGGGTAAGAAAACAAAAGGGCCTCCCAGGGTCACTTCGAGGGGCGGGTGGTGGTCTGTTGTGGGTAGGGTGCGGCCTTCCTGCCTGCCACCATCCTGCTCCTTCTGGAAGCCATTTCCTTAGTGCCAAGACTGCCCTCCCCCTTGGCTGTCACCCCGGGGAGCATCTAGGCCAGGGCTTACGCAGCTGTCTGTGGGATGCAGGCTCCCTCTTCCTTATCAAAGGCCAAGGCCAGCCTCCAAATATTGAGATACCATGCTGCCTGCAGGAACCCATTTGTTTCTGAGATGTTCTCCAGGTTCTCTCAGCCTCCTCCTCTGCCTTCTACTCTGCCTTCTCTTCCTTCTCTTCTTCTGACCCACCCATCGGGTCCCTGTGCCAAGCACCCCACCTCCCCTTGCCTCCCTCTGACTCCCTGTATGACTCACATTCTCTGGGCCCTCCCCATAAAGTTTACTTCCATAGGCTGCCTGCTGGCCCCCTCTTCAGTTCTGGGCAAGCAAGAACCAGAAGTTAGGCTGTGGGTACTAGGACCCCTGCCCTTCCTCCCAGGAGTCCCTGTGTCGCGGCCAGGATATCATGCTGAGGTGGTAACAGTCTAGGCTTTGAAAGAAGAAAGTGGCACCTCCGTGTGTAGGGTTTCTGTGTTTGAGCTGAGGAAACTAAAGTCAGAAAGACGCCATAAGTTACCCAATGGACCCAGAAGGTACTCAAGGCCAAGCTAGGAAAGTGTCCCACATCCCCTCTCCCCCGCACCCCATACCAGTCCCTGAGCTGAGCTTCTCTGGGATTCCAGGAATCAGCTAACTATTCAACTCAGCCATCAGACCCTCAGGATAAGGACAAGATGGGCCCACATCTGGGTGTGGACCATTGCCCACCAATGTTGACCAGGAATGTCATGAAGGGACAGGACACAGGTTGAGAGTACCTTACCCCCTGCACCCTATGAGATCCTGGAACCCTGAGGCGGGAGGGGCAGGGAGATGCCACAGGTGTCAAAAGCCAGTGGCATCTACTAGACACACTGGGGCTGTCCTCACCCTGTCCATCTCCTGTTCTGCCAAAGCTACTGGTGCCCTGGGCTCTCTGGGCGGGAAGGGACAGATAGGCAGCTGTTTGGCCAGCTGTCAGCATAGATATGTGCCCACCGCCAGCTAGGGCACTTGGCACAGACACTGCTGCCCCTGCCAAGTGGTCCCAGCAGCTTCCCTGCACGAAGCAGGGGCCGCAGTAGGCTGGAGGGGACTCCTAGGGTGCTCATCCAGCCTGTGACACCCCCACCCCACCCGCTGTGTTCTCCCAGTGCTCTGCCCCAGGGTCCAGGCTCCCTTGACCTTACCTCGGGAGGCAACCAGGAAGACAGTGAGGAGCACAGGCCCCCAGCGCAGGCCGTTGTTGGCCTCCGGGACTGGGGGGACGCCCATTTTGCTGTCCAGCAGAAAGCCGTCTGGTGCAGCCCGATAGGAGCAGGGCTTCGGGACACGCAGGGGAACTCCTGGTACGCAGAGTAGACAGACACCGCCAGCTAGGAAACCTCCCGCGAAGCGAGTGAAGTGAGTACCGAGCGAGCAAGTGAAAGCGGCTGGCGCCCGAGAGCCGCCTGCTCAGCAGCGCCACCCCACACCCCGCGCAGCTCCCCCAGGAGGCCGTGGGAAGCACTGCTGCTCCAAGGGCTCGCGGGAGGGGCTTCCCACTGACTCGTACCACCGGGGAGCCAGCTAGTGTCCCAGTGAGTCAGCTCCACTTGATCTCCAGCTGAAACCCTTTTCTACTCTCCTCCATTCCTCTTGGGAAAGGATTAGTATCGTCACACAACCTGAGAAGTGTATCCACATGTAATTTAGTAGGATACATAGTCACTGTGGATTATGTCTGCCCTCAGTCACCAGCCTTTAAGTTGTCTGGGGGCTGGGGCTGGTACCCTACATCCTTCAGCCCAGCCCAGGGCCTGATATGTAGTAGACACTCCCAGTTATGGAATGAATGAATGAATGAATGAATGAATGAAATCTAACTTTTGTAAAGAGCTGGGTATGTTGGAGCAGGCTTGACTGTAGATTCCAGAGCTTGCAACGCCCTTTGCACATGCACACTGCACACAGATGTGACACAGGTGCAGGAATACGCAACAGGCTTGGCACATCCCTACACTGGGACACACATGTATGTGTGTGCACATAACATCTGGTCATGTGTCCCATAGAAAATCATCGGTGCTGCTCTCTCCCCGGGCCCCGCTTCCCTTCCTGCATTGCACCACGTCACTCCCTGTGCGTGTACCCTAACCACTCGTGCCCTGCTCTTGCAACCCATTCAGCACACTGGCACCACTGGTGACATCTATCTCCAAATTCTCTTCATCCCTGGGTTCTCAGTTCAAGTCCTTCCCCATCGCAATGTGCCCTGAACTTCCCCTGAGGGTCCCCCCTCCAGTCTTTACTGTCCACAGCCCGTTCAGCTATCACGCTCTGGGGTTACCAACCAGTTGATCTAATCTGGTCTCATGTGCCCTTCTGAGCTAGATCATGAGCTTTTGGAGATGAGGGCCACTATCTGATGTTCCTGAGTCCCTGGCACAAAACTGGGCATAGAGATGTTTAATGCACTCTTATCTGAATGGGCCAACTGATGAATAAGTGAGTAAGTGATTTCCTAAATGGAGGAAATAGAGATGAAATGGCCAGGGCCAGGGATTAGGAGGAGAAAGGGCACAGCCATTGTGCTGCTAGTTTACTTCAGCCTGGCTGAAGCTCTCGAGCTTTGCCGGCCCATTGATCTTTTGTGTGTGTGTGTGTGTGTGTGTGTGTGTGTGTGTGTGTGTGTGAGTGTGTGTGTGCGTGTGCCTACAGCACTCAGCACTCATTAGGGATCTTGAGCTCATAGGCAACCCCCAGGCTTAAGGACAGAGGACAGACAGAGTCCATCTGGGTCAAGAATCAGAGCAGTGGGACTCTGGTAGCCAGGAACTCTGGATGCCTAGTGGGTGCCCAGATCCAAATCAGAAGCTCTGTAAGAGCTTTCAGCCCTCTCTCCTGGGACAGGATAGGCCACAAAAGAGGAAGGATGGGTGTCATACTATTACTAGGTATTCTTGTGCGGGCCCAGTCCCCTTGGAGCCAGAAAATTCCCTGAAATGGGAGCCCTAGTGACTGCCAGGATATAACCAAGGTCCTTGGTTATGGTCCTTACCTTATGACCCTACTTCAGAAACAGCCAGGGCCCTTCCTACTAGCAGAGTATGAGTTCTTTCACCCAGAGAAAGTCCGAAGCCAATTGAAATCAGGTGGGTACTAGGCCCTCTTTCCCTTTGGCAGAGGTGGGGTCCTTCAGTGGTAGGACCCTGGAGCACCTGACCCCACCCTCCATCCCTTCCTGGCCTGGCCTTGCCCAAACCCCCCTTGAAAACAGATTCCCTCTGCCCAGGGCCTAGGGGGTGGGTGAAGGGAGCCTAGGATGAGGGAGAGAAAAGCAACTGCCCTGCCAGGCCCTCCCCCCAGAGGGCTAGAACACGTGAGCCAGCCAGGGACATTCCCTTCTATGTCCTTCCTCCCTACCACACTTCTCACCTGCTGAGTTTTCTGAGTTTGCAGCAGGGTGAGACACAGAGGCATTGCCCAAGGTGTGGGCATGGTTCAGAAACCTCAAGCACTGTTTTCTCAATGCTAGGGCAGGAAGGGCTCAACTGAGAGGACCTTCGGGGCACTGACTTCCTCCTAACCCAGAGGCCAGAGGAAGTCAGACTCACCCTTCCCTTCCCAAGCTCAGGCCTGGCCTCGGAACAGGCTCCGTGGGGCAGCTCCTTTAGAATCCCCACTCCCAGCCCCTGCAGCTTGAAAGATTGTTAGACCCACTTCCAGGAGCCTAGAAAAGTGGAGAAATGTCAGCGTGGCCACCCCCATCAGTGAGGCTGAAATCCAGCCCCTTTCCTCCACGGCAGTGCTCTTGCGCTGACGAATGGTTTGTATTCGTGTCCTGGCAGTAAAGATATGGCACACTCAGGGCTCAACTGAAGATAGTTCAATGAAGGACCTGTTTACAGAGAGCTGGCAAAGCACTCTCAGACTAGCAACTGCAGGAAGCCATTGCCACCCATGTATCCAAAAGGACAAGAATTGGAGGTGAGGTGACCAGAGCCCAGTGAGAGCTGGAGCTATGAAAGAGAGCTACCCAGCAGGACAAACACAGCCATGGGCAGAACTATAGTGAGGAAAGGAGGGAACGGGGAATAAACACCCCACTTCTCTCTCCTTCCTCCTCTCGTCTTCTGCCAGGACCTCCCATTGGTCAAACCCACCTGGAAGCCAAATGTCAAGGTTGCCCAGGTGAGGTAGTCCACGGGGGACACTCACTCAGGTGGAGAAACAGAGAATGGGGGGAAGGATGGGAATGAGACAAGGGACAAAGAATACCAGCACACAGCTAACTACTTTCTCTCATTTATCTACTCTGCTTGTGAAGTGCCACAGTAGCCGTTTCTCTATGGTGCTCATCATTGAGTTCCAGTTGGCTAAATATTACATGTGGTCCAATTGGCCAAGCATCAGCCAAAATGGCCAATCACAGGAAACACGTTGTAGAAACTGTTCTTTCAGTTAAGCATGTTCTGTAAGCATGTTTTTTACCACTCAACAAATTCTTCCCATGAAATTGCTCCAAATGTCTTCCTCCTTTAGAATACTGAAAATAGGCATTTCTTACATTTACATGAACAACGGCCGAAGTTTAAATATATATTGGGTTGAATACATCACATGCTTGCCTTTTGTGATCTGGATGGAGGCCCAGGGTAAGTAAGGTCCTGGCTCAGGCAAAACTATAGCGGTAGTTACTGGGGTTCATCTTATATACCAATTTTAATCCCTAGGTCACTGAGCTGCCAAGGATGCTGGGCTTGCGTCGGGCCTCAGCAGTGCCATGATTGACTAGTGATGTCTGCCATCAGCATGGATGACGGAGCAGTGGTGCAAGTGCCATCTTGGACCTAAGCAGTTACTTAGCTTAGCTTTTGGTAGAGTCTGTGTGATTTCCTCCTCTACCAGCCTGTGACTTCCCTCCATCTTATCCTTCTCCCTTTCCCTCACCATTTGGATCACACCGTGAGTTCATCCTAGTAGAAGATACAGCTGGCTCCACTTCAACCCCTCTAGCCAGCTGACCAAGAAATCTGGCCACATTCTTCTCCACAGGCCACCACGCACGTGTACGTGACTATCGTGGATGAGAATGACAACGCACCCGTGTTCCAGCAGCCTCACTATGAGATCTTACTAGATGAGGGCCCGGACACAATCAACGCCAGCCTCATCACTATCCAGGCGCTGGACCTGGATGAGGGGCCCAATGGCACAGTTACCTATGCCATGTTGCGGGCAACATCATCAACACCTTCCATATCGACAGACACACGGTCAGCAGCTGATGGTGAAGCCCAAGAGGAGGGTCATCTTGCTGAAGGGATTGGAGGGGAACTCAGTGACATCCCAGGGGTGGGGGTGGGAGCAGAGCAAAGATGGACTCTGGGCGGAAACTGTGAGGGCAGCCAGTGCGGGAGGATAAAAGGCTTGGGTGGGGTGGGATAAGTGTTCCCTATCATAGCCAAGATGTCAGAGCCTACCTCCTGGGGTAGTCAGAGGGTGCTCCACAAAGGAGCTGGTCCCCAGGGTGGCCCAGACACACCACCCATTGACCCGCCCTTGTGCCTTCTATATATCCCCCAGGGCATCATCAGTGCTGCCAAGGAGCTGGACTACGAGATCAGCCATGGCCGATACACCCTGATCGTTACTGCCACAGACCAGTGCCCCATCTTGTCACGCCGCCTCACCTCCACAACCACGGTGGGTGGGACAAAGCCCCAACTGGGGGTGAGGGGAGTATGAAGCCCAGAAAGCTCCAATAGGGAAGGAGGGTAGAAAGATTGTCCAAGAGAAACACCTAAATCCAAGAGCCCTGTCCTGGTCATGGCAACCCACCCAAGCTTGCATGGCTTTGAGGGGTTTACCACACCATCTTGTGTGGCTGTACCTATCAGACCATGACACCCGCCTTCCTCTCCTCCATGGGAAGATCACAAACTCTGGTCAAATTAACAGGGGTTCATGTCCCCGATCTCCACTTCCTTGTTGTGCAACTCTGGGCAAGTTATTTAACCTTCCTGAGCTTCACTTTCCTGCTCTATGAAAGGAGGATAATAAAAACTATTGCAGTGTGTGGGAGGACTCATTGAGACTATGTAAAATCATCACAGTATAGTTATGAATAGAAGTTCACAGCACTGTTACCAATAATATGATTATGCCTATTAAAAGGCTTTGACAATAACAACTCATCTCTGCATAGCTTGAAAGGCCCTCCCACCCCTTATCCCATATGACTCTTACATCAGCCCTATGAGGCAGAATTATTGGGTCCAGTTTCCAGATGAGGGATCAGGGCCCAGCACAGGGCTGACTGGGGTCAGCCTCAGCTAAACTTGTCCACCATCTCAGGTGCTTGTGAACGTGAATGACATCAATGACAATGTGCCCACCTTCCCCCGAGACTATGAAGGGCCATTTGATGTCACTGAGGGCCAGCCAGGGCCCAGAGTGTGGACCTTCCTGGCCCACGACCAGGACTCAGGCCCCAACGGGCAGGTGGAGTACAGCATCGTGGATGGAGACCCTCTGGGTGAGTGGGGCCTGAGCTGGGCAGTGGGGACAGCATAATCTGAGGGAGTGTGACCCCAACCCCTCACTCTCATTCAGGAGCAGAATGGGAAAGGAGGCCTCAAGGCAGGGAGCCCCGTCACTATGTGATCTTGCCCTTTCTGGATTCAGTTTCCCCACCCATAAGATGATGAAAATAATCTTCTCGCATGGATATGAGGAGAACATTCTGAAATCTGGGAACAGAGGCTCGCAGCCTTGGAGGGTCACAGACCCCTTGGAGAATCAGATAGAAAATGCCCCTGTGTCATACCCAGAGAAAAGGCTCCAGAGCAGAGGAAGGACGAACATCCTTGCCCCTCAGGATCCCTCAGATGCACATTCATCACTGGAATTTCTCTGCACATCTCATCATCCATTAGTAGCCTTCACAACTACCTTGGCATTCTCCTCAGTTAAAGAGCAGGGTTTATGGCCAGAGCCAATTCTCTCAAGTCAGCTGTCACTCATTTCTATAGAGTAGGGATTCCAAACGCAAAGGCCTACTGGGCTCACTCAGGAAATACACGTGGGCGAAGGGGTCTAAGCGAGACAAGCGGGAACAGTGGGGCTGTGGCAGCCACATCGAAATGCGGGCCCAGGCGCGCCACCCTTTCACAGTTTGAAAAGTAGAAAAATTTGGAAATTTAAATCTTGGTGGATCATCCTGATTTTTAATTGATCGTGTGACCATTATTGAGCATCTACCATCCACCAATCATACTCCAGATGCTGCGAATACAGACTGCTACAAAACAGACTCAAATCCCTGCCTTATAGAACACGTGCTCCAGCGGGAGGACACAGGCAATGAGCATCGCTGATTAAGGAGATGCCAGTATTTGGGGGAGGTGCGAAGTGCTTTGGGGAAATATAAAACCGGGAGATGGGGCGTGCCAGGGTGAAGGCTGCAGTGCTAGAAAGGGTGCTCAAGGAACACCTGTCCAAGGAGGTGACATTTGAGCAAAGACCTGAAGGAAGTGAAGAGTGGGTCATGTGGCCGTCTGGGGAAGAGTACCCCGCCAGAGGGAACAGCAACTTCAAAGGCCCTGAGGTCGGAATGTACCTGACAGCAAGCAAAGAGGCCCTGTGGCTGACAAGAAGTCGAGCAAGGGGACAAGTAGGGGAGATGAGATAAGAGAGGTAGAGGGGCCAGACGTTGTCAGGCCCCGTGGGCCATTATTAGGACTTGGCTTTTGCTCCAGATGATGTGGGAACCACTGAAGGGCTTGGAGCAGAGGAGGGACACGGTTTGACTTAGGTTTTAAAAGGACCACTCCAGTTCTTGTGCTCAGGCCAGACCATAGCGTTAAGGATTAGGAATGGGGAGGCAAGGAAGGCGCCTAGTGCAGTCACTCAGGCTGGAGATGGTGAAGCCAGAACCAGGTGGTGGCACCACAGAGGGTGAGAGGCAGCGGGCTCTGGTATATTTCAAAGGTGGAGCCAACAGATGTGGTGACTGATTGGATGTGGTATGAGAGAGGAAGTCGAGGATGACACCAAGGTTTTGGCCTGAGCAACTGGAGAGGGGAATTATAGTAACAGATGAAAAGGCTGAGGCAGGAGCAGGTGTGAGGAAACGGTGAGGTGAGGTTTGAGGTGTTGGGCAGGGGTTGGATGTATGAACCAGGAGTTCAGAAGAGAGGTCTGGGCCCGAGAGAGGTTATTTTTGGGAGTCATTCAAGGCTGGAAGCTGAGAACCTGGGGTAAATTTCCAATTAAGAGGCTAAAAAACAAACCCACTCTGTAGGCCATACCAGGATCCCCGCCAACCAGAACTTACAGTGTGTCACTCTGCTCTGACATGCCACCCTTTCATGTCTCAAATGTCTCCTCTCTGTCCAAGCACTGTGCCTTCCCACTCTGAAGCTAGCAGAGCAAGGGTCTTTCTCCTGTGCAATTTTCACAAACATAGAGGTTTTATAATGTCATGGGAGTCCTGATCCTATTCAGAGAATGCCAAAACCTGACTGAGAGGTGGGTGCTGGGTAAGCAGTTGAGCCCTCTTCCAATAAACAGTCCTCTCTGTACCCAGCTGCAGGATGCAGGGCACATAGCAGTGCCCAGCAAACCACAGGCCGCTCCTCGCCATGGGCCTTGGAGTCATGAGCAGAACCTCTGGGGTTCAATCCACATGTGATTGACGGTCAGCCTTAGGAATTTTGGGGCCTGTTTGATATCCCAGGAGACTGAGTGGCAAGTCACTGGGGAAGTGAGAGAGACCTGGGGTTTCCCTTGGGCTGACCTGGCCTGCCAGAGCTCCCTCCCCACAGGAAGGAAGAGCAGACTGAGCCTGGAGGGCATGCCTGTTTGCGGGGACATGTCAGGGTGAAGGGCTCACACCAGCCCCATTAAGCTGAGGAGGAAAACAGTTGGGAAACAGGCCATATCTGCTTGAGCCTCTCCTGCCATCCTCAGCCTTCTCAGCTACCCCTTTGGTCACACCCACTCCTTGAGCCCCTTACATCTTCGTCCTCCGCAAGGAAAGCCCTGCATTCCTTGAGAGGGCTGCCTGGACTCCCTTTCAGGATCCCCCTACTGATACCAAGAGCTGCCGTGGATCTATCACACACACGGTGGACCCGCCTTGTCCACCAGCACAATCCCGTGGTGGTACCTCTTTATTAGCTCATTTTTCAGCTGAAACAACAAGGCAAGTCTCAGTAACATGCCCAAGAGCACACAGGAGTGAACTCAGAATGCAGACCTGGAAGTGACTGGATGGAAAGCCCCTGCCTTTAACCCCCTACTTCCAGTGAAGTGGGGTGGTGGGAAGTTCAGGCCCAGGGCAAGCTGCCAAGGAGGATAATTTGCAGCATGGGATCTTTTAGCCTATGCACTTCCCCCCATTAAGCTGACCTTATGGGCCCAGCCTGCTCTCTTGAGCCTTCAGAACCTCTTCCCTTCCTTCTTTCAAGTGGGAGGCTGGCTTTGGAGGAGGGCAGGAGGCCACCCACTTGCACATGGCCAGGGACTGAGACAGGGCTTGGAAACCCTAGAAAGGGATTCTTTTTGTAAATCAGAGCAGCAGGGGCTGAGGGCAGGGAGTGGTGAGGTAGGATGTGAAGGGGCAGGCAGAGAGAACTTTTGGAGAGCTTGGACCTCTGTCCTTGCTGTGCCCTCACCTCTGTGTTCCTGAGCAGCCCACCCTGGGCCTTTTCCACCAGGTGTCAAAAGAGAAAGTGAAGAAAGTAACTACCTCCCTGTTCCCGTCCCTTGGGACTGTATACAGGTAACCCCCTCTTCCTCAGGCTCTCCCCACCTCCCTAGCTCACCCTGCCCTTTCTTCTCCCATCCAACTGGACTCCCACTTGCTCCACTAGCTTCTTGCCCTCGCTCTTCTCCTCCACCCTCTCCCTGTTCTCACCCCTCCCTCCCACGTCTCACACCTAGCTCAGTTCTGAGTGGTATTGTCTGGAAAGACCACAAGTCCCATGGGATGTAGCAGGATGAGACCCAGAGACCTAGGTCAATCCTGATCTGTCATTAACTTGCTGGGGACACTTAGACAAGTCATCACCCTTCTCTGGACTTCCATTTCATTTTCTATTTGTTTGTTTGTTTTTGCTGTTGTGTTGTACAACTTCTATATATTTTTTGGATATTCACCCCTTAGCAGATACAGGATTTGCATATATTTTCTCCCATTCAGTAGGCTGCCTTTTCATTTTGTTGATGGCTCCCTTTGCTATGCAAAAGCTTTTTAGTATGATGTGGTCCCCCTTGTTTGTTTTTGCCTTTCCTGCCTTCACTTTTGATGTCAAATCCAAAAATTCATCACCAAGATCAATGTCAGGAGCTTACTGCCTTTGTTCAGGTCTTCCGTTCCATTCTTCAATCCATTTTGAGTCGATGCTTATGGATGGTGAACGATAGTGGTCCCGTTTCATGCTTTTACACGTGGCTGTTCCGTTTTCCTAACACCATTTATTGGAAACTGTCCTCTTCGTTGTATGTTCTTGCTCCTCTGTAGTAAATTAATTAACCACATATGGGTGGGGTTATTTCTGGGCTCTCTATTCCGTTCCACTGATCCACGTCTGTTTTTATGCTAAAACCAAACTGTTTCAATTACTATAGCTTTGTAATGTCGTTTGAAACCAGAGAGTGTGATGCCTCCATCTTTGTTCTTTCTCAAGATTGCTTTGGCTAGTTGTGTTCTTTTGTTGTTCCATACACATTTTAGGATTGTTTGTTCTATTTCCGTGAAAAATGCATTGGAATTTTGATAGGGATTGTATTGAATCTGTAGATTGCTTTGGGTAGTATGGACATTTTAACAACTCTTTCTAGTCCACAAAATATCTTTTCATTTATTGTGTCTCCATTTCTTTCATTAATGTCTTATAGTTTTCAGTGTACAGGTCTTTCACCTCCTCGGTTAAGTTTATTCATAGGTATTTTATTCTTTTTGATGCAGTTGGAAATCAGATTGTTTTCTTAATTTCTCTCTCTGATAGCTCATCATTAGTGTCTAGAAACGCAACAGGTTTTTGTATATTAAGTTTGTATCCCACAACTTTACTGAATCCCACTTTTTCACCGTGGCCATCTTACCCAGGGTCAGTCCCTAGCCAGCCCACGAGCAGGGAAGGAAACTGGCCTGGCATCTCGGACACATCAGGGTATGAGCAGGCCCATGCGCGCCTGTGCCCCAGATCTGATCCCCTCCCTCCTGCACTTCCCAGACCCGGCAGGTACCATGAGGATCTGAACTGAGGGCATCAGAGGACCCACATCCCAGTTGTCCCCCACCCCTGTCAAGTAAGGCTTACTAGAGAAAGTGGGGAGAGCCCTGGGCTCTCCGCCACTCTTGGCAATTCCCAGCTAACTCTGGCCTCTCCTGGGTGGCACCCAGGGGAGTTTTTGATCTCTCCTGTGGAAGGCGTGCTTCGAGTCCGGAAAGATGTGGAGCTGGACCGGGAAAGCATTGCCTTCTATAACCTGACCATCTGTGCCCGTGACAGGGGGGTGCCCCCCTCAGCTCCACGGTGAGTCCGGATGCCCCATTCTACTGTCTTTACCTTGCTGCCCCCTGAACTCTTCATAGAAACTCCTGAAAACACTGCTACCTTCATGCCCAGAGAGGATACGTGCTGCTCTGGAGCCAGTGCAGGCCCTCAGGACCCCTAACAGACTTGCAAGTGCCTCTTGGGGCTCACCTATGGAGGCTGGACCTGGGGCCTGGCAGCCATGCCCACTCAGAGCTGTCCCCCCAACAGTGGCTCTCTGGGGAGGCTGCCTCGTCAGCGGGCCTCGGGCCCTGTCACTGCCATTTCAAGCTCGCCTCTGCCCCACCTCTGCCTCTTTACTTTTTCGGCTTCCCCTTTATCATCATTTTCATTCTCTCGCCTTTTTCATTATCATGTTCTTCTTCTTCCTTTTTTTCTCCATGATCAACTGCACCTTCCTTCCTCAAGTGCCACCCCTTTTCTATCCTGCCCTGTCTCACCCATCATCTCCTCCTCAGCTACCATGTCCACCATCACTTGTTCTTCCTTCTCTTTCTCCTCATGCCCCTTTTTCTCCTCGTCCCCTCCGTCATCTCACCCTCCTCCTCCCCCCCCCCAACATGCCGCAGATGCTGGTGGGGATCCGGGTGCTGGATATCAACGACAATGACCCTGTGCTGCTGAACCTACCCATGAACGTCACCATCAGTGAGAATAGCCCTGTCTCCAGCTTCGTCGCCCACATCCTGGCCAGCGACGCTGACAGTGGGTGCAACGCGCTCCTCACCTTCAACATCACTGCAGGCAACCGGGAGCGGGCCTTCGCCATCAACGCCACGGTAGGGCTGAGACTGACCCAAGGGAGGCCTCCAGGGCTTTTTCTGAAAAAGAGGACCCTGACCTAGAGGCGTTTCTACTCCACCAGCTGGGCTCCTTCTGGTTGCATCACCTCCTAAAGCCTCCTCCCTCCACTGGGACTAGGAGTCTCTGTGGGAAGCATGGAATCCTGGATTCACAGCTGAACCATCTCTGGGGTCCCTGTCACCCCCCCCCCAAGGCTTTTTGTGTACACAGATGGGGCCAGAGCTTTGATGCCACTTGGTTTGTAACAAGATTCTCCAGGAAGTCCTCACTTGACCTCTTGGAGAGTTGCTGGCTGCTGGCACCATGAGGTCCTTATAGGACCCATCCGTTGAGGGAGCAACACCTAGGCATTGGGGGGTTACTCTTGCTCTGGCAAGACCTCACCAGCTCTATTTAGCTTTCTAGACCATACATTTGGTGATTTAGGGAGGGAATTCACAGCCATTCTTGGAGTTGCAGCCAGAGCAGTTGGGCATCTATGGGTCAGAGCCCGATTAGGGAAGAGGTCACTGCTCAACTCACCAGCCCTCCACATCCCAGACAGGGATTGTCACGTGAACCGGCCCCTGGACCGTGAGCGGATTCCAGAGTACAAGCTGACCATTTCTGTGAAGGACAACCCAGAAAAACCCACGCATAGCCAGAAGGGTGAGGCTGGAGGGCATGGAGCGGTCAGGGGGTGGGTGGGAAGCAGGGCTGGGTTCTGGAGACATGCAGCCAGTGTGGCCAGGGAACTAGATGCACAGGCCTTGGAGTGAGCAAGTTCTGGATTCAAACCCTCGTTCTGCCTGTCAGTGGATGTGTGGCTTTGGCCAGTTTCTCTCAGCCTCTATTTTCTGTGTCTTCTGCCAAGTGAAGACCCAAAGTTGTGAAGAGGACATGAAGGAGCCAGTAACTGTAAAGTCCTCGGCATAGTGCTGAGGCAACACTCAATGAACTCAGCTATCATTTTCTCCTCAAACCACTGACTCTTGAGCATACACTGCAGTTGTGCGTGCATATGCCCTGTATATACTCACAGGCACACATCTGGTTCTGAAAGGATTGCATTTTCCTTAAAGGGTCGCTTTTCCCTCAAAAGCCAAAGAAATCGTTTCTCTTTACTAAGGGGAGGTTGGTGTTGCAAGCAAACAGTCCCTTTGGGGGTAGGTGTCAGCCTGCCCTCCCCAGCCCGCGAAGTCTGGGGCAGGGCCCTGGTCAAGAGTCATTCGGTCTGGCTCATCTCAGTTCTGTTTCTGACTGGCTACATGGCTCAGCCAAGACATTACCCTTCCTGGGCCTCAGTGTCCCCGTCTGTATAAGCCGAAGAGACTTTAGTCTGGGGGTCGTCAGAAACCACTGGCCTCTCTCATCCTGTGCTCCTCTCCTTCCTTCCTTTTCTCACTTCCTACTCCCTCTTTTCTCTCCTGCTTTCATTCCTCCCCTTCTGCCGGATTTAGGAGGGCCCGGGTCACCTTGAGAAGCAGTAGCATTGAGTGATGGGAATCAGGAGGCTTGGAGGCTAGTCCCCACTCCATCTCCAACTCGCTGGTGGCTTTGACTAGTCACTCCCTCTGGCCCTTGGTTTCCTCAGTTCTGCAGTGGAGATAGCATCCTGTGAACTTCACAACACCTTTGCAAAATATCCCCATTGCCGAATTGGAAAACTGAGGCCCAGATACAGTAAATTATTTGCTCAAGGCCACCCAGTAAGCTGCTAACACAGCAGGAACTTGAACCCAGGTCTCTAGTGTGGGCTTTTTAATCATCTACCTTTGTGCCTTGACCCCTCCCCCTGCCTCCCCCCTCCTCTGACTGGAGCACTTTGCTAGAATATGATGACATACACATGCCCTCCCATTGTGCCTCCCACAGGATTTTGACTTGCTGCTGATCTTTCTTGCCGATGAGAATGACAACCACCCCCTCTTTACTGAGAGCACTTACCAGGCAGAAGTGATGGAGAACTCCCCTGCTGGTAGGTGCAGGGCCTACCTGGGAACTCCTGCAGCTGCCAGGTACCACCTGGGCCCCAGATGCCTGTGGATTCACCTTGTGCCTGATGGGGACCCAGCTGAGGCCTGGCTGGGGAGGCAGCCTCACCATGTGGCTGAACACAGAACCAGCAGGTGCAGAAAGGTGTAGAGGAGAGGGAGGGCACAGTTCTGAGGAATTGGTGAACTCAGGCAGGCTGCCAGGCCTCTTAGGAGCCACCAAAGAGGCCAAAGATCTGGTTAAAAGTGGTCACTGCTCCTTAAAGTGGTCTGAGAGCAGCCCTTCCGTCGCCTCAAGAGGGGCATTTATTTAAGTGTGAGGACTACCCAGGAGAGGAGTAAGCCCACCCTCTCTGCTCCCTCCACCCCAGGGTCACAGAGCATCCTGGGGGCTTCTGGAAGCTCGGGGAACATCTATAATCAGAGGGGGGGCCAGGGAGCCGTGAGTAGGCAAGCAATGGCCTTTCCCCACACACATGCACTGAACAGCCTCACTTTTCTTCAAGCGGACAGAATCTCCTTTTTTCTGTCCCTCAGGGAGTTCCCCTTACTCTTCCTCCAGCCTCCCCAGCCCCCCAAGCCTTGATCCTAAGTCAAAATGAGATCACCTGAGATACTCCTTGTGTCTTGTTGGATGTTCCCCTACATGAATTTTTTTCTTAATCCTTCCAGTGTATATGCATGCACATGTACCAGTACATATTCATGTCAAGGCACATGTGTGGGCTTACATGTCTACACATACATAGGCACATGAGTGCCCACACAGTGTAGTGTGTGTGGTGTCTGAACGTGCCCACCTGCAGAGGCAGACAGGCTCATAACCAGAGGACTCCCAGGCCTACAAGTGCTCCCATGTGTATGCTCGTGGCCATGTGACACAGAAGTCCCGCACACAAGTGCGGATTCCTAGTCATGCATGGTCAGACACCTGTGTAAAGGGTTGTATATCCACACGTGTGGCTCTACTGGGTGGGGTGTGCATACACAGACAGGGCCCACACACAGGGCAGGGATGTCAGGGAGCCCCCAGACCCTCCGCGGAGTGGCCAGCCTCAAAGACTGCTGGGAAGGCAGGCACGCTCCAGGCAGGCAGGAGGGGCTTGCTCACCACTGTTGTGTTTTCTCCCCAGCAGGGCTTTGAGGCCGCTCCCCAGGCATCTGCGTCAGTCTGCCAAGGCTGCCGCAGCCCGGCCCAGGGCCTCCCCACCCCGTCCACCTCACCTCCCTCCCTCTCATCCATCGTCAGCCATGGCTCACCAGGAAGGGGTTGGGGGTGGGGGCGGGGTGGGGGCAAGTTGACCCTGCAGTGACCCCTCTCCCTCTGGCCAGGAACCCCCTCACAGTGCTCAATGGGCCCATCCTGGCCCTGGATGCAGACCTGGATGTCTATGCCGTGGTGACCTACCAGCTGCTGGGTACCCAGAGTGGCCTCTTTGACATCGACAACAGTACCGGTGAGGCCTCTGTCCCCCACGCCCGCCGCCAGCACGCCCAGCCTGGCTCCATGTCTTCTAGCTGTGGTGGAGAGAGCCCACGGCTAGGTCTAGGGCTTCCCTTCTCACTGCTGGATCCGGGCTTTCTATAGAGACCCATTTCTCACAGCCCCCATCTTACAGCTGTGTTAGGCCCTCTAGGGGCCAGGTGGGAAGACCCAGGAGAAGGCTTGGGGACAACACAAGAAACCTGCTAGTTCATAAACTGTCAGCCTAGTCAGAGAGCCTTCCAGCCCACTCCTTCCATCTCCCCTTGCCCAGGCAAGAGACTCAGGCCCCTAGTCAGCCAAAAGCAACCAAAGGTCTGTCCTCAAACCAGACCCAAATATCCCCAGAGACTATGTCACATCTGTCTAGTCCTAAACAATAGGCCAATTTGGTACAGGTGATAACAAGGGGGGATATACTAGTACCTCTCTGAATAGAGCAGGTCAGTCCTCCACTCTGGGTCACTCCTTCCAGGCAGGACTCTGGAGAACTGCAGAGGACATCTGGGAAGGGGACAATCCCAGGAGACTGGCACCTAGGGGACCTCCCTAAACATTTGTTTTTGAGCTTTTGGGGAAGAAAGTCATTTGTTCCTTTCTCTGCTCCTCTTTTATCTGTTTTCCATATTGTGCCCTGGTCTTTGTCTGTCCTCTCTTGCTTGACTCTTGCCCTGTCTCCCCACTGCATCCCTTTTTCTTTGCATCTCCCTGGCTGGTGGTGCTGGGTGCCAGGTGTGGTAACAGTGAGGTCCGGTGTTGTCATTGACCGGGAAGCCTTCTCACCTCCTGTCCTGGAGCTGCTGCTGCTAGCTGAGGACATTGGGCTGCTCAACGGCACAGCTGACCTGTTCGTCACCATCCTAGATGACAATGACAACTGGCCCACTTTTAGCCCTGCAGCCCTCACCATCCACTTACTGGAGAACTGCCCGCCAGGTAAGCTGGGCACAGGCCTCAGGCCCCGGCCCCAGGCAGGAGCTGGTTGGCGGTATGTGGGGACTGGAGCCTCACAGGCTGAGGCAGAATTTACCCTCAGTGGGGAGAAGGACAGGCAGCAGAGTGGATGAAGAGAGCACTGGAGGGAGTTAGGAGACCCAGACCCCTCACTTTTCTTCTCTGATCCACAATGAGATTAAAGTATGTTCCACCCATGTTCCTGAATGGAAAGACTGTTTTAAAAAATAGCATTAATGTGATTCCCATCAAAAGTAAATAAGATTTGGGGGGAGGGTAAATTTGATTTTAAAGGTCATCTCAAAGAAAGAACATTTTGAAAAATAGGTATTGAAAGCTACATTTGACATAGCAAATATTAAAAACATTTCAAAACTACAGCATTTAAAATCATGAGCACAAGAGTCTGGTACCTCAGAAACAGGTACAAGTAAATGAAAGAATGATTTGTGATAAATGAAACACTGAAACCAGTAGTAAAAACTAATTATTTAGTGTGTAAAACATCTATTAATATTTAGTGTAGATTCTCACCCTCTATCAGACATTAAAATGAAACTCAAAGCCATTCTACAGAAAATGTTAAAAAGTAGAAAACCTTAGAAAATAAAAAAAGAAGCTTTAGGTGATCTGACTTTCGGATAAGAAGGTCTACGCACATAAGAAACAGAAGAAATTTAAAAAGGAAAAATATTAAATTTCAGCACATACAAATTTATACTTCTTTACATCAAATAATTACAACCAATATTGAAAGGCAAGCAACATCCTGAGAAAAGATATTTGTCACAAGGTATCATAATTATATAATTGTACGAATTGACAAAATGGGCAAAGGACAAAAGCAATTTGCAGAAGATACAACTGAGTATTAAATTATTTTAAATGGTTCAATCTCACAGACAATGTAAAATAAAATAAGATATTGTTTTTCTACAAAATCGCAAACATGAAGTATGTATAAAGGATATATGTTGGCAAGGCTGTGGTAAGAAGGGGCCCTTGTGAACCACCAACAAATGTCTGTTGGTTGGTGTGATGTTTTTAGAAGAGGCCACTGTGCTCAGCTACTCCCTATTCCCACCCACCCCCACAGGATTCTCAGTTCTTCAGGTCACAGCCACGATGAGGACAGTGGCCTCAATGGGGAGCTGATCTACCGAATAGAAGCTGGGGCCCAGGACCGCTTCCTCATCCACCCAGTGACTGGAGTCATCCGCGTGGGCAATGCCACCATTGACAGGGAGGAACAGGAATCCTACAGGCTGACAGTGGTGGCCACCGACCGAGGCACTGTCCCTCTCTCAGGCACAGCCATCATCACTATCCTTATCGATGACATTAATGACTGCCGCCCTGAGTTCCTCAACCCCATCCAGACAGTGAGTGTACTGGAGTCAGCAGAGCCAGGCACTGTCATTGCCAATGTCACCGCCATCGACCGTGACCTCAACCCAAAGCTGGAGTACCACATCATTGGCATCCTGGCCAAGGACGACACGACCGCCTCGTGCCTGACCAGGAAGATGCCTTTGCCGTGAATATCAACACAGGTACAAGGGCCTGCTCCCCTCCCACCTCAGGTCCTGACTCCCTGCCCTAGTCTCTTTTCCTCGCCCTCTTCTTTCATGTTCTCTCTCTCCCCCCACCCCGCTTTCTTTCCCTCAGCTGCTCCTCTGTCTTTGCTCTTCCCTTCCCTATTGATACCACATCCTTCCCTCTGCTTTCCATCTCCCCTTTGCTCCTTCCCTCTCTCCTTTCTCTTCTTCCTCCTCCCTTTACTGGCTCCCTCTCTTTCTGATTCTCAGTCTATCAGTGTTGTATGAGAGTGCCCATCTTACTACACTCTTGCGAGCATTAAATATTAGAAAGTTTTTTTAAATTGTTTTTTCAGTTGCAGTTCAATATTATTTTATATTAGTTTCAAGTGTACAGCATAGTGGTTAGACATTTATATAATTTATTCAGTTAGCCCCCCAATTAGTCTGGTACCCACCTGGCACTATACATAGTTGTTGAAAATATTATAGAGTTTTTATGTTTGTAATTTTCTAGGAAAATGGTACTTTGTTTTAATATGCATTTCTTTAATAATTAAGTAGTAGAACACTTTTTTATGTATACCAATATTTAAAGCATCTGTAATATATATATATATATATCCCCATATGTGTGTATGTATGTATATCCTTAATGATTTTCTTACACTATCACCAAACAAAGGGAACTGTGGCCTCTTTTATGATTTATGCAGCTCATTATGATTTCAATGGTTTTACCATTTTTCCAAAAGTTCAGTGTATTTGCTCCCCTGGGAAGTTAGGGAAGGGACATGGGACCTCACAGGTATTCTTCTTGGAAAGCCCGGAGGAGTGACAGAAAAACTAACATGATCATTACAAAATGCTAAAAATTGTTGTTATTTAGAGAAATGCATAGTAAAACAGCAGTGAGATACCAGTTTTTCAAATGTAGTGAACAGATATTAGGATGCTGAGCAATATTAAGTATTGGCGACAATGTGGGCACATCAGAACCCTCATACACTGCTGTAGGAGTTTAGACCAACTTTACCAACAGACAGCAATCTAGCACAAAATGCCCTCATACCCCATGACTCAGCAATTTTGCTCCTTGGTATATGTCCCAAGGGAATTCTCAGGTCGCTTATGGGACTACCTGAGGATGTTCACTGCAATGTTATTGGTGGTGGGGGTTGGAGGCCACCCGGGCACCCATCCTCAGGAGAACGGAAGCTAAAACATTGTGAGTACACATCATGGGAGACCAGGCAGCAGTTAGAAGCAACAGATTGGACTCACAAAGAGCAATATGGATAGACCTTAAAAATACGTACTTACTGAAAAGAGTAAGAAATCGGATGGGATATATATACCACAGTCCCATTTGCATAAATGTAAGATATATACACATGAAACAATAAATGATTTTCAGAAACACTTTCAAATAAAAAGAATACACTTCAATGCATTATAATAAGTATCTCCAAGAAGGGAAGGTGCAAGGAGTATGGGAATAGAAGGGAGTAGATACATGCAAAACAAGAGTGGTGCCAATGAACACAGTGTGCAAAGACTATGATTAACTCAATCTACATCTGAGGCCCAAGGGAAAAAGAAGACAGGAAAACCATGAGTACTAGAAGTCAGACAGGTTAAGCCATGTCCCAGGTTAGCAAAATCTCATTGCAGTGGTGGTCAGGACCACGGAGAGTTGCTCCACACCCCGCCCAACATAATGCGGTGCGGTACTGGTGTCTCTACCACTTTCCTCTTTTCTGTCCTCCCTGTCTCTAACTGACACTTTCTCTCTTTTTCTTTCCAGTGTCTTCTCTGCCCCCTCTTCCTCACACTCTCCCCACCTTTTTGCTCATCTTCCCTCCCCTTCCTCTCCTTGTGAACTGGGCTTCCACGTGTTCCCCTGGCTTCCTTCCCCTCTGTCTCTTTCACTTCACAACCTCCCTTCCAAACCTCCTGCTCTGGTCAGCTCTGAGTCCCAGCACCCCACCCCATGCCCTGCTCTGCTCCATCCGTTCTGCACCCTGAACTAACTAATGTTAACCCTCTTCTCTCTTCCTCACGGCTGGCAGGCCCACAGGTTTGAGCTCTGTTTCTCTGTCACTTCCCACCTCATCTCTTCTCTGATTCACCCCATTGCCTCCTTCCATACCCACTGCACCCCCACCACCCTTCCCATCCTGTGGGGCCCAGGCCAAGGCCGTGGCCCAGCCTTTGCAGACTGAATGCAGCCACCCTCTCCCCATCCTCGCTCCCCAGCCTCGGGGACAGGGAGCGAGAGTAGGAAGAGGAGGAGGAGGAGGAGGCAGCGCCCCAGGGTAAGTGACCACCCCATGGCTGGGGACCCGAGGAGGACAGACACCCAGTAGGGGGATCTGCCAAGGGGAAGGGAACCCCAGAGACCTCAAGGCCTGAGAAGGAGCTGGAAGTAAAGGAAGTTTCACCCTGGGATGAGGCTGATGGGAGGAAGAGCCACCAGGCCCTCCAACAGGCAGGAAGCAGAGCGGACCCAACAGAGCATCCCTGAGATCAGCCAAACTAGATCTGTCTGGCTTAATCCTAAGTCTCTGGAGGGTTCCTCTGTGACTGGAGCAGGCAGAGGTTCTGAGGGGCAGTGGGCAGGAGGGAAGGAAACAACTCTTTGCTGGTACTAATGTAGGATTGTGTTTCTTTCCCACCATCAGCCACATCGTGCCCCACTTACTAGAGACAAGGGAGTAATCTTGATTATCCAGCCTGATCCACCACTATCCCCTCCAGGGAACCCCCTCCAGAGTTTTAGTGGCCTTGATCTTCCTTTATACTGGATCTCCCAAGAATACAAGCATTTTAAATTGTGATAAAAAACAAACAAACAAACACACATAACAAAATTTACCATCTTAACCATCTTCACATGCACAGTTCAGTAGTGTTCAGTAGATTTACATTGTCATGGAATACACACATTTTTTAAACAAGCAATTACATAGCACTCTCTATTACCAAGCACTGCTCTAAGCTCTTTACACTCATTCAATTGTTATAATCCTCAAAAAAGCGTATATAGTAGGTACTGTCATTATCCCCATTTTACGAATGAGGAAATGGAGGTGTAGTGAAGTTAAATCATTTGCCCCAAATTACCAGCTAGTAAGCCATGAGTGAGGGCCAGATTGATGTACCCCAGCTTGCAGGTGGCTGTGGTCTCATCCCAGCCAAAGTTGAAACCAAATCTCATGTCCATGGGGGACCATTGCCTTTGGTGGAGCTTGGGAGGATTGGCCAGGAACACCCCTGGGAGGCCCAGAATTTAGGGGGTTCCCCTCAAGCTGAACCTGATCTGGTCTGGTCTACAGGGTCTGTAATGGTGAAGTCCCCCCTGAACCGGGAGCTCGTTGCCACCTATGAGGTCACTCTCTCGGTGATTGACAATGCTAGTGACCTACCAGAGCGCTCTGTCAGCGTGCCAAATGGTAAGGTTCCCACACAGGCATCTCCCATTTGTTACTCAGGGCTGGTCAGGGCAGGAGGGCAGGCCAGGAACAGGCTCCGGCCCAGCCCCAGGGAGGAAAGAAGGACATAGAAGGTGACAGCTACAGTGAGGCCCAGGGTGGACGTATGTCCCAGGTGTTGGGCTGAGCTCAGCAGTGGAGTATCCAGAAGCCCAAATTTTGTGTGTTCATGAAACTCGAGGCAGAGTGGGAAGGAGGCTTGGTAGAGCTGGATGAGAACTGAGAAAAGAATGGATTACAGGTCGGAATCCATTATCAGAACTGGTAACGAACGTATGCCCAGGATGTGAGACAGGAACCTCAGATCTAATAGGAAGCCACGGGGTCAGTTTAGAGGAATGAAGGCACAAGGAAAGTTGGTATGAAGCCAGAGACACCACATTGGGGTGCACAGGCACTACAGCAGGGAAGAGGAGCTGGATGCTGCCTTCCACCGGCTGGCACAGACTGCCCCGACTGCCTGAGGCCTGGGCTGCAAGGAGCTGCTAGAGGCCTGGATTTTGTGTGAGAAGAGTGGGGAGCAGGAAGAATGATTAGGGATTGGGTGGCCTCAAGTGGCCTCTGCCATGAGGCAAGGACAACTGCTGGGGTGAGGAGATAGACCTGGCGTATATTGTCTGTTATCTTTATAGCCCAGAGGACTGTTTTCAGGAAGGGCAGACTTGGTCATCTTCTACATGTCCTACACTTAGAGAACAAAGGGCCAAGGCTGGGAACAACTCAGATGGGAGACAGAAGGCTGAATCGTGGAAAGGGTCTTAAAGATCATCTTAGTCCTATATCATTGGGCAGGTTAGGAAACTGAGGTATTGTAAGGGCCAGGGGCTTTACCAAGGTTACCCAGACAGCTGGTAGAACCCAAGCCCCTTTGCCTCTAAAAGAGAGAGCTGCCGGACCAGAGGAAAGGGTCACGTGCCACCACTCAAGGGGTGGGTCAAACTTCAGGGATCCCAGGAGGGCTGTGAGATACTGCCATCTTCTCTGGGTGTGACTGAGTCTTAGGAAGGCCTGGCCCAGCATATCGGTGCCCCTCACATCACACTCACCCCCTGCCTTCACCCCAGCCAAGCTGACAGTCAACATCCTGGATGTCAATGACAACACGCCCCAGTTCAAGCCCTTTGGGATCACCTACTACACAGAGCGGGTCCTGGAGGGGGCGACCCCAGGCACCACGCTCATCGCTGTGGCAGCCGTGGACCCTGATAAGGGTCTCAATGGGCTGATCACCTATACCCTGCTGGATCTGGTGCCCCCAGGCTACGTGCAACTGGAAGACTCCTCAGCGGGTAGGTAGAAAATCTGCCTGAGGAGGGTTGGGGGACATATGTGTGCCTGCATAGCCTCCAAGAGGGACTTCATCCCACTTCTCACCCTCCACTTGAGGCCACACCATGGCCCCTCAGTGAGCTAGGCCAAAGCCAATATGGCCAATATTCCAGTCACTAGCAGATGCCCAAACTAGAGGAAAGGATAGAGTACCTGGTCTAGATTGGGATGGAAGCCCCTTTGAGTCTGCTGGAAACCTGGAATACTCCACCACCATCTCTACCACCCCAGCTTCCACAACAGTCATCCCTCAGTATCCATAGGGGATTGGTTCCAGGACCCCCTGTGGATACCCAAATTCAAAGATCTCAAGTTCCATAGTCGACCTTCTATTCATATCCACAGAGGAGGTCCTGGGCATGTTGATGTTCATCCCTTTGTCTTGTGCGAAGCTTTGTCACCCCTCCAGGAAGAATAGCTGAATGCCAGCTGCTCTCTACCCTCCAGTAAGGAGAATAGCTGGATGCCATTGGGCAGTGCTGCCTGGCCATCCTCCTCCTTCAAAGCTCCAGATCCTTCTCTTCATACTTTCGAGAGCTTCCGTAAGTGAGGAATAGCCAAAATGGCACTGGGTACCTCTGTGTCTTAGGGAAGGTTATTGCCAACCGGACAGTGGACTATGAAGAAGTGCACTGGCTCAACTTCACCGTGAGGGCCTCAGACAATGGGTCCCCACCCCGGGCAGCTGAGATTCCTGTTTACCTGGAGATTGTGGACATCAATGACAACAACCCCATCTTTGACCAGCCTTCCTATCAGGTGGGTGGCCAGGCCAACAAGTTGGGTCTAGGACATATGCCCATTCCTTGGGGTCTTTGGGCATCTTTTATTACCACTCTGCAAGCCTCTAAGCCTCATGGGAGTAACCATCCTATGAACAGCTTGATGCCCAGGGTTGTCTGTATCAGTGAGTTCCTCGGGCAGGGGCATAGACTCCAGGACTGATGTTGGCCTACTCTTTCTCTCCCTGCCCACTGGGCCTTAGGAAGCTGTCTTTGAGGATGTGCCTGTGGGCACCATTATCCTGACAGTCACTGCTACTGATGCTGACTCGGGCAACTTTGCCCTCATTGAGTACAGCCTTGGGGATGGAGAGGGCAAGTTTTCCATCAACCCCACCACGGTAAGCAGGCAATGGGGGTATGGGTTTGGGGAGGGCCCAGGATCATAGGCTGAGAAGCCACCCAAGTATTATAGTCATCCCTCTGTTTCTGGGTCCTGCCACCTGGACATCCATAGCCTCAGGTTTTAGCCAAGTCAGCAAGCCCTGCTCTCAGAGTCCCAGACATCCTGCAGACTGCGGCCTTTCTGTCCCAGCAGACATTGGAAGGAAGTAGCCGAAGTCTTTTGGGGAAAAACTTCTGAATGCATTCCCAAAAGACTCAAAAACTTGATTCAAGTTCGTGTGACTGCTTTTCGAAGCTGTCAAGGGAGACATAGGCAGCTCTGCAGAAAGTCGACACCTCTGTGGCCCTATACTCAGTACATCTTCTAAGCCTCCACGAGTCTCAGACTTGTAGGAGAGCAGAAACTCGAGAAAAGGTGGGCGATGATTTCTACTGTCTGCAAATTGGCTCAAAGCTGCTGTTGCAGCAGAGAGAGAGCCCTGCGGCCTGGGGCGGTTGGTCAGGTAGGGCCTTCCCCAGTTGCTGAGCTAGAACTGGACTTTCCCTCCCACTGCCTCCCCGTGCCAACATCCCTCTGCATCCTGCCCTCTCAGCAGTGTTCTCACTTCCTGCTAGGTGTAAACAACCAGACATGCTCCCGGCCTGGCACTATGAACAGCAAATATTTATGGAGTACTACCATATACTTGACCAGGTAGTGAGCTCCAGCCTGGGCCGTTCATCCCATCTCTAGGTGGACTGGGATAGTGAGTGCCAGAGCCACTAGAATGAGAGCTCCATCGGGGCAAGGGCCATTGTCTCTTCTGCTCAGTGCTGTATCTCCAGAGCCCAGAACAGTATTTGGCACATAGTAGATGCTCAATAAATAAATGCTGAATTGATGAGAGACCCAACTCCACCTCCCCCTACTAGGGTGACATCTATGTGCTGTCCTCTCTGGACCGGGAGAAGAAGGACCACTATATCCTGACTGCCTTGGCCAAAGACAACCCTGGGGATATAGCCAGCAACCGTCGAGAGAATTCAGTGCAGGTGAGGGGTGCCAGCCTGGGCCAGGGACACCAGGGACTGGGGTTGTAGAGGCAGCAAGCAAAGCCTTTAGGGAATGATTGCTGCAAAGCAGGAGCAGAGTCACCTGGTCCCCTCAGAGATATGACAGGAAGAAGGCAAGAGCTTAGCTGGGTAAGTCACAGTGGCTGCGGCTTAGAGATTTGGGGACTCTAGCAGAAATCTCTTGTGCCAAACCCCTGCTAAGGCAGCTAAACATACCTGGATATAACCCAAATAAAGCCTGGGGCTCCACATGGCCCAGTGTCTCCATCGTGTCCCACTGAAAGAAATAGTTCAGCACCTCAACATAATTATAAAGCAATTATCTTTATTTATATTTCTTAAAAAACATTAACGAGAGATCAAATTCACAGCACCTTTCCCAGTTCAGTTCTAGCATCCACAGTTACTCTAAGGCCAGTACCCTACCTTCTACACTCTACCCCATTTCTGTCCAAAGTCTCATTCTTTGAGGCTTTACTTTAATCATCCCCCTTCTTTCTGCCCTATCCAGGCACGTCCTTCTCCATTCAGTTTTTCCAGTTCTCCCTACAATAACCTAACTATCCAAAAAAACTCTCCTGGGTGAGAAGGTGACAAGCTGGGTGGGCAAATTCTTTTTAGCAGGTAAAGGAAAGAGGCTGGGAGCACTCACACACATCTGAATCCTGTCCCTGTCACCTAACCATGTGCTGTGTGGGGGAAAGCACAGCGTTTGATGTCAGAATAAGGCTGCTTCCCTCCCAGGGCGGTGGTGAGCCAGGGGGATGGGGAGGTGGGGAGTAGAAAGTGCTTTGTGCACCAAAAGGGGCTCTTAAAATCACTTCTGTGAAAAGCTCCAGTGAGGATGCAATCAGGCAGGGCCACAGGAGCCAGGAGGAAAAGAAGTCCTCCTGCCTTGGGCTGTGGGGTCCATGGAGAGAGCCACGTCCCAGGCCAGACACAAATCCCAGTCAAGAGGGGGCATTCAAAGGTGGAGGAATCACCATCCGGCGTTAAGGTCCAGAAATTAGAATGAGTTGTACGGGGCCGCTGAAGGCAGGAGCCAGGGGCAGCGCAGGAGGTGCGTGGGAGGGCCTCCTGCTTCAGGGCCCAGACACGGAGACCTGTTAAGCACAGTCCCAGCTGCAAGTGTTTCCTCAGGCCAGACACCATCCAATACTGTCACCATCTGGAAGACACCATCACCATCACAGGTGAACCCCACAAGCCCCTGAGAAGAGATGTGTTGTCCCAATTCACAACTAAGGAAACTAAGGCTCGGGGGGTTGAATATGTTTGAGGTCAGACTCCAGCAGTGGGCACTGTCCACCTCTTTTTACTTGTCTGTGACTAGGTCACCTGCAGTAGCCCCCAATATGCTCCTGACCTTTGACCTCAACCTCCCACCAGGTGGTGATCCAGGTGCTGGATGTCAATGACTGCCGGCCACAGTTCTCCAAGCCTCAATTCAGCACAAGTGTGTATGAGAATGAGCCAGCAGGAACCTCGGTCATCACCATGATGGCCACCGACCAAGATGAGGGCACCAATGGGGAGCTGGCCTACTCCCTTGAGGGCCCTGGTGTGGGTATGTAGCCTGCCCTCCACCAGTGATGCCTTGGGATGGTACAGGGTGGGAGGAACAAGTGGCCATGGGAAGGATGTCTCAGCCAGAGCCATGCCCTGCCCTCCTGCCAGAGGCCTTCCACGTGGACATGGACTCAGGCCTGGTGACCACAAAGCGACCACTGCATTCCTACGAGAGGTTCAACCTGACTGTGGTGGCCACAGATGGCGGAGAGCCCCCACTCTGGGGAACAACCATGCTCCTGGTGGAGGTCATCGATGTCAATGACAACCGCCCCGTCTTCGTGCGCCCACCCAATGGCACCATCCTCCACATCAGAGAGGTACTGCTGTCTCCTAGAGCCTCCTGCCCATCACATTCCCCTTCCAATAACCAGACCGCTTCCTCATTCTACAGTCATGCCTGGGAGAGTGAGAGGGCCCCTGCTGTGAAGGTGGAGAAACTGATGCCAGAGCAGGGAACAGACTTGCTCAGTGCCACACAGGGCATTACTGAACAGTGGTTAGTACTATGGGCCTTGTCAGCAAAAGGTCTTGGGTTCAAATCTAACTTTATCACTTACCAGCCAAATTACCTTAAACAAGGAACTTCTCTCAGTCTGGTTTTTCATCTGCAAAATGGGACTAATAATAGTAGATGCTCCATCTCTTGCTCTTAAATATCTGGCAAGAAGGACAGTCTCCCAGAAATCCACTTCCCCTTACTGTCTCAAAATAAACATACACACCCCTTCCGTCTGTCTGTTGTTCCTGCCCATATCAAAGTGGAAACAGCCTGGGAGTTGAGAGTGGGCATCAAAATAAGAAACAAGGGGAAGTGGCTGAGCTTCTGGAACCTCTCCAATTTTTCTTTCATTCCTTGCTCTGAATTGCCTCGCAAAGATGGAGAAGTCCTCCTCTGTCTCCTACCCTTTCCTTCCCTCTTAGCAGCCAGGCCCAAAGTGCTCCTTGGTGGTACAATCAGGGTATCTCCCATTTGTTCTTTGCTCCCCAAACTTTACCATGTCTCCAGGTCTCCAAATGTCAGAATTAAGTCCTTGTCACTCTTATCTCCTCTTTAAGGTCCCATGGGAGACATTGCTGCCAGGGCTGAGCTCTAGGAAACACTTTTTACATTGTGATTTGCTTTTACCTGTGCCTGCTGTAATGATTGGTCCTCTTTGCTTTGCCTGTTAGGGAGCTCAGAATGGCCAGTCCATCTCAAGTGGCCCTGCAGTGTCTTAGCATACACCCCTTACCTCCTATCCCTCAGTTCCCATTTTCCTGCCATGCATTTCTTTACCCTGATTTTTTAAACTTGTTTACTCTTATTATAATTTATACTTTCTTGTAAACTGCTTCAAATCCTTTGTTGAATGAGGAAGGATATAAATTCATAATAACCTAATTCTTTTCTACATCAAAGGTCCCATTTACTAACTTTTTCTCTTCAAGAGCTCCATTTTTGAAAGATTTATGTCTCTCAGCAACTAGCATTTGTGAGATAATAACCTGTTTGTCATTTAACTTTCTATTAACTAGCTATAACTGCCATTCAGAGTTTCTGATTGTCACGATCAATGAGATAAACAGTGAAACTGTGCTGAGCTGGTAATTTTTCAACTAAAAGCAAAGAAATTTGTTCTTTTCCTTCTGCTCTTGCAGCTTTATCATGGGTCAATGTGTGACATCAATTAGATTTTTTGATATGTTACGCGTAAATCAAGGGATTCAGGAAACTGGGGCTCAGAGAAGTGAAATGGCATGTCTAGGTCACATAGTGAATTAATAACAGACTAGAACTCAGGTGTCTAGTCTGAATCTACTATGTCACCCTTCCCGCCTGTCCCTCATTTTCAAGTATCCCATTGGGTGGTGGATGGTGTTGTTTGAGGGTACCTAGAACTGTTTGGGGTAGCAGAAAGCAAGACACACCTAGAAACAGAGGATGGTTGTGGCCTCAGCTTTTGAATACCCCTTCTGTCTTCTAAAACAGCATACAATGGGTCAGAGAGATAAGGGTAGCCCTGGAAGGGCAGTCACCTGAGAGAGTTTCGGGCATGGTGGTCCCCAGGCTAGACCATCATTTGGGCAGTGGCCTTGGCTAGGAGTGGGGCGAGAGGATGTTCTAGCAGGTGCACAGACTCGAGGAGAGTCCAGCCAGGCAGGCAGACATCTCCTAAGAATGCTAAAATGTGGCGGGGACATTATGCTACAGGAGGAGAAAGAATGAGAGCTCTATCAGACGTCCCAGGAGCCTCCCTCTCTCGCCCCCGCCCCCTCCCTCGCAGGAGATCCCGCTGCACTCCAACGTGTACGAGGTCTATGCCACAGACAAGGATGAGGGCCTCAATGGGGCGGTGCGCTACAGCTTCCTGAAGACCACGGGCAACCGGGACTGGGAGTACTTCACCATTGACTCAATCAGCGGTCTTATCCAGACCGCGCAGCGCCTGGACCGCGAGAAGCAGGCGGTTGTACAGCGTAAGGGGGCGGGGCCTGGCTCAAGGGGCGGGCCAAGAGAGGAGCTGGCTCTTGGGGAGTGCCCGCCTGAGGTCCTCTGTTTCTTCCTCTGACTGCTCCTCCACCACCTCCAGCTCATCCTGGTGGCCAGCGACCTGGGCCAGCCAGTGCCATATGAGACCATGCAGCCGCTGCAGGTGGCCCTGGACGACATCGACGACAACGAGCCCCTCTTCGTGAGGCCTCCAGTGAGCTCTCACCCATCCCTCGCGCCGGTCACGCCCACACAGAGACTCCCTGCCTGCAAGTGCACATACTCCCCTTTACAATACACACACATAGTTGCACACACAAACCTACACACACTTCATAGAACAAATATGTATTGAGCAGCTACTATTGCAAGGCACTACACAGCAGACGAAAAATGCCTGGCTTCTGGAGCGACATTCTAATTTTATTCAATGTACACAGGAAGCCTGAAAATCAGCTCTACTTTGAGCTGGGACTGAGCCCCTTGCATGGACTCAGACTCTCTGACTTGGTGTTTCCTTCTCGTGTGCACATGGGATATGATGTTCCCTGGAGACTGCGTGGGTGTGCACATCTCATACGCATATAAGAGAGTGTGACCCCTTTGTTCAAACATCCATTCAGGTGCTAGGGAACTTCAGAGAACATGCTAAGCCCAGCCCTGTCCTCATGGAGGATGTCACTGAGTGGCATCCCTTAGGGCAGAGCTGGGATCTTCTAGGCTCAGGCTTTGCTCCCTTGAGGTTACAGCCTTTCTGCTTACCCCACAAGGTGTGCGCAGTCAACTCCCTCAGCACCCACGAAAGCCCTGCCTAGGGCCCTCTGTCAGGAGCTGGAAACGGGCCTCCCTTGGGCCTCCTGTGATGACCTACCCCTCCCCCCTGCAGAAAGGCAGCCCCCAGTACCAGTTGCTGACAGTACCCGAGCACTCACCACGTGGTACCCTCGTGGGCAATGTGACAGGTGCTGTGGACGCAGATGAGGGCCCCAACGCCATCGTGTACTACTTCATTGCAGGTGGGTCCTGATGGGGCTAGTGCCCTACCTATGCTAAGGCTGGAGATGACCCCAAAATGCCCCACCTTGACCCTGCCCCCTCACCCTGTGTCATGGTCCCACCTTCAGCTGGGAACGAAGAGAAGAACTTCCATCTTCAGCCCGACGGACGTCTACTGGTGCTGCGGGACCTGGACCGGGAACGTGAAGCTGTCTTCTCCTTCATTGTCAAGGCCTCAAGCAACCGCAGCTGGACACCTCCCCGTGGACCTTTACCAGACCTGGACCTGGTCACTGACCTCACCCTGCAGGAGGTGCGAGTAGTGCTAGAAGACATCAACGACCAGCCACCGCGCTTCACCAAGGCTGAGTACACTGCAGGTGCAGGGGCTGGAGCCTGGGCACAGGGTGTGGGGTGGCCCCTGCCCTACCACTTACACCCACCTGCCTGTTCCTTCAGGAGTGGCCACTGATGCCAAGATGGGCTCAGAGTTGATCCAGGTGCTGGCTCTGGACGCAGACATCGGCAATAATAGTCTGGTCTTCTATAGCATCCTGGCCATTCACTACTTCCGGGCCTTTGCCAACGACTCCGAGGATGTGGGCCAGGTCTTCACCATGGGTAGGTAGGGGCCTAGTCACACATGAATGGCCTCCAACCAAGACCTCTGTCACTGCACGGACTGTATCTGGAAGATACGAGGGTAGTTTGTGTAGGCACCATGGGGTATGGGTGGCCAGCCAACCATGTCAATCCTTTTATTCATCTACCCGTCCATCGGTCATTCATCCATTCAGCCAGTCAGCCATCATTTGTTAATCTTTATTTATCCACCTATCCATATCTACATATACCCACCTACTTCCTTCTTTTTGTCTTCCTTCTTCCCATTTCCTCCTCTATTATTTAACCCTCTATCCACCCACCCACCCACCCACCCATTCCTCCATCTGTTCCTCTTTGCTCTCATACATACATTCATCCACCCATCAACCAATCCATCCATTCATCTTCCCATTCTCCTTTCCATATATCCACTTGTCTTTCCATTCATGCACCTCACCTTCCCATGTCAGGCACTGTGCCAGGCACCAGGGAACCAGAATTCAAAGAGCACGCTTGTATCTACAAGTGTGCAATGTCTGCTTGTGTACTTGCCTGTGTTGATGGATGACCCCCTCTGGGTCAGGTTCTAGAAGGTGTCCCAGTGGGTGTCCCATTACTTTACTTCTAGCCCTAACATCTTCCCCGCTCTTTTCTATCTGTAGGAGTCAATCCAGACTCCTCGGCCTGGCATTCAAGGACCAGGTCTTCCTCCTAATCCCCCTTGCTGATTCTTCATCCCCCTACTATCCTTAAGGGCCTTGTGCTCAGTCAAGCTGAACCCACATTCCTTCAGCCTGCTCTACACCATCCCCCCCTGCACCTTTGATCCCTTTTCTTCACTTCCTGAAAAAACATCCTGACCTTCACCTCTGCCTTCAGATATGGTCTCCCCAACCATCCTTCCAAATCTAGTTCATATGCCACCTCCTCCAGTCACACAACCAGACACCAGCCCTGTGTCCTCTGAGCTCTCTCTGCTTTTTATTTGAATGAGCTAAAATACAGAAGGGCTAAGTGGCTTGCTGAAGGCCACACAGTTATAAAAGGGCAGTAAACCCAAGTCTATTGTCTTCTAAGAGAAGACTGGGCTATACCTCCTGAGGTCCTCTCCCTACTGTGATTGTTGAATTCTGAAATATCCAGTGTGAAAGACACTGAAGGGGCTCAGAAGTGTCCATAGCACTCCAGCAGGGGGCACCAGAGTCTCAAACTCTTCATCCTTGGGCCAACGCAGCCTACGGTGGTGTTTTGTTGACTATGCAGAATGTTTAAATAAAAACTTAGGTCAATAGTTAAAAATCAGGAGGGTTCACTAGAAATCTCCAGAGGAGATGCAGGTCCGGCAGCATGGGCTGTACTTTCTCCTGACAATAGTCAAGCGGAAGCCCTCCCTGGGCTCTGCAGACATCTGAGTCCTCAGTTGCTGCAGGCCAGTGCAGTCTTCTCTCGGTTTGTCACTTCCCTGGACCTCACCCCTTCCTAGAGGATTCTGGGGCACTGGGGGCGGGGCCCTGAGCTGCTCTCCACCTGTGGGCTTTTCCTACAGGGAGTGTGGATGGCATCCTACGCACCTTCGACCTCTTCATGGCCTACAGCCCCGGTTACTTTGTGGTGGACATCGTGGCCCGGGACCTGGCAGGCCACAACGACACGGCTATCATCGGCATCTACATCCTGAGGGATGACCAGCGCGTCAAGATCGTCATTAATGAGATTCCTGACCGCGTGCGTGGCTTTGAGGAGGAGTTCATCCGCCTGCTCTCCAACATCACCGGCGCCATCGTCAACACTGACGACGTGCAGGTGCCCATGGAACCCCCGCTGGCGCTGGGGGCAATGGAGGGAGAGGGGCACTAGGCCACAGGAGGGGCAGGGCATTGTGGAGAGGTCCCGAGTGTGAAAGGGGTTATATGCCCTTCAATCACTTCCTAGCTGCATGACATTGGGAAAGTTCTTCCAAATCTCTGGGCCTCACTTTTCTCATCTATAAAAAGGGGCTAATAATAGTGCCTGATGCAGTGCTGTGAAGTGATGGTCACTGTGCTTCATCCTCAGTGAGCACTCAGTAGTGATGGGTTTATTGGTAAGGCAGGGTAGGAGGAGCTCCTAGCCCATCCCAGCCCATCCTTTGTACCTGCCCCACACTGGATGCTCCTTCTCGCCTAGTTCCACGTGGACAAGAAGGGTCGAGTGAACTTCGCACAAACAGAGCTGCTCATCCATGTGGTGAACCGTGATACCAACCGCATCCTGGACGTGGACCGGTGGTGGGGGCCTGTGCTCAAACTGTCAGTCTGCTTGCCTGCCCTGGAGTTGGGGAGGAGACCCACCAACAGAGGCACAGATAACACCATCAGGCCTGCTGTGTGGGGCTGTCCCCCAGAGCTGAACAGGGCTAATAGAACACAGTTTGTGGATATGAACAGAGTGCTGCCCCCTCTGAGCCTTACCCTTCCCATCTGTAAAATGGGAGTATTACACTGAATGTGAAGATCAGACAAGATCCTGCATGAAGGGATGGTGAACCCTGTAAGATACAAAGCTGGGCAGGCTATAATCTTGCAAAGCTTGAGGGGAGGGTAAACTTTAGGGGTCCGAAGCAGTAACTGGGCAGACTGGCCTGACTGGGGAAAGCTCTTGGGGGATGGCTAAGGATGAGAGCTAAGGTCCCTGCCCCTTGCCCAGGGTGATCCAGATGATTGATGAGAACAAGGAACAGCTGCGGAACCTTTTCCGGAACTACAATGTCCTTGATGTGCAGCCTGCCATCTCTGTCCGGCTGCCCGATGACATGTCTGCCCTACAGGTACCCCTGGTGGTACCCACCCCACAACCCCCTCTCTGCCCTGGATGCTCTTACCTGCTCACGCCTGGCCCTGTTTCCCCAGATGGCAATCATTGTCCTGGCCATCCTCCTCTTCCTGGCTGCCATGCTCTTCATCCTCATGAACTGGTACTACAGGACCGTGTGAGTTATCCCTAGCCCCCTACCCTGAGATTGGCTGACCAGTCCTGCTCCTGGGACAGATATGAAGGCAGGCAGGGCCCTGAGATGCCAGCCTAGCTCCAGCCTCCCTTACCAGCCCCTCTGTCTGCTTCTCTCCAGACACAAGAGGAAGCTCAAAGCCATAGTGGCTGGCTCGGCAGGTGAGCGAGGGCTGTGATGTGTGGGGAAGTAAGAGGCAGGAGGGGTTCCTGGAGAACTTGAGTGCTTGCCCAGGCCCTAGAAGGCCCTGGACCAGCCCAGGCTCCCGGGCGCTGGTGGGGCAGCCACCTCCTTTCCGTGTTCCACCTGCTCCCTGCAGGGAATCGCGGCTTCATTGACATCATGGACATGCCCAACACCAACAAGTATTCCTTCGACGGGTGAGTGGGGTCTCGGAGCCCTGCCTGGTGCACTCTGGGGAGGCCTGCCAAGGACCAGCTGGGTTGGAGACTTCCATGCTGCCTCCCAAACAGTAGGGAACCTCTGACTGGCTGAAACCTGGGGTGTGTGCGCCCCCTGGTGGTCCAGCTACCCGCCTCTACTCTTAAAAGCCGTGTCGCAGAGCTGCTCCCTAACCCTAATCGGCCCCAAGTTCCAGGGGGCATTGACTTTGGTCACTGGGTACAGGGCGAGGCTTCCAAACCAAAGCTGATCCAGATTGACATGTCATGTTCTGGATCTAGTGGGATCCTAGACGGGGGGATGCACTCACAGGTGTCATGGGTAAGGGGCCTACTTATGGTCCCTAACTCCCTGGTTCTATGAAGAGCACTGCAGTTGGCCAGGGAAATGGGCAAGGATGAGAGATGAGACTGGTAGGGCATTTGTCCACTTAAGCCTTCCCTCCTCCCCACTTACAGGGCCAACCCGGTGTGGCTGGATCCTTTCTGCCGGAACATGGAACTGGCTGCCCAGGCTGAGCACGAGGACGACCTGCCGGAGAACCTGAGTGAGATCGCTGACCTATGGAACAGCCCCACCCGCACCCACGTGAGCCAGGCCCAGAGCAGGGGGCAGGGGTGGACAATCAGGAGGGATGGGATAGAGGTCGGGTAGATCTTTGCCACCACTGGCCAAGGAGCTGAGTTCTCTGGGACATGGTCCCCTACCCTGTATGTGTGCATGTGTGTGTGTGATGTCTGCCTCAGGCCCAGCTAATGTCCTCTCTCATCAGGGAACTTTTGGGCGTGAACCAGCAGCAGTCAAGCCTGATGATGACCGGTACTTGCGGGCAGCCATCCAGGAGTATGACAACATTGCCAAGCTGGGCCAGATCATTCGGGAAGGCCCCATCAAGGTGAGCCGTCCCTATAGGCTCCTGCACCCAGACCCCTGACTGAGCTCGGACCCCCTTCCAGAGGATGCAGGGACAGGGAAGATACTGGGAAAGAGCTTTCTTCACCTCCAGGCTCAGCTAGACCTGCTCTCCACTGGGGCTAGACCAACAGGGCAGTAAAAAGGGCCTGGACACCAGCACTGACCAAGAGCTGCTTCAGCCCACAGTGGCCTTTGGGCCACAGCTCCATTGTGAGCTGTCACCAGGCTCTGTTCCTGATCTTCTACACTAGAATTAGAGGCCTTTGCCTCCTCAAGCCCATCAGTTATGGAAGTGAGCGAAGGGCAGGTGAGGGTTGTGGTGGGGGGCTAACCGTTTCCCTCCCCCAGGGCTCGCTGCTCAAGGTGGTCCTGGAGGATTACCTGCGCCTCAAAAAGCTCTTTGCACAGCGGATGGTGCAAAAAGCCTCCTCCTGCCACTCCTCCATCTCTGAGGTAGCCGGGCGGGCAGGGGAGCTGTGTGCCGTGCCCCAGCCCTGGGGGTGCTGTTTCTCCCTCACTCTCCTGCTGCCCTCATCCTACTCAGAGTCTATGAAGCTCAGCAGCCAGGGCCAAAGAGGGCAATGGGTAGGGGTGCAGCAAGTCAGACAGCAGGTTCTGCTGGGCTTTCCCAGGGATGGGGTAGGCACTGAGGCAGTGTTTCTCAGATACCTTTAAAGGGTGGTGTCATTTAAAAGAAACTGGCTGTAGGGTCAAGTAGGGGTCTACATATGTTTGTTTTGCCTGCAGTAATATGTCAGCACTTTAAAGTCAGACTTTTCTAAAAACCCAGATTACCAGCTGGGCCAACATCCCCAACTAGAATAGGCTGAAGCCAGTTCCACACAGGACAAAAGCGCCATTTGTGTCTCCATACACTATTGACTCTTTCCAACTTTACCTGTGGATTGATTTAGGCCAGCCACAATGTGTTGACCCAGCTTGAGGCCAACTTGGTAATAAACCCAGGTAAGTTGCCATCACAGGATCTTTGTAGATCATCAAAGTGAAACAAAAAGTAAAGATTCTCATAGGAGTCCATATTCTGGGAACATCTGTAACACTTAAGTATCCTGGTTCCCTTGCACCCAGTTTGAGAACACTGTTAGACGCTGGTCAGGCCTGCTGCAGCACAAGCCCAGGTTCTTTGTGTGCAGTGTGGAAGAAACAGCACACAGCATGTGGGACTCTGGAGCCACCCACCTGGCTCACTTGGGCACAAGCCCTGAGTACGTGGGGGGACCCTGAGCCATTGGGTGGGTGGGGGGTCCTGGTCTTGCAGCTGATCCAGAGTGAGCTAGAGGAGGAGCCAGGGGAACAGCCCAAGTCAAGGCAGCCTGCGCTTCTGCCACAAGCCGCCGACAGAGCTCAAGGGCCAGATGGAATCCATGTGGTGCACGGCAGTACGGGCACGCTGCTGGCCACGGACCTCAACAGCCTGCCTGAAGATGATCAGAAGGGTCCTGGGTCCGCTCGCTGGAGACGCTGACCGCTGCGAGGCCAGCGCATTTGAGCGCAACGCCCGCCGGAGTCCGCCAAATCAACGCCCCTGCACAAGCTTCGAGATGTGATCATGGAGAGCCCCCTGGAGATCACGGGCTATGACCATCTGTGGGGGTCCTCACTGGTGTGGGCAGCATCTGTCCCCCGCCCCATCCCAGGGCAGAACCATGGGCTGTGGGCCCTCCCCCAGCAACCCTGGGCTCACAACCCTGGGCTGGCCTAGTGGTGGAGCCCACCTCAGCTGCTCAGATTCCACTTCTGCCAGACGCTCATTCAGCATCTGATCTCTACCTTCATAAATGTTTTATTTTTTTAAGAAAACCAAAAACATTAAGCGTCTAAGGATGAGGTAAGGAGTATCCCTGGGGACCCAGGAGTTTAAGGACCAGCTCAACCCAGGCTGAGTGGAGAGGCAAGCAGGCCCTCCCTCTCCACCATCCCCTGCCTGGCCTTGACTCCCTGACCTCAAGTCCACTGCATTTTTGCCACATCCCTGGCTGGACATCCAGGTAGGGGCAGTGAGCGATCCTTGCTTCTACACACCGGCAAGGTTAACATCCACGACCCGCGTTCTCTCCATTTCACTGGCTTCCCAAACGTGCCCGGCTCATAAAGAGAAATGACTGATGTTCCTTTGGGTTCCGAATGTAGAGTGTTTGTGTTTTTTTTTTTAATTAAGTTATTAACTCAATATTTTCTCCCTTGGGTTTAACTGGTACTCACTGGACGTTTCTGGGATGGTCTGAATTTTAAAAGCAACTCACGAGGAACCGGCAGTTCGCTCTGGCTCTGGTGAACCACCACATGGCTGGCCTCGGAGGGAGGGAGTGGGCAGTGAAAGGCACAGCAGATCTGCACCCAGCCTGGCCCCAGGTAGCTCAGGAGGGACCAGAAGAGACTTTCTTTACCCACTTCATTCTCTGGCCAAGAACCCAAGCTTCTGGCTGAGTTGTCACAGAAATGCTCAGATCTAGTTGACAGACTTTATTGTTAAATCACAGAAACTTTAGTGCAAAACAAAAAATCATTAAGTCCATTTAATAGCAACTGCAGGTCTTGCTGTCTCTTGGCAACCAGAAGTGGAACAAAAGATTCGGCCAACGAGAGAAGAGGAGAGGCAGCAGCCAAGGCCCTCGACAGCACACCCAGCAGACCCTCTACTTGGAAGCCAGAGGGTCAGGAGCTTGTCATCCACGTTTATTTCAAGGTCAAAAAGAACATCTATGAAATGGGTCCGAGGTGAGGGGCTAGGACTGCCTAGAGCAATGATGGGCTCTGGGCAGCAGTGCAGAGGCACAAAGGAGGCCTCAGCAGTCAGGCAGATTCAGAGCAGGCATGCGGCGGTCACCACTGTCCACACACTCACAAAAGCCAAGCCCACACGACCTCCCCTAGAGTTAGCAGGCTGCATTCAAGCAAATGTTCCCCTCCCCCACAAACCCACAGAACCCCAAACAAGGCATCACCAGGAAAGAAAGCAAGCTGAATCAAAGGTGGGCCCAGGAACAGTGGACCCACCCAGGGCTCCTGACAGCCACTTCCAAATCTGTCACAATGTGAATTACGTTGTTTAAAAAGCCTGATTATTTTGAGCCTCTAATCTTTCATACAAAACTGCCTGTTCTGCTTCTCTGTATAGCAGCCAACAGGCCCAGGAAGAACGGAGGGCCCTCCTTAGGGTAGGCAGAGGCCACAGAAGCCGGCCAGCATCCAGAGACCCCTCCTCTTCCAGGTAACCACCGTGCAAAGCAGGCTAAAAGACCTCCAGGGCGCAGTATGTCATTACCCATCTAGCAGAAAGAAAAGGGACACTGAAGCAGCTATGTCAGCGGTTAGGCACCTCCCACACTGACGGCAAAGCTACAAGGGAGATAAGAGATGGAGGGGAAGGGAGGCCTATTTGTTTTTTCAACAAAGTTAAGATCTGTGTTTGTTCCACCAAACGATTAAGATGCTGTGGTTTCTCCCCGATGGAACATTCTTTCTAGTTCCACACGTGACGTTTGCAATGCTCAATGGCCTGAAAGAGAGAGAAAACTGGGTTTAGTCTTCATTATGACAAACTCCTTTCCTGGCCTATTCATGCATCAGACATCACCCCAACAATGGGACCTCTTCATCTTGCCCTAGGTCAGCTCGACTGCATCAGACACTGAAGTCCCAGGGCAATATCGATTAAAACCAGGGAGCATGTGGCCAGTTTGGGGGACTCGTAAGGCAAGTACCCAGAGCAGCAGCAACAAAGCACTCTATGGTGTTTTGCAGATGAGCACCCATGCAGGTAGGGCCCAGAACCCTTCATCTAGTCACATGCCTAAGTCTCAGTGTTCAGCTGACAGGCTGCGTGGAGGCCCACAAGGCAGAACTCACCCAAGAGTCAGAGGTACACACCAGCTCGGGCCTTAAGAACTAGATCCACGGGCACATTTACCCAGGACAGTGGAAGAAACCTATTCCACTGACCATGCTATGGGGTGGGGTGATGGCAAAGATGGGCTAGATATGGCTGGAATGGACCTCGCCAACTCCCTGCAGTGGCCAGAATGATGCAACATCCCCAACACCAATGCAGTCAGGCCCCACTGGTCACGAGGAAGAAACAGTTGTGCAAAGGAACGTTAAGTAGCAGGCTAGTCCAAACGTCCCCACCCAGGAAAGTAGCAGGTGGCTACCCAGCCAGGACAGTGCCAAAGCACCCTAAGGCAGCTGGGAAGATACAAAGACCCCAGAGGAGCATGAGGACTTGTGGAAGAACTGGGGCAATGAATCCCACAGCCCTTGTGAAATCCCTGGGTGACCTCATGCAAATGTGACCCTGTCACAAAGGAACTGGGGGCAAACCCAAGAAAGCAGAAGCAAAACAATTATTTAAGACCATGCACCCCAGCTTTCAACCCTCAAAGACAAAAACATAGCCCTGCCTTCACTGGGCAGCCATGAGTAAGCCTAATGGCCTCTCTTGGCCTCAGTTTTTTCACTAACATAGAGGCAGAGTAGAGAGCCAGGCACTGAGGCTCCTATTAAAGCATGATTCTCTCACGAGCTGCCGCCTGGTAAGGCAGGCCTGGGGAGCAGCTATACTGAGCTACTCACGTTGCACAGGGTTGCTGTCTCCATGTTCTGGCACCAGTAGCTTGGGCCCCAGACACACTTCTCCGTTCCCAGAAGAGGCTTACGGGCTGCAGGGCAGACTCCAATTTTCTATATGGTAAATAAAAGGTGAGAAGACGGGAAGAATTAGGTCTGCCCATTAATCCTTTACAAAACAGATTATCAGCTTCTAGAAGCAGCTAGACTCAGAGTTCTGATGGGCATGTTCAATAAAGATCAGAGTTGCTAAGTGAAGTGGTGAGGTCTACAAGCCTGATTCTCCAGCTTCCTGGCTACCACACCTCACCCTGGAGACTCTGCCCCACGGCCAATCTCATTCCTTCCTGGGTCCACGCCACCTCCCAGGTTACACTCCCCGAGAACCCACACCGCCTAGCAGAGCTTACCGAGCACACGAAGGACGGATCCATCACTTCCACCAGGATTTCTATCAGCACAGGCTCGTACTCACTCACAAACTGATCACACTGGGAAACAGAGACATGGGACCAGGTCTAGATGTGTCCCAGCAGATGGGGACATCAAAGGCGGGGGGCAGGTGGGAGGGGCAGGGGGACTGGACATACTATTTTTAAGAATTCCTGACACTGCCAGCCCAGTGGCCCCAGGGCCTCACCAGATGCCCCATCCACCCACATTTGGCCTCTTTTGCTCAAATTGTTTTCTCCCAGTGGCTCCATGTGAGCCAACAGAGCCCCTCTGAGAAAATCTCTCTGGATTCCATGCCTAGGCAGAAATGGCTGGTCTTCCCTCAAAACTTCAGTCATGGTACAATCAATGAACACACAGCCTTTGCATTCCCCGGGCAGGTTCTGATTCTGGCCAAAGGCAGCCCAGGGCATACCTGCTTCTGGTATGGGTCAGGCAGGAAGCTGCAACCTTTCTCGAGAGCAGCCAGAATCTCCTGCTTCGTGCTATTTTTCTCCAGGTTGTGGTCCAAATAGCCAACCAGCTTCTTGCATACCTCACAGAAGCCACCATCCTTCTGCTGAGTCACATGTGCTATGCAAGAGGACACAAGTTCAGTGGTGGCAGGGCCCTCCCAAACCCCGAGGGGCCAGCCAGCCTCACCCCCGCTGGGCTCACCAGCCAGTGCGGCAGACCCTGGGAGGTGCAGAGACGGAGCATGCTGCACACCAGCTCAGGGCTCGCCTCCTGCAGTAGGACTGACAGGATGGAGCTGCCGTAAGTGTCCACCACCTCTTGGCACTCTTCAGACATGGATGCAGGCAGCTTTGCGCACACTTGATCCAAAGCATGAATTATTTCTTCCTGAAACACAAGAGAATCGCGTGGGAGGATAGGCTAGATAGGGTGGGAGAGATTCTGAAAACACTAACATGACCAAGAATCTAGTCAACAGCAAGACGCTGTTAAGTCCCGTAGAAGACTACAACTATGAAGCAGGATGAAGTGGCCCCCTCGAGCCCCAGCCCAGAAAAAGCCACTGGCAGGAAGTGGCGGTACATATTTCCAGGCTGGTGTCCAACACTAGCTATGGCCAAGCCCGCCTCTTCTGCAGGGGTTGGTTCTCCCGCTAGGCCATTCTGGCTTAAGGGAGAGGAGAACTCCTCCCTCTGCTGGGAGGGTCACATTCTGCAAATTCACATACCTCGGTCTTGTTGTTGTCAATCATCTGGACCACCTCCTTCACCACATATTCACACAACTCACAGTAAACATTAGACTTCGCCTGGACCAGGTCCTTCTGTTGAGAGGGTAGAAGGAGAACACCTGAATGCTGAGACCCTCATCTCACCCCTTGCTCCTGCTCCTCCAAAGGAAAGGAGACACAGATGCCAGGGACGAGTTGGCATCAGACAGAGCCACTTCCTATCAATGTGTGGCTTACTCTCAGTGTCTAGGTTCTAGTCCCTCCTGTTTTTATGGGGTGCGAGACCCATCCATTTCCCCAATCCTCTCATTGCCACTGCCTCCCACCACCCCATCCCTAAAAACTAGGAAACAGAAGCAGTGAAACTGTCCCCCCACTCCAAAGAGCTGTCCACATGATATGTTTGGTCACAGCCATTTCATCATTCAGCATTCCCCCTGGAGAGATGGATGGAAGAGCAACAAGGTGAGGATTCACTATTTACTATTTAGAAGACATTTCAGGTCTGTTCTTGAGTTTTAAGTGTCATTAACACCTAAAATTGCTTTTCTAGAGCCTGTCTTTAAAGATCAGTCCTGTTAAACAGGCCCTCCTGTGACAATGGGAATTTCATCTCTGCCGTCACATACAGTAGCCAACAGCCACATGTGTCAACTGAGCATCTGAAATGTAGCTGGTGTAACCAAGGAGCTGAATTTTTTTAAATTCTATTTTATTATAAGTAGTCACATGTGGCCAGAGTATAAGCGATAATGCGCCACTTCCTCTGGCCATTACTTCGGTCAGCAGGGCCTAGGAGCATCTCAACTGAGGATGAGAGGCAGGCAGCAGAGTTTCCCTGACTCTGGCCTCCCTGTGGTCCACACACTGCACACTGAAAGAAGGCAGCGGAGGGAGAAGAGACAACTAAAGTACAGATAACTCGGGAAGGTTTGGAATAAGCAAGGCATGCATGTGCCATGTGGTAAGACATCACGTGGCCTGGGCCCATGAGAACTAGACTATAAGGACACAAGGACAATTTTGTTCACCTCTGTAGGTGAGCTGTTCCCAGACTCGATCTCTAAAACACTGCCCAACCATAAGAAGCGCTGAATATAAACTGATTATGGAATGGAGGAGGATCTTCAAGTGAAGAGTGCTTGGAAAACAAAAGAGACACCCATGCGTGCACACTCAGAGGCTGCTAGGGTGTCTGGGAAAATCAAGTTTGCACTACGGCTACAGGGGTGGAAGGATGTGGGGGAAGCCACAGAGAGCACCGCACTTCAGAAAAGGTTAGGCTGGAGCCAGGCGCTGAAAACTGATCTCGAATGCAGTGCTAGAAATGGAAAATAATGTGTAGACTCAATCCCATGAGCTCTAGAGTTTATAACCATTGAAATAAATGTACTCAATACAACCTTGGCCAGTTCAAAACAATCGCACAGATACCTTAATGGGCTCTACCAGTTCCAGGGCAGGGATGACGTTCTCCGAGACCACTCTGGCAGGGATCAGAGGCTGCATGGGCATCTCTTTCACCTGGTCACAGAATCCAACCAGACCACAAATCTCTTTGGGTTGCTGAAGAAAACATGAAAAAAGTCAGATACAGGCCTGCACCCACCATTCCTGTCTCACCCTCTATACACAAATGTCAGGGTGCTGCACCTTGGTCCCAACATCAAGGGCTGACTGCCCCCCGACACACACAGGCAAAGATTCCATACTAAATCTAAAGGGGCTCATGCAAATGCAGAGGGACCAGTTTCACATGGGGGAGAAGGCCACACAAAGCTCTGAAGGGCGATCAGACAAAATCACCGTCTCTGCTCCAACCAGGGAGCACACCCCGGGGAAGCAAGACTCCTGGCACCTTTAAGAAGTAATCAATTATCCCCAAGGACACTGGTCTGCTCTACAATCTGCTTTTCAGTTGAGCTGGTTCACTCAGTAGGAAGTTCTATGTTCTTTCTAGAGAAGGAACTACTATCCTCATAAACTAATAGAAAGCCAAATGTGTTAGAAATAAAACCACACCAGATCTTTCAGTGGCAGGACCATTTAAAATGATGCATTAGGGAGAAATGTTGGCTTTTTAAAAACCCACATCCTACATTCACAATTGCACACAGTACACATGAAAACCCAGTCCCCCAAACTAATGAATCCTTTCAAGTCGCAAGGTCTCCAGATTGATCGCCTTTCCCAGACACCAAACCACAGAGAACTAGATACCATTTCACCATGATGGCCAAGAAAAGTATACATATTTATAAACCAAATGGCAACCAGCAACTAGCTCTGGGCCTGATGGCATCTGCTTCCCACCACCAAACCATAAAGCAGCGGGAACAGGATTGCTAAAAACAAGAACTGTTAAGGGAAGAGACCTAGACCACAGCCATGGTTCATCTTGTTTTAATATTGAGAAGGTTCTAGAATTAATTAAGGTTAGGGAAGTCCAATAGTATATCCTAAGTATCCTGTCTTTGGCACACTTTAAAAATGGAGGGAAAATTAGAATGGAGCCAAAGATACAGCAAGTTTTTAAAAAAGACAGATTCATGAGGTGTATGCTACTTTGTCTCAGCTTTGTTCTACTAACTCCAGCTTTGTGGAGCCTAAGTAAAAAATTCAGATATTTCAGCCTAAGTTCTCTCCCACAGACTTCAAAATACCTTTGAAAAATATTTAGTTACAGTGCTCAGAAAGGGGCAGTACTCAGTACAGCCCCCAAAATGGCTCACGAATTCTGTCTGAGGGCTCAGTGGCCCACTTTATGCCACAAGTGGTATAGCCCTCAAGTTGTCTGAGGTTGCTCCAGGACCCACAGCACCCCATCACCCAGAGGGGCAGAAGCCACAATCAAGAGATTGTTTCCAATTCTCTGGATCCAGCAGAGAGGGGAACAGCCTGCTCACTATTTGCAAATAATTTACTCATGCAGCAGAAGCATTTCTGGGGTTATGAAAAACAGGTCTAAAGACATGCAGTGCTCTCCTGAGTCATGACAGAAACAAGGTGTCCCATAGGAAGTCAGGCCTACACGGATGGAAGCTAAGGCATCTCCAGGACCACCCATAGTTCCCCATCACTACATCAGTAGCCTGCACGTGGCCAGCTGGGTACTGATTTAGCCCAGAGCATAAGGCCCTGCTGGCTTCATTTTCTGGCCCCTGAAGGAGAGATGAGACCCCCCATCACCTGTATCAGAGGAGTGATGCAGAAGCTCCCCTGCCAGCCTATTAACACAGAGAGGGACCCTGCCTTTCGTAATCTTTCCTTGTATCTGTCAGAGCTAACCATGCCATACAAAAAAAAAAAAAAAAGTAAAAGAGCTACAAGCAGCAGCAGACCACTAATACAAGCAAATTCCCCATCACATACCTGTTCCTGCTGTTGAACAAAAAAACAGGAAATCGAAGATGAAAATAAGAGAAAGGAAAGGACACAACAGTTAAGAAAAAAATTAAATTAACAGTCAAGCAGTTAACCAGGGGAAATACCCCTGCAATCACTGATCAGCCACCTTGTTCCCATTACTGAGGCATATGGGGCTCTAAAGCTACTGTGGCATTCCTCAAGGGACAGGCCCCACTGTCCAGCTTGTGTGTGCACTGTCCCTATGTCCCTGACACACCAAATCATGCTCCAAACACTGAGCAGCATGTCCCCGGAAAACACCGTTATGAAGAGGGCACTCCATTCTCAGAAGCCTAACCCCACCCACCATGCCTGTAAGCTCCGCCCCTCCGGTTAGTGAGGAGCCGCAAAATGTAACAAGACACAGGCTGCCCAAATTAGGAACTCTGTCCTTTGGTTCAGCAATTCCAGTTTTAAGTATCTACACTAAGTGAAAAAAGAGAGATGTGCATATACATCTACTTGGCTATAAGGAAGTTTGTCATGCTTTTCATCCCAAGGGCAAACCTGAAAACAACCTAAACATCCAGCCATTGAGGGCTGGTTACATAAATTATGTTTTAGCCGCACAGTGGAATATTATGCAGCCACTTAAAACTCACTTAGACAGAATATTTAATGACCAATATAATTTTAGAATAAAAATGTACTACAACGTTTGAAGTAGTATATAAAATGTGATCGCACTGATGTTTTTTAAAACTCCAAATGACTTTTGATTTGGGAAATACTATCCATATTTTCAAAGAATTTCTATGAAGTATAATTTTTACAGTGAGAAAATATTTTTTTAGTTAGCTATGGGGAAGCTTTAACTAGATCAAGTCACATTGAAGGCTTATTTTTTCCTACCCTAGCTGCCTATCTCTGTAAGATGCCTAAGAACAAGGGGGTGTGTGTGTGTGTGTGGTGTGTGTGTGTGTGTGTGTGAATAATAATCCCAAATAAACTCTACTGTGACTGGATGGAGTCCTTGAGTGATTAAGAGCAGGACCAGGGAGTAAATCTTTTAGGCTTTGTAGGCCATAATGTCTCACTACTCAAGTATACTGCTGTGGCACAAAATGGGCATTGCTATGTTCCAATAAAATTACAAAAACAGCCCCCTGGTTAGAAAATAAACTCAAGGACTATAGGCCAGTCTCAACATAGTCAGAAGTCAGCATGACAGAAAGAAAAAAGTACAACCACCCCTCAAACCCTAAAGATTAGGTCTCAGGAGGCCAGAGCATGTTCCCAATGGAATGATGCTTCAGACCACCCAGCTCTGTGCAAATTATCTGCATGGAGCTGGCCAGCTGGCTTCCCATGATCTATACTTTCTAATAATGAGGGGATGCCCCTACCACCTGGATACATCAGAAACAAGTCTGAGAGGTATGGGCTCAAGCAGCAGTGACAGTTAACACTGCTGCAGAGTGCACGACCAACTCTAAGAGGTGGGACTGACCCCTTCTCAGAACTCAGGTTGCAACACAGAAATTCTCAGGCCTGATCTAGCTACAGAGCAGACTATTCCCACGAGCCCAGGGTAATGCCAGGTGCCAGAAATCCGATGGCCAGTTCACATATGCAAGGCAAATGAACTGCCAGGAAGGCACCCAGGCAGTTTGGGGGTCACACTGGGGGAGGCAATGGAGAGGTACTGAGCTGTAAGTGGAGAGCCTATGGGTCAAAAAGGGCTCATTTGGGCCCAGTTTAGTACTCAAAGGTTAAAAAAAAAATAGGAAGGTAGGGTGGGGTGGAACTAAACAAAATATTTTTCAAAATTACTAGAAATCGCAAAATTTGAAATGAAGAAAAATGTTAACAAGGTGCTTTCCCAGCCACCTACCATATGCATCATCATTTGGATAGCAATTTGAGAATACTGGTTGACATAGTTCTTGCACTAGGGAGAGAGAAACAGGTTAGTGAAATTGCTAATACACACCAAAACTAAAAACAAAAAACAGCATTCCCAGCCCCAAGAGTATTCTTATAAATGTCTGCACTATTCAAGTTTTAATAAGATAAAAATGGCAATTTGGTTTTTTTATACCTTATGGGAAAAAACATGTGTGCAAAAGGTGTTTTGAAAATGTTTTCCAAAGGCCCTTAAAGTCCTCCAATCACCTTTTATGGCCCAAACTTGCCCCAAGGTCATCCAGCAAACTTATTCAGTGGCAATTTAGAGTGAATGTGGCTATAAGGAATGCTGCTAGAAACCAGAGATTACTTTTCAAATCCATTCACACACTCTTGGACAGAATTATTAAGTTTAAATCCAGTAGATAAACCTGCCTATTGTCATACACATCTAGGTATTTCCTGTAGACCAGCAGTTCCCAATCTTTTTGGCACCAGGGACCAGTGCTCCTATGAGAATCTAATGTTTGATAATCTGAGGTGGAGCTGAGGCAGTTATGCTACTGAGGAGCGGCTGCAAATACAGATGAAGCTTCACCAATTTGCAGCTCACCTCCTGCTGTGCAGCCTGGTTTCTAACAAGTCACGGACCAGTAGCTAGTGGTCCAAGGTCCAAGGTTGGGAACCCCGGCTGTAGACCCTCAGAAAATAGTTCTGGTAATTACTGGTCTGAGGTCCAGGGTTGGGAACCCCTGCTGTAGACCCTCAGAGGAAACAGTTCTGGTAATTACTGAAGTGCCTACACAATGAGAAAACAAAGGGTAACATGACAGCCCTCCAAGAGGGTTAAATTGGAGAAGCCAATTAACACAGCAATATGCAACAATACTTCAATGAGGCTAAGAGTCCCAGGCTTTCCAGAGAGTAAGTTGACAGAGAAGAACTCTTGACCTCCAGAGCCAGCCATTCCCACCTAGAAAGGCTGCTCTAAATCCCAGGCTCATGGAGTCATTACAACCAGCTTCTCTACATCTAGTCTAGCAGAGGCTTTTCGCTTGTCAGGCACTAAATTGGCATTTTGGTTTTACACACCAATCTCAAGAGTGTGGTTAGTGTGAATAGAGTCCAAAGAATGAAGCTCCCCCTAAAAGGCTAACAAAATAAGTTTCTGAGCCCCCACATTCACCAAGGTAAGGAAGGCATCCCAGGTGAACCTCCTGCAAGCCAGCCTGCATGGCTTCTCATGGATGACAACCCTGCTGGCTGTGGGGAGAGCACACTTAGAATTATGAATATACAACAGTGAGGCTTCTAAAAATGGAGTATAAGTGGTTCTAGTGGGTTTTTTTTATATACAAGGTTACTGGGAGAAAAAGCAATCTTCACAAAAGCAGTCTCCTTCCACTCTTTTATAGCAAGAGTTTTGTTACATACACAACTGCAGTTAACCAACAAAGTATTTAAATGCCTATCACCTACTCTGGCTGCTTTTTAGTTTAAAGGAAATGGGAGTTTGAATAATCTCTTCCTCAAAGCTCTTAGGTTACAACTTAAAACAGTACCCCAGAAGTGAAGTTGTCTTGGTTCCTGACTCCTGTCTCCAGAGTCCATGAAGAGTCAAGGCTTACCATGTCAGCCATGCCAGGCCCCAAGCGGTCACACTGCTCCCTGGCATGTTCCACCAAGGCCTCAACAAAGGTGGAGTTGGTCCTTACGGCATTCTGGATGTCAGTCACCATCTGAATGCAGTCCTGGCAAACGTCCCCACCAGCCTAACAGAGACAGGGACGTTAGCTGTAAACACTGCATACTCCTCTAATAACTAAGAGGATTCAAATTTTAGGAAAAGTTCTCACATGCTTACAACCACAGCACTAGGGGGTGACTCCCTGAACAGTTCCTAATGTGTTTTCACAAGCTCTAAAATCTCGACAGTTTTAAAATCAATTGGGCATTGATTTTAGTAAAAAGAGAAAAGGGGGAATATCTTTGTGTATTTTTAAAATCCTAGTCTTTTAATTTAATTTAAATATCTGGGTTCTTTAGAAGCTATCTGAAGGCTGGCTGGTATAAACGTACCCAGTTTAAGAACCGCAGACACATTGTTGTCTTCATGTCTCATATCGAATCCAACCAAAAATAGAGCCCAGTGGCCAAGCTTACGCACTGCCTTACCTTAGGCTGGGGCTCGCTACGGGGACCATCCTGAGGGTAGAGGAGAGGGGAATGTTGGCCATGAAGGGAGCCACAACCTCAGCCACATCCAGTTCTGGGATCTTATTTGACTCAAGCTGTTTCTGGTGATTCAGCTCTGCCAGGTGCTTCTGAAGAGACTCGCAGAGATTGAGAGCGGAGCAGACCTCCCCGGGATGGCTCTGGTGGGCAAAGAAGTCCAGCTGGAAATCCTCTCACCAGAGGAAATCAAAACAGGCTACCTAGTGCCTCTGAATCAGTCTCCTACCTTATCTTTTAGCCTGACTTGTGTGTGCATATCCAGCTCACAGCATCTCAAACTAAACCACCCACCCCTCTCCCTCTCCTCTCCATCTCCATTTCAGCAAATGGCTCCACCACCATTCTCCCTGGTCAAGCCAGAAACCTAGAACACATTACTAACTCCTCCCTCTCCTGCATATCCCCTCCCACCATCAGCAAGACCAGCCCACTTATCCTCTAAAATGGAATTGTATCTGTCCATCTCCCTGTCCCCAGCACATCTCACACCTATCCTGCCAGCTTTCCCTCCTGCAAATCCCAATAGCTACGACATAGACCAAACCCTTAGAAAGGTATGTATGATCATGGCATTCCTCTCCTTGAAGCTCTCCAAGAACTTCCCACTGCACTCGTAATACTTAAACATGGCCTAAAAGGCCTTGCAAGATGCGAGCTCCATCTTCCTCGCCGAAGCCTTGGTCCCATCTTGGAACAGTGACCCTCTGAGTTTTTTAAGTACCTATTCTTTCTCGAGTTTCCAAATTTCACAAAACCAGCTGTTGTTCATTGCTGAAAACACAACCTCTGGGACAGGGTTTATGCAGAACAGATACTTATTAACTGAAAGTTGAGCATCTTGTAGCTGAACCCACACGTACATTCCCTGACTTACTCCTCAGGATAAAATCACAGAAACAAAATGAACTGCTTGCTCAAAAGGACAGTTAAAGATCTAATGATCAAATCAGCACCTATAAGTGTTATGGCAGCTTACATTCCCTACAGTAATTCTACAAGTTCCCATTTCTTATACTCTCCCCAACCCTTGAAAGTTACAGCGGAGGGTCCTGCCATGCCAAAGCCATTTTGGATGTAAGAACTATAGTAAGAGCTGCTGAGAAAACCTAAATCTATGAATGGACTTTCCATTTTAATCACTCTAACTAGTCTGGTACCTCCCCTGAGTCCCATGAGTGCCCTGAAGGAAGATCTATTCTCCACCATGTACCATTTGTCCTTTAATTATGTCCAGGATGACTGGGAGGTAGGAATCCACGATCTCCTTGCACACGGCAGACATGTTCGGCTTTGGAAGCCAGTCACAGGTCTTCTCCAAGTACACGAGGATCTCTTGCTAGACAGAACACAGGCAAGGGTCAGATCAGCACTTCTCTACAAATGGGCTGAAAGCAAGAGGCCCTCAAGGCAAAAAAACTTGGAAGGGGGCAAGTAGGTGCCATGGCTCTGTTGGACCAGTGAGGCAAAGAGGAGACCCTCTCATTTGCAGTCTCACAGGCACAGGGAATCCTAAGCGGGAACAAACAGCCAAACGTACCTGAAGGTTAACATAATGTGATACAAAATAATCAACACTCAGCCAACCTTAGACATGTAACACCTGGGGGTGGGGGGAGCAAGCTAGGGCCCACAGCCTGGTTTTGTAGGCTTGTGGCTAAGAGTGGCTTTTACATTTTTAAAGGATGGGAAGAAAAACAATTATGTAACAGAAACAACATGAGACCTAAATTATTTCCTACCCGGGTTCCTCATTAGATCCCCAGGTCACAGCTCTGTTAAGAACCTGATGCACGTGGCCACCACTCATAGTCACTCATAACCGTGATGACTCACCTCAGTGGCATTGTCTTTCAACATGTTGCCGGCTGCAGTGATAACATCTTTACATACGTCGCAGGGAAGAGATTTCTAAAAGGAAAGAACATGAGGGAGAAAGATCTGTATTTGTAGGGCATAACTCACACCACGCACAGCTGAAAATTCCTATTTCACCTAACCAGGGATATGACTATGGCCATGTCTGACACACCAGCACATCCTGGTCCCCCAACCTAAATGAGGAGCACTGGGATGCCACAGGGGGAGGATTAGATGTGACTGACCAAAATATTCTGTGCTACTATGGACAGACACCCTTTTCTTGCATCCTCTACCCCTTAGCACCTTACTGCACTTAATACAGGCCAAATTTTATATTAATGCTGACAAAAGCTCTGTAAGGAAACAGGCTTAGAAAGGTGAAAATCAAAGCAGCAGGAATCAGAGAAAATCAGTAATGCAATGCAACATCACCTGGGACCAATGTCATTATTACAGAGCTAGAGGGGGTGCGGCAGGGAAACAAGCCCCAGCCAATATCATTATTACAGAGCTAGAGGGGGTGCGGCAGGGAAACAAGCCCCAGCCAGACATTGGCACTTCTGTGTACTCTGGCACTCCACCTACCTTGCACTGCCTGGGTAGTGCTATGTTCAAGTGGCGCCACATGTCACCATGCCAAAGCTTACAGATACGACACCAGTCTTCTAACAAGCTGGGCATCCAGGGCCCCACATGGGCCAGTGCCATGGAAAATCCAGTTGGTTCTCAAAGCCCTTGGGGAGCTCCCTTCTTGATGTCAACTGATTTTTGACCCATGAAGAAAAAACTAACATGTCTGGGTAAGATTAAAAAACACCTGTGAACTTAGCTGCCTTTAGAGAAACCAATGTGAAACTTTGGACCCAGTCAAGCTAATAATTTACATGGACATAACCAAGAGATTCAGACATTATTCACGAAACTGTCCTATCAAGAGACAAAGTTCTAAATGTTCAATTCAGAAAGAAGCAGCATTAAAAACAAGATCAGAAGTAAATTAGAAACCAAATCTGCAAGCAAGTGTGGCTCAGAGGGTGGTTTTCCCATAAATTCAGAAAATATTTCTAAAAGAGCAGTTTTATTTCATTCCTTACTAAAGGAATACTAGTAGCCACTGACAAGTTTTAGAACTTGAACTCCACTCAGTCAAACCTGGTCTGTACACAGGATGTAGCACATCCCAGAGCAAGCCAAGAGTATCTTCTGCAGCTGGCTGGTGCAGCCAGCAAAGCTTGGGCGTCTCCTGAGAGGGTTCAGGTCATGTGAAGAATGCACCTGAGGTTTGTCGTCTTAGAGTATTCCCCATGAGTGTTAAGAGCTCCACATTAATATGTTATATTTAACACTGTTTAGATGAAAAATCAGTGATATCTTTTCCACTTTGGTTATAACTGGAAATAAAATTTTAAATAGCTACTAAAGTTCTACGGTCTAAACCAATGATCCAAAACAGGCAGCTGAAAGAGGGAGAGAAAACATCAAAAAGGGGGAAAAGATTTGAAAAGCTTAGCATCAACTTTTTGAGTGAATGATATGCCCAGTCCTGGGAACGGAAGCTGCGAACCTGCTGGTCCCTGCTGGTCCCTGATCTGCAGTGGAGAGCTGGGATCTGCAGAGGCCTGGAGGGCAGCATGGAACACACAGCAGAGGGCATGGGAGGACCTCATCCTATCTCTGTCACCAAGAGACGGGGAGACCTTGGGTTCTCCAACCTCCATTTCCTTTGGTAAAATGGGTACAGCCACCAACAGGCCTGCCTCCCTCGAAGGGTGACCAGGAGGAGCAAACGAGATGAGGCAAGAGAAAGTGCTTTGTAAATGGCGGTAGTTACAGACACCATAAAGGGATCTCGAGTTCAGAACTAAGGGCACTCACCACTGTTGGCTGGTTCCAGACAGTCTGCAGGCAGTGCTTCACAGCCCCACAATCGGCCGCTGTCTTCACATTCTGGCACCACACTGCTGAGCCTCTGGTGCATTCTTCAAGGCCTAGGACAGGGCTGGCTAGAGCTAAAAGGCAAAGACAGTGTAAGGAGGTGGCTCATTTCCCACATGCCAAGTCCACCTCACTTGTTTGCCCAGAGTTAAGGGCTAGCCCTGGCATTTAGCTGGACACTCTGGCTTGGCCCCTCATCCAGTCTGCATGAAACACAAACCAAACAGAGGCAAGGCATCCAGACAAGGAGCTGTGTTGTCATATAAGACATGGGGCTGGAAGGGCTGATTTATCTGGTTTACTTTTTTCCTCTCAAACTATTGTTAAAACAGTATCAGGGAGTATCAAGCCTTTTAACCTTTAAATCTTTAAAAAATTCTTTATAACCTTTAAAAAATTCCATGATGTAATGAAAGAAATCACAGGAAAAGAGATTGACTTCTATAAAAATACAGATTTTAACTTCTACAGGTAAAAAGAAAATTAGCCAGTTTTTTTACATCTGTAGGGGAAAACACCAAGATTCATATCCTTATTACACAGAACAATGATTTTAACATTCTAATAGATGAGCTCTTGTATAAACCTAATTATGTGAGTTTCTGCACATCGAGTTTACCAGCGAAAAACCAAGAACACGTAATACACTTTGATATCATGAAATGAACATGTGTCCACTCCAAACCAGATTCAATGCATCTCATCTTCGGTGGTAATGACAAAAGAACTCAGGCAGAGGTCACGAGCGCAGACATAGGATTAGGAAAAGACAAGGTTCGACGTCACCTGGGACTAAAGAAATGCAGCTTAAAGAAGCTGCCATATGTTCTAAGTTAAATCAGCCACACAAAAGCCTTGTCACTGAATAGTGACAAGTTTGGAGTATAAGATGCATTCTTATAAGGCTGACAGCAGTGTGACTGATAAGTACTTAATATACTTGTGGATTTCAATAATTGAAAAAAAAATCCCTCTTCAAAAAGCAATCCACTTCAAGAAATACATTTTAAAGAAATACAGCAATTTAAAAGGTAAAATATGATATGTGTAAATATGTTAAATATACTTCACACTACTAAAAACCAGTAGATGCAACCTGAATAGCCAAAGAGGGGAAAACTAATGATATTCTTACTAAAATGTTATGTAGCTGTTAAATACACTTATAATGTATGACAAATAGAAAAAAATCAAGAATATGAAATTATAAAGGAGTTGTACAAAAATCAGAAAAGAACAAAGCAGGTGGTTAGCTGAATTATTTAACTCCCAGTGCTACGTTCTGTGCGTATAATTTTTTTTAAACATTTTATAAATTACCTTAAGAGTTCCTGTATTTCTTAAAAGAGGTCTATGGTGTCCCTGATTTGGGAACTGAAAAATCCTCAAGTGGAAACAACAGGTTTATTACATCGGGCTATACGAGATGGACAACTGCACGGGGGCACACTCCAGCAAATAGCACAGTGGCTAAACCAACTTCTACTGTAAACAGGCCAAAGTCTGAGGAGAAAACCCCACAGCCACTAAGAAATAGATTTAGAACCCCAGGAGTCATGCTGCATGTTGCTTCAACGTGTAAGCCAAAAGAGGGCACAGTAATCTATAGACATGTAACAAGCATGCACTCACACTCACACACACACACAGTATACACATGTAGGTGGTTAGGTGCTCGCCTTTCAGAACAGGGAAGAAAATGAAATGCAATTGTTACTAGCTGTTCAACCAAAGCTACCAGTCCACAAACTATCGATGAGAAGACTGAGTCACAGGTCCCCAAAAAGGCTCAGGACAGACTATCCACGCCCTTCAGACACCAGCAAATAAATTATTAATCTGCTGTCCATATAACAGCCTTCTCTGTCCCCCTGGAGCCAAAATCCCCACCACAACCAGTTCATAAACTCGACCAAACTAGCCACATTCCAAAAGCTGTTGGTTTAGACTCTAGTTTCCATGGGGAAACATGCACCAGCTTCAAAACAATACTAGCACCCCAACTGGCCCACAAAAGCTTAGTTAACCAGTAATGTAGCCAAGCTAGGCTAGGGTCAGCCCTCAGCTGTAGGGCTGGAGGGGTAGGAGAACAGAAGTCAAGTCACTAGAGTAAGTGCTCTGGGGAATATGGGGTCAGAGACAACACAAATGGGAGCCCCAGACCTGGCAGCTCCCACCAGTAGCTCCCATGCTCCTCCCAGGCACTGGTCCCCCAGGACTCCCGAAAAGCACCCACTAAGCTACACTGCCTGATTCTACAACCAAATTAGGAAAGAGCCCAAATAATGAACAGGAAGCTACAAAATAAGTCTTTAGACAAAGAAAACACACAGTGATACACAGGGAAGCCAGAAAGAGAATCGACATCAGCAGACAAAAGCAGCCAGTGAGCAGTCCTCTGCACATGGCCTGATGGCTATCCTCTATTCTTACAAATACTCAGTCAAGTAGAACTGTGATCTAGGGATTTTCTCCAATCTTCCCAGCCAGGAACTGGCTACAAATGACCAAACTTTAGGGAACACAACTACAACATCCTAGGCCCAAGCAGCAAGAATACTTCGTAGCTTATTTCCTCCACTTAGGAACTTGAAACAGTAATCACTTGCAATAATGACTTTGTTGTTTGTTCTGGCCAAGTTATTCTGGACTAAAAATCATCATAGGTAGCCCCTTTTTTCTGAGCTTGGCCCAGCTAACAAACCAAAGGTCATTTCCCAGTTAAGTAAGGCAAGCTCCCACCTCAGAACTAGAAGTAAAAGGCATGCATGGTAGCCATCTCGTAGACCTATGAGGTCATCCAAGTCAAGCCTGAAACAGATTTTATGGACACCGAGAAATAAAACTCAAGTCCCAGCTCCTAGAAATTCAGTTCTTAGCAATCCCCATTTACCTCTGACCTAAAGCCAAATTTATAAAGGTGCATGTTAAAGTAACAGTCTGTGGTATATAGATGTGATTTCCTAATATGACCAGATATGTACTAAAAAACAACTGCGTGTCCTCAAGATTGGTAATGTGAGGCTGAAACACAGGCCTGAGTGATACCTGGGTGATACCTGCTGAGAGGTTCAGGTGCTTATTTCAGAAGCTAATCTCCTGAGAGGGAATCAAACAATGGGTCAGAACAGGTGGAGACATGAATCCTTTCCCCAGAAAATGTATTTATACAGAAAATCCTCTGTTTAGGGGGCTCTCAGGAACCATGACACCTGTCCAGAGATCCCAACTATGGACTGAAAGCCCTAGCAGCAAACATGATTTTTCTCCACGGTAGTGGAAAAACAACTAAAATAAAGGCAGGATTACCAACCCCATTGACTGGGTCAAGTTCGGTGCCCTCCGATGGAAGATCAATGTGAACAGATGACATACAATAAAGTAAATGATGATATGTTAATAGAAATGCAGGGCCCCACATGCCCCGGGAGCAGCAAAGAAAACGACTGCTTAGGGAGAGCTAGAGGTGGCTTCTTCAAAATGAAGGTTAAACTGTCACCTGAAAGACGGAAATATCAAAGACTGGCTAAGTGGAGAAGGCACAGGGGAATGCCGAAACATTCTAAGACACAGCAGTTCTCTTTGTCAAAGGGGAAGAATTCCCCTTTGTCTTTTCAGGAGTGGGGCAAAGGAAGGTGGCAGGCGTCAAGTTGCAAAGACAGACCTCATGCACACTGGGCAAACTCATCCTCAGATGATGAGTCCATCCTGTGAGCAACAGCTCATGCAAGTATCTTCATAATCCAGGCATGATGTGACATTATGTGTCAGAAGGACTGAAAATTAGGTGGGAGAATCAGGTGATGGGGCACCAAAATGGCATGGAGAGCTCATTCAAAATGTCCAAGCAAGAAGCAGAGGCAGCAGGGCTGAAAGAGAGGCTAAGAGAAAGATTCTGAAAGAGCAAGATAGCTAAGAAAATAGAACTCACAGGGTTAAACTGAAATGCGAAGTCTCTTTCTTAGGCTAAAAGAAAATGAAATAGCAAGAGCCAACACACAAGAATGGGAAGTGGTGGTCAGAAGCTGCAGCTGCCCAAGCCAGCCTGAGTAGAGGGCAGAGCGCAGGCCACATGAAGGGCAGAACACATCTCGGTGCTCTGCTTTCTGTTAGCCAGTGACAAGCACAGCAGATAGGAAAGGTGAGGGTATTCCTGAATTCCCTAGAAGACTGGAGGCATTTATCTGAGAGAGAGAATGTTTACGGGATATGCAGTCAACTTCATAGGTGAAAGACACCTTCCATGTTATCTGTGGTCTTCAATCCCAGACCTCAGAGCAATGAGCATGGCTCAAGGTAAAGAAACACATTTAACATCCACAGGAATATAAAAAAGAAATGGCTTCCCTCATTAAGTGATGAGCACTCCAACAGATGAAGCAACCAAGCAAAACAAAATGCCCAACCTCTGAGGAATTCTATGTAAGAGAGATCCAGAGTGGTAAGCAGGGCCAAAAGACCTCTTAGGGGCTACAAGTCTTCATTCTTACAATGAGGCAAAGGACATTTTCAGTATTTATACATAATATATAAAAATCACCCTAAACCACTTTCTGATGAGTTACATGTTCCTAGCAAGGCTTTCATCTCTATTCTCATCCTCCCACAATCTGCCCCCAAATATCAACTTCCTTCTCTGAGGTAATATGCTGAACTCTAAGAAAGTTCTTAGAATGTCTGCCTGACCCCCTGGAGATTTCTGATTAAATATGTCATATTAAGAAATGAACACTACCAGGGTGAATCAAGCACTACACTTCTTAATTCAAGGGATGGCATTTGAGCCCTCAAAACTCTGATACGCTGAAATTAGAGAACTTAGCATTTCAGAGACTCTGAACCCTATGGGTAAGTTTCATTTTATGAAGATAATAGGCCTTTTTTTTTTTTTTTAAGACTTCAATGTTATTTCCTTTGAAAAAGGGTGGGTGCTCTGTTCCCTTTTTTACTCCTCAGCCCTAGAAGAAAACAGGCATACTCTAAACCATTCTACATGTAGGTCACTTATCAAAAATAGATCGTAATGGAGTGTTACTGTATTGAGAATGGCTGCCATGAGCTGGACCAGCCATGGGCTTTGTGGCAGCTCTAGATGCTACACAAAACCTCAGTGAGCTGGAGAGGCGGGGAGAGTTCATTAGAGCCAAGTGTGTTTCAGGTCCTCTAATGATGACTTCCTGTGAAAAGGAATAAAACCCTGAGTTTAAAGTGAGCCTTCTAAGGCAATTTACCCACCATCTGAATTAAATGTTTTTGAAACGTGATACACTAAAAATATGAACTGCCTCCAAGTCCCGTCCAAACGACCTTAAGCAATTGACTCTTTTCTGAGTCTGTTTTTCATCTGTAAAGTGAAAATGAAGCCATTAATGTCACTGGATGGTTGTGAGAATCAAGATGACAGAATTAGACATTTTCAAGTGCCAGAATACTAAATCTCTCAACCATTATGCCCTTACCATCATCTCTCTGGTATTTTAATTTATCCACATATCTCAACTGTCCCACTAGGCTGCTCTGAAATCACAGTCAAGGGTTCAGATCATTGCTCCACCACTTCTAGTCATGTGACCTTGACACTTCCGTCTTTGGTTCTGCAAAATAGCCTATTGCTTGTACTCACTCCTAAGAGTGTGTAGGAATTAACCAATATTTGTAAAATATGGTGCAACGCTGGCATTCTGTAGCAGTCCAATGAGTGCATTACCATCATCGCCATCATCTGCAGTAGCAACAGGGCCTTTCTCTGATCCACTATCTTGCCCAGAACATACGCTCCACGAACAGCTAAATCAAGGCTCTTCTATTTGTTTGCTTTACACTTAATCAAGTAGTCAACTGGCAGCTTAATGAACTGAAGGGCTGTATCCCAAAAACCTCAGAAGTCACTGGTTACTAAATTCAAGACCCAGGAGTCACAAGCCACACTGTCATGAGCCATGTGTCGACACTGTAACCTGGCTGCTAAACAAGAGCCCACGAGCGAACAAGGAGAGCCGCCCAGCAAGGCACCAAAAGTGAGACAGGAGAAAAGCCTGCAGTAATTCATGAAAGTGAAGCTAGGGGCTGCTTCTCCTCCTGTCCCAATAAAACTGTCATAGTTCAAATGATTTTTGGAGCCCACCTTTTAGAAGAGCCCCCTCGAAGCCTCTCCCTTACTGAAAGGGTGAGGGAACAATATGGCAGCAAAATCACTACCCTGAGTGCTGGGTGCAGACGGACCTGACAGAAACCCCTGTTCTGCTGCTTGCCAAAGCTGAGACCCACACCTCTCACTCACACCGCAGTTATCTGCAAAATGCAGAAAATAAGAGTGCCCCTTTTTCAGAAATGCTGTGAAGATGAATGAGAAAATAGAGAAAGCACTGAGAATGCCCACTACCTACAAAACGGAGTTATTTGTACACTTAATTGTTACTGGTGGACTTGACGAGGAGGTTGGCCAAGGAGAGGAGTTCTGATTCTAATTTTTACATTTTGGCATAATTTAGTTTTTCCCATGTTATCTTTACAATAAGAAAAAAAAAAGTGAAATCTTCCAACCTGTCTCAGGGAACAATTATTACCCAATATGGCAGAGACCGCAAGTTGTTCCCTATGTCCATTCTTCACTTCTTTCAGAGGAACAGAACTATAGGCTTTTAGCTGCACACATGGCTACCAAGATTAAAAACATTTCCCAGTCTCTTTTCTAGCAGGGTCTGGCCATGAAACCACATGCTGGCTGATGGGATGTTAGTAGAGGTTACCACCTTTAGAGAGAGGTGTGATGGCTGGACCTTTAGCACTCATGATGGACCATGAAAAAAAAGAGACTTGATATCAAGGATGCAGAATATCGAGCTAGAAGGGTGTGAGTTCTGGACACAGGACCACCATACTAGCCCTAGACTGCCTGACTCCTGAACTTTCTATGTTAGATAGGAACAGTTCCATCATATTTAATTCACTACTATTCCAGGTCTCTGTTGTCTACCGTCAAAATTAAGCCTAAGTAAATACTAGCTTCATCACCTACCTCATTCACCAGAACGGTCTCCAAATAACAAGCCTTTACTAAGGTTTACCCTCCATCTGAGAATATTTAAAAGCCTACGTACACAATGTAATTACCAAAGATTTTGAAAAGCAACCTCAGAATGAAAGGGACATTTCCTAGGTGTATCTTATTCTCTATTTCTTAAATCAATGTCTTATTATTTTAGCCATATAACATGTTTTCCTTTTAAGTATTTTAGGTAGCATATGCTAAATACTGTTCAAGTCTAGCTACCAATAAAAGGATAATAGAAACTGCAGGAAGCCTCCTACCACTTACAATCAGAGCAAACATTCCACAGGGCAGTGGATCTGCTGCCTGGAAATGTATCACCATGGCAACAGGCAGGTTGCTAAGAAACCATTAGAAGATAACCCCAGGAGGGGCAGCATCTACCTTAGATCTCCTGCATTCAGACATTTCTCAGAAGAATTCCAGCACTTAGATCCCCTAAGAGCAGGAGATAATGCAACACACTCAACACTACTTAATCATAGCTGGTATCACAAGTAGCTTCTATGGCAGGGAATATCTGTCTCTTCTTTATAGGACCCTGCTTCTGGAAAACATTGTGCAGAGCAGGAAAAAATTCTGCCCATTTAATCATTCAGAACTGCATACCCTGAGAGGCAGCCTGCCTTAATCTGGAGAAAGTAAGGTCCTAACATTCCTCTTATCACAAAAGAAATCCATGGTAATAAAGCTCTCAAGCCCATAAGGCTGATAGCCCATCACCTCTGGCCCAGATAAGCTATTATGTGTTATTTAAGACAAAGCTTCTTTCTTCCCTGCTTCCCCTCTCCTATTACTGCCTTGCTTTTTAATTTTCCTCACAAGCCAGATCATTCCAGAACAAGAAATCAATCTACATGGAGAAAGCTATAGAGTTCTCAAGCAAATTACCTTGTACAATAACTGAGACACTGAGGGACAAGAATGCAATCTTCTTAGATTGTACAAGAGCAATGCAAGATGGCATAATTAATTTTGGGAAGAGAAATTCCTATCTAGTTATTCGAGAGTACTCTAATCCGATATAAATTCCTCCTAGCAAATTTCTTCCAAAATGTCAACTTATCAGGTGATGATCAGAGATGAACTTAAATCACCTTAGGTAAGATTATGTCACAAGTGGGCCTTGAAAAAGTGAACCCAGGCCTGGCAAGACTGCTCAAGGCCCAGTCAGGTGAACAGATACAGGCAGCAGTGAAAGGTGCTTCTGCATGGTTCTAGACTCGGCCCAGAGTGCTGCTTAAGTCAATGCAGTGAGCCAGAAGCTGGCACGGGCCCTACCCCCATGCCCGCTAACTGGCTGGGGGGTCTCTGCACACCTGTGGAAGACAATAGTATGTTACAAAAATATTTCATGCAAACCCCACTAAGAAAATTCAGTGTTCTGGAATTGTCCCATGTGATTATTTATTAAAGTTTTAGGCATGTATCTGTCTACTGCTATAAAGTCAGTCACTTTTGAATTACTTTAGTTAATACTTAACAAGAACACTGCCTTCATTTGAAATGCCAAACTCTAAATTCTGCCGGTGGCATAAACTAGGGCAGGATATTAGAATGCCCCCAGCATTCTGATTTAGCTGCTCTCACCTCAGAAGGCTGTTGTGAAGATTAAATCAATGCTAAGCAAAAAGCACTTAGAACAGTGCTGGGTGCACAATAAACTCTGTGTTAGCTATGATGGCTGTGATCAAGGAGGGAACTGCAGGCCTGGTGGGCCTGTGTTTTAGGAAAAGTTATTTTTCATTAATATTATATATTAAATGTAATGGGTTTATCACCATTTCTAAAATTTTTGTCAGCTTAATTTATAAGATGGTAAGTATTGCAAGATACAACCCACACACAAAAAAAGCTCTGAGGTCCCTCAATACACGGATCCTGAGATCCCCATTTCTCAAAACATTTAAGAACCATGAGGTAAACATTTATGAACAACCAACTTCTGGAAGCAAAAGGAGGAAAAACAACTTCCTCAATTTACAGCTGGTTCTCTTTTCAGATTTACCTCAAAGCAGAGCCACCAGGGGTATCTAAGTCATGTTAGATTCCTGTGTCCCTACCACCCACATAAAACCCTCTCCCATAATTTTGGGTAAGGGTCCTTCTACTCTGAACACAAACTATTATAAATATCAACACATGAGCCCAAAGTCACCTTTGATTTGTCAACTCCTAAACACAATTTCTTTAAATTTCAGTAAATAAAAGGAAATGCTTTGTGATCAAGATTCACACTACTAACATTTAAGTGTCACCAGCACTTCCTGAGTTGAAGTCTATTTGGCTACACCTTACACCGCCACCCAGCAATGCTGAGCTTCTACTAAGTGCCAAGCACTGCTGTACATGCTGCAGATACAGCAAGGGATCAAGACAGCAAATAAATATACCATATAATATCAAGTAGTGGTGAGTGCTGTGAAGAAAAATGAAACAAAGTAAAAGAAGAGCTAGACCAGGGCAGGATGACCATGGCCATTGCAGAAAGAGCCATGGAGAATTCTGATAAAGCAACAGCTGAGCAAACTTGAATGGAGGGAGTAACCTCATGGGTTATCTCAGGAGGAAGATGTCCCAGCAGGTGGAACACAAATTGCAAAGGTTCTGAGCAACAAAAGGTACCAGGGGTCAGCCCTGACCTGACGGAAGGAAAGGGAGAAGAGCTCTGAGAGGCAGCCAAGGGCCAGATGACATGTGACCTTGCAGGACAAACTTTAGGTTCTAATCTACTGAAACAGTAAGCCACGTGACCCTCTGGTATCAATGCCTCCCTACACATGTGGGACAGAATCCCATCACAACTGCTAAAGAATTTTTTTTTATTGTAATAACTAACATCACTAAGACTGACAAAAAGAACGTTCTATAGTATCTCCTTCAATCTTATTTATGAAGTGTCCACTAAATTATTTCTTTATAAAAGTAGGATCTACCCAAATATGGCCAGAATTCAATTTTAAATTTTAAAAGTATCATTAGAATTTACCTCACTTTTTCTGATAACACAGATAGATGTCCATCAATAGGGCTAACTAAATCGACACATCCACAGCTATGTTTTAAACAGCTGAAAGGTAGGCAGAGATTAAGAAGATATGACAATAAGTGCAATGTGGTAATCTGGACTGGATCCTGGAACAGAAACATGAAATTAGTGAGAAAATTGGTAAAATCCAAATAAAGCCTGCAATCTAATTAACAGTATCGTCCTGACGTTAATTTCTTTCTTCTGACAAATGTACAGTGGTTACAGAAGGTGTGAACAGAAGGCAAAGCTGGATTAAAGGTATACAGGAACTCAATGTATTTTATAACTTTTCTGTAAATCTAAAATTATTCCAAAATTTAAAAAGGTTTTTTAAAAAGTGGTAGCACAGATCTACTTGGATTAGCATGAAATGACCTCCAAGTATAAATAAAAGGAGAAATAAAATGCAAATGAAAACTTTACCCTTTTATCAAACTGGCAAAATTTAAAGTTAATGGTGCAATGATGCAAATAAAAATACATATATGGTGGAAAAATGAATTGCCAAAATCATTTTAGAAAATAATTCAGCAATTTCCAGTCAAGGAGAAAATATGCAACTCAACAATTCTGTTCCTACGTATACCCTCTAAAGCAGGGGTCCTCAAGCCCCAGCCGCACCAGTACCAGTCTGTGGTCTGTTAGGAACTGGGTCGTACAGCAGGAAGTGAAGTGAGCAGCAGGCAAGTGAGTGAATCTTCATCTGTGTTTGCATGCACTCCCCCGTGCTAGCATCACCACCTCAGCTCCACCTCAGCTCATCAGGCATTATATTCTCAAAGGAGCACCAGTCCATGGTGCCAAAAAGATTGGGAACCTCCACTGAAGACATGTATGGTCATGTGCACAATATTTACAGAAGCAGTTTGTAACAGAAAAACAAGTGGTAATAATCCAAATGCCTACCAATAGAAAGGAGAATAAGTATGATATAAATGGAATACTATACTGTAGTGAAAATGAACAGTTACATATTATCAACATGAACCTCACTAGTGAAAAAAACTAAACCAAGAATAAATATAATATTCATAAAATGTTTAAAATATCCAAAATACTGCACATACTATTGACGGTTACACATATATGCATGAGGATGATAAATACTAACTTGAGGAACATGGTTATCTATGGAGAAAGGTGGGGGGGGGAGGCACAGAGGTGGAGGGTGGCAAAACAGACTTACCTCAGATACCAGTTAGTTACAACAGGCCTAGATCTGAGAATTCAGGTTACCAGGAACCAGCGCTCATCTGCTGGGCTGCTCTAATAAAAACTGAGTTTGGCAGCCTAGAAATGAACTCCCACCTCCCTCCTAACTGCTAACTGCTAACTACCTACACTGGTTTATTTTCCTGACCCAGTAATCCTGTCCAGTACACATATTTATAAGTCAATTTAATTTTATAAACTTACGACATCCTTTGACATGTAAGACACAAAGACACAAGGGGATATCATAAAATCAAGAGCAGAGAAGGGTTACTGTGCTGGTGGGACAAGAACACTGACAAACAATACTGTTTTTATTCATGGTATAGCAGCTAAACTTACAGTACTATCTAAGCCCTGTCATACAGTAATTTATTAAAGCTTCACTACAACTCAATTATATAGGAACAATTATTGATCCCATTTTACAGATGGAGAAGCAGTTTAAGTAACTTGCCCAAGGTCATACATCTACTGTCAGCAATATGATAAAGTTAAACTTCTATTTCACAGTACCATCTCAGTCCTATTTATCATAAAGAATTACAAATTCCACAGGAAAACATGGATTTTATAAATTATTTTTAGTACACAGGCTATTACCCAAGGCCATAATTCAGGTTATTTTCTAGAACTTCATGGAACAAAATATAAGGCAGTTAGTTCTTCTGCAGCAGCCTAATTCTTCACCCTAATTACTATATTTTCTATTATATATTATTACTATTGCCTACAGCACCTCGTCTTCCCAGGTGGTCTCCCATCCAAGTGCTAACCAGGCCCGACCCTGCTTAGCTTCCAAGATCAGACATCGGGGTTGTTCAGGGTGTCATGGCCATAGACCACGGGCTGCGGCTCCACTGCAGCGTGAACCCAGGACCTTCTGCATGTAAAGCAGACATGCTAACCGCTACATTATGGAAACATGTCCTATCGTTGTTATAAATGGTCTAAAAAAAAAAAAAGGGCAATGTAATTACCATTCTCTCTCTTCTGTTGATTTAAAGAAAATCCAGACCTTCCTTCATGGTGGCAGAACCAGAAAGTAAAGCTTAGAGCTTGACATCCAGCAATCTAGAATGCTAGAAATTTGCATCCGAAAGCCCTGGCATGCAAGTGGCCTGGTGTTGGCCTTGAGAGTTTCCCATGCTTTATTAGGTGATTTCCCCAGCCAAAACACCCTGTCTGCCCTTCCTTTTCCTCATTGTCAAGTCCCAGCCTGGTGATTCCTCAGCTTCACATACCAAGAAAATGGAGAAGCAAATTCTCCTTCCCCACTAATCTAGAAAACTCCAGACCACTCAGTCCAATACCTTTCAACTCTCATAGGAGGTACTAGATACAACTTGTCAAATGCAATTAAAGCACTAACCAAATCCCTAATTGGTTAATACAAATAACTCCATCATGAATTACATTAGTTTCAGAATAAAACTAACCACTGATTGAAAATTGATAAATGGGGGATTTATCCAAAATTCCTAGCAGGTGAGAACTGGAATTCTGTTGATATTCAGCAGACTATGACATAAATTTATGTCTTGCATCACAAGCAGCAGTAGCTATCAAATAAATAGTATGTGTACATAATACTTTCTAAGGTCTCTAGAGAGCCTAGCTGCCTCAATACCTGGCAAATGCCATTCACTCGTTAGCCATTACACGTGACAGTAATAGAGGCAGCTTAGCTTCAAAGAGCACATACCACATCCCCAGCACCAAGCCATATGCTTTACACATATCTACCTCATTAACACTGGATAGCCTTTTACCACTAGAGGAATCACCCAATATGTCTTTACTGTATGATTCCTTTATAAAAAGTTTTAAACTGCAGTTTTTACATCTATGGTGCTAAAAGCTAACAAAGCGGTTCCTCTGGGACAAGTGAGACAGGGTACTGCATGCAGAAGCATAGGGGATTCTGGATGCTAATGCTCTAATCCTTGGCCTTGGGGGCTGCTAATGGTGAGTGTATATTCACTCTGTGGTAATTCATCAAGTTGGACCTTAAAATGTGTGTTTCCTATATGTAAATTACAACCCAGTAAGTTTGTAAAAGAGGTACATATTGATGGAAGGGTATGGAAAGAGCAAGCACTCCCAGGAGTCCTGGGTTCTGATACTAACTTCCCCAGTAAATGGCCTATGATTTGGGAGAGTCATTTCCAGAGGCCTCTGTGTCTTGATTCTTTACAGAGGTGAGATTAGATGCTCTTCAATTCACTCAGTATACCATCATTTCCCTTTTTCAGGTGCATAAGAGGGAGGGATGACCATACGGTAGAAAAACGACTCAAAAGCAAGTGTCTCTACCATGAGGACATCATTAAAACACAAACCATAAAGCTTTTCCAGATTCAGGATGACACTCTGTTGCAACATGCTGGAACAGCCAGTTCTAAGGATCTTTCGGGGAGCAGATGATAGCTTGCAGTCGCTATGCACCTTCATTAACGAACTCAATATTATTAGAAATTTTAGGAATAACATTTCCAAAAAGTTACGACGACGGGCCAGAGCTGTCAAGGCAAGCAGGCATTCATATACTATGTTATCAGCATGACCCTGGTATAATCCAAAAGGACTGGCAGCAAGGTTAAAGGAAGGCCATTATAATACACCCCATTTACCCAAGTGTCCAGGGAAGAGAGTCTCTTGGCTAAGTTAATATTTTGGTTAGCCACCTACCCGCATATTCCAGAAGACTTTGCATTTCCAAAGAAACAATTAAGCCCCTTTTGGGTGACTGAGTGATTCAGAACTCTTAAATGTCTTATGAGGAGTGACTCACTGCCTAAGAACAATTGTTTGATGGGGGGGGGGGGACCTGTTCTCAATCAGTATAGAAAATTTAGAGGCTAGTATTAATTTATTACACACCATGGACTAACAAGTATCATCTCAGTAAGAAATAAATTTTCTTCAGTGACTATAAAACAAAAAATATAAGCAGATCACCTTTCACAGTATACAAGTAAAACGAATTAAAGAGCTTGGTTTAAGGCTCAGAAACATTTCTTGAGAGTTACTAAAAACTAATATGAGGAAAAACATCTTAAATTTATTTCATCTATAAATATTTTCTTTGATTTTCCACCAACTTCTATCATCCATTTTGTTACTACTTATTAAAATTTGGATGGATGCATGATAGTAAGAATGCAAAGCTAGCCCTAAATTATAGTTAGTTAATAAACAGAAATCAAAGTTGGTCCTAAAGATCAGGTTTATTTCCCTCATTGGGCTATTATTTGAAAACAGCCAAACCTGGGATCCTCTCTACATATAAATTAAAATCTAGCTCCACAGCTATCAAACTACAGAATTTTGTAAGTACTCAACTTCACACCTTTCCCTGTACCACATGATTTAAATTAGGTTAGCATGAGGAAGCAAGAATTAGAGGGGGGAAAGGTCACGGTGGCATGGGGAGGGCACAAGGGCCCCTTCTAATTCCAGGAAGGCAGTGTGGCTTGTTCCCATGAGCCGCCTTCATAATCTGCAGTGGTTTTTAACAACCAGTATTATTCCAAGGCAATAAACTGGTCTAAGAATACTCCTATGCACAACTTCTCCCGTACTTATGTTTTCCCCAAATATAGGCCACTGCTAAAGCCGGCCAATGACTGTGCAAGACATTTTAAAGCAAGTGAAATGGGGGCTCCACTGCAAAATCATCGGGACCACAAAAACCGCACACCTTCAAAACCTAAGATCAAAAGTAACGAAATATGCAAAGATAAACATCGACACAGATAGTATAGTGTAGTTATGAGCTTCCTGCAACTTCGATACTCTTAAAAATTGTGGGGCAACTGAGGCCAAGGGCCAAAGTGTGTCCAGGTGGATGGGGCTCCGGTCCATCTCAATCATGTGCGCCCAGCAACAGCACAACGCAGCTACTGGAAGGCTCACCCTACAGGCCCACTGCCAAAGCCAGAAGGGCAGCCGGAGGGGAAGGCCCCGGGCGGCCCCAGCCGCGCCCGCCCAGCCGCGCCGGCCGCCCGACTCGAGCCCTGAGGGAGATGCCGCCCGCCTCGCCCACTCGCCGGGACCCCAGACCCTAAGCGCCGGCTGGGCGTCTTCTCCTCGGGTCTCCCAGCCAACTCCCGCAGGCGCCTGCGCAGTGCGCTCCCCTTGCCAGCCCCAAAGGGGCGCAGAAGGACGAGGCTCGGTACAGCCTGCTCCGGGACCGGTGGGCCGCGTTCTGCTGGGGACCCCTTCTCAGGTTGGGGTCCCAGGGCTTACCCGCGCCCAGGAGGCTGGCCAGGAGGATGACAGAATACATGCGCCGCCCGACTCCACTGTCTGCAATGCAGAGCGTCAGCTGACCCTCCGTAAATATAAGCCTGCCCTGCCCCGAAGCCTCCCACCGCGCAGGCGCAAGCTCCGCCCCGGCCGGGCCCGTCGGAGCTCCCAGCGGCCTGACTCAGCGCCGCACAGGGCGCCTGCGCGAAGGTCAGGCGGGGCTGCAGGAAGAGGACAGGCGGGGACAAAAGGGGCACCATAGTAGGAGGAATGTGTGGTGGAGGGAGAGGAGAGGCAGCCCAAATGAAAACTAATAATTCAACAAGTCATCATTAGGGATTATCTGTATAAAATATCTTTTAAGCCTCACATTTTATCTATGAGTTAACATTTTTTTTATTAGTACCATTTTTCAAATGAGACTCCATACTAAAAATGGTTAACAACTTTGAGTTCTCACAGTCAGAATTCAAACTCACCATCTATCCCACACTGTCTTCTGAATGTTTATAGTATTTACCTTGCTGGGGGCCAACAGTGTAGCTTCATTCTGCGCCCTGATTTTCCCTCTTGATGTTTACAGTCACTTCATAATAACCTACAGGCAAGCTTTTCAGTCAATACAGTCCTTCCCAAATTTCCACCTTGGTTTGTCCATGGACTTGGAGTGGAGGAAAGGGATTAAGGAGTAAACGGGAGAATGGGAAGTGCCTCAGCCACTGGAGAGGGGAACAAGAAGTGAAGCCTGAATTTGAAAACCCTGCTAAAAATCAGCCCATGGGCGTCTACGGCCATGCCACCCTGAACGTTTGGATCTCCGCTAATCTCCGTGCAGATCAATTCTGATCTCAGAAGTTAAGCAGTGTCGGACCTGATTAGGACTTGGATGAGAGACCACCTAGGAAGGCCAGGTACTATAGGCAAGGGGGAAAAAACTCAGCCAGGGGCCTTGCTGGGGAAGGAAGAGGCCCCACCCTGTCCAGGCCGCAATCCTAATCCTATTCCAGAGTAAGAAGGACCTGGGCGGCCTACACAAAACCACTTGCCTTGTACCTGTGGCTGACCCTGTCTGGTTCAGCAGTGGGATGATGTGCCCCTGCTCCCTCTCGCTTCCCCCAATACCTACCAGCTGGATGGAAGGAAAGGAGGGAAATCTCACCTTTCAGAGCAAGCTCTTAAAGGTCATTTAGTCACAGTCCATCCTTGTACCAAAGGGGAAACAGGCCTACAGGGGGGAAAACATTTATCTAAGGTCACAACTGACCTGGGTAGAACAAACCCTAGATTCTACCCACCTTACGCAATCTGTCACTTCTCAGGAACAGCTCATAGAGAGAAGTCGCAGAGCCTTTGGCCCTCCTCCTCCACCACCCCACACTGCAGCTCTTACTTCCCAGTGGGGAGCTGCATGGGGAAGTGTGCACCACCATGGACATTATGAAAGAAATGAGTAAAGTTGGGACAAGATTTAGTCTAGAATGGATGCCTCCCCAGTCTCAATGGCCAGAGGTAGACTGCATGGTTGTCTCATTTGTAGGCTTTTTAAATCCATGCACGAGCAAGGGGCAGACCATCCCAACAGCCAGATAAACAAAAGGGAGGTGGGGCTGGAAAACACAACCCTGTCCCTCAGTTCCTTGCTGACGCAACAGGCAAAGCATCCCTGTTTTCTGTGCAGAGGTTACAAGACTCCAAGCCACTTTGGTGGAGTTACTGAGCAATCAGTGACAGAACCTGAACCAACCAGGACTCTTTTAATACCCCCACCCTATAACTAGAGGGTTATGTCAGTGTTTTTGAGGTGAATTTTTGCTGCCTTTTCATTTGCACAACTGGAACACAACAGTAATATGTTCCTTCTGCCACTTCCTTACCTTTAAAGATGGAATTTTAATAAAGAAGATTAAAACAGTAAGTCGCTTATTATAACTTTTCACTAAACCAATAGATGCTTAAATCCTTTTAAAATACCTTCCTAATCATCCATACATAGGGAACAAGAGCTGTGAAGCTATTTGGACCTTTTGATCCAATCATACCATTTCTAGTAAATACCTCCTAGGGAAATAATCCAGAGCTAAGAAGTATTTTATCCAAAGTATTCACAGAAGGGCCCTTTATAAGAGCAGAAACAGAAAAGATCCCAAAGGCTGACTAATGATTGGCTAACTGAGGAAACCAGCCTGGACAAAACAATGGTACTCGAAGCAGCTGTGGAGCATGAGGCGGAAGCAACAGTCCTGCAAGGGAAGTGGGTTTCAAAAAAATATGGGCAGAACAAAGCCCTATCTTCTAATTCAAGCCCTGCCACTGACTTCCCAGAGGGAACCACAGAGCTGGGAAGAGAGATTCAGGATCCTCCAGTCCAGGCAGGCACTGTGGATCCATGCCCCCTGCCCCGTCTCTCACAGGAGGCTGTATTTTCAGTGAGGAAAGAGAACTGGAGATGGGAAGAGAGTCTGCTGACTTTGAGTCAACTGTCTTTGCATTATTTCACTCATCAAAATGTTCACATGTTCCTTTGCACTTTTTAAAGCAAAAATTATAGGAAAATTTACAAAAGAAAAGAAAATGCCCTTGATTTCCTCCCTACTGCAAGTTCAATTTTTCAGGGAATCAAAAAGCTCATTTTTTTTCTCAGAAATGTGAGCCATACTGGAGATCCTGGCAAAGCTTCGGATGGCTTCCCAGTTCTGGGTCCCAGTTCCTCGTGATGCCCCACTTCTACTGCTGACATCTCTTGAAACACCCACCTGCCAGCTCCTTTTATCAATTCCCATGCTGGCCCCAGAGGGCTTCCATCTGTCACCATTTCTACAACTCCAGAGTCCTTAGCCAACACAGCTGATATGACAACAGCATCAGCTGTGAAGATTCGGCCCACCAGCTTGGCCCCACAGCTCTACTCTGGCTCTGCAACGGCCACACTGATACCTCATCCAGCCCTGGAAACCCCCCTACCCATCTCTGCTATGTCTCAAACAATGAAGTTCAGGTTCCTCTCCCTGCGGCATCTCCCTCATCAAGACCTCCAGCCTCCAGTCTCTCCGACTGGCCTTTGCTTTTCTGCCTAGTCTGGACTCCTCAAGCAACCATTCAAGTCAACCTCAGCCCCTCCCAGGGACTCCTTTCCCCATCAAACTTCAGTGACCCCACCCACCAATTCTCTGCTTCTGATTTCTTCCCTTTAAGCTCCACCTGCCATGGGCTGCTAGAGAAATCAGCCATCTCAGCCAGGCTCACCAAGTCTTCTGTGGTACTCAGCACCTATTTAGCCCTCCCATGTAGCAGCATCTACTATTGTCTCCTAATAGCCTTCACCTCTTTTTCTTTGATTTTGATGGTAATCAAATACCCTATTTCTGACTGGGTACATGGCCACCCAGAATAAAGACGACATTTCTCAACCTCCCTTGTGGCCACAGGACTTCATTCTGGCCAATGAGATAAAAGAACAAGTGCCTATTTTGTGATTTAGGTACTGTTTTTAAAAGGAAGAAACTATTTTGCAACTATTTTGCAACTGGCCATAGGGCTGGAGGAATGTCCTGGAAGGTCCCAACTGACTGGGGTTGTTACTGGAGGGGCAGGTGGTCCCAGGAAATGAGCAAGCATGGCAGGCATCGGAGAGCAGCAGCTATTTACCAGCTGGAATAGAAGTAGTTTAATTATTTTACTACTAATACAACTCTATTGACCTGTGCCAGCTAAATGTCAGCCCTGACTACAAATTCCTTTCTTCTTTATGCTGCTTGGATTGCAGATACAATGGCAGGAGCTGGAGCATCCATCCTGGACCATGAGGTAGAAGCCTTGTTGAGGATGACAGCATAACAAGATAAGAGTCTGGATCCCTGATAATTATATCTGCCCTAGACTATCCAACTACACACTTTATGTGAACACACCCAAATCTTATTCAAGCCTTCATTATCTTGAGTTTTTGTTACATTCAAGATCTTCTCAAGGATGCTCAAGTCCCTAGTCATCTTTATCTAAATCACGCTCATTTCTTATTTTACCTCTTCCCTTCTGTCTCTGAAGAGGGAATGAATGCCTTTTCTTCTCTTTGTGAGGCTAAACTTTAGCTGCTAAACCCTTCTCTGCTTTTGCTAATTAGCACCTGTGACCTCTCGGACAGAACTGATGTTCTGTACATTCTTTTTGTTCATTGTCTATCCTTACTAATTGTTAAAGATTTTTAATATTATTGCTTTAGCATTTTGCACCATCGCTTGTCCTTTCCATTTTTTATCTTCAATCTCCCACCCTTGCCAGTGACTCTTCCCCCTCAGACTAGAAATATATGTGAAGCTCTCCCACCCTAAAATAAATCTTTTCTCACCCTTGGCTTTTGCTTAAACAACTGAGCTTTCTCCCCTTCACTCTTCCCTGTCACACTCCTTGAAGCAGGCACCTATACTCACAATATCTACTACTCTCCCCCAGACTAATTCTAACCCAGCCATCACTCCAATGAAAGGCTTTTTGCAAGTAGATCGTAAATTCCTACATGGAAAGCCTACCAACACCTTTCCTACAATGCCGCCCCCACCCACATCAACTTGACATCAGTGACACAGCACCACTCTGCACGATGTCAGATATGCAGCTCATAAGCCCTTATGCCCACTTCCTAACCCATGGCAGACATGACTACTAGAACTTGACCTTGAAACCTTTTCAACTCAGTACAGGCTGACCTCTGCAATATTGAAGGTTCTGTTCCAGGCCACCATAATAAAGCGAGTATCACAACAAAGAAATCAAAATCTTTTTCCTAGTGGAGGGTCTTGCCTTCAGTTTGTTAAAAACAAGCAAGCAAGCAAACAAAAAATGCAACGCCTATGAACACAATAAAGAGACTCACAATAGAACAAGCACACCAGCTGCTTTTACCAACAAATCAAAGTTAGCTCTTGACCAGCTCTTTTGCCACCCTTCTTAGCTGGGGCTCCCTGGGGGAAAACTCTGAATCTGGGGTCTGTGGACCCCTGGCAGACCCAGTTGGCTGCATAAAGAGTGTGTTTCCTGTAACTCACTGAGTTCGGCGGTCCATGTGTCTTTCGGGGGCTGGCAGCTACAACACTACCATCCCTGTTCTCAATTGTTCCCCTCCTCTGTCACTTCAGAATACGAGGCCTGGGCCCTAACCCAACTCTGCAATTGCTGTTCCCTCAAACTCCCAGCTTCACCCTCCACCCCATGATTCCAGCCACTCTCTTCACGTCTTCTGTGGTTGCCTAAATAATACAAGCAGTTTCACATCTATGTATCCTATAAATACCCCCCGCCACTTCCCTGTCTCAAATTACCTTTTCTACCCCTTTCCCTGATGAGCTCTTATTCAACCTTCAAAACCCAGTTAAAAGGATATTCCTAGAGCGAAGACTTTTCTCTGCTTTAGGAGATGGCAGAGGCTCCCTCCTCCCTGTTCCCGCTGTTATCTGTTTGCTTCTTTATTTTAGTAAACCCAAAGAGGAAAAGTAATTTAACCAGTCACACAGCCAGTAAATAACAGAACTGGGACCAGAACTGGCTCTCCAGAATTCTAGTCCTCTCAATTTATCAGCTTAACATCTCTGTCCCAAGCACCTTCTTCTCAGGTCGCTCTTGTTAATGTTTTAGCAGTGCATTTATTGAGCACATAATAGTATATTAAGCTCTGTACTAAGGGCTGATGACACCCAGTTGAAATACCCTGGCTAAGTGGGAAGGCCACACAAGGGGCCTGATATTACCTTGTCCCCTCTGGGGAAGTCAGAGTACCCACCAGGCCAGTAGCTCCCTCCTTGACCACAGGCCCTGCCTTCCTCTGGGCTGGGCATGAGCGCAGTGCCAGGCAACTAGTCTATTCTAGAGGGTGGCTGGCCCCCAGGATGTGGCAAGGACCCAGAGCTTTGCCCATAGAGACATAATTTTTATTATGAACACTCATAGTGGACTGTGCCCAGCTGAGCCAATCAGATGCTCTGTGGGTAGCTCCAATAGAAGCCTCTCAGAGTATGCATGCTGCTGAGTCAGCAGAGCTTGAGGGGGAAGGGCAATGCTGAGTCACTGGGAGAAAGTTTGCAAGACCATGAGGTCAGAGCCCTTTTGAGAATCTGCTGAAAGCTGTGAACACTCTGCCAAAAACTGTTTAGACAAATCATTTTGTATTGGTTTTTAGGAGGCTCTAAGTCCTCTACCATCCATCTCTGAATGTCAGAATGAGAACTTTAATAAACCCAAAGAGGGGAAGTGACTTGACCAGTCATGTGGTCAGCAAATAACAAAACTAGGGAAAAAAACCAGCCCTTCAGGATTCCAATCCTCTCAATTTATCAGCTTAATCTCCCTATCCCAAGCACCTAGCATAAATGAACTCATTAGGCTTCAGCTAGAAAAAAAGGTACTTATTCCAGGGTCCTAGGGTTTGCAAACCATAAATACAACTAAGCAATATCAGAGTATTTCAAACAAGAAAGAAAAGCTGAGCATACATAATAAAAATTATGTCTTTGAGAAGAATCAGTCCTGAAATCTTAGCTTCTAGATTAGTCTGAAGTAGTAATCCTCTAGATAACCAATGGTCTGGATGATGGGTATCAGGCTGTGTGGATACATCAACATTCTTTCTCTAGTCCTTAAGGGCATAATAAGAGGGCTATCTGGAGGTTTGATGTATATTTAGGCATTGACACAGGCCTGGAAATTCCAGTATTTTAAGTTCCCAGGCTAGTTACAAAAATAGAATTGTTTCCTCATACCTCAACTTGCTTGATTTCAGTACTTTAGCAGCTTAGCTATAATGACTCCATTTTATTTCTTCAGTCTATTCCTCACAAGTATCAAAGCCTCCCCACCCCCCCACACCCTACTTCAAGGTTTGGCTCCACCTCCTGGGAAGACTCCCTGCTCCCTCTAGCTTCAAGCATCTTTTCCTTTCTCCAACTTCTAGAGCACTCTCAAGCCCTTGGCCAAGCCTGGAGGGTAAACAATAAGGAAGATGAGATTGGACCAAATAGTTCCTGAACCTGAAAGGAAAACAAAAACCGGGTTATAAGCAAGTTAATCAGGTTAGCAAGCTTCCTTAGGGGCTTGGAATTTAGGGGAGGGACAGATAGAAGAATCAAAAAGGCAAACTGGCATTGTATAGTAATAACAACAACAATAACAATGACAATTGGCATTAATGGACTGCCTGTTGTATGCCAGGCTCTCTGCTGTTTAATCTACAAACATGATCTGAAATTTTTAAATCAAAGATTGATTACGCCCATTTTACAGATAACAAAACTGAGTCTCAGGGAGGTTGGCTTGCCTTGGATAGTCCTGATCCTGGCAGAACCAGGATTCAAGCCCAAGACAGCTTGGGGCCAATGTCTACCCCAACCTGCCTCCATTTAGGATGGCCAGAATTGCTCATGGGTGCCCTGGCTGGGACACTCACCCTGATGCCCAAAGCAGGCAATGTTAACTATGAAGATGCACCAGCGCCATCAGGGCCTGATGCCATCAAACGATCATGGTCTGTGTTCAAGTTCTGCTTGCCCTGATTGCAGGGGGAAATGCACTTTTGATTAGGCTTATTATTCTGTCCATGGGACAGGGCTTTTCCACAAGGTAAAGACTGCTGCTGTGGTTCATGTATTGGACTGTTAAGTGTGGTGGTGAAAAATGACTGCTAGAAAATTTATTGCTTGCAGGAAATTATTGCTTGGCTATAGCCCATGGGAACAAAGCTATCACCATGGGAACATAGGCTGTCACCCATAGGAACATAACATTCTAACAATAAGCTTTCTGCTTCTGTACCCTTGCTTACACACCCAACCTGTGTGTCGACAGGTAGTGAATAGAAGAAAAATAGACCATTGTGTTCAGATAGAATAAAGAATGGGATTTGGGGCTTAAAAACCCTGTACCTCTACATTTCAGGAATGCTTAATTTGGGGTCTGTGTACCCCTGGCAGACCCAGCTGGCTGAATAAAGAGTGTTTCCTATAACTCACTGAGTTCTGGTGGCCGTGTGTCTTTTGGGGGCTGGCGGCTACGACGAAGTTGTTCGTGAGCTCATCTACTCTGGGCCTGAAAATTTTAAACTTCTCACTCAGCCAGGTGGACTAAGACCCTTGGACCACCATAACATCATCAATTTTTTGACACCCTATGAAGCCAACTGAAAGAGCTGTGTCTATGGAAGAAATCATGTGACCTTGAAGACATAAGCTTATTTCAAGGTCAAATTTGCCCATTCAATCACAAATTCAACTAAACCATATTTATGGCCAGCCCTGGGCTAGGCACTGGGTATATTATGGCACAATGTCTTTCTGTCCCCAGGAGGTCACAGTCTGGGTGAGGATTCAGATAAGTGAACACTTGCCTTTTCTGCAAGGAGACAATGGCTGAAGATTTCTGAGCAATCTGTTTTCCCTTCTTCTCCATGGAGAATTATAAAGGTATGATCCTCAAGACACTTTTAAATTTGAGATTCAAATCCTTCACCCAGGGGACCCATGCAATGCATGACTCCTTCAGGGGCTCTCCAAGGGCACAACAAGGTCTGTTCTGATAATGTTTATTTGTATATATCAGGCAGGATCCACAAAACAGAGGCCAGCCCAGAGGACCAACCTCTGTCACAAACCTAAATCTAGGCCTACCTGCACTTATGGAAAACACCTTTTAAGGAAACCTAAGATATACCATCACAATCCTCTAACTCAGCTTAGCTTAGAAATAGGACTTCCTAGCCTCATGAGGCAATCCCCAACCTCCTAGGCAATCATGTCCTGTTTTTGTGTTGCTTCTTCTAACATTCTATAAAAGTCAGCCTTATACTACCCAAAGTAATCTATAGATTCAATCTCTATCAAAATACCAATGGCATTTTTCAGAGATCTAGAACAAATAATCCTAAAATTTATATGGAACCATAAAAGACCCTGGATAGCCACAGCAATCCTGAGAGAGAAGAACAAAGTTGGAGGTATCACAGAATCTGATATCAAACTATACTACGAGGTTACAGTGATCAAAACAGCATGGTACTGGCATAAAAACAGATACATTGGTCAATGGAACAGAAATAAAGCCACGTATATATGCTCACTTAATACATGACAAAGGAGGGAAGAATATACAATGGGGTAAAGACAGTTTCTTCAATAAAAGGTGCTGGGAAATTGGACAGATACATATGTAAAAAAAGAAACCAGACCACTTTCTTACACTGTATACAAGAATAGACTTGAAATGGATTAAAGAGTCAAATGTAAAGCCCTGAAACCATAAAACTTCTAGAAGAAAACAGGCAGTAATCTCTCTGATATTGTTATTTTCAGACATATCTCCTTGGGCAAGGGAAACAAAAGCAAAAATAAATGGGACTACATCAAACAAAAAATTTTTGCACAGCAAAGGAAACCATCAACAAAATGAAAAGACAGCCTATGGAATGGGAGAAAATATTTGCTTATGATACATCTGATAAAAGGTCAATATCCAAAATATATAAGGAACTCATACAACTCAACAACAAAAAAACAATCCAATTAAAAAGTGGACAGAATACCTAAACAGATATTTCTCCAAAGAGGAAATAGAGATGGCCAACAGACATATGAAAAATGCTCAAGGTCACTAATTATCCGAGAAATGCAAATTAAAACCACTATGAGATATCACCTCACACCTGTCAGAATGGCTATCATCAATAAATCAAAGAAAAAGTGTTGTCGAGGATGTGAAGAAAAGGGAACCCTCATACACTGTTGGTGGGATTGCAAATTGGTACAGCCACTATGGAAAACAGTATGGAGGGTTCTCAAAAAGTTAAAAATAGATATATCTTTTGACTCAGCAATTGCACTTCTGAATATTCATGCAAAGAAAACCAAAACAATAATTCATAAACATCTGTGCATTCCTACGTTAATGGCAGTACAATTTACAATAGCCAAGATATGAAAGCAACCTAAATGCCCATCAACAGATGATCAGATAAAGAAGTTATGGTTCATATATGCAATGAAATATTACTCAGTCATTTAAAAAATGAAATCCTGCTATTTGCAATGACATGGATGGACCTAGAGGTTATTATGCTGAGTGAAATAAGTCAGACAGAGAAGAATAAATGCCATATGATTTCACTTATATGTAGAATCTAAGGAACAAAAAGAACAAACTAATCAAAAACAGACTCACAAATATAGAGGACAATCTGGTGATGGCCAGAGGGAAGAGGGACTGAGGGGCTGGGAGAATGGGGTGAAGGCTTTAAGAAGTACAAATTAGTAGTTGATAGATGGTCACAGGGATGGGGAGCGTGGCAGAGGGAATGCAGTCAGCATTAATATGTTGGCTAGGTGGAGGGCCAGGGGAGGGAGGGAGCAATTGGGGGGGATCATTTTATAAACTATATAATTGTCTAACCAATGTACTGTATACTTGAAACTAAAAACAAAAACAAAAACAAAACAAAAACAAAAACCTCAATCTTGCCCAAAATCTCTCAGAAAGAGTGCACTGCTGCATCTAAGGCCCTGTACTTCCCCGGTCCATAGATGGTTTCCTTTAAATAAAGGGCATCGAACTCATTACTAAATTGTATTCATTTTTTCATTTGACAATTCTCAATGGACCCCTGCCCCACAGCCTTTGAGTGTGCGCCAGCCCTTCCCTAGAGCTAGGAACATTGGGTGAATGGGACCATCTGCCCCCTTAAAACCCAGTCACACAAAACTAGAGGAACAGTCAAAAGATCAGCGTGGCCACGGGGTGGAACTGGGATAGAGAGATGCATAACACAGAGGATTTTCAGGGCAGTGAAACTATTCTGTATGATACTGTAATGGTGAATACAAGACCTTAAGGGAGTTTGGAACTGGCCTCCCCGAGACTTGCTACTTTGACATGTGGAGTATTTTGAGCCAAAGGCAACAGAGACCCGTGGGCTTAAGATAAATTTTTATCACTCCCTTAAAGAATTTAAATTAGGGCCCTTGCCCATAATCAGAGTTATAACAGAAATAACTTTTTAAGACCCATCTAGAGGGCAGGGTAAACATCTAATTACTGAAAGTCTGTTTTCATCATTCTGAGAGTGGCCTTCCTCCCTTCTGAAGCCTCAGGTGCCTCACCTCTCATCCTCAGCTCAGAATGCCATATACAGCTCATTTTAACTTTCCTGTCTCTGAACCTCTCATGTCCGTGGGGTCTCAGACTCATGTCTGTGGGGTTCCCATACATACATATGTTATTAAACTTGGTTATTTTCTCTCATTAATCTGTCTCATGTGATTTTATTATTATACCCGTTGCGAGAAACTCGAGGGTAAAGGGAAGTTTTTTCCTCCTCCACAACATTTGCATTTGTCCAAACTACAACACAAAGAATGAACCCTAATGTAAACTATGGACTTCAGTTAATAATAGTATATCAAAACAGGTGCATTACATGTAACAAATATACTACCGTAAAGCAAGATGATAACAATAGGGAAAGTGGGGAGGGGGGGAAGGGGCGCATGGGAACGCTATCGCCTAGTCAATTTTCTGTAAAAATTCAACTGCTCTAAAAAATAAATGATGTTAATTAAAACAAAACACCCAGCCCCAGAAACCAGACCTTAAAACCAGGATTTGGGTGCCAGGGATGCCCGATTTGCCCCGGAAGTAAATAAAAACATTGTGACTCTGCAGACACCCTGAGGCCTCCAGTGGTGCTTACAACACTAAAGCAATGTTAAAATATGTGACAATATAAAGTGGGAAATCAAAGTAAAGATATATTTATTATGCTCCCTTTGTGTTAAAAGAAAAAACATGTGTCCATATTTTACTGTAATTGCATAGAATATCTCTGGAATGATTTAGGGCAGGTAGAAGGAAATTTTTTTTTACTAAACTTCCTTTAGAATTTACTTAGAAACCACGTAAAGGCATTTCCCATTTTTAAAAAAATAAAGAAGGTTAAAACTATTATAAAGTGGCCAATATCACTAATTATCAGATGAGAGGATCAAAATCATTGGTTACGAGGGAAATGCAAATAAAAATCACAATGAGAGACCCTTTACACCCACTAGAATGGCTATTACCAAAAAGACAGATAATAACATTTGGCGAGGACGTGGATAAACTGGACCCCTTTTACACTGTTGGTGGAATGTAAAATGGTGTAGCCATTGTGGAAAACAGGCCGGCAGTTCCTCAAAGGTTAAACATAGAGTTACCATAAGATCCTAGGTATATACTCATTGGAATTGGAATTGTAAACATACGTCCACGTGAAAACGTGTACATGAATGTTTATAGCAGCATTATTCATAGTAGCCCCAAAGTAGAAACGACCCAGATGTCCACTACCTGAAAACGGATGAACAAATGTGGTATATCCATACAATATTGTTTAGCAATACAAAGGACTGAAATACAGACACATGTTACAACATGGGTGAACTTTGAGAACATTTTGTTAAATGAAAGAAGCAAGCTAAAAAATGCCATATATCGTATGGTTCCATTTATATGAAACATCCAGAATAGGAAAACCCTAGAAAATAATGATTGCCAGAGGCTGAAGGGGATGGAAGATTTAGGGGTGACAGCCAAGGAGTGCAGGGTCTCTTTGTGGGGAAGGGTAATGATGTTCTAAAGCTGTTCTCAAGTTGGTTGTGGTGATAGTTGTATAATTCTGTGAATGTACTAAAAGCCAGTGAATTATACACTATAAATATGTAAGGTGTATGGTATGTGAAAGAATGCTATTCTATCTTTTAAAAAATTTTTTAAAATAGTTTTCTCTAAAAAGATTTTTTAAAAAAGAAAAAAGGAATGCCTAAACAATCTAGGCCCTAAAATGTCTAGAGGAAGAGCTACCAGGGTCCAAATCCCAGGTCTATTGCTTGCTGTATAAACTGTGAGCTCCTGAGCATCTTACCAAGCCTCAGCATTCTCCTCCAGAAAATGAGGAGAATAAATGGACCTTCGTGGTCCAGCATTGTGAGATTTAGACGGGATCAGACATGTGAGGTGCCCAGCACAGGCCCCGTGCCTGTTAGTCAGCGCTGTGTAGACAGGAACCAGATCACGAGACATCATCAGTGAAGGATAGTGTGAGTTTTTTATTAAAGGTAGAAAGAAGTTTCCCCAAGTGGTCAAAGAAAGTGGGGAAATTGCCCTTGAGGCTGCGTGTTTCAGGGGACAGTTGTTCTTCTACCTCTTCTTCCCTCCTCGGGCCTGTATCTGTTCCACAATTTTGGATTCTCCCTGCAGCTAGAGCCACAATCCCCCCAAAATGTAACCATCCTTCAGTCCCATCACCACAGTCACCTCATCCCCTTGGTGGTGGCAGGGTGAGGGGCCCTGCAGTGGCTGGAGTGGCAGTAATGTCAATGCTGGGGAAGGAGAGAGATCCCAGCCCAATGCCACTAACCCTCCCACACCAGCTGCTGGAGGGCTTGCTCTGCCGCTGTGGTCTGGGGCTCTTGCTTCCTCTGGTCTCCCACAACTGCCAGGTGCTCCCGCAGCCCCCCAACCAAGCCAGCAATTGCTAAGAGAGTGTGACAATATCCGGAGTCAAGATCGTGGGAGCCCGCCCTGTTTCCCCAAAGGGTTTCACCTGGCCTAGGAGGTTGTGCTCACAGAAATGGCCTTGATAGGAGTCAGGAGGTCTGGTTCCTGCTTCCTTTTCCTCACAACTGAACAATGGGACTTTGGGGAAGGTACTGCGCCTCTCCAGCTGTGCTGGCCCCACCACTGATGGGATGAGGAGAGGCGGGGTGCAGGCTGTCCAGGCCCTATCCGGCTCTCAACACCCATGGTGACATAGTGGTTCAGAGGCCCTGGGCACCCTGGATAGTTGTGTTTCCGGTGTCACTGGGCCACCGGAGCTACCTCTACCCTGGAAGGAGTAAAGGGAAGGACTGTGACGCTACTGTGTGTTGGGCTTTGAAGCCTCTGCACACTCCATCTCACTGAAACTTCTCTGGCCTGGGAGCCAACTGTAACTAGGAAGGCACACTCATCCAGGCCCTGAGGGGGGACAGCCTGGGCTCACCTCTCAGCTCCACTATGGACTAGCTGAGTGACCTGGGAGTGGCATTTAAGCTGTCTGTGCCTTGTTTCTTCATTGGTAAAATGGGACTAATGATAGTACCTTCTTTGTAGAGTTGTTGTGAGGGTTAAATAATACACGTAGTACAATTAAAACAGTGACTGGCACATGTTAAATGCACAACATGATTGACTTATTTCCATTTCGTAAGGAGCCTGGGGCTCAGAGAAGCTAGGTAACATGACCAAGGGCATACAGCTAGGGAAATGGTGGGGCCAGGTTTTAGCACAGGTCTGTCTGACTCCGAGCCTATGTTCTTTCCACCACCCAGCACTTGGCTCCTTATAAAAATCCTGAGATGAGCAGAGTGTGGATGCTGCTGGCTTCAGGAATGGTGTTAAAAATAATAATAATAACAGGCTTCCCCCTGCCCCATTACCAAGGCAGTATATATGTTCACTGTCAACAAATGAGAGTAGAATGTGGAAAAGCAAAAAAAGAGGGAGGTAAAAATCCTTTTTCCTCTAGGGCTTTAGAAAAATCTTATCTCCTGAGAACTGTGAAAAAGAACCTTCACTCACCTTAAGCAAGACCTCACTTACAGGGGCTCAGAGGAGATATTGCCAGTGCCTACACTTCTTGGGGCAAATACAGGCCCTCCTGGGCCCTCTTCCACTCACACCCAGGGCCTCTGAGTCCTCACCTGGGATCACAGCCATGAGGAAGTATACTGCAAGTCACAGCCTGCAGCTGCCTGGGTCACATACTCCTTTCCTAGAAGTCAGATGGCTGAGAAGGCCTGGAGTCATATGCTGAGCCACAAATACAAACCCAAAATGTCTCCACGCCAAAAATCACTTTCAAAATATGAGTAATAATTATAATGAGTAATAATAATAATTAAAACTACCCTCATCCTTGGTTTCTGGTCTCAGGCCATCAGCTTCTCACTGGAGCCCTGGCTGGGGCCCTCATGTAGCAAGCACAGTACAGGGCTAAGGAGACCCTGAGACACCAACACCAGTTAAAATAGAATTTACAGTCCCTTTGAGAGCCCCCTAGGCCTTCTGGTACGGAAAGGGAAACTGATGCTCAAAGCAGCGAGGGATTCCTCCAAGGTCACCCAGCAAGGCACTAGAACTGGGGCAGAACCCAAGTTTCCTGACTCCCTAGACAACACTTTTTCCACTGCTTTGGCCTTTTGTCCTAGAGATAATCTGCTACAAAGATTGATTTGGGGTTTTGTTTAATCTCTAAGGCCTAAGGAAGCTTGCCCAAGGAAAGAGGAGGAATGATTATGAAGTTTGGTTCTGGAAGTTACAGGGACAAGGCCTCAGAGCAGGGCAAGAAAATGATGTGTGGCAGTAGCAGCTGGTATTTCTGGGAAGGCTTAATTTGCACAGGCAAGTCGGGGCCTACAGGCTTGTTGGGGGTGGGTGCCCCCATGAGTCAGCTGATTTGGCATTACGCTCTCAATTTCCCTTCCCCATTCAGGATGATGCTGGATTCTGGCCTTCTGTGGGCCTTCAAAGGTAAGGTGTGGGTGGGTCCTACAACCTACAGTAGAAACACCATCTAATTTGTCATTCTGACTAGGACACTCTTGGTCAGAGATTTCTGTTCACCCCACCCATCTAGATTGCAGAGCTTCACGTTGGGTTAGAGGATCAGTCCACATGGGGGTTAAGGACTCACTGGGCATGGGGTCCACACCTGATGGGATATAGAAGCTGCTGTGAAATCTCAGGCCCAGTGCAGAGTACCGCACAGCCATGCAACCTAGAAAAGTGGAACTGAAACAATCAAAGCTGGACGGGCCTTTCAGGATTGCGCTCTAGACCAATCCGGATTGTTGCCCTTATCATGCAAATGGGAACCAGTGGCTCAAAGAGGCCAAGGGCCTTGCCCAAGGTCACTTCCCAGAAGATCAGGGATTCAGACCCAGATTCCCAACTCAACCCATTGTGCACTAGGCTATCCAGATCCCCTGCACCTGAAACCCTCTTTTGTCCCCATCCCCGCAATGCATGCCTGTCCAGAAGCTGTTGCACAGCAGGTATAGGCACTGGCAATGGTGTGGCATGGGGAGCCCCAACGAGGTTGTTCCGTGCATCATGGGGATGTGCTCACCTGTGGGTTGAGGAAGATTTTTAGAGGGGGGTGATGTTGGAGCTGTGTGGCAAGGGATGGGTAAGGAATTTGTCAGGCTGGGGAAAGAGTACAGCCATTGCAAGCATTCATATCCGTATTTCTTTGCTCCTTCATTTATTCACTCAGCCATTCCTCAGATAATGCTCATCTGTGGCCCAAACCAGATCCAAACTGTCCCCACTTCTCCTGTGTTTCTGGAGGATGTTTCCAGAGCACCTGTTATGTGCCAGGCCCTGTTCTAGACAACTGGAGATACAGCAAGATGAGCCCTGCCTTTCTCACACTGACATTCAATGTACTAGACAGGAAGTACACATATGTTAGAAGGTCAGGGATAATGCCAAGGGCAAAACGGCAACAGGGTGACAGGGTGATAGTGGAGGCCATTCTGGTTGCTGTGGTTGGGGAGGAGACACCAGAAGGAATATCTAGGGGAGGAACAAAGGGCAACAGGAATGAGCTGGGTGCGTTTGAGGAGGAGTGGGAAAACAAATGCCCCTGGAAATTTTTGAGCAGGCAAACAGTGTAATATGATCAACATTTCAAAAGCGAGCTTCAATAAGAAAATGATCTTCACATTTTTTCCCACAGGCAACCTTTAAAACATATTTTTTAAATTTTGATCATAAATTTAAACTTGCAAATAATGCATTCTGTGTTTTGCTGTATGTAGTAGATGTTTTTAAAATATTTTGTCTCCTAAACTTGGGCCTGCAGAGTTAGTTCTTTTGATTTAAAAACAATGTCTGCCACATCATGCTCAGTCACTGCAGTCAGCCAAGACAGACTTGTTTTATTGTCAGAAAGCATCTGACTTCACTTTTCAAATTCAAATAAGCATGTGTCACCATGACAACTTTTTTGCGTCTGAGCTCTAAACGCTGTGAGACTGTAGGAAAATGAACCTTGTCAAGGCTCAGTGAGCACTGCCCTCATTCTTGCCCTCACTGATGTTCCCTCTCAAACTGCCCCTTCATTGGGTACAGAGAAGTTTCATGGGGCGATGCCCACAGAGGACTTGGGAGCGTGAGAGGTGTGCCTTTCCTCTGGCGTGGGAGAAAACATCCAGGAACAGGACGGAAGGACTTCGGCTGCTTAAACGTTTCTATGTATCCTAGGCGTGTGGGTGTGGATGACTTTAAGGGAGAGTTTTGTGAAGTCTGCACTGATGCGCCCACATTCCTGACATGAAGGATGGAGAGTGGGGGTGGGGGGGACAAGTGAGTGGACTGAGACCATCCCGTAGGATGGGAGGTGGCCTGGGCGAGGTGGTAGCAGTGGGGGTGATGTGAGGTGGTTTTGTTGAGGAAATATTTGGCTGCCCCTGTGTTCTGGAGTCTGGCACACTTCTTTGGAAAGGTGACTGCATCCAGGCCTGGTGCAAGGAGCAAAGATCTAGGAACTTAAGGCCCAATCCCACTACTAAGTGGCTAAGTGACCTTGACAAGTCACTGAACCTCTTTGGGGCTTATTTGTCAAGTTATCCTGGCCTTGCCTGTCAAGGAGCTGTAAAGGTGAGCTGGTGAGGGGACAGCTTTGGAGGGGCCAGCATACTGGACTCCTGGGAGACCGCCATCCAGCCGCAGAGTGTAGGGTCCCATAGGCTCACATGTGGAGGATCAGGGACTCAGGAGCTCAGCTTGGCTGCCTGTCACTCTTGGCACTGTCTGAGCTTCTCACAGGCCAAGCTTCCCACTCAAGGGCATTTCCTAACCAGTAATATTGCTTGATTATGATCAAATGACCCAATTTATAGGTTCAGAGGAGAGGCAGAAAGCAAAAGCTGCCAACAGGCACCACAAGCCATGGCACAGCCCTAGTCAACCTGTTTCTCCCTCACAGTAACACCTCTGGCCTCAGTTTCCCATCTTGAAGCCCTGCTGTGTGCCAGGCTGACCTCTGAAAGCATGGTGTTGAGGTTCTAATGAGGAGAATTTTGACCTACTAGATACCTAAGGCCCTACTGTGTGCAGAGCCTACCTGCCCACAGGGGCTACAGGTCTGGGAAGTCAAACACACACACACACACACACACACACACACACACACACACACACACACGAGGCACATAGCAGCCAGGGTAAGAAAAAAATTTAAAACCCAATGCCCTATAATTCCGTGTCCCATAGTCAGCTCTGGGCAACTTAACACCTCACCTTTACTCAGTCCCCAGACACCCACCTTCACCTCTGGATTCATAACAGGATGGAACAGGGAGCTTTGGAGACAGGGCTCTAGAAAGACAGAGTAGAGTAGAAACAGTTCTATCTAGTTTTGGCCACAGATAAGCGTTATCAGTCCTTGAAAGGCCCTGGGGTAGCTGACTCCCTAAGAAGTCAGGCAGGCCTCACCCAGTGAACTTCCGGAAGGAAACTCCAGGATGGGAACTAAGGCCAGAAGGAGGCCAATCTTTGCCAATCTTTGCTGTGCTTCTATCTGCAACAATCCTCTCACTATCTGGAAGCCACTGGGTTTAGGGACACAGAACTCACTGGAGAGCAAGGCCTTGTGCCCCGGGATCCATGCGGGCTGTCACTGACAACACAGACAGATTTCCTCACCTGCTTTGGCTGAGGGCACATACTGCGGGCCGTGCCGCCTATTAAGAGGAGGGTATAGTAGACCCCTCCTGGCCCTCAAGAGATTCTCAAAGGGTCATTGAGATCCCGCGTGGCCCAAGAGATGCCCTTCCTATACATTCTCTCTGCCCTGTCCACCTCTCACGCCATCTCCAGGGACTTCCTAAATCTCAGGTATTACTGTTTTTATGGCCACCTCTGTAGCTACTATAGGTAGCTTCATATAGGTCATCCCCTCTGAAACTCACAAAGACCATACACCCTAAATTGTCATTTAAAAAAAAAACAAAACAGACATCAAGTAACAGAATTTTTTTTGTTAATCCATGTTCATGGCATAGTTTTCATTGCGGGTTTTATGGTTGTGAAAATTGCAAGGATCCGTGAGAACAGAGCCTGGGTCCACTATGATTGTCACCAAATTCCCAGGGCCCACAACAGAGTAGCTAGCATGAAGGAGCTCAACATGTTTTGGTTCAATGATGAGACTTAGCAAAGTTAGAAAGATTTGCCTGAACAGAAAGTGGTAGAGACAGGATTTGAACCCAGGTCTCCAGGCTGATTGTACGGAGCTGGGCCCACCATACTTCATACCACCACCCTCAGCTGCCTTATTGTAGCTCAGTAATTTTCTCTGTCCCCAGGACCAACAGTCAACGCTTGATTTTCCTCCCTTCATCTCTCATTGTTCTCCACTTTTTGCCCCTGTGCCCACAACCTGCAATACCTGTCTTTCTCTCCAACCTCCCTGTTCAACTGCTCCATCCAGCCAAGCACAGACATTCACACATGAATCATGCCATGCCGCCATCTCGTCTCTGCTCACGCCGTCTCTCACCGGGGTGCCTTTCCTCCCTCTGCTCATCTGAGTCTTGCTCAGTCTGCAAAGCCCATTCTTACCCCCACCTCTTCCAGGAAATCTCTTCTCATCATTGCAGCCCCACCAGGCTCCTACAGCATGCTCGAGGTCTACTCTTTCAGAGGCTTTCACTTCAAAACACCTGCTGCTCTTATGCCCTCTACCTGGTCCCCCAGTATTTATCGAGCACCTTTATATGCTGAGAATTGTTTTGGATAAAATGCATACAAGCTCAGTAAGACAACACCATCTCTACCCTCGAGAGGCTGCAGTTTGTTAAGACAACTTATAAGAGAAGGGGCAAAGCCCGTGTCGAGCATGTGGTCAGATTTAAAGAGAAGGGCTGCCTCAGAAACATGTAGGACCACCCAGTCCAGAAATGGACAGTCCTGAAAGGCTTCTGGGAGAAGGTGGATCTAAGCCGGGAACCAAGGATAAGTAAAAGTTAGCCTGGCGAAGGGTCTACTAAGCAAAGGTTCCAAGAACACCAGGTGGACGGAGGCGGAGGGCTCGAGGCAGAGTGGCAGATCACAGAGCTCTACAGGCTGAGGTCATCGGGACTTGAATGAAAGGAACCCAGGAGGCTAGGATAGTCCTATGCCTCCCTCAACGTGGGACTCTACAAGGCAGAAACCAGGGCCTGGACTTCTCCATTCCTTGTCATTTCTCAGCGAGCACCAGGCCAGGCACACTGTTAACCTCAGATGAAAATGTAACTAAATGTAGTTACACATGCATGAGAGGATGAATTCTTGAATTCTAGTCCTGTTTCCTTGAGCCTTCAGTAAGGATCTTTTTGGTTGCTGGGCAGGCCAAGGAAGAGGAAGGTCATTTGCACCTTCTCTACACTGATTTGCAAGAAAGGGAGAAACAGAACTGTCTCTAAGCCATCAAGCCCCTGCTCTTTCCAGGATGGCCTGGAGAGAAGCACCAAGGAATGGAAGATAGGGCACCTTCCTCTCAGTGTAAGGCCATTGCCAACAGAGCTAGGGAAGACACCAGGACACTTCTCTTACAGAGCAAGAGAGCGTTTCCCACCAGATCCAGGAGGAAACGTGGAAGAAAAGGTTTGGTGCTATCCTAGAGAAGAAAGACAATAATAATATCAAACTCTGCCTGACCTCTGGAAGGCATGGTCAGGGACATCATCTTTTGAGCAACATGACAAGGAAGGCAGGAACTAGAGAAGGAAAATGGAGGCCCAGGGAAGTGAGAGATTCTCCCCAAGGCACACAGCCAGTCACGGGGCCAGCCATGATTTGAGCCCACAGTATCCTGCTCTGTCCACTAAAGCATGGGAGGGAGGACAGAAGAAAGGAAAACGGAGTCTATTTGCAAGGAAAAGATTCAGAAAAGGGACAGGCCTTATTAGAAAAGTGAAATGGGAAGTTACCTCTCAAGGACAAGTCCTGCACAGCCGGTTTTAGTGGGGACAGGCTCTATTCCTTCAGAGAGCAATTTGCAAGAAGTGCCAGGGACTTCAAAGTGTTCCTACTCTTTAACCCAGTAATTTGCCTACTACTGGGACTGCATCCTAAGACCTCAGGTCAAGAAGCATTAAGTGTAAAGATGCTTATCACAGCGTCAGTCGCAATACGAGCAGGTCAGAGATGTTCCAAATATCTGACGACAAGAAAAGTATTTTAAAAATTGAAGCAATACTTACATTAAATGTAAGGTGGAGAAAAAAGGATGTGAAATTATTTATACTGAGTGACAACAGCTTTCTAAACAAGGCAAAGGAGAAAAACTGGAAGCAAATGAGCCAAAATGGCACTGCAGCGGCCTTTGTGGGCTAGAAGCAAAGGGGATGTGGGTTCTTTATTCTGCTTTGCTGTATTTCCCCTAATAAACATGTATTACTTATCATTTTTTTTTTAAAAAATGGAAAATACCTTAAATTTTTTATTATAAAATTAATACGTTCTGATAGTAAAAAGATTTTTTTTAACCACATGTGTATGAAAGTAAAAAGTGATCATAGATACAGAGAATGAATTCCCAGATGGGAAGGGGGTTGAGGGAATGGGTGAAAAAGGCAAAAAGGATTACAAATTACCAGTTATAAAAATAGTCACCAAGTGGGGGGGGGGCTCCATAGTGTTGTGGTTAGCACATCTGCTTTACACGCAGAAGATCCTGGGTTCATGCCCCAGGTGGAGCCATGGACCATACTCCGGGTGTGTCAGGCCCCTCGAGTATGCTAGGAGTGCCAGGCACCCTCGAGCATGCTAGGAGTGCCAGGCTCCAGGGGCGCCAGGCCCCATAGGTCAAGGGTGGAAGTCGGGGGGGGGGAATTAAAAAGAGGTGGGAAAAGAATAGTCACCAGGTTATGAAGTACAGCATAGGGAATATAGTCAATAACATTTTAATAACTATATTTGGTGTCAGACGGGTACTAGACTTATTCGGTGATCACACTGTAAGGTATATAAATGTCTAATTACTTTGTCATACACCTGAAACTAATATAACATTGTATGGCAACTGTAATCAAAATTAAATTTTAAAAAATTTTAAAGAAAGTAAAAAGTGAAAAACCTCTGTAATTTGCCTAAAGATAACCAGTGTTAGTAGTTAATATCCTCTTGGTCATAGACACACACATAAATATAAACACCCAAATATATACATAACATACGTATAGCATAAACACACACATATACAGACATACACATATGTACCTATACACATATATACCTATATACAGACATACGCATGTATGCATGTGTATTTATACGCAAATATACATACATAGTTACTTTTATGCAAAAATGGGACCATATCCAAACACTGTTTTGGAACTTGCTTTTTTTCATGTAATATATCCATTTCTCCACATCAATGTACTTAGATCAGCTCCATCCTCTTTGATGGATGCTTAATATTCCATGATGGGTTGCAGAGTTGTTTTTTGTTTGTTTGTTTGTTTATCGAACAAATCCTTTATCTCTGGATCTTAATGCTATTTCCAATTATTTTAATCATAACAAATAACTGCAATGACCCCATTTTACATACATCTTAACACCCGCATTTTTTTCTAGAAGAGGATTTACTGGAGCAAACAGAATACATTTTTCAAATGCTTTTGATTGATATTACCACAATTCCTTCTAGAAGACTGTATAGGTACCAATTTAAAGGGGTACCCATTTCCCCACATTTTAGTGGCATTAAGCATCTCATTTTTGCCAATGGTATGGGTGGGGAGATGTTTCATTGTTGGCTTAGTTTGTGCCTCTTTAAATTTTGGTGAGATTCCTTCATACATATTTGCCCATCTTTTGGATTTCATCTTTTGTGAAGTGCCTATTCATTTACATCTTTTGATTATTTATATATTAGAGGTATGTTTCCTTAATGAGTGCAACGGTAGTATAAATCTTTATTTGAGAACAAGAAAACATATCCTTTTTTATCCCATGATCTTCAAATTCAAAGGCAGAGAAACTTGTAAAAGGTTGTACACTAGAAGAGTAGCCTAAGGGGCAGAGCCTGGGAGTAGGCAGCTAGAGTCCAGAGGCTTCCACCCTCCCACATGTAGTGCACCCACTCAGGGTTCTCCCAGCCTCCATGTCCTCCTTCAAGGTCAGAGGCTTTCAAAATCTTAAAGTGGAACTGCCTCCCTGACCCCATGACTACACAGTACTTCTCAATCCTGGCTGTACTTTAGAAAAATCTGAGGAACTTTTAAAAAATGCTCATTCCCAGAGCCTACCCGAGAGGTCCTAATTCAATGTTTTAAAAAGCTGTTGAGTGACTCTTATGCGCAGCCAGGGTCGAGGACACAAAGCAGGGCTGCTCTGGCTAAACTGAGGCAGAGCCACAAACTCTGCTCAGTCCCGACCCTAGCCAAGGCAGCTCCCAGGACCGTGGGGCCTCCAAGAATCTGCGGAGTCTTTGAGGCATTAATTCCACAACTGTAGAATGGAATACTATGTTGCCATCAAGAATAACAAGGTAGCCTGCGTATATCAATTGGGAAAATTTCCAACCCACATTTTCAAGTGAGAAAGACAAGTTACTAAACAGTGTGAATTGTGTATGGTCCTCGTGTTTTAAAAAAGCCTACTTACAAGCAATTTACAAAATTATATGCACGTTTGCACATGCATGCAAAAATTCTTGATGTACATCAAACTTCAGTACCCTTATCAAAATTTGCACTTATGCATTTATCTGTTTTCCCACTTATTTGTCAACCTCCCTTCAACTGGGAAGCAGGAACTTTATTTTTCATTAACAGAACTTGAGTCCAGAACATTTCTTAGCACAGGGTGGGTACTCAGGAAACATTTGTTAAAAGAAAGACCAACAGAGAAAGATAAAGGAGAGAAGGAAAAGAAAAAGAAAGAGGAAAAAAGAAAGAAAAAAGGAAAACTTCTTGGAAGAACGGAAGGAAAGGGGAAATGAGTTGGAATTTATCTTCTATGACTTTGTTGACTAAAAAATATTATTACTGTAAAATAAAGCAAAGAGACAGAAAACCTTATGGTTCCAAAGTATGGCTTAACTAATTACTACCAGGTGACACCAGGGAGCCCGAACTGTCTTGCATAAGCAGCACTCTTAGCCCAACTCTTACTCTGCGCACAAAGATTGTGTTAACAGCAAATTTGCCTTTGGGGCCGGGAGGAGGTATTGGGAGTTCTCAGTGATGCTTCTCCCGCCGTCTGGGCCTACTTCCCTCCGCTGACACCCACCTTCCCTACGCATCTTGCTCAAGACCGTCGGGCCCTAGGGCAAAAGTCCTCATCCGCTTTCGAAATGCAATTTTATGCAACCTTTGGCAGAGAGAGCTTCAGGCCTCCCAAGAAGGAGAAGCGAAAGAGGATCAGAAACCGTGGCTGAGTGATTTCAGGCTCAGGGGCGTCCATCTGGAAGGAGGCTGGGGCGGCCCCGGGCCTGGCAGGGTGGGGGCGGGGGTGCAGAGGCTGCCGCGGCCCGCAGACCCCGCCGCTGAGGTGACTTGGTGGGCGCGCCCAAGCGGGCTTGAGCTGAGCGCGTACAGACGGCGGAGCCGGAGCTCCCTGTACCTGCACGCGTCCACACGGGGTGCCAACGAGTCCCGGGGTGGCGGGTGCTAGGAAAGCGCTGAGAGTGGTCCCCTTGGGGATGGGTGCGGGAGTCTAAATGGAAAGGGAGTCAGTAGGAAGAATCAGTTTTCACTTTCCCCTTTCTAGAATGTGTGTTGGTTGCTTTTAAGATCACACACAATCCTCCTCTCTGTCCTCCTTTGGGGCCACCTACTCCAAGAAGCCTCCTCTGTCTCCCAGTTCAACAGGAATTCCCTCGCCTCAGACCTTCTACCTCCGAAGCAGTATCGACCATAGCATGTTGCTGCTGCCTGGGAAACCCTGGGAAAGTACTTCCTTATCCTGGGCCTCATTTGTCAGAAGGGGACAGAACTGGGAGCGCTAAGGGCTGGGACCTCTCCCGGAACGTTTGCAACATCTTCCACCTGAGAGAAGAAAGAGCCTAGAGGCCTGGATCCCGCCCCAACCCCTGCCTTTCCCCCTATCAGGCCTGCCATCGCCCTGCTGATCCTCTGGGCAAGTCACCCTTTTATGGGGTCTCTTTCCTCAGCCCTAAAAGGAGTTGGAGAAGCTCAGGAATGCTACACTAATGATGTCAATAATGATAATGAGGCCTGCCCCAGGTTTCTGACCACATTTGAAGGAAGCAGCTTTGCTTCCAAGACCCAGCTCCTCCCCTGCCCCCCTATGCCCGGTCTCCTCCCTCCCTCTTCACCCCTGCCCCCAATCCAGTCCTCCTGTGGAAAGTATCTCCTAGGACAGTTCCTTTGGTGTGAAGGACTAAGGGGGATTTCCAAATTAAGAGGAAGTCCGTTAGTCAGCTGGAGCTCCAGACCTACAGCCACTGAGTGTGTCTCCTGAAGGATGCATTTGACCTGCACGGTCTTAAAGGAATTATGTTTGGTTTTCAAAAATAATTTCAATTGGACAACATTTAAGATAACGAGATTACACATAGATTTTTGTGGTGATTTCCTGTGGGTCCCAGTCACTCAGCTGAGCCCCTGGATGTGTCCGCATCCAGCCCCATGTGAGTCCCTATGGTCCTTTGAAATCAAGATTTCTGCTTGAAGCTAAAAAAATGCACAGTATTGGAGCAAAGGTTAGCACAGTAGAGGAAGGATTTTGGAGTCAGGAACCTGGAGATTCTGCAGACAAAAAATCCTACAAAGGCAAAGGTTAGTCTTGCCCAGAAACTGTCACATTGGATTCTTTCTTTCTCCATCATTACAATGGCCGAGCAGACTAGTCTGAGGATCCCTGTGGACCTAGCATTTTAGACATTTTAGGGCCGTGTACTTTATGTATGATGATTTCTTGTTTGGCCCTCGCATGGTGGGTGCACTCCTCAGGCAGGTGGTCTGTGCCCATTCTCCTAGAGTCCTTAGGGCCCTGCCCTGCCCTGCATCCTGACTCCCTCTCTTTGGCCCTCTTCCCTCCCTCCTGAACCTGTCCCTGCCTCTGCAATCCATTTCTCCCTCCTCCAGTAGCTCTGTCTCTTGCCTTGGTAACCCCTGACCCCGCTCTGTATACCAACCCCATGGACCCCACTTCCTTCAGGGGAAGCTTTTCACACAATTCCTCTTTCTTCACACTGGCTGGGCACCACGAGTGGCAACACTGGGCCTTGTCCCTCCCGGGGTGGAGGTGAGGCCTGCATTCTGCCACCTGAGCCTCCCAGAGCCCCCTAAACTTTAAGGCCTTGTTCTCTGAGCTGCCCCTGCCATGCCCCATCGCTCATCTCCTCCTGGTTTATCCCCAAAAAAATTTCTTTCCAGATCCACTGGGATCACCCACACCTTCTGGCCTACTCCATTCACTGGCCTCATCCATCAGTTTCCTGAATATGATTAACCACCATCGCTGGCCCTGTGTTAGGTCTATGAGGACTTAAGAGAAAGCAAGAGCTGTCCTGCCTTCTGTGAGCTCACAGCTCTATTGGAATGTAAAATGGTGCAGAGGCAGTGGAGAAAAGTCTGGCAGTTTCTCAAACTGCTAAACACAGAGTTAAGAAGAAACAAAGGCATATATCCACAATAAAAATCTATGCACAAATGTTTATAGCAGCATTATTCATAATAGCACAAAGTAGAAATAGCCCAAATGTCCTTCAACCCATGAATTCATAAATAAAATGATATATGATATAGCCATACAATGTAATATGGTTTTGCAATAAAAAGCAATGAGATGCTGATACATGCTACAACATCGATAAACCTTAAAAACATTGTGCTAAGGGACAGAAGCCAGTCACAGAACGCCATTACTGTGTAATTCCATGTATATGAAGTATCTAAGACAAACAAATCTATAGAGATAGAAATCAGGTTAGTGGTTTGCCTAGGGATGGGGTGGTGGGAAATGGGGGAGTAACAGTTAAAGGATAGAAGTTTCTTTTTGGAGTGATCAAAGTATTCTAAAATTAGGTTGCGATGATGGTCGCATAGCTCTGTGAATATACCAAAAATATTGAATTGTATGTTTTTAATGGGTGAAGTATACAGTATATGAACTATAGTCCAATAAAGCTGTTTAAAAATAATCTACAGAATTTTTTTAAAAACTGGGTTTGGATGGGTCAAGTATTGGATGGGATAGTGTTGAGAACCCTGCCCTCTGTTGGCCAGTTCCAGCATAGCATCAGGGAGGCAAGGAAGCTGGTACCGGCTAACCTGAAACTGACCACAAGAGGGCAGTAGAACACAAAATTTGTTGCGCTAACCCTTGTGGATACCCTGCTCATCTTCTGAAGCCTCACATCCAGCCAGGTACCCAGGAATTGGAGCAGGCGCCAAGGAAGAGCCAGGCTGGGGCAGGAATAACCTTATATTGTTTCCCACAGTAATGATGCCCAAAGTGCCCTTATAGCAGGCTAAACTGTCTTCTATGGCTTCCTCATAAGCCCACAGCAGCCTTGGAGTGGAGCACCTCAGACCCCTAAACCCGGAGGAGCTGAGGAGGATGTAGAATTGGGCATTCACAACCCAGAAAGTTGTTGGATGCCAACTCTGACCACTGCTGTGCTTGGCTCTGGGAAAACATTACGTATATAAAACTTCAGTTCCTAGCTAGGTGCTTAATAAAACCATTGACTCATTTAGTCAAGAAAAGATGTTTGAACACCTACAACATGCTAGGTGCTAAGTATAGTCACTGAGGAGGCAGTGATGAGAAAGAGGGGTCCAGGCTCTGCTCACATGGGGCTTCTAATCTGGTGGGGGAGCTGGACAAGGAACAAAACTTCACACACATACACGCGTGAGTGCGCGTGCACACACAGACACACACACACACATCAAACTTTGTTGGGATGATGAAAGAGCACTTGAGAGAGGGGTCTTATTTATCCTGAGAATGAAGAAAGCAATATAAGAAGGTATAGGAGCTTATGTGGGGATTGTGGGAGAAGGAGAGTTTCAGGCTGAAGGAACAACCTGTGTAAAAGTCTGGAGGTAGGAAAAGGCTTGGTGCCCTCCAGGAACTGAACGAGGCCAGTTTGTCTGGAATATTATTCAGCCATAAAGAGGAATGAAGCACCCATACATGCTACAACATGGATGAACCTCAAAAAAATTATGCCAAGTGAAAGAAGTCAGTCACAAAAGAAGTCAAAAAGAAGTCAGTTACATACTGTATGACTCCGTTTATATGAAATATCCAAGATAGGCAAATCCATAAAGAAAGAAAGATTAGTAGTTGTCAGAGGCTGGGGGAGGGAGACATTATATAAATCATAGACTGAGTGCCTTGTGGGTCCCCCATGTCCTCGAGTACCTCTTAGTCTTCCTATTGCTTCTAATCTGACTTATCATGCCACGTCAACGTGCTCCTGTTACTATCTTTCTTACCGAGGGATGTACGGACCTGAACCCGACTTTCTCAGGATGGCCTGAGATGAGGGCCAGAGAGCGTCTGTCACTTCCTTTGTTCTTCGCTCTGTGCTCCTATTAATGCTGCCAGCATATCCTTCTGGAAGACACATCACACGGCTAACTGGTCAGAGTTGACACGAATTCAAGCTTTTAAACTCTTTCTTCTCATATTTGCAGTCAACCCTATCAGTCCTGTCCTGCTGAGCTGATTTTATGAAGATTTTGGACCTACTACGTTCACCCCGGGACAGTGAAGAGCAGATGGTCCAGTTCTAGAATGGGTCTGACCCTCACCTTTCTGGGATGGCCAAATAACCACCAAGTTCAGATGGTCTGAGTTAAAGTCTGGCTCAGCCTCTCACTTGCTATGTGACTTTGGGCAAATGACTTCATCTTCCCCATCTGTAAAACACAATATAATAGTGCTCACCCCATTAGTGTCAGGAGTGAATGAAATACTGGGTGTAAGTCCAGCACACATAGCACACATGCCCACAGGGAACTGGATTCCAGTTCTACCCCTGGCTCACTGATTTTGAATGACCTCGGGTAAGCTGAGTTATTGCTCAGAGACAGATGATGGATAAAGGTCACGCATGCATTCCACAAACACTTCTGGGGATCCCACTGTTGCCCAGGCCTGGGTAGGTACGCCAAGAGCAGGACTTGGGATCTGTCTTAAGGTTTCCTGTCTGACGGTGAGTCTGGACACACATATGGACAGATGGTCATGCTGCCGCCACCTGAGGGATCGAAAGGCTCAGAAACCAAATCCTGAGGACCCAGCTGCAAACTCTTGGGTCGCCAGTTCTTTCTCAAGGCCATGATCTGCTGCGGAGTCCAGAGTAGGTGGACGGGGGTGTCCAGCAAGCCTGGGGAGGAAGGAGACCGCACAGGTGCCCTCCACCTTTGGCCATCCCTGCAAGTGGCTCTGAGAACAAATCCCCCTAATGCTTTTGAAATTATTGTCACTTGCTCCTTTTTCTTGAATATGACCACGAGGGGGAACTATGCGTCTGCTGCAAATTGGCATACTTGACCCTCCCCCCACCCCGCTTCTCCCTTCCCTTTCTCCCTCTTCCTCTCTCCCTCTCATTTGCAGAACTCGTCATGCATCTCTTTCCAAAGCAGCGACCCTATGAATTAGTTAGCTTGGGTCAGGCAGGTGAAAAACCACAATATGGATTCAGTGTTCATCGTTGGAAACAAGAAAAGAAGGAAAGAAATGCCACCATACTCCTGCTTCTCAGAGAGAATCACTGAGCATATTTTTGAAGACACCCTTCTAGATCCTTTTGCAGTTCATAAGCACGATGACTGTGTGTTCACACTCCTGTGTGAGATGTGCCTTCCTCAAATTCTGTTACAACATCAGCACATTACCCGTCAGATATATAAAAAATATATATCCTTCTAATTCTTTTCTTTGTGTGTTTCATTTTTGAAATTGATATATGTCTTTATGCAATGGGGTCATATTGCATATACTGTTCTATAATGTTACCTTTGCAATCCATTCATTCTCATGTAAAGATAGAGAAACTCAGGCAGAGTGTCCAGTGACTGCCAGAGGGCAGAGTGGGGCACAGATTCTCTGTTCTTGTCCAGGACTCTTAACTTTGGGGACCATGTGGACCATGCTCCATGGGGGCCTTGGAGCAGTTTCTAGGCCCAGCTGGAGCAGAGTGGGCAGAGGAAGGCCTGGTTGCCCTCTGGATGGCCTCCCACAGCCGCTCTCCAGAGTGTGCAGGACCCAGAGTGCTGGGCCAGCCCTGCAGAGTAGCCAAGATCTAGGTCCCATGGAAGAACCTCCTAGGCTCACACTCACCCCTTCCTGGACACGTGCCGTCTCAGGCTGCTAATGCGGGCCTGGACAAAACGCAAAGTGAGATTATTTATTTGAGATTTTTCTTATTTCTTGAGATAGGACTGTATTGCTATAAATTTCCCTCTTAGGACTGCTTTCACTGTGCCCATAGATTTTGAGTCATTGTGTTTTCATTTGTCTCAAGGTATCTTTTGATTTATTCCTTGATTCATCACTAATCCATTCACCTTCTAGTAGCATCACACCAAGGCTAGCAGCCGCCTTCCCCAGGCCTGCAGACACCGTGATTTGTTCAAGAACAACTGCAGCTCAGGCAATGCTGGTTACTCATCACTGGAATTGTTGCCGGAGGTGCTGTGAGCCCGCCCTATTGATTGTTGCTAGAAGAACCTCCAGCTGGGAGAGCCGGCTGGGGCTGGTTACCCAGACGCTAACATGCCTTCAGCAATTTGAGAGTTGGCTGAGGTGGGGTAAAGCTAGCAGATTTCACCAGGCCCTGAAGATCAGATTTGGTGCCAGTGCTAAGCCTGCAGCCCTGAGCAAAACTCTCAAATCACAGGCAGGCTAGCCGCTGCTGGCCTTGGGCATGCAGACACCCCCCCATGGTTTGTTCAAGAGATACTCCCGCTCTTGCCTTGAAGCCACACCACTCAACCTTTTCCCGTATGTCTCTGGCACCTCCCAAGCTGCTGTCCCTCCACTGGAGTCCAGGATGAGCCCCTGCAAGGGAATGAGGCTGTGCTTGGGCATTTTAAGAGGACAGCTGGATTTCCAGCTTCCTTCTGTCTTACCTGGACTGTCGGAATCCCCACTGATTTTCACAGCCAGATTTTGTGGGGGCTCCTCTTCCTGGCTACAAGGCTATAGTAATCAAAACAGCATGGCACTAGCATAAAAACAGACACATAGATCAATGGAACAGAATAGAGAGAGCACAGAAATAAATCCAAACCTATTCGGTCATTTAATCTGTGACAAAGGAGGCAAGAATATACAATGGGGTAAAAACAGTCTCTTCAATAAATGATGTTGGGAAAAATGGACAGATACATGCAAAAAAATGAAACTGGACCACCTTCTTATAGCACATACAGGAATAAACTCAAAATGGATTAAAGACTTAAGTGTAAGACTCCAAACATTAAAACTCTTAGAAGAAAATATAGACATTGCTCTTGGTAATATTTTTTCTGATATATTTTCTTGGACAAGAGAAATGAAAGAAAAAAAATGGGACTATATCTGTTGTGGCGCATTCAAATCTAAGACCCACGGAGCCAATTGAGATTAATTATGAGCCTTTATTAGCCAGCCTGGCCAGCGACTGACTCTCCTCACTAGAGAATCAGCCCCAAGCTTCCAGAGGAGGCAGCTTATTGTAATGGCTGAAAAATGACTGCAAGAAATTTATTACTTGCAGGAAAATTACTGCTTGGCTATGCCCATGGGAACATGGCTATGTCCATGGGAACATAGGCTGTCACCCATAGGAACATAACATTCTAAACAAGCTTTCTGCTTCTGTAACCCCGCTTACGCACCTGACCTGTGAGATGACAGGTAGTAAATAGAAGAAAGATAGCCCTTTGTGTTTAGAGAGAATGAAGAATGGGATTTGGGCTTAAAAATCCTGTACCTCTACGTTTCGGGGCTGCTTAATTTGGGGTTTGCATACCCCTGACAGACCCAGCTGGCTGAATAAAGAGTGATTCCTATAACTCACTGAGTTCCGGTGGTCCGTGTGTCTTTGGGTGGGGGCTGGCGGTTACAATATTATAAAGCCCAAAACTACATTAAACAAGCAAGCAGGTTTACAGAAGCAGAAGTTAGCCATTAGCACATCTTTGCACAGGATAACTACACCCTTAACATTAGCATATCTTTGCACAGAACATCTCCTAGAGCTACACCCTGGTTAAACATTAAACAAGCAAGCAGAAATTGGCCATTTGAAAAATTTCCCCCCTTAACATATCAAATTAAAAAGCTTTGCAAGCAAAGAAAACCATCAACAAAACAAAAAGATAACCTATCTGAATGGGAGAAGATATTCGTCTATGGTACATCTGATAAGGGGTTAATATCCAAAATTTATAAAGAATTTATACAACACGACACCCCCCAAAAAATCCAATTTAAAAATGAGCAGAAGACCTGAATAGGTGTATCTCTAAAAAGGATATACAGATGGCCAATAGACATATGAAAAGATGCTCAAGGTCGCTAATCATCAGAGAAATGCAAATTAAAACCAGAGTGAGATATCACCTCACACCTGTCAGAATGCCTGTCATCAATAAACCAAAAACCAACAAATGTTGACAAGGATGTGGAGAAGAGGGAACCCTCATCCACTCTTGGTGGGATTGCAAATTAATACAGCCACTATGGAAAACAGTTTGGAAGTTCCACATAAAATTAAAAATAGAACTACCATGTGACCCAGCAATTGCATTTCTGGGTATTTATTCAAAGAAAATCAGAACACTAAATCAAAAAGATATAGGCACCCCTATGTTCACTGCAGTGCCACTTACAATAGCCAAGGTGTGGAAGCAACCTAAGTGCCCATCAATAGACGATTGGATAAAGAAAATGTGGTACATATATATATTGGAAATTACCCAGCCATAAAAAATGAAATCTTACCATTTGCAATGACACCGATGGACCTAGAGAGTATTATGCTGAGTGAAACAAGTCAGACAGGAAAAGACAAATACCATATGTGGAATCTAAAAGACAAAATAAATGAACAAACACAATGAAAAACAGACTTATAGATACAGAGAACTGGTGATTGCTAGATGGGCGGGAGCTGGGGAGCAGGGCTGGGCGAAAAAGGTGAAGAGATTAAGAAGCACAAATTGTAGTTACAAAATAGTCATGGGGATGTGAAGTACAGCATAGAGAATATAGTCGAAAATATTGTAATAACTTTATTAGTGTCAGGTGGGTACTAGACTAATCACTTTGTAAATTACATAAATGTCTAATTGCCATGCTCTATACCTGAAACTAATATAAAATAATATTTAAAAAAGAAAATAAACAAACTTTGTGGCAAAGTTTAAGAAAAGAAAATATGTTCACACACACACACACACACACACACACAAATTTTTTTGAGGGTATCTTGTGTACATTACCAGTTCTTCCTTGGAATACATTCCTAACAATGGGATGATTGGGTACAAGGCATACCTCTATGCCCCGCCCCATTTTTGTTTTTTGCATTTTTCTGAGTCTCTACCATAAGCAAAAGCAAAAATAAAAGTTTTCCACCACTTGTGGCCCCAGCCACCCAGTTCCCCTTGCTGGTGGCAAATAATGTTTACAGTTTCTGGGAAATTCTTTCCTAGAGCAATCATGCTTCTATATAAAGAAATCGGTATTCCTCCCCAGCCAATTTTTCACACAAATGATAGCCTACTATGCACACTATTCTGCCCTCCTAGCACATTTTAAAAGCCAGGATCCTTAAGAAAAATAAAACAACACACTATAAATCTACAAACGAGCCTCAAAATATTGTCACAAACATTTTTTTTTAAATCAGACCCCAAAGATGGAAGAAAAGTAAAATAACTAGCATTAGAATTTTAAAGACTCTTTCTTGCCCGAATTGTCTCTGAACACGTGGTTCTCAGCCAGCTGGACAATAGAGACCAGCAGCCGCTGCAGAGCTGGGGTGCAGAGGCCACCCTTGGTAGGGCCAGCCTTCTAGCTGACTCTGCAGAGGGCGTGGCTTCCTGGTATCCTGTTTGGCTGCAGAGCTACTACATGCAGAAGGGAGTGTGGCCCTGCCAAGACCATGTCTGTAGCTGTCCCATTTCTCCCAGGGGAGATGCCACCCCTCACCTCCCAACCTTGGCCTAGGAGTATTTTTATCCATCCCAATCGCTAGTTAGCAGGGTAGCCCTATAATTTGGGAGCTGGCCACTACTGGATTATAATTCCAGCAGACAGTCAGACCTCAGGATGGCCCCTTCAACTTGTACTTTGGTGATGCTTTGTGGCCGGAAGTCTCTTCTCCAAGCTATGGTCAGGACTTTGTGCAGTGGAATCAAAAGTGGGGCGTGGAAGAAGCTGGGGTCTCTGCACTTTCCGCACCCTCCTCAATATCAACATTAAGTTGGTCCTGGCCATCTTGGAAATACATGTGTATCTTCTCTTCTCAAAGGAGATGGGCTGGTGCTGAGTGTGGGGCTGGCTTTACAGGCAAGGCTGGAGGAGCCACACTGCAGGGTCACTCTGGTGTGGGGTGGCCTTTGATAAAGTGCATCCCATCCCAGCCTGGTGTACATTCCCTTGTAGGTGTTCTGACTTTCCTCGCCATCAATGACGTGGCTGCATTCTCTCCTGCCTCAAAGAAGACTCCAGGTGCCCTCTGTGTGCCTGTCACATTACTTCGCTAAAACTCTACCTGCATCATGCCATTCCAAAGGTGTCCACAAAAGAAACTCAACTCCTCAGGAAGAAGGAATGGGATGTTATTGAGAGCTTAGAGAGGACCTGACACAGTTAAGGCAGTTTTGTTTGGGGCAGATTTTCACTTATTTAATGAGTATTTATGCATCAAAATACAAGAAACCATAAAAAAGGAACAACAAAAAAAGATTTCATAATAAAATAAAATCAGAAACTGGATGAACTCACTTGTACTCCTTCCCCGACACACATCATTGGCAATGAGTCTTTGGCTAAGAAATAGGTCATTTTCCCTGGGATCATTTACTCTGGATGGTTAAGGTTTTTGTGGTGTTATCTGATCCTCACGGCTTCCTTGAGAGGTGTGCATGCTTCATTCCAAGTCATAGATAAGGAAACCGAGGCTCAGATATGGGCCAGGAGCTTTGCCCAGGCCAGCGTCCCTTCTCCGAGCACATATTTTAAAGTACTCGCCCATGAGAATCCTTTGCTATCCCTTGCCCTGGATTATATTTCTTCATAGCACTATGCTCTACCTGATATGCTTACATGGCACACCATACCACACTCCGTCGCATTCCATTATGTGATTTGATTGCTCATGGTCTGTGTCTCTCACTAGACTAAAGGCCCTTGAGAACAAGGAGCTGGTCTGTTTCCATCACAGCTGCGCCTCAGCCTCTAGAACAGGGATGGCCCATTGGGGGCGCTCAACAGGTTTTGTAGAATAAATTCAGGGGCAAAGCCCAGAGTCAGACCCAGGTTTCGCTAATTCCAAAGTGGGTGCTTTTCCCATGCCGCCATCCTGCCAAAGGCTCAGTGAGTGATGGACAGAGCCAGCTGGAGGCTGAGCTCAGGGTTTGAACCCAGGTGTTCCAGTCACATGCTGTCTTCTTGCCAATCACCCATTCTCCTTCCTCCCACCTCCTGCCTAGAAAGTCTCAAGCAAAGGGATTCGAGGGGATGGTGGGTACCTGGAGTATTTCTGAGCATGGCGGCAGAGCCCGTTCAAAGTGCTCTGGCAAGGAGGAGTTACTAATCTAGCCACCCCCAGTATAACATACCCCCCTACACACAGCCAACGAGGCAGACCCTTGGTCAACTTGGATCCAAGGCAGGTGTCCCTCTGCCAGGCCTATAATAAGAGTCAAATGGGCCTTTGTGTTCTTCAGCAGCCCCTGGCGGGAATTCTGGTCACCATGGAAACCAATGCCTTTAGCTTCCTTCTGATGACATCTTTGGACAGCGTCCCATCAAGCTCACAAGCCCCCCGATGCCCAAGCTTGTTCTGGGGAGAGATTCCAAATGGGCTGAGGCCTCAGGGACTTCAAGGCTGACCTGTTGACTTACTTTCTGGTCAAGATCCCAAGAAAGGAGAACAGGCATCGACTCCTTTGGCAGAGAGGTGTGGGTAGCTGGACCCCTTAAGGCTGAGAAACAGAGGTCTGCAGCATTGTTGGTCAAGAGCACAAGGGGGCTCCAACCTCAGCTGGTCCAATACATCCTTATTGTCCAGATGGAGAGAATGAGGCTCAAAAAAGAAAAGGAACTTGTCCAAGGTCACACAGGAGGTGTGTCAGGGTAGGAAGGGGCAGGCCTTGGAGATAGCTTAGGTTAGATTCCCTGAAGTGGGCCTGAGTTTAGGATTCACGTAACTTGTAGCTATTTGGGATTGTTATTCCAGGAAAGCTAGCCAGGTGGGGGAGGGGGAATAGAAGCCAAGCAAGGGAGTGATGGCAGACCAAGTACCACAGGAAGTGGGGGACCCAGTCCTGCATGGATCTGTGATGTGGGTCACACCTCACAGTTGTCCTAATCAGTCAGAGTCTACGGCTCCACTGGTGCCAGCTATTGTTGAAGGACTGCCCTGGGAGGATGTGAATTCCCAGGCACTACCAGGGCTCCTGTGTGAGCAGGGACCAGGCAGGCTCTGGCAGCCCGGGCATCCTTCGAGGGAAGCACACCAGAAGAGGGTGTGCCCAGGAAGGAAAAGGGATCCGGGGTGGGGGAGGAGGAGGAGAGAGGAGGATCTTGTCTGCTCCAGGGAAGGAAACTGATGCTCAGAGAAAGCAAGTGACTCTATCAAGGTCACACAGCTACTTCATGGCAGAGTCAGGGCTGGGATCAACTCCTCTGGCTCCAAGTCCAGTGAGTTTTCCACTTTACCAGATGTTTCTCCCACCTCAAACTGCTGGACAAAAAGATATCAAAGTCAGAGACGGGGGAGAGGAGAGAGATGAACACTAAGAGAAGGTGGGCAGTGTCTGGACAAGTCATTGGCATGTGTGGCTCCCACAGGTGGACTGGCCTTGCATGCAGGCGGCCCTCTAGAAATGCACCTCTGAGATCGTTGCTAGAAGGCTGGGGGTGGAGGCTTCATCTAAGTACATCAGACCACTGAGTACACAGGAGTCAGGGGAGCAGGAGCAAGGGGAGTGGAGCCCTGCACTGTCAGCTCCTTCCCTATTTCACATCCCAAAAGCTGGTAGGGTGCCCAGGGTCATGGCACCCACGCCCCTGATCTGCAAAAAGGGAAACTGCGGCCTTGAGGGTTAGTGACCACTCAAAGCTACAGAGATCATGAGAGAGCCTGGCTGGCAGAGTCCAATTAGGTCACCCTTCCCTGGGGCCCCCAGCACTGGACACTCGCTGGTTATTTGTCAAAGTAGTTAATACGAGTCAAAGAGAGTTACCTGCTCCTCCCCTTCCCCCTGTCCACGGGCCCTGCCGAGGTTCAGCCTTGCTTCATCTCTCTTTTGGCCATCACAGAGCCCGAGAGCCTTCCAGCATCCAGTCCAGCCCCTTCAGTGCCCACGGAATGACCGGTACCCTCTTGTTGAACTCTTTATGGCTCCTTTTAGCACACACGCCCCTCAGGGCACGCGGCCATCTGTCTCTCAGGCACACCCCATCACGCACCTTATGTTTCAGCTGTCCCCTCTGAGTAGTGACTGAATGCCCACTAGGCTGTTAGCTACAAAGCCCCTTCTCTTCCCTGTCTTACTTTCAGCTTCTCTCCACTGCAAGGTCCAGTGCTTGGCACCTAGAAGATACTGGTCAAATATTTGATGAATACAGGGCCAGCTTCATGGGTGCGTGATCTGTGCAGCCTCATAGAACCTGCAGCTTAGAAGTGCCCTGTAACTGGCGTAATGTTCTGCTGCTGCTCTCTTGAAGTTCTTACTAATCTGTGAACAAGCGCTGCTGCGTTTTTATTTTTCACTGAGCACTGCAAATTATGTAATCAGTCTTGGATGGATAAAGGAACAAGTGCCTCAGGGCCTTTGCACATGCTATTTCCTCTGTCCCAAAGATCCTGCCCCCTCTTCACCAAAGATGCCTCCTCAAACCTTATTTAGACAGGGTCCTGGCAATCTTAGGGGGCTTTTGTAGAAAGACAGAGGACAGAACTGTGGGTAGCATTAGGAGAGCCAGCATGGGGAAGCACCCAAGGTCTGGCATAGGCAGGAAACTTTGAGAGCTAAGGGACAAGGAGAGGTGGTGCTACTGGAGCCCGTGAGAGCTAGACCCAGGGAGAGGCCACCAGTGGGACTGCAATGGTAAAGCATCCACCAATCTCTCTCCCGAGTTTCCACCTCCTGTCAGTGCCTCCCACAGGCTGAGCCCAACAGGAAGCTGGAGAGCAGGGCTCCAGGTAAGGCAGTTAATAGAGGTCCACCTCTTGGGGCACAGAGCAAGCTGAGAAGGGCAGAGAATGGATGGGGGTGGGAGGAGGGGGCAAACGGAATCACCATAAAACATGTTAAGCATCTTTCCCCTCAAAAGTCTTTTGTGACAACCCGACGATAAAGGGATATTCCCTCCTCTGTCTCTCTCACATAATAATAGTAGTAATAAGTACTACCATACTGTGCCAGGCACTATGCTAAGTACTTATGCTACAGAGTCTGCTATTGGCCCATCTTACAGACAAGGAAACTAAGGCTCAAAAAGTCGCACAGCCAGCAGGTGGCACAACTGGCATCTGATCTATCCCGCCTCATTCTGGTATCTTACTCTGAAATATTTTCTCCTTGTCTGTCTTCCCACTAACATGCACGCTCCCCAGGGACGGTATATCAGTTTTACCTCTGTCTTCCCAGCACTGAGCACAGGGCTGAACATGTAACAGGTACCTGGCAAATACTTGTTGAATAATGAATGAATGGTTAATTAAAAATTGCAAAGCTGTTTTCCGATATAGATTATTTCTTCTCTCTCCTTTTTTCCTACCCTTGACTTCTCCCTCATAGTTAAGCCTATCTCAGTTACTCTATTTCCCCCAAACCCTCAAAGATTTTAGAATCCCTGGGCCCACTAAGGATGGAGGTACAGGGTCATTGCCCCCGGAAGGCAGCTTAATATAATGGCTAAGAATGCACTCTTCAGAACCAGACTACATGGGTTTGAATCCTGGCTCTGCTATTGATTAGTTGGGTGACCTCTGTATCAATTTTCTAACTTGTAAAATGGGGATAATGATGGTGATGGTGATATTAATGATGATCGTGTATCAGATACCCCTCCAGATGCTCTTGGCCTCTGCTGTTATTCATTCTCACCACTGTGGTGGTAACTAGCTCTGGGTAGACTACGACCAGCTTCGCTGGGGTGCAACCTGATAGCACCTGGCCTCCAGTCTAGGGGCTTCTCGGAGATCATCAAAACACGGGATGCCACAGGGCCCTGCTTGGTATCTACTCCTGCATAACCAAGAAGTGGGGGAAGGGGTGGCTAAGGTCCCTTGGGGTGGACATTGGCCAATGGGAGACAGGAGCTGATGGATAAATCCTTCCTCCTTTCCCTCCCTGGTTCAACTGTCCTGAGGTGCATTTTCAGTCTCTATTTCATATCCCCAGAGGACAGAGCATTCATTCAACTGCACCTGGTGGTGGCCTGTTGGAGGCCTGTTGGACTGCATCCCTGCCTTCCCTGCTTCACTCCTTTTCCCTCCCTCCTGTCCCATGGGGTCACTCTTCCTAATCAAGCAGTAAGTAAGCATCAGCCCTTGGCCTCGGGTGTTGCTTTTCACAAAACCAAGCAATATAACCATTATCCTCATCTAAGTGTTTGTGAGAAGGTGAAATAAGCCCCTTAATGTACAGTGCTTAGATTCGGGCCTGGCACCAGTGGGCCTTCTATCTTATGACTACTGGGCTCCCCCTTCTCTCTCTTCCCCCATATCCAATCAGTCAGGCCCCAGTCACTTTGCCTCTTAAATAAACCTTGGCTAACTAGGTCCACCTCTGTCCATCCCCACCACCACTACCTCATCCAGGCCACCACCAGCTCCTCGTCTGGACCCTGACTGGGTGCTCACTCCAGGCTTCCCCCTGCCAACCCTTCCTCTAGTCGGCCTCTACAGTGACCTTCTTAAAGTACAAATCTGGCTGTGCCACTCTCCTGCTCGAAACCCTGCCACATCTCCCCACTGCTCCTTAAAGAGTGTTTGAACTCAGTGTGGCAGAGACACATCTCTCCAGGATCCAATCCGACCATGCCCACCCACCACCGCAAAGCAGCAGCTCTCCCTTCCCCTCAGTTCTTCTGCATCATCTCTCTACCTGGAATTGTCTCTGCCTTCCTGTCAATCACATACAAAACAGAATGAATGGTATGAATAAATCCAATGTACCCATCACCCAGCTTCAACGAATATCAATACCTGGACAATCATGTTTCATCTATACGCCCACCCACTCCTTCCTCCTCTTCAGATTATTTAGAAGGAAACCCCAATCATCATGCATATCATTTCATCTATAACTATTTTACTATGTACCTTTACAAGTAAGAACTTTTTTATAAAAAACAAAACAAAACCAGTACGCAATACCATTAACACATCTATACAGTTTCTTAAATCACCAAATGTGTCATCAGAGTTCACATTTCACCAGTTATAATTTTTAAAAAATAAGTTTAGTTTGGATCAGGGTCCAAATAAAGTCCACACATTGTATTTGAGTAATATGCCTTAAATTTCTTTCTTTTTCTTCAATTTTTTAAAATTTATGTTTCCTTTCCATCTCTTTTTTCCTTACAATTTTTATTTGGTTGTTTTTGAAAAGCTTGAGTCTTTTGCCTGTAGAATTTTCCATAGTTTGGATTATGTTGATTGATAATATAATTTGAACAATGTTCCTTTGTCCTTTGTACCTCCTTAAATTAGTAGTTAGATTAGAGGCTTGAACAAATTCAAGTTTATTTCCCCCACCCCCACCTCTTCTCCTGCTTCTTCTTTTTGGCAAAACTCTTTAATAGGTGATATTTTATTCTTCCATCAGGAGATGCACAATGTCCAAAGATCCCTCTTTTTGTGATATTAGCAACCACAGATGATCATTGCCTGAATCTTTTAACTCACTATGGATGCAAAATGGTGCTATTTTAATTCTATGATTCCTCCTTTGTGTATTAGCTGGGATATTTCACAAGACTTCATGTCAATAATTCACCAATCTTCTTGGTTTTCTGAAGTCTGTTATCTAGAATGGGGTAAGGGAACAATATTTCTTGGGTTTTTCCATGTTCATAACAGTTTGACTTTTATACTTGAAAGTCAGTTTCACTCAGTATAACATTCTTGGTTTACAGTTCCTGAAATATGTCATTATATTATCTTTGGGCACAAAGTATTGCTGTTGAAAAGTCAGATGACAATTTGTTCTGCCTTCCTTATAAGTGATTTGGTCTTTTTACTTGAATTACTTCTTCTTTTTCTTCTTCTTTTTTAAAGTTCAATAGTTTTCCTAGACTTAAGTCTCAAGGTTTATTTGCCTCTTTAATGTGAAATTTCAGGCCATTCTCTCTGTGAGAAACATTCCCTTGAATTATAGTTTTGGGTATTTGTTCTATTCCATGGTTTCGGTTTTCTTCAGGGTTCTTCATGGATTCCTATTACATGTGTGTTGAATCTTCCTTTGGATATATCATTTACTCCTAAATCTTTTTATCTCTTTATTTTATTTCTCTGTGTTAAAATACTCTCCTTTCCATTTTATTTTTCTCTTAAATATTACCTGTGTGGTTATTCTCTCTTCTGTTCCTTCTCATCTTCATTTCTGAAATGGTTTCTCATTCTTTGACATTTAGTTATTTTCTGACTTTTATCATCACTCTTTTCAAAACTTCCCTTCCCCACCCATCACCTCACTTTTGAGCTTACCTAATTTTCATTTATGTTGCTTCATAGCTTCTATTGGTTTTTAAATTTCTCTCATTTTGTTTTGAAATATCTTGTTACAGTTTACATCTCTTGTGGACATAACTTCTGGCATGCTTTTATTATTTGTAGGAATGTTATTTTTCTACTTATTTTCCATTTTCTTATAATTTGATGTAGGATTCAGCCTTGATACTTTTCTGGTGCTTCTTTTTAAAGTAAAATGAATTTTCCAGTCCTTTAGGAGACAGGGTAAGTAAGGATAGTTTCCTAGCTTCATGGATCTTGGGCTCCTGATTATGTTGAGTCTACACAGTGATTGTTCTAATTCCATTGCTACATAACAAATCACCCAACATATAACACATAAAACAACAGCCATTTTATTGTTTTCACAGATTTTGTAGGTTGGACATCCTGAAAGAGCACAATGAAGATGGCATATCACAATGCTTGGTTCCTTAGCTGGAAGACTGAGTATAGGTGATGACAGCTAAGAGTTGGGGTCATCTGAAGGCTTGTATATCTGGTGAAGGATGCTGGCTGTCTGATAGAATACCTGCATGTGATCTCTCCATGTAGCTTATCAGGCTTCCTCACAGCGTGGTGGTTGATTTCCAAGAGCAATCATCTTTTTTAAAAAGTGGGTATACATGGCATTTGAACAGTCTTGGAGGTCACATGACCTTTATTTCTACTATACTCTATTGGTCAAACCAATCACAAAGTTCCAATATTTAAAGGGACAAACATCAAGGCCGCATTGTAAAAAGAGCATGTGAGTAAAGTAGTAGGTTACAAAATAAATACTCAGAAGTCTGGAATTTTTATACACCAATGATGAACTTTCAGAAAGAGAAATTAAGAAAACAATTCCATTTACAATTGCATCAAAAACTATAAAATACCTGGGAGTCAAATTAACCAAGAAGGTAAAAGACCTGTTTTCAGAAAATTAAAGTCATTTAAAAAAGAAATTGAAGAAGATACAAATAAATGGAAGTATATGCCTTGTTCACAGGTAGGAAGAATCAACATCATTAACATGACCATACTACCCAAAGCAATTTATAGATTCAATGCAATTCCTATCAAAATACCAATAGCATTTTTCAGAGAGCTAGAACAAATAATCCTAAAATTTATATGGAACCATAAAAGTCCCTGGATAGCCATGGCAATCTTGAGAAAGAAAACCAAAGTTGGAGGTATCACACTACCTGATATCAAACTATACTACAAGCCTACAGTAAACAAAACAGTATGGCATTGGCATAAAAACAGATACGCTGATCAATGGAACAGAGTAGAGAACTCAGAAATAAATCCATGCCTATATGCTCACTTACTATATGACAAAGAGGTAAGAATATACAATGCAGTAAAGACAGTCTCTTCAATAAATGGTGTTGGGAAAATTGGATAGATACATGCAAAGGAGAAGGAGGAGGAGGAGGAGGAGGGGAGGAGGAGAGAGGAGGAGGGGGAGGAGAGGAGGAGGAGGAGAGGAGGAGGAGGAGGAGGAGGAGGAGGAGAAGAAGAAGAAGAAGAAGAAGAAGAAGAAGAAGAAGAAGAAGAAGAGAAGAAGAAGAAGAAGAAGAAGAAGAAGAAGAAGCAGCAGCAGCAGCAGCAGCAGCAGCAGCAGCAGCAGCTGGACCACCTTTTTACACTGTATACAAGAATAGACTCAAAATGGATTAAAGACTTAAAGTAAGACCTGGAATCATAAAACTTTTAGAAGAAAACATAAGCAGTTAACTCTCTGATATTACTAACAGGAATTTCTTTTGAGATATATCTCCCCAGGCAAGGGAAACAAAAGAAAAATAAACAAATGGGATTCCATCAAACTAAAAAGTTTTTGTACAGCAAAGAAAACCATCAACAAAACAAAAAGACAACCGACAGATTGGGAGAAGATATTCACAAATGACACATCTGATAAGGGGTTAATATCCAAAATATATAAAGAACTCATACAACTCAACAACAACAACAAAAAACAAACAATCCAATTAAAAAACGGGCAGAAGACCTGACCAGATACTTCTCCAATGAGGAAATACAGATGGCTAATAGACATATGAAAAGATGCTCAAGGTCGCTAATCATCAGAGAAATGTAAATTAAAACCACAGTGAGATATCACCTCACACCTGTCAGTATGGCTATCATCAATAAATCAAAAATAAATGTTGGTGAGGGTGCAGAGAAAAGGGAACCCTCATACACTGTTGGATAACAGTATAAAATTTCTCAAAAACTTAAAAATGGATATACCTTTTGACCCAGCAATTGCACTTCTGGGTATGTATCCAAAGAAAACCAAAACAATAATTCATAAGATCTATGCACTCCAATATTCATGGCAGCACAATTTACAATAGTTAAGATATGGAAGCAACCTAAATGCCTATCAACAGGTGATTGGATAAAGAAGTTATGGTTCATATATACAATGGAATATTACTCAGCCATTAAAAAAAATGAAATCCTACTATTTGCAATGACTTGGATGGGCCTAGAGGTTATTATGCTGAGTGAAATAAGTCAGAGAAAGATAAATACCATATGATTCCACTTATATGTGAATTCTAAGGAACAAAAAGAACAAACTAATCAAAAACGGACTCACAAATATAGTGGACAATTCAGGGACGGCCAGAGGGCAGGAGGCTTGGGAAGCAGGGAGAATGGGGTGAAGGCTTAAAGAAATACAAGTTAGTAGTTGATAGATGGTTACAGGGATGGGGAGCATGGCATAAGGAATGCAGTTAGCATTAATATGTTGGCTGGGTGGAAGGCCAAGGGAAGGAGGGAGCAATTGAGGGATAGTTTGATGAACTATATAGATGTCTAACCAATGTACTGTATACTTGAAATTAATTAAAATAAATTTAAAAATAAAAGAGCATGTGAGATGAAGAGATAATTTCTTTTCTCCTCTTTAATCCCTCCCACCTCAGTTCCACCCCTGACCCATGGATATTACCATTTACCCTTAAGAACTGGATCCCTGAAGTAAGGTATACAATCCCACATACTCGTGGGATACACCCGGTGCCAGGCGAATCCGGGGCCTGGCATACCTGGGGTATAATCCATGACTCCACTTGGCTCAAACTCAGGACCTTCTGTGTGCAAAGCAGATGTGCTAACTACTACACTATAGAGCCACCTCTGAAGAGATCATTTTTACAGTCATCTTTGCAAAATTAAATCTTCATTAATGATTACATATATGTATGTAGATATACATGTGCATATGTAATACATGTGTACACGTGCACACACGCACACACACAGACATGGCTTTGTACTTGCTGAGATTCCTTGATTCTTCATCCTACAAACCCACTTTTATCTAGAGCTTCTCTTTATCCCTAGTATGCCTGTTGTGATCAGTTTGGACTCTATTCTCAAATTCTCACTGTGAGACTTTGTCAGGAAAGGGAGCATCAGTCTATTTATTTCAAGAATTTATAGGAAAAGCAAAAGCGTGTTTATGGGGCCCAGATGGCTCCGGCACCATCAGACTTCATTGCACAGTGGTCCCTTGTCACTCACATGCAAATTGGATTTTGAAAAAATTTGTTTCCAGATTCAGCTGCCATTGCATTGGCCTGCCGTAATTTTGACTACTAGTTGGTGATTGGGGGTGGGAGGGGGTTACCTGTTGTCAGGACTATCAGAAGTCCAGTGGTCTTCCTTCTACCTCCTCCCACACAGATACTGCTATCACATGAGTCTAGTAACTGCCTGTGGTTTGTCCCCAACTCACCTGTATTTTGGGCTTGCGGGTTTAACTTGTCACCCAGTTTTGCTGTAGATGTTATCTGTGGATCATCTGATTTTTCCCTATCCTAGTTGTTTTGTTGTTGGTGTCGTTTTGGAGGTAGGGGAGTATTCGTCTATTAGAGCCGTCATAACAAAATACCACTGGCTGAGTGGCTTAAACACCAGAAATTTATTTTCTCACAGTTCTGGAGGTTGGAAGTCCAAGATTAAGGTGCTGTCAGGGTTGTTTTGGGTGAGACCTTTCTTCCTGGTTTGCAGACAGCCGCCTTCTCACTGTGTCCTCACAGGGCCTTTCCTCTGTGAGCACACAGAGAGCGAGTGAGATCTCGGATTCCTCTTCCCCTTCTAAAGGCACCAATCTTGTTGGATTAGGGCCCCATGCCTCATTAAACCTAAATTACATTCTTAAAGGCCCTGTCTCTAACTATAGTCACTTTGGGGGTTATGGCTTCAACATAGAATTTTGGGAGGACACAGTTTAGTACATAATAGGCGGGCTTGGGGAAGAGGCAAAACTACAGTCTGCCATCTCCCCAGAATAAGAGAGGCTTTGGCTGCGGTCTATAAAAGCCAGTCAGGGAGCAGAGTGCAGACGGGTGGGAAGTGCTCTGGGGAGGTGAGGGGAAGATACCTAGCACATGACAAAGGCCCTCCGCGGCTGAGCTCCTGCCTACATCTCACCAATTCCCTCTGACATCTGATGCCTTCCCCATTACACTCTGGGGACAATAAACAGATTCTCAATTTCCCTGAACATACCATCCTGTTTCTGGTCTCCTCGCCTTTGCTCACACAGTTGTAAGTACCTATAATGTCCTTCCTGGCTTCCCTACCCACCTCCTCTATTTCAATCAACAATGCCTCTTTATTTTATCCTTTAGCATTTACCTCAGCAACCTCAATTTCTAGAAAGTCTGCAGGGAGCCACCTCTATTTTCCCATAGCGTGCATGAGTGCACACACACACCCATGCCATGCGCCTACGCAGCCTCATTGCACTTACTGCACTGCATTGTAATTGTGTGATTATGAGTCCCCCTACTAGACTGCGAGCACCCTGAAGGCAAGTCCTGTGCCTCGTCACCTGTGGCGGACTGGATGCCCTGCTCTTAATTCTTCCTTCCCCTTGTCACAGAATTCGCTGTTTATGCCATTGCCATGGCTTCATGGTGGGTAGAATAGATTTCTCTGCCTTAATGCCTGTAGGTTTGGCATGGAATTTGCTTTGGTCAGTGCTGTCAACAGAGGTTTTAAATGTGCTTGGGTGGTTTGGCTTGTCTCTTGTACTCCTGTAATCTACCTTGAGAAGAAAGTGTCCCAGGTAGCCACTGGTCCAAGTAGAATATGGGGATGTGAAGAGTAGACCTGAACCCAACCCTAAGGCTGGACGAAAGCCCAGCCAACCTATCGCTTGAAACAGAATCCTTGCTGACCCACTGACCTGTGAATGAGGGAAATAAATACTTGTTGTTTTAGGCCACTAAGACTTGGAGGATGTTTGTTTTGCGGCATTATCGTAGAAACAGCTGACTATGACATCATTCATCCTTGTGTTCCCAAGCCCAGCACCGTCCTGGGCCAAAAAATGTTTGTTGAATAAAGGAGCAGATAAATTTTTTGGTTCAATACCTTTGCAGTATGAGTCTATTCACATCACCATACCTCTTGAGACCGCTGCTACCTCCTCTTTTCAAAGGGGACAATAATGGCTTCTTTGCAGGGTTAAATGAAATGAGTAAAGTTCTTGATACTTTGTGCTAAGTGACATTTTTCTTTCCCCCTCTCCACCCCTTGACATCTTAAGTGAGCTCTTAGGTTAAAATGATAAGGGGTCAGAGGAAGCTGAGATGGTGTGGGGCAGTAGGGAGAGGGAGGAGCTTATTCTAGGCTCTTGAGCCTCTGGGCCCTTTAACTCCAGTTGAGGGAACCTCTTTATATTCTTCCTCTTCTCTTCCTCCTTTGCCCCCAGGATTCTTTCCTGAGTCATTGCCAACCAGTTCTTCCTGGCCCAGAAAAGAGGATTTGCCTCAGACCCCAAGAATGCCCAGCATGCTGCTGGACTGCCTTAAGGGGATGCACAGCTTACACTTTTTCTTGGAAGCCAGCCGCTCTGTAAGAGATCTGACTGCTCTGAAACTACCATGCGGTGAGGAAGCCAAACTAGCCACATGGGGAGAGTAAGGCCATGTTGAGTTGGGAATCACGAAGGTACCACACATGGGAGTAAAGTCTTCTAGGACTTTCCCGCCTAGCCCAATTGCCAGCTGAAGGCAGCACAGTGAGTGGTTGATGCCACATGGAACAGAGGAGTCTTCCAGATGAGTGCAGTCAATCCACAAAATTGTGAGAAATAATACATTTTTGTTGTTTTAAGTCGTTAAGTGTTGAGGTGGTTTGTTATATAACAGATAAACTAATAGATAAGTGACACTCTATTACATATTATATATAATATGTATATTTTCTATTATTTCTGAACCATTTGAGAGTAAATGGCAGAAATTATGACTGTAAATATTCAATGTTTATCTCTAATGAACCAACATCATCTTACAAAATAGTACAGTTACCAAATTCAGGAAATTTAAATGGCACAATATTATTATTCATTCAATCTCTGTATTTTGTCAATTATCTAAATAATATCTTTCATAGTAATATTTTTTTTAGTTCCAGGACCTAGTTCAGGATTATACATTGTATTTAGTGGTTGTATTCGTTATACGTAGCTGCATAACAAGTCACCCCAAAACTTAGTGGCTCGAAACAACCTTTATCATCTCACAGTTCCTATGGGTCAGAATCTGGATGTGGCTTAACTGGGCTCTTTGACTTATGGTCCCCTAAAGCTGCAATTGAGATGCTGGCCAGGGCAACAATGATCTCAAGTTCATCTGGAGCAGGATCTGCACTCAGGCTCATTCAGTGATTGTTGGCTGGATCTGAATCATCGCAGACTATTGTTTTGGCCTAAGAGCCTCAGTTTCCTGCTGGTTGTTTGTTAGAAGTCTCCCTTCCTCAGTTCCTTGAAAAATGGGTCTTTCCAGAGTGCAGCTCATAATTTAACAATTTATTTCATCAGACTAAGAGAGTTGGGAAGAGCCAGAGAAAGAATGCTAGCAAGACAGAAGTCACAGTATTCTGCAACCTAAATTAGTATTTCGTAAACTCAAAAGTGCATCCTATCATCTCTACTGTATTATTTATTACAAGCAGGTCTCCAGGGCCAGGCACACTCAAAAGGAAGGGATCGCACAGGGTGTGAACACCGGGAGTGGGGGTGTCACTGAGGACCATTTTAGAGTCTGCCTACCATAGTACTCAGGTCTCTTTAGTCTCTTGAATTTAAAATGGCCTTTTTCTTTGTCTTCCGTGTCATCGACATTTTAAATATTGTAGGCCAATTGTTTTGTAAATGTCCCTTAGTTTGAGTTCGTCTGATATTTTCTCATGATTAGATTCAGGTGATGCATTTAGGGGCAGGGATACTTCATATTCAACATTGAGTCCTTCTCAGCGTATTACATCAGAAGGCACATAACGAAGTTGTATTCTATTCTTAGTGAACTTAACTTGGATTGCTTGATTAAAATGGTGCTCAGGCTCCTACATTCTTAACCGCTCTGCAATTCCGACACTGGACTGAAAAGTTCTTTCAATTTTCAAACAGGGTAAAAACAAACAAACTGAGACCTGTTCTCTTGGCAGAGCAATTGTGGGGAAACTATTTTAGGATAAAAATTACCAATGTCTTGGATCAGACCTTTACCCTATACCTCTCAGAAACCCTCGCTGAAGGCCCAAGTATTGGCTGTCATGCCAGCCTGAAGCTTGGGGCGTGAGTACCTTTCATACCCTTTTCTTTCAATTGTTCATCCCTTCACCTAGAAAAGCCCCGTTTGACCTCTATCATCTTTTCTACCTGCAGAACTCAGCTCCCTTCATATGCCCAGGCCTGGAGTCTTCAGCTCCAGAAGTATGGCGCAGCATTGCACAATTCCAGGGGCCAAGAGTCACATCACATTCCATGTGCCTGGTGCTCCCTGGAGTTGTGCAAGCCAATGGTCTTGTTCTGGAGACACCCACTCCATCTCAGCGCCCAGCCCCAGCCTCCTCTCACACAGCACATTGTACTACTATCTATTTAGACATAGGTCTATCTTCTCTAGACAGAAGGTAGGAATAAGAGTTGTTTACCTCTGTGGGACCCAGTGCTCAACATGTGTTCAATGAGTATTTGGTGAAGACGGGAATTTCCTCGTGACCACTTGTGATCCTCCTCCCCACCCCCACCTCAGTAGCAGAGTCACAATCTCTATAATCTGATGGAGATACAGAGTTCTAGGTTTTGGCCTTTGTATATCCTGAGATATGTCACTGAGTTCTGGCAATAAAATCTAAGATTCCACGTGTCCCATAGGATGGTCCCTTATAAGCCAGCAGGTACAGTTATTTAACTGTAAATGTAGCTTTGTGGCAGATTTGTGACACTGAATAGAGACTCTCCCTTCTGAGAAGAGGTGATGGAGTCTGGAGAAACCCATGTGTGAAGATACTGGCTTTGAAAACCTGTTGGAGGGCATGCAGACTGATAACAGCGCAGAGGCCAGCTTCCTGTTGATGAGAAGCAAGGGTTGCCAGGAGATGCAGGAGAGGCAGAGAGGGGATTCAGGTGAGCTGAGGTCTGAATTCTCACTAAATCTCTAGTTCCCTGTAGCAGGTCTCAGAATTGTTAATAATAGAACAGAAGCACTCTGTCAGGTTTTTCTGCTAAGAGACCCAAGGTCTCACCTCACAAGCTGGATCACTTGGCCCAGGCTCTCTCCGGTCCACAGCCTAGTGGAAGCTTGGCTGGTCTGGACCCAGATAATGACCAGACCTCTGACTTGCCCAAACTGTGAAGATCAGCTCCTGGGAAGCACAAGTTATGCTCAATTCTATTTGGGTTTCTCATGGACAAACGTGGAGAATGACAGCAGGGGGCCAAGTGCAGATAATGAAGATTTTGGTTTTTTGGATTTTCCTGTTTCTCCTTTACAGGAAATGACCTATTGTGTCTAAACCTGATTCCCATTAAATGTCAGGACCACTGTCTCAGAGAGGTCTGAATTAGCTCACGCTACTAAGTGCTGAGGGACTCAGGAGAAAAGCATGGCAAGTCGGAAATCAAACCCTAGGTGTGGCATCACTGAGATTCAGGCAAGTAAGAGTAAGGCTCCAATTTCGAATGCTTTATTGTGTTCCTGGCAAAGCCAGCCTTGTACCCCAAAGCCCAGCTGGGCACTGCCCCATGCGTGGGAGGCGACTGTGTCCCCACTCAACCAGCAGCCCGCTAGCCCAAGGTGCTAGCTGCCGGGGAGGGTCCAGCTGGTCCACGTGAACCCTGCTTCCTTCTCACTTCCCCGGTCTTGCATTCCAGGAGCCCTGGACTGGCCATGCGAGGAGCAAAAGGGCCAGCCAGTGGTGACCTGTGACTGCCCAGAGAGGGGGTGTTGTAGTCTTTGTAAGCCTGGGGGACCATCATCCGGACCACCAGTCCCCCTTGGGGGGAAGGATTTCCCCCACCCCCGGGCAGAGATGGCGGAGAACCCACACGACCAGAGGGGTCTGCCTAAGTAGGAACAAGATGAGAGGCCAGTAACTGCCCTAGGGGCTCCAACAGAGTGATGCTGCGACCGTCTCCACGCGGCATGTCCCGCACCTACCCACCCAGGGCCCAGGAGCTCCTCCCAGACTCTCTGGGGAGCGGGGTGGCGGGGGAGAGCAATCCGAGCGGCCCCAAGTGAGATCCCGGGGAGGGGCGGGCAGAGGTGCAGCGCCCGGAACAAAGGCCCATAGAGGGGTCCCGGAGAGCACGGCTCCCCGGGGGCGGCCGCCTCCCCCGCCCCCTCAGCTCCTCCCTCTCCTCCCCTCCCTTCACCCGGAGGCCCGGCCGGCGCGCAGCCCGCGCTGCACCAAGTTTGCCAACGGTTCCCAAGTTACGGGCGCGCAGGGGTGGGAGCTGGGTGGGGTGAGGAAGAAGAGAGAGGAGGAGGAGGACGAGAACTCCCCGGGCGCCTTGGACACGGCTCAGGAATCCACAGCCGCCGCGAGCCGCTCGCCGGCTCGGGCCCGAACGGGGACGGCGCCAGGCAGCACCGATTGCTCGCTCGCTCGCCGCACAGGACTGCGCCCGCCTGGCGCCTCTTCCCGCCCGGCGTGCGAACCCGCTGGGCCGGCCCGCGCCTCCCTCCTTCTACTCTCCCCGCCGCCGCCCCCGGGGAGGGCGCAGAGCCGGGCCGTGAGGGAGCTGGTTCTGCCGAGAGGAAGGCAAAGTTGTGAGCGGATGCTGCCGGCGCGGGACCCGAGCAGCGGAGAGTCGGATCCGCCCCCGCCGGAGGAGGCTCGGCGCCTGGGGTAAGTTGGGCGCTGTCGTCCTGGAATCGCCTCCGGGACCCGGAGGAGGCCGCCCAGCTGTGCGTCTCCACCTTCCCTGTCCCGGCGCACGCACCAAACTTTGGAGGAAGACAGGGCGAAACGCAGGGAGGGAGGGAGGGAGAGTTCCTGGCTCGGGGAAAACTCCACGCAGGCACCCACAACCCCCAGACCCACTGCACCCAGAGTCACAACTGCCAGGTACACACGCAGCTCATCATCACGCAAGCCACAAACACAGCGCACACTCTGAGAACGCGCCACTCAGACCAGGCGCAGGCTGAAGACCGAAATTTACACTCCCAAGCGCGGCGACGTGGATCTTTACGCCAAACGTGTCCTCCTGCCCTTAGATAGATCCAGGTCTTTGTCTGCTGCCTCTGCAGACCTCCAGTGAGGAGCCCCCAAAGAGTGACGGGCAGGTGAGGGGGCTGGCTGCCTTGTCTTTGGAAAATCGTGGCCAAGACCCCGAGGCCGAAAAGTGGGGAGGGGAATGTAGACATTGCAGTCGGTTCTGGTTCATCAGGAACAAGTCTGGTGTGGAAAATCGGTGTCTGGATGATGTGTCTGGGTGTTCGCAGCCCTTCCGGAGGCGAGGCCGGGAGAGAGGAGGGAGTGATTCATAAACTCAGACCTGGCATGCTGGGGTCTATGAGCAGAGTGGAAAAGGCTGGCAGGCCGGTGCTGAGCTGGACAGCTGGGAGGTGGCAGTGACAGGGCCTGTGAGGGAAGCAGAGACCCTTCCCCCAGCGGATGTGCTTCCTCAGAGCGACTTCCAGGGGGACTAGCTGAGGAGATTCCAGGCCTGGGTGTGGAAGTGTAAAACGGGTGGGGGAGGTTTAAGATTCCAAGGTCGCAGAGAAAAACCAGGGTGTTTCTGAAGCCTTAGCCTTATTTTCATTGCATCTGAAGTTGTGTTTGGGGAAGTGGCGCATGCAGCTTGCTCCAATGTGCCCTGTGGGCTGGCATCCGGGACTTGAGTTTCATCATTGGCCTCTGCTCCCCTAAGAAAGGCAGCAGAAAAGTAGAAAAGTATCCATTTTTGCAGCTGGCTCAGTTAGGGGTGGTGTGGGGTGTTTTTCCCTGGCTTCTGCTGGCCTGGCTGGAGATGGGTCTTGTGAAGGGTCTAGAAGCTATAATCTCCAGTAGGGGCTTGGCACCATGACAGGGAGGCAGGTGAAGGGGCAGTCACATTCCCTGCACTGAACATGGAGGGGGGGCGGGGTGGGGGGTGGGGGGTCCTCTGTGCCACTTGGCATGAGCCTCCCAGAAGAGCAGCACCATCTCATGTTCTTGGAGCTGGGATTGCAAGCAGACTTGGGAATGAGTCCCTACTGGCATGAGATTGAGAGCATGCAAGATGGGGGCCGTGTAATTGCAAAGAAGTGGGTCATTTCCCACCCTGTCCCTTTGTGACTAGGTTTAGTGTGCAATTCAAACTCCTAATTACCTTAATGCTGAAATTAGCAAAGCATGTGGGCAGCACCCAGGCCTGTGGTCCCAAATGAGAGAGGGAATGATCTGAGCTTGGCCACCCCCAAGTTCAGGTGGAATGCTACAGCCAGTACTTTCTCAATATCACTTTTCACTTTAATTATGTCTTCTGTGACTCAAGAGCTCTACATACATTTTCTCATTAAGCCCTTACATACCTATGAGGTTACCATTTTATAAATTAGGAAGCTGAGGCTCAGGAAAGTTAAATAGTATAACTTTTTCAAGATCACATGCCTGGTGAGGGACAAAGCCAAGATCTGAACCCGGATGTCTGACTCTGGACCCATGCTGTCTCTACTATGTCAGGCTATCTCTAAGGTCTCTACTGGTTCTCCATGGCAACGAGGAAGCAACCCTGATGCACTTACTAACGTGGCCTGGGGCCTCTGACTACAGTCCTCTTTTTCCACATACTGTTCCCAGCCTGGGTTACCAGGGCCATGGGAATCAAAGGCTGGATGGCACCAGGCTGCTGGACTCTTCCATGTGGATCTGAAGTCAGAAGCGGGGAGTTTGGAATGATTACAGGGAGATGTTGCAGTAATTCCAGTGAGAGATGATTTGCTGCTTATCTGAGAAGTGGGGACAAAGCTGCCACTTGTGACCCTATAAGTCACAAGTTTGGATTTGGCAGAAATTGCCAGGTAAACATCCTCAAATGGATGACTATAACCCTTTCCCTTTCGGTCTCTCCAGATAGAAATCTATTACATAGGAAAACAACACTTACCTGCCACCTCCTGTCATCACTTACCTGGTGAAATTAAAGGGACATGTAATGGCTGTCCTTCCCACCCCTTCATCACATGCTCTGGAAAGCTGGACTCCTCTTGGGTCCGATCCTCAGGAGAGCTGGGGCAAGGGGTGGGAAGGATGATAACCACAAGGCTCACCTGGTCCCCAGCTTATGCTTTTTCACACATGCCTCACAGAGGGACAGTGGTTATATCTCTACAGATGAGGAAATGAGGCTCAGAGAGGTGCAGTGGATGGCCAAGGTCCTGCAGCTAAGGATTGCAAGAACACTTCTGCAGGCACTTAGGGGCAGCCAGCCGTGTTTTCAGTCTAGTTGGTATTCTATACCCCCGAAGGGCTGAGAGAGATTACCCCTGTTGAGGCAGGGTCCTCACTACTCTGCCCACTCCCACCTCTGCCCCAAGAACCTCTGATATACATGTCCATAGTACGGGAAAAGTTGGCAACCTGAAACGAAGAACAGTACCCAGAGGGCCCAGCCTACCTTCCACAGGAAGCCCTTCCTGGGTGTGTCATAGTGCCCAAGTTCCTCTCCCCGCTCCACTGCAGAGTGGACATGCTGTCCAGGATGGGAGTTGGGAGACTGGGTATAGAGAGAAGCTGCCCCCGCCCAAAGGACAATGGCTATTCATCTTTGTGTATATTTATATACCTGGCTCCATCCTGAAATCTGACACATGGGAGTACTAGAGAATGTTGGCAGATGGTGGGTGAAGGCCAGGGACAGGTGGCTATGAGTCCCTCTGCTGGGAAGTCACAAAGCAGGGAACGTTAGCCATGAGGAAACATTCAGAGAGGTCTCTGCCCTTTGCGAAGTCACACAGGAGGAAAGGAAAACAGTCTCCTTTTCATTCCTTCAACAGAAATACAGGTCTTTCTTTTTCCTTCTCTGATGCTTAAACAAATGATAAAATGCTGCTTGTCTTGCCCTGAGCATGTGGATTTCACAGCTGAGTGTGGCGTGGTCCCTGCCTGACTAGACAGTTTGTTCTGTGCTTGAAGGTGAACACACTCAGCCTTCGTCTCCATTGCCTCCAATTTGGCTGGTTGCTCCTGCAACCCCTCCTCCTAGCATGGAGTGGGGGACAGGCAGACCCTGGGAGCCCTGACCACCAGTAACTTCATGTATCCATCCTCCTGTCCCTCCCTCTCTATGCCTCTCCTCTCCCTTCATGCCCCCTTACCCTGCCTCCCTCCCACAAAGATGGCTGTGTGCTGAGGGATTGTGGGATTTTGGGGGCCCTGGGAAATTTATCTCTGGGGTTCTGAGAACTCTCTGAAAAGGATTTGGAGGAAAAGTGTGGAAAATAAATAAGCCAGTTCCCAGCTCAGCCTCTCCTGAATGCCGCAAGTAAACAACCATCTCGGAGGCCAGCCTGGAAGCTTTCTTTTGGCCTCCCCTCCCATGGCTACACCTGGCTCACTGGCTGCCTTCTCTAGCTCCCTCCTTCCTGCCCCCTCCTAGCCCAGCCCCTTCTCCTTGACTTTGGGAGCTTCAAAAGGCAGGAAACACACCCGCCATTGGTCTGTCCTTGTGCTGCAGGTCACCGGCACACTAACGGCTGGGGCCGAGGAGCATGTGGGAGAAAAGACCTTCGGGGGTTGCAGCTCAGCTCCGTTCCATCTGAGTAAGTCTCCTAGCCTTGCCCTGCTCAGCAAGACAGCGGGTAGTCTCTAGGTTGGTGAGTTTGACTTTAATGATGGAGAATGGTGGAGGCTCTTCCCGGTTTTGTGGCATCTGACAAAGCTTTGCGTCTTAAACACTGGTGTAGAGCGGATGAACCAAAGTTAATTTTTTCCTGTCATGTCCCTCCAAGGTGGGGCTAACATGGGAAGAAACCTACAAAACCCATACATTTATATTGTAGGGCTTCCTGGACTAACTAGAATGTCAAGGTTCTTTGCTTTTGACCAGAGTCATATGAGTTTAGGCCTCATCAGCTTAGGGCACTGGTGGTGTGAGTTCAAGAAGCTTGAACACTGTGTCTATTGGGTTAGAAGCAAATCCATGATAATTTAATAACTTCAATTAATTCAGTTGATCCACTCTAAAACCCAGCACCCCATGAGAAGGGAAGAACAAGGGCTCTGGGGTGGGGGCAGTTCCCCGGCAGGGTTGGCAGCTGAAGGTCTCCCTCCCTGACCCAGGGAGTGGCTGAGAGGCCTTCTCATTGTATGTGGTTGTGCCAAGCTGGGTCAGCAAACTGAAACTTCTCAGATCTGGGGAGTGGGCACTGCCAGAATGCTCTGGGTGCTGCCTCCTGGTAGGGAGTCCCTTTGGCTTGCTGCTGTCAGGCTGCTTAGAGGGAACTTAGTGGGTGAGCCCCGTCGCTTGGGAGAGAGGCAGGTCACCCACATTCTCACAGGTCATCACATACATTGTCATAGGCTGAAACACACACACACACTCAGATATATCCCACAGCCACATTGCACACTGACACATTTGTAGGCACAAGTACATGCACACACACAGATATACAAACGTGGGGACACACGCATTCGGAAAGGCAAATTATGGAAAGATGAAGCGCACAGAATGCCCACAGGACTGCTTAGCGCCTACATGACCTTGAGTAGGCTACATAACCTTTCTGAGCTTTAGTTTCCTAACTGAAAGAGGGGCGTGGTAATAGGGCGTACATAATCGGGCTGTAAATGACTGAATATCTGTGACCTTAGATCATGCATCTGCACACAGTGAGAGCTAACCTTCCAACAAAAGCTGTTTCATAAGAAGCCTCCACAGCTGAGATGGGGTAAAGCCCCTCCGACAGGTTGATCTGCTTTCCATGCGCCCTGCGCGTGCGTGTCTGTTCACACATGCAGTGCCCGTGCCTGTGCCTGCAAGTCCACTCAGCTACCTGAGATTTAGCCCTGGGCCCCTCCTCCTCTCCTCCTCTCTTCTTCTCCCTTCCTCTCCAGCTGCTTTACCATCTGCAGGAAAGTGCTAAAGTGTCTGAGCCAAAGCAATGCTATCTGAGGAAATATTTTGAAAACAAACTGGGCCACCCCTTGGCTGAGACAGCACTGATTTTCAGCAAAGAATTTCACAACTCTGACCACGCAGGCGGGGCTTCGGGGTGGCCCATGGCCCTTCTCTGGAGAAGGCCTGTTGCTACAGGGTTAAGGATAGGCATGCCTGAAGAGGCCTGAGATTAGAACCTAGAATCTGTGAGTTAGAGTCAGGAAGGGGTAGTTCTCCTCTCAGGGAACCAAGAACGAAAACCCCGACCACAAAGGTCAGACACCCTGTCTTATTTTTATTCTGAAAGATGGTATTTTTCTTTTACTTCTCCTCATCCTCTTGCATCTGGTGCGGGTGCCTGGGGGTAGGGTACACAGGAAATAACGGTGATAACAACCAGCATGCACAGTATCATACTTAGCACCTTTCCTGCCTGTGCTCATTGAGTTCTCACAGAAAGCTCCTGAGGTAGGTATTGCTGTTATTACCATTTTACAGATGGGCACACAGAACCAGCAGGCAAAATAGTTGCCAGCTTCCCACAGCCAGTAAGCGCAAAGCCAGGTCTGAGCCCTGCAGCCCTGCTCGAGTCAGTAATCTTAACTGTGCCATGATACTACCTGTGTGTGTGTCTTTCCTGCTGTGGCTGCAGCCCAAGATGCTAAATGGGACACAAGAACTTTTTTATTTTTATTTTTTATTTCATAACTGTGGCCAGGGCATGCCTCTAGTTCGGGCCAGGAAGTTCTGGGGAGGCAGGCTTCAGGCAAAGCCACAGCCCCTGTGGGTACTGCGAGTGGACGTTTGAGCCTCGCCTTCCCCAGGCTGACCTGGGCAGGGCATTTCTGATGGTGCAGCAGCCTCTTTTGCAAGGCCATCTGCTGATTGCCGTTCCCCCTTGGCAATGACTCGGTCTCGGGAAGTGGCGTAGATGGCAGCAGAAAGGATTTAAATTAAGAAGAAGGAACTGGTAGATTGGGGACTGTCTCCCCGATGGCCATTCCAGCAAGACAGAAATCCCCACCCTGGTGTAAGCACCGAGTTCTTCGGGACACAAGAACTTTTTTATTTTTAATGGCTTCTATTTTTTATTATTAATGGCTTCTACAGGCCCTGTGATCTTCCAGTGAATTTTACTCCCCAGCCTCTTCTTTCACCAGCCCTCACCTTGTACTAGGTGTTCCGAGTTTCGACTTGTCCTCATGTCCCGTCTGTACATGTCCTGCTCTCTGTAGCCTTTCCAGCTGCTGAGAACATGCTCTGATTCCTTCTTTTCTGTGGCCAGCTCCCATTCATCCTCAGGCCTCAGCTTGGATGTCACCTTCTGGTAGCCTAGGTCAGCGGCTCTCCCTGTGGCTGCCTGCTGGGAGTGATCTGTGCCTGGGCAGAGGTTGTAGCAGTCATGGTGAGCGGGAGGAGACAGCTGGCCTGGACCAGAGGCCCTGTATGGGACAGGGAGGGAATGGGAAAGTGGCCTCTCGCAGTTGTTACCCTGTGGTTGCTGAGCTAGAAGCCTGAGGATGGGCCTGAAACCTGAGAGCCCCTGTGAATTAGGTGGGCTGGCGGGTGGTTACACCATGGGCCCCACTACTCAACCCCACCGGCAAGTCCTTCTCAGTCCTGTCGCCTGGGTGGATGGACAAATGTTCAGCCTCTCCAGGGCTTGGCCTTGACCCCCAGGCGATGGAGGCCTCCTGTGCCTGAGTCCTTTCCCCTGAGCAGGGACAAAGAAGTCCAGCTGGCAGGCTGCCTCCACAGGGGCAGTTCCAGCCGCAGCCCTTGAGCCGTCCCCGCAGAAGTAGTGGGGCCCTGAGTGCTGCATTCTTCTCCACACCACCTGGGGCGCACGCATGAGGGTGCCCTGGCCAGGGCATCGTCTGTCCAGGCACTGTGTACCTGCTCATGCCTGACACTGCAGGGTGGGCTGGGGGTAGCAGAAGGCACCTCCAGGCTAGAAGAGGAGAGGAGACCAGCGCAGATGACTACCTTGGATCCAACAGTGATGAGCCCACAAAGGTGGACGTGAGGGAGGGAAAGACTTCATGGGCAGGTGGATATTCCAGCGCAAGAGGGAACCTAGGCAAAAGTTCGGATCAAGTGCAGAGATGGTGAGGAGTCCAATTAGAATGAACAATAATTTATAGGATGCACAGAGAGAGAGAGAGATGAGGCAGGAAGGGGTTGTGGTTACATATGCAGGCTCTAGAGCCAGGCTGCCTGTATGGAAACACTGCTCCCCACTTACTGTGTGACCATGACTAAGTTGCTTAACCTCTCTGTGCCTAACTTTTCTGTAAAATGGAGATACTAATAGTACCCAACACATGGGGTTGATAGGAGAATAAAATGTGTTTCTATACAAGTGTTTAGGGCTATGCCTTCTATACAGTGAGCATCAAGAAGAGTGAGTAAGTAAACTAAGGTCAGATGTAGAGGCCCTTGAATGTCATACTATCCATTTGCTAAGCACCTACTATGTGCCAAGTACTTACTTTACAGACATTCTCACTAAGCCCCACACAACCCAGCAAGATTGTTAGCAATGCATCTGTTTTACAGATGAGGAAACTGAGGCTCAGAGAGGCAGAGCAACCTACCTAAGGTCACGCAGCAAGGGGGCTCAGAGGTGGTAATAAAACCCAGGTCTGTCTGGAATTTAGGTCTTCCCCCAGTGTGGAGATTGGACACGGTAGAGGCAGCATGGGGGTGTGCCCTGGGCTGGGGTCACAGTGAGGAGCAGAGCATGAATGCTGTAGCCATGGTTCCCTGGGACAGGGAGGCAGGAGGTGACAGAAGGAGAGGTGCTGGGCAAGCCTGGAGGGCAAGGAGGGGAGGCTCTGAGGCCACAACGCAAGCTCACCATTCACAGCCCAGGCGCAAGCCACTGAGTCATTCTGGGAAAACATGACATCACCGAGTCTTGCTGTCTGCTACCTACCTGCGGTCTGCCCTCTGTAGTTCTGTTGGTGATTGATGCCCAAAGTCCTACAAGGGCACGCCCCAGGTGACGAGGTCAGATCTGCTCCCCAGCTTCCTGTCCTGGGTTCTCCTCCCCAACTGCTGTCTCCCACTGTCCCTCCCCTCCCCGCCCAACCTGGAGCCCCCACCTCACCCCCATACATAAACCCTGCTGAGGCAAGAGCTTCCGGGAGTGGTGATGAGCACAGAGATCTTCCAGACGGCCTCCACACCTGGCCTCTGACTGGAATTCCGGGTGGGAAGGGGACAGCTCAGGAGCCTGTGTCGAGCTTTGAGAATGATGCCTGCTGTTCTCTTGGAATCATTTTTTAAAAGGAAAGCCTGTTTGAACTGTGTACTCAGCACTAGGCCAGGTCCCAGAGGCCTCTGCCTTTCTGGAAGGCACTGTTTAATATCTGAGAGCTCTTTATGTTCTAAGCATCCACAGGCTGAGTGATCTGTTTGCATCAGTCTGATGGCATGAGATAGCCCTTTTCCAGATGCCAACACTGAGGCCCAGAGAGTTAGGTGACTTTTCCAAGGTCACACAGCCTTTGAATTCAAACCTTGGCTGTTCAACACCAGACATATCTATGCTCTTAACCACTCCACCATCCAGTTGAAATGAAACTACCCGAGACTTGCCGGAGGTGGAGTGTACTGAACCTGTGCCTGCCAGATGGTGTGTTCCGGACAGGAACTGCCAGGAAGTTTTCATCTTAGAGTATGGGTCAGTTACCAGAACTTTTGGAGATTGTGGTTCCATTAGGAGGTGGCAAGAGAGCTCAGTTCCTTGGCCATGCAAATCCAGCTCTTATGGCCTTTTGGAGTGAGACTCTCCCCTACAGAAGGAACACAGGGCTCAGGGGGCGCCTGTCCTGCTTTTGGTGGGCCAGACTTGGAAAAAGGAGTGTGAGTCAAGCAAGGGGCCGCGTGCCAGCTTCCTCAGCCCAGTCTGTTGGCACAGGATGCCACGCTGCCTGAGCTACGGCAGCAGCTGCCCTCCCTCCTGTGCCGTCCACCCCGCAGCAGCCCAGAGAAGGGCCCAGTGACCAGGCCTACACTGAGTCTCTGGGCATGATTATCCCCATTTTTCAGGTGAGGATACTGAGGCTTACTTAGGTTTTCTGGTTCTCCTGAACTCCCTGGGCCGGAAAGGGGAGGAACTGAGACTCAAGTCTTTCTGCAGAGAGATAGGAGGGTGGGGTTAGCCTGCCCTCTGACCTCTAGCGGTGCGGGCTGGCTCTGTTTTCAGGCTGGCATTTCTGGTTCAATCTACTCTCATGGGTCCCTGTTTTCCCTGGCAAGTGACCTTCTGGGGCAAGAGAAAAACTGATTTCCATTGGGCCATGAGTCATCATTTTTCGAGGAGCAGTTCTGATGCCATAGGGGCCCTACCCAGGCTTCAGTTGGGGGTTGCAGGACAGGTTTCTTCTCCATCCCTCTCCTCCTGCTTGAGTGCCAATGCCACCCTGGTCCTGGAAGGGCCTGGAAACAAAGGCCCTCCACAAGACGCCTGGCCTCTGTGATTACCCAGATGTGACAGATCACCTTGCTCTCAGTGGACAGGTGCCAGACTCCCAGAGGTCTGCAGGGTCTGCAGCCTTCGTGGGTCCCTCATCCCCTTTAATGCCCAGGTTCCCGTGGTTGGCGTGCTTCCAGTTGCCCTCCCCAGAAGATCTAGGAATAGCCTAGGATTCCACAGTCTGCAGGGCAGCTCCCCTGACACTGCCTGCCTTAGCCCACATGTCCCCTCGGGCTTTGGGGGTCACCTTTTCTCCCTCCACAGTAGGGTGCGGACCCAAACCAGTTACTGCCCGCCTCATCAGTCTCAGGCTCAGTCATCACAGTAATAATTTCTATAGAACTGTTGCTTTTTCTCTCGGAGAAAGTAGACAGTTAAATTTGGCTGTATGGTCATTTTTGCTTTTCATTGCCCCTAAATTTTCCTTTCTGGCTTTGTCTCTGCTTAAATTCAGAGGCTTATTAAAATGGCTTGTCCAAAATGAGAGAGTCTCACCTCAAAAGAACTGATACCTGCATTTATTTTATTAGTTTGATTAAGTTTTGTAAAATAAGTAATACATACCCATGGTATAAAATTAGAAAGGCACAAAAGATGTATGGTAAAATCTCTTTCTCACGCCTGCCCCAGACACCCAGGTCTCTCCACAAAGGCAACCAGCGTTATTAGTTTTTTGTATTTAACCTGCTTTTAAATTGTCCAGTTTTAAAACAACTAAAATCATACTTACTGAGCTTCCTGTTTTACCACTTGTCAAACTGAGGCACAACTGGAAAACAGCGGCATAGGAAATGACACAGGCTCCCTGCAGAGTCTAGCTCTGCCCAGGATGGTTAGTGTAACCATTGCCGGGTCATTGCTGAGTGTCGCTCTCCCTGGGTTATGCCAGCTACTCTCATCCCAGCCCCTCCCCTCAGCAGTCACCGTTGACTCCACCCACATGACAAAGAGGCACAACCAGGGCCCCCACATCCCTCCTGCCCCGTAGTCCCAGGGGCTCCTCAGCCACCATGGGTAGCATTCTCCGGCTCTTGGTTAACCCTGTGCTCCTGACTGCTCCTTCATTTCCCCCTCTTGTCTGGCTGGGCAGGGGCCTTCATCTGGGGACTGTGGTGTCGGTGATCTGACCAGACGATACTGCCTCTTGCCAGACTTCATATTCAGGGTCTGCTCAGTATGGGGGCTCACACAGGCAGAGGTCTGCCCTTCATTCCAACCCCAGAGTGTGACCAGAGGCCTCCCCTGCTCCCCTCCTCTTTCTTCCTCCTCCCTTTCCTCCCTCCCCACCTCTCCTTACCTCTCTTCCTTCCTACATCCTTCCCTCCTTCCTACTTTCTTTATCAATTTGGTGCTGTACATACAGCAAAGGTTAACTCTGATACAAAGTGGAAAGTGATAAGAATGGCCTAAGGTAGAAGAATGAATAGTGCCAGGAGAACAACGTGCTTGAGATTTAACATCAGCAGACGCTGCACTTCAAGTCCCAGCTTGCATCTCTAGCTGGGTGACCTTGGGCAAGTGGCTTAGATTCTTGGAACCTCCCTTTCTCATCTGTATAATGACAAGGAGGGTGATGGTAAGGATCCAGGCTGCAAACAGGGCTGGTGTGAGAAACTGGAGGTGCAAAAGGGCTAAGGAGGAGTGGGTGATGGGTGTTTGGGGTAGAGGGGTGGGAGATGGTGGTGCTGTTCCTTTGGGGGATTATGTCTGTGGACGCTTGATCAAAGATGACTCTGAGGACATGGGGGATCTGCCCTCAGCCTTAGGTAGAATGCCTTCCCTTTTCTGTATTTCCACAGAGGTAGACCTTTAGCTTTGTATTTTTTTAAGTAGTGATTTTACTGTTTTTATAATAATGATAGATTTCATTCAAAATTCAAGGAAATGGTCAAATACAGAGGAGAAAGCAACAAAACACTCTTCTGTCCCATCACTCAGATACAACCGGTTAGTCGTTTGGTCCACATACTTCCCTAGGTATATATACATAGAGTTGGGGGTAGCAGTAGAGGGGCAGAAGGTTTTATAGATGTGGAGAAAATGCACAGTTTAACTTTAGGCTAACATTGTAAAGAGGCTGTCTGCCCCCAAAGTAGACCCTCTCATCTGTTTGCTGGCTACATGAGTACATCACAGGGGCAAGGGAACTCTCACACAATGACCCTTGAAAGCTCCTGATTCAGACACATTACAGAAGAGGAGCTTGTTGAAATTAGTACACTCCAGCTTGAGAACAGTGGCTTTCGATCTTTTTGTATTGTTTAATCAAAACCTCAGACAGAGACACATAACTGAAACAAAAGTCTTATGAAACCCATATGTGCCCTTAATACACATGATGCACTCTGATATTTTCTGTTCTACGCAATTGTGTACTATTCTTTTACAGAAGCTTGTCCAACCTTCCAAATTGATTGTACAACCTGAAGTTTGAAAAATATCGCTCTAGAACAGTGATTTTCAAACTTAAGCGTGCATCAGACTCACCTGCAAGCCTGTTGTGCCCACTCCCAGAGACTTATTGATGTCTGGGGAGAGGACAAGAATGTGTATTTCTAGTTCCCAGGTGCTGCTGCTGGCCCAGGACCCTACTTTGAGATCCCACCCTCCCAGAACATTTTAAAAGTAATGTACTCCTTTGGCAGAGACTACCAGAGGATCGCTTTATTCAACAGATGAGAATTGTTGATGGCTAGCACAAGTGTGGGTCTCTGACGTTTTTGAGGATTCTGGTCAGGCACTGTTTTGGGAATCTTAGACCCAACCCTCCTGAAATCCAGCTCACACTATTAATATCAAGTGCTTAATGTAGAAAAGGTCTGCTAAGCAAAGAGACATTGATGCCCGGCCCTGGTTGAATTACCTGCCTCTTAAATCCCAAATCCACAAAACATAAAACTCTCCTAGCCCTTTTGAAAACACTTTTCTTCCATAGGCAATGAAAGGTACCATTTACCACATGGATTTCACCTTACTGTTTTTTAAAGGGAAGAAGGTAGAAAGCTTGATTACCCCATGGGGAAAGCTGTCCGCCTGGCTCTGGTTGGGGTCCGGTGGGTTTTATTGGCTGTTTCTGGATTCACAGCTTTAACTGGAACCTCTTCCAGGCATTGTAGCTGAGTGCTCATATCAGCACCCCAGCTTTCCAGCCTGCTAACTTATGTTCTAAGCTGCCTCTGGGCCTCCAACCAGCCCCCACCCCTTATCCTCCCCCTTCATAGCCTGGGGGCCCCCATGGCCCCCTCCCCAGCCTCACAGTGCTCCAGAAGCCAGCCCTCAGCTGGGAGCAGCCTCATGAGGGAGGGAAGTGTTAAATGGGCACAGAGCCCCTCTGTTCCATTAACAATGGCCCGTTGATGACTGGATTCTGCCCAGTCGGCCCCCTTGACTGGACTTTGGGGAGGAGGAAGGACTCCAGCCCCCTAGGCAGCCATTTCTGGGTGTGAGGTTGATTTGGAGGCCTCAGCCTCTGTGTGCCCACAGAACTTCATTCTTCAGGCCCTGATGCAGCAGTGAGAAACCCTCTCAACCGTCCCCCCCACCCCAGGGGCAGTTTGGGGCCCCAAGAGTGATTCAGTTCAGTCTAATCCAACAGACATCTATTGAGCAGCTCCTGGGCACTGAGGTTCAGTGCTAAGTAGCTGTGGGGAATAAGAATAACTGCTAACATGAATTCAGTGCCGATTACAGTCAACCCCACCTGTGGCTGCACAACAGAGTCACTAGGGAGCTTATAAAAATTCCAACGCGTAGACATCCCCAACCCCCTGAATCTTCAGGAGTGAGCCTCAGGAACTGATATTTTATAAACTCTCTCAAAGTGACTCTCATGCCCAGCGGGAATTAAGCTTCACTAGCCTCCCGTCAGTTAGATACCTCGCTAAGCATTCAACTGTAGTATCCCACTACATGAGGTGGGTGCCTGTGGAGGCTGAACAGTGGCCCTCCAAAGATGTCCATATATGAACCCCCCGCACCTGCAGATATGTTACCTCACACAGTAGAAGGGAGTTTGCAGTGTGATGAAGGATTTCAAGATAAGAAGTTTACTCTGGATTATCCAGTGGGCCCAAGGTAATCATAAGGGTCCTTGTAAGAGAGAGATTTACTACAGAAGAGGAGATCAGGGTAATAATACATCAAGAAAAAGACTCAATCAGTCATTGCTGACTTCAAAGATGGAGGCAGGGACCGTGAGCCATGGAAAGCAGGCAGCCTCTAGAAGCTGGAAAAGGCAAGGAAGCAGATTCTCCCTAGAGCCTTTAGAAGGAGCACAGGCCTTTTGACACCTTGGTTTTAGGTCAAGGAGACTGATCTTGGACTTCTGACATTCAGAACTGTAAGATAATGTTATTTTAAGCCATGGAGTTTATGGTAATGTGTGACAACAGCCACAGGAAACTAATGTGGGGCTGCTAATAATCCTGTTTTACAGACGAGGCACAGAGAGGTTGGGCAGTCACCTGGGGTCACACAGCTAGCAAGAGGTAGCCCTAGAACAGGAAGAACTTGAGTGTGTCTGACCCATTGACCAGTGCTCTCTCCACCTCACAGCCCTGCCCTGCCTTGCAGCCAGACAGATATCAGTTCAAATCCCAGCCCCGTCACATTCTCTCTTGTTCTTTGCAGGGTAGGAGCTATGGAGACCCACTGGAAAGCTAGGGTGGTCAGATTGTCCCCAGGTGGAATGCCATTTGGAGGAGTTTGAACTTGACTCTGGAGGAAGGGAGCCCACCGGGTGCTGGCCTGGTCTCCTCCCCTGAGTTTCACGGTGCTGTCTTTCAGGCCTGCGCGGTCTCTGGGGTCTGGCCTACTGCAGCAACCCATCTGCCCTGCGGAACTGCGGGGTTGGGGCCAAGAACAGCATTCTACTCACCGTCTTCCACAGCCAGGGACAGCTGCTTATCTGAGACAGGCAATGGGCTTTTGTTTCTTATCTAGGGCAGGCAGTGGGCAGCGGCCTTGTGCCTCCAAAGCATGTTTCTTTAAGACACTCCAAAAACCTTGTGTTTGAGGCCATGTGTGTCTCCTAGAGTGTGAGACAAAGCGGTCTAGAAAGCTGTCCAAAGTTGTACAGCAAGCTGGCGACAGATCCTCGCAGACCAGTTTCTGGCCAGAACTCTGCGCCGCCACTGTTGTACAGCTCCCACCTTTTGGCTAAATCTGCTTGCTCAGTGATACAGCTTAGTGGTTGAATTCATGAACTCTGGAGCCAGACTGCCTGCGTTCAAACCCCAGTTCTACCTCCTAACTGAAGACGAGTTGTTTGGCCTCTGCTTGCCTTAAATGGCAGTGTTGGTTATTATCTATTATTATCTGTACCTTCCTCATAGGGTTGTTCTAAGGACTGAATACATGTGTGTGTGTTTGGAACAGTGCCTGGTTCATTGTAAGTGTCAACTTCTGTTATTACTCAGTTTCCTTAGGGCAGAGGCGGTGCCTCTTCCCATGCTTGGCCCAGAGCAAGGGCTCAGCAAATGAATTTGCTTGTTGAATGTGAGCTTTTATCATCCAGAGATTCACTAGGTACTTTCTCAAATGTTTTCACTTTTTAAAAGCTCCACCTAAGTGCTTCAAACCCTTCTCTTTCCTGCCGGGGAGCTGCAGAATTTCTACCAAGTGCACTGAAGCTTGCTCGGCCCCCGGGTAGGTCCATGAGCACTTCAAATATGGCCCCAGGTCTCACCGACCCATGAATGCCAATGTTGGCAGTTAGCATAGCTGCCTAGGTCACCGCCACTCCACGACTATGCCTGACTGACCTGCTGAGGTCTCTCAGGGACTTCTGGGCAGCTCTGCTTGGGCACCGAGTCTTGTGTGGCCTCACGTGGACTCCGTGCCTGCTCCCAGCTCCTCTCTGACCGGAGGTCCCGCCAGGTCTTCCAGCTAAGGGGTCAGATATCCTGTCATTCCCTCCAGGATCCCGTCCCCTGTTTCTCTTTCCCCTGCTGTAAGGATGGGGCTTTTTCATCAAGTTCTACTTCCCCATTTAGCCTCCCCACTCGAAAAGCCTCCAAGCCTGTCCTCGCACATAGGTCCCAGGAAAGTCACCAGCCATGTTTCTACAAAACACCAAACTCAGAGTTCCCGTTTTTATTCAACTAGTTCACTCTTCTGCCCTAGGAAGACCATTTTGCTCACCTCTAGCTCCATTTTCCAAAGATGTCTTTAAACCCTACCTACTGTTGTGGAAAGCAGGTTTTTTTTTTTTTTTTTCAAATTAACCTTTTGTTGTTGTTTCAAGGTTATTATAGATATACATGCAGTTTTAAGAAATAATACAAAGAGAGCCCATGAACCCATTACTCAGCTTCCCCCGTGATAACATCTTACAAACTCTAGTACAATATCACAATCAGGATATTGATATTGACACTGATAGATTCAAGACATATCATTTCCAGCACCACAAAGGTCTCTCATATTGCCCTTTTATAGCTATTTCCACTACCCTCCTGCCTGACCCTTTCCTTAACTCTCGTGACACTGATCTTTTTCTCGGAATTTGGTCATTTCAAGAATGTTATAAAAGTGGAATCATGCAGTATATAATCTTTTGAGACTTTTTTTTTTATCACTCAACTTCATATCCCTGAAATTCATCCAAGTTGCTGTATCAACAACTCGTGCCTTTTTAACTGCTGGGTAGTATCCCACGTTGTGAAATCCCAGTTCCTGGCAGAGCTCCTAAAACCCTCGTGATTTCCTAAGTGATAAGAGCACTGGGCGCATCTCTCATTCTAATGAAGGGACGCTGGGTGGGCTCCTGGATTGGGGGGCACACTGGTCACCAGAAATATCAAGCCGTGATTAGAAGCTTGGTATTTTCAGTGTCCCCTGGCTTCTCCAGAGAGAGGAGAGGGGCTGGAAATGGACTTAATAGTTGATCATGCCTACACGAGGAAGCCTCCATAAAATCCCAATAGTATGGATTTCAGAGAGCTTCCAGGTGGATGAACACGTTTACATTGGAGGGTGGTGCACCCCAACTCCAAGAGACAGAAGCTTCTGTGCTCAGGACCCTCCCAAACCTCACCATATGTATCTTTTCATCTGGCTGTTCATCATATACTTGAATAAACTGGTAAACATAAGTAATTGTTTCCCTGAGTTGGAGTACTATAGCAAATTAATCAAATCTGAGGAGAAGGTCGTTGGAACCTCTCCAATCCCTGGGATCTAATGGCCAGTTTGTTAGAAGCACACAGCTAACCTGAGCTTGTGACTGACCCCCTCAGTGGGGGAAGGGCAGTTTTATGGGACTCAGCCCTAAACCTGTGTCTGACATTCTCTCTGGGTAGTACCAAAATTGCATCAAATTGTAGGACACCCTACAATTTGTTGGAGACGTACTTGTTATTGGGGGAAAGCCCCATTACTTGGTGACCAGAAGTAGTGTTCTGTGAAAAAGTAAAGGAGACACACAGGAAAGAAACACACAGTGGGGAAGAACTGAGTTTTCCCCTACACAGGAAGGAAAACAACCGATTTTTTTTTGTTTACACCACGGTACAGGGGAGCAAGTTTTAAATAGACTGCTCAAATACGGGCCTAGAAACTCCCCAAGCACTTATGTCCGAGGAAAACAAGGAACACAGACCTGTTCATCCGGCATATCTGTCCTCCTGCCAATCCGTGGAGCTAGGACCCACACAGGCAAACTCCTGCTCTCAGAGAGACTCAGGCACTGCTTGTTAAAGAAGCTAGGTGCTGTAAGGCAGGGCTCCTAGTCTTTGCCAATTCTACGTTAGAATCACCTGGGGAGATTTAAACAATCATACCCAAGCCTAACCAGACTAATTTAGTCATAATCTTTGGGGGTGGGACCCAGGCCTCAGTAATTTCTGAAACTCCCCAGGTGATTCTCACATACTGTCAGGGTTGAAAAGCTGACTCAGCAAATGCACCACACCCATACTACCCCTCTAGCATTGGCAGACATCACCCCCCAGGCAATCACAACATTCTTCCTCTGGATATCCACCTTTCCAAATACAACACTACAGACAGTCACTTCCAACTGATCAGCCTTGGCCTAGGCTGGGAACACTGAAACTTTGGCATTGGCCATGTCCAGGCCACAGCTTGACCTCAGTTCTCATCATAGTGCTCTAGGCAACCAATACCAATCTATTGGTTTTGGCTCATGGGATGAAAATTATTTGTTGTCCTTAGCTTAACAGCATTTTTTTGGTACAAAATGCTGGAAATCTGGTTTAGCCACCATCTTTGTCAAGTTCTCTCTTGCTTATGCTGGGTTAAGTACATCACAAAGCTTCTTAGACTCGTCATTAAAGTAAATATTAAGCCCTAACTGCACAGTTAAAGTCCTCACTTAACATTGTCAATAGGTTCTTGGAAGCTGCAACTTTAAGCAAAATGACATAACAAAACCGATTTCACCATTGGTTAATTGATATAAACAAGAGTTAAATTAAAAAAAAAAAATGAATGAAATGCCTACAGCACCTTTCTGGTCACAATAACATCACCAACTTCTAAATAAAGACCCAAAACACTTCTAGTATTAAACATTGGAATAAATGTGAGCAATCCACACGTTTAAGAGAGATACATAAAAACAAGTAAGATAATTATTTTCCAACCCGCTTATTCCAGTTCAGGGTCACGGGTGGTAGCGCCTATCCCCTGAGCTCAGGGTACAAGGCTGGGCCCCACCCTGGATAGGACACGCTTTTGTCACAGGGTGTATTCGCACCCACACACCCACACTCAGACTGGGCAACTGAGACACACTAGTTCACCCCACGTGTGCATCTTTGGGATATGGGAGGAAACTGGAGGACTCCGAGAAAACCCATAGACTTGGGAAGAACATGCGAACTCCACACAGTGGCCCCGCCAGTAATTGGTTTTTTCTTTCTTCTTAATATTATGACAAAAAGATGTTGGATGAAATGACATTATTCAAGAACCTGCTGTACAGGGCAGCAAACTGGAACATGACTCTACACACTCTTTTTCCAGTTTATTTTATAACCACTTCCTTTGATTTGGAAAAGGTTATAGATAAACATGGTGAGAAATTCAAATGATACAAGAGGGTATTAGTGAAAAGTGGCTTCCTATCTCCACCCGTTTCCCAACTCCCTCAACTACTCTTGCCAATTTCTTATTTCTCTCTCTAGAAATTCTCTAAGTATACCCAGCATTCATGTGTATCCACCCTGATTTTTACACAGATGGTAGTACACCACACACACACTTGCCTGTTGCTTGTATCACTCATATCTTGAACCACATTTCATATTGTCCCATACCGTGCTGCCTCTTCCCTTTTAACCATTGCAGAGTATTACACCGATAAACGTGCCATCATCTAACTAGTGTTACTAGTGTTTTCCTTTTTTTTTTTTTTTTTTTTGCCTATTCACAGATGTTAAGGTCATTTTTAGTCTTTTACAATTATAAACCGTTTACTGTTATATGTTTCCTTGTAACCATGTAAGTGTATCTGCAAGATTAATTCTTAGAATTAGACTTCTAGAGTCTCCATGGGGTCAAGAATGGGCATATTTAAAATTCTGATGGTTTTGCCAAGTTGTCCTTCAGAATGGACACTCCCATCAACATAATGAGAAACCAGTGTATTGGGCCAGAACAGGTTATCCTGCAGTAACAATTCAACCCTCACATCTCAGTGGCTTAGCGCAACAAAGCCTTGTTTTATGCTTGCATCCCTTCTGATGCAGGTTGGGTGGCTCTTGAAGCAGCAGCTCAGGATCTGGGCTGCTTCCTCTTGTACTAGCCAGTTGGCACCCATGGCCTCCAACGTTGCCGCAGTAAGAGAAGAGAGAGCCAGAGGAATGTGTAGGATCATTTTAAGGACCAGGCCTTGAAGTGGCTTACATCCCGTTAACTTACATCCCACTGATCAGAACCTGGTCATTCTCAACCTAACTGCAAGGAAGCCTGGAGAAGGTGGAGGGCATGTGAGCACTTGAGCACCAAGTCTCTGCCATATACTTCACCTACACAATATAGCATAGAACATTTTGTTCTTCAATCTAAGATGTGGGAAAAGGGCACTACATATGGTTCCGATTTGTCCTTATATGCTTTCTTTAGGCAGTTGGCCTCACCCTTTTTCTGCTCCAATACCCATAGCAGTTTGTGTTCACACTCAAGACACACTCCAGTGTACTTGCCCAAATTTTCCCAAACCCCAAAAAAACATTTTGTGGGGAAGCCTGAAGACTTTAAATTTTGGCTCTTATTCATAAAAACACATAAAGGCATGTGAGTAATAATATAAAATTAGCCACGTAAAGATCTTTGCCAGCTGTGGTGTGGGATGGATTGGCAGGAGCTCTGTGTAATTTCCTAGGCTCTCTGCAACTCCACCTTCACTCTTGTTCATGGAAGCACAAGCCAAGCGAGGGAGAAAGGTGGGATTGTAAGAACCTTGCCTTCATAGCAGGTCTCTTCAAAAAGAATATCTCTTGAGCAAATTTCGATGCTTTAACTATGCTTAGTAACCTCACTATTATTGTAATCTGTGGTGTTTTGTTCAGTAAAGGGCTTTATGGGCTAAATTAAAGGCTTGGAGGATGGATGTACATGGCATATGTGCTTGAATGGAGGGTTTATGTAAGAGGAGACTTGGAATTTGGGCTGACATTGAGTGGTAATGCCAGAGGTTAGAATGCCAAACTAGGGGTGGTGAGCCACTAAGGATCCTATAAAGTTGGGAGGGCAAATCAGTTTTCTCTCACATGCCAACTCTAATGGATTGTCAGTGCACTGAGAAGGCTTATGAGGCTACATCTAGTCTCAGCTGAAGAAAGGAGGATGATTGATTAGTGATGTCTGCTTCGGGCACAGAACTTCTGAGTGGTGAAATGCGTGCCATGTATTTGCCATTCCTGTGCTGAAGGTTGGTGAGTGGGGGAAGCTATGAGAGTTAGGGTGAAAAAGCTGGGCAGAGCCATTACTAATCTGGGAGATAGGAGACCTTTGGGTTTTGTCACCATCCAGTTGTATGCCATTGACCTCTCTGAGTCTGGATTTCTATAGATGAAAAATGAGGAAGGATGGATTAGAAAATTTCCAAGCCCTTTCCAGTCCTGATATTCTGCAGTTTTAGGGCAAGAGCCATGATTTTCATGATTAATGGGGAGATGTACAGGACAGATTTCTCCTGGACCTTTTGGAAAGGAGGACCCCCTCAGACTTACACAGTCGGAGGCAAGTTCAATTAAAGTTGGAAAGCCAAGCTGCTTTGCCTAAGGCTACTGGCCTGAGCCACTGCTATCAACATGATTTTGTCCTGGGAGCAAAATCCACCAGTCCCCTGGCGTTCTGCTTGTCTGACAGTTCTGAGGCCTGAAGCCTCAGTACACATTCTTCACAACAGTCAGAGTAGAGGCCGCTCTGCAAGGGTCCATTGTGGGACCATGTGAAATTTGTGAGCAGCTCTGGCCTGCAGGGAAGTTGGAGAGAGCATTTTTGAAGGTTCTGTCTGTGGTGTTCATGTCTCCATCTCTCTCTGGCTGCTGCGCTGCCTCGGGAATATAGGTGGTTGCAGTGCCTGAGATAAGGAAAGTCTGAGTGTCTATCTCCAGATAAGGCTAAGAGTCCAGGATGAGATGCCCAGGGCCAGATTCCATCCATAAATGTGTGTGTGCCTCTGCCTGAGGGACAGTCTCAGCTGGTGGTCAGGTTAGATTATCACTGTTTGCTTCTTCTTAGTATTTTTAGGGGACTGACACCCTCCCCCCATTCTAACACTCAGCACAAGTGCACAAGCCACACATTTTGCTGCATCTGTAAAGACAGGGCCATCTGTTTCTTCCTAGTCCCTACTCACCACATCTTCAACTTGGATTAAGCACTTCACTGGCACTGCCTCCTTGAATTCCTTGAGACCACTGAGTTTATAATAGATGCTATAAATGTCCCCATTTGCAGATGAGGAAATCACTCAGGTTTAAGTTCTTTTCCCAGTGTCACAGGGCTTGAAAGACAATAAATAAAAGCAAGGAAGTCAAGTACCCACAGGTGCAGAAAGAATCACTATTAACTTATTCGGACTTTTCCAGAGTGTCTCTCTGTCTCCCTGTCTCTCTCTGTGTCTCTGTCTCTGTCTCTGTCTCTGTCTCTCTCTGTCTCTCTCCCTCTACATATATATATAGTGCGTGTGTGTACGTATGTATTTACATGTGTGTGTGTACACGCACATGTTTTGACTAAATGGAGTTCTAGGTTAGATATGGGTGTGTCCTTTTTCAGAGAGGCATCGTAATGTGAACATCTTTCTGTGCAATAAATTAAATTTATGCCAACATTTTTTATCAATAACGAATGAATTCAGCACCTTCTATGTATCCAATAAAACACTAGCATTGGGGAAGAGATGATGACCAACCTATAGGAAACCACAGCAAACTCTTCTATACAGTGTGTGAATTCATTCACTTCACAGATATTATTGAGCTCTGCCGTGTGCCAGACGCTGTGGGCACAGTGGAGAATAAAACTGCTGTCCAGGAGAAGACTCAGGGATCCTCCTAGAGTCTTCTGTTCCCCTACTTCCCCCATCCATAGGCACCGTTTATATTTTTTACAATGGAAAACATACATATCATAAAATTTACTATTTTAACCATTTTTAAGAGGACAGTTCAGTGGCATTAAGTACATTTACATTGTTGTGCAACCATCACTGCCATCCATCTCCAGAACTTTTCGTCTTTCCAAACTGACACTCTGTCCCTATTAAAATCTAATACCCCATCCCCCTCTCCCACCCCAGGCAACTACCCTCTACTTTCTGTCTCTATAAATTTGGCTCCTCTAGGCACCTCATGTAAGTGGAATCGTATAGTATTTGTCCTTTTGTGTCTTGCTTATGTCACTTGGGATGCTATCCTCAAGGCTTATGCCTGTTATGTATGTCATAGGCATTGAATTGGCTTTCTTAACGTCTTACATGTCTATCCTTCCACTTTGCCTCTCTGCTACCACCTACTCAGGATGCTTTCTCTCTCCTGGACCACTGCAGAAAGAACTAACAGGTCTCCCAGCCTCCAGTCCTGCCCTAATCCAATGCCTTTTCTACACCATTTCTACGTTTCAGATTAGATTTTAAAACTTATTAAAGTGATACATGTGCATGGTCATTAAAAATTCATACAAGTATGAAAGGGCATAAAATGAAAAGAATCATCACTTAATAGTTCATTTTTGTAGCTGTACAGCATTTTTAACCCCTGAGTGATCCGTATTCATTGTTCCCGTGCACTACAATTACTCAGCCAGCCCTATCTAGTGGGACACTTGAGTTGCTTCTCACACTTGCATTTCCAGGGCTGGGTGCACATCTTTGGACATGAATCTTGGCCCACATCCAGGTCAGTTCCGAATGAGCCAGCAGTCTCCTCACCGGGCTGCCCAGCCTCATGGTTATGGCCGTCATGGACACCAGCTCCCATTGCAGCTCCTGACCAGTCAGGTGTGTAGCAAAGCCCAGAGTGGTGGGTCAGCTCCGGACTAGCCCAGGGCCTGGGATTCAGCGTCAGAGGCATGGTAAGTGCCTTTGCTGACTGGGAGGCCTGAAATTGTTCTCTTGGGCCCCATATTTTGCGCAGCTGTCAGCTTTGGGATTTACACAGGATGTGTTGTTCATACAGCTGAGCTGGCCCTGATGAAGCAGCTGTGTCAAATAGGGGTAGAGGGTGTGCTCCCCAACATCTCTGTACAGTAAAGCAGGGCTGAGGAGCAGCTGGGGTCTCTCCTGGCCAGGACTAGCTCCCTGAGAGTCTCTGGTAACCCCATCCCCACCAGGCTGGCCCTCAGCCCCAAGGTCCACTGCTGCACAGGTAACACACACCTTCGCCTTTGGCTGTTTCTATTCTGTCTTGGCTAAGGTTGGACAGGTGTCCATAGGAAGGTGTAGTTGGGTTTGTTCTGAGAGAGGAAACTGGAGCCCTGGGGTGTGAAGGTGCTTGGGGAGGAATGACCCTGAGCTGCACAGGGGAGCATCAGCCAGGCATTCATTCACTTCCTCATTCCATTCCTTCTCTTCTTCCTTTCTTCACTGGTTCATCCAACATCCTCTAAGCATTTACTCTCCTGTCAGACACTAAGCCTGAGATATTGGAGGCCTTGGTCCTTTCCAAGCTATCTCTGGATGTTGCCACGTGAAATAGAACTTAACCTGACAGGCTACTGGACAGACTTCAGCATTTCCCAAGCAAAGATCATCTACATCAAAGGCAGGCCCAGAATTTGAGTTCCTTCTTCCTGCCCCGCCTGTCTCCATTATCCAGAGGATTCAGAGACAACTCCTGAGCTCTCTCCTCCTAGGTGTTTGGTTACAAGGCATGATTGGGGCAGCCTCCGGGCCCCACAGGGCTATAGCCCATGGGTTGGTTCAGAGTTTTTGCACCATGGGCTTCACTGCTGCCATCTCTGCCCAGGGAGCCTCCTCCCCCTCAACTATGGCCCGCCCTCAGCCCCTCTTCTCTTGGTGGCTCCTCCTCCTGCCTGGTGGAAAGACTGTGTGAGCAGGGCCTGCAACAGCTGAGGCCCCAGTCTCCGCTAAGCTCTTGGCCCTGAGCAAGTGAGGGGAGTGGAGTTTTGCAGCCTGATGCAATGTCTGGCAGGGCCCATCCCTTATCAGAGCTCCATTCACAGCAGACTCTGGGACCTCGTCTCCCCCAGGGAGAAGCAGAGGTGGGCTGCAGTCCATTTAGGGCCTCAGTGGAAGGCCTGGGGGAGCGAAGGGCCTGGCTGGGAGCCATCCAAGTAGAAAACTATTGTCTTGTGAGGGCCCCCTGCCAGGTCATGAGGGAGGCCTGAACAGAAAGGCGCCCCCTGAGGGGATAGCAAGGTAGGGATGCCTGCGCTTGGTGTTTAGGGCCTCAGCTCACAGCCCACCTTCTTTCTAGTGTTCCCTCACTAAGATTTGGCTGAGGTGCTTTTGGCTGTCTTCTGTTCTCCTGGTTGTTAGCACACAGCTGTAGAGGCTTGGGCTGAAAGCCCCAAAGCTAGGTTTCTTCATCCTCAAACCAGCACCCAAGATTGTTATAATTCAAGAGACTGATGTATGTGAAGCGCCAAGCATGATGTTTTGTCCATAGTACACATTCACAGCATACACCCATAGTAAATGCCTATAGTACACATTCAGCACATGCTTATATTACACACTCAGGCATATACTCATTATACACGCCCGTAGCACATGCTCACAGCACACGCGCGCGCACACACACACACACACACACACACGGTTCCCTCATATAAGGAACAACTGCTTTTTTCCTTCATATTTTCCATGAACTTAAAATTATTAAGTATCTCACACTGGACTAAATGCTTCGAGAAAGACATCCTTCAATTCATCCAACAAGTACTACGGCCCACCCGCTCTGCGCCTGGTGTACAGAGTAGGGCACTGGGATTCTGGGTGTAGAATATAAAGGCAAAGGGGATTGACGACACTGCCCTCTCCTAGAGCGGACATTCCAGTGGCTGAAATAACAGTGGCAATAAACAAGTACATTTCTACAAGGAAGGAACTAAAGCGGGGTGCCAAGAGGGAAAATGATGGAGGAGGATAGACGGTCAGCGTTAGGTCAGTGGAGGCAGAACTCCAGAGGAAAGGACATTTGAGCTGAGCGCTGGGTGTAAGTAGGCCAACGGCAGCTGCCCCACCACCTGCTACATCTAGGCAGAGCTGGGCTGGCATGTGCCCCTGGCTTTCTTCACCCATTGGCCCAGGCACCCTGGAAATATGACCTCCTCTGGCATCCTGGCAGGGAGACGCCACTTTTTTCCTTTGGCTGTCACGTCATTGCTGGGTGTTGGGGGGCGGACAGGTATCAAGTACTCCCCTGGGAAGTGGCATCCACCAAGGGGGAAGAGATTTTTCATTTTTCCCATGAGCTAAGCAAGGGAGAAGGACTGGCCTGTGCACCATGGGTTTTGGGATGGGGGTAATATGAAGGATTCTGTGAAGGTGATACGAAGGCACCCCGGACAGATTTGTGTCACAGACGTCACAGACCCACTTCTCGCGGAGGGCCTCGTGTAGGGCAGGTTCTGTCTGAAAGTTTGCTGGGTTACCCCCATCCCGGCCCTGTCTTCCTCCCTCATGATCCTTTGACCTCCTGGCACCTGTGACCCTCTCTTGGTGACCTCTCCCATTCCTCCTGGGACCTCTAAACCTCCCTCATCTGCTGCCCACCCACCCCCACCCCCACCCACCCACTGGGCTTCCAAAGCTAAACCTAGGGGCTTCCTGCCTGGGGCAAACCAAAGGAGCCAACAGCCTGCCTGTGTTTCATGTCACAGAGTTTTCACTTGCTTTTTCCTTTTAGGGTAATGCCAGGAGAGTTCTTAGGAATCCTGTATGATGGAGGGTGGCGGGGGAAAGGGGTGAAGCTGGGAGGGCAGCTTAAAAATAAAACAGCGCCTGGAAGGGAGAGGAGAAGGTTTAGGAGCTTTGTCATCAGGCAACCAAACGTCTAAATCTTACCAAAGATGTTATATACCCCGAAGGGAGAGGACAGCAAAGGCACCTCCCTGCACCCAGCCCTGCCTTTTTTCCTCCTCTCTAGTATTTAATGAATGCTTACCATGTACCAGATACTGTTCCTCACAGCAATCTTATGCAGTAGGTACCATTTTTTCATGCTACAGGTGAAGAAATTGAGGCCCAGAGAAGTTAAGTCATTTATACAGGGCTACACAGCATGGTAGACACTCATGAAGGACTAGAACCCAGGATTTTGGGTCCCAGCTTCTGGTCCCTTCTTCCCTCATACCATCAGACCAAGGCAAATCTCAGCCAACTGCCCAGAGGGTAGAAAGTCAGGATTTCAACTCTTGTGTTCTGCAGATTCAGAGTTGGATCTCACCCTTCCGGCAGGACAGGCGGCCTTGCACCCCACCATGGGCTAAACGAGGTGCTTAAGGAACGTGGTCCTGTCCATCATTCTACAAACTCATGCCAACAGCCAGCCAGGCACTGAACCAGACATCAGCTTTGACCGGTTCACTCACCAGTGATGTGTTGGGCAGCTGGTATATGCTGGGTGTTATTCTAGATGCTAGTTCTGACATTGGGGGGCTTGCAGTCGGGAAAGAAAGACAAACAGACCATCAGCTGGAAAGCCCTACCATATGTGTTACAGTGGGGGTCACCGGGGAGCATTAAGAGGCTAGAATGTCTTGGATCTGGGAGGAGTGATCTGGGCCCCTGCTAGAGGAACTTTGGGCAAGTTACTTAACCTCTCTGAGCCTCCTTTTCCTGTTGCGTAAATGGAGGTGGTTGCTACCTAATAGGGTTTTTGTGAGGAATCGATGAGGAAATGCAAATCAAGTGCTAGCATAGCACCTGGCACAGAGTAGTAAGCACTCAATAAACTTCAGCTACCCGTATCATTCCAGTCGGCCCTTCTAACCAGAGTGTAAACCCCAAGGGCACGGACCAGGTCTGCCTGTTCAATGCTGTATCCCCAGTGCCTAGACAAGAGGCTGGCACACAGTAGCCTCTAGGAAATATTTGTTGAATTAGTGCAAGGGAAAAGGCCTGGAAGAAATCGAAAGAAGCAAGAAAATTCCAGTTGCCCTAGCGCTGGCCTTGCAGTCCTCTTCCCTCCTGGGCCCCTCTTCGCCAGCCTACACTCAGGAAGCACCCCCAGTATCCCATCAGGAAAAGCTACCTACTGCCCCACCTCCTCTCTGCCCTGCACAGCTGGGGACTTCCATTTGGCTGCCAGGGTATATCTCTCCTTACATGTGGAAACCCTGCCTCACTACTTTCCTCTAAAGACATTTTCTGGCTGTCCCTGAAGCTAATTCCATTGTGTGACAATGGTGCAGCCTTGGGGACCCAACTTCTTGCTCTCCCATTCCCCATCTCAACACCAGCTGCTTTCCTTAGGAAAATCTATCTTTTCCAGAGAGAGAGAGATGGTTCTGGGTGCCTTGCACAAAGCCACAATAAGATTTTTCCAAACGTGGAGCAGACTCTGTCACATGGGTGAGGGTCCTTATGGAGAAAGGGACAGATTTGCAGAGGAGGGGGAAGAGGGATTTATGCTGGAATCTGGGGCTCATGGTGCCCACCCACCCCCAGGAAGAGTGAAAGAAATGGTGATTCAGGCTCCATTGGGTGATGTATTTTCTCCAGCTTTTAAAAATATACACACACCTCCATTGAGGGTCATTTATTCCTTTACTCATTCTGTCAGTTAGCAACCATGAGTGTCTCCCATCCTCCATGAAGAGATGATCAGCACTGAACAAATCATTTCAAGGAGGTTTTTTTATGACAAAGTCTCAGGTGCTAATGGGAATCTTTGTACAGTGATGGGGCGGTGAGCCCTAACCTGTCTCGAGGAGGCTGCCCCAGGAACCGGAGACCTGAAAGCCAAGGCCATGTGAAGGATTTTGTTAGAATATCTGTGCTATGATGGATTTTTTTCCTTAATTATTTTTTTAAAATTAACGCATGGTAACTTTCTACCAGTGCACAGTGTTACACAACAAATACAGACTCACCCCACTCTTCTCTCTGATTTCCTGGCCCTTTATTACAAGGCCTGTGTTCCCCCGAGTCATGGTCCTTTGTATTACACATCTATATTTTTCTCTCACTGATAAAATTTTTTCAAATGGGATCATACTACATCAGAAGGTTCTCAACCTGGGGTGATTGTGCACCTGTCCCCTGCCCAGGGGACATTTGACAATGTCTGGAGATATTTTTGATGGTCACATCTCAGCAGAGGGGATGCTAGTGGCATCTAATGAGTAGAGGTCAAAGATGCTGTCAAAGATCCTACAATGACAGGACAGCTCCCACCACCAGAATTATCTGGTCCAAAATGTCATAGTGCTGAGATTAAGAAACCCTGTCCTATGTAAGCAAACTGTTTCTGCAGCTTGTTTTACACACAGAATTGCTATTTACAGATAGAAAGATAGATGATGATGATGATTATGATGATGATACATGATAGATAGATGATAGAAGACAACAGACAGACATGATAGATTATTCACATCAGCATTTGTAGACCCTCCTCCATGATTTTTTATTTAGATGTCTGCAGGCTTTTCCTATTGCAAACATTTGTACTGCAAGGAACATTCTTTTTCCTTGAGTCAAATGTGAGGTCAAAGGATAAATTGATGGAAGTGGCATGGATGAATCGGGGGGTCATTAGCATTTTTAAATGACCTGATTTCAAGTCTCTTTGTTTTAGAGTCATTAGGGTAGTGGGTATGGGATTCTGGCTGCTAAGCAAGACCAGGATCCTCAAAGGTCTGGTGGGAAAGCTCCTCTTTGTTCTCATCTCCAAACAAGGATGTCCTGTCTCCCCATCTCTCCACAGGAGAGGGTGTCCCCCACCTGAAGACAACCAGCCAGGTCCTGAGTGATGTTCCCCAAGCTGAGTGCCCACGGCCCCACCCTTCCCCATGGAGAAAGGACTCGCTTTGCCCCAGGAGTGCCGGGACTTTCTGCACAGCCTGAGGATGAAGAGCAAATATGCCCTTTTCCTGGTTTTTGTGGTGGTGGTTTTTTGTCTTCATTGAAAAGGAAATAAAAATCATCTCGAGGTGAGGGATGCCAAGCACGAGTCTTCCTTATGAAGGAGGTATGGGAAGCAGAGAAGCAGCTGGAAGGCTGTCTGGACCTACAAAGGCAATCTTTCAACCAGTGATCATCTGTGCATATGTCCTCAGTGATGAGACTTGGGCCCGGACTCAGGCAACCGTAATTCTGACCCTTTCTAGCTGTGATAGCTTAGGCATATTACTTCACTTTTCTGTCTTAAGTTCCTCTTTCCTAAAATGTGGCTAATGATGGGGCCTTCCTTATAAAGGTTAACTAAGAAAATGCAAAAGCTTTTAGCCCAGTGCTTTGGCACATAGTTGGTGTCTGGTACTTGCTGGCTGTGGTTATTATTATTAATTAATGTCCTGGCCTAAAATGATGCTTCAACATAATAGCACATCCTCTATGCCAATCCAAAGTCAGGGATGAGGGTGAGCTCATGGAAAGGCAGGGCCCTGATACAGATACCCTGGTGGGCAGGGATGCCATGTGCAAGTTGCGTATTGCTCAATTCCAGGCGTGTGCATCCACGTAAGCTACTGGGAATGCTACCCCTAGAGCTGGCAGTGTATGGCTGTTTGCAGTAGCCCTACTAGTGGGCCAGCTACACACAGAAAGATTTCTTAGACCTGCTTTCTCAGGCACAACCCCTGCAAAAAAGCATCAGCCAAGATGGATAGGACTTGGGCTGCGTAGCAGGCATTGAGTCAGTGCCCTTCCTGGGTTCCTTAGCATGGACTGTTCCTGTTTTTGCCTACAGGATCCTACTGCAAGTCCCTGCCATTATCCACTTAATAGTGTAGTCTCCACCTGCACACTGGCAAGCCACAAGTACAGAGAAGTATGGGAGCCTATGGAGCAAGCCCTCAGCAAGTCCAGTCTGGGCTTTAACCCTTAGTAGGAGAAATCCTGAGATGTGTTCTACATGTCTCCCAGGGTCCCGAAGTTGGAGCGATTTGCCCACAGGGATAGCTTGCTCATCCCTCAATGGAACTTCTTTTTCCTCTACACCTCATTCCCTACCCTTTTTACCAGCTCTTCCTATGATCATTTCCCAAATCAACTACTTACCCTCAATTGCAATCTTGCTCAGAGCCATCTGGTGGGAACCCAGCTGAGACAGGCTTTGGGTGATCCGCCTGTGAGGCTGCGCAGAAGGATGGAGTCCCCGGCCAGTCACTGACCCTGGTCTCCCTTTGTCATCACAGGGTCTCGGACAAGCTGAAGCAGATCCCTCAGTCCCTGGTAGATGCCAATAGCACCGACCACCCTGGACTTGGCGGAGAACGCATCCCCTTGTCCCTGAGTGAGCTTGCTCCAGCCTTCACGAGCTGCAGAGCCGCCCTGCGAAATGTCCAGTCTGCAGCTGGCATGGAGCCAGAGGAGGAGGCCCAGCGGGAGCAGGAGCATGGAGAAGGAGGAGCAGCCACCGCCACTAGCTAAGGCCGGCCCCGCGCCACGTTGCTCCTCCATGCACCCACCCGTACCGGCTCCTCGTTCGTGGCGAGTTCTTCAACCAGCAGGGCACATCTTCTACCTCTTCGAGCCGCTGTGCCATCGAGCGTATGTGTCCTTCGAGCCAGGAGCGCCAATGCAGCAGCCTCGGCCCTGGGTACCGTGACGTGCTCAAGCAGCTCTTCCTGTGCGACCTGTATGTTTGGAGCCTTTCATCAGCCCGGTCCCCGAGACCACCTGACCCAGTTCAGTGTTCGCGGGGCTCCAGCCGCTCCCTCTGTGAGGATCCCTGTGCACGCCCTCGTCAAGAAGGTCTTCGAGAAGTACCACTGCAAGAACCGCCGCTGCGGCCCCATCTCAACGTGACGCTGGCTGCCGAGGCCTGCCGTCGCAAGAGCACATGGCCTCAAGGCCGTCCGCATCCGGCAGCTGGAGTTCCTGCAACCGCTTGGCGAGGACCCCCGGCTGGACCTGCGCGTCATCCAACTGGTGCGTGAACCCGCGGGCGTGCTGGCATCTCCGCATGGTGGCCTTCGCCGGCAAGTACGAGACCTGGAGAAGTGGCTAGCGGAAGGACAGGACGAGCTGAGAGAAGAGGAGGTGCAACGACTGAGGGGCAACTGTGAGAGCATCCGCCTGTCTGCGGAGCTGGGCCTGAAGCAGCCGGCCTGGCTGCGGGGTCGCTACCTGCTGGTGCGCTATGAGACGTGGCCCGCGGCCCCTGCAAGAAGGCCCGGGAGATTAACCACTTCGCAGGATCCCCCTGACCCGCAGGTGGAGGACTGGATCCAGAAAAACCCAGGCGGCCCGGGACGGCAGCGGCATCTACTCCACGCAGAAGAACTCCTCAGAGCAGTTTGAGAAGTGGCGCTTCAGCATGCCCTTCAAGCTGGCGCAGGTGGTGCAGGCCGCCTGCGGCCCCGCCATGCACCTCTTTGGCTACAAATTGGCGCGGGATGCCGCCTCGCTCACCAACCGCTCTGTCAGCCTGCTGGAGGAGCGTGGCACCTTCTGGGTCACGTAGGGAGCCTGGGTCGCGTGCACCCCTCCTCGGGAAAGTCCCGCCCTGCCTTGCTCACACCCAGGCCAGCGTGCGGCCGCGGCGCTCGCGGAGGAAGGCGGGAAGCCGTGCAGTGAGCAGGCCGCCCCTCCGCTGTAGAAGTAGCCCCCAGCCACATAGCTTCCCCACCGCAGCTGTGGGCTGGGGTTTCTTGCTGAGCACAGGACAGTGCCCTGTCCCTTTAAGAGCCATCAAAACCAGACATAGGGAGCAGCAGTTTCCTGAGCAGGCCCAGGCACGTCCTGGCCTAGTGACAGCGCCCCTCCCCCCTTCTCTGTCTCTCTCTCTCTCTCTCTCTCTCTCTCTCTCTCTCTCTCTCTCGCTCTCTGTCTCTCTCTCTCTGTCTGTCTGTCTCTCTCTCTCTCTCTGTCTCTCTGTCTCTGTCTGTCTGTCTGTCTCTCTCTCTCTCTCTATCGCTGTCTCTCTCTCTGTCTGTCTGTCTCTCTCTCTCTGTCTCTGTCTCTCTGTCTCTGTCTGTCTCTCTATCTCTCTGTCTCTGTCTCTCTCTCTCTCTCTCTCACACACACACACACACACTTGAAACACACATAAATGCCTATAGACCCTGTGGGACAGAGTCCAAATATTTAAAAATCAGAGGGATCTGTGGACATTAACTAGTCATAGTTGCATCTCCCACAGTGCTCCAGTGTTAACCTTTCAGTCTCTGGACTTCTACACAATCTAGTGTGGATTCTGGTCGGGTCCCTGGGGGAGGACTAGGACAGCCCAGGGTGTTAGAGGATGGCGGTTGAGGCTTACCAACCAAGAACAATAGAATAGTTTCATAAATGGGATAACTGTGCTGGTTGCTGATAAAATCAGCTCCATATAGAACTACAGAACACACAGGTATAAAGACAAATTCCTATATGCACACCACACACACTGAAAAAAATCATAAACACTCAACTCCACATACACGCATCTAAATACACAGACAAGCTCCCCCATTGCTTTATGCCCACAGGGTTTACAGGTTTTCTCTTTGTCATGCACCTTATGAAGAGTCTTTAATTATTTGGGGGCAGAGGAAGGAAACAGTCATAGGCCACAACCCCATTGCCCAACCAGGTTTAGGATGAATGGTGGACACAGAACTTCCGAGTCCTGTGCTTCTGCCTGCCTTGGAGTCACATGACTACCTCCTCTGGTCCATTTATATCCTCACTGCTGGCAGGCAGGATGTTTTGAAATGGCGTGGCCCACCCTCACGTGTCTGCAGCCCAAAGGCCCCATCCCAGTTTGGCTGGTGTCCTAGAGCATGTCTGTATTTGAAGGCTGCCTGGGGCCTGATGGGCAGAAGCAGCTGTGGTCCCTGGAAGCAAAAGGCAGTGCATGGGTCCTGCGCTTGCAGCCAGGCCTCTGTGGGGCAGGTCCTGGAAGACATTCCAGAGTGTTCTTTGGGGAGAAGTCACGTCAGGATAGCCCCTCCCCTGAGAAGACAGGGGAAGGAGATCGGCCTCCTGGTTAGTCACTATAGTTATGTGGTTAGTATCTGGAATTCCTCCTTTAGGGCTCTGGGAAGAGTATTGCTCAACTCAGGATGAACTGGGTGTTTTATTTGTTGTTGTTGTTGCTGTCGTTGTTTTTTAGGTTATTTATGATTTGGTGTTTTGTGGCTGTGTTTTCGGTTTTGTTTCTGCAGGAGTGCAGCTTGGAAGCAATCTGTGCTTGAGGGGCTGAGGGGGTTCTGGGAGGACCAGCAGGGAGCCCTCTGCTAAAGGGAGAAGAGGAAAAGGAAGAGCCTTACCCCAGAAGAATCAGAGCCTAGGTGGCCATGTGGCAACCCACATGCCCCAGGGGCTTTTCTGTTTGAACACCATGTGGAACAAATCTCAGCAACCACCAACGTTCTTTGCTGTGTGTCCAGAAGTAGCATAGATTAGCAGCCCTTCCCTGAGACGAGGCCAGATTTGAACATTTCTCCCAGGCCCAATCACATTTTCTGGGGGTCCATGGTCCTATAACCAAGCAGCAAATTGTACCAAAATAGAAGTCTTTCCCCACTCCCAGCCCAGCCCAGGGAGCAGAACTCAGTACCACCTTAAAACTTGCAGGGAGCTGTCACAGTTCACTAAGGCTATTTCTGATTTCCTGGACAACCTCTCTATCAGATCCGTCCCATTGTCAAACCAGAGGGCTGAGTTTTGGTTTGAGTAATGTGGACACAAGAGAAATATGGGACCTAAATCCAGCTGGTGCTGCTGTGGGGAAGGAAGGGGTGTGCCCTGGCTGGAAACCACCTTTTGAAAAGGTGAGGATGGTGGCCATCTTGTGGGGTCTATTAATCACTGTATTTGAGCTGCCGGGTCTCCATTACTATGGACTTCAGCCATTAGAGGAGGTCTCCACTTTAGCTTTTTCAGTTCAAGAATAAGTTACACAGGGTGTTGGCTCTAATTTGGGGTCTAAAGGGACTCCAGCTCTGAAAACTTGACTCTGGGGCAGAGTGGGGCCAGGAGTTTTCTGGCAGGCCCAGAAGTGTTGGCAGTTCTTCCCCAGCCCCTGCCCTGCTCCCTGCACTATTCCTCATGTCGGGATGTGAGGGCAGGCTCCCCTATCCAGGGTTCTTCCTGGAGTCTTCTGAGTATGGACAGCAGACTTCTGCCTTCCATCCTATGTCCAGGGCCAAGGCCTCCATCCCTGAGCTCTGAGGACTGTACCAGGAATGGACCTTTGGGGCCTCTCAGGACATTGACAATTTGTATATTGCAAGCTGACTTAATTTATTTATTTTATGAAAAAGAAGAGACAGAAAATACCTTATTATTTGCAGGGACTCAAAGCTGTACCCAAATCAAGAAAGACAAACATAATAATAGAAACTATTCACTCACTCCACACATACAAGGACACTCCAAGATGACTCGGAATACAGGAGGGGACTAAACCAAGAGCTCTGGAGTCGAGATGGCCCCAAGCTATTGTATAAGAATTTCCTTCGTTTCCTCTTGTTGGTTTGAAGATGCAAAAGTAAGGCCTTTTCTTCTGTGTGATCTTTACCCACATATCTGAAGGAGGACCCAAGTTAAGTGAGTCTTGCCTCAGGGCTCAGCAATACTTGGGTTTAGAGGACAGGGTAGGGGTGACTACTGACTTTACACCCCATAGGACCCGGTTGGAGTCATGTCTTTGGGGTTTTCAGCATGGAGCTGGGCTGGGAAAAATGGTCCAGCTGGGGACTAATGCCGCCTTTTCCAGCAAGGCCAGCGCTGGTTTCTCTGCTGCTGCTGGTGCGCCAGGAGCCTTCCCCTCCACAGCACCCACCTGCCTTGAGACAGAGGGAGCAGTTGATGCCTCAGCTCCACAGCTGCCAGCTTCCCCGGAACAAGAGGCCCATTCAGCAATGAGTATTTACTCATTTTCTTCTTGAAGAAGAAGACCTCTCTAGCCCAGCCTGTATAAATAGTTCAGAACATTCCAGGCACTGGCGAGACAGGGCAGTGTCTAACACCCACAGGCTGTCGCCACTACTGCCCATTTCTGGATTCTCCTGCACCTTGTTTGGAAATCTTGGAATGGATGAGGGCGCCTGCCAGGGGGTCTTTGGGAGTCGTTGATGGGGAGAGGATTCCTAAGTCCCCATGGAGAGGGCAAAGGAAGAAGCAGATGTGCAGCTCTGTCTCATGCCCCCTCAGGTTATCACTGAGTTATTACTAAGGTTGAGAGACAGGAGCAAATTCTAGCCTTTATCCCTTTATGTGATGCACACGCTTGAAAATAAATAACCAAACGAATAGAAAAAAAATGCTTAGTGAAGAGTTTACTCCATATCTGCCAGCACCCTCAGCCAGAAACTGGGGCAGCTGCTAACCAAACCCCCAAGAGCAGAGGGCACTCATTCAGTCCATTACAGTGACCTCTTTCCCTGCTATCTCTGCCATCTGTCTGATGATGAAGTGAGTTCCAGCAGAAGGTCAAGGGATTCCTGTTCTAAAAGATGGATCCTTGACCTGGACAGCAGACAGGAGATTAAAGCATCGGATGGTCTGGTTCTGCCCCTGAAGTTCTCTTCCATCCCTGGCTGACCCTCAACCACACTGGGGTCTGTTTTAATTGACTATAAGGCCTATCCCTTGATAGGCCCTGGTTTATGAAGAGCAAGAGCAGAAGACTGGGTGGCTGTGTCCCCAAGGCAGTCACCTCTCACTCCTATCCCCAAAGGCTGAAAGCAAAGGCAGCTCTCAGAGGGATGGGCTCACAGCAGGAGGAACTAAGGGGAAAGAAGGGGTGGGTGGAAGAATAGGTGCCTGCAGGGAACAAGTGAGTCTTGTCAATCTGTACAAACTGAAAGAAGGAGCATCCACAAAAATCCGGGGGCCCCAGCTTGCTGAGTTTGCTTGTGAAGATTCCCAGGACATGTCCAACTAGGCAGGAGGGAGAAGACCTGAATGCAGCCACATTGCTTCTCAACTAACTACCCACGGTTTCAGGAACAGTGGAAGCTGCTCTTTACCTCAAAAAGACAAAGCAGAATTGGCAACTTCAGATGTCTCAAGAGCTTCAAGATCCTTTGGTCTTATGTCCTTTGTCATTTTATGACTGTGCCTGGGGAATGAATAAGTTATGCATTTCCAAAAATACAGATATGATGCCAACCTCATTGGCCTAGCTCATATTATAGATCAGGTATTTTATTTGGGAAACAAAATGACCCACGTATCCTGCTTTCTCTAACACTGGACTGGACCTGACACCCCCTGAAGTCTCCATCTCATCAGTATGTTCTAGGCCAAGTCTGCCTGGCTCCCCTGTTGCCTCCTGGATCCTGAAAACTCTGTCTTTTTGCCAAGACCTTGGCCCTGTGTCATGTTTCATGGCTACATAGCACAGGACACTTTCTTCATGGCCATGTGTGGCCATGGTGTATACATATGTGTCCTCACATATGTATGTGTAGCATGCAGCTCATTCTGCTCAGCCACATTGCTACCAGCCCCCTTGCCATCAGTGTCTCAAATGTCCTTGCCATGGTTACAATCTGCCGTCTCCTGGAAATGCAGGGGCTGCCCCTTCAGAGACCTGGCGGCCACCCCTGGTCAGGGTCTGCTTTGCAGAACAGAATGTGAACCCATCACTTGATGGCTTACTTGACTTATTTAATTAAAGATGGAAACATGCAATGAGCAAAACCTGAAGTGTCTCTGCCTTTTGCATTTGTTCTCAGCAGCAATCATAAAAATTAATAGGGAAAAAAATAGCAGCTGTAGAAATGGGGTGACTTCTAGCATGAAGCAGGGCACAGGAAACCCACTGCCCACTCCTGAGGAGTAAAAGGCGCAAGGGCTAAGTGCAGAGGGCATGATGAATGTTCTGTGTGTTACCAGGACGGCAGAGCTTGTGGTGACTGCTTGTAGCTGGCTGCAAGAATGAGGTCTGAGAGATAAATACCCAGGCGTTATGGAGCAGGGACAGGAGCATTGGCCAGAGGTCAGGGGACCTGGAGACAAGTCCCAGCTTCACCACTATCTGGCCCTGTGACCTTGGACAAGTCACTTACCTATCTGAGCCCCAGTTTTCTTTAGAATGAGGAATGCAATCAGTGGTTTACAACCTTTGATTCAAAAGTCAGCCCCCTCCCTCAGCAACTGTGTGTTGATTAGCTTCACATGTTGTAATGGCACCAAAGGTTTCATTTGGCCTTCAGTAAAATCTCAAAATGCAATGGAATCCTTTCAAATTGCAATTGCATTACTCTATCTGTCATAACAACTTCCGTGTGAATTAGATTTCCACCCTTTTGTCTCCTCACAGCCACCTGGAGGGAATGGGCATTTCACCAGGGAGAAAGATTCATTTTAAAACACAGAAAGTCAGAGCTGGTGGAGCTTTGTTGGTTTGGGGGGCACAAGGGAAGCAGGAACAGCAGCAACCATCCATCCAGAGGCAGGGAAGAGCTGAGTCCTGGGGACAGTGGTGCCTAGCGTGAGAGGGTGATGACAAGGTGAGGCATGATATAAGGGAATAGGACCCCTTCCCCTCTGTCTCTGCCATTTTACCCAGACCAGGCCTTGGAATTGTAAACCATTTTCCTCCCAACCCTTAAAATATAGGCGTCAGTGCAGTGACAACCCACCCTGAGTGAAATCACCGCCCTGCCCCCAGCCAGGTGCCATTGCTATCTCCGCTCCTCTGGGGACGGGATATATTTAGTTTCATTTCTGGGCTGAGCTTCTTACCACAAATGGCCCACTGGAGAAACAAATTGCCCTAATCATAGAGCAGAGAAGCCGGGACACCTCCCCACCCACTTATCCCCTCAGCCACCAACCCAGGCCAGAAGCTATTTTTCCTCCCAAATCCCAAACGTCTTTGGGCTCCTGAATCTTCCTCCACCACTCCCCAAGTTACCCAACCCTGAGAAGGAGTCTAACACCACATGGGGTCTCTGAGGAAGTGACCATCAGCTGAACCCACACCAGGAAGCAGTTTGATTACCAGACGGGTCTTGGGACCTGTGCCATTTGCTCCCAGAGCCCTGCCAGGCAGGCACAGCCTAGCGTCTGCAGCAGCGTTCCCAAGGGTATTTGGAGGAACCATGGCCACCTGACCGCTCTTAGGAAGTTACAGTGCACATTAGCATAATCAAGGCTCTGAGAAGTCCTGCTTTCCTTTGACCCAGAATCATTTTTATGGGTGGAATTCTTATATCATAAAAACTTTTTCTGGTCACTCCGGCATTCTACAGGACAGCTGGTAGCAACCAGAAACCTGCAAGTACAAGCATAGAGCAATAAAAGCCACGATAGGAAGACAAGAAAGTGGTGGGTGAAAAGACAGGGGAGAAAAAAGTTCAGGGTCAGGTTTCAGGTCCCCATGCCACCTTCATGCCATCCTCCCTGAGAAGCGGGCCAGGAACGCGAGTTGGCCTATGGAGCTTGTTGCACACTCAGGGTCACTGTGGGTTCACTGCCCCAAGGCATCCACGCTGCTCTTATAAAACTTGCTGGTAACCTGAAGACCTTGGTCCTTGGCTTCCTCAACTCAGCCACACCTGTGGGGCCTCCGTGGCATTACCCAAAAGATGTGGTGACCCCCACAGAGACTAAGGACCCTAGGGAACTAGGCCAACCATAAACACCACAGGACACTATTGATCTGGGAAACTGGAGCTCAGGGTACTTCTTAAAGGAGCCATTTCTGAAACAGCTGGACAAAGGTTACCAACAGTAAACAGGTTCTTTGGAGATATAATCCTCTAGTAGCTAGTAAATCCCTTGCTAAATGCCGCTGTGTAGTTTATTAGAAGAACAAGCAAGTAGTAAAGGCTCAGCGGGATAGGCTTGCCCAAGAAAATCAGAATGAGAGAGAGGAAAGGAAGGGAGGGAGGGTGAAGGCAGGAAAAAAGGGAGGGAGGGAGAACGACAATGAGGAAAGGACATTCTCATGAGATGCAGGAGAGGAAGAAGGAGAAGCTGCTGAAAAGAACACCCGTGACTAAAGCCACAGCCATGATGTCCAAGAATTTAAGGGACGTGTATGGTCAGGCCAGGCCCAGGTGCACACCCAGCCCTGCACACCACTAGCCATGGACCAAAGCTCCCCTGTGGGTGTGTGGCCCACACAGTGTCTGGTTTTGTTTCTTAACAATTGGCATTAGAGGCCAACACTTAAAAATTAAGGGGTTTTATATAAAAACCAGATTTCTGTTTCCTCCTGAAAATCGGGTGTCTTGGTTTGAGTTATACCAGAGGCTGATGTGGAGACAGGATTTGAGAGCAAATGGTTTATTTGGAAGCTGCAGGCATCCTGACAGGGAGGAAGGAAGGGAGACAGCCAGCAAAGGGTACACTGTAAGGCCAGCTGCCACCCTGGGCAAATGGAACAGAATCCCTCAATAAAGTTATAAAGCCTGCACCTTGAAATTATCAACAGATGAGTTGTGAGGAACGCCTAAAAGTACTCCCACACTGATCCTTGTCAGTCTTTGCCCGGAGGCTGCTCTTGGGAGTATTAATTCCTCAGCACCGTCCTGCTGGCAGAATAGCATTCCAGAATTCTGGAAAAAGCATTGGGCCTGGAGATGAAGATACAGGCAGCTGGAAGTTTCCAGAGCAGAGTCAGGTGTGAGACATGGGAAGGAATCAGACAGCACATGCTGTTTGGGGAGATAGGTCACATTGGGGCTCTCATGCACACAGGAACGATGGGCTGCAGCTGGGAGAAGGGCAGGCCCCGTATCCCTTCTGGTCTCTCCAAATTTGAAGCCGCATTTATCATAGCACTTGCACTGGTGTTTTACCTCCAAAGAAACATCTTCTCTATGAATCCATGTCTGTCCAAAGTGAGAAAGCAACAAGCCAAGAAGGCCACAGTTGCAACTCCATTCATTACCATAGTGCTCCAGGCCCTGTAGGCAGCCGAGTTTTCAAACCGCAGCTTTTAAAGTCCTCATGGTATGCTGGGATCTGGGTTGGTTTTCCCGACCCCATGCTCAGCCCTGGCTCCTTAATGCTTAGACCAGCAATAAAGTCATTAGTCTGGAAACCTAGGTTGGCCTGGTCAGAACACCATGGAACTCAACCACCAATCACCATCTTTCATAACACGCCACCTGAATTTCTTGCCCACCGCTACCCCAGAGCAGCTGCTAATAAGCAGTGGGGAAAAGGACAGGTGGTTTTGCCCACCTGGAGTGTGGATGGATCCAGGTCTGCTTCCAATCCATACCAGAGCTGCCCTCTTTGGAAAGTTTTCAACTTTCTGCTCGAATGCACATAGCGGGGGATGCTCACCCGTGGGGTATGACAGGTCCCTTGGGTGTGCTCTTGCAATGATTCGTATGGCAATCCCCAATTCCTGAGTTTAAATACTATCCTGTTCTCACCCACCAGGAAAGCTCAATAGAGTGATGGAGGAGGCAGTGTGCACAAAGGCCTGGAGGATGAAGAGGACTTGGGGAGTTTGGGGACCAAGAAATTGTTTGCTCTGGCTGAGTGATGAGACGAGAGCCTAGAGAGGAGAGCTAGGGCCTGAATGTGCAGGAGCCACACTAAAAAGAGATTATACCTGATCCTAGGATCAATAGGGAGCCATTGAAAGGCAGTCTGAAGCAGAGTGGCCTGGTCTGGTCAATTATATCCCATTTTGCAAACAAAAAGAGCAAGGCACAGAGAGCTCACTAGCAGTGTCAGGATGTGAATCCACATTCCTCATCCTTCCAGACTCTTCTGTCCCATCTTTTGCCACGAGCTTCCCACTTGGTCTGTTAAGACCCCACAGTCTGTGTAAATGCCATGGAGGCACAGGCCCAGGACCAAAGGCTTCCCTTTAACGTCATACAGAACAAGCCTGAACCCTCACTTAAATGCCAGCTTTTCAAAGTCAGCTCGAGCCTGCTCTTCTCCAGGCTCGAACAGCAGGAATGTGTCTCAGCTGTAGGACCTTAGACCAGTGAATTGGCCTCTCTGAGCCTTGGGTTGCTCGTGTGTAAAACAGAGATAATATCAATGTGAGGGATGGCATGAATGCTGTGTACCTGGCTCATGGTGAGCCCTGAATAAACAGTGGCTGCTTTTACTAGAAGACAGTCAGAGGCCCTTTGCCACATGTCCCCCTCTTCTGGGAGCCTCTCAGTTAATCAGTGAATCGACAAATATTTTAAAGACTTGAAGGGAGGCCCAAATAAAGCTTATAACAGAACCCAAACAGAATGAGTCCCTCAGCACCTGCCCCAGGCAGTCAGGCCACCACGGTAGGACAAATCCTAAAAACAGAGCTGAGCTTCCAGGGACAGACCCTGCGATGTCCCACAGAGCAACTTCCAGGGTTGGATGACTGAGTAGAGGTTAAATCTTTGCTTTTCTTTTGGAAGTTTTCATTAATTCCACTTCTGTGTTTTAACATTCCCTTTCCCCTTACTTGATGTTGATTTCTTTAAGCAGTCTCCCTTCCGGGAAAAAGTGCTCTCTGCCTCTGTCTATATGAGTGGAGAGACTGACACTTGAGAACCAAGAAGACCTGCATTTAAATCCATTCATTTAAAACATTGCTGGATGGTCAGTGCTTCTCCCCGCGGCCCTGGCCCCAGAGGGACCTAGCTGGCCTGAAATAGAGATGTGTTCACATTTGGCCAGGAGTCCACCGCCTCCTGACTCATATCTTGCTTGGTTGGGGAGCAGAGGACCAGTTGAGAAAACATATGTCAAGACGTGCCCATGGGAGGAGGAATTCAAGGAGAATACAGGCAAATTCTCCTGATGTCTCACGTCTAGATGTTGTGCCTCTTTCTCTTTCTCTTTCACAGGTGAGTAGGCCTCAGTGAAAACCTACAGCATGCACGTTGTCTCTCACTGTGCCTGACACAGCAAAACAGTGGCTGAATGAATGAATAAATGATGATGATGAAGTTTAAGAAGCACTTGGAATAAGCACTTTCATTTTTTTTGTTGTTATTGTGGCAAAATACGTGTGACATAAAATTTACTACGAGTGACATTTAGTGCATTCATAATGTGCAACCATATCATCACTATCTAGTTCCAGAAATTTTTCATAACCTCAGAAGGAAATCCCCATGACCCCTGGCAACCACTAATCTGCTTTCTGTCTCTACTGCTGTGCCTATTCTGAACATTTCATGTAAATAAAACCATATGACATTTGTTCTCTTGCGTCTGGCCTCTTTCACTCAGCATTTTTCAACATTCATCCATGTTGTAAGATGTATCAGAATTTCATTCTTTGTTAAGGCTGAATAATATTCCATTCAGGAATATACCACATCTTGTTTATCCATTTATCAGTTAATGAACATTGGATTGTTTCCATTTGGGGGCCATATTTTAATTTAATAAACATTTCTTGAGCACCTACTATGTATGACCCAAGCACTATGCTGGACACTTGCTCATTATTTTTTATTGAACCCTCAGAACTGCTCTCAACTGGATGGAAATTATTTCCCCACTTCACAGATAACAGAACTGAGGCTTGGCAAGGTTTAAGGACCTTGCCGAGAAAAGTTGCAGAAACAGTTCAGCTCAACAAATGTTGGCTGTGTGCCTGCAGGATGCCAGACTCCATGTCAGACTCCAAGGTACAGAAGTGAAAAGCTCAGTTCTTGTCTGCCCACTACCAGACATCCCATGTCAGCCTCTAGGCAGACTCAGTACTATTACTTACTTTTATACTTTCCAATAAAAGAAATTCATTAACGATTATAAGGTGGCTTAATTTATAATCATCTGTGCCAATAAATTTCCAGTCAAGGAAAAATAAAACCCACCATCAGGCCCCACGTCTGTGTCAGTCCCTCCCTGTATGCGACTGAGGGGATTGTCCAGTTCGAAGTGGTTTGGGCCTTGCTGGTTCAAGCGTGACTTACTAGCTTCTTTTTGCTCTTGACAGTGCCAAGTCACTTCGTCCATATCTGTAGCAACAGCTCTCTACGGGAGCTTTATCCGTCTCCTCGAGAGGTCCAGGACCTTTACTGCAGTATCCTTTATCCTGGACATAGATGCAGGGTGGCCTGATCCCAGTTCTGCGGCCGGCTCACTGATTTCTCACCATTGCTCTAGGAGAGCCCTGTGATCTGTGGCCATAGGAGCAGAGTTCTGAGGATATAAGCAGGAGATGGCTCACTGGGGGACCCTACCAAAACGTCTGGTCATCAATCTTCCCTGGAGGGAATGCAGCCTGGAGGCAGAAAGCAGTAGGGCCTGGATGGCTTAAATCCACACCTCTTTATCTTTTCTCAGAGGCTACAGGAAGGTCAGGACCTACCCTGGCAGCTGACGCTAGCACCCTAGCAGTGTCACGTGGGACCCCTTAGAAGGTAAACTGAAACAGAATTTAAGTGCGAGTAGGCATTTTTTCTTAGATACATAAAGATGCTGCCATCTTTGCAAATGTCAGAATTTGTATACCATGAAGGATAAGAGCGTGGAATCTAGAACCAACCTGCCTGTTCTCAAATCCTGGCTCCACTATGTGACCTTGGGCAAAGTACTTAACCTGCCTGAGCCACAGTTTCCTCATCTGTAAAGTGGGGATACAAATGATACCTTCCTCATGAGCTTGTTGTAAGGATTAAAAAAATTATTATGCATAAGGGTCCTGGTATATAGTAAGTGCTCATAAATGTTAACTATTTTGTTAAGAATCTGGTGAGAGGTGGAAATAAAGAGTAAAACCGAGTTCTAATGCATTTGCTTCCCAGAAATGACAAGATTGGTTGTATATCCATGAACATTTTAAGCAAATGTATATTTGTAATATTGTTTCTCACTCAAAATACTTCTCTCAAAACCCCTAGATATTCACAATTGATCAATAATCATAATGATGATTTATTTTGCACGTACTATCTGCTAGGCACTGTGCCCAGTGCCTTCCATGCATTATCTCAGTCCTGTAAAATGGGCACTTGATTATCACCCGCTTCTTTGATGAGGAAACTACGGCTTGGAGAGGTGGGGTGAGGGCAGATCCAGGTTGCAAACCCAGGTCTTCCTGCCACCAGAGCTTGGCCTTAAGACAGCTGTGACACACCAGAGTGGGGATGTGCATGTGCTCAAGGCCTTCAGCACCCTTGTCCCTCTCCTCCGTGACAGAACAAATAAAAGGCACTTATTTTCAGCCCGGGTGTCTGGGATCTTGGGCAATCCTTGCAGATGTTGTCTGCTTCTGTGAACAATGCTCATAGGTTCTTGACCTGGCTAAGAAAGAGACAACAGGATCTGAGATTCTCTTTAGAACTTGGCTTTCAGTGGCAGTGATGCAGAACTAAGGTAGGGAAACGTCATGTGCAGAACACCTTGAAAAAAGGTCTTCTGTTGCCCTCCAGATACCAAAAAAGCTCAAATTCAGCAGAGAGCCAAGAAATGCAAACCAAAATAATAACGACCTCTTAAATTGACAATCGTTTTTTTTTGTTGTTGTTTTTTTAATAATAAAATCCAGTGCTGGTGAAGATGTGGAGAAACATTCATTCATCGAATGAGAGACTTTTGGAGGAAAGTTTGGTAGTATATATCAAACGCCTTAACATTTCTCATACCCTTTCATTTATGAAATCCAGTATAGAAATTTATCCTAAGGAAGTAACTGTAGCTGAGTGTTAAAATTTAATGTTCTTAAACATTAAACATGGTTTATAATCATGAAAAAACAAAAAACCACTTACGTGTTGAATAATATGGGATTGGTCAAATAAATTATAGTTACACATATGATAGGATACTCTGCAGCCATTAAAGTGATCATACAGAAGACTTTTATGACAGTTAATGAGGTTTAAGATATATTAGATGACAAAAGTAGCCTATAAAACAAGTAACATATGACTCCATTTATATAAAATAAAGTATTCTCTATAATGTGAATATATTTATAGAGAGAAATGACTGTAAAGACATAAACCAAACTGTTGGTAATAAATAACTTATCTGAATTTTTAAGTTTCTTTAACCAACGTGTATTCTTTGCATGCATCACACAGCATTTAAGAGTGTAACTTCTGCAGTCACTGCCTGAGTTCGAATCCCAATCTTATCCTTTATTCATGGAAACCTCTCTAAAGTTCAGTCTTCAAGTACAAATGGGGATGATAATGACGCCAAAGCCTTCACTCAGGGCGTGTTGGAAGGCTCTAAAGGAAATAACATGTGAAGTTCCTAGTACCATTCCCTCCTGCGACTTATCATTACCATTACTATGATTACTGTGACTAATCATTGTGATGATTATTAACACAACTCCTGAAATTAGAAAGGAGAAAAGCCTGAGTGTTTGCCTACTTGCTCTGCCCACCTAGCTGGAAAGCCATTGCTGCCAGCCTTCCCCCAGCAAGGCCAGTGCTCGCTCTGCAATGTCCTCAAGGCCTTCAGCTCACACTTGCCAGGACCCTGCTATTTCGTTCTCGCCTCTGTCCACAGAGAGGACTTGGAAGACTGGTCTGCTGGCCTCAAAGTGAGATGTGGAAGTTTACAAAAATGCATAAGCAAATGTTTGATTTGGGAGGAAAAATGGAACAGAGCCTGCACCAAGAAAGGAGACTTTTCAGCGAGGCCAGGAAGACTGTTCTTCACCCCTGGGCCTCCTTGTGTTGCCTGTTTGTTTCTTCTCTTCGTCTTGACCACCTCATTGGCTATGAAGCATCTGGCCCCCAACATGAGGCTGATTTTAATAAATCCGAGACACTTCCCTTAGTCCAGTAGACTTGGAAGAAGCCAAGGAGAAACCCCATAGTGTTGCCTGCAGCAGCCTGGAGAGGCAGAGATGAATGGGAAAGAGGAGGGTGGTTGATAACCTCATGAGGACCAGGATGCTTCTGGGGGTGAGGCATGTACACGTGACTGCTGTGTTCAGTAATTGGGAGAGGTGGACCAGAGACAGATGTGCCCACTGCAGCCAACAGCAGCCTCTGACAAACACCCACCTGCCCTGGGTTTCTATCTTCTCTTGTGGCCCTTTACTAGGCAGGAGCTGCCTGATTTGGGGCACAGACTTCACCAGGTGTGAGAGGAAAGATGAGATTGAGCTGTTTCTCCTATGCAGTTGTTGTTAAATGACACTGAGTCAGACCTGATGCCTGGCGACCGAGAGAATGAATTACATCCACACTGTCCTGCCCTCAACATCTCTACTCAGCTCCTATAGACTCACTCATGCCTATGGCTTCCTTTATGGACCTCACTTTTGGCCTTCCTCTTTTCCTGCTGCCTTCTATTTTTTCCAGTATTACTGTATTTTCCAAAGAACCCTGCCTTCTCATGATGTGCCCAGAGTAGGACAGCTTCATCTTTGTCATTTTTGCCTCCAGTGATGTTTTAGGTTTAATTGGCTCTGGGACCCACTTCTTTGTCTTTCTGGCCATCCAGAATATCTGTAGAGCTCACCTCCAACAGCTTATTCCCCGTATATAGACACAGCCACAAAGACAAATCGATACACGTACATACATAGACCCTCTACACACACACACACACACACACACACACACACACACACACACACACACACACCTCCTTCCAGAGATAAAAGCAGAAGGGTTACAGAGTTCCAGCCAGACTCCATCCTCCGAGTGGTTTAACTACAAAAGATACTACGGTTTCCACTGATTGAAAATACCAATGCAGATATTAATTTCTGGTGACTCAAGACAAAGCAGAATAACTGTTGCTGGATGAAGCATCAGAGGAAGACAGACAAGATCATTAGACTGAAAATGGAGAAAGACGCAAAATGGAAAAAAAGCTGTGATTCCTAGAAATTCCCATTCCACCCACTTCCCACAACTATTCTATTACTCCAAAATAAGACATTAATTCCTCCGGGATTAGTATTGTGAAAATGTGCCAAAACTCAAGAAAAGGCTTTATGCTTGCAGGGCGTGGACTTGGATTAAATGGAACTCACAAAGGGAGCTGGGCTTGACTTTTTTGCATTTCAGTAGAGTCTCAGAATACAGTTTGTCAGGATGTCTTGAGCAGGCATTGGACTGGCTTCTTCTGTTATTGATGTTGGTGAAAAAAAGGGTGGGCAGGAATATTAATTGTGACAATAATTTTTGTCTTGCCCTCACTTATGTTTGTAGATGTTCTAATAATGGGAAGGTCACTGTCCCTTTCCCCCTACAGTAAGTAGAGCCAGCTGCCCTCATCCTGAACTCTGAACTTCATTAGGGAAGGGATAAGCCACTACTGAAGAAGTCACTAAACACTATCCCTTTTACTCTTATTTTTTTTAAAGGGGGGGTGGGGTAAGACTCCCTAAACTAATCCAGTGGTTTTCAACTCTGGACACACATTAAAATCACCCACTGGTTCTTGAACTGTGCATCAGAATCTCCTAGGGGACTTGTTAAAACGCAGATTCCTGAGCCCTGCCCCAGAGTTTCTGATTTAGTAGTCAGGGTGGGGCCTGAGGATCTGCATTTTAATAAGTGCCCTGGTGCTATTGGTCCCTGGTCCACATTCTGAGAGCCACTGCCCTCCTCTTGAGCTAAGAAACCAATTTGATTGGTCTGGAGTGGGATCTGGACATTGTTATTTAAGAGTGCCAGGGGATCCTGGAAGAACCAGCACTACATTTGCAGGCCCATTACAGTGAAGTCTACAAGAGCACTTTATAAAAGTAAGTACAAACATCCAGTTATCAGTTAAGCACTTACTAAAATCCAGCTGTCCTCAATCACAGTCTTATCTAATTCCTATTCCTTGTTTACATCAAAGAGAAATCTTGACATCTTTTTCTGACTACAGCTTCCCAGAGGCCATGTTCTGCATGTCTCTGCTTTGCTCCTGGTTCTGGCTAGGCTTTAGGGCATCGGTGCTTAGTTACAGCTCTTAGTTCTCCCTTTGAATGTTCATAGGTGTATTAATGCTCTCCCTCTTCCCTTTGTTCCCAGAGAAACGTTCCCTCTCCTTGCACATGGCTCAGAGATCTCCTATGTCTTGCCTTCCTCATGAATGAGCACAAGAAAGCTGACTCGCCTTGATTTATACAAAAGCAGAGGGCTTGTGAGCTCAAGTCCTCTTCCTGGGCAGGCAGCTCTGAGCCTGACATAGGGGGAGCTTTGGGCCGAGGCTTTGAGAAGATTTACAAAACAAAGAGCAGATGCTTCTAACAATGACTTCACCACAGAATGGGGCCCAACACATTCACAGGAGGGGAAGGGTCAGTGGATGCTGGCCAAGTCCTCCTCAGAGGAGCCTTAAAGAGAGACGGCAGGCAAGCACATTAACCCACAGTAACAAGAAGCAGAGGGAGGAAAATAAACACACTCCTGCCTCCCCTGGGCCAAGCATTTACAAGCAGTTTCTTATTTAATCCCTACAACAACTCCACAGTAGGTGCTGTCATTGATCTTATTCTGAAAATGAGAAAATGGAGGCTCATATATCCTGGTCACATACCCTGCCTATAGTCACACAACTGGTATGATAGCTAACTTACTGTATACTACTTACTAACTGACTTACTGAGTCCTTACTCTGTCTAGGCTACTCTAACTGCTTGACGCATATTGACCTATTTAATCCCCACAACAATTCTCAACAATCCTAGCGGTAATGTGTTAGTCAGCATAGACTAGGTTGTGCTTGGTAACAAACAATTCCCAAACTCTCAGGGCTTAGCACAACAAAGGTTTATTTCCTACAGAAAGTCTACTGTAGGTCCACAAGACAGCCTAGGGCAACTTTCCTTTCTGCAGTGACCCAACAAGCCAGGCAATCTTGATTTTGTGACTCAGTCAACTGAACAAGAGGCCACCTTGGTGCTGAGAAAGAGGAAAAGACAGCTGGCATGTCATGTGCTGGCTCTTTTACGCTTTGTCCCAGAAGTGGCTCATGTTACTTCAGCCTACTGAAAACCGACCAGTGCTAGTCATATGGCACCTACCCAATTGCAGTAGGGGACAGGAAATGTAAGGTGACCAGCACTGTCTCTGCCATGAGCAGGTACTATTGTTACCCCATTTTACAGATAAGAAAACTGAGACAGATGAGGGGACTTGCGTTTTACTTTGCTAGGGCTGTCAGAACAAAGGACACAACTACGTTGCTTACACAGCAGACATTTAGTGTCCCACAGTCTGGAGGCCGGTAGTCTGAGATGAAGGCGTCAGCAGGGGCGGTTCCTTCTGCGGGCTGTGAAGGATAACCTATGCCAGGCCTGTCTCCTAGTTTCGGGCAGTTCGCTGCCACCCTTGCTGTTCCTTGGCTTGTGGCAGCATCACCCCGATCTCTGCCTTCATCCTCACATGGTGTCCTCCCACATGCCTGTCTGTGTCCAAGTTTCCCTTTTTTATAAAACACCAGTCACGTAGGGTTAGGGGCCCACCTTACTCCAGTATGACGTTATCTTAATTCATTTCACTGCAACAACCCTATTTCCAATAAGGTGGCATATGAATTTTGGAGGACATAATTCAACTCTTAATACTTGCTCAAGGTCACACATAGCTAATAAGTAAAATATCTTGAACCCCTATCTAATTTTAGCTCTCTATCCAAGATGATAGTCACTTCCTCTGAGAGGAGAGGTCCACAAATCACTTGGAGCTATGTTGATAATGAGGATAAATTGTGTTGATCTTGTCAGCTCCCCAAAGTCAGGAATCATACTTCATTAAACCATTCTTATACTGTCCTTAAACACAAAAATGCATTTAAAATTTTAAACAAGGATGTTGACAACCTTTGAGAAATTAAAATTCTTCTCCCTCCCTACTCCCTCCACCCTAATCGGATGCAGTGTTCTTCTTAGAACAGAGATCCATGGGGGTCTCCTCTCGTGGCCCCACGCAAAGGTCTGGTCTAGAAGGAAGGCACCTCTGCCTTTCCCATCTTTCCCATGCAGACAGTGTGAGTGGGTATTGCAGCCAATCTCTACCTGGAAGGTATGACAGCTGACCTACTCTGCCTCCCTCTGTCTGATATTAAGCCATAAATGAAAAGTGTGTGTGTGTGTGTGTGTGTGTGTGTGTGTGTGGTGTGTGTGTGTTGAGTCACATGCCTTGTGTCCTCTCCCCCCAGGTTCTCACTCCATACTCCCCCCAGCTCCACTGCACACAGACGCCATCTTTATTTTCTTAAATCTTCATCTTTGCTTGTCGCTACCCCTAAGGGGCCTCCTGCTGGATTGGTGCAGGAGTCCCCTTAGACAAGATAGGAAGAAAAAAAGTCTTGGTGGGTTATTTTATAACCAACCCATCTAGCACCCCCAAACAAGCCCCTTTACCTCTCTGAACCTCAATTTCACCATATATAAAATGCAGGTGATGAGGGGTTGAGGAGGGCTTCTGGTCAAGTTAGTTTTACGTTCATGCATTGAGGACCTCATGGTTCCAGAAACATAGTAATAATGGACAAAAGAGTTTTGAAAAAGTTAAAAAGCTCCTCTGTCCTTTCTCCAAAAAGACAGGGTCACAGTCAAACACACGATAACCGTTTTTGTGGTGAAGAAATGGAAGGAAACCCCCAAGCTGTGAAAAGGGCAGAAGCCCCGGGCTCTGAATCCTCGGGAAGTCTCCACAGCTGGTGAGAAGCTGCACATCAGGGGACAGGAAACAGCAGGACACAGGCAGGAGTTCTCCACTGGGGTCCAGGGTGTCCCCTCTCTGCTCATGAACCTGAGTCTCTTTCCTCCAGAATGAGTCTGGAGCAGGCCTGGGGGCAAGGCCAGGAACCCAGGAATCTGTCACCCTCAAAGGCAGAAACAGCTCCTAGCTGTTGTTACTAAAAAGAAAAGCAATCTTCAGTATCTAAGCCCACCCCCTGCAGGTAGCCCCACCACAGACTGTCCTGGGCTCTCAGGACGGACCCACATCTTGAGGGACGACCCTCCCATTGGCCCCACATCTCCCCTCGGGGCACTTTCCATCCTGGCACTAGTTCCCCAACGCTTGTTAGCAATAGAACCCTCCCTCTTGATATCTCACATGGGGCTTCACTGGAAAAATAAAACAAAATAAACCTAAAACTAAAAGTACAGATGCTATGCTTCAAGCTCTGTCCTCTGATCCAGTTTTAAATAGTAATAATTCAGAACAACACCAGCTATCATTATTGTGCTTTGTTGGAAGGACATCAACTAAATTCAATACTTACAATATCCTCAGGGGTAGGGATTATTATTATCCCCATTTCACAGACAGGGAAACTCAGTCACAGAGAAACTTAGCCACTTGCCCAAGGTGACATGGATCAGAGCGAGGACTGTATGAAGAGCCCCTGAGCAGCCGCACCCTGACGGCTGAGGCTTTCTGTGCCCTCTTCGTCCTTGGGCTGTGCGAGGCCATCTTAGTGTCCGCACCTTGCCACAGAGTCTCCCCTCTCAGCACTGGCCACAGAGAGCCCTCCAGCTGGCCACAAGCAGCAGCATTCTCAGCAAAATGCCAAGCCTCATCTAGACAATCCTACCCCAGACAGGGAGCCTGAGCATCCGCAGCAGGCCGCCTTCCCATGTTTACCCCGAGGCTGCCATGCCAGACAAAGGCTCCTTGTCCAGTCCCAGGAGGTGGCAAGTTTTTAAGGACATGGGTTTGGTACCAGGGCTGTCTATTACCAACACTGGGCTTCCTCTTTCAGAGGTGAAATGGTTGCCATCACAGATTAGGCGGAGGTCAATGCCATCCTCGCTACTTCCTCCTCTGCTTCCCGGCCCAGCTCCCCGCCTGGCACACAATTCCACCTGCCAACTTGCCACATACATACACACGCATATGCACACACTCGTACTGCAAATGCACACATGTACACACATACACAGCCTTCCAGGAAGTGAGGGAAAGACAAAGGGTCTTTCTTCAATCTTTGAATGGACTCATGAGATTCCTGCATATCCAAAGTAATTTGCGAAATTGTGGTGTCTGTGCGTATGCTTGTGTGTAGAGTGCAGGCTCAGGCAGGATATAATTTGTGGGGCTCGATGAATATTAAAAATGTGGAACCCATTGTTCTAAAAGTATTAATAATTTCGTGATGACAATAAGAATACATTAAACCAAGCACAATTCCATCTGAGCCCAAGCCCCATGTGACTACACAGGCTATACGCCCAGGAGGTGGGCCCTGCTCACGTGTGTGCGTTATGGGTTTACACTGCAGGTATTTTTCTGATTAGAAGCTTAAGGGCTTTTGTTAGAATCTCAAAGAAGTCCATAACTCTTTAAAGGTTAAAACCATTCGGTAGCAGAAGACCAGGGACTGACAGGACTGGGTTTGAGTCCCAGCGTTATCATTTATTCTCCATGAGACCAAGTTCCTTAACTTCCTTGAGCCTGTTTCCTCACTGGTAAAGTGGGTGTTGTAATAATACCTACTTACAGGGTATTGTGAAGATGAGAGAGATGGTATAGAGCTTAGCACATTAGCACCCCGTAAGGGGTTCGTTAATTACCTGTTAGTTAATTCTGATCTGCTCGTTATGTTTGGTGTCCCATCTTTCCGCCTGCCTGACTTCAGCAAGCTGTGCCTCCTTCCGATGTCCCCAGCAGGCCCCGCACAGAGCCTGGGAGGAGCTCTCAGGGACATGAGCTGGCATTTCTGTCAAAGGCCTAGCTTCTTGGCTAGCCTTACCCCCAGGTCCTAACCTGTTGGCTGACCCGACTTGTTTGGTCTGCAATGCCTGGGCTACGAGAATACGAGAATACGTGACAGGTAGCAGCCACCTAAGAGGCCTCAGGGCTGGTAGACAGATTCTAGTTTGAGCTCGAGGAGACTACCCTCCCCAAGAGGACATCATAGTTTTTGAACCCAGTGTCACCGTTGACAAAGCCACTTTCCAAAGTGCAGCATCCAGGAGAGGGTTTCCTTAGGAAACCCCGGGGCCCAGCGGCCCTCAGCGACCCGTGTTTCCCCTCTGGCACCCATGTGGTGGCTCCTCCGGGGCCTCTGTGCTGCCTCACCGGTTGCCTCCTCAGGGCCTGCCAGCATCTCAAAAAGAGGCCCTGTAACCCGGTCACCTCCCCTCCTTTCCCCCAGCCTGGCGTCTAATTCCTCCTCACCTCTCTCATGGTCGTGACTCCTAGGGGAGGGGTAGAAGGGGACACAGCAAGGACAGAGACTGGCCAGGCCACCACCAGTGTGATCTTAGGAAAGCCTGCAGCCTCCGCGGTCTCCATTCCCATATTTATAATATGAGGGCCGAGAACCTTCGTTTCTTCCCTGGAGAAGCCTCACGCGTATACCCAGAGAGGCTGTTCAACATGTACAGTGTGCATCTTCGCACCGATGAAAGGGGAAGCAACCAAATGTCCATCCGGAGGGAAATGGTAAATTGATGGCAGTTAGTCAGATTATGAATGTCACCTAGCAGTTCTTAAAACTGGGCCAACTCAGGAAGCTGTCTGGGATGTATCTTTAAGTGAAAAATGAACATTGCAAAATAACTTACATAATGTAAATCATTTATGCAGAAATAAACTATACATTTTTCTAAACATAGTTATGCACAGGGGAAGGTCTGGAAAGATACGTTTCAAATGGATCACAGAGGCTGCCTCTGAGGAGAGGAGAGAATTGAAACAGTGATCAAAGACTTAAACTGCACCTTCTGGAGCCCTTGTCCCAGGCCCTGCAAGCCTGTCCCAGCTCCCAGACCCCCCAGACAGGATGGAATTCCTCACCCCAGGGCCAAGAACATGCTGCACTGCTGGCATCCTGGGTGGGAATTCTGAGTCGCTTGTGAATAACCAACTTCCATCCACTGATAGTAAAATTGTTCCAACCATCATTTATTAACTCCCACCAAGGGCCGGGCACAGCCTGGCATCCCACCCTCCCAGCAACAAGGTGGGTATTAGAACCAGGCCATGGGCTGCCAAGAATCGTGGGGGGTCTGAGATTTTTTTTTCTCTGCTTGCAAGCTGGCAGTCAGCCTTCCAGCTTCATGAATGCTGGCAGAAGACACAAGACTTCTGAGAAGAAACAAAGGACTTATTACTCCAGGCATAACAGGCGACCTGAGCTCCATGTCCATGCCCTTGCTCCTGTGTCTCGCAGGCTAACTGTTTTTATTACCCTGGAAAACCAGAAAAATCTGCCCTCTGTCCTAGAAAAAGAAACTATGTTCCAAGAAAATTTGCTAAGCAAACATCCTTGAAAAGATATTTCAGAACAAAAGCTGTCATAAGACTTGCAGAAATCTCAGAGGCCCTACGAGAATTATTTCCCAACATTGACAGATTGGGGAAGTGAGGCACTGAGAAGTTGAGTCACTAACAAAAGGTCACACAGCTAGGATACAACAAAGCTGGGATTGCACCAGGTCACCTGATTCCAAAGCCCTTGCCTTTTCCTCCCTGCCTTCAAAATGGGCTGCTTGTCTAGCCAGGGAGTCAAAGAACCACCGATAGTATTGTTTCAAAAGGAAAACTCACTCAGAGTTCCCAAGATGGATCTATAGAATTGTAGGAACAGAGCCTGTCTGCTGCTTGGGGACCAAGTGCTGCCCATCCGTGCCCGGCCCAACACCACCCCATCCGCATCTCAGGGGGCGGGAAGAGGAAATTCCTCCCATGCCCCCCGGATAATGTTAGAGAGGAGCTGAAAATAAGGAACAGACTTCTGGAGACGGATAAATGCTCTTTTCTTTTGCGGAAGGAAAAAAATGTCACATCAGTGTATATTTACTTAAATGTGAAATTTATTTATGGTGCAAAAAGAGTTGGTGTTGGCTTTCAGCGCCCAACCAGGAAACGTCTCGGCTCGTTTTCGTCTCCTCCAGCACCCTGTCCCCCGGTGACCTAATCTGGTATTTCAGAGTCCAAGGCTGGATCCTGGCCCCTGACCCACCTCCTTAACCTCTGGAGCTCACTCCTCCTGCCTGGGGAATGGGCAGAGAGGAGCCGAGTTTGTTCCTGGGACTCCTCTGTAGCTTACGCTCCTCCTCTGTGAAATGGGGACACATATGCCTGTTTTCATCTCCCTCATCAATAAAAAGCAACTAATAGTAATGGTAACAATAATAATAGCTTCTAACTTGGTGAATTGCTAATACATGCATTCATGAGATGTTGGGATTCTTACTTACAGATAGGGAAACTGGGGTTCAAGGACATTGGCAAAATCAGCCGTTGTCACATAGACACACCTGAAGAATGTCTGTTTCCTCATGGTCACCAAGGAAGACACATCTCCAACATCTGCTGCTTTGAGCTCTGAAGTGGCACAAGGGTCATCAATGCACAGAAGCTGGAGCAGGGCTGAGGCTGGGATCTCCTCCTACAGATAGGAAGGCCCCTTCCCCAGGAGCTGCTCTGTATGGGGCCATTTAATGTCATTTATCCTCATTTCAGCCTCATGGCAGCCCTGACAGAAAGAGAGCTTCATCTCGATTTGACAGATGGGGAAACTGAGGTTCCAAGAGTTTTGCATGGCCAGGCCTCCTGGCTGCGGGGTTCAGTGGTGGGACTGGTGCACAGCTTCCAGCCACTGCCCAGGCCTGGCTTCTCGTCTCCACACCATAAAGCCTTTGAACCACACCTTGTGACACAGCCTCCGTTTTCCCCTCTGCAGCATGGGGATAATACTCGCTCCTTGCCATCTGAGATGCTCGGGGTGTTCTTAGTTTCCTTCATTTGAACTCTGTGCTTTTAGTTTGAAAAGGCTCAGAAAGAATCAGTAACAACTAGGGTCGTGCAGTGAGCCACAGCAGGGCCAGGATGAGATCTGAATGCCCTGCCTTCAAGCCAGTGTCCTGTCATCTACCCCTCGTGGCACAGGCTTCTGCAGGGAGGTGATGGTGGTGGGTGGGCCAAGGCCCTGTCTCAGGGAGGGCACAGAACTGTGTTCTCCCTATGAATGAGACCAGTCCCCAGTAAGTCTTGAATAAGCATCCATGGCAGACAGGGAAATTACAGGGTGGGGTGATATGGAGGCCAAGGCAGGGCTGGAGGACAGAAGAACAGGAAGAAGCAGTCCTGAGGCCCACTCTACCCTGCCCAGGTGGCTGGCAGCTGTGAAGACAGATACTTACAGCAAGGTGTGCCTGGGGCCTATAGGAAAGACTGGGCCCCTACAGGGGGAAAATCCTACCTGAGCCCAGGCTGGCAAGCAGTGGCCAAGGGGTAGGTTGGGGATGGATTCAGGGATGTCCCCACCCCCCAAGGCAGGGTGATGAGCTGAAACTCTTCTTGCTCCCTCACCCTGTCGGTCTCAGTGTCACCTTCTCAGGAAGGACCCCTTGACCTGACTATAGAACAGCCCCCTCCCCGTCTCCTACCTGCTGGGTGTTCTTTGGGACTGGTGACTGTTGGTTACTTGCTTTCTTTCGGAGTTATCGTCCCAGACCACCAACCTATGAGCCCCACGGAGTCTATGCCTTGTCTCGTTCTACTTCACTCTGCCTCTACACCCAGCACAGGTTCGCGAGCAGTGGGTGCTTGGTCCTTAAGAATGGGGCCCAGAATTGTCATCAGGATTCACTTGCTCATTCAATAGCACAACGGGAGAGTGAGACAGACTTGTCTTGTGGTCCCAAAGCAGAACCTCCAAGGGGGGCTGGGCCAGCTTTTAAGAGAGCCCAGTTGGGACCAGACACCTCCCCTGGAGCCCCCCAGGCCAGCCAAACCAACCCCACCCCATCCTCATTCAATCACAAGCCAAGCATGAAAGGATAATCCTTTGAGGGGAAAGTGAGCAGGTGACGAGCAGCTATTTCCACTTAGCCCCATGGTGGGAAAGTGGCTCACCCTGTCACCACCCCTAGCCAAGTGTCGGGGACTCTTGGATTCTGTGTGGAGACTGGGGCTCCCTATGAGGGAGAGGGACTGCCATCTGGTGACCCAGAAGTACAAGCAGAGTTCTCAGGAGAGTTTGGCCTGTGTCCCCTCAAGTGTGAGGTGCTAGAGAAAGGAGAAGCTGGTTCCTGAAGGCAGGAGCCCCTTAGCTACAGCAGAAGGTCCCGGGAAGGACACGCAGATTAGAGTCAGGGCCCTGTGCAACGTGAATACGTGTGCCAAGAATCAACCAGGTTAACATCAACAGGGCTAAGTCATGTCGATCCATAAACCTTTGATATGGTGTGATGAGAAGGGCACTTTACTGCTATGTTCTCCCCGACCCCACGAGGGAGCCCCCCACCCACCCACCAGGTACCTATAAAGCAGGAATTGAGAAGAGGAAAGCCAGTGGCCAATAAAATTTTGAAAAGATGCTCAGCTCCATCAGAGTTTAGGAAAATTCAAATTAAAGCAACAGTGAGAGACTATTTTTTCACCCACACACGGGTAAGAACCTAAAACAAACAATAATACTCAGTGGCACTGGGGATATCCGGAAACACCCAGCTACACTTTGGTGTAAGCACGTCGCATCGCCCTTCGGAAATCATCCGCCATTTGTTTCTAAAATAAGAAACACACACTTACTTCAGCCCAGCAGTCCTAGCGTTAACAAGTTTCCTACAGGAAAAAGAACGCCCACCAAAAGGGTGTATTAAGAGGAGTGGTTTTGTGAATTGTTTAGAAACAGAGAGGGGAAAAAATCCCTAGGTATTTCAATAGCCATTTCTCTACACGAGACATGGTTGAATAAGCATTGGAAGATTCGTACCGTTGCATGTTATGCACGTGCTAAATAAAAAGAACAGATTAGATGTAGTTCTACTCTCTGAATGGTACTGATTGCTAAACTTAGAAAGCGTGCTGCAGAGTTGGAACACAATGGGACCTGTAAGCAGGACAATTTGGTGTGAAAACTGTCCCACACGTTGCAGGACATTTAGCTTCCCCTCAGTCATTGTCAAAAAAAGAAAAACAAAAAGGCTTTAACACATTTCCAAATATTCCAGGCCAAGAACCACTGTGATGGTGAGACCTAGTACATGTTTGTTTGTTTGCTTGCTTGCTTGCTTGCTTGCTTTAAATAAACAGTAGCAAGACACTCTCTGTTTCAGAGTTTGGACCTGGGACTTGGGGAGGCATGGAAGAGCTGATGTGGAGACAGGGGTGGGGAGAGCCGTGTGCTTTCTCCACCTTTGTATGGATTCACCAGGTACAGGACCACATGCTGCTTTGGTAATTACTAAAATTAATAAAGAGAAAAACTCTCCTGAAAGAAAAAACAATGAAGGAACAAAAAGAAAAAGATGGAAGGAAGGAAGGAAGGAAGGGAGGAGGAAGGAAGGGAGGAAGGAAAAGCTCTGGAGACCAAAGCCCCTAACCTTGGGCACTATATAAAGCCCCCGAACCCCCAGGGCAGCAATGGGGGAGCAACCTGGGAGCAACACCTGCCGGCCACCTCCTTGGCCACGCAGCGCTGGCATCCTCCCTCTGGTCCAGAAGCAGTCCCTCTGCTCACCACAAAGGCCCCTTTCTCTGCTGGCTGTTTGCGTTGGGCCCCGGGCTCCTCCATGGGCAGCCTCTGGCCATGCTGATGGCTTCAGGACAGGCAGGCCCCCGCCCGCTGCTGAAGGCTTGCTTTATGCACATTAAGATTTGCGGGCCGGGCCGGTGCACCAGGCCCTTGGAAGCGGCCGTTTCCACCCTCCTGCCACATTCTCACCCCATTCCCCCGACCCCAGCTCTGTCCCCTGGCTCCAAGAGGGAACACACAACCCCTGTTCTTTCTTGGCCCATGACATAAATCACTGCTCTCGGGCTGGGCAGCACAACCAGGTCCCTCGAAGCCTCCCTCACAGGCGTCCCTGACACCCAGTGCTGGAAACCTCTTCTCCGCTGACCCTCGCCGAGCCCTGGGTGAGGCTGAGCCAGGAACCCCGGGCAGCACCCCACGGTCCACGGTGGGGTTACTGCCAACTCATGGATTTCCCATTTTTAAAACATTGCATGTTTTTAAACATGTCCTGCCTTGTTCCGGAGAAGATATAAAACAGCCACAAGGACACGTAAGATGCAACCTGCATAAATTAAGACTGGGACAAGATGCTCATAATGGTTTGCTACGGAGATTTTTAGTATAGTTTAAAACAGCGGAACATCATAAGCCACCTGAATATCCAACGACAGGAGATTGGTAAAGTAAATTATACCATAGTCGTACAATTAAATATTATGCAGCCCTGAAAATTGAAATGACAGCCACGGAACCTCTTTTATTTATAAATATTTATTTCCTTATAGAACCTAATTGATAAACATTTATTTATTTATAGAAAGCCAAATTTGCATGTCTATGCCTAAGGGTATTTTTCTAAAAAAGGAGACTGGAAGTCTCATAAGCTTTGGCCCTCAAGAAATGAATGAGTCACTGCCCTATAGAAGGATAGATAATGCATGACAAGATATTTGTGTTGTTCACAAACTCTATGTGTTATAAAGTTCCATGTCTATGTTTGTGTATCATTTGGGAGGCTATACCACCTAATCCAGTCTCCTTATCTCAGTAATAGAATTGTAACTGATTTTCTCCTTCGTTTTTCTACCTGTGTGATCACCTTTCTCATGGCAAGCTGCAACTTTGGCTGTACATTTCCCAGCAGCCAAAGGAAAAACAAATATGTGCTCAGTTATTAATTTCTAGTGTCCATAGAAGAAAAGTAAGTGACTGCTTTGGTATTAAGGAGGGTAGAGTTCTCTGGAGAGGTGGGTGGTGTGAGAGGGAGGTTGGTTTATAAGAGAATGTGATGTTCCCCGAGGACAGGGTGCATGACAGCCTGGATGTGGGGCTGAGGGGTCTGCAAATGTCAGATGGTCTGTCCAGGGAACACTTTGCAGCCCCCTCTGCTGGCTCCATTCAGGAAAGGAGCTGACTCAGTTCCTCTCAGTGGGGTCAGAAACTTTCTTTGTTCACCTTTCACAGGAGAGGCAGGCACACAGCCCAGACAGCCAGCCATTCACAGTGGACTTTCTAACACAGGTAAGAGTGTTTGGAGCTTACCGAAATCAGAACACACAGAAAGTCATTTACTGCACCCAAGGCTAGGAGGCTCTTATTCCCCACCCTCAGGGGAGCAGGGGACACTCTGCCAAGGGAGCAGGTATCACTAGCAGACAAGAGGCCCCAGTTGTCAACAATAAATAAATATTTAAACAGTGAGGTGTTCCTGACAGGCGCTAAGAGGTTCCCAGCACGTTGGAGGTGGAGTGAGGGAAAGAGGGAGGCTGCCAGTTTCTGTGGAGACTCTCCAGGAGATGGAAACAGAAATTACAGTAATCGATAACACAGCAACAGTAACAAACATAATATGCTATGATAATTGTCGCAAAACCAATAATGCGGTTATCTATTGTCTCCCCCAACTTGGTGGCCTAAATTAATTATTTTATTCTCCCTTATGATTTCTGTGGGTCAGGAAATCAAGGACGGCTCATTTGGGTGGTTCTGGCTCAGGATCTCACGAGGCCGAAGTCAGATGGCGATGGGTGCTGGAACAGCATGAGACTGGGACAGCCGAGCATCACTCTCTCGTCACAGTCTCGGGGGCTCTCTGTGTGATCTCTTCACATGTGATAGTTCAGGCTTCTTAACGGCATGGTGGCCTCAGGACGGTCAGCCTACTTACCTGGCAGCTCAGGCTCCCAGCCCGAATGTTCCAGCTAACCAGGTGGAAGCTGCCTCATGTGTTATGGGTCAGGGTTGGAAGTCATCGGTGTTACTTCTGTTGTATGTTATTGGCTGTGAGCCAGCCACAGGCCCATCAGATTCAAGGAGAGAGGACACAGACCTCGTCTCTCAATGAGAGGAGTGCCAAGGTCACTCAATAGCATGTAGACTGGGAAATGTTGTTGCAACTGTATTTAAAAGGTATTATTTTCCACGCAGAGCCATCATCAATATCCAGGGCAGGCAAGACAAACTGAGGCAGATGGAAGCCTGACCTTTGAGCCTTGTCCTTTTGACATTGATATTTGTAGACTATTTTTTGTCTACACGAAATTCAGCCGTTCCATACTTCAGCTGACCCACAAACACTCTGAGCCGTGACGGCACAGCGGCACCGAGTATCAGCCGACACGTGGTCTTTGTCACGGTCCATCTTCGCCTGAGTTTTGCGCAATTATTTAAATACGCTGTTGAGTTTTACCCCCGTTATCTGACTTTTAAAACATAAGTGGGAAACAGAAAAAGTGAACCTCCTGGTGAGAATGGAGAAAAAGGTGTGGGCTCCCATCCCTAAATCAGTGGAGGCCGAGACAGTCAAAAATGGCTCTCGCTGGCCTGAGTTGAATGGTGATTGGTCTTGGGCCAGTTGGTTATGAGCTCTCTTGTACAGAAAAAGAACAACAAAAGAACAAAATAAGAGTACTACGAAAGTATTTTTGGATGAAATGACACAATGTATGAGATATTCCAGCAAACGAACAAATGAAATGTATATATTGCCATGGGGGCAGGAGCAGGTTGGTCATGAGTTGCTAATTGCTGAAGCATGGAGGTTCATTACACTATCCCTTCCATTTTTGTGAATGTCTAAATATTTCCATAATAAAAAGTACAAAAATTATATTAAATATTGGAAATACTGGATATCATTAAGTTTGACTCTAAAAGTTGAACTGTGATTAGGTGTAATTAAGTTCCTGGAAACACCCCCTCCCCAAAGCTATTATATGCTCATTCTGTGATTTCGATAAGAATTATCAGGGTCATATTTATACAGAAGTCAGTAACCATTTGTACTGATATATTTAATTCTATTATTCAAAAAATACAAAATTTTACTTGCAGAAAAGTGTATTATATATGTGCAACAACAAAAAAGAATCTCAATCTCTGAATTCAGAGCTTTTGAAGCAATGAGGAGGTGTTCACAGAGATACTTGGCATGAGAGCAGGAATATTTTATATGGTTTAAAATATTTTGCCCTGTGCATGTATCAGTTTTTTAAATTAATTACTTTATTTAAAATTTTAAAAAGTTGTAAAATTATTTGTGTTTCCTCTCTTATTCCTGCAGTATATCTTTGCTGTTTGGGGACTAGTTTTATCTGCCAAGGGAGTGTATCACTAGCGAACAAGAGGTAGCAGACATCAAAGATTGAGATGATGATGGAAGAGTAAGTTTAAAATGCAGTGAACTCCGGCCATTAGCTTTATGTCACTCTCCCGCCCCTTTTCACCCTTCTTCCAACTTGAAAACCTCCCACTGTTGGATTTCAGCCCCTGGACATCTCCCAGGCCTGGAAGGAAGAGGCCTGCCTAACAATGACTGGCGCGCCATCTGGTGGCATCTGCTGGAAGTGCACAGGCTCTGGAAGCTCACGGAAGGTAAATTTGAGCTTCCTCCAGAAGAAGCCTCTGTGGTGCTCAAAAGGCCAAACCTGACTTACAGATGTTCTGTCTGTAAATGTACAGATGTATGGGTCACAATGCTTAAAAAACATTCTGAATATGTTGCCAACATTTAAAAATCTGGAAGCTTTACTTAAAAATCCAGATCTTCGGCTTCTTTTGAAAACTGTACTGATGATGGCTGGGGCTAGGGCCTGGGCTCCCTAGTTACCGATCTGGCCTCTACTGCGGCCTCTTCATTGTGTGTTCAGTTTGTCCTACACAGGATCCCTGTAGTGTGTTTTAAAATGTCTCTTAAATATTCCTGTTCACCCAGAACCTCAAGATGGACTGTATTTGAAAATAAGTCTCTGTGGGTGTAATGAGTTAAGGATCTTGAGATAAAATCACCCTGGATTTAGGGTAGGCCCTAAATCTGATGCCTGGTGTCCTTATAAGAAGGGGAGAGGGCACAAAGAAACACAGATAAGCCTCTGGAGGTAACTAACCTCATTGACGCTGTAAGTTTGGACTTTTGGTCTCCAGAATTGTAGAATACATTTCTGTTGTTTAACCCATTTGCCCCACCAATACTCAACAGAGCTGGCTGCAGTTGCTTACCCCAAGATAACAAATCAAAATTATTAAATACTGATCATCTATAAATTTCTATCATATTAGGATTAGGGACAAGTTATGTGCAGAAATAACTCCAAGAACAGTTTTTATATTTTGTTTTCACATTGAAAACCAGTCAGATTTGCTTCAGCCTCAAAGAGTACATTTATGTAAAATTAAATTAACACTGGCAGCAAGCTGGACTCTTTTTCCTACACGAGTAATGGGTTAAGCTTCTCAGTTTGTGGTCATTTGTTACGGCAGCCCTAGGAGACTAATATACAAATCTCAAGAAGTCCTTACCTTTCCACAACATCCCCCAAACAGGCCTCTGCTCTAAAACTTCAGGGACGGAGAGCTCACTACCTCCCATCTGAATGATTGATTAATTATTGGAAAATTCTTTCTGTTAAACCAATACATAACACAAATAATATAAAATCAGATTATAGTCTATAAAGAGAGGAGGAAACCAAGGCCTAAAAAGGAATAAATCCTTGATGGTTAGTGGGATCAGGGAAGACTTCATGGAGGAGGCAGCACTTGAACTGGGCCTTTTAGGATGAATATGATCAAAACAAGCAGAAACAGGTGTGGTAGTAGGCGTGTTCCAGGTGACAGAACAGTGGAAGACCCAGAAGTAGGAAAATGTGGACCATATATAGAAACATTCATTCATCCCTTCTATGAATATTTATTCTCTGAGCAGCAAGTAGTGAGCTTAGTTAGAATGGCAGTGTACAGCTGGGTGGGATCAGTAGGTTGGAATTAATAGTGAAGAACTTAAATTTTTAAAAATCTTGGGCTCTCAAGCATGCTAAGTAGAGTATATGACATTTATCCACATGCCTGGGTTTTTTTTCCTTCAAGCTAAACTACTCCACTTTCCTCTTGTATAGAGAGCTGTTGCTTTTGTATCTTTCCAGGAAGCTTCCATGTGTCCCTTCCTCTGGTAACAGACCCATGTATTGGTGCAAGGATGGTCATGTGATTCAGGCTTGGCCAATCACAGAGCTCCATCTACCTGGCAGCTGTAAGGGGTCTAGTTGGCGTCCTTCCCTAGGACTGATTTATAGACTCTGGGAGCAAGTAGCTCTCCCTCTGCTGAGGCAGCTTGTTCCCTGCCACATGGAGAAGGCCCAACAAGAGTCATAGAGAATGAGGCCGACAGGTGGAAAGAAACAGAGTAAAGTGGAGAAGAGACATGGCCAACACAGGCAGAATCCTAGGGATATTAACATCACAGTGGCCGTCCCCAAGGCCTGTTTCCTAGACTTCTTCCTTCATTTCCAAGTGCTGTCCCAATATCCTCCCTTCTTCTAAGAGCCAATAAATTCCTTCTCCATCTAGGCCAGGCCAAATTGGGCTTCTTCCACTTGTAACCTAAGGGTCCTGGATGACATGAATCTGCTACCAAACCCTTCCCTGCAAAAACAGCCAAATAGAGCAAAGGGGGACAGTGCCCACCCAAGCCAGCAGCCCTCTCTCCACTTCAGAGAGGTCGTTCCTCTGCATTTCTAGTGAGCATGGGAGCACTTAGTGCTGATAAGGTGACACTGAAAAGGCACAGGGATGTGAATCCAAGTAAATTGCAGAGACGGGCAGAGAAGATAACAAAAGAAAGCCTCTCTGTGATCTTTCTACCTCAAAAGACACACACTTCCACTCTTAGAGAGTCACTCCTTTAGGTTAAAGCTCCTTTTAAAATATAAGCTGGAAGAGGAGTTCGGGAGGCAGAAAGTAGGCCAATTTGCCAAAAAAATCAATATGCCTTAGATGATGCACCAATTTACTAAAATAACGAAATTACCCAAAACTTGTTTAACTAAATATAAAGTTTTCAGCAATCATATAAAATATTGACATTCTGGTTCCCAACAAGAAACAGTTGGGATATGTTGGCTTGGGAGCAATTTGCAGAAAGGTTCTACAGGAAAGGGTAAAATTGTTCAAACAACTGAAGAGAAGTGAAACTCCAATGGTGATAAACAGCACCAGGAGTGAGGATAAGTATTTTGCACAAGGGTGCTGTTAAGGCTGAACTCATATCAGGATTCCAGTAGACAGATGTGACAAGAGATGATCTGTGCCCATAAGGAAAAACCCTGTCTGAGGGCATAGGCCTGCATGAGGCCGGTGGGGAACAGAGGTAGCTTGATCCTCTCTGCCTAAGGAAATAGTAGGGAGACATGGGGTTTGAGCTGGGTTCTAAGGAAGTGTAGGAGTTTACCAGTAAAGGAAAATTTTCAGGTGAGGGTACAGCCTAAGGCATAGGAAGTGGAAAGGAAAGAGAAAGGATGCTGGTGAAAAGTACGGGGGCCAAATCACCAGACTTTGAAAAAGCTGGTCCTGTGGGTAATAGGGAGCCACTGAGGGTTTTATGCAGATGAAGGAAATTGTCCTGTCTCCACGGCTGTTGTGACAAATATGAACCAGGAATGCTGGAAAGGGGGTAGGAGGGAAGTGGTGGAGCTAGAAGACCAGGTCGGAGGCTGCTACAGTTGTCCAAGGGATAGGTGAACAGGCTGAGTTGGAACGCATTCATTCGACATGTAATTATTGATCTCTACCTGACTAGAGACAGGCGTTAGCCCGGGTGATCACTGCTGGGGATTCAACAGTGGGTAGAAGTTGGGTGGCCACGAGTGAAGAGTGTTCCAGACAGAATATGGGGGTCCTGAAGTGGGAAAAAGTCTCTTTTCAGGCATAGAAGGAAGACCAGTGTGGCTAGCGCCTCATAACCGAGAGGCTGGGAGAGGCCGAGACCAAGGCTACAGTGGAGCCGAGGCCAGTCCTGCAGGCTGTTGTCCTTCCACATTTATCTCTGCCCTTCGAGGCACATGTCACTTCCACCAGGAAGCCTCCCCTGATCACTGACAGATTCCCCTCTAGCCTCTCCCAGCTCCTTGCCACTGTGACCAGGATGACTGCTGGAGCAGTTTCTTGCCCAGAGTGGACACTCCATACACATTTATTGAGTGAATGACTGTTTGAAAGAAGGAAACAGTTGGTGTGAGGATGGGGGAGTGGGGTGGAGTAGCAGAGAAGCTGGAAAGCTGGCGACCTGAGGGGACCAGAGTCAGCCTAGGCAATAGTCAAGATGGTGTTTTTACGACTTCTGGTCACCATTTGGTGAGCACACGACTAGCATTTTAAAAGAAACTAAATAGAATTAAAATATTAGGATGCAGATCGCATAATGTTAGTATTGCTTCATGAAGCCTTGTTCTAGTTACACGCACACAACACAAGGGAAAGTCTAATTCTTTCGGTGGTCATGGCAAGAAAGCTTGAGACCTTCAGGTTAGGATATAGATTTGGCTCTTGTATCAGAGACCAAAAATAACAATGGCTTGAACAAAATAAACATCTATGTCTCTCTCCCTAACAGTCAGGCCTGGGCAGCCCCGAGCCGGAATGTGACTCCCAAGCAGGTGGGGCCCAGGCTCCTTCCTCCTGGTCCTGCACCAAAAAGACAGAGCCGCTGTGTCTGTGTTTGGCCACGGGAAGGGGGAATTCTGGGAGAAAGAGAGGGGAGGGCACAGCCTCTTCTCTTGAAGGCCACAGAGGGAGTGGAATCAATCACTTCTGCTCCCATCCTACTGTTCGCCAGGGAGTCACACAGCTGTGTGGAGCTGCAAGGGATCTGGGAAGTGTGGCCTTTGCCTGGGTAGTCAAGTGACCAGCCAGAAATAGGGGGTTCCGTTGCTCTAGAAGGGGAAAGTGGACATGCGGCCCTCTAGTGGCTTCTACCCCAGCTTGTGTTGGAAGCACTCCTAGGAATCCATGGGCTTTGGGTTCTGTTGCCTGGGCACACAGGCCCTGGAGGCCACATGCCAGGCCTTCCTCCCCAGGGTAGGAAGACCCTCGTCCACACCCTGTTCATCTCTCTGGACACCAATGGCTCTCAGAGCCCCATGCTCTTTAGACTCTGTGAGCAGGGAATGAGATGAGTCAAGTGGGTGTGGCCCACAGCACAGGGCCTGGCACAGAGCAAGCCTCAGTGGACTAGGCCATCTGCATCATGGTTTCCCCTCCACACCTGCTCCTCCCCCTTACTTAGCCCAGTTCACTGTCTCACCAACCCCAGAAGCCCAGACTAGAAGTTCCCAACACCCAACAATTCACAAATACTCTTCATCCTGCACCCAAGGGACCTCTCTCTTTTGCAGGATCCTAAGAAAGATGAGATTAACTATGCCACTCACTGACCTAAGAGGTTCCTGTGTGGGCTTCCCCAAGACCACCCCTGGGTTCAATGATTTGCTGGGACATTCGCAAGAGCCCACATAATAGTCACACCCTGACACCCTGATATCTATTAGAGTAAAAGGACAATGAACAAATCTATTTTAGTAAAAGGATAATGAACAAAATTGGCACAAGGAAAGAATAAAGGAAACTAGGCGCCGGCTTCCAAGAGTCCTCTCCCAGTGGAGTTACACAGGACACACTTCAGTCCTCCAGCCGTGGCAACGCATGAAACATTTTCTACTAGGGAAGCTCGTTAGAGGCCCAGCGCCAGGGTGCTTATTGGGGCTGGTCACCTAGGCACCCCGCCTAGTACATACCCAAATTCCGGACTCCATGAAGGGCAGCAGGTGTTCTACATGAGCCGTATGATTTACACAGACGATTTGGGTACAGTGAGCCCCACTTCTCAGGGAACCATGGGAACCCCCCTGAAATCCAAATTCCCGGACTCCAGCCAAGGGCCAAGCTTGAAAGCAGGCCTTTCGAAGGATGGTTGTCTCTGGCCTGCTGTGCTAAATCCGCTCTCCGCAGTTCCCAAACAAGGTGTCATTTGACCTGGGCCTTGAAAGTCAGGAACAACATTGAAAAGACAAAACCCTGACAGATGGACCCCAACTACTTGTTTAGCCTTCATCTGAACCTTTTCCTGACCCCCAGTCATAACACACACCAGATCTGAGTGGCAGCAGCCCCCTTTGCACAAGACACGCCCCTGCCAGAGCAACACGTTTCTCAGCCCTCCCTATTGTCACAAGGCCCTGTCACTCTTCACAGTGAGTTTGCAACCCTGGGAGAGCCCATTTCTGTGCCAGCCAGAATCACACCTAGGTGTGTGTGCTTATGAGACCACCTTTTCAGTTAGTCTGTGGGGTCCTAAGGCAGGCTGGATCTTATTTCTCTCTGCTTCCTCTTTCCCACCACCCAACTCCCTTTCTCCATGCCCAGAAAGCCTTGCATCCAAAAGGCGCTCAATAAACTCAACTGTGTGGAACTTCCCATCGCCACGGGTCAAGGATGCTGTACCTGAGGAAGAAGCAGACTGGACGAGCTCTGACACCATTGGGATTTGATGATTCCTGGATTCTCTGAGTCCAAGAATCTCAGATTCAGCATGTCTACCTGAGTCCTGAACAAGGTTGGCTCTGGAGCCTGGCACACGGGCAGAGGGGATGGACGAGGAGCAAAATCAAAGAGACCCAGTTAGGTGGAATGTGGAGCCTGCAGGCGATTGGTTGCAGGAGAAAACAATGAGGAGCCCAGCATCACTCTCAGCACCTGCTTGCTGCTCAAGACCTCAGCTGGGCTGCAAGTAAACAGGAGCCCTCAGCCCTGGCCCCAGAGCCTTGCTCGTTGGATGTGGGCCTTCTGGCTGATTCTGAGGCTCCTTGGGCAGATATATACTTCACGTTTAGTGGCTACACATTGCCAGGCCCTGGGCTGGCCCCGCCCCACACAGCAAGGCAAGTGTTGGAGGAGGCAGCTGGGACCAGCTGCCTGGCTTGGGTTTGGGGAGGCGGCTGGGGGTGGGATGGAGGAAAGGCTGCCTGGCTCGGGGTGAAGTCTCCGGTGGTATCTGTCACCGACTATAAACGTGATTGAGGGGAGACAGTGCAAGGAGGGGTCTCCTCCCCTACCGGGGTCCAGGAAGCAAATGTTTAAGACAAACATCCCACCCTCTCACTACGTGCCAGGAATCAGGAAGGGATAGGAGGGGGAAGCAAGAACCTGAGCCTGTGGGTTAGCCCAGCCTTCTCTAGAGGCCTACCCACCCCAGAGGGAGAGGTGTGGAGGCTGTCCAGGCTCCTAGAGACGCAACACAAAGAGTCATAGAAGCTCTTCCCATAAGCAGCCTGAGGCGAACTCTGAAAATGGTTTGCTTTTCACTTGACCCAGAAAACAGCACAACATCATGCAAATTGGAAGGTTCAAATAAATCTTCATGTTCACTTTAAGAATACTTGTGAAACTGCCAAAGCCATTAAGGGCACATCCAAAAAGCCACCAAATATCTGAAGGATGTCACTTTCAGGCCAGACAGTGGGGCTGGATGCAGGGTCGGTGGCCCAAAAAGAGTGCTGAATTTTTACTGCACAGGCTTAAAAATGCAGAGAGCAGTGCTGAACTTAAGGGTTTAGATGTAGACTCTTCGGTCGTTGAGCACAGCCAGGAGAGCAAGGCCTCCAGGAGGCAGCGCAGAACGTACAGAGCTCATGGGCGGATGAAACCCTGCCGCTGAAAAGGAGCAGGTTGCTCCCAAACCAGAAGAAACTGAAAAAAAAACCCCAAAAACTCATGCCCCAGGAATAAATTCAGCACAAAATAAATGCAATTAAGAGTTTTTTAAAGAGTTATGTCAGGCGGTAGCTCAGAGAGTGCCCCTTGGTGCCTGTAGCCGAGGTGCAAGTCCCAGCTCGGCCACTAACTCAGTTGTGTTCTCTTTGCCACCCATGCCCTCAACCTCGCCAACGGTAAAAGGGGAACAGTGAGAGGGCTTGTCACAGGCGGTCAGTTGTGTGACTGGTTTCCTCATCCATAAGATATGAGAGTTGTCGCAAGGCTCAGTGAGATCACGTGTGGGCAGGCTCTGGCCTGGCCAGGCCTGAGGTCAATGTCTGCCCCAGCCACTTGCGTTGTGGCATGACCCCTTGACCTTTGGTCCCCTTGGTCCCCACATGGCAGCATGCTCAGGCTAAAGGCAATGGTGCTTGCCTCTTTCGGCCTGTTTCTCCAACTTAAGGAAGCACCATGCTCCACAATCTGGCCACAGCCTCCAAAAATTCCAAGCATCCCCCTGCCTGGACATTTTGCACCTCCGAATGTCCCAAACAGAAGCACTTGGTTGTTTGACCTTCAAAAAGATGGCTCCTGTTGCTCACATTCCTTCTCCAGTGTTCTCTTTAAAGCAGTTAATTTTCTTTGCAAATGTGTGAGCCCTTGGGGTTAATTAGAGCAACTGTGGAATGTTACAGGGGAAGGAAATCCTGAACCCGACAGAAACTGATTCCTGGATTCACATCTTTGCACTCTTCCATAGAATCACTAAACTGTGTGATCTAGTCCAATCCACTGGTTGTACAGTCTGGGAAACTGAGGCTCACAGAGCAGTGCTGACCCGAGTCTGGAGGCGGAGCTGGGCAAATCCAAATACCTGCCCTTTTTCCAGGCTCTTCCCCACACTTGTGCTCCCACCTACGTTCCCTGGTGACTTGTTTGTGAAGGCGCAGATTCTGTGCGGTATTTACTTTCTCACTGTGGGAATAACACCAGGAGGGCAGCACAATGTGGGGGCTGACGTTGGAGTCAGCCAGACCTGGGTGAAACTGTGGCTCCTCCCAGTACAATGGCAGAAACCAAGGTCATCCCCCAGAGGTGTAGACGTCTCCTGCATGACTGAGGGCAGGTGGGTTATAGCACCTGCCTCATGGAGTTAAGAGGATTAAACAACATAACGTAAAAGGTATGTAGGATGTTGATGAGAACATACATCATTTGTGCTTTCCTCCTCTGCCTCACCTATTTTGCTCAAAAATGAATTTTAAAAAGTTGTTTTGAAAATTTGGAGTTTTATTGTTGTTGTTTGCTTCTTTATTCTTGATCAAACCCGCCACCTCTCCAAGACCCCGCTGAATGTGTGCGGTCATCGGCATGGGGCCCGGGTGGCAGGTAGGGGAAGGTTGGTTCTGGTCCTCTGTACCCTTGTGGGTTTGCATGCAATTTGCCTTTATATTTGTTCTCAGGCCCCAGTTATTCTCCTGAGAGCAGTAAATATATAGTGCCTGTCACTAGGAGGCAAAATCCTGAGGAAAAACAAGGTGCCAGAATGAGGTGGCACCCCCAGCCCCGAAGAGGGTGGGAGGACCGTGCTGAGGGACCACATCCGGGGCAGCAGTGGACAGGGGTGCTTCCTGGACGGCTGTCAGCACATGGGCTTCTCCCTGGCAATGCTCTCTTTGCTGCTGGCCCTGGGAACCACGGATGCCAGACATGGTGACAATGGATGTATTGTTCCAGAAGCCAGGCCCTGCCTGGCCTCTAATTCCCCATCACCTGAACAAATGTGGACGCTGAGTGTAAAATCCAACGTCTTCCCTGCAGGTTGAGGATGTTCACTCAAAGGTTCCCAGGCTGCAGTCTCCCCAGGAACTGATACCCAGGCCTGGCTTGGTGATTGAAAAGATGCTGGATGAAAAAATAAAATGGAAGCCCTCCTGCCTGGGAACTGCTAGAGCTTCCTGCTCCCGCTCTTGGACTGCCCTGCAGGCCTCATACTGGCCCCACCCAGAGATAAAGGCCCAGTCCTCGCTCCTCACAGGCTCGTTCCTGCCCTGGCCTCTCACACATCCTGTCCTCGCAGGAGGGACACACCCTGCTTCTGTCTGCTTAGCATGATGGCACACATATGGCTGCACAATAGCATCACCTGGTCACAAATACACCGATGCCCAGCCCTAATCCGGAACAGTGAAATCAGAATCTCTGGGGGTGGAGCACAGGGGCCTAGACTCCCCCAAATGATTCTAATGTGCAGCCAGAATTGAGCCACTAGATCACTCCCACCTACCTAGGACACCTAGCTGAAGTCCCATTCCTCCAGGAAGCCTTCCTAAACTCACCCCATACAGGTGACCCTCCTCCTCTGAGTGCCTGTGGGCCATATGAGAGCACAATACCTGGGCACTGATGGCAGCCTGCTTTGTATCAGATGGTAGACAGGGAGCAGAATCCAGACTTAGCCCCTTGCTAGCTGTATGCCCTGGGTCAAGTTACCAAAACTCTGAGACTCAGTTTCACCTGCAAAATGGGCATTAATAATAGTACCTCATAGGCTGATAAGCTTCCACTGACCGATTCCAACCTCAAGCCCACCCCTACCCCCAGGGTCCTCCATTACCAAAACCATAGGCTCCCACAAGACCAGCGAGGGAACCGTCCCCACTCACTTTCTCCTTCGTCCTGTGTACTGGGAGCAACTCCAAAGCAAGATGCATCCTTCCTCACACTTCCTTCCAGAGAGACTCCTGAGCCTCCAAGTCTGACCTTGCAGGTGGCCATGAGAAAGACAAAAGGCAGAAAACCACTCTGCACCCGCCTCCCACCGCCACAGGAGGCCCTCCCTCAGGATCGGTCCGGCAGCCGGGCAGAGCCTGCCCCGGCTGTGGGCTGGCACAGGGGCACAACTAGAATCTTGTTCGGGGCTTCCACTGTTCGGAAAGCACTTACAGAGGTTATTATGTGTTCCTTGTGAGATGGGCTCTTCTCCCACCTGCCAGATGACTTGCCCAAGGTCATGGTTAGCTCTAGGGCTAGAGTTGAAAGTGTCAAGAAACTGGAAACAATAGAAATGTCCAAAAACAGAGGAAATAATTAAGTTCATCAGAGTACATCATATTGTGGAATACCATGCAACTATTCAAGTCACGTCTTCAAATAATTGTAATAACATGGGGAAAGTTTCATAATAGGTTAAATGAAAAAAAGCAGGACATGGAGTTTGATTCCTGCTTTGTGATATAGATGTATTTACTGGTGAATATATAGACAAATATAGATTGTATATATATTTGCAATAATACCAAAAATATCTGTAAGTTGCTCCTCCTGAACCTCCCTCAGTAGGTCAGGCCCCTTCTCCCAGCCCTGCCCTACCCACGTCTCCTGTGTGAAGGTGATTAAGAGGCACCTGCTGACCAGGAGTCTCTACTCTGGGACTCTGTCTGTGAATGCCATTTCTGTGAAAAATGATACCAAGGGGGAGAAGAATCAGAGTATTGCCAGTAGGTGGTGTTTATAAAGTTTTTATTTTCCATTTTCTTAAAAATAACATTTGATTTCCTTTATGCATGTGTGGAGTGTACTGGTTTCCTTAGGCTGAGTAATAGGCAGATAAAGACAACAGGAGGCAGGGTCCCCAAGTGGAGGCGGGGCTGAGGTGTGAGGGATGGGGGGCACAAGGGAAGGGGAGAGGGTGGGGTGACCCATGGGACGCTTGAGTGCCCATCAATGCACACACACGGTCTAACACTTTTTCAATTTTTTTAAAAGACATCTAAAATTACTGAGAGATACAATTTCAGCACTTAAAATATACAGACGGAAATCCAAGCACTTGAACACAATTCTTAACTCTAAGCTCAGTTATTGCACATGACACAGTTTAAGTAGCTTCAGGCTATAAAGCAGTTTGCTCTGCTTGGGACGTCCTTGGGATGTCTCGAGTCCCCTTTTGCACCCCCAGTGGCTCTTCCCTTTGATCCCTGCCAGCCCACAGCCTCGTGATGATGCCACGTGTCAATGGATTAGCCATTCATCCTCCCCAAGGGCTGAAGGTGAGGCTTTGGTGAAATGGAGGGTTTCCATGTTGATCCCAATGGACCCACCCACTCATAGGTGAATTGGAAGCAGATGGATCTCATGAAGGGCTGAGTGGGTGGCCTGCCCACCAAAACCAGGAAGGCTGGCATGAGGAGGAAAGGATGACCACTGACCCCATGTGGTCACAGCCCCAGCAGTCCTGACGGGTGCCCCATCACTCTCATCGGCATCACCTCCTTCTCCTTCCTTCCTGAGCTCCACACCACATCTCCTCCCCCATCATCCTTGGACACTCTCTGAGTGGTCTCTCAAGGCACATTTGTTCTCTCCAGCTCCGACCTGCCCCATCTCAGACACACACATCTCTCCCAGCACCCATGGGTAAGGAGGCCTTGGGCAGCTCCAGAGCCAGGCAAGAAACTGTTCTAAATTTTTGGTTGAGCTCTTTTCAGTGCAGCCCTAATATGGCTGTCTGCCTAAGCCAGGGGAATGGGGGCAGGATGGAGAGAGGGCATCTGAGCAGAGGGGCATGGGAAGGGCTGGGTGACAGGCAGCTTAGTGAAGGGCACACATCTGAGGAGCTGAGGAAGGACCACCCTGTAACCCTGCTCACGAGGAAGCCTGCGGCTTCTCTGATGAGAAGTTGCTTGGAGGTCTTCAGCCTGCTGGGTACAAGCTGCTTTGTCTGGTTTGGGGGAACCTCTGTCTCAAAGAGTCGGATGAAAAGCAATGTGGGGGCTTCAGAGGCAGGGCAAGGCTGGAGCCCTGAGTCCCACCAGGGTCCAGTTCAAGGCCTTTTGCTTTCTTTCTACAACATATTTACAAGGTCATAAAAACGTGCACCCTCGGGAGAGGAGGGTTAACAGTGAGAGGAGAGGGGTGCCCCTTCCTCCCTGTCCTCCCACCCCAGAACGGAACGCCCCAGGATCCTCAGCTGCCGCCCCAGGAGAACATTCCAGAAGTCTGAGCTGGGGCAGAGGGAAGAGACAGATTTCAACCCTAGCAAGAGCAGGGAGTTTCAAGTAGCTCCGAGTGAGAGAAGCGGCTGCTCAGAGAGCAGAGGGCTGACATGAACGACATTTCCCTGAACTGAACTGAACCGAACTGAGCCAGAGACCAGAGGGAGGAGGCAGGAGGTAAGGGAAGGGGAGCGTGGGGAGGCAGGACGCAGGGGATCTGGAACAGCGTGTCACCTTAATGGTCAAGATTGTGCTGCAGAATGAGAAGCAGTTTATGAAGCTAACTGGAGTTTCATTAGTTCCTCCAAGAGAGGAAGTGGAAGCTGTGGATTCCAGAGTGGAGTTAAGGGGCGGACTAGGCGAGGTTCTTCCACAAAGTTCAACAGACACAGCGGATGCTGCAGAAGCCGGGGAGAGCTAGGCTGGAGCCTTGCACAGGAACCTCGCCATGTGGACCCCACACCCTGCCAACACAGAGTGCCACTCCAACCATCCCAGGCCCCCAGGGATGGCCCTGAGGCTCACACTCGAGTGCACGCACATACACACACTCACACACACACACACACACACACTGAACTCAGCATGCGCCAAAGGGCAGCTGTGGCCCGACTCTGTGTAAAAAATGCTTCACCAGTGCTGTTAAGGTATTTGCTTCAAAAGGGAGAACTGGACAGATTGGGGTGGGGTTGGGATAGCATGGACACCTTTTCATCCTCCCCGGCTTGCGCCTGGGAAAGAGATTTGGGGAACAGTGAGGTGTGGCCTCAGGGGCTGGCTGCCCCAGATCCATCCCCTCTGACTTCTCACAACTCTAGAATACTTCAGAGTGTACAGAAACCTCTCCACCACAGCAGCCCTAGGGGACCCTCAGAAGAGACAGAGAAAACCCCAGGGGCTGAGGGGAGTGGGGTTGGAAATTGCCCACGGCACAAAAGTGCCTCTCCCTGGAGGAGAGATGGAGAAAGGTCAGGTCTCCGAGGTCAGGAAGGTTTCAGGTTTCCACTGCTCCTCCTCTACAAGGTCTAAGGGACAACTATTTCCATAGGCCTGGGTGGAGCATTTCTTAAGCATTGGAGCATTTATTAAGCGGTCAGGGAGGAGGTGGGCACACACACACACCCTGGTCAAGACCCAGGCTCTTTACTTGCTGCCGAATCCTCAGGCTCCCAGAGTGGACCGGAGGACTCCAGCAGGGAAGACAGGCAGGTGTGGCACCCCATGTGGCCAGGCAGGGCTCACCTGCATAACTACCCACTGCCTCCAAGGGAACAGCCCCACCTGAGACCCACAGAAAGAGGCTAGTTGCTGGTCTGGCATTCAGGGCTGCCCTGCCTCCGCCCCTAAGAGCACTACCTAGATTTGCAATGGCAGACTCTCCTCCACACTCCACTCCACACCCAGGTGGTGTGGCAAGGCTTTCCCCTGCTTCTCAGCTTGTGCCCTGAGCTCCCTCTTGGCCATCGCCAGTCACACTGGTGTATGTTAGGAGAGTTTCTCTAGCGCTGGGGAGTCCAGCAAAGACAAAGGGCTTGCTGTGGTGGGTGTGCACACCCATCTCGCCTGAGGCTGGGCCCTTCACAACCAAATTGGCCCAGCTTTGGGAGGGCCCCCAGCCAGCAGACAGCTACTTGCCCTTCTCTGAGATAGGGACATGCCCACAGGCCAGAGCTTGACCCCAGAAGAGGGAGGAAGAAGGGCAGGCATGGGCAGGAAGAGGCAAGGCTGGCCGAAGGTATCAAATCAGGACAGGGGTATTAGGGCAGGCCTGGATGCAGCTAGGGAAAGTGGCTGGGCCAGGGCGGGGGGGGCGCGGATCTCATTTCATCAATTTTGACCTTGCAGTGGATATACGTACGTGTGTGAGCCTGTGTATTTTAAAACCAACAAATGGAAAGAAAACAACTACAAGAAGGCCTAAGGGGCCCTTGAGTGACTCACTCTGCTAAGGGCAGCGTGGACCAAGGACATGTTTGTCAGAGCATGCTACACACGTGCGCACACGCACGCGCGCGCGCGCACACACACACACACACACACACTCCCGGCCACACAAGTGCCATGCACACTCACACTTCCAGTCCTCCCTGTTGGAGCCAGGGTCCTTCCAACTGTATTTTCTGAATCCATTCATAAGCTGCCTGCTTCTGTCCAGGTCTCTGCTGGCCCATCCCCCGGCTGCAGCCCCCTGGCCCGGCATGGCCCCCCGAGGGCCGTCTACCAGATGTAGCCTCCGTCGTCCGCCTCGCCTGCCTCGCCCTCCTCCTCCTCAGCCTCCTCACCCGCTTCCTCTGTCTCCTTCTCCTCCTCGTCCTCCCAGCCGACTCCACTCCCGAAGTCCCCTGAGAAGCCCACGATGTCGTCTATGAGGTAAACAAGCCACGGGCAGGTTAGGACCCTGCTGGCCACCTGCCAGCTGTGACTCCTGCCCACCAAGTGATTCCCCACTCAGGCCCTCCCAGGTGCAGGCCAGAGCCCCCATGCTGCTGCCCGGCCCTTACCACAGTCGGGGCTCCCGTGTGTGCGGGTGCCAGTCAGCTCCAGGCCCAGCTGGTCCACACACCAGCAGTCACCACTGCTCTGGTCACACTGCATCTTCCGGTAGTAGCCGTCCTCGTCACAGCTCGGGATGAAGACTCCTGGATGGGACAGGGCCCAGCAGGGTCAGAGCAGGAACGTTCAGGCGTGGGCTCTTTGGAGAGGCAACCCTGGGGCCTTGGACACGAGCAGAGGTCCAGCCCCTGCAGTCTGGGTACCAACTACCCAACAAGCCTGGATGCTGGTGTTTTTTCCAGCTCCACTGACCGGAGATGAGAAAACCCACTTCCTAAATGACCTGCTCCAGCCCTGGGATGGCTCCTATCCACCTCCACCACTTCCTCAGCCCCATGGCCTGAGTCTTGTAGGACAGGCAATCCGATCTCATTGTGCTCGATGCCTTCCATCCACGGCTGCTCCTCCCGCCTGGCTGCCCTCTGCAGGCAAAGCCCAGGCTTCTTCTCTCAGCCACCCTGACTCTGACCTGCCTTCAGGACGTACCCACTTTCCCTCAGGCTCCAGAATGGCTGCTCCTTTGTCCACTCAACAGACATCTTCTGAAATCACCACCTGGGGACCCAGAGGTAGACTCTGCCCACCAGGCACCACATGATGGGTGCCCAAAGGCCCATAAGCATGCTCGGAATACAGACCAGAGAGGATCGTGGTGGCTTTCTGGAAGAAGCAGCACTGAAGTCCACCCCTGAAGGCCACTGGGCTTGGTCAATATGGCTTTCAGGTTCAGTTCCAGTGTTTGGTTTCACGTGTGCTAGTCTCATCGGCCCAGTGCATCCCCCACCACTGTAAATGCCAAGCTGCTCTCCAGGATCTGCCTCTCACACCTCTGTCCCCTCAACCATAATGCTCCAGCCACATGGGACCCTTCTTTCTGCTCCCCCAAGGACTTCAAGTGTTTTCCTGCCCTCAGCTCTGTACATGGCTGGCTTGTTCTCAAGTCTTCCCTTAAACGCCAGCTCCCTAGAGAGGCCTTTGCCGAGCGCCAGGCTAACGTCCGTCTACCTCTACTTCCCTCACACCATAATATAGGCAAGCTGCAGTTGGCAGTTCTGTCTTTTTTGGTGTGCCATTTTTCCCCGAGTAGCCTGTGTGCTTTACGAGGCCAGGGGCCAAGTCTGTCTTGCCCATCAGTTTTGACCTGGACTGGGTTAGTGTTTTCTTTCCAGCCCTGACTCTCAAGTATTTGCTGAGTAGTGAGCGAGGGGCCTCACTCGAGCTTTACACTTGGCCTTGCTGAACTGAACTGAATGGAGGGTTCTAGGAACCTTCTGTATCTCAATCTCCAGCTTTAGCATGGACAGATGGAAATTGGTGCTTAAAACACATGTACTGAGGGGCTGGTTGGGAGACCCTGCCCCGCCACAGTGATGAAAACAGGAAAGGAGTTTCCCATTCCTGTCTTTCTAAGCTGGGTCTCCTCTGGGCTCAGCGTCCTCCCTATTGCTCAGGGGCTGGAGCCTCCAGTCTCAAAGGGACCCTGGGGCACCCCTCCCTGCCTCCTCCTCTGAGCCGCTCACCTGGCTTCTTCTTAGCAGCCTCCTGGATCTGGATGCGCTCTAGCTCCACCAGGCAGGGGGGCTCTATGGGGAGAGAAGCAGCCTCTGATGGGGGCTGTCCTGTGGTACAGGCAGGACTCACTGAGCCCCCCACCTCCCACTCCAAGGCTTAGAAACCCAGGCAGGGGACACTGTGAGATGAAAATACCCAGACTCGGATACAGGGCCACCTTACAGTGGTGGGGGGATGCACTGATCCCTCTCAGGTCCCAAAAACTGACACAGGGACTCTGTGAGATAAAAACACCCAGGCTCCAATTAAGAGAGGCCATTCCATGGCTGTGGGGTAGGCTGAGGTCTCCAAGAAGCTCAGGGCTCTCTGAGGGTGTGGAGATGGAGCATGGGATGAGTAAACAGGATTCAAAAGAAGAGTGAACACACACAGTCTGCAGAGGGAGAGGCCCCAGGGAGAATATAAAACCAGAGGGGATTTTTGATGAAAGCCTGAACATAACTGGCAGCCAACTCTAACTTGTCTGTGACCTTGAGAAGTCCTCTAGCCCTTCCCAGCTGGGGGCCTGGCTGAAGGTAAAATGAGCTCCGTTCCCAGGCTCCCGCCCAAGAAGGCTGCTGTAGAGAATCCACAGAATGAGCTTCAGAGTAAAAGTGCAGGAGCGACGCAGACAGCGGAAGGCTAGGCAGACAGGGGCAATAAAACTGATCAAAAGACCTTGGCACAGGGATTTGTCATTTACGTGGTGCTCTGTACCCAGATTTTCTCAGTTCACCCTCAGAAGTGTCTCTGAGGTGAGTATTATTGTCTCCTGATTCAGATGAAAAAACAGAACTAGGAAAGGTTCAGTGACCTGCCCAGGGTCCCAGCCAGCATGTGCAGAGCCCCAGCAGAAGCCTGAGCCTCGGGCCAGAGATGATGCTCCACTTCTGCCCCATGACCGCTGTGGAGCCAGGCAGGCGCCAGGGCCTACCCCAAGCGCTGGGCCAGTCAGCTGACCCTCAGAACCTGCTTCCTCATCATGACAGTTGCCTAGATGATCTCAAAGCACATGTCCAGCTGTGGTTCAGGGTATATAAAGCTAGCAAATGATGCCGTACCTCTAAGGCTAACAATCACCTACATGATCACATATTTGGGGCAATTAATGTGAAATGCGCCCAGAAGTGGCATCATCGAGAAGCCAATGTAGCTTTAGCTTCAGGACCCCTCCTCCTAAGTCCTCCAAGGGTCCCTAGTATGTTCCATTTGTATTTTTAATACTCTTTCTTAAAGAAGGCCTCCAGAAGTGCATGAGCTTCAGGACCTACATAACCTGGATCCGCCTTGGAGCCTGCCAAGTAAAGGAGTTACAGTGTTGGCTTCGCCGACAGAGTACAGGAAGTGGGTGAACGGAGAAAGTTCTGGAACTAGGAAGGTGGCCTGACGGGCCACTCTGACTCTCAAAGAGAACCTGGAGTGAGGGGCAGGACCCGGGAGGGCCAGAGGCCCTCTGAGGGCCCACACTCACTCTCCCTCCAGAAGCAGAAGCACCACTCAGCGGTGGAGACACGGCCGTCCTCGTAGGTGTCACAGGAGTTGAAGAAAGGGCGGATGCAGACCTCGTACTTGTCCAGGTTGATGGCAGCCAGCTCTGTCTGGTCCAGGAAGAGATCGGCACTGGTGTCCAGCTTGGAGAACATCCAGCCAATGGAGTCCTTGCAGCTGGCCCCCAGGCTCTTGTCCAGGCCTGGGGAGAAGGCCAAAGTTCCGACATGCTCAAGGTGAAGTTCTCCATCCATCTGTCATCCATCCCTCCACCTCTCCATTATCCCCAGCCCTCTGTTCAGGGTCAGGGCAGCTCAGAATCTAAGCATGTGGGTGAGAAACTCAAGAATGGCCAAAGATCCATCCCTCTGCCTCTACCTAGGATTGCACCTAAACCATTCAAAACCCTGTTTGAAAGACCTTCAGGAAAAGGAATTCCTTACCTACCAATTTCAGGGTTTAAGAAGTTCTTCCTACTACCCAGCCCAAATCCCTCCTGTCTGGTTGAAGCCTGCTGCCCCTCATCTAGGGTTTAGGCTCTTTTAAAGTCAGAGTCTGCACAAGGTTGGCTGGCCCCAGTGCGCACACCTGTCTTCCCATCTCCCACCCTCCTCCCAGCAGAGCAACTGGCTCTGGTACCACTGGCAGGGCTGACTCCACTGCTGGCTGAGCCGTTCTGCTTGGAGTTCTCATGGAGGAGTTGGAACCAGTCCCGCAGCCGATCCCCCAGGTCAGCCAGGTCCTGACCTGTGCAGGTCTCTGCAGAACAGGGGGTAGAAAGTGAAAGTGAGTGAAGCAGCAAGCATGACCTCAGCTTAGGATGCTGCCCTACAGGCCCAGGAGGCCAGGCAGTGGTCAGGGATGCTGTAGGGAAGGGAGTTAGAAATCAGAGGCTCCCCCTCCCACCCTCTCTCCTCTTCCTCCTCGTCACTCACTAGCACTAAAAACAAGCACAGGCTCCCTGTGGCTGAGGCCAAAGCTCTCTGCTGTGCTAACCAGGCCCCCACAACCCCGCAAGTCCCTCAAGCCTGTCCCGTTTTCACTCCTTCTTCCTTGCTAATCTGAGAACCTCTCTTACCATCCCGGAGCCCCGGCGTGAGACCCCCATCTAGCTATAGTCCTGCACTCCTCATTACCTGGTTTGCCATCGGTGGTGGAGGTGACAGCCTGTTCTGTGGGGCAGGGGCAGGGGCCCTCACATTTCACCATCAGCTGCTTGCTGCTCAGGCACGCCTGCTGCTCCAGCTTACACTGCATGAGAAGAAAGGTCACGCTGGGTGATGGGGACCCTGCACCTGGGGGCACCTACCATGGCAGCCACACCTGCCTTCCCCACTGGATACAGGAGGACAGCACCCATGGATGGCCTGGAGAGGCCCACCTGGTTCCTCTGGAGGCCGTGAGTGCACAGTGTAAGGGGCGGCAGACCCAGAAAGAGGGTCCTAGCAGTCGAAGGCTCCCATGAACTGTTCTCTGTGACAGCCTGCCCTTTCTGCACATTTATCTTTCCTGGGATGCCTATCTCCCCACTCCCTCACCTCCAGACCCACCTCCCATGCTTGGCTATTGCCCACTACCCTCCTTGTACTCATGGCCTCTCTTCTCGTTCACCATAGTCCCTGGGTAACTGGCTGCTGGCCCCCTCCTTCGACGGCCTTCCCACCATGCTTAGCTCTCTTGATAACAAACAGCTACCGGCTATTGTACATCTGCTAATTCCCAGGCCTTTACTAAAAACACTCGGTTGCAGTTGTCAGCTAAACCCAGCTGCTGAGAGGGGCTCATCCATTCCTTGCCCTTAAAGCATTTTCCCTTGGTGGCAGCTGGTTTCTCCCTGTGGGGGTGACCGCTAATGAGAAGCGGGTTGTAGCATTTTACAGCATTATCTCGCTTGGTCCCCTTCAGCTCTGCGAGAGAGGAATTGTGTTTCTCGTGCTCAGCAGAGAACACGGAGCTCAAATAGGGACTCGCCCAAGGCCACAGGGTTGGGATGGAAGCCAGACCTCTCAATGCCCTCTACCTCCCCACCGGGCAGTGCCATGACCCTCAGACCACAGCTTCCTGCCCAAACCTCACTGTGCCCTTGGGCGTGTGACACAGCGGTCTCCTCCTCACCAGGCCGCCTGTCTCCTTCGTATCCCTCCAGCCTCCTCAGTGCAGCTCCCCCTCGGCCTCTGCTTATACTCTCTTCCCCCTCCCTTTCTTCTCTTCTTCATCTCCTCCCTAATTTCAATCATCACTCACAGCCAGGAGGTGGGAGACTTTCCTCAAATCTGCATTTCATCCCCAGAGGGTTCTTAAGCCCTAGAACTCAACCCAGCTAACAGTCAGTGCCCTCCAAACGCCAAGCAATTCCCAACTCCCTGTTGCTAGCAGAAGCATTCACAATTAGCGCTTGTATTTCCACGCTACTCCAAAGTTTATAAGATACTTTCACAAATATCGTCTCATTTAATCCTCACAAAAATCTCATAAGGTAGGAACCTCTTCCCTCAACCACTGTTCCTTCTCACATCATCTCACGGAAGGGCATTTATTCCTTTCCCGGAACACTCAGTGCTTGCTGGGAACACCACCCCCTCCATGTGGAATCTGCCTGTGGAAAGCTCTGCCCTTCACCCCATCCACTGGAGGACAGAGCTACTTCCTTCCATAGCCCCCAGTACTTTCTTCATTCACTCTGATTTGTAGTTACATGCCTACACTCATTTCCCAGGCCCTACCCGCTATCTGTACCTGCCCAAGGTGAGGGGCAAGGCTCTGGCTCAGACTTTCAGGTGGCCCGAGCCCAGGGCTCAGGAATCCCTGCTGTGATCGGCCACAGTGCATGCACTGACTGAGCCCTTCTGACCCCACATCAGCACTGGGAGTCCCTGAGGGCCCCTCCGTGCCCACACTGCGTAGTCCTCTCGGCTCCCTGTGGCCTCCAGGCGCAGGCCTCCCTCACCCCACCTGCGGCCAGGGTTCCTCACCGTGGAGCTGTAAGTGTGGCCATCAGAGCCACAGACCGAGGCCAGATGAGCCATGTGACAGGGCTTGCAGATGGTGTCCCTGTTTCCATGGAGTTTCAGGGCAGGCTGCTTGATCCTACAGGAGAGGGATGGAGAAGAGACAGGGACAGAGATGAAAACGAGAGAGGGCCAAGGAGGGAGAAGGTTCAGGAGACAAATTCCAACAAGAAGCTGGACCCAGCAATCTATAGCAGACGCAGCCACCTCCCTGCCCCCGCCACCTTCCCCCATCACCCACAGCCGGACCCTCCTCCAGCTCGTAAGGGTGGAACCAACTGGGCAGGGTACAGACTGCCAGCTCTCCATTTTCCAGGGGTCACTGAGTCCAGCAGGGCCTTCAGGCAGCAACTCCAGGTCTGACTGTATGATGCAAAAAGGAGTCGCACTTCGCTTAAAGGGGCCAGACCAAATCAGAGGTTACGAAGGGATAGCCCGTGGACCACATCTGGCCTGTAGAATCATTTTGTTTAGCCACCAAGGGTTTTTGTTTTTCATTGAGTTATTCACCAACATTTACGAAATGGAAGAGTTCACATAAAAACCTGGATTCCTGGCCTTTCTTTGTAAAACGGAAGATGCCCCCTTCCACGGGACCTGGGCTCAGCAGAGGGGTCTGTCAGTGAGCTCTCATCACACATCACATTACCTGCCAGGCCCCTGCGCGCAGCTAAGATTATGACGCTAAGTCTCTGGTCTCTGTTTCTGATTCAGAAAAGAGGGAAGGAAACTGGAACCCTTTCCAGGGGTCTTGGCACCAGGCAGGGTCTCATCCTTGGGCTGAAGCTAAGGCCTCAAAGGCCCCTCACCCATTCCCTCCTCTGAGAGCCTCAGAAGCTACAGCCCTAACTACTTCATGAAGTCATTGCATATCAGAGTTGGAAAGAACCTCAAACCATCTGGGCCAACCTATTTGTCTTAGGATATGGACAGCAAGGCCATATCTCTGACATTCCTCCCTTCGAAAGATGGAGCTGAATTCCTCTCCTCTGGAGTGTGGCAGTTTTATGACTCACTCTTATCAAATAGAAGTGGCGATATGATTTCCAAGACTAAGGCATAAATGAAATGTGGCTTCCTCCTTGCTCTCTCTCCCTTGGATGACTCGCCGTAAGGGAAGTCAACTGCCATGTTGTAAGAATATCCAAGCATCCATGGAGAGGCCCATGTGACTGGGAACTGAGGCCTCCAGCCAACAGCTGTGTGAGGAGCTTTCAGATGATACAGCCCCAGCCAATATCTTGGTTGTAACCTCATGACAGACCCTAAGCGAGAACCAACCTACAGAACTACTTCTGGATTCCTGACCCTCAGAAACTGTGTGAGATAATATACATCTGTTGTTTTAAGCCACTAAGTTTTGGGATACTTTGTTTTGCAGCAAAAGGTAACCAATGCATAGGAGAGGGTTAATCGAGCCCTTACTCTTTAAGCAAACTTCATCCAGGGCTGCCAGCTCCCCAAGCCCCTCACCTGTGCTCCAGCTTCTTGCGGCTGATGCACATGGCCCGCTGGTAACCCTGGGCAATGCACACCTTGTGATGGCTGCACTTCACCTTCTGGCAGGGGTCCTTGGTGGTGTCTAGGGCTGCAGGGATATACGATCAGGATGCAGGTCATATGGGAATCAGTGCTAGAGAGCCCAGGAGTCCCCAGTCCCACTTCTGAGCTGGGAAGCCCCTCTCCTCAGTAACCCTCAATAACCAGGGCTCCTCAGCTCAGACATCCCACCCTCACAGGCGCCTGTCTGGCCAAGGAGCCCCCAAGGCCAGGGTCAGGACTTGCTTTCTAGCCTTAAGTCTTCATGGGTGTCAGTCGCCTTCCCCCTCCTGGGAAGGACATATTACCTTCATCTCCTTGCTGATTGTCCTCCCAGCTCTTGATGTAGTCATCCTAGGGAAGGACAGAGAGGGCCAGGGGAGAAGAAACAGGCTAAGATGCACATCTCAGAATAGAGGTTCAGCTCCAAGGTGAGGAAGAGTAAAAGCCTGGGCCACTGCTTTTACATGCAAATTGCCACCAGCCTGAGTGGCTACCCAGATGACCCCTGTCTACCCAAGCCCTGCTAGCTGCCTCCCCTTTCCCTCTACCCCTTCCCTCTAAACCCATGTCCAGAACCCCTTCCAGCTTCTCCCATAAGTTCTTTATTCCCCCTCCATCCCACACTGGATGCCTGCAGGGAAGAAGGTGGGGTGAGGATGCAGAGGGAGAGAAGAGAGTGCAACCTCGGAGCGGACCACATGCAGCGGAACTCCAGGCAGTACTCACCTCCACCTCCTGGGATCGAGAAGCAGCAGCAGGCCACGGGAAATGGAGCAGGAGGAGAAAGGGAGAGATGAGGTTTCAGTGTGAGGTCCACTCTCAGACTGTGTGGTCCCAAAGCTCCCCCGGCCTCATCACATGGCATGGGTGCTGAGCAACGGTCTTTGATTGCTATGGTCCTCTGACCCCTAGAGCCTTTAATTGGAGAACCGTATTCCTATATCTTCATCACAGAAAGCTGAAGAACTGGGCCCACTTAGGGCCAGCCCTAGGCATAATAGAGGTGAGGCCCATGGCATTGAGAGGGTGAGGCCCCATCCTTCTTCTCCAGGCCCCGAAGCTGTTCCCAATGGCCCAGCCCTGGCCCTACCATTAGGACAGATGTCTGAGGGCCCATATTACCTGGGAAGAGTGATTCTCACACCTGTGTCCTGGGTGTCCCAGAAACACCACTGTTTTCCTTTGCTAGGGTCCCTCCCTTGGCATTCCTCTCCCCTGAAATTTGCCCATCATGAGAGTGAGGCGGAAGGAGGACTCTCTTCCAGGCTGCATAGGGACTGTTTTTTACTCTATATCTGACTTTCCTGCAGAATTCAGATGGTGCAATAAAAGAAAGGAGGGCCACAGTCCCTCCCAATATTGAAGGCTTCCTCAGTTACCACAGTCCGGCTGCAAATCCCCAGATTCAGAGTATCCTGAAAAGGCCCTCTGAGGTCATCTGGCTCAGAGAGGCCAGAAAGTTCAGAGACAGGACATTTACCTTACCCAGGTCCCACTGTCACAGAGCCCAGGTCTCCCGACGCCCAACACAGACCTCTCTTCTGGCTACAACACAGTCTCCAAGACCTAGGCACATGGGAGATCACTCCTCACCCTGCTCTGGCCACGAGAGCCTCCCCTGGGCCCACGGACCTCACAGTGACCAGAGGTAGAGCAGCAATCACCCAGTCTAGCTTGCTGGCACAGAGCCCCCAACTCGTTCTGGTTTCCCCACTTCCCCCTATGGCGGAAGTGGCTGAAAACTGACAAACAGCTCCCAGAGCACTCCTCGTGAAATCTCTGCCAGCCAGGGAAGAGGGCTTCTCAGGACTGGAGGCTGGCAGTGCCAAGGAGCAGCAGCGGTCGGTCTCCTCCGAATGGAGGTAGGAGGGCATGAGGAGCCACACACGACTGTCCCCTGATCCTGAGCCCTGTCCGCCCAAGGATCAGAATTGTGCAGGTATGAAGGACAGAGGCCACTCTGTGGGGCGGTTGTGGGGAGGGGGTTGGAGGGGAGTGGAGGGGGAGGAGCCAGACAGCTGTCAGGCCTGGGGGGAAGGGCATGGGGCTCCTACACCAGAGACCAGCCTCATGGGGGCAGCAGGCAGCATAAAGGAGGGCATCCACAGCTGCTTTGAAAGCCTCCCCCCACCCCCCAAGCCTCCTCTGGGAGTTGACTAGCATCAGAGGAACAGGCAGGGGCGTGGGCCTCACCAACGTGTCCTCCTAGGCAAAGGTCAGAAAGGGGTCAGGGCAGAGCAGGCAGTTGGCATCAGCACCCAGGTCGAGAACACTGTGGTCAGATGCGTACTGAGTGTGAGCTTCTGCATATGTGTGTGCATGCATGCAGGCCCTGGGTGCATACATGCACGCTCACAGACATGTATTCTGAAGCAATATATATGTACAGGTCCTCGTCTATGAGCATGTGTACATGAGTAAGCAACAGTAGTAAATAAGGACACTTCGAAGCAACTCACCCACAGCCAGGTGGGTTTTATTAGAAACGAAGTAACAAAGCACAGGTCTGAGAGCAGCCTCCAGTTTTCAGGCTTGAGGACTAAGGCTCTCCGTCCAGCTTGGTCTTCCTGCCTCTTCCACAGGGAGAGAGGGTGAAGCAGGGATGGGTATGGAGGGGAGGTGGCAAGAAAGCAGCAGACCTTTCCCCTATGAGGAGGGTCTGGCTTGGACCAGCTTTGCTCTCTCTCTGTCTTGCTTTCATGTGTGTCTTTGTCCGAATGTCTCTGTGGCTCTCCCCTCTTCTCTTTTTCTCATTCCCCTTTCACTCTGCCTGCACCTGCCCACCCCCACCGCCACACATATATCTAAGCAGCCAAGTGTCCTGCAGTCCTTGAACTCAAGAGTAGGAAGGAGGAAGGCCCCAGGAAGAGATTCTAGGGAGCCTGGCCTGGGCACGCCCTGGGCACTGAACCGATCAGCCCAGGCTCTAAGCTCAGGCAACCCACCCAGTGCCATGGGACATGGCCTGAGCCCTCTCGAGCCCCTGCGCAAGCTTCTAAGAAGACCACAGGGCAGCTGACAGGGAACTGAGCTCAATTTCTCTCACTTGCTAGGGCCAAAGAAAGCCAGCCCAGACCTGGCCCTTCTCCCAGGAACTCCTCGGGGGTAGGTGTCCACAGATGGGAAATGGAGGCTAAGAGTGGCCAAGGGGCTGACGCTAGGGTTACAAGGTTGGGGCAAAGGTAGGGACTGGCCTCCACCAAGCTGGGGTCTTCCCATCCACTCCATCATTCCCTGAGAGGGGACTGGGCATAAGGCTGTGAAGAGGACAGGGGACGTGGCTGGTGTGAGTCCCAGGCCCCCGACCAACAAGGCCTGTGTACCCAGAACCCACCCGCACCTGAACTGGTAGGGAGGGCGCTAGGCTGTCAGCCAAGGGCCTCCGCCCCTGCTCACTCCCACACTCTCGCCCTACTCTGCGGCAATCTCCGACCAGGCTGCCAGCAGAAGCCTTTGGGACCCTCTACAAAGTGGGTTCTCGAAGGTCGAGACCAAGAATTTTTGACGAGAACCACAGGGGAAAGTGGGGGGGGGGGAAGGGAGTTTTAAGAAAGGAGTTTTCTATCCAGCTCATTAGTTAGAGCCCTGGTGTGGAGCCAGCTCCTCCCCCTGATTCAGCCTACAGCAATTGAGCCCCTTCTGTATACAAGTGCTGTCCTCGGTTCTAGCTTAGCTCCCTGTCTCCACCGTGTTGAGTGGGTAAAGGGAGGCCTGAGTGGTTCTGGATCCCAGGACCCTTGCTCCCAGGAGGACAGGAGCAGCTGGGCAGAGAGGGGTGAGGAGAGAGGCCATGGCGTCACACAGAACCCCCACGCTCCCCTTGCCAGCTCGCCTTGGGCAAGCGAGAACCTTGACCTTTAGGAGCTCAGCACCTATCTCCTGGGACTACTCAGAGATTAAAAGAGATTGTGTCTGTGGGGTGCCTGGTGTCTGGAAAACACTCAACAAATAAAAACTGTTAGAGCAGGAGAGATCATGGAGTGTGGGTGAAGAAAATGGTGGAGAATCAGAAAACGGGCAAGGAGAGGCCACCTGAGAAGCCCCTGAAGTGGAGAAGAGAGAGGCCACTGCAGGGAGAGGTGGGGGATAAGGAGAGTTGCCCCCAAGGGGCCTCAGGGGGGAGGGGTGACAGGGAAGTCCTAAGGGGCAGCTTGGGGGCAGAGCCCAGGGCCACACTTCAGCCCCCAGAAGGTAGGGTGTGGGCTGGCCCATCTATAAGCTGAAAAAGAGGTGTTTGTTGGCAAGTGCAATAACGCCTTTCAATTTATCAGTGTCTATTTGTGGTACCCAGTGGGCTCATTAGCACTTGTGAGCAATGGTCCAATAAAGGCACCAGGTCTTCTCAGGAGAAGGAGGCCCGATTCCGCCCTAGCTCTGCTGCCTCTGCTGCCACAGATGGAGAGACAAGGGGATTGCCCTGGAGTGAGGGCCATAGGTCGAGATCCAAAGTCTGGGAAAAGGACAGCACATCTATTTCACCTGGTTCTTTCACCTGGTTGGTCTGGCCACCAGTGACCACCCCTGCTCAGCACAGAGCTGGCACGTGCAAGAACGTTGGGAATGGACAAGTGCACTGTGGCTTGTGCTTCATGGTGCTTTTCAATTAAGTCCTCTCTGAGTATGTTTATGTCTGTCTTCCTTTTACCCTCAGAACCCTGTGAAGTAAGCAGGACCATTAGAATCAACCCCAAAACTGAGGAAACTGAGGCTCAGAGAGGCAGAACAACTGGCCAAGAGCCACAAAACAGGTGAGAAGCGAGCCAAGACTCCCGGACTGGACTCGACAGGACTGACCCTACACCCCACCTTATAGGTAGGTGGGGTCTTTCACTAAGAGAGGAGCAGAGTCTGGCAGTGAGAAGGGGGCAGGGAAAGAGGCAAGGAAGACTCTGGACCCAGAATCTGCTTTAAACTCGCCTTGTAGTGTAGCCTCAGCAAGTCACTTCCCCTCAGGGTTAAGAGTCCTCCTCTGTGCCATGTGGGTACCTCTCAGCTACGGCTGCACATCAGAATCACCCTTGGAGCTTCTTAAACCATCCACTGCCCAAGTCCCACCTGAGCCCACTGCGATTTCCCGGCTGGCTGGCTCTGGAGGCCTCCCGCTGGGGCTGAGCAGGCAGCTGAGTGAGCCCACGGCACCAGCTCTCAGGTCTAAGGGCCTTTCGGCTCCACATCTTGTCTGATGCTCTTCTTATCTTCTCTGTGTCTTCATCTCTCACATGGGGCCTCAGAGATGAAAGAGAACAACTATTCTCTCCCTCTAACAGCGCCGTGTGCAAAGCAGATGCTCAGTGTCGGAGGATGAGGCCAACTCACCAGAACCCAGCCTCCTGAGTCCCAGCTCCAGGCTTTCCTTCGAGCATATATCATGTAGCTCTTCCCAATCTTACGTCAAGCCAGACTCTTCCCCGTCCTTATTTCCCGTCCTGTCTACTCCACTTCCTCCTCTCTCTAGCCTGCCCTCTCCTCACCTCTCCTCACCACGCCCACTGCTCCTACCTTCCCAACGCTGACCTCAGTCACGGTAGTGTTTCCTCAGGGGTCTCCCTTCGCCTGTCCGTCAGTCCTCCACACCGCTGCAGCTACGTGGATCTTTTCAGAACACAATTATTATCATGTCTCTCCCTCCTTAAAACTCTTCACTGAATATACAGTTTCCTCTCATTCTGGAAAGTGTTTTAACAGGTGAGTAGGTAAAAAGGATTTATACCAATAGTAGTTTCCTCTGGGGGCGCGGGTAGGAAAACAGAGAATTTGGGCATGTATTTGCCTTTTTCCAAGTTTCCAAATTTCCTACAATGTGAATATGTTTTACTCTTTTAATAAAGGGCAAAAACACTGCAAATATATTTTAAAATCCTTGCTGGTCTCTGTTACCTACAGAAGAAAGTCCATCTACCCTTGATCTGTTTCCAGCCACCCCAGCCCTATGTCCTTCCAGCGGATACTCTGGCGTGGCCAGACCATGGCACAGCCTTCTCCTCCATCTGGAACGTGTGTTTGCATCCCACCCAAGAGCTTCTACTCATCTTTCAAAACGCAGCTCGGTCATCATCTTCCCTAACCTGCCCAGCTTTCTTTCAGGCCAAAGGCGCCTGGTAGTAGTTTATTATTGCTCTGGTTACACCAAGCAATGTTATTGCTTCTGCCCTATTCAGATGGCCAGTTCCTTGAAGACAAGGACCATATAAAGTTCATCTGTCTATGCCAGCACCTAGCACATAGTAAAAATACTACTAATAATAGCTAACATCTTTTCAGCAATTACCATGTGGGAGGCATTTTATATTCATCAGTTCATTTACTCGTCATAACACCCCAAAGAGAAAATTACTATTATTATCCCCATTTCTCAAGTGATAAAGTTGAGGCTTAGAAAGCTTAAGGGACTCATTCAGGGTTACACATCAATTGCACAGCAGAAAGAGTATTTGCATACCCAGAACTATGATTCCAGGATCCGTACCCCTAATCAGGATGTTGTACTGCTCCATACACATTACAGGTGAAAAAAGTCCCAGGCCTGGGGCTGGACACAGCCCAATCCCAGCGCATGCTGGTTTCTCCCACCACACCGGCTCTGCTTTCCCCCAGGCAGGAGGGGCTGGCAGTGGTGGGGAAGACAACTGGGGGGCCCCGCTTCTGCAGGGACTTTCCAAAAAACCCCTTCACTCAATGCTGGTTTGGCTGGTTTGGAGCTAACCCATCTCCAGCTTTGATCTCTGTGGCTCAGCTCGGTTGCCATGGAGACAGGGCCCACTGTGCCAAGCTGGGGGAGAAATGGTGGTGAGTGTGCAGGCCTAGCTGGGCTTAGGGGCACATGCTGGGTGTTTCCAAGCACTGTTTACTTCCTGTCATTTTAATTAGCACCAAAATCACCCGCTCACTTCACAGCTTGAATTAACCCAATCTCTCCCAGCCTCTCCATCTGGTGGGGAGGATAAGACACAGCAGTGAATAGAGCAAAAGAAGAACAGCCTCCCCAAGGACCCGATTTAGTGGGCTAAAATCCACCTGAGCAAATCTCCACCTGCCTCTGCAGCACAGTGTGATGAGGAATCAGCGCACTGGGTTTCCTCTTGGCCTTACCTCTGACTGCCAGCAAGACTGCGGGCTAGAAAGGCCTGCCCTCACTGGACCCCACTTCCTTGTCTATAAAATGGAATGACGCCCTTTCCTTCCTCCCTGAGTTGCAGAGGGACCCAGTACAATAAGGTTGAGACAGTGCTTTGTAAACTGGGAAGCTCTGTACTTTCAAAAGCCACAAAACAGGACCATTAAAGCCGATTTCTTTGGCACACAAGCTGGGAGCCTGGGGAAGGAGTGAGCAAGATGCACTTTTGGGTTTTATGGTCATAATAAGCCTCGAATATAGACTTTTGACATTGTTTTTAACTGAAGATCTACACCGATAGGACCGAAAGATGTTTATCATGAGACTTTATATAAACCACAAAGTTTGTAACTCTGTTATGGCATTTCTTCATTTTTCAAAGATCAAGAACCTCTAGAAATGGAAGTGGGCCAGGCCTCTCTCAACCTCTGAAAGGCCCTGTCCCCAGCATTATTTCTGCTGCATTCCTCAGGTGAGGGAGCCTCCAATGGAGCCAGTCCCCTAGAGAAGGCCCAGGAGTGGGGGGACTTGCGTCCAGGGCCTCCGTCTGCTCATTCCTGTAAACAGAGTGAGGGACCCTGGAAGGAATGAGGAGGACCATGTGGAGGCTGCCTCGATTCCTCAGCAAAGGGCTGACACCCTCATCACATGCCAGGCAGAAGGCAACTTGAGGGGGCTGGGAACAGGAGCAGTCATTAAATATTTGCTCCCCTCTCAGAGGGAGTGGCAGAGGCTGTTAGGCATGGACAAACAGGAGGAGACAGGCATCTGGCAGACTCCCTGCCTCCCACCTCCTCTCCTCGGAGGAAATTCCTTGGAGGACAACAATGTGCTTATCACACTCCCTGCATGCCAGGAGCTCTACCTGGTCTCAGGTATGCCAGCACCAACACCCTCCCTATACTCCCCGGGCCTGACCTCTCCACTAATTCAAGGGACATCTGAGGCCACTCGCCAGTCCTTGGATTTCTACTCCAGGCAGCAGCCCCGGGGTCTATAAAGGGCAGAGAACAGGGTAGCTGCCTCCAGACCTCATTTTCCCTTTTGGAACAGGAGTGGAAGGCAGGATTTCAATCTCAGAGGTTCTGAGGAAGACCCAGAGGTGGGAGCTAAGGAAACACAGACATGGTGCGGAGAGAGGACAAACGTGCCTGCCCCTCTCTGGGTGTGTTTCTCCACCTATAAAATGTGGGGGCTAAGTGCTTCGTGCTTAGTGCTGCTGAGGTTCCATGGTTCTGCTTCCCCATTCTTCCAAAACGAGAACTTTGAGACGAGGGGAAAAGCAGCCTGAACAAGATCAGATTTTTACATGTCCTTTGACTTGTGCAAAGAAACAAGGGATCAGGGAAGGAGCAAGAAGGCTGCATCCAGGCAGAGGTAAGACACCAGTGAGGCCTGCTGAGTGCAGCGTGGACCTCTTTTCAGATGTCCAGGAAGAGAGTAGGCGCGTCAGGATGCCCTGCCTTGGGCAACCTATTCTCCTGAGGGAACACGGGTCTGATGGGTGTGGTTGGCCTGCTCTGCAGGCATCTGAGGTTGGGGGTGGAGGGCTCAGAGGCCCCCACCCCCCAGGAGAAAGGGGGAAGCTGGCTGCAATCAGGCCCAGGCCCACCAACACAGGGGCTAAGGGAGAATCTTCCTCCACAGCGTCATTCACTCCCGTACCCTACAAATGAATCACTGGAGAGTCAGAGTGCCAGCAGTCTCGTAGTGACTGTTCCAACCTTTTGAGGTCCAGAAAGAGGGAGAGAGCTCCCCAAATAACCAGTATGTGTCAGCCCAGAGCCACAACTTCCCCTTGGCGCTCTGCTGTCTGAATCCACAGTGTCATTACCTAAAGGGGACAGGGAAAGTCTCAGAGATGGGTGAGTTGAGATCCTTTCTGGCTCTCACATTCCACAGTGCATAATCTATATTGGGCACCTACTGTGTGTACAAACACCCTGCACAGTGCTTGAGGACAGGGTGGTAAGGTACACCAAGCAGTCTATTCCCAGACCTTGTCCTCAGGGGCTTACCTTGGGAGGTATGTGATAAACACACATTAAAAATAACAGCAGGAGGACTCTTGAGATACAAGCCCACAGTGTGAGGCCACGAGGCAGCACCAACATGAGCCAAATGCATTTAAGGCCAATAAATACTACAGGAACTCTGAGTTAAGAGCTATACCTGTAACTGAACACTAGCAGAGACTTCAGGGGGTCAGAGGCTGTTCCATTTCAAGAACCACATCACCCTACAGCCTGCAGCTGGGCCTCAGTCTGCCCATAGGGTTAGACAGTGGTGTCCAGCTCTGTATACAGGCCTATGCCTGGTCACACATTTCCCTTGTTACCTGCGATAAACAAATACAGGAACGGTACACCCATCCTCAGCCAGCTGTTTGCCCAAAGATGATATTAGGCCCCATTTCTCAGGTTTCTCAGTCTCTGGCTAAGGTATACCCTACCTAATCTGGCCACAGATACTTCCTCAGGAGCAAAAGGGAAATCCCTTCCCTAAAACCTAAGACTTAGTGCCAGTTTGTCAGGGAAAGGATGGGATGGGTGGGCTATGCTGTGGGTGAAGGGACTATTGACAGGCTCTAGTGCCATCTCCCTGGAGCCATAGAATGATAGAGCTCTGTAGATTACTCTGTTTAGCCTGCTCATTAAAGTAATGGGAAAATCAAGAGCCAAAAATCTGACATGGCTCCTTCAAGGCCACAGTGTTAGTTCTGTCCTCTCACAAGAAAGAGAAGCTGAGCGCTCTCCCTAGTCCCTTGGTGCTTAGGGTAGGATAGAGCTCTTCCACTCCTCCAGACAGCCTCCTGACCTTCTGGAGAATGGGAGGGGGTGTTGTTGGCTTTCCATCCTCTTCAGACTGGCTGGAAGACAAGAGGAGCATATGACATCCTCTCCAGGCAGAGTGCTCTTCTCTCCCTCTCTTCCCAAGGCTTAGAGCCCCGCTGGGTGTTCAAGAGTCCCTCACCATGCTGACACAGCTCTGGAAGATGCCACCCTGCTCAGTGTGAGAGAGGATTCAAAACCAGGGTGGAGGAGGAGGATAAGGAAGGACTCACCCTCCTACTCCAAACCCCAATTATGGACTCCATTCCGACCCAGTTTGGGGTTCTTCTCACACACCCGTACTTATCTACAAATACCTGTGCAGTTCACCCCCACACTTGCATTGGTTTAGGTGTGTGGAGCAGGGAGGGGGAGGGGTAGTAATAAGGAAGCCCTCTGTGGCTAAAAACTTGCTAGTGGCCTACTTGGTGACCATAAAAATATGAGAATCCTGACTAGCCAGCAGGTAATATTTCCCTGGGCCAGAGCCCAAGATCATGGTGAAGCCCTGACATATGGGAGTTGCTCAGATCTGCAGCAAATGAATGAGTTAGTGAATACACATCAACATCATTCTCATGGAGACCGAAGCATGGTGTGGGCTAGCCCCAGAAATGGTGATCCATCTGGTAGTTTCCTATGGGACTGAAGAATATTGTCTGAAACTGAAGCTCGGAGAAGTTACGTGACATACCTGGCATCACGTGCCCAGCCAGTGGCAGAGGCAGAACCTGAACTCAGGCCTTCCGACTCCCAGGCCAGAGCTCTCCCAGCACCCTGCACTCCTGCTTCTGCTGGGTGGAGAGCTGCCTTTGGAGTGTCACTGGGCCAGGGGGTGGGAAGCAGCCTGGAGGCAGGCTGACGCGGGTACTGAGGGTTTTAGTCCACCTTCCTAGGAGGTGCTGCTCCTGCCCAGGGCGTCCTTGAGACTCGAAGGGCACAAGCCACGCTAGACTTTGTTCTTCAGCGTAGGCGCTTCTTTTCCATTTTCACTAAGGGTCAGGCCTAGAGTTTCCTAAAATGCAGAGTTGGATTAGATGACCTGGGTTCAAATCCCAGCTCTGCCACTTACTAGCTATTTGACCCTTGGGTAATAACTTCTCTGTGCCTCCATGTCTTCAACCACAAACTAGGTGGACTATAAAGTAATGATAACTATCTCACAGGTTGTTGAGGGGCACAAGAGGCAATGCATATGAAATGCTTACTGCAGGGAATAGCAGATGTAAGCACTCACTGTAATCAGTGGTTCAACACATATTAACTGTGTGCCTCCTGGGTGCCAAGCACAGTGCTAGACACTCATAAATATTATTACAATTTAATGGAAGTACAAAGGAGAAGAGAGTCAGAAAGAAAAAGAACAGTCAGTGCTGCCTAGCCAGGCTCTTGGAGCCTACCAGAAGAATGCTATGTAATGGGCCTGTCTCCTCTCAAATGTGCATCTCTACCTCTGAGACTCTGGATGTTTTGGTTCTGCAGGGAGTGAATCCAGAGATCGTTGCACTGGGGAGCAGGGCTCTGAGAGCCCAGGCCTGCTCAGGGAAGCGCACATCTAGATCACAACCTCCCCATTTCCTCTGACATGAAATTCCCTCCTCCTCAGCTGCGGGGCACGGAGCATTAGATGAGATCTGCCCAGGCACAGGATATGAGAGCCTTGTGCCCACTGGAGGGGAAGATTACTCTGCTGGTAAATCCTGCCTCCTCTATAATCCTAGTGCTCAGAGAAAGAATGCTAAGCTGAATTCCCCACTAACCAGCTCGGACCAATTTCACATTGGAGCAACTACCCAAGCTTTCTTCCTCTTCTTCGTTTTCCCCACCTCTTTGACATGATTCCCTCAATCTTCTCCCTCAATTCAGTCAACATCATTTAATGAGAAATGTCCCCCACCCATACTACCCCTTCCTCAATCCTATCTCTGAGAATATTCCACTCCTGTTTGCCTTCCACCAAGGAGAACTGGGGACCCTGCACCATTTCGTGATTGGTTATAAACAACGTTCTAGCTCGACCTGGCAACGCCTTAGAGGTTCAACAGAAACTCCTTTGAAGAACCAAGGAGTATATTTTCATGAAAGCTAGGCTGATGAAATGAATATAAAGCCCGATGCTGTTGTGTGCAACTAGAGGGCCTTCGGCCTTTAGGGTAGGAATTGGGGCTTCTACTAACAGGAGGGATGAGAAGAGTCTGTAGTGCTGGCAGAGCCCCTTTGTACAGTGTGCACTGCACAACTCCAGGGGTGCCATTCACATTGTGCCATCCCTAAAGTTATGCAATGCAGTGGCTCTGAGCTAGCAGCTTCCTGACTTTCTGCAGATGCTGCCAAAGATCCCCAGAGCCAGACCCTCTTGCCAGCCTTCCTTGTCCTTCTCTCTCTGATTCTGTCCTGCAGTCAGGACTACCTTAAATGGGGTTTTAGAGGCAAACCAAAGTGATACATGCCCTAAAGCTTTCCATGGATCCTATGGGGGCAAGTCCTGCAGAATTTCAAATCTGGTACCTTTCTCCTTATGAACATGTCAGGAAGGCAAAGTGGTTGGCACCAATACAGGGAGACAGGTGGGCAGCCCTGTGCCAAGGGTCAAGCAGCCAATCATTTATCCTCACCCACAGAGTTGGCTATTGGAAGCAGGTGGAAGAAGGGAGGTGGGGAGGCAACTTTTATTTTTAAACCTTTACTGTTCTGATTAAGCATTTCTTTCCCCTCTGACCTTCACTGGTCCCATTCTGGAGAGATAAAAACAGCCAGTAAGTCTGAGGGAGGCCTGGACCAGTGACACATGGATTCTGGTCAACCTGCTGCCACCCCTTGCTGCTATGGCCAGCCTGCTTCCCAGGCAGTGGCAGGCGACTGCAGCTAACTGTGCTGGGCCTGCAGGGGCCACGGAAAAGGCTTGGCTGGAGCTCCACGTTGCCTTGGCTGGCCCCACTCTGGGGCCAAGGCCACTCACCGGAGGACCTGGCAGGATGCGATTCCTTCTGATGAATTACAACCTACCAGTATGACTTTGGAGAGAAACAGTTGCTTTCTCCTGATAACAACAACAAAAAAATCCGTATCTCTGCGTCCTCCCTACATTTGGCTGAATATCATATGAAGCATGTATGTTTTAAACACATTTCTAAGGAACTTCTGGATATACACAGTTTAAGAGAAGATGAGAAAGGTCACGGTGTGGCCTGTGTTGTACTAGGTAGGTGCAATGAGAGAATATGGGGAATGAGGGGCAAGAACTGGGGTCCTGAAAGAAGCCTTCTGGGAACTGGCGTCTGAGAGCTCTGGGTCGCCCCGACCAGCAGTTGTCTCCTCTGACGCACCTGGGCCCATCTTCCACCTCACACAGCCTCCCATCTCTGGGTCCCAGCCACGCCCTCTGCCCTCCCCTCCTCACTCTCACTTCCCTCGCTGGGAACACCACCTCCGGTTTCCCCTCTCATCTACAGGTGCCCGTAAACAAAGTGGTGCAGCGAGGCTGGCTCCTCCGCAGCCACCTTCCCAACCCCCACCCCGCGAAGTCCCGCCCAAGGTTAAGCCAGGGTTCCGGCGGCCATCAGCGGAGGGCCCCCAGACCCTGCGGGGCGGCCGCGTCTGCTTTTCAAGCCCAGGGAGCTGTGGAGTCTTTCCGCCGTATTGGAACCTCTCCTTCGGCTCGAGGCTGGGCTCCCCTGTTAAAGGTTGTTCCAGGAAAACCAGCCTCCCTTCTTCGTGCTCACACCACTCTGCACGGGCACCCCAGACCTGCCCTGGAGGCCACCCGGGGTGGCCTCGGCTGTTTTTACGGCCATCACGCGCTCCTCCTCCCTCCATCACGGGCACGCCTTTCACCATCTCTCCTTAGGAGGATGGCCAGGACCCTCCCCATCCCCTAACTCAAAGCCTTAGCCAAGGACCCAGTCCCCTCTGTGCCCGTTTCCCCCAAAGCCCACGGTAGGAACAGAGCGCACTCGCACGAGACGACGCTATCGTCTCCACCAGCCCCACCCAGACTTGCCCCTTCTGCAGTGCCCCGTATGTGGAACCTGCAGCATACACCCCGCTGGGTGCACTCCTGGGGTTGGCTCACCAAAAAGGGGGGGGGCAGAAGCCCAGCCTCAGCCAGGCCCCCCCACCTCCCGCCCTGCACCCCACCTGCATCCTGCACCCTTCTCCACGCCCCGTCTGCGAGAGAGACCCTGCGCGAGTGCGCGCCCCCAAGCGACTCCTTGCCTGGGCGGGTGCGGGACTTTGGGGGGCTCGCGTCCGCCAGCTCCCAGGCCAGCGGAACCCGAGGAGGGGGCGCCAAGCTGAGAGGGCGACGACTGGCCGGAGCCTGGTGGGCGCGCGTTGTTTACTCGCAGTGCAATTACTCGCAGGCTGGGTTACAGCAGCCTCGGGCTGCGATGTGCACCCGCCGCTCCCCGCGCGGGGGTCTCCGCTCTAAAGCTCCGTCCCCAAACCCGTGTCCCCGGCCCGGCCCTCGGCCCTCGTGGCCCTGCAGACTCACATCTCGGAAGCGGTTCCAGTGCTTGATCTTGCCGCTGTACTGGGAGATGGACGACAGCCATTGCTCGTCCTCCATGAAATTGCCGGGGGTCTCGCTCTCTTTGAGCCCTTTGGCGTCGCCTTCAGCCAGGGCGGCCGCGGCGAGGAGCAGCAGCGGCAGTGCCAGCGGTCCGCAGCCTGGGGCGTGCATCCTGGTCTGGGTTCGACCTGGGGGGTCTTGACTTCTGCAGTATTTGAACGTCCTTCCTCCCACGCCACAGTTGGCGAAGCAAACGCTGTCTTCTTCCTCAGCCCTCCTCCTTCGGTCTGACTCCGGTGACAGACGGATGGATAGCGGGTCGCGGCTGAAATGTGACCTGGTTAGGAGATGCACTTGTCTGAAAAAGCCCAGCGCTGGACAGGGAGAGGGAGAATCAGAGAGGCTGCGCCAGCAGGGGCCGTGTCTGTGACTGTAGCATCAGCATCACGTTTGACATCATCATACCTGGTTAAAAAAAAAAAAAAAAAAAAAAAAGGAGGGGTAGGCTTCAAAGGGAAGCGCTAGATCTGAGTGCCCAATGCCAGCCAGCCGCAGCAGAGCCCAGCCCACCCAGCACTCAGGGAGTTGCAAACCAAGGAATCCAAACCCGGGGCGGCCCTGTTGTCTTTCCAAGGGTGAAGAGCAAGAACAGCGCAGGAGGCTCCCCAGGGAGGATGGGAGCGGAGGAAGACACAAAATTCTCCGGTTACAAAGCCGCCCAGGCTCAGGTGTCTAAAAGGGAATTTAGCCTCAGACCCACTTCCTCTCCCCTTGCCTCCCACCCAGAGGGGCCTGAGCCACAGCCCTGACAGCTGGCTTCCTGCGAGTTATGGCTCTACAGTAATGGGTGGCTGCGAAGACAAAAGCCATATAACACCTGGCTGCCTCAGAACTATTGCTCCCTAGCCTCATCAGCTCTTTTCAAGGGAAGCCCTGAGCACAGAATACCTGGTATAATAGGCATATGTCCTCCTCCCTAAGCATCTGTTTAAGGGCTGTCACCCCTTTTGTTACCCCTTCCTAGAGCAACCCTAAAAGGCAAATGTCTGGCCATTCATCTACCTGGAAGCTGCAAATTTGGAAAACGCACATTTGCTCATGGTTTTGACAAGCTGATTTTAATAAGCTACTGGGGAAGAGAGGGGCTGGTTTTGTTCGAGGTGTTTTCGGTTTTTGTTAAAATTGTGACCTTTATCATTGCCTGTAGAAATGTGTTGCCACATCAGCTGAGAATGCTGTGCTCAGTTTCAGGATCAGCGCAGAAATAAGGCGAGGTTTACATCACAAGTAAATTGAAGAGGAAACAGAATTTGACAGGACAAAACACTGAACTTCTGGGACCCAAGCCCTAGATTGTGTTTAAAAAAAAAAAAAAAAACTTGGTTACTGCAATCTTAAAAAAAAAAAATCAAAGGCAATGAAAAACATGATCTTAATCAGTAGGAAAAACAAAGGTTATAAGATTCATAGTTACTCTGAGTCGGGCCTTGGAATTCTAAATGCATCAATGGCTTGGGCTGGAGTCCCCTTGGGGAAACAGAAAACAATAGCTTCCTTTCCGTGTTTCTTTGTCCTTTGCAGTTGGACTTGGAGGTGGTGCTGCGATGAAGCCCTGGCCATTAACACGTTCATTTCACAGAAAGTAAAGCAGCCTTGCTGGGAGGTCTAGCAGCACTGTATAGAAGAAGGGCACAGTTTGTTGTCATATTGACTGGGGATGGAATTGCACTTACTAGCTGGGTTTTGGGCAAATTACCTAATCTATTTTCTATCTCTAAATCAATGATCATATCACCTACCTCAGAAGATTGCTGTGAAACTGATGCAACATTAGATACTAATTGCCTGACCACAGTTGGCATTTTAAAATTTCTTCTTCCCTCAGGTTGAGAAGAGAGGGCTATGATGTCCCATAGCTCTGAAGATGTACTCAAAGCTGACATCTTCCCCACCATCTCAGTTCCAGTCTTTTGGCAAAGCTAATTACGGGTCTCCAAGGCACTGAGGAGGTAGATTCGAGATAGAGCTCTCCCATTCCAGCACTACCTTATGAAGTCTCCGGTCTTCTACAATTAAAAAAGTTGCCCAAAAAGTTTGGAAAGGCATTGGCAAGATGCCCATCAAAAAGACAATAGCTGTTTCCAGACCTTTGAAAGTCAAAATATTTCCCACACTCCTGGGCAGCAACTCCAGTGGGACTTGCCTTTCAGCAGCACCGTAAAGCTGGGTCACACAGCCCTGTGCTGAAAGCAAATCACCAACAGTCTAGGACTGTTAGTTAAACCAAGACTAAAGCTATTTAGGAAAGAGAATCCAAATTTCCAGATGATGGATAAAAGAGTTGTAGAAAATGGGCAATAATTATAGTTTATAACGAAGAAAAGGTTTTCCTAAATTTTGAGAGTACTGGCAGGCCAGCCTTTCAAACCAATGGGTCCAAACACTGCTGGGTCTATTTGTCAAATGGTGCAAATGTTTTACGCATTTTTCTGTTTGTATTTCATATTTAGCAATACACAATGGAGAAATCTTAGTTTCCAAATAAGAAACTTATATTTAACCACATCTTCAAAACCATTTAATCCCATTTCCAGATGATCTCACAAGCATAAATGACAAATGCACAAAAATATTCAAACCAGAATTGTTGAATAGCCAAACCTGGAGACCAGCATACTGTCTATTAGTCAGGGACCAAGTAATGAAATTACAATAGATACACACAATGGACTATTGTGCAGACATTAAAAAATGATGTAGAGCTGAATCTAATGACAGCTAATGTGATCCACTATGAATGTTGATAAAAGCTCATTACATAGGTCAAGTATAATATCACTTCTTGGAAGAAAGTACAGTGTAGCAGTTCTCAAACTTTCTGGTCTCAGGGGTCCTGTACACTCAAAAATTATTGAGGGCCCCTAAGAACTTTTGTTTGTTAGATATAGATATAACTATAATTTACTGTACTTGAAAATAAAACTAAGGCTTCCTCTCAATTTTGCTGTGAACCTAAAACTGTTGTAAAAAAATCAAATCTTTTTTAAAAAACTAAGAATTTAAAAAATTTACTTAAAAAAATAGCAATAAACACATCACATATTAACAAAGTAATACATTTTAAGAAAAACAACTGCATTTCCCCCAAAAAAGATTCGTGAGAGAAGTAATATTGTTTTATATTTTTTTCAAATCTCTTTAATGTTTGTCTCAAAAGAAGTCAGGTAGATTAGCTTCTGCATTATAGCAAGTGCCTTAGTTGGCCAGGGCTGCCATAACAAACACCTGAGTGGCTTACACAACAGACATTTATTTTCTCACAGTTATGGAGGCTAGAAGTCCAAGATTAAGGTGTTGGTAGGTTTGGTTTCTCCTGAGGCTTCTCTTCCTGGCTTGAAGATGGTCACCTTCTCGCTGTGTCACACATAGTCTTTCCTCTCTGTCCGTGCGTATGTCTGATATGTGTGTGTGTGTCCAAATTTCTTCTTCTTATAAAGACATCAGTCAGACTAGATTAGGGCCCACCCTAACAGCCTTGGCCTCATTTTAATTTCATTACCTCCTTAAAGGCTTTATCTCCAAAATACAGCCACATTGTGGGCACTGGGTGAGGGATTCAACATATAAATTCTCAGGGGACACGATCCAGTCCATAACAACAGGCAAAACTTTAAATAGCTAGTAAGAGCACAGTAGAAGTACTGAAAGCATACTGCGTTAATCTCTAAAACTACGTATTTATACCCTAAACCTTCCAACTTACAAAATCCTAGAAAATACAAAAATATACAAGCACATATGGCAATTAACCATCAAGAGTGATTATGTCACCATGTCATGTAGCCTGTGGGAAACTCCACTGTAGACTCAAGAGAATGAGAGTAAAAAAAGCAAATAACACCTGTATGAAAATAGTGTGGACCTCACACATACCTTTAAAAGGTTCTAAGGGGCTCCCAGGGGTCCACAGATCACATTTTAAGAACCACTGGTACAAGCTATATGACTTCAGCCAAATCTCTTAATTTTGTTAAGCTTCAGTTTGTAAAATGAGGATAATGATAATAGCAACTGAAGTGGGCTACTGTGAAGATTAAATGAGTTAATATACAAATAAATGACAAATCCTAGTGTTCAGCTAATTTTAGCTATTATTTGTGAAAAATTACTTAACAATATGATGTGTTTAAAAGCATGGGGAGTAGTAACCTCTGAGTGATGAAATTTATTTTTTAAACAAATATTTAAATTGAAGTATAACATACACATTGAAAAAAAGTGTATAGACTGATTTTTCACAAAGTGAACTAATTTTATCTCTGTTTAAAAGAACACTTTATTAACAACAGAAAACACTATTAATAAAAACAACCATTAACAGCAGCCCCTTTTCTCACCGATAGCATCCTTGGGATTGGATATCCATGCCCCTGTAGGCATCAAGGTGGAATCTGAGAGGTGTTTTTCAACTCAATGGCTTCTGGTGCCATCATGTTCCCTCAGGCTCCAGGGAAAGAACACAGTGCAAGTGCAAACCTGAACAAAGTTTTCTGTCATTATGAAGCTGGATTCTCATCAATGTCCTAGGAAGTAAACTCTGAAGCTCACTTAAAAAATAACTCTTGTAAGTAACGTTTCATGTCTCTATGATGGGTATAAAGTCCATCTGTGCTGCCTCAAAAAAATCAAAATTATTTTCCACAACAAAATTCCTAATATAACCACACAGATCTTGTGTAATAATTGTGGTGAGAGACTCTTTTTCCCTCTTCCTATTCCAAGAATTGAGGGTGAAATCAGTGCCTAAAAAATGGCTGGAGTTATGTTAAGCACAATTTAACTCGATTCCAATGCAGAATGATTTGCAAAGTGGTAATATTAAGAGATCTGATTATAAACATAGTAGCAAATCCTCCCACACTTACCCCATTAATTGGTGAGAGGGTACCCTGAATCTTAAAAAATTCTTATAGCTCCACCCAAAATTATTTGCTTTCTGCCATTCTTGTTCTTTTTCATAAAGGTTCTGTATCAAAACTGTTATTTTCTCTTCTACAACAGCAGTTAAAACTATATTTTCTTTAGAGTTAGAGCATCTCAAAAATTTGTGGACTTCTAAATAGAAAATTTTAAAGATAAATTAATTTTTTCCCCAATTCTGCCAATACCTACCAATTTACAAAGTTCTAGAAAACATAAAAAGAATATAAGCACACACTCCATGAACCATCAGAGAGAGAATGTCACTATGTCACATAGATGTGAGAAAAATCCACTGTACAGTCATGAGAGAATGAGAGTGAAAAAGCCAAATTACCTGTGAAAAATTACTTAACAATATGTCCATAAATGCACTTACCTCTAAATTCTAAATAACTGACTTACTAATTCTTTTTTAAGAATTTAGTATTTGATATATGAAGTTATAGTTTCCACAGACAAAACTTTAAAAAAAATTATTAAAAACATGAAGTCACAAATCTCTGACATCCAAAAGATGTCTTTACCTCCTGGCCAAGACCACGTAGTGGCAGTTGTCAGAAAGAATCCAGTAAGAGAGAAGCAGCACCAAGATGAGAGAAGGGCACTACCACCACCCGACCCCACCCCCGCCCCCAGCTGACTTCCCCATTCAATCATCCAGTACAGGCCCTGGGAGCATTCACTCCCATGTGCCATCTAACAGAGGTAAGTGAGATAAAATCTCAAATTAAAAATGAGTATTACTAGTAGAAAGTTTTCTGGAAAAAAACGAACCTGCAGGCACCATACATAGTTCTGGATTAACGATATAGCTATGCCAGTGAATATGTGATGGCAACAATGTATCCCAAACATACACTAAGGGTGTCAAACTATAAAATTATGTAATATTAAGAGAAAAACACGGTTACTTTGAAAATTCATTTATTCACAAATGCTCTGTGCAGTCACAATGATAAACAAATCTGAGTTACATACAGCTCTCACTATGTAGTGACCTTAATACACAGGGTTGAGATTCAAACTTCTTAAACAGGAAGTAAGAATCAAGATAAGAACAAGGTATGAAAGAGAGAAAAAGAAAGAGAGGATGTGGAGGGAGAAAGGAGGGGGAGATGAAAGGTGACAGTGAGGCTGGAGCTCCCTGGAAGCAGAGCAGCAGCAGGACTGATGGGTGGGGCAAAGCTGTACCAGAAGCTCTTTTCCTCTGTTGGTCTGTGGCAAGGAAGGAGAGGACCTTCTGCAGCTGACATTTTCCCAGGGAACTATGCACATATCACCATTTCTATGCTGCTGCCCTGAGAAGTAAACATAAAAGGGCTACAATATTGCAACTACATGGGTGGCATGGGAAAGGAGGGTGAGGGTAGGCTGAAGGAACAAGAGTCTAACAAACATAAAAAGTTACCAACTTCAGAAGAAAAAGGACAGAGCAAAATAAAAGGTAAAATTTTTAACAGTTATTTTTCTGAAGATAAAATCTTGAGTAGTAAAGGAATTGAAAGCAGGGTCTCAAAAAAGATATCTGTACATTCTCATTCCATTAACACTTCACAACAGCCAAGAGGTCAAGGAACCCATATATCCCTTGATGGATGAATGAATAAACAAAATATGGTATATATATAGAACGGAATATTATTCGGATATAAAAAAGAAAGGAAATCCTGTCACATGCTACAACATGGATGACTCTTGAAGACTATGTTAAATGAAATAAGCCAGTCACAAAATGGAAAATACTGTTATGATTCCACTTATATGAAGTTTCTGTAGTAGTTAAATTAATAGAAACAGAAAGTAGAAGGGTGGTTACCAGGGGCTGGAAGAGAGGGAAATGAGTTTCAAATTTACAAAATGAGAAAGTTCTGGAGATGTTTTACAACAATGTGAATATATTTAACACTACTGAACTGTACATTTAAAAATGGTTATGATGTTAAGTTTTATGTATTTTTCACCACAGTAAAAAAAATAAATTCTGGGTCATGATTAAAATTTAGGGTATAAGGGGTAGGAGGAAAAAAATCAAACCTTCTAAAAATTGCACATATTTGATCTAGGTGGAGAGATTAATAAAACCATATGTCTTTAATTCTCTTTTAAAGTACCAATACAAAAGACTTCAATGACTGGAGCAAAATCAGTAGGTTTATAAGAATAATGCAAATCTGAATTCCAATGGGCTTCAGAGGTCCATTTCCAGAGAAGAGCTTTGGAGAGAAAGGTAGACTCTGCAAAAGATGAAAAAACCGAGGGTTACAGGCACAGTGCTCTTTGTGCTCACAACCATCCTGGCTGACAGTCTAATGACTGAGGACAACAATTAGAGATCAAGTGTCCATGTGGAACCATCCAGGACAGTCACCATCCAAATTTCCACATCTCTCCTTGGCAATTAAAATGAAGATACTATACTTTCCCTCGGCACCTTGTCAGGATGTTCAATTTCTAGTGCTTTCACCTCAGGAGAAGTCAATTTGTCCACAGGAGGCATAATTTCCAAAGCTGTCTACTGTGAATCTCTGAGAGATGTGTATTGAATTGAGCTTTAGGGTACCAAAATAAAAGTTCTCAAATAGCTGAAAAGGAAAAAGAAAAACACAGAATGAAGATCAAAAAAAAAAAAATTACAAATGAAAACATTAAACATCAGGTTCTCTTATAAAAACACATCAAAACAAACCTGTTTTTTCTTTTCAGCACTTCTTCTGAAAAATGATCCTAGAGAGGTGGGATAGGAGTGGGAGTGAGAAAAGAATAGCAGCAGTTCTGATTAATTTTAAAGCCTCCTCTGACAAAATGCACTAGATAAAGAGATCTGAAAAGTCAATTCCAAAATTTATTTATTGAGTTAATATGACCAAGAACCTGTAACAAACATCGTGGGCCATATCCTAACTCACAGGGCCAAACAAAGCTGCTTCTACAACTTTCAGTTACTATGTAGAATCTTAGTTTTGTTACAGTCCAGATAAACTTTGATATAATACAGTCTTCTCCCTAGTCAACGACATTTATTAGAAGCACTGACTAAAATAGAAGGTTCCTGACCCACAAATGATTCTGACGACCCAGTGTTTTATACACACAAAACAGCCAGAGCAACACTTTTATTGTATATAACACGTATAAATGATAATATTTATTGAAAACCTTTCATTAGACTTGGATTCAAGCCAGCATCTTAAAGTAAATGCTCTTTACACAATTCTTCACTTTAAAAGCTTTAAGTATGTCAGAGGGAGGGATAAACCAAACTCTGAGAGAGACCTGCTCTTGTGATTAGCACATTTATAACAGAGACTCTAAAGTGACATTAGAATTCATCCCAGGAAAAGGAGTTGCTCTTTCTTAAACTGTCAGTAAGATCTCAAGAAAGCCTTTCGATTATTCATACCAACAATGTCTGAGTAGAACCTAAGGGTAGGACCTTTGCACATTAGCAAGTGGCTGTCTCTTCTCTTATTTTTATACTACCTCCACAGCCATGAACTTCAGCCACTGTCACCTTTCCTCTTTCTGCAATTAATGGCTTAGCAAAATGCCTGGGGTTCATTAAAGGCTAACTTTATAAAAGCCCAGTAAATATTGATTCTTCAACATGACATCAACTTGACCCCAAAGATCTATTTAGAGGTTGTGTGCTGCATTGTCTTGTCTTTCAGAAAGGTGATCAGCTCTTGTCTGCATTGATTTAAACAATTAACTCCTCTTCCTGGCTTTAGTAGCCTGTTCAAACCATATCCACCCTTTTGTGTAAAGAAATACTGCCTGAAAAGGTTATCTGCTAATCCCTTTGCTGAATGTTAATTTGAAGTGAAAGCCATGTCAATAAGACTGGCAGATTTACAACTTTGCAAACTGAAGCCTACTTGGTACAAAGGCATAACCAAAGAAACAACCGATGAGGCAAAAACAAACTAAACGGGAACTCATACTTCCGACAAATTACTTTCTAAAGATTATCAGTCTATAGGTCTTTTACCTTCTTCTCTTTTGTTTGTTCTCTGAGTTTCCAAGTGACAGAGACACCACAGCTAGAGCTGGAAAGTGACCTACCTCTGACTTTACTTGGCAAGTACAATGTAAGATGTAGCAAAGAGGAGGAGGCAGGGCAGCATGAAGACAGAAATGGGCACGGTAGGTCAGGCCAAGTAGACCAGGTTAAGATGTTTGAAGAGTTCCTAAAAGCAGTGAGAAAGACTAAGGCTAGAGACATAGGAGGGTAAATTAGATTAAGGGCTACTAAGGATCAGGTTCAGAAGTTAGACTTCATTCTAGATAGCGGGGGACCAGTAAAAGCTTCTGGGAAGGTTGGAGGTCCAAGATGAAAATTTTAGGGAAATTAATCTAGGTATGGCACTGTCTGGAGAAAGGAACAAGTGAAAGAAAGAAAAGGAAACTAGAATAGCCGTTTAGTCATGCACTCGAGACTCTTGACTAAAGTAGTAATGGGCTTGGAAAGATTGGAGCAGATGTGAAATACCATGAATGAAACATAAGACATTCAGTGGCTTTCTGAATGAGGGGAAGGAGGTAAGAAAAGGAGATGAGAAGAATCATGGATGACTGGGTAAATGGCATATAAGAAGGTACCATTAATAGCAACAGAACATTTCTGAGAAGGAGCAATTGTTACCAGCCCAGGGGTCCTTGCCTCTCAGAAACCAAGAGGATGGACGAAACAGTTTTGCAAAGAGAAAAGTTAATTAAAGCAAAAGCTCAATGTACCAAGGGGTCACACTCTGAAAGAGAGTGGATGTAACTTCCAAAGGTTTACAGGTACAGCATATTTACAGGCACTCTGAGGGTAGGGGTCATCCCTCATCTTCCTTCCCTCTCTCCTCAACAATGTAGTGGTGGTTCTTTTAGCATATGTGTAGTATGACTACATACTACTTCATGTGTTGCATGTTTCATTAGCATCTTAAATCTCCACCCCTGGGCATGATTTAAATCAGAGAAAGGTCCTTAAGGACACTCTGCGGTTTTACTGTGCACGGGTGGTGATACTGAACATCCCCTGTTGCTGGTATGCCCGCCCCCTCCCCCCCCACCGCCACCGGCTCCTTATCAGGTACGTTTACACACTCATGGCTCTATCTTTAGTTGCATGTGTACCAGCCCTTCTCCAACCTAGAGTTTTCCTCGTATGCTCTGAGAATAAATATTAAACACATGAAATCTGTCTTATTACTGTCTATTTTAAAACTGAGGTACCTTTGTCTGTTATAAACTGCAAATATGTTTTCCCACAGTATGTCATTCGTTTTTTGACTTTGCTTTTCACCACATCAACTTAAAATTTTATGAACTCCTATGTATCATAACAGGAGATTTTAAATTCAAAGTTACCTACTGTCAATATTATTACAGGTTAAGAGATCAAGGTAAATAACACATATGTAAGTACCGACAATAACACTAATAATGATCGTAACGGTCAACATTTATGGAGCCAGCATGTGCCAGGCATTATGCTGTGGGATCTATGTGATTATCTCCCTGCATCCTCACAATCCCAAGAAGCAGATACTATTATTAATCCCCAGTTTATAGTTGAATCTGAGGTTTAAAAGGTTTAAGTAACTTGCCCAAGGATACACAAGTAAAAGGGTGAAAAATTGAGATTCATAGAGCTGAAGAAGAAAGAAAATTGAGATTCAAACCCAAGCAGCCTAACTAGAGTCTGAGATCTTTAACCCCTGTAATCTCCGGCCCCTTCCTGTACGTGGTGCCCCTTAAGCGTGGCCCTGTTTAAGCCACAGAGAGTAAGCTTGACCCACACAGCTCCCAAAGATTGAAATGAACATATTCCTTTCACTTGTTATTCTTACTTTCACTGCCACCTGGACCTGGTTTAACAATGGAATGGCTCTAGTTCAGCTGGAGGAATTTTAATTGAATTCTCGATGAAAATAAGCACAAATCAACTAAATGACTCCATTTAATTAGGGAGCTGAATGGGAAACGAGAAAAAACCTTAAACTACAAATTTAAAATAAGAAAAAAGAAACTTGGTTGCTCTTTCTAGCCTCAAGTAGCTCATGAGGAGCAAAGTGGTCTATTGTTTAGAAAATAAAAACCCTAACAGGGACAATTTAAATTAAAAAAGAATCACGTAAATCATGTTGATTCTTTTCTCAGTTGTTTTATAACAATTTCCTTGGGAATTTTGAAACCTAGACCATTTTCTTTCTGAAAACATTTCTCTCTAACACACACACACATAGAGCTCTGTTGTGTTGGAAGTCAGCATTTAAAAAAAAGCCTGCTGTAAAGGAACATAACAATGAACAGATACACAAAACTACAAAATATTTGATAAGACAACAAAAATAGAATTTAAGACTGTCAATATTTGTGATATGACTTGTAAGTAATGTTAAAAAGTAAACAACAGGCCCAAAATGGAGTCATTTGTCCCCATGACAACAAACCAAGACTTAACTGCAGTTTTGACCTGTCCCAGGAATGTGACCACAGAGCAGTGAATCTGAAACTTTCTGATCAGCACTAGTGAGGTAATCTGCAAGATAAGACTCCTACTGTTCCCTTCTCCCCCAAAAATGATGTCCTGGCCTCAGACAATTCTTTCTTCTTTTAACTTTAAACTTCCTTGCCCCTCTCTCCTCTTACCTATAAGAACCTTTCATGTTGTACAGTTTCTCCAAGCCCCTACTTGCCAGAGGCATGCTTCTCTAAGCATAAATGGCTCACAAAAGTCAATTAGATCTTAAATTTACTTGACTGAATTTTCACCTTTTAACAGAAGTAGTAAGTACTGATTTAGACAATTTAAGAACATTTAAAATCTAAGGAGGTATGACATTTGAAAACTGTTATGCACTGCTATCCTTTACTGAATACTCACAGCATCATTAGAAAATTAAACAAACTTTACCTATAACCAAGTGAAGAGAGAAATATGGATCATCAAAATAAGAGGTTTTGGTCAAAACCAAGGCTTCCCTAACAGAAAATTGCAAGATAAAATCCAACCATCCTGCTGTCTGTCCCCTGCTCACATAATCTCTGAAGCCTACCATTTTTAGTTTGTACATTTTTGTTTCCTAGGGAGAACACAGAGGGAATTATTGATTTCTAGTAATGTAGTGGTATACACTGAAGGAAAACAAACAGCTAGATTTAAAGGCTAACTGTGGTCATTTTTCCTTGTATCCATTTCAGAGCTGCTACTCCTTCCTCACAGGCCCTGTGACAACCATCGAAGACCAGAAATAACTCCACGTGTGACTAGGCTGCAAAAATGAGACTGAAAATCTCAGACAGAGGTGAGGAGGAGGGTGGAGAAGAACCTTCTCATATCTGTGACCTCAAGCCACAAAACTGAATGAATGGCCAATCTTCAACAGCATAATGTTGGAGATCTCTGCCCGCTTAACCTCCCAAATGAGGCTTGTTCTCTTTCTTTAATCTTAGACAAAGTAGTGGTTACTCTCTTCAAAGATCTTTCTTTTAAGGAAATCTACTTCTTGTGCTAGGCAGCCTCAGTGAACTATGTGCTGTCCAATATGACTTCAATAAGGAGAAATGCAGTTTTAAGTCCAAAATGAAAATTCAAAATCTAGAAGTCTCATGAAATTTATAGCCATTCCTGGTATAATTCAGTTAAACTAACCCTTAGAACATAAATCTGGTTTAACTGAAAATAAGTAACAAAGTAGAATAAACATGAATAGCAAATGCATGCTACTTTAAAGTTTTCCCAGTGTTTTTCTTCCATAATCTGTTTTATCAACTTCTACTTCTCAATTACTCTCTGATTATAGTTAAAAGTAACAGTAATAACACTATTTTGTACTTAATAATAATACTCACCCACCTACTGCCCTACCAGGGATGGTATGAGAATGAATGGAAGACAGTCTGACAAGCCGTTTGAGCTCTTTGAGAAGGCACGCCCAGAAAGAACTCTTGCTGTGGTTAAGTAACACCTTTCATCTAAGGATCTAAAAGTATCTCAGAAAGCCCAGCTCATTAACCCTTCAAAAAATTACTGTGATATAAAGCAGAGCTAAGCATTATTATCCTCATTTAAAAGATAAAAAACAGAGACAGGCTAGGACCACTAACACTGTGATATAAATTTAAGAGTTCTTGGGACTGGGCCCAGAACACAGTCCAGAAGAAGGCTATGTCCACAAGGCCTCAAATTTGAATAATAAATCTGTATCAAAGAATGTCAAATAGGGATGATGTTCCATTCCTAGTCTATATATATGCAATAGAACAGTGAAGAAAGTGTACACTTGGTTTTATGGACAAGAGTGAGAAATAAATGATGTGAATAACTACAATTACATCCCTTGAAATATCCTAATTGAAAAACAACAAAACAAATAATGGTATATTCCAGAAACATTCTTCATGAAATTGGCCTCTAGGTACAGGATTAGTAAGACTTTAGGACTTATTAAACAGAAAGACTAAACTAAACTAGACTAAAAATATAACAGAGTTGAAAAACATCACAACTCTTCATATGTCTTGTTACTAATCTCACTTAGAATTAGGATCACTAATAAGGGCTTTTCCCCCCACAAATAAGTTTTGATTCAAAGTTTTATCTGTTCTATGGCTATGCCACCCTGAACAAGCCGGATCTTGTCTGATCTCGGAAACTAAGCAAGGTCAGGCCTGGTTAGTACTTGGAAGACCGCCTAGGAAGACCAGGTGCTGTAAGCATAAAAATAAAAAATAAGGGATTGTAAGCTGACAAAGTTTTATTTGTTAAAATTCTCCAAACCTAAAAAAAAGGATTCTGAATTTTTGCAAGGTACTATGTAATTCAAATTTTCAAGCCTTTCCGTACCTTGCATTTTTCTTCTGCCTATGTATAGGATAACTTCTGAAGAGTGAAAACATGGGAGATATGAAGAAACAAGAGGAAAAATGAAGATCCAATACATCCAAGAGTTTACTACAAAAACCTTCCATCTACTTCCAAAATATTCACTTAGGCTGCACTCCTATAAATTCTTTCTAAATATCATCACCGAAGAATACAATTGATCTTATTCACATTAAGCCAAGCCATGCTCCTCTACACACACACAACTTCACCTGGAAACCAAAGACAGAACCTTCTTTTCAAGTGAGAGGTCAAAAGCTTCTTAGGGTAAACTAGACTTTAACACTTTCCTATCATAACTACATAGCCACTCTTTCTTCCAATTTCTCCATCTTTGAACAGGACAATGCTTTATAAGGATGTTCTGCAGTTACAGTAAGGTAAATTATAAGATGGAATTCTGAGTTCTGATTATTATCGTCACTCACCAACTATAACTATCAATGCATCATTACAAGAACCAAAAAGCAGAACTTCCTTAAAGGAAAAAAGAAAAGGCTTAATAGGAGCTCTGACAGCTTATAGTCTCTGCAGTCATGATCTGGTTTCATAGGGCTATAATGTTCTTAAAGACTGGAATAGGAACGTCTACTTCAGAATAAAAGACAATGTGTTTGACAGGTACTTTCTATCCTAGAGTCATCTCCAAATACAGCCCTAACTCTGCCCAAGATGACATTTTGAATCTGAAACCTCAAACTGCATTGATCAGTGGTGACATAACCAATAATAATAGCTAATAATAGCCAATAAGAAAAAAAGAGAATACACTGTACTTCCAGAAAGCCTGGGACGCCTCAGATCTAAGAAGCAAGGTTAATGCCTGTCTGCAGCACTAGTTCTTAACATCATCAGTTGCCTCCATAAGAAAAACAGCAAGAAGGCTGTAAATCGTGGAGTACCTGTGACTTTTCAACCCAATGGCATGTCACTCCTACTTTGCACATCTCCATTCAAAGAGTACCAAAAATCTTGCATGCCACTAAAGCACAGGTTCCATCTCCACTTACTGAAATTAATGGCACATGAACGTTATCAGGCTCCTGTGCAGAATGAGACATGAACACAAACTTCCCTCATTCATTCTACTCTCCCAAACCACCTGCCTGTCTTGGCTACAGTGAGCATGAGGAATGTTAACGGCCTAACTGAAGGAGGCGCCAGGCAGAAGCCAGACAAACAGAGCGAGGGAATGAAGGCTTTAAAAATTCCTTCAAATAATCACTCAGGGTTGCACTTTTGGATGTTTGGCCTCAGCCTCACTGCTGATGTAAGGATTATCAAGTTTAAGACTCCGCTGGTAAGGCCAAATGACCTATTAGAGAGTGAATTAAAACTGCTATACACAAACAGGATGCCAGGCAGTTCTGCTGAGTACCTTAATACTCAAAATGCCAAGGGACTTGCCCTCCCTGCAGAGCCTTTCAATTTTAAAAAGTAGCAAGAAAAAATGTGGGATGGAGGTAGGAAGGAGGAGAGAGGCTGTGCTGACACAGCTGAAGGTCCTAGACCTCATTTCGGAACACACCAGCACGTTCTGCCCATTTCCACAGCAGAATGTAAAATTAGCATCAGAAACGGGCCACTGGGAATTCAGTTTGGTGCAAAATTTCTTCCAGGAAAAGTTTTGCCTCAAGGTAGAAATATTACTGCTTTACCAGGACAAAACTTCCCCTGGTGGCTGCTGGGAAGCTGAGACTCTTCAATAACCTAAGCCTCTGACCACCAGCCCTAAAAGTCAGTGTCTTTTTGGAACTAATCCAGGTAGTGTTTCTGCAGATCAATTCTTTTCCTTAGAAGAATGCCTCTTAATGTTCATTTCAAATATGTTACCACTTTCATTTTTGGTTTGGTCATCTTCCCTCAGGTATTTTTCATAACTATTCCTCAAACAACTATAATAGAAGATAAGCGTTTGATCTGTGTATTACATATTAGAAAGGAAGTGCAAGTCAGCAGAAAGAAATCCCTGAAGGGGAGCACTAGGGACAGTAGCAGAGATGATTTCTTCTTGGCCTAGGGGGCTCTAGGCAAGTGGCTTTAGGAGACTGGGCATAAAGGGGCTAGCTGACTATTGTGCCAAGCAACAAATTCAGAAAAAGAACAAAGTGAGAGAGGAGAAAACAAGGTCATCAGGCTCAGCCCATCTCTATTCCAACTTCAACAGGAGAACAGAATCCAAACATTAAAGAGCAAATCAGATTCCCCTCAGCAATGTCAAGCAACTGCAATGCATATACACATATAAATAACAGTTGTCCAAATAATAGCTGGGTTTGTTCGTAATGGTTCCTTGGAAGATGGGAGAGGCTGATACATGTTATCTTGGATTTTCAACTAAGCCATCTTATTAAGCAAGAAATGAAATACTTCATCCTCCATCAGGACCATTGGAAACCTACCTTCAGTAGCACCACTAGAGCATTATATATCATAACACACACTTACTTGTTTATAATTCAGTTCAGATGGCCTCCTTTTCCTCTGCAAAGGCATGGTCTAAAGTCAAATAAGCAAAAGGCCTTGGCAGAGGAACAGGGTTATCATCTCTGCACACACCTGAGGTGCTGTGAGACCTCTACAATTTAAAAAGCTAGTATAGTTTTAATTAACAACTGAGAGAGTAAACTGAATTGGAGCTCTGGTTGACATATCCTGCTTTTTCACTTTTTAATTTGTAATAATGCTAACACCTGAGCATTAATTCTAAAACTGCTTCATCACTGGGATATGGGAAAGAGGATATCTCATTTCTTAAGAAGTCACACAGTTTTGTGGCATGGTAGGCTTCACTCTTGTTTCTTTTATTTCTTTCCACTAATGTCCTTTATCATTTGGAACAACACCTAGACGTTATCGGCACCATGCCACCCAATCTAACATGGTTTCACTGGGTCTGGTCTTTAAAAAGTCTGCTTCAAAGACAACAGTGCCCTGTCACCATCTTTGGTACAGATTTATATTCTGCTACTGGTTTGTTTACACTATAGCTAAAAACACACAATGGTGTATATACATACAACAGAATATTATTCAGCCTTTAAAAGGAACAAAATCCTGATTCATGCTACAACATGAACTCTGAAAACATGTAACTGAAATAACTGAGAAAAAAAGGAAAAATATTGTATGATTCCACTTATATGTGGTACCTAGAGTAATCAAATTCATAAAGTGGAAAGTAGAATGGTGGTTGCCAAGGGCTGAAGAGAGGAGAGAATAAGGAGTTATTGTTAAATGGGTACAGAGGTTCAATTTGTGATAATAAAAAAGTTCTGAAGATAGCTAGTGGTGATGGTTGCATGACAATGTGATTAATGTACTTAATGCCAATGAAATCTACATTGAAAAATGATTAAAATGGTAAATCTTATGTATATTTTATCAGAACTAAAAAAACCCACAACCAACTCAAAACGAACCATAACCCTACTCACTTTGTGAATTACACCTAAAGAGATATGACTGCACCCCTGAAAGTGAATACCTAAAAGAGATAAATATTTCCCACAGTAAGAACAGACACCCTGTTCAAAGGAGTTCATCAGAATGGGATCAGAGGGACCAAAGACAACTGAATATTTATTCCCCCTCTCCCAGATACACCAAGCATCTAGCCTGGTGTTTTATATTTAGTAGGTAGTCAATAAAATATCTATTTTTCATCCTGATAAAAACCAGAAATATATATATTCTTTGTATATGTCAATACTTTATTTTGGTATAAAGACAGGAAACTGGAAAATATATTGTTATTTAATATCTTGGTTCTCCTCCTCCTGAGAACCAGAAATAATTTTAAGTAATTTTAATTTCTTAATTTTTTTCTACTCTCATTGCCTTTGCCAAACCATGGCCTATTTCTTGTCATCGTGTAGGTTAGACCCTTCCAACCCATCCTTAACCTGCCTAAGCCAAAAAACACAAGGAAATATTCCAGGACCACTGCAAAGATGAATAACCAATAAACATAAATTCAAAAGATAAGAAAGGAGAAAAAAACATAGTGTATGAACAGACAGCAAGAGAGCAGGAAAGGTGCATCTTTTAGAACAGATGTTGGCTTTGTCAAAAATCAGCCAACTGTTCATTTTCCAGTTTCATTTTTTTCCCCCCAGTTTCATTTTAATGATGGTTCCACCTCACTGCAGTTATAGCTTTGGTGGCCCTCATCAGTGTGTGAACACTTCACTTTCCAGGCAAAGTGAAACATAAATTCTGAGAAAAAGTTTTGGAAAAACGGTAATTGAATTTGAATCTTCCTTCCACCCCTACTCCAACCCGACAGTCTAAAATAAGAATGTGCAAAACCAAACTAAGGCATTTCAAACTGAACTTTTCCTTATGTATCTGATGTAGTAAGAAATTGCCCAATCACCTGTCAGAAGTTTTTCAGACCTTTTAACTATAGTATGGTGTTTCTATTACTAGCAAAATATGAAAAGCCCCTAATAATGTCCTAATAATAATTTTCATGAGTTTTTTTTTAATTATCAAAAATAGAGGCAGAGCCATATTTTATCACAAACAGAGCAAAATAACACCAGCCATATTTTGGCAAGATGTTTTCTTACCAGTTTCCTTCCTAAACCCCATATTTTTTCTTACATTCATACTAATTACAAAATTGGCACAATACTCTTACAAGTTCAGAAGTAATTTTTCATTCGGTAATTTTTATTAATACATTCTATAATAAGGCATAAATAAAACTCCAAAAGAAATCATTGTTCGTGTTTCAAGTTAATTAGTGTACACAGAGAAGAACAAAATTAGTTTTGGAGGTATTTTAAAATGAAAGAAAGTTAAACATAAATTCGAGCTCATTATTATCCATATCAGCTGAGACTGCTATGGAGAGTAATAAAATTACAATCAAATTTAATTGAAAATCAACTTCATTTATTAATGCAAGATTATGAATATGAGCTATAGGTATAGTGAATTTGGAGCTTTCTTTTTTTTGACTTTAGTAAACCCACTTTTTTAAAAAAAAAAACTTGCTAAAAATATTTAATAGAAATTCAATAAGATTGACTGTGGTTAACTATTTGACATAATTAGTATATCTTAAGAATCTATTAAATATGAGCATCATATTTAATATGAAGCAGGAAATTGTGTTGGGTGAAATAAAAGAAAATTAAACTAAACTCTAACCTTTAAGGAAGGGTCAGGAAACTTTTCCACAAAAGGCCAGGTAGCCATATGATCTTTTGTCACAACTATTCAACTCTGACACTACAGCACAAAAGCTGTCAGTGTACCAACAAACGAGGATAGCTATGCTTCAATAAAATGTTACTTATGGACCCCAATACCTGAATTTCATAAAATTTTTACATGTCATGAAATATTACTCATCTTTTAATTTTTTTTCAACCTCTAAAAAATATAAAAACCATTCATAGTTTGAAGGCCCTACACAAAACAGGTAGCAGGTCATTTTGGCCCCCAGATGGTATTTTGATGGCCCCTGGTCTTAGAACTTACAAGTACGGGGCAAAAAATATTCTCTTTGGCAAAAAGAAAATCTCTCTTCTCCTCTTCCAAAATCTGACTTCTGTGGAAAACAGTTTTAATCAGCCAGAAGGGCTTTCTTAGTGTTTGCCCATGAGAGACACACTACTAAGCACTGAGGTCTCTGCAAAACCAAAGTAAGGAGAGGGAAAGAGCTGAGAGGTAGAAGAGTAACACTGACTGGGATGGTCCTTACCATTATGGAGCGGTCAAATCTGTATTAGACATTGAAGAATGAGTGCATTTGGACAAGAGTGGATTAAAAGAAAAACACAGAGATAAGGACAAAACCTTTGAGAGTAGCCATATAAGGCAGTGAATTTTCAAAAAGTAGATCCAGAAACGGAAAAAATCCAGGAGAGCCAACTGAAGAGAGCATGTGAAGAAAAGGGCTTAATACTCTCAATGTGGTTACTGGGAAAAAGTAAAAGTAGGCCAATGCACTGAACAAATAGGAACTTACCAGTGTTTTTTTACTGTGCTGTTGCAGGACAATGACAGAGGTGAGGGATAGGTTTCAGGGAATTTAACAGGGAATGGTTTGAAAGGGATGATGGTAGGAGTAATAGCTTTACAGAGAAATGGACTCTCATTTCTCATAACAAAACAAAAAACACTCTAATGAAAGATGCATCTAACTTCTTAATGGCTTGCTCTAATATGAAACATTCTAATCAGAAAGTTGTTCCTCATATTAATTTTTTTTTACCCTTTGAAATCGAATGACCAAATTTTTATGGTGATCAGCAGTTCATAACTTGCATCTATCCTAAACATTGGAAGAAAACAGAGCCAAGACTTCAACAGACTTCTATGGAAAGTGATTTTAAGAAAACATACACACACACAACAAATAGTGTCCTATTCTCCTCTTAAGGTCTGGCTTTCCTTCTTTCTAATTTTTTAAAAAACAATTTTGATGAAGTTTCAGACTTACAAAAAAATTACAAGAATAGTAAAAAAATTCCTGCTTAGATTTTATCCTTTTTTTAATAACCTACTTGAAAAAAAGCATTCTTTAGCTGAATTTGTTTTCTGTTCTTTGTAATGTGCATACTTGCCAACAAGTAGTTTAGTTAATGTTGTCCATGATTCACTCATAAGCTTCAGGAAAGAAAAGTACAATATAAGCTCACTTAACAGGACTCCTATTTAGAATTCATTTGGCTTCTTTAATCTGTAGAACTATGTCTTTCATCAGCTCTGTGTCATTCTCTCTCTTTTCTCTTTCTGAGACTCCAACTGAATGTATGTTAGAGCCTTTCACTCTGTCCTATATGTCTCTCATCTGTCATTTTTATTCCCTCTGTGCATGCCACATTCTGGGTAATTTCTTTTGAAATAACTTCCAGCTAACTATTTCCCTCTTGAGCTATGCCTAATTTGCTGCTAACCTCAACCATGGAAGCTCTTAATTTCAGTTATTGTATTTTACAGTTCCAGCATTTCTATTTGATTTTTTCTTCAAAACTGCTATATCACTTTTCTTTTGTAATAATTCCCAATTACCTGATAAAAACTTTAAACTTGGCTTTTATTTCTTTGAACATGGTAAGCATACCTGTTTTTAGCCTAACTCTGTTTAGTCTCATGTCTTTATAAGTTTGGCTGTTTCTCTGCTAGAGGGAATGGTTTCCACATATATCTAGTTATCTCTGACTGTGTACTAGCTATTTGAGGGGGAATATTTCTAAGTACAGAGTGATGAAACTTTCTCCCAAAGAGAATTTTTCTTTGCTACTGCTCAGTACCTGGGAACACTACCAGTCCAGGGCTCCTTTCATGCAAGTTCAAGAGCTTAAGGTCTATTTTCTACTTTTAGATCCCTAATAGTTAATTTTTACAATGCATAAGGATCCTCTTTGTCACATTTTCCCCTCATATTTTCTATCTCTTCACCTTTGCCAGAGATTATCCTTAACTTTATCTTCCTAATTGAATATATGTGTTAATGTCTATATGTAATTTCCATGGGCTCTCCTATTCTCTATTTACCTTTTCAACCTCTTATCTTTATTTTCCAAGTGAAATTCTTCTGAAAGTGGTACATTTGCTCCTCCGACAAGCTGCATACTTCGCATGGTTGTCAAGAATAATATGACTGCTTTCATGCTACAGATAAAAGCTATTACGAAATATTATTATGTCCAAGGGAACTGAATTTAATAAGTATTAACCATGTATAAACATAAATAGCTTAGAGAGGAAGTGATATTTGCTTTGATTTTACTTAAGATTACAATTTCAAGTTATAAAAATATCAGGTAGTAAAAATGACACAATAGCTATAATGGTAATGAGAGATAAGTTATTTTACATTCCATTTGCTGTTATTTATCCTGATATAATAGTGTAATAAAATATTTAATGAGACTCTCAAGGAAAGACTGTTTGAAAAAGTCAGGTTTTGAAAAAAAGTCTAAAGAAGAACCATGTGACTAAGAAGTTATTTTCAGGAACAGTATATACTATGGCTGAATATTGAATTTGATAGTAAAAAACATAACTTTTCTTCATTAGAAATAAGATATTTCCTTTGAAGTCATTAATCTTTTCTTAAAAATTATTAATGTAGTTCTCAATCTCATCTCTGTTCCCTTAGAAAAAAATTAAAATGAATCTTTTCAATAGTTTTCCAATATTTTGAAACAAAGCAATCATTCAAATCAAGCCTCTTCACTGAGACTGTTTAAGAACTTAATTGTGCCTTTGTTACCTTAGGACAAACGAAGAGTTGGCTAGAAAGAGAAAGGGGGGCATGTCCCACTTTTTGACCTTCGTAGTAGTTACATTGTTCACTGTGTGATTACTTGTTAAACAATCCACTTCTCTATATATTCGCTTCACCAAAAAAGAATAAATAGTATGTATTTTTAAATAGCTTCCTTTATAGAACCTTCTCTAAGTAAAGCAAGCTAAATAAAGATCTAATTTAAATTTATTCATTCTAACTGTCCTTTTAAATACTTTAAGGGGCAGAGATGGAATAAAAGAAAAAATGAATGAATACTTGTGTTACTCTCATTTACATCTTTCAAAGAAAGTCTCAATGTGGCTAGACAGATTTAAAACATATTTTTGGGTAAAGCAATGAAATTAATATAGTTAGTTGAAAACTGCAAATTCCTTTTTCTAAATTTAAAGATTCTTATATATAAAAATGGAAAAAGCACAAATTCATCTCCTTTTTACTTAGTTTTTATTTCCCAGGACTTTTAAGTGTCTAAAAAAGGGCACTTCCATAGTTCCCTGTGATTTGGGACATATAGTACTTTCTATTCCTTCCCGAATATATTACTGTGCCTTTATTTGTACCAAATCACCTTCTCTGGTGGGTACAACATAAAGCTCTACCATCTCCTCTTCACTCTGCAGTTAGAAGCTTTGCTTTTGAACAGTTTGTACTGTACCCCTGTTCAATCGCTCTTGGAATACTGACCTATTGCTTAAGACCATTTCATAAGTCCCCCAAAGAGTGCCATTAAGATCACTTCTCTTTCCAGAAGCTGGCAGTTAATGACCATTCTACTTCTAGCTCACAAGGGAGCAGTTATTTCCTGGCAGTATGCCTTCAGGTCAGCATAATTTCTCCAGCTACAAGTATATCACTGCTTATGGATAAACAAATAGCATCTTGGTTCATATCTTAGATTAGAAATGGAAACACTCTGAGAGGACACTATCTTATTAATTTGGCCTAGGTCCTCCTTTCATAGTTATCTGTCAGTCTTCTATAAAAAACCACCATAACTAAATATGTTTGTTTCTTTTCTGGCCTGAAAAACACTAGACAATGATTCTTTAGCTTTCAGTTCTTCTATCAAAGTCCTTCTTAGGTAAGAGAAGTCTTATTTTAACTAGGAATAACCAGATAATGGTCTATTACACCTGTAACAACTCTCAAAACAGCTGTACAAAAATAATTTTTTTTAAAAAATGTGGCTTCCACCTCCAAAAGTCATTAGAGCTTTTTCTTATTAAGGCACCCAGAACACACAATTTTACACTAAGCCAAGAGGACAAATTCTCCTCATGGAGGAGAAAAGCAATTGGCCGTTACTCATTAAATTCTTACAACAATGAGCAATGACTTGCTTCTTGTTTTGTTTCTCTTTGAATAGGAGATGAAGTTGATTCTTTTCTAAGGCTGCTTCCCATCACCAGCATTCCTGACCTGTGACCTATGTAGCTGTTAATATGCTGCACACATATCCTTAACAACTTAACAACCAGTGCAGTTAACCTTTGTGTTTACTCCAAGTTAGTTCCTATCTTGTTAGTGAAATTGATTTTTTTTACTTTCTAAACATAAAAATTTTATCTAGAACAACAACTATATACAATCCATTGGCTTTCTGAATCTTTTTTTTTTCTCCAACGGTTTGAGGAGCCATCGGTTCTCATATTCTATTTAAGAAAGATACGTCTATTTATGGTAATTCCAAAAGGTAGGCTGGTATAACTACTTCACGAAAATAGTTATTACCTCTTATGTGTTTGGGGGTAATTTGAGGGTTATATGTCACCTTTAGTCTCAAAGAAAAGTTAATTTCTTTGAACATAGATGAAAGATTATATTTTCTGGACCTAACGATTATAAAGTAAAATATTGTAAACTATACCAAAAGGTACTTTGTTATAAATATCTGTATTCAAAGATACTTCTCTATACTCATAACTTGCCCCATCATTTTGTATTGTAATTGCCTATTAACCATCTGCACCCCTCAAAGACAGGAAGCTCCTAAAAGGTAGGGATGCATTATATTGTCTGTTTTATCTGCAAGGCACATGGTCTGGCAGATGGTATACAATAAGTATTTCTGTTGCTTTTAGTATTAAAATCAGCTCGAAAAAGTCTAATACTTAATTAGCCACAGTTTTAGACTAACTGGCACACCCACTGCCCCAACATTTATTAAATAAGTTTTAATAAGACATTATCACAGTTCAAATATATATGCCCCGATTTCAAATATCTAATGATCTCTGCCTAAACACTGAGTATCTTTATGGGAGGCAGAAATAATTTTCATTTGTGAGTTTTGAATTTCTGTTCTGATCAGTCTCTGCTACTTACTAGCAGTGACCTTTGGCAAGTCACTTTAAACAGATTGGATCTTGGGTCATTAGAGATCAAAGCACAGAACTGGATTAAAGAAATGGTCTCCAAGTACCCCAGCTGAGCCCAGCTCTAAAACTCGAGGCATAACCAGTAAGGTACTGTTGCTATAGCAAGCCCCTGTCAACACTAGAGGGAGCCACATTCATGTCATCACTGGGGTGGTCAGGGAAATTTCAAGGCAAAGTATCTTTAAATAGAAAGCTAACTTTACAGAACAAGAGAAATTAAATATCAAGTGAGAGATCCATATTGTTCACACGGATACCCCACAGGCTCTCTGCTGTCACCTCCCTCTTACAGATATCAAAGCACCTCATACTTCACTTGCATTGATACATATTCTGGGCTTTAATTCTAATTCCCAAAGAACCAAATTGGTTTGAGTTCTTCCTTCAGATTTCTTTCCCCATTCTATTTTCTTCCTTAATCAAATTAACGACAACAAAAAAACAAAGTAATTAATGATACTGTTGGAAAAGCCCCAAGGAAATGAGATAGAGGAGAAAGATCCTATCACACTGAAGCGGTGGCCTGGTAAAATCAGCAAAGTTAAATGCAACTGAATTCATTAGCAGCCTGTCACTCAAACCCAAAGCTACTATTACTACTTTGAAAACAGGAAAACTATTCAAAACAGGAAAGAAATAAGGGAAAGAAGGAATCAACGTAACTCTCAATGTGGGAGCTGGAACGTCTGCCTAAGTGAACGCTGTCATTGCCCTGTGCGAATGTTGTGGTCTCTGTGGGAAGAAGCTTGCAGCTGCTGAGTGATCTCATTAAGTAGAGGCAACAGGGTCACATCATGCATTTGGCAAGAAAACTGTCAAGTGACAAGGAATTGGAAGATGTGGTAGGGAAGAAAAAAGGAAAGCATTTCCAAAGCTAAAGCTTATTCTGAAATTATATGCATATTCTCTCTCTCATTCAGCTCCAAAAAACACTCACGGCCGTGCAAATGTATGACCTAAACCATTACATAACAAGTGAAATGAAGACTCAAAAACCTCTCTACTGGTATCAACTTATGTTTCCCTTTGCCCAGAAACACAATAGCATGTTAACCTGATAGAGAGGGCATACACTGTGGCTATTAAAGAATGTGGTCGATAGGAGAAAGATAAATGCAATCCTGATTTTACTTAAATTTCATACATTAATTTAACACTGAGAAAGCAAAGCCTCAACAGTCAGAACTGGACTACCTACTTTTCAGGACATGGGCTGTTCCTGAGTAAAAATATAGATTACAAAGCAACTTTGGGGAGTAACTTTATGGGAGGAAAAAAAAACTACTAGTACAAGACAAACAATTCTTTTTTTACTTAAAAAAAAAAAAAAAAAGCAAACTCAGACCTCCAAAGGTAAAATACAGAATAAAACTCACCAGGTTAAAATCAACTTACTCCTATGGACCCAAGTAGTTGAATACTTGTTTCTTAAATCATCAATTTCAAATACTCTAGAAATACCACAGCCATAACAGAGTCAAAAAGATTTCTCTTTTGTTTTAGGACATTAGAAAAAAAATTCTAAACAGCCCTTTTAGTTAATGAGCCTCATGGGAAGCATGAGAAAAATATACTGTTGAAAGAATGACTTATTTTCCTTGCTTATTTAGAATACGTGCCAATGGATTTCCAATTCACTCTGTTTCATACTGACCTTTAAAATGTTCCTGCCATCAAATGATTCTCTTTCCTTGAAGATATATTTGCCATCCGCTGTGTAGAGATTGTACCTGCCTTCAGCTGTAAATATTGCAAAGGTAATGTTAAAAAAGAAGCTTGGATTAGTTTTCTCTTAGGTTTCTATAGGCACATCTTCATGTACTACCCGAAGGGGCATAATATGGAGGGGAAAACATCAGGCTCTGAGTCAAGAGACCCAGTTTCTAGTCTCAACTCTGTCATCAACTCATTCAATATTCATTTAGTCATTCAACATTGTCCAAGTACTCACTGTACATTAACTATATGGCGAGGCAAATTATGTCTCCTCTACAGACCTCAGTCCCTCAAAGTTAGAGGTTAAGATCAGATGATCTCTAAAGGTTCCTTGCACGTTAAAAACACAAGATTCTATAAAAGCTGCATATATTTTTCAATATGTAAAAAACCCCCACAAAAGTTCCACATTAAATAGTTACAAATGCTGGCTACCATGCTTTGGGTTGATTTAAGGACTCCCCCAACTGAGAAAGACCCCTTTAGTTGCACACAAAGGTATCCTTACAGACACTACACACAGAAATGAAGCAAATCTATGACCTTAGCCTCATCAAAGCTGTGCTCTAAATCCCTGAGTTAATTTAGCTTGCTTATCTCAAAAAATGTCCTTAAAGTATAACAAGAAAAGGATATCAAAGGAAAAGGATAACAGGAAAGAAAATGTGGAACACCATATTCTATGTCCCTTTCAAGTAAAAATTCAACACAGAGAGGAACCCAAGGCAGAGAAAATTTAAAGCATCCTCAAGAATTATCTAACTCTCAGAATATTTTCTGAATTATCAACTTTTTCCTGCCCACAACAGACTCTCGAAAATATTATTTCCACTTTTGAGTATGGTCTTTTACTGTATATAGTAATGGAGAATACCAAGTCAAAATTGGTCTACTATATCCAGAGTGCTAACTCCAGAAACATAATATACCTTAGTTAGCCCACTAGAATTATACATGGGTAACTATGGAACCATTCTCTAATGAGAAGGAATCTCTTAATCAAAGATTACAATTCTGATGACATCTCACAACTTAAAAATAGGTCTCCTGTTTTGAAGAGATGTGAAATTTTAAAGTAAATCATACTAAATAAATATCAATAAATAAAAGCAGTAATCATTATGTAACATTAATGACAGATTCAAGAACTGTAAGTTTCTTTAGCCATTAGGAAAATGCAAATCAAAACTACAAAGAGATACCACTACACACCCACATGATGGCAATAATCAAAAAGACAGATAATAGTAAGTGTTGGCAAATTATATAGAGAGAAATTTAAACTCTCATTAACTGTTGATGGAAATGTAACATGGTGGTCACTTTGGAAAACAGCCTGGCAGTTCCTCAAGAAGTTAAACATAGAGTTATTATATGACCCAGCAATTTCACTCCTAAGTATATACCCAAAAGAAATGAAAACATATGCCCACACGAAAACTTGTACATAACTGCTCACACTAGCATTATTCATAACAGCCAAAAAGTGGAAACAATACAAACGTTCATCAATTGATGAACAGATATATAAAGTGTATATCCATAAATAACCCAATAATGGAATATTATTTGCATAAAAGGGATAAAGTATGACACATGCTATAAGAATGAACTTGCAAATAAAAGGCTAGTCACAGAAAATCACATATTACATAATCTTATTTATATGACATATCTAGAAAAAAACAAATTATAGACCAGAAAGTAAACGTGGTGCTCAGGACTAGAGGGTAAGGGAAAACAAGGTCACTGTGAATGGGTACAGGGTTCTTTTGGGGGTGATGAAAACGTTCTAAAATTGATTGTGATAATGGTTGCACAACTCTGAATATACTAAGAATCACTGGATTATATATCTTAAATGGGCAAATTATATAGTATGTGAATTATATGTCAATGCTGTTATATTTTAAATATCTGTAAGTAGGGAAGGGTAACTGTGAACACAGAACATTTTCTTATACAAAGCTCTAGTGCTAACTTGATATAAATCTAGATCCACACAATTTAGAAGATACTGAGTCATACAAAATTCAATTCTTTTATGTCAAGAAGTTAGTTAATAATAGGCATGGTGTAAGTGTGAGGGCTCTGAACTAAGGTTTAAGGACCAGGACAGATGCAGAATGTACTATTGGTAATATTAAATGTCTAATAAAATACTGTCTATACCCACACTGTCTAAAACAGTAGCCACTAGCCACACATGATTATTTAAATTTAAATTAATTTAAATTAAAAGTAAAAGTTCACTGTCTCAGTCTGACTAGTTATCTTCAGGTGCTCAATAAGCACATGTGGATAGTGGCTACCATACTGAACATCACAGATATAGAATCTTTCTATTATCAGAGAAAGTTCTATTCGATGGTGCTGAATACAATGTATTTTTTGAAACAATTAATTTAGAGTATACTCTAGAGTTCTGAAACTCTGTCTTTATATAATGTGTTAAAATGTATACATCCTGGGGGATCTGTGTTTTCCAAAATTAAAATGACTGTCCAGAAAAAGATAAATACCATAAATCCCTTTAAATGTTACCAATGGACAAGCTACAATGTAATGTACAAATATCAAATATTTCAGAAAATGGTTTTTTTCTGGAATTTCAAACATGCTTCTGCAATACTACTGTCCAAATGAAAGAAATGTAATCCATCAGAACAATAACAAGTACAAAGCTTTGGATTCTATTAGCTACCTAAATAAGAGTCTATAGGCTTTGACTGAGCCATTTGAACCATTTTTGATCTTAGTGCTCCCTAAAGTAAAATACTGATTTATTTAGGAAAGTCTTAAATAAAATACAATCTAGCACCACAGAACATTAACACTAGAACTATAAATTGGATAGCTACATATCTCTTAGTACTACAGTGGATCAACCAAATGGGGTTAATATTAAATGACTTCCAGTTGGGATCTTTAATTTCAGATTCCATGAGGGGAAAAAAATATTACTCTCAACTTTGGTGCTATCAACATTTCAGGCTGAACGTTCTTTGTTATGGGGGCTGTCCTATGTTCACATAGAGGATTTCAACCCACTAAATGCCTGCAGAAATCTATTCCCAGCCCGTGACTGTGCCAACAAAAAATGTCTCCAAATAATCCCAAATGTCCGCTGGGAGGCAAAACTGTCTCTTGTTGAAAAACCACTGGTCTAACATTTATTTTTACTGGCTAATTTTCCTTTCTTCTTTTCAAAATAAGCCACCAAGTACTGCATGGGGCATACTTATACTAAAATAATTATTCGTTGTTTATTTAAAATTTACCTTGATGTCCTTTGCTAAATATGACAACCCTATGTGTGACAGAAATAAAAAATTTGGAATGTCATGATACCATGCTAGATATGTCCCTACACACTTACACTGTGCTCATCAAAACAAGCTAACATCTAAAAAAGAAGATATATCAGAAATGCTTTGATAGCCCATTGTATTCAAACCCCAGAGATTTCACACAGCCTTACTGATCACAAATGGTGCTATAATATCCAAAAAGATATTTGCACATCAATGTCATGGTAGCATTATTCACAGTGGCCTGGACATGGAAGCAACCAAAGTGTCCTACGATAATTTGATAAAGAAGCTGTGGTACATATATACAATAGAAAATTACTCAGCCATAAGAAGAGATGAAATACTGCCAACATGGATAGACCTCGAGACAATCGTGTTAAGCAAAATAAACCAGACAGAAAAAGTTGAAAATCACATGATATCACTTATATGTGGGATATAAACCTAAAAGCAACAAATGAACAGGACAAACAGAGTCTCATGGACATGGACAATAGACTAATGGTTACCAGAGGATGGGGAGAGGGGGAAGGGAAGAGGTAGATGAAGTAAAAGGGGTCAAATAAAAATCTAACTATGGGAGGTGAACACACAATGTAAATATTATATGCCTTACCGTTAAAAGTGTACAGCTGAAACTTATTGAATATCATTAACTAATGTCACCATTTAAAAAAAAAATTAATTAATTTTTTAAAAAGAACTGTACTGCAGTTCTATGGAGGACTTACCATTGGGGTCTTTCCTGAATAGAGTATTCATGACTGTAGCGTGTAGTTTCACACTATTCCACTCTTTCACTATTAGTCCAGATGCCTGAAAACGTTCCAGCACTCGATCAACTAATTCCTGCAGCCTAAAAAATTGATGAAAGAAGTACAGAAATCTTAGTAAACTCCTGAATCCCCGATTACTAATTCAACGTTTATGGAGCATCCCCAATTACTAATTCAACAACGTTTATGGAGCATCTGCTCTGGGCCAATCACAGTACATTTTGGGAACAGAACTCAAGAAGCCAGGCTCAACAGAGTTACCTAAAATGAAATGCATTATTGGTTCATCCAGTCACAAACCAAAGCTCCTATGGTTTCTGCCAGGATCAAATGAGGTCTAGTACGACTCTAATAAGACATTTGCTCACAGGGAAGGGCATGCACTATGAAGATCTCAGTAGCACTGGACACTATACCAGTATTTAAACAAGGTGGAAATATAGTACCAATAAAAACAACTACATATAAGAAAATCCACAGGCTGCATAACATTCTGTGTATGGACTCCAGGTAATTCTAAGCACTACAAGTTCTACAGTGGGTGAGCTCTATCACAATGATAGCCACTCATTCTAATATTTACCAGAATCAATTCCTGTACAGGATGTTTTTGTTCTGTTCAAGTGTTTTGCATAACAGCTTGAAGAATTCTCTTTAACATTTCTTGTAAGGTCAGTCTAGTGGTAATGAACCTCAGGTTTTGTCTGAAAAACTCTTTATCTCTCCATCAATTCTGAAGAATAACTGCCAGTTGTGCTGAAAAAAGGGTCATTATCCCAGCAAGTATGTGGTGGAGCAGATCTTCGTCCTAGGCCTAGGGAAGCAGCCATCTTCTGTGACTACACACTCATCTGAGGGTGAAATTCAGATTGCAGCTTTTAGATATTGTGCCAAAACATCCACCCTGGACCTGGAGAAGCTCTAGCTGAACGTTACCACTGATGAGGAGGTCCACATTGAACGATGGAGCAGTGACCTGGTGACACGCGCAGGGAGGAGCCTGCACCTTTCAACATCTCCAATGGCTTTTTTAAAGAGTTGTGCGGCATGCTGATTGACTTCCCTGGCTCAAAATCATCTTTTATTAGTCACTAATGTACTAATGAACAATAGAGTTCACATTTTTTAGATTTTACATTTTTAGATGTACTAGTGATATTTGTGTCAAACACCACCTCTTTTCTTGGATACAAGTAGCTCTGAGATATTTATAGAGCTCATGAATCTTCCACTGCTTCTTGAGCCATGGCCCTGTGGTAAGTAGTGAGCAGCTCCTCCTTGAGATGGGTTTGTTTTATTTGAGACAGGGGCCAAGTTCACCTTGTGGCAGCCTGACTCTGGCAATTGTTCTGGCTGCAGCGGATGAGTTGCTCAAGACCTATCTCCAAGTGCACAGTAGCCTCTAGTACTTCTATCACCCAGTTATCTTTCACCCACTTAGACATGGAGAAAACAACCCTTTGCTATATGTACTGCATACACTGCAGCAAGAGGGAGTTATTCTCTCCTCGAGATTGACTCAGGAGTACAAACAATTCTTTCACCTTTATAGTTTTCAGGCTCTAAAACTCCAAATTAATCTTAAAATTCTAATTTATCTTACTCGTTTTTATGAAATACTGCCTATTAACCAAAAAATATTTATAACATGAGTAATCCATAATTAATAATAAAAACAAACACCCATGTCCTCTCCACCAAACTTCAGAAATAGAACATAAGACTGGGACAAGAGCGAGGCAAGTGAGGCACTTGCTTTGAACACAAAATTTAAGGGGCTGCACCAAAACACAGTAACCAAGATAAATCGTGTTTTAGTACAATATTTTTAAAAAATCAAAATTAACTTTGAAAAAGTCTACAATGAACAGAATATCAAAATTTGGAATGAAGATGGATCAGTATTACTGAGTTTTCCTTTTGCCTCAGACTCCAGTACGGTTTGGCATGGGCTAGATCATTACAACAGACCAGTTCCTCAGAATGTTCCCTGCTCTAGAGACCCCACTGACTTCCTTTTGCTTGCCCCAACATCTATTAGAGCAGCCTCATAATACCAGCACTCCTCAACATGCACATTTTCTCACCAGGCTTCCTCCACTTAACAACTTGACAGCTGCCACCTCTGTGCCTCCTGTTCCCTGGGACACAGTAGCCACCCCCTCCCTCCACCTATGCAAATCACACCATCCTTCTGGACCCAGCCCTAACCCCACTTTTCTATGAAGCCTAACTATCCTAACACCCTTCTCTGAAATGCTGCCCTGTTTATAAGGTGTGCTCTTCTTAGCATTCTTAGAGATGGCCCCTTAATATTCAAGTTTGTCTATCTTGTTCCCCTACTAGATTGCATGCTCCTTAAAAGCATGTTATATTTGTCTTGTATCTGGCAGAGCACTATTATACTTAGCTTTCAGTAGTTGGCTGTGATTGGTTAACTGATGAACCTGACTGATTAAAAAGTAAGACCTGAATGTTAAAATAATAAATAAAATAAAATAAAATAAAATAAAATAAAAAAATAAAATAATAAACATGGTCTTGAAGGATCATTAAAGATTTCCAAATAAAATCAGGAAAGGAAGAACTTGACTTCAAGCAGAAGAATAGTGTGCAATGATCACAGCTTATCTGGAAAACTGCCAACTATTTAATACAGCTATAACAGAGAGTGAGAGAAAAGGGACAGTGGAGATGAGCTGGATATATGTAGTAGTCCAACCATGGGAAGCCACAGAAATTTTTTTAAAGGAAATGATATGGTCAGATGTCCATTTTTGAAAGCTGACTCTGTGGCAGAGTAGAAAATGCTTTAGAAGGGGTAGAGATCAGTGGTATAGCAGTCAGCTAGGTGGTACTATATAACAGTACACATAACAACAAACAATGCGTCAGGTACTATTCTAAGTACTTTATATAGGTGAAATCATTTGATCCTAAATAAATTACCATCTCTATTTTACCAATGAGGAAACTGAGGCATAGGGAAGTTATGAAACTTGACCAAAGTCGCATAACTAACAAGTGGAACATCCAAAATTAGAACAATTTCAGTCTGGCTTCGGAGTACATGAAGGACAGCGCTATAAAGGAGAAAAGGATGAAGATCTAAACATGGCAGGGACAACTCAAAACAAGAGAATAGATTCTAAAGAACAATATGAGTGAGCAGTACCCTCAGATATGGCAGTGCTAAGGCAAAGGAAGCAGTTGAGAGTGACTCTCCAGAGTCTCTTAAAGGACCAGGTGGCACTCTGGCTAAGGTAGGGACTTGCAGAGAAGGAACTGCTATTGTGTTGTTCTGTGGGAGGGTTTATATTGTATATGCTTTTGAACATGTGGCCCAGGATACCAAGTAGGATATGTTCAGGACAGATGGAAATACAAGTCTGAAGCTCAAGAGAAAAATCTGGGCAAAAGATATAGATTTGGAAGTCATTAGCGCACAAACAGTAGTTGAAAGCACAGGACAAATATAGTCATAGGGGAAGGAGGATTCAGAGCAAGCCAAGAAGAGAAAGGAAAGAGCCCTATGGGATATTCATATGTAAGGGGCAGAGAAGGAACCAGCAAAGACAATCAATAAGGAGGAGGAATAAGAAAAGTAAGACTTCGGAAAGGCTGAAAGGAGAATTACAAGGGGAAAACAAGGACTAATCAGCACAGTAATGCTACAGAAAATAAAGTAATAAAAGGAACAAAAAGTGCCTACTTATTTATCACACTTAGAACATTTCGCTGGCACACTGGAGATGAAAACCTTGTTACAGAGGACCAAGGTAGAAACCAGAAGGGGAATGGGGTTAGTGAACATAAACTCTTTCAAGAAACTTGAAAGGAATGTGACAACTAATGCCTTGATAATTAAAAGGTACAGAGTTGAGGGAAGGTTGATTGTGTTTTGTTTTCAATGAGAAGAAAGAGTTGAAAATGCTTACTGACAACAAGAAATTATCCAACAGATAAGGAAGATGAAACTTTAGGCAACAGAAACAACTAACACAACAAGATCTCAAAAGAGAGAAGAAGGGCCAATGTGCTCATAGGTGACGGGAATAGTGAGGTGAATAAAGCAAATCCCAGCCCTTAGCAGCTTACATTCTAGTGGCAGGAGACAGCTGGACAGTAAACATATACATATACTGCATCAGGTGGTGTTAAGTGCTCTGAAGAAAATGAAATGGAAAAGAGAGAAAAAAATGCAATTGGGAGTAGCTGTACTCCCAATTACCATATTTTTAGATACGGTAATTGGGGAAGACCTCCTTGATAAAGTGACATTTGAACAGATACCTGAGGGAACAGCATTTCAGAGAAAGGGAACAGTAAGTACACACATCTGAGGCAGCGTATGAGCAGTATGATTAAGAATAGTAAGCCAATATATGCAGTGAAATCAGGGAGGGAGGTGATGAGGCTGGAGAGGTAGAGAAGACTAGGTCACATGGGGCTTGCATAGGGCTCATATACCCTCGTAAGGGCTTTGGCTTATACTCTGGGTGGGATGGGGAACTTTTGGAGGGTTTTCAACAGAAGAATAACAATCTGACTGACATTTTAAAAGAAAACCTCTGACTGCCGTGTGGAGGACAGACTAGTAGAGGAAAGAATGGAAGCAGGAAGGTAGTTAGGAAGCTGTCATAGGTGGCTAGGGTGGTAGCAGGGGTGGCAACAGTAGAGGTGGTGAGAAGAGGCAGCTTTTCTGATATACTGGAATTAAGAGTTAAAGATAATTTTAAAAGAATCTTTGTCCTAAACAACTGAAAGACTGAACATCAAAGAACATAACACATCCAAGGATTTGTGAGAAATTCTGTAGAGAGGAAAGGGCAGCAATTAAATGGAAAGGCTGGCTAAAGCCATGTTGTGATGGCTCCTGTGGGCCAGACAGTGTTGAAATCTTATTTGGTAGGCATAGGAAATCAATGAGGATTTGTAAGAAGCAAGCTACACAGGGGAAAACTAAAAGCAAGGAAGACAGTTAAGAATGTTGTGCTTCCTTACATAGTTATCTTAATTTTTTTTCTGGTTACAAATATATGTTTATTATAGAGAAAAATGGAAAATTCAGAAAAGCACTAAAAGGAAAGCATAACCTCATCATCCACACATAACACTTAATTTTGTAATATAATTTTTGAGACTTTTCTACAGATATATATCAATTTATTAAAAAAAAACATTTTTCTATAACTTGCTTAACCTCACTTAAAATTGCTTGAATATTTATCCATGCATGAAATAGTTTTCTAAAATATCATTTATATACCTTTTAGAGGAGTTTAAACCAGCAATGAGACATGATTAACCAATAAAATATCGGTAAGGATGTAGAAAGAGGGCTGATTTAACAAAACAACTTCGTTCCTACATTCCTAAGGGGAAAATAAAATATATTCGGACTGCACATAACTCTGTCACTAACTGATTTAATTAACTGTGCATGTGGATCTCCAAATAAAGACCTACAGTATATTGGATCTAAAATTTCTGATTGGACGTGGTTCCATAGTGTAAAGGTGAGCACGTCTGCTTTACTTTACATGCAGAAGGTCCTGGGTTCGTGCCCCAGTGGAGCCATGGTCCATGGTCTATGACCATGCCACCCTGAACAAGCCCGATGTCTGATCTCGGTAGCTAAGCAGGGTCAGGCCTGGTTAGTACTTGGATGGGAGATCACCTAGGAAGACCAAGTGCTGTAGGCATAAATAATAATAAGTAAATATATATAATAAAATTTCTGATTAACACATCACAGAACCATAAAGTTTTGAAATATCTCTAAATATTGCAACATAGTTTAAGTCTGAACATAATCAAGCACCGTAAAATCCACCAAATTACAAATCACAACAAAGTGGTCCTCTCTTTTCTCTCTCCTCTATTAAAGAAAAAGAATAGATAGGGAGTTCAGCTCCCTATCATACAGAAACAGGGAACAAGAAATACTAGAGGAAGGAAATTATATAACTAAGTGAAAGAAACCAGTTTCCAGCTTTGATTTTCTGGAAAATTAAGATTTCTGTCTAATTTACAGACTTAGAACTTTGAAGTGACTAAAGACCTTTAAAATTTTCTTGTCTAACCTGATCATTTTACACAAGAAGAAACAAAACACAGACAGGTTGACTTGCTCAAAGTCAAGGCAAAGGGACCAGAATCCAAGCCTCCTAGCAGCCGTTTTGCTCTGTTATCACTGTGCACTCCACAAAGGTTGGCTCCTTATCTTATTTGCTGCTTTATGCTGGCACCTAAATTAGTGCCTAACTGACACAAAATCAATGCTCAATACAAAGTTGTTGCATGCATGTATGCATGCATGAATTCATAGACGACAAATACTTTGACATTCTATTAAAAAACTTAAGGGTACTTGGGTACAATCACTAAATTTCAGGTCAATGTCATGGATAATACATTTGACAATATGTGAGTACATTTCTAACAGAATAGTCTTTCAAATCTTACTTCACCGATCCTTTCCTGTTAAAGTATGAATGAGTCACAAAGCTTCCCTATGCCTTTGCTTCCTCATAACTGAATTCAAAATAACAGAGGGTTGGTATGAGAAAAATAATAAATTATTCTTCAGCAGCTTTATCATTTAGATCAGGGGCCCCCAACCCCTGGCCGTGGACCAGGACTGGTCCGTGGCTGGTTAGGAACCGGGCCACACAGCAGGGGTGAACAGCAGGCGGCAGGCGAAGCATCATCTGTAGTTGCAGCAGCTCCCCAGGGCTAGCATCACTGCTCAGCTCCACCTCGGATCATCGGGCATTAGATTCTCATAGGAGCACTGGTCCCTGGTGCCAAAAAGGTTGGGGACCGCTGATTTAGACAGTGCTTGGATTTGAAAACAGACTCTAGTTATTATGTTTTAAATTAAAGTTCTTAGTTTAAAGGCCTGTAAGCCTGTAAGTGCTACAAAGCATTCCGGAGCCATCTTTACAGATATGGACTTGAGCTGCAGAATGACCATTGACTCCCTAGAAAATGCAAACTCCAGGTTTTTGTTTGGGCTTTTTTGCCCTGAATTTAATTCAGTTTTATCCAATTAATATTTCCTGAGTACTTACTGTATACAAGCATTATGCTAGTCACTACAAGAATAAAAAACTAAGTGACCATAGTCCTTGTTATTAAGAGTTATCTATTAAGATAACTATAAATAAGACTTTGGTAATGACACAAACAATACAGGGTGCTTTGGGTAATTTAAACATGGAAGAAATTATGGGTGGGGACAAGAATAGGCTACTAGAAGAATGGGCTTAGAACAAGCTAACTGTACTCAGATAATCCTTGAAATAAAACAAATATTCACTGAACATCTACTATGAGCCATGAATTATAAAAGGCACTGAATATACAATGCTGAATAAGATATCCTCCTTGCTCCCCAAAATCTAGAGTGTGAGAAAAAGAAGAAGAAAGGATAGCAAGAAGAAAAGATTGCATTTGGACACAAAAAAATGAAGAGTAACATGAGAGAAATTTAAGTCTCTAGAAACAAAATTACCAGACACAGAGGATCATCAATAAGCAGTGAAGCTGGCTAGGACTCAGGGCAAGTACTAGACAGTGGAAGATCAAGTTGAAATATTAAGTTGGTTTCATACTGGAAGATGAATGCTAGACTGAGGAATATGAATAAATTCAAAAGATGATGTGAAAGTATAGATTTTTAAGCAGTAAGTTCTATGGCATACAGGCTATGGCTTAGGAAGACTCAGGTAGCAGTATTTCATAGGATCTATATACTCTGACATAAAAGTAATGTCTAAGTAATCTAAATAAAAGTAATATCATGAGAAGAATAAACTATAGAACAACATATGTAATGTGATTCCATTTGTGTAAAATAATATGCATAGACAAGGACTCTCAGCAATGTTTGCTCTGTTTACAATCTACTGGGAACAAAAACTGGGAGAGTTAGAATGGGGGAAGAGAACTATTTAATTTTCACTTTACCAATCTGTAAGGCTTTATTTTATAAGAGAAAACAATGTAAAAAGAAGAAGCTTGGCTATGAAAGGAAGATGGCAAACTGAAAGATGGCACAGCGATGCTGGGCTGCACAGCTGTAGAACTTAACTCTAATTACAAATATACATAACACCTCTCATTGTCTTTTCACCGAACTTCTCAAAAGAGTAGTCTGTCTCCAATTATTCTTATTCTTCTCCATCTGCCCCATCATAAGCTCAAGCTGTATAGTGAAACAGAGCTAGGCCAAACCATAATTCTACCACTTACAAACACATACTAATTACTACTGACCTTGACCTGACCAAGTATACCTAAATAAATATACTTGCCCGTTATAAAGTTTTTAAAAACAATCAAATAAGCTAAAAGAAAAAAATTACTATCCAGAAATAGCCACTGGTGAGATTTTTATGTATTCAGATTAACTGATTTACTTCGCTCTTGCTCTCTCTTCCCACCTTTGACGGGAAAAATAATAAATGTATATTTATAAATTGATTTGTAATCTGTTTTCATCACATAGTCTATAATGAATATTTTCCATTTTTCCGAGACACTTTTTATTCAGATCCATACTATTCTCTATTCTACAAATGTTCTCGTTGTTTTCCCCACCATTTGATTTTGAGGACTATTTAGACTCTTTCTGGTATTTACTGTTCTACAACAACACTGTAATAAATATCTCCATATATAGATATTTGTCTGCATATCTGATTGATTCCACTGGAGAAATTCCTATTCAGAGATTTAGCAAGTCCAAGAAGTATAAAACTTTGGAATAAAGTGCCAGCTTGATTTCTGAAAAGTTTGTACTAATTTATACTCTTACCAGCAGTGACTTTCTCATGTTACTTATTAAGCACCTACTTCATTTTTTTCTACTTTTAAAATTGTGTTTTAATAATTTAATTCTTAAGTAGATGTAGGGTCTTTATGGAAAAGGTCATTTTATTCATTTTTGTGTCCCTTATGGTGTCTAAAAGAGTGCCTTGTACCTCGTTAGTACTAAACTATTTATTTTGAGATATTTATCTTTTGTCCAATCACTTGTTAGCTTTTTACTTGATCTGTCAATTTTAGAGCTTTTCTTAGTAGACTTTATCCACAAAAAATAACAATTTCTGTCATCTTTTCAATTGTCTGTTTTATAGCTTAGGTATTATTAGCTTCAAGTTTCAAAACGATGTGTTTAAAATTAATGGTTTAGGCAACCATTGTGTTATTTCTGATTAGAATGGGAATAAGTTCAGTAAAAATTACCATTTAATATGACTGTTGTTTTTGCTTTAAAATAGATATTTATCATATTAGGCAACATCTTTCTATTTCTATTTTCTGAAAATTTTAATGGAAAAATTTGAATTTCATTAAAAGCCTTCTACGCATTATTTAGATATTTTAAGTTTGCTCTATTAATCATGATATTATTAGATATCCTGGTCTTAATTCATCTTTGCATTCCTGAGATAAACCAGCTTAGTCATAATAAATCATATCATCTGATCTGTACACTCCACTTTCAGAAAATTGCCAAATTAAGCAGATTTTACTATTCTTGCACTGATGTATCTATTCTCATTGTTACTGTTCTACTTCAGGTCTTTTTTCCTTCTCATCTGAATTACTGTAATGGCTTTTAAATATTTCCTCTCCTGTTCCTGGCTCTTCATTTCAATTATATACATAGTATATAACTGCATTAAATTTAGAGAACCATTTGGGAAGAACTGACATCTTTATGAAACTAAGTCTATCACTGAATATGGGCATCTCTCAATTTATTTATAATTTCCTGCAAAAGGATCCTGCACATACTTTGTTATATTTATTCCTAAGAACCTTATAGTCACTGTTGCTACTGTGAATGGATGGTGTCTTTTTTAAAAGATGTTTACAGTGTATAGAAAAGCACCTGATTTTATTATACTAATATTATAGCCAATTGCTTTGCTAAACTCTCGTGTTATTTCTAATAACTTGATTGATAATTGCAAATAACCTGGCTTCATTTCTGGTCCAAAAAATGTAAGATTACTAACTCCTTGAAATTTATTAATCCTTACCTTATGAATCTACTTTGTAATCTATTTGTTTTAACAATTTCATGTGCCTGAACAGAAAATGAATTTTTTAATGCTGGGTATATAATTCCAGAGATAACTATTATATTAAATTTGTTAATTGTTAAAATCTCTGTACCTTTACTGATTTTGCAGCTACTTGACTTATAACAACTGGTCAATATTGGTTGGGGCTTTTCTCCAATAATTGGAAGATATGTAGTAATCTCCTCTTATGATGATGGCTTTCTTGATTTCTCCCTTATAAAATATTAATTATACAAATTTGGCTTAACTACTTTGAGGCTGTTCTGTTATATACATACAAGTTTACATCTTCCTGGTAAATTGAACCTTTTATTACCAAGTAATAGTCCTCTCTTATTACTAATATGTAATAGCCATTTCTTATTGCATTTTTCTTTAAGCCTTCCATGTTTGATAGTCATTCTGTTATGCTTTCTTTTGATATTTGACTAGTATATCTTTTTCCTTTCTATTATTTCAACTGTAGGGGGGAGAAAAAACTTTCCTCTACCCTTCAAGGTTCTTTTCCACTAATAATTAAATATACATGAGACAGATAACAAGGTAAAATAATCAAATTTAATTACATATATACATAAAGAAACCCCACATACATGAGAGGTTCAAAAACAGAAAAGAAAATGAAGTATAATATGACATTCTAAAGTAGGATAAGGTAAGGCAGCTTAGGGACTTCAGAGGAGAAAAAGGTCATTCACAGGATGATAAGAAGAGCAGATATTCAGTAATTAGAAGTTTGCCCTACTATATAGATAGGTCACAAAAAGTTATTTCTGCAGGGGATTACTTTATAAATTATATAAGTGTCTAACCATTGTGCTGTAAACTTGAAACCAATATAAAAAATTTTTTTAATGTAAAATAAAGAAGTTATTTCTGGTGACAACTCTTATTATGGGTAAGACCCCTAATTTAAATTCGTTAAGGAAGAGGTAAAAGTTTCTCATGAGCCTGCAGGATCTCAACTGCCTTCAGATCTAAATAATTTGCATGCCAAATGGCACATTTTGGAGAGGCCTGCATTGAACTCCTTCACAGCCTTATGCTGTGGATGTATCTCTTATAAGAAGAATAAAACTAAATTTTGTTCATATCTAACCTTATACCTTTCTTAACTGGTTTATTTCATTACTGTATGAGTATTATATGTGTGTACTTCTTCCTATCATCTTACTTTTTAATTTCTACTCATCCCACTTTTTTTCTACCCTTCTTGCCTCTCTTTGGATTGAATTTATATTTGTTCCTTTCCTTTTTCTATTTGTTTAGAATTTATTCTCATAATTTTTAGACTTACTTTTAAAACAGTACTATGCTGCATATTTAGCTTAAGAAAGTTAAATATCTTAATACCCTCTCCTAAATAATAAAAACTTTAAAATACTTCAGCTCCAGAATTCCCTAGTCCCGACTTGCATGCTGTTAGTTAACATTTATGTTAGCTGAACAATGTTAATCATTTTTTAAAATAGTTTATAAAGACAAATGTCTTTTTATGTATTCAACATTCTTTCTGCAACTCATACTATCTTTCTTGCATCTCCGACTTTCAAATTCATTTTCCTTTTCCTGAAATATATCCTTTAGAAGTTCCTTTTCTGCAGATATCTCATGGTGATAAATTCTGAGTTTTTTAATCTATAAAAGTCTTTATTTCAACTTTGTTCTTTAAAGATTTTTTTTCTAAGTACTCAATTCCAGGTTGACTATTATTTTCTCTAAAAAATATTCTGCTGTTTTGGCTTTTGTTGTTGATACTGGGAAGTCCACTGTTCTTATAATTGTCAATCCTTGAAAATGACTTTTCTTAAGATCTTCTCTGTCTTTAGTATTCTGCCATTCCATTAGGATTTATCCTAATATGAATTTCTTTTATTTATTCTACTTGTATTTCATCTTTTTTCTCTTACCTATTGCTACTGCGCCAATCCTTGCCCCTTTAATTTCTTCACGTGGCCATCTCATGTCATTCTCACCCTCCCTCATTATACCTCATACATATCTGGGATTCACTAGGCTTTTTCTTGCTACAGGGCTTTTGACCTGCATTTTCTTTTGCCTAGAACAAAAGGTGAGAAGAGATTTCCCACCTCCTTTAGATCTCAATTCAATATAGATTCCTTAGGGAAGTTTTTGTTGACCCCGCCCACCCCAGTCTAAAATGCCAAGATATTCTCTCTGTTAGTAGACCACCATATTTCCCCTGCTTTATATTTATCACGCTTTCCAATTATATATTTGTCATTTGTTAACATCTATTTTTTTCAATTAGTCTGTAAATTACATGGGACAATGACTGTCTGGCTTTACTCACCATTCTATATTCACAGCCTAGCACAGTACCTGGCACACACTGGGCATTCAATACATTTTTGTTGAATAAACAAATGATCAAATAAAAATCTAACTTCCTTTACATGGCATATAATAGTACTTCTAGATCTGCATTTGCTATTTATTCTTTTCCTAAAATGCTACTCCATCAGCCTGCAAACTTCTTATTCACCAAAAAACCTCCTCTCTGAAGCCTTTTTTTTTTTTTTTACAAAATTTGTCCACACAAGGACATAATTTTGCTGCTAACCTTCCACCTCTAGAACCTCAATCATAACCTTAATCACTCCAGAGTACCCTAATTACTGACATCTGCCTCTTCCTTCAGACAGAGCCCTAGGGTCTACTGCATCTCATACACTGGACATTGAAAAACATCTGAGGGAAAAAGGTACTGGAAATGCCCTGTAGAGTAAAATAGCTGATGAGGTTAGGTCTTTGAGGAGATAAGAAGGAACGGGGGTCATGAGCAGAAGTAAAGAGATCAGCCTCATCAGAGATAATGTATGCCATTCTGCAGAAAGAGTAAAATTGAGTGGGGTGCGTATGATGAATATAGGTAGATTGTAAAGGAAAAAGTAAGGAAGTTGATAAATTGGCTTAATGTGCTTAGTAAAATATAAGATAGACATTCTTCTGAGAGGGGCTGAGGTGGAGTCCTGAGAGAGTAACAAACAGAACAGAATATCCACTGTGTTCAACACTCAGGCTTAGCAATAGCTGACTACTAATTAATGATTAAAAGGTTGAACAGAAATTCCTTAACCAGTCAAGCTTTACCAAACCCAAGGATGCATCAATAAGTGTAGCTACAATGGCCCAGCTCTGTTTGCTGAGGGAAAAAAATATGACCTAAGTGGCTCCATCCTTTTAAAGGTCAAGTACTTCACAAACATTTTAAGACAATATTTGATTTAAAATATATAACATCACACAAAGAAATTTGAGTGTTTGTATTTTTATTACAAATGGCATCTCCCCCATGCCTCTTGTACTGAGTCATGTCTCTTCACATAAAGAAATGCAAAAGATCAAATGTTCCTTAAAAAGAGGGCCATGTCTTACTCGATTCTATATCATTTTATACAGCCTTGCAAAATACTTTGCACAAAGGAGACATTAAATAGTTTTAATATTGAATTCAGTAAGAGGTGTACGAGTCTCTCAGACACTGTAGATTTGGGAAGGGAATTTACAAACTTTTTGAAGTCATGCAAATATGCCTCTTGTGAAGGAGCAATGGGCTACAGAAAAGAGAAAATAGATTTGTAACAGAGATAGGAATTACTCAAAAATGTGCTTGGTTGAGAACACTAGTGGATTCAGTGGACACTTTGAGGCAGGACAGATAGTTCAGGGATGCCCCCTCCTTCTCCAAAATATGGCTCTGAATCTGGCAACGGGAGATGAACCCAAACCAGTCTTTACCAGTTTAGATGCCATCAATGGATAAGGGATGACCTTTGACTAAGTATCATTATAATCTCATCTGTATTACAAATATGCCAGCTCCTATCATGCACCTGAAACCATGACACTTCCAGAAACTCCAAATAAGGAAGAAAGAGGCGGGGAACTAAGCTCCCTTCCTACTGAGAGGAGACAATGAGGTTACCTCAGTACCACATTTCTAGGCTCTGCGCCCAAGCAGAACAAAAGCCCGGAATTGAAACATCCTCATGTGACTCCCTCTCAGTTGACTCCCTGACTGTACTTTTTTGCTTTAATAAACCTTGTGCTTTTCTGCTTGCTATCTGTCTTGCCCTTGAATTCTTTCTCACGGGCATAAGACAAGAACTGATTACTGAAGCTCTAAGCTCTCCAGCAACAACTTCACAAGACCTTTTTCAACTTACAAAGCCTTGACAACAGGAAATGTGCAAAACTTTAAGGGCTGGATCTATGGGATAAAGGGTACTTTCAACCTTCTGAGCCCTTATCCTTCCATTAATGTGGGTACAAATTATGTCTGAGCACTGACTTCAAAAGACAACTAGCTTCTATTGCTTTTATTTTTTTTCCAATCTGTAAAAATTAATGTGAACGGAGCCACTTTAAAATGGAGTGGGAGCTGCCATAACCCCAAAAGGAATTGCCTTGAGCATCTAACTCCTCAAACCCTTGGAACATTAAAACTGCAAATAACCTTCAGGCTGAGCCTAAAGCAACATTGTATCCTGTTTGCAAAGATAACAGGAAAGTAGATATTATGACTACTGGAATGAAAATTAAGAACATTCTTTAGAATAAGCATCACTATCTGCACCTACAGAAATGCCTTCCTTTGACTGATGTAATTGATAATGTAATTGATGTAACTGTTACCTTTTCCTTGCCTTCCTATTCCGGAAAATTATTTGGATTTCTGCCTTAATCAGTGCTTCCCAAATATTCTTTTAGATCTCAAAAAAAATGCCTGTTGCCTCTCACTTTGGTATCTTACTTTTATTTTTAGGTTAACAAATCTCAAAAATCTATTGTTCTCTATACTTGAAGACCTATAAAACTAAGAGTTTAACCATTAAAGCAAAAGGGAAACATATCCTCTGGCAACACTCATGGTAATAATTTTATCATACTTTCTCACTGACCACTCTTTTTCCCTTTGGATGCCACCAAGAACAGGGTAAATCAAAACTGTGAAGTCTGTGACATACATATGTTAAAAAAGACTTGAAGCCCTTAATTAGAAAACACACAAGGCTGAAGGGGTGAAACAAGATTTATTATAGCAGAATGACAGACTGGCTGAGCAGAAGAGGGCGCCAGCCCTAAATGTGAGAGGACCTGAAAGTTATATGGGGCTTGAGGCGGGCCTTTTGGCAGGAATGTTTGGGATGAGTAAATTGGTGGGGAAGGAAGAGAGTCTAGTGAAGTGGGAGGTGAGCATGCAGCATTGCTAACCCGGATGCAAGGTCTGGTTCCCACACAAAGGTAAGGAAGAAGTCTGGTTCCCACACTATGGGGGAGAAGGGATAGGGCCCTCCTGGACCTAACGTAATCCCAAATTTTCACATAGTTCACATTAACCACATGTCTGTAAGACTATCACAGATACCAGTCTTACAACAGTAAGGTTTACAGGAGTTCTGACAAAAATTAAGTAAATACCATAACAGAGGATAAGTTAACAAATTAACAGAAGACAGGCAGAGTGGCTATGGTGTTCTGTAAAATTACAAAGTTAATCAAGGAAACTAAAATTACTTCTTTAATACATTTAAAAAGTGAGTCAGCTCAAAATAATGGAAAACAGCTCTCTTCACAATAGCCAAAAGTTAGAAACAACTCAAATGTCCATCAACTGATGAATGGATAAACAAAATGTAGTATCTCCATACAATGGAATATTATTCATCCATAAAAAGGAATGCTACATCCATGCTACAACATGGATGAACCTTGAACACATTATGCGGAAGAAAACCAGACACAAAAGGCCACATATTGTATGGCTCCATTCATAGGAATTATCTAGAATAGGAAAACCTATATAGTTAGTAGATCAGTAGTTGCCAGTGTGGATGGAAAAAAGGGGTTCTGTGCAAAGTAATCTCACAAGGTGACCTGATCATAAATTCCTAACTGGGCAGATCATGGTGGGTAGTAATGCCCCAGGTCCATAACTTTAGTGAAAGGTTTTAAGCCAACCCTGTCCACTGTTATTGCGCATCTAGGTTAATACATCTTTGAAATACCAGAAGTAATACCCCTCTGAGGGGGTATTAACTCTCAAGAGAACACAAAATCTTGTTAACTATCCCATAATCCAATCCCCTCAATGCATAAAAGAAACTAAAAAAACTGTTATTCTCTGGAGCGTTTGAGATCATGCTCCTTGGCACGTGTCATCAGTTTAGCTCAAATAAACTCATAAAATCTCTCTACAGCTTTGGATGTTCTTCTTATGTTGACACCCTGAATTATATACTTTAAAATGGATAAAATGGTGATTTTTTTTTTTATGTTGTGTGAATTTTACCACCTTCAAAAAAAGTGGGTCACAATTTTCCATTTTACTCTAGGAATGAAAATTGGAACATAGTATATCCTACTCAGCCTAGTATACATACACTGAAAAGTTTTATTATGGCATAGGGGTTCGGAGCTATCTATATAGGTTCCTTAATCAAGTTACTTAAGCTCTCTGAACCTCCCTGATTGATAAAATGGGCATAATAATAGTATTTATCTTATACAGATGTGAAGATAAAATGGAGATAATACAATCTAAATACAGTGCCAGGCAAGAGTAATAACTGAACAGAAGTTAGTTATAATTTCCCCAGAAACAATACAACCTTAAATTTTAGAAATAAAATCTTACTTAGATCACAGCCTAGTCTATGAACCTTTAATGACTCTTTTAGAGGGTCCAGGAGGTCAAAACTATTCTTGTAATAGTTATATGACATTATTTGCCTTTTTCACTGCAATGACATTTGCACTGATGGTACAAAAGCAATGGTAGGTAAAACTGATGGCACCTTACCACAAATTAAGACAATTATCATCAAACTACTACTAGTATATTCTTTACTATGCAGTCACAGTTTTAAAATCAAGAGCCAGTTTTATTTATCCTTGATGAAATAGTAAAAATAACTTTATTAAATCTAAGCCCTTGAATGCATGTCTTTTTAACCTTCTGTGTGATGAAATTGGCAGTATAGTATAAAGTACTTGGGCTGTGTATTGAAACAGACAGCTATCTAGAATAAAAGCACTTGTGAGATTGTCTGAGTTGTGAGCTGAACTAGCCTCTTTGTCCATGGAACAAAACTTTTACTTGAAAGAACAACTGCCAGAAAAATTATAGTTATTTGGACTTGGCTATTTTGCAGACATTAAAAAAAAAAACTTCAAGGGGAAAATTACCAGTATTTTCTGCCGATAAAAAAATTTAAGCTTTCAGATGAAAATATGAATTTCAGAAAACATGTATCTGCCACTACAAGCTTGACAGCTCCTCAATACTGAAAGATTTTTGATGAAATTAGTAGTGATATTAACATGTATTTTTAATATTGCATAATGAAATGTGTCAACATTTGGATCTGCATAACTCAGTGAAACAATATTTTCTAAATGACCAATGTTACAAAATTATGCATGAGTTAAAGATCCAGGCAAGGTACAAGATGGATCAATGGATTTTAATGTAACAGTGTGAAATGTTCATTGATATAGTTTCAGATTTCACACTGTAACTGACATTTAAGAAACTCTTATCTGTCAAATGTTATCAACAATTATCTGAAAAGGCCATTACTCAATTTTCAAACTACACCTTTGAGTGAGGCCTGATTTTCTTATATACTTAATCAAAACTACACATCAAAATAAATTGAACAGAGAAACAGATATGAGAACTCAGCCGTCTTCTATAAACATGAAAATGTAATAAAACAATGTCTATATTCTCACTTAATTTTTTTGTTTGGAAAATAGAGTGATTTTTCATGAAAATGTTGTTTATATTAAAAAAATATTTTATTATTGTTCTTTTTGATAAATTAACAAATCTTAAATTTCTCAGTTTTAATTTCTACTCAAGTAAATATTTATAGGTATAACCCATATAAACAAAAGCTTTTTGTGGTATTCAATAATTTTCAAGAAATTAAGAGATTATAAAACCAAAAAGTTTCAGAACTATCTTAACTGTTTCTGTTCACAAAGTTCAAAGTAATCTACCCCACATGTAGTAGTTTTACAACATGGTGAAAGTATTTGGATAGTTATGACTTTGAACACAAAGTAAATGATCCATACAGGCATCCAATTTTAACCTGGTAAAAATGTTTTGGGATACCCTAGTATATGATACTCTGTTAAGTAACAACGTGTCCCTAGTTTTTAGGGTGAGGTTATTAGTATGCCCTTTAGGCATATGCCAGGTATCTAGGAAAATAAAAATCTGGTCCAGAACACACAAAAATACTGATTCTATACCATTTTTTCCTTCCTTTCCCTCAAAATTCACTTCCAGCTAAACTTAGAGATAACTGAGATAATCAATTCAAAGTGAGGTAAGAGAGACCTTACAAGAGATCCTTTGGAAAAGCAAATCAATTGGGGCCTGCCTGGAAACAAGAATTTTCTCTAAAGGTTTCTGGATGAATATGAGCTCTGTTCCATTCAGCCCTAATGAAAAGACCACATAAAAAGAAACTTCTAATTCAGGTTGGGTTCCTCTGCTCACCAAATAAATTCAAATTAGTAGTTACAAAACAGTCTCAGTGACATAGAGTACAGCATAGGAAATATAGTTGATAGTATTGTAATGGCTGTGTGCAGAGCCAGATGGATGTGAGAGTAATTGAGGGGATCACTTCATAAATTATATAAATGCCTACCATTGTACTGTATACCTGAAACTAATACTAAAATTTTTAATTTTTAATTCACACACACACACACACACAGGTCTCAAGTGGATCGACAAATGTATTAACACTGGAAACAGTTCTAGATGCCTAGACTAGTTTCAGAAACGGCCTGGGTTGCAGATTGAGAATCCTTAAAATAGACATGCATCTAATGAACAAAAATAAAAAATAGTAAACATTTTCTGATGTATGTTCTGATGATGTTAGTATGTACCAAGCACTATTCTACACATTTTATATAAATTTAATCCTAATAAGCTTAGGAAGTTTGTATAGTCATCATCACCATTTTGTCCACATAGTCACTAGATCTGCGCTATTTCATTTTTGAAACCATCATTCTAAAATGCCATCCTTCCTGCCTCCTATTATCCTGGAAAAAATTAAGGAAGTACTGAGTTCCATAGAAACTAGATTTCTACTCTCAATATCTTCCATCTAAGTAACTCAATAATTATCAGACTAAAAGTCTAATATTGTTTCATACAACAAATTCTTCTTTCAAGGTATCAGCTTACTATTTAAAAATAGAAGGAATTGACATACTCTTTATAATTCTAAGGTCTCAAATAGAAGGAATCAAAACCAGCTGAACTTCCAGGGATGCTTTTGGGCATCTCTTGATTAAAACAAGGACATATTCCAGAAACATACCTGTTGGAACCATCTTTCATATGGACTTTGGCATAAAGAACATCCACCATGCCAGGATCATCATTCATGTATTCTATCCCTTCCATTTCTACTTCCAGGGGTTTGCCCCCAGAAATGTCACTGCAAAGAAAAAAAAACAAATTTTTATACTTATTTAAGCTAAGAGGGCTATTATATTTTAAAACATGGTTAATATACATAGTCAAACTTTTTTGTTTGTGTTTTTTTACTAATAGCATTATCTAATCATCCTTCCAATTTCAAAATTAATACATGTTGAATACACACAAACTAGAAACACTAGTATTTCCAAAATCACACTAGCACTGAGAAAAAGCCAAGCAATGACATGAAGGTTCTGACTGACAGAGACAACTTCTGAATGGCCCATCTCTGAGGTTTTACATCATTATTTCTATAAGTTGCAAGCTGTATTCACTCTATAACAATGGTGGAGGTGTAAGTTGTTATAATATCTTTAAGAACAATCTGACAATATTTATAAAAAGCCTTCAAGAAGAGAAATCCTTTACCCAGACAATTAAATCTCTAGGAGTTAACCCTAGGGAAATAATTATGAATTCAGCTACATATCCAAGGGTAGCTGATAAAGGAAAGTTCTTTACAGAAGAATTCCAAGTGATAAATGCAGAACTAATGACGGAATTAGAATATCACCATTTTGCAACCCCTGATAAAAATGGATCTAGGCAAGCTTACCAATGGCTGCTACAACTTAGGCAAAAGGCTAAAGAAAATATAAAGAGATCCCTACAAGGGAGAGCTCTATAAACTTATGATCTCACTTATATGTAGAACTGAAAGAACAAAACAAACAAACCAACAAAATGGAAATAGACTTATAGATCCAGGGAAGAAGCTGACAGTTGCCAAATGAAAGAGGGGTTAGGGACTGAGTTAAAAAAGTGAAAGGATTAAGAAGTACAAATTGGTAGTTATGAAATAGTCAAAGGGATGTAAAGTACAGCATAAGAAGTATAGTCAATCATATGATAACAACTATGTATAGTGCTAGGTAGGTACTAGACTAGTCAGAGGGATCACTTTGTAAATTATATGTATGTCTAACCACTATGCTGTACACCTGAAACTAATAAAAAATAATACTGAATGTCAACTATAATTGAAAAAAAATTTTTAAGGTGGGGGAAGGGGAATAAGAGATTCAGATTTCCAGAAGTCAGTCAGTCATGGAGATGTAAAGTACAGCATAGGAATATAGTTAATAATATTGTGATAGCATTGTATGATGTCAGCTGGTTGCTAGACTTACAGTGATCACTTATTTAGGTATATAAACATTGAATAACCATGGTGTACACTTAAAACTAATATAATACTATATGTTAGCTATATTTTAATAAAAATCTTTTTAAAAGACTATTCTAAGGTAAAAAGCAAAGCAAACAAACAAACAAAACAATGGATTAGGGTGACCACTCCCAAACCCACTGATGATGCTTATCACACACACACACAAAAAAACAACCAAACAATATGTGTCTCCTGCTATGATGCAACAAGGTCTGACTGAGGCATTGTTTGGAGTAGCAAAAAACTGGCAACAGACTAGATAGATGACCAATAACAAAGGACTGATTGAATAAATTGAAGAATTATGAGCAATAAATAAGCTATACATGATAAGGAAGCTTTTCAGGTACCGATAAGTAATGATCATCTTTTTAAGTTTCAAAAATAAAGGTGCACAACAATGTGCATTATTATTATATTACTATTTATGCAAAAGATGTGGGTAAGAAATTTTTTATATATATATTTGCTTGTACATGCATAAAATCTCTGAAAGGATACAAAAACACTGCTAATATCTGTTACTTTAGAAAGAATAGGGTGCTTGATGGGAGAGCAGTGAGAAGGAAACTCTTCTCTGCATATCCTTTGTACCTTTAATTTTTGAACCATGTAAATGTATTATTCATTAAAAAACTAAAATCGTTTTAAATATGCAAAAGAAGCCAAACACAGAAGTGTATATACTGAATGCTTAGATACATACGACATTGAAGAACAAGCCAAATTAATCTATGGTAATAGAAACAGAACAGTATTTACTTCTCAAGTAAGTGAATTTACTGAAGAGGGTATGAAGGAACTTCATAAGGTGAGGACAATGTTCTACATCTTGATTTGGATGTGGTTACATGGGTGTATGCATTTGCCAAAACTCATCAACTACACTGAAGATCTGTGCATTTTACTCTAAGTAAATTCTACCTCAAAAAATATATATACACATGCATATTAAAAAGTATGGGAGTACATATTCCAAAGTATTAATGGTAATTATCTTTATATGGTAAGATAACTAGTGATATTGTTGTTTATCTGCAATTTGTAAGTTTTCTAAAGTTAACATGTACTACTTTTATGTTATGTAAAACCCACCATCCTACTTTCTTCCCAGACATGTTAAATAGACTTATACTTCAACCAGAAAAGAGTTTGCTGTGCCAGACTGAAACCCAACTAAAAATAGGTCACCACACACAGCCTTCTCCAAGCCCATGAGGTCTGAGACTCTACCCATCTTGATCACTCCTATATCCCCAGCACCTGGCACAGTGCCTTATAATAAAATAGGAACTCCATAAATCTCTGGGAACACTGACTGGATGTTCTGTTATAAAGGGAGATGCTGTTCTGGACAATTCTGAGAAGAATGTGGACACATGTCTATATTGTTATTAAATAAAATAACATTTTATCAGCTCAAAGACAAAAAGATGCTAGTATACACCAAAGACAATTCCAAAAAAACCTCTCTTGATATTAAACTAAGGCCATAAAAGACGCTTTGAAGCTTTGGAATCCTAATGGAAAACATTCGCTTCAAACTTCAAGGTCATGTTATTGCACAAGACCAGAATTTTTCTCAGTAAGAAACTAAATAACTGAACGATTTTAGATAGACATTTGATCGAAAAAATATAACTTGATCATAAGTATCTTGTAGCCACTTCTAATAAGTGGGATATTCCAAAAACACAAGCCAAGCTCTGAACTATTACCTGAGGCCTGTAGCTTCTTCAATCAACAATATACTTTATCTCCATTCTAATAGCCAAAGAATTCATACAAACAACTGTCATTCGGTATTATCAAAGTGCAGTCAATAAAACTTATTTGGGAAAAAAAAAGTTCAATACTAACCAAACATTCCTCTACATTTTTCAGCTCTAATGCTGCATAGTTAGATCACCAGAGAGCATCATACCATTCGTTTAGTGTCCCACTAAAATGTTTTTACTGAGTTAATATTTAATGTTACACCATCAATTTCTAGAGATCACTGCAGAAAGAGCCATGTGAACAATGTTTTTGTATCTTCTACAAAACTCTTGTTGAAGACACTGCTCATCATCATTCTGGGTTACTTAAGATTTATACAACAAGTTTTTCTTAGATTGAAAACCAAAATAAGATTCTCTCCTAAAAAATATTATGCTCTTTTTTATCATATAAGAACTATAATAACTGCTGTGTTTCTTTTTGAAATTTAGTTCAAGTATACTGGTGTTCGAAAACGGTACTAAATGTTAATGATCAAATACAATAATCTTACCTTACTTTTCAGGTAGAATTTTCTCCCCATTAGATCTTTACAGTTTCTGGCTCTCTGACTTTAATATTTCTTTTGTATGTATGTCCTCACTATAAACTACCTCAAATCCTTGGAATTAGCTGGGGTGCCAAGAACAAAAAAATTGAAACAATGAAACAGGATCCACAGGCTGTCTAATAGGCAGAAACAGAAACTCTTTCAACCTATTCCTAGAATGTATCAAGAGGGAGATTAAAGAGCAGAAGAGAAATCCAATGGTTTGCCTGATAAATGCTTTTTGGCTTGGTGACCAAACTATTTCCCACCTGGGATACCAGTGAGCATATTTTTCAATTGAGTGACATCTGAGTAACAATTAGGAACTAATATTTATCCATGGGTATTTTTCCTCTTCTTCTCTCCTCCTTCTTGTCCCTTTTTTAACTTATTTGGTTTAACCTCAGATCTACTGGGAACACTTGGGTACAAGTAGAGCGATACTGGAGCTATGGAAGTAAGGCATATTTATCAGACTGTATACTCAGAGCCACTGCACTGTTCGTGTTCTACATATCACAAAGAAAAGTCACAAGGGACACATTCTGAGCCTTAGCGTTTACTGAACACTGTGAATAATTTATTTGAAATCTATACAGCTACATTAAGCCTTTAGCCTACAAATTGCAACTAAAGTTGTTTCTCATCAGATGACATACTTAAATTCAAAAACCACCCCCAAATTTAAAAAATATATATTCAACTATGCATTTCTTTTAAAATATCTATATAGCACCCCAGTTTTAATTAAATTCCAAAATAGCCACATTAATACTTTCATTTAAAAAGCTATCAAATTAACCATAGCATATTATGTACTAGGATTCATTTTCAATGTTTTCATTTTTTTATATTTTAATTAGAGTAAGTCATAAAAAGCTCAGGTCAGAAATGCCATTGATGAAACAATGTACAAAGTACAAACACTAAGATCAAAGAGCAAGAATAAAGAAAAAAGTTGGATGACACATTTTATTCACCAAAGCTATAAGTATCTTCCTTCCCTCTTCCTTCCTTCCTTCCTTCCTTCCTTCCTTCCTTCCTCCTTCCTTCCTTTCCTTCCTTCTTTCCTTCCTTCCTTCCTTCTTCCTCCTCCTCCTTCCCTCCCTCCCTCCTTTCCCTCCCTTCCCTCCCTTCCCTTCCTTCCTTTCTTTCCTGTCCTTCCTTCCTTCCTTTTTTTTTCTGGAAATATCTCTTCCTTTTAGGGAAACAAGGCACTTCTAACCAATCCAAAGAGCCAAGTCTGATTCTCTCATCCTCCTTTTCAGAAATAATTAATTTTACATTATATAGTTTTAAAACAAGTATGTAGCAAAAGGGAAGGTGAGAGAAGAGGGTTGGGAGGCTTGTTTTAATGGTTTCAGATCTTCCCAACTTTTTTTAAAAAGCATGTTCAAAAAAAATTTTGCCTGCACTGCAGATTTCTGGCAGGGTAACTTCATCCTATTTCAAAAGCTTTGCTGAATTTGAAAAACTACAATTACTGTTTTCATCCTGTCATGTCAAAAATTCTTAGGAACTATTAAGGCTGCTCTTCATTGCCTATGCACACCAACTCTGACATGCTTAAAAGGCTCAGATTTGGCATTTGGTCACAAAAAGCACCAAGAGACCTAAAAGAGAGACTAAATCCTCAAACAGATCATGATAAACCTTCAGTGATTAAAACTGAGACCTGATTTTCATAAGGTAAAAAAACAAAAACAAAAAAAAAGCTTCCCTAATTTATCTACCTTTAAATTTTTCCTTAGCAGGATTATCCCAATGACAGCCAAGAAAATGAAGTTGCTTTCAGTTTCATTTAGCAAAAAGTGATCTGGGAACAAGTTAAAGTATCAGAAATGATTCTTAAACCAGGTAAAACTGCTCTACTTTGTAAGGTAAAGCATAAAGTTTTCTTTTATGTAAGGAAAATTGTATGTATCTTATTACAAACACCAAATTATTTTAAATTTCAGGTAAAATTGAGAAAAAACAGTCATAGCCATTATTAAGCAAACAAGACAAAGAAGAATTCTTTGCTGTTTGAGATTCAGAAAGAATAGGCAGACTACAAACCCAATTGGCTCATGATTCTGCTCAAGAAAAATATGTTGTGTTCAAAACAATTTATGGAAAAGGGAGACGTGGTCCGCAAATTAGTCATCACATGACAGTTTCAAATACAACATAACTAGAGAGAAAAAAATTTTAATCTTTTTATCTTATTTTACCCAATGAACCAAGTAACTCATTTCTACAACACCATGTTAGAATAGTATGGGACTTAAAATTATAACTGAATTTTTAAAAAAATTATTCAAGTGAGTCACTTTTAAAATTTCTCTTGTTCTTTATCAATCCTGAAAAGAGTAAAGGGAGAGAAAGGAAGAGAAAATTCTTCGACATAAAGATATTAAGTTAGATGTATGTATAAATTTAAATTTTACAGTAAAAAGGATAACTCTGTCCCCAGAACAGCAATGTTTTCCCTGAGCCAAAACAGATTGCTTGGATAGTTTTCAGTATCCTCACAATGACTCACACAAAATTGCCTGTATTAAAAAAAAAAAAAAAAAGGGAAGAAGAAGAAAAAGAAAATCAAAGTCCACATTTCTGAAAAACAATGAAGATTTTCCTAGGGAATCATTTTACAATGTTTGGGTTATTGTGGTAAGCAGAATAATGGCTCTCCAAAAACGCCCACGTCCTACTCTATGGAATTTGTAAATGTGCTACCTTACATGGCAGAGAGACTTTTGCACAAGAGTGATTAAGATTAAGGAGTTTGGGATGAGGAGATTATCCTAGATTATCTGGGTATATTCAATCAAATCACAGGAGTCCTTAAAAGCAGAGAACCTTTCCCTACTATGGCCAGAGGGAGAGACTTGACAAAAGGGTCAGAAAGATGCAATGTAGCTAGTGTTGAAGACAAGAGGGAAAAAGGGCCACTAGCTAAGGAAGATGAGTAGCCTCTAGATGCTGCACTTTAAAGACAAAGAAATAGATTCTTCCCTAGAACCCCCAGAAAGGAACACACCCTGCCAACACCTTACTTTTAGCTCAGAAAAACCCATATCAGACTTCTACCTCACATAACTGTAATAAATTTGCATTGTTTTAAGCTACCAGTATCTTGCAGTAATGTGTTAAAAGCAGCACAGAAAACTAATACGGCAGCCTATATTCTTCAATAGATAATGAAGAGAATTTCCCTTTGGAGAGAAAATAATAGGATGTCCTGGTAAAGAACAAAATTTGCCTACTGAATATAATGTAAGGTAGAGGCTTTCCAAAAAAAATGTAAATATATGCTTTAAATCCATTTTAAACCTTTCAGACACAATGGTTCAATGTTAAATGTTACAAATGGATGAGTCAACAAACCTTGTTTCCATGTTACCCAGCCATCTAGTCCTAAAACAAGTCTGTGATACCAAAAAGAAGCTAGTATGGGTGACCACCCTTCCCACACTTGTGGATACTCACTCAATGAATTCCTTTTTACACTGCTGTAGCATCTCACATGTCTGCTGGATCTCTTGCTCACTCAAAAGCACCACAACTCCCTATAGTTAGATGAAGTTTCTTGGGATTCTGGAAAATGCTGCTATCAACCCCATGATCCTATTATCAAAGGAGAAAAACAAGAAACTCAGTTCATACAAAAGTAAATGGTCGGAATAGAATTTAGAGTCCAGAGATAAACCCCACATTTATGACCAATCGATTTTCAACTAGAGTGCCAAAACAACTTAATGGAGAAAGAAGAGCTGGGAATAAAGTTGGACCCCTACCTCATACTATATCTAGAAATTATATCAAAATGTATCAGTGACCTAAATATAAAGGCTAAAACCATAAAGCTCTTAGAAGAAAAATAAGGGGAATCTTCACGGCCTTGGTCTTGGCAATAGATTCTTAGCTATAACACCAATAGTAAGGGCAACAAAAAAAAAATAAACAAGTTAGGCTTTATCAAAATTAAAAACTTTTGTATATCAAAGGACACTATCAAGAAAGTGAAAAGACAACCTATAGAATGGAATATTTGTAAGTCATATATCTGATAAGAGTCTAGTATACAGATATAAAGGACATTTAAAATTCAACAACTAAAAGACAAAGAACCCAATTTAAAAAAATAGAAAAGACTTACGTAGACATTTCTCCAAAGAAGAAACACAAAATGGCCAAAAAATACATGAAGATGTTCAATTTCATTAATCATTTAGAGGAATGCAAATCAAAGCCACAATGAAGTACAATTTTATACCGCTTAAGCTGGTTACAATAAAAATTTGGAAAATAACACATGCTAACAGGGATGTGCTTAATGGGTACAGGATTTCCTTTTGGGTGATTAAAACGTTTTGGAACAATATAGAGCTGGTAGCTGTACAACACTATAAATGCACTAAATGCCACTGAATCATTCACCTGAAAAGTTAATTTTGTCATGTAAATTTCATCTAGATTAAAAAAAAAAAAAAAACTAGTAGCCATATAGAATGGCAAGCCATGGAAAAAAGAATACCATCTAAATATAGGTTCTAAGATATCTTTTGCTCCTTATCAGCTATGTTAGTTCCAGAGCAACTGGACCTCTTATGGGCTTCCCCAAAGAATAAAACTCTTCATAATACTCTTAAAAAACATGATTTCTATCTTTGCAGACACTGCAGTATTTTCAGGTAAAATACTTTGTGTTAAGAATAAATTCTCCCAAGCAAAGAGACAAGTGAAAAATGAATCTGGAGAGTTATCCAGACACTGAGTTTCCACATCATCCTTTTCTGGCATCATCATTCCTTGCACTTTAAAATTTTTGTCTCTGGGAAGCAAAAACAATATATATATTCAGAAATATACTCATATTCCCTTTTAAAATTGAGGTGAATTCATTTAACAATTAACCATTTTAAACTGTACAATTTAATGGCATTTACAGTATTCAAATGTTGTGCTCACTTTAGTTTCAAAGCTTTTTTCATCACTCCATAAAAACACTCCAGAATCATTAAATAATATCACTCCCCATTCCCCACTTCCATCTCCCACCCCCTGGTAACTTTTAATTTGCTTTCCGTTCCTTTGGATTTTCCTATTCTGGATATAGCATACAAAAGGAAGCATACAATACATGATCGTTTGGTTTGGCTTCCTTCATTTAGCACGTTTTCAAAGTTTAGCCAAATTGTATCATGCACTGGTATTTCAGTCCTTATTATGGCTGAATAGTATTCCACGGCATGTATATAACACAACTTGTTTATCCTTCCATCTTTTGATGGGCAGTTGGGCTGTTTCCATCTTTTGGCTATTACGATAATGCTGCTCTAAACATCCATGTATAACCTTCTGTGTTGACATATGTTTTCAATTCTTTGGGGTATATACTTAAGAGTGGAATTGCTGGATCATGTAGTAATTCTATCTTTAACTTTTTGAGCAACCATCAAACTGTTTTCCACAGCAGCAGAACCATTTTACATTCCTAGCAACAATATGTCTACATCTTTGCCAACACTTACTACTTTCCTTTAAATTTTATTATAGCCATGATAGTGGGTGCAAACTGGTATCTCATACAGGTTTTGATTTACATTTCCCTATTAACCTGTAATGTTGAACATCTTCTCACGTCCTCGCTGGACATTTGTACACCTCCTATAGAGAAATATCTGTTTAAATCCTGTGCCGTTTTTCTGTCTTTTAATTGAGTTGTAAGAATTCCTTACATATTCTGATACCAGTGCCATATCAGATCATGAATCCCTTTTGAAGGTAAGCAGATCTCAAATTTCATTACATTTATTCTGCAAATAAAATTTTAAAAGTTGAGAATATTCTCCTTCAACAGGAGTGAAGCAGGAATTTTATCTTTGAATTCCAAGTTCTTATCCCATAATCTGATCCTTGGACTAAGAAACCACCCCAAAGACAGAGAAATGTATTTATCAAATGCAGATAACTCACATAGTACACTTGTTTTGCCTAGGATTGCCCAATTTTTGCCCTGGCAACAGAAGTTAAGAGAGAATTCGTTTTTTAAGTGTTAATGGAGGTTGAGCTATGTTTACAACTGGAGAACAGTTATTTTATTCTATATACCAGTTCAAATTGCCTCATTTAATGAAAACAATTTTAAGGGATAATCAGCTTTAAATGTGTCAAGGAAGGCTAAATGCAGTAAAACTGTTATCCTTAGAAAAAGAGGAAGAGACCAGGAGCAAATGCACACAGAGAAAAGGCCATGTGAGGACACAGCAAGAAGGAGTTGTCTGGTAGCCAGGAAAAAAAATGGTCTCACCAGAAACCAACCCTGCCAGCACCTTGATCTTGGACTTCCAGCCTCCAGCACTGTAAAAAAATAAATCTCTGTTGTATAAGCCACTCGGTCTGTAGTATATTCTGTGATAACAGCTCCAGCAGTCTAATAGATGGAGCAATCCTACTTCTAGGAACTTATCCTGAAGACACATTTTCAATAATATAAAATAAATGCACACAAGGTTAGTGTCTAGAGCATTAGTGGAAAATATTGGAAAATACCTCTATGTCCAAGTATAGGAGACTGGTTGAAAACTATGTATAAACACATGTGTAAACTGACATGGAGTGGTATTTCAGGACATAATGGTAAATGAAAAAAAGCACAGTGCAGAAGAGCATATAGTTTGCTACTATTAGTGTAAGAAAAAAGAGAAAATAAGAAAATACATACATACCTATTTGTCTTTACAAATGGGAACATGGGACAAATAAACCAGAAAGCAATGAAGCTGGTTACCTAGAAGGTGTGAGGGGAACACGGTGGAAGGGACTCAGGAACATGTGACACTTCTTTGGAATATGCCCTTTTGTATAGTTTTGACTTTTGGAAGCACGTTGATGTTCTCCACATTCAAATTAAATTAAATCAACAGGAATGTGAAGAGGGAAAAAATGAAATGTTAAAAGCAAACTGAAAATGAACCCAAGTACATTTAAAATGAATACCAAATCTACACTAGAGGGGCTTTAAAAGGAAGAACTAATTCAAGCAACTTATAAGCAAATATCTGACTTCATATCTCAGTTTTTTCTTAGGGGAGGGGAACTGCAAACAAACCCTGAATTCTTTTTAGTAGGTTTCTTTCATTTTCTTTTTTAATTTAATTATATAGTACATTGGTTAGACATCTATATAGTTCATAAAATGATCCCAATTGCTCCCTCCCTCCCCTGACCCTCCACCTAGCCAACATATTAATGAAAACTGCATTCCCTAGGCCACGCTCCCCACCCTGGTGACCATTCATCAGCTACTAATTTCTATTTAACTCTTCACTTCATTCTCCCAGTCCCCCAACCCCTCCTCCCTCTGTCCATCACCAAATTGTCCACTATATTTGTGAGTCTGTTTTTCATTAGTATGTTCTTTTTATGCCTTAGATTTCGCATATAAGTGAAATCACATAGTGTTTATCTTTTTCTGTCTGACTTAAATACCTTCTAGGTCCATCAAGGCAATATCTTTTTCCATCCCCTTCCTTTTAGTCTGTGTGTGTCTTTTAATCTGAATTGAGTCTCTTGTAGGCAGCATGTAGAGGTCTTGTTTCCTTATCCTTTCAGTCACTGTCTTTTGGTTGGATCACTTAATTCTTTTCCACTTTGAGATACTTGATGATAGGAATGTAGTGTTACCATTCTTCATTCCTGTTTTTGATACATGTTTTTTCTTCTTAAAGAAGTCCCTCCAACATTTCCTGTATTACTGGCTTGGTGATGATAATTCCTTAGCTTATTTTTGTCTGGGAAGCTCTTTATCTGTCCTTCAACTCTAAATGATAGCTTTGCTGGATAAAGATTCTTGGTTGTAGAACTAGGTTTTCATCATGTCGAATGTTTTGTGCCAAGCCCTCTGTCCTGCATAATTTCTTTTGAGGAATCAGCTGCCAGTCTTATGGGTGCTGCCTTATAGGTCAATATCTGCTTATCCTTACTGCATTTAAGATTCTCTCTTTATATTTAACTTTTGGCATTTTAATGTGTCTTGGTGTGGGCCTCTTTGGGTTCTTGGTTTTGGGGACTCTCTGAGCTTCCTGGGGTTTTATGTCTATTTCCTTTACCAAGTTAAGGAAGTTTTCCATCGTTATTTCTTCAAATAGCTGTTCAAATCTTGTTTTCCCTCGTACCCTGATGACACGGATATTTTGACCTTAATAGTGTCCCATATGCTCCTTAAATTATTTTTATAGTCTTGGCATCTTATCTCTTGCCATTCTGATTTTGTGTCCTTGGCTTTCCAGTCCTCTATATAGGTCATTTGATCCTCTTCTTTATTCACTTTGTATATTCCTTTGAATGTACTTCTCATCTCAGATATTGTGTTCATTTCTGATTCTCTTTATAGTTTTTTTTTTTTTTTTTTTATTCCTTTGTTGAAGTTATCACTGAATTTATCTACACTTTCCAAAGTTCATTGAGCATCTTTATAACCAGTGTTTTAAACTCTGCATCTGTTAGATTACTTGACTCCATTATTTCTGGATCTCTGTTCTGTTCTCTCTTATGGTTTCTGCTTCTTTGTCTTCCCATTTTGGCTGCCTTTCCATGTCTGTTTCTATGTACTAAGCAAAGCTCCTATGTCTCCCGATATTATTAGTGTGGATTTGTGAAGCAGGTGTTCAGTGGCACAGTCCCAAGAGGGGTTCAGCTTCACGCCAAATTTAACCCAAGCCTCTGCCCCTCTGGGGCCACCTGTTAAGATTCAGCGAGCAATCCACAGATGCTGTGCTTACAGTTGCCTCAAAAGGCCACACTAGAAATTGAGGCCAGCTGCCTCCAGTGTGAGTCTAGGCGCTGCTCAGCAAGGAGCACCTGATTCGCTGAGGATACTCCTGGATGTGGCTTGGGTAGGGCCATGAGTTGGGAGAGGCAGAGTTTCAGGGAATCCTCTGGGCAGAGTAACCTCTGTTACCCAGTGTGATGAGGTCTTGGCTATGGGTGGTACTGTGCACACTGGAGCAGGGAGGGCTCAACAGGAAACAATGGATACTGCCAGCACTTCTGTACAGAGCAAGTCGCGCCTCAGCCCTCACTCTGACAATGTCTCCCTGTAAGTCCCTGGTGCCCCCTGCGCGCAACCAAAATTGGCACTGGTGCTCAGAGCAAGCAGGTCCATCACCGCAAAAAGCCACTCACAGATGCAGCCCCTTTAAGAGGCATCTGCTGCTGTCGCCGCAGCCTCAGTCTCACTCAGCTGCTCCAGACCAGGCAGCCTCGCGTCCTCATCCCGTCCTACCTTCTGCTGTTGTAGGGTGATTTTGGATTTCTCACTAGTTGTATAGCTTGTTCATCTAGATCCCAGCAGATTTTCCTTTGCTGTTTGCTCCTTGTTTCCGTCACGACTTTGATTTGGTTGCCAGAGGGATGAACAGAGCCTCTATCCTCTATGCCATTTTCTTCCCAAGTTTAGATTTATTTCTTACAGACATATAAACAAAGCAAATCAAAACTATTTTAGATGTATTACAGGACTGAGAGAATGAGAAAGGTGTTGATACTAGAAGCCAGGATTCTTGCTATGGAAGGACATAAAAATATGGAATGGGGGAGGTCAAGAAAGAACCCTGTGGGGATGAACTGCGATCAAGAGTATCTTTGTAAACTCCTGATTTCTAATACAGTCAGCCCTCTATATCTGTGGGTGTCACATCTGCAGATCAACCACTGCAGATTGAAAATATTTGGGGAAAAAATTTCAAAAAGTCCCAAAAAGCAAAACTTGTATTTGTCACATACCAAGCACTAGGCTAAATTCGTGCAGATGAAGTAATGTGCAGACATATCCTGCTGTAGCCTGTATGCAAATATAGGTTATGTACAAATGCCATTTACATGAGACTTGAGCATCCTTAGAGTTTAGGTATCTGAAGGGGATCCAAGAACCAATCCCCTGAGGATATCAAAGGATAGCTATATATGCATGAATATGTATGTATGTACATGTGTTACATATATGTGTGTGTGTGTGTGTATGCATATATTTTCTAGCTCTGTCCACAGAAAAGGGTCTAGAAGCAAAGATATCCTGAGCATATCTAGCACCGAATACCACTTTTCCACTAAAAGGAACCAGGGTTCTTACAGGAATGGCTAATTCTAGGGCTGGGACAGAGACGTATAAGATAAGCCTGGAATATATTATTATGCCAGAAAATATGGAAATAATTGGGGGTGGGGGTGGAAAGAAGGCACGTCACCAACACAGGAACCAGCCTAAAGACCCCCACATTGGTTAAGTCAGGGTTAATTTAAGCACTAAAATAATTAAGAAGAATAATTTATAAGCTATTGAAAAAATAGGAATGTGTGATTCTGTATTAGTAACAGATGAGAAAAGAAGAATATTGAATGTCAACTGGTAAATAAAAAGAAACATGAAAGTTGGAAAAACATAGACATGCAACCATCATTGCAAAGGTTGATTCAGGGAAGAATCATCAAAGGATGCTAAATCAAATGGGAAATTTGGTTGAGATTTAGAATATTTGCATAGTCTTAAAATGTCTCTTTGCAGATTGCTTACTGGTTGTAAGGAAAAATAATAGTAACTATACAGTGAAGAAATTAATCAACACCTTAACTGGATAGAGTAAAAATTAGCATTACCAATGAAAGGCATTGTATCTAGATGAGATACTCTGAGAAAGATATATCACTTATGCAATGTTCTAGCCATAAATGCATAACCTCAGTCTACTTATGAGGAAACATCAAAAAGACCCTAAATAAGCATTCTTTGTTTTAAAATTTATTATTTATTAAAGAAGCATTCTTTTCTTTTAAGTCAATGTCAAGAAAGGCAAAGAAAGGCTGTAGAAATGTTCCAGATTCAAGAAGACTAAAGAGACATAACAACTAAACACAATATCTAATCCTAGACCAGATTCCATACCAGAGGGGGAAAAAATGCTGTAATTGACAAAATTAGAATGGTATGGTAAAATACAGATAAAAGTATCAATGTTAAATTTATCGAAGTTGAAAATTATACTGTTATTATGTTTTTAAAAATTCTGATTTCATAGGAAATATATGTTGAAGTAGTTAGGAGTAAAGTGCCGTGACTTATGCAATGCACTCTAAAGTAGTTAAGAAAGAAAGAAAGAATGATAAAACAAATGGAGTAAATATTAACAATAGGTGAATATGAGTAAAGGGTACTATCTGTAGTCTTACAACTTCTCTGCAAGTTTTAGATTATTTGTATCCTATTACTGCTAAGACAAATTACACACAAATTAGTGGTTTAAAACTATACAAATTCATTATCTTATTATTTAGCAAAAAGAAGCTCTAGAACTTTTCTTTCTTAACTCTTTGGGAGCCTACCACTTCTGTCAACTTGAGTTCACTTACCAAGAAAACAATGAATAGTGGTAAATAAAACATAGAGAACACAAAAAAGCAGGAAAATGCTATATAATCTGAAGTCTTTTAGGGACTTCTGAGTCATAGACTTCAAACAGTCTTTACCAGTATTGGAAATTATATAAGTTATATGTGATCCAATTGGACAGCCTTTTAATAAATGTAGAAACACCCTAAATTTTACCCTGCCTAGCAATGCCATCTACTAAGAAAACTTTTCTCTTACTGAATTATCTAAATTTAATGTAAAACCAAACAATCTTCAAGGCAATGGCATAAATCTCTAGGGCCACTATTTTTCTTTGCTCAGAATATATCATATTCCCACCCACAAGCCTCTTCATTGAAATGAAGAAAGACAAACATCAAATTCTTTACTCTAAGTGTTTAATTACACTGGGCCCTGCTCCAAGTTCACCATTACTCGGAGTTAGAACTATTTTACTCCATTAGGTTGGCCAACCAGGCTGGCGCCTGAAAATTCTAATGGTGGTACCTTCAACCCAGCAAGGTGAAGCGAAGGGTGAAGTAACAGAAATTCCCTGCAACAGTTTTGTCTGGATGGGAAAAAAAAAAAAAAGGTTTCTTTATGGCTAAGTCATATCAATAAGTCTCAGTTTCTTCATTTGTTAAATAAGGTCTTATCCAAGGGGGGAAAAATGCATGCAAAAGCTACCTCCACAGAAAGCTTACATGCAGGCCTAAACCCCAGTTCAGAGTTTAAAGTCATGTCATAGCTCAGCAGTCCCAGGGGCAAGACCTTAAGCCTCTCATTCAAACTGCTACTCCATGACTTACCACTAACAACCACCACATCATCACTGGCCCTTCATTGATTTCACTTTTAATCCAGCACTCAGGCTCCACTGGGGCAGTAATGCTATCAGCAAGAACAATTAACAAAGGTATAGTGAAATCTAAAAATGTCAAGCTTGGAAAAAGGCCAGTAAAGAGAAGTATGGATTAGCCCACCATGGACCAGTATCTTTGCTTCCTTAAAGCCCCAGTTAAAATTCAACCATCCTTTCCACACAGATGCAATAGAATGCAGGTGCAGCTGCCGGAGCCTCTCTTCGTCTCAGACCCCAAAGATAATGTACCACTATATGAGACTTTAGAAAAGAATGCTTATGAATTTGATCCTAACATGCACCACAGAGAATGTAAAAAAATTATAGTATTCCACCTTGACAGCACATGCTGAAATCCAGAAGCAAAAAATAATCTTCAAATTATATTCACATATATTATCTTCTAGGAAATCCAGGCATAACAAAGGTTTGTGATTTAGCAATAAAAGGCCTTTAACCTGGAATACAGAGTCTAGGGTTCTAACTGCAACTCTGTTGCAAACCAGTTGTACTAGGCAAGCCTAGTTTACCTCTAAGTCAAAGACCCTATAAAATCTTTACATGCTCCCACAAAATCTATAAATAAGTACAAAATAGGCACTTGTGAGGGATCTAGCAATTAACTTCCTGATAGTCTATGTAAGGCAAAAAAGGAAATAAGCACAGAAGCCTTCTCTTATGTTCATTATATTTTCTATTTTTCATGGCCAAATTCCATAAAATCACTTCTGGGCAGACCACATAAACCTCATTCACATAGGAAAGTTATTCAAATAAGGCACATTGGTGACAAGAGCTTTTGGCTTTGCAACCAGAGAGGACTATGTTCAAAGTCTAATTCTGTGCCCTATCAACAGTGTGACCTAAAATGAGTTATTCAGTCACTCTGAAACTCAATTTCAGAATCCATAAAAGAGACATTTCCTTCTCTAAGTTTTTCTGAGGGTTAAATAAAATATATGTGGAGCCTCCGGAACATAGTAGTATGGAATAAATGCAGGCTTCCCTCTCTTCTTTTCACATGACCTTGCAACACTCTGAACAAATTTCATCTTTGCTCTCCTTTTTAAAACACCATCAAGAGCTAAATTAGGCTCTGCTGATTCATTTCTATTTTTCTTTAAGAACATTCCCAAAGTTGACTTTGATTTGAGAGTCTCTATATGCTATTAATAAAATACCTTAAGTTAAATAAGCTTCAGAAAATAGGGTTTTAATTCTTCTGGCTTATAAACTTTATCCAGACATAATTATGGAAAAGTGGAGAGGGTCTTAAAAACAAAGGACAAATATTCAAATGTCAGGTTTTAACACTGACCAGAAAATGTCAGGTTTTAACACTGACCAGGACTGCATTATCTAAATATCCTTACCTATTAAAAAGGAGCAAAGAGCATCTCCCCTTTACTGAATTATCATCCCTCTTCCTTTAATGAGCACAATAGTTAAAAATCATTTTCTAAAAGCTTAACTATTCCTCAATGTTACCTGCAACCTACATTTATTCCCATAGACATGGGTCACATTCAAATGTTAGTGATGGGTTAATGGTACACCACCTATTCAAGTCAGAACCTCAACTGCTTCTTGATGCCACACTTTCCCTCATGTTCCATACAGTAATCAGTGGTATATGACAACAGCTAACACATACAGTACTAGCTATGTGTCATGTTCTGCTCTAAACCTTAAATTTATTAACTCACGTACTCTTCATATCAACACTAAAGGTAGGTACTATTATTATCGCCACTTTAGAGAAGACCTCTGAAACATCTCTGGAATATATTCCCTCCTGAATATGCTACATACCCTAGCCTTTTTTTCAACAGACTTTAATCAATAGTATCTAATTGGTACCTAACTCCTTAATTCTCAAACTAAGCTCCACACTGCCTTCTGGATTATTTCTCTACAATGTTAAGTTAATCATATTAGTCTCTACTTAAAATCTTTACTAGTTCCTGAATACCTATATGATATATTCAAAATCCTTAACTCACACCAGATCTTTCACAACCATTCACAACCAAAAGGATACCTTTCAACTCTTGACACCTATCTCTTCCCTACCCTACCCACTTTCTAAGGCTCCAGTCTTAACATACTCCTCACTCTCCCATAAACACAGCAGAACTGTATACCTCCATTCCTTACAAGTGCCATTCTTCTGCCCAAAATGTTCATCTTCCCCTTACGAGCTTGGCAAAACTCTTGTTCTTCCTTCAAGACTCTGTCACCTCCCTTATTAAGCCTTTTCTGACCACTGGAGAACCTCTCCTCTGGGTACCCACTATACCCCCCTCTAATAGCACTTATCATACAGTACTATAACTATTACTGTAAGCAGCTAAATCCTATATTAAATACTCAGGCTTAGGAAGCTGAAGCACAGGGATAATGGTGATAATGTCTATAGTCAAAGAACATTTTTTATATAATTGATCAGCACAAAGGAAGGTGATTTGAGGAAATGCTATTCTAAAAGGTAAATTTACAATTTCCTTGGAGAGTCTAGGGTGAGGTCAAGGACAAACATGCTAACAAACAGAAAAAAAAGGTCGATTATTTTAAAGAAAGAGTGAGGGAAGGACAAAATAAGACCTGAAAGTAGAAAAGTTGTCTGTTGTATCAAAAATGTGATCCTCACAACAATGTTTAAAAATGAAAATTAATGGCTATGGTAGGCAGAATTCTAAAAATGACCATCATCCTTGTATAATCCCCTCTTTTGACTATGGGTGGAAACTGTGGATGTGACGAGACATCACTGCTGTGATTATACTATGCTATATGGCACAGTCAACCTTAAGATAGGAAGATTATCCCAGTGAGCCTGACCTATACACATGAGCTCTTTACAAAGCAGTTTTCTCTGGCTGGTGACAGAAGTCAGCGATTTAATGCACAAGAAGGATTTAACAGAAGCTAGAGGGGCCATATGTCAAGGAAATGGGAACTAGACTTATCACCACAAGGAACTGAATTCTGTCCACAATCTGAAGGGACCTGCAAGGGATTCTTCCCCAGGGCCTTCAGATAAGAGAACAGTCTAGCCAACATCTTGATTTCAGCTTCACAAGACCCTAAGCAGAGAACTCAGTTGAGCCCACCAACCAGGTCTTCTGATCTAAAGTACTGTGAGATGATAAATGGATGGTATATTATGCGCTAAGATTGAGGTAATTTACAATCAGCAATAGAAAACTAATACAACAGGGTAGGGTGTGAAAGTAAACTAATAAACTCAAATTTCAATAGTACCTTTCACCCCAAAGATCCCAAAAGGACTTGATATATTTGACATAAACTATAAAAGAGGATAAATTCACCTTCTCAAAAAAAAAAATAAAAGAAAAAATAATAAAATTAATGATTTTTTTAGAAGATAAAGAATCTCACCTCTTTCAGTACGATTCAGGACTGAAGATGGCTAATGCCTAATGAACAAAAGTCCTTGGAGGATATACGATCCATATCTTTTTTTAATAATTAGGAAATAAGATATAATTTGGAGTTGAAAACCCAAGCACAACTGGGAAGACTCTGTTGCTCTTCTTCTAAATCCTTGATACTCTGCAAATTACTACCCAATTCTAGTCAAGGCTGGTCCCAATGAAAATACCTACTGAAAGACTGGTGCAATTGGTTAACAGAGAAGCAACCATCAAAATATCTTCAGTTTAAACAGGATTCTTTTCAATTCAAGTAAGTTTCCACAGTGATGCCCAGAACTTATTTATACACATACACACACACATATAGACATATATATGTGTATATATATATGCACACATATATATATGCATATACATACATACACACACACATATATTCATGTGTGTATATATATATACATTCATTCTACTGGACTATATAAATTAGAGCAGTTACTAGGTCCTACAAAACTTTGTATCAGCCACTCTACTGAGCATGGTGGCACCTACTAGCTGTGGTACCTTGGGCAAGTTACCCTCTCCAAACTTCTATTTCTGCATCAGTAAAATGGAATATCAGTACCTAGCTCATACAGATGAACTGCAGATTAAACAAAATAAACATAGGACACACTCATAACACTGTCGAGCACAATGCAAGAGCTCTATAATTAGTTGCTATTTCATATAGCATTTAGTGTCGACTGACTGAATAAAAATGCTGGTATTCAGGCCTGTTTACCATATTATAAATTATTAAAAGAAAAAAATGTATGAATAGCAGCATTGTTCATAACAGCCCCAAAGTGGAAATAACCCAAATGTTCATCAAGTGAATGAATAAATAAAATGTGGCATATCTATATTATAGAATATTGGGCCATAAAAAGAAATGTAGTGTTACATGATAAAACATGGATAAACCAAGACTGCATTACAAGTCATGGATACCAGACATAAAAGGTCACATATCATATGATTCCATTTATATGAAATATTCAGAACAGGCAAATCCATAGAGACAGAAATTAAATTAGTGGTTGTTGGGACAGAGGGACAAGGGCAACAAGGAGTAACAGCTTCTTTGGGGGGCTGATAGAAATATTCTGGAATTTAGATAGCGGCAATGGTTGCACAATATAATGAACATACTAAAACCACTGAACAGTGTATTTTAAAAATGGGAATTTTATGTTATATGAATTTAAAAATGTATGAGAATGTCTTCTTTTGCCCATGAAAAGTTAACTTTATAGGACTTGCCCTCCTGCCATCAATAACTAGAAAACTAGATAAAATATATTTTTAAAAAATGTTTTCAGACATTGGATAATAGATAGTGATGGACTATGATCCCTAAAGAAAGAGAAACAAAACAACTAAGCACCATGCTGGCTTTCTGACTAGAGACAGTTTCCAGACATTGGCATAGAGTGGGGCACCCAAGAAGAGTCCAGTGTTCCCTATGAATGGAGGTGACAAAAACTGGAATTCAGGAATGCCAAGGCAAAATTTGCAGGGCCAAGCACTGAAGAGCAGGAACCTAAGTTAAATACAAAACAAACAAACAAAATGCACAGGGTAATAAGCCAAACAATACCCAAAGTTCAAACTGCAGAGAAACACTCAAGTTCTCAGCCAGAATGGAGAGACCACACTTGAATATAGAGAGCAATGAACAGAGGTTCCAGGAGGAACACACCTTCATGATGAAGCTAATTTAGCTCTAGAGTAAATAATCCTCTAGATCTGCCCTTAAAAGGCTTAAAAACAAGCTTTGGGATGTTTATGCTGATCCACAAATGACTATCTTCTGGAATAAAGTTTAAGACTTTCTAGTGGGAAAAAACAAAATGTGCTCTCAACAAAATAAATTCACAATGTTCACCATCCAATAAAATATGACCAGATGTGCAAGAAGCAGAAATATGTGACCCATAAGAAGGTAAAAAAATTGGTCAATAGAAAGAGATCAAGAATGCCACTACACTAAGAGAATTAGTAGACAGTGACTTTAAAATAGCTATTACAAATAAGCTAATCTGTTTTAAGGAAAACATGAAGATATATTAAAGAGTGAAAAGGATAATATAAAAAAATGTAACTTCAAGAGTTACAAAAAAGAGCAAAAATGTAAATTCTATGGTATGGAATTAACAACTGATTAGGACCTATAAAAAAGAATTAGTGAACTTGAAAACATAGCTACAAAATCTATCCAAACTGAAGCAGGGAGAGAAAATGAAGTCTGGAAAACAAATGAACAAAGCTTCAGTAACCTGTGCAGTAACCAATATTAACTTGTCTAATGTATGTGGATTCAGAGTTCCAGAAGGAGAAGAAAAAAAGGAAACAGAAAAGATATTTAAGAAATAATGCCAGAAAATTATCCAAACTGAAAGCAACATCAACATGATGGCAGACTAAGAAGATCCAGACCCTCATTCCCCAGAGAAATACCAAATAAACAACAACATACAGACCAAGGTAGCTTCGGGAGAACCCTAGAAACCAGTTAAGAAGCTGCAACAACCAAGCAAATGCCTAACCAAGAGAAAACTGCACTCAAAATGGTAGGAAATTTTGTTCTCTCTCCATACCGAATAGCATGATGAAATCTCAAGCTGTCCAGCCTGAGTCACGATTCATCCCTTTGTCCAGCTTATCCATGCTGTATACACTACCTGCCTGTTAGTCACTTAGTAGCCATCTGATTATCAGATCGATTGTTGCAGTATCTCAGTGTTCATGTTCAAATAATTCTTATTTTACTTAATAATGGCCCCAAAACACAAGATTAATAATGCTGGCAACTCAGCTATGCCAAAGAGAAGCTGTAAAGTGTATACGTGTATAGGAAAGAACATAGTATACATACGGTTCAGTACTATCTGTAGTTTCAGGCATCCATGGGGGGCTCGTCTTAGAACATACCTCTGCAGATAAGCGGGTACTACTGTTAATATTAAAAACACAAGGGGTGGTCCCATAAAGTAGTGGTTAGTATGTCTGCTTTACATGCAGAAGGTCCTGGGTTCAAGCCCTGGTGGAGTCACAGCACATACCCCAGATGTACCAGGCACCCCAGTGTGCCAGGCCCCAGGTGTGCCAGGCCCCGGGTATGTGCTGTGAGCATGTGGGAGGAGACGCCCTGCCTTCAGAGATCCAGTTCTTAAAGGGGAGACGGCAATATCTGTAGGTCAGGGGTGGAAGTCGGGGGTGGAAGTGGGGGGTGGGGGGAAATTAAAATAAATAGATAAAAATAAAACCACGAGATACCACAGCATGCCTACCAGAGTGGCCAAAAGCAAAATAAGACACCACCGAATGCTGGCAAGAATGTGGAGCACCAAACACTCTTACATCATTGTGGTAGAACAGGCACAACCTCTTTGAAAAAAGGTCTAACAGTTTCCTTATAAAACCAAATATATATCTGTCCTTGATCCAACAATTATACTCCTAAATATTTGCTCAAGAGGAATAAACACCTATACTTAATACAAAGATTTCTGCACAAATGATATGTAGTAACTTTATTTATAATAGACTAGAAGACTAGAAACCATCCAAATGTCCATCAACAGTTGAAAGGATAAACAAATTTTGGTATATTCAAGCAAAGGATTATTACTCAGCAATAAAAAGAAATTACTGTAACATACCCCAACATAAATGACTCTCAAAAATATTATGCTGAACAACAACAAAAAAAGCCATACAAAAGATTATATACTGTATTTATACAAAACTCTAGTAAAGAAAAATCTAATAGTGGCAACAGGTAAGTGGTTGCCTGAAATTACTGGCAGATGAGGTGACAGGGAGTGACACTGACTGCAAAGAAATACAAGAGAACTTTTTGGGGTGATGCAAATGTTCTATATCTTATTTAAGATAGCTGTTACATGACCATGTCAAGACTCTATCAGAAACTCTATCAGAGACACCAAATGAGTTTCTGAGGAACCAAAACAAGACTGAATGCTACAGTCTTTTGGGAGACAACTACTACCTCGGTGAACAGGTATATGTTCTTCAAAGCTACTTGATGGGAACTTCCTAAGTTGCCATAATAAATACGGAGTACTACTGGAAAATGTCTACAGACTTTGATAGCCAAGTGCCTGTTGTTCTTTTACCAGAATAAAATTCACTAAAAATTTCTTCCATTAATAGGTATATAATGGTCCCTTACTTATTTACTCTTTTCTGCTAGGCTTGTTTCCCTGCCGTCATCAGGACCTAATTTAAAAGCAGGAAGAAGGCAATGTCAGCATGAAGACTCCCTAGAAGCAGGAAGGAAGTACTTTGGACTGATTAAAGCCAGCATGACAGTCTCAGTGGCCAATCTCACTCCAGCCAAGTGAAAGTAATTATTCAAATATTTGTTCCCTGTCAGCCCATGATGTGAGGAGCCAAAAGGAAAGTGAGATAGCATACACGAACATACACACAGAGAGAAAAAAGGCTAATCCATTATAATCTGCTTGTCACATACCAGGTATTTATAACATTCCAAAAAATAAATAATTACAAGATAAATTATTTCAAAATTTACCAGCAGCACCCCCCAAATTTACCAGCCCATATTAAAGCTTCAGTGTTCCTGACCTTGTCATACCACACCTCCCACTCGCTCTGAAAATGAAATCATCTTGCTATAAAATGTTGAGGAAAATAGACATTCTGATGGTTTACTAAAGATAATTAGTAATATTCTGATGGTAAATTTTCTATATAGTATTTGAGCATTTGACTTATAGATAGGCCTTTGTTCAAGCACATAAATGCCAAATTAGTCACTTCAAAATGGGTTACACAATGCTATACTGCCTGCTAATACTTGCCTAGTCTGAATCTACTCACCTTCATAGTCTCCTTCTTAGAAAATCAATTTGATCAATTCTCAGCTCCTACCCCACAAACATACTTGGATTATAATACTTCTTTATTTTTATATCTACATCTCACCATATTTTAACACCTAAGACCCAGCTTGACTAATATAGACTAGACAAGAGAAAGGAAGGGAAAAGAGAAAAAGAGAAAAGGGAAGAAAAGAAAGGATCTTGTAGACATTTTTACCCAAAATATTTTCACTGACCTTGCCCACAACTATCAGAGACAGCCCTCATCTACTCTTAACACTCTAAGTAATACTAATAACTTTAACCAACCAGCCATAAAAACAAAGAGTAGCCAATACCATTTATTAAATGCTTATTATGTATCAAGTGCCACCCTGAGTACTTTGTTATCTCATTTAATCCTTCCTGCAACTCTCCAAAGCAAGCTATACAGATTTGAAGAGGTTTGCTGCCCAAGTCTACACAGAACAAGGAACCCAGAATCAGACCTAGGTCCATTGTTTCCAGAAACAGAGATCAATCATAGATCTTTTTTATTCCACATGCTTTTATTCTTCACTTTACAAGATTGAGAAAATAACATAAATATCCATATGTAAAAAATAAACTTCAACCTAAATTTCACACCTAATAAAAAAAATTAACTGGATCCTAGATCTAAATATAAAAAAGCAAAAGTATGAATTCTAACAGAAGATCTTTGTGACCTAGGATTAGGCAAAGAGTTCTTAGACACAACATCAAAAGTACGATCGATTAAAAAATTAATAAATTGGACTTCATAAAAATTTAAAACATTTCTCAGCAATGACGCTAATAAAAGACAAGTTACAGCCTGGGAGTAAATATTTGGAACTTACATATCCTGAAAAGAACTTGTATCCAGAATATACATGAAAGAATTCTCAAAACTCAACAGTAAGAAAATAATTTTTTAAATAGGCAAAAGATGTGGATACCTCACTGAAGAGGATATAAGGATGGTTTTAAAAAAAGGATCTACAGCCATGCCACCCTGAACGTGCCCAATCTCCTCTGATTTCAGAAGCTAAGCAGGGTTGGGCCTGGTAGTACTTGGACGGGAGACCACCTAGGAAGACCTGGTGCTGTAGGCGTAAAAACAAACAAACAAAACATTCAGAGGAAAATGAGCCAAGACATGAAGAAACAAGAGTTAAACATATGAAAAAGTCTTATCTCACCAATAATCAAATAAATAAACAGTAAAGCAATCCACTGGATTACAAAAAATACTTAAAAGAATTATAACTCCGAGCATTGGTAAGGGTGGGAAAAGAAAGCTATAGTTTGTAGTATAAAGTGCTATAACATTTCCTGAAGGTAATTTGAATCTACGTATCAAAAACCAATACACACATACTCTTTTCCACTTTCAGAAATTTACTAAGAAACTAATTAGACTAGTGCAGAAAAACATTTGTAGAAAAATATTCATAACATCATTATTCATGATAATAAAAATAGAAAATTAAAGAAATTACTATACAGCCATATAACAGAATAGTAAGCAGCCATTAAAAATAATGTCATCTTGTTACGTAGTTAGGGCATGAGCACAGGAGCAAAGGCCCAGCTCTGTAACCATAGACACTCCCCTTGAACACCTCCTTTAAAAACCTCCCAGAAATATCTCCCTTTTAGGGTTATAAATTACCCCAAATCCTAGAGCACAAAGGCCATAAAAGCTGCTGGCTAAACCATCCACAGATGCCTGTGTAGAAAGTACCACCCTAAATTACCCACAATTTAAGCTTCATTATAATATCATGTTTATACCTAGAAGTTCACGATTCCAATTATAAGACTAAATTCTGGGTAAGCACATGCGTAGTAGGCAAAGTGTTATACAGCAGTCAACTGTCAGTCAAGGTGACCTCACATACGGATCATCTAGGACCTCCCATCATGACCCAAATATAAACAGACCTTGCCATTTCTGAGTTGTTACAGCTCTCCTCGCTGAAAACCCGCTCCTCCCTTGGAGCATACTGTCTTATCTCTTCACCTTCCTAATTCCACAGGGCTGCAGCCTTCCTTAGCATGCCTGTATCCTTCTAAAATGTACTTTCAATGAATCTTATTTTTTCTAAATCTTGCCGACCTGTAATTCTTTGCTGTGTTGGCAGGGAAGAACCAAGGGACAACACACAACATACCACCATCCTCCTCCTACATGTCACTGGGGCAATGCCAGATTTCACCCAGAGGTAAATCTGAACAGTTACTGAAATCAGATGATGTTTTAGTAATCGCTACTGTAATTTCCTTTCTGGTCTCTAAAATCAAGGTAAAAGATTTAGGTTTTTGTTCAATAACAAAACAATGATCATGGTATAATGCTATATTTCAAAGAAAACATAATATAAAACCATATAGAAGACATATTTTTAAAATATGTGTGTATATATACACACACAAATATGCCACAATATTATCTCTCAACAGTGAGATTTTGGGTGACATTTTATTAATCTTTTCTGTATTTTCTAAATTTTCTATAAGTATATACTACTTCCATAATTTTTTTTATGGAAGCAACCTAAATGCCCGTCAACAGATGATTAAAGAAATTATGGTTCATATATACAATGGTATATTAGTTGTTAAAAAAAAAATGAAATCCTACCATTTGCAATGACATGGATGGACCTAGAGGTTATTATGCTGAGTGAAATAAGTCAGACAGAGAAAGATAAATACCATATGATTTCACTTATATGTGGAATCTAAGGAACAAAAAGAACAAACTAATCAAAAACAGATTCACAAATATAGTGGACAATTTGGTGATGGACAGAGGGGAGGGGAGTTGGGGGGCTGGGAGAATAGAGTGAAGGGTTAAAGAAGTACAAATTAGTAGTTGATAGTTGGTCAAAGGGATGGGGAGCGCAGCAGAGGGAATGCAGTCAGCATTAATATGATGGCTAAGTGCAGAGCCAGGGGAGGGGTAGAACAATTGGAAGGATCGTTCTATGAACTACAGATGTCTAACCAATGTACAACATACTTGAAACTAATTTAAATAAATAAATAAATATATAAATAAATAATAAATTATCTGAAATTATATCCAAAAAGTTTTAAAACTTGTTTTCTAACCTAAATTATCTGCTATTATCCTGATCACAAGCATTTCACTGTTACATAAATATGAATATTCCATATGCAAATTTGTTTTTTTATTCACTAACCCCAATAAGCCATGACTGCCTAGGGGCAGATATACAGATAATGGCACCTCATTAACATTGCCACCCACAAGGTACAGAATGGTGTGTATATTCAGATGATCTTTTTGTGCCTTGAAAATTTTAACGAATATTTCAGTAATATATAGAGATTCATGTACTGATGTCTATATAAATTTTTTTAGCTCAGAATTTTAAAAAACCATCAAAAATAATTACCTTTTTTTAGTGGGAGTAGAGTTTATATGTAGTGCTTGACTTATGAACCATTTTTGTACTCTTCATTATTCTTTTAAACTTTTTTTGTTTCATTTGCTGCTTACCATAGAGCACTTCTCCAGTACTTCCTCCTGGAACTTCAGGAATCGTTCCTGAACTTCAACTTCATTGAGGAAAAAGGCAAGAAAGTGAGTAAAGGGCTGCTTTCTTCTAAAAGTCAGCAAAAGAACATCAATCCGAGTTCGAGCTGAAATTACACCACTTCGATGCTGGCCAGTGATTACTATAAACAAAAAACAAAAATGTTAAATGCTTAAGAATCATCTAATGCTTGTAAGATAGGTGACATCTTGATATTGTGGGGAGCTAAAACGGTCCTGAATGTATACGTAATTCTGAACAGGGGACAGTACCAAAGGTAAGAAAGTTACTAATGAATTCAATCTAAGCAGAATGAGGTCTAAAAACAGAATATCCTTAAGACCAGCTGATGAAGTAGAAAAATGAGTTTAAAAGATCCAAAGCAAAGCCTCATCTCATATCTTGTTAGGGGAATATAAAATGGTGACCTACTATGGAAAAGTTTGGCAGTTCTTTAAAAAGTTAAAAATAGAATTACCATATGACCAGCAACTCCACTCCTAGATAAAAACCAAAAGAAGTAAAAACAGGTGTTCAAAAAAAACTCATATAAAAATATTCATAGAAGCTCTATTCACAAAACAAAAAGGTAGAAATAACACAAATGTCCATCACCTAATGAATGGATAAACAAAATGTGGTATCGCAAAGGAATATCACTCAGCCAGAGAAAGAAATGAAGTACTGGTAACATGCCAGACACAAAGGCCACATATTCTATGTTTCCATTTATAGGAAAATTCCAGAACAGGCAAATTCATAGAGACAAAAAGCATATTAGTGGGTAGCCAAGAACTGGGGGTAGGAAAGAATGGAGAGTGACAGCTTAACGGGTAAGGGGTTTCCTTTTGGGACAACAAAAATCTTCTAGAACTTGATAGTGGTGAAGGTTGCACAACATTGTAAAGGTACTAAATGTCACTGAATTCAACACTTTGAAATGGTCAAAATGGTAAATTTTATGTTGAATATATTTTACCACAATTTTTTAAAAGAACAATAAATCACATGGAAATTCATATAACAATAAAAAATTAAGAGTAAAAAATTGAATTTTCTGTCATGTGAATTTTAAAAATAAATTTAAAAATTTTTTTGAAATACTGTGGCAAAAATTATTAGTGATTCATTATAGTAAAGGAGCAAAGGCGAGTCTACTAAATACATATAATCCTATCCTATATTTATGAAAATAGAAAGTTAAAATGTTTATCTACATCTGTATTATACGTATGGATACCAAATGTCCATGTTTTGGTATAATCTGACCTTCTTTGATCTGGGCTACGTCATTATGTACATATAAATGAAAGCAGGAGGGGAAAAAAGTCACAAGGCATAAACCACTGCAAAGGAATGAAACCATTTAGGGATTACACAGCTCTGTTTAAGCAGAGATTAAACCTATAGGTTTCAGAACTGGCAGGGTCTGGTTCCAAACAGAAAGTAGGGAAGGTGCAGAAGATATGAACAACAAACAAAACCGGCATTTCAACAGACTGTTAAAGAGTAAAAGACAGATTTCTGAATATGATAAAAATACTTAAGTATTAACTATAATAGCAGCGAAATGTGCTACGTGCTTTAAAGACCACAAAGCTTGTTTCTTCCAGACAGCTGCAGAAGTTAAAGAAATAATTCCATTTATTTGTCTTAATACTTTCCATTAAAGCACCTGAAATTTTCTATATGAACCTTTTTATTTCTTAAGAAGAATGAAAGTATCATACTCATTTTGTTACAGAGAAATAAGATGGAAATTTCTAGGAAAAAAAGTTAATTATGAATGAATGGATTCATGGAAAGGCTGAGAACTATTTGCCTAAATAAAAAATTGACATAATTACCAAAAATTGTAAGAAGGAGAGATAAGATGTTTCCTAATGACATTATTTATATTATCAGATAGAATACTTTGAAAATCTAAAAGACTTAAATGCCTAGTGAAGGGAAGTATCCATAGCAGACACTCAAATACTGTGCTAGAGGAATACTGATAAAGGAGAGTTCAAAGGTAAACTGGGACAAAATTAAAGTAAAATTATAATTAGCTCTGCCAGAGACTGAAATATGAGGAAAAACTAAAAGGAAAAGGAGTAGAACAAAGGAAACTTAAAACCCATGTTTATGTTTTATTTCTGTAAAAGTTTTGTACAAAATGCTAAATCTGTTCTTTTTCATTAAGTTTCACAGAGAATAAGACTAATAAGGTGTTTTCATTTTTATAACACAGTAAGCTGGAAAGGTAACTTGAAAGGTACTCTGACTGATTTCTGGAAAAGATGCAAAGTTGATCAAATAATGACAAAAAACAAATATGATGAGGTTAGAAATATTCCACAACTACAAATATCTGAGAGGACTAGAATTTACAAGCATGGATCTAAAGACTAAAATAGATAAGTAGGAAAAAAATAATTAAAGGCACTGAAGTTAAACTTTAAAAAACTATTCTCTAATTACAATAATATCATTTTAAAGCTTCTTCCGCTATCCCATTGCCTGGAACAGATCCTTGCCTAGAGGACAAATTAAAACCTACTAGATCATTTCCTTCTCTAATTGAAAAGAGGCAAAAGAAAAGGAATAAATAATAGCAAATACCACACAAAGTAACTGCAGCCTTGATTTCACATCACAACTCAATTTACTCTAACCAATAAATTTGATTTTTCCATAAACTTTACTTCCCTACAAGACCAATAAGCCAGTTTATCCTCCTGTTTTTCAATTAAATTAGTTCCACTAAATTCTTACATTTAATGATTAGACACACTCGTTTTACAATGAAATATCTATGCTTTCTAAGTCAAAATTGAATCTTTATAACCTGCCTACCATTTTCTAGATAAATTTTGGAATGATTCAGTATCTTAAAATAGCTAAGGCCTCAACATTTATACCATATGATAAAAATTATTATATGTTACTATATGGATAGAAAAAAATGAAGAACATATTTAACCATTAATAGCGATTATGTCTGGGGTTTATATTATAAGAGACTCTCCTTTAGACCTAATACATAATTTCTGCAAGCTTTCTTGTTTTTTTGAAAACATGTATTAATTTTCTAATCAGAAAAAAACTAGAGAATTAAGCTTAAATGCAATTATAAAATTACTTCAATATTCGTAACTTGAACTTTAAAGCTTAAAGGCCCTTTTTCTATTTGTAATTCTAATGAACTGAGTATTTATTTTAATAAAAGTCTTTCAAAAATGTCATTCAAGTTCTTATGCTAGAGCTTACCGAAGTTACCAAGAGGCTGGGGAACTCTGGTACTGCACTGGCAATACAGGAACCTAGATGGAGCTAGTTAAGCTAAAAGTTAAAATTATAATTAAATAGAATTAAAAATTCAGTTCTTCAGTCACATTGGCCCACTTCAAGTACTCATATAGTCACATGTGGCTAGTGGCTCCTTATTGGATAGTGCAGATATAGAACATACTCATCATCACAGAAAGTTCTTTTGGACAACACTGCTCTAAAGTTAATTGCTCCTTATCTGTTACAGTGATTATTCTTATATAGCACAAAATAAAAACAGTACTTGTAACTTTTTTCTCTTAAAACAATACAGTCTATGGGTGTTTATGGATTATTGGAGGCTGTTGCACTTGACTTTGAGAAAATCCTATAGTTTTAAAACTTGTCCCTATAGTGTCCCTCACATGAAGCCATTTTACAGCACGAGCCTGTGCACCTGGTTCACATTGATGCTTGGTACAGTCGTTTTCTTTTTTTTCTCAGATCTGCATAATTTTGTTATAGTATATTCTTATAATTGTTCTATTATTAATTATTGCTGTTAATTTCTTACTGTACCTAACTTATAAATGAAACTTTATCATAGCTAAGTATGCATAAGAAAAAACAGTACATACAGGATTTGGTACTATCCAAAGTTTCAGGCATCCATTAGGAGTTTTGGAACATATCCCCCTGCAGATAAGGAGGGACTAGGTACAGTCACTTTCTGACTTGACTTATATTGCCAATAATTTTCCTCACCTAAGCAGTTATTTATATCAGGTTGTTAATTTAATCATGACTCTATCATTTCCTTCATGGTCTACAAAGCGACGTAAAAACAGGAGAACACTTATGGAAAGGGGTGGACTTTATTTCAAACTGGTGAATCTCACTGGTTTTCTCTAATTCTAACTTGAAGCAATTCACAAACTCCATCACTAAAGCACAAAAGAAACCTAAGACACAATGAAATCTGGAAACTTTATCCCATCAGTGCATGGTAAATGAAGGCCCAGGTAGTCAATCAAGATAAGGTTGTATACCTACATCTTTCCTCATTTGGGAGATTGATACTGATATGTCACAAAAAGGCCAATAGCTGCAGAACCCCATAAAGAATAAAGTCACTAAACAGCTCAATTGGGTTATATCATTCCATACACACGCAGAAGTGATTGCAAATACAACTTATATATACTGGGTCTCACCAATTTCTCCTTCTTGTCCAGGCTTAGGAATACTAATAGAAGTTTTGGTCTCCACTTCTAGCTTCTTCCTAGTGTCCCCTCTCTTTCCAACTATATGCCTATATATAAAGAAAAATTAATTAATGGAAGGAAATTAAGCAACAATGTACCAAAATAAGAATTCTGTCGTGTTTAAATCACATGTAGCCAGAGATACTCCCTTACAGAAAAGTGCTTCTGTAAAAGTTCAATATTTGGAGAGGAACTTACAAGTCATTCAGCTTTACAGAACTTGCTGCATTAAAATTACTGACAAAATTATGTCCTAAAGTTAATTCAATGTATAGGCAGAATATCTATATGCAACACCTGTTTGCTTCTCAAAATTAGATTAAAATCTGGATCTGCAGTTCAAGTGAAAGGAAAGCTGGCATAGTCTCAAAGGCAATTCCAGCAACCAATGGTACTACAGTTCGAGGGGGGTAGAACCTTGTTCTTTTGGAGACTAAATTAACTATGGGTTCATTCTAAGGGAAATATCCTTGATTAATTAAATAGCAGGGTCCACCAGGATAGATTCAAAAGCACAGAGTAAACAGGTAACCCTCAGGAGGCTGAATTCATATAGACATGTTTTATTTGGGTGATTTCACCTAAAAAATTAGATTTCCAGGTTCTTTAGATAAATTAGATGATTCGATAAATGGCAACAACAGGCTGAAGCCTACTCTCGTCCCTAAAATAGAACATGAGCTCATCACAATTCCCATTACTCCTTACCACCTTTCACCTACTCCACTTCAATCTATTGATTCATTTACATTACCTGCCTAGCCCTCCTAGTATAAATAACTCTGTCAATCAAAGTTATCTTCTGAAACCCAGAGTAATTAGATGCGTTACAGTGAATGAGACTACTGGATCCCAGGAGAAAAGTTCCAGAATCTATAAAGCACTAAGAGACCGTCACAGGACTATAAAGTTAAGAGAAAAAAATTCCCCATCATCAACAGTATTTTGGCTTTTATGATTTCAATTACAGTACCCAATAGCATGGGTGACTATGTCTAAAACTATGCATTGCTTTTAGATAGGCTTACCAAGCCCAATTATTTCCATTAAGATCTATTGTAGTAAGCCAGTTTTTTAAAAAAACAAGACGTTTAGAGGATTAGAACTTCATAATTCCCATGTGGTTTTCTTCTGCGTTAGGCTATTGTATCAACTCTGTCAGGACTTTGTCTTCCCAGGCCTTATCAATAAGGAAGGGGTGGCTTTCAACTATGCTCTTATTTGATAGCATGTTGTTAGTGGACAAGTGTATCACAAAAAGTAGTTGGCTCAAAGAGTTATTAACAGTCTACACATCTTCGAAAGGGAAGTGGTTGAGGTGAGGTTAAAGAGGCTTCAGAATCAAACCAACTTTGAGCAAGTCATTTAACCACTATAAGCCTATTTCCTCACTTATGAAAATGGAGTGAATAATACCTAAGCATCATAAGGTTGTTGTAAGGACTAAATGTGATCATACATAAAAGGGCTTCCCAGTTACTGGCACATAGCTTAGTCCATGCTATCCTCTTTAAGCCCATAATGGCATCCTTCCAGTTAAGAATATAGCCAGACTCAAAAGACGTTTACGTGGAAAGTCTAAGACGTTCACTACAACAATACGAATATGCAGTAAACGGGTAACTGTATTATTAAATATATAAGTGGAAATGTCCTACCATATTGAGTGGTTCTCAATCTTAGCTAACAATGGAATCACCTCGGGTACCTCAAAAACTGAATATTGACTTAGTTGGTCTGAGGTATGCCCAGGTATCAGGAGTTTTAAAAGCTCCCCAGGTGATCTAATGTGCACTTAGGCTGAAAACCACAATATCAGAGCTAATCCACAGACAGGTGTTCCCAACATTAGATTTTGATTATAAATTAGTTTAGCCAGGTAATTTCTATTTTGTCTATTAATTAGGATTTAGCAGAACCAATATCTAATCTAATATGCAAGTCATCTGAAACACAATGAATATTTAGAATATACTCAAAAAAAATCAAATTAAGTGAATCTAAAATAAGGAACTTTTACACACCTTAGCAGTACCAGATACACCCATTAAATAAAACATGTTACATTGCTTTTATTAGGAAACTGAGCTATGATTTCCTCAAATCATGTTTCTTAGAAGAAAATGTCACTGGAACCTGAGAGGAAAGTGAGCTGTCAGGGTTTCCAGAATAATTTCATCCTTAATAGGCATTTCAAAATACACTCAAGGTTCAGAATGCTCTCAAAGTTCAGAATACTATTGCCTCTTGAAGCTTAAAGGTATTGGATCCTGTATTTGTAGATTCCCTCTCCCAGAGGAGCTTGGAAAGACCTAATTCGTCTGGTACAACACAGAAAAAGAATTTATGGATTTTCTAGACCAGCCGATCCCTCAGAGGTATAAGCCCAAAAAAAGCCCATTAGCCATATACACTAACTATATTAGTGGTTAATATGGGACAGAATGTGGGCATGCAAGCACAGGCTGAACTGATCACAAAGTTTCCACACAAATAATAAAGGTGATCCTGGAAAAAGGATACCAGTCTTTGATAAACATTGGGAATTAATGTAACAGACACATGCCTGCCTTCAAGAGCCTTCACATCTAGTGGAGGAGATGTCAAATAACATAGAAATAAATATAAACAGAGACTGAGAAATGCTACAAAAGAAAACTAGAGGGTGTTACAAAACATATAGTAGCATAATGAATGTGGTTGGTGGGGACGACGATGTCAGAGCAAGCTTCCTTAAGGATGAAGAATATAATTGGGCAAGGAAAAAGAGAGATTATAAGGCAAAGGGAACAGCATTATGCTAAAGCTCTAAGGCAGGAGGGACATACCACATTTGAGGAATTGAGAAAACCAACTGAGCTTAAGTGCAAAGCCAGGGAAAGAATGGTGTGGGCTAAGACTGAAAAATGCAGGCCCTGCTAAATCGTGTTCAAAGTTTTGACCATTAATCTAACAAAACAGAATTCTATCTTCAATGAAAGATGCTGACGAATTTTAAACAGAGGCAATAAAATAATCAGATTTGTTTTGCAAAAAGATCACTCCACCCTCAATGTGAAGTGATTAGGAGGAGAGCAAGAATCAATGTGGAAAGACCAGTAAGCAGGCTATTTGAAGTAATCCATAGAAGAGGCAGCAGGGTGGCAGCAGAGAAAGAGATAACTGCTGGATTCGAAAGATATAGGAGGCAAAATCAACAAAACTGGGTAATATACATGGAACAATGAAACTGATCTGTAATCAGTCCTTAGATTCTAGGACATAAAACATTAAACTATTTTGTCATTAATAATCAAGCGTTGGACGTGGTTCCATAGTGTAACAGTGAGCACATCTGCTTTACACGCAGAAGGTCCTGGGTTCACGCCCCAGTGAAGCCACGGTCCATGGTGTATGGCATGTTACCCTGAATAAGCCTGATGTCTGATCATGGAAGCTAAGCAGGGTCAGGCCTGGTTAGTACTTGTGATGAGAGACCACCCAGGAAGACCAGGTGCTGTAGGCATAAATAATAATAATAAAAACAATAATAATAATAATCAAGCATTGAAATTACGTTTGGAAGGGAGAAGAGTCAGCTTCCAGCTGAGTTTCCTGGGAAATGCCTCCCCATGAAACTGCAGGGGGCCTCACTCACTTGTAAAGCAGGCTGGGGGCCTTCACAGTACACTGGAAACCTTGCTGGGTCTGTACCACCTCGTAGCCATCACAGGGCTCTTCAGCACACTCCATGAAGCCTGTACGGAAATCGGAACATCTTGTGCAGATCTGCTGGTCTATGGTTTTAAAAAAACCAGTACGCACACACACAAAAAGAACAGCCTGACACTTTACATTGCAGAATACTGATGTTTCTTCCGACCTGCTTAGAAGAAAAATAAAGAATAAAGAACATATGACTATTTTAAATCTTCCAGTCTTGGTACCTTGGAAAAGTAGTATATACATACTACTGTTTCTCCCAAATGTTTTCTCCTGGAAAGCTAAGGCACAATTTTAAAAATTTTACTATTTTTTATGCAGATATAATTCATATGACATAAAATTCATCCTCTTAAAATGTACCACTCAGTTGTTTTTATTATTAAGATACACAATTATTCTAGTGAACGAAGTAGTAGTGATATTGGGAGAACTTTCTCCATAGTATGTTACAGCAGAAACAAAGAGAAAGGAGAAGGGTGAAATAAAGGAGCTCAAAGGCCCCAGGCTGCAGGGAAACAATGGGGAGCATCAGGAGGGAGACTAACCTCCAAGACTTTGGGCCCGATGAAAAAACTTTTACAGCAAAAGGAAAAGGAAGCCAAGAACCTGAAAGGCCTTGTCTGTTTATATATTAAACCCAAACCTAAGTTAATTAGCCCAAAAATGTTTACAATCCATCTTGATTATTTATTAAAATTATCCCTACATAATAAAGTTATGTTAATTGTGTATGTGGAACTGCCTGTATATGACTGCAAAGAAGAGAAAAATAACAGCAATAATAATAACAGCTAACATTATTGGACATTAGATGAAATACTTTATATATGTTCATTTCAATAATTTACATATATATTACCTCAAAACTTTACAGATGAAGTTCATAGTTAACTAAAATCACCCCTCAATACATTTAATCCTCTGTTCAAAGATGAAACATAATTTACAAATGCAACTGAGAACACCTCATCGAACTCAAACTCATGAGTCCCCTTAGACATCATCACAAATGGATCTATGAGGACAAACCTCAAATTTCAGTATTCACACAGAAATACACTGAAACAAAACAAAGAACAGCTTCTACAATACAGAGAACATTTAACTTCTAATATGACCAAGGAGCGACTAGGATTACCTTGATAAAAGTCTTCATCCTCTTCTTCATGTTGATAAGCCTGTTCTTGAATAGGATTCTTCCTATAAATCCGTCCACCAATTCTAATAAGCTGTGGGCGCAGAACTTCCATATTTTCTTCAAATAATATTCCAATGAAATCCTGAAAAATAAATGATCACCTTACCTTTTGTTTTAATCAGAAATAAAACCCTATCTCTACTGTATAAACTATTACATATGCCTAAAAGAACATAGCTGGGCATCAGTTCACAGTACATCCTAAGCAAAGGCGGCAGTTTCCATTAGACTTCCATAAGCTGTTTTAAGTCTATCGCTGCATTTTCCACTACACTACTCCATTCCTGGCTCACTCTAGACAGTGATTTGTAAACTATTCAGCACTCAAAAAAAAAAAAAGTGATTAAAAGATACTGAACCTTTTATATACAGTCTGTCCATAATTTTGAGAAAATAGAGGTCTGTTTATTACTTTAAGCTAAAAGGAATAAAATACAACCTTCTGTGTTTAAGCACTTATGAAGTGTTTCACCCTTTCTATTCAGCATAATTAAGATAATTAGGAATATTTAATACACTCATCCTTCAGGGGAAAAGAAGCCCCTAAGTAGTTTATGAATACTTTCACAGGTACTTGAAATATACACAATTAGATCAGGCTGCTATGAAAATAGTTAAAATATGACTTAACCAATATGGTTCTTCAAACGAAAACATTGCTGAGAGGAAGAATTCAACTCAACAAACTGTACAACTCACTGAGAAGCCAAGCTTCTAGTCACTACTTAATGAATTGATAATTCAGGAGAAAAGAATTGCTTATGAGCTGATTATATTTAAGTTCAATTGGTTTCTACCACATAGGTTGGATAGTCTTGAAGCCCAAAATACATAAAGAATTCCAAAAAAACCAGATCGATCCTTAAATAAACTTGATCCAAGTGGCTGCCTCAGCAAGTAAGCCACTTTAACTGGTAGTTTGCGTACAGAACTAAAGAGAGATTTCATGTTGTGAGAAGTAACACAGAAAGCAGACTTGAATGGAGGAAGACGGACCATAATTAGCAAGTTTAAGGGCAGTACACCCTAGTACCCCATTCCCCAGGACCTCCATTAACAAAAAAGACTTTAATGTCAAAATCGGGCTCTCAGACCACAAGCTTTGAAAGAAGAGGGGGTTGCCTCAGAGGCAGCAAACTCTTCATCTGCCTTCCCTACCGGCCCTGGGCTACAAGACTGCTCAGAGGAAGGAAAGGGGCCAATTTAACCATGCTTCTTGGTGGTTTGGAGGAGAGGAAAGCTGAAGGCCTGCAATGTCGTGGGGGAAGCTAAAGCCCTGAATCATAAAAGCAAGCAAAAACACCAAGTACCCCAAAACGAGTAAAGAAAAGAGGGAGTCTGCTGCTATAGGTACACCGAAGTAGGGACAGGCGACAAAGGACTCCGGGGTCCTCACCGGGAGCACGTTCCTCACGCCTCCCCAGCCTGGCCACGCCCACCACCACACGCGCGCGAGCACGTCGCCGTCCCTGTCGTAGTCTGCGCGGCCGCTCCGACTGGCCCTGGGGGCGGGGCTGTTGAAGAAAGTGCCAAAACCGTTGAGGTAAGTGGCCAAAGGCTCAGGGACCCTTGGGAGCTTGGTTGAAAGGGAGTTGATCCCCGGGATCCTACCTGCAGGGACTAGTAAAATGGAGAAGATGGGTGGAAAACCGGAGCCTACAGCAGAGGGCGTGTAAGAGGAAATTTCCTCAGGCCGCGCTAGACTGACTGCGCATGCGGGCCGAGGGGCGATGGTGCATGCGCAGTGGGACGACGCCTATGGCGTCTTCCTCTTGGAACCTAGCGCAGAGGAGGAAGGAAGCGCAGGGATGGGGGTAGCGGGGAGAGGCGCGAGGAGTGCGGCTTGGCGTTAGCTTGGAAATCGTTGTCATTCTGAACCCTTCTTTCAACAGCCCCGTTCTCTCCATCCCACCTGGCGTTAGCTGCAGAATCTGTTTGGTAATCCAGCTATTTAAGTGGAACGCGGTGGAATGATTTGTTGATGAAATTTAATGATGGTTTATAATTTGCCATTGTACCCAGGGTACCTCTTTCAGCGTCTTTTGGATAGGCTTTTTCAAAAAGAAGGATTCTTTTTAACAAAATAGGTATATGTCTGCTAGGAAGGAAAGTAGTTTATGAATACGAGGACATCCCTGTTGTATGCGAAGTAAATATTTAACCATCTTCGTGTATACATAGTCATTCTGTGTCGCCCAAAATAGCATTGCTCTCCTACGAGATTTCTAGTAACAATAGTCCTAGATTCCCTGATATGGCCAAACCCAAGGTTACTTCATCAATATTTATTCATTCAAAATCTTACCTAACCACCTACCTTGGGTTGGTGGATAGTGGGAGAGAGTTGTGTAACCTGATCTGCAGAATCAGGAAGAAAAATAAATAGTAATGGACCAATCCTCATGACATGAAGCTTCTCTATCCTCTGTATAACAGTTGCCGAGTGGCTAGCCCTGTGTTCTGTCATTTGTTCATCATTCATTCAGGAAATGATGTCCAGGTTCTGTGCTAGGCCTTGAGAATAGAAAGACAACTTCTCCCTTTCCTGGATATAAGGATTCTTCCTAAGGTCATGAACCTTAAAATGAAATTGTTAAGAGCGTTAATGGAGGACATTTTCCCTCTTCCTGAGCAGACCCTTTCCCCTCTAGGAGCTAGCTGATTCAGAGTCAAATGGAGAGAATTAGAACGTTTTTCATGGGTGTACTAGGACTTAAAAAGTATGAAAAAGTGGGATCTACATAGGTAAGAGTCAAGGGGTCAAGGGTAAATATGCATTAGTGATTTGGGATAGCTAATATTAAATGTTTACTGTGCCTGTAACTGTTTCAAGTGCTTTAGTTTTATTAATCTTCATGACACCTCTGAGGTAGGTACTAATATAATCCCCATTTTAGAAGTGAGGCAGCTGAAGAACAGAGGTTCAGTGATTTGTCCGGAGTTACATAGCAAGTTAAGTAGCAAAACCAGGAATTGAGCACAAGTCAAGAGGCTTCAGAGTATGAGCTCTTTACTATGCTGTTTCACCTCTTCACCTCTCACATGGCACATGATATGCTAACAAAGCCATTGCTTGAAAAACGTCACACAGCAAATAAGCCTCTACACCTGAATTTTATTTTGTCATCTGTAAAATGAGAGAGTTGAATTAGATGACCTTTAAGGAACCTTGTGGTTCTCTGAAATGTTTAATTCATGTAGCAAACATTTATTTAAATCAACAGCTACTTAGTATAGACTAGGCAGTTATGTTTGGTGCTGGTGATCAGAATGCCTGCCTTCCACAGCGCAGTTACAAATTAGGGTTTATTGTTAGTTTGACTCCTGTTACCATCTGCCGATAGCATTAAAAATGTAACCTAAATCTTTAAAGCTAGAAATAATTTAGGTGTATCTTTCCACCTCAGCAGGAGACTGCTTATTTATGTTAAAGTTAGCTGTGTGAAACGTCTGCACTCCAGTTTTCAACCCTGGCTGTTTTGTATATTTAATTTAGTAGTTCTGAATTTGAAAGAAAATAGGATGAAAGGGAATTTCTTTGATTATATTCAGTTTAGAAGTCACACTGTGTCTAGTCTTTTAAACTGTCCTCACTCTGGCAGTAGCTTAAGTACTCTGTTGAGCAATTTGATTTCAAAATACAAAGTATCCCTTACATTTGCAACTGAATAAGCATATATCAAGGTACAGGAAAAATATTAGAGTTTTAAATCTTAGGTGAGAGATATAAACAGTTCACAGTGGGTTATATTCTGAACTGATGGGGAAAAAGACCAAGCTACTCTCTAAAAGATAGCTAAATTGTCTATATACTTTATTTACATCCCAACAGGAATCCACTTAGAAATTTGGACCTGGTACATTACTGCTTAAGCAGTCTTTTTTATAAAAGAGCATTTAGAAACTTGTCAAGCTATATTTTGAGTTAGTGTGGTCCAAAGGATTGGATATGAATCTAACTTGAAAAGTTATTGCCTCCATGAATATGAGTACAATTTGGAAAGTTACAGAGCTCAGAGAAAAAAAGGAAAGGTGATCTAATACAAGATTAAAAATGTCATTAGTCAATTTGCATTTTTAAATAGGCTGACATTCTAATTATAGAAGTTGCCTTTCTGTTCCCATACCCCACTTCAGTATTAATCAGTATTACTTATAAACATAAGATTAAATCAGAAACTAAGCACTGCTGCTCTCACAGCTTTAAATCATCACAAAATTAAGGAAACAGAACAGCTAGATTTTCAGAAATGCACAGTATATCATTTTCCTTGCTAGGGAACTGGATTATGTATATATGGGATTTCTATCTGCAAAGCATTGCCTCATTTTTTCTAGTTCTTCAAAAATGAGTTTCAACTTTTAATAACATTTGCATTTTGCAACTAGCAAAAAAAAATTTTTTTCAGCCAAAATTCTCTCTGGCCGTTAAAGAGGGAAATTCATTTTTAAAATCTGCTTAGAGTCATTTTTTAAATTGTTCAAAATTCACTTAACATAAATTAGCCATTTTAAAGTGTACAATCCAATGTAGTCATTTTTTAGTCTAAATACTGAGCTGCACTGTCCAATACAGTAACCACTAGCCACGTGTGGCTATTTAAATTTCAATTAACATCAAATAAAATTTAGAATACAATTAATTCTTCAATCATGCAAGTTTACTAACCACATAAGGCTAGTGGCTATCATGTTGGACAGCACAGAAATACAACATTAGAACATCTCCATAATGGCAGAAAATACTATCAGCACACTGCTAGACCATCTTTTTAAGAAAACAAAACACTTTTTTAGAATCTTATAAATGTGTGGTATAAGCTATAATAAAAGTGGGGGTTTGGGGTTTCAACTTTTGTAAGAACCATGTGTTCAATATTGATTTTCTCATCAACATTTGCACTTTTTAAATTATTTATTTAATTATTTTGATGTGACAGGATTAAATACCACAGCTGCTCTATTCCTAATAGGCCATGAAATCAGATCATTGCCTGCACTGTTTTACTCCAGTTTTGGGACGCCACCAAGTGATCAACTTGTATATTACATTTAGATGAAAATTTTTAAAATTTTTTTAATAAAAGAGCCAATATGTATTTCCTAACTAATTCCCCTTCCTTGGGAACAGAACACAGTGTTATTCTGGAGTTTTATTTGGAAAATTTTATAAGTGAATTTTTGGTGTGGCTTGGTCAGGATGTATCCAAGACAAACTGTACTATGAGGCATGGTTGTTTTATCCTCATATAATTTATTTCCTCAGTCAAATTGCTACCTTGGCACTGTCTTCTCACCCCTTTGTAATCCATAAATCACCACTGGTCAATCCCAAGCAACATAAACAGTTCGCTAATGGTAGAAAGTAATGTTTTAAGTAGAAAAACTAAGAATAAACAGACCTTCACTTAAAATCCTGAGTGACATTTTGGCCTGAGGTATCAATAAAAGATAGCAGGAGTAGAGAGGGTAGAAAAAAGGGGAGCTAATTCTTTCCTAAATTTATGCTGGCTTTTATGGCTGCTAGAATGAAATGTTGTCAGCCTCACTCCCATAAACTTGCTAGTTGCTGTTTTTCTTTCTCTGTAGTGAAGTGAGAATTCTCTTAGAAAGGAAATGGCTGCCTCTTCATCGTCCTCTTCAGCTGGCGGGGTCAGTGGAAGTTCCGTCACTGGATCTGGTTTCAGTGTCTCAGACCTTGCCCCACCACGGAAAGCTCTTTTCACCTACCCCAAAGGAGCTGGAGAGATGTTAGAAGGTAATCTCATGCTGCTCTTTGCTGAAAAAGTGGATTCAGACCTGCAATGGATGTTAATTGTAAAGAAGCTATTAAGTGAATTAGAGATAAATTTGCCCTGATTTCAGCTCCACATTCATCTTTTGTCCCCATTTTAAAATAATATCTTTAAAACAATCCGAATGTTGGAGCTGAAAATAACTTTGGAAATCAGGAGGTCACCTAGAGTTATTTAGACACAGAAAAGTTAGTGATTTGACCATGTTAAAGACAAAGTCAGCACTGGAACCAGAAATTCTCTTGACCTCCTGTTCTAGTTTACTTTATCCTGGCAGCAGCCTATCTCTCTGTGGTTAATAGGGTTCTTTTTTCTTATGTAGTTAACCAACAGATAATTAAGCCCATCAAAGAGATTCTGAAAAGAAAAACTAATATACTACTCTTATATGTGATGATGACAATGCTGGCCCACTGCAGGACAATACTATGTGGTTTTTCTATGACGCTGAATTTTGCGTCATACTATCCAGCATCTTATTCAGCACACATTTGCAAACTGGCTGGGCAAGATCAGGGCACAGCCTATGAGCATGAAACAGCATTGGTACCTGGAATTCATCAGATTCATGTCACTTTAGGAGCTACATTAATAAATTCTTAATAGGGAGCATAAAAATCACCTGAAGACCTTATTTAAATGCACATTTCTGGCCCACCTTAGAGATTCTGGATTTGTCTAGGGTGCAGTACAGGAATCTTCATTTAACTAACATCCAGGGGACTCTCATGAAAATGGACCTTAACTATTAAACTATCTGTCATACTTTGAAAGAAATCAGCAAAGAACCTATTACAGATTCAAAATTTACTTGATTGTAGCACTTTTGTGCTTATTTATAGATCTTGTTTGCCTTTAATATTGCAAATATTAGCAAGTATATTTAATCTGGAAATGTCTCCGAGAAGAGTACAAACTATAGTCAGGAGTCAGCATCTTAGGGTGATCGTTATTTATGTTTATCAGGTATAATAAAAAGCAGGTTTGGGGTGAGCCAGGCAAACAGAAGAAGCATTTTGATAGGAAAACATGGAAACATTAAAACCATAAGGCTTTCTAGAATGGATTCAGATCATGATTTGTGAAGTAGATGACCAAGTAGCGTAGTTAATGATACACTGAGGTGTATGTACTTCTATCTTTGCCAGTTCTTTCCTCAGTTGTTTTAACTAAATACTCAAGTTAGTATCACCGAGTTGGAGGCAGTGAACAATTGGGGCCTTGTTTACTATATTTGCACTAAAAGTATATTATGACTTTAATTATATGCAATAGAGACCTAGTCTAAAAAAGTTTCCCACAAAACAAGTTGGAGGCATTTTAATTGCTCAATGAATTTTATAGCAGCAGAAGAGGAATCACTGTTTAATAATGGACTCTAAGGTTGAAGTCATTTAAATTCTAGCTACAGGAAGAACTTAATACTGAAAGTACCTACTTAATCTCAAAGCTATAAGCATTCTTTGTCAGTATACACCAGATTACTTAGAAACATTAAAAGAAGAAAGATTTCTGAGATTAGTCTGAATGTTGATGTTCTAACAAGTTATATAGTTCTATCCATTTTTATTCCATCCCAATATGCTTTATGAAGGCATGTGTTGGCTTTCTAGTATAGGATGAATTTATATCAACTTTAAATTCACAGTGCATAGTTTTGATCCTTTCTCTTAGGTTTAAATTTTCACCCATATTTAAAGATGCTTACACTTTAAAGACAGACTGAAAAACTAGAGATGGCAATCCATGAACTATCCTGGTCAAATCAAGAATGTTAAGTTGAAAGAGTACTCCTAAGTGTGAGTTAATAAGGATATTAGATTTGGGAGCATCTTCTACCATATCTATAGGTGATTTTACTATGCAATTAACACACCATGTACATGACCATTTTTCTTACAGTAGTTTAATCGAATATGAAAATAGAGTAGGAAGAGTTGTCTATCCAGAATAAGGAACAAAAATGATCAGGAATCAAGGTTGGATGCTGTTGATAATTTTAACAAATTCAACTTGATCTTACATCCTCCTAAATCTAAGATAAATAAACCCAAATAACCTGTAGCTAACCTGAATTAACTTTTTTGTGCACCTGCCTACTCACTGATACCAGATGCCTTACAAAAGCAGTATACCGCAGTTTTCAGTATTCTGTCCTTGGCTAAGATTGTCCTTACCCAATTAGTAGTGAGCAGATGGACACTGCTTTCCCAGCCACAGAAGTAGCTAGAATTTTTTTAGTTGACATTGTAGGCCACTGAAGTATAAATTATCTTGCAATGTCTAATTTCTTATGAGGTAATATTGTCTTGAATGAATTTGTTAGCGTCCTGTTGATCGATGCTGCAATGATGTTACGTTTGAGCAATTTACTTAACTTTTTACTATTTATAACCTTTGCTTGTCCCTTAAGAGGAAAGCTGATGTATTGCTACTTGGTGTGTTACAAAGGGTTTGATTACAATTTCTAAGTGGAAGACAGATTCCCCCAGGCTGACTCCTCTCTGAAGAAATTCCAGGCTTTATATTGGTAGAGATAACACATTTAATAGGATGTGGCTAAGAAGCAGTGGGCTTCGTGGTTAATAAAGAGCTGCAGATCAGCAAAAGTGTGTTCCATAGGCATATCGCGTGGCAAAGTGATAGTGGCAAAGGCATATAGAAGGGCGTATAGAGTGCCATTTTGAAAGATTAGTTTACATCCTTTTGCTTTGAAGTTAATTACCAAAGGAAATATGCAAATGTTATAATTTAAGCATTTTATCCTTATAGCACCTGTGATTAAATGGTAAGTGGAAGGTAGCACTTCCAAGCACTTCCAAATACATCTTGGCCTGATCCTTATAGTCAATAATCCCCACTGCCTTATGTGAGATCCTAAAGTTCAGGATAGTTCAGGCTGAAACCACCTGAGAAGTGAGCTCTAATTCTCTATGGTTTGCTCTTTCTAAAATAAAATGTGATTTATAATTTGACTTTAAGCAAGGGTATGAATAGGATCATGAATACTGACATATCTACGTAGAAAAACCATAATTGCATCATTGGTGTCAAATGTTAATGTAGCCCTTCTTCTCATAGTGGAATTAATAGTTATTTGCTGCCCAGTTATCTGAAAAACTCAGTGATACCATTAGCTTACTTAGATCTTTAAATGTATAAAGATCAGTATAATACTCAGTTAATTAAAAAAAAATTTTTTTTTTTTGCTTAGTTTAGATGAGCTGCTTAAATGACTTACACTCAGCCAGAGGAATGGGGGTGGGAGGGGGAGATAGGACCATACTCCATGTAGCACAATATGTAGAAAAGAGGTTGAATTTAAAGACTGTAACACTATCCCTAAAATGTACATCACTTTCTGAAATAAATTATATTTTGAAATACATAAGATGTATGAAAATATATATATATATTGCACCAATTTTGAAGATAATATTGGACAGAAGCCCCCTTGTTATGTATTCAAGCCATTTAGACACAATATCTGTAGTTTTTCTTACTGTTTACAGTGAATTCTGAAATAAGGTCTGCATTGTGCGAAAGTCAGCATGAAGCCAGAATGTGTTAGTCCCAACTCATTGTCACTTAATACCTGGCTGACACACCAATACATGATGGGTGAGTGCTTGACACCTAATAGTGCTGGCATGAACTCCCAACTGAAAAAAGACAGCCATGTCCTCTGCCTCCATTTGTTTCAGGATTTTTGCGATAAAGTGCCTTCTCCAAATGGTTTGAGCTACCCTTCTAAATGTTACATTTCCTACTGAGCTTGATGTCTTTGGGGATATGTTTTGCTGTATCAGCCATTGCCTGACAAGAAATAACATGAAGTAGCCTATATTTCACAATCACCTTCAGTACTGTGATGACTGAGTTAGCTACCTTCCTGTTGCCAGTTCTCAGCACCAGTACAATGCTAGGTTTTGCAATTGCACTATACTCTTATTGCCATCTGAATTGCAGTGTTTTGGTTCAGTTGGAAAATCAAGGTTACAATTTGCGTTTACAGAAATTTCCCAGCAGTGTTTTGTCATGGTCATCGTGATGTAATTTGATATACTAAAAATCAACAAGAACTATTTTTCCCTCAGCATTACTTTTTAGAATGAAAATGATTTAGAGTTTTGGTGTACCTTCGTGTTTTGATAGCACAAGGGTCATAGGGCCAAACGTGTCGGCTTTCAATGTTTGCCTGACATACAGAATAGGAGAACATTAAGAAACTATTGGGTTGGGAGCGGGGGAAGTGTTGACCAGGACATCAGACTGAGGTTTCTTGTTTTTGTTTTTTTAAACACTATTTTTAAACTCTTAAACAAGTAGAGGGACTATATTAATATTCTAGGTATAGAAGAAGTAGCTTTTATAACAGCAGTGTTAGTTCTAAATGAAACAGAAGCCTCTTTGTAAACACTGAAAAGTAGACCCTGAATGTAAAAGCAGGGAGAAGAATTGGCACGTTAACTTGGTTTACTGAAGCCATTAAACCCTTAGAGCAGATTAAAACTTTTTCTCTTTTGTTTGTAGATGGCTCTGAGAGATTCCTCTGTGAATCGGTTTTCAGCTATCAAGTAGCATCTACACTTAAACAGGTGAAACATGGTAAGCACGTGAATGTTGTGTACCTAACTATGAGAATGAATTTACTGGAGGGTGGGGAGTGAGAGCGAAGAAGGGGATTCAGAAAGGTCAAACACCTGAAATTCAGCAAGGTAGACTTTCTGATTACCTGCAGACAAGAACATTCTATAGCCTTAATCCAGATGTAATGTCTGAATAAAGGCTTAAAATTGAAGTCAAAGGGATAGCTTTCTAGGGCAGTTAATGCTTTCTGCTTTTCTTATGTTGCCTTTTCCTCTCCTTTCTGAAACCTTTAACTGTTTTCCTCCACTGGTTACCATCATCATCTTCATCTTCGAGTATTTATGTAATACCTCAAGTTCTACTTGGACTCTAAGATCCTGGTAGCACCTTTTCTGTCCCATCATGCTTCACCAGTCCTTCATTTATGCATCAGGGCACTATGTTCCCCCACCAGACCATTTTTCCATTGAAAGCATAATGGGTGGTAGGGGACTGCAATTGCCTGTAACCCTAGGATCTTAGTACACATCACTATAACATGGAGAATAAGTGCTACTTTTTTTTTTTTTAAGATTACGTCTTCTGATTAACATAGAGTAAGACCCCATTATTAGAATATTGAGGAAAAAATTCCTAGAGATTATTTTTAATCCAGTCATCATGTTGGCATCTGTCTTGTGGGAAATAAGTTGTATTATATATTACCTCTTTAACTCTTTACAGATCAGCAAGTTGCTCGGATGGAAAAACTAGCTGGTTTGGTAGAAGAGCTGGAGGCAGATGAGTGGCGGTTTAAACCCATCGAGCAACTGCTGGGGTTCACACCCTCTTCAGGTTGACCTTGCCTGGATAGTCACCTCTGGTGTGCACAGCAAGTGTAGAGCCAGCGAAGGCCTTTTCTTACAGCTTACATAGCCATCCAGAGATTCACAGCTCCATTGCTGAATTGTTAATTCTCATCTATACTTGATTTCTCTCTATTTATCCACAAGCAACAAATGTTTAAATGTGTGATGTTGCAGGGAAAAAATTTGTTCATTTGTTTAAAAAGCCTTGAGAGTTAGATTGAGACAATCAGTGTCAGGGAACCAGGAGGCTTGGGTTTAAGAGATTTATAAAACTTCACAAACCAGGTAGGGGACATGCCAGAATTGACCAGCTGAATGGCCTCTCTCCTGATATTCGTACACTGCATGGAAGCCTCACCAGTCAAGTCCAAGGTCAGGATCTGTAGTTATAAAATTCAGAATTTCTAACCTAAAACAGTTCTCTTTGCAGATGGATATGATTTCAACTCAGGACCTGTCCAATGAGGAATTTTTAAATGTTCGGATTTTTTTTCTATTTTTAGACATCTAATTCTATAGATTCTCTTTTTCTAACCTCTTCTAGACATACCGAATACTGGCAAAAAGAATTGCTTTTTGAATGTTGAAGCACTTGTAAAGCAGTGAGCAAAATCCTTTAAACACAGAAATCCCGAGTTCATCTTGTTGGTGGGCTCAAGCAATTCTGTAGCAAATAAATCCTTTGAAAGAGTTCCAAATTGGTTTCTTTATCCTTTCAAAGTCTTAGGGATTTGGGATAGAGGGAAGAGGTCAAATTACTTTTTATAAGAAGGGAATCTGAAAACCATTTCTCTTAAGCAAATGGTAGATTTGCTTTATCTCAGGGATATTTATCTTTACAGAATATATGAATTTATCTTAACAATATCTGAGTAGGTTTTTATATTATAGTAGGGAAAAACCTGGAAAGCTGAGAGGTGTCCTTTGTTCTCCCTCATGGGACTCCAGGGTCCACACTGCACAGTTAGAAGTATCATTTATTAGATTTTATGCAAATTTTGCCTCATACAGCATTTGCCTTTCTCCTCAATAACTTGTACCTGACCTGCTTAGAGTTGCTTAACTATGAATGAATATATTGCCAGTAGCAATTGGCCTTAATCTCAGTTCAAAACATTTAACACATACTACCTGACAGGGAGATGGTGAACTCATTTAGTCGGTAAGGAATCTGAGCACAGAGAAGTCAAAAACCTACCCATGGTCACACAGCCCAGGCAAGAAAATCTTGGAACTTGGAATAGATTGTAGTTAATTGATAATTTAGCCCACTATCCTTTTCTCTAAAGCACATCAGAGCACAAAAATTACTAGCTTGTAAACTCACCTATTTCCACATTACTTCTCAACCCAAACAAGTTCCATATTTGAAAACCACTGAGTTTCCTAACATGTGCTTTTTAGCATCAACCATGTGGATTATTATCAAAGGGGAAATTTAAAATACCTACACTATGATAAACCTTTAAATCATATTTTTAGTGACAGTTTAGAAGCAGTCACTAATTTTTTCTCATTGTTCCATTTGTATAACTACAACACAGACACTATTTCTTTATCTTTACCCTTTGGTGTTTGAACTTACCTTATAATTTTTTTCTCTTTATATTGGACGTTTCTTTTTATGACTTTAGAAATTGAAAAGATCCTAGGGTTGAACAGAAATGCTTTCTGAAGCACTTTGCACAGTGATCATTCAGCTGCCAGAAAAAAGACCTTCACTATTTTTTGAAGATGACCCCTCTATCCCTTTACTTTTCTGTTGGTTATTATGGTTCATCATCCACACAGTTCCTATGACCATGCTTTAGTCTTAAAGATGGACCTTGTTACTCATCTGGCATCTCTACACTCATTATGTGCCAGTCATTCAGGCATTAATTACAGTCATTTTAATGACACTGCAAGATATGTCATACTCCCTGATACAGAAGAGGAACTTGAAGCTCAGAGCAAGCATTACTTACCAAGGCTGCATAGCTAAGTAAAAGGACAGGTCTGAATTTGAACTCAAAGTCTGCTAGACTCCAAAGCTGAGATTATTTTCGATGCATGATGCTGCATCCCACTGAGCCCATTCAAGTATCTTGCATAAAGGAAAAGCCTAAAATTTTTTATAATAAAATGAAATAACTATCTGGAGGAAATAAGCCTTGTCACTACCCTCCCTTCTTCCTTCCAGTGCTTGGTAATAAGAGGTCTCAAGCACAATGAAGGAATAGCCTCTTGCTTTAGGCACTGATAGGAGTTAGCTATGTGTTAGTGTCTATATATCCTTTTAAGATTTAGTATAGTGAAAATGTAGTTAGGTCCTTTGACACCTAAGCGAGCAAGGAGAAGGCAAGAGGGCAGAAGGCAGCTAAATACCAGGACTGCAAAGACCGCCATCCTAAGAAATTGTGCCTCTGCATAACACACTTTGCAGTATGTCATGTCTTGACTCTCACATCAAACCTGTGAGATAAATGAGGCAAGTATTATTTTACACTTGAGGAAGCAGGCACAGAGGAGATACAGTACCAAGATTATAGTTAATAGGCAAGGGGGCTGGGTCTTTCAAATCTGTTTTTCTATGCATTCTAATTCCTTATATACTAGATCATTTGAAGGCAGAATTTGCTGTTAATAAAGAATTATTCATGTCAATTTGATATATAATTTCATATAACACTTGTCTCGTGGTAATGAGATAGATAAACCTGGTTTTACTTAGTCCAACAAAATTTTACTTTTTTTGATTCTTCATTAATCATCCGGGATCAGCATTAAAGTCCTGATTTTTCACTGATACACTTGTTAGTGCTATCCCATGCCCGATAACTCACCTGTAATGACAGGGGTCTGGAACTCTAAATCAAGTTCCTGACCCAAGAACCTCTCTGCTCTGCAGCCTATGACTTCCCTTCCCCCACATGATTGAGAATCCTTGAATCCCTCCTTCCCAATTGGAACACCAAATACTGAAGTGGTAGAAACTTTGGGTCTTAAGGCCAAGTCAGAGGTGGAAGAAAGGAGATAGGACCAGGGTATGCCCATCAGCCGGAAGAGAAAGGAGGAACCTGCCCGATGATGTGGTGCCCTTTCAGGCAAACTTAAGAGATACAGTTAGAGGAGGAGACTACTCTGCCTCTCCCTATTTTGCCAAAACACCTGACTTTACCTAAAGTATCTATCCAGGCCTCTTTGTAATTTCCTGAAGTTCCAACCAAGACAAAGCCTTTCCACAAAACAAAAGGCTTAAATAACAGGTCCTTGGAAGAGTTAAATCTTGGTTTGCAGGTGGAGTACAAACGATACCAGATCTCCTATTTCCAAGAGCTGAGTTTGAGTTGGAGACGGCTGGAGCATGATGTTTCACCACTAGCCTGCCTTGTTTATTTGCATCTGGTTAGAGGGAGTCTCAGAATTTTAGAGCTGGAAGAGACCTCAGAGATCAACTAGTTCATCCCCTGGTATGTCAAGACCTTGTCTATCTTATTCACTGCCACATACTCAGTACCTAGAATACTACCTGGCACATAGTAGGTGTGTTATAGGTATTTATGAGGTAAATGAATGTAGTTTAGGTGTGCTAGCTATTTTCAGTGCAGCATCCATAGTGGAGTGATGCCTAAAGTAATTGAGAATAGGTAGTGGGCAGGGCCAAAACAATAATGCAGATCCCAGCCTGGAGTTCTCTAAAATACTCTCCTGACAGGTGGAAGCTGTGGAACAAATGGAAACTGTGCTAAAGCAGCCATGCCACATGAGTCCATCTGTGTGAGGAACCAAGGCAAATGATGCTGGTGGCTCCTGCTCCCCTCATGGGCTCCTACACATAGGTCTGGTGGTAGTGCCATGTGTCAGCATCCATGAGCTCTTCTCTACCTCTCAAGATACATGAACTTCTCCAGTCTGTCAAGTTTCCCTACAGGAGCCGTTTTCCAGAATCGACTTATTTTTATAATATAAGTGCTTTAGGGCAGGTAATAAAACAGCATGTGGTTTATTACCAGCAACAATACAGGGGATGTTCCTGTCCAAATGTCTTTTATTCATTCAACAGACGATTACTGAGCACATTTATATGTATCTAGCACCTGCTAGATGCAGAAGATACGCTATCAAACAAGACAGAGTCACTAACCTCAAATTTATAAATAAGAGACAAAAGGGTAATTTCAAGGGTAAAAACTGTCTAATAGGAGAAAGCATGAGATACTATAAAATCAGACGGCTGATAGAACTCAGCCAGAGATGCCTTCCTGGAAGGATGATGTTCAGGCCGAGATCGGAAGAACAAGTAAGGTAGGAAGAAAGGACTTTCTAGGTGGAGGGAATAAAATAGGTAAAGTCCCAAGGATGAGAAAGGGCATCATGCCTTTGTGGGGCTGCAGGTGCTTTGTTATGGCTGGTCCATAGAGTGTAAGGGCAAAGGATGAAACAGAGGATTGGACCTCATGGTTTTTCTAAGGAATCTGAATTTCAACCCGAGAACAGTGGGGAAAAATTAAAGGGTTTTGAAGTAGAAGAATGACAAAATCTGATTTCACTTCAGAAAATTTAGTTGGAAAGAATGGTGGCAAATAAGTGAGTGATCCAGCCCTTTAGGAAGCTCTTATAGAAATCCAGGTGAGAGATAATTACAACTTGAATTAAAGATGTGGACACGGGATTTGATTTGAGAGTTACTCAAGAAATATACAGGACTTGATAACTGGTCAAACTTGGAGAACTCAGGAAGGACATGCAGTCTCTTATGTCAGTAGCTGAGGGACTGGTGGTACTATTCACTGAAATAGAGGTACAGAAAGAGGAGCAGGTTCAAGGAGATGTCCATAGGTGGGTGACTATAGGTTTATAGCTCAGGAGAGTGAGCTGAGCCAGAATTAGATTTGGGACTCACCAGCCCAGAGATGTTCATTAAATCAAAGGTGTGCATGGATGGAATTGCCTAGGGAGAGAGCCCATGGAGTGAGAAGACAATTGGACCAAGGAAGGGTCGGATCCCTGAGGAACACTAATGTGTAAGAAATGCAGAAGAGGAGGAGCCCAGGAAAGCAACTGGCAGAAAGTCTTCAGAGAGAAAGCCTGAAAACCAGGAGTATGGTATCAAGGAAACCAAGGGAAAAGGACATTTTGATCAGGAGGCTGCAAACAGCATTATCTGATGTAGCCAAGCAATTAAGTAAGGTAAGGAAGTGAGAAGGTCTTTGGATTTTATCAAGGAGATTGTTGGTGACCTTGTCTCAAGAGCAGCCATCTTAGTGGTGTGGTGGAGGCAAAGTTAGACTTCTGTGGATGGGTGAGTGAGTAGAAGGTGAAAACGTGGGGCCAAGTCTAGGCAACACTTTTAAGAAGTTCAACAGGAAGGGGAGGCAAAAATGAGGGACAGAGAGGGCGACAGTTAAAAGGGGACACATGGTCAAGACATTTGTTTTTTATTTTACGATGGGAGAGATCAAAGAGAAAGAGGATGATTGGGAGTGTAAGTTCTCTGAGGAAGTGGGAAGGGATGGGATCCAGAGCTCAATTGTAGTGATTACTCTTGGAGGGAGGGCAAAAAGGATAGTGCTGATGTGGGTAAATGTGTAGGTGAGGTGACAGGAGGTTGAAGGAGTTCCCATCAGATGGCTTCTGTCTTCTCTGCGAAGAAGACAAGTTGGTCTGCTGCCTGCGGTAAGGGGCAGGAAAAAGTGGGAATAGTGGAGGTGAGAATAGTCTCTGTGAAGAGTGGGAGAGAACTGACCAGGGTCAGAGGATTGCCAAGCACATTTAGGGACTTGTTGCAGTTAAGATTCCCTGAACTTGCAATGGCACCAATCTTTGGGGAAGTATACCAGCAGCTCCTAGCAGCCTGGCAGTAGGAATGGAAAAAATGAACAGTTAGTGGTTACAGTTTTGCATGGTAAGGGCAAGAGGGTAAGCAAATTGTTAGTCTAGGGCTAGCAAGGGAAGGAAGTGAAAATAAGAGGTTAACAGAAAGAAACTAGAAGGGTCAAACATTTATTGAGGGCCTACTATGTCTCTAGTAATATGTAGGAAACAGAAATACAATGATAGGGCAATAGTTTCCAAACCTGGCTATGCCTCAGAATCAAGCTTAATACACATATAGACTCCCTGGCCTCATTTCTGGGGTCCAGTAAGTCTCAGGTTGAGGGTCTCGTGACTTCCGTAGCCAGGTTTGGAAACCACTTGGACCAATGGAAAAAGCAGACAAGTAAGCAGACATATGGAATATATACAGTGCCATAACTCATGCTGTGGAAGCCAAGAAGTCTTGGAGGTGGGAATGAAGAGGGAATGACAAGAAAATTTTTCTAGAGAAGAGAGCCTGTGCCTGAGGGTGTCTAGTGAATCGGCTGAGCAAAGAGGGGACGATGCCGAATAAGCGTTCCAAGTACAGGGAACAGCATGTGCAAAAGCAGGGCCGCATTTGTGGAACTCCAAGTCACGTGGTGTGGCTGGAGCAAAGTGTGTAAACAGGGGAGTGGTGAGCTCTCAGGAGAAGGCAAGAACAAGATTGTTTTAAGCCCTGTTCACTGTGCTCCACTTGCCATCAAAACAGCATTTCTCTGACACAGCCAGGGTACACCTAAGAAAGAGGCCAAGAATCCTTACTTTCACAATAAATAACTTAGAAAGCAGGCTCCTCTGGGCCTGGAAGGGTTAGACCCATAGGCTAGTATAATACAGCAGATGTGATCTTTGCAGGCCACTAGGTGGTGAACAGTATTTTTGCTCTGACTACAAACTAAACATTTACAGATTCATATTTATTCACTTTGAGAGTAAGGCAGATGTCCTAAGCTCAGAGAGAATTACTGAAGGAGCCTCCCTTCTGGGCTTTGAGCCAAAAAACAGGAAAGAGGCAGCCTAACGTGATTGAATGTAAAGTATATGGACACTGTGGGGAGATGTTTTCGCCGCTAAATGGTTTCTCCTCCTTTCCCTGGCCCTGAAAGCCTCCCACGCCCTCTCTCCCCTCCTTGTTCTCAGAAATCTCCAGGCATATACTTCATGATAAACCACACAAGTATGGGCATTTCCTTTGTTTAGCAAATCCAAAGGTCGTGTTTGGGAGCTACTGAAATCAAGCTCTACCCACTTAACTTTCTGCAGAGTCTCCAAAATATAGTCAATCTGGAATATTCTATGAAGTCAGGGCAATTTAGCTCTCAAGCAAACACATACTGCCTGGAGGACAACCTAGGATTCTGCTATCCTGGACCAGAGTCATCACCCAGAAAAGATGCAAGGCTCATTCTGTGAACCCACTTCAACAAGCTCAAGGCTAGAATGCTTTTTGAAAGCCCTCTTGATAATGAAAAGGAAAATTAGACTCTCCTGGCCAGCCCAGTATTGCAGCTGGAGTACCAGGCACTCTCGCCTTCAGAGACCTATGGACTCAGGAGCCAGGAACAAAACAGGACGTGGTCCAAACAGTACAAAGGAGTATTCATTCTCAGAGCTAGAAAAGAAGAGGAAGCGGGGATGGAGGATCAAGGGAAAAGACAGTGCCTTGCTGTCTGGAAACACAAGCCCTGGCCCCACCTGTAGTTTTAAGCCTTATCCAATATACTGCCAGCCAAGGGGTGTCCTCATTAGGCAAATAGGAAAACAGAGGCTTAGCCTCAGAGTCCTGCAGCTCTGTGTGACCCTGGGGATCATCAAGGACAGAGAAATAATCTCCCTTTCTGAGCCTCTGCAGTCTCTTTTAGTCCTACTGGCTCTGTGGCAAATGAGTTTTCCATTAAAAAGAGTTAGGCTCCTGGAAGGTGCCAATTTAATAACCTTAGATTTAAAAGCCACCGAGGAAGATGGGAAAGGCTTCAGTAATAAAGCCCGAGTGATCATGAGGGCCTGGGCTCAGAATCCAAACCTCACATTTCGGCACAGAGGGTCTCAGTAGGTATGAGTTGTAGCCAGGCACTGAGAACTCTAAGAATGTTCATCATAGTTAATATATAGTGAGGATTTACTATATGTAGGGCATTGTGCTAAGCACTTCTCACACTCAATGTCATTTACTCACTGCAAGAGGGTAAGAAAAAGGCCATGTGGGACAGAGGAAACCGCCAAGGCAGGAAAGGATCCTATAGCCCAAGAGCTGAAGAGGCCTTAAACTGTATTAGTTTGGGCTAGGGCCGCCATAACAAAGTACCACAGACTGAGTGGCATAAACAACAGAAAATTAATTTTCTCAGTGTTCTGAAGGCTGGAAGTTCAAAATCAAGACGTCAGCGTGGTTGGTTCCTTCTGACAGCTGTGAAGGAAGGGCTCTTTTCCAGGCCTCAGTACTCGGTTTATAGATGACCATCTTCTCCCAATGTCTCTTTACATCATCTCCTCTCTATGTATGTCTCTGTGTCAAAATTTGCCCTTTTTATCTGGGCACAATTATATTGGATTAGGATTCAGCCTACTAACCTCATTTAATGTGATAACCTCTATCAAGTCTATCTCCAAATAAGGTCATATTCTAAGGTACTGGGATTAGGATTTTAACATATGAATTTTAAGAAGGGACAGAATTCCACCTATAACAGCGGATGTCTAACCAAACCTTCTTTTATTAATGGGGACATTGAAGCCTCGAGTGGGAAAGTGACTTGCACAAGGTCACACAGCAAATTGAAAAAACTAACACTAGAACCCTGTGGGGCCACAGACTTGAGCAGACTTCCCCAGGACAAGCAGCATTGCCTGCCTTTGGAAGCCTTTTCTCTAGGAAGGAAAACCCTGAGCCTGGACAGGTCTGGGAGGCACCCTACAGAATCTCCTTACAGGCCTGGGGTAAGGATACCCTAAAACTCTTAACAAACCAGTATTTGGAAAAAAGACAGAAATGCCTGAGTGGAAGGAGCTTAATTAATGGAGTTTAATATAATCACTGGGGTTTATTTTCCATGGCCAGGCCCCTCGTGAAGGAGGCAGCTATGTGGTGTGTCACCCAGAGGTTTGCTCTTTACTTGCAGCCCTCCAACTGCGCAGTTAGCCAGAACATGGCTGGGTGCTGCTGGCGTCTCACGTGCTCTCTCCCATTGTTTGCTCTCTTTGGGCCTCCTCTGCTAGAGGCTGGGATCTGGCCTCCATACCTGGCCGGATAGCTGGTAGGTCTCCATTTTGCAATCTGTTTTGAGAACTTACTAGGAGGGCACTTTTGAAAGTCTCATGCAACTTGTAAGAGCAATACAGGTTTAAGAGCCTGGCTCCTGCAGTTTCAAAAACAAGGAGACAAAAATTGAGATTGAATATAGCACAGAAGTGTGGGTGACACCAAACCACAGATGAGTTGATAGGCTGTGGGGAGGGAAGTGAAAAGTTCACCTTGTCCTTCCCTCTAATAGAGGGTTGTTGGTTTTGCAGAAGTTTGCTTTTGAAAAATTTTTTCATTCAATAAAAATAGCCGGTGGGACAACATATTCTAGCATTCGTGGAAATAAAAACTCGGAACCACATCACAGGATGTTCTGCTCCAAACTTGGCCTTCGCTCCCCAGGCAGCTCCCAGTTTCTTCTGATTTATACAGCAGCAGTAGAGGCCCTCACCCTATCCCAGGTGGGGTCTAGCCTTCAGGGAGGAAGGGAGGAGGTGGTTCAGAGGCATCAGCTGTTTCCCTGCATCTGAGCCAAGACCCTCACCTCAGCTAGCAACTCAGCTTTGTCCCCAGTGTCGCCTTCCGCACTGTGGAAAGTTTCCATCACAAAGGGTCGATTCAGGAAGCCAAGGTTAGAGGCAAACGGTCTTATTTGAAAATGGTGAAGGCCAGGGAGGCCTTGGGCTTCCTGTATTGATTGCTTTCTGGGGGCCTGAGACCCACCCAGAGGGGTGGGGCGGGCAGCTCTGCAGGTTACAGGATGTGAAAGTGGGGACTGAGGTTAGGAAAAAGAATAAAAGGCTGGGACCAGAACACACCCAGCAGAAGGCCATGTGCAGTTCTCCTCTTCAGGGTTTCCTGTGGGTACACTGAGAACATTGTGTTCTGGCTGGGAACTTACCCAGCTGAACGGCTCTGGACGCCGCCCCTGGGTCCTAGTGCTGCCTCTCACCCACCCTCAGCCTGAGCTCTCCTGTACCTGCGTGAAGCCCATCGTAGGATCCCAGGGAGGCCATTTCCATCATGTCCTGCCTACTGGGTGAGTCCCCCAGTGACCAGACTGTGAGCACTTACCTTCCTATTCTTCCTGCATTTCCAAAGCATCCTCGGTGTGCTTGGCACTGTCATCAGTAGCATCTCATGTCCCTCAGGCAAAACATCCTTCAGATGACAAAACCAAGGCTCTGGGAAATTGGGAGGAACAACCAAAGTCAGTATTCAAGGTTTTTGGACCTGGGTCTCCTGACACTTTAAGGATAACTGATTCTGAGACATCACTTCAAACCCTTGAAATGAACATGAACCCTTGTCTTCAAAGTGCCTCTCCAGATGAATTTGAGAATAAGGCACTTTCTTAATAAATTCTCCAAAATAGCTCAAAGCTCAGGCATGTGATACAGAGCTGTCTAGAGGAGACAAAGCCTGAGCCCTGCCCTGCCCAGAGCCCAGTGAGTCCTAGAGATGGTGTCTGCCCTGTGCACAAGCCCCCTGGAACTGCTGCCACCCGGGACCTTTGTGCATCACCACACCAGGCCATAGACTGTCCTGTGCCGTGGAGAGTCCTGGAACTCAGTCATATGATCGGCCCCAGCCCAAGTAGCAAAGAATCAATGGGCCAGCAGAGAGGGAGAGGCAACTTAGGAGGAGGCAACCTTGGAGGAGATGGAGGCTTTCCTGTTAGAAGATTTTTGCAGTTTCTAAAGTAGGTTCTAAATTATAAATTCTTCTAATAAGCCCCCTTTCCAAGTCATCTTTATATTCTCTGTGTGTACTGGTCTTTGATAAGCAGTTGTTAGATGACCTGAATGAAAGTCACTCATTGAAAGGCCTTGCCTTCAGCTATAGATCACAAGGTTATTCAAAAACTGCACATTGAGCACCTACTGTGTACTAAGCAGTACTTGAGATAATGGGCATGCAGATGCTAAGAACAAATACACACAGAGGAAAGACAGCCATGGTGGCTGCCCCTCCCAGAGATCATAGTCCAGTGAAAAGAAAGGCATTCAGTAAGCAAGAACAATCCCAAGGTCCATGGTCATCCTAGGGGAAGTCCAGGGTGCTGTGGGTGAGCCCAGATCAGGAAGACCTAATGTAGGCTGAAGGCCCGGGAAAGTCCTTGAAGAAGAGACCTTTAAGCTGAAACCCAAGGGGAACTAGCCAGAGGAAGGAGGTTGGGAAAGGAAAGTTCAGGTAGGGATAATGGTGCTTGTGAAAACCTGGAATTTAGAAAGCAGGTGGCTCATTGAAAGAACTGAGAAAAGTCTTCTAAGTCTTCCTGAACTCCACCAACAGGAAATCCAGTTCTCATTCCAGGGGAGAGCCCAGTCATTGTTATTGTCAGTGAGAAAGGCCACTTTTCTGTGGCCTTCTGTTAGGCCCTAGACTCCATTTCTGGGGGAAACCAGAAGAATCCTAAAAGATGACTGGGATCCATCCTGAGGCAGGAAGGCCATAGGTATGGCCAGAAGGAGCAGATACTTGTCCAGGCACTGAGACCTTGGACTGAGATACTGGGAACATCACTTCCCACCTCTTTCTGGACCTTACACTTCATGTTTTATGTATTCTCAGTATTTAGCCTGACCCTCAGACCTTTCTGAATTAACAAATGACTACAGTTTCCATCTATAAAAAGATTCCTTCCAATGCTAAGATTCTGGGTCTAGACCTATAGTCAGTCCTTCCCAGGATTTCTTTTGGCAACAAGTGCCATGAAAGGAAGTAACATAGAGCCCTGCACACCCACGACAAACGTTTGTTGAATAAATGAATGAACAAGCAAATGAATGAATGAGTGAATTCTCTCTCTGAAGTCACTCTAAAAGCTTTGGTGGATCCTTACTTCTCTCAGCAGCTGCTTTGGTCTCCGTCACGCCTATCCCTGTGCAGTCATTATCACCCAGCCTCTTTATAGACAGACAGTGATGAAAATGAATGCTAATTCTTGCCTTAGCGCTCCATCCTAAAGGAAGAAGATGTAAGACGACTGCACAGAAGAGAGGGGCAGTATAAGGAAGAAAAAGAAGGGCTAATATGTGCAGAGTATGAAAATTGGTGCACATTCTCATGCAATATCCCCTGCTTTATGAACCCCAATCCTGCCAATGCTCTGCTCCACCCTTGTGAACAGCTAGAAGCAGGGCTTGCTGGACAGATGGGCAAGTGCTCCCTGAGCTACCATATTCCCTGCTTGACCTGAACCAAGCACTATAGTAGGGGCAAGAGTTCCCAGCTGGGCATACCCTCAAATGCATTTTCCCTCCCCTGTGGGTTTCCAGGCTAGCCCACAGAAGCCTGATTCATCCACAACCACACTAAAACATAGAATTAATTCCAGCTATACCCTGGGTGAGCTAGGCCATTATGGCAACCAAACCACCACTTACAGCATTATTTTGATGGGAAAACGTGTTCTGAGCTCCAAGCAACCAAATTGTAAGTGGGACACAGGCACACCCAGGTTCGAATCCCAGTTTTAACATTTCCTAACCATGTGGTCATGGGCAATGCAGCATCCTTCCTAGCCTCAGTTTCCTGCTTTGGAAAAGAATACCTTCTTTAGAAAGTTATAGTGCAGATACCTGTAAAAGTGCCCCCATGGCACATGGCAGAAATTTCCCTCCTTCCTTTCATAAAGACTTTGTGGAGAAACCTGGAGACAGATTCCAAGCACAGTCCCTGGGGAGAAGGTTCTTATCCAGCTTGCATGGGGCCAGTCTTACCACTGGACTCAGACTCAGAGCAAGTGTTTATGAAATAAATGAGCTGCTGTCTTAAAAATCACAGAACGTTCCTCATCTTTGACCTTCCCCAGGCTTTTATTGGCCTATCCAAGTCAAGAAACTTCTCCTGCCCCTACTCAGCTCCCTCTCCACCAATCTCTCCATGGACAGCAGTGTTCTGGCTTCCTTTGCTCCTGGTCCTGGGAAGGGGCTTCGCCTCCGGAAGAGGCCAGAAGCCCTGGCCTTTCACCCCAGGCCTGGATTTCAGCCCAGAAGAGCAAGCAGGAGGAAGGCTGAGACCCAGGTGGTGAACCACCACCTTTGCCTAAGGAAGGCAGGCTTCCTCTGGCTGTGGCTTTGGCCCCTCCTTTCTCTGTTTCCTTGCAGCAGCCAGAACTGTCTGTACCCAAAGGAAGGTGAAATGGCCAAGGTATCCATAGGGTCCTAAAGGTCCACCTTCTTTTCTTTGCCCTTGTTCCCAAAAGGCAGGGTCCCTGGTCTTGGGCTCTTCGTCCCCTGACCAGGGTCACTGGCACAGTGGAGGTCAGTCACCTTGAATGAGCCTCCCTACACTGCACTGTGCTCCCCATGTGTCGTCTCCAGGTGGTGCCACCGTCTCCACAGTAATCCCACTTTTCCCCGTTTGGAACCACAGAGCCTCCTCAGACCCTTCCCTCCATCTTTCCAGGTCCTGTCAGTCCCCTTAACTCTGCAGTCCTTCTCATTGGGTCTCCACTGCTCCAGCCCCACCCCACTCTACCCATCCCCCAGTCCTACAATAGCAAAACCCACAAAAAACAAAAACTCTTGTGAAAGTAATATGAGCTCATGGTGAAAACCCAACAGTACAGAAGGTATGAAATGAAAGAGTACATGCTCCCCTCCCCTCCATCCCTCAGAGACACCTCTAGGAATAGGTTTCCAGTATCCTTCCAGATGTTTTCTCTGCACATTTAAGTACGTGTCAGCAGGGGAATAACCTCTGTTTTTTCTTCAGAATGAGATTATAGTGTACAAATTATTCTGCACCTTGTTCTACCTGACAATGTATCTTGGACACCTTTCCAAAATCTACCTCACTCTTTTTAACACCCACATAAAATTCCATGATTTGGATCCACTATAAATTATTTCACCATTCTGCTATCATAGACACTTATGTGGTTCTCAGTTTTTACAATCACTGTCTAATCAGTTCCCTGCCTCAAGTCTCAGACCTCCAATCTGCCCTCCACACCACTGGTCAATGCTAACACCCAATCTGATTGTCATTCCCCGCTCAACCGCTTACTTGTGTTGGGGTTATTCACTAGATGTCTTTTTTCCCTCCTAGATCTCCAGCTCCTCAAGACAGGGTGTTTGCCTAGGAACTCCTGGCAAGGAGCACTCTAGGCCTGTCAACTCTGCAGTTTTGCTGCCCTAGGGAAATGTAAGAGGTTCTCAGGCCGCATAGATACTCATTCTTTCTTCTTACATATACTTACTGGGAATTCTGTGGACCTAGTTTTGTACAGGGAGCTCCAGGATGAAACAGATACAGACCTTGGCCTCCTGGAGCTTACAGTTAGTAGGAAAGGCAGCCACTGGATAGTCATAGAAATAAACACATGTATAAATACATATAGCATGAGTGTTTTGAAAGGAAACAACAGAGAAGAAGGAAGGATGGGGCCAGCGGAGAAAGCCTCTCTGAAGAGGTTATGAGGTACAATGGAGAGAAGGCCAGGGCAAGCCAGCAGACCATGGGATCTGGTTCCCATTCTGGGCCACTCTGGACACTCCCTCTTCAGTCTTCTCCTCTGAGAAGAAGGGAAATCCCCCTTTCAGTTTTAACTTTCTGTGACAATAATAAATGCTATTAGAGTTCAGGAGAAGCAAAGTTCCCACTGCCTGGGAGGGGTAAAGGAGACTTTTCAGTGATTTCACATTGACTTGGCTCATACATGGGCTCTAGTTCCATTCAATTCTGGGCCTAGTTGTTGAGCATACACCATATGTATCTAACATATAGAGGTGTGTGTGTGTGTGCACACGTGTGTGCACGTGCACTGGGAGTCGCGGTGGTGGTGGTGGTGGTGGTGGTGGTGGTGGTGGTGGTGGTGGTATGGGTGCCTAAAGATTTAAAATATGTGATTTCTGAAGGAGTTTATAGTCTCATGGGGCATCAGACCCAGAATAGGATCATTTGAATATATTATGTCAAGTGAGAAGAGAACAACTCATCCACAGCTATGCGAAACTGAGCACTGGCTTCAAAGTTAAGCAGGTCTGGGCTGGACTCCCTGCCCTGCACTCCCCAACAGAAGAACATGGAGCTTCCCAAGTGTGTTGAAAGAGGGCTCCTGGTGGGCCCTGAGCTTCAGACAAGCTTAGAGTGTGAGTCAGAGCTAGTAGGAGCTAGTAAAGCATCTGGGAAGATGCTGTGAAGATGGGAACAAGCTGAAAGGGAAGACACTTAAGACCATGAAGGAAAGGCATCCTACAGGTAGGGGTCCCCAACCTCCAGGCTATGAACAGGTACTTGGTCCCTGGTCTGTTAGGAACGGGACACAGAGCAGAAGCTGAGCGGTAAGCAATGAAACTTCATCTGTATTGGCAGCCACTCCCCAGTGCTAGCTAGCATCACTTCAGTGCCACTTCAGATCATCAAGCATAAGATTCTTATAGGAGCACTGGTCCCTGGTGCCAGAAAGGTTGCAAACCACTACAGGCCACAGGGAACCTGGTTGAAGTCAATTATATATGTTGAAAGAAAAATCCAAGCAAAAAAGAGCCGTTTAAGGAATGCAAGCATCCTCCATTCTCCACCCAGGGTCAAGTATTTCATGCCCCAGAGAGGACACCGGACAGGAGAGGACAGGAAGCTGCTGTTACCTCTGCAAGTCTCACTTCGGGTCTATGTGTCTGTTTCTCTTTAATGTTATTAAAAATACTGTAAATTATATGCTTATACTTTGTTGATGTTCTATTTATGATCCACTGGACATGGCTGTATATATTTTGTACATCTATATACATATTACTGTGCACAGTTGTATACACAAAGCTATGCATACAGTACTTTATGGAAAATTTAAGAGCGTTTCAGAGGTAATTAGAACCATATGTGATTTTCCCCTCCTGGCTCCTCCTCCTGTGGGAGGGAGATGAATCTAGAGATAGGCAAGGGTCTGCCCTGGAGGCTTGGTGGGCCAAGGTAAGGACCCTGACCTGCTTTAAAGACAATGGGAAGCTATTAACAGGTTCCGAGATGGTAGTCCTAGGGAGGCTGCACAAAGGTACAATATATAGAAAGTTCCAGGTTCTCCTTGTTTCTACTTAAGAAAACAGTTGTCTCCATCATCAGAACAGTAAATACCAAACCAGTTCTGTCCATAACTCATTTCTGCCTCACTTTCTCCATCTGTAAAGGAAAGCCTGCTGTAGTGTGGGGCTGCAGGGCCAGAAGGTCAACTCAGGCAAGCAACCAGAGGCTGAGGGGCCTTTAGCCTCTGCATAACCCAGCCACACTGTTGTCAAATCTGAATGTCATTCCTTGCCTCCAGGGCTGACCAGCTCTGGAGCTGGTACATCAGGATTAAGATCCTGTTCTTTTGGGAAAGAGCTTGGTGAAGCTTCCGCAGGACTGTTGATGTCTTTCTTTCCAGGACCAGAGACCCTTAACACTTCCCGGGAGAGTGAGGCAAGCCTCCTCATTGTGCAGCCCTCAGCAAATGCAGCAGCTGCAGCAAGTGCTAAAGAAAACCTCCCATAATAACCATGTGTGACAATAAAAAGATAAAGAGGCAAATAGGTATGTAGGTCAGCTCAAAAATAGCCACCCACCCATTTGGCCTGGGTAACCATTTGTTCCAGGTGGGTACAAAGAGTTTTCTTCCTTCCCTGCTTTTATCAAGGCTGCCTTAAATAAAAGTCCCTTCCTGCACTAGCTGGAGATGGCCTGGGCAGTTCTGGCAGGCAGCCCTACAGAGGCAGGCACTACTCTCTGCACTCACTCCATCAAACAAATCCTGGGGTCAGAGGGCATGGCTGCTTGGCCTTTCTGACGTGGGTTCTTGGGGCTCTCAGGGTTTAGAGTGGTGACTCACAGACACTCCTCCGCCCACCCCCACAAGGTTTTGCGTGCACCCAGGAGGCCTCCCTTACCCCAACAGAGACCGCTTTGTTAGCAGACCCGGTCCCAGGAGAGTTACAGCCTCAGGGTTGTGAGAGCCTCCTCAGCTTCTCTCTCCCTCCCCCCTCCTCCCCTTCTTCGGCGCTCACCAGAAAGGCGCCGGCCCCTCCGCCCTGCCCCCACCCAGCAGCCAGGCGACCGAAGCGCTGAGCTCAGCATCTCAGTGCCACACCGCCTTCCACCCGGACAGTGGGAGGAGTCTCCTTTCTCCCAGGGGCGGGCGGGGCCGGAGCAACCCCGCCCTCCTCCCCATTTCCACTCTCTCCATCCCCCTCATCCCCCAGATGCACGTTCTCCAAGTCACGTCCCCTCTTCCCCCCACCGTAGGGGGTCCGCGGAGACTGACCCCTCCCTAAGTCAGCTGCTCAGCAACTGTCACCTCCGCTGCGGGGCTTCCCTGAGGTCGCACCTCAGCGGGGGGGGGGGGGGGGGAGGCGGGAGCAGGGGTGGGGGAGGAGGGCAGGGGAGAGGAAGCGGGGGTCTTCCCTTCCCCCATCCTGGCTGGCCCCATTGCAGACCGCGGGGGAAGTGGGTTCCGCTCTCGCGTGTACCTCTTCCCAGAATAGACTCTAGAACTAGATTTTTTTTTTTTTTTATGTTTCTCCCTGCGTTTGTTTTTTCAGTACAAAGAAGATTCAGCATTGCTTCCTGGGTTTCTATGCCAAAGTCTGCCCTTTGCGGGTTACATACGAATTGGACTCTTTAAGGACTCGGAGAGGTCCCTCTTTTAGCTCACCATTTCCCAAATTGGCCTTCCTAGAGGAGACCAGAGCTCTCGGATACCTGGAGAGGGGATGTGGTGACAGAATCACCATCACTTCTGGGCCTATGGGTGTCTAGCTAAAAGGAAACTCCTTGGGTGGCAGTCTGCTTTGCCATTGAGTCAGCACTGCTGGGCCCTGCTTAATTCTGCAAGGGGAGGAAGAACCTGATCAGATAAAACAAGGGCCAACCCAGGAGAGAAAGTTTTTTGTCAACAACTCCTAAGGTACACACTATCTCTTCTACACTGCCACTCTCCAACCTGTACTGCCCCCCTTTCCAGCCACACAGTCCCCTTGGGCTCACAACTAACAATGCCAGTGGCTTAGACTCAAGGAAATGAGCCTAGATCCAGAGTCATGGCTCTAGACTGCTGACTGGCTGTGTGACCTTAGACAAATCACTGTATTTATCTGAACCTCAGTTTTCTTACCTGTAAAATGACATTGATGAGGCCTGATCTGTCTACACTACACAAATATTAGTTGTTATTTTTATTGACAGAGTCATGAAAATACTAAGGGACATGGAAGTGTTTTTAAAAACCATGAAGAGCTCTAGAAAGGTTAAAAATCTTTGTGAGAGGGTGGCAAAGCTGCCAGGTGGAACTGGTAGTTCCCATCACCTGCCAGCCAAGGAATTCTAGAAAAAGGTCAGGATGCAGACCCCAAGCAGTCTTTTGCACAAACCTGAGTTTCCCAAGCTTTTGGCTACTAAGGGCACTGAAGATATTTAAAAAAAAAAAAAAATGAGTGTGGTTAGAGACTTGGCAGAAGGGCAAAGAAATAGTTGCGTGCCTGAGAAAAGAAAGTTCCTAGGAACTGAGTGAGGCCTAACTGCCAGGAGAGTGAGAGATCCTGGGTACCTCATAAGTCTCCCAGCCCTCCAGCTCAGTTCCTTATCAATAAAGTGTGGAGGGGGATGGGGGGGAGCGGTGCGTTGTAGGTGGGAGGTGCTCTCCCAGGGCCTCCTGGCCCTAACATTCAGAGATTTTAAGTTTCATTCCACTGGTTGAAGAATCCTGAGAAGTCAAAGGGCTAACTCCTCTCTCTGCCAAGCACTCAAATCCAGCCCTACTCACCACAGCTCCTCGGGGTATCCAAAAGCTAGACAGCCCTCTTGTCTTTCTTCTCTGAGGAAAGAAAAAAAAAAAATCTCGTTTTGCTGTCCAAGCAGGCAGTGAGTCTGGGTTCAGAATGTCCCCACTGATCATTCTTGTCATTCCCCTTCCCCAACCCACCCCCAGCTTAATGAACAAAACTCATCCTGACCCTGCCTCCTCCTTTGATATATGGCCATTGAAACCCTCAAAAGGCAAGAACAGTGAAAGGGCTGGAACTGGAATGTTTGTTTCTACCTCCTCTGGTAGGCCTCCTCCAGATGGTCGACCCCCTTACAGGCCAGGCCTGGGATTTTTAGCACAGTAGCTCCATGGAATTTGTCATGAGTTCTCCTTCCTTCCCTATGATATGTGGAAGTTGAAGGGCTTTTGAGATTTTCTAGTTCTAAGTTTTCAAAACTGGAATTTAAAAACCCCAACACTACATGAAGCCACAGGATAATCATAGTGTATCTTGTTTGTTTATTAAAAGGGTTTAAATTTTTTTAATTAAAAACCTAATTTAATTTATTAAATAACTAGTAATTTAAAAGTTTGCCACTAAAATGTAAAAACAGAAGGCAAGATTGCATTATTTGTTATAAAAATACTGAACTTCAAAGACTGTTATGTTTCCTAGAAGTTCCTTCAGGCCACAGCCCAAACCCGGTTCATCCTTAGTGGCCAAACAGCCTGAACTCAGGTCAGCTGACTTCTGTCCCCTCGTAGAACCTGGGCTTGCCTCTGAGCCATTTAGCTTAGGCTTCAGATACTAACAGAAGAAGGGTGTTGCCTAGTCCTCCCTCCACTTTTCTGTCCCCCCTCCCCTCGAAAAGGTCCAGAAGCTAGGGATCCTGGGAAGCTGATTGAAAGCTGGCCCTGGAGCAGATGGGATTTCTTCCTGAGAGGCAGTGGTTAGGTTAGTGAGAAAAGACTTGGTACCCCAGAGTCTGTCCTTAGTGATACAGGACAGGGCAAATTCCCCCTAATGGTGGGGAGCCCAAGCCCTGCGCCAACAGAGAAAGGGTTCTTGACTGAGCACAGGAAAGAATTCAAAAAACAACAGAGGTTGAGTCACAAAGAAAGTTTATTAGAGAAAAGTAATGCTCCATAGACAGTGTGGTCTCCTCTCAGAGACAAAGAGTGAGAGAGCCGAGAAGGACATAGAAAAAGACAGTGAGAGAGAGCCCCAGTGGGAATTAGGTTTATGTTTTATTTTTAGTTTCTGTGAATTACAATTTAAACACTTTGTTTACCTATTTTCCTTTGTTGGTGTGGGCATACAGTGTGAAAGGTAAGAGTATGTAGTGTGAAAGTTCTGCTGGCAATTCTTAGCCTTTGATCCATAGGTTCCCCCATGGTTTTAGCATAGGGAATGAAGATTGTGAAGGGCTCAACTTAAAGACTGTTTTCCTTCAAGGTATGAGTAAATGATTTGTTAGAAATCTCAGCAGAAATGTTCTTTTGTTCTGCAGGTTTCCTCATGGTCTGCCTGGTCTAGGGCTGATCAGCACATTGCAGTCTCTGAATGCAGCTTGATTTAACATATAGTTCTCTTGCTCCCTTCCTACATTATCAGGACAATGCACTTGACCTCTCTGGCTGTGTGTGAAACAAGGTGAAGAGCAATAGAAGTCTAGGAGACATCTGTGCTTTCACCACAGTTGGTTGGGGGTAACGGAGGTCTATCAGGATCTTAAGGCTACCCTTCTAGCTCTCGAAACTCCCATCCTTTTTCATGGTGATTTCTCAAGCCATCACTTTATGGGGTTCTCACCGCTCTTGTCCTGTCCCCAGAAGAAATAACTTCTTGTGAAACCTCCGAACCCAGCAGAGCCTGCTGGCTGTGAGTTCACCATTATCACACGTGGGCCTAACTCCTTACAGCTGCACGTCATCTCACCACCTCCTAAACTCATTCCCAACCCACAGGGAAGTCTTTTAATAGGCTGGGGAGCCAACACAGCATTTCTTCCAAGAGCTACCTTTCTTTCTGCGAGGTCAGAAGACATCCCAACTAAAGAATAGCTTCAGGACAGCCTAAGGAGCTTTTGTACAATAAGGCCCCATTCAGACCTATCAAATTAGAATTGGAGTTTGAGAGATAGGAATCTATGGTTTACAAGCTCCTCAGAGGTTTCCAATTATCAATCCGGCTCGATAATTGGAAAGCCATTGGTTGATGGATGGATCACGCTGGGCCTCAATTTCCTTATCTGTATAATGGCACTATGTTCATTCCTTAGGGTGTAAGTAGATATAATACATTTCAAAAGCTTCTTTGAAAGGCTGCACAATTAATGTATTATTAGAATTTCCATTTCAAAAAGTAGCTTCATTTCCAAAAAGACTCCCCACTGAGTTTTAAATTCTTCTTCCTTCAACTAGCACAATGAAAATCATAGATGAAGCCCTGGACTGTCAACAGCTTTCATAGCCCTCCAAGTAAACCAGGTGCACTTATAACCTTGCCATTTTACTAAGTTATTTTTCAACTAAAAAAGCAACAGAAATCCTGGGAACACTTTTGCTGGCTTCATTGTCCCACCTCCTACTACCATTCCACCCTCCCCCACCATGCTGACCAACCAGCGGCTCCTGCCACCCCACTCCACAGCCCAAGAAGTTTCCAGCAGGCTGCGAAGACGTCCCAAGCAGAGCCATGCAGGCAAGCTGGCTGGCCTTCAGGGGTTCCCATCCTAAATTCTGGGGTTCCTAGAATCACACTCCCACCCTAAGATCTGGTTTAACTCCCCAAACTCGACTGGGGTGACTTGCCAGACTGAGGCCCTGGGAACTGGTGCGCAGGACAGAAACCGCCTGAACAGGGAGGGGCAGGTGGCCAGGCGTGAGTGCTCATTGACTTTAAATTGCAGGCTGCAGCGGGTCCCACGGGAATGGAGCACAGCCCGAGAAGAGGCAGCATCTGCATGGTCAGGACTCTGGCCAGAGACTAGGTTGGCCTGGTTATCAACTCCAGGAACCTGAGTCACCTGGGACATGGCAGTAACCCACTCCTGTCCAGAGTTCATTCGTTCTCCCCACTAGGGTCGTCTTGATACAGATTCCATGTTATACCTTGTGTCTATGTGAGCAATGCTCCCTGGAGCACAATTCCCCAGAGACATGTAAATGCATAGACTCTAGAGGGAATGATGCCCTCTGGAGTTGTGGAAAGGGGCAGCCTTACTCTTTCCAACATAGGAATATAATCTTCAAAAGTATTTTGAGGAGAGTGACTGCTTGTTGGGTTTGAGGGTCTCCTTTGGGATGACAAAGATGTTTTAGAATTAGAGGTGGTAGTTGTACAACATTGTGAATATACTGAAGTGCCACTGAACTGTTCACTTTTAAATGGTTAGTTTTATATGTGAATTTCATCTCAATAAAAGAAATCCGTAAAGTATTATGAGGCATTTGAAGGTAAAATACTAATTGCTTTAAAAGATTCCCCACAACAAATCAGCCATCCGCATAATATCACCTCTCTCCCAAGCTTCCTGGAGTTGCTGACAATATTTCAACCAGAAGAATAAGGTTACCTTAAAACAACAGTTCCCAACATTTTTGGTACCAGGGACCAGTACTCCTATGAGAATCTAATGCTCAGTGATCTGAGGTGGAGCTGGGGCAATGATGCTAGCTAGCGCTGGGGAGCAGCTGCAAACACAGATGAAGCTTTCTTTGCTCACTTGTCGGCTGCTTACGTGTGTGGCCAGGCACCTAACAGGCCACTGGACTGGTATTGGTCTTTAGCCTGGGGATTGGGGACCCTTGCCTTAGAAGCCCCACTCCCAGACCTGAGCTGAGGAGGAAGGGAAATGTTCAGATACATTCAAGGTTCTTGGCAGCACTTGGAAGAAAGGAGATATAGAAAGATAGCATCAAGGTCTCCTAAAGGTCCACGTAGATGCTAAGAATCCAGAAGTAGGTCTTCAATTGTGAGAAAACCCACTTTCTTGCTTTATCTAGCCATCCATTTATCCATTCACTCATTTATTCACCCAAGAAATATTTACTGAGCTTCTACTATGAGCTGGCACAGGAAGTTAAGAAGAACAGAGCACCACCTTCAGGAAGCTCATAGTCCGGTGGGAAGATGAAAGTGAAAACAATTATTAATAGATATATGCACAGGTGTAAGGATGACTTGAGGATGGGGGGACCTGAGGGATGGAAGGTTGAGGTGGGGGCACTGGGGAAGGCTTTCTGGAAGAAGGAATGCTGGAGCTGTGTCTCCAAGGCTGCTGGCGGGAACATGTCCAGGTAAGCCTGACCTGCAGCCAGCCTAGGCCCAAGGCGAGAAAGAAGGACAGGAAGAGAAGCATACCAAATGCAAGGTTTATAGGATCTTTGACAACTCTGAAAAGGCCAGGCCTAGAGGCCAGGAGATGGAGCTACTTCTTCCCAGGAGTGGCACGTTTCTGGGGTTTCCCCCACCTCTTCTGCTTCAATGCAGGGCAGGTTGTGTGAGTTGGTAATAAAGTCTTTCCATCTCTAGCAAGGTAGAGGGATCCTACCCTTAAACTCACAGGATGAACCAAGACCATGGCCCCAGTTCCTTGGAGGGACTAATAGTTAACTCCCCAGGTCCAACAATTCTCCTGGCAGACAATGATATGCTGCTTTGCCCATCCTTCACAGGGGTGAAGAGTGTCACTGGGGAAGCCATTTAGAGCTCTCTCCCCATTCCCCCTTCCAGGCCTCAGCCATGCCTCCTTGCAGGTGATTTTTACCCTGTACCTTACTCTCTTCTACTCTGGGAAAATGCTCCAGGGTGAAGACTGCCCACCCTTTTTTCAACACTTAAAAAACACAATGAGAGAACAACATTAATAGATTTCTTTTGAAAAGAAACAAAATTACTTAGTGCCCATTAACACAGTCCTTCCCATTTGGGAAAAGCTGTTTTAACAGAATGAGACAGTGAATGAAAAAGGTGCTTATAGCACACTGCTTCCATGATGGTGTTTATTGAACAAATGAATGATTGCTAATAAACTGACCTTACCAAACTAGCTCTGGATTCTTTTGCTTATTAAGATCCATTTTTAAAAATCTTTTTTTTTGTGTTCCAATTTTCTAAAATATTTCCTTTTTTTTTTTTTTTTTCCTGAGACAGAGAGGAGAAAAAGAAAATACCCTAAGTATCTCCTGGGTTAGGTGTCCTAACCCAGTCGGCCTGGTGAGAGGAGTGAATGGTCAGTCCTCTGATGGAGTAATTCTCTGATATTCTCCCTTGGGTGACAGTAAGATATATCCATATCCATACAGGTCACCCCTATCTCTCTTCTTTCCACTTAGTACAGGGTGCTCTCAAGAGGATGTCATCTACTCCCAGACCTCCAAGCTCTTCACCTAACTGCTGGGACCTATTGTCTTTAAGGCTTCCAGCAAGTGACAGGATAGAAAAAGACTCGTATTCAGGCCTTGAAAGCCCCAGAGGATAAATGACTACTCTATTCTGCGGCAGTCTTTGAAGATATCTCCCAATCTGAGTCCCTTAATTTATATTTTATCCATAAATTTGTGCCCAGAAGTGGTTTCCCATCTTGGAAATGGGGGTGGGGTGGGGTGCAGGGCTTGAATTCCGGTCCTTTCTAGTTCTGGGTCTAGATTTGTCCGGGTGGCCCAAGGGACAGCCTTTTAAAAATGGGGATGGGGGTGGAGATGGCAGTGGCTTGACCTCTCCAGCCAGAGTCATTAGCATTGCGCAATTCTGCCGGGAGGCGAGGCCCACCTGTCGGATCTGGTTAGGTTCCCGCCCGCCCCGGGGCGTAAGCATCTGATGTAAGTTTGGTTCCCTATTCCATCAGGATCCCAGTGTCCCAGATTGATGAACTTTTTAAGAAATAAAGGTCGACACCGTCGGAACCTCCTCCCACCCTCGGCAATCACTATATTTTCGAGTACCGCCGTCAAGCCAGATTTCCTGTGGCCCCGCCTGAATGACGAAACAGGGGATGGCAATTGCACTCCCGGGTTTTTCCGGACATCTAGGTCCTCGGTCCTGATGCAACTCTCTGGGTCTTTTACACAAAGCACTGTAGCCGAGGGGCGCTAGGACCCGGCGGAAGCCCGGGGGCTCTCCGCCGCATCGAGCCGGGGAGTCACCGTCGCACCGCGGACATTCATTGGGATGATGGGTGGGTCAGTGTGTCCATTTGATATGGGTCTCTGTTCTCAGCCCCAGGACCAGGCGCTGGGAACCCGAGCCCATTAACACTCCAATAACCACCATCCCCAAACCCTCTCCTTGGGAGCTGTTGGGAGATAGGAGCGGACACGATTTGGGGGCCAGGAGCATATGGGGGGCACGGACTCCTTCAATAACCTATCCTCTTAGGCTGTAGTGTTAACAGGCGGGTGGGCAGGTGGGCTGAGGGGAAGGGGGTGCTCGGTGTCCAGAGCTGCCCAGTCTTTGGACTCAAAATCTATATCTGGATCCTTCAGGGGTACGAGCGCGAGGGCCGGCCGGGTTAACGTCTGCTCCCTGCGCCGCCGTCTCACAGTCATCCACCGTGCGCCCAGCTGTGCCCTTAGCTCACAGGCTCCTAGATGCTGGGGGCAACCGTTTTAAACTCCTGCCCGACGCCTCCTTAAGTTCCCCGGCCTCTACTACCTCGCGGACATGGGCTACCCCCTCCCCCAGCAACACGACCCTATAATAAACAAGCCTTTCCTTGATCCTCCCCTGCCGCAAGCGCCCTCGGGGACCTTGGCAGCTGCAGCTGCCGCGGATCCCTTCCAGAAAGGGGGCGTGGCCATGGCTTGGGGTTCTGCAGGGAGCGTTCTGGGGCTCAACGGGGGCGGGTCCAGGCCGCTGTCACCGGGCAGGAGAGAACGTTGCGAACGTGCGCCCGGAGCCTATTGGCCGAGGTGGGCCACACTCCCGGGTCTGGATTGGGCTGCAGAGCAAAGGGGCGTGGTTTCTCCAAGCTAGTCCTTATAGGTCTCGCCGCGCTGGTGCTACGGACCGCAGTAAGCCAAAGGGGAGGTGCGGTTGAGTAGAAGAATCAAGTCTGGGCAGCGCTCGGGAGTTGGCACCAGTTCGCGCACCCATTCAAGCGGCACTTCTCGCAGCAGTTCTCGCTGACGCGCTAGCTGGTAAGTGTCCCTTCTCTGTGTCTTAATCCCTGCGCCGGGAGGTCTCAGCCGTGAGGGTCCTAGCTTTCGCAGGCTAGTCCAACCCACAGACTGACGCCAGGTCCGTGCCCTTCTTGTCTTGCAGCGTCTTCTGCTTTCCCGCACCCTAAGCTCATCTGCAGACGTCCCGGTGTCAGTCCTCACCATGCCTAGCCTTTGGGATCGCTTCTCGTCGTCGTCCTCTTCGTCCTCGTCCTTGTCTCGAACTCCCACTCCAGATCAGCCGCTGCGCTCAGCCTGGAGGTCGGCGGCCAGAGAGGAGGGCCTCGGCCGCTGCGCGAGCCTGGAGAGCTCGGACTGCGAGTCCCTGGACAGCAGCAACAGTGGCTTTGGGCTGGAGGAAGGTAAGCTGTGGTCACGGGCAGGACGCGACTCGAGCCGGGGAGGTGGGAGGAAAGCCGCGCTGTAAGGAGTCAAAACCACCTTGGCTTCCTATCCCGTCAGAACCCAGATTGCGGAGGGGTGGAGGAGTTGGGGCGGAGGGGGAGTTGTAGGGTCCGAGCGTGAGACAGAAACTGAGGGTATGGAGTGGGAAAGGAGTGACGGTTTCTTTGCGAAACAGCATCTCCCTCTTTCGGAGCTGCTTTTACATCCTTCCCTGTGTGCTCTTCCTCCTAGACGCGGCATACTTGGATGAGGTGTCCCTGCCCGACTTCGAGCTGCTCAGCGACCCTGAGGACGAGCACCTGTGTGCCAACCTCATGCAGCTGCTACAAGATAGCCTGGCTCAGGCGCGGCTGGGCTCGCGGCGCCCCGCGCGCCTGCTGATGCCCAGCCAGCTGGTGAGCCAGGTGGGCAAAGAACTGCTGCGCCTGGCCTACAGTGAGCCATGCGGCCTGCGGGGGGCGCTGCTTGACGTCTGCGTAGAACAGGGCAAGAGCTGCCACAGCGTAGGCCAGCTGGCTCTCGACCCCAGCCTGGTGCCCACTTTCCAGCTGACCCTCGTGCTGCGCCTGGACTCACGCCTCTGGCCCAAGATCCAGGGGCTGTTTAGCTCGCCAACTCCTTTCGTCCCTGGCTTCAGCCAGTCCCTGACGCTGAGCACTGGCTTCCGAGTCATCAAAAAGAAGCTGTACAGCTCCGAGCAGCTTCTCATTGAGGAGTGTTGAACTTGGGCCTGGGAGGAGGGGCTGACACTGCCCCCACAGCAGAGTCAACTTTTGGGGTGGACATTGGCAGGTAGGAGCTAAGGGACTGATGCCTGTCGTTGTAAAACTGACAATAGCCACCTGAAGGGAAGAAGGTCGAGGTGGAAAGCGTTTTCTGGGAAGTTCACTGAGGTGTGTGCAGGTAGCTTCCTGTTGGGGGCACACGCTTGTCTCTCAGTACTGTAGCATGAAACAAAGGTTTAGAGGCCAACCAGGCTTCTGGCTAGATGTGTATGTAGCATGTACTTTATTATTTTTATTGTTACTGACAGTTAAGACAACAGTGGTGTGACAGCCAGGAGAGCAGCTGGGCTGCACTGGCCCTGCAAGCGGTGTGTGCGGCCCTGGTGGGGGTGGGGGGTGGGGTCGAGGAGGTGTTCTGCTATCTCATGGTCTGAAGGGGCCAAATGTGTTTGTACTTTGTTTTGCATTTTTGTGGGTTTGTTTTTTGGTTTTTTTTTTTTTTTTTTTTGATTGAAGCTTCACTACTGACCTGTTCTAGGCAGCTATCTTACAGACTCATGAATGTAAGAGTAGGAAGGGGTGGGTGTTGGGATCACTTTGGAGGATCTTTGACACTTGAAGAAAATACACCCAGGAGCTGCGTTTGGCCCGTACCTCCACTGTACTGAAGAGTTTATCTGTGAGAGGTGGGGGCTGATGGGGTGGGGGCTGGAACCCCTCACCCACAGGAGTGCCATCTGGGTCTTCCATCTAGAACTGTTTACATGAAGATACTCTGTTCATGAATACACTTGATGTTCAAGTATTAAGACCTATGCAATATTTTTTACTTTTCTAATAAAAAATGTTTGTTAAAACGGTTGAGTCTCATTAGTGCCACGAAATAAAAGGGAGTGGGTGGGTGCAGGTAAAAGGTGGGTTGCATCAGATTCAGGTCCACCTGTGTTTATTCCTTTCCAATGCTCCCTGCCGGCTTGATAATGGAGGTATGTGGGTTGTGTGCCATCTGTGCCAAGAAGCCTGGCTCCCTTATCTCTGTGCTGGTTGAGGCTACCAGGGGAAAGTGTTGGAAAGCCTTGGAAGGTAAGGAGTGTGTCAGGTCACCCACAGAGCAAGTCTCAGTAGGGAGAGCTCACTTACCTGGCTGCCCTGGGCCTGAAGGTTCAGACACAAGGGCCCCATAAACCCAAGGTCCACACAGGCACTGGCAGGACTTCGAGAGGCACCCTTCTGTGGAAATGACATTTTCTGTAATTTTCTGCAGTCATGAAAATTACGAATTTTGTCTGTGGATCTAAAAAGGCTAGAGAGCAGGATCACCAAGAAATGGATTTTGAAAAGGATTACTTCTCAAGGCTCTCACTAGACAAGGAACCTAGGGCTTAGAGGAGAATGACCAACCACGGGGAGGTATGTATGGTCTAGGCAGGTGGCAGAAGGTACAGCACATGGACACATGCATGTGGAGATGGAGTGAGGGCTTAGAAAGCAAAGAATTGCAGGTGTGTCTTCAGGAAGGCCCCGGGTGACCTGGACTCATTGCTCTCTCTGGGCCCCAATTCCCTTATCAGTGGAATTGTGGTAGGGTCAAACGAAGGCCACGGCCCTACCCACTTTTCTCTCCCTGTGAGTCTCCATTCTGGCCTTTGGAGAGTTATCTCCCTTGTTTCTCTTCCTGGTCTCAGGCCCTGTTTACCCTACTATAAAACAGTAGTTCTTCCACTTGAGTGTGCAGTCAAATCTCTTGGGTCCCCAGTTAAAACACAGATCCCTGGGCACTGGTGCATTCTGACAGTGCATCTGGAACGGGGCCCCAGGAGTCTGCATTTTCATCAGATTCTGACACAAGGTCTTGAACTTTGGGATGGTTTAAAAGACATCTCTTTGCTAGAACTGAGTGACTTGTTCCCCAAAATGAATGAACTTAGGTTAGAACTAGATTTGAAAATGGTGATAGCAAATGAGAAGATGTCCACAGCAGTTTTAGGAGAGCCCTCATACTCATTTTCTGAGCACATCCTCCTCATAGCCACCCTGTGAAAAGTGGATCAGACAAGGGTTTATAATGTTTTACAGATTAGTAAACAGAAGCTCAGGCCCTTGAATGATCATCTTTTGACCATGGCTGACCTTGTCCACTCAGCCCCTCAGGGTGGGAGCTGAGAGTGAAGCCAGCTGAACATTTGAGTGGAGTCTGAGGGGCACTTCCCCGGGAATTGAGATCAGTGCCAATGCTCATGGCTATGCTTTCCTGGCCCCAAGGGAGGAGCAAGGAAAACAACTGTGTATAGCTCCAGAACAGTCTTGTTGGTATTTGGAGGTTGGATGGCCATCACGTATTAACCCGGCTCCCGGACCAGAAGGCAGCAAGTTCAGCTTCTTTTCTTAGATGGTCAGACTGTGGCTGGAGGAAAGCTTGGGTTCCCAAAAAAGCTCAACTGAGACACTCCTGAAGCTACACAGGCTTTCATCATTCTCATGGGGCTTGAAGATTGCCACAAACAGAATTGAAGGGCCCTGGGTGGGACCTCTTAGGCTTCCTAAGATGTGGCAGGGAGCTTTGCCCCAGGCATTGGGCTCTTTAGGAGAACACGAGGTGGGCTCCTTCGTTGCAACGGCTGAAACCCAACTTTGGAAAATGCTTTCAGAAAATGTTTTATTTGGCCTATAAAATCTGTACTGATTACCTCCCTTAGAATAGGATTCCCTCTCTTATTTCTATTTCCACCTCATCAGGATACTGCTCTAGAACCTGAAGTAGTTCCCTATTTTCAGATCCCACTGCCTGCCTCTCAAGACTTTTGGTATTGGGCTCTGTTCACCCTACCCAGGCTGACTGCCCATCACTCGCTACCACTTCACTGCTTCTTTTGGTACAGGTCAGTCTAACCCTGCAGAATGAACTCTGCTCATTCCTTGCCCTCCACCAGGGATGTCTTGCCTGCAAAGCCTGCCATTTCTTTAAGGCCCAGAGTAAGTTCCAGCCCATTTATGACTCTCCTCTGCCTCCCCTTACCTCACTATCCACAATTGCAGTTTTCTGATCTCAATTGTATGCACTTGTTTTGTAGCCACTCAGTTCTGTGGGACACCCCTGGGTTCCCCTCAGGCCTGGCTGTCTGACTGCTTGATCATCTGCCTGTCCCTCGGCTCAGACAACACAGATTCTCCCACCAGCCTCAGACTCTCAGGCTAAGAAGAGAAGACAGGGTAGGAACACTTCATTGTTTTATTATGCATGCTGCCTAGTGTAGAGGAATATAAAGGCTGAGATCCTAGAAGGGAAGTAGGGTCCTTGTGATTAAGGCCATCATGCAGTAGAGATAGTGAAATCTGGGTTCGAATTCTGGCTCAGACATTTCTAAGCCGATGACCTTGAGCAAATCGCTTTCAATTTCCTCATCTGTAAAATGGGGACAATAGTGAGGAAGCCAGTGGCTAGGCAAGAGCTGTGGTGGAGCTGGCTGCAGAGCAAGTACCCTGCACACCAGGGACCACCTTTGACTTCTTTCCTCTCTGGTCCTGCTTTCCTCTAACATCTTTTCAGAAGTCACCATCTTAATAACAGTCATGTCATCACCTAACCGTAGTGAATGCTTGTAAAAATATATTATCTGAGGGCAATATGCTCAGACAGCTTCACTCCTAAGCTGTATTCTTCTAAGCCCGGAACATATCAGCACCCTATATAAGGTTCCTTTAATTCTACCTCATAGTTCAGAAGGAAATTCAAAGGCCCAGAGTAGTTCAGTGGGTGGGGCTGCAGTGCTAGGATGGTAAGTGTGGCCTAATACTTCCCAGGCCTTCCACTCAACCTCCTGAGTCCTGCTACTCAGAGTGCCCAGGTCAGCCACATCCTGCTTTTGCTGCCAGAGGTGGCCAAGTGCTGCTGGGGTAGCCTAGCAGAAGGCTGAGGAAACATGAGGCACAGAATCCAGGCCCAATTAATAGATTATTGTAGTAGTCGTAATTATTCTCAAATGGGGGCTCTTTATGAAGGAATCACAAATTAGAAAAGTCCATTAAACCCAGACATGTCCATGCAGAAGCTCAGCTGAGGAGTCTCCATCTCAATCCCAACAATAAGCAGCTGCATGGCAGCATCTGTGGCCACATGGTACTGACGTCTGAAGGCAGACACTCATGGTCTGGTTACTGCATTCACCCATTCACCCTATATAATTAAATGGGTCCATGGGGCTCTAAGAGAAAGCCAGAGTAAGTGGGAACCATTAAGAAGACAATTCCTTCTCTTTCTCTCTCTCTCACATTTATAAGTAAAATTGTGGAGCATAATGAGAGGAGAAAATGGGCACACACCCAATCTTCCCTATCCCTAACTCCAGGAAAAAATATCTAACAATGTAGAAAGATTACAAGTATATAAGATAAAAGTAATTAAACTGTATACTTATAATTGGTAAATTTTATTGAATGTAAATTATACCTCAATACATGAATTTTTGATAAAACATACATACACAAAAATTAACTCAAAGTAGATCATAGACCTAGATTGAAGAGCTAAACTATGAAACTCTTAGAAGAAAATATAGGAGTAAATCTTCATGATCTTGGATTAGGCAATGATTTCTTAAATAGGACATCAAAAGAACAAGTGATAAAAGGGAAGATCAACAAGTTAGACTTTATAAAAATTAAAAATATTTATGCTTCAAAGGATACAACCAAGAGAGTAAAAAGGCAACCCACAGACTGGGAGAAAGTATTCTGCATATTACATATTGATAAATGATTTACATCTAGAACCCATAAGTCAATTTTAAAAATGAGCAAAGGATCTGAACAGATATATCTCCAAAGATGATGTACAAATGATCCATAAGCCATTTATGGAAAGATGTTTAACATCTTTAGGGAAATGTAAATCAACTTTCAATGGTTACCAGTTCAAACCACTGGAATGCCTATAATCAAAGAGAGAGATAATATCAAATATTGGCAAGGATGCGGAGAAACTAGGACCCTCCTATATTGCAGGAGGGATTGTAAAATGGTACAGCTGCTTTAGAAAAACAGTTTGGCAGTTCCTCATAATGGTAAACATAGAGTTACCATATGACCCAACAATTTCACCTCTAGATATATACCCAAGAGAAATGAAAACAGATGTCTACATAAAAACTTACATATGAATATTCATAGCAGTATTATTCATATCGAAGTGGAAACAACTAACTGTCTATCAACAAATGAATAGATAAACAAAATGCGGTATATCCATACAGTGGAATATCATTCAATAGAAAGAAATGAAGTACTGATACATGCTGCAACACGGGAGGACCTCAGTGAAAGAAGCTAAGTGAAAGAAGCAAGCCACAAGAGGCCACCTATTGTAGGATTGCATTTATGTGAAAAGTCCAGAATGGACGAATCATAGAGATAAGGTAGATTAGTGATTGATTAGACCTCGGAGGAGTGGAGGAGGCTGTTAATGAGTACAGAGTTTCTTTTAGGGGGTGATAAAAATATTCCAAAATTGATTGTGGTGATGGTTGCAGAATTCTGTAAATGCACTAAAATCATTCAATTATATACTTTTCAGGGTGAAATTTATGGTATAAACTATATCAATAAAGTTACTTTTTACAATACACATTTTTTGAAATTCATAGAATTGTACACCTAAAAAAGGGTTCATTTTCCTGTATACAAATTATACCTCAACTTAAAAAAGTGTTTTAACACACATATGTATGATACATAAAACGAGCTCTAGAAGTTTTAAAACATAAGGTGTGGCTCCATAATTAAATATGGTAATTTAAAAATCATCGGTAAATATGTAAATAGATATAATGAATATGGTAAATTTTTCACTAAGAAAAGGAAAGAAAAAGAAAAGTCGTGAACATTTTGGATCAAATTTATTTATTATCTGTCTCTGCCAGTATAGTTTCAGCTCACATTTTTTTCTGTGTTTAGAACAGATCCTGGCCTGTAGAAAATGCTAGTGAACATGTGTGGAGGGAAGAAAGGATGGAAAGGACAATGACGTCTCAAGCACACCATCTCCTGGAGAGGCCCATTGAGGCCACTTCCAAATACTTTTTTTAATTATGGTAAAATATTCAACATAAAATTTGCCACCCTAACCATTTTGAAGTATATAGCTCACTAAGGTTAAATATAGTCTCATTGTTGTGCGACCTACCTCAAGAACTTTCATCTTGCAAAACTGAAACTTTATACCTATTAAACAACAAATTCCCCATTATCTCCTCCCCTCAGCCCCTGGCAACCACCATTTTACTTTGTGTTTCTATGAATTTCACTCCTCTAGGTAGCTCATACAGAATTTGTCATGTGCCTGGTTTATTTAGCACAATGTCTTCAAGGTTCATCCACACGTCAGAATTTCCTTCCTCTGTAAGGCTGAATAATATTCCATTGCTGTATATACCATCTTTTGGCTATTGTGAATAATACTGCCCTGAACATGGGTGTACAAATAACTCTTCAAGCCCACTTTCACTTATTTTGGGCATATTCCCAGAAGTGGAATTTCTAGATCATATCATAATTCTATTTTTAAAATTTTGAGGAACCACCATACTGTTTTCCACAACAGCTGCACCATTTTACATTCCCAACAACAGTGCAAAACTTCCAAGTACTTTTAAGTATCCCAGTTCAAGTTCAAATTACCCCAACAGTAAAGTCCCACTGCACTTATACTTACAAGGTGGCAAGTGGTGAAGGGGTGGATGAGGGCTGTGTATCTGTGGTATTCTATATCTTCTAGGAAGTTGGAGGAGAGAGGGCTGTTAGCCAGACAGAGAAGGAAGGATGAGACTTCAGCCCTGAAGATGTGAGGGCAGCTCTCTTCATTCTCCTGGGCCTCCCACAAGGCAATTCAATCTCCTGTAGGAGACCCTCTTGTGAGTTGTCTGAGGGCTGGGGATAGATTAGTAGAGCTGATTTAGGCTGGTACATCTCGCAGGACAGGAGAGGAGCCTGGGCCCCTCTGGAGAGAAGGGCTGAGGATTGGGGCACCTGTCCTGGTGGCCCTCAACCCATTCTGAACCTCCAAAAATTTTAGTTGGCTTTTGCTGTCATTGATTGAGAAAATATGTGATAAAAATGTGACTCCAGTAACAATGTTAAATGAATTTATGTTTTATTCATGATAATTGCACCTACATACATTTAAAAAGCAGCAGGACAAATATGGGCCAGACATGCTATAGGTACAGTCTATAGGCAAGATGGGGTCAGGCCTCATTAGAACCTTCCCACCTTTGGTGATGACTTCAAGCTCACCCCAGAGGTCCTGCCCACAGAATGCGAATAGTACTCTCTACCATTGAGACTATGAAAAAGGGTAGGTAGGCTCAGGACTAGAGAGGATACAGAGTTCATATTTATAGAATGCTTTACATCTTTAACTCACTTAACATATCACCAATCCTATGAAGTGGGTACTATTATTATTACTATTATTATTCCCATTTTACAGATGAGGAAATCAAGGCACACGGGACAATGGAAGGAGCTTGGACTGGGGGTGGAGAGACCTGCAGTCTAGTATGATTTTGCCACCGACCTATGTTTCTTCATCTTTGAACTAAGGGGGTGGGACTAGAGAACATGAGAGCAATCTTTCGAGGCAGAGCTCAGCTGCCAACTGCTGCCACTGTGGATTTCCCCAGTCCCCACTGCCCATCACTGCTCCCTGGGTTCCAGCCTGGGGTGGGGGTGGAGGAGGAAGAACAGAGCCGCCTTGCAGGTCACTGGGCAAATGCTTGACTGCATTCTGGGGCGAGTCCAAGTCTGGAAAGGGAACGTTAAGAAGAAATTTCCATGGCCCTTCCTTTAGCTAGGGATTTTCCACTCTGCCTGGGCAGACATGCCTCTCAGATCAGGGATCTGGCAATGCACAGGTGTTAGTGAATGGCTCCCCTCTGTGCTAGGGTGATTGTGAGACCTGGTTCTCCTTCTGGTTCTGTTCCTGCCCTCGGAACGGGGGCAAGTGTGTTGGGAGGCATGACTGCCCTAGAAAGATGAAGGGGGTTGGGTGGGAACCAGGATGGTGTAAAACAAAGTATTCAGTCTAGAAGAACTCCAGAGAGAGACCAGCAGGGACAGAGACTGTCAGGCAAAACTTCCTAGAACGGGGTACTTGAGCTGGAGGGGCAATGGAGGAGGAGGTTTTTGAAGGCAGAATGGAAAGTAAAGAACAGATGAGAAGAGGGATAATGTGGACCCACTTTGCAAAGGTCCATGAGCACAGGGACAGTGCAGTGGCCAGGAGAGAGTTGGATGCAAGAAGTGGAAAATTTGGTGAAGAAGATTGTGCAACACAGACGGACGGCAGAGGCAGGGGTTTGTGTCTTGGCCTCCGCACTAGCTGTTCCCTCTGCTGGGAACACCCTTCCCTCAGAACCTCTCCTGGCTGGTTTCTCATTGGTCAGGTTTCGCTAGAATGTGGCCTGCTCCACAGAGAAGCTTTCTCGGCCACGCCTGTTGAAGCAGCCTGGAGCTATTCTCCACATTTCATTTTCTCCCCAGCACTTACCACCACCTGCACTTATCTTGTTTCCTTTAGTAGCTGCCTCCTTCCTAGCAGATGGGAGGTCCAGGAGAGCAGAGGCAGTGCTGGGGCCTGTCTCCATCAAATCCCCAGAGACCAGCGCTTCTCAGGCCTTCAATAAATACCGAGTTTAACTGAGCTGCACTTGGAGTGTTACAATAAAAGCAAACCTATAATACTGGATTTTTTTTTTTAAACCTGAGCACTATTACGTGCCAGGCACTGTGCTAAGTGCCTTATAAACATTATCTCGTTTATTACTCTGAACAACTCTGTAAGGGAGGTGTTACTTTTACCCCTGTCTTAGAGGTGAGGAAACTGAGTTCCAGAGAGGTTGGTTAAGTTCTGCAAGGACAAACTGAGCCAAGGCTTGAACTCACACATTTAACCTCTAGTCTAGTACTGTCTGATAGAAATATAATATGAGCCACATAAGTAGTTGAAAAATTTTCTAGGAGTTACACTAAAAAATAATTTGGTGAACTTAATTTTAATAATATAGTTTATTTAACCTGATATATTAAAAATATTGTCAGTTCAGCATGTAACCAATATAAAAATTATTAGTGAAATAATTTTATATTTTCCTTTCCTAAGTTCTCAAAATATTGTGCCTAGCTTACACTTATAGCACTTGCTAAATTTTCATCAGAATTATCTGTATTTAGATTTCATAAAATTTGCAGTTGAAAAAGTAGATTCACATACCCAAGTTGTTCCACACATACTTAAATGCTTTCCAATAACTGCATTATCAATTTCAAAACTTAAGTGTAAATTGATTAAAATTAAATAAAGTTTAAAATTCAGTTTCTCAGCTGCATTAGTTACACGTCAAGTGCTCAATAGCCATATGTGGTTAGTGCCCACTGTACTATACAGCACGGTTCCAGGCTATAGAGGTTCATCTGGTGTGGAGGTAGGATGAGGGAAAGAGGTCCAGTGGGAGGGGTCCAGAGCAGACTGGGGACCAGCCGTGAGAGGGAAAGGCAGGGAAAGCTGAGGCCGAAGGCCTGGGCTGCCTCAGGTTGGGTTGAACAGCCCTGACTCCCACCAAGCAGCACAGGCCTGGCCCACTCACAAGGGGAGCACCTTGTATGGGCCTTCTGTAGGTCTGGGCTTCCTCTTACCAAGAAAGTGATGGTCCTCAAACTGCTGGGTGGCTCCTCTCAGAGCTTCTGCTCCCTCGAACACTACCACAAGGAATCCTGGGGGTACACAAAGCAGGCTCAAGCTTGGTGGATAGAATGATCTTCCTCTTTCCTCCCTGCCTGCCTGGTGAGCAGCTGGAGGGGTGTCAGGTGTGTGGCCCTGGTTAAAATTCTGGAGTCAAGTATACCTGGGTTCCAATCCCAGTTCAGCCAATTTCTTGCTATGTGACTTTAGATAAGTCAAGTTCCCTCTCTGAGCTTAGGTTTCCTCATCTGATAAATGACAACCAATAACTAAATGTGGTGAGAGTCTGATAATATCTATAGAGTGCCCAGCTCACAGTGAACAATCAATTAACAATAGCTATTCTTCCTAGATAATGTCCTTTTCCTGTTAAGAACAGAAAAGTAGTCTGGAGAATATTCACGATCACTGGAAAAGATGTCTGAAGTGAGTAACAGAGGAAAGGAGTTAATCCCAGGTGAACGAGGGTTCCCTCCTCAGGACTCCCCTATTTTTCCTGCATGACACAGACCTGGTTAACCAGTGGAAGTTGGGACAGGGATGTTCCACTCCCAAAGGTCCTGGGTTGCAGAGAATGAGATAAGAATGGCCAAGAGCCACCTTCAGAAATGGGGAAGGTGAGTCAAACTGAATCAGGAGCAGGTGAGGTCACTTTGAGTCCCTAGAGTTACTCAGAGTGATACTGGTATATGCCTGGTAAGAGTAATGGATGGATGAACTGGGCTCCAGGAAAGCAGGTAGAGCTGGAAAGCATCTAAGACAAGGAAACTGTTGGGGTGGAAACTCCAGGCAGGCAGAGCACAGCCTGAGAGGTGGCAGGCAGAAGCCAAAAGTGAGCTTGGTCTGGGTATTTTTGAGGTGGGGCAGCTCCAATTCCCTCTCCCAGTCAGCACCCCACATGAACCAGGGCTACTTGTCCTGAACACCAGCCTTCCCCTCTTCAGCTCCCCAGCCTCCAAACCTCTGCTCTGCTAGGTCTTCCCACGTATGGGGGTGCTGCCCTCTGCCCCACCAAAAATCTTTAAGCTCTTATCACTTTGTCCTGCCCACATCTCCAACATACCCTCTCTTGTCTGTTATCTCCCACCAGAATTGGCACTTCTAGAGGTAGGACAAGTTTATCTGCTCACTGCCATATCTCCTGGGCATAGATCAGATTCTGGCATCTATTGTTTAGTAGATACTTGATGAGGCAGTAGACTCAAGAACCTAGGTGGGTTCTCACTGCATTCCTAACACTCATTATTTGGCTGTGGGTCAGCCTCTCTGATCCTCTTTCCACACTTGTAAAGAGGGAAACACAATCCCTATGAAGATCCTGGAAAAGAACCAGGTCAGAAATAGAGGAGGATAAAGCTTCCCGTTGGTTCAATGACCAGAAATAGAGGAGGATAAAGCTTCCCGTTGGTTTCTTCTTGTGAGCAGGTGAACCCACAGAAGAGGAAACTAAGGCACAAGGAAGTCATGCTGAAAGGCTGCCTAGGGAAACCAGTGGAGCTTTCTTTTCAGAATCTCTGGTTAGATCACTCTCATCCAATTTCCTTGGGAATTTCCACCCAGAGCTCCTGAAGTGTGCCAGCTTGTGCCTGCCTTGGGAGATGGCCCTTCCCCACTCAGCTTCCTGTTCGGTATGGGGTCTGGCTCCTGGTGGTAGGAAGGATGCTGGAAACAGCCAAGATGGCTGCCTCTGGTAGTGTGTGTGTGTGTGTGTGTGTGTGTGTGTGTGTGTGTGTGTGTGTGTTCATCACTCCATAAGCCTAAACTAGATCTTCACCACACCCCCAAAGAGAGGCAGTCCAGCCTGGTGGTGAGATGGTTGGACTCGAGAGTCACATTGGAGTCCCCTGTATGAAAAAGAGGGTTATCAGGATGGTGCATGTTCAGGACTTGCAATAGTGCCCAGCTCACCATAAACACTCAGGAAATCGCAAGTGTCTTTTCTTTGTTTGTTAGACTCTCAGCCCTGCGAGGACACAGGGACGCTTGTTTTGGCCATTGCTTACCCATAGCTATCACCATTACTAGGTACTCAGGTAGCTGAATGAATGAGTGGAAGGAGGGAGAGACAGAAAAGGAGGGAGGGAAGAGAAGAGGAAGAAGGGAGAAGAAGCAGATATGTTCTGGGATACCCCAGTTTCCATGCCCGCCACACTCTCCCTCTGTCCCCAGGACACCAGTGAGCTGACTTAAGGCTCCTCTCGCCATGTGCTACATGGGGTCCAAAAAGGAGAATTGATCTCGGATGGGAATATTGAGTCTAAATCTTGGATCTGCCACACACCAGTTGACTGAACTTAACTTCCTCACCATTCTCTATATAAAATGAGGATGGTAATACTAACAACTTTGCTGAATTGTAGGAAAGTCCAAAAGATGATTATGAATACACTGAAGACATTTGTAAACTAAAGAGTGTTAGGGATTGTCTTAGTGGACTGATAAGCAGCGTAGGCTCTGGAAACAGACTTTGTGTAGTCCAATCCTGGCTCCACTGCTTGCAGGCCCTGGGCCTCAGTTTCCTCATTTTTAAGACAGAGGTAATAATAGTATCCGCCTCACAGAGTCGGGAGGATTAAATGAAATAATGCATGAGAAGTTCTTGAGTCAGTGCAGGGAACATAGTGGGCACTCAATAAATTGTGGCCATGATAACGAAGCCTGCCTTCAGGAAGGATTCTGTGCACTCCTTCTGTTCAAGTGTAAGCGAGTGATAAAACCTACTGTGCTCTCTCTTCCCCCACCCTCTCTCTCAGAAATTTACATCTTAACAGGAACTTAAAGGAGTGAAATCCCACTTCATGATGGCATTTTAAAAGTAAAGGAGGTATATAGGGGGTAGAGAAGGGCCTCCTTAGGGCCTTCAAAATCACAGTTGCTGCCTACTGAACAAATTTTACCTGGTGCCAGAGGGACCACACACAGGGGAAGGGAGAACATAGACCTTATGTCTGAAGAACATTTCCACTACTTGGAGAAACAGGCAGCAACTAGACCCCAGGACAACACATAACTCTGGCTAAATGTGGAGGGCCATCAGTAGAATGGCAGGTAATAATTCAGGCCCAACTATCAGCAAGGCTTCCAGGACCCTCCAGGAAAAACAACAGCCAGGGCTGGAGGTGGGGATGGTCACAGGATATGATAAAGACTGACCTGGGACCATGGAGAAAGCGGTGGGCTCTCTCCCAGGTCAGGGGCCTCACCTTCTACATCTATATTTTCTCTACTAGGTACTTAGCACAGATTGGCACCTGTAGTAGAAGGTGCAGAGGAGTTCAGGACACAAATTCTGGAGTCAGACTGCCAGGGCTCAATCCAGGCCCCACCTCTTCTCAATTATGTGACCCGTGACCTCAGCATGAAGGACACAGGTTGAGTTAGCTGCTGGCACCCATTTTCCATCTCTTTTGTTCTTCCGACCAGAACACCAGACTCACCAATCAGCAGTGAATCTTCCTGGACAGTGCCTTCATCAGTGTCTACTTAGAGTAAACCCTGGAATTTGTGTCACAATTACCAAGAAGAGACCTTCCTTCTACCGAACTAGAACTTGGAATGATAAGAACCTGGAGCTGCACGAGACCACTCATAGAGCACAAATATACCAAGATGGTGAAGGCGGAGTGGAGAGATTCAGTCTTTATTATGTTTTCTTGAGTCTCCAGATCAAGTTATGCCTGGATTTTTCACTTTCTGGGGCCAGTAAATTCTATTCTTAGCATAAACCAGTTTGAGTCAGGTTTTTCGTCATTTGCGTCAGAAAGAGTCTGAAATTCATACAATGAACTTTCTTAACCTCTTCATAAACTTCAGTTTTCTTGTCTGCAAAATGGAGATGAGGATAACAGTATTTCTCAGGAGAAAGGAAGGGTTATTCTGGGATGATTTAAGGGGTTGATCAGTCCAACACAACACAGAGCCCGACCCATGTCAAGCACTCAAAAAACATCAACTTTCAGGTGCTCCAAAAGTGTTTGTTAATGACTCTGGCCTTGGGAGGTGAACCCTAAGGGCGTTTGGGAAAAAGCCTCTTCCCATGATTCTGTGGGATCCCAGGAAATTCTGGTGTGGGGGTGAGGGTTAGGACACACTTCACATAGAGAACTGCCTGACCCATCCAGATAACAGGTGGCATCAAGAAAGGCTCTAGTGGGTGTCGTTATTATTTTTCTTAATCTTCAGTCTAATCAAGCCCATTATGTGAGGCTCAGAGATTAGTTCCAGTCTAACGCTAAATCCATCACCCACTTTGTTGGCTCGGTCCCTCCCTTGGAGCACACTGGTGCTGTTGCACAGGAGTCAATCTTTGACAGGTCTCTATCCCAACCAGGCTAAGTTAAATTGGTCTGTTACTGTTAAGTGGGGGCTTCCAGAAGTGATCCTAGGCGGTTTTGAAAGGGCTAAAAGGAGTTACAAACTCTCCCTCCATCCTGTGAGTGCAGGCTCTATCTTCTTTATTCTGCCTTCTCCTGCAAAGGGAACTTCCCGGAGAAGGCTCAGTTTGCCCTTTCAGATCTTGTGTAGTCAAGGAACTGTCACAATTGGAAGCGGTTTACCCCCTAGAGAGAGGCTGACGCAGTTTTGCTAAAGGAAACCACGCAATCTCACAGCTTGGCAGGACCCTTCCTTCCGCCAAAGCTGGGATGCCTGCGGGTGGGAAAGACACCTCCCGCTTCCCCCTAGAAAACCACCAACCCTGACAGATCTTTCTCAAGTCTGGGAATTGAGCTCATCATGGGCTTTTCTCGGGTAGCCTCCTTGAGCCTTAATTTCTTCATCTGTAAAATAGCTCCCCAAACAACCTATTTCACGGTCGTTTTGAGGGCATTATGGAGAGAATACTTGCTAGGGTCTTCAGCACAGGGGTCTGCGCAAATCAACAAGGGTTCGATCCTCTTCCCACCCCCCCCCCTCCAAACAGAGAGAGGAGGGATTCGAACACGGGTCTTATATGACTGCAAGCTCAGACTCCTTCCACCTCTAGGAGCTCCAGCCGTCTTTTGCCTGTGGGATCATCCCCTCTTGCTTGCCTAATACTTTTCCTCCTCAGCCTCCACTCCAGCCGTACTGCGCCGCCATCTCCGCCTCCGTCCGGCGCCCTCGGGACCTGGCCCTCCCGGCCTGAGCTGCTGGGAAGGAAAACTGTTTCCTCTCAGGTTCCTCCACCCAGCTTGGCATCTACCCAGCCTCGCCTGGGGAAACGTCCTGCGAGATGCTCTCCCCGCCCCACCCCCAAAATCCGCTGACTCTTCGACATAGCTCCATCGTAGCCAGAATGGCCATGAGAAGTGGAATCATGTGTTCGCGGGTCTCCGTGCCAGATGGGAAGCCAGACGCATCAGTCCCACTCATCCCCCAACAGAGTCTCACCCAGTCTGCTTCCAGTTGGTCTCTTCTGATGGCAAAGGAGGGATCTCGACCCTCAGTAGCCAATGATGAGGCGCGGAGATGGGGGTATGCTTTTTGGTTACCGTGGCAACAGGGAGCTGCATATCGCTTCCCCACAGGGCTGAGCCTGTTCTTCCAAGGACCACACTCTGTGGCCCCAGTTCTACCTTAGGCTAGAGTGGGGATTGGAAGTTGGGGGACAACCAAGACCCAATCCTTCACAAATGCCAAGAGTGTAGATGAATCCCAGCATGCCCAAGATTGGTAAGAGAAGGCTGCCTAGAGGAGGGGCACTGCAAATAGAGACAAAGAAACTCAATTTACTGAAATGGAGAGGACATAGCACTTGCAGGGCAAGGCGCAGGGCTGGGCAAATTTAGGTAAGAATGAGTGCTTAGCAAGCGGATTTGGGCTTCCAAGCCAAGACCCACCCAGAGCAGGGTGGGGGACCAAGATGAACAGCCACAGCTGAATTGTGGGTCTCATTCATGCTGTCCTTTAGTCCTGGGCAGGAAGAAAGAACCAAGGATTACCAAGGCCATTCCCTAGCCTCCAGGCAGCTTGCCCTCTGTCTTAGCTGTATTCATGTCCTGTCTTGGAACCTGGAACTCTTCTCAGGAAGGAGAAGAGCTGTCGCCATTTCGTTATTGGGGTTCCATTTCACAGATCAGGAAACTGATGCCTGCCTGGTAAAGTATTCCACCCTTGGGACCTGGGGCCTGGCCAAGCAGGGCTCTCTTTCAATTCCCTGGTGTGGTAGCTTGTCTAAAGAAGCCCCATGCCACAGTCCGGTGCTGTCCACACTTGCCAATGGTGCAAGGATGCTGGGGCCAACTGAACCCTATGTTTTATGAGGCAGGTGAGCCAGGACAGAGAACCCCCTTCCTCTGGTGGTCCTGGTTGGGAGTGCAGCAAGACTCCCTCACTCTGAGAGTGAGTCCACAAAAGCCCACAGTCTAATGGGGAAATAGGTCTGCAGTGACCACACAGCATGGTCAGTGCTGAAGAGACAATGCGGACAAAGCTTAGTGGAAGCAGAAAAGAAGGGGCGCCCAAGTCTGCCTGGAGAAACTAGGGGAGACCTCACAGAGGAAGCAGCCTTTCAGAGGACACAAGACACAGGCCTTTGCTAGGCAGACAAGCAAGGGCAGGGCATCCCGGGCGAGGAAACAGCATCTGCAAAGACCTAGAGGCCTGGCTAAGCATGGTGCACTGGGGAACTGCAAGTCTGGAGTGGGACTGAGACAGGATCTGGGCTGGGGGGTAAATGCCCAGGACAAAACTGTGTGCCACACAGCTAGGTGCTTTCAACCCCCTTCTGAGCCAGCAGGCACCCACTTTCACATTTCTCCAACTGATAGATTCAGGGATCCCCAAGAACCACTGGTGAGGATCCTAGTTTGAGAAGCACTAAATTGGAAGCCAGCCACTGTCAACTTTGGCTACTTGCCAAAAATACGAATGACTCTCATGGGTGAGATGTTGAGACAGAGGGACCAGGGACCAAAGAGTTGTTCTTATGACCCAGCTACATCGAGTTCAAAAACAGGCAAAACTGATCTGTGGTGGGCGAAGTCAGGATAGTGGTTTTCTTTGGGGATGTGGAAGGTCTTGAGAAGGGTCCCTGGGTGGGGGACAGTAATACAATTTGTTTCTTGATCTGAGTATTGGTTTCACAGATGTGTTCTCTTTGTGAAAATTCATCCGGCTATATACTTAAGGTTTGTATATTTTTCTGTACGTGGCTCCGACTTAAACAATAACAACAACAAGTTAACTGCTTCCATAAACGTCAGTGCAAACGCAGACACTAAAATTTTGTGATCACATAATCAGTCGTAAGCCAAGCATCCAGATAATGTAGAATGTTTATATTTATGTCGATTCTTTTAGATTATTCCAAAATGAAAACACAAACATTTCGATCTCATAGAGACCTCTCAGACTCCATTAAACCCCTGTACAGACAGACCCAGAGTTTGAGACACCTTGACTCAAAAGGAAATTTTACACACAGAGGGTAAAATTGAGGGCCTGGAGCCTCTTTCCAGGCCTCAGGAAGATGATACCCTCTTCCAGTAGAATGCCTGGTCCTGGGAGGCTGAGGACCCCCAGATAGAGGAGACTGTTTCCCCCAGTCTGCTCTGAGTCTTATACCTAGCTCCATCATAGCTGGGAAGGCCTTGAGAGTGGAATCTCCCTGACTTGGTGGCTGTGAGATCCAAGGGGACAAGGGTCTCTTTTACTCCCTCTCTGTCCTAAGACCTGGAACAGAGAGGGTCTCAGAAGATCTTTACTGCCAGGGCCTCTTTACTTAATTCCATATTGAGTTTAGAAGAGGGAGATCTGTTTGGGAAGTCGTGAGTTTCCTGTCACTGGCTGAATTCTGCAGCAGGGGCTCACAAACCTTGGATGGGTGATGTTTCAGGAGCAGTTCAATGTGGGGCGGGGTTAGAGTCATTCGATTCTCGCTGGCAGGGGAGAGCTGGATGCAGACATTGCTCTGAGCCCTGGGAATTATGAATATGGACAGGAAATTCCAGCCCTGCTTGCCCACTGACCTTGTTGGAGCTGCTAACAGCCCAGCTCTCGGGGAGACAGACTGTTCCAGAACCCAGAGAGGGCATTTGTGGGTAGGACACTCAACAGCTACTCAATAGCCACTCACAGTCTTCTGCTGTCCTCTGGGACTTAACTTCTCTCCCCTCCTCTGACTCAGCTACTTTTGCTCACTCTTAAGAAACAACCTCCTTTTTTTTTTTTCCTTTGCTGGCTCCATTCAGCCAGCATTTCTCAAACCACCTTTATCGCTTCTGTCCTAGTCTTGTGCTGTCTGGAGTATTATTTAGTCAATATTTTTTCTTTAAAACACAGTTAAGTCTTTGTTGTTGTTTTAACATGTTCTTATTCTAAGGAATAATACTTGCAAAATCCTGGATTTGATATGCTAGTTTTATTTTTTTTCTAATACACATTAAATTTTAATTTAAAATATCTCATGTACCAACACATTGGAAACCATCTTATACAATGGTTGGTTCATCCAGTGTGGCGGTCATTATTTATTAATAATAATTATAGCCTTACATTAGTGGAGAGTTTTATGCCTCTTCCACACATTTACATTCACAGTCTCATTTGATCCTCTCACTTCCTGCACTGTAGGCATCATTGGCCTCATTTTACAGATGAGGCTGAAGCTCATCTGAAGCTCAGAGAGTGGTAGTAACCTGCCTCGGGTCACACAGCAAGTTAGGACCTTAGTCCTGATTCAAGGCTCTGGTGGCTCCTGACCTAGGATGAAGGCAGGGGAACAGGAGGCATTTCTCTGTGTCCAGTGAGTCTTGCACAAGCTGCAGGATGGAAATTCATAGCATAGAGAGTTTGGATTAGACATGAGGAAGGACTTCCTGGGTAGAAATGTTTAGACATGAGAATGCCTGACCAAGGAAGGGTGTGGAATGCCTGGTTTCCGAAGTCCTCAAAACAAGATAAAGGCTTGCCCAATTGGGATAATTCCAGTGCTGCCTGGAGGCAGGGGAATGGACTGAATGACCTCTCCAGGCCTCGTCCAGCCCCAAAGAGTATATGCACCCTACCATCAAGGTGGCCATCCTTGCCATTTCCCCCAAAGCACCTATTAAAGAAGGAAAGACATGTTGTGGCTCTGGCTTACAGGACTTGGGATAAACCTCATCTTGGCCCCTGGCCCTGAGAGGAAGCAGTCGGCAACAGCAGGTTGGGGGTCAGGAGAATTCCTTCTCCCTGTTCCCTTCCCACTGCTCTGGTGACTCCACCCCAGGTCTGCAAGGCTGGGATTGGAAGACCTATCTACCTTCAGAGGCTTTGGGCTGGTTGGCTGCCGGGACTGGGGAGCCTGAATTTCTTCGACCCTTCCAGGGAATTCTTTTCAAAACTCCCTGAGCTAAGAAGTCAGATACATACTGACTTGAGGTGTTGCCTTACCATAAGTTGTTGTTTTTTTTGAAAGTCAACGTATTTATTTTTCAGAACAGAAAGAGCTTTATCTTCTTTTCTGATTATACAAATAATACATGCCTACTTGTTTAAAAAAATCAAATAATATAGAAAAGTATACAAATAAAAGTAAAATACCCAAATTTCTATCATGTAGAAAAATAATGCTACTAACATCTTGGAGCACATCCTTTCAATTTTTTTCACGGTAAAATACACATAACCTAAAATTTATCATTTTAACCATCTTTAAGTGTGCATGGATCATATTTTTATTAGGCCTTCTGAAGATAGGGCTAATCGTGCAACTTCAGACACCTCAGTGGGTCAGTGGGGAAGGTGTTTTTGGGTAAGGGCCCTTGTGACATTGTTAAATGGAAACACAGAGGCAGCCAGGCACGGTGTAAGGTGGTAAGGTTTGTCCTGTTAAAACATTAAAACCAAGATTAACTCCATTTGGGTGTACGAAGGAAAGCGGGGCTGTCTCTTGACAAGGCCTCATGAGGAGAGGCACAGGGAGGGCATCGTTGTGCTAAACTTCTGAGCCAAGGAAGGAGAGAGGCCAGCCCTCCCTCTGGGATTTGTCTGTGCTTATCCTGGCGGGAGCCTCAGTCTAAGGTGTTTCTCCTGGGCCCTGGCCTTTGGGGTGCAGGAGCTGAGAACTCTGGTGGACAAGAAGGGCTGGGACACAGCATCAAGTCGGGAATGTGATAACCAACCCTAGGGAATAACAGGCCTTTTGCAGGAAGGCGGCACCCAGCAAAACAGGGAAGAACTGCACCAGCCTCCTCCACCAGTGTGGCCTGGCCAAGACTTCTTTCCTCATACCCCATGGAGGGCAGGAGGGCAGGGGAAGCTTCCAGATTCCAACCAAGGATTTCAGAGGGTGGTTGGGAAACTTTCGGTTAAGAAACCACAAGCATTGATTTAGCAGGTTCCGTGTGTTGGCTTTAAAAGATCCCCGAACTTAAGGAGCTAAAACTAACTGGGCCGGGCCATTACCTCGCTCCTGTGTGTTAACTATCTCCTTTTCCAAACTCAAGTGATAGCTCTCCTCACTGATGTCCCACCACATTAGTTTGTTTGATTTTATTTGCTTTCTTTTTCTTCCCCTTTATTTTCTTGTTACCACCACATTTATTATGTACCCTCACTCAGGCCTCATCATACCCTCTTTCATGTGGTTAACCTCTGTGCACCCCAGCTGATCCTTGAGGGCAGCTACTGGTCTTCAGGGGTCTATGTAGGTCCCCATTTTGCCCAAGTCAGTGCCCTGCACAGAGCAGATATTCAGGCAACATCCACACAGTGAGTCTGTGAGAGGGGCTCCAGCAACAAGAGCAGTTGGATTGCTGAAGGAGGCAGTTCTCAGGCCCTCCTAGGGTAGTTTGGAAGTCTTCCAGGAGGTGGTGAGAAATACACAGAGAAATACATATTGGAGAGGGAGCAGGTGAGGGGGGCGTTCTGGTGGGTGGATCTGCTGGGGATGCGATGAGGTGGGGGCTGAGCCACAGGAAGTCCTCTCTTGGGATAACTCCCAGGTCGAGATGCCCTTGCAGGCTTGGACCTGTGTCTGCCAAGATGAGAGGGTGAGATGCAGGGGCTCCGATTACAGTCATGAGCCAGGTTGGTCTCAGGGGTGCTGCCTCTTCCAAGAAGCTGGCTTTTGAGGAATCTGCCTGGCCATAGGAATCATGATGTGTTTGTACTGACTTCAGTTGTTAATTAAACCTCCATCCCTGCAACTAGGACCCCAGGAAGGACACTCTCTTCCTCACACTGTGTCCCGGCTCCTGTTTTTTGTTTACAGGCATCAGGTGGTTTGTAGAACGATCCACACCCAGACATGTGCACCCAGTGAGGTCAGCTGAGAAAACAACAGCCGCCACCCTGTTGCTCCTCGCGCTGGGAGCTGCCACCGTCCTCCTGGGCACAGCCCCTCCCTCCTGGGCACAGCCCCGCCCTCCTGCCTTTAACCCCGCCCCCCCACCAGCGCTCCTCTTCTGTCCCTGCTCCAGTCTCATGCCCGCCCAGACTGTTGTTTATCAACACAGACCAGAACGTTCTGCTGCCAGCAGAAACACACATGGCAATGGTGCTGCCATCCCGCACCCTGCCGTCAACATACTCCCACACGCTATTTGCTGCTGTCAAAGCTGTGCTCAGTCACATATTCTCACCTGCTCCTACCAACACAGCTGTTCCCCCACTGCTCGGAATCAGGCCCCCCATCTTCCACAACACACGTCTTCTCCTCGGGTTTTCTCACATACATGTGTACTCATGGCAGAAGCTTGCATTTGGCAACCAGGCCGGCACATGCTCCGCCCTCAGACCTGAGCTGTCAATCTCATATCTTGCTACTATGTGACCATGGGCAAGTGACCACCTCTCTGGGCATCAGATGCCTCATCTATAGAATGGGGATAATAAGGACCTTACGAGGCCTTTCCCATAGGCTTAAGGGGTTATGCAAGAGAGCAGGTATCCAGTAAGTGCTCAGTCAATGGGAACTCTGATGGTGGTCATGAGGAGAACTATTGTATGCTCTCCGGAATCTGGTTTTTGGTTTCCCTTTCCCAAGGCTGGATGTTGGCCTCACCTCATGTTCAGACCTTCCTGGCTCTGTGACCTTAAGCGAGGCAGTCACTCGTTTAATTCTCATGTCCTCACTGACTGCCTGGCTGAGCCCACAGGCTTGCTATTCAGGGCCAAGAGAGAGTATCCCATAGTGCTTTGGAAGTCATTAAAGGGGTTCAAAACAAGTCCCCCTGAAATGTGCCACTTCGGCATAAAGATTAATTTGACAAAAGCAATCAAAACCCAGTAGATTCAGGAAAGCTCTTTATCTCCCCATCAACTACCTGAATTTATATTGGAAAGGGGGCCTGTACTGTGAAGAAGAACATTACCTGAGATTCCTTTTTTCCTAAGAAACTTATCTACATAATAGGGCAAGCTTTTGTTCAAATATCTGCTTTGCCTACCTGTGAATGGTCCTAATCCTTTTGTATCCCCATACCCCTACCCCTTTCCTTAGCTCCTGAAATTATATAAGCTTCAGTTACCTGGCTAAATGTGGAGTCCACTGTACATATGAAATTAAATTTGATTTTATGTTTCATGTCAATTTAATTCTTAGCAGCCAGAAGAACCTAGAAGGGTAGAGGGACTTTCCCCCCTTCCTCATGCCACAAATCCCAGCCCAGGTCATTGTGGAAGAAAGAGATTTGAATTGGGCAACAACCAAACCTGGGCACATTTAGCCACTTGCCACCTTCCCTCATCTCCTCAGTCAATCCTCAGTTGGAGTCAGTATTTCAAGTTTGGCCCTGTTGGTCCAAGAGGCTGCATTGGTCCTTCTCTGCCATACCTGGGGGCCTCACCCGAGCCAAGCACCCGTTCCATCAGACACAGCAGCTCTTCCCAGCAGAACCACTCTGCGGTTCTGAGCCCTCTGGCTCACGCATCTTATCCTGCTCCCTTTTCCCCAGAGGCTAAGAGTCCCTACCCGTCTCAGTGTTTCCCTCCACCTGGGCATCTTCTCCAGGACCCTGCCTTAGGAGCCCCTTTCTGTCCTATCTTTTCAACCCTGTCTTTGCATCTCCTTGGCCAGCACACCCATTCTAGCCTTTTCTATTCTAGGAAACAGAGAGATGTATGCAGAAGGGAAAGAAAACAAACACGGTTTGAGGAGTGAGGAAAATCTGGGCCGAACAGGTAGGTGAAGCTTACAGAGAAGCAGGTTTTGCAGTGTATGGACTATCAAGTTAGGCCATGTGGGTGAGCTGGACTTCTCCTCCTACTATACCAATTTACTTCCTGCCCCTTGATGGAAATACGCAAAATTGCTGGAGGGTACAGCTGGCCTGGTCCATGCTGAGAGGGTGTGACTTCTCCCTTTTACTCTGAGGGGGACGGTCAAGCTCTGGCCACCACTGGAAGGCCACTGGAAATCTGTTGGCTCAGGGAACCATGGTAAATGGGCTGCCCCTAAGCTTTGGGGCACTCGTCTAAATATTCAAAATGTGTAAATCAAGGTAATAAGCTGCCGAATAAAATGTTTTCTTTTCCTACCTGCATAAATACACCTTCAAAATGACATGGAAAGCCAAGCTTGAATTTAGAATTCTCGGACTCTGCAGAGTCCCACCCTGAACACGAGGACATGGGAGAGGGGGCTGGTGATATGCCAATGTGTGCAATGGGGTTCTAGGGCAGTTGGCTGATTTGGCACAAACGTGTTTCAACTTGATCAATACCTCATGCTTTTTATTGTCTCCTAGGCCACTGTGGCCAAAAGGTAAAGAAGGCATTATTACACAGTAGTTAAGACCACATTAAAATCCTAGGGCTGCCAAAACTCAACATATCCCTTAATCTCTTTGAGGCTCAATTTTCCCATCTGTCAAATGGGACTAACGATACATCCCTGATAAAGTTATTGTGATTATTAAAAGAGATAATTCTTGTAAAGCCCTTAGCATGGTCCTGGAACATAATAATTGTTCAGTAAATTGTGAGCTATTATGCTATTATAATTTCTCCACACATGGGCAATGATAACATCAAAGCAGGAAGTTGTCTGCTTTGTCTCTTTACTGCACACATGATTAAACAGGTCACTCAGCTAAGCAGAAGCAGATATGGAACTAGATCTTCCAACCTTCCCATAGTGTGGATTGTGCCCTAGCTAAAAATTAAAAAAATGGTTGCACAATAATGTGAATACACTTAATCTCAATGAACTATCCACTTTAAAAATTATTAAAACAGTAAATGTCATGGTATGTATACTTTACCACTGTGTTAGTTTGCTAGGTCTGCCATAACAAATTACCACAAACTAATAGATCAAAACAACATAAATTTATTGTCTCAGTTCTAGAGGCTAGAAGTCCAAAATCGAGGTGTTAGTAGGGTTGTTTCTTCCTGAGGGCTGTGAGGGAGAATCAATTCCAGGCCTTTCTCCTAGCTTCGGGTGGTTTGCTGGTAAATCTTTGGCGTTCCTGCTTCTAGAAGCATCACTCCGATCTCTGCCTTTGTCTTCGCATGGTGTTCTCCCTATGTGTGTACTCCTTTGAGTGCCCAAATTCTTCCTTCTTATAAGGAAACCAGTTGGGTTGGATTAGGGTCCACCCTACCAACCTTATCTTAACTAATTATATCTGTAATGATCCTGTTCCCAAATAAAGTCACATTCTGAAGTATTGGGGGTTAGGCCTTTAATATATGAGGGTGGTGGTGGTGGGGCACAGTTAGATATATAACAACCACAATAAAAAAAATTGTGGCTACCTTGTACTCAATATCAGATTAGAGGCAAGGGGAAATACTTTTTGTGACCTCTCAAGGCTTTGCTCATAGTAAGTCTTCATAGCAGCCTTGGACACCAGTCATGCTTCTACTAGTCTATCCTTTAATAAGAGGTGAAATTTAGCTAGAGCAAGCTTAATTCTGTATTGTTTTGTTTCCATGTGAATAGCTGTTTTTATTTAAATGTTTTCCCCTTCATGTTTTATTGAGAAAGTCTTCAAACATACAGAAAAGTTCCAAGAATGTCACAATGAACAGTTAGATATCCTCCACTTATTGTTAACCTCATGCCACATACGCTTTATGTGGATTTGTTTTGGTGAACCATTTGAAAAGAAGTTGCTGGCATCATGATGTTTCATCCCCAAATACTTCAACGAGAATTTCCTAGAAATGGGCTCTTCTGCTACATAATCACATTGTAATTCTCTCATCTGAGAAAACTAACAATAGTTCCATAATATCATCTCATATCCAGTCCATACGTAAATTTGACAAGGCTGACTTTTTAAAAGTTCTTAATCTAAGGACTCTAAATCTGTGAGGCTTAGGGTCTTGACAACATTACCTGTGTAATGGGAAATTTTGGAGCTCTCGAAAATGTAACCTAACTGAAGGGCTCGAGGTCCCAACACATTGTTTCTCTCCCTTGTTTCCTTTCATTAGCAAGCTCTACTGAGTGCTCAAATGAGTGTTTGGGGCGGGGCGCTCCTGGAATCCCTTTTATTCTCTGGCAATGGTCTTTCCAGGAGTACCTGCGGGAAGACCTGTTTGGCTTGGGACCTGCTACCCTCCTGGGGACTTCAGCATGGGAGTTGCCAAAGGGAGCAGGGATAGGGAGGGAGGCTCACCCTTGACTGGGGAGGAGACTCCCAGACTGAGCAATGCCCTCTCCAGAGCTGGCCAGATTTCCAACCTGGCATGGCTGCCTCTGCTGCCATTGTCAGGAGCAGCTTCTGGAGAGTTCCAGATGGCACCGCTACATAGAGGATTGTCCTGGCCTCCCAAAAGGCTGCTGCAAATCAATACTGACAGAGCATAAAGAGGAAAGCTGTACAGTGAACTTCCCTGAGTTTGGGTGGAATGGTCATGTTTTTTTTTTTTTCTTTTCACAAATCCAAGGCTCAAGATTGAGCTCAAGGTTTTAAAAGATACTTCATAACTAGAAACAGCATTAATTAGTAGACTTGTACAAATAAGAAGGGGGGCCGACAAGGATGGAAGGTGTGGGGGGAATATCTCGTCTGTGATAGGAGGCTGCCTTCCTTCTCCGACTCCCAGGCTTGCTTGGGCTTGGCTGCAAGTTCCAGCCAATGTATTTCTAGTTGGGACAGGAGCCAGGGGTCAGATAGAGTTCCAATGTATTTTGCAGCAGGCCTGACACTTTGCCCAGTGCTCTGGGCCTGTGACAGCTGCCAGGGTGGTGTGTTGAGAAAGCCAGGCCAGACAGAGCTGGTTTAAATGGGTTTGAGGGAGCAGACAGTTGACTAACCAAACAGCTCAGCGACACCCAGCACGGTAACCCCACAGAACAAATGAGGCTGCTCAGGCCATGGAAGGCCCTGCACTCAATTCCCAGGAAGCTAACCCCTGGAGTCTCAGAGACCAAGATCTATACTCCTATCTTATTATCTTTAGTAAGACACGTAAATGCTTAACACAGCCAAGCACTTGACATGCATTATCTAATTTAATCCTCACAACAGCTCAGTGAGGTAGGTACTGGCCATCCAGATTATCCTAGCCACATAGATAATAGCTAATGCATTCATACAACAGATACACTTACATGATTTAGGCCTGCTTCTAAACACCTGCCATGCATTGTCTAATTTACTAGGGAAACTGAGGCACAGAGGGGCAAAGACAATTGTCCATAGTCATACCACTGGTAGGTGTGGACCTGAAACCCCTGCTCACCCTGGTCTCGCTTTCCCCTGCTCTGAGACAGGCAGGGGAAAGAGAGACCAGGGTGAGATTAAAGTGAGGGTGAAGGTTTGAACTCTTTTTTGCTTCCTGACAAGCATAATGAGAGGCACCCGTGGGAATGGACGCTCAGACATCTGACCCTGAGCCCTTTGCCGCTCTTCCTTCCTCTCCCTTGGCCCAGTTGGTCTGAATTGTGTTGTTCTGGATCTCATGGGAGCTGTTGTGAGACAGACAGTGAGCAAGTGGGCAGTCAGTCAGAAGCCTTTGGCTCCCTCTAAGTTGCATCTGACTCTCCTTGACGCCGAGGCAGAGTAAGAGGCTGCCCTGTGTGCCTCCCACGGCAGAGGCTGAGTGTTCTGAATCTGGAAGTGAGCCAGCTGGGCCTAGCCTTGTACTAAGGTCGGGCTTCCTGTCACATTTTGTCTCTGCTGATACTCCAAGGCCACCTGCAGTCATATCATCTAGGGGGTGGGTGGAGATAAGCTGCCTGGTGTCAGTCCTGCCGTCATTGTTGAACTCATCTCTGTTTTTACCTGTACCAAATGAACAAACTCATGCACCCAGAGGAGCTGCTGTCGTCTGTCTGGGCTGCCTTCGCAGACTCAGCCTTTGGACTGGACTCTGAGGAAGGAGCATCTGGCTGCACTTCGGAGCACACGGCTGTGTGCTTAGAGGCAGTTCCTCTAATACAAGGGCAGAATGAGAGTAGACTTCCAGAGGAGTTGATGTCAAAGTTAGGTTTTAGATATGTAATAAACCGTTACAATGTCTGTTTCCTACTCCTCAGGGTTATTTAAGTTGGTGTATACTGTCTTGACTTTTTCTTATGTTTACAGACATTTCTATGCCTTTATCTAACTACATGCCTACCCCTACCCCCTTGTTTTTTTAAGTTAGAAAGGGATCAACTTTCTTTCTTCACTTCTCAAGGTACCAGGAACACTTTTTCATGTCAATCTAATGGCCGCATAGTATTCCATTGTCTGGCAATACCATCCTTTACAACAGCAGTCCCCTACTGGTGGACATTTAGGCTATTCTCAATGTGTTTGTTAATCAATCATCCATCCTTTCTTCCTTTCTATAAATATTTATAAGCTCTTTTTGTGTGCCACCTTAATAAACACTGGGTATATGGAGATGAAGGAAATGGGCATGGTCTCTCCCTCAGGCCTTCCATTTCAGTGGAGAGTCAGGCTTCTCCTGAGATCCAAGAAGAGCTGTGGAGGGAAGGAACAAGAAGCTCTGAAGGGACCTATCAGGACCTGCTTTAGACTGGGTACTCAGGAAAGACCTTTATGGTCTTAAAAGTCACTGGCGGCAACATTTAAGTAGAGAGCTGTATGAGAAGAAGCCAATCATTGAAGGAGCGTGGGGGAAATGTTTTGAGCAGAGGGACCAGCGTGAGCAAGGGCACAGAAGTATGGACATCTTGTAGTACGTTTGGGGAGGTCTGAGACTCCTCCTAAGGCTAGAGTGTAGGGGCATAGTTGGGAGTCAGGCTAGCGAAGTAGGGTCCATTCAATGTCAGAAAGCCTCAAAGGCCAAGCCCAGGAATCTGGACTCGATTTCTATAGGCAAAAGAGAGCCACTCGTGACACTAAGTCTAGACACAGAATACTGTAGCCCTAGCCTTAAAAGACTCAGGAGAATTTTAATGTTCAAGAGGAAATCTCTGCTTCCAAAGGAAAGTGTTTTCTCCTATTTGCTAGAAGTTCAAAGACTCCTGAGGCTTAGGGCCAGGCAGGTTACCTTATCACTAATTCCCCCCCAGAAATGCAGCCCAGACGTCAAGGGACTTGCCCAAGTGAAACAGCAAACCCATGCCCAAGGCAGAACCTAAGGCTCCAAATGTCAGCTTTCAGCTCCAGCCCTAAGCCCATACCCCCTTTCACCTGGGAGTTCTTTTTGGCAGCCACTCAAATCAGGAGAGTAAGGAAATATATTTTAACAAGGATTTGTGGAATGCTTATAAGTGTCAAGCACTGTGCCTGGGAGGTGGTAGATCAAGGCCACTAAGATAAGACTAAAGGGTGCTCACAGGCCTGTAAGGCTGCATCAGTCTGGAATCGCCTTCACTTGGGAAAGTCCTTCAGAGGTTTACTCCCAAACTCTCCTCCTCTGCCCTCCCACCAGAAAAAAAGGTTGCTGAAAAATCCTGAGTAACAAAGTGGTCAGGAGTTTCCTGTCTTGCTGAGCTGGCTTGCTCAATTTCCCGCATTTGTCTGCTCAGAGCAGATCGAGCAAAGGGCAACCATCAAAGGTGTCTGGGAGGAGGCTCTGGCAGCTGGAGAATCGTTCTGATCCGGGTCTCGGCCCCGGGCCAGGGCGGTGGCAGTGGCCAAGGGTAGCCTGGGCTGCTCCACATGCCGTGTGCGCTATGTGCGCAACGTGCAGGACAGAGCACCTGGATGCAGCGGAATGGGGCAATCGCTGGCAATGTGCTGCAGTGCCGGTCTGGGGGTACTGGGCGGGTGGGGGTGCGGGGCGCTGGAGGGACCGGCTCGCAGCAGTCGATCCCCTCCCGCAGCTCTTTTGGGCCCCTGTGCTGGGTTTCATGGGAGGGCACCGCACTGATGGCACACTGCACCTGCACGGGGCAGGCCAGTGGCTGTGCGCACACCGGTGAGCACCTGTAGGTCCATGGCCTGGGCAGCCCTCCTTGCTGCAAGCCCTTTTGTCGCCGAGGCATTGTAGCTCATAATCCGCAGGCTATTGGTGTTCTGTTCTGACCTGTTCCTCCACCCCTGCACTGCGCTGACAGACACACGGGTTCCTGGTGCCAACCCGCAGACACACCTGGGTAGCACACGTGGGTGCCACGTGCTCCAGGGCCCATCTGTCCCATTGGATTTGGAGAGCTATTTTAAGTCATCTCCCTGATTTGTTGTCCCATGTCTGCTGGAAGAAGAGCTGAGCTGTATGTCCTTGGAGGAAGTTGCTTAACCTCTCTGAGCCTCAGATAAGTCATCTGGGGCTTGCTGATAGTCATACCAACTTCACTGGGGTGTAGAGGGATTAAATAAAATAGTGGCTATAAAGCGTTAAGCCCCAGTCGTCATCAGGACTCACTCAGTCAATGATAGCCATGATAATTCTTATAGTGGGGAGAACTGGGGGCTACAAGCTGGGCTCAGGAATCTGTGATGGGGCAAAACTGGGCTTCGTGTGTGTGTGTGTGTGTGTGTGTGTGTGTGTGTGTGTGTGTGTGTGTGTTTTCTCTCTTTTCATATATCATATTTATCCTTTCTGCAATATCATCATCCCTTATCTCTTCATCCAAGGCCTATAACATTCATTCATTCAACACAAATCTCGTGAATTTTATGCCTACTGTGTGGCATTACAACTTCTTTAACTGAATGTATGGCACCCCAAGAACATTCCCCAGGCCATGCCAGCTACACCTGTGGCCTCCTAGCTTGGGCTTCTGCCAGCTCTGGTGCTGACTCATTGAAGTAAGTCACTTCCTGCCTCAGTCTCTCCATCTGTACTATAGGGATAAGAGGCCTCCCCACTCCAGTCTCCTGGGACTGGCAGTGGATGAGTCAGATAACGGTGGGGAAAGCCCAGAGAAGCAGAAAGAGGCTCTTATTAGAGTTGGGGCCCATCTGGCTGATGCAAGGTTTAGGTTTTGCAAGTGGGAGCAGGGATGGCTCAAGGAAAGCATGATTAGCTAGGGAGAACAGAGGAACCTCCCCCAAGCCCCAACCTTGGTGTGGTAACAGAGCCTCAGTTTAGGAGTCCAAGAGGCTCAGCTTCCCCTAGCTCTGTGACCATCAGCACATTCCAGTGGAGGTCATGGCCTTTCCCTCCACTGGGCTCTTGTAAGGAGTGAAGGTTGTAACCCCAAAAGAGGGGGTGGCAAATTCTCTGTTTCTAGGAGGAGCCTTAAGGGTGAAGGCTCAGGTGAGGGAAATGAGACAGAAAGACGGTGGCCCCTACTCAAAGGCTTGGCATAGTCTCGTCACCCCAGGCTGGTGTCCATACCACTCTCTACCATATGCTAGCTGTATGATGTTGAGCAAGTTACTTAATGTCTTTGGGGCTCCATTTGGCCTGCTTTAGAAGGCTGTTGTGAGGATAAGAGAAAGTGAGGTAAATATGAAGTTCATAATCACGGCCATTGCTGTTGTAAAATGTAGCTCTTTGTCCTCACTGCCCCTCACCTTTGTCTATCACCGGTGGGAGCCAAGTAGCATATTATTATCTTGGGTCTTTGGGATAGAAATCTATACTGAAATCTTCACAGATTCTTTTGTTTTTTAATAGTGGATAGCCTCATACCATGAGCTTTGATGTAAAGAACTCTGCTTGCTTGGGGAGATTATTGTCTTTGACTTGTGATAAAGGCCTTATATGACATTCATCATACAGATGAATAAACTGAGGCAGGAAGAGGTCAACTAACTTTTCTCAGGTCACATGGCCAGAAAGTAGCAGTGCCAGGGTTTAAACCTAGGCCTGCCTGACTCCAGATTGTCCCCCCAACACAGGGCATTCCCTGCTTCTTGTGTTTCTGCCCTGGGTGTTGTCCTGCTCTTTCCTGACTGGGCCTCTTAAGATGCCCAGTCATGATCATCACTTCCTTGGCTTCTAGGGTGTAGCCCTAGCACACAGTGAGGCCTCAGTCTATGCTGCTGACCAGGGAAACTGAGTCCCACTTAGCAGGGAGATGAGTTCTATTAGGAGGAAGTGACTCACACCGGCAATGTGAGGTCTGTGTCTGTGTCCCCATGTGTGTCTGTGTGTGTGGGTGGGGGTGGGGCGTGAACATGGTTCTGTGGAGATGATGTGGGAAGGGAATCTAAGCTGGTGATCCAATCCTTGTCCCCTCCGCTAGCCCCAGCGAGGGTCGAGCCTTCTTAATCACATACCCTCCTGCTCCTCCCCAGACCCTGTCTGCTGGAGGTCTCTTTTCTCTTCAGACTCCCACCTACCCCGACACTGCTCTGTGTCTCAGCCTTCAAGGCATCTCCTCCATATCTTAGCACCTAGCACTGAGCCTGAGAAGGGGAGAGGCAGGGAATCTCAGCATCTTCTTCTTCCTTGGCCTAATGCAGGATTGTGGCTGGGGTCACAGCTGGTGTCAGCTCAGATGAGAAGCTGGCTCCTCCTTTGCCCAAGGAGAAACTCTTTGGTTATCTCCAAGTCTGGGCCCTGCTATATTTAGATGCTATCCCCTCCCTTCCCCTCCCAACCTCATACCAGTTGAGGGAGGAAATGACTCACCTCAAACCCAGACAGGTAGAGGCAGCCTCAGTAAGCCTCAGGCAGGCCCTGCCTGGCTCCAGCTCTAGGGTTGCCCCACTTGGGGTCACTCCAAAGTGGCCTGTTCCCCAGTGAGGAAAAAGTTGGGTTGGGACTGATGCCCAGGATCCCACAAGACTTTTCTGGGACTTTCTCTGCTATTTATCTCACAGCACCTAGGGCAGGACTGGGCCTCCAACAGGTTGTGGGTCCTTTGCTCACCTCTAATCAGACTCCAGGCTTCTGACTTTACTATGGGCCTGTAGTGGGCCCCAATCCAGTCTAAGGGGGCCAGACAGGTCAAGGGGACTAACTGTGGTTCTTCTATTCATTAGCCTAAGCGGAGACCAAGGTTACAGAAAGAAGAATGACCCTGTTCAGTGGAGGAAGACAGATTTGATAACCCTGGATCTGGATATGTGTGTGCTAAGTAGGGTGACCAGTTGCCCCAGTTTAAGGTCTGAGGAGCTTCTTGGGACTTCCAATATTAACCAGGAGAGTCCTAGGCAAGCCACAACACTTGGTCACCCCAGTGCTGCGTTAGAGCTGTATCTTAGGGAAAGGGCTGGTGTGGGAGCTTGTTTGGATTTCCTGGCCTAGTCCAACCTCTTTGCTATCATGGGATGGTTCTGTTCACCTTCACAGGAGAGGGACTGGGTCTAGGCTGCGAGAAAGGCCAGGACTTCTGGGGTGGCTGAGAGACCCGTGAAACACCTTGAAGGGGAATGGTGGGAAGTCAGCCAAAGGTTGGGTGCAAGGGCTGAGCTGGTGTTGGGAGAGGAGGGCAACTCTCCACCCGCAGCGAGGACCGGGGAGAAACACTGAGAGTAACAAGAAATCACAACGAGAGCACAGGGTTTGTATGGGGCGGGGGGGGGGGGAAGGGGGCCCACTTACTGCAGGTGCCTCAGTCTCCAACTGTAAACTGGGAAGAGGGGCGTCTGTCCACCAGCCTCAGATATTTGAGGCGAGGAATCCGAGAGAATGCTTGGACAGTGAGTGACAAGCTGGACAGCTGGGGCTAGGGTCGTTGGTCAGCTGGAGAGGCCTTACCGGGCTGAGATCTTGGCTAGTCGGGGAAATGTGCAGAGGATGCTTTTGCCCTCTTATCCATCCCAGATCAGCATCTGGGGCCTCACCTTTGGGGTCATATAGGGGGTTATGGCTGAGGCCCAGACCTTGCTGGGGTACCCCCTCTTTTCCATTGTCTTCCTCATCCTCAGGGTGTTATTGGCTCTTTTCCCACAACCAGAGGTCTGTGGCCCAGGCATCAGCTCTGACGCAACTGAGCTGGGTGACCTTAGGCAAACCACTTCCCTTTTCCGGGCCTCGGTTTCCTCATTGGTAAAATCATGGGGTTAGATTAGGTCGCTGGTTTTTAAATATTTATATTAAAAATATTTTAAAATACTTATTTCAGTAGTAGAATCTCTTTCCCAGTCAAAGTTCTATTTACACTCAACAAGAGTTAACAGTGAGTGACTGAAACATGAGCAGGGCTGGAACCCCAGGCCCCCTCGCTCTCACCCTCACACCTTGGAGGCCCAAGGGTGCCACAGGACACAGTTTGAGAACCCCTCTTCAGGGTGCCTGCTATCTCTAACACTTGATTTTTTTGTGGCTCAAGGGCAAGGATGTCCTGGTTCCCTTTTCCAGGCAGCCCAGTATTTAGGCCCCAAGCCCAGCACTTTCTGGCACCTTCAACCAAGTATAAGAATCTTCAAATTCTCTAACTCTTTGTTCTCACTGACACTGAGGTCTGTGTCAGCCCTTGTTACAGAGTTCAGTGGGGCCATAGATCCTTGTCCCTCCTCAGGGAAGTTATAGGACCAAGGTATTCTGTGCCACAGCTGACCTTGTGGGGTACTTCTGGACTTTTGAAGGACTTCCATAGATCTCATTTCATGCTCCCCCCACCTCCCTAACAGCATGCAAGACAAGTCTGAAATTCCCATTTCACATATGAGGAAAAGGGGCTCAGTGATCTAAGGAGACTGCCTCAAGACCCCTCTTCCTATAGGGGCAAAGCTGGGCACATAGCCAGAAAACCTGGTCCTTTCCTGGACCAGATCTAGACTTTCCCTAGCTTATCCCTGGATGCTGGCACCTGCAGGCACCAATGACAGAAAGAGAAGGTCAGAATATGAGGAAGGTAGGAAAGAGAGAAACCTTTCTTCCATATTCTAGAGGTTTAGGGATATATTCTTCCCAGCTAACCAAAGAGGAAGGGTGAATCCCCTCTCTCCCGGTGCCCCGACTTCAGTCAGAGAGGTGCAGGAGGGCCAGGGAGGGCAGGGGGAGGAGGGGAGGCTGGGTTCTCAGAAACTGGGGCTGCAGAAACAGGTAGACAAGGTTGCCACTGGCCAGGCAGCTGACCCCGGGTCACCCAAGGGCTCTCAGGAGGCCCCGGTGCCTGCACTGACATCAGAAATGCCCTGGAGGAACGTACTGTTTCTATGCAGTCTTCTCTGCTCTGTGTGCCAGAGGCCCCTCCTCCCCTCTCCATGTGTCCCTCCCAGCCGCTGGGCTGGAAACATGAGCTGAACAGAGTCAACAGTCCCTTGAATTGTGTTACACTGTGGCCTGCCAGCTCCGGAGCTAATAATATGAACAGATGTGGGTCATGCAACTCCATCCCGTGACCCAAATCCCACCCCACTGCATGAACCCCTACGTTAAGGACTAATTCGGTGAGGTCTGTGGGATGATGATAATAATTATAATTTAAAACTTTAAATGATACAAGTGAAAGTTCTGTATGTATAATTTTAAATTATAACACAAAATATTAAATGATACCAACGTCCTTAACAGCTGAAGCTTGAAAGCTGATCTCAGGATTTCGTGGCCAGGGCTTCAGTGCTGAGAAGGCATCAAGTGGAGACTGAGGCCCAGAGCCATCCAAGGAGAAGTGGCCCTGAGCTTGCATGCTACTTGGAGCCTGGGGCTCACAGCCTGAATGTCACGAAACAGTTGCTGCCCATGTGGCACCTGCAGTCCAGTGGTGGTAGTGGGATCTTGTCCGACATACAGGGGCCAGGATGCCATCCTCAGCACACAGGGCTACGGGCTAGTGGCCAGCAGGTAGCAAAGCCTGTCAGCAGTGACCCCGAGGCCTGGGGCCAGGTCAGCACTGGGGCAGCCAAGGGACAGAACTGGGTCTGAGTCCTGGAGTGGGTGGTGTCACCTGGCAGAGACCTGAGTGCTGGAGAGAGTATCCTCTTCTACTCATCAGGGGCGGTAACGGCTTCAGACAAGGGTCAGAGGTTTTCTCGAGGATGAACACTGTTTATGGTTCTCATACTAGCCCCTGGTACACCCATCCTCACTCAGGGAGAGGGGACATGGGGCATTCTCAACAGGACTCTGCTTCCCCCAGGAGGTAGGAACACCGGGAAAGGCCCCACTCAGTGCTTATCCCACAAGAAACTGGTTACCTCTCCCCACTGTCCAGCCGTGTGCCAGTCCTTCTCCCCATAAGCGCACACCTCATTGAGCCCTCTCAGGTCTGGGAGAAGCTTCCCTGGTCCTGCACGCAGGTTTATGGCTACAGAACTATCTACAGGGCTCCCTAGGTAGCCCCAATTGATAAGGTGGAGGAAGCTGCAGAGAGACAGCCACGAGTGGCCCTCAGAAAGGTGGCTGGGTCCTGAGAGGGCCCTTTCTTCCTTCAGCGGTGTTCACGGAGGCCCCACTGTGTCCAGGCTCTGGAGCTACAGCACTGAACAAGACAGGCCCCTGACTGGCCCTTGCCTCTCCGGGGTGTGAAGTTTCCCTCCAAGAACTGCACGAACACCTCTGGAATTACACTGTGTGAAGGCCAGGCCAGGCTGAGGCTGTGGCCAGGCCAAGGCTGTGGGAACATGGGCAGGCCTCCCAGAGGAGATGGGGGTGGGAGGAGTAGCAAGGCGGCTGCTGGCAGAAGGAACTGGGGCAACGTGTCAGGAAAGGGTGGGTGGAGGAGGCTCCAGCGGGCAGCCGGGTCAGAGCATAAGGGGCCTGCCAGCAAGGTGGAGCCAGGAAAAGGACCTCACTGTGCCCCTCTGGCCTCCACTTTCCCCATCTGTAAAACGAGACTACCAGCATCCTCCTGCGCTGCTCAGACACATCTCTTAGGCCCCTCACTGTGTCTGTCCATCAGAAAAATGGCAACAATCCAGTTAAGGAAGTGGAGCCGCCACCAGAGTCCCTGAAGGCCCTGAGCCTGACCTCTTGCCCTTATCAGCACCAACTCTACTGCCCTCTCTGAGGAGAAGCCCAGCCAGGTCAGATTTGCAAAAGGCAGCCCTATCCTCCTAGGACTCTGTTTAGACGGAATTGTCCAAGGAGGGTAGGGGCAAGGTGTGGCAGTCAGACCCCCACTTTCCTCCCAAGCAGAATCCCAACTCTTGGGCTCTGAAAGGGCTGCTTGGCTGCGGGGTCCTAGAGAGTGCCTTCCTCACACCCCTCACCCTGTCTGGGCCCCGCACCTTTATTTCTTACTCAAATGGCTGTGGGGCTATGGAAGCAACAGGAGGCCTGGGCCCTGTCCTGGGGAAACATCCCCCTATGAGAACCTGGGGGAGAGCGGGAGACAGGTGAATGCCACACCAGGGCCTCCAGCTTTGCCAGTCCCTTCTGCCCCCGTCTCCCGACCTCCAACATGGCTAGCCTTACCCAGTTGGCTGTTTCTGTCAGCTGCCCTAAGTGGGGGTCTCTTATTCATTCATTCCCAGTGAAGCTCCTTCTCTGCCCAAGACTACTGGGTGACTGGCAAGGTGACAATTATAGATTGGGGACCTGGCCCACATACAGTTCCCTGAATGCGGTCACTTCTGTACTTTCCCAGCTCTAGGACTTTGCTCACACACTGTCTCCTCCGGCCAGAGCACCCACCCCACCCCAGCCCTGCCCACACTCCCACCTCCTTCGCAGATGCCGGTTCCTTTAGCAAGAATCCTGAGCACGAGCTGCTGCACCTGCCTTGCTCCCAGGTTTGTTTTATCACAGTCCCACAGGACTCTGACACACACTGACTTCTACCCCTGCCCCATGGCTCCTCCAGGGCAGTCCCCATCTGTCACCTTTGTGGTTTGAGTGCCTGGAATGGGACTTAACACTCAGTTGGTGAATCAGTTAATCTTTGTAGATTAAGAAAAGAGCTTCCTATGTATCAGACACCCTGTTAAGTGCTGTCTATGTGATAACCCTTTTATTCTCACAATAACTCAGTGAGATAGGTGGTTTTTTTTTTTTTTTTAAACGCCCATTTTGAAGATGAGGGCACTCAGGCAGAGGGAGCTTAAGTGACATGCCCAAGGCTACGTAGCCAGTAGATAGATCCAGCCCAGGCAGTGGGGCTGCGGGGTCCACAATGACACCCAACAACTGATCTACGATGCTGCCTCTTGGGGGTGATGCCAACTCAGGGAAGTTGCCTTGCACAACTGGGTGGACACCTTTGTCAGCCAGGAGAGAGTGCGCCTGCTTTTGCGGGAAACCCATCCATCCCCAGCCCAAGCCCCTCAGATTAAGTTCCATTTTCCTTAGTGTGGCTTTCTTCTCTTTTGAACTCAGGTCTTGCACCATTATCCTTGGCACAAATGGGGTTGCTCTCCTTGAGGACAGCGAATTTGGGTTCTGCAAATGTTTGTAGAATGATTACTTTGCTGTATACACCCATAAAGACATGCACAGCTTCATGAAGACCATTGGTCGCTGCATTCCCTCCCCTAAGCCTCAGCTTACTGGTCTGGGAAATGGGCTGACTCACCCAAATCACATAGCGTGACGTCTGCTAAAGATTCCGAGTGGCTCCAGAACACTGTGTCAAGTCTGTTTACTTGACTCTTGGCACTGTGTGTGTGTGTGCCCTAGACAGCCAGGTGACTTTTCCAGGGTGGGGATGAGGTTACAGCTGGGCCAGAATATGTGCTCCTAGTAGCAGTTCCCTTCGAGACCTGGGGGGCAGCCTGAGATGTGGAGAGAAGTTGGTGGGTCCTGGGAGCCTGAATGGGCTAGTGGTTTTGCCACCTGACAGTGGGTGGGGAACACTTGTCAAAGGCTCTCTTTTCTGCAGCAAACAGTTGGAGGGAGTCTGTCCCGCCCCTTCTGGCTTGCCGAGCTGCACCAGGACGGCTTGGGTAGATGGGGGTGGCTGGCACTGCCTCTGCCAATGCAGCTAACAAGTGGCAGCTCGCAGACCAGGCAGGGCAGGCTGTGGTGACCCCTGGGCAGGGGAACCAATGAGCTCTCAGGCTGCAGTGGCACCACCAGGCAGCCCGCCTGTCTTTGGCTGCAGCGGCAGCGGGAGGGGCCTCGGGCCGCCAGTCAGGGCTGCAGAGCTCTGTCTCTGGGAGGCCCAGGCAGATCTGCTGTTCCATTCACAGGAAGCCCCGCTCTGGGCTGCCTCATTTTTAACTTTTCCGACCTTCTGGGAGAGGGCGGGCTGTGGGGGTGGTGTGGGAAGGATGGCTGGGAAGACTGTGCAGCTGGAGATAGAAACTCAGAGAACTTTCCCCTCGTGGGCTTGAGCTCCAGGCTGGGGAAAAGGAAGATCCTGAATCCTTTTGCTCACAGTAGGCCTGATGGAATTGAAAGGGTGGAGGGAGCAGGAACAGGGGGAAGCAGAGATCTGTCCTGGTTGCCAACCCAGGACTGGCATCAGGGACCCCAGGGTCCTGGCTTGAGTCCCTTACCCTTTACCTGGATGGAGTCAGCCCTGGAACAACACTGTGACCTAGGTGGCTGTCAGCTGGAGCAAGGGGTGAGGGGGACATTCAGGCTTGACACCAAAAATTCTTTGTGGGATGTCAGGAGCAACAGGTGTTTGTGGCCCCCCACCTTAGCCCCCTTGCTCAATGCAGACCCAGCACAGCCAATCACATAATAAACATATATTTATAGATGTACAATTTCAGAATTCTAATTCAAGAAATACAGCTTCTCAGGGGATCCTTTAGGATCTATGTTCTTATTGCACATGGGTCAGCCTGTCTAGGGGACATCTACCACGACCAGCTGGTCAGAGTGGTGGGGGCAGAGCACCAGGGCCACCTCAATGGGGCACTCTCGCCCACGTCTAGTTCTCATCCTCTCTCTGGGCCCGGGTGGCTGCTTCATCACAGGGCAGGACCTTGTTCAAAACCAGATTTGACATTTCTTTACCAAGCTTCCTTTCCCAGCAGGAATCTCATTTGTTGGAGGACTTTAAAAAAAGAGCCAGGAGAAGCTTTGGGAGGATGGTTATCACCTCCTGGCTGGTAGCTTGGGGAAGTAAGGCTTTGGAAGATGGCAGGCTCAATAACACCCACTGCCAGAGGGAAATTCGGGAAAAACGGTAATTCCAAAAGACCGAGTTGAAACTGTGGGAATAAATAAAATCTCCCTCCCTTTCCCTGGCAGCAACTGCTGTTTTGAGAAAAATCCTCATTTGAAGGTGAGGCTAAGAAAACCTTTCTGGTTCAGGTGCATCCTTTGTCCAAAGTGGAAGAGAAGGCCGAGTGGCGTCATGTCCACGGAGGGCGGAGACAGAGGTGCCCACAGGTGTGGACTTTCTTCAGGAGTCGGCTGCTGCCCTGGGGTCCTGGGTACCACCTGGCTGACTCTTGGAGGAAGAGCCTTCTGGAGTCCTTGGTGTATGACTCAGGAAAAACCAGTGGCAACAATGAATCTGTGCCCTGTGGCACCTATAAGGCAAAACTTACTTAGGGCTAAGGGGGGAAGGCGGCTAGGCAAAACCTGGCCCCCCTCCCAAACCTTCTGTTCTCTGTGGCAAAGGCTCAGAGGGCTCCTGGGCACCAGGACAAAGAGCCCATCTGAGCTGGCCAAAGCTTGAGGTGGGTGGTCTCACCCCTGAAGACAGTCTGGGGCCTCTACCATGACTCAATACTGACCTGGCATGTGGCCCTAAGGGCACTTTCTCCCCTCACAGCCTGCTCTCCTCCAGCTTAACCACAAACCTTCAAAACCTGGCAACCGTCAAAAGTTTTCTACAGATTTATACTACCATGATTGCTGCTGCCATCAAAAACAGGCTGGGGTGGAGGGGAATCTGAAAAGCTGCGACCCAGCTTTCCTTATGCTGTCAGCTGCGGCTAACGTCTAGCCTTTGAAGGACCAGGTTGCCTTCCCCGAACAGTCCTCGTTTTCTAAAATAGAAATCAGCTAAACAACTTAACCAAATCCCTGCATAGTTTAAAAAGTAGACTATATATGTATATGTATATATATATCTTTATATATGCTATGTACATATAAATAGATATTATACACATATACGTGCATCTATAAATTACATTCTCTGGAGAGTTCTCTCTGCCTCCTCTCTATCCTTGGCCAACACCTCTGACTGGCTTCCACGGAGAGGTGACCGGAGGCTCCTGGGAGGGGGAAGAAAGGCAGTTGGGTGCCCCCTCCCCAGCCCTTCCCACAGACATTTGCTGCAAGTTTTACATTCTACTTTCGTTGCCATGGTTTCTGTATCCTAGGAGAGAGCTGATGTGGAGCCTGAGCCTCTGCCAGCCATGGGAGGAAGGGAAGCAGTCCCGTGGCCAGTTTTCCTGTCTGTCCTAAGAGCTTTCTGCATGAACTGGGTGAGAGAGAGGGCAGTTGTACGGCGTTCGGCCTCCAATTCCATTTTAATGTTTTTTTCTTTTTATGTCTTTCCTTAAATATAAAGTCCATCACCTTGGCTCAGTGCATGTCACCAAAAATTCTCCAGGGATTTCATGGTCTGGGGAGGAGAATAGTAACAGTTAGCTTGGCAGTCACATGCCCCGAGTCTCTAGTTTAGCCCACAGGAACAAGCAACCCTCCCTGCTGCTGTGCTGCCCACCTCAGCCGCACCCAACTGCCTTTCTGCAGTCTGCTTCTCTCTCCTGGAGGCACAAGCAAACAAGCTCAAAGCAGAGAGTCTGTACCTGGATCCTTGCCAAGGGGACACAGGCAGAGGTGTGGACAGGGTACCAACACGAAAAGGCCTTTAACCGGTTATGCCCACATTCCTCTGGATTTGGTCCAAGTTGTCCCCTCTGGAAAATGCTGGGAGCAGAGCCCACTACCCACACATAGGGGTAAAGGAATCAGGGAGCCTGCTATCAGTAACTTTCATTCTTTTCCTGTCCCTTCTGTGCTGAGGGCTCTGCAACTGACCCTGAACTATGACTTTCTGTTCCTTTCCTCAGACCATAGGTGAGACGCCTGGGCAGGCTGAATAACTGTGGCTTCCAGGCTGCCTGGCATAGAAGCAGAGGGACTGAGGAAGGGGGAGTGAAGGGGAAGGAGGAGGAGCAAGAGCAAGACTGAGCCAGCATGTGATCCCACCAGAGGGGGCTAGTCCTGGCGCAGGGGCCTCTCAGGCTCCCAGCCTGTTGGCTCCCTCCCCTGCCCACTGTTGGGCTCCAGTCTTTTTCCGTTTCCTACTGTCTGGAAGGGCAGGGGGAGAAGGTCTCTGAGTCCACTCTTCCCACATGGTTCTCCCTGGTGGCAAGTGTGTGGGGGCTTTTCTGGGCCCAACAATATTTGGTGGCCTAAGTATCAGGGCACAGATGATAAAGGAAAAGGGACTTGATGGCTGGAGCAGACCAGGGAGGCACAGTGGCTCTTGGGCTCCCTCTTCTGCCTAGCTCTTGGGTACCCCATAGCCCCAGAGCCAGGGAACAGGGTGGGTGTGGGGTAAAGAGTAGAGGCCTGAAGCTGACCTCAGTTTCCCAGTATGCCCCAGAGCTGTCCCAACCCTACAGGCTGGAGGTCAGGCTGGGGACAAGGAGTCTGTGCCATCATGACCAAGCTCCCTCCCTCCCACCCTCCTCTGTCTCATGACCAGGGCCAGAGCTGCCAGGAGTTGCAGGGCAGAGGAGGCCCTGGCTCATACTTGGACCTCGGTAGCGTGGCTGGCCCAGGACTATCCATGCAGGGAGGCCTGCACCTCTGACAGTCGGTTACAGCTTGGGGTGCCCATCTTCTGTGCTTTGTGGTACATATCTGTGTCGCCGAAGTAGCGGGCCCGGTATAGCAAGCCTTCCTCTGCAAAGTAATGGGGCAGGGTTAGGACACACCCAATACCTACTGAAGGCCGCTAGGGCACCTGCCTAGCCTGCGGGGACAGGAGGAAGGCTGTTACAGGCTCAGGAGCGGGGGCCGAGCTTGCCCCCCGTTAGGAGGACCCCGAAGGAGCAAAGACTATGATTCCAACTTGGGAGGGGGACAGAGGCCCTTTCTATGGAGTATGGGTGAGGCCAGCCAAGGTAAGAACCTGTCGTCCTGGTCAGACCTCCTCAGGGTCCTACAGATAGAGCCAGATGTCCAGTCAGGGGGTGCCCGGGAGATCTATCTGCTCGAATCTCTATGTACTCACCTGCAGCCAAACAGGCTGATTGCAGTGATTAATGGGAACCGAGAGGAAATCTCCAGGTGTCCCTGGCTCTGGCGCCAGGGAAAAACAGGAGTAGAGCCCAGCTCTTAGCTTGGAGGCGGCTGGCGCAGGGCAGTGGCAGGTGCTGGGCCCACAAATCACAGATGGAGCAGGCTCCCCCCTTCTTTGCTCCCCAGCCCTGCGCCCCCAGCACACGCGCACTCACTCTGCTGCTTCTCCTTCCAGCAGTTGTTCCGGAGGTTGGCGATGTAATCATCTTCCACGTTCCGTTCAACTGTTTTCAGGCTGGAACCTTTGTACTCCTCAGAGAAGGTGTCTGCTACGTAGTAGATGACGTTCAGGTGATCGGTGACTCGCTTGTGGATGTGGCCCACCGACCTGGCCAGACACATACCAGGCACAAAGTGGGCACTGGTCCCAGGCCCCGGGAAGCTCTATGGACATGAGGCCCCTGACAGGAGGTGCAATGCAGGCCACAGTAGTTGCTCACCTCCCAAACTAGAAGAGGAACTTGCACACTAACCAAAACGAGGGTCTGAAGAAAAGGCAGGATGTTCCTCCCATACGAGTGGCCCAGCCTAGGGCAAGCTCTTCCTCAGACTCCCTGCTCACTACGCTGTTGACTTGGGGAACTTTGGGGAGAAGCCCCTTTCTGAGAGACCCTGGTCAGGGTAGTAGGGAACCTGGCATGAGTCTGAGCTCCATTTTTGACAAGCTGTGTGACTTGAGCTCCCTGTGCCTCTGTTTCCTCATTCATCCCCTGAGCCAATCCTTGCTGAAGGCCGGCCTGCCTGCCTTCAACTTCCCAGGAGCTGTATCTTTCCAGCGCTCAGATTCTATATTCCCGCTCCGGAAGCAGGCTCACAGGCTGTGGAAAGAGCCTCAACACGCAGGCAGGAGCCAGTGCTCCAGGGAGAACAGCCCCTGCCTGCCCAATGCTGCTTCTCATTTCTCCAGCTGCAGAGTAAAGGGCTGGCATGAGGCCACAGAGAGCCTGCGCTGGCTGGTGTGAGCCCAGTGGACAGACTCTGCCCCCTGCTGGCTGAGAGGGATGCTGCCAGGCTCCCGCTACAGCCAGGCTGCTTGGTGGGAGCAGAGGGTTTCCATCAGTAGAAGCTGAGCACCTGCTAGGCCGAGTGCTAGAACTGGATTAGGGGAGCTAACACCTTAAAACATCGAATAACTCGCTCAAATCACTATTGGCAGTTGGGATCCCATATTCATTCAACAAATATTGTTGAGCATTTCTAATGAGCCTGGAATTTTATGTGTATCATTCATTTACTTTTCACAAGCAGGGAGATGTTGTTCCCATTTTATAGATGAGGAAACCAAAACTCAGAGAAGTTCTGTAACTTGTCCAAGGTCACACAGCTGCTTAGTTAGCAGAGGAGCTAGGACTGAAAGCCAATTTTGCTGTCTGACTCTAGAGCCCTTGTTCTTTCCATGGCCCAAGAGCCCCTACCCTGAGCATAAGAAAAGAGGTTTTTATCTCAAGGTCAATAGACAATATGGGGGGTTGGTCATGAAGTCCGTGAAATCACATGCAAAATTGTGTGTGTGTGTGTGTGTGTGTGTGTGTGCGCGCGCGCGGTGTTTCAGGGAAAAGATCTGAGGTTTTCATTAAGTTTTCTTAGGGGACTGTGATCATAAAAGATCAAGAACCTCTGCTTACACAATGCTATATATATATATATATGTCTTCCTGTTGAATTATACACCTGAAACTTACTGGATTTTGTTAACTGATGTCACCATAAGAAAAAAGAAAAATAAATAAATAAATAAATAAATAGATAAATAGATAGATAGATAGCTATTAGAGGATATAACGAAAATTCCCCTTATCTAAAAAAAATAAATAAAAATAAAAAAAGTAAAGTAAAAAAAAAAATCAAGAACCTCTGCTCAACAGGGACAGTATATTTTCTTGATTCTAAGCCAGCTTTCTGAATTGTGATCAAAAACTTGCAGGATGGAAAGGAAAGCCCCAGATGGCCGCTGAGACACAGTCCCAATCTGCCCAACATCCCAGCCTCACCCCCAGCTACAGGTACTCACGGCCTCGGGCTCAGACTGTAGGGTGGACTGGAGACCATGAGCTGGCTGAGAGCTGACACGAGGATCAGGATGAGGATGGGCATCAGTTGGACAAAGACCCCCAGCCCGCCCTGGAAGGAAGAGCCAGTGGTCACCCAAGACAGAACTGGGTGGGAGTGTGTCGTCAGCCACAGTCACCGCCAGCTCTCTCTGCTCAGTGGAGCTCGGGTGGTGGGAGGCTGTTTCCATGCAAGCAGGCCGTGACAAGACCTCCTTCCTTTCCCTCTCGTACGTCTCCAAAATACGGATGCCCCTCTACTTGCCAGCTTCCCCGGATCATAACAAAGCAGCAACTGGTGTCAAATACAGGAGGAAGGTGGGCCTATGCATTTACTTTTGAGGACTACCAAAAAAATGAGCAAAAGTGGCTGCCTCCAGGAAAAGGGGGGGGCAGAGCTGGAGGGAGATTTTCGCTACATTGCCTTTTTTGAATTTTAAACCATACACATATATTACCGATTAAAAAATTACTAGTTAATAATTATAAATATAAATTTTTTCACTGTGTGATAATCTGTGATTTAAAAATTCTCCTCTGTCTTAAATACATGCAAAATAAAAGTTTAAAAAATAAATCAAAGCATAAGGCCACAATGTTGGAGCAAAAGGGAACCCCTCTGCCTGCCATAATTTTAAATGCTCCACGGTTGTCCACAGTATTTTAATTTTACTCAGCTAGCTGCTCTTGTAGCATTCAAAATGTGTTTGAAGCAGTGTCTTGTTATAGCTTCTGCATACATTTTTTGAGTATTGAAAAGAAGAGTCAGCACCTATGTTGTCATCTTTTACAATTCTCTCATGAAACTTTCCATTGCTTGGAAATGTTACTTTGGCTCTATGAGTAAATGAACTGTTCAAAGGCTGTTCACACTCCAACCTGACTATAGGTGGAAAACATTCTGCATTACATTCTCCAAAAGAAGCCATCAAATCCCCACTCCTTCCAGTGGACAATGGAGTGAGGCTCCCTCTGGTGTCACACAGCAGAATGGCAAGGGAGGCCCAAGATGGCTCCTTGGCTGAGAGTTGTGGGAATACTACCATCCCAGAATAGACAGCTGGGCATGTCACTGCTGGGCATGTCACTAGCCCCCGCCCGGGTCGCCCCAACGCCTTCCTCACTCACGTCACCCTGGTTCTCCCTGCGGTCCTGCCTTTGCTGGTAGGTATAACGCATACGGCCGTTGCTGTAGACGTGGACGTTACCTGGGGGTCAGAGGGACTGAGTCAGGAGGAGTGGGGTTGCTGGGAAAGGGAGAGGCTGGCACCCAGTCTCCCACTATCACCTCCGGGAAGACCTGGCTGTGGGGAGGGTGGGGAACTTACTAGATGGAAAGCCACCACCAAAGAACATGTTGAAGAGGTCTTCGGGGGAGATGTCAGCCTCAAAGCCACGGTGGAAGTCCCCATGCCCATGGCCGTGACGGGATGCCTGGCTCTTGTCATCACCGAACTGGTCATACTGCTTCCTCTTCTCAGGGTTGCTAAGTACTGCATACGCTGTGCCAATGGCTAGAAAGGAGTTAGAAAGGTCAGGCCTGCGGAATGTTAGGAGTGCGGGTGGAGGCTCTCATGGAAGCCAAGAGCTCACTTCCTAAAGTATTTAAGTGGTGCTTTAGGAAGCAGGAGTCCTTGGGGCCACTGGGACGTTTAGCTGTTGGGCAAGCGGGAATACCTGTAAGTGAATCTGGGCAGCTTGGGCTGGGTGGAGGATTAACGCTCAGGCTCCTCGCTCTCCACCTCATGATGAGAGTCCAACTTTGTCTACACAGGCCCTTTATGGGCATTCTCTTATTTATTCCTAACAGCAACCCCATCTCCATTTTATCAATGAGGAAACTGAGGCCCAGAGAAGTTAAGTGTAAGGTCACAGAGCTCTGATACTACAGATCCAGGAATCAAATCCAGGTATGTCTTGCTTCAAGTCGGCTCTCTGACTTTATGACCCCACCCCTATTCCTCCCTTGCAAGGTGCCCAGTGGGGTGGGGCATTCCATTCTGCAGGTTATGTAATCTTAAAGTCACAGTGCGACATATGATGTGCTGCTGTGAACTGGAAGCAGCAGGAACTTCCAGGAGAGGCCAAAGTCCCGGTTCCACTCCAGGCTCCTCTGCCACTGGTAGTGTGGCCTGGCCGAGGAGCCCTCTCTTCCCCGAGGTCCAGGTCCCAGCTGCCGTTCCTCTGCCTGGCCCTGAGGCCTCCCCAGAACTCCCCAGGCAAGAAGCCTGTGCCCCAAAGGACCTCAGCTTGAGCCCTCCTGAGTCTCCTGCTTCCTCTCAAGCAGCCCACTCTCTCACAGGAGTGTGTCAGAGCTGCATCTGCAACCTGCAACCCCTGAGAATAAGGAGAATGCCCCTCCTCCTCCCATTCTGACAAGGCTCCAAGGTCAGATTTGGCCTCTCACTGCCTTGCAGGGTAGGGTGCAGGCAGAGGTCAGGTCAGAGAAACATTAACTACAGCTACCTTGCCTCCCTACTCCGATTCTCCTTGTCCTTCTGGGGCTGGCTGACAGGCAGCAGGGGATGATGCCTGCAGACTGTCCTATGTAGGACCAACCCCAAGCAGTCTGGAATGGAATACCTGCGGTGGGCCCCCAGAGACAGCACACTAGATCTCAGGGGTCCGCTCTGCCACTGGCTCCTCACCCAGATATGGCCACAGGCCCAGTACTGTACAGCACCCTACCTGGGCCAGGAGGGTCTAGTCACTATACTATATCCCAGAGAGAGGTGAGCCTACGACAAGGAGGACAAGGCAAGCATGAAAGAAGGGATGTCTGGGGAGGTGTGGAATTGCAAGGCCCAGTAACAGTGCTGGCACAGAGTCTGTACCTGTGTGCCTGACAGACTCAATGAAAATACAAACGGTTAAAGGGCAGCTGATGATTTTAGCCAGAACAAAGTACTCATCCCAGAACCAATAGGCCCTGAGCCTAGAGAGACTGTGTTGTCCCCTGCTGCAGGCCCTAGGGTATGTGTGGAGTAAGACAGAAAGAGAGTATATGTGTAATGGGGTTTGGGGTAGGTTGGCTATGGTGCTGAGGGCACCAGGCCAGAGGCCCCGACATGGGGCTGCCCAATTTCTCATCACAAGGAAAATTGTTGCCAAGGTCCCAATGTGGGGAAGTGCACACAGGTGAGTCAGAACTGCTGCTGCTCCTCACTCACTGTGCAGCCGTGGAGAAGCCACGGGGCCTCCTTTGCTTCAGTTCTCCTGACACCCCAGGCAGAGGTGGCGCTGCCTTAGCTCCGACAGGTTTGTGAGGCTGGGGTGGCTACTAGGACCTTCTTAGGAAGCAGCTCCTGAGTCTGTAACTTAGATCCAAGGCCACTTCCTGGAAAAGCCTCTGATTCACTCCGAAGGACAGGAGATATAAACACCAAAACGTCAGAAAACCAGGGCTGGCTTACCTTTGAAAAGCTTCAGTGGCGCCAGGCGCATGGTTTCTTGTCTGGGTGGAACTTGAGGGCCAGCTTGCGGAGCCTTCTTTCAGGTCCTCATCCGAGGCCCCCCCTCTGCTCACGCCACCCCCAGGATCTCATAGTAATCTTTACACTGCTTGACCCTGAGGGGAGAGAAGAGCATGTGGAGGAGCTCTACATGGGCCCATGGCACTGAGGTGGGCGAAGAATAAGTGGCAAGGGTGCACAGCTCTGCGTTGACTTAGGGACCTATAGGGAACAAGGGAGCATCAGGAAGCTCCAGCTGGGATGGGATCTGAGCAGGGCTCCGTGGAAACACCAAGAATACATTTAGGACTTAAGAGGGGGCAGCTGCTCTGTTTGCCAGGCAACCACTGCCCTTTGCCAACAGCACCCTCACTGCAGGCAACCTCAGAAAGACTATCAATCAGGGGTCTCTTTCTCCTGACAATCTGAGTCTTGAGTGGGCAACATTAAGGCCATAATAGGGTCTGTTCACCCCATCTCAGGACCCTGAAGAGACTCTGCTTTCTCTTGTATCAATTCTTATTTCTGGCGTCCCTAGAGACCCTGATTCTTGGCCTTTTCCAAGCTTTTCCCATCTCTCCTTAATCCGTTTCTATTGCTTACAGCTGATAGACTTGTCTGCTCAAAACCCTGTCTTGTCAAAAAAGTATAAACTTGTCATGTGCATTTATGGCAAACTACAGTCACGCTAGGTCGCACGAAGGCTGAACCCCAGTCCTGAAACTAGCAGCCAGGACCATGTGGGAATGACTGTGGAGGGATCCTGAGGACAGTTTGGGGGGGAGGCCTGGGGAGAAATGAGACCTGGGGTCTCTACTCCTGAGAAGCCTTGGCTGGACTGTCTCAGCCAGTATTGAGCCCAAGCCGTGGAGGGATAACTGTCTTTTGTCTCCACTTTACCCCACACAGGCTCTGGTCTGAAAGGGTCTTTGTTGAGGGTGTGGGTTGGGGCAAAATCTGGCGGGGCAGACTAGGCTTCATTTCTGTCTGACAAACAGAGCTGTGTAAAGAGGCCAGGCCTGCCTGGCTAGCAGCAGAGGAAGCCCGCGGTGTCAGCGTTTCCAGCCTCTGCTATGGGCTGTCTCGGTGGGGAGAAAGTGGAGCCCTGATTCCCACACTATATTCCAGGGTCTGGTGAGCCTGACCACTGGACCTTCTCCGTCTTTAAGACCCTCCCAGGGCCCATACAGACCATAGGAAGCAGTGAGGTGGAGGATGTACCACGGAAGCCGTCCCTAGACTTGAGCACTTCCCACCACCACCAGGCCCCGACCCCTGCCCGCTGGCCCAGCCCTCTACCTTTTCACGGCTGCTACTTGTTCTGCGGTGTAGCCTTTGGTGCTCTCTCCTCCTCCGGCTTCGCCGTTGGCCGAGGGGGCGTCGGACCCACCTGCTTCCTGTGGGTTGCATGTGTTGTGTCTGTAGGTTGGGGCTGGTCACCAGCAGACTGTGGTTTCTTGTTGAGGGACTCGATCAGGCCTGTGCGAGGCAAGGAAACCATTCAAGGTTCCTGCTCCAACAAGGCCATGTACCCTACCTGTTTATTTTCCCTGTAAAGCCACTAGCCCCTTTCCTGACTCAAGCCTGTGGGGGGCTAGTGGGATAGTCACCTGATCTCTTAGGATCCACAGTCCTCAGGAGTTGGCAGGGTATATATAGGTCATTTTAAACTCAGCATAAAAACAAACTCTTTTCTTTTTTTCTGTTCCCCAAAATAAACTATTAATCCTTCAGATTTTTTAAATCTTAAAATAGTGTGTCCAACAGCCATCCTCTGTTAAAAGCTGAGATGAGCAAAGTGCTCTGCAATGGGCACTCCACTTAGCAAGACTATCTGATTCAGCTGAGATGGGTCGGGAAGGATTTCGAGAGGCCTGCACTTAGCCATGAAGAGGAACGGGGGCAAGGAATTTGCCCCAGAGGGCCAGGGGTAGTGAGAGACTCAGGATATACATCTGCTGTGCTAACTACTTGCTGTTTTTAACAATTTTTCAAATGGCTGGCCATGTCAAATGTCCTCCTTCAACGTTCAGAGTCTATACAGGTCATTAGCTGTCACCCTCAGGGTCGTGTTTATTCATACCCAAGTCCTTGGTCCCTGCTAACTCTGTAAGGGCAGGCTCAAACTCTGGCATTAGTCTCCTGTGCCATTTCAGGAACCAAAACAGTTCTGAACCCCCCTAGTCTTGCCTGGGCCACAATGCCCTGGGAAACCAGGGAAGTACCCAAGACACCTCTGTGCTGACAAAGGACAGCAGCATAGTTCAGTGCTCCCTAGCTTCTTTCAAATGTTCCAGGTGCCTGCGGGGCTCAAGACACTGTGCTGGGTGTCAGACACCCTGTACTGTGACTCACCCAAGGGACCTTGAGCATAGCTTGCTCTAAACAGAACACTGGGACTCAAGTGGACCAATGTGCCCTGAACCGCTGCTGTTAGTTGCTCATGGGCTTTCACTGAGCCAGGAGCTGGGACATCCATACACAGGAGTTAATAGCTGAGTTTGGCCCACATGAGGGAGGTGGAGAAGCTCCTGTAGCAAACCCTGAGAGGACACTCTGAGAGGAGCAACAGTGATGCGTGCTCACTGTGTGTCAGGAAGGTTTGGGCACAGTGCGCTGCATGTATTAGCTCATGCAGCCTTCACGACAGCCTTAGAGGTAGGTCTTACTACTACCATCCCCATTATGAGGAGCTGTGTGTTTGATCAACTTGCCCATGGCTGTACAAGCTCCGTAGGCAGCACTTGAATCCCATGATGTCCAGCTCACAGGACCTTGTCTTAACTGTGCTGTTAGCCTGGACCACATGAATCTGGCAGGGAAACCACTTCCACAGTCATTCCAAGTATGAAGAGAATTCAGAAAGACCCAGGTTTTCAAATCTTGGCTCAGCTAAATCCTAACGGTATAACCCTAGTCAATCTGTGAAACCTCTTCCTCACAATGGGGGTATGAAGATGAAATGAGACAATGTGTGTAAGCACCCAGCATGGAGACTGGCATACAGTAAAAGTGCAAAATGAGTAGCCTCTATTATGACCTGGGCAATGAACTAGCTGGCCAGGAAGATGAGAGGACCTGAGGTGGTGGGGCAGGGGAGCTTCGAGGCTTAGGAAAGCAAAGTTTCAGCACTTAGCAGGCTTTGGACCCACTTGCAACCATGATATTTTACACTGTCCCATGTGCCAGGTCCACGCTAGGCATCAAGGGAATGGCAAAGGAGGAAACTCAAAGATGAAGAGATGCTGATCAAATGGGACAGAGGGAGGAGCTTGGTTTGCTGAGTTTTTAAGGGCTTTTTAAAAAGTTGTTTATTTAGATTTCTGGAAGCCCCAGTGGTCCAGGCTGAGCTGACATACCCTAAGGACAACATGACCAGCCATTAGATTGTGATACACAAGAATGTCAGCCAGAAGATGGGATGGACTCTCTCCAGTACCTCTCAGGGAAGAGTCTGGAAGCTTTTCAGGGCAGTTACACGGAGTCAGCCACTCTAATTTCCCTAGGCTGCAAAAAGAAAGCTCTGGTTCAGACAGATGATTCCTGCTTGAGTTGGCAATGAGAGATTTTTGGTTGCTGACAAGTAGGTCTCTTCTGTGGCCTGGACATCCCCTCTACCAGGTCTGTGGGGGTGTGGCTGCCTCATCCTGACTCACTGTTACATCTCTAACTGGCACAGTGGCTGATTGGCAAATGTCACAAAGGAGTAGGAGGTAGAATAGCTTAATGTGGCTCTGGCTGAAGTCATTGTGGGAAAGTGTGGAATTTGTAAGACAGACGTGGCCACGTTCAAATCCTGATTTGCCCCTTCCCAGTAAAGCTGGCAGACACTTAGAAAGGGAAACTGGTGGAAGAAATCAAAACTGGGGTGGGAGGAGTGGTAGCTGAAGCAGAGGTGAAAGCATTTCTATAGTCAAAGCCACCAGGGGTGGGCCCTCCTCAAACCCAGACTGGAGAGTCATTGCTTGGGATCAAACCTGGCTCTGCCACTTGCTAGCAAAGTCATCTTAGACAAGTTAACAGCTTCTGCATGAAAATGTATCTCTCATGAGAGAGTTGGAAGAGTAAAGGAGGAAACGCATATAAAGAACTTGGCCCAATGTCCAGCAAATACTGTCATCTGTTACTGTGACTTTTATTTCCAGGCTCTCTCCATGTACCTGTAGTGCTCAAAGTGAGCTGGGAAAGGGAGATTTGAGTAGGCAAGAGTCTGGGAGTGGAGCTAGACAGTCTGGTTTTTGCTAAGCAGTCATGTAGCCTTGTCAAATTATCGAATTCCTCAGTGAAGACTTGATTCTTGCCTTCACAGGGTTGCTCTGAGGGGTAAGATTCAGTGAAATCAGGTGACTGGAAGGGCTGAGCACTCGGTGAGGTTCATGAAGGCTGATTCAAGTAGACAACCCCACCCTGGCCCTCGCCAGTATCTGAATAACTCTCATTCCTAGGCCCTGAATGCCAAAATCTCTTGGCAACTAATCCTCCCCTCTCCCGTGCACTGGCCTTCCCAGCATGGCCTTCCTGACTTAGCTTGGACGCAGAACCAATCATTTCATAGAACTTCAGGCAGCCTACACTGCAGGATCATTCAGGTCAACCCTTTCTTTGTATACTGGGGAAGCTGAGGCCTACAGATGTTCTCATCAGCTCCCTGGAAAACTTGGTACCTTCCACCATTGTTGCTAAGCCTCAGCAAAGCCAGTGGCTACCAGGTTGCCAGGCACTGTATAGAAACTCTTGGAAAGGGACTGACTGGCTCTACCACGTCTGCCCTGTGGCATCTCAGCTTAGTGCCTGACTATGGCTGCACAGCATGACTGTCCAGACCCTGGTGCCCCTCGGTGTTACCTTCTGCAGACTGAGTTTCAAGTCCCCTCATATCCTTTTCACTGTGAGGTCCCTTGACACTTCAAGGTTGCTCTGAGCCTCCTCTCACCCTAACCCTCCCCTTTGTCTGTCCTTCCACTTCTCCAAGACCAATCCTCCACCCATGCTCTTGATCCTAACCTTTCATTTCTCAACTTGTCCTTTTCCCACGTGGCCTCTGCAGCAACTGACAGCGCTACTCAACACCTCCCTGACATGTTGCTCCATGGCTACCTGGCAGCTGCTCCCTCCTGGGATAGCCTCTTCCTGTTGTTGCTCCATTGTACTCTATGGTTAAGAACAGATGTGCCCCATGGGTGTGACAATAGCAACCTTCTCTACAAATTTCGCACTTTCCTACAATGACTTCAGCCAGGCACAACTCCAATGAGCTCCATCAAGCTGAGACCAGACTTTACCTGGGACCTGGAGCTCTCTCCTGAGCTCCAAACTGACAGCTCCTTTGGAACAAGCCACCAGCATCTTGTACTCTGCTCATTTCTTCCCTTTCATGTTCTTCAGCCTTGGTTTCTTCCCAGTCACCCGGGTTTGGATTCTGAGTCCCCATTCTTCTCAGCATTCCTCTCTTACACAGAATTGGTACCTCCTCTCCAATGACCTTATCTTCCTCCAGACTGCCTTATCTCAGGCTCTCATAGCTCCTAAACTACTCAGTGCAATTGTCTCCCAACTGGTTTCTACCTTGAGTCTCCCTTCTCTCTTATAAATACTTCATGCTGTTGTCTTTTAAGAAAAATACCCTTCTCTTATTCCTGCCATCAGAAACTTCAATAGTTTTTTCACTAAGTACAGCATAAAGTGAATATCCTGGGCTGGCCGGAAAGAATTCCCACAATTTGGCCCCATTCTACTTTCCAAACTCAATCTTCTCTGTATTCAAATTACCCCTGCACAGCCTCCAAATCTTGCCACTCTTGACTCCTTCCCCCAAACCTCTTACAACTTCCAGCCTCCATGTCTTTCTCCTAGTATGCCCTTTTCCAAGTCTACCCTCTGCCAAAGTAGTTTAAATGTTGCCTCTCATCCTACTCCCTAAAGCCTTCTCTCACTGCAATCCACCATTATTTTTCTGTCCTCACTACGCTTATAATGTCCAGAAGGCTGTCCTTCACGCCCCCTCCTCCCAGCACGCCCCTCCACATCACCAGACTGTGAACCCATCCATGGAGGGCAAGGACTAGATTCTTCATGTCCATCCTTAAGCCCTCAGCATCTGAGGACTTAATTTTTTGTTTAATGCCATTGTTTTATGGCTTACGACATAATTTTTTTCTGTAATTTGTTTCCTTCAGTAGATCATACACTCCTTAAGGCAAAGGATCAAGTCTTACCAATGCTGCTATACCACTTAGCACCAAGCAGAGAACTTCACAAACAAAACAAAAAATTTGGTTGCACTTAATGAGCATCTGGAATGAGCTCAGACCTAAAATATCAAATACCAGGTAGACAACACTACTTAGTATTTTTCTGACCAAGATCTCCCCATCCCAGGCCTAAATTAAGCCCAGGTCCCTGTCAGCTCAGTGCAGAGCTGGAGATGGTACAGGTGACATTTACAGAGAGGCACAAGGTGTATACTTTTTCCCAGAATATCATAAATATGACAAATATGCAGCATGTGACTCTTTTGCCTGAGCAAATTCCAGTGCTTGAGCCCCAGGAAGGACATCTATGCTCCTGAACTAGCCCAGGAGACCTGCTGACAGGAACATCTTCACGAGCTCTATTGTTACCATCCTTTCTTGGCTGCCTGCTCCTGAGCCCCCAGAGGCTTCAAATTCAGAATTCAGTCCCCCCCCCAACACCCTGCTCTCCTCTTATACAGTGTGATTTTTTTCATAAAGAAGCTCCTTCAGCAGGTTACCTCAGGAGTCCTGGCAAATGCAGGCTGAAATCCTGAAGAAGATGCAAATAGGCCAAAAGATTAACATTCAAGAGGCAGGAGGCAGGAGGCAGGAAAATTCAGGCATTCCAGGCAGCCTCTTCTGCCAGGGTTCCTCTTTCTCAATTTCATAATCTGGGCAAGGATGGTTAGGAGGCTGATAGCTGCTCTTCAATTTCATTTATTCCTTTAGTAAACATTTACAGAGTCACAGAGCTTTCCAATTTCTAATGACTTCTTGGGCAAGTCTCTTGCCTCTGAGATATTTCCTCATCTACAGAACAAAGATAATAATCTTTGCTCTACTCTCTGGTAGGGTAGGCTCAAGTGAAAAAATGCATTCAAAAGAGATTTCTAATTGAAAAGCCCTATGGGTGTTACTGTTATTCACATTATCTGTGCCAACCCTTTGATCTTCTAGGTAAGTAAATCCAAGCTCAGAAAGATCACATGGTAGCAGTCAGAATGATAACCCTGGTCTTCTGATTCTGAGTACCTGGCATACACCAGATGGTTTACTAAATAGTAATTGCAGGCACAAACCCGATCTTTAACGGACTACCTCTTTCTCCCCTCCAGTTTGTATTATGAAAAACTTCTTTGAAGACAGGTTAAAGAAAAACAGGGTTTCCAGGTACAGCGAAATGGTGAGTCGAAACAATCTATTATTCTCTGGTTTGGAAGACTTCAGTCCAGGGCCGCAGAGCATGACAGCCTGGTGCTGTCCAGCCGTCCATATGACTAGCCACTGATGGACTCTTGGGGGCGAGTGTGGGTAGGGGTGGCTGCGGCCAACGTCTTCCAGACAGTCTGCTCTGGATCTCACAAACGGGTGAAGAGGCTCCAGGAAGGAGTGAGAAGCCGGGTTTCAGGGCACACCGTCCAAGGTGGTGGTATGGAGTGGAGGGGAAAGGTAGCTCTAGTTTCGGGAGAGTGGTCCCTGTCCTTCACCTGGAGACGACCAAGGAAGGGAGCGAAGATATGAAGACGCCTTTCCAGGCAGTCAGAAGATCGGAGTCTTTTTCCCCTTTCTAGAACCCTTTCTCTCCTTCAGAGGAGTTATGCTTATTTTCCTAAACTATAACATTTCCCAGGCCGGCAATGGCCCCTGGGCCACCGAATGGCCGCTTGGGAAAAGTAGTTCGATTTCGCTTCCAGGTTAGTTCCCTTCGCCCCGTCTGCCAGTGCCTCTCATTCTTGGGAACTCCAAATCTCAGAGGGTTCCGCAAACACCCGGAAAGCTGAAGTCGAGGTGGCCCTTCATCCTATCTGTAGCATCCCGCGGAGAGATGAGAGCGAAAGACTACACCTCCCAGCAGCCACCGCGCGTCCCAGTGCGCAGGCGTAGCCGCGCCTCGTCTCCCCTCCCCCTCCTCCAACTGCTCCCGTCGGTCCGTTCCCGTATTCCCCCCATCAGTTCTAATGTCCCCTCTGTCTCGCCGGCACCTCACACTCACCGCGAACTCGCGGCGTCGGGTACAGCCGCTGCGCCTTCTCCAGGAAGCGGAGCGCCCGTTCGGGCTGGTTGCTCTGGATGGCCTTGAGGGCGATGCTAATACAGCGCTCGGCTTCATCCTTGTTGGATTCCATGGCGGAACCAGAGCGCGGAACCAGGGAGGGGGAGGCCGGGAGAGCGAGGGCTGCGCCAGCTGTCGGCGCGTTGCGATGCAGGCGGGCGCAGGCTGATGACATAAGCCTCCGCCCCTCCTTTTCTGAGGTTTGGGCGAGGGCGGAAGGGCTACCGTATGTCTTCTAAGAGGGCGATGTTTAAGGGGTGTTAAGGGTGCATGCCCACATTTCTGGAAGCCGAAGGGTTATATTCAGAGCTCATAAAGTTGAATATGCTTGCACGTTCTTCGTAGTAACTCTGTCTATTTGAGACGAAGGCCATTTATTTATTTATAAAACATATGTCTTGAGAACCCACTATTTGCCAGGCCGGGTATACAGTGGTGAACAAAACAAAGCCTTGCCCTCATGGAGCTTACATTCTAGTGTGTGTGTAGGGGATGGGGAGACATCGAATAAATAGATATATTCAGATAGTGATAAATGCTATGAAGAAAAATAAAGGGATAGGGAGTTGAAGGTTTTATTTTAAATGGTCTGATAAATCTCTCAGAAACTGTTTAAAGAGAAATCTGAATTCAGGAGAGAAAGCAGGTATTCCAGATGTGACTATCTGAAAAAGGGTGATCTAGGCAGAAGGAAGGGCAAAAGTAAAGTCTCTGAATCAGGAACTTCTTTGGCGAGTTATTACACGATCAACAAGGAGGAAGACACCACTCTATAGGAAGCACGGAGGATTCCACTATAGGGCGGAATTCAGTTCTGTCAGGCTTTCCTGCCTACCATTCCAGCGAGAGCAGTCTTGTCAAAGATAGCAATGCTGCATATTGCCAAATCCATTGGCCATTTCTCAGTCTTTATATTACGCAGCCTCTCAAGCAGGATTTAGTAAAAGGCTACTACAGGTGAGAGTTAGGAGGCCACTACTGTAACCCAGGTGAGAATTAATGGTAACTGGGATAAGGGTGATTGTGGAGGTGGTGAAAAATCATCACATTCTGAATATATTTTGAAGACACAGTGATTTCGCTGATGGACTGGAACGTGGGACGTGAGAGAAAGAAAGGAGTCAAGGATGATTTCAGGTTTTTGGGCTAAGTAAGTGGCAGAACAGCATTTCCATTTACCAAAACTGGGGGAAGGCTGAGAGGAGCAGCTTGGTAAGAAGAATATTAAATATTTAATTTAAGGTGTATGTTTGTGATGCCTTTTAGAATCAAGTGGAGATGTAAAGTAGGGAGTCATACACATGTATGGTTTAGGGATGATGGAAATAAAATAAAATAAAATAGTATTTAAAGCTATGGGACTAAGTGCACCAAGGAAGTGAGTGTAGATAGGGGAAGAGTAGAAGTTTGATTATTGAGTCTTGTGACAGCACTGTTTAGAGGCCTGGAAAAAGGAGAATTCAGGAAAAGAAAATGAAGAAGCAGCTCTTTCAGGTAATAAAATTAGTTATTTCAGGAAGGAAACAACTGTTTAAGAGGGAGAGAGGGGTCTAACTTTGGCAAACCATGTGGAGAGGCCAAGCAATATGAGGACTGAGAAATGGCCATTGAGTTTGACAATACGGAACTCAGTGGTGACCTTGACAAGATTTCCTTTAGTGGATGGTAGAGGTGAAAACTGTACAGGAATAGATTCAAGAGAGTAGGGGTGAGAGAGAAATGGATTGGTAGTGGAGAGGAATGTGGGGAAGTTTTGTTTTTGTTTTTAGATGGGATCTATTTAGCACTCTGTGATATGAATTACTTAAAGTGGGAAGGAATTTTGGTAATATAGGAAAGAGCGAAGACAATTATGGGAATAGAGGAAGTGGAATCTGGGGCACAAGTGAGGAGATGGCCTTAGATAGGTGCATAGACAACTTACTGATTTTCAGGAGGGAAGAGAATGTAGCTGGGTACACTGCAGGCCGCTGGTAAATTCAGAAGTGGGAACATGAGATAATTTTTTCAAGAAGCATTTATATTCTCAGTGTAGTAAGAAGCAAGGCTGTGCTCACTCTTCGGAAATTTCTTTACATCCAACTTCCTTTCCATTCCCACTATTCCCTTCCCAATGCAAATTCTTATGACTCCGACTTGGCCCGATACAGAGTATCCTGGTGATGGAGAAATCATCCCCTCCTTAATAAAAGAGCCCCATACTTAGAGAAAGTTAAGGTCTTCACAAATTGATAGGTCCTTAATACCTGTTAATAGATAAACACCGGATTCCTTTCAAATAATCTAAGGTTTGTTGACCTAGGACTGCAGCATCCACCTTCTTCTCTCCTGCTGTTGATGTAAGAAATGTCCAAACCTGTAGAGAATTTTTAGGAGAGTTTATTTGAGCCAAACTGACAACACTGCTGGGAAGCAAGATCTCAAGTGCTCTGGGAAGTGACAGTTTTGTAGTTTCTTTTATACATTTGGAATTTAGGAGGGAACATAGGATGATTACATAAAGATGGGAGAAAGCAAGGCAGGGATTGGATTACAGGATAGTTAACAAAATTTTGTGCTCTCTTAAGGGTGTTAGCTTTCCAGGGGTCTGAAAAAGAGGCATTTCAAAGGTGTGTTAACCAAGATGCACAAAAACAAGAGACAGGGCAAAAATAACTTTTACTAGAGAAGCTATAGGCCAGAGGCATGACTAACCACCATGACCTGCCCACTTAGGAATTTATGATCAGATTCCCCTATGAGGTTACTTTCAGTTAGATTTATTAAAATGCCCCTTTTTTGTCCATACTGCTAAGTATCACGAGGTCTCCTCTTCCATTTTCTGAGTATCATAAGGCCCCTTTTCCATCTGACAACAGGTAATTCACTTTGTGAAGAAGGTACTCATGTGTAAAAGGTGTGTAATTTCATTAAGGAATTGTATTAAGGAATTGGACTGTGATTGCCCAGCTACTGGCTGGTGACCCCTCCTCTCCTTTCCCCCAATGCACACAAATGACAAAATCTTATTTAAATTTTATGTCTTTAGTTAGTAACTTGGCTTGGTTGGCAGCACCTGGAACACTAAAGATCTGGAGAGGCGGGCTGAGTGTGTATGTAGTAGGACCCCTTTATGCCTGTTTTCTCGTTATTCTTCCCTCCCCTCTGCTGCTGAGCTGGGTCTCTGAACCATTTCAATGCAGAAAGGTTCTGTTGTTTCAGAAGGGATTACAAGCTTGAGCCTGAATGCTGGCCTAACCAGCCTTCATGTTATCACTCCCTATCTTTCTTATAGATCTTAGTCAAACTGGGTATGTTGTTTTTTGTCCTGAGGCTATTTAACTTTTTATAGGTCCTTCTCAGTCCAAAGGCCAGGAAGAGAGCCACACTCCTGCTCAGTTCACATAAAACATGGTTCTTGGTTTATAGATTTAGTTTAGAAATGGAACTGGTATGCCAGGGCTGACCTGAAATTATAATTTCTCCCTCATAGTTCTTTAGATCAAGATGTCATGATATTGATATAAGGAAAAAATTGGAAACTTCTGTCCTGACTGGCTGGAATCATGGTATTTCTGGTAGGATGAGGGTCAAAAAGAGAGACAAAATCTTTAATTGCCTCCACAGGTACCTAGACGTCACTGGGAAAATGCATCTTCAACTGAATTTCAGCATCTCATTTTGCTCCCAGAGCTGAAAACTACCCTTGTATTAGGTGACCATTGGCCTCCAGATTTCTCTCTTCTGGAGAACATCAAGAATTCACAGTCTGACCTTAACATGCTTTACTCTTCTATTATCCCTCCCCTTCTCTATAAGATACAATTCTCCCACCCCTATATATCTGCTTGCCCTCCTTAATTATCTTTTCCATCTATCCAAGTCTAACTTGTTCTTCAGGGCTCAGCTTAAAATCTATCTTTCCTGTGAAGAGACAGAATTCATTTAATAGTCAAATGTCTATCTTGAAAGCCAGGCACTGTGCAGAGCTTTAGGGATGCAGAGATGCACCATGAATAAAGGACAGAACCTGATATTAAGGCGTTCACAGTCTAGTAAGGGAGATAGATATTGAACGAATTAGAGGACTGTGGTAAGTCCAACAGAGGCATTGTGTGTAAGCTCCAGAGGAGGCTCAGAAGAGGGAGCTGCTGGTTGTGTGTGTGTGTAGAATTAGAAAGGCTCTCTGGGGAGATGACATCCGAGCCAGGGTCTGAGTCTGAGAAAGGGCTTCCTTCTCCAAGAGCTCTCCCTGCTTTGAATTCCCATAGCACTTAAGCCTGGCTCCTCCATGGACACTCACCTTCACAGCCCTGCACAGTTGGCACACCTGTCTCTAGCTAAATCAAGTGGAGATCTTGCCTTCATGTTCCCCGTGGTCTGAGCACAGGGCCTGATACCTCATATGGGCTCAATACATATTCGTTAAATGAATGCCAGAGACAGGTTTCTCTCTCCCCACTTTATAGAGTTTCTCTGAGCTAGCTTAAAGGATAAATTTCTTCCTAAGTCTTCAGAATCACCAAGTCAGTGGGGTGTCCCCCATGTCTTGTCCTTTGCTCTTTTGTTCCCTGGCTCCCCAGTGGCCTTTGCTGTCTCCACCTGTGACCCACCAAGGCCTTCCTAGCAGAGATCCCAGGCTCCACAATCTCTCCTGGAAGAAACTACCCTTATTGACTAAAAACTGTGGTATACGATGGAATACTCTGCAGCTGTGGGAATGATTGGAAGGCTTTCCAATGTATGCCTTTTTATGTAAGCTTAATTTTGGAACTATGTGAATGCTTTACCTATGTGAAAAAGAAAAAAAAAAGAACCCAAGCCTCACAATGAGGATGATGAAAATTCATCCAAGTGTGAATGACTGATAGGTAATTGAATTTTCAATTTGGCTTCAATAAATTGTTGAAGGAACATATGAATTCTCCCCCATAGCATCTATGGATCTTCATTTTAGTCCTCTGCTCTCTTTTTGTCCCTGGAGAAGGAGTTCTTGACACCTAGGGAGGGCCAGAGGCTGGAGACTGGAAAGATAAGGGCACAGGGTACACGCAGCTCTTTCTACCAGACTCGTCTCAGGGATATCCCACCAATTACAGGTTCTTTGAGTCAAAGTCTTTTCACTTTGATAATTTCTATTCCCATCTTCCCTTGGGGAAGAGATGGAGTTTGTATTAGTATTTTACAGTTGGGAAACTGATTCAGACTTTACGTGTTCATGGTTAGTTAGCCTTGAAATTGGGAGAGCCTAGGTTTTCAGGAGACCCAAACCAGATCTCCACCCTAGACCCCTTCCTGGGTCCAGATTCCTATGTCTAACTTCCTACTAGATACTTCCACCAGGATGGCTCTCAGTCACCTCAACATGTTAAAAAATGGCCTCATCATCCTCTATTCAAACCTGGTTCTTTCAGCTTCCCAGTCCCACTGAAGAGTACTACTATATCCCCAGTTACCTAAACAGAAATCTAGGTTTCACCCTTAATTGTTCCCTCTCCCTTACCATCCTCCAGTTTATATACCCTCCCCTCTCCTTGAGGCTGAGCTAAACATCCCCCAAATCTCTTACGACTCTCCACCTCTGCAGCCATCCCCCTAATCCAGGCTTCCAGCATCTCTTAACTGGGTTATTACAGCAGTCTCCAACCTCGATCCCACTTCAATCCATCTGTGGCATTGCAAGCAAAGTCCTCATTCCAAAATGCAAAGCTCGTTTTGTCATCTTTCTGCTTAAAATCCTTCAATGGCTCCTAATTATCATTAACATAAAAATTAAACTCTTTATTGGGGCTTACAAGGTCCTAGAGGATCTGTTTTTTTTTTCTCCCTCAGATAAAGCCATGTGGGTTTGGTATTTTTGTTGTAAGTATTTTAACTACTGATTTATTATAGTTTTAGTCTATTCAGATTTTTAATTTTTTCATCTGTCTGGTGAATTATATTTTCTAGGAAACTATCCATTTCAAATTTATTAGCATAGAGCTGTTCCCAATATTTTTAAATTGCTCTACTATTTAGTCATATGCATTTAAAAATCACATTTATTTATTTTTGCTCTTTTTTGTTTGTTTTGGGTTTTAATCTGTTCTTTTCCCAGCTTCTTGAGGCAGATGCTTAGCTTATCAGCCCATTGTCTGTAATTAAGTATGGAAATTGTTAAGAAGTTCATCTCTTTGTGTCTCACGAGTTTTAATATCTCATTGTTTTATTGTCATATTAACTTCTAAGCATTTTAAAATTTCCATCATTTTTCTATAACCTATGAGTTATGTTTTAAAATGCCCATGGTTTTTTTTTTTTTTTTTTTTTTTTTTTTTTTTGTGAATGACTGCCATCTTAATTAATTCTTGGGTTGCAAAGTCACTTCCCGGTCTGTGCTGGACACTCCCTTGAATGTCATTTCCCTTGCTCTTTGGCCTTTGGACTTTTGCACAGTCAGTACCCTCTGTCTGGACACTCTTCCCTCCTTTGTTAATTCCTATTCAATGCTCTGGTCTTGGTATTTTTTTATTAAAAAATTTTTTTTCTCTGTAAGCCTGCACTGAACTCCCAAATCTGTATTAGATGACACTTCTACTTCTCCAAGTACTCTCGTTGCAGCCTGTACTAAACTTTGCCGCTTCTTTTCTGTTTTCCTCACTAGAATGCTAACTCCTTTCAGACCTTGCTGAGTGCCTGGCACATAGTAGGTGATCATTAAAAAGTTGCAGAATGAATAGAGTGACTCATACCCTCTTGGTTGCTGGTAAAATTTCCCATTCTGGAGCCACTGAGAACAATACATGGTATTGCTCCTTTCTTCATCTCAATTATAATTATATCCATAGTGTCTCTCTTTATGATTATATTCCATCTCCGGATGTTCATCCCACCCCACCCCATTCCACCCAGGTCTCTGGGAGGCCTATTCTCAGGAGCAGAGCTGAGGCTAGACTGGACTCAAGCAGTCTTGCCTCCCTCCCTGCTCAGACCAGTGAGTTGCTGTGCTAAGCTTTCTTGCCAGTAGGTGGCACCTGAAGCCTGAAAGCTGAATTCTGTCTCTGCTCCCTCCTTCCTTTTTGAGCTGTTTGGAGAGGATGCTCTGGCCGGGGGACCTGGCTCTTGGCTTCCATGCTGCTGTTCCTTCTTCCCTGTCTGGTAGCATTGTCTGGACTTCTCCTTTGTCTTAGACTCCAATTTGGTTCAAGTGCATGTGCTCCAACTAGAGCTAAAACCAGGTGGGGCACTAAAAGCTATTAAAATAATTTTTAAAGAGCATGCATGTTCTTAAGCCCATTTCCCTTAGTAACCTCCCATATTCTTCTTGCTTGTCGCGGAGGATGCTTACTCCAAAATCAAGGAAGCCCAGTAGCCTGGGTCCCTTCTGAGTTTCCTTCCTTCTCCAAAGCCCAAGGACTAGAACTGGAGAAAGAGTTACTTTTGTTATTTAAAAAGGGAGAGAATAACACAAGTAGAGATTGGCTGTGGGAGGAATTTACTGAGGTAGTGCTAGCATCACTTTGACATTGTCTGAGAGTTATTTTTAAATTAGCTTTTGGTGGTGAACTGTGTCTTTTTGTGTCACTGCTTTGGGTTGGAACTTTGTGGGTGACAATCTCACAAAAATTACATCGATTACACCAGTGTTGTTATGGGTGGGCAAGTGATCCTCAGGAGGCAAAGGAGAGGCTACCAGTCTTGTCTGGGAGAGGATCATGGAAAGCTTCTTAAGGATGGGACAGTTTGAGCTGTCTTGAAGGAAGAGGGGAAGGTTATTCTTTCTGGTAGTAGAAGAAACAATTTGAATAAAGAGGGAAGCACAAGTCAGCCTTTTGTATTCTCAAATGCTTCTATTCTACCTCCACACTCTGCCTATTAAAATCCTCTGGCCTATTCATAATGCCACCTTGCTCAAGGACTTACATGGGGGATCCTGGCTTCTTCTGGGTGACTTGTACTCTCACCTGCACATTTACCCTATTGTGCCAAAGTGCTGCCGTCCTGTCTTCTTGAGCACTTAGACCTCTGCTTCCTCAGGCACTCGGAGTTCAGTTGCAATTCCATGTACCTGTGATAAGGTGCCCTTGACCCTGGGTTTCAAGATGTTCTAGGTGAAATCCCTATCCTCTCCTGCTATGCTCTGGCTTTCAGCTCCAGTGAACCCAGGTCAATCAGCAGATCTCTCCTTGTAGGGGAAAGAATGTCCCATGAGGTCTGTGATGTGAACCTTTCTTTCAGGCTAGGGAAATGAGGATCTGGGAAGACAGTGATTTGGGGATTCTGGGATAGTTTTAAGAAAAACTCACATTTTGCTGATGCCTCAGTTCTGGGGCAATGAGCAAGGCAAAGGCTACACTTGGGTTCCAGGAATACATACCTCAAGAAAGGAAAGAGTGGAAGACAGATGAGATGGGTGAGTGGCAAACTTGTTAGAGAGAGAATCTCTTCCCAGAAAGGATGTGAAAAGTGAGGTTGTTAAATTGCTCTGGAGAAAACGCTGGGGTTGGTACTGTCCTCACAGGGCCACAGGTGAAGACCTAGGCCTCTGTTCTTGTTGCCTGATAAGCACACTTACCAACTTCCAGGCCTTGCAGGAACCACTAGGAGTTTGGAAGCTGTAGGAATTCTGGAGGAGAGCTGAAGGAGATGCTTTTAGACCTGGAAGAAATCTTAGAGCCCATTAAGCTCAATCCTATCTGTCATTTTACAGTTGAAAAAACAGATGGGAAATTACTTGCTTGCTCAGGGCCACACTGAGTTAGTGGCAGAGTTGAGTCCATATAAAACACTGGTTACTGTGGTTCTTAAAACTTAGGTCCACCATGCCAGATGCTTCTCATATACTCCACCACTCCATCTTAGTTCCTTATCATGTATGGGGTATAAGTAATCAAGGACTGTGTTTGTTGACTCAGGAGGAAATGCTGACCGAACTATGCTAGGACAATGCCCACTAACTTCCAAGTCCCCTCACTTCTTGTTTGTGCCTTAAGTTGCCTTTCAACAGGAACAACCAGACTCTGGTGAAAAGAAAACAGGTCTGCTGCTAGCAGGATCTCAAACCCAGTGGAGAAGCGAAATGAAAAGGGCCCCAGAGGATCCTGAAATAAAGGAGACAAGAGCCTTTGTGTGGGTTTACTGCAAACTGCTATAATTAAAGTAATATTTTACAAGTGTTTAAGACAGAGGGCAGACAGGCTCCTGAGCCAGGCTCAGCTTCGGAGACACACTCCCGGAGCAAAATGGCACTTGCAGGGAATACGAACTCAGTCACTGCTGCTCATGAAGCACAGAGTTGCGCTGGAGTCTTCTCAGGGAGCGGACGGAGCCAGTGAGAAGCTCCTTTAATTTTCAGATCTTGCTCCATTCCCACCGTGCACATCGCCTTCCTGGAGCAGGACTCTGAGCCACCCTGGGGACTGATACAGGTCCTTCCTCTGGCCCAGGCTTCCTGCCAGTGCACAGTGGCCCAGTCATCCTTATTATCATTCATCACAGACATCCTTTTGCCTGCCAGAGGTTTTCCAGCTTGTAGCTTAAAAGCACCAGCAGGAGAAAAAGCAAGTGTTGTTCTTGTTAATAGAAACCCACAGCAAAAATGACCTGGGAACTGGGTATTTCCCAGGGTTGGCAGATAGCTGTGAATATCCTTGCATTCTTTGTCCATAGGGTGCTTGACTGGGTAGTGCTGTTGAAGGTGACAAAAGTCTGACTTTTTAGGATTTATTCATGTTTTTGAAACCTACAGGGATAATTATTGGGCAGAAATCAGAGCCTAGCAGAACTCTGGGATGGGGAAGGGTGGAGAGGGGAAACTGGTTGAATTCTGAGATCATTCTCAGAAGGAAGGGAGCACTCCTTCCAGAAGGAGCAGCAGGAAAGGCTGTGCCAAGTGCTGCTAGGGGCCAGGGTGCTTGGGTGGGGGAAGGGCTCCCTTGCCCTTTGAGATTACTGTTTGGGCAAAGCGAAGTCCCAGGCAGTATCTTGTGCACATTTCCACATGGCCTGCATGAGACGGGTGAAGCCCATGTCTTTGGGCTTCTCCAGGCCTCTCATCAGTCGTTGCTTCATGATAGAAACAAATTCCTTATTGCTCAGCTCCCCATTGCCTAGAGGAAGAGGCAAACACAACAGGGGATAGAAGGAGCCTAGAACAAAGAGACTGAAAAATTCATTCTTCACAGGATGGGTTCTAAAGCGCAGGGCTCTCTCACAGCCATTTTAAATTCTCTTGGCTTCAGATGAACTGTTTTGCTCATTCCTTGATGTTTCCAACTGCATGCAACTCAGTGATAACTTAGTGTAGTGTAACAAAGGTGAATAAGATTATACGTTGGGTCTTGTGCTAGTTGTTGTGAATAAAGAGATGAATAAGACTCTGTCCTTTGAAATACTCTCAGGTTGTTGGAGAGACAAATACGTTATCTCAATAGTGTGGTAAATGCCCTAATGGGTAAACAGTGGATGCTATGGATACATAGGAAATATATTTTACCTAGGCTGGGGGTGGTGCAGGCACAGATCAATAAAGGCTTTCTGAGGTGACTCTTAAGTTGAATCCCAAAGGATGAACTGGAATTGGCCAAGTAAAGAGGAGTGAGATGGGGAGGCATTCCAGGTAGTGACAGTAGCATAAACAAAGGCATAGGCAGGGAGCAGTGCGGCTGATGGAGAGTAAAGTAGTGAGGTGTTGCTGGACACACAGAGGTATGGGGCACGGAGAGTAAACTAAAGAGGCAGGCAGGAGATGATAGGTTCTGAAGGATCTTGCATTCTCTTTAAAGGGTTTACAGTTTATCTTCTACGTAGTGGAGCACCAGGGAAGGACTGGAAGTAGGGAGTGAGATGCAGTTAGATTTCCAGTTTGAACAGATTTCTCTGGTTAGATATATGGGGATGGCACTGGACAGTGGCATAACTGAAGTATGGGAGCCAGTTAGGAGACTGCTGCAATGGTCCAGGTGAGAAGTGAGGGCTTTTCATGATGAAAACGAAGATCACAATCTGGTTCTGGGTTAAGCCCATTATCTCATGGCTTTCCATCCCACCCTATTTAGTGGCAGACTCTCAGGTCTGGAAGAAAACTTGGAGAGCATCTGGTTTAACGAAGGGCCACCTCTCAAGCCACATGGAACAGTAACCACTCCAGTAGGAGAAGACAGTTACCTTTTAACTAGATGCCCAGGAGTAAAAAGTCTGCTGATTAAAAGAAAGGCAGCCATTACTGATCGTGATAAGGTACTAGGATACCAGCAAACAGACCTCTCTACTAATGATCAGTCTGGGAAGAGTGGAAACAGGGAATAAATGGTTTACTTTTGTAGAGAGTACCTGAAAGCCTAAACTCATCCATGTTTTCTGGCTGAAGAGAGCACGGACAGCCTCAGAGATAACCTCACAGCAAGATTAAACAAGCGAACAAACACAGGTAAAACCATCTTTGATACCAGAAGTCAGGAAAGTGGCTATCCTTGGGAGAGGAAATGACTGGAAGGCAGCACCAGGGGGCCTCCGTGGTCCAGGTAATGTGATGTTTCTGGTGGTTACACAGGTATGTTCAGTTTTATAAAATTACTAAGCTGTGCACTTAACATATGATATTTACACTTTTCTGTATGTATATTATACTTCAATATAAAAAGTTTAAAAGTAGCCTGGCTAGCCTGAAAAGTAATCAATAATATGGCTTATTAAGAATGTAATCTAAAGAACAAAAAACTCTAAAGAAGATTCTTAATATTTTGTATTAAAAAAAGAAGCTTAAGGTGAAAAAAATCTGAGGTTATTTCACTTAAACTACCATGGGATTTATTTCCTGCTTCCCTAAGCTGGGCAGTCAGACTGGCATCTGTTGCCTCTGAACAAGTATGTGACTGAGTGTCATTTATCTGCATGTATGAGACCTGTGAGTGCAACTCTAAATTCTGTGATGAGTAAGCCTGTTTGAAACTTGGAATTCTCTGTCCTCTGACATTCTGACCTAAGACTTTGCAGTGATAGAAATAACAATGGCCTTTTAATTTAACATATACTTCTTTTTTTCTGTAGATTTAGAAAATAAGCCCCAGAGATGTTACATGATTTTCTTAAAGGTGATTCAAATAGGTAGTGATAAAGTCTGCTTCTACAAGGTTGGAAAATCAAACACCATTTCTCAGGCCTTCCCAAGAGAAGAGGTGAACGGTGAAGCTGGCTGCCTTTATTCCCATATTCACTTCACAGACCAGCTCTAGGATGTTGGCTTCAAAAATTATAAAATAAATTTTTTGGAAAAAACTCAAACCACCTTAACATGATAGAATAAAAACAAAATCTGGGGACAGTTAATCTCTATAGCAGTGCTGTTCATCAGAATCTCTTTGACGGGAGAAATGTTTTCTATCTGTGCTATTCAGTGCAGTAGCCGCTGGCTACATGCGGCTACTGAGCATTTGAAATGTGGCTAGGGAGACCAAGAAACTGAGTTTTATTTAAAGTGTATTTAATTTTAATTCATTTAAATTTAAATAGCCACATATAACGACTGGTGTCATATTGGACAGGGATGCTTAGAGAATGAGCCACCCCTATCTGCGGATGAGGCCATCTCCTTATCCTAGCCCTGGGACTTCCTTTGACTCAGACCTTGGCTGTGGGTGCAGGTGGCAGATTTAAACAACTCAAGCTCAACTTAATAACTTATATCACTTAAGTTAATGAACGAAAGTTATGTGCAAAGTACTATCTTAGGTCTTATGGGGAAGGTCCATCCTTAAAAAGTCCACAATTTAGTAGGGAAGATAAAGCACATACACAGAGACAGAGTGTAATGTAGCAGATACGCAGACAAACCAAACCAAATTAAGGAATGAAAAAACCAGAGCGATTCATTATGCTGGGACCAAAATGAAAGCTTTCACATAGGCAGAAGCTTTTGAGCTGATTCTTGAATTCCATTAGCCTCGTTTCCTGGAGGAAGATGAACAATGAATCCTGACTCGGAGACAAGCAATAAAGGTTATATATGAAGGAGGCAGCACAGCTTCGACTCAAACCCTGGTTTTGACATCTACTACCTTGGTGATCCTGGGAAAATTACTCAACCTCTGAGTCTCAGCTCCCTTATCTGGAAAATGTAGTCAGTAACAATTTCTACATCAAAGGATTAAATGAGCAGCTCAGCTCAGTGCCTGGCTCATAGTAAGCACTGAAAGAAGTGTGAGTCTCCACTGTGAATATTATTATTATTATTATTATTATTATTATTATTATTATATATTATTATAATAGAAGTGTGTCTCCATTGTGAATGTTGTTGTTGTTGTTATTATTATTATTATTAAAGAAGTGTGTCTCCATTGTGAATGTTATTATTACTATCATTATCATCATTATCATCATTATTATTATTATTTCAACCAACATAGCTGAGAAATAATGCTAGAGCGGAATGAGAATCTCTTAAATGGGCTAACTGCAGGGTGGTGACAGACACAATAGACCGCTGTGAGCTGGAATGCGATGATGGAATGAGAAAGACTGAAATGTGCCTCGGGAGGTGAAGAGAGAAGTACCATTTTCTTCCGAGGCATTCAAATACTCGAGTGCTCCTAATCTACTAAGCAGCAAGCAGTGTCCAACATTTTTATTTCCATTTTTTTGAACTTTTATGTTTGAGTTTATTCTTTTTTAAAATTTTAAAACACTACTGTAGTTTAATTGTTTCCATTTATAAGATCCTTATCGTCATAAATTAATGTGGACCTATAGGCAAACTGGAATTACAAGAAAAAATAGAAAATACAAGCCAGGACCAGGGGTTATATTTCTCAGTGTCATGATGCTGAGGACTGAGCTCTTGATATGTGAAAAAGGGAAGCTGAGGAAGTACAGGCTAGTACACTGGGCCTAGTTCAGTGCCTGCAAGGCTCCCTTATAAATAAGGGCAGTAAGGCTCAGTTTTCCCAGCTGACTCCATAGAGCCCCACTCACCATCGCAGTCAAAGAGCGCAAACACCACATCACACACATGGTCTGAGAGTTCCACTTTAGCCACTGTTCTGGCCACCTGCTGCATGGTCACTGAAAGAAGAAAGAAAGAGGCTAAATTTGCATAGCAGAGCAATTGTCATTTTGCTTTCTCTGAATGGGGGGGGATAAAAGTACTCAGTTATGATAGTTTTCAATTCTTTTCTATTGCTGCCATGCTTTAGGAGGTATATACAATTAAGTAAGAATGCCTGATATTAAGTTCATAGAGACAGAAGGTAGAGTGGAGGTTACCGGGCTGCGTGGAAGGAGGAATGGGGAGTTAGTGGTAATGATATTATAGATCTCTGGGGTGATGGAAAAGTTTTAGAAATAGTGGTGATGGTTGTACAATATTGTGAATGTAATTAATGCCACTGATTTGTACACTTGAAAATAGTTTAAATGGCATCTTTTATGTTATATATTTTACCATAATAAAAAATTTAAAAAGCGAAAATCCACATAATATTTGAGGATGGGATTCTAACAGTCTAGAGCACACAGTGGTGGCTTTTCTAATAAATTATTACCAGAAGAGTGCTTTGAAAAAATATAAAGAATGCCTGATAACTACAGTCTCCTTATTTGTACATTTCTCCTACTGGAAAGAACATGATAACAAAAAGCCAAGGAATTAACGAGGCAGCAAAAGGAACTGGAGGTGGGGAATAAAGAGGCTTGTCTTGGAATGCTAAGGCTTCACCCTTCAGTTACTGATTGACAGCTAAGTACTTGCATGGATGAGCTCCTTGCCCCTCCTCACTACAAGTTTTCCACCAGCCACTTTGTCCTTTCCAACTGTGCCCCTTGGGATAAGCAGTGGACCCCATCTCCCTAGTTAAGTATGCAAGCTTTTTGGTTAGTCTTTTTTCAGACCTCAGCAGAAAATCTCTTCTCCCTTGCCATTTTCTCTTTCTCTGACGTTTACTGTTAAACACTAGCAATCATTTGAGAATTGGGTTCTCAGGGGAAAAAAAGCCAGGAAAGACTAGACAATTTTCACTGCCTTTTCTCCCATTTATCTTGATCTAGCTACATTATAAATTACATATACATATATCATTACAAATTATGTTATTGTTTACAGATATACTCTTAGGTGAGGTAAAACTCGGAGGAAAGAAGAATTTTTGCTTATCTAGAAGCAATGTGAACTTAAACTAGTCAGTGTGCCTTCTCTGCTTATTTTATTCCTATGACTTCAGTTATTTCTTGTCATTTTTTCTGCATTTGCTCTTTCCCTTCACCTCTGTCATCTCCATATATTCAGTGTCTCCAAGGTCAGCAGATACAATGCAGAGGAGCAAGGTGATGCAGTAGAAAACTGTGCATGAAGTCACAAGACCTGAGCTCTAGTCCTGGCTCTATCACCAACATTCTTTGTGAACCCGATGGAGTTGTTTCATCTCTTTAGATTTATATTTCTCACATTCAAACGAGGGGATGTCACAATATAACTGCTGAAGTGGCTTAGTAGTGCAAAAAAACAGTTTATTCGTGTTTTCTAGAATCTGAAGTGGGGATGGGGGTGGAGGTAAACAGAAAAAGCTGACGATCTTGAGTGGCAAAGGGCAGAAGAGAGGTAGTATCGGCCACAAGCTAGGCTACACCTCAGTGTTCACAGCCTCTGGCTTGAGGGGTACTAGGCTACTTGGGAGGATAAGAAGAGTCAGTTTCCTTTTCCTGCAGCTTTGGGTTACTGTTCACACTGTCATTTCTCCCAGGATGTGAGTTAGGGTGAAGGAAGAATCAATGTCCCTTAAACTAAAAGACTAAAGCAGAAGATATTATTGTGGTGGTTATTTATGAGACGCGGCTAACTCTTGAAAGGGTAGTTGGGGAATCTACATGACTGTGTAAGTTTTAGAATTCAGAAACAGCTTTGTAGGTCTAGACACTTGATTTTCCCAGCGGGCTCAGTTAAGAACTGATTCCAGGTAACTAAACTGTGCAGGGAAGGAACAGGAATCAGGCCAATTTACAATGAACGTAGTAACTATTTGGAGAACTGAAATGATACCAGCTGGTTATTATACTTCTCAGTTGGAAAATATACAAAGGAAACTCAATTCACCTCAAAAGACTGCTCAGCAAAAACACGATCAAGAGAAACGATGCTCTCAAACTGTGATGCCTACTGAATTACCCTTTGCAACCACAGAAATGTGTCCTGAGAAGTGGATCAAAACCTGTTCTGTGTTAGAAAAACATGAACTTTTGGTGAACCATTTCTTTTTCTGCATTCCACGTCAGCTCCACACTTCTGTCATAACTAATAACTATCCTCTTTTTCTCTTTCCCAATTCTTCCATTCTCCCAGGGCAGAGTGCCTACTTGCTAATTCCTCTTGATATTCCAAGTGTCTATCCTCCCCTTAAAGATGGCCCTTTTCTCTAAATAAGCCATTAACTAAAATGATATCCAAGGATGTCAGTGAAAGCTCTTGAGGATTTTTAGTGAAAGCCCATTAAAGTGGTATTAAGTGGTTATAGAACAGGGACCTCTGGGCCATCAGGAGGAACGCCTCATTGCAAATGCCATCTCTTGACAGAATAGTTATAGATTATGTTCCATCTCATATGAGGGCTCTGACACCATTCATGTTCTAGGAGGAAAAACCAGGGCTGCTAAGTCATTGTAACTCAAACCACTGGGAAGTTACCAGCCAGCAAACAGCCTAGTGGGGGTGCCCTTCCACAGTACAAGATCCTCAGGCCCTGAGGGTGTGAATCACAGCAGAGGAGGAAACACTGAACTAGCTGGTGAGCTGTCAAGCTGGTAGTGCTTGGGACAAGTGGGAGGACAGCAGATTACAAGCCAAGTGCTTGACAGCTGGTACTGAGAGTTGGCTCATTCATATTTGTTTCCACATCCCTGATTCGATCACAAAGTCATAATTAAATCACAGCAAGCAGAACAACTCCCCTTTGTCCTCCTTCAGATGTTGACCTTCCCAAGCAGACCAGTTGTGGGCAATGGAATTTGGGCCTCCCCTATTTGATGACGCTTATTGACTGATAGCTGAAATTCTAGTTTCTAATCTGAAAAATGTCCAGATGGACCATGAAGTCACCTTGGAGAAGGCCTAAGTTTCCAAGGCCTATGTATTCCTTTTGAACAAATCTGGCCCAGCCGCCTGAACAATAGATAGGCATGAGACTGGGTGATATTCATTAGACTAGGACAGGGAAGAATTTGTAGAAGCAGGCTTACTTGGCACTCAAAAATGTGGTACCATCTGGCTTTTTAAAAAGTCCTGGCAGAATCTGAGTTGTGCCAGGTCCCCAATTTACTCTCTGGCATGGTCCATGCCTGGACAATTCAACAGTAGAAAGAAACACATGCTGAGTTTGTGTGACTATAATGTCAGAAGCTGTGTTACATAAAACTATCTACTTACCACAATAGTCAAACAGAATAAAGGAGAATTCTAAAGTCCTAAAAGCCCAAATGTCCAATGGAATCAGACAATCTTAGAACTGGAAGAGACCTCAGAGGGGATGTGAAATCCAGAGAAGTTAAGTAAATTGTTCAGGGTCATAAAGCTAGCTGATAACAGGTGGGTCTGGAATCTAAGTCTCTTGACCTCCAGCCCAGTCATCTTTTTCCCTGTACACAATGGATCTTTTTGATCACTTATGTGGACAATACTATTCCCCTCCATGAATCTGTCACCCTAAACAGGAGAAGGAGTTCAGATGAAAGAAAAGTACTCGGTGCCAGTGGGGCAGGAATGAATAACTGAATAGCTGGAGGTCGTGAGGAACCAGCATTACAGTTTGACCACAGATCTATACAGTGGAAGACCATTAGCATTCCCTTGGAACTTACTGACAATTTGAGGGACAACTTAAAGTTTATTAAACTGCAACCCAATGAAAAGCATATGAACTAAGGTGATCCTGGGAGCTTTTCCCCACAGCTACCTCTGATGCACAGATACAGTTATGGACAGCGTGACCCAGTTAGGAGTTGCCTGTCTCTTCCTAATGCAAAGGTGTTTGGAAAGGTGATATGCCAAGTTTGGCTGACAGTCTCTAGCTGTGTGGCCATGTGATTATTCCTGTCTTCCTGGACTGCAGTGGAGAGAATCAAAAGCTGGCTTGTGACTGCCAAGGTTAAGTGAGGGAGATATTTCTGCTTTAGCCCCAGAAAGGCTTATGATATATATGTCATAAGTTTCTTAAATCCATCCCTAGATGGCTTTGGAGGGGGGAGGGTGAGGACAGGGGGAAGGATTTTCCCTTAAAGAGCATTGTCCTTTCTTTTTTTATCTTCTTCTAAGATACTTTGGCTAATGCAACACACACATTTCAACCTGATTCAGGGGTTGAGGGCGGGATAACATTTAGGGAAAGTAGCAATTTAAAGAGCCAAGAGCAATACAATATATTCCAATACTAATAATGGAAATTATAACAATTTCTTGTTCTGCACTGTGCTTTGGAGTCACAGGCAGGTTGACCTCTCTTGTGTGCTCGGGCTGCCCACCTGTCAGAGATGATGGTGGTCCCGGCTCCTAAATACTATATTTAGATATATGCCATGAAAAAAACCTGCAGTCAGATTTTCTGAACCTCAGAGCATCATCCCAGATGACTGCTTCAATGAACTTATGTATTTAATCTAGTACAAACTGATTTATAGTAAGATTTATTGCCAGCATCCAGTATTATATCTGGCTTCTTTCAAAATCCCCATCACATTTTGTCTATCAAGGCCAAGCATTTCTACTAGCACCGTTTGGCAGTCAATGATTTCAGCTGACACACCCAGGGGGCGATTACAGTTTAGTGGAGGAAATCATATATACCCTTAAGATTGAGAAATACGTAGGAGAAATAGCAGACATATTAATAGATACATATGAGTTACAGTGGAATAGTCTTTATTTGGTAGGAGGTATATTTGGGATCTGAATTCTAAATGATTAAAGAAACAGACTGCTCCAGATTTGTGCATGTATGGGTAGTGAGTGATGTGGGGTGGGGGCGGAGGAATCAGCTGCAACAAAGTACCAAAAGCAGGAAGGGATGCTAATGCCTGACTAGAGAGTTAGAACAGAAGGTGCAAGGGGATAGGACAGAGCATCAGGACAGATTTTACAAAGGGCCAGTTAAGTCTCCTTGTAAGGAAATCTTTATAACAAAGCCAGGTCTTATTTGGAGACCAATTTACCATATTAACTTGCTTTTTTCTTTTAGCCTCATTAAAATTTCATTCTTTTTATTTTAAAAAGCTATTTTTCATTAGTCAATACATTCACCTGTTTCAAAATTCAAATGGCACAAAAGAGCTGAAGGCTCCTTCCCCACTTAATCTCCCAGTTGCTACCTAGTTGTCCAGAGGCAACCAGTATCTCCAGTTTCCCCAGAAATATTTTTGGATATAAAATCATATATTTATTCTTCAGTTCATCTCACAAAAATGGTAGTAGATAAAATACGTGGTTTTGCTTTACTCATTTAACAACATATCTTAGAAATAATTCTACACCAGTTCATAAATAGTTCCTTTTAACAGCTACATCATATTCCATTGACAGGATGTATCATTATTTAACCAATTCCTAAAATATTCTAACTTCAATCTTGAGGAGGAAGTACCTTTAATTCACCTTTTACAAAATTATTTCCTTTTGGTCTTCAGTCAGCTTCAACAGAGTCTGAATCTCTGACAGCTAAAGTGAGAGCAACTGATATATTTAAATTTGGTTTGCTGACATTATATGAAAGGCTAAATACTCTCCACATTTTTAAGTGTCCTATGAAAGCTTTTGAGGCTTCTAAGAGTAGTAAACCTTGAAGTCTCCGAAGAAGCAGTGCTTATAATAAATACTAAATCGCTGTATTTCCCCAGTTGGTGCAATTCCTTTCTGATCCTTTTCTGAGTAGGATGTCATGTTGGCTGATTTTGTCCTAACTTTCCTACTCATGTAGATTTTTTTGACAGTTTATCCTACCCTCAGCCTCCTCTCTCTCCCATTGCTTATTGCAAATCCCTAAAGTAGCTCTCTTTCTCTCCTTGGGGCACTTATAAAATTTTACTAAATCACATGATATTCAAAGCAATGTAGTTAAGTCTGAATCAATCTTCAGAATTGCTAAGCAACTTTAAATCTGGGGAAATAAACCAGGTCTCAGAAGAGAAAGTGCCTCATAAAGCAAACATTTCTTTTAGAATTTGAGTTTCCTTGTCTACATCATGAATAATTTTCTCTAAAAAATGGATGACTTTGTCTTAAATGAATGGAATCCTGGCCAACACTCCTCTTCACATGTAAATGTTTTTACAAAATGAAATGATGAACTGGAGCACTGGGGCTTGCCTCCCACAAACTTTAAAAGAATTTATAAAATAGGAGCTTTTTTCCCCATAACCGCTTCCTCTCACATCTTTGTGACATTCCTGTCTCCTGCCTCCTGCTATGGCTGTCTGGGGGACGCTCTATACATTCTTTCTGTGAATTTCACCCTATTTCTACCTTCACATATAAGCACTGAGTCCCCTATATAAGTTTTAGGTCCTTCTAGTGGCAGTAGGTGCTATGTATCAAAGAGAAGGGTGGTATGGAAGTCAGTGAACCTGAATCTCCGGTCTGTTTTGTATCACACCAGCTGTGATTTGAGCAAGTCATTTCCTTCATGTGTAAATGAAGAGGTTAAAACCAATAAAGTAAGGGTTTAAATAAAATGATATCTGAACTCCATTCTAGGCCAAAGTTTTGTTTTGTCTTTTAAGATAATATGGCTTAAATCAGTTAAAATGTTCCTATTTTCAGAAATCTTCAAAGAAAATCTAAAGCTGGGAATTTCTTGAATTATGGCTGGTGTGGTGGGCTGATTTCTGAGATGGTCCCCAACATTCCTAGCCGCTGGCATACACACCCTGTATAATCTCCTCTCCTTGAGTGTGGGCAGAACTTGTGAGCATCAAGGGATACTACTGTGATTTAGGTTACTTGATGTGGAGAAGGTAATGAAATAATCGCTCCCATGATTATGGTTGTATAACATAAGAATCCATCTCAGCACACTCGGGAAAGAGATTTTCCTGCGGGCTTTGAAGAAGTGAGTTGCCTGTTGTGAGAGGGCCCGCGAGAGGGCTACCTGGTGGAATCGCGGTAGCCTGCTGAGAATGATCCCTAGTGACAGCCAACGAGAAAGAGGAAGCCTCAGTCCTACAACTAAAAGGAATTCTGCCAAGAACCCAAATGAGTCTGGAAGAGGATCCTAAACTCCGGATGAGAATGTAGCCCTCTGACAGCTTGATTTCAGCCCCATTTGACCCTGAGCAGAGAGCCCGGCTATGCTGTGTCCAAACTCTGACTTACAGAAACAGAGATAATAAATAGATATTGTTTTAAGCTGCTAAATTTGTAGTAATCTGTTATGCAGCAAGTAAGCTAAGTGGGGAAGGTATTAATGGTTGAGAATATCCCTTTGAGCTTCCCCAAACCATAATTTATATATACCTGTGCTCTTCTTAGGTACATTTTATAGAACTGCCACTCTTCTGCAACTTCTAAACCAAGCTCCATTAATTAGATCTTATAGAGGCACTAGCCGAGGTCTAATTAAGTTTTAAATTTCTGAAAAAGAAAATAAATTAAAACTGCCACCCTTCTTTTGGGAATTCAACAGTCTTGCTTTGGTTTCAAATGTGTCTGATCATTATAAGTTAGTTCATTTTCCTTTTTCCTTTTTTTAAATAATTTTGTTTTATTATTTTTTATTAAGTTTATTGGGCTAAAACTGGTTAATACAATTATATAACTTTCAGGTGCACATTATAATTGGATATCTGTATATTCTATTGTGTGATTACCACCTAAAGTCCAGTTTCCTTCAGCTATCATATATTTGAAGTTAGTTCATTTTCATACAGATTTGGATACAACTGTACGCTATAACATGTCCCTTAAAACATTACTGCATTCCATCAAAAGCTGATTTAGTTATAGTCATAGAATTTCAAATCTGGTAGAACCTTGGATATATTGAATATAACTCTAACTCGAGGGTCAGAGAAGCTGTGATTTGCTCTTGGTGTCAAGAAAATAAATTACGTGGGAAGATGTCATAGTCCTATCATTTCTTCCCTCACCCTAGGCTATTATTAGAGCATTTCACCATCTTTTCAGGATTTGATCATGTTCAGAATTAATTTACTCATTTATTCAACATTAACTGAGCATCTACTATATATATAGAACTTTGCTAGGCTCAGAATAAAATACAAAGATGTGGAAAATATGGTTCATAGCCCCAAAATCTTATACTCTAGTAAAAAAAAAAAACCAACTCCTCCTTGAATGCTGAAGATATTAGAGATACTAACAGGGGATAGATATTCCTAGGAACAGAGAACAAATAATGATAATGCTTTCTGAAAGTGCTGATCCCAAGAATTTTTGTATGAATGATGAAACTTAGGAAAAGCAAAAAGCTCCAATCCTCCTCATTAATAAGTACAAACAACTTATAACTTCTAAAAAATTTGAATCTCAAAAGTGACTCAGAAAAAGCTTTAGATATTACTTACTAAGAGCACAAAAGTAAGCCTCATCAGGTCCTAGGGTCATCTTTTATTTTTTTAAAATCTCTTTTTGCAAAGTTTCCATATTAGATAGGTTGTTTTCAGTCTGTTAGCTCTTTAATAAGATAAGCAAGCAGAAGAAAGGTAACTGAACTCAGGTCAGAGTTTAAAACCAAAATTTATACTTACACATTTCTTGCAAATTGTTAATGCTCAATAAATGCTAGATGTTAGATTGGTATTTAAAAGTGTAACAAATCCTTGCCACACCAATAAGTAGAGGTGGTAAAGAACACCCTCATTAGTAGAAGCTGAGAAGTTCACATCTGTATGTCCTTTATTTCTATGTTGAGAAATTGAACGCTTAGAGTATATGTATGTCTCTTTCCGTGCTACGTGATCTTACTTAAGTTACTTTAGGATTTTGTTTATTGATTTCTTTGCTGAAGAGTTATATGTTTAGAAAGGTGACAAACACAGATGCGTCTCCTATGTGTGATAAGGTAGATTAGAAAACTCTGAGATTCTATGTTACTATAAGTAAGGTATGCACTAGATTTTAGAGTGTGTCTGTAGAACCTGGGCCTGAACAGAAGAAACAACTGTAGAAGGAAAATGTCACACATATTTCATATTCAAGGGAAGGGCACTAACTCTAAAACATCACAGTTTCCAAAAGGCCTTTATTCTCTCCCTAAGAATGGTTAACTTAGCCAAAGGGAAATGGGAGGAAATAGCCTAGACTCTGTCTTTCTTAAGCTACTGAAGCATGGTTCAAAATGGCAAACCTGCATTGCTTCATGGATTTTATTTCAGCCAAGATTTTCAAATTCCAGCAGCATTTTGGGATATACAGAGAGGCAACAAGATGGTGTGATAAGAACACAGATTTTGGGGTTAGAGAGACTTGTGCTTAATTCGGTTCTACTAGTACTTAGCTGCTTAGTTTTATATTTCTTCATCCATAAAGTGGGGGTTAATATCTTTCAAATTTAAGAATGAAGAGAGACAATGTCCACAAAGAACTTAGCATTATGCCTGGGATACGGAAGCTGCTATGAAATAACAATGCTATTAGTGTTCCAATTGGCCTCACAGTTCTCCAAAGGGCAATGCTACAGGATTCTTAGGGCTCAGGAGAGGGTGGTGGTTTCTCTGTCAAAGATGATTGTTCAGAATATAAGAGCTTGTTGTGTTCTAGAAATCACTTCATGAGAAATTTCTGACTCCCCAACAACTTAGTAGGGACTTAAATGCCGAAAAACTCCTTTATTCATTCAAAATTATTAGACTCAAAGAATTTGAAGGTCACAAAGGATCTTAGAGGTCATCCATGCCACTTCAGAGATAAAGGAAATTGAGATCATTTGGTGATATGGCGGATATTTCAGAAAAAATACCTGAGGTTGCAGAGAGCATCCTGTGGGAGTTATGCCACAGGTTTTATTATTTATTCCCTTGGCTTGTCAGACAATAAGGCATATAGAATGACTATAAAGAATTAAGGCCAACCCATGTCATAAATTATGATTTTCGATCAAAGTAGGCTTATGCTGGGGCGTGAGGATTAAAGGCCATGGGCTATATTTAATATTTGTGTGATTATTCTTCTGTATTATAGTTTAAAGTACACAGGGGACACAACTGGACCTACAAGTTTACCAAATCTATAAGATCATGAGGTGCTTTATAATGGGGCTTTATCATACCTCGAAACTTTTTACTTTCTTGGCAGAAACTAGGATACTCTAAGTTATACACGCTATAGCTCACTCTAGAGCTCTGACTCAAATCTAACTTTCCTATCACGGGATGCCACTGGGGAAAAAGTAACATTCAATTTCCATTGCTTCTTCAGCAGACTAGGTAAATCATTCAGACAGCCCTTCAGAAGTTAGATAGCTAATTTTATGCCCAGTATGTGTACAAAAATGCAGTAGAACCAATTTCTCTTAAGTGTTAAGCAAAAGAGACAACCTATAGTGGAAACATACAATATTTCATGGAGAAAGGTTTTTTTCTTCAAATAGTCATAATTTACCAAGGACATTTCATCCTTGCATGAGAGTTGTCATTCTCACATGGGCCATGCAGAACTAAAGAAAGAGCCTCAACAAAATTTGGCGTTTTACTCTGGAGGGAATGGATCATGCTGTAATATGGTAAATCTGCAGTTGCCTCTTGCCTGGATTCTCAAACTGTTCTGAGGAACATTAGTTCTGTAAGTTGTTAAAAGACGTTTAGGGCAAATTAAGTTTGGGAACTATATCGCTTTCTTGGAGATTAATAATGTACATTAGCATATTAAAAAGTTGGCAGAAGTACCGCTGCAGGAAGAAGTTCTGTATAACTTAGCATTTTTCAAACTTATTTGAACCACGGAACATTCTTTTTTTTTTTTTGAAACCCACAGAACCATTAACATATTGCAGTATATAGCGTTCTTTACAATGCCGTTTGGGAAATTCTGTGCTAAATTATGTCTAAAGACAGGTTTGCAAGCTCTAAAGCAGCCAAGGAAGAAAACCGTGCCAGGCCTCTAAAAAGGTTTTAGATTTCTGAAGGTCCTAACCTTTTGGGAAAAAATAAAGACAGCTGAGCCTGAGAGCAGAAGACAAAAGTACCCTTACCTTTACCCACCCCACAATTTCCCCACCCCCAACATGGGTCAGAGGATCTACTTTTAATCTTATTTAATTAGCACTTACTGCACCAAACTTGACCAGCTTCTATACTTATCTTTCTCCCCTACTAAGATTGTGAGCTTTCTGAGGGCCCTGTGCCCAGCTGCGATAGCCTAGTACCTATGTTGATGGCTGAATAAATAGATGAACCACATTAAATCTGGTTTATCAATATTTACTAAACATTCACAATGGAAGCCTCTGACATTTATGAAACATTCACCATATGATAGGCACAAAATTAAAACTTCATAAGGTGGGTATTATTATCCTGATTTTAAAACCATAGAAGTTAAATTCAGAAATTGCCCAAAGCTATTCTGCTGGTAAACAATGGAGTCAAGATTCAAATCCAGACAATACGACTTCAGAACTTGGGTTCTTAACCAATACACCTTCCTTCCTCCCTCTCTTTTAAAGTCATCTCAGCAGTGAAATTCCATGATTCTGCAAAGGGAGAATTTGTATAGAACTCAAAACAGTGGGAAAATCACTAGTAGGATTGTCAGGATCAAGAGGGTTTAAAAACAAAGGGGAGGGTGCAAGGAGAGCCTGCAAAAAATCAGCAAATCTGGCAGAGTGAAGAAACGTGGAAAGAATAGTGGAACACATGCTGGAGGCCTCTCTGAGGAAGTAACATTTGAATTGAGACTTGAAGGATAAATAGAAGTTACTCAGATAAAGAGTAAAATTAGGTTTCTAAAAATTAAGTGTTTTAAACAGACAATACAAATATTCTCACAGTCAATTAAATTCACAATTTACTTTTTTTTTTTTGCTTCTATTTGTGCCTTATTTTTGGAACTATATATAAGTGATATTTAGTTCTTGGTTACTATAGTGGGTTAAATGGTGGCCCCCCAAAATATATGACTACATCTTAGCCTCTGGAACTTGTGAATGTGACTCTGTTGGAAGAAGGGTCTTTGCAGATGCATTTAAATAAAGGATTTTGAGATGAGATCTGGGTCAAGGATTACCCAGGCAGGCCCTAAACGCAATGAAAAGTCTCCTTATAAAAGGGACACACAGAAGAAAGATATATAGAAAGAAGGAGGGGAAGGCCACGTGAAGCCAGAAGCAGTGATTGGAGTTATGTAGCCACAAGCCAAGGAAAGACAAGAGCTTCCAGAAGCTGGAAGAGGCAAAGGAGGATTCTACCCTAGAGCCTTTAGGGAGAGCATGCCCTTGCCAATATCTTGGTTTCAGATTTGTGGCCTTCATAACCATGAGAGAATAAATTTCTGTTGTTTTAAATCAGTACGTTTGTGTAACTTGTTATGGTAGCCCTAGGAAATGAATATACTTGGCTTCACCCTGTCACTGTGCATGAATCTGGGCCAATTTCCCCTAGATATCTATCATTTTACACTCAGAGAATGCAGCGTTATACAGATAAAACAAACTAAGAAGTCAAAACAAATGCCAAATATCATATATCTCAAAGCCAAACATATACTTGGCTATCAGCTATGACTCTGTAATTTGTACCACTGCCTCTATTAGCAAGGATAATGAGGTGTGCACGATATGGAAACTATACGACCCAGGAAATGGCCTGAAGTTGTTTGAAAGAAACACTTTGTATTCTCTTTTTAACCACCTGGTTGTACTTTCCTTGGCCACCACTACCCTGAATTTTTCTATTTTATACACTCTGTACTCTTAACACGGACAGTAATTCATCCTATATAATTGTTCTTTAAAGTATTTCTATTGTCAAAAAGGGTATACAAATAGAAAGAAGAGCTTATTAATATTAATTTTGCAATAAGCGATGATTTAATATCTGAATCTTTGAATTTGCAGATGCTGTCAAACCTGTTTTGTGAAATAGAGCAATATAACCAAAGCTATTTGGGAAATTACCCTGTGATATTACACACACATACATAACCAGCATGATATCATTAATTTTTTTCAAAGGATTCTACACAGATCAGAGGGTGCATTATTTTAAACAAATAAACAATCAAACAACTGTTATTTAAAAAGTTGTGTAGATCAAGAAAATGAAATTAAAAGCATTCAGTTTGGAAAGGAAGAAATAACATAATTTCTATTTGCAGATGGCATGATTTTATATTAGAAAATCTTAAGGAATCCACCAAGAAGTGTTGAATAAACAAGATTATGTTTATAAAACTTCAGTCAGTGCTTTGGAAAGATTTAAAAATCACACATGGCAGTACCCGAAAGAGAAATACAGACATGTCAGGTAAACCAAAAACTAAGGGAACTCATTGCTAGTAGATGTGTAACTACAAGGAAAGATAAAAGAAGTTCTTCAGACTGAAGGGAAGTGATACCAGATAAAAATTTAGATACTCAGAAATAAATGAAAAGCAATCAATATGGTAAATATGAGTAAATGGTGAATGTAGGTAAGTATAAAAAATTATTTTTTTCTCTTAATTTCTTAAAAAAAAATGTAACGGTTGAAAGCAAAAGTCCTAATATTGTATTGTAGAGATTACAACATACATACATAATATATAAATGACAACTACAGTATAAAGGATGGGTAATGGAAGATGGAACTATATGATTGTAAGGTTCTTACATTTCATTAGAAGTGGTACAATATTAACTTTATCATGAAAAGTTTTAATTTCTAGAGAAACCACTAAAATACAAAATGCAAAAATGTTGCTAAAAGGCCACTAGACCCAATTTTATGTCTATAAGAGATGCACCTAGAGACATAGATAGGTTGAACATAAAACAACAGAAAAAGACGCACCATGCAAATGATAACCACAAAAAAAGTTGGAGTAATTATGTTGATATCAGACAAAATAGATTTCAAGAAAAAGTGTATTACCAAAAATAAAAGGGGAACACTTCTTAAGGTAAAAGGGCCAATTCATCAGGCGAGCATAATAATCATAATCATTAAGTGTGTATGCACTTAATACCACAGAGCTCAAAATTCATGAAGCAAAGACTAACATCACTTAAAGGGAAAAATAGACAAATCCACACATTGGACGTGGAGATTTTAATGTCCCTCTCTCACTAACTAGACAAAAAAGTCAGTAAGAACACAAAAGATCTGAATACTATCAACCACCTTGATCTGACATTTTTACAATACTCAAATGAAACTTTTATCAAAAAAACCTGACCACAATCCAATTAAAAAATGAGCAGAGGACCTGAACAGACACATCTCTTAAGAAGGCATACAACAAACATATGAAAAGATGCTCAACATTGCTAGCTATTAGGGAAATGCAAAGCAAAACCACGATGAGATACCATCTCACATTTATTAGAATAGCTATAATCAACGGGACAAGATATAACAAATATTGGAGAGGATGCGGAGAAAAAGGAACCTCATACACTGCTGGTAGGACTGCAAATTGGGTACAGCCACTATGGAAAACAGGATGGACGTTGCCTCAAAAAACTAAGAATTGATCTAACATATGATCCAGCAATCTCTCTACTGGATATTTACCCCAAAGACTTGAAAACTCATATCTGAATAGATATTTGCACATCAATGTTCATAGCAGCATTATTCACAGTGGTCAGGACATGGAAACAACCCAAATGTCCTGCAATAGATGATTGGATAAAGAAGCTGTGGTACATACATACAAAGGGATATTACTTAGCCATAAGAAGAGATAAAATACTGCCATTTGTGAAAACATAGATGACCTCGAGATAATAAATGGATGGTGAACACATGATGCAATATATATATATGCTTTACTACTGAATTATACAACTGAAACTTACTGGATTTTGTTATCCAATATAAGCATAATAAAATACAAAACAAACAATCAAACTGACCATATGCTAGGCCACAAAACAAATGCTAATCAATTTTAAAGAACTGAAATTTTACAGAGTGTGTTCTCTGACTACAACTGAATTAAACTAGAAATAAAAAACAATATATCAAAAAAACCCCAAAATATTTGGAAGTTAAACAACATACTTTTAAATAATACAAGTACCAAAGAAATCACAAGAAAAGTCAGAAAATATTTCAAACAGAATAATGATGAAAATATAACATATCAAAATTTGTGGGATGCAGAATATTTAGTTTTGAAAGTTTATCTTAGAATAGGAAAATTTCTATTTTAAGAAGCTAGGAAAAGAAAAACAAAGTAATATGTACTGCAAATAAGTAAGTGTAAGAAATAAAGATCTGAGCAGAGATCAATGCAATGGGAAAAAAAATTAATGAAGGCAAAAATTGGTTCTTCAAAAAGTTTAACAAAATTGCTAAACCCCTAGATAAATGAAATAAGAAAAAAGAAAAAAAAAAAAAGAGAAGACATAATTCACCACAATTAGCAGTAAGAGAGGGAATTTCAGATTCTACAGATTCTACAGACATCAAAAGGATAATAATGGAATATTATGAACAACTTTATATCAATAAATGCAATAACTTTGATGAAATGGGCAAATTCCTTAAAAAATACTTTTCTGAATATCTATATATTTACTAAAGAAATTACATAATCAAAACTTCCAAAAAAGAAGGTTGCTGGCCCAATTTCACTAGTGATTTCTATCAACAATTCTGAAAGAAAGAACAGTAATCTAATATAAAACTCTGAAAATAAAGAAGAAAAAACTCCCCAATTCAGTTTATGAGGATAGTATACTCTGATACAAAACTGAAGATATTACAAAAGAGAAAATACTGACCAATATCCTCCAATATTTAACAAAATGTTAGCAAGTCAAATCTACCAATATATAAAAAGCCTAATACATCATTACAAAGCTGGGTTTCATTCAGGACAATAAGGGATAATCAGTATAATCAATCATATTGAGAAAATAAAGGAGAAGAGCTAAATAATCATTATTTATACAGAAAAAATATTTTACAAAACTTAACAGCCATTGATGTTAAAAATATTTTTTAAATTTGGAAGAGAAAGAAATTTCCTTAATCTGATAATGAGCATCTATCTAATATCCAACTTAATGGTGAAATATTGAATGCTTTCCACCTAATATTGGGAAGAAGCCAAGGACAGCCACTCACTTATACTCAACATTGTACGGTGTTGTTAGAGCAAGTGCAATAAGGCAAAGAAAAAAGCATAAATACCAAAAAAGAAGAGGTGAAACTATCTCTGTTCGCAGATGACATGATTACTTACATGGAAAACCCAAGGAATCTACAAAACAACTAGGATAACAAATTCAGCAGGCTGCAGAATACAAGACAAATATAGAAAATCAATTGTATTTTAATAGCAGCAAAAAACTGAAAAATAGAATTAAAATTCCATTTAGAGTAGCATCAAAAAACATAAAATATTAGGCGTAAATTAAAAAAAAATGTGCAAGACCCGTATACGTAAAAAACTACAAAGCTACTGCTGAGAGAAATCAAAGACCTAAAAAAGTGGAGAGAGAAAATATGCTCATGAATTAGAAGACTCATTATTACTAAGATGTCAACTCCCCAAATTAATTTGCATTTTAAATGTTATTGTAATCACAATCCTATCTCTTTTTTACATAAAAAGTGACAAGTTGATTCTAAAATTATACAGAAATACAAAGGACCTAAAATATGTAAAGCAATCTAGAGAAAGAAGAATCAAGTTGGAAGGATTTATAACACTTCCTACTTCAAGACTTTCTACATTAATTAAGACAGTGAGTATAGGAATAAAAATAGATGTATAGGTCAATGTAACAGAATAGAGAGCTCAGAAATAGATCTACATTTAAAAGGTCATTTGATTTTTGATAAGGTGCCAAAGAAAACCAAAGGAGGGCCTTTTCACCAAATGGTGCTGGTACAACTGGATAGCCATGTAAAAAAAAAATATTGACCTCTATTTTATACCATATATAGAAATTAATTTGAGGTGAATCACATATGAAATAATTAAAGAGCTAAAACACTAAAGCTTCTAGGGAAAATATCAAGAATATCTTCATAGTTTGGTTTATTAGGACCAGAAAGTAATAACTAAAAAAATAAAAATTTGATAAATTAGACTTCTTTATCCAAATAAAAAACTGCTAATCAAAAGACACCATTAAGAAAGTAAGCTACAGACTAAAAAAAATTCATAAGATATATATCTGATAATAGGACTTGTATCTAGAATATCAAGATCTTCTACAATTCAATAAGACAAGCAACCTAATAAAAATGGTGAAAGATTTGAACTAACACTTCAAAGAAGATATATGAATAAGAACACAAAAAGCTGCTCAACAGCAGAAGCCACCAGGAAAAGACAAATTAAAAACATGAGACACCTTTATAAATACTCCTGAATCACTAATTAAAAAACACCGATAGCACCAACTTCCCACAAGAATGAGAAACAATGTGAACTGTTGTACATTACTGGTGAGAGTAAAAAAGATACACTGTGAAAAAGGGTCTGACAGTTTTTTATAAAGAAATACTCACATTCTGCTGGACCCAGCAATTCACTCTAGGTATTTATCCAAGAGAAAAGAAAATACATGTCCTCAAAAAGACTAACAAAAGAATGATCATAGCTTTATTTGAGCTAGCCAGTAACTAGAAACAGTTAATGTATCCAATGGAAGAATGGATAAACAAATTGTATTCATACGATTATATCATCATAAAAAAGAACAAACAACTGTATGTGCAACATGAACGGATCTCAAAAACATGCTGAGAGAAACGTTATAAAGAGTGTACATTGTATAATTCCATTTTTAGTAAGTTCCAGAACAAATAAAATTAAACTATGGTGGAAAAATACACAGAATTAAGGTTGCCTCTTAATGAGTTGGTGAGAAATTGACTGTGAAGGAGGCACAAGGGAACTTTAAACAAAATTGAACTTCAGTTAGTATTCATGGCAAAGTATTTAGGAGTGACCTGCACTTATGTCTCTAACTTACTTTGAATGCAACAAAAATGACAGAGTGATAGAGGCATGAATATATGCATAGATATACTACCAGGGAACTACAGCAAAATGTTAATTGAGCTGGATATATGGATGTTCTTTGAATGATTATTTCGACTGTTCTAAATGTTTGAAACTTTTCATAATAAAATGTTGGGGGAAAATTGTGTTTTCAACTCCTCTGTTCTCTCACCTTGCCTGTACAAACTGGAACAGAATCTGTATAAAGCAAGCCAACAGGGAATGCTATTCTCAGAGTCATAATTTTATCTTAAAAAAAAAAAAATTAATACAAGAAATAAACCAAGCCATTTCTTCTCACTAAAGAATGAATTAAAATGCATAGTGACTTAAGCCTCACATTATATATGTAGTGACTTCGGCTCCAATGAGAGAAGTTCCAACGTTTCATGCACTCTGCCTGAGCCTTGACTGTAGCCTTTGGCACAAGAAAATATATTTGCTGAGTTTGGCCTCATAAGGCTCATGCAAGGCTCATGTAAATGTCAACAAAACAAAACAAATAAAGAACAATGTCAAGAAAACTCATATATTACAGTTAAGGAGGGATAGTCACCTAATAGATTATAGATTCAATATTTATACTGTCAAGAAAAAACTTTTAGGTTTCATTACCTTTATCAAGAGATGCTCCAGCCATATGGTAAAAGCTCAATGCAGTGTCCACATCATTAATATTCTTCAGGAAAGTAAAGAAGTTCTCTACTTCCTGAAATGTCAGACCCTGAAAGAAGAGAGACAAGGTAAGGCAGAAACCTGTAACAAAAAGCCACATAAAATGCAGAAAACTAGGCTGTTATTCAAACCTATCAATCAGAAATTTATGCTGTGTTTAGAACAGAGACTGAATGAATTAAAGATTTTCAAATTTGTGTAAAATAGGGAACAAAACTCTAGAATTTTACCCTGAGAAAGTCAAGCTGGATAATTGCTTTACCCTCACATGTAAAATCTGACATTAAGTTGTTTACAGTGGTGGCTGGATATCTTTAATGAAAATATTTTTGTGCCCTCTAATTAGTTGCAGTTTCTATTTTGACACTTCCTAAATGAGCTAAAGCCGCTTGATCTGCTATAGATCTTAACAGGTGAGACTAGAGTCAGGACTTTCATTTAAATGATCAACTCAAAAGCCAACTAAGCTTTTGAGGCTTAAGCTAATTAAAGAATTACCAAAGTCAGTAATACACACTGGAACAGTCTCAGAATTTAGCAGAACACAAGCACTTGGGAAGCTGTGCATTATTTCAATTTAAAAGTTACTAAAGAAGCAATTTGCCCCTTAACTTTAATCTGCTGAAATTCTGTGAATGAAGTACTTTTCAAAAGCTGGCCAAAAGTTTGCTGATCTCGTCGAATTCTACTTTCTATGATGGCTCAAGAGAGTAGTTACATAAATAGGGGCTATGCGGAGTTCCCTTACAGGGAGGAAGATTTGTCCTATTTGCCTATTTCCTACTTCTCATCCATCATGATGTGATGGAAAGGAATTCAATTTATAAGTAAATAACACTGAAGAGACACTGAGGTAAATGCCTTTTAATGAAAAAATCAGGTCTTTAATGGATTGTAGGTGTTGACTGGCTTCACTTAATGCTGTTCCTCTTCTGATTTCCATTTCCCCACACTACAGAGCCCAGGAATTCATATCTAGAACTCAATAATAAAGAAACTTAATATAGACAATCTATAGTACTTTCCTGGTACTCTCCAAGTATGTCAATGGTATCTTTCTCATTTTATCAATCACACTAAGAGTGAAAATACTGTATGTATAATTACATCACATGATCTTTTATAGTCCCCCCTCCCCAAGAATCAAAGAACTTAAACTTTTTATTGTGGAATATGGTGACCATACAGACAGGCAGAGAAAACATAAATGTACAACTTAACTGTTGTAAAATGAATACCCAGAAAACCTCCATTCAAGTCAAGAAACCATTATCAGCATCCTAGAAATCCCCCTCCGTCCCTGCAATAGGGCCCTTTCCCAAACACAGGCATCTCCTCCCAGTGGTAATCACTTATTTTTAGGAGATTCATTTCCTTGTTTTTTTTTTTTTTTTTAAAATAGCACTACTATTTATGCATCTTTAAACAGAAACAAGAGTTTAATTATGTCTGTTTTTGAACTTTATAAATGGAATCATGAAGTATGCATTCACAGTCATGCACTGAATAATGATGTTTCAGTCAATGGCAGACTGAATGTAAGAGTGTATATGAGAGTGGTCACATAAGATTATAGCTGAGCTGAAAATTCTTATTGCCTAGTGACATGGTAGCTGTGGTAACATCATAGTGTAATGCATTACTCATGTGTTTGTGGTGATGCTGGTGTAAACAAACCTACTGCACTGCCAGTAGCCAGTCCTATAAAAGTATAGCACACACACTTATGTGTTTCTATGTTTGGATACACTTCGATACATAAATACTGTTGTGTTACAATTGCTTACAGTATTCAGTACATAACATGCTATACAGGTTTGTAAGCCAAAAGCAATAGGCTATACGATATAGCCTAGTTGTGTATAGTAGGCTATAAGTTTGTTTAAGTACACACTCTATAGTTGGCACAATGATGAATCTCCTAACTATGCATTTCTCGGAATGCATCTCTGCTATTAAGCAGTACATGACTGTATTTTATATAACTTCTCCCTTTAAGATGTCTATATTTTTGTGTAAATCTGTAGTTCATTTATTTTTCTTGCTCTAAGTATTCCATTGTGTGACTATTCCACAATTTATTTATCTATCCTATTTGGGCTGCTTCTAGTTTTTGACAATTATGAACAGTGGTGCATGTGTATTTAAGCATTCATTCAAACATTTATGGAATATCTACTATGCATCCTGTTCCATGATATTTGGCAGTGAAATGGAAGGCCCATATTAAATTTTTCCCTAACTTGAAGTCATTCTCTCGGCCTTGACTTAGAGCATCCAGAAGCAGGACTCGCTCCTTATATGAATGTTATAGCGTGCTATCTAACGTAAACAGTAGGCTAGAATCAACCTTACAGAGGAGAATCCCACTGGACCAGAAGTACAAGTTCTACAGTATCACCTTCTTGTGGATGGATACATTAATACCATCTTCCCTTTCCCTCCATCACAAGATATGCAGAGGTGGAAACAACCCAAGTTTCCATTGATGGATGAGTGGCTAAACAAAATGTGGTATATACATCTAATGAAATATTACTCAGCCTCTAAAAAGAAGGAAATTTTGATACATACCATATAACAACAATGAACCTTGAAGACATTGTGTCAATGTGAAATAAGCCAGTTACAAAAGGACAAATACTGTATGATCCCATGTATGTGAGGTACCCAGAGTAGTAAAATTTATATATAGAGAAAGCAGAACGGTGGTTGCCAAGGTCTTGGGAGGAGGAAGATATGGGAAATTACTGTTCCTCTTAATCCCTTTGCCTTTTATTCCCAGTCTCCAAACCTCCTCCCATCTAGTAGCCCTGAAAATATCCTCTGTATCTACGAATTTATTACTGCTTTTGTTGTTGTTTATTTTGTTCTTTAGATTCCACATGTATGTGAAGTCATGCGATATTTGTCTTTCTCTATCCTTCTCATTTCATTCAGTGTAATACCCTCTAGGTCCATCAAAGCAATATCTTTCTCCATTCCCTTCTTTTTAGTCTGTGTGTGTGCGTCTTTTAATCTGAAGTGAGTCTCTTGTAGGCAGCATATGTAGGGGTATTGTTTTCTTATGCATTCAGCTACTCTATCTTTTGGTTGGAACACTTAATTCTTTTCCATTTGAGGTACTTATTGATAGGAATGTAGTTATTACCATTTTTATTCCTGCTTTTGATACATGTTTTTTCTTCTTAAAGAAGTCCCTCCAACATTTCCTGTAATACTGGCTTGGTGTTGATAAATTCCTTCAGCTTATTTTTGTCTGGGAAGCTCTTTAGCTGTCTTTCGACTCTAAATAATAGCTTTGTTGGATAAAGTATTCTTGGTTGTCAATCCTGGGTCTTCATCACATTGAATATTTTGTGCCAAGCCTTTCTGTCTTGCATGGTTTCCTTTGAGAAATCAGCTGCCAGTCTTATGGGTGTTCCCTTGTAGGTAACTAACTGCTTTTCTCTTAATGCTTTTAAGATTCTTTATTTTTAACCTTTGGCATTTTTAATGATCATGTGTCTTGGTGTGGGCCTCTTTGGGTTCCTCTTTATTGGGACTTTCTGAGCTTCCTGGGGTTGTATATCCATTTCTTTCACCAGGTGAGGGAAGTTTTCCATCATTGTTTCTTCAAGTAGCTCTTCAACGTCTTGTTTTCCTTCAGGTATCCCTATGACATGAACTTTTTTACATTTTATAGTGTCCCATAGGCTCCTTAAATTATTATTATAGCCTTGGCTTCTTTTTGCTTGCTATTCTGATTCCCCATCTTCTATATTGGTGGTTCGATCTTCTTCTTTATCCCTGTGTTTTTTCCATCTAATATACTCTTCATTTCAGATGTGTTCTTCATTTTTGACTCATTCTCTTTTATGATTTCCATTATATTTTTATGTTTTTATCTCTTTGTTAAAGTTCTCACTGAATTCATCTATACTTCCCCTAAGCTCATTGAGCATCTTTATAACCAGTGTTTTGAACTCTGCATCTGTTAGAGTGCTTGACTCCATTATTCCTGGGTCTCAGTTCTGTTCTCTCATACGGTTTCTGCTTCTTTGTCTTCCCATTTTGGCTGCCTTTCCGTGTCTGTTTCTATGTACTAAGCAAAGCTCCTAAGTCTCTCAGTCTTATTAGTGCAGCTTTGTGTAGCAGGTGTCCAGTGGTACAGTCCTGAGAGGGGTTCAGCTGCAGGCTAGGTTTAGCCCCAGCCTGTGCCTCTCTAGGTCCACCTGTTAAGATTTAGCAAGCAATCCACGGATGCTGTGCTTATAGTTGCCTCAAGAAACCACGCCAGAAACAGAGGCCAGCTGCCACTAGAGTGAGTCTTGGCTCTGCTCAGTAAGGAGCACCTGACTCTCTGAGGATACACCTGGATGTGGCTTGGGTGGGGCCATGAGTTGCAGGAAGTGGAGTTTCAGGGAATCCTCTGGGCGGACCGGCCCCTTTAAAAGGCATCTGCAGCTGCTGCTCTTATGGCCTTTGTCCCACTCAGCCACTCAGGACCGTGCGGCATTGTGTCCTCTCCCCATTCTACCTCCTCCCTGTTGCAGGGTGATTTCTTATTTCTCTCCTTAGTTGTAGGGCTTGTTCATCTAGATCCCAGGCAACTTTCCTTGCTGTTTGCGCCATGATTCTCTCAGAACTTTGATTTGGTTGCAAGAGGGATGAACAAAGCCTCTATCATCTATGCCATTTTTTCTTCTAATATTTTGCCTTTTATTTTATTACATAGACATAATAACAAATATCCACTGAGCACTTACTAACCACTCAGCACTATGCTAGGAAGAGTGAGGGAAATTAAACTGCACTGGTGTCTTCGATTTTATAAAGCTTAAAATTTATATAGGCCTCATTAAAGAAAAGATAGTGCTAGTCACAAAATTCCTATTTTTACCTTAGTAAAAATCCAGAGGGTTTTAGAATAAAGCTAGTGTAAGTCTATAACATGAGGTTCGTGGATGGAAAGTGAAAGGATATGCGTTTCGCAAGTTGAGTTGTTCAGGCTAGAAGGCTATAGCATATGGACAATCTATTGACAGGTGACTTGAAATGCAGACATAGCAGTCAAAGGAAATATCTTTCTTTTAGGCTTGGCATCAAAAATTTTCTTGACATATTGAGGAGAAGTGGAAGAAGGAGTTATTTTATTCTGTACCCAGCTGTTAAACAAACCAGTAATCTATCTACCTTTGGAAAGATAAACTTATATAAAACTGGGCTTCAGATGACTAAAAAAAGATTACAAGTACTTTGTGGACAGTAGAAACACTTCTTTATGTTGCTAAAATAATTAACATTAGAAAGTTGTTAAGCAAGCAAAGAGAATTGTCTTTCAAAACTAAAAGTAATTGATAAAATGTTTAGAAGAAAACATGCAAAAATCTTTATGACCTTGGGCAAACAAAGAGTTCTTAGATATGACATCAAAAGCACAATCTGTAAAAGAAAAAAACTGATAAATTAGACTTCATTAAAATTAAGAACTTTTGTGCTTCAAAATACCAAGAAAACAGATAAGTTATAGACTGGGAGAAAATATTTAAAAATCATATATCTGATAAAGAATTTGTATCCAGAATTATGTAAAGAACTCTTACAACTCAGCAAGATAATAATAGAACCCAATTAAAAACAATTTGAAAAGACATCTTACCAAAAAAGATATATGAATGGCTAATAAGTACACGAAATGATGTTCAGAATCATCAGTCACTAGGGAAATACATATCGAAACACAATGAGGACACCACCACATACCTATTAGGGTGACTGTAATAAAAAGACAACTTTGGAGAGGATGTGGAGAGACTGGGACTCTCATACACTGCTGTGGAAATGTAACACAGTACAGCCACTTTGGAAAACAGTTTGGCAGTTTCTTAAAAAGAAAGTTAAACATAATTTTACCATAAGACCCGGCCATTTTTCTCCTAGGAATCTCCTTAAGAGAAATGAAAACATAGGTCCACATAAGGACTTGTATGCAAATATTTATAGCAGTATTATTTATAATAGCCAAAAATCGAAAACTAATGTTCATAAACTGGTCATGGATAAACAAAATATACTATATCCATACAATGGAATACTACTTACTACTCAACAATAAAAGTAACAAACTACTTAATATAAGTAACAACATGGATAAACCTCAAAAATATAAGTAAAAGAATTCAGACACAAAAGACTACATTATTCTATGAATGCATTTATATGAAATATCCAGAAAAGACAAGTCTATATAGAAAGATTTATGGTTGTCTGCAGCTAGGGTGGAAATGGGGATTGATTGCAAATTGGCATGAGGGATCTTTTTGGAGTGATGGAAATTTTGTAAACTGGATTGCAGTGACGATTGCATGAATCTGTAAATTTTCTAAAAATCATTGTGTTGTACACTTAAAGTGGGTGAATTTTATGGTATATTAATTATACCTCAATAAAGCTGTTAAAGAAATACAAGGCAGTTGTAGATGAGAAGAGGAGTAAGGAAAATTTGGCTTTTTCTGGAGTCAGCTGTAAGCCAGATATCTAGTGCTGACTGGCCATGGGTGAGTGCAAACACACTGTAATGGATGATTCCCTTGCCTTGACTTTTAATTGGCCATAGCAAATCCATCTACCAGGAATCAGTCCAATCACCTGCTAGCAATGTTTTTAGAAACTGATATTCCATAATGACCACAGTGTGGTTTGACTCTCAAATATCTGCTAGAATAAGTGAATAGGAGAGCCCACATGAAAATTAACCATAGATAACATGGACAGTTAATAATTTCATTGTTTTATTATAACTGTTTATAAATACTAACCCTGTTTAATAGCTAGTAGCGGTATTAATAAATAATGATATATCCAGAAGGCTACTGTGGATAGGGCTATAAGAGGGAAACATATAGCAAAAGCAAATACCTTTATAACTTCTGCTTGTCAAAATTCCACTCTGTTTTTAAGGCCAAGTTCAAATTGTACCTCCCCCAACAATTCTTACTCAGTCCCTTCAGTTGGTTCTAATCTTCCTTATTGGTGCCTCCCAAAGATCTCAAATGTTTATTTAGGTATTTAATACATTAATGCATTTGAAAAACATTTGCCTATAAGACACTCACTATACTGAGGATGACAAAGATGAGTAAGACATTGCTCTCAAGAGGCTCAAAGTTGAGTGAGCTGCCTTGTATTATAATTATTATGTCTCTCTTCACTAGGAATGTTAAGTTCTATGAGGGCAGAGATTTGGTTTTGCTCATTACTGTATTCTCAATATTGAGAAGAGTGCTTGGCAAATAGTGGGTGCTTGATAAATATCAAATATGAAATTATGTAGTTCTTTGCATACATATTTTTTCTTACTAAACTATTACAGAGTATATATTTTTGGGGGATAGGTGATGTTTTTGTTTATCTTTCTTACAGCAACTGACTTAGTGTCTTACACATAGCAATATCTGCCATTGAATTGAACTGTAATTTTCAATTCATCCTTAAGTGGCTTTGCTAAATTATTAAAGTTTGCAGCTTCTGCACTCTTAAGCATAGAGAACCACCACTGTGACTTACATTTATAAAGTCTCGGAAAACTTCTTTTAATGAGAAGACGACAATTTGAAGGATGAAAAGTATGAAAATTTTAGAGCTGAGTCAGGTTTGGCCTTGAAGAATTCACAGAAAAAAAGAATATTGAGGGGAATGGGGAAAATTCGGTATAAGATAGGGACTAGCCTTTAAAATAAAGCCAAAACAAAATATGTTCCCCCACTTAAAAAAAGAGAGAAAAGAAAACTCTCTGTTAAATGAGAAACATGATAGTTACTCAAGGCTTAAATAGATTAGTTTTTCCAGGAATGGCAGTTTCTCTAATTCTTTGAGCTATTCAGGCACAAAATAGCTAGAGACACTGATGGAGCATGGCCCTTCCAGAGCAGTGCCTCTCAAGCCTAGTGGCACATCAGAATCACCTGGAAGCCTTTTAAGAAACACTGATGCCTGGACCCACACACTAAGCTTCTGATTTAATTGGTTTGAAGAGGGACCCAATAATCCATTTATTTTTTTCCTCCTTACGGTCTCGATTTCTTGTCATTTTATACACATACGTTTGTTCCCCAACAACCACAGTTCTTAAAAATTCCCCAAGAGATCCTACTGGGTGACTGGGGGCTGAGAAGCACTGCTTCAGAGAAAGAGTATGGTTAGGAGAAATGAAATTTTGCCATGGACTAGGAAGTGTTGGATTTTAGTCCACACTCTCGGTGGGTCATTAATTTCTTTTTTCTCTGTCTCTGTATTCTCAAGAGCAAAATGAGATCTAACAAGGCTGTCAGAAACACAGAAAAAGAAAAATGGCTATGAAGCACTGCATGGTCATTAAGTATTATGCAAATATTTAGGACCTTCAATCTTTTAGGTCTAGTTTGATATTTTATACAGAACCCCACACAAAAAAATGCTAACAGGATCCAAATGAAAACGTGTATTTTCATGTTAATAAATTCAAATTGGAATAAAGAAGCAATTAGAAAAGATGGTGGTGATTCCCTTTTAATGGGAAATGGTCCTAGAGAGATGGGCTGGTGACTTTCAGAGCAAAGGCCCTTCATTAACTCTCATTTTAGTTAATTACTATGTTCACAAACTATTTAATCAACATGAGAGGACAATAAATCTTAATTTCCTTGCTAAAGCAGGCTAGAAATTCTCAGCCAGAAGTAATTTAGCACCCTAGATTTTCATTATCTGACAAAATTTTCCCTTTCACTTTAGAGCTATTTTGAAAGGTCTTCAGGTCCTAAATTAGCTCCTGCCAATGCTAAAATACTCTATTCCTTCAAGGTAGGTGCCCCCAACACCCAATTTACTGCTTTCAAATATAAATTCATAAGAAAACATGAATTAGCCTAACGTTGTTTTAAGTCAAGTCAATGTCTGGACCAAACTTTAAAAATAAGTCTGGTCAAAAGAAAGGAGTGTTTTAATGCAAACACTATGCTACCAGCACTGGGACTAAAAAATCCACCTAAATATTTGCAATCAATTTTTTGAAACTATAATTTTCAACAGACTTGAGCTGGTACTGGGTAGTGTAGAAGTTCCGTCCTTTGCCACTTTCTGTTAATGATGAGTCTTTCCCCCATAGCCAAGGGAACAGCTGCTGCAGGGACAGATTGAACTGAGTTCAGAGAAGCTGGCACTTTCAGATCTCAGAGCCTAGCCTGCCCTCAGCTGCAGTCCACAGCCTGGTTCAGAGGTCCGTTCAGCTTTTCTACACCCAAGACAAAGAAAAAAACAGTCTGGGTGATAAGAATTGCTTTCTGCCAACTTGGGCAATCCTATTCACGCAAGAGTTCCCACACAAAGACTTTTATAACTAAGAGAACTGAGACAAGTACTAGTAATCCTATTTTTTATTTTCAGTTATTGAGTCTTTAAAGCTACAGTACTCTTATAACACATAGCTCGGACAAGCTTCTCTATTCATGAGGCCAGTAAGGTTAAATAATGTGTCTAATGTCCATGGAAACCTCTGAGATAGGACCCAAACTCAAGACTTCTAGCTCCATGTCTACCATACCATGTTTGGCAAGCCAGATCAGTTTCCTGGTCATGGCCAAATGGTAATCATTGTCCAGGAAAGGGTATTGGGCTGAAAATGAGAAGACAAGGGTTTGCTGGCATTGCTCTGTGTGTGTGTGTGTGTGTGTGTGTGTGTGTGTGTGTGTGTGTGATCTTTAAGAGATCTGGCCTCTTAACTAATTTCTGCTTTAGTTAGTCCATCCCACTTCCTGGCAAAATGCCAGATGCTGAGTCAATTCTACCATCTGCCTCTTCCTGCACCAGATGCAGCCAGTGTTGAAAGGTATCAGAGGGTAGTGTTGACTAGTGCCTCTGCAAATCCATGGTCTCCAATATTGTTGCTGCTCAAAAAATGCTTAACCATTTCTTCCTGAATTCTCTAATAATCTTATTATCAGTCTCTTTCTTCTATGCTTTCACCTTTCTAAACTATTTTTTATAAAGAAGACAGAGTCCTCTCTTTCAACATACATACAACCATGTCATTGCTCACAACCCTTTAATAGCTTCCCACTGCACTGTAAATAAAATCCAAACTCATTCCATGCCTACAAGGTCTTGCATGTTTTGGCCCCCATCTCCCTCTCTGACCTCATCTTAGGCCATTCTCCTCCTTGCTAGTATCCTCCAACCACATCTGTCCTCTTCAGTTCATCACACAGGCCTGATTTCTTTATGCCTATTGTGCAGTGAATGTTTGTGCCCCTTCCAAAACTTACACATTAAAGCCCTAATGGCTGCATTAGGATATGGGGCCTCTAAGTAAATAATCAAGGTTAAATGAGGTTCTAGGAGTAGAGCCTTGATCCAATATGATTAATGTCCTTATGAGAAGACATATTAGAGAGGTAGCTCGTGCTCTTCCTCCCACTCCTGTGCAAACATCCAGAAAGGCCATGTAAGGCTATAGCAAGAAGACAGTCATCCACAGGCTGAGAGCCCTTGTTATAAATCTAATATAATTCTGTTCTTAGCCTGAGAGTTTTTAACATATGCCATTTCCTTCTTTCTAGAGCCTCCTCCCCCCTCTTCCTCCTTTTCTTCCTCTCTTCTCTTTCTTTACTTTCTTACTTCTCACTCCAATATACCCTCCAACCAACTGCTCTAATAAAACAGTTCTTCCCAAAGGTAACCAATATTACCATTTTACCAAAACCAATGGATGTTTATCATCTTATTTTACTGGGCCCTCTCTGTCACATGTGACAGTGCAGACCCCTTAGTTCCTGAATCCTCTACTTCCCTGGCTTTGATTCACTACTTTTCTATTTCCCTAAATATTTCCTCAAGATTTCCTTTCTGAGCTGCTTAAATGTTAGTGTTCCACTGGATTTCATCTTTGGCCCACAGTTCTTTTCTATATTTTACTCTCTATGGGTAATCTCAATCATTCTCCTGGTTTTAACTCTAATAGTGTGCTGATATTACCAAATCTACCTCAGTCCTCTAAAGTAGATTTAAATTCCAACTGCCTTCTTCGGTTCATCACATCATATGTTCCCATGGTTTGTTTTTTTTCCTTCCTCTAGGCAAAGATACCTACCTTCCCCTCTTTGAAGTGCTTCTTGAGCTGCTTCTGCATGGCAGTCAACTTCTTGGACTGTACCCCACTGTAAGCCAGCAGCATGCCACCAAACTGCCTCTCAGTAATTCTCCCATCCACAGGGTCATGGCGTTCAAACTGAAAGGGAAACAGAGTGTTCCTGGGGTGAAATGAGAAGTATTTTGACATGGAATGTGGAATGATCAGTTGTGTTGGATGGCAGAAAATAGCTGATGGGCAGGACTGTATTTTTGAACTAAAATTCTCACTAAGATTTGAAAAAACTCATCAAAAACAGAAGATGTGGGTTCTTCAGATCTGCCACTAAATATTTATGTCTTGAGGAAACTACTCTGGGCCTCAATTTCCTCATGGATAAGGCAGAGCAACTATAACACCTCATACACTTTACAATCAGGAGCATCCTTGTGGGTATAAAAACAATGTTAAAACTCCACTCAAATTCAAGAATAATATTATTGGTAATAAGTGCTCTTTGGACCACCCATATCTGTGCATCTCAAAGAAGACTTAAAAGCTAATTAACATAAACTTGATCAATTATATGTATTATTATACACTCAGACCTTTAAGGATTTCAAGTTTTCCCCCAAATGGTAATCAAATGCTGGTACATCAACAAAGCTTGAAATAAAAAGTATAGAGTATGGGTAGGATACCTTAATTAGACATGCTTATTACCACAAAGTCACTGAAAAAAAATCATTAAATATACATTTAAATATGCAAATGGAAGGTTAAGTATAAAGGACCTCTCGCTAATCCAAGTAATATCCGAAAATGAAGGTTTTAATTTAAAAATGAAAACCAGAACATTATCTCCATGTCAGCTGCAGTGTTAATGATACTTACAAATGTATAAATAGTAAAATGGCTAAAGATGGGCCCAGAAACTAATTGGAAAGCAAAATGATTTGAAGATGGTAATATTTCCCCATAGTCTGATTAGAAAGTAAGAGTTACCAGGAAACTCTCAGATTCCTGTATGGTGGGACATAATCCTGTTCTCCTAAGAGTATATATACATAGACATAAGACGTTGCTAGGTAAGGTCAGGTCAGCAAAACACTTCTTGAGTGTCTACTAGTTGTCTGCAGTGTGTTACATCCAGTGGGGTACAGGAAAACATATGATTCAGTTTGTGTCCTTAGGGTCTTCATCTAGTAGAAAGCTAAGACTTACTTTGAGACACAATATAAGGAAGTATGTAGTCAAGAATGAAATTCTCTTTCAATTCTCATTTCCTCAGTTAGCTGGGTTAGTTGATATACACCTCGGTTCCTCACTGGTGAGACTGTGTAAGTGAGCAAGACACAAGAACTACATTCTACTGAGTGCGTACTCTGGGCCAGGCACTTCACCATACATTCTTCCATTTAATTACTGTAACAACCCTATGGAGTAGACACAATCGGCTTCATTTTGCAGATGAGAAAATTGAGGCAACATGAGGGAGAGCTGGGATTCAAACTCAGCTCTGTCTGGATCCAAAGACTATATCTCAATATCATTGTTTTGTCTTTTTAAGCAGTGGTACGTATTCATCCTATAGGAAAAAACTATGTTGTTTTAGAAAAACTTATACAGCCATGGGATTTAGTCATATTTAAAGTGAGAAACAAAATTATTTCCAAAGAAATCAACACCATCAATATAACTGAAAGCCTGTTTTTGTTTTTCGTTTTTTTTTTAAACTCAGCCACTTAATATTTCATGTTTGCCATACCATCACTTCTATGGAGCTGATTAATTTTTGATAACACCAAAAGTTTTCAGGATTCAATTTAAGTTTGATTTTGTGATTCAATTTACCATCTTGTAACAAAATGGAGGGCTGATAAAAGTTTTGCAAATGGGTATACTTTCCGCAAGTTTTAAATCAGATTTTTGTGAAATGTGATACCTGGGCGAAAGCTGGAGATGCATAGTTTGTCTACTGGCTTCTTTAGGGCAAGTGAAACAAACCTGTGGCTTTGCTCTCCAGATTAGGCTTTAACAATTTAGGGAGCTCATTTTACCTTTATCTTGGAAATGCCACAGCTTCAGAGAAATCCCACATATTTGAATTAGATGAGTTTTAAGCATAATTCCACAAGACAGATTTAAGGTTTGAAATGTTTTTTGTTCATAATGTTGGCAGCAGCAGTAGCTCACTCAAGACTTATGAAAGGTGTGTATTCCTCTGTTTGCTACAGGAGCATAAAATCTCACCACTGTTATACTTCAAAAACAGTAAAGACAATTTCCAGTGGAGAGCCCTAAGAAATGATGCCAATACTCAGGTTAGCAATTTTAGTAATGGGCTTTGAAAACTCAGATTTCTCTGTTTCTATTATTATTATTGCTATTATTTTGATGTGGTTGGAAAGTGAAAGGGCTTAAAAAACTATATGTAGAATGGCTTACTTCAAAGTTTACTAGCTCTCTGTAATTTGATTTTGAGCAGCACCTCTCCTTTTAGGTTTTAAGCTCTTTTGAGGCAAGATTACCTTATTTATGAGGTCTTAAACATGGCAGGAGAAGGCAAGGGAGAGCTGTTTCTCTTTACACAAAAAAACTGCAAATGAAAAAATGATTTGAACTAATGTTTTATTTGTTCAACATTTATTAAGTCAAGACCTTCTGTGCTAAGGCCGGAGAGCTTCAAGGAGAATGTCTCAAGGACTTCATTAGGGTTAAATTTTCAAAGGCAATAGCTAGACATCATGTGGCTCCAGGGATGAAGTGTGTATTTTTTTTTAAGTGTGTATCTTAAGCCTACATAGTCCTGTGGGTATATCCCTGAAGCATCACATGCATGTAATTTCCAAGGACATGAGACGGTCTTGGGGGAAAAAATAGGTTATTACAAAATGATCACAATGTATTAAAGTTTCTAATTGTACATTCGAAGCAATTCAAATGTTTGGCTTGTATTTTACTTAGCCAAACATGATAAAGCCTCTTATGTTCCATTGTCAATGACAATTAAAGAATTTCATTCTATCTGATACTATTGCAACAGAAACTGTGCATCCTAGTATAATCACTAACCATATGCATTGCTTTTCCATGTCTAAGAGAGCTAAACAGCCTAGGGTATTTTCTTCTGTAGCCCTGTCACTTTCTTAAATGGACACAAGCTGTTGTCTCTCCGTTGTTTCCCAGGCGGCTGCAGGGTAGGCAAAGGGGGACAGAGAAGAAGAGCCAAAAAACTGTCTGCAAGGTTTTTCCGGCTTTCTGTCCATATTGTGCTTCTTGTTCCCACCCCCGCCCCTTGTTGAGAGAAGAAATAGCCTTTTGGAAGGACAGATGGTCTACATATATCTAGATGAAATGATTTAAGGAAGATGGGAAGCCAGGAAGGGAAGAAAACATTATGAACAAAGGTTAAAATAAGACTAAAAATAGTAAAAGGAAAAAGAAACTAGTATTCAAGTAGTCTTGATTTATTAAAGACTTCTGAAGTTAATATATTTCAAGAAATGTAAACTTCAATCTTATTCTGTTTAATAAAACTATCTTTCAGGAGATGTTGTCGTTCCTTCAGAGTAAATCCTGCCCTTATACAAACATTTCAGAATGAGAATTTTCTTGATAGGCTTTTTCTAGTTTCTGAACTGTGTAATTCAAGTAATGGAGAGTAATCTCAAGCCACTGCACTGAACACATCTATATTTTTTCAATTTGACACTTTGTGGCTTTTGAGAGCTTAACCTTGCCATGCTGCTCAGGAGTCCATGCCAGGAGTCTCAGAAAAACTGTCTGTTATGTTCCTCAAAAGGAAAAATGATTACAGGCAAAGTTCTCTACTGCAAACCAATCCAGTGAGCATGACATACACATGACAGTTTGAATTTGAATCTCTGTCTTCAATTGGCAGGGGACATTAGAGACTCAGGTCAGATTGCCTGGAGCCTGAATTTTCTTGGTGTACCTTCAATATAAGACGCACCTTCACTGTCGACAGTATTATAGGTGTCTTTGGCTAACTGGTGAGGTAAGGAAGAAGGCCCATAATTTGGAATTGAGACAACATGGTTCAGTTCCCTCAGTAAGGGCCAAAACAATCCATTAGAGTCTGGGGCCATAGGATTACAAATTACCAAACAAAGATGCTAGACTTTTCTAGTTCAAATATAAGGATACTTTCCACTTAAAAACTGTTTTTAAGAAAGTTCAGGCTGGTGATCTTATCATGTGACTAAAATGACATGAGTACCAATCATATAATTAGACCAGGGAAAGGCTAACTTTCCAGTCTGATAGTCAAAACAAGGAATATGACAGGACTGATGCATGAAATTACTACAGAATAAAAATCAGGATATATTTAACTGAGGGTGTCAGGGAAAAACATTTTAGATCTGGAACAAAGTTTTCAAGGTTTAATGAGTTTTGGTTTTATTCCACGGATGGTAATGCATTAAAGTGACTAATAATATGGGCTTTAGAATCAGCAAAGCCTTGGTCTGAATTCTGCCTTGAAACTGTATTTGCTGCAGTCACTTTAGGCAAGTGGCTTATTCCCTCTAAGGCTTCAAAACCTTCCCACAAGAAAATGAATATTTACAACCTCAAAGTATTATAAGAATCAAAAGAGATAATATATGCAAAGAAATGAGGACCAGTCAAGATGGCATAGAAGGTAGAGGCTGTGCATGCCTCTTCTTGTGACCACTCCAAAATTATAACAAAACACAGAGCAACCGGCATGCAGTTGCCCTGAGGTCTGGCTGACTACGGTAGGGACAAAAATAACAGGTCACCTCAAACTAGTAGGAGGGGCAGAGACACAAAATGACCCAGTCCTGCAACCTTGTGTGGCATGCAACAATTGGGAGGGCTATCTTGGCTGCAAAGCCCCCTCCTGCACCTGAAGAGTGAGGGGTCCCAGCCCGCACTGGGCTTCCCAGCACAGGGTTCCAGAGCCAAGAGATAAGTCCCCAAAAACCTCTGGCTATGAAAACTAGCAGCGGTTGCAGCTAAGTGAGATGGGGGGCTGCAGGAAGTAGAGACCTTCCTCTTAAAGGGCCCACGCCTGGCTTTACTCACTCATGGAGTTGCTTTGCTCTGAGCTTCAGCACTGGGCAGCTGCTTGAGGGGTGCCAGGGACAGATGAGGAGGCATGAGTTGTTGGGCTTCAGGCAAGGGCTGGAGGGGTGGTTTTCTCCAAGACAAAAGTGTTGGTAGTACCCATCGTTCATTTTTTGAGCTCTCCCCGCTTCTCAGCCTGTGGACTCAGGTGCTACCCTGAGTTGCCTTCACCTGATCAGGTGATGCAACTCCAAAGTGATTCCCTGAGAGTCCACCTCTCTCAACTTGGGCGTTTGCCCAAGCTGCTTCCAGTGGTTTATTCCATACAAACAGCCTGTCCTGAAAGCAGCAGCATCTGGCTCAGCGTACTGTACCTCTTGCTGAGCAGTCCCAAGCCCCACAATAGTGGCAGCCAGCCTTGGTTTCTGGCTTGGCCATCAAGGCACCTAAAAGCTCAATACATGTGGCAGCCATCTGTGGATTGCTTTGGTGACCTTATTAAGTGGTCCCTGAGGTGCACAGGCTGCAACTGAACTTGGCCTGCAGCTGGACCCCCTCCTAAGACTGTGCCACTTGGCCACGTAGCACACCTACTACATAACGCCACTCTACTAAGACTGGGAGACTTAGAACCCTGCCTAATACATAGAAAACAGACACAGAGAAGCAGCCAAAACGGGAGACAAAGAAGCACGTCCCACATGAAAGAGGAGAATAAAGCTCCAGACAACGAATTCAACAAAATGGAGATAAGCAATCTACCAGATGCAGAGTTCAAAACACTGGTATAAGGATGCTCAAGAATTTAGGGGAAGAGTAGATGAACTCAGTAAGATTTTTAACAGAGAGATAGAAAACATAAAGATGGAGATGGAAAATGTAATAGGAGCTGGCCAGAAATGAAGAATACAATATCCAAGATGAAGAGTAACTTAGAGGGAATCAACAGAGTGGATAACGTGGAGGATCAAATTAGCAACATAGAGGATGGGGTAGAGGATACTCAATCAGAAAAGCAATAGAAAAAAAAGAACCCCCAAAATGATATAGTTTAAGGAGTCTCTGGGACAATATCAAGCATAACAACATTTGTATCACAGAGGTACCAGAAGGAGAAGAAAGAGCAAGGACTGAAAACTTTCCTAACCTGGTGAGGGAAACAGACGCACAACCTCAGGAAGTTCAGAGAGTCCTAAGCAAATGAACCCCCAAAAGCCCACATCAAGACACATCATAATTAAAATGCCAAAGGTTAAATATAGATAGAACCTTAAAAGCAGCAAGAGAAAAGCAATTAGTTACATACAAGGGAGCCCCAATAAGACTGTCAGCTGATTTCTTAACAGAAACTTTGCAGGTCAGAAGGGCTTGGCACAAAACATTCAAAGTGTTGAAAACCCAAACCTATAACCAAGATTACTCCCACCCACTGAAGCTACTATTTAGCAATTGAAGGACAGATAAAGAGCTTCTCAGACAAGAATAAGCTAAAGGAGTCCATCCCCACCAAGCCAGTCTTATAGGAAATGTTGGAGGGCTTCTTTAAGAGAAAAAATTATGTATCAAAAATCTGAATAAAGAATGGCAATAACTACGTATCTATCAACAAATACTTCAAATGAAAAAAGAATTAAATGCTCCAATCAAAGAAGGGGTGGCTGAATGAATAAGAAAACAAGACCCTACACAGGCTGCCTACAAGAGACTCACTTCAGGTTAAAAGACACACACAGACTAAAAGTAAGGTGATGGAAAAATATATATTTCATGATGGATCTAGAAGGTATTATGTTGAGTGGAATAAATCAGATAGAAAAAGACAAATGCCATATGATTTTGTATACACGTGGAATCTAAACAAAAATAAACAATAAAAACCCCCCAGAAACTCATAGATACAGAGACCATTTTGAGGCTTACAGATGGGATAAAGGCTGTGGGATTGGTGAAAAAGGGGAAGAAATTAAGAAGTACAAATGAGGGCGGGGAAATGGCATAGAATGATAGAGGCTTTGTTCATCCCTCTGGCAACCAAATGAAAGTTGTGATGGAAACAAGAAGCAAACAGCAAAGAAAATTGCCTGAGATCTAGAAGAACAAGCCATACAGCTAGGGAGAAACCTAAGAAATCATCCTGCGATGGCAGAAGGTAGGATGGGGCGAGGATGCCAGGCTGCCTGGTCCTGAGCGGCTGAGTGGGATGGAAGCTGCAGCTGCGGCAGTGGCAGCTGCAGCGCCTCTTAAAGGGGCTGTGGCCCGCGAGTGAACTTTCGTGGTGACGGACCTGTTCGTTCTGAGCACCAGTGCCAATATGGCTGCGTGCGGGGAGGAGAAGGGACTTACAGAAAGACAATGAGTTGTCTGAGTGAGGCTAAGTGAGACTCTCCCTGCACAGAAGTACCAGTGGTATCCATTATTCCCTGTTGAGCCCTCCCCGCTCCCAGTATGTAGACGCAGCGCTGCCATAGCCAAGAATTCATCACACTGGATAACAGAGGTCGCTCTGCACAGAGAATTCTCTGAAACTTCGCCCCCTCCAACTCAGGACCCTGCCCAAGCCACATCCAGGTGATCCTCAGCGAATCAGGTGCTTCTTGCTGAGCAGTGCCTAGACTCACAATGGAGGCAGCTGGCCTCGGTTTCTAGTGTGGCCTTTTGAGGCAACTAGAAGCACAGCATCTGTGGATTGCTTGCTGAATCTTAACAGGTGGCCTCAAAGGGGCAGAGGCTTGAGCTAAGTTTGGCCTTGCAGCTGAACCCCTCTCAGGACTGTGCCACTGAACACCTACTGCACAAATCCACACTAATAAGACTGGGAGACTTAGAGAGCTTTGCTTAGTACATAGAAACAGACACGGAAAAGCAGCCAAAATAGGAAGACAAAGAAACGGAAACCATATGAGAGAACAGAACGGAGATCCAGGAATAATGGAGTCAAGCAATCTAACAGATACAGAGTTCAAAACACTGGTTATGAAGATGCTCAATGATCTTTTGGGAAGTGTAGATAAATTCAGCAAAGACATAAAAAACAAAAATGGAAACGGAAATTATAAAAGGGAACCAGTCTGAACTGAAGAGCACATTATCTGAGATGAGAAGTATTTTTAAATGGAATAAACAAAGGAATAAGCAAAGTGAATAAAGAAGAGGATCAAATGCCCTATCTAGAAGACAGGAAAGACAATCAGGACACTCAATCAGAATGGCAAGAAAAAAGGTGCCAAGACTATAATAATAACTTAAGGAGCCTATGGGACACTATTAAGGCTCCAATTATCTGTCTCATCGGTGTACCGGAAGGAAAACATGTTGAACAGCTATTTGAAGAAATGATGGAAAATTTCCTTAACCTGGTGAAGGAAATAAACATACAACCCCAGGAAGCTCAAAGAATGCCAAAAATCAGGGATCCAAAGAGGCCCACACCAAGACACATTGTAATTAAAATGCCAAAGTTAAATACAAATTGAGTATTAAAAGTAACAAGAGAAAGATAGTTATCTACAAGGGAGCACCCATAAGACTAGCAGCTGATTTCTTGAAAGAAATTATGCAAGACAGAGGTCTTGGGACAAAATATTTGATGTGATGAAGATCCAGGATCTAAAACCAAGAATACTTTAGCCAGCAAAGCTATCATTTCGAGTAGAAAGATAAAGAGCTTCCAAGACAAAAATAAGCTAAAGGAATTTATCAACGCTAAGCTAGTATTACAGGAAATGTTGAAGTGATTTCTTTAAGAAGAAAAAACATGTATCAAAAACAGGAATAAAGAATGGTAACCACTACATTCCTATCAATAAGTACCTCAAATGGAAAAGAATTAAGTGCTACAACTAAAAAGATAGAGTGGATGATTAGATAAGAAAACAAGACCCCTACATGTTGTCTACAAGCCACTCGCTTCAGATTAAAAGACACACAGAAGGGGGTGGAAAAAGATATGCCTTGATGGACCTAGAAAGTATTTAAGTCAGACAGAGAAAGATAAATACCATATGATTTCACTTATATGCAGAATCTAGGGAACAAAAAAGAAACTAAATCAAAAAGACTCACAAATAGTGGACAATTTGGTGATAGACAGAGTGGGGGTGGTTGAGAGAATGGGGTAAAGGGTTAAAGAAGTACAATTTAGTAGTTGATAGATGGTCATGGGGATGGGAGCATGGCATAGGGAATGCAGTTAGTATTAGTATGTTGACTAGGTGGAGGCCCAGAGGAGGGAGGAAGCAATTGGAGGATCGTTTTATGAACTATATAGATGTCTAACCAATGCACTGTATACTTGAAACTAATTAAATTTAAATAAAAAGAAGTAGAAATTGGTACTTTCCAAACAGTCATAGAGATATAAAAGTATAACATAAGGAATATAGTTAATAATATTGTAATAAACTATGTATGGTGTCAGAGGATCACTAGATTTATTGGTGATCACTTTGTGAGTTATACAGATGTCTAACCACTATGTTGTACAACTGAAACTAATATATTATTGTATGCCAAATATAACTGAAAAAAAAAACATATATATATTAAAAAGAAATTGGCATAGTTTGGTGCACAGTTAGCATTTGACAAATGTAGCAATGATTATTTTTATCACCATGATATCATTTCCCAGGAAGCTCAAAGCCTCAATTGATTATTCTGTTCTTAGTGGGTTTTAACTAAGTTCAATTACTATTTCTCACTCTTTTCATCATTGCTTTTGCCCATTCTTACCTTACAGAATAACATTTCACATTTTTTAAGGTTTTCTTAAATCCTTTCTTGAACAAAGCAGGATATAAAAATGATGCTGGACATTTTAGATTGTTTCAGTTTTGAGTTATAATAAAATACTACCACTGAGATAAACTTTTTCAGTACTTGCTTTCCATTGTTATTTTTGAATTGATTTCTAAGAATAAAATTATGAAATAAAATCTATAGGCTCTATAAAATGTCACTGTTAAATATTTAATATATATGGAAAATAATATACATAATAGACAAGTTATGAAACATAAAAAACATCATGAACCTACCACTTATCATGAGAGGAAGCATTAGCTCAATGGTGAAGGTCATAGCCCCCTACATTCCCAAGAGATAACCACAATTCAGATTTCTTTTCTCTCCTTGTCTGTCTGTCTATCTATCAGTTTAAAACACATTTGTGTCTTTAAGGAAAATGGTTCATTTCTGCTTGCTTTAGAACTTTATAAAATGGTATCATATTGGATATATTCTACAATTTACTTTTTACAATTGATATTATATTTCTAGGATTTATCCATGTTGATACATTCAAACATAATTTCTTTCATTTTCTGTCAGAGATTTCTGTTGTTTGAAAATATAACTATTTATTTATCAGTTCTCCTATAAATGGAAATCTGAGTTACTGTCAGCTTTTTGCTATTATGAACAATGCTGTTACAAACATTCTCATGTCAGTGTCCTGGTGAAACAGGAACAAGGGTTCCAAGTCTAGGACATATATTTAGAAGTGGAACTGCTGGCTTATCAAGGTAATATCCAAATATTTTCCAAAAGAATCACACTAATACTTTATCAGTTGCGTATTGCTTCACATTTTCCTATTGCTTCGCAACTTTACCAGCACCTGGTATTGTTAGACTTTATGTTTTGCTGACTAGCATGAGTAAAAATGTTAGGTATAAACTCTTTAATGCTCTTGATATATATTATCAAATTAATTTCCAGAAAGATGTATCAATTTATAATTCTAATAATATAGACTCATTTCAAAATATGATAATAAAAATATCTTTGCTAGAAGAAAAATGGTAACTCATTTTAATTAATATTTTTTGATTACTAATAAGGGTGATCATTTTTCTAATGTGTTCTGGTTATTTCTATGTCTTCCCTCTGAAATTTTTGTTTATGTTCTTTGCCTATTTTTGAAATAGAAATGCTGATATTTATCTCAATTATAAGATTAACAATATTTGCTTTTATTAATATAGTGTAAATTTATTTTGCCCAGTTTACCCATCTTTTTTTTCACATCACATTTATTTATTTTTGTTTCCAGTTTACCCATCTTCTAAGTTTATTTTATATATTGAAGTTTTAAATCTTTATTGTAGTGAAATACATAGATCTTTTTCTTTGCAAATTATTTCACTGGTTTATCAAGCAACTCTTTCCTTGTTGGAGAAGAGGCTAATGAAATACTGACTTATAATTTTTTTTCATTTTAAAAAAAAGAAACGTAAGTTAAAATGTTAACACATATTCCTCAGTACCAATCAATGAAAATGATTAAATCCTCAGAACAAAAGAACAGATCATCAGCTAAGTTTGGTTTAAAAAGTCCTCCAATCTGCTAAATTTTTACCTAGTCTGAATGTTTGGGAATTTAACCTAAAATGGGGTCACTTAAGTCTAATTTAACCAGATATTCCTTTTATTGCGGGAATACTCTCAAGTAAATACGTTCCAGTTAACTTCTTTTGTTTTAAAGGTATATAATAGACTATGGAATGGTAAAAAAAAACAAGGGGCAAAAAAACAGTTCAGTTCCAAAGAAGGCCTAAAAGGGCTATTATACTTACTTGGACAAATTCCATAGGTTGTTAAAGAATAATCAATCCATACTCTATCATTCATAATAGCAAACATTACATAGCACTTATTAAGTGCCAGATCCTGTTCTAAGTGCTTTTCATACATTAACTCACATAGCAATTTTAAATTACACAAAATTTGTGTGGTCATTTTTCCCTAAGACTTGATCAATACGAACAAGTCTTAAATTCTGGTGAAATTAACTGCTATTTAATATTCCAATCGATCTATGAAAGTTTCCACATGGATGTGCTATAGAGGGTTAGTCTCAAGCTATTTTTTCCTTTAAGATATCTCTTTCAGAAAGCAGTAGATATTATCATATCCAACTTCTACTTTCAATAACCATTTTATTTTGAATTACAGCAATACGAAAAACTTCGCCTTTATCTTACATTATATATTTCTTTGAAATTTGAGGCCCAACATTATTCAGAGTTCAAGGACATTCTTTTTTATATAAGATCAAGAGAGTTTTGGGAACTGAAAGACTTTTAGAAAAATATATAAAAGCTCCAATTTTAGGACTTGACATCTTCTGACCACTATCCAAGGCTTGATGTGCTTATTTCTCCCAAAGCTGTGGCAAATTGGGAAGGCACCAGCTAGTGTGAAACCTGCTTAAAAATAATAATGATAATTAAGATATACAATTTACTTTGGGGTTGGTGTATTCATAGTTGATTGCTTCCTCATCATAGTGAGTGACTACATAAAAAAAATAAAAGTCTCAACAAAATATTATTAGCAAACCAACCACTAACATATAAAAGAACTGTATATCATGACCAAGTGGAATTTATCCCATAAATGCAGGGGTGGTTTAACATCTGAAAATCAATAAATGTAATATACCATATCAATAGAATAAAAGTTAAAATCTGCATGATTAAAAAAGAAAAAGTAGAAAATTAAAAACTAATTCAAATACTTTTTAACAGCAATCTTAGGGAGAGAGGAAAAAATTCTTCTGTTACCATTTCCATATGATAATATGGGTAATTTCTCCCATTACCATAATGAGAGAAAACTTTCTAAGTCAATACACAGAAATTACTGGCTAATAATCAGAATATCAAAACCTGCCTAATAGAGCCTAGGGGGATCATTTTTAGTGGGCTCCAGCATAATGTAAATTAGCCATCACCTCATTAAAATATGGAATATAAACTCCCCCAAGCTGTGCTGATCATGTGCCTAATGTTTTTTCCTAACACTAAAATATAAACTGAAAGGCCTTGCTACGCACAGCAAGTGAAATCCAATCAATTTTAGACATTCTGTATTCCAAAGGAGCCTTTCATCAACTGTGACAGGTCTTGGAATACTTCGTGGTTCTAGAGAAAAGACTTGTTTTATGCTAAGCATTGGATTTTTTCCCTGCCTGGGACATTGTCTCTCTTATCTATCTGTTCAAATCCTGGACTTCGTTGAACTTTACTTCTCTTCATGGGCCCTACTTATTATTCCAAAACACACTGAACTTTCCTGAATCCTCTGAGCTCTTAAGTGGGTAAAATCTAGACCTTGTTGGAGAGTATGCTTTACATTATATTATTTTTTTATTTTTTTGAGAGTGCCTATCCTTCTCATAACATTATACAGGCATACCTCATTTTATCGCACCCTTCTTTATTACACTTCACAGATGTCGCGTTTTTTTCCAAATTGAAAACAAGATTAGCAGAAAGATTAGGACTTGCTTTATTGTGGGACTCCACTGTGGTGATCTGGAATTGAAACTCTCAGTACCTCCCAGGTATGCCTGTACACTTTTTGAAGGAGGAGTCTATGTCTTGCCTTGTATTATTTTTACTGTATCATACCGAGAGCTAGGCCACACAGCATGTGCTAATAAATATTTATGGTTGACTGATTAAATCTCTACCTCATTTATGAGACTCACTTACCAATTCCATATTTATCTCTGGTAGGAGCATAAGATACCTTTCATTTGTGTATCTTATGCAGCCTATGCTCTTGAATACCTAAAAAGAGATTGTGCTTCTTCTTTAAAGTTGGTAATTATTCCCAGGGGAAAAAAATTCTTAGGTTGCCCCTAGATTTCATGGACATGATTAGTTTGAACTCTGCTAACCAGCTCCATTTGCTCCTTTACTTGAGTCCAGTTATACATAAAATTTCTCAATAATATTCAGCTCACATCTAACAAATTAAAATAAATAATAAAAAGTAAGGTATAGCTACTATGGAAAACAGTATGGAGGTTCCTCAAAAAATTAAGAATAGAATTACCATATGACTTCAGAATCCCTCTTATGAGTGTCTACCCAAAAAACTTGAAAACATTTATCCATAAAGGTATATGCACCCCTATGTTCACTTTAGCATTATTTATGGTGGCCAAGACATGGAAACTACCAGAGTCCTTCAATAGATGACTAGATAAAGATGTGGTACATATATACAATGAATGCCACTCAGCCATAAGAAAAGATGAAATACTGCCACTTGCAAACAACCATGGATGGATCTTGAGATTATCATGCTAAGCAAAATAAGTCAGACAGAAAAAATTGAGAATCATTTGACTTCACTCATATGTGGAATATAAAGCTGAAAAGCAACAAATGAACAAGACAAACAAAAGCTCATAGCTCATTAGTTACTAGAGAGTAAAGGGGTTAGGGAGAGGTAGAAAGGGTAAAGGGGGTCAAAAATATGGTGACAGAAGGAGATTTGACTTTGGGTGGTGAACACACAATGCAATATACAGGAGATGTCTTATGGAATTGAAACCTATATAATTTTATTAACCAATGTTATCCCAATATATTGAATTTAAAAACATAACCTTTGTTTAATTCTATATTTCTTACATACTATTGCAAGATTTATTCCAAAAATTAAGTTGTGAAAATAACCAATTTTTAAATTTTTCCTTACCACACTTTTTCCTCTGAGTATTTTGATTATAATCAACATTAAAAAAAATTTTTAAACAGGTGTGGGACAAAATATAAACAATATATTCTCTGTATGATTCTGCACCCACTTCTAATAAACACTTGATTTTGTACATTAAAAAAAACAGGTAAGTAAATCAACAAGCACACAGGAAAATGCAGGTCAGATAGGCAATGCCATAGGCCAATTTGTTACTCAGAGTCTGAAACTATGCTGGAATAATAAATTAGGTGAAAATGGCAGCATTTAAGTGAAAACCACAAAAACTTATGAATAAAGTTCCCCTTTTTCTGTCACTTGATATTAGAAAACTACCATATCAAAAATTGTCATAAAGTTCAAGCCAGGGTAGATGTCCAAAAAACATTACAGTCATACTTTAGCCCATTAGGAAAATGAGAACATTTTGATCAAAACATAGAGACCCACCCATTTAAAATTAGAATTATGAGATAGAATCTATATTCAGTTGAAGATACTTGTAGAGACTTTTGTTTTGTTTTTACTCACTAAATTTCTAGCCTCTGAAAAATATTTTATGTAGCATTTCATGCTCTCTGTTCTGGCTCTCTGGAAGAATTAGGATATTCTTCCTGCATATATGTCAGGAAATTTGATTATTTGGGGAATATAAATGAAGCCAGTATATTACAGTGGCAAGAATGTAGGATTTGTAGTCACAATGACTTGGATTTTTTTTTTCATATGCAATTTAAAATTTAGTTTCAAATATACAGTACATTGGTTAGACATCTATATAGTTCATAAAAATGATCTCCCCAATTGCTCCCTCCCTCCCTAGCCAATGTATTAATGCTAATTGCATTCCCTATGCCGTGCTCCCCATCCCTGTGACCATCCATCAGCTACTAATTTGTACTTCTTTAGCCCTTCACCCCATTCCTCCCACCCCCAATTCTCCTCCCCTCTGTCTGACATCAAATTGTCCACTATATTTGTGAGTTTGTTTTTTGATTAGTTTGTTCTTTTTATTCCTTAGTTCCACATATAAGTAAATCATATAGTGTTTATCTTTCTCTGTCTGACTTAAATACCTTCTAGGTCTATCAAAGCAATATCTTTTTCCATCTCCTTCCTTTTCATACGTAGGGGTCTTGTTTCCTTATTCTTTCAGCAACTCTGTCTTTGGTTGGAGCACTTAATTCTTTTCCATTTAATACTTATTGATAGGAATGTAGTTGTTACCATTCTTTATTCCTGTTTTGATACATGTTTTTTCTTCTTAAAGAAGTCCCTCCAACATTTCCTGTAATACTGGCTTGGTGGTAAATTCCTTTAGCTTATTTTTGTCTGGGAAGCTCTTTATCTGTCCTTCAACTCTAAATGATAGCTTTGCTGGATAAAGTTCTTGGTTGTAATCCTGGGTCTTCATCCTGGAAATATTTTTTGCCAAGCCCTTCTGTCCTGCATAGTTCTTTTGAGAAATCAGCTGCCAGTCGTATGGGTGTTCCCTTATATGTAATTATTTGTTTTTCTCTTGCTGCTTTTAATATTGTTTCTTTGTATTTAACCTTTGGCATTTTAATTATGATGTGTCTTGGTGTGGGCCTCTTTGGATCTCTGATTTTTGGAATCCTGAGCTTCCTGGGGTTTTATATGTCCATTTCTTCACCAGGTTAGGAAAGTTTTCCATCATTATTTCTTCAAACAGCTGTTCAACATCTTGATTTTCTTCAGTTATGCGATCAGATGAATATTTGGAGCCTTAATAATGTCCCATATCCTCCTTAAATTATTTTTATAGTCTTGGCATCTTTTTTCTTGCCATTCTGATTAGTGTCCTGATTGGCTTTCCCGTTTCTAGATAGGGCATTTGATCCTTTTCTTTATTCACTTTGTTATTCCTTTGTTTATTCCATTTAAATACTTCTCACCTCAGATAATGTGCTCTTCAGTTCAGACTGATTCCCTTTTATAATTTCCATTTTTGTTTTTTATGTCTTTGTGAATTTATCTCACTTCCCAAAAGATCATTGAGCATCTTTATAACCAGTGTTTTGAACTCTGCATCTGTTAGATTGCTTGACTCCATTATTCTTGGATCTCTGTTCTGTTCTCTCATATGGTTTCCGCTTCTTTGTCTTCCTATTTTGGCTGCCTTTCCGTGTCTGTTTCTATGTACTAAGCAAAGCTCCTAAGTCTCCCAGTCTTATTAGTGTGGATTTGTGAAACAGGCATCCAGTGGCACAGTCCTGAGAGGAATTCAGCTACAGGCCAAACTTTAGCTCAGCCTCTGCCCCTTTGAGGCCACCTGTTAAGATTCAGCACGCAATCCACAGATGCTGTGCTTCTAGTTGCCTCAAAAGGCCACGCTAGAAACTGAGGCAGTTGCCTCCATTCTGAGTGTAGGCACTGCTTAGCAGGGAGGACCTGACTTGCTGAGACTATACCTGGATGTGGCTTGGGTGAAGCTCAAGGTTGGGGGAGGCAGAGTTTTCGGGAATCCTCTGGGCTGAGCGACCTCCATTATCCAGTTTGATGATGTCACAGCTATGGGGCGCTGTGTCCGTGCACTGGGAGCAGGGAGGGCTGAAGAGGGAACAATGGATACCACCGTCTCTTCTGTACAGAGCAAGTCTAGCCGCTGCCCTCACTCTGATGCCCCTTGGTGCCCTGTGCGCACAGATTAATCAGCACTGGTGCTCAGAACAAGCGGGTGGGTCATGATGAAAATCCGTTCGCAGACGCGGCCCCTTTAAGAGGCATCTTCTGCTGCTGCTGCTGCAGCCTCCATCTCAGCTGCTCTGGACCGGGCAGCACTGCGTCCTTGCCCATCCTACATTCTGCAGTTACGGGGTGATTTCTTGGACTTCTCTCTAGTTGTATGGCTTGTTCCTTTAGATCCCAGGTGATTTTTCCTTGCTGCTGCTCCTTGTTTCAGTCACTACTTTGATTTGGTCGCCAGAGGGATGAACAGAGCTTCTATCATCTACATCATTTTTTTTCCCCTTAGGTTTGGTTTGTTTTGGTTACTTACTCCTGGGCAATCCTTTTAACATTTCCATGCCTGATTCTCTCATCTGTAAAATGGGTATAATAACTGTACTTGCCTCTTGAGATTACTGTGAAAGTTAAGTTAGATGATACATGTAAAATGATTAGCTTAATCTTTTCCAAGATGTATTTACTTATTTGTATTTTTTATACTTTAATACTCTGAAATCATTATGCTTCTTACAAATGCTGTTAGCTAGGCAGCAGCTGTGATATTGCTGTCACTGCCTGTACAAACACACTAAAGCTTGCAGAATGGGTGTCAGTGGCTTGAAAGAAAATCCTAGGTAATAGTAGAGTATTCTTTTAAGAAATGTTGCATTACCAATGTTCTTGGTAGCTCAAAGGACAATACTATGTGGAAACACACAGACATTCATGGTTCTGAGTCGAAAGAAATTCAGACGAGTTGGACCCGGAATGTGAAGAAATTTTAGATCAATTTATTTTGCTTATAATTTCCCTTTATGTATGTACAAGAATAATATATAATAAAAACCTAAACCTAAAAGAATATTCGAATAGGTATTAACTAAGTATTTTTAGTGTAAAGAAAGCATTTTGTCATGGTTTACTTGACAGCATTTTTTTCTCTAGTGGTACATAAAATAATGGTGTATCTTACCAATGCTGTGTTTTAGACTGAATGAAATATGATAGTACAATGCCTAGCACATATTTAGACCTCAGTAAATGTTAGCAGCTCTTAATAATAGTCTTATTATTAACAGTAAACATTAGCTACAAATAATAATAGTTTTGAGGTCACACTTGCTTCTGTTATCTTCAGCTCTGGTAAAGAATAACAAACTTTCTGTCCTCCACAAAGACAATACAGAAAAAAAAATTGATAAAGAAATATTACAACTAAGTAATTCTCTTAACTCTCTCTTTGCTACTCTTCACATGAACATTTTGCATTATTATAAGAAGAGAAGGAAGAGAGGCAAGAATGGAACTGTAATGGCTGAAAAATGACTGCTAGAAATTTATTACTTGCAGGAAAATTACTGCTTGGCTGTGTCCATGGGTACATGGCTGTGTCCATGGGAACATAGGCTGTCACCCACAGGAACACAACATTCTAACAATAAGCTTTCTGCTTCTGTACCCCTGCTTACGCACCTGACCTGTGAGTTGACAGGTAGTGAATAGAAGAAAGATAGCCCTTTGTGTTTAGACAGAATGAAGAATGGGATTTTGGGCTTAAAAACCCTGTACCTCTACATTTCAGGGCTGCTTAATTTGGGGTCTGTATACCCCTGGCAGACCCAGCTGGCTGAATAAAGAGTGTTTCCTATAACTCACTCACTGAGTTCTGGTGGTCCGTGTATCTTTCGGGGGCTGGTGGCCACAACTATGCTTGGGGCATGGAAAGTTGAATTATAAACGATTCCTGTATAACAACTGGACTTAGGCAAAAATTCATGGAAATATGAGCTGTAAGAATAAATTATAAGCCCTGCAAGTACTACATACTGGACACAAACAAATGAGCTAAGGGATAATGTATAAAATACTTCCTATTCATTCTTTTATTTGAGTCTTATAACCATCTTTGACATAGGCGTAATAGCTCTGGCCTCCATTTATATAAGAGGAAATGGAGATTTGAAGGATTAATGGAACAAGGCCAAGATCCACAACAGTCTGGTGGGTTTTAAAATTACTTGACATGGATATGCATTCCTGCCATGTTTGCAGCCATGGTAAATTGCATAATATTGTTTCTATAAATGAATGATTTAACAAGCCCATTTCTAGAGGCTGACTTTAAGATCATGTAAGTATATTCCTAATAAACATGAAAAAAAGAAAATGTAGTTAGGTAATTGTAAGTTACACTGCTAGTTTGTACTTAGGAGAAGACAGCATCATTAAACATAGTTATTGCTTGATGTTTTCTATGTGAACAATGTCACAGATACAAGATATGAAAAAGTCAACTGTGGCTCAGTTAGAAAAAAAGCTGTGCTCAAGGACTCTATCATGACAACTCTCTATGCTCCACAAAATCTAGGTGGTTTAACTGAGAGAAACATAGGTCTGTTATACTAGAACAATAAAACAGTTAAGGTTATATTGAGTTTTACCCAAATGATCTGAGCTAAATATTAAGTTGCATATTCTCAAATTTCTACTATGTTTAGAAAACACTAAAACACATATTTTGAGAGCACTATCTGTGAAATTAGTAACACATTCTATTCATTGGTCTCCAGATCTCAAATCTCAGTTTATCTCTCTTGAAATGATTGACCCCTTTTTGATTGGCTTAGCCTTATTACCCATTTTATTTCTGACCAGAGAGCCATTGCATAGGCAAAGAGCTCATGTTAATTAGATATTATGGAACTGGTTAATTTTTTTCAATATAGTAAAAATTATGTTGGAAACTGCTGGTATTTTAGAACAGAAAATGGCAAGCTAGAGAGTGAAACATAATATACAGAAAATAGAATTCAGGTTAAGCTGACAAGAATAAGATAAATGTAGGAAAGACTGGGAGACTAAAGTTTAGAAATACACAGTTCACTGAAGCTTTAATTTGATAGCGGGAAGAAATGATTCATTCAAATACAGGCAGGTGAAAGGAAAAGTTATCTAATGGGCAAGACCACATCAGTATAATTCTTCTTTCATTAAGAAAGAAAAAAAAAACATGTTTTCCCATGGAGAACAGGAAAATAGAGGAAAGTCATTAAGTTCTTTTATGATGACAATGATGAAAAATAAGACAGAAAGAAAATGTGCTATTTTTATTGTATTCAAGGTTAACAGTAAGTTCAGCTGTCCCAGCTGGCCGATTAGATGTCGAGTGAGGTTATGTTTTAAATCCCTTAGCAGTGTTGTTTTTTTTGTGTGTGTTTTTTTTTTTAAGTCACCAAGCTAATTAAGATTGTTTTTCTTAAGTGCAGGTTTTTCATTTTGTTTTTTAAAGCAACTTAAGAGACACAGAAGATATTTTTCAATTATGTAGTAGCCACTCGATTTTTAAGACAGAGCCAGGTATTTTAAATATTTGAAGCTATCTAGCAACAAGGATTTGACATATACTAATTATAGCCTATAGTATTCATTTACTAAAATCACATAACCTTCTCTGTTGAGCCCTCTGGCAGATGGATGTGGTAACTGCTGAAAAACCTGAGTGGGAAGGTGAGTCTTTTTGGATGACCTCTATAAAGCGGGTTTAGAAGGGACTGGAAGGTTATATGACTCATTATGCCAGTTTGAAATTAATTATGTTCACTAGGCAGAGGAGGCTCCTGGGCACAGTTGACAAAGTATTTATAAAATCTGATTAGCTTTGGTAAGCTAATGATTGCATGTTCAAATAAATGGACTTAGTACACTCACAGATTAACCAACTCCACAATTTATTATTTTTCTTTGGCAGAAATTGAATGCAAAACCACATTAACATCACATTTGAGGTTATTCATGCTCACAAGTGAGGAAAACCAATGATACTGTTCCCACTGCTTTCATAACCCTGAGAGCATAATGATATATATTAAAAGTAAACTATAAAACTTAATTCAAATCCACAGTTCTAATTCTACCATAATATCCTTTAAGACAAGCTGTGGAGATATTATACAGGAGAGTTTTAATTAACTTTTGCTGGTGCAGAAGAGAGAAAGCCCTCATGGGCTCTCTGAAGCCAGAATACAAGATCAGTAAGCCAACCAATATAATTTCCAGAACATTAGAAAATATCGCATTACTTTAGATGCAAATATAAAACAAGAGTCCATCATTTTTAACCTGATACGCATTTACTTAAGAAATGCTAGGAATTCTCTGAAAAGTCTAGTTTAATTTAAGCTGATAGGGGAATTCATAATGGACAGCAGAATTTGTTTCCATTTCTTTAATTAATATCACAGATGGCTAAGAAAAGAGTTTACACCTAAGTGGATAATTGAAAACTATTTAAGATGATAACCAAACAGTAGCTACTTTCTGCTTAAAAGTTCAAAGTTCATCAGACCAAAGAAATCAAGATTCTCAAATACCCAGAAGGTATCACTAAGTTGGATAATGTTATCCAAGCATTTTTACATGTATCATATTCTATGTATCTTGAGAGTAAAATCCTCAAAATCTTGGGTAAAAACATAATCTGTTAGGTTTTTATCACACTATCATTTGGCACAGTGGGAATTTCCCAAGTTGATTACAAAATATCAGGAAAAAACCTACGAAGTACTCTCATAATGAATACTGAATTTAAGGGACAGACATGTCCCTTAAATTGAAGGAATGAATTACAAGCATGGAAATGAAAATATGCCACATTGTTTTGCCTGTAAGTGATATTTGTTTAAAATGTCCAGTACTTTTGCCACTAATGGGAAAAACAAATCATGATGTAAACCATAAAAGGTCTCCACCCATTGAAAACAGTAAACTGAATCCTAGAGATTTAGAGGCCTCTTCATCAGTTCAAAAACTGCATAGTAGGGCATATTTCTCTGGCGAAGGAAGGACTGGGATAAGAATATAGCAAGCCATTTGCATAGTTTGGATCACAAGGACATGCAGCTGGATGTCAAGCAGAGAGAAATTTTTGACATACAGTGCTTGCATACTATTAGGAAGCAAGTACCTTCTGGGAAGGAAGAGAAAGAGGCTGCAACTCCCTAGACACTAGATTAGAAGCTAATAAAACATGTGGGGGAGGCCTGTGGTGACTCTAAGCAGTGCCGGGTGTTAGAGAAAGGCAATGAGGCATCTGAAATAAAATCACCACAGGGCAGAAAGACAGACTGCTGGAATGTCCTCCACAATGAGGGAGAGATGGTGCTAGGTCCAAGAGACAGCATTAGTGGAGCAAGTCCAAGTCACTGGGACTGTTCTTGACACACAGCCCTTCAAAGGTCACTCTTATACTCTGGTGAAGGTGGTGAGTGTATACATGTGGTAGCCTGTATGGAGATGGCACCCAGTGTTCTCAATCTCCTAATATTTACTCTTGTGTAGTCTCCTCCAGGCTTAGCTGGTGTGACCAGAAGAATATGGCAGAAGTGATGGTATGTCACTTCTGAGATTAGGTTATAAAAGACAGTGTGGATGGCTCCCACTTTGGTTATGCTTTCTCTCTTGATCATTTGCTGAGCAGGAAGTCAGCTGCTATGTCATGAGAGTCCTGTGAAGAGGTCCACAGAGTGATGAACTAAAGCTTCCTGCCCACAGCCATGTGAGTGAGCTTGGAAGAGGATCCTCCGGCTTACTCAGGATTTTAGAAGACTGCACTTCCAGCTGACATCATGACTACAGTTCATGAGATGGTCAGAACTGCCCAGCTAAGCTGCTCCAGGATTCTTGGCTCTTAGTAACTGTGTGATATAATACATGTTTGCTGTTTTAAGTCGCTAAGTTTCCAGGTAATTTCTTACGCAATAATAGCTAACAAATACAGAGTTGTAATGCTTCGATTTTGGAGGGAAGGGGTTAGAAACTATCCTACTACTTTGAAGAACTGCTAGAACCTGAGCAGAAATCTGTACTTGCAGTGGTAGCAATAGTGACATCAGAGCTGTAGTCACAGCATAAGACACATTAACTTGAACAAGAACAACAGTTAAATTGACCCGATTAATATTCATTTACCTCAAATGTTATTTAGTTAGAGTGAGAGAGAAAAAAAAATTACCACCTCAATAATAAAAACCACCACACGGGTAAGGTAATTCCACTACAGCAAATAAGATGCTTCCAGAATTTCTCAGTTTGTGCCTGCCAACCTTAATAGCATAGAAAATCCATGAAAACTATTTCTATATTGAAAGGAAAATAATACTATATTAATATTCTTAGCAGTGATGGCAGCAATAACCTTGTATTAATGGTTTTGTATATGTTGTCCAATAAAGAGAAAGTGGCCAATCCTATATTCAAGGAAACTACTTCAGTTCCTTAATTTCTGGCATCATGCTCCATAAATGTACCTACAAAAAACTTTGAAAAATATTGGCAAACATCTCACTAAGTAATATCTTCCAGCACAATTAATTCAACATGCCTCACTTATTTTTTATAGTTGGATATACTAGAAATCACTGATTTGGGATTAAAAAGCTAATAGACATAATGACAACGAGGTTAGGAACACTCTGGAATCTTTTCAAACATTAAAGGCTATAAAGCAGCAAAAAATATCAAAGTGGGCCACTGGACAGAGATGTCAGAAAACACAGGTCACTGACTGTTCTGTTCGTTCCCTCGCTTCTAACAATGAAAGAAGTGCAGAAGTGAGGGAGACCATTCAAGAAGGCGTAGGAGGTAGAGGCTGTGCACACCTCCTCTAGCAACCACACCAAAAGTATAATGAAACTACAGCACGCAGAGTCACATGAGGTCTGGCTGAACAGAAGCTTGACAACTAGAGACAAAAGTAACAGGTCGCCTCAAATCAGGGGGAAGGGGGGAGATGTGAAATGACCTGGTCTTACAACCAGGTGTAGTGATCGAGAGTCAGGAACACTCTCTTGGCTGCAGAACCTCCTCCCCTACCTGAGGAGTGAGGGGTCCTGGTCCCTCCGCCCCTCACCCCAGCCTAGGGTTCCGCACCGGGAAGAGCAGTCCCCACAACATCTGGCTGTGAAAATCAGTGGAGGTTGTGGCTGAGTGAGGCAGAGGGCTGAGGAAGTTGCATACGTTCCGCTTACAGGGCCCACGCCTGGACTGATATGCTGACGACCTCACTTGTTGAGCTCCAGCACTTGGGGCAGCTGCTTGAGGGGTGCCAGGGACATACGGAGAGGCACTGAGCAAGGGCTAGAGGGGTGGCTTTCTCATGAATAGAAGTGTTGGCAGTATCCATTGTTCCTTTTTTTTTTTCTCATTTTTAAAATAAGTTTATTTACTTAGTTTCGAGTATACAGTACATTAGTTGGACATCTATAATGTTCATAAAGTGATCCCCCCCAATTGCTCCCTCCCTCCCCTGGCCCTCCACTTAGCCATCATATTAATGCTAACTACAGTCCCTCTTCCATGCTCCCTGTGCCCAACTATTAACTACTAATTTCTACTTCTTTAACCCTTCACCCCATTTTCTCAGCCTCCCAAACCCTCTTCCCTTTGTCCGTCACCAAATTGTCCACTATATTTGTGGGTTTGTTTTTGATTAGTTTGTTCTTTTTGTTCCTTATATACTGCATATAATGAAATCATATGATACCTATCTTTCTCTGACTTATTTCACTTAGCATAATAACCTCTAGGTCCATCCATATCATTGCAAATGATAGGATTTCATTGTTTTTAATGGTTGAGTAATATTCCATTGTATATATGAACCATAGTTTCTTTAGCCAATCATCTGTTGATGGGCATTTAGGTTGCTTCCATATCTTGTACCTTTGTTGAGCCCTCCCTGATCCCAGCCTGTGGATTCAGGTGCTGCCCTATCTGAGTTGCCTTCAACCTAGATAATATAGGTCACTCCGCCCAGAGGACTCTGAGACTCCACCTCTCCCAATTTGTGCATTTGCCCAAGCTGCTTCAGTGGTTTATTACATGTAAATAGCCTGTCCTGGCTCTTGCTGCAGACTTTCCTACAATCTCTCAAAGGATCACAAAACCCAAAGAAGCAGCATCTGGCTTTAGTATGTTCTGTACCTCTTGCTGAGCAGCTCCAAGCCCCATATTAGTGGCAGTCGGCCTTGGTTTCTGGCTTGGCCATCGAGGCACATATAAGCTCAGTGGGGGGGCAGTCATCTGTGGATTGCTTTGGACTCTTAACAGGTGGCCCTGGAGATGCACAGGATGTGGCTGAACTTGAACTGCAGCTGGACCCCTCCCAGGACAGTGCCACTGGGTCCCACAGCACACCTTCTACATAAAGCCATACTACTGAGACTGGGATACTTAGGAACCCTGCCTAATACATAGAAACAGACACAGAGAGGCAGCCAAAATGAGGAGACAAAGAAGCACATCCCACATGAAATAACAGAACAAAGCTCCAGACATAGAACTCAACAAAATGGAGACAAGCAATCTACCAGGTGCAGAGTTCAAATATTTGTTATCAGGATGCTCAAAGAATTTAGGGGAAGAGTAGATGAACCCAGTAAGAACTTTAACAAGGAGATAGAAAACATAACAATGGAGACAGAGAACATAATCTGGAATCAGTCAGAAATGAAGAATATAATAGCTGAGATGAAGAGTATCTTAGAGGGAATCAACAGAGTGGCTGAAGCGGAGGATCAAATAAGCAACATAGAGGATGGGATAGTAGAGGACACCCAATCAGAACAACAATAAAAAAAGAAGAAGAAAAAAAATGAAGATAGTTTAAGGAGCTTCTGGTACAACATTAAGTGTAACAACATTTACACCATAGGGGTACCAGAAGAAGAGAGAAAGAAATTGAAAGCCTATTTGAAGAAATGATGGAAAACTTCCCTAACCTGGTGAAGGAAATGGGATGTACAACCCCAGGAAGCTCAGAGAGTCCCAAACAAGATGAACCCCAAGAAGCCCACACCAAGACACATTATTAAAATGCCAAAGGTTAAATATAGAGAGAATCTTAAAAGTAGCAAGAGAAAAGCAATTAGTTACATACAAGGGAGCCCCAATAAGACTGTCAGCTGATTTCTTAACAGAAACTTTGCAGGTCAGAAGGGCTTGGCACAAAACATTCAAAGTGTTGAAAACCCAAAACCTACAACCAAGATTACTCCACCCACTGAAGCTACTGTCTAGCATTGAAGGACAGATAAAGAGCTTCTCAGACAAGAATAAGCTAAAGGAGTCCATCCCCACCAAGCCAGTCTTATAGGAAATGTTGGAAGGACTTCTTTAAGAAGAAGAAAAAATTATGTATCAAAGATCTGAATAAAGAATGGCAATAACTATGTATCTATCAACAAGTACTTTGAATGAAAAAAGAATTAAATGCTCCAATCAAAAGACAGGGTGGCTGAATGGATGAGAAAATAAGCCCCCTACATAGGCTGCCTATGAGAGACTCACTTCAGATTAAAAGACACGCACAGATAAAAGTAAGTAAAAAGTAAGGGTATGGAAAAGTATATTTCATGATGGACCTAGACCATATTGTGCTGGGTAGAGAAAGTCAGATAGAGGAAGACAAATGCCACAGGGTTGCACATACGTGTGGAATCAAAAGAACAAAATAAACAAAAACAGAAACAAACTCATAGATACAGAGAACATTCTGAGGGTTACCCGTTGGGAGGGGCATTGCAGGGGTTAGTGAAAAAGGGGGTAGGGAATTAAGAACTACAAACTGGTAGTTAGAAAATAGTCATGGAATCCTAAAGTATAGCATAAGGAATATAGCCAATAATATTGTAATAACTATGTATGGTGCCAGGAGGGTACTAGATTTATTGAGGTGATCACTTGTAAGTTATACAGCTATCTAGTCACTATGTTGTACACCTGAAACTAATATAATATTGTATGACAACTATAACTGAAAAATAAAAAATGTTTTAAAAAAGAAAGAAAGAAGTGCAGGAGACACCAACAGTCTCTGGGAAGGTGCTCTGTGGAACAGCCCAAAGCTGAGCACCAAAGTCACAAATGGATAACCATGAATGAATGAATAAATGGATGAACCCTGCTAGAGCGCATCATGGGTGCCAGGCATTGTGGTACCTGGTAATTTATTATCTTGGGAAGTCCTCCTTACAACTCTGTGAGGTAGATATTATCTTAATTGTACATGTAAAGAAATTAATGCTCCCAAAGTCGAAAAGGTAAAATTCAAATTCAGATTGATTTTTTTAAAATCCAAATAACAGTATTGTATCCTGACTATTCTTTTGACAAATATTTATTGTGTATCTAATCAATGAACACCTTAATTGTACTTTCCTTCATGTACAGTAATAACTGTCTCCCAGTCTGATTGTTACCACCTAAATTCAGGAACCAGGGTCTACTTGCTTTCATATATCCAGTGCCTTACAAAATACTTGGTATACACCTAAAGATTTAATTATTCAAATTTATTAGTTAAAAAATGACTATAAAACTTAGTAAAACATTTTTGGCTCTTATTTTTCTGCTAGCTGGATAGGCTATCAGATCTCAAGGAAAGACTAATAAAGGGGTATCTCAAAAACATTTTTTGGCATCCCTTTATTTGAAGAAGCTTATTTTAATGCTAAAAAATTTCACTGAAGTAGTTTATCTTTCATTAGTCCAAGTAGCTGTAATAAAAAAAAACATTCATGCTAATGTGTGGTAGACTGATACAAAACAATAAGGAGAACAAGGGTGGGAAGGGAGAAAAGGCATTCTATTATAATAAGAAAAAAAGAAATGAAAGATTTGACAAAAAATCATTAATATACTGTTAACTGAATTCAGGATAAAAACTTGATAGAATATATGACCCTTAAAGTAGCATCTACCCAGAGTCTGAATTCAACAGGCTATAATAGATTATTAATTCACAAATTAGTGCAAAGCTGGCTCTGGTTCCTAAGACATTGTCTAGACTCCTTAGACTCCTAATGCTGTATGGCAAGCTAGAGGCTAAAACTATCTTTAAAGTCTCCTTTTTCTCCTGAGGGAGGGGGGAAATTAGGTCTGCTATAGTTAGTTGAAACCAAATTAGTTAAAAGGAAAAAAAAAAGACAAATAAACTTCTTTCCACTTATTAGCACGGTTGTCATTCTATAAAGCCCCATTCTTTGTTTTAAAATGTCCATAAATTCCAAGGACCATAATTCTGAAAGGCATCTGCAGCTAAAGGTGGCTATAAGAGGATAAAAATGAAAAGACCTACTTAGATACCTTAGACATCATTTGGATCAACCTTTATTTTAAGTCCGATTTAGAGGCCAAATTTGATCTGCCTAAAGGCATAGTTAGAATTTGAGTAATCTGGAGATGTTTCTCTTCTCTTATCCTTCCCCTGCTTTTCATCTGTTTCTTAATGATCTCTGCAGTCCCAAACTTGAGGGCACAGTGTCCCTTTACAGACATGACGACACCTAGGCAACACATTAACTTAAACCTGGTTTGGGATACACTTGATAAGAAAGGTCATTTTCTCTGTCATCCTCTCCTGGCTCCAGTCCCAGTGCTACTCAGTGCTCCCTTGCCTCTTCTCATCTATCCTACAACCAGAAGAAAGAGTAAATGAAAATTAACCACTTCATTCTTTAGACAGAATGAATATCAAAGTTAGAGCTGACTCAAATATTGCTATCTCTGGGAAAACTTCCCTGAGCAGTCTCTTGCCCTCTGCTTCGCAGAATGATTGACATGTCTCCTCTTATACCCTCACTGCATCATACGACATCTCCAGTGATGTACTTGTAACACTGCAAGAATTTTTGGTTCATTCATCTCATTTTTATAAGCTTCTCTGAAGCAGGGACAGTTTTGTAGATCTTTGTATCTTTAGTGTTTAGCACAACTCCTGGAAAACTAGTGTAAATAATAGTTAATCGCATAATCTAGAAGCAGCCTGTCCAGAATCAAAGGTCAGCTCCTCCTTTATTATGTGTGAGACCATGGCAAAGTTACTTAACCTCTTTGTGTCTTAGTTTTCTCACTTGCTAAAAGTGGATAATTATAATACCGACCTCTAGCATTGTGAAGATTAAATGAAATAATGTATATAAAACCCTTAGAATAATGCCTCGCTCATGCTAAACTCTCAAAAATGTTGGCTAGTATTTTATTATGTCACATGTACTCAAACATTGTTAAAACACTTGATACTACTAGAGGTCTATACCCTACAGACTGCTGCGGCTAGAAGAGCATGTATAAACACTGCACTGTAAAATACGCACTCGTCTTCTTTCATATTACTCTTCATTTTACTACATTGCATTCCAACTATATTCTAAGTTAAATATTCTGTTGTATGTCCAACTGAAAAAATTATCACCACATTCTGAATTCTAAATAATTAACCTCTGAACTTTAGATATATTGGTACACAGCTCATTCGTAAGTTAAAAAGCACCTGGGTTTGACTAAAGAATAGTTGGTAAGACTATTTGAATGATAGAGTGAGGAAAAATTTCCATGAAAGATCAAATCTTTATGATTCATTCTCCTTTTTCTTGTGGCTAGTTTAAAATTAACTTCGAATTTAAAATTAAAGATATTTGATGATGGGAAAATCCTGAAGATTGTCAATATATCACTAACATCATTGACTTTGGAATTGCAAAGCTTTCTGCAAATCAAAGAAAAGTATCAATTTCTAACAGTATCTTGCCTTTTAATGATCAATCTGGAAGGTCACGTTCAGAAGTATTAATTGATGCCTTTTAAAAATGATGTCTAGATCAAGATTTTAAGCAACAAAGTATCACCTTGAAAACGTCATTCTCCTAAAGATATGAAACAAAACAGCACCATTTTGTATACTTTTAACAAAATAATAATCAAGGTTGCACTTACAACATCAAAGGAGATTTATATCACCATGGACATTCTACCACATATAGTGTTTTCAGTCCGATTCTATAGCCAGAGAACCTCTAAGCCACAAAAGATAGCAAACTTGAGATAGAGGGTGTAAAGGAATTTGCTAGATATTAAGTCAGAGTTTGTCTTTGGATTCAACATATCTCCTTGTCGAACTAATTCACTAATAAGACATATCTCCTTGTCGAACTAATTCACTAATAAGACTAAGAGCTAACTTAGTCTTATTAGGGCACGATATTAGACCTACCTCACAATGTGTGGTACAGAGAAAAAATATAATTAGCTGATATCAGGTCATGGGTGACTGTCTTATAAAGAATTGTTGAAGGACATTAAATTTTTATTTCAAGTTTCCATTTATTAAACTTAAAAGCTTTAAAGAATCAGTGCTGGTTTACAAAATGTCTGATCAACACTCTCCTTAAATTAATGCCAGTCTTTTAATATTTGTCTTTTTAAAAAATTAGTTTTAGGTATGCAGTGCATTGGTTACATTTATATAGTTTATGAAATGATCCCCTGATTACTCTATCACCCACCTGGGGTCTACACACATCCATTACAATACTATTGACTATATTCCCTATGCTGTACTTTACATCTCTGTGATAACTGTTAACTACTAATTTGTACTTCTTCAACCCTTTCACCTTTTTCTCCCAGCAATCCCCTCCCTTCTGGCAGTCACCAGACTATCCTTTGTATCTGTGAGTCTATTTTCATTTATTTTGTTCCTTTTGTTCTTTAGATTTCACACATAAGTGAAATCATATGGTATTTATCTTCCTGTCTATTTCACTCAGCATAATAACCTCTAGGTCCATCTACGTCATTGCAAATAGTAGGATTTCATTTTTTTTTTTTTAATGGCTGAGTAACATGCCATTGTATATATGGACCATAATTTCTTTATCCAATCATCTATTGATGGGCATTTAGATTACTTCCATATCTTGGCTATTGCGAATAGCACCATCGTGAACAAAGAGGTGCATAGAGCTTTACAAATTAGTGTTTTGATTTTCTTTGAATAAATACCCAGAAGTACAATTGCTAAGTCAAAAGGTAGTTCCATTTTTAATTTTTGGGAGAACCTCTAGACTGTTTTCCACAGTGGCTATACCAATTTGCAATCCCATTTCTATTTTTAAAATGATTATTTCCCAAAATATCCCTTTATGTCCCAGGCAAAGAAAGACTAATAGATTGGATGGATCATGTTACTGATCCAATTTGTTAATTTTTATAGGATAAACAAATATCTGGATTTAAGAAATAAATAAATGGATCAAAAGAAAGAACTAGAAAGAAGCAAAAAATAAAAATATGTTATATGGTGAAAGTAACAAATTCCTTTTTTTTACATTTGGGAAAATAATGCTTGTTATGGCCTTTCCTTGTCAAATTTTTACAAGGATAAAACAGTTCATGTTGACTAAATACTTTAGGTTTTATAGAAAAAAATGAACTCATAAAAGAATTTTATTATTGTAAGCATATATTAAAGTTATAATTTTTCTATAGTGACGATTGTTATTTTTTAAATGATTTTTTTTTTTAAAAAACACCCTTAAACATATATATGATCTTTAAAGTTATAAATACCTGACAGAGATAAGTATTCTTTAATAAACCTTTTAATTATTTTTGGAAAATTCAAGCTGAAAACACCTAAAGATGGAATAAAAAATTATAGATTTATCACTGTCCGCATTCTGCTTTGCAGAGGCAAAGGTGGGAGAATAAAACAAAAGGAAGTCCCATTGAACATATTTAAATTTCACTTTTAACTTTAATTAAATCAAATGTCAGTCAAATTTCACCTCTGAGTTTAAGCAATAAGAGTCAGTTTCCCAGAAAAAAAAACAAAAAACAAAACTGGCTATTAAAATAAAAATAAATCCACGTTGTCAAGACTGTTCTAGTTCCAGAAAGTATTTGATTGAAAGTTTTGTCTTTTGATCTCCTTTCCCACAATTTTTTGGCCAGGAAAAGAGCTGAGTACAAAGATATCAACTTAATGATGTAAAAGGAAAGGTGATTCCGGAATTTCCATAGGTACTTTTAATTATGTGGTTATGGTTACAATTTTTTTAAGTTCCTTAATATTAAACTTAAATTACCCCTCTATTTTTTGCTCTGCTCTTATTGACAGAAGAGAATAATTAACATAGTTTTTTATATCTCCCTTTTACCCTTCCTCCTGACTGAACAAATCTCGTTAATTTTAATATTTTTTTCTTAAAGACTGGGAATAAAAGAGTCACTGTTATCCTTTGAACTATGCCTCATTTGTCTTCAGATAATTGATAGTCATGACTTTTTAAAGTGTGATAATCTGATTAGTTATGTAATAAACATATGAACTCCAAAACTTACAAAAAGATAATACTACAGACTGGAAGATGATACTATTTCAGTTTCTTTGTTGTATATTCTAGAGCTGGCTTCTTCATTCTTGTATAAATTAGTTTTTCCTTTCTTTGACATAATGACATTTTTATGTCATTTCCCTCCTCTCCCCCCAAATTAAAATTAATCATAATCTTTCAAAGAATTTTCTGTTACCTTTCATTTTTGACTGACATCTTACTTGTGGTAGCCCTCAAGAAATCAATGAATATGTTAATTGGAATTAGACTTGGCACCTGTCTCCAAGGAACTCAACTTAAAGTTCTTGGTAGCCTCAGATGGAATTTTTAATAACTTCAAAAGGTATTTTTAAAAACCAATTGTGTATTCTTAAGTCATTCCTTCAAATTTACATTTCTTGAGTTCCCAAATAGAGAAATAAGGGTAGAATAAAACAAATCTGACCAAAATTAAGAGCATTACAACATTTAAAAAATATATATAACAAGCTAATGATTCTTATGAAAAGAAATGACTAATTTAGGTAGTACCTTATAAACACACACACAAAACAGTATATTTCTTCTTAATCATAACACTCAACTTGAGGGAGGGGCAAAGAAACTAGGAAAAGTTGGTGCTGAAAAAGGCAGACTACAGATTTTCAAGAAATTTGGTCTTTTCCTGTTCTTAAAATTCAGAACATTTTGTTTTTCTTTAGAGCTCCAAATAAGTCATACACAGAAACCTCATCCCAGACTAAAAGTAATAACCACCAGATAAAGAATAAAAAATAATACATTCTGAAATACTGAGTTGGAATTCTGGCTCTACCATTTAAAAGCTCTGTGACTTTTATCTTTCAGTTTCTACATCTGTGACACAGGTATAATATCATTAAAACCAATAAGGTTGGCAAGAATTAAAACAAACAAACAAAAAGCATGTAATACGCATAAACTGCCTGGCTCATAGCAGGCACTAGATAAATGTTCTTGGACTTTTCCCTCTTTCATGACCCCTCTGAAAATTAAGTTTGACAGATAAATAGTGTTTTCTTCACTCTCAAAGCCATAGTGAGAAAAACACAGAAAAAACTAAATGGAACAATAAATCTCTTTGATAGGAATTTTAAAGTAAATAAGAAATTAAACTAGTAAGAGATAGAATAATGGAATTATAAGAACCATATGAAAGTTACTATACATCATTTCCATTCTCCTCTTGGCTATGACGATGACATTGTTTTTCATACTTAACGAGGGGAGATATTACTCAAACTTTGAAAAGTAAAGTGAAAAGTGTTTCGTAAAAACAAAAATTGCTCCATTTTCCAGATGTTTTATTAGAAAAACTATTTCAAAATGAAAGGTCTCTCAGTCATTCAACTGAGAAGACCTGTTTAAGTGCCTACTATATGCCAACTGCCATACCAAGTGGTAGAGGGTATACAAGAGAATGTAAAAGAATATTTATTAAAGACACAGCACATGCCAGGTTGTGTTAAGCATATACCACTGTATTAGTGTGCTAGGGCTGCTATAACAAAATACCACCAAATGGGTAACTAAACAACAGAAATTAATTTCTTCACAGTTCTGGTGCTGGGAGTCCAAGATCAAGGTCTAGGTAGAGTTGGTTTCCTCCGAGGCATGTCTCCCTGACTTGTAGTTGGCTGCCCTCTTGCAGTCTGCTCACACGGTTGTCCCTCAGTGCATGTGTACTCCCGGTGTCTTTTTGTGTGTCCAAATCTCTCCTTCTTATAAGGACACCAGGAAGACTGGATTAGTGCCCACCCTAAAGGCTGCATTTTAACTTAACCACCTCTTTAAAGGCTCTATCTCCAAGTACGGTTACATTCTGAGGTACTGGGGATTAGAGCTTCAACATAAGAATTCTGGAGGAACACAATTCAGCCCCTAAGAAACAACCTCTCACTTAAACATTGCCCTGTTTTACAAAAGAGAAGCTAGGCTCTGGGAGAATAAATCAAATGTCACACAGCTAGTAAGTGGTAGAAACAAAATTTTAACCAAGGTTTTATTATGAAACACCAAAGCATATGCTCTTTCTGCTATTTATATCTTCTCAAAGAACTACAAATCTAGGTGGGAAGACACAATACTGATTCATAAAGCTTTAAAAATGAATGTTATTGATAAGGAGTCACTTATTCACTAGACATACTATTATATGGCAAAGAATGAAATCGGATTAATAAACATTTATAGAATATTTATTACATGTTAGGCTGTGTTCTTTCACATAAGAGGCTGTTGGTCCTCTTACATGAGGAATTGCTGACTAGCAAACAGAACAGTCTTGGTACCTCTTGGCCCAAAGCCTACAGATGATCCTAAGTCAATGTCAAATACAAGAGGACTTTCTACAATAAGTAGCTTAGATATAACTGTCTATTAGATCTCCTTTCTTCTGCATTTGGGTATAAGCTATGTATGGGTACACATGTATAAAATCCCTAATTTGCTTTATAATATTCTACCTCATTGGCAATCTATTGTTAGTGGGCTTTTAGCTTGATGGCATCTCAGGATGAAAGACAAAAGTCCCATGCTCTCTCTCTTAAGACTCCCACTTGTGTGTCCAGGAATGGGTGTTAAGGCTAGATTGTGGACCTGGAACCTGCTCCATGCTCTGGATGGCCCTGTATTGTTGTTTAAAGTTTGTTAAAAGTACATTCTAGCTTGTGCTTTATTCTCTAACTATATTTTATAGATCTACACTCTGTGTTATATTGTAATTACATAATTAATAGTTAAGTAATTTACATTTCCAGATTATGTTATAACATTTCCAAAGAAGGCCACTCTAAGTATGCATGCTAGGGGCCAAGGCATATTTCCAGAATTCAATACATACCAACTCTTACACAAAAATTGTCGGACTCCTGAAAGCAGGAAATAAAACTCTTATGTGAAAGATGCCCTCTCTTTATCAGCAGGAAAGAAACAAAGAGAAACAATTGTGGAAAAGCAACTAAAATAAATGGGAAGACTAAAGGAAGATAAGAATTATTTTAAAAGGTCTGTTTGTACAGATTTCTCTTGAATTTCCTTCCCCTTCTCTGGTGATAAGTATGCAAACTTCATAAAGGTAAGTTGCCCCTCTTTGTTCAACCAGTATATAAACACTTATGCCTAGCCATTTCTTTGAGTTTTCCATTTTCCTATGGGAGTTCTCATGTACGTGTAAAAATCTGTATTTTATATATATCTCATTATTTTATATGTGTATATTTCCTATCACAGAGGCTACGAGAGCCTCCTCAAGGAGGCTGAATTGTAGAGATCCACTGCTTTGCTTCTTTTTGAGGTAAATTCTTTGACTATCAGTTAAACCATTTCCAAAAACAACTACAAAGCACATTTCGAAGTCTGATCTGAATTTTAGTATTATTGTACTTTTACTTCTCTTATAGAGCATGAGTAATTAAGAGGTTTTTTTTTTTTTTTAAATTATAGTTGACACGCGACACTGTTCTCATTAATATTGGGAATTCAGTTGTGATTTTTCAAACTGTCTCATTTGAGTTAAGTGGGATCTCCCCTCATCTCCACCACCTGGTGCCTTCTACACAATATACATAAAACTGGGGATTCAAGCTCAGGTTGGGAACTGTGCTCTGATCCCTGCATTTCTTTTTCCTCAGACTGCGTATCCCAAGACAACTAAGATTTTCAATTTAAACATGTTTGCTTTCAGGCCCAGAACAACCTTACATGAAGACATTTTCATAGAACATGTTATTTCCTACCTGCTGTCAGACTGTAGATCACTGATAAGGTTTCAAAGCAATCAGTTCTCATAGCTGGAGGCAGATTGAAAGAAGGCCTATAATGCATGCCTTCCCAAACCAGTGGCTCTATGTGCATATGTGATGGACAGTACCCTGATCTTCTGAAATTCAAAGAAGTTCCACCTACCTCTAACTTCAGAACATCATGCTGAAGTTTACGCTGAAATTCAAGGAAGTTTTTGATTGTCAGCTTCCCCTTGAGGTCAGCTCCAAAAAAGTAGGTTGTGAGGGCTGAACACAAGCCAGACTTGAGGGTGTTACCGGTAGTAGGACGATCTCTGTGACGCATACCCATACTGGTTTGGGAGCGAATGATGCTCTGAACCTAATAGAGAAGCAAACCCCCATCCAAAAAACATTACAAAGTGGAAAAAGAGAGAAAAATAACGATAACTGACTATTAACTATTTTTTCCCTACACTATACTACAATTCTTTCTTTTAATGCTGACAATAATCCTAGGAGGTTAAGTCCTATGATTATCCTTATTTTACAGAAAAGGAACTTGAGGCATGTGGAGTTAAATAACTTACTCAAGGTCAAGGAGCTTGAACCAGGGTTCTAATAAAAATGCCTGATATCTTTAAAATTGGGACACTCTTAAAAATCTTTCTTCGGAAAATAATATGCATGTGTTTAGAGGTTCAATAGCTCTCTCACAAAACTTAAATAATTATCAGCCTCACTGCAATACCTTTCATGTCTCAGGAGACTGAAAAATTTCACATGTCACTGCTGACTCTCCGATTATGATAAGGGGCAGCACAGACATACGCAAATACTTAACATCTAAGAGAGACAATGTATTTATTAGAATGATACATGAAATACAAAGTAGGTATGAAATAATTCTCAAAGAAAACATGGAGAATAAGTTTAATTTTTGAGAAGTTTTAAATGGGATTTCTGAGAAAGGATAACTTTTGGGACTAGCAACTGTGGCCTAAATAGAAAGCTTTTTGAGGTAAGTCTCTAATTGCTGTAATTTTTTTTCACTAGTTATTGCAGTCTTTTCTACCTCTTTACAAGCTAAAAACAAACAAACAAACAAAAAACCCAAAACCTAAAAAAATCAAAATAAAATAACCCTCCAGCTATTCTCAATAATTAAAACTGGGATATGTAAGGATAAATAATCAAACTACTTTATATAAGTAAACAATACAAAAATATAGCCTTATGGGTGATTTAAATTGCCAAATTAGAAAAGTATAACACTTAAAACTTAACATTTTAAACAATAAATTTACCATCGTTAAATGTCTTTTATTTATCTATTATCTATAACCATAAAAAATATTTATTTAAGACAATTTAAAAGTCTCTGGCTCTATAAAGGGTGGAAAAATATAACGGAAAGAAATGAGATAGGGGGTCAGGAGACATGGAGTTTGATTTTGCTGCTGTGCAGTGAAAACAGAATTTATGCAAGTCATTCAACCTCCTTAAGCCTTACTTTTCTCACTGGAAAAGTTCACAGAGTACATTATTTCTAAGTCTCCTCATAGCTCTAGGTTAATACCATAAATGCTTTCGATTATGATTTTTTTTCTGGGTTCATGTTTTATCATGTAAATAAGATTGGTTGACACTTGTTTTTCAGGGACATGGAGACTTGAAAGACAGGTATACAATTAATTTTAAAATTATTTAAGTTGAAGTCTTTTAGACTTTAAATTGAAATACAGGCTAATTAGAAAAAATACTTCTATCTGAAGGCAATACACAATTCATTTTATCTAAGTGTGAGAATTGAAGAATTTTCCAATAGCAGTGAACCAGTATTTAGCCTGGATGTCAGGACCTGCCATGATTTAAATTTTGCCTGTGGCTATAAATATTACAGCTTATATCCTTCCTATTGTAAAAATTGTAAACATTAGCTTCAAAAGTTTATTGCTGAGAGTGTGTGTGTAAGATTGGGGAACAAAAGTGTTTTTAGGGAAAATTAACTAATGTATAGCATTTTCATTGATGATTAATAACAGGAGAGTATAAATATTGTCATAATTATGTGTAAACTATTGCTAACTTTAAGTGTTCTTTCATTAAAAACTTTTTTAAAAAGTATATATCACTATTTTGAGGGGGGAGAGAGACTGTTCTCTTAGAATTTGTCAGTTGGGATATATTTTCTTAAAATATTTATTTTTAGACAATTTGTTAAGGGTATCACATGAGAATCAAAACATATCAACTCAACTAGTCATGTAAATGCTTACTACATGCTACATGTTGTGGAGAAAATCATGAGAAATATAAAACATGATCTCTGGAATAAAATCTCATTCCTTTTCTTCCGTTTCACACTGATAGCTATTACTTCTCATACTTTTATATTAAAAAAATTTCTCTCATGGCTTGGGTGAATGTAGCTCTAACAGTTAGTAACTTTTGCTAGGTTAGTTTTGTTTTATGATTCACTATGAAATGGTTTTAAAAAAAATCTACATGATAGAAAGGTCAGAGAAAACTCACTTTACAGTTGATAAACGCTTTTTAGTAATTTGTGCTTATGCATGATCAAACTAATTTTGGAAAAAGATGAATGAAAGAGTAGTATTAGCTATTAGTTTGCTCATGCAACATTAACTTTGAAGATACATGATGAAATGTGAGATGCCCTCATACTGGTTCTGTTTTAACTTTTTTATAAGCTTGACAGATATGCCGTCAAGAAAATACCTGTTTACCTGGGAAATCAGAGCAAAGTCTGAATGTTTGAAAGTCTAGTGTACTTATAACTTAATAAATTATTGTATTTCCCAAGAAAGTAAAATGTATGAAGATGAAGTAGAGAAATTTCTGAGAGCTGTTCACTCATGAGCTGCCTTATAATTACTTTTTAATTTTCTTCTAAAGGGTTTTTACATCAAACTTCCCTATGATCAATATTATAAGTTATATCAGGTTAACAAGGCCAGTTATCAAAGGATCACATCAGACAAAATGAGCATTCCTTCTACGACAAGTGAACAGAATGGTGATGTGACCGCCACAAGTCATTTAGCATGCCAGCAACAATGCCAAAACTCAGACCCATGTGCCCTAAATTCAAATCTAGAGTTTAGTGTCTATAACAGGAGTAAGGAAGTCATGGCAATTTTGCTCCTGAGGGGTATCTTAAGTAACTTCTGAGGCTATTTCAAAACTGCATTTTTTCTTCTTATATTTTATTTTTATCCCTTCTTTCTCCCCCTCTCCCACTTTTATCTCTCTCCTTCCTGTAGGCCTGTCTGAAGCCCTCTCTTAACATTTAATACTAAATAGTCTTAATTCGCTTTTAGTAATGGCTAAGTAGCTCCTTTCAGGCCAAACCTCCCTGAGATGACAATAACACATTATAGACAAAATATACCAAACAACTAAACTGAAGACACTGGAGCATGATTATGGGTGGATATTGGAGAGGAGGTGAGACTCAGAAGAAGGAAATAGCATTGGGTGAGTTTCCTACATTACAAAGCTTTCAGTCTGAAGGAAGTCCCCAGTCTGCATCAGAAGGATTAGCGTCTTCAATTTTTCTGGCTTGATAAAACAAAGGACAGAATTTGGGGCAACTACAACTGTTGGAAAGTGAGGGGGAAATCCTGGAAAGGAGAAATCCAAAGAGGGAAGCCTCATATTCTGTATATAAGCTCCAGGCAAATTCAGTTGCGCTATTAGCCCTCTAAAACAAAACAAAACATTAATACTCTTTAGAGGAATATAATCAAATCTAGAGTCTATAACATGTCATTTATAATACCAGATTACAATCCAAAATTACTTGACACATGAAGAAATGGGAAATTTTGGCTCATTCTCAAGAGAAAAGGCAATCAATCGCTAGATGACCCAGATGGTGGAAATTAGCAAAGATTTTATAGTAGCTATCATAATAGTATTTAAGTAAGTAAAATATGCTTATAATAAGGAAAAGATAGGACATTTCAGATGAGAAATAAAACTACATCAAAAATGAAAAGTTCTGAAACTGAAAAATGTAACATCGAAAATAAAAATTTATTGGCTTAACAGCAGAGATTCTATGACTGAAGAAAGAGTCAGTGAAAATGAAGATAAATCAATAGAAATCATACAGTCTGGAAGTAGAGAGAAAAGACTGAAAAAATAATAAACAAAACTTCATAGATTTGTGAGGCAGTGGTCTAACATTTGTGTTACTGGAGTTCCAAAAAGAGAAGTGAGAGAGAATGGGGCCAAAGGGAAAAAAAAAAAAGATTAAAGAAATAAAGACCAGAAACATCTCAAATTTGATAAAAAGCACAAATTCATAGATACGAATAGCTCACCAAAAACCACGAAGGATAAATACAAAGAAAATCCCACTGAGACATATCAAAATCAAATTTCTAGAAATCAAAGATAAAGAGGAAATTTGGAAAGCAGGGGGAGAAAAACAATATATTACACAGAGGGGAAACAGTGATTCATATAACCGGTGACTGTTCATCAGAAGGAATCAGAAGTAGTGGCACAATAACTGAGAATTTTACACCTAGATCTAGAACTCTATATCTAGAATTTCTTTCCAAAAATGATGATGACATAAATTAATTCATCATCAACAGATGTACATGCACCACAAGAAATGCTAAAGAAAGTTTTCCAACTGAAGGGAACTGATACCGATGGAAACTAGGATTTTCAGGAAGAAATGAAAGCTTCAGAAATGGTAAATATGTGAGTAAACAGACTATTTTTTCTCTTATTTTCTTAAGAAATGTTATTAAAGCAAAAATGACCATGTATTATGGGGTTTACAATCTACAGCAGTCTCCACTTAGCTGCGGTTTCGCTTCCTGCGTTTCAGTTTACCATGGTCAATCATGGGCTGAAAATGCTAAATGAAAAATTCCAGAAATAAAAATTCATAAGTTTTAAATTGCATGCTGTTCTGAGTAGTGTGATGAAATCTCTCGCCAGCCTGCTCCATCCCGCTTGGGGTGTGAATCTTCCCTTTGTCCAACATATCCACATTATATATGCTACTTGTCATTTATTAGTCATTTAGTAGCCATTATTAGTCATTTAGTAGCCATCTTGCGTTACTAGATGGCCTGGCCTGTCATGGTATTGAAATGCTTGTGTTCAAGTAACCCTTATTTTACTTAATTATGGTCCTAAAGCACAAGAGTAGTGATGCTGATAATGTGGATATGCCAAAGAGAAGCCATAGGTATATGTATATTTAGAAAAACATGGTATATACAGAGTTTGGTACTATCCAAGGTATCAGGCACTCACTAAGGGTCCTGGAACATTTTCTCCATAGATAAAGGAGGACTACTGTATGCAGATGTATCACACAGGACAACTATAGCAGAAAGAATGGAGAAGGGGTAAATGGAACTATATGGTTGCAAAGTTTCTACATTTTCTGTGAAGCAATATAATACTAATTGTAAATAAATTGTGTATACTTATGATGTATGGACATAGGGTACAAGTTTGAATAAATGTCTCCAGGTATTTTGAAATATTTGTCTCTGTGTATTTTTTATTTTAAAGATATACTATACCTGATATTTTCTCCCACCCCTTCCTTTTAATTCCTCTCCTCATTTTGAGTACAAAAATGTTATCTTCTACATAGGTATTTTTTGTTTTGAAACGACTTTTGAAAATCATAATAATTGTATCTGGAGAGGTATCACATCCTTCCAACGACACAAGTTTTATTTTGGAAATGTAATCTCTTCCTAGGATTCAGAAGAAACTACACACATCTTTGGCTGGAACCTGCTACAGTCAAAGGCATGGTGCCATTTTTCCTTCTCTTATGGAAATAATTTCAGAATATGTCATTTATCCTTGTATTCTGGAACTGCCTGGCACAGAGGAGTTGTTTGAAAAAATGTTGACTGAACATATAATTGAATATCCATAACTTAGCCTCTCAATATTACAGTCTAATTAATTTTGGGAAAGCAGAGCAATATTGCTCTTAATCACATGTTCAAATAATTCCTTATGGTTAGAGTAAAAACCAACAACAATAAAAAAATCCTACTTGTTAGAAGTAAAATAATTTTGAAAAATCACACATTAGGTACTTTAAAAATTGGATAGCGTCTGAGGATACTGACTAAGGCCGAAATAACTCCAAGACACATGAAAATGATTTAAATATTAATGTATTTAAAGAAACTCTCCAGGACAACTTGCCTGTTCAAACTCCTCCATGTCTACCTCTCCATCTCCATTCAAGTCAAACATCTTGAAGGCAATTTCAAAATTTCTCTGAGGAGCTACAAGTAGAAAGGAAGGAAGGAAGGAGAAAGGGAGAGAGGGAGGAAAAAGAAAAACATTTAGATGGTATTGATCAAAAATAAAAAAATCAGTCCTTTAAGAAAAACAGTTAAACACTAAATATAATGTCAAGTCACAGAATACCACCATATTTATCTAGATCAACCTTTTAGCAATATTCCTTAAAACCAAAAGAATTTTACCAAGGCCAGTAAAGACAGCACCTGCCTATCTTTGCATTTCGGCACCCTCTTAAATACTTCAGCTTTGCTTTCTTAGATGCTCTCCTCTTAGCCGTATAATACCAATGTTGCTCTATCACTTAAATATAGTATTATTTACCTGGGCACGAAAGTCTGTCTGGGGTGAGACATACTACCGCAAAGAAGTTGAAACTCTTTGTCTTGCTTTTAAAAAACAAATTAGCTTTCTACTTTGTTCTTTCTAATCTCTCCATTTTAAGTACAATCAGTTGAGTGGATGTCAGTCTGCCAACAGGTAATATAACCTGTTGTATATTAGTTTACTAATGAGTATTCTAGTTTACTCATTATCAATATACCTCTGCGGTAAGGCAGAAAAGCATACTGTTAGCTACTCAACCCCCTATTTCAATCATGTCAGCTGGGTAGACAAATTACTGAGTAAAGTATACTTAAATGTTAAAATTAAGCTTAAGTTTAAAAAACAAAATGGTTGGCTAGGTGGAGACCCAGAGGAGAGAAAGAGCAATTAGGGGGATCGTTTTACAAAGTATAAAAATGTCTAACCAATGTACTGTATACTTGAAACTAATAAAATTTTTTTAAAAAATGAAAAATGCAAAGCCTGAGAAGACAGTATATTTTCTTTCCCTTAAATGAATGATAAAAGTTCTTTAAGACTTCCTTATTGTTACTAGATCAATTAAAACATAATTAATATAGTTATACATTAGAATAAAATATAAATGTAATAGCTCTCCTTCTTTACCATGCTAAATGTTCTGGTAAAGAAAATTAAGTAGTTTACTTCCTTCCTTTGGTGTTTCAAATTTTATAGCTATAGAGAATAAACCAAAATAAAATATCCTAATACTATTGAATTAAATTTTCAGCTAATGTAGCTTCTGCTTAAAAAAATTTAAAGATTATATATAGACAAAAAAAAGTAAAAAAGGGCTTAGTACATTATGCATAGTTGTAGGAAGTCTATATTCTCATTTTGCTCAAGATGTCAACAGCAGGATGACCTTCTAGGCTTAATTTACACTTTCAGCTGGCTAGCCAGCTAGGTTGGTAAGCCCCTGGTTTTTAGTTGCATGGGTAAATTACGTGTCTGTCTGTTTCCAGATGCCTGCCTCACTTGATAACGGCCTCCAACAGATTTGCTCTTCTTTAGGCCACAAGTACAATTGCTGAGATGAATATAAGTGTGGGAATTATATTTTTGTATATTTATGGCCATCTCTTAAATTTTTCCTACCTGGCTGGATGCTATCTTTACCTGAAGAGTTACTGTGCGTCAAGCACTGAGCTGGATAATTTAAAGATGTTGATTATCTGATGTAGTCTCAATCCTGAATGTTTTTATCTCTCTTTTTTAAACAGAGGAGAAAATTGGAGCTCAAAGCCATTAAGTGACTAGCTCAAAATCACACATCTAATTTGTGACGGAACTAGTAAGTGAACCCAGGCCAATGCTGACTCCAAAGCCCATAAACTTTTCATAATGCTCCATGGCCTCCTATGTGAAGACAGCAGTACTTACAATAATAAACACATACTCTTTACTCTGATATGTCTGACCTAGAAACAAAACAACAAAACATGACTCACTGGTTATACCAGTCTCTGTAATAGCTGAGAATTCCAAGTTGTTTACCTCATACCTGATATCAAAGAAACATTGCATATGCCATGCTCAGTGGTTTAGGCTTGGCTGCCCTAGCTGGAGACCCACGGGCAATACTAGATTGCCAGATATGTCTGTCAAATGTTTTTAAAAATTCTGAATATAAATTTCTATAGAAAGGACTGCACTCTCCTATTCTCCTCTACTGTCTCACACTTGGCTCACTTCACTCATATACATTATTTGCTTAATCCTTGTAGATACCTGAAATTGTAACGACTACAAATTACAGGAAGCCATTGAAAGTTTTAAGTAGAGTAGCACAATTAAATAGGCATATATAAAGGACTTTTCTGGCTACAGTGTCAAGGGTGAGCTGAAAAACCAGTTTCAGAGAAGATCACTGAAGCTCTTATAAATGTTAAAAATACGAACTGATGTGAGAAGAGGAAACAAGTATGAAATAACTTAAGGAGGCAGAAATCACACAATTTGATGATTAATTAGGTATGACGAGACAAGAGTGAAAAAGGATGACAGTATGACTGGCTTAGGCTACTCGGTAGCTTGTATGTCATTAACCAAGAGGTTAAATAGATGGAAAAGGTTTGAGAAATAAAATTAGTCCAGAAAGAACATGTTGAATTCAAGGGGTCAACAGCATATTCAGATGAAAAAGTTCAGGAGATAGTAGGAAGTATGAATCTAAAGCTTAGAAGAGAGGAGTTAAAGCTGAGAGCCATTAGCATAAGAGTGGTTAGCTGCAAAGAGCCTGAAATGCAGTTGCCCAAATTAAATTGAGGGTTGAGAAGGGTAAAAAAAGGGTGGAGAGCAGTTGAACGAAAAGAGAAAGGAAGCAGTGACAGAGGAGGTGGCACTACAACATCAAGAAGAAAACGTCCAAAGTAATAGAAACGGAAAAATTTGGCAAGAGCCAGTCAATATGTTGTCATCACACATGAATTAAAGCAGCAGTTTCATTCCCTATCGCCACAGATTACACTGATTACACAGAGTGCTTAAAATTTTAGCTTTATCATAACCTTTTACTCTTACAGTCCTGTGAGTTCTATAAAGATAATTTAAATGACAGATTTTAAATGAGTTTTTCTATTAAATCATAGCTAATATGTCCTCTTACAACAAAAGTGAATTCAGTTTAACAAAGCACACCCTGTACAGCTTGAGGTTTCTATATCTTTTTATGCTGGCTTAGCTACTTTCAGAGTATTTGCTTTATGTGGAGCTACACAGAGTGTTTATTAAAGTATATGTGCTGACACTCCAGAAGCTGAGTCCATATGTGCTGGTCACCGATAGGGCAAGTGAGGGCAGCAGCCTTGCACATTCTCATTTAGGCTTTACCAGCCTCCCAGGTATGGTCCTTCCAAAAGTAGTTCTCTAAGCCTATTCAATCTCCATCTGCTGATCATATCAAAGCATTTAAGATAAGCAGAAAAAACAGTTTCCTTTAAGTGAAATATGCTACATAAGAATATTACATTAGGCAATTCTCTTGTACTTCCTTGTCCCCTTAAATGTAGGTTTCAGAATAATTCTGAAATCTTGCTGTTCGGGAAAGCTTTAAGGTGCCTTGGGTTTATGCTAACTCACAACCTATTTCCATAGAAAAGTACTGAGAAAGAATTCTTTTGCATTGCAGGCTACTTATAGAGTAAACAGTGAAGCTTTCTCCTCCTTGTCTTAACAGTGTAATCTATTTTCTGCACAAGGATTTCTGAAATGATCTTAACATATATTATAACTGATGCAAACATAAGATTCTATGCAAAATTCATTACTATACAGCTCTTACTTAGAATTCCATGACAATCTTTGCTATACTAGTAAATGGAGACACATAAGGGTCTATTCCACTTAAGTATACATTTTTATATTATTCTATCATTAACAATAATGACAACAACTCTAGACTGTTCCTCTGAAGCACAGATTTTTCTACTTTAGTAATAAGAAAAAAAAGCATCTTTTTCTATGTGTAGTAAATCAAATAATCACATAGCAACAACACTAGCTGTCTCAAGAATTTCACGACTGTTTCGGTTACTGTTCTTTAATAGAAAATGTACAAACCTAGGGCTCTAATTCTGTCTCTTTCAACAACATCATGAGTCATTATGCCTTAAATTCTTTTTTGGTAGTACTGACGGAATGAACTAAAAAAATGAATGTTAGATTCTAAACAAGTTTCTTATTTTCTGTTGGTCTGATTCTCTATCATTGAATTTCTAACTGCACCATCCCTGTTTAAAAATGACACTACAGGACAAATCAGGTAATTAACATGCGGTATTAGAGAACTGAGTTAGAAAAAACTTTAGAATATAAAGAACTTCTAGTCAATGAACCTGTCTACTGAATTTGTAAGGATGATTACATGCCTCTAATTATTTCTGAGAGGGAGATCACCACCTCTGAGGTCTAACCACTGTTGTCTATATTAAGCTTTTTTCTCGTGCAGAACCCAAATCTAATCTTGTGTAGTTCCTACAAAATGTCATAGTTTAATTTTCTAAAGAAACAGAACATATATCTGCTTCCTCACTTACTTGATGACCCTCTGAATACATAAAAACTTATTAGCATGTCTCTGCTAGGTTTCTCAGAGGTTACTTCCAGAATGTCAACATTCTTATAGCTCTCCTCTGAGGTACTTTAGATGGTCAATGTCTTCCATGAACACAGTATCCTAAATGTAGTCAATTCTAAAATGATTATCCTTTCTAGAAACAATAGGACTGCTTCTCTGCAGACTAACGTAGTAGAATTATTCTTATACGCGGGCTTTAGTATCTTGCTTTCTATATAACATTAGACTTAGAAAAAGGGGAAGAAAATCTTATAAGATTCGATTTCAAAAAAGTGCCCCTTCCTCAATTCTTCCGAATTCTTCAAAGTATGATGGCTAGGTGCAGTCTGGAAGAAATCTTTCTACACTACACATAGTGTGGAGGGAAAAGTTTGGTTAGCAGACATTTGGTTCTGTCTAAAACCTCCACAGAGACATTTGGTCCAGGCTGACCCATGCACCTCACCCATGCACCACTATGAGCTAGGCTACTGAGGCAAGAAGGGTTATTATTGGCAATACGGCCAAAATACAATTACCAAAAAACATGATAGTATTTTTAATCCTGTAAACCAAAAGTAGAAATAAACATTCTAGGCTCTTTGAAACCAGAAAAGTTTTCTAAGTGTGAACATTTTAGACAGGAACAAATGTTCTCCAAGGAAAAGTTCTTATGGTATGATGTGCTGTAGTTGTACTACAGTATTTCCTTGGGATGATTTAGCTTCAGAAGAAGGGCACTACACAAAATGAAGATATAAAAATTATTTTAAACACAAGTAAGCAACAGCAGATCAATTTTCTTTTCATTGACCTAGTTGCCTTGTAAGTCTGATTTCATTTGTTAGTAACTATTTTACAGGGACTCTTAGATAATTTGTTAGCTTTTTTAGCATTTTCTAATAGTTTCATGATAAGTACCACATTAACACTATGGCTAATAAAAAGGGCTGCAAATGTTTGGGAAAAAAAAAGACTTAAAAATGATAAGAGATAAACACAAAGTCAAGAAATATTTCTTTTTATAAAGCTATATACTTTATATGAGTTTTATGTACAGTTAACTGTATACAAAGCCATATTTATGTGAAACAAGACATAATGTGAATAATCTCAGTGGCTCAAAAATTTAACTATTACAGTTTCTGCTTCAACTCAGAAGTCCTATACTCAGGCTAAAATTATCTACTGACCAAAATATCCACTACTAATCTTGCCACCTGAAGTCAATGGAGACAATAGAATTAACAGGATTTCATAGTTAGGAAATCTGCCCTGAAATATGGCAAATAATTATTTCTGAAATGCAAGATCTGGGATTAGCAAATAAAATCTACATGAACTATAATTGGTTATAGAAGACAGTGTCATGAAATAAAGTTAAAATCAAGTTTTTGGTTGGTTGTATTAGAATTGCAATTTAAAACACTGTAATTTCTTTGACTATACAACCAATTTTAGTTCCTTATTACTAAGTGATTTAATATGCTCAAATAAGTTTAAATTAATTAGACTAGTTCCTGAAAATATTTTCTATGGTTGTGCAGCTGTATGCTCCCATTAAATTGTACTACAAGGAAACCAAACTATATAATATGAAATAGTGAACATCCTACCACTTAAAATATCTAGTTTCCTACATGATATACAATTCAAAGTGAAAAAATGATAAAAATTTTTCATTGCCAACTTTTGGAACACAGTATTTAGAAAATTTCCTTAGTAGGGGAAAGAGAATAAAACAATATGAAATAGCTGAAGTTTGTGATATGTAAATACATCAATCTAGTTCTTCTTAGCTTTGCTCTTTTAACATAGAACAGAAAAAAAACTCCCCTCATGAAATGATGCCAAGGATAAAGAAAAGGGATCCTCAACTATCTATGACTTCTGGATAGCCGTTTGTTTATATATTGGCCTGGCTAATTCTGAACCACAAAGGCATAGTTGAGTAGCTATGAAAGAGACCTTATGGCCTGTAAGCCTAAAATACTTATGTTGCCCCTAAGAAAAGCTTGTCAACCTGTGGATGAGGAACCTTTTCAGCCAACAACAATGAACATCAATCAAAATAAATAAATAAATAAAGACAGGAAAGATGAGATAAATTAGTAAGTGACCAATAAAATCACTCAGAACAGAGTTAAGCTTAAATAATGGTTATTATTACAATATATCATGGCATCTGGCATTTATTAAATGTTTATTATACATCTGGCACTTTATATAAATTATTTAATCCTCTCAATCGCTCTGTGCCATTGTAGTATAATAACTATCCCGTTAAGAAAAAAAGAGGTATACATAGTATAGTATGTCCAGGATCACAGTGACAGGATTCCGATCCAAACAATCTACACTTAGCTATTATAACAAAATGGTTATAAAATAATGAAGTATGAGAAATACTCCTTGAAAGAGAAAATATAGAATGTAAAATTATTTTAAAATAATGACTTGAAATAAAAAATACAAGATTACTAAAATTATAAAAAATAAGTGGAGAGAAGACAGTAAAAGAAAGGACAGATCTAGAGTTTATTATGCTGAGTGAAATAAGTTTGACAGAGAAAGATAAATACCATATAATTTCACTTATATGCAGAATCTAAGGAACACAAAGAACAAACTAATCAAAAACAGACTCACAAATATAGAGGACAATCAGGTGACGGCCTGAGGGGAGGGGGGTTACGGGGCTGGGAGAATGGGGTAAAGGGTTAAAGAAGTACAAATTAGTAGTTGATAGATAAGTCAATGGGATGAGGAGCACGGCATAGATAATACAGTTAGCATTAATGTACTGGCTAGGTGGAGAGCCAGAGGAGAGAAAGAGCAATTAGGGGATCATTTCATAAACTATATAAATGTCTAACCAATGTACTATAACTTGAAACTAATAAAATAAGCTTAAAATTTTTAAAAGCATAAAGAATGCTAACTCTCTCCACTTCCAATAGAAGACATTTAAAGAAATGAATGACTCCATCCTTGATAGAAGAGCCATGCCGCCTCCCAACCCACACATATATACATACACATTTATTTCAAATGTTACCACTAACAGGACAGCATTGAAATTACTTGGGTGAAAAACTCAATGAATAAAGCAAAAGTTTAAAAGAAAAATAAATGGCCAGAAAGCACAGAAAATATAAGGTAACACAAGTAAGACTAAATCAATCACAACAAAATTAAGAATAACCTAAAGTCCTTTATTAAAAGACAAATGCTCTCAGACTGAATGAAACTATGTTAGATATAAGAAATGTATCAAAAAATAACATAGAAAGGCAAGAGAAGATACAAAACTAAAACAGGAAGAAAGCAGAGATACTATTATTATGAGACAGAAATGAACTAAAAGCAGGATTATTAAGAACAAATACTATTTTCATATTACTAATAGGCACCATCTATAAAGAAGATCTAATATATATCTTTTTGTACAGGACAACATTGCATCAAAATATATAACAGATAGATTATAAAGGAGAAATTTTTTTAAATCACCGATCAGTCTCTGACATATTTTGCAGACAATTTAATGAAGCCATGGAGACTTTATATAATACAAACCACAAGTTCAATTTAATACATACGCATTGAACATTGCTTTGATAAAGAGACTACATATATTTTTTAAATGTTCAAGGGAATTCTGAAAGACATTATATATCAGTCTACACATGCACGCACGCATCACACACACACACACACACACAAAACAAACACAAGTAAAAGAAGAAATTGCAAGTATGACATTTTAATGACATGATGCAATAAAACTAGGTCAAAGGAAAAAATCACCTTGCTCATCAGGCTACATACTGAAAAAGCATCTGACAAAATTTAAAAATTTTCTTACTATTCTTTGTTTTCCCCCCTTCTGAGAAACAGAAAAGAGACTTCTTCAATATGGTAAATAATATTTATCTGAAATCAATATTCACAATTTAAATTAAAAATACCAAAAACATTAATTTTAACATAATAAACAAAAGAGGATGCTCACTATTGCTGGTATTATTCTAAAAGTTCTAGCTAAGGCGAAAACATAATAAAATAAAATAAAGCATACGTGGAGAAAAAAATTATCGTTATTTGAAGATTATATAAATGTCTTCCTAAAAACTCCAAGAAAATGAACAAAAAACTCAGAACTACTAATAATAGTAACATGTTCAATTATAAAATGAATAAATAAGATATTTATAAGCTGGGAAACTAAAATAATTAAATGTCCCACAGCATTTTCCTAATAATTCCTCTTCCCTTTTGGCCTATAGTTTCTATGGACCAAATAAAATGTTTTATGAGGAAAGACCAAGATATGCCTAAATTTATCATAAATGAAGGAATGGAGGAATGAAGGAATTAGGATCTGAGACAAGCTCAAGCCCAAGTCTATAAGAGATGAAAAGATGTATTCTCCACATGCATAATCAATTAGTCTTTTTGAAATTACAAACTTAAAGATAAAAACCAACATTTATTGAGGGCTTATCACACATCAGAAACTGTTCCAAGTAACTCATAAGTTACTCATGATAAGTTAGTACTCATTTAACAACCCTATAAAGTAGGCACTAGTAGTATTACCATGCTACAGATGAAGAAACTGAGGCTTGCATAGCTAGTAAATGGTAGAGCTGCAATCTTTAGTGGTATGGATTCAGAGTCCACTGGGATAAACAGCTGTCAGGATGAAAGCCAGCAGACTGAATTAACTAGAAAGGGGTGCCCTTTGCTACAAAGGGCACTATATGACTGGATAGCTCGTCACTTTCCTGTCTCTTGAACATAAAATTCATTTTTATATTTAAAATCTAATTTTTTAAATTAAAAATGAAATTCTCTAGAAAAAAGGAGGCAAGAATTGTTGGAGTAAATGATTATCACTGTGACCACAATCAAGATATAAGATTTGCTTAAATGACTGGTTTGAAGAACAGAAGATAAATGACTAATTGAGAAATTGCAGCCACTTCTGGCTGAAGTGGCAGAGTATATAAATGCAACTGGAAAGTCTTCTCTCCTATGTCTCTTGGGAAAAAAAAACTCATCAGAAATATTGGCTGGAACAATTTTAGAAGTTGAAGAAGGTTGATTTCTTTTGATTTAGTATACAAAGCTGTTTTTAGTACTTATTAAATGGTATGAGTATGGAAGGAGGGACAAAATAGTGGGAATGGAAGACCACTTTGGGGGGAATAATACCCATTTACACACAAAAGAGGTAATTTTAAAACATATTGATCATTATTTATATGCCTCCATTAGACTGCAGCTGCTCTGCGTACATATGTACATATACGTATGCTGACCAAGATGAAGGTGAAAGAACGAAAGGAAAAGATAAATCTTTATGTAAAGATTGCATAATTGCTCTAGTTAGGACTTTCAGTACTATGCTGAATAAGAGTGGTCAGATTGGATACCCTTGTCTTGTTCCTGCTCTTTGGGGAAAGTTTTGAACCATTCACTGTTAAGATGTTAGCTATGGGTTTGTCACCTATGGCCTTTATTATGTTAAGATATCTTCCTTCTAGCCCCAATTTGTTGCATTTTTATCATGGAAGGATGCTGAATTTTGCCAAATACTTTTTATGCATCTGTTGAGGTGATCATGATTTTTCTCTTTCATTCTGTTAATGTGGTAAATTGCACTGATTTGCATATGTTGAACCATCCTTTCAACCCAGGCATAACTCCCACTTAATCATGGAATGTTCCCTTTAATGTGCTGCTGAATTTGATTTGCTAATATTCTGTTGAGAACTTGTGCAAATATATTCATCAGGGACATCAGCCTGTAGGTTTTTTTTCTTTTTTTTCTTGTTGTATCTTTAACTGGCTTTGTCCTCCTATGGCTGCACCATCTCCCCACAGGTGTGCACATGGTAGTGGAAGCTTATGATGGTAGTTGGGCCAGCTGCATGCAGATGGACAGTAGGGGAGGAGACCTGCAGTGAGCCTAGTAGGGCAAGCCAGTGACAGGACATAGGGATAAATCTGGGCCCACAAGCAGCTGTGCGGGGGCCTTGGCTACTTGCGTGCACTTCCATGGCTTAAATTTTTTTAACTTAAAATTGTTTTATTGTGAGAATTGTTTTATTGCCTTTTGGAATGAAGGGTGAGGAAAGACAAATAAAAATGTGCTTTTGGTAGCTCAGCAAAACATTGGCTTTGTAGAGCTGAACTAGCTCAGTGGATGAAGAGGCTGATGCCACCAGGAGAGAGGAAGCCCCTCTTTCTAAGAACACCATGTCAACCAGGAAGCTGCCATTGCTACACAGCCTCCTGTATGACCCTTGCCTCCCATCCTCGTAACTACATGGAACATTATGGGCGCAGAGACTTTTCCAGGGGCCCTTTCCATGATATGCTCCAGCTGTGTCTCATCTAACTAAGTACATTTTCCTGCTAAATGGTATAAGGATGGGGACTGGGTAAATTTGCTGCCTTTCTGCCTGTGAGTTTCCCCACTAGACCATATCTTAGATTACATTTAGACAACATAGTAGCAGTAGAGTATACACATGTCTGTGCTACCTTTGTACAACAAAGGGGAAAAAGTAATTTTTTTGGATGAAGAAATTTCCTAAAAACCTGAGAATATAGTATACTTTGACATTTTATTAAAGACAAGTCTTCTCCTCAGTCTCCGTTGGTATGGATCTAAAGGCTTCCTCTCATTTGTGGACAGAACCCAGGGAAGAAGGAAGGAAGCTCTATGTGTCTAACTAATGTTCCACTATTGGAAAGCCTAGGGGGCCAAGCACAAAACAGAACCATGAGCAGGGTTAGTCCTTTTAAAGGCCAGGGAAGGATTTCCTGATGAATTTAGCATAATTCAAGAAGACAGAGAACAATGTAAGAACAATGCTGCTAGGATAAATATTTTGATATTAGGATAAAATATTTGGATATTTTCATCTCTAGGTGCTGAAACAAATTGAATTCTGTACTATTTTGCAATAACTCCCAACACATGATTATTCTAAGTCTGTAAAACAACTTCTCTTTATTAGAATCAAATACAGTTAAATGTTACTTTATATATAGCCTATACTTGAAAAAAAACTATTTAAAAAATATTGCAGTGACTCCTTCTATGGAGAAATTACCCTTTAATACACCTGCTTTATAAGCCTAGATTTTGCATCACTGCTTCTCTTAACATGAGGCATCCAATACCCTTTGTCTCATAAATTTATATTCACCCAGCTTAAAAGCAACTCTGTCACAGGTGAATGACAGAGAGAGACAGAAGTTAATTATGTAATTGCCTAGGGACCTCTCGAGTTAAAGTACCAAATTTGGTCCTGGACAACATATTCGATATCCAAAGCCCATGGTGGAATTCTAGGTACATAAATACATTTTAACTGTACTCTAAGCCTCTAGGTTTTCACTATACGAATCTAAAAACTTAATTTTTTTTATTTCTGTACACTAAGAAGCATGCAAAACGAACCTTTAGAAGTCTATAGTACCAGAGAACATAGGTAAGACTGAAAAACAGGCTTTGCAAACACTAAAAATCATTAATTTTATGAGGCGTAAAAAAAACTTTCAAAACTATTAGAAAAGCTTAATAAACTATGTATACTATCCCAAATATCCCTATTATTGTTAATTAGCAATAATTAAGAGTAGCTGTCATTTTTTTCACTGTGGCTCAAAGAAAAAAGAAAAAATACTAAGTGTAAAGAATTCCAGTGCCCACTGATACTCATGTTTTCCTTGAAAGGGGTGGTGATGGGGAGAGGACATGGGCCTTTTAGGCTAGTCCAAAGACTTTGGCCTTTATGTAGAAATTGAAAGACTTTGGGGGATTCTGAACAGAGGAATGACATGATCTTATTTAAATTTAACAAGATCATTCTGACTGCTGTGTTGAGAATGTATTGTAGAGAAGCAAAGTGAAAGATGGGTGACCAATTAGGAAGGTATGGAAATAATCCAAGTGAGAGATGAGTTTCTTAGAGAAGGGCAGCAGCAGTTGAGCAGAGTGAAAAAATGGTGGTATTTTGAATCATTTCAAGTTAGAGCTGACAGGATTTGCAAACAGATCAGAAATACAAGTATCCAGACAATTTTTAAAATACATATACACACTCACACACATTTTTTCTTTTCCCCAAATGGAATAACATGTTTTGACTCATCAATACATTGTGAACACTTCTCTATGCTAATAAATCTCTGCATTACATAAAGTGCTGTGTTGAATTTCATTACATAGATTTATTGTTTGGCCATCTGTTTGATATTTCAGTTCTTTCTAGATTATTTTTTGATCACCAATCATTTTATTAGCCTAAACTTGTAGAAATGGAATTGCTGGGCCAAAGGGTAAGGCACTTATGATAGTGTTTGGTAAACACTGTTAAGATTCTAAACAGGTATATCAATAATTTATACTCTCCCCAATACTATATAGGCAGTTAAATTTAAGTGTCATTCCAATACTTAATTCTGATGCACAAATGGTTTTAAAAAACACTATAGATTTGGTAGTCAAACGAGAGAAGGAATAATTAATTGCCCCTTGGAAAGAGGTAATCAACTCTAATTTTTATTTCAGTTTTTTGGAGTCCTTTAGTCCTCTGAGTGTGATCTAAGCTTAGAAAAGACTTCATTCACCTCATGTAGTTCTGAGGAACTAAGGTAGTTTGTATAGCAAACCTATGGGGCAAAGCTGCCCAAGATGCAAGGTATAGCCATGATGCCTACACTTTGTATAGCTCCTACACAAACCCATAATCTGTGATTCGCTGATCTATAGTCAGTCACAGGGTAGCCAGGATCCCACTCAGACAGGAAGGGGGGGTTAAAGAATTAAGTTGCTATTCTTAACAGCACTTATTCGAAGGTTCTGGTTAGAAGACCCATGTTTCTACTCTACCAAATTCTGACCATAAGAAAAACACACTTAGAAATTAAATATATATTCTTATAACAAACTTGAAACTCAGAATGACTTAATCTTGCTTTTATCTGAAAATCTTAAGACAATGAAAGAAACTACATGAGACAGTTACTGAGCTTATTATCATTACATATCGACTCAACAAGGGCTACAAAGACAGCTCTTCTCTTTATTGCATCTTAGGGTAATTTATTTATTTAATGTCATTTGGCAAAGTTTCCTAAATAATATAAACAACTACATGTCAATAACCTGAGTTTAAATACTTCTTAAGAAGACTGTGAAATTTTTCTGAATTCCTTTAGCAAGGCTTCCATTGTATACTATTCCTTCTAAGTACTGCTTTTCTTTTATTTACATTTTTTTTCTAGAAAATACATTCCAGTCCTAATTCTTAAAAAAAAATTAAGATTTATAATTTCACACTTGAAGAAAAGAAACAGCTGATGTTTCCAGTTCATAGTATATAACCTATCTTTGAGTTGTGTATCAGCCTCAGTTACTGATGACCTTCAGAGCTGCCAGAAAGTCTTTCATTTAAATTGCTCTTCCTTATAGTGTTATTTGACAGCTGTGCTACAGGAGGAATACTCAATGCCAGATGTCAAAAAGCTTGGATTCCCCGAGTTCCTGGATCGATTCTAGAAGGAATGCCAGGGCTTCATCCTTGCATTAAGGTCACGTTCTCCTTTAGAACTATATTTTCTTCAAATACACGTTACTATTTTTATGCCCAAATTGTACAAACTTGTGTGATATGCCCCAACCTCTATTTTCAGAGATCTAAAAAAAATAATGATCTGCTTGACTTTCATTTCAATCTGTGTGGTTTCATTCCATTACATGTGCTCAATAATAGCCAGAGACAGCTTATGCCAAGATACAATTTATTGCACAGATACTAAGAATTACCTGTTTTAATAAAGGGCTTAGATATTTGTTAAATTATACTAAATTGAAGGACCCTCTGTACATGTGACTAGGTTTGGCATTCACTCGCAAGCTATTTGGGTTTTCAGTTTAGTGTCCAAATAAAAAAATTCAGCTATTAAAATAATTTTCTACCTTTCATCATGTATATATACATAGAGAATACTATTTTAAAACAGTTTTAAATACTAGGCAGGATACTAAGGGTATTTGGAGCAATATAAAATTTTAGTATGTATACTAAAATAACTTCTGAAAAATGCTTAGATATTTACTTAGCAAATATAGATGGAATACTTATTAAGTGCCAGATTCTGTGCTGGGTATCTTCTCCAGACTGGGCAGTGATTAGGCAAACCACTTCTTGAAAACTGCTATTTCTTGGCTTGATTTTCTTTTTTTACCCTTAAGTTCCCTAGTACAAAAAATAAGCATTTTCTGTTCCTAGGTTCTAAATATACCATAGCATTTCTGCTTTTGATTTTTCTGGTGGCTTTTCAAAAATTAATAGTAAATAGTAAGGAAGATGCTTAACATTCAACTTTTATAATTGGTTTATTATTGCCTACTTAAATTATCTAGAATTGTTTCGGTGTTATTAGCCCACAGGGTTACTAACTTTGGTTAAAATATATATGAAGACAAAACACAAAATATATATTTCATAATCGTTAATGTCCAAGATCTAGATTCCAAGTTATATTATTATTATCCAATGAATCTTAGCATTAACAAGAATGATACAAACGAATAAATATGTAACATTCTAGACAAATCTTGACCCCTTTTCTGCACCTAGTTATAGGAAAAAAATTGACTTCTATTTAAGATTTAAGACCATTAGCTAATGTTGCCGTTGGTTACTGCTGAGAATTAAGTCATTAATAACGCTTCTGTATTCTCATGCTTCTGTATTCTCATTCAAACCCTATTAACCTACTTTAAGGATCAGAGCTCTTTGGAAGTTATTTAATAAGTAATTATTAAGAGTTTTTTTATGTTGCCTAGGAAGAATCTGAATTTGATTCACTAGTACTTATTTAGTAAATACTTAATATTCTAATCAATACAGATGCTACATCTCATGTTAAAAATCCTTCAAGTTAATCCACCAAATCTGATCAGGGAGACAGGATATAAAGCAATAGAATTTATGAATTAGGAATAAGGGGAATACAAATATATGAATTTTGAATTCTAGAAAACCAAGCTTGTTTGGAAATATATTAATTTAAAAACATGTTTCCTTGACTCCACTGGTACTTCAGCTGCATCCCGAAGACATCAACAGCTACAGGGATTGTTCTCAATTTAGGAAATAAGTAACAATGTCAAATCTTATGTTTGCTGAACTTCCTTTTGGAGAAAATTTTTTTTAAAAGTTGCATATTCTTGTCACGAGGCTTTGTATACAATAGATATGTTTGCAGTGAATATCATTACAAATTTGTAGTGAACATCATCACAAACCTATGATCTCTGTCATATAGTTTACATTCTAGGTAATAATGAACAAGATTAAAAAATCAATTACAGATTATTAAATAATGATAAATGCCAGGGAGAAAAAACAAAGTAGGAAAGGAATTTAGAAGGGGTGTATACATGTATGTGTGAGACAGTATTTAAAATTTTAGGTTGGCCAAAGAAGGCCTCCATTACCCAAAGCACATACAGAGAAGAATGAGAAATTCATGCCACTGCTTATAATGATCACAAGATACTGCTGCCAAATTGGTTGTTATTCTGGGTGTGTATCCAAGAAATTCTTGCTTAGCTAAAAAAAAAAAAAATTCTAAAACGTTTAAAGAAAAATGAACTCTATTTAATAGGGGAAATTATACTGCATAAACATGTTTTAGAAGAGCAGATTTATTTTATTTTTAGGAGAGGTAATTATAAACCGAGAAAAGAAATGAATGATTTACTATATACGGCTGTCAAATCTTATTTTAGACGACATAGTATAGTTTCTAAAGAACTCTGAGGTTCCAAATGTCAATCCATTAGGGCAGAGGATTCACATTCTCAAAATGATGGCAATTTTTTGAATAACACTGAGTCCATTAATTTTGGAAAAAACCAGCTAATCAGAAATATGACAGTCCTGCATTATCTGAATTATGTTGTTCACGTTATTCTGGCTGGTTTTCTGTCAGAAATCTCATGCACAGCCCCTACTATCCACCAGAGTAACACATTAATGAATACACTAATGCACTTCCCCTAGTCCCAAGCCACTCCTTAACAAAGCCTTTGGTTTTAAAACTGTTGCATTTTCTCTTGCAGGCTGATTTGGGAACAATTTAGTACATCTAGACTGTAACGATCCCTCGTAACCCATAAGGAAGTCCATCCACTGAATGCCTCATTTCCTATTGTCCTAGCCCCAATTTAGACATGGGCAAGAAATGATCTCAGTGGAATTTATGTGGCACATTTTCCCCGTGGCTTGTTAGATAAAGTGGACAATGCATTGTGCAACATTGAGGTAGCAAGGATGCTTGACCTGCCCATTAGCCACAGAAGAGTTTATGACTAGCCTTTCCACAGTTCAGCCTCAGAGAAAAAAACAGCGATATGCTGTTATGGCTTGTCATTGCTGCAAATATAGCAGTAAAACCAAACAACAGGAAGACTGAGATTCAAGATGGCGTAGAAGGTAAAGGCTGTACATGCCTCCTCCAGCAATCGCACCAAAATTATAAAACTATAGAGCAACCAGTACACAGAGTAGCCAGAGGTCTGGCTGAACAGACGCCTTACAACTAGGTCACCTCAAAACGGTAGAAGGAGTGGAGATGCAAAATGACCTGGCCTGGCAACCTTGTGCAGCAACTGACAATTGGGAGGGCTATCTTGGCTGCAGAGTCACCTCCCTCACCTGAAGAGTGAGGGGTCTTGGCCAACACTGGGCTCCCCAACCCAGGGCTCCAGTGTTGGGCAGAGAAGTCCCCATAACCTCTGGCTGTGAAAACCAGCAGTGTGTAAGGTGGAGTGTGATGGAAAGCTGCAGGAAGCAGAGACCTTCCTCTTACAGGGCCCATGCTGACCTTACTTGCCAATAGACTTGCTTGCTCTGAGCCCCAGAGCTGGGGCAGCTGCTTGAAGGGTGCCAGGGGTAGACAGGGAGGCACTGAGTTGTCAGGCTTCAGGTGAGGACTGGAGGGGTGGCTGTCTCCTGGAAAAAGGTGCCAAAGTTCCTTTGTCGAGCCATCCCTACTCCCAACCTGCACACAGGCACCATTAATTTAGATAACGCACATGTCACTCCACCCAGGATATTCCCTGAGACTCTGCCTCTCTCAACTTGTGGGCTCACCCAAGTTGCTTCCAGTGATTTATTCCATACAAATGGGCTGTCTTGACTTCTGCGAACTTTCATAAAAGCTCTCAAAAGGCTCACAAAACCCAAAAAAAGCAGCATCTGTCCTTGGCATGCCCTGTACCTCTTGCTGAGCAACCCCAAGCTCTGCACTTCTGGCAGCCAGCCTCAGTTTCTGGATTGGCCCCTTGAAGCACTTATAAGCCCAGCATGGGTGGCAGTCATCTTTGGATTGCTTACAACTAGGTCACCTCAAAACGGTAGAAGGAGGTGACTCTTACTAGGTGGCCCCAGAGGTGTACAGGGTGCAGCTGAGGTTGGCCTGCATTGGATTCCTCTCAGGTCTGTGCCAAGGGGCCCCACAGCACACCTACTACATAAGTCACTTTACTAAGACTGGTAGACTTAGGGGCCCTACATAATACATAGAAATCGACACAGGGAGGCAGCCAAAACGGGGAGACAAAGATGCATGTCTCACACGAATGAATGGAACAAAACTCCAGACAAAGAACTCAACAAAATGGCAACAAGCAATCTACTAGATGCAGAGTTCCAAACACAGGTTATCACAATGCTCAAGGAATTTAGGAGAAGAGTAGATGAACTTAGTGAGAAGTTTAACAAAGAGATAAAAAAAAACATAAAAATGGAGATAGAGAACATAACAGGGAACCACTCAAAAAAGAATACAGTATCTAAAATGAAGAGTACATTAGAGGGAATCAACAGAATAGATGAAGAAGAGGATCAAATGTGCAATATAGAAGACGGGGTAGCAGTGGACACCCAATCAGAACAGCAACAGGAAAAAAGAATCCAAAAAAATGAAGATAGTTTAAGGAGCCTCTAGGACAATGTCAAGCATAACAACATTCATATTATAAAGGTAACAGAAGAAGAGAGAGAGCAAGGAATTGAAAACTTATTTGAAGAAATAACAACAGAAAACTTCCCTACCTGGTGAAGGAAATAGACATACAACCCCAGGAAGCACAGACAGTCCCAGACAAGATGAATCCAAAGAGGCCCACACCAAGACATATTATAATTAAAATGCCAAAGGTTAAATTCAAAGGGAGAATCTTAAAAGCAGCAAGAGAAAAGCAATTAGTTACATACAAGGGAACACCCATTAGACTGTCAGCTGATCTCTCAACAGAAACTTTGCAGGCCAGAAGGGTTTGGAACAAAATATTGAAAGTGATGAAACTCAGGACCTATGACCAAGATTACTTTACCCAGCAAAGTTATCATTTAAAATCAAAGGACAGATAAAGAGCTTCCCATACAAGAAAAAGCTAAAGGAGTTCATCACCACCACATTATAACACAGGAAATGTTGGGGGGGACTTCTTTAAGAAGAAACAAATATGTGTCAAAATTCTAAATAAAGAATGGCAATAACTACATATCTATCAACAAATACTTCAAATGAAAAATAATTAAATGCTCCAATCAAAAGATAGGGTGGCTAAACGGATAAGGAAACAAGACCCTTACATAGGCTTTCTACAAGAGATTCACTTCAGATTAAAAGACACACACAGACTAAAAGGGGATGAACAAACATATTTCATGATGGACCTAGAGGGTATTGTGCTAAATGGAATAAGTCAGATAGAGGAAGGCAAATGCCATATGAGCAGATGTGTATGTGGAATCTAATGAACAAAATACAAAACAAACAAAAACAAACTCATAGACACAGAGAACATTTTGAGGGTTACTAGATGGGAGGGAGATACGGGAGGTTGGTAAAAGGGGGTAAAGGATTTAGAACTACAAATTTGTAGTTTCAAGTAGTCATGAAGATAGAAATTATAGCATAAAGAATATGGCCAATAATATTGTCATAACTGTATATGATGTCAGAAGGGCACTAGATTTATTGGGGTGATTATTTTGTGAGTTATATAGATGTGTATCACTTTATTGTACACCTGAAACTAATATAGTATTGTATAGCAACTATAACTAAAAAATAAAAAATTATTACTGATTAAAATAAAACCCAAGAAACAGGAGCCCAGATGCTGGGGTTAGCCTGGGTTCAAACCCTTTATCACCTATTTCTTGTGGGATTCAGAGCAAGTTCTTTGTAAGTAACTTTCTGTCTGTCTCAATTTTCTCATCTGTAAAATGACAATAATAATAGTACAAACATTATGGGGTTAATGTGAGGTAAATGTATGTTATTTGGAGTCCTCAAAGTAAAGGAAAGAACAGCAAAAAAGTATTTGAAGAAATAATGGCTGAAAATTTTCCAAACTGTATAGAAACCATAAACCCACAGATCCAAAAGTACAAAGAACTTCAAGACAAGAAACATATAGAATACATCGAGGCACATAATAATAGAAATAACAATAACAACAACAAAAAACCTCAACAAGAAAAACTCAAAACCCAATTTGCCAAACACTACATCAGTGGTTCTCCACCAGGGATGATTCCTCTCCTTGCCCACCTCCCGGGGGAACATCTGGCAAATCATGAAGACATTTTTGGTTGCTGTATCTAGGATGGGGAGAGAGTATAATACTGGTATCTAGTGGGTAGAGGCTGTGAATGTTACTAAACATCCTACCACGTACAGGACAGCCTCCAGAACAAGCACTTATCCCGCCCAAAACATCAACAGTACTAACTAAGGTTGAGAAACACTGAAGGCATATAATAACCAAATGCTTAAAAACAGTGATAAAGAGAAATTTCTTAAAATTGTACCCTTATATTTTCTCATTCTTGACAAAAACAGAAAGGATATGTATCATAATACTAAGCACTTTTCAAAAATCACTCACCATGTTTAAGCTAGGAGTTCAGCTCTGAGAAGTAAACGTGTTAGGACCAGCAGAGCTACTTGGAGGGGTTTCCAGAACTCAAGGGCCAAAATGACTTTTTAATTTTTTTTTTTTACCTGCTTTTAAATGGTTGACTAAGGGAGTTACAAAACATGCCAGGTATTATGAAGGTTCTGCTCTGTGGTCCTTCTGACACTTAGAAAGATATGAAATGAAAGTAATAGGACTAAACAGTGGATCCAAGTTAAAATCTCATTTCAGCTCAACAAACATTTACTAGGACTACTTCCACAGTACATATTCTATATCAGTGAAGTTCTCCAAGTTGGTCTATCATTCAATGTAGTACTCTTTCTGCCACATCATGCTTATTTAATGTAAATGCTATCTAAAGTCACAAAAAAGTTTAAAAAGATCCCCACTAATTTTGCTGGGGTTTTTAAATGACAAGATTTATAGATCTTTTAAACTTAGGTATGAAATAACATGTTATGACAGGATATCAAGAATAAAAACCCAGACAGACTGAATACCTACTAAATAGTAGGCACTGAACTAGGTATTATTTATATTCATGATCTCCTAATCCTCAAATAAATCATTTGGGTTTGGTATTATTGTCCTCTTCATTTTACAGACAAAGGAGATGGACAAGTTCATTGTTCTGCCCCTCATCACAAAGCTAAGAGTTGGTGGGGCTAGGATTTGAACTGAAACTTTTTAGAAAACCCATGCCCCACCAAAAGAATAACTAATAACACTACACAATTTGAAATCATACATGTGTTTTCAATTAGTTTACTGTTTTGGACCTTCATAACAAATCAATGTATATTTACATTGCTAGAGTATTGGTCCACCACATAAATTTATTCAGACACCTTGGTATCCCAAAGACAGCTGTGGTAAGGCATATTAGTCTGTATTTCTTCATTTGCCTGTCAATCAGAGAAGGGTAAAAGCGCTCACAGCCAGGGCAGGGACTCTATATGTTATTTATTAAAAACTGTCTTATAGTTTTATCTTTACAGATCACTATCCTGGAGAAGGGAAAAAAGGGGTGGTTATTTTTGTTTGAGATGTCCCAGATAGAAAAAAATTGAGAATCACCTTTTTCAAACATACATATCAGATCTCTTTGTTTCAATTTAGGTAGCTTTTAATAGTGTGTACACAGAAAGCTAGAAACATATTTTTTGTTATGTTTTTCTCAATAGTTAAAAATATCCCACTAAAAGGAAATAAAATAAAGAAACACTTAGAGTAGCATACTAATGGACAAAACTGTTTAGCTTTAAAAAATCAAGAAAGTCATCAGTGCTCTACATGAGTCAAATATGAGTGTTGTGTCTTAAATAGTTATCCTCTGAGATTGAAAAATAAATATTCAACACAATTAGAACAACTGAACCAATTTTCCCCTTTAGAGGAGGAAATAATAGATTAATACATGTTTTGCTGGGAAAGCAGAAAGCTGTACAGGAAAAGGCGATCTATATTTATCTTGATAAAATACAGAACTTCAAATAGTTAAAGGTAGATTTACCTTCATAGTTGCTTTTTTAAAAAAACTTTGCCTTGATACTTTACTTTTCTTCTTCTTTCTCAGGTGGTTTTATAAACAAATTATAGAAAATTCAAAATAAATAAAATTTTATGTAACTTATAATCAATTAACTCTACCCACGTATCTTCTTTCACCCTCTAATCTACTTAACTCTTTTTAATCAACTTAACTCTCCCTATAAATGAATAAAAAGAAAAGTTTATACTTACTAGAAAGAACTGTTGTAAGGAAAATGTAGTCTGAAAAGGATATGAGTCCACATTCTCCAAGGGTGTAAAATATACTGCCTTCATCAGCAAATTTTTCTCGTTCCTGGGCAAATTTCTATTAAACATATGGGTTCCACCAAAAGATAAAAAGATATAACAGAATGAGAACATAAAAACTTAAAAATGAATTACTATTTATCTGACAGTTTTATGATATTTATCATAAGCATTTCTCTGATGGCCATTCCAAATTAATGGATCCTTTACAATTTTCTAGATGATTAAAGTGATAAAAGATAATGTCTGTTTCAACAGTGGCTTAATATGAATATTAGAAAATAACTTCAATTTTATGAACTCCTGCCATTTAACATATGCAGAACCACTTCAGGGCTAGTTTTCTAAGCTTTAAAAACAATTCACCTTCTTCTACAGAAGTATATAAGGTAGAAAAAAATAACAAACAAACAAATAAAAAATTGTAAACGAAGTCAGTTACTACTGCCCAAGAAAACTATACTACTAGTGATTAGAAATGAAGAAGTAATCAATCATTTCCACAAAATGCTCAGAAAACTAATTTCTAAAATACTAATTTAAATTTTTCTTTATGATTCCCAAGAATCTTAGTTTTGGAATGTAGAAAAGTTTGCAGAGTAAATAGCATCTCTAAAATATAATGGCAAATCAGACATGCATGCAAAACTTTAGGCATGATTTAATTTAATTATATTTACTATTATCTTGGTGGACGCTCCTAAATTTCAGCTATTTGATGCAACTCTCCGAAAACTTAGCTTTTACTTTAAGTAAATATTCTTTTTCTTTAATCTATAAAGCTAACATAGTTAGTTAGCTTTAATCCATAAAGCTAACAGAGAGTTATCACTTGTCTGGCAAGTGGTCTCTTCCAGGTGTTTAAACAAACCTACCCTGTTTTCTGAATTCCTAGCCAAATTATACACTTGGTGGTAACATTGAAGATATTTTCAAAAACTGAAAAGGATCCACCAAAGAGTTAGTTTTGAAACTAATTTTGTAAGTTCTGGGCCAACCAAAGATAGCCAAAGAATTATTCTGGGTACCAAAAAAAGAAATGAGGTTTCAAGAACCTAAACCAAGTACAAAGCAATGTCATGCAAGTGCAAAATAATAAGCAGCATTGCAAACATAATCTTGGGAGGAGTATCATGAAAGCTAAACCAACAAGCACCACCACACCAGCATCCAGATACACAACTATCCAATAGGTTACCTCTGTCTAGTGAAGATCCCATCATATACCACAAAGGAAAGAAAATTGGTTAACCAATTGAAAACACAAGTACCAAGTGAATTATCATGATCTTAGTAAACCCACTCAAAATAGCCTTCACTGGATATTTGTTTGTTCATATGAAACAGTAATTATAGAAAGGTAAAAATCTATAGTTGAATGTTAACAAAGCAGTATGAGGGTTTGATGGCAGCTTCTATTTAGGAAAAGGCTTCCCTAACTCATTTGTGGTAGACAGAAAGCATGGTCCTACTTGACAGCATTTAGAGATTACTTCTTTGAGCTGACAACAAAAATGAACACATAGTCCAGTATGTTCAAATGAAGGTTAGATCTCCACACCTGCTCTTCTACCAAGAAATTAAACACAATTTTCAGACCAAAAAAAAGCTACTGGATGAGAACAACAGCAGAAAAGCTTTTCATTGGGAAGGTAATATTTTAATTTCTCAAAATAAAAGGAAAAAATGGTTACGTTTTTTACATTATACAAAATACTGCAAAAGTAAAGCATGTCAATAAGAAAAAATACACAAAATGAAAATCACCCACCAAAGGCATACAATTACTAGCCAGAATAATAACTGTGTACAGAGGCTGACTACTTAATATTAATTATGTAGTAATCTTATGGAGTGAATGCTATAAGAAAATGAAATAAGTAACACAGTAGGATCCAGAAGTTGAAAAACAGACAGAACTCTAATGACAGAGTAAAATGAGGCAGCTAAGCCAAAGACGCATATCTAACATTATTGTTAGAATAATCAACCAGACAATGCTGCTGCTCAGAAGATAACAAACACAAATCTAGATTGGTTGTTAATTTTTAATTTTGATATAATTTCAATGCAGAAAAGTGGAAAGATCCATAAAAGGAACTTCTGTATACTTTTTACTCAGATTTACCAATAGCTTACACATTACCTTATCTGCTTTATCATTTTATATATATATATTTTTTCCTTTGCACTGTTTTGAAAGTAAGTTGAAGACACATACCCCTTTATACTTAAGTACTTTGGTATATATTTCCTACGAGCAAAGACATGTTCTTACATACCACTGTATAAATTCAATAAAACCAGGGTACTTAATACTGATACATACTATTATCTAATCCATATCCTTTCAGATTTAGTCAACTATCTCAATAATTTCCTTTATAGCTATTTCCCTTCTAGTCCAGGATGCAATCCACAGTCATAAATGGCATTTAGTTGTCATGTCTCTTTAATCTCCATTAACCCATAACAACTTTCTTTGCCCTTCTTTATTTTTCCTTTGGAGGTTTATTTTTCATTGTTGATAAAATTCATATAAGAGAAAATTCACCATTTTAACCATACAATAGGGTTGGCTTCTTTCAAGTAACACAATGTTTTCTAGGTTCATCCATGTTGTAGCATCGATCAGTACTTCATTCCTTTTTATTGCCAAATAATATTCTATTGCATGCATACAACAATTTGTTTATCCATTCATCCAGTGAAGAATATTTGGGTTGTTTCTACCTAGTGCTACTGTGTACATTCATGTACAAGTATTTGTTTGACTATCTGCTTTCATTTCTTTGAGGTATAAACCTTAGAAAAGAATCTTACACTCTCAGGCAGGCTAAATGACTAAGGTCCTAGTCGATATTTGACTGCAACCTCAATCAAATATCGACTGTACCAGAACCATCCAAACTTCTCCCAAATTCCTTATTCATAGAAAGCATAAGAAAGAAATGATTATTACTGTTTTAAGATACTAAGCTTTTAAATTGTTACTCAGCAATAGATAATATAGTCAAATATATTTATTAACAATATTTCTGCTAGTCTGTGGCTTATAATTTCTATTTTGACAATCAGTTTTTAATTTTTGTGAAGTCTAATTTATCAATTTTTTCCTTTATGTTATTGCTTTCTATATGCTGATAAATTTTTGCCTATCTCAAGCCCATAAAATATTCTTATATTTTCTTTTAGAAGCCTTATAGTTATAGATTCTATATTTAGGTCTATGATCCATTTCAAGTCAATTTTGTGTATAGTGAGGTAAGGGTAAGGTTTATTTTATGAAATATGGACATACGGTTGTTTTTTAAACCATTTATTAAAAAACCAATTTACCATATAAGCGTGGGTCTATTCTATGATATTTTCTGATTTGAGTAGCGCAATTTCTTTTGAAGGTATTTTGGTTACTACCAAAGTGTATGATTGTTTTTCAAAGTATAAAAAAACATGGAATTGTTTAAATGGTTTAAAAGGCAGCCTGAGAGACTCTACATGAGATGCATTAGGGTTACAGTTTAGGCCTAACCATCTACACCATTAGAACCATTATAAAGTGTGCAGAAATAATAAAGATGTCACTGAATAGACCTTCAACTGTATTATTAATTAAGAAATACTATTAGAACATATCTCTATAGGGGCTATATTATAACAACACTCTACAATGTTAATTCAGTTATTGGGATTTCCTCCAAGAAGGCATTCCCTCCTCTACTGCATTTGATGGGATACGTCCATATTTGCAACCCTCTGTCCTCTAAAGGAGAAAATATTTGTTCATGTGGCTATATATGAGACCTCTGCTGTACTGAATACAGTGATAGGCAGGAGAGGCCAAAAGAATGCCAAATTGCTGTATATAAGAAAAAACTGAAGAAAAATCTGGAAGAAAAGATATAGAAGAAAAAAGGACCCTACAAAGATGAACAGAAAAGGGGAAGGAGATATGACAAGAGAGGAATAGAAAGTATTAAAGTCAGGAAAAATAGAGGAAAGAGAAAACATGTGTGTGCATGTGTGTACACATGTGTTTGAAAGAACAGAGAATGTGTTTTACAGGACCTCCTTAAAAATAAGGCATTTAAAGAGGACTTTAAAATTAGCCTTGCTTTTTGATGTGCCCTGTGCAGTATAATCTCCTAATTCTTTAGAGTAAAGGTCTACATTGTTCTTCCATTCTTCTGAAATTGGGGTTGGGTAGTAGGAGAAATGCAGAGAAGTTACAGGCATGCTTTCTAAGGCATCCACTTGTCAAAGAGGTTCAGGTACATTTAGGATTTCACTTCTATTTGTTAACTCTAAGAATTTATAAGTGGGTTTCTGAGTATTCAAAATTCCAAAGATGATTCTTACAAAATTCATGACATATGTTAATCGCAAACACCAAAACTGTCATAAAACCATTAAATTTGATTCCTCAAATTATTTAAAGCTAGGAGAATTAAATAAGTATGTCAAAATTTGGGAGGAAATGGGAGTTACTAGAAAACCAATCTTTAGACTATTTTGAGTTGTGTGGCTGATTCTTAGCTGGTCTTTTTAAATCAAAGGCCTGAATCCACCATAAATTATATCCTCAGATCAACTAGCCATGACACATACAGCATCTGTGAAAATATTAATATTTGAGTTCCATAATGAATAAATTTTTAAAAGCCCTAAAGTATGGTAACATGGAAAATCAAGATTCAAGGAAGGGAATTGGAGGGAAGGTATCTGGGTTTTTTTCTTATTCCAAAAGTCTTATCAATATTTAATTTTGCAAATTGAGAATGTCAAGTCAAATGTTCCTTCACTTAATGTTTGATCTTTGACTAAATTTTAAGTTATTTTTTTCCCTAAGCAAATACCATTTACACACTTCAGAGGTGATTTGGAGACAGACCAAGAAAAAAACATTTCTTAACAGACGTGGTAATAATGTTCCATTTTCCCTCTCTCAGAGGTGGTTTTTAATTTTTTTTTTTACTAATGAACATTTATATTAGTATACATATTTTACTAGAAAAACCTATCATAAGGATTTGTGTTCAATTCAATATATATAATAAATTCAATATATATAATAGACAAACCAAAAGGAAGAAATTTCTGAATATAAAAGTCAAAGAAATATATAATAAATACATTTCTATTGTAAGGGCATATAATGTGAGATTAAGTAACATATTGAGATATAGGTTCAATAAAAAACGTTATAGTAAGGGTCTAAGAGAAATGTGTTTCATATTAAAGTTCTTGAGTAAGAGTCTAACAATACGATAGTATATATGCTGAAAAGTAAATAAAACTGGGTATTTTAAAAAGAGATTGTATTTAAAGATGCCTTACGAGGTAACTTTTTCTATGCATCTTAGAAGTTACATACCTAACTCTATTTCAATCATTTAAATCTCTGAAATTAACGCTATGAAAGCAGAATGCAGGTTAACTGATCAGAACAGTATTTCTATTCAATTTACTGACAAATGTTATTAACTTCTGCAGCACAAAATTATGCAAAAACATTTCAAAGCAATGTGCTCACTGACTTAAGTTGATATTTAACTGTTTTGCTATTTATTTACATGACCTAGTCTTTGATTGTATTTGCTTAGAAATTTAAAACATAGCTATAAGCTCCATACCACTAAAACATTCAAGTTACTGACCTTGAGTGAAGGCAAATAAATAAATAACCTTAAAGGGTACTGGTATTGATCAATTGAACCATATCCTGAATCTTTTTTATTTTTCAGATAAGCAGAAAGACTTATGGGTAAATTCACAGCAAATCATACCCTATGTAATTGTTACACTTCTCAGTGAGTCTATACCTGAACTGTTTTACAAGGATGACTTTGTTGCTAAAGCATCCACCATCTGGTTTCTGACCAATCACATAAACTTATAAAACATTTGGCTAAAGCTGTAGGTGCCATCAGGAGTTCTGAGACTAGGATTTCCAGACAAGATTCAAACTCATTAATACTCACTGTACTCAAACAATGAATCCCAACTGTTATAGGGTAGATCAAAATAGAGCCAATAATTCTTGCCTTCTAGGATTCAAATGGATAAAGCCAAAAAGAAAAATCCTATCTGGAGTTTAATCTCATTATTATTCTAGTTAGGACCCAACTTTCGAGTTCTACCATTTGAAATAAACATTTTCTATCAAACAGAAGTTGATGAACCATGTAAACAAAATAGATGCTACCACATCATCTAGAACCTCAAGCATCTCTGGTATAGAGAAAATCTAATAAAGAACACAACTTTATTTAAATTAGGATGCCATCCTTTATGAAACTGAAATAACTGGACTGTTTTAATATTAACATTTCTCTATATTGATGAAATATATTTCAAAGTTTATCTAAATCCCACCCCAAAATATTTGAAGTTGTACTTCAAAAAACAAATTAATGATAATAATATGCTTCTTCCAGAAAATGCAATTGTGACATATCATTTCCAAATGAGAAACAGTATTTCTAACTAAGGTTAGAGTTGAGGCGGGGAGGGTTGAAGTGTTAGAAAGAAAAAATTCAGCAGTTTTCCCATGCAATTAATGTTCATACATCATTATTTAGTTGGTACACAGATAGATGCCAAAGCCTTAGTAAGATTTTGATCTTAAACAATCACATTATTCCAAATCAAACAGAAAATGTTGCACACTTAAAGCACGTGTTATTCTTCTCCCCCCACCACATACCTGAATTTACAGAAAGGTAGAATTTGGGGTATGTCGGATAAAAATTGAGATGAGATGTTTCTAATTTAGTTTATATTTTCTTTTTCTGACTCAGAGTTTCTAATCTTTTCAAAGGTAATACTGCTTTTGAGGCAAAGAAACATAAATTACTGTGCAACAATATGTGGAAGGTGAATGCTTAAGATGCTGGAAACTTCACTCTGCCAGAAAGCCATTCTCTTTTCAGTCCCAATTCTAACCACTTTAGCTCTGAGAATAACTCCAAATACCTAAAATGCAAATGTTTTCCAATTTCATTAACTACATGGCTATAGAGAAAATGGATACAGATGAAGATGCTTAAAAAAACAGTGGCAGAAGATTTGATTAGAGCAATGACAATTCAAAGTCTACTGGAATAGCATTAACGTCAATGAAATGATACAACTTACTGAAGTGATTTATTTAAGTTCTCAGTATCTAATGAGATATTATCAAAACTCTCGTGGGCAAAATCACTAACTCTATTATTTTCTACCACATTAAGCCTGCACACTTGCTTCAAAGTGTGTGATTCTTTCTCTGGGTGAAAGAATCAATGTTTTACCATTACTGATTATATGCTACCTAAATCTAAAAATTTAATTTTGAACTCTGGCCACTCAAATTCATCAGTGCTGAAAAGAACTGTCCTGAGCTCGGCAGCAGTCTTGCTTTTAGTCACATGGGTTATAAAAGGCTTCCCTATAACTTCGTGGAAAACCACCTAACATACAAATTTTGAAAAATATGCTAATTTAGTATTTCACCTTCCCCCATTTGGAAAAAATTATTTCCCAAAATGCTTCATAAGAACAAAATAAAAGAATTTCACCCTGAGGATCTCTATTCATACCCTTGATTTACAACTGTTGTGGTTGATATCATCCCTCAGAAAACCCTTTAGAGGAAGAATTTTTAAATCATTTTGAAATCAAATATATATAGGTAGCCCTTGAACACTGCTGACCATTTAAGACATTTCAAGAATTTAAAAATTATAGTTTGCATAGTCTATGCCAGGCACTGTGCTAAGCACTTGCATTATCTAAGTCTCATTTCAATTTTATGAGGATAGTTACACTACTATCAGCACTTAACAGATAAGTAAACAAAGATTTAGAGAAGTTAAATAAGTAGCCCAAGGTGACAACGCTAAAAGTGGCAGGACAGGTCATAGTCTGACTTCAGCACTCATGCCATGAACCATTCTGTGTTGTACTGCATCTTGTGCACAGAAATACACCAGGTATCTATAGTGTTTACACTTTCTGAAATTGTTAATGGGGGACTGAATATTTTTGGAGCAAAACATAGTTCAGTATTGTAAAATATTAACCCTGGGGCTTAGCTTGTATTGGGTTGGTTATCTTGAAATTTGAAGAGGAAAGTCTAGTAAATGATGTAGGTGGACATCCTATTTTTATGTTTTGACTTGTTCAAATGGATATTTTAATCATTTTCAAAATAAGTATCACTTAGAATGTAATGGTTCTTTATACTCTTCTTAATTAATAAATCTCAGATTAATCTATAATTGGAGAAACATTTAGTTTAAAACTTTTAAAAATGTATCACAGCAAAGACAAATACACAAAGCAAGAGATCTCCTCACACATTCTCTGCAACCAAAGCTCATCATTAGATATTTAGGCCAAGAACCATTTTACCAGAATATGAGAAATAGACGTTTATTTGTAACCCTAAAACATGCTAGAGTGTTTCTGTTAAAGTAATAAGAAAAAGTGAAGTTAGTCAGGAACCAAGTCCTCTCATGTCAAAGTGAATTTCAAATCTTGTTTCATGATAAAAAGCTAAACATGAAGGTGTTAGAAATGTAATGGTTATGTTTATGCTTTCAAATCAACAATGACAAATCGAATGGGTTCAGTTGACCCCAAATTTAAACGCAAAAGAATCTAAAATAAAATATATTTAAAGACACTGTAAAAGAAGTCTGAATATTTGGGACAACCAAGTAAACCACACCCTCCTTGGGAGCTCTTAATGATTATATACTGTTTTTTTTTTTTTTTAAACCTGAATAGTCAGATATGTGGGTTAAATTAACAGACTTTAGTAGTGGTGGAACTCAGAGACTGGAAAGAGACATTATGGATACTGCACACAGCAATATATGTATTTGACACCATTCATAAGCTGCATCTGAAAAACAGCACTCTATGCTACCAGGAAAATAAGATGAATCCAGCCTTTTCACAGCAACAGGAACGTGGCATGCAAAGGAAAAATGCCTGTAAGGAAGCAAGCAAGAAAGCCCTTTTCTGTAAAGTAACTGCTCACTGGCCTTTGGAAGCTTAAAGCATTTATGCTAGTGCCACCAAACTGAGTGTTATTTATAGAACCCAAACAATTTCCCTACTACCTAGTCTAAGAAAAAAATGTCCATTATTTTTAATATAAAAAGCTCATTAACAAGATATCATTAATAATTTGAATCCCTGATCAACAGAGAATATTGCTTTCAATAGTCTAAGTTTAAAGAAGACTGGTGCTCTTTTGTCAACAGTGGTAGTTGACCACTCAATGGAGTGGATCCCCAAGAATTCCAAGCACGCACCAACTCCTATCTCTTTTCTCTTCTCCTCATTTTCTAGGAAAGAAGGACACCTATCTGAGGCAAGTAATTTTAAATTTTTAAGTCTGAAATCAGACAATCATTAAAGAAGAAGAGTTTTTAGCTATTCCTACAAATTGTCTTGCCATAAAGAAAAGAAGTGGCTTTCTTCAATCACAGGTGTTGGAATCTCACCTGATTTACTCTCCTTACCATTATGGTTCTGCCATTGCTATTTTAAAACAGAACCTCTGGAATAAGAGAATTGATAATGGGATTATCGATAAACTATTTTGACATAATTAAGTATTTTTGTTGGTTTGTTTCAGAATGCAGTTAAAGGCAAAGATAAATAGATAATCTACTATACCAATAAAGGATGACTGGTTTGGGGCTTTGAAATGGAACTACTAAAATATATCGCATTTAAAAAAACGAGAAAGCACAAGAAAAATGTTCTAGAAAAATTGAGAGCGCCCTGTGATCTTCACTGATTATATCATTAATTATTTTAACCCAAAGGACATTATAAATGAATTTACTTTATATTTTAATTTAGAAATGCAAGAGTAATGTTTTTCTTAAATGAATAAATTTTAATAATTTATAAGATATAATTAAAGAGTCTGAGCCTTCAAAAATCAGTTTAAAAAGTACTTCTTAGGCATGTCTTTGAAATTCTCCTTTGTCACAAGTCTACAATCTATATATTCTTTTTCATGGTTTTCTCCATGTATTTGCTAGCTTTTCCAAATTAAAGTTATCGATTAGCTCAAAAAAGCAAAACAATAAAGTATTTCTAAATGTTCCATCTCTTTTCTGCTAAGCCATTTTGTTGCACAAAGTACAACTAAGCAACTGCTTATCTGTATTTATTATGTAAAAATTTTCAAAAGAAAAACACTTAATTTTCACTTGAGGGTACTATTGTCTCACCATTCCTGTTACAGTTCAACTACAGACATGGCATCCAACCAAGACTATTTAAATGACCCAATTAACTGAGTATCCTTTATAGTATAATACAGTGGTTAAAAATTTTTTGACCTTTTGTGATACAAGGTTGATATTTCCTTTTAAATTATGTTAGGTACTATATTTTCAAGGACTTGTGCAGCATTTGAATTGTCATATTAAAGATAAAGTACATTAATTTAAGTGACAGGGACAAAATCATTCTCTAAAGGGAGCAGGGAAAGGACATGAGCATGCACTTAACTGAATCTTTGTCCCTAAAGCACCATTATGGATTTGGGTACATTAATTAATTTAAAGCACATGCTACTAAGTCGGTACCTGCCAGAAATCCTGATCAGAGATGAGAAAAAGAAAAAAAATTTGACATTGTTTGATTATACGAACAAAAACTCCCAAATCGAAAATATATATATATATCACAAAATATAATAACATATAAAGGACCAATTAAGATCTGTAATAAAATCACTGAACACCTGGAAATAGAAAATGAGGAATACTTAGAAATGTTTTATATATTATCTGCTAAGGGTACAATAAAATAAAAAAAACAAAAAACCCCAACAAAATCCCTAACAATTGAATTCCTAACCTCCCCAAAATGAAACACATTTGTTTAAAAACTTCCTATTACCACAAAAAGAAAACACACAAGTAATTACCTGTTTCTTAAAGAAAAAGGAAAGCAAACATTTCATTTTTTTACATGAGTAGTCAAAGCATTTCTTAAGGTTTTCCATTAGGAAATCTCAACTATTGTTTTATGGATATAATATTTTTTAACTTCATTACGAATTTGTTGTTTTAACACTCACATTAACATACAGGTAGCTAAACTTATTCAAGTTCAGAGGATTAGTAACTACTCTGAGTTCAGAATGACAATTAGAAAAAGATCTGCAAATTATGTTGCACTAAATAAAGTCCTATTCACATTAGTAAAAAAAGCCAGCCATCACGAACACTGGCATTTGATGAAGCAGTTTGGGTTAGCTAATTTAGCTGGGTATCACTCCAAATATCTTCAAATATCAAATGATTTTAAAGATTCTTTTCAACAAATAAACTTCACTGCCTGTGAAATAAAATTTGACCTTAGTAGGCAGGATAAAATTCTTAATAAGACAAACCAAGAAAGAAGGTAATATATATGACAACAACAAACTCCTTTCCTAAATTGAGTAAAGAGCTCAAAGTGATGGACATAGGTATAATTCGTAGAGCCAGATATTTTACCTATTGCCCTGAGTTTGCTGAGAAGGTAACTGACACTCAGAAAGGTTAAGTGGTCTTTTGCCCAGTTACCCATCAAGTATGTGGCAGAGTCCATACTTTAATAAAGATTGTCTATATACAAAGTTACACTCTTTTCATCTTGTACTATTGATTACACATGAAGTACAGCAATCTATAATGTATTTTTCATACTGGATTCAGCATACTTATAACATCTACCAATTATTTACATACAGTTGTCAAACTCAAAACGAAAATCTCTTAGAAAATATTTCAGACACCAAAGCCAGATTTTCTTAGGGCTGTATACAAAAGAACTAAAACTGCTAATTTGTAAGACAAGAGAAAAATAAGATGATGGTTCTAAAAATAACTTAAAGATCTTTGGATGGGAAAGTAGGATGATGAAAAAATCTGAGACTACAAATAAAACAGGTGTCAAAGGATTTCCTGAAATGCTGAATCAGTTCTTGAGTTCACTCTAGCAATATGGACACATTCTAAACTTTTGCTTGTCTAAAGACTGACTACAATGAGTAGCCCCGTTCAAATAATGCTACATTTAACATAACCAATCAATATTTGAAAGACCAAATAGTTTAGCCTGTAGCAGAGAGCAGAGACATTATTTTCTCTAATATCTTGATTACAATGAGCCAAGATCCAATTTTTCGAATACAGATGGCAGTGCTCACTCTAAGAGTGATGGCTTTAATAAAATTAAAACAAAAAAAGAAAAGCATTTTTCAAAATGCCAACTGGTGTTTGTGGTATATGAGAAAATAATGGAACAAGTTAACAGAATATTTATAAAGTTGAAATTCTGATTTCTACATTCAGGTATTAAAATTTGTTACCTCTTCTTTTCTTTCTTTAAAATGAAACACTATGTGGTTTCTCAGGTTAATTATAGGTTTCTAGTATACCTGAAACTAATATAAAAAAATTTATGTTTCTAGCTATACTTTTATCAGAGCAGAAAAAAATTAACTTCAACACTCTTAGCAAAAAGAAAGTGAAACGTCAAGTTTTATTTTCTGCACAAACAGCATTAAGGTAGTAAAATAAGCAACTATCTGCCAAGGAAAATTTTTATTTACAAACAGATCATATAGACAAATAGCCTAGATATATGAAAGATGATATAACATAGGCTTAAGACAGTGAACTCTGGAGCCAGACTACCAATTTGTAATCCTTGCTCTACTACTTACTAGCTGTATGATCTTAGTTCAAAAAAAGAGTTAAGTTACTTAACTGTCATGTATTTAGCTTTTTGTTTGTAAAATAATAAAAATAGTAAACTATCTAAAGGAGTGGCTGTGTAGATTAAACAAGTTATTATGTATAAGCACTTAGAACACTGCTTGACACATAATAAACACTCAAAAATCCTCAACTATTCTTTTTTATGTTATTATTGGTTATAACCTCAAGAGACAAATAGTCAAGCATTTATCATTTAGAGATTTCACTTTAAACTGGAAAAATAAAACACTGACAAGAATGAGTGAATGTGTTAATAGGGTTTTTTTTATAGGGCTAAATCATGTCCCCTAAAATAATGTGACTATAAAATATTTGTGGAGAAGTTCAGGCTTCAAGGAACTGAAATGCTTTATGCATTCTCTTGGAATCTGTTTTTTTTTAAAGCAAAAATTTCCTATTATAAAAGAGAACTCAAACGATGCACTCTAAAGATGGGATTGATAGGGCAAATGAAAATATAGATCAAAAAAACATGGAGCAAAAGCAATAAAATTCTGCCTTTTTCATATTTATCAATAGAAAAACCTGAATAAACATGTCAATTCATCATAGTTTGACTGACTTCAAGTTTCTGGAAGTCGAGAGGGAGAGAGGAGGAGGGAGAGGCGCATACCTAATTAACAATTCAGAATTTATAAGAATATCATAACTTGCTACATAAATTTGAGCAGAATTAAAGCAGCTCAAATAAATGAAAAGATTCACCAAACACTGTCCCATTAGAATTCCAGTTCTCCTCCCCTTCTAATTTACATTTCCTTGATTTGCAACACACCTTAGTCTTAGAAGACAAGAAATCTCTTATAAAACTTACTATATATGTCAAGGAATAATAATAATACTTGACCTTATTCCAAATTCATATTTTATCTGTGATACGAAGCAAATAATCACAACTCAAATAGAGAAAGCACTAAGAGAAAAATGTGTATTCACACTACCCTTGGGGGACCAAGACTTTCCCCTAAAGGTAATAGTATTTTAAAGTTCATTTATTAACAGTTTTAAAAGACCTTTTACATAGTGAGCAATTAAAAGCATTTAGTTATATTAAAACTTTAATTTTTTAACTATGGCTCCTCTGCTGATCATCTTTTCTGTTATAAACACTGTAATCAGTACTTCCCTTTCTAAGCTTTAACCATACTTTTATCTCTTTTAAAGTGGACAATTTTCATTTTAATTTGATATCAAGTGTTTTCCTGTTCCATGTGAACAAGTATTCTGGTATGTATCATAAAGGAGATGAAATAATCTCCTTTATATGTTAATTCTTCCAAATTGGAGAGACTCTAAGGGGACCGTAATTATAAATAATGAAAAAATTCAATCTAAAGGCATTATTTCTGACATATTCAGGAGAGGTTGGGGGAAAAGGGAACTTGATAAGGAGAGGAAAAATAAAAAATCGATTTTCTGAAAAAGAAGTATATGATGTAATGATCATAATAAACAATTAGTTTCAATGGTCAATTCCCTTTTACCTGAAAAAACAGAGTGAACTTTAAAGTTTTTACAAGAGAGAACAAAAGGGAATTACACCAGAACTCTAGAATATTGGCATTCTTTGCTTAAGAAACAATTTTTACCTAGATCATCAAGTTTTCTACTGTAATTTTTAAAAACATGGTGTATTTGATCTGGAAAAAATCATTTATTACCATTTATTACATGCAACAGAAACAGAAAATATAAAACAGTATTTCCATCTTTGGTAGGCTGAGGAAAAAAAGGAGCAGTAAGAGAAATGGGAAATGAAGGGTATAAATCATACCAATAAAGACAGAAACTAAATGATTAAATGAAAGAAATATTTGATGATTATATAATATAAAGGCTCCATTTAGAAATATGCTTTGTTTCATAGACCAATTATTAGATGATTAAAATCAAACCCAGAAAAAAACCATAGTTTTCGTTAAATCATCCAAAATTTATGAAATAACTGCACTAACAAGTCATAAGGAGAATGCATGGACACTGCAGGGAGGGTGTGTGTGTGTTTTTAAACCTATGACATATTACACAAAAACAAAATCTAGACCATATTTTATATTACCATCTATAAATAGTGCTAATACACTATTTATAATGATTTCCAAATATTCTCTAAGAGAAAATCTTAACTGTTTTAAGCTTTGAGGTTTTTAAACTTTTAAACCTAATCTGAATATTTTTTTAAATGTCACTTACTTATAAAATATATTCTTAAAACCAAAGGCCATTGACTATAGTTTCTTTATACACAGCCTGTGTTAGTAATTTTGAAATGCATAAATGATGTAAGTGCCAACAATAATGTATTTCATGACTTTTGCACAAAGGAAATTGTTAATATCCTTAGAGTAAGGGTACATTAACATAAGGTAGTGATGAGCTCTGAAAAAAAATCTTCCCCCAAATTCCAAAGCCACTTAATCAAATTCAGTTTCATTGGCTATCAGTTGAAACAGGAATGTTTTGTTTACTTCTTAATGGAATTTTCTAGTCAAACAGAATAGGAGAAAAAATGACAGGTATGAAAGCAAGAAATAACTATCCAATTATTGGTCAATATCAGTTGGGTCATTCTTTTCTACTTTTCTTCTGGAGGTTGTGTGAAGTTTAAGTGTAAATGAGAAAACACCCCAGGAAAATGACACTACTTTTACATTTGTTCTTGCTTTCAATGACAAATGGCTAAAGTGCAATTCAATTAGCAGGCAATAAAATAAGCTAGTGTTTCCTACTGGTCAAATGATGGACTTTATTAAATGGTGTGTTAAAAGTTAAAACAATGAGGGATATGAGGATGGGAGTCAATATTTCTTTCTCTAAGCAGTTCATAACTAGTTTATCTTCCAAGTTAAAAAAAATGAGAGAGAAAGGGCGAGAGAGAAAATTACCCAGTTAAAAATGAAAGCAAATTTAAAAGGAAATTCCTCTAGGGTGTTAGGTTTCTACTAAATTCTGGCCACCATGTGTGAAATTTACTATAATTACCACATGAATCTGTGTTTTTTCAATTCAGTAATTGTTCTAGGATTATATACTCTAGAAACTGCTACTCAAACATTAAGATTTCCTGACAGAAAGAACAAGAGTCATGAAGATCCAAAGGAAAATATTAAGATAGATAGTTGAGTAAGCATTGAGCCTAACAGTTATCTAGTGAAAGGTTTCACACATGGCAAAAATCCCTCGAAAAATGTCTAAACTGACAATCTTCATTATATTGAGGCTTAAAAACAGTATCAAAATTACCTTCTTAAACTTCATATGAAATAAAAGACAATTCATAAAGACATAATCTAGAGGTGAATTCAGTTTAAAAATCCTATTTAAGAGGCATAACCTTTGCTTCAAAACAAGACCTCAAGAATAGATTTGATGGAAATTACAATAGGATTTTGTGAAGAATCTGGTCAAAGGTATTAAATATGCACATCATAACATGGATGAAAGAAAAACTGTGCACTTTTGCTAGGGGACAATCTGGCTAGCTAGGGTCACTGGCTCATATACCTCCTTGTACGAGTCTCCCATTCCTCTATTCTTTTTCATATGAATCATACTTTCAAACATAATACACTGACATACCTAAATCTTGTCTTTCCTATTCTGATTTCAGAATTTTATGTTTTAGTGCATAAACATTTACAATTCATATAATCTGTTAAGTCTGCCTTCCAAAGACAGAAGCACTGCCATTTACATCTCCATGGCAAGGTGGGCACTCAAATACTTTAATGTTTGATTGCATTTTACTTTTGTTATTTTATAATAATAAGTGGATATCAGAAAAATGCAAATAACACCAAGAAATGCAGAGCTCATACATTTAATACAACTGAAACAAAGAAGGAGCTCATCAATCTTGCCAAAAGCTGCAAATTTTTAGCATCGAGTAGACAGTTACTGGCTCAAACAGTAAAAAATTAAAGAGCATGTAAGAAACACAAGTTTCCTTATCGATTTTATATTTGGGAGATCTCTAAAAATGTAAAGTCCCCTTATAGCATGTAATTTAGCTGTTTAACTTGCATATATTCAACTTCTTTATGTGTTTTCAGGTTTACATACGTAAACAGATGACTGAATTTTCATGCTACTCTGGATTCTTTTAGTGACCAAAAAAAGTGATTTGTTAAGTTGATTTTGCTATAAGACATTACTTAGTGAATCATACCTCAAAAGAATATTAACTAGTTGATTTTTCCAAGTCATCAAACATTTACTGGTCACCTCCTGTGTACCAGGCATATGTTGGACTCTGAGTGACACAAAAACAGATAAGACAGGGACCCGACCTGCCAGAGACTCTGAAATCAGACCCTGACATCAGTGTCTGCAAGCAACCCTTACTTAACATGGGATATCATGCTTTATCATACATAAAGCAGAGACACCAAGGATCAGAAGGAAGACACGGTTGTCCCAAAGCAGAGCCAGGACTCTGGACCAAGGTCTGCTAACATCGAGTTCAATACATCTTTATGATCATTGTTTCTTTGAGAATACGGGACTTTATAAAGAGAATACCCAGAGATAGAGGCCCTGTGCCACCTGAATGGGAAAGGTAATTTTTAAGCTGGAAGCCTTGGCTGATCTCTCAGTTCCTAAGACAGCCACTCATTCTTTCCACTTGTGCAAAATACCCTAGTCAGCACTTACAGCTTCACCTTACCAGTATACGGAATTTACATAATTATGTAGGATTGACAGACTCCTGCAATATCAGTTTCTACTAACCCTGACATCTACCCATCTAGACTCTGTTTTGTGATCCTGCCTTTTTCAGCCACTTTATGATTTTCCTTCTGATTTCCTTCTCTTTAGGATTTGTAGAGCCATTCCTGGCTCTTTCTTCTTTCTTCCTCCTCTTTAAAATTGACCATTTACTTTTCTTTCTGACCCTGTGTAAAGTGTTCTTTCTCTTTTTGTAGAATTCAGCCTGAAAGGGAAAAACATGTTTAACTAACTGTTTTGAGATAATAAAATGGAAAGTTTCATTTTCTATACTTAAGAATAGCTTATTATATGATTTATTCAGGAAAGAATTGAAAGTATAATGCAAACTTATGTCAATTTGGGTGTCTTCATAATTATTATAAAAGCCCTAGTAAGGACTTATGTAATTTTCTAGTTAAGATTACTACTATATACTATCGAAGTTTGAGAAAGGTCAAATCAGACAGGTGTTTTTACACGAAATGCAATATTAGGGGTCTTATTAACTTTCATTATTGCTTTTGAATTAAAACTCAAATGTCAACATACACTAAATTAGTCTCAATATGATCAGCAGACAACCCATGTTGTCTTTGTATGGAAAAATACAAGAATTAAGCAGAACTTCTCCTGTAGAAGCATGTGAAGGCATTCACAGGCCTCTCAACCTAAGCGACATACTATTTTGATAAGACAGACAGGCATTCAGAAATCTCCCACAAAATAATTCTAGAAGAATTTTAAAATCTTCTTAATAAGCAAGATATATATCTCAATGTCACAGTTTGCTCACCTTCCCATCAAATCGTTTTATTATATACTGATCCAGGCCCAAGTCTGAAAAAGAGAAAAAAATATATTTATAACTCAAATATTTATATATATTTACATGTGTAAATATTTATAACTGATTATAACTCAAATGAAACATAAAATGACAATTCTCAGTTTTGTTTTTCATCATTCAATTAAATGTAAAAGATGGTTAAGCTACATCGTTATTCAAAAGCCACAGGAATGAAAATTTTGTCGTACTTTCAGACTCAAAGTGTCAGTGCTAAAAAATACTTTTTATTTCACATATGACAAGTGAGGCCCTGAGATGAAAAAGAGGGTAAAAGCTCATGTGCAAACCTATTCCACAGTAGAGCCAAACTAGAACCCTGAACTCTTTTTAGGGTGGTGCTCTCTTCATTACGTTAGGTGCTAATTATCTCTAAATGAGGTGGGGGATATTAGTTCAATCTAAATACATAATAATTTTTGTATCAAGTTAAAGAGGTTAAAGAGATAAAAGAGTTTAATATCAAAATAAATTTTTGCAACACACCTAAACAGATATTACCTTTTAAAATTGGGTTAAATAATAAATATTACCTTGGGAATACCTAGCATTGAATTCTAAGCACTGTGAAAGATGGAAATAAATATGTGTCCTTGAGGGCAGGGATTCTTTGTATTTGTCCATTGCTATACCCCAGCATTTGGAATAGTGTTTGATCAATAAATTTCTATTAAAGAATGAGTAAGATACAATTACTGCCTTGAAGAATCACAGTTTGGTTTGACATATGCATGTGATAATTAACATTACAAGGGAGCATACAATTCATTCAGTAAAAGGGTGTTGTGGGAGTTTTTAGAGTGGGGAAATCAGTTCCCAATTATACTTATTTTTCTTGCATAATTACTCAGTTCTTTTCTTTGAGTACTCACTGTATTCCTGCTAGTTCAGGCCCTTATCTTAACTATGCCCACAGTATTACAATGATCAAATTATCATCGCTCCCAGAGGAAGTTTTTTGCATTTCTGCTTTTACACATTTAGTTACACATTCTCCTTATCTAAAATGTGTTTCATCTTCTAGAAGCCTGCCCTGAACAAAATGAACCACTGATTGCAAAAGAAAGAGATGTCAGGAAACAGAAGGAAATTTTAAAAATAAGACGATATTGAAGTCATAAATGCAGAATATGCTTCATTTTTTCATATTCTAATTGGCTATTTGTATATCTCATTTGGAGAAATGTTTATTCAAGTGCTTTGTCCATTTGTTAATTGGGTTTCTGTCTTTTGTTGAGTTCTAAGAGTTCTTTTTCACTTTTGGTAGTTTGTGTGTTTCTAGGAATTTATTTATTTCACCTAGCTAATTTGTTGGAATATAACTGTTCATAATATTCTCTCATAATCCCTTTTATTTTTATAAAGTAGATAATAATGTCCCTACTTCCACCTCTGATTTTATCTATTTGCTTCTTTTTTTCTAGATAAAGGATTCTCAATTGGTTTAATTGATTCTATTGTTTTTCTATTTTCCATTTCATTTATCTCTGTTTTAACTTTTATTATTTCCTTATTTGGCAATTTTGTTTTTTAATAGGCATACCAAATTTTATTAACATTTTTAATGCATGAGAAGCTTCACCAAAAAAGTAGTGGATATTCCAATCTTTTTGGATTTGTTGGCTCTTCTTTTTTTAAATTTCTATAAGGTATAAAGTTAAGAACTGACTCATTTTATAAACTTACCTTTAAATCATATAGAAAACAGAAAGGAATTACAAACCAAAAATTAAAACAATATTGGGCTTATAATTACCCTATGTAGTTACTTTTACTGGTCTTCATATTTGAAAATTTCTTTGTATGGCTTTGAGTTACTGTCTAGTATCCTTCCATTTCAGCTTAAAGGGAAGGTCTATTAGCAACAACCTTCCTCCTTTTCATCTGGTAATGTCTTAATTTCTCCTCGGGGCTTCATTATGCATGTTGGTACACTTGATGGGTTCCCACAAGTATCTCAGGCGCTGTTCACTTTTATTCATATTTTTTTGCTTTCTGCTCCTCAGATTCGATATCAATTGACCTATCTTCAAGTTCTCTGACTCTTTATTTGCCTGCTCAAATCTGATGTTGAATTCCTCTAGTTAATTTTTTAATTTCAGTTACTATACTTTTCAGTTAAAGAATTTCTATTTGGTTCCTTTTTAAAAATGTTCTATTTTTTATGGATATTCTTTTTTATTAATACACTGTCTTGTTTCCTATAGTTATTTGTATCTAGTTCTTTGAACATATTTTAAATAGTCATTTAAACTCTTTGTAAAGTAAGTGCAATGCCTTAGGCTTCCCTCAGGATGGTTTCTGTCAATTTCTTTTCTTTCTGTTAATGGGTCATATATTCCTTATTATTGATACGCCATGCAATTTTTGTATTGAAAATTGGACATTTGAATATTACAACATGGTAACCATTTAAAATCAAATTCTCCGCTTCCCAGCGTGTGATGTTGTAACTTGTTGAGGACTATGTCATCACTTTGCTTGGTGATTTTTCCAAGCTTTTTTTGCAAAGACTGTATTCCTTGTTAATGTGTTGTCATTGAAGTTTCTGTTCTATTACCTAAGCAAGTCAGCAAGTGACCTGAGAGAGATTTCCTTAAATGCTATAGGCAAAAAAGAAATGAAAACAAAACAAAACAGAAAACACCCCAACTCTCCTATGTGATGCGGACCGGCTCTGAGCTGGGGCCCTTCTTTGATATTTACCTAGCTCTCCTACAACTTTGCCTTAATTTTCAACTTCTTATTGCATGGAGCACAAAAATAGTAAGAAGTTCAAGCCCACTCAAGTCCTTTCTAAAGATGTATTTGGCCCTGAGCATGCACACTGCTCTTTGGATATCACTGTAATATGCGGTAGCCCTTCTAAGTTATTTCCTGAAATTTTTGTCCTCAGCTTCTGCCTTCCTAGGATTTTCAGTCTGTGTGCTGTTGTCCCATCTGCCCTCTCTTGCCCGGCAGCTACAGGTAGTATATGTTTTTTAATTTTTCAGTAACATGACACCTGGGAGCCAGTCCAGTTGAGGTGGGTGACAAAAAGGAAAGCCTTGGTGCTGGTCCCTCAGGAGCTGCCAAATGAATCAAAATGCACAACCACGATTTTTTTGAGAATGAAGTCTATATTGCCCCTATCCCTACCACTGATCTCCCCATCTCCAGTAGCCACATTAGGAATGTGTGTGCTATCCCCAATGCTGTTGGTGAGCTGGGAATAGGTGATAGGCAGGTAAGCAAAAGCCACATAATACCTTATTAACAAAATTAGCAGCTGTAATTTTTTAAAAAATAGATTCCAGAGTTCCAAAAAGGCTGCCTCTGTCCATTTCTGGCAGCTTAATGATTGGTTCAATGGAAGGATTAATTCTTTGGAACTCTTTACTGTCATTTTTGCCATCATGTCTCCCATATAATTTGTTAAATTGTTACATTTAACTTATAATATTAAACCATTTATTTTATTTCCACATATCTCATTTGTTCAGGCTGCTTCTTATTCATGAAACATCTTTTCCACTATTCTTTGTCTTTTATCCAAACTTAGATGTATTCTCTAGAATCCATTCCCCAAACTTTCAGATTCAGCTGCCTCTTCTTTATATTGTCACAGCACCTTGTTCTTTAACAAACTACTACATTGTTGAAATTATCTGTTATTGTCTCTGTCTTCCTCACTAAAGAGTAACTTGATGGCAGTCACATGTAATGCACTGCTTTCAGGAACATTCTCACTGCAGGCTATGAATCTCTCTGCCACAGGAGTAGAACCTCCTCAACTCTTTTCCCTGATTGAGGACTGCGCTTAGACTGCAGCTCCTCTTGTGTACTCGAAAGCCTGTCATAATAACTGACAGTCAGTAGCTACACAGGTGAATAGAATTATTGCATGAATCTATAAAGTTTAGGCAATACACAAGAAAGAAAAAAGTAGCATATAACAAAAAAAACATAATGATTTTTTCACTTTAGTAACTTACTTTCTGGTTGTTTTTCATTGGGTGTTATGGACCGCACGAAATTCTTTGTGGAGTCATAAACACTTCAGATTCACCAGGCTCATTGATTACCTTCAAGGTGGCAAAATATCGGAAGATTTTGTCAGGTGTGGAATATGCTCGAATTCTATTTTCATATTCCATTACCTAAAATCAGAAATTCAGAGAAGATTAATATTAAGCAATCTTCATTTTCATATTTTGTATCTTATTTTTGGGGAAATTTTATAATCATTTTTTTCTATAACTTGATTTTTTATATTAGAACTTGAATTTCAAAATCTTTTGAAGCTCTTTTCTTTCAATATGCCACCCATAGTCCATTTGAGGCAATGTTTGTGTAACTTTTGTTTAATTTTTTTTGAAAAATTTTCTAATTTCTTAAATCACTGAAAGCTAGCAAAACTGAAAAATGTCATATGATAATTCAAAAGATCTCAGTAACAAAGTATAATGCCATATTACTATAGGCATTATAGGTCTTAAATAGGCATTATAGGTTCTTAATGTCTATTTCCTTCACCAGGTTAGGGAAGTTTTCATCATTATTCCTTCAAATATATATTCGACTTCTGTTCTCTTTTTTCAGGTACCCCAATGACACAAATGTTGTTACCTTAATTTTCTCCATAGGCTTCTTAAATTACTATATATTCTTGGTTACTCTTTTCTTGCTATTCTGATTGGGTGTCTTTGGCTTTTCCATCCTCTGTATTGTGGTTCAATCTTTCTTTATCCACTCTCTTGATTCTCTCTAATGTACTCTTCATCTCAGATAATGTATTTTCCCCCCTCTTAATGCGCTCCCCGCCCCCCCCCACTGCACCCCTACCTATGGATGTTGCCATCTCCCCTTAAGAACTGGATCTCTGAAGGAAGGACATCTCCTCCGTGTGCCCCCGAGGCCTGGCAGCCCCAAGGCCTGGCGCCCTGGGCCTGCACTGGGGCTATGGTCCATGGTGCCACCTTGGGGTGTGAACCTAGGAGCTTCTGAGTGTAAAGCAAAATGCTAACTTACTACACTATGGAGCCACCCCCAGATAATGATTCTTCATTTCTGACTGGTTCCTTTTATAATTTCCACCTCCATTCTTATGTATTTTTTTTTTATCTCTTTGTTAAAGTTCTCATTGAGTTCATCTACACTTCCCCTAAGCTCATTTGAGCAATGTTTATAACCAGTGTTTTGAACTCTGCATCTGTTATATTGCTTGACTCCATTTATTTCCTGGGTCTCTGTTCTGTTTTCTCACATGGTCTCTGCTTCTTTGTCTTCCATTTTGGCTGCCTTTCCATGTCTGTTTCTAAGTACTAAGCAAAGCCCCTAAGTCTCCTGGTCTTACTGATGGCCTTCTGCTAGGTGCCCAGCAGCACAGTCCTGAGAGGGGTTTTCAGCTGCAGGCCAAGTTTAGCCCTGGCACACACATGGTGTCACCAGTGTGACTCTTGGCGCTGATCACCAAATGGCACAGGATTTATCAGGACATACTGGATGTCGCTTGGTAAGATATGTGAGTTGGGGGATGCAGAGTTTTCAGGAATGATTCTGGAGTGCAACTTGTTTTCTAGTTGGATAATGTCTCAGCCATGGTGGCCCGCATCTGCAAACATTGGGATAGGGAGGGCTCAAAAGAAGAAACAATGGATACCACCAGTACTTCTGCCTAGGAGAAAGCTTTGCCTCTGGCCGCTCACTCCAACTGGAGCTGGTGCTCAGAGCAAGTGAGTCTGTCACTGCAAAAGTCCAGTCATGGACACGGCTCCTTTAGAGGAACACACTGCAGCAGCCATAGCCCCTGTCCCACTCAGCCGCTGGGGACTGGGCAGCCTCATGTCTTCAACCCTCCTACCTCCAACCTTTGCAGGGTGATTTCTTATTTCTCTCCCTGTTTGTAGGGCTTCTGTTCATCTATACCCCAGGTGACTCTGCTTGCTGTTTTGTTCTGTGTTTCCGTCATAACTTTGATGTGGTTTGCAAGAGTCATGGGATGAACGAAGTTTCTATCATCTATGCCTTTTATCCATATTGCTCCTTTAACTACAGTCTTGATTCCACTACAGATGTGTGTCAGTAACTAAGAAAGGATTAATTTTGTAACTATACATGACAGGACTCCTTCTAATGTTAATTTTCATTAAAACCTGAACACTGTTTTAGAGATTTTATCAAAAGATATGGGTGGGGCAAACACACTAAGGGATTTTCAACCCCTTAGCAGCCTCGAGACTTAGTTATAAGCCTTAAATCAAAGGCATTTTATATTATTACTACAACTGTCTGCTGGGTAATACTGGCTACAGTAGAAATGACTTTCTCTAGGCCATCTGCCTACTTGTTCTTCTGAATAACAACAAAAAATAATTGTTTTGCAATGTTTAGGGTATAAGCTGTAGCTATTGCTAAAGATAGCTTTGTGAGCTAAAAAGTTAACTCAATCATATACAAGAGAAAGGTAGAAAGATAACTTAAAAGTCACTGACTTTCATATTGAAAATCAGATTCCGTGGTTACAAGAGTGACTAAAACTATGCTGTTTAGTACTATTAATTAGTCTTTGTTTGAAACAATAGGTGAAGAAAAGTAATATACTTTTTGCATGCCTACGCTGGTAGAGTTTAGTAAAGACATACTAGATAGTATATATTTTGCTTTTTTCCTACTTAGAATGTATCTTGGAGATCATTCCATATCAACTGGATATGGAGCTACCTCCTTTTAAGTGGTCATGTTAAAAGGAACACTAACAAATTATTATATATATGGTTCAGAATGTAGCATCCAAGATAAGAAAGGCTTGGAAGCTAAGATATATAGAAAACTGTTAAAGGATTTTGGAAAGTTTAGCCTGTAGAAAAACTTACAAAGGGATTATAATAGTTACATTCAATCATTTACTTAAAACGTGCTTGAGCATCATGATGTTAAGGATCAAGATTCAGATACTGTCACTTCAATAAATTTAATAAAATGAAGAAGAGGAGGAGGAAGGGAGAAGAGGAAGGGGAGGAGTGGGGGAAAGAAAGAGGAGGAGGAAGGAGAGGAAGAGGAAGGAGGAGGAGGAAGGGTAAGAGCGGGGAGGTGAAGAAGATGAAGTAGAAAGAACAAATGAAAAAAAAATCAAACCTTATGTTTCCTAACTACACCAGAGAGCCAAACTGTATTTGCAACCAAATAACAGATGAGGGAAAGTATTCCAATTTATAAATGTAAAAGACATGATAGAATTAGAATATTACCATTTTGCCTGCCCCATTCCTGCCAGACTGGAGGGGTTGAACGAATCTCTGCAGGGAGGGGGCAATCTCTTCATCCATGACAAATGGCCCCCATGTCCCTTAGACCTTCCTCCTCCTCTATCCCGGGTTCTGGCCTTCCCAAACTGCTTTTGATCTTCTGATTCCTCTTGGGTTGAAGCAGACCACGTTTACTCAGGCATCCCAGTTTGGCGGAGGCCTGTAGTTTTTTTAAACAACATCCCAACTCCCCACCTCTTCTTCCCTTTTCCCACGCTGCCAACTTCTAACCACAACAGTGACTGTGCTTGTCTGTTTGTGCTGAGTATAAATGAAATGTTGTAGAGATGACCCCTCCCCTTTTCCATCTGGTCATAGCCACTCACAGAAGCAGGACAAGTAAGGGATCTTCAGTTAAGAAAAAAAAGAAACACAACAATAAAAAGGCTCACAAAAAAAAAAAATCAACATTTTGCAACCCCAATGAATTAACAGATCTAGCTATTGACATCAATAGCTACTAATATCACAAAAAAGAATGGTAACTAGTGATTAGGTGCCTCCTGGTAAATACAGCACAACCTATAGTCTTGCCACAAGAATCAAATCTGAGCCTGAACAAGCCTCAGAATTGAGATGCCAATATTCACAAAATACAGAGAACAGAGGAACATGCTGAATTTCACTGAAAATAAACATCAGTAAAGTCCCAACAGCAGGAAACCTTATTGGTGAAATGGCCTGGGTTCTGTTATCCGTGCTTAAAAGACATCATCAAAAAATAGGCAAAGTTAAACTATATGTCTAGGGATACCATTTGGGTAATAAAACTATTAAAAAATGAAAGGAAATGTTTACTATTAAATGAATTTATTGGACCTATATCTATGTATTATTCTATAGTAAAACAATTATTTTTAAAAATTCAAATGTTCATAATTAAAGGAGTTGTTTTTTTTTTTTTTTTAAATAGTGTCTTGCTGAGGTTAAAATGCTGTTGGGAACTCAAGCTGAGAGCATGTCCGTGATCCCTACAGTGGTATCGATAGGTTGGGGCTGTGGGCCTGTGGTGCTGTAAGGCGGCAGGGTGAATGGACTGGTTGGGCGGCTGGCACTACCCAGACTCATGCTTCTATAGGCCAGCTATGCCTAGAAACCTCCTCTGGGGCTGTGTAACCCTAGCCCTGCCCTGCACATCTCGCCGCATCCAATACCGCAGGTCCTACCTGTAGCTGGGGACCCCAAGATTCAGTCTTCCATCCTGAGGGTCTGATCTGCCCCCACCCCATGTCTGCTTGTAGGGCACCTCTCCTTTCCTGTAGTTTTCTTCAACTTCCCTTGCTTACCCAGGGTCACGTTTGAAGGGAAGTCTAGGCTGTGCTATAGCCTTGCTTTCCAAGTCTTTAGAAAAGCCCAGGAGACCACACACAAGGGCCCAGACCAATGATGGTGGAAGGACTCCCAGTTCACCCCCAATATATGTGCCTGGGGGAAAACAGGCCCCTCCCAATTTTTCAGTTCATAGCCCTGGGAACTACATGACCTGGAAAAAAAATTTTTAAACAGAAAAAAAGAAGAACTCAAACTGAAGGTAACCAATATGGGTCAATTATACTCATGACCATTCTAGCCCTCAGGAAAGGAAGAGAGCATTGAAAAACCCTGTGGTAGACTTTATAAGCCAGGCCTAGAAGTGCCTCACATCACTTCCATTCAGTGGACAACCAAACTAGTAATCTCCATTCAAACAGATAAATGAGGAATCAGGCTCAGGATTGCCTTTAAAAATCTGAAATGGCATGATGTTAACAAATCTAGGGTACACCATGAACAAAATTTTGTAACCAAGCATGTTATGTTAGAAGAATTCAGTGAAAAGAGCAAGGTTTAGAATTAAATTTATATTTGATTCTTTCCTCTATAAGTAACTTCCCTCTATAAGTAACCAGCTATATTATGCTAGACAAGTTACTCAATTTACTCCAGGTATTAGGTATATATATATCATGTGTATACATGCAAAAATGTCTGTTTACACACATACACTCACATATATGCATGCATGTGTGTGCGCGCATGTGTGTGTGTATATATGTGTATATATATACATATATATATAAAACAGAAGGAAAGTAATATTTATTGAGCATTTTAATATACATATATATATGTATAATAAATAAAATTTATACTATGCCTGGCAGGCAGACAGAAAATGCTCAATAAATATTACTTTCCTTCTGTTTTATATTTATTCTGTTATTTGTGTAATAAGAAAACTTACTTGGTTTTTCTAGTCACCTGAGTAATTTCTTTAGGATCTTGTATGGCACATATAGTATATTTTATCTTTTAGTATTCATGTTTTCCTATCAATCAATTTAAAATCTACAACTGTACTGAACAAAATAATCTGACTTAATATAAAGATGCTGTTCATTCCAAGATAGTAACATTGACCATTGAAGGACAGCCCAGAAATAAACCCTCACACAACATGGTCAAATTGATAAGGGTACCACAAGCATTCAGTGGAGAAAGGGCAGTCTTTTCAACAAATGGTGCTGGAAAAGTTGGATATCCACATGCAAAAAATGATGTTACACCCTTATCCAACTTCATATTCAAAAATTAATTCAAAATAAATCAAAGACCAAAATGAAAGACCTAAAACTACAAAATTCGTATAAGAAAATATAGGACAAAAGTTTCACGACATTGGATTTAGCAATGATTTCTTGGTATAATCACAAACAAACTTTTCAAAATTAAGGACTTGAAGTTTCAGAATGGACAATAAAATAAAAATTTAAAAAAATGAAACAAAAAGAGAATAATGCACAAACAAAAATCGTACACATAAATTAAATGATATGATTGTCCTATCTTCTTTGCACCTATAAAATTTTTTGCAAGGAGAAAAAAAATGCCATAGATGACAGAGGCTCTGTGCATCCCTCTGGCGACCAAATCAAAGTTGTGACAGAAACTAGGAGCAGCAGCAAGGAAAAGTGCCTGGGATCTAGATGAATAAACCATCAATTAGGGAGAAACCCAAGAAATCGCCCTACAACGGCAGAAGGTAAGACGGGGCGAGGATGTGAGGCTGCCTGGTCTCGAGCGACTGAGTGGGATGGAGGCTGCGGCAGCTGCAGGCAGATGCCTCTTAAAGGGGCCGTGACCATGAGAGGATTTTTGCTGAACCGGACCTGCTCGCTCTGAGCACCAGTGCGACTGGGCTGCACAAAGGGGCACCAGGGACCTACAGGGAGACACTGTTGGAGTGAGGGCCGAGGCAAGACTCGCTCTGTACAGAAGTGCTGGTGGTAACCATATTTCCATGTTAAGCTCTACCCTTACCAATGCTCCAGACATAGTGCTGTCATAGCAGTGATATCTTCGAACTGGGTAACAGAGGTCGCTAAGCCCAGAGGATTCCCTGAAATCCAGCCTCCCCTAACTAGCAGCCCCACCCAAACCACACCCAGGTGTATCTTTAGCAAGTCAGGTGCTCCTTGCTGAGCAGCACCTAGACCCACACTGGAGGCAGCTGGCCTTGGTTTCTAGCGTGGCCTTTTGAGGCAACTATAAGCACAGCATCTGTGGATTGCTTGCTGAATCTTAACAGGTGGCCCAGGAGGGATAGAGGCCTGGGCTAAATATGGCCTGCAGCTGAACCCGCTCAGGACTGTGCCACTGGACACATAGTACACAAATCCACACTATATAAGACCGGGAGACTTAGGAGCTTTGCTTAGTACACAGAAAACAGACATGGAAAGGCAGCCAAATGGGAAGACAAAGAAGCAGAAACTGTATGAGAGAAACAGAACAGAGACCCAGGAATAATGGAGTCAAGTAATCTAACAGATGCAGAGTTTCAACACTGGTTATAAAGATGCTCAATGAACTTTTGGGAAGCACAGAAAAATTCAGTGAGAACTTCAACAAAGAGATAGAAAACATAAAAATGGAGGTGGAAATTATAAAAGGGAACCAGTCTGAATAAGAATGCATTATCTGAGATGAGAAGTATATTAAATGGCATAAACAACATGAATAAAGAGGATCAAATGCCCTATCAGAAGATGGGAAAGCCAATGACACAAAATCAGCATAGCAAGAGATAAGATGCCAAGACTATAAAAATAATTTAAAGAGATCATGAGACATTATGAAGGGTCCAAATATCCATCTGATCGGTGTAACTGAAGGAAATCAGATGTTGAACAGCTGTTTGAAGAAATAATGACAGAAAATTCCCTAACCTGGTGAAGGAAGCGGACATAAACCCCAGAAGGTCAGAGAATTCCCCAAAACCAGGGATCCAAAGAGGCCCACACCAAGACACATCATAATTAAAATGCCAAAGGTTAAATACAAAGAAAGGATATTAAAAGCAGCAAGAGAAAAACAAATTACATATAAGGGAACACCCATACAACTGACAGCTGATTTCTCAAGAGAAATTATGCAGGACAGAAGGGCTTGGCATATATTTGACAGGAGAGAAGACCCAGGATCTATAACCAAGATCCTTTATCCAGCAAAGCTATCATTTAGAGATGAAGGACAGATAAAGAGCTTCCTAGACAAAATAAGCTAACGGAATTTATCACTACCAAGCCAGTATACAGGAAATGTTGGAGGGACTTCTTTAAGAAGAAAAAACATGTATCAAAAACAGGAATAAAGAATGGTAACAACTACATAAGTACCTAGTAAGTACCTAAAATGGAAAAGAATTAAGTGCTCCAATCAAAAGACAGAGTGGCTGAAAGGGTAAGAAAACAAGACCCTACATATGAAAAGGAAGGGGATGGAAAAAGATACTGCTTTGATGGATCTAGAAAGTTTTTAAGTCAGAGAAAGAGAAACACTATATGATTTCATTTATATGTGGAATCTAAGGAATAAAAAAGAATAATCAAAAACAGACTCACAAATGTGTGGACAATCTGGTGACGGACGGAATGGAGAGAGGTTTGGGAGGCTAACAGAATGGGGCAAAAGGTTAAAGAAATACAAATTAGTAGCTGATGGACGGACATGGGGCTTGGGAGCATAGCATAGGAAATGCAGTTAGCATTAATACATTGGCTAGGTGGAGGGTCAGGGGAGAAAGGGAGCAATTGAGGAAATCGTTTTATGAACTACATAGGTATCTAGCCAATGTTCTGTATACTAATTAAATTAATTTTAAAAAATAAAAAAATAAAAAATAAATTTAAAAAATAATTTTTATACTAAAATAAATTAAATATATAAAATGACCAGGCCATACATGGAAATAATAAATAGCAAGTTCAAGACACTGGTTTACCTCTGAAGAGGCAGAGAGAAAAATGAGATTGATGATAGTATACAGCAATGTATCTTTTATAGTCATTTCATTTTTTTTCTTAAAAAAATGAAGCAAATATAGCAAAACATTAAAACTTGACAAAAACAAGTGTTGGGTACATGTATGTTCATTACAGTAGTCTTTATTTCCTTCTTGGATATTTGAAATACTACACAAAAATCAAGAGAACATAAAAGAACAAAAGCAAAAAAAGGATAAAATGAAAAGTGAGGATGTCAAAAACAGCATTTCAGACTGGAGCAGTTTGGTATTACAGGGAAAGAATGTAAATGGGACAGTAGCTAGAAAAAAATGCATGATCAAAAACGTGGTTTTTATTTATTAAAGATAGAAGAATATTTAACATGCCTATGTAGACTATGTGAAAAGAATGAACAGACAAGAGCAACTGTAAAAAGAGCACAGAGAAGGAATAAGCTTGAAATAGGTTCTTGGGAAACAGGACAATACACAGAATGGTCATCCTCCAACAGGAAAAATAAGCTCTTCCACTGAGACTGTAGTGAAAAGAGATAAGTACTATTTTAAACATAGATTAGAAAGCTTTTATAGCTATGGGAGTTACAAGTTAATTACACTGATAGCTTTCATTTTTTTCTGTGAAGTATGAATAAAATTCTGCTAAGCAGATAGTGGGAGAAGAAAAAGGAAGGTTCAAAAACACATGTTTATTTGGGACATTTTAGCTTTACTTTATAAAAGTTTGATTCTAAATGAAACTGCTGCAGCAAGATAAATTGGAACTTTCCTTGAAATCACTCAGGGCAAAATATTAAATAAATGTATCACTGTGGAAAACACTGGGATAGTTGACAATTACTTGTAATACATAATTTGCTCAAATTCACCTCAATAAGAAATGATTTGGGAAATGAGACGACATATATAATAACTTCCTCCAAACAGACAAACAGAAGATCCAAATTTCTCAAAGAAACTCTTCTTGCCACAAACACACACAACACAGAAATAACTCAAATTATCTTCTTGCACTGATTAGCTATATTTTAGCAAGTGAAGGTAATTTCCTGAATTTTAATGTTAACATGCAAAATATCTAATAAAGTCACTCTTTTTTGACTTTCATCATTCATGTCTGTTGAATTCAAATGCCCAACATCACAGGCATTATTATAGAGGAACTGAAACTTTTCTAAGATAGAGCTGTATAAACAGAAGGTTATGTTAAAGATATAGAATGCTGAAGTCATTTGAAGTTTATGTTGTCCTCAAATTAGTTAATTTTCTGGAAATATTTGTATATTTCCAAAGAGATTTTATTCTGCCTTTTGAACCTGGCATCATAAATAAAGTAATACCACAAAGACACAATTAACATATATGAGAACGTTTAACATCAGAAAGATCCAGAAAGAAAGAATCACCTTAGGGAGTCAGAGTGAAAGAATGAAAATACATGTTAATCCTGATTTTTTAATCTTAGATCCTTTTCACTACCCCCATTAACTTTACATTCCAAGAGTACATTTGCCTTAAAACATGAAAATAGCAAAGAGGTGAGTAACTTCAAAGTGACTGTGAACCATCTGAAAACACATCATATAAGAGACTCAACTGCATTATTCTAATTTGGGTTAACTATGGTTCTGATTAATTTATAAAATGTGTTCCATACTTTTCTGTCTCTGAATCCAGAACGTTTCTTCTTTCTCTTTCTGGATAAGGCTCAAGACAAATACCTGCAGCCTTTTTTTCATGGTTACAACTTCCCCTTCATCTTTATTCTTCTCTTTATCATCAAGTTCACTCTTTAGGTTGTTTACAGATGGTGGAGATTCTGCAAGGCTCTGGATATGCAAAAAAAGAAATCTATATTAATTATGAAGGTCCATCAATATTAACCAAATATTTTTCAGATACCGCTTAGCCAGAGCAAAAACAATGAAATTTGTGAAAAAATTCTACATAAAGGGATTCCTCAAAAAATTAAAACTAGAACTACATATGATCCAGAAATCTCAATTCTGATTATATTTCCAAAGGAACTGAAAGTGGGGTAATAGATTTTTGCACACTCATGTTAATAGTAGCATGATAATGGATAGCATGATTCACAATAGCTAAAACATAGAAGCAACCCAAATGTCCACTGACAGATGAATGGATAAAGAAGATGTGGTATACACATAGAATACTATTCAGCCTTAAAAGAAGAGGATATGACACCAAAAGCACAGCAACAAAAGCAAAAATAGATAAGCAGGATTACGTGAAACTAAACAGCTTCAGCACAGCAAAGGAAACAATAAACAAAATGAAAAGGCAATGTATGGAATGAGAGAAAATATTTGAAAAACATATATTTAATAAAAGGTTAATATTCAAAATGTATAAGGAACTCTTAAAACACAATAGCAAAAACCCCACAAATAATCCAATTTAAAAATGGGCCAAGCAAATGAATAGACATTTCTCCAAAGGTACACAAATGGCTAACATATAGATGAAGAGGTGCTCAACATCTATAATCATGAGGGAAATAAATCAAACTGCAACAAGATATTACCTCAACAACTGGCAGGATAGCATTCATTAAAAACAAACAAACAAACACCCAGATCACAAATGTAGGTGACAACGTGGAGAAAAGGGATCCCTAGTATACTCACTGTAGGTGAGAAATGTAAGCTAATATATGGCAACAGTGTGAACTAACAATAGAACTACCATATGACTCAGCAATTCCACTTCTGGGTTATACCCAAAATCAATGAAATCAGGATCTCAAAGAGATATCTACAGTCTCATGTTCACTGCAGCATTATTCAAGACATGTCTATCAATCAACAAATAAAGAAAATGTGGTACGTATATACAATGGAATAGCATTCAGCATTAAAAGGAAATCCTGACATTTGCAACAACTTAGATGAACCTAGAGACACTATGCTAAATGAAATGAGCCAGAAACAGAAGGACAATACTACATTATACCACTTACATGATGAATATAAAACAGTCAAACTCATACAGGCAGAGTAAATGGTGGTTTTCAGGAGGTGGTAGTGGGCAAAATAGGGAGTTATTAGTCAAAGGGTACAAAGTTTTCAGTTACACAAGGTGAATAAGTCCTAGAGACCTCCTGTACAACATGTGCCTAGAGTTAACACTGTATCATATACTAAAAAGTTTGCTAAGAGAGAAAATCTTATGTTAATTATCACACACAAAAAACAAAACCCATAGTAATAATAATAAGAACGGTGGGAGGAAATTTTTGGAGGTTTATGCCATAGTCTGTGGTGATGGTTCACAAGTGTATACTTATCTCCAACCCATCAAGTTGTATGCACTAATTATGTACAACTCTTTTTTTAATGCTGAAAAATATTTTTTAAATGGAAACTGAAAAATACAAAAAGGAAATCCTGTCATGTGCCACATACGGATGAACCTTGAGGACATTATGCTAAATGAAATGAACCAGTCACAAAAAGACAAATACAGTAAGATTCCATTTATGTAACGCCTTCATAGAGACCGAAAGAAGGATGGTGGTAGCCAGGGGCTGCAGGGAGTGGGAACAGAGGAATTACTATTTAATAAGTGAAGAGTTTTAGTTTTGCAAGATGAAAAAGTTCTGGAGATCTGTTTGACAACAATGTGAATACACTTAACACTAATGAATGGTACATAAAAGTGGTTAGGATGGTAATTTTTTATGTTTTTTTTTTAACCACAAAAAAAAGCCCATTGAAAGAATAAAATGTGTGTGTCGGGGAGAATCAAAAACAAATATTCGAATTAAAATTTGTAAATAAAAAATATTCCACATGAATACAACTGCTCTGATGGGCTTTCCAGTTTCATTCAATTATCAAAAGCAATAAAAAACTGAATGTTCAGTAGAAGCCCCTCAGGCTGATTAGAGATTGAAACTGACAATCAATTCTATGAGGATTTTACCAAATTCCTCAATCAAGGTAATGTAATGACTCTATTCCTTCAAACTCCTATACCATTTAGTGATTAAATCATAACATGTAATTTAGTGCTCTCTATGGTTATTTATGTTTTCCCAGAATCCGTCTTGCTCTTTATTTATTGGGGGGACACAAAAGATATTGTTTTTACAAATCAAAACTGTTAAATATCAGCAATGTCATATAGTTCGACCTAATAGATAAAGTCATTAACAAGAGACTGGATTCTGTATTCTTTTATTTTAAATATCCAGAGTTTCCAACTCAGTACCTTACACAGAGAAAGCATGTAATATCTGTTGCTGATTAAGGAAATCAAATGAAATCCTCATCTATGTTAACCAGAAAAGGGGCTGGGAAAAATACACTGGGATTAAGATATTGCAACATGATAAAATTCTTAATGTATTCCTTTTATGTGACTCAGAGAAAATTTAAATCAATAGTTTTTATTTCATTTACTTGCAAATAATATTTCTAAATACGAAGGCAAAGAATTATTTGAATTTATAAGCAAGAACAATAACTGATTTTTTGTTTTGTTTTGTTTCAAGTGTACAATTCAATACATCATATGTATATTGCATTCTGTGTTCACCAAAGTTAATGTATTCCTTTCACGTGACTATTCAATAACTGATTTCTTAAAGACTAAAAACAATTTTTTTTATAAAAGCCTAGAAATAAACATTTAAAAAACAAGAAACTACCGCATTGACTTAAGCTCTTCTTTGGCCTGGTCCAAAAGAGAGCTTTTGACTTTAGCTCAAATTTCCTTTCAACTTTGACCAAGTGATATATTGGATCATTTTACTGCTTTATTTCCCTTTGAAGAGTCATGTGTAGCTAAAAGATGATGAGCTGGTCAAGTGGAGACCCAAGCTATTTTTCCATGAAAGAAAAGAAAAACAGCATTCACTTAATTAATCATTCAAGTGCTGTAAGAGCTACACTACTTGCTAAATGATGTAAATAAGACTGTCTCTGTCCTCAAGTAGTATACAGTCAATAGGTAAAACAAATAAATTGATAAGGAACATGTAAGGACAGAGAAAAGAATCAGGAAAAGTTTCCTGAAAAAAGTGATTTGTGAGCTGACTTCTCAAAAACCTAAGTTCTAAAAAAGAAAATCTACAGACATTTAGTATCATCTGGTATAATAGAAATTCCCCTAACTACATTACTTCACTCAGTTCAATTAATTAAATAGCATTTATAATTTCTTCTAAAATACCTACTGGCTGATATCCATGACAGTCTGAGTGCTGTTCATGTGTAGTTGATGGATTACACACAATTACATCTATACTACTTTACTACCTTAGGAATTATAGGCTTACAAGAGTCACTTTGCTTTTTCCTATTTTCTTCCTCATAGTGGAAGCCATTGCAATAACAATGTGACAATGATTAAACATCACAGAACTGATGAAATATGATGATGTACAGAAAGAGGACTTCCATTTTCAACCACAATGTATTAACTGCGCTAGACATCTTTTCTACAAAGGAAAAAAAATATGGAAAATTGAACAAACTATTTGGAACAAATGTCTTCAGATATTGAACAAGAGATAGCAACTCTCTGAGAAAAGGGAGGCATATAATTGCCAAGAAGTTGTGTTTGGAGGCATTTTTCAGATCATGAGCAGGATTCCAAGCAAAATACAGTAATCATGCTAAGTCGAGAGGACAGGTCAAAGTTTGGAGAGACTGAGGGTGACTGGAATTGGTGGGGAAGACGATCAGAGTGAAGGAAGTTAACAAAGACAAAGTTCCATGAATCTACATGGAGTCTCCTTGATATAATTAAACAGCATGTTCTTAGGATTAAACTATCCAAAATTAGGCAAAGAACAAACCAAGAAGTTGTAGGCCAAATAATTTATAGAACACACAAGCAGGAAATGTTCAAGTTCTGACAAATTACTGAACACTTAAGGCATTTAATAACTACTGTAAAAGGGTCATATTTTATTAGTAGGGCTAAATTAGCCCTAGAGCAAAAGATACTTTAAATCATGCTTTTTAAAAAAGCTTTAAAAAGCTTTTGGAAGATCAAGCAGGTTCTTCAATAAATGAACTGCCTACCAACATGAAAATATATATTTTTAAAGGAAAACAACAAAATTCAGACACTCAACAAAGTAACATTCACAATGTAAAATATCCAATAACATAATTCTTAGATGTCAGGAAGATGGCGGAATGGGAAATCTCACCCTTTGTCCCCCACAGAAGCACTGATTCAACAATGATATGCAGATCGAAATACTTTTATGGGATTTCTCAGATCCAGTTAAGAAGTGCAGTACACCAGGTAAGCATAATTCCAAGAACAGAAACACTGAAGTAAGTTAAAGGAACAATTTCACTTTACTTATGTCAGCTCCTGCCTCAAGCAGGCACAGCTCAGCACAGGGTGCATGCTCCAATTAGCAACTTCTCCCACAGAGGGTAAAGAGAAGACTGGAATGGGTATCAAATATTCTGCCTATTCAGAGGCAGCCCAAAGAAGCGGTTTCTGCTCACCTCACTTGGAGCACAGATGGAAGTAACATAGTCTGCGTGTCTGGGAGCCGCTGAGAACAAAGAAAAGCAGGAGGTGGCTTGCTATAGCTGGCACAGCTTGAATAGTTGGGAAAAGGCTCATGACTTAAGGCTTCCCCTTGTATGGGAGGGAAAAAGGTGGAATGTGTGTCTGGCATTTTAACTCTTCAGAGAGCTGTCTGAAGGATTGGTATCTGTTTCATCTGGCTTTGGGTGCTAATGGGAAACAGGCATATTTTGAATGCTGATGGCTGGTGAGAAGACAGAATAGGGTGGCTTGATGCTATAGACCAAAGAATGTGCAGTGTCAAGATAAATACCAGAGGGAGCAAGAAATTATAAACTCCTGAAAAAGAAAACTGGCAAGCCTCTGAGAAATTGCCCACACAGAAGCTGTATCCTCCTTCAAAAGTTTCAGAGACACCTAAAATCTACAGCTGGACTGAATGCTGAGGCTCTTCCTCTGTATGAAGCTAGTCTGTAAAGACTGACAAGTGACTGATTCTTTAAAAACACAAATCTCAAAGTTAAAAACACATGAAGAAACAAAGAAATACATTGTAGAGAGTTCCAGAAATAGAAGACAGAGCAAGAACAGAATAAAAAGTTTATTTAAAGAAAGCATGGCCCAAAAACTTCCTGAATCTGAAGAAGTTTATGGACACTCAGACTGAAGAAGCCCAAAAGATCCCAGTAGGAGAAACCCAAAGAAATCCACATAGAGACACATCACAATCAATTGTCAAAAGTCAAAGACAAAGGGAGGATATTAAAAGCAGCAGGTGAAAAGAGAAGCAATCATTATGTACAAGCAGACCCCATAAGGTTTCTCAAGAGAAACCTTGCAGGCCGTTAAGAAATAGGATGATATATAGAAAGTGCCAGAGGAAAAAATGGCAAACTATATCTGGTAAAAAATGATCCTTTAAAAATCAAGGAGAAATAAGATGTTCTCAGATAAACAAAACACTAAATCTATATTACAAAAAAAAGCTAAACAAACAAAAAACTATGCAACAACATTGAAAGTTTATAAAGCTCACTGGTGAAGGTAAATACACAAACAAATACAGAATACTGTATGCTATAATGATGATGTGTAAATCACTTTAAATTCGTAACAGACATTAAAAGACCAAGTATAAATAGAACTTTAGCTACGAAAATAAGTTACTGGGTATACAATATAAAAAGGAAATTCTGACACATGCTACAATATGGATGAAACTTGAAGACATTTTACTAAGTGAAATAAGCAAAATATAAAAGGACAAATGTTTGATTCTACTTATATGAGGTACGTAGACTAGTCAAATTCATAGAGACATAAGTAGAATGGTGGTTACCAAGGGTCAGGGGAAGAAGCAATGGAGAGTTATTGTTTAATAGCTATAGAGTTTAAATTTGGAAAGGTGAAAAAATTTTGGAGATAGAAAGCGGTAATGGTTGCACAATGTGAATGTACTTAAAATCACTGAAGTGTATATTTAAAAAGCTAAATTTCATGATATATATATTGACCAATAAATAAGCAGCAGTTTTCATAAAAATTATTTAACAAAAAAAGAGACAGGTAAATGAGACTCTGAATCATAAATTGACTCAGAAATGATAGAGATAATAGAATAAAAAGGGCTTCAAAAGATAACTATAAATATGTTATAGAATTTAAAGGAAAATCTGAATATAAGAAAAATATAAACAATGTTTTTAAAATGGCACTTAAAGGGATTAAAAATACAATGTCTAAAATTTTTTAAAATCACGAGGTAGACTCAGAAGATACTACAGAAAAATAAATCAATGACCTTGAAGAGCAATAAAAACTTCCAAAATTGAAGCACAGAGAGAAAAAAGGCTCTACAAAATGTAAACATTACTTTGTGATACAAGGGATAATATCGGACAATCTGTGTTAATGAAGGCTCAGACACTGTGTGTGTATCAGGGGGTGGAGTGTGTGTGGCAAGGGAGACTGAAAATGTAATGAAGACATGATGGGCAAAAACTATTCAAATTTCATGAAAACTATAAATTCAAAGTCCAGGAACATCCATAAACCCTAAGCAGAATAAACAAAGAAAACAGCACCAAAACACATCATAATCAAATTGTTGAAAATAAGTGATAAGGAAAATGGTATAAGTAAGCCAAGAAAAAAAAATATAGTTCATACTTAAATACAAAGAAAAAAATTACATTGACTTTTTATAAAAAAGCTGAAAGACATGATCCAGCATTTCCACTTCTGATTATATACTCACAAGAAAGAAAGCAGTGACTTGACGAGATATTTGTGCAAAATGTTCATGGGTAGCATTATTCAAAAAGCCAAAAGGGGAAACAACCCAAGTATCCATTGGCAGATGAATGCATAAACAAAATGGTGTATATATATATATATATGTCTACAGCCATGCTACCCTGAACAAACCCAATACTGTCTGATTTCGGAAGCTAAGCAGGGTTGGGCCTGGGTAGTACTTGATAGGAGACCATCTAGGAAGACCAGGTGCTGTAAGAGTAAAAAATTTAAAAAAAATAAAAATTGTAAGCAGAAAAGGTCCTGTAATCTGTGAGGTAAACTAAGGGTTGCCTCACCTGAAAAAAAAGAAAAAAAGGTATATATACAACAACAACAAAATTAATTTAGCCTTTAAAAGGAAGGAAATTCTGACACGTGCTATGACATAGATGATCCTTGAAATTATTACATTAAGTGAAATAAGCCATAAAACAAAAGGACAAATATTGTATTATCCAATTACACAGGTACTACAATAGCCAAATTTATAGACTAGACTACAGAGGATGAGGGGAGAAGTAGAGTACCAGGGAGTAGAGGGAGAAGGATTGGAAAACTATTATTTAATAGGTACAAAGTTTCAGTTTGGAATGATGAAAGAGTTCTGGAGATGAAGGTGGTTATGGTGGCACAATAATAAGAATGTACTTAATGTCACTACACTTAAAAATGGTTAAAATTGTAAATTTTATGCATACATAATTTTACCACAATAAAAGAGGATACTTGGATATAATGAGGATACTATAGCGAAAAGTAAAACCAAAACAAAGCTAAAGACAATTAAATGACATCTTTAAAGTGCTAGAAAGAGAAAGATCAATCTAGAATGCTATATCCAGTGAAAATACTCCTCAAAAGTGAAGGCAAAATAAACATTTCTAGACAAAAGCTGACAGGATCCATCCCCAGTAGATAAGCACCCTTAGTAAAGGAAGTACTTTAGGTTGAAGAAGAATAGATGATACAGCCAGTTTGAACCCAGGATTTCAGGCTCCAAACCCTGAATCCTTACTATTATATCTAGGTATCTTTTTTTTTTTGCAATTGAGAAAGTGAAAACAAAGTAAAATATTGACAAATGCTCCTTTTCTAACAGTACTCTAATATGGTTCCTAAGGATCACATTTAAGTTAATTCGTGTTAGTGAATCTAGGTAGTATATCCAGTCTTTTCACATTCATTTTGTTTGCCAGCAAACATTGCAAATTGTATACTTTTTTAAAATTAAGTTTATTGGGGTAACATTGGTTAATACTATTACATAATTTTCAGGTGTACATTATCATTTGACATCTGTATAGCCTATTGTGTTTACCACCAAAAGTCTAGTTTCCTTCAGCTACCATATATTGATCCCTTTTACCCATTTTGCCCCCCCACTCCTTTTATTTTACCCCCTTTACCCGTCTGCCTCTCCCATTATCCCCATCATTTATCCTCTGATAACCACTAGTCTACAGTCCATGTCCATGAGTCTCCATTTGTTTTGTGCTGTTCATTTGTTGCTTTTAGGTTGATATTCCACATATAAGTGATATCATGTGGTTTTTCAACTTTTTCTGTCTGGCTTATTTAGCTTAGCACGATCATCTCGAGGTCCATCCACGTTGTCACAAATGGCAGTATTTCATCTCTTCTTATGGTTGAGTATATTCCATTGTATATATGTACCGCCGCTTCTTTAGCCAATCATCTATTGTAGGACACTTCGGTTGCTTCTGTGTCTTGGCCACTGTGAATAATGCTGCTATGAACATCAGTGTGCAAATATCTTTTCGATATGGGTTTTCAAGTCTTTGGGGTAAATACCCAGTAGAGGGTTGCTGGATCATATGGTAGATCAATTCTTAGTTTTTTGAGGAACCTCCATACTGTTTTCCATAGTGGCTGTACCAATTTGCAGTCCCACAGCAGTGTATGAGGGTTCCTTTTTCTCCACATCCTCTCCAACATTTGTTATTACTTGTCCTGTTGATTATAGCTATTCTAACAGGTGTGAGATGGTATCTCATTGTGGTTTTGATTTGCATTTCCCTAATAGCTAGCGATGTTGAGCATCTTTTTCATATATTTGTTGGCCATTTGTATGTCCTCTAGGGAGAAGTGTCTGTTCAGGTCCTCTGCCCATTTTTTGATTGGATTTTGTTTTTTTTTTGTTATTGAGTTGTATGAGTTCTTTGTATATTTTATATTAGGCCCTTATCAGGGTTGCTTGCAAATATATTTTCCCATTCAGATGGTTCTCTCTTTACCTTGTTGACATTTCTTTTGCTGAGCAGAAGTTTTTAGTTTGATGTAGTCCCATTCATTTATTTTAGCTTTTACTTCCCTTGCTTTTGAGGTCAAATTCATAAAATCCTCTTTAAGTCCAAGGTCTTGAGTTTAGTTCCTATGTTTTTTTCTATGCATTTTATTGTTTCAGGTCTTATATTCAGGTCCTTAATCCATTTTGAGTTAATTTGGTGTGGTGATAGACAACAGTCTAGTTTCATTTTTTGCAGGTGGCTTTCCAGTTTTCCCAGCACCATTTATTGAAGAGGCTTTCCTTTCTCCACTGTATATTTTTGGCTTTTTTGTGAAAAAATTACCCCTATAAATATGGGTTTACTTCTGGATTCTCGATTCTGTTCCACTGATCCATGTGTTTGTTTTTCTGCCAATACCATGCCGTTTTGATTACTGTTGCTTTGAAGTATAATTTGAAGTCAGGCAGAGTGATGCTTCCAGTCTTGTTCCTTTTTCTTAGGATGGCTTTGGCAATTCGGGGTCTTCTGTGCTTCCATACAAATCTGATGCGTTTTTGCTCTACTTCTTTAAAAAATGCTGATGAGATTCTGATGGGGATTGCATTAAATCTGTATAATGCTTTACGTAATAAGGCCATTTTAATATATGTCGATTCTTCCAATCCAAGAACATGGAATATCTGTCCATTTCTTTGTATCTTCGATTTCTTTCAATAGGGTCTTATGGTTTTCATTATATAGGTCCTTCACTTGTTTCATTAAATTTAAGATTGCATTCTTTTAGTTGCAATCGCAAAAAAAATTACCTTTTCCACTTTTTTTGACACTTCAATATTAAACTATAGGATTTTTAAACATTGATTTTGTATCCAGAGACTTTAATGTATTTGCTTTTTGTTTCTAGTACTGTCCTTGTGGAGTCTTTAGGGTTTTCTATATAGAGAATCATGTCATCCACAAATAGTGACAGTCTGACTTCTTCGTTTCCTACCTGGATTCCTTTTATATCTTTCTCTTGCCTGATTACACTTGCTAGGACCTCCAATGTTATTTTGAATAACAGTGGCCTTGCCTTGTTCCTGATCTTAGGGGAAAGGTTTTTAGTTTTTCACCATTATGTATAATGTTGGCTGAGGGTTTGTCATAGATGACTTTTATTATGTTAAGATACTTCCTTCTATATCGATTTTGTGAAGTGTTTTGATCATAAATGGATGCTATATCTTGTCAATGGCTTTTTCTGCATCTATTGATATGATCATATGATTCTTATTTTTTAATTTGTTCATGTGGTGTATCACATTAATCGATTTGCATATGCTGAACCATCCTTGTGCCTCTGGGATGAAGCCCACTTGATTGTGGTGTATGATCTTTTTAATATGTTGGTGTATTTGGTTTGCTAGTATCTTATTTAGGATTTTTGCATCTGTGTTCATGAGAGATACTGGTCTGTAGTTTTCTTTTTTTTGTGTTATCTATACCAGGTTTTGGTAACACAGTAATATTGGCCTCATAAAATAAGTTAGGAAGTATTGCCTCCTCTTTGATTTTTTGGAAGAGTTTGAGGAGAATAGGTATTAAACCTTCTTTGAATGTTTGGTAGAATTCACTGGTGAAACCATCTGGTCCTGGACTTTTACTTTTGGGTAGGTTGTTGATGACTGTTTCAACTTCCATACTGCTGACCAGTTGATTTAGATTTTCCAGTTCTTCTTGATTCAGTCTAGGAAGGTTGTATTTTTCTACGTACTGGTCCATTTATCCTAGGTTGTTAAATTTGGTGTTGTACACTTTGACATTAAAAGTTCAACTCCTTAGCACCATGTATAAGACTTTTTATATCATGATCTCAACTTTTTTGGAAAGTCATTCTTATCTGCTAATATTCTCTCTCTTTCTTTCTTCACCATCACTTGCTCTCATATTATACCCAATAGTAATAGCTAACATTTATTGATAACTTACTAAGTGCCAAGTACTTTCTACACGAGATATTTATTTTACAAAGTTATGTGGCAGGTACTGTTCTAAGCATTTAACAAATAATAACTCATTTAGTCTTCATAAGAACCCTGAGACAGTTACTATCATTATCCCCATTTTAAAGATGTAGCTCATGCGCACACATGCACACTCATAAGCACAAACACTCATATATTATGGGTAGGAGTAAAAAACAGTCCAGCAGTTCCTCAAATACTTAAATAAAGAGTTACCACATGATCCAGAAATTTCACTCCTAGGTATATACCCACCAGAAATGAAAACATATTCCATTCAAAAACTTGTGCACAAATGTTCACAGCCACATACTCGTAACAGCCATAAATTAGAAACAATCTAAAGAGCCATCAACAGATAAATGAATAAACAAAATGTATTATACATTCTATTCAACAGAGTATAATTTGGCCATAAAAAGAAATGAAAGAGTCATTCACGGCGCAGTGTAGATCGACCTTGAAAATATTTTGCTAAGTAAATGAAGCAAGTTACAAAAGACCACATAAGATTCCATCTGTATGAAATGTCCAGAATAAGCAAATCTATAGATAGAAAGTAAATTAGTGGTTGCCTTGGGCTTGTGGATATGGAGAAAGTGAGAAATGACTGCTAAATATCATGGAGTTTCTTAGAAAGTAATATAAGTTTTCGAGAATTAGATAGTGGTGATGGCTGTACAACTCTAGGAATATACTTAAAACCACTGAACTTTACATGTTAAATTGTTAAATTATTAAATTTATTAACATATTAATTACTTATTATAAATTTATTATAATTATTAAATTGCTAAATAGTTAAAATGTTCAGCAAAGAAGATAGGCAGATCTTGAAGCAGAAGACTTCCTATTTGTTACTTGGACATGATAGCTGAATTCTTTGAAACATGTTATTTCATAGATAAATATTATAAATTCCAAATGATAAGGTCAAAAATTTTTGATACAAAGGTAAGCCAGAAATCAATTCCTTTTAGATAACAGAAACAAATGGAAGAATAAAAGTCTATGCAGGAACAGGATGCTCAGAGAACACTCACCTCTTCCATAAAAGACCAGTACTTGCAGTAACTGCAGAAGCTCCCAGGAAAGCCACCATCATTAGTCGTCGCCTGATCTGGGTGGGCTGTGATCCTCCATGGTACCATCGAGAGCCAGAGCCAGTTCTGCCAATGCAGAGAATGAGTTAAGACGAAACATCCTGTGGAAAAAAGTAAAAATGTTACTCCTAACTAGTGTCGTGATGATGATATCAACATCGACAAAGACTCAGTGGCAGATAATATTCTAAACTTTGCTACCATATGTTATTCCACTTAATCTCCAGAAGAATCATAGGAGGAAAGTACTACTTATAAACCTGATATCAGTCAAGGTACAATTAGAAGACAGGAAACCACATGACAATTTAAACAAGAAAAATTTAGTATACAGTATTATTAATTACAACAGGGACATAAGTACTAAGGGTTAAAAAGATAGCAGATATAGGGAGTAGCCGCTACTCCAAGGGCTGATGCAGAACAGAAAGTAAATCTGTAAAGGTGCCACTCTCAACAGGGCTGAGAACCCGACTCTGGGGTGAGGATGTCTGAGAAATTTACTAAAATGCCACACCAACACAATTCACTGTAAAGCCATCTACTAGGAAAACTCATGCCAGCAGAACTTGAGATGGCATCCATGGGAAGACGCCATAGTATGGAACTCATTGAGAAACTGCATGTAGGAGTGTTGCCACTAAAACTCCCTAGGAGTTGAGTGCTATTGGGTGTCCACACGCTGCTAGCCACTGCATGCTACAGGAGCAAGCAGCAAAGGACACACTAGAATCAGGAAGAAAACACCCCTTCCTTCTCCATTCTCCTTCTGGTTTCTCTACTGACAAAGCTTAACAAAAGCTGGCAAGGGAGAAATTTCCAGTATTACAAATAGGACAATTAAAGATGGATTTAGAGCTGAAAACCAACAGTTTTATCAGTGGCATTTTCATTTTACAGATGTGGACACTGAGATACAGAGACTTACTCAAGACTGTGGCAACCAGGAAGTGGTGGATCTAGAATCTGAACCAAGAGCTGACTGACTCCAGAACCTATTTTTAACTAGGATACTTGCTGCCCCCATCTTGTAATGCTGATATTGCTTTTGTTAAAATTGTTTGTTTTAATTAAATCTTTCTCACTCCTAGGTCCTTAGAATCCCTCCTCCCCATCAGAGTCTTTTCATATTTATAACTTCACCTATTCCTTTAATGTTTTGTTTTCATTCAGAAACATCTGTATTAAGTCATAACATTCAATAAACATTCAACCCCCCACCCCCACCCAGCAGGGAAATACTACTTTCTGACTCGTTTCATTTTGGGTGTGTACCTTGCCATACTTTTTACTCTAAGCAGTGGAACGTGGGCCAGTTCCACAAAGTTCTTTTAAGAGCTATTTCTGTTAGCCGCCTTGTGCTCCTGCACTCTCCCAAGAGACGATCATACCCCAAGTAGACAGTGATCCTTCAACCTGAGTTCCATAATAAACAGATCTTAGCCTGGGGTCAGGCGCTGTCAAGACCAGCTGAGCCAATTGAGCATGGCCAACCAAATGCTTGTGACAAATACGCCTTTAAAATTTGGGGTTTTTTTTGTTGCCACAGCAAAAGCTGACTAATTAAGCATCTAAGAGAATTTCTGGCAAGTTCTTATTCAACAGAAATTAATTAAGTTCACACTACTCAGCCCTATGTAGGACCTAAAAGGCCAAAAAAATTTTACATTCTAATTGGGCAAGATGTGGATAAAGCATTTTTGAAATAATATATTTCCATCCTGAATAAATATAAACATATTAAGGTACACATGTTAGAGAATTAAAAATAAAATGAAAGACCAGGGCAAGATGGGTTAGTCAGCAAAGGCTTTTGTTTAGTCTTGAGTCTCAGAATGTTGTAGAATTTTAATCAAGTGATAGAAATATCAGAGGTACCCCAAAAGACTTAGGATCATCTCTGGCACCCCTGTCCAAAGAATTGAAGATGACATTGTTCTTCTAGATAATGATGTTGAGACCAGAGTCCCTCATTCTTTTATTCCGCCAGACAGAATGAAGGAAAAAGGGTCATTTCTTTCTGATTACATGACTTTCAAATCAAAGTATCCATGCTCCTCCCTTTTGATTTTCTCAAAGTATAGTTCATTGTTTCCGAATTTAAATTATCTTGCACTTTGTATGTATCTTCCTATTGCAATTAACATATTTGTTCAAACATAAGTTTGCCTTCCCCAGTTGGTTCTGACCTTCCTTGAAGGCCCAAATTATTATTTTTCCTCTTTCTAAATACATAGTTTAGTACAGGGCCTATTACATTACGGATGCTTAAAATATTTAACTTCTAGCAAAATCCAGAGCCAAGAAGACTATCCATTATATTTTCTTCCTGTCTGTCAGTTTCTAGTTCATTTTTAAATTAACATTTTCCAAACCCACAAGTGCATTCACATACATAGCACTGCTTTTTTCTGTAATGAGAATGAGCACAACTAACACATACGTATTTGTAGAAAACATTATTCATCACTGACAAGAGAAAGAAAATGGCACTTTGTATGTATATGACAAATAATAACCAATTCACAGGCTGCAACAGGCATCTAATCAGATAAGGAAAATAAATGAACATTGATCAAAGAGGTTAGTCGTGATCACTTGAGAAGACCCTCTGAATGGTGGGCTGAGAATTTTGATAATATATACAACAGGAAGCCATCAAACTATTTAAGCAGGAAAAGAACATAATGAAAACATTTTTTAAAGAATATCTACTAGCAGTGAATGGAATAAGCTGCAAAGAACCAAAGGCAAAAAAAATAGCAAATAGGGCAGTAGTGAGTACAGTCAGAAGGCAACTAATAACTTAAATACTGGGTGTTGAGTGCCTAGATTAGGATGATTAGCATAGAAACCAAAAATAAAATAAAAATTTCCAAAGAGAAACAAAAATATCAGATATCCATGTTCAACACACATAACTATCTAACTGCCTAGGAAATGTGGAAGATAAAAAGAAGGAAGAGATTAAACAATACTGACAACACTAAGTATTATGTTAGAAAGTGAAATGGACTAGGAACCCAATGACCCAGAAGCTGGTCTCAACTCTACTACTAAACAGTTGTGCACACAGGAATCTCATCTCCCCTCCTTAGGGAAGGCTTTGCCCATTGATAAAATGAGAGAATTGCCTAGATGTGTTGCTCAATATTGCTGGTGAAAAACTGAACGGCAAAATTTTAACCTAGTTTGCCTGGGAGGAGAGACTAAGAACATAGCATTTACTTAAGATTTATTGGTTTTGAGAATCTATGTCTGTATGCGATGGCTCTAGAAGACTTTTAAACTTTGGAAGTTCTGACTTTTATTAACATTCCACCTACATTTTGATAGTGTAATGTGAATGTTACTGTCAACACATCATTTCACCATTGGTTCTAATTTCATTCCCCAAAGTACACATCAAAAGATATATCTATTCATTTTTACTAGTGTAATTTTATAGATGCCTAGTAAATAGAGGGAAAAAAACCATTGAGAACAGGTTCTATTACTATTTAATTCCTCGGTGTGTAGTGAAGAAATAGAGTAGCTAGTTGAATGTGCTAATTTTTGATGAGAGACAATTTAAACAGATTAAAGATGGGATTTCCAACTGAATCTAGAAAAATGAATGGACAAACTGGCAGGAGTTAAGCAGTAATGAACATTAACATGCACATTTATGATGGGGATTAAATAAAAGCAAAACCAGTGCATTTTTCTCTAGTAACAGCCCCTAATCACACACACAAAAAGGCATGCCTCTAAAAAATAACTTTGATATGAATTGAAAAAAGATGAAGAGGTATTTCTAACCAGAAAATGTCAAGGGAGGCAAGATAATTTTGTTACCAAAGGAAAGTATTATCTACTCATCAAGAAACAGAACAGGTTTTAAAAAAACCTGTAACAGTATATTATTACTGTTTCTGTTTTTATTATTTTAAGACTATTAAAACTCTGTTTTTTAATGACATGTGTGTGTGCACGCGCATGCCAGAGAGAGAGAGAGAGAGAGAGAGAGAGAGAGAGAGAGAGAGAGAGCGAGCGCACACACACACAAGCGGTTTTGAAGAAGGTCAAGACTATTAAACTTAATGTACAGCTTTTGGTATATTTCAAAGGGTCAAAGAACCATGAAATCGTTTAATTCAACATTCTTATTTTATAGACGAAGGAACTGAGATTCATGTAAGTAATGTGGTTTACTCATAGCTAATTAGTATGAAAAGCTACAACAGATCCTAGAGTTCTTGATTCCCAAATAAAGTGGAAAAACCTTTCAACAACTGTTCTTAGCAAAATAAATATAATAGCCACATTCCAAAAGGACATCAAATACACAACTACAGAAAGATTAAAAATGGTATAACATAATACAATGTACTATAAATACTAGAAGTGATAATCATAAAATATTAAAACATTATTTCACAAACCAACAGAAAGTTAGTCTAAAGATATAAAATGAAGCTGGAAAAAGAATGGCTTTGAAAATTATGAAATCTCACTCACAATGAGAACACAAATTAAAACTATACCAAGATACTGCTCTTCATGCATTAAGCTGGCAAAAATCCAAGTTTGAAAATGTATACTTGTTGGCAATGCTATAGAAATGGCACCGCTGAGGAATGTGTATATTGGTACAATCTATGAAGGAAGAGCAAGTTGGTAACATCCACCAAAATCACCCATGGAAACTGTATACACTGACCCAGCAAATCCACTTCTGACAAAATACCCTATGATACATTGCACATCAATAAAATTATACATGCACAACACATATGTATTTTAAAGCAATGCTTATGTATTTATCCATGCAAATGAATATTTAATATTACATGTAAGCCTTTTCAATGAACTTTAAATGCAAAATATAAGGTAATATGTGCATGCCAATTAAATTAACATAAAATATATGTGAATTTTTATTTTTGCATTTTTTAATTTATAGAAAATTTAGGTGATGCAAATAAAATTTAATGATACTCTAGGAAGAGTTTACTTAAATTTTTTTATTTCTAAAAAAATAAAGGCAGGCCCAGAGGTTGATATTTCATTCTCCTCATCCAGGAACTGTCGTCATTTACCAGCCCTACTAGCAGGTTCAGGCCCAAAAATATTTAGCAATCAACCCATATCATGACAAGGTTCCCTAGTAAGATAATCCTCATTTAAGTCAAATCATATCCCAAAACTCTGAATATTGACACAACCTGATTCAACTTACCAAACTATTAGAATTCCAGGCCTTATCCTGATCCTGACTTAAAATATCTGCTTGCACTTTTCTATGAGATTTACCCTCTGTATTTCTGACCTCTGACAACTGTACATTTAACAAACTATTTGGCACTGGTCTAAATAAACCTCTGTTGTACTATTACCAACTATCACCAATCTTGACACTGGTCTAAATAAACCTCTGTTGTACTATTACCAACTATCACCAGCACTACTGTTAAAAGAAATATCTGCTCATTCTGAGGCCAAGATAAATTTCTGAGATCTACCCAAATTTGGCAACCAACAAAACTTAGACCTCAATTAAACAGAACTTCGAGGTTCTGAAGTCTTTAGTTTACATGAACTAAAAGCTTGAAAAAATAACAAATGAGTTTCCTTTACATCTGTATTTCCAGAATCTAACACAGCATCTGGCATATGTAGGTGATGGTTTAGTGCACCTTGTGAACCTGCAAATATGGTTGCTCTCTGAGAACTACACTGTAAGGTCAACGCTATCTGGGGTAGCCACAAGAATTTACCCTATTCATCCAAGTGGCAGCTATATACTAATCTTAGAATTAGATTCAGCGAGCCATCAGAGCCTCAGCCATTAGGTATAGGCATATCGTATTTTATTGCTCTTTGATTTATTGCACTTCTCAGATATTGTGGTTTCTTACAAATTGAAGGTTTGCGGCGACTCTGAGTTAAGCAAGCATGTTAATCAGAGCAATTTTCCAATAGCATTTTCTCACTTCATGTCTGTGTCACATTTTAGTAATTCTCACAATATTTCAAACTTTTTCATTATTATTATATATGTTATGGTGATCAGTGATCTTTGATGTTACTATTGTAATTGTTTTGGGGTACACTGAACTGCTCCATGTAAGATGGCAAACTTAATAAATGTTATGTGTGTCCTAACTGCTCTACTGATTTCTCCCATCTCTCTCCCTCTCCTTGGGCCTCCTTATGCTCTGAGATGCAACAATATTGAAATTAGGCCAGTTAATAACTCTATAAAGGCCTTATAGTGTTCAAGTGAAAGGAAGAGTAACACATCTCTCACTTTAAATCAAAAGCTAGAAATGATTATGCTTGGTGAGAAAGGCATGCTGAAAGCCGAGATAGGCCAAAAGGTAGGCCTCTTGCGCCAATGCTAAGTTATGAATACAAAGGAAAAGTTCTTAAAGGAAATTGAAAGTGCTATTCCAGTGAACACACAAATGATAAGAAAGTAAGACAGCCTTATTGCTGATATGATGAAAGTTTCAGTGGTCTGGACAGATTATCAAACCAGCCACACAACATTCCCTTAAGCCAAAACCTAATCCAAAGCAAGTCCCCAACTCTCACTTCTGCGAAGGCTGAGAGAAGTGAAGAAGCTGCAGAAAAAAAAATTTCATGCTAACAGAGGTTGGTTCATGAAGTTTAAGCAAAGAAGCCATCTCTATAACATAAACGCACAAGGTGAAGCAGCAAGCACTGATGTAGAAGCTGTTAACAAGTGATCCAGAAGATCTAGCTAAGATAATTAATGAAGGTGGCTACACTAAACAACAGATTTTCAATGTAGATGAAACAGCCTTATAGCAGAAAAAGATGCAATCTAGGACTTTCATAGCTGGAGAGAAGTCAATGCCTGGATTCAAAGTTTCAAAGGAAGGAGTAACTCTCTTGTTAGGGGCTAATGTAGCTGGTGATTTTAAGTTGAAGCCAATGCTCATTTACCATTCTGAAAATCCTATGTCCCTTAAAATTATGCTAAATCTACTGTGCCTGTGCTCTACAATTGGAACAAAACCAGCGTATCTGTTTACAACATGGCTTACTGAATACTTCAAGGTAACTGTTAACATCTACTGTAGGAAAAAAAAAATTACTTTCAAAATATTACTGCTTGTTGATAATGCACCTGGTCACCCGAGAGCTCTGACTGGCACTACACAATGATGTTAATGTTTTCATTCCTGCTAACACAACATCTATTCTGCAGTCAATGGATCAAGGAGTAATTCTGACTTTCAAGTCTTATTATGTGAGAAATACATTTCATAAGGCTCTATCTGCCAGAGGTAGTGATTCCTCTGATGAATCTGGGCAAAGTAAATTGAAAACTTTATGAAAAATATCTTATTTTCTAGATGCCATTAAGAATAGTCATGGTTCATGAGAAGAGGTCAAAATAGCAACATTAACAAGAATTTGGAAAAAGTTGATTCCATCTCTCAAATGATTTTGAGGGGGTTCAAGACTTCAGTGAAAGAAGAACCTGCAGATGGGGGTGGAAACAGCAAGAGAACTAGAATTGGAAATGGAGCCTAAAGATGTTACTGAATTGCTGCAATCTCATAAAACTGTAACACGAGGAGCTGCTTCTTATGGATGGCAATGAAAGTAGTTTCTTGAGATGGAATCTATTCCTGGTGAAGATGCTATGAGATTGTTGAAATAACAACAAACGAATTAGAATATTACATAAACTCAGTTGATAAAGCAGCAACAGAGTTTGAGAGGAATCTAATAATTAAAGAAATTCTACCGGGGGCAAATGCTATCAAACAGCATCACACGCTATAGAGAAATTCATAAATGGAATATTTGGTTGATACAGCAAACTTCATTGTTGTCTTACTTTAAGAAATTGCTGCCCCAGCCTTCAGCAACCACCACCCTGGTCAGTTAGCAGGCATCAACACTAAGGTGAGTCCCTCCACCAGCAAAAAGATTATGACTCAATGAAAGCTCTGGTGGTGGTTAGCATTTTTTAGCAATAAAGTATCTTTAATTATGGTATGCACATTGTTTTTTAGACAATGCTATTGCACACTTAATAGGCTACAATATAGCATAAACATAACTTTCATATGCACTGGGAAATAAAAACATTTGTGTGACTTACTTTATTGAGATATTCACTTTATTGCCATGGTGTGGAACCAAACCTACAATATCCCCAAAATAGGTCTGTATGTGAACAATATCCTTAACTCTCCTTTATTCTATATATGCTCACTGAGTAATTTTACAATTTATAGTTCAGCTTCCTATGTAGATTGCATTTAAAGAGATAATATGTTGATGAGAAGTTAGGAGTATTGCTCCCTTCCTCGGCGCTGCCTATGGAGGTAGCAGCTACATCACTCTCGGCATCATGGCTACCCTCAGACTCCTCATGAAGTCCAAGACTATCCAAGAAGTTCATCTGGCAGTTAGACCACTGTCAAAATTAAGTATAACTGGTGGAAACCCAGAGGTATTGACATAAGGTGAGCAGAAGATTCAAGGGTCAGATCTTGATGCCCACTATTGGCTATAGGAATAACAAGAAAACGAAACACATGCTGCCCAGTTTTTTGTAAGTTCCTGGTCCACAATGTCAAGGAGCTTGAAGTGCTACTGATGTGCAACAAATCCTACTGTGCTGAGACTGCTCACAATGTCTCCTCATAGAACTGTAAAGCTATTGTGGAAAGGGCAGCCCAGCTGGCTATCAGCCGCAATCCCAATTCCAGGCTGCACGGAGAAGAAAATGAATAGACAGCATGTGTATGCTTCATATGTGTTTTATCAGCACAAATTCTGTCATTTGGCAAAAATAAAAGTAGGACCATCTTACACTAGCTATATTTTTCATGGTAAATTAATAAATTGGCAATCTGGTTTATAATTTCAATCTCCCATGGTATTAGTCAGCCTAAAGAAGCTTCTCTGAATTCTATAAATTTCAAGGCACTGAGCAGATCCAGTTTGGGGACATTCAAGTTTCAAGGGCCAGACATTGGACCACAGGGACATCTTGCACCTCTGCTCTGCCATTTTATTCAAACTCCACTGCTGGAACAGATACCAATGAGAACTTCTCCAAAGTTTTGCATGCCCAAATCACTGAACCTAGGGAAGCACACTCACTTTCCTTCTACTCTGTTGTAACTGAGTTAGGGGAAGGCAATAAATGAAGAATCTACAGAAGTTAAATGATGGGAATATTGATTTGCTGGATATGATACATATTTTTGTGTGGAATAAGAAGACCACTTGCATTTTTGTTACAAATAATATAAGAATACATTTTTGTTGTTGAAATGTTATTGTACAGAAACTGTCTTCATTTTTATCTCTCCGAAATCCTGTCACTCTCCCTAGAAGTAACCTCAGAAAGTTTGCATGTATCTTTCCTGAAATTGTTCTATTTGTTTACATGTAAATAATATACACATGTATACTCATATATTTAGCATTTGAGATGCTTTACATTACCTCTTTTTATGTAATAAATCATACCATACATTTGCAATTTTATTCAATTTTATAATGAAGTTAAAATTATTCCAGCAAGGAATATACACATCTACCTCTTTTTAACTACAACAGAGTATTTCATTCTATGACTCAGCACAATTTAACCATTTGGCAATACAGCACAACCGTTTCTATACTTTGCCGTTACAAATACAGCTTCAAAGACTTTTTTCTTGTGCATTTATTTTTATTCATTTTTATTCAAGTATATCTGTGGAACAGATACCTAGAAATGAAACTGCTTGGTTAAAAGTAGTGTGATCATTTTAACTTTGATAGATACTGCCAAATTAACCTTCAATACTGACATTCCAATTTACACATCCACCTGCAGTGTAGAGGGTTTTCCTATATTTGCTATTATCAATCTTCTCCATTTATGTGATGAATAAAAAATATTATCTTATTTAATTAGTATATTTGCTATAGTACATGAGTTTTATAATCTTTATTTTTTAAGAGTTCATCGCTGTTGTACTGAGGATATTTGAATATTAAGTTGTATTTATTTTCTTTTGTTCCAGTCATATTGCAGGCCTTAGGCTTCATCTTTCCTTCTTTGTAAAAATGGAGCATTCTTTTAATCTAAATTTGTTTTAGGTAAAATATCTTTTAGTCAGATACAATATTAACTTTTTACTCAATGTTATTTTTTAGTAGAATGCCATTTTTATTAATCAACTAAAAAGAAGTCTAAAACTTTCTCAATCTGAACCATTTCAATACTTCCCAATTCAGTTTGATTGAGCTCCACCAGAACTGACTGGAAGTATTATTTCCATATAACATTTTGCTTTCTAATGACTGGTTATACTTTCAAAATACCTGAACAGAGTATCCATTCATCATATTACTGAAAATAATGATTTAATCTAAACAGCAACAAAGTTCTTAAAAATATCCCAAAAGTGTTTCATCTTCACACTCCACCGAAAAACAATATTACACATCATTCTGCCATCATGTTTACCCTTTTGAAAACAGAAAAAAATGACAATTCAACTGCAATATAGTGACATAATTACCTCAGTGTTTCACAACACAGAAGGATGCACTTTTTCTTAATTTACTTTACTAAAGCTACAACCTAGAATAACTTATTAAGTACACACTAGGCAGTAATGCAAACATAAACAAGTAAGTTCACTGATATTTGCAGTGGTTCTTTGGGAAGGGTGTGTGTTAGCCCCAAAACATGTGCAATATATGAAAACAATAGTTGCCATGAACTAATAGGAGAATAGAAAAAAATGAGTATCTGCTATTGCTGTATTTTAAAAATATACACGTATGGACTTCTGGGAGCAGATTTAAGTAACTTCGGATTAGCTGGCCAAGCTATTCCTTGTGCAGACTACAAAAATTATTACATTTAATATATTTTCATAATTGATTTCATATTCATAGTTTATATACCCATAGAGCTCACTAAACTGGGCTTATGTATCTTCATGAAAGCTGAAACATGAGTACTGAGTCTAATACAATACACAAAGCCTAACACACAGTATTTTGAGCATTAAACACATTCAAATATTTATTCATTTAAAAATAAATATAAGTTGAATAATGCTAAATAATTATAAATATCATGACTATACAATAGGTAAGCTATTCGACTGGAAATAAGGATAGTCAACTTTCTGGCTTGATTTTATAATTATTTCTAAATGTCTTAACATGGAAAACTATTTCTGTACTATCCCTCAGACCAGCCCTTCCTCAAGGCTCAAATGAAATTTCACTTCATCCATAACAGTTAATGTAAAATCATTATCAGTCTTCATTTCTTCCTCTGAATTCCTACAGGATTAACATCCTGTATCACAATCATGGTACCTTTTTTATTAAATCATTTTAATGAAGACCTGTCAACTTCCCGAATATCTAAAGATATGAAGTATGTTTTAGGCTTGTCTCCTCAGTGCCAATTAATGAATTTTAAGTAATTACTAACAGTAATAACAAATATTACTGTTCAGTTACACTGGAATAGATATAAGATACGGAGGTTCTTTTTCTAGCTCTACTCCTAGCTAACTATGTGACCAGGAAAAGCCTGGCCTGAGACTGTATTCTAAGTCATTTCTGGCTGTAAGAGTTCATTTCAGAAAAACAAAACGTAAAAGTATTTTGTATTTTTTGTTAGAAGAAAGCCATCCTGAATGGTTATTAATGAAGTTAACATCCTACATTAGCATCACTGGTTTATTTCACATAATCCATAATGTCCAGCTGCCATTATTTCATTCAAGTCATCGCCTATTTATTGAGCAAGATATTGTGAGGGCACTGCCACAGGCACAAAAATGAGCAAAACACAGTCTACCCACAAAAACCTTATAACTTGGTAGGGAACGTGTAACAACTATTTAACAATAATGCAAGGCAGGAAAGAAGAGCTACAAGAACATATTAACAGGAATTCAAAGAAATGAAATATTACATTAGGTTATAAAGTAGAATGGGCTCAAGAACAGCTCCGAGGAAGATTTACTTAGGTAGAAAAAAACTAAACATTTATAAAAGAGTTTGGTTGAATGAATGATCTTAGAAAACTTTGTCAATATTTTTTTCTTTTTCATTTTATCTGTGGAATGAAATAAGCTACCGGAAATATAATCTTTACTACACAACCATGGTACTTCTAAAAATACAATATCTTAGGCTTTAATTATGCCAAATAATTTTTAAAACATCCTCATACATTTCTTTTAGGTGAAATTAATCAGATTGAAAGTTCTGCATTGAAGACACCAAAATGACTGCCAAAATACAGTAGAGATTAACATTCGTGTCTAGAAAAGACGCATTTTCATACCTCAAAGTGACATTACTGACAGAATAAATGAGAAAAGCTCACACTTCAGCTAACTCTGTTCAGCAGAGAAAGAGCTATTTTAAATGATTTGGGTGAGAATGTAAAGTTAATTTAAGTCATACAAGTCTCTAACAGAAAAAAAATAATTACTGTAGGAACAGGAATCATCTCACAGAAATGTTAGCCTTGACAAAGAACTTTTGTATATATTCATGCTAAATTAAGATGCTATGCAAAAGCAGGTCAATATCCTAAAGGACTCAACATTCTGATACCCTAAAGCATTCCTGCATCCATCAAGTACCTACATGTTTCACTTTCTCAAAACACACATACCATACACACACAATACAGAGCCTTTTTACTACAATAGTAAAACTTGAAACTTAAGGCTGGTAAAGGAAGAAGTGAAGAGCAGCAATTTCCCTTCCTGAATAACTGCACTGAAAAACAAAGTGTGGACGAGGAAAAGAAACAGCCTACTTAAAACAAAAACAAACAAACTACCCAGGAAACTACAGAAACAATAATGATCAATATAAACTTTTTAAAATTTCTAGGATGTACTAATGTGTTGTGATCAGCAATTCCACTTCTGGGTATTCATCCAAAAGAAACAAAATTACTATCTCACAAAGATATTTGCATTCTCATGTTCATTGCCGTTTATTTATAATAGCCAAGATATGGAGGCAATCTGGGTGTTCATCAATACATGAATGGATAAAGAAGAGGTGGTACATATATACAATGGAATATTACAGAGTCATTAAAAAAAAGAATGAAATCTTGTCATCTGCAACAGCATGTACAGACCTGGAGGGTATTATGTTGAGTGGGGTAAGTCAGAGAGAGAAAGACAAATGCCATATGATTTCACTTACATGTGGAATTTAACAAACAAAAGAAACTGAAACGAACTCATAGATACAGAGGACATTTTCATGGTTGCCAGATGGGAGAGGGGTTGGGGGAATGGTGAAAAAGGGGAAAGGATTAAGGAGTACAAATTGGTAGTTACAAAATAGTTATGGGGTATACAGCATAGCATAAGAAATATAGTCAATAATATTATAATACCTATTTATGGTGTCAGATGGGTACTAGATTTATCAGGATGATCACTCTGTAAGTTATACAAATGTCTAAGCACTATGCTGTATGTTTGAAACTAATATTGTATGCCAACCATAACTGAAAAATAAAAAAATTTTATATTACCCCTGCCAAATCCGATAGAACAGGATTTAAATTCCAGGACCGCCACTTTCTGTCCATTTAATCATGGACGTGCCACAAATGCTCTCTGCACCTCAATTTCCTCATCTATAAAATGAATGATGGCGATACTTATTGGCTTGTTGTGGAGATTAAATAAAACATGTAAAGCAAATGGCAAAAATAAAAATAAGAAGTATTTCCTACTAAAAGTCACTTTCCATTTTTAAATGCTAACACAGCATTAAGAGTAGCTAATATTATTAGTCATCACATCCCTTTCGTACAGACAAAAGAGAAACTAATAAAATAAAAACGTGTAACACTAGTTAAGACCAGTAAAGAAACCACTTCAATTTCATTTGCCTAGATTCAATCATAATGACTATACATGTTTCATATTCTTTAATACTCAATTACATCTATGACTGCTCATAGTATTTCTCCAAACGGACGAAACAGATAAAAATCCCCAGTCCTGCACTCTTATCAGCTGCAATCTGCTTTACCCCTATTAACAAATGGTGGTGAGTTACTGAAATCTTTCAGCCTTTCTCAACAGGTGTTACATAAGAGAATGAAGAAATCTACTAGGCAATGAATTAACTTTTCTCCTACACCTCTAGAATGGCAGTGGTTTTGTGCCAATAGGAGAATTAAGAAAATAATCACTGAAATAATTTTTTTTTCCCTTTGGTTGAAGAGAAACTCTGGTTGAGAAAGACCATTAGCGATATGGAGAACTAAATAATCAGAACTAATTTATAGCATTAAGAGTAGTTAATATCATTAGTCATCATATCCCTATTTTATACAGACAAAAGAAGAGTTAATAAAAACATATGTGTAATACTGGGTAAGACCGGTAAAGAAACTACTTCATCTTTAAAAATACCTTCTTAAGCTGCCTCTGCTAAACTTTACAGATCAGAGAATAACCATTAATATTTTCCTGATATACTTACTACAAGAGAAAGTGAGTACACCAAAATTTTGACGGTGGTTATGGAAAAAGGCCAGAATTATTCTTACCAGATTTGAAAATAGGAAGCTCCTAAAAATGAAATATTAAAATAATACCATCCTTAAAATTTATTTTAAAATAGGTTAGTATCTGAAACAACAGTTTCAGAGCATCCTACCAGCCCCATGAAATGCAACCCTATTTTCTTTCTTTTCCACTTAGTTTTTCTTTTCCTTTTCTGCGGTTCATACCTTAAGTCTGCAAGTCATTGAAAGGCATTTTTAGTCTCATTGACAGTTCTCAAGAGTAAAGAGAGCTATTAATATATCCTAAGAATTGAGTTTCCTCGTGTCAGGTTTCTAAGTCACAGCACAAAGAAAACACAAATGCCCAGTGTTTATCCCCATACAGAGCTTCTGCTTGACAAGCCAACATAGATGGTGATCCCTTCATCTTTTCCTAATATGCAGCTCTCACCTGGCCTTATTGAAAACAGGAAGTACTCCTAAAAACAAAGAGAAAGAAGGAAACAATGATGTATATAAAAAAGGAAGTACACTGGACTTAGAAGTCTTAAATTCAAATTTGAGCTACTCATATTTAAACTCTGGATACTATCTGGTCTCAGCGTTATCTATAAAATTAGGGGAATCAGGTTACATGGTCTCCCAGATTCTTTTCTACCTAACTTTCTGTGATTCTGTAGTGGAAAGGTCGAAGAGTCACAGAAATATCATCTCACCTCCCCAAACTTCTCAGAAGCCAAAAATTCTCAAAGCTCTTCTGTTCTCCTACACTTATTTCTCTTTTCTCTAAACCAAAGCTCCTTCTCTCTTTATCTGTGTTGGTGTTACTAGTAATCACACTTCCCAAATAAAACCACTGTACTAGATAAGGGGAGGGGGAGAAGCAATACGAATTCTCCCTACATTCTTGGGACCACAGTTTTTTAGTCAGAAAGTTTCCTCTTCTCAGACTTCTAGGTGCTTGCATAGTGCCAGTACACTAGCACTGCCCTAGAGTTGAGTTTACATATTTTAGAATCTTCTATAATCATAACCGAGTATATGGAAACAGCTCAATTTAAAATGGAGACATTTGAATAGACCTTCAAAGAAGATACATAAATGGTAAATAAGCACATGAAAAGATGCTCAACATCATTAGCTGTGAGAGAATGATAATGAATAATACACACACACACACACACACACACACACACACACACACACACACACAATTAGAATGCCTAAAAAAAAAAAAAACAGAAACAAACATAATATTAAAACCAACGACACCTGATAATACCAAAGATGTACTGCTGGTGAGATGGCAAGATGGTACACTCCTGGTATTTACTCTAAAAATGAAAAAAATATATTCACACAAAAACCTGTATCTGAATGTTTATAGGAGTTTTATTCATAATCATCAAAACTGGAAATAACTTAAATAACTTTCAACAGTTGAATGTATAAACAAACTCTAGTACATCCATATAATAGACTACTACTCGGCAATCAATGAATCAATCAGAAATGAATTATTAGCATGCTCAACAGAAATCTCAAAGGTATCATGCTGATAATGAAAGAAGCCAGTTTCAAAAGGTTACATGCTTTTAAGTGACAATCTGAAAAAGTAAAACTATAGAGATGGAGTACAGATCAGATTGTCAAAAGTTAAAGTAGATACCTAGATGGTTTGCCTAGGAAGGAACCAGATTTTTGGGATGATACTCTGTATCCTGACTGTAATGATGGTAACAAATGTATACATGTGTTAAACTCATAGAACTGTACAGCAAAAAACAAGTCAGTTTTACCATATATAAAATTTTAAAATGAGTTTAAAATTCTATTTCATTTAAGATTTCTGCATCTATATTTACTATATATTGTAGTCTTATTTTTTCATCTTTGTCAAGTTTTGCTTAAATTAAATTTATCTTTATTTTATTTTATTATTAATTTTTTTGGTGAGGCAATCCTTGGTTGACTTCACAGATTGCAAAGACCGTGTCATCTTATAATCCTTTATTATTTGTATGCCTATAGCACCTGGTCTTCCTAAGGTCTCCCATCCAAGTATTAACCAGGCCTGACCCCACTTAGCTTCTGAGATCAGATGGGATCCAGCTTGTTCAGGGTGGCATGGCCATAGACGAAATTTAGATAATGTAGTAAAGCAATGATTCTCTTGCTGAGCTCTGGGCAATTTAAAATGGTATAAACTGTTTCTTTAACTATTGCACCTCTTAAACCATCTAATGTATCATGTTTTTTTCTTTGAGGGGTAGTTCTCTACAAAATGTTTCAGTTTCTCTCATGGTGGTTTGTTTAAAATCACCTATTTCATAAGTGATGAAAATGTAGTTAGAAAAGGTTAAGTACCTCTAAGAACACATAATAAAGGTCCAGGCCAGAATGAAACTCATGGCTAAGTCTAAAGGCCTTAAAACAAATTATTATAAATAAAAAGCAATTGTCATTTAGAAAACTAATATACAAATTATTTTCAGAGAGTCTTATAAATAGGGCAATTTTTACGTATTTCTTTCCCATAAATTTGTTATTTTAACCCTGAATATCAGTTATACCTTGTGTAAGCCAAAAAATGTAAATGATATCAATCATTAAAACTAAACATATAGTCTCACCTACTATGAAGTAAAACTAGTAAAACAGTTCACCACTTCAGTCTTTTTCACAGCAGGCCCAATCTGACACGACCTGGGCAAAGCCATATTACACTGTAAGCTCACGTTTGAAAACCCAGTACATATCCCACTAATAAACATTTCCTCACATACTGCACGTGAAGCTTTTATGGCCTTCTTTGTAGCATCTGAACGCTTTCATTAAGAATAAATTCGTTACTTTGCATATTATAATATCTATACATAAATTAAACATTCTTTCAAAAAACAATTTTAAAGGTATCTTTTTCAAAAAAGTCAGTTTTCTAAAAATATGCTAACCCACAAGTTTATCTCTAGCTCCAATGTCAACAGCCAAGTCCATAGTATTATCCTATCAAGCTTGGATTTTTGCAATAGTCTCCTAAGTGGACTTCTTGCTTTATTCTTTACTTTAGCCAGAATAATCTTTCAAAAATGCAAATCAGAAACTCCAGAACAGGGAGATCTACAGAGACAGAAAGTAGACTGGTAGGCAAGACAGGAGATAGGAGGAAACTAAGAGTGAGTACTAAAAGGTAAAGTTCTTTTTGGAACAATGAAAATGTTCTAAAATTGAATCTGGTGATGGTTGCACACCTCTGTGAATATACTAAAAGTCGCTGAGTTGTATATTTTAAATAGGTGAATTATATGGTATGTGACGTGTATCTCAATAACGCTGTTATAAAAAATGTAAATGAGAACATATAATTTTCTTGATAATTGAGATTTTTAAACAAAGGATATTCTACCTTCCAAGTCTATCCTTTGTGGCCTCAAAAATTTTCATCTTAACTTTATCAACCAAACAATACAATGAGGTTTCCTCACTCTCTTCATTTTTTATAAAACTTCAAATTAAAGATAGTAGAAATCCCTGATTCTGAATTTAACATCTGACATTTAAGTTGTAAACAAGCCATTTATTTTTCCTTCTACCTTCAATTTGTTTTCCTAGTAACTTCAACAAGTGACCTCTTACTATCACTTTATAAGACAATGAGAGAAAGCACTTGTCAGATTTCATTATCCTCTCCAAATACTTTAATCTCTTGATTAACTCCCATAGATTCATCTTTCTAGTAATTTGTAATTCCTGTTTTGTTACCTTTTAACAAGAAAAGACAATAAAGACAAGCAATATAACATCTATTTATTCATAAAAAAATTAAATAGCCTGCATGAATAAAAAAAAATTTACGTCAAAACATTAAAATACTGGTGTTAATTGGCAGAAAATGAAAAAAAAATAAACAGGGACTAAAAGATTTCCTTAATGGACATAAGAAAAAGAATTAGTAAATAGAAATATATGTGATTTCTTTTTTAAAAAACTAAAATTCCAACATTTAAAAGAATACAAAAACCTATCCTAAAATTCATATAAAATTGACACCTCACCAAAGATACATCAACGGTTCATAAGCCATGAAAAGATGCTCCACATCATATATCATCAGGGAAATGCAAATTAAAACAAGATATCAATACACACTTGTTACAATGGACAAAATCTAAAACACTAACAACACTAAATGCCGAAGAGGATGTGGAGCCTAAGGCATTCTTGATGTTGATAGAAATGCATAATAGTATAGCCACTTTGGAAGACAGTGTATGGTTTCTTTTAAAACCAAAAGCACTCTTACCATGTGATTCAGCAATTGCACTTCTTGGTGTTTATCCAAAAGAATTAAAAACATGTCCACACAAAAAAACTTCACACAGATGTTTATAGCAATGACCACATAAAATGAAATGATATCTGGGTTTTGCATTTAAAAGTCAAGCGACAGTGGGAGTGAGGAATTACAGGTGAAATAATATTGGCCAAATGTTAATAAATGGTGAAGCTAGGTGATGGGTACCTGCAAGTTTTGTATATGTTTGAAATTTTTCATAATGAAAATATTTAAAACTTAACTACAGAGGTTCTGGTCCCAGTTAAGATGAAGTTAAACATACTCCTTCCTGTCTCTACTACTGAATGCATTTAAAAGCCCTGGATGAAGTGGCTATCTGAGGCTTCTGAAAAGTAAATATTAGCAGGCAGAATGGAAAAAAACAGATCTCACGGAAGTGGCAGTGAGTTTTGCAACTTTTTCCCCTGGTCTCTCCTTCCAAAATTCAAAGTTAGCCTGACATCAAAAGTGTATATTTCTGGTCTGATGAGTGGGAAAGGGGTTTCTTTGAGTAAGAGTAGAGAACTTCCCTGGATTTGTGTGTGTGTGTTTCGTTTCCCCCGCCCCCCTCAGCAACAAAGCACTCTTGTAGTAGTGCAGAGGAACCAGCAGCTAGGAAAGCGTCTATAATCAGAAAGGAAAAATTCTCTGACCAGAGGAACTGTACTCTGAGACCACTGGAGGGATCACTTTTGCTTATTTTTCACTCCTCTCTGGTCACGAGACCCAGGGGGCTAATGAAGTTGAATTATGTGACAGAGTAGGGAAAGGATTGAGTTGAAAAAAGAGGGGTCCTCGGGAGCAAGGAAGTTGGGGATATCACAGAGAACAGGATCTCAATAAAGTGAAACCACAAGGAGCTAAGTATGATCTCTTGAGCTTATCTCCAAGATGCACACATATGGATCTTACTCTAAACAGCATAATAGAGTCTATGAACTAAAATACCGGGTAGTCAGCACCCATGTCCAAGGCTGGCCACAAGGGACAAATCTGTATAGTACTTCAACGGCTATCAACACTAAACTGACATTGGAACTACAATCCATAAAAGGTGGGTCAGAATTTGTGGCCTGAACCGTATTATTTTAAAAGCCCTAAAAAATATTATCCAGCATTCTTCACAGGATTTAAATAAAATCTGTATTTAAATAAAATCTGTAGTGGCAAAACGTGATATTTCTGAATTCTTTGCCCAAAGACCTGCTCTAAAAAACTACTAAAAGTTCTATATATATATAAAGCTTTATATAAACTTTTATCTATATAAAAGTTTTATATATATATATGAAAGTTATATATATATATAAATAAATGAACTATTGTTCTTTTTAAAAGCTCTTCATCCAGGGCTGTGAAACTTATTAAGTGGGAGAGACAATACTAGAGGGAAAATTGGAAATTCAAGAATTAAGGAAAATTTGGCTTTCATCATTTCTGAGAAGTTTGCTGTTATTTTTATCTTTGTTCTTTTGTATGGAATATGTCATTTTTCTTCTGAGTGCTTGTTAGTTGGAACATGCTAGCCTTACAGTGATGGGTTCTCTACTGTCCTGATATACTCACAATTTTCAGCAGAAACCTGCGTCACTGGAGCTGTGCATGGGGCTTTCTCAGTGACCTTCTCTCTCCTCAGTTGTATCTGATGATTGAGTTTTTGACAGTTTTCTGCCCATCCCCACGGGTTGAGACTTTTCCCCTCCTCATAATTCAATGGATTTTCCTTTGTACTCTAAGGTGACAGGGTTTGCTATCCTTTCCCAGTAGCTTAAAGGTTTTATTTAGGGGAAAGGGTCTGAAATGAGCTTTTTGTTTTTCTTATTGTGGTGGGCGGTCCCCTACTGGGGCTTAATCCTCAAGTGGAGCTTTCCTGTCTCCTGTCCTTGTCTCAATTTTGTTGGTGAGCTTCTCACTGACACTGAGAAAAGCCTGTGAGTGGGTATGAACTCTCCTTGTGTCTATGCTTGCTAGAGATTCTATACTTCCTCAAGTTGGTCTTTAGCAATTTATGCAAAATTTTATCTGAATTTCAAGTAATTACCCTAGAGAAATGAAAACATGTTCTCACAAAAACTTGTAAGTGAATGTTCGCAGCAGTTCTATTCATAAACAAATAAGCACATAAAAGGGTGTTCAACATCATTAGCCATTGGCAAAGCACAAATTAAAACCACAATGATACCACTACACATGTAGTTGGCTAAAAGACAAATTACTGACAATACTAAGTGCAGCAAGAATGCAAACAAGTGAAACTTTCATACATTGCTGGTGGAAATGAAAAATGGTACAGTCACTCTTGAAAATAGTTTGACATTTTCTCATAGAGCTTAACATGTATTACCACATGACCCAACAATCCACTCTTATTTCCCTTAGAGAAATGAAAACTTACGTTCACATGAAACCTATATATGACTGTTTACAGAAGCTCTATTTCTAATTGCCAAAAATATGTCTTTCAACAGCTGAATGGATAAACAAATTGTGGCATACCCATACAACGAAATACAACCACAATAAAAAAAGGAATGAACTCTTGAAACATGCAGTATCTTAGATGAATCTCAAAATATACAGAATGAAAGAAGCCAGTCACAAAGGTTACATACTGTATGATTCCATTTATACACATTCTCGAAGAGAAAAAATCAGTGATGGAGGACTTATTAGTGGTTGCCAAAGAATAGCAGAGAAGGGTGCATCTATAAAGGGAAAGCAGGAGGGGGCCGTTTGGGAACTTCTCTGTATCTGGATCATGGTGGTAGTAAACTAAATCGATATTACCAAAATTCGTGTATTAAATTTTATAGAGCTGTACACCAAAAGAATAAAAAAGTCAATTAACTATATGATAATTCTGAAGCAGTTTTAAAAGCCAGATTATTTACTGTAGGATTCCATTCGTCCGACATTGTAGGAAAGGCAAAAGCACAGCAACAGAAAACTGAATGATGGTTGTCAGGGATTGGGGGTGAGGGGAGGAGGTTTGACTACAAAAGGGCATAAAGCAATTTCTGGGGGCAAAAGAACTGCTCTATATCTTCATTATTGTGATGAATACATGACTGTGTTTACCAAAACTTAGCACACACAAAAAAGAATAAATTTTATTGTACGTAAACTATACTTCAGAAACTCTCAATACAGTTGCTTTTAAAAATACTTATGGGATGTGGTATTTAAAATAGCTTTGAATACATTTACTAGGAAAAAATACATTAAGTATCTGTCTTAACAATTAAAATAAAAACAAAAGTAGAAGGAAAGAAATAAAAAGAAGAAATATGAAAGACGTAGGAATAAGTCTAATAAAAGATGTGCAAAATTTTATAGAAAAAAATTACAAGACTCCATTAAAAGATTCTTTAATAAAGACCCAAATAAATGTAGAGATATACCATGTTAATGAACTGAAAAACAAAATTTTGTAAAACTGGCAAATCTCCCCAAACTAAACAACAAAATCAATGCAATCCCAATGAAAATCCCAATGGGATTTTAGTGGACTTTGACAAACACTCTAAGATGAATACAAAAGTAGAAAAGGCCAAGAAAAGCCAAGACACACTTGAAAAAAGAGGGGAAAAAAAAAGTAGGAGAACATGCTCTAACAGTAAAATGGATTACAAATACAACAATGTGATATTGGCACAGAGATACAAATAGAACAATGAAAAAAGTAAAAAGCCCCAAAACAGAATACAGATACCTTATGTTTCACAGAGGTAGGACAGCAAATCAGTAGGAAAGCAAATCAGTAGGAAATGTAAGACTTCTCAATAAGTGGAGCTGGGATATCAAGTATGCATTAAGAAAAGAATAATCATATAATACACAAATATCAATTGTATGTAGATTAAACACTTCCGTATAAAAAAATGTAAACCTTTTAGATGAGCTAGAAGAGAATATCTTTACTACATCAAAGTAGGAAAATGTTTTTTAAAACATATAGAAAACATTTAATATAAAACTGTTAACTATAAGAAAAGCAATCATAAAAAAAAATACAAGGCATTGTAAAAATAGCAGCTCACTTTAATGAATAGAAAGTGAGTGCCTGTTTATTCATTATTCAGATTAGGGCATTGCTGGTCCCTCAGACCACCAGCACTCTCATGGGTTATGTTCCTATCACAATTCTGTCTCTTTAGAGGTAATCTCTTTATGACTTTTATGATAATCGATTTCTTGGTTTCCTTTATTTTTATATCCCTAAATAACATGGCATAGAAGGCACAGAAAACATTGTAAAAGACATCAAAAAACAGTAAAAAAAAAAAAAGTGAAAAGCTGAATTCACAGAGGGACAAAACAGTTGCTACTCATATAACCACCAAAGGACTAACAGCCAAACTATATTGAGTTCCTAAAAAAGAAAAAAAAATCAAAAGAAAAAATGGGCAAAAGAGAAATCAAGATGGCCATTAAACATATGAAAAGATGCTCAACAGTATTCTCAATACCATTTCACACCTTACAGACTGGTAAAATTTTAAAGTCCAACAATACTATACTGGCAAAAATGTGGAGCAATGACAACTCTCATACTTGATGTTGAAAATGTAAACTGACTCTCATTGTTTTAGAAAAGTTTGACATTATTTTGATAAAGACTTGAATACCTGTAACCCTGCAATTTTACTGTAGAAAAATTAAAACATTCTAAAAGATATGTAAAAGGAGTGTTCATGGCAACATTGTTTGTAATAACCAAAAACTAACAACCCAAATGACTATCAATAGTTAAATGGATAAAAATAATAATAGTAATTCTTATAATATAATACTATATGGTAACAAAAAAATGAACTACACTATACACAAGGATAAATCTTACAAATAATAATACAATTGAAAAATAATAAAATGAATAAAGACATAAAAGAAAAAAATCATTAGTATTCGATTTTTGTGACATTCAAAAAGACAATATTAAACCATATTTTTTAGGGATGTAAAAATAAAGGAAACCAAGAAATCGATAATCATAAAAGTCATAAAGGGATTACTTCTGAAGAGACAGAAATGTGATAGGAAGTACTGGAGTACTGGTGGTCTGAGGGGCCAGCAATGCATTCACTTTATAATTATTCCTTATAATTATTCATTACAATTATTCATTATACATTTTCTACTTCAAAATAAAAGTTTTTGAAAAAGAAGATAGAGAATTATAAAATTAATTTTAGGAATAGTTATATCTCTAAAAATTGCTTTACTAGTAACATATAAGAAGTCTCACAAGAATAATGTGTGAAGAAGCAAATCATAAAAGAATATATATGGTTAGGTTTCATCGATATAAAGTTCAAAGACAGGAAAGACTAACTTTTTAGTAATACACATAATCATGATTATCACCAAAACTCCAGATAGCAATTTATCTCCTGAGGTTGAAGAGGGCTGTGATCAGAAAGAGGTACCTGGGAGACTTCTGGGGTGATGGAAATGTTCTTTCTCAACCTGGGTAATAGTTACCCACACAGTTCACTTTTACAATTATTTTATAAAGTATACATATATGTCTCATGTAGTCTTCCTTTTATATGCTGTATCTATTATGATATATATTGTATATATATGGTATATACCATGTAAAATTCTTTTTTAATGACACCCAACCATTTAAAAAGCTGTTATTAGGTTGAGTTAATCTAATCATACAATAGAATGTAAACCTGCAAACATATCCTCATTTGTAATTTGTTAATAAGCTAATTCATTCATTACTAAGCCTATTTGCTCTGTCCATAAAGCTTTAACATGGAAATGTATAGCTAAAGTTCTGAATGACTTAGCCTAACTCTAAAAAAGGCTCAGAATAACCCTAGAAAGGGTAAATTCTTTTAAAAAATAAGAAAAATATAAAATACTAATCAACAATGATGCATTATATGCACTGCAGAACACAACTAGAATACTCTATAGGCTTTCCTATTAAATTAAAACCTTGAAATTCTACTGTGACATGAAATGATATGTAAAGACAGAATGAAGGAATCAATATTTAATAAGAATGTCACCTCGCATTTGCAGAGAACTCTGTATTTTATAAGTGCTCCAATGACTACTCTCTCATTTGCACTATATTTATTTTCTTGACATGGAAAATGGGGTACCTACCTGTATTAAAACATAATAATTCCACTTCAGAACTCCACTGTGGGTCCATGACATGTTACTCAGAGTTTCCTTCAACAGCAAAGAATTGCTTAGTACTTTGGGCCAACCTATAAGACCAATATATTTCTGCCAAAGGAAGTCTCTTTCTATATAGATAATTTCAGTGGAATTTTTTTTTAGCATTCATAGGAAGACCTCTTTATAGACACTATTTTATAACAATCTATCTATATTTATGTACTCTCCAGACACAAACCGGCTAGGTTGACAACAATATTATATATTTCACAGGATATTTTCCTGTCTTTTTCATCTGTATTCCAACTTCTATTTACCCAGGTACTTTTTATAAAAAGATTTTCCCTGATGACATGAAGATATTGTCTTAAATTTTAGGATTTAATTAAAGCCAAATTAAAACATCACAAATTAAAATTCTCCTGAACATGTAGATGTTTGTATTATTGTTGTATAAAGTGTCTTACTTCAGGTAATCTATTTAATTCTAGATACCAGAATGTACTATCTTGACTTCTTATCGGCCATTCATTTTGAAGTTAGTCAGACCTGTGTTTCCTGACTTGGCAATTTTGTGCTGCCATAAAATACACTGCAAATTACTGTGAAGAGGATTAAATGAGAAAATGCTTGTAAAAACCTAAGCACAGTGCCTAACATACAGTAAGTTACAAATAATTTGGTGTTTTTTTTGAAGACAATAAAAGAGGTTGCTGCTGATAGTGATAATTCAATAAAAACCACTATATATAAATTTCGCTAATATATTACATAAATACATAACATCTAAATATCTTCCTTTTAATGCAAACATTTAATTCCATTGCCAAGTAAGACTCATCATAAACTAATCCATTATCTATCTTTGCTATTCTAGTCAAGAAAATGGACATTTTTGTTCCTTCTCATCTAAATAGCATTTCAAATCCATGGAATCACTACCTTTTCTAAGAAACCTTGTGTTTTGATTTAAAAACTAGTACAACAAAATAAAAAAAAACCAAACAACACAATTCAAAAAATGGGCAAAGGACTTAAAAAGACACATCTATCTCCGAGGAAGATATACAGTCAATGAGCACATGACAAAATGCTCAACATTATGAATTAGGGAAATGCAAAACAACACGACAATGAGATTTTACTTCACACCCATTAGGTTGGCTATTATCAAAAAAAAAAAAATCCAGAAAACAACAAGTGTTGGAGAAAATATGGAGACACTGGATCCTTGGGCACAGCTAGAAATGTAAAATAGTGTAGTTGCTATGGAAAACAGTTAAACATAGAATTACCATACTGTTTAATAATTCTACTCCTACTTACAGATCCAAAAGAACTGAAAGCAGAGAGTCAAAGAAATACTTGTATACCAGTGTTCATAGCAGCATTTACTCAAAATAGCCAAACGGTAGGAACAGCTCAAATGTTCAAAGTGGATACACAAAATGTTCAAAATGGATACACAAAATGTTCAAAATGGATACAGCAAAAAATGGATACACAAAATATGGTGGGTCCATACAATGGAATATTATTCAGCCTTAAAAAGGAATGAAATTCTGATATATTCTACAACACAGGTGAAGCTTGAAGACACTATGCTCGTGGAAATAGTGAGACACAAAAGGACAAAATTGTATGATTCCATTTATAGAAGGTATCTAGACTAGGCAGATTCAGAAAGATAGAAAATATAATAGAGGTTACGAGGGTCTAGATGGAGGAGAGAATGAGAAGTTGTTTAACAGAGAGAGCTTCTCTTTGATGAAAAAGTTTTGAAAATGAATAGTGGCAATGGCTGTACAAAAATGTGAATATATTTAATGTCATTGAATGGTACACGTAAAAGTGATTAAACTGCAAATTTTGTTATGCATATTTTACCACAATTAAAAAAAAACTAATCCAAAAAACTTATTATTAGAAATATGGCAATTCACTCATAATTTATCCAAGATTTAAAAGTTTAAAAGGATACAAATTGCCAAGGATGGTTTAATCGGGGAGAATTTAATAAAGCGTCTGTTTACAAACATCGTAGACAGTGACGGTGAAGTACACTGGACAGTAACAGGAGGAAACCACAAGGCCTTAATGGGCCAGGGAAGATATTAGTTACCAGAACTCACAGTCAGTTGTAACTACAGGTTTTGGAGAGAGTTGCCTAACAAGGGCTGTGTGGCCTTCAGCAGAGGAATGTAACTGTTGCAACTTACAAGTAGAAAGCCAAAAATATATATACACAGAACTCACTCTCCTACCATCTTCGGTCACTGGCCACACCCTACTGAATAGAGGGAATGGAGCCAAAGTGTATAGTCCATGGAAGTCAGCTTCCTGGGGCATAAAGCAGGCTGGGAAAGGGTAAAGAGTGAACATAAAGGGACAAATGGAAAATATGTGGCACAACATATTACTTCATATTTCTATTTTACTATACAAAAGGAAGAATTATAATAAACATATTTTTCAGTGCAAAAAAAAAAGTTCCTGTTGCCACAAAAAGTTGTTGGAGGGTCAGTGGTTTAAAAGGCAAAGGTTTTTGTTCTTTAAAAAGAAAACACACACACATTTTTGACAAGAGGATTCCATACATGGTCTGCCCCAATATCCTCAAAACATTCTGATAAAATACAAAGAAAAAAAAAAAGAAACAATATACCAAAATATTGGGGCTCTAGAAGACCTTAGAAATTTTCAAATTTTCAATATGACAGGAAACAGGCCAGAGAGTATGATACTTTAAGCAACTTCAGCAAGATCTCAAAACTATTTAGCAGCAAAGCTGGAAACAGAAATCAGACCTAGTAACTCCTTGTCTAATTCTCTTCTCATCATACTTATACTAGAGAAATAAGTCTGGAATGCTTAATAGTGTGAAAATTAACTAGCAAACAATTTTTTAAAAACACCCATGCTCACAGAGTGAAAGCAACCCTGTGTCCATCAACAGATGAACAGATAAAATGTGGTTTATATACACAATGAAATATTGTTCAGCCATAAAAAGGAAATTCTGACACATGCTACATACAGCATAGATGAATCTTGAGGACATTATGTGAAGTGAAATAAGTCAGTCACAAAAAGACAAACACTGTATGATTCTTATATGAGGTACCTAAGTAGTGAAATTCATAGAAATAGGAAGTAGAATTGTGGTTGCCAGGGGCAGGGGGAGGAGGAAAATAAGAGTTGTTTAATGGATATAGAGTTTTCTGTTTGAGAAGAAAAAAAAGTTCTAGAAATGAACAGTGGTTGTACAACAATGCATAATTCCTACCAACTGTACACTTAAAATGGTTAAAATAGTAAAATTTTAAATTGTGGTAAATATGTATAAAATTTACCGTTTCAACCACCTTTAAGCATACAATTCAGTTACATTAAGGATATTCACCATGTTGCTCAATCAGCACAATCCTAACTTTTGAAGAAAACAGGGCATTATATTACAGCATTTCTCAAATTCTGAATTTATGTAATTGTTTCCTTGTGGCATGGTTTACATTGTTTCTCTAGTCCCTTCATCTCCTGTAATCTGGAATTTACATCTAAAAGCTTTTATCAAAACTCTTCATAGATTATTTTATATATTTCATGAGCCTTGGGTTAAATTTTATTCTCCAATGTCTAATCCATTATTCTCATCAGTGTATTTTTCACCTCAGTCATTGTACTTTCCATCTCTGGAGGTGCAATTTGGATGAATGGATGGATGGATAGATAGGTAGGGGGGGGAGAGATAAATAGATCACGCTTTTATTTAACATTTCGATCTTTCTTCTAGTTTCTTGAGTATATAGAATAGTTATAAAAACTTTTAATGCCCCTCTCTAATTCTACTACCTGTGTCATTTGTTTCAGTTTTTATTTTTTTCTCAACATTATGGTCATATTTTCCTGCTCCTTTGCATGCCTAATAACTTCTGATTGGATGCTAGACACTGAATTTTACCTTGTTGGGTGCTGGATATTTCTGTAAGCCTGTAACAATTCTTGCTTAGTTGTGGGACACAAGTATCTGGGAAACAGTTTGGCCCTTTCAGGTCTTGCTTTTAAGCCTTTTAGGCTGGGGTGGCACAGCATTTTGTTAAAGCTAATTTACCCCACTACTAAGGCCAAACCATTCTGAGTACTCTACATGATGACCTGTTAAGACATTTTCCACTATGGCTGATAGGAATAAAAAACACTATTCCTGCCTCTACAAGAACTCCTAGTACTATCATTTCTAATCTTTTCAAGTGATTCTTTTCCTAGCCTTGGGTAGTTTCCTCACATGAATGCACTGATCAGTTCTCACCTCTGAATATTTAAGGGGGAGCCTCTGCAGATCTCGGGAGTTTCTCTCTCCTTTCAGCTCTCTCCTCTCTAGGATTCTGCCCTGTAAACTCCAGCTTCCCTGGCCTCCCCAGACTCCCTCAATTCAGGGAAACCACTGTACTCTGCCTGAGTTCCCCCGTCCTGCTTTGCAGCGGAAAACTCTCTTCAAGCTGCAAGCCAGAGCAATCATAAAGCTCACCTCATCTGTTTCCCATCTCTCAGGAATCACTCTTTTGCTGCACAATGTCCCAAATCTAGGAAACCATTGTTTTGTATATTTTGTTTGCCTTTTTTGGCTGTTTCAGGCAGGAGGGTAAATATGGTCCCTGTCACTCTTCCACCAGAAATGGAAGTTAAGACCAATTTTTCTGGCCCTTTTGTCTTTGTGAATTATTTTAAAGCAACTCTTAGACATATTTCACTGCTATGTATTTTAGTATGTCTCTCCAAAAATCTGGACTTATTGATAATCATGTCACTGCTATACTTAACAAATTAAACAATTCCTTGGTATGATCTAATAATCAGTCCATACTCCATTTCCCCAACTTTGTCAAAAAATTTTTTTTCTTTTAAGCAACTAGTTGTTGAAATTCTCTTTTTAATACTAGCATTTAATGAACACTACTTTGTGAAGGGGTACAATACTAAGTGTCTGATATCCATTACCTTATTTAATCTTCAATAACACTTGAGGTATTATTATTACTCCTACTTCACTGAGGACACCAAAGCTCAGTGCTTTTAAGAAACGTAACTAAGGTCACAGCCAGTAGATAGCAGAGAAAAGTTTCTCTGATCTCAAAGTCACTGCTCTAATCATGACACTCCCTCACCATCTCAGGAATTATTAGGATAGAAAGATGATATCAACGCTGAAGTTGAAAATCAAATTCTGAAACCACTTAATTTAAATGCTACCACAGATCAAAGACCTGGGAAAATAAACAATGCTGCTTTATTTGAAATATAATTGAATCTATTTGATATTTTAAAAAATCCGATTTCTAAATTTAAAAGTTTTATTTAACAAGGAAGGTACATAGTTGAAATGAAAATTAACTATTATCTGAAAATAGAGAATGTAGATTCAAGCATATCTACAATGTTGCTAAAACAGATCTGTCAAATAAACATGTAGCAATGACAGAAAGTTTTATATCTGTACTATTTAATACAGCAAACACTAGCCATATGTGGCTTTTGAGCACCTGGAATGTGTCTAATGAAAGTGATTAACTGAATTTTACATTTTAATTAGCATAAATTTAAGTTGTAATTATCAACTCATCTGTCTCCACCATTAGACTGTGGGCTCCTTGATGTATGGAAAATGATTTTCCTCTCTCTCTCCAGTGCTTTGGTACATAGTAGACAGATAAAACATGCTTATTGATGTGTAGTAGAATGTATAGATGGAATTTTCTAGATGTGTCCAAGTAAGTTCTCTAAATGCATCAGAGTGCAGACCTAACCTATTGGATCATACTGTTTCTATTCTGATTTTTAAAGCAGATGAAATGTCTTATTTACTCATTTATTTACCCAACATGTTCTGAGCTTGTATATATGACAGGAACTCTGTTGGGTGCTCAGAATATGATTGTGAATAAGAACTGTTTCTGGCATTAAGAATCACTCAGTCTCAGAAAATACATGCAATAGCATGACAAAATAAGGGCATTTTTTAAAGCTAAAAATAATTATTATGGGAACTACAAAGGATATAAACACCTGATAGTGAAGGGAAGTTTTATAAATTGAATAACTCATTAATCTACTTTAAAGATGAGTAGCAGCTCACCAGTTGGGAGATGGCATGATGGCGGAGGGGCATTCTAAGTACAACAAACAGATTATGCAAAGGCATAAAAGACACAAAAAGACATGGCTTGTAGGGGAGCAAAAAGTAGTTCACTATGACTAGAACACGGCAGGAGGAATAGGAAGGGAAAGTATAGACATAAGAGCTAAACTAGGAAGGTGTATTAGATCTTAGATTCTAATGCCCTTTAGGTGCCATGGTATAGAAAGCTCACTTAATCTTACTAGGATAATAGACAATCAAAGTACTGATGCTTTTTTTTTAAAGGAAAAAAAAGTAGCTTGCTGATTTAATTCCAATACTCACTGAATAAACTTGAAAAAGCAAAATCTAAATAATTTAGAACTTGGTGCTTATAAATAGACATCAAACTGTCCAAGTCTAAACAAGCAAGGTTATTAGAACAGGCATTTTAAGTTTTAAATGACCAACATTATATCGCTTTGAAGCAAAATGCAAATTATTTGCACAGCTGACATGAATGATGAAGATCTATTTTTCAAAGATTACACTAAAGTTTCAATTTTTCATGTCAGTAAAACTCACCTTGAACTTGTTAGCCTAGCAAATGTTTACAATTTGCAAAAAAACTGATTACTCTATTAGTTTGGCGGGGGGGGAGATCAATCCATTTCTAGCTGTTTCTCTTCTCATGAACAGGGCTAAAACACCTTTCTTCCTAATGCAGCAATATTTAACTTCCTAATGCCAGATCATTAATTATATTTAATGTCAATAATTTCTCACAAGTTGTTCAATTCCACAGTTGCCTTTTTTGTTTTTTCAAGTAACATTCTAAACTGTTATCTCTTCCACCTGCAGGTATCCAGCATATCATATTCTTAAAGCATTACTTCTTCAGAATTTAACTTATCCTCAAAAATAAAAACAAATCCATTTTTATCATTTCCGCCTATTACCAAAAGTCGCCATAAATTCTGATCTGCACTTCCAAGATGCTCAACACTTAGCTCCCCTTGTATAATGAAGGAATGTAATATCTTCCACTTAATATTAAACTTTACTTAGCTCAGAGTTTGTGTAAAAGTCTCTCAATGCATTCCCCCAGCATGACAGTTATCATACTTAAATTGGGCAATCTTCAAATACTTGGGCAGTCAACTAATAATTATTTTGTTTAAGCAAAGTTTTCTAGTTTATTGTTATATATTCAAGATGCAATTTAAAAACTTGCTAAAATAAAGACAAAATGAATGAAGAATAATATAGTTAATTCCTCAGACCTATATATTTTAAACTCCCCATGGCTAAACATTCTGAAATTGGGAAAATAAAATCTTTTTTGAGATTATTTTTTGCTATTGTTATTAACAATTACATTTAACATGAACCTACTATATCCAAGACACCTGCTATATATTTATTTATTAAGTTAATCCTCACAAGATCCCTATAAGTATTATCATTTCCATTTTGCAAATGGAATGAACTCAAGTTCACAGAGATTAAGTAACTTGCTCAACATTCAGAAGTGATGGAGTTGGGTTTTAGAACATAGATCTGTCTAAACCAAAGCCTGTCCCACCAATGTTAGCAATTAAAGTTCCAATGTCCACTGAATTGTTAATCAAATTCACTCATAGTAAATAAAATATTTATCAATAATCAATTTTAACAAACTGGCCAAATATACAAAATATTTAAACTCAAAATAAAGTCAGAATATGCTAGAGCAACAGTATAGACAAGTAATAACAGTGCAAATATACACACTTGAAGAGTTTCAGTTCTATAAATAAAATAGACATTAAAAAAGGAAAAATCAACAAACTAAAATTAATGTATATTGGGAAAGGAAAACAAATACATATAAAATTATTTTAGTAAGCATTTGTTGTTTTTGCCTGTCCAGCAACCATTCTCCCTTCTCCAGGAAATGACACCTTAATTTTCCTTTAGGAACTACACACCCCCTACCCTTAGTTCACATGGTTTGAAACTGTATCCCCTGCTGCACCCCACTCCAGGGTAGGAACAAGATGCAATCCTGGCCACACAGTGCATTCCAACACTCTGGCCACAGAGGTTGCCTCTAGGACAGGCAAAGACCCAAGTTAGGCCAATGAGACTCCCATATAGTAGTAGTTCACTGGAATCACAGAGAAAGAAAAGTATATTCTCTCTCTTCTGAGATTTTTAAGGTTGTAGGATGTAAGCCTATTTCTATTAGTACCATCTTTCCCCACAGAGTCTGACTCAACTCTGCTTTTCCACACAGATTCCCAAATATGAAAGGAAACTAGTGGTTACCAGGTGGCAGGAGAAAAGATAAATTAGGATTTTGACCTTCAGTGTTATATTTTCTATAATGTTTCCACATTTCCAAAATAAACACCTAGTACTTTTATAATAGGAAATACAAAACATTTAAAAATACTGCCCATGTGTTTTCTTCTTAAATATGCCAAATATCAATATTTAACAGCTTAAAAGCATTAACAATTTCCTCAGAATTTACCAAAGTGAGCAGAACACCTATTTTAAAAGAATCCACCTTTTCCCTTGGTATAAGAGGAAGTTATTTTTGTTTTGAGTGGGGGAAAAAAGTTGTTAGTAAACTTTTTAAAAAACTGGTTCTCTTTTTAAAAGGGATATATTAAACAATACTGTAAAAAAAAATGGTTAACTTTCAGCAAGTGCTGCAGCCATTGTAAAACTGCTCAAGAGATAAAACTAAAGATTAAAAGTGGCCAAATTAGTTTTAATAACTTTATCAATTACTTTAGTCTTATAATTCTAAATAACACAAGACCTTTCAGTTATAATGATTTTACATCAGATTGCATTATAGGAGAAATTACACGCCATTGTTTTATTCTTAAATACTCCTGAAAAGTCAATCTCAAGATGCACCCCTTGAGATTGTAAAAAATCTACTGAATATAGTAAATGTCCTATAGATTATAAAGGAAGATAGCAAGACATGCTTTTGTTCGCCTTTAGTTTTTATTAGTTTCTATTACCCTTTCTTTTTTCCCTTCCTCCCCAGGCACACAACCCACTCCTGAATCTTTACTTTTGGTCAGTATTACTTTGTGTTTTATAATCCTCAGTAAGAACGCTTAAAAGGTGTCATGGACACTTTCTTGACATAATTAGGCGGCCAAATTGATGTTCTTAAATGGAAGAGCCACCTTTTCACAGACTAGTGGTAGTAGGTTCCAAAAGTTTTTAGGATAGGCGATATTTAAGAAGTCATTATCTGGTCCAACACCAGAAAGACAGCAGGTTGGTCATCCTGGCCAAGATGTTGTCTGAAGATGTTGACATTTTACTCATCTGTCATATGGTTCAATGAAACCTAAATTCTCTTACAGTTAAAGAAAATGGGTCTTTCTAGGTACCACAGGAAGAATAAAATATTTTATTCTAGTCCCGTAGCTATAAGATGGTTATTTTACTTATATTTGCAAAGACCTACAATCTTTTTTTAGGCATTTGAAAGAGACAGCAAAGAAACCATAAACATTAAGACTACAAATTGCCACTTAAAATAGTGCATTTTAAACTCTTCTCCCAACATTCACAGAGAACCAATAACGCCTGGCTCATTCTCGAAACATCCTATTGTGGCCCAGGATGGGATGATGAGAAGGAAACTAAAGAATGAGAACGAGAAGGCGCTGGAAAAGATAAAAATAGAACAGTCCAAGAAGCCTGCTGTTTGTTTTGTTCCTTCGAGTCTCCACTGATTTTCCACTTCTGTTTTCGTTTCAATGATTAATACTTCTCTCCATCAGAGATCTAACTGTAAACTCCCCAACCCACTTCCAACCACATCTACAAATGCCAGGGGAACCAATCAAGTCTACCTGTGTCTCCCGCTCGCCCGTGGAGAGAGGACATCGGCGCCCAAGTGAACCCACGACTCAGCACTGAGAGAAGTTCTCTCGGGACAGAGAGAAGGGATCTAGTGAAGTGAAGTAAAGCGGAGGACAGGAGGCAGGCAGGACTACGGACTCCTCTCAAGCCCCTAAACGGAATGCATCAGGGAAAGACAGCTAGCTATTCCCCTGACCGAGCTTAGAAGTCTCCTGATCCCAGAGCGGACAAACAGCCGGCCCGGGAGATCAGGTCTCTAAAGCTGTTTCGTTCCCGACCCCACCCCACCCCCCTTCATTTCGCCCTCCCTGAATGGCTGTCTCCTGACACCCTTCAAAGTCCGGGACTCACCCGTCCACGCACAAACTCCTCGGCTTCTGCGTCAAAACCGCCCACCTCTGAAAACCATAGAGATGAAGAAACGGCCGACACAACCGTCCACAGCGCAGCTTCACGTGACTCTCCTTGCCGCTGAGCCTGTCGGGATCGTGGCGAAACGCGTGTGTTGGGGGGTGGGGCGTGGAGAAAAAGGAGTGAGGAGGGACGAAGGGAGCAACCGCCTCTGCCGGTGTCTCGGTCCCGCCTCCTCTTCTTTTAGGCGGCAAAGCCGGAGAGCTCCCAGAAGCTCTGGGCTTTTTCTCTAGTGTCATCTTCGCCACACACACAAGGTGTATAGGTGCTTTCTGCCACCTCGTTGGTACCCGTTTTCGTGTTAGCTAAGAGAAAAGGAGTCAAAAAAAGCTGGACCTCAGTGAGTTGAGACTTGTTCCTTTTGAACTGCATTTAGGTTTAGGCTTCTGTTAAAATTTTTGTTTCTCGACCTGAAAATTTTTTGAATTAAAGTCCTAATTTAATAAATTTCAAAACTTATTTAGTCATTAAAAAATAAGCGTATCATGTGTTGACAAATTTATTTTTATGACTAATAATCGTTTTCCAAAAAAAAAACAATAGAAGAGCAGCCTGGTTTTACATTCTTGTAAATTTTTTTAATGCCTACTTATAGAAGACAGCTGATTCTCATCTTTATTAATCTGTTTCAGTATCGCACATCATGTAGCCTCTGGAAATCTCCACTGTATGCTCAGATAATGGGAGTAATAAAGGCAAAGAACAGCTTACTATTATTAGGAAAAAAGTTGTAACCTCATGGATCACTGGAAAGGGTTTCAGGACCCACAGGAGTCAATGGAACACACTTTGATAACAACTGTTTTAAACCATACAAATGTTAGCTACAATAGGATCTTTTTTTTTTTTTTTTTTTTTTTTGGTCTAACTGTTTTGGCATCAAGTAGAACATTTACTGGGAAGTGGAACAAGACAAACAATTTACAGACTAAACCAATCTTATAAAATGTGAGTATTCTTTCTTTTTCAATAGCATAGCGTAAGTTAGCAGAATTCAGGGTCATAACTGAATACAACCACATTCTGCATTAGAAATCAGTCTACCAATCCAATTATTTTTGTCTTTCAGGCTGCTGTGCAAGGTGATTCCTGTCACATGAATATAACATTAAAGTGGGTTTAAATCCCCTGTACAAACTAATATTAAGACTCCAATAAAATTTGAAGTCAAAATTCTTTTCTGAAGCAAGTATTCAATGCCTGCTATATACAAAGTTCATAATAGGTGCGGGACTTATAAAAATTTATAAGTACAGTTCCTGCCCTTGGGCAACTTATATCTATAAAGAGACTTGCACACTGGTATAAATATGTTGTTTGCCATGTTCAATAATTCCTAAATCAGTTTGATGATCAGATGTCTCAACATTATCTGGGGAGATTTTAAAAATACAGATTCATGGATTGTGAGATATACTGTTTAAGTGGACCAGAGTGGTGCTCAGATACTTGGATTTTTAAAAAGCGACCCAGGTGATTCCCACGTAATGATGGCTTTGGAAGTGAATACTAACCACATGGAACAAAGAAATTGTTTGGTCTTTGCCCCTAGTATTATCACACATAAAATATGATTTGTTTATTTCATCTTCAGTATTTCAAAAACATATCATTATTGAAAAATCTGTTACCAAGAGAAAGAGTACATATTTAATTTCATTCAGTTAAAGTAGAAATTGATGTACTTATTTCAAACATTTTGTATGTAGTACATCTGCCTTTATCACATAAAATAATAATGCATAATGTTACCACTGCAGTTTCAACATACTACATCACTGGAAAAAGCAAAATGTATTTTGCAACAAGCATCTAACTACAAAAAGTGTTACAGAGCTTTGATTCAATTTCTTTAAAATGAATTCAGTGAGATGCCTCATATTTCATTATGCTTATCTTCAGGGTTCCACAGATTACCTTATAGTATTTCAAAACCTATGTCAACTTCCATCAAATTTCTTTTGAGTATGTTTATATTTTAGTAGCAACCTAGAGACTTATGATCCATAGTTGCTATTCCAGTGAGTGTTCTTTGCTAATAATTGTTGCCAGAATTAATCATTATTAAAACAAATAAGAAAAATCCAAAAATCAAGCTTCAAGCTTCCTTCCTTCTTACCACGAGGTGAAATAGCTAAATCAGCCATAAATATGATGATTTTTTAAAATAGATATATATAATATTTCTCTTGATTTTTGTGATTAAAAGTAACTTCAAGATTAAAGAGTCCTTGCCCAGATCTTCATTTCTAAATACCTTTCCTCATGAAAAGGAATCTGGGCTTCTTGAAGAAACAGCTGATTTCAGGACTAGGGCAGGAAGATACAAGATGACCTGGAACACCTTTTTGTGTGACAAATAAGGAAGTGCTCAAAAAATAAAGTGGGCATGACAACAGGAGCCAGCTTGAAGGCCTCTCATTGGCTAAATCTAGGATAATTATTTAGAGTGTCAAGATAAGAACAGTAATGAATTGTCAATCACTGACTAAGAATCCATTTATCTGTACTGATGAGGGAGAGAGACAGACAAGACAGAGAGACAGAGAGAGAGACACGGACAGATGGACAGATGTGGGGAAAGGGTAAGCTATTCCTTAAAAGAAATAGCCCCCTGATAAATACACAGAGAGTGATGGAGTTGGAAGATCTCCATTTTCCAACTATCATGGAACAGATTGGTTTTGGGAAACATTGTCAATGGGTTCTAAATCTAGGGGGGAAGTTTGATGAGAAAGCAGCATATTTCCATGTTGTCTCCCCACAGATTGTATATTATTTATTGGAAGAAGAAATAGTGACTATACCATGGGGAAAGTAGACAACACTTTGATCAGTGGTAGTGTGCTTCCCAATGTAACAACCCAAGAAGGACATAACATCACTTGAATCTAATCATAAGGAAATATCAACCAAACACACATTGAGGAACATTCTATTAAAATTGTCATGAAAGACAAAAAAAAAAATTGGCTGAGGAACTAACTTCTGTATTAAAAGAGACTAAAGAGACTCAACAACTAATGTTGTTACATGATCAATAAACTGGAATTTGCCCAGAGGAGGAGAAAACTATAAAAGATTTATTCAAACAATTGAGAAAACTGGACAACGAACCATAGATTAAATAAAAGTAGCTCCCATGTTTGATAACTGAATAATGCTTGTATAAAGGAATATCTTTTTTCATAGTAAATATTAATCTATAAATAGGTAAAGGGGCATGATGTATACAGTCTATTCTTAAATGGTTCAGAAAAAATAAATCAAAATATCTAGAGAGAGAATAATAAACTAAATGCAGCAAAATGTTAAAAATTGGTGAACTAGAATAAATTATATTCAGTAGTTCTCCTGTTCTTGCAATTTTTCTGTAAGTGAAAGTTGTTTTGAAAAAAGAAAGAAATTAAGCGCTCTTCAATTTCATTTCCAAAGTGTGCTAGAACATTCATCATGAACCTTTTAATTTATCTAGTCATTTTATTTTCACTATTACTATATTAGAAGAATAAATAATATTTCACTCATCTTTTAATAAATAATATTCCACTAGTTATCTTTTATTATTTTTGTTTATTATATGCTGCTAGTAAGAAGAAAAGCAGCTGGATTTACAAAAGGCCCCCAAATTTCCTAATCCCTGTTGCTGGAACTTCTTAGGTTTGCAACTAAAATGTGATTCTAGATGTTTTAAGAAATTGACAAATTGAGCCAATTATTCAGTTAATCAAGATGAAACAAGAGAGAAAAAGCAAAGTTAGTAGACTTGGTCCAGTTTTCTCATTTATTTTAGATAATAATTAGTTTTTCTATTTCCTATAAGCATCATTTTAAGTTTCCTCTAAAATAATTGGTAAGTCTGGTTGTTTTCTTGTTTTTTGTTTTAGTTTGTCTCACAACTTTTAAACATTATTTTCTAATTACAAAAGTAAGCATGCCATTAGATTTTGAGAAACACATTCAAACACGTGAAATAAAAAATTAGTCCTTCTCTGATGTTATCCCCACATATAACCACTGTTAAGTTTTTATATCCTTCTAGACATTTTTCTATGCTGTATCAATGTGTCTACCTGTATAGGTGCACAGTTTAAAAAAAAACAGGAATCATTCTGCACAATTCTTTTTTTTATTTCTTGTCCATGTCTCTGTTTGTTTGTCCTGTTCATTTGTTGCTTTTAGGTTTATATCCCACATATAAATGATATCATGTGATTTTCAACTTTTTCTGTCTGGCTTATTTTGCTTAGCACAATCATCTCGAGGTCCATCCATGTTGTTGCAAATGGCAGTATTTCATCTCTTCTTGAGGCTGAGTAATATTCCATTGTATATATGTACCATAGCTTCTTTAGCCAATCATCAATCATAGGATACTTTGGTTGCTTCCATGTCCTGGCCTCTGTGAATAATGCTGCTGTGAACATTGTGTGCAAATATCTTTTTGGATATGGGTTTTCAAGTCTTTGGTGTAAATACCCAATAGAGGGATTGCTGGATCATATGGTAGGTCAATTCTTAGTTTTTGAAGAACCTCCATACTGTTTTCCATAGTGGCTGTACCAATTTGATGTAAATATGTAGTTTTGAAAGTCTAATACTTCAACGAGTAATAATTGTTTCTAATTATGTAACGTATCCAGGTGGTTTAAAATTGTAAAAGTACAAAAAATGTATACTATAAAAAATTTTCCTTCTACCTCTGTCCCATCCTTCATGCATATAAAAATACACATGCACCCACTTTGAAGATCTTTTCATGTCACATAGAGGTCTTCCTCTTCCTCAACTTTTTATAGCTGTATGGTATTCCACTGTTTAGACATGTCTTTATTAAATCAGTCACCTGATTTAATCAGACATTTAGGATGTTTTCAGCTTTTGCTCTTCCAAATAATCTGCTATGAATTACCTTGAATATATGTCATTTTTGCCTGTGTGAGTGATCTATGGAATAAATTTCTGGAAGTGGAGTTGTAGGTCAAAAGTTTCATCAGTTAGGTTTTCTGGGAAACAGACTCTGGGACAGAAATTTAGAGTTCAGGATATGCTATTAGTGTCTACCCTTGGGAAAGGAGAAGGAGGAAGTGAGATTGAGCAGAAGGAGAAGTTGAACTTTGAGATGCCTGGTACAGCCCCTACCAGCCCCCTAGGGAGACTGTAAAGCTAACATAATCTATCAGAATCAGCCCACATTAGGTGGAAATGGATGGGCCTTTGTATCCCCTCCTTATCAATAGTTGGATGTGGGCTGCCCCAGAAAGGCATTGACTTTAGGTGGGACAACGCTTTGCAGTTGAGGCAAAACTTGAAAGGGGTGACAGTTGAAGATTGCTGGCAGAACTTCCAGCAGCTGACAGCAAGACCTTCCTTAAAGGGAGATATCAGAGTGGCCCATCTCCATGTCCAACACAAAAGAGTGTCTAGATTTTGTGAGCTTGATAAATTTTGCCAAGTTGCTATACCAATTTATATTCCCACTAGTAATGTATGGGAATGCCTGTTTGCCCATATCTTCCCCAACACAGAATGTTATCAAACTGCTGAGTCTTAGCCAATCTAATTAGGTGAAAAGTGACACCTCAGTGTAGTTTTAATTTTTCTTTTATTTTGACAAAGTTAACTTTGTTTTTATAAATTTAAGAACCATTTGTCTTTTCTTTCTTTGAACTGTCTGCATCCTCTGCACATTTCCCTATTTGGTTGATTTTTTTTTTAAGTGATATGTAGGAACTCTCAATGATAAGAAAATTAGCCATACTCTCATCACATACCCTCCTGATATAGCCATATGATGTTTGATTAAATTAACATTATGTGTTTACATGATTATGACTATAGGAATATTATTTACAGCTGAGTTGCATGGACTACTATAATTACCTTTCCTTTCTTATCCCATTTCTATTTTTCCTATAGTTAATAATTGGTTGATTTCTTAACTTTGCTTCATTTTTTTGTGTGTGTATCACTAATTCCTCTTTCAGCCCTTCAACGGATGTACCACTTTAGTTTGTGCTACTAACATCCTTGCCTAAATTATTAGAATAATTGCTTTTTATTAGGCAATTATTAGGCAATCCAATTGTCTCCATATTATCTCCGTTCCCCATACTTATCTGCCTATAATCTCTTCTCAGTGGCAGCTAGTGATACTTTAAAATGCAAGCCAATCATTTCATACCTATGGTGGATCTCCATTTCCCTCAAAGAAAAGCCAGTTATTACAGTGATCTATAATGCCCTACATGACACATCCCTCACCCTGTACCTCTCTGACGTTATTTCCAACTGCTGCTCCTACATCTCTCCCTCTCACATTTTTTTACCGCTACTGGCAATTCCTTCTGCCTGGAAATTTCTTCTGCCATGTAGCCACTTGACTAATTTCCTAATTTCCCCAGGCCTTGGCAAAAATTTGCATTGAGGTCTATCCTTACCATCCTCCTCTCCACCTAGAGCAATTTTAATATCTTCCTTCCCTGTTTTACTTTATATTTTTATTAGTTTTTACAGCTTTCTAATATAGAAATTACTTGTTTATTATCTTCTGTCCTCTGCTAGAATGAAACCTCCATGAAAATAGTAATGTTTGTGGTTCAAGACAGTCACTCAATAAATATTTATTGTGAATAACTATCTTATTATGTTGAGACTTATCAGAAAAGCTATTATTTCCATAGTTTCCAGCCTCTTGGAAGCCCTGTCTTCCCACCTTTTGTTTTGTTGGCCTCCTGAACAGCAAAATAAATTTGTCTTTATTATCAATTTGGGAATCCTCCTCACTTCTTTCCTACAGTGGTAGATCTCCTAGTTCCTAGACCCTTTGTCTTCTTCCTTGGGTTTCTCATTTTTCAATGAGAATTTCCTTTTTCTTATTTATTCTTTTTTTTTTAGTGGTAGCCGCCTAAGAAAGAATGCAAAGTTTTTGAGATTTTATATGTCCAAAATTGTCTTTAGTCCAGCTGGATGCTTAATTGATGGTATGACTATGTGTAGAACTCTAGAGATAATTTTCCTGGAGGATTTTAAAGACATTATACTATTGTTTTTTAGCTTCTAGTGTTGGTCTCAAGAAATGAGATGCAATTTTAATTCTTGATCTTTCATAGTTTTTTTCTCTGATAACTATTAGAGTCTTCTTTTTTATTTTTCTCCTAGTGCACATTGTGGGCCTTTTACTTATCTTATCTGCTGGCTACTTGGTATGTTCTTTATCAGAGGATTTGTGACCTTTGGTTCTAGGAAATCTTGGTTTATTTCTTCGATAATTTCTTCCAGTTTGTTTTCTTTGTTCTCTCTAAAATTTCTTAGATAGGGTATCTCTTTTCAGCAGATCGGTGTCTAAATTGCTATTTATTAGACATAATTTGGATAAAAGTACAGAAAGATAACTCAAAGATTTAATAACAGGATTTAATAACACATAAAATCCTTCGCTAAGAGGCAAAATCAGTACACTGTCACTCTCTAAGAATAGCTGAGCTCAAGCCTGACTAAGCCTGACTGGGAGTCATCTCCCCTTTTCAGGATCCTCAAATGTTCTAAAACCTAAAACGCTACCTGGCATGTTGTGGAAAATGGGTAAATATTAAGTGAATGAATTGCTGTCCTTTGCAAGTATTTACAGTTAAAAATATTCTTTAGATAATAGAAAATAAACATTAGACACACACATCCCAAGTAGCATTATTTCTGGAAATCCTAAATTTTATCCCTAAGATATTTAAAATAATTGAGATCTTGTATTTATTTTTGTCACACTTACTTCTCTGTCAACCTGGAGTCACAGTTCACAATCATTCTGGAGGAAAGGGAGCTATTTTGCTATAATAAAAAGGTATTATTTTTGATATTTCAGTATCATTTTGATATTTGATATTAACTATCAACAACATAATACAGTAATATTTTTATTAAGTGCTGGATATTTTCCAAGGCAAGGGGATTAAAGTCAAGAAAATATACTGCTCCCTTTTTCCCAAATCAAATTTCTTTTTATTTTTCTTGATGGACAGCATATGATTTTATGCAAAGCCAGTTGACTGTGACAATATTTTTTCTTTTAGGAAATCAAAACAAAACACTCAAGGAATCCACAGCTTCCTAAGCATGGTATAAAATAGTATTTGAGATACAAGGTAGGCAAATTAAGTCCAGAATCAGTTTGCTTAGGGATGCCCAGAGTTTGTTGTTTCCATTTATTATTGATTTGCACTAGAAAGAAAGCACACCAAAGTTACAGTATCGCTGCTGGTAGGAGAAAAATACAAATAAGCTATGAACTATGATTGACCTCTTCCTTCTTTTACTTTCTGTTTCTACTTCTGCTGATATGCTTTACTTAACACATAGTCCTTAATATATCATGGCCACCTTTAAGAGCTAAGATCAAGTGAAAAGTAGAATTCAAATTCTGAATTGCTTTTACCATAAAGTTCATAAAGAGGTTTAGAAGGGAAGTTCTGATGTACATAATTACACCATCCCCAAACCAGACTATGGCATTTACCTAGTGGATAGATGTACTTTCCAAGATCAAAAACCCAGGAAATATTCTGATGGCTAATTAAGATCCTAAAGCTATTCAATAATTACATGTAAATTTGCATAGATATATTTTATAATTAAAGTATATATTCTAATCATAAGCCATCTATGGATCTATATAGCTTGCAAAGAAATTGTTTTATTTGCTATGAACAGTTGTGAGTTCAATCTAGTGGGCTCAACTCTTTTGTAAATGTGTCATTTCAAATCCGTGGAGGAGCAGACACCAAGACAAGAGACGCAAGGCATTCATTTGAGGGCATGCTTATGAAAGATAAAGGGGAAGGGAGCAGGAGTAGACAGGGAGAGTGATGCGGGCCTAACACCTGTGACAGGAAAGAGGGAAGGGAAGAATTGGGCAAGAATAGCCTCAGACCATAGAACGATTCTGAAAAATCTCAACCAGGCCAGCAGGAAGCTGCCAATTAAAGAGTCTTGCTTTGTGCAGAAATAGACTGGTTCTTATACCCTGTTGTCACTGACTAGGAGCAGCCTAAGGAAAGCATGGTCTGACACGAATGCATTAGAGTCCAAGTGTGTCAGCTATCAAGCAGTTAGGTTCTATGCAGAAGAATCTCTTGAAGGGGAATCTGTGTGACATATCTCCATTATTATCACAGCCTACCTCTTGCTCTGCACTAATCTATTTCTCCATGTATGTTCAGGAAGCAGCTTGGCCATAGTTCCTGTTGGCTTCTTTTCCTAAGGGGAAACTTAGAAAAGGAAGATTAGTAGGATGAACTACAGTCTTCCATAAGTGCAGTTAGTTAGTATCAGGTACGACTGGTTCTCATCATTTCCCTCCTTCATTATTCATTCTAAGTTTTTCTCATCCTCAACTATTACCTCCACAGGTCATTAGTATGAATCAGCTAAGTCTAGCATGTTCAATTCAAATGCCCCAATTTTAAGAACATATTTTCTGATATGCTTATGAGGTGGACAACATAAAAAGTTCTGAGAGCTAGCCAAGGACCCCATCTTACATATCCATTTAAAAATTTGGATCATGCCCTCTTAATTTCTAAACGTTTGTGGTATTGATGTTTGTAAGCAAAATAAAGTAGGTAGTGAATCATGAGGAATATTTTGTTAATTAGACCTCAAGAGGCCACTGTGTTTCACTGGAAACTAATTTACTAATTACTAGGTATTTTTTCCCCTATGGTTCTAATATTATGTAATTTTTTTTTTTTACTGTTAGAAAATTAAGTTCGCCTACACAAGTAAATTGTATTTGAGAAAAGTAAAGCAAATGATATGCCATACTCTTGTAACAGGGGTTATATTCTTTTATATTTTTATTACTAATTCTTTTTAATAGGCTGTGTATTTAAATTACTGAATTCCTCAGGCCGCTTCCTTTAACTCTTTGGGTCTCAATTCTTCGACTATAAATTATTATGGTATTTGTTACTACATTATGAGAATTAATTAGAAAGAATATTTATTATAACTAAGTCTTTCAAAAAAAAGCTGCGAGTACTAATTGTTAATACCAATTAAGTGCCTGAATTTGTTTGTCTTAAAACAAATATACTGTAACAGTTTTCTCTTTAAGCAACTTAACAATTAGCTCTTAAACATTGTTTTGGGCAGTCTGCATGAGTGGTAAAAATTACTTAGGGGAAGATGAAAGCCACAGCTTTTGACTAGCAGTACTTTTATGCGCATAATTTAAAAGTTAAAACTAATTGAAATTTCCCACATATATCACAAGGGCATATTAGATTCACTAATGTTTAGAACCATTAAAATCTATGTAGGATAAATTGTACAGTATTCCAAAGTAACCAAATAGCTGAAAAGGGAATGTTCCTTCTTACAGGAGAATTCTAGCTAATAATTGCAGAATAAATTAAAGAACTTAAAAAGTTACAACTTTGTAACTCCTAATGAAATAGACCTACACAATGATTACCAATAGACGCTAAAACCATTAGGCAATGATTACCAGTAGACACTAAAACCATTAAGATAAAGGTTGATTGGAGAACTTTATAATGACTCCATCCACCTGAAGACACTTGAACCCACAGGTCAAAATTAACATCTAAAAGTGAGACAGCCTTGGTATCCTGAACAGATTAGGACATTAGGTTAAAAAAAATAATAAATAGATAGATAGAAAAATAAATAAATAAAAACTAAGGAAATCTGAATAAACTGTGAACTTCAGTGATCATAAGGTATCAATATTAGTTCATTAATTGCAACAAATGTACCATGCTAATGCAAGATGTTAGTAATAAGGGAACTGTTTGCAAGAGCAGAAGTAGAACAAATATAGGAACTCTGTACTATCTGCTCAGTTTTTCTGTAATCTAAAACCAAAATATAAAGTCTATCAAAAAATAGACAACTAGATATTATGTTCCTCCTGATGTAATGAAATAGGGATTCCATAGAACCATCTACAAAGTATTCCTGCCAGAAAGATTGAATCTGGAATATAATCAAGCATCTAGATCAAATTACCAGTTTATAGGAAATGTGGTGGATAGATGACTATGTTAAATAATACCACAAGGATATAATGAATCAAATCCAGAATGTGAGATTTTTACAAATGACCTTGTTTCTTAAATAAATAAGTGGTGTTTAAAAATTGGCAGTTGGGGAACTATAATAGACTAAAGACTTAGGAGATGTGTCTACCAAATGCAATGTGTTTACCTGGTTTGAATTCTGGTTCAAGAAATCAACTGTAAAAGATATTTGGGAAAATTTGAATATGGGTGAGAGATTAAATAATATTAAGGAATTATTGTTAATTTGTTAGGTGTGATAATGGAATTGTAGTTATGTGTTTTTTAAGTCTTTATTAGATACCTGAAATGTTTTAGTTTAATGTGAAAAAATGGAAAATTTTCATATTTTTTTCCTTATGGAAAAAAAATTAGATCTCTATCTCACAGCAAAAACAAAAATAAATTCCAACTATTTAAGATCTAAAAGTACAAACTTCCATCTTGCAAAAGTTATTATAAGCTACACGAAAAGACAAGCTATTTCTATGTGATACCCTAGAGAAAACTGAGCACATGTGCTTTGCAGCATTTTTTATAATAGCGAAAACTGGAAAAACTAATATTCATGAATAGAAGAATGCAATCAATGTGATTTATTTAGACTACAGAAATCTATATAGCACTAAATGTTACAACATAGATAAATCTGTAAAATACAATTCTGTGTTAAAAAAAAAAGTTTCAAAAGACAATATAAGTTATGCCAAAGTTTAAAAACACAAAAAAATACTATGTTGTTAATGGATACACATAAAGTAGAAGTATGAAAACAAACATGGGAAAAATACTATTTTGATGATAGTTATTATCATGAGAAAAAAGAGAAAGATATAAAGGCAGGGCTTTAACTTATCTAGAGACTTTGTTTATTAAGAAAACTGAAACAAAGTAAAATCTGCATGGTGAATATATAGGTGTCAGTTATATCTTTTATGTGTGTTTGCTATATCTCATAATGTAAAAAAAAGTAATAAGAAATACCTAAAGTAAAAATGGACAAAGAACACATATTCAAATATTATGCCATAAATCTGATTGACATACTTCTTAGATGACCCTGAATTGTGATCCAGAATCATAAAGGGTCTAGAATAATTCTTATGGAGTAGGGTTCCCACACCATCACCTGTTTTTTTTCCAGGCTGGCTTCTCTATTCAAATGACTTTGGATTGAGGGAAATGGACCAAGTATTAGTATCATTATATATTGCTATGCATTCCTTTCTCAGTTCAATAGAAAATTTCTAAATGTTCACTATGTGCAAAATACTGTGCTAGGGTTCCAACCTCTCCAAAACTTAATTTCTTTCTAAGCTGAATAATGTAATAAGTATCATCTATAGATGGTGAACTAAATGTATGTGAATCTCACTCAACAAACTTGGATGCACAAGGAATGATACGTAATTTTAAAAAATAAAGTCATAGCACCAATTTGAAAGCCGATATTACCTCAGTTAGCCACCTTGATAATGCACCATTTATTGAATGTCTTTCTTTTCCTGTTTTACTTCTTTATTCCCCTGCCCTTCCACATAAACTACTTGTATTTAAATTTTTTTTCTTGGATGTGCTTATAGGGGAAACCAAGTGAAGGAAAGTAAGCATTAGGGCATCCTCACCTCAACTCAACATTTTTGTTCATAAATGTAAGAGTTGTTTAATCATGATGAACACAACTATCATACCTTGTAGCATAATAAACTTCTTAACTTCCATACAGCTGTTTACTCTAAAATGAGACTAATTTGACTTCCTTTACTGGTAATTAATTTAATTGTACTGAAATTTTAATGACATGTTTTAAAAAATGTATATGATGTAATACGTATAAGAACGCATACCAACAAGATGTTACAATAATGACTTGTGGGTCAAAGGCAGTCATGGAACTATGATACACCTTACGGGTGTGTCATACTTCACTAGGCTTGAGCTTCCATCCAGATGGTTGGGAAATCTATTTACTGGTCAGGATCTATCAGAAGGAATTTTCATAAAAATAAAAGAAATAACGAACATTTGCCACTCTGGACTCTTTTTATGTTAGAGCCTTCTCCTTCCAATCCAACAAGTGTGTGACTTCCCCCACTACTTTTGTTTTTTCCCTCTTAGGCTTGGGTTCTCAGTTCAAATGACTTTGGATTCCTGGGGATAGGCCCAGTATTAGTACCAGTACATATCATTATACATCCCTCACTCAGTTCAAAAGAAATTGCTAAATACGCACTATGTGCAAAATACTGTGCTAGGGTTCAAGCCTCTTCAATACTTAATTTCTTTCTAAACTAAAGCATTTAGTTAGCAATACTAATTATATACAGATAGGTAATCCAACCCTTGCATGTCCTATTTCTCCACAAGTACATTAAATATTTATCTTCCAAGAAACTGCTGTAGTCCCCTCTTATCCACAGGGGATATGTTCCACAGTGGATGCCTGAAAATACTGATAGTACTGAACCCTATTATGCTATGTTTTTTTCTATACATACATACCTATGATAAAGTTTAATTTATAAACTATCTACATTTAGAGATTAACAACAATACTAATAACAAAATAGATTATAATAATATACTATAATAAAAGTTATGTGAATGTGGTCTCTAAAAATTTTAATTTTTGAAATTTTCACCCACAAATTTAATGCCTTTTCTATCTTAACTAAGCATTTATCACCTACTGTCTGTAATGTTTATAATTTGAGGTGCAACTTCAAAATTAGCACAAATTTCTTTTTCTTTTTTCACAATTTCATGGATAGGAGATTTGTTCTTACTATAGACCTTAGCAACCTCAGCATATGATTGTTTTTCTTCCATTATTAAGTTGAGAACTTTCAACTTTTTGCTAAAAGGAAGCATATCCAAATTGCCAGCATCTCTACTTTTGCTTTGGGGTCATTATTAAATAAAATAAGGGTTACCTGAAAAACGCAATACGATACCATGACAGTCGATTGGATAACTGAGATGGCTACTAAGTGACCAATGAGCGGGCTGCATATACATTGTGGATACACTGGACGAAGGGATGATTCATGTACTTACCAGTGAGACATCGCAAGATTTCATCATGCTACTCAGAATAGTGCACAATTTATCTTTTTTTTTTTTTAGGTTTTCTTGCAAATTTATTTTTCCATATAAACTTTATATTTTTTATTTTTTAATTAAGTTTATTGGGGTAACTGGTTAATACAATGATATATTTTTCAGGTGTACATTATAATTTCACGTCTGTATATTCTATTGTGTGTTTACCACCCAACGTCCAGTTTCCTTCAGCTACCATATATTTGATCCCCTTTACCAAATTCACCCTCCCCTTATCCCTGTATTTGGCCCCCTTTACCCCATCTACCTCCCTGCTCCTCCCCTACCCTCTACCCTCTGATTACCACTAGTCTAGGTCCATGTCCATGAGAACAGTGCATAATTTAAAACCTATGAATTGTTTATTTCTGAAATTCTCCCTTTAATATATTTGGACCATGGTTGACCTCGGTCAACTAAAACCATGGAAAGTAAATCTACAGATAAGAGGGGGACTGCTGTATTACTACTTGATTAGGGGATGGCAAATCATCTCTTTTTGTTACCCTGCTTACCACCTAGATAGGATGAATCCACTTACTTTAGTGTCTCAGTAAGGAGTACTGAACACAACTCCACAACCTAAATAAGACTTCATTCTGAGTAGCAATTGAAGTACAGCCATATCCTCTGGGAAGCTGCCTTCCTGTCTCCTGAATCAGTTTAGGGATAGAGAATTGGAGCTCAAAATACTTACTCTAGTTAAGTCACATTAAAAAAAAAATAGCACTATGTTACATTTTAATGTTTTAAATGGTAAATATAATGTATGCACATGACTAAAATTTTTAAACAGTACTATGGTATTAAGTTTTTAAAAGGTATTTTCATTTTTTATCAACTTTCAACAATATCTATGATTGCTGCTTATGAAAGATACAAAATTTAGCACTGTTAAATTACTTTTTATATTTTCTTATCTCCTCTTCCCTTTATTGTCCCCCCCGCCCCCCCCCTTGCACTGCCGGTAGTAACGTTAATAACTTTAAATGACATACTTGGGTATTTCTTTCTTAATCTATAAATTTTTGTTTGATAAATTTTAAATTTCATGCAGCTTGTTATCAATCTCTAGAGTAAGACAGGTATATTATCTAGTGCACTTAAAATATAGCCAATAATTCTTATGGAGTCGAAAGCTACTAGTATTTTTTAATTCATGGAACATCTAATATCACACTAATAAAAAATAAACATTAGCTTTATAACATTTTTAGATTTTTGAGGAAAACAACATATTGCAAGCTTTGTTATAAACTCAGATTTTATGAAATGTGAACTCTCACTTATATGAAAATGTATAGATAAAATTCCCTAAGTCTTTATGGCCTTTTTTTTTTGTATCGCTTTAACAATTCTCTTTTATTAGAGAAAGAAATAGAATTATTGTAATTCAACTGAATTAAGTCCTTTGTTATAAATAAGTAGCTCTTATTATATTTTCAAAACAAGAATTTATAGTAATAATATCAACAACCTTAATTATGAAGAGTACACAGTTCAGCTTATACCATATCAAAATGCATTTGCTAACCCCTTTGTCATGTGCTAACCATATAAAGTATGAATTTAGATCTTATGAGATAACATCTAATTTAAGTCCAAGCAATAGAAGTACAAAGCGATTACCTAAGAAAAGTCCCCACCCATTTCTTGGTTTTTTGTTTGTTTGTTTGTTTTTTGTTTTTTTGTTTTTTTTTTTTACCTACAAGAGGGAAAAAATTCTATCATGAGAGAGTTAGAGGAAGAAAGATTAGTCCAAAAGAAAATGAAAACCTTGAACTTTCTGTACACATAAAAATGCAAAATAGATGTACTATGTGCTGTTAATTATTACACCTTTGCAATAGGTAAAAATAAAGACTTTTAAGTAAGATCAGATAAAAGAAGAAAAAAGTTAGAAATAATTTGTCCTCAAGCAGTGTTTTGTATACTGGTTAAATCAGAAACAATATTCTAGAAAGAAATTACTTTTAACTGGTATGGAGTACTTATAATAACTTTAAATTCTTATTTTGTTTAGAATTATATTTAGGAGGAAGGAGAATAAGAGTTATATGTATCTCAAATTTTACCAATAGTTACAGTTCTAATACTATATCCTGAAAAATCTCAGACCTGTGGTTCCCTATAAAAGCATATATTGCAATGTAAGCATCAAATGCCACCAACTGTTAGTTTTCTTTAACAGTTTGGTCTTTAATCCTGCAAAGATTTTATATATTGGTACTAAATGGAGGCTAAAGCATCCACCTAAATCCTGTCAAGAATGCTAGTAGGCAGTTTGCCAAAGTAAAAGGCACTCTGACCTGGCATTTAAAGAGATAGATTATTATCTCAGCTAGGTTTTAACCTCTCTGAGTCTTAGTTCCTCATTTGATAATGAGAATAGTATTATCTGCTATGCTTACTTTTCTGGGGAATTTTGAGGGCCAGAATGAGATAATACATCTGAAAATGCATTGTAATCTATAAAACACTATATAAATATTTATTATTACCTCAATATATATTCATGGGAAATCTGATATAAGAATAACATATTAAGTAATATATGAAAGCAGAGAGAAAGTAATGAATCTGGCCCTCAAGAAGAAAAAGACACCCTGCAATAACAGGAGGAGGGAGAGAAGGGGAAGAAAAAGGAGAGAAGGACTTGGAAGACAAAGAAGAAAAAAGTATTTGCCAACATATTTCATCTTTTGCTCAGAGCCATGGTTTGACAGTGTCTTTTGGTCCTAAACACAGGAGTCCACAAAGAGGCTTAGAAAAGTAAAAGAGATTGCTCCCTAAGTTTTCAATGGTCTTTCATAGTAATCAAAGTTAATATTTGAATGATAGTTTAAATATGTGAACTGTCTTATTCTCACAAAACTGCAAGGCAGGTATACACACACACACACACACACACACACACACACATATGTTTTACAGATGAGGGGATCAAAACTTGGTAAGTTTAAAGTTATTGGCCTCAAGCCCCACAGACAATAAATGATCAGCCCAGATCTTCCAACTCTAGGTTTAGTGCTTTGAATTTCCATTTACTGAAGCAATTGATACTAACATCTCTTGGTCATCTAGAAAAATGTTATTCCTATTTCTGCCTTAAAATTAACTGTGTAATAGCTCAAACTAGAAACACCTAAATGTTTATCAATACATGAATGGACAAATTAAGATATATCCATTCAAAGAAAACTATTCCACAACATAAAAAGAAAAAAAACTATTGATACTCACAGCAACATATTCTGAAACTCAGAATAATTGTGCAGAGTGCAAAAAAAAAAAATCAGATGAAAAACCCAGAAACTGGTCCATTCATATAAAAGTCTAGAAAATGCAAACTAATTTATGGTGACAGAAAATAGATTAATGATTGCCTAGGGATGTGAGTAGAGGAGGGATTATAAAGAGGTACAAAGTAACTTTTGGAGTACATGGAAATGTTATTTTGACTGTAATGATAAATACATATATTAAAACTGATCAAATTGTACATTTCAATATGAGCAGTTTAGAACATCAATAAATCAATAAGCTGGGGGAAGGCAATTGAAGAAAAATTATTTTAATTTCTTATAGAAGTGTCTGTGGTTATTTAAAAGAGCAGTCTATGTTTTCCATAATTCAAGAGTTAATTTAATTAGGTCAGTTTTATAATTTCTCAATTTCGGAGGTAAGTGGTTTTCATGACACTGACACCTTTATTTTTAAATCTGGACACTTTACAAAAGCTGAAGAGAGTGTTATTCTTTCTCAGTAAGTGGTCTATCTGTCTCAAATGTCTTTTCAGGATTTCTAAGAGGAATAAACTGAAATGTGCACATCAACTTTTCTGTCCGTGGTTGGGAATCTGTGCATGCGGCGGGCATACTATAGTTACGTTTTTGAGGAGTCAAGTTATATGCAGATTTTTGACCACACAGGGTCAGCGCCCCTAACCCCGGCTTGTTCAAGAGACAACTGTATTCTCATTTTACCCAGCATATTGTTAGGCTTTTGGAGTTGCAAGAAACAGAATTACTAATAGACTATTTTGAAGGAGGAGAGCCTGTTGTAAAGCTACACAGACTACAATTGGAACTGGATTTCAAACTGGAAAGTCATCAGGATCCACTGTATCTCTAGGAATAAAGCTACCTTTTTTATCTTCCTTGTGGACAAAATGTTCACTTTCTCCTTCTCTATCACAACACCTTTTCGCTCTACATGTCTACTCTATTCTCCTCTCTGTGTTCAGTGTTTTATTCTTTCTTTTTAACTTGCTGTGACTAAAATATCTTTACTTTGCTCCTCCAGGTCCACTCTTCATCTTTCTCCGTAGTGTTCTCCTTCCGGAAAGCCTGGCCTATATAGATTACATGAACAGAATGAGGTCACTGTATTTATTCTCCTGGCTCTCTCCTTGCAAGACCTCTTTAGGCAGACTGTATCCCTCAACCAAAATCATAGGTCCTCTTAAGATGAGTCACTCTACACAACTTTCCTCTTCCAACCTCTTCTTTCCCTTGTCCCTTCAGGTCTAGGGGTGTTACTGAGCTACTGAGATTAGGTTCCTCTACCATCCTTGTGGTTCCCCTACACCTGCTCCACACATCTATAATTAATTTTTTTTGATAAACTCTCTTTAACTTATCTTCATTTGCATATGCCATTTGTCTCTTGTTAGGACCCTGCTTTACATCTTTATCTGTTTTGTTTTATTTCACAGCTTTGCTTCAGATTGCCATGATCCACCATGGCTCCAATTCTACCCTTGCCTGACATTCTTTGTATTTGCAAATTCCCGTATCTTAGCGAGAAAATTTCAGGCATTTTACTTAATTTGTTTTTTCATGCCAGGCTGTGTGGGAGGTCACAGGCTAGCCTAAGGCCTGACAGCCCTTAGGACAGGTGCTTGTCTCTGGGCCGCAAAGCGAGTATGAAAGAGAAAAGTAACATAGTATGATTGCCTTGTCATCAGGAAACCATGAGTGAGGTGATTTCTCTTAGTACTTTGACTATGGCAGGTATAATAATTGACACGAAAAAATTAAGAGATGAATAAAACATTCTGGTTATTCTTAAACATGTTAATATTAGGTAATGGACTTGATACCTATCTTCCTATGGCCTTGACACATTAAGCTTGCTTGTCCTCATCCTTTATGATGACCCTGAGAAACCTAAGACTTGAAGTTGGATAAAATCATGGTCTTCATGGGCTAGCATAGGCAGCTGAAGTATCAGAAATAATAGAGGCTTTAAAGCCAAGTAAATTTGTTTCTGTTTTGTTTTGTTTATTCATTTACTTTGCTTTTAGATTACACACATAAGTGAAATCATACAGTATTTTTCTTTCTCTGCTTGAATTATTTTATTTGGCATAATACCCACTAAGTCCACACAGGTTGTCATGGAAGCCAACGAAACCCTTGGATCAAAACTCTAAAACTGCTACTTATTTGTTTTATTACTCTAGATTTCCAAATCTTCATCTGAGAAGTAAGTATAATTATATCTACCTTATAGAATTGTCATGCAGATTAATGAGAATGTATCTAAAACATAAAACATAGTAGATACTCAGTAAATGGTAATTATGATCTCATATGCTTGTTTTAATTAAACTTTCACAGCCAAAACTTTTGCTTAATTTAGAACAAATTTTTAAATGGAGGGGAGAAAAGAAAAGAAAGCAGTTCCTTACTCCTTTTCCTGTCTTTCCCTGCTTAGCCACAAGTACCTAAGATCTTCTAATTGTTGTGAGTTCAGTCATAACAAATTTTGGAGCCAGTTCACGCCACACCTACTAGTATATTAGAAATATCATTCCCACCAGCAAACGAATCTGAAATCAATCTCGCCTTGATAAACATAGCTATATACATACTATATGCCTTATTCTTATTTTTATTTTGATCGCTAATTTGCATTACTTTCTCCCTTAGGACCAGAATCCCAACTTGAACCCTAGCCTAGATGTCTTGGGCCAAAAAAATAACTTGCTTGGTCTAGTACTTGGCAGTCCCTTCTCCTTGGAGCTGATCCAACCTCTGTATCCAGCTGATGGCTAGGGGTATACTTCAAACTAGAATGACCCTACTAATCTTGCTTGTATCCTTATTTGATGAGAGCCAGTTTGACAAATAGGTTTCATACTAGGTAACAGCAATTTACTGGTAGTCTCTGCCTAGAGTTCTGTGTTGAGAAGTATTGTAAGTCCTTTTCTATACCCAATCTGGCCCCCAAGACAGACTTTCTTAATCCTCATGGTGGCGGCCATTCCAGCAATCAGGTGCCTGTGACTGATGGTCATTGTTCTTCTCAAGACAGAGTAGCCTGCTCTACATAATCTCTCCTTTAGATGTAGGATGGCAGTATTAGCTTCTCATTTTATAAGCTCTGGGTTACTTCACTGTCATATGTGGTTCCCCTTCCTTCATCCATACCTTTATAAATGGTCTCTTTTCAAATTATTCTATTTTAATTGTGCCTCTGTTTCCTATTGGTAACCTGACTAATACATGTGCTTATTATGTACCAGGCACTGAGGATACAACAGTAAAAAAAAAATTAAAATTTGTGCTTTCTGGAGATTATATTCTAGCCAGTTTCAAAATTTTTTACAATCAGGCCTGCATAAATTACAACACTGCCTGTCTGAAATTTACATGCCTGTCTTGTTCTTGGTTACAAATAAGGAAATGCACACATGGGCCTGCAGGTATATTTCTGTATAAACCTATACTTAAGACTTCAGGAAATCCTAATGGCAGCAACTCTAAAACTTCCTCAAATATTCCATGTGTTGCCTTAATTTATTTGAAAATATTTTGTAAGAGCCTAAGTGCTGAAAACATGTTAGTTGCCTGTTACTATGTTCTAGGTATTCCGCTATTAGATGAAGGGTGGAGGGTCAGTAGAGAAAAGGAGGGAACAAAGAAGAGTAGAACAGATTTGTGAGAAATAGGCAATCATAAACAATCACAATATTAGAAGGCTGTAATAGAGGTTTGTGAGAAGTATTATAAGAGTATAGAGGATAGAATGACAATTCATTTTGGGAATTGGGACAGGCTTCTTGCAGGTGATGTTTGATCTGATCTGGATGGATAAGTAATACTTTTCCAGAAAGAGGAAAAGGAAGGATGTTTAGAAAGAAGATAAGAGTTATGAGAAGTCCTTAAGCATGTCAGAAAATGACAAATAGTTTGCAATGTAGAGTACTACATTGGGGATGGTGGCAAGGAATGAGACTGGACAGGGTATTTAGGGTTCAAATTTTAAGGGTGTGTGTGTGTATAAAGAGTTTGGAATTTATTCTAGTAAGGAACAGGAATTCCTTCAATAAATTTTAAACAGGGAAGTGAAAAATAAGATTTTTGTTTTAGAAAAAAAATTTAGGGAGCAGTAAATATAGAAAAAGGTTAAAAACATAAGAAGCACATAGACTTTTATTGCAACAGTGTAGGACAGAAACGATAAGGGCATAAACTAGAACAATGACAATGGGAATAGAGAGATGAAGGTGAATTTCATTGATATTTAGGATGTGGAATCAAAAGGTTCTGATGACTTATTAAATATGGATGAAGATGGAAAGGAAGAAGACTAAGATTATGTAAAAGAGATGGAAGACTATTCACTAATTTGGTAAAACAGAGAAAGAGGAATCGAAATCTGTCTTGCCAAAGGAAAAAGCCAAAAAACAAAACAAAACAAAACAACAACAACAAAAAAACCAAGATGATTATGTTGCACAAGCTGGAAAACTTCAGTAATTATAGGTACCAGGCATATCAGAAGCCAAGTAGTAAAGGAATTTCCTAGAAGGTAACATAAGTCAGAGATGAATAGTAGAAGAAAGATAAGAAAATGTAAAAATTAATTTAGGAGGTCCAACATATATATGACTATAAGAGAACAGAGAACAGGGAGTGGAAGAAATTATCAAACAAATAATATATCAAAAAATGTAAAACTATCTTGAGTGTAAGAAAATAATAACATTTCAGACTACAGGGACTAAAAAATTCATCTCCTATATAGTCTTTCTCAAGAGCCTACTAGAGGATACCCAAATGATAAACCAAACCAGAAGAAGAAGAAGAAGAAGGAGGAGGAGGAGGGAGGAGGAGGAGGACGACGACGAGGATGAGGAGGAGGAAGAGGAGGAGGAGGAGGAGGAGAGAGGAGGAGGAGGAGGAGGAGGAGGAGGAGGAGGACGACAACAACAACAACAGGAGATCAAGGAAACAGAAATCTACCATGAAAAGAATAAGAGAATCTCAAGGAAAACTGTGAAGGTCAATCGTAGAATGAAAGCAGGCCTAGATGTAACACCAAATCCAAATTGAAGCAGGGCAGAGGGTCTGGAAGATATGCCACTGGGGGGAGGCGGGGAGAGAGATACAGCGACCATATTGAAAGAATGAAATGGCACTTTACCTCTGTGATCCTTCTCCCCAAAATGTATAACCTCAGCCGGATCATGAGAATATCAGACAAATCTCAACTGAGAGATATTCTATAAAATACTTGGCCAGTACTCAAAACAGTCAAGGTCATCAAGAACAGAGAAACCTCAAAAACTCTCAAACTTAGATCCAAGAAAAACGTGACTGCAAATTAGAATGTGATATCCTGGAACAGAAAAAAGAGAGTAGATAAAAACTAAGGAAATGTGAATAAAGTATGAACTTTAGTTAATAATGATAATATCTTGATATTGATTGATTAATTATAAGAAATGTACCATATTAATGTAAGATGTTAATAATAAGAAAAACTGGGTATGGGATATATGAGAACTCTCTGTACTAGCTTTACAATTTTTCTATAAATCTTAACACCATTCTAAGTTTGTTTTTTAAAGAGCTAACTAGGGGAAGTAGAAAGCAATCATTAACTCCAGAAAAGCCAAGGAATTACACAGGAAAGGGAATGCTTTGATAGTATACCTCATGGCTCAGCAATGCATAATATTCAAATAATCCTAATAATGTAAACACCATTGACTTGCTAAAACAATTAAATTGAGAGTTTAGAAAGAAGAGAAGTTAATGTATAGATGTGGTATAAGATAAATCCTCATTTTCCATAGAAAGAAGTCATTAAATGTCTAAAATGGAAAACTCAAGAAATAACAACATAGAGATATTAATTAGAAACATGGATAGAGGTACATGCCAGTAGGAATTGTTTTTAAAAGTTGAAAATGACTGCCTCAGGGAGAGAAGTGGCATTGTTCCACCATTTTTTGTTACAATCATTTTAGCATTATTGGTCTTTAAATCTATGTAATGTATTATATTAATCTGATAAAATACAATTTTTTAAAAGAATGGAAAATGGAAAAATGGGTAAGGAATGATATTTCCTTGATGCTCATAGTCTAATAGTTAAACCTATGGTACCTAATAAAGAGGAGCAAATGAGATGTCCCTCAAAAAACTGGAAATTAAATTGTCTTTTGAGAGACCACACACATCACCCATAATTATGGGTTAGAGTAGAGATGTGCATCTAAAAGATACAGAATACTTAATGTACTGACTAAATGCATTAATATGGTTAAAGAAAGATTCGATAAGAATGTTGATCCGTCAGCTGCAGGAGTCTAGAAAACAGAGGCTCTCAGAGACAGATGATGGCAGGGCCTGCCTAAAGCCTGGCCAAGTAAAAAAGGTGCTCTATATCCTATAGCAGTGCTCTATAGCAAGCTCTATTGTGGAGATGACACACAAACATTTATATTTAACAAACTTGTTTTTCTCTAATTTCATGTTCACCCAGCCACCTTGTATATAATTATAATTTCCCTTCTTGTATAAAGTCCCTAAAGGGAGAAAAAGGACACAAGCCTAAAGACACAAGGGTAGTCCTCTTGGCAATTATACTTTCCATCGTAAAAGAAACAACCCAGTATTCTTGTTTTATATGTTAATCTCTGTGAGCTATGTTAATATCAATCAGCCCTTTGAGAGTCTTGGTACCATTCTGTGGCTGACATCAGGACTCTGAGCCTTCAAGACTGAGGGCCACATCCTAACCTGTGAATTCACCCAGGTGAGGCCACCTATAGGAATCAGTCAGTCAGTGTTGCCTTGGTAACACCCTGACCTCCCTATGTACCACCTTCTCTTTTAAACTTTCTCATGTATGTATGAAGGATATTTTAATAATATGACACAAGATACATATCATTATTCTAGAACTAAATGATCCTAGTCAGACTTTTATTTTCCAGTTCTGGTATTTTATCGGGTAGATGATTAAAAGACAAAAATCTCCTGATGGGTTCCCATGAATGCACTAATCTGACATGATCTGTGGAGAATCAGTGCCTACATACACTCACATAGGTTGAGAGTTTGACCCCCACAACTGCTGTCAATGATGTTAAGACAACTCATTGTCTACTACATCTGGACAGAAAATTACCACTAGTCGAGTTGCAATTTCTTCTAAAACTCTGTCATAAAGAGAGGTAGGTGGTTCATGACAGGGAGAGGCATCAAGTTTGCTGTTACCTTTTTACACTCTTTATGGTCTGGGCCTTGCCATTAGAAAGGTAATACACATGCATCAGCAGCATTAGCAGCACTTGGAAGCTTGTTAAAAATGCAGAATCTCAAATCCCATCCAAGTCTTACTGAATTAGAATTTGCATTATAAAATCTCCAGGTGATTCAAGTGTACTGTAAAGTTTGAGAAGCACTGATCCAGAAGGTCTTTTTTAAGCTCTGGTTGCAGCCCATTAGTGGATCATGAAATCAATTTACTGGTTCTGCCTCTAGTACTTTTTAAATGAAATAGAATGAAAAATATTAGAGTTTATTGCATGTATAAAAGTAAGTATTGTTTTGTGACAGTCTTGTTTTAGTTATAAATATGTTTATATTTAATGAGTCCTGATGTAAAATGTAGGTCCTGGTTAAAAAAAATTGAAAGCCTCTGGTTAAGGGCATTATTTCTCAAAATATCATCTATATTGGAATCTCCAAAAGTATTTAAAAGTTAGGCCCACATTGAGGAAGGAACAGGAACTCGTATTCTAAAAAGTATTCCCAGGTAATTCTGATTCTGATGCACCCTAAATTTGAGAATCACTAGTCTGGCAGTGATTCTCAGATGTTAGGAAGCATTAGAATCACATGGAGGACTCGATAAATCACAGTTTGCTGGTCCGGACCTCTAGAGGTTCTAATTGAATGACTCTGAGGTGTGGCTCAAGGATTTCAGGTCTAACAAATTCCCAGGTGATGCTAATGCTGTGGTCTAGTAATCACTGGTCCAGGAACTTTAAATTACAACTATAAAGGGCTTGGAATCAGGATAGCTCCTTCAAGCTGAATGATTTCTCTATACTTAAACTCATCCATTTGACAAACTACCATTCATTTCTGTATACATCATCCCAGCATCATCATATAGCAAAAGAGCCTTTCTTAATTGTTTCAAGGGTTATACTATTGAATACTTATAACTTTTTATTAGTCTTCTAAGAATTATGATTCTATCCAGCCAAAGGATATACATCTTTTGCCAGTTTCTATTTCTCCGGAGTTTACCTTCTATAGCCATCAGATTTTTACTCAGATAGGAATGTGATTAAAGTTCAGAATTTGTGAACTTCTTAATTCACATATACTTTTAGATCAGTACTACTGAATGCATGGTCCTTGGATAGCTACCTTCTCTCTCATCAGAAATGAGAATTTTCCCATACCACCCCAGAGCTACAGAATCAGAATTTCAGAGGTACAGACTAATCTACTTTAACAAGCTTTCCAGGTGGTTCTTATGTACCATAGTGTGAGAAGCCTTGCACTAGATCACTGTGATATCTCTGTATCCCCACCATTAGATTCAACTATGTTGCTGGGGGACCAAGCAGCAATATCGACTTTTGGGTTGTGACCCTGGATTTTCTGACACCATGGCCAAAACAGGATATGCAGCCTATAACTGTTAGTCAAAACTTTCCTATATCTATTGAAAATGTTCATGTATATACACTTCAAGAGGTTATCAAAGAAGTTACACATCTGCATGTTTTTATCTTCTGAATCTTTATTATCAGAAATTCTTTTCCTCCTTTCCTGATTCAGTGATATTTTTTAACCTTCCATATGCATGGAGGTTAAGTACCACAGAAATGCATTAAACTGAAGATTATTGGTTTTGAATTTTAAAATAGAAAAAAAGTTTTAAAATTCAGAAGTAGAAAGAATAGAAACCGACATTGGATGTATATAGGTCGTTCAGAGCAAATGAAAATATATATCGTGGGCCAAACTCTGTCCTTAGCAACTCACAATCAACTCCTAATGAAGTCAGCCCATTCCACTTGGTGCAATATAAAAAGTTAGTGTTGCCAGAGAACCTTCATTTTGAAAAAATTCCCAGAAAATCGATGATAGTACTTCCCTATCACATTATTAGCATAATTTCCCCCAATAGAGACTAAAGTTGCTACTTCAGCCCAGCACACCTAATATCCCCATTAAGCTAACAATGTTTGAAAAAATCTTTTTTTACATCCTTTCATTCAATATATGAAAGATTGAAAATTACACTATGGCAGATGGATAGCTTACTGTAGGACTCTTTGAAAGCATAATAGGTCAGGAATGTTGGTTTGCCTAATACAACAACTCAAGCTTCAGCACAATTTTTACAAAGTAAATCAAACAAGGGAAAGATTAACAAATATTTTTTAAAAATCGAACTTTATTTGAGAACCTCAGGATGACTAATTTATACGTGCTACCTTATCAATAATGTGATACTTGATTGAAAGTATGAATTCTATTTCTGTATCCTTAGTACCTAACGCAGTACTTACCCTTAATAATTATTTGTTTAATGAATGAGTGATTAAATGAATAAATGTATGAGAAAGAGAAAAAGAGAGGAAGAAAAAGAATGAAAGGAAAGAAGATGGATAAATGTATGTAGGATAATTTATTCCTCTTTTAAAAGTGGATAAATAATGAGAGTTAAAGTGATTCACTGATGACAGACAGAATGGCAATAAAATAAACATACTTAATTGTTCTAGACTAAAATATTTACTGTTTCCCCCTCTAGTGAATATGTCTTATTCTTCAGGCAGTTCTCAATTCTAGTTGCATATTAAAATCACCTTCAGTATTTTTTAAAGGACATCAATGCCCAGTTCTCTCTCTTTACCCCATTCCAGTATTTTTTAAAAGGTGATTCTAATATGTAGCCAAAATTGAGCATCACTGTGTTAGACAATTATAGTTTCTATGTTCTTTAAGGGTTAAAAAAAAGAAGCATAAATATGTATTTGCCAAAGCTTGTGTCTGCTCTCCTTCCAAAGCTTTTTATATCCAGTGTTAGGTCTTTATAATACCAAGAATAATATCTTAGTCTGTTTAGTCTGCTATAACAGAATACCATAGACTGGGTAGCTTAAACAACAAAACTTTATTTCTCACAGTTCTGGAGGCTGGGAAGTCCATGATGAAGGTACTGGCAGATTCGGTGTCTGGCGAGAGCCACTTTGTGGTTCATCACTAGCCATCTCTTCCCTGTGTTCTCACAAGGCAGAAGGGGCAAGTAGCTCTCTGGGGTCTCTTTTATAAGGACACTAATCCTATTCTTGAGGGTATCATCCTCATGACCTAATCACCTCCCAATGACTCCACCTTGAAATACCATCACTTTGGGGATTAGTTTTCAACATATGAATTTGTGGAGGGACACAGACATTTCAATCTGCAGCAGATAAACACTAACAAAACACACACAAAACAAGAATATCTTGTTTTAAAAACTAAGAATTGATCTAGCATATGATCCAGCAATCCCTCTATTGGGTATTTACACCAAAGACTTGAAAACCCATATCCGAAAAGATATTTGCACACCAATGTTCACAGCAGCATTATTCACAGTGGCCAGGACATGGAAGCAACCAAAGTGTCCTATGATAGATGATTGGCTAAAGAAGCTGTGGTACGTATGCACAATGGAATATTACTCGGCCATAAGAAGAGATGCAATACTGCCATTTGCGACAACATGGATGGACCTCGAGATGATTGTGCTAGGCTAAATAAGCCAGACAGAAAAAGTTGAAAATTACAGGATATCACTTATATGTGGGATATAAACCTAAAAGCAATAAATGAACAGGACATAAAACAGGGACTCATGGACATGGACAATAGACTAGTGGTTAGCAGAGGGTAGGGATGGGGGAGGAGGGGTGAGGTAGACAGGGTAAAGGGGGTCAAATATAGAGGGTATTGGGAGGGTGAAGTAGGTAAAGGGAATTAAATATATGGTAGCTGAGAAAAACTGGACTTTGGGTGGTAAACACACAATAGAATATATAGATGACAAATTATAATGTACACCTAAAAATTATATAATAGTGTTAACCAATGTTACCAAATAAATTTAATTTAAAAATAAATTTGAATAAAAGAATATCTTGTTTTAATCCATGTACCTTAACCTATTGACCTACAAAGGGAAGTTTGCTTATTGCTGCCAGAATCAACTGTAAACGATTTTGGCTTGAAATTAAATACGCACTACAAGAATGGTTTTCCCAGTGTCACTATTAAGGGCAGGTTAGGTAACACAGAAGTTAAAGCTCAAGGATGCTACAGAACACCTTGAGTGTAACTAGATAATGTAATTTCCCATTAATATCAAGGCACAAAAGCCAGTACTCTTCGCAGTTACTTGTAAATCTCATGACTCATCTCAGCTTAGCTTCTTTCAGTAGGATCTTACTATGGTGTTTACAGACAAATAAAAAATTTTATGAAAACCAAATTGCATTTTCTTTTATATCAGCTATCACAATAAAATTTCCAGCCAGATGCCAATTTTAGACTTATTATTTAGAATCGTTACTGATATCTGAGAATGTTAAGACCCATGAGGACAGGGGTATTTTGTTTGTTTCTTATTTCCGGCTTATCTGAGCTCATCTACTAAGCACATAATAGACACATGATGAATATTTACCGAATGAATAAGTATTGTGGTCTACATATTGAATGGTAGTTTCTAATTCCTAAGCACTTAAAAACTCTGTGGGAACTTCTTTAAGGACTTCAATATTATTATTATGAGAGTCTAGAATGAATATCGTAATGAATATCTATTATTTTAGTTTCTTCGGCATCGCTTCTTCCTGTCTTCAGATGATAAAACTCCTCTTCCCTCTTGGGCCCGATTCAATGTGGACTCTCTCTCTTTCTTGGCTATAGGGAGTGTAATGTTATCAAGACCTGTCCTATTAGAAAATTACCTCTCCTCTCCACTCCCACTCAGTCCCCTCTACATTTTGGTTCCTAATCCAAGTCAAGACAATCAGTCCGCCCTATAACTTTTCTGCTGAAGCCAACAGGTGTGGAGGAGAGAGTGTTCCATGACATGACTGCTGTCTAGCCTATGAGATGTACCCAGGCCAGAATGAAGACTGCTTACTGCAAACATCTCTTAGAGACTGTCTATTTATAATTAATGTTCATTCTGACATAAATCAGCATCCCTCCCCTGCCTCCTGCTATGTGTTGATTCCTAGAAAGGTTATTGTCCTGACCAGATCAAGCATGAAGGTAATTTCTGAACCTTAGCATTCATGTATTAATACCATGACTATTCCCCACTTCTTTTTACTTTATATAATTTTCTGGTGCCATTCAAGTGGTAGAGGATTATCTGCTTCATCTTGCAGCTGCCCAAGACATGCCATGTGTGTAAATTTTCCTTAATAAACTCTGTTAATTGCCAGACTGGAATAGCCTGTTCTTTTTTTTCAATCTTTCGCTGCCCTCTGCTTACAAAGATAGATTTTCATTCTCAGGGATTTTCCCTGGGTTTGTGTGTACTAACAACAAGAAATATTGTCTCCGTCTGCTGGAGTCAATTGTGGATACGGTCTGGAGTTTGGACCAGCTGCTGTCATCTTTCCCACTTTGAGACTAGAATCTGTATTTTGTAGTGAACCTATATGTAGCAGTAAGCCAATTAGAGACAAGCAGAATTAAAAGATGGAGAGAATAAGAAAGAAAATCTGATTTTCTCATATATGCTATTTTTTAAAATAGTAATATCCTTTTTGCTTTTTTTCTGATTATGAAAGAAATAAATGCTCATTGTAAGAAATTTGGAAAATACAAAAAGTACGAAGAAAAGTAAAGATATATTGAGTTCAATATTCACAAACTATCTTTTTGATATGCATCTTCCCATGCATATATACAAGTACTATTTTTTCCTTATCTTAAACAAAACTGAGATATGTTTTTATAAGCTCCTTTAATCCATTTATGTATCATAGACATCTCTCCATGTTAATAAAAGTGGATTTGCCTCATTATTTTAATGATTATATAATTTCTTGTGTAAGTTAATTATAGTTTATTTAACCACCCTTGTTGTAGATAGCTCCTAAAAGCTTTTGTTTTCTGAAAAAGCACTAAATCTTGTATTGACTGATTCCTTATCCTTTTCCCCTAAGGATCCCTTTATTCTAAGTTTGCCTAGTACAATTCAGAAGGTTACAGGTTACTGGTTGGGGTGAGGGAAGAGGAAACAGACTTTTCTGAGTTGTCGAAAGCATAGAGAGTAGTACTTTTGTAATCATGAGATCTTTTGTAATGAAATTTTAAGCTTATTAATTTCATAGAGATTAAGAGTAAGCACCACACTCTTAGTGTTCAGTGACTCTCTTGGCTAGTTTACAGATTCATTCAAAAATCACGTTTCCTGTGGCATAATATTTTGGTGCTTACTATACCACTCTCTGATGACTACCAAAGCTCTAATTGTAAGGGTGTGGTTGCTCAATGGCATGAGTAAACCCAGTTCCACAACAGACACCATGTATGCTTTGTTAAGATAACAAAGCAAGGCTCAGCAACCGGAAATCATGTAATTACAAAGATCTAGAAAATGTATAAATACTCAGGGTAAAGAAATATGACAAATCAAAAGCAGAAGCTACATGTTTTGTAAACAAGAGCGTACAAAACAAGATGAGAAAATGAAATTGTATCTCAAAGACTTTATAAATGACATAAGGGAACATATAAATTAATAATTTTTGGACCCTCAACATTCTTTTCCAACATGGTTGGTTTCCTTTGATATGGGAGCCAGTTATATTGGAAACCAGTGGTATCATGAATCTTTGATAGAATCATTTTGAAAAATTAGATGTAGGACACGTAAAGCTGCTTTTTGTGAGTTCCCTATCATGCCTGTGCTTCCTATTTACCAAGAATAGCTCTATTACTATTGAGCAAGTCCAGTTTCCTGTTTATTTTGGAGAGCCAACACCACTGACACATAATAAAGAAACATAAACATTATTAGAAACCACTGTGAATAAGACTCTAAAGCATTACCATAGACTCCTAAGAAAACACTTCAATGTTTCTGTTACCTTTCATCTGAGCTTAATAGTTCATATTAGGACAATGGAATTTAACTTTTCCTTTTTTTACAGCTTTATTAAGGTATAATGAACAATGTAAAGATTGTACATATATAAGGTATACCACTTGATGATTCAATATATGTATACATTGCTAAATAATCACCACAATCAAGGTAATTAACATATCCATTACCTCACCTAATTACCTTTGTGTGTGTGGTGTGTGTGTGTGTGTGTGTGTGTGTGTGTGGTGACAACACTTAAAATTTGTACTCAACAAATTTCAAATATACAATATTGTTAAATATAGGTATATTGTTGTACATTAGATCTTCAGAACACATTCGTCTTGCATAACTGAAACTTTGTAACCCCTGACAAACATCTCTCCATTTTCCCCTTCCACCAGCCCCTAGCAACCATTATTCTATTTTCTGTTTCTATGAGTTCGACTACTTCAGATTCTGCATATAATTGAAATCATGCAATATTTGTCTTTCTGCATCTGGCTTATTTCACTTAGCATAATGTCCTCCACTTTTGTCCATATCGTAGTAAATGACAAGACTTCTTTTTTTAAGACCGAATAATATATTTCATTGGATATATGTATATATATATACATATGGATATATGTGTAAACACACACACACACACACAGAGAATTGTGCTGAAATGAACATGGGAGTGCAATTTTAATTTTTTTAAGTACTAAGACTTATTTATTATAATTAGACTATAGAAGCTCTTGATTGCTCTTAATTTCAATATGGTTTCTAAGAACGCTATCATTTTTGAAGAAAAAATTAATTTCAAAAAGAAAATCTCTTCTTAACTTTCAGGAGGCTGTGAGTATACTTAGGCAAATTAATGTATGTAGAAAATAACTTGAATTAGGACAATCAATACAAGTAGCTCAATTGTTAAATTGTTCACAATGTTTAGGGCTTAAGTTTCTGGATCATTATGAAAGGTTTATTATAAAATACACAATATACTCAAAGAGCATGTACATTTATATGTTCAACCACTTTGGTTTTATTCTTTGTGTTTACTTGCTTCAAAGAGAAATATTTTTTCTTTCAAATTACAAAATAGCTTCCCAGGGAGAACTTTGCATAAGTGTTTTTGTCACTTAAAAGTCTTAAAAAATCTTTTTTCATCAGTCTTCTGAGACATAAAAGTGTTTCAGATAACACTGTAGTATTCAACAGCATGAGTTAACTTTAATACTTCTTAACTTATGGTTAACCTAATTAGTAATTGTTAATATAATTAGTAATATTAGAGAAATAACTATTGTTTTATTTTTTTTAAAGGACTATTGTAATTATCAAAGTGTTTGTACCAGAGACAACGATTCTAAAACTTGACCTGGGAGAATAAGAATGAAAATAATAGAAGACATACTAATAAAAATAGCATAGTGCAAAAATACATATTATATATATGTATGTTCCATTATATGTAGGAACTTAATGTGTGATACAGAGGATTTCAAAAATAAGTAGAGAAAGGAAGGACCATTCCAAAATGGTTTTCAATTTGGAAAAAAATAATTTAAATTATTCTCTTATACATAAATTCCAGATGAATTAAAGAGTAGATATAAGATATATTTTTTTAACATTTTCTTTTTCAATTAGAGTTTACATTTAGTATTATTTTATATTTGTTTCAGGTATACAGCATAGTGGTTAGACATTTATATAATCTACGAAGCAATGCCCTCGATTAATCTAGTAACCTGGCACTTACAATATTATTGACTATATTCCCTAACTGCACTTCAATTCACATCCCCATGACTGTTTTGTAACTACCAATTTGTACTTCTTAATCTCTTCGTCTTTTTCACTCAGCCTCCAAATCTGCTCCCATCTGGCAATCACCAGTTTGTTCTCTGTATCTATGAGTCTGTTTCTGTTTTGTTTATTCATTTGTTTTTTAAATGCCACATATAAGTGAAATTATATATTTGTCTTTCTTGCTCTGACTTATTTCATGTAGCATAATACCCTCTAGGTTCAATGATAAGATTTTATTTTATTTTTTTATGGCCAAGTAATATTTTGTTGTATATATGTACCACCCTTTCCTATCTAATTATCTATTGATGATCACTTAGGTTGCTTCTATATCTTGGCTACTGTAAATAGCACTGCAGTGACCATAGGAATGCATATATCTTTTTGAATTTGTATTTTGATTTTCTTTGGATAAATATCCAGAAGTGAAATTGCTGGGTCAAAAGGTAGTTCTATTTTTAATTTTTGAGGAAACTTCAAATTGTTTTTCATAGTGGCTGTACCAATTCGCAATCTCACCAACAGTGCATGAGGGTTCCCTATTCTCCACATCCTCGCCAACACTTGTTTTTTGATATATTGGTGATAACCATTCTGACAAGTATGAGGTAATTTCTCATTGTGGTTTTAATTTGCCTTTTCTGATGATTAGTGATGGTGAACATATTTTCAGATGACTATTGGCCATCTCTATAACTTTTTTGGAGAAATGCCTGTTCAGGTCCTCCGCTCATTTTTTTGATTGGATTGTTCGTTATTTTGGTGTTGAGTTGTATGAGTTTTTGACAAATTTTGGATATTAACTCCTCATCAGATGTATCATTGGCAAATATCTTCTCACAATCGGTAGGCTGTCGTTTTGTTTTGTTGATGGCACCCTGTGCTGTCCAAAACTTTTTAGTTTGATGTAGTCCCATTTGTTTATTTTTTTCTTTTGTTTCCCTTGCCTGAGAAGATTTATTAGAAAAAGTATTACTAAGGACAATGTCAGAGAGTTTACTGCCTCTGTTTTCTTCTAGCAGTTTTATGGTTTTGGGTCTTACATTTAAGTCTTTAATTCATTTTGAGTTCATTCTTGTATATGATATTAGAAGGAGGCCCAATTTCATTTTATTGCATGTTATCTGTCCAGTTTTCCCAACACTTTATTGAAGAGACTGTCTTTACCACATTGTATATTCTTGCCTCCTCTGTTATAGATTAAATGACTATATAGGAGTGGATTTATTTCTGGCCTCTTCTGTTCCATTGATTTATGTGTCTATTTTTATGCCAGCAACATGCTGTTTTGATTACTATAGTTTTGAAGTATAGTCAGATATCAGGTAGTTTGATATCTCCAGCTTTGTTTTCCCTTTTCAAGATTGCCACTGCTATTCGAGGCCTTTTATGGTTCCTTATACATTTTAGGATTATTTTTCTAGTTCTGTGAAAAATACCATTGATGTTTTGATAGGGGTTGCACTGAATCTATAGATTGCTTTGTATAGTATGGACATTTTAATAATGCTACTTCTTCCTATCCATGAGCACAGTGTATGTTTTCATTTATTTGTATCTTCTTCAATTTCTTTCTTCACTGTCTTATAATTTTATGAGTACAGGTCTTTTACTTCCTTGGTTAAATTTATTCCTAGGTATTTTATTTTGGGGAGATGCAATTGTAAATGGTTTGTTTTCTTAATTTCTGTTTCTGATAGTTCATTATTGGTGTATAAAAATGTAATAAACTTCTGAATGCTGCTACTTTACTGAATTCATTTATCAGTTCTAATAGTGTTTTGGTGGAATCTTTAGGGTTCCCTATATATAATATTATGTCATCTGCAAATTGTGACAGCTTTACTTCTTCTTTTCCCATTTGGATGCCTTTTATTTCTTTTTCTTGTCTGATTGCTGTGGCTAGGACTTCTAATACTATGTTGAATAAGAGTGGTAAAAGTGGACATCCTTGTCTTATTCTTGATCTTAAGGAAAATACTTTTAGCTTTTACCCATTGTGTATGATATTAGCTGTGGGTTTGTCATATATGGCCTTTATTATGTTGAGGTATGTTTTCTCTGTTCTCACTTTGCTGAGAATTTTTATTGCAAGTGGATGCTGTATATTTTCAAATGCTTTTTTTTTTGCATCTATTGCTATAATTACATGACTTTTATCTTTTAATTTGTCAATGTGCTGTACCATGTTAACTGATTTGCGGATATTGAACCAACCCAGGAATAAATCAAATTTGATCATGATGTCTTGCTTAATTTGGTTTGCTAATATTTTGTTGAGGATTTTTGCATCTTTGGTCATCAGGAATATCAGCCAATAATTTTTTTTGTAATGTCTTTGTCTGGTTTTGAAATCAGGGTAATGGTGACCTCATAAAATGTGCTTGAAAGCCTTCCCTCCTTCTGAATTTTTTGAAATAGTTTGAGAAGAATAAGTGTTAATTAAATATAAATATTAAACAATTAAAAATTAGAAGAAAATAGAATGAATATATATATATTATATATATAAGCCTCTGGGAGGTGATTATTATTTATACTTAGCATCAATATTTTTAATTAAAGGAAAATATGAACAGATTTTTTAAAGTAATCAAAATGAATAGGCAACAACAATGGGAAATATCTGGAAAAGCTGCTAAATATAAAGGACTTTATCTTTCTTATATAAAGAGCTCATATGATTGATAAAAGTATATTAGGCCTCAAAGAACTGGACAATAAATGACATAATATTAGTGAACAAACATGTAGAAAAATATTGAATTTCACTCCTAACCAAAGAAGTACAAACTAAAGCAATAATAAAGTATCTGTTTTCATTTAGGAAATTAGTAAATATTTTATACAATTATATCAAATAAGCAAGGGTACAATGAAAGTTACATCCATACATTACTGAAGTCTTGATAAACTCATAAGCCATGAAAATGTTCCTATTTTTTGGCCCAATAATTCTATATCCTCATATCTATAACTATGTCTGGGGAGGACTAATGTTCAGACCAAGCGATTAGGCTAAATATGAAGTTTTACTGAACAATAGAAAACAACTTTGCAAAAACATTAATAAAGAAGATTAAAACTTTGAACAAAAATTCTGTGGAGGAGAATGGGAGATGGAGAATAAACATATTCAAGGAAGAGGGAAAAAAACAGTTTTAAAAACATTAAGAATCAGTAAAGTGCAAAGATTTGGGGAAAATGGGATCAAAAAGATGAATTTTTGTATAGTCATCTTTGTCATTTTCAAGTTCTTGTTTTAATTGTCATTTTTGTAATTAATATATGTTTTTATCCCTGCTTCTCTTAAAAAATGAATCACTAAATGCTGTGCTTTTTCATTTTTGCTTGTCATATATGTATATATGTATGTGTGTACATTTATGTTTAAATATATAAAAATATATACACACATATATGCTTTAAAAATTTTTTATTTTATTATTAGTTTCAAGTATACAGTACTTTGGTTAGACATTTATACAGTTTATAAAACAATCCCCCTGATTATTCTTTCTCTCCTCTGGCTCTGTGCCTCGTCACTGTATTATTGCTGACTGCATTCCCCGAGCTGTGCTCCCCATCCTTGTGACTATCTATCAGCTATTAATTTGTACTTCTTTAACCCTTCACCCCATTCTCCCAGCCCCCAACATCCCTCCTCTCCAGCTGTCATCAGATTGTCTTCTATATTTGTGAGTCTGGATTCCAATTGTTTCTTCTTTTTGTTCCTTAGATTCCACATATAAGTGAAATCATATAGTATTTATCTTTCTCTGCCTGACTTATTTCACTTAGCATAATAACCTCTAGGTCCATTCATGTCATTGCGAATGCTAGGATTTCATTTTTTTTATGGCTGAGTAATATTCCATTGTGTATATGAACTATAACTTCTTTATCTAATCATGTGTTGATGGGCATTTAGGTTGCTTCCATATCTTGGCTATTGTAAAGTGCTGCTATGAATATAGGGATGCATACATCTTTACAAATTAGTGTTTTGATTTTCTTTGGATAAATACCTTGAAGTGCTATTGCTGGGTCAAAAGGTACACTATTTTTTAGTTTCTGAGGACCCTCTAGACTGCTTTCCATAGTAGCTGTACCAATTTGCAATCTCACCAACAGTGTATGAGGGTTCCCTTCCCTCCACATCCTCGCCAACACTTGTTCTTTGATTTATTGATGATAGCCATTCTGAAAGGTGTGAAGTGATATCTCATCGTGGTTTTAATTTGCATTTCTCCAATGATTAGTATGGCCTTGAGCATCCTTTCATATGTCTATTGGTCATCTGTATTTCCTCATTGAAGAAATATCTATTCAGGTCTTCTGCCCATTTTTAATTGGATTATTTGTTTTTTCATTGTTGCATTGTTAATATGTACTTTTACTTCCCTAATTGTCTCATTAACTCTATTATCCTCAACAACTCATTCATATTCCTTGAATTCTGTCTTAATTCTTTGAAAATGAAAAAAATTAAATGAAACTGTGCTGTTTTTCTAGCTGCCTCACAGGAATCGTTAGTCTTTAGTACCCTTAATTTTTTTTCAAGGCCTAACGATATAATATAAGATTTTTGGTATAAGAAAGTCTTGCAAATATGGAGTCACTACTTACAGCATTTTCTCCTCATCTCTTATAATATAAAATAAACAAATAAACAGTCTAATGCTGTTACTATCCCTTGAACAGTTTGTAGTTTGTTCCAGGTTTAATTCTATGAAGGCATTGATTGAATGTAGATACTAATCTCTGTTAGCAATTACCAGTTTGGTCAATAATTTAGGACTTTGTTTCCCCATGTGGAATTCTTTGTGTATCTGTTACCTACTACAATACCTCAATCCCCAACCCTCCTTCACCTGAACAGGGAAGAATAAGCATACTATTACACTTTGTGTGCAGTGCTTGTACATGTATACATTTATAAAATATGTAACAGTTTGCACGCCCCTATCGTTGCCTTCAGAACTGGCACGACTAAATTCCCACTTATAGATTTAACCAGTTCTGGAGGCGGAGGCAGAGTGGGGGAGGCCTCATTTGTAGCATTTGCTGACTTCTGTATTGCAGATACTGACACTGTGGCTAATTTAAAGCTACCAACACATAGAGTTGGGAAGAGGTGCACAATAGCACACCATTATATAGTATTTCTATCATACAGATACAATGCACATAAATAACCAGAGCATAAATACTAGTAAAATAATTAGGAAGTGTTGAATTTTAAGTATTTTTATCTTTGTTTTAACATACTTTACTAGCTGTTAGTGTATATAACTTAATGTTAAATAATGACTATGTTTAATACCTGGCTTGCAATATCCTGAAAATTTAGCAATTGGCTCTTGCTAGCTAATGTTAATTAACTCTTGCACACCAATAATTTTAACTTTGTTCTTGAATCTAGAACCAAGGCCTAGTTTAGTGACTCCAAGTCATTCTGTGTCTAGAAAAACTCCGATCTCAAAATACAGAAACTAGATTCAGATTAGGTTATTGGTATTCACTGAATATTCTTGTGTGTCTGGCATTATGTTAGTCCATGAGGATGCAAAGAAAGTTAAGACTCTTCCCATGGTCTTCCCCATGTCAATAAATAACATTTTAATTTTCCAGTTTTTCAGGCCAAAAATCTTAGTGTCATCTTTGACTTTTCTCTTTCTCTCACATTCAATTTCAAGTTCATTCGCACATCCTGATGGTTCTACTTTCAAAATATATCCGTATTCCAACCACTTCTTACCCCTCCAACTACACCAACCTCTCTGAGCTACTTTTTTTTTAACCTGGATTATTGAAATAGTATCCTAAATGGTTTTGTGTCCATCCTTGCTCATGTATGATCTAGACTCCAAACAATAGACGGATCCTTTAAAACTGTGAGTCATGTCGTGCTTTTCTTCTGCTGAATACTCTCAGAAAATTTCTCATCTCATTCAAAGTAAAAGCCAGAGTCCTCACGATGACCTTCAGGGTACACATTACCGTTTCCTCTCTCCTTACTTTTCTGACATCCTCTACTACTCTTCCCCCTTTCTCACTCTGCTCCGACTGTGATGGCGTCCTGTGCTATAAGGAATGTGCCTCAAGGTCTTTGCATTTGCTGCATTTTCTATATAGAACACTCTTATTTAGATATCTGCATGACTCTCTCCTTCCCTCTTGTCCAAATTTTTGCTTATATGCCACTCAGTGAAGTCTTCTCCACCACTCTATTTTCCTACCCCCAGTATTCCCTATTTATATTTTCTCCATAGACTTATTTCTATTGACATACTATATTCTTTCTTATTTATTTGTCCATTCTCCCCATCCATGCAACTAGAATATAAGCTTCACAAGGTCAGCGAACTTTATTTTTTTCACTGCTGATTCCCCAATGTCTAGAATGTTGTCTGGCATACAGAAAAGTGTTTAATGTATATTTATTGAATGAATAGAGGAAGATCTGTCCTCAAGGAGTTTATAAGTTTTCTAAATGTAATTGGACTCCTTGCCTTTGGACTCCAGTTTTGTAGTAACTAATCCCCAATAATTGTCACCAGGCATTACTAGTTCTGACTTGCCTACAAGGATCTCTGTCAGTTACCAACCCAACACTGCATCTTAAGTCTTCCTTGGCTGAGATTTTTGGTACGTATGTTCCTCCATTCCTTTTACCCCGTAAATTGATCTTTCAGTTTCAGACCCATCTTTGAATTAATACGAGTTCATGTCTCAGTCCCAGAAATTTTTCCTTCACTGTCTGAACTTTGGCTCTGTTAGTAATTTAATGTGACAAAGAGATTGCATAACAAAGTACATTATTATCACAATCTTTAAAAATTAAAATGGGCATTGTAAGGATAATAATTCTTTTAACAATTAGACAGGATATTTCTTATTATCTATCAACTGTCCTATTATCTACAGGAGATTGGTGAATATCCCGATAAAATTCTTAGGCTTGACACACACAAAACTAAACAAATTAGAAGCTATCTGTCAACTATTGTTAGATTCCTCACTACCTACACACTTTCTTGAGCACTTTACAAAAATCCTGGAATAAGTAGGATCGACTGAGTGGTATCTCCATTTGTTAGCTGGTATTTGCTACCTAGACAACATGGCAATAGATAGCTCTGAATTAATAAGCTGTCTCCTTCAAGTTAAGATGATTAAAGGTGATAATGTGAATTAGAAGAATTTTTAATGACCAGAAAGCACAAATTTTGTGGAATAATTTTCTTTCCTTAAAGAATATTTTATTTCTGCATAGGTTCTGCAAAGAATGACAGTATAAACAGTTATACAAATAGAAAAGATATAGCTCAAACTCTGGGAGAACTAAATACCTAAAAACGGCAGTCAAAATAATAAATGCGACTTTTTTTTTTTAAAGTAGCAACAGTCTGGAGAGATCAGAAATCATTATACAGCATCAATACCATTTCCATTACTGATTTCTGTGAGGAAATTGAGGGGGAAAAGAGGAGCAAATAATTTATCATGTTTTTACAAATAAAGAAACTGAGGCACCAAATTAGACATTTTTTTTTTTTTTTGCCTGAGACTACAATAGTACATCAGTTGTGGAAATAAGACTGCTGCATCCTCTTAGATGTTAGGTTACAGGGTGATTTTTCCAGATCATTCTGTACTGCTAATATAATTAAGATTCCAAGTAATAATAGAAGACAGTAAGGGCAAAGTAATGGTAATGAGCCAGTGCTAGAACTGAAAATAGAGTCCAAGTCTTCCAGCTGCCTGTCCATTGATCCTGCCACTAAGCTGTAGGACTAAATTACTAAACTTCATCAAAAAGTGGCAGCCTAATGCTATTAGAGACTAACTTTAGTTCAGTTAACTTTTCATTATAGATAGACAGAATAATTCATATTTTGGCTAACCTCAAGGGGAAAAATTCTCAAATTGAAATTCTTTTTGGACATTGTCATTCTTTCTGTTATTTAAGTATTTACTTATGTGATGTAAAAAAGATCTTGCTTGACTGAAGCTCAATTAGGAGTCAGAAAAAAAGACATTACAAGTTAAAAACAGTCATCCCTTTGTTTAAAGAAGATGTGAATCAGCAGGCTAGAGAGCTCAGTTTTTTGATAGTTGGCTAGTCTGTTATGTCAGTCTGATGGGTAATGTGGTCTATTCCAAGCTCTGAGAACAGGCCAGAGGAAGAGAGTTAAAAATAGAAGAGAAAAATGGGAGTCATCTTTTGCCCTACATTTAAGCATTTAAGACATATGTTGCTTTACCTTGTGAATTTGGATGAATGAGATCAGTCATAATTCAGAAATCAAGAAACTTTTCATCAAATGAAAAATATTCTAAGAGATACAATACAGAGAGATAAGTTCTCATTATACAAACTGACACATGATACTCTTCTCATGTATTTTCAGGGACATGAGCCTTCTGCACTGCTGGAAGGGATATAAAGCTTACATAGACTTCCTCGATGGCGAAACTCTATGGAAATCAGAACTCCAGAAAGGTAAAGGCCAAATGAATAATAATCCATTCATAATTCTTTTCTTAGTTTTTTTTTTTAAATAAGAAATTAGCTAATGGAGAAACATCTTTGGAGTTACTCAGTTTCACTAGGTATCTCCCATGTGTGTGGGAAGTATACATGTTATTAAACCTGTTTTACAAAGAAGAAAACAAAAGAAACATCTGTAACATAATATTTCTGGTTTTAATTAAGCTTATTTTTTTAGGGCTCACATAGCTTTATGTGCATTTAAAAAAAATTTCTACAGCAAACCAGAAAAGAGAATATTATTTAAACATTATATATTTAATAGCAGAGGTTAAGTGCCTTGCCTAAGTACACACAGATTGCATAGTGGTTAGACTTGGGTTTAAAATTTAGTTCTCCAAGAACATTGCTAATATCCATTCCTCTATGTCACAGAAGACTATAGCAATATTTTAATTTTACCATTGAGGCAATTACTGGATAAACTTTAGGCTACCTGATGGCTTTTTGAGAAATGAATGCAGGAACATTTGTTTTGCATCCCTAATTTTCTTATATATTTCTTCGGGAAAGTATAGACATTAGACATCAGATGTTTGGGTCTTTTTGTTACAATAAGGTAGAAATGCATTTCCTCAAAAGTGTCTGTGCCATATGCCTGTTTGTTTTGCATTCACCAAGGTCCTATAAGTCAACGATATGATTGTAGGCAGAATCCTGAAGTGAGAACTGTGAGCTGACTTGCTGTAAATAAAGGATTTCCTGTACTTTCTGAAACAAGGTAGAGGATACTAATGAATAAACTGAGCTACAAACTTTAGATATTAGTGTGGTCTAATATGAGATATTAGAGAGCTTTTAAAATTTTAGATAAAAAGCAAGTATTATTTTCAATTCACTTATTCTCTAAAAAGGTTATAATTATTGAACATTTGCCAACTTACCACCAATTCCAAATTGTCATACTAAACATAAATTCTAACTCAAGTGGAATATTGTCTTAGTGATTTGGTGATTAAATTATCAAAATAATTTATGGTTAATTCTTATGGGCCTACATCTAGAGAACTTCAGATAGAGCCTTTGCCTTCTTTAATCAATCATTTAATACACATGTGAATATTCTCCACTCTGCACCAAGCTCAATATTAGGTATTATAATACTATCTCCAGAGTAAAAGCTCAATATCATTTAATGATGATTCAAAAACGTGAGTGAAGGAAACAAAAAAAGTCAAAGACATGGCATTTACCTTAAAAATGTTGATCATCTAGTACACCAAAACATACCAAAGAAATTGTTTAAAAACACAAAATCTCCTTTTTATTTCTATTTTAATCTTTATTTTATTTTTAGTTATTTTAATTTTTTCCAGATTTATTGAAATATAATAGAGAATTATTTGATCATATTTGCATTATACAATTCAATGAGTTTTTTTTTCAATTATAGTGAGCACACATCTATTTTTATCATGATGCTACTCTATGGGCTCATAGTGATTAGTTTTGAGCTAATAAGTTTCTAAAGATTTACTCTGAAATTTTCATCATGTCCTGAACTGTTCCAAGTGGTATGAAAAAGTAAGCTATGTGTGTGGACTTCGGTGTCAGACATCCTGGATTCATATCTTGGCCCTACTACTTACCAGCCAGAAGATCTTTAGCAAGTTACTTCTCGATGCCATATTTTTCTCATCTGAAAAGTGGGGACAAGTATAGTATTTTCTTCCTAGAGATATTGTGAGGATTAAACAAGATGTTATAATGTAATGTTTCTACAGCACACAACACAACACCTTGTTAGTAGTAGTAGTCAACATTACCACTAACAGTATTTCTTTCTTTCAGATTAAAAAATACTTTTAAATCTAGACTTAATTAACCTTCTTTTGACCTTGTCAAAGGGTCTGCTTCCATATGCTGCCTGTCAGATGGTCTATTTACAAATGAAAAACCTGTTTTCTTACCTGTGATAAATTAGACTGTGGAAGGTCAATGCAGTATAGTAAAGTTGGTCTAACTGAAATGTATAACTACAGAAACTCTAGGAAGCAATTTTCTGTGAAGGGGTGTGGTGTAGTGAGACAAAGATGAGCATGAGTCAGACAGACCTCAATTTGATTCAGCTCTGTACACAGTACAATTCTTAGCCTCTTTGAATAATTTCTTAGTTATGTGCCTTAGGGAAGTTACTTAAACTCTTTGGGACATTATTTTTTTCATCTGTAAAGTTGGGAAAATAATAACTAATTCTGCGAGTTTTTTTTGTGAAGACAGTGGGTAGGGGCTCAGTAAACCCACCGAGGGCTGTGGCCATGTTCTCTTTTTCTGTGGCTATCCTGGGAAAAGATTAGCTAGCAACAGCAGGTGTGGTGGGAAGAGCAGCCCCTCAGCAATGTTATGATGGATGTGATTTACACGAGTCTGTCACAAATGGTTGTCCAGTATACAAAAGGCCAGTGGGGGTAGGAACCTAGTCTGTGTTCCCTTCTCCAAAATGTGCAGAAGAAGCCTTTCAAAAAAAAATATGTACAAAGGTGCTTCATTCTCCACCTCATTTCTGTACCATTTCTTGACTTTCAGTTCCTTTCCACTTTACCCAGGTACTCTGACTTCATATGGCCACAACCTGTCATAGCAGTTCCCATGGTGATGGACCTCACACCTCTCAAGTCATCCTACATCATTTTGTCCCGTCATGAACATCCTAATCTCCAGGGTTCCATCCCTTCAGGACTGTTCTAAGAGAGGAGTGCTAATTGTATAAACAAATTCCAGCTAAACAATGGATAAAACTTTCCTTTAGTTATATTTTCCACATTTTAACAAAAATTTTCAGTGTTTCAACACAAAGGAGCAAACAATGTGAGGGTTTGAGGTATCAAGGCAAAGGTAATAAGGAAGCACTTTGAAAACAGAGAAGACTTTTCATATAGTACATAGTAACTGCCCACTCTGCTAATGTATAAAACTGGAAGCGGCATTGAATGTGGGCCAGGAAGTAAAAGCTGTGTACATTTAGTGAATAATTCTGCACATCTCACATCAGCCTTCTGATTTTTAGAGTCAACAAAACCTTTGGACCCTATATCAATACCCACCTCTGAAAGAATAGAATGTGGGAGGGGCAGATTTTATGATACTATAGTGAAAAGAGAACTGCCTTGATATTAGAAAGCTTGGATTATAGTTCTGCCTCCACCACTAAATAGTTTTGTGACTTGAGAAAGTAAATTAGTTACATGCTTAGACCTCAATGACATCACTGTAGACTGAGAGACTGAATTAGAGAACCTGTCAAGTCTTTTTCATGTCTAGCCTTCTGTGTTGCTTTTTTCCCATTGCAAACTGGATCGCTTGGGAGCAGAAAAAGCAATTTTTCTGAATTGTAAAATACTGAATTGTAGCTTTAAGAGTATTATATTGAACTGCTATCAAGAGTGTTGGCTTCTAGGGATGCAGATACATAAGAGGTTAAGAGTGTAGGGAATGGAGTCCTACATTTCTGGGTTTGGATACTGAATTAGGACAAATTAATTAACCTCGATTTCCTCATCTGTAAAAGTGGCTGTTAATATCCATGCCACAAAGTTATGATAGCATTAAATGAACTAACACATATTAAAGCACTTGGCACACTGCCTAATACCTAGTAAATCTTCAGTACTTGGTGATGGTATTATTCATCCTAGCTCTGCTACTAAATTAATTCTTAATCGACCAAGTCAGTCACCTCTCTGGGTGTCCTTAAAATTTTTTGTCTCCAGAGAATAGAACTAGATTATTTCCAAGGTGCTTTCTACTTCCATATTTCAATCTCTATCTTTTTCTGTTTATAATAGAAATATTTGCTTTAGAAATTTGACGAGTTTTGCATTTAGTAACTCAATTATCCCTCCAATGTGCACAGAGTAGTTTCGCAGAAAGACCTCCAAGTCTGAGCTACTCCCATAGTACGTGGGAGGATCATTGCTGACTACCAGGATAAGAGTTGTACAATTTTAATCTTAATACTCTTGCTGCTGTACCTCCACTCTCAGTAACAGGAGAATCTACCTCTTTAGATATCTGGGTCCCAGAAGGCCACAGAAGGGTTCTATAAACCATTATTATTGCCTTATTGGTAAAGTATAGCAGCTGCTTGGACACTCAAGACATTTGTTTCAGTAGTCAATTAATCATATTCACCCATAGGTGATAATTTGATTTAAATGTGAAATACTGCATGTCATATATTACTAACAACAATCATTACATCCCATATTTCCCGGTCTGTTTCCTGGATCACTCTGGTACCAATTCTGCATCAGTCAGGAGACAAAAATCATACCAGTTATCTGAATAGGGATAATTTAATTATTAAGTAGTTATAAAGATGTTAATTTAGTAACTGTTAAGTGTAGAAAGAAAACTTAAATGAATCATGAAGTAGCAACTGTAGGAAGCAGCTACAATCCCTAGGACTGAGAAAACAAAGGAAAATGATTAGAATTTTTTAAAACTTAAAGACAAAGCCTTATTAATAATTCTTTATATTAAATTATCTCTGTTCAAGTAATCCATGTGGTTTCTGTCTCCTGACTGTACTGTGACTGATCATGGCTATACCAATTTGTACTCCCACCAGCAGCATATAAGGTTGAGATTGCTCTGGATCCTTGCCAAAACTTGGTTTTTTCATCTTTTTTTTTTTTAATTTAATATTGACTATTCTGGTAAGCTTAAAGTACTCTCATTGCATTATGGTTTTTAATTTACATTTTCTTTATGAGGCATGAAGTCAAGTATCTTTCCATTTGTTTACTGGTTATTTTGACCTCTTCTTTTGTGAATTATCTGTTTAAGTCTTTTTCCCATTTTTCTATTGGGTTACTGTCTTTTTCTCATTGATTTATGAGACCGTGTATTTTGGACATATCCTTATCAGGTATATTACCCTAGCTCTGTGTCAATATATGCCCAGGTAGCCTTACTAGTTCAGATGTGCTTCCTTTGATTAAATGGCCCTAGGGACTGAATTGCCATATTGTTCTTATTGTAGTACCTCAGCAACCATAAGAGCAGTGAAGTGGAGTTTATACTCTACTGTGTGAAAATTAGAATATCTATTTTCTTCATGCATTTATCCATTCATTTTATAAATCTCTTAGAACACATGTTTATTAAGCATTAATTATGTGCAAGGAACTATGCCAAGTATATATGTATTCTTTCTGAGGTATTATAACTCAGCTGGGGAACTTTACAAATATTGACATTGTAATAAAATAAGAATCTTATAGTAGAAAAAAAATTCTTCAAGAAACCAGGACATTTTTGAAAAACAAACAAAAATCATGCCCACTAATTATCTAAGGCCCATGAATATCAGTTACCTGAAAAAGTCTTGCGCAAATGTTAAAAATGTTTTCTAGATTTTATTAAAACTAGTGTTTTTATTCATTCATTTACTCAAATCGAATTTGTTAAGCACATGTTATGGAAGCACATTAAATGGAAACTAATTTCTTAGATGTTCATTTCTTCTACATACCTATCCTGGGTGTTATCATCCATTCCTATGGCTTTAATTACCAATTATCTATCTATATGCAGATGACCCCCAAATCTATTTATATAGCCCAAATGTCCTTCATGAGTCTCAGACTCAAATAACCACTTGTCTGAAGAATATTGTTGCTTGGATGTCTTGGCACCTGACATAACGACATTTTCAAAACTGAACTCATCTTCTCCCAACAACTCTTTTCTTGATGTGTTTCTTTTCTTCTTCTTTTTTTTTTTTCTTTTTTGGTATGTGGCATCAGCATCCACTCAGTTGCCCAAGTGAGACATCTAGAAATCTCCCTTGATACCTTACTCTCCTTCATTCCCATCCCCTAATATCTTATCAATTACCAATGCCTTTTGATTCAACTTCCATACAGTCTCCCTTAAATTAGTCTATTTTTCCCTCATGACCAATACTATAAACCATACCACTGGTGTTTCTTGCCTAGATCTCCTAATTTGTTTCCCTGTATTCAGTCTATCTAGTCTCCAATCTGTTCTCTAATCTCTCCCATTTCTAAAATCCTTAAAGACGTTCCTTTTCTCTTTGTGTTAAATCCAAATTCCTTAATACAGTTTATAAGATTTTATATAACTTGCTCCTGCTGCCTCTCTGGTATCATATCTCACTACTCTCCCTCTGGGATTTACTCCTATTAATCTTTCAGGTCTCAACAAATATTACTTTCCCTGAGATACTTTCATATCCTCAAAATTGGATTAGATACCCTCCTACAGTACTTTCCTGTTTCCCTTATTTCTCATCATTATGTGGTAAGCTCTGTGAGGCCAGAGCTTTTATTTTGTTAGCTGTGGTAACTCAACTAACAATCACATTATTTATTGAAATAATGAATGAATTTCTTGAAACTCAGGGATAGTGATTACTGCATTTACAGAAGGAGCTCTTCTATTATATTTAAGAAATATTTCATATCTTTTAACACAAGGAGATATCTGGGTACAATTTAGTTATTAACATTAACACACTTGGAATTTTGTATAAATCAAAGTTCATCTTATTTATTCAGATGCTTTCAGTGAACTATTGTTTGTGATGAGCATATGTTAAAATTTTATCTGCCAACATGAAAAGATTAAGAATTACCATCTTAAAAGATGAATTCCAGAAATGACTCACTAGGGTTTTACTTTTCAAAATTGGCCTGCTTACTATTAACCTATATGTAAAATTTGAGTTAACAAGATTCATTCATTTCCCAGGATTATTTCTTAGATAAGAACCCATGCTGGCAAACAGGAAGTTATTTGTCTATGTTTATATTTTTTACCTTCCAAAACACAAAATTGATAGGAAAGCAGCAAAGGTCGATTTTAGAAGAACCATCAAATCTTTATATAATTTTGCTCAAATCTTCTTAAGTGAATTCTACATCATGGTAATCAATAATAGCAGTTTTTGTAAATTAATGCAAGATTTTGAGTTAGGACCCTTTCACATGCTATCCTGGTTTAAAATGTGGTATTAAGTGAAAATTTCTTCTTCTTGATAATAATCATGTTTTGATTGAATAGATAGATAATAAGTCTAATTGCTTCAGGGTCTTAAAGTAGTAGCTTCTGTGAATGCTATAAATCTTGCATAAATTTTAACAAGTCTGTTAAATGAGTTATTCCCTCTCATGCTGCATAAGCTAAAGGGCCCTGTTTCAATCTAATATATACAGCTTAGCAAAGAAAGGCATGTAGAAAGGAATTCAGTGTCTTACAATTCTCTGAGACTGAAATTTTGTTTATACCCTAGGCAATGAAATAGTTTGAAACTATTTAAATAGAATTGTACCCTACTATGCATTGACAGCAAAAGCTACAATTTTTTTCATATGTCTTCTTAGTAATTTTGTTGGGCAGAGTGATTATTACGTTAGTAACAAGTTTTAAATTTATATTATATTGATGCTCCAAGATAACTCAAGAGATCTTTCAGTAATTCTTTTGAGTGATATATAAATGTTGGACTGCAAAGTTATGGGATGAATTGATCCAATTTTAAGGTTAGGATGGTTAAATGAGCATTCTAGAAAAATATAAATTATGTAGAAAATGTGAATTTTGGAAAAATTTCTCTTAGTGCATATTTTTTTCTTGACTGACTGATTGATTGAATGAATAATAAATAAATTATACTCATCCAAGTCTTATCCCCTATTCTTATCCCAACTCTCAATTAATATTAAGTATTTTCTGAGTCAAATTTTAGGTAGTTTTTCTCCCAAGTTTTGACAGTTGGAATGGTTTTAAAGTGTCTAATTAAAATGATTTGTTAATAATTATTCTCTCTTTGAAAAATTTCTTTTTCCTTTTCACTTTTATAAGCTGTCTTTATACTTCAAGTCTCTTGCTGCCTTTTATTCTTTAGGCTAGTTTTTGTTGAAGAAGAGAAAACAAAACTGATTCTCTTTGCCTTTTACTAAATGTGACCCTTTCTGTTATCCTTTCCCTGATCCTTTCCAAATCAGCAGTGGTTGCTATAAGTGATGGCTGAGAGACAACGTGACCAATGTGACAAGTGCAATGGCTAAATTTAAAAAGAAACATTCACACCTGTTGCCACTACATCATACGCCCACAGTTTCCTCCACCCTCCAACTCCCACCAAATGCAACCTATAGTCCAGATTCTTTATGTGTTCATGTATAAATAAGTACTGATGAAGATTGTATACATTATATCAAAATGGAGAACGAATATAGCACTTGAACTAAATCAGTTCAGTTTCAGAGTTCACATTTGGGCAATGTCCAGCATAATATAATGATGTATCTGATCTTGAAGTAAGCAGGCTAAAATGGCTAGATATTTGATGAATTTTTAAAGACAATTAATGGACTGTCTCACTCTAAAAATAATTTTTTTAGACCTGCTATATTTTGTGAAATTATTTTGGTTATCAGCGTTGGAGGCTCCTAAAAATGTAAATGTTGTATAAAAGAGGCAATCCAAGAAGTACTTGTCATCATCTAAAGAGTTAGCTTAAATTAATTTGCAAGGTCTGCATCTCTAACCTGGAAGATCTCTGTAGGAGAAAGATAGTAACATAAATAATTTTGCTAGAAAATATACACAGAGGTGAAAGAAGGGGGCTATGGCCAGCCACATTAGTCTAATTGAATAGGTATGATAATAAAGAGTTACGGCAGACATTGTCAGCTCAGCTCACACCAAAACAAATACCAAAGTACTATGATAGAAAGTCAAACAAAAGATTATGAGAGTTTAATTTTACCTGGACATTCAGTCTCAGAGGAGGCCAAGCTGGTCTTCTAAAGAGCAGAACAGGGACAGTGGGAGCAAAGAGTTGGAGGTTGGAAGGTCAAGGTATGTTTAGGGTATGAGTAATAAATACCTGGAGAGTGCTGAGAGAGCAGAGAGGAGAGCACTTTACTGATTTGGAATTTTGTTATAATTCAACCTTGTCAGATAAAGCTCTTAGGATTTTTTTGGCACTTTTGAATACTCTGGAATGAATGATGTTGGGTTCCATAAGAATATGTACTGAATTCCTATGCATTTAGGTGTGGTTTGAGTGCAAAATTAGTGTCCTGCCCCTCTGAATCACCTTAGATAGAGACAAAAGGCTTCCTGACTCCAAAGGTCTAGTAAATAGTGAAGGCCATACCAGGCAAGCAAATCCATCACAAAAAGTAGAGCATTAAAGGTTGCTGCCAGCCTCTCAGATCCGGAGCAATGTGAACAAAGACAGTCCTATTTGAACACGTCCTGCTCTTCTCAGCTCAGTGTTTTCTTGATGTTGTGTTCTTGACAGAAACAAAACAAAACAAAACAAAACAAAACAAAACAAAGCAAAACAAACAAAAACAAAAAAAACCTTTCAGATTGTATGTTCCTGACCTAAATGAATGTTAGATGGCAGGGTCACTGAGTTATAAAATGACCACGGAGTCAGTCATCCTTTGAAGGCCAGGAAATGAGATTACTGCCACACAAAAATTTAAGAGGGAGTATGTAAATATATCTAGTAAAGTAGGTGTGTCAAGTATGTAAATAATCCAGTGTGAGGTTGCAGTCTATATTAGAGTAAGGGGTATAGGAGCATTGGGAGAAGAAAAGGCGAGAAACCAAAATGGGGAAGGAAAATAATTGTGTGTGTGTGTGTGCGTGTGTGTGTGTGTGTGCGTGTGTACACAATGAAGTGAGACTATCTTCAGGTATAGATAGGAAAAGACATGTGATGAGGTTTAAGAGTAGTAGAATCCTTCGCCACTACATTTACTAAAAACATTTGCTATGTAGAAGCCGACAGATAAAGGACTTAAAAGATCATAGAAACTAGGAAATCATGGGAAAGTGAGTGGTAGTGTTGGGGAGATGACTGCAGATGGTAGGTGTAGAGAAATAGAATAATGACATCTGGAAAAATAGTGAAGCCAAATCGCTAGAGAGCAGCTGTAGGCTGTGGTTCATGATAAATATTTGAAATCTTCAAATATTTTTTCTTGATCTTTAAGAATTGCTGATCTCATTTGGATAATAATTCACATTATCAGTGAACCATGAAACACAGTCCCCAGACCTCGAAGTAGATCCTTTTCATGCTTCCTTGCTCACGTCAGTGAATTGTGTGCATCACCTACCCTGGTTATTCTGGAATGGTTAGGCAAATACTCTACTGAGTTAGGTCATACTTGGGAGTTGACTTCAGTGTATATTTTAAAAGGGAACCTAGTTAGGATTTCATGCTCTAGGAAATCTGTTCTGATTAGTTTTAGCTGGAAAAAAAAATATCAACCTGTTTTAAAGATTGGCACAGAAAATAATTCTGCACCATGTAGGTTTCAGTGATCATGTTTTTACATTTATAAAAATAACATACAGGTAGGAAAAAGTTAAACCAGTCAAAAGGGTAGCTATTTCTTAAAACTCTCCAGAGTTAACATATTTTCTTCTGTATTCTTCCAGAAATCACTATCTATCTAAATTATATGTGTATATGAAAAACTTTTAAAAGACTCATGTATACTGTATTATTACTTTTAAAAAAGTATAGATGAGATAATTCCTTTTATTTTATTTTTTAATTTTTAATCACAGTTGCCATACAATATAATATTAATTTCAGGTATATAACATAATGATTAGACATTCATATAACCTGTGATGTGATCTTCTCAATAAGTCTAGTACCCATCTGTTACCATATATAGTTATTGCAGTATTTGACAATTTATTTTTTAATGGTTGCATAATAGTCTGTTAAAGTTATTCTCTAATTTAACCAGTTCCCAATTGGAAGACATTTAAGTTTTCTTCAACATTTTACTTTCAAAAGTTATGATGTTTTTCTGATTACTTTGCCATCGCTTATAAATTTAATATCTCTAGAGTGATCAGCAATGTCTGAAATAGCAGGTAGCCAATGATTATTAATTCCCTTTCCCTTCATATGTAATTTCCCTTCATATAAATTTTTTTTCAGGTATGAGGATAACTTTCTGTTGAGCTACCTATACTCTCCTTTTGGGGCCTGGCTAACCAGCTGACATGAGATATGTCCTTTGTAGCTATGGAAAAGATCTCTGTGAAGAGATAATTGACATTTGTTTAGATTAATTTCTAGCCTTGGATTATTAGAATTCAGTTTAGTCAATGGATCCTTGAATTACAAAGTCTACCTGTGGTTTATGAGTGGTTTTATCTTGGTAGATAAAAGATGACATATTTTAGTAAACAGACAGAAGTTTTGGTAATCCATGCAGTTTCAGGTTGATGTACTTAAAAAAAAAAAAACTCTATTGTGATTCTTTTGCAAATGCACAGAACTAAATCTCAGTACTGCAGAATACACATCTAATTTTTGTACTTTGGAAAGCAGAAGAAAGGCAATTCCAGTAAAACTTCTCAAAGTATGAGATGGAGATGGAGGGCACAATTCTGATTCATAGTCAGATTTGGCGAAGGCAGAGAAAATAAAAGCAAAACTAAAATCCATGGTAATCCTAGTAAGAAGGTTTAAAGGGACGAGAGAAATGGCATTGCGTGGGTTAAATATATAAAATAAGATGGGATAAATATAGATGGGTGGAGACTGACTGTAAGTGAAGTTGTCCCAAGAAAGTCATAGATTTCCAACTAGGGGGATTAGTGTGTGCAGCTGTTGAATTGGGGCTCACCTCATTCCTGAGCTCTCAAGTTCCACTGTTGGGTAATAAATGCTTTTTGGATTAGTGGCATGATAGTCACTCCTAGAGAAGCCAGTCATCCTACTGTTCTGGGGTGGGGTGGAAGGATTAAACAAATCAAAACCTCCACTTCATTTTTAAGCTATTCTTGGCCAGCTCTGAATATGAAGTTATTCTCTATTTTAACCAGTCTCCTACTGGAAGACATTTAAGTTTTCTTCAACTTTTTACTTTCAAAAGTTATGATGTTTTCAATTTTTTCTGATTACTTTGTTGATTAATTTAGTATCTCTAGGGTAATCTCAGTCAACTTTAAAGAATGTTATTAGAAAAAGCGAAACAATAAAATAAAATTGTCCTTGTGCATTTTTATCACCTAAGACTACAAAAATGTCCAAAATTCAGAATAATACTTTTATTTGCTTACCAAACTGTTTCCCTAACCTGGATTTTAAAAGGTGTGAGAATTAATTAACTCATAATAATAAACAGACAACAAGGAAATCTTCTGAGGAAATTCAGGAACCCCAAAACTCCTTTCTTTCAGTCTTTAATAAGCTCTCAATATGAGCTCATTTCTTGTGGAAAGAAGTATTTTTCAAGAGAAAAGAATCAAGACTTATTCCAAAGTGTCATCAAAATAACCTTTATATGATTTTTATTACATTACTAATATGTTCTGTTTCTATAGTTTAATAAGTGCACGCAAGGTCAAAGGTGGTAAGAAAATAGTGTTGTTTCTGGAGAGTGAAAGAATATCAGTATAAAGGTGCTGTAAAAATGAATTGAGTATTTGAAATGTGTATGGGTCTTTTAATTCACTCTGATGGCATGCACTCATTCTGGGACTTCCATATCATAATCATTCTACCCCTCCTATACTATGTTTTAATTTCAGCATATCCAATGCCACCAGTTACGAATGATGATTCTGGGCGTGTCGTTGGGAATTCCAAGCACACCTAGTTAATGATTATTAATTTGGTACCTATTTTGCCAACTTAGAACACTCACGAAGTGTTGCACAAATAACCTGTTTCCCCATTTACCCTTATTTTAGCTCTTTCCTTGGTGCAGATTAACCTAATCGAATGTGCCATATCTATTGCTGCTATTCTGAGGGGCTCGGGTGCCAATTACCAGCTCTCTAGAATTTGCCCGTAATTGACTATGTCCCACAATAGATAACTCTGGAAGTGACAGGCAGTCTCAAGTGTGGTTCTCCCGCCAGTGGATTGGACCTTGCAGAAAGCCCCGCCTCACCAATTCAATCAAGGGCTGCAGTTGGCTTGGCGCCGGTGAGTGGCGGGTCTTAGCTCCGCCCTGGCCGTCCGCTGCGCTGCCTGGGTCGGCGCCGTTTCCAGTTGAGAGATGGCGGCCGCCGCAGGTAGATCGCTCCTGCTGCTCCTTTCCTCCCGGGGCGGCGGCGGGGGCGCCGGCGGCTGCGGAGCGCTGACTGCCGGCTGCTTCCCCGGGCTGGGCGTCAGCCGCCACCGGCAGCAGCAGCACCACCGGACGGTGAGTGAGCGCGCCCGGCGGCTCCGGGGAGGGCGGTGCGGCGCTGGCGTGTGGGAGCCTCTGGCAGGCAGGCCGCCGGGGCAGCGGGCGAGTTACCTCAACTCGCGGCGCTCCCGGTTGCCGGGCACCGAGGAGCCGCCGTGCCTTCAGGCGCCTGCGGCGGCGACCAAGAAGGGAGGGAGAGCGGAGGAAGCCGAGAGGAGGAGGAAGAGGAGGAGGGGCGACAGCGGGATGTTCCCGCAGGACCGGGGACACCAGGGCGGGGAAGGCACGGGACTTGAACCTCTTACTGACCCGCCCCCGATCTCGGTCCCTCCCTCCTTCTTTCTTAACAGCTCTGCCCCTTAGCTCCCAAACTGAGCCCCGTGCAACTTGTCCCCTTTACCTCCTCCTCTGGGCGGGTTCGGGTGTCCTGAGTTGCCGCGGCTGCCTTGTGTATGTGTCAGGAGAGTGGCAGTGCCATGCTTCTGGGAACTGTCCCCGGAGAGCAACCCAGGACCCCAGCGGGGTCGCTCTCTTGTCCTCGCTCGGCCGTTTGGGAATGGGCAAGAAGGAAAATCAAACTTTATCCCCCTCCGTGACTTCCTGCTTGTGTGGGCATGGGGAACAGCTCCCATGGATGGATACTGCATTGCTTCAGGAGGCGAGCTCCATCCCCTCCGGTCCTTAAAGGTCCTCGGTGGTCCTTTTGAGGGGCTGGTTCCTAAGCTTGTTCACGCGTGCCTGAAGGAGGAAGGGTGGGTAGCAGGCAGAGGGTAAGCGAATATGACAAGTTGTTCACAGAGGCAGGGATTTGGTAGTTGTCTTAACCAGCGATTGCTTTATTTCATTGGCTGACAATGAGCTGGAGTTTCTATTTGAACATACTTGGGATGTGTGTGTGAGAGAGAGACTGATTTTTTTCCAGTTGCAAGAGGTCAACTTGCCATGGAGTTCTTGACCAAACAAGTCAGCAGGTCCTATTCTTCCTTTGGACTTCTAGACCCATATATGTTGGTCTCTGGCCAACTCTGAGAGAAAGAGTGTAGATTTTATTTCCTAGGGCTAAGTTGTATAGTGTGGTAATGAGAGCTTTACTGCCGACAGCCTGATAGAAGAAAGCAGTTCCTCAGGCCCTCAACAAATACATACACCTGTACTGTTCTGATTACATAGTTCTTGAGAGGAAGCTGAACTGGAGGTTTTCAAAGAGGATACCCCCAAAGACCCATGAAAGCAAAAAATTAAGTGTCTGAAAGAACTGTGGAAAGAACTAATGCCCTCAATCAATGCATGATGGTATTGTCATTATTAGCCCTAGGTATGGACTATATCCTATGCTTTTGAGAAAATTTGGCATACTTCGTATTTGGCATACTGACATATTGCTTTGCTGAAGCTTTTGGGTAAGAGCCGAGCTTTTCCACAGTTCAGTTTAGATTTGCATGTTTCATAGCCTCCAGTTATGTGTTTTGTTCTCTTAAAAACATAAGGCTACCCCAAAATCATTGTTTTCCCCTCCCTCTTTCTCAAACAACTTAAAGGCTTCATAGGTTGTCTTTATCTCTCTATTTTGATAATTCATCTTCTGATTTTGCACAATTTGTTTTCAAAACTATTTGGGTGTGGTATTCATTTAGCATTTTAAAATTAGTGCCTTGTATATTTTCCACTATGCGAATCTGTCAGGCTGTTTCTTCCTTGTGTGGGTAACTTCATGAAAATGTTCTTCTGTGCTATTCCGGGGTGCGTAAAAGTGATGCTCTGAATTTGTAACTGAAAGCACTATTAAAGTACAGTGTTACTTCTGAAGGACAGAAGTGTTATGGGAATGGTGACTTGTAAGTGGACTTAGAGTTGTAGGATTTTGAAAAAAAGTTGTACCCGATTATTTAAAATATGTAAAAAGGTTTTTCTTTCTTTTTTGGCGATTGTTCTGAAGCCATCATGTATACACCTGTCTCCATCTGTTACTGTTTCCTCACAAGACTAAATTTGGGAGGGAACTCTTAGAGATTTAACTCTTGACGTTTTGTGCCTGAAATTGAGGCCTAGAACGGGAGAGACTTGATCAGGATTATACATCTAAAATAGAGTTTAGGACTCCAATGCATTTCAGATATTTTAACCCCCTTATTGTGTTCTGATTATAAAGTGCAGTTGCTCCTTCGCATCTCTCCTCCTTCATAAACTAACTACTGTTTCTTAGGAAAGTATTGTTATTTCAAAACCTCATGAATGGGAATTATCCTATAGAAGACATTGGTTGAAGACACAAGTGTTAGGCAAATATGGGAACAAACAACTTGCTCTTATAAAGGTCCATGAGAGACATTCAGGTGGAATCATGCATAGGAGACATCCTGTGTATGTGCAGCAGATGGCACTCTGCATTGAACTAGATCACAAGTCCAGCTTGTGCCACTTTTGTTCTGCTGTAGTAGATGTGGTAAATTAGAGCCAGGGGCATTACCAATTACAGTACTGGTTAACTTTTTGCTTGAGTGGCATGTGTTTTGAAATTAATCTATTCTGTGTAAAGAATGAGTCTAAGGCAATACAGTTCAGCTAATGGGTAAATATGGTTGTGAAGTTATAAAACATAGCCCCTCCCATTAAAACATTATTCAGTTGAGTAAATAGTAAAGGTGCAGGGGCTTACACAATATTTTTAGCACCATCTGCTGGAATTTTTCCTTTCCTTTGTGAAGAACCTGTTATTGCTCCCCAACTTGTGACTGTAACTAAGACTGATATAAAATGTTTATGATATGTCTTTCTGTGTGGTTGGTGAAGGCGGCTGCTATTTTCAAGGATAATTCTTTAAGGAGGGAACTGCCTTTTGTTGTCAACCGTGTAATTCTTTTGCTGAATCAAACTGTGTAATTCTTTTGCTAAATCAGACTGATTATGACAGCCTGATTGTTGGCATTTTCCAGCTGGTCAACAGCTATGCTGAATTACTAAATGTCAAGTTTTCTTAAGTCTGTCATTGTACTGTTGTAGTTTGTGGTTGTCCCTTTCAACTTTACACATTGTAGTCCTTTGGCAAAGATATTTCAGTTTAACCCGAAAGTTTTAACAGGGGTCACATTGCCAGACACAGAGGCAAGTTACAATTCTTTAGTCGGTTCCTCACGGTCTGGCCCAATCTTACTGGGCCTGATTCACCCTTAGCACAATTACTCTACAAGGCAGTGTCCCATATATCCATACTAAATGTTTATGCAGTACTTGTAGCTGAATTTCAATTTTAATCATTCCTCTAACCTCTGAGGTACATTTCAGATTAGAGACTGTGACCTACAACTCCTCTTTGAATCTCATCCTCACTTTGCAGATGAGGAAACCAATCTAATTGGAAGTGAGGGAAGTGACTTAGGTTACATTAGTGGTTAATGACATCTGGAATTAAAGTTTTTTAAATGGAGGCGGATTCAAGGAGAAGTCTTATTCTGAATCGGTTCCTGGTTTTTAATCCCTTTCTATTCTATTTTGTTCTCTCAGAATTGATAGAATTTATTATTTTCAGTTCACAGATTGACACTGACTTGCCTTGTTCTCTAAATGTTTCATTTATGGTAACTTACCTTACGGAAAAGATGAGGCAAAGATTGTATATCTTATTACCTTTCTGTCTCTCATCAGCTCCAGCACAGTGCTGGGTATAGGTGACACTCAGACAAGCATTAATTGAATATATACCCTTTTGTCCACTCACCAATGAAAAGGCGCACTCTTTCCCCTCTCCTGGTTTAACTTGTTTCATGGCCTGTTGCTTAGGTAACAGCAACACTTGGGTAATTGCTTTAAGTTTGGTATTGTCAGTTTTGTCTTTGGTTGTATATTATGCTTCTTTATGATGGAGGAGTTTATGATAGAGACAAACCATTGCATTGGGTCTATAGTGGTACTAGCTTTCTGTCCAAAGCCAGCAAAAGTATGATAAATACCCAAGTTATTAGAAATATATGTTTGAATCAGATTCTAGATTTGTCGTTGTTTTAGTTTCCTACAATGGTGGTTCCCAACCTTTTTGGCACCAGGGACAGGTGCGCCTATGAGAATCTAATGTGTGATGATCTGAGGTGGAGCTGAGGTGGTGATGATAGCTCTGGGGAGTGGCTGCAAATATAGAAGAAGCTTCACTGGCTCGCCTGCCAATCCTGGTGTGCTGCCTGGTTCCTAACAGGGCGTGAACTGGCACTGGTCCAGGGTTGGGGACCCTGTACTATAATACTAATAGTTCGGGTTCCGTATAAATATGTTTAGAGCAGATTTGTTTTTAAAGAAGCAAACATTGTTTTATTTGTCTCAAAATCTTGCTTATTTTGAACTCCACAAAATATTTGAATGAGTAAATTTGGATTTATTCAACAAATTTTGATTATTTGAACTTTTCTAAGTCTCAAAGGGCTCTATATGCTTTCTGGAACTCTACTCCAAGAGGAAATCTGAATAGACAGTGCAGCATCAAAATGGATGTGAATTATTTTTGGTTTTGGAGCTGCCTCATGTGTGAAATTGAAATCAAGGAGTGGTCATGGTCTTCTTCAATAACAGCACATTATCTGAGTAACTGCTGAGATGTTGATTTATTTCTTTTTATATTCTAGTTTTGCGCCCCTGTTGGTTTTCTTTAAAATTACTGTGCTTCTGTGATTAAGGGCAAGATTACCTTTGAAGATCTCGAGATTGCCGCTCAATGTTTGGGAATCCTACATTCTTTTATTTGATTAATATTTTACCATGGCTCACGGATATATTAGAATTACTGGAATAACATATTTTTAGAAAAACTAAGATGTTACAATGGATTATATGTATTTAAAATAATCCTAATATTTAGAACTCAGAAAGACCTTTGGTTAAAGAAACAAGAGTGCAAGAGTGGTAAAATGGCTTTTTCCTTAGTAGCCTAGCAAGTTACTGTGGAGCTGAAAATGTCTCACACGTCTGCTGGTTTTTCCATTCAGTTCTTTTTTTGTTTTACAAAATCACACAATTCTGTGTTACATTTTTAAAACGATTAAGCCGAGACTGATTTTTTAAAAAGAGAATTGGGGTCAATTCTTCCAACTCAAACCTAAACTCAACTCAGTCTTGAATAATTACTCCTTGATTTAGATAGGGCCTGATGACACCTGTTAAAAACCTGTCCTCTGCAAGTTGAGTACAACAAATAATCCCTTTATTTATTTCACTGCACCTTGTTAAATTCTTGCAGTGAGATAGCCTGTGTAAAAATTAAAGTTCACTCTAAGCAAAGTAATTTTAATAAGTTTAGTGAGTTATTGACCCATATACTGTATATATGCTTAAATCATTTCTATTGATAAAAGTGTAACTTGGTAAATTACGTCACCAACTGGGTCTAATGGCATGCTAAAACTGAACTTTTTCTAAAGCCGTTCTGGAATAATCGGATAATATAACATTGAATTTTGGCATTTTTTTTAAAAATAAGAGCCTTTCCCAAAGTTCTTTATGGGCTTTCATAGTATTTATTAATCCAAAAGAATGGGCTATTTATCTTTTATGCTGTGTTACTGAAGTTGTCAGTTTTTACATATTTTTTCTTACTATTGTCCCCTTTATTGCTTGGGGAGCAGTTATAATAGTCAGAAAATTGTTGAGGACCCCATTTAGGTGTATGAGGCCGTCCAGAGGTCAATCTTACATATACAGTCTTAAAACTGCACTGCTTGTAGGTTACTTGATCCTTTAAACTTCTTTTTTTGCCTTCTAAGATAGTTCTCTTTTGAACTTCTTATTTATCTGTAGTAAATTGGATTACATGATGTTTAAGAGTATTAATGTCTGGTTAAAACTTTAGAGAAAATTAATGTGACTGACAATTTGTCAAATAACAGGAAAACATATAGGTTAGCTTGAACTACCTGACCTGTATAGACTGAGTAGATACAGAAGAAAGCATTTAAGGTCTGAGGGCATGTGTTACCTCATTTAATTTTCACTGTAATCCTATGAGAGGTATTATTATCCTAGTTTTATAGATGAGGAAATTGTGAATGAGATGGGCTCACTTCTTAAATGCTAGGGATGCTAAGGTGGACAAGACAGATGTTTTGGAGTTGGGCTATAAGCCTCAATCTGGCTAGAATTCAAGGTGTACCATGCTAGGTGTTTGTGTGGGTCCTCTTTCCTTTTCATCTGCTCCTTCAGCCATGTTTTTTTCCTCAAGAGGTATCACCATCCTTTTCAGAAATCTATTTCTCTACCTTTCCCTCTAGGTGTTAGTTTGGTCTAAGGTATGCTTCTTAGGGATCTTTGTTATTTAGTTTAGGATTATAAGAGTTCCCACCCAGTAGACCTGATAATTATTAAGCATTGCTTCTTTGTCATTGTACAGTGTACTACACAACAATCCTCAGGCAAAATACTACTTCCATTGCACACATGAAAAAACCAAGTCCTAGAAAGGTTAAGTAACCTGGAGTCATTCAGAAAGTATCTGTCAGACTCTTACTCTTTGTGAGATGCTATGTTGGGAAAGAGAGATGCCTACGAGATGGTCATCTGGCTAGCAGACTTGGACAAACAAGACTGTAACTGGCTCTGCCTTTTATTTTCTTCCTTACGATGGTTCAGTGGGGGCACTTAAACCTACCTGAGAGAGTGGGGGAGGTTTCATGGGGTGGGGGTGGGGCTGCTTGCTTATGCTGAAATATACGGAAATATAATGTGTGGGGGATTGGAAAGATTTGGTCTACATTCCAGGCAGTAGTACCAAGATCAGACATGACAGTATGAGGAAGTAAGACATTTTTGAGAAACAGCCATTCGTTTGTTAGAACTGTACTATGGGAAAGAATAGCCAGAGATTAGGCTGGACAGTAGTAATGATACCAGTAGTAATGAATAGTTATTAGGTGCACCATGTGCCAAGTACTTTACATAAATAATTTCACTTAATTCTTGTACCATCCTATGTGTAGGTACTTTTATTATCTTCATTTTACAGATAGTGTAACTGGGTTACATCAGACTGGTTAAGTGATTTACCCAGGATCATAGCTGGTAAATGACTTGCCCAGGATCACACAGCGAGTGGCATACCTTATATGTAAAGCCAAGCAGTCTGGCTTCAGAGCCTGTCCTTTCACCACTGTGAGAAAATCAGTGTGTGAAGGGACTTGTGAAGAAGTTGAAATTTTATTATGTAGGTCAGTGGTTTTTTAAAACTCAACCCATAATAGAAATACATCTTATATTATGACTTAGCATATGTATGTTTGCATAAACTAAGTTTTATGAAGCAATATTTTTATTATGTATGAGACATACATAATTTTTGTCCTGTTTTGTTAAAGAATACTAGTTGGGACTCATTTAAATTCTGTAATTTAAGCCGCAGTTTGGAAAAATTCTACTGTTCGATAGGCGAGCATCTGAAGAATTTCAAGTAGGGGAATCAAATGATAAGGTTTGTGCTTTTAGGTAGGTCACTCTGGCAGCAGTTAAAGGCAGGATTGGAGAAAATGGGACCAGAAAGACAGACCAGTAAGGAACATCTTAATGGACCAAGCAAGAGATGCCTGAACTAGGACAGCATTGCAGATAGAAAAAAAGAGAATAGAGAGAAGGGAGATTTAGGAAGTAGAATTGATAGAACTTGGTGATTGTATGGGGGCCATCAGCTAGTACCAGGTAGAAAGGCAATTCAGTTCAAGGCCTGTCTGACTCTTTGCTGAGACGCTGCGACTTTGTGTGTGCTTCTTTTCACAGTCATGTTAAAAATGCTGCTTTGTTGTCTTTTCTGTGACTCTACTTGTGTATATAAAAATGTGCTGACCTGGTTTAATTATTTTAAAATGACTTTTAAATTTATATATTAAACCAGATGCCCACCTATCCATATTCTGCCTCCTTTGCCAAATGCCATATAATGAGAATCTGGAAGGATTTGCACAGCAGTATGAAAAAGTTCACATAGCATGAGGAGCACTCAGCAAATCTTTGTTGAAAGATTATGTTCTGTGTTATACCCTTCCAAAGCAGATACTCATAACATTATGTTCATTAATTAGAGGAAGATTTTGAGTCATTTTCTTTGATGTTTTTCCTTTTAATTTTTCACTTTTGTGATATTTGATTCCTTTTAAGGACTATTGAGCATTATATGTATGATGGTCTTATCTCAAAAAACAAAAAAATAGTCATTTCTAAGCATGAAACTTTTTCTTAGTAAAATTTTAGCAACCTTTCTTTCCACATTAGAAATGTAGATGTGAGATTCATACTACTTCTGTCACCCCAGTTTCTCAGGAGAGGTATAAAAATAAAAATACATAATTGAGAACAAGTTCTTTGGAGTTACCCTCTAGCATTTTAATTGACTGGGTACTTTAATGGATTGCTTTATTTAGAAAATACATATTCTTCAGTATTCTAGGTATTATAATACAAAAGTAAGTATTTGATAACTATGACTTTTTTTTTTTTAGAGATATTTCAATATCTGCTTTACCAGAGGAGATTGTATTTGCAATGTAGTTGGTGAGCCTTTTGAAATCTTATGGGAGCAAAGGATTGCTGTAACATCACAGAATTTTTTATTAGTTTGTGAGGTAGTTAAATAAATGAAGCGATAGAAGTGGTGAAGTGTGTGTGTGTTTCTCTCCCAGTTACCAAAATAAAGTAATTGAAGAAGATTAGTTACCATGTGGTATAATAGAGTTAGACTCAAGGTTCTTTTCCTTTTCTATTCCATTAACTTGCTATTTGACCTTGGGCAAGTGACTTAACCTCTTTGGTCTTAATAAGGATGCTTGATTAGGTGAGCTTAAAGGGCTTCTTTAATCCTAAAATGGATATCATTTTTATTTAACACATTATAAGTAATTTTTGTGTTATTTCATTGGGCAGCTTGTATAAAAATCGTAAACTCAGGTGTAACATATTTGCTTATTTTCACAAGGGTCAAGGGCTTGAGGTGAAGAAGAATAGCCTTTTAGTTCCTTTTCAGGACAGTTTGTATAATTACTTCTCACATCTTGATGAACAGTTTAGCCTGCATTCCCCTTAAACAGGTTCTTATGCCTTTTAGTCTCATCTTTCTCTTTTGTTTTCTTTTTCCAATCCAAACTACTGAGGGAGTGGTGAAGAAGTGAGGATGTGGTGGGGACTCCACAGAGTTGGAGAGATGGGAGAAAGAAAAAAGCAGTTAATGTTGGAGTGTTGAAGTAAGATGCGGCTGTTCCAATAATCTGTTAATTCTGAGTTGTGGCCTGCCAGCCTGAAACAAAATGTTTCTATTTTCTTTTGTAATTACACTAGAGTACTCTAGAGTGTGAACACCTTAGTAAGTTATTAGTTGCCCATAGTAGTCTATTTTCCAAACTCTGTAAATTGAGCCTAATACACTATCAAGAACACAGACATTCAGTCAGGTTTGGATAAATGAGTCAGTGAGTTAAAAGGTCCTAGAGACCATTGTCTAAATCCTCAATCCTGAGGATAATGCAGCCGTAGACCATCTTGTCCTTTGTGCCTAGGCACTATGGTGATGGGAATCATAGAAATATGAAGAAGGAAAGTAATTCATAGAAATATAAAGAATTACTTTCCTTCTTCATATCTTAAAAGAGTTTACAGATTGTGCCGAAACAAGCAAGCCTATATAAAATGCTAAGTTAAAATAGTAATGAAAAAGACTGTAGTGCTTTATGTATAAGAAATTTAAGAAATTGACATAATGCACTACCTGGTGAGTATTTGGAGTGAGTAGGGGAGAAGAGGGAAAGGTGAAGGAAGGGCTGGGCACTATAGAAGAGAGAAAGGAATTATTTGAAGGAGGTGCTGCCAATTCCAGATTTGCTACATATATATATTTCTAAAGATGACAGATTTTTGGAGGTGTTTATTTTGGATCTAATCTTCTGTATTTCCATTCTGCTCCCACCGTATCCTATGTGTTTTGCACTGCCAGAATTCTACTAGCTGCTGTGAAGCAGGGCTGTGGCAAGTGGCCAAGTGTGATAAAAACCTATTTTTCATTTTAAAACAGAGTATAGATGTCAGAATACTTTAAAGAAGTATTTAAAGAGAGATTGATTGGAGTGGAAGGAGTAGTAAGAACCTAACGAGAAGATAGAAAGTTTTTGATTTGCTTTTGATGAAATTACATTTCCTTTGTAAACAAGAGTATCAGCTAATGTCTGTCACTTTCTTTCTTTTTTTGCCCCGCTTTCCCTGATCTTTGCCTCCTGGTGCTAGAAGCGCTGAATAGACAGGGTAAATGACTTTTCTGATCAGGAGGAGGTGGTAGCGATTTTTTTTTTTTTTACCTTTGACGGGATTCCAAGGGTACACTCTGTGTGAATGTCTCATTGCACATATGCATGCTAATAGTTGGGTTTTATTTCTTTATTTTGTTCTTGTTTTAACCCTCCCAAAAATGAGATCTTTTTTTTTTTTCACTTCTACCTCTGACTTTAGCTTCAAAACAAAATGTTGTCTAAGAGTAACTGAGATGATAAAATAGAATTATAGTATAACATTGCAGGATTTTGGAATATTCACTTATCAGGTGGAGAATTGAACTCTAGTCAGTATTTTCTTTAATTTTAATATCTTATTCTGCATTGGCATTTGAGTCAGAATGAAATTAAGTTACTAGCTTGGCCAAGTGTCACAAAGTCGGGTGAGCTTTAAATATATAATGGCTTTCTTTTTAATGATTGCTAGAGCTTTTAGCAGTAAAGGGGGAAAATGAAAGGGAACTGTAATAGATTTCTTGCCTAAAATGAGTATTCTTGGTAAGATTGAAAGTAGAGACATGCTGGGGCCCTGAGTTATGGCTCCGAAGGTCACATCACAGAAAGTAGCAGCACTAGTGGAAGAAAAGACAGAAGATAACTACTGATGAGCAGGCTCTCAAAGAATCTCACTTGAAAAGGCCCTTCCATCACATCACCAGAGTATTTTTTTTGGGGGGGGGGAGTGGGGTCCTTCATAAGGAAATTACATTGTGTTCAGGCAAACCTACCTACAAGGGGGAAGTCTGTTTTAAAAAATTATAAAGTATGTCTATAAAAACAAGTAGAATAATGTATTTCTTTTAGCTTAAGAAATTAAAACTATAACTATGATTGCAGCCCCAAGAAGCCTTCCTATTTCTGTCTTGTCTCTCAAAAGTAACATCCTCTCCAAATTGGTATTTGCCACTCCCATGCGTTTATACTATGTATGTTTATATACATATGCCTTGTATAGTATTGTAAGCATGTTTTAAACTTTAAGAAGATAATTACCCTGTATGTTTCCTTATGCAATTTGTTCTTTTTGCTTAGTACTTTTAAAAAATATTTAAACGTCATTCATAATTCAGTTTTGGTGTTTCATTCTCTAGTTCACATATTTAACCATCTTCTCTTGATTGAAAATCTTAACTGAATATTTTGGGGGGAGAAAGGAAAGAGGAATATATTATGTCATTTTTAAAGTTAGACTAGGAATGTTGTTTTGACTTTCAAAATAGCCAGTTTCCTTTTTTGGTGTGGAATGTCCTCATTTATCATATTCTTGGGAAAACCCTTTGTACTTCCCAAGAGAAGACAGAGAAGAGTAATGTTTCATTAGACAGATGAACATGACTTGTGCAAAATGCAGAACAGCACCTGCTGTAATACAGTGAGCTCACGAGGGATTGAGCTGCTGCAGCAAAAATTTGGTTTACTGCATTAAAATTCTCAGATTTTTCAAATGCAGACAAGTTTTTTGATGGAACTATGTTGGTATTTATTTATTGTTTCTTTTCAGTGTGTTTGGAATAATTTGCAATTGGGGACTATCTTCTTTATTTTGTAAAAGAATATGTGTCTTAAATGGTAAGAAGACTATTCTTGAATTGTGTCATGGTTTTGTGGAGCAAAGGAAAACAAGGCCTAGGAATGGGGAGGTTTTTTCTGAGGCAGATAGTGGTATGAAATAATTGTTTTAATAATAGATCTCATATATATATTTGTCAGTGTATATTTACCTTGTAGTCATTGTTTTAAAAAGGCAACCTCCGATAAATATTTTTTCCCCAATTTCATGCGGTTTTATTTGTAACATCTTTAATAGTGGTTTGAAAAATTTTGCAAAATACACAGTACAGAGCTTCATTCAGGTTGTCCCTCCAAATGATTTGCTATAGTGCATTAACCAGAGATGCTGATGCAGCAAGGGAAACACTAATAAATGGGATGCTTTCCAGGGACTGTTGCTAAGGCAGGCAAACACAGCCAAAATTGAGAAGAAAATGTTATTTAGGCACCCAAGATGTAGTCTGGCCAGATATGCTATTAACAGTGAATATCTCATTCTAATTAAATTAATTGAGACCTGTGCAACTTGAATCACCAGACTACCTTAATAATGTGATTCAACTTTAAGCATATTAGAATTACGGGATAATACAACAATAGTCTTTAGGCTAAAACTTATTTAGAATGAAAAGTTAGATTATTTTGCTTTTTCTTATTGGATGGATTCTGGTGCCTCAAGAATGATTAAATGCACTGTTTCTGCCATTGGGGTTCTTAAGGTGCTGAATAGACCTGCAAGAAAAGAAGAGATTTTTGGGGGGCGGGGGTAGGTATGATTAGATAGGAGTGATAGTATTGCTAATTAAGAATGATTTTTGTTATTCACTATTGGTGTTTTTCTTGCAAATCACACAAATTTTCTTTTCACAAATTATTTTACCCATAATTAGTATGGGTTGGGAAGTTGGTGTGGGAAGAGGAGGTGTGTGAACAGGCTTTGAGAAATTGCTCTTGTTTTTGAATGAATTCTGATTCAGTTTGCCAAGAGTCAGGTATTTTGAAACAACTTCTAAACCAGAGAGTTGTGTGACTAGGCAAATGAATCAGTTTTTTTTAGTGCACCAAAATTTCTAAGTTTTGTAAACTTGTCTCAGAAACTGATGGAAGTTCCTGAATGAACCTGAATAGCCTGAGTCTTCTATTGTCAGCATCCCCTTAAGTTTTTAAAAACATTTCTTATTTCTTCATTGTTTATTATGGCTCTGTTTTTTAAATGCTGGAAGCATAAGGATGGGGTGAAAAAAATTTCCCTTCTTTGAAACTATTTTTAAAGTATAGATTTATGAGTTGTTGTTTTGGCATCTCTATTTTACATCTGTATAAACTTGTTATGTGGTTATTAAAGATTCAATACTTTTTTCCTTGAGAAAAAGTATATTTCAGAGGCTCTTATAACCAATCTGATTATAACTCATTTTTTTAAAAGTGCCCTCTTGTCCTAAGGGTCACTGTCATACTAACTGGCAGCTAAGATTGACCTAAACAAGATCTTTTCAGATTTTCTTTTCTTTTTTGGCATTATATGCTGTGGTTCCCATGTCAGTAGGCTCAGGAGGGCCTTTACCTTTGACATTGACTTTACTTTTTTCTATTCTTTTAGGTCTTTCACTACTTTTCCTACAGTGGTTGGCAAGATATCGTTTCCACCTCACTCTCCATGTACCATGCCAGTGACATCTTAGCTGCTAGAGTGTGGAGCTGGCCTGTGGGAGTCAAGTAAGTGCCTTTTTTACTATTTGGCATGGTTTTTGCTTACTTTGCAAAGCCATGGAGAGGAACTTCTTAAGATTAGTTTTTAAAAAGGCACTTGCTTGATCCCTATGGGCCGGCTCTTTGCTCCAGTGTGCTACTGAACACCTGGTAGCTAACATGGTGTGGTGCTGAGTTTAGCGAGGTGGCTATTGCAGAATGGAACATTTTTACTAGGGTAGACCTTAAGGACTGATAGATCTAATTTTGGCCTGATTAGACCCCCATCCCATCCTAGAAAGAATCAGACTTTCTGTTTTAGCCCAAAAGTTAGTTACTCTGGCCTGGAAATTTAACAGGTTATGGATGACCAGAGGTCTGCTGTTCTAAATCAACTGGATTGCATGGAAAAAAGAGCAGCTCTCCCAGGAAAGCCAATACATTGACGTTTATCTGAGTTAATTTACCTTAATTTATTGAAGAAGTGATATTTAGCATTATAAGGTGTGGATTTCTGTATTTATTGCTAAAGTTGCTAAAACTTGGTATTTTACTTTTGCAGGTCACCTTGTAAAAATTGCCTATATAAATTAACACATCCCCTGTTATGTCATTACAACCATGTAAGGGAGAGTGTTTTCCTGCTCTGTCTTAGGTATTGGTGATGTGACCTGTTCACGCAGGGGAAACTTGAACATTCTCAGGTATGTGAAGATCATGATTCATAAGCATTTTATCCCTGCAAACAAAACACAGTTTATTTCAGTGTGAACTCATGATGTGGTTTAACAAAATCAATTTTGCCAGTTGATTTTCCTTCCCCTGATACTATAGAACAGGGATTGGCAAATTATCACCAAGACCACTGTGTGTTTTTGTAAATAAAGCTTTATTGGAACACAGATCCGTTCACATATTATCTGTGGCTGCTTTTGCACTATTACAACAGAGTTGAGTTGTGACAGAGACCATATGGCTCACAAAGCCTAAAATATCTGGCTTTCTTTAAGAAAAAAATTTGCCAGCTCCTGCTATAGAAGAACCAAACTTAAAGTTGCATTTAGATACAAACTTCCTGGAACCACAGTTGAAGTCAAATATTCTTCTAAAGAGAAAGCCATGACCTGTTCATAATGCTGATTAGCAAGCAATATTTGTAATATATATATAGTGGTGAGATTACTAATATAGGTTAATGAAATGGAAAGCTATGTATAATGTCAGTCTGCCTTCTATTATATTCTCCCCCACTTCACCCCCATCCCTCAGTAGATGTGAACCATTCAGTGGCAGGACATTATTTTTCTTTTTAGATACTATAAAGGGCCTATAAAACAGATAAGGGTAAAAGATTTTATTAGGATATCTGCCATAACCAAGAAGTGATAATGGAAGTACCTCTTGATTTGTGCAACAAATAGAGTTAGAATGGACTTGAGATCATGGAAATTGAGGAAAAGAGATGTTCAGGAAAATGTTTAAAGATTACAGTGATTAGTGTCAGAACTGAAACTAGAGGCTAGATCTCCTGCTCTTGCCCAGAGGTCTTCCCTCTAGGTCTCATACTGTATTAGGGCTACTTGTTTTCCTTTCTAACCGTAGAGCAGTCGTTTTCTTTTCCTTTATTCCTCCCCGAGTGAAAGCAAAGACTCAATGATTTAAACCACAACAATATGATTTATTGGAGAATCGACCTTACTTGGAGTTTGGATGCCTTTATTTTATTGTTTAAAGATAACTGGGGGATTGTTTCTTTTCTTTTGTTATTTTTTTTTAGGCTTGGCAACCCTTGGTTGAACTCACAGGTTGCAAGGACCTTGTCAGCTTACAATCCCTTATTTTTTTTTATTTTTTATGCCTACAGCATCTGGTCTTCCTAGGTGGTCTCCCATCCGAGTACTAACCAGGCCTGATCCTGCTTAGCTTCCAAGATCAGATGGGATTGGGCTTGTTCAAGGCAGCATGGCCATAGATGGGGATTGTTTCTTAATGATTCATTAAGTACTTATAGTGTATACTCAAAAAGTTTATATAGTTGGAATAAAAAAGGAAATCTGAACCTTGTTCATAATTTTATACCTAGGAGCAAAACCAAAATCAGAATAGATAGAATGCTTCCCCTATATGTCTATGTGTCTAAGTCCATAGACGGAAAGTGTGTATATGTATATGCATATGTAGATGTCTGTTAGCTCTTAAAGTGCATCGGATTGCATTCTGAGAAAAGTTTAGCAGGTATATTTGAATCTGCAGATTAGTTGCAGTGTTTTAAAGGGATTTTTAAGAATAAATGTTATTTAAAAAGTTTTAGAATTCCAGGAAAATGGTGAGGATAGCATACACATTTACACCCACCTCATTCCCCCTGTTAGTAATGTTTCACATTATATGGTTCTTTTGTTACAATTAATGAACAATATTGACAAATTATTATTAACTGAAGTCTGTACTTTATCCACATTCTCTTAGTTTTTGCCTGATGTTTGTTTTGAGTTCCAGGATTAAATAAAGGGTTATTAGCATGCTCACTAATATAGAAGGCATCTACCTGAAGGTTAGACTAGTTCTGAAGTCCCTTTTAATTTCTAGGAGTATGATTAAATGAGTACAAATTTAACTGTTGCCCAGTTCTGACTTGTAACATTTGTATTCGGTAACAAGTCAAGAAAGTGGTTACTTTATTGACAGTAATGGCTCTTTAATTGTTTGTTTCTAAATTTTCAGCATCTTCAGTTTCAGAAAGGGCAAGACAAACTTGGTTACTTCGTTATTGTCATAGACTAAATTGCTGGTGAAGATATTCTAAAGTAAATTGCCTTCTTTGGAAGCAATGTGGATCAACTATCCTATTTGAATGTTTACCTTCGTGAAAGTATTTTTGAAGTGAGCACTTTCTGAAAAATCATTAAAATATTAAAGACCTTATAAATATTTTTATAAAAACCTTAAAATATTTCTTTCTTAAAAGTTCTTTATTTACTAAAGTTGAACACATGCATGCTCTATGACTCAGCAGTTCCACTCCTAGATAAGCACAAAACAGAATTTTGTGCTTATATTCACCAGAAGATATGGACAAAAATGTTCATGGCAGGACTAATTATAATCATCCAAATTGGAATTTTCCAAATGCCTATCAACAGTAGAATGGGTAAATAAGTTTCTGGTACAATGACATAATGAAGATTAAATAGTGATCAGAATGAACAAACTTCAACTACTGTGATAATGTGTGAATCTCACAAATACGTTGCTGAGCAATAGAAGCCAAATGCTAAAGAATACATACTCTGTAATTCTTTTACATACATTTCAGAACCAGGTAAAACTAATCTGTGGTGTCAGAAGTCAGGAGATTAGTTATCCTTGTTGGGGGTTGAGGAAAGTGTTTGGAATGGGGTCTGAAGCAGCCTTCTGGGGTGCTAGTTACATTCTTCCTGTTTCTTGTTTTGGGTACTGAGTTCATGCATGTGAAAATTTACCGAACTTATATACTTTTCTATATTCATGTTATACTTCAAAGGAAAGAATATATAAAAAGTATTAATAATTATGGAAAAAGTACATAAGATTCACTGCTAACATGTAAAGAATTTTGGAGAACAAACTGAACATCTTAACCTTATATCAGAAGAATATTTGTCATCCAAATTTAGGATTATCAAATTGCCATTGTGTTACTGGAGCTCTTACAGTCCTATTTGTATTATAAGATGAATAAAGTAGGTGGCGTTAATGCTGCTTTTTTTGTAATCAGGTTTTGGGGATGCCTCAGAAAAGATATTTTTCCTTTTCAGTTTGCATTAAGTAGAGTCACCAAGTCACAGGGCCCATCCATTTATTTTTATTTTTTTATTTTTTTAAATTTTAGTAAAGACTGATAAGCCAAGTTGTGACTTGGATATATTATTGTATTTTCACATGGTAGAATTTCTCCTTCTCACTAATTGTCTTTGTTATATCAGTGATTGAGCTTCAGTCTTGCCCTTCTGATATTCTACATGTTCTTTTGGTTGTCAAGCATCAGTTCAAACCTAACAAGAATGTACAGTCCTTTCCCCAAGTAGAGCTCCTTTTTGTGACTTTACTGTTTTTTTTTTCTTATTGGTACCTTTGGTTCTTTCTGTTACTTGACTAAAAATTAATTTTTGGCTCTTTTCCTTTGTAATATTTTCCTATTCATTTTTTTAAATGGTCAAATACACATAACATAAAATTTACCAACGTAAGCGTTTCTTAAGAGTACAGTTAAATATCCCATCCTTTTAGTTACTAAATCCTAGTTGAAACCTACCTTTCTCACCTCACTCATGTTTCACTTTGTTTCCATTATCATCACCTTTACCCTTGTTTAAACTCTTATGATGTGCTTGGACTTTTGTCTAAACAGTGACTCTCTTTCAGTGTTTCCTCTGCAGTCAATCCATTCTATATATTCCTGCTAGATTTATCTTTCTAAAATTTCACTTACGAAATCAAATTATTTTTCGTGCAAAACTTTTGCTTGCCACTACCTATAGGATTGAATACAAATTCCTTAGTCTGATATTCAAGGCCTTCTACAATTGAGTTCCAATCTATCTTTCTGTCTTTAACGATAATATTTTTGATAACCAGTGACTTGCTTATTAACTTCCAGGTTATGTGAAACACTCATACATACATGATTTTATATAGTTTAGTCTTATGAAGTCCTATAATTGCCACTGCTGAGGAAATAGAGGCTGGAGGGTTCTACTTAACATGCCTAAGCTATAAGTGATGGAATTGGGAGTTGTAACCTCCATCTCCTAGTGCTCCTGAATGCCTTGAGTTGTCCAGTTCCCGACTATGAGGTACATTCCTACCTTTATCCTAGCTCTTTTAGTTTGCAGATCCATCCCCTGCAAGGCCCTTACTTGTTCTTTTTTTCCCTCTCTCAAAATCTTATACTGTACATCCTTCAAGGCCAAGCTCAAGTCCCATCTATTCAGTGTTTTTTTCCCCTCCCTCCGTCCCTCCAATTTAAAGAATTAGCCTTACCATACACCTTGTACTATCATTGCCTTGAATCAGTATCTTTTTATATATGAATGATTTACTTTAGATTTTAGATTGTAACCTCCTTGAGGTTGAGAGCTTAGGTTATAGATTTTTTTTGTATCTCCTGCAGTGCCTTATATATAACAGGTGCTTAATAAATGTATATGTTTATCATTTCAAATGATAATGGAACCATTAATAGCTGAAGCTCTATAATGTACATCTAAGACTCCTTCTTGATTCTTTGTGTTTCTTGAAGCTCTTTATAAATCCAGCTAGCGTCTTAATTCAGAACCAGGAATGACATGTTTAGATTGGAGGTAGATATCTTTGAATTGTAGGCAGGAAGCTTGTTTACTATTGCCACTGGTTCAGATCAGAACAGCACTTCATATCCAGAATTGGAGTTTTTCTCACTGTCTCACTACTGGTACTTGAGTTTAGGCCACCAACATATCTCACCTGAGTTATGCTGATAGCCTCAAAATTAGTCTCCCTGCTTTTGTCCTTTGTTCTCTATGGTCAGAACTTGAGTAGTGGGAGTGATGATAGCAGGCAGAAGACTACCTTTCCATCAGCTTCTGATCTCACTCAAGAGTAAAAGTCAAAGTACAGTCATGTACTGCTTAACAATGGAAATGTATTAGGAGAAATACGTCATTAGGTGATTTCATTGTGTAAGCATCATAGACTATGTTTAAACAAACCTAGATGATATAGCCTACCTACTACATACCTAGGCTATATGGTATAACCTATTGCTCCTAGGCTACAAACCTGTACAACATGTTACCACACAAAACAACATGAGATTAAGCATGAGAGAAAATGATGTAATCAAGAGACGTGGTAAACATGAGCAGTATGAGGCTGCTGCCAATGTAAAATGGCATATTGCTTTGCAGCAAAAAAATTTTTATAAATTGGGTGTACTCTGAAATCACAATTAAAAAGTATAGTACATAAACTAGTAAGAGACATTTATTATTATCAAGTAGTATGTACTGTACATAATTTTATGTGCTATACTTTTAGTACAGCGCAGTAATTTGATTACACCAGCATTACCATAAACACATGAGTAATGTGTTGTGGTATATTACCATGGCTATGACATCATTAGGTGATAGGAATTTTTTGGTTTCATTATAATTTTATGGGACCAACATCATTTTTGTGATCCATTGTTGAACAAAATGTTGGTATGTGACACATGCCTGTACTCAGAGTGGCCTACAGGCTATAATATACTGATAAACCAGTTCTCTAGAGGGAGGAAAAGCCTCTGATTTGTGGTGTTTGCCTATTTCTGTGGTATAATTACTCATATTATGGGATTCAAAGAATGTATAACAATCTGCTCTTTGTCTGGTGCCAGCCAACTCACCACTGCTGAAAATTTGGCTCCTTGTCTGACCCCCAACTGCTGCCACTTTTCCCCCTGCCCACTCCATAATTGTGATACCTCTTTGCTGTTCCTAAAACATGCCAGACATGTACCTACCTTATGGAGTTTTGGATGTGCATTTTTCTATAGTTAGAATGCTCTTCTCCTGAATACATGCAGGTTTGCTTATATCTTATCTCTCTTGTCTGCCAATATATTCTGTGATCTGCCTGTATAAAAATGCAGTCTTTCCCCATCTAATAAACATGTTCTTTCTCCATTATATACTCTGCTTTATTTTTTCTTGGCATTTCCAGTATATTGTGTGTTTACTTGCTCTCCCTTCCTGTCCCCTCCATTGGAGCTGGAACATTTTCTTCACTATAGAATTGTTAGCACGTAAAAGAATGCCTAACACACAGGCATTCAAGTAGTTGTTGAATGGATTAATATGTACCTCTTTTAAAGATGCACATTTGAGTGAGTGTATTTCCCCATCTGGGAACATCTTTTGTATGGAAAGAATTTTTAATTTTTATTTCATTGATTTTCCTTAGATGATTTCTAATATATGCTACAGTATTTTTGTACCTGTCTGATTTGATGCCTGGCTGTAGTGATGCATTACTGCTTTTTTTAGGCAGTGTTTTCTGTTGGTAGGGATAATGGTTATATTTGCTATTGAGACTAAAAAGAAGCATTTCATTTTGGTTCTAATGAAAATATCTGCAGCATATATAAACATATCAGTTTGGGCCTGCCATTGTTATTGCAACTTGAAATATCTGTTCACTTAAGCTCCTTATGAAGAACTCAGCAATATTTATGGTTAAGTGTATGTGTGTAATGTGTTATTCTCACAATGATGTCATTGTGAGTTTTAAGATCTGTGGTAAGTAACGTGAAAATGGAGTCTACATTATATTTGAAGATTAAAATGGGTGTTTGAGTACACTTTTCTCTATAAACATGAAAATTTATAGACCAATTTGGCATACTAGCTTATTATAATTAAAAAGGTTTATGACTTCACTTGAACTAGATACTCTCTTTTCCTCTTGATCTCAGTTGCTTCCTTTTTCTTTCTTGAAGTGGACTTTAACCCTTCACTTGACTTAGTCTAGGCATAAACAACTATTACAATGAGGTAGCAAGATTGAGTTGTAGTTTCTGCCAGCTTTCTTTTTATTAAAATTTAAGTATTTTTACAAGTAAAATTTCAGTGTAATTAGAGTTGAAAGCATGATAGCCAGAGTTACTTGTTCCATATTAATCTTTTTGGGGGTAACCATAATAACACATTTGTTTGGGGTTTGAATCACAGAGGTCAGAGAAGATGGTCACTTGAACTGAAAGTTGTCACTTCTTCCTGGCAGACAATTAAGAAATGGAGGAAAAAATCTTTCTCTTTTATGAGAGTGTGTGTTACTTTCGTGATTGACATCTTCACTAAAATTTGCAATATTTCTTTCCTCAAGACTTTTGGACACTGGAGAAAAATTCCCTTTGTCTTATGAAAGCTTAATTTCCTTTGTTCTGACTTTTTTCTTTAGAAAATGTTTATCTTCTCGAGTTTTTAAAAATATTTTATTTTTTTAAGAGTAGTTTAAGATTCACAGCAAAATTAAGGGAAAGATATAGAGATTCAGGTTTTTTATTGCAACTACATTTTTAATTTGTCAGAGAGAACAAAGATAAACTTAGTGTTTTGTTTGTATGTATGATGCTATGATTCTTATTTTTTTCCTAACACATTCAGAATTATCCATTTAAAAAGCTCTGACCTACATATAATTATCTATATATTAAATCTTTATTATAGAAAAATGAAGATATAGAGAAATGGAAGGAAGAAGAAAATGCTATTTAGAGACAACTATTGTTAACATTTTTATGTGTTTCCTTCCAGACATTTTTTTGTGGAGGTCTTCTTGCTTTTCATAAAAGAATTGTTCATTTTTATATATGACATAAAACTATATATTTTGCTTTCTTTGCTTAGCATTATACCAAATATTTAACTAACTTGTCATGAACATTTAATGACAGCATAATATTCTAAAAACTGGCTGTATCATTGTTTGTGTTTACAATACAATTTTCAAAAAAGACCTTTGGTTGCACATTCAAGAGTTTTAAAGAATAAACCATCTTTCTCATTGAAACTAGTTAGAAGAAAATTGAAAAAGAAAAAAGAACACATTAATATTCACCTCATTTGCCTCCTGAAGTGCTCCTGTATGAACACAGAATTGTTTACTGACCATGGTCTTATACAGTCACAAGTAACAGCCATAAGTTACAGTAAAGTTATTTAAAGCATCTTTAAAAGTCCATCTGTTGAGATGCTGTCTTCAAAAAACCTTTTGCCAGTTTATGAAAACTGTCAGGTTCTTCTTAGGCTTTCAGAAAGCCTGTCCTTTCATCTATAGATTTGGGAACCAAGAATATTAAGGAATAATCATCTTATAAACTCTTCTTTTAGAATTGCTATGGTGTTTTGTAGCTTATCATTCTTTCATAAAGGTGTGTACATGTACTATACTTAAAAAAAAACAAATTTCTCTGTTACACATTTGTTTCCAGTCTTTTGCTATTATTTATTTGCATTGCACAATGAATAACCTTGTGCATTCATCTTTGCTCCTGTATGAGTTTATAGCATGTGTTCCTAAAAGCAGAAGGTAAGAGAATTACCGTGTTTACATCTTTGCCAACACAATGTGTTATCAGACTTTTGGATCTGTGTCTAATTGATGAAAAAAATGGTATCTCAATTTAGATTTAATTTGCATTAAATGAGTCGATAAGTTGAATATCTTTTTAAAGAACTCTATATCCTTTTGCTATGCACTAAAGCTTCTATTCTTTAACTCTTATAGTGTTGTTGGTCTTTTTCTTTGTGATTTGTAGGGGCTCTTTGTATATCAGGGAAACTAACCCTTTGTGATATGAGTTGTATTTTTTTTTTCATTTTGTTGTTTTTAACATTTAAATTCTTTATGTCTGAATCTACACATTCAACTCTTAAGCACATTTTAAGGTCTGTGTTATGTATGAAAGTAGGGAGCTACCTGTAAATGTTGCTAAGTGAATAAAATATTACTCCTGAAAATATCCAAAGATAATTATGTGGATAGAGGTTAGATTCATTCCTTCTTCTTATGAAGAAGCAAATTTAAGCTAAGCACGTGGAAGAATTTTCCCTCATAATATCAGCTTTAATATGGAATGGGCATGTTTGGGACAAGATGGGTTCTTTATTACTAGATAGTTATTAGAGATACCAACTCTTGTCCCTGTTCATTGCACAAAATAGGCACTTAGTGTTGAATAAATGAATCTTTGGATCATCTGGCAGGTTAGATTAGCTGGTATATAATAATGCTTTTTAAAAAATTGCATACCATTTTTATTTAAAAATACTAATTTCAGTATCTGTACATTTATTTTTATATAACAGAAATTATATTTATTTCCTCCTTTCTTGCTTAATTCCTTTTCTCTCTTTTCTTCCCATATTGCTCTAAGATAACCATGTTGCAGACTATCTATCCTTCTGTATTTTCCCGTATTTGAGTCATCATCCTATCTATTTTTTGTCTGCCTGTCAGTGCATGCACACACACTCCTCCAGGCACACATGCATATGTATAGTTTTTAAAAATTTTGTTTCATATAATTGGATCATAATTTGCATTCTTTTCTGTATCTTGTTTTTCTCAATAATAATGAGTAGATATCTTCTAAGTAATTTAGTATAGCTCTAAATTATTTACTTAGTGGCTGAATAAAATATGCCATTGTTTATGAAATTATTCCCTAGTGCAACTCTGCCTTTGTTTATTTAGCTAATTCCTTGTTATTGATGGACATTTACTCTGTTTTTCATTTTTCCCCCACTTTGAACATTGTAGTGACCATCTTGTGATGGCACATTATTCTATGAGATAAAGAATCAAGAGTGGAAATGCTGATTCAAAGGATATATACATATGATACATGTATATTTAATAATAATTAGTAATTTCTGTCAGATTGTTTTCCAAAACCAACAACAAAAAAGCCTTTCTACAGTCCCTTCTGAGTCATGTAAGATCATAAAATATGATAAGCCTTTTATAGTTGTTAATTATAGGATTTGCTGGATTCTTAGAAGACATCTGAAGACTTATCTTTATAAAATTAATTCTTTCTGTGTTCTCAGTGACTATTTGATCTAAAAATTTGTTCCTCAAAGTTCTTTGTTAAGCGTAATATTCTAATAGACTAGAGGGTAAATGGAATTGAGACAAATTTTAAAATCTGACTTTGTGCATAAGGTTGCGACATAAAGGACATTTTGGTACTAGATTTTTATCTTTAAATTGGGTATTTGCTTGGTTACAAGAGGATTAATTATCAGAATCTCTTTTTCTAGTAGTCTCTCAGATTGAACAGATAAATATAGAACACCAATGTTCAGAGAGGGAATACTATAGAAAATGTGTGGGTAGCTGTTGTAGTTTTACACAGCAGATAACATCTAGAATAAAGAATAGATGAAAATGCTCATTGAGGATTAGTATTCTTGAAACATCATCAAAGACAACATTCCCAAGCCTGACATTCACAGCTATTCATAATCTTGTCCATCTTGTATATTAAAGATATTTCCCACGGAGCTCAATACACTTTTCCTTAATCTTGTTTTCTTGTTCGTCACACTTATTTCCAGTACCATTCATTTATTCTTATCCTTTAGACCAGGGGTCCCTAACCCCTGGGCCAAAGACCAGTACTGCTCCCTGGCATGTTGGGAACCAGGCAGCACAGCAGGAGGTGAGTGGCAGGCGAGGGAGTGAGTGAAGCTTCATGTGTATTTGCAGCTGCTCCCCAGCACTGGCATCACTACCTCAGTTTCACCTCACATCATCAGGCATTAAATTCTCATAGGAGCACCGGCCCCTGGTGCCAAAAAAGCTTGGGGACCACTACTTTAGATGGCATATGCCTCTCTTTCTACACCCCTGTAGAAAGATCATTACATCTTTTCAATATTCAGATGCCATCTCCTTCATGAAGCCTGACTTCTTCAGTTCACATTGACCCTTTTTAGCTCTTAACTCCTTAGGACTGATATTGTAAATTTCTTCTACCTGGTTTCTAGATGTATATATTTATGTAGCAGGAGAGAGTTTTTTGAATTTTTATTGAGTGCCTCTGGTATGTGCAGCACTATTCTAAATAATGGGTATACAGGGGTGAACAAGATAGGCAATGTCTCTGTCTTCATGTAGTTTATATTGTAGGGAGAGATAGCCAATAAATTAATTAATGATCAGACAGTAAGAATCTGATGAAACATCTATGAAGAATCAATCAGATACCTTAGCTGCATGTGGCAGAACCCATTCTAGTTAGTTCAAGCAGAAAAAAAATTTTTTTTTAAAGGTTATTAGGTAGCTTACAGAATCTTTGGGGGAAACCAGAGAATCAATCTTGGAGTCTACTAAGTCAGGAACAATGTCCAGATTGTACCACTAAGCAACAAATATCATTGGAGACTCTACTGCTTTTGGAACTGGGAACAGATATTGGAAATTGCACTGTCTCTTTTGAGCGTGAGTTGCACTGCTAGGACCTTTGCCATTTCTGCTTTTGAAAGAAAGTTGGTATCTGTCTGAAATGTTCTTCAGAATGGATTCCATATGGTGCCTCCATTATATCACTTGCTTCATAATTGAAATGCCATGAGGATGTGTTAGGTAGACAGAACCTAAGTCAGTTACGTGCTTCCCATTTACAAGAGAGGCTGCCGAAGTGAATTTCAGACTTTTGTCTTTGGATAGCAGGAATTATGAGATGAGAAATTCTCCAAATGCAAAGACTATTTAAAGGTGCTGAGTAGTTAAAAAGTATGGGAAATTTGATATGGCAGAGAGTGATTACAGGGTTAATTTAGATTTAAGTATTCAGAGAAGACGACCTCTCTGAGGTCAAGATTCTTGAATGCTAAATGGCCAGGAGTAATTCATGCAATAAGGGTGAAGGATATTTCAGTAGAGAGAATAAGTGAAAAGACCCTGGTTTGGGATCAGGGTAGGGGTTTGGGATGGTGAATGAGGTTGACCTATTGGAGGAACAGCAGGATGGCAGATGTTGATGGAGAGTGGTGAGAGAGAGGGAGTGCGATGTGAGATAACAAAGGAGAGAAGGGTTTTGTTTTGTTTCATTTTAACAGAAATTTGAGAGTACTCATCTTATTTCCCCCTGAGATGTCCTGTCAAGAGTAGGGATGTAATTATAGATGTGGAGTAAAGAAAGATATTTCTGTATTATTAAGCCCCATGAGCTGTTAGATATCATGGAGTGACTAAGATTATTTGTATATTGTTCAGGAGGAGAACAGCATGAAGTTTCTAGCAAAGATACAAAATACTGGAAAAACTACATGCCAAGTGATTAGTGAGATGAAGCCTTCTGTTTTAATTCCAGTGCCCCAACCTGGTGTAGCTTGAGAGACATTGCTTCTTTATTCCTCTTACCTTGATGTATAGGAACAATGTTTTGTGGTTAGTTACTTGGATTATACTTGGTCTCATAACTGCTTCAGAATAGCAAAAGGCTTCTACCCCAAATGTGCAGTGATAGATCTTTCTTATTAAATAATTGCATTATACAGTGAAATGATAGAAAAATTCTTTTTAGAGTTTTTTTTTTTTTTTAGAAATAAACTCCACAAACAAGTGAGATATTTTGCCTTCAGAATGCAGAACCGTTACCATTATGAATAAAGTAGACTCTGCTTCTCGTTCACTCGCTTTTTCATTGCCATTTCCAGTTTAGACTGGGACAGATAGTCCAAATGCATCTAATATTCTCATACTGCAGAGTGGCATTTGGACTTTAAATGGATGCTAACAAGACCACAGGTGGTAATACTCTTAACTCAGAGTTTCTCAACCTTGGCACTACTGATATTCTGTTCTAGATAATTATCTGTGATTGGGGGACTGTCCCATGCATTGTAAGATGTTTGGTAGCATCCTGGCTTCTACCCATTAGAATGCAGTAGCACCTTTCCCAGTTGCGAGGACCAAAAAAATGTCTTTAGACATTGCCATATATCACTCTAACTATATCTTTTCTGTCTTCTTTAGAATGTTTTCTATTTGTCCTTTCTAATTGTATCTGATAGCTATACCCTATAGGTACTTTACAGAGAATGCATCCATGTGAACATTTGTGAATATGACCTTTTAATCCTAAACATACAGAAAGTTTTAACATCATTTCAAAATGAGAAGACAAAATTTATTTTTCCTTGTATGTATATCCTAAGGGTTTTTCCAATATTACTTTTGTAAGATCATATAAGATAATGTATACAAAAGTGCACTGTGGGAGATCTTAATGGATGTAATGGTTGACTCCTCTATAACTACTTCACCTTTTTTCCATTGTGCAAAACAGTATGATGTCTGAATTTGACCCTAGCTTCACATGGGAGCTCTGATTAGGCTTAGCCAGTGCTTTTGAAACTGCCAGTGGTTCATGAAATTATTAAGGGTCATAAAATTAATTTAAAATAAGTGTAATACAAAAAAAATCAGTGCATTGTGCATGGTAAGGATAAGTATTATATCATAAAATATTTGTTAACTCCTCTGTGTATGTGTGTATGTGTATATTTGTGTGTACTGAGTCTTGATGTAAAATATTTCTTATTGTGTCTTGCGGTTGAAAAAAGTTAAAAAGCCACTGGTCTAAGCCAATCATGCAAATTTCATCCACCACCTTGCCAGTGATTTTTTCAGGAGCCCCAGTCTAAGCCAGTCTGTTCATGGAATTCCTCCTGTAGCAGAAACTGATTCTGGGATGGGTCTCCGATCTAATGTGGCCCAGTCAACCGGACTATGGATAAGGGAACCTTCAGGCTTCTAAGTCATGAGTACAGAGAAGCCTGCAAATCTAGGTGCCACTGGGTGACATCTAAAAAACCAGAGGAAGAATCAGCCAATGAGGTTAAAGATGGACACAACTTGAATCCTTGTAGACATTGTGGAACTGCTCTATTAACTGGCCTTAAAGCCCACTCCTAACTCTGGTCTTCCATATGTGGACAATAAATATATTTCCATGGTGTTTAAACAACTTTAAGTTTGTTTTGTTCTGTTCCTAACTGAAAGAGTACTGACTGATGGGTATAGATGATGGTAGTGATCTTTTGGAATAATTGCTGGAATTTATCTTAATTTTTATTTTCAGAATTGATGAAAATCGTACTGACTCCTTTTTTTAATCTGGGAAATGGAATTGGAACTAAGTCACTTGAAGTCTCAAATAGAACAGATTGCTTTATTTGAATGCAATATTTAATATTTGTAAAGTGTGCTGCTTTATGAATATGTGAATATTATACTTATAAAATCTCATTTTAAGGACTCTATTTGCCATCCAATCTGTTTTTCTTTTCATTATTAGGTTTGAAGCATACTCTCTTTTCTAACTTTCTTTTTATCTATTCTCAGAGATTCTTTTGTTTTCTGAGCTATGAAAACAGCTATGATTTTTTTTCTTATGTTTGGTTGTCTTTATTTTTTTCAGAGTATTCAAAAGGAGAAAAATCATTTGTCTCATCCTTTTTAAATGGCCAAAAAATAATAATCAAGGATGTGTATAGAACAAGTCTGTGAGAAAATAAAAATTACTAATTGTTGAGACTTAGTCTTTTATTCTAGGTATTCTTGTCAGTAAGCACCCACAGAATGGATATTGGAAGACTAAGGTTATCCTTAACTTTAGCGTCAAAGGGTGGGACTCTCTCTTTCTCTCTTTTAATAACAACTTTATCGAGATATAATTTATATACCTTAACAATCACCCTTTTAAAGTATACAATTCAGTGGTTTTAAGAATATTTTATCACTGCACAAAGAAACCCCATACCCATTAGCAGTACTTGCCATTGCCCCCTACACCCATCCTCAAGCAATCACTAATTTACTTTCTTTTTCTATGGATTTCCCTAATCTGAACATTTCACATAAATGGAATCATACAATAGATGGCATCTTATGACTGGTTTCTTTCACTTAACATAGTGTTTTTGAATATCATCCATGTTGTAGCATACTTCAGTACTTTATCCCTTTTTATTGCAAAACTTAATCCATAATATTTCATTCTATGGATCTACATATTTATCCATTCAACAGTTGATGCATGTTTGGGTTATTTCCATTTTTGACTATTATGAATAATGCTACTATGAACATACTTGTACAGACTTTTTGAGAACATATGTTTTCATTTCTCTTGGGTATATATGCAGGAGTAGAAATTTAGGGTCATAGGATAATTCTATGTTTAACTTTTTGAGTACTGACAAACCGTTTTCCAAAGCATCTGCTTTGGAATCCTGTCAACAATATATGAGGGTTCCAACTTCCCTACATCCTCACTAACACTCATTATTGTCTGTTTTTTTTTTTTTTTAGCTATTCTAGTAAGTGTGAAGTAGTATCTGATGATTTTGATCTGCATTTCTCTAATGACTAATGATGTTGAATATACTTTCATGTACTTATTAGCCATTTTCATATCTTCTTAGGAGAAATGCCTATTCACATCCTTAGCCCATTTTTAAATTGGGTTGTTTGTCTTTCCGTTGTTGAGTTGTAGGAGTAGGGATGTCTTTTTTAAGCTTTTCTTTATATTTTATGAATTTATCATCTGTTCCCCCAAAGAAGGCAGTCATGTGTCCTTTTCAGTGTCTTTCAGTTTTTTAAAGTACTAGTCATAAAGACAGTAAGTCATGTATTTTTTTAAAAATGAAATGGGATTGTTGATGCACAAAGACAGGTAGGTGGAAGAAATTATAAAGCATTACTAATATGATAGGATCTGGTGAAATGAATTAAATTAAACCCCTTTAATTCCCATGAGAATCTGATTGAGCAGGGAAGCCATGACTGCTGAATCTGTCAAACAAAAGCTGTTGGTTTCTGGCACACTCAGTAAGCACAGTCCCTCACCAGCAATATAAGAGACTTTTGTACATAGCATTGCAAAGTTTTGTATATAATATTTTGATAATGTATTTATTTTACGCTCCTTCAAAAGGAATTTAGGTATTCAAAGGATTTATAACTGGTTTAACTGGATCATGAGAATGATTTACATAGCATAGTAGCAAATGAAGCTATTAAATATATTCCTAGCTTGATTAAACTACAGGAGAGAGGCATCCATGATACCAAAATTTTATTCTACATTTTGTAAGTTTAATATGAGTGTAATCTTTGGAGCATTTATACTTGATTAATATTAAATGGAAAAAGTAGGCGATCTGTAAGGAGTGCTGAAAGAAAGGTAGAGAGGGTTGGAAAGAACACAGGCTGTAGTGCCAGACTGGATTTCAAAATCTACCATTTCCTCCTTGGGTGACCTTGTACAAGCCACATTTATCTCTCTAATCAGTCTTCTCATATATAAAATGGTAGAGATAAAATCTGCCTTGTGACTTTGTTGTAAAGATAAGATGAAGCAATGTACGGAAAGCACAGGGTAGTGCTTTAAAAGGCACTTAATTGATGGTACCTGCTATATGTTGTTTGAAATATAAATATATTTATGTAATGGGGCAGAATTTAGATATTCTTATTTAGCTGAAATTAGAGCATTTATTTAATCTTGACAAACCTTTCTCATAATTTAGTAGAAGGTAGATAAAACAAACCTATTTTCTTTTTTAAGAAGTAATTTCTTACTGTAATGGTAAAATATGCTTGCTGAAGAAAATTTGGAAAAATATTTTGAAAGTTACATTTTAAAAATTCAAAAACATTTAGGAATCTGTGAACAGAGGCTTTAAATTAGAGTGTCCAAGAAGTAAAGAAAAATCTCTTGAAATAATAATACCAATATTAATTGGAAATTATGAGTAAAAACTGGAGGCGGTTTCTTTTAAGGACTGATGCATACTATGAAAGAAATTTCTTGCTTTGCTCAGACCTAAAATAGACATTTACAAAAGACCAATGGGGGAAGATATACAATTAAGAGTGACTTTAGAGTGTTATCTGAATGGGCTGAAAATGAGGTGAAGATTTTAAAGTTACTAAGACAAAAACATTTTTTAAAACTAGACTAATAGGAATAGGTAAGAATAGGCTTGCTATTTATATTTAATGATGTTAAAACAGATGACAATGAAAGCATAATTTCTTACCTTTTCACATTTATGATAAGGAACTTGAATTTTCGACTCGTATAATGGAAAATGACACTAATAAAGGGTAGTCAAAGTCTGAAAATAGTAAAGAGCCTATAAGGGAGCATAGAGTTGTCCCAGAAAAAAATCATAAACTATGTGTTACTCGGAATTTACATGTGAGATTATCCGTGGTCTTTGGAGGGTTGAAGATGGGTCTTCTGAAAAAGGGAAGAAAGTAGATTTGCAGACCAAAGAAAGATAGGTGCATAAGCAGGATTCTAGAATTGATGATTAAAAATGGATTTTAAAAATTGTAAATATTTTTAAGGAGGAAGTTATAGTTGCAGAGTACCCTAATTTCTTTACAAATAGAGTTGTGAAACTAGTAGTTGAGTGAATTACTGTATCCATGCTGTTCAGCGATTAGGCACTAGCCACGGATGACTGGAAATGTGAGTAATTTAAATTGAGATGAGCTGTAAGTGTATACATCAGATTATTTACATGTTGAAATGATAATTTTAATATGTATATTTGTGTGCATATTTGGATATATTTAAAATAAAATATTAAAATTAATTTACCTGTTTCTAAAAAACTTATTAATGTGGCTATAGACTATTTTAAATTATATATGTGGCTCACATATTGAAAATACGTTGGGCAGCACTGTGCTTTATGCAGAGTAATAGTTGCTCAGTTATTTTAGGAAAATTTAAAGTAAAGATACTGGATATTGAATCAAGGTTATAATAATTTCCTTGTGAAAAAATGAGGACTTTACATTCTTATAATAAAATAGATTTATAACTAAATACTCAAAGAGTTTTAATATACAGAATACATATGTATTATGGTACAGTGTTGTAGTGACTATAATAGCAGAGAGTGGGGAAATGATAGCAATAGGCAGACCCCTTTTGTTCAGCATTTTAAAAATTATTTTTTTAAATTAAAATTTTAATTTTGAGGTAATTACAGGCATGCCGTGGGGATATTGTGGGCTTTCCACACTGCAATAAAATGAATATTGCAATACAGCAAATATCTCAATAAAATGAATTTTGCAATAAAGCAGGTCACGAATTTTTGGTTTCCCAGTGCATGTAAAGTTGTGTTTACACTATATTGTAACCCACTAAATGTGCAATAGTGTTATGGCTAAAACACATGTATATACCTTAATTAAAAAATACTTTATTGCTAAAAAATGCTAACTACCAGCTGAGCCTTCAGTGAGTCAGAATCTTTTTTTCTGGTAATGGATCTTCCCTCGATGTTGGTGGCTGATTAATGAACAAGGGTGGTAGTTGCTGAAGGTTGTGGTGGCTTTGGCAGTTTATTAAATTAATAAAACAACGAAGTTTGCCGCATCGATTGACTCGCAGATAATTCCTCTGTAGCATGCGATGCTGTTTGATAGCATTTTACTCACAGTATAACTTTTTAGAAAATTGGAGTCAGTCCTCTCAAACTCTGCTGCTGCTTTATCAACTAAGTTTATATATTCTAAATCCTTTGTTGTCATTTCAGCAATCTTCACAGCCTCTTCAGGAGTAGATTCCATTTCAAGAAATCATTTATCTTTGCCATCCATGAGAAGCAACTTCTCATCTGTTAAAGTTTTATCATGAGATTGCAGCAATTCAGTCACATGTTCAGGCTCTATTTCTAATTCTAGTTCCTTTGCTGTTTGTACCACAGCTGCAGTTACTTCCTCCCCTGAAGTCTTGAACCCCTCAGTCATTTATGAGCGATGGAATCAACTTCTTCCAAATTCTTGTTGATGTTGCTATTTTGACCTCATCCCATGAACCATGAATATTCTTAATGGCATCTAGAAAAATGGATCTTTTTCATAACGTTTTCAATTTACTTTGCTCAGATTCATCAGATGAATCACTACCTGTGGCAGATTTAGTCTTACAAAATGTATTTCTTAAATAATAAGACTTGAAAGTCAGAATTATTCCTTGATCCATGGGCTACAGGATGGATGTTGTGTTAGCAAGAATGAAAACAACATTAACCTCGTTGTACAGCACCAGTCAGAGCTCTTGGGTGACCAGGTGTATTGCCAATGAGCAGTAATATTTTGAGAGGAATTTTTTTCACCCTGAACAGTAAATCTCAACTGTGGCCTTGAAATATTGAGGAAACAGATGTGCTGCTGCTGTTCCATTTATAGAGCACAAGCACAGTAGATTTAGCATAATTTTAAGGGCCCTAGGATTTTCAGATTGGTAAATGAGCATTGGCCTCAACTTAAAATCACCAGCTGCATTAGCCCCCTAACAAGAGAGCCTGTCCTTTAAAGTTTTGAAGTCAGGCATTGACTTCTCTCTGTGAAAGTCCTAGATGGCATCTTCTTCCAGTATAAAGCTGTTTGTTCTACATAGAAAAATCTGTTGTTTAGTGTAGCCACCAACCTTAACCTTCATTAATTACCTGAGCTAGGTCTTCTGGATAACTGACTTGTTGCAGTTTCTACATCAGCACTTGCTGCTTTACTTTGCACTTTTATGTTATGTAGGCAGCTTATTTCCTTAGACCTCATGAACCAACCTGTGTTAGCTTCATACTTTTCTTCTGTAGCTTCTTTATCTCTCTTGAAGAGAGCTAGGGCTTTGGCTTAATGGAATGTTGTGGCTGGTTTGATCTTCTATCAAGACCACTAAAACTTTCTCTATATCAGCAATAGAGCTTTTGTGCATTCTTATTATTTGTGTCTTCAGTGGAGTAGCACTTTTAATGTCCCTCAAGAACTTTTTCTTTGCATTGACAGCTGGACTGTTTGGCACAAAAAGGCCTAACTTTGCACCTATCTCACCTTTTGACATGTCTTCTTCACAAAATGTAATCATTTCCTAGCTTTTGATTTTCAGTGAGAAATGTGTGACTCTTGCTTTCACTTGAACATTTAGAGGCCATTGTAGGGTTAATTGTCCTAATTTCAATATTGTCCTGTCTCAGGGAACAGGGAGTCTTGAGAAGAGAAGAGAGATGGGGGAATGGCCGGTTGGTGGAGCAGTCAGAACATATAAGACATTTACCAATTAAATTTGATATCTTATATGGGTGCAGTTCATGGCAACCCAAAACAATTACAATAGTAATATTGAAGATCACTGATCATGATCACTAAAACAATTATAATAATAATGAAAAGTTTGAAATATTGCAAGAATTACCAAAATGTGACGCAGACACGAAGTGAGCAAATGCTGTTGGAACAATAGCACTGATGAACTTGCCTGACGTGGGGACGCCACAGACCTTCAATTTGTAGAAATCACAAAGCACAGTAAAACGAAGCACAGTAAAATGAGGTATGTTTGTATAGATTTATGTGCAATTGTAAGAAATTCCGCAGAGAGATCTAGTTGCCCGTTGTTTCCCCCAGTGGTACATTTTGCCATACTGTAGTACTGTATTATAACCAGAATATTGACATTGATACAATCTAGTGATCTTATTCCATTTTCTCAGTTTTGCGCATGTATAGGCTTCTTTATCCACCACCACACTCAAGATACAAAACAGTTCCATCACCACAAAGATACTTCCTTTTGTCCTTTTATGTAACCACACCCATCTTTTCCCTCCCTACTCCCTAACCCCTTTCAACCACTAATCCATCAATTTCTATAGGTTTGTTTTTTCAGGAATGTTGTATAAATGGACTCATACAGTATGTTACCTCGTGAGATTGGCTCCTCCTCCCCGCCACTCAGCATTTATTAATAGTTCATTCCTTTTTTTTTCTTCATTGTGGAAAAAATATGTAACACAATATTTATTTTAGCCATTTGTAAAGGTACAGTCAGTAACATTAAATATGTTTATTGTGTTATATATCCTTCACTACTATCTATACCTAATTTTTTTTATCAGCCCCCCCAAAACTACCAATTAAACAATAATTTTCCTAGTAACCTCTACTCTTCTTTCTATCTCTGTTAATTTGCCTATTCTGGATACCTCATGTAAGTGTAATCATATATTATTTGTCCTTCTGTCTGGCTTATTTCACTAAATATAATGCTCTCAAGGTCATTCCATGTTGTAGCATGTATCAGAATTGCTGTCCTTTTTGAAGCTGAATAATAGTATACCATTCAACCTTTTTATTGATGACATGGATGAAATATTGAAGACTTGCTTTACATATCTATATATGATCAGAAACTGGCAATAAGTTGTAAAGCTAGTATGTTTTTTTCAAAATAGAGATCGAAAATAGTTATTAGACTAAAGAATAGACTAAATTGATCAAGATATATTGAACACTAAGAAAACATTTCACATGTGATTCCAAAAATAAGTGTTATTGTAGATGGATGCTCTGTGGTTTAATAGCAGGTAACATGAAAAATACCTGGTGGCTTTCATTTGACAGAATGTTCAATGGGAGTCCACAGTGTGATTTGGGCTCTGTTAATAGAAACAAAGTGTCAAGGAGGAGGACTGTGATTGTTCCAGAGTATTGTGTTCATTTCTGGTATTTTATTTTATGGGTACCAGAAAATAAGAGTGAGACCAGGATAATCTGCCAGGAAGGTAATAGCTACTCAGCATTAGAATACAATCTATTGTAAGATGGAGTGGACTGCCTTGGGAGGTAGTCAGGTAGGTTCTTGTCAAAGGATTTGTTCAAAGAGAGCCTGGTTGAACACTTAGTAGGGACATTGTAAAGTCCCTTTGTATCTATCCTTGGGAGTTTGGGGATAGATAAGGTGCTCCATTATACATATTACCTTTGTAGATCCTCAACCTTGAGATTTTGTTACTAGAACATTGTAGAATCCTGAGGTTTAATAATAGTGGTTGTCTGTAGGAGATAGGATTGCAGGAGACTGTCATTTTCCATGTTATATATTTCTATATTTAATTTTAGTTTTTATGAGTATATGTTACTCTCCTTTTTAAAAAGCAAAGAAAGTTGTAAACAAATATTCTTGTTTTGCAAATTTTACAATTTAATACTTTAATTTTTAAAATTTCAAAAATAATAGTAAATTAATATAAATATTTTTAGTGTTTAAAACCCTTTGTATGTATTGAGAGGTGTGTATACCTGAAAGTTGGGTACGTGAATTTTTTACGCCTTTGGGAGAGTGCCTTTGCTTAACGTTTGCCTTTATTCCTTTCAGTAATTCTCCGGATGGTGACAGTGAAAGTTGGTTTGGCTTTGGCAGATCATTCTGCAAACTTGATTACCTCTAGTTCCAGGTTTTGGTTATTAGATAACTAAATAGTAAGACTGACTAATTTCTCTGATTATTTTTTTTCTCCCATGGACTGCTGCTGCCTAGTATCCCTGTACTTGTAAAAGCTGTTAGTTCTAAAAGGAAGTGAGAGTGGAAAACAATTTTGCAGTTTTCTAGGAAAGTATTTCCTTCTAACCCAGACATCTTTTGTTTTCCCTCAGATGGTTCTGTTTTCCCTCCGGAGACCAAGGGTTAGCCTTTTATGTTTGTTGAGAAGGAAAGGTTATGACCAACACTTGCCTCCTGAGTTTGTTTAGGAGAAAAATGTTGCTAAGCTGCCTTAGTAAATATGTTGTAAACCAAAACTCTGAGCCACACTCCCCCCATTATCATCTTAGTAAATTTTATCTTCAGATTCTAGTGATTTAAATGCTGCAGTTCTCTCACATTTAAAATGTGTGACGTGTCAGTGAAGAGAGTTATTACTATGCTTCCTTTACCGTAGCTTAACAACGCCCTTTTCATGATTCTGAGGCCAAGCATTTAGTAATCTAAGTGGTAGAAAATCTTGAATATTGTTGCTTGATGTCATCATGAAGCTGTTTAGTGTTTGAGACTGTAGTGCTAGGAGAAATGGTTCTGTTAGCATTTGGTCAAAGAGCTTTCAGTGTTTATAAAAAGTTTCCATAAGAACTTGTTTATAATTCGCTGCTGTGTTCCCCAAAGCTTTTTAGTCTTCTTAGTGATGCATATAGGGCGTATGACTTGTGGCTTAAACTCTAAATGGCCACAAACATTTTTCTTGAAAATAACTCTTAAGTTGCTCTCTCCAAACTTCAGGAATTCTTCACTTGGCACCACAATTGTGGTATAGTCCAAATTCTTCAGTGTTGAGTTTGCATTTTTGGAGGTGTCAAGGAGTAAACTATCTTGGAGGCAAGAAAACAAATAAAGGAGGGTAATCACTAGTGCACTGTTGGAATAGCAGGAACTTTTCTGTTCTAACAGAAAGTTCCTGCTAGGACTGAAAATAGTAAAACTGACTAACAGAAACCTCAATTCAAGAAATATTTTTTTAAAAAATAAACAACTTATTTGGTACCCACATTGCTAGGCTTTGGCCCCAGACCTCACACACAGCACATAAGCATAAGAGATTTAATTTCAAACTTAAAAGGAGAGGATAAGGGAAGCAACTCTACATGAATCATTAGGAGGAAAATTGGCAGGGTTTTACCTTTTTCTGCTTTTTAACTTTTGACTTGAATTTCAAGAGTAGGCTGTCCCTAGATATAGGTACCAGGTGCAGCAAGCTGTTGATTACATTCCTAACAATTCTTCATAATCCTGCTTTTAAGTTGGCATGGTAGTAGGGATGAGCGGTGGTGTCGGTGGGAGTATCTTTAGGCACCGTTGCTGCTTTAGAATTTATTAGGACTTGCAGGTTTCTGGGAGTTAGTGCAGCTAGAGAAATCCTGTAATATTTTAAAAGAATGAGAGAGCGAGCCTAGACTGAAACTGGGGACCGTGTTACATTCTGCCATAAAAACCAGTGAAAAGCTTTCTAGCTCTGTTAATGGAATAACGTTTATAATTATAGTAATCGAAACAAGCTTATTTGAGGAAGATGGAGAGGGAATTGGAGTAAATTTCTATGAATAACCCAGGGGCTCTGAGAAATTCTTCCCATTCATCCCTCCTTAGTTATATGTCCAACAATTTAAAAAAATAGCCTCATGAACTAAGGAATAGAGCCAATCATATATAGTAAGTAATAAAGTAATATCTACCCTACATGCTGGATTTAGCTTTTCAATTGAGCGAACATTAGAAAACACTTGACTTTTTCCTCTGGTTTGTGCTGTTTGTTTTAGATAAAACAGGGCAAAAAGAGCCTTTCTGGAAACATCATGCTAAGCAAAGAAATGTGGATTCTTAATTGTTTTCAGAAAAGAAATGCTGAGCACTGATAGCCATGCTGTTGACATCCTAGTTTCATATTTCAATAGTTAAAGGTTATAAATAACCAAACATAAGGAAATGTTATGTGAAACAATTTCTTATCGGTGGCAATTCTGTATTTGGTAGTTTTCAATGGTCACTCTTCTGCTTAAAATTCTTTGCTGCTTGTTGTCTGGAGAATGTAGCTTAAAATTTATGAGTTTTGTTATTGAAAGTCCTTCATGGTTTGAACCCAGTCTAACCTCATAGGTTCTTCTTTCTCCCTTTTGCAACCTTAGGCTTTTGCTGTGCTGGATTCCTGAGGCATACCTTGTGGTTCTTTGTTCGCAGCTTTGTTGTGTGTGGGATGTTCCTTCTGACCCTTTTTACTGGTCAAAGTGCTGTTTATCCTTTAGGGCCCCAGTAATTTTGTTTATCCTGTTATATTTAGCTAGAGCCAAAAGTATGCTTGGGTATGTATTAGGAGGTAAGTTCTGTGTGCACTTAGTATAAATACTTAAGCTTAAATATTGTGCCACAGTGGTGTACTGCACATAATAGATGTACAGGAAATTGTAATTAAATTACTAAAGTAAGAATTATAAATTGGAGTGTCTAGGTGTAATTTACTTTAAAATATATATTTTTTGACTGCTTGTGACTATTGACTAGTTGCCAAAAAGAAAAGGCTGAAATGACCAGTATACATTGCAATGAAGTTCATATTCTCATTTGATGTAGATCCTTTTATACACTTTAAAAATAACATTTGGGATTATGCTTAGCATAATTTGACTCTTGTTAAATTGTATTATGTCAAATAGGAGTTTTTAAAATCCCTAGCATTGGGAATTGGAAAGGTGATAAAGTCAGGCTATATGAATATGTGCTTTTTCCTTTGAATTGTAGCTAAAAAGTATTAATTTCAGTTCTAGGAGAATTCAGCATATTAATAGCCTCTGTTTATAAAACAGAGAAAATTTTTCCATTTTAAAGAAAGCCAACTTCTTATGCTTCTTGTAGCTTGACGTTTTGCCCAAATAAGATTTGGGGGTGTGTGGTTGTTCAGCCTCTTTCCTCTTAAAGTAGGCTTAAGATATAAAGTTAGCCAGTAAAGAAAATTAAAATTTTTACTGTTACTCTACTTTGATCCTTTCAGTCAGTTTTTTTTTTTCAACTTGCTGTATGTTGATTAATAATAGCGCTCTTGCTTTACTGTTCTATGGCCAGCTGGAAAAGAGTGCTCTCATCATGATCTTTTTCCTATTAGTGTGAAACTTTCTCTTCCATTACTTCAAAATAGGAAGCTCCATAGTTTATGTCTGATCGTAACAGTGAAATGACAGAATATCCTATTAGGAATGGCTTTTCCAAAACAAAACTTCTTACTTATTAGTTTTGTTGGAATTTTTTGAATAACCAATCTTCAGAGTTGTGAGTTTTATTTAATTCTACATTTCTTTTCGACTTCTGACTCCTATCCCTCTGTATATTTGATGTGTGACTTGTTTTCTTGATTTCTAACTTTGATTCCATCAAGGCCATAAAAGCTAGTGTAGTACAAGGGTGAGTTCAACAGATACTGTGAGTCATTTGCTCCTTTGCCAGGGCAGCCAGTGTGCTGCTGTTAGGTGTGGTTGTATTTCTTAATGAATTGTCAGGGTAGAACCTAGAATCAAGTTATGGCAATGGGGAGATGAGAGTGTGGTTTTGAGAGGGGAGTGTTTCTAGATCTAATATGCAAAGACTTTTTGGATGCATAAAAAGATTCTAACTGTATTTGGCATAATGTAGACTGTTCCAGCATATTTTAATAGTTAATAAAATATTAATACATTTATCCATATATTTAATTACAAACACAATTAATTTCCCATTACCTGCTGCAACAATTAATGAGTTTAATAATTGAGCTCTTGAGAGAGCAGCATTTAATTAACCATTACTAAATATAGGTTCCAATAGACATAAGAAAATTATGTCAGAAATATGCCCTTGTGATTTATAGGCATTCACTGAAAAGGATAAACATATAGAAACAGCCTTCTTTTGAAAGTAGAAGGTATTTTCATACCAGGTGGAATGAAAGGCATCTCTAACTATAAGAAGAGTGCCCATGTTCACTGTGGTCAGTGGTTACCACTGTTGATATTTCCTGTGCCATGCCTCTAAATTGATTGTGGTTTGTGGATTATTTATATCTAGAACTTCTATTCAGTTAGTCTTCTCGTTTCTACTTGTTCCTGTTTTTTGCTTTGTATTCTGTCTATCTTTGTCACCATAGGGGTTTTTAGACTTGGAATTCTATTTCATGTATATTCTGTTGCATTACTATTTTTCCCCCAGAGGTTCTCAGAATTTTTATATACATTTCAGCCATTTTTTAGGCAACTAGGCTTTTAAGTAAATAATATTCAGAAATGACTATGACTCTTATAGTCACAACCTACTGATCACCACTGGTCAGTTTTTTGTTTATAGATTAATAGTCATTGTTTTCATGTGTTCATTGAGTGCCTGCCTATTCATTGACTGGAATGACTGTGTGAAAACTGTACCTAGTAGGGTTCATGTAGGACACAGTGGAAGATAAGTCAGACATACATCTTGCCCAACAACTTTCACATATATATAGGTATGCCTAATAATAAAGAGCCATTAATTTTATAAGAATCTGTTGCCTATAGGCAGGATTTGGACTGTGGATAAATTGCAGGGATTGGTTTTAGTATTATCCATGTAGGGGACTGAAAGCACCGGAGAACCTGAGTTAGGAAAGATCTTTCTTCTGAGGATGTAGTTAGAATGGCCACTTGCTCTTTGGGCAACTTCTGAGCTGAGTTTTAAGGGATGAGAAGCTTTACTACTAAGAATTTTATCCAAGATGAGGGGGAATAAGAGGTTCACACTTCCAGATCTAAAGCAAATAAGTCATGGGGGTATGGTGTGCTGCACAGGGAATATAGTCAAACTTGTGGTGGTGTTGTATGGTGTCAAATGGTTACTGGACTTATCATGGTGATCACTTCTTTAGGTATATAAAAGTTGAATAACTGTGGTGTATACCTGAAACTAACACAGTATTGTATGTTGGCTATGTTTTAATAAAAATCTTTTAAAAAAGAGTTTTATTCAAGACAGAAAGTCAGGAAAATTAGGGGAACAAGTACCCTATATTTGGTTTTGGTAGTATGTGTGTGTGTGAGAGAGAGGGGGGGGTGGGGAGAGAGAGAGAAACAGACAGAGAAAGACAGAGAGACAGAGACAGAGATGGAGACAGAGAGACAGGGGAGGCGGGGAGGGAGAAGGAGATTGACCGACTCTTGATCACCACATTGTATTCATGGCCTTGCCTCATGATTAGCTGCCCAGAGAAAGGTTTGTAGAGCCCCTTTAATATAAGTACTGTATGAAGGGGAGATGATAAATTTAACTATAATTCATCCTTTATTCATTAAATAAATATTTATCCTTAGTACCTATTGTGTATTGGCACTGGTCTAATCATTGAAAGTATTTTTTTTTCTGTGTTTGTTCATTTAAGGTGCTATATAAGTCATGTTTCTACTTCTAGAAGCTTGCAGTATAAGCTTTATGATGTAACTTAGTATATTATGAACTTAGAAGCAAATGAAAAAACTTTAATGGATAAAAATTCATTTTGCATTATCACCTAGAGGGGCAAATGCTCTTATTGGAAGAGTAGCTATGAAGAAATAGTGAAAGATTTGGTATATGCATGATAGAATGAGACCAATTAATTAGACTTGAAAATAACCTTTGTTCTATGTAGTAGCTTTACTTCTGCTTGAAGTTTTCTGGGTGCCTGATGGCAGCTGATTCCGAGAATCTGAGCAAGGTACTGTTCGACAGTATAATAAAACTGTACAGCTCTTTCCAATAATCCAGCCATTTGTTTTTTGTATGTTATGCTGTAGCTCATCATTTTCACTTCTCCCCCTTGACAGTTTTATATATATATATCTGTGTGTGTGTGTTGTGTTTTTTTTATTTGAAAATTATTTTAACCCAATCCCTTTTTAACCTACTTTAATATAGGAAATATTATCTATATATTTTATAATTATATTCTGTATATTATATAAAGCTGTATAGTTATTTTGGCTTCACTAAATCCTAAATCCGAAGCAATTTTTTTTTTTAAAGATTTTTGAATGGTTAACATTAGCAGTAATATGATGTTCCTACTTAATGACAGTTTGAATGTGGACTTGATCAATGGACTGACTTCATTTTGCCAACTAATTTCTTAAATCCAGAAGAGTTTGGTGAGGAGGAGAAAACTTTTGCTAGAACTTTTGGCTAACTGATTCATAGCATTACAGCAGAACATAAAACAGCAAGGTCGGTGGTAAATTCAGTCATAGGCCCACTATCCTTTCTTTAAAACATCTGGTTCATACCAGATTTCTTTGAGCTGCAGTGTAGACTTCTTTCTGCCAGACCTCTTTCTGCCAGACCTGTCTCTGAATTTTGTTGGAGAGTATTGCAGGAATGTTCAGATAGACCTTGGGGTCAGCACATAGTCTCCATGCCACCAGTTAAGATTTCATATTTTCTTTTATTCCTTGGATGTTTAGTGTAAGATAGAGTTTTTCTCTCCTTAAAGTGAACTGTCCCTCTTCTTTTGGATTTGTGTAACAAGGTCTGCAAATAAGTACTTCATATTAATATTATAAAATTGTTTATGTGGTTAGTCCACATGAGTTAAAAAACTATACAATTGAAAGGATTATGAACAATTTAGATAAAACAGTTCAATTTTTTTTATGCAGGTAGATTTATTTCTAAAGGTTCAAATTCTGTTTACCTGAAATTATACTTAGTTTTTCTTTCAATGGAGTAAACACTGTTTAGTATTTTATACATAAACAGCTTCTATAATATGTTACTTTTCTCACAAGAACTTGGCAAACAGATATTTTGTAAAACAGAGTATCCTTGCAGTACAACTTTTTCAGTGAGAGCAGTTTAGCATATTTTTAAGTTTTTTAATGAACCATGTACATGGCCATAGCTTCAGTGTCTTCCTGTGAAAGTCTGTATCCACACTTGGCTGAGTGTGGTAAAATATACATAATATGAAATTGACCATGTTGAACATTTTTAAGTGCACAGTTCAGTGACATTAAATACATTTACATTATGCACCATCATGACTGTCCATCCCCAGAACTATTTCATCATTTCATACTGAGTAGATATTTTTAATGTTTTTCCTGAAAGGGTATCCCACCTTGTTCTGCCTGTATTTTGTTTCCTTGTATGAAGTTTGTCTTTGTAGTCTAATACAACTGTGCTTATTTTCTCTCTTATTATTCATTCAAAAAATATTTATTGAGCACCTTTTGTGTATGTAGTAGGGTATGGAACCTAGTGGTATAACTGTTAACTATCATATTTGAATACAGGATGATCTTATACCAGCCACACTAGCATTACTGTAGTTTTTCAAAAATCAAAAAGAAAAAACCTCTATTAAATTCTTGAATTATGTCCAGACTGAAAAGGAAAAATACTTCCAAGTCATATCATGAACCTGGAGAATCCAAAAGATGTTTTTGTGGTTGTAAAAAAAGCTTTTGTCCAATGTTCTTGGATTTTCAGTTAACTCTAAGTGTCAAAGAGGCATAATTGTCAACTATAGTTATATATACATTACCTCCCTTTTAAATTGGATAAATCTGGCTCTACACAGAGATATCATTTGAATTGTATTTATTGAAGCTGTGTTTGTTCTGAGCAATAAATCTGAAGTTCACTATTTTCAGATCTCCCATTTTAGGATATGTAATAAGATTTCAGTGTTTGGAATATCTGAAATTGCCTCCCAACAGAGATTATCCTAGCTGCTATGTGTTTGGGGATTTTATGCTATTTTATAATTTTAATGTCAGCAGCCATCTGAAATCTAAACTTAATGCAAAATTCATTATAATTACTACTATGTAAGGTAAGTCAGGGTACAGAAAAAAAGAATTTATTTGATTCTTCTAATGCCAACTCTGAGATATCAAGCCGTGTATCATTAAGTAGGGGATCAGGGAGGTGACTATTTTATGATCTCTTACTCAGAAGTTTGGTAAACACTTACAGGTTGCTATACATGAAGTTAGCTTATTTGAAATTTGGAAATCTAAAGGAAATTCTGAACCTAACAATGGAACTGTTGAGGTGTTTTCAGCCTAACTCTGGAGATGTGACCAAAAGCAGCTAAAAATCTAAACTAAAAATATAAGGGAGATTTAGGAATACATGTAGGACAAAAGTGTAGAAAGTAATAGTTTGGGTTTATTTTTATTTGAACTAGGGTTACCTCCCATTTGCTGTGTTTAATTAGTACATGTTCAGAGCCTAGGTTTTGCTTCATCATCCCACATCCCCCTCTTTTTCTCTGGATATGGGTTTCCGCAGAAAAATGCTGGCACTGTTGTCTTAAAATCTATTCTTGGTTGTTTTGAGATATTTCAGGGATGGCACATTGCCTAGAAAACAGTAGGTACTCAATAAATTCTTAGAAGTAGCCCTTGAACCACAAAAGTGAGGAATATTGCATTTAAAAAAAAAATTCTGAGTTTTGCTTTGGTTTTCATTTTCTTTTTAAAGTTGTTAAGGAGAGTATAGTGCTTGTTACTATAGGTTAACAGGTAATTTTGTTATTATAGGTTACAGGTAATTTTGATGCTTTGGCACTTTTGGTGCAATTGCAGAGACTTTATAAAAATTGTTATGGAAACATCAAAATATAGTCTATTGTAGGACTGTTCCATAGAAATATAATGTGGTGATATATGTAATTTAAAACTTTTTATTAGCCATATTAAAAAGGTAAAAAGAAACAGATGAAATTAATTTGAATAACATTTTAACAAAATATATCAAAAAGATTATTTTGACATGTATACAATGAAAAAATTATTGAGTTATTTTACATTCTTTTTTTTTGTAATAAGTCTTCAAAATCTTGCCGTGCCTCTCAATTAGGACAAGACACATTTCAAGCACTCTATAGAACATGTAATGGGGGCTGTCATATTGCATAGCGTAGGTCTATTGTTTTATTCTCTTTCCCCCATCAAATCTATTGCCAAGAAATGATAGCAGCTATTAACTTTTCCCTGTCCAATGAACTGTCCAAAATGTGGATAACAAGAAGGTGATATACGGAGTCTGGGTATTCATTCCCTGAAGAAATCAGTTCATTGTTTTAGATAGACTGTAAAAGAAAGACATCTGTATTTGTTACAGTCTCAAGAAAGAAATGTAATTTGAAACTTGCTCTTTTTTTTTGACAATATCACATCAAGGAAACAAACTTTCCATCTGGAGATATAACATATTAGAGTCAGCTTCCTTAGAATTTGGCAAGCAGTATCTGAAATTGGAATAAAATGCACCGGCCTTTCCGTACTATTAACTGTCTTTAAAATGAGAATGAAGATATTGGTAGAGATTTTAAGTGAGTCATTTATTTTTTTCAACATGACTGATAGAAGTGTTTCTCCTAGTTATTAGTGTATGGATTAACTAGAGTTTCAGGTTATTTATATGCAGTTATACACCCCCGCCCCCCCCCAAATAATTTTATTAGCTGCCATTGACAAAGTTAAGTAAATACAAAACATAACACATCAGGTTAATCAAACTCATTTTTTTCCTGCCTTAAAAAAAAAAAATCTAGTATAGGGGCTTCTTTCTTCCTGAGGCCTACTCTCTATGTCTTGATGATAGACAGGGACTCTGTGTTAGGTTCCTAAATGGAAGTAGGGTAAGGGTAAGATAATTCATCATACAAACCTCAGCGCTTTTAGAGTCAAGGAAGGTGCTGTTAATAATTATGTCAGAACAGCAGGTGTTAAATCAGGACTCTCCCAGGCAAATTGGGACACATGGTCACTCTAGTTAAAGGTCATGTTGTAGCTTGGCTATATTCTCTTTTGGGAATCCTGTTAGGCTGTTGAAAATTAATTTATGAAAGTTATCGGAATTCAAGTCCTGATCTGTCAGTGGGGTTTCCTTCATCTCATCGCTTGGATAACATTTTATTTAGGGACACTGAACTTCGGAGGTTGAATAAGAAGGAAAGGTAAAGAATTTTAATTTAACAGATTGACAATATGTCCCATCCTCTGCAAGAGAGGTTTTTCAGGCATGAATACAACACGGCAGAAGAATGTTTCCTTTTAATTGTGCAACGTTATTGTTGTTAAATTCCATGTTAAATTCATAAAACAGATACAGAAAAACCCTGAATACTTTTTTCTTAAGAAAATTTTGTTTTAAGACATTGATTACATATTTGATTTTTATTGTTCAGTGCCTTTATTTAGGCTTTTTGTTTATCTTTGAGGGAGATGTAATATTTATGTGGAAGCCATATAACTACATGATCTGGTAGCCTTTTACATTTTTAGGAGGTAAATTTATATATATATAATGCCATATATCTTGGGTTTTATCACTTTAATTTTTTTTCAGACTTAAAAAAATTTTATATATAATAAAATTAACTTTTTGAGGTGTACATTATTTGAATTTTAACATTTATATCAATTAACTTTTTTGGGTGTACCTTTTATTGTGGATTTGTGTAACCATCTCAGTAATCAGAATACAGAACAACAGTTCCATCACCCCTAAAATTCTCTTGTGCTGTCCTCTGTACTCAGACCCTTCTTTCTTCCCTAACCCCTGACAACCTTTGATCTGTTCTCTGTTCCTGTACTTTTGCATTTTGCAGATTGTCATAAAAATGGAATCAAATAGTTTGTACCATTTTGAGATTGGCTTCTTTCACTCAGCATATTGTCTTTGAGATATATCCATGTTGTCCCACATATCAATAATTTGTTCCTTTTATTTTGGATAGTGTTCCATTGTATAGATGTAACACATTTTGTCTTACACCAAATTTGTTGTTTTCAGCCACTATTTCCTTAAAAAAATTTTTTTTTCTACACTATACTCTTTCTTCTCTCATGGCACAGCTGTTACACCTTTTGGTATTGTCCCACAGGTTCCTGAGCCTCTGACCTCTTGAAAACATTGTTATTTATCCCTCAGTGTCATTCATTCAGCAAACTATTTTCGATACTTGTTATCTGTTCTTCTGTTGATAGTCATGCAGCTATTTCCAGTTCTTTTTTTTTTTTTTCTATAGTAAAAATGTTGCTTGTGTGAAGATTCTTGTGCAGGTGTCCTTGGACACATGTGTCAGGCTTTCTCTATGGCAATTGCTTATACATAGGATTGCTAAGGTATAGGTCTTACACAGTTTTTCTTTTACAGATGCTGCCCAAAGTGGTCATACCAATTTACTCTTTTACCAGCAGCGTGTAAGAGTTTGCCTGCTCCATATCCTTTACAACACTTTGTGTTGTCAGGCTTTTTATTTTATCTATATTATGATTGTGAAATGAAATCGTGTCTTTTAAATCATGTTTTTTGATTCTGAGTGAGGTTGTACATTTAAAAATATTTAGTAGCTATTTGTTTCTCTTACTGTGAGTTGCCCATTTTTATTTTTAACCCATTTTTCTATTTAAAATGAACTCTTAGGGTCAATTTAAAATGTTTTTTATGTAAGTAAACAGTTTAAAATATTTGTCCTTGCATCAAAAAACCCTTTCGGTGGCCTCTGATATGAAATCAAGTGTCCTTAGTTTATCTTTTCAGATCCTTGCTCATTATCTGCCTTCTGAAAATTTGCAAAGTTTTGATATATTTTATGGACTGAATATGTTTTCTGTGTAGATTCAAATTGGTGATTTTATTTCAGCAGCTGAAATATAGTATTTTAAAACCAAATCAGCATTTACTTCATCTGTGGATCTCATGTCTAGATAAGCAGCCATTTTTAACTTGTGGCATACCATTATCAGTGTTGCCATACATTGTTAATGAAATGTCACATCAAAGAGAACATGTCTGTACACTACATAGCACACAAGTGTTTAACTTTGGAAATATTATCCTTGAGCTACCCTTGTATTTCTGGCTTCTTCCTAGTTGTCTTTTAAATAAGCCGGTTGAGGTGGTGGTTTTATTTCTCTGTGGCATGCTTTATATGTGAGATGTGCTCTGGGTAAAAGATGTGCTTTAGTAATAATGCACGTTAAAGGAAGAAAGTAATTTCTCTATAAATGTGATAAGTGCATGTTGAAGATAGCCATTTAGTATTATATTCGATGTTTGGCAGCTCTGTTCATCTTTCTGGTCATGATATAGGGAGATTTGTCTTTGGCAGATTATTTTGCTATATGTCCAGTGTTTCTTTCCCAAATGATACAGCACGATTCACATGAGTCTGGCCTTGATGGAGGTCGGTTTATATATAGGTCGTAGAGCTGCCAAGTAGAAACCAAGGATTTTATGAGGTTAATCCCTTACAGTGCCATATGGGACAAAATTTTGCTTCCTGTGCTCTGCTGTGCAAGTTTCTCAGGTAGTAAAGACCTGGAAGAAAGGATAGGGAAGTTTTTTTTGTTTTCGTTTTTCATTCAGTCTAGAGGTTTGTCCTGCCCCAAGGAAGGTAGTGCATTCTAGGGAAAAGAGCAATAAACTTAGCCTATTTATTGCTCTGGTTCTGGTCTCATATTTCATTTCACATGTTTAGATGATTATTTAGACTTTCCTCATTAAATAAATGGAGGTAACATCACTTGCTTTGGGTCCCCCTGAGAGATGTAAAGTTAGGAAGACTTGAGGCTCTACTTTTACTGCTCTTGTTCTGAGTAGCACATGCTGCGTAAAATGCTGCTAAACAAGCCAAAAGAAAGCAGTAAGTATTGCCAAACAGAGTATTACAGATGAATATAATTATCCCAACTGTCATTATCTAGGCTTCCAGAAGTTTCCAAATTGTGGTTACCTTTTGACTGAGGCATTTATGTGTAGTACCCCTAGCAAGCGCTATATATAAGGTTCTAAAGAATTAAAAGGTGATGTAATTCATAATAGTTTGCATTTGTAGACTGTTTCTATTCCTGAAAAGCACTTTTACAACTTTCCCTTTATAGTATATTAAAATAACTAAAGCATGGATTTTATGTATATATGTATGACATAGTATAATTATTTACATGTGTATATCATTTTATAATAAAAAAATATTTTTCATACATTATCTCAGAGGAGACCCACAGAGGTTAAATGATTTGCTGAGGACATAACACTATTTAGTGACAGATTCACGTTTGAATCCAGAGCTTCTTGCTGTTTATCTCATCAACATGTGTCCACTCTACATATAGAATGTACTTTATGCGTGATTTTTAAGAAGATACAGGTGTTAATAAACTGAGAAAACATTCTTTTCTTTACTTAATATCGTGTCAATAAATGTATAACTAGCATACTGGTGGTGGTAATAACTGTGAATAGCAACAAAGCAACAACAAAACTTGTAAGCAGGTTTGGATGGTAGACATGAAGGAAGTATAAGGTCTGATAGCAGTCTTAGGTCGTGGGTCACCGTAAGCATCATTCAGCTGCAGAATTGGAGACCTGTTAAATCCTCTAGTTTCCAGACTTGTGTTAAGTCTGTGTTCTTTTTAGATAAGTTATGGCTTCTGTGAGACAGTAAGCTTGGAATTTGTGATAATAGAAGCTCTGAATAGCCCAAACATTGCAATATGGGTAGAAGGAACCCCTTTCTTAAGGGAGCAGGGTTAAATCTATTTTGAGGTTGAATAGAATCAACGGGCACTTTCTGAGGAACGCTATTTCCAAGTTCAGAAAAACTGCAGTTGTTCCACTGTGTGTATGTTTGGTGTTATATGTTTCCTGTGGATATAAAACACAGTCTTTCCCATTGAAAGGCTCTGCTTTGAAGCAAGAAGGTTTAGTCCCCCTGAGGTGATTTTTCTTTTTCCCTTTTCTTTTTAAAGTTAACCCAATCAATATATTATAAGGTTTGAGGTGGGGGTGGACTGGATACCACTTAATCTTAGGCTTCTTAGATTTGTATGATTTACAGATCTCTCTAATGAAATAATAGTCCTCTCACAATTTAAAATGATCCATGATCATGATTATCCTCTCTAAATAAGAAATATAAAACATGAACATATAATGTAAAAATTTTAAATAAGTTGTCTATACTAATAGCAACAATGCCATTTAATATTTGTCATACATTTCTAAGTACAAAGTATCAAGAACTTTTTTATTTACTAATTCTTTATATAAAAATTATAAATAAGCAAGCAATAGTTTTTAAAATGCTTTCTGTTATCGTAGTTCAACGTTCATAGAAATGTTTTGTGAGGTAGATGGTATTCGTTTTAATTAGATGAGGGATGTGAAGCTCAGAAAGATTGTGATATTACACATGCGTTGTTAAATTTATTGGTTACAATTTATTGAGCACTTATCAAGTACCTAGCACTGTACTAAACACTTTACTTGCATCATTTTATGTAATCCTCAAAACCACACTATGAGGCAAGTATTGTTTTCAAACACATTTTCCAAATGAGGAAACTAAGGTTTACAGTGCTTGCTTAAGTAACTTGCCCAACGTTACAAAGCTGGTAGTTAGTAGTGGAACAAGCATAGTCACCACTAACTTATGTGACTCCTTTGTTTGAAATATAAAAATGTGCCCCCTGCGGTGAACCAATTAACCGAACATCATCTGGACTGACACACCACCCTAGGCAGTAGCTTGGGGCCTGTGTTAGGTGCCACTTTTTCCAGCACATGTAACCTCATCCTAGGGAGGATGGCTTAGTGAGCTAAACATGGGCAGAATTTCAACTCCATTTTGTTTTCTTGGCCAGGTATCTTTGTACTGTGCACACACTTTTCCACCCTACACAATGATCTTAAAGACAGATTTCAATCCACAGCCTGTAGTTTATTTCATAGCAAACTTCCAATTAATGGCAAAGTTAAGAATTAAACCCAAGTTTTCTGATCATAAACACTTTGCCCTTTCTGTTATATACTGTGCAGGTTGATTGAATTACAGATGACATCCCATATTATGCCATGCCCATTGCTTAGCTCCACAGGCATTATTTGCTGGTGATGGTAAAGACTTATGAGGGGAGTTATAAACAAAGGGAATTATAACTTACATGTCTCATAACTAACTGAATTCTGGCTTTGCCATCTTGTTAGCTGTATGACCTTGACCAGGTTAGGGAGAGAACATAGTATAATGATTGAGAGCCTGGACTCTGGATTTAAGACTATGTGGGATGAGATTCTAGCTGTTACTTACTTACTATCTATGTGAATTTGAGCAATTTACTTAATGCCTGTAAGACTAATCTGTAATACTGGAGGTGGAGTGGGGAAGAAAAATTTCTATCCCAATGAGTTGTATATGAGTTAAATATATAAAGCCCTTAGAACAGTGTGCCTGGCACATAAATATAGTAAATACTATTTAAATGTTAGCCGATATCGTTGTTGTTATCGTTATTAGTATTACATCATTATGAGTTCGTGCTCTATGTCAAAGCAGTTTGATTTGCTGAAACATAAATGATCATCAAAATATGGTCTCTTGGGACTTTTTCTTGCCAGATAGGAGTTTTCAGAGATTATGTCAAAGTACTTGCTTTAGGAGATACTAGCCTAGCTGAAACCAATTCCCAAAAGAGGTTTGCACAGCCGTATAGCATTCTCCATTTTTTTCTAAAGTAATATTGTTTGTAGTGTGTTGTGATATCAATCTTTGTGTGGATTATTAGCACTTAAGAATTGTGTTTTCAGTAGATTGCTGTAGGTGATAGCCACCAACAATTACTCATATAAAAAGTTTCTTTTGGATCATTAGCCAGTTTGGGGAGGCTCTCAGAAGAAACTGCGTAATCACTGGATGAATGGAAGTTCCTGGTTCTTAGAGGGAAGAATATCATTTTCATTGCTTTCTGTATCTTTGTCAGTACACTTACTGACCTGTTTTTAACAGCACTTTTAATGTATTCAAAGAACAGCTAAATCCGAGAGACTCCCTTGTTGACATTACTTTGGTACAACTAGCATTTTACCTGGGTAATTTTTGTCATCTGTTTTGTTCACTGACCTTTCTCCCCTCCCCATTTCCCATCCTCATTTCAGTGTGTGTCCTGAGAAATCAAAGTTTTGATCTTAAGGGCCATGGATTCAAGCTTAAGCTTTTGACTTGAGGAATCATATTAAAGAACCTATGAAAAAGCTAATTAATATTTCAAAAAGTAGTAAATGATAAATTGCCAAGTGTTTTTTTTAAATATAGTTGGCATACAATATTAGTTTCAAGTGTACAATATAGTGATTTGACATGTATGTACTTTATGATGTGATCACCACACTAAGTCTAGTAATCATCTTTAACTGTGCAAAGTTAGCACAATATTATTAACTATATTCTCCTTAACCTGTTCTACCCAGTAAGTGGCTTTACCAGGTTTCACTAGGAAAACAGAAACTATCTCAGATATTTACAGCAGAAGGATTTTGAAATTATAATGCAGGTAGTGAAGAAATTGAGTGCCAAATAGGAGATGATGAGGTAATATAGAGATTAGTAATAGGAAACCACTATCACCACTACCACCCCTTCCAGCTGAAGAAATACGGAAAGGTGCAGTGTTATTGCACAAAGTACAAACATTGTTTCAGGAAAAAAAATATTTCATTTGGTTAGTTAAGGATAAATACAATATGATTCATCTCCCTCTTTCTCCCGCCCCATCAAAAGGCACAGAAAGCCTCGTAAAAACTGCTATTTTTGAATAGGAAGCTTCTCACTTTCCTATCCTCTATGCATATCAGTGCTGAAGGATAAAAGTGGTTTTTTTAAAAAGCCATAATAATTGGAATAATATCACCTAGTTTTACTTTTTTTTTTTTTAATTTCTAAAAAGAGGAAAAGAACACCTAGCTCAAGTGGTGTTCTACTCCAACACCTACTAAATATAAGTCAGTGTTTTTCCCTACTAAGGAATTGTTTTCTTTTTCGCCCATGAGAATGTTCTTTGAAGCAACCCTCTGTGCTATATTGTGTCCACAGATATAGTTGTATATAAGTATTTTGGTACCCACAAAGATAGTGTATAAAATTTCTGCCATTCAGAGAAATTGAATATAGTTCTGAAAGCATTCTATTTCTTTTTTTCTGAAAGCACAGATAACTGCTTTTAGTTAATGGACATAATTATCTAACTCCACCTTGCCCCTGGGTGGAGTAGACTCACTGATGAGTGCTGGTCAAGAATAAGCCAGTGACTTTGTTGAATGTGCCAGTTTTTGTTTTTCCCTAAAAGTAGAAATCACAAAACAATAAGGCTAGTTAAACCTTGGTTTTCATAGCTTGTTTAAATTATTTTTTTTGGTTTTGAGAAATTCAGTCATTTAAAAAAAAAATCTCACCTTTAATATGATATAAATTTCTATTGAAAACAGACTTTTAAGGCAGATTTAAGAAGTAATGTGAGAAAGGGCAATGATAATACATTTAGAAGTAGAAGTTTGAAAAATGCAATATTATTTAATAAAATGAACTTCTAAGTTAAATTAAGGCTCAGATCCTATTTGTAACTCCGCTTCTACTTGGTTATGTGGCTTAACCTTTCCATGTCTGTTTCCTATGCACCTCTGTTCATCCTAAAACTTGCCATGAGGTTTGAATGAGGTCTATAAAATTTACTTTAAAATAAAAATCTCTGTACAAAGGTAAAGTAATAATTTTCTTTTTATGAACTGAATGCGTTTGCATAAAATTTATATGTTGAAGCCTTAACACCCAATGTGACTATATTTAGAGATAGGACCAGGAAGAGAACCCACCATGCTTTACCTTTATCTGGTACTTCTGGCATCCAGAATTGTGAGAAAATAACTTTCTGTTGTTGAAGCCATCTAGTCTATAGTATTTTGTTATGGCAGCCCAAGTAGACCAAGAAACTCTTGATAATACATTACTCCAAATCCTGTGAAATATTCACATCTTGCTTCAAAAAAATGGCTCCCTGAAAAACCCGATTATAACACTTTAAAGTTACACTTTAAGAGAAGTGAATATTTAGTGAGTACTTTTTCAGCACCAGGCATTATTTTAGATGCATTTAAAAAAATGTATTTAATAACTTAATCCTCAAAAGAACTATAGACATTTTTGTCCTTATTTTATAGCACAGTAACTAAGACTTGCCAAAGTCATATAGTTAATAAGTGATAGGGCTGAAATTCAAACATAGTACCTTTGAAGCTTTTGAATTATGTCCTAATTCCTTCGGTGTTTCTAACTAGCTATACTGAGCTCAGTAGAATGCCAGGCAGAGTGCAAAGGTTAATGCCATCCTGGGATGTTAGAATGAGGAAAGATTTTAGACTTCATCTAACCTGTTTATGAATGAGAGAACCAAGAACCAGAGTTAGTGAAGTGACTTAAGGTTGCAGAGCTGATTAGTGAAGACCAATACTGCTAATGTTTTGCAGTCCATTTTAAAGCCTTTATAAATGCTAACCATTAGTAATGAGAGGCATCAGATATTGAGAGGTTTGAGTTGTATGTGGAACCAGCCTTAAGCCACAAAATGAGCCAGAAATTTAGAATCTTTCTACTTTTCATCTCCCAAAGAATGGAAGAATATGAAAGATGCAGGGGGTTGATATATAATTTATAGACCTATCTTCATCTTATAAAACAGATTCTAAGGTACAAAGACGATAAAGTTATTTTATGGCTAGTACTTTTTCTCACCTTGTCATATGATGATACTTCTTGGTATTTAATGATAGACACGGCTGTGCCTTCATGAGTACCTGTCACTCTGTACTCTTCAAATGCAATTGTTCTCTTTTCCCAAATTTCATTTTTTATTGGTAGAAGGAGCAATGCAAATGCTGATCTAAGAAATTTACTTCTTTTTCCTTTTTAATTGACTTTGGATTTGAATTCCTAAATCTACTGCTTTTGAGTTGTGTGATTAATCTTGGGAATGATACTTAATCTTTCAGAGCCCTCCCACCTTCCAGCCCCAGTGAGGGTATATCACCTTCGCAGGATTATTGTAAAGATTAGGAATGCTTGTAAGACACTTAACGACCACAGAATTGGCACATGTTATGCCATAAAAAATGTTAGCTGATATCATTATGAAGAGGAGAAAATATTGTAAATTTTAGAGAGGTATAAAACGGCACTTTGGTACCTTCAGAATATTTCTAAATCTTTGATTCAAGAGATGAACTTCTAGTACTAATTTATTTTGTCAGATACTCAGGAGACCTAAGTTAAAAGCATTGTGGATAAATACAATTGTTTTTAGTGGATCTTGGAATTTATAGAACTAAAAATATGTTCCTAATGACAATATATGTGATTTTTAAAAATATGTGCTGTCTAATAGGAAAGAGGATTTTTAAAAGCCACTTACGTTACATGCAAGTTCCATGGGAGGACTGGGTCATAGTGAATACTTGCCCTGTTAATTAAAGTCAGAGGAAGTAAAGCTAAACTAGTATTAATAGATCTGTTTGCCTAGAATGATTAATGAGGAATGAAAGCAATTTATTATTATCAATCAAGATTCTAGAAATATTTTAATTGTAGTAATAGGGTCTTTGAAATTGAATTATGGACATGTATCAGTTCTAAAGTACTGTTTAGCATCCCTGTAGACAGGAGCTGTGTTAGGTACTGGGAATATAATTTTAAGTAAGGTAGAAAGTTCTCACTCTTCAGTCTACACAGACAATAATAGTATAGCATCATAAAACTGTCCCCAAGTACATTAGTTTTTTATTGCTGCCTTAGTGGCTTAAAAGAACATACATTTATTATCTTGCAATCCTGTAAATCAGCAATCTGACATAGATCTCACTGGACTAAAATCAGGGTGTCAATAGGCTGTAGTGATTTGGTGGGGGGGCACGCTACCAGAAGAATCCATTTTTTTGCTTTTTCTAGTTTCTAGAGGCCATCCATATTCCTTGACTCATAATCCTTTCCTCCATCATCAAAGCCAGCAGCAGTGGGTCCAGTTCTCACACTGATTTAAGGACTCATGTGATTAGATAGGGCTTATCTGGATAATCCTGAATGATGATTTTAAATCCTCATCTCAAAGTCTTTAACCGTATTTATAAGGTAACTTTCGCTATGTAAGGTAGATTCAGAGATTTTGGAGGATTAAAATGTGGCCATTATTTTGCTTACAACACCAAGGAACTATGGAAGAATAAAAGTTGGTCACCTCACCCAGTTTAGGTGTCCAGGAAAAACTTCCAGGAGAAGATCTGAATCTTGAATTGGGTGAAAGAGGAATACCGAGGTGGCTGCTGAGTGGGTATCAAGATGAGTTGGGGAAAAGCATTTGAGCTAAGGAGAGCTGTATGAGTATATATGGAAGTGTGAAATAGCATGGCTTATTTATTATTTTTTAAGGAATCACAAATTACTTCAAGATATAGTATGAAATAGTGGAATGGGGAGTGAGAAGATTGTGGAGAGAGAGATCTGATAATGGTGGAACTTTGCATACTATACTGCATATCTTGGATTGTATCCTGTAGACAGTGACCTGACATCGGAGAATTTGAAACTGGGGAGTGACATGATCAGAGGGAGAATAAGACTGGAGGTAAAGAGACAGTGAAAAGGCTGTTACTTTTGTTCAGGTATCTTTATATATAATTCAGTTGATTAAGTTTTTGGCTTAGATGACTGGCTCATACCATCTGAGATGGAATACAAAAAAAAAAGTTTTAAGCAATGTAGGGTAATAATACTCTCTCCTCACACACACATACACAGAAAGAAAAGAAGAATCTTGTAGAGAATTACTCTAAATTCACAATTACCTTCTCTGAAAGTAGTCATTTATCATCAGTAAATAAGCAAAACAGTTTAGGTTGAACTCAGATTTTTTTCTATTCTTAAAAGCAAGTTTTTTCCCCTTTGGCATCCATTGCACATTTACATAATATTGACTGGCCACATATTTGCCTTTCTCTGCCCTGTGGCTTTCATTTCCACTAAATGATTTAAGCAATGGGGCCATTGTAGAGGTCTGTTCCAGTTTACTTTTTCTTCCTTTCGTTATTCTGTGGTGATTGAACTGGTTTCTGGCTTGCCAAATAGTCCATTATTCAATTTAATGGAGAGTATAATCTTGGCCGCAGAAGGAAGTTGTTACTTCAAAATATCAAAAAATTCAGGGAGACAGGTCGCTGATTGGGAGTGGAATTTGCATGCAGACATGGTATTTTTTCCTTGTGGTTTATGCAACAATTTAATGTATCGCATAGCTAAGGATTCCCGTTATTTTGAAAGATGAATGTGTGCTTGGTCTGATAGCTGCAAGGTAGTATAACATGTCTCCAAATATTTTCTGTTCAGCAGCTGGGCTAAACATTTTTTAAATATACTGCTTACACTATGAAAAGTTTAAGCAGTGATTATACCTTTTAATTAGGAAGAGTATGCAATAGAGAATAATTATAATTTGCATTAAATGGTTGCATTCCATTAAACAGATTTGGGATTATATTTTTAATATTTCTAATTGAAAATGGGGCACAGTCTGCTCAGACTAACTATGAAATATAATTGCCATTGTGGGGGAGGACAGAAACTTTGCTTTACCCTTGAGGTTTTTTTTTTTTTTGATTGGTCTAATTATCAAATAACCATGAGACAGAGTAGCAAGAGAAAATGACCAATTTTAATTACATACATATATATGGGAATCCAGATAGGTGAGAGACTCAGAGACTACACATACATGAGAGATGCTAAGACTGAAATGGAAAATGGCTATATATGACATTCTGGGGTAAGGTGCCTTGGGGACTTCAAAGGGTCATTGCAGCATGTTAAGAAGAGCAGTTCAGTAAATAGATGTTGGCGCTGCCCTATACATAAGTCAAAGGTTATCTCTGATCATTTCTTATTATGGGCAGGGCCCCTAATTCAAATTCCTCTAGATAGCTGGAAGTTCTTTCGAGCCTGCAGGGTCTCAATTGCTTTTAGTTCAAAATAATCCCATTTCACTGAGACTCATCTTGGGGTGGTTCCTACACCATGAAGTTCTAAGTTGGTTTATATTACTTTTTGGCTATATGAAGAAAATGAGGGTTATCAAGAGATGTTCTGAATTTTTATGTAGCACTACATAAATTCACTGTAAATTCCTGAATTAGTAGCCACTATATAGATGCATCAATGACCACAAATTGTAGAATGATGTAAAAATGAGACATATTGATGCCTTTAGGGGGAATTGGATATTAGGACATAGAAAACCAAGGTCTTAATGAAAATACTGTTTTGCCCAGTAAACTCAGTCAATGAGAATTCAGTTGTTGATAGCATAGTATAGTTAATTTGACTATCTGATAATTTTGAAATGTATTAATTAAAACAATTTTGTTCATAAAAGGTTGCAAAATCTACAAATGGTTTTATTAAGGGGACTATAGAAATGAGAGATGATGAGAAAGAGTCATGAGTAGGAGGGAGGTAAAAATTTCTTAGCCTTTTGTTCTACTTTATGCCAGCTCCTTCTGGAAAGCTCTTATTTCCTGGGACATGTCTTATGTTTCAATTATTTCAGTAACCTGTAGGGCTTTCTATTGCAGATATACGAGGCAAATAACTTCAAAAATATGAAATCCCTTTTTTCAACCAGTGAGTTACAGAAGCTCTGAAACTTTCCAGAGTAAAAACAATCCAGATTATTTTTCATTTCTTGAAGTTTATATCCATTGGAATAAAATTAAGAGAAGGTTGGAAATTTGAAGTGCTATATAGGTAGCTCTTTTTTCTTTATCTCTCAGAAGAGATTGTTCTTGTGTGTGTGGGGGGGACTTTTCTATAGGTTTTGGCTTTGATCCTATATCTTTTGTTCCTTTTTAAATCAACTTTATTTAGGTATAATTTACCATACAGTGAACTAAACTTATTTTAATGTACATTTAATCAATTAATGAGTTTGACAAGTGCGTACATCCATGAAACCACCACCACAATCATGTAAAGTGTTTTCATCACTCCAAATTTCCCTTCTACTCCTTTGCAGTTAATCTCTCTTCTACCTTTGGACACAGACTACTGTTGACTTGCTTTCTGTCATTACAGATCCTGTAGTAAAGTATTATTTATTTTAAACTAGGATTATTTTATGTTTTTTTTAAAAATTATTTTAATAGATTGCTTTGGTTTAGGACTTTAGGGGCTTCCGAATTAAGACAGTTTTCTTTCTGTTGTCTATAATAGACTTCTCTGCTCTGAGGTTTCCTAGGGAAGATATTACTTGCAATTTACAGAGGAAAAACCGAGGCACAGATATCATATAGGCTCAGAATTATATAGGACCATGTGAATTCTTGTTTGTTGGAAAGGGAGCTCAGTTGAAAGCCTCATGAGAAGAATGATAATATTTATTTTCATTTGACTGTATCTTCGGGTTATAATATGAAAATGGTTCATTTCAGTCTTTTGTCTCTGGCATATTAAGTTCTGATGAATTCATAAAGGGTGAAAATTAAGGGTTTAGGATTTGTGTTTGAGTGCTGACTCTGCTCTTTGTTTTGAGTGCCTTTGATCAAATCACTTAAGGTTTTCGAAGTTTAGTTTCTGTATCTATAAAATAAAATTAAAAATCAGAGCTGTTACAGGAATTAAAGGGAACGTATGAATGGGCAGAAGTTTGTTTAATTTGGAGAGAGATTGTACTGTTTGTTTCATCTTCGTCTTGTTAGACTCTTGACTTTTAATTGAGACACATATTGGATGATCTGATCAACTTAAAAAACAACCTCTAAGGGAACATAGAAAATGTCAAGATTCTTAAAGTGACTTCTATTAATAACAAAAAAAAATTCTTAGACATTCTAAATTAAATAAGAGCTAGCCAAAGAATGAAGAGAAAGAGAACAGTTAGGCTCTTATTAGTTGGGGCCAGCTGACAAAAGACTGCTCATATTTCTGAATGTATGTTGGCGCTTTTGATCCAGGCATCTTCTAGCCAAACACCAGATGGGCCATTGCGCCTTGCATAAGCATGAACTTTCAGGACCATTGCCCATAGCCAAATACAAAGGAGCAAACACTTCTTCCTTATGGACTCTGCAGAACTAGCCCCACTTCATCTCATCCAACCCCCTATCTGTAGTCAATGTCACTTCTCTCAAAACAACAAAGTCTTTCTTCCTCCTACTTGATGTTTAAAAAAAGCCTGTCGACTCCTGGACAGCAGACATGTTGCTACTCGTGGTTTAGACTTCATGTCCCAGGACCTGGTCGTTGATGGCCCATAAACTCTTTTATAAAGGCTTTCAGTTAAGTTTTTTGTTTAATGCTACCTATTAGAATAAAAGTTTCCAAGGGGTAAAAAGAGGGTTGTGAAGTAAAAAGTAGTCAATTTTTGAACTAGAGAAGAAAATAAAAACAAAAAGACAGTTTATGCCCGCACAAAACAAAATCACCATATAATCTTTCATAAATTCTATCTCTGGAGTACTCTTTAGGTGAAACTACTAGACTATGAAGTCATATTGATATTTTAATAATTAACCTCTCTTGTCCAGGTTGCAGGATAGACATTTCTTAAAAAATCTGCTTTATAGTCAATAATAATAAGGTTCTGAAGAACTTCACTAGAAAGGATTGAGGTAATTACTTTCTTGATTTAAAAATCTTTGTATATTCTCAATGAATTTAGGATTTTGTATTCATGTTAGAAGTCCAGTATTAGAATTAGGCAAATCAATCTTGAACTCTATGCATTATAGGTACTAAGTTAGCAGATGAAAATTTCAGCCTCTTAAATGATGAGTTTAGTCCACGCACAATGATTGTTACTAATGTACTATATTTCATTGCTTATAACATGCCATCAGTTGTAAGACATCATAATTTTATGTAGCAAGTAGGAAAAAATATGATTAAACTGTAACATAATACTTTAATAATGCACATTTTTTATTTTGTGCTTGTTTGGCTAGACCATTTTAGTTTCCTTTGCAACATGTAGTCTGATATTGTTCCTCAGAGGTCACAGTTGGCATGCACAGAAGCATCTTAAGATGTTGGTGGTTTTAGCAGGGCTCTCTTTGGCTGTCTCTTTTCCTATCACACGCAGTTGTTAGCTTCCACTAATGACCAGCCGATTGCTCTATTGTTATCAATAATACTCATGGCATAAATTTTTTCACATGTTGATGCAATTAAATTTGGGCCTCTTTGCTGTGATAGGTAGTTTTGAGGCCAGCGGTTGAGGTTTGTTTTGAACCCAGGAGGACTCTTCATAGCTGTCTCTTTCCCTGGTTCTCTCTGGTAAAATTCTAGCTATTCTATGGTTTAGCTTGTTACTCTTATAGAGCTTCTAGTCTCTTGATTGCTTACCTCCAAAATATATATTATTTTTCATAGTACCTAAAGGCTTGAACTTCTTCACCTCGTGTTCTCATAAAGTCAGTTCCCATGGGAACGTCAAAACTCTCTTTACTTATGGCCTGCCTCCACCCCTAGGTATTAAGAAACTTCAAAAGCGTTACTGTTAAGGTTTTATTTATTCAATTGTTGAAATTGATTTGTTTTTTAGGAGCAGTTTATTTTTTAACTACTTTATGAATACTTAAATTCACATGGTTAACAATACTTGTTAGTAGATCTTTGACATCTATGACATTCTTCAGAAAAGAATATTTCAATCCTCTTTCTTTCCTGACTCAGATAATATTTATGAGTTTTAGCTGTAATAGTTGGTACCAGCTCATCAGTAGGTTTACCATTCTTATCATTTGAATCAGGTAGGTATCAAGATAGGGCTAGTTGAAGGTCCAGTTGAAGCTGAGTACATTTGTTTCATGTGAATTTCTATGGTAGAAGGATCCTGAGAGCTGTAACTTCTCAGCTCAGGTTAAAAGCTAGAGCTAGTGTCATCTGGGGGGTTGTGTCTCCCTCATGGATAATTCTTGGCTGTTCTAGGTTTCAAAGCTCTAAGACTGGATGGTTCCAATGTAAATATTGACCATCAAGTTGTAGATTTGTGCATCAACTGTAATAAAATTCTTTCAGGTAAGGTTGAGACTCTAGAAGATTTCATAGTGATTTCAACACTTTCTAAATTCTTGGTGTTTGTTTCACTGTTGATTTTGTCACTCTTGGGAATCAGAACTTTTCTTCAAGTGAATAAGTTCATTAATGAAGTTCTGGGAAAAGGTCAAGTACAAGAGGGTATCCAATAGTAACTTTGTTTTGTCTTAGCATTTTTTAGCCTATCATCAGAGAGAAAGTAAATTGAACAGAAAGTGGCTAAATGATGCAAGTCCTTCTTTGAAACTTTGCTATCATGACATACTTTAAACTCCAAAACGATAACTGTTGAGCTACTTATTTCTGGGAGGGACCAATCAATACAGTCCTTCAAGATCTGCACTGTACCACTCCAGGGAGTAAAATTCTTATGTCTGGAATGTGGTGGCCCAGGATCTGGCTGCCAGCAGAGCCCTTGAAGCTGGGAAGAGATCAAAAAGCAGTAGCCGCCAGCAGAGGCCCAACCAACCCCTCCTGCCAAATGTAGCCCAATTGGTGGGGCAAAAATAGATTTTCTTTATGAAACTTAAAGACAATAAGCAAAGTGTAACCAGCGGAAAACATTTAGAAAAATAACTTCTGAATAGAAGTGATTTGGTCTCCTCATGTCCCTAAGTTTCCCTACTTCATTACTCTTATCATTTATTTAGAACAACAACAAAACATCACAAAAGCTTGAGGTTAATGTCCAGCTACCATTGGCCATCAACACCTAATGACTCTTAGAATTCAGTACTTTTTTCCTTGTGGGCTTTGTGACAAATTTTAAAGGGTGGGAGGAAGTATAGTAGATAGTGTACCTTAACTTTAATGCTTTTATTATTTCCAGATAAATTTTTGAAATTCTTTAGCTTGATCCTCCACTGGTCTTAGTATTGGATTTCAAATAGTATATAAATAAATATGTGGGTGCTTAATTAAAGATGGTAGATTGAATACACAGATTTACCTTCACTCCTTTTCAAAACGCCACTAAAACGGCAGTGGGATTTTTAAAAAGATATAAATTCACAACAGCAACAAAAAGATGAAGGAAAAGGGGAGGGAAATGGAAGTACTGGAAATTTTAGATTCAGGAATCTGAAAAGAGAAGAACAAGAGTACTTCTTTAAGAAAGCTGAATCCTACGTTTGTAATGGTGTAATCCGAGAAGGAAACCTGGTGTACTCCTGTAACACACTCTGATACCTCTGATATGGAAACAAATTAACAACAGGATACATTAGTTAAAGGATTCTTTGAAAAATCTCTTTACATAGTCCTTCAGATTCCCTTCCCCCCTCCTGGAAGAAAACTTAACAGTTAGTCCCTAAAAAGAATAAAACAAAGGCTTTCCAGAATGAGGAACCCTAGAGCTCGTAAGGGCAGGTGACATTGAATATGGATCTTTCTCTAGTCTTCTTTCCTCATTTGGCTCTGAGAACATTGGCAGAGAAGCTTTTACCCTCTAAGAAGAAAGTTGGTATTCTCCTCCAGAGATAGCTGACATAATCTGAAAGAAAAGATCTACCGATATTGATCATTGGGGTTTCCCCAGGGAATTAGCTTTACTTTGCAGTGAAGACCACCATTTACATAAAGCTTTCAAGTAGCTTTTTAGCTTCCAACCCCTATTCCCAATTATGAGCAACCAGTGAAAGATCATTAGATTTGAGGAACAGTTTTAACATGAGCAACAGAAAAAAAAAAATAGAAAACAGCAATTTATTTTCAGTATTCTAATCATTTAGTCTTTTTTAAATAAAATTTGTTGAGGTGATATTGGTTAATAAAATTATATAAGTTTCAAGTGTACAATTTAATAATAATAAATCACATTGCATTATGTGTTCACTGAAAGTCAGGACCCCTTCCGTCATCTTATATTTGACCCCCTTTATCCTTATCTACCCTCCCCCCTTTCTCTCTGGTAACCACTGAATTTGTTATCTGTGTCTGTGAGTTTGTGTTTGTCATGTTTGTTACTTTCGGTTTTATATCCTACATATAAGTGAAATGATATGGTTCTCATTTTTTTCTGTCTGACTTCACTTAGCATGGTAATCTCAAGATCCATCCATGTTGTTACAAATGGCAATATTTAATCTTTTCTTATGGATGACTAACATCCCTTTGTATATGTGTACCACATCTTTATCCAGTCATCTGTCGAAGGTCTCTTTGGTTGTTTCCATGTCTTGGCCACCGTGAATAATGAAGAACAGCGACATAAAGGGAATGGAGTTTATGCAAAGAGAAGAAAATATTCGAAAATATGTCACTAATAAAAGAGCAAGTAATACATCTATAAAACCAGAATCAGGTACTCTGTAAAAGGAATTTTCAGAAAACCAAAAAGAGATCTTGGAAATTAAAACATGATAGCAAATAAAGTATTCCATAGAAAATTTGAAGTGACCAAGAAACTTGAACTAAAAGAGATAAAACTTGGAAGAGAAGAATAATAAAATTAGAGGACCAGTTCAAGAGGTTCAGTAATCAAAAGAAGTTCAAGTAATAGGAGTCCCAGAAGGGAGAGCAGAAAAAAATGGAGGAAAAGATGTCACCAAAGAAACAATTCAAGAAAACCTCCCATAACTGAAAGACAGCTTTCTAAATCTAAATAATGCACCAATTGCCAAGCATAGTGAGACCCAAGTCAAGGGACCTCTTTGTGAAATTTCTTAATAACAATGAAAAAATAAAATAGATGGAAGCAAGAGAAAAAACAAGTTTCATACAAAGTATCAGTGGAAGTTACTAGATAAAGGAGAAATGATCTCTAAGTTTGAAGGAAAACAATTGTATATTTAAAATTCTACATTTAATTAAATTTTTTTGAAAAAGGTGAGGGAGACTAAAGACATATTTAGACATGTAAGATCTCTAAGTTTTCCTTCCAAGTACATTTTCTCAGGAAGCTATTGGAGCATGTACTGTACCAAAGTGGGGAAGTACCCCTAAGAGATGATATCCAGGAAGTGGGACCTTAGAAGTGAAGGATAGCTTCAGAGTAAAGGAAAATGTTCATCTGGGGATGACAGCTATTCAGCAGGCCTAGAGAACAACCAGTCCAACTGGGAGTGGTTCAGGAAGCTCCAGAAGAGATTTCTTCAAGAAGAATATATAGAGTACTTATTAAGATGTTTGAATCTATCGAGAAGAGATTTATATAAATGGAAGAAAATTGGGGTGAATTGATTTAATACATAGAAGACTAAGCCAAAAAAAGGGGGGGGGTATAAACTGGGGAAATTAGAGTTATGCAGGAGAGAAAAAGTAATTGTAGTGTACTACATAGCTGAGCTGTAATAGCATTTACATAGTCAAAACAATGAGAGCAAAATTATGATGTAACAATTTAGAGAGGACAAGATGAGTGTGAAAGAGCTAAACTTTTTTTTCCATAGTAGGAAGTTAGTAGATGATATGTGAAGCTGAAAGTTCAAGAAGAAGGACTATAGTGTGCTATTTAGGGAAAAATAGGGAAAGAGGGAAAAATAGCAGAAGGATCAGTTCAAAGTGATTACCTAAGTGGATTTAGAAGAGGTAAGGTGAATTTGTTTGGGAGTCGAGGGGTGGAGGTTAGGGTGGGGAGGATGGTAATGGATTGCTGTTTTTTGTAACAAGTTTTTAGATTGCTTAAAGCTGCAAATTATATGAATGTATAATGGAGAAAAATAAAAATTAGAGAAAGAATAAATTTATATGTTAACACCCATACCATATATAGTGAGAAGCATTAACATACCTAGTTATAAGTGAAACATTAGTTCAACTTTAGCTCTCCGATCAAAATAACTATGGAATTAATAAAAGAGGTATAAGATTTGTACAGTGAAAACTGCAAAACATTACTGAAAGTAAAGAAAACCTAAACAAATGGAAAAATATCTCATGTTCATAGATTTGAAGACTTAACATTAAGATGGCACTACTCTCATCTCAAATTAATCTACAGATTCATCACAATCTCTATAAAATCTTTTCTGCTTTGGTTTTTATCCTACATAAATTGACAGGCTGATACCGAAATTCATATGGTAATTCAAGTAACCCGGAAAAGCTGAGTCCTGAAAAGAGAAATAGTGTTGGAGAACTCACACCTCCCAATTTTAAAATATACTACAAAGTAACAGTAATGGATACAGTGTAGAACTAGCATAAGGATAGACAATGGAATAGCATTGAGAATCCAGAAATAAATCCTTACACTTACAGTTTATGGTTTTTTGGTAAGCATGTCAAGACAATTCAATGAGGGGAAAAAAATAGTCTGTTCAACAGATGATGCTAGGATAACTGGATACACACCACAAAAGAATGAGGTTGTACCTTGTCCTCAGCATAGAGAAAAATTAACTCAAAATGGATCAAAGACCTAAATCTAAAAGCGAACTAATAAAACTTAGAAGAGAACATAAATGTAAATCTTCATGGTCTTGAATTAGGCAAAATATCTTTTGGATATGATACCAGAAGCACAAGTGACAAAAATAGATAATTGGATCTCATCAAAATTTAAAACTTCTGTGCTACAAAATGATAGCATCAAGAACGTGAGAAAAAAAAAATCACACAAAATGGAAGAAAATATTTGCAAGTTTTATTTTTGATAAAGGACTTGCTTCCAGAATATATTAAGAATAAAGATAAACTCTTAGAACTGAATAATAAACAAATAATCCCATTTTAAAATGGGCAAAAGATTTGAATAGACATTTCTGTAAAGGAGATATATACATGGCCAATAAACTCATGAAAAGGTGCTCAATTTCACTAGTTATTAGGAACCATAATAAGATACCATCTCATACTCACTACAATAGCTATAATAATAATGAAATACAGAAAATAAGTGTTGGTGAGAATGTGGAAAAATTGGAACCCTCCTACATTGCTGGTGGGAATGTAAAATGGTGCCACTTTGGAAAATAGTTTGGTAGTTTCTAAAAGTGTTTAACATAGATTTCCCATATGACCCAACAGTTCTACTTTTAAATATATACCCAAGAGAAATAAAAGCATATGTCCACACCAAAAGTTGTAAAAATTTATACAGTGTTCATAACAACATTATTCATCATAGCCAAAAAGTAGAAATAACCCAAATGTGTATCAACTAATGATCCAGAAATGTCCAGCCCCTCCCCCCTCCAAAAAAAAAGACTTGGAAAAATGATATCTGAGTTTTACCTTGTCAACTACATCTCTAGTTTTCTCTTGTTAATACCTTCCTCATATTCACAGGTTATTGTGAGAATCAGATGTAGTTTTAGGCAGGAAAGGGCTTTTAAAGAATTAACATGATAGAAATGTAAAGTATAACGGAACAGAATGATTCTCTAATTTGGTGACTTGTGATTTCCATTTAATTGGTCTGACTGACATATAGTGATGGTAACCCAATGAATGGTTTTTATTTCTGGATATTTTTACCATCTTAATATAATTTTAAGTTTTGGAACGCTGCAGTGAAGATTTTTGCTGTATAATTTGGTATCTCGTTATTGGTAGTCAAGAAATATCTGATTAATTGAATTTGTCAGGCAAGGATTTGGAGGATAAGAAATTGTTGAGGCTGAGGCTACTCGGAACCAATAGAGACCTCTTTGTTTCGAAGTAAAAACTGACCGTATCCTTTGCCTAGGGTGCAAGCTTTTACGATTTTTTCCCTATGGCTTACTTTGCCTCTGACATTTAGCTTTCTGATACAGCCTCCTCAGTTTCTTAGATTTATTAATTTTAAATGAATCATTGTGGGGTTAAATTCAAGTTAAATTCAAATTAAGGTTAGCAAGGTTATAAGTGGTGAGTATTCACCAAAGGCAAAATATACACAAAGTATTCTGTGTGTGAGCCATCATCCATTCATTCCATTTTTTTTGTTGTTGAAAACAAGGCTTTGGGAACTTGGATATTTATGTGTGTTTTCAGAAACAGGTGGTTGTGTGATTGTACATAGACAGATGTTTTGTTTTCCTGGGAGTCAGTTGAGACTTAAGTATAGGAGCTTATAGCCTGAGCTAATTTCTAGGTGAAGAATGAGAATGACAAGTTGTTTACATGCTTGGAAAAATAGGTACCTACTTTAATGTCAGTTCCTTTTAGTTTTTCACACCTTCCTTTGATTACTGTGCTATATTTAAGGTTTTTGTGGCTTGGCCAAAGAGATAGTGATCCTGGGAATCATTTTATTGACAGGACCTCTATAGATGATCCAAATGATCAATTCTAATAGGACACTGTGATTTGTGGTCATGCATAGGCAGCAAAAAAGGGGAAACTCCCTTTTACTCTCCTCAGATACATGGGGTCTTCCATGAGGGAAACCAGTGAGTGCTGCCAGGACTGCAGACTCCTCTCTATAGTGCTTGGATCACAATTCTCCCCACTCCATCTGGGAGACCTCCTTCATCATTGCTGATTCCACAAAATATACTCTAACCACACATTTGAATGGGAGGAACCCAAGAATTGGCAATGTAAAAGAATGCCCTGTCCCTTCTTGGTCTGCCTGAAATCTCCTTCGTGAAGTGCTTGTAGAGGTGTGGCAAGGTCCATTTCCACATGTAGTTTGCCTAGTATATTCTCACTTTCGCTCTGTATGTATTCCTTCACTCATGCTGTTCCAAATACTCTCTTGTTTTTTTTTTTCTATTTATCTAAATCCTACTTATTTTTTAAAAGTCTTAATTGAATTTCTACCTCTTCTGAGGAACCCATTTTAACTTTTGTTTTCTTATTTAGCTTTACCAAGGATCTGTGCCTGTTTTCTCATTACTTTGTAAGTTACATATAGGCGTCATGCATTGCTTGTATCTTGGCTGGTTAGCAAGGCTAGGAACAACAGAGGTTATTGTGATTCTAGTGTAGCTATCTAATTATGAGCCAACGTTCTGTAGTAGCGTACAAGGGACTAGCCCTTGAACTTTAAAGGAAACCAGATAAATGATCAAGAGTCCAAGGAATTTAGAAATATTTGTGACTGGCAGTGTCTCTCACTGGATCCTCCTTCTACTAAGGCAAACCTGAGCAATTTTGCAGCCTATAGTTCCACAGGAAAGTGTGAAAGGAGTTCTCAGCCATAAAAGAGAGAGAGAGAAAAAGAGCGAGAGAGAGAGAGAGAGAGAGAGAGAGAGAGAGAGAGAGAGAGAGAGAAAGAGAGAAGAAAAAGAAAAGAAAGAAAAAAGAAAGAAAGAAAGAAAGAAAAAATAAATTGGTTTGAAATTTTTGCTGAATTCACTTTAAACATAATTAATATTCTCTCTAAGTTCTTCATTGAACAGTTTAAATAAAACCACTGCATTGTACATGCTGTACCTTGGCTAGATAATCTCAATTTGTAGATTGTTTGCAAGTTGGTTTTTTTTCTTTTCTTTTCTTTACAAATTGGATTTTTTAAATACCGTGTGCATTCCGTGTAAAGCCTCCAGATATTTTGAAGGATTAGATTATGTTTAAATCCTTTCCATTCCATCACCTTTATCTCCATGTCCAAAACAAGCGTGATGCTATTCATTTTAGAATATTATTTAAGACAAAAAGGCATGGTAAAAACAACTAGTAGCTCTTTGGAGGGATGTGTTTTGGACTCGTATGGAATTACCACCTGCCACTCATTTGAGTCTGTCTTTGGCATCTGAGCCTTTGCATATACTATGTGAACCCTCTGTTCCTAAAAGAGCTTGCTTAGTAAGACCGTGTTGGGATTTTTAGCCCATTTTCTTCTGAGGTAAAAATATGTCAAACATTTCAGAATGAAGAGAGTTTTTTTTGGGGGGGGGGTGGCGGGGAGCTGTTGTATCCTAAGTGTTACTATAGAGCAAATTCCGTTCATTTTCTCAACGGAAGGGAGGAAACAGATCATGCCAAGAAAAACATGTAGAGTGGAATGAGGTGGAGAATCAAATGTGACAAGTCCCTAAAATCAGGTGCATGTAGGAAGGATCTTCGCTGTGATTAGCTCCAAATGTTTTTTTAAAGTAGTATTGTTTGTTTCATTCTTTTTTTTTTTTTTTTTAATTCTTTTACTTTGTTCTCGTTTCTTTGGTTTCAAAATCAGGTTAAGGAGAAGCTTATGAAGTCTAGAGCCAAAGGCATTATTGAAATTTACCAGCCCCCAAAAGTCAATATGCAATTACTATACTTTTAAGGCTGTTCATGTAATTAACCCTGCTGTTTGATTCAAGGGAAGCCAAGGGAAGCCCAAGCAGTGTTACAAAAGTCGCAGCTCCTTGCTTAACCCTTGATGTTGTACTGCAAGGTTAAAGAGCCCATTTATCTGGATCTCTGAGGGGTGAGGTCTGTGACAACTTAGCATTTTCCAAGAGATTTTCTTCTCCCTCTTGAAGAACAATGTATAGAGTATTGAGAGAGAGGGAGAAGAGACAGACAGACAGACAGACATTGTTTTGAATTTGACTAAAAAGGAAGTACAGAGGCTTTTACTTTTGCTTTTTCATATCCTATCAAATTAATACTGTTACATTTGAGAAATTTTTTGCTGTTTTCTTAATAGATCTCTTAGAATTATATCTCATGTAGATAGTAATTATGATTTTTAAAGCAAATATGTGTGATTTACTTAAAATCAAGCCACCTTGTAGCCACGCATAATTTTCCTGAGCATTTTGTTGAAGGTAAATATATTTTTAATTGGTTACATTTAGTTGTAGGAGAGGTTTTTTTTTTTTCTTTCCATGAGACTATTTATTTGCCCATTATTTTTTCCAGCTTTACTGAGGTACCATTGACAAATAAAATTGTGACATATTTAAAGTGTACAGTGTAATGATTTGATATGTGTATACACTGTGAAAGGATTGTAGGAGAGGTTGAAGAATAGATTTAAGTAAGCTTGCTGCCTACTGGCATATTTAAGAAGAAATTGTTGGCAGGGATTAGATCTCTGGATGTCCTTGTCTGTCAGGAAAAGCCCTCTGTGCAGCCAGCAACTCCCATAAATGTTAATGTGGCACTTTGCAGAGAGGCAAGGGCCATCTCATTTCAGTGCACGATGCTGGGGAAAGCCTGTCCCTAGGTATGCGTGGGTGTGTGTGTGAGGGCTGCTGAGCACTCTGCCTCTCCAGCTGAAGTATATTGCAGAGCAGATTTGGCTTTTCATTGGGCCCCAGTTGGGGAATCCCTCCTACCAGCAAATTTGTTGATATTCCTAAATGCTGATGCGTTTTCAGCTCTAAAATGATAATGCGCTTGTTGGAGTGAGGAGCAAAAAGCACATAGAAAATGATTTTAAAACACACATCAACCAGTTCCTAGTTGTATTTTTCACTTGATAGAACTGTGTAGGCAGAATCTTGCTATTGTCAAGGGAATTGGGATTCCGCATAGTCTAGGGACTGCCCTTCTTTTCTTTACCCAGGGCTCCTCCTGCTCTAGATCTTAGCATGCAGGTGCAGTTTCATGATCCAGCAGGAGAATTTCCCCAATTTCCACATCTATCATGCAGTCAGCGAAGCAAATGGTAGTTGTGGCCGCTCCAAAGAAACCTGGCAGTGCTACTGCCAGCAGTTTTCTAATAACCTTGGTGTCTCTGCAGCAAGGTTAGTGGTTATGTATTTACTGAAGCTAGACTTTCTTTTTCTCTTCTCTCTCTGCTTCCATTGGTACCCCCACCTCCCCTCGTGCCCTCCCCCTACACTTAGGTTTATAAACTTGCCTGTGGTATATAGGAACTAGACATGCATTTAAAAAATACATTTTAAAGTTTTTTAAAAATGTGCACAGCAGAAATATATCTCAGCGTTCAAAAACATTCCCTGATTATCATGGTTAGTGGCAGATTAAGAAAACAGAATATAAATAGCCAGATATTTTGTAGGACATCATGCTTATTTAGTAGGTATTTGTCTGATATTAATGTGTTGGCATATAGTCCAGAATTACATTTTATTCACTTTTTTAATGCTTATCTAAAATTCTCCTATTGGCTCATTTCATGGAAATAAGGACTTACTTGATCTCTGTCCTTGTTTGTGGTAAGACCCTGAAAAGGCAGCAAGTTTCACTTTGGTTTAATTTGTAAGGAGAACATTATCATGTATGTGTAGTTATTTAATTTACTGTTATATATATATAAATGGGCAAAGAAAGAATCTTTTTGGAAAGGATTCTTACTCCTTAACTTTGGTCCTCCCATTGACTACCTCTGTTTTCACATGTGCTCAGGTACACACTAGGGACCTTAGAACACACCACCATCAAGTGAACACAATTGATACATTGGGCGAATTGACCAGTTCCAAAAATAGGATTGAATGGTAGAAATTTTAGAAACAGTTAAGGTAATTAAGAATGTAATTTTAGTACAATGGGTAGTAAGATGTTTTAGATTTAAGTAATACTATGTAACTCAAATTTTGTTGTTGGTAGTACAAGTACCAGTTACTGTCAGAGTCAGTGGCTAGAATTTGAGTGATCGCTGTTGCATATTAGCTATAACACAGCATTCCTCAAATGTCTAGTGTCTGTATGTGTTTAGAACTACAGTAGCTTTAGCTTCATGTCACTTAAGTATAGGAGATTTTAAGAATTTATAATGCTAGCTTTATATTACTTTATAGTCTAATCATCTTGTTTTGAGCTCTCTGATTTTATTTTATGCGAGAATTGCTCCATTTTCATTCTACATCTAGATAAAGTATTAATCCATTTTGACACACACGATTAGTTCATCTCACCCCTTTTCTTCAAATGTAAGATTGATGAAGTTTATCTCCAGGATTTCTAGATTTCCCATTGTATTTCCATTAATATAGGTTAAATCCTGTTCCCTTATAATTCTCCATCAAATTTGTACCCAGAAAAAGATAAGACTATCAATATATTAATATTTATAACTCTCCTGGGCTTCTGAAATTAGGTTCATATTTCTAATCATGGCACAAAAATAGTTATTCTCTTTTAAAGAAATTTCAGACTTCACCAAGCCCTCTAAATCACACAATAAAATATAGGACACTAGAAAAGAAATTTGAAAACCACTAGCATGATCAGAGAGAGATCCTCAAAAGGATGTCATTTGCTATTCTCACTACATGGCCCACCAGCTATTTCTGGTTACACACTTTGGATATATTTGCTTTGGTTCTGGTTTGGATAATGGCTGGATTCAAGAGACTTTTTTTTTTTTTTTTTTTGGTAGGAACCTATTTTGTGCCATGAATTGTCATACACTACTTAAACTGTAGACATATACATCAGAATTTTGAACTCTGGATTTTTCTTAACTCTATGGTGTGCATTCCTGATACTAGCATTTTGGTCTAGTTCTAGTGTATACCTTTCATGTTGCAAAATTTGGCAAAGGAGGTGGGGGAAAGACATTTCCTAAATCTGTATCAAGTGAATGTTGGCTTTTTCTATAGAAAAGGTGCTCCCAATCAGAGCACCAAAATATATAAAACATCTACTAACAGAAAAAGAGAGAAACTGACAAAAATACAATCAGCAGGTTCCCTAAATACCCCACTGTCAGAAATGGATAGAAAATGAACAGAAAATCAATAAAGAAATACATTCTTAGATGATACATTAGACCAGTTGGACATAGTCAACGTTTACAGAGCCTATCATCCCAAAAGAGCAGCTTATGTATTCTTCTCTAGTGCACATCTAACATTCTCAAGGATAGACCATATGTTGGGACACAAAACTAGCCTCAACAAATTTAGAAGATTGAAATCATACCAAGCGTATTCTCTGATCATAATGCTTTGAAAGTGGAAAGAACCACAATTACTTGGAGATTAAACAACACACTAATGAAGAATGACTGGGTCAGAGGAGAAATAAAGGGAGAGATCAAGAGATACATAGAAACAGATGAGAATGAAAGTACAACATGTCAAAACTTTTGGGACATAGCAAAAGCGGTAATAAGAGGAACATCTATATCATTACAGGTCTATCTCAAGAAATAAGAGCAAGCCTAAATAAATAACCTAACACTACATCTTTAAAAAACTAGAAAAAGAACAAATGAAGCCCGAAGTCAGCAGAAGGAAGGAAATAATTAAAATTAGAGCAGAATTAAATGAAACCGAGAACAAAAAGATAATAGAAAAAATTAATGCAAAAAAGAGCTTGGTCATTGTGATTAATAAAATTGACAAAACCCTGGCTAGACCCACTAAAGAAAAAAGAGATGGGACTCAAATAAACAAAATCAAGAATAAAAGAGAAGTTACAGCAGATACCACTGAAATACAAAGGATCATACAAGAATACTATGAATAATTATATGATACCAAATTTAATAACCTAGAAGAAATGGACAAGTTTTTAGAAATACACAACCTTCCTAGACTGAACCATGAAGAACTGGAAAATCTAAATACACCGATCAGCAGTATGGCAATTGAAACAATCATCGAAAACCTCCCCAAAAGTAAAAATCTGGGACCAGACAGCTTCAACTGTGAATTCTACCAAACATTTAAAGAGGGCTTAATACCTTTTCTCCTCAGACTCTTCCAAAAAATCAAGGAGGAGGCAATACTTCCTAACTTATTTTAGGAGGCCAGTATTACCCTGATACCCAAAACCTGGTAAAGACAACACAAAAAGAAAACTACAGACTAATTTCTCTCATGAACAAAAATCCTAAATAACATATTAGCAAACATACAGCAATATATTAAAAAGATTATATACCACAATCAAGTAGGTTTCATCCCAGGAGCACAGGCATGGTTCGGCATATACACAAATCAATTAATGTGATACACCACATAAACAAATTAAAATATAAGAATCATATGATCATATCACTAGGGAAAGCCTTTGACAAGATACAGCATCCATTTATGATCAAAACACTAATAAAATTGGTATAGAAGTAAAGTAACTTAACATAATAAAGACCATCTATGACAAACCCTCAGCCAACATTATACTTAATGGTGAAAAACTAAAAACCTTCCCTCTAAATTCAGGAACAAGGCAAGACTGTCCACTATTGCCAGTTATTCAATATAACATTGGAGGTCCTAGCAACTGCAGTCAGTCAAGAGAAAGGTATAAAAGGCATCCAAATACAAAACAGAGAAGTCAGACTGTCACTATTTGTGGATGACATGATTCTCTGTATAGAAAACCCCAAAGACTCCACAAGAACAGTACTAGAAATAATAAGCAAATACAGTAAAGTCTCTGGATACAAAATCAGTGTTCTAAAATCCATAGTGTTCCTATACTCTAACAACGAAGTGTCAGAAAGAGTAGTGGAAAAAATAATTCCTTTTGCAATTGCAACAAAAAGAATAAAAGACCTAGGAATAAATCTAATGAAACATGTGAAGGATCTATGAAATGAAACTATAAGACCCTACTAAAAGAAATTGAAGAAGATAAAAAGAAATGGAAAGATATTCTGTGTTCTTGGATTGGAAGAATCGACATAGTTGAAATGACTTTTTACTACCTAAAGCGTTATACAGATTTAATGCAATCCCCATCAAAATCTCATTGGCATTTTTTGAAGAAATAGGACAAAAAATCTTCAGATCTATATGGAAGCACAAAAGACCCCAAATCGCCAAAACCATCCTGAGAAAAAAGAACGATGCTGGAGGCATCACTCTGCCTGACTTCAAATTATATTACCAAGCAACAGTAATCAGAACAGCATGGTATTGGCAGAAAACAGACACATGGACCAGTGGAACAGGACCAAAAGTTCAGATATAAACCCATGTTTATATGGGCAAATAATTTTCGATAGAAAAGCCAAAAACATACAATGGAGAAAGGAAAGCCTCTTCAGTAAATGTTGCTGGGAAAACTGGAAAGCCACCTGCAAAAGAATAAAACTAACCTGTTGTCTATCACCACACACCAAAATTAACTCAAAATGGATTAAGGACCTGAATATAAAACCTGAAACAATCAATTGCATAGAAGAAAACATTGATACTACATTCATGGACCTTGGACTTAGAGAGGATTTTTAAAATTTGACCTCACAGGCAAGGGAAGTAAAAACAAAAATAAATGAATGCGGTTTCATCAAACTAAAAAGCTTCTTCACAGAAGAAACTATCAACGAGGCAAAGAGACAGCCATCTGAATGGGAAAACATATTTACAAGCAACGCCTCTGATAAGGGCCTAATATCCAAAATATACAAAGAATTCTTACAACTCAGTAACAACAAAACCAAACAAACGATCCAGTCAAAAAATGAGCAGAGGAACTGAACAGCCACTTTTCTCTAGAGGACATACAAATGGCCAATGGACATATGAAAAGATTCGACTTCACTAGCTATTAGGGAAGTGCAAATCAAAACCACATGAGATATCATCTCACACCTGTTAGAATGGTTGTCATCAACAAGACAAGTAATAAGTGTTGGAGGGGTTTTGGGGAAAAAGGAACCCTCATACACACTGTTGGGACTGCAGATTGGTACAACCACTATGGAAAACAGTATGGAGGTTCCTCAAAAAACTAAGAATTGAATTACCATATAATCCAGCAATCCCTCTTCTGGGTGTTTACCTCAAACCCTGAAAACATTTATCCAAAGAGATATATGCACCCTGATGTTCATAGCCGCATTATTCACAGTGGCCAGGATATGGAAGCAACCGAAGTGTCTTATAATAGATGATTGGATAAAGAAGAACTAGTGCATATACATGATGGAATATTTCTCAGCCATAAGATGAAATACAGTAATTCCCAATAACATGGATGGTTCTTGATATAATCATGCTAAGTGAGATGAAAAAATTGAAAACCACAAGATATCACTTATATGTGGGTTAGAAAACTGAAAGCGATAAATGTGACAAATAGAGACTCAATGGACACAGACAGGGATTAGTGTGGTTACCAGAGGGAAGGGAGGAAGGGATGAGGTTTTTAGGGGTAAAAGAGGTCAAATGTTTGGTGACGGAAGGAAATCTAACTCTAGGTGGTGAACACACAGTGCTATATATATATATGACTTACTGTTGAATGGTACACAGAAACTTTTTGATTTTGTTAATGTCACCCTAATAATTTTTAGTTAAAAAAGAGAAGAGAAATAACTTTTAGACTAATTTCAGACTTTTATTTTCAGTGCTTTCTATCCTCCTCCTTTTGCCCATAGTTAGGGGTTGTTGAAAGCTACACAGGAAGTTGTATTTATTATATACATCCCCAAAGCCTAAACAAACATATGAAGATTATTAACTGAGTGAGAACTATATGGACTCCTCTTAGAAATTGTGATATTAAAATGAAAACTCTGCAATATCATTCTGATGTGTTTTTTTTTGAATTTTATTGTTTTTTAAATGCATAGAGATGAAGATAAATAAGCATAGAGTGAAATATATATCTACTATTAAATTGAATCTCTTTTTGCTTGATAAAATAACCCTGGATATTCCTGGGATTCCCTGGTACTTATTTATTTATAGGTTTGTATCTAAGAAGGCTGCATAATAAAAGCTATTGGCATGCTGTATGCCATTATGCTCAGAAAGCTTTGATTGCAGAAGTACTTTCATGAATACCAGCACTTCAGTTGAAATGTAATCTCCTAGGATCTCAAATCCAGTATATATTTAAATCATAATAGTGCTTTTCATTTTGATTATAGAGAAATAAGAAACAAAGAAATATACCGTGGTCTGACAAAGATAGATATTTTGGAAGCATTTCAAAATCTTGAAAGCCTTGCTCTATTGGCATGTATTTAATGGATATTCCTCAGAGTGATTGATTCTCATCAGAAGAAATAGTATTCATATGATATATTCTTCATAGTCTTCGTAGGTGAGGGGAGGTATTGCAAGAGTATACAGTTGTCCTCCCTTATTCATGGTTTCACTTTCAGAGGTTTCAGTGACCCACAGTCAATCACAGTCCAAAAATACTAAATGGAAAATTCCAGAAATAAACAATTCATAAGTTTTAATTTGCATGCCATTCTGAATAGTATGATGAAATGGTACACTGTTCCTCCTGGAATCATCCCATTGTCCAGCCTTTCTACATCGCATGCACTACCCATCCATTAGTCACTTAGCTGCCATCTTGGTTATCAGATTGTCAGGGTATTGCAGTGCTGGTATTTAAGGGACCCTTATTTTATTGTTACAATTGTGCTATTTTATTATTTATTGTTGTTAATCTTTTACTGTGCCTAATCTGTAAATTAAACTTTATCACAGGTACATATATAGAGTTTGGTACTGTCTGTAGTTTCAGACATCATCTGGGGGGAAGCGTGTCTCGGAAAGTATCCCCTGCGTATAAGGGGGGACTACTGTATTAAGATTTTAAGTGAATGATATGCCCATTTTGAGAGATAAAAATGGTAGCACATTTTTGCCTTTTTTGCCCACCTCCCAACAGTTTTAAATTAGTGATGAGTCTTATGTTCATGTGATTCCTTTATACTGAAATGACTGTGATGTTTTAAAGTCAAATTTAAGTCTCTTAAAGCTCAGTTACTCTATAACATAGCCCTAAGTTGTGCACAATGAAATAAGAGAATTTTAATTTAATGTCATGTATGGACTGCAAACCACAATCATTAGTGTTCATTATTATTCCTCTTTGTTTTCACTCTCTTCATCATCCCATCTATAGCCTAGTCCAGGGAAAGGGTGTGCGTGTTTGTATGCTAATCCTTGATGAACTCTCTTTAGAGAATGTTTTCTTTATTTAAATACATGCTATACTTTTCTTTGTTTCTCTGAAGTTTCTGCTTAATTAATATTGGAGAAATTTATTTTATCAGGAAGTCTTTTGACCAATGGCTTTCTGTAATTATTAAAATGCTATGAACAACCACAGTGCAACTAATCAGAATTATTTGAGTGTGAGCAACATTAGCTGTAATGATCTTGTGCATATGTAAGGATATGAAATTATTAAACTTATTTAACTTCCTTCTGAATATTTCTTTTATATGCAAAATTCTTTCTAAATGACGAAAAGTGATAAACAGTTTAAATGACTATCCAGAACCATTTGCTACTCAGTTCCCTATATCCAGAGGAGCCATATGTAGTAAATAGTAGGGCCTTTGAAGTCAGTTTGAATCCTGCTCCGCTACTTCCTAGCTGTGTGACCTTAGTAGTTAACTCAGTATCTCCATGTGAATAGAATAATGAATTTACTTTTGAAGAATTGAAATGATAGCAGTACATGTAATAGTGTATTACATGGCTAGTGCCCAGCAGTGTTGGTGGCCAGTGGATGTTATGAGCTTTTCAAGCTTACTGTAGTATAGCTAGGAACCTAGAAATAAATATCATCATAAAGGTGAGGCAGAGCTTGCCTCAGAACCTTATTTGGGCAAAATAATGTAACATATAGGACATCAGATACTGAAACCACTCAAAAGAGAGCAACCAGCACAAGGAACCACTATCAGAAATTTCTGTAGAAGCTCAGTGGTCTGGGATCACTTAATATATTGGCAAACAGCCTTATATATCTTTGTGGCCATAAGGATTTAATTTATTAAAAAGGAATATACTGGGTTCTGGTTAATCTTTTTTTTTGTAACAAATCATCCTAAAATTTAGTGACTTAAAACAACAACAGTTATAATATTATCGCTTATAGTTTTGAAGGCCGATTGGGCTCAGTGAGGTTCTTGCTTGGATACCTCATATGGTTGTGATCATATGACATGGCTCTTTCCTCACGCATGCTGGTAGAGGCTGGCTATAGTATGGAATATCTACATGTGGCCTCTGTCTGTAACTCAGATATCCTAACAACATGTAGCCGGGTCCCAAAAGACCCAGGTGGAAGCTGTATTCCATTTATGACTTTTTAGAAGTCATTTGTCATTAATCTTCGATACAAGGCCTATCTAGATTTGAAGAATCATAGACCCTTCTCTTCAAAGAGAAGAATTATTGGCTTCATCACTTTGTAAGAAAAACATGTGGGAGATGGGATACATTGTGGTAGCCATCTTTAGTAAACACAGTTTGTCACATCCCCCTCTCACTGTAAATTTATATCCCTCCAACATGCAAAATACATTCAACTCCTCTACCAAGATCCTCAGTTCACATTCCATTACAGTGTTAACCTGAAAATAAAAAGCCAAAATGACAGGCAACAAGCGTTTATTTGTGATAAAAAAGAATTTCAATTTGGGAAGCACAGAGTTGGCAGGAACCCAAACAGTGTCCTAATTACAGGGTGAAAGCCAAGGATTTTTATGAGAAAAGGAAGAGAAATAATTACATGAAAGAAAAAAATCTATTATGGCTAACAAGGTGAGTACTCTAGCTATATATACATGGCTGGTTATTATAATCTTAAGAAAAGAATCCATAATCATCCCTTGTGGTCAGAATGTCTGCTTTCCTGTTAGTTTTGCAAACAATTTGTAAGACAGTATCAGTCCAAAGGTTATTTGTCCAGTTCAAATATTCCAAAGGTTCAAGGAGCAAGACATGCAAGACAGTTCCTCTGTAATGGCTGCTCTGGCTCTATTTTAAAACATCTCTACTTATGTTAACTTTCATAGCAGCATTGACCCAAGTCCAGGGTCTTATATATGAAGTCCAGGTGAATGAGGCTCCTCAGGTGCAATTCCTTTCATACAGCTTCAGATTTGAAGACCTGAGACTAAAGAGATAAGTTATCTGCCCCCCACACAAGCAATAAAATGGTGGGGGGACAGGAGTAGGATAACCACAGTAGACCCTCCCATAGAAAAGCGGAAAATACAAATGATACATGGCAGTTATTGATTGATAGAAGTTCTGAAATCCAGCCAAACAAGTTGCTAGGTTCTTGATTAGGACTCAGTCTTTCTGTATATGGGATTGTTTGCTAAGATTCTTGACTCTGTTCTCTGGGCTTTTGGTTCTACTGAGTCATCATTTCTTCTGCATAAAAACCAGCCTGTTTTTGCAGCTGAGTAGCCCTTAGAAGTTTGGGAGTTCCAAAGCTTCCCTTCTTTTTGTTCTGTTTTTTTTTTTGTTTTTTGTTTTTTGTCTTTCAGTTCAAGTAGATACAATTTCTCTTAAACCTTTGTGAGCTTCTTATTGAATCAGTTTATAAATACACTCCATTAGACAAACCTACACCCAAAAATCTCTTCAAGTAAGTCCTCCTCAACCTTGAGCTCCCTGTGAGATTACAATGGAACAATGGACTTAAGAATGATGCTATACTGATAGTATCATTTTTTTGTCATAAACAAATAAACTAAAACAACTTTACTTAAGTCATAAACAAATGGATTTAAAATCATATTAAACCTATACTAGTGAATTCTACCAAACATTCAAAGAGATTTAATACTCTTCTTTTCAGACAGTTCCAAAAAACTGAAGAGGATATACTTCCAAACTCGTTTTATGAGGCCAAGTATTACCTTGATACCAAAAGCTGGTAAGGATAACACAAAAACAAAACTACACACCAGTATCTTTGATGAATACAGATGCAAAAATCCTAAGCAAAATACTTAGCAAATTGAATACAATACATTAAAAGTATTATACATCACGATCAAGTGGGGTTTATTCAGGGGGCTCAAGGATGGTTCAACATACGCAAATTGATCAGTGAGATCCACCACATACACAAAACAAAGGATAAAACCATACGATCATTTTAATAGATGCAGAGAAAGCATTTGACAGGATACAACCCCAATTTATTATTAAAACACTTAATAAAATGGGTATAAAAGAAAGTACTTCAACATAATAAAGGCCAAATACAAGAACCCCTCAGCTAATATCATACTCAGTGGTGAAAACTGAAAACTTTTCCTCTAAGGTCAGGAACAAGACAGGAATGACCATTCTCGCCACTGTTATTCAATATAGCATTGGAAATCCTAGCCAGAGTAATCAGGCAAGAGAAAGAAAAGACATCTAAATTGGGAATGAAGAAGTCAAATAGTTACTCTTTGCAGACAACATGTTTCTTTATATAAAAACCCTAAAGACTCCACCAAAAAACTATTAGAAACAATAAACAAATACCATAAAGTCGCAGGATACAAAATCAATGTATAAAAATTCACTGCATTCCTATATACTAACAATGAAATTGCAGGGGGAAAAAAATAAAAAAAATTCCTTTCGCAATTACAAGAAAAAGAATAAAATACCTAGGAATAAACTTAACAAAGAATGTGAAGGATCTATACACTGAAAACTGTAACACATTATTAAAAGAAATTGAAGAAGACACACAGAAATGGAAAGGTATTTCACATTGATGGATTGGAAGAACAACATAGTTAAAATGGCCATATTACCCAAAGCAATATACAGATTTAATGCAATCCCTATCAAAATCCCAGTGGCATTTTTTAAAGAAAGAGAACAAAAAATTATTAGATTCGTATGGAAGCACGAAAGACCTCAAATAGCCAAAGCTGTTCTGAGAAAAAAGAACAGCATCAGATGTATCACACTGCCTGACTTCAGATTATACTACAAAGTGGCAATAATCAGAGTAATCATGGGGTTCCTTTCATAAACTATATAAATATCTAACCAATGTACTATATACTTTAATAAAAATGAGAAAAAATGTTACAACCACAAAAAAGCAACAGTAATCAAAACAGCATGGTATTGGCAGAAAAATAGACACACAGACCAACAAAACAGAATTGTGAGCCCAGAAATAAACCCACAGGTATATGAGCAACTAACATACAATAGAGAAAAGAAAGCCTCTTCAATAAATGGTGCTGAGAAAACTGGAAAGCCACAAGCAAAAGAATGAAGCTAGACTACTATCTGTCACTGTACACCAAAATTAACTCAAAATGGATCAAAGACCTAAATATAAGACCTTAAACAATAAACTGTGTAGAAGAAAACAGGTACTAAACTGATGGATCTTGGTTTTAGAGAGGATTTCATGAATTTGACCTCAAAGACAAGGGAAGTAAAAGCAAAAATAAATGAATGGGACTATATCCAATGAAAAAGCTTCTGCACAGCAAAAGAAACCATCAATAAAACAAAGATGCAACCAATTGAATGGGAGAAGATATTTGTAAACAACACCTTCGGTAAGGGCCTAGTATCTAAAATAAAGAACTTATACAACTCAACAACAACAAAAAACAAAACAATTCAATTAAAAAATGGGCAGATAACCTGAACAGACACTTTTCCCAAGAAGGCATCAAATAGCCAACAGACATTTGAAAAGATGTTCAACTTCACTAGCTGTTAGGGAAATGCAAATCAACACCAAAATGGGATACCATCTTACACCTATTGGAATGGCTATTATTAACAAGACAAGTAATAACAAGTGTTGGAGAGGTGGGGAAAAAGGGACCCTCACACACTGCGTGGGATATAAATTGGTACAGCCACTATGGAAAACAATATGGAGGTGCCTCAAAAAATTAAGAATAGAACTATTGACCTAGCAATCCCTTCTCAGAGTATCCACCCCCAAAACTTGAAAACATTTATCTGTAAAGATATATGCACCCTGATTCATAGCGGCATTATTCTTGGTGGGCAAGACATGGAAACAACTGAAGTTTCCTTCGATAGTTGATTGGATAAAGAAGATGTGCTACATATATACAATAGAGTATTAGTCATACGAAAAGATGAAATATTGCCATTTGCAGCAACATGGATAAATCTTGAGATTATCATGCTAAGCAAAATAAGTCAGACAGAAAAAGTTAAGAATGAATGATTTCACTCATGTGGGCTATAAAACTGAAAGCAACAAATGAACAAGACAAACAAACTCATAGATACAGACAACAGTTTAAGATTTTCAGAGGGAAAGGAGGGAAGGGAAGATAGATAAGGGTAAAGAGGTCAAATATGTGATGATGGAAGAGATTTGACTTTGGGTGGTGAACACACGATGCAATATTATTGAATTGCAAAAATAATTCATATTCAACGATGCATATAATTTGAACAGTACAGATACGTAAACTACTCAGTGTGGCATTATTTTTTACTGAACTAAATGCATAAAAGGGAAAAATAACTACCATCAGCACCCAAAGGTAACCACTGTATTTTTATTACATCCTTCCAAAATTTTTTCTAGCCACATTAAAATTTTTTTGGAAATCTTTTCTTATTAGAATATGTGATATTTCTAAGTCAAATAATACAGAAGTGTAGAAAAGAAAATATGTCCTCATAGAGATAAAAACCATTAACAGTTTGATGTAGATTTCTTCCAAACTTTTCTCTATGCATGTACAAATGTGAGGATAATTTTATTTGCAAATATAGAATCATACTATATATTTTAACACAAGTATAAAATCATACTCTATTTAATTTGATAATTTTTGCACCTGAGATCTCCATGATACATTCTTTTCACAGATGTGTTTGTGAATAAACCTCCTTTTTAATGTAGTATTTTCATTGTATTGATTATACCATAATTTGTTTAGATTCTTTCCAAATAGTCACTGTAATAAATAATGCTAAAAGTGAACATGCATTCATTCAATAAGTATTTGATAAGCACCTCTGGTGTGCCAAGCACTTTTTGGTTTTGAAAACACAGTGGTAAACAAAGCTAAGTTCAAGCCTTTATGATGCTCTCTCCAGTGAAGCATTTGTATCTTTGTATACTATGTGACAAATTCAGTACAGAAAAATTTTGAAAGCTGAATTGTTAGGGCAAAGAGCACATCTCTTTTTCAAAACATTCTATTTATGCTAATCTCTTTTCTAATATAGTAGGAAAAAACAACTCATTTTATTTTTAAATAATTGTCAATTAAATCATTTTTTTATATTCTTTTAACTTTCTATTTATAACTTAAGATTATTGTAATAGATAAGCATATAGTAAATTGTTTTAAATAATTGACATTTATCATTTAGTTCAATCATAGTCTTCATTAATTTTTATAATCAATCTGACAAATAATGCAAAATGATGGAAAAGCCTCTATTATGCATAGATTCAAATTTATTTACTGAATCTTAATAATCCATATAACTACACCTATATAAAAATTAAGTTCTAAGAGTTATTCTCTTCACTTGAAAGCCTGAAAAATAACTGTATCAAAAGCCTCTAATAGAATGCTGGATGAAAGAGAAAATTGTACTTTCTTAAAGAAATCTTTGAATTGAATTGTGTTTGGATGATTTTTTAACTTGGCCAGCATGCAGTAAAAAATTTTTTAATTGAAATATAATTTACATCTAATTGAGTAACAACCTTAGGTGTTGGATTATTTTTTCTTAATGGTTTCAGTGAAAGGGAAACCAAACCTTTAGCATATTAAACTTGGGGGATGGAAAGAGTACCCCATTGTAGTACTTTGAACACTTCCTCTAAATTTATAGCTTTCAGTGTTATAATACAGTAATCTATGAAGCTAGGTAACAGTGTATGATAGAAATTTAAAATGCTTTAGAAACGGAGTCAGTGAACAGTTGTAATTTATTAAATGATTTTTTTTAGGTAATTAGTATTGACACTTTTAGTCCTTTTTGCTGAAGTATTTCCAAAAGATCAGATCTGTTCTGTTGATTTTATAGGTACAGTGTAGTTAATAGTACAGTGTAGTTAACCTGAATGATTATATTGCCAGGTATTTCAAGGACATTATTTTGAATGTAGGTTTATCTTTTATTATCTAGGATTATAATATAAAGGCTGTAGTATCAAAAATGTTTCGATAGAATTTTATGTCAGGACCTTAAACATCATCTAATGCTGTCTTCATATAACAGATGCAGAAACCGAAGTTCAGAGGGAGGCAAGAGACTTGAGAAAGGTCATAGCCTGAGCCAGTACTAGAGCTAACATTAGAACTCTGGCTTCTGACTCCAGTCACATGTTCTTCCTTTATACCCTATTTTTGAGAGGCTTGTACTGACTTGGACCTACAGACTTCTTAGGAGATTATCTCTGGCAACCCTTTTCCAGTTTTCTTGAAAATTGCCATTTTACTCTAAAAGTAGAAAATAGGAAATATATCTTGTTTTGTGAGAATTGTAGGCAGTTAATTCAATGTAACTCTTAATTCAGCGTGCTTTCTACATTCATGTTTGATTTCCTTGAAGAATACATAGGTCTTGAGGAACTGTGACACTAAGTATTCAGCCCTAAAATGGAAACTTCCACAGTTGAGAAGTTGGCCCATTCTATCTTGAAGGCCATGAGGCATTTCCTTATGCAAATGGTTCTAAGAGGTAGGCTGGTAGTGTATCCTGAGGATTTTCTCTGCCTCCTTTGAGTCAATCATCTCTCCTTGCTTCAGTAACTTCAGCATTTTCAGTGAGTCTAGAGTAGGAATAAATAGTCAGATAAATAAATTTTGTTAACTCATTTCCATTTAAATATAATTTTGTATTTAATTGAAATATAAATCAAGCCAATTGAGTTTTATTTTCAAAAGAAAAAAGGGTACCGGATTTCATTAACCAATGTCACCATAATAAAAAAAATTAATTAATTTAAAAAAATAAATAAAAAGAAAGAAAAAGGAAGGAAGGAAGAAAGGAAGGAAAAAGGGAGGGAGGAAGGGAGGGAAGGAGGAAGGAAAGGAAAGGAAAGGCAGGCAGGCAGGCAAAAGGTTTATGAGTGACTCAAAGCTAATAGCTCTGTCTAGGGCTTCTGAATGATGTCTTAAAAGTCCTTTAGTGAAACTGGCAATAACCTAAAAGAGCCCTACAAATTTGTAATTTTATCAGAAACCGAATGAAATATAAAACTATGGTAAAGGTAAATAATTGTTCTAGGCTGTTGGATAGCCACAGCTCAAAGAACTTTCTCTTCTCAGATACTAAATTCATTATGTATAGATCTCAAATTATTCAGCCTTTTCTTTTAAAAGCAAACAGAACATTAATTCCTTTGCATAGGAAAAAGCTTCACTGTTTTATGCCTTTATTTAAACATTAAACTAGTATTTGTTTATATATTTCTCTTCAACAAATGCTTATGAAAGTCATCTGGAAAATCTGTTCAATTCTTTATTAAAAAAAATCACCACTCTAAGTTATTTTGAAATATTTATAACTCCTCAGTAAGTGTCGAGTAGCTTTTCACTACAGTTTAATCAACAATGGTTTCATTCCCTGTACAACCTTCAGGTCATGTACCAAAAGAATGGTATCTTATTTCATTTGTATTATTCATGACTCATTGTTTCTGTATTTCTCTTATAATAGAATAATATTCTCCCTTCGCCCACCTTCTTTGTGGCTTCTTTTCTTTTTTCTTTTTCTTTCTTTTTTTTTCTTTTTTTCTTTTTTTTTTTTTTTTTTTGTCAGAGAAGATAGGTTTAAAACAGAAGACTTTTCAGGAGAAATTAGATGGGTTTTACCATCTGGGTAATCTATCTTGGCTTATATTTTGTGGAGGAGAATATACCTCATAGAATAGATTTTTTTTTTTTCCTGCTTGTGTGTTTGTTTGAGAAACCATTTCTTCATAAAATTAGCAGTTTTAATTTTTCCTGTATTTCTCCATTCATCTGGCTCTCATTTTCCCCTACCTTCTGCTTACCTATCGTGATAAAAACTCAGTGATCCTACAGAAGCTGCAGAACTTTCATTTAATAATGCAGTAGTGGAAAGAATGAACAGATACTTGCCCCAAAAGAAAAAAATGCAAACTCATAAATCTGGATTGTTCAGTTTGTTCCTCAGTATCATCCTCTGCTATTAATTTATCTATGCACACTGAAAACTCTAAAAGGAGGGCTTGTGTTTGGAGGCTTTTCCTGGAGAATCCCCAAATCTATTCAATTCCTATCCTCCAAGTACTTTTCAATAAATAACCTTAAGCTTCCGTTTTAAATTCTTAGTATTTTATTATGAAAATTTAAAACTTTTATGAAAGTTAGAAAGATAGTTTAATGAAACACGTGTATCAGTTGTCAGCTACATGACCAATCTTATTTCCTCTTTATCTTCACCCATTTCCTTGCTCATGCACAAATACTGGATTGTTCTATATAAATTATTTATGATATCAGTTTTCCCAAAATATTTCAATATATTTTTCTGACATATAAGTATAACCACAATACCATTTTCATATCTAAAATATCAGTTATTTCCTTAATGTCATCAAATAACTAGTAATTATTCAGATTTTCCTAAATGTCCCATAAATGTTTTATAATAGTTCATTTGAAGCAGAATTCAAACAAAGACCATCCATTTAAGAGACAACAGGGACATATTCCAGCAGGATAATAAAATGTTTTTATTAATTAACTGACATGCGTCTGAAGTACTTTTATGTTTACATTTTTATCTTCATAGTCTGATCACTTCTTCATATGACAGCAATTTTCTAATAATTTTCTGTAGAGGGTGAAAGTTCATTCAGCGTTTTCTCTAGCATGGTTGATTGAAATTTGTTTTTTTCTTGTAGATTCGGTGCAAAAAAATGAGAAAATTCACACACAGATGCACTCATTATTTGTAGTAGTTCTACAAACGAGTATTGATTAATTCTATTATGTACTGCTTGCAACAAAAATGAAAAAAGGTATGGTGCATTGTACGGTGTAATTGTATGCATGTGTTATTGAACATATTTCTGACAAAAGAAAACTTCCATTTTGATTATAGATATCAGTGAGAACTAAATCTTTCACTTAGGTTTTTTTTTTTTTTTTTTTTTTTTTTTTGGCTCTTGCCATTTATTTGTTGAACAAACCAGGTCATTTTTGTTGTAGAAATTCCCTATAGAATCTGCTAATCCTTGTGACAGCTTTTAGCTTATTTCCCTATCTCCTGTATTCCTGCAAATTGTTAATTATATCTAGAGGTGTGATCTGATTCTAGTTCAGTTCTTTTTGGCAAGAATGCAGGTGATTCTGTATGCTTCCTATTGCGGCACATCAGGGGACATAGTGATTGTATATCTCGCCTTTTGTCAAGCTATATTAGCACTATCCCCAATTTTTAGTTTATTTTCTTAAAAAAAATCTAAAAACTTGATGTTGAAATATTACTTTCAATATATCAATTTGGAACTTTTAATATCTCAAAACAAATCAACCTTTTCTTTGGTAATGTTAGATATGTAATGATTTCTTTAAAAAAAAAAAAAAAAGACTAGAGAACAAATCTAATTCCCAGAAGAGGCCCTCTTACATGAGAAGTATACAGTGAAAAAGCTGTTTACTTAAATTAAGGAATATTAAGATTTGGTTCCATTCTTCATTCCATAGATATTTATACGTATAATAAATACTCTTGAGAGCCTGTTATATGCCAGGCTCTGTAAAGGTGACATGGTTCCTGCTTCAATGGAGTTTATAGTCTAATATAGGAACTGATATTAGTTAAAAAATATATATATATATATAAATTATAGTTTTATAAGTGCTTAGAAGAGAGCTATGAAAAACTTTAATAAGGGAATTTGGTATAGTAAGGTTATCAGGGAGGTGGTGATTGAATGAGATTTGTAAAAATGAATAGGCATTAACCAGATGAAGGAATAAACTGGGGTCTTCTTTTTTTAATGGACTGAGTGGGGAAAGGCCCTATGTACCTATGAGGAAAATATAGAAGTTAAGTAATTACAAAAAGCCAGTGTACAATGAAGTATAGCAAGTGAGGAAAATGCTGGTGTGAGATGAAGCCAAAGACATAAGTAGGCAAGAGGACATGAAAGGCTTTAAAGGCAGCTATGTGGGGGTCTTTAATTCATTGATTTATTCAGATATGCAGTGATTATTTGAATGAATGTGTCTATTATGTGCTGGGTACACTGCTGTTGGTGCCAGGAATGTATAGTTGAACCAGTGTTGGACTTTGTGTTCTTGTGGTGGTGTAGGCAGAAGGGAAGGTGACAAAAACAAATCAGTAAGGAATAATCACATAGTGAGAAGCACCAAAAATTAAATAAAACAGAGTCTTGTGTTCACAGTGACTGTTGAACTACTTTAAATTAAAAGGAAAAGAAGACCTTCTGAGGAAATGTTTAATGAAAGTTGAATCACAAGGAGACAATCATGAGAAAATCTGTGAAAGAAATATTTCAGGCAGAGGAAAGAAATTATGTGAAGTTATAAGATAAGAACAAGTTTGGCTGGTAAGAAGGCACTGGGCTGGGACTTAAGGATTGAGGATGACAGAAGTACAAAACAAGTTCAGAGAGGCACATAGCTCCTATATTGCTATAAAATCGTATTACAAAACTAGTAAAATTCAAGTGGCTTTATTTTTTATGTGATTTTTTTTTTTACTAACATTAAATGGCCAGCTTGAAATAGGATTATAGCATTGATTACCACTGCTTGGATTCTTTTGAGTCAAACATACATACATTACTATGTGTGGTGTGATGACTCAGTTCTCCTACCATTTTTTCTCTTTTTTGGAATTATACAAAAGCTTCGTACAGTCTATCCTGGTGCCACTTGACTACATAGAACTGCTTTTCACCAACACAGTGTAAAATACAAATGTGGGGTAAGTTTTATAGCATTACTCTAGTTTATCAGGTTATGCTGTTTTACAGTCTAGATAGCACAGCTCTAAAAAGTGACATTTGCACAGAGGGAAAAAAAATGGCATAGATGATAGAGGCTCTATTCATCCCTCTGGCAACCAAATCAAAGTTGTGACAGAAACAAGGAGCAAATATCAAGGAAAATCGCCTGGGATCTAGATGAACAAGCCATACAACTAGGGAGAACTAAGAAATCACCCTGTAATGGCAGAGGGTAGGACAGGGGCAAGGATGCAAGAATGCCCGGTGCCGAGCGGCTGAGTGGGATGGAGGCTACGGCAGCGGGAACTGCAGACACCTCTTCAAGGGGCTGTGTCCATGAGCAGACTTTCGCAATGACAGACCTGCTTGCTCTGAGCACCAGTGCCGGTTCAGTTGCACAGGAACTTACAGTGGGACACTGAGTTATTGGAGTGAGGCCTAAGGCGAGACTCGTTCTGTACAGAAGTGCCAGCAGTATCCATTGTTCCTCCCGTATCCCAGTGTGCGGACTAAGTGCAGCCATAGCAGAGATGGAGATATCACCAAACTAAATAACAGAGGTCTCTCCACCCAGAGGATTTCCTGAAACTTTGTTTCCCTAAACCCACGCAAACCACATTCATGTGTGACCTTGCTTAGTCAGGTGCCCCTTGCTGAGCAACACCTAGACTCACACTGGTGACAGCCAGCCTCAGTTTCTCATGTGGCCTTCTGAAGCAGCTATAAGCACAGCATCTGTGGATTGCTTGCTAAATCTTAAGTGGCCCCGGAGGGGCACAGAATGGTGCTAAATTTGACCTGCAGCTGAACCCCTCTCAGGACTGTGCCACTACTGGACACCTACTGCACAAAGCTGCACTAATAAGACCGGGAGACTTAGGAGCTTTGCTTAGTACATAGAAACAGACACAGAAAGGCAGCCAAAATGGGAAGACAAAGAAAGCAGAAACCATATGAGAGAACAGAACAGAGATCCAGAAATAATGGAGTCAAGCAATCTAACAGATGCAGAGTTCAAAAAACTGGTTATAAAGATGCTCAATGAACTTATGGGAAGTGTAGATAAACCCAGTGAGAACTTTAATAGAGATTTTAAAAACCATAAAAATGGAGACAGAAATTATAAAAGGGAACCAATCAGAAATGAAGAACACATTATCTGAGATGAGATATTAAATGGAATATATTAAATGGAATAAACAAAGGAATAAACAAAGTAAATAAGAAGAGGATCAAATGCCCTATATAGAGGACAGGAGGCCAATCAGGATACTTGGCAAGAAAAATGAAGCCAAGACTATAATAATAATTTAAGGAGTCTATGGGACACTATTAAATATAAAAATATCCATGTCATAAGGGTTACCAGAAAAAAAAACATGTGGGAGAGCTACTTGAAGAAATAATGGTAGAAAACTTCCCTAACCTAGTGAAGACAATAGACAGAAAACCCTAGGAAGTTCAGAGAGTCCCAAAAACAGGAACCCAAAGAAGCCCTCACCAAGACACATTCATCATTAAAATGCCAAAGGTTTATATGAAGAGAGAATCTTAAACAGCAAGAGAAAAAGCAGTTAGTTACCTACAAGGGAGCACCCATAAGACTGGCAGCTGATTTCTCAAAGGAAATTATGCAGGACAGATGGGCTTGGCACAAAATATTCGATATGAAGAAAACCAGGATCTACAACCAAAATTACTTTATCTAGCAAAGCTATTATTTAGAGTTGAAGGACAAATAAAGAGCTTCCCAGACATAAAGCTAAAGGAATTTATCATCACCAAGCTACTGTTGCAGGAAATGTTGGAGGGACTTCTTTAAGAAGGAAAAAATGTATCAAAAACAGGAATAAAGAATGTAATAACTTCCTATCAACAAGTAACTCAAATAGAAAAGAATTAAGTGCTCCAGCAAAAGATAGAGTGGCTGAATGGACTCTATCTTAGGGATAAGAACAAGACCCCTACATATGCTGCCTACAAAGACTCACCAGATGAAAAAGACACACACAGATAAAAGTAAGGAGATGGAAAAAGATATTGCCTTGATGGACCTAGAGCGTATTGCCCTGAAAAAATGGTCGGATAGAGAAAGACAAATATCGCACAATTTCACGTACATGTGGAATCTAAAGAACAAATCAACAACAATAATGACAAAAGCAGAAATAAACTCATAGATACAGAGAATATTTAGAGGGATACTAGATGGGAGGGAGGTTGGGGGGATGAAAAAAGGCAAAGGAATTAAGACGTACAAATGGATAGTTGCATAATAGACATGGAGATGTAGAGTGTAGCATGGGGAAGATGGTTAATAATGTAATAAATATGTAAGGGAAAAGAGGGATACTAGATTTAGTGGGGTGATCACTTTGCGAGTTATGTGGATCTCTGATCACTATGTTATATAACTGAAATGGATATTTTTTGTATGCCAACTGTAATTGAAAAAACTCATTGAATTGTAAAATAAATATAAACAACTGTCTATTATATTTCAATAAATATGGAAAAAAGTAATATTTGCTTTCATAATTAATGTGATTTTTAAGTCATTGAGAAATAATAATAATTGTTTGCTTGTCACACACAGGAACAGCATTTTAATTTATTATTTGGGTATCTAGGTGAGTTTAAAATTCTGAATTTGGCCATAAATAAATATCGTTATAAAGTGAATCATCTTTAGGGAAAGGAGGAAAAGGCTCTTTGACATAAATCTAATAATTCCTCATTAACAACACAGTCAGCTGGAAGTAAAACCTGAACGGGAGCTTAAGGAATATATTATATTCCTTAATATAATATAAAACCTAATGTTAATATTTTAATGACTGCTTATTGGACCAAATGTGCTTCTTCTGAAATTAAAAAATAAATCACTAGGGTGCTTTTCCTTGGAGCCAGTAACTTTTAATGTAGTCTAAGCCAAGACTCAGGAAATTTGTCCCTGGTTAGTACGTTCTCTTTTCATCATTTTTATTAGAAAAGGAGGCTAGTCATCATATAATCAAAGCCCAAATTTTAGCTCCCAAGTGACTCAATTCTAAATTGCTTATTGGAATAGTCAGTCTAATACTTTGATTTTTCTGCCTCATTTTATTCCTCTCTTCACACAGATGCTGCTTAAGTTACAGTGGGATTGCATTTTGATAAACTCATTGTAAGTTGAAAATATCATAAATCAAAAATACACTTAATATACCTAATGTGCCAAACATTATAGGTTATTCTAGCCTACCTTATATGTGCTCGAAACATGAAATCCAAAAAACACTGGCAAAACAGTACACTGTGGAGTATCACTTGTTTACTCTTATGATTGCATCACTGACTGGGAGCTGCGGCCCACTGCCGCTGTCCAACATCATGAGAGTATCGTAAAGCGTTATCGCTAGCCCTGGAAAAATCAAAATTTTAAGTATAGTTTCTACTAAATGGGTATTGCTTTCACATCATTGTAAAGTTGAAACATCATAAGCCAACACATAAGTCTGAGGCTGTCTCTATGTATATACACTCTCTCCCTTCCCCTACACACATAAACTTTGATCAGAAAATAAATTGATATTAGACTTTTTACTTAAATATTATACTCGTTATCCGAAGGGTGGCCAACAGAAGATAGTGCACTGAGAATCTTTCATTTTCTACCCAGGATCATGTATTATTCATGAAATAAAATATTTGTTAACGTGTATTTACAAATTATTAGCAGGATGTGCTAATAAAATAGGGAAAAAAAACTTGAAAAGAGAATCATTGATTTCTTTTCAGATTCTGTTTTCTTAAACATTTAATTACTCTTCCAAAGAGAAACACTTAAATGCAATCTAGTCAATAAGCAACATGAAATGGGAATCTTTATAATTATTTTACTTTATGGTAGACAGATGATTACTGTAAGAAATACTTAGGAAAAGAATAACATAAATTTAAAAATACTCATGTTTTATTATTACCACTAGTGGCTATTAGGTTTCTTTTGTCATATTCAGCAGTTGGCTTAACTTTTCTTCCACCTGCTATCTCTGAAACTCCGCCAGGTCCTCTTGTCTTTGGTTTCTGATGTAGAGTTCATTACCAGCCAAATGAGAAAAAGATTCAAGTAAATGTTTGCCCTGAAATTTAGATGAGTCTGCTGCAAGAACAGTTATGGGCATCTGAAATACTAACTTCAAAAGGCTTGCAGAATCCCAGGAAAATATTTTACAGTTTTGAGGAATGAAGTTTCCAAAAAATTTTGTTCAATTTTCAGGTCAATTCTTCATATTCATGGGATAGATAGCTATTAGATAAAGATTCTAGTAACATATTCTTTTAAGGTCATGTTTTAGAAGGAACCTTGAGAAAGAATTGGGAGTTATTTTGTGGAAAGTCTTGAAAATCATAAGAAGTTTTGGCTTTATTCTTTAAGCAAAGAGAAGCCAGTGAAAGTGTTTTTGAAGAGAGGATGGTAGCATCCAATCTTTATTTTGGAGGGTGACTGGTGTACTTTGATGGATATATTAGAAAGACAAAAGATTAGAGGCTGTTGCAGGAATAGATAAAAATAGAAAAATTTTTTCAGTGTTTTTTGAGTGCCAATGCTTTCATACATTAGCCTTTTGACACCTCAGAACATTTCAATTTATAGATACAGAACCTAAGGCTTGAAGCAGTTAAAGAACTGGCTCAAAATTGTGAAGTTAGTAAATGGGGGAGCTGAGATTCAAATCCGTTTGTGACATCAGGGCCTCTGCTTTTAATCTCTGAGTTATACCAGTGTTGGTAGAAAAATTAAAAAGGAGTAAAAAAGAAGTTAAAAGGGCAGTGGTGGATGTGATAAGACATGAAATTGGCTGGGAGTAGGAAATGAAGACTTTAAGGTGGCTATGAGACCTGAAGCCTGAAGGACTGACCAGAAGTTTGGATTATCATTAATCAAAATAGCAAACAAAAGAGTGGAACAGGTTTGGGAACATATTTAGTTCAAATTAACCTATGGGTATATTTGATAAAGATATTTAAGAGTTGGAAATCTGGATCTGAAAATCAATTTGAAAAAGGACTTAAGATATTATTTTCATTGAGAAATCACTTGAATTTCTAAAAAAAAGTTCAGCTCTCCAGGCAGAATGAAGTGTGAAAAGACAAAGGCAAAGAACAAGGCTTAATGAATATTTTTTGGGACAGCTGAAAGAACAAGAATCAATGAAGTAAACATAGAAGTAGTAAAAGACATGAAAGGGCAAGAAGTAAATTCAGGAATTCTTAGAGTGTCTTGGAATTCAGAGAAAATAATTCCAAGAGGGAGGAGATAGTCAGCAGTATCCATTGTTTTCAAAAGATATTTATTAAAAATATGAAAAATGAGAAAAAGGCAGTGGAAAGTTTAAAAGTGAAAATTAGTTTGGGTGGAAAGTAGGATCAATGAAGGTAGAGTTCATGGGTTAGGTAGAGGTGGGAGGATAAGTCTACGTAGTACAGAAGTAGGCATGTTAAAGGAGCTACTAGAAGTGGAAGACATTGAAGATGTAAGAGAGAAAAACTAACTGAAGTAGTAAAGGGATTATCTTTGCAAAGGAGTAGGGATGTTTCATCCTCTGGCACAGAATAAAAGAAGAGAAAAAGAAAATTAAGAGAAACTTTTGATGGAGAAGAGAGAAGTTGTAGAAATGAATTCCAGAAGACTGAGACCTCAGTAAAATAGGTGAGGTTATCTACTGAGAGGCAGGAAGCAATTCTGAAAAGCTTCCGCAGGGAAAAAGTCTGAGAGTCTACTAGAAGTGCATGAAAGCATTTAGTGAGCAAACTTCATCATCAAGCTAAGGTTGAATAACATGAATTTGTAGTAATATCAGTTAGGTTGGCAAAGTGGGTATAGGAGGTCAAGGAAGCTGGCAGACTAGAGAACATAATTAAAATAAGGCTTATACTGAGTAGGAGAGTAGTAAAGCATGGGAGAGAGGCCTGGATATGCTGAGGAAGAATATTGGAAAGACTTGGTAACTTGGTTGTATCCAGTAAGAAACATCAGGCTATTCAGCATATGCTCTTAGTTACAACTATTCAGTGTACTTTATTAGTTTGCTCCTTGGGGTCACACTTTGAACCAAGATAGTTTAAACTCAGATCTTTTACTGCCAGTTTCTTAAAACAAAACTGCATAATTTATAATATAGGAAAGATAAGCTATGAAATAGTGTTAAAGCTTATGACCAGATTGTATTTTCAGTTTTGTTGTGATTTTTGTTATTTTGAGAAAAAGGTTATTGATGTTAAAGAGCACTCAAACTGTAGCATCAGTGAGCCAAAATAACATCTGCTGAAATCTTGTTGGTATGTCTTGGTGTGTGTCTTTTTGTTGAACTGAATTGGCATTTTTATGAGATAAACATTTTATTATTCCTGATGTAGTTATTTTGTTAGGAAAGATCCAGCATAACCAACAGACTTGATCTTTATGAATCCGTTTAATAAGATTTCTATTGTAAGATCTGTGGGTTTCATTCAGATTATTCTTACAATTGAAATTTCTTTTCTTGCCTAGGAAGCCAGCCAATTCTTGTTTGCTTTTCTTTCAACCAATGCATTAGAATTTCAGGGCAGGAAGAAAGGAATTTTTCAAACTCAAGTTTAATTTTACAGAAAAGGCATGCTGTTAATTAAAATGCATAGGTTGTCTTTAAGCTTATCGTTTAATAATTTCCTTCTCTCTATTCAGACACTGAGTAATGAGAATTTTTTAAATTTTTGAAAAATAAATTTCATATTATTATTCAATTTATCTTTGAAGACAATGATAATTTCTAAAGATGATATAAATGTTTTTTGAAAAGAGTTTTACCAAAAGGATCTTACTGGCTTTTTTAGTCTTATTTTGGTACTATAAAATTCTAAATGATATCTTTTCCTTTATCAGAGATATAACTTAAAACATTCCTTTGTATCTTCCTTACTTTTCAGAAGAAAAACAAATTTCACTCAGCCAACCCTGTGTTCCTTGTCATTTATGTACTAGATACACTTAACACCAATTTCTTCTGTAGAACATATTTTAGGAAACAATACTATTTATTCATTTTGGATGTGCACAGTGCTTTTTCTAAATATGGAAAGTTTAATGTTTTTTAATTTATAATTTTAAAATTTCTTGTACTTAGTTATCGATGTGAGATGGAGACAGTGGGCAAAGCAAGAGACAGAAAAAAAGGAAGAAAAGGGACTTCTGATCTAGTGACCAGAGAGAACAGAATTGTGTAAAGAGATTTAGAGTTTGAATTCAGGATATGGAGTGGCAAAGGAACCTCAGGGATAGTCTCTAGGGAGTAATATTTCATATTTATTTTGAAGATAATTCTCTAAAATAGCATTTGTAATGAGGAGCTATTATTTTTAACAATACATACCGTAAACATTATTGTTGCAATCTGAAGCAAATTGTTGCTAAGCGATATAAGGAAGTAGTAAGCATTCATCTTGCTTTGCTGCTTTAAATAATGTTTACCAAACACTTAGGCTTTATGTTGTCTGTATTAGCCTCCTGCAGGAGATTGGTGGAGAGGGACATCCAGCCCTTGAGTAAACATAACATCTCCAGCTTGACAATTTAGTCATCTCTGTGGCTTGGAGATTCAAAATGTGCTTTAACTGTCACATCTGATTCATGGATCACTTTCATCAGTGTCACTTCTATGCTGTGCTAAACATTAAATAGCATGAGGACGCACTGTTGCCAGCACTTGGAACACAGTCTAATTGTCAGTCCAGTATCCCAGCCCAACGTTCTGGATTTTTTATATATTGAGCATGACTCATGTCAGGAATCCAAACAGATTCCCAATAGTAAGCTGAAATGAGACAGATTTTAGTAAAATGAATAGAACCCAAATTCAAATGATATAGCCAGCCATGGACTGCTAGTGAGAGCTGCTGACAAGCCAACTTGGAAATTAATATTTAGAGACAGAGGATCTTTTTATGAGCAAAAGCATCCACTAGTGGTATGATGTAAGATTCAGAGTAAACAAATCTGAAGACTGCAGAAACCCAAACCTTATATTATAGAAGGTGATAAAAAAAAAATCAGGCAAAATTTGGGAAAGAAGTCTAAGAGAGTCTGTTAATTTTGAATACCAAATCTTTTGCTATGGTATAGATGCTCTGTAGATGGCATATTTTTATGATTTTTTTTCAGAATGTGAAGTAAAACATTACTGTAAATAATTTGGACCTATGTAGACATAATCACCTACAAATTTATTTGGCATATATTCTAGTCTATACATAGATATTTTAAAAACATAATTCACCACACAATGTATATTGTAATTAACAGCATGAATTTTAAGCCTTACAAATCACCTAATAAAACCTTCTAAAATTGGAGATCTTTGAACCAGAGTGGCAGATGATAGAAAAAGACACATACTATATGTCAACAAATGAGCACCAATCAAATGGAAGAGTGCTGCAGGGAACTTTAGTGATGGTCGGGTGAAACCTAATCCTAATCCTAAACCTAATTGTAAGCATGTTACGGAAATCTTTTATAGTACAGCATTTTGCAGCTACTTTTAATCCAAGTGATGCAACAGATTTGGCATGGCTACTTGAACAGATCTCCAAACAAATGTTGTTTCTGGCACAGGCTTCTTCTAAGCAGTTCTTTCACACTGCTGATGTTGGTTTTTTTATCTTTCATTCCCTGATGCATTAAAAACTATCAAGCCTATACTTTATTGCTTTAAAGATTAGCTCGTTTTAAAATATAATGTGCGAGGAGGAGACGTCACTTAAAAGCAGCAGAGTGAAGAAATTTTTACTCTTCCCTTCTCCTTTGAAACTCACTAAAAGCAAGGAGACAGGAAAATAGAAAAGAAGTGCATTAGTAAAACGAGGCACAAGGCTAAGCACAATGTACAAACAATGAAGCATGACTTGCTGAATACTTTGAAATCTAGACCACATGCTAGAGGATGCTGACCTCCTCCTCGGAATCCCGAGCAATACACTTATTTCTCTAAAAGTAAGTGTCGTGTTACTTGAAAGGTCTAATCAGTGAGTCTTTATGGAGCTCTGACATGTTTTTCATAGACTCAAAGAAATTATAGTAACAATTTTTTAAAACCTCTCCAACACAAGTGTTAAGGAGAGATAGGACAATAGGGAATGAAAAACCAGTGTGTAAACTTCAGGAAAGAAGTACAAGAGGGAAAAGCATTAGAGAAATTAAAACCACATTAGAAATTTTCAATATGAGGGCAGAGGAAGGGAGGGAAGGAGAGAAATACAGTGACAGGAAATGTAATTAGAGATACGGCTGAGAGGCTTGGGGAAATTATATTAAAATTAAGAAAATATAAACATTATAGAGAAGAAGATAAGGGAAAAAAACTAAGGAGATATAACATATGCATGGGATCAGCAAACTTTTTCTGTAAAGGGTCAGATAGTAAATATTATTTTAGGCTTTGTGGTCAGTACTGTTTCTGTTGTAGTCATTCTGCCTCTTGTAGTGCAGAGCAGCCATACATAGTTATTATGTATGGCTGTATTCCAGTAAAACACTATGTGCAAAAACAGATGGTGGGCTAGATTTTTGTCTGCTTGTAGTTTGCCCACCTTTGTTCTTGATGAAAACAATAAATGGAACTGAAAAAATATTTAGAGCTATTAATGGAAGAAAAGTTTTTCTGAAATAATTAAAACCTTGATTCAGAATGACTACCCTGTGGCCTAGGAATAATTGATATTGAACTGATGTTAAAACATATCTTTGCAAACTTCTGAACTTGAAGAATAGAGAAGGAATTCTGTGGACATCTAGTTAGTGGGAGGTGGACAGAACTTGGACTTAGTTTTAGCTCTTTTCTCAACAGGAAACAATATTAGAAAACAGTGAGGAATGCCTACCATGTCCTGAGATTTGCCCAGGATTGTTTAACTAGCCAAATCCTAGCATAAATACAATACATGTATGTCCTGTAATATGGAAAAACCCAATGCTCATAGACCTTTTTAAAACAAATTATATCATAATAAAATATACCTAATCAAAAGATGAATTGAAATAAATAATTCAGAAATAAACCATGTTAAAAATAGTGTGATAATAAGAAATTAAATTCATTTAATTACAGAACTCATATACCTTAGTGGAAAGTATATTTTCAGAGTAGATTGTAAATGTATAAATCTCGATATTATAAAAACAACTAATAAATCAGGTGGGGAAAGGGGGTGAAAAGAAGTATAAATGTGCTTTGTTCACCCTTCATAGCAAGGAATCAATAAATACTCCTTAAAGTTGAACATGACTTAAAAATTGCTCTAGTCTCTAAGTTTTTCATAATTTTTTTTTTAACTCTAGAGGGATCTTTTAGAAACCTGGTATGTTTTATAATGCAGGACTCATTAGCATGTCTTTCATTTTATATCAGATTCTTTTTCTTCAGATAATGCAATGGAAATGATAAAGTTCTCTAAAATACCATGTGGGAATGTAATGGAATGGGCAAAGAATAAGAAGACATTTAATTAGTTGTACAATAGAACTTTTAGTAGTTATATAAGTAAAAGGAACTTTCCTCTGGCTTCCTACACTTCTTCAGTAACTGAAGGATATTCCCTTCCAGCCGGTTGGTGTGTGCTTTTAAGTAGCTAATACAGGATGATTAAAACTAAGATGCAGCCTGGTAAAGTTACTGAGCTTCATTATAAAACATCTTCTGAGCTGTTAGGCAAATAAGCAAGTCCATGTAAAAGGGATGAAAAGGGCAGCATAATATCATTATATAAATAGTAGCATTTAACAACCTGGTTAATAAAAAGCGTTATGCAGCAAACTTATTGCCAATCTTTTTTTTCTATTTCTTTTCATTGCTGTGAATTTGTAATTACTTATTGCTCTCAGTTTCCTTCATACTTCTCTCCTGGTATATACCCTAAATTGAAGGATCTAAAAGAATAGTCTTTGGTTGATTCTCTCCCTTCAACTTCTGTTACTTTTTTTGAATTGCTGTGGCATCAAGTGTAAGGCCTCTCCATTGCAAAGCAAATACCCTGTATGTATTCATTCCACGTTAAGTAATTATGGTGACTAAAATTATGGTGACTAGTTTTACTTTGGTATGTTTGTTTCTTGTCTTTCTACCTATCACCATTTATACAATATGGTTATATGACCCTTTAGCCCTAGCTAGTTCTATCTCATCACATATTTTTCTCTGCAGAGTGCCAGTATTATTTAGTTGTATTGACCTCACCACCTTAATAGTAGCCTGAGGTATTCTGGCTTGCTAATAGTTTATAAGGACACCTATTATTATTTTGGATAAATGTTTGAATCTTTTCTTTAGGTGTTGCTTGCAGTAGCCACTGTCCTTGAGTATTAAAATTATTATTGTCTAACATGACAGTTATTAAGTGCTTACTATAAATGATCATTAAGAGAAGTATGTGACACTTTCTGTTTTCAAAAGGCTTACAATCTAGTTGGAAAAGTATTATAAATGCCAGTTAAAGCTGGAAGTATCTTATTATGTATTAGTAAAGTAATGGAGGAAGAGTAGTAGACTTTAATGAACTCAAGTGACCCAAACGGCTATGAAATTTTATCTGAAAGGAAATTAACATTGATTGAGTGCCTTACACATACTAAATACTTTAACATTATTCAATCAAGTACTAACTCTAACCTCTAAATGTAGATAATATTTTACTTGCTTAATTCTTTTAGAATTTTATAAAATGGAAAATAGGTGTTTGGAAATATACAAAATGCAATGTTCAACTTCCCTGTTTAAAAAAAATTAGATGGTAGGACAATAACAGAAAACTTAAAAGACTTAGTTTGTCATTGAGTAACTGTTCTGGCTATATTAGATTGAAGAAAAATGATGATTTATAATGAAAAAGTCTTCTTGGTAATCTAGGTCATTGTCCTCTTCTGTGACTTTTCTGATTTTCTTGTGCTTCAAATGTAGAATGTAGTGGAGGGGATAGGCTAAGTGTGAGCAAACCATGATTTCTCTGATGTAATAATGATATTCACAGTGTTTTGCTGACTAAAATGAAAATAAAACAAAGTACTGTTCTGAGAGGCCACTAAAGTTCTCCTTCGGCCTTCTTGACTTTCATGATCATTTCCATTTTATAACCTTCAACCCCTTTAACACACCTTGATTGTAGAATTGACTGGCTTTTATTTCTTGCAATTGCTACTAAAGATCAGTTAATGAATTATTTAGCAGTAGTAGTACTGTTGAATCCAAAAAGGAAGAATGTGACATTCTGGCCATCCTCAAAGAGTTAATGTTGTCAGAACATAAGAAAACAGCATTGACTCAGCATTATCTTACTGATGCTGTTCAGTGACATTAAACATATTGGCACTGAGTGTTACTCACTGGAAATAAAAGTAATTTCTAACTGTTAACGCTTTTAATCCTTCTTTTATAGGAACATTAAGTCAGTGTATAAACAGATGCCACTTTTGACTCTGTTTTATCTGTATAATACTTCCTTCTTCTGGGCAAAACAGAAAAAGTTTTAAAATATTTTGTTTGATGCCATTTGAAAATTTGGTGGAAGAAGCCCGTGGAATGGTGTCTGGATCCTAACCAGCATCTCTAAAAAATCAACATCAGAGAGGAATTTAGGTTAATTTTCATTCTTTTTACAAATTGGGGTGAGCCAGGATAGGCCTTATAACTTGAAAGTCATACATAGTTCAGATGAATATGTACTTCCAGTAAGTAGCTTTCACAGTAAACCTGACATTTTGGTGAGAAGGGAAAGTGGCAATAGAAAAAGAAAGGAGGTGAAAAAATGTTTTTATTAGGCATTCACACAAAACTCTGTCTCTTTTATATATCTGAAACCTGTGATATCTCTTTGCATTTTTATTTAACAAAAGATAGGTCTTAGGGGTTAACATTGTGTTTCATATAGATGCACTAAAGGAAATACTAAGACCTTCCCATTTGAGCATAGGTGGGGTAGGAATAAGCCTTCTGAACCACTGCCAATCTATCACCATTAGGCCTCTACTCAGGTACTGCGAAGTGTTTTTGAATAACAAAATAGCCTATCATGATTGTTGCGGCTCCTATTTGACTTTATAATAAAGGAATTTAGTCTGGTTTTTTAGTCAAGGGTTTTAGGTAAGAACTCACACACACACACTGTTTATATACAGGTTTTTTCATTTATTGTTACTACTCCTATTTCCCACTCTTTCCTACTATTTCCTTCACCCTAGCATGCTAAATACTCATCTGTAAATTTATATTATAGCATAGTATGTGTAAATGCCAAGATAACTATAAGGAAATTTTTTTCTTTCTTATAGTATTCTAAGTATTTAACACTTATAGTTCCCTAGTGTATAGTAGCCCACTGATCTTATGATTTTTGGATTTTTAATAAATACTTTCTTTTTTAATTTTTAATTAGAAAAATTTCAAATCTACAGAAGAATTGAAATAATAATATAATGGAAATCCAAATTACCTTTATCTAGACTCACTAATTGTTAACATTTTGTCAGGGTATAATTTTTTTTCCACTGAGCTTTTTGAAACAACATTGACAGTTCACCCATAAAAAGTTCAGCATGTGTCTCCTAAGAATAAAAATATTCTCCTACATAACCATAATACAACCATTACACTCAAGAAATTTAACATTGATACAATGCTATTAACTAATATACAGTGCATTTAAACATATTATAGATAGTGTTGTTGACTCAAGAAGAAATGTTTTTTCTGCCTACTTCAACATAAATATACTTTCACTCTTGAAGATAAGTCTGAGGGGAAAGTATTTGCTACTTATTCAATGAAGTTGAGTGATATATGTTCATTACAGGGCAGGAAGTAATCACTGTGCTTAAAGTGGGCACCTTCCATCAATGAGAATCTGTTGAAAGATATGATCCGTTTACCTTACATGTGTGCTACGGAGTATATTTCATCTGTGTGTGCATGTGTGTATTACTGTATATAATACTTGTGTTTTGTTGTTAACTGTGACGTTTGTTAATAACAAAATTCTTATTGACTTTTGTCAGTAAGAAATAAGTTAGTATGTGTCATGTATTGTGAGAACTGTTAGATTTCATCCTTCATAATTTTTCTCGTCTCATGAGACTAATTATAATCATGAACTTCCCAGCTTAATCATTGAAAGAAATAAATATTTTTGATGTCTCAGTTTCACTTTTCACTTTAGGTGATTGTCATCATTATTCAGGCTTTGCTTTGAAGGCAAGCATAGCAAGGAATTGATATTTTACTGGCAAATGATCAAGTAGAGATCTCCTTTTAGACTTCTTATTTATCTACTTGGCTAGGATTTTTTAATGGGTCAATAACATGAAGTTTCACAATGTTTTGAAGTTATTTCCTACCGTATTCTATATGTGTTCCCTTTTCATTTTGCTTTGTTTTGTGTTCAAATGGTAACATGATACTAGATTCCACACAATCACCTGCCTTATAACAACTCAGTACTGAGACCAGGACTTGAACTTAGTACCTCAAAGTCTATTCCTAAATTTAGCACCCATTTTGCGAACCGAAATTGATTTTTTTTATCTCTACACCATTGTCCATTTTTAACTTTCTAACTTTCTTGTATCATTACTTCTGTCTAGGAGAAGCAGTGGGTTCCTACATTGTAGGAAACTGACTAGAAAGGGAACAAAGCTCTATGATGAAAAGCAAAAACAAAAAATTTATAAGGGTTTAAATATTTTTTAAACCAAAACATTTGGTCCCCAAAGCCCCCGTGAAATACAAAATTGATATTTTCTTGATGAAGTACTCTCTTCATGTAAAATTTAATGAAGTAGTCAGCTAATTTTAAACTTCATCTGGTGTTCAAGTATTGTGAATTATATGAGATAAGCTTTTTGAAGAATGTATATTTCTAAAAAACTGGTTTAAAAACCAGTTAGATTTTGTAACTCCAGAGAATAAAAATGGTCCATGTCAACCTTTTCTTCCAGTCTTAGTAAAATTAATATGTATCCCTGAATTCTTAACATGTAATTGATCTTATCAGAATGAAACAAACATACATGCTTTTCTGCTTGACTGTAATGCCACGATATTGAGGGTAGAACCATATTCTATTTGGAAAGTTCCTCAGAGCAGTTTCTTGAAGATATTGAGTTTGCAGGGGGTAGAACCACTCTCTAGTCAAGAAACAACGTTAAGCCAATTATTGTCACCAAAACATGTCAGCTTTAACTCAGCTGGTATTAAAAGACATTGATAATACCACAGCCAACAACTGTAGAATACCTGGCTGTTTTCAAACACACATGGAACATTTTCTAAAATAGACCATAAGCTAGGCCATAAAGTAAGTCTTAATAAATTTCAAAAGATTGAAATCATACAGTGTATGTGTTCTCTAACCACAGTGGAAGTAAGCTAGAAATCATTATAGTTGCATTGGAAATCTTCCAATATTTGAAGTGTATCAGAGAAAAAATATCAACCCAAACTATAACAGATTAAGAAGAAAAGTAGATATAATTTACAAATATCAAGAAAAAACAAAGGAAATATCACTACAGATCTACAGCCATTAAAAAGGTAAGAGGGCATTCTGAACAATTTGATGCCAATAAATTTAAAAATTCACAGAAATGGACAAATTCCTAGGATAACTTAACCAAAACCAATGCTAAACTCAATAATAAAAAGACAGATAACCCAGTTTAATAATGGGTTTAAAAAAGAATCTGAATAGACAGTTCTTCAAAAAATATATAAATGGCTAATAAGCACATGAAAACGTGCTCAATGTCATTAGTCGTCAGAGAAATGGAAATCAAAGCCATAATGAAATACCACTTCACATCCACTCAGATGGCTATAATAGAAAAGACAGATATAAATGTTGGTAAGGATGTAGAGAAATTGGAACCTTATACATTAATGATGTAAATGTAAAATGGTACAGCCACTTTATAAAAACAGTTTGGCCATTCTCAAAATGTCAGTATACAGTTCCCATATGTTCTCACAATTCTATTTTTAGGTGACTTATTCAAAGGAAAGGAAAACATGTTCATACAACAACTTGTACACAAGTGTTTATATTAGCATTATTAATAATAGCCAAAAGTGAAAACTACCCAATGGCCATTGAATGATGAATGGATAAACAAAAGGGCATATATCCATCCATACAATGGAATATTACTTGGCAATAAGAAGGAATGGAGTACTGATACATGCTAAAACACCAATGAACCTTGAAAACATTATGCTAAGTGAAAGAAGCTAGTCACGAAATACCATATATTGTATGATTTCATTTATATGAAATGTCCAGAATAGGCAGATCCATAGAGAAGGAAAGTAAATTAGTGGTTATTAGGGTCTGGCGGTGGGGAGAAACAGAAAATAACTGCTAATGGGCATGAAGTTTTTGGAGTGATGAAATGTTCTAAAACTGATTGTGGTGATGGCTGCAAAACTCTGGGTATACTAAAAATCATCAAATTGTATACTTTAGGTAAACTATATGGTGTATGAATTAGATCTTGATAATGCTGTTATTTTTTTAAAAAGCATGACCCCCCCCAAGAAAAACAATGAAATACATACTAGAAGAGATACAAAATCTGATTAGTCTCATCTCTATAAAAGAAATTTAACTTATAATTGAAGTATTCCCCCATAGAAAACTCCAGGCTCCACTGATGAATTCTTTAAAATATTTTAAGGAATATTTAATATTTTAATAGCTGTTGTAATGAAACTCTTGCAGAGAATATAAAAAGTAGGAATACTTTATAACTTTTTTTGTGGCCAACAGGGACATTATGAGAAAGGGAAAAAAGTTCAGGCCATTTTCTTCATAAAGGTAGGTAAAACATCTTCCACACAACAAATAAGCAACAACAATCAAAAAACCGTCTCAGCAAACGAGGAATAAATGGGAACTCCCTTAATCTGATAAAGGGTTATCTGCAAAAATTTACAATAAATATAAACTTAATGGTGAAATATTAAAAGATTTTTCTCTTGAGGTCATGAGTGAGATAAGGTGGTGGCTGCCACCACCATTTTCACTATTGGATTTTAAGTTCTACCCAGTGCAGTAGGGAAGAAAAAGAAATAAGTCTTAGGAAGATAAAACTATTATTTGCAGATGATGTTACTGTTTATGTCAAAATTCAAAAGACTCTGAAGATAAAAAAAATTAATACATGAGTATCATTTTGTAAAAATTCATCAAGCTGTAACACTTACGATATTCTTTTCTGATACATATTATCCTTCAATACAAAGTCTTTAAAATTAGTTGTATCTCTATATGCCAACAATCAGAAAATGAAATTTAAAAAATAGTACTCTTTACATAGCATCAAAAAACATTTAAAAAATCTAGTAATCTAATGAGAGATGTGCTAAACCTCTACAGAGAAAATTACAAAGAGGACCCAAGTGAGTGGAGGAACATGCCATGTTTATGAACTGGAAGATTCATTGTTTAATTGTCAGCTCTCCCCAATTGACCTGTATATTCTATATAATCACAGTCAAAACCCCAGGAAATTTTTTTGTGGGAATTAGCAAACTGCCCCTAAAAGTGTAAAGAAATGCAAAGGGCTACGAATAACCAAGACAATCTCAAAGAAAAACAAAATTGAAGTATTTACACTACCAGATATTAACACTTAATAAAACTATAGTAATCGAGATAGCGTAGAACTGGTCCAAAGGTAGATGAATAGGTAAATGGAACTAAGCAGAAAGTACCAAAACAGACCCACAAATCTGATTTATGACAAGTACTGCATCTCAAATCAGTATAGAAAGGATGGTCTTTTCAATACATGATGCTGGGTCAATTGGATACCATATGGAAAAAATATATATTTAATGTTGGTTTCATCTAGCAGTAGACAAAAAAAAAAAAAAAACCCTAGGTAAAAATATAGATCTAAATGTGAAAGGTAGAAAAATAAACTTGTTAAAGAAAACATAGGAGAATATCTTCATGACTTTGGACAAGATTTTAGGAAAAGAATTCTTAAACAAGATACAAAAAGTGCTAACTATAAAGTAAAAGGATTGTTAATTGGATAACATTAAAGAATTCTGTTCATAAGAAGATACCATTAAGAGAGAGAAGCAGCAAGCTACAGAGAAAAGACATTAGCAGCACATTTATCTGACAAAGTGGTCATATCCCAACTCTATTAAGAAATTTAATAGTAAAAAGACAACTAACAAAAAAGTGAGCAAGAAATTTGAATGGCTGCCCGCAAGAGAATATCTAAGTGGTCAATAAACACTTTAAAAGGATCTCAACCTCATTAGTCGTCAAGGAATAAAACAATTACGATATAAATACACCCCTGCCAGAATGCCCAAAATTTAACAAAACTAACAATACCAGGTACCCACAAGAATGTGGAGCATCTGAAACTCTTAAACACTAGTAGTTATATATGTAAGTTGGTACTTGCCACTTTGAAAAACTGGTAATATCTGTTAAAGCCGAACATATGCATATCTTATGATCTAGCATTTCTACTCTGTGTACCCAAAGGATGCATAAATGTACCAAAAGACATATAAAGAACATTAACTGCAGCCAAATCTGGAAATAGCCCAAATTTCCATTTTGGAATCTTCATACAATGAATTTATGTAATAGATATACAGATATATAGCAATAAAGAACTAGCTCCTAATATACTCAACAAAATTAATTTAATAGATATAATGCTGAGCAACAAAAACCAAATTCAAATTAATAAATGCTTTTTGGTTTTGTTAATGTGAAGTCCAGGCCTTTATCAGAAAATAAAATCTTCAGCTTTATTCTTTCCAGCTTCCATGAAAAACCTAAATAGACAAATAGTGTTTGCTGAAGACTGTTTAATGGGTAAGCAGTCCTATTTTTTTTTTTACTAATTTGAAAATTTTTGTAAAAAAGCAGAAAATTACAGAGTATTATATAACAAATACCACCTTAATTTAAATATTCACATTGTTGAATTTGTTTCAGATATTTTTTACTAAGAAAATAAACAATAAATATATGATACTTTACAAAGCTACCTTTATTCCCAGCCCCAAACCCAAAACCCTTTCTCCCCAGAGGTAATTATATCCTTCTTATATATTTTAATATTTAACTATATTAAGTATATTATTGTATGCAAATGTATATGAAAAGTAAAATAATTTGTGTGTATATGTTTCTTTTAAATTTACATGTAGAGTACTGTAATTTGCATATCTTTCAATTTACTTTTTTAAATCTTGAGATTCATAGCATGTGTAGATCTATTAGTTTTTAATTCTAAATAAACTTTATTATTGTACTCAATTGTTCATAATATTTATGCTATCCTAAATTATAATTTTGAAATCAAGCTGACTCTGCCCCCAAAAAACTTGTGTAATATCATTTTAGCCCTCAAAGATTGACTTTACTTGGTTGTATTTATGATACAAATAACCTCTTATCAAAGAATGATACAAAACACAATTCTGTGAAATTACGTATATCCAGAATATTACTGGGAACCCTATATCTACAATTACTCAAAGAACTGAATCAGAAATTTCTAGAACTTTGTACTGGAAAATATTTTGCCTTTCCTGACAAGTTATTGTTTCCTCCCTTCTATTAATGAGAATTATCACTGATTGTGTTTTCTTTTTGTCTTGAATGCTAGGAGGCTATAATAGTTTTCTATTGTTACTCTAACAAATTGCCCTAAATTTTGTGGCTTATAAAAACAAAAATTTATTATCTTATAGTTCAGTTGTTTAGAAGCCAGTACAAGTCATAATAGAGTAAAACCAAAGTATCATCAAGGTTATGTTCCTTTCTGGAGGGTCCAAGGAAGAATCTGTTTCCTCACCTTTTCCAGCTTCCAGAGGCTACCCACTTGCCTTGGCCCCCTTCCACTAGCAACACCAAGGAGAGTCTTTCTCAGTTGTTCCCACATTGCCATCTCTCTGGTTTCTCCATACCCTCATCTTCCTCTCATTGTTTAAAGGCCCCTGTGATGATATTGGTCCTGTTCACGTAATTCAGGATAATCTTCTTCTCTTAAACTATGTTTATTAGCCACCTTAATTCCATCTGCAAACTTCATTTCCCTCTGCCATGTAACATGCTGAAAATTGTAGAGATTGGGACATGGGCATTTGAGGGGAGGCATTGTTATGGCTACCACAGAGGCTTAGAGCCAAATACGTAGTTGTGAAGGTTTCGATGGTCCACATACTCTTTCCCCCCATTCTTTGTTTTCTAGTATTTTGGTTTTTCTTGGTCCGGTTTTTTTTTATTTCAATTCCAGAATTTTTTAAAAAAATTTACCAATATTTATTGGTATGTGCTTGTGTTGTAGTTGCCCCAAATTCTTTGTAGAAACAGAACCAAAGATAAATGAAATAATTTAAAAAATTGGGCCCTGTGAATACTTAGAAAACTGAGAGGTTGGTAGTGATGATGGTAACTGTGATCTCTCAGAGGTGGGGCAGACAGGGAGAGGAAGAGGGAGTGAGGGAGGGGTGGGAAGAGAGAATGAAAGAGAGAGAGAGAGGAGAGAGGAGAGAGAACATGAGAATCTGCCAGTATCTTGGACTGTGAACTTGTGACTAGAATGGTTTGCTAAGAATAAGAAATTGGTCTCTATGTGATCTTTAAGCAGATGGAGAGATCAGCTGGAATCAGGCAGAATGGGCTATGAACCATTCTGGGTTGAGTGTTTTCAATTTTGAATTATATATGAAAATTAACTATCTTATGTGGTCTTCCTCTTTTTACTGCACTAAGACCTTTAATGACTATTATTCTTTTGTATTAATTTTAAATAATTGTTAATTATCTGATGTTATACCCTGAAACAACTTTAAGTATATTAAAAATCAAGCAAATTAAAATAAATCCCCTTCACTGAGATAGATAAAAAGAGGAAGAGATATCAAAATCTGTGTATTTATATGAGACCAGAGTGTTAAAGACAAACTTTATGAATATTTTTATATCTCTAATTAATTGAAGATAGACTATTTGTTCATATGATATTCCCATTGGATAAAATCTGGAAAGACCGAAAGAACAATACGCCAGCTAGTACACAGTTCTATTACTTGTATTCTAGATTGGGATTTACAGTTAAAGCAAGGACATTTGTTAGAAATACAGACAGCGTATTCATTTTGTTTTTAATTGGGTAAAATAACTTAAAATAAATGGAAAAGGAATTCTGAAAGAAAACCAACTGCTTTGCTATTACTTTCTCTTTTTATGGTTTGGTCTTCTCGTGTTATAAATCTTTACACTTACAGAACACATGGGAGGGTGGAGAGTGATTTTTATAGCAGCTGTTGTGTCCCTCTCATTGCAAGGGAATAAAAAAGGCCTGTAGTTATTTATATTTGTGAGTGGTTAACTACATTCTTTTTCATTATTAGCTGAAGCCAGAGCAAAACTGAAAATCACACAAGGACTGACTGCTTTTGGTTTGAAATTGTTTACTTCATTAATAATAAGGAAGATGTTAGGTGACGTCTCACGACCACTTCTTTCTCCCCTTTTATCCTTAGCTAAGAAAAAAATTATGTAAATCTGTAACTAAACAGCAAAACAAGGAAGTAACATGGGAGTGTATACTGAAATCTATGTAATGATTTTTTTCTTCTATCCTAGCCTTTCTTTTGTTTTCTAAAGGTTACAGAAAAATAAACCTATTATGTTTTATTTTTAAAGAAGAGGAGAACCAGGGCATTTGGGGTCAGTAAATATTATATTGTATATGACATATACATATATAGCAAGAATTATGTGAATTTTCCCCCTCAAATTTATTTAGAAAAAATTTCAAACTTACAGAAAAATTAGAGAAAGTACAATGTGCAATTTTAGATTTTCACCTAGATTTATCAGTTATTAATATTTTACCACATTTGCTTTATTTCTTTGTTTACAACACATACATATATGTATAAATACATATTATTATTCTTTATTATTCCCTGATCCATTAGACAGTGTCAGACATCTTAATCCTTACCTCTAAATGCTTCAGCCATATTTTTCTTAAGAACAATAACATTCTCCTGCTCCTGTACAAAATACAGAATCTGCTTTTACTTTTTCCTGAATCCTATTACCTGTGTTTTATCAGCATTCAAGAACAAAGGAAGCAGTGAGAGGAATTATTAATAGCAGCCACCCACTTCCTAAGTTATTCACCACTATGCATCTTCTAGAAACCAAGTGTAAAAACGAAGGATAGAGGTTGATTTTTAAACCTAAATAAATATTAAGTAATTGATGGACAAGGCCTCTGTGCAGCAGTCCTCAACCTTTCTGGCACCAGGGACCTGTGCTCCTGTGAAAATCTAATGCCTGATGATCTGAGGTGGAGCTGAGGTGGTAATGCTATTGCTGGGGAGTGGCTGCACATACAGATGAAGCTTTGTTTGGTCAGCCGCCGCTGACCTGTGTGCAGCCATTCCCAACAGGCTATGACCATATGGGTCTAAGTCCAGGGTTTGAGGGCCTCTGCATATCATTAAAAATAGACCCAGTATCTTGAGATATCACACACAATTGAACCATTTCCTGAAATATGTATTGGGATTTATTTCATAAATTTGTAGATGTTCAGAGGTGGAAGGGTCTTACAATGTATGATGTATAACCTGTTCATTTTACAGATGAGAAGATAAGATTCGAGGTCACACAACTAGAGATGAGACTAGAATGTAGCTTTTCAAACTCATTGCAATATTCTTTCTGTTATGTCATCTTGTCTCCCCACAAGCCCTACCTAGTTGCTTATGCTAGTGTCTTGATAAATGAGAAATGTAAAATGTCTGAGACTCCTGCACATAACTAATGTACCCCCTTGAATATCATCTGATGAACTCTAGCAACTTTAATGTGCATATGCATATGAATTTCCTAGTGATCGTGTTAAAATGCAAATTATAATTAAGTGTGACGTAGAGCCTGAGAATCTGCATTTCTATGTTCATCTGATGCTGCAGATACATGGACTACATTTTGAGTAGCACTTATCTAAACAAGCACAGAAATCTTATAGCCCCCAGGCAACAGCAGAGTAGAAAAACTACAAAATTATTTATGTATAGAGAATAATATACCTGTTTTTTCATCATCAAGCCAAAATAAAGTATTTCTAAAGTTTTTATTTCCTTGTATTTTCTTATTTATGTTACTTCACAGAAGGGAATTTGATTCCAATACATTAATTCATAGATGCAACACCTGTTTCCCAACAGTTATTGAGATTCCACAGACTTTAATGGAACTATGGAAGGAAATATGAATTCAGTGATGAAAAGAACCATAACCAAATTGAACTGTTGATCAAAAAGAACAATCAATGACATTCCATTTTACTCTCAATAAAAACATCTTTCAAACCAGCTACATTTATTCATTTAACAAATACTTATTAAAAGTTCATACTCCCATGTAGTTTGCATTCTGATTTTGTTCTTTTATACATATCTAAATCTGTATGTTGCTTTGAATTGTGCAAATGATTGTTGAAAGATACGATGCTGGGTTTTATGGGACTACGAGTTCTTTAAATTAAGGATTTTGTATTTGGGTTTTTGTTGTTTAAAAATAATTAGCATTGTATTTAATGGCCATCTCAATACAGCATAGAATACATTTATACCTATAGTAGCTAAAAAAAATATTCATTTAATATATATAAGAAATTTGTACTCTGTTCTTCTACCAAAATGTTTATACTACTATAACTATTATATGCCACTACTATAACTACTTCCTTATTTCTCAGGATAGTTTAGCAGTAAAATAACAATTCCCGAGGGAGAGAAACTGGGACACAAAGCAAGTAATAAAACTTGTCAAAGATATTGAGATACAGGGAAGAAAAGACAAAGACAACTCAAGTAAATATTTAAGCTTCTACTTTCTACTAGTGGATGGGACAGGGGGTATTGATATATAAAGAAATGAAGGTAGCCTTCAGTATGATCATTACTCTGAAGGGAAGGCAAGTATCTAAACAGATAATTAGAATACAGTGATACAAATGAAAACAGATATGGGTGAAATCTGGAAGTGTTACAAGAGGGTTGTAAAGGAAATGGAGAATATATTACATTTAAAAATGATAAACAACTAGAGATAAGATTCTTATTTCTGTAGAATAGAGGGATAGATAATATGAATCTAGATGAAGGGTATAAAAGGGTGTTCACTGTAAAATTCTTTCAATTTTGTTATATGTTGGGAAAGTTTCATAATAAAATGTTAGATAAAATGATAGTTGTGAAAAAGCAGGAAGGATAATATAAAGGGGCCACTATTTTCACTTTTCTTATGAATAATGGAGTCTTAATAGAAGGAAAGGAACAAAATAGAAAAGAACTTTCCAATTCACTATGGGAAAGGCAGGTTGTCACTTAAGGAAATCAAAAATTCCTTGCTATGGTGTAATTAACATCTGTAATGAGACCCAGAGCATAAAGGGGCATCCATTAAGGAAAATGTAGCAACCATCAGGGTAAAAACACATTCCAAATGTAGGTGTAGAATTGTCTCAAATACTAAGGATCTATACTACACAATGGTAGATATTGGACTCTGATTCTTGTACAGTATAAACCATAGGTTGTAATTTGAGGGTAATACCAAAATCTACAATAGAAGCATTATTGTAAATTTATACAATAAAGTTAATTTATACCAAGTTATCTTAATTTCATAAGTAGTGATCTCCTAGAAAAAACACTACTCTTTTCAATCTTAGAACCTAGTTATTGATTTCAAAACCTAATGTAATATAATTTGCTTTAATGAGCATTCCTTAATACTGTTAAATGGATAAATATTTGTATCTATTAGAATAAGAAAAATTGGCATTTTTGTCAGTTCATATTATATTGAAAGATATGATATACAACTAGTTGCAGTTAAGGTCTGAGTGCTCTGATTATTTTAGTCTTTCGCTAGAATTTTATGGCCAAGGTTTGCCTTGTATGCTTTTATACTCATTATCTTATTTGATCATCAAAGTACTGTGAGTTCAGTGAACAAGTATTAATTTTAAAATAAACTTACTGATTATTTGGGAGCTCAATTTGATTTCCTAATTAGAAAACTGATGTTGAAAGATGCAACAGAAAGTCCTTCATATTGCCTTGTTTTTGTAGATAAGAAATTCTCTTAGAAATCAAAAGTATGTAAATTGAATCATTACTTGCATTATAAAATAATATATTCTAGTGAGAGAAATGTTGCTCATGTTCTAATAAAATATAACAATTTTAAATATATAGTCAAGAAGAAAATAATTTTCTAATATTAAACTATAACATATAATTTAACTCACAAAACAAACACCACCTTCACTTAAACTGTATCAGAAACTTTGTTTCCCTGATGAATTATTGAAAGAAGAATAAAATATGCCCTGTGTCTAGTCTAACCCTTTAAATGGTTTTTTATGGTGGTATCTGAAGAGATTCTTTTTTAAAACTCAGGTTTCTACCTTTAACATCAAGAGGTGTATATATTGTATGATATCTCTTTGTTTAGAGATAGTTGTGGTTTTTGAAAATCATTATGTTTCTGAATATCTTAGATTTTGACATAACATTAGTCTTTCAGGTATTGTTATGTTTATCTTGTCACTTATCCTTATATGAAATCAGCCTTGTGAAATAGTCAGTTTTGTTGTTATTGATGTTGTTTTTAACTTAACAGATGAAGAAACCGAGACTTGATGTAAATTTAAGATCATAAGTTAAAACTGACCCAAGTCTTCCAACTATAGTATTTTCCCTTTATATTAGATCTAGAGTGTTTAAAGCCACAGTGCTTATTTTAGTATATTGGTAGAGCTAAAGTAGTGAAAAATTATATCTGATGTGATTCTTCAACAATTTTATTATATCAAGGTTATAGACAAAACTGATACCAAATTGTAGAAGCTGTTATAGGTGTGTCTTGCTTTACACCAACTGAATAGTTATACACTATTAATGCCAGTATGCTTATAAACACTGGATTCTGGAAATAGGTCTGGCAAAGTTGTTGAAACATGGGTTCTCTGGTATTAAAAAAAAAACTTTTGGAATGTGTGTTGAAAGGATGCATTCTCCTAAGTATTTCTTGTTTTAAGGGAAATGTAACAAAGAGATATAATTTGACACATCTAAACTTGTGGTGTGGTGAGGCTACTTTTAACAAAGTTTTAGCCATGGGCGAATATATAAATATCATTATTTCATCTAAAGCTGTTAGATGTAGTTAACATAGTATTGTTTGATATAGTTTGACACAGGTAATAAATATTTGTGTCCTATTAAATTAGGTCCTAAGAATTTCTTAAGTAAAAGAAATTGGATTAATAAGGAACTACGTTTTTCTTTCTTTCTTCGATTTTTTTTCCCACTACTTTGTTCTAATGTCTCACTGGCTATAAATATTCAGAGGTACTGACAGATTATTTAGGCTTGACAGTCTTCCGAAGTTGCTGGCAGGAATATATTGCTGAGTTTGCTCTTCTAAACAATGAAAGGTGAGTGTAGGAGAAGCTGTGTAATTTATGATAGTAGTAAAGAATTTCAAAGTAGGTTTTGACTTGAATTTAATAATTTGCTCTGAGGGCATAAAATGTCTTTTTATAATACGAAAGTTTGATTATTTTTATTAGCTTGAATCTTAGGACTTGGGAGAATAAAATTTTAGTATTTTGTAGTATAACTCTAACCTGGTAACACTAGCGTTTTTCCTCTCCTGGGGTTAAGATTAAAAGGAAATGTCATAATGCCAGGGCAGATGTTATACTTTTATTTATTTAACTGCAAGCCCGTTTTTCCTAGAAGTTTTCAAGTCACTTATCAAAGATGTGCACTATTTCATACCAAAAGTATAACTTGTATTTCCTTTTTAAGGGACTGTGTTGGCACCAAATCACCTTGTTCATTTTGCATTGATATTGCCAAATTTGCTCTTTCTGTGATGATTTCTGCATATTCTGAATATTCAATTTTCTAACCTTAATCTTTCCTGCCTATGAAATTTAAATATGTGAATAATACATGCCATACGCCTGAATGTTTTTCTTTTTTAACTTCTGGCATATTTTTTAAACTTTCAGCATCAGTCAAGTATTTATTCAAAGCTTCATTTTCCTGTGATCTATTAAGAATATCCAATTTAAACAACAAAATATATTCGATCTAGGAGAGTCATGGAATAGTTTAAAATAGCAATGCATCTTTGGCTTGAACACCTATATTCCTCTCCATTTTTTCTTTGTTTTGCTTTGCTCGTTTTTATTGCCATATTTCAAAGAAAAATGCAAGAACAAATTCATTTTTTTTATTTTTGTTTTTGTTTACCTTGGCCTTATTAGAAGGTTTAAATAAAGAAAAGGACCTGTATGTGTGTTTGTGAACACTTGATAAGTAATACTTTATAATTTCCAATGTCATCATAGAAGTGACTGGGAAGAACTTTGGAAAAGTGAATTATCTCAAAACTAAGAAGCAGGCTTCTACAGCAAGAGTCAGCAAACATTTTGATAAAAGGCCAGATGCTAAATAGTTCAGGCTCCATGGGCCATATGGTCTCTGTTGCAACTAACTCAATTCTCCTTCAACTGCACAACTCCTTAATTCTGCCATTGTAGTATGAAAGTAGGTGAATGGACTATAGATAATAAATAAAAGAATGGACTTGGTTATGTTCCAGTAGAACTTTATTTACAGTAACTGGTGGCTGAGCTGCCAACCCATGTTCTATAGCATCCTGACAAATAATATTCATAGACAACCATATATTTATGTAATTCCATGTCCCACAAAAGCTTCTTTTATTATTACTGTGGATAATTGTAAAATCATGAAGGACCAAGGACTTCCTGTTTTGAAATGGCCTAGTAGATGTATACTGAAATATTTTCAGGTAAAGTGATAGGATGATTGGGATTTCCTTTAAGGATACTCTATGGGGAAAAATTGGGTAGATATAGATGAACCAGGTTTGACAAAATGTTGGTAAATATAGAAGCAGGTGATGGATACACAGAAGAAATTCATCACACTGTTCTCTGTTCTCTGTATGTTCGAAAATGTCCGCATTAAAAAGTTATCACTTAAATAAATAATGGCATGGTAAAGGGCCATTTTCTTGAAGTCAGGTTAATATAGGAAGGATAATATGAAACAGAAATACAAGCTCCATGTACACCACAACCAGAGAGATCTCTGCATTCCCAAAGCACAATATATGAAGAAAAGCTTCCATATCCAGTGAATGTCAAGTAGGTGTGTGAGAAGACCCTGAGAAATGGCACCTGTGGTTACAGATCTCAATGGGCCTTACAGGCAATTAAAAGTCCAGAGATCTCAGTCTCCAAAAGAAGTGGCACCTGTGGTTACAGATCTCACTGGGCCTTACAGGCAATTAAAAGTCCAGAGATCTCAGTCTCCAAAAGAAGTGGCTGGCCTCAGACTTCTCCAAAGCAGCATTTAACACTAGCACTTTACTTATGAAATGCTCAAAGAAAGGTTAATTTAAGAATTTTATATCAATCCAAATAATCATTCATTATAAAGGCAAATACAGTTTTAACATGCCAAGTTTCAGAGAATTTAGCTCTCATGAGCCCCATTTCTACAGGATGAAGTTCACCCAACCAAGAAAGAAATGGAGAAATTACAGCTAAAGTATTATAGGAAGCATAGAGTCCATGGATCTGTAAAATTGAAGACTAAAACAAATGTGAAGGTTAGGTTTTACATGGCAGAATATGATGTTTAAAACCTTGACGATATAGTAATGCTATAACTAACAAAAAGTGAAAGAGGGAGGAACAGAAATGATGTAAAGTGGTATAAACCTCATGTTTTATAACAGGCTGTCAAAGGTGTCATTTAAAATCAATAAAACCAGTAAAAGAAGTATGGCAGTGGGGAGGTATGTAGCTTGTTAGATGATTGATAGGTAGGTAGGTAGGTAGGTAGGTAGATAGATAGATGGATGATAGATAGGTAGACAGACAGACAGAGACACACTAAGAAAAATAATAAAACTAAACTGAATGGTAGAGGAGAAAAAAGAAGTATAATTATATGAAGTTCATCATTACTCATAATAGAGATAGGAAATAAATATATCAGGAATACCTATTGATGGGATTGCCATTTTAAATTGAGCGGCTGGAGAAGGAAAGTGAAATTTGAGCAAAGATTTGAAGGAAGTGAGAGACCCGGATGAATATCTGGGCAAACAGTATGCTAAGAAGTAAAGCTGTTGCAGAAGTCCTGAAGAAGAGCATAGCTGGTGCATACAAGAAGCAGAAAGACTCTAGAGAAACTAAAGCAGAGTGATTAAGAGGGGTAGTGGTTGGAAATACGGTCAGAGATAAAAAGGGTATCAGAATACTGGGCCTTACAGGCAATTAAAAGAACTTAGACTTTTACTCTGAAAAAAAACTACTAAAACAAAAAAGTAAACCTTCCATGTTATCAGAAATATATGTGTAACTAAAACAAAGCAAGCACAAATCATTCAGGAAATCTTTTAAGAAGATAAAGCAGCAATAAAAAAGCATAAAATTTTTCATAGCAGAAAATTTGATGACTGAAAGGAGTTTAAATATTTGTTATATTAATAAATCTAAATAGGCTAAACCTTCCTATTAAAAGATCCCAGATTGGATCACAAAACTAGTGTTTTTCCTAAAACAAAGAAACTCAAGAAGAATAACAAAATTAAAAGACAGGCAAAGACATAACTTGCAAATGCAAACAAAAAATGTAAGGGTCATGATCTTAAAATTGAACAAGACAATACTAAAAGCATTACGTTAGGAAAAAGGGCAAACAAGATCTGTATGAAGAAAACCTTAAAATGTTTACCAGGGACACAAATACTTAAATGGAAAGGGTTACAGGATACTTGGGTAAGAAGATTCAAAGTCATATAGGTATCAGTTTCCCTTATGTTAATATGGGAAAAAATTTATGTGGAGTTAATATCTCAAAACAAAACACTAGCTAACTATTGAGCACTTACTCTATGTCATGCACTGTTATTATTATTCATTTAGTTCTCACAGTGACTTTACATGGTAGGTGACAGTATTACTCTCTCCATTTTCAGTAAAGAAACTGAGGCCCAAAGAGGTTACTGACCTTGCCCAAGGTTGCAGTTAGAGTAAGGTACTAAATCAGAATCTGAACTCAGGAAGGATGATTACAGATTCTGTGCTTTTAACCACTGTGCAGTATTGCTTCTGAACCTACTAGGAGAGTGTGTGTGTGTGTGTGTGTGTTGTGTGTGTGTGTGTGTGTGTTGTAACTAGATATATTAACTCTAAAGTTCATATGGTGAAAAAAAAAAAAAGAAAGAAAAGAAAGAATAGCCAGGAATAGTAAGGGGAAACTAGCCTACCTTTCCCAACATTAAAATATATTATAAAGCTGGACTATTGAAACAGCATGATTACTAGGACATGAGCAGACAGATTATTAGACAGAATAGAAATTCAGAAAAAGATCCAAATTCACATAGATATTTGGAAAATTAAAAGGTAGCATTTCAAGTAAGAGGGGAAAGTGGATTCAATATTTGGAAAGCTGTGTTATCATTAGAGGGACATTAGCTGGGTTTCCTACTTCTTAACTTTGACTAAAATTAATTCATAATGAATCAAGTATTTAAACCTGAAAAACTAAACGGGAAGAAATTATGGAAAATATAATATTCTCAAAGTAGGGAAGGCCTATATATATATATATATATATATATATATATATATATATAGCAGAAAATTTGATGATATATATGACATAGCCCCTTAAACCACAGAGAGAAGATTGATAAATTTGACTCTGAAACATGAAAATTGTGTGCATACAAAAACACCATTAACAAAGTAAAAAAAATAGGAAAAAATTTGTAACATTTTGTTGACAAAGATTAATTTTCTTAATAATTAAAGAACTTCTACAAAATAATATTCAAAGACCAAGAATGAAATTCAAAAAAAGTGGTAAAGGATGTAAATAAATCAGTTCATAGAAAAGCAAATACAAGTATTGCTTGGACAGATAAAAATATGCATAAATCCTCATTCTTATACAAAAAATATTAATTACAATATGGTGAAATAAATACTCTTCACCTGTGACATTGCAAAATAAAAAAGTTTGATAATACATTGTTTAAGGGGATGCTGGGAACCAAATACTCATTTGGTGAATGAGTGTAATTGGTAGGTATTGGATTCATATAACCTCCATGAAAAGCAATTTGGCAATAGCCTTCAAAATTTAAAGTGCACGTAGCTTTAACCTGACACTTAATGTATTTTATCCTCAAATATCTGTGCCAATATGCAAGGATATGCACTCTAGTATCATATTTTAATAATAATAGATTGTCAGTAGGCAATTATAAGGATGTACCGTAATATTTAACCAATGTAATTCCATTCAGTCACTAAAAACAAATGAGTTAAGTTAAAAAAAAAAAAAGTTACAACTAATGGGATTGTATCATGCTTCCATTTGCATTTTTAAAAGCCTCCACGAATACGTACATAGACGCACAAGCTTACACTGTCTTTAATAGGGTACCCAAATTTAACCTTTGGAGAGGAGAATGAGCAGCTGGGCCACGGGGATGGGAAGAAGACCAATATTAGGTGTAAAAGACTTAATTTTTTACTTAGTTTTTGTACTTTTGAATTTTATATCATGTGCTTGCTTTATCTACTCAAAAGAAATAAACATTTTAAATAAAATCAGATTCCTGGAAAATACCTAGATAGCCTAGCCCCTAATGCTATAGCTGAGCAAACTGCAAAGCACGGAGGACAAGACTGTGAGGCCCTGTGTGTTCTATAAAGAAGATGATGAGCAATATTAAAGCCTGGATTTTAATCCTGATATGTGACACTTCATGAGTTATTTTCCTTCTGTGGATCTCAGTTTTCTCATTTGTAGAATAAGTGGTAGGATTCATCTTTTATCTTCCAGCATTAGTTTCCAAACTGATTCATAGAGCCCAAAGATTCTTTGAATCCTCTTAGGGAGCTGAAGCAGAAGATTGGGATTGTAGAATTTGCCAACACACCAGTTTAACCAGAGCATTCCAGAACCTCTCAGTAAGATGGGGTTTAACTAACTGTTTTGAAACTCTGTAGTAAGGTGGTCATATATGTTAACTTAAAAATTCTTAATGTCAGTGTCAGAACACATTAACATGTCAATGTCGACTGTGAAGTAAATCCAAGTAATTTTAAATGATTATTTACATTTTTTAATAAATGCTGGTCTCACATTTCTGTAGGCTCTCGTAAGTTGGAAGGAGATAAGAGATAACGATATTTAGAGGAAGGATGTAAAGTCTGTTATATACCTACTTGTGTTAAGGTATGCATTGTCATAGAGTCCTGAGTGATATTTCTTTGATCTAGATTGAGTGGAATATATTATTAGGCTCTGAGGTTGATACGTTAGTTTTTAGTCAGTTAATTCCTTCCTTCCTTCCTTCCTCCTCTAGTACTTTTTGGGGCTAGGAAAGTAAAAGGTACAAAGGGATAAATTAAGCATTTGGCAAGTCAGAAACATATTCAGAATTATTCCTGAATTTTAGTTTAATCATGAGAACCTAAATTTCAGACCTAAGTGCACAGTGACACTACTCTTTGAAGAAGTAGTAAAGGCCGATATGAGCGCGAATGATTCCCTTCTAACATTAGAAGATAGCAGTGATTAAGGACTCAAGGGATGAGGTTGCCTGACCAAGTTTTTTTTCAAAAATGAGAGTGAACAGAAAGATCAGATGTTTACCCAATAACAGAAAATTCATGATACAACTACTTAATAACTGGTTATACCTAGTAAAGACATGATGGAAATGCAGGTCTAAATGCCAGCAAGAGGAAGAAGCAAGAGAGTTTAGTTTATGCTTAATGGCTCTTCAAACCAATATAAAGTGTTTTTAAAAGTAGATGAAGAAACCATTTGTGTGATGTGTGTATGTAAATGTGTTTGTTATAAAATCTTGAAAACAAACCAAAATTTTCATTACTATTACCGTAGAGTGATAAGAGTTTGAGAGACTTTTCTTTTATCTGTATTTTTAAATGTTTCTACAAAGAATATATTAAGTAATCAAAAAGCTACTGATTATATATACACACACATGTATATGACATTTGTTATTCTGTCCTAACTATAGATGTCTTTGAATTTTCTAGGTTCACCAGAGGCTTTCTTCTTGGCAGAATTTAGGAGTTGTTTATTGCAGTACTGTTGTGCCCTCTGATGGTGAGTTTTGGCAAATCTATTTTTTATGTCTAATTTTTTTCCCTTACTGTTTTCCATTCCCTAATCAATATATAAATTTACAAACCATACTCTTTCACTTAAAATTGACTTGACATCAGAGAGAGAAAGGGAATACTAAAGAAGAGAAATAAAATTTGAATGAGAATCTAGTGAAGTCAGAGGAGAAATCAGTAAGAAAAACTAATAGACCCATCAGGTTTTCATAGATCACGGAATACTACTACCTGGTTTTAAAACCTGGGACATAGTTAATGTGAAGATCACAGAAGTACCATCTTTGGTATTTCATTATCATTGGGTCTTCATACTATGGATAATGATCAAATACTCCAGCCTGACAAACAATTCAAAGTCTGAGGCCTCCTGCCCTTACTTTTCTTTTCTTCCCTTAGGCTCAGGGATGTAATACTCTTCTTTGATGTAGAAAAGAATGAACAGATGCTTGGTCCTTTATAAATGTCCATGATGTTGCAAACTGACAATAGAATCTCAGTTTTGATTGTTTTTACAGTAGTGGAGGTGTTTACTACTCTTCTTGTCATTTCTCTTACCCAGTATTGCACATTTACAGTTTAGATTATTTGCTTAGGGTTGGCTATTAAATATGTTTCTCTGTGTATAAAGTTTAGTGTGATAGAACTCGAATTTCAACCTTATAAACGTTAATTCATAGGTAAAGCAACCATCGAAAGAGCATCCTGCAATGTTAAAGACACCTGAAACTGAAGAAACCCCAAAGGAACTGTGAAAGTTCTAGGGTCCACTGTATTTAGTCAGTATGGATATTTGCAGTGTTATCATAACCCCCTCCCCAAAGCTGTTTAGTTATCTGAATGTATGGTCAGTGTGTTCATATTTGCTAAAATCCTCTAAACTTGGGAGGGGGGTGGCACCACAACCCACAGCTCAGTCCATAGCAGACAGTATGAAGGAAATCAGTTTCCAATTCAATAAAATAAGTTATATCTAAATTTTTTATGTATAAATTGTTTGAATTTTTTTCAGGAAATAGGAAGGAATCTATATTTCATCAGATTCCATCCATGTTTCACCACCAGAAATTAAAGTGGGCTAAGAATCAATGTTTAATGACTTTTCACAGCAGAACCATCAAAAACAGTATTCTTAAAAAGTAAAAGGAGTTAGACCACTGTGTTAGTGAAGGATTTCATTTTTACAAAAGCAAAGTAAAATCTTTAATTTCCAATAGAATGAGTAGATGAATGAAAGGAAGGGATGGGATGACCTTTTACTTCACACAAATATTTATGAGAAATTATTTTCATAAACTGATTTTAAAAGAACCAGAATTACAAAAGGTATATAGGTTGTACAGCTATTCACATAAGACTAATAATGCTGTATATTAAAAGATGACTTATGAGATTTGTTTTCACAACTTTTATCATTTAAGCCTCATAATAACATCACAGTTTTTTACATAGTTATACAGAGATTCTGTTGTACAAATACTAACTCGCCTGAAGTACACAATGAATATGTAGTTGATTTGATTAAAATTTATACTACTGGTTATAAAGACCCAAACAACTGAATTTATCAAACTACTGAAGTTATGATTATATAATTGGGTTGTCTTATATTGATAAGGGAAGATATTTTCTACATAAATATTTATGTGTTTTTCAAAATGAATATACTTCAAATGACGTTAAGTGATAGATTTAGTATTTTAATATATTTTAAATAATTTAAAGATATTTTTATTTATTTTACATATTTAAGTACAGTCTTCTGAAATTATTGTGAAGCAAATACATTGGTTTATACATGTGAATTATAAATTCCAAGGGGTTTTTTTTGCTATTATGTATAAGGATTGGCCTTACTATTGCCTAAATAATATTTAGTTTATTATATTATAATCTTAGTTTAACATATAATAATTTAATGAAAAACATGGAATTTTGGAATTATATTTATAAATGTAGAAGTGTTTATTAAAACTAAATTATTTGAAGGTATCTAGGCATAAAACTGGTTTGAAAAAATTTGTAAGAGAATAAACTTTATTGAAGGACATGAAAGAAAATAGGAATAAATGAAGTTATACCATGTCAGTGAATATGAAGACAACATTATAAAAGTTGTCAGTTTCTTCCACGTGAATTTATAAATAAAGTACACTGCAATGCTATTCAAAACCCCAACAGGGAATTATGAACTTATTTTAAAAATTATATGAAAGAATAAAAACTGTACACATTAAGATAAATTCGAGGTAGTAAAGGTGGAAAGGTTTACGTAAACCACAAATTAAAATATATTTCTAAAACCGTAATAATAAAAACAGTTGTATCAGGTAAAACTTTATTACATATATGGAAATTTGACATGATAGAATTAGCATTTTAAGTCAGAAGATTGGGCAGACTGTTCAAAAATTGACTTCTTACCTTACAAAAATAAATTACAGATGGCATAAGGAATAAAAAGTGGAATATAACGCTCTAAAAGGAAGAAAAAAGTTGGCCAAATTTGCATCAGAAACTAAAATCATTGAGGAGTGCTATTCTCTTAGCCTTTTTATTTATAACAGGAAAGAAAAAAATTTTTTCAATGGATAAGGTGTAGTCTATTTATTATAATGAAATTATGCATAGGACTTTAAGTGAATGACCCAGAAATATGATTCAATTCAGATAAATCTCAGAGCATTGTTGAGTATAAAAGCAAATTGTAGAAGGTTGTATATGATGAGACCATTTATGTAAAGTCTAAATACATGCAAAAACCATGCTGTGTATAGTTATTTAATACTGTGTAGCAAATTACAACAATAATTAGTGGTTTAAGACAATAATAATTCTTATCTCCAATTTCTGTGGATTCTGAATTCAGGAAAGATTAGCCGGGCTATTTGGGGTTTCATGGGGTTGTAATCCCATGTCAGCTAGGTCTGTAATCATCTGAAGCTTTGACTGGGGCTGGAAGATCCAGTTCTAAGGTAGCTCACTAAAATAGTTGAGAAGTTGGTGCCGGCTCTTGGTGAAAGGCCCCTCTTCTTCTCCATGTTGGCCTTTCCATAGTGCTGCAGAACTGTCCTCATGATATGACTACTGGCTTCCCCCAGAGCAGGTGATCCAAGAGAGTAGGACCAAAGCTACACAGCCTTTTATAGCATAGCCTCAGAAGTTATACACCATTATATCTGCTGTAGTCTCCTGATTATACAGACCAGCCCTGACTTGATGTGAGATGGGACTACGCAAGGATCATTTAGAGCTATCTCAGAGGCAGGCTACCACAATACTACAGATTATATATTGGGGTGTGGGAGTGTCTGTGTGTCTCTGTGTATCTGCCTGTATGTATGTATATATGTATGTATGTATGTATGTATGTATGTATGTATGTATGTATGTATATGATGGATGGGAATGATAAACACCAAATACCAACTTCAGGATAGTGGTTTCCTTCGGAGAGATAAAGATTACCCTGATTCAGTGTGGATAACTTTTTGAATGGGAGCAAGACTGGAATGAGGTAAGGAGTCCCAATACAGTGTAGCTGATATCAGAAAAAGGTAGCGGTGGCCTGGACAAAGATGGGGTAGTGAGTGAATTAGAGAGATTAGAGATTTTAGAAAATGGAATGAAAGGATGTGCCGACTGATTAGATATGAGGAATGTTATGTCCTGGCTCTAAAAGTAGTCAATGTAAGAAACATCCAAACCTGTAGAGAATTTTATGAGTTTATTTGAGCCATGCTATTGATAATTGCCCAAAAGCAAAATCTCAATGGATTGAGAAAATGCTCCAGAGAATGGCAGTTTTCCGGCTTATTTTATACATTCGAATAAAAAGAGGAAACGTAAGGAGGGTTACATGAAATCCATTGGTGGTAGATTAAGGGAGTGGGAGAAAGCAAAGCAAGGAAACCTCTGGGATTGGATAAAACGCAAAATGGAGAGACACATACTTTTTTTTTTTACAATGGTGAGTACAGGACAGGGAACGTTTATAGTACATAGAGATGGTCTGCGGGCAACAAAATAACAAAGAGGGGTTCTGTGGTGCTCAGGTGCCTGCCTTGGGTCTGGAAAATTTTACTCTGACATTTCAAAAGTATGTTACTTTGATGCAAAAAGACAATAGATAGGCTCATTTAAGGTAAAGATTGACCTTTGTTAATGAAGCTACAAGCCTAGAAAGTTACTACCCACCATGACCCACTTATAGTTAGAAATGTTTATGTTCAGACCATCCTATGTGGTTACTTTCAGTCTCTGAGTTTGTAAGGCCTTCCCTTCGGGCCTCTCTTGAGCTTGTCAGGTTTAGTATGTGGCCTCTTTTTCATCCACAAAGTAGTCAAGGATATCAGACAATTTTCTGGATTGGGCAATAGTTCTATAGTGGTAGTTGTAAGGTTCAGCCGCTCAACAGACAGAGTCTGACTCAGGAATAACAGGCGTCCTTTATTGAAAGGCAAGGGGTCCCCGGGGGAGGTTCTCAGGTCAAGCACTTTGGTCAGAGAAGTCTCTCCCGGGCGGGGCGGGGCAGGGTCCCCGTCCAGGAAGGGGAAGATTCAAAAAAGGCAAAAGCATAGCGTGAGGCTCTTTCATCCGTGCAGCGGTGTGGCGCCACGAGTGTAGTCCTGGCACCCGCGGATTGGTCTGTGGGCATCAGGTGGCTAGCAGGCGGGAGCTAGGGCAGGGACCGGCCCCTGGGCCGGCCTTTTCCGGGAGCACTGGCCTTACAGTAGTGTTATTGACTGAAATGAGAAATGTCAGAGATGGGTGGGTTTGGGAAGATTAATTTAATTTTAGGACTTTTGAGTTTCGAGTATGCCTGTGAGAAACCCAATTGTCCAGCAGACAATCGAATATAAGTTTGAGGCTTCAGCATGCAGATGGTAACTGACACTTTGGAAGAATATGAGATTGTCTGGAGAGTATGTGGATTGAGAAGCGCAGAGGCCTAGGACAAAGCACTTAGAAACTTGTAAGGGATGAATACAGTAAGAGCCTATGAAGGAAAGTTAGAAGGTATAGACAGAAAGGTAAAAACAACCAGGAGAGTGGAAAAAGGAAAGCTTTTTATAAAGTGAAGGAGTGGTTAACATCATTCGATGCTGCTAAAACAAATTCAAGGCTAAAATTCCTACTGAATTTAGCAACCTAATGTTTTATGTGACTTAAGAGAAAACAATTTTTTAGTCATACTGATGCAGGACAGGGCAAATTTCTCGTATGTGGGAGGAGACCAAGCCCTGCACCGAGAGAACAGGGTCCTTTGGCGGTAAGTGTAGAAAGAATTCAACACGCATGCCAAAGTTGGAGTCAAAGGAAAGTTTATTAGAAAAGGGATAACACTCCACAGAAAGACAGTGGTCTCTTCACAGAGGCAGAGAGTGAGAGGGACAGTGAGAGACAGAATAAAGGAACTGAGAGGGACCCTGAGTGTTCAGGGAATTCAGTTTATATGTCGTTCTTTAGTTCCCATTTCCTTAGATATGGTCCCATTTCCTTAGATATGGACTTAAGTGAGGAAGGAGAAGAGTATGTAGCTTGAAAGAATAAGAATATGTAGAGTGAAAAGCCTACTGGCAGTTCCAAGCCTTTAATCCTTAGGTTCCCTGAATTTTAGCCATAGGGGATGACTCTTGGTTCCTGTTTCCCCTTCACAGATGTCCCCATGGGTTGTTAGCAATCCTTGCAGAAATCTTCCTTTTTTCTGAAAGTGTCCTCTTGGCCTGGCTGCAGGACTGATCAGCATATTGCAGTCTCTGAAAGTAGCTTGATTAACATTTTAATTCTCTTGCCTCCTCCCTACATTAAGATAATGAGCTCCAAAGCCATTTTGCATTGGGTTGAACTGTATGACCTTAGGTCCATCATCTAACCTTGCTGGACTTTATTATTCTTAGCTGTAAAAGAAGGGCATTCGTTAATCTATATCATTTCTGTGGTGCTTCTAACACTAAAATTCTCTGATTATATTTCACATTCTTGATGTAGAATATTACAGAAAGGGGGGAGAAAAGAAACAGATGATGGCTGTTGTGGTGCAATCAAATCTAAGACCCGCGGAGCCAATTGAGATGAATTGTGAGCCTTTATCAGCCAGCTGGCGACTGGCTCTCTACCACGCAGGGTTCGAAGAGATCAGTCCCGAGCCTCTAGAGGGGATAGCTTAAAAAGCCCCAAAACCCCCTCTAGCAAGCAGGTTTACAGAAGCAGAAGCTGGCTGGCCATTAACACATCTTTACACAGGATAACTACACCCTTAACATTAGCATATCTTTGCACAGAATATCTCCTAGAACTACACCCTATTTAACATTAAACAATGGAAGCAGAAGTTGGCCATTTGAAAATTATCCACCCTTAACAATGGCAAGATCATAAGCTGTCATATAAAGGTCAGGTCTAAGTAGCTTTGCAGAAAACACCTCATAGGTGCTTCCTTATTGTATCTGTTCCCTTTCAAAATAAGTCCTTAAGATATATACAGTCAAGAGCATAAGATGATATATTTTAGAGGACATTTTCCCCAATATTTTAAACACCAATACATGTCCTACAATGAGCATTTTTTTAACAATTGGATAAATAACAAGTATTTGTATTTTATTACTTTTTTATACCTGATGCCCCAAAGGCATTTTTTTTTTAATGTATTCCTTTTTTTACCCCAAATGTCTTGTTTTCCTTGCTCTTCCTTAGTCAGGAAAATTCCTTGCCTTTTTATTTTTATGCCTAAATTTGTTGTCATGTTCTGTCTTTCAGGATTCATATTGGATGCCCCATGTTTCTAGGTTTCTTTGAAGCACACTACTGTAGAACAGATTGTTTCTTATTCTTATTTTATTGAAATGGAAATTAAAGCAAAAGATTAAAAAAAAAAACTCAACCCGGAGTCACTTGATAAAATTTACACTTAAAAAGAATATTTTCTAAAAAAATAGTAGCTGACAACTCTCATTAGCTTGTAAATGCCCATTGTGACTTCACTATAACCAGCAGCTATTTTATATATTGTTAAACTTGAGGAATTTGGTAATTGTTCTTTTTTTTGGTTACAAACCAAGAAAACTAACATTTACATTACAATCTAGTGTGTGGGAAAGAAGGAGACCTGGGGATTTATTTCAAAAGCAGTATTATTATAAAGGTTTATCAGTTCTGAAATATACTGTTCCTGCAGAGTTCCTCAAAGCTTTCATATTTCATTCCTTTGAAAAGCTTCATGATCTTTAAAGAAAAAAGTTAAAGTGGGTGCAAAAGACCTTAATTATTTTCCGTTGACTTTATCTCAGTTATTTTAAAACAGTAACCCCTAAGCTCTTACCTGTGAAAAATGTTTCAGTGAAATTTTCCATACTTTTCATGTTTAAGACTCATAGATACCTATCTTTTATTTAAATTCAACAGTCTACTTTTTTGAAATCTGAGTTTAAATAGTTTTTTTCTCATATGGAAAAAGAATAATTGAGGGAAAAAATACCAAGTGAACAAATTAATCACCTTTTATGCCATAATATGCAAGTAATTTTATGAGCTTATCATCATTACTGCCTATAGAAGAGATAGGAATATTCATTTTAGTGTCTCTGACTTTAAGGAAACACTAGATTGCTAAGGAAATGACAAAAATTTCAATACCTTTAGATGTTGAAACTTTATAGATAGCACATGCTGTATCTTAAGTTCATGTTACTAGTTTTGGCCTCTTCTTCCTTAGAAACATAGATGACCCTTTTGTGAGGAATAAAGAAGTAGAGATTTTGACTTTGCTTCTTTTTAATTTTTATGTAAAATTTCAAATCATATGTCCACAAAGAGTTAACTACCATGGATATTGCTGCTCTCCTGTCAACAACTAGAACACCAGACAAAATATGTGAAACAACTGTTTTTCGACATTGGACAACAACACAAAACAGTGATCTCTGAGAGAAGAGAAACAGATGAGATTAACCCCACATTGCCTCAGTTCAGAGCCTGAGGCTTTGGCTAAATTCTAAACCATAAAACCTGGTGGGAACAACTGCCAAGGAAAACAATTACCAAGAGCTGTAAAATGAATAATTCTCAGTGCTCACACAGGGCAAGAAACCTTTTGACTTCTCTCCAGCCAGAGAGGAGAGACCTCACTGGATATAGGAACATTCAGTAGCGCCTCCTAAAAGAACCATACTTTAGAAATGGGACCAAATTGGCCTTCAAATAAAGGATTTTCTAGATCTATCCTAATAGACTTTTTTTTAAATCCAAAATAATTAAACTATACTTGTATAGTTAAGTTACTTGCATACCACTTCAAGATCCAGCATTTAACAATGTAAAATTAACAATGTCTAACCTCTAGTAAAAATTAATAGGCATCTGAGAAAGCAGGAAAAGAACCAGAAGAAAAATCAGTCAATTGAAATAGACCTAGAAGTTACGAGATGATGACATTAACAGACAAGGACTTTAAAATAGTTATTATAAATATGATCCTTATATTTAGAGGGGTTAAGGAAGACATAAGCATAGCAAGAAGAGAAATAGAAGATATAAAAATAAACAAAAGGAACTCATAGAGGCGACATATATCTGAAGTGAAAAACAATAAAGATGGAATTAACAGCAGATGAAACATTACTGAAGTAAAGATCAGCGACACTGAAGTACATAGCAATTAAAACTATCCAGAATGAATCTGAGGGGAAAAAACCTGAAATGTCTGAAGAGAGCCTCAGTGCCCTGTAAGACTGTACCACATGGTCTAATAAAAGTGCAACTGGAATATCAAAAGAGGGGTAGGATATAAAAAAATATTCAAAAAATGGCCAAAATTCCTCCAAATTTGATGAAAACTATGAGCCCCAAGATCTAAAAAATTTAACAATTCCCAAGCAAAATAATCATAAAGAACACTATAGAAAGGAACATTATAATCAAATTGTTGAAAACCAGCAACAAAGGGAAAATATTAAAAGTTGCCAAAGTTAAAAAGATATATTACATACAGAGGAACAAAGATAAATATATACACAAATTTATCATATCCTGTGCAAACCAGAAGACATAAGTTTTTTAGAGTACTGAAAGGAAAAAAAAATGTGTCAACCTAGAATTTTTTGCACACCAAAAATGTCTTTCACAAATGTCTTTCAAAAACAAAGGTGAAATAAAGACTTTTTCAGACTTGCCAAAGCTGAGAGAATATATTGCCACATCAAGAAAGGTTTGAGGAAGTTCTGGCATAAGAAAAATAATACCAAATGGAAATTTGGATCCATACAAAAGGGATAAGGAACACTAGAGGTAAAATATATGTGTAAATATAAAAGATATTTTTCCTCATCTTAAAATTTCTTTAAAATATAATCAAAAATTATGCATTATATGGTTAATAACATATAGAAACAAAATATATGAGTACAATAGCACAAAGCAGGGGGAATGGAAGTATATTGTTGTAGCATTTTCTATACTATACCTAAAAGTAGCATGATATTATTTGAAGGTTAAATGCGATAAGTTAAAGATGTATATTATAAACTAAAGCAGGTTTCAGCAAACCCAACAGGCCAAAGCCAGCACACTGCTTGCTTTTGTAAATAAAATTTAGTGGAACACAGCCAAGTCCACTTGTTCACATATTGCCTACGCCTGCTTTTGCACCATAGTGCTGACTCTGTAGTTGGAAGAGAGACTTCATGGTCCACAAAGCCTAAAATATTTATCATCTAGCTCTTTACAGAAAAAGTTTGCCAACACCTGCTGTAGAGTAGCCCCTAAAAACATGAGAAGGTATAGTTAATAAGCCAATAGTAGAGATTAAACATAATCATAAAAGATGATTCAGTTAATCTAAAGGATAGATGGTAAGAGTAGAGGAAAGGTAGAAGAAAGAACAGGTCAAGAAATTAAGTAGCAAGATAGACTTGTACACAATCATGTTTATAATTTATTAAATGCAAATGATATATACACTTTAATCAAAAGGCAGAGATTGTCAGATTGGATAAGATAGCAAGATACAACTATATGCTGTCTACAGGAAACCCACTTTAATGATGTGGATAGGTTGAAATAAAAGAATGAGAAAAGATATACCGCATAAACTATGTCCACACAAAGACTCATTAAGTGCATCATCATAAAAGCTTTATTCATAGAAGCCAAAGACTGGAAACAACCCAGATATCAAGCAGGCGAATGAGTAAACAAATTAGGGTGTTGCCATACAGAGAAATACCATCAGCAATGAAAATGAATGAACTACTATATGTATACAACAACAAGAATGAATCTCAAAGTCATTATGCTGAGAGAAGCCAGATACAAAAGAGCGCATATATATGATTCCAGTAATATGAAACTCTAGAAAAACTAAATATAATTTGTGATGACAAAAAACAGTGGTTGCTCAGGGATTAACTGGGATGGTACTCGAGGAAATTTTGATTATTGTGTCAGAACTCATCAAACATCTATTTAAAATAAGAATGTATTTTGTTATTCCTAAACTTGCCTTTTTAAAATTTAAATCATGAAAGAATTTAGTGTGAGGCTTTCGTATGCATTGTAGACTTTATAAATTGTTAGAATAGGTAGGGAAATAAGATGTAAATGACTACAATTGTGGAAAATTGCATGCATTTGGAATCTCTATAACTTTATATACATTTCATCTCAACTCATCAATTTTAAGGGATAGGAATCCTTAGAAACATCATAGAATGCACCTTTTGAATTTTTAAAAAAGCAAATAAATAAACATGATCACTATGTATCAAGCACTATGCTGTTTTAAATGGTTGATTTTATTTATTCCTCATCACAGCTCTATTGGGTAGAGATTAAACCCATTTTATATATGAGAAAGGTGAGGCTCAGAGAAGTTATATAATATGCCCAAAGTTACAAAGCCAGAATTTGAGCCCAGATATGACTCCAAAGCCTGTTTTCCTTCCTCAGTGCTAATCAGTCATCTTTAAATGCTTGGTTGCTTATGTTAAAAAGTCTGGTTCAAATTTATTTTTTTAAAAAATTCATTTGAAAATTACTTTGAAAGAGAATTATCCTGACATTTGTTTTAGTGACTGAGATTCTACAAATCAAGACTTTTGAGGGAAAAGGTAAGGAAATAAGGAATTCTGTACCATTCTGTTGTAGAAAATCCTTTCAATTTTATAGCTTATAATAATATCTCCCTTAACTTTTTGTTAGAAATTCCCAAATAATTGATCTAGCTAATCTCGGGAAGATGTTCAGGAGAAAGTAAAAGGAATTGTTTTTGATTATGTTATAATATGTCCATATTGTATAAGAAAATGCTTAGTTATCAAGTATCTTAGATGTAATATTGTTTTATAAATATGAGTTGACTATCCTTAAGTAAGAATCTCACATGGAAGCAACCGAAGTGTCCTATGATAGATGGTTGGCTAAAGAAGCTGTGGTACATGCATAGAATGGAATATTACTCAGCCATAAGAAGAGATGAAATACCTTGAAATAATCATACTAAGTGAAATAAGCCAGACAAAGTTGAAAATCACATGATATCACTTATATGTGGAATATAAACCTAAAAGCAACAAATTAACAGGACAAACAGAGACTCATGGACATGGACTGTAGACTAGTGGTTACCAGAGGGGAGGGTTGAGGGGGAAAAAAATTTTAAATCATTTCTTCAATTAAAAAAATAAAAAAGAATCTCACTTATTGGTGTACTTTAAGTTGTAACTCCCCAGGGATTCTTGAAACCTCTGTCTCCCAAGAACCACTTCCTACAGGTTATGGAGTCACCCAGGAATTTCTGACTACTCAGTAAAATATTACTAAATGGACCAGAGTTTATCTTCACCAATACCAAGAACTTTACCTCTAATTTCTTAAAAAAACACTTCTTCTTGATCCACTTAGAAGATAATCCTTTGCATGTTTTCATTTTTCTGAAGTGAATTATGTGATACATATGATCTTTCATAAGCCAGTTCCTAGAATAACCTTCAACTAAAGCTAATGGGCATATTCTTAAACATTTTAAACCACACTAATAAAAATAGATCCCATATAAGAATGATAATAATAAAGCTGTAACTTATAATAAAATCTAATTTTCATATGATTGTGGGTTTTTTCATGCAGACGTGACAGTGGTGTATCAAAATGGGTTACCTGTGATATCTGTGAGGCTACCATCCCGGCGTGAACGCTGCCAGTTCACACTCAAACCTATCTCAGACTCTGTTGGTGTGTTTTTACGACAACTACAAGAAGAGGATCGGGGAATTGACAGAGTTGCTATCTATTCACCTGGTACAGTCACCTTTATTATTAATTTCCCCCACCACCCCATTTCTTCCAAAACTATTTGTGTGTGTGTGTGCGTGTGCATGCGCGCGTGTGTGCGCGCGCACACACACACACACACAGCAAAAATCCCACACTCTTTAGAAAACGTTTTTTGCTCAGCATATGTTAGGGGAAAAAGTGATTTTTCTCCCAGTGGTTCTTAGAATATAATTGTTCAGACTTAGCAAATGTATATACACAGGGAGTCTCATTCATAGGCACCTCATATATAATGCCATGGGCATTTTATATTATTGAGACCTTTTATCATTATGTTAGGCATAGAATAAATTTTTCCGGTCATTGTGCCCTCATCCCTGGAGATATGAAAAATTAGGACTTCTTTTTAGATTTTCTGATGTCTTTCACATAAAAGTTACCAAAATAAAACCGGATAAATTGAAAAGTATATGAAATAAGGCACTAATTCCCATGCGACATGACATCCATTTTACCTATTTATTTTTTAAGTGCCTTACATTTTTTCCATTATTACTTTGAAACATTTTAAACCTACAGAAAACTTAAAAGATTAGTACAGTAAGTACCCATTCACCCTTCACCTAAATTCATCAATTGTTAACAATTTGCCTTGTTTCTATGTTGTAAATATTTTATGTATATTTAATTCTCAACTAATCTAATAATATAATTAGTCGACCACCTTGGTATACTTTGCTAACTCTAGCATTCATGCCTACCAAATTATTGGCACCTGATCACTGACCATAATGAAAAGTACCATATATTAAAAAACGTTTTTTTTACTCAACCAACTTCCGTCATAGACAGATGTAAGACATCCATGCAGGTCTCCCAATGACTCTGGATTTCCAACTGATGCCCATAAAGCTGTTAATTTCACTTGTTCATGAAGTTCTACCAGAAAAGAAAAGCATGTTGTTAAATTTTCCCAGACCTGAGACCATTGTAACAAAAAACCTCAGGTAATACAAGCTTTGTTTAGCATAGACTTGGAGATAAGGCAAAATGTTGACTGAAACTTAAAAGATATAATTTTTAAAATCCATTTTGAAGATTGCTTTTTCTTGACCATTTTTGAATAATTATGGACATACGACAGGTTTAAATTTTCCCATTAATTTTTTTCACAGATGGTGTTCGCGTCGCTGCCTCGACAGGGATAGACCTCCTCCTCCTTGATGACTTTAAGCTGGTCATTAATGACTTAACGTATTATGTGCGACCACCAAAGAGAGGTAAAAAGTAACCCCGATGAGGTCAGAGAAATGTGGGAAGGGCTTTTACAAAGAACTTATATTTTCCCTGGATAACCTTGAGAAACACAATATTCAAAGAACACTGAAAGGTTTACATATAGACTCTGTTTCAGTTGAAGAGCTCACTGAGTACTTGGCACTTGGTTAGTACACTGACTAAAACTTAAATTCTACCTAGATATCAGAAAGCTTTTATATCTGATATTGTTACTCTGTTTCACATAAATGAATGTTCTGTGTAACTTAAGCTTCTTCCCTCCAGACAGGCCAGAGGTCATATTATTTTAATAACATTATAGAAGGAATCTTTTAAAAATAAATTATGCACTTCCCCATCCTTTTAAACATTTGTAATAGGAATTAATCCTTTTTTAAAATTTTGTAATGGCTCAAGGTCATCAGCCTGAAAGTCAATTATTGTACAATAATAATTCTTAGGAACTTCTGACATGCATACACTTTTGTCCAAAAAAGTGAGGTACTTGCCTCAGGAGCAAATTTTAAGAAGGTGCCCCTAAACTTAGTAGTCAGGATAAATAATATTTTAATGCACTATTTTCTTAAAGTTAATAAAAAAAACATGATGAACAAAATAATCAGAGTTTTGAGAAAGATGGAGTCAGTGTTACTGATCTTTCTTTTTACCCCATGCTCTAATATGGCTCTGCATAATACTAATGCTAAATAGCCCTCTAAAATAGCATTTTGAATTGTGTCATTTTTGGTCACTTTTCTGTCATTGCCCTTGAGATTCATCATCACTTCCTGCTGTTGTTAAAGCTCCTTCCACCACCATCATGCCTTCTGTCAGCCTCTTAGGACATCCTTACTTTTCAATTCTGCTTTTGAGAACTATGTCTAATGTAGTAAAAGGTCTGAGTGAAAACCTAAGTATTGAATGCCTCCAAAGTCTGGTCTGCATTTATCTACCTTTAAATTTTTTCTCGTATACGCTGAACAAGCCTGAACAAGCCTGATCCTGTCTGATCTCGGAAGCCTAGCAGGCTCGGGCCTTATTAGTACTTGGATGGGAGACCACCTAGGAAGATCAGGTGCTATAGGCATTAAAAAATAATTAAAAAGAGATTGTAAGCTAACAAGGTCCTTGCAATCTGTGAGGTCAACCAAGGGTTGCCTCACCTAAAAAACAAACAAACAAACAAATAATAATTTTTTCCCTTTCCCTCTTACATGATGCTTACTTTTCCTCTACCCTGTGTTCCTTTGCTCTTTCCTTAACTACGCCCCATTCTTTGCCATCTCAGAGTTTGCTCATCTTTCCTCTGCCTAAGATGCCTTTCTACTTTTCCCCTAACCTTCAGTTTCCTCATGTCAAAATTGTCAATGTCAGCTCCTCCATGAAGCCTTTAATAACCTATTTCTTTCTCTGACTCCCAGCCAACAAGAAGTGATAAATCTCTTCTCTGAATTTTTCTTACTCCTTTTCTTTGTAAATGCTCTGAGGGAAATCACTGGGATATTGTATCTCCCTGGCCCCCATTGACTCAGGTGGTCATTCTATATTGAGTGAATTAAGTGAATTAACTTGGTAGCATTTTGGCTGTTCTGAGGCCTGATTCTCTTCCATGTTCAAGCTAGTTGACTTGGAACTAGCTTAGAAAAAGTATAGAAAAGTATAGTAAGTGTAATAAAGATGAATAAGTATCCTTTAAATAGTAAGACAATACTGAATCAGATTTTATTAAGTTGGAATAATTGACCATGTAGACAAGGGATTGTTAGCTATGTATTAGCTATGATAATATGTTTTTCTTCCTTATTCCCTGATTCTTGGGCTAGAAGTTCTCTTTAAAATAACAGAAGTACAAGCCTATTTTACTTAGTTTCCTGTTGTGTTCTTTAAATTTGTTCTCCCCCCGCTCAGCTTTAATGACATATAATTGATGTATAACCTTGTATGAGTTTAAGATGTACAGTGTAATGGTTTGATACACATATATTGTGAAGTGATTACCACAATAGGATTAATTAACATCCCCATCACCTAGCATTGTTATCATTTCTTTTTTGTGGTCAGAAAATTTAAGCTCTACACTCTTAGCAGCTTTCAAGTGTACATTACAGTACTGTTAACTATAATCACCATGCTGTATATTGATTGCCAGAACTTATTCATCTTATAATTGGGAACTTGGTACCTTTTGATCAACATAGAACTACAGCATAATCCAGCAATCCCACTTTGAGGTATATACCCAGGATCTCAAAGAGATATCTGCATGCCCATGTTCATTACAGCATTGTTCACAATAGCCAAGATATGGAATCAACCTAAATGTTGAAGTATGGATGAGTGGATAAAGAAGATGTAGTAAATGCATACGGTGAAATATATAGTCAGCCATGAGAAAGAAGGAAATATTGCCATTTCTGACAAAATGATGGACCTTGAGGGCATTATACTCAGTGTGTGTGTGTGTGTGTGTGTTATCTAAAAACTTCATTCTATTTAGATTTTGTGTTAGTAAAATTTTATAAGTTGACTAATATATTCCTATATAAAGTTTAACAATGAGAAAACTTTAGATATGTGCTTTCATATATTATGTTGTCAAAAACTAGAGGCATTTTAATCAATGATAATTCCAACCATCTTGCGTAATACTGTGTTTTTAAAACAGAAGTTAATGTTGTTGTTGTTGTTGTTGTTGTTTTAAATTGGGCTATTATCAAGTTGAATAAGAAAAGTAAAATTAGAAATTGAAAAGGGGAGAAATTGTATTTGATTCCCTGGTGATCAGTTTGGCAGCCTAACAACTCTGCTTTATCTGTGTCTCAGAACTGTGGAATATCTACCCAGTTTACCTACAAGTTAATTAGAACATCAAGTTTACAAGGGTCAAAAGTCTATAATTCATAGAATAGTTGTAAATTGAAGTGTGGATTTGGTAAATACAATAGCAGCATTTGTATAGAATTTTAAAAGGCCTTTGTAATATTTAAAATTCACACATCAAAGCTCTCTCAGCTCTGTTAATTAACCAATGAGAGATTATGCCATTAGATATCATTTCTCACAGCTCAAACAATACTGTTTTAAGTACATAAATACTTTGTTTACCTTGCCTTTTAAAACATAGTAAAGAAAATATTTTCTTTTTAATAAAATAGCTTTTAATTTTGTTGACACCATATTATCTTCCTTTCCCTGTCTGAAGAAGTTATTGCTGGCATCACAGTCACTACAGTTTTTCAGTGGCATTAAGAGAGCAAGTGGAATTTCTGTACTTGTGACTCTTTTTTGTGAAAAGGCTAAATGAAGAAAAACTGAAGGTACTAGGTTTTGGGATTCAGGTAATGAGGAGGAACATTAGGATTTTGTATATACGTAGAACAGATGGAACAAATCTGCTTTATCTAATAAGTTAATATAGTTAATGAAGGAAAACTTTTCCAGGACAGTTTTTTAAGTTTTGACACATATTTTTCTACTCATTCTTCTTCACCCCTTTTAACTTTCACTTCTTTCTCCTATTTTTCTTTTCCCTGTTTATGGATAGCATGTTAGAACTAACGGTGCTCTCTGAATGTTGTGTACCAGTGAGCCTTAATTTCACACACTTCCACCAGACACTGAGGATAGAGAGCTCATTCATATAGGATCTAATACAGCCACAAATAATGCTTATGTGGGATGGGCAGTCCATAGGTATTATGGATCCTTCAGTAGTTTCAACTCTTGTAGCTAACCCTAAAACTGGAGGGTAGAGGCAGGAAAAAAACTGAAATGGAACAAGGGGGCAGGTCATAGCAATAAGGCTAGTTGCAAGCTCCAAAGCATTCTTTGGGTTACCATAGCTATTTATGGCTGGATTCCCTTCTGACCACTGCAGGATGAGAGGAGTAACTATTTTAGCAATTAGATGATTTTATAACCTAATTAAATTTAGAAAGATGGAAAGGAAGCACAAAAAGCCTTTTATTCCAGTCCATCTTAAAGTAGTAATTCATACCTTCCCTTTAGTCTTAGGGAAGAAGAAAATATACCTTGTACTAGTGGTTCAAAGTTTTTGTGAGAGAATCATTTTGATTGGTACAACTAACCCTTTTCCCCATTTATCCCCCAGAGGATACTGGAAACCTTACTTATGTCTTAATGATGTAAATAATTTGAGAAAAAGGTTGAACAGGCAAACCAAATATAAATAATGATGAAGGCCTTATCAGACACTCAAATAGCCCGAGTCCTTCCCAAACATCTTAGTAGCTGAAAAGACTTTTCAGTCCCTGTTATGTTAGCATGTCTCTCTGCCTTTCTGTACTTTAATTATTCTGGCACTGATAGCATGTACAGAAACATTCATAAGCATCTGATTGCATTTTTAGTGAAGCATACACTAATCATCCAAAAGTGCTGTTAAGCCATTAAGTAGATTTATCTTCCTCTTTACTATAATTTCATCTCTGAATATGTGAGCAGATTTTTTAGGGTCAGGGTTTGAGGTTATTGTTTTCTCCACCATGATAGTACATGGAATCATATTCTTCCTGTCAATAAAAGTCTGACAAAAATAATGCCTAACCCCTTGAGTTTGCCAGGGCTTTACTGATGTCCGACCTGAAAAGATAACTGTTTTTCAACTAGGTCTAGAGATGGACATCTGTGAGATTGATCTTATGTGAATTATCATTTTATAGTCTTTTCATTGCTGTTAGAAGGTATTGTGATTGCACATTAAATTTTTTTATTTGTCTTGAATAGATAATACATTCACAAGTTCAATTCCCAAAGCAAAGAATATATGAGGAAAGTTTTCTCATCCCTATTTCACAGCCACCAATTCCTCCTCTGTAGCAGCAAACATTGTTCTTGGTTTCTTTTGTTTCCTATCAGAGATAGTCAGTTAATGCATTCATAAGCAAGTATGAATACATAATCCTTTTTCCTTTTTTGTGCAAATAATAGCATATCCTACATACTGTTTGTATCAGGGTTCAATTGGGGAAGCAGAACCACATGAATATTATGGAATAAGATTTATTATAGGAATGAAACCTTGTGCAATTGTAGATGAACCCGAAGAAGAGTCTGAGAAGGGAGCTGGGAAGATCAGAGAAAAGTCACCAATTTGTAAGCAATGGCACAGAAGGACAATGATCAAGGTTTGCCGAAGAACCTGGAAATTCAGGTGCATCCAACTATTAGGATAAGGAGGATTAGCAAAGAGGGCAAGAGAAATCCCTAGGACAGTGTTATCAAGTAGAGCTTTCTGTGCTGATGAAAATGTTCCATTTCTGCACTGTCCAGTATTATAGTCACTAGACACATGTGGCTATTGAGCACTTGAAATGTTTCTAGTGTGACTAGGGAACTGAATTTTTGTACCTAGTACAGAAATGTTTGTTAATCTTATCTAGCCCTCAAATTCCTCATTTGTAAATTATGGGCATCAACTTTACTCATGCTGTTATGGTGAAGATACACAGTAATATATGTGATAGGATTTTATTAATCATGGATAATTTTTGTCCACTTAAAAATTTGCCTTTTTGAAAGGGAAACAAGCTTGCAGGAGAAATATAAATATTAGTATAGAAAAATGTAACCTCCAGGCCTAAGGGTCAGAAAACGTGGACTCTGCCACTTTCATGTGACATTCTAGACAAGTAATCGCCTTTAGAGTATAGTTTCCTCTCTAGTAACTTCAGAAAGTGTAAAGTCATGTGCAAATGTGAGCTACAACTTGAGTGCAAAGAAGACCTTGTTGACATGGATGACTTCTAGAGGGCAAAGTGTTCTTGCTTTCATCTGTTCCCATGAATGCAGCACACATGTACTGAAGAATGCAGGATACTGTGCTAGGTGCTATATCCCATTTTACTATATCAGCTCTTTTCTAATCCAATTTGCTACCCTATTTGACTTTTTTATTGATTGTTACTGTGATAACTTTCCTGAAGGACATCTTTGAAGAATGTTTGAAATACACGGCTAATTCCAATTGTGGCTTATTTTGATTTAGAAGAGGGCTGACCTTATGCTGTATCTAACAAAATGTCATGTTTAAGGTTAATATTTAAAACAAAAGCTTTAATTCTGAAGCTTTTATTTTAAATTATTTGACAGCTGAGATCAGCTGATTTTTTTATTAGATTCGCAAAACATAACTTTTAGATTTCTGGAAACATGCTACTCACAGAACAAGATATTGAATCAAAGAATTTAATCTTGTATCCTTTCAATCATTCTTATAACTTCATGCCATTTAGAGCATAATATTGAGGCCCACACAGCTATTCTGTAACTTTCCCCAACATGAATAAAGAAAAGTTGGTATGCTAGGGGAAGTTGTATGGAGGCTAAGGTTTATTAGGATAAAATATTTTTATTTAGACCTTTGTTATTTGCAAATTTGAAATACTGTATAGTTTTTCATCAGGTGTTACTAAAGCGAAAAAATCACCAATTAAAGTGACAAGGCCACAGATCAGCATTTTAATAAGCATGAAAATCAGATTGATTCTAAACCTCTCTACTAGTTTTTAACATATTACCCTAAATTTTTTTTATCTTTATCTAATGAAGATGATTATTATTTGTAGCCTCATATATAACATTTAGACTTTGAAGAATATAATGGTGAATGTTGGTTTCAAGTTTTTCAGGTTGCCCAAATATGAATATACTTTCTAAGATTTGAAGATACCTCTGTTTTAAAAAAGAACTATCACTTTCCTTCAGTTTCACACTGAAAGTGGATTGCAATAGTGGATGAATCTGCCTTGTTCTCATTGTCTAATAGCCCCAGGAATAACAACTCTTCACTTAAGGCATACATTAAACACACACACACACACACACACACACACACATGTATGTGTATATATATATATAATCCTCCTTTCTTTCAGAACTCTTAAGCCACGAAAATGCAGCAACACTGAATGACGTAAAGACACTAGTCCAGCAGCTGTACACCACACTGTGCATCGAGCAGCACCAGCTGAACAAGGAAAGGGAGCTTATCGAAAGATTAGAGGATCTCAAAGAGCAATTGGCGCCCCTGGAAAAGGTACAAATTCAAATCTCAGATTTTTATCTTCACTGATATTTTTTCCAGAGAATATATGTTTGCTTTTTTACCTACAAGTTTTATGTAATTGAGCTGTGTCAATCAAACTAGTCCACCTGTTTTGGGGACTGAACCATAAGAAAGTTCCAACTAAAGCTAAGAAGGAACTTAAATAGTTTATAGCCTTGGTAATGGACTTAAAGCTTTGAGGCCTAAATGTCTGCCCTTAACCAGATTTATCATCCCTACAACAAAGATTGGAATAACTGCTAATCAAGAAAGATTCTGATATAATGGCTAATGATTTTAGTCAAGGTTAAGAATTAATATTGTATAGAATATTATGCAGCTGTTAAAAATAATGTGTAGATTTAACATGTTATAGAAAACTTCATGATATGTTATGAAAACTACCTTATAAAACAGTGCATGTTAGTGTATACTGTGATCCAATTTTTAAATGTACTGTACTTATAGTTATACATATTTACATATTTTAAATATGTATACATATATACAAAGAAAAATTAGAATAAAATCCAAAATGCTAATAGAGTAGCAGGATTATGATTTATTTTTCTTTATACTTTTCTGAATATTTTAGAGTGAACATGTATCATCCTTATTTTTTGATGATACAAATATTTCCATTTTAAGAAATTAGACTATATATTAGAAAGCAAGAAAAGGAACAATACTCTTAATATTGTGCTTTTTCTGATTTCTTTAAAAATAATCAATGTATAATATGTCAAATTTATCTTTAAGACCATTAGGAAGTTGTGAAATTAAACTTGAGAAACTATTGTGATGGGAATGAGACTTAAATTTGATATTTTCAAAATGTAAAACATTTTTTAATGTACCAGCTATAATAAAATAATTATCATCCTATTTTGAACATTTTCTGTGGTCCAAGAATTGTGCTAAGTATTTTACCTATGTTCTGTTAATCCTCAGAACAACTAAATAATGAAGTTGATGGTAATCTGCAATCAAGGTCTGACCTCAGCTGGTCTGAATCAAGTCCATGTTCTGGCTCATTGTGCTGGTCTGCCCCCTAGCATGTCCTTTGAGTAAAAACTGATAATAGATTAAATCTTGTATGTGACAGTGAGAGAACATTGGCGTGTTTTCATTTTCTTCTTTTCAAATAAAGTAATCTTGTAGTTGGATGAAGAGCTGTTGAAACTAATTAATTCACTCCTATAGTTTCACCATATTTTCAGCCACTTCTAGGGTGAAACATAAAAAACAAGTATCATTAAAAAAATCTCACTCCTATAAAATACTTTATTCAGTGAAAACTGCAGATACAATTTGGGAAGTCAAGCTATATTTATTACAATTGAGACTAACTTGTATATTGATTATGAGCACTGTTTTTTTAGTGAACATAGAACAGTTTAAATAAAAGTTTAAAACTGATAATATGTTAAAGTACCTGGTGACTGATTGATCATTTTGCTCATAGGTACGAATCGAGATTAGCAGGAAAGCTGAGAAGAGGACCACTTTGGTGCTATGGGGTGGACTTGCCTACATGGCCACACAGTTTGGCATTTTGGCCCGGCTTACCTGGTGGGAATATTCCTGGGACATCATGGAACCAGTCACCTATTTCATCACTTATGGAAGTGCCATGGCAATGTATGCATATTTTGTAATGACACGCCAGGTAAGAATTCCTCTTCAGGTAACTTTTTATGATATAATGAAGTTTTGGTTGTCAAAGTAATTCTCTTTTCTCTCATTTTCTATAAGTATTCGTGTATCCTTTTTATACACACACATGAAGTGCACATACATGCCAGTTACGTATCAGGCACCATTTTAGGTGCTAAAGATAGAGACAGATATAAGACATGGCTTCTGCCCTCATGGAGAGAGCCTTATAAACCATTAAATTCAGAAAAATATGCTACAGTAAGTTAGAGAATAAGAGCACAAATGAGAAGAGTGGTCAGCTGTAGGATAATAACTTGTTCAGCTAAGTTGGCTTGACTTTTTATGTACTGTGTAATTAATTTAACAGTCAGAGAAGTCCTAAGCTTTTTGTTTTCATTGTTCTTGGAATGGAGAATTGGTGATACCTATTCAAATAGTTAAATTCTGGCTACTTCTGAGTATGTTAAGAGTGTAGGTAGGTTTTTTGTTTTTTTACTTCATGAAAGAGAAATGAAAGTTAGATATCTAATCATTTTATACTCTTGGCCTATTCTTTATCAATCAAGGCTCTTTATTAAATATCAGTAGCTAGAACTAATTTTTGTTGCCAGTGCTATGTTTTTAGTAGCTTAGAAACCCACCACGTCTCTTTAGGAAGTATGAGGGAGTTATTATTACTTACTGTATGTATGATACCACCACAGATCCAACTTCTCTTGATAAAAAACATTTGAAATAGCTAAAACATAAGAGAAACTTTTTCTGTTTTCTTAGGCATCAGAAGAAAGCTGGGAATTGGTTATAATTTTACATGGTTGCTATTAAACATAGGTATTTTACTTCCATTGTTGTTAGACCAGTAGTCATAGGCCTGTTTATGTGTGGGAAAATGAAAGCCCAAGAACATTATTTAACTTTTCTGGGCCTCCCTAACTTGTTCATTTGCTGCCATTGTTCTTACAGAGTCTCCAGCACCTGTTCCCATGTCTGGCTCATCCTAGTCGCTCTGTGTGAACAGAACGGAATAGCCAGCTCAGTCATTCCTAATCACAGCTCTAGACAGGGCGTGCATATGTCTGTTCGTGTTTCTTTCCCTCTCGCCTTTCTTCTTCCTCCTCCTCTTCTTCTCTCTTCTCTTTCTCTTCCTTATATACATACCCCTTTAATGAATTCTTTTTATATATTAATTGAAATCCAAATTCCTTAGCCTGCTGTTATCTTTGCTGGTTACTATTTGTCTTTTCCAAAAGTCCCTCACTTCCTCTGTGCATGTACTGTGTGTTCTAAACAAATCAAATTATATTCTTTATTCCTCCTCAAATGCCCTGCGTCGTACACCTCATTCCTTACTTCACACATTCTGTCAACTGGGAATGTTCTCCCTGTTGATCTCTACCTGTCATACTTCAAGGCTTTTCTAAATACTTATCTTTTATGAACCTTTGACCAATTACCTACAGCCAGCTTTGAGCTCTTCTTGTTCTGAATTCCTATAATCACATCGTGCCTCTCATTCTACCCATCCTATGTTATCTTGTATTAGAATTATTCATGTAAATGTCTTTTCCCTCTACTAGAATATGATACCTTTTGAGGCTAGGCATTTAGTTCTTTTTAATTTGTATTGCCTAACACAGTTACTCATATCTTTAATAGGCTATCTGTCCTACAAGTTAAATGCTGCAATTCTGTGATTTCCAAAGCATTTTTGCAGCCCGCCCCCAGCAACAAGATGCAAAATAGCAGAAGTAAATAATTTAGACATTTGTGAATAAGAAAATGTGACCAATAAAATGTGAATAGAGTTTCTCATGTTAAATATTCTTTTCCACATCCGTATCCATAATTAACAGCCATGAAGCAAAATGCCAGTTCAACAGCATTTAAACTCTTCTAAACTCTGGTTATAATGAAATGCTTTATTTGTTAGCAACCTCAATGTATCCTGATAGAATATTAAGTTCCGAAGAATCTTTGTAAGATGACAAGTTCCTCTAAATCATAAAATCAAGTGGAATATTGAATTTTAGTATTATTTCAGTGAAACAGTATCAGTTTCAGTTATGCAAAAATAGGAGCATTACAGTAAGAATTGCCATTGAGTTACTTTAGCACACATACGGACCACCCATCCAATACCCTACAGTAAATAAGACAGTGACACAAGGATAAACAAATAGTCCAAAGGAATAGAAGAGAGAATGTAGAAATAGACCCAGCATACATGACCTTTTGGTTTTAAAAAGATGGCACTACAAAAAAAGGAGAGTCTTTTTCATTAAATGGTGCTAATTGAATATACACATTAAAAAAATGAAGCAATTCCATTCTTACACTATAAATAAAAAATAATTTTGGATAGATTATAGATCTAAATATGAAAGGTAACACAATAAATCTCTTAGAAGATTACATAGGCTATCTTAATGACTGTGGAATAAGAAATGACTCATACACAGAATGAAAAGTACTAACCATAAAGATAAGAATAAGTTAGACTGTATTAAAATTAAGGACTTCTTTTTATTAAAGTACACCATAAAGAGAGTGAACAGAATGGGAGGAGTTATTTATAGTATATGTATCCAACAAAGGATCCATATCTAGAATATATAAACAAATCCTACAAATCAGTAAGAAAAAGAATCCAATAGAAAAAGATGGTAAGAGGTTTAAATCAGCATATCTAAAAGAGGGTATGCAGATGGCAAGTAATATATGAAATGAAAAGCTCAACCCCATGAGTGATCCAGAAAAATGTTATATATCTCTAAGAGAAATGAAAATGTATGTCCATATGAAAACTTCTACATGAATGTTCATAGCAGCATTATTCATAATAGTGAAAAAGTGGAAACAACTCATGTCAATCATTTGATGAATGAATAAATAAAATGTGGTGTATCTATGCAATGGAATATTATTTGGCAATAAAAAGAGAAATGAAGTATTGATACATGCCACAGATAGATGAAACTTGAAAGAAGCCAGACACAGAAGGCTATATGTTGAATGATTCTGTTTATATAAAATATCCAGATAGGCAAATCTGTAGTTGACTAAAACTGGAGGTGCTGAAGGAGATGAGAGGTGACTGTTAAAGAATTCATGGTTTCTTTGTGGGATGATGTAAATATTCTAAAATCAATTGTAGTGATGGTTGTGTAACTATGTGAATATACTAAAGACCATTGAATATTATACTTTAAATGAGTAAACTTGTATGATATGTGAATTATATCTCAGTAAAGCTGTATTTTAGCACACACACCAGAATGGCTAATATTTTTAAAAACTGGTAATACCAAGTATTGGCAAAATGTAGAGTGACAGAAACTCTCATATTCGACTGATGAGTATATAATTGGTACAGATATTCTGGAAACCTATTTGATATCACTTCTTAAATTTGAACACATGCATACCCTGTGTTCTAGGATTCCCACTCATATGTATGTCCCCAACAGAAGAAATAAGTCCAGATATGTTCTTGGCAGCATTTTCATAATAGCCCAAACCTGAAAACAATCCAAAGTCTACCAGTAGTACAATGGATAAATAAATTGTGATGTGGTCATACAGTAGAATATAACATAGCAAGAGAAATGAATAGACTATAGCTACACACAAAATGATTCTCACAGACCTAATATTGAGTGAAAGTAGTCATACACAATACATACTGTCTGACTCCACTTTTATAAAATTTAAAAAACAAGTAAAACTAAGCTGTAGAGCTCAAGAAGATATGTGTTTAAGTAGGGAAGCTATAAAGAAAGCAAGAAAATAACTATCATAAAAGTCAATGTATTGGTTACTTTTGGGGAGAAGGAAGGGTTAGTAATTGGGAAAGGGCAGGAAGGAAGCCTCTTAGTTTTTGGCAGTTCTTTTTTTTTTTTTTTTCAGCTGGTAATGATTAGCATGTTCACTATGTGATTTGTTGTGATGTACATTTTTGTTTTGCATGCTCTTGTGTGTATATTTCACAATAAAATGTTTAAGAAATAATCGTTTAACAGTACATGTCAGCATATATCTTCACATGTGTGCATGTGTGTTGAATCTAATCAACAGTAAATATTTGTTTTGTGAAGATAGTATGCTAAAGACTAATGATTTAATTTGTTCTTTCTTTTGTAGGAGTATGTTTATCCAGAAGCCAGAGACAGACAATACTTATTATTTTTCCATAAAGGAGCCAAAAAGTCACGTTTTGACCTAGAGAAATATAATCAACTCAAGGATGCAATTGCTCAGGTAAGTTTTCCAAAAATAGAATTTAACAAATCCCAGCCCCATATTGTATGGCATTGTTATTATTATCCATAACCCAGTACTTCAATGAGTAAACTCTGAAAGAATGACCCAACCCCTTCTTCCTATATAAAATACTCCAGAATTGATAAAAATGACTTTTTTAGCATGAACACCTTATGTTTTATATCAGAAGCAGGTGAAAATATGATGGGTCCTAGTTATCCTATTAACACTAGCATATTGGAATTTTTAGACCTATTTTTACTTTTTTTCATTTTGTTTCTTTAAAGTTGTCTATTTTTACTTTTCTTTCTTTTTAAAATCTTTCTACAATATTTGACCATAGATTTCTCACCTAAAATGTGTGGTAGCAATGGGTCAAAAATAAAATGCAAGAGAGACTACTAGAAATCTCTGCCAGGTGCAGGTGAGAGGTTATTTAGCTAGAAGATGCTTTTTTAAAAGATTGATATATTTCATTTTTCATAGTCGTTACCTCTTTCAAATTTATGAATGTGCGTCCCTCACTCTGATATATTTGATTTTGGTGAATAAATTCTCATCCCTATTCTCTGTAGTCTTTTATGATTTTAGAGGTTTTTCAAAACTCTAGAAGCTCTTCCATCCTGTTTAATGTTTAGTTGCTCTTCTCTGCCTTCCCTGTCCTTTACTGGTGATGGTATTATGCGTTGCCTGGGCTTAATCCATCTTTCAGCCTTGGTGTAAAAGGACTCATGTCCTCTGTTGCTCTGTGAGTGGTTCTCAGCTGGATGAAATGCAACATAATTACCTCTGGAGCTATTAAAAATACAGATGTTTTGGCTCCACCGTAAGCCTTATTAATCCAGCTTCTCAGGGGTGAGGGTCAAGCATGTATGAGTTTTGCAAGTACTGCAGTTGACTGGTATCTCCATTTTAAAAATTTTAAAAATTACTAGCTATTGAAAAACTTAAACAACAGAAGTCTTAAGCAGTATAAATTCAAGTTCTGGCTTCAGGCAAAGGTTTGTGAAAGGGCTTCTCTCCAGAAAAGCCACCAGGGTGCATCAGATGCTCCCATCTTCTTTGAGCCCCTATGTCATGCGCTGTTGATAGCACAGCCTTTCTGGAGGCTCTATTTACAGCTGAAACTGCCAGGACAGACTTTGGTTTTGGTCCCCCTTTGTCATCCTATGGCTTTAAAACCCTTTGCCTCTGAGGCACTCTTATTTTGAAAGTAATTGTGATAATTTCTCTAACTCATAGTGATGGAGGAGAGATAGTTTCTTTTTTCCTTAGGAGTCAGTAATGTCATTGAAAACTTCACTAGCCAGTTTTTCTCTCCTTTTGTTTCTATTTTAGGCAGAAATGGACCTTAAGAGACTGAGAGACCCATTACAAGTACATCTGCCCCTCCGACAAATTGGTGAAAAAGATTGATCTGCAAAGAACCTCTGAATCCTGGCAGAAAGAACACCTGTTTATAACTATTGCCTTTTTAATTAAATTTGCAGGTGGAAGCTGGGAGCCACGTTGGGGTAGAGGGTTTTTACCTTTAATTAAAAAACAAGAACTAAAAGGATCTTAGGGGGAAAAGGAATGTTAAAAATCTGAGGATCAGGCTTTGTGAAATGTAAGCTCAAAGGGCTTAGTGAATATTGTCTTAATCAAGCGTCTCAGTTCCTGGATGAAAATGATGCATTATTATATAGAGAGATTCAAAAGAGAAAATGTGCTGGGGTGTTCATTTCTTACATCTTGCAGGGTCAGCAAAATAGTAACACACCAGCACCCCACTCAGCTCTAATTTTTTTAATTTAACTTTTCTTATTTTTGACATAGGAGTAAATATACCAGAAAAGTAAATCCTTAAGACATGTGGCAGAGTCTGAGCCCGTGTCATTAGTATTCATTTTAAATTGGATCCAGCCTCTACAAAGTTAACTAGGAATCTCCTGCTTGTGCTCCTTTTCTGATTACCCACACCTGTTGGTTAGACTAATATTATCTATATGATAATTGGAACCAACTTATGACTGTTTGGTAATTGAGATCTTGGATTATCCCTTATTACCTTCTTAAATGTCTGTATATTCCAGTGCTCTGGATCAGTATCTAGGAATCATTGGCAACACTGCATGAGGTTTTTTTGTTTTGTTTTGTTTTGTTTTATACTAATTAATCTTTAAGAGGCAGAATTTCCCTCTTTTAACTATCTGATTGATATTCCCTCCACAACTCAAATCGGAGGGGGCGTGTTCAGCTGTATTACCAAATCAGAAAAATGTAAGGTTTACAAATTGGCTAAAAATCATGGCTTTGTAGCCATTTCAGAACCAGAATAATTTTATTGCTGTTAATCTGTTGTGTGACAGCATTTTAGGCCACCCAGATGGCCCTGCCTTGTCTGGAGGCTTTGTTAATCTTGAAGGACACACATTCACGCCACACTGTTTGTGAGCCCTCCCCTCCACCACTTCAGTAGCTGTAAATCAAGTGTGTGGATCTCAAAGGGTGCAGTGTATCTTTATACAGGAATACATTTCTATGGCTTCTTTCAACCTACCCTCTTCACCCAATTTTTTCTTATCTTAAATCGAGAGAAAGAAGCATTTATCTTATACTCTATCAAAATATTTTCTACCATGTTTCCAGATGACATCTGCATTTGAAGAATCAAGAGAATCTGTGTCTAATATTCTGTTTTTAATTACTGTGGGGGCCAGATCTAGAGGATGATGGGGCTTGCCACGCAGTTGATTGGCTTTTCTCTTTCACATGATTCATCCCTTCTCATTGTGACAAGGGATTTCTTTCTCTTTTTCTTTCTCCTTTGGGATTATTGTGTATGAAAGAAAAAATTTTAAATGACAAACCCAGATTCCAGGTGCCTTGCAGAGGTTGAAGGCTAACCAGGATTGCTGCTGCTGCTGCTCCTGCCACCACCCCTTTCACTGGCATGATGGAATGAAAGGATGCATGTCTCTGCTTCCCAACCCTCCTCCCACTTCCTTCCCCTGCCCACCCCTCGTCATTCAACCCCTTCCTTCATTTATTTTTGTTAAGTTTGTGTGAATTATTTTTAAACCATTTATCCTGTTTGTGCACAGGTTTTTTAAGAAGAAACAGCACAGTGCAATGAGCAAATCCTTTCAGGGTGTGTGGGAGGCAAGGAAGAGTGGATGGACGTGGATAAAAGTTCTTTAAACAAATAGCAAAATATTGAACATGTGTAAAATCCTGTAACATTTATGAAATATGTATAAAAAGCAATGTATCTTCTGGAACAATAAATACTTATTCAATTTTTGAACTGTAGTATCTCATTCTTTAAAGAAAAACAAAAAACAAAAACATTTTTCTGTAATTCTAGGTGGGAAGCTTTTTACTTCTAAAATTAATTTTTATAAAAATACCATTTTGAAATCAAGATTTATTCCTAGAACCTATATTTTAAAAACAGGCATTTCATAATTCTTCCTGAACCTGAGATGGTCAATATCTTCCAATTTTACAGAGCCACCCAGGCTTACGTGACCTGTACAACTATAATAAAGTCAGCGGCAGCACTGAAACTTAATATCACCATTTCCTGATTAACAGGAAAAATCTTGATTATATCAGACTACCAGATTGCACACTGTGGTCTCCTAGACTCCAGAAAGTTGTTCAAGCATGAACCAGTATTAAATATTCATTATTTTAAGAGTTTGTATCAAATTTACAATGACCAGCAAACAGTAACATATCATGTACTGCCTATTCCATTGAAGGCATATCAAAAGTCATATTTTAAAATATAAAAATCATATGATCCTATCAACAGATGCAGAAAGAGCATGTGACAAGATACAATACCCATTTATGATTAAAACATTCAATAAAATGGGTATAGAAGGAAAATACCTCAACATAATAATGGCCATATATGACAACAGTTAACATACTCAAAGGTGAAAAACTGAAAGCTTCTCCTCTAAGATCAAGAACAAGACAAGGATGCCCACTCATTTCATTATTATTCAACATAGTATTGGAAGTCCTAGCTAGAGCAATTAGGCAAGATAAAGGAAAAAAAGGCATCCAAATTCAGAATTACAAAGTAAAATGGTCACTAGTTGAAGGTGACATGATTTCATATAGGGAAAACCCTAAAGACTCCACCACCAAAAGACTATTAAACAATAAACATTTAGTTGCAGGAAGTCAATGTTCAAAAATCCCGTATATACTAACAATGAAATACTGGAAAGAGAAGAAAACATCCCATTTGCAATTGCAGCAAAAAAGGATAAAATACCTAGGAATAAACTTAACAAAGTAAGTGACAGTCTTATCCACTGGAAACTATAAGACGTTGAAAAAAAATTGACAAAAAAATTGAAAGACTTCTATGCTCGTGGATTGGAAGAATTAACGTAGTTAAAATGGCTATATTACCTAAAGCAATATACAGATTTAATGCAAATCGCATCAAAATCTCAATGATATTTTTCAAAGAAATAGAACAAAAAAATCCTCAAATTTGTGTGGAACCACAAAAGACCCTGAATAACCAAAAACAACCCTGAAAAAAAAGAACAAAGCCAGAGATATTGCATTCCCTGATTTCAAATTATACTACAAAGCTACAACAATCAAAACAGTGTGGTATTGACAGAAAAATAGGCACACAGACCAATGGACCACAATTGAGAGCCCAAAAATTCACACATATATGGGCAACTATTCAACAAAGGAGCCAAAAATATACAATGGAGAAAGGAAAGTCTTCAATAAATGGTGTTGGGAATTTGGAAGGCCACATGTAAAAGAATGAAACTAGTCTACTATCTGACACCACACACAAAAATTAACTCAAAATGAATTAAAGGTTTGAATATAAGACAATAAACAATAAAATACATAGAAGAAAACAATCTCCTAAACTTATGGACCTTGGTCTTAGAGGAGTTTTTGCAAAGTTGACCCCAAAGGCAGGGAAGTAAAAGCAAAAATAAATTAACATACTACATCAAACTAAAAAGTTTCTGTATAACAAAAGAAACCATTGACAAAAAAAAAAAAAAATGGAAGAAAAGATATTTGCATAAGGGGCTAATACCCAAAATGTATAAAGAACTCATACAACTCAACAACAAAAAAAATAATCCAATTAAAAAATGGGCAGAGTACCTGAAAAGACACTTTTTCCAAGAGGATATACAGATGACCAACAGATATATGAATAGATGCTCAACCTCACTAGCTTTAAGGAAAATGCAAATCAAAACCACAATGAGATACCACCTCACACCTATTAGAATAGCTACTATCAATAAGACAAGAAATAACAAGTGTTGGAGAGGATGTGGAGAAAAGGGAACCTTCCACACTGCTAGTGGTAATGTAAATTGTTGCATCATCTACGAAAACTGTATGGAGGTCCTCAAATAATTAAGAATAGAATTATATGACCCGGCAATCCCTCTTCTGGGTATCTAGCCCAAAAATTTGAAAACATTTATTTGTAAAGGTATATGTATCCCTATGTTCATTGTAGCATTATTCATAATAGTCAAGACATAGAAACAACCTAAGTGTCCTTCAACAGATGACTGGATAAAGAAGATGTGGTACATATATACAATAGACTACTATTCAGCCATAAAAAATGATGAAATATTGCCACTTATGACAACATGGAAGGATCTTGAGAGTCTCATGCTAAGTGGAATAAGTCAGATGGAAAAGGCAAGAACCATTTGATTTCACTCATATGTGGGTATAAAACAGAAAGCACAAATGAGAAAAAAAAAACAAACTCAGACACAACAGTATGGTGTTTACCATAGAGAAAGGGGATGAGAGGAAGGATGAGTAGGGTAAAGAGAGTCAAGTATCTGTTGATGGAAGCAGACTAGACTCTGGATGTTGAGCACACAATGCAATATACGGTTGTTGTATTATACAATTATACACCTGAAACTTATATGTTAGTGCAGTATGAGATATACTAAGAGCCTCCATATCTATGGTTCTGCCTCCTGGCAGCCTATAGCAACCTAACACAGACATCCCCTAGATGTGTATTAGGTAAGATCAAAAATGTTAAGCCCTTGTTTGCATTCAACAAATAATGTCTACATATTTCACAATATTCTGTTAGGCTTTAGTGAATTTTCAGTGGAGATAATGGAGAGTATTAAATCCATTAGTGAGTGTAGGTAATGCAGTTTTGCTAAGCGATAATAGACTTTTAGAGTTAGAAAAGTAAAAAGATTCTCAGAGTATGGTCCCTGGAGCAGCAACCTGGCATCTCCTTGTTAGAAATTCAAGTTCTCTACCCCCTACTGAATCAGAAATTAGGAGTGGGGCAAGCAACCTGTGTTTAACAAGCCCTCCTGGTGATTCTGATGCAAACCATTGATCTAGTCAAACCATTGCTGTAAAGAGAAGGAAACAGGTGCAGCGAGAGCAGGTATGTCACAACTCACTGAATCAATCCTGCAGTGAAACAGGCTGACCAAATGACTAAAGGACTAGTAAGTATGGTGAATGTGGTTAATGGAAAGTACAGAGATCAAGTCCCACGTAATATTATATCTTGTCTGTCAGAGTGTAGTGGTAAGCATATAGTAGATGCTTACAAAAATAAATACAAATAGGTTGAATTTTTTAAATCTCTCTAGAAAGATTTCATAGAGAAGTGGCACTTCTTAGATTTTGGAACTTAATGTCGCCAAAACTATTAAGGGTTGTAATTCATTTTTATCACAGCCAACAACCTTTAGTTTGTGACTCTCCCATATGTCCTAAACTCCTTGTCTCTGAAATGCACTACATGATTATTTCCTTAGGATAAATGAGGTTAATTTTAACAAATACTACTGAACATAACTCATTTTATAAATTATCATTTACGTATGTTTTATTAATGCATCATCCACTGAGTATTCCTTCCTCCTTGAAACTGTCCTCAGCTTCTGTAACTTTGCTCTTGAATTTCCTTCTATAAATCTCTGACTACTTCTCAGAAGTCTCTTTTGTAGCACCTCTTCCCACATCTTTGATGTTGACTTTTCCAATATTCCATCTTGGACCCCATTTTCCATGGATGATCTCATCCATTCCTTTACCCCAATTTCAGTTATGTGTTGGTACCTCTCAAATTGTTATTCTTGAGTTGGTTGGACAGCCTTTCCCACAAGCATGAAGTGACCGTTTATCTCCAGGACCAGGTTCAACTAAACTCCAGTTCAGACTTGACATTGGAGATCAGCTGGTGTCCTCTGCTGATTTCTGAGAAGAGCTGTAAATTCCTGTAATTTAGGTTAGGCAATCGGATTAAATATGGAGGAGTGAGAGATGTCCTCGGATCCCTCCCCTTGAAACAACAATAAGCTGAACATCTAAAACTTAAAAAACACCCAAACTGCACACCAGCACCTCTGAGCGTGGGATCTGCATGTAAGAGCTACCACAAGTCAGAACCCTGGGTGTTGGTCGGTGGACTGGGAGAAACAAAGAAGCTACTTCTCGTAGCTGGAGCTCCTTGTAGGAGGAGGGAGACAGGAGAAAGTGCAGCAAATTCCCTAAGAACCCTCCCTGGAAGTGCTATGAGCTCCACACAGCCTGCAGCAGTGGCCAGTCATCAGGGCAGGTAGCAGAGAAATGGGGGAAAGCAGAAAATCGGGGACAGCAAAGAAATAAACAGTTTTTACCAGCCATGGTAACAAAACCGAGGTTAAGCCACAGTCCCTATCCCCCAACACAGAGAGTCCCTCCACCCATACCCTCTGAGACCAATTACAGAGCCCCAGAGTAATCTGAGCAAATGCTACAGAAACTGTTGATAATACTGACAGGAACTGAAACTGAGGGTAGCGAGTGTGATTAAACATCTATAAGAAAAAAAAAGACATTATTAAGACTTTATATAAAGCAGAAATCCAAGGAGCTTAGACACCACCTACTGGAAACCAAAAGAAAAACACCTTATTTGCAATAGGCTAGGGAACATTACATAATAAATCTTCTTTCTGGAAAAAAAAAAAAAAAAGCAGAACACACTCCCATTAATGCCCAGATGGAGAAATAGTCCATTGAACACCACGAACAACCATGGTGACAAGGTATCTCAGAAAAAAAAAGAGAAAAATCTCCAGAAAGTAAGCTTACGGACATAGAAATTTGTGACTTAAATGACAGAGAATTCAGAATGGTACTTCTGAAAAAACTAAATGAGATCCAAAACAAATCATATCAACAATATCAGGAATTGAAAAAAAACAACTAGATGAGCAGAATGATTCTTTAGCAAGGAGATTGAAACCCTCAAAAAGAACTGAATAGACCTCCTGGAGATAAAGAACACATTACAAAAGTTAAAAAACGAAATAACAAGTTTAGAAAATAGTCGACCAAATGGAAGAAAGGATCAGTGATATTGAAGACAGAAATCTAGAAATAAATCAGAAGGATGAAGAGAGAAACCAAAGAATGAAAAATAATGAAAGAGAAATACATGAACTAGCTGACACCATCAGGAGAGGAAACAAAAATAATGGGCATTCTCGAAGGAGAGGAAAAGGAGCAGGGTTAGAAAGCATTTTCAGACAAATAGTTGATGAGAATTTCCCAAATCTAAGGAATGAGCTGGAACTTGGAATTCAAGAAGTCAACAGAACACCCAATTATCTCAACCTAAAAAGGCCTTCACCGAGACATACTGTAATTAAAATTATCAAAAATCAATGACAAAGACAGAATTCTCAGGGCAGCCAAGGAAAAGAAGATGGTAACTTATAAAGGAAAACCCATTAGTTTGTTGTGGGATATTTCAGCACAAACCTTATGAGCCAGAAAGGAGGGGAATCAAATATTTAAATTACTAAATGAAAGGAACTACCAGCCTAGAATAATGTATCCAGCTAAGCTCTCCTTTAGATATGAAGGAGAAATAAAGACCTTTCCAGACATACAAAAATTGGAATTCTCCACTATGAGGCCTGCACTATAGGAAATACTGAAAGTTGTCAGCTCACCTAAAACAAACAAAATGACAGGAAAAAAAAATACATAGTTAGGAGTAAAGTAACCATCAGGCAAATAGAAAGCAGAGGAGTGCAATCCTTACTAAGAACAGGGCATTATAAGCTTAAAATAAGAAGAGATTTGCTATAGCAAGATAGCAATAAATGTTCAGCAGAAATAGGGACAAATTGAGATAACAATGACTGAAAAGGGGAGGATTCAAAGATCCAAATTCACAAAGGGGAATGAAGATAAGGCACGTGCAGAAGAAAAGGGACAACTGTATATATAACTATCCTTCACATATTCATAATGGTAACCACACACCAAAGATTCAGAACTGAAGTATATAATATAAAACAAGAAGGACCAGAGAGAAAACCCACAAAAGCCAACCAACACAAGGACAAGGAAGCAATAGAAACACTGAGCTGCCAAAAAGCAAAAGATAAAATGGCTATAAGAGGACCTTATATTTCAACAATCATCCTAAATGTAAATAGACTGAACTCACCAATAAAAAGGCAGAGTTGCAAAATGGATCGAAAAACAAAACCCAACTATATGCTGCCTCCAGGAGACACAGCTCAGTTCCAAAGACAAATATAGACTCAAAGTGAAAGGGTGGAAAACGATAGTTCAAGCAAATGGCATTCAGAGGAAAGCGAGAGTAGCGAGCAGTACTAATGTCGGATGAAATAGACTTCAAAATAAAAAGGTAAAGAAAAGTACTGAGGGACACTTCGAACTGCTATTCTCACTCAGATCTATCCTGAACAGCAGACCGCTCTATCCACCTCCTAACTGATCTATTTCCAGCACTCCCCCCATGCATTAAATTACTTCAGTATCACCAGAGTTTTTTGTTTATGCTTTCTAATAGCACCTACTTTAGAAAAATAAAATATGAAAAATAGTTAACATCAAATATGGGAGAAAGGAGGCAAAAAGACACTGCAAGAAGCAGTGAACCCAAACCAGAATGTGAGCCGTTCTGTAGGACAATGACTAGGTTTCTTTAACAAATGGGGGTATAGGGTTACCATTATAGATTAAAAGAATTTAAGGGACATTACCACACACAATATGGGCTCTTGCCCTGACTTACTCAGACCAGCAATACAAATACATTTTTGAAACAATTGGGGAAATTTAAATATGGAATGTGTATTAGATGATAAAGAATTATTATTTATAGTTGTACTAAGGACATTATGATTATATATATTTTTTTAAAGGCCACATCTTAGAAACACATACTGATGTATAAATGAAGACTGACAAAATGTTAGTAATGATTGTAAGTGGACATTCATTATTGTTCTTTCTACTTTTGTATATATTTGAAATTTTTCATCATAAAAAAGTTAAAATGAAAGTGCAGGTCAACTGAAAAGGAAAAAATAGGAATAAGAAAAAAAATCCTACCATCCTGGGAATGCTTGTTTACAGAACTAAAGGGCTATCTGGTAAAAGTCCTTGACTCCGACAATCAATCCTGGCAGCAAATCTGGGTTTATCTCATGCACGAATCCTCTGTTTCCCTGCAACACATACGAAGCACTCAATGTCTTCTTGGGGACAGGAAATTATGGGATTTTGTTTTTTCTGTTAAGAGCACTGACAGCGGCACTACCCTGCAGAGAGACAGTTCCTCAGTCCGGAGTCATCCATTACTGCCATCACTTTGCAGCTTAATAAGCTAATGGTCAAATGGCCTATGTTCTGCTAGCATTAGTGATAAAGCGGCTAACTATGAGTTTTGATCAATGGAAATCCCTTGCTAGACTGTAAACTTTGTACTTGCAGGGACCACTTACCTTAATCAGTGTCAAAACCCAATGAACCATATGGCATCTGGCCCCCAGTAAGCACTAATGTTTAATTGAACAGAAACCCTTAGAGGAAAGGGGCCACAACTTGAATGCCACTTAGCATAGTAAAACATTGTGCTAAGATATTATAAAAGCATGTTTAAAACAAACTTCCTAAAGACAACAATATTCCTTTCCCAGTCACTAGAAATTTCGTTCTTGGGAAAAGAAATATAGGTGAAAGTATAAGAATAACAGAAGCTCAAAGCAAAGGTAATATTAACAGAGAAAAGTTTTGGTTTTGCTCAAATCCTTGTTTAATGTGGTATTTAAAAACAAAAACTTTCCCCTACCCTTTTTTATCCTTCCCCATTCCACACTTATCCTTACTACTTTTTTGTGTGCTCTTATAAACTACTTGACCATCTGACCAAGACATTTCCTAATGACCAGTTCCTACAATTTGGTTTTATTCCATTCTCATTTAACATGCAATGGTATACTAAATGCAACATCATGAAATCAATTCCTAGAAGTCACAAAACCAGATTTTGTTGTGAGGGGAAGTCCCTCATTTAGAGTTCCCTTCTGGATAAGATACTGGAGGCCTCCTTGCAGGGAATTCTTGAGTGAAAACAATAGGAGGATGAGGGATTGTGAGGGCTTTTTTCCCCCTAAAGAAAAGTATCAATAAAATAAACCTGTTGACAGTATAAAGCAGTGCTTCTATCTGGGGTCAAGGCCAGAGCAATGGATATCTCATCCCACTCATCCTTTTCCTCTGATAAAGCCCCAACCAGTACCAAGAAGCCTTTCTTCTTAAGAGCCTCGAGGCCTTTTTTCAAAGTGCTTGAAAAAGAAGGGGACAAAGAAAAACTGGAATTGAGACTTTTCTAGTCCGCTTCTCGTGGCTGTTCCAGAAAGATGCCTCGGTTCCTGCTTCTCACCTGCCTCCTCATCACAATCTCACCTGTGGCACCAATGGGTGAGTCTCGTGTCAAGGACTTGGCACACTACACTTCTCGTAGGAAGTTGCTATTACGAACAGAGTCCTGAAAGCTACATTCCAGTACCTTAAATACTGAGCCTAGAATAGTATAAGAAAGTCACTGATAACCTATGAAGATATATTTTCAGAGAACTTCTGTTTCATGTTCCATTTAGCCTCTTGTGTGGGCGTTCAAAATTTCCATGGATTGGTCATATCCAACAGCTTTCCACTAGCTAAATATTTTTTGGAGTACGTGTAAAAGGAATTCTAACCCATTTACATTCTAGGCGATTTTATAGTTCCAACTTTAAGAGCAAACATAAGATTTTTAGAGTTGAGAATAGTTTTTTTCTTTAATGATTTCAAGAGACTGACTGAAGGCTATCTTTCCATGAAAGGCACAGATCTGGTAAATCGAACATCTCAGTCTTGACATCCGAAAATATAACTTTTTACACAAACTGAGTAAATCTTAAACTGTCTCCTTCCTCAGGCTTGGCACAAGACTAGCCAACAAAGCAAAGGAAAGTTTCTATTCCAGTTACTAACAAATGTCTCTTTCCTTTTTCCAATCGAATTGAAGTTCTAATTGGAAAAGAGAGTGAGAGGAGGTTGAGAGGGAGAGAACATTCCTTCTTGGCACTTTTGAATAGCTCAGTATTTCATTGACCTTGATTTATTTCTTCAGCATAACTCCGGCCTTGCTCTCGCACCTTTAAGGAAACATGTTAAAAATAGGCTTGAGACCCTATGAAAACTAAATGTAATGTATCCTGGATGAAATCTTGGAACATAGAAAGACAAAGGCAAAAACTAATAAAATCTAAATAAACGTGATACATTATGTTGATAATAATGTATTAATACTGGTTTATTGTGACAAAGGTATCATGTATATTTTCATAATGGGGAAACTGGGCATGGGTATGCGGAAACTACTTGTACTATCTTCTCCATTATTCTCTGGATCTAAAATTGTTCTAATAGTCTGTTTTAAAAAGACAGGCTTGAGCTAAGTTTAATTAAGCACCTTGTATCTGCTGCCAATAACTAACCAAGAGCCATTTAAGCAAAAGTCCTCCCCTCAACTTCCACTCCTCTCTCTTCTCACTCTTTCCTTTCTTACTCTGCTCTAAGTACCTCCTGTACCCTCCAATGACACACCTTCTCCCTCCTCAGGTTTCTTTTTTCTTTTCTTTTTTTCCAGCCCTTCTAGGACATTTAACTCCATACCAGAAGAAAAATAAAATAACTTGGGGGCTGGGGTGAGGGACCTGGGGGATGCTTACCCTGGAAGGAGAGGGGAAATGAGAGAAAAGGAGAGGGGCCGAAGGGGGAGGAGAGGAGACGAGGAAGAGGGGAGCGAGGTAGAAGAGGCGGGAAGAGAACAGGGAGGGAGAGGGAAGGAAGGAGCTTCCGGACTGCGCATGCGGGCAGGGGTCTGGCGACCATAACTGTCGGAGTTGGGGTTTCCTGGGTGAGAGAGAACCTGGAGCGTTGGGGATTCCTGGTCCTGAAAACCCTGAGACGAAAGTGCCTGGACTTTGAATTTACCACTCTGCACTGGACAACTGTGAGGTGCTGGTCCTGGGGGAGCATAGACGTCACTGCGTCCCCAGTGGGGGGACCCGGGAGGGGTGGCCAGCAGGGTGTCTGGCAGGCATGCGTCCTACTAAAGGTGGAGTTGCTTTCTGGCAGACCTGAGGCCCTTAACTCCAACTCTGAAAGGAACCCAAGGGGCCTTTCTTTTGAAGCCCTCCCATTTAAGGACAATATATTGGCAAATTAGGATGCAATATGGATTAACACCTGTGGCTAAATTATTAAAGAATTGAATTACTTCCTTAGGGAATGGAGTGGAATGAATATATTTAACGTATTTAATGTTTGAAAATATTGCATGGGTAACATTTTTTTAAATTATTGTTTATTTTATGGGAGATAGCAAATAAATTTCTCCTGTTTGTGCCATGCCTCCTCTACAACCCAAGACGAAGTGAATTTTTACCAGACAGCACAAGAAATGACAGTTAAATTTAAGGAAAAACTTTATAAATCATGAAATAGGTTTAGGAACTTCTGTAAAAACCATTAAAAGTTGAGCACCTAACCATTTCTTATAAAATTAGAGCCAGGAAAATGAATCAACTATTTCTATGAATTTATAATCACATGTGAAATTGCCCTGAAAACCTTGCTTCCTAAGAGAACCACAGCTAGGAGAGCAGATGAAAGAATTTTTCCCTTTTGAGAGGGCAGAGAGTCTGAGGACATTTCTTACCCTCAAAGGACATACGACATGATCTAGGGCACAGTTGGGATACCTCAGGGACATTTTAAAGGAGAGAGTTGATCCATCCATGTGTAAGTGTATTTTTTCCAGAAAATGCAATATTCTCATTCCTGTCCCAAACTGTCATTCTCGTTGGGGCCATTAGCACTAAGCTACACCCTCCTCTATATGCAGCTGAAGTTTAAAGTAAACTTGAGTTTGAAATGTAGACTGGAAAAATCTAAAATATTTTCTAGACAACTTACACTTTGTGATCATGACCCATTCACATTTAATTACTGTGCATTATTTGCCAAAACTGAAATTCCTGCCCACAAAATGCATCAGCCATAATGTGAATTCTCTGCCTACAATGTCAGTTAAGTCGACCTGACGTGCATTTAAGGATAGTATTCTCTAGCTAGTGCTCCTTTCTAGAATTTCTTGGTTTTACAGATTATTCCTATAATTTGCCTCCATTAATTCAATGTTTCCATGAAATTGAGAGAAGCAGTGAGAATATTGGGGGTGTTGATGTCTTTATTTATTAATATATTTTTGATGAGATATTTGTCTATGCACTAAGACTATATGCTTGAGAAATTTTGCTGTATTACACATAGTGATTCCATGGTTAATTGTGAATACACAAAGTTCATGATATTTTCAATAAGCTGATGGAAAATATACACGATTGACTTTGGGACTATCTTTGATAACTACTTGCCAGTATTTTGTGTATTTCAAAGCAGCTGACATATGCCAGAGGCCTTTTCCTTTTTAGTGGGATGAGTTTTACTGATTCATTATCAAGTCAAACTTCCCATTAGTACAAAATTCCTTGTAAAATCTTGCTTACAAATGACCACCCAAATACTTTTTGAAAATTTCCAAAGATGAGGAGTTTACCACACTGTGGCATAGCCTCTCTGGTAACTGGATAGCTGAATGAAATGTGCTTCCCCATAACAATTTGTTCTTCTTATAACAGAATACCCAATTCCTCTTCCATAAGCCTGTTCCAGATGTCTGAAAAGTGATATGCATATTCTTCAGTCTTCTTTTCTCCAAACTATAGTTCTCAGCTTCTTCCCTAGTAAATAATTTTTGGCTCCTTCCTCTGGACACCAAGTTTGTCATTACTTTCATAAAATATAGCCACCAGGTATGAACACAATGCTCAAAATATTATCTGAGCAGAGCATACTTCAATGAGACTAAAACCCTAACCTCCCTTATTCTGAACAACTATCCTTCCATCAAATGATTACCCTGGATAAAAAGTTTAGCCCAATGCAAACTCTAAATTTTAGATTTGAAATAATTTCATAAAAGGCTATTGTGAAACACATTGGAGTCAAATTGGGTGATCTTAAATAGCTACTTCTTGAGATTTTGGATTCTCTTTTTCTGAACTTGAAAAAGCCAAAATGCAAGATCAAGAAGGTAGACTCGAGCTATTGTCTCTATGGTCTGAAGTATCAGAAAGTACCTTTGAGGTGTCCTTTTCTTTGCCAGCCCTAGATCCTTGTTCTGCTTACATCAGTCTGAATGAGCCCTGGAGGAACACTGACTACCAATGTGATGAGTCTCAAGGTCCACCGCTGTGTGACAACCATGTGGATGGGGAGTGGTACCGCTTCACGGGCATGGCAGGGGATGCATGCCCACCTTCTGCATACCAGAAAACCACTGTGGAACCCATGCACCTGTCTGGCTCAATGGCAGCCACCCACTAGAAGGTGATGGCATTGTGCAACACCAGGCCTGTGCGAGCTTCAATGGGAATTGCTGCCTCTGGAACACCACGGTGGAGGTCAAGGCTTGCCCTGGAGGCTACTATGTGTATCGTCTGACCAAGCCCAGTGTATGCCTTCATGTCTACTGTGGTTGTGAGTACCTTTCCTGAGCTCTTTATCCTCCCCCACAAGGCATCAAAGAGAAAAGTGCCATATGAAATTCAGTTATGGTAGTATCTCAGAGTCTCAATAACATGGAGATATCTCTGGATTGTGATTTCAGAAATTTGTTCTTAGAATTCTGAAAAATTCCTGGAGAATAAAAAGGGAAAGGACCTATGACTTCGATCAGTTCTATTTTGTCTTCATTTCTTTAGAAAAAAACATTAGAAAATGCAGTGTTGATTTAGATTCTCTAAATAACAAATTTCTAACCCTTTGAGTATGGAGGACCCCTTTTATTTTATTTTATTTTATTTTATTTTTATTACATACACAGCATACATTCAGCAAATGTTAACTCCCCTCTCTTCCTGTTTTTCTTAGAAAACTCTCATGTTCCCAGCCCCACAGTAATGCCCTCATCAGGGAAAATGTCCTCTCATTCTTCAAAATTCCCTTTGCCTTGGCTTAGCTCTTATTATTTTTCTGTCAATGCTATTTACATATGATGGATCTTGGTACTGAATATGAATCATTTCTTCATTAGTCAAAGACATGTATTTTATCAACAAATATTTTTTGAGCTCCTACCATGTGTCTGTCAAACAGAAAATGGATGAAGGAGAAAGTGCTCCAGACTGAGGAGTTTGCAAGAGTAAACTTGCGCAAATATCTGGAACATTCATCCAAGACATGTCTCCTTCTGTGCTGGGCTCTGGGACGACAGGTGTGGCATCTGCCCTCTGAGAGCCAGTGGACAGCTGGCACCTTCCATTGGCTGCCTGGGAGCTGCTTAGAGGACCTCTTTTAAAGATGTGTATCAGACATCCATGTGGTAGCATTGCACTTAGTATCCATTGATTTTTTAAAATGATATAATATGGAAAGAAGCAACTTGATGTCAGTAATACTTTTAATGAATCAAAATCCGTATACATTTAAAAAATAGAGTACATAGAAGAGTAGGAAATAATGTTTATTTAATCTACAGCTTGTGTTTGTTGAGGTTTTATTTAGATTTGCAGAAACTCTCTGGCCAGCCAAGGGCCTGTGGATCTAAAGTTGGGAATCATTGATCTAAAAGACAAAAGATGCCCCTGGGTATTATCTCTTTCCTTTGGATTTATGTTATCCCTAAACGATGAGAATTCTCTTGTTGTTGGCCAGAAACTCATACCCCATAATTGAACTCATGAAGCTTCTCATGAATGAGAGTGTTTTCTTCTGGTCCTTGCCCCTCAAAAAAGGACATCTTTATCCTTCCATAGATTTTTATGACATCTGTGATGAGGACTGCCATGGAAGCTGCTTGGATACCAGTGAGTGCATTTGTGCGCCAGGAACCGTGCTGGGCCCTGACAGGCAGACGTGTTTTGGTAAGAAACTAAGCTTGAAGTAGAAATAGACTATTGAAATCAAAGGGACAGATCAAAAACACTTCCTGACTCAGAGCTCCATCATTTGTCCAGTTTGTGTTTCTGAACACTTGGAATGATGTTTGCCTTTTTAGTTCGTAACTAAAGGCTCAAGCCAAATTTATATCATGTTTAGGAAGTCTAGAATTGTGTTGTTCAATACAGGAGCCACTAGCCCTGTGTGTAGCTCTGGAAATGTAACTAGTATGACTAAAAGACTGAATTTCAATTTTATTTAGTTTAATTTTAAAAACTGATTTAGACATTGGAAAACTGAAAATGTTTCGGACGACCCAAGTAACCAACAGATCAAATATTGCACATAAAATATTTGATTTAAATACAGATCAAATATTTCACATGAAAATGTAGCATCCAAATTGAGACATTCTATAAGTATACAATATATACTAGATTTTGAAAACTAGTTTTAAAAAATGAAAAATATCTCAATAATTTTAATGTTGATTATGTATTGAAATGAAATATTTAAGACATTGGATTAAATGAAATATATTATTAAAATGAATTTCACCAATTTTAACAATTTTTAAATAGAAACTACTCGAACCTTTTAAATTACATGTGTGGCTTGCTTTATATTTCTATTGGATAGCTTAGGTCTAGAATTATCTGAGGACATAGCTCTACAGCTTCACTAATCTAATATTTGCTTCTTTGAGTAGTAAGGAAGAGGAGTCAGATTACTTCTGGGAAATCCAGAGTTGTCTAATTGTATGCATGTTTTGTTGTCTATAACTGGAAGAAAATAGAGTTGAAAAAATCCAGGATTGAAGAACATCTCTTTTCCCTTTAATATTAGAAATCTTGTTGTATTCAGACTCAAATAGATTTAAAACAAATCTAGTGAGAAAGGAGAGGACTGCCCACCTTCTCAAACAGAACAGTAACAAGGTCAGAATGGGGTAGGGTATTAGGGTGAAAGGATATAAACTGCTAATTTTAGAAATGTGTTTGTTCTTGAGTCTTCTAAATGAACCCCACTGCCCATCCTGTGGAGCATGTTCAGGCCTCCTATAACAGTTATTAGGACTCTTGCATAGTCCATTTTGACTATGTGATTTAATGCTAAAAGTCTGGGGTATGGGGGACAATGGTTCCTGTAATCTCTCCTCACCCCTCATACTACATGCACACACACACACCTGTTAGAAAATACTTGGCTTCATTTATTTATTTATTTGTTTGTTTGTTTGTTTGTTTTTACTGCCTACCCCCTGCACCACCCACCCCCAGCTTCATTTTAGGCAGGACTTGTTCATTCATTAAAAAAAAGTTTTTAAGAATAGCTGATGTATAATGTTATATTAGTTTCAGGTGTAAAATATGATTTGACATTTATCTACTTTATGATAGGATCACCATGATTACTCTAATTCGTTTATTTCTTTGCTTTTATCTTAACTTAACTTTTGAATAGTTGTGTATTTAGATGGTTTCCAACTTAAACAGCATGAAAAGATATACAGTAAAACGTCTGGCTATCTGTCCCTCATTCGTTCCATTTCCCGCCTCCCCCACCCCATTCTAAGTAAACTCTTGTATTATTTTCTTAGGTACGCTTCTAGGGTTTCTTCAGGCAGATATAAAAATACAAATATAGATGTTTATTTATTGCTCTTTTTTTACACTAAAGGTCAAAGATAATACACACCATACATGTCTATTGCTTGACAATTTATCTTGGATATTTGTGCCTATCTGTACTTCGGGGAAAGGCCCCAGTTTCTACCCGGGGCCTGTCAATCAGTTTCAGAGAGATCATAAATTACCTAAAGCTAGAGGCAAAGTTATGTGCGTGTGTCAATTTTCCCTTATTTTTTTAATGTAATATAATTTTATTTATTTATTTTAAATTATGTAATTTTTTTCAGGCAGAGAGAATAATATAGGAAAATAATATAATAGACATTCATGTACCCAAATTTGACTATAAAATTTTTCTTCCTTTTTTAAAAAATAAAATTTTGCAGATTAAGTAGAGTTATCTCATTTCATCTCATTTTCCTCTCATCTTCTGGAGTACTCACTGTTTTGAAATTAGTTCTTCCGGTCCCTGTTTTTATGCTTTTATTATATGTATGTGTGCTCTTCAAATTAACATGAAAATGATAACTTACCCCATGTGTGGGATTTTCTATAGAGCATACCCACAAACATAGAATTGCTGGGTTATAGTATCTAAGTTAGGCTGTAAATAACAATAACCCCCCAAATAACAATGACTTAAATAAATAGAAGTTCATTCTCCTTCACATAAAAAACTCAGTCCCAAGGTAAGCAGTCCAGGCTTAAAACACAGGCCTGGAGCCAAGCACTGATGTGGCCACAGCCAGAATAGCTGGCAGGACTTCTAACCATCACTTTTTAGGTCATGGGGCCCCATGAAGATTCTGATCTTATTAACTATGTTTTTAAGTTCTACATGTTGGTTTGTTTTCAATTCTGTTTTGTCCTTTTACATGCTGCTTTTATTCTGGTTACTAACCTTTTTATTCGTTGGGTGATTTTTTAAAGATCCTTGTATTATGGATTTCTCTGTTTCCAGTTCACAGCCTCCTGTTTGTTATCTTGCCAACTGTTCCTTATTGTGGACTGTTTCTTCCTGTTTATAGCAAACCCTCCTCTGTTGTAATTGTTTTTCTTTGGGATTCTACACTTATCACCTGGTTTGTGGAAGTTTTACTACAGAACAGTTTTTCAAATGTTTTTCTCAGTCATCACAGACGCTTCACCAGTCCAGGCCAAATTTTACATCAGTTTCTCAGCTTCAATATCCCCACACCAGGTGGGAGGTATAAGTTCACACTTCAGCCATGGCAGGGCCAGACTTGGGGCTTTCGTGGTTTAGAGGGCTTTTCTCTCCCGGGGCCTCAGGCAGAGAGCTTCCTGACTGCTTCCCTGGGCCTCAGCACAAAGTTCTACTCGCCATTTCATTGTGGGGATATCTTTGCCAGGGTCCTGAACAGGGTTTTAATTTTACCCTGTCTCCTCTCCTGGTCCCAAGGTCATGCTTCCCTTTGTACAAGGAAAGCGGTTGACATTTGCCAATTGCGCTTTTTTTCTTTTTTCCTTTTTTTTTATGGCAAGAATCTTTGTCTTTCATCAGATTCTTAAATGACTTAACGATCATTGCTTAAGTACAATGTGAGACTGTTTCAACATTTAAAAAAGATTTTTAAGGCAGTTATTCATGTTATGATAGAAGACTGCCTCAAAAATTTTGGCAGATATTTTCTTCTGCAATGTAAGTTCCTTTAATGCATTTAAAACACCGTTTGATTTATAAATTTGTGTTTATTTAGCAAATCTTCAGGAATTCATTGGAGAAATTGAGATTCACCAATGCAAATAAACAGATCACCCCGGTAACAAAAGGGACTTCATTTCCTCACGGTTTTGCCGGTTTTGCCGTTGGGGGAAATTGGCAAGTAGGTGCCCTTTGCTCCAGCAGATGGCAGATGAACAAATAACTTGTTTGAGGATCTCAGCAAGGGATTTGGGCTGTGGAAAGTGTATCAGCAGGATCTAAAAAGATGTAAAGGTTCTGCTAAGAGAGTTGAAAGATGAATTGCTCAGCAGTATGTCAACAGTGTGGTTTCTCTTCTACAGATGAAAATGAATGTGAGCAAAACAATGGTGGCTGCAGTGAAATCTGTGTAAACCTCAAAAATTCATATCGCTGTGCATGTGGGGTTGGCCGTGTGTTAAGAAGTGATGGCAAGACTTGTGAAGGTGAGACTGGGTAAGAAAGGATTCAAATCAAGAGCCCATTCTAAGCCATTGGCTCATTCTTTGATGTTCATAAAACTGCCCAACATTAGAAGAGAGTGACAGTTTGGCTGTGTCAAGAAATGACAGAAAGGGTTGATCATCACTGAGGATGCTTACAACAGAATTTAGTGTTGAATTAGTCTCTAAGATTTCACAGGAGGGAGGTGTTACATTTCACAAGAGGTAGAGAGCTACATTTTAATTTGGAAAATAAAAAGAGGTATTCTGTGTTTCTCAAATTTTAACGTGCCTATGAATCACCAGGGATCTTGTTAGAATGCAGATTCTGATTCACTAGGTTTCGGATCAGGCTGAGATGTTGCCTTTCTAAATAACTTTTAGGTGACACCTGTGCTGAGATCGAAGGCGCACAACCAGAGTAGCAAGGCGTGCACATCAAATGGTTAACAATAGTGTTCCCCAAACTTCCCAGCTAAGGAGAGTCACCTGGGTGCTTTTAAAGCTGGCCCATCTCAGGCCTCTCTCCTAGAGAGACTCTGGTTCAGTGGGGCAATATGGGCCTTAGAGTTTGTGTTTTTACCAAGTTTTGTAGATGAGTCTTACCTTCTTAGGAGTTTGAGAAACTGGTTTACATGAAGCCATCTTTTGCCCCCTGTATGCTTTGCTTTCCTTGGAGATTAATACTTTGTTTGGAAATGAATAAAAGTATCTATTTTTAATAGTAGAACTACTCTATATATTTTACACGATTAAGTAATAAAAATGAATTTGTAATGTATGTCAAATAATTGAAACGGAAACTGTTTACTATTATTATATGAAACTTAGATAAAGTCCTTTCTCTAAGGCCCTTGCAAATTATCACAACTAAAATTTCGTCACTTCTACCTTAGTAAGTCTGAATCTCATGACATTGGGAATTGAGGGAGGAAATCCCCAACTTTTTGCAGATTATATAAAGACATAAATGGCATAATTATTATTTATACAGGATGCGATTTGTCCCACAGGATAATTGAATATGTAACTTAATAGAGTTATAATACTATTTATAAGAGTTTGCTTTATTCTAGTTGTATTCAAAATAATAAGATACTACCCCAAAACGAAAAATTATGGCTAGTGCCCATGATTTATTCCATGCAACAATGTTTGCAGTATTAACTGAGGGACCATTAACCATAATACTAAACTACTCTTCATTATCACAGGACAAAATGTACTTTAAATTTTATTGAATAAGAATAATGTCCTGAATCCTTCTTAAATCTTAATTATTTTATGTAATAATCGTTGCATATTTGAATATTAATGAAATGTTCCATGAGGAACATTTATAATTATTCATGAGCTTTTTATTGGAAATATTACAGTTAATCTTCATATAATTTTAAAACATAATAATCATGACTGAAAAATATTTTATCAGAAGATAAAATTTGTGAGTTACACTTTATGATTAAGAGTCGTATTTATAATCCTTAAGTTTTATTGATAGTCTAAACACATTTGTTTCTTTAGCTAGTCTGTTGGATAATTCTTTTTCAAAATAAAAAGTTCTTTTTAATTTTTAAGTAATATTTGTTTTTTTTTGTTTTGAAAACGTTATGTTCAAAGAAGAAAATACAGAGGAATAAAAGAAAAATAACTAAAATGATCCTCAGTAACACTCGCCAGATATATCCATTCTAAACATTTTGGTGTATCCTTGTATGAGACTTAAATCTGTCAAGCTAACTTGGAATTCCAATTTATTTTATGCTTTGTAGCTTTAGACCTGGCCCTGAAAGAAAATAGAGTCCATCCCTTTATATTACAGATATTGAAATTAAGACCCAAAGAAATTAAGTGATTTAAGGAAGATAATTTTTAAGGGAAAATATTTCTATTGTTGATTTTAACATCTTAGAGCATATCTTTATGCTTTCTTTTACACTGTTATATATCACTTTCAACTATTTCAAAACACATAGGAGTATTTTATCCTTTAAAAATGTTTTTTTTACTATTATTGAACTAAGAGTTACAGCTATAACTGGAAATCAGCATTTCATGATTTGAAAGCATTCCCTTTTGTTGTCTTACCCCTAGAAGAGAAGTCAGCAAATTTTTCTGTATAGGCCAAATAGTAAATATTTTAGGCTTTGTGGACTATACAGAATCTGTTTAAGCTACTTGACTCTGATCTTGCAATGAGAAAGTATCCATAAACAATAAGTAAATTAAGGGGTGTGGCAACCTGCCAATAAAACACTATTTACAACAACATGTAGCAGGCTATAGTTTGATGATTCCTGACCTAGAAGGTAATATCCAGAGCCCTCAAAGGTCTTTTTCCCCCCCTGCTAACTATGAAATCACATGGTAATTTCTTTAATTCTCAACGGATTGTTTTTACTTTTTATCCATTTGATTGAGTGTGCTTTTTGAAAATGCAAGACTTTAAAAAAGGAAACTTTGAAAAATCACCTCATAAGAGGAATGTCACAAAGAGCTTGACTGAGTAGACTCTTTGTGTGTTGTCCAGGTCTCATTTTTATATCGTGCTGTCAGCTCAAAACACGTTATCCCCAGTGCTGTTATTCCTAAAGATGGAGGAGAAAGTTCACCAATATCCAGCCAACTGGCAATAACTCCGAACCATCTAGCAGTTCCAGTTGAATTTCTATTCTTTCCCAGCAATAATACTCTGTAAAATTTTGAATTGGGTGAATTAAATATTATGGCAATTAAGAAATGACTTTTGGGTCTTCTTCCCCCAAGACAGTGGTCCCCAACCTTTTTGTGCTCCTATGAGAGTCTAACGCCTGATGATCTGAGGTGGAGCTGAGGCAGTGATGCTAGCACTGGGGAGTGGCTGCAAATACAGATGTAACTTGGCTCGCTAGCCCACTGCTCACTTCCTGCTGTGCAGCATGGTTCCTAACAAGCCACGGACTGGTACTGGTCCACAGTCCCAAAACATAGTCCAACTATGAGAAAAACAGACCCAGATTGAGGGACATTTTAGAAAATGACTAGCTTGAGTGGGTAGAGCTGTAGATGTTGTAAGATTGCTCTTTGTAGCTATAACATTTAATACATATTTTTTGTGGGCTTCCCTACATGTCTTAGTGAGTGGGTTAGGCCCCGGTGATACTGCAATGAGTTAAGTATAATCCCTAACGCAAAGAACCAGAATGTGGGGGAAGAAGGCTTTAAGATTATTTCCTCTTCTCTTGGTTTTCATTGCAGACATTGAAGGGTGCCATAGTAACAACGGAGGCTGCAGCCATTCCTGCCTTGCGTCTGAGAAGGGCTATCAGTGTGAATGTCCCCGGGGCTTAGTGCTCTCTGAGGATAACCACACTTGCCAAGGTAGTGCATGCACGGGCTTGACCGCTGCTCTGATTTGTACTTGTTCCCCGCTCCCCAAGCTCTCTGCCTTCCCCACCCATATGTGTCAGGATTCTCATCTTTAGAACACCCGCTCTTCCAGCAGTATGTATCCCTACGTCTTCGCTATGGTGTTATGAAAAAGAGAAGATCTCTAAGAAAGGATTATTAAAAAGCTAATTTTCCTTTGCTTTTAAAAAAATTGCGGTTAAAATGTACATATATACCATAAAATATACCATCTGAACCGATTCTAAATGTGCAGTTCGGTAGTGTTAAGTATATTCGCCAGATCTCCAGAACTTTTTTATCTTACAAAACTGAAACTCTATACGCATTAAACAATAACTTCCCATTTCCCCCTCCCCCAGGCACTAGCAACCACCATTCTATTTCTGTAAATTTGACTAATTTAGATACCTCATATACGTGGAATCATACAGTATTTGTCTTTTTTGCGATTGACTTATTTCACTTAGCATAATGTCCACAGGTTCATCCATGTTGTAGCATGTGACAGGATTTCCTTTCTTGATAAGGCTGAAAAATATTCCAATCCCTATATATACTACATTTTGTTTATTCAGTCATCTGTTGATGGACATTTGGGCTGCTTCTACCTGTTGACTTTTATGAACAGTGCCGCTATGAACATAGGTACGCAAATATTTCTGCTTTTAATTCTTTAGGATTGCTGGATCATAAGGTTTCCTTTGCTTTTTACCTCGCTTTTTTCCCCCCCTCACATTTTTATTATTATTTGTATAACTAATACTGGATTTAGAAGTCTAAGACATTTATGCAGTTCTTCTCTTTTCTAACAGATAATTGGGTTGTGAAACTAAGTCGAAAGCCATAGAAAACTGATTCTTCTCCCTACACTCACAATATGAACATCAACAATCCCCTGAGAACTGTTTTCTAGAAATGGAGTTATTTATGTCCAGACTATTAATTCATTCAATAAGCAACTATCCCTGATTTTTTTTTTTACTGTAACATTTGTTATGACAGGTCCTTAATATTGATATTATCCTCACATATTTTCTGACAGTGCCCATAAGTGTTCCTTTTCGGGTATTTGTGGAGTCTGAAGAAGTGAACATTGGTAACACTAAGGAAAAGCAGTCTTTTTTATTTTAAGTGCAAGTGGAATTTATAGTTAGGTTTATGTTTACTGAACATTTATAGTTAGGGTTATGGTTTACTGAACCATTCGAACTTTTCCCCAAGTGTACCAACACTGTTTTTATTACCTCTGTTTTATGGGGCAATTATTACCCATAAAATCAAAGTAGTATCATTTAAGCCTACCTCAAAGCAATACTTCTTCTGTATTCCCAATAAATTGTGTTTGTGCTAAAAGTTAATTTTTTAAGTGTTTCAGTTCATGCAGTTAAACCAGCCACACTTTGCAATAAATATCTGTCGAATTAAAACTTGAACACAACATTTTCTCATTTGGGGCATAATAGGAGCATTATTTGACCAACTTGTTTTGAGCCTCAAGGATTTCTTTGAGGATAGACAGAAAGCTCAAGTTCTGTGAGGGTGAAACTATTTCCCCTAGGAGCCTTCTCTGACCCTTTTCCCCATTTAGGTTTCCCAGCTCTAACATTAGCCCCTTTCTGCCTCAGTTCCTGTGTCGTGCAAGTCCAACACCATTGAAGTAAGCATCCCCAGGGACCTGGTCGGTGGTTTGGAGCTCTTCCTGAGCAACACCTCCTGCCGAGGAGTATCCAATGGCACCCACGTCAACATTCTCTTCTCCCTCAAGACATGTGGCACAGTGGTCGATGTAGGTTCCTCCTGGAGGACACTTGGGGAATGACCAAAAGCCAGTTATTTGGGAGGTAGTCGACAGAGTATGCGGTATGGCTTGTGTCCTTGATGGAATATTTCCACATGGAAGAATGGAATTCAAAATATTATATGCCATTCATTTAACAAATGTACTATTGAGCATCTGCCATGATCCTGGCACAGTGAGGATAGGAAGTTAAGAAGAATTCTGCTATTTTTGTTCTCAATTAGCCCCATCTCTCCAATACGGGTAGACATTTTCCTGAGTGCATCAGCACCAGTACCATTTATCTCACTTGAAGAAAGTGACTGATATAATGGTGGTTCATTTGTGAGGTAACAAATGAGTTCAAGTATTGAACCAGGTGGAGGTAGAAGGTTTATACTTTCATCCAACAATCTGTGCACAGCCCTGTGCTGAGGGGTCTAAGAGATACAGGAAATAAGTTTCCTGATTTTTTAGGGACACACACACAATAGTATTGAGATGACAATACACACAAACTATAAATAAGAGACAGCGATCCAGAAGACACGTGCTATATGAAGCCAGAAAGGAGCAAACACTGGAGCAGTCAAGACAAATAGAACTTGAATTGGGGTAGAAATGTGTGTGTGGTTTATACAGGTAGAGAGGAAAAGAAAGGGCATTTCAGATAGGAAAAAGTACGCAAGTCCCAGAGATGGGAGTAGGTAAGGCCTATGCTGCAGTGAGTAGGTAATGCAGCCTAACTGGCAAGGAGTTCATATTGGAAAGCGAAGCTGGAAAAGTAGATGGCCGGCAACTCTGCTTCCAAAGATTCGCCTCGTATGCTTGGGGAGGCATTCAAGGCTTTATCTTGTAAATGTAAGGTTAAGCAGGCACCGTCCTGATGAAATCAGAAGTGTGAAAAATGGATAGAAAGAAAAAACAACCTGGATCTCAGAGATCAGTGCAGAGGCCCTTGTGATCATTTGATTAAACAAATATTTGTGTATTGACTATGACTAAGAGAAAATCAGAGAGCTAATTAGACTTGGGGTGAAACTTGGGGTGGGGGGCAGGTAGTCAAAGAGAAGTCCCACTTTAGGCAGGTTTTATTTATTATATCTGTGGATAATCACATGGAAATGCCCCATGATGAGTCAGAGTTTCTGGTACACAAGAGAGCTGACAAGGCCGGAGATAAAAAATTGAAAACTATGGACATAAATGTGACAGCTGAAATTCCGTGTGTGGATGAGTTCAGTGCAAGGTCTGCTGCAGCATGATCACCAGGTCTAGGATTACAGAAAAAAAATATGTAAATATAAGCTGTTCTTTTCTAAAGTATCAGAGCTTTGAATTTGCTGACTCTGCATAGCTCAGGTTTTATGAGCAATATTCCAAAAGAATGTGTGGTTGACCGTGAAGAAAGATGTAAAGTAAAAATGTTTCAGGCTTCAGCAATCAAATCTCTAATGTGTTTTGAGGTTTGGAGATTGTTGTGATTAAGAACAAAAAGAACTTTGTAGAAATAAATGTAAAATCTATTTCTTCATCCTGGCCTGGCTCAGGTGGTAAATGACAAGATTGTGGCTAGCAACCTTGTGACAGGTCTACCCAAGCAGACCCTGGGGAGCAGTGGGGACATCATCATCCGAACCAGCAAGCTGCTGATCCCTGTGACCTGCGAGTTCCCACGCCTGTATACCATTTCCGAAGGATACGTCCCCAACCTTCGAAACACCCCACTGGAAATCATGAGCCGTAGTCATGGAATCTTCCCATTCACCCTGGAGATCTTCAAGGACAACGAGTTTGACGAGCCTTACCGGGAAGCGTTGCCCACCCTTAAGCTCCGTGACTCCCTCTACTTTGGCATCGAGCCCTTGGTGCACGTGAATGGCTTAGAGAGCCTGGTGGAGAGCTGTTTTGCCACCCCCACTTCCAAGATCGATGAGATCCTGAAGTACTACCTTATCCGGGATGGGTAATTATGCTGCTTAAATTGTTTATTATTCCCAATTCACATCCAGCCTCTAAGTGCGCAAGCATAATCAGTCATCTCCTAAATTAACAGGGCACTCTTGTGAACTCTTAATTAGTTCAGAAATGATTTATTGACATTTTGTTGGTAAAAACTGTTGAGGGAAAGGGGAGTCAAAAATGACTCCAAGAGGTCTAGCTTGGATAACCGACTAGGTCATTAACCAAGATGAAAGTACATAGGTAAAGGAAGATCTGAGGTAAAAATACCGAATATAATTCCAAATAATAATATCAAATTGTAAGTGCCTGCAGGATTCATAGAAAGAGAAGTTCAGTGGGCAGTTGGAAACGCATATCAGTTAGACCGAAGGGCGATGTCAGGACTAGAGATAAAGGACAGAGAATCACCCGTTTATAGTCAAAACTACAAGATTGACTAACCTGTTCAGAGAAGGTAGAGCATGATGCCAGATGGGCGCTAAGAAGGGCAAGGGGATGAGAAAGTGGAAGCAAATGTGGACTCCTCTTTTAAGAAGTTTGATAGTGAAGGAGAGAGAAGAAATCCTTGGGAGGTTTTAGGAGCAGAAAGATGAAGCGAGTTTGTTTTTGTTTGCTTGTTTTATACAAAGGAGATGTCCATGTTTCTAAGGCTCCTTGGATGGAGAACCGTGTGTGTCTCAAGGTGTCATTGGAAGCCCAGCAGTCGTCACACTCATTGCTTATATTCCCAGGACAGTCACACTCAAACCCCAAATTCATGGTAGTATCTCATCGGTTTCTTCCTGTTCTCAGTGTCAGGTAGGACACAGCTCACATAGGATCAGGATCTGCAGCTTAAGAAAAGAGAAATGGCCTAGTAAGAGTGCCACAAGGGTGTCTCTGGTTCGCGCCCTTCACTAACTGGCCCGATAGACCTTTTCTTTGAAATGTCTACTTTGCTTTTACTTCTCCAGGTCTCTCATCACAGGCAAGCTTCACCTGCCGCACAGTGATTTTCAATCCATAATGCACATTAGAATTGACTGAGAAGCTTTTTTAAAAAATAGCAATACCCCATTTTCTCTTTGCCACTCTTACTGACTTAATTCCAGCCCTCATTATCTTTTACTTGGGCAGCTAGAACAGCTTCCTAATACTGCTCCTAAATCTCAACTTGCAAAACTCAGCTCCACAGAATAGCTGAGTATCCAGTCAAAAGAAAAAATTATATTTAATTGTCACACCCCTGCTGAAAACTTTTTAAAGAGTCTTGATTTCCTTTGGTTTGTGAATTTAACTGTTTACCAGCAGAAGCTCTTCTAGCCTCAGATTCTGATAGTCTCCTTAGCACGTTTTCAGAATATGAAAAATGTGTCATTGTGAGCTGCTTTGGGTGGCCAGTAATAGCTCTCACAGGGATCTATAGCCCTTTCGATTTCTTGACATCTTAAAGTAATCTCCGGAAAGTTTTAAAATGAAAGTGTAAGTATCATTCTTTATTTATTTTCAATCACATACTTGATGCTAAGTAGATTAGGGAATGGATTTACCTTTTAGGGGAGAGTGGGTTTTGTTTCCTTTTAAATTTTTTACAGCTTTATTGAAATACTATTGGCATACAATAAATATACATATTTAAAATGTACAGTTTTGTAAGTTCTGATATCTACACTCGTGAAGCCATCATCACTATAATGAAAATAGTGAACATTTCTTTCACACCAAGAGTTTTCTCTGCCCCTCTTATTTACTTTTGCAAAAATAAATATGTAATTATAACTCAGTTACTGGGAAAACCCGTAACCTTGAATCTCAATAAAGCTTGTGATGTTTATTTATATGTCTGCTATTCACACTCTCCATTAAGGACTGTATATTTTATTTTAGATAGTTCTAAGAAGCTATGCTATTTAATTTTCCATCACATACAAAACGGGGGCAGAGAAGGGGAAAGCTGTGGAAGAAATTAAAATGCTTAAAAAGCAGAGGCAAGAACAATAAAACACAGCTGTGTAGGCCTATTTAGTAAACAGGCAAATAGTCCCATCTCCAGTACGATAATGGGTAGTACAATAATGGTGCATATGAGATAACCCCTCAAGATAAAATCCAGCTCTCAGCTTGGCTCACTGTGTCTCACCCTCTGACCTCTACTTTCTCGAGTTTCTGTTCATGCCAAAGGGCACTACAGGCAATTCCCAAACTCTATTGTTCCTTATACCCTCCTGACTCTGCACCTGTTGTTTCTTCTGCCTAAACTCTTCTTCCCCTTTTTCCCTAATTCTTACTGGTCCTTCAAGATTCAGCAAGTTTATTTCCTCCGTGAAGGCTTCTCTGATTTCTTCTAACCTTGAACTAGAAAGCGTCCTACCTTTCCCATCCTCCTCAATGCCTGCCTATAGTAAGGGTCATTGAATAGTTGCCTAATGAATTATTGAATGATCATTTATCATAATAGTCTAGAGCTCTAAAGTAAATATAATGCAGTTTACTTATATTTATAGATTGTTTGATGATTCATTGTCCTTGGCTTAAATTTAAATCAAGTTGGATTCCCTGTGATATTTAGCACACCTGATTCACCTCCCTCTCATTTTAGTTGGCATATGCTCTGAGAATGCAAATAATTTAATATGAGCCTGAGCAAAGTATAATTAGAAAGTTAGTCTCCAAAAAGAAACTTATTGAATTCCTAAATTGAATATTGGACAACTTTTGGATAACCAAATTCTTTGGATTATCATATATCATCATTCCTTTCTTTTAGCTCATGAACTTGAAACTGACAGAACTAGCATCGTCTAATCACAGCAAACACCAAACCAAGAGTCAGAATTTTCCCTGGGTTCTATTCTGTAATGTGGTACTCAGGAACAACTCTTTCTACCTCATTTTCTCTTTTAAACAACTATAGTAGTATTTAAATTTATTTTTTAATTTAATAGTATATTTAATATATTTAACCCATTTTCTCCAAAATATTATTTCAACAGCTAATCAATTTAAAAAATTATTAATAAGGATTTTGCATTCTCTTTTTTTGCTAAGTCTTTGAAATCCAGTGTGTAATATACACTGTAAGCACATCTCAATTATTTTATTTTATTTTGTTTATCTTTTATTCCCAATTCCCACTCCCCTAGCATTTTTAGATAAAGATAAATTGAAAATGCTGAAACAGATGAAAGTGCCATTTTAATGTTGTGTAACTATTATTATTATTATAAATATTAGACTATAAACTCATTGATTTCATGGGCCATATCATTCATCTTTATATCCTCTGCAGCACCTGGCAGAGTGTGGTGCACAGATTAGAAGTGCAATAGGATTTATTACAGAACATAATCAGAAGATAGAAATTAATTTTACCTCAGGAAAATGAAAATGAATACATAAATACAAGAAAAAAAGAAAGCATATTAAATGTTTAGATCCTCTTCAGTTCAGAGAATACCAGTAGTAATACAAGTGAAGATGCCTGATTTTTAAATAATTTTATTGGATTTTTCAACTCTACTGAAACAATAATTAGCAATGAACTAGAAAGTGGCCTGTAAGCTCATGGAGCCCAGTTTCACAGACTTTTGTAGCTGACCCTGCTTTTTTCCTGGCCCTTTAGACAGGCACTATTAGGTATCCATAGAAAAGAAAATACACTTAGGGGGAAAAGTTCATTTAGAATTCAGAATAGAAAACATACAAGTGTGATCCTTGGCATTTGACCTTTAGGGAGGAAAGTTTCATCAATACTACTAACCTTTGGCCTGAACTGGAGAATTCATAACATTTCTTTTGCCCCAGCTAACCCTGAGATGAGCCTAGGAATTAACTTTAAGCAGTAGACCTGAGATTAAAACCCCCAAACCCTATCAAACTATAACTTAGCATTAAATTTGGGAAAAGAGGGATTAAAACAATTTGGAGATGCATGACTTCCTCCAATATTATCTAAGAAATTGGGATCTTTATGCAGCTCTTTGATGCACAAATTGGGGTTTGCTTGACCTTGAATCCCCTTCATTGGAGAGTTTTTAAGTGTTCATAATATTTATGAAATCTAGTTTTAAAAAAGCTTTCTCCAACCAATAATAAAGTACATAAGTGCTGAATTCCTGCAATATATTACAAATAAAAATACAGCCTTACAACATACCTTTATTTCAAAAGATATCTTTGAAATAAATGTTGTTGCTATTGCTAATACTTCGATATATTGACTTAACAGGAGGTCCTTGTGCCCAGTTTGTGGGCAGTGAGTGATAGAAGGGCAGAGAGTGTTCATGAGAAGGCCTGTGTCTGAAAATGCCTTCACAGGAAGGGAATTTCATTTTTTCTTTATCCTTAAAAAAACTTGAGTGCAGCCCAGGCTGCTCCACCCAGTTTGCCTCCCTTGGACCAAACACATTGGCCTGCATTATTTTTCCACCTCTGCTTAAACAATCGAGTCTTATGTGCTGCCCTGTCCTTTCAGCTGTGTTTCAGATGACTCAGTAAAGCAGTACACGTCGCGGGATCACCTAGCAAAGCACTTCAGGTCCCCGTCTTCAAGTTTGTAGGCAAAGACCATAAAGTAAGCTGAACACCTTTACCTCGTAACCCCCTGACCTGAGCCTTCCTTTTTAGCATCCTAATTTGTGGACATTCTATAAGTCCACGGTTAGGATCTGTATTACCTCTATGAAAAATATTGTAAAGCTAGCCATCTAGAAGCCCAACACCTTCGTGAACGTCATCATTATCTGCTCCGTCCCAGTAAAATAACTGTGCTTGTTAAAAAAAAAAATACTATATGATCACAATTTTAAATCCTGTGGGCAAGTGTAGTTGAAAAAGCCTGCGTGGTAGTCACATGGCAAAGAACATGGACAGAAATTTCACGGAAAAGACAAATGGTAAAATGTTCTGTGAAAATAGTACTTAAAATGTCAATTAAAACAATTATAAGACTATTTTATATGTTTTAAATTTATAAAAATTATAAATCACAATGCTTGCAAAATTATAAGAAGTATACAGTGGCAATATAAATTGGTGCCCTTTCTGGAATGTTGCTTCATACTATATAATAGTCATAAAATCATATTCTTTTGTCTAAAATTCTAATTCAGACAGTTTCTCAAAAACAAGCGAAAAAAGAAAAACAAGAGTCAATGGATGTGTTTATAGAGCATTATTATTAGGGGAGTGAAAAAAAGCCCTGAACAAACAGGGCTGCAATATATTAATTAGTGTGGTATTAAGTAATTATTAAGATGGTATAGAAATATGGAAATATAGAAAAAGGAGATAGGAAAAAACTATTGTCATAGCAATTTATATGCATATTGAATATGCTACATTAAAAATACATACATGAACAGAGGTTATAAGAGGCTATATAGAGTATGTTAAGGTGGAAATTTTTTATCATTTCAATAGAGTTGTTGAAACATTTCAACAAAAGCAAGTTTAAGAGACCAACAGTCTTTTCCATACTGCATTTAAGTGCATCGATGTCCTTTCCAGCGCTGCTTCATCACTGTTTCAGAACCACTGCCAACCATGGCAGCTAATCCTGGTCCCTCCTCAACTAGGCAGCATGCTTTGGGAAGTTACTTATAGGAAGAAGCTTGGAGAAAGAACTTGTTTTACACAGAAGCGCCTGAGAGTCAATATTATTCCCAGACCTCAATGTGAGGGATGAAGATGTTAATATTATTAGATGTGGCCTTCACAAAGGTCTCTCTTGGCTCTGCATAAACGCAGGAGTTATGGATATGGGTTTTAAATCACCCACGGGACTCGATGTGTTTGCCACATTACTAGACATGTGACTTGGGCAAGTATCTTAACCTCTCTCTGTTTCCACATCTGTAAAATGAGGATGTTAACACCTACCTCAAAGGGTTGTTTTTTAGATGAAATGAGATAATACATATGAAACATTTGGTCTCATGTGTCTGTCTTCTAGAAAATGCCCCACAAGTGATGGCTGTTATCACTGTTTTTGTTAATTATAATTATGGTCTTTTCAGGAAGTGTTTCTGCACTGCCAGGTCCTTGTCTGTGGAAGCTGGAGGAGCGTTCCCGCTGTGCACAGGGCTGCCACCGGCGAATGCTTCGGGAGGCAGTAGAAGGAGAGGACGTGGCTGGTCTGCAGAGCCAGATGCTGACCGGCGGCCCGATCAGCATTGATTGGGAGGACTAGGACATTCGACACTCAAGTCCTGGCTTCGGGCTGCCTGTCTATTTGCAGCTTCTTCCCACTCCCTCTGAGGACATCAGTCAACACCCTAGAATACTGCTCTTCTTTACATCTCATGCTGTGGGTTTAGACAAACTCCCAGAACTGACTCACTGTGATTCTGGCCCACTGGGTCAAGAGAGGTCAGCTCACTGCTGACTGACTTGACTCAGTTGGGCTTCATCGTCCAAAGGTCAAAAGCTATGCTGTTCATGAAGAAAGTGACTCATCCATTTCCCCTATTTCTTTACTACAATAAAATACCTAGTGTAGGATGCAGTAGGACCACTAAAATGAGAAACTGGATATAATATTTCAAGTTAGGAACTTAAAAAAACTAAATAGTTGCTTGAAAACTATGACTTAAATACCCAATGACTCCTTAAATATGTAAATAATAATTATATCATGAAATTTAATTCAAATACAGAATAGTTATAGGGGATTTGGAAGTTTATCAATATAAATGTGTACTTAAAAGTACTACTTGATTTTTCCCTCACACAATTTTTGTGATGTTTTTATATTGTCTTCAGTGAAATATTTTCAATTAATAAATGTTAATAAATTTATATGGTTCAATGACTGAACTGTAGACAAAATTAAAATTTGGTATCATATGCCGTTATTTGGCATTCTATGCCCTCAGACTGATAAGACAATAGAAAAGGATATAAAAAATATACCATACTGTTTTGTGTTTAATACATTTTATTGAAATAAATATCATGAACCACAGAGATAAATTTTATGTAGTTAAATCCAGTTTTTTAACATGCCAATTAATTTTATGGCTTTACATAAGATTTAAAAAGTTTTCTTTTTCTTTTAGAAATGGCTACAAGCAACAATTCTTAATGGAACCAGTAAAATTAAGGAGTTGGCCAGTAAAATTAAGGAGTTGGCCAGCTTTTTCTGTAAAGGGCCAAATAGTAAACATTTTAGGCTTTCTGGCCCAATACAGTCTTTGTCACAAGTATCGAACTCTGCTGTTGTAGCACAGGAGCAGCCATAAACATCTGTGTGCATGGCTGTGTTCCAATAAAACTTTACAAAAACAGATGTTGGACCTGATTTGGCCCAGGTGCCTTCATTTGCCAATCCCTGAACTTAGTGGCCCACAGCCCTCAGAGGGCATCAGAACCACTTGGGAAGAGTTTATAAAATGCCAATATCTCAGATATTTCTGGTTTGGTTCCAGACCACCACAATAAAGTGAGTATCACAATAAAATGAGCTGTAATCGTTTTGCAAGTGAAAGATCTTGCCCTCAATTTGTAAAACATTCAATGTCTGTGAAGTGTAACAAAGCCAAGCACAATGAAAGGGGTATACCTGTATGTAGATACCTCCTGCAGAGATTCTTTGCCTTGTATTACTCCTCAGGTGATTCTAATCCACCGTCAGAGTTGGTAACTGCTATTCAGGGAATGACCATTTGTCTGTCAATCCCTTCAGATTTCAGGGACTTTTCCTAGCTATCTTCAGTGGCAGTTTTTACCAAGTACTTCTCATATCTTAACATCACACAAAGACTTCCTAGTAGTTGGGAATATCAACAGGAATAGTTCACAGAAGGAAAAAATAGAACCTCAGAGACCAAACTTCGTCTGACCTCCACCTCCATTGGCTTTAATGAGGTAAGCCTCTGACCACCTGTTCTTTTCGGCACCGGTGGGAATAACTGTTATTATTGGTAGAACTTACCAGGTTGGCTTCTGTTCTCTTCTAAGTGAAATGGAAGCATATTGGCGATAATGGAATTCATTCATCTCATTTCAAATTTTCTAAAAAGTACACTTTATTAAATGTGAGATGCTTACTGGCAACTGAAACATGGACCAGAGGAAAGTCATTGTCTCCCGAATGGTTGGACGCTCCAAAATTTCACTTATTAATATAATTATCAAGTCCAGGAATCTCAGTATTTTAGTCTTAATTTTAGTCTTTAAGCTAAGAACTGAATTTCCAGGCAAATTGTATTTGTTGGGGAGGCCAGTGTTAAAGCGAGGAGTAGGCTTCAAATAACCCCATGTCTTTTTTCCAATTCTCCTCAAAGGATAAGACTCACTTATCAGCTGTAGAATGTTTCTCTCTCCTGCTTTATGGTACCCAAACTTTTGAAAAAAAAGGATGAGACACATCTGGCACACTACCATCTCCAAGACCGACAGCTGTGGTGTCACTCAAAACCACAAAAGGAATCACCTCTTCCTCATAATTCTTCCTTCTCCTCTTCCACACAGATGCAGGCTGCCCGTTGACTATTCATAAAGGGTCGGCAGCCCAAGGTCCATACAGTATTGAAGACAGTATCAGCCAGAGAATCACAAGCTACTTGAAAAAGATATAGAGAAATATAAAGGTTAATATATAGGATTACCCCCAGTAGTATGAGTAATTTTAAAGAGACAACATATTTCCATGGTTGACATGATACCCAGAGGAAAGTTGAGGCAGTAATCCAAATACAAAATTAAAAAAGAAGACTTACATTTAAAAGAATCTTTTTCAAAGAAGCTTCTATCCAATCTAATAGAGCTCTACTAGAATACACTTTGGGGTGCCCTCCTTTTATGGACCTTCAGGTCAAAACCATGGTTAGCAATCAGAATCTCCCATACCACTATGTTCGCTCCATGAGAAATTTACCATTTTTGTAGAATACTCTCACAGATAACATACTTTATTTCCTATAGCTTTCCCTGTTCAAGTGTGGATGAACAACCATTCATTTATTGAAAAAATGTGTGCCTGTTGGATATGTTGGTCAGCCACTCTGTTAGACATCAATGATACAGATATCAAAGAGATCCTAACTCGAAGATCTCACAGTCTGGACAAAGGGGCAGACAGATTAGAAAGGTAAACAGATGGTTACACTACACCATAATGGAAGCAACCCCAAAGTGGTATGGGACCCCACAGTAAGGGTCTCTATCCTTTTGGGGCAAGGGTTATTATGGGAGCCATCTCAGAACACCTTCTATTGGAATTCTGATAGGGATTGCATTGAATCTGCAGGTTACTTTGGGTAATATGGACATTTTTAACTGTCTTAATTTTTCCAATCCATGAGCACGGACTATCTTTCTATTTATTTTTGTCTTTTTCAATTTCTTTCATCGATGTCTTATAGTTTTCAGTGTATAGGTCCTTTACCTCCTTGGTTAAATTTATTCCTAAGTATTTTATTTTTGATGAAATTGTAAATGGCATTTTTAAAATAAAATTTTACGATAGTTCATTATTAGTGTATAGAAACACAACAGATTTTTGTATATTGATTTTGTATCCTGCAACTTCAATAATTTTTTATTAGTTCTAATTGGTGGAGTCTTTAGGGTTTCCTATATGTAATATGCCATCTGCAGATAGTTTTATGTCTTCCATTCCTATTTGGATGACTTTTTTCTTTTATTTACCTAATTGACTTCCAATACTTTGTTGAATAGAAGTGATGAGAGTGGGCATCCTTGCCTTGTACTGAATTTAGAGGAAAACTTTCAGCTGTTCATCGGTGATAAAGCTGTCTCAACAATAACCACAAAACAAATGATCAGGAGTGTTTCTAAGCAAAGGGAAATGAAGAGGCAAAAAGAAATAGCAACCAACCCAAGTAATTTGAATGGCAGGAGTCAAGAGAAATCAGAAATAATCAAGTTGATGCTGTAGAGGTAGGCTAGGGATGAAACCAGAAGGATATGTATGTCATTCTAAGGAGTTTAAATTTAATCCTAATGAAGAAAAGATGATCAATTTGTGTGATATAAATTGGGGAGAATAAATGAATAAGACCCAGAGATTGGGTTAATTGCAGTAACCAGGCAAATTATCAAAGAGATATATAGGAAAAGAATCAATAAAACGTTGCTTGGAGAAGTAACTTGACCTGAGCCCAGATTAGCAACCGGTACCTTTTCACTCTTTGTAGGTACAGACAGAGTGATACTCCCCTTTACAGCCCTAATTTAGTTATTCATCATTTCAGCTTTTCACAGATTCACTTTAGGACTATAGACTAGGGCTTGATCTATAACCAAAATCCTAAGATTCTTTCTACTGACCTTCTCGGTGGCATGGGTCAGCTCTTTATAAGCCTGACTTTCAAACATCACCATCTAAAAATATATAATCCAATACCTGGATGGAATGTTCTGGCTTCAGAAACTGAGGGATTAAAACTTTTCCTAAAATGATTTAGGAAAAAGAAATTACAGAATCAGTGCTAGAAATTGGATAGCTGAACAGTTGTTTAAAAGTAATTATTGTCAAGTATATGTAGACCTTCATACAAAAAAGATTGGTTTTTATAAATTCTTTTCCTGACTGAGAACAAAATAAGAAAAAAAGGGCATAAGCCAAACCAAGTGGTCTTATACAGAAATAATTCCTTATATGGAAAATTATTTAACAGTGGAATGGATAACTAAAGCCAGCTGGGCAATCTCTTTCTCCAGTTTTAAAGGATTAATTTTATACCTCTGGGAAGGCTTTGGTGTAGCTCCATCCATCAGGAGTGGTGCCAGCAGCTCCTGGGCAGGACAGCAAGAACTTTAGCAATGGAGTGCCCGGCATCTTCCTTTTGCCCTTCTTGCATTGTTTAGTGTTCTATAAAGTGCGTGAGCTTTGACGGCCTTTTTGAGTAAAGGGGCTCTGGCTACATTTGTTTGTGAAAACAGGAACAAACTCCTTGCTCAGAAGTAGATGCCTTTAAGATACCAACCTTCCACATTGGAGACAAAGCCCAGACTCCGCTTAAGGTCAGAGCAGATAGAGTGGAGGCACCATCGGAATTTTGCATCACAGCGATACTTGTTGGCACCACAAGTGTCATAGCAGACATCCAGCTGGTTGCAGCACTTGGTCATTGCTGGAATGCCCAAGTCCATCTGGGGAAAAGAGAAGAAGGAAATGCCACATTTAGACCAAGGACCTTAGGCAACCTTGCCCACATTGTTACTAAGGAGCCAGTTCTCAAATTCCTGCCACATATTCAGATCAAGTGAGAAACATCAATGACTCAAGAGAATATATCAGATTGATAGTCATAGGATACTAAGTTTCAATCATGATTTAGTTATTAGTTTAATAACGCTGAGTATCCCATTTTACTTCTTTTCCTTTTAGATTTTTGTATTTTTCAAATGTATAGGCCAATACAATGATGAAAATAGAAATCAGAAGGTTAGTCAAGAGAGCAGAGCTTCAGGATTTCCAAATTCAGCTAAAACTTATGTGAGATTTTATTTGAGCAAAGAATTTCAAAATTCCAAAGTATAAAAAATTAAGCTTCATTCATCAAGAGGTCACCAGCATTTATCAGAAACCCATCACACACAGCACTGCTTTAAGGACATGTATATGTGTCTATATGAGTTGTGTGTAAGACACAGAATTCCTGACCATGGGACTATGGTCAAATGGTAATACCTAACACACACACACACACACACACACACACACACACACACACACAGTTTCCTATAAACAGTTGTAAATGTTGTGGCATAAACTGAGTAAGTAAGTTCATAGAACGCCATTATGTAAAGTCAAACAGGAAATTTTTTAGAGGATTTGAAAGAATTTGGATTAATAGAGACAAGGGTAAACTTAGAATATAGCAGGTAAAGAAAATAAATAATGGGCAAATCATATGTGAGCAAGTCAATCTGTTTAGTCTTCCAAGGGTCTTAGCAGGGAAATACACATATATAAGAAGTTTTCATTAGGGAGAAGAGTAAGTTGATGGATACCCTTGACTTCCAAAATAACTAGATTTAATAAACACTCTTGAGCAAGAAAGGTACTTGATACAAAGAGTGATTAAAGAAGAGTAATTGTTCTGTGGTGTATAAAAAAGGTGGGAACACAGTGGGTCTAGACACAGGTAAAGCATCTTAGAATCTTTTGCAGTTTTTCTGATAATATAAACTTGGACTTTGTGGAATCTGTGAAAATCTGGTTTCAAGATATCATGGAGATTAATCAGCTACAATAGATCCTTTCCCCTTGGGTCTCAAATATTCTCTTATTTGAATTTTTATTTCAAGGCCACTTAAATCATAAATATGGAGTTTAACAGTTTAAAATGTCCTTTTAAGCAACAAACAAACAAACATTTTACATTAAGTGATAATCTAACTCATTATTAGACTAGGCAAAGTCCTGGACTTTGCAATTCTGGGTAAATTCCCATCACCCAATATCTGAAGTAAACTACTTTGCGTGTACCCCATCTATAACACTAAAAATATATCACAACAGAGGTAACTGAGAATTAGCTGAGTGTAGTGACTATCATTCAATTCAACTAAATTGGATACTTGAACTAGTTCTTAATAATATTTATATCAGCAAACAAAATGACATTACTTCCAAAACAGAGTGCATAACACTTCCATAGCTACTAAATTAATAGCAAGTAAAATATATTAGCCAAAAATAAGTGGTTTCTCTAACACAAATACGTATTTGAAAAGCTTGTCTTTCTTCTGTGTCCATACATGTATCAATTATGTGGACGAGGCTGGGCGTACAGCTGCGCAGGGGTACAAAGCACGAAAGCGTCATATCTAAGCGGGCACCTTCCCATAAGACGTCGTAGACATATATTTGTTAAGAAAAATGTCTAGTCAATAGCAGTCAGGTTTCCTTTTCTAGAAAAATTAGTATATTACGATAAATTTCTGACAAATGAAAGAAAACTGTCTTGAAGAAAGGGGACTTTTTTCCAGTTTGCACAAAAATGCCATATGGGTGAGCAGGATTTTAGTTGAAGAAATAAACTATGCTGCTTAGAAAATTATTACCAAGTAAAATCTTTTGAATCATCAGAAAAGTGAAGAGTTTAGCCATATTAAGATACAATTCAAAATCACAGTTTAGGTATGAAATCCCTCTACCTGCTTTTTACATAAAACCTCTTTCTTAAAGAAGACTTAAAAGAAATTAATTTTTTAAAGTATCTTACCATTTTGTTATTGTTATTTTTGTAATTTAAATTATTTATTTAAATTAGTTTCAAGTATACAGTACATTCGATAGACATCTATATAGTTCATAAAACGATCCCCGCAATTGCTCCCTCTCTTCCCTGGCCTTCCACCTAGCCATCATATTAATGCTCACTGCATTTCCTCTGCTGTGCTCCCCATCCCTGTGCCCAGCTATCAACCACTAATTTGTACTTCTTTAACGCTTCACCCCATTCTCCCAGCCCCACAACCTTCCTCCCTCTGTCCATCACCAAATTGTTCACTTTATTTATGAGTCTGTTTTTGATTAGTTTGTTCTTTTTGTTCCTTAGATTTCGCATATAAGTGAAATCATAGGGTATTTATCTTTCTCTGTCTGACTTATTTCACTCAGCATAATAACCTCTAAGTCCATCCATGTCATTGCAAATGATAGGATTTCATATTTTTAATGGCTGAGTAATATTCCATTGTGTATATGAACCATAATTTCTTTATCCAATCATCTGTCGATGGGCTCTTAGGTTGTTTCCATATCTTGGCTATTATAAATTGTGCTGCCATGAATATTGAAGTGCCTAGATCTTTACGAATTTCTGTTTTGGTTTTCTTTGGGTAAATACCCAGAAGTGCAATTGCTGGGTCAAAAGGTATATCCATTTTAAATTTTTTGAGAAACTTCCCTACTGTTTTCCATAGCGCTATACCAATTCTCAGTCCCACCAAAAATGTATGAGGGTTCCCTTTTCTCTGCATTCTCATCAACACTTGTTTTCTGATTTATTGATGAGAGCCATTCTGACAGGTATGAGGTGATGACTTACTATGGTTTTAATTTGCATTTCTGACTGTTAGCCACCTTGAGCATCTTTTCATATGCCTATTAGCCATCTGTATTTCCTCTTTGGAGAAGTATCTGTTCAGATCTTCTCCCCATTTTTTAATTGGATTGTTTGTTTTTGTTGTTGAGTTGTATAAGTTTATATATATATTTTGGATATTAACCTCTTATCAGATGTATTATTTGCAAACATCTTCTTCCAAACAGTCGGTTGTCTTTTTGTTTTATTGATGGTTTCCTTTGCTGTACAAAAACTTTTCAGTTTGATGCAGTCCCATTTGTTAAATTTTTTGTTTCCCTTGTCTGAAGAGATATATCTAAAAAGAAATTCCTATTAGTAATATAACGAGTTTACTGCCTATGTTTTCTTCTAGAAGTTTTATGGTTTCAGGTCTTACATTTAAGTCTTTAATCTATTTTGAGTCTCTTCTTGTATATGGTGTAAGAAGATGGTCCAGCTTCTTCTTCTTTTTTTTTTTTTTTTTTTGGCACTAATCTGTCCAATTTTTCCAGCACCATTTATTGAAGAAAATGTCTTTACCCCATTGTATATTCTTACCCCTTTGTCACATATTAAGTGAGCATATAGGCATGGATTTACTTCTGGGCTCTCTATTCTGTTCCATTGATCAATGTATCTGTTTTTATGCCAGTACCATGCTATTTTATTACCATAGGCTGTAGTATAATTCGATATCAGGTAGTGTGATACCTCCAACTTTGTTCTTCTTTCTCAAGATTGCTGCGGCTATTGGGTTTTTTATGGTTCCATATAAATTTTAGGATTATTTCTTCTAGCTCTCTGAAAAATGCCATTGGATTTTGATAGAGATTGCATTGAAGCTATAGATTGCTTTGGGTATTATGGCCATTTTAATGATGTTGATTTTTTTCTACCCATGAACACGGTATATGCTTCCATTTATTTTTATCTTCTTCAATTTCTTTTTTTAATGACATAATTTTCTGAAAACAGGTCTTCTACCTTCTTGGTTAATTTGATTCCAAGGTATTTTATAGTTTTCAATGCAATTGTAAATGGGATTATTTTCTTAATTTCTCTTTCTGAAAGTTCATCATTGGTGTGTAAAAATGCCATTGACTTCTAAATATTTATTTTGTAACTTGCTACTTTACTGAATCATTGATCAGTTTTAACAGTTTTTTGGTGGAATCTCTAGGGTTCTCTATATATAGTATCATGTATTGGCAAATAATGAGAGTTTTACTTCTTTCTTTCCAATTCAGATGCCTTTTATTTCTCTTTCTTGTTTTATTGCTGTGACTAAAACTTCCAATACAATGTTGAATTAGAGTGGTGGAAGTGGGCATCTTTGTCTTGTTCCTGATCTTAAGGAAAATGCTTTTAGCCTTTCCCATTGAATATGATGTTAGCTATGGTTGTCATATATGGCCTTTATTATGTTGAGGTATGTTCCTCTATTCCCACTTTACTCTGAGAGTTTTTATCATGGATGCTAGAATTTGTCTAATATTTTTCTGTGTCTATTGATATGATCATATGGTTTTTATCTTTTGATTTGTTAATGTGGTGTATCACATTAATTGATTTGTGATATTGAACCAACCTTGCATCCCAGGAATAAATCCAACTTGATCATGGATATGATATTTTTAATGTATTGCTGAATTGATTTGCTAATTTTTGTTGAGGATTTTTGCATCAATGTTCATAAGAGATATCGGCCTATAGTTTTTTTTGTAATGTCTTTGCCTGGTTTTGGAATCAAGGTAATGGCCTCATAAAAGGAGTTAGGGAGCCTTCCCTCTTCTTGAATTTTTTGGAATAGTTTGAGAAGAATAGTGATAATTCTTTGAATATTTGGTAAAATTCACCTATGAAGCCATCTGGTCCAGGACTTTGTTTTGGGAGGTTTTTGATTACTGATTCTATTTCATTGGTGGTAATCGGTCAGTTCAGATTTTGTTTCTTCTTGACTCAGTCTTGGGAGATTGTATGTTTCTAGGAATGTGTCCATTTCTTCCAGATTGTCCAATTTGTTGGCATATAATTGCTTGTAGTATTTTCTTATGTTTGTATTTCTGGAGTCATGGTTATTTCTCCTCTTTCATTTCTGATTTTATTTATTTGAGTCTCTCTCTTTTTCCTTGATGAGTCTGGCTAAGGTCTGTCAATTTTGTTTATCCTTTCAAAGAACCAGCTCTTGGTTTCATTAATCTTTTGTATTGTTTTTCTAGACTCTATTTCATTTATTTCTGCTCTGATCTTTATTTTTCCTTTCCTTCTATCACTTTGGGCTTTGTTTTTCAGTTTTTTTCTAGTATTTTAATTGTAAGGTTAGATTGTTTATTTGAACTTTTTCTTGTTTCTGTGGTAGGCTGTATTGCTATGAATTTCTCTCTTAGGACTGCTTTCGCTATGTCCCATAGATTTTGAGTCATGTTTTCATTTTCATTTGTCTCTGGGTATCTTTTGGTTTCTTCTTTGATTTCATTAATAAACCCATTCATTGTTTAGTAGCATGTTATTTAGCTTCTATGTGTTTGTGTATTTTCCAGTTTTTTTCTTGTAGTTATCTAGTTTCATACCATTGTGATTAGAGAAGAGAGGTGATATGATTTTAATCTTCTTAAATTTGTTTGACTTGATTTGTCTCCTAACATGTGGTCTATCCTGAAAATGTTTCATGTGCGCATGAGAAGAATGTATATTTTGCTGCTTTGGGGTAAAATGCTCTGAAACTATTAAGTCCACCTGGTCTAGTCCGTCTTTTAGGCCCATCGTTTCCTTATTGATTCTTTGCCTGAAAGATCTGTCCATTGGTGTCAATAGAGTGTTAAAATCTCCTACTCTGAATGTATTACTATTGATCTCTCCTTTATGTCAGTCAATAATGGCTTTATATATGTAGGTGCTCCTATGATGGGTGCATATATTTTACTAAGATTATGTCCTCTTGATTTATCGATCCCTTTATTATGTAATGCCTTTTTGTCTCTTTTTATAGCCTTTGTTTTAAAGTCTATTTTATCTGATATAAGTATTGCTACCCCAGCTTTTTTTTTTTTTTCCATTTGCATGAAATATCTTTTTCCATTCCTTTACTTTCAGTCTGTGAGGTCATTTGACCTGTAGTGGGTCTTTTGTAGACAGCATGCATGGGTCTTGTTTACTTATCCATTCAGTTACCCTATGTCTTTTGATTGGAGCATTTAATCCATTTACATTTAAAATGATTACTGATAGGTACATTGTTACTGCCATTTTATTATTCATATTTGTTTTTTTTTTTTTTTTTCCCCTTCCTTTTAGAAGACCCTTTAACATTTCTTGTAATGCTGGCTTGTTGGTAATGAATTCCTTAAGCTTTTTTCCTGTGGGAAGCTCTTTATCTCACCTTCCATTTTGATTGAAAGCCTTGCTGGGTAGAGTATCTGTGTTGTAGATTCTTGTTTTTTAACTTTGAATGTTTCTTGCCATTCCCTTCTGGCCTGCAAAGTTTCCATTGAAAAGTCAGCAGACATTCTTCTTATGGGGGTACCCTTGTAAGTAACAGCTTCCTTTCTCTTGCTGCTTTTAAGATTCTCTCTTTGTCTTTGACCTTTGGCATTTTAATTATGATGTGTCTTGGTGTAGGTCTGTTTGAATTCCTCTCGTTTGGACTCTTTGTGCTTCCTGAACTTGTATGTCTAATTTGTTTGCCAGGTTAGGGAAGTTTTCTGCCTTATTTCTTCAGAGTCTCAATCCCTTGTTCTCTCTCTTCCTCTTCAGGTACTCCTATGATCTGGATATTTTTATGCTTCATGTTGTCTTTTAAACTATCCTCATTTTTTAAATTCTTTTTTCTTTCTGTTGCTCTCTGATTGGGTGTATTCTGCTACTTTTTCTTCTAATTCACTGATTCGATCTTCTGCTTCGTCTCATCTACTGTTGAATCCTTCTAGTGTATTCTTTATTTCAGTATTGTATTTTTTATTTATGTCTGGCTCTTTTTTATGGTTTTATGTCCTTTTTTTATGTTACTGAGGTTCTCATTGTGCTCATCCATCCTCCCATAAGTTCATTGAGCATCCTTATAACCATTATTTTGAACTCTATCTCTGGTAGGTTGCTTGCCTCCATTTCATTTAGCTTATTTTCTGGAGTTTTCTCCTGTTGTTTCATTTGTGGCATGTTTCTTTGTTTTCTCATTTGAATTGACTCTCTGTGTTCGTCTCTATGTGTCAGGAATATTTGTTTCATCTCTCAGCCTTGGCCAGATGGCCTAATGTGGAAGGTGTCCGTGTGCCCATTGGCACACTGTCCCTGATCCCTTATGCCAGGGGCTCTGGCATGATGTGTGGATCGTGTGTGATCTTCTAGTGTCATGAAGCTCTATTGTTAGTAGATCAGTAGGTGGATTAACATCAGGCTAATTGTGGGAATCGATTGCACCCTCAGAATAAGAATTGTTGTGTGGGAGCTGACCCCACTGATTGGGTTTTGCCCTAGCAGGTTTGTGTACTTGTTGCAACCACCTTTTGTGTGTATCACTAATGGGTCTAGTCAAGAGTTGCTCCATTGTGGTCTGGTGCCAGCCTCCAGATGCATTGGTTTTGTGACCCTTGGGAGGGGCTCCCCCATAGGCCAAGGTCAGCCCCTGCTTTTGATTGCTCAGGGCTACCCGGTGAGAACTACAAAGCGATTCCACTGGTGGTTGTTGCCTATGCTGGCTCTGAAATGCAGCTCACAGCTCTGGTTGTCCCCTGGGGATGGAAATGTGGTTCACAGTGCTGGCCACTGTTGCTGGGATTAGAAAACTTCTCACAGCACTGGTAGCTTCGCTATGAATGCTTGGTCCTGAATTGGAGCAGAGCTTAGCATCCATCCAGCAACAACTGCCCTGGGCAATCTGCAGATTAGGTGTGACGGAGTCTCAGAGAAACAATGGCAGTCAGATCAATACAGCCTCAGTCTTGCTACAAATTTAGTAACTGTTGCAAGTTCCTGCAGAAGTCCCAGATCACAGCAAGACCAGCTGCTGTCTGGGACTGGCCCACAGATCCTCGATAGCCACCCAAGTTGATGTTGGCAGCAGTGATATCTACCTGACTCTGTCTCTGAAATGCAGCTCACAGCACTGGTCACCCACTGAGACTGGAAATGTGGCTCACAGTGGTGGCCACTGTTGCTGGGATTGGAAACACCATTCACAGCCCTGGCAGTCCGCTGAATTGGAGCAGGGCTTGGCTGCCAGGCAGCAACAACTTCCCTGGGCACTCTATAAGTTGGGTGGGGCGGGCTGATCCCCTCTGACCTGTGCTTCCTAATGGCTCTGTGGGAGGGTTCTGCACAATTAAGCTGGTGTAGTCTGTAGGTTACCCTTTAGTGGGACCAGACTAAGGCACAATGATGGCTGCCTTTCCAGCCATCGTTCTGATGCCAGATAATGCAGACTTTCTCAGAATGAATCTCACACGAGCCTCTGATCTACTGCCAGCGTCCCGGGTGGGTGTCCGCAGGGCAGAAAGCCTTTCTGCGGGTCCTTCAAAGGGACGTCTAGGGGTTTAGTCTCCTCCCATCTCACCCAGATGGCTGGAATTCCCCTCTAGTTTCTACAGTCAGAGTTATTGGAATCTCCTTTTCCCTGGGCTGGGTCCCTGTGCTGGAGAGGCCCCAGATGAGACCAGGACCCCACCCCCTCAAGAGAGTCTCTGCAGCCTCGCTCTCCCTCCTGGTGATCCTCCAGCACCCACGGGTGTGGGTCTAGCTCGATTTGTGACTTTGCCCCTCCTACCAACTTCATTGTGGCTCCTTTATATTATCAGATGTAGGTGTTATGATCAGCTGGACTTCAGGTAATTTTCCATGTTGATTATTTTGTAATTTGGTTGTAATTTCAATGTGGACCTGGAAGGAGACTAACCCTACTTTTACCTAGTCTGCCATCTTCCATGGAATCAATTTATTACTTGTTTTATAAGGGAGGCTGACAGTTTGAGAAATGGTCAGCATTGTGATGATAAATGTTTAGCCAGCAGCTGGATATGAGTGTGAGTAGGAAGGTTGGAAAAATAAGTGTTTGCAGATTTCTATGATGTTAATACCCCAAACATAGCTGATTTGACACTATCAACATGAAAAGTCCTAACAATACTATAGCAATCAGTTCTCACTGGTCAGTACAAGCTGGCTTCAGCACAGCACTTTAGATTAGGCTCACTAACTTCAATAAGTCAAACTTCTCAGATCTGTTTCATATTAAGTTATGTTTGATCCCCTAAAGCTCGGCTGATGTTTGCAGCAGTAATTTCAAAGGTCTTATTTGAGGGATAGCTGCCTCTGAGAAAAAGAAATTCCATACTTAAAAAAAAAATCTCCCTTCCTCTGCACCCAATTTGAAATAAGTATATTACTTAACTATATTCCATTTAAGTAATCACTTCCATCAGTGATAACTGTTGGATTTGTCTTAGATAAAAGAAATCAACTAAGAAAATAATGGTGGTGATACATACACTTTCTGGTACCTTGAGACCCAGGAAGTAGGAGCTGCAGCCATTGGGCTCCTGAGGCTTGTAGCCAGGTCTGGGCATGGGTGTCTTTCCTATCAGGAGAAAGAAAGGAAAGAAGCAGAAATTGAGCATTTGGGAAACTTCATCAAACAAAAATTATCTAAAAGTATACTTGATTTTTCCTTCAGGTCATTGTTCCTCAGCAGACAGTCACATCTAAATTACATCATGATTATGGTAATGCTGATGGTGTCATAAAAGAGTAATAACCCTTGGACAAGTTTGGTATTTTTATCCTAATTGCAAAGAACTTCATGAGCGTTCATTTACTAACAATTCTAACGTTTCTTGAGTGCATGACCTTGAAGATAAGGTCCATGGCAAAACTGACCTAAAACCCAAGATTTCTTACTCCTCTATCCACTGTAATGCCACACTCTTTGCACAGAGAAAGAGAACACTGCCTGATCATATACTTCAGGAATCAGAATTATAACAGTACCACAGAATTTTTTTTCAGAACAACTTGAAGGAAATTTTTCAAGATTCCATAAATGTAGACAAAGCATTTTGGCCAAAGGACAAAGAAAACACTCCTATGCAATATTTTAGGCATTTTTATCATAGAATTGAACAGAAACTATCTGAAAAGTTTTGAATTTCTTGGTTTCTCCTACATGGCTTTTTAGTTATTTTATGATCTTACAAATACATAGAAGGAAGCTTTGTCAGTTGTGTCAATGGTAGTCATTATAGATAAAGATAACCTTGAATGAGGTCCTAAAATTACCTCAGGACAGTCATCTCCAGTGAGTAGTTTTGTCCCATTATCCAGATAAGAAAAATGAGGCTAAGAGGTAGGATGTAAATCCAGATTTCCTGTTTGATTCCAAAGCCCATGTTCTTTTTCTACACTCCTTTGCCACTTTTTAGTAGATGCAAGACACAGCATAAGACTGAGGATATGCTAAGAATTAATCCTCAGAATGAGGCACATGACATTGTCCTTCTTTTCTTTAATCTTCGCCTACTAAGTATTTTAATCATTTTTATTACGAAATATTTCAAAGCTGAAGAAAAATAAAAACAAATGTTCATGAAGCCACTATACAAACAGAATAAAGGTTAACATTGCCAAACTTGCTATAAATATTTTTATCTGTTTAATTAAATGCTACAAGTACAGTTGGAGCCCCTTTGCATTCTGTCTTTCGGTTTGAATTTTTAAGTCTATGTTCTAAAGCCCTCCTTCCTATCATTCCTCAAAATTGTCTTGATTATTCTTGGACCTTTTTTCTTACATCTGAATTTTAGAGTCAACTCAGTATACTCTATAAGAGATTGTCAGGATTTTGCTTGAACGTACATTGAATTGATAGATTAATTTGGAGATAGCCAACTTTCTTAGTATATTCTATATTCCCAAGCATAGAATAGCTTTCCATTTCCTTAATCTTCCTTTAGGCTCTTCAGTAGAGTGTTATAATTTTCTCCATATACCTACGATATCTCCTACATACCGAACTATTCAGATGCTTACACAAGGTGGAATAGCTCAGAAAAATTCAGAATTAAGGATCATATGGCTGGTAAAGTAAATCTGCACTTTTCTGGAAGCCAGACTGCTTCTAACTTTTTTGCTCTACCAGCCCTAGAATATAGCCTTGGCTCTCATGATTCAAGATGGAGCTTCATCTAACACATCTATTTTAAAAGCAGCCAGACAGAAGAAGGACAAAGAAGGTTCATAGACCCTCTCTTTAATAAATGCCCTACATTATTTACTTCCCTTTGGCCAGACCTTAATCAAATGGCAGCACCTAGTTGCAAAGGTGGACAATGTAAGAAGTTTTTTATCTAATGGAGCATCCAATGAACCTTAAAGTTGAGAGGAGGGGCATATTATTACAGAAAAGAGGAAAGATTTTAGGGGACAACAAGCATCTCTGCCACAGTCGGTTTGGGTATTTGTTGCTGTGGCACAAGTACATAAGAGGGTAGTCTAAGATGGCCCCCAATGATCCCTGTCTCCTGGTATTCATATGCTTGTGTATCCCCAGGGTTGTCTGTGTGACCAAGAGAATATGGCAGAAGTAGAGGTACACAGCTTCCAAGATTAGGTCATAAAAGACTACAACTTCTATCTTGGGCTTGCACACTCTGTCATTCTGTCATCACTCACTCTGGGAGAAGCCATGTCATAAATAACCACATGGAAAGGTCCATGGGGCAAGGAACTAAAGCCTTCTGCCAACAGCCATATGAGTTTGGAAGGACATCCTCCAGCTCAGTCAAATCTTCAGAAACTGCAGCATCAGCTGACTACAAGCTTATGAGAAACTCAGAGCCAAAGCTACCCAGCAGAGTGACTCTAAAATTCCTGACTCTCAGAAACTGTGTGATACAGAGTTTCTGGTCAAGATGGCAGAGGAGGTAAACGCTGTGTTTGCCTCCTCTCACGACACATCACAGTTACAACTAAACTACAGAGCAACCATCATGGAGGATCTCCTGAAGTCTAGTTGAACAGAAGCTCTGCATCTAAGGATATACAGGAGATGCCACCGCCAGACTGGTAGAAGGGGTGGAGATGCAGAATAGGCTGTTCCCACAACCGAGTGTGACGGTTAAAAATTGGGAGGGATATGTTGGCTGCGAGGTCATCCCAGAGAAGCAAGAGGTCAAGCCTCACACTGGGCTCCCCAGCCCAGGTTCCAGTGCCAGGAAGAGAAGTCCTTCAGACTTCTGGCTGTGAAAACCAGTGGAGATCATGGTTGAGTGAGAAGGAGGGCTGCAGGAGTTCCAGGAGCTCCTCTTAAAGGGCCCGATTTACTCACTAACCAACTCACTCACTCTGAGCTCCAGCACTGGGGCAGCAGCTCAAAAGATGCCAGGGTCATATGGGGAGGAACTGAATTGTCTGGCTTCAGGGAAATAGCTGGAGGGGCAGCTCTCTCCCAGACAGAAGTGCTGGCACAGGTCGCTGTACCTTAGTTGGGCCTGGCCCCCACCCAGCATGCAGACACTGGTGGCTGCCATATCTGAGTCTCTACCTGCCCGGCTAATTCTGTTCACCCTGCCCTGCTGATTCTCTGACACCTTGCCCCACCCAATTACGGGCCCACCCAAACTTCTTTCAGTGGCTTTTCCATGCAAATGGTCCATCTTGGCTCATGCTCCAACTTTCCTAAAACCTCTCAAAGATTCACAAACCCCAAATAAGCAGCATCTGGCTTCTGCGTGCTTCATACCTCTGACTGAACAACCTCAAGCCTGGCACTAGCAGCAGCGGCCTTGTTTCTCAGCTTGGCCTCTCAAGGCACATCCAAGCCCAGCATAGGTGTGGCCATCAGCAGATTGCTTGGTGGCTCATGCCAGGTGGCCCCAGGCAGGGCACAATCTGCAGCTATACTTGGCCTGTGGTGGGCCCCCCCCCCAGGGAGCCCCAGAGCCAACATGTCCAGTGGCCCACTTTCAGATGGAGGCAGAGCACCACCTGGGGCTACATCTGATGACAGATCCAAAGAGTAAACTGAGCAGGTAGCAGAGCCCTGCTGAAGTGAATCCTGCTCCGTGGGGTCAGCCCCTGCACAGCAGCTCTTCTACTGTAGTCGCTGGCCAATCTTCAGTCTTCACAACTAATCAACCCAAGGGTCAATCCTCCCTACTGAAATGCAAACAGCAACCAGGGCTTAACTACAACAAGAGGGCACACCCGATCCATAAGAGGGAACACCTGGAGAACCCAGTTCAGGTGCTCCACTAGGCGCCACAGGACACCTGCTACAAGGTCATGCTCCTAAGAACAGGAGGCATAAGAGCTCTCCTAATACACAGGAGGCAGCCAAAGGGGAACAAAGAAACAAGTCCCAAATAAAAGGAACAAAACAACGCTCCAGAAAAAAGAACTCCACAAAATGGAGACAAGTAATCTACCAGATGCAGAGTTCAAAACACTTGTTATAAAGATGCTCAGTGAACTCAGGGGAAGAGTAGATGAAACTCAGTAAAAATGTTAATAAAGATATAGGAAACATGAAAATAGAGATAGAAAACTTTTAAAAGAAACCAGTGAGACATGAAGAGTAGATTAAATAAAATGAAGAATACATTAGGGGAATCAACAGATTAGATGAAGCAGAGGAGTGAATCAGTGATTTAGAATATAAGAAACTAGAAAACACCCAATCGGAAAAAAAGAATCCAAAAAAATGAGGCTAGTTTAAGGGGCCTCTGGAACAATATCAAGTGTACCAAAATTAGCATCATAGGGGTACCAGAAGGAGAAGAAAGAGAGCAAGGAATCGAAAGACCTATTTGAAGAAATAATGATGGAAAACTTCCCTAACCTGGTGAAAGTAAAATAGACATACAAGCCCAGGAAGCATACAGTCCCAAAAGATGAACCCAAAGAGGCCCACACCAAGACACAAATGCCAAAAGTTAAAGACAAAGGGAGAATCTTAAAAACAACAAGAGAAAATCAGTTAGTTATGTGCAAAGTGAGCTCCCATAGGACTGTCAGCTGATTTCTCAACAGAAATTTTGCAAGACGGAAGGGGTTGGAATGAAATATTCAAAGTGATGAAAAGCAAAAACTTACAACCAAGATTATTTTACCCAACAAAGTTATCATTTAGAATCAAAGTACCAATAAAGAGCTTCCAAACAAGAAAAACTAAAAGTGTTATCACCACCAAACCAGAGAAGTAAAAGAAATGTTAAAGGGACTTCTTAAGAAGAAAGGTAAAAAAAAAATCAAATATATGATTAATTCAATGGCAACAACTACATCTCTATCAACAATTACTTCAAACATGAATGGATTAAATGCTCCAATCAAAAGACATAGGGTGGCTGAATGGATAAGAAAAAAAGACCTCACATATGCTGCCTATAATAGGCTCACTTCAGATCAAAAGACACACACAGACTGAAAGTTAAGGGATGGAAAAAGGTATTTTATGAAAATAGAAACAAATGAAAAAGCTGGGTAGCAATACTTATACCAGACAGAATAGACCTTAAAACAAAGGCTATAACAAGAGACAAAGAAGGGATTAGTGATCCCACTTCTGGGAAGTTACAAAATAGTCACAAGGAAGTAAAGTGTGACATAAGGAATATAGTCAATGATATTGTAATAAGTATGTATGGTATCAGAAGGGTACTAGATTTTTTTTGGTGATCACTTTCTAAGTTTATATATACATGTCTAATCGCTACATTGTACACCTGAAACTAATATAATATTGAATGCCAACTGTAATTGAAAAAAAATTTTAAGTGTTAAAAAAATAAACTATGATAAAATAAATACTTGTTGTTTTAAGCTACTAGGTTTCGGGTCACTCGTTACTCATCAACCACATGACTATTGTGATTGTCATCATGATCTGCATCTCTTTTTTTTCATTACATTTTTCTATGACCCTTACTTGAGACATAATTTACATCTTGTACATTCTCCTATTGAATGTGTATAATTCAATGATTTAGCATATTCACAGAGTTTTGCAATCATGACCACAATCTAATTTTAGTATATTTTTATCATCCCAAATGAACCCCATACCCATTAGCTCACCATCTTCCCCCCCCTCACCCTACACAACCATTAATGACTTTCTGTCTCTTTCCATTTGCTTATTCTGGATATTTCACATAAATAAAATCATGTAATATACGGCATTTTGTGTTTGGCTTCCTTCATTTACCATAATGTTTTCAAGGTTCATCCATGTTGTGGCCTATATCAGTACTTCATTCATTTTTATTGCCAGAAAATAAAATCGACATTTAGTTTAATTCTACTTTTTAACTGTTATGAACAATGCTGCTCTGGACATTTGTATACTGGTTTTTGTGTGGACAATATGTTTTCATTTCTTCATAGAATTAAAATTGCAGGGTCATATGGTAACTTTAATATTTTGAGGAACTGCCAGACTGTTCCAAAGTGTTGACACAATTTTACATTTCCACCAGCAGTGTATGAGGGTTGCAATTTCTCCACCATCTCACCAGCACTTATTGTTATATATACATGAATCGGATTCATCAAATAAATCTTCGGCGAACAACTGTTGAGAAAATGTTAACATCACACATAGGAATGTTACGTTTTTTAGGATTTAACATTTTCAGCGATAGAGAATTACTATATTTTTTAAATGGAAATACCCCTACTAAAAACAGAATGCTATAAATAGGATGATGTTATTTGTTTCCAAAGACTATCGATATACTAGAGTGATGTGAAAATAATAATAAAAGCAAGATACATTGTGGGGCACACTTTGGGGTAAGGTTAGGACCTGTGAGTTATCTCAGGGTAAATGCTGCAGCTGCAAGCCCCTCTGGTGAGTATCCTCAAGGCAAATGGGAAATGGGTTAATGAGGTGAAATTCACGTAACATAAATTGAACCATCTTAAAGTGTACAATTCAGTAGCATTCAGTACACTTACAATGTTTTGCAATCAGCACCTCTATTTCCAAAACATTTTATCACCCTCCAAAGGAGGCCCCATTTCCACTGAGCAGTCACTCCCTTTCTCCCTCCTCCCAACCCCGGCAAACCTGTAATCTGCTTTCTATTTCTAAGGATTTACTTATTCTGGATATTTAATAAATGAAATCATACACCATGCAACATTTTATGACTCTGCCTCCTTTCGCTTAACATAATATTTTCACTGTTCACCTGTGTTGTCACATGTATCTGTACTTCATTCCTTTTTACGACTGAAGACTTTCGATTCTCCAGATATACCAGTTTGTTTATTCATTCATCCATTGACAAACACTTTGGTTGTTTCCATCCTTTGGCTATTGTGAAAAGTGCTGCTATGAACAATTGTGCATGTGCATTTGTTCAGATATCTATTTTTAATTATTTAGGAATATAAGGAGTGGAATTGCTGGCTCATGTAGTAATTCTATGTTTAACTTTTTGAGGAATTATCAACCTGTTTCTTTAGTCAGTGCAACGTTTTACATTCCCATCAACAATGCACACGGGTTTCCAATTTCTCCACATTCTCACAGTTTCACTACAATGTATCTAGATATGGTTGTTTACCTACATACTGCTTGAAACAATCTGAAGACTTGGGTTTCTTTCACTTCTGGAGAATTCACAGCTATTGCCTGAATATTTTATTTCCCTAATTCTCGCTAGTTTCTCCTTCTGGAACTCATTACTGAATGGTGAATTTTTTAATACTGTCCTTCAGATATCTTAACCTCTCTTTCATATTTTCTATCTTTTTTCCTCTCTGTACAGAATTTTGACTAGCCTCATCAACTCTATTTTCTATTTTCTTAATTCCCTGTAGGTTGACTAATCGTTATTTAACCCATCCACTGAGTTTTTTCTTTCAACAGCTGTAATTTTCATTTCTTAGCATTCTCTTCAATTTTTCTCTTAAATCCGTGTATTCATTTTTATCGTGTTTCTTATGTTTTCTATTTCTTCTTTATTCCTTTAATAATTTCAAACATTCTTGTTATATTATATATTATATTATTTTATGCTCTCCAGTCCTTGGGATAAATCTTTTATTCTTTAATGTCTTGTGACTCTCTCTCATAGTGGATTATTTTTCACGTGGTCTGTAATTTTTTAGTAAGAGCTCATTTTCAGAAGAGCTTTTTTTTCTAAAGGGTTCCTGTGCCCTGGATCACACACTACAGTGTAGTTCCTCAGTTCCATTTGCTGTGGCTCTAGGAATCTCGAGATACTTGAGATATCTGTATTTATGTTCATTTCTCAGATTTCTCACTTGTGCATGAAATATGCTTGGGTAGTGATATTTTTTAGGGATGTTCTTTATTTCTCCTTTAAGGCCCATCCCCAGGCAGATGGACAGCATCCTTACTACCTCCTTGGAATATTGGGTAGAGGTTTTCTAATCTCTTGTAAAAAGACTGGGCAGCTCCTCAGGCTCTAAGCTTTAGGCAGGTTGTCCAGTTCCAACTTCCCAATTTTAGGGAAAGGTAAAAAGTTACTTTTCCTCTCTTCTATGAGTATTAAAACCCGTTCCTCAGCTTCTGGCGTCTGCATTTGTTCCAGACTGAAAACCCCTGAGGGCCATGGCAGCTGCAGCTCACCACTTTGCCTCTGCGTTTTCTCTTCATTTCTGGAACTTGAAGGTTTCCCTTTATTTCATTCCAGCTTGAGTGTGTATTTTTAAAAAGTGTTTTGTTTTTCAACCAAAGTTTTTTATATTGTAATTAGAGATACCGTACTTGTGGATGGAGTCTGCCAGCCCACCAGTAACCCCTGTATTACTTTCCAAAAGTCTTGAGAAATGTAACTTATTAAGATAACTCTACTACCCACACTGTGTGTGCATACACGTGCGTGTGTGAAGCACTGGGAGTGGGGGAATAGGTAACTGTATTAAATATTAGTTATCAAATTATACTTATGAAAATAATCACATTCTGCCTTTTGATCAAATGTGTATTTAATCTTGGACAGGAGATTACAGTAATTTTATTTTTTGTTTGGATTGTTCTTTTTCAGATGTTGTACTATACTAGCCTTAAAAAAGGAAAAAATTTTAATAAAAAAGTCTACATTTGATAGTGAAATTTATTTCTTTAATAATTTGCCGATAAAGGGCTTTACAGCAGACTCGGCGGCAGGTTCCTGGGTTACCCTCTGCCGTTTTTACACATGAGAACTTACAGAAGATAAAAGTCTGATATCCCTGTTTGAAAGATAATGGAACACCAACTACAGACACTTCACCTGGCCTGTATTAATGAAGCATATTTTTATTGTGTTTAACATTTTACGATAGCTGCAGAAATTCTGTTTAGGAATGAACCTTGAAATACAAGTTCTAAGAAAAAGGGCAATGGTTTGAGTCTAGGTGGAAGTAATGGAATATAGCCTCAAATTATAGTTCAAGTAGTTTTAAGTTGTGTTGAGTCTTTACAGTTTGATGATTTGAGTCTAGGCATCAATAATGTACAAGTTAATTTTATTTTCTGGTTTTGGTTATTTATAGGAGGGGGAGGCTGATAACTTGATCCTCTATTTCAGGGGTTGGCAAGCATGGCCCAAGTTCAGCCCATCACCTATTTTTGTATAGCCTACCAGCTAAAATGGTTTTGCAGTGGTTGGGGTAGCGGGGGTGAGGGGGGGGAAGGTCAAAACAAGCATAATATTTTGTGACATGTGAAAATTATATGAAATTCATTTTAATGTCCTTAAAAATGGTTTGTTGGAGTAAGCAACACACTTATGTATTAGCTTTGGCTGCTTCCACAGAAAAAATAGCAGCGTGTTCTTATAATCTTGATGTGAAGATGGTTTCCTAAGCAGGAAAAAAACTTCAGACCATAAAGAAAAAAAACTGACAGACTTATTCTAATGAAAATTAAAAATTTCTGAACAAAGGGAAACACCATAAAACACTTACAACACTTGTTAAAAAATGAATGATTTTAGAAGACAACCATGAAACCCATGAGTTCTACCTGCAGCTGCGTACACTGCTTCCTGGGACCAATCTTTTTCTTTCTCAGTTTTGTCACTGAGAAGGACAGTAAACATTTCTGGGGCTTTATTACTCAGGTCAAGGTTTAAGGTTTCCCTGGAGGGTGTGTCATTCTCCCACTCAGCCGGTTCCGGCCGAGAAGCTCTGTGCTCCACTCCAGGTCTACTAAGGAGGCAGAGTGCTATATCTGAAATGTATATCTTGCTGACTTCCAGAAACACTCCAATACTGCACGAGTAACACATCAAGGGGGCAAAGCAATATTGCTACAATTTTATAGAAGCAATAAGCTCTGTTTTGGTCAGGAAAAAGATTAAGTTACTGCATGAAGTAAGGTAACCAACTTGATCTGGTTTGCCTGGGACTGTCCCTATTTTAGTACTGAGAGCCCTGTGCCCCTTCCTAAATTCCCCAGCAAACTGGGACAGTTGGTCGCCCTAGCATGAGAACAATTTTGCCAATAGCTGTTTTCTTTTTTGGGGCTATGGATCCCCTGAAGAATCTGATGAAAGCTGTGAATTCTTTCCTTGGAAAATATATAAATTCACAGGTTCATAAAATTTTGCTCTAAGATTTCAGACAGATAAAAACGTTTCTTGAAAAAAAAAAAAGAACTGATATTTAAAGATACTTTTTTCCCTAGAACTAAACCCAAGAAGAAATTCATCATGAGGTCCTTTTATCAAAGTGTGACAGTGTGGACAGTATCTCTAGTCATTATTTATAAGAAACAGACATTCTGCTTTAGATACCCAGCTCCAGAGACCTTTATAAAGGCACAGAACACTTAGGTCAGCATTCGATGATTTCTTCCAGGAGCTGAGATGGTATTGTTCAGCCACTGGGATTTTTGTGTTTTGTTCTGTTTTGTTATTTTATGCTGGAAGAGAACTGGAAGAATCTGAATGTATGTTAACTTATTCACCAGACTCTTTTACATAATGTTTATAAATTGTTTGGCATCTGCCGCACTCCATACATAGTACTAGTTCTTTATTATCTTAATTCTTACAACCTTACAAAGTAGGTATTATTAACATTATTTATAAACATGAGGAGTGGAAGATTGAGAAAGTTAGGTTACTTGCCCAAGGTCACCAGCAGTGGGATTCCCCACCACACTGCACAATTCAAAGCCATGTTTTTTCCATTATTAGTATTTCTCTAAGTCCAGTCCAAGGACCACCTGTGCAGTTCCAGGGTCCTGCCACAGACCTACTGAATCAGAATCTCTAGATGGGAGAGAAAAACTCGTTCACATAGGTGCAGCCCCCTTATACTAGTAGTAATATGTATGTTATTGATATGTGCTAAATCTCCTTATATTTAGAGTTCAATCCTTTGACCAGATTTTGTGGTTGACATAAAAATGAATTACTATGGATTAAAGAAGTGTGGAAAACAATGTGGACACACTATCGTAGGCTACCAGGATACAAACATACCTTTACCTGTCTGAACAAACTAGAGGCTGAAGTTCTCCAAGAATGACCTCTTAAATTGTGCTCCAAACCTTGGCTGCACTTTGTAAGCACCTGGGAAATGTTAAAAATACTCACATCTATGAGAAAGAGGTGTTGGAAGAAAAGGGAAAGGGAGTGAAGTATTTTTGTGAAGGCAAGAGGAAAGTAAGATTGTGATGAGGTACAGGCTGACAGACTGTCTTGGGAACTCTGGGTACACCCCACTGCTTCCTGTCTGTAAGGACTGCTGCCCTGTTTAAAAAACAAACAAACAAAACTCATGTCTGAGTCAGACCCACGGAGACTCTGATTTAATTGGTTCAGGTGGTAGGAGTTTTAAAGCACTCCCCCATCCCCAGGTGCTTCTAAGTGGAGGGCCAAGGTAGAGAGCCACTGTTTTAAGTACAGGCAGGCATACTTCATTTTATTGCACTTCACAAGTGTTGTGTTTTTTACAAATTGAAGGCAATACCCTCCACCAGCGAAAAGATTACAACTCGCTTTATCGTGATACTCGCTTTTTGCAGTTTGTCTGAAACCAAACCCACATGTCTGAGGTATGATTGGGTAGTAGTAAGTACATATAACATAGAAACTTTTTTTCTTTTGTAGAATAATTATAGCTAAAATTACTCCTGATGGCAAAAAATTGCAGCTTATTTTTCTCAAAGTATGGTCCCAGGACCAGCAGCACCAACATCACCTGGGAACTCTTAGGAATGCAAATTTCTGGCCCCACCCCAGACCCACCTAATCAGAAACACGAGGGTAGGGGCCCAGTCGTCTGTTTAAACAAGCCCTCCAACAGGATTTAAAGTCCAGGCGCGTTGGAGAAACACTGCTTTAAAGAGAGGAGAGAAGTGCTGTACGCAAGAAGTGAATCACAAAGCGAACTGAAAACACAAGGACCCAGTTAGTTACAAGGCGTTATCTGTTCTAAAGAATGCTCGATTCACAATCAACTTGAGAAGGTGTTTGGAAACCATTTGGGCACTGCCTCCAGGTTCTTGGCTCCACTGGGTTCCAGAGGTAACAAGGCTTTTCTCTGTGTTTTCCAGGCCCCTCCTTAACAGGTTCTGTTTTGCAGAGTGAGTGAGTTATTTACCTTCCTGCAATCTCTGTTGACTATTCCCATCCCCCACCAGTGTCTGCTGACACCAACCCTGCCCAGGTAGAGGCCTGCAACCAGAATTTGCTGAAACCTTTTAATGCTATTTTGTTAAAGAAGGAAAGAGAGGTTTGATTCTTGTTTTCCTAAAAAATTCCTGCTGTTATCTAGTTGCTGAACCAGACCTAAATTCTTGCATTGCCTCTGGGAAGGAAAAGAGCCCCTGTGTTGACATCCGAAGCAAGTTTACTCCTTTCCTTCCCCATCTGTACAAACTAAGTGAGCACAGTCCAGTGACCAGGCATCTCTGCTTTTGTCCAGCCCACTTTGGACAAAGACATGGCTAGGGATCCAGGTGGGTCCTAGCATAATCCAGGTGTCTTGCCCTGTGGAATTTCACAGAGAAGATGCAGCTTCCTTTTTCACTATGTCAGTATGTGGTTAAAATTTCTATGTTGCAAAACTTTGGTTCTGGAGCAATGGTTAACCACTGTCTCCTAGTCACTCTCAGTTTACAAGGAAGCAATTTCTCCTGCAAAGGGGAATGAGGGAGACTGATTGGGTGCGTCTACAAGTATGTAGCTCTTTTGAGTCTCAAAGCTGAGTTCTATCTGTTGAATGTTTGGAGAAAACATTTCTCAGTGTTTTCCTGCTAGGCTAAACTGACTCTGCATTTTTATCTCTAATCCCATGATGAAACATTTTGATAAACCATAAAACCAATGCTATATGAGACTGTGTATGCTCTTGGAGGTACCCCTTTCCTCCGACCTGCAAGGTCCAGGGCTCTGTACTGTGCCCCCATTACATGGACTCCAGTGCAAAGTGAAGAACTGGCACCAGGGCTTCCTCTTTGGCAGCCAGGCCCACACCCTGGCTCCCAGACACCCTCTTTTCAACTGAGGCAAGGTAGAGCACCTTCCCGTTCACAGTTCTGATTCTGATACCAGGCCCGAGGGACAGTCCCAGGCCCCCTGATGGGCTGGCCGCAGGCCCTGCCTACCCACTGAGGGCCTGCCGTCACTGACTGAGGCATCGGCAATAGGGACAGCTCTCTGGGGAGAGTCAGAAAACTGATGCCCATTAGAGACTGACAGAGCTGGAAGGAAGGTGCGAACAGGATAGGAAAAAAGAGGAATCCACTTCCAGGCTCAGCACAGAGCGACCGAGGAGGCTTTTAGCCCTGGCAGAAGTTTCTCTGACTGTTCAGCTTCAGTTTTCATCCCTAGGAGCCCCTCCTTGCACAGACCTCTCATCTTCCTCCTCCCCGCCAGAGCTGCCTCTTCCCGAAGTCTCATCATAAGGAAAGCGCATTAAAACATCCCCAGGAAACAAGTCTCCAAAAGCTTCTTGGGGTTGGTTTGCCAGATAAATACATAAAGCACAGTGAAATTTGGATTTCAGAGAAACCACCAATCACTTGTCAATATAAGCGTGTCCCAAATATTTCAACTGAGTGTCCTGTATTTTCATTTGCTTAATCTGGCAACCCTACCTAAGAGGTGGATGATAGCAAACAAGTGCACAATCGTGACCCTGTGCCGGCCCTTCACAGGTCCACCAGCAATAGCTTTTACAGGAAGAGAAACAGGGCACTCACCGTATCGGCACCTGTACTGACAGACTCCATTTTTCCCACCCAGAAGCTCCAGAAAGGAATCAAAGTAGCTGTTGACAGATTCGAAGCTGCCCCGAATGTGCCGAAGGCCCCAGCCTGAATAGGTCTCCTCTGCGTCAGGGCTGGTGTCGCTCTGGGCCAGGCCACGCCAAGGCTGAGCCACAAAATCAAGAAGCTGGTGGCTCGCTTCATCCTGTAGACAGGTAGGTGTCTCTCCTCAAACCCCAGCCACCTCCTCGAAAACCCAGTTACACAGCCCGCCGGCCTGATGTTGGGCAGGACTGGGAAAGGGGTTATCTGGAGCACTCGATCTGTGTGTTCACCAGAGGTGGACTTTAAACATAGCTATGGAGGTTGGGATGAATCAGGGCAATTAGAAAGGGCAAAGGTTAGGCAGTGGGAGGGATGGCTAGTGAGAGAGAACACTTCAAAGTGGATTCCACAGCTCTGGAGGAGAGAGAGAGGTTGGCCAACTTCTAGAAGGCATGAGCAGTGAGTGCAGCAATGGGGGTTCTACCCCAACCGGCTTGTTATCCTATTAAACAGTGACAAGTTTGGTCTTTCAGGGCCAGTCTCTCGACCCGAGAGCTTGAAGTAGGGTCTAGCTGCAGCCCTAAGCCAGTCACCTACGCATGGTCTCTAGAGAGATTCAAGAGATTTATATATATAAAGGATTCAGGGAAACCTCAATGACAGTGGGTTACCCATGTCACCTGTACCAATAAATATCACCTGTCAGAATATTTATTGTCAGACTGTGATAATAATCGGGCAGAGCTCATCATTGCAGCCAGCCTGGTGCTGGGGCATTTTTGTGTGATATCAACAAATCACCAGGGGTGGTACTGGGAGAACTCAGCTGTCCTAGTGTTTTTCTGTTGAGTTGCTTAAAAGTCAGAGGTTTATCAGAAACACTATTTGAAATTGTAGGCTTGCTTTGTTTGTTTGTTTTATTTTTTAATGCCTACAGCACCTGGTATTCCTAGGTGGTCTCCCATCTAAGTACTCACCAGGCCTGATCCTGTTTAGCTTCTGAGAGCAGACGAGATCAGGCACGTTCAGGGTAGCATTGCCACAGACTGAAATTTTAGGCTTTAAAAATGTTCACTGAAGTCTAGTGTTTTGACATCGCTTTCTATTTACACTTTGCTTTTAGTCATTTAAAGAAATGAATTCCCTTGTGAAATCAGTAGCCTATAAAAACAATAAGTTTATGGACCCAATGCGTCATTTAGCTTCTCTCTCAAAAGTCTGGAAAGCCCCACAGAAAATGATGAATTCGATTTCTTCATTTTAGATAAGAAATGTATTTATCTAAAGACTCAAACTCCGGGAAGGGTAGTGGTTAAAAATATTTCACATGAACAACGGTACCGCCCATGTTTTAAAGTATCTATACTTTTCAGACCACGGTGTCTGTGTGTAGTATGTATTTCCACATCAGTTCTACAAAGCAGAATAAAGACAGCCATTTGAGAGGTGAGAAAACTGAGCTACGAAGGTTAAATGACTCAGTCAAAATGAAAATGTGGAGCTCCTTTTCAAAAATCAGGGAAAAAGTGCCATTAAAGGAACTAAAATGTTTTATTACTTGTAAAATATAGTGGGATAATAGTGATAACTGAGTAACAATATAAACTTATAAATTACAAAAATATTGGTATATAATTTATTTAATACAATATGTAGTGCCTTAATAATATGTGATGTCTTGATTGATTATAAAATTTTTCTGACTTGCTTTCCAGTAAATTCATTTATTAGGTACCAAGATTTATACTTTTATTAACTTCATTTTCAGTTCATATCATTGAAAGCAATGTCAACTGCCCTTGGCAAATGCAAGATCACAGATAATATTTGATAAATTTTAACTTTGAGGATTTTTCCGCTGACACAATTGTTACTAGAGCTACGAATAGTATTTTCCCCATTTTTTGATAGCTTAAAATTTTTTGTGGTAAAACATGTATAACATAATAAATAGCATTTTGACCATTTAAAAATGTACAGTGCAGCGGCATTACATACATTCACAACGTTGTTCAACTCTGATGACTATCCATCTCAAGAACTTTTTCACCATCCCAAACTGAAATTCTATGTACATTAAACAATAATTCCCCATTGCTCTAGCCTCTGGCAACCACTGTTCTACTTCTGTCCTCATGAATCTACCTAGTCTAGATACTTCATAGAAATGGCATCATATAATATTTGGCCTTTTGTGTGTGGCTTGTTTCACTTAAAATAATGTTTTCAAGTTTCATCCATATTATAGCATGTATCAGTACTTTATTGTGAATAATGCTGCTATGAATATTGGTGCACAAATATTCATTCAAGTCACTCCTTTCAGTTCTTTTGGGCATATGCCTAAAATTGGATTTGCTGGATCATATGGTAATACTATGTTTAACTTTTCGAGGAACCATACTGTTTCACCGTGGCTACACCATTTATGTTCTCCTCAGGAGTGCATAATGCTTCCAATTTCTCTACATCTTCACCAACACTTATCTGCACCCCCCCCTTTTTTTTTTGACAATAGCCAAGCCACCCTACGGGGTATGTATCTAATTATGGTTTTGATGTGCATTCTCTAACGATTAGTGATGTTGAGTATCTTTTCATGTACTTATTAGTCATTTGTATATAATCTTTGGAGAAATGTCTGTTTAATCCCTGTTTGCCCAGTTTCCCTCCCAGCTTTATTGAGATGTAATTGACATACCATTGTATAAATTTAAGATGTACATTGTAGTGATTTGAGACACTTACACATTACCACAGTAAGGTTAGTTAACACTTCCATTACCTCACCTAATTACCATTTCTTCTTTGTGGTAAGAACATTTGACACCAATTTTCTTAGCAACTTTCAAGTATTGAATACAACATTGTTAACTATAGGCACCATGCTATACATTATATCCCCAGAATTTATAACTAGAAGTTTGTACCCTTTGATGTCTCCCGAATTTCCTCAGCCCCCCAGCCCTGGCAACTACTCTTCTACTCTCTGTTTCTACAATTTCAGCTTTTTTAGATTCTACATATAAGTGTTATATGGTATTTATTTTTCTCTAACTTATTTTATTTAACATAATGCCCTCAAGGTCCATCCATCTTGTCACGAATGGCAGGATTTTCTTTTGCATGGCTGAATAATATTCCTGTGTGTGCGTAATATTCCTGTGTGTGCGTAATATTCCTGTGTGTGTGTGTACATCTCCCATTTTATTCATCTGTGGATGGACACTTAGGTTGTTTCCATATACTAGTGATTGTGAATGATACTGCATTGAACCTGGGAGGCAGGCATCTCGATATCCTGATTACGTTTCCTTCGGGTATATATCCAGAAGTGGGATGAAGACTGGATCATGTGGTAGTTCCATTTTCAATTTTTTGAGGAACCTCTATACTGTTTTCCATAGGGAAGGCACCAATTTACATTTCTACCAATGGTGCATAAGTGTTCCCTTTCTTCCACATTGTCATTAATACCTGTTATTTTTTGTTTTTATAATAGTAGCCATTCCAACAATTGTGAAGTGATATGTTGTGGTTTTGACTTGCATCTCCCTGATGATTAATTATGTTGAGTACTTTTTTATCTATCTTTGGCCGTCTGTATCTCTTCTTTGAAAAAATGTCTATTCAGATCCTCTACCCATTTTAAAAATCAGGTTGTGTTTTTGCTATTGAATTGTATGAGTTCCTTATTTGGGGGTATTAACCCTTATCAGATACATGATTTGCAAATGTTTTGGTTTTTTTCCATTTGGTAGGTCACCTTTTTGGGTTTCTTTTTTTGATGGGTTCCTTTGCTTCACTAGTCCCACTAGTTTATTTTTGCATTTGTGATCTTTGCTTTTGGTGTCAAATTCAAAAAAAATCATAACCAAGACCAATGTCAAAGAATTTACTGCCTATGTTTTCTACCAATTTTATGGTTTTAGATCTTATGCTCATGTGTTGATCCATTGAGTTGTTTTGTGTATGGCATGAGATAGTGATCCAGTTTCATTCTTCTGCATGTGGATGTCCAGTTTTCAAACCGCCATTTATTAAAGAGACTGTCCTTTCCTCATTGTGTGTTCTTGGCTCCTTTGTCACAAATTAACCATCTCTGCATGTGTTTGTTTCTGAGCGCTCTACTAATATATTGATAATGTATCTGTTTTTTATGCCAATACCTATACTGTTTGAGTACTATAATTTTGTAATAAAGTTCAAAATCAGGAAGTGCTATGTCTCCAGCTTTAGCATACTTTCTCAAGATTGCTTTGGCTATTCAGGATCTGTTTTGGTCCCATAATTTTAAGATTGTTCTATTTCCGTGAAAAATGCCGTTGGAATTTCGATAGATTGCATTGAATCTAGCCCTCTTTTGGCAATATGGACATTTTAACAATATTAATTCTTCCAATCCATGAACATGTGACATCTTTCCATTTATTTATTTCATCTCCAATTTCTTTAATCAAAGTCTTATAGTTTTCAGTATACATATTTTCCATCATCTCGATTAAACTTATTCCTAAGAATTTTATATCTGATGCTGTTGTGAGTGCATTTTTTTTTTCAGATATCTCAGTGTTGGTGTATCGAAATGCAACTAATTTGCAGGATATGTTGATTCTATATCCTGCAACTTCCTGCATTTTTTTCATTTTTTAATTAAAATTTTTGGGGTGGCATTGGTTAATCAAACAAGTTTCAATGTACAAATCAACAATATGTCATATGTATATTGCATTATGTGTTCACCACCCAAAGTTAAATTTTCTTTCATCAATTATTTAACCTCCTTTACCCCTGTCTACCACCCGCTCCCCACCTTCCCTCTGGTGAGTACTAATCCACTGTTTATGCCCATGAGTCTCTATCATGTTTGTTCATTACTTTCAGTCTTACATCCCACATATGAGTGAAATCATATGGTTCTCAACTTTTTCTGTCTCACGCATTTTGCTTAGCAGGATTAGCTCAAGATCCATTCACGTTGTTGCAAATGGCAACATTTGCATTCCATTTCTGTATGTACCACATCTTTAATCATCTACTGTGGGATACTTTGGTTGGTTCCATGTTCTGGCCACCATGAATATGCTGCTATGAACATTGGAGTACATATATCTTTGCAGATAAGTGTTTTCAGGTTTGGGGGGTAAGATATGCAGAAGAGGTATTGCTGGGCATATGGTAATTCTATTCTTAGTTTTTTGAGGAACCTCCGTACTGTTTTCCATAGTGGTTGTATCCATTTACATTCCCACCAACAGTGTATGAGGGTTTCTTTTTCCCCACATCCTTTCCAACCCTTGTTATCACTTGTCCTGTTGATGATTGCCATTCTAACAGGTGTGAGGTGTTATCTCATTGTGGTTTTGATTTGCATTTCCCTAAAAGCCAGTGAAGTTAAGTATCTTTTCATATGTCTGTTGTCCATTTGTATGTCTTCTTGGAAGAAGTGTCTGTTCAGGTTCTCTGTCTATTTTTTATTGCATTGTTTGTTTTTTTTATTAGTGTTTGTATGAATTCTTTGTATATTTTGAATATTAGGCCCTTACTGAAGGCATTGTTTGCAAATATATTCTCCCATTCAGATGGTTGCCTCTTGCCTTGTTGACCATTTCTATGGCTGTGCAAAAGTTTTTAGTTTTGATGTAGTCCCATTCATTTATTTTTGCTTTTACTTCCCTTGCCTTCGAGGTTCAAATTCGTAAAATCCTCTCTAAAATCAAGGTGATCAGTTTAGTACCTATTTTTTCTTCTATGCAACTTATTGTTTCAGGTCTTATATTCAGGTCCTTGATATATTTTGAGTTAATTTTGGTGTATGGTGACAGATAGTGGTCTAGTTTTCATTCTTTTGCATATGGCGTTCTAAATTTTCCCAGCACCATTTACTGAAGAGGTTTTCCTTTATCTATTGTATGTTTTTGGTTCCTTTGTTGAAAATTATTTGCCCATATATATGGGGGTTTATTCTTGGGCTCTCAATTCTGTTCCACTGGCCTTTGTGTCCTGTTTTTTCTGTCAATACCATGCTGTTTTTTATTATTGTCACTTTGTAGTATAATTTGAAGTCAGGCAGAGTGATACCTTTGGCCTTTTTCTTTTTACTCAAAATTTCTTTGACTATTTGGGTCCTTTGTGCATCTATACAAATCTGATTTTTCTATTTCTTTTTAAAAAGCCATTGGATTTTGATGGAGATTATATTAAATCTGTATAATGCTTCAGGTAATATTGTTTTAACTATGTTGATTCTTCCAATCCATCAGCACAGAGCATCTTTCCATTTCTTTGTATCTTCTTTGATTTCTTTTAATATTTCATTAGGCTTATTCCTGGGTATTTTATTCTTTTTGTTTGCAATTGCAAAGGAATTTTTCTTTTATTTTTGAAAATTCATTGTTAAAGTATAGGAATGCTATGGATTTTTGTACATTTATTTTATACCCTGAAACTTTACTGTATTTGTTTATTTCTAAAAAGTTTTTTGGTGGTCATAAGTTTTTTCTATATAGAGATTCACGTCATCTGCAAAAAAGTAACAATTGACTTCTTTATTCCCTATTTGGATGCCTTTTCTTTCTTTCTCTTGCCTGGTTGCTCTAGTAGACTTACAATACAATATCGAATAATAGTGGTGATAGCAGACAGCCTTGTCTTGTTCCTGGTCTTAAAGGGAAGGTTTTTAGTTTTTCACCAATAAGTATGAAGTTGGCTGAGTGTTTGTCATATATGGCCTTTATTATATTGGGGTACTTCTATACACATTTTAAGTGTTTTAATCATAAATAGATGCTGTAACTTTTCAAATGCTTTTTCTGCATCTAGTGATATGATTTTTATCCTTTATTTTGTTTGGTATATCACATTAATTGATTTGTGTATGTTAAACGATCCCTGTGTCCCTGGGATAAAGTCTACTTGATCATGGTGTACAATCTTTTTCGTGTATTGTTGAAGATAATTTGCTAGTATTTTATTTAGGATTTTTGCATCTGTGCTCAAGAGACAGATTGGTCTGTAGTTTTTTCTTTGTGTATCTTTACCAGGTTTAGTATCAAAGTAATATTGGCCTCATAAAGTGAGTTGGGAAGTATTGCCTCCTCTTTAGGTTTTTGGAAAGTTTGAGAAGAACAGGTATTAAATCTTCTTTAAATGTTAGAATTCACTGGTGATGCCATTTGGTCCTGGACTATTGGTTTTTTGGTAGGTTTTGATAATTGTTTTAATTTTCATACTGCTGATCGGTCTATTTAGATTTTCCAGTTCTTGATTCAGTCTAGGAAGGTTGTATCTAAGTACTGTCCATTTCTTCTAGGTTATTAAATTTGGTGTTATAAACTTTTTCACAGTATTTTTATATGATCCTTTGTATTCCTATGGTATCTGTCATTATTTCTCCTCTTTCATCCCTGATTTTGTGTTCTTTTCTCTTTTTCCCTTAGTGAGTCTAGCCAGGGGTTTGTCAATTTTGTTAATCCTCTCAAAGAACCAGCTCTTTCTTGTCTCTTTTCTATTGTCTTTTCTCAATTTCATTTAAACTCTGCTCTAATTTTAAGTATTTCCTCTGGTGACTTTGGGCTTCGTTTGTACTTTTTCTAGTTTTTAAAGATGTAATGTTAGGTTGTTTATTTGGGATATTGTTATTGAGATAGGCTTGTAATAATATGAAATTTCCTCATTACCTCTTTTGCTGTGTTCCAAAAACTTTGATGCTTTATTTTCATTCTCATTTGTTTTTATGTGTCTCTTGATCTCTCCTTTTATTCTATGACCAGTCATTCTTAGTAGCATGTTGTTTAATCTCCAACTATTTGTGATTCTTCCCACTTTCTTTTTACAGTTGATCTCCAGTTTCAAAGCATAATGGTCATAGAATATGCTTGATATGATTTCAATCTTCTTAAATTTGTTGAGGCTAGTTTGTCCCAACATATGGTCTATTAAGAATGTTTATGTGCACTAACAAAGAATGTGTAATCTGATGTTTTGGGATAAAAGGCTCTGTAAATGTAGATTGTGTCCAGTTGGTCTAATGTGTCATTTAAGGATATTTCCTTATTGATTTTCTGTTTGTATGATCTGTCCATAGATGACAATGGGTTATTTAGGTCCCCTACTAAAATTGTGTTTTTGTCATTTTCTCTCTTTAGTTCTGTTAGAAGTTGCTTATAAATTTTGGTGCTTATATCAAGCTTATATCTTGATAAGTATTATGTCTTCCTGATGTATGGTCCCCTTTGTCATTACAAAGTGTCCATCATTGTCTCATTACCTTTTTTATCTTGAAGTCTAGTTCATCAGAAATAAGTACAGCTAAATCTGATTTTCTTTGGATGCCATTTGCTTGTAATATTGTTTTCCATCCTTCACGCTGAAGTCTACGTTTGTCCTTGCAGCTGAGACGTGTTCTCTTGAAAACAGCATATTGTTGGCTTTGTTTTTGAACCAACCTGCTGCTCTGCACCCCTTTATTGGTGAGTTCAGTCGGTTTACCTGTAGAGTGATTATGGAAACGCAGTTCTTATATAGCCATTTTATCTTTTATCTGGTAGCTCAGTGTCTCAATTGTTTCTTTGTCCTTGTTTCTATCATTTTAATTTGGTTCTGTTTATGGTTTTTTCCTCTGTTTCATTTTATTTTGTGTTTCATGTTTCAGTTCTGGATTTTTGTGTAATGATTTACCATTAAGCTTATGTGAAAAAATCACACACACACACCGCGCGCACACACACACACAGAGGTCCTTTTCTTCTACATGTGCCTTATCTCCATTCCCCTTTGCAGATGAGGATTTTTACCCCTATGATTTGTTTGTCTCAGATTATCCCTATTTATGCTGTACATTCATTCTAAATTGCAGTAGCTGTTGTCTCTTTTTAAAGTATTTTTTTTTACCTTGAATGATTATGTAATATTTAAACTTATAATACCCTCTTCTTAATACCCTGCACTTTCCTGCTTCTGTTTGCCTGTTAGTCATCCTACTCATAGTTATGTATTTTTCTTTTTGTCCTTTGTTTCACCTTGTGATGAAAATTCCCTCAGCTTTTGTATGTTTGTAAAGGTCCTTTTTCCCTTTCATATCTAAAAGAGTTTGCTGGATATGTTATTCTTGGCTGGTAATCTTTCCTTCAGTAGTTTGAATATTTGGTTCCACTCCTTCTTGCTTGTAAGGTTGTGCTGAGAATAACTTTTATAAGTTATTGTCTTTTCCATGGCTGCCTTGAGAATTCTTTGTTATTAATTTTTGATAATTTTAGTATATGTTTTTTCCACACTCAAGTCTCTTCTTTTCCTTCCGTTTCATTTCCAGATTTGTCTTTGACATCATTAATTCTTTTTTTGATCTGCTCAGCTCTATTTCTTAAGCTTGCTATTTCATTCTTTATTTCTTTTAATTAATTCTTCATCTCCAGAAGTTCTATTTGGTTCTTTTTTAGAGTTTTAATCTCCTTGGTAAAGTATTCCTGTTGTTCATTGATTTTTGTTTCTAAGTTCTTTGAACTATTGGTCAGAATTTTCTTCCATCTTATTGTTTTTTTCAGAAGTGCAATCTTGAATTTTCTGTCATTTAAATTGCATATTTCTATGTCTTTCAGCTTATTTTCTGGAGACTTTTCACTTTCTTTCTCAGCTGCCTTGTTGCCTTGGTTCTTCCTGGTGTTTGATCATTTTTCCACCTGGGCATTAATGGGAATGTACTCTGCTTTTTATTAAAAAAAAAAATTATGTACCCATCTCTCTTTAAAAGGTTAATAAGAAGAGGTTTTGCTTTTGGATTCCAATAGGTGGTGTCCAAGCCTCCTGGATCTCTGCTTTGAGGTTGAAAATGCCCTTTATTCTCTGGTGAGGTGTGTGCTTCCTCTGTGACCAGGTTGCCTTGATCCCAGTGCTCCATGCCCATGGGTGATGGGGGTCCAAGCCTCTGACAAGGCACTGAAGTCCTGTTACTACCCCAACAGTCCAATGCAATGCTCTGCTGCTTCCTTCTGAATGAGCCTTACTGGGTGGGAGTGGGGCAGATTGGGGAGGCCAGCCATGTGTGTGGCTGCTTCCCTTCTGGTAGTGCTGTCCCCAAGGCTTCAGCTATCTTGCCTCTATCTCACCCCCCACCGCTGATACTGTCTGCAGTGTATGCTTCAGGATTCATTGTGCAAATTTCCCTGGGGCTCAGTGCTAGCTCTGAGAGGATGTGGGACTTGGGGAGGGTGTACTCTAGGCTGGTGAGGTGAGGCAACCAGGCTCTGTGACTCAGCCTCCTGCCTGGCAATGGAGGTTGCTAAGACAGAGCTTTCACCCCTCCACATTCAGTCTCTGCCCTGCTCACTGCCTTGATCACTGGGTCCCGCTGCATGGAATATGCTGATCACTCAGGCAGCACTGTACTAGACTTCAAAGAGCCAAGAAACTACTGTAATTCTCCCCTACTCCTCATCCTGCAGGGAGCATGGCTGAGTATCACAGCTCCTTTGTTCCTCTCTCCTAATGCACCTCCCTGACTTGTACTGTTGGCCCACCTTCAGATGCTCTGAAATGCAGGTCTTTCAGATGCGCCTGTGTGCAGATTGGGTGTTATTTGTTGAATTATAGATATTTAGCTTGTATTTCAAGGGAGAGATCAGGGAGGCCCCTCCCACTGCCATGCTTCTGATGTAGCCCAACATTAATGCATTTTGTTGATTATTTCTAACAGTTTTTTTGTTAGTCTTTAGGATTTTTCTATATATAAGGTAATATAATCTGCAAACAGCCATTCTACGTCTTTCTGATTTGGAGGGCTTTATTTCTTGCCTGATTGATCTGGCTAGGACTTCCAATACAGTGTTGAATAGGAGTGGTGAGAGTGGACACTTGTCTTATTTCTAATCTTAGAAAAAAAAATTTTAGATTTTCACCACCAAGTATGTTGTTAGGTCTGAGTTTTTCATATATGGCCTTTATTATGTTGAGGTACTTTCCTTCTATACTCAATTTGTTGAGTTTTTATAATAAATGTATTTCATGAGGTGTTTTTTCTGAATCTATGGGACGATCATATCATTTTACCTTTCATTCTATTAATGTGCTATATATCACATTGATTTGCATGTGTTGAACCATCCTTGCATCGTTGGAATAAATCCCACTTGATCATGGTGTATTGATCTTTTTAATGTATCATTGAAATCATTTTGCTAATATTTCCCTGAGAATTTCTGTATCTATGTTCATCAGGGTTATTAATCAGTAGTGTTCTTATTGGTTTTGGTATCAGGGTAATGTTGTCCTTGTAAACTAAGTGTGGGAATGTACCCTCTTCCTCAATTTTTTGAAAAAGTTTGGGAAGCACTGGCATTAATTCTTCCTTAAATGTTTGGTAGAATTTACCAGGAAAACACCTGTTCCTGGAATGTTCTTGGTTGGCAGATTATTGATTACTTATTTGATTTCCTTACTCATTTTGATTTGTTCAGATTTTCTATTTCTTTTTAAGTTCAGTCTTGATAGATAGTATGTTTCTAGGAATTTATCCATTTCTTCTAGGTTACCAATTTTCTGGCACACAGTTGTTGACGGTAATATTTTATGATCCTTTTATTTCTATGGTATCAGTTGTCTCTTCTTTAATTTTATTTCTTTTTTCTTAGTCTAGCTAAAGGTTTGTCAATTTTGTTTCTTTCAAAAAATCAACTGTGGCCTCTATTCATTTATTACTGCTCTGATCTTTATTTCCTTCTTGCTTGCTTAACCTTGGTATATTTCTACTTTTTTCTAGTTCCTTAAAGTATGATACACTGTTTGAGATCTTTCTTTTTTTGAAAGTTATTGATGTAAACTTTCCTCTTAAAACTGCTTTTTGCTGCATTCATAAGTTTTTGTATGTGCTTCCATTCTCATTTGTTTCAAAATATTTTACTTTTCCTTTGATTTCTTCTTTGATACCTTATTCTGGAATGTGGTGTTCAATTTCCACACACCTGTGAATTCTCCAGTTTTACTCCTCTGTTAATGATTCTAGTTTCATACCATTGTAGCTATAAAAGGTAGTTGGTATGATTTCAGTTTTCTTAAATTTGCTAAGACTTGTTTTTGACCTATCATATGAAACATCCTGGAGCATTAATGATCCATGAGTGTTTGAGAAAAAACATTCTGCTGCTTTTCAATAAAATTTTCGTATGTCTATTAGGTTAATTTGGTCTAAAATGCAGTTTCAATCCAATGTTTTCTTATTGAATTTTCTGTCTGGATGATCTATTGTTGCAAGTAGGGTATTGAAGTTCCTACTATTTTATTGTTTATTTCTTCCTTCAGATCTGTTAGTATTTGCTTAGGAGATTTAGGTGCTCAGATATTCAGTGCATATATATTTATAATTGTTATATAATCTCAATGAATTGGACCTTTTTATCATTATATAATGACCTCTATGTAATGGACATCATTGTTTTGATCTTAGGAAAGAAGCTTTCATATTTTTCACCATTAACTATGATGTTACCTGTAGATTCTTCATACATGGACTTATGTTGAGAAGTCTTTTTTTTCTTAGTTTATCGTTTTTTTTTTCTACCATGAAAGGGTGTTTGCTTTGTCCAATGCGTTTCTATATCAGTTGAAATGAGCAGGTGGGTTTTTCCTCCACTCTATTAATGTTGTATATCATGTTTCATATATTGTTACCATCAGTGCATTCCAAGTATAAAATTCCCCTGGAAAAATATTTTGCTGAAATGACTAAAAAAAAAAGGATTCAAACTACTAATCAGAAATGAAAGGGGAACCTTACTACCAATTTTTTACAGAAATATAAAGGATAGCAATCGGTACTATGAACAATCGTACACCAACAGTTGGATAACCTAGATAAAAGGAACAAATTCCTTTAAAAAAACACAATCTAAAAGACTGAATAATAAAGAAACGGAAAATATGAATAGACCTATGACTAGTTTGGGTTTGAATCTATAATCAAAAAGCCTCCAATAAGAAAAAGCCTTGGACCAGATGGCTTCAGTGTTGACTTCTACAAAAATATATGAATTAAAAATCAACACCAATTCTCATTCTTCCAAAAAAAAAAAAATGGAAGAAGAAAAAAACACTTTCTAACTCATTCTAAGAGTCAGCATCACTCCGATACCAATGCAAGACAAAGACACTACAAGGAAAGAAAACTACAGGCCAATATCCTTTATGAATATTGATACAAAATGTTCTCGAAATACTAGCAATTTGGATTCATCAGTATTTAAAAAAGATTATACGACATAATCATGAGTCTACCACCTTCTGAGTATCCCCACTGGGCTTTCAAAGCTAAAAATTCTTTCTTCTGAACATAAGCAGCATTTCAACCTGGTATTATATTTATTGTATATGGCATATTTCCCAGATTTTCCCGTATACTCAGTCATATAATCTGGCAAATTTATGACAAATTTTCATTTATTTTTTTTCCTTTTGAATGATAATTTTTCTTTATAAAACTTAGTTGCTTAAAACATAGCACTTTGTCTAATGTAATCAAAAAGATTAATCAAAAATTATATTAGGTCACAGAATCTACAGGGATAGGAGAGCTGAGCTTGGATGCTACACAGCAAGAAAAATGCCACCACTCAATATTTCTGAATAGATGTCATAGAAGCCTCAGAAGAATCAAATGCCATCACTATGAGGCTTGACAAAAGATTGAACCCTCCCATGTGCAAATGTTGACATACATTGTTCTCAAGTGTTTTTCTGATGAACTTAGTGGATTCCTACAGACAAGAAGCCTAAATATCACAGCATTCAGCCTATTTAGCAAAACAATTAGAGTGAGCCTTTCTAAACTATCTGCCACATTACTTCTTTTTCTTACTCAATTTACCGGGACCCTTGAGAACCATTTTGTTTTTTAAAAATAATTTTTGTTTTTAAATTACATTTGACATACAATTAGTTTCAGGCGTATGACAATAGTGATTAGATATTTACATAATTTACCAAAGTGATTACCCTAATAAATCTAGTTCCCATCTGACACTATCCATAGTTGTTACAATATTAACTATATTTGCTGTGGCTATACTTCACACCCTATTACTATTTTGTAACTACCAATTTGTACCTCTTAATTCTGTTCCCCTACTTCGCTCTTCCCCAGTTTCCCTCCTATCTGGCAAGCCACCATAATATTCTCTGAGTTTATCTCTGTTTTATTTATTTTGTTCTTTAGATTCCATATGTATCCATTTGTCTTTCTCTGTCTGACCTACTCCACTCAGCACAATACCCTCTAGGTTCATCCATGATGTTACAGATGTTAAGATTTTCGTTTTGTTTGTTTGTTTTGTTTTGTTGTTGTTGCTTTCTTATGGCTGAGTAATATTCCATTGTATATATGCACCATTTCTTTATCCATTCATCTGTTGATAGACACCCAGGTTGCCTCCATATCTTGGCTATTGTTAAATAAATGCTGCCATGAACATATGGATTCACATGTCCCTTCAAGTGTTTTGGGTTTCTTCGGATAAATTACCCAGAATTGGGGTCACTAGGCCAGCCCTTCTTTGTCTATTGTTACAGCCTTTGTTTAAAGTCTATTCTGTCTGGTATAAGTATTGCTACGTCAGCTTTTTTGTTTCCATTTTCATAAAATATCTTTTTCCATCCCTTTACTTTCAGTCTGTGTGTGCCTTTTGGTCTGAAGTAAGCCTCTTATAGGCAGCCTATGTGAGGTCTTTTTTTCTTATCCATTCAGCCACCCTATGTCTTTTGATTGGAGCATTTAATCCATTTATATTTAAAGTAATTGTTTGATAGAGATGTAGTTGTTGCCATTTAATTATTCATATATTTGATTTTTTTCCCTTAAGAAGTCTCTTTAACATTTCTTGTAATACAAGTTTGGTGATGATGAATTCTTTAATCTGGTCTGGAAGCTCTTTATTGGTACTTTGATTCTAAATGATAACTTTATTGGGTAAAGTAATCTTGGTTGTAGATCCTTGCTTTTCATCACTTCGAATATTTCATGCCAATCCCTTCTGGCCTGCAGAATTTCTGTTGTAGATTCTGGGTCTTCATCCTGTTGAGTATTTTGTGCCAAGCCCTTCTGTCCTGAATAGTTTCTTTTGAGAAATCAGCTGCCGGTCCTATGGGTGTTCCCTTATAAGTAATTATCTGTTTTTCTCTCGCTGCTTTTAATAACCTTTCTTCGTATTTAAACTTTGGCATTTTAATTTAATTCTCTTTGGATCCATGATTTTCTTCACCAGGTTAGGGAAGTTTTCCATCACTATTTCCTCAAACAGCTGTTCAGCATCTTGATTTTCTTCAGTTATGCCGATCAGATGGATATTTAGACCCTTAATAGTGTCCCATATCTTCCTTAAATTATTTTTATAGTTATGGTATCATTTTTCTTGCCATTCTGATTGCATGTCCTTGGCTTTCCCATCCTCTGGAAATGGCATTTGATCCTTTTCTTTATGCACTTTGTTTATTCCTTTGTTTATTCCACAATATGCTTCTCATCTCAGATAATGTGTTCTTCATTTCAGACTGGCTCCCTTCTATAATTTCCATTTCCATTTTTGTTTTTTATCTCTGTTGATTTTATCTTCACTTCCCAAAAGTTCATTGAGCATCTTTATAAGTGTTTTTAACTCTGCATCTGTTAGGTTACTTAACTCCATTATTTCTGGATCTCTGTTCTCTGTTCTGTTGTCTTCCCATTTGGGCTGCCTTTCCATGTCTGTTTCTATGTACTAAGCAAAGCTTTTAAGTCTCTCGGTCTTATTAGTGTGGATTTGGGACGTAGGTGACCAGTGGCACAGTCCTGAGTGGGGTTCAGCTGCAGGCCAAATTTAGCCCCAGCTTGTGCCCCTCCAGGGCCACCTGTTAAGATTCAGCAAGTATGTGCTTATAGTTGCTTCCAAAGGCCACACCAGAAACCAAGCTGCCTCTAGTGTGAGTCTAGGTGCTGCTCAACAAGGGGCTCCTGACTCGCTGAAGATATACCTGGATGTGGCTTGGGTGGGACCATGAATTGGGGAAGGTGGCGTTTCAGGGAATCCTCTGGGTTGAGTGACCTCTGTTATCCAGTTTGAGGACATCTCGGCTATGGCAGCACGGTGTCAGTTCACTGGGAGGGAGGGCTCAACAAGAAACAATGGATACCGCCAGCACTTCTGTACCAAGGGAGTCTCGCCTCAGCCCTCACTCCGAAATGTCTTCCTGTAAGTCCCTGGTGCCCCCTCTGCACAGCCAAATTGGCATTGGTGCTCAGAGCAAGCAGGTCTGTCACCATGAAAATCCACTCATGAATGCAGCCCCTTTAAGAGGCTTCTGCCCTGCTGCTGCCACAGCCTCGGTCTCACTCAGCTGCTCCACACGGGGCAGCCCTGTGTCCTCACCCTGTCCTACCTTCTGCCATTGCAGAGTGCTTTCTTGAACTTCTCCCTAGTTGTATGGCTTGTTCATCTAGATCCTAGGCAATTTTTCTTTGCTGCTTCTTATTACCATCACAACTTTGATTTGGTCACCAGAAGGATGAACAGAGCCTCTATCATCTACGCCATTTTTTCTCCTCTTCCAGCACTTCTGAATGCGAGAAAGCTGTCCCTCCAGCCCTCACCCTGAAGCCAGACAATTCAGTTAGTTCCTCCCTGTAGGTCCCTGGTAACTTTTTAGCTTCTGCCCTAATGCTGGAGTTGAGAGTGAGTTTGTCAGCAAGTTAGTTCATGTACAGGTTTTAAGAGTAACTTCTGTCTCAGCCACAATCTCCACTGGTTTTCACAGCCAGAAGTTATGGGGTCTTCTCTTTCTGGCACTGGATCCCTGGGCTGGGGAGCCTGATGTGGACCTGTGACCTCTCGCCCCTCTACAGCCAAGATATCCCTCCCAATTTTTAACCATCACATGTGGTTGTGAAACCAGCTCCTTCCGCAATGTCACCCCTGTAACCGGTCTCACATAACTGTTCTATATAGCCTTAGTTATAGGACTTTCGTCCAGCTACACTTCAGGAGATTCTCAATGATGGCTGTTCTATAGTTGTAATATTGATGTGGTCAGCACTTACCTACTCTGCTATCTTGTCAGGAAGGCACCCCTTGAGAACCATATTCAAGGAAGAAGGGCTAGCAAACATTTTGATTTTCTGGTGTCATTTGGAATCCTTCAAAACTAGTTTCAAAATTAAGTGTGGTATTTACTAGAAGTTTATAGTCTAGTCAGATCAAGAAGTTCCCCTTCTACTTCTAGTTTTCAAAGTTTTAGGGTATTTAATAAACATGAATGGATGTCAAACATCTTTCTCCAACAATTAATATTATTTTTGTTAGGGCTGTGGATTTTATTTATTAACAAATTTTTTAAACGTTGAACCATCCTTACATTATTGGAATAAATAATACTTAGGTCAGGATATTTTTGACTTATGGTTTACACTAGCAAATTGCTAATTTTTAAAACATACTTAGGGATAATTTGTATAGAATAAAATTCACATATATTAAACACACTACAAAACTATGAGTTTTGACAAATCTTAGTAACTACCACCAGGATAGAGAACATTTTCACCCCAAAATGTCTGCCGTGCTCATTTAACGTCAGTCCCCACCCACCGTTGCCTCTGGCAAAGAGTGATCTACTTTCTATCACTATAGAGTATATGAAACCTAATCAGAATATTTATTTTTGTGTGCTTGGCTTCCTTCACTCAGCATGTTTGTTTCATACATGTCGTTGCATATATCATACAATGTTTGCCTTATTGCTGAGAAATACTCCATTGAATGGATATACCACACTTTGTTTATCCATTCTCCTGTGGATGTAAATTTGAGTTGTTTCTAGCCATTTAACTATCATGAATAATGCTGTTATGACCATTCATACACAAGTCCTTATATGTATATTTTTAATTCTTGGTTAAATATCAAGGATTGGAATTGATGAGCAATGTGGTAAGCATATGTTTAGATTTATAAGAAACTACAACGTTGTTTTCCAAAGTGATTGTACCATCTTGCATTTCTACCAGTGGTGTATGAGAGTTCCAGTGGCTCCACATCCTTGTCAACACTTAGCATTGTCAGGGGGTGGCTCCATAGTGTAGTGGTTAGCACGTCTGCTTTACACTTAGCATGGTCAGTGTTAAATTTTTGCCATTTTAGTGGTTATGTAGTATCTTATGGTGGTTTCTATTTGCATTTTCCGGATGACAAAGGATTGTAAGTATCTTTTCACATGCTTTTTGGGTTTGTATATCTTCTTTGGTAAACTGTCTATGAAACTTTTGCCTTTTAAAATTGGGCTATCCTCTTATTAATCTGAATGTAAGTCCTTTTTCAGATACATCTTGTGAATATTTTTCATCTAGTCTATAGCTTACATCTTTCATTATTCTAAATAGCTTTCAAAGAATATAACTTTTAAATATTGATAAAGTCCAATTTATTTTTTTATTGTTAATGCTTTTTATGTCCTGGGACATCTTTGTCAACCTTTGTCACAAAATTTTTCTCCCATTTTTTTTCTAAATTTTATAGTTTTACCTTTCACATAGGTATCTCATTCATTCAAGTTTGTGTGTGTATAGTGTAAGATAAAAGTTGTGGCTTGATATATAGGTAGATAGGTAAGTAGATGGATAGATAGATATCCAATTGTTCCAGTAACATTTTTTGAAAACTATCCACTTCCTATTGAATTATTTGGCCCCTTTGCCAAGAATCAATTGACTATATGTATTGTCTACTTTAGACTTTCTAATCTGTTCCACTGAACTATGTCTATTTTTATAGTAACACACCACCGTGACTGCTGTTACTTCATAAAGTCTTTAAATCAGATCATGTAAATCTTCCAACTTTGTTCTTCTTTTCTCAAATTGTTTTTTCTACATCCTTTGTGTTTTCATATAAAGTTTTGAGCCTGTCAATTAAAAAAAAACTCGCTTGGATTTTGACTGGGATTGTGTTGAATCTGTAGATTAAATTGGGGAGACTAATATTGAATAATCGGATCCATGAACATGATCTATATTTCTATTTAGGGCTTCTTCAATATTGCTCAGTAATGCTTTGTATCTTTTAATATACAGCTCTTATACATATTTTTAGATTTAATTCTATTTATAATGTTTAACATTAATATACAGTTTTTAAAATTCCAATTGCCAACTTATTTTTGTATATGAACTTTGTACTCTTTTTAACCTTTATTAGTTTAAAATCTTGTTTGTGGATTCCCTAGGATTTTATACAAACACAATAATGTCACCTATGAAATAAAGACTACTTCTTCCTTTCCATGTATGTCTTTTATTTCTTTCCCTGACCTTATTGCAATGACTAGGACCTTCATACAATTTGTTTTATTGGGGTATTACAACAAAATACCACAGACAGAATAGCTTATAACCAAATTTATTACAGTACTGGAGGCTGGAAATCTAAGATTAGGCCTCCAACATGTTTAGATGAGGCCCTCTTCTTGGTCAGAGTTCTTGTGTGATGGAAGGGCTGAGCAGCTCTGTGGGTTCTCTGTTATAAGATCACTAATGCAGTTCATGAGGGCTCCACCCTTATGACCTAATCACATCTCAAAGACCCACCTTTACCATAATATGATGGCTTTCGAGTTAAGATTTTAAGATATGAATATTTGAAAGGACACAAACATTCAGACCATCGCACAATGTTAAGTAGAAGTAGGGAAAACAGACATTCTTATTTCAAACACGGAGAGAAAACATTGACTTTTTACCACTTATTTATGATGATAGAGTAAGGTTTTTCTAAGTGCCTTTTATCAAGTTGAGGAAGTTTCTGTCTCTTGATAGTTTTATTATTATTTTTTAAACCACAAATGCTGTTGAATTTTGTCAAAAGCTTTGTCTGCATCTATTGATGTGATCATATGTCTCTCCAGGTACTATGATAAATTACATAGATTGAATTTTGAATGTTAAACCTTGTATTTCTGAGAGAAATACAACTTGATTATAGGCTATTAACCTTTTTTATTTATTATTGAATTGGACTTGTTAATATTTTGCTAAGTTATTTCTCCTCTATATTCCTGAGAGATCTTGATTGGTATGCTGGGGGGTTTTTTGTCTGGTTTTGGATTTTGGATAATGTTCATCTGTTAAAATGAGGAGGAAAGTTTTCACCCTCCTCAATTTTCCAATTTCCTCACATATAAAATGAAGAGTTTGAACTGGATGTTGTGTAAGACCCTTTCAACATTAAAATTTAATAAATTGTATTAGAGCAAATATGCAAAAACAAAGGGAATGTTTCTATCATTTTTATCTGGATACTGAAATTTAAAATAAAAAACAAAAAGTTTATATATGATTGGTATTCTCCTTTTCATGTTTGATAGCATTTACCAGTGATGCCATCTAGACCTTAACTTTGTGGTAATTTTTTAAATTATTAATTCAATCTCTACTCGATATGGGCTATTCAGATTATTCTTGAATAAAGTTTGGTAATTTGTCTCTTTCAAGAAATCTGTTTATCTCATTTATTAATGTAGGTGTTAATGTTCCACTATTGTCTCGTTAATATCTGTAGTGTCTGTAATAATGTCCCTTTTTTGATGCCCTGATATTGATAATGTTTCTTTTCTTCTCCCTTTTTCATTAGTCTTGCTAGAGCTTTATCAAGTTAATGGTCTATTGAAACAATCTGCTTTTAGTTTCATTAAATTCCTCTATAGTTTGTTCATTTTCTATTTCTTTTATTTCTGCTCCTTAGTAAGTTTCCTGCTCCTTACTTTTGTTTTTTAGCCTTAAAAAAAACATTATTGAAATATAATTTACATGCCATATAACTCAGTAATTTAAAATATAGTTTGATAACTTTTAGTATTGTACAGAATTCTGTATTCATCATAACAATTTTAGAACATTTTCATTACCCCCAAAGAAACCTTTTACTCTTTATCCATCATTCACTAATTCCTCCATCCCCAAGCAACCACTAATCTGCTTTCTTTCTCTATAGACTCGCCTATTCTGGACTGTGTGTGTGTGTGTGTGTGTGTGTGTGTGTGTGTGTGTGTGTGTTATTCATACAATATGTGGTCATCCTTGGTGACTGACTTCTTTCACTTAATATATGTATTCGGGGTTCATCTCGTAGCATGTACTTTGTTTCTTTTTATTGAGTAATATTTCATTTTATAGCTTTTCTTATGGTATAAATTTCAAAGATATAGTTTGGACCTTCTTGCAAACATGGACATTTAGTGCTGTAAATGTTCATCTTAGCACTAGTTCCTATTTACTTACCAAGGGTTTCTCTATCCATTTTCTAATTGAATATATTGATTTTACTGTATTTTTTGTTTTGTTTATAATGTCCTTTAATATTCAAAGAAAAGGTAATAGCATGAAGAACGTGATATCTGATTAATATGTCCATCAGGCTCAAGTGTAATACTCCTTGAAGAATTTAAAGGCAAATTTTTCAAGCAAACAATCACAATCAGTACATTTCTATCATCTGTTCTTGACCTAATGGCTAGATCAGGGTTTCTCAACCTTGGCACTACTGATATTTGGGCCTGATAATTTTTTTGTTTTTTTGAAATATTACTGAGCTATAACATTATATTAGTTCCAGGTGTACAACATGATTCGATATTTGTATATATTGCAAAATGATCACAATGTCATTAATATCTACCACCACAGTTACAATTATTTTCCTTATGAGAACTTTTAAGATCTTAGCAACTTTCAAATATACATTATAGTATTAACTATAGTTACCACGCTGTACATTAGAACCCAGGACTTACAATTGGGAATTCGTACCTTCTGACCATTTTCACTCATTTCACCCCCCACTCCCTCGCCCCTGGGAATTACTAATCTGTTCTCTGTATCTATGAGTTTGTCTTGTTTTGTTTTTAGATTCCATGTATAAGAGATCGTACAGTATCTTTGGCTTATTTCACTTAGCATAACATCCTCAAGATCCATTAATGTGATAAGTGGCAAGATTTCCTTCTTTTTGAGGCTGAATATTCCATTGTATGTACAGATGGCCCTCTATCTCCACAGGTTCTGTATCTGTGGATTCAACCAACCACAGATGGAAAATATTTTTTTAATGTTACATTGTTGCTGATATGTACTATGTAGTCAGCCCACAATGGCTGCATCTGTACTGAACATGTACAGACTTTTCTTGTCATTATTCCCTAAACAATACAGTGTAACTATTTATATAACATTTACATTGTAATAGGCATTTAATCTAGAGATTTAAAGTATGTGGAAGGATTGTAGGTTATATGCAAATACTATGCCACTTTATATGAGACTTGCACATCTGTGGATTTTGGTGTCCAAAATTGGTCCTGGAACCAATCCACCACAGATACCGAGGATCACTGTATGCGTCACGTTTTCTTTATCCAGTCATCCATTGATGGACACTTAGGTTCCATGTCTGGACTATTATAAATAATGCTGCAATGAACATAGGGGTGCATAAATCTTTTAAAGTTAGTGCTTTCATTTTGTTTGGATAAATACCCAGAAGTGGAAATGCTGGGCCATATGGCAGTTCTTTAATTTTTTAAGGAACCTCCATACTGTTTTCCATAGTGGTTGTACCACGAATACATTCATTTAAAATCTTTTTTTGGTATTATAAACATTGAGTTAAATATTTTCCTGTAACTGTTGCTGTATCCTACAGGTTTGATAATTAGTGCTTTCATTGTTTTTCATATCTATTTTATACTTTCCATTCTGGTGTCCAGAGCTCATTCTCTAGATACTTGGGAAAGCAGCAAAGGAACAATGTTTTCTGAGTTTCTGCGTGTTGATAGATTTGTGCCTTTACACCTGTAGGTTAGTTATGATGGATATAAAATCTTTTGTTCACACTTTCTTTCCTTGACTATTTCAAATCCACTTTCTTCTGGGATAAAGTGTTGTGTCAACATCGGATAATCTACTTCTCCCTCCCTCATAAGGCAGCTTTTTGGCCAAAATGCTCAAAAGAATTTTCCCTCTTTTTAAAATGTGGTAATTTTATGGGAATAGATCAGTGTTGGTCATTCTGGTTTATTATTCAGTGCTCTTTCAAAATGTAGTTTTAAATATATTTAAGAAAATATTGTGTCAATCCCAGCCTATTGATAGTAATACTATTGGCTAGGAATGCCTGAGGCACTTGCTTGGACCTGGACTACTTGTGGGGCTGGAGCCAATGTTGTGGCTGGTCCAGCCCTTCTGCTTCTTATGATTATAGGGCACACCTCAGCAAAAAACATCTGAAAACTTTGAAGAACAAGATTGATGATTGAGATCCTGAAAGACACAGGGCATACCCGAGGGCCATACAGTGAGGTCATAGCTAAAGAGAAGAGGAGGAAGCACAGGCCTGGGGCTCTCCCTTTATTAGGGTCTGCAGGTGGGGTGCCTAGGGTTTCAAGGGTCCATTCTTTATTGGCAAATTTCAAGTACAAGAACATAAATTAGTACACGAGAAAGGAAAAGTGGGGACATTCAAGTGATCAGTTACCTAGGTTACCCAGGGCTTTCTCAAAGGGGAACTTCTAAGTGGGGGAAGTCTAGTTCCTTATCTAGTTGTGTTGCTTGTAGCTCTCACATAGCTGGCAACGTTCACACGAGATGCATGTCTTTGAAATGGGAGCCTCAGCAATCAAGAGCTTAATGTCAGGCACTTATATTACAGAAAGTTTTCTTACAATATATCTAAGAATTATCCTCTTTGCTTACTTAGGGATTTCTCTTATCTCTGTTAGATCTTCTTTGCTTATTTTGTCATTTTCTTTTGAATTCTTCTATTAATTTTTTACTTTAAAAATTGCCCTCCTTTTTATATTTATCTAGTCATCTGTCAATAGACACTTGGGTTTCTCCCACCTTTTGGCTATTGGGAATAGTGCTGCTATGAATATTGGGTGTAAAAGTATCTCTTTGAGTTCCTGCTTTTAATTCTTTTGGGTAGAGAGGAACTGCTGGATAATATTGTTTATTTTTTTCCAAACATTTTTTATTGAGAAAAAGTATATAACATAAAACTTGCAATTTTAACCATTTTAAGTGTACAGTTTAGTGGCATTAAGTACATTCACATTGTTGTGCAACCATCATATCTTCAGACATTTTTTGTCTTCCCCAAATGAAATCCTGTGTCTATTAAACAATAACTCTACATAAACTCCTCTCCCGCAGCCCCTTCCAAACAGTACTCTGCTTTCTGTCTCTATGAATTTGCTTATTCTAACAGCAATCATTTAGGTGTAATCATACAATATGTGTTCTGTGTCTAGCTTATTTCACTCAGCATGTTTCCAAGGTTCATCCATGTTGTAGGATGTCTGAATAGCCTTTCTTTTTAAGCCAAATAATATTCCATTTTATGTATAAGCCACACTGTTTATCCCATCATCTGTTGATGGACACCTGGGTTGCTTCCACCTTGTGGCTACTGTGAATAATGCTGTTAAAATGAGTGTACAAATCTCTCTTTGGGTTCCTGCTTTCATGACTTTTCGCTATACCCAGAAATGAAATTGCTAGATCATATGGTAACTCTACATTTAATTTTTTGAGGATTCACCATACCACACCATTTGCCATGGTGGCTGTACCATTTTACATTCCTACCAGCAATGTGCAAGGATTGCAATTTCTCGATAGCCTTAACAACACTCATTTTCTATCTTTACATTCTTTTTGTGATAATAGATATCTTAAAGGGTGTGAAGTGGTATTTTATCGTGGTTTTCAGTTGCATTTCCCTAATGAACAGTGATGTTGAGCATCTTCACGCGTCTATTGACCATTTACATATCTTCTTTGGAGCAATGTCTATTCAAGCCTTTGATCCACTTTTTAATCAGTTTTTTTGTTGTAAAGTTACGTGGATTTATTTCTGGGCTCTCTAATTCTATTCCGATAGTCTACATGTCTGTCTTTATGCCAATACGACACACATTTTCATTACTGTAGCTTTGTAGTAAGTGCTGAAATCAAGAACCTCTATTGTTCTTGTTTCAAGATCATTTTGGCAATTTAGGGTCCCTTGAGATTCCATATTTTAGAATAGATTTTCCTATTTCAATAAAAACAGAATCAGATTTTGATAGGAAACATATTTTCCCATCCTTTCACTTTCAATATTTAGGTTTAAAGTGAGTCTTTTAGAAAATATACACTTGGGTCATGTTTTTTATCCATTATGTCAATTCGTCTTTTGATTAGAGAGTCTATCTATTTACATTTAAAGTAATTACTGATAGGGATGAACTTACTTTTGCCACTTTCTCTCACAGCTTTTTTTGGTCCCTCATTTCCTCCATTACTGCCTTCCTTTGGGTTTAGTTGATTTTTTGGTAATGACATGTTTTGAATCCTTTTCATTTCTTTTTTGTAAATTCTATAGCTATTTCCTTTCTGGTTACCATGGGGATTATATCCTCAAGTAATAACAATTGAATCTGATTTGATACCAACTTCAACTGCACACAAAAACTACTCATTTACAGCTACACTACCCTTTATTAGTGAAGTTACAAATTACGTCTTTAAATATTGTATATCCATTAACACACATTTATAATTTTTATGCATTTCTTCTAAATCATATAGAAAAAAGTGTAGTTGCAAACCAACATTATAGTATTGATTTTTGCCATATATTTACCTTTATTGTAGCTCTTTATATTTTGCTATGACTTCAATATCTAGTATCCTTTTTAACTTGAAGCATTTCTTGTAGAGCAAGTCTAGCAGTAGTAACTCTTCAGCTTTTGTTCAGATGCAAATGTAATAAATTCTCTCATTTTTGTAAGACAGATTTGCTAGCTATAGAATTCTCAACTGACACTTTTTTTCTTTCAGTGCTTTGAATATATTATTCCACTTCCTCCTGGCCTAGGCATCTTGAGAAATCCTCTGATAATCTTACTCAGGATTCTTTATATATGACAAGTCAATTATCTCTTGATGCTTTCAAGATTCTCTTTGGCTTTCAAGAGTCTGATTACATGTGCCTCAGTGTCATCCTCCAAGTTTATCCTACTTGGATAAACTCATGTTTCTGTAGGGGAACAAGGGCCTGGAGCTTCCTAGTCTACCTTCCTCTAGAACTGATGTTCTTAAATGTGTCTTATACCAACATGAATTAGTCATATTAGAACTAGAGGAAATGTTGATTCCTACCTGTCACAGTAAGGACAGAAAGCTAAAATGTAAGCATATCGATTTCTTGAAACATCTGCAAAGCTAAATAATTATTATGAATGGTCTTTCCTATTATGATATATTAAGTCTGCTCTCCTACCCCAACCAATATCCAAACCACGTATGAAACTCTCTTAGTGGTCTTAAAAATGCAGACTCAAACAATTCGTACTGTTTGAGCACAATGCTACTTAAAGCTGGTCCTCACTGAAATAAAAGAGCTTGTACCACAGAGTAAATAACACACTTCATCATGAGAATATTTCTATGAAAACAGCCAACTGAACTTATTGATATAGTTTACATTTTGATGTAATCTTCTTATTGGGGACCAATAACAAAACCCATGCCAACTCTTCCACAAACTACACTAAGTAGCACTGTTTCAGAGCATTTTTAATTATCACCTTACTTGAACTTTCCATAGCCTATTTTCCTATAGTTGCATAAATAAAAAGGATATGTGTGAAACACTAATTATTTTTTAATAAGGACTACTTTTTTCCATCTAACAATTTAAGTCTGAGTGGTCTTTCATTTCACAGAGCCCTAACTTTTTTTACCTTTTAAATGTAAAGTAAAAATAGAACATAACTAAATCCAACTATTATGTAAATTATTTCATCTTCTAAGAGTTAACAACTACAATGTTTCATTACACAGGTGTCAAAGGATAAGATTAATATCTGTTATTAGAAGTTAATCATTGTGTAGTTGTACATGATTTATCCTGAGATATCCAAACCCATATAAAACCTACATCGCAATGGCGTTTAATTATATGTATGGCTTTAAAGTAGATATTACAATAATTCTGGCTCTTTGTGGACTTAAAAATAAGTGAATGCCTTTTCTAGAAAAGGTTGACTTAAGATATTCAACAACCTAAAAGCCCTGAAATGTAAAAGAGCACATCACTCTATGTTCTATTCTGAATCCTTTAAGGTGCTTAGCCTAAAACATATTTGTATTATAAATAAGCCTACTTAGCAGATTGGAACAACCAAATGACAGAATCTAAGGATTTTCTTTTTTGGACTTTAGGACTTTATCTGTGATTATCTTGCTTTGTACAACTACTTCAAACACAAAAGTGCTGCAGTGGGAATTCAACAGGCCTCAAAAAGCAGACTATAGAGGACTTCCACTCCTTTTAGTTGTTCCTTTGATTTAAAATCTGCTTTTATGTTTGATAAGACTGCCTTACTATTAATGATTTTTATAACTTAGTCTTCCTGCATCAAAATGTATATTTAATTGAAGGCTACAATTACACAGTCAGGTACTATCCAAGGACATTAGGAAGATGAAATCTGTCTTCTGATAAATCTGATCCTTTAAAGAATGGTATTCTCTAGTGTTAATTCATTCCATTTTTTCTCTAAGTTATCCAATGTCGTTCCTTCTAAAACACCAATGTTCACAATAGTGAAATAAGCACTGCCAAGAGATTGGTTCTTGTGTTGCTAGCTATACAGATCAATCTGTCATTTTCATTCTGCTTTCACCTAGCAATCTTTTGTAATTCTGTTTGTTCCTTCTTAACTGAGTTATAGTTATTTGTGAGTAGGTATTGTTTTGGTATGATACTATAAATTTCTTAATGGCAAGACTCCAGTCATTGAATTGTTTAGTTTATAGGGCCCTGCACAACCATTGTTCATTTTTCAGCTAGATGGATACCTGGTACAGAATTTATATATAACTAGTCAACACATGGCTATGTAAAAATAGACTCTTCTCAGTAGCAATAGGATCATTATAATATACATACACACATACACACGACACACATATATTAGTTTATGTATGTGTTTTTACTGCTTATAATTCTTAATCTTACACTGTAATAACCATTTTGTTATATTTTTTTCACAAAGTAGATGATTGCTTCTTTCATCACTGCATTTAACATTTAGCTTTCCAAAGAATCCTAGTCATTTTTTTTAAAAAAAGTAATTTTACTAGGTTATTACATAGTTACAAATTTACTTACCCTGCTGTTTGAGTGTTCTGGTGGATACTTCAGTTAACTCCACGCTTAAAGTTAATGAATGATGTGACCTACCATCTTGAAGACTAGGCACTTAGGGTTCACGAGGAAACCAGATTTTCCATGATAGCCCTCATTATTTTAAAGTTCACCATAATAAAAATTGAAAAGGTTGCAATGACCGCTGGGCCCAAAGCTTTATACTGGAATTTTTTTCTCCATTTCATTTGGAAAGAAAAATAGTTGATAATTATAAAACTTGAGTGAATTATGTAAGATCTAACACTGAAAAGAGTTTACCAATCCCATTAGTGTTTGGGGTTGAATATAAGGAAGTTTGTTAATTATGGAATGTGCCATTTCCTTCTGAAATAGGTATTTTTATTCTACTTGCTAAAACACGTATGGCAATAATGGTTAGTTTCCATCCTTTGAACCCCCATTTTATTTCTATATTTTGAATTTATTTTTTTTTGATCATCTCTAGTCACAAAATTTAAGTACTGAACTTAATTCTCGACATGTACTAAAATAGTTGTGGAACAAAAGGTAGTAGGAAAAGGAACTTAACAGTTGATTTTTTTTGATTGATAAAATACCTTCTCTCCCAGAGAACTAATCAAATTTTTCCTTAAATACTGCATGAAGGATAAAGAGCCCTTGTATGAAGGACTTACCTTTAAGAAATGTAAAACGTTGGTCTAATGGGTCCTTAACTTACTTCATTAGGCTCACAGCTTTATACTACCACACTATATTTTTGAATAAGAGAAAGTCTTAAGTATGTTATTGTAATAGTAAAGTTGTAGAGTTCCCTTTGAAGGAAACATATTTTGATTAAACAGTTGAAAGTTCAGAGATCTTGAATTTTTCTTCCATAACAATGAGACCTCAAGTGAATGAAAATCAAGAGGATAATAATTTCTTGTATAATAAATAATAGAAATAACCTATTACGATAGCATGCATTCACATTCAAATATGAAAAATACCACACAGAAAACAGAAACATTTTTAAAAAAAGATTTAAGATCATAAATAGGTCATTGTTGTCACAATACATTTCAGAATTGAAAAAACAAACATTTTGGCTTTTTAGGAAAAAAATTCCTTTAAAAAAATTCCCTCATCATTGAAAGGACTTGTATTTTTTAAATTTCCAGTCACCTAAGGCACGATATTTATTTAATCAGAATGCCAGTATCACCACCCCAGTGATTTTATGGACAAAATCATTAGTCATTTAAGAAAAAGGACGAAGGAACAGATTAAGCAATGATCATTTTAGTTAAGAAGGCTGAGTGTTATGTAGGACTTTCTGTTAACAAATTTTTTTTTAAATCAAAGCATTTTTTACCTCAAACAGATTTACTTCATCACAAAGAAGCTATGAGAGAAAAATGGGATTGATAAAATATAGGACACTTTCTTTAAAAAAGGACTTGGGATAAAAAAATCAATGTAGAAAGCATATGGAGGGGCAAACATTGTATAGAACCCAGATTAAATGCCTAGTTTATTCTTAGTCTTCAGGCAGATCCACAAAAAGAGACTACCTAGGTACATACGATAAGACATCTCTTCCTTAATCACATGGCCCATTCCTGCCTACCGACCACCAAATGAGATGTAGTAAAGTACTATAATCAGATACAGTGTATTCTTTATCTAACAAAGTTTTTAAAAATATAACAAATGTAAAAATTCCTCATTTTTAACTCTGCCTCATTTTGTCCTCTGTTTCCAAATGAAATTAAGGTTTTATATGTACAATGTGGTGATTTAGTGTTACTTTTAAAGAAAAAAAAAAACCCACAAAGTTAGTGATTGTCCACAGATGAAACATGGGATGAAGTTCATAAATCAATCAATCCTGGAGTGTTTGTTAGTCAACTGTAAACTCTTTAAAGTTAAGATTGGGAAATGTGTGTATCAAACACATTAGAATATAACAGAAGAAGAAGAGAAGCCTATTTGTCATTCCAACTGACAAGGTGCATGGTCTTCGAAATTCTTGTCCACGTTCATGGATCCATTTATTGGATACTGTGAGAGAACAAAATATATTAATTCCCTCCACTATCTAATATGTATTTAAGTAACTTATAAGAGCTAGGTCTAACAAAGTTTGTACATGGGCTAAAAGTTTAAGACCAAAACTAGATAAAGGTAGATGCTACTTAGGCAGTCAGTCTTTTACAAACTTCACTAAATGCTGGAAACAGAAGACTACATATGTACATTTGAAAGTCTGTGTACATGCATTTCCTTATGTTTTTAATGTCCAATATAAGATTTGAAAAATGGAATTAAAATGTAGGTACACATAGAACAGAATATTGTTTTTACCTGTTTACAAAATACAACTTCTAATACGAAGACATTTTTTAAATGAACACAATCTTCACTCTGAAGGAGCAACTCTCTATCAGTCATTATTATGTGTTCACTAAGTTTCCTTGGTTCCAAGATACTGTTTTTTAAGGTAACCTGAAAAGAATTAATTTTCTATTCTCCTACATCATAGAGCCCAATTAACAGCATCAACATGTATAAAATATCTGAACTAGGACCCATGATAATTAACTACCCTTTTACCTTTCTCAACTCCTGTATCTAATCTTTTATTCATCAAACCTTGTCAATTTTCTTTACAGCTCTTGAATCATTCTTGGCTCTATAATGCATTTGCTACTGCCTTAGCCAGGCTTTCATCATTGTGTAAACAATAGAAAACATCCTTCCAAACAGATCTCTCCTCCACTAACCTCTCTTCATTCTAGTCCAGTGATTCTCAAATATTATAATCATCAGGAATGATTTCTAAAATCCTAATGATCAGATGTTACTCCTATGTTCAATACAGTAGTAGCCACTAGACCCATGTGGCTAATGACATGACTGAAATGGACATATTGGGGTTAAAAATATATTAAAATAACTTCACCTGTTTTATTTTTTTTTTAATGTAGCAAATCCTGTACCTGCACGCCGCTGACAGTGAGTGCCTTTCTCACCTCACACTAGTCCCGGATCTGGTCCCTAACAAGCCTGGAAAACTACTCTAAGACGAAATTTAAAAATTAAGCTTTGAAGAAGCTTCCTCATATGTAAGGAGTTGCCACCTTCTGTTTACATCTTTGTATTCGTATGTGCCGCACTATAATTTATCTAGGAGGATGCCTCAGTCAGACAATTATGAACCCCTTGAAGGGACAATATTATCTCATTTGACTCCAAGTCAGTTGATGTTTCTCAGAATAGCAAGCAGAAATACTGTTAAAAAATCCGTCATCAAAATTCTGATCTGTTGAAAGCAAATTTATATAAAGATCAAAAACTTGTGTGGTTGAACCCCATTAAATGTTAGAGTCATAACAGGCCAATCTTTCAGGAGTTTTGTTTTCAATTTCTTTTGAGATATACATTGTGATTTTTGTTTCATATTTTGAAATTATTACAAAGAGAATATAGGAAATATTTACCCCATTTGTTTCCAACTAGCACTGGACAGGCTGCATGCCGTGTACTATAATCTCCTTCTCCACTGGCAAACAGATTATACCAGAAAACAGCAGTTCCCTGTGGAGAATACAAAATTATCCCCAAATAAAATAACAGGTTATCATTTTTTTAGTAATTAAATTTTTCTCTGTTCCTGCAAAAGTACTCCAAGGGAGCACTATGTCTTCCTCTAATATAATTCTGAAAATGATTATATCATTTATAAAATTTTCATGATCACATGAAAACGTTAATACCACAAAGTTGCTTGACAAAAAAAGGTATTTGCCCAAGCAAAGCTAACAAATCTTACAATAGAAAGATGGAGGGCAAGCACCATATGAGACTCATTTTTTCTTAAATTTTTAAGTATAGTTGGTGTACAATATAGTGATTTGACATTTTTATACTTTACAATGTAATCCCTGTTTGTTCATTACCTCTAGTAGGTACTCATGGTAAATTATGCCATAAAACTATCCAAAGTTTTACCTAGAGGTAATATCTTAAGTATACTACCTTTAAAAATATAATATATTAATTAGACCATGAAATAAAGGTATATCTCTTCCTTAGGGAAAAAAATAGAAACCCTCAAAATTAAAATAAACAAACCAAGTTTACCTTTTTGGGCCAAACACTAGCTCCTACTTCAGGAAAAACAGTGGCTCCTCCTGCAGACACATCACTCATCTATCAGAGATGAGAAGTACTATCAAAAATACTGGTAGAATAAAGCTAAACATGCCCTGAGGAGGCTGTGATACTGAACATTAGAGGTGAGAACATCTGAACTTCTACTTACATAGTGCATGTTATTCAGTTCTTAAAAAACAAAACAAGATACTGTTTAGGTTTATATACTTAGGTAAAAAATATATATAAAAAGCAAAGGAATGATAGTAAGAAAGATGAGAATATAATTTGAAATAGGCACTTTGTTTATAGTCAGAGGTAAAAAGCATGATTTAAAACTAACAAATCAAGTTATAGGGGTATAAATATGTATTTTATTGCACAGACTATAATCTCCATGGGGGCAGGAATTTTTCATGTTTTGTTCTTTAGCAGGCTTTAGTGACTCAAATAGTATCTCAAGTATTCTTGAGCTAGGTGTTCCATAAATGAATTTAAATGAAATGGAAATAAAAATAATAAATCAAAACCAGTTTTGTCATTTTTTTCATGGTAGAAAATCAACACATATTAACTGAAAAGCAGAATATTAAAGGATTATATAAAGTCCTTAAAGAATAAAGATACAAACCTTCCAAATTAATTAAAGAAGCACATGTATAAAACAAGGCAAAGGAAAAAGATATAGTCAAGATATTTTTCAAAAGCAACTTAGAATATATAGACAGTCTAAGCTTGTATCACAAAACAAAACCGAACTATATGCTTATATTCAAGAGTCACATCTAAAATAAGTGACTTAAAAACACAGAAAACAGAAAGATAAGATTTGCCAGGCAAATGCTGTACCAAAAAAACACAAGAGTTCAATCTTAGTTTCGGATAATCTAAACCACGGTAAAAAGCATTAGGTAAGATTAAAAGAAGGTATTTTACCATGAAAAATACACAATCAATAACAAAGAGCTAATTTTGGAGAAATTAAGTTGTGCTATGTGGCCCACCTAGGAATAGTATTTAAGTAATGAGAGAAATAAATATTAATCTAATTAGGGAAGGAGACATAATACTCATATAATTTAATAGTCAAATGATATTATTAGATTAAATCTAATATTTATGGATATCAGACCAAATAATATAGTATCAACATACACAAAAGCAAAGAAATACAAGAAAAAGATACAGCCAAAACTAAATGTTTAATGGCTCTTAAATATCTGAAGGATACTCAATTTTTCTAAACAGAGAAATGTAGATTAAAACCACAATAACTGCCACTTCTGATAAGGAAAAGATGTAGAGATGAAAAAGTTTGACAAACACATCACACTTAATAGTTGGATATAAATTGGTATAAATCTATGAAAAGTCCATTTATAGAAAGTATACAAGACTTCACGGCACTAATTTTGTGAGATGTGTCAACTTCTCTCCTGGTTTCCCCTTTCTGATAATCTCTCATTTTAAATTTCATATACATCTTAAATCCTTTTTAAATCCTAAATCCTTTTTTTATGATACCTTAAATCATTTTTTTAATGGTATCTTATATCTTTTTGGAAACAAGATGGAATGGTGAAAGGGATGGAAATAGCAAAAGAGGGAAAGAGGAATGGAGAAAATAAGGTAAAAGACAAATAGGGAAGGTTGCAGAAAGCCAAAAAGAGATGCCATTTTGTATAACTCAAATAGGGATAGAAGGTGGAAAATAAGCAAAATTAAGTCTAGATATAAAACATTTTAAGTTAACAAAGGTTACAACATTGCAGGAGATAATATATTCCAAATGTTCTGTCCTATAAGCTCTTTTTATATGACAGTGATATTCTTGAGTGGTACGATCTATGTTCCTTCCCCTTGAACCTTGGCAGACCTTTGTAATTGCCTCAATTAATAAAATACAGCAGAAGCAACACTATTTAACTTCTGAGGATAGGCAATAAAAGTACCATGCATTTCTGCTCACCCCGCCCCCACTTTTTTTTGGTGGGGTGAGGGGACTTGCTCTTACAATCTAGTCACCATGTGTGAGGAAGCCCAAGTCACAGGTAGGCATTCTGGCCAATAGCAGGATAAGTGTCAGCCTTTCAGGTGACCCCAGTGCTCATCATCATCTGACTGCAAATGGCATGAGATCCAGAGCAAGAATCATGAGTAAAGCCCAGCCAATCTTACACTATTCTGAAACTTCAACAATGTGAGAGCTACCCTTGGGGCTTCCAGGGTGCTATAACAGGCTACTTCTTGATCTGGATACAGATTTTACCAGATGTGTTCACTTTGTCAAAATTTATTGCTATATGCTTAACAATTTGTAAAATTTGTGATATATATCAATAAAAATTCAACAGTATTAGTGTGTATATATACATTTACATAAATATAGAGATGCTTATGTATACATATTAAGATGACTAAAGAGCCTAAACTCCAAAACATCAACGATGATTATCTCCAAGTAGTGAGACTTTCTGTAATTTGAATTTTTTTGTTCAGGTTGTAATACTGCAATCTGCAAAAGTTAAAATCGAAAAAAAATAAAAATTCTTAACTCCCTTTACTAAGTTGCAAAAACTTTAAACTGGGGTGTTAAGAGCAAAATATCTGAACACATAATAAACTGGGGTGTTAAGAGCAAATATCTGAACACATCAAAATAAATGAGCCATGTGATCAAATCCCAACTTGAAATAAAAATTTAAGCTGTAACTTACATAAAACAGCCAGGTAGCAATTCTATTTCCTGTGCCCAGCTCTTTGAAAGCATCTGGCTCGTCTTTCTGTGAATAAAATACAACTAAATCAATGGTGTAAAATTCAGTAATTCAAATTTCCAGTGGCAACTAATCTGTAATATGCTGAAAGGTATGCCAACAACAATCCAAAAAGGGTTCTTTACTCTCTCCAGCACACTATATGCATCAGGCATTCAAATACTTGTTGGTTGCTGATTCAGCTATTCAGCTGGTACAATGAATACTTTTGATAAGCCCACTGGAAGAAAACACCCCACATTTATTTGCCAAAATAAAGAGAACAAATAGCTACTCACTAAGGATTAAAAAATTAATACCTATAGTTTTAGCTTCTAAAAAAACAAGACAAGAGAGCCTCTTAGCTACATTTGTAAAGTCTAAGCTCTGTGTGTAAAAAAAATTTCCTTGAGATTTACTTTGAACTCATGATCCAATCAAATGTTTATTGCTACTATGACTTTCTTTTGGACAGTCAGTACTTTAAACTGGCTGGAGAATTCACATCTGGCTATTTAAATCTAAATTAAAATATAATATAGTCTCGGCATTTTTCAGAGAAAAATGAAAATGTATTTTTCAAACAGAAATTTACACACATCGTTATTTCTAATAGCCCCAAACTGAAAACTTAATGTCCATCAGAGGATGAATGACTAAAAAAACTGATACATTCATACTATGGAATACAGCAACAATAAAAAGGAAAACACTATCGATATTTTCTTTAAGACTCGGATGAACCTCAAGGGAATTATGCTGAGTGAAAAGAGACATTCTCACAAGGATACATACTGTACATAATATTTGTGAAATAACAATTATAGTGAAGAACAGATTAGTGGTTACCAGCAGTTAAGAATGGGAAGAACGGTGTGTGCAGCTATAGAGCAGTACTGCAAGGGAGTCTTGTGGTGATGGTGTGGTTATGCATTTTGATTGTAGTGGTAGTTACAAAAGCTACACATGTAATAAAACTACACACACGTGCAAGTATAACTGGTGAAATATGAATAAGCTCTGTGGCTTATGCCAATGACAATTTCCTGGTTCTGATAGTGTACTATATTTATGCAAGATGTTAACACTTGAGTTGGCTGAGTGAAGAGTGCATGTATGGGAATTCCCTATACATTTTTTTTTGCTACTTCTAAGGAATCTATAATTCAAAATAAAAAAAAAGAAATTATACTAATGTCAGGGCTTGAACTATAGTCTTTCACATCACCCTCAGACATTTTTCAATAACTGAAAACAGAAGGAAAAGAGACTAATAATATATTTCTTGCCAGCCTACATAGAAAAAGAAGTCTAGGATTCTGAAATTAAGCCAGTCAAGGGCTGTAACACAATATATAAACTGCAATTTCTTTTAAAAGAACATACCCTTATTTAAAAATGGAAACAGACTAAGAAATTTATTAAAATACCTGGCACACTCTTTAGAATTCATGGAATTATGATAAAGCTTAAATTAAGATTTGGTAATGCCATACTTTGTAGTTCAGTGTGTTAAAGAAGGAAAAAATGTTCAATACTTATTAATCTTAAGCAAGAGTACTTGGGCTGTGACAGCTTTTCAGCAAAATGCTTTGATATTTATTCCTGGCCTCTTTACATCTATTTTATATTTTTTATTTTCCTGTCTCTCAAAATGTGTCCTTGTAATTTCTCCGATTGATTGATTGGCCAATTCACGAATTCACCTCAGCGGTCTCTTATCTGTTTTAATTTATCCACTAAATTTTAAATTTCAACAATTACTTTTTTCTAAAACTTGTTTGTCAAATAAGTTATTTTGAGAGGTTATTTTATTCCATCTTTTGTTTTTTAAATGTTACATAGTTATTTATATTCTGTATCTAATCATTCAAGTATCTAACACCCTAGAGGTGTTAAATCCGCTGGTTGCTTCAGTCTCACCAATGGTGTTTTATTACCAGCCTTTTTTTTTTTTTACATGAGTTCATATTTAGCAGAACTTAATCTTAAAAAATTCCCAAGGTGCTAGAATGAGGATGCCTCTCTGGGAGATATGAGTTTGTTTCTGCCAGGCACCAAGGAGCACCACTAAGTTGAACAATTTTAAATTAATTTCTACTTTTCCAGTACAGTAAAATTTAAATCCAAGATTCATGTGAGGGCAGGCCTGTGCTTTCTAAGTCTCAGAAGAAGCTTCCCATATATACCACACTCCAGCCAGAATGGTAAGAGGCAATGCATTTAAAAATATCCTAAATTCTTTTACTGTATAGCTAGGTGTTCCTACCTTTCCCCCCAACCCCCGCTAAAAAAGGCTTCGCCATGCTTCCACAAATTCCAAATAGGCTAGCAATTTTTAATACTAAAGAAGAAATTAACCTGTCATGCCTAAGTTTCAGTGGGATTCCTATATTCTCTTTTTTACTTACCCGTGCAAAATCAAAATGGGGTTCATACTGTCCTCCAACTCCATAATTTGCTACCTGAAGGAGAGAAACAAAGCATGAATGAAAGAACTATCAAGATTACTATTCAAAAAAATCTATAATCCCCATTTTGGCCTCATATATCAAGATGAGGTACTTCTACAGAAATGAGAAGCAGAGCTACTCTGCCTGTGCTCTATAAATGGAACAACAACATATCTGGTTTACTGAATATTTTTGCAGGCAGTCCCCAACCTTTTTGGCACCAGGGACCAGTGCTATGAGAATCTAATGCCTGATGATCTGAGGTGGAGGTGAGGCAGTGATGCTAGCACTGGGGAGCTGCTGCAAACATAGAGAAGCTTTACTTGTTCACCTGCTGTTCACCTCCTGCTGTGCAGCCTCGTTGCTAACAGGCCACAGACCAGTACCTGTCTTCAGTCCAAGGGTTAGGGACCACTGTTTTAAGCCCTGTTGAGGCTACAGTTCAGAAAAAAAGATTTCTTTCAAAATGTAACTGCTCATTGACAAATGCACCCGGTCACCCAAGAGCTCTCTGACTGGAGCTATACAATGAGGTTTTCATCCCTGCTAACACGCCTATTCTGCTGCCTACGGATCAAGGAGTAATTCTGTCTTTTAAGTCTTATTATTTAAGAAATACATTTCACAAGGCTATATCTGCCATAGGTAGTGATTCCTCTGATGAATATGGGCAAAGTAAATTGAAACCCTTATGAAAAATATCTATTTTCTAGATGCCATTAAGAATATTCGTGGTTCATGGGAAGAGGTCAAAATAGCAACATTAACAAGAATTTAGAAGAAACTGATTCCATCTCTTAAATGATTTTGACGGTTCAAGACTTCGGTGGAAGAAGCAGCTGCAGATGGGGTGGAAACAGCAAGAGAACTAGAATTGGAAACGGAGCCTAAAGGTGTTACTGAATTGCTGCCTCATGATACAACTCTAACATGATGGGCTGCTTCTTATGGATGGCAAAGAAAGTGGTTTCTTGAGATGGAATCTACTAGTGGGAAGACACTGTGAAGACTATTGAAATAACAGTTTAGAATATTACATAAACTTAGTTGATAAAGCAGCGACAGGGTTCTTCCGGGGGCCAATGCTATCAAACAGCATTGCATGCTACAGAGAAATCATTCATGAAAAGAAGATTCAGTTGATGCAGCAAACTTTATTACTGTCTTTAAGAAAGTGCCGCCCCAGCCTTTAAGCAACCACCATCCTGCTCAGTCAGCAGCCATCAACACTGAGGCAAGACCCTCCACCAGCAAAAAGATTACAGCTTGCTGGAGGACCAAATAGAGTAGCATTTTTTTTAGCAATACAGTGTTTATAAATTAAGGAATGTACATTTCTTAGATATAGCGCTATTGTACACTTAACATACTACAGAAGAGTATAAACATAACTTACGGCACTGGGAAACCAAAAAATACACATGACTCACTTTATTGTGATATTCGCTTTCTTGCTATGGTCTGGAACCGAACCCACAATATCTTTGAGGTGTGCCTGTACTTAAAGCATACGAGGTTTCTTTTTGAAGTAATGAAAGTGTTCTGGAATTAGATATTATTGATGGTTGCAAAACCACCTGAATATAATAAAACCAGGGTAAATTTTATGGTATGTGAATTATATCTCAATAGAAAAGAGAAAAAATAAACTATCAAAAAATAAAACAAAACAAAACTGCACTGGTCAGGCCTAGGAATGAAAAAATTACAGTGTACTTACTGTTAATGTTACATAGTTTTCATTTCCCTGTAAATTTATACTCAAGAGTTTTTAATGTTTTGATAAATTTTAAAGGTCACAGAGCAATCATAACTTTCCTGCTGATTTATAAGATCACTTTGCAGATTTCAGCTTATTCACTTTTACAGTCCCAAACTATCATGAAAATTGAGTATTGCCTATACAGTGTCAGGAAATCTAATCTGAAGTATCTTTTGAGGAAGTATAAAGATAACTTAAGGATAATGTGGTTACCCACCTGTAACTCCTCTGCTGTAGAAACATCTAGTCCTGTCAGATCTTGTATTCTCATGTTAATTCGAGACACCACGGGGTTTTCATAGCCAGAGAGCCAGGCACTAAAAACAAGAAGAAAATATTAATTTTACTGATAATGTTTCAATACATGAAGACTAAGGAGTCATATAAAAAGCCATTATACAGCACAATAAGCCTTATCTATAGGCATTTAGTTGATTTGCTTATATATGAATTTTATTAATGAATGCTGTAATTTTAAAAGATGTTATATTGTACAGTTGGAGATTGAAAAGGAAAAAATTGATTTATTATAGAGTTTCTATGAAAATAGGTTAATGTAAGAAGACTATATAGGGCTGTCTATATTGAGAATTTTTTTAAATTCTGGAAACATCCCAAACTGTAAACAACTGATCCTTCTTGGTAAGGTACAGGAACTGACTGGTGTGGGAGTCATAGGGGTTTTAGCCTGATTTATAATGCTAAAATTTACCCTGGTTTTATATAATGCTAATAAAAAAAATTCATGTATTACTTCAATAAATTAGTTTTTAAAAGGTATCCATACACGCCCAGTAGACTAGCTATAATCAGAAAGATGGACAATGCCAAGTGTTGGTGAGGATGTGAAGAAACTGGACCCTTCACACACTGCTGGTGGAAATGTAAATGGTGTAGCCACTTTGTAAACTAGTCTGGCAGTTCCTCTGGGTGTTAAACCTAGAGTTATCATCTGACCCGGCAATTCCAGTCCTAGGTATATACCCCAAATTAAAGCACATATTCATACATAGACTTGTACACAAATTTTCATAGCGGCATTATTAATAATGGCCACACAGTGAATATAATCCCAATATCCCTCAATCGATGAATAGATATATAAAATGTGATATATATCCAGATTATGAATTATTGTGCCATGAAAAGGAAAGACATACTGATACATGTCACAATATGGATGAACCTTAAAAACATAATGTTAAGTAAGATAAACCAGATACAAAAGGCTACATATTATGATTCCATTTATAAAAAATCCAGAATAGGCAAACTGAAACATAAAATAGCCAGAGAAAGGGGAGAATGAGGAAAGACCCTTAGTGGGTATAGATTTAAGGAGCGATGAAAATGTTTTGGAATTAGATAATGGTGATGGCTGCACAACTAAAAAGATTAAAGACCATTTAATTGCATACTTTCAAAAGGTGAATTTTATGGTAAAGGAACTATAGCTCAATATAAAAAGGTAACTCAAAATTCACCTATCTCCTTTACATACGCCTTTCTCTCAGTCTATCAACCTTTTCCTTTCTTCACCTCTCCTCTCATTAAGTTTTGATTCCATGATCCATCATTTCAACACTCTTGCTAAAAATCTCAATACAACTGTCTGGTAAAAACACAATCCATCCTGAATGAATTTTTTCCTACAATCTATACCTGTCACCAAACCCTACTGGAGAAACCATCCGATCTACCTACATTTGCATCTATCCGTTCCTTTTCGTTTATTCTAGATTCTTCATTCTAGTTCCAAGAGGAGATTTCTCTCCATTATCTAAAGCCAATCCTCTGCCTTAGATTTTATTGTCTCCTGACATTTTAAGAACCAAAAGGGCTAAAATGATTAGCCCTTCTCTCCATGTAACCAACTTCCCTTCTGAATATATCTCCCACAGTTTTTAATTGGACTTAAGTCTCCCCCATTAAACAAAAATTTAAAATTCTTTTCCGAACTCTTTCCCTCCAGCTACCACCCTTTCTCCTCCCTGTTCAAGTCAACTTTTTCAGACTCCTCATTACTCAATTCATTCCAACATAGCTTTAGTCTCCTATCACTCCATCAAAACTTTTCTTGCTAATATCGCCCATAACCCTACCATGCTGCCAAATCTAATTCTCATTGTATATGCTCTTTTAGTAATACTTCATAATGTTCATCTTCCTTGAGACTCCCCTTGCTCATTCTCCAGGTCCTCCCTTCAGTGCCTCGGGCTGATCTGTCTCCCTTATAGCCTCTCTCCCAGTGCCTCAGCAATAATTCTAGAACATGTTTTCTCTAGGCCTCAGGCTAGTGCACATGCTCTTCTCTTTGTCCAGACTATTCTTTTTCATTTTGCAAAGTTAAGGCTTTAGATTATCACTTTAGTCATTTATTCTTCTGAGAAGTCTTCCTTGACTCTTCCCCATGTCGGACTAGGCCAAAGCTTCCTAATTTTTTTCTTTTTTAAGGAAGGAGGAGGAGAGGTTTTTATTAATCACAATGTGAAACTGACATGACATGCTATTAGACTGAACCAGGATAAATAATATTGTTATGAAATGTACATTTCTCATCCATTTCAGAGGAAAATATATTAGGATCTTCTTTATGAACTGATTTTTTTAAAAATCATTTTTAAAATAGTAACAATATATTTTCCCAGACTGTGCTAAGAAGTTGTCAGGCAATTATAAAATCTGTAAAGATAATAATCGACAAATTAGGACTGTTTTGTGAAACATTAAGAATCATATCTCTTTTTTAGCTGTTACATCAATGCACCTTTTTCAATTGAGTAAGACAATTGTTTGCTGTGGGAGCTGCCATAATCAGCAAGTTTCTTAAGTAACAGATACTCGATGGATCAAGACTGAAGTAGATTTTCCTTCTAATTCTGCCCTCTTTTGGATCACAAGCAAATATGTGTCTTTTGTGTATAGGTGGGCAAATATTGTAAAATGCAGCTGTTGTAATTTTCTAAATTTTACTACACAATTAAACAGGGGCAATTAATTATTAGGAATATGCCTTAGAAACACTTCTAGTTTTTAAAAACAGCAAGGCTTCAGAATAACTTCTCAAAATTAGTTTGCCATTTTAGTGCATGACTTTATAACATTACACATTTGATCTGTATTTGAGTCATTTCTTCTATTTCTTTGCCCTCAATGAGAGTTCGTGTTGTGGTTTCAAAAATTGTTATATATTACAAATTTTAAAATAAGTTTTCAATTCACTGAACTGAGATTTTTTTCACTCATGTACCTGTGGAAAGTAATTTGAGAACACAGTATCTTCATACATATGTGTATATATGTATTTTTAAAGTAAATTACTTTTACTGTCAAATAAAATAAAACTAGACTACAGGGCCAACAATGAGGAACAATTTTCTTCCTTAGAAATCCTTTTCTAGGCTGGGGAAGGCAAGTACTGTTTGTGAAGGATTTCGTGAGGCTATAGTGTTTTTATCATCTGTTAGTCCCACACTGCCATGTCTTACCACCACAACTACATGCATGTCTGCTTCCTCAGCAGCACTAACCTCTAGAGTAATGTCTGTTGACTGAGCACCCAATGCTTTTGTAGTCTTTCAGTAACTCTCATTCTCTATCTACTTTGTGCCCAATCTTAGTATCAAAGTTACTATCAAGCTCAAGAACATCTTCTGGAGAATATCCAAATAATAATTTCTGTGCCTCTACACTCCCTGAAGAATAGATATACACCTTTGTCCCAGCCTCTGTATTTCCTAATTGCTGGAACTACATGTTTACAAAATGCTGCTTTCATGTACCCAGCTGTGAATGCTGCTCTCTCCACACGTAGCCCTGCCACTGTTTCAGTCCCATGGTCTTTCAGTCTGGAGACATCTGCCAGCACACGTTGTCTACCACAGCCCAGATCGTCTATTACAGGCCATCTAACCCATTGCCAGATGCTACAGGGATCAGAACACCCCATCCCAGTGGGAATCCTCTTTAGCCTAGTTCCTCAAAATACTGAGGTCTTGCTGGCACTCCTTTCCAAGAGGGAAGAAGTAACTTTATTTGCATATACTCTTAACATCCTTTGATGTAATGAAATAAAATGTTCTTCACAAAAGCAATCAAGCTTGTGGTACCTTTGATACCTAACAGGATCACAGTGACTTTGGTGGGCACCTGCTGGGTGCTGCTATGGGAATCACCTTAGTGGTCGAGAGGGTAGTGGGTGATGGCAGCTGTACCCCCAGAACCATCCTGGGTTTCCCATAGCCCTCCATCAAGCTGCTGGCAACTGCTTGCAGCTGGAAGCACATCAGGAAGAGGGTACCTCCGTGCATCTGAAAGTAGGGCAAGCAGCTGCTCTAAGGTTTTTTATTGTACTATATATCCTTCCTTTGTAGCATTTATCACAATAACTTATTTAAGATATCTTTCTTCAATTACTAATTCCAAATCATGTAGATTCTGCCTGGTTTTGCTCTTTATCTGCAGAATCTATTACAGTGCCTGGCACATAGATACTCAATAAATATTTGCTGAATAAATAAATCCTCAAGGCTTCTTAGAACTAATCTAAGATTTATTCTATTTTACCATAATTATTGACCTGGTGATCTCTTGCAAATTTATAGGGAGTGGATGAGTAGAATTTCTCAGTGTAGCAGAATTAAGGATCCACAAATTTTGTTATAAAGGATGGAGCTAATTATACTAAGAACTTATTTCTCTCAATCTGCGTTCCTGACAGAACTAAACTACTATGTCAACATACCTGTCTTTTCTGCCTACCACAATTTGATCGATTTTTGAACTTTAATAAGCAACCAACTACTGACTTGATTTTTATAGATAACTGCAACAAAAGATTGGCAAGTGTTCTAATAAAGTTTCAAACTAAATACATCTTGATGACTTCCTATTTCATCCTGGAACCTAACACCCACAGAGAACCTGTCTTCTACTTCTGGTATCTTCATCTTCCTTCCCTGCCACCATCAATATTTAAGCATCTATTCCTACCTTTTCCTCTTGTATTCTTACCTTTTTCTCTCATACTTTGGTAGAAGCATTGTTCTTCAGCCTTACAGAGGCTGGATAGTCTATGTATTTGTTTGAATCTACCCTTTCTAATTCCATAGGCTTTATTTATTCCAGCAGTTATTGCTTCCCTTTTTATATTTAATCTTTTCTTTGACAATGCTTGTTTATTCCACCTGAAGTCTTCTGCTACCAAGAACACCTTCCTAACAATTACAATTGCAGTCTTTTACTTTACACTTTTAAAATCATAAAAACAAGAAATGCTTGTTATATTCAACAAATGGTCCTGGGACACTGGATAACCACATGCAAAAGAAAGAAGTTGGACCCATATCTCACACCATATGAAAAAAAAATATCTCAAAAAGATTAAAAACCTAAATGTAACAGCTAAAATTATGGAACCCTTAGAAAACAACATAGGCATATATCTTTTTGACCTTAAACAGTGGTTTAACTATGACATCAAAAGTATAAGCAACAACAACAAAATAAACTGGACGTCATCAAAATAAAAAGTCACATGCTTCAAAGGACACCATCAGGACAGTGAAAAGACAACTCACACAATAAAGTTTCTGCAAATGAAAAGTCTGAGCACTTGTGTCTACAATATTTGAGAACTATTATAACTCTATAAAAGAGAAATAATTTAAAAATTGGCACAGGATCTGAACATACAGTTTTCAAAAGAAAATATACAAATGGCCAATAAGCACATGAAAAGAGGCTCAACATCAACATCGTTAGCTACCCAGGAAATGCAAATCAAAACCACAATGAACTCCATGTCCCACCCACTAGGATGGTTATAATTAAAAAGATACAATAACAAGGTTTGGTGAGGATAAACAAATTAAAACAGCCCATACATTACTAGTGAGTGTGTAAAATGAAAAGACTTGGAAAATTTGGCAGTGTCTCAAATGGTTAAACATATAGCATATCACCTAGCAATTCTACTCCTGTATACACACAAAAGAAATTTAAATTTATATTCATACAAAAACTTGTACATGGATGTTCAGCAGCAGCATTATTTTTAATGATCATTTTAATGATTATTTTTAAAAGCAACCACATGTCTATCAACAAATGAATTAGATAAAATGTAATGTAGGCATACAATAGAATATTGTACAGCCATGAAAAGGACTGAAATATTGATACTTCAACATGAATGAACTTTAAAAAATTATGCTAAGTGAAAGAAGTCAGATACAAAAAGCCATATATATGATTCTATTTATATGAAATATCCAGAATAGGCAAATGCATACAGGCAGAAAGGAGATTAGTGGTTGCCTAGGGCTGGGTGGGGGAGGGGAGTTAAGGATTGGTTATGGTTCAGAAGTGCAGAATTTCTTTGGGGTAATGAAAATGTTCTTTGAGATAAAAATGAATTGTTGTGATGGGTGCACAACTCACTGAGTATACCTAAAGCCACTTAATTGCACTCTTTAACTGAGTGAATTGGATATTATGTGTATATCTCAATAAAGCCATTTAAAAAAATACTTATAAAAAATTCCAAACAGTACAAAAGTATATGAAGTCCTTTACCTAGTCCCACTCCTCCCAGGTAAACACTATTAACAAATAATTAAATATCCTCTCAACACCTTTTCCCTAGGTATTCACAAACAAAGATTAAAAAAAAAAAACAGAAATCTACCCACCCTCTAACTTCCCACCTCAATATACACATATACTTTTTTCCCTGAAAATACTTGACATCTTTCCAGTCAATACATATAGCATGACTTTCTGAGGAAGTGCCAGACTTTTCCACAGAGACCATATCAGATAATTTCATATGTGTCCCCTTTTTGGGGAGATAACCTAAAATATTTTCCTTTTGGTCTTAATGACAGTAACCTGAGCACTAAGTTGTATATGCAGAGTTAACATTTTAACACTTTTTTCCTCTCTGAGTTTCTGCTGTTAAAAAAATCTTTCTTATCCTTGTAACATATGATTTTTTAAAGCACCAGTAGAACGCTTCCTTTGAAGAAGGCGCAATGGCCTCACACCGCAGGACTGCGTCTCTAACACGGTAGTAAGGAAGGAAGGTTTGCTTTGAAGAAGGTGCAATGGCCTCACACTGCAGGACTGCGTCTCTAACACAGTAGTAAGGAAGGAAGGTTCGCTCAAGCAAACGGACGGGCAACGCCATCTCAGAGGTTTTGGGGACTATCACGAAACCCCCAAGGGAAGATGTGAGTCATATAATTTGAATATTATCACCATCTTCTAATCCCACACATGAAAATTTACATTTTATAATCAGCTAATATAAAACTACCATGTGATTTTTTTTTTTTTTTTTGCAAAAGCAAAAAATAATTCAGCGCTCAAAGTGCCGGTTACAGAGAGGAAAACTTTCCAAATTTTTTCCTCTAGGTGCTTGATGATTAACAAAGAAAGGCTAATCTGGGTATTCTAATCCCTCTGGTTCTTAGTGGGACAGTTATGCAATAATACTATTTCAGTTATCTCAATGTGAGAACCTCTGATTAACCCAGTAGAGGGCAATGCTGTTATTAAAAGTTATTCCAATTTTAAAAGATATCTGAAATCAAATACATTTGTATTTGCTTCTATATTACAAAAATATTAATATATTTTTACATATTTCCTCCTTACTAGCATGGGTAAATTAAATCTCAAGCATAATAAAATATTATATTGTAGGAAATCTGTACTTCAGAATGAAAAAATGAAAACCACTTCCAAAAATAACCCACCAGAATCAAAGAAGCTTTTATACCACACTAAATTGTTTATTTGCATATCTCATTTAGATTACTTTAACTGGACTTCATGAGCTCACCTGTATTTTCAGTGCACATAACTGAATATTTATCTTTCAAAAACTAAAATTCCATTTCTCTTATTCAGTCAAAATTATTAGCTCCTCCATTAACTAGCTATAGTAAATTTTTAGTTTTTTTTTAATATTGGAAAAGACAGACATGACTTGCCAAAAGTTCAGTCATAAAGTAAATAATAACTTTGTATTTTTTAAACAGTAATGGATCCTACACATACTTTGCCCAAAGAAAATTCTATTTGCTAGAACACTGAAACATATTTTTGTTTCCAGAGATGATGCAATCACTTAGAAATTTCTCAAAATACGGATATTTGAAATTCCCTTCTGACACTTTCAAAATACAGATGGTCCCAGAGCAAAAGGGATCACTTAACTGAAATCAATATAAACAAATTCTTCTATTTTGCACTTTAGATGCCTTTTTCAGAGGAATAATATATGCAGGAAACATAAAACATAGCATTAAATTCCCAAAATAGTAAAAACTTTTTCTTTGTTAAAATAGGAAATGTATTGGATATTTTATGGAGCAAATTCCTTCTTTACAGTTAACCCTCTCTTTCAACATATGTATCTTATTTTTAAAAGGGTTGCTAAACAATTTTCCTAAGAGTAAAGATGAAAATCACTGTGCTATGGAATCCTTTTTTACTAGGTTTTGAACAGAAACACACACACACACTCTGTATACGTTGTCAAGACTGGGTGCATTTACTCTGGTGTTACACAGTCTTCTGATATTTCTAATATTAACTCACTAAATGTATTCTGTTGCTATATATAATACAAAGTATGGTTGTGCCTATCTTAAAAATCTAATAAAATGCTTCTCAGAGCTATAAAATAAGAATATTTAGAAAGAAGTTCTAAATGTTTAGATATATTTTTTGCAGGGAAAAAAAAATGTCTGTAGGTCACCTTTCCAAGAGTAATTTATTTTGACTTGCTGCTCAGAGTCCAATAACTCTGTGGGTGGCTATTTCTTCAAAAGGTCCATTGTATATATAGCAAATTTCCAAAAACGACTTCTAAAACACTAAGTTCATGCATTTTGTTTTATATGGTTCCTAACAACATCCAAATCTAGAGAATTTAGATACTTACAAGCCATATGACAGTAAAAATGCCTAAAATCATGCAATAATCTGATAAAAATATATAATAGACTGTTATCTTTTTAAAAAAATAGATAAGGAGTTAAATTTTTTAGACATGAATAAGGCTCTGTAATAAAAGAAAATTAGCTTAAGCTTAACCTAAAATTAGAGTTAATTACAATGCACAGAAACATTATAAATCATGTCTCAAATATGTCTATACAAATAAGTTTCTGCAAATCCTTTACCATCTATTTATTAGTGCTCCTGAATCAAAATCATATTGGAGAAAGTTTTAATTTTCTTTGTCTCCTAACTGGGGCAAGGGAGAAGGCAGTGGTATAGGGTAGTTAAGAAACCAGGATATGTGTGTGGGAATGTTCAAGGTTAATATATGAATGACATAGATTTGCCCAAGAATAAGGAAATAAATCAACACAATCTGTACTTTTGCTATGACTTATGGCAGTAATATTCAAATTTTTTTTGTTCGAGTACTTCCTAATATAGTTGTTAAAAAACCTATGTACTCTTTTGCACAATTTTCTAGTTGACAATTAAAATTTTAAAATAATAATTTCAAGAGATTTAATTCTGTCCTACTGAAAATAGTGGTAGTATCTGGAAAATGATTACTTTTTTAATGTATCCAGTGGACTCTAAATACTATAATGATTTGATGTCCATCATCATCCATTTAAAAACATACATGGATAATGTATTTCTTAATACTTGGAAATATTATAGCATTCTTTTTCTTTTTCCCTCTAGAGCTTGCATTTTCATTCCATTCTTATCCCAGAACAATGTTCTCAGCAGGGGTGGAGAGATAGGGTCCCTGGGTGTGGTGGTGATCTATCTGCTCATAAGTAGATTTTCTTTAAACATTGTTAAAAACAAAAAATTTGAAACCAATTGACTTGCAAAGCATTTGTTATATAATACATCATTTATGTTCTTAATACCTACAGGTACTGGGTAACCTAGAGATTTTTAAACCCATGCTTTACTACAGAGACCAAGTTAGGCCTTGTTATGTGAATGTCTTTGGGACCTTCTTTTACTGCAATATAAGAATACGACTTCACTTAGCTGGTAGGGTTTGCGGAGTCTTAGCAGAGATTTTGAAACCTAGTAAATTACTCTGAAAAAATCTCTATTAACTGTTCCATAACCATATCTATTTATTAGTCCATTAAGAAAATTCAGACACCATTGTCATCAAATACCTATGCCTAACAGCCTACGTCTCTGAGGCCATATCATGGGTTTTATGAAAACTAGATTCTCAAGAAAGAAAATGGTCCAGATATGACTAAAATTCTCTTCATTACTCCCTTACCTCTTAGATACTCTGTACTGTGCTGTGGTCAATTTTCCAGTCTCAGGGTCATGTACTGTAGCTCGGCTCAGCTACAAAAAAAAAAAAAAGAGAAAGGACAAGGACTTACTCACGTAGCAGGCAATTTGGACTTTTGTTTGTTTTGTTTTTGTTTTGTTTTGCCAAGCCACAGGTGATTGGAGGGTTCTGATTGGTCTGGATGGTAGGCAATGGTTTCAAATCAGCAAAAACATTTAGAAAGGTGGCAATCAGAAAAGCCACTTCCAAATCAAGAGAAAACCGGTTGACAAATTTTTCATAGATTTATTGTCCTTTCACTTTTTTTAAAAAAAACCATTTCAAGCTGTATGTAAATGATTTATAGCACTGTGTTTCACAGGAGCTTTCTCAAATCTAGAAGTTTAGTATTCTTTAAATATTTTGACAAAAGAATAGTTTGTAGTCTCTTTAAATTCATTTTTAAAAACTCTCACCAAGAGGAAACTGTTGCAGTCTCTCTGGTAAAGTAAAAGACAACAAAATTCATAAGTAATAGCAGTTGGAAGACAGATCAGAAACATAACATTTCCTTCCATTGCCAACTTTTAAGTCAGCAAGTTTTTAAAAATAAAAACTCCAAGAGGAGGAATATAGATTACTCCAAAATGACAATGGTATTTTACAAGATGTATGAGCAAATGCCAATACAATCACCATGAAGGATGATGTGAATTTACTGCAGCATTTATGAATGTGAGAGAACTATGTAAACAAAGACTACTCCCAGGTTAATCCAGGCTGCTGCTTTTTCTTTTTCTCCCCCTTTGGCAGAAAAAAAGAAAAAGAAAACAAGTTATCAAGCCATTTCCTGGATATTTAATTTCTGACCTGCACAGAGATGCAAAACTTATTAATTCCCTAAAAATAACAGACCAAGTAAAAATTAAAAACAGAACTTCTAGTTAAAAAGAAAGATCTGTGAAACACAAAGCAGTTTATCCATGCGTATATAACTAGGCGGTGACGAGCTGGAGACTGAAAATGACCTACTTCCTTTAAATGAATAATTCCTGTAGGATGTATAAAACACTCATTAGGATCAAAATATGCAGCATACACATCTCTTACCTTTTGCTAATTCTGTAATGTACTGTCTCCAAGTCTCCTGTTATTGGGTTTGAAATGGTGGCTCGCCTCAGCTGTGAAGCCAACCATCAAAATACTTGCATTACAAAACAAAAAAATGAATTACATTTATCCAACCAGTCAGAATTCTGGGATTTTCATAATGGAAGCTGAAAAGAGAAAACAACTCCAAAGACTTCCAGTCACTTGTTTTGAGCTTTGAAAGCCAGTAGTTTTTTAGGCTTTTGTATTTTTTTAGTTATTTAAAAATTTTTGCTTTTGTTTTGCATAAATGGAGGGTACACAATGAAAAGAAATTGAAAATTAAACTCTTGTCAATGGTTAGAGGATGTGACAGTGAGGAAGAGAAAAATTCCTAAAATTTTAAGTTTATTTATAGTTATAAAAATGGCTTTCTGCAGTTAACAATCTAGTCCAAACCTTTGATTTTAATTTTTTTAGTAATGAAACTGTTCTGCTAAGGTTAATGTTGCTCAAAATTTGTTTCAAATTAAGTCTTTTCTTCCTTCAAGATATCTGCTCATATTTCACATATATAGTGAAATAATCTTGGACTGCACAAATGAAAAGAACTCATAAAGGTTAAAAACAGTAAGAAAGAGATGACAGCCAAGATAATGATTTTAAACTTTTTTTTTTAGTAGAGGATGATTCTGAGGTTAACAAAAGAGTATGAAATTTTTATTGCCATTGAATCTCTTGATCAAAATAATCTACTGAGGCACCCCCTTTGAAGACTGGCCTCCAAACCTAGAGATAGATAAGGATCTCCAAGCTGAAAAGAATTCTTAATAAAAATTCTACAAAGGTATTTTGGTTTATTGGGTTTACTGACCACAAATAATGGATTAAAATAGGAATCCAAAAGAGAGTAACAGAATATGATGTAATTATAAGAATTCCCTTGGACGGCACCCATGTACGTTAGACCTGTCTATTCCATTTAAAATGTAGTCTTTGGTAAAAAAAAAAAAAAAAAAACCCAAAAAGTAGCAATTTGGAACAGTAGTAAAACTTAAAAACAATAATTCTAACTTTAACTTTATTTTGCAATACAGATATCCAGATAATTCAACCTTTATGATATAATAAGGATGAAACTATGGTCTACGGGCCAAATTTAGTCTGCCTCCTGCTTTTGGAAATAAAGTGTTATTAGAATATAGCCATACTCATTTACATATTTTCTATGGCTGATTTTGTACTGCAACAACAGACTTGAGTGGCTGTAACAGACTGTATGGCCTACAAAGCCTAAAAAATATTTACTATTTGGAACCTCACAGAAAAAAAAAAAAATCACCAGCTCCTGTATTATAAGAAAGCAAAAATATGCCTAGTGTTTATCTAAAAATTTCTTTACGGAAGTTATATCAGTTTGTTTTTTACTATCAATGAGACCACAAACAAGTTTTAAGAACAAGCTTATGGGAAAAAAAGGCAAGAACATAAAGGGTAATCTTTTTCACATTCTCACAAAAGAAGAATTTCTACACTAACATGAAGTTTATAGGACTGTGTTCACATTAATGTTTTTCTTATTAAAATAAATGATGTGGGTTAAAGTCAGAAAACTATGATGTTATTATTTTAAATTAGCAGGATGCTTGTGCCCAATTATATCTTTCTAGTAATAATGTGCCTAAAGGGGAATAAAAATACTTCAAGTATCCTTTCAAATAAAAAAATATAAAAGATATGAAAAGTTGATCTTTGATTATCAGTCTCTGAGATTACTGGGTTCCACAGTACATAGAAAACTTTTTCAGAGATCATAGAAGATGCTGAAACAGAAATTTGTTAAGTGTAAAATAATAACCTCATCTATAATATTCATAATTAAGAGCTTAAAACCCATTTGCAAGACGGTATTTGTGTTGAAAACAAACCAAGAAAAACTGATATCAATGGAGCTTAGTTAACAACTCCATTATGTTGCAGCAACAACATATAAAACTATCTGTGGGGTTACTGCCATATCAATTATCATTTCTGTAATCTTGCAAAGAAAAAACTGATACACATGTATAGTAAGAGGAGAGGGAAAAAAATTAAAAAGTTATTTACCCTTGGTTTTGCTAGATCTTTGACAATTTCGATTTCTGCATCAGAAATAATATCATGAAAGCGAATAATACGAGGCTTGTCCCACTCATCCTCCTGTTTGGCTGGAGCCAGAATAAATTTCGGATTCCGGTTTCCATCATGGTAGCGGCAAAAAAGTTTTTTCTGTCTCCGAGGAGTCTGAACACGAAGTTAAGAAAGTTATAAATATTAGAGTAATAATATTTTCAATGCTTGTTGCTATACAAATAAGAAACAATAATCATGCCTGTGTATACACAGAGTATCTGTGGACGAACACACAAAAGCAACAGTTCTCTGCAAATATTATGCATCGAACAGGACCTTCAGGGTTTTAAAATTTTTATTAATGATCCTTTTCTGGGAGAGATGGTAGGCTTAAGTTAAAAAAAAAGGTGGGATTTCTCTTTTAATCTTTCTCTCATCGAAATAGAGTTCTTCTGTTATCACTATGAAAGAAATAATGAAATGTTCATGGAAATGTAAAGTGAATGACCAGCATTGCCCTAAACTTCACAAAGTATCTGGGAAGCACCCAGAAACAGAAACTTTCTAAAAGAAAAAACAAAACAAAACCTAACCAGGTTTTCCTAAATAACTCCCAGTTAAATGCTTATGGGAAAAAAAAGGGATCAGTTAAAAAACAACAACAACAACAAAAGAGCAAAGATAAAAATAGTAATTCTGAAAAAGAGAAAATAAGTTATTAAACAAAGAAGCCAGGTGCTTTTATTAGTGGGTATTAAAAACAAAGCAGTCAACAAAACAAATAAATGTTCTTTTAATCATCTATGTATTATTATTAACTAAATAAGTTAATTCTATTGCTGATTCTTCTTTTGATTAAACAAGTGTGTCATATCTGAAGTAGGAATATTAGTTTTTAGTTATTAATTAACATACTAAAACAAATAATGATTCATGTTTCTCTATGTAATTTACCAAGAGTCAAATCCAAGGCATTGTATTGTATCAAATAAGTCTTTTTATATAATGATGAGATGAATTTATTCTGAGAAGGATATTCCTTTGATCATGGGCAGGGTTGACATGTATGTGTCACATGACAAACTGGAAAATTAGCAGACTAATATTTTATACTTATAGTTTTATTTTGCACTCTTCCTTAGAGTTATTAAGAGCAATAAAAAATATGTGCTTACTATTGGAAATTGGAACACAACCACATGTTTGATAATATGATGGAACCACTGTGAATTTTTTTAGGTGTGATAATGATATTATGGTTATTTTTTATGAGTCCTTATCTTCAAAAGATACTAAAATAGACATGAAATTTTAAAAAATGTTTCATGAATCTAACAAAGTGTTATCCTTATATTTGCGCATTAACTCTCAAAACAAAAATAGACATGTTCTTCTAGGACTCCATGAACTTGGTTATCAGAAGTGTCAACACATTTGCTGTTAGAGGTTAGGCTGTTAACAGTAAATCATCAAATATCAAAAAGTCATCAATAGCAAAACATAAAGCCCAGGTTGAGTTCATTCATAGTAGAGAAAAAGTTAAATGCTATTCAAACGTTTACAGTTAAAAGCACTTACTTCAAAAATTCACTAATTCGTTTCCCTCTATATATGCCCAAATTCAAATGAACACTAGAACCACATGATATTCCTTAAAAATCAGTTAATGATCAGTTAATGTTGGGAAACAATGTATATCATATCCATAATACACATTATCATAAAAAGGTTCTGGAAAGTCCTGCGGCTTAACAAAAACCTATGTTCCCCAGACTTGAACTCTTTTGTATTTGGCCTATTATCTATTAACGTCCTAAAGCACTAGTACTCTAAGTTATAAATACATAAATATGATATACAATAAACCAAAAATTATCTGTAGACATATTTTTAGTATTTAAAGAATAAATGTTAAAGCCAAAACCTGTTGAAAGTCTTTCTGCATTTTTAATATTTCTTATATACACTAAAACATTTCACTAAGCAGTCTTGTCAGGGTTGACTAGCAGCAAAACCACAAGAGATTACTGAATAGATGAATCCATTGTTTCATAATGGATTAGAATGGTAAATTATTTCTACTTAAGAATGCTGAAATCTCTTTTGCATTAAGATGTAAGAAAAAAATTTGATCATTTCCCTTAAACAATCTAATCATTCACCTTAAAAAATAAACCTCTTTTAATCTATGAAAATGGTAACATTACCAAAAATGCATATAATGGTATATAATTCACAAGCTTTATTTTAAAGCCATTTTACTAAAGTTGGAGCATATTAAGTGTGACACCCACAAAAAGGTGATGAGATATACTTTATGCAGTAATTATGATTTTTATCACATGCACTTAAATATAAAAGAACTTGATTCTGTCTAGAACTATGTACAAACACATACACACACACACATTCACACACACACACACAATTGGCTTTTCCACTTTACCATTTTGATACCCTCCCCACGGCACAGCATTTCGTACTTCTGTCTCTCTGGCAGGTAATCCACAGCAACCCCTTTTTTTCGGTGTAGTTTTCTGATCAGATTGGTCATCTGAAGTAGACTTATTGTCATCTTTTTCTTTAGCCATTATATACTCAAAATACTTTAAGTTACCATTAGCTCTCTGATGTTCGGGGTCTATTAGAAGAGAAAGAGAGCGTGTCCATGAGTAAGTTTACACTGTTCAAACATCAGAATACAATAATATAGAGGACAGCATCATTTACCTTCCAAACCAGGATGCTTTTGAGAGTGAAAGGAGGCACTAATAAAAATTATTATACCAAAATAATAGGTGTAAACTAGTACTGCCCCAAGTAAATCAGGACATACAGTCACCCTATATAATAAGAGTTCTGGAGATGGAACCATCCATTTATTTCAAAGAAGCAATTATTGCTCCTACTTTGAGAACTTAGCCAATTAACCAAAGGAACTATGTATGATCAATTTAATTTCAAATGACTTTTAAAAATATTACTCATTCTATTTATTTTAAGCAGTAGAAAAAAGCTTTTTCTAAAACGGGAATGTAATCACCATGGGGAAGACATGGTATACAGTTCAAAAGCAAACTTTACCAGATAGATTATAAATGTAGTAAACAGCCTACTTCTAAAGGCTGAGTGGATTTCAGCCCCAAAATTCTAAGTGAGACAGAAAAGAGAAACTAAAGATATAATTTTGAAATAAGCCAGAATCCACTAATTGCCTCTGAATTGCTAGTCATAATTTTTAGCTATCTTTTAGTAAGGGAAAAGAAGACTACACCCATCCGGGAGAAAAAAAACCAAATGCACACACACACACAGACACACACACAGGCAGAACAGCATGCAGAAACTTCACTGTGACATTAACTGAAGTGTTTAGGAAATCTAGTCTTGTTTGTAAAATATTTCTTGTCTTTCAGAAACTGCTTACAAAATATTTTATGTATATACAATATGAACCTAATTTTGTTAAGTGAAAGGTGTGTGGTGCAGGAAAGTATATACTAAAAGGAAACAAAAAACTTGTGGGCATCTTAGGGTGACTGGCTTATGGATGACTCTTCTATATCATTTTCTATTTTAAAAAATTTTCTACAATGAATAAAGTATATTTTAAGTCAAGAGAAAAAAATCACTAAAAAACATTGAAAAAGGGGTTCTTGAAAGAATGTTTCAATTTATTAATTCATTCAACCAAGAAATAACCTAATTATCAAAAGTTCATTTTCAGATGACCAATCCTTTTGAACTGTTTGACTCCTCTGACATACACACATATGTACCTATTCATAAAGTTAATTAATTTTTAAAGGTTTAAAGCTTTTATATATACCAAAGGTCATCTGAATTTATTAGCATACACTTGTACCTCCTGAGATTCTGATTTAGTAGATATGGGGTGATCAAGGAATTTTCATTTCTAATAAGTATCCTAGTAATTCTGATGCACATGATCCCTAGATCATACTTAGAAAAATGCTATATATATCTCTGTTCAAAATACTAGTGGTAAAATCCTTACATCACATTTTTCTAACATTTGAATATGACAAAAATATTTACAATGTATATATTTCAGATCTCTATTTGTGAACCAAAAACATTCTTCAAAAGAAACTAGTTAATATTTAATATAGCAACATGGTAAATAAACATTTTGACTGAGTTCGTTAGGTTAGGTCCAATTTTAAAAATCCTGAAGAATACAGAGCAGAGAAACACAGCCACTTTTATAGTATTATTAGGTAATAAAAATCAGTTGCCATTTATTTAGAAAATAATCAGAGAGAGAGTAAAGATGAGGCACTTGACTTCTAACAAAGTACCAAAGCTATATGATGAGATATAGATAGATATATATATATATATATCTTGAATTAAGCCAAGTTTACATACCTAGTTCAAGAAGCTTCTTTGTGAGCAAAAGCGCCTTATCGAGGTCTCCCTGCTGATACACTGCGTAGCTCAAATAATCTAGAACAGAGACTTTATCAGTGGTAGAAACTTCGCCTTCATCCAGCTGCCTTAGTGCCTGTTCCATCCACAGTTCTGTGTGGTAATAATCTGCTTCTGTATAGGCCACTTTGCCCAACTCAAAACAGTCCTCAACTGTTAGAAAAGATTTGTGTTTTACTCCTATGGAAACAAAACACAGAGAACTTTAGAAATCCTAATATTATATTTATCTATGACAATACATGTTTCAAAGTGCTATCTCACTTTCATCTGAACTTCACAACAACCCTGAGGTAGGAAAAGCAAAAATTATCTGTGGTTCATAAACAGATGAACAATTACAAAATAATGAAACATGGCAAGAATAACACAATAGGGGACATGGGACCTAGATGTCTCAAGGCTTCAATTATCAGCCATCATACCAAAATGGAACATTAATTAAGCTGAAGCACGTAACTTTCTAACACATTAGCAGGAATTAACATGTAAGATATATCTGTCTTCTTCCTAACAATCTGGACAAGAGATGAATGGACAGGAAGAAAGGCAAATCGGCCAACTGGTTCCTTCCCCTTTCCCTTCCTTCTCCAACAGCACTAATGACATATAATTTACATACTATAAAGTTTACCCATTTAAAAAATACAATAGTTTTTAGTATATTCATAGAGTTGTGCGGTCATCACCATAATCTAATTTTAGAAGACTTTCATAACCCCAAAAAAGAAACCCTGTAACCGTTGGCAGTCATTATCCATTTTCTCTCCCTACTACCTAGATAACTACTAATCTACTTTATATATCTACAGATTTGCCTCTTCTGGTTATTTCATGTAAATATAACATATGATCGTTGTGACTGTCCTCTTTGTTTCACTCAGCATGTTTTCAAGGTTCACACATGTTGTAGCATCCTTTTTATTGCGAAATAATAGTCTACTGTATGGATAGACTATATTTTATCAGTTGATAGACATTTGTTTTAACTTTTTTGCTTTTATGAATAATGCTACTATGAACATTCATGTACAAATTTTTGTGTGGACAAATGTTTTCATTACTCTTGACTGGAACTACTGGGTCCTATGGCAACTCTATGCTTAACATTTTCAGGAACTGCCAAACAGTTTTCCAAAGTGGCTGCACCATTTTACAGTCCCCAAAGCAATGGATGAGGGTTCCAGTTCCTCCACATTCTTGCCAATACTTGTTATTGTCCATCTTTTTTATTATAGCCATTCTGGTGGGTATGAAGAACTATATTTCATTGTGGTTTTGATTTGTATTTCCCTAATGATAATGTCAAGCATGCATCTTTTCACATGCTTATCGTTCATTTGTATATCATCTTTGGGGAAAAAATGTCATTCAAATCCTTTGCCCATTAAAAAATTTGGTTGTCTTTTTATTGCTAATTCTTAGAGTTCTTTATATGTTCTGGATAGAAGTTCCTGATCAAATATATGATTTTCAAATATTTTTTACCCACTCTGTGGGTTGTTTTACTTTCTTAGTGATGCACGTTAAAGTACAGAAGTTTTCATTTTGATGCAGTCTAACTTATTAATCTTTTCTTTAATCAGTTGTGCTTTTGGTGTTGGTATGTCAACTGCTTTCCAAATTGAAATTTCTATATTAAGAAGAGATATCTGATAGTTCACATGAGGTAAAATATAAATAGAAAACCAAAAACACTTGGGAAAATATTTAGCCCTATTATTAAGAAATATGAAATTAAAATAACCATAAAGAAAAATACTTTAAACAGTTGCCTACATTTATTGAGGTCTTACTATGTGTCAGGCATTTATCACTCATTTAATCCTCAAAGCAATCTAGATAAGGGACTAAAGTAGAGAGAAGTTAACTATTGTGCTAGAGGTCACACAGCTATGAGCCAGAACTGGAATATGCACAATATGACTTCAGAAGTTTGTGTTCCTAATATTATACCATAAATCAGGGGTCCCTTACTCCCAGGCTGTGGACTGGTACTGGTCTGTGGTCTGTTAGGAACTTATCACACAGCAGGAGGTGAGTGGCAGGTAAGCGATGCTTCATCTGTATTTGCAGCAGCTCCCCAACGCTAGCATCACTGCCTCACCTCCACCTCACATCATCAGGTGTTAGAAATTTTGCTTAGTGCATAGAAACAGACACGGAAAGGCAGCCAAAATGGGAAGACAAGCAGAAACCATATGAAAAAACAGAACAGAAATCCAGGAATAATGCAGTCAAGCAAGCAATCTAACAGATGCAGAGTTCAAAACACTGGTCATAAATATGCTCAGTGAACTTAGGGGAAGTGTAGATGAATTCTGTGAGAACTTTAGCAAAGAGATAAAAACAAAAAACATAAAAATGGAAATTATAAAAAGAACCAGTCAGAAATGAAGAACACATTATCTGAGATGAAGAGTATATTAGAAGGAATAAACAGAATGGATAAAGAAAGGATCGAACCATCAATATAGAGGATGGGGAAGCCAAGGACATTTAATCGGAACAGCAAGAAAAAAGAAGCCAAGATTATAATAATACTTTAAGGACCCTATGGGACACAATTAAATGTAAAATATCTGTGTCATAGGGGTACCTGAAGGAAAACAAGACACTGAAGAGCTATGTGAAGAAATAATGATGGAAAACTTCCCTAACCTGGTGAAGGAAATAGAAATACAACCCCAGGAAGCTCAGAGTCCCCAAAAAGGTGAACCCAAAGAGGCCCACACTAAGACATCATAATAAAATACCAAAGGTTAAATACAAAGAGAGAATCTTAAAAGCAGAGGAGAAGAGCAGTTAGTTATCTAATTGGGAGCACCTATAAAACTGGCAGCTGATTTCTCAAAAAAAACTATGGAGGATAGAAGGGCTTGGCACAAAATATTCAACATGATGAAAACTCAGGATCTACAGAATTCTTGATCCAGCAAAGTTATCATTTAGAGTCGATAAAGAGCTTCCCAGACAAAAATAAGCTAAAGGAATTTATCAACACCAAGCCAGTATTACAGAAAATGTCGGAAGGACTTCTTTAAGAAAGAAAAATACCATTCAAAAACAGGAATAAAGAATGGTAATAACTACATTCCTATCACCAAGTACCTCAAATGGAAAAGAATGAAGTGCTCCAACCAAAAGATAGGGTGGCTAAATGGATAAGAAAACAAAACTCCTACATATGTTGCACACAGGAGACTCACTTCAGAATAAAAGACACACACAGACAAAAAGGAAAGGGATGAAAAAAGATATTTCCTCGACGAACCTAGAGGGTATTGCACTGAATGAAGTAACTCAGAGAAATACAAATATCGCATGATTTCACATATGTGGAATCTAAAGAACAAATCAACAATAAAAACGGAAACAAGCTCATAGATACAGAGAATATTTTAAGGGCTAATAGATGGAGGGGGTGGCGAGATGGTGAAAAAGGGCAAAGGTGATTAAGAAGTGCAAATGGATAGTTACAGAACAGTCACGGAGATAACAAATGTAGCATAAGGAAAATAGTTGACAATATTGTAAAAAATATGTAAGGTGGAAGAGGGGTACCTGATTTAGTGGAGTGATCATTTTGTGAGTTATATAGATCTCTAATCACTATGCTGTACAACTGAAACTAATATATTATTGCATGCCAACTATAATTAAAAAAAAAGAAACCTCATTGAATTGTACAATGTAAATATGAGCAATTAACTGTCTAGTATACTTCAATAAAACTGGGCAGAAAATCTAGATGGTAATATGTCAAAATGTTAAACTGTTACTCTGGGGGTTAGAATACAAATAAGCTGTTTCTTAAATCTTTATAGATTTCTACCTTTTCAAATACTGTACAATTACCATTGTCTTCCTAAGAACAATAAAAAAATAGAGAAGTATAGAAACATAAAATATATAACTCTGAATGATATGTACAGATAATAGCAACCATATAGCACTCCACTTTATAAATAGTAAAACAGATGAGTTACTTGGAGATTTTAGGGCTTTAGGTAATTTATGTTGTTTTTTTTGGTTTATAGCATATTACATAAGTAATGGAGAATTACTTCTGGACCAAATTGGTGGGGGTGAGAGGGAAATGTTCTGAACACCTAGATATGTTGGATAAAATATATCAATTGTCCATTTATACTATAGCCAAGTTCACAGGAATTAAGCAAATATCTTGCGGCCCAAACCAAAAAGGAACTTGAAACCCAGAGAAGCAAGCAAAGGATGAAGCTGTATCTGCCTTGGAGGAAGACACCAGATCAAAAATCTAGAAACTTAATTTTTAACTACCAAAGAGCAAGAGATAAAGCCCTCGAGCCCATGTAAAATGCAAGTTGGCCCTAGAAACTTAAAGCAAATCCTTGAAGAATGACATCTTAAATGAATGAACTAGGAAAACAAAAACAAAAAGTTGTCAGCTGGCAAAGAGAAACAACAAAATAACTTTTTTCAGTCTGCATTATAGGTAGGGAAAAAAATCCCTTAGAATTCCACAGGCATGCCCTCAGGGAGGTTTTGATTTCAAATTTATGCTATTTCCATTGTATGAGAAAAACTACAGGTAAGAAATTAACTTAAAATGGTTCTATGTTAGTAATGTCACAGGACATGTGGCAGAAGCAACTTTTATACTCTGCAAAAAGCACCCTCGCCTCAGGTTTTGTAATATTTCCACACAATCTGAAAAAGTACACACACTCCAAAATTACAAAGCACATGATGAAGCAAGCCACTATGAACAAAATAAGCAGAAACTGTTCAAAAACAGTATTAGACATCCCCCAAGTTCTTCAGATATGTGTCATCAGAATAAGAATTCAAAATACCTATTAATTAAAAATATTCAAAGAAACTAAAAATAAAAAATATGAACATATAAGTACTCTAAAAAAGACTAGGCAGATTGAGTAGGAAAAAAAAAAAAGGAACTTCCAGAAATGACATATATAATCAATGAAATAAAAAGTTACTGGTCAGATTAAAGAGCCAAGTTAGACACACTATAAAAAAGAGGAGAATAAGAGTGAGCTGAATAAATTACCACGGGATAAACGACCCAGGTTGCAGCAGAGAGGAGGAACAAATATGAAGTGCTAGTTAAAAAGCAAGGAAGAAAAAAGAAGAAGGTCTCATTATGTCTACTTGGGAGTTCCAGAAGAAGATAACAGAGAAAATGCAGCAAAGGCACTATTTAAATAAATAATGGTGGACAATTTTTCAGAATTAAAACACATGAAATTTTAGATTCAGGAAGCACAAAGAATCCCAAGCCAAACAAAGTCCATGTAAAGGCTTCTTACAGATGTTTTCAAGGAGGAAAATAATTCTAGAAGGAAAGTATGAGGTACAAGAATGATAAAAATAAATAAATGAAAGAAACTGGTATACATATGAGACGAAGAAAAGTTAAAGAAAAGTGAACTATTAGATGAGTAAGAATCTCAAAGTACGTCAATATTTTTTTGGTGACGCTGTGGGGAAATGGGCACCCTCATCGATTTCTAATGGAAATGTAAAATGATACAACCACTACAGAAGGAAACTGGGGCAATATTACAAAAATTACCTATGCATTTACTCTTTGATTCAGTGGCATCACTTCTAGAAAAAATAATCCCAAAAATCACTTAGCAAAAATACAAAATAACATATGCACAAGGTTATCGGCAGTATTACTTTAAGAATGCAAAACACTGCAAAAACAAAACAAATGTTCACCAATAGGGGCCTGGTTAAATAATATATGGTACCACCAAGAAACAGAATAATATGCATCTGTAAAAGGAAATGAGGAAAATTCCTATATATGATATGAAATGATATGTAGGGCATATCAATAAAACACCAAGGTAAATACTAAAAGTATTTACACCATCTTACCTCTGTGTTTATATTGAGAGGAAATAGGAAAATATATACATTTGCTTTTATTTTCAAAAAGAAACAAAGAAATAGAAAAACTAATAAAATGGCAGTTACATGTAGGAAGAAGAAAGAGGTTGAGCAGAGAAATGAAAGTGAGACTTGTTAGTGGACCTTTGTAGTATAGTTTGAACTTTAAAAGAATATAAAAAATTTTGCATAATTAAAAATAATATGGGAGAAATGGGTGAATGTAGTCAAAAGGTAAAAGATAGATCTTTTAGTTACAAGATAAGTTAGTCCTGGGGATATAATGCACAGTACAGCATGGTGACTATAGTTAACAATACTGTATTGCGTATTTGAAAGTTGCTAAGAGAGAAGCTCTTAAAAGTTCTCATCGCACACAAAAAATGTTGTAGCTATGTGTAGTGATGGTTGTTAACTTATTGTGGTCATCATTTCTCGATACATACATCAATTCATTATGCTGTACGCCTAAAACTAATATAATGTTATGTTAACTATATCTCAATTTTTTAAAAAAAAGTTTGTTTGGTTACCTCTTATAAATAAAAACAATAACAGCATTTTGCAATTTAACTTTCACATGCTTTCCGCTCACTTGATTTTCATGGCAATCCAATTTTGAAAAGACAGTCGGTCAGACTGAAAATGGGATATTGCCTACTATGCCAGTTACAGTTTCATGTTTCTATATTGGATAATGTGTACTCACACTTTATTGTCAATACATTTCTAAATATAATAAATATTTAGAAACCAAAATATAATAAAAATTTTAAACAGAAGAGGACAAAGATAGGCTATGAATTAAAAACTGAGTCTGTGATAACTGTCTTTCAAAAATAAAGATGTAGAAGAAGAAAAAGAAAACAGTAGGAGGAAGGGAAGAGGAGAATTTTTCCCAACTTTTGACATCAATAGTCAAACAATAATTGTGAGACTCATGGTGGTTTAATGTTAACATAAAAATATCTGGTTTCCTACCCTAACTTCTCTGATATAAATAAATGGAGAGATATAGCAATTTCATGGATTAGAAAATTTTATATTGTTAAAATGACAATGCTGCACAAATTCTCCCCAAGATTTAACACAATCCCCATCAAAATTCTTACAGGCATTTTTATAGAAACTGACAAGCTGATTTATTAGGAAATTCAAAGAATCTAGAATAGCCAAAACAATTTTAACAAATAACATAGTTGGATGACTTATTCCACTTAACTTCAAAACTTACTATAAAGCTTACTTTATGTTTATATATATAAATATATTTCTTACTATAGTAACTCAGACTGTGGTGTTGAGTAAAGATAGACCTATGTAGATCAGGGGAACAGAATCAAATCGAGAAACAGACAAGTGATTTTTGACAAAGATGCCAAGGCAATTCAATGGGAAAGGAAAGTATTTTCAATAACGTTTTTAATCAACTAAAAATACATATTTTAAAAAACAAACATTAATCCTTACTGCCTGCAAATAGTTTAATGTAAAATCTGAAACTAAGACATTTCTAGGAAAAAAAAACAAAAAAAAATTTCAGACTTCAGGGGAGGCAAAAATTTCTTAGATATTACACTAAAACACTCCCCATAAAAGAAAAAAAAATTGATAATTAAACATTTTCAAAATTTAAAACTTTTGCTCTTTGAAAGATACCAATACGAAAACAAAAAGACAAAAGACTGGTTAAAAATATTCACACACATTTATCTGATAAAGAACTTGCATCCAAAATATATAGAGAATTCTTAGAACTCAAAAGGATATGAACAGAGATTCTTCACAAGAAGAGATATAAATGATCACTAAACACATAAAAAGACATTAAACATCAGTCATCAGTTAAAAGCTATGTATAATAATGCAAATTAAAAACCACAATGAGATACCACTACACACTCATTAGTTTGGCTAAGATTCAAAGGACTGAACATAAGTGTCTGCAAGTATGTGGAGGAACTGGAATTCTTATACACCAATGATAAAAATATAAAATGGTACAATAATTTAGCAGTTTCTTAAAAGTTAAATATACATATAATATGCAACACAGCCATGCCACTCTTAGATACTTAACCAAAGGAAAAAATAAAACATAATAACAACAACAATCTCTAAAAATTAGAGAAAAAAATACTGAAATGAATGAATCTAACTGTGTAACACACTGAAGGCATAACTACACAAATAAATAAATTACTTCATGTGTTTTTAAAACAAAATTTTGATCATATATAGTATAATGTATTTTAAGGATAAAAGATACAAAAAGAAACTGCATTTAACAGTCTTAATATTATAATATAGTTATTTAAAAATTATTTTAGGCATTTTATAGGATAATAAAAGAATTATGTTAATGTCACTGGAACAGGAGTTTCAATACAAAAAGATATAAGCATAAACTTCTGTCATCTTAAATTTGAATTGGCATTAACAATATGAACTCACATATTTCCTATTCTGCCCACTGAAAATACCTAGAATCAATGACGAACTCAACAGTGATAAATGTTCCTAGGACCTAGTTAGACTCTGCTCCCTAAATCATCCCATTAAAAAGACTCAAGATTCATTACAGAAATGCCTAATTCCTGCTCGAGGATATAAATTTATAAGGTAAGCCTGGAAAAAATTGTGCCAGAAAGCAAAGATACTTCCTTGCCAGCAAAGAATAATATGATCATTTCAGAAAATAAATTAGCCCATCTAAAGAGGCACCCAGTGGCCTAAAATGGGATAATCTGGACATCAATGAAATAATATAATGTATCAAAATGCAAAAATATATAAAAATCCATGAGTTCATAATGATACTTCAGATAAAAATCACTAATCACTACAGAAGTTATTATGATATCAGCCCATTACTCTGAAAACTGATATAAGAAAAAGAATTAAGGATTTATCTTGCCTTTCATATATAAACTAGAGTTCCAGGTCACCAAATGGTTCCTGAAAGTTCTTATTTTAGAATGCAAGCTAATAAAAGTAGAAGAAATGATGGAATGAGAAAAAGCACCATTTTGTAACCCCAAATTAAGTATTTCAGGGCAATGATCATCAAAACCATTAAATGAAACACCTAGAGAACTTTATACTGAGATCTCCGTCTCCCACCACTGAGGCTACATCACAAAAAGTGTGTTGTCTGGTCAGGCGATTCAACAGGAAGTTCAGAGCGCCACCTATGGAGTTAATTTTAAAAAGAATCTAATAGAGTCTCAAGCTCTAACCAGTTTGTAAGAAACACAGAGATTAAAGGAACAAGTTAAACAATACAGAGAAATCAGGCAATTCCAGTATGTGATGCATTCCAAAGGACATATGACTAGGTTTTTCTAAGTTATCAATGAAATGGGGAAAGGGGGTTGGAGAGAGGAGGGAAAAATAAAAAAGATTTAAGAGACATAACCAAAATATACAATTGTAAAAAGACATCTTTGAGATCACCAGAAAAACTGAGTATTGACTGGATATTGAATTATACTACGAAAGTATTGTCAGTTGGTTGGGTTGGATAATAGTAAGTGGCTGTTATTTATTTTTTTTAAAAGACCTTATCGATCAGTTAGATATGCATATTGAATTACAAATGGATAAAATAACATGATGTCTAAAATTTGCTTTTAGAATAATCCAGTAAAAACAATAACAAAAAGGAGTAGTGGAAGCAACAGAGAAAACAAGAATAGCAAAGTGTTAAAAAAAAACTTTAGAAATAGGGTAATGATAACTGAAGGCTCATTACATCACTACCTTTATTTTTTGTATTTACTTTTCCATAATAAAAAGTTTTATAAATAACATCAAAAAAGAGTCATGTCCTATAGGGCTCTTTTATGTCTTATAAAGAAAATCACATAATTCCCTTTTTGACACTAATGAAAAAGATAATCACCAGTTTATGATTTAAAAAAATTAGATAATAAAAAGTAAATATATCTTACCTGACAACATTTCTCTTTAAATATATAGTTCCGAAAATAAATCAATATTGTGCTACAAGTCATGCTTCCAGAAGGTGAAGTTTTTAAAGGAACTATTGGTCAAAAGCAGACTAACCTACACTTTCTCTGATAAAACAGACATGATCTTATATACTTATTTAAGTGTCTGATAATATCTTAAAGGAAACTGGTATAAAAAGGAACACAACAGTGTTTTCATTAATAAATTTTAACTGAATACACTTCCAAGAGTCACTACATTGACTACAACCAGACTTTGCTATAACTTATTCAATGGTGTCAACATGGGTTTTTTTGTTTTTTGTTTTGTTTAATGCTAGCAGAAAAGGAGTTTATGAAAAATAAATTAAGAAGAAATAAAGTCATGGGCGCATTTTGCTAGTGATCAGACATTCACTGACTAGGGGGGAGTATGCTCTAGTCTGAGGATATGACCTGTTACATTCTAGTACCAAGCAGAGTCCTAGCAAGGAGGTGTGTGCACTGGAGAAATACAACCACTAATATAATCAAATATTCAAACAACTATCTCCCTTCACTTTTTCTTTTGCCTCTATTAGTCACTTATGGATAGTAATTACCAGTGTACTCCATAAATGAAGATGAAAATCCATATTTTGACACTATTCTTTAACTCTATTTCACACTCCACTCTAGGAAGGGATATCAGGAAACTAACTTATTAATAGCTTAACATGATGCAATTCCAGGAACCAAACATTACACTGACTCTCCTATTATTTTTTCAGATATGTGAACTCACATACAGATCTAAGATGAGCTTACAATGCAGCAAGCAGAAATGTTTTATCATGGGAAAGAATGTTTTTCTCTTATGCAAAAGGACATAAGAACAGTATGCCATTAACACGTAGGTAGTATTTTTTACGTGACCCAATATTTGATGACATCATTTAAAAGCATGATGGAGATAACAGGGGATCTTTAGCATATTTTGCTTCGGTAACTCTGCTTATCTTACCTATTGATCTATTCAAAATTATTAAATGCAGAATGCCTGGAAATCAGATCCTTAAAAGAAAAATGAAAGAGAAGTGATACAGCATTTGAAAGGGAAGGCGATCTCCAAAACAGAGATCATAAGAAGAAAAAATGGGCAAAAAGATGAAGAAAATGAGACAAGGAAAGTGATGTTGGCAGAAAAAGACTATAAAAACACTTTCATACAAAGGGCAAAAAACATTTGATAAGAATTAAGTTGTAAATTCCTTTAGATCAGAGGAAGTGGCATGGAAAATTGACATTAGCATGTCAAACTGAATTTAAAGTAAACTAACATCAAAAAGAGTCTTTTTAATTTATTATCACAATATAAACTATAGTATCATATAACAGTTTGGAAAAAATTTACTTAGAAATATATTTTGTGGCTGATCTATAAACTGGGACATTTTACTTAAAAAATCTTATACTTCGCAGGACCACGCCCTTATAAAAAATTGATTTGTAAAGGAGAAGTATGTTTAAAATGCATACACTTGGGAAACTGGTGTCTTGCATCTGAGGCAGTATGGTACACTCATAGCTGAGTGAGCTCTGGAAATTTGTGAAGAATCTGCTACTTGGTGTAGTAACCTTAGTGATGTAAGTGACCAAAAGCATGAACATTCAACTCCACATAAAGTAAATAAAATTTTATATATAAGACATTTTTCATACCATCCCCCAAAAAATCACAGCTAAAAAAGTATGATACGTTTGGAAGATATGGATCTATTCAACAAATCAGAGTTAGGAACAATTTGCAACTGAAGGAACAGTCTATGTGAACTATAAAGACACCACGATGCCAATGCATAGACTTATCAGATTTTATATTAAAATATTAACAAAGCATTTCAAAAAAATGGGTCCAAAAAGGATGAAACAGACGAAGTGAATCAAGGAGTAACATGGCACCAATATAAATCCACTAAAATAAGCATTTCTCTAATTTTTTTGTTTTGCAGCAATTAAAAAAATAAATTATGCTTCCCCCAACCCTCACCATCATTTCACACCTAAACTGATACAATGTTAAGTCTGACAAAACCAAGGGATAGCAAGGATATGAAGAAATGTGTATATCATACATTGCTGGTGAGAGTATAAATTGGTACCTCTGCTCTGAAGACCAATTTGATCACATCTAGTAAAGGTGAAGAACCATATAACCTGATTCTTATACCCCGAACAAACTCTTGCATGTATATACACAGACACAGAGCCATAAACAAAGATGTCTGTTGAAATCCTGTTTAACATAGCAAAAAATTGGAAATGACCTAAATGCCCATCCATCCATAGAAGAGTGAATAAAGTCAATTGCACCATAAACTACCATGTATCAGTTAGATGAATTTGATCAACAGGGATGAACTTAATATTTTATCGAGTGAAAAAGGTTGCAGAAAGATACACAAAGTATGATATATTATTTGTTTAATATTTAAAATACAACAATATACTATGCAGTAAGTATAAAAAGATGAAAGAATACATACCAAATTCAGAATAGGCACACCTTCTAGAAAGGAAGGGAAGGTACACAAGGGGCCTTCAAATATACATGTGATCTTTTACTGTTAACAACAGAGAAAGATTTGGTGAACAACAACCAAAAAAAAAAGCCTAAAAACTGTTTATTAGTTCACTCTAGTGTTATAGGGTATAACATACTTAGGAAATTTCAGTCACTATTCTTATAAGGAATTGGCATGAAAGTAAAATTTAGTAAGAACTAGGCCAAAACAGTGACTTGAAGAAGTCAAGGAGATACAAAGTGCATAAGAAAGGATGAACACTGCCTCAATGAAAGACAAATACACATATTCTCAGAGTACTTTATTTTCATCCATTCTCTATGAAAGTCTTACCAACTGATCTCTAGATTAAAGGTTAGGTACTCAGGAGAAACCCAGTGAATTTCCCAAGATGAAACAGCAAAATCAGGGTTAAATAACATTCCGTGTCATTTTGATAAGAGGATAATAAAGTTTTAAATGGAAAAAAAAAAAAAATATATATATATATATATATATATAAACTAAACGAAATATATTTTCTCCATATACACCAAATCTGCTTCTTTTGTGCACTCTATTTTGCTGAATGGAATCCACTTATTTGTTGAAGCCAGAAACCCATATCAAGTTCATCATCAAATTCTACCATTCCATCTAAGTAGCCTGAAAACCACTTCTCTCCATACCCACTAGCTACCACTACCATCTCTTACTTAAATTTTTACAATAGCCTCCTCCCTGATTTCTTTGTCCCTATCCCAGGTCTCACTCCAATCTCCGTTCTATAGCCAGAATAATATTTCTAAAATGAAAATTACATAACTTGTCTGTTTAAAACTTTTAATGGCTCCTCATTGTACCCAGAACGCGCAAACTCTTCCACATGGCTTATAAAGCCTTTCAAGAGATGGCTTCTGCTTACCTATCTAGCTTCATCTCTCACTACTCTCAATAAAACCATATCTCCACCTCATATACTAAGTTCTTGAACAAACTATTTGTTAAATATCTGATATAAAATGTTCTCTCCTCCTCTCTGGTCTTTACCCATGTTCTGTCTGCTAAGATACTTTTCTCATGCCCATTTTTTCGCTCCTCTCTCCGTTATCCTGGCTAATTCCTTGTTCATTAAATCTCAAAAAATTTTTTAAAGTCCTGTCTTCCAGGAAGTCTTCCTTTATGCCTCTTATAGAGTCCAGAATTAGGTTTCCTCCCATGTGCTCCCATAGTATCCTAAATTATCCCCATCCAGGCATTCATCATACTTATCATAAGACGTAAGAATGTAAGTGCCCTAAGGGCAAAAGTAGTGTCGGTCTTATTCATTATCGTGTCCTTAGTATCTAGCATAATGGTTGGCACATATTAAAGTTATTAAATAAATCGGTATTTTAAATCAGAGACAATTTTTAAAAATAAGGTTATGACCTTATCACAAGTCTTATAATGTACATTAGTATAAACAGAAAATAAAATTTGCAAATTTGTACATTTTTGAAAATCCAACTTAATGGAATTTTGTTCTAATGTAATAGAAATTTATTTAATATTATGTCATCGTTAGTTTTCCCTCTCGATGTTTCACACAAAATTAAGAGAGATAAGCACGAAAACTTAAAAAATAACTCATCTTACTGTATTTTCTTACTAAGAAAATTGATTTCAATATGAAGAAATAAAATGTTACCCAGTTGATAACAACAAGCAGATAGTAATGATTACAACCCGCACATTCATAAAAAAAGAAGTGATGGCAAACAGTAAATTATCACATGAAATTAGTAACATGAATAAAACCGGGAAATCCAACAATTTGTAGAAATTAAACACATTCTTAAATAACCAGAGACTCAAGAAGAAATACCAGGGGAAATTAGAAAATACTTAAAGACAAATGAAAATGAAGACGCAACATACCAAAACTTATAGTATACAATAAAAGCAGTGTTAAGAGACTAATTTATAATTATATATGATTACATCAAAAAACAAGAAAGATCTCAAATCCATAACCTAACTTTACAACTTAAGAAACTGGAAAAACAGGAACTAAACCCAAAGCCAGCAAAAGAAATATAAGATCAGAGGTAAATTAAGTTGAGAATAGAAAAACAATACAGAAAATTAATGAAACCAAAAGTTGGTTCTTTGAAAATATCAACAAAATTGGCAATCCTTTACTTAATCAATTAAGAAAAAAGATTCGAATTACTAAAATCTGAAATCAAAGTGTGGACATTACTACCAATTCTATAGATACACAAAAAGGTTGTATGACAGTACTATGAAAAACTGTACACCAACAAACTGGATAACCTTAACAAAATGGACAAATTTCTTGAAACACAAAACCTATATCAAGACTGAGAAAGACAGAGAAAATCTGAATAGACCCATAACCACTAAGGAGACTGAATTGCCAATCAAAAGTGCCGAAAGAAATGCCCTGGATCTGATGGTTTCACTGGAGAACTCTACTGAACATTTAAAGAACACACACCAATCCTTCTCAAACTTTTCCCAAAAAATTGAAGAGAGAATACTTCCTTATCTCATTCTATGAAGCCAGCATTACCATTATACCAAAGTCAGGCAAAGGCACTACAAGAAAACTACAGACCAATATGTCTTATGAATACTGATGCAAAAATCCTCAACAAAATACTAGGGGACAGAATTCAGCAGCCTATTAAAAGGATGACTAAGTGGGATTTACTCCTTGGATGCAAGATGTTTCTACACAGGAAAATCTATTATTGTAATACACCACATTAACAGAATAAAGGAAAAAAAAACTACAGGATCATCTCAATGCAGAAAAAGCATCTGACAAAATTCAACACTCTTTCATAATTAAAAAAAAAAAACAACAACAAACTAGGAATAGAAGGAAATTACTTTAACATAATAAAAGACATCTGAAAAACCCACAGCAAACAAACTCAATGGTGAAAGACTGAAGGCTTTCCTTGAGATCAAGAACAAGGATGCCCACTTTTGCCACTTTTATTCAACTTAGTACTGGAAGTTCTAACCAGAGTAATTAGGTAAGAAAAAGCAATTAAAGGCATTCAAACTGGATAGGAAAAAGTAAAATGATCTCTGTTCACAGATGATATTATCTTAAATGTAGAAAACGCTAAATATTCCACCAAAAAACTGTTAAGAGAATAAATTCAGCAAAGTAGTAGGACACAGTCAACACACAAAAATAAATCACTTACATTTCTGTATATTAGAACTTTACAATCTGAAAATTACTAAAACAATTCTAAAAACAAATTTTTTAAAAATTAACCTAACCAAGGAGATGAAAGAAGTACAATGAAAAGTACAAAACACTGCTGAAAGAAATTAAAAACATAAATGGAAACACATGTTTATGGATTACCAGATTCGTATTATTAAGATGTCAATACTACTACCTAAGGCAACCTACAGATTCAATACAATCAATCTCCATCAAAATCCCAATGACAATTTTTGCAGTAATAGAAAAACCCATCCTAAAACTCATATGGAATTTCAAGGGACCCCAAATAGCCAAAACAATCTTGAAAAAGAACAAAACTGGAGAATTCATACTTCTTGATTTCAAAACTTAATACAAAGCTACAGTCATCAAAATAAGCTGGTACTAGCATAAAGACAGACATACAGACCAATGGAATAGAGTCCAGAAATAAACCCTCTCACATGTGGTCAAATGAATTTTGACAAGGGTGCCAAGACCACTCAATGGGGGAAAAGACAGTCTTTTCAACAAACAGTGCTGGAAAAACTGAATGTCCTACATGCATAAAAAATGAAGTTGGATGCTTACCTAACACCATATGTAAAAATTAACTCAAAATGGATCAAGGACCAAAGTATAAGACTTAAAGCAATAAAACTCTTTGAAGAAAACACAGGACAAAAGCTTCACGACATTGGATTGGACAATGATTCCTTGTATAAGACCCTAAGGGCAAAGGCAATAAAAATAAAATTGGGCTTCATGAAAATTTTATAATTCTGTTCATAGAAAGTATCAATGGAGTAAAAAGGCAACCACAGAATGGGAGAAATATTTCTAGATCACATATCTCCTAAGGGATTAATATCCAGAATGTGTAGAGAACACCTAAAATTGAACAACAAAAAACAAACAACACAATTAAAAAATGGGCAAAGAGCTTGAACAGACATTTCTCTGAAGATGTACAGAATGAGTGTTAAGCATATAAGAAGATGCTCAACATCACTGATAATTAGGGAAATGCAAAACTATAATGAGATAATATCTCATATCTAATATGATGGCTACTATCAAAAAAAGAGAAAATAAGTGTTGACAAGGATGTGGAGAAATTGAAACCCTTGTACACTGTTGGTAGAAATGTAAAGTGGTATAACTACTATCAAAAATAGTACGGCAGTGCCTTGAAAACTTAAAAATAGAATTACCATATGATCCAGCAATTCTACTTCGGGTATGTAATCAAAGAATGGAAGGCAGGGTCTTAAAGAGGTATTTGCATTATTCACAATAGCCAAAACTTGGAAACAACCCAAGTGACCACTGATAGATGAATGGATAAGCAAAATGTGGTATATACATATGCTAGTTTAGATTTTAAAAGTAAGGAAATTCTGACATACACTACAACATGGACGATTCTTGAGGACATTATGCTAAGTGAAATAAGACAGTCGCAAAAATATAAATACTGTATGATTCCACTTATATGAGGTATTTGGAGTAGTCAAAATCATAAAGACAGAAAACAGAATGACGGCTGCCAGAGGCTGGAGAAAGAAGGAAATGGGAGTTACTGTTTAATGGGTATAAAGTTTGTTTCACAAGATAAAAAAGCTTTTGAGATGGATAGTGTGATGGTTGTTCAACGATGTGAATATACTTAATGTGATGGTTGTTCAACAATATGAATATACTTAATGCCACTAAACTGCACATTTAAAATTGGTTAAGATGGTAAATTTTGTTATGTTTTTTTGCATAATAAAACAATTTTAAAGCAAATTATCATAATAATTAGCTGTAACTTAAAAAAAAGGTTCTGCCAAAAATAGGTCAGAAAGCAGGATGTTCTACACTGCAAAACACTTTAAAAATCCGTGCATACACAGCAGGTCTTGGCTTTTAAATTACTGAACATATAACTTTGATTATCGATTCCCTTATAACATTACATACAAACACTAGGTGTTCTAAAGAAAAACAATTTGGAAAAATTGTTTCTTTTTCTTACATGCTAAAATTTCCTACTTAAGGTTGGTTAGTCCCTATAAGTTTTCACTGTAATACGCTAGAAGCTTGACCACACTATTAAACCCTAGAGAAAGGAGGGCTGTTTTGTCCTCAAGCTAAAGTAAAAAAACCTTAAATGAAATACAAAAATCTTATTTTACATTAACATTGATTATCCTAATGGGCTGAACTGAGAAGCCAGGGGATAGGTGTTTTATAGACTAGTAGAATTCTTACCTGGAAGATTACCCTTTGAGATGGTATCTGTATCCAGATTATAGGTGTCCTGGAGACGCAACAGAGCTTTCGCTGCCCCAACCTGATCTTCATCATTAGGGAAGTACTGTCTCTGAATGGTTAGGTTCGAGATGAAGCCTTGAAATAGCAGGGAGGAAAAAAAAGACTAGAACTTCACAGACTTCCAATTTCCAATACAGTCTTTACAAAGACTATTCAAAATTGATTTTATCATAATTTCCCCCCATACCATATTCCAATGCTCAATGGAAAAATATTAAATACACTAAATGGAACTGATACTTCTAACTCATTCAATCTTCCCAAACCCTAACTTTGCTTAATCTGAGGTCACTGCATACATCATATCTGTATGTATTAGTAGATAAACTCACATAATAATTGAGTTTTTAGTTACACAACATAGCCTCCACTAAGTGTGAAAAATGAACAGATTTATAGATTTGAAAATGATATTCACTGGCAACCAATTTTACTTTCAGATAACAGATGTAGTAAAATGTACGCTATTAAATAAAGTTCTGTTTTCTTCTTCCATGTGCCACACATTAATTAGTATGTAATCATATAAAGTTTGGTGGAATTCTTTAAGGAGAGAAAGTTATTAATTATATATTTAAGATCATCAGATAAGCTAGTTTATTGAGATATTTAGATCTGCTTATTATTAAATATAGTTTTCACTGATCAAGATTTGCTCTACATAAAATCTAATCTTAAGTTTTTATATAAAATATATCAAAAATCAAACTAACAAACTAATTATTGGTAACTATATTACCCTTAAGGAGAAAAGATGCCAAATACTCCTTAAAGCTTAAGCAACCAAAACAACAAAAAAGAGATTGAAAAATTTTAATAATATTATATCATCATTTGCAAATAAAAAATAGGTATAAGATGACTTCCCTCCCTTTTTCTTATCAACTATCTGTATTTTGATCAGCAAAGAGGCCAGGTATTTTTATGTTAATGAAATTATACAAATGAACACTTGCTGGAAGAGGGCTAGAGTTCCTATCAAGCATATTTTCTTAGTTTTAATAATACCAACTCTCAGTCACAACATCCATATGGAATTTTACAAGCAAGTTTTCCAAGTTTTAAAGATTATACATTTTTTATGCCCCAAAACAAAATTTCAACAAATTGTTTACGTCTCCTCTAATAAAAGTGAAAAATATATAGCATTATGGATGATTACCCAGATTAAAAAGTCAAAGTCTCAAGGCTTACCTGTAAAAGAACTTAGGTCATATAGGTCATTACTTGAGAATAAATAAATAAATAAATAGATAAATAAATAAATGTGTGTGTGTGTAAATCCACACATACATGACCTTAAAATTGCTCTCATAATATTATATGAGAGTAAATAATCTTTATTTCCCCCTCATCATCAAGAAATATATTCATAGTGTTTGCCTTAATTTTTCTTTTTTTAGGTTTCTTGTCCTATGGAAAATAGTTTACTACTCACAAAAACTGTAAGCACCCTTGGAGTAGTTTATCTACATAGCTAGCTCAATTCTCCTTCTCTCCTTCTCACTCTCTCTCTTTTATTGCCACCTTTAGTAATTCAACAAATATTTGCCTCTACTATGTATTGAGCACAATCCCTTTACTCTAGACTGTTTTCCCTGTGTTACTAAAATATCTTACACACCTAAATACTACAACTACAATTTATCATTTCAATTAGAAAGACATTCATTATTATTGTTTGCAGCCCCAGTTTTTTAAATTTATTGTCTACATTAATACAATCCTAAATTTCAAAATACTATATATAAAACCTCGAACACTTTTCCTTACAGTGAAATGCATGTGTTGATTAAGATAAAATTTATCCATAAATGTTTAAAGTCTGAAGGTAATCCTAAAATGAAAATGACTACCCTCTGCAATAAAGCTATATGTCAAATATTCAAGTCTCTTTTGTAGACTTCACAGCAAAACACACCTATATTAGTCACCAATTGCAGAAATTCTTTTTTGACAGTTTTTATTTTTTATTTCTTTGTTTCCAGTTTTTATTCACTTTTTTTTTTAAATCAAGGAATTTGAAATCTAGAATAAAAGAATTCTGATCAAATAAAACAAACCCCAACAATAATTCATTTAATATTCTGGGAACTGAATTTATGACTACTACTGGCATTTCTACAGGTGGTAGCAATATTACCTTATTTTTTCTGGCTCATCAGCCTTAGTATCTGACTTACCATCTGACATATCCTTAAGGACAGATTCTCCAACTCACTCCATTCAGTGTTCAGACGTTTCATTAATTTAAAAGCATTTACAGGGTGCCCAACAAATCCTTCTGGATCTTTTGTTGCTGTGCTGGTTAGCCGATCTAACTTCTCTGCCCATCTATACATGTAAGATATATAAATGGAGTATACATACACTTAATAAGGAAAACACAATTTAGTAAACCAATTAAAAAAAAAAGAACCATTTATAGATTTTTGATTTAAAATATCTAAAAATTCTTTTTAAAGTAAAATTATAAAGGTTTCTTTTTTTCTGGCTTTACTGAAATAGACAATTAGTTGCTTCTTTTACATTATACCATTCAATGAAGTTAATATCGAAAAATATGTAAAGAACTCATACAACTCAACACCAAAAAAAAAAAAAAAACCAATCCAATTAAAATCTGGGCAAAAAGCCTGAAGTGACACTTCTTCCAAGAAGATATACATGGACAATAGATACATGAAAAGATGCACAATTTCACTAGCTATTAGGAAAATGCAAATCAAAATCACAATGCGATACCTGTTAGAATGGCTATTATCAACACATGGCTTTCATTCTCATCCAATGTTTTAGCTCTAGAAAAAAATATCCAGGTGGATAGAGTCAGTCATTATAAATAAAACGCTTTGCTTACTTTTTTATTTGTTCTAATTTGTCTTCTTCTGCCTTAATATAATCTTTCAGGGAAGTCACCAGATCTTTTTCTGTATGGATCAAATCAGTCATCTGACCTAGAAGGAAGAGAAGGGAAGAAGGTTATCAAATATCCATATTCATCAACACAAATATTTTAAAATAACCTAAGAATAATCAAGAATGCTTCATTCTATGAGAGTATTTAACTGGCATGAATCAGGTATGTTGAAGAAGCATTTCTTTTTCCTTTTTCTTTTTGAACCAGATAAATAGAAATAAAATCAAAAACTTTTCTAATCATGTGGTATAATTCTAATTTTGAAGCTATTTAGTTTTGCAAAGTTGGACCATATAGGCAATTTGCCTTTCATCTACAAATAAAACAATACACTTTCCAAGGATAATATTTCCTCTTCTGCAACTCCCCTCACCTTTTTTCTTTTGAGGGTAATTAGAATTATATTTTTTATTCCACGAATAAAAACCACAGTAACAAAAATTATTTTTCACAGTTGAAATTAATTTTTAGTTATTTATAATGGGATGAGAGGGCTTATTTTATATTCCAAAATTAGGTGTCACAAATATATATTCGTTTTAATTGGCTCTACAATCACACACGGGTAAAGCTGATCAATAGGATGAAGGAAAACATCTCATTTAAGACACTACGCACATAGAAAAATATAAAGAGATACACATTGAACCATGAGGAATATTTCCGGGAAAAAGAAGACGAGTGGAGGTCTTACATTCTATGTACTTCGTTTGTTCCCCTTCGTTTACATAATATGCTATTTTGCAATAATTTTAAAGATTTTTTCACAAGTTATGATGTAGGAAAAAAATGTGTTCACAGTAGATTCTTAAATGGAAAAAGGAAGATCTGAAATAACACGCAGTATATTATTTGTGCGTCTGTGCATAAAAAAGTGTAAGCATTAAATTATTTGCTGGGTGGACCCATTAACAGAGAATTTTCTTTGATATGCTTTTCTAAATTTTCATACATTTCTAACCTGTAAATGTATTGCTTTTGTAATCAGAAAAAAAAATCAATTTAAGGAAAAACAAAATTGAATTTTAAAAAGAGAGCATCTTTTAGGGAATACATACAGTATATTTGTCTTTACTGATTTAAAACACTAAAAACTGGAAATTTTTAAATGTAAAAATGATACAAACGAAAAGGGAGTTAAGACTTACCTATTGAAGTAAAAAAGCCTGGATGGGCCCACGATGGGGAAGTAGAATCCCTACAATTAAAATACACCGCATCATCTTGGAAGACTTAATTTTACAGGTTCACACACCTACAAGAGAAATATGGCCTTTACAAAAAAAAGGACAAAAGGAAAAGTTCCTTAACCTATTTTTCTTACACACAAAATGTAAAGGCAGAACCCCAAGGTTGCCCATGGGACTACTGTTAATTCTTGTAAATTGATTTAATAATTTAATAAGAGCTACTCTTATTTTTCATACAATAAGAGTACTGCTTGGTATATGTTTAAAAAATACATGTTTGTTATCATCTAATAATTTATGATTAAAAATTCAACGTGAGTTTATTTTGTCCTTAATTACTACTACGATTAGAGTAACTAGATAGTACCACTTTCACACAGCCTGAAAAATATTCTGTGATCTAGATCTAAACCATTGATTTCCCATAAAAATGTACCACTTTATTAAAGTAACTTAAATATACTAAAATACATTCTAAAATGTTAGAATATGTTTTTAAAAGAACAAAAGGTTTCAGAGCTTTCTGATTAATCTTTTAAATTCCTACTTGCTCCATCCCTATATGCCTTTATATTTTAAAATAAGTTATATTAAAAGTTGTAGATTTGGGGGTGATGAAAATTTTTAAAATTGACTGGTGACTGATGGTTGAAGAACACTGTAAAAATGCTAAAAACACTGAATTATGAACATTAAGTGGGTGAATTGTATAGTACATGAATTATATCTCAATAAAACTTATTTTTAAAATAGAATCCAAAAAGAATAAACAGTCCTGTCGATTTAAGCTAGTTTTCTCAAAAAAAAAAAAAAACCAAACCAAAACAAACAAGAAAACCTAGCATTAAGTTTCTTTCTCTTATATACTGTGTCTATGTTAAAAAAAAAAAAAAAAAAAGTCCTTAGCCTACTACATTGCTGTGGCATTTTTTTTTTTTTTTAACCTGGCAGCAAAGCCCTTCTTTTTCCTTTGTTCCCGGTAGTGTTGTCTTTTCTAGAATAAATTCTTCATGGCAGATGCAGATATCAACTAACTAGCAGAAAGATTTTACCTTGCTTTACCAAATGCCCTTCTTGCACTCGCATACATGGACTTTTAATTCCTTCGTATTACCTTACAGGAGAATAAGTTACCATTAAAGTGCCATTTGCCCCAGTGACAGGTTTTCACTGGTTATTCTGCTTTGTCACCCTATTCCTCATTATGCAGGCACCTCTGACTCTTCTCAAGTGACTTCACCTAAACCAGCATGTTCAAGTCCACATTGGAAAGCTCCCTATTCTGTAAAAAAATAAAAACAAAAAATCACCCCACTTTCCTAACTGGAATCTCAATAAAAATAGATCACCATAGAAACTAACAGTCTGGAAATACTTTTAAGTCTCCTCCCTCAAGTTTGCTGCAAACTTCCAGATACTTCCAGAACCACACGGTAGTAAAATACACTGCTCTCTTGGCTGCTTTACAGTAACTCTGGGAAGGCTTCTAGAATGTAGCAGATGCAGACACTTCCTCTCCTGGGCTCCTGCCAAAGCACAAGACTTTTTCAAAATCCTGGACTGTCTGAATAGTCTAGAATCTTCTCACTGTTTAAATGAGTTTCTGCCATAATTTTCTTCATAAATAAATACAAATGCCTCTGCTGTTCTAACAGAAGGCTAACCAGAAATGTTGTCTAAATATTTAACTCTGATGAGAAAGTTTATAGTTTGTTAATAGGTTATCATTTTTTAATTGCTAAATATAGTGTCACTAAAGTTTCTTTGCCATCTTTAATCATCTTAACCTCACAATGAATCAAGAATCATTAGCCTATAGAAATTACTAAAAAGAAGCTTGAAAATTGCATTTTAAGAATGATAGCACTTATATGAAAATTCAAAGCATTAATCTAATGAAGAATATACCTTTACCTTACATCATGCTGCAAAACAAATTCTATGTGAATTAAGGAGTTATAATCAACAAAAAATGGCAAAAGAAAAGTTATTGGATCTCTCAAATGACAGAATGTCTAAGCTTAAAAATGATGAAACAACCTATTGAAAGCCAGATGGAATTTAAATACACAAAATATTTTGGTTTATATATATCAAAAAAACAAACTGTGAACTAGGAAACTAAAGAAAATAAAGCTCTATGGGTGGTGAACACACAATGTGAAATATATGATTTATTATTGAATTGTATACTTGAAACTTATTGGATTTAGTTAACCAATGTCACCATAACAAATAAATTAATTAAAAAAAAGAAAAGAAAGCTCATTTAAGGAACTCATACAAATCAATAAGAAAACCACTAAAATGTTAATAGATAAGTGAATTAAGAATGCAGAAAGTCACAATAGAGGAATTATAAATAGATAACCAAAAAAGCTCATATTAGTAATCATGGACACAAAAAATTGAAAAAATTTGAGATAGCTTTTTGTCCATCAAATGAACCATTTAACAAATTAACAATTAAAAATATCTAATGATGGTACTATGTCAAGAAATTTAAAAGGAACATATCCTTTAATTTGTGAATTTAAATGAAAAAACAAGGTTTGAAAATTAACATCAACTCTCATTCATTGCTAGTGTGAATGCAAAATGGTACAGACATTTGGAAAACAGTTTGAAGGTTACCTAAAAAATTAAAGATATTACTATAAGACCTAGCAATCATGCTCCCTGGTATTTACCCAAAAGAGTTGAAAACTATTTCCACACAAAAACCTGCAGGCAGATATCTATAGTAGCTTTATTCATAATAACTAAAACTTGGAAGCAACCAAAACGTCCTTCAGCAGGCGAATGGTTGAACTGTAGTACACCCAGACAATGGAATACTACTCAATACTAAGAAGAAATGAGCTATAACTCCATGAAAAGACATGGAAGAACCTTAAAGTCTTCAAAAAAATAAACATCATACAACCCTGGCGGGATCTGTATTGAATGAGATTACTTTTTCACTACTCTGACAGAAAGTTATAAATACTGATCATAACAAATTTTAAAAATTAACATAATATGATCATAACTATGCAAGAAAATATGCAGAGGAAATTTACCAAAATGTAGTTGTCTGTGGACAGAAGAACACTAGGTGATTTTTTTCTATTTCTCTGCATTGTCCAATGTCCTAAGCTATGCTAACGTTTAAAGTGACAAAAAAGTAACTCTACAAAATAATAAACCTAAAACATCAACTCCCATATTTGGCACCCCAAGCCTTTAATGAAGTGGTTAATTACTCTATGACACAAAAAGAAGCTTAAAATACAACACACGTTTGAATATATTGCATTTTCTAACTCTATAAGCTTCCAGATTTTTCTCTGCTTGAAAGACAGTTAAGCTTACCTGAAAGCAATCCAGATATCTAGTAGTGAACTACACTGTCAAAACAGCACCCTTTTCTATTCTCCTTCCTCCCAGACATATGTTCCAGGCTAATCTAGTCATTGACTCTCATTCCTATGAACACAATGCTTAAGGAGTAGGACTTGTGAAAAGGTAAAAAGTAGCTCTTACTGCAGTTGCTTAGTCCAGAGGATATGAATTGGGAACTGCCTGTGACTATCCTTCCCACTTGTCAAGGATACATAGGTACCTAATCTATAAAAAGGAAAGTCATGTGGAGACAAGCAGTTAAAGGCTCCTCAGTCCTGATTCTTTTAATTACTGCTTTGAATCTGTGAGTTAACCCACTAATTTCCAATCCAGCTAAGGGAACCTGTAAATTCCCTTTTCCTTAAGCTAGTTCAAGTTGGATTTCTGTCACTTTCAATAGAAAGTTCAGTCCCATACAGCATTACTCCAAACTACCATGCCAAGCTGAGCTAGTTAATAAAAATAAACACAGCCCTGTACAGAGCAGTGGTTCTCAAACTTCAGCTCTTTCAGAATCACCTAAAGGTCTGATGTACCTAGGTAATTTACCAAGTTCTTGGATAATGCTGATGCTGCTGGTCTGAAGACCAAACTTTGGGAACCACGGGATAAAAATATCGCTGAAAATCACACAAAAGGTGCTCTCCACCTTTAAAAGAGATTTGACTTCAACTTATCTTTTGAAAAATATTATTGAATTTCTAATCACTCTTGGGAATGGTTCCTCTGTTTTAACACTACGTCTCATCTACATTCTTTCAGAAACCTTAAGGGGCACATAGGACATGAAAGAAGAGGCAAGTACATCTTTATCGATCATAGGTTTTTAAAGTATAATGGTTTAAAAACTTACTAATAAAGTCTCACTTCCACTTATTTCCACCTTTGTTTGATTAGCAGCTTGCAAAGCAAATCATATTTATAAGCATCTATGAGTCAAGCATCCCAGACGTTAGGGTTTTATCAAAAATAGTAAGATATGAATGTCTCCTGTTCTAAATCCTCAAACAAGCTTAAAATAGAATTTAAATGGGTTTAAGACTATGCAATCTCTTTAAAAAGTAAATCTCAGCTCTCTGAGAAGATTTTTGACTGAAAAAAGAGAAAGAGGGAAAGGGAGAAAAGGAGGGGGAGAGAGGGAAAGGAGAGGGAAGAGGAGAGAGAGAGTAAAGAAAAGAAAAATCAGAGTCAAAGATAGAGATAAATTTGTATTGGAATAAAATTTAGTGCTGAAACAGTATGGATAAATTACTGATTAATATTTGGTTCTTAGTTGGCTAGTAGGTTTGTGTTTATTATCTAATTTTTATAACACATATATCTTATAGATGTTTGATATGCATGAATATTATTTTTTAAAAACTCTTAAGGAAAAATAACAGCATGGAAGACATCTTCCTGGGAAACAGTCTCAGGTAGGCCTGGATAAAAATAAATTGCAAAGTGTATTATTTATCCAAAACTTTCCTGTAGTTCTTCTTCTAGCAAAGTCCAGCCCATATATTCACAGGTCAATAAAACCTGGGAAAAGATTTTAAAACAGTTCTACTGCATTGTAAATATTTACAACTTTGAGATATCAGAATTCATTGCACTGAATTCAATGAATTATTAGAATAGGTCATCTGGCAAATAATTCCATTACCCTTTCAGTATAACATTTTTCTTCCAAGAAAAAAACTGCAACATTTTTAAAAGTTTGTCTTTCCCAGACAAATCATTCAAAATTAATATATATGCATGATATTCTAAACTTTCTCTGACACTAAAAATTTTCCACAGGGCTCCTTCTAACAGCCTTTCACAACTGTTCCAAACCTTCTTTTAGAGGGCTCCAGCTTTATTATTCTTCATACAAATTCCATATTCAACTGTTGACCCAGATGATACCTGTGTTAGACTTTTAATCTTTTTAACAATTTTTATGGTCAAAGCAAAAGACCAACACAAATTCAGCCTTCTAATTCAGGCCAATACAATGGCTATATATGAAGGCTTGGCATGTCTCTTCCATACAAGCAGATGGATGTTCCAAGACAACAAAGAGTGATGACTAACAGCACTAGTTATATTTCTGCGCTTCCCTATAATCCCTCTGCAAATTGCCATGTTTTAACTTAATTCCATGAGTTCCAGTCATACTTCTGCTCCCAGAGTGAGCTACAACTCTAGTAATCAATGACCAACTTTTCTATCAAAAACTCAGAAATCAATCTATCAAAAACTAGCCCCTTTCTCTCAGCTTTCTGTACTTGAGCAGTGAACCCAGTAATTGGCATAATTCCAACTGAACGGCATTTCAAGATTCAGTTGGAAAGAAGCTCTAAATCAATATATTACCCTTAACTGAAAGTGCTACACAGGCTGTCTTTTGAAGATTCTTCCAAAGTTCAAAGTCTTCCTTGTCAGAAAAAAGCAGAAAATTAAGATCATTTAAAAACACACACATCTCTGTTTTTGCCCATATGGCACCTCTACCACCCCTACTCTTTCTTCTGGAAACTGTCCCCTTCTGTTTTGTACTGCCCCATTCTACCTCTAATTCACCCATAGTTTCAACAGTCACGTTACATAGCATGATATTTCTCCCTAACCAAATGGCTATTCAAAGTTCTTCACTGGGAATTTTGAAAATGAAACTGAGACAGAAATGGCAGGTACTCTTTGAATGCCTGAACTATATAAAATAAAGGTCAGGAGAAGTTAGGGACCAAGTCTGACATATTGGTCAAAAAGTGAATGAAGCTTATCTGGAAAGATTTTAAAAAGACAAGAGACTAAAGAAAACATTTGGATATTCTAGTTATTTCTGAAGTCTAATCACACTCTTGACCTCAGCTATTAAGGCAATACCCTATTCCCACAATACTTAAATAAATTCACTATGTGCTAGCATGAATTAGGTTTCTGTTCAACTCAGAGTCCTACTTAATACACTTTCTCTCATCAAGCCTGTAGTTAATATTTCTGTAGGCAAAGTAATAAAGAATCCTCATGTCTTTATTCCTCTCTCTTCCCCATTGCCGGAAATAAATATTCTTCAATATTTTAATTTTTTTTTTTTTTTGCCTAATTGTTAGCCAATAAAAGCTACTTTTACATCACTGATACGGTTTAAGAATAAATGTGACTTTAATCCATTTTAAAGGATTTAAATTGGAATTTGGACACACATTGAAGTTAAACTCAGTGTATGAAGTTTCTGCTTCAACTAAGAAATTGAAGTTCCCTTAAACCTTTAAAAATAAATGTAGACTGATGGAGAAATTTTAAGAACTAAGTGAATCTTTATTATTTATTATTAAAATGGTACCATTCTTCACTGACTTTTAAACTGCATAATATACTCTCAACTATTTCAAACACTATGGTTAGAAATGCACACATTCCTCAATGTACGGAAAAAGGTCAGAATTATTGTCTCCAGGATAGAGAATAAAAAAAAATTACCAAAAGTGATATTAAGGGCCCCCAAATTAGTAAAATTCATCGAGAATGTCCACCTTTATTTGGTAGTCCCTATAACAGAAAATATAATAAGTAAAAAAGGTAAGGTATCAAACAGGGGACCGAATTTGAGCACCAGCAACAACAGATGAAAGTGCCTAGGATGATACCTGGCATAGAGAAGACACTTAAATGTTACTTTTAGATGGGGTCAACAACTCAAGAATAGCGAGATTTGTCACCAAGGTTGTTTCAAGGGACATGGGAAAAGAAAAGACTAGAGAATGGTGGGAAGCCCAGGCAATCTCAAACCTAGGCTAAGACAGTGAAAAGAAAAAGTACCCAGTCTATTAGTAGACAGATGCAGACTCTATAGTTTTGGAACTTGAGTGGGAAAAGACAGTGGATAGAGACAGTGGAAGGGAAAAAAGAAATGAAGTAAACATTAAATTATACATGCATTCCTTTGGTTATAAATGCTGGTATTTCCAAATATTAACACAGTCTATATTTTTCTCATTTTAAGAAAGAATTTTCAGTATCTACTTTTGGTTGTATAAACTGGTTATCTTAATGAAACTGTGTTTAGTAACATGAATATCAAAACACACTGGTTAGAGTATTAAAAAGCAATAATATAAAAACAGCAATCCTGTAGAGAGTTAAACATTTAAAACTAGGTTTGCCTTCTCTTGCCAAGTGCTAAATACATATGTGGGTAAGTTTTAAATCCTAAGTTCTAAGTTTAAAGAACATTTTAGAAATAGATACATTAAAATTTTAAAATTTTATATAGTAATGAAAAGAACTCAAAAAATACTAGCAATGTCTGAGAAGTGGGTTCATAGTCAATTGTCTTCATTCAACTTCTGCATTTTAATAAACATTTTAATAGAATATTTCTATACATAAATAAAGGAGCTAAAAAACAAAGTTGAAGCAGTACTAAAGTGAAGGCACAAATTCAAATTATGGACAGAGTTAGCAAGATCCAAAGGACTGACTCCACAGCTCTACCAGCTGGCATAATACCACCATCAATCCTTTCTGCTCCAAAACAAATTTCACCTATTTTTGATTTACGAGAAAGTCCTGATAACTTTTGTGTCTTTACCATCCTAAAGATATAAGTGAAAAGTAAATTCTGTACAATATACATTTTAGATATTTTGAGGTTAAGTAAGGAATATGAAGTGAAAGCAAAACTAGTCTCAAAGCAGAGTTTTCAATGAAACATCATTAAGGACTGTTTTTTCTTTTTAAAGCAAGGTATACCACTTAAAAAATAATCATTTGTAAAAAGTGGCATTCCCTTTAGAAAAGGAGCTTTTCATACAATCACAGGAAGCGATAAAAAAATTCTCATTTGTAACAGCAACATATACGTTAATTACCTGGGAATAACTTTAAAAAACTTTAAATTGACCATAAGATGTTTAACTCAAAATTGATCAAAGACTATTTTAAAGTTTAAAACTATAAATCTCTTAGGAAAAAAAGTAGATGTAAATCTCCATAACATTGATTAGGCAATCAGACATAAGACCTAGGCAAGTTTCTTAGATATGACACCTAAGCACAAGAAGCCCAAGGCAAAAATTGAATAAACTGGACTTTATCAAAATTTAAAACTTTTGTTCTCCAAGGAAAGTGAAAAGATAACCCACAGAATGGGGGGGGGGTTGTCAATCATATTTCTAATAAAAGTTTAGGAGCTGAAATACGTACAGAACTTAGAACTCACAATAAAAATAAAAAGAATACATTTTTAAAATGGAAAAAGTTTTTAAAGAAATATTTCTCCAAAGAAGATATACAAATGGTCAATAAGTAGGTGAAAAAACTCAACATCATTAGTCATTATAAAAATGCAAATCAATACCACAAAAATACAACTTCACAGCCCCTAGGATAGCTATAGTGGAATTAAAAAAAAAAAAAAAGCAATGACAAGAGTGTGGAGAAACTGGAACATATACATTGTTGGCAGGAATGTAAAATAGTATAGCTACTTTGGAAAACAGTTTTTCAATTCCTCAAAAAAAGTTAAACATAGAGTTACCATATGACCCAACAAATCTACTCCTAGGTCTATACTCAAATGAAATGAAAACACATGTCCACATGTCCATATTAGTATAAGAATGTTCACAGCAGCAGTATTCATAACAGCCAAAAAAAGGTAGAAACCCAAATGTCAATCAACTGATGAATAGGTAAACAAAAATGGTATATCCATACAATGGAATATTATTCAGCCATAAAAAGAAATGAAAGTACATCCTACAACACAAATGAACCTTGAAAACATGCTAAGTGAAAAAGTCTACAGAGATAAAAAGTAGATTAGTGGCTGCCTAGGACTAGGGGAGGAGGATGGTAGTGATTGCTAATGGACTTGGAGTTTCTTTCTGGAGTGATAAAAGTGTTCTAAAATTGACTGGTGCGATGGCTGCACAACTCCAGCATATATTAAAAGCCACTGAATTGTACACTTTAAATGGTCAATTTTATGATATATGATTTATATCTCAATAAAGCTATTTAAAAAAAATAAATCAACACAAATTTTCATTTTCACTGAGTGAATACCTAGGAGGAGGAACGCTGGGTTATATGGTAAGTGTATGTTTGCCTTTATAAAGAACCACTAAACATTTTTGTAAAGCTGCTATAATCCTTGCACAGCCATCAGCAATGGAAGAAAGCTCCAACTGTTTCACATTGTCATTTGTATTTGGTATTGCCATTTTTTTAATTTTTATTAATTTATTAAATTTCTCGCTAAATATACAGTGGTATTTCATTGTGGTTTCAATTTGCAATTCTGTAATTACTAAAGATGTTTAATATTTTGGGGTGTGTTTATTTGCTGTCCATCCACCTGCTTTGACAAAGTTTTACTTAAATCTTCCGCCAAAATTTTAATTAGGTTGTTTACTTATTAATGAATTGTGGGAGTTCTTTATGCTGGATACAAGTCCTTCCTCAGATATGTGATAGAGAAATATTTACACCCAGTCTGTGACTTTTCATTCTCAACACTATTTTTAACAGCAGAAATTCTTTTTATCATTTCAATTTGTGTATGTGCTGCCGAAGCAAGCACAGTTCTTAATTTTGATAAAGTGAATTTATCAATTTGTTCACTTATAGATCAAGCTTTTGGTATTATATCTAAGAAATCTTTGCCAGACCCATGGTCAAAAATATTTTGTCTTATATTTTCTTCCAGATATTTTATAACTAGGTCTTACTTTGAGGTCTACGGATCATTTTGAACAAGTTTTTGCACAAAATGTGAGGAATTTTTTGCACTGAGGCTGTAATAAAGGAAAAGATTCTATTTTGATGTATGAATGCTAACTGCTCTTTTTGATATTGCCATTTTTGCCCTTTGGTATACCCCTTTTTGCCCCATCTCTGGGTAAAGCAGTAAAAAAAGTCCAGCCATCCACTCCTTTGGTGTTGGTGGGAAATTAAAACCATGTAAATCCCTCACTTGAGAACTATCACATAGGTCTCTCCTTCCAGCCACAATAAAAACTAAAACCAACCACCATTCTTCACTCTTGCTTCATTCTAAATTAAATCTAAGCCCTTGTCCTTGAGGAATCCTTTTGTAGTTTACTCACTGTGTAAGTAAACTTTATTTCATATTTCATATCCATGGTACCTTTGTGTCATTTGTCCAAATATTTAATAAATTACTAGCGGGGGCTGTCCAGTGTCCAATAGGGGATACTAGGATGCCCAAATAAAAGATTGTTTTGCATATGAACATCCAAATATTCCTGACTATCCTTTTACTGAATTGCCGTTATACTTTTGTCAAAAACAAATTGATCATTTTTGTGTATCAGCATTCTCTACTTTGTTCCATTGACCTGTATGTCTATCTTTTCCCCAATACCATACTGTCTTGAGTATTGTGGCTATATAGTAAGCTGAAATCAGGTATTATGAGTTTTCCAACTTTATTCTTTTTCAAAATTGTTTTGCCTTTTCTAGCTCCTTTCTATCAATTTTAGATACAGCTTGTAAGTTTCTGTAAGAGATCCTGCTGGGATCTGGACTGGAATTGTATTGAATCTATAGGTCAGTTAGAGAGAATGGAGACAAAATTGAGTCTTCTAATCCTGGAATATGATACATCTCTCCACTTAAGTAAGTCTTCTATAGTTTCATTCATCAGTGCTTTGTAATTTTCAGTATTACAAATCTTGGACATATTTTGTAAAGTTAATACATAAGTATTTCATGGAGATGGTACTTTTAAATTTTAATATCCAGTTGTTCACTGCTGGTATAAAGATATACAACTGATGGTTGTATACAGATTGTCCTTCAACCTAGTTGAATTCATCTATTAGATCTAGAGCTCTTTTGAATAATCTTTCAAATTTTCTACACAGGCATACTGTCCATGCATGGGGACAGTTCTTGCTCTCTGTAACAGTTAAAAAAAATGAAGACAAGCCACAGACTGGGAAAAAAAATATTTCCCTATCATATATGATATAGCTATTCTACTCCCAGATATTTATGCAAAAGAAATATATCCCTCTAAAGATTTGTATGTGAAAGCTCATAGCAACTTTATTTATAACAGCTAAAAGCTAGAAACAATTCAAATGTCCACCAACTGGTAAATGGACCAAAAAAAAAACAAACCTGTTATATCCATACAGTGTACTACTACTCAGTCACATGAATGAATTTCAAATTATGCTGAGTGTAAAAAGCCAGAACTTCCCCCCGACAAAAAGAGTGTATACTATATGATTTCATTGACAGAAAACTCTAGAAAATACAAACTAATCTTAAGTATCAGAAAATAATCAATGAGGAAAGGACAGTAAAGAGGAGGGAGATAGTCATGAGGAAATTCTGTAGGGTGATGGGTATGTTCCTTATCTTGACTGTGTTGACAATTTTGTAGGTATATACTTTTGCCAAAATATCAATTGTCCACTGTAAATATAATCAGTTTATTATATATGAGTATATCTCAATAAAGTTTTTTAAATATATCAATTATTTTATTAGTAATCATCATGTCATACATTGTTTTACTTACTTATAAAACACTATCACTTGGTAACTATGATCAATGTTCACTGTCTTCAAATAACATCATTATTTAAGTTTTTTATTCAAGCACTGTAAATTAAGAACTATTCTCAAATTATCTTTAGGTTAAAAGATCGGTAAATCTGAGCATGTAGATTTGAGAATGTCTTCATATGACTTCTGAATATGAATAAAGTCTTATCTAGGTTAAAAAGGGGGGAGTATGTTGGAAGAAGGGACAAGAATAAAAGCCATATGTACACAATAAATAATGCTTTGAGGTACTGAATTCAACAACTAGGTTTTAGAAACACTAAAACAGTTACTGATCTTCCCCCCCACCCTTTATTGAAATGTAATAGACAATTAGTTGCTCATTTTTACATTGTAACATTCAATGAGGTTTTTTTTTTCAATTATAGTTGGCATAAATAGCTTCAGTTGTACAGCATAGTGGTTAGAGATCTATTTACTCACAAAGCGATCACCCCACTAAATCTAGTACTCCTCTTCCCCCTTAAATGTTTATTACATTAACAATTTTCCTTATATCTTTATATCTCCATGTCTATTTTGTAACTATCCATTTGTATTTCTTAATGCCTTTTCCCTTTTTCGCCATTCCTCCCAACCCCCTTCCCATCTAGTAGCCCTCAAAATATTGTTTGTTTTTGTTGTTGTTATTTTGTTCTTTAGATTCCACATGTACATAAAATCATGTAATATTTGTCTTCCTCAATCTGATTTATTCATCCAGCGCAATACACTCTAGGTCCATCAAGGCAATATCTTTTTTTCCATCTCCTTCCATTTAGTCTGTGTGTGTTTTTTAATCTGAAGTGACTCTCTTATAGGCAGCATACATAAGTATCTTGTTTTCTTATCCATTCACTCACTCTATCTTTTGGTTGGAGCACTTAATTCTTTTCCGTTTGAGGTACTTATTGATAGGAATGTAGTTATTATCATTCTTTATTCCTGTTTTTGATAGGTATTTTTCTTCTTAAAGAAGTCCCTCCAACATTTCCTGTAATACTGGCTTGGTGGTGATAAATTCCTTTAGCTTGTTTTTGTCTGGGAAGCTCTTTATCTGTCCTTCTACTCTAAATGATAGTTTTGCAGGATAAAGTATTCTTGGTTGTAGATCCTGGGTTTTCATCATGTTGAATATTTTGTACCAAGCCCTTCTGTCCTGCATAGTTTCTTTTGAGAAATCAACTGCCAGTCTTAAGGGTGTTCCCTTGTAGGTAACTAACTGCTTTTCTCTGCTGCTTTTAAGATTCTCTCTTGTATTTAACCTTTGGCATTTTAATTATGATGTGCCTTGGTGTGGGCCTCTTTGGGTTCATCTTTTTGGGGACTCTCTGAGCTTCTGGGGTTGTATGTCTATTTCCTTCACTAGGTTAGAGAAGTTTTCCATTATTATTTCTTCAAATAGCTTCAAAGTCTTGTTTTCCTTCAGGAATCCCTACGACACAGATATTTTTACATTTAATTGTATTCCATAAGCTCCTTAATTTAGTCTTGGCTTCTTTTCTCTTGCCTTTCCAACTGAGTGTCCTTGGCTTCTCCATCCTCTACATCGGTGGTTCAATCCTCTTCTTTATCCATTCTGTTTATTCCTTCTAATATACTCTTCATCTCAGATAATGTGTTCTTCATTTCTGACTGGTTCTTTTATAATTTCCATTTCCATTTTTATGTTTTTTTATCTCTTTGCTAAAGTTTTCACAGAATTCATCTACACTTCTCTTAAGTTCACTGAGCATCTTTATGACCAGTGTTTTGAACTCTGCATCTGTTAGATTGCTTGACTGCATTATTCCTGGATTTCTGTTCTGTTTTCTCATATGGTTTCTGCTTGTCTTCCCATTTTGGCTGCCTTTCCATGTCTGTTTCCATGCACTAAGCAAAGTTTCTAAGTCTCCTGGTCTTATTAGCATAGCTTTGTGTAGTAGATGTTCAGTGCCACAGTCCTGAGAGGAGTTCAGCTAGCTACAGGCTAAGTTTAGCCCCATCCAGTGTCCCTCCAGGGCCATCTGTTAAGATTCAGCAAGCAATCTATAGATGCTGTGCTTATAGTTGCCTCCAAAGGCCACATTAGAAACCGAGGCCAGCTGCCACCAGTTTGGTGCTACTTAGCAAGTGGCACAGGACTCGCCGAGGACATAATGGATGTGGCTTGGGTGAGGCCGCAAGTTGGGGGAGGTGGAGTTTCAGGGAATCCTCTGGGTGGAGCAACTTCTGTTATCCAGTTTGATGACAACGCAACTATGAGGCGCTGCCTCTGGACACTGGGAGGAAGGGAGGGCTCAAAAGAGGAACAATGGATACCTCTGACACTTCTGCATGGGAAAGAGCCTTGCCTCCTGCCCTCACTTGACAACTCAGTGTCTTCCTGTAAGTCCGTGGTGTATCATCCCACGACCCCACCACCACCACTGTGCAGCCAACCAGGCACTGGAGCTCAGAGCGAGCAGGTCTATCATTGCAAAAGTCCGCTCACAGCACAACCCCCTAAAGAGGTGTCTGCAGCAGCTGGCTGACGCTGTTGTAGCCTCTGTCCCACTCGGCCACTCGGGACCAGGCAGCCTCATGTGTTTGCTCCCTAGTTGTAGTGCTTCTGTTCATTTAGATCTCAGGCAACTTTACTTGCTGTTTGCTCCGTGTTTTTGTCACAACTCTGATTTGGTCACAAGAGGGTTGAACAAAGCCTCTATCATTTACACCATTTCCCCCTCTGTCTACTGATCAGTTTTTGAAGGAATCAGATATGCAAGCCAGTTAACAAATAATTAGTGTAAGATAAATCTTAAACCTACTTAAAACCAGTTAATCAATATATACTAAGTGCTCTATAATAAAACATAGAAATTTATGTAACTGTCCTCTATGCTGTATGTTATTTCAAACATGAAATTATTATGATTCTTCTAGCACAATGTTCAGTATTTAATAACAGATGCTTAATAAATACTTAATGATCATAACACAGAATCAAAGAAAATACCCACAGGATAATTTCTCTCATATCTCCAAAACTAAACACTAGACTTTGTATACAAATGCATCTTTTAACCAAAATTATTTTAAAATTTTAGAAAACAATTCATAGTTGAAAAGCTTGAGAAATTAAGAGAGCAACAGAATTAGGTACTGAAGAGAAGAATCTTACAAATATATATTAAGAAAACATTAAAATAGACATCTGAAAATTTGCGATTAACACTTTACATTTTTCCATTTCTATTACTCTCCAGATACCTTACAAAAGCACCTCTCAAAATTTTAACAATACACTTATAGAGTCTATTTCTGTTGTTGCTACAGACAATGGATAACAGGAGATACTGTTCTTCTATTTGATGCTTCATTACAATGTTCTATGCCTTTTTATTTTATAGGTGTTGACCACTAATTCTTGGGTCTAACTGTAATTCCAAAATCAAACTAACTCTGATGCCTGGAATGAAAAACATCTAGAGAAACTAACTTTTGTTTAATACACGCTCTGCACAGATGAGGGACAAATTCCCATATGCACCTGTAATACTTCTTAAATACCATTCCTAATACAAAAGAGTTTATATATACTTTTAATCTCTGACCACAATTCATTCAGGGCAAGGCCCATTAGACCAGAGTAGAATACCTGAAACTGGCTTTAGCAGCCCTTCTCATCTTCCTAATATGAATTATAGCTCTGAGGCCCATGTATACTATACCTCAACTTGATCCTTCCCAAGGTGCTTTTGCAAAAATTCCATTTTTCTTAACCCTAGTCTCCTTCTTCTCTTTCTAATCTTTAATTTCCCCTTTTTTCCCTAATGCCAGATCCAAAGTCAACAATTTGAGAAAAATATATACATAATAAAACCCATATACTAGACTAGGGGAAAATAAATTCATGGTTGCAGAGGATGTGAATCTAGATACAGGTTTCCATTCAATTCTTATTCAGATTTAATATGAAGCAAAATGTTAGTAACATGCTTGTATACCATGTAACTTGCATGTCCTATTTCTCCTATGAAACATTTCTACCAGTCTTTTGATTCTCCCATAGTCTACTGGGCACATTATAAATGCTTTCAAAATTTAATTGAGTGGAATGAGTAAGTTAATTACTACTAATCAGGAATCTTGTTCAACTATACATGATGAAAACATTTCTAATACTTTGTTAATATGCTATTGATTTTTTTTCTTTCCATTACCTCAGAGTCAGCCCGATCAATTATCAAGGGTAAGGTGTGAAGTGTGAATCTGAAAACAGAAAACCTGGGTCCAAATCCCAGTTCCGCCACTTACTATATTCTTAGGCAAATTAATTACTTGACTTCTCTGAGCCCCAACCTATTAACTCTTCATTTGTAAAATGGGGATGATATAAAACTACCTCACAAAATATAAAAAAACACCACCTTATAAATTATAAAGCCCTTAGTTGTCATCATGTAAATTAAAACATCTTTTAAGAGCTCAGTTCAATTTCCCTAGAAAATTCTTATGGGGGGGAGGGGAATTACTGATATAAGATTTTATTGTCATGTGTTTATTTTCCTAAAAAAATAAAACAGATAAAAAGAAAACTGGTTAAAGTTTACTACAGCCATACGGGTGAACAAAATAAACCACTGAACTACAGCCTTCTCTTTGCACTACTTATAATACAGAAGCAGTTCAAATGCCCAATCAGAAAGGCTGAGTTATTAATCTGATGTTATAATATTACCATTTAAATTAAAAATATGTAAAGCACCAAAACATGGACATATTTATTTGAGACACTAAACAGGAAGAGAAAGAAGTCCAAGATAATATTCACTGATGACAATTATGTTAGAAGCACGAATCTTTATCTATATTACATTTTTGCCAATGTCAAACCAAATATAAAAATAGCCATACTGATCACCTAAAGCAGCATCAAGAAAAGGAATATTTTTCATTATATCAAGTTCAAAAACTACTGGAGTAACCTTAATGAAGTCTTTTGAATTTCGTTAGTTTTTATTAAGGCACAATATTCAGCTAAAGGAAAACTAATGACAGAATAGCTTCAAATTAAACAAATAAATTTCACCGAATAGAAACACAAAGCTTTCACTAGTTTCACAAATATACATACATACTTCATTTGGCTTGTCTCATGTATTTTTATATATACACAGCCCATTACGATTTAATTATAAGATTCAAAATCTCACTATAAGAGCAATGAGGCCTGTGCAATTTATTTTTGTTTACCTTCAAGCATTTTCCACTTTTAGAGTAGAACCAAAGACATGTTATATGTGGTAGTGGCAGTGGGGACGGGGCCATGGAGAGAAGGCCAATATGACATGATTCTAGACAATTTAGCAATTCAACAATTCTCCTACCAAACTATAAACTTTTGTTAAAACCCTTTCAACGGAAGTTTATTATGGTCATCTATATATTCAAGTTCAATAATTCTTAAAATTTTCAGGTCAATTTTCAGAAATTTTCAAGAAATACTATGTCAAGATACCTAGATATCCTTAAAGAATAACTTGGTATCTCTTTTTTTAGCTCTTATAATAAAGTTTATAGATGTGCTTGGGGGAGAGAGGAGAGTATCTGTAAATGGTATAAAAATTCCATGCAGATGTGTGTAGGTACTAGCATTTTCTGACTCACGGACCACACCTTTTATCATATTCTCAATGGATTTCATGACCTCAAAAGAGGCTGAGAATTGCTACAATGTATTTCACGGGGTATACTTTCCAAATCTAAGAGCAGTAATTATATCCCAGCTGATTATTAATTGCTAAGTAAAATAAGGCTTTCCATCCACAAAAAAATGAAGGCTCACAAGCTTTATGGCTGCATCCATGGAATAAAAGCATAAATCTGAGCTTAATTAATTGCCCTAGAAAAGATACTGCTTGTCAGTATACAATCCACTCTGCAGCATTAGAAAAAGTTACATTAGAAAAAGTTACCAAAAAGCCAAGATTTGCCTGCAACGACCTGGACTACCTAGGTCATATAAACTATCTTTTTTCAATAATCATTTGCACTGTCTGTATTTTTCTGCAATAATTAAAAGGTGTATACAATTTTTCACCTATTTTACTACCTTAGTTATCAAGACACAAAATAGCCTATTAATTATCTGCTTACCAAAGCCCTAGCTTTCAGTACTTCGAAATAAAAATCATTTTAAGATGTCAAAGGAAACAGCATTATCTACCTAAAGAAAAATAAAATAGTTCTTTTCCTAGTTAGTCTACGTTAACTCTATAAGAAGCATTTGCCATAAGCTATCTAAAAAAGTAGGGCTTAAGGAATGATGTTCCAAAACCAAAATTGACATAACTTTTAAATGCGAAACCTAGGCTTCCCACAAAAAGGAAAAACTAAAATTTGATGTCCATATTTAAGATTCTGAAATTACATTTATGTTAAAAGTCAAAGTTAATGAAAAATCGGAAAGTCCAGGTAAGCTACGAATCAAGGCCAAACATATTCGAGGTTGTTCAGTTTCTGCTTCTTGAATATTTTCTGCTTAAGGTATCCATTTTCTCCATAGAAACTTGACAGAAAAATCCCTTTGAAATGTTTTATAAATTAAATTTCCAGTGTTCCTGCTATGCGGACTGAATATTTCATTTGATTATTTTAGGAAAAGGCTAGCCTCATTCATAAACTACGTCTAAACCTAAAAGGGGCAATGTTTCTTCTCAGAACCTTAAAAAAAAAAGATAAGCAAAAAAGTTGATGGAAGTACACTGCTGCCACGTCTTTTCCCCTCCCCCACTCACGTAGTGGCTCCTTCATCCCTTTAGAGTGCATTCCAAGGAAAAGTCCAGGAGCCACAGCTCTCGGAGAAACCAGAAACAGTTAAGTTGAAATTGGCAAGCCTCTCTGGCCTTTTAGATCAATTCCTAAAAGGAGATCTAGCTTCTTTTCCACCCCTTTCTTAAAGCAAACAGTGGCAAAAATTCCAGAGTCTTCTCCACTCTATCCGGAACGCATGTGTAGTGTGTAAAAACTGAAACGTATTTAATACATTCAATTATTTAGAAAACAGTCTCGTATTTATGGTACCAGTCTCCCCCTTAAGACGTAGATAGATCTGAGGGCCATTCATAAACTCCAACTCAAAGTTCTCACCCAACTATGAAATTCGTTTTACTGATGTGGGCTTTAAAAGCAGCAAACTCTGTTGAGAGAAAGTGGGGGTAGGGAGAGAAGCTCATGCGCCTTTAAAAAATGTATGTGGAAGAAGGAAGGAAGACGACAGGCTTGCCCGGTGACTGGGTGATCTGACAGCCGACTTCCCCAACCAAACAGCCCGAAACTCGCCGCCCGAGGCTATAACTAGCAGCTCCAGCAGCACCGCTGCGCGCAACAGTTGTGTTAAGCTTGAACTTCTCTGGGTAGGTCCACTTCCCAGACCTGACGACTTTCGATAAGGTAAAACCGCCTGGGGAGCTCCAGCTGAGCTTTAAAATCCTCTCCCCATTGCCGCATGCCGGCCATCCGCTCCGGGGAAGCCAAAAACCCACACCCCGCACTCGCGTTCCCGTCGGCTTTGCAGGTATTGAGTGAGAGGAGCTCGGAAAAATCAACAGGGTGATTCCTCCCCGGGAAGGAATATTCAAGAAAGTCCTGGTCCCTAGGGCGGGGACTGAGGCTGCCGCAGCCCCAACAGCTGGGGGCGCCCACCACAGAGGAGGTGAGGAGGGGAGCATGGAGGAGGGCAGAGGGGCCTGTGGAGCAGCCTGGGATCAGGCGGCACAGGGCGAGGGGCCGAGAGTCCAAAGAAGACGCCGGGGCTGCGGTGGTAAACTGGAGAACCCCCGCCCCCAAGCCATCCCACCACTCGGGCATCCCACCACCCGACCACCAGAGGCGTCCGAAAAGGACCACGGCTGCCCAAGGGCCTCAGCCTCAGTCTCCAAGATCGGGGAGCGTCTCACCTGGGAACTGGGACGTGAGCGCGCGCTTCGGTCCTCCGTTGCCTGCACACGGGCGGGTTACCTGCTCCCTCCCCTCAGCCCGCTGGCGGCGCAACTGGGCAGCAGAGGGAGCCAGTCAGCCCTTTTATAACCTCTAGGCCGCGACGGCAACGCCGGGTAGGAGGCGACTGCAGACCTCGCTACGTGAGCTCCAGCACACCAGCGCCCGCCGACTGCGCAGGCGCAGGCTCGGGCCTCCCTCCTGTCCCACCCACCGCCCACACCCGTGGCCCACACCCGTACTCCCCACGAGCTGGTGGAGTCCAAGGCGGGAGGAGGGGCTGGCAGGCGGGCCCGGGACGTGGTGCGCATGCGCGAGGTTCTCGCCACGGCGTGGTCGCCGTAGTTACCTCGCTTTTGCCCAGCTCCTATTCATCAATCAGGTTCTTTAGCGCTTTAGTTTCAGGATCAGCCTCAGGCTTGGGCAGTGAAGCCACCAACGATGGAATACGTTAAATATGAGAAGAGAAGCATGGTAGCGTAGAAAAGGAAGCAGAAAAGAAGGCTCTGGTGAAAAATAAGCGCGTCCTGCCTTGGTGTCTCGGCTGTCTTGACTTGCTTACTAACTTTTCCCGCTCAACTCTACTGTCGTGCTAATCTCGCTTTATCTCCCACCCTTTTACTTTATCACTAGGTAATGGACTCTGTGCTCCAGTGTCAGATTTTTCTGGGTTCAATTCCTGGCCCAGTCCCATATAACAGTTGGGCATTAACCTTTATATCAATTTCCTCATCTATAAAATGGTAATACCAGTACGCACCTCGGAATTACTGTGAGAATTAAATGAGAATTAAATGAGATAATGTATGTAAAGCAGTAGCACAAAGCCAGCACACAGATTCTGCTGTTGTAGTAAGACACCCAGTTGTTTTTGGTCTTGGTCTAACGTTTGCCTTAGTCATTATATTCCTAAAAGAAGAAAGCCTTACTATCAGAGAGCATACAATGAAGGAGATACACTTTTCTTTGTCAGTGAAAGGGAAGAATGACTTTTCTAAGAGTTGTAATTCATTGAAAATGTTTTCACAAGTTTTCCACGTTTGCTAAAAAGCACAGTAATAACATTTGACTCTTAGTAGGAGATAGAGCTGATTGTACAGATATAGAAATAGAGGGTACTTTGGGAGCCCTAGGCAACCAGAAAGTACATACAGTATCCCCTCTTAGCTAGGGTTTCGCTTTTCTGTGATTTTGGTGGTTTCAGTTACCTGTGATCAACTGTTGTCTGAAAATACTAAATAGAAAATTGCAGAAATAAACAATAAACAAGTTATAAGTTTTAAATTGCATACCTCTAGGTGGTATGATGAAATCTCGTGCCATCCTGCCCAAGTTCAGGTCATGAATCATCCCTTTGTGTATAATACCATGCTGTATACGCTCCCTGCCTGATGGTTACTCTGGGTTATAGATCCACTGTCACAGTATCACAGTGCTTGTGTTTAAGTAAGCTTTTTTTTTACTTCATGACCCCAGAGGGCAAGAGTAGTGATGCTGGAAATCCAAATATGCCAAAGAGAAGCCATAAAGTGCTGCCTTTAAGTGAAAAGGTGAAAGTTCTTGACAATAAGGAAAGATGAAAAATCACATTTGAGGTTGCTAAGATCTGTGGTAAGAGTGAATCTTCTATCTATGAAATTATGAAAAAGCAAAACAAATTAATGCTAATTTTGCTGTTACACCTCAAACTACAAAAGTTACAGCCATAGTGTGTGACACGGGTGCTTAGTTAAAATGAAAAAGGCATTAAAGTTGTGGGTGGAAGATGAGCAGAAAACATTGTTTCAATTGACAGCAACATAATGCAGCAGAAAGCATTGAGCTTATATGAAGTCTTCAGCGAGGGATCCCTGAAATGAGTGACCATATTAACATAACTTTTATTACAGTATGTTGTTATAATTGTTCTATTTTATTATGTTATTATGTTACTCTCTTACTGTACCTAATTTATACATTGAACTTCATCATAGGTATGTATGTATTGGAAAATACATAGACTACAGAGGGTATGGCACTATCCATGTTTTCAGGCATCCACTGAGGATCTTCTAACATATTCTTTGTTGTAAAGTGGTGACTACTGTACAGTGATATCTAAATCAGCAATTCCCAAAGTGTGGTTGGGGGTCCATAGGATCAAAATTATTTTATACGAAGACTTTATTTGCCTTTTTCACTCTAATGAAAGTACAATGGGGTTTTCCAGAGTTTACATGTCCTGTGCAACAGATTGAATGAAGAAGCAGATATGAGAATCTTCTGTTAGGTCAGACATTAAAGAGATTTGCAGAAATGTAAAATAATGCCACCCTTTTCACTAAATTCTTTTTGCTTTGGAAAATATTTTTCATTTAAAAATGTTATGTATGTTAACATGTAACATTTATTATTACTTTTGAATGAATTAATAAAAAATATTTTACATGTTTGATTTGTCTCCTGATACAGTAAATGTTGATAGATATGATTCATATAAAAGCTTTTTGGAGTACTCAATACTTTTTAAGAGTGTGAAATGATCATGAGTCTAAACTTTGTGGTCCAAGCAAATAGCAGGAAGCCAGACTTTTAACACAAGAGGCAAAGATCTGCTAGAAAAACCTTTGCCACAAGTGGAGCTGTAATCAATTTATCCACTCACACTATATAAGAGCTGACTGTGAAAACTGACAATTTAATTTGTAAATAAAATAGCTCCAAACCTTGAGGCAGGTTTACTGTGAAGCTAAGAAAGCTTCAGCTTCAGAAGACTTCATCTGCACTAGCCTTTTCCAAGGCCCGGGGAGGCCCTGGCACTATCACACAATCATATGCTTTTGTAAAATTCGTGAAAGTAAAAATTTTAACTGCCATCCTTAGACTGGTGATTCTTTCCTCACTGATTTCCCCTCTGTCATCTTCTCCTTGTCTAGTGGTGTTGGAGTGGCTAGCAGGCATTTAAAAATTTTAGCTGAAGGGAAGTTGAGTTAGAACACATTTGGTATGAGTTTAGTGGGATATATTTTTGTAATTCACAGCACTTCCATGTAAAGTTAAGACATGGCCAGCTGTCCCAGTGTAGGAGTGGAATCCAAGAATATTCCTACCTCTCAGTGTGCCCACCCACCTAGCACTGTAAAATAAAGATGCAGGGCCAGACGTTTTATAGGTATTTAAATGTGTCCTATGTTCTAGCATCAAAAATACCTGGATAGTGGAGAAGAAGCAAAGTTGAAATGATAGGGAGCCTGAAGCTAATCTATGGGAAATTCTTTCAGTTATTGGTTGTGTAAAGTTTTAAAGATTTAGTTCTTATCAATGCTTAGCCAATAAAAGGAAGTATTTTTTGTCAGAACGTAATGAGGATATACACAACAAACTAGGATGTCATCAGTTCAAAGAAAACTAATGTGCTCTGAAACCTTTAAAGTCACATATTAAATAGCCTTATTTGAGATTTTCCAAAATATGACAACAATCTTAAAAATTTACATGTCATATTAATAATGAGTTGTGAAGCTGAGAGAAACTTCTAACCTACCCCTATTAATATCACGTGGTCGCCCAACAAGGACACTTCATATCAAATCTACATTGACTTCTCAACCTGATCATCCCTGCTTGCATCTGAAAAGTTGAACATGTTCATCAATTAGTGAATGTTTCTTGAAAAAAAGTATTATAAGTCCTATATTCTTAAGGGAAAAAACTATTAATAGCTATGGCAACAACTAATGAGCAGAAGTGATTTTAAACTCAATTAATAGATCAATGGCTATTAAACTTGTGAACAAGCCTCTGAAAAACCAACCAATCAATGACAGCCTCCCACTTTTTAAAGTTGCCCAAACAGCAAAAGCCTTACTGGAATGAACACATCTCTGAAAATCAGCCAATTGTCACCAGTCTCTCCACCAAAGTAATCATGTTTCGACAGCTGATGTCAACTCACTCCCACCTTTGAAAGTCAGCCAATCTCTAAACTCTACCTTTCATAAAATACTATATACGATCAGTAAAGAGACTGTGTCAAATAGTGCTTCTACATATAGAAAATAACATAACTAGCTTTTTATTTCACATTTTGGACGATGGTTTCTTCCTTTGACATTGAGAGCCTGCATGCTTAACAAAAAGAAAATCCAAAGTAGAAAACGGAGACTGTTATTGAAGGTGGTTTTAACCAAATTGCATTCAGACATATGAAACAATTAAAAATCATTTGAGAGAGTGGAGAAGTATTGAACTGTGAAGATTATAAAATACTGCATACCTTTTCTTAAGAGGAGAATGAATAAAGTTGAATTTGGTAATAGTGGGTAGATTTTTTAGCTGGGAATTATGATGATGGAAGCAATATTTTAGAAATTTTTGCTATGTGAATTAGAAGAGAAGGAAAGTGGAGCCTCGGCTGCTAATCCAAGATTTATTAAACATATATTTATTGGAACACCTACCTACTGTGTCCAAGACACTGCTTACAGGGCTGTGGAAGATCAAACTTTAATTAGTGTCTGCTCTGAAGGAGTTTATAATCTTGTTGGATAGAGTTAAAATCTGCACTGTGGCAATGGGAATTCATTCATCCAAGAAATATTTGCATACCTATATGAGCCAGACTATGCTAGGAGCCGGGTTTATGATTCTTGCTGTCATAGAATTTAAAGTCCTTTAAAGGAAACTAACGATACACTAAGTAAATAAATAAATAAATAAATATTGATAACTGTAATAAAGGAAAATAACAAAATGCTATGGAAAAGAATAATAGGAAGGACATAATTTAGATTGATAACCTAGGGAAAGTGCCGCTAAAGAAAGACATATAAACTGAAACCTGAGTTATCCAGGTGAAATGTGTGAATAAGAGCATTCTAAAGAAAGAAGATAGCATATGTGAGGACCATGTGGCAGGAAAAAGCTTGGTGCATTTGAGAAGCTAAAAAAAATTCAGTGTGATTGTAATGCTAAGTAAGCAAGGGAGCAACTGGTATGATAGGTATGCAAAGGCTAGATTGTGCAGGGGCTGGTTAGTGCTGTGACAAGTACATTGGGTAGGCACTGAAGTATTTTAAACAGTGGAATAACAGTATGTAATTTAACTTTAACGAAGGAAAAATGCAATATAAGAATATGAGTTTTCTTACAAATGCCGTATCACTAAACATAGGACCGTTCCTTGGCACTGAGGCTGTTAGGGACTTCTCCTTAATCATGAGCAGGGACATGAAGGTCAAAAAATGAGGGATTCTTGAATGCAGCTGAAACTGAAAACCATTCCAGTCATTAACATCCTGTCACTGTGGCACTAAGGAAAGTGGCTGCAGTGGGGTAGCCAGACCACCTACATCTTGTGGCCTCAATAGGGATGTTCCCTGTGGCAGGCAGAATCATGGCCCCTGAAAGATAGCCACATCCTAATCCCTGAAACCTGTGAGTATATTACCTTACATAGTAAAAGAATTTTGCAGATGTAATTAAAGACTGTTACATGGGGAGATTAGCCTGAATCATCTAAATTGGCCCAGTCTGATTAAATGAGTACTTTCAAGCTGAGAATCTACCGTGGCTATGATCAGTGAAAAAGAAATAAGGATGGAGGCAAAGTCAAATATTTGCTACATTGCTGATTTGAAGATGGAGAGAGGGAGACATGAAGGAATATGAGAGGCCTCTAGAAACTGGAAAAGGCAAGGAAACAGATTTTCCTTTAGAGTTCCCAAAAAGGAAGGTACCCTTACCAATACTTTTGATTTTCGCTCAGTGAGACCCATGTCAGAGTTCTGAGCTGTAAGATAATAAATTTACATTGTTTAAGCCACCAAGTTTGTGATAATTTTCATAGTAGCAGTAAAAAAAGTAATACTTGTGTGACCATGATTGAAACAATGGCTAAAAACAATGGCATTTCTCAAGGGTCTGAGTAAATTTCCTAATGTTCTCACCTAGAGGTGAATGTAGTAATTAGGACCGACCCCTTACACCAGATAAGCATCCTTGATATCATGGGAATTATCTGAGGAAGAGGACGCCAGAGAGAAAGACCTCTCAATAAGCAGGACAGATATTAAAACCTTTAATTTTAATATTAAAAGTATATGACCTCATGTTCTATCCTCAAGCTGGAAATAAAAATTGTACCATGGTTTCTAGTTTGGAAAACTGGCAGAAGAGTGGTATTAATAACCAAATAAAGAAGTTGGGAAATGAGTCAAATGTATAGAGAAGCTGAAGAGGCTGACTCTTATTGGATTTGAAATGACAGAGGTTATCATAAGCTTCAAATTTATCTAACAATGAATAATCAGTTTGCCAATATTAAGCAGATTTCCATATCCCAACAAAACTTATATAAAAGCTTAAATTCTGACTTTATATTTACCTACAGTTCTAATTTCAAATTAATCCATGATTTCTTTGGATTTAATTCTGCTCAACTTGAGTCAACCACAGTTACCTGGTTGGTATATGTCCTTCTGCTGTTCGTTAGCAAGAAAAGCAAGGCTACCTCCCTATTGCATTTATGTTGTTCACCAAATATGTCTAGGGCCTTTCTCTTCTGAGACAGAAAAGTCTGCTCTTCTCCGACTTCTTTGAAATTACTTATAGCCAACTAATTTGCTTTGGCCAATGAAAGTGACATGTTTGAAAATCAGAATGTTTCACCATGTTCCCTTCCCACTGTTGTTGTTACCATGGAAGCCCAATCAAGATAAAGCAACTCTAGTTCTCTGGGTTTCTACAATGAACGGTGCCCCAAACTTTCCACTGCCTTGACCATCTCCACTAGATATGTAGCTTAAATAAAAACTAAACTTTTATTATGCTAACTTATAAAAACTTAGGTTTGTTTACAACTGCAGCATCACCAATCTATATATCAACTTATATGCTACCTAAACAAAAAAGTGAAACTTTTCCTTTATGAAACCTATTACCAGAACTGTATTTGTTGATTATGTTTTGTACCTGGAATGGACACTGTGGATTGTCTACCTAGTATTCATTCTCTTGTTCTCCAACCTTAGTAAGACTTTCCAAATTGCCTAGTCTTTCTGTTTAGATGTGACTTCTGCTTCTTTTTACAATGTAAAAAAGTGCAAAGAATTTTGCTCCTAACTTACAATGAGAAAAAAAGCCAGATAATCTATAAAATCATATGATTTCTTGAGCATATCAGATAGCTGCAGTTGAAAGACAAGCAACTCAACTTCCAAGGAGATGTGGAACACACAGTTTAGACTATTAGCAGAATAAGAAAACTCAGAAAAAAATTTAACAAAAATATTTAAGCTAACTGTAGGTTGGGATGTCAGTTGGGAGCCTCATACACAAGAGGAGATTGCACTCAAGTTCTTCCCACAAGTTTAGTGGTGCTCAGATGAAAGATTAGGGCAGAGCAGACCAGAGAAACTCCCAAATGGAGCAGGCATAAGGGAGAGAGTTGGCAGCTGCTAGGATTTGGACATAAGCCTCACCCTACCCTTTTTCCGCTGCTCTTCTATCCAATGAAGCAAAACCCCTAAGCCATTAGAGAAGGGAAAGCAAATCCTCTGGCTCCCAGGGCACAGGTAAAGATCTCTTGTAGATGAGGAAATATAAAGGAAAAGGCTTCTATCCTTAGAGTCTCCTAAGAAAATCCTTTTGGACCCTGGATCCTATGCTGATGGCAAGCTGAGGTCCACTACTGCTAAGGGAGGAGCATTGAACTCTTGTCCAAGACAAACCGTAAATAAAAAGCCTGAGATGGCTGCCGTAGCATGAGAGACTGAAAAAGTCCCACTTCCCAAGGCCCAGGCACACAAGGCCTACCTAAGATTGGACCAGGATAATAGAGAATCCCCATCACAAACCCAGTCTAATGCTGAGTGTGGAGAGAGAACTTCTCTGTGGCTTAAGAATGTAGAAACAATTGAAACCCAAGGGGGAAGTAGGAACACTGAGCAAAATTCTCTTGCACCCCAACTGCCATGCTAAGCACAAGAAAACAGTGCCTTCCTGCTAAAGAAATTTGAAGTATATGCTATAATGAAGGTAACTATAGCAACAATAAACCCCCAGCCCAACCCAACTTCTAATTAGGTTGATCCACCCAACCCTACCCTCCACATAACAACCTGACAGAAGTGTGTTCATTGCCAGGTGTATACACGACTTACAGAAAATAACACTGTTTGACACACAGCGTTAGCATTCATTAGAAAACCATGAGACACACAAAACAAAACAAAATATCCATCATCAAGAGATAAAGTAGTCTCTAACCACTATGCTGTACACCTGAAACTGATGTAAATATTAAATACCAACTCTAGTTGAAAAATAAAAATTGAAAAAAAATAAAATTAAAAAAGAGAGAGAGATAAAGTAGTCAACAGAATGGGTCAGAGATGATCCAGATATTGTAATTATCAGATAAGGACTTCAAACTAACCAGTGGGAAAAAAGTGAACGACATGCATAAACAAATGAGAAATTTTGGTGGAGAGATGAAAATTTTAAGAATCAAATTGAAACACTAGGGGGAAAATTCCATAATATTCAGAGATGAATATTTCTTTCGATGGACTCATCATTGTATTCAACACAGCTGAGAAAAGAAGATCAAATCATCCAAACCAATATGCAAAGAGAAAAAGAAATGTAAAACAAGTAGAATAGAACATCCAAAAGCTGTGGAATAATATCAAATAATCCTACATATGTGTAGTTGGAATCCCAGAAAGAGAGAAAATGGAGTTTTAGAAATATGTTCAGAGATAATGAAAGAAAACGTTCCAAGAATTAAAAATTCATCAAACTGCAGATCAAGAAATTTACTTACTCCCAATCAGGGGTGGCCCCTTGCCCCAAAGCCTGATTCACAACAGTTATGTGACAGCCTGTCTTGCCACAGTGCTTGGTTTAGGGATGGGCACTTAATCTAGGTCCTAAATAATTCATGACATCTTTGACCTCAGGAATTATTTGGATAGGGGCTCAGAAAGTGGAAATTGTAGCCGAAATTGATCCATATAAAGTGAAGACCAATATTTTTATTCATGGTTAAAGGTAGACATACTCTGTGGATAGAAACAAGAAAGTAAATAACCCTTAAGATCTTTGGGTAGCCATTTTCCTACCATAATAGAGGCCAACTTGAAAACAAAGCCAACGCAAGAAATAGAACAGAGCTAAGAGAAACTGAGTAAAACCTTAATCCAATGTTATCTGAGGCCTGACCTACAATTGGATGTTTTAGCTATGCGAGCTAATAAATTCCCTTATTATTTAAGCTAATTAGAGTTTCCTCAAATTTTAGTTGCAAGTAACTGAACACATCTGAACTGAGATAGTACCTGAGCTCTAGTCATTTTAGAATGGGCTACAACTCAGCTCTTAACTGTTCTCTTGTTTTGAAACAAATTTCTAATTCCCAAAGGACATGTATTTGTTTTCCAAAGGAAAACAATGGTGCCAGGAGAATACTACATTTACCAAGCAACTGTTGTAATAAGAAAGCCTATTTTAGTTATTCATTTATTCATTCATTCAAATATTTATTGAGCACCTATAATATGCCCTGCATTGTATCAGGCATTGGAAATATATTGGTGAATAAGACACAGTTACTTATTAATTTGACAGCCATTTATGAATTGTTCAGCTCTTTCAGACTATTTACTTCTCTATTTTCTGGTATCTTGCCTTAGCAATGTATCACTCTTTGAATGCAAATAGCTTGAGTCCTGAGTATCAGATATTTTCAAGTGCTATAGCTTGCAGGAGAATATCTAACAGCTCTTCTGTCAAGCATAGGAAATGTTTACAAATATAAAAATATTTTTACTAAAAACAATGTTATATTTCAGAAGAATGTTTCTGCTTATAAATAAATAGCATTTGAGTTGGCTGTCTGAAAGATTTGTAGAGTTTGGCCAGTCTACGCATTCTTCCACCCAAATGAACTTGCCAAGAGCTCAAACGAACCAGGCGAGAACGCCAGAAATCTCAACTTTATTTAGTGAAGCAAGACTCAAGAGTTTAGGACCCGGAATTCATTCAGTCACGGAATTATAGTATTTGGTGGCAAGAAATATTTTGGTCAGGAAGAAGCATTGGTAGAATCAGTGAGCCCAGATTCTAGTTCACAATTAACAGTAAAGCAGGGTGTCCCTAAGTGAATTGCTTTAATTTTTATGGTAAATTTTGTTATTCTCCAAATTAAAAAAAAAAAAAGTCATATTGAGAATCAATTGAGATAGTTGTTTTTAAAGTTCTTGGAAAAGTATGAAGTACTTACTATGTTTATATGAGTAATTATCATTGGATGCTGTATAGTATAGAATTGTGTGAGGTTTTCTTTTGTTGTTTTTTAATCACAGAGCCAGAGTTGATGAGTTGTAACATGTTTCAATAACTTTGGGAAAAACTATGAAATGGAATTATAGTCTTAATCTTAATGAATACAAGGGGTAAAGAAAAGGATGCTTACAGCAGCTATAATTAGTCTATGGTTAATGTTAATTTGTAAGTCAACCCTGAATTTAAAGAACACTGATTCAAATTCTATATCAATTTAAGGAATATTTTTAATAGAGCTACTGTGCTAGATTGGTTGCTTTAATAGTCCCAATTTCTCTCTACTTCCTGTATCCACCCCAGCGTAGCAAAAAAAAAATTTAACTTGCCCCAAATGAGGTGTGGCTTTTGCCCTCAGTTTCTGAGAGGTAATCTCATGCCTGATAGGTGTGATTTTATTTGCCTGGGAGCCATGGGTCACACTGGATAGTCTAACAATGTGATTTAGGGTGGTATTGACCACACCCAATCGTCTAAGAGCAGGGATTGGTCACACTGGAAAGACTAGCAGTGTGATTTAGGGTAGGGGTTTTGGATGATGGATCCTCAGTAAAAACTCTGGACACCAGTACTCAGGTGAGTTTCTCTGGCTGGCAACATCCCACATGTATTGTCATACATTGATACTGAGACAGTAATGCATCCTGACCATGGGGAGAGAACAATAGAAGCTCCACATTTAGTATTTCCCTAGACTTCATCTATGTGCTTCCCTTAGGGTACTGATTTTAATTTGTACCCTTTCCCTATAATAAGCCATAACCATAAGTATAATAGCTTTCAGTGAGTTCCATGAGACTTTCTATTAAGAGTGGTTTGGGGAACCCCTTGAACTTGCAGTTGATATCAGAAATGAAGGTTATCTCTGGTGGATACTGTTCCCTCTAACTTTGCAGTCAGTCTAAACCCCTCACAACACCCTTTGCCATGTAACCTTGTAAAACCCTCCCATTTTAACTCTGGGCCTGATCATCTGCTATCTTTGTGATGCAAGCGGAGACTTGCATATTTGCACTTGCGCTTTTTCCCTTTGCCATCATCATCAAAAGAATGTGCACATGCTAGCTTACTAGAAAATGAGAGACACGTGGCACAGAGCCCACTCACCTCCATCATCCCAGGCAGGACCATTTTAGATAATCAACAATGTACCACTCTGAGATATATAAATGAGCCTGATCAAGATCAGCAGAATCATCTAGCCAATCACTCCAGGTATGTGAGTAATAAACCCTCGTAAGTCTCTGTGATTTTGTAGTTGTTTTTGAAGCATTACTGTGACAATAGATAACAGATAACAGCTACCACCTAAGCTTCCATTGTAATGTAGGAATGAGGAGAGTATGGATAATGTAAATCAGGAGGAAATCTCCAAATTCTTTTCATCCAACATTGAAAACTTAATGATCATGTATTTGTATAATCCTTGCATTACAAAATATTAGAAATTTGGGGATATCTCCAACTGAGGCCTTGAGCAGTAAAATAATCACCAGATTAGATAACAGAAAAAAATTACATTTACTCTGGGAATATGACTACACACAGTATATGCTTTGTCTAATACTCATAACTCCTCTGAATATTGGGGTATGGATGAAATTATACAAGACACTGAGAAATGAAAGTTAGCTATAGTTACAACCCATTTTGAAAGCCTTTTGCCAAACTTTTTACTGATAATTAAACTGACAATTTTATACCTTTTTCTTTTTTATCTTCTGCCAAATTTCTGATGGAATTACTAGAGACTACAATGAAATGGCCCATGGGTAATCATTTTTTTAAAAAGTAGGGAAGAGGAAAAGCAAATAATTCAATTACTAGGATATGAAAATCATACTCAGTCTGGTGACTGCATTATACTAATAAAATCATGTATTAAAATTAATTTTGACCTTGGAATACCCTGATTGTTCTGTTTCATCTTGTCTTCCAGATAAGTATGGCCTTTAGCCTTGATTCTATTCACCGCTGCGTGTTAGGTGTTATTCCATGTTTGAGAGATGGAGAAGGAACCAGTTGTATTTTGCTCTTAAAGAGAAGCATAAGGAACTCCCAGTGGTACCACTGACTATGCAAACAGACAGGGCTCTTAGCCTGTGGCTTATTTAATGGGCCCTCATGTAAACCCCTTCCCACCTCTGTCTACTAAGATCTATTTCTTGTCCCACATAAAGTGAGTCAATATTCCAACAATAAGCCTGCTTTCAGAATAAACTTGTAATTTCTCTCTAAGTTTGTTCAGGTTTGCCCTATATCCTAATGACCACTCCTGTAATTGGTCAAAGACTGAGTAAATGAGCTGTTGTCTCACATGCGTGCGTTCTCATGTACACACACATATACACACAACATACACACATGTGCATGCATTATTAATTTTTTATGGCAGAGACAATATGTTTATTCACCATTGAATCCCCAATCCTAGAATGATGCATGCCACATGATAGACTTGCAGTGAATATAAATTAATAAACGCATATCTTTAAATACATTATTACTTTCACCGCCTAAAGCTATGCTGGGATTCAGTGATTTGAGGGTCAATTTGAATCCTAAAAGAGTATACAGTATTGATTTGTAACATGATTAGCACATGCCATTGCTTTGAACTTAAGCATGTCTGAGGAAAGACAATTTTTACCTTGACCTAAAAACTATGAGGATTATAGTTGTTTATACCATATTTGTTATATTTAATAACCATGCATTATAACTGTTTAACACAGTTCATGATTTTGTTAAATATTTTTAACAGCTTTACTGAGCTGCAATTCAAATAATATACCACTTATCCATTTTAAGTGTGCAATTCAATATTCTTAGTGGGTTCACAAAATTATGCAATCATCACCACAACCAATTATACATTTTCATCACTTAAAAAAAACAAAATGAACATATTATATAAATGCAATATGTGATCTTTGCAAATGAATTCTTTCACTTGGCATAATGTTTTCATGCTTCATCTATGTTGTAGCACGTATCAGTACTTCATTCTTTTATATTGCCAAATAAAATACTATTGTATGAATACACCATATTTTGTGTATCCATTCATCAGTTGATGGACATTTGAATTGTTTCTACTTTTTGGCTATCTTGAATGATGCTGCTCTGAAAATTTGTGTACAATTTTTTATGTGGATATGTTTTCATTTCTCTTGGATATATATATACATATATGTATATACAGGAGTAGAATTGCTGGGTCATTTGGTAAATCTATGTGTAACTTTTTGAGGAACTGCCAAACTGTTTTCCAAAGCAGCTACACCATTTACAATCCCACAAGCAGTATATGAGGATTCCGTTTTCTCCACATCCTCACTACTCCTTGTCATTTTCTGCCTTTCTGATGTGGCCATCCTAGTGGGTATGAAGTGGCATCTCATTGTGACTTTGATTTGTATTTCTTTGATGGCTAATAATAATGTTGAACATCTTTTCATGTACTAATTGATCATGTTTTTCTCTTCTTTGGAAAAATGTTATGCAGATCCTTTGCTCATTTTAAAATTGTTATTTATCTCTTTATTACTGAGTCATAAGTGTTCTTCCTATTTCTAAATACAAATCCCTTATCAAATATATGACTGGTAATAATTTTTCCCATTCTGTGGATTGTCTTTTCAAGTTCTTGATGCTATTGTTGGTAGCACAAAACTTTTTTAATTTTGCTAAAGTCTGATTTTTTCTTTTGTTACTTGTGCAAAAAAAGGTAACTGGGATTTTGACCAGGATGAACTAATTTGTAGGTCAGTTTAGGGAATATTGTCCTCTTCATGATATTATTTTAATTTATGAGCATGAGATTATTTCTATCATTCCGATATTTTCCAATATTTATGTTCAGCTCCCCTGCCCCACATACTCAGTCAGAGATAAAACTCAGGTTTATAGTACATTATGGTAGTCGAGGCTATAGGTCCTGTCTGGAGTCAGACAGGCTTGGGTTAAAATCCCAGTACGGACTAGCTGTGTAATATGGACAGTTTTTTTTTACTTTTCTAAGCCTCTGTTTTCTTATCTGTAAAGTGAAAATAATAACATCCAGACTTCCCTGTGTATCCTCAGTTGGAAAAGGGCCAAGGGAGCTGTCTCAGGCTTCTTTTATAAGAAAATTAATCTCATTAACCAGGGCTCAGCCCACATGATCTAATCACCCTACTCCAAAGGCCTCACCTCCCTATAGTATTATACAGGGCATTAGGATTTCAACATATGAATTTTGGGAGGATGCAAACATTCAGACTATATTACTATCTTTTTTATTATTATAGCACTTAACACTTAGTTGCTCAAAAATATAGTTATTTTGATTTTTAAAAAATTATTAGAGTGCTAACCTTCCCTAAGCATGCTTCTCCATCTCTTTATATTTTGTTTCTCTCAAACTTTTTGCCTTCCTTAAGGATTGTCAAAGCATGCCTCTGTCATACTTCCCAGAATCCTTCTAGAGACAGACTTTGATAAAAAGCTTAAGTGCTAATGGAGAGGTTCCCCACACCCCCACCAAAAAAAATGACTGGTCAGCTAATCAGAGCAATTATTACTTTTCCTTTCTGTATAACCTAGGTATACCTTAACAAATGACATTCAGGTTTTAATAACTCTTACCTCCTACAGTCTTATCTCCACATCCAGAGTGATTTTTTAAAAATGTAACTCAAATCATCTCATTTTCCTGTTTGAACTCTTCTGTAACATCCTAGCCCTCTCATAGTAAAAACCAAAAGCATTACAATGGCTCTGTAAGAATTCTAAGAATTGTAAGGCTCTACATGATTCTGGTGTTGGCCTACTTTATGAACTCCTCTTAACAGTCTGCTTTGTCCTAGCCTTTCCCCAAACCTGCCAGGCACATATTTCTGCCCCAGGACCTTTGCATTTGCTGATTTTTCTGCCTACAAATTCTCCGTAGATATCCACTTGGCTTTCCTTTTGCTCAGTCCTTTCATGGTCTTCACTCAAATATCACCTTATCAATGAGGCTGACTATATACATAGCAAAATCTTCTCTGCTCTTATCTTCCTTTTCTCCATAACACTTATAACCACACGGACACATTGTACTTGTTTTCTGTGTTTTTATTTTGTTTCCTCTTCTAGAATGTATGTTACCAATGACAGAAATTCATTTTTTTTCTTTTCTACGTATATATTCTGTTGCCTGTAACAATACAGGCACATTTGGTATTCATTAAATATATGTTGACTGCATGGCCCTCTTCTTGTATAAGCAAGTAACTTTAGTAGTAAAAAGAGAATAGCACCAAAGCAGTTTTATTGGGAAACTACTTTCATTCAAATGGAATCCTTTTGCCCTGGTTGATCGAGGGGTTGTAAATCTATCATAAGTTCAAACACATCTAGAACAGTCTTGCCCGTTTTTAATTGGCAGAATTTCATGAAGTTAGAACTAAATTCTAAACTGCGCAGGAATTAGAGATATGGAAAGGCTAAAAGTTATCTGGTTTCCTGCCCCAAATTCCTCCTTTTCCCCACAAATACCTGTGTAATGATGAATTCTGTGTATGATAGGTATTCTTACCTATCATACAAAATGTGGCTCTAAAGCAAGTAATAACAAATGTTGGAGAGGATGTGGAAAAAAGGAACCTCACACCTTGCTGGTGGGACTGCAAATTGGAACAGCCACTTTTGGAAAACAGTATGGAGGTTCCTCAAAAAATAGGGAATTGATATCTACCATCTGAACCAGCGATCCTCTACAGGGTATTTACCCCAAAGACTTTAAAAACCCATATCTGAAAAGATATTTGCCACACCCTGTTCATAGCAGCATTATTCAGGGTAGCTAGGACATGGAAGCTGTTCTATGATAGATGATTGGCTAAAATAAACTGTGTGCATATATACAATGGAATATTACTCAGCCACAAGAAGAGACGAAATACTGCCATTTGCGACAACATGGATGGACCTCGAGATAATTCATGCTAAATGAAATAAGGGAGACAGAAAAGTTGAAAATCACATACTATCACTTATTGGATTTCATTAACCAATGTCACATAAAAAAAAAAAAAAGTGGATCTAAAGCTACTTTGCCTTTTCCAAAGACACAATAGTTCTTCTGGTAATGGATTCAGAAGATTTTAGAAGATCACGCTTCTGACAATTATGGTTAATTTTGCAGTTGGAGGGCATAGCAGATATACCTAGAGATTGAACTATAATTCCCAGAAATTATCTTCTTAGGAGGATTCTGGAAGTGTGGCAGAAGCATGCTTTTGACAATGTTGGTTAACTTTTTGAAGGGCCCTGGTAGATAACTATAAAGTTTGAACTACATTTCCAGAGTGCATCTCTGGGAAGATTCTGGGAACGTGTGCATAATCAGCAATGGACTCTCTGGGAAGGAAGGCCCAACTTTCCAGGGAAGTTTTGAAGTTTCCTGGTTTCTGCTGATTATTGAGGCCTGTGACAGCACTCCAACAGAATTCAGAGAGGATTACAGCAGTGAGAGAACCTGTTCAGCTTCTAAGTACAGGAGATTATGGGGAGGACATATCAGAGAACTTAAAAATAAACACTCTGTTACAGCGATATTTGCGATTTTACCTTCGTCCTCTTCCTTCTTGCAGAAACCAAAGAATGACCACAGCTTTGAATCATAACTTGTGGAGCTATCATATTAACTACGCTATAATTTTCTGATACTTTTTGAGAGTTGTTTAAAAATGGAATTTGCTTAACTTCTTGCATTGGTGCCTGAAATTAATTTTGAATTAAGAGAGGAAAAATTAGTTTTTAGAAAATAAACCATAAAGTTGGTTTAGTGAGACCTTCAAATCTATTATCCTAATGGCCCTCGGTTTGCATATTTTCCCATCCCATTCTGGTCCATAGTAATGAAAAAAGACTCTCTGAAAAGGGCTCTCTCAAACAGTATCGAATCTGGCCTCTTGGTGAAAGTACCAGAGATTCAAGATAGCCTTTTTTGCCCATACTGTAGTGCTTTATAAATTAACCTTCTTCCTTTAAGATGAACGGGATGAGAAATGTAGTGAATAATTCATTATAGGAGGTTGAGAGAATTGTTAATTCATAAAGGACTTGCCTCATCATTTAATAGTTTCTAGTAAAAATAACATTGCCTTTCATCTCTATCAGTCATTGTACTTTTAAAAATGTAAATAATAGATGAATGTTGCAAATACTTTCCCATGTAATTATCAAAACATAAGCTGTGGAGCCAGATATCCCTAGGTTTGACTCTGTTGCTCCCTATATTGTGACCTCAGATTGATTAAACTTCTCAAGGCTTTTCTTTCTGTAAAAATGGGGATAAATTCATTCATTTCATTTATGCATATTGTCTTTTACACTGTGATAGGGAAGATGCTATCCTAACCTTTAAGGATTTTACAGTCTAACATCTGAAAAATTAGGTACGCAGATCCTGACGTATTTGTAATATGCTTTAGATCCATATTCTCTTCTTCCTTTCCTTGTGAGAAGTGGGACAGAAACCAAGTTCTGACAAGTTAGGTGAACAGCCCCAGGTCAAAATTCAGTCAGTGAGAGAGCCAAGAATAAAGTGCCTGAGTCTTTCCAGTGCTTACTTCTCTGACCCCTTCCTTGCACTGTAAACAAAATAAAAGGCCTGCCTGAGCTTGTCATATAAAGTAAAATAATGGTGCTAAGTGTTTTTCTGCCAAATTTACTTTGCAAATAATGAACTTTTAATCCTCAGTATGCCATCAGGCATAAAATACAATAATAGTTGCCAGTTTCAAACAAAAACAACTATTCTGTTTGTAATGTGGCTTTGAGTGGCTAGCTGGAATAAGAGTTATGGTAGCATGTTTTACTAGTTGTTTACCAGCATGTTTATGAATCTGAACCTTTGGGCCAATACACTTTGAATAAATGCACACACTGAAGATCCCCAAAAGACTGAAAAATCACAACCATTTCAAAAAGAAGTAAGTAGCAGATTTTTTCCTGCACTACATTTCTAAATAGTATAGGAATGTAAGAAATTATATTTTCATTCTAAAAGTAATCCCACACATCCTAATGACTTAAAAGAACCTCTTTCTTTCTGTACTGAGGTTCAATCTGAATGACTGTTTCAAAGAGAAAAGCAATAAATATTGCAGTTGGTTCACATAAATGTGTTGTGGTGATCACATGGTGGAATGGTCAAAAGTAGAGTAAAATATACAATAAGTCAACACAGGACATCAGACATTTTACAAAAGGAACAAGGACTATTAAATCTGAAAACACTCAATCTCTGTAGTGATCAAAAAATATAAAAGTAAGTACAGCAATGTGTGGAAAAGAGCCATATGATTTTAAAATAAATTTTGTCCTGATAATTCTACTTGGGTAACTCATTTAAAGAAGTTACTTGAAAAATCAGCATAGGGTTATTTAGGTGGTATTTTATTTCTGATTAATTTAAAATCAGAGCAAAATTAAATGTCTAATATCAGGAGACTGTTTAGCAAAATCAGGATAAGTCTTCTTGAATGTAATATTATGTACCCCGCCCCCCCAAATAATGAAGATTCTATAAAAACAGAAAACTGCTTATAACATTTTTCATAAAAGCAAGCTGAAAAATTATGTCCTCTGATTATAATTATGTAAAAGTATATATCTGTAAAAAGACTAGGAAATACATACTAAATTTAAGATATATTTATGTGGTGATATTATGAGTGTTCTCAATCTTTTTCCCAAATGTCCTGTAATATAGTTAATTTTCTAATTTAAATGATCTATTTGAGAAAAAATACAGTTAAAGCTGAATTTTAAGGAAATCATTTTCTCTTCTTTGACTTTTAAAGAGTCTCTATATTGTTTTTATATAAGAGGTATAACAATATTAAGGGACCACTTAGAAAAGGAATTAGACTTACTCATTGTCTACCAGGATATGACTGTACCAATAAAGGTGCAATTCTCAGTTAAAATAAGTCTTAGTTTCCTCTTGATTACTGATATTTTTTAAAAGTGACACCAAGAACTTTACTATGTTTTCTACAAACTCAACCATTCATTGGGGTGGCAGGTCATGAAACTCCACAATGGGTGAGGTTAATTTAGTAGCAAAAACTAGGCCAAACATCGGCCAGCTAAGTGCATTGGGCCACATAGGTTAGTTGGTAGTCATACCTATAACCAAATAGCCCTTACAGTCTTAGGATTCAAGGAGCTCACCAAAGGAATTCCTTTTGGCTCTCAGGAAATGTAATGAGGTGTTACTGGGAACAATGGCCTGGAAATAACCTCATTGTACAGTTAGTCCCAGGAACTACTATCATAGTTTATTTTATTGTAAGAGGAGTATGTATATATGGTGAAATTTTTTTTAAAGTGCAGAAATGTATAAACTGAAAATTATAGGTGCCTTTTCAATCACTGTCTCTATCCTACTCTCCCAAATAGTCACTGTTAAAGTTTGGCATGTGTACTTCTAGTCACTTTAAAAATATAAATACCTGTCTAATTTATGTATTCTGGTATGTGTGTGTGTGTGGATGTGTGTACACACACACACACACACACACAATATTGTATATATATCTCCTCTTTATAAAATTAATTAGATCATGCTAAGCCAATCAAATGTACTTGCTTTTCTTATGTAATATATTCTGAATATCTTTCCCTCTTACTACATATTATAGTTTTTCTACTGTTACTTATGTTTATTTTTAACAGCTATGTATTATTCCCTTTTATCATAATTTTCAGTTAACATTCCTGTACATTATCCTTTCCTTCTTAGGATAAATTTCCTAGAAGTGGAAATTTCTAGGTGAAAGGAAATGTTTATTTAAAACATTTTTGATAGATATATCCCAATTGCCCTCCAAAAGTATTGTTACTGATTTACGTTCTCAGAGCTGTATAGGAGACATAAACATTGACTTTAAATAACATTTCTTCTGCATATCACACAAGTCTTTGGGTTATATTAAAATATAGTGTATTATTATACTTTTAATACCCTGCTGGAATGCTTTGTAACCAGGTATCACATATTGCCTTCCGTGAAAGTTGTTTATTTATTTTCTCTCTCCTGCTGGAGTCCCTTGCAGGGAGGATTTTCATCCTGTACATTTTTGGATTCCTTAAGGGCTCTTGCATAAAGTCCAGTACAGTAAATAACTTTGAACGTCATTTGCTAAATATATTTACCCTTGGCTAGGACAAAGGTAGCAAAACTGTCCAAGGATTAGTCATTGGTATTTCAAAATTATGCAACCAAGAAGTAGGCCTAACTTTAGAAGTTCCTCAGTGTTTTAGTATCAAAGCTTGCTTTCCTTGGCTCAGTTAAAAGGGTGGCTTGGTTATTTAACTGTATTGTTTTTTTTGTTTCAGTGGAACTTCTCGACTTTTTATCGTTAATATGAAATATAATTTTCATAGGAAATAAATATTGATATATAATTTTAAAAAGAATCACTGCAGAATTTATTCTTAGATAGAGCTATTTTTCCTCTCACAATGAGATGCAAAAAATAGAAATATCTTAGATCCATGTAGATTTACAGAGCTACTTTTTTGAAATATTTTCTGAATAGCCATGATTTTGTATTTTTTCTTATCTACAGGATTCTTCCTACTTCAATATTCAGAAGGACTTTGGTTTCATGTATTCTGAGAAACTTGGCTGCATTACTTTGGAGACACTCCCAGGCTTACTTGGTCTATTACAGTAATGCTAGCTGCTGTAACAAGCTTTGAAATATTCAGTGGCTTCATACAGTAGAAGTTTCTCACTCACAAATTGTCTTTGGTTGGTAGCATTTTCCAGGCTTCTCCATCTAACAGCTCTGCCATTCCAGAGTCTTCCAAGCAGAAGGGGAAAAGAGGATGGAAAATGTTACCCACTTCTTAACTGCTTCAGCCTAGAAGAGGTACACATCACTCCACTTACATTCCATTGCTAAGATTTAGTTTTGGCCCTACTTAGAAACAAAGGAAGAGAGCAATGTAGGCCCTTGGCTGGCAAGTACCTCCCAGCAACAATTCCACAAAATGGAAAGACAAGCACATATTTCTTGGGGACTGTTTGCTTAATTCTCAAAAACAAACACATTAGGTAGGCAGAACAGGTTTTAATTTTGTAGATTAGGAAAGAGGCATTGAAAAGTTAAAATCCACTGCTAGTTAGTGGAAAGAATAATAATTTAGAAGCCAGATCATCTTCTCCTGGCTTAAAGGATAACTCTCTTGGTGATTCATTACTTTAAATTGCCTACTATAATTTATTTTAACTCCTTTTTCTTCTTAAGGAACTGACAATGTCCCTGTTATTGTGGAATTACTTTCAGGAGAAAATCTTTTTGGTGCTATAGGCTGCTGTCAACCTTACGTCACTAAGACCCGGTGAGTTTTGACCAAACTGAACTCTGATATTTTCTATCTTTGGCCCATTAAATTATAAAAATCTCAAAATCCTATATTGAGAATTAAGGTTGTATGAGTACATATAAGGCTATTTCATTGAATATTATAATTGGAAAATTTCTAAACAAAACTAAATCTCCAATAATATCTAAAAATATCTGACATACTTAAAATATAATTTCTATGAAGATAGGAACTTTTGCACTATGGTACTCTTAGTGCATAAAACAGTACCTGGACATAGTAGGCACCAAAGTATTATTGATAAAGGACTTCTTTGTCTCCGTCTGGACATATCTGAAATATGTGAATTTGAAATAACACAGTTTTGGGGTTTAAATTTTGTACTTTCTTATGGTATGGCCCCAAACCCTTACCTAAGAAAATAATTTAATAGTAGTAGTCCTAGACTTAAAATACTCCTGGGGCCCCGTGGGGAAGCAAATGTGAAACTCCTCTGGAGGGCTATTCACAACCAGGGCTTCCCCATGTGGAAAGTTCTGTCCAAATGTGAGTGCCTCGTTCAAAATTTAAAGGCACATGAGTGTGAGAAGAGCAGAGAACACAAAAAGATTGCAGTACTTGTTTTTAGATATTGTTTGGGCATTTAGGTTATTTGCAGTTCTTGGACTAAGATGCTGAGAATAATAACAATTATTAGTCTAAAAGGTTGAGTATGTTAAAATGATTAAATATATTTAAAAATGAATCAAAATCATGAGAAATGAATAAAATTCTATCGATAAGAAATATGATGTGAAAAAATGTTAATCTGTTTAAGAAAAAAAAGGCTACAAATTAATAGGTATTGATTCTAAGTAGACCTATATATGTATAGATGCATAAAACTGATGTTTGGAGCATTTCTAAGGTGTAAACAGTGATCATCTCTGAGCTGTGAGATTTTTGGTTTTCCTTTTTTTGAAAAATTGATTGCTGTTATTTTCTGATTTTTATAGACAATTTTTTACTTTTATAATAATAAAAAAAAGTTTAAGTTTGATCGTAGTTTATGGTTTCCATGCTATTATAACTAAAGGGGAAGTGAATTTTTAGAAAATGTGTTTCTGATCAAGAACTAAGAAAAGTTTTGGATCTCAGTCGCAGTTCCAGAGAGCCCCCAGGTTTAAGACCTTAACCTGGGTGTTTTGCTTTTTAGGGTCATTGGGGCAAAGTACAAGTTGTACCACTCTTTTTGTTCTTTTACGAAGGCAACTAACTGTGTTTGTTCTATTGTTTATTTTTGGTAGCTTCTGAGTGGCACATGTCTCTCCTTTGACATACACTGAGCCTTTGCCCCAGGACGCTGTAGTCACTCATAAGTTTAAAAATATCACAAGTATGAATATCTCAGATTTCTTTTGTCTGGTGTTTATAACGAGATCATTGTAACCCCTTTTATCACAGTCAAAAATAGATTCTTAAAGATGCTGCTGGGGCATATTTATCATTTTGCTTTATAATATTATGTTGAGCTAGTTCTGTCTACTGGTGTTACAAAAAAAGCTCCCTAGTCCTACAGAAAATATCTGTAAACTGTTGTTTCCCACCTAAGTGACAAAATATGCCATATGCCCAAGAGTCTGTTTCAGGGCTTTCAACAGGCAAAAACGGTTATCCCTAAAGGCCCCAGAAGGAGATTCCACAGCCATTCCCCACTGAATCATGTGGACCGTGACCTGATTCCCAAGGCTCTTGAAATGATAGACTTAGGCCATCCTTACTGAAGGTACCAGGAAAGCCTATAACTTGTCCCAGTACTATTTCTTTTAGATAAGTTAATTATATAATGTTCTTTTTTCTACATTTTTATTTTGGCTACTGTAAATATTACTTATTAAATAATGGCTTCAAGTAATGCCTTCACTTTCCCATCAGTGGTCCCTTTGGTAAAGATAAGGAGCAAATGGTGTCCACCTGGGGGACTAGATGTTTGAAACAAGGGTAGATTGAAGATAAAAGTTGCTCTTTATCTTCCCTAGATTGAATGAGAGTTACTGAAGGTATTAGTTTGCTCTTTGTCAGCAGTATTGAAGTCTGCTCCACCTCTAGGTATTCTGTGGTTGATGTTTATCACTGTACTTGTTTTCCTTTCAATCCACTGCACGTAAATTCTTGCCTACAGTGTAATATTGGGAAAGTACCTTGAGGTTCAATTCAGTAAATATTTATTACCCTTAAGGTTCAATTCAATAAATATTTATGGAATTGAGCCATTCAATATGCTAATTACTGGAGAAACCGAACTAAGGCAGACCCTGACCTTAAGGAGATCGTAGTCTTTCAGAGGAGACAGACAAATGAGATAGTACAACACATGTGCACCCGCAGAAGTTTGGCAAGGTATACTGTAGGAAAAGGAGGAAATGATTGCCTGTAGCCACCTCAAATCCTTTTATAGAGCAATTTAGGATGTAAATAAATAAAAGGAAATAACTATGGGAGGAGAGGGATGCAGGAACAGAATTCTCAAAGATGAATGCTATACATGTAACTAAATGTGGTTTTGTAATGCTTTATTTCTCAAAATACAGGTATTTATTTGAACTGAAGGAAGATGATGATGCATGTAAAAAAGCCCAGCAGACAGGAGCATTTTACCTCTTTTATAGCCTGGCTCCTTTGCTTCAGAAATCAGAACATCAATATCTGGCCCCCCAGCATAGCCTATTAGGTAAGTCCAAAGTGGACCAGTAGAGTAGATCCCACTCAGCAGAATTCAGTCCATATTGAATCCCTGACAAGGATCCTCCAACTTTAGAGTCCATATATTTCAAACTGCTTCTGCTGATTATTTAGTGTATAAACCTTTGTTGGCCCAGTCAAACGTTGTTTGGTGATGGTATGAACCACTACTGCCTTAAACCAGGGGTGGGCAAAACTGCTGTCCAAATTGGAACTTTGCTGTGTTCTGTAAATAAATTTTTATTGGAACACAGCCACACTCATTCATTTACAGATTGTCAATAGCTGCTTTTACTATAATGGCAGAGCAGAGTAGTTGTGACAGAGACCATATCGCTCAAAAGCCTAAAAGTTTGCCAACCCTGGCCTTAGACCAGTGATTCCAGCCTCCGTGGAAGTCGAACACTGTTAAACTGGGCAAGATGTACATCATGATTTAATTTCTCCTAGAAAGGTCAAAATGAAATGTGAATTAAAACTAATTTAACTCAAGTACTCTTTTAGGGTAAATAACTAGAGATACCTACGCCATTGGGATTTGGCTTTCAAGATTCTAACCTTAGTTTTATTGTGTCACTATACACTGATTTCTAAATACATTGACAGTGAATGTCCTCCATGAGTCAATGTTGGGGTACTTGGATAGGTAGTTTCTGGCAGTGCAGAATATAAGGATGCCCACAGTAGGCACTAAACATTTTGAGATTTGGCAATGTTTTTGTTATATTATGAGCAAATAAATATGAGTTTTCATGACCAGGAGGATAGGTTTTCACCCTATTAGCACTTGTTTTGTATAGATTGGATCTCACTGAGATGAGATCCCAATATTCTACTTTGCCCCCAAAACAGCATAATCTGGAGATTAAATTATAGTACTGATTTGGTCTCTACCATTTTAATTGTGACACTTTTTTTCTCCAGTGCCTATAAGTTAACTATCATGTGTCTTTTGAACTAGTGATACAATCATAGAGTAATACAGCCTCATATAGAATGCTTCTTTAAACTCCTCAGATTGCTGATGAGGAGAATGGAGGCCAGAGAGGTTAAGTGGTTAGACAAAGATTATGTAGCTATTTAGCTGCAGGGCAGTGGCTGGAAGCCAGTATACCTATTTTAAACTGAAGTAGATGATTTCCTATAAATTTAATATAGATTTGGTGGTTTAATTAAAGCCCATATTTTTCTCTGTTTCTCATTTTCTGTTTCTTAGAGTTGGAAAGGCTCCTGCATAAGTTTGGACAGGATACACAAAGAGTAGAAGATTCTGTGCTGATTGGATGCTCCGAACAGCATGAAGCATGGTTTGCTCTGGATTTATGTCAAATAGCTCCTCTTCCGTAAATGGTACATAGCATTATTCCTAATGGGTATTTTCCAGTGGTTCTGACTTTAGGATTTCACATGATAGTAAAATTTCAAAGAAAAGTTTATGAATATAGAAAGGTTATCAACTTTCTATTTTTTTAAAGTTAGGACATAAAAAAATAATACTACCATCTAATATCATCATCACTTAAAAGAAAATAAAGGACATTTTAAAGTTTTCTTTCTAAGCTAGGTGGTGGGTACACAGATGCTTATTGTATTATTCTCTGTACCCTTATACATTTTATCTGTCTTAACTATTCATAAGAAACATTTTAAAATTCAAGACATCATTCTTAGTTCTCTTATCAAACAAGTGAATAAACATTTTACCTTGGAGTAGCTCTGGGTCTTCGACCTGCATTTGAGAACCAGTTTGCTATAGCCTCATGGTTCCTATTAGGCTTTTTTCTCTTTTGGGACATGGGTGCAAATGTAATGATGCTGGAATGAAGTTCAGATAGCCATTTCATCCCCTTTCCAGGGATAGTATATGGCTAGTGCAAATTTTCTTATTGCCCTGAAGAGGCTCTTTGGTACAGTACTGTGCTGTAATGTTCCCAAATTTTCCTGAATATAAGAATTCACCTGGTGCTTGTTAAAAAATGATTTCTGGTCCTCACGCACCTGCTGTTCACAGTCTCCATGTAGGGCTTAGGAAATTGTGTATTTTTTATTTTTCCTAGTTGAGTATTATTAGGTGATTTGGGAAACACTGTTCTAACAGGATATACTTGAGAGAGGCCCCAAAGCAAAGTTTGACATTTGTCTCATTTTTTTTTTTCTCATTTTTCTAGCTTCCTTACAGAAACCTGAAATGGAGAAAGAACTCAAGGGATCTTTCGTTGACTTGAAAAGGCTCTCTTTTGGCTGAATGTGAAGGATGCCTCCTTGCTATCCATGGTAGATTCTGATTTCTCAGTTCTGTAGGAAATTTAGTAAAGCAGTCTATAAGGTCAAATACATGCATACATAACAAGGGTAGAGCTACATTTGATTTCTTCTTTGGCAGACTATAGTTCTTCCTACAAACCTTGGCAGAACAACAATGTGCTGTAGGAGATTTTCTTGTTCTCTTTTGCCCTTGTTTTTTGACTGGATCGCTGTCAGACTCCTTTCTCCTAAGGACATGGCAATGAGATCTATCAGCTTTCTAAATATTTTTAAATGACCATAGCATGACATATACAGCATTGTATTTTCTTAAGAAAAATTATTTTTTATTGCTTTAATGACTCGGTCCTCACAGCCTTACATTTCTCTTGCTAAAGTGCTTTCAGTTGTCTACTTAAAAGAATATCTCTAACCATTTTTTTTTGCAAAAAAAAAAATCCAGCTTTATTGGGGAGGAATACATTTGGGGTGTTCAACTATATTGGAAATGTTTTCTTTTTAAGCTGGGTCTTAAGTATATAGGTGTTAAATTAATACTTTACATAGTATTTCAAATAATTTAAATAAACTTAAAAATATGCTTTTATTCATAGTCAGGTGCCGGAGGAATATGGTCAGGTAGTTTCCTTTTGGATGTTTAAACAGTTAATAACTTATTTTAAAGTTAGATGAGCTGGAAAGGGATTAGCATTTCCTTTTGAGTTTCTCTAAATACTTAGGTCCAGCACTCTTACAGGTGAGCCTACATTCTCTCCAAATGAAATCACGCCCATCCTCGTATTCCTAGGCTCAGGCGCTCCTCCGTTGCATGATGCTCATCAGTTCTGCAGTAGAATGGGCAGCCCACCAAAGAAGAACCTGGCAGGCAGCAAGCGTGTGTGCCCTTCCAATAAGATCATCTATATCCACAGGTAAGTATGCTTTAAAAGGAGAGTATCCAAGAAGGCTGTGCCCTACTCTGTTCTGGGGATGGAAGCCTGTATAATTAAAAGGCTTTCCTTAATTATTTATTCCTTTCATCCCATTAACAGACCCCCAAAGCCCTTAGTGTCTAAGTTCCATCCCCTTTTCCTAGATGGCTCCTGTAGTGATCACTCTGGTGTCAGATTGGGACTCGATGCCTGCTTGCCCGCCAGAGTTCCTTTCCCAAGGAATGTATTCTGCCTTGGCAGGTTTTTGTGATATAGGTAAGGAGGCACGTACAGAGACACTGGAGGACAAAAGCTTATCAACAGTAGTTATTTGACTTGGAGTCTCAGGTACATTCTTCTGTCCTAACAAGAAAAATGGCATTATAACTTTCCAATATTTTACAGGCAAACTTTTCAAACATACAGCATAGTTGAAAGAACTATTCAGTGAAAACCTATACACTCAGCACCTAGATTCTTGTAATTTTTACCCTTTATCACATACCTATGTATTCATTCCTCTATCCATCAGTCTTTCTTGATGTGCAGATTGCAGAAGTTAGTATACTTCTCCCTAAATAGTTCAGCATGCATAATATTAACTAAATTTAATATTTATTTAAAGGGTTTTTTCCTGTTTTATTGGGGGTAAAATTTGCAAATGGTGAAACGTGGCATTAGAATTTTATTTAAGCTGAGGGCAGCAGTAACTTCTCCACTGTCACGTTTTATTTTGCATTATAACTAACTTTGTAGGTTTAAGTACTATAGTTTAGCACCCAACTCCAGACTTGATTCCTACTGTTGTAGACTCAGAGATTTAAGGCTCCCCTGAGTATTTCATTGACACTCTGGGGCCAGTTCTGTGCTCCTTTCACAAATGGGCATCTGTATCACCCTTCCTACTACAGGGCTGTCCTGAATTAATTTGAGTGCTTGTAGGTGAAAGTCTGGAAGAGGCTGTCCGACGAGAAGTTGCAGAAGAGGTGGGATTGGAGATAGAAAGACTGCAATACTCTGCATCTCAGCATTGGCCCTTTCCTAAATAGCTCACTCATGATTGCTTGTCATGCAACTGTGAAACCAGGGCAAACAGAGGTAAGTTCTGATGCTTCTCTGATATTCTCTTTGCCTCATCCAAGCTTGTCAGTAGGTGCTTATTAAGCCCCTGTCTGATCCAGCAATGTCTAGATTATAAAAGGATGTAAAACTATGATTTAAACCCTTAAGGAATTTGCAATCTCATAAAGGAAACCAAATAATCACCATAAAAACTGGGAGTGCCAACATGATCACCATTCATCCTTCATGTATTTCAATCATGAGAATTTATCTTCATCATCAGGACTTAACAGAGCATCTCGTGTAGAGTACGCACACAATAAATGTATTAAATTTAATGACTGATTTCAGGATTGAGCTTATTGCTCAAGTCAGTTAGGATGTTTGTGGATTAGTAATTATGCTTAATAATTATGAATTACATAATAATTAAAGGAACTTCTGCTTGAAAGGACTTAGTTATTGTATTATCCAACCTCATGTTTCTCTTCTGTAGCATGCCTGACAGATGATGTGGTCCCTATCCGCCAGTCTGTCTATTGTGTGTTTTGGTTTCTACAGAATGAATATCTAATCTGTCTCAGCTTCCCAGTTTGTGTTACTTTGCTTCTTACAAAGAAGGCACTATAATTTTATCATTAATTAACTTTTATCCTTTAGAGTAACATTTGTATGTTCTTTTAAATTGAAAGTTATACAACCAATAGAGGCACAAAGAAAAACAAGTATTATTCATAATTGACGCCTCAATGTTAACCACTCTTAATATTTGTAGTATTTAAGTAATACTTAATAAAATAGTATTTGTACTTCCAGGGTTTTTTAAATGGGGTTTAAAACTATTTTAAAAATGTATATACATAACGCTCATCTCTTAATTACGCCCCTTTTGTTTCTGGACAACATAGAGAACTGGTTATCCCCAACACTGTGGACCCTGGGCATTATCTTTCTAAAATTGTTCAGTTCTGGGCCATTTTCTCACCTTTGGCCACAGTATTCTAAATTCTGTAGCTCCTCACCTTACATTCTGTTTTTCCTTGTCTTTCAGATCCAAGTAAACTTGAGAGAACTAGAAGCAGCTGCCTGGTTCAGTCATGATGAGGTGATCACAGCCCTGAAGAGAAATGATCCATATACTCAGCAACAGAGGGGGCTTTTCCCATTCTGGTTGCCCCCCAAGTTAGCCATCGCCCAACCGACTGATTAAAGAGTGGGGGGAAAAATCGACCGGTTCTTCTCTGCCTGCTTAGCTCAGATCAGGCCACATAGATTACCTCCACAGTATCCTGGAGAGGCATATCAGAAATCAGTTGATAACAGGAGGAAACAAATGCGGTAAAAGATAAGCCTACAGCGAGACACCTCTACAAGCAGTGTTAAGGAAAGAAGTTCCTACTCATAGGCAATCAAAAAATGCCAATATGAGAAGAAAAACTGATGAGATGACAACTGTCAAAATCAGAAGGCCGAAGTGTTAGTTTGGATGTAGGCCCTTGTTCACCCATTTTCTTCTAGGCCTTGGAAACAAACATATTTTGGTATATGGCTTGTTAATGGTGGGTTTATAATAAACTACCAAAATGTGCCTGGTATAGTTTTGGTTAAACTTTTATCTTAGTATTGAAAATATATATAGCAAACCTCAACTCACTGAGTTATTTTTTATTCTCACAGAATTAAAAATAGCACGACATAACATTTTTGAATTCGTGTACAGGTAAGTTGTACCTGGTAGTTAAATAAAAGTCATATTTCTTTAAGTCATCTGAAGGGATGAGGAAAGTGGGAGCTAAGGTCTTCCTCAGAGTACTCTGTAAACAGATGCAATGGTGTTCTACTGAGGTAACTGCATCCAGTGGGGCCCCACATGGTAAGTCTTTTTTTGCTGTTACTTACTCAATTTGTAACCAGAGAAAGATTATCACTTTGCCATTCCTGTTTTCCTAAATGTAAAATGGTTGCTGCCATCTGCACATCAGTAAGTGCTGTAACTTCAACCAAGAGATTAGTGAGGATGAACCATTTCTTGAGTTTTAGGCAATTAAACTAAATTTAGGATTTCTCATCATTCCTAGATGCCATTCTATACCTTGTCACAGGGAAGACAAGGAAGAAATAAAATAAATTTGTATACCTTTTGTTCAGGTGTATTTTGTCTTATGAAGTGAGGAAATTGCAGATAGGAATTTGAAGGAGGGAGGGGAGAGAAAGAATCTCTTTATTAGTGTGACAAATGTTCCAAGTCTGCAGAACAACTGAAGCAATGTGCAGAAGAAATACTGTTAGAGGTCAGTTTGAAAAGAGGAATGGCTGCGGAAAGAGTTGTATCCTCGGGTGATTTTAGGAACTAATTTGTGGTTAAAGACACAAGTGCAGAGACTCTAGATTACTCACACATTGAGGTCCATTCGACTAAGAAAAAGAGATTCTAGAACTAAAAAGTTAGCACCGAATTTCCTTTTGATTCCAAAAGGTCATTGCTCTCACTATTGCCAGTAAACCATCAATGCTTTGAGGACGTCAAAGTGCCTTCATTAGGAAAATGTTGAGGGATATGTGATGGACTTGATTGTCATGTTACATTGGCAGCTTGCCCTGACCTGAGCTGAACCCAGCGTGTGGAAGGGAAAAGCACTCTCGAAAGAGAAGTCCTGAGATTTCTTCATATCTAGCAGTTAGAAGAAAACAGTTCAGGGTCCATGTGTATTACTGTCTCCCAATCTTTTCTATCTCTATGTGGGTGTGTTTGTGAGTACATGTGTACACATCCCTAATATTGAAAATACAGATAGAAAGGGAAGTGTGCGGGATTCCTGGTTACGAGTTTCTCCAATTTCCATGGACTGTTTGCTTTTGGATAAGTGTGCTGTTTTGGAAAAGAAAAGAAGAGAGTGGCTAATAGGAGGAGCTACAGAATTGAACTTTGTTTCCCAGCAGTGAGTGGGAAGAGTGCTCTGCTTTTTAGAACTCCACGGCTATCTGAAAGTTGAGGCAAAAGAGGACAGGACTGGCGTAATGAAAATGGCAGATAAATAAAAGAAACATAGGTACAGAGCTTACCTGGCTAGAGAATATTTATGTGGCAATGAATTATGAAGGTGCTAAAAATAAAAAGAAGCCAGTGGGTCCATGAAGTAGAATAGTAAAGACAGGTGAAGTGTGAAAACAAATGTATTTGTCACTAGAGTAAGCCTGGCTCAAGGTCATTCATGGTAAATGGAATAAAAAAGCAACTCATTCATTCCTTATTTTTGACTACCTTCTTTTTTTCTACCCAACATATAATCTTCAATGAAAAAAAAAAAACGTAATGCTCCAAACATAGAGTGTGTAAATCTCATTTTGGGAGCTTGATCCTCTCTTGCTGACTTCAAATCCTTGTATGTACCCCTTGGAGATCACAAAGATTTTTGCAGAAAGGGCAGCATTTGCATATCACAGGGAAAGCAATCTGTGAAACTTGTAATGAAGAAACATTTTTACTAATGAGTACTCTAAATTACAAATGAGCACAGTCAGACTCAATATTTATTTAAGAACAAAAAAGGGAGGCTCGTTTGTTGATTAATCTTTAGCTGGTTTACGTGCAGGTCTGTGATCGGTGTTGTCAGGCAGCTGCACTCCCATGCTTTGTAAAAGGTTGGAAGCAGGTCCTGCCAGTCCAGCTTGGGAACTATATGATTCCAATATATTTGAAACCAGGTTCAGGTCTACATCTACTGGTGTCATGACAGATCCTCCTGCACCAGAATCTTCCTCATCTGAATTGCTATTAGTAGTCTGGGATAGAGGTTCCTTATTCATGTAGGAAAAAAGAAAATTGTAGGATAATATGCCATAAGGTTGGATAGTAGTTACAATAAAAAACTAAGCAACAAGGTAAAACTGAGTTCCAAATTAAAAAGGAAATTTCTTATCCTTCACAGAAAGTAAAATGAAGTCTAATAAACTATTTAACACACATAAAAATTCCAAAGATATAATATACTTCTTTCTAGGCAACATTTCTACAAACTGAATGGATTTCTTCCCTATTGTGAAATAGCCCAAGGGAGATAACGAGGGTTAAGGAGGTAAACTTATAAAGAAATAAACATAAAAATGAACTTTAAAAATAATCTAAATTATTCTCTAAATGAAAGAAGCTAGATTTCCTACTCTTCTCCCTTACTGAAAAGACTTAAAAAGTAAAAACCTGAAGCTTTTGGGGGTTGAGTCACAAAGACTATGAATTGTTACTTGAGCCTCTGATTTCACAGGTTTGGGAAAGAATTTGAAAATTACATCTTCATCTATAGAGCTTTATTTTTGCTCCTAAAAGTGTGGTCCATGGATCAGCAGCATGTCAGTCACTTAGGGACTCGTTAGAAATATAAAATCTCAGGCCATACCCCAGATATGTTTACCAGAATATATATTTTTACAAGATCTTTAGGTGGTTCATACATTAAAATTTAAGAAACACTGCTTTAGATACATCTGTATGGTTTTGATTAGATTTTGTAATACTGGAAGTGACTACAGTTTTAAATGTGGTTTAGATAATCAAAGCAAGGAAATAACATTAATTAAGGGCCCATTATGGGTTTTACTGTTGTCTCTCTTAGTTCTCTTCTATGACATTAGGATTACTGGTTAATGGATACATTCACAGGGGATGGCTGAGATGGATTTCAAACCCTAATCTATGAAACTCCAGAATCCATTCTCTTTCTATAATTTGTCTAGCATTAGACAGTGCTGGTATAAAAACTAGGATTGAAAACATGAGTGAAAGATGAATTCTAAATTTGGCTCTAAATTAGAGAAACATAGAAAACAAACACTATTAAAACCTGAAAATTATTTAGATATTTAAGATCCTTTTTCTTAAAAAAAAAAATCGATATAAGCTGTTAGTAGCAGTATTCAACTACATACTAATTTCAATATATCATGTGACTTTTTATTTAAAATTCTAATAGATGACATAGAATACATAATATAACTAAGCTTATGTTAAGAAAAGTTAATAATCCTTCATCTTACCAGAGTTAGGAAAAATTAACATTCTTATTTACTTCAAATCAAAAAATCAAATTCATCACAAAAAAATTATCACAAATAAAAAAAAAAATAACCTAAGATAAAATATGATGTTAGCCATCCCTCGTAATAGACTCAGAAAGGGAAAGAGATTAAATATACACATACCATTTGCTTTTGGGTGGTGAAACTTTTGCCAATGCTGGTATGTGCCAGTTCCTGGTCCATCTGGGCCATGTAAGACTTGAGATCATCAAGAGTTCCTTCTACAGATGCTTCCCCGGGCTCCTGTGTTTCAAGATCCAAGTTATCGTCACTATCTAAAGAATCAAAGTTTTCCTCATCCAAGTCATCAGAGTCTGATTCATGAGGCCTTGGCCCTACACCCCAACACAGAAAAGGCAACTTAATAAATTTTTTTGAGTGATTAAACCTCTCAAAAGAATTAGAATATTATTAGCAGCAAAAAACAAATATCTATAAGCAAACTACTTCACAAAAATCACTTCTAGAAAACAGTACTGCTGGCAGATATTTGTAGAAATGTACATAGGCTGAACTGAAAGATTCAGCTTTTTTAAAAAATGTGAATTCAATTAATTAGAACATTTTACTTAAAAAATAAAATCTACATAATACATTAATATATTTCGATGCAAATGTTCAAGTGATACAGAATTATTATCTCACATTTCACTCTCTTCCCAGAGTTACACATCTTTTAACAGTTTGATGGATACCTAGACCTTTATGCAGTTCTGTATGTATATAAACATATAGTTTACATATATTTGTTTTACATAGATATACATATTGAACTATAGTCGCTTTTCTGCTTATTTGTATGTCTTGGAAGTCTTTCTCTGTCAAAACATATAAATGAACTTCATTCTTTATTAAGGTATTATTTATTAAGTATTTCATAATATGGATGTACAGTTGACCCTTGAATAATGCAGAGGCTGAGGATGTGAACCCCTGCAGTCCAAAATCTGCTTATAACTTGACTCCCCAAAAACATTACGAATAGTCCACTGTTGACCAGAGCCTTACTGATAATATTAGATTAATACATATTTTGTATACATATTATATGTATTCTTACAATAAAGTAAGCTAGAGCAAAGAACACATTTTTAAAAAAATCATAGGGAAGAGAAAATACATTGATAGTATTTACTGAAAAAATCCACATATGAGTGGACCCATACAGTTCAAACCCATGTTGTTACAGGGTCAATTGTGCTAAGGTTTATTAACCATTTCCCTCTTGGTAGACATTTAAGATATTCCAGTCTTTCATTACTGCAATGCTTCAATCCCCATCTTAGCATATATATCTTTTTAGAGAGTAAATTCCTGAAAGTAAAATTGCTAAGTCAAAGGTTATAAACATTCTAGAGGACCAAACTGCCCTGCGAAAAGACGACTCACACTTCTACCCCTACAGTTTGAACACTGATCATTTCTCCAACCTTGAGAAAACTTATTATCAGTCTTTTAAACTTTTGCCAATGTGATGGGCAAAAGAAGCTTACTTTTATTGTGTATTTACTTACTAGAAAGTTAATTATTTTCAAATATTTATTGACTATATTTGTTCCTTGAGGTACTGCCTGTTTATATACTTTGTTGATTTTTTTTTATTGGGCTATCTGTTTTTTTATTATTAGTGTATAGTTACAGTAAGTCTAAAACAGTATAACACGGGAGCCAAGGTAAACCCTATCTGAACACACACCATTCACTCATTCAACAAATATTTAATGAGCAGCTACTATGTCAGGCACTGAGCTAACGACTGTCTTGCAAAATCATTCAAACCGGCAATAATTCAAGGTTGAAAATAATTCAAGGTTGAAAGCTAATTTTTGTCTTCTGAGAGATCCAATGTGTTAATGCTCTAGCAACAGCCATATATCCCTTTACCGCTTCAAAATGAAAACAAATATCACACTGTAACTTACCTAAAATCTTATCAAAATAATTAAGAAAAGAATCTGCATCAAAAGTGATTGGAGCCTCAGAAGGTTCTCTGCAAGAGTAAAGGAAAAAGACAATTTATCCCAAACATGAGACACTTTGAACTTTTTCTAAAGTGTTGCCATTATTAGGAACACTACCAGAAATATCTCAAAAGAAGTGCAGCATCGAAAATTGCAGTTTAAATTTTAAAAATCCTTATACTTACTGGTCTTGCAGGGCAACAGAAATGGGAAACACTGATAAAATAAAATGTAAAAATTGTACTTGCTTATGCTTACTTAACTTTTGCTGATTTAGAGATCTACCCACCCTCCACCTCCCACAAGATGTAGCTAACATTAGCAAAAAAAGTTATTTATCTAAGTTAATTTAAATAAAGTATCTCTTTAAGAATTAAATCTTTAAAAATTAAAAACAAAACTTCCCTTATCCCTGCTTTCTTGAAGAAAAAATATGAACATAAATTTTAATCTTCTCTGGAGCTCAAGAGCATCAATACTAATAAAGGTACATTTGCTGTGCAAATAATAATTCCATCTACCTTTTCCCCCATTACTTGCCAAATGTAACTTCCCATTTCTTCTGTTATTATTTCTTCCTCTGATGAACCCTTTTATCCCACTCTTTTGAGTTTGACACTTCCAATCGCTTGTGGATGGGAGATCAGAAGTCTGAGTTTGCTGAGAGCTAGGTGTTAAGAGCCCATAAGGCTCTGAGTAAAAGTCTGAAGAGTATAATGCATAGTTGCCCTGCATAGCTCTAGGGTTGTGGATTTTAGATCTGCTGAGTGGTCTCAGTAGCTTACTTCAAGGATAGCAAAAGATAGGTGTGAAATCTGATACTAGATAAGTTATCATGGTACTAGGCACCAAAAGAAGGAAACAAAGTAGTATTAATAAAACAGTACAAATCATTTACTAAAAAAAAAGTTTGGAACTGACAACAATGGATGACTTCAACATCTGGGTTACAACTATTTAGTTATTTACACTTTATCACGAATTACCGAGGCAGCTCTGCTCCTTTGGGGTTGAGACTTTGGATATGAAAGCTTTCATGCTCTTTGAGACTTGAGTTAAGTCATAATTTCCTCTTTAGAAATGGGCTCTGGTTCATTTTGCCAGCAGCTTCCTGCAGTAACTGGTCCAGCTGCTCTGGTGAGAGATCTAACCATCGGTCATCTGAAAAAGGAGAAACCATGATACTGCAATCCTATACTCACATGATAGGTACTTGGGGATGGACCCTGTGAGACTTAATGAAATGTTTTAATTTTTTCTAACCCTTTTCTGCTCTATCCTGGCCCATCACTTACCATCTTCTGGGGGAAGATTAGCTTCTTCTTTCTTAAGCTCTTCAATATCAAATGGTACTGTTTGTAATAAGGTTAAGATTTCTTCACCTGGACTCACTGCAAGAGAGCTATAAAAAAAATAAAAGGCATAAAGTATTTTTTATAAGAGTTCATAATAATAATCACAAAAATATAGTATTTTAAAGTTGAAAGGAATTATCTAATTTGTTTTTAACATTTGTTTTAAGATACAGAAACTTCCTCAAATAAAATTTTATCTGGAACACTGAAATATAAGAGAGCTCAAAGAAAAACTGCCTTGCGCAGCAAAGAAAACCATCAACAAAAAAAAAGGCAATCTACTAAATAGGAGAAAATATCTGCAAACCATATGTCTGGTAAGGACTTAATATCCAAAATGTATAAAGAATTCATACCACTCAAAAGCAAAAAAACAAACAATCCAATTAAAAAATAGGCAGAGGAACTGAACAGACATTCTCCAAAGAAGAAATACAAATAGCCAACATGTATATGAAAAAGTGCTCAACATCACTAATCATCAGGGAAATGCAAATCAAAACTACAATGAGATATCATGTTACACCTGTTAGAATGACTACTATAAAAAAGAGAGAAAACAAGTGTTGGTGAGGTTGTAGAGAAAAGGGAACACCTGTGCATTGCTGGCAGAACTATAAACTGGTCAGCCACTGTGAAAAACAGTATAGAGGTTCCTCAAAAATTAAAAATGGAGCTATCATATGACCCAGCAACCTCACTTCTGCGTATATATCCAAAGAAAACTGAAATAGGATATCGAAGAGATATCTGCACTCCCATGTTTACTGCAGCACTATTCACAATAGCTAAGATACGGAAACCATATATGTCCATAAATAGATGAATGAATAAAGATATGGTATATATATGATGGAATATTACTCGGCCACGAAAAAGAATGAAATCCTGCCATTTGCAAACAATATGATGGATCTTGAGGGTGATATGCTAAGTGAAATAAGCCAGACAGAGAAAGAAAACTACTGCCTGGTATCATATATATATATGGAATCTTAAGGAAAAAAAGTCAAACTCATATAAACAGAAAGTAGAAAAGTGGCTAGGGGGTGAGGGAGAGGTTGGTAATGGGGTAAAACTTCCAGTTATAAGATAAATACAGTCTGAGGATCTAATGTAAAACATGGTGAATATAGCTACAACACTGTATTATGTAATTGAAATCTGCTAAGATAGTAGAACTTACAAGTTCTCAACAACAGAAAGATAAACACATGAAAAGCGGAGGATTCAAAATCCAAATTCACAAAGGGGAATGGAGATAAGGCAAGCACAGAAGAAGCACAACTGTATACATATATAACTGTCCTTTATATATTCATAATTGTAACCACACACCGAAGATTCGAACTGAAGTATATTAACATAAAAGAAGAAGGACCAAAGGGAAAACCCACAAAAGCCAACCAAATAACGAAAACAGAAACACAAGGACAATGAGACTATGAAAACACCAAGCTATCAGAAAGCAAAAGATAAAATGGCTATAAGAAGACTTCATATTTCAATAATCACCCAAAATGTAAATGGCCTGAACTCACCAATTAAAAAGCACAGAGTTGCAGAATGGATAAAACAAAACAAAACAAAACAAAACAAAACCCATGCGCTAGCTCCAGGAGACACAGCTCAGTTCCAAGACAAATATAGACCCAAAGTGAAAGGGTAGAAAATGATATTTTAAAGCAAATGGCATTCAGAGAAAAGTGGGAGTAGCCAGTACTAATATTAAAGTGAAATAGACTTCAAAATAAAAAAAAGGTAAAGAAAGATACTGAGGGACACTTCATAATGATAAAGGGAATCATGCACCAAGAAGACACGACACTTATTAATATCTATGTTCTCAATGAGGGAGCCCTTAAATATACAAAGCAATTACAAACAGAACTAAAGGGAGAAACAGACTAAAACATTTTCAAAGGAAGGGACTTAAATACCCCACTGTCAGATATGGGCAGATCATCCAAACAGAAAAACAATGAGGAAATAACATCCTTAAATGACACATTAGATCAGCTGTACATAATTCCATTTATAGAGCCTTTCATCCCAAAACAACTGCTTATACATTCTTCTCTAGGGCACATGGAACATTCTCAAGGATTGACCACATACTGGGACACAGAGATAGTCTCAACAAATATAAGAGGGTTGAAATCATACCAACCATATTCTCTGATCTTAGTCTCTGATCATAATGCTTTGATACTAGAGATCAACTGCAAAAAGAAAGCAGGAAGAACCACAAATACATGAAGATTAAACAACATAGTATGAAGAATAACTGGTTCAAAGAAGAATATAAAGAGAAATCGAATGAGAATGATAGTACAACGTATCCAAACTTTTGGGACATGACAAAAGCAGTCATGTGAGGTAAGTTCATATCATTACAGGCCTACCTCCAAAAACAAGAACAAGCCCAAATAAACAACCTAATGCTTCATTTTAAAAAACTAGAAAAGGAAGAACAAATGAAGCCTAAAGTCAGCGAAGGAAAGAAAAATCAAAATTAGAGCAGAAATAAATGAAATTGAAAACAAACAAAAAACAAAAATAGAAAAAATAAATGCAACAAAGAGCTGGTTCTTTGAGAAGGTTAATAAAATTGACAAACCCTGGCTAGACTCACTAAAGAAAAAAGAGAAAGGCACAAAAAAACAAAATCAGGATGAAAGAGGGAAATTACGACTGATATCGCAGAAATACAAAGGATCATACAAGAATACTATGAATATTATAACAAATTTAATAACCTAGAAGAAATGGACCAGTACTTAGAAAAATACAACTTCCTAGACTGAATCAAGAAGAACTGGAAAATCTAAATAGACCATCAGCAGTATGGAAATTGAAACAATCATCAAAAACCTACTAAAAAGTAAAAGTCCAGGTCCAGATGGCTTCACCAGTGAATTCTACCAAACATTCAAAGAGATTTAATACCTATTCTCCTCAAACTTTTCCAAAAAATCAAAGAGGAAGCAATACTTCCCAACTATTTTATGAGGCCAATATTACCCTGACACCAAACCTGGTAAAGATAACGCAAAAAAAGAAAAACTACAGACCAATCTCTCTCATGAACACAGATGCAAAAATCCTAAATAAGATACTAGCGAACGAATACAGCAACATATTAAAAAGATTATACACCATGATCAAGTGGGCTTCATCCCAGGGCACAGGATGGTTCAACATATGCAAATATTAATGTGATACACCACATAAACATTAAAAAATAAGAATCATATGATCATATCAATAGATGCAGAAAAAGCCTTGACAAGATACAGCATCCATTTATGATCAAAACACTTAACAAAATGGTATAGAAGGAAAGTACCTTAACATAATAAAGGCCATATATGACAAACCCTCAGCCAACATTATACTTAATGGTGAAAAACTAAAAACCTTCCCTCTAAGATCAGGAACAAGGCAAGGCTGTCCACTATCGCCACTGTTATTCAATATAACATTGGAGGTCCTAGCAAGTGCAATCAGACAAGAGAAAGATATAAAAGGCATCCAAATAGGAAATGAAGAAGTCAAACTGTCACTATTTGGATGACATGATTCTCTATATAGAAAACCCTAAAGACTCCACAAGAACACTACTAGAAACAATAAGCAAATACAGTAAAGTTTCTGGATACAAAATTGTTCAAAAATCCATAGCGTTCCTATACTCTAATAATGAAGTGTCAGAAAAAGAAGTGGAAAAAATAATTCCTTTTGCAATTGCAACAAAAAGAATAAAATACCTAGGAATAAATTAATGAAACATGTGAAGGACCTATATAATGAAAACTAAAGACCCTATTAAAAGAATGAAGAAGATACAAAGAAATGGAAAGATATTCCATGTTCTTGGATTGGAAGAATCAAATAGTTAAAATGACCATATTACCTAAAGCATTATACAGATTTAATGCAATCCCATCAAAATCCATTGGTTTTTTAAAGAAATAGAACAAAAAATCATCAGATTTGTATGGAAGCACAAAAGACCCCAAATTGCCAAAGCCATCCTGAGAAAAAAGAATGAGGCTGGAGGCATCACTCTGCCAGACTTCAAATACTACAAAGTGACAGTAATCAAAATGGCATGGTATTGGCAGAAAAACAGACACAGACCAGTGGAACAGAATCAAGAGTCCAGAAGTAAACCCATATTTATATGGGCAAATAATTTTGACAAAAAAGCCAAAAACATACAGTGGAGAAAGGAAAGCCTCTTCATAAATGGTGCTGGGAAAACTGGAAAGCCACCTGCAAAAGAATGAAACTAGACTGTTGTCTATCACCACACACCAAAATTAACTCAAAATGGATTAAGGACCTGAATATGACCAAACAATAAAATGCATAGAAGAAAACATAGGAACTAAACTCAAGGACCTTGGACTTAAAGAGATTTTATGAATTTGACCTCAAAGCAAGGGAAGTAAAAGCAAAATAAATGAATGACTACATCAAACTAAAAAGCTTCTGCTCAGCAAAAGAAACATCAACAAGGTAAAGAGACAACCATCGAATGGGAAAATATATTTGCAAGCAACGCCTCGATAAGGGCCTAATATCCAAAATATACAAAGAACTCATACAACTCAATAACAACAAAAAACAAACAAATCCAATCAAAAATGGGCAGAGGACCTGAACAGACACTTCTCCCTAGAGGATACACAAATGGCCAACAAATATATGAAAAGATGCTCAACATGCTAGCTATTAGGGAAATGCAAATCAAAACCACAATGAGATACCATCTCACACCTGTTAGAATAGCTATAATCAACAGGACAAGTAATAACAAATGTTGGAGAGGATGTGAAGAAAAAGGAACCCTCATACACTGCTGTGGGACTGCAAATTGGTACAGCCACTATGGAAAAAGTATGGAGGTTCCTCAAAAACTAAGAATTGATCTACCATATGATCCAGCAATCCCTCTACTGGTATTTACCCAAAGACTTGAAAACTCATATCGAAAAGATATTTGCACACTGATGTTCATAGCAGATTATTCACAGTGGCCAGGACATGAAGCATCCGAATGTTCTATGATAGATGATGGTGTAAAGACGCTGTGGTACATATACAATGGAATATTACTCAGCCATAAGAAGAGATGAAATACTGCCATTTGCGACAACATGGATGGACTTGAAATAATCACACTAAGCAAAATAAGGCAGATGGAAAAAGTTGAAACTCACATACTATTACTTATATGTGGGCTATAAACCTAAAAGCAACAAATGAACAGGACAAAGACACATGGACAATGGACTAGTGGTTACCAGAGGGGCAGGGTGGGGGAAGGTGGAAGGGGAAAAAATAAATCATTTCTTCAATGAAAGAATAATTAGTTAATAAAAATAAAAAAAATAAAGATGCTCAATGAACTTAGGAGAAATGTAGATGAATTCAGTGAGAACTTAACAGAGGAAAAAACCCATGAAAACAGAAATGGAAATTATAAAAGCGAACCATTCAGAAATGAAGAACACATTATCTGAGATGAGGAGTATATTAGAGGGAATAAACAGAGTGGATAAAGAAGAGGATCAAACCACCAATATAGAGGATGAAGAAGCCCAAGAATCTCAATCAGAATGGCAAGAAAAAAGAAGCCAAGACTATAATAATATTTAAGGAGCTTATGGGACACAAATTAAATGTAAAAATATCCATGTCATAGTGGTACCTGAAGGAAACATGATGTTGAAGAGATATTTGAAGAAATAATGATGGAAAACTTCCCTAACCTGGTGAAGGAAACAGACATTCAACCCAGGAAGCTCAGAATCCCAAAGATGAACTCAAAGAAGTCCACACTAAGACACAGTATAATTAAAATGTCAAAGGTTAAATACAAAGAGAGAATCTTAAAAGCAGCAAGAGAAAAGCAGTTAGTTACCTACAAGGGAGCAGCCATAAGTCTGGCACCTGATTTCTCAAAAGAAACTATGCAGGACAGAAAGGCTTGGCACAAAATATTCAACATGATTAAAGTCCAGGATCTATAGGTTCTTTGATCCAGCAAAGTTGTCATTGAGAGTTGAAGGACAGATAAAGAGCTTCCCTGACAAAAATAAGCTAAAGGAATTATCAACACCAAGCCAGTATTACAGGATATGTTGGAGGGACTTCTTTAAGAAGAAAAAACATGTATCAAAAACAGAAACAAAGAATGTTAATAACTATGTATTTATCAAGAAGTACCTCTAATGAAAAAGAGTGAAGTGCTCTAACCAAAAGATAGAGTGGCTGAATAGGTAAGAAAACAAGACCCTACATATGCTGCCTATAAAGACTCAATTCAGATGGAAAGACACAGACTAAAATGACAGGGATGGGAAACTATTGCCTTGATGGACCTTCGGGTATTGCGCTGAATGAAAAAGTCAGATAGAAAAAAAACGAATACCACATGATTTCACATACATGTTGATTTTAAAGAACAAAAGAAATAACAAAAATGGAAATAAAATGGAAATAATTACTACAATGTTGTAATAATTACGTAAGGTAGAAGAGGGGTAGTAGATTGAGTGGAGCAATTACTTTGTGAGTTATATAGATCTCTAATCACTACGCTGTACAGCCAAAACTAGTATTATTGTATGCCAAACATAATTGAAAAAAACTCATTGAATTGTACAATGTAAACACAAGTAACTAATTATCTATTTCATTTCAATAAAGCCAGAAAAAGTATATAAAAAATTAAAACCAGTAACATGTGCATATACTTTTAAAATGTATTATAGATAAAGTTAATGTTTCCCATGATGACCAGCACTACCAGTCCTGCTGCCCAGAGGTGAATGCTGGGCACGAGTGTGCATGCACACGTGTGTGTTTCTATGTTGTATTGCTGTTTGTTCTCTTTACTTTGAATGTTATTCTGACAAATACCTGTATGCCTCATTCTCTCACTTTATCCAGGTCTCTTCTTATTGGAAAGGCCACATTGACCAACCTAGCTAAAATAGCAACCTCTACCTCTCTCTCTCCTATAGACTGCTTTTTCTTCAAAGCACTTACCACTACCTAACATCATATAATGTTTTATTGTCTTTTTCCTATACTATTACATAAGCTCTGTAAGGACAGGGAGATTTTGGGTTAACTTGGATGCCAGTATCCGGAATACGGCCTGGCACATAGGAGATATTCAATAAATATCTGTTGAATGAATGAATATATATGTTTCTCAAGTGGGAACAATTTTATCCCCAGGGGCATTTGGCAACGTCTGGTGACACTTCTGGTTGTCACAATTGGGGGTAGGTGTCACAACTGGTTATTTATGGGATAGGGCCAGGGATGTTGCTAAACATCCTCAATGCACAGTCACCCACAACAAAGAATTATCTGGTCCAAAATGTCAATAGTGCCGAGGTTGATAAATCCTGAATTAAATTTATGTATATTTAGCTAACCTCTAGTTAACTAACAGATAGCAGTCCATCATATACATACATTGCAATTCACATATGTACTACTGATGGATACCTAGATTGTGTGTAATTTTTCACTATCGTAGTCTCAAATAAGTTTTAGGAGAAAGGAGAGATTTGACTGAAGATTTATTTCAAGCAAATTCTCCTGGCTGTAACAGCTGAATTGAAAGAGAAAAGTCACTAGAGGTCAAGAAACAAGTGAGTATTGCTATAGTTCAAGAAATAAGATCTATGGCCATGCTACTCTGAACAAGCCCAATCTTGTCTGATCTTAGAAGCTAAGCAGAGTCAGGCCTGGTTAGTATTTGAATGGGAGACCACCTAGGAAGCCAGGTGCTGTAGGCGTAAAAAATAAAAAATAAGGGATTGTAAGCTGACAAGATCCTTGCAATCTGTGAGGTCAACCAAGGTTTGCCTCGCCTAAAAAAAAGAAACGGAAAAAAAAAAAAAAGAAAAGAAATAAGTAATTAGAGTAGCTGGGTAGTAAGAAAGAAGAATGCAAGACACAGAAACATAATTAACAGGATCTAGGAACTAGATTCAAAAAAGCCAGGAGGTCTGGATGATAAGGAGGATACTGGTACTATTAAAAGAGATTGGAAAATAGTCTGTGATATTAATTCAGCTACTCAAAAATTGGGAATTTAAGGATAGGTATGGAGGGAGATGTGAATTTGTTTTTAAACTGTTTAAAAATTATCCTAGTTTGGGAAATGAAAGTCTCTCCTGCAACACTAATTAAAACGTTGGAAATTTAAGCTATTCGTGATTTTTGCCAGTAGTAAAAATGTTGAGTAAATTATGGTACATCCATTGCTTATAAAGACTTTTTAATGCCATGGGAAAATATAAGTTTGTAATGAATAAAAATTATGTACAGACACAAAATTTCTATACAATATAAACTTTTAAAAAATATTAACTGGGTATGGTGAAAAAAAAAATCCTGGAAGGAAGCAGATCAAAATGATAATAGCAGTTGACTCTATGGCATAATTTTTTTCCTTCTTATATCTTTTTGTATTTGCTATAATAAATGAATGTTAATTTTATAATGGCAAACTTTTTAAAAAAGAACTACCCAATCACTAATCTATCATGTTTTGTGGGAGGAGCCCTAATTCTCCGAAAGTGAATAGAATTTCTTAACTTCTCTTCAATACCATAAGGTAACAGCTCTCAACAGAGGAGTGGCCTCCTAAAGGCAGAGAGGAATCATCCGGGGGAAGAGTCCCTAACAATGAGGGATACCTCCTTCACTCTCCTACTCTATTTCCCAAGTTTTCTTAAATGATACCCTAAGAAGACATTCTCTTTTCCACCAATTATTGCCCTAAAACGGATGGGAATGGGGCAAAGGTACCCCTACACATTTACAGAAAAGTAAGGACTACTGTAAAGTCATTATAATCTCACAGACAACTGAGATTAGAGTTCTCTCAGTATCAACTTTGCTTCATGCTGTCTTCAAAGAACATTCTATTACACAAATATGCTGTGTTTGAAATGCTGATAAAATGCCTGGGGTTCAAAACCAATCAGTTTGACTTAACCATAACATAGCTATTTCTTTCATGTTATTTAATAGCTTTAAGTACCACAAATTGAATTTACAAACAGAAGTTAAACTTTTGCCACTACTTAAATTCTGACCTTTAATTCCTCAGCCCAATAAGACTTTGTGTCTGAGTTGTATTTTCCTTGTGCCACACTGAATAGGAAGTGCCCTCAGTGGACAAGTCAGATAAATGTGGACCTCACCAACTGTGATTTTCTTTCAAGGGTACAATTCCCTCCAATTTTTGCCTGCTGTTGTTGTTTTCCAGTATCTTCAAATAATTGTTTTTTAAAATTCTGTCCCGCTTTATAATTGTACCTGGCAGGGGGTTCATCAGATATGTTATTCCACCATTATCAGAACTGAAACTCAACTTTATTAAATTTTAAGGGGTACCATTTCATTCCAACCCTGTGTTCATTTCTTTCTTCCCCCAGGAAGTATATGGGAGGTTAGAATGAGATTCGATTTGGAAGCTGAATGCCTGCTTCATTCTGTGTTTCAGACCCACCTACAATAGCTAAACACAGCTAGAATTCCTATAGGAATTAAGCACATGGCTCAATACCAGACTGCCTGAGTTTGAATCCTAGGTCTGTCATTTATTAGCTGTGTGACCTCTGGAAAATTGCTTAGTATCTCTTGGCCTCAGCTTTTTAACTGTAAATATGGGACAATAACAATCGTATTTATTTCACAAGGCTGTGTGGGGGATTAAAAGTTTAAAGTGGCCTACACTTTGTAAGTACTCAATAAATCTTAGCCATTATATGACGATGATGATAGCTACCAGTGCCAGAGATCTTCTGTCACAACACCTCTCCCTCAACCCCAGCCCCTTTAGTAGTCATGGTCCTTGCCATTAGCTGTTTAAATATGTAAACTCCAACTTCTGCAACTATCTTTAAGAAAAAATAACTCCTTAACGTCTGGCAAGTGACCACTCTGCTGTTATAATTCAGCAGTGATAAACTCACCTTTCCGGCCGGTTTACTGAGAGTTGGAAGTAGTTCTTTGCCATTTCTAGTCTTTCCTGGTACTGTGCAGAACCTTCTAGAGTCCCTAAAAAAACAATAGTGGCCTGTCTGAACATTATTTACATAGTGTCATTAAAATAACCTGCTCGCCAACAATTCTCAGGGGACAGTGTATGATATACTGCTCTAGGATCACGGTGCTTGAGTCCTAGTCCCAGTTTTGTCACTAATGTACCTGTTTGGGCTCTAGTCTCCTCAAATAAGGGAACGAGGTTAGATGTAGTGTTTCCTAATCCTTGTCATCATAAGGGCTTATTTCCAATTTGGAAGGTTTTCTACCATTTTCTATTGTTTAAATAATTAACAAACAATTGATTAACTAGTAATTAATTTATAAAGCAAAGTACAAATAGAACCAAAAAAATAGCATAATCCCAACTTAACTATCATTCCTGTCTTTCGCATGCATGTTTATAGTGGTATTCATACTTCATATTTTACGCTTTTTAAATAAAAAATATACTAATATCTTTTCATATTGTTACAGTGTTATAATCATCATATTCTTATGAACTCTTCTAATTCCTTAAAATAGACTATTCAAAGTAAAGGTTCCAAGTTTGAATATTTCTATAGCTCTTGGGACATACTACTAAATTACTTTCCAGTTAAGGTTCTACCAATTTACAATGTAATCAGCAATGTATAGGGGTATTAATTTCACTATACTCTCAACAGCACTGAATATCATTTGCATCCTTTTTTCACATACATGAAAAACAGTTTATAATTGTGTTCATATGCATATCTTTACTACTTGTGAGAGTGAATATTTTCAGAGAAATACTATCTTTTTGTAATTTTCTAAATCCCTGTCTTTTCTAATTTTGCTATTTGGTATCTTCATGTTTGCTTTATAGATGGATGAAAGCTGTTCATCTGATATGAATAACTTTTATCACTTTATATAAATGTTATTAATTTTCCCAATACTGGAATCAGTTCATAATACTGGACATCCCCTCATTACCACTGAACTAGAATGGTTCCTTTAAATTTTGGCTCCTATGATTATGTTACACATTAAATATGGACCATAGGACTTTAAATCACAGCTTGTTTTCCCTAGATAGTACAATTTAAAACATGCATTGCAAGTCTTACCTTAAAGTAATCTCTTTTTTTCAGACTTTCAAGGAAGCCAGCCCAAAGTGGTGAGGCAATCACAGGGGATTTTTTGGAGCAAGAAAAATGTGGGCTACATTTGGAGCACAGAATCTCAAATCCATGAGCCTAAATGAAATAGATAAAATTTTTATTATTAGGTTACTTTCTTTCCATTTAGCCACACTCCAAAGTTAGGTGACTAGACATATGGGCATGTGGACATTTATAACAATTAGAATTTTATGAAAAATCTGACTTTATTTCAAAGTTTTCTTAATTTCTGTAGATTACTAAAAATTATAAGGGAAAACAAATAATACAAAATAAGGATTGCTGTTCTATTCAAAGAGATTTCTTTTCTTGGTAATTATACAAACAGAAATTTATACTTCTTATTGCTTAAACAAGGCTTGCAGAAGGTTTCTTATCTAACAGAAATTACAAATGAATTGAGCATGGTCTCAGACATAGTAAAGAGAGGAAATCACTTCATTCTAAGAATTTTGATTAAAAAATATAATAAATGCACATGGTAAAATAATTCAGAGAGCTTCCCTGATCATGTCAGAGGAAACTACCAATTTCTTGCACATCTCTTCAGAAGTAGTCTATGACTCAAGCAGATACCTTTGTGTCTGTGAATGTATATTCTATCTACTCCATCCCTTTTTGTCACTAAATAGCAACATTCACAATGTTCTGAACTTTGCTTTTTCACTTAGTCATATGCCTTGGAGATCATTTTATATAAGCACACACAAGTTTATCTATCTTACTTCATATATAGACTATAATTTATCTATTTCCCTACAAATAGACATTTAGGTGGTTTTCAATCTTTTACTATTAAAAACAATGCTGTCATGGGTATCCTAGTATGTCTTTGTGTACATGTAAAACATATAAAGGATAAGTTTCTAGAAGTGAAAATGCTGAGCAGAAAGGTTTGTGCATTTAAATGTTGATGGATGTTGGCAAATTATTCTAAGAGACCGAATCAATTTATATTCCACTAATGTTTGAGAGTACTATGCCTTTCTGTACATATTTTTGCCAATCCACTATACATCATCAAATTTATTGATACTTGCCAATACTATTGAAAATACTATTTTGTAGCTTTAAACTGTATTTTATTATGAGCAAGGGTCAACATATCCCATATGTTTAGATTAAAAATCAGTTGTATTTTCTTTTCTGTAGACTACTTTTCATGGTTTCTGAACATTTATTACTAAATTGTTAATATTTTTTTCATATTAATTTGTAGGAACTCTATATACTAGAGAAAACAGCTCTTTGTCATTTAAATTGAAAATACAATGCTTTCTGCATGTTTTCTTTCTTTTGACTTTATGGGGTTCTTCTTTCCTATACAAAAATGTTTAATTTTTACATAATCAAATTTATCAATCTTTTCTTTTAGAGCTTCTGGTTTTAAGTCATGCTAAGAAAGGGCTTTCCTACTCTGATTATCAAAAGTTCTGTGTTTTCTTTCAAATTTTATGGTTTTAATTTTTTCACTTAAATATTTGGTCCAACTGGAATTTATTTTGGAATAAGTGTGAAGGATCAACTTTAATCTTCACATGGCTTCACAGTTGCTCTATTGCCATTTCTTGAATAATCCATTTTACCTTATTTGAAATCTCACATTTTACTATATTTTCACATAAATAGGGAGTATTTCTAGACTTTCTATACTGTGCCATTATTGTTAAGAGCCCTTTTATGTAAAGGAAGAACATAAAATTTTCTGGTTCAACATTACCAACTTCATGCCCAGTTCATGGGCTCGGTACTGGGGATGAGATGGAGGGGTAGCTTGTATCCACTTCGCCTATCTGGCATAAACCTTTGTTGCATCAACTGTGCATACAGACATTTAGTGAAGGTAACCTGGACATTGGGACACAAAAGACATGAGTCTTTTCTTGAAATAAAAATCTGATTATCATTTCATAGTTAATAACAATAATTTCATTTATGATCTTCATATCCACATAAAAGTAAAGAAGCCAAACAATTCACTATCTATATTTCTTAGTACCAGCTTTATTGTGATATAATTCACATACCATAAAATTTAACTGCACTGTCTACTTTTTAGTTATCATTAATGGAATTCTTATCATTAGTTACATCATGACAATTTTGATGAGAAGATAAAAAGTAATTCTTAATTCTCTGAAAGAAACGAAATGTTTTATATGTTAAGAAGAAATTTTTTATTTAAACAGGAAAGAATATGGCCAGAAATAGCTGGACACATGGAGATATAAAACAGGGAGTCAGATCTCTTGAAACCTTCCTTCACTGGATGGAATAAGAGAGAAAAATGTATTAACTTGCTATGAGGAAAGAGAATATTTCCAATTTTTTCTAGTGAACAATTAAAATAACCTACAACTTTCCAGTCAGGGAAATTAAATGACCAAGGGAGATATCTTACCGATGTCATTATTCGTGTTTCAGGCAAGAATGTCTTGAAAATACGACAGGCTCGCAGGTCAATGGGGTCCCGTAAGTAAAATGCCTGGACCCCTGCAGCCACCAATCTGGGGCGTTGCTTTAGCACTGCTACAATTCCAGCTGGAAGGAAGCAGTGTGCTCGATGAAGGGAGGCTTGAATTTTTTCTGGGTATCTGTGACAGGTAAAATAATTACTTTTATTTTATAATATGTAAAAACCTAGACTTCTTATATCATTTACTTCCCCTTAACATTTTATCCTATCTTGGTTCATCAAGGGTGAGATGTAGAGAGTGACAAGAGGGGTGAAGATAAAGATACTGTATGTACTAAAGACTGAGGAAAGAAAACGGTAAAAGAAAAAGTGGAAAGAAATGGGAAATTTAAAAAAGGGATTAAGGTGGTTCGATAAAAACAAAACAAAAATTTCCTATACTTTGGAACAGTATAAAGTCTGAGTTTATTCTTCTAAAAAAATGGTACAAAGTATACTGAAACAAAGCTAAAAGATTTTGAATATTGTTAAGATATGAATGGTGCTAAATATTTAACAGGTACTCAAATTTGAATCGTTGAGCTAATGAGTTATCAGGCTAAGGCCTTCTCTTCTGAATAGATGCTAAAGTGCTCCACATAGGCCAAAGAGGCCCATATATAACCCAAGGACCACAGAAAAAACCTGAGGACACTGTGGTCCCTTAAGTTTTCATTTATAAAGGTTTCAAAATTTTTATCTATGGATATAGATAATATCTAATAACCACAATATCAAAGGTAAATAAATGCAAAAATATTGAGACTGGATTATAACACTTTTAAATGGGAATTAAAAGACATACCTGTTTCTTGATTTTAAAATACAGAATTATAATTTGTCAGTCAATTTCATGATGGATGAAAACAGAATGAAAATTAGCATTAATATAGGTGAAAGAAATTATATATTTAATGGAAGACTTGAGCTGCACTAAAGCAAAAGGCTCCTCAATTAGCAATGAAAGTAGTATTTGTTTTTTACCCTGTGATGCGCCTATTCACAGCAGCTTGGATAGATTCTGAAGCCAAAATTTCTTCAGGGTGTGTTGAGATTATATTCAGTGCCTGTGGAATTGTTGGGGGTACGGTGGGTAACCAGGATACTGCTTCAGATTTTCTTGGTGCAGGAATAATGCACAATTCCCCTGGTAGAAAAACACCTACAAAATAATACATTTTATTTATTTTTTATTTTTGGCTCTCAGAAGCTTTTATTATTTATTTACTTACTTACTTACAACCTATAGGTAATCAAAAAATCAATGCAATCAAAATCCCCACAGTTTTTTTTTTTTATTAAATTTATTGGGGTAACATTGGTTAACAATTATATAATTTTCAGGTGTACATTATAATTTGACATCTGTATAGTCTATTGTGTGTCAAAATGATATTTTAATTTTCATATTAGGCACTGATAAATTCTAGGTGTATATGAAAAATGTTGCAAGATGATTTCATCTCTGTAAATTTTCCACACTTGGGTATACTTACCCTATTGGCACTATTATCAGGATCCAACCATTTAGGGAGAAAATCAGCAGCTTCTATTAACAAGAATTCACCATCATTGTCTTCAATCCTAATGCAAAAGAAGTTCTAGTTTTACATTCAAATAGCACATAGCAAAAACAGATTTATTGTAATATTTTCCCATTCATATTAGTAAATATTTGAGTATGTACTATGTAAAAATTGCTATAATAAAGCAAATATTTAAGATACTATAAGTACTGAAGGAGACTATAAGATTGTATGAAGGAATTAGAGAAAAAGTACACAAATAACAGTAGACAAAAACATAAAAAATATACCTAGTACTATAGAGTTTCAAAAGAAAAAATCACATATAGCAAAAATTAGGAAAGTTTTTATGGAAGAGGAGTTATTTGGGCCTTGAAAGATAATTGTTTTTGTATTATTTTTCTTAATTTAAATTCTGAATAGATAATAAAGTCAAATGGTTTTTAAAAATTTAAATACATAAAAAGTTACACAATGAAAAATGTTCTTCCTACTTTTGTCCTTATGTGCCCAGCTCCTACCCCATCTGGCTAATGGGAATATAGATTCTTATTTTCTCCTCTTGTCACACAAAAGGCAACATATTATATACACAGCTTTTTTTCACTTTCAATGGGTAGAAATGTAGGGAGAAAAGGAGAGATGTTCTTGGGAGAGGGAAAAACATAAGCAAAACCATGGAGGTAGCAACTCAAAGTGGATATCTGGAGAATGACAACTAGTAAAGAACAAGACTAGAGAAGCATAGCTATATAATTTTGTGGTAAGCTTTAAATGTTGGCAGAATCAATGTGAATGAGCTTAGTTTTATAGACAAAAAAGAATGAAAGGTTTTAGAGTAGCGTAGTTAAATGGTTAGAGCTCTACCTTTGGAAGATTAACGCAGAGACAGAGAGGAAGACCTTCTTTCCTTTTCTCATTTTTTAAAATTTATAAGACAGTAGATACCTATTATTTTAAGAGCTTTTATAGGCCTGGTGTGTAGGGATGAACCATCACTATATAAACATCAGAATCGGCATACAAAAGGTATTGCGCCCTCCTTATTATACTTGTTAAGACAGAAACTAATATTTTTGTGTTTGTTCATTTAAAATTCTATCATTTATTAAGAAATTATTGCTAATTATTTTTAGGTGTGGTAACACAAGTGTGTAAAATAAGAGTTCTTACTACTTAGATTTACATCCTAAAGTATTTAAGATTAAATGGCAAAGTACTGGAGATGTACTTTGAAATCATCTTGCTATGTGATGGGGAAGTACGGGGTGGGTATAGTAAATAAGAATGACCATGAGGTGATAATTGTTGAAGCTGGGTGATAGGTATACACAGTTTCATTTTCTCTACTTTTATATATGTTTGAAATTTCGATATAAGTTTTCAAAGCTGTTGTTTTTTTTTCTGCTGGGGAAGAGGTTGGGCGGGTAGAAAAACATCAGAGTTTGGGGGCTAAAACTAGGACAACATATGGTAAGTGGATGAAATGCCCTCTGCTGGCAAAATTTGGTAATTACAGAGAACTATTAGTCCCATTTTAAAAACTGAATTAGAATTTACTTTGCTCCTAAACAAATGTCCACTGATTTCACTTTAAATTTCTTCTGTATATTATTCCTCAAAAAAAAAAAAATAGCAATGGTGTAAGAGAGTAAAACGTAGTAAAGAAATCTGTGAAAATGTGTGTGTATATGGAATTTCCTTTTAATCCACAAGAAATTTGATTATGATTACTTCTGAGAAGTCAGGGCAGTATACTCTGTATTGTTTGAATTTTGTTTACCATGTGTATTTGTTTTTTCATAATGAGAATTATAAAAAAGAAAAGTTAAAACAAGCTGCTTTATAAAAATTTTTTTTGGAAATTGAACTCTCCAATACTTTCAATCTTCCTCAAGAAAAGGAAGTCACAAGAAAAAGAAAACACAGAAGTCACTTAAAATCTATGTCCCAAATCTGTACAATTTCCACCAGACTGCAGAAAAAAAATTATTAAATAGATAAAAATGTCAAGAACAGAATTCCTTTAGAATTATTAAAATAACTATAATACCTTGCTACCAATTCTGGAAATTCTTTCGTAATTTGCTTTACTACATAAACAATAAACCATTCATCCTCAATGTTATCCCCAAACTTTGTCATGCCAAACATATGAGCAGGAACATCATCTAAAAATAAGAGAAAGACAATCATATACACAAATAAATTTGTCAGTGTAAATAAAAATACAAGTAATAACTCAATTAAATAAACATTCACTGACTATGTTCTAAGTATTGTACTGGGAACTGGGGTTACAATCCTAAAAAAGATACAAGAAGCCTACTCTTGAGTAGCTGAGAATCTATACAACAGGAGATAGACAACTCGGCCATCTCAAAACAAGATGATGTACAGAGGTATGCACTGAGGACTATGTGAACATCAAAGATTCGATAATTGAGCTATATTCATCTGGAGGATTGATCAGAAATAGGCTTTCTAGAAAGAGAGAATAGTATGTGCAAAGAGGCATGACAGTCAATTGAGTTTTCCAGGAATATCAGAAGAGAGATTTAGAAGGAGTAGAATTCAAACAGGTACATTATCCAAAAATATGTAGAAATCAAACAAGATACTCTTAAACAACCAATGGGTCAAAGAAGAAGTCACAAGAGAAATTAGAAAATATCTTGAGAAAAATAAAACAAAAAACAAAACATACCAAAACTTATGTGATACAGTGAAAGCAGTGCTAAAAGGAAACTTTATAGTACACATCTCTTACCAACCACCTAACTTTACATCTGAAGACTAGAAAAAGAATAAACTAAATGCAAAGCTAGCAGAAAGAAAAAAATAATGAAGATTTAAGCAGAGATAAAAAAAATAGAAAACAAAAAACAGAACAAAATTAAATTGGTTTGTTTAGAAGATCAACAAAATTGATAAAACCCTGGAATAACTAAGAAAAAAGAGAGAAAACTAACTAAAATCAGAAATGATTTTAGACTATTATTTCTAGTCTACAGAAATAGAAAGGACTATAAGAGAATACTGTGAACAACTGTACAACAACAAATTGGATAACCTAGAAGATATGGGAAAATTCCTAGAAACATACAACCTATCAAGACTAGCCTGAGAATAGAAAATTTGAACAGGCCTATAACTAGTAAGGCAATTCATCAAAAAAACAAACAACAAAAACCGCCCAGAACCAGATGACTCCACTGGAGAATTCTACCAACCATTTAAAGAGACGTAACTTTAACACTCCTCAAACGCTTATGAAAAACACTGAAGAGGAAGGAACACTCCCCAACTCATTTTATGAGGCCAGTATCACCCCAATAAAAAGCCAGACAAAGTCAAATAAGAAAACTAGGACCAATATCCCTGAAGAATACTGATGCAGAAATCCAATGTTAGCAAATTGAGGCTCCAGAGGTGGGGAACAAGCAGAAAGATGGTTTACAACTTAAATGGATAAGTGTTGGACAGCTGGCATCAGTCCCCATGGAGATTATCTTCAATAACAGACTTCTTCTGGGGAATAGCCGAGTTCATCGTTTTGTTCTTCAAAACTCTGTTTCAGCAAGATGTGAAAAAGAGGCTACAGAAACTCATCTGATACCGGATATGATAATGGAAGAAGGCTCCTAGGAACCCACCCCCTAGAAGTATGGGTCTAATTAATCATCTGTATGATCTTAATCCTCCTCCAATGGCTAGTAAATGAGGAAGGTAAATGTCTGATGAAAGAAGCAGACAACTGGACTTGTACATTCATAGCAGAAGGAAACCATCAAGTGATGGAGGGCTGACCAGACTGGACCAGTAGATGAATGTGTCCATCTAAACAAAGACTGCTCTGTGCCCTAATAGACAAATGAGGTCATGCTGGGAATTCTCTCACAGGGATCTGGCATGACTGACATTCAGTTCTATAAATGAACATGTTTGCCTCATCTTTTTGCATAGTTTATCAAAATATTAATATAGTTTTAATAAGTAAATATTTTAGGTTACAAAACTGACTTCTTGTCTTTATGTAACTAAAATGCAAAAACTCTGAATTTGAAGAAAAATAAAAGGCTGTGTATTTAGTAAAAAAAAAAAAAACTAGCAAACTGAATTCAATAACACATTAAAAGGATTGTACACCATGACCATGAAATGCAAGGATAATACAACATATTTTGAAAATCAATCAATGCAATATACCATATTAACAGAATGAAAGTCAAATAAATGCATTATGAAATGTCTCAAGAGGTGCCATGGCAAACAAACAAACAAACAAACAAAACGGGGGTTATGGGGAAGAGCCCAATTAACTCTTCTTCCCATCCCAGATCTCCCAAGTTTCTGAAACTAGAGAAGCTCCCATTAGAGTATCTATTTCTATCTATCTTATATATTAAACTTCAATTTGAACTTCATCCAGAAGCAATGGGGAACTGTTCAAGGATGTTAGGCAGGAGAGTGCCATGATCAAATTTGTGTTTTTCAAAGGTAAATTTAATAGTGTGAGGAACTGGAGACGTTAGCACCAGAGAGGTTAGTTACGTGACTATTATAATCTCCCAGATAAAGAAATATAGAGGGCCTAAATTGCAGCCAAACAGATGTAGAAGGAGTCACATTTTAGAAGTAATCACACCAGGATTTCCTATCTAAATGAACATGGTAAAGTGAGGAGTTGAGTATGATTCTGAATTACTGGCTTGGACATAACTAGGTGGATGGCAATGACATTTAGCAAGATAAGAAAACAAGGAGTAAAAATTATTTTCTAGGAAAAAGATAAGAGTTGGTTTTGGATATCCTGCACTAATGTGACAGTGTTCTTGCCAATAACTATCACATGTATTTCAATGAACAGGAGTTCAATAAAATTAACAGTAGGGAAGACATTTGGCAACTGTTAGATAAACACTAGATTGAAAGCCATATTGATGGCATCACAAGATGTCAGGCTCCTTATCCAAAATAAGACCTCACATAAGTCACTACATGAGTAGAGCCTTGGCCACCTATCCATGTTTATTTCTTTAGTAAAGCTAAAGAAATCATAGAACAAAGTGACATATTTGGTTAGGTCTCAACAACCAATGATACAGGAACCTCAAAAATGATTCTGAATGGCAAAAAATGTTCATAACGCAGAACTATTTCTTTTTATGAGTCAGCAGATCCTCTCTTAGATCCCCACCAAGTTGACTATATGAAACAAGGCAGCCTACTGTACACATCATCAATAGAAAGAAAAGAGGAGTAATAGCTAAAGATGCCTGAACCTGTTTAATACAGGTACCTAGAAACATTGCAGCATAGAAAAGTAAAATTCAAAAGAATAGCCATGAGTTTTAAAATGTTGATATATATTAGCTCCTAAGGTAATGACTATTAGAAAGTTTTCATCAATGTGAATGAAAAAAAATTTATGGGCTTAACTGAATATACGCAAACATCACTAAAAAGTTCAGAATATAAACCTGACAACATTGAAAAAGCTACAACTATTTGTTATACATTACTGTTGTCAGAATGACATTAAAAGCCACATACATCAAATCAAAATAAGTAGAAGAGTCTTCCTTACCTTTTCCAGGTTTATATTTGAGATTGAAAGGTTGATTCTGCCAGATATAAGGGACTAGCATAGGTGCAAAGTGGGTCATTATTCTCTCAATATATTTTTGAAGAATTTCTTTGTGTTTTTCTGAGTCCCTTGGTTCATTTGGTATCAGGAACAGGCGGTATTCCACAGTGTCTTCCACTGTAGCAAGCTTCTTATTTTCCTCCATTCTTCTTTAAAAACTATATTTAAAGTTTCAATAATATAAACTATATAGAACAATGTAGACATATATCCCATTCCCTTAACTATTCTAGGTGATTCCATTAACAGTTTTTCAAAATTCATTTATGCACAGACCATGATTTTTGCTTTGATCACATACGAACCATAGTAACATTTAATGTTTTTAATGACATGCTTGTACTTAAAATTATGTTCTTTACGCTTTAAAATTGTTAAAGAAACTTTTGATTTAATTCAACAAATGGAAATCTAGCACTGCATTCCAAAATTAACTCATAATTACGTTAAAAAAAAATTGCCCTTGTAGTTGCCTTGGTGTGTATAACACACTTTGAGAACACTGCAACATATTGTTTAAATACTATCAGAAGTCCCAGTTCCGTCACTAATTAGTTGTGCCACTTGGGACACTTCATTTTATCTTTCTGGGGCTTTTTCTTTAATTGTAGAATTAAAATATTATTCTACCGTCTCTAGAATCCTTCTGTGGTTTAAATTTTTATTATTTAAACACCCTTTAGAGCAATCTCCCTTACAATGTAGAATTTTAGTCTCTCATTTTTATAAACAGTATATGGCATAAAGGAATTGAATACCAAAAAAAAAATTCATGTCTTATCATCTCATTCCAAAACACTTTGCTCTTGGTTCTTGATCCTACAGCTATTTGTCCTAAACTTGTCCCTTTTAGATCTCAGGGGGACACAACTCTGATACAGTAAGAGGTGGCAGATACCTCTCCAAGGGTTTCTCTTACAAACGAAAGTACTATTTTATTATTGCTGCCAGGTGATGCTGGGTAAAGAAAGGCACTGCACTGGATAGCCCACTCTAAGGCACCAGTTCGATTTTTATGTTTACTCGGCCTTCTAACGGATTAAGGAGAAAGTCGAGAGGAATCTGCATCTTCTATCCAGACACCCATTCACCACAGGCTGTCCAAGTCACGATCTGGCCTTTCAATACAGACGGAGAGACAATAATTCTACCGATCTACCCATCCCATAATGCCAAGCACATGTTATGAAAATCTTGAGTCAGAACTAAATTTAGTGACTTTGAGTTCACTCAAGCTAACTCTTCACTGTACAGTAAGAAAACCAGGGCACGGAAAGAGTCGACGTAGGACCAGAGGCCTAATTTGGGTGTCTGGTGTTCTTCACTCAAGATAGGCTCCCCCCTTCCATCTGACAAAATGAAGCCAATTCCTCTTACGGTTCTAGGGCATCACCAACACGTCTCGGCTGCGGCACCTTCCTCGGCCGCCCCTCCTCACCGCGCGAGCTTGTCGGGAATTGCCAGCAGACGCCAAAGTCTGTCCCAGACTCGGTCCGGACGCGTGCCTAGAACCTGAGGCCAGCCGAACCTCCGAGAGAAAGTCAGAAGCCCATTCAGCTCCGGAAACCCGCAGCGTCTTCACTGCTGCGCGTCGGCGGGAGCATTAGGCTGGTGCTCCGATGCCTTCGTCACTTCCGGCCCCGCGGGGACGCAGGGAGGGTGGAGACCTGGAGAGGTGGGGAACCTGGGGAGGTGGCGGTCCGGGAGTCTAGGCGACCGGGAGTGAGGGAGCCAGGCAGGAGCCGGCGGTAGGGCCAGGCCTGGAGGCCCCCACCCTGGCGTGCCCTCCCCGGCCGCAATTGAGAAGAAAGAGGATGATTTCCAGATACACTCGGAAGGCGGTGCCACAGAGCTTGGAGCTGTGAGTGCACTGCTCAGCCATCCCGGCCGCGTACAGGGGAGGTCGAGGTGGGGCGCAGGTGCTCTGGGGACCCTCCACGACCAGCCCAGTCCTCGCTTCTTTCCTTTTCCAGGGCAGGAGGAAGAAAATTTTTTTCGGAATTTTCTCCTCCCAGCCTTGCCGGACGCTGCCCTTTCTACCTGCATCTCCAGGGTGTGTGACCAGTGCTATCCCAGGACTGGGTCCTTTTAGGCTGCACTTCCCGAACTCAGGGACTGGCTCTCCAGAGTCATTTGTAGTTTCCGCAGTGCTTCAGGCCCCACTGTCAATGGCCATTGACGACTCAAGAAGTTACTAATAGCAGAGTGCTACAATAAAGTTGAATATATGTAGTGGCAGGCACCGTGCAAAGCTGCTTACATGTATTAACTCACTTTATTCTATCAACAAGGATAGTAGATGGGGACTATTTTGCACATTCTACAGATAAAGATCCCAGATTTAAAGATTTCAGCTTGCCAAAGATTAACACACAAAGCGGTGGAGCTGATGTACAAACCTGGTGTCAATCTGATTCTGAAGCCTGTAATGATAACCATTACACGAACTGCCTCTCCCTCTCTGCAATTAAGCACCATCCTTAAGGATCAATTTTGTTTTGAGACTTTAGAGAGCAAATATTTCTAGCTAAAAGACACACCTTCCAACCCTAGTGCAGTAATGATAATTTAGCAAGTAATGATATATATCGCACATTTATTAATGCTTTACACTTTCAAAAAGACTTTCACATCATGATCCTTGTAATGACTCAGTAAGACAGGTATGATTATCTTCAGTTTTTCAGAAGATGAAATAGAAAAGGTTACACTTTTAAGATGATATAACCAATATAGGTTTTGAGCTTGGGCTTTTTAACTGAGTCTCCCCCAGACCCCTTATTTTCTCCACTGAACTATGTAATTTTAGAAACCATATGTTTGTTAGTATTAACTATACACGATAATAGCAAGCTTGTTATTTTTCAGTCACATCGGGATTTTTGGCTAAGGTCTTTTTTATCCATGTGACTTTTAGGCAAATTACTAAATTTTTGATCCTTCAATTCTGTAATATAGGAATAAGAATTTATTTAAAAGCATATTTATAGTGATGGCAGAGTTTGACACAGTTGGTCCTCAGAAAATAGTAATTTCCTTGTTCCTTCCTACCTTTACTTGGTACAATAGCCATACAAAGATAGGTCTGTGATCTCATTTTGCCTTTCAGAAGCTTAATATCTACTAAGTAATAGGATATCTACACAAAGTAATTCAGATAAGTTTTTTAGACACTAGGAACAGGAAAGTCATTTCCTAAAAAGCAAACAAACCTTAGCTAAAATCTGTTTTTATAATAAATTATGATCATTCTAAGAGTAAACATTAATCTTTAATGGAAAAAAAATTGATATGCCAGAATTATTGACCCAATATAGTTATATTATTTGTTCTCTAATGTTAATTTGATACTCCCTAGAGATAACTCCCTAAAAGATAATTCTCTAGAGGAGTCAGGGTGATCTGAATAATCAAGATAAAGAAAATTATATGGTCATGCATCTAAATGACCATAAATTAAAAGCAATTTTTCTTTAAGTGTTATAATAATTTGCTTTGAAGCAGTAACTTTAGTTTTCTTCCTAACACTTCCAAATTATAGATGTTGAAGAGTCTGGATTTTCAACATACAGCTTAACATTTTTAATGATAAATTTCAAATATAAATATATAGTAATATAATGAATCACCCACATTCAATTGTTTATGAAATTTAAATATATTTGCTTCATCTATCCTTTTTTCAGCTTCTCGGTTCATCTGTGGAATAGGGAAGCAAAACCACAGACACTCATTTTACCCCTATATAGTTCAGTGTGCTGTTATCAAATTTAATATTTCTTTGGTATTATCTAATTGTCACTTCATAATCCTATTTCTCTGACAGGCTAAAAAGTGCCTTAATTACATTTCTATTTTGTAGCTGGAATCCACATTTCTGACCCTACACTGTCTCAAAGACAAGCTTTTGTTTGTAGGATCACAAAATGAGAGAAGTACAGATAGCTCCACACAAGTCCATCCCCACCATTTGAGAAATAGTTTAAAGTACAAGTTCCACTGACTGGGCCCCTAGCTTTATATTATATACAAAAATGGTACAGTTCACTAAAATCTCAAACTATCCATTTGCTCTGAGAGGCCTGAGAGCCAGACTACTTAGATTTGAATCTTTGCTCCATTAATTCCTAGCCATAGGAACTTAATGCCTCTGTGCCTTGGTTTCCTTTCCTGTAAAATAAGAGGATTAAAGATTTATAATCACATTTGCATATTAAAGGCCCTGGGAAGGCCTCTTATAAAGAAACCTTTGTAACTTTGTTTAACCTATCATGTTTTCTAAATTTATTTGACTACGGAATTTTGTGGAGAAGGAAAATCTGTAGGTGATCAGGACTGGAACATTTAATAATGGACCCCATAGTTTGTTCTCATGAACGTGTTGAACTCTCTACAGCAGCACCGAGCAACAAAAATATGATACAAGCCACGTGTAATTTAAAATTTTTAGGTAGTCACATTTAAAAAATTTAAACAGGTGAAATTAAATTTTTTACAGTTTTATTTTGAAATAATTATAGACTAACAGGAAGTTACAAAAATAGAACATAGAGATCCATGAACCCTTTACCTAGCTTCCCCCAAAGATGATATCTTATGTAACTGTCGTATAATTTCAAAGCCAGGAAAGTGACATTGGTACAATACTGTTAACTGACTATAGACCTTATTCAGTTTTCAGTTTTTATATCCACTTTGTGTGTGTGTGTGTGTGTGTGTGTGTGTGTGTGTGTGTGTGTGTGTACACAGTTCTATACATTTTGGTCACCTTTACAGATTTGTGTAACCACCAGTACAAGCAATATAAAGAGCTGTTTCATCACCATCAAGAAACATTCTTGTATACCCCTTTCCAGTCACATCCATGTCTTTCTCCATCTTCTGATAGTCATTACAAAAAAAAGTTTTGTCATTTGTAAAGGCTATATAAATGGAATCATATATTAGGTAACCTTTTGAAATCGTTCCTTTTAAACAAAGCATGATATCCTTGAAATCAATCCAACTTGTTGCATATATCAATAGTTCACTCCTTTTTATTGCTGGATCATATTCCATTGTGTGGCTATACAGACTTTAACCATTCACCTGTCAAAGGACATTTCAGTTGTTTCCAGTTGTTTTTTTTTGAAATTATAGATAAAGCTGCTGTACATATTTGATTTTTAATGTGAACATGTTTTTATTTCTCTGGGATCAATGCCCAAGAGTGCAATGGCTAGGTCTTATGGTAAATGCATGTGTTTAGTTGAAATTGAAACTATTCCAGAGTCATTGTCCCATTTTATATTCCCACCAGCAACATCTGAGACATTCAGTTTCTCCATATCTTCGCCTGTATTTCGTGTTATCACTATATTTTATTTAAGCTGCTCTAATGAGTGTATGGTTATACCTCTTATATTTTCAATTTGCAGTGAAATTAATTTTAAGAATATTTTTAACTCAATATATCTAAAATATCACTTTAATATATAATGAAGATAAAATAACTAATGAGATACCTGTACATTTTTATTCTACTAAGAGTTCAAAATCTTGTGTGTTTTACCCAAAGTGCATTTGTGCATCTCATTTCTGAGTAACCACATTTTAACTGCTAGTGGCTAGGGTACTGGACTGTGCATTTCCAGGGCAGCAAAAAGTAGGTGACTAACTCTGAGACCAAGTTTCTGAAAAAGTATACATCTTTTTGTTAACTTTCTTTTTTATTTTTTGCAGGAAAGGAATAACAAAAGATGCTCTTAATCATCATCCCTTCCAGAGCAACTGGATGAAATTTCCTCTACCAATGACAGCCATGAAAAAGACACAAGTTCCCAAAGGTAATAACACAGAGTGTACTTCTTTGCTTATTATACCTGGTAATGGAAAAGATTTGTTTTTTGGTTTAGGATTTGTGTCAAGCCTTGTACTAATGAAACAAAATTTTTATCATTTTCGGTACCATTCAGCTTCAGTCTAGAACAACTAATGAAAATAACATCATACTTATTTTTATAACCTTTGAAAAGTAGTATTATAACGTAGTTGAAAGCATACTCGGGAAGAATCCAGCAGATCTGATTTTAATCCTGGTTCTGCCATTTATTAGCAGAGTAAAATTCCACAAGTTATCCACCTGAGAACAGTATCTCTTAGAGGGTGTTGTGGCTATAAATGAGATAAAATATGCAAAATTTGGCACGATGCTTGGCATATAATAAATGCTGAATAAATATTAGTTGCATGTATTATTTTAAGAAATAGAACACAGGAGATTATAACTTTAAAGAGGGTTCTGAGAAACAATGTGGTATCCTAGAAAAAATTAGTGCCATAAAACTTAGTTTCAAAACCTAGAACTAAATCTTAGATTCTTTGTCTTTAAACAAAGTTAATTAAGTTCTGTATCACTAGGTTGTTGTGAGGATAAAGTGGGATTAATATTTTAAAAGTGCTTGGTAAACTGTGCAAATGCCATACAAATTCAGATACTACCAATATTTCTGAAATGTCTTTAGTTGTCAAGGGTATATATTATAGGTGGAATATTAAAGTATTCATTATAAACTGTGACTAAAATTATATACAATGACTGCCCTCAATTCTATAGGAATAAGGTAGGACTTTTCCATGATGCTTAAATTTCAAGTTCTTCATTTATTTTGCTTCTGCGGATATATTTATATACATGCTTATCATCTACTAAATTGTTGAGTAGTTAATGCTATAGAAACTTGCGGAAACATAAGAATTTTTCTGTTTTTCTCTCCTTCCAAATTGTGTATTTAGTGAGTCTGACATCACACAAGAATCACCTTTTACATCAGCTGATACTGGGAATTCAAGGTCTGCTTTTCCAAGTTATACAGGCACGGGAATCTCTACTGAAGGCAGCTCAGACTTCTCCTGGGGATATGGTGTGAGTTGTATGCTGTTGGTGTGATGGAGCACTTGGGAGACTATTCTGGAATTAAGATTTGTCCATTTGAACAGTATTTTTCATTCTTTCTCTCTTCTACATCATTTCTTTACATTTTAATACTTAAATTTACCATATATTATAACAGTTATAAAGAAGCATCCATCTTCATTTAATCTTTGCCAGACTTTTTTTTAAAAAAGCTATTCTGACCTCTATCATCAGTTTTGCTTATTCTTGCTCTTCATATAAATAGAATCATATAGTATGTAATCTTTGAATCTGGTTTCTTTTGCTCAACAATGTTTAGAGAGTTCATACATGATGAACATATTTATAGTCTGTAAATTGCCTGTTTATATATCATTCATTCTTTGATCTGTTTATTGCTCTCATATTAATTAGTAGGAGTTCTTTATCTTTCAGATTAGGTGTGGGTATACAGTCTCTGTAAAGGGCAAGATAGTAAACATTTTAGGCTTTGCCAGCTCTGTCAGGACCCTCAAAACTCTGTCCCTGTAATGAGAAGACAGCAATAGAGAATGTGTAAATAAATAGGCATATTTCAATAAAACTTTATTTACAAAACAGGCTGTGGGTCAGATTTGTTTCACTGGCCAGTTTGCTGTAATAGATACATAACACAGAGGCTGTAGATACCTACATTATATACATTCTCCCTATAAAACTATAGAATTTTGGATATTGTACCTAATTGAAAATTTATTTCCCAGCCTGTGTCATAGGTAGGGGTAGAATTGTACACAAAAGTCAGGAGATGGGGCTTTCTGAAATGCCATTTTTTTCATTTACCCTTTTCTCCTAATTACTGCTTGGAACATGGAACTATAGCTAAAGGTACAGCAGCCATCTTGGACCATGAAGCATCACTGAGAATGGAAAAGATAGAAGACATTGAGTCCTTGATATCAGTAGAGCCACCATATCAGCTTTTTAATGCCTACCCCTAGACTAATATTTTTATGATAGAAAAATAAACTTTTATCCTACTTAAGCCACTGTTACTGTTTTGTTAGTAGTAACCAAATACAATTAATCTCTAATACACTCACCCTTTGTTAAGTGCATCACAAATATCTTTCCTGGTATCTGGCTTTTAATACTTCCACAATTTTTATAGTTAAGTCTTTAATCCACCTGGAATTTTTTTGTATATAATATGTAGCAGGAACATAATTTTAATTTTTCCATATGGATAATGAATTGTTTCAGTATTATTTACTTACAAGTTCAGGATTTCCAAGCAGGGGCATTTTGGGCATTTTGGGTGTGGCTATTGTGCAGAAATGTCCCATTGTAGCAGGTGTTTCATATTCATGATCCCTTCCTATTAAATACCTATAGTACACCCTAGTCCTTTTGATCACTAAAAATGCACACACACACATTTTCCAACTTCTGGTCTAGAAGGTGTTATAATTTCCAGTAGAATTATTGCATCCTTCCCCACTGATCTGCTATGCTCCCTCTGCTTTATTAAGTTTTAAAAAAATGAGAGGGTCTGTTTCCTGGCTCTCTAAACTGTTCTATCCTAAAATCATACTAATACAACTGGTTTCAATTCAACTATAGCTTAATAATAATCCATAATATCTGGTAGGGAAGTCTTATTGTATTGTTCATACTTGACTTGGCCAATCCTTTTCATATATGTTAGAATTTGATCGTTAAATTGCTTAGATCAGTTGGGGAGAACTGCCATCTTTATGATGTTGAATTCTTCTGTTCATGGATTTGATATATAAATATTTCCATTTAATGTCAGTTTCTTTAATATTTTTAAATAATTTTTTATAATATTTATCCATAAAAGTACATTTGTTGAAGATTTATTCCTAGGTACCATGCACGGTATAATGTTAAAAACTATTTTTAATCTAGTTGTTGCTGCTATATAGATATAGAGTACTTATTTTTTCAAGGAACTAAGTTCTAGGATAATGTTAGCTTCTGCATGATTTTCTAAGTTAAGAGCCATCAGGCTTAGTTTCTGGTGAGGCCCTTCTTCCTGGCTGGTTGTGTTCTCACATGGTCTTTCCTCTGGTCATGTGCTCAGGTAGAGAGAGATCTGGCATCTTTCCTTTTATAAGAACAGCAATCCTATCAAATTAGGGCCCCACCCATATGACCTCATTTAACCTAATTTTCTCCATAAGGCTCTATCTCCAACATAATCACATTGTGCATTAGAACTTCAATATATCAATGCATATGAATTTGGGGATGATACAAGTCAATACATAACACAATTCACCACGAAGACATAAGAAGGCAAATATATATATAAATCAACCATTTCTATATACACTTAAATTTTAAAGAAGAAGCAATACCAATTTTTCAGAAAATAGGGAACAGTTCCTAAATCATTCTATGAGGCCAGTATTATTACCCTGATGCCAAAGTCAGACAAAGATATTGCAAGAAGAGAAAACTACAAGTTAATATCCTTCCTGAATTTAGACACAAAACTAAATCATTAGCAAACCAAATCTAGCAACCTAAAGGGATTATTTGCCCTGACCAAGTGAAATTTATCCTAGTGAATGCACAGCTGGTTCAATGTTAGAAAGTTAATTTAATATATCATAGTAATGGAATAAAGGACAAAATGACATGATCATCTCAATAGACACACAAAAAGCATTTGACAAAATCCAACATTCATGTATTAAAACTCTCAGAAAAAAAAATGAAAATAAAGGGGAACTTCATCAACCTGACAAAGGGCATCTAAAAAAAACTTCCAACTAATGATGTATGTAATGTGAAGACTGAATATTTTTCTTTTAAGATCAGGAACAATGTAAGGATGCCTACTCTTGTCACTTTTATTCAGCATTGCACTGGAGGTTATAGTCAGTGCAATAGCATGAAATTAAATTAAAGGCATCCACATTGGAAAGGAATAATTAAAACTATCTTCGTTCACAGATGGCATGATGTAGAAAATCCTATAAAATTCACACTCTTTACCCCTCTCCCAAATCTACTAGGACTAAGAAATGAGTTCAGGAAAGTCACAGTGTATCAGATAAATTTACAAAAATCAGTTGTTTCAGGAAAGTCACAGTGTATCAGATAAATTTACAAAAATCAGTTGTAAATGAGGTATATTTATATAATGGAATATTATTCAGCTATAAAAAGAAAAGAAGTACTAATATGAGCTACACTATGGATGAACCTTCAAAGCATGCTAAGTGAAAGAAGCCAGACACACAAAAGGCCACATATTATATGATTCCATGTATATAAAATGTCCAGAAGAGCAAATCCATAGAGACATAAAATAGATTAGTGTTGGCCAGGGGCTGGGTGGAGAGAAGAATGGAGTGATTGCCAAGAGAGACAGGATTTCTTTTGGGGGTGATAGAAATGTTCTGGAATTAGATAGTGGTTATTGCACAACTGTGAATATACTATACACCACTAGAAATATATACTTAAAACCACTGAACTGCACATTTTAAATGAATTTCATGGTATGTGAATTGTATGTGTTTTAAAGTCTTTTGTATTTCTATACATTAGCAATGAGCAATCTGAAAATGAAAATTAAAACTAAATTCAATTTATAAAACAAAATTTTCTAGGGATAAATTTAGCAAAAGAACAAGATTTGTATGCAGACAATTTCAAAACATTGCCTTGTATTTATTTATACATGTTCCTGAATTGGAAGACAACTACATCCCCCTTCCTGTTCCTGTTAATACTCTAATCCCATAAACTGAACAAGGGAGAGTTTAGACTAGAAATATGGCTTGTCGGGAACTATCTAGGTCAGTGGCTTTAAAATTTTTTAAACTGCCACTCACGCTAAGACATGTAGTTGACAGTGCAACCCAATGTACATACATAAAACAAGACAAAGTTCCACAAAGTAATAACCTTTGTGAGTGATCACTATGATATTTTACTTTCTGTTCTGCTTTATTTCACTTTTTTGGCATTATTTCATAACATTTTAAATTGATTTCATGATCCACATATCCTAAAGCTTGAAAACACTGGTAAGAGTGTTTCCTAGAATCCTAAGTGTCTCCTGCTTTAATGAGTGATATATGATACTAAGTCTAAAATTAGGGTCAAAATACCAAGTTAAATGACAAAAGATATGATAGAAATTGGTTAATAAGTAAAAAGACCTTTGAGATCTTCTCAGTTAAGAATATTTTATTTTGCTAAATGTTTACTATTATTACTAGCATCTTCCTTTCTATCACTCAGAATTGAAGGCTTGGATTTATATTCACAGCCACCTCTCTTATCTAATAAGTAATCAAGTTCTGTGGACTCTGCCCTCACAATGTGTCTTGTATCTTTGTTTTCCTTTTCTTTTTTTTAAAAAATAGAAATATAATTTATATATAACATTGTGGTTACTTTTAGGTGTGCAACATAATGATTTCCTATATGTATATATTACAGAATGTTCAGAGCTCTGTTTCAGTGGAGGACTGAAATATTGAAAAACTTTAAACTTTTTTTTATGAAAATAAGGGATTATGGGTGCTAATATTTTAAGTATAACTATTAAAATAATATAAATATAATGAATAACTTCCAAATTTATAGGGAGGATAAGAAAACTCAGTGTAACAGAAGGAAAAGAGAATAAAAACAAGAAAAAGGTTAAATAAAACAAAATAACTGGTAAAAATAAGTCCAAATATTGCACATTATAATAATTATAAGTGGATAAAATTTACATATTATTACAAGATAGAGACACTGAAATTGGATTTTAAAAATCCAGCTACATGCTATTTAAAGATGTCAAAAACAAAAAGACACCCAAATGTTGAAATTAAGGGATGGGAAAAGTTATAACAGGCAAATACCAGCAAAAGGAAGCTGATGTAAGTAGAATGTAAGTAGATAAATATTTAACAGTAAAAAATAAAAAGTTCACTGGGACTAGGAAAGTCTAATTTCTCTCTATCCCAGGAGTTTGAAAATAATAAGAAATTTAAATATATATATTTGTGTTGTCTTTACAGTTAACCTTCATATCTACCTAACAAGCCCTTTTTTATTTGGTAGAAGCTAACTTTCGTTCTTGAAGTGAAATACATATTTCTCATCTTATACTTTTAAAAGAATGTCTAACTTTTCTTTCACCAGAATGTAAAAGTGCGCATAAATTCAGATGAAGTAGAGAGTAAGCAGAAAATCAGATAACATGATAACATGATCAGGTTCATATTTTATAGCCATGCCTTTGGCTGTTGCTAAAGGGCAGATTACAGAGGACAACGATATAACCTAAACTGTCAAGTAAAAAGTGCAGACTCCAAAGTAACATGTGTATATATATATATATTAGAGAGAGAGAGAGAGAAGGAGAGGGAGGATGGATTATCTAACTTACGCTCTAAAAAAAATGCTGGTATGGCACCAAGAAAACTATAATAAAATTAGCAATCATTATCTTTGAATGGTAGAATTATTGGTAATTTTATTATCTCTTTATACTTTTCTGGATTTTTAAAAATGATTACAATACAGTATTTTTATTATAAAGAAAACTTTAAAAAGTAGATATTTCTTATAAATTTCTTTAAATAGAAATAGAGAATACATCTGAATACTCTAAGATCCAAAAACACTAATTTAACTTTTCTTTCATGGAAATTCAACAGTATTTTAAATGGACCAAATAGTAAAAACAAAGCAAAATCTGATTGCTTTCAACCTCTATGATTTTTAACAGAGACTGAAGTTCACCTAAATATTTTGGGGTGTTATTTTCTTCTAGGAACTTGATCAAAAATGCTACTGAAAAAGTCCAGGCAATGTTCACAGCCATTGACGAGCTCTTGTACGAGCAGAGGTTGAGTGTACATACTAAGGGTCTACGAGAAGAGTGCCAACAGTGGACATGTAGTTTTCCTCATCTCAGGTATTAACACCGTAGGGTTAATTTGTGTTCCTGGCTACTACTAAAATTTGAAAAGCAAATTTCTAAGAAAGCTTGTATTCTGAATCTTTATGAGCATGGGTTTACTGAATGTACATAAGGCCATGCAGTGGAAAGCCTCAGTTGAGAAAAAAACTCAAATTGGTGGAAGTTTCTCAGAGTTTTCATAACTACCAATGTGTCACTCTAATTTCTATACCAATATCTGAGATCTGTGTTATTATGGATGTTCAAAGAGCCCTTCTTTTGAACAAGAAGGTCGGAAAATGTATTCTTATGGAAAGTTGAAAGTGGACATAAGCTGTTAGGAATCTTCTCTTAGAAACTGTATTCCTGCATTTACTATGCATACTTAAAAATTTATAAAGCTTCATGTTCTTAATAATATAATTCATGGTTTTCACTAATTTGGCCTGGTTCTCACCCATTTTAGCCAATTTAATGAAGATTATAGAGAATGGAAGGCAAATCACAAATATTTGCTCAGTTTCCTCAAAATTTTTTTGGGGGGTGCTATAGCTTTATATTTTCCATGTCTATTCTATAGAAGAAAGATATAATAAGGCTCTGTAATCACATTTTGTCTTAAGAATATTGTCTTTTTTTCTTTTTTCTTTTGCTTAAACAACAGAAATGTATTTCTCACAGTTCTGGAGGCTAAAAGTCTGAGATCAGAGTGCTAGCATAGTCAGATTCTGGTAAGGGATCTCTTCCTGGCCCCGGAGATGGCTACTTCCTTATTGTGTCCTCACATGACACAGAAAGAACTCTCGTGCTATGAGTTATTCTTAATCAGCATCAGACTAAGTATATACTAGACTTCTATGTAGAGCCATCAGATTTGTTCCAAAAATATTTACATTTTGTATGTATGTCAAGTGAAGGGGCTTAATTAAGTCTTTTTATGTTCATTTTGAAGGATTCTGGGTAAGCAGATAATTACTCCAAGTGAAGGTTATGAACTGTATCCTAGATCCTCTTCTGCTATTTCAGCTTCACATGAGGCAACCTTGTCTCAAGAAAGAGATTCTACTATGTAAGTATTCTAATATGTAAGTATTTATGTAACCAAATGTCCAAGTATTATATTCTACCAGTATATGAAGGTATTAAAACATTTCTTCTTACTTACTGGTATTTAATAGAGCACAGCAAACTCCATAAGACTAATCATAGTCTTTATATAATTTATATAAATTATATAAATTTCAGATTTTTACTAATGTCTCATTCTTTAATTCTCACTGATCAAAATTGCGTAATTAATATGCTATCATTAAGATATAGTTCCCTTATCTGTTAGTATAAAACTTTATATGCACCTTATTATTTTATAACTATAAATAGTAGTTCCATTTGGAGGTTCCATCTCCAAGGAAATGAAGAATCAAGTCTGAGCAGTCAGCTCCTCCAAGGGGCTAAATCATTATTCTCCAATGTACATGCTACCATCCCTGCTCATTGGCCCTTCTTATTTTGGGTTCTGCTTTTCTGGGCTTTTAGACTTAAAATTTTCAGTAATTACTTTTCTTTACTATAGTACAGATAAAACAAATACCTATCTATGCTTTATATCCAGATATATACTTAGATGAAACAAATTATCCAGCTATATTTGCATACTACTACTATAGAAAGCAATTTAACAAATTAAACATGATCCATGATATTTTTCATGTAATTACTACTTTGTCCATATTTGATATTTTCTCTCTGGAGTACCATTATGAATTCATAGAATTTCAAAATATTTTCATGTTTTAGTTAACCATAATTATTATTGATGCTTCAATTGTAACAACTGGGCCGTGTCAAACTAGTTCCTTTGTCTTAAACGTATCTTTGCTTTCTGGTTACAATAGGATGTTCCAGGCCCATCCTAATTTTTTTCTTTAAAACATGGAATTAGGAAAGATACTTGAGTGCCAGTCCTAGATATAGGTTCACAATCTCTTATTTGCAATTCCCAAATTCAAAAAACTAAAAAGTCAGCATTTTTTTTTCATAAGTCATTTGGCAGCAAAACTTGACTGTATTAGTTTCCTGTGGCTGCTGTAACAAATTACCACAAACTTGGTGGTTTAAAACAACAGAAATTTGATAGGTTGCAGAAGATGGTAGACCAGGTTAAAAAAAAAAAAAAAGCAGGGTTCATCTCCTCCCAGGACCACATTGAAATTACAACAAATTATAAAATAATCAGCATGGAGAATCACCTGAAGTCCAGCTAATCATAATACCTACATCTGATAATATAAACAAGCCACAGCGAACCCAGTAGGAGGGGCAAAGTCCCAAATAGGGCTGGACCTGCACCCACAGGTGGTAGAGGATCACCAGGAGGGAGAGCAAGGCTGCTGAGGCTCTTCTGGAGGGAAGGGGTTCCTGGTCACATCTGGGGTTCCCCAGCCCAGGGTCCCAGCCCAGGGTCCCAGCCCAGGGAAGAGGAGATTGCAATAACTCTGACTGTAGAAACAGGAGGGGATTCTGGCCGTCTGGGTGAGACGGAAGGTGACGGAGCCCCTAGGTGTCCCTTTGAAGGACTCGCAAAGGCTTTCTAACCTGCGGACCCTCACCCGGAACATCAGCGGTGGGTCTGAGGCTCGCGCAGGATACATTCTGGAAAAGTCTCCATTACCTGGCACCAGAATGAGGGCTGGAAAGGCCCACCATTGTGCTTTAGTCCAGCCCCCTACAGACCAGCCAGCTTGATTATGCAGACCCCTCCCACAGAGCCATTAGGAGATGCTAGTCAGAGGGGATCAGCCCGTCCAGCTTAACCTGTAGACTGCCAGGGGGCAGTTGTTTATGGTCAGCTGCCAACCCCTGAGTTGAGCATTCTGAGTGAAGTATTCACAGCAGGGCGGCCATTGTTGTGAACAGCGTTTCTAATCCAGCAACACTGGCGACCCATTTCAGAGATAAGGTCAGGCAAATCGCTGCTTGCCAAATGAATTTGGGCAGATATATTGGGGAACTTGTGGGCCAGTCCCAGATAGCAGTGGTCTTTTGTGATCTGGGTCATCTGCTGGAACTTACAAAGTGTCCAAATTTCCAGCAAGACTGAAGCTGTTTTGATCTGACAGCCACTGTTTGCTCTGAGACCCCACTCTCACCACCCTGCATACGCAGTACTGCCCAGGTATTATTGACTTGCTGCCAAGCTCAGCTCCGAGGTGATCAGAACCAAGTGTTCACAGTGGGGCGGCCATTGTTGTGAGTGGCCTTTCCAATCGCAGCAAAAGCGGCCAGCCCTATAAGCTACATTTCCATTCCAGCAGGGCCAGTGCTGTGACCTGCACTTCATGGATAGGGGTAGGCAAATCGCTGCTGTCATCACGAACTTGGGCAGATACCGAGGGCCAGTAGGCCAGTCTCAGTCAGCAGCTGGTCTTGCTGTGCCTGGGTCTTACCTGGGAACTCACAACAGTTACCAAATTTGCAGAAAGACTAAGGCTGTATTGACTGATGACACCATGGTCTCTCTGAAACCCCACCCACCCAACTTGCAAGACTGCCCTGGGCACTGTTATTGGCTTGCTGCCAAGCTCAGTCTGAGTGATTCAGGACCAAGTGTTCACAGCTGGGTGGCCATCCTTGGTGAGTGGCCTTTCCAATGCAGCAAAAGGAGCTAGCCCTGTAAGCTACATTTCAATACCCAGTGGCAACCAGTGCTATGAGCCACATTTCAACAAAAACATGGCTGAGTGAGAGATGTCCTTGAAACAACAATAAGCTGAACATTTAAAACTCAACAAAAAACACCCATACTGCACACCAGCACGATCTGAGTGTGGGATCTGCACATAAGAGTTACCACAGGTACTTAAAGGCATTATATAAAGCAGGGGTCCAAGAGGCTTAGACGCTACACTGGAAGCCAAAAGAAGAGTGCCTTCTTTGAAAAGACTACAGACAGATCTTTATATAATAAACCTTCTTTCTGGAAAACAGCATATACACTTCCATAATTGCCCAGGTAGAGAAGTAGTCCATTAAACACCATGAACAACCAAGATGATGAGGTATCTCAGAAAGAAGAGAAAAATCTCCAGAAAATAAGCTTACAGACATAGAAATATGTGACTTAAAGGACAGAGAATTTGATGGTACTTCTGGAAAAACTCAATGAGATTTTTAAAAAATCATATCACAGTTTCAGGAATTGAAAAACAACTAGATGAGAGAGCAAGGGTATTGAAATCCCTCGGAAAGAACCAAATAGAACTTCTGGAGATGAAGAAGACACTGCAAGAGTTGAAAAATGAAATAGCAAGCTTGGGAAATAGAGTTGACCAAATGGAGGAAAGGATCAGTGATATCAGAAAATAGAAATCTGTAAATGCATCAAAAGGAAAAAGAGAGAGAAACCAAAGAATGAAAAATAATGAAGAGAAATACAAGAACTAGCTGACACCATCAGGAGAGGAAACGTTAAAATAATGGGAGTTCTCGAGGGGAGAAAAAGGAGCAGGGACTAGAAAGCATTTTCAGACAAAGAGTTGATGAGAATTTTCCAAAACTAAGGAATGAGCTGGAGCTTGGAATGTGAGAAGTCAATGGAATACCCAGGTAGGCCTTCACCAAGGCACATTGTATTAAAATTATCAAAAATCAATGACAAAGACAGATCTCAGGGCAACCAGGGAAAAGAAGATGGTAACCTGTAAAGGAAAACCCATTAGATTATCGTCGAACTTCTCAGCACAAACCTTATAAGCCAGAAAGGAGTGGAATCAAATATTCAAACTATTAAGTGAAAGGAACTACCAGGATCAATCATGTATCAAGCTAAACGCTAAGCTCCCCTTTAGATATGAAGGTAAATAAAGACCTGTACAGACAGATAAAAATTGAAGGAATTCACTATGAGGCCTACAGGAAATACTGAAAAGGGTCAGCTCACTTAAAACAAAATGACAAAAAAAAAAAAAACTACATACTTAGGAGTAAGGTGACTATCAGGCAAATAGAAGCAAAGGATGCAACCCATTCTAAGAACAGGGCATTATAAGCTTAAACAAGATGAAGTGATTTGCTATAGCAAGATAGTAATGAACATTTAGCACACATAGGGACAAACCAAGACAACAATGACTGAAAAGGAAGGATTCAAAGATTCAAATTCACAAAGGGGAATGGAGATAAGGCAAGCACAGAAGATGCATGACTGTATATATATAACTGTCCTTTATATATTCGTAATTGTAACCACACACCAAAGATTCAGAAGAAGGACCAGAGGGAAAACCCACAAAAGCCAACCAAATAACGAAAACAGGAACACAAGGACAAGGCAACTATGGAAACACCGAGCTACCAGAAAGCAAAAGATAAAATGGCTATAAGAAGACTTCATATTTCAATAATCACCCTAATGTAAATGGCTGAACTCACCAATTAAAAAGCACAGAGTTGCAGAATGGATACAACAAAACAAAACAAAACAAAAACCCCATGCGCTAGCTCCAGGAGACACAGCTCAGTTCCAAAGACAAATATAGACCCAAAGTGAAAGGGTAGAAAATGATATTTAAAGCAAATGGCATTCAGAGAAAAGTGGGAGTAGCAGTACTAATATTAAGTGAAATAGACTTCAAAATAAAAAAGGTAAAGAAAGATACTGAGGGACACTTCATAATGATAAAGGGAATCATGCACCAAGAAGACATGAACACTTATTAATATCTTGTTCTCAATGAAGGAGCCCTTAATATAAAGCAATTACAAACAGAACTAAAGGGAGAAACAGACTAAAACATTTTCAAGTAAGGGACCTAAATACCCCTGTCAGATATGGCAGATCATCCAAACAGAAAAACAATGAGGAAATAACATCCTTAAATGACACATTAGATCAGCTGTACATAATTGCATTTATAGAGCCTTTCATCCCAAAACAACTGCTTATACATTCTTCTCTAGGCACATGGAACATTCTCAAGGATTGACCACATACTGGGACACAGAGATAGTCTCAACAAATATAAGAGGGTTGAAATCATACCAACCATATTCTCTGATCTTAGTCTCTGATCAAAATGCTTTGATACTAGAGATCAACTGCAAAAAGAAAGCAGGAAGAACCACAAATACATGAAGATTAAACAACATAGTACTGAAGAATAACTGGTTCAAAGAAGAAATATAAAGAAAGATCGAATGAGAATGATAGTACAACGTATCCAAACTTTTGAGCATGACAAAAGCAGTCATGTGAGGTAAATTCATATCATTACAGGCCTACCTCCAAAAACAAGAACGAGCCCAAATAAACACCTAATGCTTCATTTTAAAAATGAGAAAAGGAAGAACAAATGAAGCCTAAAGTCAGCCGAAGGAAAGAAATAATCAAAATTAGAGCAGAAATAAATGAAATTGAAAACAAGCAAACAAACAAAAACAATAGAAAAAATAAATGCAACCAAGAGCTGGTTCTTTGAAAAAGGTTAATAAAATTGACAAACCCTGGCTAGACTCACTAAAGAAAAAGAGAAAAGGACACAAATAAAATTAGGGATGAAAGAGGGGAAATTATGACCGATATCACAAAAATACAAAGGATCATACAAGAATACTGTTATATATATTACACTAAATATAATAACCTAGAAGAAATGGACCAGTACTTGGAAAAATACAAACTTCCTAGACTGAATCAAGAAGAACTGGAAAATCTAAATAGGCTGATCAGCAGTATGGAAATTGAAACAGCCATCAAAAACCTACCAAAAAGTAAAAGTCCAGGACCAGATGGCTTCACCAGTGAATTCTACCAAACATTCAAAGGAGATTTAATACCTATTCTCCTCAAACTTTTCCAAAAATTCAAAGAGGAAGCAATACTTCCCAACTTATTTTATGAGTTCAATATTACCCTGATACCAACACCTGGTAAAGATAACGCAAAAAAAGAAACCACGATGAGATACCATCTCATACCTGTTAGAATAGTTATAATTAACAGGACAGGTGATAACAAATGATGGAGAGGATGCGGAGAAAAAGGAACCTTTACACACTGCTGGTGGGACTGCAAATTGGTGCAGCCACTATGGAAAACAGAATTGAGTTTCATCAAAAAACTAAGAATTGATCTACCATATGATCCAGCAATCCCTCTACTGGGTATTTACCCCAAAGACTTGAAAACTAATATCTGAAAAGATAATTGCACACCGATGTTCATAGCATTATTCAGGGTGCCAGGACATGGAAGCAACAAAATGTCCTATGATAAATGACTGGCTATAGAAGCTGTGGTACATATATATACAATGGAATATTACTTGGCCATAAGACGAGATGAAATACAGCTGTTTGCAACAGCATGGATGGACCTCGCGATAATCATGCTAAGTGAAATAAGGCAGACAGAAAAAGTTGAAAATCACATGTTATCACTTATATGTGGGACATAAACCTAAAAGCAACAAAGGAACAGGACAAACAAACAGAGACTTATGGACACGGACTATAGACTATTGGTTACCAGAGGGTAGGGAGTGGGGGAGGAGCGGGGAGGTAGACGGAGTAAAGGGGCTTGCAAATATAGGGGTGTAGGGGGACGTGAAGTGGGTAAAGGAGATCAAATATATGGTGGCTGAAGGAAACTAGACTTTGGGTGGTAAACACCCAATAAAACGTACAGATGTTAAATTATAATGTACACCTGAAAATTATATATTTGTATCAACGAATGTTATCCCAATTAATTTAATTTAAAAAATAAAAAATAAAAAATAAAGAATTAGTTGAAATTCAAAGACCTAATACCTAATTCCTTTGAAAGGCTAATAGTATTTGAGAACAAAATCTGGGCGTAAGGGTATGTAAGTTGGTGGTACTGATGCTATGTTGCCACTTTTTGTTGTAAGAGGTATGAGAAAATGTGTCATGAATTCATTTTTATTTTTTTTCAGTTTGACAATTCAGATTACATAAAATATGAGGTGTATCAAATACTGAGACTTTCTACAAAAATAACATTTCAAATTATATCCATTCTTTGCCCCTCCCATTATATCATACTTTCCTTTTAAAATTTGGGATTGATCCTTTCTGTCTCCTACTTAAAAAATATTCAATAATACCTAATAAGTTGCTAAAGTGTATGACTATATGCAAAATTATAACCTTAAAAATCATTAAAAGAACAGAGAGCCCAGAAATAAATCTTTGCATATATGGCTAAATAATTTTCAACAAGGGTGACAAAACCACACAAAGGGGAAAGGACCGTCTCTTCAACAAATGGTATGAGGAAAACTGGACATCAACGTGCAAAAGAATGAAGTTGGACCTTTACCTTTCACCATATATAGAAATTAACGGAAAATGGATTTAGGACCTAAAACTATAAAACTCTAAAATAAAACATAAGGAGAAACCTCAGGGTATTGGATTTTGGTAATACTTTTATTGCATATGACACCAGAAGCACAGGCAACAAAAGCAAAAGACAAATGGGACTACATCAAATTTAAAATTTCTGTGCAAAAAAGAAATAATCAAAAGTGAAAAGGAAATCTGTGGAATAGACGAAAATATTTACAAATCACACATCTGTTAGGGTTAACACCCATAATATTTAATGAATTTGTATAAATCAATAAAAAAGGAAATACCCAATTAAAAATGAACAAAGAGCTAGAACAGACAATTCTCCAAAGAGATACAGATGACCAACAAACATATGAAAAGATGCTCAACATATCTAATCATAAGAGAAATGCAAATCAAAACCACAACGAGATACCACCTCACACCCATTAGAATGACCTATCAAAAGAATAGAAAACAAGTGTAAGAAAATGCATAGAAATCAGAATCCTGTGCACTATTGGTGGGAATGTAAATGGTTCAAGAATTATGGAAAACAGGATAGAAGTTCCTTTAAAAATTAAACATAGAATTTTCATATGATCCAGCAATCCCATTCTTGGATATATACATATATAAAAAAAATTGAAAGCAGGATCTCAAAGAGATATTTGCACAGACATGTTTATTGCAGCATTATTCACAATAGCCAAGAGGCAGAAGCAACCCTAATGTCCACCAACAGATAAATGGGTAAAGAAAATATGATAATACAATATATTATATGCAACCTTTAAAAATAAGGAAATCTTGTCACATTACAATAATATAGATAAATCTCAAAGAGCTTATGCTAAGCAAAATAAGCCAGTCATAAAAGAACAAACCCAGTAAATTTCACTCATATTAAGTGCAGTAGTACCCCCTTAACTGCAGAGAATATGTTCCAAGACCCCAGTGGGCCTGAAACCACTGATAGTACCAAAACCCATATATATACTGTTTTTTCCTATGCCTACATAGCTATGATAAAATTTAATTTATAAATTAGGCACACTAAGAGATTAACAACAATAACTAATAATAAATAGAACTATTATAACAATATATTGAAGTAAAAGTTATGTGAACGTGGTCTCTCAAAATATCTAATTGTACTCTAATCACCTTTCTTATGATGTGAGACAAAATGCCTACATGAGATTAAATGAGGTGAATGACATAGGTATTGTGACGTAGTGTTAGGCTATTATTGACCTTCTGACAATACAGAACAAGCACTTTATAGCTCTCTTTGGCATGTCTGAATTGCCAGCGTCACTACTCTTGCATTTTGGAACCATTTTGAAGTAAAGGATTACTTGAATACAAGCTCTACAATCCCATAACAGTTTATCTGATAATGGAGACGGCTACTAAGTGACTGAAGGGTAGGTTGTGTATACAACATGGATACACTGGCCTAACGGATGATTCATGTCTGGGCAGGATGGGAGCAGGTGGCACTGGAGGATGAGGACTTTCAGTTACTCAGAACAGCATGCAATTTAAAACTTATGAATTGTTGATTTCTGGAATTTTCCATTTAATATTGTCAGACCACCATTGACTTGGGTAACTGAAACCATGGAAAGTGAAACCATGGATAAGGGGCACTACTGTATTAAGGCAGTCAAGATCATAGAAACAAATGTAGAAAGGTGATCGTCAAGAGAGAGGGGAAGAGGGCGGGGCAATTAGTATTTAAAGAGTATTGGAGTTTCGGTTTTGTAAGGTGAAAAAATTCTAGAGATCTGTTGCAAAATGATGTGAATATGCTTAACACTACTGAAGTGTACACTTTAAAATGGTTTATATGGTAAAACTTAATGTTATATTTTTTTACCACAATTTAAAAAATCATTAAAGTGATACGGTATGGCTGCTGTTTGTTCTCAGCACACCTCCTCATGTCACTCATTGCAAATTATACCCTTTCCTTTGATTTGTTGTTGTTGTTGTTGTTGTTGTTGTGTTGTTGTTGTTGTTACAACTATCTTAAATGCAAGAGCCAATCAAGCTAACTACAAATCAGATTTTTTTTTTTTTTTTAGACATAAAGAGCTTTCTGAAGCTCTCCAAAGCCATGGAGATATTCTCTTTCAGTTGTTCTGGTAGGGCCATTCCACACTCTATATTCCCTTTCCATTGCACAGTACTATGTTTGTTTTCTTCCTTTTGGCATCATGAGATCACTCTTCATGTAAATCCTCTATTTCAGTTATTTCTAGGGGTCACTGGGACATAAGTTTGATCTGAAATGGAGTTGAGAGTGGTTAATTGTACTTTTCAGCTCCTAGTCAGGAAGGAGAACTCTTGGCCATTTGTTCCTCCCAACCACCCTGGAGGTCCTTGCAGTGATCACCTCCAGGAATGCTGCAGAATTCCACCTCCTAACACCACCTGGATGAGCTGGCTCCAATTAAACTCTTTGTTTAAATAAGAAGCTTAGCAAAGTCATTTTATCCTCATGCATGTGGGAGAAGAAAAAGTGCCAATGATTTTTTTTCCTCTCACAAGAAAGATCTCACCTTAAATATTACTACCAGGGCAATACATTATTAGGTAAGACCACTGTTATTCTTCTAGTAAAAGAATACAACATTTTAGAAGTTAAAAGTTGTTTTCCAGACATGGTATCATCTCTGGAGTCTGATAATTTTATATTCCTTTGTTAGAAATAACAGGTTTTATGATATAGAATACTATTTTGTTGTTGTTGAAGCTTTTGGGAAAATGGAACATTTTTCTTCTTATCTAACTTAATATTTTTACTACAAGAAAGGCCTATACTTTGTTAGAAGGCCTTTATTTTTTTCCCAAAGTAAATAATTCCATTGGCTATCTGATTAAAGAGATGACTGGTTGACAATACAAATGGAATGATGCAATAGCACAGTAACGTGGAATGCTGGGTCTAGAGTGTTTGACATGGCTTTACAGCTTTTAATTTTGTCATGCTTTGTTTGGTTAAAAGAAAAACTAATAACACCTCTATTTTATAAAAGAAAGAAATATTAACATTAAAAAGCACGAACTACATAATCTCAAAATAAGGACAGTCCTTTTCCATTAAAGATATTTAGCAGTCCCACTGGGCATCTGTCCTTATTTTGCTCATTTTGGTGTAGATCAGTAAAAATTTGTCATGGAATGGTATAAGTCTGTTGACTGGAATTTGGAAATCACTATTTCAGAATTTTCAGAGACTTAAAAAACCCTCTCAAATTTAAAGACTTATAATGTTTAGATCTGTTGGTACTCCAAACTGTTTCTCTCCTCTAACCGTCCTTCCATCCCCATGCCTCCTGCCATACATAGTCCAGGTTCTCATCAGCTCACCAGCTCTTGCTTCATTTTTGCAGTAGCCTCCTAACCACATTATCCTCTTTATCATCACCACAGTGATCTTCTAAAGCAAGGATCCTGTCATTCCCCTTATTAAAAATTTTACTTTTCACACTATGAAAAGTAATTAATTAGTTTTCATTATTATCAATTGGTCCAAGTTACTACACAAAGTACTTCACAGTCCGGCCTCATCATACCTTTCCAGCCACTTCCTATGAACCCTACACTTTCTTTAATGGCTTCCATTGCAGAGTTTATTATTTCTACTTTAAAAGGTGTGGAGGAAGGGTATCTAAAGATAGTACAGTGGTGACATGGTGTTTTCAGAGTCCTAGACTCCTTTCATCTTTTTGTGACACTATGCAAGCTGAGGATGTTTTCCTGAAGTTTTTTTTATGGTCCAAGATGGCTGATAGAGTTCCAAACACAACATTCACTTTCTAGGTAAAAAAGGACAGGCAGAAAGGCAAAAGGGCACCCCTTAAAGCCAAGTCAGTTCTTTTTAAACAGCCTTCCCAGAATCCCACTTACCAATTCTGCTGATATCTATTGGCTACATCTGGCTGCAAGGTAGTGGGAAATTAGTCTTTGAGTGGATGCATTGCTCTCTTGAATTAAACTGACATGATTTACTAGGAAAGGAGAGAATGGATATTGGGGGGCATCTAGCATTTCTGCAACATATATGCATAATTTTATGATATTACATATTTTATTATCTTTTTAAATTTACCATTTTATTATGGGCATCTTACATTTTCTCCCACATTAATTTAATGGGCTCATAGTATTTCATTACATTAATATACCATTAATTGAACATCCAATCCCCAATCCTGTATTTTGAAACAGTTGGGCTAGTTTTAATTTTGGGCAATTATAAATAATTCTGTGATGATAATTTTTATAGCCAAATCTTGTAGGGCATATCCTTGAAGAAAATCCCTACAAATGAAAGCACCGAATTATGGGTATATTTATTTTAAGGCTTCAAATATACATTTACAAAATGTCTTCCAGTAAGATTTTCCCACTAGTCTTGGTGAAAAGTGCCAAAGGTTTATTCCTTATTCCCATTAAATAAAATACTTAACATACAAAAAAGTATAAACAATAACACAAAGTATACATTGGTTATATTTGATATTTAGTTATACCAAGAGCAGTTTTTTAAAATTGTATTGCTCAGATTTGACCGGCTTTCTCCAAAGTAAACCTGCTAAATGAGGAGTCATCACATATTCATTGATACCTGGGTTGGAAAAGAAATTTAAAGATAAATAAGAAGTCTTCTGCCTTTATAGTCCTCCGCTCTACCAGCTGAGCTATTGAAGGAGAGCCAGATCTCCTCCTTTAAGGGGCATTCATTTTGAATGATGGAGTTATTAAAATAAGTTATTGAGGTGCCTTTAAGGATGTAATTATGAATGTAAATATTCTTAGATTTAATTTTTTTAATTTTATTTTATAGCCATAGCTGTTGCATTTGAAAAGATAGCAAGCAGCATTCAATGCTGCGTAGTACACCTAAGCAGAGTAGGTCTATGGCTAGTATTTATTCCTCCTGTTCTGAGAACTAACAGGCATTAAAACTTAGAGTAGCCCAGGAAGGTGTCACCAGCGCAAGGACTTTGAGCTGAAACTCGTGTGACTGAATTGCTGTAAGAACTGTTTATGTTGTACATAATGAATATTTGCTTTTTTTTTCTCTCCCAGATTTGGTATTAGAGGAAAGAAGTTACATTTTTCAACTTCTTATGTTCCTAAAGCATCTTCCGTTGCCAAATCCCTAGCTTGTGTTCTATGGAAAAAGAAGAGGAAGACTGTGTAATCTTCTCTGAAGGAATAATAGAGGAATATCTGGCATTCGACCAAACAGATATGTGAGTATTATGTCTTTCAAACTTCTTACTCCTTGCCTATTTTATGTATTAATATCTATGTTTTCTAAAGTATACTACCAATATTACCTATAATTAGATTTATATTACTTTGTTACTATTTTCTGTTACTTCTCAGGTTTCCAGAGTTCATGTGCTTAGTTGATATAAATTCCTATTGCTTTCACATACCAGACTTCCTTGTGTAAATTTCTTCCTGCACATCATCTGCCTCTTCCTGAGATTAACCATTTTTAAATGAGTTTTTTTTCTGCACATAATTTGATTTACCTTTTGTAAATTATCACCGGAGCTCCTGGAAACACTGAAACTTTTAAAAAAGAAAGTGTGAACTTCATTTACATAAATGTTTGAGAAAGGTATATACAGTTTATATAAAAACCTATATACTCAGCACAGACTTTATACTTAATACTTCTTTATGTCTCTTCTTACTGTATTCTGACAGTAGTCCTGTGACATAGATATTATTTTCCCCCTTTACAGGATAGGTGAGAATCAGATAGTTAAATGATTTGTCTGAGGTAAAGCTAAAACAAAAACCTTATCTGATTCCAAATCTGGCTCTATTCTGTGCTACCTTTCTGAAACACTAACCTCCTGAACTATTCCTTTAAGCCTTTAAAAGGTCCAGAATTGATTGTCACAGCAGCATATCTGGAAGTGAGTGAGAATTTCATTTTAGGACATGAGAGTATAATTCGGTTTAGTTAGTATTATGTCAAATGATTCCAGACTTCTCTTCTTCCCATCATATTCCTTGCAGAGCCGTGCTTACTCATGTGCTCCATGTATACATCCTCGGGTCACCTAAACATAACCCAGATTTCTATACATAACACCACTGAGCTAACTCTCTGTTACAAGGGAATCATAATTAGGTTCTGGTGGCTTTTCAGACACTGCCCCCATTCCCTTTACTTCATCTGGCCTAGGTCAAATTATTTCTGTTTTCTCTTCCTTTCTCCTCGAGTAAGTCTTCTTCCTTGGTTTTAGCTTATAAAAATGAAGCTGATTTAACTAATTTAAAATGTGATGTAAATGGCTTATAGGTGTCTTCTTAGGTTATCTCTTTCCCTTTTCCTCATAGTAAACCCAAACAAATGTTCAGGTAATAGAGGGAAGTTTTTAGAAAGGCAGCATTCATTTTAGAGATACCAATGAGATATTGACTGAAAAATAACAGAGTAGTTGAACCTTTAGAATGGTCCTAATTTAAAATATTGAAGACCCAAAAATAAATCAAAATATATACAATAATTTCAGCAAATGATTTTGGTACAACATGGAAAAACCATCTGGAAAAAAAAAGGTTCCTAACTTATTCTTTACATAAAATACATTTTGCATATATAAAAAATTTACAGGTGACATGAAATCATATAAGTTTAGAAGAAAATTAATTTTGAAAGATTATTTTTTAAAAATAATTTGGGAATAAGGAAGGCCTTTCTAACCATAGCACAAAATCTACAAGTCATTTAAGAAATTCTTAAAAAATAACTACATAAATTCCTGTGACTGTTTTGTAACTACTAATTTGTACTTCTTCATCCCTTCACCTTTTTTAACCAGTCCCCATCCCCTACTCTCTGGAAATCACCAGTTTCTCTGTATCTGTGAGTCTGTTTTTGTTTAATTTGTTTCTATCTTTGGTCCTTAGATTCCTCATGTAAGTGAAATCATATGGTATTTATCTTTCTCTGTCTGATTGATTTCACTCAGCATAATACCTCTAGAATACACATAGGGAGTATAGTCAAAATTATTGCAGTGGCTGCATGTAATGCCGGGATGGGTGCCAGAGTATTAAGGGAGGGTCACTTCATAAATAATATATATATATATATATTTAAAAACTACATAAAATGAAATTTCTGCATGGAAAAAACTTTTAAAGTCAAAAGACAAATGACCAACTGGCCAAAACATTTGCAGTTCCTACAAAAAGACTTCATTCCTTAATGTGTACATCAATAAGCAAAGACTAAGGACAAAACAGGCAAAGAAATGAATAGTTCACATAAAAAGAAAATGAATTTTACATAGATGAATTTTATCTGTCAGACTGGCAAAGAACAAAAGAGAGTTTGATAACGTCTTAAATGGGAAAACAGGCATATTCTTTCACTAGAGAATTATACTACCTCTTTAGAGGAAAGTGGGCAATATCTCTCAAATTGAAATGCATATACCCTCGACTTAATAATTCTACTCATAGGAATTTATCTTACAGATATAACACCCATGTAGCTAAAGAACTAGATACAAGGATATTAATTACAGTACTGATAAGAAAGCAAACATTGATCGATAACCGGCTAGTTAGATTTACTACAGTATATCCAATAGAATATATCTATTTTTTAAAAGAAGTGAATTCATATGTATTGATAGGGATCCAGGGCCTAGGTACATTTGTAAATAAAGAGTAAGGTGCAGTACAGTGATAATGTACCTATTTCTCTGGACTATATATAATGTTTACTTCTGGGAATGGGCACTGGGGACAGAGACGTAGGAGACTTATTTTTCACTACGTACATACATTTCATTCTGTATATTTGAATTTTTTCATCATATGAATGTGTTATCTCCTCTAAAAAGAAAAAGAAAAACACAATTACTACTAATCAATCATCCTCACCACATATGCCAGGCCAGTTCTTCCTTAGGAAGGGAGCAGCAAAGAGTCTTTGGCTGCCCTGCGTAAAACTCTTAGCATCCTTCTTTCCTGCCTAGTTTCCTATTTCGTTCTTGAGACCTCTGCTACCCTAGGTAACTGTCATGGTAGAGGCTGGGAGATATTTCTCCCTATTGCAAGCCAATTCCAGAATTTATTTGTCTTAGTTTATATACATCCATCATATGTAAACACATCTATTAGCTAGTTTTTCTCCCTCAGAATCCTGGGGCTATTGGCACTCCCTGCCAGAAGAAAGATAGACTTTGTTAACTAGGAGTTTCTGGGCTACAGATACACAATCTCCAGATGAGCCTCAAGTACTTCCTGTGCTGTTGGGTACCCCTCCTTTTCCTTTCTAGCCAATCACTAAATGTTTATATGGATTAGCAAAAGTATTTTAATAATCTATGTGGACTGTTTCTCTAGTGAATCATTACCTAAAATTATGATGTAGCATAATCAGTTACATCCACTGTAACTGCTTGTTACATCAGTTACATTCATTAAATGTGTCACATTAATATTAACCTAAATATTATCCAGTATAAACAAAAAATGTTGCTTCATACTGAATTGTCAAAGCTGTTACTCAGATGACAATGTCTTTTCCTTGTTCTATTTTTTGGCATATCCTTTGGGGGGTATTGGGTGGGTGGGGTTGCAGAGGGAAATGCAGAGCCTCCTCTGTTGAAATCTCCCTTAGTTCACAGGCTGCTTAATACATGTGCTACATATGCTGGGCAGGGAGGTTGGGGGTGGGGCACAAATCACACGCCTAAGAAGCACAAAGGACAGTGGTGAACATTCAGTGAAGAATAACCATGAGAAAACAGATTCTCAAATATAGTGAACAATTTGGTGATATATAGAGGAGAGGGAGTTGAGAGGCTGGGAAAATGGGGTGAAGGGTTAAAGAAGTACAAATTAGTGGTTGATAGTTGGTCACGTGGATAGGGAACATGGCATAGGGAATGCAATCAGCATTAATATGATGACTAAGTAGAGGGCCAGGGGGGGAGGGAGCAATTGGGGTATCGTTTTATGAACAATATAGCTGTCTAACCAAAATTCTGTATACTTGAAAATAATTTTAAAAAAAGAAAAAAGAATAACCATGAAGTCTTTCCATCTTCTGTTACAGGGAAGAGGGGTTTCATGGAAAGAAATCAGAAGCAACTACAGAGAAACAGAAATTAGGGTACCCTCCCATTGCTCCATTTTACTGCATGAAAGAGGATGTCCTTGCTTATGTATTTGATGACGTGTGGAGCAAGGTCCTGAGCTGTATGGAGCATCTGACACGTAATCACTGGGAAGGATTTGCTTCTGGTAAGGATCTTTGTGAAAACAATGTAAAAAAAAATTTAGGATTTTCAAACCCTACCCAGTCTATTGGATTACATGTTTCATTAGTACAAAAGACTCATATTTGTATTTCCAACAGCAACTAAGAGATATTTAGAAAATATTTGAGATTGAGTGGATGAGTAACAAGACCTAGTCTATGATGACTAGACAGAGATTGTGCACTTCTTTGAATATAATTATTTGTGAGAAAAAAAAGCCTGTTGCAAGTGGCAAATATATTTTTAACTGTTATTGAATAACTGATATACAATAAACCATACATAAAGTTACAGTTTGATAAGTTGACCTATGTATTGCCCATGAAACAGCCAATACAATGAAACATTCCATACCCCCAAAATGACTTGTAATTCTCTCCTACCCTGCCTGACCCACCATCCCCAAGCGACAATAATATGCTTCTGTTACTATAGATTCTTTTTTTATTGTGCATTTCATATAAAATGGAAATATGGTATTTACTTTTCTTTTTATCAGCTTCTTTTACTCAGCATGATCATTTTCAGATTTATCCATGTTCTTGTTTATATCAATAATTGATTCCTTTTGATTGTGAGTAGTATTCCATTGTTCCATAATTTGTTTATCCATTTATCTGTTGATGGCATTTGGATTGTTTTCAGTTTTGAATTATTACATGTAAAGATTTATGACACACTAGTGTAAAGAATTTTTTGGAACATACATTTCCTTTTTCTTCTGGGTAAATTTCTAGAAAGAATGTCTGGATTATATGGTTAAGTGTATCTTTAACTTTTAAAGAATTGTTTGTATTGGTTTCTTTGTGGCACAAAATTATCACAAACATAGCAACTTCAAACACATGTTTATTATTTCAAGATCTATGGGTCAGAAGTCCAGGAACTGCTTAGCTAGTCAAAAGGCTGCAGTCAAGGTGTTGGTTAGGGCTGGGTTCTCATGTAGAAGCTCAACTAGGAAAGGATCCACTTCCCCTTCTGTGTTCCTGGAAGCATCCAGTTTTTTGTAGCTGTAATAGTCATGTCAACTTTCTTTTTCAAAAACCAGCAGAAAAACTGAGTCTGCTAGAAGACAGAAACTTATATAACATAACAAATCATGGCAAGTGACATCAATCAATTTACCATCATCTCTTGATCTGAAAATATTCACAGGTCTGCCCACAAAGGAGAGGAATTACACAAGGTGTGAACACCAAGAGGTAAGAACACAGGGAAGCCACCTTAGCTGTCCACTACAGTCTCCCCTGAACCCCAATATTCTTGTACTCCCACATGCAAAATACATTCAAATCCAAGCTTTCCAGGAGACTATCCTTTTATAGCCTTTGCCTCAGAAGTCCAAAATCTCTATCTAAATCAGGTCCTTGTATGAATGAAGTTATTGGATGTATAAGTAAGTAAAGTTGCTGGGGCACAATTCTTTTCATCTATAAACCTGTGAAACTAAAGGTTATATACACAGGTATATAAACATCTAACTATATATCCAGCCATTCCACTCCTAGAGACAAATTCTGTACCCCACACCAACATACAACAGCAGGCCAGGGAAAGGATAACAGTCATAGATATTCCAGTTAAAAAGACAGGGGGGGGAAGATGGAAGGTAAAAGGGTCCATGTCAATTCTGAAATCCTGCCCAGGAAATACTGGAATTCCTTCATTAAATTTCAAGTCCTGGAAATAATCCTCTCAGCTATCTGCTCCACCCTCTGTTTCACCTTTTGAGTCAGCTTTCCTTTTCACAAAGTTAGAATGTTTGCAGCTAACTGGTTTTATAAGGCTGCTTCCTGAGTATAATTGGGAAGGGAGTCTGATAGCCTTGTTGTGTAAAATCTTTTGTCATCTAGGGAGACTGAAAATTTCCAAAATCATCAAATCCTGATTTCTTCATGTTTAATAGTTTTCCTTAAATTTATCTTTCATCTCATGTTTTATCATACAGCAAGAAAAAAAATCACACATTTAAGAATTAAAACTATAAAACTCTTAAAAGATTGGAATATATCTTCATGAGCTTGATGTAATTTTTTCATGTTACTTTCTACTTGGAGTTTGTGAAGCTATTTGGATTGAAGGTTTATTGTTTTGTTGGCAGTGGACTCAGATATGACACCAAGTCTACTAAACTATAAAAGAAAAATAGATAAAGTGGACTTTATCAAAATAAAAACTTTGGAAGGTAGCTTGGAGAAACATGGCAGAGTGAGAGATGTCCCATGAAAAACAAATAAGCTGAACATCTAAATCTCAACAAATCTGAGCATGGAATCTGCACATAAGAGCTACCAACAGATCAGAACCCCGGGTGTCAGGCAGTGGATGGGAGAATAAAAGATGCTGCCTTCAAGCACTGGTGTTCCTGTAGGAGGAGGGACGGGAGAGAAGGTGCAGCGACTTCCCTGAGCAACCATGCCTAGGAGAGTTTGTGGCTCCACGTGGCTGACGGTACGCCTAGTCATCAGGGAAGAAAAGAGAGAAGGCAGATGATTGGAGAAACAACAGTTGATTTTTACTACCCACGGTTGTAAAACCGAGGCTGAGCTGCAGCCCCCATCCCCCAACTCAGAGGGCCCATCTCCCCATACCCCTCTGAGACCGAACTGACAGGGACTGAGACTGAAGGTAACAAGCGGATTAAATATACAAGAAAATAAAAAGGCATTAATAAGGCTTTATATAAGCAGGATCAAGAGGTTAGACGCACCTACTGGAAACCAAAAAGAAAAGCTCCTACTTTGCAACAGGCTAATGAGAAAATTATATAATAAATTTTTCTGGAAAAAAGCAGAATATACTTCCATTAATGCTAGGCAGAGAAGTAATAGTCCATTAAACACCATGAAAAACTAAGGTGACAAGATATCTCAGAAAGAAAGAGAAAAATCTCCAGAAAATAAGCTTATAGACACAGAAATACGCAACTTAAATGACAGAGATTCAGGATGACAGTTCAGAAAAACTCAGTGAACCAAAATGAGTCATATCAACAATTTCAGGAACAGAAAAAGCAACTAGATGAGGAGAATGAGTTTTTTACCAAGGAGACTGAAACCTTCAAAAGAACAGAATATAACTTCTGGAGATTTAAAAAAAAAAACATGGCAAGAGTTGAAAAATGAAATAGGAAGCTTGGGAAATAGAGTGGGCAAATGGAGGAAAGGATCAGTGATATCGAAGACATAAATCTAGAAATAAATCAGAAGGAAGAAGAGAGAAACCAAAGAATTAAAAATAATGAAAGAGAAATACAAGAACTAGCTGATACCATCAGGAGAGAAACAAAAATAATGGGAGTTGAAGGGGGAAAAAGGAGCAGGGACTAGAAAGCATTTTCAGACAGAGTTGACGAGAATTTTTCCAAATCTAAGGAATGAGCTGGAGCTTGGAATGTGAGAAGTCAATGGAATACCCAGTAGACCTTCACCAAGGCACATTGTATTAAAAATTATCAAAAATCAATGACAAAGACAAGATCTCAGGGCAGCCAGGGAAAAGAAGATGGTAATGTAAAGGAAAACCCATTAGATTATCGTCAGGACTTCTCAGCACAAAACTTATAAGCCAGAAAGGGTGGAATCAAGTATTCAAACTATTAAGTGAAAGGAACTACCAGGTTCGAATCATGTATCAAGCTAAGCTCCCCTTTAGTTATGAAGGTAAACGAAAGACCTTTACAGATATAAAAAATTGAGGAATTCACTATGAGGCCTGCACTACAGGAAATACTGAAAGGGGTCAGCTCTCTTAAAACAAAATGACAACAAATATATATACACTTAGGAGTAAGGTGACTATCAGGCAATAGAAGCAAAGGATGCAACCCATTCTAAGAACAGGGCATTATAAGCTTAAACAAGAAGAAGTGATTTGCTATAGCAAGATAGTAATGAACATTTAGCACACATAGGGACAAACCAAGACAACAATGACTGAAAGGAGAGGATTCGAAGATCCAAATTCACAAAGGGAATGGAGATAAGGCAAGCAGAAGAAGATGCATGACTGCATATATATATATATATATATATTATATATATATATATATATATATATATATAAACTATATATATATATATATATAATTTATATATGTTCGTAATTGTAACCACACACCAAAGATTCAGAAGAAGGACCAGAGGGAAAACAACAAAAGCCAACCAAATAACGAAACCAGGAACAAAGACAAGGCAACTATGGAAACACCGAGCTACCAGAAAGCAAAAGATAAAATGGCTATAAGAAGACTTCATATTTTCAATAATCACCCTAATGTGAATGGCCTGAACTCACCAATTTAAAAGCACAGAGTTGCAGAATGGATAAAACAAAAAAAAACAAAACCAAAAAACCCATGTGCTAGCTCCAGGAGACACAGCTCAGTTCCAAAGACAAATATAGACCCAAAGTGAAAGGGTAGAAAATGATATTTAAAGCAAATGCTATTCAGAGAAAAGTGGAGTAGCAGTATAATATTAGGTGAAATAGACTTCAAATAAAAAAGGTAAAGAAAGATACTGAGGGACACTTCATAATGATAAAGGGAATCATGCACCAAGAAGACACGACACTTATTAATATCTGTTGTTCTCAATGAAGGGAGCCCTTAAATATATAAAGCAATTACAAACAGAACTAAAGGGAAGAAAGACTAAAACATTTTCAAAGTAAGGGACCTAAATACCCCACTGTCAGATATGGGCAGATCATCCAAACAGAAAACAATGAGGAAATAACATCCTTAAATGACACATTAGATCAGCTGTACATAATTCATTTATAGAGCCTTTCATCCCAAAACAACTGCTTATACATTCTTCTCTAGGGCACATGGAATATTCTCAAGGATTGACCACATACTGGGACACAGAGATAGTCTCAACAAATAAGAGGGTTGAAATCATACCAACCATATTCTCTGATCTTAGTCTCTGATATAATGCTTTGATACTAGAGATCAACTGCAAAAAGAAAGCAGGAAGAACCACAAATACATGGATTAAACAACATAGTACTGAAGAATAACTGGTTCAAAGAAGAAATATAAAGAGAATCGAATGAGAATGATAGTACAACATATCCAAACTTTTGAGCCATGACAAAAGCAGTCATGTGAGGTAAGTTCATATCATTACAGGCCTACCTCCAAAAACAAGAACGAGCCCAATAAACAACCTAATGCTTCATTTTAAAAAAGAAAAGGAAGAAAATGAAGCCTAAAGTCAGCCGAAGGAAAGAAAGAATCAAAATTAGAGCAGAAATAAATGAAATTGAAAAGAAGCAACAAACAAAACAATAGAAAAAATAAATGCAACCAAGAGCTGGTTCTTTGAAAAAGGTTAATAAAATTGACAAACCCCTGGCTAGACTCACTAAAGAAAAAAGCGAAAGGGCACAAATAAATTGGGATGAAAGAGGGGAAATTACGACCGATATCACAAAAATACAAGGATCATACAAGAATACTTTTATATATATTATACTAAATATAATAACCTAGAAGAAGTGGACAAGTATTTGAAAAATACAAACTTCCTAGACTGAATCAAGAAGAATGGAAAATACATAGGCATCAGCAGTATGGAAATTGAAACAATCATCAAAAACCTACAAAAAGTAAAGTCCAGGACCAGATGGCTTCACCAGTGAATTCTACCAAACATTCAAAGGAGATTTAATACCTATTCTCCTCAAACTTTTCCAAAAAATCAAAGAGGAAGCAATACTTCCCAACTTATTTTATGAGTTCAATATTACCCTGATACCAACACCTGGTAAAGATAACGCAAAAAAAGAAAACTACAAACCGATCTCTCTCATGAACACTGATGCAAAAATCCTAATAAGATACTAGCGAACGAATACAGCAACATATTTAAAGGATTATACACCATGATCAGGTGGGCTTCATCCCAGGGGCACAGGAATGGTTCAACATATGCAAATTTATTAATGTGATACACCACATAAACATTAAAAAACAAGAATCATATAATCATATCAATAGATGCAGAAGAAGCCTTCGACAAGATACAGCATCCATTTATGATCAAAACACTTCACAAAATCGGTATAGAAGGAAAGTACCTTAACATAATAAAGGCCATATATGACAAACCCTCAGCCAACATTATACTTCAATGGTGAAAAACTAAAAACCTTCCCTCAAGATCAGGAACAAGGCAAGGCTGCCCACTATCGCCACTGTTATTCAATATAACATTGGAGGTCCTAGCAAGTGCAATCAGACAAGAGAAAATATAAAAGGGATCCAAATAGGAAATGAAGAAGTCAAACTGTCACTATTTGAGATGACATGATTCTCTATATAGAAAACCCTAAAGCTCCACAAGAACACTACTAGAAACAATAAGCAAATACAGTAAAGTTTCTGGTTACAAAATCAACATTCAAAAATCCATAGCATTCCTATACTCTAACAATGAAGTGTCAGAAAAAGAAGTGGAAAAAATAATTCCTTTTGCAATTGCAACAAAAGAATAAAATACCTAGGAATAAATCTAATGAAACATGTGAAGGACCTATGTAATGAAACTATAATATTAAAAAAATCGAAGAAGATACAAAGAAATGGAAAGATATTCCGTGTTTTGATTGGAAGAATCAACATAGTTAAAGTGACCTTATTAACTAAAGCATTATACAGATTTAATGAATCCCCATCAGAATCTCATCGGAATTTTTTGGAGAAATAGAACCCAAAATCATCAGATTTGTATGGAAACACAAAAACACCCCGAATTGCCAAAGCCATCCTGAGAAAAAAGAACGAGGCTGGAGGCATCACTCTGCCCTTCTTCAAATTATGCTACAAAGCGACAGTAATCAAAATGGCATGGTATTCAGCAGCAAAACAGACACATGGACCAGTGGAACAAAATCGAGAGTTCAGAAGTAAACCCATATTTATATGGGCAAATAATTTTGACAAGCCAAAACATACAGTGGAGAAAGGAAAGCCTCTTCTAAATGGTGGTGGGAAAACTGCAAGTCACCTGCAAAGAATGAAACTAGACTGTTGTCTATCACCACACACCAAAATTAACTCAAAATGGATTAAGGACCTGAATATAAGACCTGAAACAATAAAATGCATAGAAGAAAACATAGGAATGAAACTCAAGGACCTTGGACTTAAAGAGGATTTTATGAATTTGACCTCAAAGGCAAGGGAAGTAAAAGCAAAATAAATGAATGGACTACATCAAACTAAAAAGCTTCTGCTCAGCAAAAGAAATGTCAACAAGGTAAAGAGACAACCATCAGAATGGGAAAATATACGTACAAGCAACGCCTCCAATAAGGGCCTAATATCCAAAACATACAAAGGACTCATACGATTGATAACAAAAAAAACAAATGATCAATGAAAAAATGTGCAGAGGATCTGAACAGACACTTCTCCCAGAGGACATACAAATGGCCAACAAATATATGAAAAGATGCTCAACATCGCCAGTTATTAGGGAAATGCACATTGAAACCACGATGAGATACCATCTCACACCTGTTAGAATAGCTATAATTAACAGGACAAGTAATAACAAATGTTGGCGAGGATGCGGAGAAAAAGGAAGCCTCATGCACTGCTGGTGGGACTGCAAATTGGTGCAGCCACTATGGAAAACTGTGTGGAGTTCCTCAAAAAACTAAGAATTGATCTACCATATGATCCAGCAATCCCTCTACTCCTAAAATTTGAAAACCCATATCTAAAATATTTGCACACCAATGTTCATAGTAGCATTATTCACAGTGGCCAGGACATGGAAGCAACGAAGTGTCCTACAATAGATGATTGGCTAAAGAAGCTGTGGTACATATATACAATGGAATATTCCTTAGCCATAAATAGAGATGAAATACTGCCATTCGTGACAACATGGATGGACCTCAAGATAATCATGCTAAGCGAAGTAAGGCAGACAGAAAAAGTTGAAAATGCACGATATCACATATGTGGGATATAAACCTAAAAGCAACAAAGCAACAGGACAAACAGAGACTCATGGACATGGACGATAGGCTAGTAGTTACCAGAGGGTAGGGTGTTGGCATAGGGGGGACATAGACAAGGTAAAGGGGGTGAAATATGTGGTGACGAAAAGAAGTCTAACTATGGGAGGTGAACACACAGTGTAAATATATATATGCTTTACCGTTAAAGTGTACAGCTGAAACTTACTGGATTTTGTTAACCAGTGTCACCATACAAAATAAATAAATAAATGAAGTCATGAGAAGGAATGAGGAAAAGTAATAATAATCTTTGTGTATCAAAGGACATTATCATAAAGTAAAAAAAAAAACACCTACAGAATGGAAGAAAATATGTGCAAATCATATACCTCGTAAGAACTTAGTATCCCCAATACGTAAAGAACTACAACTCAACAAAAGGACAAACAACCCAGTTAAAAAATGGGCAAATAACTTGAATAGATGTTTCTCCAAAGATATACAAATGACTAATAAGTAAATGAAAAAAATCATTTATAACAACATCATTATTCATTAGAGAAATGCAAATCAAAACCAAAACCACAGTGAGATACCACTTCATATCTGGAAGATGGCTGTGTGTGGTGTGTGTGTGTGTGTGTGTGTGTGGTGTGTTGTGTGTGTGTTTTAAGGACAGTAAGGATGTGGAGATATGGAACCTTCATACATTGCTAGTGGGAATATAAAGTAGTACAGGTATTGCCGTACTGGAAAGTTTGGTGGTTCCTCAAAAGGTTAAATATAAAATTACCATATGACTCAGCAATTCCACTTGAAGGTATATAACCAAAAGAATTGAAGAAATATATCCACAAAAAAACTTGTGCATGAATGTTTATAGCGGCATTATTCTTAATAATCAGAAAGTGGAACCAACCCAAATATCCACCAAGTGATGAATGGATAAAGAAAATTTGGTCTATCCATGTGCTATGAACTGAATTGTGTCCCCCTCAAAACATATGTCGAAGCCTTTAACCTTCAATGTGAGTGTGTTTGGAGATAGGGCCTTTAGGGTGGTAATTAAGGTTAAATGAGGTCATAAGGATGGGGCCCTAATCCTATAGGGTTGGTATCCTCATACGAAGAGGAAGAGACATTAGAGCTCTCTTTTTCTGTGGACACACAGAAAAGAAATCATGCAAGGACACAGCGAAAAGGCAGCTGCCTGCAAGCCAGGAAGAGAGGTCTCGCCACAAACCAACCCTGACAGCACCTTGATCTTAGACTTCTAGGCTACATAACTGTGAGAAAATGAATTTCTGTTAAGCTGTCCAGTCTGTGGTATTTTGTTATGATAGCCTGAATAACTAATAGGCCATGTAATGGAATATTAGTCATCCATAAAAAGAGTTAAGTAATGATTCATGCTATGACACGAGTGAACCTTGAAAATATTATGCTAAGAGAAAGCAGCCAGACACAAAGGGCCATATATTATATGATCTTATGATTCCATTAAAATGAAATGTCCAGAACAGGAAGATCTATAGAGACAGAAGTAGTTTAGTGGTTGCCAGGGGATGGAGGAAAGGGGGAATTGGGAAATATGGGGTTTTTTGGAATGAGGGAAATTTTCTGAATTAAATAGTGGTGGTTGTTGCACAACAATGTGAATGTAATTTTTAAAAACCACTTAATTGTATATTATGAAATGGTTTAAAATGGTGAATTTTATGTAGATTTTTTTCTCATTAAGATTTTTTTAAAATTCTTCCAACCTAAAGGACGTCCTCTAACATTTCTTGTATGTGTTTGTTGATGATGAATTCTTTCTTTTGTAGATACGAAAATTTCTTTATTTTGATTTTTTTTTTCAAGGCAATTTTTCAGGGTATGGAATTCTAGGTGGACAGTTTTTCTCCAGTACTTGAAAGATGTTGTCCACTATCTTCTCACTTGCATTGTTTGTGACATGATATCTGATATCATCCTTTTCTTTGTTCCTATATACATGTCTTTTTTTCTTTGGCTGCTTTTAAGATTTTCTCTTTATTACTGCTTTTGAGCAATCTGATTATGATGTGCCTCAATACAATTTTCTTCATGTACTTCTGCATGGAGTTTGTTGAACGATTTAGATCTATGCATTTATGTTTTGTTTAGGGTTTCAGCCATTATTTCTTCAGATATTTTCTGTCCCCACCCCCCACATCCCTCAGGATTCTAGTTACTCATATATTAGTCCATTTGATCACTGATTCTCTTAGATACATTCCCCCCGTCCCCGTATATTTCATTTGTATAACTTCTATTATTGTGCCTTCAAGTTCATTAATCTTTTCTTCTGCGATGTTGAATCTAATGTTAAGTTTGTCCGGTGTATTTTTCTACTCATTGTTTTCTATGAAATATGAGTGATGTTAATATCTCCCATGTTGCTAATTTTTTGAAAAATGTGGAATAATTCGACATCTGGGTTGGTTTCAATGATTGACATTCTCCTCATTCTGAGTTGTGTTTTCCTGCCCGGTAATCTTTGGGTGCTAGAAATTATGAATTTTATCCTATTGGGGGTTTAATTTTTTATCCATATATATTTTCCTGGTCTTTTTCTGGGATGCAGTTACTTGGAATAAGTTCTGTCCTTTCTGGTCTTGCTTTTATGATTCATTAGGCAGGTCTGGAGCAATGCTCAGTATAGAGCTAATTATTGCCCAGCTACCCAAGCAAGATCTTCCAGTTACCCAAAATTATGAGTTTTTCTAGTATGGCTGTGGGAGCAGGGAATTTTTCTGATCTTGTATAAGCAGCAGGCACTGTTCCCTCTAATTCTTTCAGTTGATTGTCTTTCCTAGCCTCAGGTATTTTTTCTCACACATGCACTTATCAGTACTCTTTTGAATACTAAAGTAACACCCTACCCTCTGTAGATATCCTGGGTTCTCTTTCTGTTCACTTTCCTCTCTGGTACTGTTCTATGAACCCTAGCTCTCTTGATCTCTCTAGACTCTCAAATCAGGGAGTCCACCAGGGTCTACCTCTGTTCTCCCTCTTTGTGTCATGTCTTGGAAACTCTTTCAAGGCAATTGTAGGGCTAGCCTCATTGGTTTTACTGTCTCATGATCCATTCTTTCATTACCCAATTTCCAGTCTCATGGATTTATTGTTTGAAGCAGGAGGGTAAAGCCAGTCTGTTATTCCATCTTGGCTATAAGCAGAAGTCCAGCAAAATTTTTTAAACTTTTTTTTTAAAGTATATCTATATAGAAAATCACAAAATAAGTTTACATCAAGTAAACTTATTTTAGAAACTGAATCCATTTGTATGACAGAACATTACCAACACTTTAGAAGCCCTTCTTATGCTTTCTTTCAGTTACTAAACTACCTCCCTAAGAATAACCCTTTTCTGACATAAACCACAGAGTAATTGTACCTGTATTAAAACTTTGTAAAAACACATTTGTATAGTATTTGCCCTTCACCTGGCTTTTAAACTCAACATTGTTAGATTCAACAGTTTTGCTCGTAACAAGAGTTTATTTTCATTGTTATAGTTTTCAATTGTGTGACTATATCACATTTTACTGTAGATGGACATTTGGGTGGTTTCCAGTTTGTTTGTCTACATGCAGTGCAGTTACGAACATTCTTGTATGTGTCTTTTGGTAAACATCTGTACTAGATACAGAAGAGTGAACTGCTGGGTCATAGGATATGCTATTCCGACGTCAGTGAATACTTCCATAAATTTTTCCGAAGTGGCTGCACCTATTTACACTCTCACCAGTATTTTATGAGAATTCAGTTGCTCCACATTTTCACAGTTGCTTCACACATTGGCCAGCTGATACTGTGGTTTCTTTTTAAAGCCACTCTTGTGTATATATGTAAGTTCTCTTTTCAAGCTGGTATTGGAGAATGGGACTAATATCCTTTTAAAAACTAACGGGTTTATGTTATGTGAAGTTAAGTTTTTGGAGAGAGGACAGGATAAAGTCCACAGTCAAACTTAGTAATAAATGCTGGAGATAAAGGAATTCCTTTAGTTTTCAGTATCAACCACTGAAATATCAGAGAAAACATTGATTTTGCCTATCACGATTTACCAATATTGAGCTGTGAATATGCTTTTAGCTTTATTTTTCTGTGCATATATAATTTACATCATTTCATCATCACTATGATTTTTAGTCTTAAAACAAAGACACTGATCTTGAAATGGAGCCAGAGGATCTCTAACTGGTTTAGTGGGTTGACTGAAATTCCCTAAAATGGGAGTCAGCAAATTTTGTGCATAAAGAGCCAAGTAGTAAATACTTTAGTCTTTGCCAGCCATCCAGTCTCTGTTACAATTACTCAACTCTGCCCTTGAAAACTGCCATAAACAATATATGAATGAGTGGATATATCCATGTGCACTCTTATATACTCAGTATGTATGTTCACCAAAGACATATCAGAAGGCGCATGACTACACTGTGCTGGAAGACATAAACTGGAAACTGCCCAAGTATCCCTCTAGTAGAATGTGATACATTCTTACAACGGGGTTCTATACAACAAGAATACACAAGCAACTGTTGAAAACATAGATGGTGGTAACAGGCGTAAGGTTTCCCTCTGGGGTGGTGAAAAAGTTAAGGAATAGATAGAGGTGAAGGTTACACAACACCATGCATGTACTTAATGCCACTTAACTGTATACTTTAAAATCATTAAAATAGTAAATTTCATATATATCTTGCTACAATAAGATTTTTTTAAACACCACGTGACAACTTGTGGTATTTTAAGGTTTATCAACTATAACTGAAAAGTTTATAAAAACTGAATGTAATAATTTATTTTATAACTTTTTAAAACAACTTTTTAACTTTTAATCAGGCCAGTTTTAAAATCCAAATTATGGAATAATATTCATAAATTATCTTTAACCCTAATTTGCTAATGGGAAAAACAAACTTCAATGGACATTTTTGTCTAGAAAAGGTACACTTTCTCTGAATGAAGCAGTAATAAGATGATGATGGAAGCAATTTAGAAACATTGACAACCAAGAGTTCATATTAGTTCTACTAAAAAACATGATTCCTCATCTTGAGTTCAGTTTGGGAGCCAAAATTGATGGTGAGAAGTGCTAAAATCCCAGGTTTTTGGAAATGCCAAAATCCAGTATTTTGATTATGATTAATGAAGCTATGAACATTCTTGAGTAGTCTTCTGGTACACATGTACAAGAGTTCCTCTAGGGTATACACCATCATATGGAGTTGCTAGCTCATATAGAAATGCATCTTCAACTTCGCTAGATAATGCCCAATTGCCCAAAGTGATTGTACCAGTTCTATATATATCCACTAACAGTACACGAGTTCCTGTGCTCACAATCTCATCAATAGTTACTGATCAATTTTTTGTCAATGTATAAAAGGGTGTTTCATTGTGGCTTTATTTCACCATTTAAAAAATTAAGTAAATTTACATACAGCAAAATTCACCTTTTTTAGTGTACAAATTCCCACCTCCTTTCCTTTGGAATGAATTCAGGATGAATTCCTTAGAGCTTTTTCTTCTAATTCACTAAATGTGTCTTCAGAAGGATCTAACTTATTCTTAACTCTCTGCTGGTTTTTGTTGTTGTTTGTTGTTGTTGTTTAGTAATTTTAGTTCTTTTGTAGTTTTCTTCTTTTACAAATCTACTTGGTTATTTTTATGTCTTACTCTTTACTGTACTTTTTAATTGCTTCATTTGTTTTACATTTCGAACCTGATCATTCCAATTTCAGAAGTCTTTGCTGACTTGATTATATGTTTCTGCTTGCTCTTTCTCAAGGTGTTTTGTCTCCTCTTGGATCATGTGATTTTTAACAGTGGGTTTTAATTCATAACTTTAGTGGAAATTCTTTGAAGCCTGGATTAACAATCTGAAGGTTCCCCTAGGACTACATTGTCCATTGTAGTAGTCACGTGTGACTATTAAATTTAACATACTGTTCCTCAAGCAAACCAAATTTTAAGTGCTCTGTAGCCACATCTGGCTAGAGGCCACTATATTGGACAATACATACGTAGAACATATCTATTAACTGCAAATATTCTGTTGCACAAGCTTTGCTCTAGAGATCTTTGCTTTTCCTTCTGCCAGGTACCAATAGGCATTGCCAGCCTGCTTTAAATAAAATTCTTGCTTTGAGGTATTTTGTTTGTTTGTTTTTTGAATATGCATGCTGTATGAAATTGGGCTGCTAATATGAGTGAAGCCTAGCTTGAGACTACGAGATCTGAGGGGAGAATTTTTTTTTCACAATACTGTGGGTCTGGAGATATCCATGGATAATAGATTCTATTCCTTTGCTCAGATGATGAGAGTAATATTGCAATCACCAGATCAGCTTCACAAAGCCCCTGTGTGCTGAGTGAACCACAACCTTTGGTCTTACCTCGAGTGCCACAGTCTAAGGTGCTGTCCATCACCTCAAATCCGGTAAGCCCCACAGGGGAATATACTGAAGAACCTAGGACTGTTCTTGCCAGAGGAAGTTTGCTCAGAGTTATTTGCTTTAGTTGTATTATTTATGACCCAGTTTTTTTTTTTCAGTAAAGTTACTTGTTTATCACGATAATGCAGGGACTCTATGTGTTGACAAATTTAATTTGTTTAAAAAATTAATAGCAAACTACGGTTATTTCTTTTGAAAAGGCATCTATAAGCTGTGCAATCTAGAATCAACTGTGTGGTGAGCCTAACTGTTCTGGAATGAAGGATATGGTGAAAAGAGGGACCAATTCTCAGATTTTTTATAGCCTTAACATTCTGCCCTTTGACTTTCTTTTTGACTCCTTCCTTTTTCTCTTACCTCTGCTTACCTAGTCTTTGTTTTTTAAATATTTGAATCTGTTGACTTTTTTGACTTTTGGATGTTCAGCACTCATAACCCAGGTGTAAAAGGCAAACCAGAGATAGAAGAAAGAGTCTTAATTAAGTCTATGAACAAGCATAAAGATGGCCATTTCTTACAGGTTGATGCACCCACCTGGTCTCTTCCCCATATAATGACTTATGGATTGCCAGTTCCTACATGTTAATTTCCCAGTGTTATTTGTGGCAAAAGAGTTGGAGGGTAGTAGGGAGGGAAAAAAAGAGAGAATAAGGACTCTAATCCTTGGACCATCCTCTTCAGCCATGGATTTTACTACCAGATCTAGTATTTGCTTTGTTGATATAGTGGCCAGATATTGTGAAGCTGGATTTATAAATGAGCTATTTAAAATAAGGCCCATACCATATCACATTAAAGGATGAACCAGGTGAACTACTATTCCTTTGGTTGTAATAAAATACTTTTACATGTTGAACTGGTTTGGCTATGGTTTAAGAAAACTAAGTCCTGAACAGTTAAATGGCTTTGTTAATCATAATAAGAAGTGTTAATCCAAACATTCTTCAGAGAAAGTAGGAGGAATATGCATGGCAAAGGAGACAGCCAAACTGATGACTTGAGAGAGAAAACAAAGAGGACACTGAGGTGGTGATGTCAGTCCAAATAAGAGTAAATCCCACTTACATTTGAACAAATAAGATAATACCTAATAAAAGTCTTCAGAATTGAGGTTATCAGTGAGAGCTGACTACTCCAGCAGTAGTGGAAAAAGGTTAGTTTCTACAGAGTGGAGGACTATGTGAGATTGTTAGAACTTACCCTTATTTTTCCATTTTTGTTCCATATTTGTTTTTTCTTTTTAGGTTTTCTTTTCTAATGTAATGTAACAAAAATAATAAAGGTCTTCTCTCCTCTGTGACAGTGGCTATTAAGCGCTTTCATCTAAAGTGATCAGGCTTACCCCACCTGCTGTCACTTAGGAACAGAGAGGAAAGGACTATGACCCTGCCATCTTGACAGTGAACTTAGGGCCCCGGCTCGGCTATTGGCCAAAATATTACAAAAGTTAAAGCATATGAGAAAAATGTATAAATGACCTAATTTGGAAGTAACTTTTGGCAAAGTTGGGAAACTAAACAGGTATCTTCACCAACCAATAATAACCTCTTCTTTTAACATATAGATGAGTCTCTGTCAAGCAGCAAGTGGTCATCAGCCAAATGTGAATGGTCTCTTGGTTCATGGGATGCCTCTACAGCCAAGAAATCTCTCCCTAATGGACAAACTCCTGTAAGAAGTATAAAATTTTAAAAGACAATAGAGTTTACGTAGATCACTGAGAATAGGACAGTCAGTCAATCAACGTGCACATATTGAATAGCTAACAAGCAGTCAGACACCTAGAAAGTAAAAGCATCTAAGGGAAATGGTCTTCACCCTCAAAGAGCCAATAATATAACTAGAAAGAGAAGACACACACAGGTAGAAAGAGACCTAACCATACAGGGCATTTTTGTGACTGAATGCCAAGTGGATGGCACCCAGAGTGAGTGTTATGGCAGCCCCAAAGAAGGGAGGCATTTTGCTGGATAAGTTTAGATTTTGAACTTGCCCTTGAAAGATGAGAGTCTGCATAAGCAGAGAAGAGCAGTAAGGCTATTTATTCTAGGTAGGAGAAATGGTGTGGGAAAAGATTTGGAGACGGGAAAACACAAAATATGTAAGAGAGAAAAACCATTTTTGTTATAATAGGATAAGAGATAGGTCAGAACTTTAATGCTTCTGACCAAAGATTACTGACAATCTTCTAGAATTAAATTAGGCCATGACTGGAGGGTATTGAATGTCATGTTTTTGAGATCCACCCATGTTGTTGCATGTTACCTTCTCTTTTATTGCCAAGTAGCATTCTATTCTAAGAACATACAATTTGTTTATCCATTCTTCTATTAATGAATACTTGGGCTGTTTTTAGATAGGGACAGTTAGTTATGCATAAGGGCACTAAATATTTTCTTGTGCAGATCTTTTTTGTAGACCTATGATCTCATTTTCTTGAGTCAATATCTAGAAGTGAAACTGTCATACAAATGGTACAAGTAATTGTACCATTTTACACTCCCACCAGCAATGTATGAGTTTCAGTTAGGGAGCATATATATTTAAATCAGGAATTTGAAAGATAGATTTCACAGAAGAACATAGACTGGATTGCAGCAGGAGGAACTGAAAGTAAGGAATCTAATGCAGGAGTTCAAGCATAAGCTGCTAAGGGTCTACACTCAAGTTGTAGCAAAGGATGAGAAAGGAATCAAATATATCAGGAGATATTGTAAAAGAAATCAAATTCTACAAAAAGAAAGCAATCAGTTACCTTGGAGATTTCACACTCAAGGGAAGCTTGTTTGGGGGAAGGGAAGATGAGTTTCGTTTGGGGTGTGTTGAGTTTACAATGATGGGCCATCTTGTGAGAAATATGGAAGGGGTCAGATATGGTAGTTGATCTAGAAGTCACTTAGGTAGAGGTGGTAACTGAATCCAGAATTATGATGAGTAGCTGGAGAAAAATAATGATTGGCAAAGAGTAGCTAAGGCCTAAATCTTCTGTAATTATTTTTTCCCCTTTTTTTGTTTAGACAAGGCAACCCTTGCAAGGACCTTGTCAGTTTACAATCCCTTATTTTTATTTTTTAAAATTTTTTACGCCTACAGCATTTGGTCTTCCTAGGTGGTTTCCCATACAAGTACTAACCAGGCCCGACCCTGCTTAGCTTCCAAGATCAGATGGGATCAAGCTTGTTCAGGGTGGCACGGCTAGACTAAACCTTCTGTAATTAGAAAGTAGAGTATGTAAAGAAATACATAACTGAATGAATTGGGAGGCAGGAAACCAGAAAGATCTCTTGTAATGCTCAAGACTTAGTCCAATTTCCTGATGAGCACTTTCCCTTCAGAGTCCTCCAAACACTGAGGAATACTTTGCACTAGAGGATACTGTGTCCTGAAAGGTTGAAGAACCTGCTGAAAACCAAATAACACATGACAGAGCTTTATTCTTTCACTTTCCCATTTCATTGTGCAAGTGCTGCCTCTTAGGTGCATTACAGTAGAGCCAAACATCCTCTCATCTGCCTAAAAACAAAACCCCTGAATCCGTAGGGCAGAATTTAAGCTACTGAACTATTTGGACAAGGTATTTTATCAGAGTACTTACACCAAAGTGTTCTATTTCAGTTGTTTATGCAAATGAGGGTCTACTTGGTCCTTCTACCTTGGGCAGCCCAAGGCTCTGGACCCTTTGCCTGCTCCCAGCTTTCCAAAGGACCCACACTCCTACCCCTGCAGGCTCCAAATACCTCAGCATTTAATAGCCACAGTGGGAGCCACATTGGTACCACATTACTCCCAAGCAGCAATATTTGCCATTCTGTTGTCTTTCTAGTGACATTCTTTCAGCACAAAAGAATGCCTCAAATATGGTAGGAATCTCAGTCCCTGGGGAAACTTTTGGGAAATCTTTTGGAGGAGGTACCCTTCAGGTTAGCCTTCACTGGTAACCGAAGTGACTGTGATGGCAGGTGAATAAGGGACTTGGTTTCCTAAATCCCCATTCTAGTAAATTGTGTGTATGCGTGAAGTGGTCTTTAAGAACACATTCTCATACCTAAGTCAGATTACATAATTTTTGGAAATTAGGTTACTGATTTAGTGGTGTTTTACTTTTGTTTTCTACCTCAAATGTATTTTGTAGTCTAAGGCTTTTTTCTCTTTTGAGTCTTGTCTCCAGCACAGGGAAACCTTGATTTCACTGTGGGTTTCTGATTTGGCCACTAGAGATATTGATGACAAGCTACTGATGAGGCCCAGGTCCAGTACCATCCTTTCAACCCGCAATTGGGCAAATCGAGCCCTGGACCTTTGTACATCATCTCTGTCATACACACTGCAGTCCACCAGGAGACGCAACCCCCCACCACGAACCCTTCATCCATCAGTAAAGCATCATTCAGTGCTGAACAAAGACGTTGGAGAGATCTCAGAGGATCCCGAGTGTAGGTTTCAAAAGCAGAATTCTGGAAGCTGTTGTATAACTAATGAAGGCTTTTACATATAGAACAAATTTAAATATAAGATTGAAATATATGCCTATAAACTAATAATTGCTTATTTTTATGATAGATTAAAGACTGGTTTAAATCCACTACAGGAAAAAAAAATGAGTTTAAACTTGAATTAAATACAGGTACTGGGTCTTTCTGTTGATTTAACTAAAGATTTCTATTTCTACAAATAAAATGTTGGCTAGAATACTTCAGTCACACTTACCAAAGGAATAAAAGATATATGTATTTTATTAAACATTTTTCTTAGTGGAAACATGCTCAGTGAAATGCATCCCAAAATAATAGTTAATTATCCTTTAATATTTTTCTCTGCCGTTGGGAAATGCTTACTCCATTGACAATGAAAATGTCAGAGAAGTAGCACTTCTTTGGAAATAACACTAAACATAGTATTTTCCATTTTCATACCTTTTATTCACTAGACACTGATCTTCGTTGTGTAAAAAAATACCGAGAAGTTAATTTTTAAAATAAATTTTACTAGTTGATTCACAAAACATCTTAGGATGGTTCATTTCTAACACTATGACCAAGTGTATGAGATAATAACGCCATGACTCTTTTGAATTCAGCTACTATATTAAGCACATATCACTATACTTCTCTCCCAACATGTTATTTCTTGATTTTCATTTTTCAATTTGTTATAATTTATCCCAATAGACTAAGATGTCCAAAACCACCAAAAATCTTTGTCAGGACACCAGGGTTCACTATTTTATAATGTTGATGTAGTTACATCTATACTAATATGGCTTATAGATTCATTTATTTGGGGGATAAATGGTCTTGATGTATAATTAATCTCATCTCTTCTGACAGTTCTTTTTTCAAAGTGGAAAAATAAGTTGCTTTTTCTTATGGGACATGAAAGTATCTTTCAGTTTCAATTACTGTCTTGGGTATGAGTCATACTGTAAACTGCTCCAAATTCCATGGAAGAAAATGAGTTTAGGAACTTTACCTGGTAATTATAGTTATTAGTGAAATGGACAATCAGAATGCCTATAACGGTAGAGAATTCCATTAGATATGAAATTACAAATCCATGTATGGTAGAGAAGTGCAACACCAGATGGGGAAAACTGCTTTATTCCAGTTCTCTGGGAAGGGGCAATTCCTGCTGTGTGTACAGGATGCACTTTCAACAAAAATCATAAAATACTCTGAAAAAAACCCCAACTCTTTAATTTTCAAAAATCTTTTGAGAGTTCTTTTAAAAATTAGTCAGCTTAAAGCTTTCTGTGCATGACATTAAACTCCTCTATCGTCATTTATTTGATTCTAATCAGTTTGCTTGTATTGTAATAACTTTGTTTTTGTGTTTTGTTCACTGATGGGACCTGCAGCCCAGTGGCGGCCGACTCTCTCTCTTCTCCTTCACCAATGCCCCTGAGTCGAAATAACCTGCTGCCACCTATTGGCACAGCTGAAGTGGAACACTTGAACACCGTGGGATCACAAAGGCAAATGGTATGTCTTTCCATGTGCTTATAAAACTTCATGGACAGTACTTCTGCAGGATCTATGCTCTGGTCTTAATTTATATCTTGTTAAAAGTACATACAGAATTCTATTTTTAACAATGGAATTGGAGGTGCTTGGCCGGCAGTGACTATACCTGCTGGGATAGATGTAGGACATGCACAGATCCCACTACAAATTGTTTTAACTGTTTCTGTAATTTCATCCCCTTCACAGAAAAGCCATGGCGATACCAATCGAGCTCGAAGTGCAGTGGTGGATGAACCTAACCATCAGCAGCCCCAGGAGAAGCTCCTTTTACCTGACTTTTTCTCCAGGCCCAACACAACTCAGTCATTTTTGGTAGAGTGACCTATTTCCTCTATGATCTTGACATTCAGGGGTGTGGCGGGGGGGGGGGGGGGGGGAGAAGAGGGGAAGGAAAAATACATAGTTTGGTAGACTTAAGACTTTATATAATGGTTAATCAACTCTGAGAATAAAAGTTGAGGTTCTAAAGATAAAAGTATTGTTGTAAGTACATTTTGTTGAAATTCTAACTGGCCTCTGCCCCTAGTTCTTTTAACTTGTAGAAAGAATAAGATAAAATGCAAATTAATCCTGAAACATCACTAGAGGCAAAAATGACAAAACTAAAGCTGTCCTACTTTGGGCCCATGAGAAGGCAAGGGTCTTTGGAAAAGATAGTAATGCTGGGAAAAAGAAAGCAGCAGGAAAAAAGATAAGATATGAGATGAATTTACTCCATAGTGAAAGCAATAGGCATGAGTCCACAGAGGCTGAGGAGGGCTATTGAGGACAGGACATTGTGGACAACACTCATTCACAGGGTTGCCAGGAGTCAGAACTGACTCAGCGGCACCTAACACAAAATGCCTTATATATTAATTCCAAATTCTAAACAATTTAGATATTTCTGAGAATAAGCAAAATAAATTAATAACAATAACAATAATAATAATAATAATAATAATAATAATAAACCCCAGTGCATACCAGGTCAGCATAACTGTGTTCTCTAATGCTGCTCTCATGGAGTTATACCAATAGTGGTGTCAGATTATGATGTGGGTTGGCAGATGATCAAGCTAAGACTTTCTTTTTCTTTTACTTTTTTTTTTGTACATTTACCAGCCCCTTTACTTCTAAGATAAAAAACACCTGGTTAGGAGACTGGCGATCATGCATTGACTTTGCCCAATTGTAGGCCATGAGCTCAGCCCCACCTCATTTGCTTTTTGGCAAAAGGGCTTGGAGAACCTGGAGAAGTGACTGGGGCCAAACCCAGTGCCCAGGAATCAGGGGTCGCACAACCTATATCAGTTTTCAGAATAATGGTGTTTGCAGCCCACTTATTCCCAACTCATAACCCTTGAAATGTTACAGCCTAAAGTACCACTTGATTTTTCCCCTACTAGAATAGTGTGTGATTTAATGAATGGCATACTATACTAGTGTCCGAGGGCTGGCGTAACAATTTACCACTAAGTGGCTTGTAACAGTAGAAATTTATTCTTTGTTCCAGAGCCTAGAAGTTCAGAATCAAGGTGCTAGGAGACAGCCATGTCCCCTCTGCAGACTCTAGGGAAGAATCTTTTCTTGCCTCTTCCTAGCTTCTGGTGGTTGCCAGCAATCCTCGGTATTCCCTGGCTTGCAGCTGCATCACTCCCATTTTGGCCTCTACCTTCACGTGGCCTTAGCAAAGTTTGTGTCCAAATTTCCCTCCTACAAAGATACCAGTCATTGAATTTAGGACCCACCCTAATCCAGTATGACTTCATCTTAACTTGATTCCAACTGCATAGATACTATTTCCAAATAAAGCCACATTCACAGGTTCCAGGTGGACATAAATAGACTCAAGAGGCTTGATTTAGGGACTCACCCAAAACATGGTCAAAAAAGGGAAAAGGTGACCATTTGAGTATTACTCAGTGTGAACCCTAGAAAGTTTGAAAACCTTTATTAAATTTGTCTTCTCTTAATTTGATCTAGGACATTTATTAAGCAGTGTTTGATGATATTCTATAGCTAGATTCTCTATCAAATATTTATTTTTTGATTGCCTGAGTAAAACTGAACACATGAAAATATTTCAAAGTTTCTTCTTTTTCAGTTTATAACAAAAGTAAAAATGTCTTACTATAGCATTTCTCTCCCAATTTGCTGTCATGAAAAAGAGAGATGAGCTAGTAGTCAATGTAGCTAAGAGCACGAGAGCCGAGTCCTGGGCCTGGCACTGCCAGACTAGCACTCTGCTCCTTGGTGTTCTCATCTAGAATGGGAGTCGGCAAACTATGGTTCATGGACCATCCGGCTTACTACCTGCTTTTGTAAATAAAGTTTTATTAGGGAAGAGCCACCACACTCAATCATGTACTGTCTATGGCTGCTTTCCCAGTACAACAGCAGAGTTGGGGAGCTGCAGCAATGGCAGTTGAACCATAAAGCCTAAAAGAGTTACTCTCCTGGCCCTCTACAAATTACATTTGCTTATCCTTGATTTAAAACATGGGCTTCACCAGAAAAAAATTCCTGAACTCTCAATTCTAGTGCTCTGACAGGAAAGTGAAAAGGATGTTTTTTTATTCCAGAAATGCCATCAAGACAGTATTGATAGCTTTTTAAAAATATATTTTGCATTTTAATATTTTAGTCATATCTTAAAAATCTTTAAAGACCTTGAGGTGATTTTGAAGTGTTTGAGTTTCATATTGAGAGTTACAAGTAGGGAGATAAAGTCATGGGTGTTTCAGTGGTGCTGAAAGGCTGTTTTGCTGTTTTAAAGTCAGCAGGCAACAGAAATCAGACAAAATTCCCTTGGCAGCCAATTACAAATATTTAGAAATATTGAACCATACAGATTTATAAATGCTAAAATTTTCTTAAAGGCATATTAATAAAGTTGTAGAACTTGCAATTTTTATGTTAACAAAAGGCTTTGTGGGCCTCTGGCTTGGGATTTTCCCCTTGGCACATAACAGTGCACTCCACAGACCTGGCCCTGATTGGCGATGATACCATTTTCAGTGTTTTTGAATGTCCAGGTTTTCCCTTGTAAAATTACTAACATATTATCCTTCGGGAGATACTGCATTTTAAAAAATGTCTCTTTTCTTTTTCAGCCGGACACACAGTATTGTCATTCATATGCTGTTGAGTATCCTCATCAGGCCCGACCTGGTAGGGGATCTGCAGGGGCAGGTGGGGCCATGGCTCTTATTTTACTACTGTATGGATATGTTAAGATCCTCCCTTTGTCTTATTTTTGTTCTATGCTTATTTTCTCTTTCTCCAGTCTTTATTATGTTTTGTTTTCCTGAATCTTTGTAAGTCACCTTAAGTTCATTTTGGAAGATGGGATATAATAAAAAGATAGAGACCTCTGTTTGGCTCAGAGCCAAAAAGTTCCAATTGTTTTCTCTTATGTAAACTAACCTTTCACCCCTCTGGCAAAGTAGACAGTAAATTTCAGCCAAAGAGGTCATATTCATAACATTCAAACGTTTTACTATTATGTAGGCAAAATCCATATTGCTATAAGCTTCTTTAAAGTCAGTTAACCTGCTAGGCCAAGGTAAAACAAAAGAAATTCTAAAATGTCCAGATATGCTGAATCCAATTCTATCCCATTTAGTTTTTTGATTTCTAAGTTATATTCTATAGCTTCTATTTTCATAGGAGTGATGGAAGAAAATTATGGATATTTTAATTTTCCTACCATCAGAATCATTCCCACCACCATCAGAATCATTCTATATTGTAGGTGAAATTTAAAAGTACTGAGCAGTTGATATGCTTTCTGTTAATAAGAATTATCAGCAAGTACATTAAAAAGTAATGTCTCAAACCCATCTCTGTGGTCCAAGTGAATTCTCTTAGTTCACCTCCTAACAGCAATTAAGTAGTTTTTGAATGCTTTCTGTTCTTGGAAGAGAAGCAATCCTTCCTCTGAGCTAGATATTACATTTGGCCATGTGTGATGGTCAGGTGAAACTAGTGTAACATTTAGTGAAATGAAACAGACATTTTAGTCCTTTTCAATTAGTGGGCTCTTCTCTAAAACTAGGTTACTGCTTTCATCTTAATATGATTTGTTTTTACATAAAATAGCTAAGGTTTTTTTATTGCCTTGGTAAATACATTCTACTACTTAGTCCCAGTCTCTAAATTTAAAGTCCAACTGATTATTGGAGGAAAAAGCCTTTAGGTAAGAATTTGAGATTACCAAATCTAGACCATTAATGTTACTCTATAATGTCATCTTTGCCTGACAGGTCCTCAGTTACATGGGTCTACAAAATCTCAAAACAGAGGTGGACCAGTCTCTAGAACCAGGCAGGGACCATAGGGCAAATAAGAAGAATCTGCTTCAGGCTGCAGGGGACACATGGGAAGATTTGATGAATCAGTGTTCACTCATCGTGTGATGCAGAGCTTACATACAAGAGACAATTTGAAACCATCTTCATGAAGAGTTATTTTGGTACAACTGACTGAGAAGACAAAAGTATCTCTCAAAGATTACATGGGTACTGTTTCTATCACCAGTTACTGTTTTCTTTCAGCATAAGTGAACCTATTCCACTGGACAGTAAAGTTTGTACCCAAAGATTTAACAAATGAATAATTACCCCCAAATCACTGCTCATGTTGTCTGTTAACAATGATCAGTTCAATCATTATGTGATCCTATGAGACTATACATACACAAAAAGCAGCAAATGATTGTCTGATAACATTAAGTTATCACTGGCTTTCGAATACTTCTGCTTGTATTAATATCGGGGAGTTATACTCAGTTTTAACTCATTTTTAAGAAATAGTGCTGTTAAAAATCTGAGCTACTCATCAAACAGATGTCATTCCTAAAGCTTTCTCTTTAGATATCCAACACACAGGCAGAAAGATGTGGAAGGGATAACTAAAAACATAAATGTTGAACACTGCTGTAAAGTAACATGTAAAATCATGCATATATTTTTTTCGGCTATGCCAGCTTAACTTCACAATGACCTGCTTGATATCAGGTTATGCTTCTTTTTTTCTTAAAGTACTTTTTAGTGGTCATATTTTTTGTATAAATATTAAAACTCAACTTGCCAGTTTTTTCCTGCAGTTCTAAGAAAGTCAATTTAAAAATTTATAGAATCTACTAGTGAGCCAGATGCAATTCCTTAAAATTTCTGAAACACAGAAACCCTAGTCCAGTATGAACACATCCTAAGAGCAGAAATAGAGAACTTTGGCGTTCTTCTGATTTTACCTTGGATCTTTTCCAGAGTGTACTCATAATGGTTTTAACATTGGCTTAAATTTATTAAATTTCAATGAACTTTAATTCTGATGATATACCACCAGTTTTAGATCTTATTGTTAATCTTGAGAGTAGATAAATTCAAATGATCATAAATTGGGGTAATTTTCTATTATACCAAAGTGTGCTAATGCTATCATATGAAGACAAGATGCTTCAAGAAACCTGCATTAAATTATATTTTTAATACAATTGAAGAGTATTTTTTAACCTGTTTGTAATCACAAACTGAAAACATGTCACATGCTTACCTCAGATAAATTGATACATAAAGCTCAGTATGCATATGGTATTGGATATATTAGCCTACAAATCAGATTTTAAATTGAATAGTCCCTACGAAACTTTCATATATTGTAATGAATACATACCAATTCAATTAAATGCTAAGTGAAAATCTATGTACTGTTCTTACGAATCAATGCCATGTGTGCACAATAAAAAAAAGCACTGGATCAAGATGGCTCACCTTTCAAAGTTAGAGTTAAGAGTAGGAAAGGGCCTCTAAGAAGTCATTTACCCAAAATCTCCCAACCCTTTCATAGATGGGAAAACAGTTCCAACAAGTTCACTGACTTGCCTAATGACATTCGGGAAGGATTACAACATCTCTCTATGCTACTTAACTGGGCTAACTCCTATAATGCTGACTAGGCCTTCTTTTCTTCTCTTCTCTAACCACCATTCATATTTTTTCTAGATCATATTTTAAATGATCACTGGGCTATTTTTTATTATTAAATTTTACAAATGAAGTATACCAATAATTTAAACGTCATTTTTTTACTTGTTTATTTAATCATGTATAAGTCTTATAAAGATGCCTGAAGTAATGTGAACACCTATTTGTTTTGTATTTCAAGCAAAGAGTACAGAGCCTGGTTGAGTAAAACAAAAAGGACAGAGGGTATATTCAAGAATAGTAAGACTAAAAGCAAACTGTCAAGTGTTTGGAAGACAGATGTCCAGCCAGTGTTTTGAAGGCATTCTAAGTAGGTACAGTACCTGTCCTAATAAATATGCACATCACTCTGAATACTTGGCAGCTCACTCCTGTGTGGCAAAATGACAACTGGTAAAGGACAGACCAGCATTCTAGATAAGAGTTTCTTGTACAGAAGATCCACAGAAAGAAGTGCTGTCTGGAAGTATACCAACCTCCTCCTCTTCCCTCAATGATCACCACCAAATTCTTTCCTTTGAGGACTTCACAGAAAGTTGGGATTTCTAGAATACACTAAGATTAGGTTAAGAGATTCTGGGTTACATAATAAATCTGAATAATTTAAGCAGGAAAGACAACTCTTCTCAAGGGTTGGACTGACTTTTGTCTTCAAATCTTGACTGTACTTTGCCTATAATGGCACCAAATAACACCTAATGACTTTTGAAAGTTCCATTATTTCTTTTCTTTCTTGAGAGCTGTTTTTTTCCCTCCTCGTTTGGAAGGCTTGCAGTACTTTGCTTCCATCTGAGCCAGAAAATTGTCCATTTCCTTTTGTCGATCCTTTTGTCTGCTCTGTTTGAGAGTTAAAACACAAGCTTTCAAAACACAAGACTATCCACAGAGACAAAAGTACTTAGTTGTTGCCAGGGGCTGATGGGAAGGGAGAATGGGGAGTTGACTGCTAATGGGTAAGGGGTTTCTTTTTAGGGTAATGAAATGTTCAGATAATGCTGATGGTTGCAAAACTTGATGAATATACTAAAAAACCAATGAATTGTACACTTTAAAAAGATGAACATATGGTATGTGAATTATGTCTTAAAATAGGGGTCCCCAACCAGTACTGGTGCGTGGCCTGATAGGAACCAGGCTGCACAACAGGAGGTGAGCAATAAGTGAGCCAGCGAAGCTTCATCTATATTTGCAGCCGCTCCCCAGCGCTAGCATCACCGCCTCAGTTCCACCTCTGAGCATCAGGCATTAGATTCTCATAGGTGCGAAAAAGGTTGGGGACCACTGTCTTAAATGAAAAACAAAAAACGAAAAAACCCACCACAACACTATACACATACTCCAAAGAAAACATTAGCAGTAAGAATCAGAACAAGAAAGAAATGGCGGCAACCTTTACAGTGTGCCAAGTTTACCTGAATGACTGCTTTCAAGTTATCTACTCCTCCTTCATCAAGGCCCAACTCCTTCCTGCTCATTTCTGCTTCTTTAGCCTCTTCCTGCGCCTAAACGAGAAACTCATATGAGACTCCACGGCAGCCTAGCAAATGATAAAAATACACCCTCTTTGCCAAAACCAAATCTATGACAAGACCCTTTCAATTTGAGGATCATACAGATAAAAAGGATAAAATTACACAAATATGTCATTCATTAAAAAGCAAAACTGCTGAATGCAAGCAATATATGCCCTGATTCCAATAAGCATTTCTGAGTTTTTGCCATTACTACTTGTCAGGGGTAGCATATTGTTTGGTATTAATAAACCACGTGGTTAAGAGGAAGGAAAATAAAATGCAAGGGGAGTTAAGAAAGGTCACAACCAAGGATGCTCTCAAAAATATTTCCAGGATAGAGGCACCTCAGATTCCTCCTCTGGAAACCCAATTTACTACATGAAACTGATGGCAGCCTTGAAAGCAACCCTGGTTTGAAATTCCACCTGAGTAATCAGAGTAAACACTAGCAAATTCAGTTTTAAGCTTTCTTTACCTGATTTCAAAGCTGCCTTCTTTTGCCAAATTTTCCTAGAGCACTGATGCCAAAATTCCACAAGGATACCTTGGGAAAGTTCATTTTATTTTTCAGGGCAACAACTATTACAAGGCCCTAACCCCCAAGGAATTTTCTAAATTGCCGTAAATACTATTAATACTAGGAATGATAACACATTAGAACCTTGTTATTCCAATAAATACAAAGTTCCCAGGGTCTACAGACTTGTTTCCAATTGCTTTGTTTTAATACTCTATCCCCCTCCCTAAATTTGCTAAAATCTCTTTGCGAATAGTCTAGGGAAGTTTCTCAAGCTAATATCCGAATACAGAATATAGCTGTGCTCAGTTTCACCTGAGAAAATGATTACCAACTTAAACTGTCAGTTTGAATCTAAACAGATGTGGCTTATGAATCCAAATGATGATCCTGATTCACATTCCACTTCTCTCAACTAAACACACATGTCAGCTCTCCTTTGCATGCATCTTATATCTAAAAGCTATAGAGCTACCTCCACTCCCAATTCAGCCATATAAAATAAGGTGTTCACCTCAGGTACTAATCAAAGGTCTAAAATCTTACACTGCCTGCTCTCCATGGAGCAACCATTATGAAAGCCAGGTTGAGGCAATGGTTACTTCGGTACCAGTAACCATTGATCAGAGGCACAAATGTTTCCTTCTTTGAATCTACTTCCTCCCAGAACCCCAGCTGTCCTTAAGCTATCTCCTGCCATCATCCTTACCCCAACCAACTCCACAGTTTAATATGCCTGTAAAGGGCACACAGGCCTCAATCCTGATGCTTCACAAAAGTTTTCCCTCAAAGTGTATTTTAAAAGACACAATTAAAATAAACTAAGTTTAAAAAATGTATATTCTGGGCCCAATTCAAGAAACTGGGCAAGAGCAAAGTAACCTGTAATATCAAGACACAGCTTTTTTAAAAAAGACAGTCTCTCTCACCTTCTCACCACTTAACCAAGTGAGAACCACTGTCTAGCCTATGTAACTCAACTACATTACTTTATCTCCTGAAAATGCCTCAGCAAAGCTACAAGAATTGGCCCATATGAAGATCTACACAGACAAATCCTCTTGAGCACAACATACTAGGATTAAAAAAAGTTTCTCTTGATGAGTGTATGCTCATTTTAGATAAGAACTACAGAGCAAATTAATCTTTCTTCTTATTTCAGCAGTCTTGTCTATATTACCATTATTGCAAATATCCTCAAATTCTTTTTGGAAGCATTCAAGCTATAAATAATAAATAGCATTCGAAATCTTACCCTCCTTTTCCTTGCATTCATCTTTTGCTTCGATTCTTTGACAAAGGCATTATATGATGGGATCTCTCCCGCATCGATGGCCTGCTGAAGAATGTTCCTTATCCTGGGTTCTTCTGTATACTGTACACACAGCACAGACTCCATGATCTGATCCATGTCTCCCTTGAAGTCCAGATAGGCCTGTTTAACATCAGCTAGCTCTTCTTCAGAACCTTTGTATGTCTTTTCAAAAGCTTGAATGTCTTCTAAAGATATCTAAATAAGAGGTATATGCTTTTTTGATAATTTTATTTTAAATAAAATGTATACTAGTAAAACTAGACTTAGGGGTTGAAATATTTCTTCCCAAATACAACAGCTGCTTGAGTTGAAATAGTTGCAAGAAATCCGCGTTTCTATGCCAAAGCTTTTCCAGAGTTCTCCCTAGTCCAACCTTCACAACCCACAAACCAGGAAAATTTAAGTGGAGTTTCCAAAGATGGGAAGGGACCCAGAAAAACACTCAGGACTTACATTTGGATATGTAAAATATACCACATGTTGTAAAAAATTAAAGCCCCCCTTTTCTCTATAATCACTCTAAATCAATAGGTAATTAAAGACCCATTTCAATAAGTATGTGTGTGAACATATGAAAACACATGGTTCAACCTAAGGTTTAAATCATTTTTCTTCAAAGATTACAGTATATTATCTCCTGAGAAATGCCAGTGTTATATTTCGAGACCAAACTGAAATTCCTCATTCCTACACAACACAAAATGCAAGACTTTAGAGGAATTCAATAAACGTTTAATGAATGACGAGAATAGTCACAAAGTCGTCTCCAGAGTCCTCTACCTTTTTAAACAGTAACCTCCAATACGTTTCCCAGTCTCGATCTTGATTGAGCACATCAGAATCCTCATCCACTGTTCCCTGCTCATCGTACACTGCTCTCTGCTCTTTGTCACTCAAAACGGAATAGACTTTCCCGAGGATCTGCGGGGAAAAAGCCTGCAAGTCACTCCTGCCCCTCTCACAGAAACCGCACGGTGAGAAAAAAAGATTAGGAAATGCCAGGTTCCGCGCACTCCACCCGGCCGAGGCCAATCAGAAGGCCAGGCGTAGGTGGCGTGGGCACTCGCGTACCTGGAAGCGGCGGGTGGCGTCCTCCTTGCCGCTCTCGCTCACTCCGGTCGGTGTACCCGCAGGACACCTTGGTAGCCGCGTCGGACCTCGCCGTCCGAGGCCTCACGCCGCACACCCAACACTTGGTAAAGGTCAGCTGTGCCGAACACTTCCTCGCACAGCTCCAGCAGCCCCATGGCTGGCGGAGGTGCGGAGCTGAAGGCGGACTCCACGAAAAGCGGGTCTCAGGAACACCGCTAGAAGTCCGAACTGCTTCCCTTTTCCCGCGCAAAAAACCCACGGCGCCTGCGTCACAATAGACGCAGCCGCGACGCCGCACTTTACGGCGGCTGCAAAGTGGGGCGTGGAAAAGCTAGTGCCTGCCAGGGCTGAAGTCGAGAAGAACGAGCAGTGGTGCGAAAGCTCTGCTAGCGCCGGGCCGTCCTTCGGCGGGGAACGGAGCTAGCCCGGGAGCCTCCACGCCCCACCCCTCTAGGCTCTCCTCCGCGTTCTTGGGAACTCTGGCGTCTAGCTTCTCCTCCATGTCCCGGCGCAGAACCTTTTTCAATAATACATGGAATGTCCACATTAGGCTGAACCTATACACTGCTTTTTTTTTTTTAAGTAAAAAAAGCATAACATCGACATTTGGCAATTTCACATGGTTCATATACATGTTTATTTCCAAAGAACGTTGGTTAAATAGATTTATTTTTTCTCAGAGATGATCCTGGCGAGAGGACATAGAGCCCTAAGACCCAAATAACTTTGCTACCTAAGGGGTGGGTCTGCTGGGTAGCTTCTTTCCCTTGAGCCCTACCAGAAAAGATATATTAAACAAAAAGCACAAAATACCGGTCTTTTAAAAAAAATTTATCTGATAGGATTCATAGGTTTGACATTTAATACAGAGTCACGCCCATTCACCTTCTGAATCACCTTCAACCTTGGTGGTGATAACATGACCCAAACCTTCATCTTAATAATATATGCTGCCAAAGCAAAAGTGTTTTGTTATTGGATGAGCTCACACAGAAAATAAGTATATAGATCTTAGACAAAGGACAGAGAAGGTGACAAAGTGAATACCTAAGTTAGCAGAAATTCAATACCTCAAAATAATACCTTACCTTAACCTATTTCACATCAGTTCCCCTCACTGATCAATACTTTTCAGAATCACATTCCCTCCTGCCCTACCAATTAAAGCTTCTCCCAAGACCTAAACTCTCCAGGGAAGGATCTTTTAAATTTACAGAATTCCTGTTTTCAAATTATTTTGCTTCACCATATCCATGATCAAACCCAAGTGAAGTCAGTTCCTCTCTGCCTGCACTTCGAAGTCCCTCAAAGAAAGGGAGGCCAATCAGTAACAACCTGGGGAAGCCTTGATAACACCCAGAATTTGAGGTGGCTGCTAACTGTTCTGGGAATATAAAACCTAGAGAATAAAATAAGTTGGTATATTGATGGGGCTTTAGAATCGCCTCCATAAATCTTCATCCTAGCCTTATGCCAGAATTTGAAATCTGTATTATCCACAGTGTACATTATAACCACCTAATCCATGCCTGTGATTATAGAATCCTGAGGTTAGGGTGGAGTAGATAATGTGATTTTTTTTTTTTTTTTGCACAGCCAGTCATTTATATTACCAAATTCATGATACCTAAACCTGATTCTATCATTGACTTTTTAAGCAGACATTTGAAAAGCCCTTCACAACACTTGCTCATTTCCCCTCCCAGCTATAGATAATACATTTGAAAAGGGCTCTCCAGGTAGACACATTGGGATCTAAATTTTAGCTCTGCCATTATTAAAACTGTGGCCATGGGCAAGTTCTCACCTCTGAACCTGAGTTTACTGGTCTATAAAATGGAAATAATCCTACCTGTTTTCATGATACCTTATGTCTCACAAATAACCTTGCATGTAAAGGGCCTAGAAGTACAAAGGTACTTTACAATATTAGCTTTCTTCCATTATAGCCCCAAAACTCATTACTTGTAAATTGAGATTATGTTATGCAAGGTAATATAAATCTGCAATTACAAATATAACAAAGTAACTGTGTTCTTGAACTGGTGGGATGATCCTAAATAATTAAGGAAGGAATTACTTGGACAAATCATGGTTAGTGGCTTTGAAACACAGAAGTCTTGGAAGGCAACAGACCGTAAAGCTGTCCAAGAGATCGAGGGCCCAACCCAAAAGTCCAACCCATCCCATAGCCACTGTGTTTTCCCAGATGAAAGCTAAAAAAGCTAATTAGTACCTACACCCAGCTCTGTAATCGATAAGAACAAATTTTTCCCAGGGCCCTGCTCAGGCCAGGCCAAAAGAGCATGAGTGACATAGAAAATTCCATTTATTGACCTGTAAGTCTAACAAAACTATAAACTCTGCACACGTGTTTTAAGAGGACTTTGACCTTGTCTCCATTGCTATGCTCATTGAAGTCAGCTTGCTTTTGTTTCTGTAGCCTCTGTATCTGTTTTCTGAGAAGCTAAGAGGACCTCGCGTGCCCGTTTCCGTCGCAGCCTCTCAGCATTTGTGATCATCATGGGATGCAGGGGGAAAAAGCCAGAAAGACCTAAAAGCAATAGGATTTTCATTCATTATAACACAGTACAAGCAAATGTTTCTTGGGGATCTCAGCCTCACAGAACTGAAGTCTAACAGAGATCTGACCTATAGAATGGATTTAAAACATGCTCTTCACTTTCCATACTGTTACCTCTTCCCCCAACTCCCTCCCCTCCATTTACTACAAGACAATTGATGTTGTCAATCTCCTAACAATATTTTCCTTACTTGAGAAAAGGATAAACTGACAGCCATTTGAAACACCCTATTCCCATTTTTAGCATAAAATCTCATCACCCAAAAAGGCTCATAAAGGAGTCCACAAAAGGGGTCTCCAGATTCAAAATGGCAATTAGATCTCAACTTCACTTCTCACTCCAGTCCCGAACAGCCTAGAAGTAATAAAAATCATTCTTAATTCTCATCACCCTGGAACTGACTTCAATTTAAAATCCCCTCAATGAAGTATGGCTAGAGCCCAGTTACCCAGCAGCTTTTCCACAGGTTTAGAGAGGTGAGCCCCACAACCAATCCAATGCCGGATACGGTCCAGGTTGAGAGCAACGAGTTTCTCTCCATGAGTGTTAGGCAGTGGATCATACGAGCCAAGCTGCTCCACAAAACGGCAATCCCTGGAACACTTGTTATGAGCAGCAACGATGCGATAGAAAGGCCGGTTGGTACAGCCACTTAGGGCAAGACGGATGGTTAAGTGGCCTCGCTGGTAGGACTTGCAGAGGACAGTCGCTGCAGAGAAATAAGTGGTTAAGACAAAAGAATCGAGGGCACAAAATGGTCAAAATGAGGTAGATGAAACAATCCCTTTCCTCCAGAAAAATGTCCTTACTTCCAACTAAGTCTTGTCAATCTGGCTTAGATACCTCCGTCTCGTTAAATTTTACGCGCTCCAGTTAAAAATGACTTCCTCTTCATCTCCCAATCCAATCAGCACAAGACAGCTGAGGTCAGAGCCTCAGCTGTCTCATCGATAAAATGAATGTCATTTATTTCATAGGCTTTCAAGGTGGATTAAGTGAGAAAAACTGAAGGGAGACTCAACATAAAGCACTGTGGCTGTTTCAGGTTTGGGTTGCCTCCACCTGGCCTAGGAAAGCGCTGCTCCACACGGTCCCATACCCCCTAGTTCCCGTGACAGCCCGGAAGGTCTGCCAGGGCCCCTCTCACTCACTGAGGTGAACCATGGTGCAGCCGGCGTGCGCCGAGGCCCGTTACCACTTGTGGCGCCGCAGAGCGTCCCGCAGCCCGCAAGGATTGCCTCGCGCCGGATGAAGGACGGACGCGGAGAGTCAACGCTGCTGAAAGGGGACCCTGACGCTACCGCGAGCCAAAACCGAGGTCCTCCGGACGGAAGAAAATCTCCTAGCCCCGCCCCTTCCGTTTTCCGCACTCCATTTCCCACGATGCAACACGGTGAACCCGAACGTACCTCCTTAAACTGCCGCAAAACAGGCGCGTTGGTGTTTGTGTGCACCAGAGATAGTAGTGCAAGCCGAACCCAGGGAGTGCTTCCGCCCGTTATTAGTCTGTGAGTCCGTGGTGGAGTGAGGCGTATTGGGAGTACCCCGGGAGCGGGTAAAGGAAGCGTCGAACTGCTCCACAAATCCATCCTTTCAGCAAACGTATTTTGAGCGCCTATTAGGCCAACGCGCTGTGCTGAGAACGCGAGAGATGAAAGGGCCCTGTCGCTGCGCGCAGGAAGCTCACAGTGTGGTAGGGAGACGGTGAGGTTACACCAGAGTAACTAGGGGTGGTCAGTACACAGTCCCTGGGGAAGCAGGGGAGAAGCCGAACCTGATATTTCCTTGGTGCCTCCGGAAGACTTCATAAAGGAGACATAGGGCCGACTAGAAAAGGTCTACAAATGGTATGGAGTTTACTAATAGGTCTCCTGCTCTCTCCACCTCCTCCTCTGAAAAATAAAGGAGGGGGAGCCTTATTCCTAGTTTTGCTGTGCCGTGGTCTAGGACGACGGGGGTTCCTTGTCATCTTTAGCCCTAGAATAATGGCCTCAGTTGTCAGGAGTTTTGCATCTATTATAGGGTAATGGACATTTCGTGTAGCCCTTGTGCTTTAGATCCGTTAAGATAACCGTGGGTCAGAGGGAGTCAGTACTTCCAACTTAAGTAAAGAGCTTTCTAGTTCTCTGTTCATCTTTGGATCCAATGGGCCTGGCCACAATAGGTGCTTTGCCCTAAAACAGTGACCCAGCATACCTTTCTTCCTTTATTTCCACCTTAGAAAACGATGCTTTAATTCCTAAGTCCCAGTAAGTGAACCTGGGCAGGGACCTTAGCAGTTGACTTCCTCCAGGACTGATCGTAATTAACTTTGACCAGAAACCCTAATAATGATCCCACTATACCTTAATTTTATATATATATATTTCCTTACTTATGTATACCTTAGTATACTTTAACTCCAGAACCATACTGATGAATTTTGAATCTCATTTCCAATTTGTATTGTCATCCAGTTTACTGTGAACTAGTCAAAGAACCGTAACAGCTATCCAGTAAGATAGCCAATGGAAATAAATGAATGGGTTTTTATTTATGGCGAAGAGTCTTCTGTTCTGCATCCTCGGATCTCATCTGGTGAATGAAGCGCCCAGAGTTTAATTCTTCTGGGAAGGAAAAGAATTCAGAAAATTCTTCAGCTGGAAGGCTGTCAGAAAGATGGATTGCCAAAGCCAACCATCTCCTGTACCATGTGGATCTCTGCAAGCAGAGCCTCATCTTTCAATTTCAGCTGCAAGAGAGGAAGAAAGGAAGTGGACACAGTCATAGCTGATACTTATGTGGAGACCCCTCATTTGTGGGGCCACAGCTCAAGAACATATTCCTTGGAGTGGTTTGGCTATATTCCCTATTTCATGTGACTTCTATTAAAAGACCTCAGAACATTGTGCTGGTTACATGGATAGGTTCACTTTAAGAAAATTCATCTGAACATTCACAATTTACATTTTTTATACAATAACTTTATAAAGTTGATTTTTAAAACACGTTATCACCCAATATATCTTGATTAATATATACTATCCTTATTTGGGAAGTGATGGAAAGGAATCAAAGACATTAGACCTGAATTTAATTTTAGAATCTAGATGGGTAATAGAGATATGTAGTTGCCTACTAAATACTGTCCCACCATTAAAAAAAAAATCATTTATTTGCAATGTAGCAATGCAGCCAACTAAAAAGCCACATTTCCTGATTCCCTTGCAACTAGGGGTAGTCTTAAGACCAATGTGGCCAATGAAATGCAAGTTAAAATCATTGTTCATTAAAGGGAGGTGAAATAGCTAGCATGACTTTTTGTCCTTTCCCTTCTTTTGTTTTTATTGTGCCTGAAACATGGGTATGATGGCTGGTGCTACAATGGCTGTCTTTCAACTATGAGGGATAGAGCACAAAGATAGAGTTTGGGTCTCTGATGACATTGTGGAGCTGTTGTACCAGCCCTGGACTCTTCAGTTGATGAGAAAAATAAAACTCCTAATTTGTTTAAGCCACTTTTCAAATCAAATTACTTAAAACTCATAACTGATAGAATAGACCAGGAGTTGGCAAACCACTGCTCAAGAGCCAAATCTAGCACTCTGTCTATTTTTGTAAGCAAAGTTTTATTTGAAACAACCATACTCATTTGTTTTTTGTATTATCTATGGCTGCTTTTTACTGCAAGGGCAGAGTGTAGTAGTTGCAATCAAGACCATTTCACCCACAAAGCCAAAAATATTTCCATTTTTCCCTTTGCAGAAAAAGTTTGTTGACTCCTGGACTAGACCACCATCTTTATTTTACACATGAGGAAAATGAGGCCCAGAGGTTAACAAAGAAGTTGATGTCAAAACTAGGAGCATAAGTCAGGTCTAACTACTGACTCCCAGACCATCCGACTTTCCATTAAGCTGTATTCTCTATCAAGAGGTATAAAAAAGATCCCCCATGGTAATATGTGGGTTATTATATTCCAAACTCAGCAACTCCATGATAATTGCATAATGAGAAAAACCTCTAGAAAATTCACATCATGATGTGCTTGTAAAGTCCTAAATTAAGCAAATAACCTTCCTCCCAGTATCCCAACCTGGAACAGTGTAGAAAAACAGCGGAGGCATCTGCATCATACCTTCATTGTGTACTTGTAGGCTTGCTCAGCTTCCAATTGCCGTCCAGCCTGAAAAAAAGAGCAGCTGGTGATGATGATATAAACATCATGGTGGGAAAGTACATTGCCGCAAACATTTCTACCTAAAGCAGAGGATTCCAAACCTTAGTTAAGAAACTAAATTCAAAGGTGAAGCAGGAAAATGAAATGTGGTAGGGAAAAGCATATATATATATATCCCTCCTTGATTTCAAAAAGCTTAAAAATAACCTGGCCTCTTTTTGCTTCTCAGGATTGAAGCCATTCTGTTAATAATGGCTAACACTCATGGTACTTACTTTGTAGTTTCATTGTTTTAATTGTTTTACATTGTTTTAAGTGCTTTTCATACTTTCATTCTTAGTCCTCAAGACAACCCTAGGAGATATCTGTTTATAATTCCCAGTTTATAGACAGAAAAGCCTAGGCACAGAAAGGATAAATAACTTGTCAGGGTTATGAAGCTAATAAGGGGAGGAAGACAGGTTTTAAAACAATGCGGTCTGGCACTCAAGTCTTTTTACCTTTATCTTGTCCCTATGTATTAGAAAAGCAGATAATGGGCTTTCTTTCATGTAGATCTGGATATGAGATGAGACCATTACTACTCCCAGTTATTCCTTGCATGAAGGAGTTAAATGAAAACAATACGAATTTACTATTATATTTCACAAGTTTGTGCATAACAAATTAAGAGTATGCAGAGTCACTTGGGAAAGCTTAAATACATAAATATGAGAACCACAAAATGTTCAAACTAGAAGGGAACTTAGAGAATATCTAGTTCAATTTCCTGATCAGTGCTAGTCCATGATAAATTTTTACTAGTTCACAAAAGTTTCATTACCCAAAAGACTTTCCTATAATATCTACACTTTGAAGTTTTCACACCTGAAGTTCACTGAATTCCAGGGCCATTTTCCAGCACATCTTTCTTTCCTGTCACTATTACCTTTTACTCCTACCTTAGGAAGGCAGAGGCCCAAGTGACGTGAGGATCCAGAATAGCCAAAATAATTTTGAAAAAAAATGATAATTTTTTTTTGCTATTATGGAAAATACTGCATTCATATACACATCTTCTGGTATTTTTCTTAGGAAGGTACCCAAATATAAAGTTGCTAAGTTGTACACATGAATGTGACCACATAGTGCCATATGCACCGCAAAGTAGTTATACCAATTTGCATTCACTAGCAAATATAAAAATCCTTATAAATGTTGGTAATGTTGGAATAATTTTTGCCAACCTGATGGGTGTGAATTTGTCACATTATTTTAAGTTGCATTTTCATAATTACTAATGAGGTAAAACTTTTCCTACATTTATTAATATTTACAATACCCACTTCAGCAAATTGTATATTTCAATCAGATTGTTTGTAGGGTTTTTTCTTATTTTAGTAGCTATTTATATAATCTGGATACTAATTAATCCTTTCTTAGTCATAAATGTTGCAAGTATTTATAACAGAGTCCTTAAGCTTTTAACGTCTTGTTACATGAGTTTCTAATTTTAAAGTTGTTAATTGATTGACATTTTATTTTTGCTTTGTGCTATTACATTCACAAGAAACCTTGTATACTCTGAGGGCATAGAAGTGTTCTCTATATTTTCTTCTAAATGGTTTAAAGTTTTAAGATTTAGGTCTTTAACATGGAAGTTCTGCACCCTTTCCCACACTCACTGCCTTATGAGTCTCCTCCATCTGGCTGTTCCTTAGTTATAACTTTTTGTAGTAAACCGGTCATCTAATACGTTAAAAAAAGATTTAGGTCTTTAAACCAGCTGAAATTGTGTGTGTCTGGTGTTATGAGGTAAGGAACTAATTTTTTTTCGTATGGATAGCCAGTTACTCTCCCACTATTTATTAAATAGTCCGTATGTTACTCACTTATGTGGGGGGGGAGCGCTATATAGTCTTTTAAAAATAGCTTTATTGAGATATAATTTACATACCACAAATTCACTAATTTTAAGGTTCAGTTGTGCAAGCATCACCACAGTCCAGTTTTATAAGATTTCTGTTACTCCCCAAAAGTTCCTTCATGTCTGTTTGCAGTCAATCCTCATTCTCACCCTCTGCCCTAGGGAACAACTGATCTATTTTTGTCTCATAGTTTTCTTAACTTCATGTAAATGGAATTATATAATATGTAATCTTCTGTGCCTTGCTTTTCGCTTAGCATAATGTTTTTGAGGCTCATCTGTATTGTTGCATAAATCAGATTTTCATTTTTATTGCTGAGTAGTATTCCATTTGTGTTAATATTACACATTTTGTTTATCCATTCACTGACAGACTTTCAGAACATTCCAAGTCTTTAGCTCTTATTAAATACTGCGATTAAATGGGGAAATGTTTGTGTGGACATGTTTTCACTTTTCTTGACTAGATACCAAGAAGTGAAATGGCTAGTATGTATAGTAAGTACAGGATAACTTTTTTAAGGTCTGCCAAACTGTTTTCCAAAGTGGTTGTACTAATCTGCAACCCTGCCAGCAACAGGTGAGGGTTCCAGTTTCTCTACATCCTTGTCAATACTTGGTATTGTCAGTCTTTTTGATTTAAGCTGTTCTAGTGAGTGTGCACTGTGCTGTTAATTTGCATTATCTTAAGGAATTATCTTTTAAATTTTTTGACTTAACATCAGATTAAAGAAAAGTTGCAAGTTCTCTTGTTCCTCTATACACACACACACACACAAACACACACACACACACACACGTATATATTTAACTTTTCCTGAACCACTTGAGAGTAAATTGGACACCTGATACAATTTGACTTCAGTATGTATTTTCTAAAATTAAGGACATTCTCTTACATAACCACAGTACAATGGTCAAAATCAGGAGATTAGTATGAATACAATACTATTATCTATCTATAGACCTCATTCTGATTGTTCTGAATATCCCAGTGTCTTTTACAACAAAAGAAAATCTAGGATCATGCCTTGCATTCAATATTCATGTTTTCAGTTTCTTTTAGTATGGAACAATTCTTAAGATTTTATGTTTCATGACATTGGTATTTCAGAAGTGTATACGAGAGTTATTTTGTAAGGTATTCCACAATTTTTACCTGATTTTTCTTCATGTCAGGTTAGAATTTTTGGCAGGAATACCACAAAAATGATATGTTCTCCTCAGTGCCTCCTATCAAGAGACACATGGTATTTATCCCAATACTGGTGATGGTAACTTTGATCTTTTGTTTAGTTTATTATTGGCCAGGTTTTTTCTAGTATAACATTACTCTGTTCCCCTTTGCAATTAATAAATATCTGTAGGGATATACTTTGATTCTATGTAAATATCTTTCTACTCCTTAAACATTCAGCCATAGTTTCAGCATACATTGGATGACAGCTCCCTGAATTAATTATAATTATGGTGGTTTACAAATGGTGATTTTTTAATTCCATGATTCCTTATACATTTAACAGTTGGTCTTCTACTGTAAGCTTTCCTCATCTACAATTACTTGTTTAATTATATCACTGTGGGCTCATAGTTTCTCATTTGTAATCCTTAACTATAATTATTTATTTTGATGCTCAAATTGTCCCAGATAGGGCCGGTAGGGCGCCCCCCCCCCTTTAGTTAGTTCCTTTGTCTTTTGTTTTCCCTTGTGTATTTTGGATATCTCAGTCTTTCTTTGAGTACTTTTGATTTTGTTCAGCAAAATATTCCAGACTCATATTTATTTCCCTGTCCCAGTTCTAAAATCAGCCATTTTCCAAGGAGCCTCTGATTCCTTTATTTCCTTTAAATTGGACAAATGCCCTACTTCTTTTTCATGAATTTAGAAACCAAGTCCTTAGCACTAGGTGTACTCATGCCCCCACCACTTTATGTATGTTCTACATATTATATATATATGTATACGTTATTGAAATTTCCTGTCCTTGAACATGGTATCTTTATCAGATCTTCTTATATGCCAGTTAATAAAGTTTTATAATTTTATTTAACAAGTCTTGGCTGTGACTTTTTAAAATTAAACTTTCAAATTGGTGTTCCTGATGATTTCTGATTTTGATGATTTTTTTATATTAATCTTTTATCCAGCAACCTTACTAATTCCACTTCTGAGTTAATACTTATTTAATAGATAATACATATACATCATTTAAAAATCCTTATCTACTCTGTTCCCCAATGCCTTCCCCCACCACTAACCATCATTACTCATTTGCGTCTATCCTTTAAGTATTGAAACTTTTCTACATCTTTCAGTTTGTATATTTTCTTGGTTCCTTTCTAATCTTTTTCCTCCATTTTCTTTTCTGTGTGTATGTGTGTTATTGCCTTGGTGGAACTTCCAGTATAGTTGAGTAGAAATGACGATGATGATAGCAGGTATCCTTGTCTTGTTCCTGACTTAAAAGAAATTTTATATAATAGTATAGATTTTAGAAGGTACATTTTCAGATTTTAAAAAAGCTAGTTTGCTTGACTTTCAGAGTCATGAATGAGTTGAATTTTAGACAAAAATTTCCTGAAGTACAGCCTCTATTTTGTTGTAATATTCATGATCTGTGCCTTCTCTCTTTTTAAAGTCTTAATCAGTAATGCAAGAGGTTTGTCTATTTACCAATCTTACCAAAAACAAAAACAGAAACAGTTTATGATTCTGTTAATCCTCTCAATCATGTGCTTGTTTTCTTTACTAAAAAAGCTTTGTTTATTAAATAAAAATACATATTTTTCACTTTTCAATTACAGTTGACATTCAATTATTTTCTTTTAGTTTCAGGTGTACAGCATAGTGGCTACACACTTAGATAATCTGCAAAGTGATCACCTTGATAAGTCTAGTATCCACCTGGCACCATACATGTTTATTACAATATTAATGACTATATTCCCAATGCTGTACCTAACATTCTGTGACTATTTTGTAACTACCAATTTGTACTTAATACCTTCACCTTTTTCACCCAGCCCACCAACCTCCCTCCTTCTGGCAACCATCATTTTGTTCTCTGTATCTATGAGTCTGTGTCGTTCGTTTTGCTTGTTAATTTATTTTGTTCTTTGGATCCACATATAAGTGATATCATATGGTTTTGTCTTTCTCTGACTTATTTCACTTAGCATAATACCCTCTAGGCCCATCCATGTTGTCACAAATGGTAAGATTTCATTCTTTTTTATGGATAATATTCTATTGTATATATATACCACCACTTCTTTATTACATTCTCCCGCAATATCCCCCATCTAATTTCCCATCTACATCAAGGATAAGCACCCTCAGACAGCAGTTCAACAGGAAGGAATGATTCTGAAAGACTAGTAGAGCATCCCTTCACTGGTATTTGACTTTGTTTACATTCTGATATAATAGCACTCCCATTTAAAAATTTTATTATTTTTTTGAAATGAAAACTAATCAAAAGGAACTGAGGAATAAGATCATTACATGTAACTAAATACATTTTAAAGATAAATACCATATATTTCCTAATTAGTATCAGGTAACTATCTAAACTATCCCAAATTCTAGTCTCAAAGAAAAACTCAGAGGCAATTACAAAGAAGATGCTTTAGAGTATCCGTTCCATTTTTAAAACAATGAGATCTTTTAGGAAAATCACTGTAGTCTATCGGAGATATCTATTGGTCCTTTGTTGGTAATCCATTTATATCTGTACCCTTATAGCCTACTTTGCCTTTATTTTATAATTGGAGTCTTACATTGCTTTTCTAGGCTATATGTAACTTACAAAAGGGAAATTAGAGGGTATATATGTGGCTCCAGTAATTTTTTTGTAGATCCAGAGCATAATTGGAATGACTATGTAAGGATCACTCACCATTGTCCCAGGCTTGAGCTCCTAAATGTAGGAAGAGGCACCCAGGAGAGCAAAAGGAGAACCACTCACCACCCCCAAGTCTAATCTGCCATCGGACCGCACTGTCAGTCACCACCCTTGCACAGCTCTCCATTCAGTGTTCATGACCCCAACCCTAGGCCAGGCTCTGATACCTACATCCTCCTTCATCTTGAGGCAGGGCACACATTGGGCTGGGCTTGGTTAGCACAACCTAGGCTGGCCTGTAGAGTAGCTCAAAGGTGTTGCAGGGAACCCACCCCACCCAGAACCCCAGATGGCAGTTTGCTCTGGCCCACCTTACTCCCGTGCACCCATGACCAACAAGCCCAAATTGCTCACTCCCATTTTTAGAATTTTCTTTTCAGACAAATACACCTGAGTAAATAATTTTAAAGCACATTCCAAGTCAAGGCTTCCCAGACTCAGCCCCTCCTTCGTCATTTATACGACGACAAAATCTGAATATCATTAAACCTCAAATATCATACATTAATGGCCATCCTGCTATCTCTTGCTTTACTTGGTTCCTTACCTTTTGCCCTAAAAGGGCATTGTGTAAGGATAGTAAACACTCACTTTCAGGCTGACCAGAGCCAGATATGCCCATACTTCAGCATTGTAATTGCTCAATGCATTGGCTTCAGAGAGAGCATCTCTGCCTCAGTGATCTCCTCCAGCTTGACAAAAAAGAAGACACGTGAGTTAAGTCAATGTTGTTTTCACTTAAGTCAGCTGGAGTCAGCTTAGCTGAAGACACTACTACCAAATAACACTCGTCCTGTACATGACCATACCAACATCTTTCAACTTTTTGTTTTTTAGTAGAACTTTTTCTTCAAAAAAATCTTACGTGGTGGCCCAATATATGAACCAGTTAAAAGGAGAACTGCTCTGATTAAAAAGCCAGGTGGGGGAATCTGGAATCCTCTCTGCTAGGCTCTCAACTATACCCCTTTCTTCATCCTTCCCTCTACAGCAGTCCCAAAGGCATCCATGAACCGTCAAGCTTCAGATGGCACACTGTTGTGCATCCTTCAGTTATTTCCCCATATGCAATGCTGTCAGATACATTCATAGTTTTTCCTTTATATTGTGAATCCCTTTCTTAAGGTTAAAGTCCTATGCGCCTGTCAAAATATTGTTCAGAAAGTTTTCTTTCCCCTAAAGTTAGTTAACAGCACAGTCTTGAGCAATTAATACAATAGTCAGAGATCTAGGGTGCTTCCTGAGCTCTGGTTACGTGGATATCATAGCTACTTTCTAAAACTGAGTTTGCTTTGTTAAATCTTCCAAAAGACCACCAAGGAAAAAATAAGGCACTCTTCCCCAATAAAGCAGCTCTCCATTTTTTTCTATTTTAGAAAATAATGGGCTTCTAGGCTCAACAACATGAAGAATGACTTTTCAGCAATGCCCATACCTTGGCTTACACTTTATTTATTTATTTTTTTAGGTGAGGTAACCCTTGGTTGACCTCACAGATTGCAAGGACCTTGTCAATTTACAATCCTTTATTTTTTATTTTTTATGCCTACAGCCCTGGCCTTCCTAGGTCTCCCATCTAAGTACTAACCAGAACTGACCCTGCTTAGCTTCTGAGATCAGACAGGATTGGGCTTATTCAGGGTAGCATGGCCATAGAACTTGGTCTACACTTTAAATGTCTCTGAGACATTGATTCATTATCCTTAGCAAATCAGCCTGTATTTGCTAAGGAATTAATGTGTCAAGCAGTATTCTAGATACTGGGAATAAAGAGGTAAAATACAACTCCTGCCCTCAAAGAGTTCACTGACAGATATGTTTTTAGAAAAAAAGGAAAAATAAAACTCACACGTATAAATAGTTCCAATACAGAATATACATTTCTATAATAAAAGCATATATATGATCTAGTGGAGAGTAAAGGAAAATAATAATAATTCTACCCTGAGATTGGAGGACGGCCTCTGAGAAGAAACATTGCTAAAGTAAACCTTGAAAGATAAAAAGGAATTTGTTAGCTGAACAAGGTTAAGAAAGAAAGTCTAAATAAAAGGAATATTATATACAGAGGCATGGAGGCATAAGATAGCATGGCATGCTCAGGAATCTCAAGTATGCCTGTGTGACTGAAGAAAAGAAAGGGAGAAAAGGGAAAATAATGGAAGTGATAAGACTAAAGAGTTCAGCAGAGACCAGATCATACATATTAATTCAAAGGAATCTGAATTTTATTCTGAAACAAGGGGTAGCCATTGAAGGGTTTAAGTAGGAGAGTTAACATGGTATTTGCTTATGTATAAGTGATCATATGTCCAAGTGGCCTGGACAGTCTCTGCATCCCAGTGTAATTATTAATAACAACCTTTTCATTCTCAGAAGTGTCTTGGTTTGTATGATGAATTACATGATCACCTTATTTATGCATCAAAACCTGGGAGCGCGTGTAGTCATCAAAATTCATGTTTTAAAGTATTTGGTGATATGGGAAGATACCAATGCTATATAGTTAAGTAGACAAAAGATTGCAAAGTAGTAAATACATTATTTACAATTTTATACATTAAAATTGTTTTCATATATATATGAAAAAAGACTGGAGAAAAATGTATTCAATGTTAACAGCGATTATTACTGAGTGACAGGATTATGGATACATTTATATCTTCTTCATATTCTGTATCTTCCAAATTTTCTATAATAAACATATATTACCTTTATGGTTAAAAAAAAGCAATGAAGAAGAAGAGACAAGAAATGTAGACAGCTCTTTTGGTTAAAGGGTAACAATCAGGAAGGTTGTTATCATTGTTGCTTAATAAGGGGGAAAGTGTGGGGAAAGTTGACTGAAAAGGAAAGGTTAAAAATTTAAATCAAAGAGAAAGAAAAAATTAAGAAAGAAACGTATTAGGAGAAAAGGAGAGGGATGGAATCAACAATATTTGTAAAATATTAGAAAAGAACAGCAGGATGCATGCCTCTTTCAAAGATTAGAACAGAGGAGGGAAGGTGACTCGAGAGTTTTTATGGGTGATAAAGCATAAGGTCTACCAGAAGCTGTAGCAGCAACTCCTGAATACAGAAGGGCCACAGAGCTTAATAAATATCAATCAATTTCTTTAATTTATTTAGATTAATCTTGATATCCCAGATCATGTTTTTCTTATAGATAACATCATAAAATTCTGAGCGTATGTACGAAAAATCATGAAATTTTTAATTTTATAGTTTCCTGTTTTTTGCAGGATTTTAAAAATTAAATTTATTGGGGTAACATTGGTTAATAAAATTATATAGGTTTCAAGTGTACAGTTCAATAAAACATTATATGTACATTGCATTGTGTGTTCACCACCCAAAGTGAAATCTCCTGCGGGTTTTTAAAGAATGTTTTATTTTTCTAGTTCACATTGACCTTCAGTTTACTAAACAACATTGAAGAGCAACTTTTCATTAGAGAAGACTTCCCTGATTACCATCCTACTGTCATTAGAAACTCCCAGGGTGCTTGGAAGATCAAGGAATCAAGGTCAGCTATATACACGGGCTTAGTCTCAAGCCCTTATTCTCTTACCCGATAACAGGCAATTCCTAGTCCTAGCCACGTAAGGCATGAAGGTGATCTCTTACAGGCTTGCAGGTAGGTTTTCTTTGCCTTTTCATACTGCAGAAAGAAAGTACCACTAAGCTATCGTTCTTTTGGAATCTTCGAACACCGCATTGCTAGAATAATCATGGTGCTTCTTCAATTGCACTCCAGACAAATCTAAGTTAAATGAGTCCTGTATGTTTCTTTTAAACCTAATTTTTTTGGAGTTTTAGGTTCACAGCAAAATTGAGAAGAAAGTACAGAGATTTCCCATATGTGTACTCCCTGCCCCCACACATGTAAAGCCTCTCTCACTATCAACATCCCCCACCAGAGTGGTACTTTTGTTATAACTGATGAACCTACATTGATACTTCATCATTACTCAAAGTCCATAATTTACCTTAGGGTTCACTCTTGGTGTACATTCCATGGGTTTAGACAAATGTATAATGACATGTATTCCTCATTAGAGTATTTCCCTGCCCTAAAAATTCCCTGTACTCCAAACAAACAAACAAACAAACAAACAAACAACAAACATTCCCTGTACTCTGTCTATTCATCACTCCCCTTCCCTAACCCCTGGAAACTACTGATCTCTTTACCATCACCACAGTTTTGCCTTTTACAGACTGTCATACAGTTGGAATCATGAAGAATGTAGCCCTCTCAGATTGGCTTCTTTCACTTAGTAACATGCATTTAAGGTTCCTTTGTGGTTTTTTCACGGTTTGAGAGCTTTATTTCCTTTTAGCTCTAAGGAATATTCCATTGTCTGGATGTATTACAGGTCATCCATCCACCTACTAAAGGAAATCCTTGTTGCTTCCAAGTTTTGGCCATTATGAAAAAAGCTAATTTAAACATCCGTGTGTAGGTTTTTGTGTGGATATAAGTTTTCAATTATTTGGGTAAATATTAAGGAGCACACTCATTGCATAGTATGGTATGAATATTTTTAGTTTTGTAAGAAATTGTCAAACTGTCATCTAAAGCAGCTATACCATTTTGCATTCCCAACAGCAATGAATGAGAGCTCCTGCTGCTCCACATCCTTCTCAGAATTTGAGGTTGTCAGTGTTTTAGATTTTGACCAGATCGTGGTGTGTAATGATACCTCGTCATTGTTTTAATTTGCATTTCCTGATGACATATAATGTGGAGCACCATTTCATACATTTATTTGCTATTTGTATATCTTTGCTGACGTATCTGTTAAGGTCTTTGGCCTATTTTAAAATCAAATTGTTTTCTTTTTATTGAGTTTTAAAGAGTTCTTTGCATATTTTAGATACCAGTCCTTTTAGGTGTGACTTTTGCAAATATTTTCACCCAGTTTGTGGCTTGTCTTCTCATTCCTTTCACATTGTCTTTTGCAGAGCATAAGTTTTTCATGTCGATGAAATCTAACTTATAAATTTTTCTTTCCTGCGTGATGCCTTTGGTGGTATGTCTAAAAAGTCATCATTATACCTTATGTCATATAGGTTTTCTTCTATATTATCTTCTAGAAGTTTTATCGTTTTGCATTTTACATTCAATTCTATGATCCCTTTTGAGTTCATTTTTAAAGGTGTCTGGATTTATTCTTTTGCGTATGGATATCCAGTTGTTCTACCACCATTTATTAAAAGTATTTTCTTTGCTCCATTGTATTTCTTTTGCTCCTTGTCAAAGATGAATTGACCATATTAATACAGATTTATTTCTGAGCTCTCTATTTTGTTCCATGGTCTATTTGCCTATTCTTTCAATGATACCACACTGTCTTGATTATTGTTAATTTCATAGTAAGTCTTGTAGTCAGGTAGGGAGTCAGTCCTCTACATTTGCTCTTCTTTTTTAATATTATGTTGGCTATTCTGGTCTTGGATTGTATTTTATGTCTATTTTCAGGAGCTGTTGAAAGAAAACTGGTGAGAGAAGGATAGACCAAATTAAAGGGCAGACTTTGACGTGAAAGCAGTTCCAGAGATATTTTTAGTCTTTTTAAGAGGTGAGGCAAGGAGTTACATTGAAAGTTCTGGGTGACCATAATGATTATCTAAATTCCACCTAGACTCTATGACTTGATCACCTTTTTTACTTAAAAGTGACATGTGGTAGGATGACAGATATAGAATCTCTGAACTGAGGGGTATATTTGATAGAACCTCATTCTGAGAGTCTGTTCCCTTGTTGTAAAAGGTCTTAGAATTCTCAGCAGTACAGGAGACAATTAGAAAAATTCAAAAAAAAAATGTTCCAAAAGAATTATTCCTCAAGGGACCACTCTGGTCATATGTCTCCAGCGTGAGAGATGAAACTATAGCTGAGCCTCAGCAAATGGCCTATGAACTCCTTGCCTAGTGACTGCATAAGTTAGCAGCTCTGTGAAGATGCAGACTGCAATAACATCAAAAAGAAAACTTTTTCTTATCTACTTTACTGTAATGAGATAGTGATTTTTCTCTTTCAAGCCTATGTGAGCTTTCCTACTTAAATTATAAGGCATTGTAACTTCTCCTTGCTGCTGTTTTATTTTTAAATAGAAAGAAAATTGGGTGTTCTGTGGGGAGAAATGGAATGAAGTCAAAACAAAAGCATGAGTCAAAAGGCCTTTGTGAAATGCTGATAATTGTTGAAGTTGGATGATTGGTTCATTCTACTATTCTGTTTGCTTTATATTCTCTGAAAGTTTTCATAAAAGAAAGCTTCTTTTAGGAGGCTTTGGTGTGGTTCCTAAAATAAGGAGAGGAATTGTTGAAGGGTCAGGTCAGAGTGCTCTGTGGGATGGCGTTAGCCTCAGCTGAATTAAATGTAATCCTTTGAGCTGCGGAGGAAGTTCGGAGAATTTTGAAGCCCATCACACTTTCCATTAGCTAAGGCAAGCTAAGAATATTTCTACTTCTGCTAATAAAAGAAAAATAGCTAACATAGTAGCTAAAATAAAATTTATTGAGTTCTTAATAACTTTTTAGTATTATGATGGTTAAAACCACAGACTCTAATATGAGACTACCTGGATTTATATCCTGCTTCTATTAATTACTGGTTATCTGATGTTGGGCAAGTCACTTTATCTTTGCATATACAAATATCATGATCATATTACTACTTTTAGTTTACATGGATGTCAATGCCTGACTGTAATCAGGTCCCAGACCATAACCTGATTTCCATGGTTACACCCCGTTCTCTATCTCTCACCTCTTTCTCTTCCAGATAGATGTGCCCCAGTCGCAGGAAGATGAAGTGCATCTCAGAAGCATCTACTACAAAACTAACGGTTCGCTCATAGCATGCCTTGGCCTCAGCATGATTTCCACTCAGAAAGTAGAGATGGCCCTTCACACCCCAAACGTTAGGGTTCTGAGAAAGTGAAGAACAAGTAGTACGTGGGATGAGGTGGTGTTTAAAAGTACATTAATGATCTTTGTTTAACACAAACATAAATGTTAAAATTATCTGCTTTCTTCTTCTAATAGCACGCAGTTGGAAACAGGGCCATTCAGTTTCCTTCTCATTTCTTTCCTGCATTCTTCAAAGCTGTTTTGTCTTTAGGGTAAGTATTAATAAAAACATTCAAGTATAGCCAGATAGTGTTCACAATAAGAAAAATAGAAGCCCAGAAAACTTGAAACAGATAAGCTATCTATTGAAGAGCTGTCCTTATCCTTTTCTCTGCCCTTTGCAAAACTTGAAATTGCTTAAGAAAAACAAATGGAAGGAAATAGGTATATGACTTAACTGACAGCTAATGATTACCATCTCTGGTAACCAGAAATCTACCTGTGATATGGCATAACCACCTTTAAGAAAGCCTGCTCACTCCTTCTCCAAATTAAACCCAAGAGGCTCTAGCAAAAGTTATTACCAGGTAGTCCATCTGGGCTGCTTGTTGAAGGTATGCCTCTGCCTTGGCAAAGTCCTTCTTGAGGAGGAATGTCTGGGCCAGTACCAAGTAATACTCACAGCTGGGGCCTCCTTGAGGGCATAATAGCTCATGTGCAAGCACCCTGTGCACATACTGCAAGGAAAAATCAGATTATAAGGAACATATAAATGACCTCATTATGTTAGTTCTATAGCTATCATGGTTGAAGATTCTATCTCTGATAATAAACAATAAGTAACATATTAAAGAATGAAATGATTATGAACTTCAAAAGGTTACAGGTGAATTATAAACATTGAGTATATCATGGTTACATTACTAACTATTCACTTAGTTACCAAATGTAAATGTTCCCAAGTGAATACAGTATTGCACAATTCTGGTCTTGCTGGTCAACACATTAGATGGGTTTTAGCCTGTATTTGCTACACAGGAGATAAAGGCACTTACATTTACACAGAAGGTAACATTTTCAGGCAGCCATAATTACAAGGAAACTTACAGTGAGCGGAAAACCTCCCTTTCTAAAATTCTAGACTCCAGATCTTGGAAACAGTGTATCTATTTGTGACATACTCTCAAACATTTGTTTTTTTTCACTAATTTTATAATTTTGCCTATACTTCATTTTTAATACTATGCAAGGCCTGCAAATTTGACAGTCACATGTACTTGCTAAGCAGAGGGGGAAACCCTTCTTTTCCCTCTGTTCCCATCTCAGCTTATACTGTAGAAACTTCCACTAAAATTTACATCTTCTTAGGAAAATGCTGAGGGGAGGCTCTGTAGCTGTTCCCTCTACCTGCATTCTGGCTTTGACATGGAGGGATAGTGACTTATTTAATCAGGGAGACAGAGAGCCCGTTTTTCTACTGGAAAAGGTTTGCTGTGGCCCACTCCCACCCGGTTCATAATTTTAGCCCTTTCTTGAACTTGTCCACCCTCAGGTGAAACATGCACAGTGCAGGATCAGGGCCAACTCTCTTGGCTCCTGGATCTTGCTCTCTCTCCTACTGCCTGTTTCATGAATATACTTCTGTTTCCCATGTGGTAGGTAGACCTTGTAGAATACTCTTCTTCTCTGGGAGGAGGCTGCAATTCTCCAGGTGTTCTACCTGTGACAGCATAGGTTAAGTTAAATCTAGGACCAGTCACATCTCCAGCCCAGTTTTACCAATAAAAAAATTTAATATTTTTATCCCCCCACACTGATATAGCACTGTGTATGTTACAACTGTTTCAGATCCTGAAAGGAAAAAAGGGTATAATTAGGTTCCTGTGAAACCCCAACACTCGCATGAGTTCCCATAATAAAGTGACATCAGGCTGCATATAAATTAGAGTCTTCATTTGCTCTGCTGGTATTCTACAGGGAGCAACTTGCAATGAGGTCTTCTGAGGCTCCCTGCAGAAAGTGGTTCACACTTGGATATTCATCCCACTAGGCTTACCATGTGCTCTCAAAAGCATATTTGATTTCTCTACCATACATATTTAAGCTTGCAAATATACCATTATGAATAGAATAAGTAGTTCATTAAAACCTTTCCATCTATTTGTACTTTTCCAAATATTCTGACCTGCACAGCATTGAACTTCATCAAGAACCGTATGGTTTCCATGAAAATGGTGGTAGGAGTTTGGGAAACAACATGAGAAGTGGGATGCAGAAAAGTCGATGAATCTTGACATTTTGATGTTTCTGAAAATATATTAAAAGAATAGACGATTAGATGTTAAAGAAAAAAATGTATGAACCTCAGACAAACTAATGTAGCAGGGAGATTATTCTAATATATATGAGAGAGATTATAATCTGGAAAGCAATAGATTGCTCTATAGCAATGGTCCCCAAAGAGGAGATCTTAAAGGTTTTCAAGGTTATTCAACTAATGGTTCCAAATGCAAGTCACAACCAAATGAATGGGTTTTTAAAAGCATTCAGATCTTCCTGAATATGAAACATAATCTATAGATATTCTAAAAATGAATCATTAGAAAATTATAGGTCAATAGCTGGCTACTTTTCTGAGTTAAATACACTTGTTTATTGAAAGAGTTGTACTACTGAGTTTGGATTTCAGAGCCTAGCCTCATATGAAGGCAGTTAGGCAAAATGATAGATAAACTAATCAACTTTCAAACGTGTTAAGATCACTGTTTTGGTAATCATAAGAGTTTTCATCCTGTCTAGTTTGTTTATGCCCTCTTTCATTTGAAAATCTTTATTCCTGATTACCTCTTTTTGCTGGTGTCTCCTTGACATATAGGTTGGATGGTTTTTGCTCTATTGGATCCTGAGATTGTACAGACAAAATGGGTTCTTGTGAATCAGACTGCAGTTTGGAGGATGCTTCAAGAAATCCATCTAGAATGGATAACGGAGTTCCTGGTCCTAAATAGGTTAAATTTTAATGAGGAGGAAAAAAACCTTCCTACATTGAATATTAAAAAGTTATTACAGAAAATAAAATATAATCAATTTGCAAAACATATTCCAGAACTACTGCATGGACAGTCTTGTTTTGCAGACTTTTTACATTTCTGTATAATTTAAAGAGTACAAGCTAAACTGATAATAGTTTCTGTCACTATAACCCCTAGTCCAACCCTGCTGCTAGTCCAAAGCATGATAGTATCATTTGCTAGACCCAGAATCTCAAGAATCAAGATGAGAAGATTAATATATTTTTAGATGATATTAAAACCTCTGAATGATAAGAATTCTAATCATCTCAGTGTTTAATAATAATAATAAATAATAATAATATAAGTAGCCATAGTTGAGCATTGCCTATATGCCAAGTATTGTACAAAGAACTTTAATGTATAATTTATTGTTCACATAATGAGATTTTATTTATTATGCTCCTTTAAACCATGTGAATCACAGAGAAATTAAATAATTTGCTGAAGCTCTTAAACATACCGTGCTGCCTCTCAAGCAAACAAATGTTTGACAAATAAAAAATAAAAGGTAATGCCAGGCAAGAAATGATTAGCACCAGCTGGATATGACTCAGAAGAGGTCACTCAGCTAAAGCAAAAGATGTGGCTTTGAAAAATAGGTAGAAATTGGAGAGAGAGAGGCATACAAGGCTATGTGCATGCTGTTGGCAAAAGGATGGAAGTAGTGAGGTAATTTATTTTATTGGGTATTGAAGATTGCACAGAGAAAATTAAGTGAAGTAGATTGGGGCTACATTGTATTGATATTTGAGTGCTAGGATTTTTCTTCTAGAGGCAAAAGAAAAGGGTTACAATGGAGAGTATAGAGCAGAAAAATTAGATGATGAAAGTGGTATTTTATGAAGATTACTCTAACAGTGCCATGTAGCAAAGAGGAAAAAAGTATGGATGGAGACAAACAGATCTGTAATAAGTCTGGTGCAACAGTCTGGATATTTGGGAAGGGGAGTAGTGGAAATCTAAAGGAAAGATGCGAGGAGCATTTTGAAAGAGAAACAACTGGTCTTGGGAATTAAACCTGATATAGGTATGGGGGAAACTCAAGCAAGAAAGGAAGAAGAAACAGGAATAACTCTGAGATCATGAGCTTGGATACCTAACACAGTGATGGAAAGTCAATTTGGGAGATAAGGAGTTGAGTTTACTAGTAGAAAAATCCAGATGCTGGGTTCTGGAGGGTTGTCTGGGTTAAAGACAGATACTAAAGAGTTATCAGTAGTGAAATGGAAACTATGAGGATAAGTGAGCCCTTAAAAAGCAAAACTGTTAGTAAGAATTGATTATATCTAATGACGGTGACAAGAAAGAGAAGCAAACAAGGGAAACCCAAACAGTTGAAGATGGCAATCCAAGATATATTTCAGGAAGGAGAGTGGTTAAATACCGCAGACTGATCATTGAGTAAGTGAGGATCTTAATTTTTATACATTGTTAATATTCAGCTTCTCTGAGGTATAATTTATATATTAAAAAGTGTTTGCTTTTAAGTACATAATTCAATGAACTTTAACAAATATATACATTTATGTAATTATTACCACAATCCATGTACAAAAGATTTCTAGTGCCCTGAGGAGCTCTCTTCTTCTCTTTGCAGTTAGTCCCCAACTCCCAGTTGAAGGCAACCACTGATTTGCTTTCTCTCAATATAGTTTTGCCTTTTCTAGAATTTAATTTAAATGGAATCATAGAGTATTTTACTCTTTTGCATCTGGCTTATTCATTTAGCATAATGTTTTTTGAGATTCATCCATGTTGTGCATATTGGTAATTTGTTTCTTTTTATTCCTGAGTGGTTTTTGATTGTGCAGTTACATGAAAATTTATTAACCATTCAATAAGTGACTGGGTTGTTTCCAGTTTTTGTCTACTATAATAAATCTGTTGTGAACATTTGCATACAAATCTTTGCAAGGATATATGTTTCCATTCTTTTGGGTAAATGCTTATGAGTAAAATTGCTGGCACACACGTTTACCTTTATTTTAAAACTGCCTGTTTTTCCAATTGGTTGTACCATTTGGCATTCCCACCAGAAATGCAAATTCTCTAAAATTTGAAAAACTGAATAGCAATAGTAGAAGCTTCAGACTTTCAATCATATGAATGAGGAAATATTTGGAGAAGTCTTTTCCTGGTATGCCCAGAACAACTCAAAACTCCACCTATTCATTCATTTAACAAATATTTACTGCATAACTATTATGTGCTTGGTGCTATTCATAAGGCTGGTAATTTTCCCAATAGCCGTTCATCATCCCCATCCCCCAGTCCTACCTGCTGGGGCTTCTGCCTTAATTGCTGTTGTAGAGGAACCATCAGTGATTCCCCAAGGGCCTAAACTGGATTCTACCTTGCCTCCTTCTTCAACATACTCTATAGTACCCATACTCTTCTGCTTTGTTACTTGTGCCTGAAGCACTCGTGCCTGAAGCTGTTTGAAGCCTTCATGAAATGCCATTTCCATTCGAATATCGTTGTTTTGAATTTCATAGTACAAACCTGAAAGAAAGATGCTGAAATAAATGTGACTGACTTCCCATCATCATTTACTGAAGAGTTGCAACATTTCTCACATTTTTACCAAAGTTTAAGAACTACATGAAAGGCCATTAAAGAGAGGAAAGAGAAAGAGAGATTCTTATAATGAGAGAATCTTATAACGGGAGAATCTTATAATTCAGATACAGGAAAATCCCATACCAAGCAAAGTCCAGGCTACAACATTACTTGGTTCCAAGCAAGTAGCATCCTCAAAGAAAATTTCTGCCTGCTCGTAGTTCTCCATTAGGACAGCCAGGACACCACACAGCAACAAGCTGAGAAGACACCACCAACATGATTAACAACATGGTTCCATGTCACAGTGATGAAATCAAGACAACTTCATATAGAAGTTTATTTGCTTCTACTCATTCCCCATCTCCCTTCACTCATACCTGTGGATATGATTCTGGTTGAGGGAAAGGGCCTTCCGAAAACACTCCTGTGCTTTAATGTTGTCCTCAGTTAGGAGGCAAAAGGCACCATAGTCCAGCCAGTGTTCCAGGTTCTGGGGCTCACGGACTAACCTCTACCATGAAAAGCATCGGGAGGACCAACGTTATTGTAACACTATGTCATATATTTATGCATGTAACATCACACAGAAGCACCCCATAAATATATAAGCTCTATGAAAGCAAACACTTTGACTTCTTTTTTGCCTGCCATTGAATTCTGAATACCTACCACAGTCAATGTTCTGGCTTACCATAAAATCAATAATTATTTGACTTTAATAATCTAAATTGACATAATAATAATAATAATCTAAATTGAAATAATCTAAAGGTTCATTTTATGGTTCATTTTAACGATTCATATATAATCATTTCTGTCATAGTCTAGAGATGGCAAGTATAAGTTTATTTATGAGTACGTAAAACCAGCACCTCATAATGAGTGAAAAGTACAAAATATTGCTAAAGAAATTAAAGATGACATAACTAAATGGAAACACCCCCCATGTTCATGGATTGAAAGCGTTAATATGTTAAGATGTCAATACTACACAAAGCAATTTATAGATTCAATGCAATCACTATCAAAATCCCAATGTTTTTTGATCTCTTCTGATCTCAGAAGCTAAGCAGGGTTAGGCCTGGTTAGTACTTGGATGGGAGATCATCTAGGAAGACCAGATGCTGTAAGAGTAAATAATAAAAAAAATAAGGGATTGTAAGCTGACAAGGTCCTTGCAATCTGTGAGGTCAACCAAGGGTTGCCTCACTTTAAAAAAAATCCCAATGTTTTGCAGAATTAGAAAAAGCTATCTTAAAATTCATATAGAATGTCAAGAAAATCTGAATAGCCAAAACAATCTTTAAAAAGAACACTTTCTGATTTCATAACTTACAAAGCTACAGTAATCAGTGTGGTACTGGTATAAAGACAGATATATATAGACCAAAGGAATAGAATAGAGAGTCCAGAAGTAAACCTTTGCACGTATGGTCAAATGATTTTTGACAAAAGTACCAAGACCATTCAATAGGGAAAGGACAGTTTTTTCAACAAACGGTGCTAGGAAAACTGGATATCCACATGCAAAAGAATGATGTTGGGTCCTTACCTGATACTATATACAAAAAAGTAACTCAAAGTGGATCAAAGACCTAACTAACTGTAGGACCTAAAACTATAAAGCTCAGAAGAAAACATAGGACAATAGCTTCATGACATTGGACTTGGCAATGATTTCTTAGATATGACACCAAAGGCACAGGCCACAAAAAAAAAATAGACACATTGGACTTAATAAAAATTAAAAACTTTTGTACATCTAAAGAAACTATTAGGCGAGACTGGCCAAGATGGTGTAGAAGATAGATGTTGTGTAATCCTCCTCTCATAACTACATTAAAATTTTAATGAAACTATAAAGCAACCATCACTGAGCGTTGCCTGAGGTCTGGCTGAACAGAAGTCATACAACCGGAGCCATACATAACAGGTCACCTTGGGGCTGTAGGAGGGGTGGGACGTGAAACATGTGTGGCTGTGAAGAACTAGGAGGGTTATCTTGGCTGCGGAGCCCCCTCCCCTCCCTAAGGAACCACACTGGGCTCTCCAGCCCAGGGTTCCAGTTCTAGGAAGAGAAGTTCACATGACTTTTGGCTGTGAAAACCAGCAGGATTGGCTGAGTGACACAGAGGGCTGTGGGAATTGCAGATATTCCTATTAAAGGGCTCACACCCAAACTTACTCACTGACAGACTCACTCACTCTGGAGCTCCAGCGGCTGCTAAAGGAGTGCCAGGGGCATATGAGTGATACTAAGTTGTTGAGCTTCAGGGTGAAGGCTGGAGGGGCAGCATTCTCCCAGACAGAAGTGTTGGCAGTATCCCTTATTCCTTGGTTGGGCCTTCCATCCTCCCACCATGTGGATACAGGCAGCCACCATATCCGAGTCTCCATCAACCTGGATAACACAGGTTGCTCTGTCCAGATGATTCCTTGTGACTCTGCCTCTCTCAACTTGTGAGCCCACGTAAGCTGCCTCCAGTGGTTTATTCCATATAAATGGCTTATCTTGGCTCATGCTATAAACTTTCCCAAAATCTCTCAAAGGCTTATAAAACTCAAAGGAGTAGCATCTGGCCTTGGTGTGCACTGTACCTTTTGCTGAACAGCCTCAAGCCCTGTACTAGCAGCAGCCAGCCTCAGTTTCTGACTTGGCCTCTGGAGGCACCTAGAAGCCCAGCACAGGTGGCAGCCATCTGAGGATTGCTTGGTGACTATTACCAGGTGGTCCCAGAAGTGTACAGGCTGCAGCTGACCTTGGCCTACAACTAGGCCGCTCCTAAAAAGCCCTTGGCTTGGCATACCCAGACGCCTGCTTCAATTGGTGATGGAGCCTGCATCTGAGGAGGACACGCCCGAGGGGCAGACTGGGAAGGCACCAGAGCTGTGCTAAAGTAAATCCTGCTCTGTAGGGTCAGCCCCTCACCAGCCAGTCCTTACAACCAATCAGCCTAAGAATCAATCCCTCCCATCAAAGTGCAAATAGTGACCAAGGCTCAACTATATCAGGGAGGCACACACGACCTACACAAGGGACATATCTTGAGCATCTTGCTGGGCCCCACAAGACATCTATATAAAGCCACTCTTCTAAGACCAGGAGAATTAGAAGCCCTACCTAATAGACAGAAACAAACACAAGGAGTCAGCCAAAATGAGGAGACAACGAAACATGTCCCACATGAAAAACAAAACGAAGCTCCAGAAAAAGAGCTAAACAAAGTGGAGATAAGCAATCTACCAGAAGCTGAGTTCGAAATACTGGTTGTAAGGATGCTCAATGTACTTAGAGCAAGAGTAGATGAACTCAGGGAGAACTTTAACAAAAAGATAGAAAACAAAAATGGAGATGGAAAACATAAAAGGGAACCAGTCAGAAATGAAGAATATAATATCTGAGATGAAGAGTACGTTAGAGGGAATCAACATTTTGGATGAAGCAGAGGACTGAATCAATGATTTACAGGATGGGGTTGTGGAGGACACCCAATCATAACAGCAACAAGAAAAAAAGAATCTTAAAAAAATGAAAATAGCTTAAGGGGTCTCTGGGATAACATCAAGCACAACAACATTTGCATCATAGGGGTACCAGAAGGAGAACTAAGACTTTCAGTTGATTTCTCAACAGAAAATTTGCAGGCCAAAAGGACTTGGCACAAAATTTTTTAAGTGATGAAAACCCAGGACCTACAGCCAAGATTACTTTATCCAGCAAAGATATCATTTAGAATTGAAGGACAGACAAAGAGCTTCTCACACAAGAAACAGCCAAAGGAGTTCATCACCACCAAGCCAGTACTACAGGAAATGCTGGATGGACTTTCTAAGAAGAAGAAAAAAATGTATTTATCAAAAATATGAATAAAGACTGGTTATAACTAGATATTTATCAACAAGTACTTCAAATGAAAAAGAATCAGAAGAAAGGATAGCTGAATGAATAAGAAAACAAGACCCTTACATATAAGTTGCCTACAAGAGACTCACTTCATATTAAAAGACACACACAGACTGAAAGGGATAAAAAAAGATATTTCAAGATGGACCTAGAGGGTATTGTGCTGAATGGAATAAGTCAGATAGAGAAAGATAAATGCCATATGATTTCACATACATGTGGAATCTAAAGAACAAAACAAACAAAATGAAACAAATAAACTCATAGATGCAGACAACATTTTGAAGGTTATTAGATGGGAGTGAGACTGGAGGGTATGCTAAAAAGGGGGAAGGGATTAAATAAGTACAAGATGGTAGTTACAAAATAGTCATGGAAATATAAAGTATAGCATAAGGAATATAGTTAATAATATTGTAATAACTATGTATGGTGCCAGATGGTTACTAGATTTATTGGGGTGATCACCTTGTGAGTTATATAGATGTTTGATCACTATGTTCTACACCTGAAACTAATAAATATTGTATGCCAACTATAATTGAAAAATAAAAAAATATTATTTAAAAAACTATCAACAGAGTAAAAATGTTACTCACAGTTGTTTGAGGATAAATGGGAGAAAATATTTGCAAACCATCTATCTGGTAAGGGTTAATATTCAGAATACTATATAAAAAGAATTCCTAAAATTCAACAACAAAATATTAAACAACTTAACTCAAAAATGGGCAAAGAACTTGAATAGATGTTTTCCCAAAGATCAACAAATAGCTAAAAAGCATAGGAAGAGACTCAACATCACTAATCATCAAGGAATCAAGCCATAATGAAATGCCAGCTCCCACTCATTAGGGTTGCCGCTATCAACAAAACAGAAAATAACAACTGCTTATGAGGATATGAAGAAATTAGAACTCTTGTACAATGAGGGTATATAAAATGGTACAGCCACTATGGAAAATAGGAAGATGGTTCCTCAAAAAATTTAAAAATAGAATTACCATATGATACAACAACCCCACTTCTGTGTATATAACCATAAGAACTAAAAGCAGAGTTTCAAAGAGATATTTGTACATCCATGTTCATAGTAGAATTATTCATAACAGCTAAAATGTACAAGCACCCAAGTGCCCATTGACAGATGAATGTGGTATATACATACAATGGAACATTAGCCTTAAAAAGGAAGAAAATTCTGACATATGCTGCGACATAGATGAACCTTAAAACATATGCTAAGTGAAATAAGCCAGTCACAAAGGGGCAAAACAATTGATTTATATAGACTGACATTTTAAACTTTGTAGTTTAAATAGTCCTCTGTCAATTAACTTAGAAATTGGAACATATTTTTCTCTTGAAAAAATTATAAATGTGAAAAGATGTTAAAAATAACTAGTCATTAGAAAATGCAAAATAAAACCACAATGAGATACCACTTCCACCTATTAGAATGGCTATGATAATTTTTTTAAAAGATAGATGATAACTAGCATTAGCTAGAATATGGAGAAAAATGGAACCCTCATCCATTGCTAGTGGGAATGTTAGTACAGCCTTTTGGAAAAAAGTTTATCAGTTCCTCAAAAAATTAGGCATAGACTTACCATAGGACCCAGCAATGCCACTCCTTAGTATATACTCAAGAGAACTGAAAACATATGTCCATACCAAAACTTACACACTTTATTACATGAATGTTTATAGCAGCATTATTCACAATAGCTCAAAAGTGTAAACCAGTCAAACACCCATCTATAATGAGTAAAGAAACAAAATGTGGCATATCTATACAATGAAATGTTACTCAGCCATTAAAAGGAATAAAGTACTAATACATGCTACAGCGTGAATGACCCTTAACAGCATAATGATAAGTAAAGGAATGTAGTCACAAAAGACCTCATATTGCATGATTCCATTTATATAAGCTGTCTACAATAGGCAAATCTATATAAAGTAAACTTGTGGTTGCCTCAGACTGAAGTAAAGAGGAATGGGGAGTGACGATTAATAGGTACAGGGTTTCTTTCTGGGATGATGCAAATGCTCTAAATTTAGACTGTAGTATTGCTGTGAATCCAAACTGCTTTTAAAAAGTCTATTAAGTGCTCACTTTGGCAGCACATATAAAAAGTCTATTAAAAAATTAGATTGTGGTGATGGCTGCACAGCTCTATAAATACATTATACTAAATACTGTATACTTTAAATAGGTGAATATTATGGCCAGTAAATTACATCTCAATAATTAAATATAAATGAAGGTTCAGACCATTCTTCATATAAGCTTATTCAGCTCATGATGCATATGATAGGTGGCACTAATAGAATTAGAGAACTCAACTGTCATTCACAACACATTGTAAGGACTCAGTAAATGCTTGCTGGATTTGTTGAATTTGGGTTTTTAAAAAAAATTATTTATAATAAATTAATGTTTTTTTCTTTTGGTATACAGTTCTATGAATTTTAACACATGTATGTATACCTTTATGTTACCATCAAGAAAAGTGAAATATAGAACAGTTCCACTACCCCATAAAAGTTTCTCATGCTATCCTTTTATTGTCATCTCTTCCTCCCACCCATAATCTCTGGCAACCAGTGATCTGTTATCCATCATTACAGTTTTGTCTTTTCAAGAATGTCATATAAATGGAACCATACAGTATGCAAACATTGACATAGGCTTCTTTCACTCAGTATAATGCCTGAGAGATTCATCCAAATTGTCTTTATCAGTTGTTCATTTCTTTTATTGCTGAGTAGTATTTCATTATATGGATAGACCATAGTTTATCTATTCACCCTTTGAAGAACATCTGAGTTTCTTTTGGTTTGGGTAGTTATGAATGGAGCTTCTATAAACATTCACGTATATAAGATTTCATTTATTTAAGGTAAACACCCACGAGTGGGTCATATGATAGATGCATAAGAAACTGTGAAACTATTTTCCAGAGTGGCTACATCACTGTGCATTTCCTCCAGTAAAGTATGAGGGTCCTAGTTGTTTCGTATCCTCACCAGCACCTGGTATTGTCAGTATTTTTCACTTTAGTTATTCTAATAAGTGTGCAGTAGTCACTCATTCCAGTTTTAATTTGCATTCCCTAATGGCTAATGATGTTGAACATCTTTTCATGTTCTTATTTATCAGGCATATGTCCTTTTTAGTAAAGTGTCTGTTCAAATCCTTTACCCATTTGTATTTTTTTTGTTAGTTTTTTTATTGTTGAGTTTTTAGAGTTCTTAATATTCAGGGGACAAATCCTTTGTCAGATATATGTTTTACAGATCTTTTCTCCTGCTTTACCTTTTCTCTTTTTTCTCCTAACAGTGTCTTTCACAGAACATATGTTTTTAATTTTGATGAAGTTCCGTTTACCAAATTTTTCTTTGATGGATTATGCTTTGGTGTCATGGCTAAGGACTCTACCTAATTCTAGGTCATGAAGATTTTTCTCCTCTGTTTTCTTCTGAAAGTTTTATAGTTTCACATTCAGATCTATGATCCATTTTAAGTTGATTTTTATACAGCATTTGAGGTTTAGGTCAAGGTTCAATTTTTGCATATGATGACCAACAGTTCTAACACCATTTTTTGAAGAGTGTCCTTTTTCTACAAAATTTCTTATAGACCTTTGTCAAAAATATAATAGCTTTATTTGTGTTAACCAATTTTTGGACTCTGTTTTATTGATCTATGTTTCTATCATTTCACTAGTGTGGTTGAATTTTGAATAATCATAAACTACTACTTATTATACCCATTTTGTACAAATAATAGTAAAGAACAACTGGAAAGATGTTTAATTACCTCTTCATAATACACTGCTGCCATTTCAAAGTTCTCATTGACTTCTGCTTCAAATGCAAACAGCCGAAGCTGTTCACTGCTTGTATAAATGGTTGAGACAGCACCTTGAATATCATCTGGCATGGTCTTGAAAAATAGCAAAACATGAGGCAGACAAAATGAAGCAATTACAAGTAGAGATGTTTTATAAGAATAAACCAGATGTGAGACTCCAGTCATGAGATCTAAAATGATATTGAGGTTTCTCACAGTTTTGCCACTATAGTAAGAGAGTGAAAGTGAACCAAGAGAGAAATATCAAGGGTGAAAGAGAAGCTCTGTTACCTAAATACCAACAGTCTGAGCTCATGGAAGTGATCTCTCCTCCATCCTCAGGATCCCTAAGCAAGCTGCCTCTGACCTCAAATAGCTTCATTCATTTTCTCTAGTGTATAGGATAAATATTTTAATTTTTTTATGTGTCATGACATGAAAAAGGTTGACAAGTAATAGCTAGAGTCTTCAAATAGTGAGAAAATATGAGACTAAGAGTAAAGCTTTGGAAGCTACATCTATACCTCTAGTGGGCTATTTAGAGAGATATACCATACAAAGAAGATATTATAGAAATAGCCAGAAAGGTAGGAGGGCATCCAGAAAAATAATATGTCCTATATATCCAGATAGGAAAGAAGTCTGGTGTAATGAATAATCTTCTAGGTCAGAAGCTATGGCCAAGAAAGACTCCCCAAAATTCTTTGATTAGAAGTAAAAATAATATCAGTGACTTTAACAACTAGAGTTGCTAAGTGATGTGAAGAATAAAGAAAGATAAATTTGAGATAGGCCAAAGAAGGCTTCTAGTCATTGATTAATGCCTCTGTTCTTAGTCCTTTTTAATTTCGATGATCTTGACCTTCATATCCCTCCAACAACACATTTCCATACCCAAATCAGAAATACTCTACCTCTAATATCCCACTCCCAGAACTCACATTACAAGCCTTCTGCGCTTTTGTCACTTAGTCTCCTTAAAACTGCTAACTTCATTTCCTTCATTTCCAATATGCCTATCATTTCTCAAGTGGATAAGCCTGGACCTCATGATCATTCACACATACTACTCTCTGGGCAGCACACTCAAGCCCCAGGTATCCTTATCCTTCTCCTGCACTTGTCTTGAAAACTCCCAAATTAAAACATTCCAACAATCTGACTTCTTAGATAAGAGCTGTAACTGGTCCTGAGGAAAACTGTATACACATAGAGATATCTGAGCTGCCACAGACTCTTCAGTGTAGCTAAGGCCTTAATAGTCTTAGTAATCTATGTATGTGTCTTTGTTCAGGAACAGATTCCATAATGCTATGCACTAAATTTTTCTCTTTCTTCAAGCTTTTCATTCAATCCTTATCCCCTTCAGTATCAATGAAGATGTTACTTCTAAAAGGAAATAGAAATCAGGAGGCAAAAAATCCCTCAATTTATGAACCCCACACCTAAACTATTTATTTCTGCATCCATTGCATCTCTTTCCTTTCGTTCTCAGAGGAAGAGGCATGACACCCTTCTGTATTTCAAGGCTAATCCTTCCATCTAAATTCTTAATCCTTTCCCATTTGTATACCCTTGGCTTGCCATCAATTATCCTCTCTTTCTATTTTCACATTCTCCCAGTCTGCTGGCTCCTTTCCCCAAACTTGTATACATGCTAAAGTCTTATCTATCTTTTAAAAAATCTCTAATTCCTAACTACTACTTTCCCACTTCTTCCCTTTATATTCCAACTTTTCAGATTTATATTCACCTATTTCCTTATCACTCATTTACTCCTCAATTCATTATAATTTAAATTAGCCCAATGAAATTGCTAAGTAAAGGTAAATAATAACTGCCAAATCCAATGAAAACTTTTCTGATTGTTTTTCTCCCCTCCTCCCCCAGGGATACATGAGTTTTATTGAAATCTAATTAACATACATCACTGTATAAGTTTAAGGTATATAGTATGATGATTTGACTTACATATATTGTGAAATTATTACCACAATAAGTTTAATTTGCATCTAACATCTCGTATAGATACAATAAAAAGAGAATGCAAATACAGATATAATAAAAAGAGAATGCAAAAAAAGGAAAAAAATCTTTTCCTTGTGATGAGAACACTTAGGATTTACTCTCTTAACATAAATATTCGTATATATCACACAGAAGTATTAACTATAGCCATCACACTGTTATCGCATCCCTAGTGCTTATTCATCTTGTAACTGGAAGTTTGCACCTTCTAACCACTTTTCTCCGGTTCCCCTGCTCTCACCCAAGGTTTTCATTTTCCTGAATTCCTAGGAGTATCTGACAATGTTGACCACTTTTTCTTCTTAAAATTTTCTTATTCTGGCTCTTTTGCCTTTTTAACAATTCACTTATCTCTTTCATTAATTCTTTTACTCATCCATCCTTTAAATGTTGGTGTTTCCTAGGGTTTCACTACCAGCTCAATTCTCTCTCTACTCAAGTTTTTCTTGGCAGCTTCGTCTATGATCATAGTTTAACTAGCATCTATATACTCACGGCTCCCCAAATCTCATCTCCAAATCAGATCTCTCTCTTGAGCAAAACCCCACTAGAGGCAATGTTCAAAATTTAATTCCAAATCAGTTGCCTTCCACCAAATTTACTGATGTTGTAGTAAATTCTTGTCCTAGTTAATAGTGCAACCAGCTCCCCAGTCACTGAGCCTTAAACTTAAGAATCTTTGACTTTTCCTCCCAGCTATGTAATAATGAGTTAACATCACCAGTTTCATCACCTCTAACTCATCTCATATACTGCTATCAGATGTTTTTTTGTACAAAGCCTCCCCAACACTCCCAACTCCCTGACCAGGAACTGGTTTCATCTGCTTCTCTGTCCCTCAACCACTTCAACCTCTGCCCCTGAAATATATGCAGTTTCTGTACATGCTAAATTCTTCCAAGCTTCCAGTATCTGGGATATTCTCTATAACTAAAATGCTCTGAAATATCACATGGAGAACTTTTTAGCCTTTAAGGCCCAACTCAAGTCATAGCTCTTCTGTGAATCCTTCCCTGAAAGGTCTCAGAGTGACGTTTATCACTTTTTCTTTAGGTATCCCCTAACCTGCTCTACTACTGACACACCTCTATCACAGCCCTTATCCTACTTTACTGCAGTTATTTGTATTTTGTGCCTGTCTCTTCTACTAGACAGGGGCGCCTTAGGGACAAAAGGCAATGGTTATTACCATCTCATACTCAATTGCTTTCCAAATTAAATAATCCAAATCATCTGTGCCCAACGCAGAATTGCACTCTTAATCCTAGGATACTGAACACTCTTCTCCTACTTCTTTCAGGAAGGCTGAACAAGGTGAAAGAAAAAGTGATGGTGGCATAGAAGAAAAAACAGTGAAGGGGTGACTCCATAGTGTAGTGGTTAGTGTGTCTGCTTTACAGGCAGAAGGTCCTGGGTTCGTGCCCCAGGTGGAGCCACGGACCATATCCCGGGTGTGCCAGGCCCTCTGTGTGAGACAGGCCCTGCGCACCCTGGTTGTGCCAGGACCCCCGGGGACACCAGGCCCCGGTGCCCACTACGAGCTTGTGGGAGGAGATGCCCTGCCTTCAGAGATCCAGTTCTTAAGGGGGAAAACGGCAACATCCATAGATCAAGGGTGGAAGTTGGAGGCAGGGGACAATTAAACAGGGGGAAAAAACAGTGAAGGAGAGACAAATAGAATAAAGGCTTTGAGGAGGCATAGCTGGTCAGAGACAGCCTATCAGGGGGACAAAAAGACTGACTTTATCATTGTATTAAAATAAACCATAAAGGCATATATTTTTAAATGAGCAAATAAAGGTAAGATGCAAGCCGTGCAAATAATAGATATAAACAGACAAGGAGGAAAGCAGACCACCCTCAAATAGAAAAGGCATTTTTGAAATGTCATTGTCATTCAGGTATGCTATCTTAAAATTCATAGTTTTTCTTTGTTTTTATTGTCAATCTTGAAGAAAAAAATTGAAAACTGCATGCATTCACAGAATAAACAGAATGATAATTTTTGCTCCATAATTTACATAGCTGACTTTACGTTTTCTTTATCCATCACATTTATGACAGTTGTGAAATTAATTTTTCTAGAAAGTTGAAGATATACACCACGTTTTCCCTAAAATTAGTCTTATAACTTAAGCAGTTTCCTATCATCCGTTTTTAGCACCTAGCACAGAGCAGATACCTCAATAAATGTTTATAGAATTAAGGAATAAAGGAAGCAAGCATGGAAGGAATCACTCAGAGGAAACCCTGATACTCTATAGGGCTCTGAGTTGAGTACCTACCTGATTTAAGGCCACATGCATCTGATCCACCAAGAATACATAGAGCTCACTAATAAATGTCTGAAGTTCCTCCTGGCTTTCAAATGATGTTGTCTTCAAGTATTTCTCTCTCACAATCTTTACCACAGCATGCTGTAAGAGACACAGGTCACACATATGATAATAGAGTCCAGCCCCATGCTGATAGCACAGGCCTCCCTTAAGCTTCCAGTCGAAGGCTCATCAGAACTTCAGAAGGTGACTGATTTCTCTCCCTTGGTGACCACTAACCTATTGGCTCTCTAATTTTACCCCAATCAACATTCTCTGTATGATTTAGTTTCTTGATGTCACTATCATCACTAATATGGTCAATGCCAGACTCATACTGTGTAAAAAGAGTCATGAAGCCAAAGAAAACGTTAACATTAGGTTTACACATTATGTCTCTCATGGTGGCCACATGATTCAAGGAAGAAAGGCCAGATTTGAGAGCCTGGAGAATAAAATTCTGGTTCTTATCCTGCTACTATACAACCTCACAAATTATTTTTTGAGGTATTGGTACCTCAGTTTCCTTATTTGTTAAATAGATATGAATTTCTTGTATTACTTTCTTACTTCAGAATATTATAGAGAAGCCAAAGAGAAATAACAGGTAGTGAAGCTTAAAATGCTATACAAATAATATATTGCTATAGCCAGGATGGCTCCTCCTTCTTTTTCCCCCCAAGCTAATAACATTGCCAGGTTTTGTACTAAACACTTTCCATGCATTATATTATTTAATTCTCATTATGACCCCATATGATAATATTAATATCACCCCTCATTGTCAGGCAAAGGAATCAAGGCTCAGAGAGGTATCATCACTTGACTAAGGTCATCCAGATAGTGATGGTAGAATCAGGAATCAAACTGAGATGTGATTATGCCACCTACTGAGAATAGCCTCTTGCCTTTATGAGCATCTATTATTTTTTATTTTATTACTTCCATGTGCTTTCTTTGTGTATCTGTTTAGTATAGTTCAAGGCACATAGTAAATGTGCATAGAGAGGCAGTGCAGTGGGGCAGTTAAGAATGTGAGTTCTGCACCTGAAACTAATATAAAATAATACTGAATGTCAACTGTAATCAAAAAAAAATTTTTAAGGGGGGAAACGTGAAGGAAAATAAGAGATTCAAATTTCCAGCTACAAAATAAATAAGTTATAGGGATGTAATGTAGAACATAGGGAATATAGTCAATAATATTGTGATAGTGTTGTACAGTGTCAGATGGGTTGCTACACTTACCATAGTGATCACTCCTTCAGATATATAAATGTTGAATAACTATAGTATATACCTGAAACTAATATAATATTGCATGTTAGCTATATTTTAATAAAAATTTTTTTTTAAAAAAAAAGAACAAGTTCTGGAGCCAGATTGCCTATATTTGAATTCTACCTTTGACCTTTACTAGCTCTGTGCCCTTCCGCAAATTACTTAATCAATTGTTGCATTTCTCTATCTGTAAAATGGGGAGTACCTACCTCATAGGGTTGTTGTAAAGACATGAAGCATCTGAAATTTTGTCTAACATACAGCAAATACTCAATAAATGTTAGCCATTATTATTTAGGAAATTACTATTAAGTAGATTTTTCTCAAATCTTAGTGATTCTATGCCCTAGAGAAAAGTTTGTAATGGGAGACAGAGATAATAGTCATGGAATCTGTACCAGGTACACAGTTTCTGCTTGCTAGAGCAACACGAAATCTGGCCCAAAATCTGACCTAGCCTCGAGTGAAGAATTAAATCCTTAAAAGCTCACACTCAGAATGGATACTGAACCATTCCAAGGCTTAGCAAGAGTGGAGCTTCTCTTAATAGTCTATCATGGAAAACATAGCTCTCTGCATCGACAAGCAAGAAAGATGGGAGTATAGGCAAACATAGCCCCTCCCCCCAAAAAACCAACTGGGTATGTAGAGAAGATGCTTTCTAAAACACACAGAATAATTAAATACATAAATATTTACCTTTAGTTGTTCTTTGAAAGCAAAGTATTTTCCAGAGCAATTAAGTTCATAGTTGAGCTGGCACTTCTGCTCCTCCAGGGTCTCACTATCTACATCACTCTCCAGATTGGCCACCTGTTTTCCAAACATCCTGTGATACTCATCTAGAATGGCTCTAGAAATGTTCTTGATCTGCACATGGTAGTCACACACCGCCTAGGAAAATATGAAATGTCTGATACAGAGGCTTCAGAGAGGTCAAGATGTGGAACAGAAGTCTGAAAACTGGATTGGGTTTTACATTGAATAATACTATAAGTATAAATTGTCCTTTTCTTCCCATCTCAGAGACCAGCAGTGAAAGATTAAACACTAAATACTATTCACCATAAGGCACTGGTCACAAATAGACACAGAAAGGAAAATATGTAAAATGACCATTTCTCACTCCTTTTGAAAAACATTTTGAAAATCCATGCCTTATTTTCAAATGAGTACACTCAACACCTTATGCCTTATAGTTGGATCTTGGCTTCGTCACTTGCCTTCTGAGCTCCTCCCGTCCGACGGGTAAGAGGTGGCCTTGGAGGAATCATTTCCTTTACCCTGCATCAGGAAAACATAACAACAACTTTATTATCTGCAGATTTATGTTCTCTTTATTTCCCACCTACAAAGAGTCTGGGTCAGAGGGATCTAGGATCTGTTCTCCCACTGTCCTTGAGCGCTGTGCTATTTTCTCATCAAAAAGCCTAGACATGAACCCCGGAATAGTATATAGGTATGGATATAGGTATAGATAGGAAGGAAGCAAAGAAGCAGCTACTCAGAGTAGCTAAGTAGTACTTTTGGCTAATTTGATCTCTGGTTTTGCCCTCACATATTGTAAACCATTGCTTGACTCAGGAGTTAGAAAAAATGAGTGTTAGCATTTTAGGTGCACCCAGTAGAGTCTCTGAAAGCATAGTTTTGGAAATTTAAATTGTGCAATCAAGTGAAAGCTTTCCTTTCCTTTCCATCTAGGTTATAATTTACAAGACTACATTAAATTACAATGATGATATCTAACTTTATGGTAAGAAAATATATTTTGTCACTGTCAAACTACTATGTCAAAACTTCTACCTTCCATTTTCAGGAAACCTTACAAGAACCTAGAGGGAATTAAGTTATAGCTTTTCTTCCTTATAGTTTGATTCCTGCTGAAGTATATTGTACTGCCTTAAAGTTTACTACAAAATTCAAAATTTCAGTTTTTCTTTAGTAGATCCTATGTGATTATATACCTCTGTCTGTAATTTCTGATTTTAATATTATTTAATAGTTAATATATTCATATTATTCAAAGCTTAAGATATATGAAACAATATGTAATAAACTATCTCCTTCCAACTTTGCTTTCCAGCTACCCAGTTTCACTCCAGAGACAATGTTACTCATCCATTCATTCTTTCAACATATATACTGAGTGCCTCTTATCCAATAGGTGCCTTTCTAGATTCTGGGGAAATGGCATTAAACAAAATGGACAAAAATGCTCTAGTGGAGAAAAAAAAAACAATAAACAAGTTACATAATTAAGATAAATATGTTAGTGATATGTGCCATAGAGAACACAGGAAGGCAGAGTTATGTTGGGGTTTGGGGTGGTAAGTGGGAAAGTGTATTTCACTAAAGAAAGCCTTACTCCCTGAGAACTGAGGGAAGGAAAAAACAAGTTGTGTAGAAATCAGGGGCAAGGAAGTTACAGGCAAAGGGAACAACAAGTATAAAAGCCTTTCTGCAACAGTGATCCTGGCATGTGTGAAGGATAGCAGGGAGGCCAGTTTGGCAGGACTGAAAAAGTGAGGGGAAAGCACAGAACATGTAGGCCCTTGTAGGCCACTGTAAAGACTTTGATTTTTACTCAGAGTGTGATGGGGAGTCACTGGTAGTTTCTGAGCATAAGAGTTACTTGAATTGACTTCCATTTTAATACAATTATTATTGAATACTGTAATTAAGAATACATTTTCCAAATGCCCATCACATGAAGGAAAAAACAAAATGTGATATATCCATACTATGAAATATTATTCAGCAATAAAGAAATGAAGTACTGATATATGTCACAGTATAAATAAACCTTAATAGCATTGTTAAATGAAAGAACCCAGTCACAAAAAAGAAACGCATGTTCTGTGGTTCCATTTATATGAAATGTCCAGAGTTAGCAAATATACACAGACAAAAAGTAGATAAATGGTTTCCAAGGGATGGGCAGTAGGTAGCCATGAGAGTTGGGAGGAAATATAGAATGACTGCTAATCTATATGGAGTTTCTTTCAGAGGTAATAAAAATATTATAAAGTTGATTGAAGTGATGGCTATACAACTCTGTGAGTATACTAAAAGTCATTGAATTGTATACTTTAAATGGGTGGAATGAATGGTATTTGAATTCTATCTCAATAAAGATATTATTTGAAATAAAAGTATAAACTATTTATTTTGGCTGCCTCCCTGTGTTTGTTCCTATGTATTAAGTAGAGGTGCTACATCTGCTGGTCTTGATAAAGTGGCCTTATATAGTAGGTGACCTGTGGGGTTCAGTGGCATAGTCTCCCTAGCCACCTGAGCCATGTGCTCCCGGTGTGTCCCTTGGGTACCCTCCTGTTGTAGTTGATCCTTGATTGCTGTTGGTACATCAATGGGAGGGACTGACCCTCAAGTTGATTGGCTGTGAGGACTGCCTGTGACAACAGTGAAGGAGCTGTTGTGCAGGGGCTGACCCCCATAGAGCAGGATTCTCTATCAGGGCTCTGGTGCCTCCCAAGTCAGCCCTTTGAATATGTCATTTGTAGAAGTGGTTAGGTGGTGCTCTGTTGTGGTCTGAAGCTGGTGTGTTGGTTCTGGGGCCTCTTGGGAGGGGCTTTGGTGCAGGCCAAGGTCAGCACCTCCTTGGGGTCACCTGACATGACCTAAAATGTGATATGCAGATGACTGCCACTTGTGCTAGGATTGGAGGTGCCTAGGAAAGGCTAAGCTTCAAATCGAGGTTAGCCGGTTACTAGTGCCAGGCTTGGGGCTGGTTAGCAAGAGGTACAGCGCACACTGAGGCCAGATGCTGCTTGTTTTGGGTTTGTAAAGCTTTGAGAGATTGTAGGAAACTCTGTATTACAAGCTAAGACAGGTAATTTGTATGAAAAAGCCACCAGAAGTGTCTTGAATGGGTCTAAAAGTTGGGTGGGACAGGTCTCAGGGAACCACCAGGGTGGAACAAACAGTGTTAGCCAGGTTAATGGAGACTCAGATATGGTGCCTGCAGGCTGGGAAGGGGGAGAATCCAGCAAAGAAACAATGTCCCAAATGAAAGAACAGAATAAAACTCCAGAAAAAGAACTAAATGAAATGAAGGCAAACAATCTAGCAGATGCAGAGTTTGAAACACTGGTTCTAAGGATGCTCAAGGAACTAAGTGAGAACTTCAGCAAAGAAATAGTAAGCCTAAATAAAGGCATAGAAACCATTAAAAATAAGCAGTCAGAAAAATAAAGTATACAATAAGTAAAATAAAGAATACAATAGAAGAAACCAGAAGATTAGATGAAGCAGAAGGCAAAATCAGGGTAGCAGAAAACACCTAATCAAAACAGCAAAAAAAAAAAGAATTTTAAAAATAAAGATAGTTTATAGGAGCCTCTAGGACAACATCAAGGACAACAAAATTTGCATCACAGGGGTAGCAGAAGGAGAACAGAGAGAGCAAGGAATTGAAAACCTATTTTAAGAAATAATGATGGAAAAATGTCCCTAACCTGGTGAAGGATATAGATATACAAGTCCAGGAAGGGCAGAGTCCCAAACAAGATGAACCCAAAAGGCCCACATCAAGACACATCATAATTAAAATGCAAAGGTTAAAACAAAGAGAAATCTTAAAAGCAGCAAGAGAAAAGCAGTTAATTACCTATAAGGAAGCTCCCATATGGCTATCAGCTGATTTCTCAATAGAAACTGCAGGACAGAAGGGACTGGCTTACACTATGAAAAACAGTATGGAGGTTTCTCAAAAAACTAAAAATTGATCTACCATATGATCCAGCAATTCCTCTACTGAGTATTTGCCCCAAAGAGGTGAAAATCCATAGCCAAAAAGATATTTGTACATCGATGTTCATAGCAACATTATTCACAGTGGCAAGTACATGGAAGCAACCGAAGTGTCCTACAATAGATGACTGGCTAAAGAAGCTGTGGTACATATATACAATATACAGCCATAAGAAAAGATGAACTACTGCCATTTGCGACAACATGGATGGACCTCGAGATAATCATGCTGAGTGAAATAAGGCAGACAGAAAAACTTGAAAATCACATGATATCACCTATATGTGGGATATAAACCTAAAAGCAACAAATGAACAGGACAAACAAACAGAGACTCATGGATATGAACAATGTACTAGTGGTTATCAGAGGGTAGGGGGAGAGGATTGGTAGACGGGAGAAAAAAAATTTAAATCATTTCTTGAATTAAAATAATTAATTAACTAATTATTAATTAATTTAAAGAAAAGAAATGCTAAATGAAGCCCTTCCTGGCTAAAATGAACGGAAACTGGTCAATAATTCAAAGATGAATGAAGAAATAAAAAAACTCTGGTAAAGGTAAATATGAAAGCTAGTATTATTGTACTTTTGCTTTATAATTCCTCTTTATCTCTTTTTTAGAAAAAAAGATTCCTAAAAATAATAACCATACATATTTGTATAAAAATATGTGACGATGATATAAAGAGGGGGGAGAGAGAAAGGTATAGGAATAGGGTATATAATATTGAAGCTAAATTGGTAATATGCAAACTAGGTTGTTATAGATTATAGATAATCATTGTAATCCCCAAAGTAACCACTAAGAAAATAACTAAAAAATATAAATAAAAGGAAAAAAGAAACTCTAAATCATACATTGTTAAAAATCGATTAAATATATAAAAGGCAGTGATGAAGGAATTAAAGAACAGAAAACATATAAGACATGTAGATAAATAGATATATATGGTAGAAGTAAATCCTTCTTCAGTAATCACATTAAATTTAAATGGCTTAAACTTTCCTATTAAAAGGCAGAGATTGGCAGATTGGATTTTTTTTAAAAAAACAAGATAGTCCTTCTAGATAGAAAAACATGAAGAGGTTGAAAGTAGGAAGATAGAAAAAGATATTTTGTGTGCAAAAAAAGAAAAAACAAAAAAAAAAAAAAAAAGGGAAAGAGAGTAACAAAAAAGAGCTGGGGTGGCTATATTAGCATCAGAGAAAACGGACTTTAAATCGAAAAAAGATAACAAGAGACAAAGAGATATAACAATCATAAACATAAATGTACCTTACAGCAGAGCCCTAAAACATATCAAGCAAAAATCGAGACAATTGAAGAGAGAAATAGGCAGCTCCCCAACAATAAAAACTTTAATACCCCACTTTCAATAATAGATAGAACAACCAGAAAGAAGATCATAAGGAAATAGAGGACTTAAACAACAGTATAAACCAATTTTACCTATGGACATCTACAGAACACTCCATCTAACAACACAGAAACACATTCTTCTCAAGTGCACAGGAAACGTTCTGCAGGACAGACCATATGATAGGCCACAAAATAACCTCAATAAATTCTAAAAGACTGAAATCATACAAAGTATCTTTTCTAATTACAATGAGAAAAAATTAGAAATCAATAACAAAGGTAACTGAAAACTGAAAAATTTGCAAAAATCTGGAAATCAAGCAACACATTTTTTAAAAATTAGTTTTAAGTATACAGTACATTGGTTAGACATTTATATTGTTTATAAAATGATGCCCCTAATTGCTCCTTCTCTCCTCCAGTTTCCCACCTAGCCAATATATTAATGCTAATTGCATTCTCTATGCCATTCTACTACCCATCCCTGTGACCATTTATCAACCACTAATTTGTACTTCTTTAACCCTTCACCCCTTCCCCCAGCCCACCGAACTCCCCTCCCCTCTATCTATCACCAAATTGTGCTATAAATTTGAGAGTCTGTTTTTGATTAATTCTTTTTGTTCCTTAGATTCTGCATATCAATGAAATCATATGGTATTTATCTTTCTCTGTCTGACTTATTTTTGTTATTGACTCAGCATAATAACCTCTAGGTCCATCCATCTTGTTGCAAATGGTAGGATTTCATTTTTTAATGACTGAGTAATATTCCATTGTATATATGAACCATAACTTCTTTATCCAATCATCTAACCAACACACTTTTAAACAACTAATATGTCAAAAAAGAAAACACAGGGAAATAAGAAAATACATTGAGATGAATGAGAACAAAACACAACATACAAAAACTTATGGGATGTTATGAAAGAAGTGTACATAGAGAAATTTATAGCTCTAACTCATACATTAAAAAGAAGAAAGCTTGCAAATCAGTAAACTAACTGTATACCTTAAGAAATTAGAAAAGGAGAAAAAACTAAACTCAAAGGTAGCAGAAGTAAGGAACTAATAAAGATTAGAGTAGAGATAAATAAAATAGGGAAAAAAAGAACAGAGAAATTCTTTGAAAAGACCAACAAAATTTATAAATCTTTAGGTAAGTGAACTAAGAAAAAAGAAAAAACTCAAATTACTAAAATCAGAAATAAAAGTTGTGACATTACTCCCATTTTATAAAGATAAAAAGAATAATAAGAGAATATCATGAACAACTGTACATCAACAAATTGGATAACCTAGATGAAATGGACAATTTTCCTAGAAATACAATCAAAGCACTACCGTACAATATAAAATAGTTTTTAAAGATTACATATATGTATTACATACATATGTGACATGGGATGTGTGTTTGTATAATAGGGACTTTACAATAACTCCAGAAGGATATATGCCAAGGTGATAAAAGTGGTTATCACTGGGTAAGTAGAAATCTGAGTGTTTTTACATGTTTTCTTGATAATCTTGATTTTCTCAAAATTTTTGTAATAGGCATATACTGTTTTAGTAATAAGAAAATAGTAACATAAGAAACTTCATTTGAAAAGAAAAACAGAAAATTGATGCTTATCCAGGGAAAATTACATTTATGGGAACAAACTGACTTTCTTTTACTTATATTTAAATTGTTTTTGCAGAACAGATATGAGAACCATTGCTACATACCGTCTGGCTAGCTCCTCTGGCATTCGCTTTGGAACCAAGGCTTTGTCCAGCTCAATCTCTAACACAATGTATGTCCCTGCTTCTACATATTGCTGTAAAGACATTTTTCTCTAATTTATTCTTTTCAGAAAAAGATATTTATGAAAAAATTTTAGTAACATAAGATAATGTTCACAATATAAGTGAGAAAACTGCATATACTACTATACATATAATGTGATCTTGACTGTTGAAATATTTTTTACATAGAAAAACAACTAGAAAAATAGCAACAGTGGTTAGTGTTGCAGAAAAGGGTTTTGAATTTCATTCTTGGAGACTTTTATACCAGCTGAAGCCCTATTAATTTGTTCAAGACTTTTCTTGGAACTGTTTTAAGTGAATGCCATTTCTTCCACTAACACTCTTTCATGAGTCCTGTAGAAATATTCTCTTCATAACCTTCTGATATTCCCACTCACAGTCTCCTCACCACCATCTACCAACTGCAACCTGATGGACATTTTACCCAGCATTGTACATTAAAACATGTCCATCGAACTTCTCATTTCCCCTTGTATTAACTTCTCTTTTGACTTTTCTCTTAATGATTTCATCACCCTTGCAGAAAGTAAAGCTCGAAACCTGAGTTAACTTTAACTTTTCTTCCTTGACAACCCTAAAGCTTCTCAATTTCACACTTTACCTCTTCAGGTTTCTGACTTCCTTTACTACAACCCCTTCCCTAAATCAGACTGTCATCAACACTCATCTGTACTATAAGAAAAGCCTATAAACCGATATCTAAAGCCCCTATCTCAATTTCAATTTCTCTTTTTCACATCCTTGCAAGAGTTCTACCCTGAAATACATATGAGGTCTTATTTCTAAATAGCTTAAAAACCTTTAATGTGAGTCCCTAAGATGAGGTTCAAGAGTCCCTTGTTACCTATAGATTGAAGCTCAAACTTTTTAGCAAGTCTCTCAAAATCATTCTATAACTCAACTCAGCCTTTCTTTTCTTTCTCATTTTACTCTAGAATATCTCTCTTTTCTTTTCATCTCTCTATACCATACACTGAAGTAATTGATGCACTCAGAATTCAGCTATCTTTTTTGTGCCTTGACTCAGGCTGTTCCCTGGCCATAAAATGCCTCTCCCTCTATCTTTATCTGGCAAAAGGTTCTCTTCATCTTCCACTACTTAGCTTGAATGACATCTCTTCCACAAAGCCTTCTGAGACTGCCTTATCCTAGTAGCTATTATTCTGTCTTCTCTGAGACCACACAGCACTCTTATTTGTACTACTAGGATAGCATTCATCAAAATTCTATATTACTATTAGTTATGTACCAGTTTGTTTTGACCACCAGACTTGAGTGTCCTGAGAGCAGATGAATAACACTGCAGATGATGCATCTTTGCATCCCTCAGAGCACTTAATATAGTAGAATTAATAAAAGACATATACTTTTAATGCTGGAAAGGACCTCAAAGTTAATCTGGTACCTACTCATTTTAGAAAGTCTCAACAAAACAAAGAAATTTGCCCAAGGTTATAAACTAATTATTGGAAATCTCAGATGGTAATTCAAATAATGAGCATTTTTACTATACCATACTACCTTGCTCAATAAAGAACTGATGAATTTAAACTTAATTTGCCAACTCTTTATGCATAGTTACCTGTCCTTCTGGATTGTGGTTTAGAGTGGGTTCAATTTCCAAAGGAGTATCTGAACTCTGAGATTTTATACTAGACGCTTGCTGAAAGAAAATGAACACACCTCAAAAACGGAATTCTTACATGGTCTTCATAATGGCAGGAATGATGATTATTATGTTGCACCAAAATACAAACTAAATTGAGGCAATTCACAAAATAAGAAATCAGTGCAAGCCTCCAGAATGCAACAAAACCAGCAAAATCATCACTTTCTCAAGAACCTACCACATCCCCAGGCATAGGCCTTCCTTTATCTATTTCTTACTATTTTGTCTTCTTTCAGGTTCTTAGAAATAACTGGTTTAGACAATGGAGAATTAATTCCTCCTATTTTGTTATTTTGAATCAAATGATGGCCGGTATCCCGGAACAAGCTAAATAAACACTTAGTCTGAAAAAAAAAAAAAAACAAAAGATGCAATGAATCACAGACAAATAAAAGAAACCCAAATTATTACGTAATATCATTTAGTCTTCTAGATAATTTCATCATTGTAGGATCAGAGAGAGCTAGGAAAGTGAAAAACTTCATTGTATTGCCATACTTGTTGAATCAGTAAAACCATCGTAGAAAGTTAGCTGCCCACCCTATCACTTAAATTCTCAAGGGGAGACTTTTCAACTTGGCATAATTTTGGTATCTTATAACTTGTTATCAGACAGCTTTCAGTTCTTGACACATAATTTCAAATAACTTCAAGTGGTAGGATTTATTTCTGTATAAGAAATATTATCTAATTACTAATGACCCCTCAATTAGGATTAGAAGAATAGGGCAAGTTTAAAGTTCAAAATAAAAACTTTGCACAGGGAAATTCAAACTATAGATAAACACTGGAAAAGAACCTTACAAAAATGTTTAAATTAAACAACATGAATGAATCTAAATATAATTTATGCTGAGTGGAAAAAAACAGCCACCTGCTCCCAAAAAAAGGGGAGGAGTAAACAGAGATAGAAGAGAAGGATAACTAGAAAGGTTGCGAGAAAACATTGGGGGTAATGGATATTTCCACTATCATTTTTTCCATTTAACTATCTATCTACACAACACTAATGATTTTTTTTAAATGGATGAATATTCCATCATTTTTATTTACAATAATTTAATAAGCCTTTTTATATTTTAGACACATAATCTTATTTTTTGGTTTTGCTATTATAAATCCCCCAAAATTTTCACGAATATAGGGGTTGCAATCCTATTAAATTATTTAAGAATAATCTGAGTAAGTGCAATTTCCGATTCAAAGGATACATATATAGAGTTTGCTACTCAGTTGGTCTGAAATAGATAATGGGTCTTTCGTGACTCTGTTATTGAAAAATAGCTGTCCTAATAATGATGGAATAGTATATGAAATAGTATATAAATACATATATTAAGTAAGTTTTTATTATTGTATTTTACAAAGCCTTGCTTCCTCCTAGAAGCAACATGATTAAATTGACCTTTTGCTTGAATATATACATGTATATTCTTTTTCTATATTTAGAGAGATAAATGGATGATTTTAACATTTTTAACATCTGAAAACGAAAGAACCATGTGCTTATTCATCAGCACATGGATTTAAATTTTTGCATAATTAACATAATAGATTTCTTTCATTATCCTAAAGATTTTGTATCCAACTTTACTGAGGTAAAATTATAATAAATTACATATCTAAAGTATGCAGTTTGATTAATTTTGGCATATACATACACATGTGAAACCATCACCCCAATCAAGATGACCAACATTTCCATCATCCCTCATAGTTTCCTCACATTCTTTTGTAATCCATCCCTCTCTCTATTCCTGTTCCCAAGCAACCACTGATCTGCTTTCTATGGCTTTAGGTTAGTTTTCTAGAATTGTAAATAGAACCATAAAGTATGGACTCTCTTTTGTCTGGCTTCTTTCACGTAGCATGATGCATTTGAGACTCATCCACAGTGCATGTATCAATGGTTCCTTTCTCTTTTTTTCTGAGTAGTATAGATATACCATACAATTTCTTTCTGTTCACCTATTAATAGTGATTTGGATTGTTTCCAGTTTTTTGGCTCTAATTTTTTGAGGTTCAATGGCAGAATGACAGCAAGCCTCTATATTTAACATCCCAGTATGACAACTGGCTCCAAATATCCATTGCAAAGATGTATGTGCTACAGATGTTAAGTAAACACATATATAAAAGATAAGTTAGGATAATACATTCTACACGATTTTTTCTTACCTTTTCAAAGACTGTACTGTCTAGGTAAGGATAAACATGAAAAGCTCCCCGAATCCTCTTTACACCTGGATACAGCAATGGGACCATATTAACATAAGCCACACCATGAAATGAAAGCTGACTTTCATCATCCGCCTAAAGGAATAAAACCAGAGAGATATCAGTGGTATAGAGCAATGCAGCATAAGGTATGGAGCTCTGCCTCAACAGTTTAAACCCGGCTTTAGGGACTAGTTAAGCTATTTAACTAGTTGGCTTTGGGCCATTAACATAAACATTTAGGGCTTATTTCTTTACTGTATATTAAGCTTATTTTAGAAATAAAATTTTAGAAATAAAATAAGCTTAATATACAGTAGTCACTGAGGTAATGCATAAAAACAGTGCTAGTGAATAGTAAAGGCAGTAGTTGAATCAACACAAACACAAATTAATTGATAATATATAAATCCAAGCAAAAAGTCAATTTCACCATGTTGCTTCTTAGAAAAAAACAACTTTGTGAAAAAACAACAACAATAACAACAACAACAAAACCTTAGAAGATATCAGAAGCTGTGGCTTTTAGCTTTCGTTCACAGATTCACATGAATGAAAGGGGTCTTACAAATCATCTGAACCAATGTTGACAAACAGGTTTTAACTGATGCCTACATTTTAATCAATTGGTAAAGGTGTCTTAGAGTACTGTGTTGAAAAAGATTCTGTATCTTTATCTGGGTTCAGAAGGGAAGAGTGCTCTAATTGATCAGTGCTACCGGCCACTGATGAAGGAAGATGAATAATAGTCTGCTGTTATGTATTTGTCATCCCCTAATCTCATCTAAACTCTCATTACAAAGATGAAGAATATGTAAATAAATATATCTCAACATCATTTTTAATGGCTGTATGGTTTACCATAGGAAACTTTTATAAGGAAAAGAGTGAAGGAAAACATTTAATTCCCACAAGGCTAAAAGTAATCTCTTTCATTTTGCCTATTAAAATAATAATAATTAGAGATTAGATTAAAGTCCTATATTCATATGATAACATTATGTTGTTTAGAAATCTAAGGTAAGTTAGTCAATACATATCATATATTACAAAGAGAGAGGTGGAAACACAGTAGTATTATTTTCATTCTGCAAAATTCTATTTTAAAAATCAAGAGAATAATTTAGGTACTTGTTAAGTATCTGCTATATGTCATAAATCATGCTAGGTACTGTGGAGGATACGAAGCAGTCAAAGGCAAGAGCCCTATCCTCAGGGAGTTTATGAATAAGCAAAAAAGACAACACATGCACAAGTAATATATTCTAGGCTCATCAAAGCTATATCTTTTCAGAATAGTAGTACATCTATGAACCCTATTACTCTAATTAGCAGGCTAAAATATTTTAAGTAGGTAAGTATAAAGGAAATTCAGAAAAATGTATTAGTTTGAACCATATTGCCAATATTTAACTACTTTTGGCCTATAAAAATATCTATTTTGTATGGTTTTATCTATGGTAAAACTGTAATGAAGGGCTAAAGGGAAATATGACGTCTGAAAATAAAAGCTAAATAACTTTTAGTGGACAATAGGGAGCTAGGGTGACCAGTTATCCTAATTTGCCAGGGACGGGAGTTTCTTGAGACATGAAACTTTCAGAACTATTCAGCAAATCAGAATCAGTTGGTCACCCTATGGAACAGCCACATCAGTTCATATATTCCGTTGTATTAGAATTAGAAGCAGAATTACAGGTTGGGTCTGAGCCAGCATTTCTTATATAAATATTTTTAAGTAAACAAATTTACCTTATCAAATCTGGTAGCTTTTCCTTTGGGTGCAGTAATCAGAGGAACTCTTGTGATTTCTACAGGCCAGAGTCGGCAATCAGCAATTCGCTTCTGAAAACTGAATATCAAGGATTAGCCCACAAGCATTACATGTGAAATGGATTTAGCATAATTTAGGTTAAAGAGATGTATTCATCTCTTTTAAAAAAGTAATGGGTTACACATATATAAAATTTTTATTAGGTAAGTGGGTTTTTAAACCTTTTCAAATCTATAAAATTCTGAAAATAATTCTACTGTACTTCTAGCAGAGGCAAATTGTACATTTTTAGAGCAATTTTGCAATATGAATCAAATGCCTTAAAATGTTCATAATCTTTGGCCCAGAAATTCCACTGCTAGTCATTTATTCTAAAGAAATAATCAGACAAATGTGCAAAAATAGTATAAAATACATTTATAACTACTGTGAAAATAGAATAGGGCTTCCAGTGTCAGCTGACTGACATGCTAAGAGTTTAGAAGTTCTCACTACTGTCCTCAAAACAAGAAAGAAGCTGACCAAACTGAAAATCAACAAGTTTTCTTAGATCAATCTAAGAATTAAGTTCACAGGGCAAATCACTGCACTAAAATTTAGAGAGACAGCTAAGTACAGAGCATTACAACTGAGATCAGTTTACAGGCGGCAGAAGCCCCTGGAGTCTGTAACAGGTAGAAACAATTTAATGGTAATTTTGACTAATTGCTGGAGGCTGAGTGTGGTCCCCAAGAGTTAAAAACTCCTAGGGTCTCAGTCTCAGGGGTTTCCCACACTTGTGGGAGTTTTAAATCAAGGAACCCCAGAATTTTCTCATAGTGAACACAGGATAAAAATCCTCTTAGGCAGAGAGAAGGGAAAAGTAACCATTTTTGAAATATGCCCAAAGTGTCCTCCATAATGAAGGCCTACTAAGGGAAACTACCAGAGCCTTATCTTACCCAGGGGAAGGGCAATTAGACACCTCCAGCCCCATCTGGCCTTCCTGTCTCATATAAGGACAGAAAGAAAAAAAGGTTATTAAACACTTATGAAGGTCACAGCCCAGGGGCTCAAATCCATTAAAATACTGAGATTTAATCACAGGATTAAAGAAGACTTTCCCTCGCCATAAATAGAGTCTATTATAACAGTGGATTATAACTGAGAAATTGCAAAACACAGACCCTATTTAAGAAACAGTTCTTAGGCAAACCCAAAGAGAACAGGGGAGGAGCAAAAAAAAAAAAAAAAAAAAAAAGGAAATTGAAGGTTTTAGCATCTATAGCAACAGCTACCGCAAACATTAAACAAAGCCCAGCTCCTAGCCAGATAAATATACACCCTCACACTAAAAAACCTAATTATCTTGTTTTTTATTACTCAGTACACAATATACAGCTTTCTACAAAAAATCACAAGGGCAAGAGTACTGTCATTAAATAATTTTTCATGTTCATAAATGTCAAAAAATAAATAAAATAAAAAATTACAAGGAATGCTAAAGACAAGATATATACTATCTGAAGAGACAAAGCTAGCATAAGAACTAGACTTAGGTATAACACAGATCTTGAAATGATTAGAAAGGGAATTTAAAATATCAATGATTAATATGTTAAAGGCTCTAATGGAAAAAGCAGACAACATGCAAGAATACAGGGGTAATTAACCAATGTCATCCCAATAAATTTAATTTAAAAAGAACAGGTGCGTCATGTAAGCAGGAGGCAGAAACTCAAGGAATCAAAAGAAAACACTAGACATAAAAATACTGCAATAAAAATGAAGAATTCATTTGATGGGATTATCAATAGACTAGACATAGCTGAGAAAAGAATCAGTGAGCTTGAAGATATGTCAATAAACTTTCCAAACTGAAATGGAAAGGGGGAAACTATGAAAATCATAACAGAAATCCAAGAATTTTGGGATAATTACAAAAGATATAACAGGGATACTGGAAAGAGAAAAAAGTGAGAGAGGAACAAAAGAAATATTTGAAGTTACAAGGGCTGAGAATTTTATGAAATTAATGGCAGAACACCAAACCATAGATCCAGGAAGCTTGGAGAATTCCAAGGATGATAAATACTAAAAAATCTACACCTAGGTATATCAAATTCAAACTACAGGAAACCAAAGAGGAAATGAAAATCTTGAAAGAAGCCAGAGGAAAACACACCTTTCCTACAGAGGAACAAGAATACGAATTACATTGGACTTCTCATCAGAAACCATGTAAGCAGGAAGAGAAGTTAAGTGAAATATTGAAAGTTTTGAAAGAAACAAACCACCAATCTAGAATCCTGTAACTGGTGGAATTATTCTTCAAAGTGAAGGAAAAATAAAGATTTTCTTAAACAAAAATGGAGGGAATTTGTGGCCAGGAGACTAGCCCTACAAGAAATGCTAAAAGTCTTCAGAAAAAAGAAAAATTATATGGGTCAGCAACTTGAATCTACATAAAAAAAGGAAGAGACTCAGAACAAAATAAAGTGAAAAATTTTTTTAATTTTTCTTATTTTTAACTGACCAAATCGATTACTGTTTATCCAAAGTAATAGTAACAATGTATCTTTTATTTAAAAAATCAATAAATCAAATTCAATGATGTATATTTATATTATACACCATGATCGAGTGGGGGACCAGAGATATATAAGAACTCTCTGAAACACCTGCTCAATATTTTGAAAATTCTAAAACTAGTCTAAAAAAATAGTCTGTTAATTGAAAAAAAAAAAAGTAGTTCATTCAAATTATACCTTTCTTGATAAGCCTCTATTTCTCATTTCTCCGAAATCACCAGGTCACTGTGACAGAGACTAGTAGTTATCCATACAATATCAAGTGTCCTGTTCCTCTTTACTATCTAAATCCTGATTTAATCTGGGGGACAATGTGTCCAACAAAAACACTATTTCCTAGCTTTTTTTGCCTCTAGAGGTGACAAATGAGATGTAAACAGAAGTTGTCAGATTCCAGGAAGGCTCTATAGGAGGGGCTAAGCCAACCAGCACGTTTACTTTTTTACGCAGAACACTCCCCTTTTCCAACTTTCTGCCAGGAATGTGAATGTGCAGCCTGGAGCTCCAACAGCCATTTTGGACTGTGAAACAACCTTATGGATAGAGGGTACATGTTAAAGAAGGCAGAGCAAAAAGCAAGACTGAGCCCAGATACCTCACAACACTGAGAAGCCGCCATACATACCAGCTCTGGACTTCTTTTATATGAAAGAAAAATAAGAACCCGCCTCGGTTAATTCACATCACTAGGAGCCTCTGTTATTAACAAATGTGGTGAAAGAGATTGTCAGGTTACCTTAACTCAAATATAGATAAAATTTTAAAAAGTAACATTTTTCCGCACTTACAGCCTTTGTTATTTGACATATTCCTTTTGTCTTCCTACCTCACCACTGCAGTAGGATCAAGATAGCAGCGACTTTCCAAGTCCCAAGTTATCCTTTTCTTTATGCACTCTGATTGGTTCCTAAATTCCCTATCCTGTAAAATAATAAGATAGAAACTTTTATTCTCTTGGTGTGACCTGGCTTCATCCTACTCAATCTGTGGGGCATTCATTTAATGACTTTAATCACAATACTTTTATAATTTCTACTATTACTACCATAAGTATAGCTACTACTGTAAATACTACCACCATCGTAAATTTTAGGGTACTTTTTGATTAATAAAGTACGTAAGATAAATTACTTATATTATCCTTACATCGATCCAGTACTAACTGCCAAATATTCACTCCCATAACCTCAATCAGTTATTCTCAACCCTAGATGCATATTAGAATTATCTGGGAACTTCTGAAAAAATAATCAACACCTCAGTATTGGTGCTATTTTAAAAACAAATTCTTATGTCATTGATCTGGGTTAGGGTTTGGTCCTTTGTTAGTGTTTTTAAAAGCCTTCCAGGTGATTCTAATGAGCAACCAGGGCTGGGAACCAATGATTTAAACCAAACACAAAATCTAAATATCTAAAATAAAATATCTGATTTAAATGAAAATATAAATCTAAGAACAATTTTCACTAAGCACAATGATGAGAAAAGACATTGCAAAAGTTTTTCAAATATTTTAGCTTTATCTCTACTACTTATAATATTTAGTATCAGATATTGAAAATAATTTAACCATCCCATCTTACAAATGATTTTACTGAAACTACAAGAAATGATACAAAGGTGGCTACTAGGGTGATGATGTTGGAAGGAATTAGGAGGAAGAGACGTAAAATAGAAGGAAGACTTTAACTGAATATCTCTCAATTCTTAGTTTGACCTGTGACTGTATTATTACCTACTCAAAAATAAATAAATTTAAAATAAAATAAATAGTAAATTTGAATTAAATCAATTATTTCATTTGCTGGACTTAAGTGAGGAAGCCTTTCAATCATAATTAGGTAACTTTTCTTTGGACATTTAATTATTTTATTTTAATAGGTAATACTATATATAAATTACAGTGATGCACAAAAATTTTATCATATGTCAGCACACTGAGTTTATCACAAAAAATGGCATAACTCTCTCACCTCAGGATGGTTGAGTTCTCCTTCTTCTTCCTCATAGGGCCCACCAACAATGAATGCATCAGGAATGTTATTAGCTCCTGGAGCCAGAATGTTAGCAATAGGCCATTTTTTGGGCCGGGGAACAGGTTCTCTTTCCCCTCCAAGCTTCAGAGTTCCATTCTTGAATAAAATGGGATAATCTTTCTGCAGAAATAAATATCATATTTAGGAAATTTTGTAAAAGAATTTGAGATAGACAAAAAGATGACTGAAGTGTCCTTTCAGTAGAATACTGAGAATTATGTAATAGATCCTTCTGTAATTATTTGATTTGTAGAGGGGCCTGTGCCCTTTATTGTCTTTGTGTTGTTTTATAACTTTGTGATTTATAGGAAATAGATAATAATGCAAATTATTCTTGTCCACAAATGTGCAAATGTACTTTGTCCAGTGGAGATTAATTGATTATTGCCCTGTGACTGATGACAAGTTTTTTGTTTTATTTTGTTTTTTGTTTGTTTTTTTTTTTAGGCGAGACAACCCTTGGTTGATCTCACGGATTGCAAGGATGCTGTCAGTGTACGATCCCTTATTTTTTATTTTTTACGCCTACAGCACCTGGTCTTCCTAGGTGGTCTCCCATCCAAGTACTAACCAGGCTCAACTCTGCTTAGCTTCTGAGATCAGATGGGATCGGGCTTGTTCAGGGTGGCATGGCTGTAAATGACAAGTTCTGAATTATTAGCAAATTCATTTCAACATCCCTGATTGCTTACAGATGAATCATTTCTTTAGATTTTCCTATAAACTGGTTTCAACCCTTTTTGTCATTTTATATGTACATGAGGGTCATAATGTAACTTTTAAAAAACTATCTTTTAAAAAACAAATTTGATAAAGGCCTAAAAATATAGGCTTTTCATATCTATAATTTATCTAAAATACACTTGCAATAAAAATTAGTAAAGATATAAATAGGAAATTTATAGAAAGGGAAATTAGAAAAATCTAACATTTAAATAAAAACATACTAGTTCTTAATAATATGTTAAATGCACATTAAAATAATGAGATAACATTTTAAACCACAGATTGGCAAGAGTCTAAAAATATCAAGTGTTGTCAATATTATGAAGGAAATGGTATTCTTATACATAGCCAATGGAAGTGTAAATTGGTACAAATATAGAAAGTGATTTTGTAGTCTCTAGTAAAATTTAAAATTGGCATACCGTATAACTCAACTATTCTAGTCCTATGTGTTAAGTTTTAAAACATTTGTAAAGAAGTGGCATTTCTGGGATGGCACAATAAGGACTTCTGAAAATCTGTTCCTCCATAAAACAACAGGAATATTAGCAAAAATTGTCAAAATTAAAGGTGCCAACACTTTTAATTGGAACAGAAGAGTTAACAAATAGTGCTAGAAAACCAGTTATCTACATGCAAAAGAGTGTAGTAATTAGACCCTTACTTAACACGTTATACAAAAATTAACTCAAAATGGATCAAAGACCTAAACCTAAGAACTAAACTATAAAATATAAAAGGACATAGGGGAAAAGCCTCATGCCATTGGGTTTAGCAATGATTTCTTGGTTATGAACAAAACATGGACAAATTGGACTTCATCAAAAATTTAAAACTGTGCATCAAAAGATACTAACAACAGAATAAAAAGGCAATCCACAGAATGGGAGAAAACACTTGCAAATCATACATCCAATAAGGGATTAATAGCTAAAATATAGAAAACTCCTAAAACTCATCAACAACAACACTTGATTCAAAAATGGGCAAAGGACTTGGATAGACATTTCTCCAAAGAAAACATACAAATGGTCAAAAAGCACATGAAAAGATGCTCAATGACATTAGTCATCAGGGAAAAACCAAAACCACAAGAAGATGCCACTTCACACCTATTGGAATGATTATTATCAAAAAACAGAAAATAACAAGTGTTTACAAGGATGTGGAGAAATTAGAAAACCTTGTCCACTGCTGTTGGGAATGTAAGATAGTGAAGAGAAATTGGAGGGTTCTACACTGAAAATGTAAAATGGCAATAAAACAAGTAGAAGTATTAACTAATTACACTCTTTTAGCAAGCAATCTAGAAATCTTTACCAAGAGCCTCAAAAAACCAATACACAATCATTCTATAGAAATTTGGACAAGGAAAATAATCTGGAATTAAGAGAAAGTTTTGTATAATAAAGTGCATTATACAAAATGCATAAAACATGCATAATCTCTGTAGAAATACATCCAACATTGTTCATTTAAAAATGTTTTACATATTTTCCACCATAAATACATATTCACTGATATAAATTTTATGTAATGTATAATACATAAACTATAAATACAAACATCTATTTATAAAACAGAAGTAAACTTTATTCTTTAAAGCCTAAAATAAATCTGAGTCATTAACAGAGCTTGCTTTGAATGAAATCTTAGCAAGTGAGGAAGAGATGCCCATATGAGTGTTTAAATCTATGTAAGTATCTGGCTGTAGGGCTTTACCTCTCCAATTGATGGAACTTGCAGACCAACCATGTAGTTCTGCAGGGGCCCTACTGGCATGAAGGATTCAGGCACAGAGTAGGCAGCCTCCAATGTGACCTTCAGTAAATTGCCTCCTGAGATCTGGGCTGTGGTCAATAAGGGCTCTGCCACAGATACTTTAACTTCAAGACTGCACTGCTGGAAAAGAATAAAATTATGCAACATTTTGACAATGCCAGACACCTCTTTTTTTTTTTCATTTAAAAAGCATTTGAATTTTATTTGAATGTCATATCACTGTTCAAGGTATAAAGGTCATTTATTTCTATACAAAGTATTCAAATAACTTTCTCTAGGGCCCATGAGTTAAAGATAGAGCCAAAAAGAGAACATATCCCTAAGCTAGAGCCCTTCCCCTATACCACACTGAGGTCAAGTATATATATAAATACATATAGAAGAGTACTGGAAGGTTCTGTACTGAAATGTTAATAGTGGTTGCACATGAGTGAGATTGGGGTGCTTTTTGCTAGTCTATATTTTATAATTAATTTGTAACTTAAATATAGCGCTTTCTAAAAATATTATGTTTTTATTAAATATTTGAAAATCAGATTATTTAATATATTTCTATTTCTCAAATATGAAAAGTTTTTGGCAGCATGAGTAAGCTCCAGGAATGCATTTTTTTTAGAAGAGCTGACAAGGATTTGATGTAGTAACGTATCCAAGTAAGGCAGTCAAGACAGCTAGTATTTTTTTTTTTAATTACAGAGGAAACAAGAATGTGTTCATTTCATTCTATTTCTTAAGAATCAACATTAAGGAGGTCAAATATAGGGGGATGGGGGAGGTGAAGAGGATAAAATATATAATAGCTGAAGGAAATGAGTGGGTGGTAAACACACAATAGAATGTATAGATGTCAAATTATAATGTACACCTGAAATTACGTAATTGCATCAACCAATGTTACTCCAATAAACAACAAAAAAGAATCAACATTAATAAGATAATCAATATTGTTGTTAAAGAATTAAGTATCCTACTAATGGAAAATTCCCAAGTTATTTCTCCAATGGAAATTCTGATTTGGCAAATGTAGTGCTTTTTAATAAGAAATATTTTTTTCAAATACATATCTATGTACCTATATAGACATATATGTATATATCTGATATTTTTATAGAGGATACAATAAAAGTAGGTTTAAAATGTGTGATTATATGCCAGGCACTTTACTGTAGCACTAAGAATATAAAGATGAAGAAGACATGGCCCCTTTCAGCATGGAATTCATGTTATAATCCCATGATTTATGATAAATGTTATAAAAGAGACCTGTACAAAATGCACTAGTCAAGGAACACCAAGGAGGAAGTGGATAATTAATTATTGGAGTGGAGAGGAGTAAGAGATAGTGACATCTGAATTAACTTTTTGAGATGAATAGAAGTTTAGAATCTGGATAAGCATTGGAAGGAAAAAGAAAATAATTTTGTACAAAAGGAAGAGTTTTATGTAAAAGGGCACTGAAACCGTATGGTGTATTCAGTTCAGGTGTAAGTAAATAGTTTAGAACTTTAAGAACATAAAGCAAAGGAGGAAAGTGCTGAGAGATGAGACTGAACTAGTGACAGGCTCCTATCATAAAGGTTGTTGCATGCCTGCTAGGAAACTTGGACCTTAGCATGTAAGCAGCAGTAGGTGAATATATGAACCACACAGAAGCAAGCAAGGGAAGAGATGTGATCATATTCACTTTTAAGTCACTCTACAAGCAGTGGGAAGGATGAACTGGATGCAGGTAAGGCAATTACAAGTCTACTTGTAATGTTCCAGGTGAGAAAATTATAAGGCAATAAAGCATAGAAATAAAGCTACAAAAGAGAGTTCAAAGGTACTTAGGAGGTAGAAAAGGCTGAATTTGATGAAAGGCAGATTTTGAAACTGATTGTATTTAGGGTCTGAGCAGAAGAGTCACAGATGTAATGTAGGTTCTTTGCACGTGCTGTGATTTCACAAATGGGTGATGCTGTTAGTCAAAATAACTAAGATTAAAAGAAAGAGTAAGTTTGAGGGAGGATACTGAGTTTAGTTTTGGAATGTTGAATTTTAGGCACCTATGGGATATCCAGTGGGTGGTTGTAAAGGCTGACATCCTGAAATTAAGGAAAAGTGTCTGTCTGGGCTGGAGCTGTTGAATTAGAAGTCTTCAATAGTGGTGACTTTAAATTCATGGATGATCAACCTCCCTCTCATCCAACCAGGAATGTGAACACAAGACGAGGAAAAGGAGGTGGCCAAGAATAGAACTTTCACACTTAAGGGACAGGCAGAGGAGATGTTTGGTGCAAGACATTGAGAAGGTACGGTCGATAAGTAGAAAATCAGAACAGCAAAGGGAAGAAAGCTTTTAAGAAAGAGGAAATGAAGAATGTGACACCTCTGGTCAATGCCTCTGAGAAGGTAAATAAATGTCCTAAGATTTCTAACTCAGATTGAGACAGGGAATACTGGACGATGGATGAACTGGAACCTCCTTTCCAAGTACAATTTATATCATTTTAGTCTGAGTCTTGAGAATGACCATTGTTGATGCTTAATATAAAATTAGTGAGAATTCTCAAACAAATGGAAATTAGCTGTCATATATTTTGTTCCTTGAGTCTGTGAAACAAGTAAGTACAGGAATATTGTGAGCAAAGATCATGGGACTGACTATCTATTTGACTGACTTTTCTTCTACAATATCTAAGGAAAATCAACAGTATATAAGCTGTGAGACTGAAACAAGGAAAGCAGACTGAGCTCAAATATATACCTCTTTCCAGTACAAATCACATGGAATGACAAAAAGATAGTAAATGTTATCTTTATGTCCAATTAAAGGATAATGCTGTAATAATCCTGGAAAACAAGAAGTGCCATCAGTAAACTATAAATTTTCAGGAACCCTTGAAAGATAGAAAAAAAAAATTAGATCTACAAAAGAACTAAGCTAGAAGAAACTAACCACATTGTAAAATAAGAGAAGAGGATGACAGCAGATGCAGGAGTGGATTGTGGTAGCTCCAAGGTCAAAATCAACAAAAATAAGAAAGGGACCTACAGTGATGATTAATTAGGAAACTGCATTCAGAACAGTTCAGCCCGTTGGTCCCTCCTCTTTACTTATGCAAAACAGAAGGTGGCTGTAGTATCTGCTGAGAGTGAGTGCACTTGCACCAGAATGGCAAACAATGTCCCAAGAAGCTAATGATCCCTAGGAGGAATGGGACACAGTCCAGAAGACAAACCAGTGACACAGCCTACCAATTCATGCGTCTTCTCCTCCAATAACCAGAAGCAGGCTACCATGCCAGAAAGTGTGTGAGGTGCATTCATATACTATTTAATTTAATCCATCAGGACATAGTTCAAGAGGCATTTCCATGGTTTTAAGCTTTCCCTACTTCTACCCCTGGGCAAAGGAACCAATACCTACTCCATCCCCATGTGCCCTGCCCCATCATTTAAATCATACTGGTTAAAATCCCTAATATATAGACTATGGACTCCTAAGGTAAGACTCTTCCTTATTTATATTTGTTTCCCAGAACCTTGCACTATGTGTACTTGTCAAAAGAAGGTGACTGATAAATTGGACTCAACTAAATTGAATTTTGATCCCAGACAGACTTGTTAGAATGAATAGCAAGCTAAAATGTTGTGAATTAAAATCCTGATTACCTTAACACCTGCTCGAAGAGGCTCTAATGGTGAACCTGGCACAGGGTGCAGTGGCACTATTGTTTCAAATGAAATCTCTCCTGCAAAAAGAAGGCCAAGTCAAGTCAAAAAAAGGAAGGGTTAAGCAAGATAAATGTGCTAGTCTTTTCATCAAATCTCTCAAGTTCAATGAGGCTGATTTTTTCATTTTGCTGTAGTTAAATTTTATGAGCTTTATTATATCTGCTTTTGTGCGAATCACACATCTGACCTTCCAATAAAGGAAGAAGGTCCACCACAGCTTGACCAAGAATTAAGGTCTTCTCATCTTTCTGTTTCTTTTCCTTTGGTAAAACTTCAGTCATAGTTACTAGAAAAAATCAAAACAAAGAAAATAAGAACATGTCTAGGTCATCTATCAGATAACCAAGGTGCAACAAGCAAAGCACTATCAAAGAAATTTAAATTAAGAGAAATGAACTTGAAACCCAAGAATGCACCATTATATTGTGACTTCTGGTGGAAAATACTTCTGGTGGACTAACTCAGTGACATTTCTGCAATAATAATAATAATAATAATAATAATAATAATAATAATAATATGTTGGCAGATTTATAGAGATCACATTAAACTTACAGATAAATTTAGGTAAAATGACATCTTTATAATGGTGAGCATTCCTGTCTAAGAACATGATATGCCTTTCCTTTTATTCTACCTCATGTCTCTCCACAGCATTTTTACAGTTTGTTTGTATCCGGACCCAAATAAGGTCCATAGATAGTGATTAGTTGATATCTCTTAAGTCTCTTTTACTCTATAGGTTCCCCTTCCATTTCTTTAGATTTTTCCTATTTTTATATTTCTAAGAAATTGTCCTTTTAACCTAAGTTTTAAAAAAGTAATGGCAGAACGTTCTTTATATCTTTTTTAAATTGTGGCAAAATACACATTACATAAAATTTTAGCATCCTAACCATTCTTATGTGTAATAGTCCAGAGCTATTAAATATATATCACCACCATCCATCTCCATAACTCTTTTCATCTTCTAAAATTAAAAACTCTATACCTACTAAACAGTAACTCCCCAGTCTCCCCTCCTCCTGGCAACCATGAGAATAATTACTTTCTGTCCCTATATATTTTCCTACACTAGGTATCTTATATATGTGGAATCACAAGTATTTGTCTTTTTGTGACTGGCTTATATCACTTAATACAATATCCTCAAAGTTAATCCATGCTGTAGCATATTTCAGAATTTCCTTCCTTTTTAAGGTTTAATAATATTCCATTGTACATACATATCACATTTTGCTTATCTATTCATCCAGTGAGGACCACATGTGTTGCTTCTATGTTTTACCTTTTGTGAACAATGCTGCTACGAACATGAGTGTACAAATATCTCTTAGAGAACTGCTATCAATTCTTTTGGATTTATTCCCAGAAGTGGAATTGCCAGATCATATGGTAATTCTACTTTTAATTTTTTTAAGAACTACCAGTTTCCATTAGTGACTGTGCTGTTTTATAGTCTCACCGAAAAGCACAGGGTTCCAATTTGTCCACATTCTTACCTTTTTTATTTTTTTAAAACCATCCTAATGGGTATGAGGTAGTATCTCACTATAGTGTGGGTTTGCAATTTTCCTAGCAATTAGTGATGCCGAACGTTTTTTCATGTGCCTATCAACCATTTGTAGATCTTTGGAGAAATAACTATTCAAGTTATTTGCACATTTTTGAATCAGGCTGTTTGTTTTATGCTGTTGTTGTTGTTGTTTGTTGAGTTTTAGGATTTCTCTATGTATTTGGAATATTAATCCTTTCTTAGATAACTGAAAAATATTTCTCCTGTGGGGTTTTACTCCATGAATAGTGTCTTTTCATGCATAATTTTATTTTTTATTTTCAGTAAGTTTGATTTCTCTATTTTTTCTTTTGTTATCCTGTGCCTGTGGTATCATATCCAAGAAATGATTGCCAGATTAGATGTCATGAAAATTTATCCTGTATTTTCTTTTAAGAGATTTATGTTTTAGGTCTCACATTTAGGTATTTGATCCATTTTTAGTTAATTTTAAAAATACAGTCTTAAATGAGGGTCCAACTTCATCCGTTTGCATGTGGATGTTCAGTTTTCCTAGCACCATTTATTGAAAAAACTGTCCTTTCCCCACTGAAGGGTCTTGGCACTCTTGTCAAAAATCATTTGATCATATATGTGAGGGTTTATTTCTGGGCCATTCTATTTCATTGTTCTATATGTCTCTCTTTATACCAATACCACACTTTTTGATTACTGTAGATTTATAGTATGTTTTAAATCAAGAAGTGTGAGACCTCCAACTTTTTTCAAGATTTTTTTTTTTTTTACTATTTGGGGTCTCTTGAGATTCCATATGAATTTTAGAATGGCTTTTTCAACTTCTGTAAAAAAATATTGACACTTTGATAGGGACTGCATTGAATCTTTCTTTAGGTAATTCTTTATATTTTAACAATATTAAGTCTTCCAAACCATGAATATGGGACATGTTTCCATTTATTTGTGTCTTAATTTCTTTCAGCAATGTTTCGTAGTTTTTATTGTACAAGTCTTTCATTTTTTCATTGCACAAGTCTTTAAATACTTAACTTAATTCCTAAGTATTTTATTCCTTTTGATGCAATTGTAAATGGAATTAATGTGTAATTTATTTTTCAGATTGTTCATTGTTAGTACATAGAAATGCAACTGATTTTGTATATCGAATTTGTATCCTGCTACTTCACTGAATTCATTTATTCTAACAGTTTTTCTCTTGTGGACTCTTTAAGGTATTCTACATGTAAAACCATGTAACCTGCAGAAGATGATTTTGCTTCCTTTCCGATTTGAATGCCTTTCTTTTACTTGCCTCACTGCTCTGGCTAGAACTTGTAGTATTATGTTGAAAAGAACTGGTAAAACAGAAATCCTAGCCTTGTTCCTGATCTTAGAGAAAATGCCTTTTCAGTCTTATATTCACTGTAGGTTTTTCATCTATGGCTTTTATCATTGTGTAGCTTTCTTCCAGTTCTAGTTTTTTGAGTGGTATTTTTCCCCCATGAAGGGCTGCTGAATTTTGTCAAACACGTTTGTTTTTTTTTTTTATCAAGTAAGATGAACATTTAGGGTCTTTTTCTTCATTCTGTTGATTTGAATGTATGACATTGATAGATAAAATGGACTTTAGATCAAAAATTATAGTTAAAATAAGATATTATGCATAATAAAATATTTGCCTGAAATATCTTTTTCCATCTTTTCACTTTCAACATATTTGTGTCTTTAGATCTAAAGTGAGTCTCTTCTAGACAGCATATAGTTGGATCCTGTGTTTTTACCCATTTTGCCAATCTCTGCCTTTTCATTGGACAATTTAATAAACTTACACCTAAATTACTAATAAGAAGAGAGTCTCGTACTTCTGTCATTGCATAATAATGAAAATAAAACAAATCTATTTAATATATGCTTTATAGTTTTTTGCCCCTCATTTCCTGCATTACTGTCTTCTTTTGTATTTAGTTGTTTTGGTTTTTTTTAAGCGACATGTTCAAATTCCTTTCTCATCTTCTTTTCTGTATATTCTATAGCTATTTTCTTCGTGGTTACCATGGTGATTACATTTACCATCCTAAAGTTATAACACCCTAATTTGAATTTATAGCAGCTTAATTTCAATAAAATACAAAAACTCTGCTCTTTTATACCTCCCTCCCACCCCTTTCAAGTTATTTATGTCACAGAGTTATATCTTTACATACTGTGGACCCCAAAACATAAACTAATAATTCTTTTAAATGCATCAGTCTCTTAAATTATGTAGAAAATAAGATTTGGAGTTACAAAGCAAAATTACAGTAATACTACGGTTTACACTAATAAAGCTTTTTTCTTTAAATATATTAGTCACTTAAATTATGTACAAAAACAAAAGTGTACTTATAAACCACTGTTACATATTACTAGATTTTATAATTGCCTGTGTATTTACCTTTACTGAGATCTTGAGAAAGTGAGAGGAGTGACATCAGCAAAAATGTTGAATGAGACATACCTCACGGTTTCCCCTCTCAACAAAAACAATTTGGCATTCACTACAGACAACGGATCCTTTGTAGGAGCTCTGGGATCCAACATCATAAGCCAAAGGACCCAAAAGAGTATCACACACCATGTGTCAGGTGATTGATAGGCATAAAGACTTAGCTTCCCAGCTATGAACCCTGCAGTGGCTCATGAACCAGCTCCAGCCACTCTCACCTGCAGTCCAGAACCCCTGTAAACACTGTCTTAGACAATCGCCCATAGATGAGAGCCTTTGTGGAAGTACGGTTTCCAGCACAGAAGTACTAGCACATCAGGAGCAAAAAAAGTGAGTCTGCATGCATTGGAGAGGTAAGAATAACAATTTGTCTTAACTTGCATCACCATCACTCAAGGCCAAGAGAGATCTTCTTGACCCATGAATTCTTCCATGGGGAAGGTGAGAGTGTGCAAATGAGCACCCATTTCCCATCTGTGCAGGGTGCTGCCACCCAAGCCAACTTCTCTCTCACCTTATTCAGACTGCTGAATCATGAGCTGCATGACTGGGATTGGAAGGGTAGGGGAGAGAATCTGGAAGACTGTCAGATAGGATTCTCAGAGGACATTAAAGGGATATGAATCCTACAAATTGCATCACAGGCTCTATCAGGAGCCCACCCACCAGCTGTAGGGGATAGCTTACCTCTTGGATTCCCCCAAACTAGTCCATGGGCACTCCAGCATTCCACATGCCTCACCCACACATACATCCATTCAGTGGCTAGCTCCCTGTGGGTTCTCTTGAAAGCAGTTGCAAGAGTGAGCTATGGCAGATGGTTAGTGAGTACATGTTAAAAGTTGACCTGTGTCTGTGGGCCAGGGAGAGACCACAAACTTGAACTTTAGCACAGCCCTTGAGAAAATGAAAGGGAGGCTGTCAGCACTCAGCCTGGTGGTTTGCAGTATCAATAGCATGCATACAAGCTTAAGAATTCTGCCATGAGAGAGAGCAAGAAGCATGGAGCATGCATATCCATAGAAGTCTGAGAAAGCCTCAGAATCCCAAGTGGGGCAAATAGAAGTATTTCTCTCCTGAAGGCAGTAAGTAAAGACAAGAGGAGGTGACTATTGCTCCAAATGCAAAGACTGCAATGCAAAATATCAGGGAATATGAAAAATCAAAGAAAATGTCACCATGAAAGGATCATAATAATCTGCCAGTAACTGATCCCAGAGATATGTAGATCAGCTGATTACCCAAAAAGAATTCAAATACCTATTTTAAGGAAACTCAATGAGCTATAAGAAATACAAAATGACAATATAAGGAAACCAGAGAAGAATACATGAACAAAATTAGAAGTTTAACAAAAAGACAGAAATCAATGAACATAAATTCTGAAACTGAAAAAATACAATGAACAAAATGAAAAGTGTAATAGAGAGCATCAACAGAAGAATGAATTAAGCAGAAAAAGAATACGAGTTAGAGAACAGGAACTTTGAAATTACCCAATTAGAGGAGGATAAAGAAAAGAATGAAAAAGAGTAAAGAAAGTCTATGTAATCTATGGGATACCATCAAAAGAAGTAATTTGTGAAATATTATAGTTACAGAAGAAGAGAGGGAGAGAAAGGTCAGGAAGGTTTTTTAAAAGAAATAATGGCTGAGAACTTCCAAATTTGGATAAAGATGTAGACATGTCCAGTTCATGAACCTCACACGTCACCAAACTCAAAAAGATCTTCTCCAAGACACACAACAACAAAACTGTCAAAAAATCAAAACCAAGAAAGGAATCTTAAAAGTAGCAAGAGAAAAGAAGCTTGTAGAATTCTCCAGTGAACGACCTTGCTCTGAAGGTTTCGAATTATGAATTCAATTTCTGTCATAGTTATAGGGAACTTTATTTCATATAGGATAAGTTGTGGTGTTTTTCAAGAAACTGGTCCTTTTCATTGTTGAATTTAAGTACGTAAAGTTGGTCATAATATTTCTTTACTACCTTTTTAATATCTGCAGAGTCTGTAGTGTTATGCCATTTCATTCCCAATATTGATATTTTGTGGTCTCTCTCTTCCTAGAGATTTGTTAATTTTAATGTTGTCAAATAGCTATTTATTTCATTGATTTTTCCTATTTTTCTGTTTTATATTTCATTGATTGCTGCTTTTATTATTTTATTCCTTCTGTTTGGGGTTTCTTTTGCTCTTCTTTTTCTAGATTCTTGAATTGAAGACTTAGATTATTGATTTGAAATTCCCCCTCTTTTCTAATGTATGCATTTAGTGCTATAAACTTTCTCAGCAGTCTTTTTAGCTATGGCCAACAAACATTGCTATGTAATTTTTTTTCCAATGTATTTTCTTATTTCCTTTGAGACTTCTTCTTTGACACTTGGATTATTTAGAAGTGTTTTTAGTTTTCAAGTGTCGGGAGAGTTCTTGTTATCTTTCTGTTCTTGATTTTCTACTTTGATACTATTATTGTCAGAGAACACATTTGGTATTATTTTCATTCATTTAAATTTGTTAAGTTTATGACCCAGGATATGGTTTTGGCATTGTAGTCTGAGGGCTTTCGATAATATTGTGTATTCTGCTATTGTTGGGTGTTCTATAAATACTGATTAGATCTTGTTGGTTGATGGTGTTGTTCAGTTATCCTATATTCTTGCTGATTTCTATCTAGTTATTCTATAAATTGTTAGAGGGGTGTTTACATCTCCAACTATAACTGTGGATTTGTCTAGTCTGCCCTTCAGTTTTATTACTTTTTGCTTCACATATTTTGCAGCTCTGATGTTTGGTGCATACCTATGTAGAATTGCTATATCTTCTTGTGGATTAACCCTTTTACCATTATATAATGAACTTCTGCGTCTCCGGCTATTTATTTATTTATTTATTTATTTTGCTGTTTGCTTTATCTGATGCTAATATAATCACTTCTACTTTATTTTGATTAACATATGCATAATATAAGTTTTTCTATTCTTTTACTTTTAACCTGACTTATGGTTCTATTTTGAGTTTCTTATAGACAGCATATGGTTGGGTCATGTTTATAGTCATTGTTCTAGGTATTGTAATACACACACACATATTACAGTCTACATTTCATCATTTCACTAGTTTGAGTAAAGCTCAAAAACTTTACCCCTTTTTATGTCCCTTTGCCCTCCCTATTTATAATTATCCAAAATATTTTCTCAATATACATTTACAACCATTTTAGATAGTGCTATACTTTGTTTCAACTGTCGATACAATTTAGAAAACTCAAGAAGGAAAGCTTTCATTATTTACCCAGTTTTTCTTACCATATTTTCTTATTTCCTGATGCTCCTAAGTTTTCTTTTATCCTTTCTTTCTGTTTAAAGAATATCATACAGTCATTCTTTTATGGTAGGTCTGCTGGCAACAAATTCTTAGTTTTCTTTCATCTAAGAATGTCTTGATAACCCCTTCATATCTTTTCTGGGTATTGGATCCTGGGTGGACTGTTCTTTTCATTTATCACTTTAAAAACTATGCCATTTCCTTCAGGCCTCTATGGTTTCTAATAAGAAACTGATGCCATTCTAATAATTTTCCTCTGTTCTCCTATTTTGTCTGTGTCTTTAGTTTTCAGATGTTTAATTATGATGTTTCTTAGTATGAATTTCTTTGGATTTAACCTGTTGGGAGTTTGCTCAACTTCTTGAATCTGTACATTTATGTCTCTTGTCAAATTTGGGAGTTTTCTTCTTTGAACACTTTTTTAGCTCCACCTTCTTTCTCTTCTCCTCTAAGACTCCAATGACACTGTTAGATCTTTTATCATGGTCTCACAGGCCTCTTATGTTTTGTTCATACTTTTTAGTCTAGTTCCTCTACATTACTCAAATTAGGTAATTTCTGTTGTTCTATATTCCAGTTCACTGATTCTTTCACCTGCCTCTTCCATTCTGCTGTTGAGCCCATTCACCAAGCTTTTCATAGTGGTTATAGTATTTTTCAGTTCTAAAATTTCTATTAGAGAGAGGAGAAAAAAATGGCATACATGATAGAGGCTCTGTTCATCCCTCTGGCAACCAAATCGAAGTTGTGATAGAAAAAAGGAAAAATCACCTGGGATCTAGAGGAACAAGCCATACAACTAGGGAGAAGTCCAAGAAAACACCTTGCCACAGCAGAAGGTAGAATGGGGCAAGGACACAGCTGCCCAGTCCCAAGCTGCTGAGTGAGACAGAGGTTGCAGCAGCGACAGAAGCTCTCTTTAAGAGGCCATGTCCGTGAGCTGATTTTCACGGTGACAGACCTGTTCACTCTGAGCCGATTGGGCTGCGCGTGGAGGGTACCAAGGACTTAGAGGGAGACATTGTCAGAGTGAGGGCTGAGGCAAGACTCTCAGGGTCCAGAAGTGCCAGCGATGCCCATTGTTCCCTGTTGAGCCCTCCTCCACTACCAGTGTGCCAGACACAGCGCCGCCATAGCCGTGACATCATCAAACTGTATAATAAAGGTCACTCTGCCCAGAGGATTCCCTGAAACCCACCTCCACCAACTTGCGGCCCCATCCAAGCCACATTCAAATATATCCTCAGCGAGTCAGGTGCTCCTTGCTGAAACTCACACTGGAGGCAGCCTCGGTTTCTGGTGTGGCCTTTTGAGTCAAATATAAGCACAGCATCTATGGATTGCTTGCTGAATCTTAACAGGTGGCCCAGAGACACAGAGACTTGGGCTAAATTTGGCCTGAAGCAGAACTCCTCTTGGGACTGTGCCATTGGACACCTACTACACAAATCCACACTAATAAGACCAGGAGACTTAGGAGCTTTGCTTGTTAGTACATAGAAACAGACATGGAAAGGCAGCTAAAATAGGAAGATAAAGAAGTGGAAACCATATGAGATAACAGAATGGAGATCCAGGAATAATGGAGTCAAGCAATCTAACAGATACAGAGTTCGAAAACACTGGTTATAAAGATGCTCAATGAACTTTTGGGAAGTGTAGATAAATTCAGTGAGAACTTAAACAAAGAGAAAAAAACATAAAATGGAAATGGAAATTTAAAAAGAACCAGTCAGAAATGAAGAACACATTATCTGAGATGAGAGGTATATTAAATGGAATATACAAAGTGAATAAAGAAGAGGATCAAATGCCCTATCTAGAAGAGGAAAGCCAATCAGGACACTCAATCAGAATGGCAAGAAAAAAGATGCCAAGACTATAAAAATAATTTAAGGAGATATGGGACACTATTAAGGTCCAAATATCCATCTGATCAGCGTAACTAAAGAAAATCAAATGTTGAACAGCTGTTTGAAGAAATAATGATGGAAAACTTCTAACTGGTGAAGGAAATGGACATAAAACCCCAGGAAGCTCAGAGAATTCCAAAAATCAGGGATCCAAAGAGGCCCACACCAAGACACATCATAATTAAAATGCCAAAGGTTAAAACAAAGAAAGAATATAAAAGCAGCAAGAGAAAAACAAATATTACTTATAAGAAACACCCATAAGACTGGCAGCTGATTTCTCAAAAGAACTATTGCAGGACAGAAGGGCTTGGCAAAAAATATTCGAGTGATGAAGACCCAGGATCTACAACCAAGAATAATTTATCCAGCAAAGTTATCATTTAGAGTTGAAGGACAGATAAAGAGCTTCCAGACAAAAATAAGCTAAAGGAATTTATCACCACCAAGCCAGTATTACAGAAATGTTGGAGGACTTCTTTAAGAAAAAAATATGTATCAAAAACAGGAATAAAGAATAACACAGTAACAACATTCCTATCAATAAGTGCCTTAGATGGAAAAGAATTAAGTGCTCCAACCAAAAGATAGAATGGCTGAACGGATAAGAAAACAAGATCCCTACCACATTGAAAAGGAAGGGATGGAAAAAGATATTGCTTTGATGGACCTAGAAGGTATTTAAATCAGACAGAGAAAGATAAAACACTATATGATTTCATTTATATGTGAAATCTAAGGAATAAAAAGAAAACTAATCAAAAACAGACTCATAATATAGTGGACAATTTGGTGTCAGACAGAGGAGAGGGATGTTTAGGGGGCTGGGAGAATGAGGTGAAGAGCTAAATAAGTACAAATTAGTACCTGATGGATGGTCACAGGGATGGGGAGTATGGCATAGGGAACACAGTTAGCATTTAGTATGTTGGCTAGGTGGAGGGTCAGAAGAGGGCGGGAGCAATGGGGGGTCATTTTATGAACTATATAGATGTTTAACCAATGTACTGTATACTCGAAACTAAATTAAAAACAATGTTTAAAAAGACAACTAAATGCAACATGCAGGGTCTAGATTTTATTGTAAACCAGGAAAAATAGCAATGTACAATATAAGAATGAATAAGGACTTTTAAATGAGGGCTGTAGATTAAATAAAAGCATCTTACCAATATTGAATTACATGAGTATAAAACTCTGATAATATAAAATGTCCTCCTAGGCAATACGCACTGAAGTATTCACTTGTTTAGATGCAAAATATTTATAAATTAAAACTCAAATTACTCAGAAACACATACACACACGTTATGTGGAGGGAGAGAGAGAATGATACAGTTAAAGGTGCAAAACAAACTTCTTTAATCTGGGTAAAATTTTATACAAGAATACCTTGCACAAGCAGCTTTTCTCTAAGTTTGAAATTGTATGAAAAATTTTTAATGCAGAAACCACAATTTTTACTGCATGACCACAGTAAAATGGTGTGGTACGTAGTCTTTTTAAAGGCTCTGAGGAAGGTCCCAAGTGAGGAAATTGATAATCTTATATTTTTCTATGCATAAAATTTTTTAAACTAAAAAATAAAAAAATTCTATTAGGTTTTTCTTTATATCTATTATTCCTTTCTGAGACTTTCTATTTCTCTTCTGAATATTCCTATTTTTTTCACTTGTTTCAGCATATCTGCAATTGCCTATTGAAGCATTTTTATCATGGTCTCCTTAAAAATCTTTGTCTAATACTCTAATATATCTATCACCTTCTAATTATCTTTTAAACTCAGTTTGAGATCTTCCAGTTCTTGGCATGATGAGTGATTTTTCAAATGAAACATGGACTTTTTGTATGTTATGAAACTCTGGGTCTTCCTTAAGCCTTCTGTTGTAGTTGCTTTTTCTGATATCACTCCAACAAAGGAAGAAGAGGGGTACTGCCTCATTATTACCAGGTGTAGGTAGAAGTCTAGGTTCCTTACTTAGCCTCCATTGACACTTGAGGGGGAATGGAAATTCTGGTCCTTACCCGTTCACTGATACCATAGTGGGTGTAGACTCATTAATACTAGGTGATGGTGAAAGACTTGACTCTACACTAGGCCTACTCTGACACCTCAGCAGGGAGTGAATAGATACCTTGCCACTGCTAAACTGGAGCAGAAGTCCAGGCTCCCCAAGTTGGTCTCCACTAAAACTGCCTAAAGAGAGAGAGACTCATTACTAGATGACACAAAAAGTCCTGGATCACTACCTAGTTCTTCTGTAACACCACCTTGCTAGGGTGTTGGGGCACCTAATTTCGGCTTTGAGAAAGTGAAAGGCTAGATTCCCTAGATTCAGCTTGATTGTGGGTGGGGCCACAGTTTCTTTTGTGGATTTGGAGTAGAGCAGTTAGTTACTGTCTAAAAGTTTTCTGTCTTTCTAGACTGTACCTTTCCTGGTCTTTTGGTTAGAGAGAGCAGGACTTTGTTGGGCTTTTTGGTTTGGACCCACTAGGCTTCTAGGTTGCTGGCTTCTTCAGCATCAAGACTGGTATATATGAAGCAAAAAGAAAATCTAAGGATCTCGCCACTGTGTTATTCCTCAGGTCTCAAGTTTCCTTCTCTTCACCTTTCAGAGTCTCTCATGCTTTTTTAATATATAATGCCCAAAGTTTGTAGTTATATACTTTATATATAATTCCCAAGGTTTGTAGTTGTACTTAGAGGAAAAGGAAATAGTATATCTATCTACTCCATCTTCTTGGAGACAGAAGATTGTTTTAAATTCTTTTTGATTTTAATGATTGCATTTAAGGTTATACAGTAGTTCCTCCCTTATCTGTGGTTTTGCTCTCCATGGTTTCAGTGATCTGAGGTCAAATACAGTCAAAAATATTAAATGAAAAATTCCAGAAATAAAAAATTTGTAAGTTTTTAAATTGCATGCCATTCTGAGCAGCATGATGAACTCTTATGCCATCCTGTTCTATCCCATTTGGGACGTGAATCATCCCTTTGTCTAGCATATCCATGATGCGTATATGCTACCTCCCCATTAGGCACTTAGTAATTAGATCAACTGTCACATATCACAATGCTTATGTTCAAAAACCATTTCATACAATGGATCATAAGAAAAATACAGCCATAAGAAGAGATGAAATACTGGCCATTTTTTGACAACATGAATGGACCTCAAGATAATGATGTCAAGCGAAATAAAGCCAGACAGAAAAAGTTGAAAATCACATGATATCACTCAATGTGGGATATAAACCTAAAAGCAACGAATGAGTAGGACAAATAAACAGAGACTCATGGACATGGGCTATAGACTAGTGGTTACTACTGGGGTGGGGATGAGGGGGGAGGTAAATGGGGTAAAGGAGGTCAAAATAGGGAGATGAGGGAGGGTGACATGGGTAAAGGGAATCAAATACATGGTAGCTGAAGGAAATTGGACTTTGGGTGGTAACACACAATAGAATATATAGATGTCAAATGATAATGTACACCTGAAATTAGTATAATTGTATTAACCAATGTTACCCAATAAATAATTAAAAAAATACTATGAGCAATTATAAACCAACAAATTGGACAATCTGGAAGAAATGGATACATTCCTAGAAACATACAATCTCCCAAGACTGAGTCAAGAAGAAACAGAAAATCTGAACCAACCGATTATCCACCAATGAAATAGAATCAGTAATCAAAAACCTCCCAAAAAACAAAGTCCTGGACCAGATGGCTTCATAGGCAAATTTTACCAAACATTCAAAGAAGAATTTCACCTTCTTCTCAAACTATTCCAAAAAATTCAAGAAGAGGGAAGGCTCCCTAACTCCTTTTATGAGCCACCATTACTTGATTCCAAAACCAGCAAAGACATTACAAAAAAAAGAAAACTATAGGCTGATATCTCTTATGAACATTGATGCAAAAATCCTCAACAAAATATTAGCAAACCAAATTCAGCAATACATTAAAAATATCATACACCAAATCAAGTTGGATTTATTCCTGGGATGCAAGGTTTGGTTCAATATCGCAAATCAATTAATGTGATACACCACATTAACAAATCGAAATAAAAATCATATCAATGGATGCAGAAAAAGTTTGACAAAATCCAGCACCCATTTATGATAAAAACTCTCAGCAAAGTGGGAATAGAGGGAACATACCTCAACATAATAAAGGCCATATGTGACAAACCTACAGCTAACATCATACTCAATGGGAAAAGGCTAAAAGCATTTTCCTTAAGATCAAACAAGACAAGGATGCCACTTTCACACTCCTCTTCAACATTGTATTGGAAGTCTTAGCCACAGCAATAAGACAAGAAAGAGAAATAAAGGCATCTGAATTGGAAAGGAAGAAGTAAAACTTTCGTTATTTGCCAATGACATAATACTATATTAGAGAACTCTAAAGTCCACCAAAAAACTGTTAGAACTGATCAATGAATCCAGTAAAGTAGCAGGCTACAAAATCAATATTCAAAAGTCTGTGGTATTTTATACACAATGATGAACTTTCAGAAAGAGAAATTAAGAAAACAATCCCATTTACAATTGCATCTAAAGCTATAAAATACCTGGGAATCAAATTAACCAAAAAGGTTGAAGACCAATTTTCAGAAAATTATGTCATTGAAAAAAGAAATTGAAGAAGATACAAATAAATGGAAGTATATACTCTGTTCATGGGTAGGAAGAATCAATATTGTTAAAATGGCCATACTATCCAAAGCAATCTACAGATTCAATGTGATCCCTATCAAAATACCAATGGCATTTTTCACAGAGCTAGAACAAATAATCCTAAAATTTATATGGAGCCATAAAAAAAAAAAAAAAACAACAAGTAACCATGGCAACCTTGAGAAAAAAGAACAAAGTTGGAGTATCATGCTACCTGATATCAAACTATACTACAAGGCTACAGTAATTAAAATAGCATGGTACTAGCATAAAAACAGATAGATTGATCAATGGAACAGAATAGAGAGCCCCAAAATAATGTCTATTACGCTCACTTAATATATGACAAAGGGGGTAAGAATATACAATGTGGTAAAGACAGTCTCTTCAATAAATAGTGTTGGGGAAATTGGACAGATACATGCACAAAAAAAAAAAAAAGAAGCTGGACCATCTTGTTACACTGTATACAAGAACAGACTCAAAATGGATTAAAAATATAATGTAAGACCCGAAAATCATTAAAACTTTTGGAAGAAAACATAGGCAGTAAACTTTCTGATATTACAAAAAGGAATTTCTTTTCAGATATATCTCCTCAGGCAAGGAAACAAAAGAAAAAATAAAGGGACTACATCAAAACTAAAAAATTTTTGCCTGAAACCACAGATAGTACTGAATTATATATATATATATGTTCTAGACATATATATATACTATATATATATTTACTATATATATATATAGAATATATTATATGTCTAGAACATATATATATTTTATATATATATATATATAAAATTCAGTACTATCTGTGGTTTCAGGCATCCACTGGGGTCTTGGAATGTATCTTCTGTATAAGGGCAGATGCTTATACTGTATCTCTAAGTACTACTTTAGCTATAACCCACAAGTTTTGATATTTGGTGTTTACTATTGATTGATTCTAAATGTTTTGTAATTTTTATTATTTTTTCTTTGTCCTATGAAATATTCATAAGTGTCCCTTAAATTTGCCAAATGAATTCTCTTTTGCTATCTTTTGTATTGATTTCTAATTTTGTTGATGTCGTATTTTGATCAGAAAACTTGGTCTGTATGCTTTTGATTCTTTGGTACATGCAGAACCTGCTTTATGCCTCTATAATATAATGTTCTTTGTGTGTTTTAAGAAAATTATATTACTTAATGATTGGCATAAATGCATGACTACTAATTCTTAGGAAAGACATTTTCCCTCTACCCAGAGCCTAGAGAAATACGAAGGTGAATGGATTTTTTTCCTAGTCCATTCCATTTGAGAGCCTTGGCTTATGATGTAACCCCATCTACAGCAGCCCAAGGTCTCTCTGTAACCTATTAAGAGTATTAAAACCTCCTATGCTACCATACACCAATGGAAACTGTTCAAGAGTTCTAGCTTTCAGTCCCTGCTTTTGCTATGGAACAAAGGCATTGCCCTTTCTTTCTCATGAGTCAGTGACATGTTTAAAAAGAATGTTCCAGTTCTTCCTTTCCCATCAAACATACTGGGAAAGAAGGCAAACAGGACACTCCCATTATTTAGAGTGACAGCAAAGCACATAGTACAAAAAAGAAAAAGTAAAATGGAATGTCCAGAGCTGTGAGTCAGATGATCACCTCCGAAGGTGCTCGATTCCAGCAAGGTCTAAGCAGGAAATCACTATCTGGAGCAGTGTTTCTCAGAAATCACCTGAGATTTTTGTTTCAAGGTGCAGTTCCCTTGGCAATTTTGAATTTGGTGATTCATGGTGGACTGTGAAGACTATCTTCTCCCAGAACTTCAGGTAACTTCTCCAGAAGTTAAAGGTTTGTAAAGCATTGCTCTTGTAATACTGTATAGATTCCCAGGTCCCACCTTTCTGGGCTTGGGATCTTAGAATCCGTGGTTTTGGGACAGGTTAACCCAGAAGATGTGCAACTAAAAAAAGAATTTTATATAACATATAATATACATATACATTACATATAATTCTTTTTATATATGTAAACAAAAATACAGTAGTTATGGATTAAAACAAACAAAAAAGCCTTAGATTAGTATATTGTGTGGGAAAATATATGTCAGAAATAAACACTGTATAATTAGAAGCTAATAAAAGTATGGATATAGAAACCATCTATCCATTTATCCGTTCATTCATTTAACAAATACTTTTTGAGCCCTTTTATGTCCCAGATATTTCTAGGCAGTAGAAATTCTGAAATAAAATAAGATACAACCCAGATTCAAAAGCTGCATCTTTTAATAAGGGATGCAAATTAATAATTGCTATACGGTATGGTGAGTATACAGAAGTACAGAGAGGATTGCCAAGTAAAAATACAAAAACGCCCATTTTAAAATTTGAATTTCAGATAAACAATGAATAATTTTTAGTATTGTCCAAATTTTGTTTTTGTTTTTGTTTTTTTCTAAAATCTGACAACCCTAAAATACAGGAATACAAAGAAAAACTCCCACTCTGCTTAGGAGATAAGGGCTGCAAAGTTCAGTCAAATGTCAAAAAGTTTTTGACAGAAAACTAGTAGTTTAAAATCTGTGCCTTGGTGACTGCTGCCAGAAGTAGGACTCAAACTTACCTTATTCCTTAAAGATGAAGAAGGTAAGGTGTGTCCATCTGTCTTAAGAACAGGTACTAAATACCTCGGAATTGCCTCAAAACATACTCAAAATAATTAACATTTTTAGAATTAAATTTTTTAGAACACAAAGACTTACAGAACACAGGTTTGTGGGAGATGTCATCTAAAGTGATTCCTCCTTCAGTATTGAACTCTAAAGTGCTAGTGAAGTTGGTATTTTGCAAGTTCCTTCTGGAGAAACAGTAATTTTTTGCAGAGTCTCCCAGGACCACCTGATTGAATTCTGCACGAATAAAGGTAACTGGAGATCTCCTTTAAAACCTTTCTGTTGACAGAAAAACATTACTATTTTACAATTATACTCAAATAGAGAATTTTCCTACACATCTGGCAACCATTTTGACTTGTACTAAATAGCATTTTCCATGTTTTCCTATCGAGCTGTGTCACAAACACAAAAGATGTAGTAGAAACAAAACTAGCTGTAGCTAAATTGCAACACTGTATTTTTTAATTCCTAATGACTTGAATTTATTTAAAAATATTACTTGGTATCTTTTTAAATTTTAAAGCAGAAAGGGATTTAATGCAAGAAACGAGGTGTTTAAGTAACATTGTATTTAGATGCCATGATATTGGAGTTTTGAAAATAACATTTAGTGTGTTCATAAATTATATTGTGGAACATCTGGGAAAGTTGAGAAAAGCACACAGGAAAACAAATTAACTGTAAGGTCTAATATGTAAGCCACTATTAACATTTTAGAATATATTTTCTAGTGTTTTGTTGGGAATATATATGTGTATATGTATATGTGTGTAAATGTGCACACACATTTATATATACTTTATATATATACCTTTTTGACTTAAAATGGAACATTTTTCCATTTCATTATTCTTATAATTTCTAGTAGTTTCATGGTATTGTAGTTTTATTATTTAAATTTATTATTAAATAAAATTAATCACAAGAGAAACTCTGAAAGAATTCAGATACTTTTCAGGAAAAAGGAACTGCTGTCCAGGAAAACAAAAACCACTTCTTGTTTTACCTGTTAAATTTAGCATTCGAATTGCCAGGTATTTTACACACACAGTAATGTGAACTGCTGATTCTACACTATCAATAAGGAACATTAAGAAGGAAGTGCCATTGTCGTGTAAAGCCAGCAGGTTTGGTGATACAGGATACAGGAAAACTCCATTCCTCCCACTGATGCTCCCAACACATCTTCCCCTAACCAGGGTAGATGTTTGACAAGGAGACCTGAGTTCAAAGGCTAATGTACTTTCAAGAAGTATGAATAAACTAGGGATTTCCAAAAATAACTTTACCAAGTCATATCCATCTGTCACGGTGATCTGTATAGGTTTGCCTGTTGATGAGACCTGCTCCATATTGACACTTGGGCAAAGTCCCTCTGGTTTTCTCTGGTTTCTGTAAACATAATGAATGAACATGTCCCTTCACGTACCATAGCTGCAAAAGTACTCACGTTACATCATAACCAATACCGGGGTGAACCTAGGGAAATGCAATAGTCCAGCACTATTTGTGCCCTTTCTAACCTTTGCTGCTAGACAGGCAGGGCTTTAGGGAGCCAGTCACAAGGATGATTCCATTGATTAGTGCTGAAAAAATCCTTATACATGTAACTAACCTATGAAGCATAAATTATCACAGAAAAAGAGGGTAGAAATACCATTCCCTAAATTCCCCATTTCCCACACCCTTTGTAATGTTCTTTGGTAGGTGTTTATTTGTTTGTTTGTTTGTTTTAATGTGCAAAGCTCCACTCAATGGTTAATTTCCCAGTTATACAAATATATTTTAATAATGGGAAAGAAGCAGACACATAGACTAGTTGGTTCACTGGGAAAAGTCCTGACATATTTCTTATTTAGTCAAAGATATTTTCTAATTATTTTACAACACTAAAGACAATTTTAAAAATAAACAAGATTTTTTTTTAAAAAACGTCATGTTTTCTGACTCGATTCAAAATGGAACTTAACATAATTCAAATGTTAAGTTAGGCCATACTATGTTAAGTGTGTCTAGGAGTAGTGGTTCAAAACAGGAGATATTTTGCTGCCCCCAGACTGTGTAATTACACTTCCTCTTTCCACATACTCCCTCGTTCCTGTCACCTAAAATTCTCAGGTGTTCAATACCATGACTCCAGCTAGGCTCATTCAGACCTGAGTGAGTGGTCAACAATTTTCTTATCAAGCTTACATTTGAAATGACCTTTTGTATTAGTTTCCTTCTTTTCTTTTCAATAGTACCACATGAATTAGGCCTTCACTAGCCTGACCCTGGACAAACGCCTAACTTCTCTGAGCCTCAGTTTTACCTTCTGTAAAATGGATTAAAAAACTTCTGACTTGTTTCACATTTCTTGTGACTATCCACTGATAAAGACTAATTGGAACTTTAAGCAAACGATCAGTCAGGAGGGTCTACACGAGGAGGTAGGACTTATGGAAGTTTTCTCATTCTGTGTAATCATGAGAGCCCTACATGTGAGAACCCTACAGGAAGAACTCTATAATAAACATCTGTGGTTCTAACTTCCCCTTCCATTAACTTCATTTTCCCTTCTATAACTACTCCACCTTGGCATAGAGGCGAGAGTGCACACCTGATTTGCCAAGTCTACATGCAATGGGTTGCAACCCCTTCTTCCTCTCTTCCACCCCAGTAACTCCTTTTTGGTGACCAAACACCTAGTCAATATTATTTTTTCAGTCGACTAAAATAGCAGTCAGACCACTAAAATAGCAAAACTGCTTAACCTATGAAGCAGGCACAAATAGCATTATTAGTATGCACTGCTTCTCCTGAAGGCTCAATTACCCCCATACAGACAGTAATCTGTTATATTCACAACCTCTGAGGGCCTGGCACCACATCTTGTCTGCAAGAGGCATTAGCAGCATATTTGTTGAATAATGAATGCAATAAATCTGCCTAACTACAAGTTATGGTCCAGACGGTCAGACGGGTGCTCCTGTTACTCCCAACAAGGCACGCATTTCTTCTCAGCTCCAGGCTGAGTCAAATTAGAAATAGGTTAGATGAAGGAGACGATGGGGATGATGTGCGGTCTAGGGACAAGGGCACAGTCGCGCTTCCTGCGGCGGATCTCGGCACAAAGCGGTAAGGGAGTCTTATGCCTGGCTTTGGGTGGGAGGCGAGAGCGTCCGCGCTTTGCGGAGTGGCAGCGTTTAGGTGTGTACGGGAGGGCAGCCCTGCAGAGATGCGGTGTGTGCGTTTCAGCCTGGCCGCAGCTGCGGGAGCAGAGATGGAGGTAAATGGGTGTGGCCGCAGGGCCGCGCTAAGGAGGCCGGAAAAATAGGGCTTTCCGAGGAGAGATAGCTCTCTTACCTGCGACAGCCGTAGATGTTTTTCGCAACTATAGCAACGAATTACCTCTCGCGAGAATTCACTTTCCTTAGTCACCACAAGTTTCTACCAAGGCTCGCGATAACGTTCTGGGGGCGAACAACAAGGAGCGGGTCGCAAGGTGAGTTTCTGCGCCTGCGCCCCTACCTGGGTTTCCTTATGGTTACTCAGGTGGCACTTTCCCTTGGCAGAAGTTTTGGTTAAGTGCAAAGTTTTCCACCTTTTGATATTGCGTTCTTGACCCTTTTCTTTCAATATCCCTCCATAAATAAGAGGAGAAAAACTAAAAAGAAATTTTACTTAACGGTGAAATGATGCCTTTATTAAATGGTTTTTGAAAAGTTTAAATCTTTCTCTTTGAAAAACGCAGATAAGACGGTATTTTAAAAGTGAGCCTATCTGAAAAGTATATAATTGCATTAATCAATGTTACCCCAGTAAACTTAATTTAAAAATAATAAAAATAAAAGAATAAAAGTGAGCCTGACTCAGTGTTGGTGAGAGTGCAAAACAGTGCTCAATATTTATATAACAGACTTGAAGTAAATTATGTTAATGAAAAATTTTAACACATATGAAATTCAACAAAACAGCATATTACAAAGCAGTCAAAATGAAGGAACTAAAGCTACTCACAGCATAGAGGAATCTTAACAGTATATATACTTCAAAATATTGTATATTGTAATGTTAAGAGCTAGCTTGAATGGGCTCCCACTGGCCACATCTGAGACAATTTGAGCATCAAAATTAACTGATAATGAATGACAACCAATTGACTAGAATAGGAAATACAGAAGTTCACACTGATAGAAATAAATGGAGACAGGAAAGCTCTAACAGTAGAATGCCAACTCGATAATGGAGAGGGAATGATGGAAGTAGAGAATTACCATTTGACACCCACTACCAAGGCAGATGATTCAGGCAGGCTTCTTCAATGGATGCTAAGGTTGATAGATGGAGAGGTTTGATGCAGTATAGAATATTGGCATGATTTTGGAATACTGATCAATCACAAAGGGGAAAACTAGGTTACTGAAGACACTAGCAAGATCAGGTGATCAAAGTTAACATCACCAGTGTTGAGAGGAGTCTACATTGCATGTTTCCTGATGAAAAGCAAAGTACCATTTTGAGGTATTCCTGCCATCCAAGAGACGCAGATCATGGGTGATCATATGTAGAAAGTAAGGCCTGTACTCTTTAAAACTGTCAAGGACATGAAAGACTCAGAACTCTTCCAGATTAAAGGAACCTCAAGATACATGATAACTAAATGCAATACGTATTCCTGTATAGCATTTTGGACCAGAAAGGAAAAGAGACATTATTGGGACAGCAGGGGAAATTCGAATGGGCCTTATGGATTGGATGGTAGTGTTGTACCGTATTTATTTCTTGATGTGAAAGGTTGTTTGCTATCGTGTAGGAGTGACCCTGTTCAGTGGAAAATACATGGTGGACTGTTTAAGAGTGATGGGACATCATGTCTGCAGTTTGCCCTCTCAAACCTTGAAAGGTCAAGGAAAAAGGCTAATTACAAGGGTTCTATGCACATGCACACACAGATACAGAGTGAGCAATGAGGCAATACAATGTTAACTACTTGAAAATCTGGGTGATGAGAACAAGGGAGTTCTTCACAATATTTTGGCAACTTTTCTATACATTTGAAATTATTTTAAAACAAATCTTTAAGCTATACACACATACATATCACTCTCCATTAAACTCCATGCTTAGGATACAGAATTACCAGAGCCAAATTTTAAAATTGTTTTATTTCTGCTAATAAACATATTGTGGACAAAAAAGAGGCCACATACTAAACCTGACCAGCTCAGGGGATGCATGCATGGTGAACCTGAAACACTCAGAGACCAAAAGTAATCACATAGGACGGTCTGAACATAAAAATTCCTAACTAAAATCAAGTCATAGCAGGTAGTCACATCCTAGGTCAGTAGCTTCCTTGACAAAGGTCAGTCTTTACCTTAAGTGAGCCTATTGTCTTACATCTAAGATAACATACCTTTGAAATGTCAAAGTAATCTCCTTTTCCACACACCTCAGGGCACTACTCGCCAGAGCACAGAAGACCACAGAACCTTGTTATCCTTCCTTCCTCCCGAATACCATCTCTTTGTGCTGTAAATATTAATCATCCTTTACCCACCATTGTAAAAGTCCTCTTCTTTCCGTTTTACTTTTTATCCAAACTCAGATTTCCCCGCTTTGCTTTCTCCCACCGCCTTAATCTACCACCAATGGAGTTCATGTAATCTTTGTTATGTCTTCTCTTTTTATTATGATGTATAAAATAAGCTGCAAAACTCATTTTCTGGAGCATTTTCTCAATCCGTTGAGATTTTGCTTCCTAGCAGTTGTTGTCAGTTTGGCTCAAATAAACTCATAAAAATTCTCTACAGGTTTGGACGTTTCTCACATCAACAATATTAAAATTATAAAAATTGAGAAAAATATTTTAACTTGCAGTGTTATAATAAAAGGTTCTCAAAATAAAACTATGGAACTATTGAGGAAGGCACTTCACTCTGAATTTTTTTCCCAAGTGAGAGCTGTGAGTCTGCATTGATAGCCATCTTACTTAGAGCACAATATGCTTTTTCTACATAATAAGCTAGGATTAGGACCAAGTCTTTGCTAGGGAATTGTTCTCATGATCTTGGTCTACTTATTATTATTTTTTTGTTTGTTTCAAGGCCCAGGCAAACGAGGTTGAGTAATAGGTGTCACTTTTTAAAACATAATTAATCCTCATTGGACTGTATGGTGGCTGAGTAAAAAAGCTGTATCAAGGTTCTTTTATTCTAGAGTGCTTACTAGTGGCCACTCTGAATTTCCTATAGTCCTTATAAGGAAAGGCTTCATCCGTTTTTTGACTGATTTAAAACATCAACTTGCATATGGAAAACATAGCAAAGGTCCTGTTTGGTGCTATAGAAAAAAAAACAGTAATGAAAATCAGAATTAAATCTACATATTCAAACCAATTTTGGGTGGGTGGGGGGGAAGCTATAAAATCTGTAACAAAATTCAAATTTCTTAGTCTTAGTTTCAAAGACCTCCACTAAATGACTTACTATTTCAACTCTTTTCTCATTATTCCAAAAGACTTGTTTCTAATTAGCTAATCTTTTATTTCCAAAGCCAAGTTATTTGACAAGATCCAATAACAGAATCAAATGTATTGCTCATCCTCAAATTGATCTACAGATTCAAAGTATTAACCATAAACATCCCAGATGACTTTTTTGCAGAAATTGATAAGCTGTTTCTAAAATCAATATTGAAATGCAAGGGACTCAGAAAAGCCAACACAATATTGAAAAGGAACACAGTTGGAAGACTCACACTTTCTACCTTATTATAAAGCTACTGTTATCAGGTAATTAAGTACACTAATCAAGGCTTAAGGATAAATAAATGGAATAGAATTGAGAGTTCAGAAATAAAGCTTTATATTTATGGTCGATTTTTGACAAGAGTACCAAGACAATTCAATGGGGGGGGGGAAGGATGGTCTTTTCAATAAATAAAGCTGGGACAACTGGATATACAAATGCAAAAGAAAGAAGTTGGACACTTATTCCACACCATACATGAAAATTAACTAAAATGTCAACGACCTAAATCTAAGAGACAAAACTACAGAAGTTTTAAAGGAAAGCATAGGGATAAATCCTCATGAGCTTGCATTTTGGCAATGGTTTCTTAGACATGACCCTAAAAGCACAAGCAACCAAAAAAGAAAAAAAAAAAAAAGAAGAAATTAGACTTCATAAAAATATGAGCTTTGTGCATCAAGGATCGAGAAAAAGACAACCCACAGAATGGGAGAAAATATTCGTAAATCTGTATTGTGTGTGTATATAATTTTAAAAGTTTTTACATTAAAAAACAAAACTAAACTTTCTAGCTGGAAGAGACTGCCCCATCCTGGGTAGCCAGTTTTTAGAGACAGCAAAGGGCCCAGCCAGGAGCATGCCTTTTATATGTAAACTAACCAGTCCAGAGCCAGTACCTCCTCTATCTGGCCCTACAGCCTAGGAAGCAATATTTCTCTGCCTTTATCACCCCAAGGCCAGGTACTAGGCAGTTAAAGGCCACCAAAGTTGTTAGGACTAGTCAACACTAAGTGCTTTACCTGCTTAACTTATCTTTCCCTCAGAAACTCAAGTAAAGGCCATGGCCTAGTCACACACCTCAGCCAACTGTCTTCTGCCTCTTGACCACTCTGGTGTCTCTCTCTTGTAGCCCAGTGTGTGCAGTGCTTCCTGTCTCTATGACATTTGAGTATAATGATTTTCCCAAGCCTCTACTGTGTCTCATTTTGTGGCCACACCTGACTATAAACCATAATTAATTTTAGATTATAGTAAAGAATAAAAAGCACTCATTTGAGCAAAGGAGCTGCAGCCTGGAGATAGATTCAAGAAGCAAACTGTGTTCCACCAAAACAAAGAGGAGGCCACCTTTTAGAGCAAAAGTTCCCACCCAGGTTCTCAAGTAGGTCAAGTTTTTGGTAAATGAGGTATCCAAATTGTACAGTTCTGATTGGACAGGGCAGGTCTCAGTCCTTGGTAGTAAAAAAATGAAACCAGGGTTTCCTTGCAGTGGTTGACTCAGACTATGTAAAGATGCAGGACATAGTAAGGGAAGTCTGAGGTTCTTCGTGGTACAGATTACGGAAGGACCCTCTGTCAGCAAATGGCCACTAGACTTATTCCTAAAATTTAGGCCCTTGGTTGACCATGGGGGTGTCCATCTCAGTAGATAAATTTCTTCTCAGGGTCCACATGACTGACCATGTCATAAAAGGATATAAAACAAAATCATTATCTGGTAAGGGTCTACTATCCAGAATATATAAATAACCTTTATAACTCAACAATAAAGACAAATAACCCACATTAAAAATGGACAAAAGTATTTGAATAGACACTTTTCCAAAACGGATGTGCAAATGGGCAATCAGCATAAGAAAATATGTTCATTAGCAATTAGAGAAATACAAATCAAAACCACAAGATGCCACTTCGTATCCACTAGGATGGCTATAATAAACACATAGACAATGATAGTGTTGGTGAGGATGAGGAGAAATTAGAAACCTCATTCATTGCTAGTAGGTAAAATGGTGCCACTGCTTTGGAACAGTTTGGCAGATCCTCAAAAAGTTAAACACAAAGATATTATATGATCCAGAAATTCCTAGTTCCATAGTCAAGAGAATCGAAAACATGTGTCTGCAGAAAAATCTGTACATCAGTGTTTATAGCAGCATTATTTATACTAGCCAAAAGGTGAAAACCACCCAAATGTCCATTGACAAATGGACAATGTTTATCCATATCCATACAATGGATTATTCAGCCATAAAAAAAACCCTGAAGCATTGATTCATGCTACAACACAAATGAATCTTAACAGTAATGTAATTGAAAAAAAGTCAGATACAAAGGGCCATACATTAACTAATTTCATTCATATGAAAAGCCAAAAATAGGCAAATCCATAGACAAAAGTAGATTAGTGATTGCCAGGGGCTGGGCAGGAGGAGGTGGAATGAGGAGTGACTGATAATGGATATAAGGTTTCTTTTTGGGTAGTGAAAATATTCAAAAATTGATTGTGTTAGTAGTTGCACAAATTTCAAATTATGCTAAAAACTACTTTAAAAGGATGAATGGTATGTGAATTATATCTCAAGTGTTTAAAAGTTTAAGAATACCCTATCCTTCTTTCTCATCTTTACCAAATCCTATTGCTGTTACGTTTTCAACCCTAGATAAAAACCGAACTTTTTAAAACTTATAAAAAGTAATTACATCTATCTTAGCACATTATCCTTCTACCCATGTATCTTGCTTTTGCTTCATACTGGAATTGTACATGGGTCTATCTAAGAGGAAAGCTGTGTCTTATACCATCTTCTTTTCCCCTTGGTAATTACACAAATGTGCAATGAATTATACTTGATATTTACTATTCTTCCCCTCTATTTTTAGTATAATCATTTACCAAATCTTTATTAAATATCAGCTTTGTACCAGGGAGCTCAGCACAAAGAATAAGGTTCTTATCCTCAGCAGAATTTATAATCTAACATTTATAGTTTCTTTGTATCTTAATTTTTATTTAGAAACCCCACTAGATTACACACCTTCTTCCTTTGTATTTTCCCTGACTCCCTATTACAATGCTCAACATACTCAGTAATTGCTTGGTACTAAGGATAAACCTGTATTTTGAAATCATCCTTAGTACCAAGCTATTACTGAGTATGTTGAACATTACACAAGAGCTAGGAGCATTCAGTTCTGCCAGGGAGTTGATTTAAGCCTCATTTGCTCATTAATTGAATACCTCTTATGTGTCAAGCTTCACTTTCTGAAACCATAATTAAACTGCAACTAATTTTAAAGTCTTTCATGAATTTAAAAACCAAGGGCCAATAAAGATCTTTCAGTAGGCATAAAAGTAGGCTATGTATTTTATGCACATAAACATGTAATCCTTTTTTAAAAGTTGCTACAGGCAATGCTAATCTATTTTCTATGTGGAAAGATTAGTGTTTATAAATACAGAATATCAATTTATTTAGGTTAAAAGAGCTGAATTTTTTTAAGTAGTATAGTTTTAATATACCATCAACTACAGCTGCCCAATGGACCCAATAGGACTTTGAAAGGCAGAGTTTTCAGCAACCTTTTTAAAAATCCAATATTATCACACAGAATTAGAGATTGTTGTGATTTTTATTCAATTTGGTATCCTGATTAGAATAAGAGCAGTGAGAAAACTTCACTTTACAAACATTGCATTATTACTACATCATTATGATATGGCTTTATACTGATTTTATGTAGAGAAAAAATAACATCAGAATTAAGGCAATAACCACATGTGCAAACCAAGCACAATACCCTGACACAGTCCCTAATAAAAAGCTCTTTTGGTTAGGTGATGGTTGTTGATATTTCTGCATGCAGGGCAGTCACTGCTTTGAAGAATAAGCTTTGAATAGCTTCATTTAAAAAAATCCCTCCTACTGGCCAACAATGGCCAGAAGAAGCCTTCGGTAATCTCCACTTGTGTCACTTGCAATCATTGTGCCGAGGGTCTTCTGATACATCTGATTGAACATCTGTTTTATTTGTACAAGATCAATCTGCATGCAAGAGATGATATTTGTGATGTTAGAAAAAGGCTGTCAAAAGAAAACTAGTACTTATTAAAATTATTCTTTGATAGTGAAAAGATGATAATTATAATCAAAGCAAAGGGAGAAAAATACCTAATGACTTTTTTCAAGTGACTGACACTATATAGCTAGCATTCATACTAGTTCTAGAATCACCCAATGAAGGTCTGATCCACAGTTCTGTAAAAATACTGAATAAGAGTAGTATCAGTTTCATCTATTATTCCAAAAATATTAGACATTTAAAAAACATTTGATAAGAGGGCTATTATCAAAAACACCGAAAATAATAAGTGTTGGCAAGGATGTGGAGAAGCTGGAACTCTTGTGTATTGCTGGTTGGAATGTAAAATGGTGCAGCCACTGTGGAAAATGGTATGGTGATTCCTCAAAATAATAAAATAGAGAACTACTACATGGCATAGCAATTCCACTTCTGGTTATGTACACAAAAGGGCAAGGAGGAACTCAAATATGTGTACACCCATGCTCAAAGCAGCATTGTTCACAGACTTCCTCAACTAGGAAAATCTCTTGGCACTGGGGATTTACCAAGGTACAGTACAGTGGTCTGTTTCACTAAAGCAAGCCTCAATCACGGCATGAGGGAAGTGAACACTGCTTTTTACAAACTCTACAGGCAGTGACAAAGACAGCTCTTTCTTAACATCATTCCTGAGGGACTAACAACCAACTAAGGAACTTTTAAGAAATCAACACTCAAAATCAAGTAAGATCGGACAAAAAGAGAAAGCCTCACCTCACTTCGAGTGACCACAATCCTGACCAGGGTGGAGTCATCTGTGCCGGCACCTTTCATAGAATAGTACAGCCTCTCAGCAAAGAAGGCAGGCGGTTCAAGGCACACTGCACTGCAAGTTAGAGATGCTTCAAACATGGAATCATGACTTGACAAACACGTCCACGCTCTAGATTCATTTATCACTTCTAGTCCGCCTCTGATCATTTTCTATGTAATCATCTCAGAAATCTGAGGTGAGTTGATAATGTCCTCCCCCCTTGATTTTTCTCAACATCCATCCTTTCTAGATGCACCAGACAGGCTACTTTCAATTCTATAAGATCTCCTCCGGCACCCCCAAAATCATTTTTTCTCCATAGATGCAGTAGTTTAGATTCTTTACATTTTTACCCTTATAGTGATTATCTGTAGCAACTGTGCCCTAGTATTATCTTACTTAAAAGGGATGAGTAAAATCTGAATTCTAAAACTCAAATATATCATTTGCCTGAGAAAGGATATGAGATATACTCCAAAATCATAAAGAAAACAGATTTGAGCAGACTTGAGAATGATAATAAGAAATCTGACACGTTTTTCTCTTGGGAAAATTAACTTAGCAAAGTCTCTTCCTATAAATGAAAGAGATATACTAACGGTATGTTATTAACTACAATTACTATAGTACTATTTGTAAGACATTTCATTGCTAATATCAATGTGTTACTAATACTCTTTTTAGTCCTATATGCTACATGAGAATAAAATTTCCATTTTGTTGGACATTTGAATGTCAGGACACCAGAAATTAGGTTAATTTCAAAAGAGAAAAGGATCTCATTGGGCTAATATTTAAAAAGTGTTTGGGGTTGGGGTTCAAAATGATGCTGTGGTGGCACTCGTAGTTGCTTACTGTTTTCCCATTCACCTTAATGGAAATGCTACAGTCTGTCATATATTCTTGTATATGCCTCAAGAAGGGCATATAGTTATAATAAAGATCAAATAATTCCAAAACCACCCTAATTGATCACGCCATCCACCATTCATAGGGAATTGCATATAAAAACATAAGATTAGCTCAGCCTCTGCCTATGCAGATTCCAAGGAGGCCACATTAATTATTATTATTTAATAGGAACAACTATTCAAAGCCTCAATCACTTATAAACAAAACAGAGCAAAACACAAAAGTATCTTACAGATGGTCTTCAAACCACTTTCAACATTTCCGGAAAACTCACGGCCAACACTGCTTAACAAATCTCTATTAGCCATCTGCAAACAAAAAGTATAGGAGTTAAAATATTTGTACCCCTTAAAACAGAAGCCAAGTCTTTAAAAGAAAAGCTCATACCCTAGAATAGGCATCCATGGTAGCTTTCAGCTGAGGAAAGCTTCTCGTGGCAAGAATCATGTTAAAGCAAGATTCATCTGTGCCCAGTCTCCCCTCACCAGCTTGATAGAGACGCTGAGCATCTTCCTGAGCCAACTGGTGGTTAACATTCTGGTTCTCATCACGATTTCCCTGCAAAAGAGGAAGGCAGGAATTGGAAGCAACTGATACAGGATTTTAAAATTTTTCTTTCCTATCTAGTCACTTTTGGACTTAAAGGGACAATTTACTAAAGATTAATGCATAAAGTTTGTCATGCATGTCTTCCATTTTCAAAGAAAACTACACTAATGTAACTAGTACTTTATTACACTGCCAACTTTGAATTTTATAATATATGATCATAGTTTAATAAGGTTATGTTAAAATGAGAGGTTTTCAGGGCTTTGAGAGCTAAATGAAACCAGAAAGTTTTCCATAAAAAAAAATTACATACACATCTACATGATTTATACATCTTTCCCCCGACAAAAACAAAAAGACAAATATCTACTAGGAGATACAAACTACCACTTTTGAAGAAATTCTAATTATCCTTAGCAAAACGGAGAGGTGTTCCTTGAAGGTGGGAAATTGTCTTCTGAAGAGTCCTGGGCACAAGGAATATGTAGAAGCATCTTCTGAACAGACAACTGAATATAACACAGCAAAAAGTGTTCAGGAAAAACTTCCCACATTAGTGCCTTTAGATTCAAGCATATAATACGGTTCAGTTTTCCTAGGAAGCCATCCTTCTGCTCACTCCCTGGAAGAGGTCCCTTCACTTTATAAAATGGCTGGGCCTTGAATCCTGCATAAAGAGACTCAGCATCTCATATAAAGTCTCAATAAGCATTTTTTTAGCATTAAATTTCTGTTTCTGTTTCCTTCTTGTTCTTTTAAATGCTAACCTATTCCCCGGCTGTTATGCCACTGTCTGTAAACTCGACTTCCTCCCACTCATTTGCTTTCTTTTTTCATTTCCATCTCCACTCACTCTGGTGTATTATCTTTTCTGCAATTACCCTCTTTTGCTCTGAAGAACCTCCCTTCCGCTTTGAGATTCCTCAAGACTATACAACCTTGTGCACAAGCAGGATAGCCAATAACTCCTGATACTGAATCAGTGTGCTAGTCTTGTATCTCTTTCAAATATACCCTCATCATCTCATTCTAACTATGTTTATAATATCATTCCAAAAACCCTAGTTGGAGAATTTTCCTCTCCAGCATATTTGGGGAGTCAGAATAAGGAAGATGCTAATCACAATATTTCTGTGAATTCTAAAACATTCTTCCGCATCTGTGGCTCTCCCCACACAGTTCTCTCCTCCTATAGCCCTTCCATGGCAGTCCTGCATATCTTCAGTTGATGGCCCATCTTAATTGGCAGTATAATGCTAAGCTTAAGAGTACAGATTCATCTCCATCCTAAGACACAGCCTCAAGGTGATTCCATACAATCTTAAAGAGGTTAATTTCTGATTCCTCACAGAGCCAGATCTACAGAAATAAGTCCTAGTAGTTAGTGATGACAAAACAATTTGTACATTGGGTTCTGTGTTGTCCCTCTTAAGCCTAGAAGATTTCAAGGAGGCTAAAATTAAAAAGAATAAAGAATGTTCACTGGCAACAGGCAGTAAAGAATGTTCCCCCACAAGGACACAAACATTTATGTTCTACTCACCTGGCACATGGATACAAGTAAACGTTCAAAATGCCCTGATGTATCTGACCTAATGTCCTTTTCAAGGTCTCGTCCAAATTCCGATTGATAACAACTGACAATTTCTCGGATTTCCTGATTAGTTCTTGTGCATAAAATTTCAATCAATACACGTTCCTGAGTTCCTGCTCCCTATGTGAATGAAGAAAGGCAAATTATACAAAAGAAAAACAAACTCTGAAAGTTATTAAATCTTACTGTTCTATCAACTATTTCTTTGACTTCTGGAGCTGAAAAAGCTCTATATATTCAGACGATGTGAAATAATGTACTGATTTAGCTGTCACTGTAAATTCAGAACTGCTGTAATTCGTGGGAGTTTTGAAATAAGATAAAACAGTCAAAGTCAAAAACATATAGTACCTTCATTGCATTCCGTAAACTCCAGGCATCGTAATATGTAGTTGGCATGAACAGGGCAAGGATCAATTCTTCCATATTTCCACTTAACTCTGATTTGAGATCTTTGATTAAATCCTGTTTAATTACCCCCCCAAAAAAATTCTGTTTAATTACAAGTATGAACTAAGTATATGTGCTCTCCAAATTTTGTTGCTTATATTTTTAAAGGAAAGTATGGAAAAATGGATTGAATGGCTTTATAAAACCTAAATTTCAAATCTAAATATTATTTACTAATAAATAAATATATACAATTAAAGTTTGCTACACTCAAGCAGATGTATTCTTATTCTATCAATAAACACTTAATAAATTCTTACTGTAGTTCCATCACTATACCAGGTACAAAGACAAGAGATACATGAAATAAAGAGTGCGTCAAATGAACAAGATAATAAACAGATACTAATTAGTATAAGAAACTGCTTTTGTTCTATGAGGAAGTAGAAATCATCATCATGTTCTTATTTGCAAAGATAAACAATTAAAAAGAAATAAGGCAGCTTGTTCTATAGCACCAGATGAGTAAGCAGCACAGAAACAAATAACAGAAAAAGTTAAAGTGGGCTACAGACACAGAGAAAGCTTTTGGTACAGATCTTGAAGAGTTTATAAAAATTAGCAGACAAAGGAGGAGGAGGAGGAAGGTATTTCAGGCAAAAAGGTTCCCAGCCTTGGCTATGCATTAAAATCATCTGTTGAATTTTTCCTTAAAAAATAAAATGTTGAAGATAAATACTCAGATTCAACATGCATTTATAAGTTCTAAAGGAGAGTATGATGATCAGCTAAGGTTGAGAATCACCAGTAGAAGAGGCAAGAATTAACAAAGCTTGTTCAATGGAACAATAAGACAACCAATTTGTTAAAGGATAATGTTTCACAAGTAAGTAAAACAAAGTTGTCACTATATGCTTGGATTATTACCTTGAATATCAAGCTAAAGAATGTGAATTTGATTCTACATGCTGGGAGGAGCCCTGGAAATTTTTATGCAAGAAAATGGCATTGATGTGGCAACAATAAACTATGATGACAAAGAGGCTATAGATGAGAACATTTAGGATACCAGAATAGGCAAGAATAAAGGCTTAAGCTTCAGTAATAGCAATGGAAATGTTAAGAGAAAAATGAGACAGAAGACACATCTTCAAAGAGCCCTTTTATGGATTACATCAATAAGACCCAGTCAATAACCAGTTGCTAGAACAAAGCAGAGCCTGGCATACAGCAGGCACTGAATAAATATTTACTGACTGAATTGATGAAGAATAGGAATCAAAGAAGATCATGGCAGCCTAGACAAAGAGTATTTTTATTAAATAGAAATTTAAGAAAAAAATAGCTGGGGATAAGGAAAATAGGCTGTGAATTTAGTTTTAATTCTAAAGTGATATATAAGAAAATTCAGGACAGCATAACACAGACTGTCTATGAACTACAGAAATTCATAATATGGAATATGCTTTTGTGAGAGAAGTGAGTCTGCCATTAAGCTCTAAAGAAATATAGAATCTGTGTCATTTAATTAGCCTTAAGACTAAAGATGTGGATGGGCTGCAGAGAAGGAAAAGCAGAGTAGAATAGATAAGGTGGGACCAACCAATGGATCTCTACTCTCATTCTGAGAAAAATAAACTGGATCCAGAGAATATTAGCAAATTTTTAGGATTCCAAGTTAAATGGCAAATGAATGCTACCTAGGTTTTCCCTTTGTAGCGATGGCACTTTTTAGCCATAGAATCTTGCTGATTCTAGTCATAGATCATGCATTCAACAAACATTTATTAAGTGTATATTTGTTATTGTTCTTGTACTTGGTGCTATAAATACAAAGACAACTAATATGGTTTGCCTAATGGGGAGATCAGTTTTGGGGGGTGGACAGTGATATCAGTTATAGCAGAGGTTTTACACAGCACTAGGGGACCACAGTGGAAGAAGCAGCTAAATTCTGCCGAGAGCAATGAAAGAAATGCCACAGAGTCGCTAATTTAAGTAAAAACCTGGTGAAGTTGTTTGCAATGCAGAAAAAGAAGAAGTGTCCTAGGCCAAGACAACAACATAAACCAAACACAGAAGTATAAAAGATCATAGTATGTGCAGAGAATGGCAAGAAGTTCCATAAAATCATAAATACGGGATATGTTTAGAGGAAGGCAGAGGATGGGAAGATGATGCAAAGGACCAAGAATAAGCAAGGGCTACATAAGGCGGCTTTGAATTCCACTATGCAGAAAAGATTAAAAACCAAGCTACAGATCATGGCTGTGGTCATAATCTACTTTCTGCTGAATGTCTATCTCACGCCAGACATGGTATAACATGTGACTATGAGGTCACAAACTACTCTGGAATTAGAAGAGCTGTCTCTACTTTGTTCTACCAGTACTAATAAAAAGATAGCATTCAACCTGACATAAATGCAGGGTCTACAGGCTCACTCAAGAAAAAAATACCTTGCCATACATGGTCTTAAAAGCTGCTTTAATTTTTTGCCTTTGATCATTGGAACGGTTGGCCACAACATCCACGATTGCCTGTTCATCCGTCCCTGGAAGAATCATACATGTTAGAGTAAAGATAAAGTCTATGTTAGGTGCTCCTTGAGGATATCTCTTAGATGCTTATAAGGTATCTGGTGCCAGACTAAACTGAAGTAATGTGTACACAGGCTGACACATAAACTTGGTTTGATATAAAGCTTATTTGCACTTTCAATTCAATAATTTGAACTTACAAATAAGATGAAAATCTGTTTTCCTTACCAAAACCCTTCATTGCTTTACGAAGAATTTCTGCATCTCTCATAGCATCAAAGTTGGTAGCTGGTCGGATTGTTCCTTGAACTCCCTGAGTCATTGCAGCTGGCTGAGAACAAGAGGCATAAAATCCAAGTCAGTTATCATGGTAATCATTTCACAGTATATACCTATGCCAAATCATCATGTTGCATACTTAAAATTATATACCAATTATAGCTCAATAAAACTGAAAAAAAAAAAAAGAAAAATACTTCAACTGCTTTAATAAAAGAAATACAAATTTAAAAAGAATCCAAGTCAGGATTCTCTGCTGACAAAATGACAACTCAAGATTTCCCCAGTCAACACTCAGGCAAAGTGGCCACTGTTTGGCTTTTAGGACAAGCATATGAGCATTTTATTATCAGGGTTCATTCTGGAACAGGTGGGAAAGACCTACTGTCCTGCTGCCAAGAGACAGCCAGACACCAAACTTTCAGGAGACAAGATAGTCAAGCTTGTGAAATTAATCACAACCTTTCTATACCTTGAATCCACTTGGTAGTCCCTGGAACATAGAATATGTTTAGAGGGAGGAAGGGAAAAGATGATGCAAAGGACCAAGAATAATCAAGGGTTACATAAGTCCTTGAATCTCACTGTGAAGAGAAGAACACTGAGAACCTTCAAATTTCATTTGGAATTCCTTCTAGGTAGAATAGGAAAGGAAAAAAAAAAAGATTACCCCTGGATAGTGTGAGATGAGTGGCAGTGTTTGATATAAAGACAAGAATATAAAAATGGCTTTAGTAAAGTAGAACATGAGTTGCCCAATGAGGTTTTGAACAAAAATACAATTTTGGTAATATCTCTTCATTTCCTCTATGGGCCCTGATTATCAGACATGAAAGAAAACATTTTATATTAAGAAAAGCACAAAAAAGGGGAAAAAAGCCCAAAATGAAAGTGATGATTAGATACCGTACCAAGAGGTACAATATTCTTCATGGATTTTATAGGGAAATAAACCAGAAAACAAAACAAGGACTATATACAAATTTATGAGGAAAATTTTTTAAATAGCCATATAACAAATACCACAGTAATAACTGTTTCAGGCAAGACTTATCGATGGATACTAAAATTAGTAGGTAAAAGTATAATGAGAACCAAGATATTTGCACAGTTTAAAACATCACAACAGAAAACTCTGCATAGTTTTTAACATTACACCATCTTAAACAAATGATCAAAATCAATTATCACCAATAATAAATAAGTCAACAGGAAGTGACATGATGCACTGGGGACACAACATTATTTCTTATGGCATTCCTGCCCGGACTGAATGGCATAACCTGAATTTAATCATGAGGGAATATCAGACAAACCCAAACTAAGGTATAGTCTACAAAACAATGTCATGGTCATGAACGACAAAGACTAAAGATCGTTTCATATTAAAGGATACTTAAGAGACATGACAATAAATGCAATATTTCATCCTGGATTTGATCCTGAACCAGAAATGGACATTATAGGGAAAACTGGTGAAGTCTAAAAAGGTCTATAGGTTGGATAATAGTTTATGTCAGTGTAATCTAATATTGATCATTGTACTGTATTTATGTAAGAAATTTGAAGAATTTGAGTAAAGGGTATACAAGAATTCTATGTACATTTTTTGAACTTTTCTGTAACTATGATATTATTTCAAAATTAGAAGTTAAAAAATTTTAAAACACGAAGCTATGAGACAATTCAATGGTTTTCTAATCAGGGCTTAAGAGAGAAAGAATAAAGTGAGATAATATCCTTACCACATTTTAAAAAATTTAAATAATGTATTTTATTTAACCCAATATCTCCAAAATATCATTTAAACATATAATCAACATCATTTAAAGATATAAAATGATTCAATTGCTTTTTAGGCAACTGAAACTGTATTAGTTACACCCACTGAATACAACAATATGCTAGCACTTCTGGGGGCAAAGTAAATGTGGAGAAGGGGACCAGGTCATCAGTCAGCAAATATTTTTATGGTCAGTAATTCCTCCCACTCATCTACACTCTTACACCAACGTTTTCTTCTACTTATAGCAAATATTTTTCAACATATTGCTTTTACATGTGCTTTAATGATTCGAAAAACTAAGAAGTTTCCTTTGAGATAACTACTGTCGCTAAAATCCTAAGTAGAGAAAATGGCTTTGTTTATAATACACTGAACTGACAGTAAAAGAAAGTAGCCTCCTCATGTATTGTTTGATGAACCTCATTTTGTCACCCTCTTCCTTCTTAAAAATACAATTAAAAAACCTATTTCATTTTTCATCTGTAGAGAAAAATGGTTCTCTTTTTTTTTGTTAATAAAGTCTGGTTTGAAGTGAATTTTCATTAAGAATACTATCATCTTCCAAGCATTATACTAAATTCAAAGAAATCAGGGTCCATGTTCTTGAGGTCAAAACTCTACCTAGGGGAGATTTCTCATCATGGCAAAGCACACATCATCTGCTACCAAAAATTCTACCCTTTGAAATCCACTGGATTCCAATTTTCCTGTTGAAAATTGCCATAGTGTAAAACTGGGTCAATCAGGAGAGGCCACCTGGCCCAACCATCCAACGAAGATAAACATTTTCTTTACATCTTCCTACACACACCAGCCTGTATCAGAAGACTTTCAGTTGACAGGGAGCTCACCCCTCACAACGTAGCCTATTCCACTTCCTTCTAGAAGCCCTTCCAAAACCTACCACTCTGTTAACTTCCACTTACTGGTTTTAGTTCTATTTTAAAGTAGTAATTGTTATACAAAATAAGTTGCATGTGTATGTGTGTTTTACTTTTAGCGTTTTATGTTTTAAAATCTTTTATATTCAGTCATAAAATGATGTCTCTAAAATTACATGCATGCTTCAACTAAACTCAAAATTCTCATAGCAAGTTATTAAAATAGCTACAGATTTACATGACTAACAATCAACTTCAACAGTAAAAAAAGGCTTGAAAGCAATTTACTATGTGCTCTACAGAAATATCATTTGCTATATCAGCAAAGCACCAGAGAGACCATTGGTCTTGGAGTCTGAAGAGCTAGAATCTACTCTCAACTTTGTCTTTCACTAGCTATGTGGCCCTGAACAAATTTCTTAATCTCTCTGGAACTCAAATTCCTCAAATCAGGAAAGTAAGCCAGAAAAAAGCTAAGGTATTTCTCTTCCAGTACTGTAAACCCTGTCCCACCCCAGCCTTAAAAAAACTTGAAAATGCTAGATCTTTTAGAATTGAGAAAATCAAGATAAAGGTAAGCATAAAAGTATACTGTTTATGCTCCTAGTAACTTACACAGGCTATAAAAGAATTAACAAGGCAATTAAAGAATAACACAATATTAAAACAAGGAGCTATCCAGAAATGGGACAAAGACTGGATATATGAGAGACTTTCTGCAGCTATTATGAAATCAATTAGACAGACATTAATTGGCTACCATGTTTAAAGCCCTGCCAAGCACTACGGGAACATAAAAACAGATACAGTTGAGAACCCAGGAAGTGGTGAGAGACAAATACATGAGAAATCAGAAACCAATGAAGGCACATGCAGAGGACCTAGTTATTAGCGAACATTAGACAACCTTACTCACTTCACTGCTATAATCCAAAGAAACAGGAGAGAAAACAGGATAGGAAGGAAAGGATTCTGTATTTATCTGAAAGAAGAATGTAAAGTTATAAAGGTAAAAATGGAAAACAAACCACACTTTGTAAAATACTGAAATACCAATCACCCAGTCACCCAAGTTCATAGTTATAATTACCAGCAAAGGAACAGAAAAAGAACTAAAACCTATGCTAAGAGCCCAAGTGAACTGAAATGAAAAAGTTGTGTATCATCACCTGTGAGAAGGGACCTATGTTTGTCTTATCAAAGTCATCAGGACACTACTTAGATGGACCAAAGTGAGCATGGAGTCTATCAGAAGCAAAGATTAAAGTCTTACGTGATATTACAGACCATTTCCTTTGCTTCAGAGGAATTTCTAATGTTGGCAAAGGAGTGGTACCCTTTTCTGGCATTAATCAGTCACCCAGACTAAATTTAAAAGGTAGGAGCAAAAATACCTGACTAGCGTAAGGAGTTTGTCCTCCAGGATACTGAGAAGGCATCTGTCCTCCAGGAAATCCACCTACATATTAAAAAATATACAGCAAACAGGTCTTATATAATTTTTCAAAACAGTATTAATTATTATGAATATGGAAACATAAGAACATTTATGCTGTTATTCACTAGGATAACTTTTTAATATTATAATTTACTGAGTCTAAAACCAACTTTGGTTATAAGAACCTTTGAAAACATTCTACATGCTACATAATATCCTAACAAATAATTTTTTTTTTTTTTAGTTAACGCTTGAACCAGATTAAATTCTGATGCCGGGTCATAGTTCTAGGGGTTGTTTCACTTGTAGTATAGGAGCAAGGAGAGAGATTCCTGAAGATTTTGCCTTTTGACTTAAGACATTACATTTTTAATTGAAAAAGTGGGTCCTTACTTCGAATCTTACTGATTAAAGTTTCCCATCAAATTAATACATATCATGAAACCATGTGTTTAAAATTATGTATAGAAGTACTTAGCATAAACGTTTACTGACAACTAGCTCGAACATAAACTAAGTTTTCTCAATGGCAATTGAAAAATTTTAAATACACTATGTTATTGTTTTCTCTGGACAGCTGGTACATACCAGGTAGTGGGACTTGTGCTGGGCCACCTCCATAAGACTGCGAGGGTGGCTGTGGATAGCCAGAGAAGCCTGCTCCACCTGGTGGGGTTCCAAATCCTTGGACTGGAGGAACTACAGAAAAGAATAAACTCTAGTGACCATTCTTGTGATTGACGAGAAAACCTTAGAAAAATATCCACTATCAACAGTGAAAAAACTATGCTATTAATGCTTTTGGTCCCTTTTGGTCTAAAGTCAACTCACCAACTCCTTCCCCATTAAAAAATTTAAAAATTTTACGTCAATCATTTACCTTAGTTACAGTACAAAAGTGCTAAGGTTTGTTTTTACCTTTGGACAAAGCTATCCTATCACAACCATGCTAACTGAAATGCTGTAATCATTTCTTAAGATTACCAAAACCAAGTATTATATATTGGTCCTTTATTATCATAAGATTTCTTCCAGCTCTTTTCACAACAGTATTTTTGAGGCTTCCCAGTTTTCAGGTCCCTTGAGAACCTTTATCCCCCTATCTTGCCAGCTATGTCCTTACTGTTTAAGGTAGAAAGTAGGTAAGACCTACTCTGACCTCATACAAAACAAGCAGGAATGAAGATGATAAAAGAGAGAAGGAAAAAGTGCTGTAGCAACCCCAAATGATCAAGAATTCCATGACCCATAACTCACCTCCAGGATAGGATGGAGCTCCCCTGGCTGTGGGGCACCAGGATAGCCTCCAGGGGCTGGATAACCACCAGGAGCAGGGTAGCCTCCAGCTCCTGGGTAGCCACTACTTGGCACTGGTGGGTAGGCACCTCCTCCCACTGGAGGAAAGCCGCTAGGATAAGGATACTGGCCGGAGGGGGAAAAGATGACTCCTGACCCGCAGGCTGAAAAACCAGAAAAAAATTCAAATGAATGCAATCATAGAGAAATATGACCTAATTAACAAAAGGAACAGAGATAATTGTTAAGGTTTAGCTTGTACTTTTACATATTAAAAGCCCCAATAGAAGTCTTGGTATCTTATACTAGTTTATTAGTATATACTATATTTGCCAGGAAACTTGTTTGCTAATTATACCCATGTAGGCAAGACAGGTCTATTTCTCTATTTGGGAGTAAGAAGCATGCTCTTTTCAAACCTTTAGAAACAGGTAACAAAGCTCAATAGTTCCTTCAATTTCCTAGCACCTAGAAATAAAGATCTACTCTCTACCCTAAAGAAAGGAATTCATGGTTCTCTTGCAACATATCTAAACTGCTGCATAACAGAAAGAAAAGGGTGACCTGAGTCACACATAGGTTGTGGAATTTTGGATGTCAGTTCAGACTGGACAATGTCTAAGTGTGGCAAAGATTGTTATGTATTCGCTAAACTTTCTCCCCAGTCACAAAGCTAGGCTAACATTTCCCAGACCTCCTTGTAGTTAAATAGAACCATATGACTGAATACTAGTGAATCAATGTAGATGGAGTTATGTACACCACTTCCAGCCTGGCCCCTAAAAACCCCCTAATATTCTACACTCTCTCTTCCTCTTTTTCCTTCATCTGCCAGCTGGAATCAGAGGATTCAGGGGAGGATTCTAAGGCGCTAGAGGACAGTATAGCCAATACCTGGAAGGAGCTTGGACATCTGAAAGACTACATGGAACAAAGCCATCCCCCATCCCAGCCCCACCCCCACTGACTTCCAGGAGACTAAAGGAAAGAAGAAATGAGCTTTTACTGTGTTAAGTCATTGGGATGTCTGGGTTGTCTGTTTCAGCAATTAGCCTACACTGACTGAAATGTTTTCCAGAGTCCAATTTAGTACATAGGGACCTGGTAACATATTCCTAACTCTCATCTCTCCTATGATCAATCCAGGAGAGGAGTTATATATACATTTTAATCTATAGGCCCCTTTCTATTCTCTCAGAGTTAGAAAGAAGCCCTACATATTCGTGAGTATAAAACTGAAATGCATGATTCTCACTTAACCTCAGCTATGAGTTTAGTCCTCAGAATAATACAGACATCAACAAGGCAGAACTTGGTAGCATATTCATAAACTGCACTTCAAATACTAAGTCTCAGGACTACAAATCCAGGGCCCTTAAACCCATTGCAATTTGTTACCTGAGTCAAGCCTTTCTATTTTAAACATTCTAACATAAAGGTAAAAAAACAGTGACTCATGAGATGATTTAGTTTACCCAAGTTTCATTGACTCGTCCAGCATTTATCATTTTAAAATATTAATTTCCCAATTTTAAAAATTGGGGCAAGTTCACATAAAGTCCAGATTTCTTACTTTACTTGAAGAAAAGCAACACTGGGTCCCTCCCAGCAAGGCCACATCAGGTTAAGGCTAAGTAGCTGCTGGCTTTCCATAGGCGAGGCATGCGATCTCTAGTTCCCCGATAATACCCACCCACCTCCACCCATTCTATTCAGGACCACTGGGCATTGAGTCTATGATCCCTGTTCAGCAGATCTATAAGATCTGCCATGAGCTAATCCTATATAACAAGGGTTCCCAATCCCCAGGTTGAAGACCAGTACCAGTCCACAGCCCGTTAGGAACAGGGCCACACAGTAGGAGGTGAGCGGCAGGTGAGGGAGCGAAGTTTCATCTGTATTAGCAGCAGCTCCCAGTGTTAGCATCACTACACCTCAGCTCCACCTCAGATCATCAGGCATTAGATTCTCATTGGAGTACTGGTTCCTGATGCCAAAAAAGGTTGGGGACTGCTGCATTTAACAGCAGTTCCCAGACATAAGCTATTTTACTATTATAAGTTGCAATACTTACAGGATATCCGGGGAAAGGTGGGTAGCCTGTGGGAGGATAGCCTGGGTATGACATTCTGTAACAAATATAAAAAATGTCCTCTGTAATTTCTTATAAGGACTGGCCTTTGATTATATATATTGTCATAGGGTTTTACATAAAATCCATCTTCTTTTAAAAGAATCTGGCTGGCATTCAAATGTGGATATCGGATAAAAGCAAAGCTTGTAAAACGCTTCATTTCACCACTCATACCAATGGAGTCTGTATAGCATAGAAAATGTTCCAACTTCATTCTCCTCATACCACACAATTTTTGTCATATCAGAGTACTACTGGTACTATTATTTATGGAATATTTTTCTTAAAGCCAACTTATTTTTCACTTAAATCTTTTTAAAAGTTTGCTTTATATCACTTCCATAAATGGTAAACGTGCAATAGTTTTCTTGCCACCAGAAGGTAACATTAAAAGGAATATATAAATATTAAAATAAATACTTTTCATGTATCACAGAAATCTCCTTATATGGTGATACAACCACATTATGGGAAGCAATGCATTAATGGTTAAGAATTAACATTCTGTAGTCACACATACCTGGATTAAAACCTGGCTTTATTTTTACAAACTTCTGATTATTAAAAATTTAACACTATTCATAAGTAAAGACAATAGTACAAGAAATCCCAGAGATTCATCACCTAGCTGCAGTAATTACCAATTCATGGTCAATCCTGTTTTTCAATATTCTCACTCACTCCCCACCACTCTAATGGATTGTTTTGAAGCAAACCCCAGATGTTCTATTATTTGAATCTATGTACACTTCAGTATATATAAAAACATAATTTTTTTAAAATTAACAAGGCCATTTAAAACATATAACCGTAACATTATCAATGTGGCAGTGTTAAAATTTTAATTGCTTTTTTCAATATTTTTGTTTTGTTTTTATTTTGTACTTATTATAGAAAATTTCAAACATTTAGAAGTAGAGAGAAAAGTATTAGGTTGAACTAAACCTAATAAATGGCATTATTAAAACTCAACTGTTCTTAACACACAAAAAAATTTGTAGTTCAACCTAATACAATGAATGTCCATATAACCTTCATGTTTACTTTCAACAACTATCAAGGCATCGTTAATCCTATTTCATTTGTACCCCAACAACTACCGTTCCCCTGATTATCATAAAGCAATCCGCAGACATCATATCCTCTTACACATAAGTACTTCAATATATTATCTATAAAAAGATAAGGACTCTTTTAAACCATAGCCATTTACCAATATTGTACCTTAAAATTTGTTCATACATTGTTTAAGTCTTTTAGCTGATAAGCTTCTCCTTTTTCCCTTACAGTTTATTTGTTGAAGAAACCAGGAAGTTTGTTTTGAAATTTCTCACTATCTGGATTTTGCTGAATCTCCATATATTCTTTAACAGTTATTTCCTATAAATTAGTAGTCAGATCTACAAGCTTGATGAGATTTAGGTTACTCCTGTTGGCAAGAATACTCAATAAGTTTTGAGCACAGTACTTAAATCAGGAAACACATAATGACTGGCTGTCTCCCCTTTTTTGTGGTTGATGATCAACCTAGATCGTATTCTATCATTCTTTTCTCATTTATTATCTGGAATACTTCTTGAGAAATTTCCCCTTATCAACTATATGGTTTTCCTGAAGTACAGTCTATATAGGAAAGATATGTTTGAATTTTTTCTCATCATTTACCAGTTTTCAAAATGAGTTGGTTTCACAGCATACAAGATGATTAATAAATTTTTTGAAGTATCAATATGAATTCAAGAATTTAGGCATATTTAATATATATCATCACCACTGCTATTATTATTACTGTTCAATTTCTCCCATCTTTGGCCAAGGGCAGCCTCTTTATATTGTCTAATGAGTCATTTGATACAATCTCAAGCATCTTGGATAGTTCCCCTGCCATTTTTTTGACAAGATATTCCAATCTCATCTTGTACTTTTCTTGTCCCAGACCTACAATCAGTCTACCCTCCAAAAAGCCCTGATCACTTTTACTGGGAAATGATGAATGTTTAGAAAGACAATTTGAGTACTGGGGGTGCTCATTTCTACGAGCTGATCATTACTTGTAGGCCTTTTCAGTGTGAGACAGAGCTAGTAATCTTTTTTTTTTTTTTAAGAAAACATATTCACTGATATTTGATTCAAAATTAGAACTACAAGGTTTTTTAAACTGACTTGATTTTATATTTATACATATTTTCTCTTATAATGAAATTTAGTTCTCTATGACATTAACATAACTATCTGCTTTATCCTCTTGTATTTATGAGTTTCAGAATTATAATACTGTAGTAGACTGAATAATGGCCTCCCAATAGATATCCAGAGCCTAATCTCTAGACTCTGTGAATATTAACTTATCTTGGAAAATGATGTGATTAAGGATCTTGAGCTAGGAAGATTATCCAGATGGGCCCTAAATGCAGTCACACGTATCCTTATTAAAGGGAGGCAGAGGGAGACTTAGTCATAGAGAAGGCACTATGGCCATGGAGGCAGAAACTGGAAGAGGCACAGGACAGATTCTCACCTACAGCATCCTCTGGGAGTGCAACCTTGCCAACACCTTGACTTTGGCTCAGTGATATACATTTTGGACTTCTGGCCTCCAGAACTGAGAGAGAATAAATTTCTATTGTTTTAGGCCATCAAGTTTGTGATAATTTGTTATAGCACCCATAGGAAATTAATACAAATACCTACACTGTTATTGACAACAGGATACTAAAAACAATTAAAAATTATTTTTGCTATTTTGTTCTATTTTCTCTTAGTCTATAAAGGATGCTAGAACAAAATAACATAAACTGGGCGGCTTATGAACAACACAGTTCTGGAGGCTGGGAAACCAAGGTCAAGATGCAGCATGGTTGAATTCTCTGGAGAGGGCCCTCTTCCGGTTCACTGCCAGTGCCTTAGTCCTGTGTCCTTACCAGGCAGAAGGGAAGAGGGATCCCTCTGGAGCCTCTTTTTTATAAGGCCCTAATTCCATTCATGAGGACTCTACCTTCATGACCTCTGTGCTTCCCAAGCCCCACCTCTTAACATTATCATCTTTGTGGTTTAGAATGGCTTAGAATACAAATTTGGCTAGGGGTGAGAGGGACTATGACAAACATTCAGACCTTTACTTTGTGATATATCCTACTATAAATGCGTGATGAAATTACTGTGTTTTAAAGACATTTAAAATCATTTCTGTGTAGTTATGTTAGCAATTTGATACATATTTGGTCCATTTGTTTCATTTCGCTTTTGATTTTTAAGAATTATTTATTTTTCTATTTAGTTTTGTTTGATAATTATATAGACATTTTCTTGGTCCAAATCTATAGAACAAGGTATGTTCAGAAAGATATCAGCTTCTTTGTCCCTTCCCTCTGCCTACACATAACCATTGTTTTTTTAAATACTTAAGATGATATGTATATGTTCTCACTCCTTTCTTAGATAATATGTAGCCAATATGTAGAATATTTCTCAACTTGGCTTCTTTCTCTTACTACATTGCTTTTACAACTGTACAGTACTCCACTGTGTAGAATTAGCATAGTTTTTTTACTAACAAACATTTGAGTTGTTTAGTCATTTACAGAGCTGCAGAGAATAGCATTGTGCAGATAACTCCCTACATATTTTCCCAATATTTGCTAATGCACTTTAGATTATCTTTCCAATTTTATTAGACTAATTTAAAATCAGTGTGCTTTCTCTGATTGATGGATGGCAAAAGCAGGTAAGTGGGGTGACAGAGTCATGAGCAGTTAACGGTTTATGCTAAGCAATGAGTACATGGGATTCATTACACTTTTCTGTCCACTTTGGCATGTTAAATTTTTCCATAATAATATAAGAAAGCTCATGTTAAACAAAAAGAGCTAATGCGAACCAAAAAAACACAAACAACTCTATTCACATGCTTTTGCATTTGAAAACACTAACCTAAAACAAACGCAAATAAACAATAGAGAAAAACACATTCGAAAGAATACCCTTTCTTAGTCTGATCAAATTTTAAAAACTATTATCAGATGTAATATACCTAGCAAATACATATATATAAAGTCAAAATAATCACTTATTTAGCACTACCATAAAACTCTGTGCTAAGATTGGAGAGTAAATGACTTATCAAAGATTTAAACCAGGTTTTAAAAGGTAATGGACACCTTGGCAGAAAAGTGAACAATGTCATGTGCAAGGCAAAACCGTGGGAATAATTTTAAGATGGACTGTCATCAAAATACAATGAGAATGAGCAGGTTAAGATCGAAGCCAGTTAGCAGGACTTCAGTATTGGTGTGGAATTAAATACTCATTCCCCACCAGATTATTCTTAATATTCCATATCATCAATATCACCACTACTTAAATCACCTATTACTCTAATATAGTAAGTAACCCATATTTTTCTCTTCATTCTTTGAAATGCCTCTTCTATTTTCCAGTCAGTTCTATTCTCATGGCCATATCTTTAGAGCAGGTTGCATCATTTGATGCCTATTTTACTAAAATTACTTCTCTATCTATGGCCTTGATTATACTCTCATACTTCCAATTTTCCTAGGCACTATCACCAGACAAACTTTCCTAAAATGCTGCCTTTCAGTGTATTACCCTTCATCAAAACTTCTCAATAACTACTGCTGGATTATTAAATGAAAATTCAACAGCCTGACATTCAGGTCTCCTTAATATGGGCTCCAATTTACCTATTGAACATAATTCTTACCAACACCTTACTCCCGATGCAAAATCTCTACTGCTTGACCTAGTCTCAACACGCCTTTGCTTAAGCCACTGCTATCATTAACTGACCTGGCCTTCAAGCCTGGGCTCGCTCATCTCTCCTGACTTACCCCGCTTAAATCTTCTCTCTCCCTTCTTTGAATGATGTACTAGGTGAAACAGTACTTCTTAAACTTCAACATGTATGTGAATCACTTGTGGAATCTTGTTAAAATGCAGACTCCGCTTACACTAGTTGAGATGAGGCCTGCAATTCTGCATTTCTAACTAAGCTTCCAGATGACAATGATACTGCTGATCTGTGAATCAAATTTTGATATTAGAATATTTTAACATTTCTGGATTTCACATCTTATTTACTAATTTTTTCAATATGTGTTTTGGCTCTTCTCTCCAATATGGTTGTAAATGATTTGTATTTCTTTTAATATCAAGATGCCAAACAAATCCGATTCAGCATTTACGAAATTCCATTACATATAAGCACTGTCCTAGGCGCTAACAGAAATATGGGGGGAAGGGGGAAGTATCCTGCATACAGTACAGGAAAATGAGATAATAAAGTTATAGTGTCTCTTATGACATAAGTACAGGATAGAAGGCAAAAATTTGCTAAATTGAGAATGAATGGGCATATACTGAATCAAAGTTTTAAGTTAATAAGAAAGATAATAAGATATTAAGAAAACAGATCCAGTCAGTTAAAAAATAATCATTTGGGATCCAAAGGCCTGGATGTAAAAAACAGGAAGAAGCTGAATCATTTTTTTGTTTTCTTTGTCTCTAAGCTTGGTTGGTATAACGAGTAAAGGATGACATCTTGGAACAGTCAGACCAAGCCAAAAGAAGTCAGGGTCAAAAAAAGGGGAAAAAATCTGAAAATAATTTATAAGAGAAATTAATAATTTTAAAGGCAACAAGTAGTTACAGTACCACAGACCACATAAACCATTTAAATAAATCTCAGGAACTATTTCAGTGACAAAGTCCTATTTCTACATTCTTTGGCTACTATATTAAAGCTTACCTTTAAGGGCCTAGAGGAATTACAGCAAGAAGAGTTTCAAAACAGAATGAAAACAAAGACCATCTGCATATGAGAAAACTTAGAGCAATTTTAAGTGAATTTGGGTACATTTTGAAGAATAATTATATAAAGGACTGGAATGCAGTTCCATTTCAAGGGCTGTACATTACAGAAATACTTGTACAAATGCAACATATATAGGTACGAGGCTATTCATTACAGCACAACTGGCAATAGAAAAAGGTTAAAAACAATCTAAAAGTCCGTCAATAAGGGCTAGGTTAAAAGATTATGGATAGTCATATAATGAAGTATTATGCAGTTATTAAAAATCAGCTTTTTTACTCATATATGAAAATATCTCTTAAGTCATATCAAGTGGGAAAAACAAGATGGAAAACTGCATAGATACTTTGCAACCACATAGGTTTTAAAAATACATTTATATGCTTGAACATGCAGAGAATACCCCTAAGTATTCTCGAGGAAATAGAAAAACAGTGGCTACCTCCAGGAGGGAGAGCTGGGGCACAATGAGGAGACTTAATTTTCAATGTACCTTTAACCCTTTTGGAACTGTGCATGTATCATCTATTCAAAAAGTAGATTTAAAAAGTTTTTATAAAAAGCTTAAATAAAGCCAGGGTGACTCAACAAATTACTCAGCTTTGCCCAAGGCACAATAAGACTACAGTGGTGAACCAGAGCTTTCTTTTTAACACTCTCCATTACCAACTACTTTTAAAAGGCTAGAAAATCAATCTTGGTTCTCCAAACCATCTCCACCCAGTGAGTCAGTTACTGAAAGGGGTGGGTCTCACTATGAGAGCCTCATAAATGGCACGAAGCCCAGAAACAGAAGAGGCAGCTGTTACACATTTATGAAACAAATAGGAAACGAAAGAGTGAGATGATGATGGCCAACAGCAGATACTACAATCTTCCAAAACCTGCCTCTTAGTTGGGAAGGACCATTTAAATCACTCAGCGGGGGCCCTTGGATAAAGAACTGGAGGCATTATGGCCTATCTTCTGCGTGGACAGGCTAGGCAGTCACCACTAGTGAGGGGAGAATGAACAAGAGCTTAAATTTGCAATGCTCGAAATTAACTTTACTACCTGCCTATCTAGTTTTGAAACTCCTTCCCTAACAGATAACTCATTACACTCATTATCTAATTAGAACACATTACCAGATCACCTCCCTATCAGCTAGCAAAATTAGAGAGGTTGACAGATCATTCTCCTGTCGGCTGGCAAAACTGGGGAGTTTGAAAAGCAGTTGGACGACTTCTTTCCATTTCTGTCACTTCGTGGTGGAGACATTAGCCATCCCTCTGTCCTAGAAGTGTTCGCACAGGATGGGCTGATAACAGAGCACGTCTGCCGTTGTTCGGGGAATCAAATCTAGAGTGGTCTTCCAAGAACAGTTTCCAAGAATTATAAACCTGAGCCAGTGTACAATTTTAGGCTTACGCATTGTGTCCTAAGGTTCACTGAGCACAGTACAAATTTCCCAAGTTTCCCTAAATTTGCTGTGTCACCGGAAAGTCTAGTCACCGGCCAGACAGCTCTCGGTGCTGCCCGCTGGTTTCCCTGCTCAGCCTTCCTGGAGGTCGCTTCGGCAGGGCCGTCTTCCGGCCTCCGTCCCTCCACCTGCCCGCGCGCGGGGCCTCAACCGCTCCCTCTCTCCGGAGGGCCCAGCGGCGCAGAGAACCCGCAAAAAGGCCTTCCCGTTTCCGACCCGCCGCCTTGCCCGTCCACGAACGCGCCCACGGTCAGCCGCGGTCCCGAGATGCCGACATCCAGTCGTGCACCAGAGCGAAGCCCACGGCCCCTCCACCTGCCCCGGGCGCGGGGCCACGCGCGGGGCCCGCCAGCTCCCGGACCGTGCGCCTAGGAGCGGGCCGGGGCGAGGTAACCGAGCGGGACGAGGGGGCGCAAGGGGGCAGGGAACAGCTCCTCACCTGACGCCCAAGAGCAGCGTCACAGCCCAGCCCGATCTCCCGCAAGATGGAGCCGGGGGCGGGCCCGGGAGGGCGGGGCGCCGCGGGGCGGGGACGCCCCTGGGCCAGGAGGGCGCGGCCCAGAACCCGGGCTCGGGCTTTCCCCGCGCCTCCGCCGCGTACTTCCACCTGCGGGAAAGATGCTCGGTGCAGGTGGAGCAACCAGTTTTATCACATTTCCCGATCCCAGGGACCAAGGCCCAAGCCCTTTTGGGCTCCCAAGCAAGTCACTTGGGAAGTTGCAGACGTTCTGAGGAATCCCGGACCCCTTCGGTGGTGAGTGGCGCAGGGCTGAGACTGGGAGGCCAGGTGCAGGCTCTGCCGTCCTCCCTGGTATCTGCTAAGGACTACAATGGTGTCTTTTATTAGCCCTCTGTGAAATGAATTAATATTTAATGGAGTTCCTCGATAGTCAGAACTCGAGATACACCACTCCAGAAGGGAGTTATTGGGTGAGTCTAGGTTCCCCTCACACAGCCTTATCATTTGGCGCGTGCGCGCGCGCGCACGCGCGCGCACACACACACACACACACACACACACACACACACACACACACACACACAAACTAAACATTTGAAGCAATTTCAAGGACGCAGACCAATATCTTAAACTCATTAAGAAAGTTTGTATTCTAGAGCAAAACCAGCTACCTTTTACAGTGCTTCTCAAAGTGTAGCCCTCAGACCACAACATCACCTGGAAACTTGATAGAAATGCAAATTATTGAGCTCCGCTGTAGATCAACTGAATCAAACTCTAGAGGTGAAGCCCAGCAATCTGTTTAGCAAGCCCTCCAGGTAGTTCTGATGCACACTTAAGTTTGAGAACCATCAACCTTTTCCTCTACATGCTTTTCTACCCAAAAGCTTCCTGAAGGGATTGGGATAGAGTGGATTAAAATTTTAAGTAGTAAGAGCAAGATATACGTGTCCCCAAAAGATGAGTGAAATAGAAGGGACTTGAGGAAGGTCACTGTCAAACTTAAACAAAACTGCACAACGCTTTGGGTATTCAAAATCCACTCTCTAGCTCCTACTAGTTTGTCTACCTGGCAAATAATAGGACTTTCTGTCCAATCTGCCCTCAGAGACCTCCAGAATTTAAGCATTCGCTAAGAAACTTGTCTTTACTCCTCTTCACTCTGCATTACTCCTTTGGGGATCTCATCCCCACCCCTCCCTCTGCCTTAAATGTCACCTTAAGAGGATATTTTCCAAACCTCTTATTTCCAGCCCATTTTCCTGAGCTGTAGGCCCAACTACCCAATGGCCTGTTTAAACACTACCACTGGATTTCCCACTTCAACTTTTCAATTTGCCCTTCTTTCCTGACATACAAGGCCCTACATGATCAGAAGCCCTTTCCTCATGCTTCTTCCTAGAAGGCACTGCCTGCCTTTTGACAATTATTCATCTATTAAGACAATTCAGAGATTGCCTATCTCCTTCCTGCTTCAAAAACTTTTCCTGACCTCCTGCTTTTCCTTTCTTTCCCTTAGGTAGACTTAATTGCTCCCTTTTTGCACCCAACTAAACCTTTCATAGATGTCTGCTGTGGCACAAGTAACAGTGGAGTCATAGCACACGAGCATTTAACTTACCTATATTCAACAACATAAACTTAGCAAAAATAAAATACCTCTAAGGGTCATCATATGCTCCAGAACTCACGTGAAATAGAAGCCATTATGCTTCTACTAATGTGAACATTCCATTGTCAGTCAATTTTTTGTACAGTTAGAGCAGTAATTTTGTCCCCCGGGGATATTTTGCAATGTCTGAAGACATTTTTGATTGTTACAACTGGTGGCGGGGGCGGGGGTGAGGGCGATGTTACTAGTATCAAATGGGTAGAGGCCAGGAATGGTACTAAACATTCTACAATGCACTGGATAGCTCCCTACAACAAAGATTTGTTCAGCCCAAAATGTAAATAATCTTGAGGTTAAGAAACTCTGTGTAATCTTTCTAAAGAATTAATTGGGTCATGTCATTCCCTTGATTAAACTCCTCCAGTAACTTCCCATTAGAACCAGAATAAAATCCCAAATCGTGGCCATGGTCTATTAGGCACTAAGTAATCTGGCTCCTACCTACCTTTCTCTGATCTTATTCCTCTTCACAATCACTAAATCTAATCAAAGTGGCCTCCCATCCAAACCTACCATGCTTGTGCCCAAACACACCAGTGATTCTCTGGAGCTTTTTACTTGTTATTGCTTCTACTCTGAATGTTCACCACTGTATGTATCATCTCAAATGTCATCCATCTCCTCAACACCACTACTCATTACCCTATTTATTTTCTTGATACACTTAAAGGCATCTGAAATTCTGTGTGTTTACTGTTTACCCCCACTAGAATGTAAGTTCCTTGAGAATAGAAACATCTCTAGTCTAGTAATAAATGTTTAATAAGTATTTGACTGACTACAACAAACCCAAGACAACTATTTCATCATTTAATCAATTTAAACAAAGATTTGTTTCCAATCCTTGAGAATAGAAACATCTCTAGTCTAGTAATAAATGTTTAATAAGTATTTGACTGACTACAAACAAACCCAAGACAACTATTTCATCATTTAATCAATTTAAACAAAGATTTGTTTCCAATACTGGAGGAAAAACTGATTCACCTCTTGAGAGATGGATAATGTTGGAATCCAATGCAGTGCTATCTAAGGGATTTCCAATAGCTATTAGCTATTCCCTAATAGTGATGTTGAGTATCTTTTCATATATTTGTTGGCCATCTGTATGTCCTCTAGGGAGAAATGTCAGCTCAGGTCCTCTGCCCATTTTTTGATTGGATCATTTGATTTTTGGTGTTAGGGGCTTTCCCTTTTATGCACATCTTGTACTTCCTCATAGTTACAGAATTACATGTTCTTTCTCTATAAAGAAAGTGTATTTTGATTGGTTGGCAGCCATAAGGGGAAGTTAATAACTTTCAACTGTCCTAGGAAGCAGTTAGCTGGGCCCTCACTACCACATTCCCCTTTGATGCACGGGCCCAAGATTGGGTCAGAGAGCATCATCTTCATCCTTCTTGGTCTAAGGGCTGATATTTCCATACTGTATGGCCTGACTACCTATCCTGATTCCTTTTACATTTATAGTATCAGGGGTTACACTCAAGGGTGAGCTTAGGAGAAACACAGAGTCCTTAGGGGTATGTTGGCCATCTTGGTGGGGTGTCGCCGTCCTTAGGCTTCTGCTGCGTGTAGATTGGTCAGCTTCTGGTGTGACCAAAGCAGGGCTGATATTCTTTCGATCTGCAAGTCCAGTCAATGTCTTCTTTTGGAGGATTACTCTGAGGGGCTCTGTGGAGTCTGAACTGCACTCCAGTCTGTGGCTGCTGGCTTAAGCCTGCTATGGTGAATCCAAAGCGTTATCTTGGCAACCTTTACTACAGTGGGGGTGGACAAGATAACAGTGAATGGGCCCCTCCAAAGAGGCTTTAAGGGTTGGACCTTCCATTTCTTGACCCACACCAAATTTCCTGGCCTAAAGGAATGGGCCTCAGTAGTCAAGATTAACAGGCAGCCTTTTCCCTAATCCAGTGGTTGAGAGCTGCAAAGTAGCACCTAGGGCTTGTAACTGCCTGGCTCAGAGTCAGTTCACCTATTTCTTTTAGGTCTCCTCGTATTCCCTTGATGAGGAGGAGTGGTTGCCCATACAGGATCTCATAGGGGGAGAACCTATCTTCTTGGTTGGGGCCAACCTGTTTCTTAATAGTGCCCTTCTCAGTCGGGTCGGGTAGGCCTTTACCAACTGGAATATGAGCACACAAAGACCAAGACTTACTTATAGCCCCAGGATTGGGGCATCTCAGTAAAATCTGCTTCCAGGTCCTCAAAAGGTGTTTCCTCCACACTCTGGACTCCAGGAGGGGCCTGTGTTCCATCATGGGTTGTTTCGAGCATATTCCTCACATTGTGCACACTACTCAAGAGAAATACTGGCCCAATGTGGTTTCAAGAGCTGTTTGGCCAATGTGGGTCCTCTGATGGAACTGTCTGACAAAGGCTGGGGCTAGGGCCTCAAGAATTGCTATTCACCCAACTTCAAACTTCCACCATCCACTAGGGAGGTAACTCCCATTTTCAGTCTTAAACCAGGTATCCTCATGCTGTGAAGGGACTAGGGAACAGGTCAGCAGTCAGAGTTGTTGGTTCTGTTACCCTCTCAGAGGCCACGAGCTCTGCTTCACAATCCACTTTGCAGTTTCCCCGAGCAGTCACAGTGTCTTCTTTTTGATGTCCTCAGCAGTGCATGACTGCCATCCTCTTAGGGGGCCATACAGCATCTAGAAGCTCAAGGGTCTCCTTTCCATATTTTATGTCTTTTCCCCAAGTTGATTAGGCCTTTTTCTTTATATATGGCCCCACATACTCCTGCTGCTAGCTGGAGGGCTTGGGTCAGTGCAATGAGCTCTGCTTTCTGGGCTGAGGGTCCCCTAGGCAGAGGTTTTGCCTCAATGGTGGAATGTAGGGTACCACAGCATATCCTGCGTCCATGACTTCAATGCAATTGTGAAACTCGCATACTTGGCATTGGGTAGATGGAATGGGTATCGAGCAGACAAACTGTTTTCTTTCCAGGCTAACTTGGTGTTGCCCCTGAGATACGTGGGAGCCAAGGTAAACCTTATAGCCAGCTTCCCATAAGAGGGTGAGGAGCATTTGTGTTCCCTCCATACATTCTTGTGTTTACCCTGCCAGCCATAGATCATCTGCATACTGGAGCAGAACACAGCCATTCTGGTCTACTGGGAAAGCTTTTAGGTCAGAAGCTAGTGCTGTTCCGGAAATGGTTGGAGAGTTTTTAAAACCTTGAGGCAATCTAGTCCAAGTTATCTGGCCTTTGTCTCCATTCTTAGGATTTTCCCACTAGAAGGTGAAGAGTAGCTGGCTCTGAGGCGCCAGGTGTATGCAGAAAAAGGCATCCTTAAGATCCAGACATGAGAAGAGGTTGCATCTGTGGGGATGAGTCCTCGGAGGGTGTACGGGTTGGGGATGACTGGGTGCAGGATGACTGATAATTGTTGGTCCCTGGTTTTTGGACCAGTAGGAGAGGCATATTCCATGGTGACTGTCATAGCTGAAGGATCCCATAGTTAATGAGTCTCTCCAGCTTCTGGCCCTCAGGTGGTGGCCGTGTCGGCTGGTACTATCCTTGGTACCCTTGGCCTCTTCCTCTTGAGCTTGGAGCAGGCTGGTAACTGCCCAACTGTTGGGGGCACTCATTTTTCCAGTGACCCTTTTGGTGGCACTGAGCACACTGGTCCCACCCCAACCTCATTTCTGAGTAAGGTAGTTCTTCTGGTCACCTTCTCCTCTGGCCCCATCCCCAGCCTGTAGGGGCACCTCTCCAGGAGTGATTGTTCTCCTAGGGTAGCAGAGAGACCTACTTACTTTCTCACTTTTCGGTCTGCTTCCCATTGGGCTTCTTGGTCTCAGTTGACAAACACTTTCGTTGCCACCTCTAACAATTGACTGGTGTTCATACCAGCAAAGCCCTCCAATTTTTTGCAGTTTGTGCCAGATGTCTCCCAGGGCCTGACTGACAAAAGCCGCATTAACCATCCTCTGGTTTTCAGCTGCTTCTGGGTCAAAAGTGAAATGCCTCACATAGCCTCTCATAGAATTGGCTTGGGTTTTCCTCGGGTCCCTGGACTATCTCCGAGGTCTTACTCATCCATGGCTTTCTTTCCTCCTTCTTTTAGACCACCTAGGAGGGCCTCCTGATAGCGTTCGAGCATCTGGAGTCCCCTGTCCTCATTGGGGTCCCATTAGGGGACCTCCTCGAGGAACTGGTTTGGGGCATAGGCCTGAGTGTTTAAGGTCCCTGCTGGGGTATGTTCCTCTAGGCACTTTAAAGCAGCCTGATTGACTTGCCAGCGTTCCTCTGTAGGGTCAGGAGGAGCTGGCGGCAATTGGCCCAGGTGGGCTTATCATGGCCTGAGCTTCTCTGTGAAGGAGGGAATATGATTTTTATAGTATAAGGGCCCCATGTTTCATGCAGGGGTCATTGGAGGGCCTCTCTTGTAGAGACTGCTGCTTTTGGTTGGGTTCCAGTTGGGCCATAAGGGGTCAGGACAGGGGTTGGCGGAGAATCTACAGAGGTCAATGAGGACGGGGTGTCAGTGAATCCCAGGCTGTTTTCATGTGGACTTGGAGACAAGGGTTCCAGGAAGGTAGCCAGCTGTTCTGGGGCTCTTGGTAGGGTGGATAAAAGGGAGCATATGGAGGTGGGGTATCCTCTGACTCACTTGGCAAGATTGGTTTCTTTTCTTTAGGTCAGTATTTGGAGGTTGCAGTGGCCCAGGCCAACATTACTCTGTAATTCTCTTCTAGACAGGCTCTCAACCAAGGGGGTCGGTCAGAACCACAGCCTGCCAACCTTGAGGAAATTGATCTGAATGGCTGGGATTCCCTACAATAACCTGATAGACCCTGGCTATGACTGCCTTATCCAGGGATCCTTCTGATGGCCACTACACATCAAATGAGGGCCAGTCTAGCTCACAAAAAGTACGAAGTTTCTGGGGGGTGGACTTCACACCAAAATATCCTGAAAAGCCCTCCTTAAAATTCTTTATCATATGTCCTGAGGAGGTCTGTTTACTCTCTTGTCCACCCATATTCCACCCATGTGACAGTGATGCACACGCGTTTAGGGACTCCCTTCGTCTGTCCCGGCTGCTCCCCTTGCAGGGATATTTCAGGCACCTCTTAGCAATTGGTGTGTCAGTATAAACTCCAACTCAGAACACTGGAGTAGATTCCTCACGGAGATCTGGTGATACCACCCTAAGCCGTATGAGGTTCGCCACCGAACCGCAGATAAGGGCTCAACCTTCACTTTGTGGCAAGGCCATCTCATTCACACTCAAGCACTCATCATTCAAACATCACCCTCTGCCCAGATAAACCCGAGAGATCATGGTTTCATCTTCCTCCAGAGAGAGACTACTCAGGTGACTTCGGGAGCTGATCAGACTCCCCTTCTGCCTCTTTAGGGGCAGGTCAGAAACCTAGACCTGGGCCCTCTCGTCTGTCGGGCAGTGCTCCTGCACTGGTCCCTGCGCCTCACCGGGTTCTGTTGTGCTCTCAGAGCTGCCATCCCGGCCTGCTGGAAGAGTCCTTTTTGCCTACGGACAACAAGTCCACTGTCGCCAGGTGGAGTCCGCTACTCCCAGAGTCCCGGGGGCCAAACCTGGATGACAAGGGAGGTGAAAACTCACCATCTCTGGTACTGGACAAGTCCCCAGAAATGTTGCAGGATACTCAGATGGGACACTGAGGCAATAAGCAGGAAGTAGCGTTTATTGGTGCTGGCATTGGCTCAGCAGATTCACACCCAAAGGCTTAGCCCCAATCGAAGAGGGGCTTTCCCTTTTATACATATATTATACTTCCTTATAGTTACAGACTTGCAAGTTCTTTCTATATAAGGTAAGTGTATTTTGATTTGTTGGCAGGCTGTAGAGGAAGTGAATAATTTTCAGCCATCCTGGGAAGCGTCCTAGGAAACCGTTAGTTCGGGCCTCACTACCACACCACATTGTCTTGATTACTGTTGCTTTGTAGGTTTCAAAATAGGGATGTGTGCATCCTCCAACTTTGCAAACATTCTCTGAATACTAGCTGTTACCTCCATTTTACAAATGAGGAAACTGAGGAAACTTAAAAGTTTTTAGCTTTCCCAAAGACACAAAAATATTTAGTGGTTGCCCCAGGGTTCATACTCAAATCTATATAAATCTAAAACTGACCAGTTGGCTATGCTCCTTCTATAATCAAGTCCCAATCTACCTCCCAGACTTAATTTATGCTAACCTCCCAATGTATCCTAAAATATCTCCTATGCTTTTCTGCCTGCAAACATCTGCTCCTATTGTTCTAAGGATCTGAAATGCTCTGCCCTTCATCTGTTTCATAAAATTCTAATTCACAACACCTTCACTTTCACTCTATTTCCTCAGTATTATAAGCCTCTCTTATGGTTCTTACTCCATATTACATTTTTTTGTGTTATTTCCTTTCTTAGGTTAAGGAGGACCATGTCTCATCAACTTTGTATCTCTCCAAAACCCTAATACAGTACCTTTCACATGGTTGGTACTAACTTAATTTGAATGAATAAGTGAATTCTAACATTACCTCTATTAGAGTGGGCAATAAGAATGTATAGGTATGTGATAGGGTTGGGGTGGGGCGTTGAGGTCATGGCAAGATTGTAGGAATATCTATCTTAATCCAGAGAGTGTGATGAGAAGGACAGGTGAGACAGGGGGTGGTAGGGTGTCAGGCCCAAACAGAAAGCTGATGTTAATCACTCCTTTGACAACAGAGAAACCTCCAATTGTGAGGTATTGTGTGTAGACAATATTTGCCAATGAATAGAAAATAAAGCAAGTGACTTAATAAGCCCCAAACTGAGTTTATTGTGGTATAGATCAGGTGATAACAAATAACTCCAGTATATTCAAGTAAAGTCTGATATAACCTGGAATACGTAAAACACAACACCAGGGCAAAAAGCTGCTCTATGGTTGGCAAGTCCCCAACAGAAAATAGGGAAATGAGACATTTATCTCAAAAAAACAGTGTGCCAATCCTCACAACCCCCTTTCCATGTTCCCAACCACTTTTCTGATTTTCCCATTCTTGCAGCATTTCAAGTCATTAACACCTCACCATTTCTTAGCCCAAATTATGGGATAAGAAGTCTTTTTTCAGAATAAGGTACCATTCTTCTCAGTGCCATATCGTTCAAGTCAAAAGGTATAACTTTCTCACAAAGGAAACTGTTAGGGACTCCAGGCTGTGGAAAGACTGATACCAAAGCTTCTGCCATACATTAAATATAGAATCCTCTCTCTAGAAGATACCTGTGGCTAATAGCTCAGAAATGAGTCACATCATAAAGGAGCTCCTATTCAGCTTAGAATCTTTACCTGGACAAGTGAATGTAAGTTTCAAAGTTGACAATAAAAAGACATGGCATCAGCAAAGTAATTTCATCACTGCCTCCCTCTTTTCTAGACATCCAGTCAGAATCTGGCTCAGCTATTTAAACCCCACCATCTACTTTCTCTTCCAATTGCCTCTTATCCAGCTGGCAGGAGCTTCCAAGAAACATGATATAGTAGGCACTACAGTATACTGGCTGCTTGTTAGGGTTGGAATAGGCCTGTTCAGGTTTGAGAGACATGAAAGGGTTAGCTCCATAAGCAGTGATGTGTGTATCCAGGTCCACCAGGATCTGCAAAGAGGCTGCCAACTCCTGATGGCTATGGGAGACAGATAAAAAAAATTGCTCTGGTAATTATGAGAGCAAGGAGAGAAATTGCTCAGAACTTAACATTTCTAAACTCATCAAGCCCCAAATTACCTAAGGTGGACAAGACAAGGGCCATCCCTCCCTCCCAAATGTTTCACTAATTATCTGGTTAACCAACATAGACCTTTGTTCCAAGGGGAGGAGAAAGCCAAATGTGGGAAGAAAATCCTCATCAGAAAGCAAAAGATGAGCAAGGGGGAGAGAAATAAGCTCAACTATGTAATGAGATGTGTGAGCGAGTCAGGGAGGTATCACAAATAGAAAGACGTTAAAACCTGTAAACCGTGATCAATGTTGGGATCTCATAATCACGAAGTAGTAGAAGGGTGGGCAGCCAAGCCTCCATCAAATCTGGGGAAGCATGGAAACCTATAGAAGAAAAATTGAGAAGGAAAAAAATGACATGAGAATAGAGAGGGGAAATGCTAAGATAGACCCCAAGAGAGAGATTTCTTTGATTGTGTCTACCCAAACCCTCGCCTTGCTCACTGCTCATGCTTATTTAACCACTGTCACTCACTCCAGGTTCTTCATTGAAAATTCTGAACCCGAATGTAGCCCATAGCCTAATGATCAGCAAGGTCATCATTATATTGTGTTTAACCTGACAAAATGAATGGGGTTCCAAAGACAGAAGATACGTTAAAGAGAATGGAAAATTCCCAGAGGACACACCCAGTATTCCCCTGGACCAATGACTTACCTGGGTGGAATGCTGCTACCAAATCTGGATGGGCAGTCTGCCCAGTCTCTACCTGCTCCTCCCAGAAGTTGTGATAGAGGCCTTATGGCCACTAAGCTGAACTGTGCCAGGTTCCAGGGGTGAACTTGAGGTACTCTGTGAAAAGCCAGCAGCTACATCTACACCCACCATGATTATACGGAGGCCAAGGTGTCCGGAAACATGTAACCAAGCTCATCATAGTCCCGGGCGAGTGAGGAATGTCTCCACATGGGAAGCACCAACTACATGTAGCGTGCTTCCTCCAATCTTCTTAACATTTATCCCAAGGCCCGAAGCCCAAGGCCCAGCGTCAAGGGCCGTGACAGGACATCTGTTAGCAGCCTCTTCAAAGAGCCCTGCAGGACATCTGGGTCTGGCCTTGGCCGTCCTACACTGGCCCACAAGGTGGTCATGGCATGACTACCCAGCACAGTATCCAATGTAGCATCTAGCTGTAAACGCCGCATAGAAAACCAGGTGTCCCAGCCCTGCACAACTTCAGTCAGCTGTGGCCAAGGTCCTGAGGGTAGGACAAAATCACCTGCAGGAAAGAAGGAACAAGAAGTAACCTAATCCTTCCCGGTTTCAATATTCCCTCTATGTTCACTCTCCCAACCTGTGACCAGGAATGCCCACTCCCCTTCCCCACTCAGCTCATGTTTTCCTCATAATAACATGTTTTCATCTTTCTTCAAGTATGACCAACTTTGACCATTATGGCTGAGTTCCCCAATACCAATCACGCCACCTGTAACCAGAAGCCATTCCATGAGTCGGTCCACCGCTATAAGACACAGCTCTTGACAAACCTTCCGGTGTGCTGGCCAGTCTGACCTTTGGCATTCGGGGCCACAGTAATAGACATTTCTGCACCTGAGAGAATGAGTCCGAGAAATAGATGTTCCTATACCTCAAAGGTGGATGAGGGATATCTGGGGAAGGGAACTGATATTCTTGCATGTAGGAATAAAGATTACTGGATAAAGAAGGTAGAGATGGGAATGACAGCTGATGCTCCAAATTTGGGGACTCCATTTTGCAGAGGAGGCAGGAGAGACTGGAAATGTAATTTTTCTCTTGGGTCAGAGTGACACCTCAGTCTCTAATTGTAATGACTCACTTTTTACAACCCTTATAGAAAACAGTTTGTGGCTGCCCTCTTATCATGGTTATGGCTCAACTCCAACCTTTCAAGACGAAAAAGGTAGACTTGTACTGTGGTCTCTGTCTGACCTCTCTATAACACTAAAAATAAGCCAGAGCCCAAACCTTTTATAATCTCTATGTGGTCCGGATAATACAAAATGAGGAGTGGGAATTAAGTTATTCTGAAAATTCTCAGACCTTTTCTCCCACAGGATCATTTCTGGGTATCACTCCTATTAGCCTCTGACTAGTCAGTCACCTCTTGCAGTGCCGGAGGACCTTGGAGTCTGAAAGGTCACTAGGGAGTGCTCTACAGTGAGCACAGAATCTGAATGTGTCCTCCATCTTCTGAAACATTTCTTGAAGGCATCGAAATCCAAAGCCTGATACAGGAGTACCCCCATCTACCACCAACCTGCAGAGACAGCATGACGAAGGAGTGCTAATAGGAAAAATAGCTCTCAAATTTTCATGATCCCTACCTTGCCTCCTATATATTTCCATCTACTCCCACGTCTCCTACTCCCATGATTTATCACTTACAAGAATTATAAGAAAATTATAGTTCTGAAATTTCTATAAATGAAACTAGCAAAGGTCAGTATGAGAGAATCACTCATTGCAAATACCCCATAATCCCCAAATTATACTCCCTCTCCACCTTTTGAAATCACTTCTACCAGAGACAATGTACTGCTCTTCCACAGTTAGTCACTCACTTGTATTCTTCATAGCTTTTCATGTTCAGCTTTTGAAGAATCACCTGGGATAGGCCAGGAACATTATTCTCCAAGGAGGAAAAGCCAAGTGCATCAATGCTAGGGCCAGGTTTTGAGAGGGTCAGAGGCATAGGGGTCACATCTGTGGGCAGAGTCACAACCATGGGAGACACCGATGAGGTGGGTTTCTTGTGCCTTCGTCGCCGGGGCCGTGGAGCCATGGCCTGTCCACCGATACCTAGGGACTATATGTAGACAAGATATGGAATGAAATTTTGCAAGATGGACACATATGGTGTGTTTTCACATGTCTGACCTTTTACTTCTCATTCCAGTCTCTCCAGACCCAGGTATCAGTAAAGTTTATTTCATATCTACTGATTACTGATATTACAGGCAGTTGTGAAAAATGGGGAAAATAATTACACGTGAAGTTCTGTATATAATATAAATATATATGTAAGTAATGCATAGAAAAAGGTCTTGCAGGGCTCATATAAAACCAATAACAGTGATTAACTCTGAGGGGAAAAGGCACTGGGATAGGAACTGAGTAGGTCAAACAGGACGTTTGACTTACTTGTAATGTTTGACTTTTTTATACAAAAGAACATATTCACATATTATTAGTGTATTTTAAAAATCAACTTAAAAGAAAAAGCAACAGAAGTTTTGGCCACCCAAAACTCCACCAAATTGGAGACTTAGTCAATCTAATCTAGTTAGGGAAGTAAAACATTCACTTTAAAAGACCTATCAACACATATATAAGCAATAAACCAAGAAATAGAAATTAAGTGTAGTACAAAATGTTAACAATGCTAAGAGTTATATATTCAAAGCAAGTAATGCAAATGAGAAAAATTGCCTAAAGAAGTGGGTTTTGAAGTAGAGCTAAAGCTAAGTCTACATCCACCCACTACACCTAGCAGGAATTCTGTGATGTCCTCTTTCTCTGGCCTCTCTCATTCCTTCCACAAGGGCTGAGTAAACAAAAGAGACTATACTGGGAAAAATAAAAACATTCATTCATTTAATAAATATTTATTGATGAACAGATAAAATCATTTGTAAAACACTATAATGGAAAAATTATGAAAAATATACTTAACATCTAAATATCTTATAGAGGGAATAAATGTAAACTATAGTATGGGATAACATATAAATCTTGTAAGTGAAACTAAAGCATAATGGGAGATGATAAGAAGAAACTCTTTTCAGTTGGTGATCAATAGGAAGACTTTTTACCGCAGGGAACAGCTGGAATAGACCATGAAAGACGGTATTAATTTGAATACAAAGAGAGAGGAAAAATGAAATTCTAAACACAGACAAGAGCTTGAGCATAGAAATGTAGTTGGGAACATTCTGAGAATTAATGAAGTAGGATAATTTGAGCTTGATTATTGAGTCTAAACACCTAAATATAAGAGCTAAAACTACAAAGTCTTATTAGAATACATAGGGGAAAAGCTTCATGATATTGGATTAGGCAAGTCTTTGGATATGACACCAAAAGTAAAAGCAACAAAAGAAAAATAAATTGGACTACATCAAAATGTAAAACTTTTGTGCATCAAAGAGTGAAATGAAACCCAGAGAATGGGAGAAAATATTGGCAAATCACATAACTGATGAAAGATTAATATCCTGAACATGTGAAGAACTCCTAAAACTCAACACCACCACCAAACAACCCAATTAAAAACAGGCAAAAGATCTGAACAGACATTTCTCCAAAGAAAATAGACAAATTGCCATTAAAAAAAGCATATGAAAAGATGTTCAACATCACTAATTATTAGGTAAATGCAAATCAAAACCATGAGATACTACTTCACACCCATTAGGATGGCTCTTATCAAAAAAAAAAAAAAAAAACCGTGTTGGTAAAAGATGTGGGAAAATTGGAACCTTTGTGTTATGATGGTAGGAATGTAAAATAGTACAGCTGCTATGGAAAACATTATGGTGACTGTAATAAGTTAAACATAAAATTACCATATGACCCAGCAATTTCACTTCTAGGTATATACCCGAAATAACTGGAAACAGGTATTCAAAAAAATGCTTATACACAAGTGTTCACAGCACCATTATTCACAATACCAAAAAGTAGAAACAACCCAAAAGTCACCAACAGATGGATGAACAAATTGGGATATGTATACAATAAAATATTAGTCATAAAAAGAAATGAAGTACTGATATGCTACAACATGGATTAATCTCAAAAACGTTATATGCTAGGTGAAAAAAGCCAGAAACAAAAGGTCATGAGTTATATGATTCTGTTTATATAAGATATCAAGAATAGGTAAATCCTGAGACAAAACAGATTTGTGTCTGCCAGGGGCTAGGTGTAAGGGAAAATGGAAAGTAACTTAATGGTTATAGGGTTTTCTTTTGGGGTCATGAAAATGTTTTGGAACTAGATAGAGGTGGTGGTTATACAACATGAATGTTCGAAATACCACTGAATTGCTTACTCTAAAAAGATTAATTTCATGTGAATTTCACCTCAGTTTTAAAAAAAAGGTATCCATAGAAATTAAGAAACTAATACAATATTAACTTTAAGATTAACTGCCTCTGGGGACAGGTAAATAAGAGAGGCTAAATATACTAACAGTGGTTGGCTTTACTGTGAATGAGGTAACTATTAAAGTTCAAATCAGGGATCATGTTTTATTACAAAGATGGTCTGACATTTAATCCTTCCAGATCAGATTAGGAAAAAAACTCTAGAATCATCATTTAGCTAAGATGTAGGTGGCAGAACAAACAAACAAAAATCCTCCTAGAATTATCTAGCTAATAACCATTATGTTACAATATGGCTCTTGTAAACCTGTCCTCAGGTTAATGAAGAATCTATATTTTCTTTTGTACTTTCTCTCTCCTCATTTTTTTAATTCCACCCCTTTAATTTCTCCCCTCATCCCACAGTGAATGGTTTCGGAGTTCACAGAACAGAGATAGCTAAGCTCACCTGCATACCATATCTTCTTTGTTATAAAGAAGAAATTAGACCTAATGATAGGCTATTTTAGGGTTTAAGGGTCATGTCCCTTTACAAAGGATGGATGGAATTGCCTTCTTACCCTCTGATTCCATTTCCAACAACTGACCTGACTCTTCCCTGTATTTTTCAACCACACATAATCATTGCATTTCTAGAAACATTTATCTGCTCTATCTACCCAGCCCCCTCATGCAAGATAATACCTTAAACCTTGAAAGAATGGACTCCTCTTTTGTTTGCGGGTAGGGAGAAAAAGTATTTTTGATTTGAGACAACTCAAGAGTCTTAAATCCCAGGAGTAATAATACCTCCCTGATGTTCAGCCAAAAGCCTTTATGCTGCAATGGGAGCCAATTAAGACCAGAAAGATACTGCCTTATTTATCTGCCTTTCCAAAGAGAGGTCTTCCAATGGAAGCTTAACTCTTGGCTCTCCGGGGGTTGGTTAAACTGGCTGGAAGTCAAGGGATCACACAGCATGGAGAGAAATGGTGAGAGTGAAATCCCTGATGTCAGTTTCCTCTCTGTCTAGAGTGGGTTCATGATACAAATAAGTTAGTTTGCTGGCAGGAAGGTAAGAAGGTAGGAATAAGGAGCCAAGTCTTTGCACTTGCATCTAGAGATATTGTCAGGCTCAAGTTTGAGTTTGTGTACATCAGTTCCAGACTCAGGTTCCCTGGCTGTTAAGCCCCTGCAATGAGCCCCCAAATCTTCCAAGTTCAAGGTGGGGTGGGAGGAAGATTGAGGGAAATAAAGGCAAAAAACAGGACAAAAGAGAAATTGTAAAGAATTATATATAGTAAGCTTTCAGAATTTTTCAGTTCAGAGTCTACCCCATCTTGAAAGGGAATCATTTTAACTTTTTTTCTAGCCATCCCCACTGACTTGAGCTCTAATTCATTGCCAGTATATAAGAGAAAATACCAAAACCAAGTAGAGGAAAGGAGACATGAACTGGAGCGCCTAGAAAAACTCCTATCCTTCAACTCCACAAATTCCCTGAAATATTAGCCTATTCCCAGGCCTAGATCTCTTATCTTTATCCTTCCTTACCACCAAAAGCCTTAAGTTTCACCTAAACCACACTCATCTTCTCACCATCTGCTGACCAGGAAAGCGCATCTAATTTTCTCTAATTTACCAGCAGATACAAAATGTCTTTGGAGAGCTAAGGAAGAGGAGTAAAGCTAGTAGCCATTACAGATCCTCAAAAGGGGTTGAGAAAAGAAAGAGAAAAAAGAGAAATACATTAGGAACATTGCTACTACTCCCACATTCAGCTGCTTAATCAGTGATTAACACTCCCTGGGGTGATAAATGCTTTACTCAATAAACTAAACAAGCAAAGTGGTTGATGGAAAAGTAACTTACCCTGCTAAGCCTTCGGCTTCCTTTCTTCTCTATTTCTTCCAAGTGAAATGAATGCTTGATCTCCTTAGATGTAGGTTGTGGCTGACTTGCAGCTGTCCCTTCCTATCACTTGCCTTTGCAAACTGTTGAAATGCCGGGTGTCTGTGATTAGGTGTGCCCTGCCAACAAGGTAAGTAAGGACCTGGCCCCCTGCCCATGAACTTCTCTCTTTCTGACCTTCCTTCTCTGCCAAGAAGGCTCAGAACTCTGTCAACACTCCCAAACTCACCAAAGGCCAGGCAGGTTAAGGAAAGATGAATCCTACTTCTTCCTGGATCTCTCTAAGGCAGCATTATTACTGCTCTCAGTCCACGGCATCAAGGAAAAACCCTTGGGATTAGTTCAGAAGCCAATATTTGGTTGGAAAAGGCAAGCGCTAGCCCAGGAACCCCTGGGTTTCTGGAAGTCAATGCAGACCCAGGGTGAGTCCAAGTCCAAAGCCCTTTTTAGCATAACAAACTGCTCACACACAACCCAACTATAACCAATCTAGGCTTAAGTACAAATAAAATATCCAAAAAAGGATAGAAATGGTATAGAAGGAAATCAATTGTAAAGGAAAACATCCAGAATTAATTTGTAAAATTCACTTTCCCTAAAAGGAGAGCAAGACACTTTCTGAATGAATGTCAGAGGCACTTCACCTGTTTATTTCAAAAGAGGAATATAGTAGTCTATCGTATCCAGTGGGGGTCTGTTCCAAGAAACTGAGGATAGGACTGAACTCTACATAAACTATGTTTTTTCTTATACATACATCCCTACAAAGTTTATAAATTAGGTACAGTAAGAGATTAACAGCAATAACTAATAATAGAACAATTATAACATACTGTAATAAAGTTAGGTGAATGTGGTAGTAAGTAAAATAAGGGTTACTTGAACAAGTACTGCAATATACCTTGACAGCCTATCTGATACCTGAAAAGGCCACTAAGTGACTAATGTGAGCAGATATAGCATGGATATGCTGGACAAAGAGATTCATATCCTGGGAGGGATAGAGTGGGACAGCATGAATTTTCATCATCCTACTTAGAATGATATGCAATTTAAAACTTATGAGTTATTTATTTCCAGAACTTTCCATTTTAACATTTTCAAACCATGGTTGACTGAAACCATGGAAAGCAAAATCACGGACAAGGGTGGACTACTGTAAATATTTCCAGAATATTAAAGTAAGACCAAAACATATACTATTTCTAGGAACAGAAAATAAGAAACAACTTAAACATCTGTAAACATCTTGTAATGGATACTGATCCAGGGAATTTAATTCCACATTCCTAGCTCATTTTCACTTAAGAGTTATTGAGCTCCAGAACTTTGTCAGGACAATGGTCCTATATTACTGCAAGCTCTTACTTTATGGCCTCAACTATATATATCACTTACCTGCCTCTGTGAACATCATCAAACTGGGAAGCAGAACCTCTTGCAATGAGGTCCTGGAATGTGGCATAAAATTTACATATGAACAGATGTAGAGAATAGATTCCAAAGGAACCCCAAACTGTAGAAAGCACAAAATACAAGCAGAAAAGGTGGAAGAAAAGTGTTAAGGATGCAACAAAACATTACATAACATAAAGAACAGCTGTGGACAAAGGAAAATCAGTTGCAATAGGCAAAAATCCTGAACAAAATAAGGGGTGATCCACTTTAAGCAAAGGTCAATTTCAAATGTAACTGGCTGAACATCTAAAGATTTTTGAGATGTTAAGGGCTCAACTGCAGAAGGTACAAGAAGTCAGATTGTCTTTTCTAACTCAGAAGTGTCATCTTTGGATATAAAGAGAGCTATACAGAAAAAAATTGATACTGAATATTTACTTTTACCTTCACCACTACTTGCTCTGGTAGATACAATTTGTATTCATTATGGGTTATATTAAAAAAAAAAAAAGCTTAAAAATACTTCTATGGCTTATTGTGAAACTAGTTAAGAAGAAAGACTAGAAAGAGGTTCCTATTCAACAGGTAAGAAGTGTGGCCTGTGAAGCACTGGGTGATAGTCTACCACTCTTCATGTATACCAGTTTTTCTCAGTTGCGTTGCATTCCTTTCTCTTTCTTCTTAATTGTTACCATTAACACAAATTTCTTCTTAGTTTGCTAATGATACTTTATATTTACCCATAATTCCCACAAACACTATTGTGATGGACCTATGTGCTAAGGAAGTTCCTGGTACTGATATATTAGTTAAGCGGCTAAGTTAGAGATACAGTTTTCAGAAAACATTAACATTAAGAAGAATCTTTAAGGTGTGCAGTGTGGACTTTTGATATTATAGCAAGTAGAAGCTGTAACAATCATCAATTTTAGTTCTGTTTGTTACCTGGAATTAGCAAGTATATGTATCTTGAGCTAAATTAATGCTTTATAATGTATATCATTATAATTATTATTGAAAGCTGTAATTAAAGTTGCTATATTATTATAAAATGTTGAGCAATATCCTAATTTCCCTCAATTGTCAAAATCTGTATTTATTTTGATCATGACAAAGAAGGAATATCAGGAAAATGCAATATCACTAATATCTTCTTTCTTATTGTTAAAATACCCACTAAATTTCCAATACTACTGTAAAAAATTCTAGACATTTTTCCTTCAATTAAAAGTAAACAGTGATTTTAATTAGATTTAGGAGGCCTATAATAGGCATCCAGTCCTCTAGTGCTCAGTTACTAATGTTCATATAAAAGAGTAACCAAAGTTTTTTTTAAAAAGCAAAATTTATGAAGAATTCAATTCATCAAATTACCATGAACTATCCATGAGATAATCTCTGAAGGATATAGCCCAATTCTATCACCAGAATTTTGATTGGCATGAGAAGGTCAAATCAGACTACATCTTCAAATAAAACCCAACACAGAGATAGGAGCAGCGGCCCATGCATGGAATTTATTGTGTGCTACTGTTTATAAAATACTCCAATAGTCCTGCACATGCATAATATTTCCAACTTAGACAGGAGACCATACAGGGTGCACTTTCTGGCAAACAAAATAGATGGTTCCGCTGCCTGGAGCTCTAAGCTGTATTCCAGGGCATGAGGGAAGCAGGCCACCAAAGCAAAGGGAAATACCAAACTACAGTGGCAATCAATACAGGTCAATAATTGTGAAGAATTAGCACATGGTTCCATTTAGTTTAACCAAGCAGTTCTGTAGCTATCAAAAAAATGTTCAACATGCAGTCTTGACTTTTATGCTTCCACTAACAACTGAATGATTGAACACCATTGTTGCTTCTATGCTGCATTGCTTAATCAAAAACATTTCCAGAACATTTTAAAATTTCCTTTGCATCAAAACATAAAAATGATAGAAAGCCAGCAGCAAATCACCCTGGTGGCTATTTAAGCAACTTGAGTACTCACAATAAACTAAATTTCTCATAACATCTAGGTAACCTACACATGTCGTACCTGTACATCATAGGTCTATATATTAAATATTTGCAAAATGAAAACATGCATACACAAAATACATCAAATTTTACAGACATGATTTGAATTAAAATTTACTTTGACAATGTACAAACTTCTTTTAAAGTATCTTAAATGAGTAATTCTGTAATTCTTCTTAATTTTGAAATTTTAGAGGTTTTCTTCTTAAATCTCTGGAGTGTAAATCTCAAAAGACCTGGGCAAAAAGATTTTAGATTTGTATTCAAGTAAGAGAATCTGCCTAGAAATGTTATATATTCATAATTGAAAAATACCAAGACTATATTACAGAATTAGCCACATTTAAGAACTATAGACCTGAGGTCATCATTTTGTATAAATGCCAACTGGGTTTCTCAGCATTTTGTTCATAATTCAATATACAGCTTAGTAACCTCAGAAATGTATTTTAAGACCATGCTAATTCATCCTTTAAAGACAATTCGTAGGGGGAAAAAATCCATGTTAGCTCTTAGGCTTGCATCTGAAGTCATGGTTGAAAACAAAATCTAAGTCTACTGAGGGAAAAAAGAAATCTCATTTGTAAACTTAAATGTGTGAACCACAAGCATAAATGGAGGTGTAGTTGCCCTCCACTGGAAATTGCCCCAAGCCCCCTGCTCACTGCTCTCCACCTTGGCAGCGATGACCCAATCTTATTAGATAGCACAAACATGTCCCAGGGCCCTCAAGCCTCCATCCAGAAGAGGGCTGGGGTCTCAAAAGCACAATGGTTTCTCCAAAGGGACTGTGGCATTTACAGTCAGCTTGACCGACCCCTCCAGCTCCTCGGGTGATCTGTCCATTCGGGGCCCGAGATGTGAGAGTCCCTGGGAAGCCGTGGGTCACTGGGCACTATGGTTGCCAGTCCCGTGGTTCTCAGTGGCATGTGCGGTGTTCAGAGAATTGAAACCATCTTGCTGTACAGCATCTTTCCGGGGTGGCATTCTCTCATTGATCCTATCCAAACCCTTTGCCTCTTCAAAACTGCAGATTCTATGTGGTGGAGAGAATCCTCGTATTGCTTAACAAAATGCAAATTTGATAAGTCAGTAATTGAGAAACATTTCTGAGATTTCAAAAACAATTAATGATTTTTTAAAAAGAAAGAAATTAGCTCTATGTAGCAACTGTTAAATCTTACTTTAACTGAATCCTATCCCATTCCAGATATCCCTTTAAAATGTGAAATGTTTAAATTTAAATATAAATAAGATAGCTTCATAGATGACAAGTGTTAGCATACCCTTTTAAAGAAATACAAAAATAACCTCCAGGCAATGTTCTCAGGGTCTTAGTCTGGTTTCTACAGCACCAATTATCTCCTACCTCAGACCCTAAGATCATCAGTGACTATCACAATAAGGCAGCATCAAGAGTAGGGGCAAGTGAGGAGGCTAAACAAGGTTAATCCTCAACACACAAATCTGTACCAAGATATTGGGAGGAGAAAGAGATTAAGTTAAAATTTAGCAGATCAGAATTATCTTGGAGGTCAAGGTATCATCACCTCATCATCACCAATATGAAATGAAAAAGGTGGAAAATACCTCCAGGAGTTAGATCTGTGTTTGGCTGATAGCAAAAAAATATTTATAGTTTCAATCTTAGGAGATGTTGTCTTTAATTCACTGGTCATTCAACCCATGTTCATTGAACCCCCCCCCCAAAAAAAAACCACGGCAATTATCTAGTCATAGTTTCTCATTTACTTCATCTGGAATGATGCATCTTGCATTATTAAAAGGTGCATAGAAAAGACTTCCATACTACTGGTTATAATCTGGTTGCTTTAATATGTGTAATCCCTGGGACTCAGAGTCTGTGCATGTGAACCAAGTAATTGGTTGGGCAGCAAAGCAATTAGCAATGTGTAATGTGAAGCCAATACATGATATACATGAATATAATATTATCAGTAAATAGTAGCCCAAACTGCAGCAAAAAAAAAAAAAAAATCACAGTGACAGCTTCTGCACTCTCAGGCAAAAAAAAAAAAAAAAATGAGTAAAAACAAACAAATCTCTATCCAGAGGAGGTTTCACTTAGGAAAGAAATAATCTGAGTAGCACAGAATTGTGCAAAATATGGAATAGATCTTTATATGCCAATTTAAATGCTATGATATTATAGCATAACATGCTGCACTCTAAAGAATTCAGGACCATTAAATGCTAGTTGCATTTAATAAAACTATAAAAGGGAAATAAAACAGATTGTTACTATGGAAACTAGTCCTTATGATTAAAAAAAAGAAAGAGGAATGTGATTTAAACATGATGAGTCAGTGAGTCTGATTCATCTTGGGCTGTGCAAGCTAGGAATAAGACACACCCATAGGACATTCTCTGATGCCCACCACACCCACAGATCTCTGCCCAGCGCAAGGACTCTGATCGTACCTTTTTCAGCCTCAATAGCCTCAACTGTGGCTGTACAGAAGTGAGCAGAGGCATGCAAAATGAATGAGAGAGATGAGAAGGGTCATATTGTACAGAAAAGGCAATGATCACTTAAAATATCACAGTACCCCATACTACATAATCATTTATAATTTAACATAAATAGTACCCATATTAGAGAGCCCCATCCAAATTCCCCAAATCCTGACACAGCACAGTTTAAACACAGCACTATGACAACATCACTCAGAGCACAGAACACATAGACCTACTGTAAACACAGACACCTCAGCACCCCATGCAAATGCACTCCAGTATTAATTACCCATCTTGAATTCAGTATTTTGATGGCTTTAGATTTTTCCAACATGTTTATTATATCAGATCCATCACAATCACAAGGAAATTCTCAAGGGTGAAATTATGATGGTAGAATTGTAGCAGAAGAACAAACAAGACATTCTTTACTTTCATGTTTAACTGAAATAATACTCATCACGAGTTGGTTCCCTAAGATATAAACTAGAAGAGGTCAGCAACTCTTTTCCTGTTGCTTCTGATTTATAGGGCAAAGCATAAGCTGCAAAAGTTGGTATAGCTGCAATGAAATTTAAGGGCAGTAAACTTGGTAAGTTACTCTAAGCAGAAAAGGTCTGTAGCTCTGTTCTTTGTAGGTAACCTAAAAGGACCCCTTTTGTCTACTAGGAACTTCCTTTCTATTCTAACATTGGTGTTCCACTTATCTAAAGATATTAACATCTTATAGCCTTTAAAAAATCCAATTTATCACAAACTCAAATCTGCCTCAGATACTAAAGCCTGAATTCTCCAGTGAAGACAGAAAGGCTACTGAGCATCTTTTCAAACCCAGCTACCAACTAGAGAGGAGTTAAGAGACAGAAGTGAGGTCTTAAAGGCAATACGTCCTAATTATTTCATGATATGAACATACGTATAGGTCATATAAATAAGAAATGCATTCTTGGTAAAGCTTGTCTCTGCCCCACTTAGAAAATTTCAACATATTTAGTCAAACATTTTATATTCAAATATTCCTTTGGTTCATTTCTGGGTTCAAATTATAACCACTTACATTGAGAACCAGGACCAAAGACTGAAGAGGACAATATTGCCTGACAATATGGCCAATTCCCAAGTTTACCCAAAGTGAACATACTCAGAATATTTAGAACAATAATGCCCCATCTCTTCTATTTTGCTTCTCTCTAAGGCCAATTAGAATAATTATTCTTGAAACAAACTTTTAGCAGTACATATGATTTAGAAATGATAAATTTATCCAAAAGTTATTAATGTGAAAGGACGTTGATGAATCTAAGGAATTAAAGTAGCCTAAATTAGAAAAGGTTGTTGATCTCAACCAGATAGTAAAATGAATTAGAGGCCCAAAAGATGAACACTAAATCAGATAATTAATTTTCCTTAACTTTCAAATTATATTACAAATGAAAATAGTCATACTTATTGTATACCCATTGTACAAATCACCATTTAAAAAATCTAGCCCTGTACATTTGAAAAATACTCTTGGAATTTGCCCAAATAGAAAACTGGGATCAATGACCCATCTCTACCTATCAGTCCTAGAACTACTATTCTTCAAAATGTAGACAGTTTTCTTTATAATTCAGAAACTGGGGAAAAAATAAAATGCCAATCAGAATATTTTTAAAGTGTGTGTGGTAACAGAAGTGATTTTATATGAAATATTGTATAACTTGTATTATATATGACAATTAAAAATAAAAAATGTTACCACTATAAAAATTAGTATATATATGTGTATCAATAATTTAAAAGTCTATTAATAAAATTTTCACATTATGAAAAGTGACAATATACTTTTGAAAGTATTCTATGGACTTTTAATTTGATATGTAAAAGCATTTTCTAGATCAAATTATATTCTCTGTTCTTTCTTGAGGCTCTAAATGCTCTTAAATCCTTTGCAGAATATAAAACAGTTATGACTCAAAACTGCATACCATGTTAAGCTCAAATGCTTAGAATTAAAAGGTGATTTGGAACTTAAACATTAATCTGGAAAGAAAGAGACCTGATGATTGCAAAATTCTATCTGCATAATTTTTCCTCTATTTGTTTTCAGTTTTATAGGGCATCTTGACATGGCTTAATAAGTTTAAGTACAGTGCTGGTTAAAACTGTATTCCACACTACTACACCGCATAAATAAATAAATAATAAAGAGAAATTTGACATTAAAATAGAGATGTTTACATATTTTCCCATATAGGTCTTGGTGAAGGTAGCAATATAGCTCCCAATCAAATTTCATGAATAAAATGCATATAAAATATGAATATCAAATCCTAAACCAATAGAGTTGTGCAGTCCTTTAAAATACTTGAAAACCAGATCATAAATTAACTTTAAAGTTATTGAGAAGACAATTTTTTATTTTCTGACAATAGGACTGAGGTCTTAGAAAAAGACTTTCTTTTTGTAATACTTAATTCTGTTATTCACATCAAGAAACATGTTTACTAAAATTTAAAGTTAGATAAATTAAAAAACCCCACGAAGTTGAAGTTTTTGTATGAGTTTCATTATTTGTTTCAAAGTTAGTTTATCTTATGCGAGGGAAATGACTTCAATCAAATGGTCAAACTGCACTATCAAGAGCCATCACTAGGGCTAGGGCGCTTATCAGGTTTCCGAATTGGACCCCTTAAGCTCAGCACTGTCCAGTAACTTGCTCTATGCTGGAAACAGACAGTCCCTTCAGTCAAGTTGTCTTTTGAACTCTCCCTGCAGTTGGGGTGATTTCGAAGTTGGAACACTGAGCTTCAGGCTGCATGCAGATTAAGAATAGAAGTGCTGAACTGCCAACAAAGCATGTTATTAGCAGGTACTAATTGTGAAATCTAAAAGAAAGGTTTGCTGTGGATACATTGCAAAAGTAATAATACATCCAATGATAACTGAGATGCTTGTAGTGTAGATTTATTTAAGCATGAGACCCTTTCAGTTTTCTTTTCCTTTTCTGAACAAAAAGGAAGAAAGGTATAACATTTTTCAAGCTATTAAAATTCATCCTTTTCTATTAACACTTGCTAATTTTATTGAATGCTTAGATCTTAATTTGTTTTAATCATATTCTTTTCTAATTCTTTTTTCCTAATGTTTACAATAAGAAAAACATAGGGCAAGGAATATGAAGAGAATAAAAGCAGATTTTTAAAAATTCAAAAACCAAACTTCATTCAGATTAAAAAATTGAAACTATAATTTCAAACACAGTTGTATTTCTCACATATGCCAGTGGTGGTAGCAGACAACACAGTAACATATAAAATAGAACGTGTATAGACTATAAGTAGAAATTATTTGTCTACAGGGAAAATTCTATTTATTTAAGCATTTATTATGAGACTGAACAAAATAAAATTGTGAAAAGCCAATCTAATTTAAATTTATTCAAAATTTTAAGTTAAAACTTTCTTTTTGCTTTAAAATTTCACTAATTGTAACACCAAAAAGAAACTGGTAATCATGACTAAGGAAAACATCTGCTCTGCCTCTGCCTGTTTTAATAGAGCAATAACCCTTGGAGGGCTGTCAAAAGTGCCTACAATAAAACATATAAATTAAGCTTTTGATATTACAATTTTTTGCTTTCCAAAAACTGCAAGGAAGGAAATCTAAACTTTGAGTTACTGTGTATATAGTCTATAACATTCACAACACTCTTCTATTTAATGGGCTTTCAAAAAGTTAACCCACTATTTACGCAAATATTTACGCCAAAAAAAGTTAGTTTTTTTTAATAAAAATATTCAATGAGCCAGATTACAGAAATGCTTTATGTATAATTCTTTTTATTTTCATGCAAAATAAAGGCACACTTAATAACACCCTTTCAATTTTGACTTACAGGATTTAAATTCAACCTCTTATAACAATGACTTACATCTAATATTACATTCATGTTCGGAATGCACAAAGTGCAGCAACAAATGCAGCAAACCTCAAAAAAAGGTGCTACAAAGTTGCTTCTACATCAAAAACAGACAAGTGTCTGAAAGAGTAATTTAACATACTTTTACAGACATACAGCTAACCTACAGAAAGACAGACAGATTTAGGAAAGCAGCTACATCTGCAGAGGAAGGAAACAGCATGTTACAGACAGTCAATTATACATAGAACATTTGACAAACACCACAGAAAACAAATTTTGGCATCATTAACCAGGATACAAAACCTTGCACAAATCTTTTGGCAAGTAAGTGCATAAGTAATGTTCTGGGGCCCAAGCAGATTGTTAATTCTAAAATTAACTATTTGATAATAGAAGCATTGTCTAATACAATTACATAAATTAAAAAAATAAGAAACTTGGAATTACATTTCCATTTTAGTAATATGATATGGCATATCCTTGATTCACATTCTGAAACTGGGGCTTTTAAAAGAAAAAGGTGCGTTAGACAAACGAATAACTATTTCAGACATTATGATATGAGCTGCTCCCATATCATTTCACAAAAAGCTGACAGACTGACCATTATTTTCAATTGAAACGAATACCTGTTCTATCTTTTCTGCCCTGGTCAGATTATTAATCAGACACTACCTATTATATAGTATTCTTTCTGCCTGTGTCAGCTGCTGAGACAGGAACTAAAAAGCAGAAGGAATTCCCTGCATGCATTATGTGTACTGTTAGCAAAAGAGTGAGGTGTGCCCCAGTCCATCTGAGGCACAGCAAGTTGCATAACATCATTACCACTTTGCAGGGTCTGCCGTCCTCCAGCCAACACTCCACTAGGCAACATCCCTGTGGGAGTCAGGCCCTTGAGTGTCAGCACACTTTCACTCTCCTCCCTGGAGTGGAGAGATATAACAAACATCAGAGACTTCCAACAAGTACTTAGTTTAAAAGAGGAGATGGGTCCAGATGTAGGCCATGTATATCATTTATGATATACATTGCTATTTCCATATTTTTCTTAATTCCAAGATATAGATTTTTCCACATTCTAAATGTTTCAGACATTAGGGTTACCTTATAATTGAGACATATATTGTTTTTCCTGAAAAGTTTTATTAAATATATGGTGAGATTCATCATCAATGGGCATTATACATTTAAGAAAATACAGTATTTTATATGCTTTAAAGTTCAATGTCTGATGTAATCACTTTTGCAAATGAAATTTTAAAGACTGATCCATTCATGTACACCCTTAAACTTGGTCTTCCTGAATTAATCTCAGGGAAACAATTTGTGGCTTCAGCGAAGGAGACTTCCTATACAGATGAACAAGTTCATCAGGAATACTCTAAAAAGTGCCCCCTCCTTCTTATCCTGCTCTAATTTTCACTATGTAGATTTAGTCATTTCATCACAGAAGGACAAGAGATACCAAAGGTGAGCAATAATAATCATAAGGGTCAAAAACCCTAGTTTTGAAGGAACTTGTGCTCCCCTCTTCCATATGTAAATGTATAACTAACTTCTTTATAGGAAGAATGCTACAACATTACTTTTAGATGTCAAACAGGATACTGCTTGTAACAAAATGCAATAAAAGTAATTTCTATAAAACAAATATTCAGAAAAATGTATCATTACCTGAGAACAGAGAAGACCCTTGCCATCTTGCCAATTGCTCGAATTTTGTTTCTTATGATTTCTTTCCGGGCTGCAGCTGAACCTACTTTCAATGGAATAAATAGAAAGAAAGACTCAAGTTTAGGGCATTCACACCTGCACCATTCTTACAGCCTGTTTCATACTCATCCGAACCAATGCCAAGCCCCTGCCGCCAGTGCACATGGAAGAGACTAGATGAAGTCATGCCAAAAAGCTTATCACTCCTTCACTGTTTAACTCAGCACTGGTCTAATACTGGGATCTGATACAGATACAAAAGAAAAGTAATCCACAAACTATGACTCTCACACTACTAATCAGTAAAATAGCAACGGGAAAGAAACTAAAGCCCAACTGTATCACAAACCAGAGGATGGAGTAATAATAACAACAATCCTAGAGTTTTAAATTCTCATGACATGATAACATGCAAACTAACAGATAAGAATTGGTAATAGCCTATAGTCTTCTGTTTAACTATTATAAAAGCCTTTGACATGCAGACAGGAAATATATTATCATACTATGACAAAATAAGCTCCCTTGCTGTCTAAAAACAGTGGTATGAAGCGACTACTGTGCAGGTGACCCAGAACTATGCACAACCTCATGGACTAGGTATCCCCTGTGGTCATGCAAATATATACAAGCTCTTACATCCCTAGGTGATTATGACACAAGGATAGTGAGCAATAAAAAAAGACTCCCTAGAAAACACATGGTTAAAATTTAGATCACTAAATGCTTTATTTCTAAAGGGTCAGCTGTGCTGCCTATGACTGATACAGAAGAGAGTATACCAAAACAACTGGATCTTTGGCTGACCAAACACTGAAAGGTTCTATCTTCCTTCCCTTGGTCTCCAGAAAGAACAACAACAATCTCATCAGTCTTGTCATCTCATATATAGCAACTAGAATCACTCTGAACCTGAGTGTGCTGCTGTAGAACTGTGCTTCAATGTGATGAAAACACACATATGGAAGGAAGCACCGTGGTTGCGAAGGTTAAGGAAAAGCTAAAGACACTAAATCAAAAGGGGCATTAGGTATACAGAGATCTGAACAACCACAGTCTTCTGGCCTAGAACATTTCATTTAAAATTCAAGCATCCCACAAATACATATAATTAACAACTAAGAAGATGACTGGACCTTCCTGCAAGGAAACAGAACAAGAAATCCAATTTCAAAGATGAAAACAAAAAACATATTTTAGAGAAAATAGGCTCCATGACCACGTTTATGATGCTCTTAAGGGTAATATTATGAGCACTGAAGCTACAGCTTTTACAAGTCAAAAATTATGCAGGTACCCCAGCACTACACAAGTATTTCTAAGATGTTAAAAAAATTACTAGAAGTCTCTGAATCACAGAATATTAGAATTTGAAGAGACATTGAGAGAGTGCAAAGTTCAATCTCCTCATTTTATAGACAAAGTTCACTAAGTGTCTTGTTTAAGGACATAAAATCTGATCCTCTTCAAATAATAGGACGTTTTGGACATTTTGTTTTGAAATAGAATTTTTTTAAATAGGAGAGGAGTACAGGGATGGGGGAAGATGGCTGTAATGAGGTATATTCATATTTTCAGTCTTAATTTGTATATCAGTCATATGTAAACTATACTAATTTCAAATTTAAAAATTCACTGGAATATAAAAACAGTACAAATCAGGATTTTAAATGAGTCTACAAACATATCATGCATAATATTAAAGTAAATGTCCACAGTAAAATTACTCTGGGGAATAAGACAGACAATCAAACACCCCTAATCATGCAGGGAAAAGTACAAAACATTACAAATAAGCAAAAGAATGAAATTTAAAAACAAGAGGAATGAAAAAGAGGGAAAATATTTCCATGCACAGAAAGACAGATATCTTGGAATATGACTTCCAAAAACATCAAATTCTAACTTCGATAAAACTTAAACTAAATTTGCACAAGGCCCAAGAGGACTCTGCATAAATAGTACTCAATGAATGTGCTAACTTACATGGATATGAGGATAACTTATGAAGTCATATTTCAAAACAATGTTACTCTGTCTGGTCTGTACCTTTTTTATTGCCATATATGAGCCGTTCTTCAGATGGAGAGTCCAGAAAAAAGGAAGTGAATGATGGAGAAAAGGTGGTTGAGACAAATAAAAAGATAGAGATTTAACTTGGCAGTGGTACTGAAGAATGAATGTAGAAAGAAAGAGAAAAATGAAGGCCCTTATATTTGAAATTTGAAAAATGATGTAGTACTGTAGGATCTGGTGAATAAAAGAAGGATGCCACTGTGTAAAACTCTAAAGGAAAGATTTCTTAAAAGATATGTGTTCAGAAGAAATTATAGAAAGAATGACTATAATATTTAATGAAAGTAGACAAATTAGGGACAGAAAAATACACGTGAAAAACACATAAGACTGATAAAAGACTGTGCTAACAACAATCGCACATTATACTGATATCCGTAAGGAAGTATGTCACCCATGGAAGTATGTTAAGTGAAAGGTAATGACACAAATGAGATACAAACTCATGTGGTTCTTCAGGACACCAACATCTGCAAAAATCTGTAGTATATACAGAGAAATGTTGGTAACTTTACAAACTACCAGAGTGGAAAACCTCATCCACTCCCAATAAAAGAAAGCCTAAGACTCCCACAATCCATAATAACAAGGGCACAGAATTTCTTGAATCTGAATTGCAGAACTTTTGCACATACTCAGGATCAACAGTATGTACCTTCTGTTCCTAATAGAACCTGGGAGTTTGAGGAACTTTTTTTTTGCAGAAATAGCAACAGATTGTTTCAAATCAGCAGAGATGTTTCATTTGGGCTTTCCATATCTTCTATTTTAATGCTGAGATAGGTGATTCCATTATAGGAAATGCAAAGTTTTAGTTTAGTAAAACTACAGCACATAGATTACGTATTTCCTTTATCAAACTCAAGATAAAAATATCTGAAATAGTGTACATTCTAAATATCACAGAAATCAGTGTTCAAATATTTTTCTTTAATAATTAAATAATACCTCTAAAAGGAATTCTTGTGCATTTATACATGTACCATGTTTATCTATTCTCCTTTAAAAATAACCTCACACATACAAAACCAAAGACCATCACTTAAGAAGAGAAACTTATTCCTTTACTCAATTTCAAACTTAAATATAGAAAAACTACTCTTTCCTTCCTAATCTCTAACCTTGCTCCCTCCCCTTCCCCACAGACAAGCTAAACCCTTATTCTGCCTCCACGGCAATACCCATCCCACCAAATTTTCTTTCTAAGTCAGATTTTCCCCAGGCCCAGTCCATAGGATGGTTCCACTGGTGAGAAGGAAAAGGAGAAGACATAAGGCATGCTATCATAGTGAAAGGAAAGGAGAAAAGATGAACAGACTTAAAGGGAAGAAATAAGGGAATATGAATAAGGAAGGGAAATAAACCTAGTTCCAGTAGCTCTTTTCCCTACCCTATCCTAGTTTCTATCCTAATTTCCTCCCCTATACCTCCATTCCTCAATGTTCTTTCTCCCTTATACCACTCTCATTCCGCCATGCAAACTCTCAGACCCGTATTCTTAAAATTTTCTTGGAGTCCCAGCTCCTAATACTTGATAGTATAAAGGTGAAGAAATGAAGAACTCCACTTATTTTCCCATAGAAACACTGTCATAAATGATGCTCCCAATTTTTTAAATTACTTAAGAGTGGGAAAGAATTTTCATGCTATTTCCTCAATCTATGGACGAGAAGATCCTGAGAAATTAGGTACCTTTTCCAAGATTACACAGCTAGTATAACGGTAGCTCCAAGACACCTAAATCAGTGATCCTATCCACTAAATTGCATTGCCTCATTAAGTTTAAACATTAATCTTTAATGATTAAATGTGATTCATCTCTGGAACGTAAGAATGATATAACAAGTGAATAAATAAGCATAATTTATCATTGATAGGAAAAATATTGATAAGACACATTAAATCTCATTAGAAGGAATATAATGACATTTTATATTTATTCCTGGTTGAATCCCAAAAAATGATTCAGTGTCTATATTCATATAAATCATAGATATCTAAACCAAGTACTATATTAGACTTAACAAGGAAATTTTTTTCTTTTTTATTAGAGGAAGAGGACTAAAGCACTACCTATCACCACTCCTATTTATCAGTCGGCAATACTGATACAAATTTCTAAAAAATAAAAAGAAATAATAGGTAAAAATATAAAAAATAAATAATAATATCGGCCTCATGCAAATGATATATTTTCAAGTTAAGGAAAACAAAATAAAAATTACCGTAGGAAATAATTTTTCTGATCCAAGTTATTGAACATAAGATAAACCCACAAATATATAATTACTTTATACACAGAAAATATGCTAATACCAATTATAATAATAATAATAAAGTACTAAAGTATTAATTTAACTCAGTAATAACAGATTTTTTTTAAAGAAAAACTAACTTTAAATGGACTAATTATATATCAAATATATTAAACAGAATATAGTAAATGAACTAATTATATAGAGCAAGAGATCTTGATCTCAGTTTAGAAAACTAAATATTATTTTTTTAATTTCCAAGATTTAGATATAGATTTAATGTAACAGTAATTAGAACTCTGATATTTCTCAGAATCTGAAAAATTAACAGAAAAATCTATCTGAAAACATTAGTGGCCTATGTATCAAACATTATTTCAGTCGTCACATCAGTATCTGTATTATAAAGTAGGTACTATTATCTTCATTTTGAAAATAAGAAAACTGAGGCTCAGTAAGGTTAAGGAACTTGCCTGAGACCACACAGTCATTTTAAGAAACTAGAATCTGAACCCAGACCTAGTCTTAGAGAGGTGGTAGCAGAATAGGGAAAAGAAATATTTAATTAACACTATTTAAAAATTTTATGGAAAATACAGATATATTAGAACTAAAAACTTCTACACAAACATGAAAAGAATTAAAATAAGGAAAAATAAATATTATTCATTAAAGCTTATTAACCAAACCAAAAAAAGAACTGATATAAAGAATTTATTTCAGTTAATAAAACTACAAGCCAGAGTAAAAGCACATCTCTGCCTGACACCAACAGATGGCAATAAGAAGACCCTTGTACACAATCACTTTGTACTTTGAACAAATAGGCTTACAACAGGGTTTAAGAATAAAACCTGTTTGTAAGAAGAAAAATATCTAAATAATTTTTACTTAGATTTTACTTGATAAGTGGTCAGTTGAAATGGATAGCTTACACAGTTGGAAAAGTAGAGTAATTTTTTCCTTAGCATCGCTGAAATCAAGGAAGTGTAAATTAAACCAACTGTAATTTACTACTGGGTAGCCACCAAGCAAAATAAGTAAAAATCATCAAAACCCAATGAGGTGGGCCTGTGGAGAAATAGGTCTATGGATTAATTGCTGGAAGCACTTCATATTGGTCCAGTTCTTTTGCAAAGTAATCTGGTAGTTCATAGCTAAAATAATGAAGCTAAAATTTATATTCTTTAACTCTATATGTCTCTTCAAGAAATTTATTCCAAAAAGGAAAATAAAGCCTTGTACAAATATGCTTATTGCATGCTATTCATAATAAGGAAAATTTAATGCCACCCAAATGCCAAATAATATGAAATAAACTATGAAAATTATTATATATTAATACACTTAGAAATACGTAGCTATTAAATTTTACCAATATGTAAACCATGTTTAATACATGGAAACATATGTATACTGACTGTAACTATGAAAACTGCTACAACAAAGGTGCGAAAGGCACATAGAAGGAAATAGTTTTTAGTTCACAAGCTGTTTACATCCTTGTTTATGCAACTAAATTTAAACAAATTTTTAAATTTAAAAGTTTTAAATAAAAATTTCAAAACAGCAATAAAAGGGATTTTGTTTCTATGGTATTAACTTATAAGTGCACATTAGGTACATAGGCTGGTTGGCTTACATAAGAACTAACAACTACATATAACCTTGTTTCTACAGAAAAAAATGCTTTCTGAATCTCAAACTAAACTAACAAGTGGTTTCTTAGAACACAACCATTCCTAAGTTGGGACAGCCTACTTTGGTTTTTGAAAGGAAGAAGAAACAATAACACTGGGGGTTCAAGTATGTTTCTGATGCACTAAGAATTCTGTACCAAGGAAATAAAAACCATTTTTATCCTTCCTTCTCTAAGCAGTATCTATATTCATGAAGAACCACATCCTTTTAAACCATCAATTTTCCTTTCCTTCTGATCTTTCTTCCAAATTTCCCCTTCCCCCAAATTCATCTTCTTCCCCATACTAACAGAAAAACAAAATAAAATCACCAAAATTATTTTTAAATCCTAAAATAAATATCTGAAAAAGTGACTTGTCGCTTATCAAATAACAGTCATTTGAAAGCAATTACTATATTTTGCAAAAGAGTGTGTACTACAGCTGGGAAGTTATAATACATTTCACAATAAAAAATAGTAAAATGTGTAATCATACCATCAAACTGGTCTTCACCTTCAGTCATCAGTTCATCATCAGAGCAAATACTCAGAACATTAACCAACATTTCTGTCACTATTCCAAAACAAGAAACACAAAAAGGTTATAGGTTAGCTACCCATATTCACTGTCTATCTGTATACATAGCAACTATTCATATAAGTGGTTAGATGATTTTTAACCCAAGAAGACTAACACATTCTGATAGCAGAAATGATGGAATTAAAAGATACAAAGGTTTCACAGTAAAATAAATTCATTGTATAACAAGTCTGAGAGAGATTCTTTATGGAATAAGTTTTCTGGCCTCTCAGAAAAAAAATGAAGCCCTACAGAGATAAGAAAAGAGATGAAAAACACCTACATATATACATTTAAATTCTTCATATCTGAATACAGCATTAAGGAGTAAGAAAAAAAAATCATGGCACAATTCCACCATTGCAAAAAAGCTCCAGGACTCAATATTTTAAAGACTAGCTCCAGTAACTCTCCTGAAACTTAATTAAGATTGCTAATGACTATCTAACAACCTGAACCCATGGTTCTTTCTTAGACTTAATCCACCTTTACCATTCTCTATATCTTTCCCTTCTCTTTTCCCTTGGTTTCCAGGATTCTACTCATGGTTTTCCTACATTTTAAACCATTTTCCCCCAAATTTAAATATTCTGAAGATTCTCTTTGCAGTACTGATATTTTTACATGCTCAAATTTCTTGGTGATCCCATCCATTCCTATATAAAGTATCACCTTTCTGAAGATGATTCCAAATTCTATATCACCAGTCTTGACCTTTCATTTCAAAGTCTGTATTTCCTTGCTGGTTTTGATCAGCAACCATCTTCAACTATTTGTATATTGTCTGTTTCCTCTACTAAAATGAAAGCTTCATGAGTGTAGAGTGTTGTTTTGTTTGACACTGTATTACCCAGAGCCTAGTATAATGCCTGTCACATGACAGGCATCCAATAAATATCTGACAAATGAGTAAATAAAAAAGAAAATTTCAATTAGTAAATAAAAACGCTTGGATGTTCTGATGACACCTAGAAATGGACACATCCAAAACAAAATTCAACACTGTCCCTATTATTCCTCCTATAAACATATTAATAACAAAGCACATGTCAGACACCGTGCTAAAGCTCTGGGATTTGGAAATAAAAGGTCCAGTCACAGCTCTCCAAAAGCTTACTAACTACTGAAGGACACACACGAACACACACACCACACACACACATGATGAGCAGTATGCTGTAAGTATGCACAGGTTATGTAAAAGATCTGGGAAAAAAGGAAGGCAGAGGAATCATGAAGTAGGAGTCTGCCAGGTAGAAAGGACAGATATGGCATTCTATAAATAAAAGTTAGAAAGAGTATGAAGTAGTCATATAGATCAATGGAACAGAATTGAGAATCCAGAAATAAAACCTCACATTTAAGGTCAACTGATTTTCAACAGGAGTGCCAAAACAATTCATTGGGGGAAAGAATAGTCTTTTCGAGAAATGGTTGTGGGAAACTGGATATCCACATGCAAAGGAAAGAAGTTGGACCACCCCCACTTCACACCATATACAAAAATTAACTGAAAATGGATCAAAGACCTAAATGTTAAGAGCTAAAACTATAAACTCTTAGAAGACATAGAGGTAAATCTTGGATTAGGCAATGGTTTCAAAGGACACCATCCAGAAAGTAAAAAGACAACCCATTAAAATAGGAGAAAATATTTGCAAATCAAATATCTAATAAGGGACTTGTATCTAGAATATATAAAGAACCCTTATAACTCAAAAATAAAAAGATAACCCATTTAAAACTGAATAAAGAATTTAAATAAACATTTCTTCAAAGAAGATATGTAAATGGCCAATAAGTACATGAAAATACACTCAACATCATCATTCATTAGGGAAATGCAAATCAAAACTACAATGATGACTTCATTCCAATATGATAGCTATAATAACAAGAGTTGGCAAAGATATGAAAAAACTGGGACTAATGTACAGTGCATAGCTGCCTTGGACAACAAGTTTGGCGGATCCTGAAAAGGTTAAATGTAGTTAGCATATGATCCAGTAATTCTACTCATAATTCTATACCTAAGAAAAATGAAAAAGTATGTCTACACAAAAATTTGTACACAAATGTTTGTTGCAGCATTATTCCTAACAGTCAAAAAGTAGAAACAAATAAATGTCCACCAAAAGATGAATGGATCAACAAAAGGTGGTATATGTCCATACAATAGAATATTACTTGGTTCCTACAACATGTATGAACCCTGAACACATTCTGGAAAGAAGCCAATCATAAAAGACCACACAGTATATGATTCAGTTTATGTAAAATGTCCAGAATAGGCAAATCTATGAAGAAAAGGGATTAGTGGTTGCATAGGGCTGACAAGGAGGGGCAGGCATGAGGAGTGACTATTAAGAGACACAAGGTTTCTTTTGGGAGGATTATGAAAATGTTTCAAAATTGATTGTACTGCACAACTCTGATTATACCAAAAACCACCGAATTGTCCAATTTAAATAGGTTAATTTATAGTATGTGAATTATATCTTAATAAAGATGTTATGAAAAAATTAAAAAGAATGAAGGTATAACACTTCAAGAGCACAGCATATCAAGGAAATTGGCTGTGCTGTGTAAGACAATATGAAAGAGAAAGTGGGGATGGTCTAAAAACCATGTGTGACAGGTTAAGGTTTATCTTGAAAGCTACCAGAAGCCTTTTATATACTAAACAGTAGCTTTTAAGTATATAGTACTTTTCAACCAGAAGCTTAGCTGTGAAGGAAAGGCAAGAAAGTAACATAAGAGTAGCCAAAGAAAGATACCAGGTGGGGGAAATTTTTTTAATTTAAATATCAGATAGATTGAAATAATGTATACAAGTGTTTAGTAGAGGAAGTTTGAAGATACAGAGGACCTAACTGATGAAGCAAGGTTCCTAAAAAAGCAGGATAACTGAATCCAGGGACGAGATAAGAATTCAAGATGAATTCAGCTTATAAAACAGAAAAACAGTAAGTAGAGAAAGCTCCCACTAATGATATGTGTTTTCTCTGAGAGTGAGGGAAGTGGCTGGAAAAAGAAAGTGTCTGAAAAAAGAAGGATGAAAATTTAAACTATATCCTTAAGGAAATGGGAGACAAAGCAGACTAGTGACATAAAGGATGTTGAATACTCTTGAGAGCCCAGCTAATGCTAGAAATAAAATATTTTGATGCATAAATATCTCTAGCAATGCTCTATACCTTGGCTGTAAGAATGGAGAAAATGGATAGCTGGACTTTGCTGGAGGTGAATTATAGGACAAACAAAGCAGAAAAACAAGAGAGAAAGGAGTTTGAGGGCATGTTAAGAGAGACAAGGAGAGGTCTGACTAATAAGAAAATGACATGATCAAAGGCTTAGCAATTCCAATGAAGATGAAGAGTAGCTATAACCAGAGTGAGGGCTCGATAGAATGACAGTGGTTTTCATCAGAGGGTGGTTAATGGCACTATCATTCCCAGACACAAAACATCCAACCATTCCCTCACCTTAAACATGCAACCCCTGCCAAGTCTCACTTATTCTACTTCTACAGTTCTTGTGGTTCTCGCCTGCTCGACTAACACTACCACAGCTTCATTATGTTTCCATTTGACTCTTGATACAGTTTCACAATAGGTCTCCCAACCTCTAGCCTTCCTTCAAGTCCTTACCAGAGTAGTTTTTCTAAATGACTATCATGGTCATATTCTCTTTCAGTTGCTTCCCACCATTTATCAAAGTTCCAAATTCTCTGTGTGGTAATCAAGATACTCACAATCTAATCGTGACTTAAATTTTCATTCTTTATCTACTCCTGTCCTTCATACATCTTACTTGCTAATCGAATTGAACCCCCTCAACATTTGTCAGTGACAATATGCTTTCTTGCTTTCAGACTCAGGCTTGGGAAGTTCTCTTATCTAGAATTCCTATGCACTATCTACCAGCACAATTCTACCATTCTCCAAGCCCCAGTTCAAATGCTACTTTAATCTCTCTGACAGATATAATCTCTCTTAATTCCTATAAAACTATGCTTATCTGAGAGTGCTTATTACATTATATTTTATCATCATTTAGGTAGCTTAAGTCCACTATTAATCTGCAAAGACCCATATCTTACTTGTATTGTTATATCCTAAGTACCGTGAATAAAACACACTTAAAAAAAAATCTAGTAAATGAATAAATCTTATAGGTATGACCTTCTAGGACGATCATACCATATTGGAACCTCTAGAAGACAGGTTCTTAAATTGGGACCAATAAACCTGAGGGGTTACCCAACTGAATTCAGATCTTTGAGCGCCCTGAAAATGTTATATGTACGTACAAATGTAAATGTATGTGTACATGAATTTTTCTGGGGCAAAAGTTTATAACTTTCTTCAGATTCTCAAAAGGGTTTTGTATTAAGAGATTAATGTTTTTGTGTAGTGACTTTAATTAAAAGGAGAGTCCTTACTTTTAGAGATTCATTAAAAACATTTATAGGTACAAAAAAAAATAGCTAAGACTTGTCTTAAAGTGTGGGGTGTGGGGCTTGGGATCAGTGGATGGGGATATAAATGACACAATACTGGCTATGATTTGATAATTGTTGAAGCAGAGTCATTAGTACATAGGAATTCATATTATTCACTCTACCTTTGTATATGTTGGAAATTTTCCAATATAAGTTTTTCTTTAATGAAATAAAAATCCCCAGAAGGTTAAAAAAACATCATTTTCATCTAACTTTAAAATTAAACCAGCTTTTCAGGAAGGCTCTGGCTTTGGTTAGTTTCTTCTGAGGAACTGGATCAGAGTCAAACTGGCTTTTTTGAAGTAGAACAAATGAGATATCATTTGTTGCTTTTCACACCAAAAGAAAATTTTCATTAGAATCAAGAAGTAGTCAGACCACATAAACAGTTAACATGTACTAAAATGGAAAAGTATGCAACAAGTCTGAGAAAATTTTCTTACTGAGCTGAACATTGTTCAGGATTCTGTTTGCATATAATGTTCAAATCTGGGCTTCAGTTTTAGAAAGATGTAATTTAGAGAAGATCCATAGAAAAACAATAAAAATGGTCAAAAGGTTTGAATACTTTCTCACCTTATAATAGATAATTTTATAGTGGCAAAAGTAGAACAAAGGAGCACTTAGTAGCAGATTTCAAATGCGAGAATGCTGATACAAAACTACTGTTGTCCATCTTCACTTAAGAGAAATCCACAGAAAGTAGATAAATTTTCTCATCTTTCAAAAGGAATTAGACTACATGATTGTTAAGCTCACCATGAGCTCTAAAATTTTGTGATGTCCTGGTTTTTGAAAGGTGCATTAAGCATTATTCACAGTGGACAGGACATGGAAGCAACTAAAGTGTCCTACAATAGATGATTGGCTAAAGAAGCTGTGGTACATATATAAAATGGAATATTACTCAGCCATAAGAAGAGATAAAATACTGCCATTTGCAACAACATGGATGGACGGCAAGATAATAATGCTAAGTGAATTAAGCCAGGTAGAAAAAGTTGAAAATCACAGAAAAAGTTGAATATCACTTACATGTGGGACATAAACCTAAAAGTAACAAATAAGCAGGCCAAACAGACAGACACTCATGGACATGGACTATAGACTAGTGGTTACTAGTGGGATGGGGGAGGAGGGGAGAGGTAGACAGAGTAAAAGGGTCAAACATAGGAGGATAGGGGGAAGGTGAAGTGGATAAAGGGGATCAAATATATGGTAGCTAAAGGAAACTGGACTTTGGGTGGTAAACACACAATATACAGATATCAAATGATAATGTACACCTGAAAATTATATAATTATATTAACCAATCTTACCCTAATAAACTTAATAAAAATAAATAATTTTTAAAAAAGTGCATTAGTTGAGAAAAACTATTATCTCTAATTCTTTCTTTAAATACTCATAGCATAAACATTTAAATTAGATATAATTAAATATTACCTTATTGGGGAAGCATCAAAGAATCAAATGAGAATCTATGAAATATACATCTTCCTCCTACTGTTATCCTCCCTGTTCACTCCACACACCCACCCCCCACCCCACCCCCGCTCCACTCATATTACATTAAAATAGTTGAGCTGCAGTATAGCCTGGATGTAGAAGAATGAGCAAGATGAATTCTTAAATTCCCTTTAGCCTGATGATGCTATGATTGAACTATTTCTCATATACCAAAGATAGAAGGTTATAAGTGTAATGCATCCTTTGCACCTAAGCCCTTTACTGGCCCCCTTCTCAAATGCTAAAGTGGGTAACTCTATCTCCATATTAACTTAGTGTTGACCTACTGACTAAATGACAACTGAAGCCAATCTAAAAAAGACTTACTTAACATGCACAGTTTAAGTATTAACTCTGAATTTTAGAACCAAAAATTGCTTTGGCAGAAGTAACATTTCAAACAGAAAGAAACATTTTGTAACATGGAAGAGGTGAGAAAAAACAGAGAGGGATATAGAACAAAATGTTTTACAATCATGTCTGTATTCTCAAACTCTTATTTTCCACATATGGAAACTAAGGCTTTGCCTTGTAGAAAAAATTAACACTAAATTGGAAAATAATGTGATAAAGTAAGAAAATTCTAAGAATTCTACAGAACTAGAACAAAACAAAGAAACAAAATTTGATAAATAGCATTTATGTTCTCTTTAAAAACCTATTAAGTATATACTTAGTATTAGAAATTATTAGAAAAGCGTTACCACTAAAATTACATACATATTTTTTATAGAGGAGAAGAAATATTAGGTTAGAATGTGAACTTCTCTTTACCATTTTTCTCAGAGTACAGAACTACTATAAAATGACTAAAATTGCCCAAAACAAGGTCTATGAAATTATGCCATAAATTGCTGTGACATCCCCCAATATTGGTGTTAAAACACACAACAGTGTCCAATAAAAGCAAAGCTATCCCTCTAATCTTCATAAAAGATTTAAGCTAAAGAAAAAAAGAAAACTCAACAGCTGAAGACAACATCAGGCTATTTATAAGTTGTCTCCCAGTCCCCCAGACACAATCACATGGGGGCTGTAAACAGCTAACTAAAATATCTTTGAGGCTCTCAGATCCACACCCACTGACACAAGAAGAGCTGTACCCACAGTGAAACTAGATTTCAGCTTCCTTTAGCAAGTAGGTGCCTATGGTAGTAAACTGGAGTAAATGTAACAGTAATAAAACAGTTAAAAAAAAAATCATACCTTTCTCTCCAACAAATGGTAAAGACCATGTGAAGACATCCATAAAATTGGGCAACCAGTAAGGATGTGGAGAACAGTTAAACTGTCGAATATTCATCACATTATTTTCATACTTTAATACAGCAGCTGCAAGATAAGTTTGAATGTCAATGTAACAATTTGTCTTTAGCTCCAAATGTCTAAAACACATAAAAGCAGAAAAATATCTTTTTAACTGGGTAGGGAATCAAGGGGTGAGTGGAATGAGGGCTAGTAGAGGGAGGTAGGAACTAATTTTAGTAATAACACACTTTTTGTTTTCTAACAAACTTTTATGTAGAGCAGTCATAGCTTCACGTTATTATTAATCAAACTTCTAGATTCTTTCTAGAATGTTTTACTTTATGATCCAATGATAAACACACTTTTATTAAATCCAAAATTGTGAAAACTCAATTTTTAGAGGAAACACAGAATGGCAATGAACAATTTTCTAGGTTTAAAAGTTCATAAAAGTTGGAAGAATTTAAGAGCCTTTTTTAGTTGCAGGTAACCTGAAGAGTATAGCTAAATGGTAATAAAGAAAAACCAAACCAAATACCACCTCCCCTGCACCGCAAAAAAAAAAAAAAAAAAAAAAAAAAAAACCAGTAAAACCAAAAAAGAAAAAAACCAATGTAGAATATTTTATTTAAAAATGTATGTATGAATGTATTTATTTCATTTCATATGGAAAATCAAGTGAAACTACTAAAAAAATATATTTTACTTCATTTAGAAAAAAACATCCATTAAAACATCAAGAGAAAATATAACCAAATAACCCATACTCATCTCAATTTCAGATATCTTTCTAATGTTTCAATGTTGATCTAAATAATATCTTAAATTAACTGACATAAGTTTCAGTCACTGGTTATATTATTTTATGGAATACTGGGTTAGAGAGTGCTAGATTCTAATCTAAGCTATGACAGGTACTTGCTGTGCAATGCTTGGTAAATTATTTAACTAACCTGTTTCTTATTTATAAAATAGGACTAATATGTTCACCCCACCTACTTAAGTTTGTTTTAAGATAAGAGAATGTATTTTGCATGAAAACATGTAAAAATGTTAAATGCTTTGCAGATATAATAACTATGTGGTTGGTTACTTTTCTTTCTCATTTTAATGAAAAGTACTGAAATATAGCTGTTAAATTCCAAGATTTGAGATTCTGGCTAATATAGGGTCACAAGTAATATGTTTGTTCTCTTATGAAATTCCCATGAAATAAAAAAGTATCTTAAATTTAGCCTCAGAAATTAAAGGCTGATACAAGGCTTTCAGCTTTAAAAAAACTAGATAATCTAGAAAATTGTCTTACATGAAACAATATGAATGAAACAATACAAACATACCCATACCACGGAAGCATTCAAATCATTAACACTATGTACAGACTCAGCACTACCAAAAGACATTTGATTTTGACAAGACAGATTCAATAGTGTGTTTCTTTTCTGAGTACTAATAAAATTGATCCTTAACCTCCTGAGTCAAACAAAGGACAAGTAAGGCAGTAATCAACTGAGCACTGAACTCTAGCTAGCCCCTTTAATACTGAAAGGGGAGGTCACAGTTGAGATGAATGAGAGCATTGTAGAAAGTTAAATGTAGCACTTGAGTCTGTTCTTGAGAATGTAGTCAAAACTCAGTTACTTTTCTCCTCAAAAATGAAGCATCTCATCAGGTAATTTTATAAAAGTTCAAAAATTTATAGACCAGAACAAAATTTAAAATAATATTTTAGCACTGGCATAATACTTAAAGGCTGCACTGATATTAGCTTCTAAAGATTAGCCAGTTAACATCAGTATTATGGTTCTTTTGGTAATTAACATAGTATTATGTTCTTACAGCATACTGTTTCAAAGTTATATAGCATGCTACTGCTCGACCTCAGGCAAATGTTTTAATCATTTAGCCATCACCTCCAATCATCCGCAGAACTCTTATTCTGCTCCTCTTTTGAACTCACACCACAACCCATATTTAGCAATGACCTCATTATCTCTCTAAATATACTTTTAAAAGTCTGTTCTTTCACTCTGGCACATCCACTCCAGTCTGAGCCTTGAAACTATGGCATAGTCAACTGAATTCCAGACAGGTCAAAACAGAATAGGCTGAAAATGTGAACTACATAAACATACTCAAGATTATCTTCAGTGTTCTTGGCACACACTTAGCTAGATTAAGATCCTTTGGTATTATCTGTCAATAAGCTATGTTCAAAGTCAAATGAAACCCAATTACTATAATACACACCCTATCAAATTTAAAGTGAAGGAGGGGGAATGGAAATCAATGGAACATAAGGTAAAGAAAAAAGATAAAAGAAAAAAAAGAAGAAAGCAGTAAAAAGAAAGGAAAGGGAAGAACATATCCCTGAAAGGAAGTGAGAAAGAATTAATCAAAGAAGACTCAACTACAAATCTTGATGGGGCAGTGATAAGACTGTAGAGATAAAAGTAGGGAATAAAAAAGGGAAAGAATCTAGATCAGTGAACATAAAACAAAAAACATGATAAACTAAACAACTATACAGTACAAATACACAAAATGGTCAAAGCAGCAGCAGTAGCTTTATGCAAAGAAGAAAACATTCTCTTGATTATAAGGGGAAAGATTTAAGAAAGGGGAGTCTGAGAAAATCATGTTTGGTTTTGCTTGACGTACTTAACTCAGCATTCTTGTACAAGACAGCTTTTGTGAGTGACAAGTAATGGAATGGTTACGTATGACTTAAGTTTCACATTTTGGATTTTTATTTCTTGTTCTCTCCCCTCCCTTATATCTTATACTTTTTTATAATGAGATTTGGATATTCAAACAATGCCCCTTTTCTATTTTCAAAAAAATAAGTCAATTAAAATGCTAAGTTGTTTAACAATTTTTTTTATCAACAATATCTTACCTTTATTATTGTAGACATCTAAGTAATTAGGTGCCGAAAAAATTGTTATTAATGAAGGGAACCCTGTAGTTTGACTTTTTCTGTACATTCTATAGCTGCAAAACAAATAGCTTAATATGCATCGTAAAGCATCAATCATTGTTACTAAGTTTGATTTGTACATAGGTGTTAATTTGGGTCACGGAAACAGAATTCTTACCCTGCATCTTGAGCTTCATGAGCTCTAATAATCGATAACAAATTATTGTTTTGCAAAAATTCACACACTGCTGGATAGCTGTGGGGGAAAAGAGTAAATTAAGTAAAATAATGGTTTTCTGTATGAAGCATATGCTATTTTAACAACTAAAATGTAATTAATCTTGGATATTTTTCCTTACTTATAAAAATAAGAACATCCTCGAACTGTATTGTGACTAAAATGTTCCTGTGATTTTTCATTTCCAAAATCTTCAGAAGGATCGGACCATAGCAAGTCACACATTGGTCCAAATGCAGGTGGCTCTTTGAATCTATCTAACTGTGAAATAAAGATGAAAGAAACAAAGAACAGAAATAATTTGTAAAAAAGTGAGAATAGAATGGACATAGGAAAGTAATACCAATTTTGAATACAGTCCATACTACATTGTTCTGAATGATCAGAAGATATTTCCTTAAAATATCAATATATTAATTTTTACCAATACCTAGTGTTGGCAATAAAGAGAAGTTTGAAGCTTCTACTCCCTATCCAACAAAGTACCATAAATAGGGACAAACCTTGGAACTGAAATATATACTCACTCTCCTAATATCATCCAGTGTGTGTACTTCTGGTGAAAGTCCACCATGAACACAAAGAAATTGTTGATTTAAAAGTGCAGCAAGAGGCAGGCTATCAAAAGCTTCCATACAAGCTTCATAGACTCTTTCTGAATATTTAATTTTACCTAGAAACAGAAAAAAAATAACTTGAAAATTACATTACTAGTCTATCATTTTGAAAACATATATATATACACATATATATACAAATATATATATATAATTGACTATTAAAACAAAGGCAAGAAAACTATAGACACAGAAAACAGCCAACTGGTGGTCAGATGTTGAGAGTGGGTGAAAAGGTAACTATAAAAAGGCAGCAAGAGGGGATTTCTGTGATGATAAAACTTTTCTGTATCATGACTGTGGTGGTGGGCAGCTCTATACATTTGTCAATTTTCAGAATTAAACACCATAAAGAATGAATTTTACGATATGTAATTTTTTAAAGGGAAGCATCTTGCTCTATAAGAATCAACAAAGATAAGCGATCTTATTGGTCTTATGAAGACAAAATATTTGTTCTCTAAATTTATTTCAGGTATGCAGCAGATAGTCATAAAATATTACTAAAAATAAATAAGTCAACTCTCTAAAAACAGCTTAACCCTTCACCTTTACAGACCAAGTAAGGCAAAATTAGAAATATACTTAAAGCTAAAATAGTCTTAAACTTTATTTTATTCTAAGAGTCAGTGACTACTTTGTTGTTATAGGCAAGACTGCTGTATCATCACAAAAAGAGGTCCAGCCAAGTAAAAAAAAGATTTTATTCACATGGTGGAGGAGCAGAAGGGTTCCTCTAGTTTCAATGAATGCTTAAAATGGGCACTGAAGTCAGAAGCCAACATAACACAAGACAAAACTCCACCAGATCAAACTGTCATTTATTTTTAAGGAGATACACACATTCCTTTACTCCTTTATATCTTTAAATTCCTAGATATTTTGGTTTTGGTAGGATTTTGGTGGGTGGTTTGTTAATTATCTAAAGGTAAAAAAAAAAAACCCACTTAGTTTTATTTTTTTCTTTAATATTAACAACATTCAAATATGAGAAGATCTATATCCAGCAACCAGAGGTTCTAAATTGATAGCCTGCGAACAGACCTGTTTTCTAGCACTCTGGTTTAATAAAAAATTTGATTGCTTTTAGGTCAAGCAAACACTTCTTATGTCTGATCTTTTATTTATTTATGTTACCCACCTGATCTTTGAAGTTGCATGAGTCTGTCATGTCTGCCATCACCCATGACTATATTTTTCTCCTTTTACTGGAAGTCTCTACTGATATGATCTTTATTGGATCATGTTTCAGTATATGTGCTGCCAAAGCAAGCACTATTGGATCATTCTGAAATTGTCTGTTTTTAGAACTTAACTCTAAGACTAAATTAACTTAACAAGTGCACAGCTATGAGGTGTGAAAAAAGGCCAAACATTGCTCTATTTCAGGTGGTTGCTTACAGCTATTTATTACCATTGCTATAATTAAAGAAAGAAATGGGATATACATTGTAGGTTAAGAATTTCAATTCATTAATAGCATGTTTGCAACAATTTGCAATGATGACAGGGTGAGTCATTTGTTAAGAACCTTATGGGAATGCCTCAATATGAGGGACAAAAATCTCCAATGTGACATTTTTTTCTTTTGATTTTTATTCTTCCTGTTAGAAAAAGAAATTTTAACATTACTATATACAAGTAGCTATATACAAAACTGAAAACTCTTTGTAAATACATGTGTCTGAATAAAATGTCATTAAACACTAGAGGTTTCTTTTCCATCTTCCTCAAAGCTTTCTATATTTGGACACAAAATCTGTTAACATGTTACACTGTCAAGCCTTCAAACTTACTACACACATCATTCCAAAAGAATATTGAGGAAGTGAAAATATTTCCCATGGCAATACTCACATTCCTGCTTAAAGGTAAAATATTCGGTAAGGTGTCTGCATTCATGATTGCCTCTTAGAAGAAATAATGTGCTTGGGTATAGAATCTTCAGGACCCATAAATATAAGACACACTGCAAAAGAAAATGTTTCCAGTGAATTTATCTTACATTTTTGTTTAACGTAGTTGTTTGATCTTTGCTCCTTCTCCTCTAATTCTATTACCTTTACAATCTCTATTACTCATTATTATCTTTTTCTCTTTATACTAAAATATAAGCTCATGAAATCAGGGACTTTGTCATCTTATCCACTTCTGATTATCCGCTCCTAGTAAAGTACCTAGCAAACCGTAGAAGAGTAATAAATATTTGTTGAATGAATGAGTCAATTTATTTAACTACTTCAGATTTACAGACTGCTATAAAAGCAATTAGTGGATGTCTCCTCCACAGATACAACAATAAATAATAATAATGTAAGAAGTTACAGCAGCCAACATATACTGAGAACTTACAATGTGTCAAGCACTATAAAAATAATCCCCTTCACTTATTCTTTAAACAACCCTATGAAGTATATATTATTATTTCTATTTTACAAATGAGGAAATTTAAGTGAAGAGTTTAAGTAACTTGTCTGAAATCACAAAAGTTGTAAGCAATGGATAAGATTTTGACCCTCAGATCTTAAGCATTAGGCCATGCTGCCTAATGAAGAAAATAACCATGTTTTATGTTTATTTCAGAATAAAGGAATAGATACTTTAAATAGATTTAACATAAGAAACAGATACATTTTACTTATTTGGTTAAAAAAAATGGACTATTTCATATGGAAATAAATTTGGTTTATATTATCATACACAAAAATAAAAAGCAAACTTTATTTTTAACAAGTTAAGGTATACTAAAATATGTAATATTCATCCTTCATTTTATTCACAAGAAAAAATTAATTAAACCAGGGAAATACTTATTAAACTCTACCTGTCCTTTTTGCTTATTTTGATTGTTATTTTCCTTTTATAATAATAAAATGTGTTAAGTCAAGCTAAAAATACTATAAGGATATACACACCAACATGAGCAGTTACCAACTAAGCTTCCCAAAATTGTTTATTGTTTTCATCAAAGCCCCCAATCTTTTTGTTAAGAAGGGCTATTTACTGCTTTTCTCGAAGGCTTGAGGAAGGCTAATGGGGTTGATGATGAAACTATGAATGAAAGTACTCAGAGATAATAAAATTTCTAAGGGAATTTGAATGAACAGAGCCCTAAACTCCCTTCCCCATTAGCTGTCCTAGCATACCTCAGCAGGGAGGTTGACAAAAGCACTGGAGAAGGGAAATATAAACAACAGCAACCAGCATGGAAATCTGCTGGGTAGAGCTTCAATATTTACCAGGAGAGGTGTTTAAGAGCTCAGGCTTGGAGTTGGACTGCCTGGCTGCACCGCTTACTAACAATGTGACCTGGGCAGTTTATACTTAACCTCTCCAAGCCTCAGATTTCTCATCTCTAAATTGGATAAAATCACAGTACTTACCTCATAACATTGTTGTGAGGATTAAATTAATCCATGTGAGTTAAGTGCTTAGAACATGCTTGGGGCGTATTAAATGCTCAACACAAGTATCTATTGGTAGAGCTTGTACCTAGCAATATTACCTCTAGGAATCTGCCCTACAGAAATAATTGGGCAAGTATGCAAAGATGTATGAATAACATGGCCTAATGAAACATCATTTGTAATGGCAAAAAAATGGGAACACCTTAAGTGTCTAACAGTAAGGAATTGATTAATTGTGGTTTGTTTCTTCAATTAAATACAATGCAGCATTTAAAAATGATGCTACAAATTTATATTTACTGACCTGGAATACATCACAGTGTAAGGATGTATGAAAAAAAGCAAGTTACAGAGAAATATTATAATTTGGTTCCATTTTCACTTAAAAGAAGAGTATACAAATATCAAATATGTTATATACCTAAAATACACATAATCTTGTATACCAATTTTACAATTAAAAAAAATTTAAAAAGAGAAATGTATATATGTACCTGATTTTATTTATATAATTAGAAAAGTAAAAGGAGCAAAAAAAAACCCATCTATAATTAAGTGATCATCAATAGGTCATTTTAATGCCTCTTATGTTTTTAAAAACAAACGAATATTTTCAGAATTTAAAAAGCTTCTATATGATACCCTAGGGTCTTAACAGCTACAGAAGGAAGGATAGAAGCACTAGGGTTTAAGCAATAAAAGCATTATAATGTGCTTTATTTAATCAGAGAAAATCAAATTAATCTTTTTTTTTCATATGGGTTAATTAATGCTTTTAGGGGTAAGAGAGATAAACAGAACTAGCTACTTAGGGCTACTAGGTAACAGGGCAATAAAGACCCCTTGATTTGCTTATAATTCCCATTGGGAAAATGGCAATTATAATTTTGTAAACAACTAATAAAGGGAAAATTAACAGAAGAGTTTGAAAGATAGAAGAGGGATAGTAGCTTTACCTAAAAACTTCAGAAAATGCAGAGGTATTAAAAAGAACCCAATACAGGTATTTCAAGGAACTTATTTTACTAGGAATTAATGGAAATCATCTATGATAACACTTAAAAGCAAATCAAATGACAGTATTTATTATTACCTCTATACTAAAATAACCTCTGTCCACATAATCACCAAGAAAAAGGTATCGTGTATTAGCAGGTGATCCTCCTACTTCAAAAAGTTTCATCAGATCAAAAAATTGGCCATGGATGTCACCACACACTGAAACAAGAAAATTATTAGATATGAAAAAAACCTCCAAAATAACAAATTTTACTTAAATTCTAATTTCTTTTACATAAGAGATAGTGTAAGTTCTATCAAGAGATGTCTGAGAAGGAACTCATCTATGAAGAGTCATGACTGGGATGATGTGTACCCAAGTGTTCATGTACTCAAGATCTAGAACAAGATATAACAAAAGTAATGAAATTTGTAACCAGTGACAAAATTTTCTTCTAAATTTATAAAGCTCCTCTTTAGGAAACCAAGTATGTGTGTTTTAGGATGAGAAAATTATAATGGCGGCAGTAAAATTTCTAATCTAACTCAATACTTTCTATTGACTTCTAAATGATCATCATCTTTGGTATCTGATATGACACTGAGGTATTTGCCTCTATTGACTGAAAGAAAATAAATAAGTATTTGTTGAATCAAACTGAATCATGGCCAACACAACTAATGAAACTTTCACAATAGCATTTTAGACTAACTTCTGGACTCAGATTATTTAGGATCATGTTTGTTCACTGAAAACAGGAAAGAACTAAAAAAAAATTATCAAAAATAATTTGAAAATTTAAGATAATGTCCATGTAATTAATATTTATTTAGTATATGATATGATTAAGAGGAAACAGCTTTATATCCGGGCAACTAAATAATGGTATAAAAATAATATCCCAAAATAAATATGTGTACCTGTAATTGGAGCCTCTACTTCTATCATGGTTTTCTCTCTCCGAAGGATGGCAGCACCCTCATTGATAATTCTAAGTGCAATTTCTTCATCTACCCGACCTTCTTTTACTAAGTGGTTCTTCAGAACATCAACCCTAGGTATCCCATCCATATCGAATACTTCTTCAGATGTCAAGCGATGTGTTGGGGGAAAGGGACAGCTGCAATTTTTTCAAATTAAGAAAAAATAAATCGCTATTAATATATTAATATAAAGCTAATCAATGGATCTAGGTAAACAAGAGTAAAAACTGAAAAGCTGGTTTTTGTTTCTTCATTTATTGGATAGAATTGTTAATTTTCAAAAAGCTCTTTAAAAAGAGTAATTAAACTATGCTTTTTATTAATCTGTGTATAACATGTTCTTTGTTGAAAATTATTACAGAAATGAACTGTCTCACAAAATTAAAGTTCTTTCAGGATAACTAAAGCTTTTTTCTTTAAGCCAAAACATTTTCTGGCAGAACTCTCAAAATATATTATGCACTCTTCATCTTAAATGAAGTACAATAAATATAACAATACCACATAAGCCTGAATAGAAAGAAATCCCAAATACAAGACAATTCATCGTGTTCCTAATAAGAATATAAAAAACAATGTTTTCTGGCCAACTTGAATAGAAACTTTTAGGAATACAGATAAAACAGCCAAATGCTTAGTTTTCAAATTTAAATTTAGATCCATTTATAGATTTCAAATACCAATAAATCATGGTAATTTTGAAATACTGCCTTTTCTCCTACATTCATGTTTCACAAAACACTTTCAACCAAAATATTTATGCACATTTTTAACATCAGTATAAGCCTTATCATTGAAGTCACTTTTTAAGTCATCTAACACATTTTTCAAAAGCAAATCATCTTCACTTCCATTTAGTTTGAGAAAAAGCACTTTTTGAACATATGTAAAGGTTATCACTACAAATTTATCCTAAGCCACAGTTTCTATTTGTCTAATACTGAAATAGTTGGCCTTTTTACTCCTGTAGTATATACTTAAGGTTTCCACAAGTAATCACCAACTGTACTGTTTTAAACTGATACTTGTTAAATGGAATAGAAAACAGGAAGGTCTATTTTTAATGGTTTCTAACACAATTTGAGGTCATATACCTAGGGAAAATTACTACATATCTATTAAATTTACTTGATTCCTTTTTTACTGAATCCAACAAGTGACCTCTTTATGCACTCAAAATCACTGAAGTCATTTTAGTTTTTTTTTTTTTCAAAATAAAGAAAGAAATTTATAATAAGAGTCTACATATTAGACACAAATGGAAGGCGGCTCCTTCTTTTCTGAAATAAAATGTTTTTAGAAAAACCTCACTTTATAGTCAGGCATACAGTTTATTGTATTTTTGATGTTTTAGGGTCATCATTCTGATTATCAATTACTATATAGAAGGCTGGAAATGTATAGAACCAACTGCTTCTTCATATTTCAACTTAAAGTAACTAAAAATAGGACTGATTAGAATTATATCAATTATCTAAGGAAATATGATAAATAATCATGTTCTCATATGACAAAAATTCTTTTCCAAGAACTCAATCCTTTAAGTGTGTACAAGGGAAAAAAAATTAGGAAGAATTCAATCCCTTGTATGGGAGATAAGAACTAAGGCATTGCCAACCATTTCTGAATGTTTGAAATCACCAATCCAAGCTTGCTTCAGCAGCACATACACTGAAATTGGCAAACCCTCTTGCTTTCTTTTTTTGATACTTAATAAAACAAAACTTGAACTTGATTTTTTCTCTTCATTAGAATACATTTATTCCCATATCTCTTTACTACATCTCAAACAAGGCATTAAATACATTTTGTTCCCCCAAATCTAGAATGTCTAGATTCTAATAAAATGAAAACGTCTGTTAAATTAGCCCCATCAGTAAATCAATTGTTTTTAAACTATGGAATTTAGTAACTGATTACTAAATAAACCAAGTTAGTTTGAGGACATTATAAAAACAAGTACAAATATGTCTTAAATAGAAATTTCTGAGATCAAGACGGGATTATATTTTTCTCAATAGGCCAAGATAATTTTTATCTCTACTCAGAAAAAGAGACACTGTTCCATTTAAGACACTGCATTCAACAACATAATTCCCCTAATAACTGAATTCTGTTCAAAATACAGGACTTCCTAAAAACCCATCTGTGGGACCACCCCTTACTCCTCCCCACTAAGCCAGTCACCAGTTGTACTAAATATTGCTGAAGTAACACTGAGGTGTTGTCCTCTCTTTAACTAAGAGTCAAGACATCTTTATCTGAAAAAAAAAAAGAAAGAAAAAAAGCATAAACTGCCTCCACGCTCATCAGTAAAGTATCTACAGACCCATGCTTTTCTACTCTTTTCAACTCAAAGCATACTTTTACATTTTAAGACAAGCTGGGATACCTTTAATGAATGGGTACAGGTTGAGGGGTGAAGAAATGTCACCATAGATAAAAGTAGGTGAAAATCATAGGAGAGCAGTGCTGTTCTAACAACACAAAACTAAAATTGGAAATAGGGAGTTTCAAAATAATATGTTTTAATATATGAGCAAATAAAAAAATAAGAGGAAAAAGGCATGTGCTCTTTGGCAACGGGAGTAAGGAGCTGTAATAGTAGGTGATCTGACCTGGCAAAAGGAAACTGACCAAATAGAATCTGGCCTAACTGGAGGTTAATTATTGACCCTGTTGGTCAACAGAGGATTCATTTTTTTCTTCAAAAATTAATATTCTCAACTACTACTGTTTTGTAAATTCTAAGGCATTTTAAAGTATTTCCATCTATTTTTAGTCTTATAAAAGGTTTTCCTTTTTATTTCTAATTCATCTTCAGCCAATTATTCCTGCTTTTCTAGGTTTTTAAAAAATATATATATATTTTCTCCTTTTTAGGCTATTTTTCCTACTCTTCTATATTTGTGATAGGGAAAACCAGAACATAAATGTATATAAATGTAATACAAATAGACACTAAATGAAATGTCTAAAGTGGAAGATTAGCTGGAGAACTATAAAAATCACCTCAAATCACTTCGGATCACCAAGTTTCCAACATTAGAAAACTTAGTTCATTTTGACCAAAGTGCTCTGTTGAAAAATTTCCTTTAACCCAAATTTTGCCATGAAGGGCATATCTGTAGCCAATAACATCCACAGGAGATTTTCATTCAGATTTAATGGATGGTGGCTAAATAACAAGTCCTAGAAAAAGTTGTAATTTAGGAAGTTGGAAACATAAATCAGGAACACAGACTGATCAGAGATGTGGGAGGGGCATATATCTTACTTTTCCGGAACTGGGTAAGGAATCCTGAGAAATCATGTTCCGCAATTCTAAATAAAGGCTATAAACTGTGACCCCATGAGACCTCCAACAGCAACTGGGTTGCAGCCTGTGCCAACTGAACTTTACTCCAAAGTATCATTCAATGCCCATGCTTCTTATCATTGCCATTATTGCAACAGTTGAAAATAAAGTCCCTCTTGTCATCTATATACCTCTGAAATTTTCTCTGTATTTCTTTTATTCACACCATGCCATCCTCTGGCAGTTCTCCCAATCCTTTTCACTGAAGCCTCCAGAATTTGCATTATTAAAAAAAATCTCTCCTCCTCACCACCACACACACATTAGCTCTTCAGAGAATGCTGTCTTCATCTCTGTAGCTTAATTAAATCTTAGTTCCCCTGAAGTACAACACTTCTCACACGTTTCTTTCAAGGACACTGCTCATTTTTCCACACTCTCCTACTTCAGCAGTGAAGGCTTCCGTATTCTTTAGTTTCCCTTTACCACTTCCAACATCATCACTCCACTGAGGGAAAAAATGCCCCCTCCTTTGAGGTGCATGCCTTATAGATCCTTTATTCTTGACCCTGCCATTTGTTAAACTTCTAGTCCTCTCTCACATGAAACTCATATGTATGGCAGAAAAAGGAATGAAGAATAAGGGACAATTACTTGTTTGGGTTGTTTTTTAAGATCACAGAGACCTAAGTAGGTTTATCTTCCCACAGGAAAGACCCAATGGAGAGTCAAGAAGCAGAAGAAACAGAATTAGGGGCAGGTGGAGAGTGGGAATTAGAGCACAGACAAAATGTTTAGTATTGATGGGAGGAACATCTCTTCCCTGGTATAGGAAGAGAAAAAGTGATCTACAATAGATATCTTCATTTTCTCTTTTTATTTCCCACAATCCGTATTTATCTGGCTTCTGCTTATTCCTCCACCTCATAAGTCTATCCTCTCTTGGGTTCCTGAAATCACTCCCTGGTTTTCTTCTTCTCTGGTCAAACCTGACTGATCTACTTCATGGACTTCTGGTTGCTGTCCTGATCCTTAAACGTCAGTGTGTGTCCTATGATTCTATCCTTCACCCTTCTATCACACTACTCTAAATTAGTGATCTCATTCATAACCACACCTTCAACTAAAATCTGTATTTTGAGGACTCAGTCCAGAACCTAACCCTAAACTCCAAGTCCTTATTAAACACCTCCACTTGGATATCCCACAGATATCTCAAACTTAATATATCCAAAATGTAATGTATGACCTTTCTCTCTAAACCGTTACTAATACAGTAACCCATCAAGGAATTATCCTAGAAGTCTCTTCCTTCTTCACCCTACCTGACCAATAGGTCTTAAATAATTCTCTGATGTTTTGTGTCTTTGATCCTAAGAGTTTTTTCCCCCTAGAATTACCACAATCTTTTTAATTCTGCCCATGCTCCACAACACTCAGAATATTTTCTAATATTTAAAATTTTTGTTTCAAGACTGGCTTCATTATATAAAATCCGAATTCCTTATCTTAATATGGTATATGAGATCCCTTGTGATATGACCCTCCCCTACATTTCCAACCCTCATCTTTTGCCTCTGCCTCACATTCCAGATACATCCTACACTATGGACACTTTTTTTTTTTTTCAAATCTCTGTACCTTGTATGCATTATTGTTTTGGGGTACGTTATTCCAGTCCTTTTTTTCTTTAAATGTTTCTTTGGGAGAGAGACACCTACTCAATTAAAGATCTTTTACTTTTTACACTTATGGCATGAATTCATAGGGAATGGTTACATAGAGCAGCTCAGCCTCCTTTCCACTGGCTCTCAAAAGTGTACTTCTCTGGGTGGAGTAGAATGGCGCTTCAGTTGAATCAGGGACCTTTCTCAACAGTTTTTTGTTTGTTTTTGATAATTTTCCTTCACACATTTCAGGAAGCTATCCTGGCTCTCAAGAGTGCTTAATATGCTCAATATGTACATTAATTCTCTTGGCAAGAATCTTGCCCGTTTGTTTACAACGATGCCAACCACATGCTGGGTAACACTGTAGACCCTTCCAATTTTGCCATGGTAACATTTGTGGGGCATTCCTTTTTGAAAAGTGCTCATTCCCTTGATGTCTACACTATCACATTTCTTATAGATTCACAGGAACTACTCCATGTTTTCTAAAAGGCCTAAAGAACATATAGCAGATGCCTCTCCTATTTCCCTTTGTGTTGGTCATTTTGGTGATTTACTGCAAGATGGCAGTTCCAGCTGAAAGCCACTATTTCCATCTTCTGCCTAACTTCTCCTTGTCCTTAAACCTCACTTCAGTGTTTCAATTCTTAAAAACTTTTTCTGATGTTCCAGACTAGGTTAAGGGTGCCTCTTCCTTTGTGGTCCCATAGCACAGCATATGATACACACATATCATGGTACTTACTAATTGTACTATAAATATGTCTCTCACACAAGCTTATACACTCCCTGAAGGGAGGGGGCTATGTCTTTCATCTCTACATACCTAGTGATTGGAACATAGATACTAATAATGGTTTACTAATAGTGGATCTTGACACTAATTTATAGCAGTAACAATATATTTATAGTACTTTATTTACAGTTCTTAAAGTACTTTCACATATATAATCCTATATGATTCTTGAGATATCTTGTGAATTTGGTAGGGCAGGTTTTATCTCCATTTCACAAATGAGATAACAGGTTCAGAGAACTTAAATGACTCTCTCGAGGTGTTTCAACTAGTAAGGGGTAGAGCCATAGTTAAAACTGAGATCTTCAAAATGCTACTCCAGTACCACCTGTCTTATACCAACACAATGATAATGCTCTTTTGACTAAGAGTCCCAAAAGACTCCTAACATGAAAAACAGTTGCCAGGGGTAGAAGCATGCATTGGCCAGGTACTCTGAGGAAAGATTCAATAAATCCTACAGCACTGTCTTCAAAATTTCAAGGTATCCGTTAGGTTCCTTTTAATTTGTTGTTGTTCTGTGAATACCTTTCCCTCAAAATTGGTTCTCCCTCCCGGCTCATTTTTGTTATGGTATCGCATTGTCACTCGGACTTATATTTTTGGTGTCGTTCTACTTCTGGACTCCAAGTCCAACGATTCTTCAAATTCTATTCATTTTCTTACATCTCCATGCAACTATCAATGCTAGCTAGTTCAAGTTCTTATCACTCTGTGTACTAGAAAAATATTCCTAAGGTCTACTTTTCCTCCTCTTGATTGTACAAAGCACAGCTAGATTAACTCACTCAAAAATTCTGGGTAATTTCTTAAGGACAAAACAATAAAGGGGTGGTGGGGGGGAATAGCGTGAAACTCATTTTCCAGGTCCTTCTCAATTTGACCATTCCCAGTCTTTCACATGCCATTCCAATCTTTGCCTCTAACTATAACCGCTCAACTTAATCAATCTCTAAAGCAAAATTAGCTTGCTTCCTTAAAAAGTTTTGCTCTTCCACCTGTTTCATTCTCATACCCAATCACTGATTCAATACGTATCTACCTTCTAACATTACTTGTAATGTGTGTCATATCTGGTATCTCTCCCTTAATTCATGCCTTTGTCATTCTGCATTTGGACTATACCATTAATCTTCTGACACACTGATTTAAGCCTCTCCCCTTCTAATATTTTGTTCTACGCAATACCACATAAGCTTTCAAAAACCAAGATTTTGGGTCGCTCCTCTACTTTAAAATCTTCAATAATAATAATGGCAATGGTTATCATTGGTTGAGTACTTATTATGTGCCAGGCTAGGCAATGTGGTACACACTTTACATGGACTATCTTCATTAATCCCTCAAAAATTCTATAACAATATTATTTTACAGATTAGAAAATTAAGGGTTGGTGATATTAAGTATTCTGTACACTGTGAAAAGGCTATTAAGTATTAAAGTAGAACAGAATTCAAACCCAGAGTCAGCCTCTAGAACCTGTGCTCGTAATACAGAGGTTATGCTGTTTATTAAAGTTTTAATATCTGATGTGCTGTACAAAAGATCATTTCGAATTTCATCTCCTGCCACTACTTGCCAAGCACTTTATACACTACTGTCATATTATTTCATGCTTTTTTAAAAAAAAAAAAACAACTCTATGCCTTCTATTGTGAGAAATTCTACTCAGTCTTCAAGGCCCACCTGAAAATATAATCCTTCCAGTGATGCTTTCCAAGTAATATAGTCAACTCCTTCTTTACAGCTCCGATAGCACTTTGTACCTAATTCACTGTATTATTTATTCACAATAATGTCTCAACTAGACTGCCAGCACTTCAAAAGAATCTTACTTATCTAATTCAATTCTGTATACCCAATGCCTAGTATAATGCCTGGTACAAAGCAGGTACTCAATAAATGTCACACAAAGAAGTGGTCCCAATCCTCCGCCTATTGATATCCTACCAATCCTTCAAGGCCTCCTTCCTCCTATACAAACACTTGCTAGACCACTCCTGTTTAGAGTCATCACTACCTTCTTTGAACTCAGACAACTTGCTGGATATGCCTCTTAGCTTGCAATTTTTAATTATACCCATCCTTATGGTTTATATAACTTTTCAGGAGTACTTATTTCCCCAAAGACCAAGACTGTAGTTTATCTTTTATATTGGTTGTTTTCCTACAATTTTGAACATACAGCTGGCATTTAATAAATATTTGCTATTTGATTACTCTGAGGTTTCGATATAAATTTTACGTACCAAAGATGCCCAATCAGCTTCATCTTATTTCATTTCTGTGTACAAACATTTTTGTGATGAAATAAAGTCATATGAATTGGCACCAAAACACACCTCATTTAATAAATCAAGGTTTTCACCAAACTTTTCCTTACAACTCTTGCCAATTCATTCAATAGCTCTGGAACCTGGAGCTTTTGCCTCACTACTGAGCAGCTGTGTTTTCTCCTTGGCATTTCCTTCTAAGATGATTTGTTACCACAATGTTCTCTCTCTCTCTCTCTCTCTCTCTCTCTCTCTCTCTCTCACACACACACACACACACACACACACACACACACACACACACACACACACAAACTGTTCCTTTGCTTTCTCTAGGACATATGGTACTGAAGATTTATTTTAGCATGCTGAACAGCTTAATGAGGGTATAAAGAAAATGAAAAATCATTTTTAAGACTTACCTTTTTAAATAGGTAAGTCCACAAAATAGATTTTGAAAACAAAAATTAAAATTAAAATTCAAGTTGGTTTAAAATTTAATGAAACAGAACTAGCAAGAAGCACTGAAGAGCTACGCTTGACCCCGAGACCTATGTGTTCATCTAAAAATTGGTAATGAAAAATAAGCAATCCTAAGAAAGCTAAGTTACTAGAAAACACTTTAGCCAAATGACCTGAGATAATAAGCAGGGCAGCTAGCAACAGAACCTAAATAAATCATAAGGCTACCCATTAGAACTATAACAGCTTTAAAAAAATAAAACACACACACACTTCAGCATTTTGGTTTAATCTGAAAATGTGATAGTTTAAGAGATGAGGTTACTAAAATCTAGGAAATAAAGAAAATGTATTGAACCCAAAAACAGTGAGTCACATTGTATGTGCTAAAATGAACATACAATACAGACACTGCAACCTAAGTGATAAAGGTGAATTTTTCTATCAAGACTAACAGATGTAATAATCTCAAGGGACAGTCTAGTTTTAGAAAAAGGGGCACATGTTTAAGTATCTGGAAAGAAAAGGAAGTGTCTGGACAATTCAGGTCAAGCAAATGTTGGGCAGAAGAGGGAGAGCAACACACGTAAAGCCAGGATTTTATGCTTTGATTACCCATACCAATTTTGCTTACGTGGTTGTAAGGCGTTTGTGCAGATAGCTGTTTTTCCTAGTTTGTTTCTATTTTCTTATTTCCAACTTCTTATCTTAGCTAAAGAATAGAAAAATGCTTAACAGAAAATATTTAAGAGGGCATACTATTTCACCTCAACCACTTGGGCTACATCAATTTTAAACAGAAGAATTTGACCAGAGCCAGCAGCTGGAGTTGGCTCACAGCTAAATTTGCTTTAACTAACCAGAAAACCTAATCACCAACAATAAATTCAGTTAAGAGCTAAGCACATTTATATATGAATATCTACAGTATTTCAAAATCTCAAACTTCACATGAAGTAAATTTTAGGCAACTGATATTAAATACAGAAAGATCTATATCTCCTTCAAAACCTATGTGACAATAGGCCTCCTGACTAGAAGTGTAAGAGCATAAAATTAAGAGACAATAAGGAAAAGTTTCAAGGAGTAAAAAACTACTTCCATTTGATGCCAATGATGGTCCCATAATATTACTACTATGAAATGGTACAGCTCCAAAACTAGCACTAATTTGACTTTTTAAAAATCCAGATTTTAACAAGTTAAACTTGAGTTGAACTGTGGTCATATATCCTACTGAATACATAAGATCTTATAACCATGAGCTCTATTTAACTGTAATTTTCTATACCAACAAGCTCCTTTCCTATTTTATCTAAATCAAATTACTTTTATTCCATACCAATCAAATATGACTCTTGGGTTCACAGCTACACCTAAAGAAGATGCCTTATGTTTGAAATCTTATTTTTACTGTATTAAAGCACTACAGGAAAAACATTACCATATATATGACAAGAAACAAGATTCATAAGCAAGCATAAGGATAGCACAAACTATTGTTCAGGAATGTGATTGGTTGTCCCATCTAATAAAGTGAAAGTGCCCAGGAAAATGAATGCATAACACAGTCAGAAAATAAGGCGACAGCGGCTTCTCCTGTTCCAATACCCACAAAACTCCAAAATTTCATGATAGGATGAATGCCTGAACTATCAATTTTTTTCTTTTTAAAAAGATTTCTTAGGACAAGGACTCCATAAACTCTTTATTCAGCTCATTCCAATGCCTGGCCCAGCTGGATATACTATCAGTTTTTAAAAATTATTAAAGGAGGCTTAAATTGAAAAATTGACACAAAGAAAAAAGGTTTTCTTATTTTCAAATATTTTAATGGAAACACATACGGTCAGATTTTAAAAACTGGACTTAGGAGTTTTTAAACATTGTGCCAGCATATTTGAGAAGCTGAATGAAAAAAAGTATCTTTCAAAAATAAACATAATACAATATTAAAAATTATTCTAAAATGATTTCAGGGTCTTGACCAAGCTACATGGTAAAGAAAAATCATTTCAAATTCTGTTTTTCACCTCCACAGCAGTATTTGAAGTTGATGAGCTCTCCCAGAGAGCATGGAAATTTTAACTCTCAATTGGCCCTCAATTTCTCTATTTTAAATTAATCTGCTTACCTGTTGTCGGTAAACATGCATAAATTTTGTCCAGCTAAGTATTTAACTTTTTCTTCGGGGTGTGGGTGGGTGTGTGTGTCTGTGTGTCTGTGTTTTGAAGGGGAGGGGTAATCCCATCTGGCCTTTGACCAAACGGTATTGACGATTTTTTAAGTAAATGCCTCTTCCTATTTTTTTTTTTTTTTTTTTTTTTTCTTTTATGCTTTTGGTCTTTTATGCTGCCTTTTCTCCTTCTGTTCTGCATTTAAAGCCAGGACCCCCAAATCCTGCCTCGTCCTTTCACCCTTGTAGAATCCCTTATGGTTTCCCCCAATTTCCGCGCGGGGTGACACATGAAGGCCAAGCGCAAACCCCTGGGGCTGGCGCTAACTAGGCGCGAAGACCGCTGTCACTGGGGTGCAGGCGTGGGCCAAAGCCGAGGTGATTTGACTGCTCATCGCCCGGCCCTGCGTCGCTGAAGGTCTTCGAGCCCCTCGGTCCACCCCGGCAAGACAGGCGTGCAGCTGTCGCGAAGCAGGAAGCTAACCGCGGCCTCTGGGCCGCTTTGATAGGCCGAGTAGGAAAAGGGGTTCACTGCAGCTAGTAGCCTCACCCCTTCGGCTAGGAGACCTGGAGAGCAAAACCCCCGCCCCGGCCTGAAGGCAAGCGAGAGACCGCGGAGCCGCCGCCACCAACACAGCCCAACCCAGCAGGGGCCCGCCCAGGGGCCACTCCCCAAGGGAGGCAGCCAGTCACTCGTCCGCCCTTCCGGGCCCGCTCCGGAGGGGACGCTCTCCCGCCCGCCTTCATACACCGCTCCTCAGGCCAGGCCCCCAGGGCTTCGTCCACCTCTCACCTTTGACGACGCGGTCAGCCCCGGGAGGGGGCGGCGGGGGCGGGGGTGGGGGCGGTACAGCCCGGGCCGGCTCCGGGGCGGCCATGCTGGGCCCGGGGCTCGGCTAGGTGCTGGGCCGGGCGGGGTTGGGGGCGGGGGCGGCGGCTACCAGAGCCAAGCGGCGGCGCCGCCGGGGAACATGGCGGACCCTCTTTCCCTACAGAGGGGCTAAGACCGGCATGCACCGCGCTTGCGGGGGCGGGGGCGGGGCAGGCTCTAGGAACTTGGGCAAAATTACTGAGGCTAGAGAAACAGGAGGGGGCCAAGGGATCAGGTTAAAATTCTGGGCCGGCAGAAACGAAAGAGTGAAGAGTGAGGGCAGTCCGTAGCTAGTTGCTGCGGTAAATAGGAAACGTGACGCAGGTTTTCATGGAGCTCCCAGTAAGGTCGGGAGACGTGATCAAACGTTAGAATCTCCTACTAACAGAAAAACAAATATATAACAGTTTGGTTCTCAGATCTGAGTACTTTGGTTAGTAAGGAACAAGAGAAATAGAGGCGGCATTGCAGGTTCTACAGAGAAGTGACCGTTCAAAATGCAATTTGAGAATCTGGCCCATGTGTTTAATGCTTAGAATTGTCAAGTCTGAAGGCATAGAATTAAGAACGCAGGTAGAGCAGACTAGGTAGGTTCCAGGTGTTGAGAATCAAAACAGGTAACGGAAAAGAAAGGAAACAATTTTCAGAGTCTACAGAATTCACCTGAAAAGGACACAGCCTCCTCCTTGATTTATTCAGAAATTAGGGATTTGGAAGGCAGAGGAATTGGAAATTAGTTCCTCATAAGAAACACCTCATGCGGCATTTCTGTGCACATACACAATCTGTTCGCAGGTGACTTACGGAACCTTTATAGAGGTGGACATTGATGGAGAAGGGGATAATGGGACAAGAACTGACTGGCTGTTCAATCAATAGTAGTAGAAGAGTGTATGTATGACACCAGATGCCCTGAGTCATGGATAGAGACCAGCGTATCCACTAAGATCTATGTATCTTGATGGCACAGAATGCAGATGGGGTGGAATAAGAAATTTCTGCCCATCCTCCTCCTCAACAGTAAATGTGCTCAGAATATGTTCATAATAGATGGTAATAATTAGGTAAGCAGTGGTCCAAATGTCTCAAAGAACACCTTTCCCCCTCTTCTTTTTGTCAGTCTCAACGATCCTGAGACCTGGGGTAAAAGAGAATGGAAATGCTAATGGGTAATCTTTGCAAAGGGAGCCCACAAAATATCTTTAATAGGGAGGAAAATTTAAAAGTGGGGCAGGAGTGAAAATGGATCTTTCTGGCATGGAAGTGCCGTAATTCCTCAGGGGAAGAACAGCCATAGGAAGAGAGCAAGCAAGGGTAGAAGGCATATCACAAACTAGTAGAGGAAGGGCACCAAGAGTACATAGATCTAGTGAGTTTGTAAGAGCAGTTCGAATCCCTAGAAAATCTTCCACAAGAAGGAAGAAGGGAGGGAGGGAAGAAAGGAGGGAGGGAGGGAAGAAAGGAGGGAAGGAAGGAAGGAAGGAAGGAAAAAAGGAAGGAAAGAGAAATAATGTAATATATTTAGTGTCTCTTGGCAGGAAAAGGGTAGGAAGTATACTAGCAGCAGCAATAACAAGGAAGGTCACTACATTTTAGGGCACATTGACTCCTACCTAGAGTATATATCCTTCAACTATCTTTCAGCTCTTTGGCTCCTCACTTTCACTCAGTCAAAAGCCATCAATACATATTTATTCATACATGTTCACACACTTACACTTTCACACACATATATGTATGTTTGTGCCATGACTCACTCTTTGGAAGCCCCAGGCCACTGGGAATTGGTATTTCTTGCTTATCCAGGCATGCCCACCCTGCCCACAAAAGAGCAAGAGCAAACAAAAGGGATTAAATAAATAACTAAATGACAAGGAATTAAATAGAACTATCTTATAGATTTATTAATGAAAAATACTTTACAAAAACAGTATGTTTGGCCCTAAAATAATTCAGCTAACTCTGAGGGTTTACAATGGCAACTGAGCAAGTGGCAATAATGGCTCTGCTGCTGAGACAGGAGGGTGTGTTAATGTGCCTGACTCCAACTGTTCAGAGGGCAAATGATATGCTGGCAGCTCCGCATTCTAGGCCTAAGGTTTGGGGGCACAGGGAAGGCTGACAGTCCATAATACCTGGGAAGGTGAGCTGCCCTGAATGATGTGGTCAAGACCATGACCACAGAACTACATGTCCCTCCAAGAATGGGGAATGAGGAAGACAGGTCAAGTAATAGGGATAGATGCATAAAACAAAGAATAGAAGTGGGGAATATAGTAGGGAACAGAAGATGAGGGCTCAGGTACAGATGAGGTGTAAAGTATCCAGGAATAAAATGGTGACCCTAAGATCCTAAGGAATAGCTAGTGTCCAGAGTAATATGGATTCTTCTTTAAAGTGGCTCAAATAAAGCCCTAAACAACAGCTGCTCCTTTTACTAGGTAAAACTGGAATTTCAAATATTCCTTATGAAAGAGCCACGTCATGTTAGAGGTTTATGACATTCCTTGTGAGATAAGACTAGCACAACCCTAATACCAAAACTGCCACAGTATAGTTTAACAGAGAAAGCAGTGGCTCCAGGAAAGGAAAAGGGTGACCATTACCACCTGCTATGCTGCAGGGCTCTAGACCTGATCTCTCTTCCAGGGGCATCTGCTAAAACAAACAGAAACTCCTGTCCCCCTGTCCTCCTATGCCTAGATTGTGGGGTATAACTGCTTTGCCTCCAGTCATCATCTGGGGGCATATCTACTCTTCGAGGACCAGGGGCTCGAGACCCTGGACCATGACCCGAATTCCAAACTGACCTCAGGGGTACATGAAGACTGCTTGATGGTGGGGACACAGGGTGAACAATGGGAGGGTAGGAGGGTGGATGGAAAAGATTCCCCCAAGACTGAGCATGAGGAACCTGAATGCCCTGGTGTCTTTCTGGTAGTGTGGCAGTGTGGGTTAGCTGAGGCTTGCACCCTGGAGTAGTCAGGAATCTGGCCCCAATATGCTGGTTGGTCTCTGACCATGGTCCCCAGGAGGCATCTGTTCTGGAACAATGTGGGAGACTCCGGTAGTTCAAAGTCCTTCCTGCATACTTGACTCCCTGGGAAGTTTCACCCCTGTCACACATAGCCAGAAACTGCTGGACACTCCTTGAAGTTCCTGGGAGGAGAAAAGAAACCCAAAGATTAAGCATCTTTAGTGAACCATTCTCCTTCCCAGAGGACCTGGCTGTTCTACATAACTCCCCACCCCTCCAAGAGCGTACACATAAGGAGAAGAAACCTAGCTTTGTTTTTAATTTCATTTTTAAAAATCTTAATATTCATTAAAATCAAGTCTCTTACCTCCAACCTGGGCAAATGAAACAGTCTCCTGGATGCTGCCATACTTCTACCTCACTCCACTGCAATCCTTCCTCCAACACACACACACACACACACACACACACACACACACACACACACACGCATGCACATGCATGCACACGCACGCATGGCTCCCTAATATTACAAACGTATACTCTCATTGTGATGGCTCTGCTCCTCGAACCACCCCTCCAAACCATCACTTATTTTCTTAACATGGTACCTTCACTGTAGCATTTGGTGCAAAACAGGCTGTAATAAATGCCGCCTGTATGATCAGATGCCCCTAACAAATATCAAAGGAAGCTGGCTACCTGGCTGCTCCACAGAGTTAATAGCAAGTCCATCGATCTAGAAGCTCCCTAAAATTTGGACACAAATATCAACAATACTACTCTACTGTTATAGAACCACAACCACTCCCTGCCCTGGGACATTCACTGCACTACTGATATTTGGGGCTGATAATTCTTTGCTTGGGGGATTAAGGGGGCCAGGGAAACTGCCCTGTGCATTGCAGATGTTTAACAGCACTCCTGGCCTCTACCAGCTAAGATGCCAGTAGCACCTCCCCTTTTACATTGCAAATCATTGTCTTAAACTGTAGATTCAGCCCATGAAGGGAAAAGAAGCAAAGCTTGCTATGGAGAAAGCCAAAAGGATGCTTCCCACTTTCCCCAAAATTGTCTGGGTCTGTATACATAGCATGGGTATTCCATGTGCGGGGTCTTTCCAAGTCTCCTTGTCCTCCTAGACTATCCCACAACTACAGCTTACGGGATAGAAGAAGAGAAAACTACCTAATGGAGATGACACTTTTTGTTTAGGGTAATCCTAAAGACTGGGTATTAACTCCCCTTGGTCATCTTATTCTATCATGACTGAAACAATTCATTTTCATGAGTAGTTAGAGTCTGAGAATTTGGTCTAGACCCTAACCCTAGAACCATGTTGCCCAAGAAATGACTCAATCACAATTCATCTAGATTAATGTTTGATATTAAAGCAGTAATTTATAACCCTTTACAATTCCACCTTTGAACACACACACACACACCATACACACACACACACACACACACACACACACACACACACACACACCATAGGTATACTGATTTGATCCTTTAGGTCCCTGGAAAGGTACCACATTCTGACACATAATATTAGATTTGGGGAGAGTTACCTGGGGGTCTATGGGGCTCCCCTGCCATGCTGGGCATCAAGACATCTGGGGACAGGAACTGTGGTTGGGGTGGGTAGAGTTGGGGACCAAGGAGAAACACAGGAGGGTCATGGATGACAGGGAGGGAAGAGGAGCTGGAACAACGGTGCCCGGTTTCCAAAGGCTTTGTCCTCACGTTTGATGAATCCTTATAATGAGATGACAAAAAACAAAACAAAAAAAAAACATAGAGATGAAGATTAACACACAGCAGGATATGGTTGGGTAAACACAGTGAGGCAAGCAAGGGGAGATGGAAGGAACTAGAGTGCAAATATGCCTTATTCTGGAAAGGGACCCAATTTACTCAGTCACTCTCCTCTTAGTCTCTAGGAACTAAGGGAAGAGCCTCTTCCCTTAACTTGTCTTCCTCCTAGCTCTCACCTTCCCAACCTTATCATCTAGGTCTCTGGCAAACTCCTTAATGCTAACAGTAGAATTAGAAAGATTGAGATAGAAATTTAAAAATAGAGAGGACATGAGAAATCCAGAAAGCCTGAGATATTGAGAAAGAAAATTCTATACTCTAAATATTGAGAACCAAAATATATCTCCTTAAATGTACAATCAAGAACTCTATTACTCCATTTTCTCTCCTGACACTGCTACAATCCACTGTCTGGATCTGCTTGTCAAGTTTGTACCCACTGGTATTTATGTCCTGCTCCATACTCCATTAGTCATTCACTTTTGTGGCAAAGTCTCAGAAATATCCCCTTTAACATGTGAAACACTAATATGTCCACAATTGAACCAATATTCTTCCAAACTCCTCCCCCTGGTACCACATTTTCCAAAGTCACCTAGACTTGAATGTTGACATTGCCCTTGATTTTGCACTTCTCATCCACAATTCCATTAGTTGCCTTTGCCAGTACTGTCATTTCTACTTAAGATGTTTCATATTTAAACTCAACTGGACCATTGCAACAGCTTCCAATCTGGCCCCCCATCTCTAACTCATTTCCTCCATACTGTGGCCAGAAAGTTCTTACATATGTCCTAACATTTGTACACATTTTACACACTAATCTTTTTAATGTTCTTCAAACACACCAAACTCATTCTACTGTAGGGCCTTTAACATTATTGCTACTGTTACCTGGAATGTTTTCCCATAGCTTCACACCTTTCTATCACTGAGGTCTCTGGTCAAATGTTACTTCCTTAGAGCCAATTTCTCTCGCTACTCTATCAAAAATAGCCCTGAGAATAACCACTGTTACCTCTTAACTCCTCATCCCTTTGCTTTGTTTTATTTTGCTTTATCACACATTATCTGGAATTTACTTGTTTATTGTCTTTCTCTCCTGGTAGAATACATTTCTTTTCACTCCAATATCCCCAGCACTTTAAAGAGCACCTGGAACATTACAGGTACTTAATAAATAATATATTAAATAAAAGAATCTATATGCCAGTATATCTAATTTCCTTTATTAAACTATAAGCTATTCAAGGACAGAATCTGTGTTGTTTCATCATTACGCTTACAGCACCAACCACAGCATGGCACATCGTAGGCATTTACAATATAGCCTAAGGACCAGGTCTTCTCAGCATGTGACAGAGCCAAAACCATTCCTTTCTTCTGGACAGAAGAAAGTGACACAACACTTCTTGGTTTCCCTTCTGTCTCTCTGGTCTCTTTTACTAAGTCTCTTTTTAGGGTTCTTCAGAAGAACCACCTTAAATCTAATATGTCCTGGCTCACCTCTTTTCGCAATATTCTTTCCCTCTTTTCAATGGCTGTGATTCTCAAATTTCTATTTCAACCCCATATGTCTCATATCCAAAGGCCTACCAGATATCTCCATGTAAGCTCAATATATCCAAAATTATATAAATCTCTTCCCTCAAATATATTCTTGCTTCTCTTCCCTTAAATATATCATTATCAATCAACCCATAATTCCTGGATATGATCCTTGATTCTCCTTTCCCCATATCCAGGCAGGCAGGCACCAAGTCCCATTGATTTTTACTTCTTAATGGGCTCTACAATATGTCCACTTTTCTCTATCCTCCCAAACTCCTTACTGTGATTCATGACATGACCCTTGTTTGTGTTTTTTCCAGTCTCACTTGTCAACACTCCATCCTTCCCTTGCCAGGCTTTAACCCTGCCATACCAAAGTAGCTTCTTTTAATTCAGGTTCCTTTACTGGCTATATATTTTTTTACTTTTCCAGGAAGCCTTCCCTGATCCCTCAACCCTGAGTTAGATGTCCCCTCTCTTATACTTCCATAGCATAAAGTGTTATGTTATGTTATGTTATAATTATTTATTTGTCTCCTCCAATAAACTGTGAAGTCCATGAGAACAGGAACTACATCTAGCTCACTTGCCACTATATCCCCAGCACCTGGCACAATACCTAGAACATAAGCTCAATAAGTATTTGTTCATAAAGAATGAATCGGTGAATAAATAAATACAAAAGTCAGGAGAAAGGAAGCCAAATCTCCTAGGAAAGTAACAATTTGCCATTAAGTGCTTTAAAGGTATATGAGAAGAAATGCTGGGCAGAAAAGACCACATTTTCCAAAAGAATGGCAGACTTGTTCAGAGTTGTTTAGGGACTTATGAACAATAAAAGGGAAAAAAAATTACTGCGTCTTAGAAGAGAAACTGGATCTGAAGGCCTAGTAGAAGACGGACTTAGTTTTAACTCTATATTCTTTTGTACCTTTTTATTTTTATACGACATATTTAAAACTTTTTAAATTTTTCTTGAACTGACCTGTTAAACAAGCTTCAGTGCATTGGTGCTTTGCATCCTGACTTCTATTGTAATGAAAATTCAACTTACCTTGGACAAGTGTGAGAAATTCTCAAAGGCATGATTTATAAATCCAGCCACAGCCATTATATGAGTTTGTTGATCTCTGCTGACTTGGATATCCCTGTAACTTGCAACTATAGATTACTGCATTAATTATGTAAGAAAAGCCTTAAGGAGGAGGATTTTAAATCATTTTCCTTTTCTTGCAATGCACATGCTTCATTTCATCTTGAAATTACAATGGACCTCATTCAATTATGTACTGGGGTGGGGAGGAAAAAGCAAAGCAATACTCCATCCCATCTCTTCTTCCTTTGATTAGTGCAGTGGGTTCTGACCCAATCAGGAGCTGTTGGTTCTTGAGAAGGCTACTATTAGCACTCTTCTCACCCTGGGGAACCCAATAATACACCTTGCAGACTACCATGGGGAAGGGGCATTCCTCTGGGCTCCAACTAAATGTGTGTCCATAAAGTAATGACTGTGTGTCCTCATTTTTGCTAAGTGCACATGGCTTTCCCCCAAATTACAACCATTAGTTTCTTGTGCCCCTTCACCTGCACTATATTTTACCTAGCAAGAGAAAGCGTGCTCTAAATAGACAGACCCTGATTCTACTTTTAAACTGTGGGAAGAGACTGGGACCTCCTGCCTCTGGAAGACAGTGCCACTGAGGCTGCATGAGATGCAGTGAAAGTTCTCTGCACCATACTTATCACCTTCCCCATACTCCCTGCTGGGGACTCAGCAAGGTGCAGCCTTCAAATACACAGACACAGGCAGTCACATGACATCAGACCTGTGGTTCTCCCACAGGCACTGTCCCCAGGGATATGGGAGAGAATAAGGTAAGACTCATTAGTAGAGACCTGAATTAAATATATTTGAAAGGTAGTGCCCATGTGGCAATCTCCTCTTATTCAAAAGATGCTCAGTCATAGATCTTGTTCTCTTCTAACAGCCCGACATTACCATGCCTCTACCTTACCACCAATCTTACCACTTATCTCTCTCCATAATTCCTTCCCCAGCACACCACCCCATGCCCAGCACCTTAGCACCTGAGGCTGCTACCTGAGAAGCAGGCACCGTGCTGGTTTCATGGAAACTGTGCTCCATTTCTGTTGTTGGGGTCTTTGAGAGACCAAGACCAGGGGCTGAATGCAACCTCCTCCCCATACCATCTGCAGAGCCTGAGGAGAAAAACAAAAATACAAGTTGAAGCCACCTTATCTCTTAGAGCCTAAACTCTGAGCCTGGCAGCACAAACTTCATGAGTTCTTGTTTCGTTAAATAACAAATATATATCCCTGAATCTAATGGAAGATGTGCTTCTGGAATGTAGAACCAGGAGTTTCAGAACAGGGACAGTTTCTTATAAGCCCCAAGGATCTCAGAACACAGACCTTGAAGAACCTTGTAGAGAAGGGGCTCTGAGGACAGATAGCTGAATGTCCCATCTTGCCGCCTTCCATTTTGTAAACAGAATCAACTTTGCTGCTGTCAGACTTGGGCACAAGACTTATAAGAGTGTCTGTGATGACAAAGGAGACTATTACTCTCCAGTCTAGTTAGAAATTGAAATGATCATAGTAATCATCTATCAAACCTCATTTTATATAACAGGAAAATGAGTTCCAGGGTCTTACAAGCAGTAAGTGGTTTAACCAGTGTTAAAATTCAAGCCTTCGATTTTCACTTTCTGTTACTATGAGCAGGAACATTTTGTTTGTAACGTTCTTTTATTTCTCCCCAATTGGCTTCTCTTAATCATTTAAATTCTAAGCAATCACTAAATGCTTATCTCTTCCTCAAAATCTTGCTAGACTGTTAAGAGCAGCTCCAAACTGGATATGTGACTCCCAAGGTGCTTACCCAATAAAACTAATTAAGCCTTCCGTTCTGAAGATGTACATGTCTTTGACCCATATTTAACATATATAATATTTAATATATATATATTGCCAATTCATGTCTCAATTTGTTAGTTTGATACTAATATCTGGCTAAAGCTTGATATTGCTCATCCTAAACTAGAAGACCAGTTATTTTTAATGATTCCTGGTGTTTAAATGCAGTGGTTCTAATAGCACCTCAGATTAGGAGCCTTAAGAAATACAGCTTCTTGTACCTCTCCACAGACCTACTGAATCAGAATCTTTATAGTTGGATCCTGGGAATATTTACTTTTAAAAAACTTCCCCCAAAAGTGTGGGAGAATATCCTCAAACATTGCTTATAAAATGTAAAATGTTACAGTCTTCCTAAAAAGCAATCTAGAAATATCAATTGAAATTTGAAATATATTTACCCCCTTATCCAACAATTCTACTCCTGGGACTAAGAAGCAAAAATACCAGTTTACTGTGGCATTGTTTGTAGTGTCCAAGAACTAAAGTAATATCCATATATAACAGAATGGGATCCTCAATATCAAATATTGCCCAGCCACTAAAAAGAATGAATTGAGTTAAATTAAGTAACTTGGAGGGATGTTCATCTAGTATTATTAAAAGAAAAAAAAACTATAATATTATCCCCACACCAAAAAACACTGTATATGTAGATCTGCAAAGGATTTTATGATCAGAAAAATATAGAAATACGCATATTTGATTATTATCTGGGAAGGTGGGGGATTGATGTGAGGGGAGGATAAAAAGGAAAACTGTCCATAATAAAAACAGCATGTGTACTGTGATCCCAGTTATATAAAAATATTTGTTTTTTAAAAGCCACTCTTCAGGTGACTATGATGGATAGAGTTAAGAATCATAGCTGTAATGATTAGAATGTGGTGCTCTTCTAATCAAGTCAAGTGTGATTCCTAGACAGAGAGGTGGCTATTGAAACCTCCCGAAGGGAGTGGACTGATTCCTTTAAAGCCCTTTAAGCAGAGGTGGAGGCAGCCATCTATAACAAGTACCTTTGAGGGGACTTCTGGGTTTGATAGAAGGTAGAATTAAGATGATGCCTACTACTGATCAATAGTAACAATAAAGACTACTAGACATTATGTACTTCCTGATATAAGAAATACAAACTACTACCTATGAAATACTCTTATTTTTAAAAAATTGAATCTGATTTTTATCAAGCCTCTAGACTGAAGTACAGGTTACAGGAAAAAGAGGGGCTAGAAGAACACGTTTGGAGAGAGAGAAAAAGAAACAAAGCTCTATTAGAATATAATCAGCAAAATCTAGAATGTGGAAGACGAATGACCAAATTTCTTTGACAAATAAATGGCAAGGGGACAGAAATCTTACAGGCTAAAAAAAAGCCTTGAAGCATATCAACAAAATGCAATGTGCCAATATTGTATGAATCCTGATTTTAAATAAACCAACTGTGAAAAGACATCTATGAGACAACTGAGAAAATCTGAATACTGGTTGCTGTATTATATTAAGAAATTACTGTTAATTTTTCAGTTATAATAATGTTATAGTTTTGTCTTTTAAAAGAGTATTTTCTTGGAGATACATTCTCAATGATTAATGGATACAATGATATAATGTCTGGGATTTGCTTTTAAAATAATACAGTGGGAAAGGGAAAGGAGAGGGTGCTATAGCTAAATCAATACTGGCCATATGTTAATAAATTGGTCAAGATAATCACCATGGAAGCTAGCGATAAGTATGTGGGGAGGCTATTACAACATTTACTCTTATTCTTTACTTTTGAATATACTTGAAATTTTTCATTTAAAAAAAAGCTTTTATTTTTAAGATGATGTCTGCCCAACTTCAAAATACTATGAAATTTAGAATATAGGTCAAAGGCAGTGTTTGTGTAACTCTTTAGGAACTATAACTATGTCAAAATTAACCTGGTCACAAACATTATATACTATATCATTGTATTTATATAAAATGTCCAAAATAGGCAAATCTAAAAACAAAAAATAGATTAGAGGTTGCCTGGGGCTGGGAGAAAGGGGTAGGAGGAAATGAGGAGTGACTATTAATGGATACATTCTTTTTAGGGTGATGAAAGCACTTTAAAATTAAATGTGGTGATGGATGAACAACTCTGTGAATATACTCAAAAACCTTTGAACTATACACTTCAAGTGAATTGTATGGTATAGAAATTATATGTCAATAAAGCTTTTTTCCAAATAAATAAGTCATAGAGAAAAAGACAAATATTGTATGATCTCACTTATATGTGGAACCTAAAAAAAACCAAGCTCATAGAAACACAGAGTGGTAGTTAACAGGGGCTGGGGGATGGGAAAAATGGGGAGATGTTGGTCAAAGGTACAAACTTCCAGTTATAAGATGAATAAGTTCCAGGGATCTAATGTACAGTATCATGACTATAGTTAACAATATTGTATTATATACCTGAAAGTTGCTAAAAGAGTAGATCTTAATGTTCTTACCATAAAAGAAATTGTAATTATGTGTGGTGATGGTTGTGTTAACTAACCTTATTGTGGTAATTATTTAACAATATATATATATATGTATTAAACGATCACATTGAACACCTTAAACTTATACCCTGTTATCTGTCAATTTACATATATCAATAAATATGGGGGGAAAATAATTTCATGCCTGATAATTGCTTTACAGTAAGATAAAAAAGGACTCCCCCCAAGATACATTCTATCATATATGAATCCTAATTGGCGTTTTCCTTCATCAACTATCTGATTTATTCCACCTAATCACTTCATTATTTTATGGCATGTCAGTTCTTAAAGACTCAATTTAAAACAGACTCTAACCAAGACAAATGCTAGTTTGGTTTAACAAGTATTTTGAGAACTCACTCATTAGACAAATTTTTAAATTAGTTTTGTTCCCTATTAAGTAAAATTAATGGTAGGTAACTATCTTTCATATTGTTTTTAAAAGTATAATAATCTTCCTGAAGGCTAAGTTGCCAGTATGTACCAAGAATTTTTTTAAGGTTTATAACCTTCAACTAGTTATTATCCTCTAAAAGTTTATTCTAAAGAGCTTAGGAGTGGTCAAACATTTAAATATAAAGATATTCATCACAGTGTTATATAACAAAAAAAATTTAGAAGTAACCTAATTTTCAACCATAGAATGGTACATTCAGATACAGTATATGATAGGCATTAAAAGTAGATTTATCAAAGAGAAAATGCTCATGGATATCATGTAAGAAAATTCATGGAACTAAACTCTGTGTGTGTGTATATATGTATAAAAGATCCTGCTTTTTAGAAAAACAAAATATATAGTGTACATATATAACAAAAACAAAGCCAGAAGTAAATTCATGAAATTATTAAGAGTGGGATTATCAATGGTTTTTGTTATTTTATATATTTCAAAACTATGAAATGAAAAATGTTGCTGTTTTGGGTAATATAAGGGTTATTTTGCTTTGTTTTTGTAATATAATGTTTGACAGTCAATTATGTCAATTTTAATGGCAATGTATTTTTATATGTCTTTATTATTAATTCTTAAAACATGACATTTGTATATTCTTTCTCCCTTATATTAGGCAGGAAGCTAACTGGGACACATTTCAGCCTTTCCTCATTCTGTAGAATCTTCCCATATTGCCCTATCACTTATATCTAAGGAGCGCTTAATAAATGTTATTGCAAAGTCTACACTGGGACACAGATCCTAAAAACATTATCTTAGTATCAAATCTCATATTTATGTGGTATCTCCCCCACAGCTTCTGGGAATATAGTAGGTATTCAATAAACATTTGTTTGGCTGTAATTAAACGTTGGTTGGCAGCATGCGAGGAATCTGTGCCATTATGGAAACTGTTACACCCAAGTGAACATAAAGGTCTCCAAGTTCTATTTCACAGAATCACACATATTTTAAGAGTTAGAAGGTGTCTTTTAGAAAAAAAAAAATCATTGAACCAATTCTCTTTTTTACAGATATAAAACTTGGCCCTGGGATATCAAGTGATAATGCAGGCAAAACAAATAGTTTAACCTCTGGAGTTCTTAAGTGCATCAATCTAAGGTTATAAATAGTCTTCATTTATTCAATTTCCAGAACTTAGTCTGCAGAGCTTATTTAAGGTGTAGGCTTCACTCTTCACACAATACAAACTCATGAAGAGTCAGTGAATGGTCCCCTACAAGCATACCACCTTGAAAATTTTAAACTTGGCAGTTCCTGAAGGGATCAGGGAAGGTCTTGATAGTGCTGGTTCGGTATGATCTGGACATGGCCTTTGAAGGCTTGGCTCAGTGTCGACATCCTCGGTGCAAGATGGATCTGGTAGCTGATCTTAGGATTAGTTCAGCTTTTAAACCACAGAAGGATGACTTTTCCTCTCAGCCTCCCCTATGTCATACTGGGTCACTCTCAAAGACCTATGAACCATTTCTTAGCACTGTATATTGAAGAAGCTCTCAGCATATACTCTCTTTAGGAGGGAACTGACCCTCCTAAAGAACTGAGTGATAATTCTGTCCCTATTCTTCACACTAGCCAGAAAAATATCTAGCCCTTGTCCTAAAGTCTTTATGAATAAAGTCAGACATTTTACTGCCCTCTTCTAAGCTAGGGATATTATTTGGACAGAACACCATCCTACTTCTGATTTTGTCCTCATGCTTTCAGCTTTTATGTGTCCCCACTCCCTTACCCCGGTTGTATTCTTACCTCTTTGGCTAAGTGGGTGCCAGGCCACATCCTGCTGCCCCCATCCAGAGCAGGCTGCTTGAGAAGCCTGAAGACTGGCTTGGTAGAGAGACTCCAATTCTGAAGTCTCCTGCTCTGTGTCTTGGTTCCAATGTGGATGCAGAAGGATGTGATTTCTTTCTGGATAGGTTATACAGGTATGGGGATCATTGAGGGAGGACTTCATTCCTGGCCCAGGGACCTCATGTTTAATCTGAGAATCACAGAGCCTTGTGACATTCACCCAGGAATCCAAAGGCAAGGAGGTCCCCAAGTCAACATTGCTGTCTAGCTCCTTAGGCCTAGCATCTCTCACTTGAGCTAGCTTCCCATGGTACATAATTGGCTCTGCCAACCTGGGCTGTCTCTCCCAAGAAGTTTCACCATTAGGCAGTCCAGAATTCACGGCAAGAGAAGGATGATCAACAGGCTCTTCCCCGGAAGGCATTCTGTCCCTATCATCCACAGAGGGTTGCTGTTTTGCCCCAGGCCATTGGCCTTCCCCTTGACCCTGTGGGAAGGGAGGCTTAGAGTTAAGAGAGGAAAGTTCTTCCTTATACTATTTGGCAGACTTCTATCCTGGGAGCCTGTACCATCCTTTGTGGAGGCACCTTGCATCCTCTGGAACTGCTCTGTCAAAGAGCGAACAAGCCCTTTTGTGCCCGGAAACTCTGGCCTATTGGGCTCCTCGCTGCCTCCATCCACTTTTGAAGTCAACAAAGTTTTGAGGCTTTTGGCTTGGAGGCATTGGTTAGTCTTCTGCACAGTATTAGGAGAGTGAAGCACAAATGAGGAAGCAGCAGGCATTACAGGGTGGTAGGAGCTATACAGGGGAAGGCTGGGCTGAACTGATGAACTTGTAGAACTATAGGCTAGTCTGTGTACATCTCTTCTCTCACAGGTGGCTGTTCCAGTTGGGTGTGAACAAGATATCACCTGGGATGAGTCAACAGGATCTCTCTTTTCTTGGAATAGCTGTTCTTGGTCAATGCCTCTTCCTTCTTGAGGGGAGAACCTGGTACAGCTGTTACTGTCACCCCTGTAGCCTTGAAGCTTACCCTCTGGTACATCCAGTGGTTCCCAACCATGATAAGAATTCTTCTCAGTCCTCCCTGGTGTTTTAGGTAACCCCTGCCTGTGGAACACAGAGGGGTCAATGCTGTCCACCTCAATTGAAGGAAGAAGGTTCGAGGCAGACCTACTGGGAGAATTGTGCTGTGGGACGGACAGGGCAGATGACTCTGGGAATAGTGATGAGTGTGACTCATGGCAGGAAGCAGGTGAGTAGATGAAAGAACTGGCCCCAAACTCTATATTTGTGTAGGGTTCCAGCTGGGCCTCCCGGCTTAACAATACTTGGAGCGGGATAGGCTGTTCACTGAAATAAATGGAGAAAGCCAGTCATAAGCTGCCTTGATTAACAGGATCACTTACAAAAAGAACTATTTATTTGGTTCCCACATCTAGCTATCCACAAAGGGAATGGTGAAAATAAATGGAAATAAAAGCACAAGTAGAGTCAACAGTTCAGAGGTTCACAAGAGAAGGCACATGGTCAGCTCACACCCAATTGGTAGGTAGTATGAATCCTTTTTGTTACATGCCCTCACCAAAGTTGCACAGACTAATACTAAATAAAGCCCTTGACAATATTTTCCCTTACCCATAAAATCCTATTCCAATCATATTCTACTTGCAAATTAAAAAACAAAATTGCTAGTCCCACATGCAGATGACATGGAAATTAAGCAAAGTCTAGAAATCACTCATACCTGGGGTCCTGAGGGGGCAGATCAGCCAAAAGAACCAAAAGGCCACATTTGCAGAGTACAGGGCAATTTGGGCTCACAGAATTACATAGAAATCAACCATTTCAAGTGTGTTTTCATAATCTGGATTTGGCTGTATTACTCACTGAGATATTCCCCCAAAGTAATGCACTGTGTGTCTTGAGATTTGGGAGTGGGAATAGGGATTAACTATAGTCAGTTGATTTCTCACTAACTGTTTTTTGTATTTCTGTCATAAAAAAAAATGTGTTAGAAGCACTTAAATAAAACCTCAATCACTCACATACATCAACTGGCACAAGTTGTCTGGAAAGAGTTTAGCTTCCTAAATTACTTATATTCAAAACGCACCTGATCAGATTCCAGATCATCATTCAACTAGTGGAGTATACATTGGGAAAAGAAGAAAAAGGAAGATCCTAGCTATGAGCGTTAAATTCAAATGATAATATATATAAATTTTTGTGGGTACAGTCACTTAGTCACCCTTAAAACATTATGAAGAGTATAACATTACACTTCTATGAGAGACCTAATGGAGTCACACAGACCTGGATGTGAGTTCTACACTTCTACCATTTACTGGCTGAGTAATACTGCGTAACTTGTTTATCCTCTGAGCCTGATTTCCTTATTTATACCAGTAAAAAAAAGTCTCCAACCTAGGGTTATTGTGAGAATTAAATAAAATAAAACATAAAGTATTTAAGCTTAGTGCCTGGGCACAGGCAAATATTCAAAAAATGTTAGCTGCTTTTATGACATTTAAATTCTGAAAACTACTCAGGCTAATTAATAGCCAAAATTTACTTTTACTTAAATCTATCTATTCTAAGTAACAGCCAAATCCAAGGGCTAAAATGTGAGAACTATACCAACGGCCCCTAGGATGTTTTTTCTAACCCTGACCCAAAACAAAGAGAATCTTCATGTCTCTTCTCTATGGTTTTATCAGAGCAGGGAAGGCTGCTTTCTCTGCTTCCATGAGGGACAAGAATCATTAAAAACCCCAAATAAATCACATGGTTTCTACTGCAACATGAAATGTAGCTCAGTCTGCCATGTCTCAGAACTTAGTCGACATAAATTTAATAACTGTATTATTATACATGTCCAGGACAAACTTCCCCACAGGAAATACGGACAAGTAGTCCAATTATTATGCTATGCTTTCTGCATCTTTCTAGGAACTATTAAGAAAAGGACAAGCAGTGGGATGAACTTTCACTATATGTCTGAACTGAGAGAAGAAATTTTTTCAGAGGACTCTTCTTTCCCCTGTAGTCGCCAAGGCAGTGAGAGCTCTGGCTATGCAGCACCCACGTCACTTCCTCCCTTGGTGTACGTAAACTATTGTTCCCAGGCACTACCTTGTTGGCTGAGGGAGGGTCCCCCCCTGTGAGAGGAGGCAGGCTGAGGGCTGCGACGGCTGCTGCGATGATTGCTGCTGCTGCATGCGATCCTGCAGGCTCCGTGCTTTTCGAATACTGATTTGCAACTTCTTATCGACTAGGGCTCTGCTGTGTGTGCTAGAGCTGGCACCATGCAGGGCAAGTCTTAGTTTAGCTAAAATGCAAAAGAAAATATAGCAGAAACAGAACACAAAATACAAACAGAAATAAAAAGAATAAAATTGAACCAAAAATGAGCAAAGATATGCAGTAAAACTCAAAATGTGCAGCAGGAATGTAAAGGCATGGACCATGCATACACTGTCCAGGGCACAGAGCTGGCTCTGGCTATTAGAAACATTCATGGAAGCCATGGAGGCCAAACAGGTTAATTCAAATTTAAAAAACAAAAAACAGAAAAAGCTAAACTAAAACAAGTTAGGAAGATAAACTGGGGCTTCCAGTTTAGAGGTTGCCACTCTTGTTGTCCTTTGCAACTGACCTGTCTGACTCTGGTCTCCACATTCTGCTCCCAACTCCCCTTTTCCAATGGCCAACAGAAATAAGATCCAAACCTGCATCTGTTTTTACAGAACACAGCTTCTTGTGGGTCACATTTAAGAACCTGATATGAATTCTAAGCCTTAATCCCTTTTTGTAACCGAATGATAGAGTACACCAGGAAGGCAGGGGAGAAACATAAAGAATAAAATGCAGTGCAAAGTCATAGGCCTAGGAAGTCACGGCCAATTTATTCACTTCTTTCTGCCATAAGCTCCACCTGACTAGTCAGTGACTAGAGAAAGAGCAGACTAACTTCACATCTGAGGTCTAACTTATCTTGGGATAAGACGGTAGGCATGGCTGCATAACCATCTGTGGACTCCTGTTATTCCAGTAAATATCCATAGGCCACAGTGACAGTGCCTGGTACACTTAGAAATCTGAAAGGAACAGATAGCTAAAAGGGTCTCAGTTTCGGAGAGTGAGGCGACATAAAAGCCGTTTTTATCCCATCTGAGCAACGACACTAATAATACCTATTGAAGTTAATCAAATGTGCCATAACCACAGTGGTTGGAGTTACTTACAGATAGCTTCGTTACAGAGAGCCAAAGCTGCAGCACAGTCTCCTTTCTGTTCCAGATGCAGCGACTCTTCAAATACTGAATCTGCCTCTTGTAGGGACCTCTCAAAGCCGTCACTCCTCCCTGAAAGGGCCAGCACTTTTCATTTTCATTACAATTGGTTCCAACTTTTCCTATGTACTGTTGTTTCCCTTCAGTGCACAATAGATCCTTGCTGCTGAGCCTTTGATCTACCCTTATTCTAACTGTCCACCACTATTAAGGATTCTCTGAAACATGTAGGATATCAATTTTTACCTTAACTAAGACCTTGCCAAGGCCATAAAGAGAGCATGTCACATCCACCACATATTTCAACTGCAAGACCTTTTACAGGGGTCCCCAACCCCTGGGCTGAGGACTGGTACTGGTCTGTGGCCTGTTGGAACCAGGCAGCATGGAGGCAAGCAAGGGAGTGAAGCTTTCATCTGTATTTGCAGCCTTTCCCTAGTGCCAGCATCACTGCCTCAGCTCTACCTCAGATCATCAGGCATTAGATTCTCACTGGAGCATCAGTCCCTGGTGCCAAAAAGGTTGGGACCACTATTTTAGAAGGTCCCTCAAGGAAAGAACAAAGTATTATTTATAGCAGAAGGGTGGGTTCTACTCCTGGAACTAAGCAGCTTTTCCACGTTGCAACAAGATACATCTTGCCAACCAGTATCAGGATACCCAGATCTCCAATGAGACCTCCACTGCTATGTTAAGGCAAAAATGGTTTCATACTCTGTGGAAAGCCATCTGTAACACTTCTTTTCTACATCAAGCCATAGTCCTCTGCACCACCCTCCACTGGAAAATCAGTACACCTCTTGGGCACAGGTGATCTACGGTTCAATATATCTGTTGAACTGCCTTTGTTGTTGGTTTGCACACACATACCTTTCTTCAGCACTGCTAAGTATTTACTTTTATCATGCCCTTGTTCACCAAACCTACTGCAAAAAGTCACCTTCCCCTACAATGAGCATGAGATAGTCCTTCCTTCCCTGAAGGTGAATGTGTGCCAAAGCAGGTATAGGAGAGTCCAGAACAGTGCAAGATGAAAAAGCAAGAAAGTACTGTAAGGGCATCTTTTGTAAAAGAATCCTCAGGTTTATGTACCCCCTTGTCTTTTACTCATTCATAACTATAAATTGGTAGTAAGCTATAATAGAAGTTCACCTACAATTGTGGATATTGGTGAATTTTCCCAAGCTCACAAGAAAAAAAAGAATGTCAGAGTCATTTCTCCCATAATGCCCCCATCTTACCTCCAGTTGGTCATCGTGAGAAAGGCTCTTCCACACCCCTAACATTCACTCCCTAATTCACTATGGCTTTTGGAGAGTAATGGGAAGGCAGTGGAAGTAGCGAGTTGATTCTGGAGAACATGACAATCAGGTTCTGTGCCAACTCTAGAGATGCAGTCTCCCCACCCTCTAGGCCTGAAGTTTTTTCAAAATATTTAAAATCAATCGCCTTTATACAAACTTTATAATCAGAGATGGTGGCTAGAGACAGCTAAGGAATTAGGAATTTAAAACTAATTTGGAAATAAATACAATGCCTCAGGAAAATATAAGTCAACAATTGCCCTGAATCAAAAGACTGTAGGATTAGAGGAGAAAAGTGGCCCCCAAATAGCCCCCCAAATTAGCCCATGAAATTTCTCTATGTGTTGATAAAAAAAGAGAAGTGATCAATAGAAAGCAGCCACCCAAAATAGCATTGACTCTTATTCTTCACACTGCTTTAGCACAATTTGTTACATGCAGGGATTCTGGATAACGAGAATAATAAATTCAACAATGATGTAGGTTTCAGGGACTATTTACGTAGATAGATATCTCTGCTTTTTTTGAACTCCTATTTTGAAGGCTAATTTCTTCTACTACAAAATGACATCCTAAAGCAATTGAAGAAAAAAAGTGACTAATGTGAGACAGTTGAGCAAGCTTAAGTCCATGAAAATTGTATGAGAATGGGAAATAAATCATCAGAAGATCAAAAGGCATTCAGGTTCTGTGTTCTTTGAACCTGTTTGGTAGATCTACTTTCCTCTTTCCCTGAGGTGGGAAATTTCGAGGGTACGTTTCTGCCCAGCAAGTAGAATTCCCCTCACTGTCAGTGTGGCACCCTCACTGCACTGTTCTGCTGTTTCTGAATTGTTACTAGTTTTATTTATACCGTCTATAGATGTTCATGGAAAATATTTTTCATGAGCAATACACGGTACCTAATCTATAGGTTTTTAATAGATAGGCCCCAAATCAGTGTCTGTCTCTAATCAATAGCCCCGTTATCTCCTACTGTAACTAGCTCTCACTAAAATGGCTGAATTAAGATAAAATGTAACTTTCCTCAAATGAAGACAAGAAGTTGAATATTTTTTTCTTCCCCCTTTCTCTGTCTCTATCACCCACAACTTAATCCTCACAACAATTACCCTGATTCTGCAGTTCATCCAAGTCCATAAAGCGGCTGGGATGAGGGTTAAACCCTTTAGCTGCCTCTAATTCCTTCTCCCGTTTCCTTCGCAGTTCCTGTTCCTGGGCCCTCCTGGCCACCTCTTCTTGCAATTCATCCAGTTCACTTTTGGAAGATACCTCTCCACCTGGAATATAAACAAGGGAGAAGACAAGTTACCACATTACCATAACCAATACGAAGCGCCTGCTGCAGTTACAGCTACTGCACTGCTTGCTTCTCCTCTGGAACTCTTGGCTTCAACTTGGAGTTCACGTTTTGTATACTGCTTGCCATATCAGACTCAGGGTAAGACCTGAACCATGAAAAAAATAAAATAATAATAATAATATCTACTGATGTTTTATAACAATAATAACAACACGACATCTAACATTTGTTAAGCATTGACTATGTGACAGGCACAGTCTTAAGCACTTTAACATATAGTATACTTGATTCTCATAACAACCGATGAAGTAAATACTATTATTGCCCACATTTTAGGAAGAAACTGAGTCACAGGGAGGGTAAATAACTTGCCCCGGGTAACACAATTGGTACACGATAGAGCTGAATTAAAGTCAAACAGGTTAAATTAATAATCCATGCAATTAATCATTAAGGGGCATTCTCTACCATGTGCTGCCACTGACTCATTGGGAAGTTTCAAGCAAGTCAGTTTCTCATCCTTAATATCCACCATCTCGTTTATGCATTTATAAAATGTCCATAGTAGTAAAAATTTAACTGTATCAGTGTTCACAGATGGAACCAAATAAATCTAAAAGTAAGTCCATGTTATATTAAGCAAAAAAATCAAGAGACAGAATAATATGTATAGTATAGCTTCATTTTAGTAATAAACTTACCTACATACTTGTATAAGCATAGAAAAAGATGTAGAAAGATATATACCATAATTGTAACATTGGTACTTTCAATTTGAAGAGGCAAAGGGTGGGTTACTGAACTGTTGCATTTATTTTACTCTGTAATTTTTTAAAAGAGTGATCAAAGTCACCAGATAAAAATATTTGTTCTGTGCCAGACTAAAATGATTGGATCAAATTATAAGGCATATGTAGGGCTTACTACACAAAGAGGATGGTAGAGTAGTATGGTATGTGAGAAATTTGTTGTAATTTGCTAAGTATCTTTTACCAGTTCAGGAATCCTGTTGGTGAATTCTATCCAGCCAGTCCAGAATTAGAACAATTAGAGAAATCATGAGACTTAGTCTTCAGTGTGCTTAAAAAAAAATACTGATTATCTGAATAAAAGAGAAGAGGGAGTAGGCTCATGTATGACCTTAAATTTCTCAATGCACTGTTAGTCAACACAAAATAAATTGAAATGTGGGAAATAAACCAAATATATAACTTCATTAGGAAGCATGATTTTATTCCACAGTTTCTAACTACAACCTTTTCCAGCCTAGGATTTCAGATACCTGCTTCCAGAGGCATTGTTCTGCTCTGCCAGATGGTAGCAACCTATCACACTCATACCTAAAAGAGTTCATGCCTTTTTATTACTGCTGCAAATCTCCATTTCGGCTACTTCTTAAGAACTTTCAGTGGCTATCAAGAGAATTAGTGGCCAGAGTAAAAATGTTCCTGGTCTCATCTCTATAGGCTGGCACATAGTAGTCTATCCAGTAAGCTGGCCACAGACCTACATCCAGAAACTCATTAAACCAGAGCATAGTTAGGTTTCTGCCCACACACTGTACTCACAATTGATCTAAAAGACCAGAAAAAAGGGATGAAATACATCCTTCGCATAAGGTCGATCTCTAAGTTAGTAGCTTCCAGAACTTCTTGGAAGAATAAACAATACTATATACTCACCACCTTCTCCCAGGCGTTGAAAAAAAGACTCCCTGATAACCATGGCAGAGGGGCAAAGGGAAGAAAGAGAAAAAGGGGCAGACACACTCATGTCATCTGGAGTTGGCATCAGAGAAGGACTGAAAATCTGATGCTTTCTCTGTTGTGATGCCCACACAGGTTCTTTGTAGACCCTCCACCAATTATTAGAATCTTTCCCCTGCAGGTTGCTTTCTCCTCCTCCTAAGAGTCTAGCAATTCACTTGACCCTTCACGTGGATCAGGAAGTCAAGGTCTAACACACCTATGCCAGGATGCCATGCAAGTAGCTTGCCTCTGGTCCATGGAAGACACCTATGCCCCCTTTCTCTAAACATGCTCTGAGGGTGTTGGCCACCCATGTAGCATACTGTCCCTAGTTCCATTGTCAAGAGGCTAGCCAACTATTCTCACACTCTAGATTTCTGGAGTATAAGTTAGACCCCAAGCCACTGTGTTGCTCAAACTACAGAGGAAACATTTAAACTCTTTGACTGGTCTCCTTAAAGCCCCTCCCTCTAGACTTGATGTGAAAGGGGCAGATGCCCCATATCCTTACTTAAAAGCAGAGTGGGTAGGACTTAGCAACAACTTTCACTAAAAATTCTCCTTTAATCTCCAAATTCATGACTCTTTTATACCCTCAATGCAAGTCAAGGGGTAAAGAGTCAAAACACTGGTATTTTGGAACCTTTTATTAGTTCTGTATAACCATCTCCCATCTCAGTTTGGAAGGTAATATCTACTGGCTTAGGGCCTTAGCAAATGTGAGACTAAACTGGGTACATTGTAAAAGCCCATTACGTATAGTTATATATAAATTGTATTTAATGTGAAAATAAAAAGAAAAGAAAAAGTCTCCATGTTGGGGAGACTGCCTAGATATCACCTCAATTTTCAGCTCTAAGTAAAGGATTTATTTTGACCCGTTTGGACTGAGTCTGTACTTAAGTGGAATATGCACTAGAAGTATGTATGTGTGTTGTGAGAGGAATATAAAAAGGCTCTAAAACCTATGACTACCTCAAATCTCTACCTAAAACTCCAGTATTCCTTCATCTTTAGACTTGGACTTGTTAAATACTAGTTTCTCTTAGAGGAAGCATGCTTTAAACTATTTCAGTCACTTACATTTAGTATGAAAGAGTTGGAACATTCCTTGACAGCATGTTTTCAGAAGGAGGGAGAGGGAGGATATAAGACACACTCAATGAGGGAAAACAAAAAGGAATACTGGACAGGATATGGTGGTAGGGTTGGGGGTAGGTTTGACCTAATTATTTCCTATTTTTGCCTATAGTCAGTCTACATGTCTCCCTTCATTATCTCAATTCATAGTACTAAACGATAAGAAATCCATTCACATGAGGCTGCCTCTACCCCAAAAAAAGCCCTAGGACTTATTTTTCTGAGGAATGTAGGTGCTACTGACACTGTTCACCAACCATATTTTTGTTCCTTCTTGCTCCCACAGGGTTGTCTCCAAGGTAGAAAAGACCAGTCAGGCAAGTCGTGATGGAGAACAAAAAATAGATAAATCCAAAGATGGAGCAGCTCAAATGCCTCCACATTTACATTCTGATGGAATACTCAAAGTGCAACAACTGTCCTCTAATTTCAAATGTGCCCGGGTAGGACTGTCTCCCAAACAAAACTGGCAGTCAAATCCAGTCCTCCAAATCTTCTGTCCTATTGCTTACCTGAAAGGGGCTGATTCTTCCTCCAGACACTCCTGGATGCTGTGGAGTCTGCCTCCAGGATGCTACTGCTGTGAGACTTTGGGATATGACGCCAGGAAGGTGCCAATCCAGCTGATCTCTTAGCACTTGGATCCCTTCAAAAGAGAAACCAGAGTATAATGAAAGCATCAAAAGGGATATAATTAGCAACATTCCTAGGATGAAATTCCCTCAAAATAAACCGAAGCATTGAACTACTATAAAGTATCTGCTGGGCTACTTCTGAAAAATTGAAACACCTATTCATTTGACTATCTTATCTCACCTCATCACATTTTGTGCATCTAGCATAGTGTCTGACACAAAACTTATTTAATAAATATATGCTCTAATATGGATTGCCTTCCTTTCTTATGCCTTTGTAGCATCTTCTCATGTATAAAGTTGAACAGGGTCCTGTGGCCAGGGAAGAGCAGTGGGCAAGTATGAGGATGTGGTTATCACCCTTGTAGAAAATATAATCATTCCTTTCAAAGAACTTATGTACTATTAGGAAACTTGCCTCTGTGGCAACTTAGTAAAAACAACGTATGAAGATCTGAAATTTATAAAGGAAACTGGACCCTACGGACAGGGTGCAATGAGCAGTATTAAACTTTCATTATTATCTTATGGAATTATAAATATCATTGGATTCATAAAATACAGGGTCCTCAATGACGCTTAAAAAAAAAAAGAATCTAGCCTAAAATGAAAGACAAGAATAAATAACAATTGGGTTTTCTCTCTGAGTTTAGGGTTATGTAACTTTTGATTCACTACTTTATTCTTTCATTGAAAATTATTTATTAAATTATTTTATACATAGTACTTAAAAGTTCTCTCCTTTCTCAAATGCCTTTGCTCTTTCTTCCAGCAGAGGGGGCTGTGGCCATAGAAAATTGATAGAGCACAATACTTTGCTTGCTCACAAGATGGTAATTAAGTCCACCTATCCACTTGTCTGAGTTAAAAAGCCGCTTGGTGGCTCACACAGCTGCAAGAGATAATGCCGCTATTCAAAAGGCAAACAATACCTGCAGACATTCGAGCTTTCAGGCAGGGCTGCATCCAGGCTGACAGGGCTGTTGCTGTTCCTCTCACTGCTCTCATATCCAGATTCCATCCGCTGAATTAGGCAAGGGTGCTGCTCTAATAGGTGAGAGCCTGGCCGTGCCGGGCCCCAGGGCTTGTATTGGGAGCTTGGTCCACCACTTTTAAAGTCATAAGTAGGTGGCTTGCTTAGTTCATCTGGTGTAAATTCTTTAGCTATCCCGGTCAAAGGACAAGTATGAAAAAGGAGGTAGATTTAGCATTTGCCTCAAATGAAGATATAACTAACACCTCAGTCCAGCTACTCATTTACTGAACTTAAATCCCCAAAAGACCCTACTCAAGGGTAAAAACATACCTTGCCACATCTACCCAGAAAACCCAGGTTTTTTAAATACATAAGTCAACTTTATTCAAAAGCTCAATTCTTTCCTAATTGTCTTCTCACCTGAATCCTCAGAAAATGGGCTAAGCTGGGTATAGCCACAGTGCTTCCTTTTGTCCTTACTAAAGATACTATCAATATTCAGAGACTCTCGTTTGGGTCTCCATGTTGGACGATACTTGCTGGAAGAACTGGACTTTGACTCACTGCTGGTACTTTCTACTTCCCAGTCACGAGCATGTAAAGGCAGGTTCTTTGGAGGTTTTTTGTCAGTCTGGTCTCCTCCTCTCCCCACACAAGGTGATCCTTGGCTGGTCTGAGAAGCCAGGGATGGCCTGTTATGGATCATATTGCTGACTGTCTCTTTAAAATCCCTTAGCCTGTTGGTGCTGCTGGATGTTTTAGAGGCATTCCTAGGAGCCTGCTTCTCTTTCAGTGTTTCTCCTAAAATCAGAAAAAATGAAACAAATATAAACATTTAAAATGCTCATGGATGCCCAGATCCCAAAGTCGAGAAAACAAAGAAAGCCCTATGAATAGAATGGAGAAGCCACAATGTGAAGTATAACAAAAGTCTGACAGAGAGAATAAGGAAAGAGAATCAATGCAGTGTCTTGCCTTCACTGTGGTACCCTGAGGCCTGTGGCTCATCACCTTTCCTCCTAACCCGGCCAGAGCTCTTCTTGCGCTCTATCAGAGACCCTTTCTTGGATGTGAGTTTCTGATTACATTCACTATCAGTCAGGTGTCCTGAAAGAACAAGAAAATGGGGGTAAGCTGATATCTGAGACTGACCTCCATCTTCTTGAGAACCTAGTCTCCCTTTGGGATTCACAGCAGTGCTACAAATTTAGTGTAGCCATGGACTGGAAGCTGCAGGGGCCAAGGCTACCTGACTTAAGTGTATCAGGAACCTCTCAATAGATAAATGCAAAGAAGCTCAAGTAGTTAATGAAAGCTTCCAAATTTATAATGTCTCCTGAACAATTACCAATCTCAATCCCATTCATAATCTTTCTCAGTGACCCGAAGGACACATTACTTGGTAATTTGTAAAACGCAAAAGTTTTAAAGATTGTATAAAAATGTCATATTTTTACTCTCATAAATAAGAGATTTATTTAGCAACACATACCAAGTAAAGTCTAATTTTTATTACTTTTAGTATTTCCAAGCCTTTGTCCACAAGAGTCTGATTGTGTATAACTTTAAGACCCAGTTCTAAACCTTCCTTACATGTAAATCATTTAAAAGAACATTGGAACTCTGAATAATTTTCTTCTCCAATCATGCTCTACCAAACTTGGCTTCACACAGAGATCATGCCTCAATATACTAACTACTGGGAAACCCAGAAGATCTGGGCTTTTATGTAACTTGCCTGGCTTCATGCCCAGCACATGTAAATGTATGAGTATGATTTGACAACAGCAAAGATCAGATCCTAAAGGATATAATCATCTAGAGTACTAGAGGCCAGAGGTGAATTAAGCAACTGAATTACATCAGAAGACAGGCTTAGAGAAAATCCCCTAGGTTCTCAAATGCACTGAGAGTTAATGGAAATTTGTTCTCATATGTTAGTATAAGAAAATCCTTGTACATATTCAAGTATCAGCAACGTATGATATAGCTACATATTTTCAATCAATTATCAATACAATCTTTTTTTGCTTTTATCTGATCCTTTGCTACCTCTGGACCCACAGGAAAGATTTAATAAAGGAGGAAATATATCTCTTGGAACTATAAGACCTACAAATGTGAAACTAATGGGGGTATGCTCCCCCACCTCCAGCCATTCACAAACCCTTAACATAAACCTGACTCTCCTGGAAAATACCTTATTTATCCTCTGACTTAGCTTCTCCCTGGTTCAGTTTCAGAAATATGTTTTTTTAAAAATCATACTTTGCAGTAGTCATCTATGCAATAGTCATCAAAAGTAATCCAACATGCATCTGACCAAATCTCTAGATCCAACCACCAATTTACAAGAAGAAATACAGAGGACAGAGAAACATGCTAAAGTTTACCATAGGAACACAATCAAAAATTTAGAATGTGGGGAATCTATAGGACAAACTAACTAGTTCTTTGACAATAAACTGCAAGGATAAAACAGAAGAGAAACCTACAGATTAAAAGAAAAGCAAAAGACTTATTAACCCAGCACGATGTGTAAACCTCATTTGGATTCTCAGTCAAATAAACCATTACAAAATTATGACATTTATAAGATAATTGGATATTCGAACACTCATTGGTTATTTAGTGGTTTTAAGGAATTATTGTTAATACTTTAAAAGTGATAATGGTATGTTTAAAAAATGATTTCTTATATTTTAGGTATGTACTAAAATATTTTGAAAAAAGGTGATATGTCTGGGATTTGCTTCATAATAATCTAGGAGTAGGGGAAGTAGGTAGAAGTACAGATAAAAATAGATTGGTCATGAGTTATAATTATTTAAACTAGGTCATGGGTACATGGAGGGGCAGTATACTATTTTGTATACTTCTGAATATGTTTGAAATTCTCTCTTAAAAACAAAAACAAACCATGCACAGAGTATATAAAATCACTAATCTGAAGCCATGAGATCACTAATTCCCAAGTCTCTAAGAGTATGGGCATTGTTCTATGCCTTAGGTGATGAACTTTTCATCTCAGCAGTCATTCATTCACTATTCTTCCTTTTATGCCCAGTATTGATTTCTTTTACTGATATAGGCACGCTTTCCTATAGAATAACAGAACAATTTAAGCATGTTCTCTGAATGGAACTCACAATAACGAACAGGCTAGCTTTCATTCTTTGGTGTCTCTGTCTTTAGGAAGCCTAGCAAGTGTCCCTTGCCCATAATTAGCAGGTGTCCCCTGTTCATAGTATGTGCCTTCTCTTAAAGCCCTTCACTTGGGACCAAGCCAGGCATCAGAACATGACGAAGTGCAAGCCACAGGAATTTAATGGGGTATTACGAGGACAGGGATCAAGAACATAGCAAGAGAAAAGCAGATTTCTGAATAAATAATCACATTGATAATCATGTTACAATGGTCCTTACTGACATGCTACTGTGAACAGGAATATATGCAATGGACCATCATCATTCATTCAGAATTGTGTTGCTTTTTTTGATCCCACTCAATTACCCAAGTTCTGTGCCTTTCTCCCTTTACATGACAGACATTTCTGACTTACACTAGTTTCTTTTTCTTGAGAAACCCTATATGCAGGAACTGAATCATGAAAGCAGGATACACTGCATAAGTCCCTACCTGTGTCCCGACTGCTCTGAGACGTGGAATCATTCTCTACATTATAGATGACTGTCCCCTGAGAATCAGAAGAGAAGTGACTGACCAGAGACTCATGGTGGGAGTGTTTGTAGGGATAGCTCTCCGTTGAAGAATCTGTTCGGGTATCACTTGAGATGGAGGGCTCCCTCCCTGAGGGAAGGAGGAGACACATATACAAAAGTGAGGAAAGAAAGAAGGACAGTGATAGAGAGGGGCAAAGAGTTGGATGGCAACAAAGGTCCATAAGGCAAGAACTTCCTAGATGGAAGGGTGAGAAGGATATACCAGAGCCATTCTTCCCAACACCCAACTTCCAGATAACCCGGACACACAAACAATTCCTCCCACTCCTGCCCCTACCTTGCTGAAGCCCTCACTCTGCCTGCCATTGTCAAAAACTGTGGGGCTTTTAGAAAACCTATGGGGGGAAAGTGGAAGAAAGGAAAAAGTTGTGAAAAGTAAGATCTACTTAGATGAAGAGTCCCAGGCCGACCTGGCACACATAACCCCTAACCCATAACTTTTTCCTATACTGCCAGATATGTTACTTTAATATTATAAGCATTTTTAATATCTGAGAAATTATGGGGCTGTTATTTGTCCTTGAGTGTAAATTAGTTCAATCAGACTATTTTCCTCTAAACGCCTAGTAGAGATAAGAACAACAGTGGAAATGGTGTTTGATTGTAGGGAGAAGTAGAGCAGGTATGGGTGGGGTTACGAAGGTGGGAAGAACACTGGTGAACAAGCAGGAGGGAGGTACAAAAAGGAGGGAAAAAGATTCTAAAAAAAAAAAAAGTGTCTTCTCTTTTAAAATTATACTCAGGGCCAGCCTAGATCTAGAAGTAGAAAAGAACATTTCTTTTTCCTCCTTTTCAGAAATCAAGCCAAAACCATTAAGGTTATATTTCTAATATATTATGAGCTTCTATGGGCTAACCTGAGATATTAGCCATCAAACTGCACATTGTTTCTATAGAAAAGCATAATTTTAAAAGTTCAAACAATTGAATTAGAAGTGAACAACTGATTCATAAGCTGAAGAATATCAATACTGCACTTGGATTTTTAAAGAAAAATCTTTCCTCCCTAGCATTAAGACTAGCAGTAACTCACATCATTTTTCTTGGTCTTCACAACTTCTTAAGTCACTGTTAAATTGCTAGTAAGACTCTGTCATCTTTACCATTATTTCAAGGTTAAAATCTGAGATTTCCCTCATGAACTTACTATCTTAGTCTAAATCAACATAATTTCCCCCTCACTTTTGAATTGGGGCCAGATGATGTAGGCAATGCATTCTTGGAGGCTGAAGGAAACAGCCTGGCACAAGCTGGGCTTCAGCATTAGTTGCCATTTCTTTCTTATCTCTAATGGATCTTCTTTCTCCAACCTAGGCTACGCGCTAGGCTCGTGATGAAGTATGAGTCCCAAATATCCAGTGATCACGTTGATGAGGGAAAGGTGGAGGTCAGAGTTAGGCTGCTCACCCGAATCTTCACTATCGTAGCATGTCCTGCTGTATGACTGGAACTCAACTTGGGGAGGCAGGTCCTGGGTGGACACTGGGGTACCTTGGGGGTCTGCATAAAGCAGCAGCAAAGGCTGATAATGCCCCTTGATGCATTTGGTCACCACATCCTTCCATTTGGGCCCAATCTGAACCAGAAACAATCAGAAGAGCAGGACAATTAAACTTTGTATCCACAGTTCAAAACATACCTTCCTGTTCTGTTTTTCTAAAGAACATAAGATGAAAAGACAAGAATCAGGTAAAGAGATAGCAAGATATCTTAAACCTAAACTTAACAAACTTTTTGTTAAATCTTCTTTTGTTAAATCCTTTTAGAGAGCATTAAAACCCTGTAAGAGATAATAATGATGAATAAAATTATTTCTATTCCCATGAAACATCAATTCGATTGTCAAATATGAACAAAAGTTCTCAGAGGTGAATGTGCTATGTGAGGGGACTTCAGCTGCCTTGGTGATCAATTTCTTTTCACAGACATCAAATAAAAGCCCTTGCTTAAAATTTGCATTTCTATAATTTTCACCTAAATATTAAAATCACTTTTATGAAGCTAAAGAGCCAACAGAAACTCTCTCACAGACTGCCTGAGAATAAATGACATTCCATTTCAGAGTTCACACATGGCAGGACATAAAATGTCAAACTGCTTAGAATAGACAGCTGAACCTCTTGGCCTTAGCTTTGTGCTGGATTCAATGCTGCCATGGCAGTGGAAAAGAGTAACTGAATAGCCATGGAAACAACAATCCAATCAAATCCTCAAAGTCACCCTCTATTAAGCTTAATCAGTCACATTCTTCATGGAGTGCTCTCAGAGTCAGCCAATTAGCATAATTCTTATTTCGTAATAAATGTTCAGTAAATTTATAACTGAGTTATCATTATTTTAACTAAAATGCACTTGTATCTTTTTACAATTCTTATTAAATATTTTATAAGCTAGGTATTATTTTTCAAATAAAAAAGTTAAAGCTCAAAGAATTTATATGTCGCCCAAAATTACAACAGCAGAAAAGAGATGAAGAAGAGAATTAGGGACTTGACAAAGACTACTATTTCTGGAAGATGCTGCATAAGGTCCATGGATTGGTGTAGCTTGTTAGCTAAGCAGGCTCATAGCTGCTAACCTAATCACAAGAGGCTTCCTAATTCATGCAGATCACCTAAACTACTTCATCCACAGATTCTGTGGTTTAGATAATACCAAGTTTAAATATCATTATAGCCCCATCTCAAAAATCTATGATAGGGCATTTCAGGGACATAATAATCAGAGAATAATTTATAGCAGCCCTGAAACAAAGTATTACTCACTACTAATTTTAAGATTTGGAATCCTGAATTTTGTGCTAACCTTATATCCTAACTTGAGGCATTAGATTGTTAGCACTCAAATCAACCAATTAACACATTAAAAAAACACTTTGTCAACTATACAGAACTGTGCTGAAAGCTTTATGACGGCCTTCAGAGAAAAAATAGAAGATAGATTCATCCTGTCCTCAAGGAACTTGTCATCTACTGAGGAAGACTGATGACGCTCTCATAAATTCAATAGATAGGCAGACAGACATTAAAATTATGAAATGAAACACCGAAGACAAATAATTATCCTTAGTTTTTTGTTGTAGTCACCAAACACTTCAAGAAGGACATGAATATTCCTACCTCCTTGACATGAGCATCATCAAAATACATCCATTTGCGAATCTTTGTTTGGAAAAAGAATGTAGAATAATGTTTGCCATAGTAACAGATCATTCCTACTAAGTACAGTTCAGACTGCTTGGCCCGGTCATCTGTCACTCTGAAAAACAGCTGTGAGGGAAGAAGAGAAAGAACAGAACAGTGACATAGTCAATCCTTCTCACATCACCTCTCAGCAAACTCCATCATTTCTTAAGGTACTGACTTGCCTGTCTGCCTATTAGTCTATGATTTTATTTTTTTGCTAGTCCATATTAATCATCAGAAATAAACCTAAAAAGGCAAAATGTAGGGAAAAGCAAGACAGATAGTGGCCAGTAAACTGGTAAGGTGGTGATGTTTTTTCATACCTTTTAATACTTTCTTGCTGGGGCCTATCATAAGAGGAGCCAGGAAAGTTGAAAAAACAAAACAAAACAAAAACATTCTCAAGTACCAAGTCATTTATCAGTTGGCACCACAAATATAAATGTCCCGCTGAGACCCTAAGTAGGGGGTAAAAAAGACTTTAGGAGGAGCAATCTCACTATGCTGGTTACCAGCATTTCAATTCCTAGATGTCCAGCACCGTCCTAGGTGCTAAGAGACACAACAAATACAAAATTGAAAAAAACCGATTCTTGCCTTGAGAAATTTAATTGGTTGAGAAAGCAATCACAAAACCAAAACAAAACTAGAACAGTATAGAATATGCAGGGTACAGAATTTTAGAAAAGGAGATTTTATTCTGCATAGCCTACTCATGTCAGAACTTGGAAAAGACCTAAAATAAAATCCCAAATAGTTCATTTATTCTGTCATGGTTTCATGATATCAAAAAACAATAAAGGATCTCCTTAGTTACTGGACTATCCCAGAGTAAAACAAGTAGAAAGGAAACCACAGAGTCTCGGACTCTTCTCTTGAACCGAAAGAAAACTGTGGCTATACCTATACTAGGGCATGGAGCTGATTAGGTAAAGATCCCAGGTCTGAAGTCTGTTTCCCTGTCTATTTTCCTAAATAAATGCATGGAAAACCACTAACCCACTAAATTCTCTTCTAAGCTACTTCATTATCTTCACAGCAGACATTGGTTCCTCACTACGAATTTCATATTCTAGGATTCTGGTCACCAACTTTCACTTCCTTCACCTCCCAAAGCAGCTCTAGTCAGGATTGCTCACTTCTTTGACCTCCCATGGTTGAATACCCCTCCTTACTCTACACTGGTATAAACTAACAATAAGTAGAGCACATACTAATTCTATAAATTGTTTGTTTTTTACCAGTAGCTAAGCTCTGCCTATTCTGTCTTTCAAGTACAAAGTTATCCCATTTCTTATAAAAAGCCTTTGCTACCTATCCAAAGCAGGTATATCAGCATGCACACGCATGTACATATACGTGCGCACACATACAGTATTGCCCCCTTATACTCGGGGGATAAGTTCCAAGACTCCTGGCGGATACCTGAAACAGCAGATAGTACCAAACCTTATATATACTATGTTTTTTTCCTATACGTACATACATATAATAAAAGTTTAATTTACAAATTAGGCACAGTAAAAGATTAACAATAATAATAAAGAACAATTATAATATCATACTATAATAAAAGTTATATGAACATGATCTCTCTCTTGCTCTCAAAATCTTATTGTATTGTACTCACCCTTCCTGTGATGATGTGAGATGATACAATGCCTACATGATGAGATGAAATAAGATGAACGATGTAGGCATTGTGACATAACATTAAGCTACTATAAGGGTTACTTGCACACAAGCACTGTGATATTGTGACAGTCAATCTGATAACTGAGACGGCTACTAAGTAACTAAATGGGTAAGGATATGCTGGACAAAGAATGATTCATTAGTACCAGGTAGGAAGGAGCAAAAACAGCATGCAAGTTAAAACTTACAAATTATTTATTTTCAGAATTTTCCATTTAATATTTTCAGACCATGGGTGACTGTGGGTAACTGAAACCATGGAAAGCAAAACTATGGATAAGGAAGGACTACTATACACAAGCACACTTGTCTGAAATTCTGTATTTGTCTTTTAGGATATACCTTTGTGTTCAGTGTTCACACCAAGAATAAGTCAGATATAAAGGTAACTAACACTCACATCACCCAACTTAAGGCAGGTACCCAGGCTGTGAATGACATCCTCCGCCAAGTCTGAGTGGTCTGAGTCCCATACCAGTCCAATTGTGATAATCTGTGGAGCATTCATCAACACACGGCGAATTCGAATCCTCTCTCCACAGTTGCTCTAAAATACATACATATATAAGGCTAGTTTGACATGTTTCCCACTGGCTCTGCCTCAATTCCACTAATCCCAGGGTTCTCCTCCCCACTCCAAAATCCACTCCTGACTCATCTCACCGGACAGTTCCGCAGATCCCCCATGGTGCTGGCATTCTGCAGCAGCTCACCAAACATGCTTGGGGACGGTTTTTCTCGTCTTTCCAGCATACAAATAGCCTGATTGCTTCAAGGTGGGAAAATAAAGGAGGATGATGGTACAAGCTACACAGAGTCATAGCTAAATCAAATAAGTCATTCATGAAAACTCCTAATTCATATGTTTGACTTTCTTCTTCTGCCCACAATACCTGTCCCAGCCTCAGTGTCCCCAAAACACAGTGAGTGCCTCTGCCTGTCTCGAAATCCAAAGCTCATAGACTCCCCATTCCTCCTCTCACTTTGTTGGCCAGAAGTAAGTATAAGAAAAGGGGAGGATAGGAGAGAAAAGAAGGAGAACGAAGGTTATTCTAAAATTACTGTTCTGAGTTCCTGCAATATAGCATAGACTCAGCAATAAGGATATAAGCTTTTTGGATCCTTTAATTAAAACCCAATCAATGGAAGGGGTGCCTAAGAGAACCCTGTAAAACTTACCAAAGGGAAGTGGTGGAGATGTAATGCACCATCTGGATGAAAGGCAATGGATCAGAAGTGGCACCACAGCTAGTACATACACACTGAGCCAGGGAAAAGAAACAAAAGCAAACAGCCACAGTCATTAACTGTTCCGGCACTTATTTGATGCCCCACATCCCAGGATTAAGTGTCCTTGAAGAAAAAGTCTAAGAAGTGATAGGGATAGAAGTAAGGTTCACCTGTTCAAACAGTGTCATTGCAAATTTCTGGTGGGAGATGCAGTGTTGGGCAGTACATATATCCTCTTTGGTTTCATCAGCAATGTGGAAGTGTAGTCTCATCAGCAGGTTTTCCTAAGAGGGAAAGGACAAAATGAGTATATCAACAGTACTTAACAGATAAATGTGCAAACTGGTTGGCAGTTTACTTAGAGAAACAGATATCCTCCTAGATGGTAGGAGTACCTCTGATTTTTTTTTTACCTCTTTAATTTGAAATAACGATAAATTTTCAGTAAGTTTCAAAAAAAATTGTACAGGAGGTCCAGGTACCCTTTACCCAGTTTTCTCCAAGGGTAATAATTTGTATAGCTATAGTGCAATATCCAAACCAGAAAATGATCATCAATACGATCCAGTTTATTCAGGTTTCACTGGTTTTATATACACTCATTTGTGTTTGTGTGTAGTTCCATACAATTTTATCATACATATAGAGTCATGGAACCACTACCGCAATCAAGATATAAAACTATTCCATCACAAGGCCCCTTCATGTTATCCCTTTATAGCCTGACCGACCCAATTCCACCCTAACTCCTAGCAACCACTAATCTGTTCTCCAATCTCTATAATTTTATTATTTCCAGAATGTTACATAAATGGGATCATATAATATATAACCTTTTGATACTGTGTTTTTTTCTCAGCATAATTCCCTTTAGATCTAATCAAGTTGCTGCATAAATCAAGAGTTCACTCCTTTTTACCGCTGCATAGCAGTCCATAGTATGGAAGTACTACAGTTTCTTTCACCATTACCCATAAAAGGTATTTGAGTTGTTTCTAGTTTTTGGCTATTACGAATAAAGCTTCTATGAATATTCAGGTACATATTTTTCTATGAACATAAATTTTCATTTATCTGGGATACATGTCCAGAAATGCAACTGCTGAATCACATGATAGTTTACAGGTTTAGTTTTTTGAGAACTGCCAAACTTTTCCAAAGTAGCTTTACTATTTTACAATCCCACCAGAAATATATGAGTGATCCAGTTTCTCAGCAGTGCCTCCAATTTTGACCTACATTTTACTCTGTAATGGGATGTATATCACTCTCCAATTTTTAACAGATGCACAGAGAGTCTTCTGAAGGTTGATGGATAGAATCCAGAGTTCAGAGGAGTTAGGGTCTGCTACTAAAAGTCACTGGGAGAAACATAGATATCTATACAGCATTTTACACTTGTGCTAAGAACTCAAGTTATTCTCTGTTTATCTTTAGTAATACAGGAGTTCTTCAAGTATGGTCCCCAAACCAGTAGCATCAATATTAATATCACCTGGGAACTTGTCAGAGAGACATTCTTGAGCCCTACCTACTCCAGACCTATGGAATCAGAAACTCAAGGGAGTAGGGCCCCAAAATTTCTATTTTAATGAGCCCTGTCTCCTCTGAAGGTGACAGCCACTGTTTTACGCAATGGCAAGCACAAAATTACCCTGAAGCTGAAGGAATTAGAATAAACCCACTGTGCAATTCACAGGGCATTAGCAGAGATACCTTAGAGCTCTGAGAAATTAGGGAAATTCCTAGTTCTAACTGGAGAGACAAGTTTAGATAGAGGGGCACAGTAAATAACCACAGGAGAGCAGCCAGTATCTGATGGAGACCATCAACAGTCCCATCCCATATCAAAGTGGACCAGAGGTCAGCACTTACAAAGCACTCTGCAGCATCATCCATAATTCCCAGCTGGAAACGCTGTTCATCCTGGAAAGTCTTTGCCAGAGCACTGCGGAGAGTATCAGATGGAAGCACTTTTTCACTACTACACTGAAACTGGTTAAAGATTCCCTGTAGGGAAGAGATTAGAGAAGTGGAAAAGCACAATGCTGTTATTAAGCTTTTATACATCTCTGTCATCCTAGCATCTCCATGCTCATAACTTTGGAACCAAATGTACTTCCTACTAGTTGATAAACTTGCAGTTAGTAATAAAAAAGTAAAAAAAAAAAAATCCAGAGTCAAAATAAATGGCACAATCCTATGCCAATAAGAATAAGGACTCTTACTCTTCTGAGTGTGATACCATCAAGGACACATTTACAAGAGAACACTGTTGTGAGTTAATGTAATGCAGTCACCTTATTTCTTCTGATATAGATAAAGGTCTACAGTAAATAAAGATAAATTATTCTTTGGGAACTGATTCTATGAAACTTGGCCCCTTCTTTTAAATTGTTTTATCTAATATAAAATTACCCAAGAGTACAAAGAATAATATAACGAACATCGACACGTCTAACACTGAGAAATAAACATCCCATCATTTTTACTACCAATCCACAGATAAAGCTAAAGTCCCATTTAAGATTGCCTACTCTCTATCAGCCACTCACAGTGATGACTTTGTTGCATAATCTTCTGTTTTTAATACTTTTAATACTTTCAGCACTGATTTTTGAGATCTACCCATAACATATATATATATATATATATATATATATATATATATATATATATATATATATATATATATATATATATATATCAAGTGACATCTTATGAGCTTCACGTCAGTGATGTTTATATGCCCTGTTATTACAATGAAGATACAAGAGCACCTCTTTTTGCCACATTCTTCTAAGACCAAGTTGAGGTGAAGAGGGAACATGTAGAGTAGTTCCTAAGACATCTAAGAAAAAGTGAGGGTAAAATCTCCCTTCTGGGGATTAAGCTCTTACACTTCATGGCAAAGTACCTGGATAAACAGAAGAGTGGGCTATTTGGAACACCAGAAATTAGAAAAGCAGGACCAGCAGAAAGACACATTTAAAAGCCTGCTGAAGTGTCAGATAGAGACAACATCTGAAGGCAACACAGCAAGTCTTTCCTTTGTAGATCCCTAAGACAGCTACTTAAGAATCTTGATCTCCATTTGAAAAAAGACTGCTTTCTTTCTATAATAGTATCCTATTCTTCATTGTTGTACCTACAATCTGTTTTTGAATAAACACACACACACCCACACCCACCCCCCCACACACACCCACACCTGGTTTATCCCTTTACCATGCTGTGTAGTTTATCGGGTGACTATGACATGTCTATTTATCCATTTCTTAACTCAAGAGACAATTTGGCAGTCTCCAATTTTTTGCTATTATGAATTGGCTATGCCAACTTATACTTCCACCAGTACACAAAAATAAATTTTCCCATACCTTTGTCAGCAATTAATACAATCAGTCTGATTAACTTTAGTCTATCTAACTACATTTAGTGTTTCTAGGTCCTTTGTGAGTTTTACTGTGGCAAATAACTTATTCCAGTCTTCTGGTGTCTTTTATGTGCACCAGTTTATTTTGGTGTAATTAAATGTATCTACTCCACATTTACCTACATCTGAAACAATGATGAATGTGAAGTCCAAAGAATGAAAACAGAGTGGCAACAAGTGGCACCTGGCTTAATGAGTCCTTCTCAAGTGGTATTGGACCTTTCCCACAGAGACTAGAATGTACTCCTTGAGAGCACATGGCCCAGATCCTCACTAAACCATCCAGATAAACAACTCACTCAACAATAAATGACATATTAATATGCCGAAGAATGGAACTCACCTGAAATTCTTGTTAGTAATTTCTTCATATAAAAAAAATCCTAGGGTTATTTTTCAGACTTCCTAATGAAACCAGAAATGAGACCACTTTATAAACCTACCTATGTGATCTAAGAAGCCCCCCCCCCCAACCTAGAATGGTCATTCTTTGTCCTTGTATTATTTGACCTATCAGCAGCTCAGTCCCTCATTCCCTTCAGGTGTTTATCCAAATAGTACCTTCTCAATATAGTATTTCCTAATCACCCTATTTAAATTTGCAAACTCCACTCCCTCTTCTCAAATCTTCCCCTTGCTTGTTTTATTTTTCCCTGTGGCACGTATTACCATCTGTCATAACATGTATTTTATTTATTGATTGTCTGACTACACTCACAGAACATAAGTATGAGGACAGAAATTACTGTCCTTTAATTCCCTCCTATACTCCCAGCACCTTGAAAGGTACTGGCATACAGAGGGCAACCAAGCACTAGTTTTAAATAAATGAATAAATGAATGAATGAATCAATCAATCATGTGCTATAGACAAATCTTATTAAGAGAAGATATTATTAAGTCCCCTCTCTCTTTTTTAAATAGATAAAGAATTACCTAGAAAATGTAACATTTTTTTCTTAAGGTAATATAAACAGTGCGAAATAGGACTAAAACTTGTTCTGCGTATTTCAAGTTAAAACTGTTTTCCTCATTCAACTCTCTATGTTCTTACTAGCATCATTCCTCCTTATACACACTGAACATCCATCCCTATAGCAACTCAAGAATAATTTACTGTATAACCTACTATTATTTCCCTTCAGATGATTTCAATATGATATGGAAGAAGCAGTACCAGCAATACATATTTAGTATTATTTAATAAGCTAGGAGCTGGGAAGAAAATCTATTATAATTACTCCAAGTCCTTTTGGATTAGCCTAGAAAATTTTCACAAGTCTATTCTAAGATCAGGTGAAAGCAGGGCAGGATCTTCCATAATTTGTTGCTGGTAGTAGAAGAATGTCTATTAGTGACCACTTAAACTAGACCAAAACACTCCCAGAGGGCAACTGGATATCTGCCAAGTGACCTATGGGATTTTGAACTGGAGGAATGTGGAGAGACAAAGAAAAATGAAGGTGAGAAAAAGAGCAGTGACTACTACAAATAATGATGGTCTGACCATTTGATGATTGGCTGAAAGAAAGTCACCTCAGCTGCTCTTCTAGATTGCTAATGGTAAGACATTACATTACTGATGACAAAGACTGGTTGGATGAGGTTTGATTCCTTGTTCAGAGTCTAAAACAAGCCCCAACATAAACCAATAGAATATTAGTTCCAGAAGTTCTGTACAAATACACATCTGCAAACTATAGCCCCTTTAGTCTTTTTCAATTGGATTTCCTCGAGGTGCCTACTAAGCTAAGGCTTCAACAGTTCCTAATGAATTAACGTCTCTCCCATGTATATAGCACTAGTTATGTTACCATTCTATAGAAAATTCAGAAAATAGTCACTCCAATAACTTTCTGTGTTCTGCAGTTCAGAAGATCCTTGAGAAAGGACTGGGTTCCACTGAGAGATGGCATAGAAATAGCTAAGAGCATGGACTCTGGAACCACACTATATGGGTTCAAAATCCCAGCCCTGTTACTTACCATCTATGTGAACTTGGACAAGTTATTTTACTTCTCTAGGCTTTAGTTTCCTCTTTTAAACGAGAATTAATAATAGTATGTACCTCTTCAGGTTATTTAAGGATTAAATAAGTATCTCTATCTCTATCTCTATCTCTATCTCTATCTCTATATCTCTATCTCTGTCTCTATCTATCTATCTACCTACCTACCTACCTACCTATCTATCTATCCCTTAGACTAATGCCTGGAAATATGATAAGTGCTATCTAAGTGTTAGCTGCTATATTTATTATTATTATTATTATTATTATTATTATCATATTATTATTATTTCACTTTAGGTTACTAAGAAGCCTGCCTGCCATTGACTCATGCCAAAGATGGGCTTTGAGTCAGAAATGCTTCTACCTTGAGCTCCCTCCCAGTCTCTAAGATCTGGGTAGGAAGGACCAAAGTCTATTCTGTTGCCCCTATTCAAGAGAGGCAGATCTCCCATAACCTAGATAAGAAGGGTTTCAGCACAGAAAGGAAAAGACCTAAAATAAGAGCTCTGTCTACACCTACAGTGGATATGTAACAACAGATCTGGCTCTTGTGTTCAGTGGCATCAACACCGCCATGCTATACTTGTTTCCCACCTCTTGATTACAGGCATCTTTCTTCATACACACTGAGTTCTAAATGCATTCAGAATGGCCTCTGACTGCATCTTCTTAATTTTCTTATCTTAATTATTGATATCAGTCTCTCTCTGCTATTGTTAGGAAGAAGCGAGTATATCAGGGATGAAATGAAGCAGCCTGAGCCCACTTAGCATGCATCTGTAAAGCTGTGACTCTGGAACAAGCTGCAGCACAAAGCCCCTCTGTTAGGGCAGCACACTAACCCCCTGTGTGTCCCTCTCACATGAGCACAAGGCTGGAACGGGCCGCCTCCTGTTCCCTTTTTCACCCTCCTCCCACCTTTCCCAGAGGGAGATCCTGTTCACAAGAAAGAAAGCCAAGAACATTTAGTTCAGCAGTAAGAACAGGTGGTAGCACCAATAAGGAACAAAAACTGGTATTCTTCCAATTGCTGAGTTCTATGGCACAGAGGAAGAAGGGCAGGAAGAACGAAATCCCAGGAATTTTTCCCTGTGGGGTCCCTGATGGTTTCAATTAAATAAACAGAGAAAAACCCACCTTTTGAGGTTTCTCTCTGCTCTTCTTTACTGGGTGAAACCAAATAGGTCTTCCTTTTCATTCGCACGAAAAGGCAAATTACTTTTTCTCTGTTAACTATTTTCTTGGATGCAGTACAAAAGCAAACAAAATTTTAATGACTAAAAGCAGGTGCTTCCCCACCCATCTCTCTTGGATCAAGTAGCAAACAATTCTACCACATGAGCACATAATTATTTGGATTAGCAAAAACCATGTAAATAAGAGAGAAGTGCCATAAAGACAGAAAGCCTTTGTGCTTTGGCATCTATAAATGCAGCTGTTGCTTAAGTTTTGTTTCCCCCACCCCCAAAAACACAGACTTTTATCTTTAGGCAGGGAACATCTGTTTATTTCTCTCAGGATTTCCCAGTCTTGCATCTAAAAGGAGTCATGAGTAGAGATGATAGGGGTCAAGGAGAAAAGATGTCACTAAATTTGATGCTTTTAGGCCCGAGGTTTTTAGAAAGTACCATTGTCAGCAGTCCAACTCATCCTTGAGAGGTGTCAGTGATACCCTCTGCAAAGGCATGATGTGCTTTATGCACCACTATATTCTTAGGGTTTCTCTTCTCGATCTGGGCTTCCCAAATCTCTCATCATTTTGGCTCTCATAATGTACTTTTCTCCATACTTCCCAGAAATTACAGACCTAAATAAATCATAAACCTCAATGTGGCCAATGGAGCCTATTTATAAATATATAAATATAACCTTATGTCTAAAAGAGCTAATTCTAATGACTACTAAAAAAGAGAATTTTGCCACTAGTTTTGTGTGTTCAAAAGAATGTTAAATGTTCTCTTTCAAGAGGGGAAAGAATATATAACTTTACCATCTTGGCACCCAAAACAAATTGCATTTTTAACATTTTATTACAGAAAATTTCAAACATATAAGGGTGACAAAATAGTACAATAAACTACCATGTACCTATCATCCATCTTCAACAATTATCAGCTGGTGGCCAATCACATTTCATATATACTAACCACTCATTTACTCCACTCCCAGATGATCTTGAAGCAAATGTCAAGTGGTATTCATCCATAAATATTTAATGATATGCCTCTAAAAGCTAGGAATTCTTTTTTGTTTAAAACCATAATATTGTTATTACACTCAGAAAAAAAGTGATAATAATTTCTTAAAATCACCAAATATCCAGTCAGTTTAATAAGAACTCTTGCTCCAACTTTGGGGAAGGCAGAAAACAGCTGGCTAGTTTTTCTCCTTGGATTCTTTAACCTTATGTCTAAAAATAGCTACCTCTGGACTTCCTGATTAAAAAATTACCAGCATATGCTCTATTAGGTCTCTTTAAATTAAATTCAGTTATCAATGCCATATCACCCCATGAGTTTAGGGGTTTTTTTGCACCCAGTCCATAATCTGATACTTTGGACTTGCAGTGATAAAGTTAGAGACCATCATAAGCTACCTATCACATCCATTCTTGCTACCTGTAAAAACCAGACAGACACCCACATACACACAAAGACATAGACACAGGTAGAGAGAAATACTAAGACTTCAAAACACCAAACAGAGCTGCACAGAGATAGAGAAAGGCCATATTCACCAGAGGATGGTATTGCTTTTAGTTGGAAATCAAAAACTAATGCAGAGATTTTATGAAACATAATAACCAGCTGATTTTTTGCCAAGATCAAAAATGTAAGACCTTATAGATTACCAACAGTATTCAAATCAAATTTGGAAGATCAATACCATAACCACTTAACCCACAGAGGAAATGAAAAGGGACACCCTTCTGAGCCACAAAGATTTTGAGGTTTTATAAGTTTTGAGTTCTGCCATACACTCTGGAAAGGAAAGAATCATGATAATCTACTTCACTTTTCCTTGCAGCTATACCCCTCTATTTGATTACCATGTAAAATTCTGAACTTTTTAAAAGGCTAAGAGACTCAGATTTATACTATTTACGTTATGTCAGTGGTTAAATTGGTTGAAAATATTCGAGTACAGTCTACTAGGACTTTAAGACTAAAAAATCTTAACCAAAAGACCAAATATGTTTGTATACCATAGCTAAACAAAACAAGAATTCAAGTTGATGATATGTGCATTAGACATAAGGAGATATCATCTTTAAGTGAGGGCTGTTTATTATTAGCTAAAATTTTCAGAGAATATACTAGAAATCTAATTTCTTGGTTTAAAAAGTCAGTCCAGGAAAATGAATTTACTCTTCTCTGATACTGGCTGTGACTACAGGACAATGAAAAACCTTCCATTCTCATAATCTTAAAAAGATAAAGAAAAAAAAAAAAAGACTGAATTGATAATGAGTGATGAGTAATTTCTTATACCCCTTTCCCACCTTCATGTTGGTCAACAGTGGAACACACTTTTCTGTCCCTTCAGAACAATCTTACTGCTCTACAGATACAGACTTACATTCCAGGACACCTTAAATACAAAAACCTATTTGCTTTCACTTACCCCACCACTACCTGGCTTTTATGCCTTGTACAAGCATTCTTAAAAGAAAAATCACAAATTGAGAAGATTTGTTGAATTTAATTAATCAGTGCAGCATTCTTCTTTGCCCATAACAAAAAACACTCTGTCCTACATCCTGGCATTGCAACGCCTCTATTACAATCCCTGGAAGGAGAACAAAATCTTTGTGGCATACTAAGTACAGAGGACGGATTTCCTCCCCTGGACAGAGATAAATAAATAAGCCAACACCAAAGTAAAGTCATACCCTGGGGACTGAGGGTATAAGAGTAGATCCGATATGAATAATAAATAAGAGCTCTGGGTTACAAGGCATGATAACAGTTTAGGTAAGGAAAAATCTTTTAGTAACATTACGTGGAAATAAATTTGGGGTTTTAGAAGGGACAGGGTAATTAGCACACAAATATTTTCTATTTGCTGAGTCAGAGTTGAAAGTTATTGTAGTTGAAAGCAAGCAGAAAGATACACTGATACAAATTCTTTTTAATGAAAGCCATCATTAATAATTCTCATGCAAGATTTTGAGGTTGAAATTACTTTAGGGGCTTAGTATCAAGTAACACAGAAACAAAACCCACTACATTTTGTAGGACCAAAAGAAATGTATTATCATAAGTATCGACGAAAACCTACCAAAAAGCAATTATATACACTGGATAGATACATTTATGATGGTGCCTGGTGAATATCACAAAGCACAGGAATATTGACAAAGATTCATAAACAGAAAAAAATTTTTTAACAAAGACATGAAGCAAAAAGGGTCCACATAAGACCAATAGTAAATGAATTTTAAGGGTTGGTGCAAATAAAGTAAAAAACTGGAGAAAAAGCAGGGATAAATATCTTTCAGCCATACTTGAAAGGGCAAATCCTTCAGCCAAACATCAGATTAAGGGAAAGTTGTCTAGCTTCTGATTCATAGGAACACGTTTGTGTTTCTTTTTGTTCTTAATAGTGAGTTCTAGACCTAAACAATTATGCTCCAATATAAAGAATTTGGACTTCATAATTGGCAAGTTTTTAATAGACTACTTCAAATTCAGGAATTTTGGATTTTTTTGTTTTGAAAAGTCTATGCAATAAGAATTTTACACATCAAACTTAGTATTAAAGAATGCAAACAGGTCATGAAGTACCAGCATAAAGAAATTCTTATTAGCCTCATCAAACATCCTGTATTTTTGAAATAGGAGGCAGAGAAAAAAAATTGTAAAAAATATGTAGAATTACACCCACTGAGAAAAAAATAAACAGAATAAAATCCACAATGGGACACCCCAAAGTTAACCTGTAACTTAACCACAGGATACAAGATAACTCCTCTGCTGACAAAATCTCCGGCTTTCAGTCTTCCTTCAGCAGATCCTTCCCACCAAATCCCCCATCCTCCCTCCCTCACACACACACATCTCACCTTTCCCTTACTAAATGAGGCATGAAGACCTAGCTTAGCAAAGCTACAAAGAAATACGAGACCAAAAGTCACAATATGAAAATCTCTGTTAAATAGGACAAGGGTAAGAGAGCATAAAAGACAAAAAAAAAAAAAAAGGCAAGTACCCCAAACTCCATAACTTAAATCTAAGAACTACTAAAAGAATTTATGAACTCAGAAAAGTTAGGTGTTTTTATTATGGTCCAGGCACTGTGAGGAACACCAAGAGGGAAGAAAAACTAAGCCACCTTCCCCAAAAGTCATTCAGCCATGCCAAACACTGTGAAGTTAATCAATCATCCAGTCAGAGGTATTATTTTCAAAACTTCTTGAAGAAAATAATTTCTGAAGTGGAGTTCTGAAAGGTGGATATAGTTTGGTTTAAAGGGATATGTTATTGTTTTGTTTATTGTTATGCTATTGTTTTGAGTGCCAAGGGATCCAGGCAAAGCAAATGACATTTGTAATGTCTAAGAGAGCCATAGCAAGTACACCATCTGCTATCATAGCTGAAATAGAGAATGCCTGGGGAAGTAAAGAAAAGAAAGTATAAAATTAGTTTTTAAAATATCCATAACTATGCATTTTTAAGTGATTTAAGATATAATTAGGAGCCACTTCAAGATTTTAAGAAGTGGGTAACTTCAAAATATCACTCCAGGATACTCTTAGGTTAGAACAAATGAAATAGGAAGATACACACAGAGAAGCAATTTAGGGGTTTGGGGGGAAAAAGTATGCTTTTTACTAAAACAGTGGTCAAAAAAACTTATTACTAGAAATATCACAAATCTGAGAGGAAGCATAAAGAGAAATAATCTCTGTGGCGGAATTCAGGCAATTTCCATTTTCTCTCTTGGTACTTCAGTGTGCTTTCTAGAATGATTGTAGTACTTTTTATATTTATAATAAAAATCATCATTCAAGTAAAGAAGAAACATGACCTATATATACATAGCTGAAGAATAAGAAAAAAAATTGCCCATGTGCCCACCACCCAACTTAAGAAATGGAAAAATTAACAATGAGTTGGAGATTCCTCAATTAATTATATCCTCCCCTGCCACCTTCCAAAGGTAACTACTATCATGAATTTTGTGAAAATCATTCCCTTTTTCTCTATAGTTTATAACACATATATATTTCTCTAAACAATGTTTAGTTTTGCCTGTTTTTGATTTGTATATAAATGGAATCATAGTTTATATAGTCTTCTGTAACTTGCTTTTTTCACCAATGTAATGTTTTTTGTGATTAATCCAAATTGATATATCTAACTGCAAACTATTCATTTTCACTGCCATATGGTATTTTACTGAGAATAAACCATAATTTTTTTAATCCATCCTATTATAGTTGGAACGAGTTGTTTCCATTTTTCTGTAACCACAAAAACTACTTTGAACATTCTCAAATATATCTTCTGGTATGTATGTATATACGTATGTATTATGTATGTGTGATGAATGTATGTATGTATGTACAAGGAAATTTCCACAGCATATATCTAGGAATGGAATTACTGAGTGGTAGGGTATATGTTAGTTCACTTTTACTAGACGAATATAATAACAAACTGTTTTCCTAAGTAGTGGTATCAATTTATATTTCTATCAGCAATGTATGTAAATTCTCATTCTATCTTTTAGGTAACAGTTTTATCTGTTTTTTAAATTTCTACCAATCTGAAGGGTATGGTTTAATCTACATTTCTTCGATTACTAAAGAGAGTAAGCATCTTTCTCACATTCTTACAGATCATTTGGGTTCCCCATTCTGAGAAATGCCTGTCTATGTCTTTTGCCCATTTTCCTGTTAACACATTTATCTTTAACTTATTCTTTATAGGAGTTCTCTGGAGTTTTATGCTGGATATCAATCCTTTGTTGGTTATATACATTGCAGATATTTCCTCCCAGCTTGTAGCCTTGCGTCTTTATTCTCTTTATGGAGTCATCTGATGAACAAAAGTTCTTCAATTTTTTTGTGTGGTAAATGTATCGATTTTTTTAACTTTGTATTTTTCATGTCTTATTGTGGAAGAGAGGCTGTTCCAGGGAATGACTGCTGTCTGTCTCACAAGCTGGACCTGGGCCAAAACAGAGGCTGCTTTCTACAAACCTTCTTATGTCAGAATTAATGTTCCTTCTGACATAAATCGGCACCCCTCCCCTGCCACCTTCTATGTGCTGGTTCCTAGAACAGGCTGTTGTTTCGACCTGGTCAACCATGTAAATTTCCCGTACCTGGTAGCATTCATGTACTAGTACCTGTGACTATTCTCCCCAACTCTTACCCTGTATAACTCATGAGCTCCTGCCAAGCTGCACGAGGATACATTTTGTCATGCAGCTGCCCAAGATATACCTCATATTTAAGTTTCTCTTAGTAAGTTCTATTAATTTCCAGACTAGAGTGGCCAGGCTCTTTCTTAGGTCTTTCCCTGCTTTCCACTTATGAAGGAAGATTTTTCAGTCTCAGGGATTTTCCTGGATCTGTGTGTACTAACACTCATTTAATAAATCCTCGCTATCCTTGAGGTCATGTAATTCTCTCATAATTTCTTCTAAAACTAAAAATTTTTCCTTTCACATTTTAGTCCTTAATTCATCTAAAATTCTTAATTTTGATATAATATAAAATAGAGAATCTAATTTCCTTTTTTCTCTATACGGATAACCAATTATCTAAGCACCATTTACTAAAAAGTCAATTTTCTCCTTTGATTCACAGGGCAAGGAGCAAGTTTCCATATATCTATTTCTGAACTCTTAATCTTGTTCCATTGGTTTATTAGTCATACTGTGTTGATACCACATTGTCTTAATGACTACAGTTTTATAAGTCTTGATATCTGATAAAGTATGACAGTCATTAGTACCATTTGCCAAATATTTCTGGTTCTTCTTTCTCCTAAGGATTACGATGGAATTACACTTCCTGACCCCCTTGTGATTCACTAGAGCCATATGGTTAGCTCTGGTCAATAAGTTGTAACCAGAAGTGACCTATTGAGCATTTAACTGCCTGTGCAAAACCCTCCAGAGTTCTTATTACCTTAGGCTTAGGGACTAGTAATATTACCTTGGTTGTAGCTTTGGCGCCTGAGTTCCTGAGTGACTATAATCTGTAGGGTTTTCCTATTAACCTGCAGTGGACAAGTAGTAACATGAATGAGAAATACATCTTTTGTACATTTATTACTGAGGTTTTAGTTTGTTACCACAACATAACAGCCTACTCTGACTGATATACAAGGCAAGTTGCTCATTTTGTTATTATTTTTCAAGAGTGTACTGTCTATTCTTCACTGTCATATGAATTTCACAATTAAATTTTCTCAACTTCCAGGAAAAGCCTGCTGGACAGAGTGTACGTTAGTACCACCATATTGAAAAACGTGGAAATTTTGAGAAACAGTTGGCATTATCTAAAAAAGTTGAAGATATACATAACCTATGATCCATTAATTCCATTCCTGGCATGTATGCAAAAGAAATGTGTACACAGATGTAGATGTATACAAGAATGTTCTTGGCAATATCATTCATAAAAAAATAAACAACTGGAAATAATCCAAATGACTACCAGCAGAAGAAAAAATAAACAAACAATGGTTTATCGTGTATAATAAAGTACCATATAAGAATGAAAATGAACAAACTCAACCCGCACACAAAAACATGATGATCTTATAAATACATTGCTGAGCTAAATAAGACACATATACATACAAATTTGTAAAGAATGATTCCATTTACAGTAAAGTTTCAAAAACAGGTAATTTTTAAATTAGATTGTTTAAGAATGGATACATAGGTAGTACAACTACCAGATAAAACAAGGAAGTGATAATGCCAACAATAGGAAAGTGGATACCCCAGGGAGATAGAAGATTGAGATAGATGTGATTGAGAAAGAAGGGAGGAAGAACGTTTTTTGGTATTGGCAATATTGTATTTCAACCTAAAAAGTTGTTACAAGAATGTTCTTTATGATTATGCATCATACTAGATCTCTGCTGGGAGTTTTACATAAATGTCTTACATCTTTTTTGTTAGATTTTTTCGTATCTACTTTATGTACTCTGTTGCTATCATAAAGGCTCTTTTTAAATTACATTTCTGTTATTTACCAGTATATAGAAATGCAATTGGATGTTATACCTTGTTCTTATAAACAATGACCTGCTAAATTCTCTTATTGATTCTACTGATTAATCAGTGGATTCTTTGGGATTTTTTAAATAGCCAATCACATCATCTGCAAATAATGACAACTTTCTTTCTTTTTAATAGTTATCTTTCCATTGTTTTTCTTGCCTTATACTGGCTAGAAGCTGATTCAATGGTGATTTATATTATTTTCATGTTCTATATTTAATGTAGGGAACAAAAGAGACATCCCATAGGAGGGCCCAGGTGCTAATGATCCACCCCAGATTTACTCCTCCATACACTTTTCATCTCCTCTCTCAGAAAATGAGGCCCTCCAGTCTCAATAAAAAACTACCTCTTAGAAAAGATGATTATTTTAACTAGTCTAACAAGTAAAATTTCTGTTATTAGAACCAAGTTCATCTCATCCATACTGTCAAATTAATATATCTGCATTATAAATCTATTTAAAAGTTTCAAATTAAGTGCATAATTAAAAAAATAAAAAGTGTCATCTGAAACATGAAGTATGTGCAAACCAAAGCCTAATTATTTAACATATAGCACTCATGGATTAAAAAGCACTTCAGGAGGAAAAAAATTCAAATTTTTAATATATTCCCAATATAACAAAAGAGCCAATGAAGGAAAAGAAATCTCATGAATAGATCAGGCAATGACATCCTCATAATAATGAAGACCCCAAATATAGCATTTGATCCCCTGAACACATTTACCTATCTATCATAAGCAATTGCTTCTCTGAAAGAGTCCCACGGTATATTCTCAGCCCTTATGGGTTGTCCTTTCTGTACTTGGGTATCTCAGAAGGCGTCCCATAAAGTTTGGTAGTTGGTTTTCTTCATCTCTCTGGCTTATATAACGATACTGATTTATATTAGAGTAACAATTTGTCCCTCTGGAAAATGAAACATAACAAGAGGGTGATAGCCAGTTTTCCCGAATCCCATAGGGTCAATGAAGAGTATGGCACAGCCCTGATTAATCAAAGGCACATCAGGGGTCATAAAAGTTCTATCATCCCTTCCTAGTACAGATATTTTTTTCCCAGTTCAGTATGAGTTCTTTATTAGGTTTCTTCAGGTTTCAAATCTCTCTAGCAAGTATCTTGCCTTGGTTTTTTTCATTTTCATACCATGAACTGAACTTCCCTTTGACTTTGACCAAAGGACTACTATATTTCTGTTTATCTAAAATTAGATATTTAATATCAATGTACATTTCAGAAAAAATCAAGCCAAACGCTCTTTTGGATAGACTGCTGTCTAAATAAGAATAGTAAGTAAGAAATCTTAAAACTTGTAAAAAATTTGTTTTTATTAAAATGTCATAAACTCCCCAATTAATCAATAATTTATATTCTATATTTTGCTAAAGTTACAATGGTTCCAAACAAAGGGCGGAAAAGAAAAGATGTTTGTGAGTCAAGTGGCAAAAAGTTAAGACACAATTATCTCTTTCTAAAGATATCTGCCCATCATGGACTTAAAACTTAAAAATTCACGCTTGTCAAAAAATTGTTTTGAGTTAGTTGCTGCAAAATAACCAATATTACTGGGAAATTCTCCTGGGTTTTTTGGTTACAATTCCTACTCTAACGTGTAAAAAAGCAACTACAGCATATAATCATCACATTCAAGTATCCCTCTGACAAACTAAGAATTTAGACTTCATGAGATTGAAAAATGACTCTGGAAGCTTACTCAGAACTCAAGTAGACTCATCCAATCACAAATAATCCATTATATATCTGAATCAACAAAACATGGAGAAGCTACATGTTGGAAAAGAGAGAAAGCAATGGAGAATGGGCTCTTTATACATCCTAGTTCTTCCTCTTTAGGAGCATACCTAAAATCTCTGAGTCAGAAATCTGTCACTTTAGGCTCTTTTCTTTGTTTCTAGATGAATCCTCAGTTTCATTTTATTTGGAAATGAAAAACTTGGAGTCAGACAATGGGGCACAGAACTTGTATAAAGAATCTACTAAATGTGGTAACTGAAAACATTAGGGAATGGGAAAATGGAAAATTTTAATAGTGAGTTTTCTGAATAAGAAGAATTTGCAGCTATATTTAGCTTTAACACACAATAGTTAACTACATTTAGAAAACTTCGGTTGTTTATGCTTTCAAAATGAAAATTTAGAATTATTTTCAGGTAAATATTTGGTCTAAACATATTTGAATATTATCTTATATCCTACCACATTCAATAAAGCTATATGGGTAAAAAGATTCAGAAAAACAGACTACTCAAGCAAAGAAGCAATTCTTTGAAGCAAGAAAAACTATTCATATTCATCCTTTGCGCTAAACCACAGACAGATAAATCAGTATCAAATTCTTTAGCATCACCTTGATTAATCAAAAACCTCAACATTGATCATTTGGCAACCTAATGGTAGTGAGAAGAAACAAATTTGAAGTGCTTACCTTGAGAGCACAAAAGATGCAGGAATCTCCCATGCACTTATGAGTTGTCAGCTGCCTAAAGCTACGTCGGAAGATATCCAAATGCCATAAAACCTGGCAAAAAAAACAAAAAATACTTCATTACTGTATAAAAAGCCACCATTTAAGTTCAAACAAACATAAGTAATGATTTAAGAAGATATCTTTATTCCCAAGAGGAAAGCTCATTCTAGAATATTAAATGTCAAAAAACAAGAGGTGGTATCTCACAAGAGGACAGATGACCATATTCTGGAACAGACATTAATTTGAACATGAAGGAAGGACACAGAGAAAATACGGTATGATATACATCAAGTGGGATTTTAAAGAAGAAATTTATGAGTTAATAGCTACAGAATAAGGGTTTAAGTCTACACAAGAAAAGCAAGAATGCTTTAAAATGTATTTACAAGCTTGAATTGTAGTGTGGAATTTTGTCTTTGTTAGATTTCTCAATTTTTAGAGAGAGTTGTGACCTCCTTAAGTGAATATATTAAAAATAAAGGTGATATCCCAATTAAAAATAGGTAAAGGACCTAGGCATTTCTTCAAAGAGAACATTCAGCCAATAGACATATGAAAATGTTCAATATCACTAAACATCAGAGAAAGGCAAATTAAAGCCAAAGTGAGACATCACCTCACATCTGTCAGAATGGCTACCATCAATAAATCAACAAACAAGTGTTGGCGAGGATGTAGAGAAAAGGGAACCCTCGTGCACTGTTGGTTGATTTGCAAATTGGTACTACCGCTATGGAAAACAGATTGGGATTTCCTCAAAAATTAAAAATAGAGCTCCCTTATGACCCAGTAATTCCAGTTCTGGGTATTTATCCAAAGAAAACCAAAACACAAATTTGAAGATACATGCACTATGTTCATGCAGCAGAATAGCCAAGGTTTGGAAGAAACCTACGTGTCCATTTAACACATATATGATGGAATATTACCCAGTTATAAAAAAATAAAACCTTACCATTTGCAACAACATGAATGAGCCTAAAGGGTACTATGCTAAGTGAAGTAAGTCAGATAGAGAAAGACAAATACTACATGACTTTACTTATATGTGGATTCTAAGGAACAAAATAAATGAATAAACAAAATGAAAACACTCATAGATTCAAAGAACAAACTGGTGATTGCCAGATGGGAGCAAAGGTTGGGGGTCTGGGTGAAAAAGGTGAAGGGATTAAGAAGTACCTATTGGTAGTTACAAAATAGTCATGGAGATGTAAAGTACAGCATAGAGAATGTAGTCAATAATATTCTAATAACTATGCATAATGCCAGGTAAGTACTAGACTAATCGGGGGAATCACTCTGTAAATTATATAAACGTCTAACCACCACATTGTATACCTAAAACTAATATAAAATAATATGAAGGTTAACTCTAATTTAAAAATTTAAAAATTTTTTAAATAAATAAAAAGTAAAGAAATAAAGGTGATATCAACAATGATAAATCATGTCCATAGCATGTAACCTTGATACGAAGTGCTGAAAATGGCACTTTACTTTTATGGTCTTCCTCTCAAAAACCCATAACCACAGTCTAATCATGAAGAAAACATCAGACAAGTTCTAATAGTGGGACAGCCTACAAAATATTTGACTATTACTTTTCAAAAACGTCAAGATCATCAAAAACAAGGAAATTTTGAGAAAATTTCACAGCCAAGAGGAGCCTAAGGAAACATAACAAATAGATGTAAATGTGGTACCCTGGATAGAATCCTGGGATAGAAAAAGACATAGGTAAAAACTAAGGAAATCTGAATAAACTATGGACTTTAGTTAAAAAGAAATGGTGTAATACATAGATTAATGCCTTAGGAAGCTTCTCTTGCCTGGAAAACAACTGAATGGCACCATATTTGAAAAGGCACTATACTTCTGGAGCCCCAGATCACAGCATACCTTTTTATAACAAATATAATGGGTTCCACACACTTATGATGAACATAGCTTTCATATCAAAAGTTAGAGTATTAACTCATAGATATAATTGTTTTCAACTGTACCATGATTACAGTAGGTACTCCAAAACCATCAATGACACAATATTTAAGTATGGATATAGAAATGTGTCTCTGTGTGTGTAGTATGTGTTCCATGTAGCACTGTAAATTAACAGAAAGTCATAAATATTATTGTTTCAATTGACAGTAATAGAAGAACACAGAAACAGAATTATAAAAACAGGACTATGGCCAGAAAGAAGGCAAACACAAACACATCTATATCAACACGCTTTTTGCCTACTTCTAAATTACAAAAGTGTTATTAGTTTATGCAAAGTCACTCAAAAACCTAATATGCATCACCTGGAAAAAAAACCTAACCAACCCCAACCACCTGCATGAAATTTGTGGTAGTAATTAGTGAAAGCAATTAAACTCTATATAGGCTTCATAGCATTGGATTTTTTAATGTTTTCAAATAAAAATTTGGAAACAAAGGGTATGAAACGTTGAGTACATAAATGACCTTGACAAGATTCTTGTATTATGAATGGGGAAACTAAAACACTATTATTACCTGTACAAGGTCCCAAGACTAGTCTATAGAAGGGCTAAAAGCAGAATCCAGGTCTCCTAATTCCTAAGTCCAGTGCAGTTTATAGTAAATACTTTGCCTTGTCTTTTCTTCTCTAATTAGCAACTTACTTTCTCATTACATCTGAGGTATAAAGCTAATATTTTACCCAAGCATAACTATCTTAGGTGGCAAATTTATTTACTTTCACTCTGAAAAGATAAAAGGGAAAAGGATTACTTAAAAGTTAGGCCAAGGGGGATAAACCTAACATTCTGTGGGCCTGACTAGGCAATCAGGCAGACAGACAGGAAGCTTTGGAATTCTGAGACCACGAACGTGGTAAGCGACACCAAAAGGGTGAATTTAGAGTAGATAATCACTTTAGAGGAATTTACCTTCCACTAGCTCTGTTCGAGCATATTTGACCAGACACCAATTATGAGCTATTAAGGTTAATTCAGAGGAAGGAAATGAATAAGTAGACAAAGACTGGACTCCATTCAGTGTGTGCGTGTGTGCTAGAAGCCTGAATATGAGACAAGAATAATATACCTGAAAGTCTTTCACTTGTGAATTTTGTTTTCTCTACTAGAGAAAAACAACTAGGGTGATAAGACACCTTGGTCTCAAAAGGGAGAAAAAAAGGAAACAGAGACTTTTTAGGAAAAAAGTCAACAAACAAGTAGAAAGTACATAACACTAGTTATTATTTCTATTCTCATTATTCTCATTATTAATCCCCTTTTTTACAAATGAGGTAAGAGATTCAGAGATAAAATAACTTGCCCAAGATCACACAGATAAACTTTCAAAAATGATCTCACACTGCTGACCTCAAACAGATACTACCAAGCATTGTATTTAAAACAGTTATTAGAAATACAGCACCAGCAACTAAAAGTCAGAAAGGAAGATCTTGCCCTTACCTGCAAGGCACTGTTGAGGAAGCAACTGTTCTGCCCTGGCTCATTGCTGAGGCCTTTGCTGGGGGCTATGGAGGTTGAGCTTCGAGGTGCAAACATCCCTTGGACACTGCCACGGCCCCCTGAAAAATAATTTCTCTTCCAAGACATTATTATTCAGATTCAGTCTGAAATCGAAAAGAAGTTTTTGTTTCTTTTGGGGTTTCTTTTGGAGTTTCTGTCTGAAGTCCTTAATAGTCCTTAATAGGAAGATAATCCAGAACTTAATGAATAGATGTTGAAAGATTTTGAGTTTACTACCTTCCAAACCTCAACATGTAGCTCAAAGAACGCAGGTAACCTCTTAGATCCACATGACAGAGCCGTCCTCCACTTGCTCCAACCAATGCCCAAATTTTAACATGGTACAGGATTAATACAAACAGAGAAATCCTTGAGTACTGCTTCCTTCTATTTTTCTTGAACTGCCTCCATAAAATCCTGGTGAAGTGGCTGTAATCCTCAACTCCAACAGAATCCAGGGTCAGGGCAGGATGTGTTCCTTAGGCTTGTTAATAGTGCTTCTTGTGGATTAGAATTTTTTCCAACTGAAAGGAAAGGCAGACAAATAAGCAAGAATCCAACACAACACCCTTGCCTTCTATTGCCTTGTTCCATCATCCTCTGAAGTAAAAACTCAAGTTCTAAGCAACTGACGTAGATTCCACAAAGCTAAGAAGCTTGTTTATAACATAGGGTTTTTGTTGTTGTTGCTGATGTTTTTTAATATGCCCCAAACATCTTCTATTATTCCATCCAGAATTTTAGACAGTCTCTTCTCTCTTCCTCTGTGACTAGAATAGCCAGCTGTGCCAGAAAGCTTTAACAGAAGGAAAAAAATTGAAAAGCTTGCGTCACTTAATGACTCTACTGGCTTTGTGCTGTTCTGCCAAGATCAACATTGCCTCACCTCTCACTATAAACTTGAAACCTTGGCAAACAATGCCAAGAAAAAAAAAATAACAACAAAAAGGAGAAACCAAGAGGAGAAAAAAGGTACGAGCAGCTCTACTTTCATGGGAAACTTCTCTGAAATTTTCTAGGAGAAAGAGTTGATCTGGACAAAAATAAAAACCAAACATAAACTTTCCAAAATCAGGCTAACAAAAAAGTTACCAAGTAAGTACACACCAAACTGGGAATTGAAACATTTTCCTTTAGCTGTTGTAAGTAAAAAACTTTTTAAAGGTGTTTTGTATGTTCATGGCTATGAAAGCCTATTTAAAGGTGGGAGGGCTAGGTTATCAGTCTGGACTCTGTTCTGCCTAAAGATGTCTCATCCCAGAGAAACACTTTTGGTAAATAAACTATATGTCTTTAACATCAGTCCAAGAGGACTAAATTTCCTCCTTCCTGTTTTTATGCTATATTTTTGCCAGAAAATCAGAGAGATAATTTGGGCTACAAATCACTTAATCCTCAGATTATATCCAAGGCACTTACAACCAGAAGCCATCCATTGACCAACATTAGTTCTCAATTAATTAAAATGCCAATGAGGCAACAGTGAAAAATACCAAACCAAGCACCTTCCCTAGAAGGAAATGTGTCTTATTTCCAGCTTCGAACTTTCCTATAAGGCTGCCATGTCTACGTAAGGAAAAAATTAAAAATGTTATGTTTCCTTCCCACCATCAAATGGCCCACCTAAAAAAAGCAAAATTGCTACAATATCTTAATCATTCTCTGGGAGATCACCTAGTATTTCCAGTGTGTCCAGTGGAAAAATTGAGGCCCAGGAACATTCAATGGTTCCAAAAGACAGTGCTTTCTCTTCTCTCAATTCCCAGACTATTTATAATCTATATGTCACAACTAAAGTATTTGATGATACACTGTAGAATCATATCATTCTCTATTTATTTTTATTACTCTCTATTTGTTTTATATGGTGTCATAAGTCCTAAATATAAGTGTATAAAATGAAATACTAACTAGTATTTCATTAGCACATCAGAAATGTGTTAAACACTATACTTACATTCTTTATTCAACTTTCACAACAGCCCTATAATGTAGGTATTAATAGTTCCATTTTACAGAAGAGTAAAGTAAAACTTAAAGACATTAACTTGCCCAAATCAAAGCTAGTAAGTGGCAGAGGTAGAACTGTTTGACTATGATATACTGACTTAATTATGAATTTTATTACATTAGTCCAAAAGCTCCTCACGGTGATAGTCATAAGGAGGTACTCAACAAATACTGCCTAGTGATTAGCATGGCACCAGGAAGGATTTCATGTCTCCCACACAGACAACAAGACCCTCAACTCTCAACACACACCCTCAGACACACACACCCCTCTCAAGGCCACTAAGCAATTTCCAACAAGCCATGCAACATTCCTTCAGCTCAACTGCTGCAAAGGAATGACAAGTACACCAAGCCTCCACATTGCTCACAGCCAAAAGGACTTGGCAGGCAGGTGGGGTTTCAGTGTCCACATTAGTAGTACTCAAACTCAGCCTGCTCTGTGATACACACTCCTGAGTTCAGGGAGCGAAGAGAAACAGGCAGGAAGAAAAAAAAGATTCTCAGGCTCTGAATGGCAGTATTATGTAGGGCAGGGCAATAAGCTCTCACACTTGCTCTGGCTGTGTCAGAAACTAGAGGTGAGAGCCAAAAAGAACAAAGCCAAGAAAGGCAGTAACAAATGGTCCAAAGAAATACTGTTGACAAAATATTTCATTTTAGTTGCAGGTCTAGCACCAAACAACATAAAACTTCTCCAATGCTACCTGAAGGCATACGAGAAAGTAAATTAAGAGTTCCACTATGGCTCTAACAACCTATTGAAAGAGAAAACGAATTCTTAAGCAATATTGAGATATTTAGGGGTAAAAGAGTATAATGTTTGCAAATTCCTCATAAGTAGTTCAGAAGAAAAAGAATTATAAATATAAATGTATATATGGGGTAGTGTGTATACACACACACACAAACACATATATGTGAAGAGAAAGAAAGAAAGAGAGAAAATGGTAAAGCAAATAAAGATGGCAAAATGTTAACAATAGGTAAATTTGGCTGAAGGGTATATGGGAATTCTTTGTACCGTCTCTTGGAACTTCTTTGTAAGTTTTAAATTATTTTTTTAAGTCAAAAAGGAACTGATAGCTGCAAAATAAAAATATTTAAACTATGTAAAAATTACCTTGTACTGTATGTAGTATTAGTGATGCAATGCAAAATCATAACTAAAATTACGAAGCTGGTAGATAATAATATCATGCCAGATGATATTGACAATCCCAAGCCAGAAGGAAAAAAGACAAATGCAAAACAGTACAGACATGACAAAATAAAATAGAAAAAAGCTTAAAGATATTTCTATGAAAAGGAGACCTCAAAATACAGTATAATATCAAATCATTGTAAGGAGCAAGTGATATAGAGTCGTTGTTGTATTATAAAAAGAGGACTAGGATGAGACTTGGAGTTAGAAGTGGATTCAATTTCCACATTTTAACTACTTTGTATAATCCCAAACTACTTAGGTGTCCAGAAGTTTGTTTCTGGGTCTGTAAAATGGCACAAATACCTATTACACACAGTGGTTGAGATTTAATGCCACAAGCATCTGAAAGTACTAGCAAGTTTTCAAAACAAGCTATGAATAATGAGTTTACTGAATGACTGAACTGCTACCCTTAAAAACAGAAAAGTAAATTTTGCTTTGGAGACCTCAGGATACCAGAAACTTGTAAACTACCAGGAATAAATCTTCTAACTGTATAAAAATAACAGTAGGCTTCACATTAGATAAGTGATATGTCAGTACAATATAGCTGCTTAGAGAAACATTTCAATTTTACCATTATTTTTTAAATACAAAGTTTAATTTAAAAAGGCAAACAACTGAGCCTATTAAAAGGAATAGGGTAACATTTTAGAAGGTCGACAGAAAATGACCATGTTCAACTAATCAATGATTCAAATGGAAAAACCACAAAGAGTATCTCAATTACCAATGAAGGAACTAGCCCCTTTACTAGTGATTAAAGCCAAAAGTAACCCAAACATCAGGAAGTCAAACTACATTACAATGAGATATCCAAACAGTTTAATCAGAAAAGTTGCTCACATTTCTAGTTTCTGTTATTCTATATAACAGTTTACTTGTAATTTACTTAAGAAACTATATTTGCCTTAAAAGTCAATAGGCAATTACCTCAGTTCCTCGGTATACACCACATGTCAATAATTCCAACTCTTATCTATAGTATCTTATTATTGCTACCAGAAGGCCAATGTTTTTCCTTGAGTCCACCTACCTGCATACAGTAGCCCAAACAATGCACAAGCAGGAGTTTGCAGAATAGAAATAAAAAAATAGTTTAATATTGAATTGGCCAATATGGAGAAGGGGAGTTTTTACTCTATAAAACCCAACACCCAGATTATAGGCTACAGATTATACAGGGCAAAATCACAAAACACTCTGGGTTAGGCATTCAGAGTCATGTTGGGTCAGAGGTGAGGTAAGGATAATAAATCATTTCCTTAGATCTTGAGGACAGCTCAAAGGTCTTTTCCAGGGTCCCTCTGTCCAGGATCACTCTGTCTGGTCTCATGGGAAAGTAGCCAGGGGGTCATTCCACCTAAAGGCTCAGGAACTGAAACATAACTTAGGTCAAGATGTTATCTTTAGACTGCCAGAGGTCTGGACTGTGTGACCATTAGTCAGGTCTGGGCTACCATCTTCTGCTGCCTCTGGGATTATCCCGGGGAAAAGCTATGTGTCTGAGAGGCATATAAAGAGAGAGGTATATAATTTCTAGAGCTAGGATTTAAACCTGAATTTATTCAAAGTCATAAGGACCCTCGGTTTCCTTATTATGTGGATTGAAATTAGTTAATACATGCAAAGCATTAATATTAATGTCTGGCATATAGTAATTGCTATATAAATGATCATTATTATCTTTCAAACATCCCCTCATCATAAGCTCTTTTCCCTTTAAACATAACCACACACAGATATCCAATATTCTTTAAAAAAAAAAAAAAAGCCAGCAACAACAAAGACCACCGGAACTTATTAACTTTTATACCTACTGTCCTAATTTTTGTCAACCTTTCACTACTTTATGTCTCTACAATTAATCATTTACAACTGCTGCCTCTCCTTGCTTATCGTCAATCTCTTCAGAACACGGTACTGCTTCTTTACTCCACCACCACAATTTTACTTCATGGAATATTCACTTTCTAAAGAAATCTAATTTCAAAACCTACCAGTTTTTTCCATAGGCCTCATTCTTCTTAACTTTTCTGTAGTATCTAACACTGGCTGCTCTGATGCTAAATAATCCTGGATTCATTGAGTGAATTAATAAGTAAATGAGAGAATGAATAAAATGAAAGAATGACAAATGAACAGCAGATCTCCTACTGCTGATAGTTCATTTTCTCTCTCCTTTGCTGCTTTCTTAAAAGTGGGCATTCAGACCTTCTTGCTCTTTTCTGCAATACTTCCCATGGTGTTCTCATCCTCTTCTCCAACAAAACTTCAACCATCATTTCTGGTCTGATAAATCACAAATCTCATGAACCTCAAAACCAAATTACCAACTACTGACACATTGTTCCACCTTTGTAAAGAGTTTAACATGTCCAAATATGAAGTCAACTACTTCTCCCCAAAAATAATTCCTACTCTGACTCTCCTATTATTATTTTTTTACTAATGGCATCTCCAAATAGTCAGGTTCAAAACCTCTGTTGTCTTTAACTTCTTCCTATCCTTCTCCCCGTTGCTTATCCACATCACAAAGGCTTGTCAATTCTCCCTTCAAAATCTCTTATACTGATCCTTCTTTTTCACTTCCACAGTCTTCATCCTAGTTTACAACATAATTACCTCCCATTTAGACTATTATAATAAATAAGTCTTTCTGGCCTCCTGTCTCTTGCCACTCCAATTCATTTATACAGTTTTTCATTAATATTTCTCTTTAAAATGAACCATATTTATTTGAGTGCATTTTACACAAAAAGTCAGAAAGCCTGAATTGTTCCTTAGCAGAGCTGTATCAGTTGCCAGCCAAAAAAAGTTTCTTGATAGGGTCACGCCCACCTTTTTCAGGTCTCAAGCAAGGTAAAGATGTCTGTCTCATCACCTCTATTCAACATCATATTATAGGCCTTAGTCTGTGCAATAAAGCAGGAAAAACAACTTTAAAAAAACATATAGACTGGAATGGAAGAAATAAAACTGTTTTTATTCACAGATATCATGATGTTCTACATATAAAAATTCCAAGGACTCTACCAAAAAAAAAAAAAAACCCTCTTAAGAACTAATAAGTGAGGTCAGTAAGGTCATAAAATACAAAGTCAATATTTTTAAAAAACTGACTGTGTTTCTATATGCTAGCAATGAACAACTGGAAACTTAAGATTCTTTTAAAGTACCATTTACAAGAATACCACAAAATATAAAATACTTGGGTATAAACGTAACAAAATATATGTAAGACTTATATGCTGAAAACTACAAAATACAGGTGAAAGAAATCACAGATGACTAAATAAATGGATAGGTATAACATGTTCATAAACTGAAATCTCAACTTTGCTAAAATGTCAATTCGATTCAAATTGACCCAGAGATTCAACGCAATTTCAAATCAAAATCCCTGCAGAATTTCTTTTTATAGAAATTGACTAGCCTATTCTAAAAATTATAAGGAGAGGCAAAGGAATTATTAAAATAGTCCAAGTAATTTCAAAGCAGAACAAAACTGGAAGACTCAGTTGTCAATACCATATGGTATTGGTGAAAGGATAGACACATGGGTCAATGAAAGAGAATAGAAAGCCCAGACACAGACTTAAATATATGTGGTCAATTAATTTTTAATAAAAATACAAAGACAGGTCAATGGAAAAAGAACAGTCTTTTCAACAAATGATGTTGGAACAATTGAACACACACATATGCAAAAAACTGAACTTTGACCCATACCTTACATCTTATAGAAAAATAATTGAAAATGGAGCATAGTCCTAAATGGAAAACTAAAACCAAAAATTCTAAAAGAAGAAAATTTTGTGACATTGGGTTAAGCAAAGAGTCCTTAGACACAACAACAAAAGCACAATCCATAAAAGAAATAAAAATTATAGAATTGGACTTCATCATAATTGAGAACTTCTATTCTTTAAAAGACACTGTTAAGAGAATGAAAATACAGTCAAAGGTTGGAAGAAAATATTTTCAAATCACATAATGGACTTGCAGCCAAAATATATACAGAATCCTCTAAACTTAATAAGAAAAACTGGCCAATTTTCTCAAATGGGCAAAAGATTTGAACAAACATTTCACAAAAGAAAAATACAGATGGCAAATAAACATGTAAGAAGATATTCAATATTAGCAGCCAGGGAAATAGAAATTAAAACCACACTACATGCCTATTAAAATAGCTAAAAACAAAACCAAAATACTTAAAATCTTGATAATATCAAGTGCTAATGAGGAAGCATCAGAGCAATGGGAACTCTCCTAAATTGCTGATGGAAATGCAAAATGACACAATCGTAAGTTACATGTAAAGTTAAATATGCTTTTACCATATGACCTAGCAATCTCATTCCTAGGTATTTTACCCAAAAGCAATGAAAGCTTATGCTCACATAAAAAAACTGTATATCAGTGTTTAAAGTGGCTTCATACATAATCACCAAAAACAGAAAACAATCCAAATGTTCTTCAACTAGTAAATGGTACATTCATGCAGTGGATACAAAAAAAACAAACCAAACAAACAAACAAAAAAAACCTGGAATACACAAAAATACGGATGAATCTCAATTGTATTACGCTAAGCAAAAGAAGCCGAACTCAAAAGACTATCTACTATACAGTTTCACTTATGTGGCATTTTGGAAAAGTTGAAATTAAAAGTCAAAAGTCATAGGAAATCAGTGGTTGCAAGGAATTAGGGGTGAGTTAGGGGTTGATTGCAAACGGACATTACCAAGGTGAGGAAACTGTTCTATATCTAGATTGTGGTGGTAGTGACACCACCTCTATGCATTTAGCAAAACTCAGAAGTCTATATCAAAAATGTTTTAGTATTTTTATGTAAATTTTGATTTTATATAAATTACCAGAGATTTTTAAAATTGTTTTTAAAAGCATATTCTAATGTGTCAATTAAAAAAAGTTTTCCCAGGTCCCTCCAACAAAATAAAGTCCAAACTTCCTAGCCTGATTCTTAATAACACAATCTGACCTTAATTTACCTTTTATATTTACCTCTTTGTTTCCCTATATGAAACTTCCCGGACAAAATGTTTTCTGATTTCTATGACCTTACAAATTCCATTTTACCTACTTGGGTTGCTCAATACATTCTTCCCCTCAATATGTTACCTAGCCTCTTTGTAAAAACCTTTGTAAAATATTCCTTGACTACTCTAAGCCTAAAGGGATCTCCCCCATTTCTGAACTCCTATATAAATTTTCTATAATTTTAAGGGCAATTAATGTTTAATATTATTTCAATGTTCCTTGGGTCCTCCCCCTCTCTACATCCCCCTCCATCCCTAATGTATAATAAGGGGCTTTATTCTACTCCATTTGAGAATGGGGAATGGAGGTCAGAAACCAATTGTGTGAGACATATTCTCATAGGATTTTACTATAGTTTATTTGTCACATAATCCACCTTTCTATTAATAGATTGTGATCAAACTAATAAGTATGATTCTAGATATAGTTTTATTTAATTTTCCATACAATTGCTTTTTCTCATAAAGCAAGATGTTCTTATATTAATGTGACTCAGCTAAAATTTATGCTTTCCTCGCTATCAATATAAACATTTTAAAAGGGCATCACACAGTTCTGGATTCTGATAAGATCCTAGTAAGGTAGTTCTGTACAAATGCATCCAAGAATGATATCTTTACTTAGTTAAAAAAAAAATTTGGTGAACATGTATTATTTATTCAGTGGCAATTTATTTATTCTGTTCCAAAGAAGTTGTCCACATACAGTTTGCAATACAGAAATTAACTTAGTTTTCATGTCAGCCAATGAGATGATGATTAAAAACCACCACTACTTGATAATGGCAACTAAACAGTAAATGCAAGTTTATTCAAATTTAAATTAAAATTGCTCCACAGCCTATTACCTAGTATTCCTATCTGATTTATTTTGCCCCTTATAGCAGTAGCAACCAAAAGACTCACAGCAACCTGCAGAGTAGCCCTAGACTACAACAAACTCACAGATAGCAGACTACTTAGCAGATGCTTATTCCCAAACTCTCTGCAGAAAATTTATAATCATCTTTATTCATTTACTAGTTTCCAGCCAAGTCCTAAAACTATGGAGTAAACAATCAAAGGGGGAAGGAGAGAGAACATATAAGAATCTTATTATTGTGCTGCCCTCAATTGTGAAAAAGACAGTGACCTATATAGTTTACTACTGTTGAATAGCCTCTGAGGAACTTGTTCATGGATTCTTTTCTCCAGCTTTACTGATATATGACTGACAAAACTGTAACATATTTAAAGCATAAAACCTGATGATCTGATATATGTATACACTGTGAAAAGATTCCCTTAATCAAGTTATTAAATATACCAGAAAGGCAATAAAAAAGATCAACAAAGTTAAGAGCTAGTTTTTTGAAAAGATTAAATGAAACTGACAAATCTTTAGCTAAACTAAGAGAAGACTATAAATAAAATCAGAAATGAAAAATGAGACATTACAACTGATAACAGAAATACTAACGATATAACAAAAACTTGGATAACCTAAAAGAAATGAATAAATTCCTAAATATACAACCTACCAAGACTGATAATGAAGAAATAAAAAAATTTGATCATAAATTTGTATATTTATTTGATCTTTAATCTTCTCTATACTTAATTTAATCATTACTAGTTAAAAGCTAGGAGCCAAAATTGAGAAGGAAGCATGTCATCTTATCACCTATTACCTATTTCCTTGTGTAGTAGTACTAAGTTGTACATCCTACATTGTTCCTAAACTAAAATCCCTAACATCCTGTGGGCAAGCTAAAATCATTTCCATGCATGAGATGATGGAAAACAGTGGGTCCCAACTATTTTGCAGACCCTCACACCCAGAGGCAGATTTACCAAGATTCTAATGAAGACAAAGCTTCAGGGCCCCTCTCTTGCTCAGGCCCTGAGGCGCAATATCTAATTTTCTATTTTAAAAATGTCTTCCTGAAAAAGGGGTCCCTGAATTATATAAACTACAGGACCTACAGAATCTGAATCATATTACAGAAACTGGGCTTTTTAGTATATGTCGCTTGAGGAAATACATAATTCAAAAAGCTACTTTAAATTCAGTAATAATAATAAATTTGTATTTTATTAATCGAAGCAGCATCTAATGTTATTAATCATATAAATTTTGTTAGCACTAAATAAATCTGAATTATACTGTTTGGTGTACATTTGGACTTTGCATTCCTGAGCCCACTGAAATAATTCTACTAGAATCCACAATTAAAAGTAGAAATGACAGGGCTAAATTTAAAAGATCATAGCTTAAGACTGCTGGCATTAGAGGTATAGCTCTAGAAACTGATGACTTTTAGAAAAAACATTTTATTTCTCTATATTAATGAATACAGAGAACGATTACTTCACATGTATACACAGTAAAGCATAATGTGCTGCCATTTTTCTCGGGCAAAAGTAATAAACTGGGTTACAGCTGCAGCCACCCTAATTACCCTCTACTGTATTACTCATCAACAAAGTCAGCTTCTCTCTTAGCCTTGGTTTCTGAAAAAACCCAAAGTAGTCATTCAAATGTTCGTTGAAAAGAAACTAGCTTATTATGCATTAAGAGAGATGAGGCCTGGAAGGGCACTGGGCCAGGAAGAACCTGTCACCCTAAGAGAAAATGGAGTAAATGAGGTTCAGAGATCTACAGGTTAATAGCATTAGAGACTTAGTTATGAATAGGACATGAATGGGACTGAGACCAATGAAGACTAGATAGGAGTTGTTCCTGCAGAGCCTGCGGGCCCTTTGATGTAGCCAGGTATAAAGTGTAGGAAGCTTAGAAGGGGATATAGGTCTCTTAAGAAAATTCATTTCATTATGTATCAAAGTTTCTCCGCCAAGATATTTATTAACTACAAAGGGAAAGGAGAAACCTAGCAGAAACTCAACTTAACCAAGTGATCAAGGTCAACATCACCAACCATAATACATATTGACATCATAAATCCTGTGGTAATAATAATGCACTGAGGACACATTTTTCTGTGGTATTCTTGCCTAAACCATATCATCTCAGTCCAATCATGAGAAAACATCTGACAAAGCCAAGTTGAGGGGCATTTGACAAAATAACTGATCAGTACTTTCCAAATGTCAAAGTTATAAAGGACAAAGAAAGACTGAGAGACTTCTACAGAATGCAGGCCACTAAGGAAGAATAACACCTAAAATGCAATGTGAGATCCTAGACATAATCCTAAATAGGAACAACAAAAAAAGAACAATGTGGACAAACTTGTGAAGTTTGAAAAAGGATTTTAGTTAGTAGTATTGTACCAATGTTAATTTCCTGGTTCTGGTCACTGTACTATATTGATATACTAACACAGGAAGCTGGGTGAGACATAAATAAAATCTCTCTTTTCTATTTTTGTAAATTTTCTAAAGTCCAAAACTAATTCAAAATAAAAAACCTTTTAAATTGTGCAAATAATTCATTGAAGGAGATAGAACCCTGGGCCCAAAAGGGAACAGAGGAATTTCAGGGATTAGTATCTATATACTCAGGGTAAATGGACTAAGACAGAGAGTTATAGGAGAAGAGGAGAAAATGACATAGTTTGTGATCCTGGTTGAGTCCAATAAAGGCTTCATACAAAAACTCTGGGTTTGTTATATTTAACATAACAGAATAGCAGTTAATGGGTTAAGTTTTATTAGTTCAGTAACCAGTTTCTTAGAGCTTGTTTTTACCTAGAATGAACTGTTAGAAAAGTTTTTATATCTATAAGATAAAGAATAAGTAAATGTAAAAATACAGAAAAGTCTTGTTAGAGTAAAGAAATTATGGATACTTTTTTCTCTGTTTTCTAAATTACCTATAATTCATAAATAATCTATAATTTACATTTTCCTTAAAATAAAACTAAACTTAGGATTTAAACTCTTTTTCTCTAAAAACAGAATGAAAGGACTCCGGAGCAGAGGTTACCAAATCATTGACACCTGACAATATGAAAGCTGTTTAATAGGTAACTACTTCCTATTTAGAAATAGGGGCCATATTTGAATTTTTATTTCCTTTCATTCAATTCTCATCGCTGCTGCTACTAAGTTTCAGATTTCCCACTACCTCTGGACTACTACACCACATTACTGGCTCATTGCCAGGCCTCCATTCCTACATGTGACTACCTGAGGATTCCTTGAATACTATGTCACTTCCCTGTTAAAAATCTTCAATGGCTCCCAGAGGGGGATGTTCTTTTAGCTAGAGAAAAATGGTATTTTTCTCATTCACAGAGGGGGTTATTAATGAATGGATTTTTCATAAGTTCTTTCCCATATTTTTTCTTGTCCACTTATTCTACTACTAACAGGGTAAAAACATGAACAAATAGCAAACTTAAAGGAAAAACAACCAAAGCAGTCAATCAGACCTATTTTGACAGCTTTTTTTTCTTACAGCATTCCTATCCTCCTCCATGTTACAGTTATTTGTGCACATAGACTACATTATATATTCCTTAAGAACATCTTTTTATTCCAGGGGTTGAATATAATAGACATTAAATCATTAAATGCTTAATTGAAAGAGAACACTTTGTTTGATGGAATAAGTACCTAGAACAACCAATTCCAACATCCTGATAAATTCAGATTCTCTTTAAATAAAAGAGCCCCTAAAATGTCCCTATTCAGCTTGAAATACTGCAGACAGCTTTTGTAATGGAGACTATATCAAGTGAATCAATATTTGCTTTTGATTCAAGCTTGAAAATAAAGACAGATAAGCATCTACAAGCATAAAAAAGTCTAAGCAATTTGTTGATTTATGGACTAGTTATCTCAAACTAGTTACTCAACTCAAACAATTTCCTGAGGGTTGGACTTTGGCAGCTTCAAATGATTACATCATGTACAACAAGAATAACTGTATGCTGATAAAAAGACAGAAAGCTTTATATTTCCTTTTTAAGAACTTAGAAACTCATTTGTAACAAATTTGTCCAAAACTAGTTAGGCGAAAAATAAAAAGGCAAGAAGACATGTTTCACTTTGTTATAACTGACAAATTTTTTAAACTAAGAAATAACACTTGGAGGCTACTTAGCTCCTCCTTATGCAGATGCGGAGCTGTATAGATAATTTACTGACTTCTACTGACTTCTAAGGGAGGCAGTATGATAATAAAATGAGCACAGTGCTTAAAAGTGCAGGCTCTTCTAGGCCAACCATATTGTATAACTTCAGGAAACATCATCCTCCTACTGGAGATCTGAGGTACACCATTCCCAAAGAACAGAATGTGAAGTACACAACTTAGGGACCCAGAGTTAGCAAAGTAGAACAGTTCTGGGCCCCAACACCTAACAACTGTAACATCTTGACCAAGTTACTAAATAAGTTATTGAAGTTTCAGGTACAACATCAGTAAAATAGTATTAATAAATAAATCTCAATAAAATGCAATTTGTTGAGAGTATTCAACAAATTATATATGCAAAATACTTTGGGCCAGGTACAAAACTGGAGCCCCATAAAGAGTAGCTATGATTATGATAACTAAGCATTCCCTGTACCCATCCCCTCTCCTTCCTTTGCCTTTTCTCTTAAAAACAGAAACACATACACTTACTGTAAAAATTCCATGATATTAAACTATAATTGATAGCACAAATCCAAAGCAATATCAAAATGAGGGAAAATGTATTCTAAAAATAATGCATTCTCAATACAATCCACCTAGAGTATTATAATAGCTTCCAAACTGTTCTTCCCTTCTAATCCTATCTATAAAATATTGCCAAAAGCAAGCTCTAATCAATCACTATTTAGCTCTGAAAACTTTAGTAACAAAATACTGTCAAAACTCCCAGGCCTTAAGTAGCCTTCCACAATCTTGCACAGGCACATTTCCAACCTCATTTACCACTAACTCCCCTCAAAAAACACACATGGGGCGGGAGGCGGGGGAGGTAGATGGGGTAATAGGAGTCAAATATGTGGTAACAGAAAGAAATCTAACTATGAGAGGTGAACATATAATGTAAATACATAAATGCATTACTGTTAAAATGTACAGTAAAATCGGATTTCGTGAACCAATGTCACCATTAACAAATTAATTAACACACACACATACACACACACACAGAGATTTGTGTGTATTACCCTCTTCCCCACTATCTGCCCCGGTCCTACGTACTACTAGTAATCCTTTTCACTCAGCAAACCTGTTTGAAGAAGCTATTCTGCTGGCAACTTATATAGACTAATGATAGTCCTACCCTATCAGGAAGGAGTAGTCATTTATATTAATTCATTTCCCAAAGGATTGTCTAAATACCTCTTCCCACAAATTGAGACTTAACCTCTCCCTCCCAGGAACTTTATTAATCAGTGCCTGACTCATACATCAATACTTTATTAGAATACAATAAAGAAAGTTACATTGTTTTACACTCAACAGATGTTCAATACTTGTTAAATAAAAAATAAATGAAGAACTAAGTTTTGCAAAACACATTTTTCAGTTTAGAGGTAACTTAGTTATAAGCATGACTAGTCATCTCTCTATCTCTTCCCTGAATCTGCCAAAATCATATCATACTTACTTCATACCTTGTGTTTTCAAAGTTCTATGGAAGAAAGACCTCTACTTTATGGCCAGTAGGACAAACACAACATTCTCTCTCAAACATATTGCTGACAGCACCAAACCAGTAACAGTGAAATCACTAGCGATTATATAAGGCCTCAGGACAGCAAAATGATAACTATGAGTTCTGTGAAGCTGCCCAAAATCACCTCTGGTTCAGTAACTTAAAAACCAGAGATTTTTTTCCCTTAATTTTTTAAACCACTAAGTCTTTTTTTAATTTAAATGCTTGATTGCAACTATGCACTATTTATTAATCACGACAAACATACCACTACCCAAATTATTTCAGAACAAACAATAATGAAAGCATGATGGCTCTATTAACAAGAGGAAAATAGGAAGGGAAGCCACTGACCGCATCTGCTTGACCCGTTTCTGCTGGGAGAACACTGGTACTGAATGGCACAAGCCACTCTAGTGTGAGAGAGAGACCAAGCACATGACTGGGAAGGTGACAGAGGATACCAAGGAAAAAAGAACATCTCTAAAGAACCTCCTCTGTGGGAGCAGGAGGTAGAAGGTTGGGCAGGATCCACCGAAATCTACTCTAAAAGGCTTCACAATACTCAAACAAAAACATGCTACCAGACTCCAGATTTGGAGCCAGTTCATATATTAGCTCTACCACTTATAACTGAGAGACCTTCAGCAAGTTACTTAGCCTTTCCAGCTCTTATAGCTGCAAAATTATAATACTAGCCACTGTTTAGTGAACACCAACTTAATGCTAGACACTGGACACATGGTATATCCTTTAACTCTTACAGTTAATCCAAGCAGGGATTATTTTCCTCATTTTGCAAAAAAGAATACCCCATGTTCTTCCTACATATGCATGAGAGCTTCCCAGTGGGATAATACTAACTACCTGGCAGGGTTGTAAGTGGGAATTAGAAGCAAAGCACTTAGCATAGGAACTAGTACCTGCCACATAGTAGGAGATCAAGAAATCACTATTGTACAACTATCACTTGAATTAAGTGACTCAACTGAACAGCAGTAGTAATCCCACAAACAAGTTTCCTCTCATAAAGTCAACAATAAAAATGGCTTTTAATTAGCAGTCCCTCTAGAGAACCCAAGGCTCCAACTTATATAGCTCCTTAAAATACCAATATCTCACCCATTCTGTGTGAATATTAATAATACACACACAAGCAGTTTCTGTTTTAGTTAAATATCAAAACACACAATCCAAGGAAATAGAATGATATGAAAGTGATATTTGACTCATTCTGAACATCAAATATTAAATATTCTATTTTAGAAATTATAGATCTCACACCTCAAGGGAGCAGGTGCTAATGGACAAATATATCCCCAAAATAATTCCCAGGAGCATCTGTTGTCCTGAGGTCCTCGGCAAACCATTTCTCAGCCTTGACAACATATTGCCAAAATCTTAGTGAATTCTGTGAACAACTTTCTGCTAAGAGGAAAAAAGAATCATTTTGATTCTCAAGGTAAGTGGTACCTCCCACCCTAGCCACAAAATAACATGTATGTTATTAACATACATGTTAATAACAAAAAATAAGTATAAACAAATCTCAAATAACCTTTAATTTGAAGGAAATTTTTTAAAAAGGCAAAATAACCTTTGCCTTTTATTCTAACAAGCTCAGGAAAACCTATAAGAATGTTTTTTAAACCAATAATAAAAATCAAATTACTAAAGCCTTGATAGTTTAAACAGAGATAGAGCAGAAACAATAGTATGAAAAAAAAGCCTCCTGAAAGTTAAGAAAGCCTCAATTTCAAAGTTTAAAGTGTTGCAGTTAAAAGCAACACTTCACAAAGACTAACCAGTTCCCTACATTCCTCTGTCCCCCATACTTACCGGTCAGCAGCACACTCAACCTCAAGCAAAAGGCCTCCAGCAATCACAAGGGCATTTGTGGGGCAAGTGATACAGGAATGGGGAGGGACAAGGGAAGAGCTAGAGTTGTGAGGAGGGAAGGGTACAGAGGGAGGAGACAACTGCAACTAGGAACAATGGGAAACTGTGAATCTAAACCACAAAGGCTTCCCGCTGAACAGGATAACAGGGAAAGGGCAATTCTTTTTACCACCTACCAGGAACTCAGCACTGACAATTCAGGATAAAACTAAAAAGATGGAGGCCCCAATTAAATGCAAACAAAATAAACTTAAGAAAATGACCAAAGGTAACTTGAAAGGACACATCACAGACTTCATAGAGGATTAAGAAAAACAATTAGGAGGCTGTTTCCTCCAGGGGCATTCCAGATGACAAAGGTCAGTGAAGTAACAATAAGGTTTGCAGGGTGGCAGCTGATTCCAAAAGGAGGGCCAGCAGTAAAAACAGTCCTTTGCATTACACTCAAAATGAGCACTAAAAGACACTTTTGTAGTGCTTTAGAGAATAAACTAAAACAATGTCATTGTCTGAATCCTTAATTCAGAATTCCAAGACTATCTGGACTTAAATCACTTTAATAAGCAAAATTCCTCTAAGGCTCAAAACTATTGTGTAAACTGAGCAATTGGGTTCAAGAATCAGTTTTAAAACACATGGGATCTCAAATGTTCCCAACACCAAAGCGAGGACAGTGAAAGATCTCCACCCCTCTCTCAGAGAAGAGGCCAAGTTATATCACCAAAAACAAACAACAGGCAGGGTCCTGGCCCCAAACATGTGATCCTTCAGCCCAGAACTTACATTTGTAGGCAGGGCACAAAGGCCCCAGAGGACCAACACACCCTTCTATGTATTACTCCCAGTGATAAAAGAGTTTCATTGAGTTGTTGTATAAGCATACTGATGAAAAATTAGCAGAATTCTTGCCAAATATGAAAATCTGTTGTATTTCTATAGGTTGAGAGAAAATGTATGAGTTGATTTTTCAATTTAAAGTTTTAATTAGGGTTTATTAGTAAAATTAAATAGATGCAGGCACTGCCCACAACTAATTAAGCTCTTGCATTTTAACAATATATTAAACTAAAGTAGTTCTTTGGCAACAAGAGAAGTACCAATTTTTTTTTGAAAAGGGATAAAAAGATACTATTCCTTGTCTTCTGCTAACATTAGCATTCTAACTCTGGTCTAGTGGTGGGAGAGGGTGGGGGGGATGGGGCCATTTCAAAGTGGAAATACAGGATTTCTACTGATCAGTAATAAATGCAAAGAAAGAATGTGCAAATATCAAGTTCAAGCTCTCCATGTCATTAAGAGATGGTTATACATTCATTGTGGAACTAATCAAATAAAACCAGAGTACTGGGGCAGAGTTACAGAGCTTCAGCCCTAGTTATAACACGACTGGATAACACGACTTATCATATCTTAGGTAGGCAAGGTAGGTGATCCACAGGGAAATCTCACCCCAATAGACTGTAATCTCTTCTGAAGGCCCCCAGAAAATACTTCATGTAAAATTCTCCTCCTTGTGTAAGTTATTTATGGACATTTCTTATTTCCTTTCTAAGACTGCAGAGCAGATTCTGTCTCATGTAGAAAGAGAACTCTATGTAAAGCACTAGACCTCTCCACCAAAATAAATTGAATAACTAAAGATTTGTGCTAGGTGAGTGCCAAACTGTGTTTAGGAGAGTTTTTTGTGGGCTGATTGAGGTGAGTAAGAGTGGTGAAAGAGATGAAGAAGAGTGGTTAAGGAAGAGAGGACTGAATGAAGAAAACAAGATGAAGTCAGTATAGCCAAGCTAACTTAAAATGGAGTATATATGGTCAACCTGATAAAACTGGTTCAGACCAAATGGGCCAAAACATGAAGAAAAGATTTTATTTAACTTCACCTAGACTGAGGACTTAAACTTTTGAACTTTTCATTTGTGCATCTATTGGTGAAAAAGAAGTCTAAACCTATAGAAAAATTTTATGAGTTTATTTGAGCCAAAAAATCTGAACAGTTTTGGAGAAAACATAAGGAAGGTTACATGAAATCTACTGGAAGTTAAGATTAATTAAAAAGGCAAGACAAAGAAAAGTGGGGAAATTTCTAAAATGGAAAGTTACATACTTGTTTTACATTGGTGGATAAAAGTAGTTAACATTTAACATTTACAGTAAATAGATGATATGAGACAACAAGAATAACAATGAGGAGTCCTGTTGCAGGCGGTTACTGCCTCAGAGGGGTCTGGAAAAGACAGTTACTGACATTCCAAGAGTGTGTTATCTGAGATGCACAAAAACAATGGGCAGGGCTCTCTTAAGGTAAAGATTAACCTTTTCTAAGAAAGCTATAGACCTGGGATGTGACTACCCACCATGACCTGCCTAATTAGGAATTTATGATCAGATCATCCTGTAAGGTTGCTTTTAGTTGCCGAGCTTGTCATGTAGTCTCTTCTTCCTTCACACATCAATGCCTTGAGATACATATAAATCCTATAGATAACCCTCTGAAGAATTTAGGGAAGAATGTTCACATGTCTAAGCCACTTAACATCTATTATCCAGACATCTGGATATCCAGACATCTGAAAGATTACCATCACAGGCCAATCCAGAGTCTAAGAATGCAAGACTGATTCTCCTCAAAAATGTATTTTTTACTGTAAGAACTCTCAACTTTTCTTTTTTGTTTGTTTGGGTTCCCCCCCCCCCCCAGAACACTGGGTGTTACCTAGTAGTGTTTTCAATTTGCAAATCCTAAGACCCTTGAATAAAACTTTGCCATTCTTAATTTTAGCAAAGCTTCCTGATTCACTTATGCTCAGTGGACACATCATATTTAAAGTCCAGAGTGCCTAAAATTGGACAACTAGTTACAACAGCGGTTTGTAACAACTCTGCATCAACAAAACTTGCCATAATCTTCAAGTACTTTGCAGGGAATGTTATACCACAACAGTCCACCTTTGACCATAATAGACAAATGCCAGTGAAAAAAATATAAATAATATTAGCAGGGAGAAACTACCTCTAAGACTTGAACAAAGCAATCAAGAGAAATGGTAATGGGTAGCGCAGAGGGTATTAAAGAACACAGAAAAAAGTCCTACTTGGTCAGATCCCACGACCTGACCTTTCGTTATTGTTCTCTAATAGCAAGCAGAGTAGATATAGCAGAATAGGATACAAATGTTCAATTTAATGAAAGAACATTTTGCTTAAAAGAGAAACAGAAAGAGATTCGCTAAGAAAAACCAAGGTGACTCCCTCCTGGTGTAACCGTAAAGCAAAATCATCATTGTTGGTTTTTATTTCTGAGATGCTAATAATAATGTTGAGTTGGCAGTAAAGGCAAGAGCTGAGTGGCTCCATAGTAGGAGCCAACTGGGAAATAAAATGCTCTTGATTCTAGCACTGTACAGGGTAGTGAGGAACTTTGGAGACTTTTAAATAAATTATGGAGGACTGAGGGGGGGGGGGCAGGGAAGAGATTGCTTTATTTTAAGTGGAAGCCCATGGAACAAAATAGCAGTTTACCCCTGGGCTATATACTCACAAGAATGGGGAGGGGGGAGGGGGGCTTAATTCAGAGCTATTAAACTAGAGTTTTAGAAAATGAAATTAAGATATGGACTTAATCTTAGTTAACAAGGAACCCAAGAGAAAATATTCTAACCTTTGACTCTACATTGTAAGGAAGAATATACTGGAAAGTAACTGGAAAATAATAAAACTATATAACTAATTTGTATCTAGCTTTTATTCTGAGATTTATTCAGTGTTGGTAAATAGTGCGTGTACCTTAAATAACTGGCCATTTCATTCAAGCACACATTACTGAGAAGAGGTATACTGCAGAAAAGGAAGAGAGAAAAAATATAAAAATGAGCCTAAGAACACATTTTGAAAAAAACTGGCTTTTAACCAGAGACCTAAGCAGCAAAACCATCCAAGAAAACTTCTGTGTATTTCTCACACAAATGGACTCTGAAAAAAAATAAAGGTAGTCAGGGGCCACTTATTTGGGTTTCTAATGTTATAATAGCATTATTATTTAAATTTAGGTACTCAATTACATATTGCATCATCCTAAAAATTATTTGAAATACTATTATCTCATTATGAACATTAGTCAATATATTTCTAGAACAAGGGGGTTAAAATTTCTTCAAATAGACTGAAAGCTACTAGAGAACAATGAGAATGTGAAATATCTCTCAGGTATACCATGGGATCACCTAAATGCCAGTCACACAGAAAGTGCTCAAAAACATGAATCTCTCAATCTCTTTTAAACCTTAAGCTTGTAAGTTTAAGGCATAATCAAGGAAAACACAGGCATGCTTACGGAAATAAAAAGAAAGAAGACGAAAACGAGAGCCAGTAAATATTATGTTGGTAGCCTATTCTTGTTCTAGACTCCAGAACAGGTAAATTCAGACAGACCTGACCAGGTCATCTCATTAAACCATATAGAGTTTTTCTTTTTTTCTTTTTGTTTATGACACATAGAGTTTTAACTTATTACTTCCTTTTAGTAGAAGAAGCCATTGAGGCTCAGCTATGCTGCTTCTATAATCTGTCTCCTCTCTAATTTTCTCAGACCATGCCTGACCCCTAATCCTGTATTTTTCTCATTTTTACCTGTTCTGTCTGTATAGCTGTTATCCTAAACCTCTTCGAACCCTTAGACCCCACATCCACTTCTAGTGCTCTTTCTACTAGTGCTCTCACTCCAAATCTATGAAGATTTGGGGCAGGCACATATGAGAAGTAATGGGCAAGTCGTGACAGGGCCAAAATTCCAGAATGGCTGGCTACAAACTAAACTCAGGAATAAACTGAAGAGCAATTTGCTCCTCGTTCTGATAATACCTCTCTTTGTCACTGAAATAATTATGTGTGCTAAAATAGGAGATTCTAAAAGGCAAAAACTCTCTCCTTAAAAGGTTTCAAAAGAACCAAATTGAGTCTACAGTTGTGGAAGCGGTCAGCAGAGTGATTTATATTTTTGGCAATCTTGTTTCCTGAATCATTTTTGGTCTTTTCTAACTATAATTAAAGCCTCTAAGATTTCTACTACACTACAGCAAAATACAACCAATTCTGAGTAGAGTTACTAATAATGTACGTATTAAGATATACATACTACATTATTCCCCATGTTCAACTGAACCTTAAAATCACAGTTGTGCCAGGACAGAATGCCAAGAGAATGAAGGTGGATACATATGCAAAAATTTACTAAAAATGAATCAAACATCTAAATGAAAGAGCTAAAACGACAAAACTTTTAGAAGAAAATATAAGCATATATCTTCATGACCTTGGATTAGGCAAAGTCTTCTTAGATATGACACAAGCAGCAAGAAAAAATAACTTTGACTTCATCAAAATTAAAACTTTTATGTTTCAATGGACACTATCAAAAAAGTAATATGACATCCAAAGAATAGGATAAAATATTTGGAAGTTGTATCTCTAATAAGGGACTTGATCTAGACTATACCAAGAACGCTTATAACTAAATAATAAAAACAACCCAATTTTAAAATGGCTATTTATAAAAGCCCAATTTAAAAAAGATCTGAATGGACATTTCTCCAAAGATAAACAAATGGATAATAAGCACATGAAAAGCTGCTCAACAACAGGATATGGAAAGAGGTAGGAAGAGTGACTGTACAGTAGAGAAATCTTACAACTAACTACTTCCTCAACCAGATGATCAAGGTCAATATCAACAATGATAAATTATGTTGATAATATGCACCCTTGATATGAGGTGAGGAGAATGGAACTGTAAATGTGATCCTCAAAAGATTAAACATAGAGTTATCATACAATCCAGCAATTATACTCCTAAATATATACCTAAGGTATTAAAACATATGTTCACCCAAAAACTTATACACAAATATTCATAGCAACATTATTCGAAATAGCCAAAAAGTAGAAACTGAAATGTGTGCATCAACTGATGAATGGATAAATAAAATGTAGTTACTCATACAATGGAATAGTACTTGGCTGTTATAAGAATGAAGTATAATACATTCTACAACATGTATGAACCTTGAAAACATTATGCTAAGTTAAAGAAGTTGGTCACAAATGACCACCTATTGTATGATTCAGATTAAATGAAATGTCCAGAATAGGCAAACTATAGAGAAAGAAAGTAGATTAGTGGTTACCTAGGGTTGAGAGGAGGTGTGAAGGAAATGGAAAGTGACTAGTAATAATATAGCATTTCTTTGGGAGGTGACAGAAATGCTCTAAAATTGATGGTGGTGATGGTTGTTTAATTCTGTGAATATTAACAACCATTGAATTGTACATTTTAAATGAGTAAATGGTATGTAAATTATATCTCAATAAAGCTGTTAAAAAAAATCAGGTTCCCTTCTTGCAAAACAAGGACACTCTTTATTTCATGTCTGTGGTTTAAATTAGGTGCCCATAAACAATAGCAGCTGCCACCTGGTAAAACTAGGTGGCTTCAAATGCTTGGCAAACAACTTCTTTGCATATAAGATGTTGAATAGTCGTTTTTAAAAATACATAAGCAAAGAAAATCAGTCTGTCATTGCATTTTACTCTCTGACATTGTCATTTAATCAGGACAGAATGCAATTACCATTTCCCTAATTGAGAATCCAACAGTAAAACCACTGATTACACATATGTCCAAAGTGGATGGAGACAGATAATTTACTTTGACAAAAATAAGGGTGAAAATAACAACGAAACGGCACAGCAGCAAAAGTCAGAGTACATGTCTTCAGTTGGGTGAAAAGACAGAAAGCACGGACAAGACACGCTTTAGTGATACCTGCTGGGCACACCCTTTGCTAAACAATTACAAACATTCCTCCACATATCTGTAAAACTCCTCCCTGCTGCTTTTTATTTTCTCCTATAGTACTCACTCAGAAGCTGACTTAAAACCATCTGTTTGATAAACAATCACAGAAATGGGTACACAGAAAACAGAGAGCTAATGAACCTCCGGTGGGTAAAAAAGGGGGCAGAAAGAAAGGGAAAAAAATGAGTAGGTATTTACCTTCAATAAGAGACTTAAGCACCACTCCTGAGTTAGTGATCTAAACTGGGAACGGGAAAAAGGGAGACATGACATCCCAGTATTAATGGTTTGGGGGAAAAAATTGGCCCTTTGTACCGATTTATTTTCTTTTCTTAAAGGAGCACAAAATTGTAATGTGCAGTTTACAGAACAACAATAACAACAAAAAAGATGACTAATAAGGGTAGGGAAAAGTCCTATCTCATTCACAACTAAAATTCAAAAGATAAATACATATCATTTTTCATATCTTAGATTGCCAAATAGGTAAAAGCCGGATAAAACCAGTGTAAGGTAAAGGTGTGGAGAGGGGTAAATTCTCATTCGTACTTGATAGGAATAAAATTAATTGGCAGTATTTCTCAACTTTAAATGCTTATACCCTTTGTTTCGACAATTCAATTTCTAGAAATTTACCCTGCAGTTTACAAAGATAAATGTAAAAGGGTATTCTTAGCTACACTGTTTATAATAAATAAAAACTCAATGTCTGTCAATAGGGGACTGGTTAAATTATGGTAAATCTCATTTGAGAATATTAACAGATGAAACAATATGTATGGAACTTACCTCAAAATAATCATGAGTTGACTAGGGCGCAGTAGAGAGAAGTACAGATTAAACACAATGACCATGTATTTAATAATTCATGAAACTAGTGATGGATGCATGTGGATTCATTATATTTTTCTTCTTACTTTCATATATTTGAAGTTTTCCATAATAAAAAAAAAATATGTATGAAATAACCTCACTGAAGGGGTAGTAGGTAAAGGTACCAACCTAAGTAACTCTGGGAATGACTGGAGTCTGTAAGACTAAAGACACAAGGAACTGTGCATTAGAATTGTTCTAGCTAATAAAGCTGTTTCCCATAGGTATACAGATTAACAATTCTGAAATCACTATACATATAAGAGGAATTCAACAATTAAGTAAGTGAATGTCAGAAGATGGAAGGTTTCTCACAAATGAAATGGGAAGTTACAGATAAGCAGGGAGAAAGGCTAAAATGATCCAAGTGTTAACGAATTAAGAGTTGGAATATGATTTTGTGCTTAGCTTAATGAAAATACAGATGGTTACATTGGGAAATATTTACAGGTATGTATATATGTAAATATACACATACATATTTACTTGTTCTGTCAGTTGAGAATTCTTAGAATCAATGACTAACCCAGTTGGAATGAGCACACCTAGAGAGATGAGATCTTAGTCTCTAATACCATTCTCCAATAAAAGGAACCAAGTTTCTTTGGAAAAAGAGCTGATTCCAAGACTGGAACAGGAAATACACAAGATATATGGAGAATCTTCTAATGTCAGAAAGTAAAGAAATGCTAAAAACAAAACAAAAATCCTAAAACAATAGGTGTATGTCAAAGAACACAGAAGACAACAAAAGGAGCTCCCAATGACCAAATATGAAACAATCTGAGAGGGGGGAAAAATGAATATTAGATTATAACTCAAAGTATAAATATCTGAGTCCACACTGATATAAATAAATTATCAAATAAATAAATAAATGGGGAAGAAAAACAAATCTCCATTGAAAAAAAATTCTGAATAATTTATACAGATCTCCACCTTCAGGGATAGGGAGCATAAATTCCATAGACTTGCCTCCAAACACTACTTACAGTATGGAAGAGTAGGGGAAAAGTAATTTTGGTGGGCAACCTCAGCCTGGTGATCAAGTCATTGTCAACAATAATAAACTATGTCGATAATATGTACCCTTGATAAATGAGAATGACACTTTATCTCTGTGATTTTCCACCTACAAACTCATAATCTCAGTCTAATCATGAGGGAAAAAAATCAAATAAATTCCAGTAGGGGAGCATCCTATAAAATACCTGACCAATATTCCTCAAAACTGTAAAGGTCATCATAAATAAGGAAAGTCTGAGAAATTGCCACAGCCAAGAGAAACCTTGGAAGACATGATGAGTAAATGAAATGTGGTATCCTGGATGGGATCCTGGAACAAAGAAAGAATACTAAGTAAAAGCTGAGAAAACCTGAAACTGTTCTAAAAAATGAAATCTGCTTTAAAGTTTATGAAAAAAGAGAGGAACTTAATAAAAGTCAGTAGTGCATTTTTTAAAAATCACACACAAATAGAAAAATTACATAACAAAGGAAAAATAAACTACATACAAATAACTTCTAGTGCATTTACCATTTTAAAAAGAACATATGCCAGTGAAATACTGTTTCATAGGAACTAGACCAGAACATAATAAAAATATTCAGAATATTTTTCTAAATCTTAACACAAAGGAAATGGTTTAGGAAATATTATTACATTTTTATTAAGTAATCGCTATTTCCTATGTATAGACAGGGCAAACAAAAGGTCATTAGAACTTACCTGTAGAATCAGAAGAAGAAACCATAAAGATCCCAAGGTTCAGAGAGAATAGGCATAATTAATAATGTTTACATGATTATATAATAATGTAGTCTCTATAAACTGTAAGTAGAAATTTGGTATATTTTGTATTAGAAAAGGCTGTTATTTAAAGAATTGTTGGATTATTTTAAAAAGCAAAACTTTTTATTTCTTTTATAAATTTGATATCTACATAAAAAGTATAAAAATATTTAAAGGGCAAATAAGGATGAATGAATGGAGCAAGAAGGGATGAAGTGAGACTATTGGTTCTCATTGATCTTAAAAAACTCTGATCAGAGAATTCTACACTGACCTTCCAATCTACTCATGAGGTATATCTTAAATATTTTAATTAATTAAATACTTAGAGCATCTACTGTAAGACAGATATAATGCTAATATTATAGATGCAAAATCAGGGACCTACAAAGTGTTCACTGTCTAATGAAGGTAAAAGTAAAACTACAACAGAGATATGAATAAAGTCCCTTGGAAAGTCTGGAAAGACTTTCCATAGGATGTAATATCTAACCTGGGTTTTAACACTGTTGTATGATAAGAATTTGACTCATCTTTGTCACTGGTTCCTAGGAGGAAAGTTTCTAAACCTTTGGAATTTCCCTAGTAATATTAGTGTCTTTGTTATTCATGGTGGGCACTTCTAGCCACACCAAATTTATGCTAACTGGCGACTCATAACTGGGCCCCTAGATAGTTTCAAGAAGGAGCCTGGCCAGTCTAGAAACACCAACCATGTGATTAGAGTGTTGGGCCTTTAAGGCACAAGATATCAGCCTCCCCTGATCAATCATGACTACCAAATGAATCCGCAGTAAAAACTCTGAACACTGAGTCGGAGCACTTCCCTGGTTTGTGTTAGACATTGATGTGCTGGGAGGGTGACACATCCTGAAGACACAGAAGCTTTACTTTTGAGACCTTCCCAGACCTTGCTCTATGCATTCCTCCCTTTTGCTGGTTCAGATTTGTAAACTTTTGCTATAATAAAACTATAATTTTAAGTAGAGCACTTTCTTGATTCTGTGAATTGTTTTAGCAAATTACCAAACTCAAGGGCTAGTTGGTCAGAAATGCAGGTGGCCCCTGGACTCCTGAACTTGTGGTTGGTATCTGAAGTGCAGGGACCCTTGTAGGGAACTATGCCCTTAACTTGTGAGACTTGAGCTAACACTGGTTAGTTAATGTCAGAATTACATTGCAAACACCCTAGAGGAATTAGTTTAAAATAAGGGTTTAAGTTATTCATCACAAAGTATATCACATATTATATAATGGAAAATGAATTAATCATGAACAAAATTATGTTGCAGATGAATATTTATGGACATGGAGATACAATCACTAAACTTTTTACCTTAGCTTCCCCTGAGGTCCAGACTTGTATGTGCAACTTCCTACTGCACATTTTGACTTGGTTGTCTATTAGGTATCTCAAATCTAACATATCTAAAAGAAAAAAATCTTGATTCTCACCATACATACCCCAATCAGCTCCTCTACACTCTTCTCTATCTTAGTAAATAGCACTATCAATTGCTTGCTTGCTCAGGCCAAAAATTGGAGTCATGCTTGACTCATTTCTTTCCCTAACACTTTACCAGTCCATCAGCAATCTCCCTTCTTACCAACTCCACTGCTACCCTCCTAGACAAAGCCAGCTAGATCTATTACCTAGATCAGGGTCTCCGACCCGTAGCCTTGGACTGGTACAGGTCTGGGGCCTGTTAGGACAGGCTGCACAGCAGGAAGTGGGCAGTGGTGGAGCAAATGAAGCTTCAATTTTTTGCAGCCATTCCCCAGCACTAGCATCCACTGCCTTAGCTCCACCTCAGGTCATCAGGCATTAGATTCTCATAGGAGCACTGGTCCCTGGTGCCAAAATGTTGGGGACTGCTGTCCTAGATTACTACAATAGCCTTCTCCTTGCTTCCATCACAATCTCTTCTTCACACAACCACCAGAATAATCTTTAAAAAATAAAAATCAATGTCATTACTCCACAAAAAACACTTCAGTGTCTGCCCATTATATTCTGAATAAAACCTAGATTCCTAATCTTGTATCCCTTGTTATATAGCCCCTATTTCTCTCAACAATTTCATCTTTAGGGCTCTCTACCCACTATTTTTCAAAGATGCCAAAACAGTTTTCATCTCAAAGCTTTTTCACTTGCTAATCCCTCTCCATTGAATGCCTATTCCCAGCTCTTTGCATAGTCTGCTCCTTCACTTCATTTAGCTCTCTATTTGAATGACTTTCCTGAGTACCTCACCTAAAATTACTACCTGCCACCCTATCTATCTCTTTACTGCTTTATTTTTTTTCTTGTATATATCACTCTCAGACATTACTTATTATCTACCTTTCTCATTAGAACATAAGCAGGACTTTATGGTGTTTGCTAGTTTCTCCAGAGTACAGTACACTATGTGAATATATAGTGGGCATGCATAAATACTTTTTGAATGAATGATTGGGATGTTAGGTAAACAGAGCAGATTATAACAGTATTTTCAAAATAATTTCATTTTTACAAAATTAAGCAAAATGAAAAATAAAAGCCAATACATATACACACAGCGGATTCCATATATGCAAATTTGTCTACTTACTAAAATTTATTTCTAACCACAAAATCAATATTTGCAGCACATTTTTGTGGCCATTCATAAACATGTGAATGCACAGAATGGTGAAAAATTTGAGTTGCCTGATGTGCACATTCCCAACTGAGATCAAAGTAGACAATGTTCTGCCTTCTCGCTTCAGCACTCATACTATAAACAAGTGTTCTTTTGGTGGTTTACTTAGGGCCATATTATTCACATTTTTGTACTTTTGGTTGGTGATTTCACTACCTAAAATTACTCCTAAGTGTAGTGCTGAAGTGCTACCTAGTGTTTTTAAGTTCAAGAGGACTATGATGTGCCTTCGGGAGAAAATCCATATGTTAGGTAAGGTTCGTTCAGGCATAAGTTAAAGTCCGATTAGCCGTGAGTTCTATGTTAATGAATTAATAATATATATTAAAGTGTCTTTAAACAAAAACACACAATAAAATGAGTTATATGTTGATCAGTTAACAAAAATATAAGCAAATACTCACAGGAACCAAATCCTATATTTCCCCTAGGAGCAATGATTCAGTATTCATTAATTCAAGGTTCACAGCAACATTATACAATATACTACCACGAATGAGTGTATGTGTGTAGGGGTGTCTATCAAATTAAAAGGTCAGAAATTATATACCGTTATACCATAGTGTTAATATAGTTAATGTTAATATAACCTTTGTGGAGATCATAAGTTTTTTTCTCTAACTTGTATTTTTTTTTACAATGAAAATATTTCTTAAAATAAGAATTATATTAATAAGCATTCTCTGGCCAAAGGAATATAAAATAAAAACAGGATATGAACAGTGATTTTTCAATAATTCAAAGTATAAACCTATAGTTCGCCTCTTAACTTCTTAACCTGAATATTCTCAATGAAACTTCATATGTGCAAATACAATGTATTTGCTATATGTTTCTCCCTGATCAGTGACAGATTATTCAAATACTAAACTCACTTATTTATAATTATAGATTCTTAGAGTAGAAAAAATCTTTAGAGAGCATACAGTTAAGTTTCTAACTTAATGCAAGAACCCTTTCTATAATCATTTTTTTACAAATTGTCACCAAGCCTCTGACAGAATATGTTCAAGGACAGAGAGCATGTTATCCTGTAAGACAGTACAGTTTAATTTCCACCCACTGTTCGTAGTTTAATCTCTGGCCCAAAACAGAGCAGCTCTTCAGTTTCCTCTTTATGTAAACCTTTCAAGTATGAAGAACAAAACTCATGAGTTCTCTTAGGCACCTTTTTTTCAGGCTATTTATTCTAGTACACTTATATTCTAGTACACTTATAACTCATTGTGGTACACAACTTTATTCATGCCATTGTTTAATTCCCATTCTTTGAGTATGGGCTGGACTTGGTGACTTGCTTCTAAAGAAAAGAATATAGCAAAGGTGATGAGATGTCATTTCCAAGATTAGGTTACAGACTCTAGCTTCCATCTTCTTCACTGTCATGGAAGCCAGTTGCCATGTTGTAAACTGCTCTATGGAGAATCTTCATTTCCTCAAGGCAAGGAAATGAAGAAGGCCTTCAACCAACAAGCCAGCAAGAAAGCAAGGCCCTCAGTCAATCAACTCATGAGGAACTAAATCTTCCCAATGACTACATGAGAGAACTGGGAAGCAAATGCTCATCCAGTTGAGTCTTCAGATGAAACCAAAGCTCCAGCTAAAAACTTGATTGCAGCCTATGAGAGAGACACCTTGATTCCTGACCCACAGACACCATGAGATAAAAATACTGGTGCTTTAAGCCACTAAATTTTGGGATAACTAGTACACCTAGAAATTCATTTCTCATTATAGTCTAAAGAAACCTCACACATTAAATGTAGAAATTAATATTCACACTTACTAGAGAAAAACAAAACAATTAAACACTCATTAAAGGGGAATATATAAATACAATGTGATACAGTCTTTAGATTTAACGACGCATCATTTAAAAATTGATGAAGTAGATCTATTTCAATTTATATCTCAACATAATATGAAAATAAACTAGAATTACCCCTATAATATTATTTATATAAAAATTACAAAACATATAAAGCACTTCTGTATGTTACTTGTGAATATACTTTATATAAAATTGTAAGAAATGGATTGCACATGTTTAAATGTATAGATTAAACATATACACTATCTCTACTAAATTCAATTTCTACTGAAAGTGAGAGTATAAAATATAATACAAAAGATAAAATACCAAAGATAAAACTACACAAGGGTAAAGAAACTGGAAAAGAAAATGACCACAGGGGTAAAATTTATACAAAATTTTGGAAGTTGGAAAACAGATAAATGTGTGACAATTGATTAAGCATACCAGAGAAAGAACTGAGGGGTAAATGTTGGCAACCAGAAGCATGCATACTCCCATTACAGAACCCAGGAAATATTCAGGAATTAGAACCCTTTGCAGGTGGGACTGTGGGGTAGGACTTAAAAATGGAACAGTATTTTTAAAATGTGCTCAAGAAGCAGTTTGATGCTTCAGATTCTTTCAATCCAATGCAGGTAGGCAAATTCCATTCCCCTATAGCTAAAGACTGTATGTAGCTTACTTTCTGAAGAGTGTGACCCAGAGAGGGTGCAACTCTGGGATACCAGGCACAGCTAAACTAGGTGAGATACCTTATTAAAAATAGGGAAATTGTTATTTTAACAAAAAGTTAAAAGTTGAAAAAGCAAGGAGGAGATATTAAGTGAAAGTCTATAGACTAAATGGGGAGATTCACAGATCTTTTTCTCTCTCTCAGTACCAAAACACTGGTAATCAAAATCAATACTGCCAAAAAATACTGGAGGATTTCTATCTGGGAAAATTAACCAGCCCAAAAGAACACCTATAGATAGATACGGACAACTGATGGTACCTCAAACAGGTTAATACCAAAATAACTTAAAAATCTAAAATGTATTTCTCAGATAGGTAAGATTTTGATTCTATTAAACAAGAAATACAAAACTCAATAAAAGATTTGAAAAACAAATTTAAGAAAATTTCCTAAAAGTAAAATAAAAAGACAGAGAAAATGCAGAGAAAAGATAATAAATGCAAAAAAAAATCAGAAAAAGAGGCAAGTATTCAAGAAAAAATACAGCAATATCCCAGACTTAAAGATCATAAGTTTTCAATTTTAAAGGAACCACAAAGTTCCCTGAATAATAAATTTAAAAATCCATATTAAGGTATAAATAATACTAAATTGCAGAATACTAGGGAGAAAGAGAAAATTCTGTAAGTTCCTAAAGAACTAGAAAAAAAGAGGTAACTATACAAAGGAATGGAATTCAGAATGGAATCAGGTCACACAACAATGTAAATATAATACCACAGAACTATACACTTAAAAGTGGTTAAAATGGTAAATTCTATGTTGTGTATATTTAACCAGAAAAGAAAAAAGAGTGCTGGATCACTATAGTAAGATCCTTTGATAAAATCAGTCCATTAAAAAAAAAAAAAAAACATTTTCTGTAGAAATCTGAAGTAAATATATGCATTGTAAATGCCACCCTGTCTCTTTTTTACTAAGAATTTAATATTTTCATTTGTTAAACTACCGCTTACTCTTATAAAAATAGAATTAAAAGAATCACATCAGACTTTTCATTAGCAACACAGGAAGCAAGAAAATAGCAATGCCTATAAAATAACGAGAAAATTATTTCCAGCATAAAATTCTATTCCCAAATATAGTATTATTTAATTCTGAGGATAAAATAAAAACATTTTCATATGTACAAAATTTCAAAAATTTTAACTCCTATAAACGTTAACTCTCAGAAAGCTTCTAGAGGATGCGCTTCAGTAAAATGAGAGTAAACCAAGAAAGATGACAGGAAACAATTCCCAGGATGACAATGAAAGGAAATTCCAGGATGACAGCTGTAGAGCAGGCCTAGCTAATAACCAATCAGAATGTAGAATAATATATAAAGAAGATCTCTAAGGAAAAAAAAAGATCGACACATTATTTACTGTATTTGAATGAATGGAGCAGAGTTAATTCTATGGTCCTTAAGTCTGAGAATGAGTGAGTGATCAGTACTTTAAAAACTGGGCAAATAAAAAAGGCAATTATTATGCCTAAGGAAAATAAAAAGTTGTATAAGAATTATGGTTATTGTATATTATGTAGCTCAGTTCAATATTTGTATAATATAAACAATAAATAAAGATTCAACCCCCATCCTCAAATTACATAACTATATTGAGAATATAAGGACTTATTTCACAGCGTCTCAGAGGTGACAGGCTGCTTCAGAAGCTGAACATTTCTTTTCCAGTAACTGGCTGCCAGAAACTCATTGAAGTAGACAATGAACGCAAACTTTGTACCTTTTATGACAAGCATATGGCCACAGAAGTTCCTGCGGACACTCTGGGTGAAGGATGAAGGGTTCCGTGGTTTGAATCACTGTTGAGAAAGACAAACAAGGTTTCCCCAGGAAGCAAGGTGTCTTACCCCATGGGCATGTCTGCCTGTTACTGAGTAAAGGGCATTCTGTTATAGACCAAAGAGGATTGGAGGAAGAAAGTGCAAATCTGCTGAGGTTGCATTGTGAATGCCAAACTGAATGTTCTCGACTTGGTCATCATATTTAAAAAAGGGGAGAAAAATAGTCCTGGTTTCACTGATACTACTGTATCCAGAGCCCAAAAGAGCAAGCGGAATCCACAAACTTTTCACTCTAAAGATGCTGTCTGCCAATATATTGTGAAAAAGCCCCTAAACAAAGAAGGTAAGAAACCTAGGACCAAAGCATTCAATATCCCACAAGTCCTGCAATATAAACGTATTACTCCGAAGAAAAAGAGTACTAAGAAATACAAGGAAGAGCCGCAGAATATGCTAAACTTTTGGCCAAGAAAATGAAGGAGGCCAAAGAAAACCGCCAGGATTGCCAAGAGATGCAGTTTGTCTTCCCTGAGAGCTTCTAAGTTTGAATCCAGTCAAAAATGAGATTTTCAGGGTCGGGCCTGATTAGTACTTGAATGGGAGACCACCTAGGACTACCAAGTGCTATAGGCGTTTAAAAAAAAAAAAGACTTTCTAAGATTAACAAATAAATAAGATCAGACATAAAAGAGAGAGAGAGAGAGAGAGAGAGAGAGAGAGAGAGAGACTAAAAGGGAGAAGATGCATATGCATTAAAAAGCCAAAACCATATTATATGGCACTTTACATATGTCTGATTTTTTTTAGAACGATATAATTATGCTATTAGAAATATTTCGGGCAGATAAATGTGGTTGTCTCAGGGGTGGGATAACTGCTATTTTTCCTTCTAAACATACAACACTATTTGAATTTTTAAAACTATCCACACGCATTACTTTGATAAAAATAAGAGTTCCTTGTAAGGAGGGAAAAGGAAAGGGCTTTGGCTTTATCTGCAATGTTTTATTTCAAAGGGAGAGGGGAAGAAAAACAGATATTAATGGTGGTTAATTCTGAGTGGTGGGAATATGGGTATTTTCATTATTTTTGCAGCTTTAAAATTTCTTAACACCTTCTCCCCCAAAACCCAACAGTTTCCTATATAAATGGTTTTCAGACCATTTGTGGTTCTGTCTGCTTTAGTTGGAATGCTCTCAACGTTGTCAGCATCCATTTAAATAAACCAGTATGCAGAATATGGTTCAAACCTAATACAAAAATATATTGGAACCAATACTTTTGTGACCTGGATAAACTCCTGATAATATAGCTGAAGGCACTTTTAAGCAGCCTCATTGCACGGGCAGTTCCTGCTACATTTATGATTAACTAAAATTCCCAGATTATTTTTCACATGAACTGCTTGCTGCCCAACCAGCTCTTCCTTATCATTTGAGGTTTTGAATTTAAACAAAGGACTTATCCCTAAAATCTAATTTCAGTTGGACCAATAATTTCATCCTATGGATAAAATTTTTAAGGCTTTATTCATCATCTGTCATATTAACTACTGCTGCAACTTTGCAATACTTACATATCTAATTAACATTTTTAAAATGTTTACTCTATACAAGGTCCAAAGATAACCCAAAAGAGACATTCCTAGTGAAATCAAGAGTTTAAATGGGTAGATATAACCACTCAGTCTTCTAAAAATTCACTTAACCAACCAAAACTTATTTTACTACAAATTAGTCAAAAATGTATCACAAAAGAATGTGAAACTGCAGGATTATATCTATAACTCGAACAATCCCCTAATCTACCAACCTCATAATTCTAAATAGAAGTATAGAATTCAAGAATAGAAACAGAAGTAGCTTTTACAAGTCAACCATACTAACTTTTTTAATATTCCATATCATCTGTTTGATCATTTATAATTGAATTTTCCCAGGAATTAACATCCATTGTACAGGTCTATAGTTTTCCAACTACTTTCCTCATTTTGTATATCAAAACATTTGTCTCTCTCCGGTTTTTATGATTTCTCAAAGATTAACAACAGTGGCTCTGAGATCGTTAGCCCGTTAATTCAGCATTCTGAAATCCAATTGAGCCTTAAGACATAAACTCATTGTAAAATATTCATTCTCACCATGCTGGGCTATAGTTTCTAGTTTACAACTTGCTTTATAATTTCTAGTTTGAAAACTATTGTCCTTGCTGCTAATAATAATCCATTCAGTACTTATTTTTTGAAAGAACTTTATAATTTCTCAGATAGCCTATAAATAGGTTAGATAAAATTAAAATATCATTATCACATTTTAAACTGAAGCAGAGAGAAATTATTTGCCCAAGGTCAAAAAGCTAAAAGAAACCAAACTCTCCTGCAGTCTAGGGCTCTTTTCATATAGCTATGTGGATCTCTAATTCAAAATTACTGAAGACTGCACATAAAATTTCTGGCTTAAAAACTGACTTTTTGATTAGTGGCTGACAAGAGGTAAGGAGGGGGTGGAGTACAAAAGAAATGGGTGTAGCTATAAAAAAGTAATATGACAGATCCTGTAGTGATGTAAATTTTCTGTACCTTCACTGTATCGGTATCAATATCCTGGTTGTGCTATTGCACTATAATTTTGAAAGATATTACCATTGGGGTAACTTGGTAAGGAGTACATCAAGATCTAACTAATTCTGTGTGAATCTAAAATTTACACAAAAGTTTAATAAAAATTAAATTGATATTTATTTTTAAACCAATTTCTTTTTAAAGGGGTTGATGTAAATTAAATTAAAACAAAATAAAATAGAATCACGTATAGGGCTCTATACGTGGATGTTAGTGGATAAGTCCCATCAACCACAGCTCAGAAAAAGCCATAAAGATCCTTGGAAATTAAAAAAGAGCCCCCAGGATCCTTATTTCCCAAAGCAGCAAAATCAAACAAGACAGTATAGGAAACAATTAAGTTACCTCAAAATGAATCACTAGAATAAAGTTAGAACCACCAAAGCTTTCCTCAACCCACCATACACTTTACTACAATCCTCAACTTAGAGAAAGACTGAATGTGCATGTGTGTCACCTTCAACCTGATATTCACGGCCACACATTTCAAAAGTCCCAAGATTGCTTTTTTTTTTTTTTCCTACTCACAAAGTGCCTGAAGCGTCAACCATTTCCTGCTTCTCCCAGCTGCAGGACTTGCAATTAGGAAAACATTCACTCAGCGTCTAGAGCAGTTCTGGTTAGAAGAATGAGCTCATCCCTTCAGATGTACACCTGATCCTCAGGAAGGTGCTCCTCCTCCAGCAAGCAGGTTTTTGTATGTTTAAAGTGACACCCACAACCTGTGTAACCACTTGGCCAGGGCCAGAACAAGTCCTTCCCTATACACGCCTAGTGCCATATAATCATTTCCTGCTTTAGCCACTTCACACAGCCAACTAGTTCAAGGTGGCAGTGGTCGCTTGCAGCAGCAGCTGCTGCTCCTCCTATTATAACCTCACTAAAAAAGAATTTCATTTCCTGCTGTAATGGAGATCAGGTCCTTCACCACTACCCTATGAACATCACGCTGTTTCAACAGGTCTTTGTCCAGAGTGAGAACCTACCACTCACCCTTTTTTAGAATTTACAACTCATTTTCCAGAACCAGGAATGTAATGCTTCTACATCTCTCATTCTGTCTGTCTACAAGTCTCAACCCAGGCAGCTAAATGCGCTATATGTAATTAGAGCTACATGCTCCAAGTTTGCCCCTCAGTTTCACTATTATTATGTACAACTATCTCTGAAAGGGTACTGAACTGGGCTTTGAACTAAAAATAAAATAAAATAAAATCTAACGAAGAACCCTTTCCACCTTAGCCTTCCATAGGACCTCTGCAGTATTTTTTACTTCTGCTATGGTAACCTTCTAATATACTAACAGGCTGACTGAAGAGTATAAACTAGTCAGAGAAATAGCAAATTCATTAGTGATTACCTTTGAGAGATGGTAAGAGACCTACAATCGAGAAAGGGAAACCCAGGGGTTTTCAATTAATTTAATAATGTTTAATTTCATGGATAGTGGATACAAGGAAGCTTACTCCATTTGTCTTTTTAAATGTCTTAATAAATAAAAATTTAAAAACAAAAAGGAGAACGTCTGTACATCAAAGGACACAATCAACAGAGTGAAATGGCAACCCACAGAATGAGAGAAAATATTTGTAAACCATTTATCTGATAAGGAGTTAATATCCAGAATATATACAGAACTTCAAATTAATACCAACCAATTTAAAAGTGCACAAAGGACTTGAATAGATTTTTCTCCAAAAAAGATATACAAATGGCCAAAAAGCACATGAAAAGATGCTCAACATCACCAGTCATTAGGGAAATGCAAATCAAAACAATGAAATACTATCTCACACCCACTAGAATGGCTACTGTCAAAAAATAAATAAACAGCAGCTGTTGATGAAGATGTGGAGAAATTGGAACCCTTGTGCACTGCTGGTGGATATGTAAAATGGTGCACTCACTATGGAAAATGGTATGGTGATTCCTCAAAAAATTGAAAATCTGATCTGGTAATTGCACTTCTCAACAGGGTCTCCAAGAGATCATTATATACCCATGTTCATAGCAGCATTATTCATAATAGCCAAAAGATGGAGGCAACCTAAATGAATGGATAAGCAAAATGTGGTATATACATACAATGGAATATTATTTAGCCTTAACAAGGAAGGAAATTCTGACACATGCTACAACATGGATGAACCTTGAGGACATTATGTTAAGTGAAACAAGCCATGCACAAAAGGACATTCTATGATTCCATTTATAATAGGTACCTAGAACAGTATAGTTCAGAGACAGACAGTAGAAGGGTGGTTGCCAGACACTGGAGGAGAGAGGAATGGGGAACTCTTTAATGGGTATAGAGTTTCAGTTTTGCAAGATGAAAAGTTCTGGAGATTTGTTGTACTACAGTGTGAATGTATTATTATTACTGAACTGTACATTAAAAAAATAATTACGGTGGTAAATTTATGTTGTGTATATTAACATAATTTAAAAAATACAAAGAACTAATCAAAACAGGTCTTAGACTGATCAATAAATATAAGATATTAAGTGAGCAAAACTAAATATGAATTCAGTCTGCTGCTTTTATCCTCCTTCAAAAATTGATTTAAACTTTCTTAATAATATTTGTTGAAAAAAAACTGATATATCATAGGCAATAGACAAATTCATGATTCTCCCTGATCAATTTCATACAACTGAAGAACCTAATATATTGGGGCAGCTAATATACTCCTAGAGAAGTATAAAGTAAATACCATCACTAAAGTTTTCTGGGGAAAAAAAATGACTTAGCCTAAAGAACAGTCCCCAAATATTAAGGATGGTAGCTTAGAAATAAAAGTTATTATTTGTAATACTTTACAAAATCTGAAATGTGCATTAAACTGTATTTGTCTCATTCCTGAGACTTAAAAAAAAAGGTAGAAATGAAAAAACTATAATTAAAAAACAAAGAAATAATCTTTCAGAGAAGAAATGTGCTTCATGGGTTGTTGTAAGGATTAAATGGATTATTTCATGCAAAGCGTTGTGCACAGAGGTTGGCACATAGTATTGTTCAACAAGTTATTCAAACTTTCTCCATTTACTCATGTCCCTAATTTTCCCCTAAATCATATAATCAAAATTAGTTTGCCTGTTTCTAACACAAATATAAACAATGCCTGAAATAACTTTATACATTTCACAGTGATTTTACAATCACCGTCATATCATACTTAAAACAGTTCAATGAAGGAAAAATAAAACTAAAATTTGAATGCCTACTACATGATAGCTACTGTGCTAAGAATTAACATATATTATTTCACTTAATTTTTTCAGATAGGATATTATTATCATAATTTCACAGATAAGGAAAATATTTAGTAATTGGCTCAACTTCCCATAGAAGTATTAAATTGAAGGGCTGAGATTTGAATTCTGTTTGGCTCGAAAGCTCATATTCCTATAACTAAAATTATCTTAAGCCCTGTGAGAGATAACTTCTCATTCTCTTGTTCAATTATTCATTCAATGACTCTTTCGTTCAATCAAACAATTTGATGGTGCCAGGCACACTGCACTAAGCTAGTGATACAAAGAGGAATAAAATAGACTCTACCCTCATAGCCTAGAGGGAATTAAGTATCTTTGAGGAGAGGGGGAGATAGATGAACATGAATCAACCACAATACAATTGAATAAGAGCTCAATTATAGTAGAATAAGCAGAATGCTGTTGAAATATGCAGGGTAAATATTAGCTTCGAGGAATCTGAAAAAGTATTGCAGAAGAATTACCATTTCAGCCAAAATTTTTTAAATATGTGGTTACTTGATAAAAAGCATCTACACAAAAAACTACAACATCACACTTAATGGTGAAATACTAAATGCCGTCCCCCACAGGCTGGGAACAAAGCAAGGATGTCTACTCTCACTACTCTTATTCAAAACGGTATTGGAAGTTCTAGGTACTGTCCTAGGAAAGAAAGAGAAATAAAAGGCATACAGTTTGGAAAGAGGGAAATCAAACTATTTGCAAATTACATGATTGTCTACATAGTAAATCCCAAGGAATCTACAAAACAAAACAAAACAAAACAAAACAAAACAAAAACAAAAACAAAAAAAACCTCCTAGAAATAATAACAAGGTCACAGGATATAAAATCAACACACAAAAATCAATCACATTTCTATGTAACAACGATAAACATTCAGAAACCAAAATTTAAAACATTACCATTTACAATCATTCCAGAGAAAATTAAATACTTAAATATACAATTATCAAAACATGTATAGGGTCTGTATACTGAAAATTATAAAATTCTGATGAAAGAGATCAAAGAAGACCTAAGTAAACACAGAGATTTGTTCATGAACAGGAAGATTCAACATGATAAAAATGTCGATTCTCCATAGATTGATCTATAGATTTAATGCAATTTCTACCCAAAGCCCAGCAAGGCTTTTTGTAGACATAGACAAGCTGATTCTAAAATTTATATGGACAGCTTACAGACTCTAGAACTACTAAAATAACTGTGACAAAGAAGTGAGAAGAATTACTCTACCTCATACTAAAGCTTACTACACAGCTACAGTAATCAAAACAGCATGATATTAGTGGAAGGACTGACACATTAATTAATGGAAAAAAATAGAGAACCAAAAATTAGTCCCACAAAAACATTCTTAACTGATTTCTGACAAAAGTGCAAAAGCAATTTAATGAGGAAAGAAAAAGTACTGGAGCATTTGGACTTTCAGAGGCAAAGAAATGGACTCAACCCAAACTTTACATATCATATAAAAATTAAATCAAAATGATCACAGACTTAAATGTAAAATATAAAACCACAAAATTTTTTGAAAAAAATACAAGAAAATCTTTGTAATCTAGAGTTAGGCAGAGAGTTCTTAGAATTGACACCAAAAACATGATTCATAAAAACTGATAAAATGGACCTCATCAAAATTAAAAACTTTTATTTTATAAAAGCCAGGGAAAAGAGTTAAAAGGCAAGCTACAGAATGGGAAAAAAATATTTGCAAAGCACATATTCAACAAAGGACTAGTATCTATAATATATAAAGCTCACTCAAAACTCAACAGTAAAAACCCAAACAATCAAATTGGAAAATGAGTACAAGATATGAACAGGCCTTTCACCAAAAAGATAAACAAATGGCAAGTAAGCACATGAAAAGATGTTCAACATTATTGGCCATTAAGAAAATGCAAATCAAAACCACAATGCAGTATCACCACATATGGCTTAAAATCAACATGGAATAGCTAAAATAAAAAATAAGGACGATACCAAATGAGGGTGAGAGTGCAAAGAAACTAGATCACTGATACACTGCTGATGAGAATATAAAATTTACTGTCACTGTGGAAAATAGTTTGACAGTTTCTTAAAAACACTAAACATGCAACTATCATACAATTTAGTAATTACACTTCTAGCATGTAGCCCAGAAAAATGAAAGTGTATGTTCATACAAAATTAGTACATGAACATTCATAAGTTTTATTTGTAATGGCCAAAAACTGAAATCAGCCCAGATGTCCTTCAATAGGTGAATGTTTAAGCAAATGGTGCTATATCCATATCATAGAATAGTACAAAACAATAAAAAGGAACAAATTATTGATATATGTAACAACTGGAAATTATGCCGAATGAAAAAAGGCAACCCCAAAATGTTACATACTGTATGATTTCATTTACATGACATTTTTGAAGAGAAAAAATTTTAGAGAAGGAGGACAGATAACTGGTTGGCAAGATGGGAGTGTCTAGGGAGCAACACTAGAAATTCCTGTTGGTTTTAGAACTGTTCAGTATCTTGACTGTGGTAATGGACACATGAACCTACACATGTAAAAAAGTTACATACAATACACAGGCACACACACTGAGAATAAGTAAAACTGGGGAAATCTGAATAAGATCAGTGGTATATATCAATGTCAATATCCTGGTTGTAATATTATATTGTAGTTTTACAAAATGTTACCATTTTGGGAAACTGGGCAAAATGTACTATGGATCTCTGTGTAGTTTCTTATAATTGCATGTGAACCTACAATTATCTCAACAAAAATTTTAATTTAAAAAACATGTGGATATAAGTAACCTGCCTATAATCACACAAAGACTTAGTTGACATTCAAACCTGGTCCTGACTCTTAGCTCTGTGCCTTCACCCAGAAAAATAGTTACAAGTAACTTACTTTCGAAAACACTGAACAAAAAACAGTAGTTACTAACACTAGGAAGAAACAAAATTGGTTTAAGAAAGGAAATATATTACTACGTGGCTTAGCTATGAACAAAATTTACAAAATCATAATAATGCAAACAATGAAATACTGACGTATTAGTTTTCTAGTGATGCTGTAACAAATTACCTCAAATTTAGTGGCTTAAAAAACCCAAATCCTTTGTCTTAAACCTGTAGAAGTTCAATATGCTTTCACTGGGCTAAAATCATGGTGGTGGTAAGGCTGCATTCCCTTCTGGAAGTTCTAGGGGAGAGTGTTTACTTTCCTTTTTCAGATTCTGAAGGTATGCCTCCAATCATGGTACTTTTTCTTATATATACAAATCCAGCAACGGAGAATGAATCCTTCTCTTATAGGATCTATTTTGCTTCTTTCTTCCACTTTTAACATCTCTTTATTTATACCGAACTCATCTGAGTAATACAGGATAATTTCCCTATTTTAAAATCAGCTGATTAGCAACCTTAATTCCACATGCAACTTTAATTTCCTTTTGCCATGTAAGGGAATATGATCACAGGTCCTGAGAATTAGACATATGGGGGTGGGGGGCACACATTATTCTGCTTACCATAACTGATTTAACCAAAAAATTGTATTATACATACATTGGGAGAGAAAGTATGCATGTATGTATGGGAAGACGGAGGAAGTAGAAGAAACATCAGTTTAAGCATGTAATTTGGAAATATATATAAAGGCAAACACCCTCCCCCAAAAAGCCGACATTTAAAAGTGTTCCAAAGATAATCGGGGGAGGAGAGGGGGTTACTTCATAAATTATAAAAATGTCTAACTACAATGCTGTACACCTAAAACTAACATAAAATAATATTGAATGTCAACTGTGATTGAAAAAAAATTTAAAGAAAAAAATAAAAGTGCTATGAAGAACAAGAATCAGGGGTACACAAGGAAGAGTAGGGCAAAAGAAAGACGTTTTTCTTTATAAGCCTTAAAATACTATTTCACTTTTAAACACTGTACATGCATTACTATGACTTCTTTAATGGCTTCTACTGTGCATGGCTTTATCTCAGGTTGAAACAAACAAATCAGTTGCATAATGTTAGTAAATGCTTTGGGCACTACTCAGAAAAAGCTGAGCAAAGCACTTTGAGAAAACTAGGAAAAATACAATTTGAACCAATAGCTATGGAATTTGTCCTGACTAGGGATACTTATGTCTTTTAGCGCTAAGAAACTAGTTAGAAAGCTTCCTAACTAGTTCCCTAGAAAATATGTGACCTCGTTAGGAAGGAGACTACTTCTAATACGTGAGAACTAGAGTCTGAACAAGATTAGTACCTTAGGTTCAAACAGTTGGTTCATCTTGATCAATGCCACCACAAATAGATTTTGTTCAGTTTACCAGTTCCAGGTAAAAAATGGCATGGGCAAAGTCAGATAACAGGAAAACTTTTGACTTGTTTGTGGAATAGAAAGTAGACTGGATGAGAGGATGAGATACTGGGAACCCAACTAGAAATAAAGCTAGAATCACAGGTCAGTCTTTGATAGTTAATGGAAGATCACTAAACACTGTTGAATAGGAAAGTGACAAAGAACAGCTACTTTTTTAACTCAGTTTTCAAAAGTGGCTGGTATTCAGTGAAGATGGAAATTATGATCAGTGCCAATCCACAGCCAGGACTGTGGTGGGATACTTGAGGTTCCCAGGTACAAAATTCAAGGAGACACTCAATCTTAGAGTTTATCAAGTGACCCTGCATTTGCACAACCTGGAGAACAAGTAAGTGCCCCTTTAAATTTTGTACTTGCACAACCCTTAGTATACTAATTTTGTGAGTTAAGCACTTCATTTGCCTCATCCAAAAGTGGAAACAACACAAATGTCTACCAACTGATGAATGGATAAATAAAATGTGTTATAGTCATACAGTGTAATTAAAAGGGTAAGGAGGAGGTAGAAGAGATGCTATATAATGAAGGGGACCAAAAGTTTTGCCTTTTGGAAAATTGATTTTAAGCTCATCATTAAAAAACAAAAGGCTCAGGAAGAACCTTTCACCTTCCCCCTTTTCTGCCCAAAAGATTCAGATAGAAAAATCTGCTTCAGGAAAGAAATCTTAGGATGTTTGCCTTGGCCTAATTTGAATTAGGAATAGTAAATAGGAGGGCTTTAGGCAGGGGTTAGCTAAATACCCCATGTCCCATTGTTTCTCAGCCTACCAAAAATTTACCTGCTGATGTCACTGATCTTCCTCAATTACCTGTAAATGGCCCGTTCTCACTTTTGAAATCTAAGACACCATTCCTTCTCTTTTCCCCTTTGTCTAAAAGGTCATAATAATCCCAGTTTTGCCTCACTATACTTGGAATTTTCATACCTTTGTGAATTCCCCATGTCCATTTTTAGAATTTGATTTTCTCCTGTTACTCTGTCTCTGTTAATTTGATTAACTAGCCCAGCTGGAAGATCTTAGAAGATGAAAGGAAAAGTATCACATATTTCTTAGATCCCACACTAGGTTCTTGGTTCTCCTAACCCAATCTGACTGGATCTGTGTTACTGACAGGCAGCAACATAAGAATTCAGACTTGGTTTAAAGAATTCTAACACTTTAAGTTATAGCAGGCCTTCTCTATCACCAAATATCTGCACCACATAATGGAACTTTACAGCAACATCAATTTTGAGCAGTAAATAACAGTATTTTATGGTATAAACAATAGTCTGAAAATTAATAACAGCTACCATTTTTGAGCACCCTATTTTAGAGGGGGATATAGGCTTAATGAGCTGAAGATCACAATGCTAATAAATGACAACTGGAATGGAACTCAAGTTTTGTTTGATCCCAATCCCATGTTCTTCTACTATGCTAACCTCCCTCTCAATGCTAAACTCAGGAATGTCCACATGTTAGGGTTTCCCTTCAGAAGACGGCTTGCGGGACTTTGCTCTTAATAGAATTATCCCCCCCCCACTCAAGAATAACAAAATCAGGAAAACCAGTTCTCTACATATATGATTAAACATCAGATAAATTATTATTATATATTCTAGTGTGGATTTCAATCTGATCAGTTTATTCAGCTATCTTCTCCACGACTTTAAATTCAACTCCTTTAACCAGATGGCATATCACTAAATAAGATTAAATGAGTTTTGAAATTTATAATCAAATCTAATTTGTACCAGAAGTGGTATTTTTTCCTTTCATTAATATTAGTTTTATTCACCAGACTTGGTTTTTAAAAGAATTCTAACACTCTTAGAATTCTTTCCCAGTGTCATTGCAATAGCCCATTCTAGTGTTTACCCACTGATGGTCAAGAGACATCCTATAAAACAAACAGCAAACTAAAAAACATTGCAAGCTATATGATAAAGGATTAATATTTTTTACTATAGCTTTAAAGCATGTCAAAATAAGAAAACATAATGAAAATTGGCAAAGACACACTATAACTAGAAAAATATGACCATCTTGAAAATCCAAACAAAACAAAAATGACAATCATTATATTTAATAAAAGAATTTGTAAGGTATCCAACTCAAGATCAACAGAGAAGACTCAAGAATTGTCCTTCAATATGCCAGCAAAACCAAATTTTGAAATGCCATGAGGTAAAAGATTCCCAACTGCCATAACTTTAAATCACTATAAAATACCTAGAAATTTAACATGTACAAGATCAATATGAAAAGAACTATAAACTTTTCTGAAGGATTTTTTTAACCTAAATAAAGAAAATATCCTGTTTCTAAATGAGAAGTTTCAACATTATAAAGATGTTAATACTCTCATAAAGTAAGTACTCTACCTACTGATTGTGATCAATCCCAATAACAATCCCCAAAAAATTTTTGTTTGTAATGAAACCTGAAAGACTGTTTCTGAAAGAAAAAAATTTTTCTTACATATGTTCTAAAACTGAGGAAAACATGACCTCCAAACATACTATAAATCAACAATAATTAAAATTAGGTGGTATTGGTCCGGAAATAAACAAATAGATAAGCTGAAAAGAATAGAGTCAGAAACAAACACACATACATAGGTACATATGGTATTTAGAGCATGACGAAGATAGGATTTTATATCAGTAAAGAGATACGATATTCAATAAATAGAATTGGGTCAATTGCATATTTTTGAAGAAAAAAAGTGCCTCATAAAACACACAAAAGTAAATTCCAAATTGATTAAAGAACTAAATGTTTTTAAGCTGTAAAGTGTTAAAATAAAACAATATTTTTATAATTTGGGGATAGAGAAAGTCTTCTTAAGCAAGCCTCAAAATCCAGAAGCCATTAAAAAAAGATATGGCTACAGGAAATATAAAAATTTCAGCACGTAAAAAGACACTACAGATAATGCAATACACTGGAAAAATAATGCGCAATATATATATACAAAGTGTAAAATTGTACCCGCATATATATAAAAAGTTCTTGTTAATCAGTAGGTAAAAGAACACAACCTAGTTTAAAAAGAGACAAAGAAGAGACTAACCAGTTTCACAGAAAGAACGTAAACAGCCAATAAAGAACTAAAAGGATGGTCAAACTCACAAGTAATCTGGAAAGAGGGGATGTGTGAAAAGGGAAAGGGATGAAGTAGCACAAATTGCCAGTTATAAAAGCAGTCATGAGGATGTAAATATAGCATAGGGAGTATAATCAATAATATTATAATAACTATATATGGTATCAGATGTGTACCAGACTTATTCAGGTGATCACTTCATAAGTAATGCAAATGTCTAATCACTATATTGTACATCTGAAACTAATATAATATTGTATGTCAACTGTAATTGAAATTTTTAAATGATTTTTAAAAATGAGTAATCTAGAAACTAAAAATTAAAACAGTATTTCTGCCCATTATATTGGTAAAAATGTACAAGATTGACTATGTCAAGTGTTAGTGAGTATGTAAAGATACAGGCACTTTCATAAACTGCTGGTGGAATGCAGAATGGTACAGACTGAAGAGTAGATTGGCAAAACTGAAAACATGTATACCTTTTAAGAAACAATGTTAAGCGCCTGCACTCAGAGATATCCTAGAACATATGCACAAGAGATAATAAAGATGTTCATTTTAGTGTTGTTGCAAAAATCTGAGTCAATTTAAAAGGCCATGATAAAGGAACACTTAAGTAAATTACAGTAATTCAAATTGAAATACAATCAGCTATTAAAAAGTGTATACTGACAGGATAAGACCTCTCTCAAAGGCGTACTAAGTTAAAAAAAAAAAAACCTACCAAAAAAATATATTATCATTCGATTGATTTTAAAAAGCTATAAATAGATATATAAATTAGAAATGCATAGAAAGGACTGGAGGAAAAACCACCAAACAGGACATTTCTGGAAGGGGAACCTATACTTCTTACCCTCTCACTATATAAAATATTATTTTTTGATAGACTGCATTCTTTTTTCTCTTTAAATTATTTTAAGTATACAATTTAAATATTTATTAAAAAATTTAAGGATATTTTAAAAGACAAAACAGGGAAGTCAAGAAAGTAAAATAATAAATATAGGAAAACTTTTGACTTCACAGGCAATTAAAGAAATGGAAATTTAAAATGAGATAACATATTTTACATATTGTGTAAATTGTTTTTGGTTTCTTCAATATCTATTTACTGTTGCTAATATAAGTGCTGGGAAATTAATACTTTTTCCTACTCATCCCTGGAGGAGTGTAAATGGATAGAACCTCCAGAGGGTATGTGTATTAAAGTAGAAGAAAAGGTATTCAGGTTCTCCTGAGGGTTAAGAGTTAAAGAATGCTTTAAAAGTATCAGTCTCCTCACACATCACCAACTGCTCTTTCAGTTTTCAACTTGTCTGGAGCAGTTCCATTCTCAGCTTTCAAGACTCTAGCTCTCATTTCATTTACTGGCTCTCAACCTTTCTTGGAAAAATGTCTGAATGTTTCGAAAACAATTCACATTAAAAAAAACAAAAAACAAACAAACAAACAAAACCACAAGCAAGGGAAAAACAAAATAAAACACAAGCACCCAGCCCACTTAGTTAAAAGGTATTAGAAAATATAAGCATCTCATTCATTCTCACATGCTATTCCAGCTAAAATCTATACAGATGAGGGACAGCTGCAGAAAAGTCAATTCAAGTAAAAAACAAAAACAAAAACAAATCCAGACGTGCACTTTCAAATCTGCATGTATTTCTTAAGAATATTGTGTATTACAACATAGCTGTACAACTATACTTTTTAAAGATGTATAAACATTTATTAAAATGGGCCAGCAATGAAGCTGGACACATAAAAATGAAACAGTGATATAACAAACCAAATGTAGGAAGCATCTGAATAAATTATCTAAATGTAAGTATTATCCTAAGTTAGGACAGTATAAGAGAAACAAGTAATTAGTTTGTACTCTGTCATCTATTAATAGCATCCTGACATCACTGGTTTCCTAAAATCAGTTAAAAGCATCTAATACTCTCAATTATATTTAATGTATAACAATTATTAAATATAATTTACAATGTGTAGAAGGAATACTTAATTGGAAATCAAGATACCCGGGACATCATAGCTGTGTGTTGGGCAAGTCATTTAAAAGTTCTCTAGGCTTTAGTTAGCTTCCTCAATTTAAAATGAATGGATTAGACTGGTTGACTTCTAAGCATTCAACTCAGTCCAGAACTAAGTATCAACACTTCACGATGGTATTTCTCATTCTCAGATTTTTAAAGAAACCATATACTAAGATATAATATTTGAATTTCAACCAGAAAATCAGGTTTTGAAGTTTAAAATAAGAGCTTTAAAAATCTAAAAGCAAATACATGTGATATTTATATATACATTTTTCTCAATATAAAAAATTGCAGTATAAAAAAATTTAACTTAATCCTTTAAAGTGTAATAACACCTGCCATATATATATATGAATATAGCTAACGATTTCCACTGTTAAAATGATCACTTTCTGGAAGCTTACAAATGTCAACAATTGCTTATTACAACTACTTTCTCAAGCATAGCTCCCTATACAATTACACACAACACAAATATGGTAATTCATTCAATTCTCTGTACATCAATACAAACTTCATATTTAGCATCATGCTAATATTCAAATTCATTCACCATATGTAGAATAATTATTTGAGAGAGGAAAATCTATGAATAAAAAGACACAGAGATTGAAGTCTGGTCTTTTGGCTAATTCCACCTTCAATCTCTGCCCTCCTACCACATCGCAAGGCTCCCTCCCTGAAAAAAAAAAGAAAAAGAAAAAATAATCTTGCTTAGGTTTTCCCAATCACACATATTTCTAGCTCCAATTCCTCCCATTTCCTAGCTCTGTGATCACTGGCAACTTCCTTAATTTTTTAATCTTCAGTTTTCTTTAACACTGAAGTATTAGTACCAACTAAAGAGCAGAGTGTTGTGAAGATAAAATGAGATAATGTATCTGGCACATTAATAATCACTCAACAAATTTTAGCTATTATGTTTAATGTTATTATTATTGACTTAGGAATGTTTAGTGATATTTATTTTGAGTACTAAAAAAAGACTATTAAATGATGAACCAACCGACCCATGAATTTTCTCAAGCTTGCATTCTAACCTCTCTTCTGAAAAATGTAATGTGTTTTACCAATGCTGTATAGTTTAGAATTTGCTTACTATTTTCATATTTTTAATTATTATTATTTTTTAGTTTTGTCAACTACTATGTAAACTCCTCAGGGCCAGAACCTTGTTTCATAAGCCTATGTTCATATATTGTGCTTATTACACTGTAATTATTTGTTTCCCTCTCTCTCTCCCTTCCTAGGCTCTAAGCAATTTCAAGGCAGGGAGCAAGACTTGCATTTGTATCCTGAAGGCTTAGTAATCTGACACAAAATAGGTCTCAATAAATGTTTGTTGACTGGATAAATGAATGAAAGAATCTTTTCCCCCTTGCAATGCCTTACACACATAATAGGAATTCAGTAAAGCTCCTTAATGGATTCATGCAAAAATCTTTTGGACTCAACCACATGAAGCTTTATCTTGCCTCAGAAAAGCACCTTACTTTAAAGCTTAGCTACTGACATTACTATGAAAAGTTTTAGTCTAACACATGTCAAATAAATAGGTTCAATGATTAACTACATCAAGGCCAGCTCTAGAAGGACTTAAAAGCCATTATTCTAATTAATGAATTTGTGAACCTCAACATGGAAAAATCCAGTTACATAATCAAGAGAGGTTATCCCTTGCAAATTTATACCTACAGAAGATAGTGAAAAAAATTATCAGAAAGCTGTATCTGTAGATTAAAGTGGATAAATTATTTTACTCAATTAAAGCCATTGTTTTCACTAAAATAAGACTTAACGAGCAAAGTAGGCCAAACCTCTCTCCAGAAAACAGTTATTGAGACTCAAACTAAATGCTTTGCCTTCTCCGTGATTTTAACTCCTGGGAGACTAACTCCTTTTATTTCCAGATTGACAAAATTCAAAACTTGTTCAGTCTCCTAAAATAAAACCTCATCCATTTCTTAAAAAGCAAATAACCTGAAAAGGCACACCCTGGGAACACTAGGTTTTATATTCAAGCAACTAAAACAATCCCTAGTGTTTAGCCTCCTGAAATAAAAACACTTTTCTTAGTCTTCAAGTTACATTCGTAGATTTAAGTGTCATACTGCACATTCTTTCACTGTATCATCTAAACTGATTTTACACTGCGTATATAATTTCATAAATAATACCGTAAAGGAATTCTACACTTGAATTTGTCTAGACAGAAACGTGATCTTAGCACACACCCCCTTCTTCCAATTCAGTACGCTCCAGAGGAAGCACAACTGCGTTTCTGTTTTTGTTTTTTCAAAAATTTCTCTCCAGCTCCCACCCCACACTTTGTTTCAGAGCAGCAATCATTCATTATCCCACTCACAGTCTCTCTACCGAAAGGATCTTCCCAACTAATACTAGCTCACCAGGAACCTCCTTTCACATCTCAAGAGTCCGTGGGGGATTTCTTTGGAAGGGACGGGGATGGAGGGTGCGGTGAAGGTCCGGGACACCACCATTCCCGCCAAGCCATTTAGGACCCAAATTCTGGAGCGTCAGGTCCCGGACCAGGCGGACCCTCGGGAGCTGCGAAGGTCTCTCTCTCTCTCACTCACTCACTCACACACACACACACACACACACACACCCCATCCCACCAGTGCTACGCAAACCGGGCCCAACCTCTGTGCTATCGTTCAACACACCTCCTTCTAGCTGTACCCCATTTCTTCCCACTTATTTCTCGATGTAGTCTGGTCTCTTTATCCAGTCCTGAGTCCCGGTTACCCCCTTGCTCCCACCACACACAAGCTTCCACGCTCTGGCCCCTGCCCTTTGAACCCCGCTACACCCCGCTCCCACCCCTGGACCTTCCAGCAGCTCCAGCCCTCCCCGCATGCCCTAGTGCAGACCGGCGCCCTATTTCTATACCCCCTAGACCCAAGGTCCTTACCCACACGTCACACTCAAACCCATTGCTCCCGTGACCCAACCATCCCCGCCCCTCCCTAGGCGCAACCCCCTGCACCCCTTTACCTCCAGCCCCGCCCCTCTGAGGGTGTCGCACTCACCACTCTTGCCGCCGCATCCTTAACCGCCGCGGCTGCTATAGCTACAGGGAGCCAAGGCAACCAGCTCTCGCGACACTTTCCTCTGATACAGCGAGAACAGCTGAGAAGAACCTCTCGCAAGAAAGCAAGTGAGTCAGGCGCCTGGAGATCTGTATATCTCGCGATAGTGTTGCTGTAAGATGGGCGGCAGGGCGTTGCAGGGGTGGCCTGGAAAGGTCTAGAGGTGTCGAGGGCGAGGAAGAATTTTGAGCTGGCAGGAGAGTCGGAAAACTATTATAGGCAGTACGTACAGTCTGGACTGGGGGATGATAGTATAGCGAATGTACACTGGAATAACTAGCGACGGGGCCTTCTCTTTTCCCAAGTGACGCAAATTTGGTGTCACCTTTAGCTGAAGTTCCATTTTCCTGGCATTTTCTTCTGCATGCTGAGTAGAGAGAGAGCGAGCAAATCAGAAGTTGACCTTCCCATCTCTTCATTACCTTCCTCCAGGAAGTTTTCATCCGTTTTTTTTTCCCTACAGTGGTTTGCAAGTCGTATTTGGCTCCACAGAAATGTATATGGTTATCCACTCGTACCACACCCCCATCAGTTTATCCCGACCAAAAGGAAAGTTTTTTTCATCGAACATAAGTGTTCGATTAAAAAAAGCACAGGTGTTCGGATATGGAAGGGGACTGCATTGGTGTGTGGTTTGAACTTTTCACTTGTTACCTGTTTTTCTGGACCCATCCTTATTTGGTGACTCAACATTTGGTTATAGGGCTTTCTCTCTGCTTTCAAAAAACTGTAAATGCAAACTCATCTAGTAGCATCTGTAACAAAAGATGGACTTAACTTAGTCAACAAGGAGGAGTAAAATGGAAACGAGAATAAAAATAATAAATAAAGACTTCATTTTCTTCTCTCAAAGCCCCTGAATAGCTCTCAGTCTAAACCAGTGTTGTCCAATAGAAATATATTGCAAGCTGCACATGCATCTTAAAATTTTTAGTAGCCACATTTTTTAAAGTAAGAAATATGAAATTAATTTTAGTAATTTTAACCCAACATATTCAAAATACCTTTTCAACATGTATTCAATATTATGATTTTTTTTATTTTTTAATTAGACTTAGTCAATATTATATTAGTTTCAGGTGTATAGCATAGTGGTTAGACATTTATATAATTTATGAAGTGACTTCCCCCATAAGTCTAGTACTTCTTGGCATTATATATAGTTAGTATAATATTATTCACTATATTCCCTATGCTGTACTTTACATCCCCATGACTATTTTGTAATTATTTCTTAATCTCTTCACCTTTTTCACCCAACCCCCCAACACCTCTCCCATCTAGCAACTATCAGTTTGTTCTCTATGAGTCTGTTTTCATTTTGTTTATTTTGTTCCTTAGATTCCACATATAAGTAAAGTCATATGGTATTTGTCTTTGTCTTATTTAACTTAGCATAATACCCTCTATGTCCATCTATGTTGTTGCAAATGGTAAGATTTCATTTTTTTAATGGCTGAGCAATATTCCATTGTATATATCTTCTTTAGTTAATTGTCTATTGATGGGCACTTAGGTTACTTCCATATCTTGGCTATTGTAAATAGTGCCACAGCAAACATAGGGGTGCATGTATCTTTTCAAAGTCATGTTTTGGTTTCCTTTGGATAAATACCCAGAAGTGTAATTGCTGGGTAATAAGGGAGTTCTATTTTTAACTTTTTGAGGAAACTCCAAACTGTTTTCCATAGTAGCTGTACTAATTTGCAGTTCCACCAACAGTGCACAAGGATTCTCTACATCCTCACCAACCTTTGTTTGTTGATTTATTGATGATAGCCATTCTGACAGATGTGAAGTGATATCCCATTGTGGTTTTAATTTGCATTTCTCTGATGATTAGTGATGTTGAGACTCTTTTCATATGTCTGTTGGCCATCTGAATGTCCTCTTTGGAGAAATACCTATTCAGGTCCTTTGCCCATTTTTTAAATTGGATCTTTTTTTTTTTTTGGTGTTGAGTTGTATGAGTTCTCTATAAATTTTGGATATGAACTCTTTAGCAGATGTATTATTGGCAAATATCTTCTCCCACTCAGTAAGTTGTCTTTTTGTTTTGTTGATGGTTTCCTTTGTTGTGCAAAACTTTTTAGTTTGATGTAGTCTCATTTGTTTATTTTTTCTTTTGTTTCCCTTGCCTAAGGAGCTATATTAGGAAAAATATTACTGAGAACAATGTCAGAGTTTGTTGCCTATGTTCTAAGAGTTTTATGGTTTTGGGTCTTATGTTAAGTCTTTAATCCATTTGGAGTTTATTCTTGTATACGATATAAGAAAGTGGTCCAGTTTCACTTTTTTACATGTATCTGTCTAGTTTTTCCCAACACCATTTGTTGACGAGACTGTTTTTACCCCATTGTAATTCTTGCCTCCTTTGTCGTAGATTAAATGACTGTATAGCGTGGATTTATTTCTGGGCTATTTTGTTCCATTTATCTATGTGTATGTTTTTATGCCAGTACCATGCTGTTTTGATTACTCTAGACTTGTAGTATAGTTTGATATCAGGTAATATCTTAAAATTATCAATGAGCTATTTTATATTCTTTTTTTCATACTAAGTCTTCAAAATCCAGTGTTTATATATAGAGAGCATCTCATATGACTGTGACTACAGTACTGGACAGCAAAAATCTAGACCCTAGACTAAGGAATGAGCTATCTGGGTGATTTAGGGCACAGTATTATGGGCATGTGGTTTATGCAAAAGAAACCCTTGAAGTTACTAACTCAAATGGCTCTAGATTCTAGGTTAGTAACAATAAAAGATAGCTTGGTATAAAACAATAGGTAGTAGTGGGACTGTGACCACTGGAGAGCACAAGCTGCTGTTTAAAAGGGAATTTGCCTGAGCTCCTAGTTTAAAGCGTTCCTGGTTTTAAAACACAATGATGACAAACAGAAGATGTCTATGAGCAGTATAGACAGCTAGCTCTACTGTGACTGTGTGGCCCCTGTGAACTGTGGTAGTCAAATGGAAAACATTTTTGAGGAAAAATTGTTTTTAACAGAAGAATAATGTCCAGGCAAAAGAATAGCAAAGCTTGAGTATTTGACTGAATTTCCAGCTGGATCCTGTGCAAGCGTGCACTTCAGTGCATTAAACCACCATTGCAACTTCAGATAATAATTTGGCTTTCGAGTAGACCTTTCTACTAAGGAAATAATTTCACAACCTGCCTTTCTTGTAAATTAGTATACTTGCATCATGATTTTTTGTTATATTTAAGATTTCTTAAATTCTGAGCTTGCACAAATTAAGTTTCTAGGTTTTCAGAGCTGTTGACTAGCAGACTCTGGACTTATTTATTTATTTATTTATTTATTTATTTATTTATTGCCCCAGCTATAAGAATAGGCATTTAATAATTAGTTTATCATTGACTGCAAAAACTTTGTCACGTTACAACTTGTTTTTGTACCTCTGATGCCTTAGTGCCTGATATATAGTAGGCACTCAATAAATATTTGTTAAAGAAATATAGCCCTTACTTAACTTTTTAAGAGGGCTTACAGACTTTTAAACATGAGAATATGATGAAAGCTATGAACCTTTATCCAGATCTTGTCTGTGCCCTGCACATAATTCCTCAGCTCACTCCAGAGTTCACTAAAGCTTTGGTAGACATATCCTGTATAAGCTCATAGCTTCTTACCTCAAACACCTTTGTCTGGAGTTGCCAGCAGTTAACATTCCTGGTAAAAGTCCAAACCCAATAAGAGATGGGATTTGGTCGCTAAATACTCCAGTTCCGTATTCCCTCAGTGGGAAATTCTGAGGTATGATGTCCTGTAGTGTTTTGCAACATTTACTAACACATCAGAATCACCTGGAGAGCTTAATAAGCCAGAGATTCTTGAGTTTTTACTTTTAACCAAGCTCCCAGAAGATAATGATGCTGCCAGTCCATGGACCACACTTTAGCATTTTTCTCAGAGTCCCCAGTGGGATTCGGTCCAATTGCCTAAAGCACTTTGATTGGCTTTCTTCTTCCTTAAACTGCTTGAATCCTATGATCACCTCCCAAATTAATTACTGGCATCTAAATCTTTGTTCAGGGTCTGTTTGGGGAAAAATCCAAACTATGAAAACACAGTCCTTAGAAAAATGCACATAAAAGTAGAGTTTTGTGTACAAATTTACAGAAAGTTTGAATCCCCTGAAATTTATTTAGGTTGTAAAGTAAAGTGATCAGGGTAAATGTCATGTGATCCAAGGTCCATGAAAATTGAATGAGTCTATGCAGAATCTAGCAACATAATATAATCTTTAATGGCTTGGGAAGTTGGCTGACTTCAACCAGCTCTCAGAATTTATTTTCCCAGAACCTATTAAGTCACCTTTTTACCTTGGTCTGCATCACCTCATACTTTGTGGAACACGGGAGTATGCCTGGGATTCTAAAGAAACCCCTTGCTTGAAATCAATAAAAAGAGTAATGTTACTCATTCCTGTTGGGCTCTCATGGTTTCTTCCCAATCACAATGCTTTCTGGACACCACTGCAGTACCCCTGTGACCTTTAGATCTTTTCTTGCTGTGTTCATACAGAACCAGGCATACTATAACTGTAGCTGGTTTCTCCCACTTCCTTCTGGATTCCAACATGGCTCCCTATTCTAGCTCATCCTTTTGGGAATCTATAACCTTTGACACATATATTCCTAAACCCACTCTGGTATCACCTGGAAACTTTATGGCATTTCTAGTTCTGTAATAATTGGGTAATCCTGATCATCTCAATTTCTAATCAGCTACATAAAGAGAACTAACAGCAGCGTCACCAACACCTATTTCCTAACCGCAGCACACAATAGCTTCTTAGCTGTGCCCACATACGGGGGCACATGTGTTTGTGCATGATTATTTGTCTTATGTACTATTGAATAAGTATGTCTTTGTATATACCTATGAATGTGATTTCATGGGTGTGGTATGGGTGTGGGTGTATAAGTAACCAGAGCTCAGGTCTGTTCTTGAAGTTTGAATAATGAATGTTTAGTATTTGACTTTAATTAGTCTCTGTGCATTGTTAGCCTCAGTTTTCGTCTGCCCTCAAATATCACTGTAAGAATGAGCTCATTTCCTTGAAGTTTATTGACTGTTACCAGTGGCAGAGAAAATTCCATAAAAGAGCAGGTTCCATACAGAGCAAGTGGAAAGGGAGCTCTGAGTTGGTGAGGAAGGATGCTTGGAATGGGGACTTACAGTGAAGGATGGAAAGGCAGATTTCTCCCACCTTTTCCCCATCCATTCCCCCAAAGGATACTAGATTTACAGTGGGGGTATCTTGCTCAGCATTCCCTCTCTAAGTTGGAACCAAAGAGAGGAAACTTGATGCAAAGTAGAGAAGGAAACACCTCATAACTCCTCTGTTTCTCCATCCAAAGGGATGCCAATATCTACATTGTAGTCTACAGGCTCCCCGGAGCTCAGCCAGGGAATAGGGGTTCGATTGAAAGAAGGCCTATTGGAGAGGTTCTGGTTGTAGAGGATCAAGGGTTCACTCAGCAGGGGTCCCAGGTCAAATTTGGGCATCTGGAAGGTCATACGTTTGGATGCCTTCTCATATCCACCATAAGGCATTGCTGTCCTGAAAAGGACACATTATTTCATTAAAATACAAAACAAAAGTAGCAGAGCATCTGCTTTGAAGATGAGGAAGTCTGAATTCTAGTTTTTTATTGCTTCTGCACTCCTTATTCTTCTTCTCCCTTAGCATTCCATCCCCCTTGCAGATTTCCTTGTTTCCCCAAAGTTAGTAATGATAAAAGGAGTCTAGCTCATACTAGATAGCCTCATGACTAGTTGTGATCCAGACCAGCATTTTAGAGAAAGCGACCCCAAACACCATAGACCCAAGGGTCTGAGGCCACCTTAAATTACAATGTAGAACCCCTACCCCACCTCTAGTGAATAGTACATGGCTTATATAAGAGGAATTAATATTTCCTGGAAAATTCAAGTTCTTTAGGGCCAGCTGCAAAAGTACTTCTCTAGCATTTCTGTATCCTGCTTTCACACACAATCTACTATACACAATCTACAGAAGCCTATTTCCAAAATAACAGATACTTAAGTCTTACTAAAGTAAGGTATACAGGACTAGAATCATACTGTAGGAACAGTAATGGAGTCATAACCTTGAAAGCAAGGTGCCTCAAGAAGACTTTCAATGTATAATGTAGTGTTCTCATTTATAGTCAAGTCAACCAAGGCTCCCTTGCCTCCTCAGCCTCCTTCTGAAATATTTGAATCAAAGACTCCATCCCAATTAAGGATACATTGCCACACACTGGAATACATCTGGTGCTTTCTCAATCCCCCTACCTGTTGAAGGACTTATACTGGGGGAGTTCAGCTTTAGCCCCATAGGCCAGCAGGTCAATACCAAGTTCCACTTTCTGTTGGGGGTCAACCCCCATGGCTTTCTCCCATGGGGAAATATAGGTCTTGAACACGGTGATATGTTTTCCTTCTCCTCCTGCCTGGTCTCCTGGCAGCCATGTGAGAGAAAAGGAAGTCAAATAATAACAGTTAGTAGCCAGCGAAGTTAGTCTTACACCCCTGCACTAGGGAAGTTTCTGAAGTCAGGGACCATAAGATCCTAGTAATTGTATAAGATTTGTGGAATGATGACAGCCTGGGTTTAGATCTGTGACTGAAACTGAAAAGCCAGAAAGATGACTGGGAAATAAGGTTTCTAGATGATATAGACATATCTCTGTATTCTCTTGAACTCAGAGAGTCCACCAAAATATCTCCAGCCTCCCCTGCTCCCTACATTCAATCTAGGCCTCATTCCTGGGGATGTCACTGCTCTAGGGACCAGACATTACTCTTGGGTGAGGATACTTGCCTGTTCCTGTATTGCCAACACCTGCTGTGTCAGTAGTTCCTCCTCTGCCAGTCTGCCCCCCCTGGACCACCTGTACCTCCAGATCCAGACCCAGGGCCCTGATGGCTGCTGGTCAGAGCCATACTGTCCAGCAGAGCCACTTCCCCTTGCCTGGCCTCCACCACTGCCCTTGCTATAGGAGAATCCCTGACCAGCTGTGCCCAGCTGTCCCCCCACTGTGGGAAGGAACTTCTGGAAGTGATCCTGAAAAGAAAGAACAGAGTGAGGGGAAGGTTAGCAATGGGTAGGGGGAATATACAAAGACACAGGTATGCATAGCAATGACAATGTGATCAGAGACCATGCCAACCAGAAATACTGAATCCTCTAAGATTCTCCCCTCCAATAGATGGGTAGTGGATAGCTGGTTGAGAAAAATGAAACTCTCCTTAAGGGGTAGGACCCCCTTGGCTCAGTTCCTTCAATTATACATTAGGATGGGAGCAACTCATTCTGCACACTCCCCTTTTCCATTCTTACCAAGGCAAAGAGGACCAAGACTTCTGTGCAATTAAAATCCAAGAGGATAAGTTTGGCATGGAGAACCTAGGCTTAATTTGAAGAACTAGAGAGATCTCTGCCCCCTCCCACTCCTCATCTAATCCAACAGACATAACTCTTTTCTCCTTCTTCTCCCTCTCTCCTCTTGGTGCCTGTTGGACCAGGACTTTCTGACAGTAAATGTAATGGGGAGGGGAAAGGGTGGCCAAAAGCCTAAAAATAACCTCACCAACTTCTTCAAGAGGCTCTGCTGGCCGCCCATCACACTCATCCCCATGCTCCACCCAGTGTAACCAGACCCAGGCAGGAAGGAGGGCTTTCAGTCTCCTAAAGTTAGATATAACGGCTCAGCATTTTTACTCTGCTTTTACTTAAAGGCCAATGACTGACACTTCTGCCCCTGGCCCCATGTAGGCATCTATTTCCACTCTCCCCCAGTTGCCCAGGGAAGGTGGGGGGAAGAAAGGAAATGGAGAAGATCCCTTCCTTCTCAGCTATAACATCTTGTGCCTGGAATCTCTCCAATTCCTACTTCTCTGTCTTTGAAGGATCCTGAGTAGGGAATATAGGATCTTTAAGGATGGTTTCAGTCCCCACATCTGGATGGCTCAAGAAGGAGATGGCTGTAAAAATTCACTTAACTCTTTCTAGGGTTGCCAGTTTTAGCAAATGAAATTACAGGACACTAGTTAAATTTGAATCTAAAATACAACAAATACCTTTTTAGTATGCCACAAATATTGCATAGGACATATTTATATATGAAAGTATCCATTGTTTATCTAAAATTCAAATTTAAGCATCCTGTATTTTTAAATTTAATTTAAATTTTATGTACCAAATATTTCACAGGAGATACTTAAACTAAAAATTATTCACTGTGTATGTGAATTTAAATTTAAGTGTCTTGTTTATTTTAATTTAATTTTTAAATTTTATTTATTTTTTATTTATTTTATTTTTAAGTCCAAAATATCATATTGGACATACTTTACTGAAACATTATTTGTGTGTATCTCAACTCTACAATACAGGGTTGGACTTACTGTGTTTTTTCTGGCAACCCTATCTTTAACACTTACTCATACTGGGAAGGAATTTTCTCCCTGAACGTGTGGTACTCCCTACCCTCCTTCACTAACTCTTAAGAGACTGAGTTTCAGAGTTGGGCTGTAACTCACCCTAGAGTTGTTGGGGGCTCATATATATGTGGGAGTTTACCGTGCCCATAAATTTGCAGAGAGGGTAGGAGATTCATGGCCTACCAAGACGTTGTCAGAAGGGGCACTAGCCTTTGACAATAATAAGGTTCCAAACTCACCATTGAGCTGTCAGAGAAGACATCGGGGTGGTTTTCGTAGATAAATTTCTCCACCCGCATCTGCCGCAGTTTGAACATCTTGGAGCCCCGGTTAGTGAGCAGTGACAGCTCCTCCAACATCACATCTCTTGGGACACTGATCTTCTTGCCCAGGTTCAGGCCGGAGCTCTCCTGTCCACCTTTCAGGGATGTGGGGAAGAAGAGGCAAGGGAAAGAGAAAAATAGGGTATTCTGGGTTCAGAATGCAAATGCCATCCACAACTAAGTGTGTGTGTCCCAGTACAGATCACTGAAGGAAGCAGATGCTGTCTGTGATATCGGATCAAATTCTGTCTAGTGTGTTAGGAATTTTGATTTTCTGGTTTTGGAGTTGGAGAGGATACATGAGAAGAGGGATGCAGAGTGGAGAAGATGGGGTTACTATAGTAGAGAGAGTGAATGGGGTCAAAGGGACATAGGCATGGGGTTACAGGGCAAAAGGAGTAAAGGATATCATAGATGTAAACCACAGGGAAAGTTATAGCCTGGGGGAAAGCCCAAGGCCAACACTGTGTGGAGCTGGCCACCTCTAAATATAGACTCCTGTCTTTTTTTTCACCCCATGCTGTACTTTAACTCATGACTATTTAATAACTACCAATTTCTACTTTTTAACCCCAACCCTCCTCCCATCTAACAACCATCACTTTGTCCTCTGTATCTATGAGTCTGTTTCTGTTTTTGTTGTTGTTGTTGTTGTTGTTGTTTATTTTGTTCTTTAGATTCCATATATAAGTGAAATCTATGGTATTTGTCTTTCCCTGTCTCACTTATTTAGCACAATACCCTCTAGGTCCAACCGTGTTATCACAAATGGTAAGGTTTCATTCTTTTTTATTGCTGAGTAATATTCCATTGTATATATGTACCACATCTTACTTATACAATTGCCTAATGATGGGCACTTCGGTTGCTTTCATATCTTGGCTATTGTAAATAATGCTGCAATGAACACAGAGCTATATATATATCTTTTCAAATTAGTGTTTTAGATTTCCTTTCCCTACTCTTCCCCTCAGTGAACTTTGGCTATAAACAGCCTTTAGGTATTAGGAGAGCTCTTCATACGCACCTATTCCTACTAGCCACAGGAAAAATGCCTGAACAGTTTCGCATTTTAAATATTTACGCAAGCTCCCTCCCTCACTTTAGGGAAAGAAGTAAGGAAATTAATCATTATTAAAACACTCTGTGTCAATCTCCATCATATATGTTTTCTTCCTTAAAACACTCTTCATTGACCTGTGGGCCCTATTGTCCTCGACCTGGGCTGAGTATTATTGTCTAAGATTGCAAGTGAAAAGTGTGGAAGGGTGAGTAGTTAGTGTTGCATCCTTTCTCTCTGCACCACCACTGCCATCTTTTATCCCACCCAACCCCTGAATTCCTCGTTTCATGCATGTCTCTTTACCCTAAGACATATATAACCCTATGGTACTTCTGGGATTCTTGTGCCAGAGATGCTGTTAATGAGAAGTCCCACAATAGTAGGTAAAAACATGCCATACCTCCGGTGAGTTCCATGATCAGTTTGCTGGATTTCCTCTTTTTGTTGGGGGCTGGGGTTCCTGAGAGTGGCATTGTGGAGGTGGATTCAGCCTGGATAGGATGGGAATTGGAAGATGGACAGTGACTGGAAAGGGTGAGTTTCTATAGTAAGGCAGTACTCCTTAACCTGGGGGTAAGGGCTTCAGGGAGCAAAATTTTATTAGATTTTCAGAGAAATATACATTCCTTCATAGGGTAAAAGCCCACTACTTAAGGGCTTCTCTTTTCCTTGGAGACAGTGCAGAACTATAGATGCATCCCCTACCCCTGCCTTCTACCAACCTCTTTGCAGCTGTTATACAGAGCTGGTATGCAGATTAGGAACACAGAGTGTGTTGGGAGGCAGGGATTAAATCAAACAAATAACATACAGGCAGGGCAATACACCCAAATTTCATTGGCATGATTTGAAGTTTTTATTTGCATGGAGATCTCAGATTGGGACTGTCATTCTAAGCTTTGGTCTCTCCTCAGTCTTCCCCAATCTTGGGGAGGGCTAGGGGCAGAAAAGTGTTCTGCCAGGGTTGAGGAGATCCAGCCAAAAACATTCTCCTTAAGAAGGAGATGTTGCTTCTCCACTGGGCCAGCTGGAACATGGCCTGGGAGGTCATAGCAATGCTTTCTGCTCCATTTCAGTCACTCTTGCCCCAGACCCCAGAACTGGAGTGGAGGGGGTGGGGTGTCAGGGGACATTTGAACCTTGACATATGTCAACTCAGCAATATCATAGCGGTGGGGAATTGATGGAGGACAAGAACATAATAATAGTATCTGGCAGTGGAGAGCGACAAGCTGGGAAAAGATACAGACTCTCCAGCTCCTCCTCAACAAAAGTTGCACTCAGCAAAAATGCTGTCTTCTGCTGAGTCCTGCCTCAAAACACAGCTGCAATTTTATTCACAGTAGGGTCTGCTGAGGTGAGAGTACAGGAACTACTAAATGGACTTTCCCTGTACCTCTCAACCTCAACCAGGTTCTTTTTTTCCATCCAGCCCCTAAGACCCCCTTTTCAGCCTCCATTCCCTCCCCCATTATCTCTACTCCCCACACCCTCCTGGCCCTCTCTTTCCTATTCTCTATGTCTCCCCTGAACTGGACAGATGGGAGCTGAGCAGAGATGGGGACGGGGAAAACTACCCTAGGATCAAGGGTCACTTCTGCACACACAGACACAGCAGTCAACAGAATGTGCTCCAGCCCCTCTAGTTATAGAGCTGTATAGACTTACCGGCTGCCCAGGTGGTGGTTCAGCTCTCCTGGGTCCAGCAGCTTTGGAGGACTGAGCTGCTGTGACCGGAGAACCCGAGCTATTCAGCGGGGCAGCACTGGCAGTGGGGGAGGGGGGCAGTTATTAATAGAGATGATGAGTACAAGCAGCTCAAATGGCATAGGGGGTACTGAGACCCTGGAACCAAGATCCCGCCCTCCTTACCCAGAGGCTCAGGAATAAAGGCAAGGACTTTGGGATTCTCACACTAAGCTGTCTGAGCCAGGGATCAGTCCACCCAGGGACTTCCTTTCCTTTGGCACCTAGAGTCTGAGATCCAAAGAAGCATTTAGGGAGAAATTGAAAACAGAGGAAGAAAGGAGACAGACAGCAAGTGGTAGATAGGAATTCAGAGTGGAGAGTGACAACCTGAAGAACATGTCCCCCTAGAGCCACTCAGAGCCAGTCCGGGCCATAGTTGGAGGGGCATGTGGGCGCATTTTGGGGGTGGGAGGGCTTAAGGTGCTATGTTTGGAGAAGGCAAGTCTGTTCACAATGGAACTACTCCTTGAAAGTTTCTAAGTGGGTAGGTTTTTCTTTTGGGAGGGCCAGATCTTGGCAGATTAGGGACCAAATTGAACCAAACCCAGTGCTTCTTAGGCTATAGGGAAGATATGGGGAAGACATTACTAATTTCTGCCTTTTCACCCTCATTTGCTGTTGGCGTGCTCAGTTCAGACTACTCTACAGGATAGATGTTTATGTTTCCCTGAGAAGTGCATGAAGGTTTCTGACCTGCCAAGGGCTTACTCTCTGAGATTCCTACTTGGGATTTTCTTCTAAGGGAACACGCATTCCATAGGATCTGGACTGTCCCATTTGCATTGTCCCAGAGAGGCCTGTGGGCAGGGGCACTAGCTTGAGAACCCCCTTGTGAGAAGGATGTCATTTGCCTAGCCCCTTTTTCAGTAGCTCCATGAACACCCTGGATCCTCCTCTACTTTCTGCTCATACTCTAGAACCAGCTGCTGTTGCATGTCTGCCGCTGCACGTCTGCTGCTGCGTATCTGCTGCAGCCACCACCAACCTGCTGTGGCCGCTTTAGGAAACAGCTTTTATAGCTCCCAGAATACCCCCTGTCCCTCTGTGAGTTCTCTACTCTTCTTTACCATGCCATTTTCCCATCTTGAACTTTTCAGGTTCAAGCTAGGGGCTGAAAATTCTACTTGCCTCCTCCAGTTGGCCTCTTTCCAGACCAGTTTAGCCTCCAGATCCCTCATCTTTTGTCCTCCTCCATTTCCTCCCAACCCAAAGAAGCAATTAGAAGGAAAATAGCAAATGATGACTTTGTCATCACTACCATTCTCCCCTCAAAAACAAAAACAAACCATAATTTTGGTCTCCTGTGATTGAGTGCCTAAAACTACCAAGTGAGTGAAGACAGAATTAGCCTATGCTCTCTGGACTCTTCCTTTGGAATTCTGATTCCATGTACTTGAGAGCATCTGGGTTATTGGCACTACTATGCCCCCTGCTGGTAATACTAGAGCAATGGCACATTCATTCTCAGAAGTCTAGTTCTAGTCAGTGTCGGGTATCTTCTTTATTAGCCTCAATCCACACTATCCACCCTCTCTCTTTTTCTTCCCTCTCCCACTCCACCTTCACCTCCAGCCACTGTTTTCCCATGGAAACATGGTTGCTTCCTCCAGGGAGTTAGGAAATGTTCATGGCAAAAGGCTCAAAAGGCCTTTCTAACTTCTCTTAGTTCTACAAGTTGAGGCCTAGTTTGGGAAGTATGGAACAGGGGATTGAAAGGGGGAGAATCTGGATGGGAAACGTGGAGAGATGGAACCGAGGGGAGTGGTGGAAGTGGCTAAGTAGGAGTGGGACAGAATTGGCAGAGAAAAGCAAGAGACCAGGGAATAAAGGGCAAAAGGGGGAAAAATGGGAGGGCAGAAATGGAAAAAGATCAGCAATTAGAAGATCAAGGGAATCAGAGAAGATCAAAGGGAGATCCGGATTTGGGTATAAACCTATAAGAGATGACAGCAATAAAAAGTATGGGGTATAAGTTTATTCTTGTGCACAAACAAAAGTACTGTGACTCACACCCAATACACAAAGGAAATGATCAATTTCCAGATCAAGCAGCAAATGTGACCTATGGTAGTCATGGTAAGAGGGGAGTCCCTACCCCTTTAGTATTAGAAATTAGGACCTGAAACTAGAAAGGAATAAGAGCTAAAGTTTGAAGGTTGGGATAGGACTGAAAAGAGGTTTGGCTTTGGGTGTTTCCTTGCCCTTTCCCAGGTAGTCAGGACAAGCTGCAGAAGACAGAGGGACAGACTCAAAGAAAGCACAGATACCAACTCTTTTTTGAACACTCAGCACGCACTCTCACATCTTCCCACCATCAGGCCCTTCATGCGAACAAATACATTCTCCCTCACGTTTTCCCCCCAACTCCCCTCTTGTACATGGTTGGTTTCTTGTTACCTAACTTTATTCTCTGCAAACACTGCATTCTCACTCTCTCTCACCACGCTTTTCTTTATAGCTCAATTGATTTCATTCATTTTTGCTCTGCTCTTGGTTCTGCCTCACTTTCCACACTATAGCTCTTTTCTTTTTCCTTTCTGTCTTAGATTCATGAGGCAATGAAGCCAATGATTTGTTCACTCTTAGAAGAACTTTTCTTTTTATTCACTTCCTTCGTGCTTGTCACTTAGCGTGGGCCTCTCAAGTTACTAACTTTCTGAATCCTGAGAAATAGAATTCTTAGTTCTATTCTTGGTTTTGCTGGTTTAACTCAGCTCATACAAACCACCCTGACCCTTCGTGTCTTCTCTTACTCTGTAAGTTTCACAAGATGCTATATACCAGCTACAGACACTGGTCTTTAACTCTAGTGAATGTTTTTCCCTGCACTAGACTATCCATGTGGGAATATCTAACCCTTTTTTGATCAGGACAAGGGTAAGACCCACATTGGGTCTTCATTTAGATCTCTCTTACTCTTGCCACAGACGGAAGAGCATCTCTGTGCACGCACACACACACACACACACACACACTTGCACATATACACTTGCACATACACACCTAGGTATAAGCCAGCCAAGTTTGGGAAAGAGTGAGAAGGAAGCAACTTAGTGCAAATAGGGGTCAATTCAGTTCCTTTGCTGCCTGCCTGGTGGCAAACTTCTTGCTTGAGGTCTCAGTGCTAATTTCTCTGTATTCTCATTGAACATTAAAATGAGGCCTACAGAGAAAAACACAAACGTAGAAAAATAGAGACCAGTGGAGGAATATAGTTGGAGAAACCTAGAGATAAAGAACGAGATCCTGGCAAGGAACCACAGAGACAAAGAGAAGCACAAATAGCAAAGCAGAGATGTTAGGTTGGAAAGCAGCAGGGAGGTTGGGAGCCAAGAGGAAGCTGGGGGATGGTATACCAACTCCAAAACTATCTCTGGCAGGAGGGAATATAGACTCCAGATGCCTGAGAAAGAGGGTAGATTGAGTAGGAGAAGCAACTTTAGGAACTGGATGTTCCACCTCTCCTTGGTCCTGGGAGCTCAGTGGTGGCCTGCCCCAGGCCTCCACACGTGAGCCTGCAATCCTGTTCTGGTGGCTGAAAACCGAGGCCTGGCTACCTGGAAGCCACAGGAGCTGGGGGAGGCTGGGAGTCCCCTGGGAGACTCTGGAGGAGGGGCTGGGCTAAGGACAGGGGCTGAGGCCTGCTCTGCCCTCCAAATAGGCTCATCCAATGTAGTGGCTGCTCGGGGGCAAGCACAGTGGTTGCCAAGGGCTCTGCAGTGGGCTGGGGTGCTGGAGTAGAAAATCTGCGGATCTCCTGAACTCGGGCAGTTTTGGTGGCCCCTGAGGTGGGGGGTCAGGGGTCTGGGGAACCTCATCAAAACAGAACATGGCAGTTTTAAGTTGGTAGGGCTGGTGCCGCATGAAATCCAGAGCCTTGATGCCCTGCTTGGTGGTTGCCCGAGGCCCCTGGGATTGGGCCTTATTAGGGAGAGTTCGGGCAGCTTGGGGGAAAAAGGGCGAGAGCAGAGGGTTGTAAGCAATAGGAGGTGGGGCACGGATGTTGGGTGAATATTTCCAGGAAGGGGGCAGTGAGGGAGTAGGAGAAGGGCTTCGGGGCCGAGGGCCAAAGCCAGGACTAGGTGTAGCTTCCACCACATACCTGTCTGCTCGGCTCTGCCGCTTGGCAAACAGCTCCCCACCCCTGCCCAGAAGCTTTGGTGGCTCAGGGATTCCAGCAGAAGGGGATGCTCCATTCACCAGCCCATCAGGGAACCCTCGAGACTGAGGCTTGGGAGCCACTGGGGGAGGAGTCTTAGGAGTCATAGGGGGGGGGTCTTGGGAACCATTGGAGGCGGTGTTTTAGATGTTACAGGTGGCGGGGTCTTGTAACTCCTGCCCCCTGGTGGCTGCATGAAGTTGCAGGCTTCAGCCCCGAGGCTCAGAGCATCTTCCTCTGGACCAGATTCTGCACCCCCGGCTCGGGGTTTTTCATCCAGGTTCTGCACCAGCGATAGCAGCTCGGGGTTGGGCGAGTTCTTCGGCTCCTCGTTTCCCGGCCGGAACATTTGTTTCCGGGTCCCCCGACGCCGGGCCTCCTGGAGGATGCCGGTGCGAACAGCTGGCACCGAGATGCGCTGCTCCCGAGCGCTGGGAGGCTCAGGGGCTGCGGGGCCCGGCGCAGGCGCCTCTGTGCGGGCAGCGGGTCGCAGAGGCGTAGATAGGAAGATAGAAGCGGTGGAGGTCATGGCAGCTGCGCTAGTGGGAGCAGGGGGCTCTGGGGCTCCGCCTGGCGTAACAGGACGACTGGGGGCTGGGATATACAGGGAGCTGGTGGCCGTGACGGTGCCTGAAGAGCGTGGGGTGCTGGGGGAACTGAAGTCTGGCATGTGGCTGGGAACCCCTGAGGTGAAGCTGGGCAGAAGGTGGGCCCTTGAGCAAAGGACGAGAAAGGTGACGGGGCTGGGCTTTGACTTCCCAAGCTTTCATTCGCTCTCTTAGGGGAAAAAACCGAGGTGGTACCTGGCCGCTGACTTTGTAAGCCTGGGGTAAAGGGCCTCGCTGACCGGTTAAAGATGCTTGGAGGTGGAGTCGGGGCTCCACCGCTTGGGAGAAAGGGTCTGGATAGGGGCCGGCGAAGGGCTGGATGAGAGTACAGGCCCCTCCAGCAGAGCACTCTGGGCCTTAGGTGGAGACTGCAGTCCCTGCCCGTTGAGCATGGCAACTGGACCATCCGGGGCCAGCTCCTCAGTGCTGGAGGCTGCGCGCTGGCGCTGCTGTTCAAACAGCTGGACGCCCCGTCCAGAGGCCTCGCTCAGCTGCCCTCCCAGCCCCAGGCCCTGGCCGCCTGAGCCCGGCCTGGCCAGCTCCATGTCTAGATAGGGGCTGTCCCAGTCAGACTGGTTGGTGAGGCTGCGGGCGTCGGAGAAGGCCTCCTCGTCCAGCTCGGACTCGCTCGTAGGAGGGACCCCGTCTTCTTCCTCCTCATGTCCCGGCTGCAGCCCCAAAGCTCACTAGGGTGTATTTCTTGGCTCTCTGCCGTCGTTTTTTAAACATAAGCACCCCCTTGGAGTGGGGGTTGGGGCTGCAGTTAGCAGGGATGCAATCGTCCGGCATTTGGTCTTGGCCTCTTTCACGCTCTTCTCTTGGAGGCTCTCTGCCCGTTGCAGTTCTGAGGAGGCCAGGAGGGAGAACGGTCAGTGAGCCTCTTTATTTCCTTTTCCCCAAGTCTTTGAGCCCCACCCCAGCCAGCTCCCTCAGCCCTCCCACCTCCTGTCTTTTCCCTGGTCTGACTCACAATGTCTCCTGCCTGTGGCAGAGTCCTCTGACTTTGGGGCAAAGAGAAGGGTGAAAGGTGAAACCAAGGACAGTTGAAGGGAAGGCAGAGTCTAGTTGGCTGCCCTGACACCACTCTGACCACAGCTCTCGTATCCTCTCCCCACTCTACTCTGCTCCTATCATCCTAGAGATGTGTTCTTACCCACTTCACAAACATTCCTCCCTTCCCTCCCCTCCCTCCCCTCCCTCCATTCTTGTGCGACAATACAGGGGTAGGGTTTAGGGAGGTTATTTCTCAGGCAGAAAGATGAAGCAGGTCCCAAAGAGAGAAAAGATGAGAAGGGACACTTCTCCTACCACAGAGACCACATTAGGGCACTTCTCAGAAAGTTTGGGACTTATCCCCTTACCCCTATGATAAGGACACAAAGGACCATTGGCAAGGAAGATCTTCATTCACAATTCCACCCCATCATGCAGTTCACATCATATATATTCACAGAAATAACTCCTACTACACATCATTTCAACAAGAATATGAATCTAGTAAAAGCTAGAAATAGGCATATTTTCTCATGTACTTTTCTCTCTCATTTAGGTATACCTGAGCTTATATACACCCCAGTTCACACATGTATATAAATACATATGTGCCCACACAAAAACACATAGAAGAGTCACTTGAATATATTCACACACATGAAGACTTCAGGTGGCCCTTCTTCCCAGAGTTTCCCCTGCACAGACCCTTTTACTAACAGTTTGGACAAAATTTGAGAGCTGATATTGGCTTTCCAACTGCCAGGGCACTCCACTGTGCCTCACACCCCTACTCACAACTAGGGATAGCCTCAGATCCAAGATTAAAGAAAAGCCAGAATGCTGCTCTCCAAGACAACCCTCCAAATCTTAAGGTCAATGGCTAAATATTTCACCTTTTCTCCCCAGTTGGGGTTGGGAATGGGGTGGTCTTCTCAGAAGTCAGCCTTCTAGGTAGAGAGCTCAGGCAGTCACTACTGGGCAGGCAAGAAAAGACTATGTACTAAGGGGAGGTAGGGCAGGACGTCTCATGCCATGTGGGGCCTGGGAGGTGGGGCCAGGAAATGGGAGAGGCTGCCCTGCTGCTGGGACCCTGCCTTGAACATGGATACTCTGATGCATGATCCCCAGTTCCTCCTGAAAAATTCTTGAAATTCCATCTACTTTCCACTCAAGATACCAAACTCACTTCTAATTAGGGCTGTCATTCCACCCATCCCAGCATTTATACCACAGGATAGAACTGTGAATAAGCCAAAGGCACTGGAGTCAGAGTTCAGTTTAGGTTTTTGGGTCTTTGGAGATATACTTCACTTAAGTTCAATTTCCTCATTTGTAAATGAGAATGATAATAGCTACCTCATAGGGTTGTTATGAGGATTAAGTGAGATAATGCAGGTAAATTTAGCATTTAATGGCAGCCCCTAAGTCCCACTGTGAGTAACCATTACTATCAAAGCTTTCTTGACTCTAACAACACATGTATACAGATACTTACTTGTTCACACATATTTTCTCCCCCACACTTCACATACGGGCCTTACGTATTCTTAAATTATTCACCCTCTTTTTGCATACACACTCTCTCCCTATGATTTTTCTATAAGATCATGTTGGGTCACAAACTCCTTTGACATGTGACCATCGCATTAGCACATTCTGAGAAAGGGGCCCTGAAACTTTACCTTAGAAGAGAAGGAAGAGGAAGGCGAAAGGAGGAAAGAGGTAAGGGACTAAGATCTTTCCCAAAGACCTCCCTAAACTGTTGATGTATTGTCCTCCATTTCTAGATACAGAACTCTCTTGGCTATGGGAGGGTGGTACCTGCATAGAATGGGTCCTGGAGCTCAGGAACTGGGCCCGGGGCTTTGGTTGAAGCTGGGCTTGGCTGAGAGGCTCTTGGCTGATGGGCTCAAAGGTCTCCATGCCGAGAAAGGCAGTGTTGGCTGGAGCAGGACCAGCTTGAGCCACCCCCCAAGCCTTTTAAAGCCCCTTTGTCTTGTCCCCAGAGCTGGCAGCTGAATGAGCTCACTATGCTATTTTTGGAGCCTGGCCCCCTCCTTCTCTCGCCTGTTCCACAAGCCCTGATGTGATGGACGTGGGCACCTGCCTACCCTCCCCTACCCTACCCACTGGACAATGAGGTCTGCTTGGATAAAAATATCCCTAAGCCACTAAACAGTCTCACCCAGCATAATGGGGAGGGAGAGGGTGCTAAAATGAGAATTGAGGATAAGCATGGGATCCTGGGCATGCATCTGGAATTTCTTTGTTTTATATTGGACACTCTCAGGGATGTCAGACTCTAAACTTCCACATCCTTAGCCTCTAATCCAGACTTAGAGACATGAAATTCTATGAATCAGGAGTCACAATGGAGGGGAGGCAAGAGATGAGCACTAGAGGGGTAATCCTAAGGTTTCTCAGGTGACAAGGAAGGTCTCTAGGGAGAGGCTTGGGAAACAGAGGGCAGGGAGAAAGTTCACTCTTAGACCTTGTTCTGTAGCTGACATCAAAAATAGCAGAGAGCTTGCGATAAGTGGAACTGGCTGCTTCTGCCCACGCCTGCATTCTTGCCTGAGATAAGGAACTGAAGATCCCTGAAAACTAAATTCTGAATGGAGGCCTCCTGCAAAGGATATACAAAGACTTTTTTTAATTGGGAATTTTTTTTTAAAAGGCATTAAAACACTGAGTATGGCACCAAACTCAAATTCAGACGGCTCTTTCAGCAGGAGCTCGTTCATTTCCTAGGGACTCATGACTATCTCATAGCCTCTCGGGAATCCTAATTGAACTTAAAAATGTCACAGGCAGTTCTGATTTTAACCCTGCAATAAACACTGAAGAGCCCCTGTAGCCATAATCTGCTTCCAAATACTCCCCTGCCCTATGTCTGACACCTAGCAAAATCATAGTAATGGCAACAAGTAAACCCTTCATTGATTCAGTCCCTTTCCAACTTCCCTACTTTCTCTGTCCCTGGGTTAGTTTGAACCATCTGTACCTTTTTGCCACACTAATTCAAACAGCAGAAATAATGAGAACTACAAAATTATTTTTCACTCCTACTCATCTCTCTTCTCCACTTATCCCCAAGACTACATCCAAGGGAAGCATAAGGTCTGGTTATGAAGGGATAGATTTAGGGCTCAGATTGAAAGATCCTGGCTAGGGAAAAAGGGTTCAGGCACTCACTGGCTTGCTTGGCTTTCTGAGTATAGGTGGTAGTAAGATCTTCTGCCACTGGGTGGGGTACAGGCCCCACCATAGGGATGAGATGAGGGCCAGGCCGGAGGGGCCATGGGGCAACAGCAGGGCCTCGGCTGGGGATGGCTGAAGGGTTGCCCCATCCTCCCAAAATGGGGAGCTCACACGGCTGTCACCCTGGCTGGAAGGGCCAGTGACAGCAGGTGCTGGCTCTGCAGGGCTGTCAGACAGGTAGACCTCATCAGGTGGGGCTCCTGGAGGGGTGGGCCTTATGGGGCCTCGGCGGCGGGGTCGGCGGGGCTTCTCCTGGGTGGCAGGGCCATCGGCATCACTGTCTGTCTCTCCGTAGTAAGCTTCACTGTCAGGAGGTGAGAGGAGGCTCCCAGGCTGAAGAGGCTGGGGAACTGGAGCACCAGGGGGCTCAGGACTCAGTGGAGATAAGGGTGATAGCACCTGAAGCTCACCAGGGGATGGAGATCGCAAAGGCCCTTCGTCCTCTACCCTGGATGGGAAAGATGACAGAACTTGAGAAATGGGATGGATGACTGACTGACAGCTAGAAAGATATAGAGTGGATGGGAAAAGGGAGAAGGGAGAAGGAGGTAAGGGGAGAGGGCACTGGCATATAGGTGGAATAGATAGGCTGGGAAGAGTAGAGATCTGAAGACAAACTGGTAGGCAAATGTGCTTGGAGGGCTGTGAGTGGAAATGGGCTTATAGGGAGATGTGATCATGAGACAGACAAGAGTTTGAAGGAGGCCCATATACTCAAGCACCCATTTGACACTCCATCCCTTACAGATAATTACAGATACATTCAAGCCCTTTGGGAGGACTACACTAACATCTATACTCCAGCACTAATGCACAAGCAGAAATGGGTATTTGTTAGTTGCTGAAGCCAAGCCAGTGAGACACAAAGCTGAGTCACGCAAGGAGAGCCCTGGACCAAGGGCATGGGAGTGGGGTGGGTGGGAGGGGGTCATACCTTCGTACAGTGAGGACAAGCTGATTCCCTGAGGCATCAATGAGGCTCATGGCACTGGCATGAGAGAGGCTGGTGCAGGAGACTCCATTGATGGCCAAAAGAAGGTCCCTCTCTCGGAGTCCTCCTCTGCCAGCCTGGCTCCGTCTTCGGATCTGAGAAGGTGTTGGAAGAGAGACTGTAGGTGAGGGAGGGCTCCAAGGGGTAGTAGAATGAAAGGAGTTAGGACAGGGGGGACCCATGTGTGGAAGGGATTTTACTTTGCAGTGTAATAAAGGATGGAGAAGGGCATGGGGCTGCAGTTAAGGGGACCTATCCAAAGGGAAGAAGGTACAGAGTGAAGAGAGTAATACATTATATGAGGGGAAGTAGGGCAATCACTGAAAAAGAGGCTTGGGAGAAACTGCAGTGGGTAGGTACTAGAAATGGTGATATTCCAAGATTTCCCTCTGAGAGCAATATCTACACTAGTCAATAGTTCTTTCCTAGGCCTTGGAATTCCAGGCATTATTATCTACATAGTCAAGATTTTGGAATAGTATTCAAGGTTGGAGGGAGTCTAGCAGGTCCTGGGAGACTATGATTGTGTGTATATTTGTGTGCCATGGTGGCTATCATTTATTGAGTCCTTTCTAAATGTTAGACATGGTGCTAAGCATTCTACATGTATACTTGCATTTAACCCTTAGAATGGTTCTATAAATTAGGTACCCACATTTTACAGTTGAGAAAATTAAGCCTGTACGGTGAAACCAAAAGGGTAACAACTTCACCTGACAGGCAGATCTTTCCATAACTCTCCTAGCACCAAAAAAAGAGCTGCTTAGTGAGAAAGGATCTGGCATAGGGAAAGAGGAGCACTGAAGGCATGGGCAGGGCAGGTCAGGGCAGGGCTGGGCTGGGCTATGCGAGACAGCCTCAGCTCATCACATATCACTTTAGTTAGAGAGAAATTAGAACCTTCCCTATATTCCTGGAATTTGGAGTGGAGGCACAGACCCAGGAGATCAAAGACTGGATGGCCAGACCTGGGCCTTTGCTAATGGTGCCACAGGGAACTGAGACAGTCTTTCTTTTTCCCTTTTACCAGAAACTAGGAATTATCTTTTCTGACAGCCCCCCCCCCCGCCAATGCTAGAAGCCTGTGCTCACACTATTCCCCCCACCAAACAGCATGCTTCCCTGCCCACCTGCCCACCCCCACTTCTCTTCTCCACAGCCTCCCACTTCTCCCTCATAGGCCACCACATGATTCTTCCCAGGTTCCTCTGGGTTCCCCCTTTCCCTGAAACCTCAGTATAGGGGCTCTCCCTTACCTTGGACACCTGTAAGGGTTTCCTCTGCTCGGCCCCCCCCTGAAGTCGGAAGCCCCAGGGGGCTCCCCCTGACAGTGTGACCAGCACCTCCTCCTCAGCACCCATCGCTCAGCTTGGCCTATGGCCCTCGGAGTTTGGACAGTGTCCCAGGGAGAGGAGTCGAGGTGCTGGTACCCCGTCCGGCCTGTCTGTCCGGCTGTCCTGCTCCTGCTGCCCCAGGCCTTCCCCCCACACCACACACACCATGGGCAGGCAACTTGGCCCTGGGATCAGTACAGTCCAGCACACGTGTCCTGTCAATCGGAGTTGTGCTCAAAATAGTTGCCGGCTGTACTCTTCTCCCTCCCCCAGCTGTATTATACCCAGAGCTAATTATAGTAAACACTTCTGCCCTCTCTTGTCCCCCATTCTCCTGCATAGGCCTTTGACTTAGGACTCAGAGTACTAACTCTCTGGGCTCTATAACTCATGTACACCCTTTCAAGGACTGTGCCTTCCCTTATAGGCTCATAGGCCAATTCCACCTGCTTTTCTCCAAAGCTCATTTCAAAGTGACAGCATCAGGGGCTTTATTTCCAGAGTGAGAAATGGCTGGGCTTGTCCCACAAGTTTGCAAGCTACTGCCAAAAGAGTGCCCCCTTTCTGCATGAATTTACCTATTAATCAAAATGGAGATTTATATCCTATTGCAGTGCTGGGTACAGTGTAAAGGAATTCTGATTAGCCCTGCCCCAGCTGAACTGCCCGTCTCTTTCAGAAGCCTTTCCCGCCCATTCCTGACTCCTACCTATACAATAGGCCTTCCTATGGGCAATAGATAGATCAACAGATGTCTATTGTTATAGTTCTCAGCCAATATTATAGTTTGTTTATATGCTTGTCTCCCTCCTTGACTGTGAGAAACTTTCAGGCAAGGACTGTGCAACAACCAATCAACAGCCCACAGAGCAATGACTGATGTAAATAGCACTCAATAAATGTTCGAATTAAGTTATCTCTTATAATACATAGGTGGTTATGGAAAGATGAACACTGACAGATATGTATAAACATGTCAACCCATGTTAAAAATAAAATCCCTACTTATTTTTAGGTTTCCATTACATGAATGTGTCCTATGTTAAGAGATCTCTTTCTTTTACAAAACATAATATTATGGTTCTATAACTGTAATTATCAAAGTTTACAGAGTTGCCTGTAAATGTTCTGCTAGTGTGCCAAATGCTATTTGCCTTAGTATATGAAGTAGTCATAGCAAATGCATGGGATATAGTCAGAATTGGACTTGGATTCTTGTTCCATCACTTATTAGCTGTGTGACCTTGGGCATTTACTTGACCTCATCAGTAAAAAGAGTATCTAAATATCCATTTATTCATTATTCAAACATTTATTGAGTGCTAGCTATATGTGAGCCATTTTGCTATACTAGCGGCTTTCAATTAACCCTCAGTGCGCATCAGAATTACCTGGAAAACTTTTAAAGCTACTGGTTCCCTAAAATAAGACAGCATATAGGATTAGATGATGGCGTAATGAATGATATGTAATATATATACACATATATGTATACATACAATGATGCTCAGGCCTCAGACTTAGGGATTCTGATTTTTTGGTCTGGTACCTGCTACTGCCATTTTATTTTATTTATTTTATTTTTTTACTACTGCCATTTTAAAAGCACCACAGATGATTCTAATGTGCAGCCAACACTGAGAACCAGAATGGGGATACTGAAAGCAATAAAACACAACACATCAGCCTCTATCCTTAAGAAACTATGAATATAGATAGGTTCTACCACTTACTAGGAATGCAACCTTAAGCAAGACAGAGGATATCAACTTTCCTATGCTCATATGAGAGTTATATGGGATAAATTATGTGGAATGCTTAGCGAAGAGCCCAGGTTAGGCCCGGCACTCAACATTGTTAATTGAATTTGGCAAATTACTAACCTGGACTAGTGGGTCTCAATCTTCAGTGCAAGAGGAATCATCTGGAGAGCCTATTAAACCATAGTTTGTTGGGCCCTACCTCCTGAATTTGATTCAAAGTCTAGGGTGGGTTTGAAATTTGCAGTTCTAACTGATACCATTGATCCCAGGATCACACTTTGAGAACCACTGACCTCGACTGTAAATTGAGGACAAGACAATCTGCCCATTTACTAAAGCATGCTTAATGCCTACTATAGCTTCCAGCACAGGCTACCAGCGCAATTTTTTTCAATGAACCACTCTGTGCCTCAAAATATTTACTGTCAACAATGTGAGAGTAAGTTTTGTTCACTACTGTATTCCCAAAACCAAGAATATAACTTGGCACACAACAGTGTTCTAAGATAATTATTTTAAATGAATAAATATTTTAAAAGCGTAAACGAGGTCGTTTATTTTTTTAAATGCTTCAAATATTAGCTATCGTTTTTGTTATTCATTGGGTAATAATCATTACTCCAGAAACTGTAGCTCTTCCACATGCTGGGGGCATTCTGAGAGCAGAGATCATCGGCATCTGGAAGTTCTGTATTTAAACCAAGGCGCTGTATAAAAGTGCTTAATAACAGCTGACCTTCACTGAGTGTTTTCTATAGTCCCACGCAATTTGACTTGACATCCATCCTTTCAACAAGCTATTATAATAAGGGCATTTAGTGTTCTCTCCATTTTACAGATGAAAGAAACTGAGGCAGAGATTCAGTTGCCCCAGCAAGGGAACTGCAGAGCCAGAATGGGAACACAAGAAGCCCGAAAGCAGTTAGTGCCCTTTACCAGCACACGTTCCGCGAATCTAATAATCCTTAAAGGTCATTGGCGAGAACAGCCTCGAAAACGGAAATCAATGCTGCCCGGGGTCAGCAGGAAGTGGCTACGGGACTCTAGGTCAGAGGTGACTAACAGTAATAGGCTGATTGAAGGGTCGTTACTAAAGATAGTTTGACCTAGCCCTCTCAATCGCATTTCCGCTGATGGGACCATAAAACGAGTAGGACACTAGGGGAAAGAAAAAGACGCAGGAAGGGTTAAGACTCCACAGAGATTTCCAGGAACCGGCTCTGACGGGAGAAGAAAGTGGCGCATGCGCGGCATCCGGGTTCTTGGGCGCGTGTCTATTGCAGACGTGGCAGAAGGAGTGGCCCGGCGCTGGAACGTGGGGGTGGAACTTCCGGGGGCGACGCGCCAGCCCACTCGGAACCGGAAGTGGAGCTTGGGAGCCTTGACGTTAGGGACGAAGTCGAACCTGGATCTGGAGCCGGGTGAGGAGTGGCATCGGGAGGTTGGTGAGCAGGAAAGAAGAGAGGCCGGGGTGTCACTGGCATGATCGGGGATCGGTCTGAGAAGGAAGGGAGGAGCCCGGGGGCGGGGTCTGGTAGGAGACCCTCACCGCACGCATCCACAATCAGCCTTAGATCCTACTACCTTCCCTTTTCTCCTCCCGGCCCAGAGTCTGGCTCCCGCTTCCTGCCCCGAGCCTGTTGAAGGGCTCTAGACGCTTGATCTCCATGCGTGGATCAGCTCTCTCGCTCATCGTGGCCCGAGAAGCTGATTTGGCTTCTGGGTCTTGATACCCGGCGCTCCTGGCTTCCACAGTTCGACTACTTACAGAGTTCTAGGAAGCTTGTCCCGCCCCCTGGGTTGTCACCCTCGACTGCCCGCACAGAATGGAGTGAAAAGTTGAACCTGCTCCAAACTTTCTGGAGAAGAAGCTACTTTCCTCCCACTTCCACCCCCACCCCCACACCGACTTTAGGAAGATGAAAGGAAGGGGAACATCTGTCAAGCTTAGTGTTGTGACCTGTTTAAGGCTTAAGATTTGAAAAAACAACGCCCGAGATGGCTTTGAGTCTGAAGAGTTCTAGTCCGGGACTCAGCTTTTCTCTAGTCAAGATGAAAGGGGAGAGCTCATTGTTCCACGCCCCTTCTGCCAATAGGATAGTTGGGATGATAAGGCTGTTTAGAGTAAATGTGAGCAGGTAGTCCTTTTCTTGGAAGGACCCAGGAAAGGCCCCCTAATTCACTTCTTTGTTGCTGGGCCAGATTGTAATAATTTGGGGGGTGGCCCACGTTCATGACAAGCATACGAGAACAGAACAGGAGAGTTGGAGGAGTGCATTGGGATTTGGAATACGTATAGTTCCTCTGCTTGATGGATAAGGTGAACAATTTTTTTCTCCATGAAATCTAACTTTGCTGCTGATCCTGGAACCTTTCTCTAGATTTTTGAGAGACGTTTTGTGCTTGGCCTGCTCTCAGTTCAATCTGGTACCTTGCTAGAGTTTTCAGTGCTCCTGTACATTTAGTGGTTTTTATGCTTCAGTTCTAAGGCCCATACATTCTTTTGGTGGGAAAACTGGATATGGAGTAGCATCTCGATTATTGCAGTTTAGCCAAAGAATGTCATTTTTCTAAACAGTTACTCTAAAATTTGTCTTTTGAGGTGGAGGGAATTTACCTCATCTGTTTTAGACAAGTAGCCTGAGTGATTAAAAATGGCTAGCACACTAGAGGGTATTCAGTATTTATTGAATGAATGGATGCTAGAGTGAATGAATGGAAAGTGGGAGCATTGTTTCATTTACCTCTAATATCACAGTAGTTCATCAGTGGCAAGACTCTTTGTGTGTCATTCCATTCCACTGGGGAGTGAAGGCTGCTGTTCATTCCAGTGGGCCTATCAGAATTTGAAATTTATACCCTCTTGGCAATAACAAAGCATGGGGTTCACAGTAACAAAATCCTTACTCTGAGGATGTAATCTGGCTACTGGCTGGGGCAGAAAATTACAAAGATCCTGTAGTAGTGTGGGAATGATTAGGCTGATCACCGCCCGATAAGGTCAGTTCTTTTTTTTATCTCTACTTCCTACCCTGAATAGTTGTTCTTTCTTTAGAAAGTTGATTTTGACTAATTTCTCTCTTCTTTCTCATCTAATAGGTGAGACAAAGTCGGGGATGCTCTCATAATGAACGTCAACCAGTCAGCTCCACCTGTGCCGCCATATGGGCAGCCACAGCCTGTCTACACAGGGTATCATCAATCCAGCTATGGTGGGCAACCAGGGTCCACAGCCCCTCCCACCCCCTATGGAGCCTACAATGGGCCAGTACCAGGCTATCAGCAAACACCTCCCCCAGGTATGCTTCCAAGTTTCCTTTGAGCTAAGGAGGGTAATCAGTGGTTGGATTGTATTGCCCTACCTATTTTGCCTAGACAGTTGGGGTGTTTGGGATTGGAGAACATGAATTTGGCTCTTGGTCACTGAGAGCTCTGTGGGCAGTCTGCCCCTCCTTGTTTTTATGTAAGGTGACTATATTTCTGCCTTAAGACATCTAGTAGTAGCACATTTTCCATGTTCAGTGGCAGTTTATTTCCTGTGGGTATCACCCTGTGTAGCCTTATCTGGATACATTGTTCAAAGATGGATGGAAGGGTTGTGGTCACAGGTCATCCAAAGCTTCTGACCAGGATTGAATATTTTCTGTTGACCGAAAGTCTCCCCGAAATTACTTGTTCCTCCTGTATATTGATAATGCCTCTTATTATACTAATGGTTTTATCCATAAATGACTCTGGGACCTAGGAGAGCTAGTTCATCGATGAAAAGTGTTGTGTTTGTGTGCCTTATTTTTGGTGCTCTCATATCTTTTTGCTGATATCATTCTTCTCCCCTTGCTTGAGTTTCCTTTGCTTCTTAGAGGCTCTGTAATACCAGGGCAATAAGAGAAGACTTAACTTAAAATCAGTGTCTGGACTTTATGTTACTTTCTCAAGAAGAGCAGCTGGTACTCTACAGACTATCCACAAGGACCTTTTAGAAAGTGGTTACCAGTCGATCTTTGGTTAGGCAACCTGAGGACTTAGGGAATGCCAGATGCTTTATGCTTTTTAAGAGAGTAAATTCTATGAAGGCATATGGGAAAAAGAAGGCACCAAGGAGGCATAGGTGAGATTTAGGGAATGAAGCAGTATCATTTGAATTATAATTTTGAAAAAAAATTCATGGAGGGGTGAGATTAGGTCTCAGGTCTCTGGAAGAGATTTACTCTGGGTTGGGACTTTGGCTGGACAGAGTCCACCTCTGATCTGTCAAGTCCTGGCTTATCAAAATGGAGTTTGGCATTGCCTCAAGAGGAGGCTTTGTTATTGAGAGGAAAACAAATCTGGTTCTATAATGGCTAGTGAGTAGGTTCAGATTAATCATGTTTCTATAGGCAGGTTCTGTAGTGTCTAATCTCTACTGAGGGCAGAGCAAAAGAAAACAAATGTTTGAACAGGAGTAAGCAACATTTCCAAAGTGATGTGCCAAGTAACTAATTGCTTTTTCCTACATTTTATATGGTAAGGATGGCTGGGTATAGCAGAGGTAGTTTTGATGGCAGCTCTGATGAGCAGAAAGGATGGAGTTCAGCTTTCGTGAAGACATAGGTGGCAACACTAATGGGAAGGCAGGCCAACTGTCCTCACTGAACCATTGGGTGAAACAAAATCTCCTACCTATGGGTACACTTTCCTGAGCCATGTGCTTTTGGGAGAGTCACCACTTAGAAGTGGATGAAAAGAAGATGGTTAGGCTAAGTAGAATACATGAAGAGAAGGTTGCAAAATAGTATCCCCAAGAGGTGCCTTGCTTTACAGCCTAGTGCAGTATGTTACTTGGTCTTCTGTGCCACCTTTCTCACATAAGCTCTTCGTTTCTAATTTCTGGACTAAGATCCTTTCCTTAAAATAAATGACTTTGTCTAGCATAAGAACGTTAGACTGTTCTGGATTGAGTGAGAGTGTGTGGTGATCATAGGAAGGGCCTATATTCTTGTGGCCCTGGCTACAGCATCACTCATAGTGTACCTGTCTAGGAGAGTGGAGGCTCACTGGCTGGGCATCAGTGTTCAGAATCTGCTATAAGCAGATTTGCATGTCGATGGTGTCCTTGTCATTACAAAGTTGTGGTATTGGGCCAGTGAAGGTCTGAGCCTGTTGATTTCTTGCTTTACATTTCTTGCTTAGGGTAGGGGAGAAAGTTATTTTCCAATCACTTAGTTTTTGTCCTTTACACTCAGGTGTGTCAAGAGCCCCACCTTCTTCAGGGGCACCTCCAGCCTCGACAGCACAAGCCCCTTGTGTCCAGGGTGCATATGGCCAGTTTGGCCAAGGAGATATACAGAATGGGCCTAGCTCCACTGTTCAGATGCAGAGGTATGTACTTGGGTTAACCTAAAATTGGTCTGATGAAACTGGAAGGATTAGGATTTGAATAAGGGCCCTACTCCTTATATTTTTTTCTTTCTCTTATATCCCTTTTCTCTCTTCCCTCCACCTTTTTGTATCTTGTTTTCATTTTTCTAGGTTACAATACAGGTGCTGCTAATGTCCGCTCTGTATTATTGACCTATCTTAGTACCTTTGTTCTTTTGCGTATTCTTTTTCTTCCTGTGAACTTGTTTTTTCCCTTAACTGGACATATATCTTCACTAATTATTTTAATCCTACTGAGCCTACCCTAAGGGGGTAATGAGAAGAAGAGATTTCAGAATTATTTATCTCCTTTGACTTCCCTTTTTCTCTAGATCGAGTACTTAGTAGGACTTATTGCTTAAGTTAGGGTGTGACCAGTTATAAAAGGAAATATGCTCACATTAATGATGAAAACTTTGGTGGTGTGTGGTCCAATAATCGCCTGTCTTTGAATAAAAGTCCATTAAATGAGAGCAGTAATCTCCGTTAGAGTGTTGTTTGTTTTTTGATAAGCAATGAATAAAGTATAACTGTGTTTAGGGTGTGTAGTAATGGAAGAGTCACTTTCTGACTTTTTTGTGGGGGATGTTCAAAGCGTACATTTTTAACATTGAATGTAAGCCTGGAAAAGAACCTTTTGGGGGGATGTTCAGAGCATACATTTTTAACATTGACTATAAGCCTGAGAAGCTCTCCCTAATACTGGGTGTGGGAATACTCTGAGAAGCAGTAGAAGGAATTCATTCATTCATTCATTCATTCATCCACTCAAAAAATATTTAGTTTGTACTATTATGTGTCAGACATTCATTATTTTAGAGCTTGGAGATGAAACATTAAACAAACAGACCAAATCTTTGCCCCCATGAAGCTTATAATCTAATGGAGTACACAGAAAATAACAAGTAGATAAATATAAATAAAAAATAAAACAGAATAAGGATATAGAGAATGACTGGTGAGGAGGTAGGGAGCCGTCTTAAATATATTGGTCAAGGAAAGGCTCTTTGCAGTAATATTTGAAACCTCAGTGAATTGATGAAGGGAGCAATCCAAAGATCTAGGGGAAGAGTGTCTCAGAGGGGACAAGTGCAAAGGTCCTGATGGAGAAATTAATTTGGTGGATATGAAGAAGAGCAGGAAGACCAGAATGACTAGCAGAGTGGAGAATGGAGGAGATAAAGTAGAAACATAGGCAAGAGCCATACCATGCAATGCTTTGTAGGCCATAGTAAGAAGTTTAAACTTGATTTTTGTTGCAGTGAGAAGCCATTGGAGGTTTTAAGCTGGGGAGTAATGTTCTCGTTTATTTATTCATTTATGTAATGGATATTTTCATTATAATATGAAGCACATACAAAAAAATATCAAGACAAATGTATAGCTTAGTAAATTATTATAAAGTAAACCCCTTTGTAACTACAACCCAAATCAAGGAATAGAACTCTGTTATACATCCCATAAAGCACCTTCCATGTGCCCTAATTCAGTGACAACTCTCTGTCTCCTCCCATAATAACCATTATCCTAACTTTTATAGTAACCATTATTTTTGTGTTTTTTCCCCCCTCTTTAATTCCACCCCTACTTCCACCCCTGACCTATGGATGTTGCTGTTTCCCCTTCAGAATTGAATCTTTGAAGGTGGGGTGTCTCCTCCCACACGCTTGGGGTGTGCACCTGGGGCCTGGCACACCCAGAGTGATGTCCGTGGCTTCACCTGGGGCGCTAACCCAGGACCTTCTGCATGTAAAGCAGACGTGCTAACCACTATACTATGGAGCCACCCCTTTTTTTATGTTTTAGAAAATAGTTTATACTTAAAGGTATATCCCTAGACACCACAGTTTAGTTTTGTCTATTGAAAAAAAAACTTGATGTGTATTTTAAGTGTATGGGTTCCTTCTCTTTCTTTTTCTTAATATTTATCATTGAAGAACCCAAGTCAGTTGACCTGCAGAATTTCCCACAGTCTAGATTCTCCTGGTTGTATATTCATGTTACAGTTTAATGTGTACCTCTTTTCTCCGTATTTCCTGAAAATTAGTTACTGGATCTAGAGACTGGATCCAGATTTGATTCCTTTGGGTAGTGTGGGGTAAGACCATAGGAGGCACATAATATCTTGCGCTCTCTGTTTTTGATGTTAGCAGTTGTTGATGCCTAATGCATACACACACACACACAACACACACACATATACATACATACATACATATATACATGTATATATATACATGTATATGTGTATATATATATATACACACACACACATATATAATATATTAATTTGTTGAATCTACAATATGGTGATCTCTTATTCTTTTTTTTTTTATTCCTCTGAATACCATTTTTGATAGTTCTCGTCATCTGTTATTCGGTTACCAGTTGTGCAATTAGTGTAGTATAAATGCTTGATTCTTTACTTTTATTTACTAGTTTACAAGGGAATGAATTGGTCCTCTGATATCTACTGAAGGTGACTACTGCTTTTTAATGTCATTAGTGAAGTTGAAAATGTCCCATCTTTGAACAATGGGAGCTTCTTTGCTGACTCCTGAGTCTTTTTGACATGATCCTAGTAATCTTTAGGTATGATAATATATTCCAGTTTATCTTATACATTTTATGCCCCAGACTAGGAATTAGCTATTTTTTTCCCAAAAATCCTTTTTATTGTTGATGAGAAATGATATTTTTTGACTAATATGGACACTAGGATTGTTTATTGCTACCTAATTGGTCACTTTCTAGGCCTTTTCAGTGGACATAGCTGAGAAATACATATTTACTTACATACATTAAATATAAAATATCCCATCAGTTTAAATTTGTACTTCCAATTCAAATTCAAGGCTATAGAGCCTTTACTTGATGACCTCTGTATTATATCTATATCTCTTTTTTTCCACACCAGCAATCTTGGTTCTTAAGGCCATGGGGATAATGCTATTAGAATATTGGAATATGCCACAATTTGTCATTTATTCTATCCCTTATATAGTACTCACAGTACAACAATACTAACACTATCACAAATGTGATTACTAAAAATATTACTTTAAAAAATTTCACATATACTTTCCCCAATTCTCTAATTTTAAAAAATATCTTATTTTGTCTATGGCCATGCCACTCTGAACATGCCCAGTCTCGTCTGATCTTGGAAGCTAAGCAGGGTCAGGCCTGGTTAGTACTTGGGTGGGAGATCACCTAGGAAGACCAGGTGCTGTAAGCATTAAAAAAAAAAAAAATCTTATTTTAAAAAGGAAGTCACTTTGCTGGGTTTAAGAGTAGAATCGCTTATGGATTGGGTTGAGGGAGTGTGGAGGTTAGGAGGTGCAGTAGTTCAGGTAAGAGATAATCTTGGTTTGGTTGAGGATGGTAGTGGTAGAGGTGTGAGAAATAGTCAGATTTGGGATATATTTTGAAAGTAGAGTCAATAGGATTGCATGTGAGTTAAGAGAAAGGAATTCTGGATGTCTCTTAATATGTTGGCTTAAGAAACGGGGTGCTATTGACTGAGATGAGAAATATTTGAGAAGAAGATTTTCGGGGTGCAAATGAAGAGTTTTATTTTGTATCTTACAGATTTAAGAAAGCTGCCAGTAGAAAGACTTCCAGTGATGATGGCAGAGCACATTTTGAAATATATACAAATAAAAATAAAAAGCTACTACTAGCTACCAAATAGAGATATCGAGCGGGCAATTATATAGCTGAGGAATGATGTCGGGACTGGAGATATAAGTTTGAGGGTCTTCAATATAGAATTATTATTTAAAGCCATGGGACTAGATAAAATCACTTAGAAAGTGAGCATTGATAGTAAAGAATGGAATTGAAGATTGAATGTTGGAGTTTAGCAACATTTAAAAGGAAATCAGAAAAGAAGCCATCAAAACACAATGAGAAAGAGCAGTAGTGAGGTGGGAAATGAGCCAGGAGAGTGTGGCATCCTGAAACTAGATGAAAGAATTTAAGGAAAGCAAGAGTAAGTAATCAGCTTTGTCATTTGCTGCTGAAAGGTAAGATGTGGACTGAGAATTGTTGCGACTAATGACTGTTGGGTTTGGCAAGGTTTGGCATCACTGACAAATGTAGTTTCAGTGAAGAGAACTGTTTAGTTGGAATGAGTCAAAGAGTTTCATCAACGAACATCTAGAAAGGAGAGAGGAAATAGAAAGAAAAAACTTTTCCAAGTGCATAATCAAGCTTAAAAGAAAGTGAATCTTCAAGTGCTAGAGACCAAAAGGGAACCGAAAATGAGAATGGTAAGCTGACACTGTGACTGCATGTAGAGAAGGGTAGGAATTATCATTTTGAGAATCTGGGGACTTAAGTTTAAGCAGGTACTGGGGATAGGGATGAATCTTTGGGCTTTTCTGAGCTGAGGTTTGGCATGGAGACCTTGTTAATGAAGTCTGGACCTAGGCTGCACCTTTAGTGAACAAATGAACTAGAAAAATAAAAGTCTGCACACTGGCAGAGGTAGATAATAATACTGTTTCTCCTGGGCTGGCTGTGGATAAGTGAAAAAAAAAAAGGTCTTGGGACTGCAAATGGATGCAAGGCATCTTTGGAAAGATGAAAATGTGCTAAAGTGGTATTCTGGTGATGGTTGCACAACTATAAATTACTAAAAATTGTCAAATTGTACACTTAGAGGATAAATTTGACGATATGAAAATTATATCTCAAAGCTTTTTTAAAAAATTTAATCTTTGGGTGGCAATATCATTGGAATATCTTCCAGAAGCAAATATGCAATAACCAGACTCCCTCAACCCTGTCCATAAGAGATTCTCAGAAGAAAAACAATATTGATTAGAATAAATAGAGACTTTTAAAGGAGAGCAGATAGTAGAATAGTACCTTGAAAGCATTAGGGAATATAAGTGTCAATGTAGAATTATGTACCTAGTGAAGAGAGAGCAAATAAAGACATTTTCAGATGAAGACTGAGAGTTTACTATGTATAGGCCCTGGTTGAGAAAACTAAGGGGTGGAAAGAAAGAGCTTTAGATAGAGAAATAGTAAAGAAGTAGAGACAAAGGGTGTCTTCTAATGTTTGGCTAAAAAGAGCAAAAGCTTGAGGGGAATGTGAAGTTGTAGGGCAATTTTATTTGATTGGATTTTTTTTTTTAAAAAAACTTTATTGAAGTTTAATTCACATGTGAATTTAAAGTGTACAATTCAGTGATTTTTAATGCATTCATAGATATATGCAACCATTACCACCATCAATTTTAGAACATTTTATCACATCAAGAAGAAACACCATATCTTTTAGCTAAGTAGCTACCCTTATGTAGCTATTCTTTCAATCCCCTACTCCCCAGCCCTAAGCAACCACTAGTCTTTTTCTGTCTCAATAGATTTCCCTATTCCGGACTTTCATACTAGTGGAATCACATACCATGTGTTATTTTGTAACTGACTTCTTTCACTTAGCATAAGGTTTTCAATGTTTGTATTGTAGTATGTCAGTATTTCTTTACTTTTTATGGCCAAGTAATATTTCATTGTATGGATATGTTACCACATTTTGTTTATGCATTTATCCAATGATGGACATTTGGATTGTTTCCACCATAGTTGGTTATTTAGATGTTTTTATGTTTTTGTGCTAATGGGAGTGATCAGAGAAGGAGACATTGAATGAAAAGTACATTGGAAAGACAAGTTCCAGAATGAAAAATGATATTTACACATCAAATAGACATAAACACATACAACAGTATTTGGACTATGTAAAGAACTTCTACTTCTTAATTAGAAAAAGTCAATCCAGTTGAAAAAATAATGGACAAAAACCAGAATAAGTATTTTACAAAAGAAAAGATACTGTTGACCAAAGAACATATTGAAAAGCTATTCATTGATGGTAGCCAGATAGGAGTGGGGTTGGAAGGATGGGTGAAAAAGGTGAAAGAGATTAAGAAGTACAAACTGCCAGTTATAAAAAGGTCCTGAGGTCTATGGCCATGCCACTCTGAACAAGCCTGATCCTGTCTGGTCTCGGAAGCTAAGCAGGGTCAGGCCTGGTTAGTACTTGGATGAGAGACCACCTTGGAAGACCAGGTGCTGTAGGCATAAAAAATAAAAAATAAGAAGGAATCACAAGCTGACAAGGTCCTTGCAATCTGTGAGGGTTGCCTTGCCTTAAAAAAATTAAAAAAAAAAAATCATGGGGAATAAAAAAGTATAGCATAGGGAATATAGTCAATAATATTGTAATAACTATGTGTGGTGTCAGATAAGTACTAGACTTATTGGGGATCACTTTGTAAGATATACAGATATCTAATTATTATGTTGTACACCTGAAACTAATTTATTGTATGGCACCTGTAACTGAAAAATAAATTTTAAAAAAAGCTGTTAACCTCATAAGTAATGAAAAAACAAATTAAAAACTACAAGATTCTCCTGTGTATCAAATTGGCAAAATTAAAAAGTCTGACAATACTAAATATTGCTGAGGATATGGAGTAACAGGAACTCTTATTCACTGGTGGTCAGATGCAAGTTAGTATAACTACTTTGGGAAAATAATTTGGAATTGTATGTTACAATTGAATACAGTAATTTCACTCATAGATATATGCCTTAGAAAAACTCATGTATTTAAACAAGTTAAATGTATGTGTGTTCATAGCAACATTGTTTTTAAAATCCAAAAATCAGAAAAACCCAAATATTTATCTACATTAAAATGCTTAAGTAAATCGTAGCATGTTTATTTAGTGGAATAATATTTAGTGATGAAAGGGAATGCTATGTGCAACAGAATAGATGAATTTCATAAACATATGTTTAAGCAAAAGAAGCAAAACCCAAAGAGAATGTATGATGAAATTGTTTACAAAAGTTTAAAAACTGACAAAACTGAACCATATTGTTTTAAAGACAAGAGAGTGATTATTAGGAAGTTAGGAAAGTAGTTACCTCTGGGAGAAGGAAGAGGGTTGTATAAAGGAGTGGCACACAGGGCTTTGGAGTGCTAATTTATTCTATTTCTTGATTTGGTTTTGGTTACATGGGTATTTATATTATAATAATTCAACAGCACATATATATTTTATGTATTTTTTATATATATTTCACAATTTAATTTTTTTAGGCGAGGCAACCCTTGGTTGACCCCACAGATTGCAAGGACCTTGTCAGCTTACAATCCCTTATTTTTTATTTTTTATGCCTATAGCACCTGGTCTTCCTAGGTGGTCTCCCATCCAAGTACTAGCTCCCGAGATTAGACAGGTTCGGGCTTGTTCCGGGTAGCATGGCCGTAGACTATTTCACACTTTTAAAGTAAAGTACATTGGACTAAGAATCAGGTCTGGGCTCTAGTTCTAGGTTGGTCTACCACTTACACTCTTAATGTCTTAGTTTTTATCCACTCTGTCTTCCTCGTTCATTTGCTGTGAAGATTTCTTTAAAGCACTTAGAGATGTTTTACAAGTTGTAAAGTTATATACAGATAAATAAACAGATGGTAGTTTATTGTTAGTAGGACATGTGACAGAATATCATTGGTTAGTTGAGCGTATTACCCATATTAATGGAGTAGAACCGTGGAATATAATTATTTATCAAGGGTTTATAAGCATCTGCCATTGGTCCAACAGTGTGTTTAGTGCTGTGGAACACAAAAACTGCAAAGCCCAACAAAGAGCTTGGAGTTAAGGTTCACTAGCCCAGCACTCAGAAAAATACATGTCGAATGAATGAATGAAAAATGTTAAACTATAGGACTAACAGAAGCTGACCAAATATAATAAAGTACAAGTTATTCAGTAGAGACAAAATAAACAGGAAAGATATGTCAGAATTTCAATGTAACAAACTATTGTTATGAAGTATTTGATTCATTCTTGAAATCCCAGAAAGAGCTTGTTATGTATAGTGATCTATGTCATGGCTTTCTGCAGTAATATCACTGTAAAACACCAGTTCAGTTGCTAGTTGGTATGCAGTGTATTGGAATTTTGTATTTATATTTTAAAGTGGCATCCGATACCATGGGACTGTCCAAAATAGCTAATGTAACCAAGTAATGAGGCTTTTTGCTAGTTAGACTCAGCTAGAAAGCTACGTGGTTTATGTCCCTGTTTCTCTAGTCCTTTCCTGGTAGAGTTAGCATCATCTTTCTGATTAGTATAGAATGCTATACTTAGCTGACCTGCTCTTCTTATCTTACAGATCTGATACCTTTCCCAGGATAAATTAATAAGTACTTTGGTTTAAAAATGAAACAGTCAAACCACATTTGTTTGATCCCACATTTATTAGTGCCTATTTTTTAATGCTTCTGTATACCTTCCCTTTCAATTCCTTCAGGGCTTCTGATTATAAAACTGAGGTGGTTTGTCAACAAAGGATTGAGGCAGAGGAGGTGGCAGTCTAAATAGCAGAGTAAATAGTATTTGATCTGAGGATGCTTGGTTTGTGGAGTGAACCACAAACAAGATTTGTCATAAATAATCACAGTGTAGATAATCAGGAATATAATTTATCTGCAAATATACAAAAGTATGAAGCCATAAAAGAGCCCAGGATGAGAATAAAATACTGTAAAACAATATAGGTCCCTGTATGACATAGAGTTCTTGTTAACTTTGAAGGGCGTCCCAGCCACTATTCATTACTGCCTTCCTTCTCTTCACAGGCTCCCTGGGTCTCAACCATTTGGGTCAGCCCCATTGGCCCCTGTGGTCAGCCAGCCAACTGTGCTTCAGCCCTATGGCCCTCCCCAACAAGTGCACAGGTGACTGCCCAGCTGGCTGGAATGCAGATCAGTGGTGCTGTGGCCCCAGCCCCTCCCCCTTCAGGGCTGGGCTATGGTGAGTAGCTGTGACCACAGGAATGTTACTGTTTCCATTTTTTTTTAGAAGCATCAGGCTGTGAGGGTATACCTCAGTCCCTTTTATTTCTTGTGCCTCTGAGCCATAGCAGATGGGACAGTCATTCCTGCCTCTCTTATGTGGAAAGGGAAGTGATTTGCTAAAAAGGAGGCAGAATATTGGGATTCTGACTCTACCTCTTCTACTTCTCAGGCCCACCAACATCACTGGCCTCAGGAAGTTTCCCCAACTCTGGTCTGTATGGCTCCTATCCTCAGGGCCAGGCTGCTCCCCTTAGCCAGGCCCAGGGTCATTCTGGGGCCCAGCCTCCCCAACGATCTGCCCCACTACAGGCTTCCAGCTTCACACCCCCAGCTTCAGGGGGTCCTCGGATGCCTTCGATGACTGGTCCACTCCTGCTTGGACAGGGTTTTGGGGTACCCCCAGTGAACCAGCCCAACCATGTATCCTCACCTCCTCCTCAAGCCCTGCATCCTGGCGCCCAAATGACTGGGCCCCCAGGGCCACCGCCACCTATGCACTCTTCCCAGCAGCCAGGCTATCAGCTGCAACAAAATGGTGAGTTTTCCCCAAGGTCGATCTAGGAGCCAAAGACTTCAGCTATTCATATGTTTTGTCTGTTTGTTTGTTTTTTGCTTTTAGTATTGCTTGCTAAGTGGTGAACTAGATGGAGAGCTTCGGAGTATTATTACTAGGATGTAGGGTTTATAAGGCACTCTTTATTCCCATAGTTCAGGTAGTGTTGTTTTTCTCTGAATAGTCATTACCCTGTCTTGTAATCCTATATTTATAGGAGTCTAGTCATTTCCCTGAGGCTATAAGAAGAGATAGGGAGGGCATTTTGAGTTCATCAACCTTGTGTCCTTGTCTCTCAGGTTCCTTTGGACCAGCCCGGGGCCCTCAGCCCAATTATGGAAGTCCCTACCCAGTAGCACCCACTTTTGGCAGTCAGCCTGGGCCTCCTCAACCACTGCCTCCTAAGCGCCTGGATCCTGATGCCATCCCAAGCCCTGTAAGTAGATACTTACATGGTCTTGGGGAAGAAGTTAGTGACTCCCAAATAAGCTAATCAGCCTAGATGAGATGTTTGCTTAGCATTTTCTGATTTTCCCTTTTCATTCATCTCCTGATAGGTATAGAACCTAAATGTAATTTTTGACTATTTGAAATGGAACTCGAGGCTCCAGAAGTCTTTTGGGGCATTTTAACACCATAGCTGGGCGGGAAAGAAAGGGTAGCCAAGAGTGATCAGCAATGTCAGTAGAGCTCTGGATTGAGTACTGCGTTTTGTCAACTATTGGGCATAGCATGGTAACCTCAGCCCTTCTGTGGAGTAGTGGCTGGGTCCAGGTCTTATCCTCTTAGATCTAGTAGGACAGCAGTTGTCTTAATGGGTGAGCTGGTGGGAATTCTCTGGTGTGAGATGTTAAGAGAAGGAAAGCCTCACCAGTTTCTCTCTGCCCTACTTGGACAGTGTTTTAGGAAGAAGTCTTTAGTACTTTTGTTTGCTAGGCTCCCATTGTGTGGATGGGGAAGAGTGATTCACAGCTTAAAAGGGCAGTTTGGGGAAGCTGTTTCTCCCAGGAAGAGCGTGAATCTTACCCTTAGAGGCATCAGAATCCTCAGGCCTTCCTTCTCATACTTGGAATAGAAGCTGGGACTGCACTCCCAACTGAGGGCCACTTTATAGTGCCGTCTGCAACATTTGCTTTGTCAGTTACCTCACCACGCTTAGCCATTGTCATATTTCATTCTGTTCTCTTCCCTATTCCTTTGGGTAGCTACCAGGGTGAAGGACTTTGTTGGCTAAGGGGACCTGAAAGGATTAAGCAGCCCCTCCTTCCTTTCCCCTCCTTCAGTGAGGAGAGTCTGGTTGGATGTGAGGGGAGGCTTCTTTCAGCATAAGTATAGTTCTTGGATGGGAAGTTTGACCTTTAAGAGGGTATAGCCCTCTTCCTTAAGAATTCTCCCATTCAGCCCCTCCCTGTATAACCCCTGCTTGCTTTCTATATGCCCCTCTCCTTATTTTTCTGTATCATAGTCTGAGCCATAAAGCCCTCTATGTTGGGCCAGAAAGATTTTTGATCTAGAAGGAGCCTGATTTCAGCAGTATGAGCTGGGCTCCAGCTGTTCATGTCTAACTCATCAGGGTTGAGAGTAGTAACATCTGCTTCTTGTTCTTTTGTCTCCCTCCTTGTATTCCCCTGCTGCCTTTATTATTAAAACACTAAAAGCAACTCAATGAGCTGCCTCCTCAGCAGAAAACCAGGCACAGAATAGACCCTGATGCCATTCCTAGTCCAGTAAGTGCAGAGGGTGGGTGTGTGTGTGTGTCATCCACATGTTAGTGCCATCCCTGTGTCATCCCTGTGCATGCCTGTGACCTCTTTACCTCATCCACCGTGTACATCCTTCTCCATCTTTTTCCCTTAGTCCTTCTAGACCTCACTTTTATAAACTAGAAGGATGTGCATGCTTCAGTCACCATGTAATGAAGGAAGTAGCAAGCTGTCAGCAATTGCCTTAATGTAGTGTGGTAGTAGAAGGTCAGGCCCTAAGGGTGGGATCAGGTGGCATGTTAAGGAGCCTGCATGTGCCATTTGATGGAACAGGACAAAGGTGAGTGATAGATCTCTCCCTTTTGGTATGATTTGTCTATGGCTTATTGTGCAGAAACATTTGGGTAGGTGGCTGTGAATGTACAGATTTGGGGTATGACATTTCTTATAGGGGAAGGGACTACTGGTTTGGGATAGTGTGGGACACTTCTCATCTAGAGGGTCTATTTGACTCTGATATATTTCTAAGCTTCAACTCCTTCTGCTTTGGGATATGGAGTCTTATTCTCTATTTTTTCTGGTTTTACCAAACTCATCTTGAAGTAACTGCCCAAAGGTCATCAGCCTGCACAAAGATTTGATTATCAGCTTTGCAAAATCATTTTTTTCTCTTTGTTGGGTTGTCAAAATATGGGGAACTGAGGATTGGGCTATAAGGATTAGATACTTAACCTCTTCTCTCATTTGTATACATTGATGCTTACCTGAAAATAAGGCAGCATCTGCTTCCTCACTTTACCTGATCATTTCTGGCAGTTTAACCCTCTCCTCACCTTGTCTGTTCTACTTTCATTGAGTTTAGAGTCATTCCAGGTAGATTCATTTTTACATGGTTATTGTTGTCTGTTTTCCTGCTGTGACTCAGAATGTGTCTTGTGGGGAGAGGGTATGGGGTAGGCTTGTTGGGGGAGGGAAGTGGAATCTGATCAGGTTTGAAGGTTTCTGATTAGAGCCGGAACTGTCCTGGAGTTGGGGGGGATATTGATTGGGAGTCTGCGCAATTCATAAAGAAGCCCATTCTTGGTGTTGCCTGCCTAGCATTTTGCTGCTGATTGTGGAGCAGAAGATTGGCATTATAGCATTCTATATGATCTCCAGAAGGAGAACAGGCCTGGTGCATGAGTTGTTCCTTGGCAAATTATTAGTTTCTGTGCTGCAGCTTCAACCTTTCTTTCTCCTGGCTCTCTGAGACCTGGTACTATCTTTTCTTCTGTCATCTCACTCATTTCACTTTTCCCTACAGATTCAGGTTATTGAGGATGACAGGAACAACCGGGGTTCAGAGCCATTTGTTACTGGAGTACGGGGCCAGGTGCCACCCTTAGTCACCACCAACTTCCTGGTGAAAGATCAAGGTGAGAAGGGCATTCACTCTTCCTTGTGGGGGCTTTTACTCGAAGATTATCAACTTATGGTTGGGGCTGTTGTCAGTCTTTAATCAGAGACCAGCCCCTCATTGGTCTTTAGGGGGAAAAAGCCACCGTTAGCTCTAGCATTTGTGGGGGTGATAGGGGTGGGTCAGCGATGGAGAGCTGGTTGTGTGGAGGGATTCTGTGTTCTGACTCAGGTTTTCTAACTCCACTTTTAGGGAATGCAAGTCCCCGATACATCCGATGCACATCCTATAATATCCCTTGTACATCTGACATGGCTAAGCAGGCTCAGGTGCCCCTGGCAGCTGTCATCAAGCCACTGGCAAGGCTGCCCCCAGAAGAGGTAAGACAGAGAAGGGACTAGGATATAATGAAAGGGAGGGAGGGAGAATAAGACTTCTTCCTAAATGTGATTCTGGCAGTCACAATGGAAGGAGTCTTGGTTGGGTAGGAGGGGACAGTATCTTCAGTAGCCTTCTATCTCAGGGCCCATGCCTGAAAGAAGTGGTAGGGATGAAAACAAAAGCCCAAGAAATTGCTGGATTTGAGAGCAGGGTCCATAGGGGAAACAAACAATATAAAAAGAGGCAAGGCCAACTAGTAGGAGAGGAGACAGCTATATTGAGGAGATGGCTGGATCCGGGAACTTCTTATAGTATGATCATTTCCTGATGATTAGAAGCACATCATTCTATTTTTTCTGTATGCTATCCTATCATTCCAGGTAGGTTAGGGATGTTAGGAGTGTGTGTGTGTGTGTGTGTGTGTGTGTGTGTGTGTGTAGATTGGGCCCTAATCTGAAATCAGCATAAAAAGAGAGCTTGGCAGCTACTAGGATACCCTCATGTTCATGCCTAGCTTATCAAACTTTGGGTGGATTTTTCTGTAACTGGAACCTCAAGGCTCACTTTACATCCAGCTTCTCTGTCTTGCTCTGTTTTTCTCTCTTTCTCTTCCTGAATCTCAGTGGGGATGCTTGGATACTTGGCTACTGGTCTCATCTGTAGTGTGACATCTGCCTGGGGTATCAGTAGGTGTCACAGAAACCCAAGGATGGGGAGGACAAGCGTCATAGATATTTGGTTGGGGAAGGAAGCAGGAGTCAAGATCCCTAGGGCAAGAGTGAAGGGGATTGAAGATAGGACTAGAAATGAGAATCCTAGGTAGTTTTTGGCTTTCTCCTCTTATGTCCATGGCAGCTCTGCCTTGGTAGGGCCAGTTTCAGACTATTTTCTTTCCAGAAGAAGTGAAATTCTGGAGATGGAAAGTTAGGAAAGGGAACTATGAAATTTAGACTTTTAGGAACATTCCTGTGACCAGTGTCCTCATCATTTGTCTTCTTCATTCTCCTTCACTGGACTCCCTCCCCAGGCAAAATACCTGAGCCACAGCTTCTCCCTCCAGGTTGTTCCTCCTCATCTATTGCCACATCTTAACCCACTGTATCTTCCTTCTGTGTCTGAGCCCCTTCCCTTTGCTCCTTAGGCTTCACCGTATGTTGTCGACCATGGGGAATCTGGTCCTTTGCGCTGCAATCGCTGCAAAGCATACATGTGCCCTTACATGCAGTTCGTTGAGGGAGGGAGGCGCTTCCAGTGCTGCTTTTGCAGCTGTATCAATGATGGTATGTTCACAATGGCTGGTACTGGGGGGAAGATCTGGATTACATCTTCAGTATTTTTTTTCTAGTTCGATAGACGAGGGTCCATTATCTAGGAACTGGGAAGTAGGGCACATATGGGGATGTGGGGCAGTGGATGAGTTCAGCCAGGGCCAGACTTAACTAAGATTGAGAGTGGACCTTTGAGTAACACTCTGCCATACTCCCCACAGTTCCCCCCCAGTATTTTCAACATCTGGATCATACCGGCAAACGTGTGGATGCTTATGACCGTCCTGAGCTATCTCTGGGCTCTTATGAATTCTTGGCCACTGTAGATTACTGCAAGGTGAGGGAAGGTAGCATGGGAAGGAGCGGTGGGTGGAGGACAATGAGACAGCTAAGAATTGCTGTGATCATTTCCCTCATCCCTTCGTTATCCTGTGTGATGTTGGCTTTTCTCTAGTCAGCTAGCCTGCTTACCAACACCCCACCCTCTCCATCCCCACATTTCCTTCCTTTGCAGAACAATAAGTTCCCCAGCCCTCCTGCCTTCATCTTCATGATTGACGTTTCCTACAATGCCATCAGGAGTGGTCTTGTCGGGCTCCTCTGTGAGGAACTCAAGTCACTGTTAGACTTTTTACCTAGGTGAGAGAGAGCTGAGTTGCTTCTTTTGCATGCTGGGGGTGGTGGTAGTATCTGGGTTGACTCAGCAGATGGAACCTGATGCCATGGAGCTGGGTGGTGGAGAAGGTGGCAGGTTTGGGTAACAATGTCACATTCTACAGGGAGGGTGGAGCAGAAGAGTCAGCAATCCGCGTTGGCTTTGTCACCTATAATAAGGTGCTCCACTTCTACAATGTGAAGAGCTCATTGGCCCAGCCACAGATGATGGTTGTATCTGATGTGGCTGACATGTTTGTGCCACTGCTGGATGGCTTCTTGGTCAATGTTAATGAGTCTCGGGCAGTCATCACCAGGTAAGAGCCAGATTAGGGGGTAAAGTGGGGTGGGCACAACCACACAAAGTGTTGAACAGAGGGCTCAGAAGTTGGACAGGGGCTGTGCCTCAGGAGTTTTCAGAGTCTGGGGGCCAGATGACTCTTCATGGAATTGAAGACTCTGGAATCTGGATAGCAATTTTGATTGCTTCCCATCATCTATCTCTTCAGCTTATTGGATCAGATTCCAGAAATGTTTGCAGACACAAGAGAGACAGAGACAGTATTTGCCCCAGTTATCCAGGCTGGGATGGAGGCACTAAAGGTAAGGCTAGAGTCCCCAGCAACCTCCTCTGCTTCACTTTCCTCTGACCATCTTATCCCCTAGGATACAGCTCGTGTTTCTTCCGTGATTGATGACTCACTGGTGAGTCAGCCTGTCTGACATATTTGACACTGAATAAATGACAAGTTGGGAGGAGATGAATGAATAATGGATGAACAAAGGAAAGAATAAACAAGTAGTCCTCTCTTTCCTAGGCTGCTGAATGTGCAGGGAAGCTGTTTCTGTTCCATACCTCCCTGCCTATTGCAGAGGCCCCAGGGAAACTGAAGAACAGAGATGACAGGAAGTTGATTAACACAGACAAGGAGAAGGTATGAAATTGGGAGATGGAGGGAGGACTTTCTATTAGAGAGGAAGGAGGGGACTTTTCACAATGCAATACAGTTCTCCTAATTTTCTTGAGGGGGACTGGGACTAGATCCTCTACCTTTCACATGTGACACACATCTGTTATCGCCAACCCTCTCTGCCACTCCCTACCTCCCTATCCCACCTCATCTCAAAGCCTTTGGTAGATTTTTATTTTTAGAGAATGTTCTACTATTACAAACTCCTATGAGGTAGCTCTGAAGTCTTACATGTCTTTGAATATCCTATATTGCATATACAGTTCTCAAGTAGGGTGGAGCTGAAATATTTGAACATTTCCTTCTTTTCTTTCTTAGACTCTATTCCAGCCTCAGACAGGTACCTATCAGAGCCTGGCCAAAGAGTGTGTGGCCCAAGGTTGCTGTGTAGACCTCTTCCTCTTCCCTAACCAGTATGTGGATGTGGCCACGCTCTCGGTTGTACCCCAGCTCACTGGTGGATCTGTCTACAAATATACTTGTTTTCAGGTATGGTATGGGACACTGGGTGGCAGGTGGAAGCAGGACTGGGAAAGTCTGCTTACATGTGAAATGGTTCTTTAGCTGCTGACATATTAACAGGAATAGTGTTAGAGAAGACAACCACATAGTATAAGGAAGAGAGCCATGAATGTAGTGGTTAGGAGCATGTGGCTTAGAATCAACCTGGGTTGATGTTCTGACCCTATACCACTTACTAGCTATATGACCCTGAGAAAATTACTTATTTTCTCTTTGTTTCTTCATCTGTAAAATGGGATTTTAATACCTATTAAAGTATTTGTCATCAGGATTAAGGAATTACATGTAAAGTATTTGGTGTGGTACCTAGCAGGTAATAAGTGCTTAAAATCTATCATTACCATCATCATCATTATCATCATCTTCACTTTATCATTACAGTTCAGCAGCTTGTAGAGTGTGTGTGTAGGGGAGTGCAATGGGATCTTATCCGCAGGATAATATGTAGTCAGTGATGTGACTCTGGGCTGGGGGTGCTGCAGGTGGAGAATGACCAGGAACGGTTCCTGAGTGACCTGCGTTGGGATGTACAGAAGGTTGTTGGCTTTGATGCTGTGATGCGGGTCCGGACAAGTACCGGTCAGTCCTGGTTGGAAAAAAGCAGGTGGGGGCTAAATTTGGGAGGGAGGCAAGTGGTACTTGTTATACCTTTAGCTCTGACCCTGTCCATGTGGTCTCAGGTATCCGTGCTGTAGATTTCTTTGGGGCTTTCTACATGAGCAACACAACAGATGTGGAGCTGGCTGGGCTGGATGGGGACAAGACGGTGACTGTGGAATTCAAGCATGACGATCGGCTCAGTGAAGAGAGTGGAGCCCTCCTGCAGGTGGCAGGCGGGAGGCAGGGGCTGGAGAGGAAGTGTCATTTCACTGGATATAAATAGACTGTAGGGAAGAGGATGAGGGGTGGGTAGAGAGGACTAGAAAAGGCTGGGGAAGGGATGGCTTATGTCTTTTATCCAGTTTAATAATATAGCAAAGGGGCAGTTTTTCAGAGGGCTTTGGTGAGGGAGGGGTGTGAATTTCCCCTTTCTCCCCCTAGTGTGCCCTGCTCTATACGAGCTGTGCAGGGCAGCGACGGCTCCGCATCCACAACCTGGCCCTGAACTGCTGCACCCAACTAGCTGACCTGTACCGAAACTGTGAGACTGACACGCTCATCAACTATATGGCCAAGTTTGGTGAGGGTAGAGGCTGGGCAGGGTGGGATTAGGGCTGGGAAAGGCCGTCAACAATTCAGCATTCCCGAGTAAGTGTGGTTGGAAGGCACATGTGACGGGGTGGCTGACCAGTGACTGTGCTCTCTCTTTTCCATCCAGCATACCGGGGGGTCCTGAACAGTCCTGTGAAGACAGTTCGTGACACTCTTATCACTCAGTGTGCCCAGATCCTGGCCTGTTACAGAAAGAACTGTGCTAGCCCCTCCTCTGCAGGACAGGTGGGGCAAGCATGTTGGTGGAGTTGTTGGGATGAATTTTTGCATTTGGAAGGGTTTTCTCATGATCATTGACTTTATCTTGGTAACACCCCTCAGTTGATCCTTCCTGAATGCATGAAGCTACTCCCAGTTTACCTGAACTGTGTATTGAAGAGTGATGTCCTGCAGCCTGGAGCTGAAGTCACTACAGATGACCGTGCCTATGTCCGGCAGCTGGTTACTTCCATGGACGTGGCTGAGACCAATGTCTTCTTCTATCCTCGGCTCCTACCACTGGTGTGACTGAGGGCTGGAGTATGAGACATTGCACTGAGAAAGGGACATCAGAGAAGGAGGAAGGGAAAGATTAATATTATCTGTGTCTGACACTAATGAATTTGTTTTTATGTGCATTATCTGATGTAATTTTCACAGAAGAGTTACTGAGGGACTTAGCTTTCTGAATTTGTATGTGGGGTGGGCAAACATGTCTTATGGTCCTTAGTAACGTTCCCCTCTTCCTTTTGTTTAGACAAAGTCTCCCATTGAGAGTACCACTGAACCACTAGCAGTTCGAGCATCTGAAGAGCGTCTGAGCAACGGGGATATATATTTACTGGAGAATGGGCTCAATCTCTTCCTCTGGGTGGGAGCAAGTGTCCAACAGGGTGTTGTCCAGAGCCTCTTCAGCGTCTCCTCCTTCAGTCAGATCACCAGTGGCTTGGTGAGGGCAGGGCATCAAGGAGAATATGGGTGTGGGAACATACTTTGTGACATGGCAGGAACCAATAAAGTCAGTATGCTTAAATAGCAGGGAACACTTGGTGGGGGGCAGGGAGGATGCTGTTTTTCCTCCCAGGCTTCCGTGTTTCATGTAATACCCTATCTTGATTGGAGTACCTTACCATAAGGATAAATTAATTTTGTGTTCCAGAGTATTCTTCCAGTTCTGGATAATCCGCTGTCCAAGAAGGTGCAAGGCCTCATTGACAGTTTAAGGGCACAGAGATCACGGTACATGAAGGTAACACTGATATGAACCTTGGATTTCTTACCTTATAAAGTCCTCACCTGAAAGGGGGGCAGGAAGTAAATAAGTGACTGGATAGTGGGATTTCTGGGTGTGATTAATTCCCATTGGCTCTGCCTCATGACCTTGTGTTCTGGCCATAGCTTATCGTGGTGAAACAGGAAGACAAACTGGAGATGCTGTTCAAGCACTTCCTGGTAGAAGACAAGAGCCTGAGCGGGGAGCATCCTATGTGGACTTTCTCTGTCATATGCACAAGGAGATTCGGCAGCTACTGAGCTAGAATGAGTGGGTAAATGGCATAGGGTCCTAGGCCAGCTTCCAGAAAGTACTCCAGGGTGGCAGAAAAACCAGGACAGTTCCATATCTTATAAGTCATGTAAGCTGACTTCAGTCTCTTTGGGGGGAGGGGGAGGTAAAGGAGACACCTTCTTTCTGGGCTCAAGTATCTTACCACTGTCATGTCCTGCTGATGGAAGGTGCCCCTATCCCCACACTTTATCCTCCTTTTCCTGCTAATCCTGTCGTAATGAATGTAGTTTCTCAGTTCACTGTATATGATTCGGTATTAGGGGATTTGGGGGCACCCAGACCCTGGCAATATGATGTGTCCCTTTGGACCAACCTCTAAGAAGAGCGGGGCAGGCAGGAATGAATGGGGATCCCAGGGTTACTATGGGGGAGGGCTAATTCAGCTCAGTGTCATCGACAACTTCCTATATTAGGGATAAAACATATAGGTGCACAAGAGCTGGGATATAGACCATAGGAGATAGAGAGAAAAGTGGTCAGTCCTTCTTGGGCTTGGAAGTCAGCAGCCAAGTCAGAGTTAAAGAGGGTGGTTGATTAGCTTTCTCTTTCTGCTTCCACTGCTTTCTCTCTTTTGCAATGACTGGTGATCACTTCGTGGATAGAGGCACATTGTCAGAGATGAATGAGCCTTGGAAATGAGTTGCAAGGTATATTAAGATCTGGGATAGGTACCCTTCCAGCTGGTGATGCCTCAACACTGAATGGTTCTGTAGGGAGCCTGGTCATCAACTTTCAATACCTCACAGAGCCAGCCCACATCCCACTCTGAGCTCCCACTGGAAACACTACTTCTCCAAACTGGGGATTGTTGCGGAGAGAGGCAGAGGCAGCCCGCGGTCTATTTTATCCTGCCGGGACACCACCACTCGGGCTTTGGTATTGACCGAGTGGCTGACAATTACCTTCCAACCCGAACTGGCTGGAGCAGGACAAGGGCTAGGGTTGATGGTGGCCAGGCTTGTCTGCTCCCAGCCTGGGACTCCCCTGCTCTGGACTTCTCATTTCTCTTCATTCGTTTATTTTTCAATGCATCTTTAATTTGTAAAGAAATAAAATAAATTAAGATGTAACCAGTAGACTCATTTTTACCCGTGACGTATCACTTCCCCTCTAGTCCTTCCTGCCAGGAGTAAACTGGGAAGAGGCCAGTTGAGCCGAGCTGCGCATGCGCCATATGTCCCTGTGGCGTAAGGCCTCGTTCCGCTGCATCTCACCCCAGGGCGGGGTCTGGTCCTGTGTAAAGGGGGCTGGCTGCCAGTGGACATGGCGGTTGGCCGTACCGGGGCTGTGCTTACCGCCCTGGGAGTGCTTAGTGTCTGTGCAGGTAGCGGCTCTGGGCCCGTGGCAGAGGGAGCGACCGGTGAGGAAGCGGAGTGGGCGGAGCCGTGGGATGGTGCGGTTTTCCGGCCACCCTCAGCTCTGGGCGCAGTGGGGGTGGCGCGCAGTCCACGGACTCAACTGCCAAAGAAGGAGGAAGCGGTAGACTTGCCGGTGCTGTTGTGGTGGAGCCCAGGGCTGTTTCCGCACTTCCCCGGGGACTCGGAACGCATCGAGTGCGCGCGCGGCGCGTGCGTGGCGTCCCAGGACCGACGGGTGCTGGGGGACTCGCGCACGCGTGCGCTGCTTTTCTATGGCACCGACTTTCGTGCTTCTGAGGCGCCCCTGCCGCGTCTGGCGCACCAGAGTTGGGCGCTTCTGCACGAGGAGTCGCCCCTCAACAACTTCTTGCTGAGCCACGGTCCAGGCATCCGCCTCTTCAATCTTACCGCCACCTTCAGCCGTCACTCGGACTACCCGCTGCCGCTGCAGTGGCTGCCCGGGACTGCCTACCTACGCCGCTCGGCGCCTCCGCTCCAGGAGCGCACGGAGTGGCGCCGCCGCGGGTATGCGCCGCTGCTCTATCTGCAGTCCCACTGCGACGTGCCAGCGGACCGGGACCGCTACGTGCGCGAACTCATGCGCTACATCCCGGTGGGTGCGCGCGTGGCGGGGCTGGGAGGGCAGGGCGCGCACCGAGCTAAAGCCCGGACCCCTGGTGTCTGGTGTCTAGGCGGACTTACTCTATCCTCTTGATGACTCTTTTCTACTCCGCTCAGGTGGACTCCTACGGAAAATGCCTGCAAAACCGGGAGCTGCCCACTCTGCGGTTACAGGACACAGCCACAGCCACCACCGAAGATCCAGAGCTCTTCACCTTCTTGTCCCGCTATAAGTTCCATTTGGCCCTCGAAAATGCCATCTGCAACGACTACATGACAGAAAAACTGTGGCGCCCCATGCATCTCGGTGCTGTGCCTGTGTACCGCGGCTCTCCCTCTGTGAGGGACTGGATGCCCAACAATCATTCCATCATCCTTATTGATGACTTTGAGTCCCCTCAGAAGCTGGCAGAGTTTATTGACTTTCTGGACAAGAATGATGAGGAATATATGAAATACCTGGCATACAAGCAACCTGGGGGCATCACCAACCAATTTCTTCTGGATAGTCTGAAGCATCGGGAGTGGGGAGTGAATGATCCTTTACTGCCTAACTACCTCAATGGTTTTGAGTGTTTTGTCTGTGATCATGAACTGGCTCGGCTGGCTGCTAAGAAAGCCCACGTAGCATCTCCTGGGGACATTCCTGTCCCTGAGCCTCACATTGCCCAGCCCTCACACATGGACTGCCCAGTGCCAAAACCTGGCTTTGGCAGTGTGGAAGAGATACCTGAGAATGACAGGTAAGGTTAGCTGGGTTCCCCTGCAGCCATCAAATCAAATATTTACTTACTTGCGTACTTTGGGCAATGAATTAGCACTATGTGCTGAAGGGATGTTGTATAAAGGAAATTATGATATAGGCTCACTCTGCCTTTAAGGTGTTAAGAGTCTAGTTAGGGAGATAAGACAAACTGGAAAAGCTCAGTAAAGATGTGAAATAAAACTGAAGGCAACAACATTAAAATCAGTTTATGTGAACAATTTGCAATAATAATTCAAAAAAATCAACCAGAGCAGAGGGTCTGTTCAGAGAAGTGATGAGGGAGAGACAACATTGGGCAGATAAAGTGGGTGCAGGCTATATACAGCCTGAATACCAGACTCAGGAGTTGGACTGTCTTGAAAATAAACTTAGCTATTTATTGAGCACCTTTAACATGGTGGAGGTGGGGGTGAGGAATACAAAGATGAGTTGTTTTTTTGTTTTTGTTTTATAAAAAGATGAGTGTTCTTAGGGAGGTTTGTCTGCAGTACTCAGGTTTTACACCTGTTAACTTGGCATTATTAATAGTACCACCTTTCACTCTTAAAAGTATCTTGATTTGGAAGGTAAATTTTATGTTCACCCTAGAGAGAAGAGGGAATGCTTTCAAAAGATATAATTAACAATGGTGGACAGTGTAGATTAGAAGGGAAATGAAGAGGCTACTGCAATAGATGGCACAATGTGGTAGCACTGAGGAACATGGTCATCCTGGGAGGTGAAGTGGGAAATTGTTGAAGCCACTTGAAGCAAACCACACCTGTTAGGAGAGGAAATAAATGATTATTAAGCTTGAGAAAGAGGCTGCTAGAATGGCCTGCAGAGACGGACTTGGACAGTGGATGGCAGCAGAGGGCTATTTATATATGCTGCTGGCACAGTTTGGTCCTGGGAATGGAGTCCCCCATTCAGTTAATTTGTATTTGTTTATGCTGCACATAATGATTTACTAGAGGAAAAGTGTAAAACAATGTAAATGTTTTTAAAACTTTAGGTTATGTCTTACTCTAGACACTGGATGCCGCTGCACCTTCATTTTGATTGTTGGAAAAAAAGGTGCAATTTAAGAAGTAACCATCTAAATATGCTCCCTTGCTCTCCCTAGGGAGACAGCTGCTTCCCTAATCTGGCCCCTGCCTTGCCTGCCTCTGAACTCTCTCCATATTTAGGAACAAGGAGCAGGCAAGTCAGGAAGTTTAACTCATTGGTTGGGCTATGTGATGTATTTGTGGCTTACTGTCTGTCACATGGACTAGTACAGGATTTACTTCATAGTTCCTTTTCTTTGAAGCAGAGCCCTGTACTAGCCAGAGACCACTGGATCTGTTTAAGAGTTCTTTGGCCCTATTCAGAGAAAAGCAGGACTCAGCTGTGCTGAAGTTCCATAACCCAACCCCCATTTTGATATTTCAGCTGGAAGGAGATGTGGCTGCAAGATTATTGGCAAGGTCTGGACCAGGGAGAAGCTCTCACTGCCATGATCCACAACAATGAGACACAGCAGAGGAAATTTTGGGATTACCTATATGAGATCTTCATGAAAAGGAATCAAAATCTCTAATTACCCTTGCAAGAGTCTTTAACTTGGTAGAGCTAAGGAGATGGGAGTCCTTATTTCTACCATGGGACATGGGGGGCATCTACTGTGCAAACCCTTAATGAACATTGTCTTATCATGCATTCAAGGAATTCCAGTTATGTCCACTGATATTTTATCCTAATGATGTATAGCTAGTGTCTCAGCCTGTGGTAATAGGGCCTCTCTCAGGAGATGAAGGCATCCAGTTTCTGGTGCAGTAAAAAAAATCCTGATTCAAGGTGCTGATCCAACAGAATTTTTCAACTGCTACTTATTTCTCTAGCCATTTCATCCTCTCAATTATGATTGGAAAAACACCTTAGTACTTGTCTACAAATGAGGTAAGATGGGCTAATTATAGGGTCTTAAAACTGTGCTATCCTCAAACCCTTCATTCAGTACCTTCCCTAACCTCTTTTCCCCATCTCCTGCTTTATAAACTGTTACGTTGGTGGTGAAACAGAATTCCTGGTGGGTTGTATTCTGGTTCCCTGAAGTTGTATTTTTGATATCATTTACCTTGCCTTTCATGTCAGACTTTTTATTTTACATGGCTTTTCCTTTTCTAATTTTCCACAGTTTCTGATGAAGATGCAGCAGCTTTGCTACTATTCATTCATTCTCCCTTGCATTAAACTGACTATAAATTTGACAACTTTTCTTACTGATGGTTTGCTTCTTATCTAGGACATAGCTGGAATTCCTTCTCACTTCATGAACAGAAGGATTCAGAAGTTAATATATGCCATGTCAATTTAATGAATTGCCCTTTCTTTTAGGTTAGAGATGGAGAGTAAGTGAGAAAACATATATAAAATGATTTTGAAATGTTAAAATAGGCCAGTGTGAATCAAAGTGAAAATATTTTATAGGTCTTTGTTCTTTTCTGTCTAATGAACTCTTCCCTCTTACTATTTTTATATGCTACAGAAGTCTAATTCCGCCCCCACGCCACTCCCCCCCCCAAATCATAAAAATTATGGTGGAAAAAACAGCCCCGCAGTATAGCTCTAGTAATTATTTCACATTCTGTGGCACTTTTCACTTTAAGTGGGATGAACATTCCAACTTCATTCTATTACTGATACCCTTTTTTACACCTTTATAGTACTTATGGAGACTACATTTTGATGAAGCCCACCCAAGGCCCTAAGCTCAAGAGGATGAGAGGTGAGGCAAGAGATTTAAGCCACCACAAGTGTGTAGCTAAATAAAAAGCTGTTAGTCAAATTTGGAGATGTAGCCAAACCCTTGTATTGCTGTGGTTTGAACATACAGCTTAATAGGCAGGGAGACTATTAGATTTTTCTGGGGCAGTGGAATGGGGAAGAATACCTTGGCCCTTAGAGCTACCCTGGTTGTAATGTATTAATGAATTATCACAGAGAAGTTCCATAGCTTAATATATCTTGTGGCAAATTAGTGTATGTATGTGTATACACACACACACACAAATCTATCACCAGATAGCAAAAATATATATGTAGATGCTTCAACAACTAGGATTCCACACTTAATATAACTTCTAAGGATGTGGCCAAGGAATGCTATAATTGAAGATGAATTTCACTGGCAGGGTGTTCTTTAATAAAAAAAAAATCCCCTTCATAACAGCATGGGAAGTTTGCTTAACCTACTTCGGTTTTTGCAGAAAAGTAAAAGAGGTAAAGACAGACTTCAAAAATAACTTGGGTTAAAATCTGTTACAGAAGCGACCCACAAAATAAGTCAAATTCAGGACTGATTTTTTAGCTTCTATTTAAATGAAAATGCTGATTTATAATGTACAATATTAGTACCCAAGTGCAAACAAACTAAGGTTAGGACTTAAATTTCATTATGTGCAGTAAAAAGGGTAAGTGATGGTTACATAAAGTGTAGAATCATCCTTCCTTCTCCTATCAGTCACACTGACATTCCTTTAGCACTTTGATATACAAAATGGGCCAGTTGTTTATGTGTGGCAGGAGGCTCATGCCTGCTTTGTGGTCAGTACCTTCTACTTTTCCGTTTATTCCCATGGCCATAAAAGTATTCATAAAGAGCAAGGTAAACCAGGTGCTACATTTCCATAAGGGAAAGCAGAACTAGGAGTAGTCATACGGCACCTATCAACTAAAGGGTTCAGTTTCCCTCTGGAAAAAGCAAGCAATGTGAATTTTCTCTGGTTTGGGACCCAGCCTGCTCTACGTACAGCAGCAGGCTTGCGGGTTTTGGTGGTAAAAGGTTTTGATAGGAATCAGGTATGGTTTTTTTTTTGGTGCTGCTGGAGAGGGGGTGGAGCATGGGGTTGATGCTTTTATTACTTCAAGCGTTGCTATTTTCTATTAGGTTTCATTTTGTATAATAAATGCCTTATTTTTAAACAGTTTCTTCTGCTTGGTTGGATACTTGTAAAAATATTGCAAACATTTGTTCATTTAACAAGTATTTGATACAACTCTAGGCACTGGAGATTCAGCAATTAACAAAATAGACAAGGCCCCTTCTCTCACAGGTGCTTACATTTTAAATGGGTGTTGGTGGTAATTAAGGCCATAAACGATAAATGAACAAGATAATTTGGACTGTGATAGATGCTATGAAGAAAATAGGCTGTGGTGGGGTATGAGAAGTTAAGGAAGGCCTCTGATGTGAACTGAGACTCAACAGAAGAAAAAACCAGAGGTAAATGATTTTAGTACACTAAATTTACACAAGCAAATAAATATTGGTCTTCCCAAATAGTCACTTTGTGAACTACAAGATTGTTCAAGTTACGCTTCCATTACCAGGAACATTTCTTGGGGCTTATTTGTAAATGCCTTTAAGATCCGTGGTACAGCTTTTGTCTGAGTTTTGTAAACAGTTAAATCATTTAGAACCAAGTCTGATGAAGCCAGGCATCACAACTGAAGGGCCAAGTCTATAAATAGGAATGATACTACCAAGTACCTTCGCAGGATTGGCAAAAGGATTAAGTTAAGACGAGGATTAAGTGAGTGAGAAAGTGCTTAAAGTTCACCCTGTAACAAAGGAGGAAACAATAGTAGCAGCTATTTAAATAAATGAGCCTATTTTTCTTCGCAGCTTTGGGGTGGTTCTAAAGGTAGTCAAAACCAACAGTTATTGAAGGCGTATTAAAACAACAAAAATCTTTCCCAAACTAACATCTTAAAGTCTCATAATTTCGATTCGCTCCCATTCTCTCTGGCCTTGCTTGTGCCAATCACCCTCTAGTCCAGCAGGCTAGCACAAAAAATGGGTGTTCATTTATCGGGCCACTTTCCTGGGTGTTCCTGGTCCAGTACTGCCCCGAGACTTCAGGGCCCGAAGCCCACAAAGGAGAATCGGCGTACAAGCCCCAAAGATTCTCCCAACCTGCATCGTGGTCTGGATCGGTCGGTGTCCGACTCCAGCAACCGAGGTGCAAGAAAACATACCAAGCTTTCCGCCAGCCGGGAACCCTGCCTCGTCGAGCTTGTAGGGGTCACGCAGGGTCACGCACGGCGCCGCAGAGCCTGCCGGGATCCCGGCGCGCAATGGCTACTCCCAGCCTGCGGGGCCGCCTAGCACGACTTGGAAACCCGAGGAAACCTATACTGAAACCCAACAAGCCGCTCATCCTCGCTAACCGTGTTGGAGAAAGGCGCCGGGAAAGGGGTGGTGAGCAGTCGAATCCGAGGAGGCCCCAGGGTGGAAGCTGGAGGGAAGCAGGGGGGCGGCTGGTTGGAAGGGCTGGAAGGTAAGGGTCTCCTAGTGACTGAGGGTCCGCACGTTCTTCTCCTCCAGAGGCGACCTGTATTACGGAGATGTCAGTGATGATGGCTTGTTGGAAGCAGAATGAATTCCGCGACGAAACATGCAGAAAAGAAATCCAGGACTTCTTCGATTGTGCCTCGAAGGCTGAGGTGACAGAAGGCTCCTGGGATGCCCTTTGGGAGGAGAGTGGGGTGCGGGCGATAAAAGTAATGATTTCCCCGCCTTTTGCTAGGTGATAAGGAAGTCTCTCTCATTCTAAAAGGGGGAGGAAAGTTTTGGGAGCTATTTCACTCAAGCCAAAGTGGGAAAGGTTATGATATGAAGGCTTTGTGATCTTGAGCCTTAGCTTTACCAAATGTAAAACGAGGTTAATTGTTAATGCCCACCTTACAGAATTTTGTGTCAAATGAAGGAATGAATGGGAAACCACTGTATAAAATTTAAATTGCTGCTGAAATAGACATTATTTTTTGCTATAGAACTAAAAGACAGATTGTTTGGTTTCTAGCCTAGGCTTAGTTGCTGGCTGGCATGGTGGCTTCAGGACCTACAATCATTTACAGATCCCACCTCGCTTTTGTTGAAAGTGGACTGAGAAGATGACACAAATCTCTCTAGGCTGGTTAATATCTTAGTGCGCTTTGGGGCATAGTGAGAACTATTGGCCTAGGTCAAGACAGACTTTAGAGTTGTCATTTTTGTTTTTGTTCTGTGTTTTCAGGAAGCCCGAAAGATGAGATCAAACCAGGGAGAGTCTGGGAATTTACCCCCCAAGAAATTGAATATGTTGTTACAGAGGTTTCCTAACAAACCTCATGTCAGCTGAAAATGGAGAAACATTTTCAATGACTGTAGCTTCTGAGAACTATGCAGAAGTGTTTTAGAGAAGTTTGCACTGTGCTCTATTTGAAGAGTAAAAGGCAATACACTTTTTTCATTCTTTGGTGTTATTGTCTGGGTGGCAGTTATGATTTATTTTGAAATAAAATCCTCTGAAGAGAGCTTGGCCTTTCATTGTGGGTTAGGTACTCCCTCCATACTTAAACCCTGTAACCTCCTCCAGACTCCGGAAGTTCTTTCCTCCCTGAGCAGGACAAAAACCTTCAACTTATCCTGCATTTAAAGTCCTTTACATCATTTAGTACCCTTGCCTTTGGATGTGCTATGGATATTGAACCCTGCCTATAAGCAGAGGTCCCTGCCCCCAGCCCCCCGCCACCATCATCTGTAAGTATTTAGTGACTACCTACTTTGTGCATAGCCCCTGCAAGTTACTCCCAGAGTAATCAGACCTTTACAAACTAGTGATTCAGAGGTATTGCAGATGTATTTTATTTGGTCTACACAGTTAAAAATTTGTTTTTAAATTAGCCAACCACATTAAAAAATATAGAAAATGTAATAAAAATTTCACTTTTTAAGCTTTTCTTAAAAAAAAGAAAAAGATCTGTCAGTCCTAGTTTCTTACTCTCACATCGCAATAATCAAGTATAGCTGATTATCATTTGTCTCCATTCTTAAGGGTCTTGGCCACTGGACTCTCCCAAATGGAGAAACTTAATTGGCAATTACCTCTATGTGTCACCTGTCCACGTCTCATTAAGCTAACGGCATTTACTTTTTGACCTAATATTAGAAACAATTGTATAGCATTTTATGTATACTCTGCCATTTCAGTCATAACTGAGCTAAACTTTTCTTTGTAGCTTATAGCATTAAACAGACTAAGGGATCAGTGGGTTTTTTTAAGCTCTAGTGGCATAATTATTAAGATGAAGGGATTTTGCTTCCCTGATCCCACACAGCTTCCTTTTCCTACAGTCCTCATACCCATGGGTAGAACACTAGGCAATTGCATGGTTCTGCATGCTGAGGTTTTTAGCTATAGGAAGAATTCGGTGCTTAGGCACTTTGGATTGGACTTAGGAGTTTTTAACTTAAGGTCTATAGATGCCTAGTAAGAGACACGTGAACATGGATGGGAAAAGGTTTTATCTTAAACCACAACTGATGTAGCATTTCAGTTAAGACTGGGAAACAAACCACAGTATCATTAGCAATACCTATATGAAATGGCAATGTTTTCATATATTGCAGTTTGTTACAGATATCTCAGTATCATTTGTACTCATCACTAGCTTCAAAATTATGGTAGTTATTACAGTTGCTGCTGGATCTGATTTAATGTGCAAATAAAGAAGTGTAACTATGTTACAAATTTGTTTTAATATTTAACATGATTGGTTTCCTTTATATCTCTTGTATTTCATTTTGTGCATTTATAAACAATCCAAGAAGGGGGTACAGGGACTTCATCAGGCTGCTAAAGGGTCCGTGGCACATAAAAAGGCTAAGGACCCTTGACTCACAGGCCCCAGTAACAGACAGTACAACCATCTCCTGAAATCGAACGCCTTTTTCTGGTGCTTTCCCAATTAGACGCTATGAAGTCTTCTGGAATGCAGGCTTTTGGACTACAACTCCCAGCAGGTGAAGCGGCCCGGGGCCTACTGGAGTTAGGACAATAACTACCCAATAGTTCCTGTGGTGTTGCTTGACAGCCTACGATTCCCCGCATGCCTGGCGGATGTTTATTCCTTGTGGACATGGACGCCGAGTTATTGCTGAGATCTGTAGTCGTTTCGTATACCTTCGGGAGTTGGCTTCCTTTTATGGTGTCTGAGGGTGACTTTGAGCAAAAAAGCAGGAAACGCAGCAATAAAATACACAGGTCCCCTGCATCCGCCCGTTCTCGGTCTTGTCCCCGAGCACGCGAGGACGGAAGTGGTGGTGGCCGGCGCGGCCGGAAGTTCAGATCAGCTGATGGGGGAGGCGGTGCCGCAGCCCTGGAGAGGCCCCGCTGCCCAGCGCTTCGTCCCGGCCCTGAGTCTCGGAGACTGGGCACGATCCCCGTTTGCACCTCGCTCTTGGGCCAGGCCCTGTCCCGTATCTCTCTTAGGCCTGAGATCCTCGCCCGGCACGGCCGCCCTGAGCGCCCCGGCCACCCCAGCCCCGGCTCGCCCCTCAGGCCCCGGGCCTCCCTCAGTCCCCGGCCGGCGGCCCAGGCCCCGGATCCGCGGGGGGGACCCGGCCCAGGGGGGTGCGGGACCCATGGAGCTGATGTTCGCAGAGTGGGAAGACGGAGAGCGCTTCTCATTCGAGGATTCGGACCGCTTTGAAGAGGATTCGCTCTGTTCCTTCATCTCTGAGGCCGAGAGCCTCTGCCAGAACTGGCGGGGATGGCGCAAACAGTCAGCGGGGCCCAATTCCCCCTGGCGGCGGTGGCGGAGGTGGCAGTGGCGGTACCAGAATGCGAGGTGAGGGTGAACGGGAGATGGGGTGGGGAGCGGGCAGGCCTTGCTCCGGCCTTGCTGTGGCCTTGCTCGAGAGCTGTCCCTGCTTGGGAGCTGTCCCCGCTCCGGAGCTGTCCCGGACCCGCGAGCTGTACCAAGCATTGAACGGACTTAAAGACTCGCTGTTCTGGTGTTTCTAGGGTTGGCTTCTCCACACCAGCGTGCGTGCGTGCGTGTGTGTAAGAGAGAAAGAGATTTGGGTGATGGCTGGGAAATTCTGGATTGGATAGGATTGGCGACAGAAAGTAGATCTTTTGTCGTTCATTTGCCTTAGAGATGGGATAAGAAGATTTCTCTGGGACTTGGGAATACTTATGGAGTTCAGCCTGAGGCAAGTTAGAAAGTAGAGGGGAATGTGGGTAGGGGGTGGATTGTGAAGAAGTGACCATTCCCATTGCAAAGTGCATTGGGAGTTTCTTGATTCACGGTGATGATCTCTGATCCCGGCTGCATCAAAAAGGGGTTCCACCCAGAAAAAAGTGGAGGTGAACTGGCCTGTGGGAGGAGATTCCACAGTTCCATAGATTTAGATCAGAGGCTTGGTTTCTGGCCATATTGGACATCTGTCAGAAGCCAAGGTTGGGACCACTAGATTAGAGCCTTAAATTTCCATCATCTGGTGCCTGGGGAAGGGTGTGGGTACTTGTCTCTGGAGTCCCCTTATGAAGCATTCTATCTGCTTTTCGCTGCGAGTTTCTTTCATCCTTGGGTCTTTCAGTGAATTAACTGATTATTGCCATGGAGAGTGACGGTAAGAGAAGCTCCAAAGGCTCAGGACTCACCACATCATTTCCCGCTTTCCTCATGGCACAGTTTTTGTCCTGGGCCTCAGTGGAAGCTGACTTTTTTTCAGCAGTTGAGGGGGTTACTTTGTGATTCTCCTCTGGCCATTCCAAGAGTCCTGTTTTTCAAACTGCCCCACAGAGATTTCTAGTACCCTTTTGGGACAAAGAGAAATTTACATGTGTTACTTTTTAGGAGTGATAGTATTCAACTTTAGTTGGTGAGAAAGCATGTGCTTTGTGTACACACACACACACACACACACACACACACATCATAGACATTTTCACTGTCGGTCTTTTTGGCTTCTCTACTTTTATATTTGCATGTGTGGGTGGCCTGGGGGCTTAGAGCTCCCTCACTTTGAGGGAAGTATGAAATCATGGGGTGAAGATTTTTAACTTACAGATTATCTTCCTAAACAGGTTAAAATCTCCAAAAGCATGTTATTTTCCCACCCCTACCCACTCCCATCCCAGGCTACCCTCAGTTGATCATTTGTAGAATTAAGAGATTAACTTTTTTTAAAAGGTTTTTTCTGCTCCATGATTTTCTGATTTGTCTTTTAATCTGACTAGCAATTGGTGAGATGTGCAGTCTGTTGTGTTTCACTGCTTTTTGATTGAAACTTTGAGTAGTAACTCCGTCCTACCCCAGGTGATTTCAAGAACAGACGCTAGGTTCCCTTGGGATAGCCTGTCTCTCCTCCCTTGACCAGGGCTTCTATTGTTGGAAGCCGGGTCCAGGTGTGCCAAAGGAAATGTAGCTTCCCTTGCTTCTGGAGGTCCCACTTTTAACTCTTCTGGGCTCTGGTCTGTCTTCCATCCTTAGATTGAGGCCTGAAGTCATCTAGAGAAAAAGGGTTAGTTAAAAAAGCAATTAGAGAAAAGAATGCCAGAGGGAGACATTTACAATGTAATATGAATCTTAAAGTGCTAGGTATATGGGAAATAAGATGCTGAGCCTTGAGAAAGGCATTACCCACTAGGATCCTGGAACACACCTGTTTGCTGCCAGGAGTTTCTGGGATAACCCTGGTATCTTCTGTTCTAAACCTTAGGTAGCAGGCTATAGGTTGGGGTTGTTTAGCTCACCTCCCCCAGATGGCGTCTTAAGGGTTACTGTTTCCTGACAGGAGGGTCCTTTGGTTTTTCATAGAGATCTCTCCTTTCATAGTGAAGGTGGGGTCCAAAATGTGGCACTGGTATTGGTGCCAAATGATCGTAACCCTTTTCATTTTCCCTTTTCTTTCTCCTTACCTCGACCTTTGTTTCCAAAGATGGACTGGTGATCCCATTAGTGGAGCTGTCAGCAAAGCAGGTGGCATTTCATATTCCATTTGAAGTGGTGGAAAAAGTTTACCCCCAGTGCCTGAGCAGCTACAGCTCCGAATTGCTTTTTGGAGTTTTCCTGAGAATGAAGAGGATATTCGGTGAGGCTAAAGGACTGATGGTGGGAGTAGGGTCCTGAGATGCCACAGTGTGCTGGGCTTCCCACAGAATAAAGGGAATACTGTATTGGGGGCTGTAGTAAGAAGACAAGGGGATGAGGGAATGCCTTGGATTTTTCCCAAAAGGGATTGACACTGGGGAGAGAGTGCCCAGGGCATTGTGTTCTCTGACAGGATGTATAGAGGTTATTTGCTTAGTTGTGGCTATGTCCTCTTCTTCATCCTCAGGCTATATTCATGCCTGGCCAATGGCAGTGCAGATGAGTTCCAGCGAGGAGATCAGCTATTCCGCATGAGGGCTGTGAAAGATCCACTGCAGATAGGTAAGGTCCCATCATGCATTTTGGTACAGCCTGCTCCTCTCGTCCCCTGTGTTATGAGTTAGAGACCTACTGCAAGCAACTGGAGGAGGTTGTCTGAATAAGTGCAGGGCCGAGTTGAGGGCAGAGACCTGTGTCTTGATGGCTCTTCCTGACCATGCCCATGTTTCTCCCCAGGGTTCCACCTGAGTGCTACAGTGGTGCCACCTCAGATGGTCCCCCCCAAAGGGGCCTACAATGTGGCTGTGATGTTTGACCGCTGCCGGGTCACTTCCTGCAGCTGCACCTGTGGGGCTGGGGCCAAATGGTGCACCCATGTCGTGGCACTCTGTCTCTTCCGCATCCACAACGTGAGGCCCTCCCAATTTATCCCGGCCCTATCCTACGCTCCATCCCCCCCTTCTCTGCTGCATGCCTGGCCATAATGTGAGCCCCCTCGCCTCCCCTAGTCTGCCTTTCTATCCCTAGTCCCAGCATCAGCAAGCCTTTTCTCAGCTTGTTCTCTTTCTCTCTCTGTCCCCTTCAGGCTTCTGCAGTCTGCCTGCGGGCCCCAGTCTCAGAGTCCCTGTCTCGGCTACAGAGGGACCAGCTACAGAAGTTTGCTCAGTACCTCATCAGTGAGCTCCCTCAGCAGGTAAGTGAGGTTGGCATACCCTTCTCCAAATAGCTCTAGGGCTGCATTATCAGCTTTCCTATTAGGCCCTGTCCTCTTTGGGTCACCTATTCCTTTGTCCCTTTTCCCCTCAGATCCTCCCCACAGCCCAGCGTCTCCTGGATGAACTCCTCTCCTCCCAGTCAACAGCCATCAATACAGTGTGTGGCGCCCCAGGTGAGTGTGGTAAGAAAGGGCAGTAAGAAGAAAGAAAGTTGGTAGTACAAAGTACCACTTACTAAAGACTTGATGTTGTCAGACAAATCCAGGCCCCTATCTCTAGGTGACTGACTGCCTATCACCCCCAGACCCCACAGCAGGGCCCTCCGCCTCTGACCAGAGTACTTGGTATTTGGATGAATCGACACTCACTGACAACATCAAGAAGACACTGCACAAGTTCTGTGGCCCCTCCCCTGTGGTCTTCAGGTAAATTGGATCTCTTCATGTCTGTGTGTTGGAAGGAGAGCATACCTCAGACTGTTGACAGATCCTTTGTTCTATTAATGCTTGTGCCTCCTACCTTTGATTCCTTGCACTTGTATAGAGACTGTTACATAGTAGAAGTCCCTAATGAATCAATGGATGATGATAGTTTTATCATCCATTGTCATAGAGTGATCTGTTCTTAGCTAAATAGAGCAGAAGTTATTTTTCTCCCTTTCAGAAGTTGGGAAACTGAGGTAGAGAGAGATTAAGAATTTCGTCATGGACATCTTTTTTCCCTACACTCTATTTTGGGTCAAGGCCCCTTTTGTGTCAAAGCCCTGTTGCACTCTCACCTGCTTTATTCAGCATCATCTTAGGGTCGTCATTTTCCACTATACTACTTTTACAGTGATGTGAACTCCATGTATTTGTCTTCCACGGAGCCTCCAGCTGCCGCTGAATGGGCGTGTCTACTGCGCCCTCTGAGGGGCCGCGAGCCAGAGGGTGTCTGGAACCTACTTAGCATCGTGCGGGAGATGTTCAAACGGAGGGACAGCAATGCTGCCCCCTTGTTGGAAATTCTCACTGACCAGTGTCTCACCTACGAACAGGTAATCTGCCAGAGTTGGGTAGGCCCATGGTGGTTCATCTTCTCCTTCCCTTAACCTCTTAACCCTCTTGCTGACAAGGACATTCGGGAAGGCTACTCTTTCTCCAAGCTCTTAGGAGCTTCTCAGAGCTCTCTTTGTTTCCAGATAACAGGTTGGTGGTACAGCGTACGCACCTCAGCCTCACACAGCAGTGCCAGTGGGCACACGGGCCGTAGCAATGGGCAGTCAGAGGTGGCAGCCCATGCATGTGCCAGCATGTGTGATGAGATGGTCACACTGTGGAGGCTGGCTGTGCTGGACCCTGCACTCAGCCCTCAGCGGTGAGTCTCCCCTTAACGTTTACCACAGCTTGGAGACTGGGCTAGCCCAGGACAGACCAAGCCCTTATCTTTTTTTTCTTTTTTAACACACAAATGTTTATAGCTGTTTTATTTGAAATCACCGAAGACTGGCCTTCAACTTGGAAATGGATTAACAGACTATGATATATTCATACAACAGACTAGTTTTGTGTCTCAGTCTGGTCACTGTCAATAAATGTGTCAGCAGAATCCTGTTGATTGACCCCTCTAACCCTCCACCCCTTGTATCTCTGTAGGAATGGGTTATTAGTCTAGGAAGCCCTCATCTTCTTGTATACATACAGATGTACCATTCTTCTAGTCTCTGAGTACTGGGGTGATGCCCACAGGGTAGCTCAAGAAATACTTCCCTGGGTCCTTCCCTGTGCCCCCCTTCCGAGGGTATATACCTACTCTACCCACTTCTATCCCTTCTTGGTGCAGAATGTAGCCCCTAACAGCCTCACACTTTTGTTCCTACAGTCGCCGGGAACTGTGTGCACAGCTCCGCCAGTGGCAACTGAAGGTGATTGAGAATGTGAAGCGGGGACAGCACAAGAAGACCCTGGAGCGGCTCTTCCCTGGCTTCCGGCCAGCGGTGGAGGCCTGCTACTTCAACTGGGAAGAGGCCTACCCACTTCCTGGTGTCACTTATAGTGGCACTGACCGGAAGCTGGCACTGTGCTGGGCCCGAGCCCTGCCCCCTCGGCCAGGCGCCTCCCGAATCTGGGGGGCCTGGAAGAATCCCGGGAGCGGCCCCGCTCTCTTCCTGCTGAGCCAGCTGTGCGGCCCAAGGAGCCTGGGGCCAAACGCAAGGGGTTGGGTGAGGGGGTCCCCTCATCACAGAGGGGTCCCCGCCGCCTCTCAGCTGAGGGGGGAGATAAGGCTCTGCATAAGATGGGTCCAGGTGGGGGCAAAGCCAAGGCACTGGGTGGGGCTGGCAGTGGGGGTAAAGGCTCAGCAGGCGGCGGGAGCAAGCGAAGGCTGAGCAGTGAAGACAGCTCCTTGGAGCCGGATCTGGCTGAAATGAGCCTGGATGACAGCAGCCTGGCCCTGGGTGCAGAGGCCAGCACCTTTGGTGGATTCCCTGAAAGCCTGCCACCCTGCCCTCCCTCTGTTGGCTCCCGAGGCCATTCCACCTTCCTTCCTGAACCCCCAGATACTTATGAAGAAGATGGTGGCGTGTACTTCTCAGAAGGGCCTGAGCCTCCCACAGCCTCTGCTGGCCCCCCTGGCCTACTACCCGGGGAGGTCTGTACCAGGGACTACCTCCCTTCCACAGATGAGAGTGGCAATGGGCTCCCCAAAACCAAGGAGGCAGCCCCTGCAGTTGGAGAGGAGGATGATGACTACCAGGCATATTATCTGAATGCCCAGGACGGGGCTGGGGGCGAGGAAGAGAAGGCCGAGGGCGGGGTTGGGGAGGAGCACGACCTGTTTGCTGGACTGAAGCCACTGGAACAGGAGAGTCGCATGGAGGTGAGGGGACTCTGAAGGTACACTTTAGCTGCATCTGGGAGAGGGGCCATTTGGCTCTAGTTGGGATTGTCAGGACCATAGCATGACTGTTAAAATCCTGTAACAGCCTCCTAACTGGCCTCCCTGCCTATAGCCCATTCTTGACATTGCTTCTCTATTAGTTTTTCTGAAATCTCTGATTGTGTCACTCTGCTGCTTACAACCATTCAGTGTTTTCCCATTGCCCTTAGTTTACAAAATGAAAGTCCTTGGCATGACTTATGAGGCTTCATTTGATCTGGTATTTGCATGCTTCTCCAGCCTCATCTAGCTACTCTGTTTCTTACACTATAGTTATTGGAACCATTCCTGTAGCTTGCTATGCTCTCTCTTGCATCTATGCTTTTGCATGGATTGGCCTTTCTTCATGGAATAGTCTTCCCTTACCTTACTGGTTAGCTCCTGTTCCTTTTTTAGGTCACAGAGATCCTATAAATCATCAGTTCCTCTAGGAAGTCTTTTCCGAGTTTGCCCCTCTGCCCTAAGTCTCAGTGAGGTATTCTACCCACCTGCGCCTCTCTTGACCTTTACCCATAGTAGCCAACTTCACAATGGTTTGTGTGTTTCTGTAACCAGACTGAGTTCCTGTGGTATACCCAGGAGCAGCATAGGGCCCAGCATATAGCAAGTGCTCATAGGATGTTTGTTGCATGAGTGTGTATGGTGTTCTGCCCTTGGACTTCAACCTGCCTGGTGCCCATGTCCTCTCTCCAGGTATTATTTGCCTGTGCTGAGGCCTTGCATGCTCATGGCTAGCAGTGAGGCCTCCCGTCTCACTGTGGAGCTTGCCCAGGACCTGCTAGCCAACCCACCCGACCTCAAGGTAGAGCCGCCCCCTGCCAAGGTGAGAGAGATCCCCTTCCCTTTCCCTCCCCTCCTGCCCCTAATCCTTTCCTATTTTCCACCCCAAGTGAGAGCCTCCTTCTCCCTCCACCAAGGTGAGCCAGACTCATCTTCCTACCTCTTTGTGCTTCTCTCTTTAGGGCAAGAAGAACAAGGTATCTACGAGCCGTCAGACCTGGGTGGCTACCAACACCCTGACTAAGGCGGCCTTCCTGTTGACAGTCCTAAGTGAGCGCCCAGAGCACCACAACCTGGCCTTTCGAGTTGGCATGTTTGCCTTGGAGCTACAGCGGCCCCCTGCTTCTACCAAGGCCTTAGAGGTTAGAGGTTCTATCTGAGCCTTGTATTGTAATCTCAGAACCTTGTACATTGATCCACATTGAAATATTAGAGGTCTGAGCCTCTTCCTCTACCCTCAGGTAAAGCTGGCATACCAGGAGTCTGAGGTGGCTGCCTTGCTCAAGAAGATTCCTCTGGGTCCAAGTGAGATGAGTACCATGCGTTGCCGGGCAGAGGAGCTTCGGGAGGGGACACTCTGTGACTATCGGCCTGTTTTGCCTCTTATGTTGGCCAGTTTCATCTTTGATGTCCTCTGTGCTCCAGGTATGGTGCTGACTCTACAGCAAGTGGGAAACTGAGGCAGGGGTAACTTTTTTTGGAAAAACCAAGAGCTCCAAGGCTCTGAATTGCCTAAGACTCATCAGGCATCTTCATGGGAGGGTCTGAAATGATGAGGGTCTTGGGTTCCCTCTCTTTCATTCTTTCTCTTGATAGTTCTATCTGCCTTGACTTACCCCAACTTTCATCCAGTGGTTTCTCCCACGGGTTCCCGCCCTCCAAGTCGCAACTGGAACAACGAGATGCCTGGGGATGAGGAGCTGGGATTTGAAGCAGCAGTTGCTGCCTTGGGTGAGTATGACAGTGTCGTGTGCATGTCTATGAGCTAAGTGTGTCTTAGACCTCGAATGACATGAAACATGGGCCGTGTTCCAAAGGGGCTCTGTGATAATGGGGAAGCCAGGATGACGTATGAGCCAAGTAGTGCCTATAAGACAGTTAAGTATTTAGGGCAAAGATGTGTGCTGTGGTGTTGGGTGTTATAAGGGCAACAAATCAAAAATCTAGGGAAAGGCTGCAAGGAAGAGGTAAAACATGGAATGTAGGTTAAAAATTCAAGTTAAGTCATAACTAGGGAGACAAAAAACCAAGAATAAAGACAAGGGCAATCAAGTAAGTCTTCATGAGAGTAAGGAGCCCAACTTCCTTAAAAGTGTTGGGTATGCTGAGAAGTTAGAGTGGGTCAGGTTATGAAGGTCTTAAAAAGCAGACCAGCGCTTAGCTAAGGCTGGGTGTAATAGGCAATGGGGACCTTTGTATAGGAGATGTGGTCTGGACCAATAGAACTCTTGACCTTGCATGCTGGTGGCTGGGAGCCCTGGCCTGTTTACCTTTTCTGTCTTGGGAGTTATGGCAATTCTCAATTCCTGTGAACCTCTCCTTCTCACAGGCATGAAGACGACAGTGAGTGAAGCAGAGCATCCCCTCCTGTGTGAAGGCACACGTCGGGAGAAGGGTGACTTGGCATTGGCACTAATGATCACTTACAAGGATGACCAGGCCAAGCTCAAAAAGGTAAGGGACTGAGGTACTGGGATTTTGACAGGCAAAGCAAATAAATTCCCCCTGTTTCTCAGGGGTTCCCAGTAAAGTGAGAAAAGGGCTATTCTGCCCATGGGGATAAGTGGGGAATCATGGTAACACCTCATAAAGAACAGGAGAGACCAGTGCTTGGGCAGAGGTGAAAGAAGAGAAATAGATGGCATAAAGTCATTCATTCATTCATATCATTTCAATATTAATATCAATATACTCCTCCTAGTGGTATGTATTATAGAGAACACTAGGATATTTAAGCTAGCTCCTATTTCCAGGATGTTCTTCTATAGTTACAACTGGGGAAGGCTTACTGAGGAGGTAGTATTAAGCTGTTTCAAGGATACAGGAAGGTAATAGAAGTCAGGAGATAAAGAGCATTCTGTCACCACTTCTCTGTCCTTCAGATCTTAGACAAACTCTTGGATCGAGAGAGCCAGACGCATAAACCACAGACATTGAGTTCGTTTTACTCATCTAGCCGCCCAGCCACAGCCAGCCAGAGGTCTCCTTCAAAGCATGGGGCCCATCTGCTCCAGGGGCCCTGCAGCCACTGACCTCAGGCTCTGCAGGGCCTACTCAACCAGGGAGTGTGGCAGGGGCTGGGCCAGGCCCCACTGAGGGCTTCACAGAGAAGAATGTGCCTGGTGAGGTGGGGGCACTGGGCAGGGGGATGAATGGTATGGAACCATGTTGGTTCCCCTTTCCTGGGTTCATCCCACTGTCCTATTTTCCCCACCTAGAGAGTTCCCCACATTCCCCCTGTGAGAGTCTCCCATCTGAGGCAGCTTTGACCCCCAAGGCCAGAGGGAAGGTTCCTAGCCGCCTGGCACTTGGCAGTCGTGGAGGCTACAACGGACGGGGCTGGGGCTCCCCGGGCGGCCTAAGAAGAAGCACACAGGTATGACAGCCCATGGAATGACACGGAGGGAAGAATATTCTTGGAGTCCGACTTTTGGAACTTCTGAGATTGACTTGTCTTTTGTGGGGAGGCATGGCCAGCATTGACAGCAGTGCCCCTGAAACAACATCGGATAGCTCTCCCACCTTAAGCCGGAGGCCACTTCGAGGGGGCTGGGCCCCCACCTCTTGGGGTCGAGGACAGGACAGTGACAGCATTAGCAGCTCTTCCTCAGATTCCCTGGGCTCCTCGTCTTCCAGTGGAAGTCGCCGGGCCAGTGCCAGTGGAGGGGCCCGGGCGAAGACAGTTGAAGTTGGAAGGTCAGTGGGAAAAAATACCTGTCCTCTCTGATCTGGCCCACCCTCAGAGCCACATTCCTAGTGTAATCCAATTATTGTCCCTTTAATGTCCTCACCTACCCTGGTCTTTCCCAACCTACCTGAACATCCATTTCAGAGAAACCCCAATCCCTGTCCCTACCCCATTGTCCCTTCAGGTACAAGGGCCGCCGTCCCGAGAGTCATGCCCCTCATGTACCCAATCAGCCATCAGAGGCAGCTGCACACTTCTACTTCGAGCTGGCAAAGACAGTGCTGATCAAAGCAGGGGGCAACAGCAGCACTTCCATTTTCACGCATCCATCTTCCTCAGGGGGCCACCAGGGTCCTCACCGCAACCTGCACCTTTGCGCCTTTGAAATTGGGCTTTATGCCCTTGGCCTGCACAACTTTGTTTCTCCCAACTGGCTTTCACGTACCTATTCTTCCCACGTTTCTTGGATTACAGGTAAATCCAATGTTCTGATTTGGGTATGGAAAGGGGATTAATTGATGGAGATAAAAGCCTTGTTACTGAACTCAAAGGAGAGACACCATTCCCACTCCCTAGGGGTGCTCATGCTAACCCCATTCTGCTTTTCTCTTTTCCCCAAAGGCCAAGCAATGGAGATTGGCAGTGCAGCTCTGACTATACTGGTAGAATGCTGGGATGGGCACCTGACGCCTCCTGAGGTTGCATCCCTGGCTGACAGGGCATCCGGGCACGAGATTCCAATATGGTGAGGGCAGCAGCAGAGCTAGCCCTAAGCTGTCTGCCTCATGCCCACGCACTGAACCCTAATGAGATCCAGCGGGCCCTGGTGCAGTGCAAGGAGCAGGTATTTCTATAGGCAATCTGGGGCCTGCTTTGGGGCATCTGAGCAGGGAAGGTGGCCATGGGGAAATCTTGACAGCCCAGCTCTTGATTCCCATATGCTGGAGTTCACAAACTATCCAGTTTGTCCTCTCATGGTGACATTTGACATATTAATGTGCTGTCACATCCATTACTTTTTTAAGCTTGTATCTCTGAGGTTAGGATTGTTCATATTTTACAATAAGGAAATAGAGGCCTATAGTTTAGACACCAAGATGATCACTAGGATGGAATGCTTAAGGAAGGCCTTGGGGATATGATGGGATTTTGATGGGATGGAGTGGCTAAATTAGTTTGAAACTAGGTCTTGACTTCTACTGGTCAGCAAGTATTTTCTCAGTGTCTCTGAAGCTTTCACTGATAGACTCTGAGCATTGGCTCTGACTTTTCATGCTTCCCCAGAAACCAGCCAGTTCTGGGGGAGATGTTGGAATGCCATCCCTAAGTAAAGCCCTTCCCTCTTAACCCTCTATGTTCCTCCCTTCCAGGATAACCTCATGTTGGAGAAGGCCTGCATGGCAGTGGAAGAGGCGGCTAAGGGTGGAGGCGTATACCCCGAAGTGTTGTTTGAGGTTGCTCACCAGTGGTTCTGGCTATATGAGCAAACAGCAGGTGGCTCATCCACAGCCCGTGAAGGGGCTACAAGCTGTAGTGCCAGTGGGATCAGGACAGCTGGGGAGGCTGGGCGGGGGCTGCCTGAGGGCAGGGGAGGCCCAGGGACTGAGCCCGTTACAGTGGCAGCAGCAGTGACAGCAGCAGCCACAGTGGTGCCAGTCATCTCGGTGGGGTCCAGTTTATATCCGGGTCCAGGACTGGGGCATGGACATTCCCCTGGCCTGCACCCCTACACTGCTCTACAGCCCCACCTGCCCTGCAGCCCTCAATACCTCACCCACCCAGCTCATCCTGCCCACCCCATGCCTCATATGCCCCGGCCTGCCGTCTTCCCTGTGCCCAGCTCTGCATACCCACAGGTGAGACCACTGTTCTACTGGGGGGTTGGGCATATGGAAGAATATTAGTTCATTGGGGGTTGGAGTGGGGTACTCTGGGAGAATAGGGCTGTCCGAGTCCTGGGTGAAGTGGTGGGAGTCTGGGGGACCCAGCCCAACTGAGAAATGTAGGGATACTCAGTTGTGGGACGAAGGGGGAGAGCTACATCCTAAATTAATTTGGTATCTTCCTTCTCTTCCTCTTTTTGCTTCTAGGGTGTGCATCCTGCATTCCTGGGGGCTCAGTACCCTTACTCGGTGACTCCCCCTCACTTGCTGCCACTGCTGTGTCTTTCCCCGTCCCTTCCATGGCACCCATCACAGTACATCCCTATCACACAGAGCCAGGGCTCCCACTGCCCGCTAGTGTGGCCTGTGAGTTGTGGGGACAGGGAACAGGTGAATGGAGGGGAGGTACACTGGGTAGGGGAGGTAGGGAGGGAATCCTCTCTGCCCCTCTTGGGGCTGAGTTCCTCACTGGCTTTCATCCCACCCTCAGTGAGCAGTGTCCATCCAGCATCCACATTTCCAGCTATCCAGGGTGCCTCATTGCCTGCCCTGACCACACAGCCCAGCCCTCTGGTGAGCGGGGGTTTTCCACCACCGGAGGAGGAGACACACAGTCAGCCTGTTAACCCACACAGCCTTCACCACCTGCATGCTGCCTATCGTGTTGGTAAGAGGAGGTCCCTTCAGCTGTGTCAGAGTCTCTACAGTAACAACCACCTCCCAGAGCTCTTTAACTTTTTTACTGTGGGGTCAGATACCAAGTTGGGGTAGAGGGTGAGGAGGATGTACCCTCACTATGTATCCACTCTTTTCTCCCAGGAATGTTGGCACTGGAGATGCTGGGTCGCCGAGCACACAACGATCACCCCAACAACTTCTCCGCTCCCCCCCTACACAGATGATGTCAAATGGTTGCTGGGGCTGGCAGCAAAGCTGGGTAACACCTCCCCTCCCTAGGACCATTGTCCGCCCCCACCTGCTTCCCCCACCTTCCTATCCCAGACCTCCTTCCTAGCTCTTGCTCAGAGTTGAGGCCTTGGTCGGGTATGTGTGCGTGCGCGGGGGCGGGGGGCTACCTCAGCTCCTGGGGTGGAGGGAGGCTCTCTACCAGGCCAGAGCTGAGAAATAAAAGTTGGGTCCCTAGGGCAGAGGTGGCCACCCCCGTCTTATGCCCCCCCCTGCCCCCCAGGAGTGAACTACGTGCACCAGTTCTGTGTGGGGGCAGCCAAGGGGGTGCTGAGCCCGTTTGTGCTGCAGGAGATCGTCATGGAGACGCTGCAGCGGCTGAGCCCTGCTCATGCCCACAACCACCTGCGTGCCCCGGCCTTCCACCAACTGGTGCAGCGCTGTCAGCAGGCATACATGCAGGTGACAACCCAGGAAATATGCAGCAGGGTGGAACACCTCTTGGGCAGGCATGGGACAAATCACCCAGCATGCAAGGGCAGAGAGGCCTGGTTCCTCGCTTAGTGGCTCATCCTCCACACATTCTCTTCCAGTACATCCACCACCGCTTGATTCACCTAACCCCTGCCGACTACGACGATTTTGTAAATGCGATTCGCAGTGCCCGCAGCGCCTTCTGCCTGACACCCATGGGCATGATGCAGTTCAACGACATCCTTCAGAACCTCAAGCGCAGCAAACAGACCAAGGAGTTGTGGCAGCAGGTCTCACTCGAGATGACCACCTTCTCCCCCTGAGTCTGACCCCCCTAGGGCCCTATACAGGGACACAAGCCTATGGCTATGGGGGCTTCTCACACAGTGGGAGTGAATCTTGGCTGGACAGATCATCCCTACCTAGTTCCCTGGTAGCCCAGACTGGCAGCTGCTCTTGGGCTGTAGCTTGGGGCCAAGATGTCTCAGACCCTAGAAGCCTAGGGTTGGGGGAGATATCCCTGTCTGGGAGGGGGCATTGGGTGGCCTCTGGTATTTATTTGGCATTTATAAATATATAAACTCCTTTTTTACTCTAGTCTGCCTGGGCCTTTCCCTTCTTTCCCTCCACATACAGATGAACCTTGAACTAGGGGAAAAGTCTGATACTTGCTTTATTCTACATTTCTCCCATTCCAGTGAGGCAGACAAAGCAGAAAAATAAGGATGTTTATTAAGGATGTTTCAAGCCCACAGCTAGGGCTCATACTCAGCTCTATGAGCCACTGTCCGACCTCATCTCCATTCAATGTGAATGACATTAGGGAGGTCGGGCCACAGGTATATCCCATTAATCCCACAGTAAGGGATCCCTCCCATAGCCAGGTATTCACTCCAGGGATGAACAGGGAAATCACTTGATTAATACTTTCCTCTATACCATGCCTGTACTCTCTCATTCCTCCTCACCTTCCAAGACCACGGGTCAAAGGTGATCAGTACCATAATGTGGGATATCAAGGGATGCCCCTTTATCAGACATCAGAGCTGGGAAAGGGATACCTTTCCCTTCTCAGACATCCCAGGCCTGAGGGCCACTGAGGTAGAAGCGGGTGGGGCCAAGCCACTCAAATCCCCCTTGTGGGCCCTGCTCTGGGCTTGCCCTTTAGAGAAGCAGGGGGCTTTTTGCTGGTACAGGAGGCTGGGATATCAGCCTAGACTGGAATGCTGCAGTTCTTCCCGAAGCCAAGAGGGCACTGGCTGTCCAAGCCGGCTGAGTAGCTTTGACAGGTCCAAATTGTGGTTTCGGAAAAAATCCGTAAGAAAAAGGCGGGACTGATAGAGAAAAATGAAGGTAGAAATGGTAAGTGGGACATAGAAACAGATCTTAGGGGTGAAGAGGGATAACATGTCCCAGAATTTACTTACCTCAGTGTCCATGTCTGGGTACCTCCGGCCTTTGCTCTTTCCTAGACAGCGAGTCTTACCACTTTCAAGTCCCTGGCACCAGAATCCCTTATCTTCATCAAACCTGCTCAATAGGAAGAGGCCATTAGGTGGCAGGGAGAAAAATCCAAGCCCATAAAGGTACACTCTCACTCTCTCCTAGCCCAAAGGACACAGGTCTCCTTGTGAGACAGGGTAAATCCATTTCGTCCAAACAGACATGGTCAGCCTGCTTCCCCATTTTCCCCATAGTCCTCTCCTGGGTCATGCTCTCCCACCTGAGGGTCCGTGTGTAGTTCAGAAAGGGTGTGATACCCAGGAACTTCTGGATGCTCTCCATTGAAGCAGCTGGATTGGTACGCAGCTCTTGCCCATCCACAATCAGCAACTAGAGACAGGGATGTGGTTACTACTGTACTCCTTAGTAGCCTCTGGACTTAAGAAAAGGGGAAAGGGGACCCCAGTGAGGGATATCAGGGGAGTGTACCTGTCCAGATGGGTAGTAAGTTAGCCAGCGCTGCAGATGGGTGGAATAGTAGCCGGGGACAAGACAGCGGTTTTGCAAGGAACGAAGTGCCAGAGGGGCCTGGGAGGAGGCTGAAATCACCTGGTAGAAGGTATAGTTCAGAGCAGCTGGATCTCCACGTGCTCGCTGGTGCTGAAGGACAGGGGTAGGAAGGGAAGGGATTGGTGATTTGACAATCACTTTGCCCCACTCCTGGAAACCCCCTCCAAGATATTAGTTTAATTTACCTACCCTTATCCTTTTCTGTCTTTCTAGCAGTGACCATCTCCCTCCCCCAAGCCCTAATATGTCCCTAGCGTCAGGCTCACTTGGTACCAAGAGTAGGCCCTGTCAGCAGGGTTGGTGAGCACAGTGATGATCTTGGCTCGTGGCAGGAGAGCAGCCCCGCGCTGTGGTACAACTTCTGAGTCAAAGTAGGTGGCACTTTTTTCAAATAGGAAGTCAGTGCTGGCATTGGAAGGGATAGGAAAGAAGTCCATGTACCTAAAAAGTAGCACAGAGGAGGCAGAGAATTTGCAGTGTGAAAAGGGCCCAACATCAGTATAGTGGAAGCTGGAATGGGGTATTTTGGGGGAAGGGAGTGCTCCTCTGAGAAGCATTCCAAAGTGTCCCAGTCTCACCAGTCAATGCCCTTGTGGTAATTAGGGCCGTTGAAGAACTGAATCTCCTCAAAGGTGCTGGGGCTAGGGAAGCTGCTAGTCACAGCTGGGTGCAGGCTCAGGAAGAAGTGAATAGCTGTGGTCCCTAAACAGGAGAGAAAGTCCAAGGAAGTCTATGGAAGAGAAGCCAGCTCAACAACATGCTCTTGAAGTAAGAAAACAACCACTCTGGGTAGTAAAATCCCCTTTGGCCAAACTAGAGTAAAAGAAGGAAAGTCTTGAGTGAAGCCCAGGGAAGGGTTGAAATAGTGGTTCTCAGCCATAACTGCATCAGAATCACTTGTGGATCTTAAAAAACTCTAGAGATGATTCTGATATATAACCAAGGTTAAGTAAGAATCACTATCTCAAGAGACTGAATTACTGAGGGGTGGGTATGAGAAGGGAATTCCTTGGCCAAAGATTCTTGTGTTTAAGGCAGGGCAAGAATAATTGTCTAAGGATGATTCACCTGTCTTCTGGGGTCCCACAATGAGGAACTTCGGGAGCCGATCACAGGTTTTCTCCTTGGACCAGATGTCTTTATGCCTCTTGTCATCACAGGGATTCTGAAGGTGAGGTCAGGAATCAGATAGGGACTAATCTTTTCTTCATTCCCCACCATCATGTCTGGTCAGCCTGACTTCCACCCATACCTGCCAAAGAGGGCTTTGCTCTTGAGGGAAGAGTTCAAAGTACTTTCGTGCTAGAGGGACAGGAGGAAGAGTCTGCAGGCGCAGCCGTGTCCAGCACTGGAGGAAGCGCACCAGGCTTTCAAAGGTGTACAGGCCCAGTCGATCATTTCCATAATTGGACAGATGAGTCATAAATATGCTGATCTGCAAGGGGGTGCCTGCATGTCAGAGTTGGAGAGCCTACCCCAGCTCAGAAGCAAGCTTGGTAAGCAAATGTCCCAGCCTGCGAGCACTTTGGCTCTCCATTCTTCTAGCTCTTCTTCTCGGCACCTTACCGGATTAAGCAGCACTGTCATAAAGAGCTCTCCACCACGGATGCTCTGGTCTAGTTCACGGGAGCCTCCGGGATACTCATTATAGAAGATTGTGTGAGTGAAGAGGCCACATGTCTGCCGTGGCAGCACCTGGAGGGAAAAAAAGAATAGGGATAGATGAGATTTAAGAAGGAGAATGAGATGAAGGACAAGTCGTGAAGCATTAGGATTCGTGGAGGACTCAGTATGAATGAAGTTAATAGTAATAAAACTCTTGCTATGTGCACCATGACTTTTCACCCTTCAACCCTTATTTGACAGGACATAGGTCAAGTTGAAAGTTGTCAAAATATGGGAGTTTGATTCAAATTTGTATTAGGAGTCCCTCACCATAATGCCATTGTGAATGAAGCCACGGCGGTAGCGGGCAGGGCGGAGATGGGGATATTCCTCAGTGCTGGTCACCTGGATGCCCCATACAGATTTCCAGGCCTCATAGAGCTGCGTGTGGATGGGATACACGCCCGAGTGGTGGGGGGCCACAGCATACCCCAGATCCGTGGGAATCCCATGCTCCTGGGAATGGCATAGATTCTCACCAGGACCTGGTGAGGTTTGGGGAATAGGGGGTAAAGAGGGTGGGGATGCCTCCACAAAAAGAAATGTAAAGGGTAGGGAAACGGTACTCCATTAGGGGAAGGCTGAAAAGAAACCATTATTTCTGGGAAAAAGTATAGGGAAGACATCCAAGGGTCTCACCAGAGCAAACTGTTTGTTGAGCCTCATCTGGTCAGCCAGCACAGAGCGATTGTGGAACAGGTGTGGCTGCATGTGGCTCCACATATGGGGAAACCACCAGAACTCTCTGCGGTGCTTCAGCAGCATGTCGTCCCCTGCATCCTCCTCCTCTGTCCCTATGACCACACAATGACCACTGACCACAGCCAGTTAGCCCATCTGCCCTCCTTTGTTCTGTAACAACACTGACCACTTTCCATCCTTGGAACATCTGCTCATGTAAGACTAACTGCCCCCGCTAGCCAACTTGCCCTCCAGCCACCCATGCTAAACTAAATTTATACCCACCATTAGCTCCTCACAGGATTATGACTCCAAATCTTGCCCCTTCTCTCCAACTTGTCTACCCAGAAAGATGGACAGTGATGGGACAGATCAAATTAAGACTGATATACTGGAAGGCACAGGGGAATGAGCTCACCAGTATGATAGAACTTGCCCGAGAAGCCCAAGTTGAAGGTGAAGTTGGGGACTAAGGTCCTGAGTTTGTTCTGGGTGGTCAACAGAGCCTGGGAAGAGTAGCAGGAACATGAGAAATCAGAAGAGCAGACTGAGCAGGAGAAAAATGAGAAGTATTCCTATGATAAGCTCAGAATCAAAGAAGGGAGTCTGACAGGGAAGAGCTTAAAACAGTTTCTAAGGAAAAAAGACTGACCTCAACATCAGCCACCTTCATGCGGGTACCTTCCTTGCCCACAAAGATGTCATCAATGTCTACCAAGATGTAGCGGTCGACATCCAGGCAGAGGCGCTTGCCAGTGAGGTATGAAACAGCATCAACAAAGACAAGTTTGTGGAGCCAGAAGGAAAGGCCATGACCAAAGAGCACCCGCTGGATGCCATCATGAAGCCCCAGGTCCTGTACCACGGTGGGAAGCCGGGCCCGGCGAGACACTGGTCCTGGCACAGGAAGCTCAGCTGGCTGAAGGCTGGCAAGAAGCACTGGTTCATATGTGCTGTGATTGGATTGGAAGATGGTCCAGTCATCACCAGGCAGTGGCCCAGGCTCCAGGCGGCTGGGCCGTGTGAGATGCAGCAGCGGGGCAGAAGGATTTACTTGGTAGTCTCGGAGCCCCAAGTTTGAATGTAGAAAAAGGGGAAATCCCTTGAGCTGGGCACTCAGTAGGCTATGCTCATGTGCTCGGAAAAAGCCAATGATGCCCACGCCATACTCCACACAATACCGATCTAGCAGTTCCCGACTCCAGGCGTCCAGGTTGACATACTTGAGCAGGTTCTCATAAATGACCAAGACATAGCGGCCCCGGGTGTGATCAGTCAGTGTGGGCATGTCCCCTCGGCCAGGTGCCAGCTCAGTGCTATAACGAAAACGACTAGACTCCAAGATGGCCACAATCTCCTGCCCTAGCTGTGAGTATGCACTCTCTATAAACACAAGGACCACAGGTTCGGTTTGAGCGTCTCTGGAGGCCTGGGAGGCTGAGGTGGGACTGGAGGCCGTACAGGGCCAGAGCCAGCTGCCCCACCACTGCTGCAGTCTCCCAAGGGCAGGGGCAAGGGTTCTTTGGCCTTGGGGCTGGTGGATATGTAGTAAGCCAGAAACCCCATGGAGCCCAGACTAAAAGCAATCAGCAATAGTATGAGGCGGTGCAGTTCCAGCTGCCGAGCTGGGCGTACCACCTTCCACAGCTTGAGCATGGCGAGGGAGGGGATGCAGGGATGGGGACCACCTCAAGGGATGGGAGGTAGGAGTTCTATAGGCTGGGGCTCTCTGGGGAGGGTGGAAGGATAGGAAAAGAGGGGAAAGGGATTTCTCCTCAGGGTCAGTTCCCTGAAGAGGTGGAGACAAGTACCCTTAGTATGGTGTAGGGGAAGTAGAAAGGTCAACGGGGGACAATTGGACAGAGTCCATTTGTGTCAGGTCACCATGGCCCCCTGGCCCATAGCTTCAGGATGTAAAGCCAGGCTCCACCCTTGGCTTGAGGTCCTCACATCAGAGGTCAGCAAAGTTCACAATTTCTTCCCTTCCTATCTGTAAAACAAAGAAATCAATGGATTTGTTTCACCCTTTGAAACTGTGTCATTAATCTATTACCCTCTTCACACATCTCTTACCTTCTGCTCACAGGATTTGTTCTCCAAAAAAAATCTCCTGTAGAAGAACAACACAATCTGAGTCTCATGCCTTAGCTTCAGAGATTGTTTCCCTTCTTAGAATTGTCTAAAGTCTCCTCCCTGAGCTAAGCTCAGAGCTGGAACAGTATATCCAAGGGCTAGAAAGGAACAAATCTCTCATGAATGAGAGGCCAAACAGCCCAGGAGGCTAAAAATGAACCTGCTCTGAAAGGAGTTACCATCTCATGACCAAGCAGTTGGTCAGCCAGCAGGAGCTCTGGTCTTCCTGTGAAGAAGGGACAGAAAACCCCGTGCTCCAACAAGATTTCAGTTAAGAGGAAACTCATGAGTCTGTTAATCTTCCTCATCAATCAAACCCAACTTCACAGGCTAACAGCACTAACGAACATGCAGTCAGGTGGACACTATCTATGACGGAGGAATTCAAGAGCGAAGAGAAATGGTGCTAACTAATTATTCTATTTGCTTCCAAACCCAGAACTTGTGGACTCTTTTTCATTGCTTATAAAAAATTACTCAGCCTCTGCCTTTCACCTTATGCCAGTGTCAGGAGAGATGATAAAAACATAACCCCAGAGCAGGTCACATCACTGGGACCTGAGAAAAGCCAGAGAGCTGAGTCCAGAGTCTCTCTCCCTATCCACTCCAGTTCTCCTTCCTAACTTAGCCTAAGTGGCACTATTCTCTCATCCATAAACAGCTCAGTAGAGCCCTGAGCTAGCCTGGAGAGACATGAGGAATTGAGTCCTGTTACAAAAACAGAGCAAACCAAGTGGAGCTGAACGACAGAAAGCAACAGGAGCTTAAGTCACATCCAAACAATAAAAGAGAGAAGGAATAGGGTCAGTGTGATCAGAAAACAGTTTTATTGAGACCAATTTCGGAGCCATTTTTTCTTATATAGACTGCTTCTAGCAGCTTTATTTTTGCTCTCCTCACCTTAGCCACTCCTAGTAAGGCCTGTGGCTGGCAATTCCTCTCTATCACCCACCTCCAGACTTACACATCTTAGGGATGATTAAGCAGAGGCAGGGTCCTTCAGAATTGAGAGATGATTTAAGAACAGTTCAGCTTTGGCCTGGGCAAAACTAATTGACATGAAAAGAGAATTGGGGAAGAATCAAAATGGTGAAAGGGGTGAACCCTAAGAATTAGAGGAAACTCTCTGGCAAAAACAGTGGTGAGAAGTCACTGAAGGGGAAGTGGATATTGGGGATGTATTAAGTATAACAGTTAACATTTACTGAGAGCTTACTCTTTGCCACTCTTCTAAGAGCTTTCCATATATTTAATGCTCACACTAGCCCTAAGAGGTAGGTAAGATGTAGACACTATTATCTCCATTTTCCATGAGTAATTATTTGGGGTCCAGAGAAGCTAAATAACTTGCCCAGGATAGCTGTCAGTGGAGGAACTGGGATTCTGTCAGACCAGTCTGACTGAATAGCCCACGCTCTTAATCACTGTATTTTAGCTTCATACCTAGAAGCAGCACCAATATTTTGAGAAGGGGTGCCGGGGGTGCTATCTGGAAGTAGGAACACAGGTGAGGTGGGCTGCTGTATGTGTGTGCATAGCGGGAGGTTTCTGAGGGAGAAACCAAAGGAATCATCCAGGCCTGGGCTGGAAGAAAGTGATAGGGACTGGGGAGGCGGGAGTGTGGGCTCCGCGCCGGGAGATAAGCAGATGCTGTGAGAGGAGGAGGTACCGAGTGGCGACACCGGAATGCGGGGCTGGCACACCAACTTACGGATGAAGGGACGCTGCTGAGGGGGAATATGAAGACACAGGTGGATATGGAAAGAGCCCTGGATGTGGAGCATTAGAGGAAAGGGGCAAGGGGAGTTCTGAGGAATCTGGGGTGACAGCGAGACGGGCATTGGGCTAGGAGAGCCCACAGGGGAGGAGGAGTCCCGTGATGAGGGGGCGAACTGAGGGGAGTGAGGCCACTACGGGGAGGCAAGCAGAAGCGTCGCGGGGCGAGGGGAGAGCAGGGCCGCGCTGAGGAGCCGCCCGGGACGACCCCGTGGGTGGTATAGTGCCAGCGGAGGGGAGGAACTGCAGGCGGCCCTGTGTGGGGGGTATCCTCAGGGGCAGCTCACCCGGCGGACTGGGCGGCGTCCCCGCTGTCCCCGGACTCCGCCTTGTCCCGAGCCCGCCCGGCTTCCCTGCTCTCGGGGCCTCGGGCCTCGTCGCGGCAGCTCCGCCATCTCCCAGCGAACGCTCTGCTGCAGCCGGGCCCAACCACCGCTCCCACCGGGGGGAGGCGGCGCGCTGCCGCTCGCGGCGTCTGCTCCGGTCCCCGCCGAATCCGGACAGGGTAGCCGTGCCGCCCAAGTGCCAGGAAGCCGCACTGTCCTCTGCAGCGCTCAGCCGAGTGTCGGCCTCAGAGACGGCAGGCTCTGCGGCCCAGCCGCAGTGGCGAACCCCTTCCTCCCTGCGGGGTGGCACAGTCTGAAGAGCGTCAGGCGCCGCAGCTCCCGAAGAAGGGGCGGGGCAAGGGTGCGGGCTCGTCCACTTAGCCCCGCAGAGGGGGAGCTGGGCCGGCCCACTGAGAGGTGAGAGGGGCGGCCTTTGGCGCGGGCGGGGACCTGGGGCGGGGCGATAACCCTAAAAGCCCACCACCTAAGGGCCCCAAATCCTTCCTCCCCGCCCCAACTCGCCTTAGCAGCCCAGTGGACTGGTTGGAGGTTCATGAGTTTATGAGGAAGTTTCATTCCAAAATGAGCCCAAAGGGAGTTGGGGAAGGTACATCTCTCCATCCGAAAAGCCTTGCAACCCAGGCTGCTAAAATCTAAGCCTCTGGCCACAATCCTCCAACAGCAGTAACACAATGGACGGTTTAAAGGTTATTTTATTAAATATCTTCAGTTCAAGGTTTCATTGTAACAAAGCTATGAAGGATCTACCAACATTCAGAACAAACACTATTTTTAAATTATTTCTATGTCATCATGCAAAAATTCTGCATCAAATGCCTTCCATTTCCTGGTTAAAAGGTGTTTTTTTTTTTTTTTAATTGTCTACTGTCTATAGATGCTGACATTAGCCCCAGAAGAGAAATAAGAGTGCTAAGAAGTGGGGCTGGAGCAGCCATATGAAGCTATGGGTCTTAATGAAGTCTAAGACCATTTGTCTCCAAGCCAGCAAAACCAAACCCTGTGGTGATGGTGTCTGTGTGCTGGTACTGTAGGCTTCAGGGCAGGAAAGGGCTAGGGCCCAGGGGCTGGGGCATGCATGAGGTGCTCCCAGGAGCCTGGCTAAACCCCAAGCACCAGCACCTGTGAGTCTGCTCTCTTCTTAGCTGGCTCCAAGGTGAACCTGTAGCTTTGCCTCCTGAAGGTAGTCCAGGAAGCTGGGATCTACCCACCTTTCTCCCTAATAGTGCAGGTATTTGTGCAGATAAGCTTGCACAGTTTGTTTTGGGGAAACCAAGACTGTGACCTATCGCTCCTCCATTATCTTCTCTGCCATCTGCTTATAGATCTTGCCCCTCTGAAATGGAACTCCTTGAGCACAGATAGGGACAATGAATGCAAGGAGCTTTGGCTCTGGACACCTCTATCGGGTACATGCAGGTGGTGGTGGGGGTGATGCCCATGCAGATTGTCCAGCAGTAAGTCTATACTTCAGTTGGTCAGTAAAGAGGCCTCTTTAAATAGGACACTTCTTGCCAAAGCAGTCAGGTCAATCTCAAAGACAGGAAAAGAGATGGACGTGCAACAAGGGAATAGTAAGAAGGAAGGCAGCCCTGAGGGCAGCCTGAATGCATAGAGACAACCATCAACTCAATCCCGCTGCCTCACTCCTCCCATCCCACAGGGGCACTTGGCAGAGGACCCAGGCCCAGATGAGGGTCAGCATGGGGACCACCACCATGAAAAGGCAAGACAAAGATGGCCCAAATCAGCACAGAAACAGAACTGCCAAAGGCAGCAAGGGGATCCCTGACCAGGGTCTGGCTCTCTCCTTGCTAAGTTATAAGAAAATAAACACGAAGCAAAGCGGCAACCCCTTCCCCTTCCCCACTGCAGGGATTGGGCCTTAATATCAGGGCCCACGTGCATTGTGCATCCTATAGAAATGGATGAGTAAGTGAGTTACATGTCAGACTAACACGAGGTTTCTCATCGGCTTTGTAGCGGACACACTTCTGCAGCACCAATTCTCTTCCCTTCTACACTAAATGGAACAGTACAGCAACATCTGGGCCCTCAGTCCTCAGGCCACTGCTTCTCAGCTGCCTCCACAGCAGGCTGGGAGCTCTGTGTTCTCTCCCAAGTAGGTCTGATGGCCACGATGTTCTCATCAGCCTTTTTCTAGGCGCCTATGCAAATTCTGAAGAAGTCCATTCCTAGACCTGGGACAGGTAGGCCACTCAAGGGCTGCAATCACATCACAGCCCTAAAGCTCTGTCAGAGTTCTTGCCTGGTCTCCCGAGTCTGTGGAGGCCAGAGGCCAAGTTCACCTCTTCAGGGTTGGTGGGTGAGCCTGCTGCTCATGCCAGAATAGGCATCACACAAACTCCTCCTGCCTTCTTGCCAGCCCAAGGGCTATCGGTGGTTTTAAAACGCATCATGGTATGGATTCCATTTTTTTTAAACAATCCTTTTTTTTTTTTTTTTCCTTAAATGTAAAAAACACCTCGGTACAGCAGAGACAGACACGAAGGGCGGGCGGGAGGGCTGCATGCAGGGGCGTGCATTGGCTGCTGCCGCTTTGTAATTTAATTGTTTTAAACCTCAAACGAACAGGACTGCCGCTGTCACTCAGGCCCTCCAGAGCCACTGGCTGCGAAGGTTCGACCTCCAGCTGGGATCTCCTAATGCCCCTGTCAAACAGGATAGATGTGGTAACAGAACAGAGAACAATAAACACATAGATGAGTTCCAGGGACTTAAACACACTACACACATGGCCAAGTCTGCCTGAGAAGGTGGAGGATGGGGAAGAAGCTGTTTTTTAAATACAACACCTCACATTTGCTGAACACTTACTAAATGCTTTACTTATAAATATCTTATTTAATTCTAACAACTTATGAGATAGGTTCCACTCTTTCCCTCTTTTTGACAACTGAGGAAATTGAGGCTTAGGGAAAGGATGGAACCTTCCATCCAATTTGGAATCCTAGAGCTTGACCCAAGTCTGTTTGATTTCAAAGCTTAAGTTATTACAACCACATTGTCCAGCCCTTGCCATTCCTCTGGGGTGACCCATATCTCCTCCCCCGCAATGCCACCTCTCAACCACCTGTCCCAGCCCATTCCCACCCCCCTACCATGTGCACCTGTGGCTGAGCTCACTGCAGCGGTGCAGCAGGGGCCCCTGAGCAGTGATAGTGGACATTGAGCCACTTGCCATCCCGGCGGTGCCAGACCCGAGTCTCCTCCGACTGGCTGGTGCGAGGCCGGCCCTGCCCATCGATGTACTGAGTGAGGCGGATGTAGGCGATGCAAGCTGCGTCCTCTCCGATCACATGGACATGTGGGTTCAGGATGGTGGTGTGAATGGGCTTGCTGTTCTTGGATAAGACTGCAGGGGGCAGGGCAGGATGGGGTAGGTAGGAGGGCATCAGGCCTGGGCACCAGCATTTTCCTCCCAGCCTGCACTTCTAAGTCTCACCCTCTCTCCAGGAACCATTCTGGGAATCTCCAAGTCCCCCATGCACCTTTCAGAGGTCAGGAAACCCCATCACATTAGTCTTGGTTATCCAAAAGGAAGAGAAAAGTGGGGAACAATGGTAATAGCAGCTACTATTTTAATCAGACATTGTGCTAGGGTTTTACATGCATTCCTTCATCAATATTATTTTCTTCATTATAAGATAAGGAGATAGGCTCAAGGAAGTTAAGTAATTTGCCAAATCATATAACATTTGAACTCAGGACCATCTGATTCTCAACTATGATCTTTTTACTCTGCCAGGCTGATGTTTAGATTTCATAAAGGTTGGCTTGTCCTTAATTAGGGCTCCAGAGCAAAATCAAGAACTTAAAATATTCAAAATTGATTTGTGATTAAAAAAAATCCAAAGTTAAAACAGAATCATTAAACAAACTCAGGATATTCCAGGGTCCTCTGTGGGAAAGCCAAAGGAAGGTGGATTGCCATTATCAGCAAAAACTGAATTGTGTTATTTTTATTGAGATTCACATTTTAGTTCAATTCAAATATTAGACAAGGGTTACGTGAAACCTTTCCTAGACCTTCCATAAACTCTGGAATTGCCTCTGGCTACAAGGATTATTCAGCCTAGGGTTTACATTTGCAGCTGAGACATGGGGAGGATGGTAGTTAGTAGAGAAAACAGTGACAAAATAAAATTCAAGGCAAGATGGGGAAGATCCAGGATAAAGTGAGAAGAGAAAAAAATAAAACGGCAAGGGTCTTAGAGAGTAGAGAGGAAGATGAGAAGAGGTAGTGATTCAGCTTCTTATCTCCTGGGACTTTCACAAACTGTCCAGTGTACAACCCCCAGCCAGGACTCCTGTCTCCCTCAATATTTAGGAGGACCCGTACCCACAACTTCTGATTTCACAAATCACTAACAGTGCCCTGTTACTGGCTTGCACATTCTTATCCTGGTATTAATTTCCTCTATTGTGAAATTGCAGACACAGAGCTTCATTATTATTTGTTGATATCGTCTCAACCTCATTTCAAATGGTTTCCAATCATCTTGGAAAGAAGTGAAGCTTAAAGAAATACATTGACCCTGATTATGGCAACTGGCACTGCCATGAAACAGCTGCAGAATGAAGGGGCACACAGGGCTCTGGCGCAAGGTCTTCAAAGGTGCCGTTTAAGAACATCCTCAGGGCACAAGGAGGGTGCAGACCAGCACACAGACCAGAGTGCAGCAGGTAGGTCGAATAAAGGAAAAGCAGGTAACTAGGAAGAGAGGATGAGTGGGGACAGAGGCAAAGGGGGTGAAGGGGCAGGCAGGAGTATATCAGCAGCACGAACCCACTCACGATTCTCAAAGTAAAACTTATGGAAATCCATTCCCTCCACGAGGTTACCAAGGGCCTCAGGCTCAAACGAAGTGAGGCCTGGATCGCAAATCTTCCTGCAAGAAAATAAAAAGTAGCTTGTCAGTCTCCTACAGGAATTACTTGTATTTCTTCCTCATAAGTTGTGTCTGTCCTGCAGCAGGTTAGCTGTGGACTACCTGACAAGATGGCTAAGATCTTAGGGGTCTGCCTGCTGAGCTTAGCCCTGCCCTTTCAGACCATGGGCTGAATCAATCAATGGGGTCTCTACCTGGAAGGGCTCCCAAACTAGGAGCTTGGTGTTTTACTCAGACACTGCCTAAGGCTCAGCCTTCCCTTTTCCCAGGGTCCCAGCTGCTTTCTGTGAGGAAGGAAACGCCTTGAGAGACTTGGGTCTCAAGGAAATAGGTCTCTACTCACGTGTAAGCCTCAAAGTCCCCATTGTTGATGGCCTCAATCAGTTGTTCTGTGATCTTAATGATCTCTTGTTTTCGCACTGTGGGGGAAAAAAATCCAGCAATTTACCTGAGTGGGACTAGGAAGCTCCCAAGTGACACAGAACCCTCCCCTTTCCTTCGAGAATCCCCTGTGATCTCTTTGACAAAGGCATCCCTCTTCTCTGTTTTTAAGTCCCTTTCTAGGAAGAGTGAGCCCACCTTTCTCTCCATCCCCTCTGTTGTCGGTAGAGCTAGCCAACCCCTTTTCCTGAAGCCCACCTTTTATGGTTCTCTGGCCTTTGTCTCCCTCTCCATCAACAACCAGGATACAGAAAACACTCTTGTCTTTAACAGCTGAGGAACCTCGCAACATCATTAAATTGCCCTGCCCAGAGTCTGTGGTATCCCATCCCCAACAAGTTCAGCCTCTTCTAAAGAGCATCTCCCAATAAAGCTGTTTCCACCACCCACTTATGTTTCTCACCTGAAGGGGCTCAGTCAGGTCTCAATTACCACCCCCGCTTCTCCCACCCAGCTCCCACTCAGTGGTCCAGAACCTAGCCCTGGGCAACAGCCAGCCTGGGAGCAGAATATAGCCAGGGATGAGGGCTTCAAAAGGATGAACAGAGTCTTATGATGGATGCTTAATTCTCTTCACCCTGCTCAACTCCTCCACAGGGCTTTTCTGAGTTAGAGGATCTTGGGACTATAAACACTCTTTTTAAACAGAGCCCTCACCAGAGAGACGGCTCTGTTTACCTTGGACAAGATTTGGAGACGCTCTAAATCTCATTCCAGCTCTCATGCCAGGATGTGTCCCTCAAAAAAACTAAGACAAGGCTCAGACCAACAGGCAGGCAGAATTGGTGCCCTCAGAGCCCCCCACCTCCACCCCATCCCAAGCCAAGGGACTGCTGGTGACAACCTGCACTCATGGCAGAGGATGCTGCCAGGGTAAGGGTGGGCTTGGGCTAACACTGACCAGAAACCTGGGCTGGCCCGGGCCACAAGCCTTTCCTCACAGGAGTGAGAGGCTGCAAGACAAATGCGAACATTAGAACAACACAGCCCAGAGGCACAGCTGGGAGAGGGCAGTGTGGCCAAAGGTATAGCCAGGAGAGGGCCCCACAGCCATCAGCACCTTCAGGGGGCAGCCCTACGTGGGTAAGCAGCAGGTTAGAGGAACCAACGAGCTCTATCCACTTTCTCTAGAGGCAAGCAGATATGTATACACACACACCCTCTCCAACCCACCAAATCCATTTGCAGGACCTGACTGGGACCCTATGGGTGAATAAGATTGTGTTTACAAACTCCAAAAGGATAGACGGTAGGAGGAAAAGCAACAGACAAAGGCATAATCTACACAGACACAACAAAAAGTAGAAATATGAACTACCATTAACTCAGCAAGGCATCATATCGAAACATTCTACTATCTCAGTTATTTTTCATAGCAATGCTCTAAAGTATGGGCCATTTTATTGCCACTTTACAGCTTAGGAAACTGAAGCTGTGGGAGGTTTAATCTACTTCACACATTTTTGAAGGTAGTGTAGCTGAGATTCAAATTCAGGTCTGTCTCACCCAAGCCCCATGTTCTTAATATGATATGCCGAGCCTCAGGAAACACATCCCAACATGATTTCTGGGCTACTGCACTTTCGCTATCAGCCCGGCTGCCACCACCTGTGACCTGACCACTGACTCAGCAGTTCTTCCTAGCTTGGTGTTGAGGCAAGGCCCACTGCACATCTCAGTGGCTGTCTATTTCTTCCCACCATGCCTGTTCTTCCACCCACTCTTCTTTATGTCTTTGGGTCCTAATCTCAGGACCCCCTGCCTGGTTAACAGCACCTCCAATCAGCTTCCCCACCCAGCAGAGGCCGAGCTCCCAAAGCTTACTCAGATGGACAGCTGGGCTGGGCTGACAGCTCTGGGGGCATCCCTGAGGGGCTTCAGGACGAGCCGGGGAGACAGAAGCCAGATTGTGCCTCCCTCACACTTACTGGCTGAGGAGCAGAGAGAAGGCTGGGGCTGCATGCCTGCAGAGGGAGCTGTTCTGTCCCGGGAGCTCCGTCCTTCAGGCACCGAGCTGCCATTCCCAGTGCGGAGCGGGGCAGCTAGCCAGCCAGGGCAGGGCAGGGCAAGGCAGAGCAGCCAAAACAAACAGAACAAGGCAGGTGAGCGAGCAAGCCGGACAGGACCCAAGCCCGTGGCCCTGCAGAGCCGGGGCAAGGCAACGCCTCGGGCTGCTGTGGACACTGGACCACATCCCACGCCGCCACCTCTGTCAGAGAGGCCTCCCAGCCAAGAGTCCCAAGGAGATGCACAGACCTGGGCTTGTGGCTTCTAGAGGAGCCTTCAAACAGCCTGTACAAGGACTCCTTCTCCTGGGAAAGATGTTCTAGGGGGCTAGGCTACAAGGTCAAGAGCCCAGCGGTGAAGGACCCATTGATCCATGTACTCTGCCAGCATCGACTGAACTGAACTGATCTGACCTTAATCCCAACAGCCCTGAGCGACTGTTCTTTACTGCCTTACACATGTATGCTATTTGGGGGGTTCTCAAAAGTTTGGTGCCCCTTATTGCCCCTGGGCATGTTCTCTCAGCTCTGTCCTATAACATTCCTCCATCTTTTCTGAGAGCCTGCCGTAAGGTCACTTAACTGAAGGTAAAGGGAGCAATTCCAGGAGGCCAAACCAAAGAGCAGCACAGAGTCTGCCTGGCTGTCTTGTTCCCATTGTTTAGTTTGAATACCACTCCCTGGGGAAGGCCCTTTTCTGACCTCTTAATTAAAGGCCCTGTTCACGCTCTCTCTTTACTTTGTGCCATTTCCTCCACAGCACTTATCACGACTGGATTTTATCTTATTTATTTGGTTTTTGGTTTTATTATTTGCCCTCCACACACACCTGTGGAGAGGGATTTTAGTCTTGTCACTTCTGTAAACCAGAGCCATGGGTGGTTTAGGGCTCAATAAATATTTGCTACTGGTAGTGAAAAGGAGACAAGGTTATTGAGGGAATAAAGGGTGAGGCCGTGGAGAATGCTCTCTGGGGTCTGACAATACTCTTACCTGTTTTTTCTAGCCACCGTTTTAAACTTCATAAGTCATGAAGGATAATTTTATTATTATAATCCCCAATTTACAGATAAGGAAACTGAGATGCAGAGCAGTAGAGTGTCATGCCTTCCCACACCCCCTGGCACTCTGGCCAGGCCCAAGCTTCGGCTGGTGGTCCTCACAGGATCACCGGGACACAGCCAAATGTGACTCAGACTCCATCATTCAGGCCAAGGCTTTGTGATGAAAGTGACCAACTTATCCCAATGTGCCTAGGAATGATCCAGTTTTAAAACTGAAAGTTCCACATCCTAGCAATCACTTCAATCTTGGGAAAACTGAGACAATTGGTCACTCTACTAATGACTCATGACATATGTGGGCTACTTCGACAGGGACTCAAGATGTTCCTGTTCTAGGATGTCACATCATTATCAGCAACAGTTTTCTGAGCCCTGGCCCCGGACAGGTTCAGCAAAAGTTCTAGTCTAGCTATTCCAGACTTGGGGTCAAAGAAGAGATGCCTCTTGTCTAGCCTAGTACCAACACACAGGGGTCTTGTGTCTTGGCCCATGTAAAGTAGTTTTATGCCAAGCCTTCTCTTGGGGTACAGGGAGCCATCGATCTCAGTTCTGGGGGCAGACAAGGCAGGTGTTCCATTGGAGCCAAGGTACCTGGGACACTGCTGGGTCCCTTCCCCACCAAGGGCTAGCACCTACCTTTGAGGTCCTCATCTTCTGTAGTGGTGTTACAGCTCTCCGTGGAACCCTATAGTCCAAAAAGAACATGTTTTTATATAATTAGGCCCTTGGAAACCAGAGGAACCATGCAGAAAGGCAGAATATGTGCTCCTACAAGAGGTTCAAGGAGGAATCATGGAAAGTTCTATTTTCACCCTTGCCATCTTACTCTTACAAAACTCTGGATTCCCAAATGTTCTCCCCAATCTTCCTCAACTCAGTAAATGGAACCATCAATGCCATTATTTGGGCGAAAACCTAGAGCCTTCTCCTAGGTTTGATCCTAGGTTGATTCTACTTTCTCTCTTTCCCTCAAAAATCTATGCAATCTAAAATCAAATCTGTCAGTTCTACCTCCAAAATAAATACCATTCTACCCCTTCTCTTCAAATGCATAGCTACAACCTGAGTCCAAGCTACCTGAACTGCTACAATCTTGATCTCCCTGCTTCTGCACTTGTCTACTTCCTAAAATTCTTGCGTATAACATGGCCAGAGTGGTTTTTCAAAGAATAATGAGACTACATTACTTCCCAGGTGAGAACTTCCAATAGCTTCTTATTGCCGCTGGAATAAAATGCAAACTCCTAAAAGTCTTATACGGCAGTCCCTGACTGCTTCTCCAATTTCATCACCCTCCTGCCACCCCGGACCCCTGCTCTCCACCCTTGCTCATCTCACTCTTAGGTGTATGCTTTCTTCTATTTCTTCATTCTGGATACATATCAAGCCCCGGCCCTTGCTGTTCCCTCTGTGTAGAGCGCTCTACCCCAGAGTCTGCCTGGCTGTCTTGTTGCCATTGTTTAGTTCGAGTACCACCCCCTGGGGAAGGCCCTTCTCTGGCCCTGTAACTAAAGGCCCTGTTCACGCCCTCTTTAGTTTGTACCATTTTCTCCATAGTGCTTATCACTACTGGATTTTATCTTATTTATTTGGTCTTTGGTTTTATTGTCTGTCTCCCCGACACCTGTGGGGAGGGATTTTAGTCTTGTCACTTCTGTAAACCAGAGCCATGGATGGTTTGGGGCTCAATAAATATTTGCTACTGGTAGTGAAAAGGAGACAAAGTTATTGAGGGCATAAAGGGTGAGGCTGTGGAGAATACTCTATGGGGGTCTGACAATACTTTTGCCTCTGTTTTTCTAGCTGTTTACTCTCATTTAAACTTCCTAAGTCATGAAGGAAAATTTTATTATTATCCCCAATTAGAGTGTCTTGTCTAGTGGCCCAGGGCCAAAATTCAAACCCAGGCCTATCTGAATACAGGGCCTGAGCTCAGAATCACTAAGATACAGTGCTCTTCCTGGGAATGGAGCAACAAGCGGGCACACACTGCCCCAAGCCTGGATTCTGCGAACACCGTGGTCTCAAGGTGCAGCCTGTAGGCTGCCAACATCAGGACCCTCGGACCCTGTGACATAGCCTGCCTGTTTCCTGCTGCCATGGAAAGCAGGAGACAGGCTCAGGATCCACTCACCTTGATCCCATCTGTAGCGTTGTGTACCACGGTGGTTTGTGGCTCCTGTGAGAGAAGATGAAAATTACTCTTCTGACCTGGGGACAGAACTTATAGCTCTTCCCTGATGGACCCCACTCCTACCCCAGTACCTTCAGAGACCCTATGATGACCACTGAGGCTGGCCCACCAGCCATTCTCAAAAATCAAAATGTCTTAAATCAGCTGGGTCCCAGGTAGCTGGGAAGCCCCAGGCTTAGGGGACAGCACTGGCTGGTGAGAGGCCTGGCACTTAATAGAAGCAGGTACCAGGGAAGCTGAGAGGATGAGGGCCTCTGTCCCTTATTTCTGCTTGTTCTGAGTTTCTTTCCCCACAAGACAAGTACACTGAAGAAGCTATAGGGCCGAGGGCACCAGCTGGGCCCCACCAACAGTGTTCGTCAAGGGGCATACAGGAAGTAGGAACAAGGGAGAGTGGACTAAGGTCTCCTAGAAAGACCCAGGATGCCCCCTCAGTAAGCTGAGCCCAGAGAGGTGCCTGCTTCATCCACCTCTGCCTTCCCCAGAGTTCCTGTCCCTACATCACCATGTCAGGCAGCATGAGGGTCCACAGGAAGTAGAAGGGGTAGCAGATAAAATTACCTCTCCTTCTTTCCTAGTCATCCACCCCCCCCCCCCCCTCGCTAACTCTCTCGTGAGCCGTCACTAGCAGGACCTCTGAGAGCACACAGCACCCTTTGGACAAGCCCTGAGAGAACTCAGACAGCACGAAGAGCATGGGGTTCTCCAGAAACCCAGAGATCAGCACCATTCAGAGGTGAGAGACCCTAGCCCTCCTTCTTGTTTATGGCTTTGCAGAGGAAAGGCTGAGGCAGGTTTCACAAGGAGGCCTCCAAGAACTGATGTACAGATTCCAAGAAAGCTCCTACTCACTCCTTTTATAAGAAACTCACCTTCCCGGCCCCCACAGCAGACCCACTGGGGGCCCAGCCTGGGGCTGAGCACCCTGATCACTCTTCCCCCAATAGTGAAAGGAGCAGGAGCAGCAGTTCTGCCATGCAGGAAGAAGCCTGGTCAAGCAAGCAATGAGGAGGAAGGGGCCTACAGGGCAGTACACAAAGCAGCCTGCTCTATAGGGATTGAGAAAGGAAAAGGGCCAAGGAGGCCTGAGAAAGGGGGCAAGAAGAGGAAGCGGGAAGGAGCAGGAAGCAGGCAGGGGCAGAGAAGCTGTAGTCAGGAGGTACCATGGCCGTCTGCAAGGGCGCGAGATCTTGGGCTGGGCTTACGAGACTGTTTTTGTTGTTGCTCTGTGGCTGAGACAAGAAAACAGATGGTTTAGTTCCTCTAGAGTCACCAAAGCAGCTCAGGTTCGACTCCCAGACCTCCCTTGCCCCCTGGCCTGGCCTGGAGGAGCTAGGTCTAAGGTGGCCTCCATAACACTGCGGATGGGAGCAATGGTTGGAGAGATGACTGGAGAAGGGGAGTATTTGGAGGGGTCTAGACCTAGCTCTGCAGGTATCCTCAAGGTGGGACCAGCCCAAAGACTTGTTTTAAAGCATCTCTCCAGAAATCTCTGCTTATGCCAAATGCCACATCACTGCATAATCATACTTCACCCAAAGAAATCCAGGGTCTTCTTCTCACTTTACAAAGGAAAAGAAGGGTAGTTTTTAGGGAAGCACAACAAAATTTAAAAACTCTGGGCTCCCTGTCTGGAAGCAGCCTCCTGATGCCCTTTCAATTTGCCACCTGCATTTCCTTTCCCCTAAAACACCAGTTTGAAGCCTAATTGGAAAAGAGAGAACAAGAGAAATAAAGCTTAGTCTAGGAGATGGTGTCTACAGAAGAAAGGGGTGGAATTCGGCTTTGGATACAAAATGCATCGACTGACCCCAAGGAGCAGAGACAGAGCTGTGTTGGCCTTCCTGCCTGATAACTCTTAGACTTGGTCAGCTGGGAGAAAGGGTAGAAATGCGGGAGGGAAAGGGGGAAGCGGGGAGGAGGGCAGGCGACTCCAGGTGGGGGCTGTGGCTACAGTCCCAGAACCCAGCCCCCAGGAAGGAGTAGGCTGCCCAGTAGGCCAACATTCCTAACAGCAGAGACCACCAGGATATCTCGTCTTTCAAAATGTTAAGTGGCACAACAAGGAAGGCTGAGGGGATGATGGCAAGGAAGGTAGGAGGCCGACCGATTTCTAGGGCAGGGAGTCATATCAATGCTTTCTGCCTCTTACGATCCTCTAACCGATGAGTCCCAGTTGAGCTGGCGGCCACCGAGAAGCAGCCTAATGCCTGAGAGTTCTTCAATAGGCACAGAGACAAACATGTGGTTATCATCTCTGCACAAGGCACAAATGAGGACACATACGGGGAGCTATCCAGACTGTCCTCTTCTTCTAGCCTGGAGGCCTCTTTTACAGCCCCTTGGACCTGACCTGAGGCCATCCACCCCTAGTTTACTGTCAATGGCTAAGATACCCCCAAACCCAGGGGTAGGCATGAAACCTTAAGCTAGGAACCAAGTGCTCTGAGAGTCCATTTGACTCTGTAAGTTGGAGAGAAGAGGTCCCAGTAGTCAGGATATGGGTCTAAACTCACACGAGCTCTGTTCTCTTCCATTCCCACCAGGAAGGATCTCTTAACTCAGTTGCTGGTACTGACCTCCTCTTTGGGGCTAATTGCATAAGGTTGTCTTGCCTGCAAAGCCCAGCTGAGACAAAGACCCTGGCATGGTGCAAGGACTCCAGGGTGTTCGTAAAATCTGCCATATCTGTGAAGAGCTGGGATCTCACCCAGGTGGCCCGACCTCTGGCTTTAATAGATGATTTCATAATGATTCAGGCCGTTGTGTTCCTCTTGGTGCCCTGTGTCCCATGAGAAAGAATATGCTTTCTCTATTGCTTTTCAGCTATTTCCCCTGAGGGCTGGGTGGGAAGGATGAAACACTGTCACAACCTGCTAATGGGCACTTGCACAGGGGAAACGGCCAGGAGAGCAAGGCTCAGAGCTGTGGGCCTACAACCAGCTCTCCTGCCCACCACGAAGATGCCCATCGGCTGCCAGTCTGTAGGAAGTGGCTGTTTGTGCCCAGTGAGCAGGGCCTCTCCTCCTGAGCGACAGTGAGGGTCTCTTCCTGAGTCTCTGCCAGTTTCACTTCCTGCCTGGGGCTGCTAGAGGCAGTCGGGCTCTGAAGCAGGGAATGCCAGACCACAAATTCCAATGTCCACTTTTCGGGCCACTGGGGGACCTTGGACAATGGTCCCCGCCTGGCAGGACAGGCCACACCTGCCCACACAGCACAGACATGCAGTGAGGATGAGTGAAGCACACGCACATGGCAGAATGGGTTTGCGTGGCTGGCAGGAGGGCACAGGCAGCATGGAGTGGGCAGATGGGTGGGCAGGCAAGGCTCACCATTAGGTGCACGCTGGAACTCGACTTCCTTTCTGGGACACCACCACAGCAAAAGGGAAAGAGAAGGGGAAAGAGGAGGTAAGAAGAGAAGCACAGAGACGCTATAGGTTAGTGCATCAGCGTAGGCTCTGCCTCAGGAGAAAAGAGCAGAAGATCTAGAGTCCAGCACCCGAAGGGTTAAAACAGCACCTAGACCACCAGGCACAGACCCTGGCAGGGGAAGAACTTCTTTGCTGTCAGGTTCACCACACAGATTTAATATATTCTGCGAGGTCTTGGTCTTGCTCAGAGAAAGTGTCTTGAGGAGATTAAATCACAAGTCTATGAGGATAAGTAATATTTTGCTGCAAATTTACGGGTTTGGGCTTATGAGGCCAGCTCACCTCTAAGGTTAACTCTTGTCTCTCATTACTAAGTCTGCCTGAAATTTGGGTGAGCAGCTACCAGTAAACAGCAAAAGGTACTCTAGGCCATCCTCAGATTAATAACATTTGACTTTTGAACCTAGACTTTTTTCGCTGCTCCCTTAAATTGTTTTTCAGATAAAGACGCTGAATTTTTGAAAATCACCTGACAGTTAAATGTTGGCATTCCTTTTTTTTTTTTGTGGCTATGGTTATAAGATTTCAGCATTTTATTGCATTTTGAAATTAGTGGGAAATGGAAAAATAGGAGTGCTAGTGATTAAAAGTGTACCGATCACAAAGACACAGAGACGTAAACTACGGGGAATGTTGAAAGCAGGGATTCCTCGGCTTACCCAGATGCTCATGGACTTGACTTTACGTTCAGATGTGAAACAAGAGCATAAAAATAAAGACCACACGGAACACTGAAAATACATCTCAGAAGACTGTGTCGAAAAGGTGAAAGGTAATTCCGAATTTTACAATTAGCTCACTGGGAGACAGAAGTCCCAGGGACCATGTCTGTCTGCTGACTGTCGCAGTCATTTAACAATGTCCAACAAGCACTTATTGAGGGCTGTTCCAGGCACAGTAAACATGTCAGATAAATGCTCCTGCCCTCGAGAGGCTGGCGCTACTTTAGAAGACATTTTCAGAAATGTCTTATATTCAAAAGAAGAGGACTACAAGTACTGCCTTATATTCATATACACTTTTCCCTTTATCCAACTACAGTGTTAACACTTTGAAGGAAGGTCCTTATCTAATTATTTCGGTATTGTCTTTATGGTGTCTAACCTTAAGTTAGTACAATCAACAAATGTTTGCAGAGTTATATTGGTTTGCGACTGGCTTTCCCCCAGAGAGCACAGGTTTCTAACTTGCCCAGAATCAGATCAGTGGAAACTGCAGGGGCATAGACCAGGCCACCTTGGTTCTTGTGATTTTCAGGGTCTTGTCATCAAAGGCCACTGCAGGTCGCTTTTACCTGGATCTCGCCTTAGGCATAGCACTTTCAGCTGTCTGCATCACCTAATGAGGAATAAGTTACTAACTTTCTCTTAGCTGGCTTTTTCCTAAACTGTCCTGCATGAAAACCCAAGATAATCTTTTCTACTCAAGGGTTAGTTTCTCCTGGGAGAGTGGACTTTTTTCAATTCCTCTCTTCATCCTTCCAGGGTTTTGCCATCAGCCATGAACAGCTAGGATCCTTCTCAATCAGCCCACTGTAGCACTATTTAAATACCAGATCACTGCTAAAGAACCATTATCTCACTTATATTTAACAATTAAATATTTAAAATTTTAAACCAGAAAAGGGTTCAACTCCTTTCCATACTTAAACAAATATTCAAACAGTATTAAGAAAATAACTATATCCTTTTTTTCTTTCTTTCCCTTATTATTATTTTTAATATTGGGCGGCCATTCTGGCCTTGGACTAGCAGGACACCCGTTTTCCTCAACTAGGGAGCTCTCGGGATCGGAGAGTTTACAGCCCCACACGTGGCTCTGACTCTTCCATAGACACTGGGTCATTGGCATCCACATTCAAAGAAACCTAATGCGAATGTGAAGTCCCCAAATTTAAGAGCTCAGATTGGCGCTGATATTTGAGCATCCTGTGACAGCTTCTGTTCAGTGAGAAGAAAACTACCCACCCTATGGACTGCGAGCAGCAGGAGCTGGGGAGGGAGATGGAGTCTGAAAGAGCCACGATGCTGACAGCTTAGGATCTTCTGAGCCATTTCACGGGCCTCCCTCATAACACAGGTTATCACCTTAACTTTCAAGAGGGCCCAGAAAAGGCAAACCCCGTCCATACACCTTGCTTTGCTTTCCCCTTTTGCTACATTTTTATCCAACCACACCAGTAATTGTTGTGTACTTGTGCCTGAATATAAAAGGACTGTAGCTACATTACAAGCAATTTGAAAATCAGAAGAGGTTCAAAAATACCCATAATTCTATCACTCGTGCCTGTCTTTTTCCTAACACAATTAAAATATATCATTATAAACCATATGCAAGTTTACACTTTACTTTTAAAATAAACAGTATTTTGATTTTAATTCTATCAAAATCTAGGTGAAAAAGATACAAAATACAGAAAAAAAGTATGAAAGTTCCCCAAATTCTCATCACCCAGGGAAGTTATTAACACTTACTGGGTTTCCTTCCAGTTCATTTTCTATCCACGTAATACTGAATATAATCTACACATTGTTTTTTTAAAAAACAAAATTTAGATGATAGTACAATATATACTGCTTTATGTTCTAGTTTCTGCTTAATATAAAACATTTCCATCCATTTTCCATATTGATTTAGTCATTATCTTATTGGCTTTTGAGATTGTCTCCAATATTTTCATAGTTATAAATAATGTCATTTTTAACATCTTCCCGCTTTCAGTTTTTCCATATTTTGAGTTATTTCTTTGGGATAAATTCCCAGAAGGAGAATTAAAGAATAAAAAAGATAGCAACATTTTTACGGCTTTGGACACACAAGATGTTTTACAAATTCGTCATTCTGATTTATGCTACTATCATGAACGTAAGAGTCAAAGGTGGCCCTTCATTTCAATTTGCTTTTCTCTGACACTAATGGAGCTAAACACTCACATTTGTGAACCAGTTTTACTTCTTTTTAGATAAGATTGTCTGTCAGTTCATACTCTTTGACCATCATCAACTGGGTTTTAGGGGAGATTCTTATTTATTAAAGAAAGCTCTTCCGTATAAAAACGATACTAAATGCTCCCACCACACCTGCTGTGAATACTTTCCCCAACCTGTCTGTTTTGGCCTTTTAATTGTGGTTGGTCATTCTTCTTAAACAACTTGCATCTCAGCCTCTGGTCCCACTATATTCAAAGTCTTTTCTCAAGAATCAAACTCATTTACTGAGCACATATTATGTCAGACACTAGGCTAGGTCCCCCACATATGTTTTCATTTAAAGTAACCCACATACAAAGTTTTCATTTAAAGTAATTTATTTAACAATTCTGTTCACCTAGACCTCATCCCTCTTAGTGTCCCTGGAAGGTCCAACACTGTGGCATACCTCTGTTCTTCCTTTACTCTTTGTTCTTTCTCCATTTCCTTTGCTGATTCCTCTTGTTTTCCAGCCCCTTAACAACAAATAACCCCAATATATTGCCTTTACTGGACTCGTAAACCTTCATGTGTTTTGGATTCACATGGGGGAAGAAGAGTATTATTAAAATTCAGATTCTGCCTCCCACCCAAGCTTTATAAGTCTGAATTCCAGGTTGGACTCTGAAATCTGGATATTTTTAATTAGCTCCTTAGGCTAATCTTACATGGCTGCACCTGACACTTATCCTTGGGGCCAATATCTAGAAAACTCTACTAGAAACATGATCCTCCTTAATGGCTCCTTCACTCATTGCTCACTACCGTCTCGGCTATCGCTGCTTTACTGCAGGTATTATTTTGTGCAATTGCTCTTTGCTTCAGCCATACAGAAGATACTGAAGTTCCCAGAATCATCATGCTGTGTCAAACTTGCATGTCTTCACATGTGCTATTCTCTCTGCCTGGAACATCCTTTTTCCTTTCCCCTCCTTAACCTGACGAAATCCAACCTGCCCTTCAAACTCAGTTCATGGGCCATCTTCTTCAGAAAAATTTCCTGTCCTGGTTCAGAGGCTCACCTCTCTGCACCCCCAGTACCTCCCAACAAGACCTTAGCAGACAGCACCAGAACTGGTTGTTTCCCTGTCTCCCTTCCACTGTGAACGCATACAGAGTGGCTTATGGCGCTGCCTTCGCAGCTGCTGAGGTACAGAATTGGCTGAGTGAACGGACTCAAAAGATTTAGTCATGCGAGTCTCCACCTGCACGTTCAACGCTGACCTCCTCCCTGGGTTATACAACTACTTCCCAGCATCTTTAAAAAAAAACCTCTCCACCCAGATCTCCACCTGCCTCTCAAACTCAATGTGGTCAAAACAAAATTTCCTCTTCCCACCAAACAGGGCATTCCTTCACAACTACTCCTGTTTCTAGCAGAGGCACCACCAACATACGAGGAATTCTGACATTATCTTTGATGGATATTTTTAATCCCTCATATCCGATGTGAACTTCCTTTGGCATAACCCTAATCAGAGCTAACATGTAATCAGAGCCCAGCATCCACAGGTATAGATAGCTGGACCAAATTACCCACAGGTAGCACCTAGTCTGTCTGTCTGGTTAGTGCCTATGCTCTTCTGGTGATTAACTATTCTGAACATTAACCCTTTGTTTCTAATCACCATTCTATCACCTTACACCCAGATTATAAAAAATCCTAATTGATATCTCTGTGTCTATTCTACTCTCTTCTATTTACTCTTACACCCTTAGCCAAATCTTTCAAAATGTCACTTACTATAGCGTCCCTGTCCAGTGGCCTACAGAGTTTCCTGTGGCCTAACATACAAAAATCCAATTACTCTGCCCAGCCGGACCAACCCAGCTGTATTTTTGACATCCCTCTACCACAACATACTCCAGTTGAGCAGAAAACATCAATATGTATAATAGAACCCATAAAAATATTTTGTTTTTACATTATAAAATACATTCTCATTTTAAAGAAAACACCTGTGTACAAAGTAAAAAACAAAAAGTATGTCTCTCTATCCTCACCTCCAATCCCATTCCCTAGAGGCAATTACTGACTTGGTTCCAATCTTCCTACATCCTTTAAGCCTTCTCCAATAAGCTTCTTCCCAGAAGCTTCTTGACTGAACCATTCCACATAGAGTCCAGTATCATATACCATTCAGTGCTTATCTGAGTCCAGTATATCCACTATCCACTTCAATTAACCTTGCAACTTCTTAAAGGTAGATGAATACTGCATCACCTTTTATACCTTGTGTGTCTCTAGAACTGAGTGTAGCACTGGGCCTGATAGGTACTTATTAAATACTTTGTAAAGGTTGATTGATTTAAACTTCTTCCCTAGAGAGGAATATGCAAAATCTCTCCCCAACAACACCTGCCACCTTTTCCTAACTTGGCTCCACCTATCTAGCTCATGTCCTTGTAACGGGTGGGGGTGGGGGAGGGCGGTGCTGCCGATCAAGATCAACCCCAGCTCCATGTCAGCAGGCGTGTGTGAAGCTCAAGCTCCCCTCCTTGGGGCAGAAGTACATAGAAGCAGGCATGCAGAGAACAAGAGAAAGAAGAAGGGGTGGGGAGGAGGAAATGGGGCACACATGTATATCTCAGCTGGGGACATAAGATCATGAGGAAAGGCACAATTTAAACTTTGGCTGGAATTAAAAAATTTGAACAATTTCATGATTTGAAATCCTCTATGGTGTAAATTGGGAGACTTCAAGATAGCATGAACTCCTTTTTAATACCCCAGCCCCAGGACCCTTTCTGTCCCCAGAATACCTTGGGCCCTGTGAGGACCCCCAACTACCTCTCCTCTACCTTGGCCAAGCAGCCAATCCCAGTAGGGCTTCCTGCTGGTCCCTGAAGGCTCCTGTTCCCTCCTCTTGCCCTGACCCCAAATGGAAATGAGTTGTGAGATATGCCATGTCCCTCGCGTGTTTCTGTGTAGCCTATGCCCAGAGAAAGTTTAAGATACTTCACTTAGTGGTAGCTGAGCTGAGATCTAGAAGTGCTTTGGAGATAAGGAGAGACCAAAAGGAGTGGCTTCAGGTTTCAAGCCCTGTACCCTGAGTCAACCAGGCAAACTTTGCTTTCATTTGAAAAAGGGTTTGTGCTTTAAAAAAAAGGCGGGGGTGGGGTGGGGGAGATTAACCAAATGACTAAAAAACCCAGGGAGTCAAGTTCTGCAAATGAGGCACCTATCTGGAAGTCCAGTTCAGAATTGAGTGCTACTAAACTATAATTTGGATCACTTTCCCCTGAGTCTTTCTGATCAAGCTAAGGTCAGGAGAAACATCTCCCTCTGCCCTCTCAGGCCAGTGGAACCTGCTGTTCTGAGCACAAAGGTTTCTGGTTTAAAGCAGAAAAGCAAAGATAGGAAGGTTCCTGGGAAAAGGGGGACTAAGGAGACAATTCCCCGGAGTGACTGTTAGGACAGAGAGGCCAGTCTCAGGCGAAAGGGGTGGAGACACCTACCTTGACACCACCATCTGACTTCTTGTTCAATAGACTTTTGGCAGCTGTGAAAACAAGAAGGAAAATCAAGACTCCTGCATTGTACTTTTTCCCCAACCTGAAGTCTGGCAGCTGGATCCACAAGAGACTGCTGTGTCTGAAAAGGGGGCCAGGAGTCTCCTGAAACCCGTAGAAGCAATGCCCTTCCTGGTAGCCCCAAAGCATGAAGGACATCTCAAGCAGCGTCAGACCCTCAGGGTGGTACCCCAGGATCTCCTCTGCCATGAAGACGGCTCAGCAGAAACAGGGACACACTGCGCTTAAGAGAAATGACATTCAGTACTGGAGCTGCCTGGGGCACTGGGGACGCTGCCCTCGACAGCTTCCACCCAGGCCTGAAAGCAGAGTGCTAGGGTGAAAGGTGAGGGCTCTGTCCCTAGATGCCATGGAGATCCTCAGGACAGCCAAGCTGGAAGGATGCAAGACATCTCCTGAGTGTTCTCAAGAAACAAGAAGTGTCACAATTCACGAAGGAGACCAGACAGGCACAGACACAGAGACCAGGACCACCTACAGGAGGGTTTTGCCAGGGGGTTGAAGCCTTGACTGGGCAGGTCCTCACCAGGTTTACTGGGTCCTATCTGCCACCCTTTCTTCAGAGTCCACTCTCTGGTCCCACTGAGCAGAAGGACTGGGCAAAATAACGAGTTATTAAACAGAGTCTAGCCAGCACAGGGTGACGTTCAAGGCTGATAAGCTTCTTGCAGGAAGGCTGGTGATGCCTGCTGGCCATAAAGGCCACAGGGAACAGACAGTGAATGGGAGAGTCTGGGAGGTGTGGGGCGATGGAATCAGATCAACTATCTGATCCACCGGACTTTGCTGGGTTTTTGCACCTTGGTTCTACCACTTGCTAGCTGTGTGACCTTAAGTGAGTTACTTAACTCTCTGAACCTCAGTTTATCTATAAAATGGGATAAAACAGGGCCTAGGTCATAAGACAGTGGCGATCCAATGGGATCATGAATGAAAGGCACTAAGCAGAGTGCTTGGCACATAGCAAGTACTAAGTGTTAACCGCTGTCACTGCTACTGCTGCCATTCTTGCCTTCAGGTGGTCATTTGAACCCCAAATAGGTCTCATCTCTCTACAGAGAGAATAGGGGTCCTTCTGACTCCCCAAAATAGCCTTTTGTCCTATCTCCAGTCGTGCTGAGGTGATTAGAAAGTTTTTGTTTTTGTTTTTATGTATTTACTACTATGCCTGACTACCTACTGTTAAGTGCTTTACATACATCAGAGTTCTCAACTCCCATCGCCCATCAGAATCACTTGGGGAGCTTTAAAAAATGTTCATGCTTACCCTATGCCCTAGGGATTCTGATTTTGTCTGGGGTGGGGTCCCAGCATCAGGATTTTTTACAAGCTGTCCTGTACGGGCAGGGTTGAGAGCCTTTGAAATGCATGATCTTAATCATAGCCATGTTATTTATTAGCCCCACTGGAGGGATGAGAAACTAAGGCTGGGGAGCTGACATGACTTGCTCAGGGTGTGGCAGGGCTAGGATCCAAACCTAAGGATGGCTGTCTCCACAGCTTCTGTATTCTACAGCCTTTCAGACCTGAAGGCCTGAAAGGTCACACTTCACAATTTGGAGGGGCGTGGCTTCCTCTGTGGGGTCTCCAACAGTGCCACTGAAGCCTACTCCTAGCATGCCCAGGACTGTCTCTGGGCCCACCTTTGGCCCCAGCCCTCGTGGGCAGGCGAGGCTCTCGGGCTGTCTGGAGGAAAACCTTCTGCTGCCCAGCTCCATGTCCCCAGGCTATTGCCTCCTGAGAGTTGGCAAGCGCCCAGCATGCATGGCTGGTTAGGGGGCTCTGTGACACCAATGTGCTCGCAGATGCCAAGTTAGGTGATCCGTCCGGCATGCCCATCTCAGCCCGCAAGCATGGGACTCGCCTCCCTGGTGAGTGGGCCTGGCATGCTGGCCCTCCTGGTGGGGTGGCAGGGAGCCGAGGCAGGCGGTCAGGGAGGACTCATGCCACGTACCTTGCCCGGCCAGGCTGGCGGCGCTCGCGGCAGGCGAGGCGGGGGCGGAGCTCTGCCTGCCAACTGAGGGGATACAATCTCTCAGTGCACAGAGCTGCCGCAAAGCCACGGTGGCCAGTCAGCAGCGAGCATGCCCCAGCGCGAGGCACAGGAACCCGCTGGCCGCCCACGCACAGCAGGGTCCAGGCGGCTTGGCCAAGCCAGCCGAGCCGGGGGAGCGAAGGCGCTGGGGGCAGGCTGAGGAGCAGGTGCGGCCAGTCCTGCAGCAGTCTGGGGACCTGAGAGGACTGGGCTCGGATGGCGGTAGGGTCCTACTTCATGGAAATGGCTTCGGCACCTGTCCTGTGACCACCTTAGGTGAGGGTCTACAGGGAAAAGCCTGACTAGGTGAGAGGCAGTGTCCTTTCTGAGGTAGCCAGTCTTAGCTAAGGCTGTGCGGAAACTGAACCCCACTTTCAAATCTTCCTCCCTTGGGGACCTAAATGAAGACATTTTCAGAGAGCCCAGAGCAGAGGGTAGCTCTTTCCTCTGGCCACATTCCAAACAGTAGTGAGACTGGCACTCAGGGTCCAAGGAGCTCCATGGCCCACGGGAAACTAAGTTCACTGTTGTTCCATGTCCCCTGGCTCCTCAGAGGCACAGGTTGCTTTTTCTCTTCAAGGCAGGAAGCCAGGAAAGGCAGCTTTTCTTAACCCATATTTCAGTGTTCCAACGGTTAAAGATGCCCAAGAAAGAGCCCCAGAAAGAAACAAAAGCTACTAAATCAGTACATTCTAGAAGCCTTGATTTCACCATTAGTCAACATGCTAGAGTCCAGGGCTCAGCTACATCCCTGTCTGGGATCAACTCAGAAAACAGCCTAGCTCCTGCCTAAAGAAACGCACAGGTGACCTTCCTTGTTGATTATATGTGTAGGTATCTTTCTGCAAAAGCTTCTGGAGACTGGCTCTATCTTCACCTGTCCAGAGTCAGGACAGAAGAGGTCATCCTGGAATGCTAGCAGCACTTTTTTTTGGAGGGGGTGGGAATCTCCTCTGACCCAGGGCTAAGTGAGTACAAAGGCCAGATGGAGTCTAGGCAGCAAGGACAGGAGACTCTTTAGGGATTAGTGAAGGTCCTTTGTCCTAACAGAGACCGGATGCGGAGAGGCTGAAGTGGAGACCTGAGGCCAGGGGTGGGGCACATGCTACTGACTTCCCAGTAGCTTGTCTCACACTTCTGCCACACAGAGAGAACAGATTACCATTCTAGGGTCAGCACAGAAATGTCCTTCAGCGGCCTAAATAAAGGTTCTAAATCAAGAGAAAGGAGAAGCTGCGAGTATTAGACAAGAAGCGGGTGTGAGACTACAGCTCCATCCCTGCTGGAGGCAGCAGGCTGTGCCCTCCCGTTCCCACTTGTGAGAGGTGAATCCAGGGACACAGACTTCCTCTCATGGGTACCCACAACACAAGAATGAGCCCCAACCAGGGCCAAGGGGCTGGCCTGAGGTGAGACACTACTCTGGCTCGCTCTCCAGTCCTGACCTCTGGGACCCTGTGGCTCTTGCTCAGGCCAGGGCTCATGAAGCCCCACATCTTCTCACCTGTGTCTTCCACAGAGCCAGGGCTTCAGGTAACCCACAACCAATAGAGCCGACTCCAGCTCCAGGAGCAACCTCTGCCCAGAGTGGCTGCCTACCCGAGCCTCCCACACAATCCCCTCTCCACGGCAGTGCAGAGGGAAAACAGTTATGAGAAAGAGAGAAGGGGTGTCTTGAACCAAAACAGTGTGGCTGGGGGTCAGGGAAGAGAGACCAGGGGAAAAAGCAATCTGAGAAGAGACCTTCTGTCTTTAGTTAACTCCTGACTTTAATCTTTTTCTCATAGAAAAGCCACTGTGCTTCCTAACTGAGGGCAAACAATGATGGGGATAGGGATAGAAGTGGGGGTGGGGGAGGAGGTGGAATGTCTTGCATCTTAAAAAGAAATGTCAAGTGTGATTTATAAATTATGGGTCCCAACTTTCCTAATTCCTCATGCAAATTTAAGCAAGCTCCTTTCCCTCCATCCTGCTAGTCTCTATTTTTTTCACTTTTATAGCTAGCTACTATCACAGGAAATATTTTAAGCACAGTCGCTGTAAAAGGTTTAAACATCTGGAATAATTTCTATTAGTCATCTCTACTTGGACACAATGAAGCAGAGATCACCCCAGTCTACAAATGACTGGTGGCAACTGAGAAGATTCACTATGCCTCATCTCTTTCTTTTCCCCAGCACAGCCTCCAACACCCCAGAGATGCGCTAAAATCTTAAAGTGCTGAGAGTTATTCAGAGAATTAAATAAGAATCCCTAGGGATAAGATAAATGGTAGGCTGGCAGGCTACTCCTGGGGAGGTCCTAGGGAACAGAGCTCATAAATTCGAACCCAATAAAGCCCCCCAGAATCTCAGGTTGCAGGGCCTAGCAGCAAGCAGCCCCTCAAAACAGGATCCTCATCATCTTGGTGGAGATGCTGCCTGAGACACCCAGCGTTGGGATGGCCTGGTATGGCAACATCCATTCTGACCCACTCACCTCAGTAGAATTAATGTGCATGGCTGAGAAAACATACCTGAAAAGTTCCTGGAGACAAGCATGGTCGTGAGGATGGCACCCTGAGGAAAGAAAAGGCTCCTGTGAATTCAACTGGCCTCTAGAAAAGCATGGCCTGGTCTCAGGCGGAGGATAGCTACAGCCTGAAGACATCAGTTCTCTGGGGCCCCCCAATATATATAACCTTCATCACCCAGTTCCAGCCAGGGAGGGAAGCTTCCTTCTGTGATGGGGCAGGGGCTGCGCTGTCAGAAGGTACGATGTCAGGGTACCGGCTGCCTGGACGGGAAAGCTTACCTTCAGTTTTCTCCGGGCATTGAACTTGCGCAAGCACTCCACAGTCTCTTGACGATGCATCATGGACGCCACCGTGGATCGTTGCTAGAAGCCAGACAGACAGGCCGTGAGCCCCCCGCCAGGTCCTCTGCCCCTCGCCATAGTCCTAGGACCGATGGCTGCAAGCTCAGCCACCCCAGAGTCGCTCCAAAGATAAAATGAGGTCAAAGATACGAAAATGCTTTTACGATAACAGCACTACCCAAAACTCAAGGTTATGTAAGGATAAGAATCTGAACATGAAAGCACCACAATATCTGATGCTAGAGGAGGGTGCCTGAGAGACCACTCTCGTCTTCCTTGGGAAACAAAGGCTATGGACTGAGAGCAGCTGCCTGTTGTGATCCTCCTGCAGTCACTCCTTCGGCAACTGTTTACTGAGCGCCTACTGTGTCCCAGACGCTGAGCAGTGAGAACGGCGGAGTTCCTGCTCTCTAGATAGGACGTTCATGCCTTCCCAGAGTTCCCCTCACCACACCTCGACAAGGTCCTAAATGAAGCTGTGAGCCGAGAAGCTAAGGATCTTCTAACTTGAAGCGTTAATTTTTGTCCTCATTTTGGATGGGAATTTTCCTTTACTGTATGACTGCTAACTTCCTTCCTCTTTAAACAGAGGCCCCTGGGCATGATCTACATCTCCTTGATGACTCAGGGTCATCGACTCAAGTATCTGGTTATTACGTAGTAATGTAACACAGTAATGTCCTCGGAGGCTACTGAGATATACACAACGGTAGAGGGGAGGGCCTACAAAATGACCCCTAAGAACATGATAGTTCCCCAATTCGCGAACGCCCATTTTAAGTTTCTCACCCCCACCCACCCTTTGCTGTTGCAGTCTTGGCCAGCCTGATAGAAAAAGAAATCGTACAACATGCAGCCTGGCGCCCACAACCCCACGGGGCCACCCCAAAATCCTTTCCCTCATCCTGGGCCCACTCCCCGTCTTGGGTCCCGAAGCACCACTCCCAACTTTTCTCTTACTTCACCTCCTCCTCCAGAATATAAACTTCTCCATAAAAAGAAAGGAGAGCTCATCAAGAAAGAACTTCAACTTCAGCACCCCCACCTTCAAGCTGATTTCCACCAGCCTGCAACCTAACCCCTGTCTCAGCAGCGTCATCCCTCACATCCAGTGCTGACCCCTCAATGTGGGCTCAGGAACCCCTCTCTCTTTTTGCTATCCAAACCTTTGCTTCCTCGATCAGCCAGTATTTTTAACCCCTTATTCCAAACTATAGTCTTCTCTGCAGTCTATACATCATAGTCAAGCCTCTCCTTAAACAAATCATAAAAATTTAAAAACTCCCCTAACCTATTCATCTAAGTGTATCATTTCTTTCTCCCTTCACTCCTACTCCTTCTTCACCTCCCTGAAAACAGGTTTCCATTTCTCTTGCTTCACTGCCTCTATTGGTGAAATAACAAAAACAGTGGCTTCTAAATGGTCAGAGCCAATGGATTCTTTTCCATCTTTATCATGGTCTCCCTCAAGCATCTGTTTACAGACGCTCCCTTACTGAGACCTCCTATTTCTTGGGATCTCCTGCTCCTCCTTTCCACAATGAAAGTTCTCATCTCAGTCTCCTTTGCTGGCGCCTCTAACTCTCCATCATGAAATACTAGTGCTTGGTGGCCATCTCTTTTCCTATACAAGCCCACAGTAACAATCCGATAGGCAGAGAAGAGATCCCATCTATTTCTACAGCCTTAACACTACCTACAGAGAAATGACTACCACCCGCATTTCCAATTTTTAACTTCTTTTTTAGAACCATATTTCTAACTACCCACTGGATGTCTCCAGCTAGAGGTCCTCAGACACTACACTCAGTATGTATGAAACTAAAATCATCTTTTCTCACAAACTGCCTCCTCCTCTGGGTTTCTTCTGGGTCAGTGAATGGTACAACCCTTCACTCAGTTACCAACTCACAGATCCCTCGCTCTCCTTCACTCCCCAAATCCAAATTCAGTTAATCACGAAAGTCTTTTGATTCTATCTCCCAAATATTTCGAATTTGTCCACTCCTTGCCACACCATCCACTCTCCTATCATCACCCTTAGCTGATACCTCATCTCATCTGGCTTAGACAATTACGTCTGTTTCCTGAACTCTCTGCCCCCAGCCTCTTCCCTCTGCGACTGTTTCTTACATAGCTTCTAAAGTGACCTTTTTTAATTACAAATTTCATTCCCTCTTTAAAACTCTTAAATGGTTCCCTATGTTTTCAGAATAAAATCCAAACTCCTAAGGCAGAAGAAACTTGTATGTCATGGAATCTTTTTGCCTTCATTCTCTTGCATTCTATAGTCCTATCTTCATCTACAACCAAACTACTAATATTCCTTAATTCCACAATTCCCCATGGCCTCTCATCCTGACCCAAGCTAACCTGTGTCTGCAGGTTATCATCCTGGGAAAGTCCTAGTCATCTGCCAAGAACCATGACAGAGGACACCTCCTCCATGCAGCCTTGAATAATCCCATGCCCACCAGGTACAGGGGGAGCACCTGCACATTCTCATAAGATTCTTTTACGTACTTGTCACATTGCAGGGTGGTTGTCTGAGTGCCTGTTCTCCCCAGATAATCTTTGAGATCTTTGGGGAAAGGGCTCATGCCTCAATTCATCTTTGTATCTCCAGCACCCACATGGTGACCAGCGCCGAAGAGGCATTCAGTAAACACGGGAAAGGACAAATAAATAAATGTATCATCGTTGTCAGGACGCTTAACTGTAGCAGACCCTCTTCTTGCTTGAAAACAGATATTTCAGCTGGACAGAACTGTATATGGAAACAGAGTATGTCGACCCCCATTGATAGCCTAGAAGGCTCTCTGAGGGTGAGCTTTATGAGTGAACTTCAGGGTGTTCTTTGTAATTCCTCAAAAGCTCCTTTTGTTCATTTGTTGAGTCTTGGTCACATTTCCATTAGAGTTGAGTTCTGACTCTGCACACTAAGCTTGGCAGTTCGGTTTGGGTTATGCGGGCTACTTTCTATCACCACCTACCTTGAGTCTGCAAAGGTCAAAACTAAATCACACCTGACGAGTGAGTGGGAGAGAGACAGAGGGTGGTTAGCTCTATCTGCCTCCCTGAATCACTCCTGGTGACATTTACTGACCCATCCGGGCCCCCTCCCTCTCTGCTGAGTCCTTGCTCAGGGCCCAAAATAATTATTCTCTGGTCATACAAAGGAGGGTGAGGAGAGTACTAAGGGCATAAGGAGGGCTGGCATCTCTGTTTTCCTCAGTCTTGGGTAAAGACACTTACGCAGACCCATGGATGCTTGAGAGCCTGGTCAGCTGTGATACGTTTTGCAGGGTTTATGGTGAGCATCTGATTGATCAAGTTCTTGGCTTCAGGAGTCACCGTGTCCCACTCTGGTGATGGGAACTAAGGAGCAGAAACAGGAGGAGGGGGGATATGAAAGGTAGGTTCTGTCTGCATCCCAGCTTCTATCACTGGGATACTGTGTTACCTACAGTTGCGTGGCAGAGCTGGAGAAGCCCTAGTGTATCCCAGCACCTGTGTCAACTTAAAGACTGTGTAAGGAAGACAGAGATCATGGTTAGAATGCCAGAGCAGGAAGTGGACTCCAACATCTTCTGGTTCAACCCTGTCTCTCTACTAAGAGGAAGCAGTGGCTCAGCCATGTGCTCAAGGCCCCACTGCCATGGAGAGAGCCATCAGACTTTCTGTCCCTATATTATGCAGCATACCACACCTCCAGGCCAATGGTTTCTCAGTGGGCTCCTTGATTTCACAGCTCTCAAGAGCAGCTGTGCAAAAAAGTTGCTCCCTGGGACAGTGGGTAGCAGGCATTGAGACCTGTATGCCATCCCTGGGTTTTCAAAGTCCCTTAACCCTTCATGTATCCTGCCCCCTCCCTTGGACAGAGCCCAAGGGGTGGGAACAAACCGGTCCTTACATCATAGGCTCCGGCCTTGATCTGCTGATATAGCTTGTGTTGATCCTCATCCCAGAAGGGAGGGTATCCCACCAGGAGAATATACAGGATAACCCCTACGAGACAGAACACAAGTCACTGGGGTCAGTCCCCTACTCTGCTAAGGAACTGAGAAAAGCCACATGGAGCTCAGAGCCACCCAGAGGGTCAAGGGCCATACCAGAGATAGAAGTAGATACCAGCCAATAATGCTGTGTCACTAGCCCTTCCTGCTATGCTTCGCTCCCCATGACCCCAAGCCACAACTCATCTTCAAAGGCATGGCTGATTCCTTCTTCAAGGATACAGAGAATTCAGTAAGTACTTGGGGAGGAGGGTGTGATGGGAACAGCCATCCCAGGGGCACTAGAGCAAACACCGTGATTTCACATATACCAAACACTTGTGGGACCCGCAAGGACTAGCGATGCCTCTTTCTTGCCATCGCTCAAAGTCAAGGGCCCCTAACGCCGAAAAGTTGAGAGTGTGGAATGGGCTTACCGCAGGCCCAGATATCCACAGGTTTTCCATAGGGATCTTTTCTCAAGACCTCAGGGGACAAGTAACCTGGGGTGCCAGCAAAACCTGTAGCAGAAAAGAGGGCAGAGGCACACTGAACCCACTTTCTCTCTCATTAAATCCACATCAGCAATTTTCCCCAAGTCTGTTCTCACTTCTGATATTTTTGCTACATAAACGCTCAGCACATGGCAACAAGAGATGACGGCAGGCTCGGCTTCTTGTAGTGCCTGGAACCCAAATGAGAGGGCAAGTCCATGTGCCTACCCGGAACTCCCAGCCCTCCCCAGAGGCGGCAAGAACACAGTGCTGACAACAGCTAGACTCACTGTATTGTGTCACGGAGAGCCAAGGGGAGCTCTGCACCCTCCCTCTCCTTTAGTCTCTGAAGGGGCCAGACCATTAAGGGTCTGGCTTCTAGTTCTGAGAGAGGAAGGCAGATCAGGAAGAGGAGGAAGGGCGGGGGCTGCATTCCAGGAAGACAGGGTCACTCTTACCAAACCAAGCCTGCTGCTCGCCCTGTACTTCGATGGCTAGTCCAAAATCAGCCAACTTGACTGCGGCACCCTTGCATTTACTTGCCAGCAGCAGGTTCTCGGGCTGGATGAGGAAAAGAGAGAATCTTATGAGGGACCCACCCTTCTTCCCAAAGGGAGTCTAACTTGGGTGCGCCCTCTCAGTACCACCATCTAGCACCAGGTGGCGCCAACACGTTACACACAGAAAGCAAAGAGGGAGCCTGCACAGTACCTTCAGGTCCCGGTGGACGATGTCATGCTGGTGGATGTGGTTAACACTCTCCAGAATCTGATGTATACAGTGGCTGCAAAAGCAGAAAGAAAAGAAATGTCAGTGCAGGGTTAAAACATCTCATTTATAACCATATGCTATGGACTAAAACATGACCTAACTCTGGGTTGCAGATTCACAGAAAATCAGTGAATGATGAGTTAGAACCTCAGCCTTTGCACATCATCTAGTTTTACAAAATATTTTACAAAAGAAGAAACTGAGGCCCAGACTGATTAAATGGCTTGCCCATGGTCTCCCACTAGTAACAGCAGGGGAGCAACTGGCACAGGGTCCACCAGTGCCTCCTTAGGTTGTAAAGGCCCAAGACAACCACAGTGTGTTTCCAAGATATTGGGGACACTCCGGACTCCTGAGAAGGGGAAACCATCCAACCCTTTACTTCTCTTTCCCCCTACAGTAACTCTATTCTTGGAGAAGAGGCTTGTGGTGGCAACGTAGGAGAGTCCAACTAAACCTAAGTTGTTTGGGGGTGGGTGTACTCATGTTTATTTAGACATGTATTGAGTGCCTACAGGCCTTGTGTTTGGTACTAAACAGGCTATAGAGATGAATAAGACTGATACCTGTCCTAAGGTTTATCACCTAGTAGGAGAGATACAATAAGTACCAGATATTTTTAAGAAACAATGCACTTATGAATGGTCCGAACAGGGCACCTGAGGAGCATTTCTGATAGTGACTTTGCATAGAAAAAGACAAACTAAGATTCACATTCATGCTGATTCTTGCATCAGGCTGTCCACCTTCCAAACCATCCTGCCCCACTTGCAGTCAAAATCTTGGCAGAGTGTGTTGTCAGCCTAGAGCAGCGGTGAAAACTGGGGACAATCTTGCCTCCCAAGGAACATTTGGCAATGCCTGGAGACATTTCTAGTTTTTGCAACTGAGGGGCCGGGTGCTGCAGGCCTCTGGTGGGTAAAGGCCACAGATGCTTCCAAACCTCTACGATGCACAGGATGGGGCCTCACGACAAAAAATTATCTGGCCCCCAAGGTCAGTAATGCTGGGGTTTAAAAAGCCCTGCCCTGGAGCATGGAGTCCAGCAAGCAGGTACTTTACTACCAAGTATGTGCAGTAGGCTTATCATGCCTGGGGGTGCTGGGCTGGTAATCTGGACTTATTATTCCTTCCTTAAAATCTGATACTGGGGCTTCCATTGAAGCCAAAGGGTCTTATCAGGCTCCTGGAGGCTGAGGCTCAGCCTTCCTACACAACACAGCCCAAGAGTAGGCCAAAAAGACTTTAAGACTGAGCTGAAGAGGCGAGTCTCCACAGAAAAGTATAATTAGAACAGAGCCAGGCTAGCAGGGAGAGCCTTCTGGCCAAAAATGGCAAAAGTGCGAAGTGTCCCAGAGAGCCAGGCCAAGCCCACTGGTACAGTCACCCCCCGCCCCCAGCTATCTCTCCTCCCCACCAAGCTCCCTGAGCTATCACCGCCTCCTCCCGCCCCACAGCCTCGTCCTCCCCTGCTGGCACTGGAATTCATCTCCCCACTTGAGAATTTTCCTGAGGTTGAAGCATCTGAAGTTGATCAGCAAACACTGGCCTCTCAGAGTTGAGAAATTTGTGAGGAAGCTGTGCTCCCCCACTCCCCAGAGGCAGCAAGAGCTGCCACATATGCCAGATAAGCTGCAGGCAGGATGATCACATCCAGGTTGTAAGGACATCACCCTCAGAGAAAACTTGGGGCTGTGGGAGGAGCTGAGGCGGGAAAGGCAGACCAAACAAGAGCCCAGAGCTGTGGTGTGGGAGGAATTCTGCTGTGTCACAGAAAGGAGCTGCCAGGGCTTCCATGGAGGGCTGGGGGCTGAGTGGTATAGCAGAGCAATGGTCCTCTGGCCTGAGGAGCCTCACACTAGGGCTGGTCATGTGGTCCAGAGACAACGTGATGAAAGCTAAAATCTCCCAAGAAGGCTCCTGACTGAATTATTAACCCAGAAGTTTACACTCCTTTAGGACATAAACCATGTTTTCTCCATCTCTAGATTGTCCCCAGGATGCCCTGTACACAGTAGAAATTGTCAGAGGAAAGAAGGGGGTGGGGAGGGCCCTCAGGCATGCTTGCAAAGACACAGTTGTACAAAGTAAAGGTACTTCTGGGGTGATGGAGTAAAGAAGACTTGCAAGAGCTTTGCAAAAAAATTGATCTAGAAGTGTTGATTTTTAACTTTTTGTATTGCCCACAGAATGCAACCCAAGTCCAGCTGTACAGAATCTTTGTCCAGACAAGACCTCTTCTGATCATCCCCAAAGACAATTCAATAGATACAATGCCTGGCCCCTTAAGGAGGCCAAGGCTCACACTTGAACTATAGGGCCCTCATCTCACCTGGCATCAGCTTCGCTGTAGTATTCTCTGGCCACAATGTCTTCAAACAGCTCTCCACCGGTAACACTGCAACCAACAGACGAAGAAGGTCAGAGGAGCAGGCCAGCAGGCCAACGTCAGCACCCAACAGGTTAACAGGTCATACTGTAGAACAGCTTTTTAAAAAACCTCAACTCTCCATGCATTTCATCTGAGAGCCCAGAACACTCTCAATCTTTCAATGACACAGGGCTTCTCCTTGGGCTAACATGGGTCCTCCCTTCCTCCTGCACATTTGTTTCTATAACCTACAGTTAGCTAATACTCAGGCAAAGATGAATACATAGGGATCTAAGAAAAAAATAATCGACCTACTCAGAAAGTCATAGCTTTGTAAGAGATGATCACGAATACTAAGAAACAGCTGCCTGAGAAGGAGACCTACTACCGAAGTTGAAGAATATTGAGACCAAAGACAGATACCCAACCCTGAAAAAAGCAGAGAGGCATTTCCAAGTGAAGAGCCACTTTTAAGATATTAAACCACAACCACAGTGGAGGAGACCAATTAGAGCCCAGTACAATAAAAGCTACCTTCCATTTCTCAGAATGTTTAAGGTCATGCAACAAGCTGTATTCTATTTCTCCACTAATGACAACACACCAAGAAACAAGAAAAAAGCATCTGCACAGGTATGCTGCTGAAGAGAAACTCGACAGCAATGCCATCCTGGGGTTCGGAGCCCTGGGGAGATACTGAGTGAGCAATGAGACCCCCTCAGCAACCTGCCCATTACCAGAGGAAATTCAAAATCAAATTCTTTCCCTCAGGTAAAGGAGAGGGACCCTTGGCACAGGCCGAAGACCCAGGTTAGGCCTCTGTCCGAGCCTTCATCTTGAGCTAGCTGGAGGGAAAGGCCCCACACCCTCAGAAAGTGGCACTTACAGGTCAAACACGAGGTAGTGAAACCCTTCTTCAGAAATACTGTCATGGAGACGCACTGCAAGAGAGGAGACGGGACAGACATTAACAGAGAGAAAACTCGGAAGTCCTACTCCTCTCCTCCTTGGCAGTCCCACCCATGCCCCATCCTGTCAGCCTCGCTGGACTCTCTCCTGAAGGAGTGGCAGTGGCAAGTGGCAGCGTGCCCAACACTCCCCAATTCAAGGTTATGTGGCCCCGGGGCAGAGAGACACTCAGCCGCTGGGACCAGCATTCTGGTTATCACCTCAGACTGCCTCAAACACAGGCAAAAAAGAGAAGCTTCACAGCTAAGACTAGACAGAGAGAAACGGCAACCTTCCCAGATAGGCTAGTGCCAGAGAAGGTGGTCCTGGGATATAATGCGTGACAGTGAAACAGAGTGAGAAGCACCTAGTGCCGTTTAGCATGTGGGACAGAGAGTGATAAGTTGGGAGAGCCCGAGCGCTCTTTCAGAGGAGTGAAAGGAAACAAGAATTAAGGGGAGGGGTGAAGACGTGGGAGAGGCAGAGCCCAACAGGAAGGCTTGTGGCTCAAGGATGGTGGATGGTGAGCACGGGAGTCAACACAGATTCTTGCAATGACAACAATAACTGTTAAGTGCTTATTATGTGCTAGGCCTTGCATATATTACTTATTCTATAAGCATTTATTAAGTGCCTACTGTGTGCCAGGCCCGTGCTAGATGGTTTAGATTTAGGAAGGATAGAGTGCCTCCCTTCAAGTTTATTATTCCTAATGACCACCATGAGATGAGTATTTCTCCCATTCTACAAATGAGGACACAGGAGGCCAGGACACAGAGTATTTGGCCTAAGGCCAAAGGCTAAAGATACAGTGGGTCAAGATGCAAACCCAGCTCTTTCAGACTCCCAAGACTGGTCTACACCACTGCTCCCTATGAGAAATGTACAGTAGTGCACATACCCAGGCAACACAATAATAGAACCCAGGAGAAAGACCACTCGCAAATGTGCCTACAACAGCATCAAAGATGGGTCCAGGAGGCCACTGCATGGAGCAACTGTGGCAACTCCCCAACTGCAAGAAGGCTGGCGAGCAGGATCCCTTCCTACTCCATGCCTCCAGAACACTTGGGCAAAAAACCAACGTGGTGTCTTCTGAGGTCTCCTCTTCAAGCTTCTGCCCACAAAGCCACCTCTGTGTTAAATGCCAAGCCCTAAGCATCATCTAATGCAAACACAACTCAATGCTTTGGCTGACAGTCTGGCTGTTCCTGTCCCTTCCCTCACCTGAACTCTCTTGATGGGGAACCTCTGTTCCAAAGGGCTCCCTCAGTTTGACCTTTGCTCCAATCCTCGGCAGTTTCAGGAGCACCTCACAGAGCACTTCAGGAATGGCCTGACATCAAACCAACCAGTGAAGTTCTTGGATACAAAGGAATCACCACGTCTCTTCCCTGGCAGGGGCCAGGCTGCCAACTGCCCCAAATGACAGCTTCCATTTCCAGTAGCAGAGCTTTTCATCAGGGCTAAGGTGCTCCCCTACATCCTCTCCCCACCAAAGCAAGATCAGCCAGAATGTAAAATACAGGCACTGAGCCATCACTAGAGCCCCGTGGTTCTCCTGACTTGACAATGAGGGCTCAGGCCCACCAGGGTTTGAACCAGAGCCTAATGACTGTTTATACCTCCCCTTATTTCATGTGATCCAGTTACTCAACCCCAAATCCCACCCTGAACTCAGTATTTCTGTGATTTACCAAGGAGATCAAAGGCAGATGGTACTTCTAAGATCCCTCCTCCATACACCACACTCTCTCCTGTCCTCGGGCAAACAAGCTCCTGCATGTCTAGGCCTGCAGATGACAGAGGAGCTGCAGCCAGACCCTGCTTCCCTCCCACCCTCACTGACCCAGGCGTGCTCACATGGGCTCACCCAAAGCCCTGCCACCTCTCTTCTCACTTGCGCTTCTCTGGTCTAAGTCAGTGCTGCTCCCTCACTTCCAAAAGGACTTTCCATTTAATTAAAAATTTGCTATTAAAAAGCATTAAAGTGTGTAATACAAATAATCCCCTGGAAATCAGCGTCCCAGAAGCTAAAGACCAGCTTCGTTAGGGAGGTGACTAACAGCAGCAGAATGGTGAGCTAACAGGACAGCAGGTACAATGCTAAGGACCACTCCTGGGGAGTTCCTGCCACTTGCCCTGTCTTCCCCAGACCCCCGCCCCCAACCCACCCCGAGACCAGGACAGCAGGGCTGAGAACAAGGTGGAAGGTGCAGGCACACACGCCCGGACAGGGAATCCCTGGCACGCGACCTTCTGCAGGAAGGCCACACACAAAGCTCAGGGGGGAGGAAGCCAGGAGGGGAATCGGGGGAGCAGCAGCAAAGGAAACTCACCCTCCCAGGCCCTCTAGGCCCCCCGGCCCAGAGAATAGCTTTGGTGTGGGCCCCAGAACAAGGCTCCACCAAGACAAGGAGGGGCAGGTGTGCAAGGCCCATATCTGAATAAGACTGCTGTCATTTTTTTTTCATTTGTAGAGAAAATTAACAGGGAACTGAGAACAAGAGGAGAAGCTTGACTGAACCACTCTAAGTGCCTACCTAGCAGATTCTTAATAATAATGATCCAAATGATGATGATTAACACTTAATTGAGCTGTTTCTATGGGTTAGACATTGTGTCAAGTGCTTTCCACACGATATTTTATTGAGCTCTCACATTAACTCTGTGGGGCAGGTAGTCTATTAGCCCCAACTAACAGGAGAGGAAACTGAGGCTCCAATGAGATTCACCCAAGGCCATACCAAATGGCAGAACTGAGACTTGAAGCCAAAACAAACTGACATCAAGATCCTTGATACCGCAGAACTGCCTGTAGTCACGTTCTCCATCATCTTAGGCACAGGAGCTCCACCCTGTTCCCACTAGCCCTGGCCATTCTGATGCTCTCATCAACGTCCATTTGGCACCTTCCCCAAAGCAGGCATGACTATATGTGTCACGGACACGGCCATGAAGGCAAGAAACCCGGTCCTGCCACTGCAGAGCTTCCAGGTGAAAGGGGAAGACAGGCTTTAAACTAACACTTAAACGAACATGAAACTAAGCACTGCTGTGCCGAGGGATGTGACGTGGGAGTAAAAGATGCTATGGACATGTGCAATAAAATCATCTGACACCCAGCCCACTCCACAGTAACGTGAGGGCATGAAGGCCAAGGAGGGCCAGACCGGTCTGTAGACAGGAAGATCTGGGGAAAGGAGTATAAAGCCTTCATCGCATTATAGCGATAAACCTAATTATTGTTCTTTACCAACTGTGGAAGTAAGAACAGGGAAAAAACACCTAAATACTTTTACTTGATGTTTCATACCTTCAAGGACTGACAAAGCTACAACCCAAATATTGTGGCTATTTCCAATTCTTTATAAACTGCCCAACGACCCAAAATGCGCCTGATTTCATCTGATCTCAGCAACCACCCAACAATATGTCACATTTTAACTAACAAATCTTGGTCAGAAAAGCACTGAAAAAATGTCACCATTAACGTCTGCAGCAAAAACACAGTGGGAAGGAGGTCCTGTTGGCAGGAGTAGGGGGTGGGGGAAGGGCGGGGCGGGGGGCTAACAGGGGACTGAGGATGCCCCCCAGGGGCAGGTGCATCCAAGAGCTGCTCAGTCATGACCCAGCATTTCTTTTTTTTCTTTGCAACTGTTTTAGCTACAGTTACTGTTAGCAGAATGAACCCTGGGCCCAAAGTAAATACAGCCTGGCTCAAATACCTCGTGAACCAAGTTGGGGTTAGAGGTCTAAGAGAGATCACTTCCATGAGCTGGAATCTCTGTTTTTATCATCTCCATTTATTTCCTTGGCCCCCTTTGCTTGCTGAACCCTCTCAGAACTCCACAAAGAGGCAGAGGCTGGAGAAATAATGTGCCGGAGGTCACAGCCACTAACCAGCAAAGCCCAGACTGAAGCCTAGAAGACTTGATGCCAAAGCCACAGGCCTTTGCTTCTTCACATATGGTCCATGGACCAAAAGTGTGAGCATCACCTGGAGACACAAGGAAGCTCAGGTCCATCCCAGACTTACTGAATCAGAATCTGAATGTGAACGCAATCCCTAGGGATCCACGAACACATATAAGTTTGAGAAGTGCTGTTCTAAACCACAAGGCTAGACTGTGATTGAAGCTGCTGGGGCAGCTCAGCACGCAGGAAGACAGAGTCCAATCATCAGAGGAATGCAGAGCAGGGAGCAAGCAGATCATAGGTGGAACACACTCCGTTCAAACTTTAGATGATTAGCACTCCTGCTGTCTCCTCTCGACTCCGCACCTCGGGACACTCTCCCAGGGCTGTTTAAGGTTTTATAGCATACCTCATAACCAAAAGGTTTTTTTTTTTTTTAATTGACTTTATTTTTTAGAGCAATTTGGGTTCATAGCAAAACTGAGCAGAAAGCACAGAGAGCTCCCACATAGCCCATCCCCAAACATGCACAACTACTCTCCACAACCCCCACCAGAATGGCATATTTGTTACAATCGAGGAACCTACACTGACACATTGTTATCACCCAGGGGCCATAGTTTACCTTAGGGTTCACTCTTCTAACAGCCTTTTAACTCCCGGGACAAATTATCTACTAGGAAAAACACTAGGGATGCCTGGCTCCTTGTACCAAATACCCTTATGAATTCAAGTGCCTCAGAGTCTGACAGCAACCAGAGGCTGACCATAAGCTCTTTGCTCTCAGCTTCCTCAACTCCGTGCCACTCTCGGCTGGTCCACTCGTATCCCTGCAGGATGAAGCTAAAGAAGCTGGAGCTAAAAGGGCGATGGCTCTAAAGGATGGAGCAGTGGAGAGATGAGAGGAATAGTGAATTAGAGGGACAAAACTGCCTCCTCTCCTGCCACAGGCCGGTTAGGATCCATGGCAACCCCTGTCTCCTGGACCTTTAGCTCTGCCACATCTCCAGGAGCCCTGGTTCCCACTGGAAGCCAGACCGCCTGACCAGCTAGCTCTCCCAGGACACAGTCCCGACTCACCCTTCCTTCTCCTTGTCCTTGACCCCAGAAGGAGGCCTCAGACCAACATCCCTCAGGATCAGGGAGTAGTCATGAAATGGAAGAATAGTTCTAGGTGATCAGATGTTGACAAAGTGAGTGTGCCTTGCTTGGTATTTCCTGGGTCTTGCTGTCTCCCTAAAAGAGCAGATGGCTGGCGTAGATGGTCCCTCCATCTGTCTTACTTCTGAGTTGAGGACAGGTGATAAAAAGAAAAGGCTACCAAATCAAGTAAAGTCTAAAAGGACCAAGAGTACACATTTAATTTCTAGAAACACATTAAAAAGGACGCTAGGGCTTTTTCAAGCTAGAATCCCGTTTCTGTCCTTGGTTGTTTCTCAGTTGTCTTCACCCCACCACAGTCCTTTTGTGGTCAACCATGCCTGTGCTGCAGGTGAGGCAGCCCTGGTTCTGCCTCCTGCCTCATCCATACCACCCATTACTCTCCTTCCTCCAGGAAAATAATTCATCACTGTTCTACAAGGTGGTCACAAGGAGCATGAGGAAAGGAAGTTGCTGTCCTCAGACCCTGAGACCCGAGACCCGAGACTGGAACATCAAAATACTTCTGCGCTTGTGGATGGCTTGCTTTAGTGACCCGCATGCTTTTCCTTCCTATTCTAGAACTTCTAGGTCAGAGGGCACAAGCTCACAAAGCCTACAGGCATGAGAGGCCATGCAAAGATGAAGTAACGGGGAGTGGCAAGGATGGTGGCCAGTGGGCTAAGTGGGGAGCCACTGCTCAGCTCCAGCGGACTCTGGTCATGTATGAATGTGGGCTCCACAGAGCGAAGCTATCTGATTCAAAAGACAGGGAAATGAAATTTTTTTCAAGTCTTGTTTTTAAATACTGACTGGCAAATAAGAAAAATATTTTTAGACCACTGAGCCAGCCAAACGAAACAGGCCTGAATCCGTGACTGCTGTTCCAGGTGTTCCGCTCCATCATCTCTCTCTTACGGAAGGCAACACACTGGTCCCCGCCATGCTGTTTTCAGATGTGGGTCTAACTTCAGAGATCACAGAGGAGCCCAGTAGTTCCAGGCTGGGACCCGCTGGCTGAGAGGAGTTGGCTCCGTGGCACATACTGCACCAGACAGAGCTGAGCTCTGGTTATGCCAATCTGCTTTGGGTGTAACACGAGCTGCTGATTGTGATCTATAAAGCCCTGCACAGTTGGAGTTCTGGTTACCTCGGAGCTGCTCCTCTCCCCTTGGGCTGGAGTGTGGCGTTGGCTCTCCCACATACCAGCCCACGTTGAGCATCCCAGCCCAAGATCTGGGAAGCCAGAGGCTGAATAGCACTGGAGGAAGCATCAGGCTTCGGTAAGTCGCCTCACAGCCCTGGCTGCCAACATGGTAGAGCAAGGGGTGGCCTCCGGGGCACTGCGGGAGCCCCGATATTTAGGCCATGCCTGAGGAGCACAGAACATGTGTTGTTCTTTGTGATGACTCGGGGCTTTCAGAGAGAACCTAGGAGATGCTCCCGGCTCTATCTCAAGTCGAGACTGGGGTTTCTGCTCAGACACTGCAGCCAGCCCAGTTTCTGTCCTCTCTGCGAGAAGCACCAAATCAGGGCCAACACTTTTGGCAAAGACTATTTCAGCTGAACAATGTAAAGCTGAGCTGGAGTGGGTTGTGGCAGGCAAACCTCCTCGGGCTTTAGAACAACCAACAATGTGCTCTTGTCCCCTAAGCCAGGGTGGGAGCAGGGAGAAATCCTCTTCATTTTTTCTCCTTCCCCATCTGACTGGCTCCTGCCATCCCTTCTCCAGAGAAGCCGGGCGGTGGGCAGCTTGCTTTCCTAGCTCTGGGGAATACAAACAGGAACACCATGGAAACCCCCAGAGTGTGCACGACACTGCAACAGGAACAAAACTCTTTCAAGTCCAGAAACAAAATCCGGACCCTTTTATGACGGCCATGGGGGGCCCCTGGTAAGGGACGCTGGCAGGCTCCTAGCCCAGAGCCTCACATGCTGAGGACCTTGGACCTCAGCCCAAAGACAGAAGGCGAGGGGAAGAAAGAGAGTCTGAAACCTATTTCAATACTTCACAACCCAGCCCGGAGATAGCACCGTGGGGATGGAGACACCCCCAGGTCTTCTAAAGTGAAATGCCCCAGCATCCTGAACAAGACACAGCTGCTTTTCCGCTTGGGCAAGAAAGGACACCAGGCAAAGGCCCAAAGACAGAAGTAGTTCCATATACATAAAAGCAGTGGATCTCTGTTCTCCCCTGCTGCTGCAAAACATCCAAGAAATGCTCTATACGAGTGCACTTACCAATGTTTGGATGTTTCAAAAGTCGGCATATCCGGGCCTCACGTTCTAGCTTCTGGTGATCTAAAAGCAGAGGAGAGAAACCAAAATCTATCAACCATCCGTTCTACTTGTGGCCACCTGGCTTATTCATACTCCTTCAATTCTTAGGCACCAACTATACACTTTTTATAATTTGCTGAATTAATGCAGCAGTCATGGCAATTCTGGAGACAGGTATTATGACCACCTTTTCCAGGTGAGGAAATGCCCTAGGAAAACACCTCTAGCTAGTGAGTGGCAGAGCCATGATTTGAAGCCAAGGCTTCAGCCAAACTCTGGTGCTGTTTCTACTACAGCAGGATTTCACTGGGCCAGGGTGTCCAGAATCTCTTTCTTGAAAAACACTACTAGTTAAGTTTTATTGAGCACCTACTATATGACCAGGCACTGTGCTAGGAGTTTTGCATATATTCTCCACTTCAGTCTTCATAGGAAGCCTGAAACATAGTGATGTTGATAATGAAGATGAAGACAATTTTGAAAAAAATAATAATAGCTCACATTTATTGAAAGCTTACTTCTACATCAGGCAGATATATCTTTTATCTTTATAACGACTCTAATGAGGTTGATATTATTATGATGCCCATTTGACAGAAATCTTACTTTTCTCCAGGATCCTCTTGGCCACCCACTGCTGTGGTACTTGGGCTCTGGTTACTCTACTTTGTGAAATGACCAGAATCCAAGAGTCCACAGATCCAAGCGAGCTGCATTGGTCGATTCCTTTCACAAGAAGGCAGAGCTCCAGGAAGTAGAGAGGATGCTGCAACTCAAAGCCAGATGCCCGACCCCCACCCCCCACCCCCGCCACTCCATTTCCCTAGCTCTATTTGCTGGAACCCTGCCAAAACTAACCCTTCACGAAGTTTCCCCCATCCTCTGGGTAGACATGCTTTTTCTCCTCTATGACCACCTCCCCATCTCCCACCGTACCTCTCATAATTCTCACTTCATATATCAGTTATCTTTCAGGCACAAGCTCTTCAAAGGGTGGGACCTTTCTGAGTGGTGTTTCCAAGAGTTCCTTCCATAACAGAGGCTTAATAAGAGTTTATCAATAGCATTAAAATTAGTAGTAATAACCATTATTTACTAAGCATTTGCTATATGGACTCTAGACTTAGACCACCTGCATCTACTGTCTGTGACCTTGGGCAATTTTTGGCAGAGGTATGCATTATCTTATTTCATTCTCACAGAAACCCTGCAAAGTAGGGATCTGATCGGCTCCATTACATTACAAATGAGAAAACTGAGGCTTAAACAGTTAAAGTAACTGCCCAAGGTCACACAGACAGCAGATGCAGGCAGTCTGAGCCTAGAGTCCTCTTTCTCCAATCACTATATGATGACAGGATAAAGAAAAGTGAGAGCATCAAGTAAAGACTTCAGGCTTTGTGGGGCATAGTCCAGTTCACTTCAACATCTCTAGCCCAGGCAGATGCCTTCACATCCACACATGCCAAGCATTTCCTGCCTCCTGTGCTAGGGCTTCTGCCCATCACACCTCTACCTAAACAGCAAAGAGCCTTCCATGACCCTCACAACCATACCAGTAGGTGCTATGATTATCTCCATGTCACAGATGATGCAACTGAAACCCAGAGAAATTAAATAATTTGCCTAAGGTCCTACTCAGGAAAAGGACAGAACTGGGATACAAACCCAGACCTATCCAAGATAATGCAGTCTAAGATAAGGTAGGGCTTACAAACTAGAAGGAATTCTTATTTATTGTTTCACCAACCAGCCCTAGCTTTGTGCTAAACCTTCCCTCTAGCGACAGCTCTGCTCTGTGGAAGAAGGAGGTAGGGACAGACAGAGATTAGTTCCTGCTGCCCAGCTAATCCATCCCAGCTGCCCAAAGATCTGGGTCAGGCCTTCCTTCCCGTCCTCAGCTTCAGCATGACCACTGGCTAAGATGCAGTCAGGAGAACCCCAGGTAACCCTGCACTCCCACATTGCCTGGGGCCCTTGGTCTTGAGAATCTTCAGAAGTGGGGTTAGTTGAGAAAGCAGCAGTAGCCCTGCCTGGTGTAGCGGGGTTCACTTCTTTCAGATCTCGCTGATGTCAGCGCCAACTCACCTTCCTCCTGCCCCCAGACTTGGGATTAAAAGTACCAAGTTAGCCATCTCCAAAGCTGCAGACCCTTCGGCCCTCTCTCTGACCACCCGCCTCACCACCTCCAACCCACAGCCCTCAGGCTTGGCTGCCTGGGCAGGTGCAGAACAGCGTCTTGCTATGTGGAGGTGGCAGCTGACGGGAAGGCCGAGAAGATTAATGTTTATCTCCTCCCTTAAGTCTCTTACTGGCTAATGGTTACAGTCCCACAACAGCAACAACACTAAAAATAAGGGTGCGCTGGCTTTACCAATGACTCAGAGTGGGAAGAGGAGAGACACAGATTCATACTCCCAGCTCCTCGAAGGAGCCGCCCAGGGTCCAAAGGTCCATGCTAGTCACTTAGTTTGACCCACATGGTGGGCGAGGTCTGTGTCCTTTCTGAACCCCAGGTGTGCCTTGCTGCTTGCTCTGGTCCTCAGCCATGGAGCTCCACCGTTAAGACATCAGTTTTGGAGTCAAATCGCCGCGATCAAGTCCCAGCGCTGCCACTCAGGTGAGTTATTAAACCCATCTGAGCCTCATTCATTCATTCAAAAAATGTTCACTGAGGCCTACTATGTGAAACACACTGTTTGAGATGCTGGGAATACTGCAGTGAACAAAACAGACCAAAAAACTACCTGCCCTCACGGAGCTGATACTCTAGTGGGGCTGAGTTGGGGGAAGAACTGACAGTAAGACGAGGATGGCATGGTTGATGCTGTGGCAAGTGCAATTTAGAAAAATAAATCAAGGAAGGGGAGAGTGTATATTTAAATAGGGTGGTCAGGGAAAGCCTCAGAAAGAAGGTGACATTTGATTAGGACCTGCAGAAGGTGAGAGGGTGAGCCAGGCACATTATCTTGGGAAAGGTGTCTTCACTGCTAAAATGCAGGCATGTGAATTAAATAAGATAACTGAGTAAATGCAGGTAAGCACTTAGCGTGGTGCCTGGCATACAGGGAGAGCTTCCTTTCCAAGGATCCAGGGATAAGATGGACAAAACCTCCAGGCTGGGCTTTGTGGCCATAGCTATGACCAGAGTCAAACCCACTCTCCCTTAGCCTGAGCAGTCACAGGTCCCCAACACACCAACTGAGCTCTCCAGCCTGGCTCCATCCGCCTTCTTGGGGTGGAGGGGTATTCTTCCATCCCTCGTGTCTACAGCCTGCAGGTGAAGGTTAGCAACAGGGGCTCCTCAGAGAGAGAACAGCCCATGAAGTTCCATTACCTGCGGGATCCTTCCTCTTCCTCGGCCTCAGCCTTGCTGGCTGTGGCACCCTGCCATTCAGCTCTGCTCAATGAGCCGTGTGGTTTCTGCCTACCACACTCTCCCCACCTCTCCTTCCCACACACGGCCGGCCAGCATCCCAGCCTCTCCAGCTGTTGTCTCCTGACCCTTTTCCATACAATTCCTGTCCTGTAGTCCCCTCTAGGCTGGTCCATGTTTGGGAAAAAGCAGAGGGCTCTACCCCAGCAGCAGTGGGATTCAGGAACAAGTATGGTTTATACAGCATCCTTCCCAACTGCAAGAGCTGTCCCAACTAAACATAGAATTTCCAACCCCAAAAGGGGTGACACCACTGAACTGGTTTGGTCCACAGTGGAAGGTCCAGGCACTGACTCAACACCAAGGTGATAACACATGAGCCAGTGCTCTTGTCAGAAAGGAGACCTTCACTCCGAGACACACCTCCTTCCAGTCACCACTGAGCTCACTGGTCTTAGGGAACAGCTCAGACCCGCCAAGCAGGCTGACCCTCTTCCCACCCACCTTTCCACTGGGTTTGTCTCCGCCCCCCCCACCCACAGCCCCCCCCTTCCTGTTTGACAACAGTCACTTCCCGCTTTTGCACAGGGCCACTTCCTGCCTGCCTGTGTGCTACTGCCATGGAGAGACCACCCTGCCGGCCTTCAGGCCAGCTCCAACCACAGCCCTCTGCAAGGTTTTCCCCCTCAAGAGCAGAGGCGGCAACAGGAGCAGAAAGCAGAAATAGCTGTTATCAGGGACCCGCTTCCGGCCTCCCCAGCAGCCCACCCAGGACAAGGCCAGGCCCTGATACAAAAGGGTCCCTGGAGGCCTTGCCTCTCCTGCCTTCTGCCCAAGCACTTCAAGATTTTGGTCCAGGGTGCCGTGAGGACAGGTATCCTTCACAGGAAGGGCAGCAAGAAGTGACCAGATGTACCAAGGGAGGCAAAAGAAAGAAAGCTCCCAGAAAGGAAAGAGCACGCAGCAAAAGGAAGTACAGAGCCCTAGAACACCTCTCCCCTAGGACCCCAGAATCAGAGGCCAGGGCAGATCAGCCATTGATTCTCCACAGCCCTGCAGGGACGTGCCTTATTTAGTGACATTTCTCTAAAACCACAAATGCCAACACTAGCTTCAAATAAGATTCTGCTGCCACCTAAACAGACAACCTTCTGTAAGTGGGAAAGAACACAGAGCCCTAACTCTGGTTATGGGGACCCTCCTCAGGTTCCAAACTCAATGACACACTTAACTTTTCAAAGGGTATTTCAAAGTTCTGTACCTGTGGCCCTAACATGCATTGTGAGAAGCTTCCTGAAGCCCCATTAATTTCAGATGCTCAATATGGGACATCCCCTCTTGCTGCCCTCCTGCATGCTCCACTCTGATCTGACCCTGAGGCATCACTCCTGAGGAGTCAAAACAAGGGCAGTGTAGGGATTTGGTGTCATAATCCGGTTCTCCAGCTACTTATAAACAGCCCTGGCCTTGGGCACTGTGACCTGCAGGAATCACAAACCACAATCCCACTGACCTCACCCTGACACTGTGATGCCACACCCCTTCCTCTTTGAATCTCACTCTAAAGGTGCAAAGAGTCTCCAATGAAGAGCAAAGTCCATCTACCTCATAAGAGCAGGGCCACGGCTTTGATTTCCTTCACACTCAAACACCCTGGGACTAGTTGAGGGCTAGAAGGACAAGGCCTGATACATGCCTATGCGAACCCCAAGACTCTCCTTTAACCTGGCACCCTCCCCTTTTCAGTCTAAACTCCAGTAGTTTTAAGCAAGAAACACAAATATCCGAGCCCACTCTGGCCTTTGGATCTTAAGACAAGAGAGGCTTTAACTAAAGAGGGGAAAAAGAGAAGTGCCAAGAAGTGCCCCATAGCAAAAGTCTCTCAAACCAACTTGGACGGAGAAAATCCCCAAGGGGTCACTAGCAAGCCCCAAGAAGGCAAGGTTCTGCCTCTGGACATTCTGGGCACTCTTAAGGGCCAGAACAGGGTCAGCCACTCAGTTCTCTGTGCCCCCGGCAAGGCTCTGGGTGCCTGCAGCCTTTGCCCACTGTTTGGTGACATTTCCTTCATGGTAACCAGCCCCAAGTAAAACATCCCAGGAAGCAGCCCCTAAAAATAGCTCCTCCCAGGGCAGCAGCAAGGGGGGGAGGGGAAAGAGAGGGAGGAGAAAAGAGGGGAGCAGATGGGAAGCTGCTGTGGCTGCTAGGGCCCAGGAAGTAGAGATGGTGCTGTGGGCAGAGGCTGGAAATCTCCCCACTAGAAGGGTCTGTACCCAGAAGTGGGTACAGACAAGAATGAGGTCTCATCCGTCAGAAAAGAGGGATTTGCTCCACTGGGCTTAGAGCTCTGGGTCTAGATGGCGAGGTTTGGGAGTGATTTATCAGGATTCATCACAGGAACAAAATACCCTGGAACCTGTTTTACATAAAGAAATGAAGGGGCAAGTAAAGACCGCATTGATTGAGGATGCTGGGGTAAGAATACTAGCAAGCTTCACTGGCACACCTACGGCTCAAAACAAACAAACCTTTTGTGCCTTGGTTTCCCCACTGGCCTTCCGGCAGACCTGTCTGGCCATGGGCAGATGACAAAGGGCCTCTGCCAAGAGGCACTCAAGAGGTGCAAAGTGCCCATCTCTTCCTGTCACCACCCTTTTGGAGCCCATGGGATCAGGCCCTTGTCAGCCGGCCAAGGCTGTCCAGAGAGCAGCAAGCACAGAGATGGAGGCAGAAACCTTTCAGACCCACTCCTCTCCTCTGTCTCAAGCCTCAACAGAGAATGGGTCAGCTGCTCACCTCTAGGATTTCAGCAGACTCAAACCTCGGAGCACAGCTTCTGACATGGGACCAGAGCAAGGAGCTGAAAGAAAGCAGGGGATGGGGCCACTTTTCTGCTTCCGTTCCCACCCCATGACAGTGGCCAAAGTCACTCTGGGCAGGTGGGAGGGAGGGCTGGGTGACAGGCCGGTGTTGTACGAGCTAAGTCACACAACTCACAGCATGACTACATGACGAAACAGGACCAGCATAAGCCTTGGCACAGAGAAGGTACCTTTAGGCTGCTTCCTCATTCACTTGGGGAAAGAGTCAGATAAGCTCAGTTACTTATATACAGGATGCCCATTTCTCTGTCAACAAAAATTGGCCTGCTTTATCCTTAGGAGAAAATCATGGTTTTTCATACAACCTCCTTAAACGCTTCCTCAAGTCCCAGAGTCCCAGTGCTGCATTGATTTCTCTTTCTTCTCCCCTCCCTCATTGCTGCTTCACCCTCCCCTCATTTCACCCAGATCCTTAACAGGAAAGTCTCGCCTGGAGATACCACAGGGGACACAAATGTCATGGGGGCTACTCAGGCCAACACCAAGGGGGCGGGGATTCTAAGCTGGCACCACCCAGGGGGATCCTATTTCAGTCCCCAGGGCCAGCTGGACCCAGAAATGGACAGCCTTTGCCCTTCTGGTGGCCAACACCACAAGCCCAGCCACTTAGCTTGCCGCAGCCTTGAACATGAACTGACACCCCAATGTGGGAGCTTAGAAGGAGGCCCACATCACAGAACAGTCCATGTACACAGATGGCCACATACAGGCAGAGATGCCACCTGGAGAAGGCTGGGTTAAGATGTGTCTGGTAAATCTCAGAGAGCATGGCAAGAGCAACTGTCGCTGCTACTGCTGATTTAGATGGCATTTCTTAACGCATGGCTCAGGGACCACCTGCATGAAACCCCTAGGGTACTTGTTCAAAATGTAGATTCTGAACCCCCATCCTAGTTCTCCAGGAGCCAAATCTCTGTGGATAGAGCCCAAGAATCTGCATTTTTTAATGAGTACGCGAGGTGATCCTTATGCACACTGACATTGAAAATCGCTTCTTCAGAAAGTCCCATAGTTGCCCTAGGTGGCCAATAATGAGAAAAAAACTATAGCTATACTGCCTTCCTACATTTTCCACTTGCATTATGCCCCAATCACACATCTTTAACCTCATCTATCCTCTCCAACAGCCGGGTCAGGCCTATAGCCTGGCTCCACAGAGCAGAAAAGGGGAACCCAAGCCAGCACCAGGATATAAGGGTTCCAGCAACTTGGCTCTCGGGGTTTCTGAGAGTCAAAGCCAAAAGGCAACCGTGACAGGTTACAAAGTCCTCTTAATCTATTCATTCGACATGTATGTGCTGAGTATGTATCAGGCACTTGGCAAGGCCCTGCCCACACAGAAGTAAGGAAACAGGTATGGTTCCTACTCTCACCTCCCAGGTCCTCAGGAAGAGGAAAGCTTTTGCTCACATTTAGCTTTGATAGAAATTTCTTCACATGGGGTATACAGATTACATAAATATAGCGAGTACTGTAACAGATTCATGATATTGTTTCTGGTAGCATCTTTTAGTAAGGACAAGTATCTGTCATAGCAAAAGCAAACTGGAATCAAGATAAATGGTACAAATACAGAGGTTTCTTATGATGCTAACTGTTCCAAGAATAAATCCTAAACTATGTAGAAGGACCATTTACCCTTTAACTGTAGCAATATGGGAAAATGCTTTGGATGTAAGCAAGAGAGCAGGATATAAAATGTTATGCTCCATGAGGTGAAAAATCTATATGCATATGAATAAAGATAAGAAGGGAATATGAAGATTTAAAAATAAAAAAAAAGACATAAGGGCTCAGGCTCCTTGGGTGGGGGTGCTCTCAAATCTTAAAATAACGACTTATCATTGCCATCACCTGGCCCACCAGCTCCTGCATCCAAGCCTATTTTAAATGCCTCCTTCAGCCTAGTGGAGAGCTAAGCTTGGAACCATGGGCTCCCTTAAGAGCTCCAACTCCACACCTATTGCTGGTCTCAAGTAAGTGAAATGATATTATGGGACTTTCAGTGATTATGTGTAGATAGACCTGCAAACAAAGATAGTGCTCAGTGCACAGCCACGTGAACTTCCTACCTTGCAACCCAGCCACCAACGTGGGCCTGAATCCGTAATGACAGAAAACAACAGAGCAAAAGAATTCCATCCAGATCCCATCACCCAGAAGACCAGGTGATCTTTCCCCCTGCCTCCTAGGCCACCTCACCATGGATGCCAAGGAGAAGCAGCTCAATACCCTCTTTCTTTCCTTTCAGTTTGCAGCACAGAGAATCACAAACAAGGAAAAAAAATAAAAAACGCAGAGAGATTCAAAGAGCAGGCCCCTTCGGACCTTTATGGATGACCTTGGTGGGCCCACCACATTCCCAGACACAGAAATCCAACACCTGCGGAGCCTTAGACAGACAGACAGCAACGAGTGAAACCCAGCCCTAGCTGCTGCACCTTTATAAAATATACAGTGTAAACTGAGAGGCTGCAGGAAGACACGGCCTTCACTCCCTAACCCCATGGGCACCAGCCTAGTGGGCTTCTTGGCCTAGCTCTCTCCAGGAGCTCACATCTCCCACGCCCACACCTATAACACAGCCACTGTCTTGCTCCCTTCATCTCCAAGACAACACCCTCCCACTCTCCCACCTCCAAACAGTAATGGCACTTACTTACATATTCCTGACCCTTCTTGTAGGTTTCTGTGCCTATCAGCCAGGACCAGGCCCCTGTCTCAAAGTTAACCTGGCACGCAAGCCACACAACAGAGCCCCAGTCTTGGCATAACCATCTAAAAAGAGAAGTTGTTTTTGAAGCATAGGATCTTACACTGAATTTTCTACTTGAGGAAAAACAAAGAGAAATCAAACTCACCCAGTTTGGGCAGGGAAAGAATGGTATCAGTTGGGAAAGAAGGGAAAAGGTTGCGAGGAAGTGAAGACAGGAAAGAGACATGATCACACAGGTCAGAGAAGTTCAGGTGGGTAGGGAAGGAGTAGAAAATGACAGCCCAAGACAGGTAGCTCCATGAAGTCACACCAGCTATCCCCATATCCTGGAATTCGGCTCCCAGTTGTTTTCCCTCCCTTACCCTTGGGTGAGAGGACACTTGTAAGATGAAGAAAGCAAAGCATTGCATGATTAACTGGAGACACCAGATACCAGCCTCATCTCTGATGCACCAGGGCTATGCTGTGTGGGCATGGGGAAGTAATCACTCTCAGACTGTCATCCCCACCAGTACCCTGCATCCTTGGCCAGAAGATGTCTGCCAAAGAGCCTAGCCCACCACATTACCCCCCCACCCCCACTCGGGGGAGAAGTACATCTGAGTGCCCACATATCTCTATGGCAACCATCGCCTCCAACTCAAGGTACCCAGAGAGAATGAAAACAAACAAATAAGTCAACTTTATAGCCAACGTAGAGGAACAGCAAGAATGGGAACTGCGAGGGAGAAAGCAAGACAAGCTCTGCTTGTGGGGATAGAGAGGCCTCCCAGCCAGGAGGCAGACACCTTGCTAAATAGGTTTCAGAACAATTGTCAACATGACAGAGCCCACGTTCAATCTCAGTGGAATTTTACAGCTTCTCCAATGCTTGGGGACATAGGTTACATCTCTTATCCCAGAGACGCCCGAGGTCATTACTAGCCATAGCCCATGTCTTCCCCAGGGCATCTGCCCTGGCTCTTAATATATTCAGGACATCCTATGGCCCAGCCCTAATTCCTTTCTCTGAATCTCATAAAATTTGTTCCCCTGCTGCACCGTGCGTGCAGCCCTGGATGACCCGACCCAACCACATACCGCTGTACTCACCAGACCTGTTCAGGGAGCACTTCACACATTGCTAGGTCTATACCTATCAGATGAGTTGAGTTTGGCAAGCACCCAACACAAGGTTCAGGGAGTGTAGGTTCAAGGAGTGAAAGACAGAGGCCTGACCCTTCTGGCCTCAGGTACTCAGGAGGATCTCACAAATCAGGCTCTCAAGGCCTGGCTCTTCATAATCCTCAGACCCTGAGGCAATGCTGCTCCCACCCAGACCAGGCCATGAGAACTCCAAACCATGAGGCATCACTCTCCATCCAGGACAGACTTCATCTGCTGCTGCTGCAGCTGCACCACCAACTTTGTAATTTGATCAAAAAAGCAATCAAGTTCATCTGGCAGGATTTGTTCCCAGAAGCCCTCACCACTAGCAGCCTCCCCTGATGTTTACAGATTCCCTTCCCTTGGGAGTCTGTTCTGCCGCCTGGTGGGCAGGGGGGAGGCTGGATTTGTCAGAGCTGTTCACTTACTGCATTTCCATCCTAAGTCACTACTGGGGCACAGGGACTAGGACAGGCCTAGAGTGGCTACCACTGCCCCAAAGAGAGACTACAAATGCCCTAAATTAAAAGCTCTCCATTCCATGCCACTCATCACTCCCCATATCCTCCCCTTCCCTAAAACCCAAACTCCCTTAACCTTCAGGGACCTCTCCTCCCTGCAGCTACCTATGTCTGCATCTTTACTCTTTTTCTATATGAACACTTCTGGTTCCCCATGCAACTCCGTGCTGGGGAGTCCATCCACCCTAAAATCCTAACTCTTCTCCAAGTGTTTAAAACGAAATGCACAACCCCCAACTTCTGGAGCATCTTCAGAAGCCATAGCTCTGGAGGCATCCCAGAGAGACGCCAAGCTGGGGAACACTCACCCCGCGCAGACAACTTCTTGGTATTGATGATTTTTGCTGCATACTCCTGCGTGGAGGTTTTCTTCACACACCTGCGGACCACAGAGAAAGCACCCCTGGAGGAGAAGGGGAAAGAACTGGGACACCGAGCAGAGAGGAGTGACACAGATGCTTCAGGTCTGAAGACAGACTTACTACCTCCCATCAACCTTTAGTCAAAAATCACACACACACACACACACACACACACACACAACTTTCCTCTCTCTCTCTCTCTCTCTCTCTCTCTCTCTCTCTCTCTCTCGCACAGTGACCATCACCATCCAACATTGGGCAGAAGGTTGTGGCCACTTCATGACACTGAACAGATGTGGGTGGAGGACTGCCCCACTCCCACCCCCACATCTAGTCGCTGGGCAAAGCGACAGCCCAACCTCTGCCTGTACATCAGGAGCTGGTGGGCGATGCTTAAAACACACACCTGCTGCACCACACAAACAGACCTGCAGTCCCAGCCAACAGAACCAGAAGAGAACAGAGACCCTGCCCCTCTCTCAGAAGGAACACTTGAAGGCAAGGGAAGGAGAGATTAGAAAGAGGGTATAATCCTCCGAGGGAGAGAAATCTTCCTCAGCCATGGGGGAAGGTGAAGAAAGTGAGGCTCAAATCACCCAGAAGCGGTTTCAGCCCACTTCATCCCACTGCATCCCGGTTCAACTGACAGCAGGGAAAGAGAGGATCCAGTAGTGGGTCGCGGAAATCAATAGCTCTTCTTCTCTATGCTATTTTCCTCTACGTTCCCCCTCTCCTCAAAACTGGAGTTCGCACTCTCCAGCTCTGGAAACATCTAGGGGGGCGGGCAGGGCGGGGGCTGCAGTGGCCAGGCTCCGCGCCGCGGGTGGGGGGAGGCCGGGGCTGCTGCAGCGGCCAGCTCAGTGCGGAGGGGAGGGGGATGCTGCGGCTGCGGCGCGCGGCTCCCGGGACCACTGCAGGGATGGGGGGAGGGGACTGGGGGGTGCTGCAGCAAAGCCCGGCAGCGGGCCTGGGATCCTAGACGCGGCACTAGCGGGGGGCGGGGCCGGGCACCAAACATCCCCCACACCGGGCACCGCAGCAGGGTAGGAGCTGCAGGGCCCGGGAGGGTCCAGCGTGCTAGGCGCGTGGGACATGGAACGAGGTGCTGAGTGAGCTCCTGAGTAGAGTGGGGAAGGGGCCACGAGCGGGTCGGATCAGGATGAGGGGCGCCTGAAGGGTGCGCGAGGGGCGGGGCTGGAGGGCGCCCAGGAGCGGTCCGGGGGCTGCAGTCTCACCGTAGCGCGGGTGCAGCAGCCCAGGCAGCCACTGCAGGGCGAGGAAGGGGCTGCTGCGGGGCAGGGAGCTGGGGATAAGGGGGCCCGGAGGAAGCTGGCGGGAAAGGCTGGGGTGGGGCGGGCCAAGGGGGCGCCGCAGCGACCGGTGCAGGGCCGGGGGGCGGGGCGAGGAGCCGCATAGCGCCCGGGCGTTGGGGGCAGGGTGGGGGTCGCGGTAGGAGGCGGGTGGCCGTACTTGCCAAGCTCCTCGAAAAGCTGGTAGTCGTCGGTGAAGCGGGTGCAGGTGGCGGTGGTGGCCATGCTGGCGGGCGGACGCGGCGGTGCAGCCCGCGCCGACGTCGGTGCACAGTCACGCCGCCCGGCCGAGGGAGCAAGAGGAGGAGACGGGGCTGAGCCCGGCAGCACCGCGAGACTTTACCGGGGAGAGCGAGGGAGGGAGGGACACCCCGCGCCCGCCCCCGCCCGCCCCCAGCCCCGCCGGCCCCCGCCCGGCCCCCGGACCGCCCCGGGAGGGGCCTCCCGCCGGCGGCCCCGCCCCCCCGGGAGCCGCCAGGGTTGGGCTGAGCGCGCCCGGGGAAGCTGAAAGGAAGGGTCCCAGCCCCGGGCCACCCGCGGGGAGCTGGAAGTTTGCGACCTGTGGGCTCCTCCTGGGCGGACCCTGCAAGGCTCGGATGTGCATGCGAGTGAGTGAGTGTGTGTGTGTGTTGGGAGTGGTAGGGATCTGGACCACCGAGTTCTCTACTGGAGGCCCCAACACGGGACCTAAGCCCCCAAGCTAGTTCACAACGATGTGTGAAGAGAGGGCCAAGGCCAAAAAGCAGGTGTCAGACCGCACGTCGGGAGGCGGCCCCCAGCCTGTGCCGAGTCCAGTTCTTAGCAGCCTTCCCTCGGGAAGCTGAAGTCTAGACTTGTGTGAGCATCAGAGCCATTATTAGATAAGACCTTCAGGCACAGTTTGTTCAGGGAGACCAGGTCAGGGCCAAGGATGCAGGTGGAACCGTGCCTTTCCTGCACTCCAACTTTAGATGAGAAAACGTTCTCTCTCGGCCAAGTATGAAAGCGATGAGGTAGGAACGATTAGAAAAGGTAACGTGTGGTGTGGCTAGAAGAGTAAAGTGGAAGGAAGGAGAAAATCTCTCCATTTTCCTTCAGGACACCCTGTATTTGGTTTTACGAACACATCACATTTGTAAACGAATGATGTGTTTGCTGGTATGAGAGGCAGTAAAAGGTAGAGCATAGTCGTCTGAAGAGTGAACTTTGGAGTCAGTCAGACTGCCTGGCTTGGGTTTCTGGGCAACTCCCTGACAAGCTGTGTGACATTTGGCAAGTCGTTAATGTTTCTGTGCTTCTATTACATATCTGAAAACTGGGAAGAATAATAGTATCTGCCTCACGGATTGTGAGTAATTAAGTGGGCCTAGTACCAGAACCTAATAGAACAATGTTAGCTATTATTATTTGTTTAATATTTGCCTTCCCGCTAAATTGTAGCTCTAAATAGGACAAGATCTCTGCCTCCTTTGTTCACTGTTGTATGTAAACTCAGCTCCAAACCCTCAGTAATATTTTGTGGAATGGACTCCCTTGGGGTCCTGGCAGAGGGATATACCATCCTTCCTCTGTCCACTGTAAGAAGTTGATAGGACCCAGGCACATAACTCTTGTGGAGGAGAAACGGGCTGAGCAGGTTCCTGACCAGCTTGGGCCTCGTACCCCAAGTAGGGACCAACTGGGCAGAGTGAGCTCAGCCAAGTGCTGGCAGCTCAGGCTTGATTACAGCAGGACACCCACTGGGAGTCAGGCCTCCATTGTCAGCAGGCTGGCTCGCCTGGAGAAGGCAGCTAGGAGGCTGAGAGGCATCCAGCCTTCCAGGCCGCCTTCCTGAGGGTGGGTAGACCAAAGCTCCTTGAGAGTGCTTCCCTCCTTTCCTTACCCAACAGCTCTGGGAGCTGGCCCAAGAACCAGACTGCCCAGTAAGGGTGATTAAGGGACTAGAAAACGAAAGCATTAACAGATTGCCTGAGAGGAGGGCAAAGGAGGCCAAGAAGGAAAAAGTTGAGGTGGCAGAGCACCATGCCCCACCCCTCCCAGGGCAACAGGAAGTAAGGTGCTGGGGAGCAAGGCCACTTCCTATCTTGAAAGCACTGGGTAAGAACCTGGTTACAGCTCCCAACATGGGTCAGGGCAGAGACATTGTATATATCGGGATAACAGTAAATCTTGAGTTTCCCGTCATCCACCTTAAAGGCAGAGTAACAAGCTAATCTGCACTCCAGAAGTAGGGGCTGCATATTAATTAATCATCACTGTGTCCTTCCCAGTCCTCAAGGCAATGTGGTTCCTGACTTTTAGATGCTGAAACTTATATCCATTATCATAGGGTTAGAATGGGAGAGAGGTCAGAACAAGCACAAGCACAGTCGAGGGCTGTCATGGAGTCCCCTGGGGTGTCCTAGGAGAAACAGGACTATATCCTGACTTTTCTCGTGTCCCCACTGTGGGAGGGGATATGTTCCCAGCTGGGGGTGGGGGCTCAATACTAGATATTTAGGGTAACCATATAAAGCACTTTGCATTAAGTTTCTGGGTAAAAGGATAAGTGATGAGAAAAATATTGGGGAGAAGCCTCAGGGATGACTCAGAGTACTGTGTAAGTGGAGCTAGCCTCCTTTCAGCAAATATTTATCACCTACCTACTATGTGCTTGGCACCAACCCTTTCTGAACATCCAAATAAAGTGGAAAATTAGAATTTACACAATTAGAAGGAAACTCAAATCATTCTCACCTTTTTCCATTCTATGTCTACCTTACCTCTCCCTCCCTCACTTCCTCTCTACAGCTCAGACTGATGTGGCTGCAGTAGTAATTTGGGGTCTATAGACACCTTTGTGTGCACACAAAAACACACACCCTCACAACATCCTCCTCAATCCCCATTGCTATAGCACCCACACAACCTCCAGCTACCCCACAGCAATTAGAGGGAAGATATATTTAAATAATAAGGGAGTTCACTAGCTCCCTGAGCATCAGTATCCATGGCAACCTCATGGGGTCTGGGAGCTGTGCTGTTCCGGTTGCAGCTAGTCCCTTGGGCAAAACCAGCACTCAGGCTGTGCCATAGAGCGGGGGGGGGGGGGGGGGGGGGGGGGGGGGGGGGGGGGGGGGGACAGGGAAAGTACACAGGAAATAGATGCCCTGATAACCTGATAATCACCAGACGGCCCCACTTGTGGGATCCTCCATCATTTGCTGATCTTTCTCTTTGACAGCTCTGAAAATTACACCATGGTATTGCCCCCTGAACTAGAGAAGTTTCCCTCCCTAATTTTGGAACACAATTTTAGAGTATGAAGGTACTTATTCTTCAGACCTGAGGAAAATGGGCAGTTGAAAGTGAGGTATTTAAATGCAGGTGGGGTGATGCTCTTGGAAACAAAGAATAGATACCTGCTTGTTAGAAGGTATCGTAAAATTGAATTTAAAGAGAATTCGATCTTGTACCCATGAAGGGTTTTCAATCCATAGTGCACAGAACCCTACAAGTTAAATCATCACGCCTCAGCAGCTGCTCAACCTATATATTTATTGGGGTTCTGCATACGGTTTTGTTGAGGAAAAGAGTCCCTGGCTTAAAACAAGATCCCGAGAGAAGTTTGAAAGCCATTGGACCAGTGGCTTCTGAAGTTCCCTCCAACTCTGATTCTGTGACTAGTTTTTGGAGGATTCAGGATGATGAAGTCATGGCCTCCAAGGACTCTGAGAAAATTATTTTTGGTGAGGCATTTGAAACTAGTGAGAAGATATGATAAGGGGGTAGGAAAGAGAGGGAAAGACAAATGAAAACATTTAAATAAGCAATTTCCAAACTAGGAGGGGGTAAAGGATGTCCCCTCTTCCCTAGAAGATACATCAAGTCACAACCATGCAAAGCAAATTGATATGCCCTGTGCCCAGTGAGAACGACTCCCGTTGTCCTTACTGGGAGTGTTTCCCCACCCCTCTTGTGTCTAAGAGCTAAAAAAAAGTGGGGGTAGGGAAAGGGCGGGGTGGTGTTAAGAACTACAGATTAAATCAATGACTGTCCTATTTCTTGAAAAAGAAGTTGAGATATTAAGGTAAGGAGCTGAGGTCCTGAAGGACTGGGCATAGGGGACAAGATTTGGGGGTGAGAGGCTAAAGATATGTGGGGTGAAGGCTAAAGCATTTAGGCGTTCGAATAGGTTAGTATGTTTGAAAACATTAGTCCCTCATGGAATTTACATTCTTAGAACTTCAGGTGATTTGTAGGAGTACATACAAAAGTGAGGAGATTGTGAGGAGCTAAAGCATTTGGAGTGATGGCTAGAGGCTGGCAGGGAGGAACTACCTTCCATTTTCTAGGTGGAGGGCTGGTTCTAAAGGGGCAGTGTGATTCCCACCCTACCACCTCTAAGTCCAGGTCAAGGCTCCTTTGCCTCTGGACCTCTCCACCATGCCCCTCTGGACTGTGCACTCCCTGAAGACAGAGGGTACCTGATCTTTCTGGTTTCTTCAATACCTAGCACAAAGCCTGACATGTAGTAGGTGCTCAATAATATTGTGGAATGAGAAGAATTGAGGGCAAGAGGCTGAGATATTTGGGGTGAAGAGTGGGCACTGGTGGAGAGGTGACAGTTGTCAGAGGAAAAAAGGAAGTACTGAGATGACAGGCTGGCTGCCTGCTGGAGCAGGAATGACCAGGGCAAGAAGAGCAGTGTGTGAGGCCCCCTGCTGGGCAGACCAGAAGTTCACTGGGTGTTGTGAGGCAGCAAGGGGAAAGTAAGAATGTGAATGACAGAGAGGTGTGTTGAAGATAAACCAGGGCTGTAGCTAAAGTTTAGGGAGCATTTGCTATATGCAAGACACAGGCACTAAGCAGCCTACCTCGGCTATTCCATTTAGCCCTCACTACCACCTGGTGAGTATAGGAGCTTTCCTAAGGGCAAATAGCTAATATGTAGTAGGTGTGAGGTGATTGAAGGGAAGTGAATAGAAAGAAATAAGGGAAGAAGGATTAAATGGCATGGGGGTTCAATCCAGATGTGTTCCTACCATCAATGGGACCTAAACCCATTGAGTATTTATCCCAACCTAGTTCCAGTCCTGAATCCAGCACTTAGTCAGCGGGGACACTCACTCACTCATTCATTCATTCATTCATTCATTCATTGCATTTTATTGAGCACGCCCTTATTCCAGTCACTTAGGAAACAGAAGAGAACAATCTGACAAAATTCCTGCCTTCATGGAACTTAACATTATTGTAGGCAGGCGATGGACCTAGAAAGAGGTCATTTTAGACTAGAGTAGAGGTTCTACAGAGAAAATAAAATAGAGCAATAGGATAGAGAGCGAGGGATGTGGGCAAGGGGGAAAGCAGGAGGAAATAGGATCTAGAGGCTCTAGTAAACCCCATTTTTATGGTACAACCACCCTAGTGCCCCTTCCAAGCTCTATAGGCCACCAGGCGTCCACGAGGGCAGGCTGCCTCCATGCTCACAAAGGCATGAGACCTGAAACCTTAGCTCAATGCCAGAAGAGACCATTATCAAAGACAGACATAAATCTGGGCCTGGAGCCAGAAGTGATGCTGTTCTTTGGCTACAACAAAGGAGTGTAGTGGAGATGGGCTCAAGATGACCTCTCAGCTCTCCTGGAGCTCTGGGGGCGGTGTGCTGAGAGATCCCAGGGACACAGCCAATGTCCTTCAGCCCCTTTAGATGACTACCTCCCTGCTCTGGGTAAGCTTCAGTCCTAACTCCTATAGAGGATCTTTGTGCAAATGACTGCCCCCCTCTGCCTATCCTCCAGTTCTCTCCTCAGGTGTCACTTACTCATAGTAGCTCTCCCTGGCTTCTTGACCAGATTGGATCCTGGTAAAAACCACCCTGAACGTTCCATCTACCACTTCTTCAAAGCACTTGTCCCAAAGTAATTATACATGTGTTTCTGTGGCTATAGACCTCACAAGGGTAGGGTCTGAGTCTATTTATGTTCATCCTGGTATTACCCTAAAGAACTTGGGTTGTGGTAGGTACTGTAGGGATTCAGAACAGGTCACTCCCAGATGTGCCTCTCTGGTATACGGATTATTCTGAGCTAAAGGCAACTGAGATCCTGGGGGCTCAAGAGAAAACTTCGGCCCCACCCCTTAACTACCTAGAAGAATCTGAATTAGAGGCTTTGTTCATAATAAGATATTATCAGAGATAACCTGTTTTGACCTATTTTTAGGGCAGGGCAAACTACTATTTACTGAACATCTGGACATCCGGTCTCCTGCAATGACCCTTTGAAGCCCAAGGCACCTTACCTCATCCTTTGCTCAGAATGCCATATGTACCTCATTTTAACTTTCTGTCCCTGAATCTCTCATTTACATGAGTGGGATCTCTGACTCATTTTTTGTGGGGTTCTCATGTGTATGTATATAATTAAATGGTCATTTTCTCTTGTTAATGTCTTTTTAAATTTCAATTATTAGATCAGTAGAAAGAATCTTGAAGGTAGAGGAAAGCTTCTTCCTCCCCCACAGTGTTCAATAAATGTATGGACAGTAAAAACAAAGTACTATGGGAATTTTAAAGGGGAAGCAATCAGATAACTTGGAACAATCAGAAAAGACTTAAAGGAGGATATGGACGGAGTGAAGGACATTGGCAGAGGGAGGTGAAGGTAAGCAGGCATTGCTAGTAGAGAAGAGAGTGTGAATCAGGCCCTGAAATACTGAGGACTTGGCGGGTATTTGGGAAACAGTGGTCAGGGGAGCTGGAAGGCAGGTATGGAGAAGGGAGACACAAGACATAAAGCTGAGAACCAGCCAGACGTAAGTAATGTTTGGCTGTGAGTGGGCTTATAGCCAGGCAGGGAGGCCTCAGGAAGGACCAATGTCCAAACTTCTGGTTTTCAGAGTAGGTCCAGAGGCTCTTAGATCCCAGACCCAGATTAAAGGTGATTACCTACCAGATATTAACACTTGAATGTCCTGTTGTTCCTGAAATTCAACACGATCTAAATCTAAATTGATCGAACTGAGAGGCAGTATAACATGGTGGTTAAGAATGAATACTGCACCAATCTTGGCTCTGCCTCTTACTAACTGTGGGAAACTGCAAGTTTCATAACTTCTTTGTGCCTCAGTTTCCTCATCTGTAAAATAGCAGTAATAATAGTACTCATCTCACAGGGTTTTATGAGGAGTAAATTATTATTACATAAGAAGAGTAAAACAGTGCCGTGCATAATAAGGGCTCAATAAATATTAACTATTATAATTATTCCCCTTGCTCCCCTTGACTAGTTTTCTTCTCCAGTTCTTTTGGTTCTGATGGTGACACAGCTATTCTTCCAATGACCCAGGTTCAGAATCTTGCAGTCAACTTTGACTTATCCCTTATCTCACTTAGGGTGCAAAGCTAGCCTTGAATTTGCTGCTTACTAGCTGTGTGACTTAGGGCAAGTTACTTAAACTCCCTGAGCTTCATGTTCCTCAACAGTAAAATAAAGATGCCATAACTTTCACTATAGGGCTATTATAATAATTTAATGATAATGATTGAAGGTGAATGCCTCAACGCTTGATGCTAAATAAATAATAGTTATTATTATCATCCTGTATATCATTGGGAACAATACCAGGATATTTTCCTCTTTAAATGTCTTTGTATTCATTTCATTTTTTCCACTTCCCTTCCAGCATCCTAGACTAGGCTTACCTCGTCCTTCAGTTACTGCAGTAGCCCTTCTAACTTTGTCAACTCCATTTTATGTTCTCTTTCTTTCTTTCTTTCTCTCTCTCTCTCTCCCTCCCTCCCTCCTCCCTCCCTCCCACCCTCCCTCCCTCCCTCCTTCCTTCCTTCCTCTCAAGTAATATTATTTGAACACCTACTTTTTTCAGGGCACGTCTCAATGCTGGAGTAGAGCAGTGGACAAAATAGATGCATCCCTGCCCTCAGGAAGCCTACCTTCTGGTGAGAGGGACAAACTATAAGCAAAGAAATATTTCATATGTGAGGTGGTGATAAGTGCTATGAAGAAAAATAAATCAGGAGAAGGGATGGAGGTATTATTTAATATAGGTGGTCATGGAAGGTTCTTCTGCTAGAGTGACTATATCTGCAGGAAATAATATCACTTCCAGTAGGTCACATCTTTGCTGAAATGCTGTTTCCTTCAGAATTGAGTATAAATGCTCATGTACAACTTTCTAGATCCTCCACAATTTAGTCAATCTTGTGATTTTGTACCACTCCCAGAATGCTCCCGCTTCTGCAGCCATGCTCAATGTGCTTAAGGATGTACGTTGTTAGATTAATAGTACTTATGTCTGATAGTGGTATTAGTGTGAACTTTTTCTCTTTCTCAAATGTGCTTTCTAAATTTTTTATAATGAACATAGACTGCTTGAATAACAAAAACCATAACAGCATATTTTCTCCCCATCATCCTATTTTAATCTGTATTTATATAACCCTGCAAGGTAAATTTATTAACCCCATTTACATATGAGAAAACTGAGGCACAAACAGGTTGTGCTGGCTCAGTGAACTCAGCTCTTCTAATGTTTGGCAACTGATGATGAGCTTGCTGTTTGATTTTTTTTAATTTTAGTTTTGTCTTCTCAATTAGATCATAGGTTTCTTAAGGACAGAGCTCTTGTCTTATTCTTTTTTTTAAAAAAATTATTTATTTTTTATGGTGACATTGGTTAATGAAACCCAGTAAGTTTCAGCTGAACATTTTAACAGTAAGGCAATACATATATTTACATTGTTACATCCCATAGTTAGATTTCTTTCTGTCACCACATATTTGACCCCCTTTACCCTGTCTATTTCCCCCTCCCCATGCTCTGGTAACCACTAGTCTATTGTCCATGTTCATGCGTCTGTGTTTGTTTGTCTTGTTCATTTGCTGCTTTCAAGTTTACATATATAAGTGATATCATGTGATTTTCAATCTTTCCTGTCTGGTGTATTTTCACTTAGCATGATTATCTCATGGTCCAACCATGTTGTTGCAAATGGCAGTATTTCATCTCTTCTTATGGCTGAGCAATGTTCCATCATATATATGTACCACAGCTTCTTTAGCCAGTCATCTATCTGAGGACACTTCGGTTGCTTCCATGTCCTGGCCACTGTGAATAATGCTGTTATGAACATCAGTGTGCCAATATCTTTTCGGATATGAGTTTTCAAGTCTTTGGGGTAAATACCCAGTAGAGGGATTGCTGGATCCTATGGTACATCAATTCTTAGTTTTTTGAGGAACCTCCATGCTGTTTTTTATAGTGGCTATAGCAATTTGCAGTCCCTCCAGCAGTGTATGAGGGTTCCTTTTTCTCCACATCCTCTCCAACATTTGTTATTACTTGTCCTATTGATTATAGCTATTCTAACAGGAGTGAGATGGTATCTCATTGTGGTTTTGATTTGCATTTCCCTAATAGCTAGAGATGTTGAGCATCTTTTCATATATTTGTCGGCCATTTGTATGTCTTCTTGGGAGAAGTGTCTGTTCAGGTCCTCTGCCCATTCTTTGATTACATCCTTTGTATTTTTGTTGTTATTGAGTTGCATAAGTTCTTTGTATATTTTGGATATTAGGCCCTTATCAGAGGAGTTGCTTGCAAATATATTTTCCCATTCGGATGGTTGTCTCTTTACCTTGCTCACAGTTTCTTTTGCTGTGCAGAAGCTTTTTAGTTTGATGTAGTCTATTCATTTATTTTTGCTTTTACTTCCCTTGCCTTTGAGGCCAAATTCATAAAATCCTCATTAAGTCCAAGGTCCTTGAGTTTAGTTCCTATGTTTTCTTCTATGCATTTTATTGTTTCAGGTCTTATAGTCAGGTCCTTAATCCATTTTGAGTTAATTTTGGCATGTGATGATAGATCTTGTCTTATTCTTTTTTTAAATAAATAATTCATTTTATTTTAAATTTTTTAATCTTTAAAATTCATTTGTTTGTTTGTTTGTTTGTTTTTAACACTTACAGCACTTGGTATTCCTAGGTGGTCTTCCATTTAAGTACTAACCAGGTCTGACCCTGCTTAGCTTCTGAGATCAGATGAGATTGGGCATGTTCAGGGTGACATGGCTGTTGACTTGTCCTATTCTTATATCCTCTCTCCCCTCTCCTCACAGTTTTCATTAGAGTACTATGTACCACATATAATGTATGCTTTTTAATGGGTTGGTCTGTTGTATGGCTTGTCTATTGTTCTGATGGCCTATTATCTTGCTGATAGTGCCATCTTGTATGCTCTTGACCCTGGGCCCAAGGATGGAGACCCTGGGAGCAAAAAAAGTTAAGGAAGTGGGACCTCCACCCCTAAAAAGCAGTGATTCTGCTTGGCCACTAGAGGCCGCAGTAGGCCCGGCTTTAGAGAGCAAACAGGTTTGTGGATTACTCAGGGGACCCCCACCCCAGGAGTCGTTCCAAAGCCAAGTCTGTCATAGACCCCAAGGTTCCAGAGTCAGCCTATCACTGTTCTTGGCTTCAGTTTCTTCCAATAGATCATCAGATTCCCAGACTTGGAATGAGTTAGCTCCAGAATAAAAGTTGCTGATAGCAGCTAGATAGCAAGAGTATACTGGCAAGTTCCAGATGCTCCTTCATTAACCAAATCCACAAATGTGCATGGAGCACCCTTCTGAGAGCCTGCTATGTATAATGCAATGAGTTAGACTCTAGGACTAACTAGGTGAACAAGGCAGGCTCTGTTCCTGCCTACCCAGTTCTTATGATCTAAGGAAGTATTGTATCGTGTGTTAAGTGGCTGACATGATTTCTGTTCCAGGGTTAGTTCTCCTTGGATCTCATTTCGCTGGGAATTATCCCATGGGATAGCTACCTGCTTTAGAGAAATGCAATAAAAGAGAGAGGCAGAGAAAAGAACTTTGCCCACATTTGGAGAATCTTTGCAGAGCCCCCTGCTCTCTTGCGGTGGAAGAATTCCTAAAGGCTCCTGGAAGATCTGAGGGCATCTGGGGTTGGGATGGGTGCCAGAGGCAAGGAAGTGCCAGGTCACCTCACCACAGCTTTTCTGCTTTTCTTTCTCCAAGCAGTTGGGAGCCTTGCTTGGGAAGAAAAGCAGATTCCCCAGATTTGGGGATGAGACCCAGATTGCTGGCTTTCTCACTGTTTGTCTGTTCTTTGCTCTTTTTTTTTTTCCCTCAGATTATCAGTCAGTCAATCTATTTATCAAATGTAGGTTCAAGGTAACCTTTTTATACCCAGAAGCATGAGGTTAAGGTAGTTACAACAGTTGGGGAGATAAAATAGAGAGGAGTAGAGACAGACGGGAGCAATGCAGCAGACAGTCATTGCTGGGATGGATCCCTCGGGGCTGAGGTAGTCTGGGAAGGCTTCCTTCCTGGAGGAGGTGACCAGGGCATTCCAAGATGAGCCTTCCATGTACCCTGGGGCTCAGAGACCCATGTGCTCAACATTCCTGAGAAGCAGCTTCTGAGTCAGAGCCCCAGAAACAGCTGAGGCAGCTTCAGGCTGGAGTCTTGGCTCTTTTTTCCCCTTTTCTATCCAAAAGCAACTCCTTCCCCAGCTATTTGGATGTGACCAGAAACCCAAGCAGGGCTCTGGGGTGGGAGCCTGGCTCAGCCAGTCTATAAAGTGTATTTGGTCCCTGCATCCCCCTCCTGGGGTGCAGCCTTCAGGTGAAGGTGTGTACCGCATACCATTGGACCAGGAAGTCCAAAGAGTGAGGGAGACTCACCTCACTGTGTTTACAGCTCCCAAAGCAGCCATTATTGGGGCTGCCTCCAGGAAGGGGGTCTTAACTAGGACTTGGCTTGAGTTGACAGCAGCAATCCTCAGGCAGTCTGCCAGCACCATCTCATTGCCTGGGCGTGGGGCCCAGGACATGCCAGGGCAATGCCAGAGAGCTGACTCAGGGGGCGGCATTAGGGGAACAGAAAAACTCTTTGCACCCACCAACTAAGAAAGGAGATAAAGCTGCTCTAAAGTCTGCTGTGATCGCCCTGTAGTGCTAGACCATGAACAGGATCTGTGGAGGGGGTTTCCCACATATTTTCTGGAGCCACCCGCAGAAAGCCAAGGCTCCCCCTCAGGTCTCCCTGAGTTCCCCTCTGCCAACAAAGACTTCTAGGTGTGCAAGTCTAGGCTTGCAAACTTATGTCTGTAATCGATTCAGGCCCTGCCATTGGCGCTGTCTTAAGATTGTGACCTTGGGCAAATCACTTACTGGGGTATATCTTAAATTCCTTACATTTAAAGTGGGATGAATAATACCTGCCTGCCTCATAGGACTGTGGTAAGGATCAAATGAGATCATGTCTATAAAGGTATCTTGTATATTATAAAGCATATTTATTATAAAGTATTATTATTGTCATGGTTATTCCTGAGACAGGAATTATAGCCGCTGGCCCCTGAACCTCAAAGTCCTCCTCTTTGTCTCTTTGTCTGACAAGTTGCTCTGAAGCCCGTGCTAGAATCCTAACTCAAACCTGAGCCTCACGAGCATTGACACCAGGCCCTTCTGCCTGGAGCTACGGTGCCAACTCAGAGAAGCAATTCCCCACACCCCAGCTCTGTTAAACCAGTTCTTTCCCTTCTAATCAGACTCCTCCAGTCCAGTTTGCCTGCAGTGATGACAAAGGAACCTAAAATAGCACAGGCTCTGCAAACACTGCTGGAGAAAGCTTGGGGCATACGGTGCTGCCTGTCACCCGTGGGCCTGTCTGGGCACTTCAGCCAGGTGCAGCCCTCCATCCACCAGGGCCTGGCATGTCTTCCTCTCTGCAGCACCAGGATGACAGTGCCTCCTGTCAGCATTTTGGGTGGCTGAATTGGATGACTACGTAGAAAGCTGGCCTGGCTCGAGGTGTGGCAGGGTACTCATGGTGCCCCCCACCAGCTCCTCACATTCATGATATTGAGACCTTTCCTGGCACTAAGAGGCTAAGCAAGCTGGCTTCAGATCATGCAGAACAGCAGGTGTCTCGGGCCCCAGGAAGGGTTGTGGACTGGAAACCAGGAAAGTCTGATTCTGAGGACCCTGCAGCCTGCAGGCCTTGGCTTGTCACTCTTGCTGCAGAACCAGTTTGGTGTGGGCGGCTGCTAGGTCTGTCTGGTTCTGAGACTTCCCATGGGGCTTTCATGTGACTTACCCTGGTGGGAGTGGTGGCTGCTGAGGTCAGATTTAAAGGAAGAGGCTTGCAGCAAGGAGCCATTGGTAGGGCTGTCATTCTTGTAGTAGCATTCATCATTGCTCGGTTGCTCTAATTCCTGTATTTTAAGCAGCGATTTCCATGTGGCACGAGTCTCAACCCTTAAAACTTTCTCATTTAGCTCCTTTAGCAAATGTATTGCTAAGAAAGACAGATGAAGTCTTAAACTATGTCAGGAATCCCAAACTGATGGTCTGTTGGCCAAACCAGCCTTTAAACCAGCCTTTAAACCAGTTTCTGTTGACATACACCATTTTAATTGGGAAGTTTTAACATAAAAATCAATCTAGATTTCAAATATTTCTTAATTTTTTTTTTTTTTGGTCCATCTGGAGCTTAATTCCCCTGGGGATAGCAGGGAAACAGTGTAGAACATTTGCCTCAAAGTTATCTCACCTGAAAGGCAAAGGCATTCACATATTTATGCACCAAACCCATCAGTCATTGGTTGGGAGCTGCTGCAATGTGGGAAAGGAGGGGTAATAGTGGTGTTAATTCCTGAGGAACATCCAGCCTGCTGCATAGTGGGGAAGAATGGGCTCCAAAGGCCAGAAGAAGCTAGCACTGACAGCATCTGCTACAATATGGAAGACCTAGCAAAACTGGTCCTCAGTTCCCACTTGGCAACAATCAGTGGGAGCTGAAAAGCAGTTGCCCCTTTAAACAAGATAAGAGCTCTCCAGTCTGGCCTGGTAGCTACTCCCTATTGTCCTGCATTCAGCCTGCTTTAGTATTTACATTACCTGCTTAGCCTCCAGGTTGTTTGTGTTTGTGACCCTTGATTTATGTTTATATTTATGTGTAGGCTACACCACTATAGCTGTGAATCCCATTGTCTCTGTTTCCAGTAACTAGTTTCTACGCTTCTTTGCATCCCACGGGGCAGCTAGCCCTGTGATTCCAAAAGATGTTGATTGATTACTTGTTTCTCTAGCCCGATCCTCTGAATTAATTAATTCCCTTAGTTTCAGACCACCTTACCTCCATGTTGTTACATACAAAGCGTCAGAACACGTGGAATAGGTCCTCACTTTGGGGACTGACTTGGGGAGCCCCTTTGTATATATCTTTGACATCCCAACCTGATTGGCTTTCAGTTCCTGAGCTGCACTGAGCTCCTTTCTGCCTCATGTCAATTCCTTTGCCTGGAAAGTTCTTTTCCCCTTTATGAAAGCCTACCTCATACTCACCCTTTAGGACTCAGCGTAAATGTCACCTCCTCATTGCAGCCTTCCAAAGCATTCACTCCTCCACCTCTTCCTAGGTTATGTCGCTCCATTGTATGTTCTCACAGTACACTCTATTCCTCCTTAAAGTATTTTAAAAAGATTTTTACTAAATATAGCTAACATAAAATATTAGTTTCAGGTGTACACCATAGCTATTCAACATTCATATACGTAAATAAGTGATCACCGTGCAAATCAAGTGGTCCAGCAACCACTTGACATGGTACAATGCTATCACAATATTATTGGCTATATTCTCTATGCTATATACTACATCGCCATGACTTATTTGTTTTATACTTGGAAATTTGAACCTCTTATTCCCCTTCACCTTCCCCACCCCACTTTTTGATGTCACAATTACAGTTGAATTCAATATTATTTCATATTAGTTTCAGATGTACAGCATAATGATTAGATATTTATATAATTTTTGAAGTGATCCCCCCGACTAGTCTAGTACCCACCTGGCAGTATACATAGTTATTACCATATGATTGACTATATTCTCTATACTTTACATCCCTGTGACTATTTCATAACTTACCAATTTTTCCCTTAATATTGGTATAATTTGCATTTACATTGGACTTCCATCATTAATGCAGTTAACTTATGCAAATCCAACTATACACTGTCAGCTAAAAGAGCAAGAAACAAAAAAATTCCTTTATTTAAAGTCACATTCAAGCCGGATCTTGACATCTACTGCCCTAAGATCGCACCCAAAGTACAAGGAGAATGATGTTATTTCTTGGCTTTTGTGTTTCTAAATGCCACAGTCCTGGTGACTTAAAGGATTTTCAAGAATAATTTTGTAATCTTTGCCTTGTGAACTGATTTCAGAATCTACTACCATGAATACACACACATGCAGAAGAGGGAAACTTACTGTATTATATGTCTCTCAGAAGGAAATCCATGAGGACAGACAACATGTGACCTACATCATTGCTGGACCCTCAGGGACTAGCACAGTGCTGGGCACATAGTAAATACTCAATAAACCTTTGTTGAATGGATGATGATAGATAGGTGATGGAGGAGGGATGAGGAGAGCTGTGAGAACCAGCCCTGTGCAGGATGCACCTGGAGATAGGTTGATACCTAATGTGACTTAGTTACCTACCAGGTTGGGGCGGGGTGAGGGGGGAAAGGATGAAGGAAACGAGGTGGCTGAACTACTGCAGTTGGACCGTCTGCCTAAAGGACTGCACTTCTACAAGTCTCTCAGGACTTGTTAAGTCTCAATTCTACTTTCTCCAAAGCAGGAGCTCTGGATTAGAGCCGTACGCCAGGCAATGCTGCTGCCTCTGAGTCACTGCACAGCGCCGTTGTATCCCTCAGGGCTCAGACAGTGCACACTATCCTCTTGGATTTCTACCCAAACCAAAACCCCACTCAAACCCTTACTGTGACCCTGGTCATAACTCCCTTCCTATACTGGCCAAAACTTTGCTTTAACCCCAAAACCAACCCCAATCTTGATCACAATCTTTTTTACAGCCTTGGTGCTAATCTCAGCCTTGAGTCTCATCTTGACTCTAACCATAGCCCAGGTACATCCATACTTCTGATCCTGACTACGTTATTCATCTGTATTTATGTTGTTGTTATTATTTGTAAAGCTTTTATACATATTTAATTTGACATTTACAACTCTATGTGTCATCTCCATTTTACAAATGAGAAAACTAAGACTCAGTGTGAAAAATGCCCAAGGTCACACTGCTAAACTGGGGAGCCCAGATCAGATTCAGGTCTTTCTGTTCTAAATCCAGGGCTACAGGAGTCTGGGTTACTGAAGCTCCAGATATAGGTCTCCATTGCCTTTGTGGCAAAGTGATCCTAGGTAATCAAAAGTTCTCAGGGTACTAATAATAGTGGTGATAGTAATAATAACCTTAACTTACTGTGCAATTTCTTTGTAACAAACAAAAATGCTAAGAAGCATTTTAATACATTATCTCATCTAATCCCCCCACGGCTTATCTGGAGGTTAAGTAACTTGCCCACGGTCACACAGCTTGTAAGAGGTAAGCCAGAATTTAAACCCAAGTATCTCTAACTTTAAATGCAGTTCACTTCAACCTTTACAAAGAAATGCGATGGTAACAGGAAGCAGCTAGGATCCTGGGCCTTGCAACCATGTTACCACCATACTTTTTGAGCTGTAGTGCCAAATTCCAGGGTATTGTGTTTGAGTGCCAAAACTGGGTCAAAAATGAGTCAAGCCTTCGTAGGACTGACTCACTGTGGTGTCTCTCAGCTCTAAAAGGAGACAGGAAGACTCAGAGGGCAACAGCTAGCTGACCACTGCGAAATGGATGAAGGTCCCAGAAGCATTCACCACAAGCACCGTGGAAGTTAAACACGGAAACCCACGTGCCTACCACAGAAAAGACCCAGACTTAGGACTCATTTGTAAAATCAGACCTGCCGATCTTCATTTCCTTCTCCATACTTAGCCCTGCTCCTTATTAGGGTTCCATTTGGGTTTTGGCTTTTTTGTGTCTCATTTCTGACTCTCACACTTTAACCTTTTCCTCATGGACAGGTTTCTTTGTTTCTATCTCAGTCCCCCATCCCAGTCTCAGCTCATGACTGAATATTTTTTCTTCTACCTTCTCATAGCCTATGTTTCTGAGTTTTTTTTAATTTGATTTTTTCTGAGTCTTATTCTCAGTACCTGGTAGATCCCTTTGTCACAGGATTCCTCCCCTTTTTCGGCAATTATTTTTTTGTAAAATATACATAACATAACATGGACCATTTTAACCATTAAAATATTTTTTAAAATTTATTTTTCATTGTGGTAAAGTACACATAACATAAAACCTACCTTTTTATATTAAAAGAAGCTTTTATTGGGAAAAAAAGACCACTTATTTGTTTCATAGTGATGACATAATTGTGGAGAAGAACAAAAGGGGACTAGACTCAAGTCCTTTGGGTGGAAGGTTCACGCTGCCGCTGCTGAGAACCCTTTGTCCCTCCCCGCTTTGGGCACTTGGAGGTGGGGGTGGAGGAGAGAAAAGGAGGAGGCAGGGCCGTGACTGATAAAGCTGATGAGTAACAAAAGGCACTGGTGGGTTTCACCTTGGGCCTGCAGGAGGGTGGGCTGGGCCAGGGGCTCTTTGATATCAGGCCTGGCTGCTTGTCCTTTCCCTTCCCTGTCTTGGTTTTGGCCTTGGCTTTGGCCTTGAGGATGCTGGGCTTAGTCATGCTAAGGTCTCCTGGCACTGGGCATTTACCGCGCCTCTGTCAGGGTGCCTTGGCGAGCGTTGGTGCCTGAGCCCCCATCACACGTCCCGGGTTCTCAAACTTGTACTTGCACTCAGCTCCAAACTCCTTCCAGTGGCACGGGCACCCTGCACCGGACGCCTGAGTCTGGGCCCCACAGGCACCTGCGTGGAAGCCCACACGCAGACGTCGATGCAGGGGGTGCGGGGCCCCCAGTCCACTCTGGGCTCTCCCTCCTCGGACAGCCTTTCTTCACTCTGTCTTTCTTTTTGGCCACTGTGGAGTGAGCTCCCGCTGGAAGAGGAGGGCAAGGAGGGCGCGGAGGAGGAAACTTCCATGCTACATCTTGCTTGCTGCTCCCGATGCTCCGCTTGTGCCCGCTACAGAGCCCCAAACCCACTTTTTAACTATTTTTAAAGGTGCGGTTTGGTAGCACGAAAGTACATCCACATTGTTATGCAAACATCACTGTTATTCATTTCCAGAACTTTTTCATCATTCCAGATAGAAACTCTGTACCTATTAAACAATAACGCCCCCATCCTCAACCCCTAGTAACCTCTATTCCACTTTCTGTCTGTATGAATTTGCCTATTTTAGGTATTTCGTATAAGTGGAATCATACAGTACGTGGCATTTTGTGTCTGATTTATTTCACTAAACATATTGTTTTTAAGGTCCATCCATGTTGGAGCATGTATCAGACTTTTATTCCTTTTTAAGGCTGAATTATATTCAGTCGTATGCATATGCAATATTTTGTTTATCCATTCATCTGTCCACGGACAGTTGGGTTGCTTTACCTTGTGACTATTGTGAATAATGCTGCTATGAATATGGGCTACAATATCTGTTTGAGTCCCTGCTTTCAATTGTTTGGGGTCTATATCTAGGGGTGGAATTGCTCAGTCATATGGTAATTTGATGTTTAACTTTTTGAAAAACTGCCCAACTATTTTCCACAGTGGCTGCACCATTTACATTCCCATCAGCAGAGCACAAGTGTTCTAACTTCTCCACATCCTCACCAACACTTGTTATTTTCCACGTTTTTGACAATAGCCACCCTAGTAGGTGTGAAGTGGTATGTGAGATCCCTTTGGAACAGCATTTCACAAGCCCAGCTGTTCCAGATCTGCAGGGGTCTGCTCCGCCCTTGGGGTCTGCTCCACCCTCTGGGCAGGAGCCTTCCCTGGCTCTGAGAATTGGCACTTCCCTGTGACAGAGAAACCACCATAGCTGGTGAGTAGCCAACACACTTCATTCTCCTGTACCCTCTGGTCTCCTTTCCAGGCTCTGAAGAGCTGCTGCCATTGCTCTGCCGTTTGCTTATGAAGAGTTGGACTAAGAAATAATACGGATTGTGGGAAGAATACAAATTCAATTTCTTTAGGTCCACAATCTTCTGAGCTCCTTTTTCCATGTAGTCTTCCAGACTAGAGACAACTGGGCTGCCTCTATGGGGACCAACTTTATGGCTTTGACCTGCCACTGACCCCAGAACTAGAATAGCACCCAGAGCCTAGGGAAAAATTGTTTCTTGGTCTCATCGAGATCCAAAGGAACAGTTTATATGCTAGCTACGACCCCCAAGCTATTTGAATCAAGCCTCCCTCTAGCCCCTTTCTTTGGTGAGGTTCATATTTAGTGGTTTAGGTCTGAGACAGATCCTGGGTGTGGTGATTCACCTCCTTCAGAAACCTCATGACTCTTCAAGGGGAACTTGGAGATCTGGAATTTTGGTCAGGATTCCCTGTTCATATTCCCAGAATCCGGGCTCTCTGGGGCAACATTTGTTTATATTATTTAATACTTACGTCCTCTCCATGGATTTCTGATGTCAAGAGCAGGGCGAGTCAAACCTGGCCCCTATGTCCTCAGACATTTTGGGCTTTGCTTCAGCCTAGGCCTCACTCCTTTGCTAAACGTGCCTGATGTAAATTTCTTTTTCTTCAGCCACTTTTGTCTTCTGCAAAAGCAGGTGGAAAAAAGTCCTTCTGCATTCTACATAAGAGAAAACAGAGGCCGACAGAAGGAAGTGACTCACCCAGGATCACAGATAGAGTCAGTGACCAAACTGAGAATGGGGCTCTATTCTCTGACTCCAAAACCATAGCTCTCACCACAGGCAGTCACCTCTTCCTCAAGAAAAAGTCCTCAGCTCATACTCAGAGATGTGGCCTTTGTACTTGACAGGTGCTACTGGGATTGGGCAGTGGGGCTCTCTACCCTTAGTGTTCCCATTCTAATCCAAGAGATTATTGGCTTTCAAATATGGATTTCACGGAACTTTCTAATGCTCTCTGTAAAGCAAAACACATGCCCCTGAAAGTTTGGAAAAACAGAAGTCCCTAAAAAATATGAACAAAGACAGCTGTAGGAGCCTTTATCTATTCCCTTGCATTGTCACTTCCCTTCTGGTGTCCTCTCATTTCGATTCTTACCCCCACTAATGTGCCCAGCCCCAGGGGTTTATCATTTCCTCATTCCCTCCAGCCCAAGCTTTACTCATTCTTCTTCTTGTGATGATGTGAGAATGTGATGATGTGAAATGATACAATGCTCGCAAGATGAGGTGAAGCAAGGTAAATGACATAGGCATTGTGATATAGGGTTAGGCTGCCACCAACCTGATGATAAGGGTTGCTTGAACGTAAGCACTGTGATGCTACTAAGTGACTAACGGAGGGTAGCATGTGCATCATGGAGACGAAAGGATGATTTCCGACCCAGGTGGGACAGAGTGGGACTGCTTGAGATTTCATCATGCTACGTGGAATGGTGCAGAACTTAAATCTTATGAATTGTTTATTTCAGGAATTTTCCATTTAATATTTTTGGACCCTATTTGACCCCAGGTAACCAAAACTGCAGAAAGCAAAACTGTGGATACCAGAGGGACTACTGTACTTTGGATACCTCTCTATATAAAAGTATATATGGAATCATACGATTTTTGTCTTTTTGTGCCTGGCTTATTTCATTTAGCACAATGTCCTTGAAGTTCACCCATGTTGTAGCATGTGACAGAATAATTTTCCATTGTATGTATAGACCACATTTTGCTTATCTATTCATCTGGCAGTGGAACTTGGGTTGCTTCCTCTTGGCTATTGTGAATAATGCTGCTATGACAGGAGTGTGCAAATAGTTCATGAAGACCCTGCTTTCGATTCTTTTGAATGTATACCCAGAAGTGGGATTGCTGGGTCATTTGATAGTTCTATGTTTAATTTTAAGGAACTGCCGTACTGTTTTCCATAGCAGTTTTAACTATTTTACATTTCCACCAACAGTGCACAAGGGTTCCGGTTTCTCTACATCCTTGCCAACACTTATTTTCTGGGGTTTTTTTGTTTGTTTGTTCATTTTTTATAGTAGCCTTCCTACTTAATGGCTTTTTAATTGTTTTGTGTCCATTTAATTTGTCTTCCTTACCAGATTTTAAACTTCTGGGCAGGGATCGTGTCTGTTTTGTGTGCCCTTCGGGACTCACTAGGTATGCCTTAGGTATTTGAAAGTAATTTTTAGTTGAGTGACTAAAATTAACAATTTGTGTTGAGCTCAATTCTTTTACTTTTAGAATTTGGGGTAGAATTTCTTTACAAATGGAAGAGGCTGACTGCCATGATACAGAATGAATAAATCTTAGGACACTATGCCATGGAGCATAGAATCTGCATAGGGAGAATGTCACTGCTGCTTTCTACTTGACAAGAAATGCAAACATTGTTGTCACATCACAGGTTGCGGGGTCCCTTATTGTTGGGGGCAGTTCCCATCCTCCTTGCAAAGGGGAACTGCTCTGGAAACCCAGATCCATTCAGGTGGAACCAGAAGATCCTAGGGAACAAATTAAGAAGCTTGGGAAAAGCTTTTTGAAGCTCAGAAGGGGGCCAGTATAGGAACTGTGAGGAAGTATCCCAGATAGAAAGGTACTAGTAAGTACAGGTATTCTCAATTCTTCTTTGTTTTTGTCTTTACTCAGCTTCTCCCAATTTGCCTGAGGTCTTGAGAAGCCAATTCCTGGTTCACTGCCCTAACTTTGAAGGTTATCTGATTCTCTAAGCTCTTTTAGTCTCTTTATGGAAAATTCCCTCTATTAGCCATCCATTTGGCATTTTAAAAATGAAACTATCATTAGGATCTAAAAAAGGAACAACTCCAAAAGTGTTGAAGCAATTAATTCGGAGAACAGAGTCTTTAGAAAAGTCGCCTCAGGGTGGTTGGGTTGGCACAAGGCTCTCAGGTGTACATTCCCTCCTTGATTCATCCTTGTCTGGGAAACTCTGACCAAAAGTTGGCCTTCCAGCCCTGGACTTTTCTCACTCCTATATTCTCCTCTGGCTCCTATCCCAAAGATGGGGTTGGAGTAGAAGCCCTATCTTCATTGAATAGAAAGTTTATAATTTCATCGGGCATTCCCAGGTGAAAAAATAAACCAACACTCTCTCGATATGCATTGGCTGACATTTCCACAAAACTTGTTTGGTGGTAAGTCTCCTCTGGGATGCATCTAAAGGATCAGATTCCTAGGTCCCATTCTAGACCTAATGAAATTAGAATTCCAAGGAAGTAATCTGAAATTCTGTATTTTTTAAACCTTCAAACTAGGTAATTCTTATTATCAGACGAGGCCGAAAAAAATAACATTCATGAGTACTTATTGGAACAGATTCTGGGACCTAATCAACAGGGTACTTCCCCCCATTCCTCCTCAGAAGAGGTAAAGGGAAAACACTATCATAGTGATTATCAACTCAGGATTTAAGGTCAGAAACTTGGCTTTGACCTACTGTGTATTGGCTTGACTGTGTGACCTTAACCTCTCAGAGCCCTGATTTCCTTACCCATAAAGGGAGAAGATATTTTACCTCCCTCATTGAGGGTTAAATGAGATAATGCATACAGAACTGTTACTCAATGCCTACAAATAAAATGCATGCTCAACAAATGGACACTATTTTCCCACAGAAGAGCCCTAAGGTATCCTAATCATATAAATATGGGTGAATAATGGTTGTGCAAAAGGAAGACTGGCCATCGATGATTTGAAGGATCCACAGAGATAATAAAAGTATAACCAGAAGACAACTTCTCTGACTAGACCCAGCAGACAGAACATTTTTATCAAAGTCTGGCTTGAGCAGGGTAGGCGGGAACCAACACAAACATAACTTGGGTTACCCTGGGATGGCATCATGGGTTAGAAGTAGGATGATTCCCAGGTATAAGGACAGGCACCCCATCTTCCTGACTGAATGCAATACTGTCTCAGAGACAGTTCTCCAAACCCTGGAATCAATTAGACCTGGTTGATTCCTAACTCTGTCATTTACCTATAGTGTGACCTTGGGCAAACTGCTTAAAGTCTGTGAGCATCCGTTTTCTCATTCGTAAAATGGCGATATTAATAATACCTTCTTAAAGTTTGTTGGTAAGATTGAAAAAGAAAATGAAAAAGAAAATAAAAGTTGACCATTATTATCTATCTTTAACAAGGGATAGATTATAATATCCTGTTGGGAAGAACAGACTTCCTCTACTTTAATTCCCACCACCACTGTTCTCAAACTAAACAGGACCCTCCTTCCCACCACCACTGTTCTCAAACTAAACAGGACCCTCCTGGTTAGATTACCTACATATTTTTCCTCCCACTTATTCTGCATATATACCTATCTCAGGGGGCTCCCTGCTAGTCCCTGTTCCCTGTTCCTACAGACTTTCATCCATTTCATCCTAGGCTACCTTTGAAAAGGAGACTGACCTCTCCCTAGGGCTTCATCACACTGCTATCAGTCTCTGCTTAGAGAAAGGAAGTACCTTCTGCAGGTGGGTAGGAAGAAGGAAGACAAAGAGACTGACGATGGGGATTGAGGGTGGTCAGGAAGGGAGGAGTAAGGATTCAGAATAGGAGGAGAGAGGGTGGAAATGTGTCATGAGGTTCCTCAAAATCGGTGATTTTTGAATCTCATCATTTTCAGTGAATGAACACAGATGATTCACTTCCCTTTATTAGCCCTCTATTTTCCTCTCTGTGTAATGGAAAGGGAAGTGCTTGCACTTGCTTTAAAAACAGAGAAGCAAACAGAATCCAGCTTGGGAGAGCCATGAGCACATGAAATAACATCATATTGGTTATGGATGTTATGTGGTTTTCTTCTGAACAAATTTTTGACAACTAGCTCTTGGTTGATTGTATTTCCTTAAATGTCCTTATTTCTTGGTAGTTTTCAGCAAACCCATCAATTTCTGGTTTCCCATTCCAGCCCTTTGTTCAGGGTATCCGCTGCAGCTTCCAGTTAAACAGCCATTGTCATCCAACATGGTAACCTGGGCTCTAGCGGAGGTTCTAGGGCCTGGTCTTAGCTTTAGTTCCTAGTGGAGGACTCAGAATCCAGAAGGTCTGGAAAGCTGTGACCAACACTTCTTTCAGGTAATAAGTTCCTGATTCAGTAAGTAACTGGGTTTAGGCTACAATGAAGAAAAATTTGGCCAAGCTTAAAATATTCATGCAGAGGTCTGAGCTGACCAGCCTGGGTGGGGTTAGGAACTGGACCAGAGATGGTGAGGCAGGAAAGGGAGAGAATGAGTGGGGGGTGGGGAGCATGGTTAAAGCTGTAGGGACCAACTCGGCCCCTCTGTTCACACTGCTACTGATGACAGAGTATAACCTCAGGATGCAGCCTCTGGGCTCTTTGCTTTCCATGAGTAAGGAAGCAAGTATGTGGCTTCCCCCGCCCCACTCTTTCCACAGGCCACTGGGGGCCTAGCAGCTCCAGCAGCTCCCTATCATGTTACAAGCCCAAGATATGGCTTTCAGTGCCTGCTGTGAAAACAGCATCTTCTCCCTCAGCACTAAACATGCAGGGAGGAGTCCTCAGACCTAAAGAAGCATCCCGTGCCTCCTTTTCAGAACTACAGAGGAGTCTGCCTGCCCCAGGTGTAGGAGGAAAGAGAAGAGCTGCTGGCCACAGACAAGGGAGAGGAGAGGGAGGGAGAGAGTAGGAGCCCTGTGTGTGTGGGGGGGGGTGGGGTGGGTGTGGGGGGTGGTGGGAGGTAAACAGCACATGCAGCTGTCCAGTTGCTGGGAACTGTTTCCTAAGGACATAGCATCCCTGCTTAACTGGAATCCTGGGATGGATTCCAGAGAATGCCCTGGTCTTCTGGGCCAGTACAGCCACAGTAAGGAAGGCAAGGCAGGCATTTTAGGTAGGAATTATAGTTTATGAAGTTCATCCTTCTGTCTCTAGCATCTAGAAATGTGCCTGGCACATATAGGCCCATGATAAATATTGAATGAATAAAGGAATGAAGGAATGCTTTCACCACATAAGCATGATCTCATTCAATCTGCAAAGGCAGGCTTTGCCTCATCTTGCAGATGGGGAACTGAGATCAAGAGAGTAAGTATCTTGCCTAAGTTCATTCAACTTAGATGTGACAGACCCGAAGCTAGGTCCTGTGAGCTCTCTGTAGTACCATGCTGAACAGTCTTGGCATGGCAACCCAGGAATGCATCCTGTGACTGGACGTGAACTTCCTGGTCAGAAAATAGCCTTTCAGGGGCTCAGTTTCCTGGACATGGTCTTGGGACCAAGTTCTGACATCCTGGTTTTCATTGCACACCTAGTATCTGCCTGTTATTTTGTGAGCAGCTCCAGGGAAGGGGGCCCCTCCATTAGTCTCTGTTGCAGCATCTGACTTAGGAGGTCTAGACATAGATAGAGGTAGGGGGCTGGGAGTAAGGAATAGAATGAAATCATATATATTTGGTTCCTTATTCTCTCACTCTTGATAGAAACTTCAGATAGTCTAGGTCATCGAGTTAGTTTTTGGAACTTGGGCAAGCAACTAACTCATATATAGCAAGGCTTTCCAGGAGCTCATAGCTTGACAAGAATTTCTGGAAGGAGATCTCCAAAGCCAGCAGAGGGCTCCCCTGAACTTCAACATCCTATATCACCTTGCCCTTCTCTTCACAGCAGTCTGTCTTGTACCCCTCTCTTATAGAGGCAGTGAGGTATAGAACACAGGAGCAAGGCTCAGAAAACATGAGTTCTGATGCTGGCTTTGCCATGCATCAACTACATATCTTTTCTCCACCTCATTTTCCTCATCTGCAAAATGGGAATAATGATCCCAGCTACATAATAAGGCAGCGGTGAGTTTAAAAGGGAATGATTGTATCAAAGTGTTTTTTGGTTTTTTGGTTTTTTGTTTTTTGTTTGTTTGTTTGTTTGTTTGTTTTTTAGCATAGGACAGAAACAATGCTAGTACTATTTTTATGGCAAGGAAAAAAAAAAGACAGAGGAGGGAAACTTTCAAGGTGCCCCAAAGCTCTCTATTCCCATTTGTTCACTGTTTCATTCGTGATACAGCACCTACGTGAACTAGAGATGCACATGTGCTGAGGGAGAGACAAAGATATTTAAGATGTAGTCTCTGTCCTCAAATAACTGAAAGACTAGCACAGACTGTGCACCAGAAGATGGACACAGAGGTTTCAGATAGTGAGAAAGATCAGAGTGGAAGGGAAGTTCTGTGAAGAGTTGGAGGCTCTCGGATTGTTCAGCCAGGTGAAGAGGCCTCAGCGGGAAGGAGGGGGAAGAAGGGTGTCATGCTGCATAACGGTCTCCAAGCCTCTTTGTTGGGGAGGAAATGAAGTCATCCTGCTCTTGAAAATCAGCATGACGGCCTCCAGCCAAGTAATCTGGAGTCATGAGAGCTGCTAGGGGGAGCTCTGTGAATCATGAAAGTCTGCCGGGAATTTCCTGATAGATAACCTAGGAGTTTCGGGGTAAGTCCTCAGGCTGCAACATCTCTGTTTACATTTTGATCACGTTTATTTACAATTAATGAGTTCTAAATCCAAACAAAACATTCTAGGCAGGCTCTGAGACTTATAGCGCCTCTGACTCAGTCCATCCCCTGGGAGGCTGGCAGCTCAGCCAGACATAAACTCTTGAAGGACAATGGGTCACCTGCCTCCCCAAAGCTGGATGGTTAACTTGCACTTCCCCCAGGCAGAGGCTGGTATCCTGAGACCTCTGGCTAGAACAGAGCAAAGAGGTTCTCCTCTTTTCTATCCTTCTGGCACTCTCCCTGCCCTCCTCCTGGTCCTCTCAAATAGACCCACACCCAAGGTCCAGGTTTCCCAGGCAGCAAAATGCTGTAGGCGTAGACAGGGAGAGAGCTCAAGCCTTGCACCCGGCCTTGGACCCCTAGTAAGTTACTGGGACTCAGCCCCTTCCCCTCCCATCAAGGAGGAGAGACTTGCTGGGTGGAATCTAAGTGACCCCAAGTCCTGGTTCCCAGCACTAGGGGAAAGGGATGGGGGTGACTGAACCTCAGAATTCTGCTGTGCTTTTTCAGCTTATGCCTGAAGGACGTGTGTGTACATGTGTGTGTGTACACAACTGTGCATTCATTATCAGGCAGGAAGAGCGGTTGAGTCCTTTACATATGATCTGTCTTTCTGGAAGTCTGTCTTATTAGAAACAAGTCCCTGTGATGAAGCAGAACACTAAATACACACGCATTTAAAAATCTGTAATTATCTTTTTGGAGTGGATGATACAAAAATGTGTTTTTAAAATTTAAACAGTGTCCATTCTTGTGCCTCCAGCTCCCCAATTCCTCTCCTCAGAGGTGAAAACAGAACTTCCTACTCCTCCACAGCTTACTGTCTATCGACATTAACAAGGCTTTACTATTACTTTGTCTTTATTAACTAACTGTACTCTAGCCAAGGCAAATAAATGGATCGTTCATTACAGGAACTTTCTGAAAGACCTATCAACGCTTCAATAAAAAGCATCAAGTTTGTGCCCTAAGACTTTGTTCTCACAGTACTACAAGATTGTATCGCGTCCCTTTCTAATCTTTATCCAGCTCTCATTTTCAAAGACTGCCCTGAAACCAAACTAAAAATTCTTGATAAAATCTGACTTCTCCTTTCCCCCTTTCCCATACACTACCAAACTCGTTTACCGCGGTAAGCAAATTATCTCAGCTTTGTCTTATCCACTGGTTGCGTTGTTGATTTCTGGGGAGCCGGCATTTGATAGAAGCAGGCCCCATTAGCAGATTTCTTGTCTGTATTTTCAACGAGTGTGTGTCATGTGCATTTTCACCTTGAGAAAAAGATTTGACAGCTGTACGAGCTGCGGACTATACCTCTATACCCGGCACTAGAGAAACTGAGGGTTCTCATTCACTCTCCTAGGCAGTTGGGGGCGGAGGGTTGAGAGATCGGGGAAGAGCGGATTTGGGGCATCTGAGGGGGAGGCATCAGAGCTGGACCTCGGAAAAAGTCTCCCCAGCGCCTCTCCACTCTGCAGTTTGGGTGGGTAGTGGGTGGGCTGCACTGGAGCGGTCCCAGGCCAGGAGAATGGGAGGAGGGGCGGGGAATTTAGATGCTCTCTGCCTCTCAGTTCAGATTTCGTTTGTCCCCTTCGCTGGGTACTGCGCGGCTCCCCATTCTTAGCCTTAGTTGAGGAAGCTCGCAGGGTCCGGTCGCTGCGAGCTCCGGAGAAGGGGAGGGAAAGGGAGTGGACCGGGCGATCCCCGGCCGGGGCGGGGCAAGGGCGTAGGCGGGTCTTAATATACAGCCGGTGCCGCGCCGGCAAGCAGCACAGCGCAGAGACTGCAGCCCCAGACCCCTCCCGAGAGTCAGCGTGTCAACCTGTCTCGGCCACGCCGGCGCCGCGCCCCTCCCGCCACAGCCGCTGGTGAGTACCGGCAGCCCTAGGAGCGCAGGGCGGATGCGCAGCGGTTCCCACTCTTGCGGGCTTCCCTTCCCCCAACTCTGGTGCCGCGACTGTACAGCCGCTGCGCCCCGAGTCGCGGCTCCGCGTACCCAGGCGTCCCGCTGCGGGTGCGGGTCCAAGCTGTGCCGCGACCCCTAAGCCCCACAAAGCAGAGACGACGGCGGGCTCGACTCGCAGGTGACCTAGGGGCTGCTGCCCTGAACTGCAGTAACCCACTCGGCCCGCCTTCTTGCTCCTCCGCTTCTTCCCCTGACTTCTCTTTCCCTTGCAGGGCCGCTGTCTAGAGCTCCAGCCTCGCCATCATGAGAGTCCTACTGGTGTGCCTGCTCCTTTGCGCCCTGGTCGTGAGTAATTCCAAAGTGAGTGTCTTCTCTGTTTTGATTTATGGTGGCGGGAAGGGGCTTGTAAGACCCCTGAACAGCGCCAAGGGAAGAAAGGGGCTGCCTAGGGAGCTGGAATCCTGGATTCCATCAATAGCAGGGCTAGACTCTCCGGGGAAATGGGACAGGTGTGGCAGTGGGGCCTTGAGAACCAAGGGAGTTCGCACTTGCGGCAGGGGAGGAAGAAGCCCCTGGGACTGCTCCACTCTGCTGGCGCCTGATAGGTAAAGCTTGCTTGAGTCAAGCTATTTCTCCTTGCTGGAAACCTATGATCTTCCATTTGTGGGCTAGTTAGATATGAACATGATGAAGGGAAAAGGAGCTGGAGTAAAGGATGAGTTTTGGGATTGGGGCCAGTTTATCTTACCCTGGAGTCCCAGGAGCATGGGACCTTTGATGAATTTTTCCTCTTCTCCTGTCTTTTCCAGGGAAGTCATGACTTTCATCAAGTGTCTGGTGCAAGTGAGTATTCACCCCTTGCACAATACCTGGCTGCACAAACATTTTGTAAAAGCCTCAGGAGGCAGCCCTTCCCTGTGCCTGCTCCCCCCTTGCCTCCTCCCATGGCCCTTGCTTACCCCTCCCCCACCTTTGTGCTTTTCAGAGAACTGTGGCTGTCTGAATGGAGGAACATGTGTGTCCTACAAGTACTTCTCCAACATTCAGCGATGCAATTGCCCAAAGAAATTCCAAGGGGAGCACTGTGAAATAGGTACGGGGGTCCTGACTCTAACCAGGAGGAGGGCACACCAGAAATTTGGGGGCAGGGAGAGAAGAGTGGGATGTAAGCGCAGGTAGGAATTAAGAACTGGAAGTTGACTGAGAGACATCTTCATCCCCATGTGATGTACACAGTCCAACATAAACACACATTGTCTCATGAAGCTGTGGCTGCACAAATATGTGGTAGGATGGAAGGAGACCCTTTCTACTGTCTTCTGCCAGGTCCGAAGTCATATGAGGTCTGGCAAGATCTCTAAAATGCCTGTCTGAACTTCTTTCTCTTTCTAATCTCTCAACTCACACTCTTCCATAGATACATCAAAAACCTGCTATCAGGGGAATGGTCACTCTTACCGAGGAAAGGCCAACACCGACATCATGGGCCGACCCTGCCTGCCCTGGAACTCTGCCAACGTCCTTCTGAAAACATACCATGCCCAAAGACCTGATGCCCTTCAGCTGGGCCTGGGGAAACATAATTACTGCAGGTGAGGTGGGGCAGCAAGGACCCTCCTAGGGCCTCATAGAAGACCTCATTGCCATTCTCTTCTACTTCCAGAGTGCTGACATAGCACAAGAAAAGCAAGGCCTCTGGTTGAGTCTGCCTTGGTGGGGAAGGATGCAGGAAACACATTCAGTGTTGAAATAATCCCCTCCCCTCTATGTTGCCAGGAACCCAGACAACCAGAGAAGGCCCTGGTGCTATGTGCAGGTTGGCTTAAAACAGCTTGTCCAAGAGTGCATGGTGAACGACTGTTCTTTCGGTGAGTGTCACTGACCTGTGTATGATGGCGGGTAGGAGGGGACAAACTCATATGTCCTTTTAGTCCATCACAGAAAGATGAAGAAGGAGGCTGGTCTGGTCCCCCAAAACTGGGAGGTCAGAGAAAAAGAGAAAGGATACTTTTTCCTACCTGCCACCCTACAATATCCCTCTCTTTCTCCTCCAGGAAAAAAGCCCTTTTCTCCTCCTGGAAAACCAGAGTTTCAGTGTGGCCAGAAGGCTCTGAGGCCCCGCTTTAAGATTGTTGGGGGAGAATCTACCAACATTGAGGAACAGCCTTGGTTTGTAGCCATCTATAAGAAGCAGTACCACAGAGGACCTGACATCTATGTGTGCGGTGGCAGCCTCATCAGTCCTTGCTGGGTGGTCAGTGCCACACATTGCTTCATGTACGTCCCTCTGTTTCTTCTCCCTGACCTCCTGCCCTACCCCAAACACATCCCTTTCTCCTACCTAGCAAAGGGTTCCACTTTAATTCCACCCCTTTGGCCCCTCTCCATGTGGGTATGGCCTTGGGGACAGTCATGCTCTGAGGTCACTGTGGTGGAGAGGGAGAAGTGACAGGATCTCATGAAATCAGACTGTCTGACAGTAATTACTTTCCCACAGTAATCACCAAAAGAAGGAGGACTACATTGTCTACCTGGGTCGGTCAAAGCTTAACTCCAATACACCTGGAGAGATGACGTTTGTGGTGGAAAAGCTCATCTTGCATGAGGACTACAGCGCTGACACACTTGCTCACCACAATGATATTGGTGAGTGGGAAATCCTCATCTGCCATCATGATGCTGCCTGGAGGAAGAAGGGTTCAAGAAGAAACTCAAGTGGGAGGTTGAGATTATAGGGGAACTTGAAGACACTACACAACAAAGGGAGAGGTGGGGAAGGGTTCAGAGAGACATACATGAGGAGCCTGGTGCCCCTCCATAGAGTCCCTGGATTTTCAAACAGGCAGCCTCCTCAGGGTGGCATTGGCCCCATGGGCCAGATGGCTTGGGTTGAAATGCTTCTTCTTTTGTTGGATGTAAACTCTGTCCCAGGATGTAGAACCTGGAGAGAGCATTGGACTGGATTTTAGCCCAGCTACCTCAGCCAGGGCTTTTTGCAGAAAAAAAGAAAAGTACAGCTGTATGCAGTAGCCCTGGCTGTCCAAGCCTTTGTCAGAAACTGGAACAAAGCCCTTGAGGCATAGGACAGTGGAGGCTTGTTTCAGATGACATCCTACCAGAAGACCTCCAGTATGACTACTGACTCTAACTGACCTAGGGATAGAGAGCTGTGTCTCAGCATTTGGAGGGGGAGAGATGGTGACCACCTGACCAGGTGGTGATCTTTATCCTCTGACCCCTTCTCCTCCCCAGCCTTACTGAAGATCAATCCAGCTCAGGCCAGTGTGCACAGCCATCCCGGTCCATACAGACCATCTGCCTGCCCCCAAAGTATGGCGATGCTCGTTTTGGTGCAAGCTGTGAGATTACTGGTTTTGGAAAAGAGAATACCAGTAAGTGACCTTCGGGGATGGCTGAGAGTGTCCTGGGGGAGTGCTGTAACCTGGAAGTGAGCTCAGCTTGATCAAGGGAGCACTGTGGAGGCAGCAGATGGGTCCAGGAATGGAGTGGGGAGCATTGTTTAGGGAATGATGGGCCATAAAGGTAAATAAATGGGGAATGAGGGACTATAGGTGGGGTAAAACTCAGATTTAGGTGGAAAAGGAATATGGGCTTTCCCCAGTAGGAATACTTTTTGGTTCCCTTCCTGGTAGTCCCATTGGAAAAGCTGGACAGACATATCTTAATATAAATTCCTCCATGTTTCTTCCATCTAGCTGACTATGTCTATTCAGAGCAACTGAAAATGGCTGTTGTGAAGCTGGTTTCCCACCAGGATTGTCAGCAGCCCCACTACTATGGCTCTGAAGTCACCACCCAAATGCTGTGTGCTGCTGACCCACAGTGGAAAACAGATTCCTGCAAGGTAAGAGTTCTAATTATCTCCTCTCATTAATCCCAAATCTCCTTAGGGCTCTTGAGCATGTTTCTGCCAGCTTTGGGGAGTCTCTCTCCAGCCAAAGCCCCAAGAAGCCAGAATCAGAAGCTCAAGTTTTAGAAAGTTTAAACCAATCATTAAGTCTTTGCCGAACATTAGACATGAGACTGTGTCTGTGCTAGGCACTCCAGACTGGGGGAGAGAGGGAGACTAAGAAGAAACAATAGGAAATAATACAACTCAGTGCTCAGGGTGTGGTGTGAATTATGAATGATCAGCTGTATAGGAAAGGGAGGTGAGTGACAACTAGATGATCATGGAAGGGAGGCTTTAAAGGGAACGTGACTCAGTAGGGATTTGAAGAGGCAGAGGGAAGAAAGGAGAGCATTTCAGTTGCAAGATACAAAAATGAGAAAGAGCATGCATATTCCAGGATGGGAGGAGAAGTAGGGTCTGAGAATGTAAGTGAAATAGTTAGTGGCAGATAACAGGGCTTTGAAAACCAAGCAGAGGATTTTAAACTCGATTGGGTGGTAGGATCAGATAGCCCCCTCCTAACTTCTTGTAGGGCTCACCTTTTGTGTCTTTGGCTTAACAGGGAGACTCGGGGGGACCCCTGATCTGCTCCATCCACGGCCGCCTGACTTTGACTGGGATTGTGAGCTGGGGCAGTGGATGTGCCATGAAGGACAAGCCAGGGGTCTACACAAGGGTCTCACGCTTCCTGACCTGGATCCGCACCCACACTGGGGAAGAGAATGGCCTAACCCTCTGAGGGTCCCTGGAGGCCCGGGGAGGAGAGGGCACCTCCCACGCTGACCAGTCATTTTCACAGGAGGGCCATTAGCATCACATACGTACATGAAAGAGACTGAGGAAGATAGGCTATGCAGAGATGGTTTTGCTTGTGCAGCCCACCAGGGTGAGCAACAATAGCTTTACCCTCAGATACAGGCCTGGGTGCTGGGCGCCCAGATCCCCTCTGGCCAGGATAGGGAGATGGTCCTGACCCAGGATGGTATGGACCAGTAGTTTGTCTTATTCTGGACTAAAGCCTCCTGGAAATAAAAATAGCATCTCCTGTACATGGGTGGAAGGAGAGCCAGCTCCCTTAACAGTGGGCATTCATGAGGCCTATTGTTGGGAAATGAATCATTTCCCAATTAGGAAGTGTAACAGAACTGAGGTCTCTTGTGGGAGCTTGGCCAATGTGGGAACAGGGGTTTGGGGAGTAGGGACACTAATAACTTGAGGGAAGAGCTCTGACATTCCATGAATGTATCAAGAGCTATTATATATACATGTGTATGTTTGCACATTTGTGCACAGGCTGTGAGTAGTCACTGTGAGTAAGAACCTGTGTTCCTGTGTCTGACTGTAAGTCTAGATATTTCCCTAAACTGTATGAACTGTGGTACCACATAGTATGGTCTGTCAGGAGAGGTCATATGTGGGCCTCTTGGGTCTCCCATGTGATGATGCCTATGAATGTGTCATTTTGGGGCATGGCCTATGACCAGAATTAAAATTTGTTTCACTTTCACTTAGATGTCCCTTTCTTGGCCAGTTATCCCTTCTAATGTTCCAGCCAAGTTCCTCCAATCCTCACTGAGTGGGGTGAGGACCACTCCTGTACACTGAATATTTAAATAAGTCTGTTATTTTTATTTATATCTATTTTTATAATTTTGAAATAAAGATTAATAAAATGTGATTTTTCTGAAGACGTTGTTCCTTCTTTACTCGTATGAGTTAGGAAGCACAAAAAGTAGAAAATAAATGTGGCACACACCACATTTGTTTCTGGTGGGGCTGCATCTCTGGACTTACTGGGGCTTTGGGAAGTAGAAGCTAGGAGAGTTCTAGGTCAGGCCCTTTGCACCACGTAAGTGCTAAAAGGTGCCACAAGCCAGGGGCTCGTGGCTTGGTAAGTGGTATGCAGGCTGGGTGTCGACTCCCAATTCCCTCCTTAGCCTCATGCTTTGGTGCAGTGCTCATCATATACAACTGTACATGGTGACCCTCTTTAGGATTAGTTTTCACTCTGCCCCCAACTATCCCTGGGCTGACCTCAACCAAGAAGAACACTTGCATGAGTGGTAATTTCTGATCCAAAACCCAGCCCATCTTTGAGTCTGTGGCATTCAGAGAGAGGAAAACAATTTGCCATTATCTGTATGTGATATTGGTACTGAGTTTGCTTGATTTATTAATGGAGCTCACTACCAGCCATTTCTATCCCTAATGTCAGGCAGCTCAGAATCTGCAGTTGGGTGACATCCTAGTGGAGGTGACCATGTAGTTTGAACCAAACATCAGCTTCTGAAGAAGGGTGTAAAAGGCAGGCCGGGAGATATAGTTAAATGCCAAAATATTGGAGTTTCCAAGCTAAGTTAAGGGTTTTGGCAGTGTTTCTTAACCGAGTCACCTGAGAACCTTTTAAAAATATCTAAATGCCTATGCTCCACCCATAGAAATTGTGATTCAGGTTTGGGCTGGTTCCAGGGCTCATGGTTTTAGAAAAGCTCCTCAGGTGTTTCTGATAAGCACCCCTGATTAAATATCTTTTGGGGACAATTGGCCAGATTTTGTGAAGGGCCCAGTAAATTCGAGATGGGGTCAGCATGTATTCTCTGCATGAATGATTTTCTGAGTGGCAGCTGTGGTGCAAGGTCTCCTGAGCTTTCTGTTCAAAGGCTCCCTAGATCACGGGCCCCTGGAGAACAAGGACCCAGAGTATTCAGCTTTCAATCCCATATTCTAGCATGTTGTCTTATTCAGTATGATGCAGTGGTTTTAGAGCATGGATTTTGTTGTCAGGTATCCTGGGCTAGAATCCTGGCTCTAACACTAGCTGTGTGACTTGGGAAAGACTCTTTACCTCTCTGTGCCTCAGTTTCCTCAGCTGTAAAAAGAGATAATATCTACTTCCCAGGATTGTTCTAAAGATTCATGAGTTCATAAGTCTCTTAGCATAATCCTGGTACCTAATAAAGGCACAAAAACAGAAGCAATTATTACAAAACCATGTACATTCTTGTAGAATTGAATGGGAACCCCCTCTCAACTTCCACCCCAGGACTACACTGGTGTGTTTTGTGGTATCTGAAACTTGCTACAAAAGAAAAGACATAATGTGAAGTTAAGGGGCCCAGCCCAGATTGAGTTGCTGCTCAGCCTCTGCCTTCTCTCCCAAGGGCCAAGAAAGATCTGTTCCAACATGAGCAACTCCAGCATCAGGGCTCGCAGACACTGAAAACAGGAAATATGAGCTCCACTGCCAGGTTGAGCAATGACACTACTAACTCTCATCAGACCATTTCCCAGCCACCACCCTCGACCCCCAGTCAGCTGCTGTCTGTTCTCCGAATTGTAGATTTTACAGAGATCAGCCACTTCTCCAGAAACCAGTTTCATGGCTCCAGATCTACCTCGTCACTCACTTTAGGGATTGTCCTCTCCACATATTATCTGGTGTAATCCTCATAACAATCTATGAGAAGGGTGCTATTATTAGCCCCATTTTACGAATTTGTGTGTCATCCTTGCACAGGAGCCATGCTAATCTTCTCTGTATCGTTCCAATTTTAGTATATGTGCTATTGAAGCAAGCACAACTCCATTTTATAATAGAGAAAATGGAGGCACAAAGAGATCAAGTGACTTGCTCAAGGCAATGCAGCTGGTCAGTGCGAAGCCTGGTTCCCAGGCAGCTAAATCTAGGCAGCTGGCTCCCCAGGGCACAGTCCCAGCACTATGACTTACCATGTTTCAGCAGGGCCCAAGGAGAGCAGCCCCCCTTTCATACTCCCTACTTCAGGGATACTGGGCATCCAGGGTAAGTTTATCAGAATTTTGACCTTGGCCTGGATTATCATTTTTTCCTCTTCAAAGATTCCCAGGCCAAGTGAGGAGACCATACTCAGCCACCAGTTTCAAAGTAAAACCACCCTTCTCAAGCTAACCTCAGCCTATTTTGCTGAAACCTGGTTTCATTGAAGTGGTTTCCGTTTTCACCAGAACCCTTCCTTCTGAAATATTCTGTGGCCCATTCTATTATCAGGACCCAACTTGATTTCCACTATGCTCTGCCTTTCTTAAACCAACCCCCCATAACAACCACGCCTCTGCAATATAGATCTCCACACTCACCCCTGTGTGTCCACCTTCCTCTAGGGCAGAAAACATTTGAGCCTTTCCTTTGAATCAGATACAGTGAGAGGAGTGGCTCAGATGTTTTCTAAATAATAGGATATAATTCACATACCATAAAATTCACCCATTTAAAGTGTATAACTCAATGATTTTTAGTATATTCATAGAGTTGTGCAAACTCGTCATTATCAATTTTAGAACATTTTCATCACCTCAGAAAACAAAACAGAACAAAACAAAACCCAAAACCCATACCCATTAGCTGTCACTCCCCTCTTCTCCCCAAACCCCTCAACCTTTAATTTACTTTCAGTCTCTATGAGTTTGCCTATTCTGGACATTTTGTACACATAGAATCATATAATATGTGGTCTTTCGTGACTGACTTCCTTCACTTGCTATAATATTGTTCAGTTTCATCCATATTGTAGCATGTATCAGTACTGTTGCTGAATTTTAAGTAGCAAATTGGGAGAAAAGATAGCCTAGGTCCCCTTCTGAACTTGTAGTCCTATTGAGGGTCATTCTACAACTTCTAAAAAAAAATTTTTTTAAAATACCTATACACCAGGCACTGTTTTAGTTGCTGGGGATACAAGAATAGATAAGACTTATTAGCTTACCCTAAAAATAATGTGGGGAAAAAAAAGAATAAATAAGACATAATCCTAGTCCTTGAGGAGCTTACAATTTGTGAAAGAGACAGAACAATGGCCATAATTCAGTGCGATAAATGCTATAATAAAACTATGTATAAAGTGCATGGAACAATAATGAGGAAGCAATTAATTCCACCTTGGGAAGTCATGGAAGACATTACAGAGATGATATCTTACTGGGCCTTCAAAGATGCAAAGAAATGTGCCAAACAAGGAGAAGAAAGATATTCTGGGCATAGAACAGATCATAGGCATGAAAAGGCAGGAGTTAATAAGAAATGATGGATAAATTTCTGGGGTAGAGAAAAGAATTTGGGGGGCAATGAGCAGGCAGAGAGTTTGGGGGCGGGGAGTTGCTAGTGATATTCAGCTGGTGAGGGCTCTTAGGCAGTGTTGATACTCAGTAGCGGGCACCAGTACTGCTCAATCTCTAAGTCGCTGCTGTCATAAAATCCCCTCCATGTGACACCTGCCACCCAGCTTTTCTCCTCTTCACAATTTAGCAGCCATAGGGTTAATGCCTGGCAGAGGGCCCCCAGCAGGGACCTCTGAGACTCCTACTTCCCCTAACTGCCTTCAAAGTGTTGGTACACTGAAGTCCTGCTTGTTAAATATTTAGAATATCACCTCTTTCCCTCAAGTACTATTTTGCAAAATCTGGAAAGTTAGTTACAGTCAAGGAGTCATAGAAAGTTTTTCCTTAACTAAAAATTTCCACCCAATTGTAAAAGTAACCATGAAAATAAAATGTTTCCATAGCATTCCACCGCCATTTTTAAGAGTGGAGTCTTGATGGGCAAATATGGACGGGAGAAATGACTTTTGTCTCTGAGCAGAAGACAGAGCATGCGCAAAGAAAAGAAGAAGGAAGCATGAGGCACTCAAGGAACTGTAGGTTGTTCAAGTGGATAAGGTATAGGGTTAGCTTTGGAGAGGTGATTTGGCTAGTGGGATGGTCAAGGGCTGGAACCTAAAGGCCTAGAGGACCTGGCCTGCCATGTGAAGGACTTTAGAATTTATTGTAATGGGGAGTCATGAAAAAGTTTGTAGCATGTGACAGCAGTGTGAAAGATTTATTAATAGAAGACTCTTGGGACTTTTCCACTTGGCTCTGAATTACTGAGTTCCCCAAGGCCTTGAGGAAAGAGTAAAGGATAAAATGGAGTCACTATGGTCAAACTGCTAAAATTACTAAAACCAAGTAGGTTGAGGCACGAGATGATTTTACTCTTCCTTTAACTAGTAAGAAACTTACTTTTGAACTCTCCAGTTATGCCTGGAGATATCTTGATCTCTATCTCGACCTAGATATAGGTATCTCCTATAGCTAACCCTCTGATTACTTGCTGAAGGACTTAGGAAAACAATGTTCACATATCTGGACTGCCTGATAGTCATTATCTTGACCACCAGACACATCTGGAAGACTGTCATCTTGGACCAATCCAGAGGCTAAGAATGCAGGACTGGTTCTTCTCAAGAATGTACTTTTTACTATAACGACTCAGCTTTTCTTTCTTCTTCAAGACACTCTGGGTGTTACTTAGGTGTATTTTCAGTTTGCAAAGCCCAAGACCTTGGAATAAGTCTTTATCATTTATTTCTAGCCAAAGCCTCCTGACTCTTTTGTGATCTGTCAACAGCCTTCTTCTCTTCCCACCCTAAACTTTCTCCCATTCAGTTTCATTCACACCCAGGCTTAAATAACCACCAACAAACAGTTGACTTACAAGTGTTTATTTCTAGCCAGACCTCTCATCTGAACTCCAGACTCTTATTTTCCATTGTCTACTTGACATACCCTATTGGTTGTCACATATAGGGCACCTGCCCCAAATAGGCCCTGTCTTCAGGCCCCAGCCTGATGGACTTCTTCCATCACTTTCTGTCTCAGGTGACGGCACCACCTCCATTCACAAATAGAAACCTGGGAATAATTATGATACTCTTCTCACCCCCCTCATCCCATCCATCACCAAATCCTGACAATTTACCTAATAGCTCTTGAAGTCTTCCATTTATCTCCATTTTTACTACCACCATTAGTTATGCCCAATCCACGGCCAGCTTTTGCCTGGACTACCACAATAGCTTCTTAATTGGCCTCCCGCATTGACTCTCTCTCCTTCCTCTCCCGCATGCCGCCAATCCATTCTGCTCACTAAAAGGAGAAATCTTTTGAGAGTACAAATATGCTTAATAATGCCCTTTGCTCCCAGCTAGATAGCTTGGGCAGGGGCTGGCCCCTGCCTCCTCTTGATGCTAGCTCTACTTAGCATCAAGCTCTTCTAGTCTTGTCCTGTTGAGCCATTCTCTTACTCCACAGTCCCTCTCTTACCACAGGGCTCTGGTTCACGATGTTCCTTCTGCCTAGGACTTTCTCTTTGACTTTCTTTAACTAGTTAAGTTTTTCCTCTTGCTTCAGAAATCATTTCTTCAAGGAAGTCTTTCCTGGGCTGCCTATATTTATACAACACCCCATTATTTTGTCTAAGTCTTATTACATTATGAGACTATTGCCTCTTTGATGCACTTGTCACTGTTGTAATTTTACCTTTGCTGCATCGTTACTTAATTAATATTTACTTTACCCCACTCAATGAGGAACAGTGTGTTTTTGATCACCAGTGTATCCCTAGCATGATGTCTAAAATATGGCAGACATTTAATAAATATTTATTGAATGAATGCATTCTGATGTATTTCTTTCCTTTTTTTTCTGTATCTGCTTCTTTTTTACATAGTTGTATGCACCCTCCATGCATAATTTTGTATCTTGTCCTTTTCCTTTGACTATTTTGTCACTTTTCTTATGTACCACAAATCTCCTCAAGCCTTACATGTACAATGTAGTTAATAATGACACTCATCCAACCTACCTTTATGGATTGAGGCATCATAGATGAAATATGTGAAAGTTCTTTATAAACTATATGTACATATGAGACAGTATTATTTGCATTTAAAGGCAATATGGGTGAAGTTTGCCCCTGGTGCCCCTCCATACTTGTCTTTATACCTTTTTTCTTGGGCATTTTTCCAGTGCCCTTGTTCTGTTTCATCACCTAGTTAAGGTCTAAAACAACTCATTAACTTTAATATGCTACCAGCCCAAGGAAATTTGCACTTTTTAAAAGGATTTCTAAAAGAAAGACATTCAGGCCACGTCGATGAAGTTTGGGGACTGGGAGAGCACTCAGGATATTCATCAACCCTTGATTCATCCTTCACTCATTCAGGTAACACTCATTTAGAATTGGTCATGGGCCTAGCACTGCACTGTGTACTGGTGTGGAGATGAAAGCCCCAGTCTTAGCTTCAGTGGGCTAAAGGTCAAGTGGGGGAACAGACAAGCAAATGAATACATTGAGAACATTGCTATGAGGAAGGTGTGCAAGATCGGTATGGAGAGCTAAGAGTAGAGTCTTGATGGGCAAATATGAAAGGAAGAAATGACACTCAGAGCTGAAGACAGAGTATGTGCAAAGACAAGAAGGAGGAAGCATGGGGCACTCAAGGAACTTCAAGTCAAAACTAGTCAAGGTTGCTCAAGTGGATAAGGTATAGAGCCAGATTTGGAGAGGTGATTTGGCTCGTGGGACGGGAAAGAGCCAGAACCTAAGGGTCTAGAGGCCCGCCTGCCATATGAAAAACTTTAGACTTTATTGTGGTGGGGAGTTATTAAAAATTTTATAGCATGTGACAGCAGTGTGAATGATTTATTAAAAGCAGACTCTTGGGCCTAGGTGAGACTATGGGCAAGGAAAACAAGTTCAGAGACTACTATAACTAGCCAAATAGGAGCTGAAGAGTGTCTGAACTAGGGCAGTGTCTGCGGAGTGGAAGGGGAGGGTACAGATATGGGAGCTTTTGTGGAGATAGTATAGACTTGGTGCCTGGCTGCAGGTGAAAGGAGAAGGAGGTATGATTTAGTTTAGCCTTCTGGCTTTAGATAGGTATAATACTGCATAATTTTACAGTAGAGGTTTACCATAAATGATTCCCCTAAATCCATATCTAGTAGGTAGTTGACTAAGCCAGTCACTACTGGTGAAATTTTGGGCCACCCATACCTTGGTGACTTCCCCCTCACGTAAGCATCAAGTAGTGATGTCATCCGAACCTTCAGGGTTTATGCTTGTTCCCTAAACACCAGGTCTACTCAGCCCTGTGACTATAGTTTTGACTCCCTAAATCTCCCCTCAGTTCTATTATCTACATCAGTAATTTAGTGGATTGGGCTGCAGCATGTATAAGAAGATTGGCAGACACTAGATCTAGCTATTTACCTTCTGGCTTCCTAGAACTGAGAAGTGACTTCTGGTGTTTGAGTAGGTCATACGCACATAACTAAGTTCTGCATGCAGGGTGTGAAAATAAAGTGGACTTTGTAAGAACTCTGCCTGGTGGGCTTAATCCCTCCATCTGCCTTTTCTGTGGTCTTTGAACTGCCCTTAATTTTATTCTGTCTTATTATAAAAAGAAAGGGAATGACTTTCCTCTCTCACCTGGCTCTTCTCATCTTCACTTTGCAGTCTCTTTAGCTCTGTCACCAGAGCATGTGTATAAGCTGATATCAATGTACTCTATAGCTCCAGCTTGGCTTTTCCCATAATTAGCTTGGTGACAAGGGTCAGCCCCAAAATCTGGTTTTCTCTTAATCCTCACGATACCTGCACCTCCTTTACCATCACAGGCTGAAAGGCTTGCAAGGGAAGCTCTAAGCTCTTGGGTCCCAGTGGGGATGGATTTATATGTTGAGTTAACAGCTATCGATCAGTTAACTTGTATCCTCTACTGGAATTTGGCCACCTTCCCTAGCCTTGGAGTGCTATTAGAATTATGCCAGGATGCCCCAGTGGTGATCTTATCAGAAGCCCTTCTCTGACAGCCCCTTCTGTAGCCCTTTGTTTAGAACATAAATTGGAAGTGATGGTTCTCATTTGTATGATAGCACAAAAGACCCCAAATTGCCAAAGCCATCTCCCCAAAAAGAACAAAGCTCAAGGTATCACACTGCTTGACTTCAAATTATACTCCAAAGTGACAGTAATCTAAACAGCATGGTATTGGGAGAAAACAGACACACAGACCAGTGGAACAGAATGAGAGTCCAGAAGTAAACTCATATTTATATTGACAAATAATTTTCAACAAAAAAGCCAAAAACATACAGTGAAGAAAGGGAAGCCTTTTCAATAAATGGTGCTGGGAAAACTAGAAAGCCACCTGCAAAAGAATGAAACTAGATTGTTGTTTATCACCACACATCAAAATGAACTCAAAATGGATTAAGGACATGAAAATAAGATCTGAAACAATAAATTGCATAGAAGAAAACATAGTACTAAATTCATGGACCTTGGACTTAGAAAGGATTTTATGAATCTGACCTCAAAGGAAGTAAAAGCAAAAATAAATGAATGGGACTGTATCAAACTAAGAAGCTTCTGCACAGCTAAAGAAACCATCAACAAGGCAAGCAGCTGAATGGGAGAAGATATTTGCAAACAACACCTTTGAGAAGAGTCTCATAACCAAAATATACAAAGAACTCATACAACTCAATAACAACAAAACAAACAATCTAATTTAAAAATGGGAAGAGGACTTGAACATACAAATGGCCAACAGACATATGAAAAGATGTTCAACTTCCCTAGTAATTAGGAAAATGCAAATCAAAACCACAATGAGATACCATCCCACGCCTGTTAGAATGGTTATTTATCATCAACAGGAGAAGTAATAACAAGTGTTGGATATGTTGTGGGGAAAAAGGAACCCTTATATACTGCTGGGTGGGATTGCAAATTGGTACAACCACTGTGGAAGACAGTATAGAGGTTCCTCAAAAAACTAAGAATTGAATTACCATATGATTCAGCAATCTCTCTTCTGCGTATTTACCCAAAAAACTGAAAACATCTATCAGAAAAGACATATGCACCCCAAGGTTAATAATAGCATTATTCATGGTGGCCAGGACATGGAAGCAACTGAAGTGTCCTATGATAGATGATTGTATAAAAAAGATGTGGTATATATAGACAATGGAATATTACTCAGCCATAAGATGAAATACTACCATTTGTGACAGGATGAATGGATCTTGAGATAATCATTCTAAGCAAAGTCAGACAGAATAAGTTGAAAACTCCATGATTTCACTCATATGTGGATAATAAAGCTTAAAGCAACAAGCAAACATGACAAACAAACAGAGGCTCACAGACATGGACAGTGGATTAGTGGTTACCAGAAGGGAGGGGCTGGTGGGGAGGTAGACAGGCGTAAAAGAGGTCAAATATTTTGTGACGGAAAGAAATCTAACTATGGGTGGTGAATGCACAATGCGATGTATGTATACAATATACTTTTGAATTGTACACTTGGAACTCATTGGATATTGTTAATCAATGTCATCCAAATTTTTAATAAACAAACAAACAAAAATAATGTGGTGGTTCTCCAAGTATGATTCTCAAATCAGCAACTCCAACATCATTTGTTAAAAGTGAAAATAATTGGGCCTCACCCTAGACCAACTGAAACAGAAACTGTAGGGATGGGGCCCAGCAATTTGTGTTTTAACAAGTGATTCTGTTACACATTGAAGTTTGGGAACCAGATTTCACACTGAAGCCTGAGGCGTTGAGTCTCAGACTTCAATATGCATCTGAACCATCTAGGGAATTTGTTAACCTGGTTAAACAAAACTGGACTGTTGTTCAGGCAACTGTATTTTCGGCAAGCTCCCTAGGTGATTCTGATATTCATCAAAGATCAAGAATGATTGATCTAAGGAATTCATAGTATCAATTAGCTGAGTCTCCTGGGGAGGGAGCAGAAAGGGCTGTGGAAATGTCTCTGAAAGTTCCAAACACCACCTGCATCTGAACCTCTGGGGAACTTGTTAGAAACTCAGAATCTGAGTATCAGATGTATTGAACCAGATTCTCTGGGCCTGAGGCACTGACCTTTGATTCTCCAGGTGATTCTTATGCATGTCAAAGTTTGAGAACCTTTGAGCAACAGATTGGCAGGTGTACCCAATGATGGATGCACCTGGGGACTTTCACATTGCCCTAATACCTGAATAAGCCCTTCCTCCAGAAAGCCTGATTTAATTGGTCTGCTCTGGGGCTTCAATAGGTTTTACAAGTTATCCCTTAATTCCCACCCAAGTGATTTTAATGTGTGGTTCGGAACTATCAGGTAAAAAGATGAGACAGCTCTGGGAAGGGTCAGGAAACAGGAGAAAGTGAAGGAGTGCCAAGGAAATAATTGATGGAATCCTATGTGAGAGGCTTGTTAGAAACGTCAAATTGGAAGCCCAGCCAGAGGAGATAGAAAGGTAGAAGAGACCTCAGGTGCATGAGTGAGTAGGTTAGCTTGAGTGATGTAGAGCTTGGGGTAGGAAGAGAGCTAGTGCATTTTATTTCCTATTGCTGCTGTAACAAATTACCACAAGTTTAGTGACTTAAAATAACTCTAATGTATTATTTTAACAATTCTGGAAGTCCAAAAGGATCAGCAGGGCTGTGTTCCTTTTAGAGGCTCTAATGGAACAGCCATTTCTTTGCCTTTTCCATCTTTTAGAAGCTCCCCGCATTCTTTGGTTCATGGTTCCATCTCTCTCTAACCATTTTTTCTGTCATTACAGTTCTCATTCTATTTCCCTCTTATAAGGATCCCCTTATATATTGTGATTACATTGGCCCCACTGAGATATTCTATTACTTTCCCCATCTCAGTATTCTTAACTTAATAACACCCGCAAAGTCCCTGTTGCCATGTAAGCTAGCATATTCACAGCTTGCAGGAGTTACGCTGTGGATATTCTTGGGCACCATTACTGAGTTTACCATAATCTGCCCTTAAATCTCATCAGTTTAAGAGTTCCAAATCTCATCATCTAAATAATGTAGTTAAATTATAGTTAAGGCACTGGACATAATTCATCTTAAGGTTCATTTCCTCTCTGTCTGTGAATCTGTGAAACTCTAAAAACAACTTATCTGTTCCCAGGTACAGGCATAGAATAATACAGACATTTCCGTTCAAAAAGGGAGAAAATGGTAGAAAAGAAGTCACTGGTTCCAAGAAATTTCAAAATAAAGCTGGGAAAACTCCTTTAGGTTTCAAGGTTTAGAATAATCCTCTGGCTCAAGGCTCTGTCTTCTGGACTTGCCCCTCTTCTCTCAGAGCTGTTCTTCCTTTTTCTTGAAGGGTGACTAATGTTTGCAGTTCAGTAAATTTTTCATCCTGTTTCCTGTCTATGAAATATTTGGAGTCTGACAACCTTCTTTCATTTTGCCTTCCTTCTGCCCCCTTCAACCTAAGCTGGCAGTGTTTCCGCTGGTATAAAATTCTCCAGAACCTTGTGGGTCTCCTGTGTATGTCACAGGCATTCACTCCATTAAACAAGAGGATCCTCATATTTTTCCTGGATGATCCCATCTCTGTTTCTGGATTCTGCTGAGATGGTTGTGGGGATCCGAGTCACATGCTTCATCTCTTCTAAGAACCCACTGTGTGAATGAATACTCTGAATCTTTTGATCCTCCCAAGACATAATCAAAAGGTTGTTCAGACACACATTTGGCTTTTTCTCCAAACTGTTCTTTCCTGACAGTGAATCTTCTAATTTTATCATCTTTCTCTATATAGACTGAGGATTTCCCAACTCACTAAGTCCTGGTTCCTTTTTGTTTATAGTTTATGCCCCAATTTATCTCTTTCCTCTCACATTTTACTATAAAGAATAAAATTAAACCAGGCTGCACTTTCAACACTTTGTTTGTAAGTCTCCTATGCGAAATATCCAGGTTTACTCCTCATGATTTCTTCTTTCCGTATAACTGCAAGATACAATCCAGCTTAGTTGTCTGCCACTATATAACGAAGATCTCCCTTCCTCCAGGTTCCAATAAAATATTTCTCACTTCCTCCTAAGCCATCGCCAGCAGCACTTTTAAGTTCATGTTTTCACTAACCTTCTGTTGATGATGATGTAGGTTTTCTCTAAGATGATGTAGGTTTTATCACTTCCTTGTCATTCATCACCAGCAGAGTTTTTAACAACCACCGTTCTAACACTTTGTCCAAGGTCATCTAGGCTTTTTCTGTCACATTTAAAAACATTCTTATATATATTGTCTACTGTCCAATTCCAAAGCCACTTGGTTTTTAAGGTATTTGTTACAGCAGCACTCTACTCCTGGTACCAAAATCTACATATGTTTCCTATAGTTGCTGTAACAAAGGATCATAAACTTAGTAGCTTAAAATAACATAAATGTATTAGCTTATATTTCTAGAGATCAAAAGTGCAAAAGGACTCAGCAGGACTGGAGGCTCTAGGCAGAATCTGTTTCCTTGCCTTTTCCAACGTCTAAAGGCTCATGGTCTCACATCACGCTGACCTCTGCTTCCAACACGGCATCCCCTCTTCTCACTCTGGTCCTTCTGTTTCTCTCTTACAAGGACACTTATGACTACACTGGGCCCACCTGGATAATCTAGAATAATCTCCCCATCTCGAAATCCTTAACTTAATCACATCTTTGCCACATAAGGTAATGTATTCATAGATCCCAGGTATTAGGGTGTGGATATCTTTGGGAGGCCATTATTCAGCTTACTGCAGTTAGCACAGCTTAATGGGAGTGAGAATGATTGCTACAGGAACAGTGAAAGTCATACAGAAGTGAAGATCACTAATCTAGAATCCAGCCTCTCCTAGGTTTGGGTTGGTCACCAATGGCTGCCTTCAGGAAGCCCTTGGCATAACTGAGATGTTTGGCCAGCCACTGAGGCTGCCTTGGGATCAGCATGTTTATTGGTGCTTCTTGGGCCCTGGGCTATCTCTTCAATTCAGAGAGAGGAGAAGGGAAATAACATTTGTTGAGAGTCCACCAATTGTCTGGGACTATGGAGGCTTTACCCATGCCCTCTCAGCAGGGTTGTGGCTTTGCCCACTGAGGTCCTGGGAGATGCAGGCCAGGATGGCTGGTTCCCCATGGGTAGAGGAGGTTGAGAGAGGAGAAAGGAAAAGGTTTTAGACAAGCAAAGGAGCTCTGCACTCTCAGTTCTTCACCCCAAAGCCTTGTCCTTGGCCCAGGACTCCAAAGTCCCTTACAGAGCAGCAGGGTTTCTTAGAACCCAGGCTAGGACTTGTGGTGGTCATTGTGGTCTCCAACGGCTAACCTCCTTTCTGGGCAGACAGATGTGTCGTGTCGGGGCAGCACCTCTCTCTCCCTGGCACCTGGTTGGTGACTCAGACTCCCAGGTAAAACCCAACCTATGGGAAATGACTAAGCACTCAAGTTTACTTCCTCTTATTGGGGAGGGAGGAGGAAGCCTGAAGCTGGACTTGACCCTCTCCCTCCCTTAGATTTCTTAATGTAGTGAGGGAGAGGGTGGAGCTTTGCAGGTGACAGTGCTCCAGGGGACATTCCCTAGAGTATCCTCGCAGCTTCTCCTTTTACACTTTGTGCGTGCATGCATACATGTGTGTGAACATTTATATGTGTGTGTGTGTATGCGTGTGTTTGTGTAGATAGTTTAGGAGATTCGGAGATGGTGGGCATGCTGGGATCTACCAGATTGTCTTCTTTCTGTCACCTCTGTGCTCTGCCACCTCCTACTTTGCTGCCTTTGAGGACAGTCAAAAGTTTGTTTCCTGCCTCCAATGAATTTATTTTCTTAAGCATGAAAAGTGGAATTTAAGAAATGCGGAGGACTCTTACAGACTTCCCATTCCTGACGGTGGGGTGGCACTTAGGAAGCCCATTACTAAATTACAAAGGCTCCATTTAAAATTCATAGTTAGTCTATCTCTGGAAGGTTGCATGGTACCGTTATTCTTCCAGGAAGGGAAACTGGGTGGCTGGAGGATGAGAAAGGGAGCCTTACTCTTCGATAACTTTTAAATTTTGTTCCACTTGCAAATACTATCTATTCAAATGGAAAGAATACCTGGTTACCTGGGAAGAAGAGATAAAGAGAGTTCTTTTCCATATTAGTTTTAAAGCAGTTTATAAAGTTAGTTATCGGCTGGACAAACTATAGAGTCCTTGTTGGACGTCAGGCACCATGCTAGATTCCGGACATTCGGCACTGAGTAACACAATATCCTTTGCCTCACAGAGATCCCAGTTGGGAGAGTGATTCAGCCAGAGAGCCAGGCAATGACCACACAGTGTCGAAAGCATGATGACAGGGACCAAACAAGCTGCAAAGGAGGCTCTTCTGCTGAGATGCAGTGGGGTGAAGCTTCCTGGACTTGGTGCTATCCAAGCTGAGCCTTGAAGGGTGCATGGGAGTTAGCTGGGGAAGGGAAAGTGAGTTCCGGGCACAGGAAATAACATGACATTTGCAAATACTGCAGGGGCCATAAAATTTTGGCTGCTTTCCTGAAACTGCGAGCAGTCAATAGGTCTGGAACATTGAGTTTGGAGTGGGTGTTGGGGAAATGAAGTTGGAGAAGTAAGGTCAAATTGTGAAGTGTCTTACAAGCAAGTTTAAAGTCAGGTAGCGGTCACATTGAAGGAAGGTGTAGAGCCCTGGGGGGCAGGGATTAATAATAACCCATAGGTAGTAGAATGCTCTTTTGTGCCAAGCACTATAATTGTTTACATGAGTTACCTTACTTAACCCTCCCAACAATCCTATAAGGTATTTACTATCATTTTTTCTATTTTATGAGTGAGGACACTGAGGCTCAGAGAAGTTAAATTCAGTGAGCTTTATTGCAGGGTCACATAGGAAATGGTAGAGATGTCTAAATACATTGCAAGACCATGGTGGGGCAGAAGTCTCCCGTAGGCACTCAATCTGCCATGATACTTCGCCATTCAAATAGAGTAGTGGTTCTCAACAGGGGTGATGATTTTGCCCCTCAGGAGACATTGGTAGTGTCTGGAAACATTTTTGATTGTCACACTGGGAGGATGCTACTGGCATCTAGTGGGTACCATCCCACCAGGTACAGGAAAGCTACACACAGCAAAGAACTATCTGGCTCCAAATGTCAATCACGCCAAGGTTGAGAAATCTAAGCTGTAGAGAGCAGGCACAGGGAGGTAGTCAGGGGGTCAGCGTGAGAGTTTTGGAAGGAACATTTTGAAAAAGGCCTGTACTTACTGTACTTATAGCAGCAAGACACAGGAGTCAGCTATAGCAAAGCCCAGGATGGACTCAGCACATCCTTTCCCAGCATGGTCCTGCTGCTCCCATGCATCAGCTTTAGGAGCTCAGAGAAACAGCTAAGGAATTATCCTAGAGTCATTTAGAGCTAACTCTGAAGAGCTTCATGTCACCTAACAGGCCCAGGACTAGCCAAGATGGTCACCTCCTCACAAACGTATTCTGACAAGACAGGGCTCCCAACTCTGGTCCTGCTTACACATAGTACCAAGCCCAACATTTTTGGTCAGTGCCTAATTTTAACAAATGATAACATCCAGTGATCAAGAGACCAGAGATACAAGAAATATGTTGGATACCTTTATTGCTTGAAACTGCTATTCTCAGAAGTACCTTAGAGTCCCTTCTGCCTGGGTCAAGAGAGGACATCTGGTGGGTTGGTTGCCTGCTCGTTGACTTAACTCACCAGCCAGGAGCTCTCACTTATTTTTCTACCTGTAAACTCCAGAATGGGTGCAGATCCTTACAGGAAGCAAATAAAAGCTCACAGGATGAGGCAAAATGTTGCCTTAGTTTCCAGGATTCTTTGTGTTGTGTACTAGGACTCCTGAGTGCTTTAAATTCTGCAAATCTCTTGGTTTCTCATCTTTAGATGAAATTTTAAGCATTTCCCTCCTGGTTCTTGTCTGGCTCTCTGGTTAGACTCTTGACATATGTGTCAGTCCTAATTGGGTTTTCCATTATGCCTTGGACCCCATGTGAACCACTGAAATCTTGCCTCAGTCTTTGCTATTCTAGCTTTTTATCTTGCCCAGAGTCTTAGCCCTGAGGCTAAGGAAAAACTGTCAGTAAGGCCCATGATCTAAAAGCTCTGAGGAAGAGTCACCCCTTTCCTACATCTGAGAGCCCAATGTTAGTTAAATTCCTTAGACATCCCATTATCCAAATGGAAATTTTGTGAGATGTTAATGGACATAAAGTGGAACAAAGGGTTTAATAGCCAAATAAGTTTGGGGAAGGCTCTGTGAGGTTAGTTTCTCATCTACGACAAGATTTCTCAGAGCCCTTTAAATGCTATGGACAGGATAAATTTTCATTAAGGGGATTTATACATTTCACAATCTAGTACCCCAAATCCTTGGGACCAGATGTATTTGGAATTCAGAATTTTCCAGATTTTAATAGGGTAACATGGTGAATATGCTATTTATTCTATAGCATCCCCAACAGAATGAGATAGGCCCTGTGATCACATATTTCTGCAGCAAAGCATATGGTTATGCACACTAAGTAGGTTCAATAAAGAATCTGAAAAACTACACATCTATTTAGGTCAGGTTTTGCCCCTGAGTTATAAAAAAAACTTTTAGTTTTCAGGACTTTTTGCACTTAAACATGGTGGATAAAGGATTGTGGATCCGTATATGGTATCCCCCAAACATATTTGACCACAGAATCCCCTTTTTCAGGAGCCTTCAGTAGAACTAGCTCTCCTTAATCTCTTTAGGACAGCCTGAGCTGTTTGTCTATAATGCAGACTTCCCAGGAGTCAGAACACACTGCAGCCCTTGCCAGCTATTCATATTAGCCTTACCATCTCCCGTGACACGCAAATGAGATGGGGATTTTGACAGTTGAACAAGGAAGAGGAGATTGAGAGCACTGAGCACTGACTAGAAATAGCAGATCTGGTTGGGAAATCACGATGCTCAGCATTTAGGTCCTGGGTGAAAAAAAAAAAAAAGGGACATGAAGAAGAGCAGCGTTGTGAAAATAGGGGTTATTGTTGTTTTCTTCATAGCACTCTTCCACATTTTCAAATATTCTTAAAAACTTCAAGTTTTTCCCCCTGATGTTGTTTTCTATACTGAGTGTGGCTGAGGAGGCGAGACAGGCCCAGGGCTGATGCCCACCCTGAAGGCAAGGTGCCGGGCCCTGGGAAGACAGCTTCCTGTTGTTCTGGCCTTGGTCACCCAACCCCTGAGGTGGGGTAGGTGTGGTGAGGTGCATGCCTAAGGGCAGTGTCCCCTGGGTAAGGAGGAGGATGTTGAATTTCTGGAGGACTTCCAGGAAGGCTTCCTGCTCTGACAAAAACAACACAAATACAGGAAAAGGCTCTGGGACCTAAAGGAAGGCAATAATGGACTAGAGTGGGACTTTGGAGATGAGGCTCATACAGAGTACAGCCAGGAGCAGAGAAGTCTCCTCTTCACCATCTAGACAGCTGAGAGCATTTCTCCACTCAGGTTGACAGGTTGGGATCAAAAGAAGGGGACTGGTAACTTTTGAATCCCCCTTTCTTCTTCTCCACTCTGTACTTATTGTATTCCATGAGGGTTGGGGGTAGAGAGTGGGCAGCGAACAAGGAGGGCCATTTGGCTAGGGCCTCACATTTACAAAGGGTTAAACACAAACCTTAAATGTATGGGGTTGAGCATCCATCATTAAGCTACACAGCCTCACTCACTGGAATCAGCAGAAGACATGCACCCCAAATTTGCCGCATTACCAGACCATGCCAACTGTAGTGTGCTGTAAATTATTATTTTCATATAGCTTGTGAATTGCACCATTATGTTGCATGTGTGTGTGTGTGTTGTGTGTGTGTGTGTGTGTGTGTGTGTTTGGTTAGTCTGTTTGTGTGTGTATGTGGGGTGGGGAGGGGGGACCATAAGCTTTAATTTGCTAAGTATAAACATTTGAAGTAGACCACAATTTTAGTAACTGTCTTTTGACGTTTAAAGAAAAACCACATCAGGAGCCTTAACATAAGTAGTAAACATATTATTTTTAAAATAATAAAATGAGCATACTCTCCCCCTATCTTCACCTCTGATAAGGTTAAAGAGAGCTCCAAGTGGGAGGCTCAGAGTGCCTGTGTTAGCTGGGTGCTAGCTTCAGGGCTTCTGAAGGACAGGGTGTTATGCCTGCCCCTGGGCCGGATGGGAGCCTTCTCTCACTACTCCTGCAGACTCTGGTTTCATCTGCATCACTTTAGCGGCCTCTGCTGGGCTGGGGGGTGAAAGGCGATCCAGGATGGGATAGCACCCAGAACTCTGGCTGGGAAAGGAAAGGCTGGGGGGGTGGTCTGGTGGGCAGTGCGAGAACCTATGCCATAGAAGGGACTCATAGAGGACAAGCTCTGACTACCTCAAGGTCGTTTTGCCACACTCTGGGTTTAAGAATTGTTCTGATAGTGGTGATGAAGAAGTAAGGCAAGTCCAGGTCTGAGGGCAAGATGACTGAGCCTAGGGAGAAAAATATTCAATTGTTGGATGGGAATTAATGACCCAGTTTCTTCTCTTCTGCTTCCTGCCTTGATATGGTGACCATGAAGGGCCTGGACTCTCTGAGAAGGGCAGCCATCCTCCTCCATGCAGCTGGCTGGGTCATGAACTCTCTGAATCAGACAGAGGGAAGAGGAAGCCTCGATGAGAACTTCTGGTCACAGCTGAGTTCTCTGACCCAGCTTTTACTCAAGAACCTTGTTCTGAGGGTGTGCAGGCACCTTACCCAGATAGTTAATAAAAACTGCTTCTTCTTGCAGTGAGAGAGATGGTAGCATTCAGTCCCCAAACCCTTCTCTGAACATACTGGTGACCCAGTGGGTCCCAATGAATATTTGGGATAAAAATAACACATGGGAGCCCACAGCTTAGTGCAGCTGCTGTGGCTAGTGACAGGGGCTGGTATCAGGTTATTGGGAAAATAGAACTTTTAGAAAATAGAACTGGTGAAGGCTCATCTCAAACAGATGGAGGTTTTAGTTGTCATGAGTAAAGCAGTTTATGCCACCACAGCTTGCTTTTTCCCTTCACCCTGTTTCTCATTCAATATCGCAGGTGGGAAATTTAAACTGAAAAAGCAGCTTAGTTTCATACGGACTAAGAACACTTATTTACGAGTGGTAGCAGCCTCCCCCAATTCTGCCCTCTTTCTCTTGTTTTGTTTGTTACCATGGCCTTTGGAGAGCTGTGGCCGAACTAACCCTTTAGGTTCATGAAGGAGGTTCAGGGGTCCCTGAAAGCATGACCTCCTTCAATTGTGTGCCTCGGTCAGCCCCAGCTGGTTGATTGACAGGCACTTGTCAAGGTTGTGGATTTCACAGGACAGAGGCTATGGCTCAACAACAGGAGAATGGTTGGTTTTATCAATGGACAGTAGAAAGGAAAAGCAGCTTTTTAATCATTAAAAAGCCCATTTCTTGAGCAGACTGTGTCTAGGAATCAGGTTGGCTCAGACTCAGAGAGAAACTGGATCTGTTTGAAAAATAGGTTTTGGTCTTGCAATCAGAAGGGTAGTGGAAAAATGAAAGGTAATTGAAAGACATATTTTAATATTTTTATTGTAAAATAAAACACAGAAAAAGAAAGCCATACAAACAAAACATATAGCTTAATTGATTATTTTAAGGCAAAACCACCCAGGTTAAGAAAGAAATGTCTGCCAGCCTCCTAGAAGCCCCTCCACGTGCCTGCCCCTACCACAACCCCCATTCGTCTCCCACAAGCAACCACTGCCTTGAATTTTATAGCAACTGAGGTGGATATTTTAGAGGACAGTCTAGACAGATAAACACAACCTAATACTTTTAACGAATGGGCTCACACAAAAAGGGGATACTTTGATTGTTCCTGGATCAGGGAGGGTGACCAAGGCTTGAGAGATTTAGAGGAGAATGAGAGGCTGGATCTCAGCAAGTGTATTTCATGGAGTCCCTGAGAGCGAGCTCGGGCCCAGGAAGATAGGCCCTCTCCAAGACAGACTGTGAGGAGATAAGTGTAATGTCTAAAGCTAGCAAAGGATTTATATCTGGAATGTACAGGAAACTCCTGCACAGATCAACCATAAAAAAAAAAACACCCCAAAATTCAATGGAAAAATGAGCAATGGATAGATTTGAAAACAGAAGGGAAATCAGAGTGGCTGACAAGTGTGTGAAGAGAAGCTCAGCTTTAGAAGCACTCCGAGCAGCACAAATTAAAACACGATATCACTCTGTGTTCATAAATTGGCTAAGGTTAGACAAGTCAGATGTTACCCACCAATTGTTAGCAAGGATGTGGGGGAAAGGGAGCCATTACTGGTAGGAGTATAAACTTGTAGAACAGTTCCAGAAGCCATGTGACTCTATTTCATGGATTTAAATATGCTATTCCCAAAGATGCAGCATTCCCACTCCCCAGTATGTTGCCTAGGGAAGACTCTTACACAGGTCTCTCATGGGAGATAAACGAGCATATTTGTCAGAGGACTGTATGTCGAGGCAACGGAGGTTTTCATCACTGGAGAAATGGAGAAATGAAATGTGTGGACACATGCTTTGCAGTGCTGTGCAGCAGTCAGAGGCAACGGATCGGATGTGCTGAGCCACACAACAATCTTAAAAGCATATGTCATATAAAAAGAAATACAATGAGATCTATGGTATAGGACTATTTATGTAGGCTGAAGTCACATCTATCCACCAAACAGCACCGTTTATCTTTTAGAAATGCTTATATACCTGAGGACAGACATTAAATGTATTCTAGCAAGTGCCTCTTATGGGGTAGGGAGAAGAATAAATGGGTAGAGGGAAGAATAGGACAAAAATAAGAGGGCACCTACTTACCAATGATGAAATGTTGTACGATGAGCTGAAGAGATTTGTCCAACTTATCTGACTCAGAGGGGGAACTCTGAGCAGGATTTGTTTGACCAAAGCAGTCTTTGGAGAGATTTCATTTCTATGGGTCCCTGAAGGCGGTCTATAGATAAGCACATAAGAAAAGTAAACATTAGCCTGAAAGCAAGGAGATAGAAAAATGAAGGGAGGCACTCTGACCCCACATTAGTGCTGGAGCTACTTAAGAAATAGGTGGAATTTGTGAAAATTTATTTGTCTAAGTGCAACAGTATATCCTGGAACAGAATAAGGACATAAGTGGACAACTTTGAATAGTGTCTGTCTTTGGGTTAATAGTTCTGTGCTAATGTTAACTTCTTAGTTTTGACAAATGGATTGTTTTACGTGTTTGTAAGGTGTTAATATTGGGGCCAACTGGGTGAATGTTGTATAGGAACTCTCTGTACTATCTTTGCAACTTTTTTGTAAGTGTTAAATTAGTCCAGAACAAAAAGTTGATAAAAGTAAAAATCAGCTATAGCTCAAAGACATTGAAAAAGAATTAAAAATAGATCAATATATCAATCAGGTATATATAATATATAAGATGTGCTCATACAAATGTGTTTATATATGTGTGAATTTTAAAGCTTGGAAGAATTTATGTCAACATGTTATGTGTGATTGGTTCTCTTCTTTATATTTTTTGTATTGTCTGAAGATTTCACAATAAAAATGTGAAAGTTTTATACTTATGAGAAGAAAACTCATTGGGGCCTGCCTGAAAGAACAGGGTGCCAGACTCAGAGGACTCCTGATGTCCCACACAGATTAAAATCCCCACAGGTCCTAGGCTCATTCTCTCCCATGGCCAAGTTTGAGCTAATATCAGGTTGATGAGCAGCTTTCTTCTCCCTTTGAGAGGTCCACAGTCAACAAAAATGTGTGGGCCTGCAGGTCTTCAGGGGAAAGCTTGGATGCTATTACTGGTGGTCAGGGAGCTCTGAGCATGTTTGCGTGATACCTGTTACTGTGCACGTGTGCATCAGTACGGTATGGATTGTATGTATCAACTGACAGTATTTATTCTTCCTTTCTTTTTGATTTTTAGTATTTCTTAATTACAAAAGTAACTAATGTATTTGTACTATAACAAATTCAGAAAATATGAATGTGTAAACAAAAAGGTTAAAATCTCTCATATGGCTCAAGGGCTTTTTTTTAAAAAAATAGACTTCTTGAAGTTTACAGCAAAATTGAGTGGAAGATACAGAGATTTCCCATATACTCCCTACCCCTTATGCACACAGCCTCCCCAGTTACCAGCATCCCACTCTAGAGCTGTACATTTGTTATAAGTGAAGAACCTACACTGACACATTATTATTACCAAAGTCCAGCGTTTACATTAGAGTTCACTCTCTGGGTTTTGACAAACATGTAATAACATGTATCCATCATTTTCGTATCACACAGAGTAGTTTCAGTGCCCTAAAAATCCTTTGTGCTCTGCCTATTCATAACTCTCTTGACATTTTTCATATCAGTAAATATATATATTGCTCTTTCTTTTGAATGTGACATAGTATTCCATTGAATAATGTACCATATGTAGACATTTTCTAAACATTTGCTAATACAAATAGTGTGTCCATGAATACACTTGAACCTATATCTTATTGCAGTTCCGCTATTTCTTTCTGTAGGAGAGATTCTTTCAGTAGGATGGCTAAGTCACACAGTATCACATTTACCATTTTGACAGAGATTGTCTTCTACAAGCATTCATTCATTCAGCAAATATTTATTAGGTACTAATTTGTACTAGACATTTACAGGGCCCTGGGAATTCAGCTATGAACAAAACAGACACAGTTCCTAGTGGAGGATATCATCACTAAACAAACAATCACAAATCACATATTATTGCAATTGTGGTCATTTCTCTGAAGGAAAAGAACAGTGCCGTTAGAGAATGTAGACAGAGGAACCTAATGTATACTGGGCATTCAGAGATGGCCTCTACTAAGCTGAGAATTAAAAGATGAATGAGAATAGACTAGAAGATTGGAGGTCTGGGGGATGACTCAGGGAGCCTTCCAGACAAAGGAAAGGTGTTTGTGGAGGCCCTGAGGTAGACAGTTGCTGAGTTGGAGGAACACCAGGGCCAATGTCAGGGAGAAAATTGGGAAGCAAGTCTAAAGAGGAAGGCTGAGTCAGGCTGCACTTGGCCCTCTAGGCTGCCTGAGTTACAGCCTCCTCACCAGAGCAAGAAGGGTTCTAATTCCTGCACCTTTGAGACCAGAAATACTAAGAGGTATTTTCTTCTCTCCATTTTATTATTATATCCTTGTGAACATTCTTTGATTGTGGCCATTCCTTGATTTTCAATAAAAGTCTTTTTGAGGAGTGTGTAACAGCTCACATTGAGGTTATCAGATTCAAAATGTACATAAAATTTACTTTACTACATTAACCAAATTCACCAAATCCCTGTGCAACCCAGCATATTTCTTCTATTTTAGGACTTAAAGTATGAGAGATATTTCCTGTTTCTGCAAAATCAATTTGTTCATCTAAAGTAAACTGCTTGCTTCATTCAGTTCACATTCTGGAAGGTCCCTCTAGGGTCCTGGATCCTGCCTTGTTCTATCCAATGAAATGCAAGGCCTGGGTGGGAGGGAAAGTTCTGGGAAGCTGGCCTTTTAGTTCATGCTTTCCAGTTCCACCCTCAATGCTGTGCATGTTGTCAAATACAGGCCATCCAATTTCTATGCCTCCTCTGGGCTCCCACAGTACCCTGGGACAAACCTGTCATTGAGGCTCCCTTAGGAGCTCAATAAGTATTTATCAAATGGATAGTGAATGAGGGTTAGAAAACATCTAAATCATGGTACATGATTCAATGGAATACTATGCAAGCATCAAAAAGAATGAGGTAGATATATATTTACTGATATAGAAAGATGTCCATGTACTATTAAGTGAAAATAGCAAGTTATAGAACACATACAGTAGTCTTATTTTTTTAATTGTATATACATATATACACACACATAGGGAAGACTTCTGCCTTTTTATTTATACATTTTTGTATTGTCTGAATTTGTTACACTGCACAATGTGTTACGTTTGTAATCAAAATGAATGAAGGAGTAAACGAACACGGGACATTTTAGGGTTCTCAGAGGGGTGAATAGAGAAGGAAATTTAGTTTTAAGTTTTTTTTCCCTGACCTGTTTACTTGGAGATCTGTTCTTTCAACTCGTATTTGAATGATGATGATGATGATGATGATGGTAATAATTATAATAATAATAAACTTTTCCAAAGGGTGTTCACAATATAAAAAATAAAAAAACAGGTTCAGAACAGTATGAGCCCATTTTTGGAAAAAATGTGTATGTATAAAAAAAGGTCTGCAAGAAAGTTGCTAATGGACTATCTTTGGGTGTGGGATGGAATACGGGAAACCTCTACTTCTATTGGTTGAATTTTATAATATGCATATATTTCTTTTACTATCAGATAATAATGAAGGCTTAATTTCATGTTTTACTATTCCTATATTTCCTTTTCATTCAATATTTATTCATTCATTTAATATATGTGTTATTGAGCAACTGCTATCAGCCTGACACAATACTAGAGTTTTTCTTCTTAAGGAACTCACAGTCTGATGGGGAAGACTCACAAAAAAACAAGGCAATGTGAGAGGATAATACCACGTATTATCAGACCGTCCATCTTCCAGGAGAGCTAAGGAATCACCAGGGAAGACTTCACAGAAGAGATGTTGCTTATACACGTTGTCTTGAAGAATGAAGTGTTTGCCAGTTGGATTATATGAGGAAAAGAATTCCAGAGAAAGAGAATACCTTGAATAAAAACATCTTTTATAAAAACACAAGGTGGAAAAGAAGACACCCTGTGCATGAACATTAAATAGGTCGGTGTGGCAAAAGCATAGGGGACATGGGGAGAAGATGGGCCAGAGAAGTAGAAATCCTAGTAGGAAGCCTTTGAAGAACCTTATGGGAGAATGCAGCTCAGACATTGTTGCCCCATTTAATAGCTGGAGATAACTGAGTCACAGAAAGATTAAGTGACTTGCCCAAGGCTACAGTAGGGGATGAGGCCAAGCTGGAACATAGTTCTAGAGCTTCTGTGCTTTAGGTCACAGTGCTCTCTGGGCTAGGCGGTGTCATTGAGAGCCTTCTGATGTTCTGGCTTGAACCACTTCAAGTTGTTAGCAAAGAAGAAAAGGGCAGACCTCACAGTAGGCTCTGATCACACTGGCCACACACTTGGCACATCCATGTATCAGAAGCCACACAGAGAACTTTGTACAAAACAGCCTTTCCTTATAAGTGGCATATACACACTCAATCTTGAGTTGGTGGGCACCCTTAGAAATGATGGAGGAGGCAGATTTCCTGGCACCAAGCTGTTCTGGGAAGCCACTTTCCATCCTTTGCTGCCAGCATGTGAGTGGTACTTAAGCTACTTATTCCCATCCAGGGCAGAGAGCCATGGATTTAGGAGGATCCTACATTCTTGAGAGCTTTATGATACTGCATAGGCTTTGGAATCAGAAAGAGCTGATTCTCACAATCAGTCTAATGGATAAAATGAAAAGACTGATAATTCCATGTCTCAGCAAGGATGTGGAACAACTAAACTGTTTGGCAGTATTTTATAAAGTTAACATATTCTTACCTAAGAAGAATGTTCATGGCAGGGTTATTCAAAATAGTCTAAAACTAGAAACAACCCAAATATCTATCAACCATGTGGACAAATCCTAGATACATTGTATTAAGCAAAAGAAGCCAGATAGGAATATGATTCCATTCATATGAAGTTCAAGTATATGTATGTAAAACAAATCTATGAGGATAGAGTCAAAATATTGGTTACCTTGGAGGTAAGGGCATTAGGTATTTGCTGTAAAGGGGCATAAAGGAACTTTGAGAGTGATGGAAATGTTCTTCTAATTATGATCTGGGGGGTGGGCAGTAGCCACATGGGTGTGTACATATTAAATGTATATAAGTGATAGCTCAATAAAGCACTGTGTGTGTGTGTGTGTGTGTGTGTGTGTGTGTGAGAGAGAGAGAGAGAGAGAGAGAGAGAGAGAGAGAGAGAGAGAGAAGCAAGTCTTGATTTTGGTTCTCAGTTCTACCACTATAACCCTGCCCCACCCCTGACACACGCAAATTACTTAACATTTCTGATTCCCTTGCCTCATCTATAGCATGGGGATAATAACACAACCCCTCTCATAGGGTGTTTTTTTAAATTAAATTTTTATTTTCATTTTATTGTGATAAAAACATTTAACATGAGGTCAATCCCCTTAACAGGTTTTTATGTGTACAATACAATATTGTTAACTGCAGGCACGGTGCTGAATATCAGATCTCTAGAACTTACTCATTTTGCGTTACTGAAACTTTAAACCTGTTGATTAGCAACTCCCCACTTCCCCCTCCAGTCTGTTCCTGGCGACCACTATTCTGAGCTCCGCTTGTATGAGTTTGACTATTTTAGATTCCCCATATACATAGAATCATACCGTATTTGTCCTTCTGTGAATGGATTATTTCGCTTTGCATAATGTCTTCAAGGCTCAACCATGTTGCATATTTTTAGGTTTTTCTTTCTTTTCTTTTTTTTTTTAAAGCTGGATAATATCCCATTAGGTACATAACCAAATTCTCTTTATCCATTAATCCTCTGATGGCCATGAAGGTTGTTTCCACACCCTGACTATTGCGAACGGTGAAGCCATGAACATAAGAGTGCTAATATTTCTTCGAGATCCTGATTTCAATTCTTTTGGAAAAATACCTAGAAGTGAGATTGCTGGATCATATGGTAGCTCTATTTTTAATGTTTTTGAGAAACCGCCACACTGTTTTCCATAGTGGCTGCATCATTTTGCATTCCCACCAACAGTGTGCAAGGGTTTCATTCTCTCTACATCCTCCCCAACACTTGTCTTTTGCATAAGGTGCTTTCAAGAGTCATATGGGATAGTGCACAAAAATCTCTTAGTCCAAGAGCCTGAAAAATACTAAGAGTTCAGTAAAAGTTATTTTTGCTGTTGGTCCCTCACCTACCACCTACGCCACTGGAACAGGCCTCACCCTGAAAGGACAGTTCCATCTCTACATTATTCAGGTCTCCAGGCGGAGCTCCTAAGCTCCACATCACTAAATGTTGTCACACTTGCGGGATCCATGAGACTACAGTGACTAGAAAGAAGTTTCATAGAATTCTGAACAGGAAGCAGCAGTGGCAGCTGATAATCTGTGACCTGAATATAGTTATCCACTATCTCATTGTGGTTTCTTGTTTCCCTGACAGAGGAAACACCCACGGCTTTCTTGAAGTTATTCTAAACACTCAGTTCCTTGTTTAGCTCTGGCAGGATACTGTTACCCCTGGCTCTCCAGTGCTGTGGGCTGTGGCCTCCCTGCCAGGCTGGGATGCCCAGCTCAATAGCCAACATGTGGGGTAAATGTCCCCTCTACTTGGGGGGAGTGGAGTGACAGAAGCATACCAGGAAAGAGGCCAATGGTATCTATAGCTGTTGGAAGAGAAAAGAAAATAAAGCAAGAAACCTTAACTATAACATTCACTTTTTGTTCCTCTGCAAGAAACCAGCCAGGCAGAACTGACATACTGGGACGGAGTGCGTCACCAGTGTCTTCATCATCACTAGTTTCTAGTACACTCTTTCTTAAGTTACTTCTGCTTTTGGTTCTCTTCTCAGAAAAGCAAAGCTGCCCTCCTAACTGGTCCACCTTTCAGGTAAGGAGCATGGCCCAGGCCCAGGTCTCAAGTTTGAGCAGAAAAGCCCTGTTGACTCTTGTTCTTGTAAAACTCAGAGAACAGGAGGTCTCAGCGAAATTGCAAAGTAAGCAAAGTTTGTGTTTCGCTTCTCTCCCTGGCCACCCCGGCCCAGCCTGCTCTCTATCAAAGTGTTTTATGATACCATATCACTTATCACTGCATCTGGGGAACAATTTCTTCTGAAAAATTAAGGATTTTATGTGTTACCTCTCTCAGTAGTACCATAAATATAAAAGAGAGGTCTTGAGATAGTAAGGCTTAAATCAAAGAACTACATCTCTAGTTGACGTGTGGGGAGCTGTGTTTGGCAAGGCCTTAGGACTCTCTCTGGCCCCCTGGTGGCCATCACTTTTCGGTCAGTTCTCTGGATGTAGATGACACCGCATGACTCTAGCTTTAAAATACTTTTCTTCCTGAAGAGGAGCAGCAGAAAGATGGGACTCCTGAAATTTGGTCAGAACAAAGGGGGGAAACTGTAAAAGCAGGTGGCTGCAAAGCCCAGGAAAATGTGTTCAAAACCTTCTCTCACAGGCTCAGAACTTGTGCTCAGAGCCAGAGGGCGCCCAGGAAGGATGGAGGAGTAAAGGGTCACTCAGGGATTCCGAGATGTAGTGAAACTAATACCAGATTAACAGGGATGAAACCAGCCTTCTGAAGGCCCGACTTTGCCACCAGCTAGTAGAGCCCTGGGCTTTGTTTAATCTCCCTAGGGCTCATTTCAACTGAAATTTCAACTGAAATTTCCAGGCAGAAAGAATGCACATCGAAATGTTGACAACGATCCTCTCTGTGTGTGGGATTACGGAATTCAGTTTTCTTCTTAATGCCTATATCAGTCAGGTTTAATCAGAGAAGCAGAATGACAGAGTAATGACAGAGTAAGGTTTATTACAGAGATTTGACATTTACGCAATTGTAGGAGCTGGTTAAACAGCTTGTGTGACTGTTGCTTATGTTTCTGGTGCTGGACCTGAAGTCTGCAGGGCAGGTAGTCAGGAAGAAGGAATATACATGAAGTATGGGAGAGTGAGGGCAAACTGGAACCTGCAAGAATGATGTGGTGCCTACAAGGGTGAATTGGGCTTACATCAGTCTCTTGCTGCCTCCAAAACCCCTAACTTCAATGACGTGAGTGACCTGCAAAAGGAGCTGCCTCCTTTTTCATGTAGCTAAACACATACTTGGCCCAGGAGTTGAAAGCTGAAGAATGAGATCTGAAGGTGGGAACTGAAGGAGCTATGGGCCCAATTGGAGTCCCTTGCCAACAATGTGAGTCAGTAGATTTGAGTTGCAACTGCGCTTGACTCTGTACAAACCTTCTAAGCATAAACAATGCTGCTTTGTTCTGCCCTCCAAATCCTGAGCAAATTTTCTTGTGGTCGACCCTAGCCCAGAAGCAGACAAGAAAAGGAATTTTGAAAAGCATAGTTTCAGTTTAGCTAACTTGACAGAGTATAAATCTATCCTAATTCCTTCTTCAACTAACATATATTACATTAATAACCGGGGAAAAAATGTAAAAGCCCCTAGAATATTCAAATGGCTAATAAATTTATGAAAAGTTACTCAATTCACTAATCATCAGGAAATTGCAAATGAAAAGCACAATAGGATATTCCTACACGTTCACCAGAAAGGCTGAAATAAAAAAGACAGACTACACTAAGTGGTGGTGAGGATATGGAACAGCTAGAATGCTCATACATTGCTAGTGGAAGTGTAAATTAGTACAGCCACTTAGGAAAACTGGCAATATCGATTGACGTTAAACATATGCATACCCTGTGATAAGTGGTTACATTTCTAAAAATACACATGTTTGACAAAATACTATCATAGAGGCTCAAGAATATTCTTAGAGGCATTATTTGTAATAACTAAAAAACAGAGACAATTCAAATGTCCACCAATGATAGGCTGAATAAATAAATCATGATGAATTCACACAAGGGTGAGAATGAATAATCTATAACTACACACAACAATAAAGATAAATATCACAGATACAACATTAAGTGGAAGAAGCCAGACACAAAAGAGTACATACTAATGATTCCATTTATGGGAAGTTCAAAAACAGGAAAAATTATTCCATACTTTCAATCTAGGAATAGGGATTACCCCTGAGAGATTAGCGACTGGGAGGGATAGCAAGGGGGCTTCTAGGGTGCTACTGATACCCTGCTTCTTCATTTAGGTGTTGGTTATATGGGTGTGTTTGCCTTTTGAAAATTTATAGAGCTATACATTTCTGATTTTTGTACATTTCTGTGTATGTAATACTTCCAGAAAAAGTTAAAAGAAAAAATTAGTAATTCCTGATTTAAAGAACAAATGAATGATAACCACTCTTATTGCAAATTGAGGGGATCAAATGCAACAATGCATATTACAGTGCTTGGGGAAAAATCCTGAGGAATATATAGACATAGAAATAAAGAGAGAGAATAGAATATTTAACCAGAGTTGGTATTTTTAAAATTGTTATAAAATATGTATAACACAAAATTTACCACTTTATAATATCTTAATTTATATATATGTATATATATTTATACATATATACACATATATATGTATATATATATTTAGAGAATGTGTGTGGTTGTGTGTGTAGCAGGTCAGGTGCTGGTTAGTGGTAGGTGGGAAGAAAATAAAGGTTTTCTGAGTCCCTCTTAGCTTTTGTCACTGTCCGCCTTGATATGACCATTGCTCTGATGGCCAGGCAACTTCTCATGACCAAGCAGAGAAATGTCACTATCCCCAAACTCAGTCCCTTCATTGGCTCTGTGTGATTTTGCAGCTCCCTGAGATCTGGCTGGACCAGATGGCAGGAGCTCCTACAAGTTCCAGAAGCGCCACTGAATCTCGGTCCTGCTCTGCTTCCTCCACTCTCACGACACACTTGTTCAAGCTCATTCAAGCTCGTCTGTAATGATCTCTGCCCCAAGCTTCTCTCCTCAGCAGCCATTAGAAAGAGCAGGATTACAAATGCAGCAAGAGCTTTAAATGACAGTCCTGGGACAGAAGTGGTAGCATTAATTTTGCTCCTCAAAGTGATGACATGTCTGCACTTCTAGGCTCATTGGGGGAGTTGGTTATTTGGCTCCAACACCAACACCAGCACCAGCTGGGGAGAGCAGGAACCACAGCTCTTAAATATCTACACTGGAGCAGTGGCCAAGGATCACAGAAGAATCTGTCTCTGACAATACCACTGGGGAAATTAATTGAGTGTCTATAGTGTGCTTGGCATGATGTTCCCAGCAAGACGCCAAGCCTTTTGGAGACAAGAACAGAGGCTCAGGACTCAGCCAGGTACAGGTTCCCTGAGCTTGAGCTTTTCAAGGGAAAGAGAATTCTGAATAAATGATATTGGGTGACTCATTCTTCCTTTTCCTAGAAGCCCAACCAACCCCAGATTTTATTTTACTAAAATCATGTTAAAATAAACACCATGCACATGTATGTAAAAAGAAGTCTGGAAGAACAATAGCGGTGGTTATCTTTGAGTGGTAGATTGGCGTTGATATTTCTCTTTTCCTTGTACTTTTTAAGGCAGCATATGTCATACTTAAGCACATAGTCTTTGGAGAGCAAATACTTAGGTTCAAATCTCACCTTTGCCTGGCACTAGCTATGTAACTTTGGGCAAGTTACTTCATCTGTATGAACTTAACTCTTTATGTCTGTAATCTTTAATTGTTATCTGTGGATGATAATAAACCTACACCATAGGGATATTATGAAGTTTGAATAAAATGATGCACATTAAGTGATTTACTATAGTGTTTTATGGAAAAAAATGCTCCATAAATGGGAGCTGTTACTGTAACATTTTTTTAAATTAATAATCTTTTATTTTTCAGTTATAGTTGGCATATAATACTATATGTTTCAGGCATACAACATAGTGACTAGACATCTATATAGCTCACAAAGTAATCACCCCAATAAATCTAGTGCCCCTCTGACGCCATACGTAGTCATTATAATATTATTGGCTATATTTCTTATGTTATACTTTCTATCTCCCTATTTTGTAACTACCAATTTGTACTTCTTAAACCCTTTCCCTTTTTTCACTGACCCCTAACTCCCCTCATCTGGTAACTCTCAAAATGTTCTCTGTATCTGAGTTTATTTCTGTTTTGTTTATTTTGTTCTTTAGTTTCCACATATATGTGCAATCATATGGCATTTGTCTTCCTATATCTGACTTACTCCACTCAGCACACTACCCTCCAGGTCCATCATGAAATATCTTTTTCCAATCCATTACGTTTAGTCTTTGTGGGTCTTTTCATCTGAAGTGAGTCTCTTGTAGGCAGTACATGTAAGGATCTTGTTTTCTTTTTTATTCAGCCACCCTAACTTTTGATTGGAGATTTAATTCTTTTTCATTTGAAGTACTCGTTGATAGCTAGGTAGTTATTGACATAATTTATTTAGATTTTTGATACATAGTTTTTTCTTACTCTTAAAGAAATCCTTCCAACATTTCCTGTAATACTGGGTTGGTGGTGATGAACTCCTTTAACTTTTTCTTGTCTGAGAAGCTCTTTATTTGTCCTTTGATTCCAAATGATAACTTTTCTGGTAAAGTAATCTTGGTTGTAGATCCTGAGTTTTCATCACTTTGAATATTTTGTGTCAATCCCTTCTGGCCTGTAAAGTTTCTGTTGAGAAATCAGCAGACAATCTTATGGGCATTCCCTTGTATGTAATTAATTGCTTTTCTCATGCCACTTTTAAGATTCTCTCTTCTGCATTTAACCTTTGACATTTTAGTTATAATATGTCTTGGTATGGCCCTCTTTGAGTTCATCTTGCTTGGGATTCTCTGGACTTCCTGGGGTTGTATGTCTGTTTCCCTCACCAGGTTAGAGAAGTTTTCTGTCATTATTTCTTCAAATAGGTTTTCAATTTCTTGATCTCTCATTTCTCCTTCTGGTGCCCCTATGATGCAAATGTTGTTAAGCTTGATGTTGTCTCAGAGGCTTCTTACACTATCTTCATTTTTTTTTTTTTGGATTTTTTGTCTTGTTTTTGTCTTGTTGCTGTTCTGCTACTCCATCTTCTGTGTCATTGATTTGACCTTTCGTTTCATTCATTCTGTCGATCCTCTCTAATGTACTCTTCATCTCAGATATTATATTCTTCATTTCGGACTGACTCCCTATTATGTTTTCCATTTCCATTTTTATGTTTTTTACCTTTTTGTTAAAGTTCTCACTCTTTATCTACTCTTTCATCTACTCTTTCCCTAAGTTCCTTGAGCATCCTTATAACCAGTGTTTTGAACTCTGCATCTGGTATATTACTTGCTCCATTTTTACTGTAACATTTCTATACTATATATTAAAAACTCATATATATATCTATTTTAATAAAAACAAAGATTTTTTTTTTTTTTTTTAAAGAAGAATAAAGACAGCCCTGAAGGGGAAGAGAGTTTGTAAGTGGATGTATGGAGTGTCAGGGGGATGTGGTCAGAAGGAGGGAGGGGTTCAGCCAGGAGTGGGAGTGGTGAACAGGACTGCGAGGCCCCTCCCCTTTTTTTTGGCTTCCACTTAGGAGCCACCTCTTTCTACTCTGGGATAATGTTCCCTGAACTCTTATCTCAGACATGAGTTCAATTGCCCCAATTAGCTCTACCCTGGCAACATTTCTAATTCTCAGAGAATCCTGTCTTTTTTGTTTGTTGGTTGGTTTTTTTGTTTTTTGTTTTTTATTTTGCCATGATCTAGGTCCAGGGTGACCTGACCAGCTCAGCAAAAGGCTGAAATCATTTCATCTCTTGTTCTGACATACTGTGTCTGTGAGCACTGCTCTAAAAGCCTCTAAAGGCTGACCCCTTGATGATGTTTCTCTTTAGTCCCTGGAGCTGGGGATGCATTTTACTTTCAATGAGCCATTCACTGCCATGACATCATCATAGAAAAGGGTCATAGTCCTTAAGAGTTGTGGCCTGCCTCCCCTTTCCTGAGTTGTTCCTTTTCCTTTAAGTGGATACTGGCTCTGGCTCTCCAAGCCTCGCGCCAGCATTTCCACGGCTTTTCCTTTTGTCATACTGAGCTTGCCTACTGCAACCGCGGCTGAGGCACACATTCTCCCATATTTGGGAGTAAGCCGGAGACTCAGCCGCATGTGGGTTTCTGTTTAAAATTCCAAAGCCAGCAGGGCGTATATTATCCATTTCCTCAAATCCAACATGCTGTAAAGCATGAGTCAGAGTCAGATAAGCTTCTTCCCCAGGGAAGTGTGTCAGTTGGTTAGTGGATGTAATTAAACAAGGATAATGTTCGCTGGCATTAGCTGCAGATTAATGCAGAGGAAAACGAAATCTCCATCTTGAGTTTACAATATTCCTGCCCAGATAAGACAACTTCCGCAAGTATCCCTGATCACAGAAAGCAATTCAACCTTAATATAATTGGAGAGGCACAGGAGACCTCTCGATCAATAGTCTCCTTCCACATAAATGAATAATGCAGATATTAGGACCTTTGAGGAGGGAGCATGTATATTCTGATTATTATAAGGTATTTGTGTAAAAGAGATTACATGTTAGCAAATATCAGTGAAGTTTATTTTATCTGATTTAGCCATCATCACCCAGGGCCAGGTGATTGAGGGGAGAACAGACTCTGGGAGAATGAAACAAGGGACAGATAAGATTTGATGAGCACTAGGGAAGATATCGGGGTTATTGTGCTTTGCATACTGATGGGTCCTTTGGGAAGTGACTCCAGGAAGCCAGGAAGAAACACTAAGGCCCTGAACTCTAGAAGGGCTGAGGGCATGAGGGTACCAGGAGGGAAATTAGGAAGTGACGGGTATGTATAGAGGGCATCAGAAACCCATGGTTTCTATTGCACACTTTAGCCTAGACAAGCCTTTTTCACAACATGGAAAACATAAAATTGAAAGTCAGGTCTGGAAAGGTCATTTAGTCCCTCCCCTCCTCAGTGAAGAACAAACTGATGGCTACCCAGAGAGGTTAAGTAAATTGCCCAGTTCACCCAGCATTTAGTGGCAGAATTGAGGTTTGACTGAAGTCTCCTCTTTGCATCTTTCTCCTAAGCTGCTGCCGGCAGAGTTTCTGGGAATGACAGGAGCCAACACTCAGGCTGACCCCACTGGCTTATCCTGCAAATATCTACGTGGGCCTGACTTCAGATATAACCTGTGCTCAGAGTGAGAGAAACAATGCTAAACCATATGTGAGAAAGTATATTCTCCTGCCACTGGGGTCCTTCCCAGCTTCAATAGCATGAATCATTTCAAAATGTATATTTTTCTTAACTCTATTCAGTAAGAAGTGTGCTAAATTTTATATAACAGATTAGAAGCTTGTTGTAACTAGCTTCTGGGGTTAAAGGAAAAGGGATTGGTATGAATGTTCTTTTAACTCTATGGTGAAGCATACACCCCCACCTGCCCCACCCTCCACTGCCCTCTTCTTGAGCAAAGTATTTGAAATATACTTAATTTTTTTGGAATTTCTGTGTTTTTCTGGTTTCCAGTGCCCCATCTGATGTAGGTCAAAGCATTTTGTTTTTCTTAAATGTGAGATTGTATTCTTTCTGCCCAAATAGGATGGAAAAGACTTTTCCAAATAAGGAAGTTTTGCTGGAGTGTGTGTGGCCCAGACAGCAGCAGTTGCTTGAGTCCTAACTTAGTCAAATACAGTAGCTCTACCAAGCTGGGAAGCATTTGCAGACTCATTAGCACTTCTGCACAGCGGAACCACTGGGGGTCGGGGTTTGAGGATGCCGTTAGCAAGTGGCTGTGGCAACCAGGGATATACAAAAAATTTGTAGAGAAGGCAAAGTTTGGTTTTGGTACACTCCCATTCGCTACAGTCCCTCCTTCCCAACCTCCCCTGCCCCTCCCCCGTGTCTGTTCTCTCTTCAGAATAGAATGAGGGAGCTCTGATTTTTTTGGACTCAAATAGATTTGAGTTAAAATCCCAGATTTCCACATACACTCTGTATGACCTTCAGTAAGTTACTTAACTTTTTGAACCTTTTTCTTTTCTTTTAAAATAATAGTGTTTACCTTACGGAGTTGTTATGAGGAGTAAATGATATAATAAATATAATGTATGTACTATGTCCTAAATACCCTTTTTTAGGCTCTAAAAGTACTCCTTTTCCATCCCCTTTTTAGTACCTCCTCTACTATCAGAATATCTTAGTTTGAACCAAAGTACTTGACCAGGGGCTAGGAGGAAAGTATGATTGTTAAAGTAATTTGTGCTAAGATGTGAGTGACTAAATAAAAATTTATTAGATCATATGAACTTCTGACTTCTGTAACCAGGGGTTTTGTGAGAAGAATTTCCTTGCGATAATAAGGACATGTTTTCTTTTACAACCCCCCTTAGTTTATACCATTATGCCTTTTCCACTGCCCTTAAAACCTGCTCAGGTTGTTAGGATGAGAAGCAGCAAGTGTTCCCTAAGAGTCTATAGAATTCCGGAGATTTGATAAATATTATTCTTTTTCTTTCCGGACAGAAGAATGCTAATAACCTTATTTTAAAAACTGTTGAAAACGCAAACCCTTTTGATGGCTAAGTTCAGATCATAATATAGTGAGAATCTTTGACAGAGGTTTCTTACCTGAATGACAGAGGCCTGTTCCCAAGGCCATACGCAAATGGATGACAATTAACCCCATACCAAGTAGATCTTAAGATAACCTTGACGTAAAATGGCGCAATCACTTTGGAAAACAGTCTGGCAGTTTCTCAAAAGGTTAAACATGGAGTGAACATGTGACCCAGCAATTTCATTACCAAGGAAAATGAAAACATAGGTTCACACAAACACTTGCACAGGAATATTCGTAGTGCATTACTCACAGTAGCTAAAAAGTAGAAACAACCCAAATGTCCATCCACTGAGGGATGGATAAACAAAATGTGGTACAATGAAATATTATTCAGCCATAAACTAATAAAATACTGATACGTGCTACAACATGGATGAACATTGAAAACATTATACTAAACGAAAGAAGTCTGACACAAAAGGCCTCATATTATATGACATCATTTTTATGAAATTTCCAGAATATGCATATTCATAGATACAGAAAATTGATTAGTGGTTGCCTAGGGTTAGGAAGAAAAGGGGAGTATTGTTAATGAGGTTTCTATTTGGGGGTGATAAAAATGTTCTAAAATTGATTGTGGTGATGGTTGCACAACTCTATGAATATACTAAAAACAATTGAACTGTACACTTTCAATGGGTGAATTATGTAGTATATGAACTATAAAGCGCAATAAAGCTGTTGTATAGACACATAAAGATAGCCTTGAGCACAGTACTTGCTACCAAAAATGCAGCAGTAGGTACTTACAGGTTGGTGGAGTTGAAAGGCTATGGGTTTCCTGAGGTCTGGAAAATGGCCCTGATACCCTAATTGGAGATCCTGATGAGTGGCCACTCATTGAATGCATGTATGGATGAGAGAAGCCAGGGTGAAGGCCTCATAAGCTCGTTGTTCTGTACTCCTGTTCTGACCAGAAACGTGAATAAGGCAGTAGAAAACAGGCCAGAAAATGGTTTGTAGCGTACAATTTAATAATTATTTCTAGCATTGCTATTTTTTCTTAAAAATCTAATTTCTCTTTAAGTCCTATAAATAGAACAAGATTTATTGGAAGGTTATCATTGTTTAAGATAGGAGTCACTAGAGAAATCATATAATTACTAATTCTAAAAAATTAAAATGGAATGCTCTAATCAGCTTTAGGGAGAGAAGACAGGATCTTTGGCAAGATGCTAGATTATTAAAAGTTCTTTAGTACTAAAACCAAATGCCTTAAGGGTCAAAAAGAAATTTAGTTAAATTGCTTTGCTTCAAAGATCCAAATGACCAATGGAAAAATAAAAGTAATTCTGTGTAGACTAGGAAATTTGATATTGTTAGTATTTGTCTCAGGATCAATTTCGGTTTAAATGGCACCACAACTTCATGATTTTTTTTCTTTTTTGTGCTGAAAATTCTCCCTCCTTGATTTATAAAATGCAAAAGAATAACTAAAGCCAATTGAGACTTAAGTCAGCAGTCTCCATTTCCTCAGTTAATCTAAAAGACAGACACCAAGGAAGCAGGGACGAATCTCTGTTTTCCAGCTTAAAGTATGATTTTAAAAGCAGGAATGCATTTAAAGTGGTAAACATGCAAAATGAAGGTTGACTTCATATATTTTTAATTGTTTTTAAAATTTCAAAAACAATGTATGTTGTTATAAAAATGTAAAAATGCAGCAGTATATAAATTATTGATAATAATTACTAACAATATACATTTACAATGTGCCCAGCACTAGGTTTGGAGGTATCTAATTTAATCCCCACAACAATTTTATGAGGTAGTTATTATTGTATTTTCCTTAAGTTGCAGATAAGGAAATTGAAGCTCAGAGAAGCTAAGTAACTTGTCCAAGGTCATATATCTTTTAAGTGGTAGAATCAGGATTTTAAACTATGTGGTTACACTCTAGTGTCTAAGCATTTAAGTTCCTTTATACTCTGAGTAAAGGGCTCATCAGCTTCTCTAATCCTCTTCCCTTAAAATTAACTATTATTTACAGTTCACTATATATTAGAAAGATGAAGTTTAATTACTGAAAAATAACCACTAGCTTTCTCATAAAAATATCAACGAATCAGGTATATTATAAAATATATTAAATTAATTAAATATATAAATATTGGAATTATATATAACTAATTATATAAAATCAATTAATATAAAATCAATATATTATAAAATATATTAAAATATTAATGGACCCAAATATTAACCCAAGGAATGAAAACACATGTCCATACAAATATATGTACATAGATGTATATAGCAGCATTACTAACAATAGCCAAAATAAGCAAACAATTGAAATGTCCGAGAACAGCTGATTTGATAAACAAAATGTGGTTACTCATGCAATGAAATATTTACTATTCAGCAATAAAAAGAATGATGTACTGATACATGCTACAACATGTATAAATCTTGAAAACATTATGCTAATTGAGAGAGGCCAGTCACAAAGGACCATGTATTATATAATTTATTTATATAAATTGTCCAGAGTAGGTAAACCAATAGAGACAGAAAGTAGATTAGTGGTGCCTAGGACTGGAGCTTTGGGTAGTGAAATTGAGAGTGACTGAAAATAGGTAGCAGGTTTCTTTTTGGGGCGATGAAAATATTCTAAAATTTATCGTGAAACAAAAATTGATTGTGGTGATAGTTATACAACACTATACACATATGAAAAAACATTGAACTGTATATTTTAAATATATGAACTTTATAGTATTTAAATTATATCTCAATAAAGCTGCTGAAACTTCAATTCATCAAGTGGAAGAATTTCATGATCAAAATTCATTTGGTTATTTCAGCCTATCCTTTAAATCTACAGGATTAATAAAAATATAATTAAGAACACCTCCATAAATCAAGGTAGCTAGTCTACTGCTCACATATGACAAGGTTATAATGAGAAGAGAGAGCAGATTTTTAAAAACCACAATAAACAATCACAAAGCTACACACTGGTCAGATAGAGGAAAGAAGAGGTAACTTATATAAGAATCTATAGAGACTATAGCACAACTCAGGTTTAATCTATTTTCCTTTGGTTAACATTTTGCTTTTAAAGACTGCTTATTGAATATGATTTTAAAATATAACAAATTTCTGGCAAGGAGACAGGTACATTAGCTATGGTGGCATGGTAGCTAAGCTCCAAAGGTGGCCCTTGATGCTGTTATTCAGGCTTTTTTGTAGTCCCCTCCCACACAGAATCTGGATTGACCTTGTGACAAGTTTTTAAATTACTAGTAATTTAAATTAGATTTAAATATCATACAAAATTTTGAAGTTGGATAATGGGTTTATGAAAGCTCATATACGTTTTGTATATTTAAACAAAACATATAATGAAATGTGCTATAATCTTATAGATTCTTATTTAAATTACCTCTTCTTTCATGTGACCAGTATATAACTTTGTGGTTGTTTATTGTGGTTTTAAAAAATCTGCTCCCTACTTTTTTATTTTGTTTTGTTTCATTTTAACCAATAAAATACAGTGAAAGTGGCATTGGACAGGTTCTAGACCTAAGCCTTAGTTAAGTTTTGGGGGAGTCAAACTTATACATGGATTTTTGACTTCATGGGCGGGTCGGCGCCCTTGACCCTGAGTTGTTCAAAGGTCAACTGTACTTGGCAATTTTTGCCTTTGTGCTTTTGAAAAGAGTCCTAAACTGCCATGTAAGAAGCCTGCTTGCCCTGCTGGAGAGAGATCACGTGGTGAAGTGAATTAAAAAGACCCTATAGAAAGGAGAGGCCCTGAAACTGCAGGGAGAAAGAGGCCCAGCCATCCCAGGAGCTCAGCTAAGCCCAGGCTTCCAGCATTCTCACCAAGGCACCAGACATGTGAGAGTACCATCTGATAACATCACGTGAAGCAGAATTGCCCAGCTGAGGCCAATCAATCCATAAAATCATGACAGATAATACAATGAATTCACTGAATTTTGCAGTGGTTTATAATGCAGCCATAAATAACTGAAATGAATATTTTTGATTCGTTTTCCCTAAACTTCTAATCCCATAGGTGTTTGTGGGCTTTGCTGTTTTTAGAGTTCTTTGGGGAAGAAACTACCAGTTTTTCATGTTTAAACTTTTTATGTGGAAACAATTTCAAATTTACAAAAAAAGTTGCACGATAGTACAGAGAGCTTTCATATACATTTCATCTTGATCCAACACTTAACTATTATTTCAAATCATTTGAGACTAAATTGTAGACATGATGCTCCATTATCTTTTAATGTTTCGGTTTATATTTCTTGAGTGCAAGGATACAGTACAATAATCAAAATTAGGAAATTAACATCTATCCAGTAATATCATCTAATCTAATTTAAAGCTCATCTATTATCTCAATATTGTCTCTTACTGGTCCTGGATTTGATCTAAGATTATGTGTTATGTTTAGTTGTCATGTCTTTTTTTAGTCTGCTTCAATCTGGAACCGTTTCTCAGTTTCTCAGTTACCTTTCATGACCTTGATAGTTTTGAAAAGCTGAAGCCAGTTTTGAGAATGTTCCTCAATTATGGGGTTTTGTTGGATATATCTTTATAATTTATACATTTTGGCCGGAATATCACAGTAGTGATGCTGTACTAGTTTCCAGGCATTATATAAGGCATATTATGTCAGTTGTTTCGTTAAGGTTGTTGTTAACTTTTATCACTTAGCTAAGAAGATGTTTGCCAGGTTCTCCATTGTAAAATAATTAATAATTATTTGTGGAAAGAATTTTTGAGATAATGCAAATATCTTGTTTCTCATCAAATTTTCACTAGTTTTAACATACATTAATGATTCTAATTTGAATAAATTATTACTCTGATGATTACCAAATGGGGTTTTCTATTCCTATCATTCCTTCTAGATTTATTAGGTAGGATAAAGTTTTCCTTTCTCCCTAAATAATTAATTAGTATCAATATGGACTCAAGATTTCTCTATTACTCACAGGATTACAATCTGTTATTATTAGTATTTATTTGGATGTTCAAACTGTCCTAAACTTGGCCAGAGGGTGCCCCTTTGAGCTGATTACTGTGTCTTATAGACATGTCCCCATCATTCTTTGAGATCTTTTTTACTTTCTGATGTCATAAAATGTTACAAACACATCTTGTATTTCTCTAGCTCTGGAGTCAGCCATTTCTTCAAGGAGCCTGGTTCATTTTTTTTTTAAATTATTATTATGAAAAAATTTTTTAGTTTTTTTTTAGTGGATAATGATATCTATAAATAAGGATCTAAATTTGCTCATTGCTATAGGAATACATAATTCTTCTAGACCTTCTCTGTAAACAGAGCTAGAAAATACACACACACACATGCACCCCACTATATCTGTCTAACTAAACAGATCATGATACTGCTTTCGCTAATTATTATGTGACACTCAGGGTATATTCTAGACTTCCCAGTTTCCATAGTTGTAACTCCTTTCTCTGACAGTGAGAAATCTGTATTTATTTATTTGTTTAACCCCGGAAACGCCTCCCTCCACCCCTTACTGTGTACCAGTGGAAATCTTGGCTCCAGTGAAAGGGAAGATGAGAAAAGGCTTTTTTTTTTTTTTTTTTTTTTTTTTTTGGTATGTCAGAAACATAAGCAATATATTGCAAACATTTATGTATATTCAACTATTTTGACCAAGCAGTTCACGGACCATTCATTTTCCTATAAGAAAAAGGATAAACAAATTTGTTTAAAGCTCCATATATTATCATTAATAAAGGTTTTAGCAAACTAGTTTTTCAGTGGCATCTCTGAGAGCAGTGGAAAGATGAGATCATAAACTAGAAGAAGCTGCTGGGTTTAATTTCTGTCTCTAAGACTTAATGGAACAACCTTAGGGTAATTCCCTAATTTCTCTGAAATGCAGTTTCCTCTTTTGTAAAATGGAGATAAATGAAAGACATTATCGTTTTTAGGAATTAAAAGAAACAATGTATGTGTAACGGATTATCTTGATACAGACTGAATTTTGAGATTTTTTAAAGATGGATAAAATCTGTTACCAAAAAGTTACAACCAGTTTTTTCCTGCTAAGAATTGCAGATTTTGATACACATAAAGTCCTTTGCTTTCTATTCTGGAGAAACCACCACTTTGCTTTTAAATTATGCAAATATAAACAACGTATTTACCCACTGTTCTTGGGAGAAAAACTGAATACAGTAAATGAATTCAAATATACTGGTTTTAGATCAAAAAGTTATGTGTTTGATCATGTAAATGGGGGGTATCTTTTACTGATTTAAAAGGGAAACCTGTTCTTTCCTCTGTGAGGTTAGACTGTCCCATGCCTATAAATTATTGCTCATTTTTGGAGAGTTATGTAATTTTTTTAAGTTGTTTTTTATGAGGGAACCCTGAGAACTATAGGAAGGACTACAGGCATGAATTTTACCTAATGTTGGAGGAGATACAATGCACTGTGACAGCTCTGGGCTATTGCTGCTCTTCACATGGTAGTTTTTAGAATGTATTGATTCTAGATGTGTAAGTCTGGGTCCTCTGAAAAGAATCAAGATAATATTAAATGTGCAAGAAATTTGTTGATGATAGCCAGTCTGACAGGTGTGAGGTGATATCTCATGTGGTTTTAATTTGCATTTCTCTGATCATTAGTGACCTTGAACATTTTTGTATGTCCTTTTTGGAGGAATACCTATTCAGGTCTTCTGCCCATTTTTTAAATTGTTCATTTTTGTTGATGTTGTTGTTGTTGTTGAGTTGTATAAGTTCTTCATAAATTTGGGATAGTAATCCCTTGTCAGATGTATTATAGGCAAATGTCGTCTCCCATTCAGTAGGTTGTCTTTTTGTTTGTTGATGGTTTCCTTTGCTGTGCAAAACCTTTTTAGCTTGATGTAGTCCCATTTGTTTATTTTTTCTTTTGTTTCCTTTGTCCAAGGAGATATATCAGAAAAAAAAATTATTAACAGCAATATCAGAGAGTTTCCTATCTATGTTTTCTTCTAGAAGTTCTATAGTTACAGGTCTTACATTTATGTCTTATATCCATTTTGAATTTATTCTTGTATAAGGTGTAAGAAGATGGTCCACCTTCATTTTTTTGTATATATCTGTCCAGTTTTCCCAGCACCATTTGTTGAAGAGACTGTCTTTACCCTATTGTATATTCTTGCCTCCTTTGTCATAGATTAAATGATCATATAGGCATGGGTTTATTTTGGGCTCTCTGTTTAATTGACCTGTGTGTTTTTATGCCAGTGCCATGCTGTTTTTATTACTATAACTTTGTAGTATAGTTTGATATCTGGTAGTGCAATACCTCCAACTTTGTTTTTCTCTCTCAAGATTGTCATGGCTATTTGGGATCTTTTATAGTTCCATATAAATTTTCAGATTATTTGTTCTAGTTCTCTGAAAAATGCCATTGGTATCTTGACAGGGATTGCATTGAATCTGTATATTGCTTTGGGTAGTATGGCCATTTTAATAATGTTGCTTATTCTGACACATGAGCATGGTATATGCTTCCATTTATTTGTATCTTTTTCAATTTCTTTTTTCACGACTTATACTTTTTTGAGAACAGGTCTTTTACCTCCTTGGTTAATTTGATTCCTAGCTATTTTATTATTTTTGAGGCAATTGTGAATGGGAAGGTTCTTTAACTTTTCTAAGTAGCAGGTGCCTTTAACCAAAGTCTACATAGGCAAGAAGAGAGAATAAAGGCAACGATTTATGGTTCTCTTATTGACTTTATCCTTCTTGACCTGGAGAACAGAAAAGAGATAGAAAGGAAGAGGAAAAGAAGGTGGACATTTCGTTTGCTCTCCCTTCTTTGGCTTGCTTAGTTTTGCTGAAGGAAAGGAGTACTCCATGGGTGGTCCAAGAGTTCTGAACAGCTCTGGGCTGAGGGGCAGACAATGGATAGTTTTCAGGTACAAGTGTCTAGTGAAGCTGCTCCATTTTGAGGTGGCTTGTTTGGATCGGTTATGCACTCAATAGAGAGTATCCACAAAGAACAGAATCTTGAACTACTATAGATCCCAGATTCACCTAGGGTTATGGGGGCAAGTGTCCTATCCCTCCAATCTGTCTGTGAGACTCTGCTTTTTGCTTTGAGCCCCTGCCCTAATAAATGGTCCTTACATAACATGACAGATAATTTTATCCCTTGGGCTTCATCTCAACTCCAAACATACGCTTAACACCTTTAGTTAATATCTCATGGCAACACTGTTAGTTGGTTAACCTAACCACCATTCCTAACTACTTTTTCTTTTACCTCCCTCCATTACAGAGGCTGGAAAGCAAACTATACTCACTTTACAGCCTCCCAATTCAGCTAAAAGACTTAAAAAGAATTCTCCTGAGAAGCTGCTGGCGAAGTTTTTCCCTCACTAACACATGAATAGAAACATTTTAAGAAAAGACCTCCTTGAGGCAAAAACATCAAGATGAAAAGTTCAAATATCAAGTATGGCAGAATGAAGCTAGAAAAGAGCTAGAACCCTTGAAGACTGATCAGCTGAATTAAAGTCACCCACTATCAATCTCCAATTATTTTGTTATGTGAGGAAAGTAAATTCCTATTTGTTTATATTTCCCCACATACTTACAATACAGTTATCCCTCGGTATCTGCAGGGCTTGGTCCCAGGACCTGCATGGATACCCAAATCTTCAGATGTTCAAGTCCCTTATATAAAATGCGTAGAATTTGCATATAAGCTACACAATCCTTCAGTATGCTTTAAATCATCTCTAAATTACTTATCATACATAATACAAGGTAAATGCTATGTAAATGGTTGTTATACCATATTGTTCAGGGAATAATGACAAAACAAAATCTGTACGTGTTCAGTACAAATATAACCTTCATAGGCCTAACTACATAGTACATAGCACATGTCAGCACTTGTGTAACACTTTTTCCTGAATATTTTCAATCCATGATTGGTTGAATCAGCAGATATGGAACCCACAAATATAGGGGATCAACTGTACTCTTTATTCCTTTGTATAGATATCATTTCCTTCTGTCTGAAAACTTCCTTTAACATTACTTGTATGCACATCTACTAGTGAAAGGTTTTTCAATTTTCAATGTGTGAAAAAGTTTTTATTTTGCCTTCATGTTTTATTTTTGTTTTTTATAAAAAATTATTGGGGTGACACTGATTAACAAAGTCAAATAAGTTTCAACAGAAAGTCATATATGTTGCATTGTGTGTTCACTACCTAGAGTTAGATTTCCTTTGTCACCAAATATTTGACCCCTTTTACTCATATTTAAAAAACATGGAAAGCTTCATGAATTTGCGTATCATCCTTGTGCAGGGGCTAATCTTCTCTGCATCATTCCAATTTTAGTATATGTGCTGCTGAAGCAGGCACTGCCTTCATTTTTGAGAGGTGTTTTCACTGGACATAGAATTCTAGGTTGATAGCTCTTTTTTTTTTTTTTCCAGTAAAGATATTACTCTACTAATTTCTGACTTACATTGTTCCACTTTTGATGTTATTCTTAGCTTTGTTCCTCTACATAAAGTTTAATTTTTCTCTGGCTGCTTTTAAGATTTTCTCTTTGTTACTAGTTTTAAGCAATTTGATTATCATGTACCTTGGTATAGTTTTCCCTATCTTATTTTTACTTGGGTTCATTGAGCTTCTTTGATCTGCAGCTTTATAGTTTTCATAAAATACAGAAAAATTTTGGCTTTTATTTCTGCAATTTTCTCTGTGCTTCTCCCTGTATTTCCCCTCCCCATTTCACACATATCCTTCAAGGACTCTAAATACACATATATTAGGTGGCTGACAGTGGTTCCACACCTAACTGAAGCTCTCCATTTACTTTGTTTTTAGCTTTATTTCTCTGTGTGTCATCTTAGTGTTCCTTAGTCGCTTGCTTGACTTAGGTTCACTTGCAGGTTCTTTTTCAGTGTTTAATCTGCTGTTAATCCCATCCAGTGTATTTTTAAAAAAATCTCAGACACTATATTTTTTATTTCTAGCTATTCTGTTTGGTCTTTCCCTGTTATCTTCCAAGTTCTAAATTAACATGATTATGTTTTTCTCTACTTAAGTTTGTAGATTATAGTTATAGTAACTGTTTTAATAAGTTTATTTACTAATTCTATTATTTATATAATTTTTTGGTGGGTTTCAATAAATTGATTTTAGACTTTTATAATATACATTAGACTTTTATGTAGAAGGTGTTCCATTTTTCAAAGAAATTTTCCCTATTTCCTTGTCTTTGCTATCTTCTTCAGAGCAGTAAACAGTAATTACTACTCACATAGATAAGCTGCTCCATGTGTTGAGAAGTAATTATAACTTTATGTTTCAAGTCATTATCATTTCCACAGTCTCCCTTTAATTTTATTGCACTGTCTCACTGAACTGTTTCACAATAAAATTGTACTCTACCGAAATTCAAAAAGCCTGAACAAAAGCTAGAGGCCCAAGGATATTTAGGAACTAATTTAGTAACACTGTCTATTGGCACAAACCTTCTATTTATTCATATTATTAAAACTTCAATAATAGAAATAAAGCTACTTTAATTGAAAAGGAACTCAGGAATGAGATCATTAAGTATAACTAAATACATTTTAAATATAAATACCATGTATTTCCTGATTAGTATCAGGTGAATGTTTAAATGATCTATCCTGAATTCTGGTGTCAGAGAAAAAGGTCCGAGACAATCACAAAGAAAGTGCTTCAGATTATCAGGTCCATTTTGAAAACAATGAAGTCCTTTGGGACAATAACTTTGGTCTTTCTTTTTATCAGAAATTTCTGTTGGTCCTTTTGTTGGTAACCCATTTATGTCTGCACCCTTATGTCTACTTTGCTTTTGCTTTTATCATTGGATTCTTGTATTACTTTTCTAGGCCACATACAACTAACATAGGGGGAAATCAGAATGTAGATATATGGCTCCGGGAACTTTTTGTAGACCCAAAGCAGAACTACAATGACAGACAATACAAGGAATGCACACCATTGTCCCAGGCTTGAGTTCCTGAACTGAGACCACCAAGCCCAAATGGTGAACTGTTTGTTGTTGTTGTTTAAATAGGCTGTATTTTCCTGCTTCTTTGCATGCCTGGCAATTTTAAAAAATTAAATGTTAGACATTGTAAATTTTGTTGTTGGTTGCTGGATATTCTTGTTTTAATTTTTTTGTGTGTGTGAGCTTTTTCTGGAATGCAGTTAAGTTACTTTGAAAGAATTTGAGCCTTTCAGGTCTTTCTTTAAGTTTGTTAACAACTTAAGGTTGAACAACCTTTAATCTAGGGTTAATTTTGGCTCACTACTGCGGTGATACCTTTTTGAGTATGCTACTTGATGTCCCATGTATTATGAGATTTTTCCATTTTGGCTGTTGGGAATATGAACTATTCCCAATCTCGTGTGAACTCTATGAATTATTCCACCAGCCTTCAGTAGTTTTCTCACATGTATATCCTGAAGAGCAGCCAGATGAGGAAGGTCATCTTCTGCCATCTCCAGGGCTCTCTTTCAGGGCAGTGGTCTCCTTTCTCGTACCCTTTCCTGTGAATTGCAGACTCTTTGACTTCCCTGTATTTACAGCAAAATCTTCTCGACTCAGGGAGACTGTGAACTTTTTGAGTTCCTCCTCCTTGGCACTGAGCCAGGTCATGTAGTACCAGTTATCCAATGCTTGAAAATGTCGTGTTATGTATTTTTTTACCTTTTTTTTTTTTTTTAGTTTTTAGGTAAAAGGGTAAATCTGGTCTTTAGTACTCTGTATTGGTCAAAATTAGAAGTTAACCTTCTATTTGTTTCTGCCAGTTTTAGGATTTCTCTTATTTTCAGTTAAAAGGTTTCTTAATAAATACATACCTCTCTGTAATCATTTAGGTGGCCAATTTTTATTCTGACTAAAACATAATCTTTACTATTTATCAAACAAAGAGTTAAATCATTTAATTGGTGTTATATTAAAGTAATTATCATTAAAAAAGAGATGACTATCATTATCACTATATATGACATATTGAAAGTTTTAACTAACACAGTAAGATAAGAAAATAAAGTATATGAAAACAAATATTGGAAATAAAGTGGCAAAGTAAATTTAATCTTTTAGATGGTATGATTGGATAATAAGAAAACCTAAGAGACTATCAAAAATAAACCTTAATTATGATTAATAAGATAATTTATCTTATGGCAAATTTAAGAATAGTTTTTCTTTAAACTACAAATAACTTCCTGGAAAGGGTAGTTTAAAAAAGTCATTCCAGTTGTCAACAAACTGGTTAAATACCTAGAAAAATAAATTTAATAAGCTAGGAATATCTGTATGTGAAAAAATAAATACATTTTATTGAAAGAACCCAAACAAAAACTTTATAATAATAATCAGAGCATTCTGGGAAGAGCCTAGAAATTTGTATTTGTATTTTGATAAAGCTCCCTTTAGACCATTCTGAGGTGTAGCCAAACTTTAGAACTATTGAACTAGATGTCTGGAAGACTCCATGTCCCTAAATGTTTTGCCTGTTGTCCTACCACAATACATGAAATTCTAATGTTACACTTAAATTGATGTGCAAATGTTATTAATGTATTACCAGTGACAGAGGCCTACCTTAAACAAACTGGCTAACACAACTGAGAAAGGGAAGAGAAATTTTTCAGTTATGGCTTGCTCCAATGATTCGAATGATGTTATCAGGGATTGGGTCTTTTCATTTCTTAGCATACTCTCTCCAACTAATGGGTAAGAAAGCTGTTTTCAGGCTATGAATCACAATTCTGAACCAGGTAGGGAGAAGAGAGAGGAGAGAGAAAGAGAGAGAGAGAGAGAGAGAGAGAGAGAGAGAGAGAGAGAGAATTAGAATTTTCTAATAGATTAGCATAATAGTTCCCAAGAATCTCTTGCCAATTATGGGTCACATGCTTATCACTGAGTAGGAAAAAAGGTGTGGTTAGCCTCACTGAATCATCTTGAATAATTTTTAGACGTGTACAGAGATCCTGAGAACAAAAAGTTTCAGAACTGCTGGCATATGCGAAAGTTAGCTATTATACAATTTTGCTATGTAGTGGTTTTACTTATTAGGGTATGTAGGATCTGTAAAAACATTACTGAAAGAAGTACTCTGTACATAGAAATCTAAAAGGACTTAAAGTTCCATTTGATGGATTAAGAAAACCCATGGGAATGAAGGAGATACAAAAAAAAACATCTTTTGTACAACTAAGAAAATAGAATGTCCTCTGATTATTCCTTTATCATCATAAGTACTTAAAATGTACAAATTAAAGGTTGTTGAGAAATGTTTAAAAGATATAATTGAGTGTTCACTTATTTTCAAAAGAACAGCAGGACAAGATACTACGTAAAATAGAGTAGGTAGTGGCATGGGAAAATTGGAAGCAGCAAGATACATTACATTAAGTAAATGGATTCTAAGAAACATGAATATATGTATTCAACCAAAAGACATATATGACTGTCTGTAGATGTTTTATTTATACAGCCATATTTTTGAAAAAATTAAATGCCCACCCAAAATAGAAAAGGTAAATTTTTGTATATTCATGAAATGAAATACTATACAGCAATAACAAAGAACACACTATTGCTAGACATAAGTATACAGATGAATCTCACACATATAATGACTAGTGGAAGAAGCCAGGCACAAAATGTATATACTGTATGATTCCATTTCTGTAAATTTCAGGAACAGGTAAAATTAATCTATGATGGTAGAAATCAGATTAGTGGAGATTTATGGGGGAGGGGTATATTAGATATCTATTCTGTGTAACAAATTACCCAAAATTATAATTGCATTAACAACAGAAAACATTTATTATCTCATATAAAATTTCTCGGGGTCAGGGCTTCAGGAACAGTTTACGTGAGTGGTTCTGGTTCAAGATCTCTCATGAGGTTTCAATCAAGGTATCAACCAGGCTGCAGTCATCTGAATGTTATGTCTAATAACATTTTTTTCAAAAAAGTAATGGCCTTCATACACATGTTGCTATACTGGAAGCTCTGTCTTATTCATTATTTCTATGTACCTGGCATAGTCTGACACACAGTAAGTGCCCTATGTCAATTTAGCCTCCTTTGGTTGCAAGTGAAATTCCAATCAAACTGGCTTAAACCACAGGAGAGTTTAATTTGTTCCATATACTGGTTCGTGTCAACTGGATGGGGCCATGGGATGTCCAGACATTTGGTCAAACATTATTCTGGATTTTTCTGTGAGGGTGACTTTGGATAAGATTAACATTTAAGTTAATAGCCTGAGTAAAGAAGATTGTCTTTCTTAATGTGAGTGGGTCTCATGCAGTCAACTGAAGGCCTGAGTTGAACAAAAAGGGTGATCCTTCCCTGAATAAGAGAATTCTTTACTGCCTGACTGCCTTCCAACTGGGATATCAGCTTTTTTCCTGCTTTCAGACTACAACCGAAACATGGGCTTTTCCTGGGTCCTGAGCCTGCCAGCCTTTGACAGGAATTACACTGTCAGCTCTCCTGGTTCACAGGCCTTCAGGCTCGGACTAGAACTAAACAATTGCTTTCCTGAATCTCCAGATTGACAATTCATCCTGCAGATCTTGGGACTTGCCCTCCTCCATAATGTCATGAGCCAATTCCTTATATACCTTTGGTTCTTATTGGTTCTGTTTCTCAGGAGAACCATGACTAATACACTCAGAAATTAAAAAATCCTGAGGTCTGCCTGGCTTTAGGTGAAGACTGAGTCCAAAATAAAAATTTAGAAGATGTCTCTCACCTGCCCTCATGTAGCCTGCAAATTCAAGCTCCTTCTGATGTTCCTCAGAGCTCTGGACATCCCATTATAAAAATAAAATGGCTGCAGATTCTTCCCATTTTCACATTATACCTTGAGGGGAAGAGAAAGCATGTCTTTGGTAGTTCCTACGCCTGGGGGTCACTCTTTCTCAAATTGGATCAATTGCTCATTCTTGAACCAATCACTATCAGCAGGTGGATAGACTATATTGATTGGCTCATGCCTATCAAGGACTATCCCTGCAGCAGTGCTCTTGTGCATCTGAAAAGGACAAGCACAAATATCAGGAAGATGAAAGGTTTTTAGGTCTCTTAGCTTAGTTTTATTGGGTAGAATTTATTACTTGGCTACTGTAGCTACAAGAGAGCCTGGGGAATTTAATATATTTTGCTTGGGTCAGATAGGAGGAAGGGGAAATACATTTTGGATGGACAGCTAGCAGTGTCTTCCATACTAAGAAGAAAGGATGAGGTTACTATACAGACAAAGCATCGTTCCTCCCTTAGGTTTGGGAGGCGGCCACCTTCTCTGAGGATGTTTGCCTCCTCTGACAGATTATATTTTCCAAATGTTCTCTTTAAATATGTGATGTTGATACTTCTCCATCAAGTAATGGGGTTTATGTTCCCTTCCTGGAACCTGGGCAGGCCTGTGTATGACTCAAGTGGGAAGTAATATTGTAACTTGCAAGACTAGGTTAGAAAAGGTGATATAGCTTCTGCCTAGCTCTTGATCTCATAGGAGATGTACTTTTGGAGTTCTGAGCTTTATATAAGAAGTCTGGTTACACTCAAGCCTGCATGCTTGAGAGACCATGGGAGGGACCCCATAAAAATAGAAAGAGATGCTTGAAGAGCTTAGCTTCATCATTTAAGCCCCCAGCTCTTCAAGTCTTCCCAGTCTGGGTATCACACATGATTAAAGAAGCTTTTGAGATGACCTCAGGTATAGCTACCATCTGACTGCAACTTCATGAGAGCTTCTGAACTAAAACATCTCAGCCGAGCCACTTCCAAATTCCTGAGCCTCAGAAAACATGGAAGAGAATAAAGGATTATTGTTTTGGAGTACTATATATGCAGCAATAGATAACTAATATATTTCTCCAAAATGTCAGATTCTATAATCTAAGGATGAGGAGAGAATGTCTAATGGGGAGGCAAGCAATAGTGTTTGCCCCTCTCATAAGTAATAAGTGTGTTAAAATAATTCAATGCCTATAAAAATAAAAATTTGAGGCTATTTTTCAAAGCATTATTTACAATAATGAAAAGTTAGAGACAACCTGAATGTTCAATGAAAGCAAGATGCTTAAATAAATTATGATTCTTGTACATTTCAAATGTAATATGGCTATAAATTTTGTATAAAAATAAAGTTTTGTCATGGGCATATGACAAATATGCCCATTATATTATATATATTATATTATATTATATTATTATTATAAATATGCCATTATATTATATTCTTGATATAATAATGTTAAGGTGAAAATAGCAGAAATAGAAATTGAACATTATATTTTAAAAGAATGAATTTTAAGGTATGTAAATTATCTCAGTAAAAAAATGAGGAAAAATTGCATACACACATAAAAATATACATGAAAAGGAAAAAGGCTGAAAAAGGACATATTAGTAGCTATCCTAGGAGATGGAATTTTACAAATAATTTTTAATAGTCTTTGTAGCTTTCTTATACAATGTAGAAGGTTAAAGTGCAATAAAATGTGAGAAAATCGGAAAAAAGTGTAAAATTGGAAATAGTTTAAATCCTTATAGAAGTTCTTTTTAAAACAATTATTTATTTATTTTATGTTGACATTGGTTAATGAAATCCAATAAGTTTCAGCTGTACACTTTAACAGCTGTGTTCACCTCCCATAGTTAGATTTCTTTCTGTCACCACCTATTTGATCCCCTTTACCCCCTCTACTTCCCCCCCCCCCCTCCATTCTCCCCCACACCCTCTGGTAACCACTAGTCCATTGTCCATGTCCATGAGTCTCTGTTTGTTTGTCCTGTTCGTTTGTTGCTTACAAGTGATATTGTAGTTTTCAACTTTTTCTGTCTGGCTTATTTTGCTTAGCATGATTATTTTGAAGTCTATCCATGTTGTCACAAATGGCAGTATTTCATCTCTTCTTATGGCTGAGTAATATTCCATTGTATATGTACCACCTCTTCTTTAGCCAATCATCTATCGTAGGACACTTTGATTGCTTCCATGTCTTGGCCACTGTGAACAATGCTGCTATGAACATCGGTGTGCAAATATCTTTTCAGATATGAAAAGTCTTCGGGGTAAACACCCAGTAGAGGGATTGCTGGATCATATGATAGATCAATTCTTAGATTTTTGAGAAACCTCCATACTGTTTCCATAGTGGCTGTACCAATTTGCAGTCCTACCAGCAGTGTATGAGGGTTCCTTTTTCTCCGCATCCTCTCCGACATTTGTTATTACTTGTCCTGTTGATTACAGCTCTTCTAACAGCTGCAGGATGGTATCTCATTGTGGTTTTGATTTGCATTTCCCTAATAGCTAGTGATGTTGAGCATCTTTTCATATGTTTGTTGGCAATTTGTATGTCTTATTGGGAGAAGTGTCTGTTCAGGCCCTCTTCCCATTTTTTGATTAGATCATTTTTTTGTTGTTGTTATTGAGTTGTATGAGTTCTTTGTATATTTTGGATATTAGGCCCTTATCGGAGGCATTGCTTGCAAATATATTTTCCCATTTGGATTGTTGTTTCTTTACTTTGTTGATCATTTCTTTTGCTGAGCAGAAGCTTTTTAATTTGCTGTAGTCCCATTGATTTATTTTAGCATTTACCTCTTGCTTTTGAGGTCAAATTCATAAAATTCTCTTTAAGTCCAGGATCCTTAATTCTCACTGAATTTTTAAAAACGTGGTCAAGGAAGAAGAGCAGAATCATATGGTAGTTCTATTTTTAATTTTTTGAGGAACGCTATACTGTCTTCCATAATGGCTGTACCAATTTATATTTCTAGAAGTGTATAAGGATTCACTTTTATCCACATCCTTGCCAGCACTTGTTATTTGTTGACTTTTTGATAATAGCCAACCTAATAGATGTGAAGTGGTATTTCAACCTGGTTTTGATTTGCATTTCCCTGATGATTAGTGATATTGAACACCTTTTTAATGTAACTTTTGGCCATTTGGATGTCTTCTTTGGAAACACAATCCTACTTTTAAGCATATAGCCAAAGGAAATGAAATCTAGATCTTAAAGAGATATCTGCACTCCCATGTTCATTGAAGTATTAGTCACATTAGCCAACACAGGAAATATCCTAGGTATCCGTTAAAGGATAAAGGAAATATGGTATATGTGTACAGTAGCATATAAGTCAGCCTTAAAAAAGAAGGAAATTCTACCATTTGTGACAACATGGATGAACCTGGAAGACATTATGCTAAGTGAAATAAGCCAGACACATAAAAATAGATACTGCACGATTTCTTGTATACGTGGAATCTAAAACATTTAAACTCATAGAAACAGAGTAGAATGGTGGTTTTCAGGGCATGGGGCCTGGTGGGAGAAAGGGAAAGATGTTGGTCAAAGGGTAAAAACTCTCGTTATAAGCTAAATAAGTTCTGGAGACCTAATATACAGTATTGTGACTACAGTTAATAATGTATTATATACTTGAAAATTTCTAAGAGAGTAGATCTTAAGTATTCTCATCACACACACATACACACACACACAAAATGGTAACTATGTGAGGTAATGGATGCATTAATTAGCTTGATTGTGGTAATCATTTCACAATGTAAATGTTTATTAAATATCATGTTGTATACCACAGATAAACACATATGCACATGTAATTTTTATTTGTTAATTATACCTCAATAAAGCTGGGGAGGGAGAAGAAAAGAGCCACATTGTTTTCAAAGCGACAGGGGAAGTGGTTGTGGTTTTGGGTGGGGGTGGAGAGTGGAGTGTGGTGAACTTGCAGCATTGAGGAAAGAAAGGAAGGGCTACTGATTGAGTCACTGTGCAGTTCCGATGTGGGGACAGTGTGGAGAAGGGGCTGGTGAGGTGGTCTACACAGAGAGAAAGTACGTCTGTGGTGAGTGGGGAATGCAGTGTGTGCATGTAAATTGTAGACTCACCCACGTGGGCTTGAAGTGTACGAAGTATTGAGAAGGTGAATTCCTTAGACACATAGCCAAGATAAAGCAGTCCAAACAGTGATCAGGAAAAGAGCACAGAAACTGGAGTGAAACTGGAGTATATTTAGTTAGCATGCCAACTAAATATAGAAGACTCAGGTTTTATATTCAGCTCTATCCTTGACTAAAATGTCCACAAATTGCACTCACACTGATAGTTGCTATGATGTCTCAATTTCCCAGTCTGTGTAATAAAAGAGAGCTATATTTCTTGTTTTCCACCTACCTCAGAGAATTGCTATGGACTTTAAAAAATCAAAAGTTTCCTATGTATATGATTGTCATTATCAAAAACTCTTCCTCAGTTATTTCTGACTGAGAATGCTAATTTTTTTCTTCCTATTTTACAATGTTTTCTATCATTAGCGGCCTTCAAACTAATTACATGGCGAAGAGTTATGTTGAGCTAGCCACAACCAGGAGCAAATGTCACACTGTCTTTAACTCTGTATGTTGCAATTTTGTGGAAAGTTACCTTTTCATCCTTATCTTTGAGTTGTATGAATATTCACTTCAGTCTGACTAATTTAATCACCGTTCTAGAACGTACTACCACCTCCAGGAATGTCTGCCCTCTTGTTTGTCTAACCAAACATTATTCTTCTTTTGAGGCCAGATTTAGTTTCACTGTCCCATGAACTCTTTCTTATCCTCAGCCTATGGTGATTTTTTTTTTCCTGCTTGGAATTCGACCACTTGGGTTTCACCACATTATTTGTGACTTAGTTCTATGATGGTTCTTAGTTTAGTGCAGGCTATAAATTGACTTCTATCTCTCTGGTAACTTTTTCTGATTACCTATTATGTGCTAAGTCCTTTCTGTTTAATAAGATCAAAAAATTATTATCTTCCCATTTAGAGATGAGAAAATTGAAGATTTGTAACTTGCCATGTGTCAAATTGGAATCATGTGGCTAAGTGCCCAGGTATAAATCTGGGGTTCTATTACTGCGGAGGAAAAGCAGAACAGATACTGAGGGACATCTAGCAGTCTCTGTCATAGACAGACAGGGGAGAAATGTAAAATGGTCACATAATAGTAAGACAATTGTGATAAGTGAAGGAGAAATAATTTATATAAGCAGCCTTAGCCAGGGCCTTGTAGTAAGAAGTCAGAGACAAAGTGAAGAAGTGAGCTTAGAAGACATGTTTTAGTATTCTATTGATATGCTTCTATTGTTTAAATTACCTCACAACACCCATTTTGATTTTGCAAGAGTATAGATCAGAAGTTCTGCATAGTGTGCCTGGGTTCTCTGCTCAGTATCATGAAGCTGAAATCCAGGTGTCAAATGAATTGAGTTCTCAACAGAAAACTCTGGGGAAAAATCTGTTTCCAAGATCATTCTTCTTGTTGGCAGAATTCAGTTCCTTGCAGCTGTGGGAATGAGGTCCATGTTTCCTGCTGTCTGCCAGCCAGGGGCCACCCTCCTGTATTCCTTGACATGGGGCCTCCTGCAACTTTAATTCAGCAATAGCTTGTCAAATCCTTCCTGTGCTTCTAATTTTTAACTACCTCTTCTGTGACCAGTTGAAGAATATACTGTCTGCTTTAAGGGGGCTAACGTGATTAGGTCAGTCTTGCCTGGGTAATTTCCCTATCTTAAATTCAACTGTGTTACATAATGTCATCTAGTTACAGAAGTAAAATCCATTATATTCACAGTCCAGGGGATTATACCAGGGTGGGAAATCTAGAGGGACATCTTAGATTTTTACCTATCACAGTAGGTGAAATTTAGACAAGCAGAGAGATCTTTCTAGTGGGGAAGAATATAGGCAAAAGCTCCAAAGTGGAACTCCATCAGGTATTTTTGGAGATTGTGACTATGTCTGTGACTGCTCTAATAGTAGTAGTAGTAGTAGTAATAATAATAATAATAATAATAATAATAATAGTGAATTTTACTCAGGGTCTCCTGGGTGCTTTATACAAATTCATTCACCAATCCTTGCATCAGCTCTATGAGGGTCATCTTATTCCATTTTTATAAAGAAAGTCAGGCAGAGGGAAAAAAAGCCTGTTGTCAGAGTTCTATCTCAATCAAGTTGGAAAGCTGGAATATAGCTTGAGCTCTGGATGACCCTGAACTTGTCTTCTTTGCACTGTTTAACCCACCTGTCTGTGGGTCTGGTTGGGGAAGCAGAAGGTAAGGTTGGTCTGAGCCCAGACTGTGGTGGGCATTGATGTTAATATGTGTTAACAAGTGCCACCGAAGATTTTAAAGGGTGCATGTGTGTATTGGGGGACAAAAGTGGATACAGATGTGGATAGAGGGTAACACGTGGCCTGGGCATGCAATGTGGTACAGTAAGTTTTCACTTAACATCCCTGATAGGTTCTTGGAAACTATGACTTTATGCCAAAGGACCTATACAAAACCAATTTCATCATAGGCTAATTGATATAAATTAGAGTTAAGTTTCTACAATATATTTCTGGTCACAAAACATCACCAAACTTCTAAATAAAGCCTCTAATATTTAACATTGAAATAAATGTGAACTCTACATATGTTTAACAAAGATTAATAAAAACAAGTAAGATAACGATTTTCCATCCTGCTTATTCAGGTCAGGTTCATGGGCGAACACACCAATCCCAGCAGCTCAGGTGCAAGGCAGGAACCCACCCTGGAGTGCAGGGCACACTTACACAGACACATTCATGCTCACTCAGACTGGGACAATTTAAACATGTTGAGTAACCTAACTTGCACATATTGGGGATGTGGGAAGGAATCAGAGGACCCAGAGAAAACCCACACAGACTTGGAGAGAACATGTCAACTCTACACAGGTAGTGGTCCTGAAAGGAAACAATTTTTGTTTCTCAACATTGTAACAAAACAGCATTGAATGAAACGATGTTGTTCAAGGACACGCTGTATTTTAAGAGGTTAATATGGCCAGTCATGAGGAGCCTGGATTAGAAGACTGGAAGCAGGGGTAATGTTACAGTTAAAAGACTATGATCAGTTCTCTGAATCTTGTTGCCAATTTATAAGAAATACATAGGACAGAAGACCATGTTAAACTACACATATGGATATAATCAGCCTAGTGGAGGCAGAGTGAAGATTACAGGAAAAAATTATATATAATTCCATCACCCAAATATTACTACATTTGTACCTCCCTTATCCTTGTGGGATATGTTGCAAGACTCCCCAGTGGATGCCTGAAACCATGGATAGTAGTGAACCCTATACTATGTTTTTTCCTAAGCATACATACCTATGATAGTTTAGTTTATAAATTAGGCACAGTAAGAGATGAACAACAATAACAAATACTAAAATAGAATAATTATGACAAAATATTGTGATGAAAGTTATGTGAATGTGGTCTCTCTCACAATATTCTATTGTATCATACACACCCTTCTTCATGACACGAGACAATAAAATGTCTACGTGTTGAGATGAAGTGAGGTGACTGAGACATTAAGTAAAATAAGGGTTACTTGAATTCAGGCACTGTGATACCACTATAACCTCCATGGCTACTAAGTGACTAAGAGGCAGGTAACATATACAGTGTGGATACTGGACAAAGGGATGATTCACATCCTGGGCAGGAAAGAGCTAAACATTGAAACATCGTGAGATTTAATCACACAACTCAGAATGGTGCGCAGTTTAAAACTTATGAATTGTTTATTTCTGAATTTTTCATTTAATAGTTCAGACCTCCAGTTGACTATGGGTAACTGAAACTGTAGAATGCAATACCACAGATAAGTAGGGGGACTACCATATTACTAATTGAAACAATGAGCACAGAAAACAGCTTTGGGAGCCATGATAGGACTAGCCAAAATTGCATTAGTTTTGATGAGAGTCTCCAAAAGGAATGAGAGTTCCTAGCGAGCTGTTTAAAAATTAAGAGTCAGTCATGGTCAGACCTGGGTTACCAGCTATGTAACTAGGGCCAGGCTCATGGGTGTGTGATCAGTTTAGTTAGTTATACAGGGCCTGCACTGAGAAGAGCTTCATATTTGGGGTCTAATTCTTTGCAGCTGCTATCTTCATTCTTAATAATTTTAACTTTGACTTTGTATTTTAGAAGTCCAATAGAAAATGATGCATACACTGAGGACTTGGAGCCTCAGCTTTTGCATGGTCCTGCCTCTAACCATCTCGCTTGGATGGGTTTTCAGTTGCTTGCTCCCCAACCTCGAGCCCCTGCACTGACCTGCCTAGTGACCACTGCTGCCCTCTGCTCTGCCTTGGGCAGGGTTCCATGTATACTACCAATGGTATCCAGGGGTGAGGCATGGAAGTGGCCACTCTCAACCCAAGCTATCAATACCACAGCATTTTTTGCAGTAGACTTGATGTGGGCGAACCTCTTGTCCTCTCTTAATGTAGTAATTGAGAGAGTCTCAGTGTGGAGGCTGCAACACCTTAGGAGGTCACTATTTGTTGTGGGGTGGGGAGGCAGGCCTGCAAAAAGAGGAGATGCGTGGTGTGGGGCCTCCTTGTCCCTAGCAGGTAACAGCATGTGGTCCAGCAGTGGGCAAGAAGGGGCTCCAGGCAACCAATGGTTCCATGGGCCCCCAAATTCCTGTAGGGGGTGTTATTTACCACAAAAGTATTCCCCTGTCCAAGGGTGCCACATTAAATAGCAAATTAAAAAATACCACAGCAGTTTGAGAAAAAGAACACCAAAGAAAGAACTAGCTTTATATTTTAGTATCTTTAACAGCATGCTTTCTTGTTTTTTGAATAAGAGGATTCACATTTTTGTTTTGTGCCAGGCCCTACAAATTGAGTAGTTGATCTTATGTGTAATTGTAAACAAAGGGCTCATATAGTGCCTAGAACTTAGTAAGTACTAAATAAATGTTATCTTCAAATGGAATTATAGAAATCCATTGCCTATAAGACTATGGAAGCAGTTAACAAAAAAGCGACAGTATTATGAAAAGTTTAGGGTTTGGCAACATGAACAGCAGAAACAGGAGATACATACTACTAGACAAGAATAGTTTCAGAAATATACAGGACAACACACATACAGTTTAGCCTCTAGAAAAATGTGGGCCCTTGAGAAATATTTTCTTTTGACTTGAGCATCTTCTGCTTGGAGGTATTATTGAAAATGCTTCATTTTGGAATGTGGAAGCTTGGGCAAAGAGAATTTAAGGTGAGAAAAATAGTAAGGTGTCTTATACAGAGTGCACTGTGAGAGGAATAGGTAATTTGGTTTCATCTATCAAAATGTAAAATGAATATACTTTTGCATTTTCACTTCATTTCTAGGCATCTGTCCCAGATAAATGCACATGTGCACAACATAGAGTCAAGTCCGATGATGCTCACGCAGAATTTTTTTTAAAATGATGAAAAATAGAATCCGACCTAAATGCCACTACTATGAAATTGTTCAGTTTCATTTAATGGAATACCATGCAGCCATTAAAAAGAATGAGGTAGAAAGATAATCAGGGAATTTTAATCAGGAGGAAAAAATATCAAGTACCAGGAAAATGTGTAATTTTATTTAGAAAATACATATGTACAAGAACACGAATAGGCAAAGGTCTACAAGACTATAACCAAACTGTTAACAGTGACTATCTCTGAGGAGGGAAGTGGGTGGAGTGTGTGAATCAATGGGACACTAATGTGTCTTTGTGCACTTCCATTCTTTAAATGTTTTATTAAAAACGTTTCCATGTATCACTGAAAGGAAATGGAAAGAGTATTCTGAGGGTGTCGTGTTAAGGGAAAAGTTCAGAGGGTACAGGGAGACTCAAGGCTCCTAGGTTTCATTAGACTCTAGCGTCGCTGGAGGTAAGACCCCGCCCAGCTGAGGTGATTCTGCAGAGGGGCGGAGCTCTGCAGAGCCGAGGAAGGAGGTGGCCCCAGTGGGCGGGGCCACCGACTCGAGCTGCGCTCTCCGCTCCCACCATGCCCTTATAAGGAGCGCCCGGCGTTAGGGCTCGGGAATCCAGTCGCGATCCCGGCAGCTCAACCCCAATCCCAGGCCCCTCCCTTGGGAATGGGGGCGGGGCTGGGCGGGGTCTTGGCGGCGCGGGGGCGGGGGAGGAGCAGCTCGAAGTATCACCAATAGGAGTGGCGGCCCGGGTCTGAGAGGCGCTGCCATTGGACGCAGTGACGAGAGGGGCGGGGCACCAGCGAGGTGGTTACGCCGAGGGAAGCCCGGACTCCGTAATCGCCGCTTCGAGTCCGTCTGTTTGCGGGTTTCCGACTCCGCGGTTCCCGGTTCTCTGTAGCCGCGGTTCGCCGCCCCACTCACCGCCACGATGCCGGTGTTTCATACGCACGATCGAGAGATCTTGGAGCCGGTGGCGCAGCAGATCTCGCACCTGGTGATCATGCACGAGGAAGGCGAGGTGGACGGCAAAGCCATCCCTGACCTCACTGCGCCCGTGGCCGCCGTGCAGGCTGCAGTCAGCAACCTCGTCCGGGTGAGCGCGCTGGGCCTGGGTGGGGAGCAGGACTAGGGGCAGGAGACGTCCGCAGAGTCCCGGTCTGTGTTGCTGTTCCTCTTTGCGGATTTGCTGCCTGTGGCTTTGCCCGTGAGCTCTGGAGCAAGGCGGCCATGGGTTCGAATTCAGACAACCCCCGCGCTGTGACCTTGAGCATGCCCCAGAGACTCACTGGGTCTCAGTTTCCTCATCTTTAACATGGGGTCAGTCATAATAATGCCTGCTTGTGGGTTTGTGAAGATTCAACTAGGTCGTATTATAAAGTGCCTAGCGCAGTGTACGACCCATAGTAGGTGCTTAATATACGATAGTTGTTTGGATGTCTGATGGCCCTTCTCCCTCAGCAGGCTGTCGCCCCTCACGTTGACATCCTTACTCTCAGCACCTTTATAGGCCTCCGAGTCGGGCCTTTGGGCTGACGGGCTCCCCTACAGATTCCTTGCCTTGCCTTCCAGGGATTTTTTATTAAGCCACGTTGTTCTCCTTTCAGATACTTCTGCCCCTTATCCTGAGACCTACCTCACTCACCCACAACCCTTTCCTGCCTCCTTCCTCCTCCTGCGCTCCCTCCTTCCTGCCTTTTTGTCCCCTTGTCTTACTGGCCATCGTCTTTCTGTCTCATTCTCCCTTCCTGGGCATTCTACTTCTGCTCACACCTCTGGCACTCCCAAATACCGGTAATTTCTTCATGTAGTAATTTATGACCACAAATCCCTCTTCTGCTTCCTCTTAACCCCAGTGCCTTTCATTTTTTTCCTCTCCCATGAAGATTTCCACCTGGTTTTACCTGCTGTCAAAAGGCTTCCCTCCCACTGGGCCTTAACAGACTGGGTGTGTGTGGGGGGTGCTTCTCTGCCACTCCTCCTGGCAGAAAGCAAGATGGAGCTGCAGGGAGAGGCCTGTGGAATCTGGGACCTGCGGCCCCTGCCGGAGAGAAGGAGGGGCAGTCTTCTCCCCAGCCCACAACTTTCCTGCGTGGCTGAGTGGCTCTGCAGATCCCTGTAGCCCGCAGCTGTGACTAATAACTGAGGTGATTGTAGTAGGAGGCAGAGCCCACTTTTGAAATGGGAAAAGGGGTGCTGTGACCAGTCTCTTAACACTTCCCTGCGTAGTATCACAGTTTTTTTCTCATCCTGGGTGGGTGACTCAGACGGCTGCTGCCTGTGAGGAACAACTTTGGGAAAAGTTCATATCGCTCCCCCGCTGAGCTGTGTAAATAGTGTGTGTCAGGGTAGTTGGGAGGCAACTGTGGGCCTGGGTGGGGTTTGGGTTACTTATCTGATTAGAGCACTTTAATGGACTAGAGGCACTTGAGCAGCTGAGTCTTCCTCAGTCTTCAGGGGCCCCTCAACTGTGTAAGGCAGTTCAAAAGATTGGAATAAAGAAGATGGGGAGACACTATTGACTGGATTCTGATCTGCCTTCTGTATAGATTTACTCATTATTCAGTACGAATACTGTGTTCTTTCAAAATGTCTGGTTCTACATTGTTCTTGTCCTTTATATAACTAATTTTAATCTAAGACTCCAGAGTACATTCTTGTGTAGTGTTGTCTAACATGGCTGCATTCCAGGCCTCCATTTTTCAACAAATAGGAAACAATGTAAAGAGACAAGGTAATAGTGTCCCTCCAAGGAGTACTTCAGGAAATGAAATCTTAAAACCATATGTTGCACTTGGAACAGAGCTAGTGTAGTGTAGGGGTTGATATCTGGTTAGACTATTTTGACAAAAGTTGTTTATGAGCTTCAATGCATTAATAAGAATTGAATGTCTGCTGTATAGGGAACATTGTCATAAATCAGTGGTTCTCAGGTTGAGATATACATTAGAATCACCAGTGGGGCTTTTAGAAATAAAGATGTCCAGCTCCCACCCCAGACTTACTGAGTAGCTTTCCAGGGGATAGGGTAAAGACCTTTGTATTTTTAAGGAGCTCCATAGGTGGTTGAGATAGACACCCTCATTTAGGAAACATAATGGATACCATGAGACAAATACTAAAGAAATAAGGCCAGTCATAAGCTGAAAAAAATTATGTATAGTTACATACTTCCTGACACATATAAAAGAAGAGATTTGAGATTGGTAGTAGATATGAATTAGAAAGTGGGGAGAATTATGATGACAAATAGTCATGAATAAAGATACTTGTAAGTCACTTCCAGGTTATAGCAAGTAGATTGTCTTGATTAGCTCAGGAGGCAAATTGGAGAGAAACTGGAAATGAGTGGGTGCATGGCATATGTGCAGTTTAACAAAAGACCTTATCCAACAAGATGAACAAAGAGTGGTAGGGAGAGGATGACTGTGAGGGAGACTATAGATTAATATGTGTTTTGGGGAGGCTAGAGGACTTAACCATTGCTTGGAATTCTTGGTGTCATTTGTGGCCCTTATATGTATGCTGCTGAGTGTTGTGATGAATAGTCAGGTTTGCAACTAGATTGGTTTAGGAGAATGGGGCCTCGTTTGATATTTGTGTGCTCTTCAGTTCCTACCCTCAACATCAGCACACAGGACGGCTCCATAAATATTGTTGAAGGAAAGAAGGAACTGTGGGAGGGAGATAAATTAGGAGACTTTTTAATTTGGTTGGTCAGGAAGAAAATGAAGGCCTGACTTTGGGTGTTGTGGGAAAAATGGAGAAGGAATTAGTACTATATTAGAAATATGGTAGAAGAATTAGTAGTACTTGCAAATAAACTCTCAGGAAAAAACCATATGGTGTCACTATAAAATAATGAAACTGATTTTTGAACAGATATTCTGGAATTTATATCATTCAGGTTTCTTTCAGTTACTTTGGGAAGTTATTTCCTTATTCCAGTGCTTTTGTTTGGGAATTTCTTACAGATTATTTACATATGTATGTCAAATCAGTCTTGCTTTTCTTTTGGTTAAGAAAATTTTATCCGAAGTGGGCATTCCTTAAACCTCCTACTTCCTGGACCATTTTTGAGTCTAAATGACTTATGGATATTTCCAAAATTAAAATTTACAAGCTGAAGATGAAATTCTCAGTTGTTAAACAATCATCATCCACTTGTCAAATAGATTTTTATGGAGACCCCTTTTAATGTCAAAACAATAAATTGATACAAGGCAGACTAAGTATAATGTTGGATTGAAAGTTCAGAGTGGCTCTGTGGAAGTGAAGTACCATGGAAGTTCAGAGAAAGGTGAGATTACTTTTCATCAGAACCTGGGAAAGGCCTTGTATAGGATGTAACATTTGAATTGGCCTTAATGTCAGGTGAGAATTGAACATTTAAAAATGTGGTAAGAAAGATTTTATAAGTAGAAAGAACTATCCAAATAAAGGCACAAAATTATTTAGACACTGAGGACTAAGTTTTGACTTAGGGCATCATTAAGGTAACTACTTTTTGTGGGGTTAAGACTCATTTGGATTTGTAATTTAATGTATATTTGTTAAACAAGAGTAAACTGGTCACTTTATATACTTCCTGTATCTTATCACAGCTGACTCATCACTTTTATTCCATGCTTAGGTGGGGAGGGTAGTATGGGATTCTTTGTTTGTATGTACTTTTTTTCAATTTAGGATCCTGAACAAGATTACTTTTTAAATAGCTATGTTGAGTTGTAATTCACGTAACATATGATTCGCACATTTAAATTGTATAATTTAGTGTTTTTTAGTATATTGACAGAGTTGTGCAGTGTCACTACAAAATAATTTTAGAACATTTTATCCCCTCAAGAAACCGCATACCTTTTAGCAGTCACACGTTCTCTCCCATCCCTACCTCCCTAGCCCTGGACAACTACCAGTCTACTTTCTGTCACTGTAGATTTGCCTATTTTGGACATTTCATGTAAATGGAATTATAAAATATGTTGCCTTTTGTGTCTGACTTCTTTCTCTTAGCATAATGTTTTCAAGGTTCATCCATGATATAGTATCTATCGGAACTGCATTCCTTTTTGGAGATAAATAATATTCCATTGCATTGAATAAGGCCATTTTATTTTTATTGTATTTTATTTATTTATTTTTATTATGATGACATTGCTTAACACAATCCAGTAAGTTTCTTTCTGTCACCACATATTTGACTCCTTTTACCCCATCCACTTTCCTCCTTCCTCCAACCCTCTGGTAACCAGGAGTCTATAGAACATGTCCATGAGTCTCTGTTTGTTTGTCTTGTTTGTTTGTTGCTTTTAGGTTTATATCATACATATAAGTGATATCATGTGGTCTTCAACTTTTTCTGTTTGGCTTATTTTGCTTAGCATGATTGTTTGAAGTCTATCCATGTTGTCGCAAATGGCAGTATTTCATCTTTTCTTATGGCTGAGTAATATTCCATTGTATATATGTACCACAGCTTCTTTAACCAATCATCTATCTGAGGACACTTCGGTTGCTTCCATGTCCTAGCTACTGTGAAGAACACTGCTATGAACATTGGTGTGCAAATATCTTTTCAGATATGAGTTTTCAAGTCTTTGGGTAAATACCCAATAGAAGGATTGCTGGATCACATGGTAGATCAATTCTTAGATTTTTGAGGAATCTCCATACTGTTTTCCGTAGTGGCTGTACCAGTTTGCAGTCCCACCAGCAGTGTATGAGGGTTCCTTTTTCTCCGCATCCTCTCTAACACTTGTTATTACTTGTCCTGTTGATTGCAGCTATTCCAATAGGTGTGAGATGGTATCTTATTGTGTGTGTGTGTGTGTGTTTTTTTTAGGTGAGGCAACCCTTGGTTGACCTCACAGATTGCAAAGACCTTGTCAGCTTACAATCCCTTATTTTTTTATTTTTTTTTTTTATGCCTACAGCACCTGGTCTTCCTAGGTTGTCTCCCATCCAAGTACTAACCAGGCCCGACCCTACTTAGCTTCCGAGATCAGACGGGATCGGGCTTGTTCAGGGTGGCATTCATTGTGGTTTTGGTTTATATTTCCCTAATATCTAGCGATGTTGAGCATCTTTTCGTATGTTTTTTGGCCATTTGTATGTCTTCTTGGAAGAAGTGAATAAGGCCATTATAAACACAGATTCTAATGTGATAATAAAAACAAGGAAGAGGGGCTAGGAGAAGAAAGAGTGGGAAAATAAAAACAGACGTACAAGAAATTCCAAAGATGGGATTCAGTAAGCAGTGTGAAAAAATCAGATGTCTTAGGCTGCATGTTTTGTAGCATGGTATATAAAAATTTTTTTTCCATTGAAGTGGCCCACAGAATCTTACAGTCATGCCGTTTTGTTAACAGGGCTTTAGACACTTTGCTTTCTCTGTTGCATCTGAGGGCATGTGTTGTAACTACTCCTTGAGTTCATGAAATATTTATTTCGGGAGTTTTTTGTGGCTTTGACGTTTATGAGCCTCACCCATATATCAAACCCTGTTGGGACCAGCTTTGGGACACATGGCAGCATTGTCTTTAAACTGATGGGAAAGACTGTTCTGCTCTTAAAAAGAGAATAACAATTAATTTTGTCATTTATAATTATAAGTGTTAACATCTGAAAGTAACTTTTGTCTTAACTTCTTTTGGTAGATGTTATATTTTATTTTGGTTGAAATAAATAACAACAGTGTTCGGGTGATAAGACGGTGGGTGATTTTTTTCTTCTTAATACTTTTCTGTATTTTCCAGTTCTTAAAATGAACATATATTCCTATATGAAGGAAAAAATCAATTCAATAATAATAAGACCATTTGTATATATCCTTAAAAATACTTTTGCATATATAATTTCATAACAATTCTTTTAAGTATTGTCCCTGATTTTACCAGGTGAAGATAATGTAGATCAGAGAAATTAAAGTAACCTTCCTCACGGTGGCAACAGCTAGTTAGTGATGGAACTTGGTCTCAAAATTTGTTTCTCTTACTGTGGATCCTCTGCATTTTTCACTCCACCATTCTATATCCACTTAGAGCAAAGTTGTTAAATATCAGTGGAATTGTTCCACCTAGAATCAGAAGCAACAAGAATGCTATTAGTCATAGAGTTTTTATTTGTCCTAGGCCTGGCAAGATTATTTGTTTAAAGCCTGGGTTTGGCATGGCCTATGTGAAGGGCCTATTTGGATTTTAATACTTCTTGTATATTTGTTTAAAAAAGTTACTTTACATATTTATATAATTACTGATTACTTTATACATGTATAAAATACTTATGTTTCATATGTGTCTCAACTGAAAAGGTCATTATTTTAAAAAGCCTTCTGACAACTTCTTGGTCTTTACTGGCACACTTAGGAAGGGAGTAGGGTAGGAATAATCCTCATCTACAGTCTACAGCCTAGCATAGCATGTATATACTCTCTTGTGACATTCATTGTACTTAGTTAGTATTTGTCTTCTCTCCTAAGTTGTGGGTTCCTCAGTGGAGGGACCATGTGTGTTGTATTCACTCCTTTATTTCTAATGTCAGGCTGGTTATGACTGTGCAATATAACTTAGCTTTTTTTTTTTTTCTTTTTTAAACTAAATAAACATATACATTGCATTCATTTTTTAGGTCTAAAATCTTGTAATAAGAAATTTTTTGCAAATGAAATTTTCCATCCATAGCTTTCAAACATCTGGTACAGCCAAATTTAAACAGTCTCATCAAATTTATAATGAGCTTTGAAACAAGTAGAATATATACTAAGAAGGAGAAATGAATGGCTAACTGCCCATTGTTTGAGATAACAGTGTTCAGGCTATTTTGGGTTGTGGTTCTCTGTTTTCAGAGTCATTTCAACTATGCAGGCCACTTACTAATTCATAACATGAAAATATATCGCCTCCTGTCTGAAGGTGGCATTGGGATTTTTGTATTCTTTTTAAATTGGAAGTATTTTTTTTAAATTTAGCAACTTAGACCAGGTGTCAATATATTTATTTGAAGCCCTGCTGGTTACAGTGTAGTATCATACTATGAGTTATGAATTCCTCATTAAAAGATCTTTATTTCCTTGAACCACATGGCAGGAGACAAAAATATAAGGTTGATCTGCTTTTTTTTTTGCTTTCTGGCTGATCTGAGCCAGCCTTCCCATTGAACCTTATGTCATGGTCATGACAGTGGGGTATATTTTTATATTATAAGCCAGCATTAGATCAGTATCAAAAGAAGTAGCAGTCCTTAATGAGCTCCTGTCAGAAATTAGCTGATATCACACCAAGTTTCTCTCTAGAATAATGTTCTGTGACATTCATTATCAAGACTCTTGATGAGGAAGGGTCATTCTGTCAGTTGATGTTGCTTTCAGAAGGTCTGCCCTTAAACCTTCCTATATATAGATAAGACTAGATGAATAAAACATAAATTTAAGGCTTTTTATTTTTTAATTTTTATTTATTTTTTTACGCCTACAACACCCGGTCTTCCTAGGTGGTCTCCCATCCAAATACTAACCGGACCCAACACTGCTTAGCTTCCAAGATCAGACGAGATCAGGCACATTCAGGGTGGCTTGGCTGTGGAATTAGGCTTTTTAAAGCCTTCAGTGCTGTGTAGTATAATATTTCAGAGTGAACTTATTTAAGGGGTAAAATTCACATCTGTAATAAGACTCTGAAACACTCAGAGAAGTTGCTATATTGATGAAAGGACTTCCTATCGGAGGCTTTCATCTGTCTTTCTTTTCCTTGTACACTAGATCTGCAGAATTTTGCAATATGTGTTTGTGTGTATTGGGCCACATAGTGAACTTCAGATAACATAAGTTTTGAATCTAGGTGGCTGCTTCTTTGTTTTATCAGCCATTTTAGTACTTGTTCAGTTTCCATTGTTGATGGTTATGGAGAGGAAGGCTGTCTTACTGTTTCTCCTTAAAGTTTACAAAAAGGTTTATTACGGAGGAAGTTGAGGTTAATATATAAGTAGGGTAATTTTTGTGTTTATTTATATATTTATCATTATAATTAAAATGTTTTTATCTTTCCTATAACACTAAAAACAATACTGTGTTTTATTGAACAGTATACTATTAGTAATCACTTTTTTGTCATGCTGAGCCTTCACAGTCTTTCAAAAAGAACAAAATTTAACTTGTTACGAAAGTACTACGTTTTTATTGTTGCTATTTAGAAAGCCTGTCTTTAGTCACAATCTCAGTGTTTCTCAATCTTTTTCAGTCTGCTTGAACTGGTTTTGTCTTTTACTCTCTTCGTCCATTTTTCTCTACTCCTATTTCGGTTTCCTTGGATATTACTACAAACAACTATATCTTTTTCATCATCAAACCAAACCCCTTAAACCCCCTCCGCCCCGCCCTGCTTAATTCACTTTTCTGCTGAGGAATTTCAAGGAAAAGTGAGGAAACCCAGTCTATTACAACATTCAAGACTTCATCATGTGCTGTTTAGGGAGCCATGTTCTGTTGAGCTAACTGCTGTTTCAGTAAGTGTGAAATGAAATAACTTCAAAATAACTTTTGAAGAATTTCTACTCCTGACACACTTATTAAAATATGAGATCTTTAAGTCAATTACATACATTTAACTATGCGTATTATGTGCAGACAAAGGAATAGAGGATGATGGAGTAATGGACAAAAGGAGACATATAATTAGACATAGAAGTTGAGGATCATTTCCTTCTTTCCAGTCCCTTGGTAAAAGCTTTGTAGATTCTGTGTTTTTTGCATGCTAGGTCATCAGTTTTGGGATGATTGATTTGATTGTAGCTTTTCTTTCCCTGCCCTCCCTACTCTCCTCAGGTATCTCCCTTTAAGACTTGGTTTCTGAAGGGCAATGGCTGGGTTATATTCTTCTCGATGTTCCCAGTCCTGGGCTTATCCCAGTCCTTTGCTATTGGTATTCCTTCCATATGCATATAGTGTTTTGATACTTGTATTACGAGCTAGTCATTCTAGGCTATTACATGACGACGAGTGGTGATTCTTTTTTTCTGCCCTCAAATGTTACTATATGCAAATGCCTAAGTAATCACAAAGGAAAAAAAAGATTCATAAATGATATTATTGTGTTGGTTACTATGGAGACTTTTAAATTTCAAAAAATTCTATGTCACTTCTGTTAGAAGTCAAGTCATTCATTAGATTGGTATGAGTGTGGGATGTGTAGTGTAGAGGATGACAGGTAGTGAATCTTAGGACTAAAATGTTTTACAAATATCGTTAAGTTGCAGAAAATAGTCTTTGGCCCTTAGAGAATTTCCCACTGATAAGGTTTCCAGTTGAATGAGTTTTAAGGAGAAAGTGGCTGAATTTCATTGCAGCTGGCCACAATCCAAGTCAAAGTCATTCTTTCTTTTGAAACATGCTTAACTTATTCCCACAAGTAAGCTTTCTGTGAAGAAAGAATTGGCACATTTGTTCTTACAGTTGAGAGTTGAGGAATCTCTATTATCTAGCTTCTCTATATTTCCAGGCTTCTCTCTGTTCCCAGCCCCATCTCTGGAGAACTGGACTGGCCTAATCTTTAAGATGGATAATGTATTTTTATTCATACAATTACAGTAAGTAAGGGTATATGAATGGGCTAATAAATCTTATATAGAAAAATGTCGTCTAGGCAAGTAACACTTAAATAAATTCTTATCCTGCATCTCTTCTCTCCAAATAGCAAAATTAGCTGTTCACATTGCTAGGTGTTCTGAATTACAGTAGGATACAAAGAAATGGTCTCTGGCCTCAATTTGTTAAAGTGCAGATGAAAGTTGTAATCTTATGATTTATCTTATCTACTCCACTAATGAAATTATTGCGAAATTTAAATTAATCATTTTAAAGGGCTTTTGTGATAGTACTATAAATACAGTTTTTGTTCCTGGGAGTCATGGAAAAATGTGAGCAGGTCAGCAGCAGAGTGAGCAGGTCGTGGGCCCCATAGTTTAGAAAAGACCTTTGAGCATTGACCTCAGTTGGCCTCTTCTCGCGGTAGTCCAGGCACAGCGGGTTTTCATTTCTTTCAAAGTGCAGTGCTGCTTGTGGGCCTTCACACATGCTGTTCCCTCTGCCCCAACCACTCTTCTGCACTTCTTTACTTGGGTGATTTCCTCTAATCCTCGACTTCCATATTAAGTATCAATTTTCTAGGATACCTTCCCTGACTCTTACCTCCAACACTAAGGGAGGTCCCTCTGTCATGTGATTTCTGCATTTTTTTCTTGTTGTGCTTGTCACAGTTGTTTGTAATTATTTGTGTAATTATTACTTGTTTAACATCTTTCTTCCCGCTAGAGCCCTAGGGGCAAATATTGGCTCTGATGTATTTGCCCTTGACCTTTTCAGACCCATCATAGTGCTTGGCACAAGTAAGAGTCTTGAGGAATATTTGTTGAATGAACAAATGGGAAGACCATTTGTTGCTTCCCAACCAAAAACTGTTTTATGCTTCTTTGGAAAATGTATCATGCTGTGGGTGAATCTTGGTGAAACTGAACTGCCAATTAGGAGAGTAGTAAATCATTGCTTAGCACAGGGCATTGCCTGTAATAAGACCATCCAGTTCATGTTTCCTGAAAAATAAATTCCAAGCATAAAGTCCTGGGGTGCAGATGGGGATAATCCTGCCCAGTATGCAGAGTATGTAAGTGTAAATAAAAATATAATATAGATTTGGAATCTTTATTAGTTTTGATTTTTTTGCAAATAAAACAGAATAGCCAATTTTGGCAAAAATGCACTAGTATGAGTTTATCGAATACCAAAGTCAGACTTTAGATGTAGATATAATGCAAATCAGCAGACAACCATGGCAAGACTCTTGGGAGGTGGTAGAATGTAGTGGTTAAGAGTAAAGGCTCTAGAGCTAAACTCCTTGGGTTTAAATCCCACCATTGATTGACACCTCTGAGGTATGTAACATTGGGGAAGTTATTTAATCTGTTTCACACTATCCTCTGTAAAACAAAGCTAATCTTAGTTCCCGACTCATAGTGTATTATTGTGAGGATTAATGAGTTCATAAAGATGTGTAGGACTATGCCTGACACATAGTTAGCAGCTCAGTGAGTGTTAGACATATTAATATATTTTCCCATGATTTTAAGTCGTATTTTAAAATGTTAGTCTAATGAAAAGGCAGTGTTGATATTTTAAAAATGTCTAGCATAACTTCTAACTTTTATTCAACAAGGCAAAATGCCAGTGAAAGCTTTCAGTAGAATTCCATATGTTGTGGAATATACAGTTTTACCAAATGTGGGAAAAATATCACTCACAGTTTAGATGCCTGAGTGTTTCGATTGCCAGTTTCTCATAATTAAAATCGAACGTCTAAGTTTTTCATTGATAACTCTTTTGTTTGTGAGACGGAACCGTGCATTTTTAATTCAATTTATAAGCAAAGATTGGGGGTAGGATTTGGGATTTATCCCAAGCTTCATTGTTCTGTTTTCTGAAAAAGAAAAAGGAAAAGACAAAAACTGAAGGGGTAGTTTAGGCCACCCACTAAAATAATAAGAGGAATCAGCCTTTCAGGTAGAGTTGAGAAGTGTGATGCATTTGTGAAATAGAATTCATCTTTTCCTGGAACAGCCAAATTAATTTAAACAAATATTTAATGACTACATACTGTGCCAGATATTGGATGAGCTTAATCTCTCTTGCCTGAAAGGAGGGTTAGACTGTCTCTCAGATGTGCTATCAACATAGGAGTAATAGAGTTAAATGTATAACTCGTTTGGAAGGTATACCTATTATTTCTAGTCTTTCAGAGCTTTTCTGGAATTTTAACTTGCATATTTAATTTCAGAGTCTTTAATTAGCATCTTTACTGTCTTCCTGGGTAATACAAAGATTGTAAAATACTGCTAATTCCATTGTTCCCTTATATGTGGTTGTTTAACATTTTGTTTCTGTCTTGACTTTTTTTTTACTCCATAAATTAGACACTGTTGTTTTCTTATACAGTTATTTTTTTCCATTTACCCACCTTTACTATTTTCTTTGAGATGTAGAGAGAAAGGATTAACAGAACTTCCCTTCTTGAGAAATTTCCTTTCTTCTTGAAGTCCATCCCTTGCTGGTATCTTTAGTGGGGTCTTTGGGTGGAATAGACTCTTAAGTCTTATTTCTCTGAAAAAATATTTTGTCTTATTTTTTGAAAGATTATTTCATTGGATATATAATCGATCTAGGCTGATAGTAATTTTTTTTTTTTAGCACTTTGAATTATTGTTCCAGTGTTTCTGCATTCAAATCAGCTTATCAGTCTAATGGTTATTTTGCTAATAGATGATGACTTTTCTCCTGGGGTTTATAAGACCTTATTTACCTGTCTTGGGGTTTTTTGAGCTCCCTAATTTTGAGGGTTGATTTATCATCCTAGAACATTTTTAGCTATTATTTTTTTGAATTTTGCCTCTCCCCTTATTTTTATTCTTTCCTTTGGAACTCTAATTAGAAAAATGTTACACTTTCTCGCTCTTTCCTGTCTCTTAACAGTTTTATATTTTCCATTTGGTAATTTTCTCTAGCTCTTCCAGTTTACTTATTTTAATTATGTAAATGAGCCCACTTTTACATGCAAGCGCAGAAGACCTAGAGTCCTTATCACAATCTAAACGTGTCAACAATGATTTTTATTGAAGTTGTGTATTAAATAAGTCAATGCCCTATCTTTTTGATGATCTCGATGTGGAAGAAAGAAAAATTAAATATGGTGGCTAGTAGCATGGATCCACTTATAGAGATCTTGGAAGAAAAAAGAGAGATCAAGTTGAAGCAGGAGCTCGAAAGAAGGTCTGTAAGGGAAGGGCTGTACTTATCCATGAACTCAGGAATGCAGTGCTTTTCAGTCTTTCTAATATGTATTCCAAGCTGGCATGGACAGAGAACTATGCTGTTAAGATGTTATGCAACAAATAGTAGGGGGATCTGTTTAGAATATGATCCCATTTTGTATTATCCAATATGTGGAAGAGCATGTTACTAAACTGTGGTAGGATTGAATGGTGGGATTTCAGGTTAAAATTTTTCTTTTTTCTTGTCATAATTCATATTTTTTCCCGTAGCAGTGACATATACCACTTTTGAGTAAAAAAGATAAGTCCAATATTTTCCAACTCCTTTTATTGTTATTGGTTGCAATATTCTCAGTGCCTGGAATTACCCTTCCTCTTCTTGTTAAAGTGGGCCCAATGTTGATGTCACTTTTTTCATGGAGTTCTTTCCAGACTGCTCAGTTTAAATTAATTTCTCTCTTTGCTGTGTTTTCATAGGGCTTGACTATATTTCTTATCAGATATTATTATGAGTTAGAACTATATATGTGCAGGTCTGTTTGCACCCCTCTTTCCTCTGACCCCCAATCTGCTTTCAAATTCGAGTTCTAGAAGGCATGTAGCGGCTCCCAAAGAGTGGGATTACTTGCACTTGGTAGACATTCTAATGTTGAATAAGTTGTATTTGCAGCACTGCGGTTTTTTTCTTTTGTTAGAGCAAGAAAAGATAGATATAAATTCTGAGTCACAGTCAGCAGAGTTATTTTTAAAATTCTGAGGGCAATGATATAATGTATGCACACCAGATGAATACTTTTTCCTAATTGAGAAAGGCTGCTGAAATTCTCTGGCAAAAAGGAGCAATAAATAAATAAATATCATCTCTAAATTACCATCTATTGTACCTCTAAAATTAAAAACATGAAAGCTACATTTTACTTGACATATACCATAGAACTCCTCTGCTTAAACTGGAAGCTTCCAACTTGGGCTGTTTGTTCTGAAGCTTCCATAAAGAGGCAAATTCCCTTTAGTTTACCACAGTCATATACTGTACTGATGGCACTGAGAAGTGGGGATGCAAAATCACCTTTTCCCCTCCTCTTGTCTGGAAAGTGACTTTTTAAAAATTAAGTTTGCCCGATAAATCAACCTTTCTCTTTTCTTTCTTTTTTTTTTCCAGGTAGCATTTTGTTGATCTTTCCTTCCATATCTTTTTTTATTCTCCTTCCTCGAAGCTACTAGTCTCGATTGGGCTTGAATATTATCCTCCATTGATGGTTAACTACTAATCTCACTCCCATCCATTACTGCTAAGTAAATCTAAGTATAGCCCTGATCTCAACCTTTTCTTGCTCCTTCCATTGTCTTCTAAATTAATCTACATAGCTCTTTAAAAAAATTTAATATATTTGGCACATAATATTGTATACATTTAAGATATACAGCATGTTTCTTTGACACATTTATTATAATATGATTGTCATTGTTACAATATTTATCATACATAATTATGGTACAATATTGTTTACCTTATTCTTGCTCTTGAAGGCTATCGCAATCCTTTCTGTCTCTGTGGAGTGCAGAAGTCAGCAAACTACAGCTGGTGGGCCAAATTTTGTACTACCCAGGAGCTAAGAATATGTTTACATTTTTAAATGTTTGAAAAAAATCAAAAGAATAATATTTTTTGGAACATGAAATCATATAAAGTTAAAGTTTCAATATTCATAAATAAAGCTTTATTGGAACACAGTCATTCCCATTCATTTATATATTTTCTATGACTGCCTTCAAACTATAATAGTGTTGAGAAGTTGTGGCAGAGACCATACAGCCTGTGAAGCGGCTAAAATATTTAGTTAGTTGGTCCTTTATAGAAAAAGTTTCGAACCCTTGACCTAGAATTATAAATTTATAAAGTTGTAAATAGACCTCAGAGATGTTCTGATCCAACTCTCTCATTTTTAAAAATGGGAAAGTGTATTCTCAGACATAATTTACAGTGTGTCTAAGGCAGCTACCTTTGGCAATGGAAAACCTAAAATATGAGTCTGTTGCTGGTCCTACCTCACCATAGGACCCCTCCCACAAAGCTTATACCAGCCCAATGGGATTACTTGGCATTTCATGAATAAACTCCATCCCATACCACTTTTGCTTCTATGCACATACTGCATTTCCTTCTATCTGAGATGCTTTTTTCCCAAGAGAAATTTTACCCATGCTTTAAGGCTGAGGTCCAATACTGAAGACTGCCCTTATCTCAGTAACTTGTTGAGCTCTCTGTCCACTGCTGATCTTCAGTAGTGCTAAGTATACTCCGTGTTGGCAACCATCAGAGTCCTTCATAAGTCCTGATGCATCTTTGTGTCACCTGAATAAGTGTCATCTGCACATTGCCTTACATACAGAATTCTAAGGACATAATTTTAAAGAATGAGTTAATCTAAAGATGTCAGGATGTAAGAGACGCCGTCAGGATCTCTAGTTTACTTCTATTAAAAAGAAAAAATACAGCACCGCTGAGTAATTTTTTGGTAGAATCATCTACTAGGATGAATTCATAGGATGTTTACCTACACCATACACCCTGGGAAGAGAACTTGGATTTGTCCTAAGGGGATTACCTAATTGTGTGATGATTATTTAAGCCTATTTATCAACTGCTAGGCTTATAGAACTTTGCCTGCTAAGGAAGGGATTTACACTTTAAAATCAAATTCAACAATGAAAACCTTCCAGATTCTCTTAATCTGCAGGGATTCTCTGCTGTTACATCTTTCATATAAACTCTAAATTTGAGATGGTGTCATTTATGAACAAAAATATAGACTTGTGTTCTGATAATGAGTCATCAGGAGTGAACTTGATATTTAGTAAGGACTGAAGATAAAAGGGTTGTAGTTTCGTGTTTAGGTGCTTTGCCAGCATTATCTTTAATATTTAAAACAATAACAATAACAAAAACCTCGATAGATGAATGGGCTTTCATTACAGTGTGATTCCCTCAATTCTAATTCTGCTTCATCCTTTTTCCAACTAGAAATAAGTTACCTAAGATGGTAGGACCAGAGCTTACTAATGGGTTTGGTTGTCTGTGGCAGCTGTTCAACATCTAGACTGCGGTATTGATATTTCATGTTAGTAAGCAAGTGAAACAAAGGAAAATAACTTACATTTTTGTAAAAGTCTTTCCTGATTAGACCAAGTTGTGTCTAATCTGTTTATGTTGTGTGAAGAGCAGTGATGAGATACACAGCAAAAGGCACAAACACAACTAGGGTTGCTGGGGATTGTCAACAGCTCTTAATGTCTGTACATCTTGGTCAGTTTGGTCTGGCTGAGTTTGGTCTGGCTGTGCAGTAGCGCGTTCTCTTATTTCATTTTTCAGCAAGTTTAGAACTGAGCCTTTACTTGCCCGTATCTAGTCACACTAAATTACATTTGTAGTAGTTGAGAAGACAAGGTAAAAATGTTAAGAAGCCTAAAAGTACAACTTTCAGGTTTTTTTTTTTTTTTTAGTATAGGTCCATAAAATAAGGGTTATTATTATTATTTTTGAACATTTTAATTGGCAGCCTTAACCATTTGACACATTAATATCACATAACATTGTATTTCCAGTTCTGGGTGCTTGTAAGTAATGTATTTGTAGCTTGAGCTAGGAAATAGTGATTTTGCTTATGTCCCTAGTTTAATGGGTTAAGAGTGTCTAGAACCAAATTCCATTACTGCAAGGAATAACCTCCAATTGGCAAGCAGTATGCTCCCAGAATTAGTAACAGTACTTAAAGACTTTTGCCACTGGTTACTATTTAAATTTTTGACCACCCCTGTTTAAAAAAAAAAAGGTGGGGCTAGCAAACAATGGAAGCCCCTGCATCCCCAAGTGAGCGTAACCCAACCCGACTATTGGAACCTTCCAGCTTCTGGGAAGGGAAACCAATTGTACATTGGTTGGTTAGACTGCATCCTGATGGTTTTACATTTGTCTATTGTGAGCTTGAAGTTTTTCTTGTCCTTGCCATCTGACAAAACTTTGGATATCATTGAATTCTTCTCTTTAATTTTAAAACGAATATAGTAAGTGGCTAAAGATTAGAGCATGAGTGTGCTGATGTCAAATTCACTATCGAGTGAATTTAGGCAAATAGTTAACCTCTGTGCTGCTATTCTTCATCTGTAAAATGAGACAGTGATGGTACCTACCTCTTAGGGTTGTTATAAAGATTAATGAGATAATAAAAAGCTCTCCTGACTTAGAGCATGTGCAAGGGAAAAATATATTTTTAAAGGAGAGAATGGAATTTGCAAATGACTGCAATATCCTGCAATGACAGAGGGAAGAAAAAGGCACTCTTTTATTTAGCACCCTTTTATCTTCCAGACTTCAGTTTTAGGTGATTTACATATGTATTAACATTCTGAGAAATTTTACTTTTCCCATTTTTACTGATAAAGTACTTGCCCAAGGATAGAGTAGCAGAGAAAGGTGAGATTCATTCCAAAGTCCCAGTTTCTCTTCCACTTACTCCGTATTACCTTCAGGGTAAGGTCTAGGTACCAGTTCCTAAGATAAAAATGGATTGCTTTTCAAAAATTCATTTTACAAAATTGGTTTAAAGTTTATTTTCTATAGGGACAATGTTACAAGGGTGGTTACCAAGGTTTATCTGTAAAAAGCTACAATGTAATTGAAATTCTGCCTATTTGTAAACTAAAACTGTTAAGAAGAAGTGTTTGCAATTTAAGCTATCAAAGCAGAAAAACAGAAAAAAAGGTATCTTTTTAAGTTCTGTGGAATGATAGTACTTTGAGAAAAGCAGATTGGTTGGAACACAATGAGGAGAAGATGGAGACTGTTTAGATGCTGGTGGGGCCCCAGGATACTTTAATGGACTAAACCTTATAGCACAGAATATCCTGTATTTGATAATACTTTATGGTGTACAAAGCATGTTCACATGCATTATTTCCTTGTAATCATGTTATGACACCGATAGGACAGATGGTAAAGTGGATCTGATTTCCCTTAGCATTTTAGCTTTTTTTTCATGTTTTTATCCATGACTTTTTAAAATGACCTTTGGGAGCCCAGCTAGTCACCTTAATAGAGTCACAGAGGATTAGTGCATAGGTGCATTGAAGAGAGAATGAAATAAAAGAATGAAGGTCTTCCTGAGTTAATTGTGCAGGAATAGAAAGAATTAGAATGGAGTAAAGAGTATATGTGACAGATATGAAAATGGTAGATTAAATGTTAACCTATTTTATGAATATATTTCTTTATCATTTACTTATTTCAGTTGGCATTCATTTTCTGGGCACTTATTATGTGCCGGTCTCTGTGTGTCATGGCTATGAGAAAGAAGGTTCAGACCCTACCACTAAAGAATTTGTTCTCTACCTGAAGCATCTACTAAAGATTATATTCAGATCATGCAGTGATCTTTTCCTTTCCACAGTATTTATGAATATGCAGTAATTATTTAATTATGAAATTAGTGGAACTAATACTGAATTCCCATTTAAGTAACCTTTTTAATAACTAAAAAATTGAAAAAAAAACCCTAAAGGAGATTGAGTGAAAACTAATCCTTTTATTTCCCATAATTATTGCTTGAGTTTCTGGCACTAAAAGTAGAATTAAATGGTGAGAATTGGGGACCTTTTAGTTCTTTTATGCAGCATTTATTTATATATGTTTGAAACCAAAAGGAACATCACTTTAAATAGGGTTCGATATACTCTACATAAATGTAGGAATGTTTGTCACTTAACAAAGTATTATGTTTGCAGGTTAGAAGTGTACTGGAAACTAAGGAAGTGGAGCCTTGAGCCTGGGATTCAAATTCTAGTTTCTGCAACTTTCTTAGATAAATCCTCTCTGAGCCTCTTTCTAAAGAATTTGGATTAGATTGCAAATTCTTTTCCACTCTGAAATTCTGCATGAAATGGAAGTAGCCATATCTTGTCTTCATCGAGAGAGATGGGGAAAAAGGTGGTGGAGATAAGTTCCTTGTGTTGACTACTTGCTTTATTGTTAAATTGGTAGCCATTCATAATACAAGTTTAAGTGGTTATGAAGTCCACAGAAGCATCCTGAGTTGAGGACAGAATGAAGTTTTCACAAATTGGAAGACTGCCCTTACAATCTTTCATAAATAGAGATCTTGTGAGTAAGTCTGCTCTGCTAGCATTTATTTAGCCTTAATTGATACACTAAATCTCATATTGGGTTAGAGAAACAGCTGCTGCCCAGGCAGCTTAACACTGGTTCTAAGGAAAGTATGTTGCATCAAATGAGCTTATAAAATTTGCACTTACATGGTTCATCTTCTGTTTAACCCATCTGATTGTGTTCTCATTGATGTACATGTAAATTGTTTGGCATTGGTCAAATTTGAACCTTGCAGGCACTGGTGGTTTCTCATTACTTACAGATCATTTACCAACAATATTGTTGACATATTTTAGAAATTTAGTCAAAATTTTTTTACTATAAAGGCAATGCACATTTACTTTTTTAAAAAATAGGAAGCACAGAAAAAGGTTAAGAAGAAAATAAAAATCATCTGAAATTTGACTTTCTGTGTTGTATTTTCTTCCAGTTATTTTTTTTTTTCAATATGGTTAGGGGAGAGTAGGGTGTGAAATTATTAACATAGTGAACATAGCTGAGGCGTATGAAAAATTTCACATGACACTCATGATATTGGGGAACTTGCCTAATGCACTGTGCTAATTAAGATCGAATTTTTTGTTAAATCAGGTGGCACAAACTCAGATGCTTGTAGGGCCAAATAGTAATACGTGAATCAGGCCAGTTATAGGAACTAGGGAGTGGTAGGGACTGTCTGGTAAATGAAAAAAATGCAGGCTGTGATTGAAGAAAACCACTTGCTACCTCCAGCTCATTGTTGCCATATGGAAACAGGCTTCGTGTTACCAGATCTCCCTGGATGTTTTAACAAATCTAGGAGAAATCGTTATTTCTTTTTCATGTGAAATTTCCATTTTTAAAAAAATACTGTGCAGGTCAAACAAAATAGATCTGTGGTTATTTGGTCCATACACTGCCCTTTGGTCACTCCTGGCATAAGTACTTATAAATCTTTCTCACAGTTCTCACAAGAAAGGTATATTTATAAAAGAAAATACTTAGGAGTTTGATAAGAAATTTCCAAGAGATGCTTCAGGAACGTTTCACTCTGTATAAACACTGAGAGGGTTGCCTTAGTATAGGATGATGCTCACATTTCCACAGAGACTGGGCAGTGACATAAATGAGTGAAAGGGTCTGGATGTTAAGATTTTAGCGAGTGATGCAGAGAGTATATTCCCCATGTGGGGCATTTGGGTTCTAGCAAATGGTTTCCTTGTGGATACAGATAATCTGACATAACCAAATCTTTTGATATTTCAAGAGATGTCAGAAATTTGTATCTTTGTGAAATTTCTTGACTTTTAACAACAGTGCGGGGGGGGGCGGGCAGGATACAAAAACCATCCTTGGCCCAAATGCTGTACAAAGACCAAGTTTGCAACGCTTGGCCTAGATCACTTTTTCTCTAAGTATATTCCACAAATACTAATTACATCATAGGTTAATAGGTGTTGTTAAGAAATTAAAAATTCGGGATTCTGGGAAACATGGGAGAGTGAGAGATGTCTTCAGATCTCTCTCCTTGAAACAACAATAAGCCAAACATCTAAAAACTCAGCAAAAAAACACCCAAAACTGAACACCAGCACGTCTGAATGTGGAATCTGTGCATAAGAGCTACCACAGGTCAGAACCTCAGGTATCGGGTGGTGGACTGGGATAAATAAAGAAGCTGCCTCTTGCAGCTGCCAGAGCTCCCTGCAGGAAGGGAGGGAAGGGAGAGAAGGTGAGGCGACTTTCCTGAACAGCCCTGCCTGAAGTGCTGTGAGTTCCACGCAGCTGGTAGCAGGGTACAGTCACAGGGCAGAAGGCAGAGAGGCGGGATGGGACCGCAGAGAAATAACAGTTGATTTTTACTGCCTGTGGTTGCAAAACTGAGGCTGAGCCACAGCATCCAACTCCAACCCAGGGCTCCTCTCCCCATACCCTTTGAGACTGATCACTGCGGAGCCCCAGGGAATCTGAGCAAACGCTGCGAGACTGTAGCCGACATGACAGGGACGGAAACTGAGGGTAGTGAGGTAATTAAATATCTACAAGTAAATGAAAAAGGCATTATTATATAAAGCAGGGACCCAAGAGGCTTAGATGCTACTTACTGGAAACCAAAAGACAAAGCGCATTCTTGGCACCAGGCTAAAGGGAACCTTTACATTTCCATTAATGCCTAGGTGGAGAAATAGTCCATTAAACACCATCAAAACCAAGGTGAAAGGCATCTCAGAAAGATAGAGAAAATCTCCAGAAAATAAGCTTACGACCATAGAAATATGGACTGAAATGATAGAGAGTTCAGGATGGTATTTCTGAAAAAACTCAATGAGTTCAGAAACAAGTCATATCAACAATTTCAGGAATGGATAAAACAACTAGATGAGCAGAGCAAGGAGATTGAAACCCTCAAAAAGAACAGAAGAGCTTTTCTGGAGATAAAAATCACTTGCAAGAATTGAAAAATGAAATAGCAAGCTTGGGAAATAGAGTCAACCAAATGGAGGAAAGGATCAGTGATATCGAAGACAGAAATCAGAAATAAATCAGAAGGAAGAAGAGAGAAACAAAGAATGAAAAAAATGAAAGAGAAATATAAGAATTAGCTGATACCATCGGAGAAAGGAAACATAAGAATAATGGGCATTCTCAAAGGGAGGAAAAGAGCAGGGACTAGAAAGCATTTTCAGACAAATAGTGGATGAGAATTTCCCAAATCTAAGGAATGAGCTGGAGCTTGGAAGTCAACGAATACCAATTATCTCAACCCAAAAAGGCCTTCACTAAGACATTGTATTAAAGTTATCAAAAATCAATGACAAAAAAGAAATCTCAGGGCAGCCAGGGAAAGAAAATGGTAACTATAAAGGAAAACCCATTAGATTATCTTCAGACTTCTCAGTGAAACCTTTTAAGCCAGAAAGGAATGGAATCAAATATTTAAACTATTAAGTGAAAGGAACTACCAGCCTAGAATAATGTATCCAGCTAAGCTCTTTAGATATGAAGGAGAAATTAAGACCTTTCCAGACATACAAAAATTGAGGAATTCTCTACTACAAGGCCTGCAGTACGGGAAATACTGAAAGGGTCAGCTCACCTAAAACAAATGACAACAAAACAAAAACAAACATAATTAGGAGTAAAGTGACTATCGAGGCAAATAGAAGCAGAGGAGTGCGGTCCTTACTAAAAAACAGGGCATTAAGCTAAAAATAATAAGAGACTTGCTATATAGCAAGATAGTAATGAATGTTCAGGATACATAGGGACAAACTGAGATAACAATGACTGAAAAGGGGAGGATTCAAAGATCCAAATTCACAACGGGGATGATAGGGCACGACGAAGAAAAGGGATGACTGTATATATGTATGTGTGTGTGTGTGTGTGTGTGTGTAACCTTTTCACATTCATAATGGTAACCATGCACCAAAGATTCAGAACTGAGGTATATAACATAAAACAAGAAAAACCAGAGGGAAAACCCACAAAAGCCAACCAAAATAAAGAAAACAGAAACACAAGGACCAGGAAGCAATGGAAAACCGTGCTACCAGAAAGCAAAACCATAAAATGGCTATAAGAAGACCTCAAATTTCAATATTTACCCTAAATGTGAATGGATTGAACTCACAATAAAAAGAGTTGCAGATTGGATCAAAAAACAAAACCCAACCATATGTTGCCTCCAGGAGACACATCTCGGTTCCAAAGACAATATAGACTCAAAGGGTGAAAATGATATTTAAGCAAATGGACATTCAGAAAAAAGTGGGAGAAGCAGTAAAATATCAGATGAAATAGACTTCAAAATAAAAAGGTAAAGAAAGATACTGAGGGACACTTCATAATGATAAAGGGAATCATGCACCAAGAAGACATAACATATTAATATCTATGCTCCCAATCAGGGAGCCCGAAATATGTAAAGCAATTACTAACAGAACTAAAGGGAGAAACAGACCAAAACACTATCATAGTAGGGGACCTAAATACCCCACTGTCGATATGGACAGATCATCCAAACAGAAAATCAATAAGGAAATAACATCCTTAAATGACACATTAGACAACTGGACATAATTGACATTTACAGAGCCTTCCATCCCAAACAGCTGCTTATTTCTTCTTAGTGCACATGGAACATTCTCAAGAATGACCACATACTGGGACACAGAGATAGCCTCAACAAATATAAGAGGGTTGAAATCATACCAACCATATTCTCTGATCATAATGCTTTGAAACTAGAGATCAACTGCAAAAAAAATGGAAGAACCACAAATACATGGAGATTAAACAACATGCTACTGAAGAATAACTGGGTCAGAGAAGAAATAAAAAGGAGATCAAGAAATACATAGAAATGAATGATAATGACAGTACAACATATCAAACTTTGGGACACAGCAAAAGTGGTCTAAGAGGAAAGTTCATATCATTACAGGCCTATTCCAAAAACAAGAACGAGCCCAAATAAACAACCTAATGCTTCATCTTAAAAAAGGAAGAACAAATGAAGCCTAAAGTCAGCAGAAGGAAAGAAATAATCAAAATTAGAGCAAAATAAATGAAATTGAAAACAAAAAACAGTAGAAAAAATAAATGCAACAAAGAGTTGGTTCTTTGAGAAAGTTAATAAAGCTGACAACCCCTGGCTAGACTCACTAAAGAAAAAAGGAAAGGACACAAACAAAATTAAGGGATGAAAGAAGGGAAATTACAGCTGACATTGCAGAAATACAAAGGATCACTCAAGAATACAATGAAGAAGTATATAATGCCAAATTTAATAACCTAGAAAAAATGAACCAGTACTTAGAAAAATACCATCTGCCTAGATGAATCAAGAACTGGAAAATCTAAATAGACTGACCAGCAGCATGGAAATTGAAACTATCATCAAAAACCTACCAAAAAGTAAAATCCAGGACTGGATGACTTCACCAGTGAATTTTACCAAACATTCAAAGAAGATTTAATACCTGTTCTCCTCAAACTCTTCCAAAAAAAATCAAAGAGGAGGCAATACTTCTCAACTCATTTTATGAGGCCAACATTACTCTGATACCAAAAACCTGGTAAGGATAACAAAGAAAAGAAAACTGCAGACCAGTATCTCTCATGAACACAGATGCAAAAATTCTAAATAAGATACCGGCGAACCGAATTCACCAACATATTGAAAAGATTATACACCACGATCAAGTGGGCTTCATCCCAGGAGCACAGCATGGTTCAACATATGCAAATCGATTGATGTGATACACCACAAAAATTAAAAAGTAACAATCATATGATCATATCAATAGATGCAGAAAGAGCCTTCGACAAGATACAGCATCTATTTATGATCAAAACACTTACAAAATCAGTGTAGAGGAAAAGTACCTTAATATAATAAAAGCCATATGTGACAAGCCTTCAGCAAACATTATACTTAATTGTGAAAAACTAAAAACCTTCCCTCTACCATCAGGAACAAGGCAAGGCTGTCCACTATCACCACTGTTATTCAATATAACATGGGAGGTCCTAGCGAGTGCATTCAGACAAGACAAAGATATAAAAGGCATCCTAATGGGAAACGAAGAAGTCAAACTGTCATTATTTGGAGACGACATGATTCTCTATGTAGAAAACCCTAAAGTCTCCACAAGAAAACTACTAGAAACAATAAGCAAATACAGTAAAGTTTCTGGATACAAAATTAATGTTCAAAATTCCATAGCGTTCCTATACTCTAAAAGTGAAGTGTCAGAAAAGTAGAAAAAGTAATTCCTTTTACAATTGCACCAAAAAGAATAAAATAGGAATTTAATGCAACATGTGAAGCACCAGTATAACGAAAACCACAAGACCCTATTAAAAGAATTTGAAGAAGATACAAAGAAATGGAAAGATATTCTGTGTTCTTGGATTGGAAGAATCAACATAGTTAAAATGACCATATTACCGAAAACAGTATGCAGATTTAATGCAATTGTCATCAAAATCCATTGGCCTTTTTTAAAGAAGTAGAACCAAAAAAACCCCCATCAGATTTGTATGGAAGTACGAAAGCCCCAAATTGCCAAAGCCATTCCAAGGAAAAAGAACGAGTCTGGAGGCATCACTCTGCCCAACTTCAAATTATGCTGCAAAGTGACAGTAATTGAAACGGCATGGTATTGGCAGTAAAACAGACACACAGATCAGTGGAACAGACTCAAGAGTCCAGAAGTAAACCCATATTTATATGGGTAAATAATTTTCGATAAAGAAGCCAAAAACATACAAGGACAGCCTCCCAATAAATGGTGCTGGGGACACTGGAAAGCTACCTGCAACAGAATGAAACTAGACTGTTGTCTATCAGCACACGCCAAAATTAATTCAAAATGGATTAAGGACCTAAATATAAGACCTGAAACAAAAGGCAAAGAAGGAAACATAGGAACTAAACTCAAGGACTTGGACTTAAAGAGGATTTTATGAATTTGGCCTCAAAAGCAAGGGAAGTAAAGCCAAATATAAACGAGTGGGAATACAGCAAATTAAAAAGATTCTGCTCAGCAAAAGAAACTGTCAACAAGGTAAAGAGACAACCATTGAATGAGAAAATATATTTGCAAGCAACGCCTCCAATAAGGCCTACTATCCAAAATATACAAAGAACTCACACGACTCAAGAACAACAAAAACCAAATGATCCACTCATAAAATGGGCAGAGGACCTGAACAGACACTTCTCCCTAGAGGACATACAAATGGCCAACAAACATATGAAAAGATGCTCAACATCACTAGCTATTAGGGAATAACAAATATTGGAGAGGATGCAGAGAAAAAGGAACCCTCATACACTGCTGATGGGACTGCAAATTGGTACAGCCAGTATGGAAAAAAGTATGGAGGTTTCTCAAAAAACTAAGAATTGATCCACCATTTGATCCAGTAATCCTGCTGGGTATTTTTCCAAAGACTTGAAAGCTCATATCTGAAAAGATATTTGCACGCCGATGTTCATAGCAGCACTATTCACAGTACCTAGCTTCATAATCAGTATCTTATTTCCTGCCTCCTTTCCTTCAGCCTATCATGCTCGGTTTTCTCCTATTTAAACAAAATAATAACCCTTATACCTTATGCAAAAATGAACTCCAAATATATCGTGGACCTAAATGTAAGAGTAGTTTAAATTCTTAGAATAACATATAGGAGTAAATATTCATGACGTTGGTTAGGCAAAACTTTTTAAATACTACAGCCATGTGACCCATAATGACATTTTGATGATGATGAACCAATGATGGTGGTCCCATGAGGTTATTAATGGAGCTGAATTTTCTATAAGAAATGAAAAGATGTAGTTTAGTAGAAATTTTTTTCTTTAACAGGAACAACATCTGTGGAGCTTGCCAGTAGTTTTTCGTTTCACTCAGCATCTTAGTTTTGAGTGTACAGATTACATCCCAATCAGTCAGCTACTGACCTGTTTCAGCACAGAGGAGCTGGTCCCCCCATCAGTATATTTTCAGAGGGCGCTATAGCCCTCCCAGATCTAGTTCGATAGTCTTTCAGAGTATATTGCTATAAATACTTTGTTGAGGACTTCAGATTCTGTACAAGGACCAAGGTCCACAAGAGCTACCTTAACAAGTATTTAGTACCACCACCACTTTAATAAAAGCTTTCTTCTGGTGGTATGGATCTATCCTGTCCCTATACTTTTAAAATATTTTCAGGTCGTAAGACATAAAGCATAGATAAGTTTTATTTCTTCCATTAGTTCAGTGCCAGAGAGAGCCTCCTGTGCCAGATATAATCAATAGAACCAAAACCACATTTGCAAAGTCAAAAATATTGAGTTCTCTGTTCTACACCCTGTACGTTAAACATTGCTTTTTAAAAATAAATACCACAAAGTTCTGTAAATTAACCACTGTTTCAACACGCAAGAGTCAAAAACCACATTGCCATGACAATCCCCTATGTTTCTTTATCTCATCTCGATTTCTTATTTCTGCTAATCCTCAGGCCACATTTCACTCCTCCTGACAGTCACTACTAAGGTGATCTATGCCTTACCCAGTCAGTTAGTTTCTCTTTGATATTTCCAATCAATATGCCCACATCCCTTGGCATAGAGCAACATTGACAGCTTCGATGTTCTACTTCTGACTCTGTAGGAAGGAAGGAGGGGTGGGATGTGGGCAGTATTCATAAAGGCCACAGTAGTGCACAGTAATGCCCTAGGGCTTCACATTTACTCAGCACTCAGTGACTCACCCAGAGCATCTTCCAGTCCTGCAAGCTCCATTCATGGTAAGTGCCCTATACAGGTGTGCCATTTTTTATCTTTTATACTGTGTTTTTTACTATATGTTTTTCGTGTTTAGATGTTCAGATATAAAGATACCATCAATGTTACAGTTTCCTATAGTATTCAGTACAGTAACAGTGTGTGTACTGGTTTGTAGCCTGGGAGCAATAGGCTATACCATATAGCCTAGGTGGGTAGTAGGCTATTCCATTTAGGTTTATGTAAGTGCACTCTATGATGTTTGCACAACAATGAAATCACTTAATGATACATTTCTCAGGACATATCCCCATTATTAAGCAATGCATGACTGTGTATACCAAAAGTATAAGCAAAAAAAAAAAAAAGTAAATTGGACTTTATTCAATTAAAAACTTTTGTACTATGAAAAAAGACTTCAAGAAAGTGAAAAGAGAACTCATAGACTAGGAGAAAGTATTTGCAAAATACACATAACCTAATTAAAATATGAGTAAATTATCTGAAATTCAAAGGAGATATACAGATGATCAATGAGCACGTGAGAAGAGGCTCAATATCATTAGCTGTCAGAGATATGCAAATAAAAATCAAGGGTGAGACACCAATGTATCTAGGATGGCTATAATTTAAAAAGAAACAAAACAGACAAGAACAGTGTTGTTGAGGATGTGGAGAAATTGGAAAACTACATTGCTGGTGGGAATGTTAAATTGTCCAGCCTCTTTGGAAAATAATCTGGCAGTTCCTCGAGCCGTTAAGCAGATTTACCATATGGTTCAGTAATTCTACCCCAATAGACATGAAAACATACATCTACACAAAAATATATATACTAATGTATAAACATTATTCATAACAGCCAAAAAGTAGAAATGATCCAAACGCCATCAACTGATGAATGATAAACAAAATGTGGTATAATCATACAGTGGAATATTATTTGGCAATAAAAAGCAATGGGTACTGATATATGCTACAACGTGATATAGGCCAGTCACTAAATATTGCTTATTATATGATTTCATTTATATAAAATATCCAGAATAGGCAAATCTATAGAGACGAAGTAGATTAGTGGTTGCCTGAGGCTGGATGTAGGGGAGAAGGATTAGGAATAAATGAGAAGAGAGACTGCTAATGGGTTTCTTTGGGGGTAATAAAGAAGTTCAAAGTGATGATTGCACAACTCTGTGAATGTATTAGAAACCACTAACTTCTCTCTGGCAGTTGACATTACTGACTCTTCTTTCACTTTCTTGAAACTGCTTCTTTGGCTTTCGTGACACAATTCTGCCATTCCCTCTGCTTCTTTCAAATATTTCTTTCTCAGCTCTTTTCACCAGCTTGTTCTTCTACTATCTTGCTCTCCCACTAGCTGGTTATCTATTGGTGGTGGTGGGTCCTGATTTCATTCATTGTCCAATGTTTTAAGAATCACCTTATTGCTTGTTACTATCCAATCTATTTGTTCAGCCCAGGCAAGGAAACTGAGGAACCATCTATTTAGTTGCCTATTGAACATTTACTTATCTACACGTAAATATTCTATGAGTACTAACTAGTTTTCTTCTCAGATAGATCTGGTGTTCCTCCTGTATTACCTGTACTACTAAGTCACTTGAGTCAGGAGCCTGGGAGTCATCCTAGATTTCTCCCTCTACATGGAGTGAGTGTCACAAAGATGCATCTCTTACATCTACCTTCATTTTCATGTATACTGCTTCTTTAGTTCATCTTTGGTTTATCTTTCACTAAGACTCTAAGCTCCATAAGGTCAGGGGCCATGTGCTTTTTCTTCACTGCTGTCTGTAATTCCTGGCTCATGATATGTTATATCAATATTTGTTGATTGACTAAATGAACTAAGAAGTAAACTTTTTCTTCCTAGTTTTCTTCCCTCTGGTTCATTCTTGCTGCCGAATTTTTCTTGTTGAAATGCAAGAAAATAATGTTTTGCTTAGAATCATTAAATAATTTCCCATTGCTTAGAGAATAAAGCCTAAGTGCACTGCATATCCTTCTTCATGTGTCCTTCTTCTTCTCCAACTTTCTTTCTTCTCCTCATCTCCTCTCTACCCAATACCCTGTGTTCTAGTCATATGCATCTGTATTCCCTTAACTGGCCATTCTCACAAATATGTTGCCCCACTACTCCTTTCTTCCCCAAATCCTATTACTTCTGGAGCACTCTTATTGGCCTTCCTAGAGTATCTTTTCTTCTGGGAAACCTTCCTACCTCACTGATACAAGAGGAGCTGAAACTTGCATGTAACTCTATAGCATGCTATACTGAGTAACAATAATTTCAGTATTTTCTTGTCTTTGAAGGGCGAGGACTGAGTCTTGTTTTTGTATCCTCATCCTCAGTGTTGTACACATTTCTCACCACATAGGAAGTACTCAGTAAGTGCTTGATTAAGTGAACAAGTAAGTTGGAAACCAGAGAGGTTAAGAATCCTTGTTTTTCTGGTATGTGGCTTTTTAAACACCTGACTCTGGCATATCATCTGTGAATGATATGAAAGGTACCAGTGAGGGGGTGGATGGATTACAAGTCCATCACCACTGCAGGAAAACAAAGGTGTTGCTGATAGTAGGTCACATGCATTATTACCCTTGTATGGACACAGTACATATCAGAATGGCTGTTCAGTATAATGGATTGATCAGTTTCATACTTATGCCATAAAAAACATTGATTTGAGCCAGACTAAGTACAGACAGATGGATGCACATTCCCTTGTCTGGTCACAATCAATTGGTCACAGTCAATTTGCCCTGTAGCTTGGCCCACTATAACTTTAACTGTGAGTTAGTCTTGTGTTTTCATTATTTGTATCTTTTTGTCCAAATACATTAAAAACTCTATTGATTACCATCTCCCTGCCACCCTTTGAATATAGTGCTCTATAGTTACCACTTACACTGTACAAATTGGTAACACAAGTCCTCCCTGCTGTGTTTCATCTTCCTGTTTTTTTAGTCTAGCTAAGGGAGACATCTATATTATCATATTTTTTAGCTCAGATAGTGACTTGAATCAACCAAGCTTTTTTTTTTTTTTTTTTTTGGAGGGAAACCAAACCTCTGTATATTACTGAACCAAATCAAATAGATTGTGATAAAAGAAGTGATAATAACAGCAGTGGAAGACAAAAGGCCTCGCGCATAGAATTTTGAACTAAAGTCACAAATTGAACAAAAGCTGTTTAGATTAAGTGCCAACAAAGTAAGAGCTCTTCAAAAGAAACAGGGCTTCCTGCCAAGCCCCTAGAAATGCCCCCAGGCCTCTTACTCATTCACAGCCATTGTTTCAGTTTATGTCTAAGGATGGTTTATTTCTTGTATCATTCTCTTCCCACCATCTAGTGGGCACGTAGTTGGCACTTGCTGGCTCTTTATTGAATTGAATGGAATTGGGCTCAAGAGTGAGAGGTAATTCTCTGAAGAAGAAAATAAAAGAGAAATAATGTTAGCAGTGAATAGAATCAACAAATCTGAGTTTCAGCAATGGAATAAACTTTGGGGAAAAAAAAAATTCTGCTATAAAGTTAGATTTCTTTGAAAGGGTTGTTCTTAAATGCTGACCTGGAAAACCTGCTCAGAGCTTAGACTATAACTAAGACCTATATGTCATTCTTCTCCCTCTCACCCTCCACTGCCCCACCCCACTCTGTGTGTGTGTGTGTGTGTGTGTGTGTGTGTGTGTGTGTGTTTTAACCCTTTCGTATAACGGGCCTTTTTTTCAGAAGGAATAAGATTTATTTTAAGGTTAAAAAACATCAGGCATCTAGTTTCATCTTACAGTCATAAAATGTAAAATATACAGGAATTAAGATCTCTTAAAATTTATATTTATTAATCATTTTATATGTGTTCTGTTTCCAAAAAGAATTTAAGGTAGGAAATGAGGACTTCAGTTAGAAAAGGTAAAGGTGAATTTCCTTTATGAGAGAGCTAAAATGGACTTTGGTCAGCCCACAGTAGGTAAGTGAGGAGACACCTAAAGAGATCACATAGTGTAGAAGAAATATTTGAGTAATAAATAATTTATGGTCACATGGCCATTTATTAGCTAGGTTGGAACTGGAAACCAAGTCACCAAATTCCCATGTGTGGGCTCTCAACATGTATGTAGCACAAACATTTGGCTTAAACATCCAAGCGTTTCGATGACCTGGTATGGAACAGGTTCGAGAACCATCTGTCAAAATTATTATCAACCTGCTTGTTTTCAGAGTTGTAAGTTTTTAGGAATCATATGCTTCCCCATACTAAGGCTGACCTCCAGGAATAATGCTTTTCCACAAGCCACGAAGATTGCTGCTAGTTAACCAAGAGCATTTTGTAAATTAATCCCTTTCTTAATTGTTCTACTCTTCTTATTAGGAAAAGGTGAATGCTATAGACGATGTTCTGATGGTGTGGGGAGGGAGGAGGAAAGTACATTTCCTGTGATCTCTTGGTTGATGGCTTAAAAACATGAAGTTAGTCTTTGGCCCTCCTAGATATGCTTGGCCACATGTTCACAAAAGAGAAGATTTTCTGGTCCTGCAGTCTCTAGAAACTGGCTTCTTTGGAAGCTCTTGACTTGATACTTCAGTGATAGAATACTGAATTGGAAAAATCTAGAACAGAGGGTGACAGCCTTTGAATAAATGGGCAGTTTAAGTTATGTAATTCTCTCTGCCTTCATTGGGCATAATATAGCCCTTCCCGGGCTACTCAAGCTTTCCTTTTTAGCCTCATTTCCTCTGCTGAAGCCACATCAGCCTGCCTTTCTTCTCAAGTCAATCATGTGCTCAAAAACACATCTGAGCCTTTGCCTGTGCTCTTCTTTCTGCTTGGGCTGTCTGATCCCTCTTTTCTACCTGGCAACTCCTGCCTTTCCAGGCTCGGCTCCTTTCTTTTATGAAGAAACCATGTAGCAAAGACAAAAATGACAATTAATCTAGCAGCTGTGTGAAGAGCGGATTAGAAGAAGGAAGTGTCTAGAGGCAGCAAGACCAGTTTTAAGAGACAATTAAAGTCCCATAGACCTGAGCTGTCCAACATGGTAGCCGCTAACCACATGTAGTAATTTAAATTAAAATCATTTGAGAGAAGTCAATCTGAAAAGGCTACATACTGTATTTTCTCACCTATACCACAATTTGGACAAGGCAAAACTATGGAGACAATAAAAAGATCAGTGGTTAACAGGGGTTTGGGGACAGGGAGGGATGAATAGACAGAGCACAAGATTTTTCGGGCAGTCCTCTGTATGATACCATAATGATGGGTACATGCCATTATTTGTCAAATCCATAGAATATACATCACCTAGAGTGAACCCATCATAGTAATATAAATGATGAACTTTGGGTGATTATGATGTGTCAGTGGTAGGTTCATCAGTTATACCAAATGTACCACTCTGGTGGGAGATGTTGATAATGGGGGAGGTTCTTGGTGTATGGGGGCAGGAAGTATTTGGGAAATATGCGTATCTTCCCCTCAATTTTACTGTTAATTTAAAACACTGTAAAAAATGGTTTTAATTAAACAATTTTAAATTAATTAAAATTAAATAAAAGTAGTTCAGCTCCTCAGTTGCACTACCCACATTTAAAGGGCTCAATAGCCACATGTAACTAATGGCTACTGTATTGGGTAACACAGTTTAAATAGAACATTTCCATCATAACAAAGTTCTGTTGGACAGCATTGCCAAAAATCAACTCCACAAGTAAAAATGGCATTCATTCTACGTAATCATGTTTTATGTGTTGTGCTTTAAAAATGGGACCATTCATTGTACTTGACCTAATTCTATACCGAGTGTATTGAATAGTGGAGCATTTGTGGATACTGTCACTGCAAATATGAATGTGGCTTAGAATAATAAATCAGAGTTAGTGCTCATCACTTAAATATTTAAAAATAGCTTTTAAATAGGTAGCCCTTGAGTATGTTTTATTATCTATTTCTCTTTATCTAACTACCTCTGCCTTTACAAAAGAGACAATTAAATTCATTCTTTAGTGATTACCTCTACTGAGGTCAGAATATTTGCTGTTTGCAAAATTGTTTTAACAGTTTGCCTGGTGTACTCATGGTTGTATTTTTTCATGAAAAATCTTTGCCGTATATTGGCCATCTAGCATTGCTGTCTTTGCAGACATTTTATTTAATCGACCTGCAAGTTATTTTTTATTTTTCTTTCCCTCCCAACCCCTGTCTACTCCCCAGACCCTATCCCACCCAGCCCAAGAGCAAGTCCTGTTCTTCCTCCAAAAGAACTAATTCTCCATTTCCACTTTCAGGTTTTACTTTAAGTCACTGTCACCTTTCCTTTGGTTGACTGCAGTAGCCTCCTAACTGGTCACCCTGCTTTCCCTTGCCTGCTAAGATCACTTCTTATCACAGGCAAAATGACCTTTTAAAAATAAAGTCAGATGATATCAATCTCTTGTTTAGTACTCCTGCTTCCTATTTTACTTAGAAAAGATTCCAAACACCTTAACTTGGCCTAAAAGGCTCTTTGTGTCTGGCCTTTGCTTTCATACAACGTCATCACCACACATTCCTCCTCACTGAGCTTTTAACCATGCTGGCTTCTTTATGGTTCCTTGAATATGTATGTGTGTGTGTGTGTGTGTGTGTGTGTGTGTGTGCGCACGCGCGTGCGTAAGTAAAAGGGCTCTCCGTGTATATAGATGTGAATATCCCTCTAGGCCCTTTATACTTAATATGAGCTAGTGACTTTGTTGCTGAACATTATTTTTTACTTCATGAAATCATGGCCAACAGCTTTTTGAGTGGTTGATTTTAGTTGGAAAATATAGTGAACAATACATCTGGAAATATTCTGTCATGTTTTGATCTGAGAAACTCTACAGAACCAGCTACTGATTTAAAAGGCTTTTATGGTGATACAGACAGTCTGTTGTCTACATAAGCACTGGCTATTACACAGTGGTATATGTGTGTTGCTCTTTTTCTGAGCTATTAAATTGAGAGAAAAAAACTTGTGCTCATTAACTTATGCATGACTTGTATTCCCTGAGAATAGTTTATTGTGTTATTTTCTTTAGTTGCTTTACTGTGCATGTAGGGACTTTTTTTTACTTTTTTCTTCTTTAAACTTAATCAAAAGTTAAATGGTTAAATAGTAGGATTTAGAAAATTTAACAGATTTCTGCATCAAATGTGGTTTATATTTATCATTTAACACTCTTAGGTAGCTTTATATTGATAAAATTGTGACTTTTCATCACTCACTATGTTAAAGTTTACTTTTTCTAGAATACTTTATAACATGTAATATAGTGAAAGAAAAATTGACCTCCAAGCCAAACATAGGAATAATTTTTAAGAAAGTGTGTCTGTGTACCATTTGTGGTATAATAAATACACGTGCACATACACACAATCTGGTTTAACTTTTAATATTTAAATATATTTTTAATTTATTATTTTTATTCTTTTAAATGAAATATGTCAGAAAATTTCTCACAGTGCTGTCTTTATAACCATTGTTTTAATGGCCCTATTGCACTCAATCTAAAGAGACATCTTAATTTACTTAATTGTTCCTTATCGTTGGATATGTTATTTAAAAAAAGTCTTAGCTTCCATAACTAACATGATAGTGAATACTTTTGTAAATATTATTACCACATTTGGTATGATTGCTTATAGCATGCATTCTCATAAGTGGAATATCTAGGAAGATATGACATTTTTTTATGTCTCAACATGCACTAAAAAATGATTTTCTAAAGAGAAAATACCAGTTTATATCGCTGCTAGCAGTGTAGAAAACTATTTTGTCGCAGCAGTTAGCATTATATATTTTTTCTTTTTAAGTTGTTCTACAACTAGGGAAAGATTTGTTGATTGCTAATGCAGTTGTGTATTTTCATATATTCGATTTTAGTTTTAGAGTCATAATTGCTTCACATGTCTTTCCCAGTTCAGTAACATCAGTTTTTTTTCTGTATAGACATTTTAGCCTACCCTACTTGATTCAAGTACTTCATGTAGTCTTTTAGAGATGTGGCAGTTTGTTAATTAAATGTACATACATCACACATATATATTCTCGATGAATTTTTTTTTTGCTCACTGTATTCAGTGATGCCTTTCATATTAGTTACTCTGGAGAAGGGTTGATACATTGTGTTTATACTCCATATTGTTATCCAAGTATTTTGTGGAAGCATATATGGGAGCAATGTTGGTAATTTCAAAATAACCAGAAATTTTATTTGAATCCAGAAACTTCAATGATAGGGTTCCTATAAAATGTATGTTTTAAATATGTCGAAGTAATAGTTTTAAGAGTCTGGGAATTTATATTTGAATTGCGAATCTTTCTCCCCTGTGGTTGGAAAAGAGACTGTTCAAACCACTGAGGATCAGATTTTGAAGAGAGATATGCCACCAGCATTTATTAAGTGAGTAATTATAACATTTTTCTGTTGCTAAGCAAAATAATCCTCTTCTTAGGAAAGAAACGTAACTGATTCTGAGAGCATTTTTTTTTTTTTTTTAATGTAAGGCTGTGTTTACAATTGAAATTTCAATTTTTTATCTTCCAACATTTAGGTTTCTTACTTTTGATTTTATTCACTGGTGTCAGGCATTTTAAACGTAATTATTTTTAATAAAACCATGACTTCTGAGTTGTTTTCCAGAATGGAAAGAATTCCGAAATATTCTGATCTTAGCATGCATGAATCTGAATTACATACTAAACACCTTTGCTTGATGATAAGAGATTAACAGTAGATAAAAGCTTTAAAAAACAGTTGCATTTTAAATTTAAATTAAATTTACTTATCACCTAATTTTCCTACAAATAATTTTCAGGCATTTTGTCCTATCCTGTATAAGTAGAGGTACTAACTTTTGATTAGTTAAAACTCAGGTTCTTTATTATATTGTGTTTGATTAATAGCTTTGTTCTATATGGCAGTCAAATCCTAAGTAAAAGTAAGTCTGATGCGTAATTCAATTTAAAAAAAAGTAGAACCTCTACAGGTCAAGAAGAATGAGATAAGTATTCAATTACAGAAAGGGGGCAAAATATCTCATAAGCACTTCAAAAGAGAGGAAATCCAAATGACCAATAAACCTATGAAAAGGTAGCCTATCTCATCAGTGATCAGAAAAGTGCAAATTGTTCTATTATTTTAAATTATGAAGTCTGATAATATCAGTTGTTGGTGAGGATATGGAGCAATTGGAACTCTCATACACTGCTGGGAATGTAACTTGGTGTAGCCTCTTTGGGGAGGAGTTTGGCATTAATAAAGTAGAAAGGCAATTTCACTCTCAGGTATGTTCTGTAGAGAAACTTATGTCCATGTATACTAGGATCCGTATAAAAAATATTGATATTGCCATTGTTTTTGACCCCACTGGTCTATCTACAGTAGAATGGATAAAAACAGTCATGGTGTGGTCATAAATTGGAATATTAATAAAGTAATGAGAATTTTTCACTTTAAAATGATTAAATGAATTTCACTTCAATTAGGAAAAAATGACTAAATCTCAAAAAAATTGGGTGATGAATGATTGGTAGGTAGTTAGGTTCCATTTATTCAAAGTTCAAAAACATTGTAGAAATGAACTGTGTTGTTGGGGATGTCTATTTATTTGGTAAAATGATAAAGATGGATAAGGAAATAATCATCATAAAAGTCAGGGTAGTGTAGTGGTACCTCTGGGAAGAAGGAAGAGGGGTGTACACAGAGAGAAGAAGTATACAGGGGCTTCTAAATTGGTAATAATGTTCTATTTCTTGACTTATAGTGTTGAGTTACATGAGTGGTGTTTTATAATTATTATATTTTATATTATAAATATGTTTTGTGTGATATTCTGTATGTTATATATCACAATTTCAAAGTGAGAACTGTTCCTTTATTTTTATCTTCCTTGTGTTCTATTATTTTCATTTAACAGATGCAAAATTTCACCCATATTGATGTCTTCTTATTTCTAACTTACTTGAGTGGGTGTTTCTATAGAACCATGTTTCTGTTAGTTCTGCAAAATGTTCATGTGTCAGGAAGTAAGGTACCAGAAGCATCTGCTTTTTGTAGAGCCTGTTTTGTGGGAATATCTTTTTTGATTTGCTTTCATTAACCTTTGTGACTTCCAGGGTGTCTTACAGTTCTAACCAATACGAGCCTATTTTGTTTATATGCCACTTCATCAGCATGGTAACATTAAGAGGAATCCTATGTCAGCATACGTTTGAATTAAACTTGCATGTACCTTACATGAAAAACACAGCTCCAGCTTTGCCTGTTTGCCCCTCATCTGCTGGAAGGTACAGAGTGTGGTAAGATAGCAGACAGGAGGTTTTAACATCAGGTGGGAAGTTAGACTGCATGACTCTACAAAAAGTTCTTTTAACTTTGACATTTATGTCTATGAATACCATTTGATTGGTAAGTGAATTTCTTCTGTAAACTTATTTTGCTCATGCCCAGAGATATACTCTTAAAATATGCTATGTGCTCTCATAGGCTTCCTTGGGGACTTAGAAAAATTAGGAAGTGTGCCCTAGTTGTGATAACATTTTTCAAAAAGTAGGTAGCTTTAAAACAAAACAAAACTTCATTGATCACCCTTGGTGGTAACTAAGACACCAACCTCTTATTCTGGTAATTTAAAGAAAAGAATTAAGCATTTATCCTGCTTTTGTAAAGGTTCATCAAAAAATTTAAAACAGAACTACCATATGATCCAGCAATTCCACTTTTGAGTATTTATTCAAAAGAAATGAAATCACTGTCTCAAAAGATATCTGCATCTCCATGTTCATTTTTTTTTTTTTAATAGTAGCCAAGACATGGACACAGCCTAAGTGGTCCATCAATGAATGAATGGATAAAGAAAATGGTATATAAAAAATGGAATATTATTCAGCCATAAAAATAAAGGCATTCCTACCATTTGCAACAACATGGATAGACCTTGAGGACATTATGCTAAGTGAAATAAGTAAGAGAAAGACAAATGCCATATGATCTCACTTATATTAGAATCTAAAAGAAAAAAAAAAACCCCTCCAAACTCACAGATACAGAGAACAGATTGGTAGTTGCCAGAGATACAGGGTGGGGTGGGGTGTGTGTGGATGAAATGGGTGAAGGTAATTAAAAGGTACAAACTTCCAGTTATAAGATGAATAAGTCCTGGGGATATAATGCTCAGCATGGTGACTGTTAACAATAATCTTTTGTATATTTGAAAGTTGCTAAAGGAATAATAGATCTTAAAAGTTCTCACCACAAGAAAAAAAATTTGTGTAACTATCCTGCCTTTTCTGTACAGACTATTATATTTCACTGTAGCCTAATAGCCCTAGTCATGAGGGTGATTCTTACCACTAAATGTGGAATAAATGACAGAATTAGAAAGTCATTATTGTGTAACTTTTAACAAAACCACTGATTTTGTAAGTGTCATTGATGGATAAAACCATTCAGAGGTTTTAGCCTATATCGTACCGTGAGGAAAACCCTAGTTTCCTTGGGCAGTCAGGGAAAAATATTATTATGATAAATTAAAATTTTACTGAGCAGTGTTTAAAAAGTACATAATATACTATACTCTGAAATGTTACCCGAAAATAGCCTTGAGTACAAAAACGATATGGCTGTGGTTGTCAAATATCTGGGGGCATAGAAATATTCTGCAATTTAAAACATGATGGCTCTTAATACTTTTCTTGCTTTTCTTTAGAATGCAAAATGGAGGAGAAAATAACTTTAATAGATGCCTTGCCTGGGAGGGGGAGGGGACAGAGGGGAAACAGATGGAAGCAATTAATGACATCCTTGGAACTGTTGAGTAGGACATTCTTTTGGGCTGTTTGGTTGATGTTTGGCAGTTTCCAGGGCAAGACAGACTGAAGCTTCCTCTGTCATCCACTTTTACAAGGATTTTAAAATACTGTATGCTTTGGCAACTCTAAAGAATAAAATAAGTTTAAAATTTTTATTCTTAGATTAATCTCAACTCCTAGAATGTTAGAATGTCAGGGCTACAGAAAACGGAAGACTTGTGATCTGCAAATAGATTCATACCTAGGAAATCTGACATATGATTTATATACTTTTTAGGAAAGGTTTTGACATTTTCAAATTTTGACATTTTCAGGATTTGCGGGGGTGGGGGGGTGGTCTCAAAAATCTATTTGTGTGACTGGCAATTAAGGGCATGTTGTAATGTTGGAGAATGGTTTAATATCAGTTAAAGATTATATATTTGAGTTGTAATTGTTGATAAGGAACTTCCAATGCTTGGGCAGTTTCTTATTGTAAAAGTGAGAGCCATTTTAATATAGAAGGAGATTTGCATGTCACAGGAAGGTTTTTTCTTGAGGGAGCAAAATTTATCTGATCCCTGCCTGCACTGGCAGATCAGAGTTTTCAATTTACTAATTTTACCCAAGATTGCATTAATAGCCACACTGTTGCACAAGAGGTGTAGGATTGCATGATGATTACTGTAGAAACTGCATCAATCTTCATAGACTTCAGGAGTGCTATATTATTAAAATATTGGTTTGACTCATCCTATAAGAAGTCATTTTGTTCCTTTAGAAATTATCAGCAGGGGATTCAGCTACTATACTCCATGTTTGCATTTTGCTGTATTTCATTGATCATCATCAGGCAATAGCAGTAATATTTATATGCATTTGATTGATTAATTGCTTTCTATGCATTTAGCATGCTAAGTGCTGTAGAATAGCAGTTCTCAGCAGTATATTATGAATGATCACTGGTAGCTATATTTCAAGTTATTTTTTAATAGTAATAAGTGTCAAAGTTTGTAAATGCTTTATTTTACTTTTCTAAAAAATAAATTGAGCATTTTCAAGGTCACATTTACAATAACATCCCTCTCATTCCCAGTCTCTAGATATTTTTTTCTTTTAATTTTTACTGAAATGTGATATATTCATTGGCTTTTTATTATGCTTCCTTTAGTAGGAGAAAAATTAGTGGAATTATAGTTGTTGTGGCTAGAAATTGTGCATAATCCCAGGTACACCTGTGGGGGTATGCCATATATGTGAGTTTTATTCTTCTGTGTATCGTGGAGGAGCAAAGGTGAAAAACTGCTGCTGTAGAGAGATTTTTAAAAAATCTCTTAAGAAGTTTCAAATTAAATAGCTGTAATACAGACTAACTTTATAATAGGAATTCAGAGAAAGGGCGCTATCATCGTAGGTAGGAATAGTAGTAGAAAGAGGCTTTGTGTAGGAAGTGGGATGATAGATGCTGGAAAAAGGAAAAAGCTTTGGGTGGGGAAAGGTATGAGGAGACAGGAAAATACTCTGGGTGGAATGAATGGCATGAGCAAGTCATAGGGGCCTGTGAGGAGAGGAACAGTCATGTTGGGGAGTGGCAGGACCTAAGGTAGGTAGCTTGGGCCAGGTGATAAAGGCTCTTGAAAGTCAGGTAGAGGAATTGGGCATTGGGCATGAGAGAAGCTTTGCATTTCTTGAGCAGTCGAATGACAAGGTGAAAGTGGTTTTTCAAGAAGATTCATAACCAAATACAAGATGAAACAGGTGCTAGTGAAGGAAAATAAACTATATGTCAAACTGAGCAGATTAATTTCTGTCAGTGTGGATTTGTGTCTGTTTGATTCCTCAGAGGTAAAAATGTTTATGGCAAACTCTTTGCCTTGGAGAAATTGCTATTGCAGTATGAAATGCAATTTCATTCTTATGCGGTGGAGTAGAAATGAATAAATAGAAGGCAATTCTTGGATGTTATCCAAGGGTGTTCAATATGTGAACATATCAAAAGGTGTCACTTGTGAGGTAGTCTTATGGTATGAACTCGAAAAGGGCATAATGTGCTTTGTCTGTTGGCAGGCAAATGACAGTTTCATTTAGAACTGTAAGTGTTGTTACTTTGTCTCAGTGCTGCTATGAACAGTCTGCTCAAAATCATGAAACTTGGATTGATTCACTGCTTGGACTATTTTTGAAACATATTGTAATGTCTAGGCCTATCGAATAAAAGAATGTTCCTAAAATACTGTGTGAAAGAGTGTATGTACTATTGGCAATCTCATAATTGCTATTAATCATATTTCCTGGGAAACTGCCTTGTTTTAACCCTTAAACTTTATTAGTTAAGCATAGTTACCATATATATTTGTATAATTTTCATCTTGAATGATATTCATGTACAAAAAATAAGTTTAAAAAGAGTTCAAACACGCTTAATTTAATTTAGATCTCTTTTGACCTAAAGTAGTAGTGTCATATTTTTAGATCACTAGCTCTTATATTTAGCTTTTTCTTTTCTTATGATCTTGAATACTCAAAATATTTTGTGATGAAATTTATATTTTTAAATACTCTTCTCTGTGAAAGTGCCCAGAATACCCCCTTTTTTTTTTTTTGGAAATAATTCTTTGTTCATACCACTAAATGGACTTTCCTTGTGTGGGACTAATGTGTGATTCTGATTTTTTGATTTGTTAACAAGTTTTTTGTGATCCTTCCCATTGCTATTTTAAGAGATTTTTGTCTCTTAACTTAGATAACCAAATTTCTGTGAGATAATCATTCACATCTGGCAGCTGACTTGCTGCATTTGTGACCTAGAGTAAGCACTCGAACTTTTTAAATAGTTCACCTTTGAACTTGCCACATTATACATAGTTGGGTAAGACTGTTTTTTACAGACTTTCTCAAACAAAAATGGTTTGTTGAGTTTCGAGTCTTCTTAATGATGACTCCAAGTCTTTTTATTAACTTGCAGAAAATTTTACATAGCTCAGCAGGAAATTAATTTTTAGTTTACTTTGTTATACCCTTCATGATTAAGAAATAAATAAAACATTAAACATGCAATACTTTGGTTTCCATTGTCTACAATGTAATCAAAATCACACTATTGAAAGGAACTCAAGGGGCTAAGGGAACTCATGTTTATTGAGTATATATTATTGGGCCAGGTCCTTATATATTTTCATTTTTGTATATAATTCTGGGAACACAAACGTATAGATATTAATATACTGTATTTTACAGGTAGGAAAACTGAGGTTTGACAAACTTTAACTTACCCAAAGTTGCACAGCTAATAAGTGGCAGGACATGTTTCTTGTTGGTGGTCTCCTGGCTTTTAAGTTGATGTTTTATCCATAGTTTGACCTTGCAAGAAATCATATAGTCCCGCCCTATCTCTCCAGACAGTACTACCTTTATATCACTCTTAGAGGATAGCAGTTTACACTTTTCCTAAGTATTCTCAAAGAAGGAATATTAAAAATACTTTGTGATGTAGTTCAGTGTCTTATAACTCTTAAGCTGTAAAGAAGTTAAAAATCATAACATTTTAAAGTTAAAAGGAATTATAGAGATTATTTGATCCAACTGCTTTATTTTATAGGAGAATTAGGGTCATTTGGCTGCCCTAATCCTACCCTGCAAAAATGAAGAGACACTAAAAGTAATTAGACCACAAGTATTTCCTTAATTATTACTTAGACTCTTCTCGTATAGGTCCAGTCCCAAATTAAGAAGTTTTCAAGGTTAAAATTTTTCCCCCGTTTACTTAAGTCTTAATTGTTCTTTCCTTAGTAGAAGCAAATTAACAACAACAACAACAAAAACAAAACATAAAACTTATTAAAGCAGTTCCATTTCTTGAATACCTTTACGAGCTGGGTTTTTTACATTGCACTGTTTTATCCACCTCATCTTGGATAGGAGGAAGCTAAGACTCAGAGAAGCTCAGTAACTTGTTAAATATTACCTAGTAATCAATGGCAAAGGTAGGATTCAAAACCCTGAACTGTGCACTCCCAGGGTGGTGTTCATTCCATTTGCTAAGACTCTTTCTCACCCTTCATTGTAAGAATTTCTTCTTGTAGCGTAATAGTTATTGGGAGACTTAAGCAAGTGAGACAGTGTATATGAAAGTACCTGAAAAAAAAAAAAAGAAATTTTGTGATTTTTAGCTTCCTTCCTTAGCTTTGCAATCTTTCCTCAATTGTTTTCTTCAAATTAACTCAGTTACTTTTTAAGCTTTTCTCATAGAGAATTTTCCCCTAATTTATTGTCTCCTATGGGAAGAATTTTTATATTTTTAAATTATGATTGCTGCTTTTATTTACTGCTCTTTCTGTATCTGTTGAGATGATCATGCAATTTTTATCTTTTACTCTGTAAGGTGGTCTCCGGTCTACTACATGAATATAGATTTTTTGATCTTTGTATTTCTGATAAACCCTACTTGGCTGTGATTTAAAAAAAAGGATGTACAGTGCTAAATTCAATTTGCTGATATTTTAAAGGATTTTGCTTCTTTGTTCATGAGGGTTCTTGATATATAAATTTCTTTTGTTTTGTTCTTATCCAGTTTGGGTGTCAAGGTTATTTTGACCTCATAAAAAAAAGATATTTTTCTAGTCTTTGAATAAACGTTATCTGTTTTTGAAAGTTTGACAAAACTTGTATCTAAAACTCTCTTGGTCTGGCGTCTTTTGGAAGAAGCAATTTGATTACTCATTCAGTTTCTTTTATTATCTAATAAAGGTTTTAAATGAATTTAGAGTCACTTTTGATAATCTGATACTTTCCTAGGAGTTATCCGTTTTATTTATCCTTTTTTGTTCGGTATTACTTATTTCTGCCTTTTTTCTTTTCTTATCACTCTTTTAGAGATTTATGTTGTATTATTTTTTCCCCATTTGACTTTTCTCACAATGGCAATGCCAGGAGCAAAGTGTATTGACTAGTACCGTGATGCCACAGAATGAATCCACTTTATTAAATTCGTCTCATATTTAGTATTTACTTTTTTAAATTTATTACTTGAATTCCTCATTTTTAATATTTCAATATTTACATTTAGTCTTTCTTTTTAAAAAATAAATATATTTTAGACTCTTAGTTTTGCTCTAAGTACTGCTACAAGTTTGGAAACAGCTATGGGTGCTTTAATAGTTGTTCAGCCCTAAATATTTTGTAATTTTGGTTGTGAATTCCTCTTTAACCATATGTACTATTTAAAAGTGCTTTTTAAAGATTACAAAATTCTTTTTACTGTTTTTATTGTTATATTTCTAATTTAATTACATTTGCTCAAAAGGCATGGTTAGTATATCAATTCTTGGAAATTCTTTTGTGACATAATAAGTGGTCAGTTTTGGTAAGCGTATTATGAGTGTTTGAAAAGAAAGTATATTCTCCTTTGCTTTGGGGTATAGGGTTCTTTTTATATTAATTAGGTCAACATGCAAATATTCCTGATTAAACTTTTTTATACCTTATATTTTGTCTGTTTGAACTATCAGTTTATGATTGAGGTATGTTAAAATGTCTAATAATTACAGATTTGCCAATTTTTCTTGTGATTGTTGGTTTTAGACATATTTCAAAGCAATATTATTAAGCAGTTACAAATTTATGATTCGCCTGGGTCCTAAATGTTGTTAATTATTTTGTTGTTTATTACGCTTTTTTAGAATGACTGTTGATTGATGTTAGCCACTTGTATCTCCAGATTTTTTTAACCATATCCTAGTTTTTGGCAGTTTTCTTCGTAAGGAAAAATATTCTCTTATGTGTCTGTTCCACTTCATTTTGTGTTTAGATATTCACACCTTGAACTCATTCATTACATTCTGCTGTAGAACAGTGATTGTCAACTTTTTGCGGTATGAGGACCTTCAAATAATAATAGTGAACTCTTTATTATTAGTTGATTAGGAATGTATAAGGACAAAAGAATTTGTAATGTTTTAAAATACATTTTTATTTTGTTAAGCAGGACAGTGTCAACAGACATTTGAAAACTACTAGCATCTATAAGATACCCTTGCTTATACATCCACCTCTTTCTGTTGTAGCCCTGGCATGACATGGAGGAAGGAGTATAGGAACTGATGGACATGTAGGTACCAGAGTTCTTGGTTGAACCTTGCAGACTCAGAATCTCCTCTCCTTTCACAGATGCCAGATTTGAATAGGGGGTGAAGGAAATGGAGAGAAAGAGTCAAAGGTTGTGACTCATACTGTTCCTTTCAAATAAGTCGCCTACCAAGACTTGAGGAGCATATAGCTTGGGCAGCAGTCGCACTTTTAACTCTCTCATTTCCCACATGCTACTCCCCCTTTAGTTGTCTCTTAGCTCTGGCAGAATTTTATTTTGTTTGAAGGTGAAGTCAAACTGGCTGCATACCCTCCTAATCTCATCTGAAATAAAAGAATTTAGTGAGCCTGTGCTGTTCGAGTGTGTGTTTCAGCTTTGTTATCTTAATGTGCATATCCTAACAAAAAGAATTTGGCTTTGATCAAAGAGTTTTGAATGATTCATTCTGGTTTTTAATTTTAGTTTTGGGTATGACATGCAGTGTCCTATACTATCACTGAGTTAGGACAGGGTAAGGATTTTGTGGATGAGTCCTGCAGGATCTTTAAATCTAGGAGCATGGGCTTGGAACAGCATGTTTTAGTGTTATCACAGTGTACACACAGAATTGGTGCTCTGCACTTGCTACTTGACTAGATTTACAGCGGGACATTGTACTCTGTGTTCCTTACTCCCTCCTAAAACTGTAACTGCTTGTGGCCTTCACTCAGGTTTCTAGATGACTAATGGCTGAGGAGCCTTGACCTTTTCTCAAAATGGCAATGCCGGGAGCAAAGCCTGTTGACTAGTGCTGGAATGCCGCAGAATGAATCTACTTTTGCTATTTTAAAGTAAAGTAAAAAAATCTTTATTTTTACACATCTTCCTAGTCTTTTGAAATCTTCCCATATATCATTATTATTATTATTTTTAAATCATATGTAAAAAGATCTGAGGATGGCATGAATTGATTATATTGTTTCCTATTTGAAGGAAACAAGAAAGGCTGAACTATCAGTTGCGGATGCCTGAAATTTCGCTGGAGCTCATTTCTCAGGTTAACAATTTAAATACTTCTTCGTAAAAGGGGAAGTTTTGAGGCCTCAGCAGTCATTTCACTTATCAGACTTTTGGCTAAGGGTAGGCTCTAAATTTGGGAAAGCAGAGAGAGTTTGAGGGCCTGCCCCTTCTTCCCACCCCTGGCTTCTCAGGCCTCGGCTTTTATGTTATCTTCAAATGATACCATATATGTAATTATAGAGAAAAAGAAGGAGTCTTAAGATGTCTATCGTGCAATTAAAATGATTAAATGTAAACACCTAAGTTTACCACCATGTTTATGACCCTGTTTTGATACTTCTTCATTTTAAATACCACGGGCTACTCAAATGTGGAAGTGATCCAGGCCTTTCTTAATCTCTGAGAGTTCCCCCAGTTAGGAAGGGAAGAAAAGTCTCAGGCACAGGTTATAAAGAGAGCAGGAAATAGCCCTACCAGCCAGTTTTGCCTGCCAAGTAATTATACCAGGGCCAGCCTGATTGGAAATTGGAGGTGCCGGGTTCAGTGGCCACAGTGGGGATGGTCTTATCGTCCAGCTGATTGTGTTCTCTTTCCTCTTTCCACCTGTTTCCTTCCCGTTTCCCAAGTGTTGTCTGTGCTTTGATCAGATATGCTTGTGGCTGACCAACTAACTCTCTTGAAAGGACAGGTCCCAACACCTGCTGCTTTGGGTATGCTCCAGAGTTTTTCTGTCAATCCAACTTTCATGAAATCAGACTTTCAGTGTTCTAGTCCATAGCACTTCAGTCTTTAGCAAACAGAATGCTTTTTTTTTTTTTTTTTTTTTTTTTTTGGTGACAGTATTTATAAACTAAAAGGCTACACTGTCTACTGTCTAAGGTCAGGTTTTATTAAATTAGTGAATTTGATATAAGGTAGCTTCCCCCACCCCTCTAACATATTTTGGGGGGCAGGGTAAAAGTTTAACTTGTTGAATCTTTTAGAGAACTTTTCAGTTTTAAATTTTGGAGCAGTATAAGTCTAAACCGGCCCATGAGACTATCTCCTTTACATACTTTGTCCAAAGCTCGCTCTCCTTTCCTCAACTAAATCAGTGAGCTGAGATATCGTGGTTGATTTTTATAGAGCAGACTGAGATTGTTTGGTTTCAGGGTGAGTGAGTTACCTGTACATTGTGATAGTAGACTGCCCTCTCTAATCAAACCGGGACCATTACTAATGCATGTTATTTTTCACAGAAAGGACTCGTGTATGTGTGTGCGCGTGTGTGTACATGTGCATGGGCAGGGAGGGAATTATTCCACTGGCATAATCGAAGAAATGCTGTGAAGAGAATCATCTTTATAAGTAGTGCTGAGCTTCTGAGGGAAGGAGTCATATTGTGTTTACTTTCTCCCTCACAACTTTCCTGATCTCTCACTAAAAATGACTACTCCCACTTTTATGTCCCCTTAGCATGTTCTAAATGCATTTATAACTACTAATTTGTATTTGTTTGTTTCCATGTATGCCTTCTACCATGGTGGTAACCTCTTAAAGCTAGGGACTTTAAAAAGGCCTTTCTATTTCTAGGACTCACATAGCATGTAGTAGGTGCTCAAAATGTTAGATCAGCGGTCCCCAACCTTTTTGGCACCAGGAACTGATGCTCAAAGAGAATCTAGTGCCTGATCAGATCTGAGGTGGAGCTGAGGTGCGGCTGCACATACAGATGAAGCTTCTCTCGCTGGCCCGCCACTTACCTCCTGCTATGTGGCCCGGTTCCTAACATGCCATGGACTGACACTGGTCTGCTGCCTGAGGTTTGGACCTCTGTGTTAGATGAACAGATATATGAAAGGATTAAAATACAGGAATTTAAGATTACTAACTCACTTCTGGATGCAGTCTAAAGAATGTTTAAAAATGACTTGTGGCAATCAAACTTTATAACCTCTGGATTGGTTTTCTCCTTATTTTTCTTAAATAAAAATTTTAGCATAAGCTTTTCTTGATTAGTGATAATTGAAGTCACATGGAGCCGAATTTGGAAGCTTTATATCTCTTAAATTATATCAAGTCATATCAAGTGGTAATTCTGGGTAGAATCGATTAGTGGATTATGAGTGAACATATTTTGGGTCCCATGAGGCTGTCATTGGTCCATTGATCTAAACTATTAGAATTTTCTATTAATTTAGGTTGAAGACTCAAAGGCAGAGAGAAGCCTTAAGTGGTGCTAGTTGATTGATTTAAAGTATCTAAATCAATATTATTAGTATATAGCCAAGATATATAATTACTTATGAAATGGACTTTATCCCTGCTCTCATTTTTAAAAAATGCTTTAAAAAAATTCAGATGTGTTAAAAATAGAAGATCATTTTAAGAGGCCAGGCAGCTTCAATGTTTAAATAAAATCTCATTTTCTATAGATAAGACAGACTCCTTCCAGCTTCCGACTATTGGTAGTCATGGTGGGATTCGTTTGGCTTTTATGAATGACATTAAATTTTAATGTAAGGATCAGATGTCTTATTGTGGAAAAAAAATGGTGCAGTGTCTGTTTTGGTCCTATCATTCTACCGCACGAGGCAACCATTAATGGAGAATCAAATGAATTCTTGCAAAGCTTTTCCATTTCATCTTTCTTAGTTTGTTTGTTTCCTTTATCCATGATGACTGTTCCTAACTTTCATTTTTTATCTATTTCCACCCCCAAATTTGAAGTACTTGTGCAATAACTGGATCCTTGCAGATAGGTGTAATGCAGCAGTTGCATTCTGTGATGCTTATGTTTGCTGCAATTTAAGAAAGGTTTGTTTGACTTGGAAATAAAATAAAGTTTGTGACTTTGTTTTCTATGGGCCAGATGATTTAATGATTAACTGTAGTTGTTGAAAATTCATTCATTCAAATATTTATTGAGCATTTACTATGTGCCAGGCATTCTAGTCTGTGAATACATTAATGAACAAGATAGGCAAGGTCCTTGGCCCTGCTGAACTTACAGTCCTGTGGGAGAAAGAGAAAACTGAACTGGGAAGGTATGATTTATTTCATGAGAACACAGAGGAGAAGTACTCACTGATTTGAGATCGTTTCTTCAAGGAAGAGGCATGTAAAAGCAGAGTCTAAGAGAACAAATAGTTAAGCAGAAGAGGGAAAGAGAGGGAGATGTTTCAGTTAGAGGGAATAGCTGTAAAAAATCTTGAAGCAAGAGGTGAGTGGTCTTCAACTAGTGGTCCTTGATGAGTGACTGACTATTCCTAAAGGGCTTTTGAAATACTTCTCTTGAATATTGTAAAGCTTTCAATTAAACACTTTAAAATCATAAGTTTAGTTGCAAAGCATATATTTTGTGCCATTTTGTGTATTATATACATGTTGTAAATATGTTTCCATGTGAATTTAGCTCATTAAATTTATGGAAAACATCTTCCATAATCATTGTCATGCCAGTCCTAATTGTCCAACTTACCCTGTCAAATCAAATTTACTTTTTAAAACTTTATTTAAAAAAAAGTTCTTGCTCCAATCAGTCAATTATATTTTAAACATATTTAAATAATAAGGAAAAAGGTATTTTTATGTTTTTCCGCATAGAATACATTTTGTGTTCACTGCTTTGCTCCACTTTCTGGCTTGCATTGTTTCCAATGAGAAGCATGTTGTTATTCTTATCTTTGTTCCTTTGATTACTTAAGGGTACAGGGTGTTTTTCTGAGGCGATGAAAAAGTTTTGACACAAGAAAGAGGTAGTGATTGTTCAACATTGTGAATACACTAAATACCACTGAATTATACCTTTAAAATGGCTAAGTGTATGCTATATGAATTTCACCTCAATTAAAAACAACTATTGATCAGAAATTTTGGTCTGTTATATTGATGAAAATACATATGTTTGATTACATTCTGAGCTGTTAAGGCTGTGAGGAAACATACTCTTACCCACTGTGGTAGGGATATAAACTAACTTCAGTGGATGACAGTATGGCATTTGTCAAAATTACAAATGTCCATACCTATGACTCAGCAGTTCCTTTTCTAGACTATATCCTACAGATCTACACATTTAAAAATGACATGTGTTCAAGGTGATTCATTGCAGCAGGTTAATAAATTACGGACTTGTTATGTAGCTATGTAAGAAAATGAGAAGGCTCTTTGAGTATTTTTATTAGAACATCTCCAAGTTAAATTAAGTGAAAAAAGCAGAATGCAGAGAGTATGCATTTGTGTAAAAAAGGCAGAAGCCTGTTTGTTTTATATGCATAAAGTGTCTTTTTTTGAAGAAAACAGAAAACTCATAACTTTGGTTACAAGTAGATGAAATTTGAATACCTAGAAGATAATGGAGTGAAGGAAATTCTTCACTCTATGCCCATTTAGTTTTATTTATGTATATATGTTTATGTCATATATGAATGTATATGTTATTATAATTTAAATAAATAAGAATTTTGATTTGTCAATTAAAAAGGAACAGAAAACAACCATTCATCTAAGTTGATCAAAAGCCACATCAATGAGATCTCGCTCTTCACTGATATTTATTACATACTGCCTCATATCGCTAATGTTTGTGACCCAGCTTAGTAAAGTATGCATCTTGAGATTAGTGTTTTTTTTTTGCATATTTATATGCACACATAGTGTTTCCAGCCCAATGTTTTTTCTGTAGTTGCAATTCATGTGCTAGTTTAATTCTATGAAAAGTGCAACATTGTTATATACTTGTAAAGGCTTACATTATTTCATTTGATCATCAAAACAACCCTGTGAGGTGGGCTTTTATTTGCATGTGACATTTTAAGAATGTATAATTTGGCTAAATATTTTAACTTTAAGTGATTTGTTCCATGTCTTTTAAAGTTATAAGGTAATAGCATAATGGGTTTATTGAATATAAGATTACAGGAGATGCTCTATTAGGTCCTTTTAAATTCTGTATGGATAAGTGAGTGAATAAATGAATGAATGAATACATTTTAGTAGTACAAGAGGGTCAAGGGGAATTCTTGGTATATGCATTTTAGGTTCTTCTTTTAAATGAACTCCCTCCTCCAAAAAAAAAAAAATTACACCTTTGGCTAATTAGGTCTTCTATGTTATTAAACTCCATTTATGTTAAAACTGTTAATAACTGGTTCAGTTATTAATGTCAGTGACATTTTAATTAACCACATAGTTTTCTAGTAGTGATTTCAAAGAGTCCAACGGATTTGTCAAACAATTCCATTTAGCTAGATGAATGAGACATTTATGCATCACCTCATACTTTCTCTTTGTGTTTCTTTCTGTTCCTTTGCTTCATCTGATTATTAGATTTCACTTTAACACAATGCTTTGGCATTTTATTTTCAGTTGCTAAAGCGGAAACTGTTGTCAAAGATTTCTGTTCTTGGTGTAGTATCTTTTAACGGCAATGCATATAGGGTGAGGGTAAGGAAACAAAGGAGTAACAGATATAGCAACCTCAAGTGAAAAGTCTAAAATGTTTCCTCATCATTTGTTGCCAGAAAGTAATGAAGAACAAGGGCTTAGTGCAGTGAATTAATAAATATGCTACCCTAAAATGTAAATAAAAGCTAAAAACTTAGGTTCTTTTATAAATTGGTCTTGGCTATTTTCCATGTGGGGAAAAAAATGTGAATTTACGTACATCCTTTCATTTTGCATGTGATATTCTTCTGCTTGGTTCTGCCAGTGAGATAACTCCATGTTCCTCCCCACAGGGTTGAGAATGCTTGCACCAAGCTTGTCCAGTCAGCCCAGATTCAGTCTGACCCTTACTCAGTGCCTGCTCGAGATTATCTAATTGATGGGTCAAGGGGCATCCTCTCCGGCACATCAGACCTGCTCCTCACCTTTGATGAGGCTGAGGTAGGCAATCTGAGGTCCATGCAGCACCTCTTCCAGGAAAAAGCCTGTTTTGTTTTGTTTTTTGACAAAAACCTAGTCTTACAGATAATAATGGAGGATTTATAATTGTTCAGAATGAAGAAAATGTTGAATAGCTATACATCTTAATTACCTTATTTTCTACTTATTGTTCACTCAGTTGACTGAATACTCTAAAATATTTTTCCAGGTTCGTAAAATTATTAGAGTTTGCAAAGGAATTTTGGAGTATCTTACAGTGGCAGAGGTGGTAGAAACTATGGAAGATTTGGTCACTTACACAAAGAATCTTGGACCAGGTTAGTCATATCCAATTTTTATAATAAAATTTTTATAGATTCTCCATGTTTGATTAAGCGGAAAGGGGCATTCCCCTGTACTTTTTTGTAGAAGATAGGTAATGATGCATTGGACTTTTAGGTGTCTCTACTTTATTGATGGAACCGATGCTGTACCTCTACTGAGAAGATATCACTGTCTCTGAGAGCCAGATTGACTTTCGACAAATCCTGGCCCTGTCTGATGAATTAAACTAGACATTGCAAATGTTGTTGGAGAATGTAGGAAATACTTTTCTATGATTGTAATGCTTATGGCCACCCCGAATCCTGACCTCTCTATTCCACGTTATACAGCATTCCTTCACTGTCTGCCAGCTGGCCTGTAGCTCTTTATGACCTCTTAGCTATCTAATTAACTCGCCTACTATTATGGATTCATGTCCTAGCCCGAGGCTGCATAATATAATCAGACCTAGAAGGAGAGAAGAGCTTCTATGCCTAAATCTCATTTTGAAATGATTGTTTTGTCATCTGAGAATTGAAAATTCAAAATACATAACATGTACAAACTTTTGTTGTTACAGACATATAACATGAACTTGAAGGTCCTTAAAGTATGAATGAGACAAAGGACAAGATACATCATATGTTTAACTTGCCAGTATTAAAGGTCACATACCACCTTATAAAATTCTTTTGTTTTATGTGAAATGATTTTTATTTAACAGTATTTTCATGAGGTTCCATTGCACTCATTCCATAAACTTATGGCAGTTAAAAATTTTCCTGATCCATCACTGAAGCTTTAGAGCTGTACTCTTTAAACTTTCTCATAGCACTGGAAAAAATTTTATTTCTTCAAATGAAATCTTATGCAGAATCTCAACATATAAAAGACAGAAGTGGAGCTTTACTCTGGATGAAGCAGGGGCCACCCCATCTTTTCCACCCACCTTTTCCATTCCCCTTGAGTACTGCCTAATAGTCTGTGAAGCTTCTTAAGAAATCCTAAGAGCAGTTTGAAAAATCAAAGCTTTAGAGAATCACATAGCATCTTTGAATAATACCCAAAGTAAACAAAAAGTGCTAGCAGGCTGATTCCAAAACACCAGATGCTTTCAAACGCTGTCATCACTATAATTATTTTTATAATATTTCTATTTGTTTCTAGTTATAAACGTCATACATGCTTATTTTAGACAAATTGAAAAGTACAGAAAACATAAAGATGAAAACAAAACACATTATTTTAATTCTTAAGATTTTTTTCAGCAACTGGATTCTTAGTACCAAGCTCAAATGAGATTCTTACATAGGCACAGTGGCCAAGTACATGGTGTGAAACCTGTAAAAATGGTAGCCAGGCAAGATATTTTTCCCCTACTTGTGAAACTAGTTTTTACAAATACTTTTTTATTTGTAAACAAATATTTTATTCATTTTGACCTTTTTTTTAATGTTTGTGAATGTCTTTATGTCAAATATGTGGAAATTATGTCACATTTAGGATTCACGTTTAATAAGTTACTTTTAATGAAAAAGATAAAGTTGCATTAAGTTAAAACTGTACTGAAAAATTCTCTATCATAAATGCTAGAGTTCATTGATAGTGTCTGTTGTTTAAGTGGGCACTGAGTTTGGACTTTCATAGTAATTCATAATGGATTTAGGCTCAGGAAGCCAGACTCTGTATTGTTTCACTGCTCACCCTGCACAATTTATTCCTTATGCCCCAGGAATGACTAAGATGGCCAAGATGATCGACGAGAGGCAGCAAGAACTGACTCACCAGGAGCACCGAGTGATGTTGGTGAACTCAATGAACACAGTGAAAGAGTTGCTGCCAGTTCTCATTTCAGGTATTTTCTACCAGTACTTTATCTTACAGGGGGTGCGGGTGGGGGGAGTTACATGTTTTAAACTCTGATGTTCATTTTCTTTCACTGCCTAGTTGCATATCCTTCACCTGGGTAAAAATGAGACTGGATAGATCGCGTATTACCTGATGGCTGCAGCTGATTGGCTAAGAACCAGTGTTCATCTTTGCTAATTCTCCTTCTGTTCTTTGTTTGAAACTGCCCTTCATGTTGTCTTGTTCTGTTCTCTGGAAGCTCTACTTAGCCCTTTTTCTGGGAGGGAATGTCCTCTAGAAACTCTAGTTTTGGACATTTGGATTTTTAAAAAATGCTTACAGCACCTGGTCTTCCTGGGTGGACTCCCATTCAAGTACTAACCAGGCCAACCCTGCTTAGTTTCCGAGATCAGATGAGATTGGGCATGTTCAGGGTGGCATGGCCATAGATGATTGTATGGATTTTGACACTTTTACTTGTGTTATAAAAGAATAGTTAGGAGCTAGAATGGATGTTATAGGGCACTATGTGATGAAGAATTGAACCCAGAGCCCTTTTCAATGTTGTGTTAACACAGGATTTTTTTTAAAAAAAATATTTAACTATTCTCTACATTGTACAGCTGGTGGTCTTTGCCAACTGGGACCACTTTCTCATTGGGCAGAGCCCAGAAATACAAACATGGTCACTGTTCTCTCAACTAGCAAAAGGGAGCTGCTCTTATTAAGTATCTAGTATGTATCAGACACCTTATGGTTTATGTAAGTTATCATAGTTAAGTCGTGAGTTTGTTAAAGTCTCAGGAAGCAGCTTTATTTTCAAAATCTTATGAGACATGTCACTGTGATTTCTAGTTACGACCTTCCTGCTTTGGTAATAGCAAAAAAAGGAGATATGAGTGTAAGGGTTTAGAAAGCTCTTATATCAACTAGAAAACAAGTATTTGTAAGTAAGTCTTGTAATCTCTGTGGGAAATATGTTTTTGAGCCCAACTGCCTGACGTGGCAGAAAGATTGCTGGGAAGAAGATTTCTTTCTAAACTGCGTAACTCAAAAGGTGTTGATGAATCTTTGTTTTACAATTTAAATTATTTTATAGGAACATATTCTTTTCCTCCAGTGCTTCATATTATTTATTTATTTATTTTTCACTTTTAGGGGTTAGAAAGTCCTTTCTACATGTCGAGAGAAATTCTCGCAGATAAACTCAACACTCTGGGGTATTCCATTAGGATCGGGGGCAGCAGGATTCTCCAGTTACAGTTTTACTGTTTTCTTCTTGTCCCATTAGATTTGTATTAGGTGGGGCCAGTGTCAGGGCCGGATGGCTAACTGATTTAGAAGGATAAACTGGACATTTTGTGATTGTGGGTAATCAGTATATGCATGTTAAATTAGTTCCCCGATCATGTTGTGATGATGTTTTGTACCTTCAGCTTTCTTTATAGTGAAGACTGCTGATATCTGAACTTTACTGGCAGATTTGCAGTGTTTGTTTTCATATATTTTTTAAGAACTTTGAAGCCCAAAATGTATTCAAGGTGTGGAACATCTTGTGTGAATATTGTTATACAGCAAAATTGAATTCCTAGTTTAGTTTCTAATCTTTTGTTTATTTACAGCTATGAAGATTTTTGTAACAACTAAAAACTCAAAAAACCAAGGAATAGAAGAAGCTTTGAAAAATCGCAATTTTACTGTAGAAAAGATGAGTGCTGAAATTAATGAGATCATTCGTGTATTACAACTTACTTCTTGGGATGAAGATGCCTGGGCCAGCAAGGTAAATGTTATTAGAGGATAAATAAGCAAAATCCTAAATTCTCCCCTCCTGGGGGTTTGGTTATCTCACATTTTATATTGTAACTCTGTGTAGCATAAGACTACTCAGATATTATGAAAGTAATTTCTGATTCACTTTTGTTTCATGGGTTACTTGCTGCTTTTCCTTCTTTCCAAGGGAAAACAATAAATAGGGATGTGGGGTGGATGTTGGTTGAAGGCTGAGATGTGTAGCTTTTCTTTCAGGCTGTGGTCTCATTGATGGGGCTGGTGGAGAAATTCTGGTGTGGTGTATACTCCTCGCATGGGAACCCTGCCTTTTATGTGGGCCGTTGTTGCTAGGAGACTAAGTAAGAGACATAATATGCCTATGACTGAATTTTATGGAAAACTTTTCCTGTACTGACCTTTGACCCAGAGAAATCTACAGAGGAGACTTGGCATTTCTAGGTGTATGTCTTAATCATTCCATTTTCCCTAAGGAAAGCTTAATTAAAATACTAGTTTTCACATTTGTCACTTAGTTTGAGTGGCCCTTTCACCCTTTAGAATTTAGTCTAGAATTTCTTCCCAGACTCTCGAAAGGTTGGCGGATTTCTCCCACAGCCCCGCAGCAGTGGTTTTGTGCTACTGCTGCTCTAGCCTGCTTGTCCCTGCCTAGTGACCGTTTTGGGGGAACAGAGACTCTTGGGTTTATACTTTCCTTGTATGAGCCCGAGGTGCAGGCAGTAGGGGAAACACAGTCTCCGGCATCTGGCTTCTGCACGTGTGACACAGATGTTGTCTCCAGGGCCACCCAGCAGGCTGGTAGCAGACTAAATGGGGGATTTTGTAGTGTGGCTTCCACTGGGTATCCAGTAGGCCTATTTGTCTTCCAGGTCACCTTTAAGGTAAGGTCAAAGCTGGGGCCTCAATCACCGGCTCTCTCTTGTTGCCCAGAAAATGACTCTAAGTATGCAGAAGAAATGAGTCTGCTTATCTTAATTATCTATTTGTTTACAGAAGTATGAGATTCTTGAATAAATTCTAAGACTGTATTTTAAATCTGTATGGTAAAATCATTTTAAGTCTTTGTATTATACTTAATTTTGCTTTTGCATATTTGACAGCTTTCACTTCCCTGTTATGACTTCTTTATGCATCTTTTTTTGTTCCCTTGTTTGTTTTATTCTTTTTTCCTCACGTTTAGAAGGTAAGCTTTCTCTTGCCCTCTAGTTTTTTTTCCCCCCTCTTAAAAAGAGAAAAAAGCATGTCTGTGAGGTTTTCTTGTGCTGTGTGCCATGCCTTATTCCGTGTGCCGGTGTGTAACACTGTGCTCGAATATGCGTCAGAATGTGATTTAATATGGGCTCCAGGGCTGTGCTGGGCAGACTGGTTTATCTTGAGCTGTTTCTTTGGGGAAAGCAAAAGGAAAGACCATTACTGTGAGATATCAGGCTTCCTATATTTAGTGGGTCCTTTCATTTTTTTGGGTAGGCTCCTGAGAACTATTTTGGTCTGGTCATTTCTACTCACTTTATTTGAGTGATAGGTTTCCCCAGGTAGCTGGGTGATCCCTAAGTTATCTGTGGACCCCGCTCTTAGGTAAGGAAATTTCCAGCTATACTGTCTCTGTATTTGCTTCTCTTACCAGTCTCCTTTGCAGGCTCTGGAATTTTGCTTTTGGAGATGTGTCGTTGAGGTTTTAAGGCGTAATGAAAATGGGAGGCTAGAGAGTTTAGATGGGAACGTTTGTCCTTAACAATACTCCTAGCCTTCAAAATCAAAAGGAAAATAATAAGGTATATCTAAAGTTTTTCCTAGCTTCGGTCCATGGCTCACTGCACGTTCTGTCTAAGCTATGAATCAGCCATAGTTCTCCATGACCTCATGTTCCCCTAACCTAATCTCTTTCCTTATTCTCTCTTCTTTGCTTCTAGCAGATGAGAAATAGTAAAAAGGAGGAGCAGCCATTGCAGGCTTAATGTTTCTCCATTTTCAGAGAGAAAAAGTCACCCATCATTGAGGAAATAGGTGTTACTGAACTTTATTTTGTGCAAGTGTCATTGAGAGCTACTTCTTTTTAAAAAGATGTGGTCAGTGGAGTTTTTCAGGATGAGGATTAGGCACTTGAGGGGATGAACAGGGGAAATAGACCTGGTTAGCTGTGTAGGCCGGTTCAGTCTTATAGCTAGCTGTCTCAATTTTATGCTGATCTGGAAGGAACCAAACTGTTAGGATGCTGCAAAATTATCAGAATGAAAGAAAATAAATAAAATTAATTCAGCCAAAAGAAGATCAAGAACATTATAACGACGTCGGAATGAGCAAGAAATGTTTTATTTTTAACTTCATTTTGCTTTTGTTTTACATTTACCTGGTTCAAAAATCAAAATGCTATAAAAAGATATACATGGCAAATCTCACTCCCAATCCCATCCCCATGCACTTTACCTTGTCTTACCCCATAAGACGTAATCATTTTTATTAATTGCAAGAATATTTAGAAAAAAATTTTACCTTGGTAATGAGGGTTTTGGTTATTTTCAGTTTAGTAGCATTAAGCATCTTTCATTACTCAACTGTAAGCACTGATTTAATCAGACCTTGTGTCTGTCTGTGACCCCTGGCTTCCCATTCTGTTTAATATATATGGTATCTTTTACCTCCCCCCCCCTACAAATAATTAACTTTGTCTTACCATACTTGTTTCATGCTTCCCCATTGGTGCAGTTTTCTTCTGGAAAGTGATGGTTCCTCTAGAAAAGTGGGGGAAGAAAGTAAGTGGAAAAATTCTTGGTAAAAGTACGTCTTGCTGAATAAGTTAAGATTTTAAAGAGGCAATGCAGGAGCTGATTGTTTTACCTCTGTACCCACATTCAAATTGCAGATTTACAAACTTAAAAGTACTTTGACTTTAAACACTTCATGTTATTTTGAAAGTAAAAATTTCCCCCTCTGTAAATCAACAACCATCTTATAAATAATAATTCAAAATTATCTTAGCATTTTTCCTGAGAATTCATTATGAAACAAAAGAATTTGTGAATTAAACACAATTCTAATTATACCCCTTGTAAATTTAGCACTCTATTTTTTTAAATATTTATATTACTTGTATTTTGATGCATGCATGCTGAGAATTAAGAGGAAGTGAGAAAACTTTTAAAAGAGTTTTATTGCTAAGAATTTTTGAATTCACATTGATGCTCCTGCAACTGCACCTTGAGCCATTAGATACTATTTTTCAGAAGTAGTTCCTGTGGGAGGTCTCCTCCTACTGCCGGAGTGGTTAAATGTAGTGACTGACTCAGATGTCTTGTTCTGCTCTACCAAAGGAGATACTGGTTAGAGCAGTGGTCCTCAATCTTTTTGGTACCGGGGACCGGTGCTCCTATGAGAATCTAATCCCTGATGATCTGAGGTGGAGCTGAGGCGGTGATGCTAGTGCTGGAGAGCAGCTGCAAATAAAGATGAAGCTTCTCTTGCTGGCCTGCTACTCACCTCCTGCCGTGTGGCCCAGTTCCTAACAGGCCACTGACTGATACCAGTCTGCGGCCCCGGGGGCTGGGGACCCCCAGGCTAGAACATGCACTCCTGTAATACTTGCCCTTACTGCAGATTATTGGAATTTAAGGGTTGATTTTTATTTCATTTTTGAAAAAACAAGGTTGTGTGTGAGCTTTTTAAAGTCTTTTAGTGTTTTATTTTAGCAGCTGATATAACAAAAAATTGATCTCTTGGAGTTTGAGCGAGTTAGTTCAGGCATTTATGATATTTTATTCCCTTCCCCCAAACAGAAAAACCCAAAATGTTAGGAATTGATGCTTCCCTTCTGATCCAGTTGATCTAGGTGGTACGCTCATAGATAGCATAGAATTTTAGGGCTGGGAAGGTGTTCTTAGAGATGAGGAACTGAACCCGGTGCTAACTTATTTGAAGTCTCAAGGCCAGATGACTTTCTGTCATCACTTAAATGTAGTTTGTGAGGTTTTGTTCTACTGCCCAGTTTGTTCTTTCCAGAAATATCTTTGCTCTTAAAACATTGATTCGGGGGTGGAAATGTGGTCAGGAGTCAAATGGAGTGTTAGTGGAAAAAGGAAGAGTAGGTCGGGCAGTGAAAGAAAGGGGGCCCTTAGTTCCGTTTTACAGTTTTCAAGAGCCTGGGATTGCAGGACCTCACTTTTTCTACCACAGTTCCTGATTGTCTATAGGAGGAACTCAGTGGTACTCATCATTATTTTCTGTTCCTTAGATCTAACTTTATATTAAATTTCAGGAGTGTTTCAGTTCCTGCAAATGCATGTAAAAAGGAATTCTTTTAGTTTGTCCTTCCACCTTTTGGTATGTGGGGGAGAGTGCCAGGGCACTGTGGTTTTTCATTTAAAACATGAACTCATAGGGTTTCACAGTAAAAGAGACCATAGTGGAAGGGGACCAGATCCCTGCCTGCTGTCCCCAAAGGTACATGACTAGATCTGGCATTTTTAATACTCATTCTTTAAAAACAGTAACCAAAAAACTCAGAGACGAGATTAGTGGAGACTTTTTTCTCTTTCTCAAATTTGAGATTTGATAGAGAAAAGTACTCAAATGAAGGTATAGTTTTTTTTCTCTTCTATTTCATATCCAGATTATACTCTGGGTACTTAGATTTACATGACAACATTTAACTAAAAGTTTTGTGGTACATAGTATGGTTGACACAAGGTTATGATTATTTTTACCCTTTATAAATATATCTCTAAAGTGACTTCTAGTCATAATTGTTCAGTGAATTTGTTTATATCACATGTAGTGTTTATATACTTATGTTGCTTATGACAGAATTCTCTCAATTCCATAATAAGCACTGCCCATTAAAAGAAATATACATGAAATTCTTAGGAGACCAGAATAATTGTTCCCATAGACATTTTTGTTTTAATAGATAACGATATTTAAATGTTGTATTTAAACGATTGTTTAAAATTTCCCTCTTCCAGAAAGAATTTAAGGTGGCCCTTTCAATGGCTATTTTAAATTTACAAAATTGTTTAAAACTCATGCTTTTAAAAACTTTAGAAACTAATTGAAATTCCCAGTTTAAAAATGCAGCTTCATTCCAAATTTGCCATTAATTCTTTTCCAGGGGAAAATGAGCATCTCTTAATTTTAACTTCTTGATGTCACACTCTCAGGAGTAAATTACTCACTTCCTCAGAATTAGATTCTTTCCTTAAAGTGCGGTGACCATGCTTTAATAAGGAGAAAAAAAAGCATTGATTTTTGAGGATACTAAATGGAGCAAAGCCAGTTTTTCCATTGTGTTTGAAATCATTTTTAGGCAATGGAGAATAAAAGCAATCATTTATGTTAGGGTTATGAATTTGATTCTAGAACTTACTTTTTGAACAGTATGGACCAAAGCCAAAATCGATGAGGCAAAGATATGCTGACTGTTATGGCAGGTTAGTGGATTCTTTGGCTACTCTTTTTGGTAAAAGAAAAAAAGTCTTGAGTTTTATTCAATATAAAATAATGAGGTTTGATGTCAACAAACCTGAGACCAAATTCAGTTTCTAGGACGGAGCCCCTCTCTTAATTTGTAAAATTAAATTACATTTAACTTTGAGGTTCAGTGAAGTAATGAGGGGAGAAAATGCCTAAAACAGAACCTAACATGCAGGAAATGCTCAAAGTTAGTTTTCTAACTAGTAGCCTTTATTGCTAGAGCAGACACTAAAATTTTTTTCTGATCTTTGTTTCCCCTTGAATTTAGACTTCTGAACTGTAAGAAATACTATTTTCACTGAAATATGTGTGTTAGAGAAATGGTTATTAATAGATTTTAAATGTATTTTTTTACATGGGTATGTCTCTTTTTCAAAGTGTGCACATACTTCCTAGATGACAGCTTGTGAATTTTTTAAAAAATCTGTATCTAGACAAAGTCTTATCACTTGTGTTAGACCCTAAAGGCTATCCAGCTCTGTGAGGTGAGGAGTTGTCTAAAACTTCCTTTGAAAAGATGTTGATTTGGGCCTTGCTAGTTTGGAATTACGCTCAAGTGACTTTTGTATTACTTTTGAAGACAGGGTTTGCTGTACAGATTAATGCACAACAAGGTAGAGAAAGAGCAGATATTTAAACCATCTCAGAATCAAAGTACTTTAAAAATGTCACTTGTCTACTTGTACTAATTACAAATGGATTTTTGAAATAGATCCTCTTACCACTCTTTTATCGATAGATAGTTACCATAACTCCATGTAACTTAAGAATAAAAATATTTTTTTCCATTTTTTTCAGTTTAGTTCACTGCTCTTTAGTTGCTGTGGCTGAGAATTTGCTCTTTTAGAGACTTAGATAGCTAAGGTTGCAACAGGAGAATAGTCTGTATCTGCTTAGATGGGGAAGGAGAGAATCCGGACCTGAGAGGCCTATAATTTGAATAGGTAACTTTGGAAAAGCTTGGGATCAAGCTTCTGACTTTAAGCCTAATGATGAGAGAGCTCTTAGTGCTTATTTGTACTCCTGCTGGGTCTTGTTTGCATTGGAAGTGGTGGTGGTGGTGGTTGTGGGGGCGGGGGATGCTTTTGGTGCCCCCGTGTGGAAAACTGGTGGTACAACACCTTTAAGAAGCCAACTTTTGCAGACTGGAAATTGAAAAAAAAGTTAGGGATTTAGGACATTGCCTAAAATTTCAGAGCCCGGTACTTTGGTGGATGAACTCTGTAAGACTCAGTTCCCTAGAGCAAAAGGGAGATAGGGTATCTTTGTTTCACCGTCTTAAGATATATCCTGGGAGATTTTATGCTAGCTTTATGTTAGTCATTATGAGTCTTGTTTTTTTGTAAATAATCAATTGAGACCCACTTATTTTATCCTGCCTCTTATCCATTAGCAATGGTAAGGGAACTAAGGATGAGGAGTGGCAAGAAAGGCCAGAAAAATGCTTCTTTCTTGTATTACATTTAGTGGTTTATTTGTGAAATTAAAACTGAATTGCTAGATTAACATTTTCATTTTTTTTCCAGTCAGTCATTTCATTTTTCAGAGTAATTTAAAATAGTGAAACATTATCCAGTGTGTATGTGTTTCCAAATAAGATGTAAAAGAAGCGTGATTTGTGGCACCACATGCTAATGAGGCTTCCCTGAAGCTGGGAGGGCTTTGGCAGGGCTGCAAATGAATGTTGACTACTGCAAGGGCTGATAATGAGGCATGCGACAACAGGGCTTTTTCCTGCTGGAGACATTAAACATCTTTTGGCTTGAGCAATTTTACCAGTTTTCACGGTTTAGCAATAGGGAGATCAGGAAACAGAATAGAATTAACTGAGGATTTGCATGCAAGGTGCTGCATTTTGAGAGAAATAAGCATTATGGTGTGATGAGAATATTTTTAAGGCTTTGTAGGACTACCTTAGCTATCGAATGTTAATGCTGTCACTTCTTTTCCGTCTTACTTTGTATCATAGTTACCTCAATTTTTGCAAAGAAAATAATTGTATTTCTCTTCAAAAGGACACTGAAGCCATGAAGAGAGCATTGGCCTCCATAGACTCCAAACTGAACCAGGCCAAAGGTTGGCTCCGTGATCCCAGTGCCTCCCCAGGTAACCATCTGGTTCTACTTTTCTGATCAATATAACAGAAAGCTAAAAACCAAGCTAACAAAAGAAAGAAATCTTCCCAGAATCTCGTAATCCTGAGATACCTACTGCAACATTTAGGGTCATATACCATTCCATTAGTTTCACGAATTCAAGCATTACTAGGCGTTAAAAGGATGAAGAACATAGATTTAATCACCTCTTGTCATGGAGAAATTAACCAAGCTGAACTGGGAATTCTTTGCCAGATTTTTGGTTCACCTCTTCCTTGAACCTGAAAGATGATTATTTGAATAAAAGCTTTTCTCTCTTCTTATTCCCATTGGGCATATTTCCATTTATGTCAACAAAGTAATTAAGCAGATTAAATGTTGATGCCATTAAGAATTGGAAAGCAAAGGTATCTTATATAAAGACCCAAATAGGTTATTAAGCTAGGCTTATGGATTTTCTAATCTAATATTTATTCAGTTTTAGATTAACATTTGAATGAATATGAAAAGCTTAATGGAGAAGTACTAGGGACTATCAAATTGGTGGAGCCTATTTTCATCCAGTTCTCACCACAAGCTGCTTATTATCTCCAGATGGCTATGGTTCCAAGGATCTTATTTTAGATGTATCTGTGGTTGAAACCTCACCCTAAAGTTGTAAGGGCATTGCTTGGCTGTTAGCTATCAGATGTATTGCCTTCTATTTGCTTGTCTTGTTCTTTTGAAATCATCTGTTCCTTCATGAATGAAATGACTTGTAAAGTATCCTCTCTAAATAATTAATGTGTTAACAATGTAGATATTGGATATCTCTTTATTTTAGGGGATGCTGGTGAGCAGGCCATCAGGCAGATCTTAGATGAAGCTGGAAAAGTTGGTGAACTCTGTGCAGGCAAAGAACGCAGGGAGATCCTGGGAACTTGCAAAATGCTAGGGCAGATGACTGATCAAGTGGCTGACCTCCGAGCCAGGTAAAGTTCTTCTGCTCTTACCAGAGCAGTAGTGGGTAGCAGATAAGATCTCACTCTTGACGAAGTGATTCAGAAAGCAAGTCTTCTAATTTTACTGTGTTCTCTTTGGCTAATAGATAACATATATTATATTCTATTAATTTTTTGTTTTTGAGGATGAAATGAACTTTCCCTTTGCCAAACTTTTAAAATGTGCAGGTGCCTTGAAATAAAGTTGAAATTGAATTAGAAATCTGATATCCTATTTTAGTTTCTAGCCATAAGCTCACAAAAATAAGGGGCCTTGGTCTGGCAAGGGTTGATACCTTTTATGAGGATGGGTAGAAAGAAACAAAGAGAGAAAACATTGAAATTATTTCACGTCATTTTAAAAATCAGTTAAATAGGTTATTCTTTAAGTTGGTCATTTCTAGGCTCTTTTGAATTTCTATTTCATCATTATTCATTTGGTTTCATATTTCTTTTACTTTTCTTTATTACACCTTAAGTCTTGGCTTTTAGGACTTTTTCTCCTATAAACTAGAAATATATAGTTTGCCATTAAGAAAACTTGGTATAGGAATTGCTTCGTAAATTATATAAATGTCTAACCACTATGCTGTACACTTGAAACTAATATAAAATAATATTGAATGTCAACTCTAATTGAAATAAAAAAAGAAAACTCAGTATAATATAGGTTTGTTTAGAATTCATCCATAGAGTTAATGAAGTTCTTAAAGATCTGAGTTTTTATTGCATTTTACAGTATGGACATTGAGAAAAAATTGAAGTATGATGAGACCCTAGTGTAGACAATGTTTAATTTTGCTTAGAGAATGTCATGAAACATCTTGAGATAATTAGATATACAGGGTTTCCATACAAACGGGTCAGAAACACTCCTTAACATGTCTCAAATGTATTAACATAATAGATTGAATGGTGAGTAGTTCTAAACCTTTTTTGGACCAAGATCATTTTTAAAGTCTGATGAAAGCCATTAATATCTACCTAAAAAGATGCATAAACAATATTACACATAATTTCCAGAGGTTTGTGGATTCACTGTAGCCCTGGCAGCTCTAGGGGCTTCAGGTTAAGAGTCTCTACTTTGAAGGGGGCGCAGAACAGTATAAATAAATGTTATCTCATTGAACTCAGTGAGCCTTTTTCTCCTACTGCGAAGCAGTCTCCTTTGTCGTGAGCATGACAAGGACTTTATAGAAAGGACAAAAAGAAGTTCTGTTCCCATTCGGAGAAACGCCAGTGCAGTTGGACAAGACTCCTGGCTCTTCAAATTTCTCACTGCTGGCTCTTTTGTCTGCAGCCTTTCACAGCGTGGCAGACAGTCTTCACTTGGAATTCTCAAATATACAGTTGTATGTGTTTAGAAAAAGATGGATTTGAGCAAAACAATGAGGTAGTTGCTATGTGGATGGGATCGACCATTAATCAGTAAAGAGAAAAGGCCAGGACAGTGATGAGCAGCTTTGCCTCTGCTTCACTCTGGAGCTTGCAGTATCCCCTCACAAGGAAAGATGAGAAAGCCACTCCCTGTTATTCCTTCTTAAATATGCCCAGCTGTCTAACATTTTAGTGGCTAGAGCTCAGTAACAATTTCCTCTTTGATATTCCTCTGTTTCAGTCACCTAGGGTTTCAAGGTTGTAAGTATATAAGCTCCCCCCCCACATGGGACTCAGTAAATATTTTATTTTTAATAGGAAAAACTACGTAACCCATAAATAGTTTTACTTTTTCAAAGTTAGACTCTTACCTAAGAGATTCCTCATCATAAATTGGTATATTTGAAGGAAAAAAAGCAAATTTATAAAAAGTATGTTTTCCGAAAATATTCCACTACTCTGCCATATAAAAGGAAAGCCTCAAATACAGGTAAAAGGTATAAATATTTTTATAAACCTTGCATTAAATATTGAGTTCATTACATCAAGTATTGGTTTAGGTGAAAAATAAAAATAATTTTAAAAAGAGGGTAGAAAAATGAATGACAGATCCATACTATTAGTAAGTGAAGCAAAGATTCTTGTAGTTTATCCTAAAATCAGAAACAGAGATTAGGATTATCAGCCATGCCATTCTTCCAAATGATAATGTTACCACCCCTGTCATTGAGTTTACAAAATCTGAGCTGGTTAAAAGATGGAAATTTTTTATTTTGTTATAACTTGGAAAGCGTCTACAAAGGGAAAACAAACTTCTACTAATTATTTCTGTAGTAGTAGCAGCATACCACTTCTGAGGAAAATAGTGAAATTAGTCTTTAGGAACTTGATGGTAAACAATGGTTTCTTGTCACCATGTGCTTTTTTTCCCTCAGCACTATTTTTGATATTTATAGATGGTATAGGAATAGAAGATGGACATTTAAAATTCTCAGTAGGTTCATAATATCAATAATCATAATAATAATAATGAATTTAAAAATAATAATAGTTATATATGTGTATTGCGTTATTGCCAAAGTGTTTTCAAACATGTCTTTTTGCCTGAAGCTGCACCATTTGATAAAGCAAGGCAAGTATTGTTTATTACCTACCCATCCCTCATTCTATAAGAAAACTGAAGCCCTAGTGAAACAAGGTTTCATGGGTACCTGGAGTCATGATTTGAACACAGATCTGCCAAGTCCCATTGTGATAGGCTTTCAGTATGCATACTGCCTCTTGAAACATTTTTAATGTATACTTGTCTATAAAAAAGACAATCTAATGGGTTGTTTATTTCTAAAGCACACATTAGTGTGGTAACAAAACCCTCCAAAGCAATAAGATCACAAGCACATTTCCCCCCTGAGGTTTAGATTTGATTATGTAATCACCACCAAGTGAAGAATCATTATTACCTAAATTTGCAGGCCTGGTCTTTAAAATGTTTATGCACCTCCACAAAGCTAATGTGGATTTTTAAAAGCAAAGGAGAAAGTAGATGGTTTAGGTGTTTTGTTTATCTCTTTGTTTTCTTGTGTTATCTCAGACTTAACTGGAGAAAAGGAAAAAGACAAGCATGTTAACAAAAATGACATATCCTATGGTTTTAGTAATATTTTGCTATTAAGTATTTGAGAAAGTACGATGACAGCATCTGTCTGTTTTGAGTAGAGGACAAGGAGCCTCACCTGTGGCCATGCAGAAAGCCCAGCAGGTGTCTCAGGGTCTGGATGTACTCACAGCAAAAGTGGAAAATGCAGCCCGCAAGCTGGAAGCCATGACAAACTCAAAGCAGAGCATTGCGAAGAAGATCGATGCTGCTCAGGTAGTAATGATGGGTTTTAGGAGGGGTGGGCAAGAAAAGAGAAAGAGAAATGTCCTATAAATACCCTGTGCCTATCTCTATCTCTCTTCCCCTCTCTTCCATTAATGTGGGTGGATAACGGGTGTTTCTAAGTGATGACTAATTTCCCAGTAGTTATCAACATTAATAGCTCCTCTACCACCACAGTTTAGACTAATATTTATTTATATTTTGAAATAAACAGCATAATTTTGAATACTCCAATTAGTTAAAAGTAAGCACTCTGAATACCAAGAAAATCCTAGTTCCTGATATAGATTACAGTATACGAAAACTATTCTTCATCTCAAAATTCACAACTGCATTTGGCAATGGCAGTGTTAAAGGGCTAAAGTTTTCTGAACCTACTCAATTGTAAAATGATTTCATTTCACAAAGAAACACAAGTGTTTGAGAAACTGAGAATGAATGAGATGCACGTGCTTCAAAGATGAGATAAAGCTTGTGAAGATATTCTAGTGGGAAAGAAAAAAGCATTTTTAAAAAGATGAGGGATTGATTGGATTTTACTTGAGCTAAGAACATATGTCAAAAAATAGGGATCAGCATTATAAAAACAGTTACTGGTGTGCCTTGTGGTTGCTTTAAAAATATTTCTGATAGCCTTGTTAAGTTTAATAGAATGTGGTTCATGAGTAGATCACAGCATGCTTCTTTTCCATTTCTATATGTGTAGAATTGGCTTGCAGATCCAAATGGTGGACCAGAAGGAGAGGAACAGATTCGAGGGGCTTTGGCTGAAGCTCGGAAAATAGCAGAATTATGTGATGATCCTAAAGAGAGAGATGACATTCTTCGTTCTCTTGGAGAAATAGCTGCTCTGACTTCTAAATTAGCAGATTTACGAAGACAGTATGTAATCATTTAAATTGCCCTTTAATGTGCCTCTTCCTCACAAAACACATATATAATTGAATTCTGTAAGTTAATGAATCTCATTGATTCCCTGTGACATGGTTAAGTAAGATATTACTCTATTTTATCATTGACATAATTGAAGTTTAATGATTTATTGCTGAGCATATAGTTTTAAATTAATTTAGGTTGGTAAGAACACCTTTTTTGAGATCTATAATTTTATTTCTAAGGTAGGCCTCTTCCTGGTGCATTGTGTTTGCAATGTATCTGTTTCCCAGGTATATGAGGACAGTAATTTTTGTGTGTATGTATGACATTTCCTGGGGGAGGGGGAGAATTGAGGGAGGCTTATGAAGATACTTTCTTCCTTCCCCAGAAATGTTATTTCTCAAGTAGCAATTATAAGGCATCATTAAATACAACGTCCTCAACCACAGCTTCTCTTAAAGGCTTTCATGGCTCCTACTTTGAGTATATAAGAAAGAAGTGTTGCTTTTTTTCTTTTGATAGATATTTTTCTTTCTCAATAAAAAACAAAAAATGAAAAAACCCTACAGCATATGCTAAGGGAACATGAAGAAAGGGTAAGAGCCGAAAGTAAAAGTTGCTTCTTTCCTACCTCAGTCTTCCAGCCACTTCTCCAGGGGTAACCATAGTCAAATGTCTTGTGAGATTCTGTTTTTCATTTAACTTGCATGTTCCGTTTCCTGTTCTTTCATGGGCAAGTGCCTAACTTTTTTTCCAGTGAGAGGTGCTTTAGAGTTCTTTCAAGTCTTTTACTAAGAGGGTAATGTTGGCTAAGAAAGCAAACTCTTGCCGAGGACTATGAAGTAGGAAATGGGTGGGCGCAGGGTAGACATACTATAGGCAGGAGGTTGTGGTGATAGAGATCAACTGAGGTCACAGCTGAAATTTGATTGTATGTCAAGCTCAATCATTTGGGGATCTCTGTTTCAGGCCCAAATTTTGAATTATTTAGGTTGGGAAAATGTATAATTTGACATTTATGAAATATATTGTCTATACAGTTAGAACAATGTTTACTAATATTAGCCCATTATTATAGTTTGTTTACATGCATTAGATTTTAAAATAACCAAAGGTTAGGACTCTCTAGTCTTAGCACTCTAGTAAAAGTCCAAATACATACATTGCAGGCACTCATTAGTGTTTCTTAATGATACAGAATTAATGGTAATGGTGAGAATAGCAGATCTTCATGTATGGTCACTCATGTCATTATTACTGTATCATATATATGTACATATCATATGTACACATACACATACACAGTCATGCCGCACTTAACGACGGGACTATGTTCTGAGATGGCATCAGGTTATATGATATAACCTATTGCTCCTAGACCTGTACAGCATATTACTGTGCAAAACAACATGAGATTAAATCAAGTATGAGAGGAAATGATGCAATCAAGATCCGCAGTAAACGAGATGTATGAAGCTGCTGCCAGTGTAACAGACATACTATTTTACAACAAATTTTTATAAGTTTTTAAAAATAAGTACTACTAGTTCTACTGTAACTACTTCAGCTACTCCTATACAAGAAATATGGCTGCTTGGGTCCACCTAGTTCCTGAGGACACTAGTGTTTTCAGAGGTGGCGAGCTGACCTAGTGATGGTTGATTGAGCTCAGCCTACCAAATGGTTGAGCTTGACTGAGCTAGACTGACCCAAACTCATATTTCATGTCTTAACTGGGAAAAACTATCTGAATTTAAGTGATTAATTTCTTATTTAAGGGCCAAATAGATAAACTACTCTTCTTTCAACCAAGTTAATAATAATCATTAGCAATTTGATATCTCACTAGCATTTGTATCAGCTATTAAGTCATCCCAATATAAACAGTGTCTGTGTGTACCAGGGTGGCTGTTTTTTTCTCTGCAGGGGGAAAGGAGATTCCCCAGAGGCTCGGGCACTGGCCAAACAGGTGGCCACAGCCCTGCAGAACTTGCAGACCAAAACCAACAGGGCTGTGGCCAACACCAGACCCGCCAAAGCAGCTGTCCACCTGGAAGGCAAGATTGAACAAGCACAGCGGTGGATTGATAATCCCACAGTGGATGACCGGGGAGTCGGTGAGGCTATCAGTGCACTTAACTCTCATTAAACTGTGTTCAGTGAAAATAAACAAGCTGTTATAGAGATCTTGTATCATTTGTGCAGAAGGGATTCTTCAGCTTCTGGTGAAGATTTCCAAATGTAGCCAAGAAGATTTCTGTGATTTAATCAAGAAGTCTTAGTAAATAATTTTACTATGAGCAAATAGTAAGGCCCCAGGTTGGAATTGAAACTTTGAACTAGTTATTTCCAGCCTATGTATACTTCCATTCTGTTATATTTCTGTTTTACAGTCCTTAGAAAGTACCCAGTTAAATATAATTTTAGAAAATAAGCAAAGGACACTTAACTACCAAGGTTTTCTTTTTAGTTGGGAGGGTTCTTGTATTATACAGCCACTAGTAGAATTGATAACCTAAATTTTTCAGTTTTCGGAGATTTTAGGAATGGATCTATAAGAATATAAGTCATGTTATGACAGCAAGCCTGCCGAAGCTGAAAGAGCTATTTACTTCATTTGTTGTATTCACTGGATAAAAAGATAAGTTTTCAAATAATGATTCTAAGTGTTTGGGAATCAGTCAGACATATAATTTACTAGTGGAGGAATAAATTGGTAATACCAAATTTTCTGACTGACAGTTTGATATTATTATGTGTCAAGAGCTTTAAAAAAGTTCATACCCATTGACTCAGCAATTTGAATTATAGGAATTTATTCTAAGAAATAACTAGAGATGTTTCTAAGGCATTACATACAAGAATGTATGTAACAGAATAAATGCTAAATAATAAGTAAATGGCCAAATAATTATGGAATAATTTGGTTAATAATAGAAAATATTACATAGATTTTAGATCATAAATATTACATAGAATATTACATAGATTTTAGACTTTTGAAGAAAATAATGTGGAAAAATGGTTATCTTAAATGAAAAGAAGCAAGGAAAAAAGTTAATGTGTAGTATGATCTCAGTTTTGTAAAAGAGAAGTATATGTGTGTATGGAACATGTAATGCATTGAAAGGTACTGGAAGGAAAAATCAAATATATCAGTCTCTGAGTCAGGGGATTATGAGTGGTTTATCTATTATTTTTACTTTTCTGTATTTCCCCCCATTTTTCTATTGTTAAGGGAAATAAAACCCCACTAAATATTATTTATTATTAAAACAAACAAACAAACAAACAAACAACTTACCAGATGGCTCTGCAGTTGCCTTCTCAGGTCTGTGAGTTTCAGTGTTTTCCTCTTGGTCCAGGTCAGGCTGCCATCCGGGGGCTTGTGGCCGAAGGACATCGTCTGGCTAATGTCATGATGGGGCCTTATCGCCAAGATCTTCTTGCAAAATGTGACCGAGTGGACCAACTGACAGCCCAGCTGGCTGACCTGGCTGCCAGAGGGGAAGGGGAGAGTCCTCAGGCGAGAGCACTGGCATCTCAGCTCCAGGACTCCTTAAAGGTAGAACTCAGGAGCATATATCATATATTTCTTATGGTTACTATTATTGAAAAACTAAGAGGGAGAGTTTCTTAAAATATGTAACTTTTTTAGTCTAGAGAAAGTGAAGAGGATGACCAAAGGTATAAGGAAATTCAGAGCTTATTAGGGAAAAGCTCACCAGTGTGTGACAGCAACTAAAGTTGTGTTTCTCGTTTCACTCATTCAAGAGTTCTTTCAGGATATTTGCCCTATTTATGTATCACCTGCACTTTTTAGTCAATATTTTTCTTAAAATAGATTTCTTTTATATTTATTTTTATTTACCTATCTATCTATCTATTTATTTATTTAAAGCCGACAGCACCTGGTCTTCAAAATGGATTTCTGTTTTAAACTTAAGTAAATTTATTTAACAGAAAACTTTGTAATAATCTTGAAATCATGAACTTTATGAACTACTTATATTTTCTCTAATCTTTAAAAGAAACATAATGATTAAAATAAAGACATTTGTTTATATAGCACCTAAAGTCATCTCAAGTATCACCAGCCAGTACCTGCCACCTGCCTTGAGAAACACTGGGTGACTGAGACTTCTTTGGGTAAATGCAGAAAATTTAGATTGGACTAAATGTGATGACTATGAAGAAGAGTTTTTGAGGACTTCTAAGAATTCTATTCTTGAGACCTATCATGTTAAGAAATGGATACGTACATTGATTACTAAGTTTTTCTAGAAACTCAGTTGTAAAAACATGTATAAAAAAATTCCCATTCTTTCTTTCCTCTTAAGAAAATGCTTAGAAATTTGGCACTGCCTCTACCAAACAATTCTTTCAGTTACTGTGGTCATTATCAGGCCCCTCCAGCACTGGGAATAGTCAGGAACTCTCTCAAGGCCTTCTTAGGGCTCAACCTCATGATTCTCACTATCATTTCTTAGAGGCCACCAAGAAAGGAAGTAAGATTCTTTAGTGGATAGAACAGTCTCTAGGGAAATGTGGGTCATGTTTTACCTCTTCTACTAGACACTAATTGCTTAGAGGACAGGATTCATATCTTACATCTACCTGTTCCATGGTAGCTTAGTGCTTTGTACATAGTTGGTACTCAACAGATTATTCAATGAAAGACTGAATGAATGAATGTATCAGTGAAGTGAGGACATTGGCAGATGTGATATTTAGGTAGATATTTTTGAAGTTTTCATTTGTAAACAATGTTTTTAAGGATCTGAAAGCCCGGATGCAAGAGGCCATGACTCAGGAGGTGTCAGATGTTTTCAGCGATACCACAACTCCCATCAAGCTGTTGGCAGTGGCGGCCACTGCACCTCCTGATGCACCCAATAGGGAAGAGGTAGGTATTTGAGGTCTTCCATTTCTTCTCTTGATCAGACACACACACACACACACACACACTTATTTGCTTGTAAAGGTAAAATGTAATTACAGTATATATCAGGGGCGGTGGTTGGGATACTGTGGTTGAAAGGTGGAAGGGTAGGAGAGGGAAGGCCTGCCATGTCTATTTTTAGTCAGAAAGTGTATCAATTTAGAATGTCTTTAGGACATGTTTTCAGTTGCAAGCAGTAGAAGACCTGCCTGTCAGAGATGAAAACAGATGGGTTTTATTTTAATCACACAAAAAGAAACATGGGAGTGGGTAGCCTTGGCATTGGCTCAGCAGCTTGACACCATGAAAGCTGGCATCTCGGTGATTTTCTTGGTCTTCTCATGGCGTGAGGCGGCTGTTGCAGCCGTAGGGATCATGTTTAAGGCAGTAAGAAATAAGGGATGGGGACACTCCCGCCACAATTATCCCTTTATTAGGGTACTTTTTCTCAACCCAGAAGTAAGAGTGATCCTTTTAAATCATTTGATATTCTCTATTCAAACCCTTCTGATGATTCCTTCCTGACCCAGAGTGAAGCCAAAGTCCTTAGAAAGAATAACAAGGCCAGTGATGTGCTTGTAGAGTAGTTCTCCAAGAAAAAGCCCCCCCCCCAAACAAAATCCCTGATTCATAATGTTTGTTGATTTCCATGGTGTAAATACTCCCATCATGGCTGTTTCAATGTGAAGTCACTGAAAGCAGAGTTGGGAGGAGATGGGCACATTTGGCACTGGTGAGCTGGGGTGAGTTGGTACAAACGGCTTCAGCACACCACTGCACCTAGGCCCCCGTGTACTCTGACCTCATTTGCTAGCACTCTTCCCCTCATAGTCCTCTGTCTACTCTGACCTCCTTGCGTTGTATTCCCAGTATTCCTTGTTTACATTTACATGTTCTAACCTTGGAGCCTTTGTACCTGTTCGTTCTGGTCTTCCCATAGATGTGTATTATTCACTCACTGTTTTTAGCTTTCTACTGAAATGTCTGTCTCTTTTGGGTCATCACCTATGATAGCAACCCTACGTCCACTCCGAGGGATTTCCTAATCTCTATATCCTACTTTTCTCCTTAGCATTTATCAACATTTGAGATATTTCTCTCATTTTCTGTTTGTCTTTCCCCCCCTCACATTAGCATGAAATTTCCATGTGGTCAGGGACTTTGTTTGTAGTTACTTTATTCTCAGTTCTTAGAACAATGCTGGTACATTGGTACTGAATGAATGAATGAATGAATGAATGAAAGGCTTTTCCAGAAATCCTCCAGGAGACTTTTTCTTATGTCTCATTGGCTAGAATTTGTCACATGGCTACCCTAGATGCAAAAGAATTAAGAAAGCAGGTATTTGGTTTCTAGCCTCTCATACTGGCAGCAAAGGAAAAGGAGTTGGGTCAGGTACCTAAGAAATGTAGAACTTGTGGGTGGAGGTTTGTGTTATGTTTATTTGTTAATGACCTCCATTTTGTTTCTTTTGCCTAGATTGCTGGGTAGTTCAGCTCTTGGTCCCCTTAGGCTAGGGTGATTTGCTGCTTTTTTATTCCCAACATCTCTGAATTTCAGACTGGTAGATCTAACTATCTGCTGGTCCTCTCCACCTAGATGTTTCATAGGTACTCCAGAATGTGTTATCCTTTTCCTGTTCTTTCTCTTGGAAATTCGTGAGTTACCGTTGACTGTTTTTCTTTTATTCATCTTCCCACACCAATGAATTATGGCCAGCTAATTTGATTTCACAGATATTTCTTGAATTCTTTCTATTTTCCATTCATGTTGCCACAACTCTAGCTCTTTATTTATTTTTATTTTTTTAATTTTTTATGCCTATAGCACCAGGTCTTCCTAGGTGGTCTCCCATCCAAGTACTAACCAGGCCCGACCCTGCTTAGCTTCCGCAATCAGACGGGATTGGGCTTGTTCAGGGTGCCATGGCCGTAGACACAGCTCTAGTTCTGAACCTAGTCCCCTGCTGCCTGTATGACTGCTCAGCTGTAGTCTTGTTTGAATGTCACTAGGCCACAAATAAAATAAAAATATAGATCTGAACCTGATATTTCGTTTCTTAAACCTTCAGTGGCCTTTCCCTTTTACTTAGGAGGAAGCCAGAGCTCTGTGATCTGGCTTCTAATACTCTCTCTATTCCTGTTTTCTACAAACCACTGTTTCTCAGTTCATGCCCAAGCTATGCTTAATTGCTTATAGTTTCCTGCGTATTCTGTAGTTTCTCCCTTCCATGTCTTAGTTCTTTCTGTCTCTCTGCTTAATTTCTTTCTTTTTCAGTTAATTCCTATTTATCCTTTATCTCATTACCCCTTACTTCCTAGATAGGTTAATGCCTTTCCTTTCGCTCCCATGATGTCAGTGCTTAGCTTTATTATTGCTCATAGCACACACTATTGTGAATGTCTGCTTATGAGCCTTTCTGTTTTACTTGGGTATGAACTCCTTGAGATACAGAAATTTTATCTTATTTGTTTTTGTAGCTTCAGCTCGTACTCCAAGGTCTGGCATGTAGTAGGTGTTCAGGAAATTTTGAGTGACAAGAACAGTGAGCTAAGCAAGCAGTCAGTTTAATCAGAGGTAACAGCAGACATGGCCTGGGATTGAGATGATCAACCAAGGGGGACAGAAGCTGTGTAGATCCAGAATGTGGGAGACCAGCCAAGGAAAGAAAGAAGAACTAAGGCCAGGCAAAGGGGACTAGGAGAGCAGAGATGTAGGCAGATATTCTGACCATTTAATGGCAAGAACCCAAGTAGCTGAATCCAAATAAGAGGTCAGAATGGGGAAGAGACTTGAGTGGGTAAACACAAACCTTGGCAATGAGATTGGAGCCTGCTATTGAACCAGTACCTTTAGGGATTATCTGCCAGAACAGGACTGGTCTCCAATTATGGGCAGGTAGACCCTCATGGAGCGGCAAAGAAGAGGATGGATTCTGCCAGGCAATTTCTGACATGCTCTGTGTAGTATAAACCTGTCCCAGTGTTGTCTGGAATACCTTGGCTTTTCCAAGCATCAGTTCCAATAATGTTATTCAGACAAATGACAGAAGAGCTTTTGTCATTTTATCTAAGTTGAATCATCCCCTTCATGGTATGCAACCTTGCATAATATCCATGTCAAAAGAAAAGTTAACTATTTAAAAATTTGAGAGCTGAATGAACTCTTCAGTAAATGTTTTTGCCTTTGGGGTAGTAAGTCAGCCATCCTTACCATTGTGTCAGGCCCCAGTGTGAACACCAGCTATCATTTTTATCCATGGAGGTCAGGGGCAGAGTATTTGCACGTGAATGGCAATGGGGTACATGAGGGATGCTGCCCTGAGGAGGCTGGAGTTCTGTTTAGGACTCTGGATATTTTTGGCTTTTAATGTACTCAGCCCACCTACACTGGCGCCTGACGTGGGTTTGTCTGTCTTCTTTAAACTAGAGCATAAGCCGTATGGGAATGGGGATTAAGTCCTTACATTCTGTGGCGTTCTTGTACTTCATGTTTTGTTTGCACTTGGTAAACAATGTTTGAACTGAAATTGAAGGGTGCAGGGATGCATGTACATGCACAAACATTCACCATATGATGCTATGGCCAAACCACGGAGGAGATATAGCAAGGCCAAGACTGGGCATTTGTTGTCTTACTTACTAGGGTTTGATGTTCTTTCTAAAGCTTTTGCTTGAGCAGCTGCTGCCTCTGTTTAAGGAGAGACTTTTTTCTTAGGCTGCCTGACCTATTTTATGGAAATCAAATTTTTTAATGTCTTTGTTTTTTTCCTCAAGGTATTTGATGAGAGGGCAGCTAACTTTGAGAACCATTCAGGAAGGCTTGGTGCCACAGCAGAGAAGGCAGCTGCTGTTGGAACTGCTAATAAATCAACGGTGGAAGGCATTCAGGCATCGGTGAAGACAGCCCGAGAGCTCACCCCCCAGGTTGAGTTTTGTTCACTTTTCATCATCTTAATACTCACCACATAGTATTCAGTAAAGAAGGGTAATTACAGAAGTTTATATACATTTTTGAACACTTACTGTAAAATGTTATGAAAAAGCACACATACCCATAGAGTCAAAATCATTTCATATTGTTTGAATTTTTTACAATGATGTGATTTAGTTTTGAAAGCAGCAAAAACTAGTAAATCCAACACACACACACACACACACACACACACACACTCTCTCTCTCTCTCTCTCTCTCTCTCTCTCTCTCTCTCTCTTAAGGAAATAATTGGATAATCTTGAGAGCTTTCTTTGTTTTGATTTTAGAACTTATGCCTTTCCCCGCATTCCTTGGAGGGAATTTTTAAAAAATTCTTTTGTGTCCGTAACTGTTTTCTTTTTCCTACTGAATTCTATAACTAAGATATATAGCTAGTATGTTATGAACAGTGTACTGGAAGAGTGGAAATAAAAGAGAACAAAGTAGACAGGAATTAAAGTTCTAATAGGTGATCTTAAAAAATATCAGTTCAACATATTTTGTGTGATGTTTGTGTACTTTTTCTTCTAAGCAAATTATAGAAAATTGTTTATTTTTTTCATTCATTTACTCAGCAGATATTTACTGAGTGCGGTGATACATTAGGAACTATGCTGGGCTTTTACAAATCTGCGATACTTTGCTTTGGTGGGAACCTGCAGGGAGAGACAGGGACTAAGCATATCTTTTAATTGTCCAGTGTTTGCCCATATGACATGTTAGCAAGTTTGAGTCTCTCAAAAAGTCACACTTGTCCAACTTTTAAAAAAAACTTCCATAAACTATAAATGTTTTTCTTTAAAAAATTTCTTAAAACATGGACTATAAAACACAGGATTTTTGTATTAAACTAAGATTTCTGAAAAGAGAAAACTATGAAATTCAGACAGAGAAGGACAAATACCATATGATTTCACTTATATGTGGATTCTAAAACAAAATGAACAAAACAGAAACAGACTCTTAGGTATAGAAAACAGCTGATGGTTACCAGATGGAAGCGGGGCTGGGAAGCTGGGTGAAAAAGGTGAGGGGATTAAGAAGTATAAATTGGTAGTTATACAATAGTCAAGAGGATGTAAAGTACAGCTTAGGGAGTATAGTCAATAATATTATAACTATGTATCATGTCAGATGGGTACTATGGGGGAATCACTTTGTAAATTATATAAATGTCTAACCAGTATGCCCTACCTACACTTGAAACTAATATAATAGTGTCAACTGTAACCATAGAATAAAAATTAAAAAAACAAGCACCAACTGTGGACTTTGAAGCAAGGTTTTAGAGACAAATCTGGAGTTGAATTTTCTTTGACCTTGAATTTACTTATCTGTAAAATGCAGATAATTCCTTCCTAATGAATTGTTTTGAGGATTAAGATGATGAGCGAATAGCCTGTAATTTACCAAATACTCAATAAATGTTAGTTCCTTTCTCAAGTGCTAAAAGTGACTAGGTGGGAACTCTTGAGCAAGGCACTTAAATTTCTGAGTCTTGGTTTTTGCAGCTATAAAAAGGAGATATTACCTGTCTTGTCTATATCACAGGGTTGTTGTAAGGACTCAGTAAGATATTATAGTTATGAAAGCACTTTGTTAACTGTAGACGGTTTTTTATAAATATTCATAAGCAAATTTTGAGCAATTTTTGATATTTCAATGCTGTTTCTTAAGATGGAATATTTGACACCAAGGGCTTAATATATATCAGTTTCGTGTATATTCTGAAGTATCAAGTGAACACCTATTTACTTTGTTACTTTTTTGCCTTCAAATATCAGGCTGTGACTGGTAAACCTTTTGCCAGGGCCCATCCTGGGGACTTCTTGATGAGACCAAACCTAAGGTATTCAGTCTGAAAAGAGACTTGCTGATTTTTGACTTTCTAGCGCCATCTATAGGTAGAGAGGAGAAAGCTTCCCTAAAGGTTTGTATTAGGGTGGAAGGGTGCTCTGGTTAAAGGTTGTTTTGTCATCATTGTCAGGTCGTCTCAGCTGCTCGCATCTTACTTAGGAATCCTGGAAACCAAGCTGCTTATGAACATTTTGAGACCATGAAGAACCAGTGGATCGATAATGTTGAAAAAATGACAGGTAGAGTTGTATGCAAAGTTCTTGCTTGTCTAACCCATGAGGAGTGAGTTCCGAGAAACTCTCGAGCAGGACCAGTTATGTTACTCAGCTGTAATTGGATGAGGGACAGTCATGTGCTCAACAGTGCACTTGGCTCTGATTAAGGCTGCTGGACAGCAGCGGCTTCTCATTCAAGCCTTGCAACTTTGTCCGAAAAGAGGCTCTTTGAGTCTCTTTTATTTTAATGCCGCCCTCCCGCGGTGTGTTTATTGTTACAGCTCCTATCTTCTCTTTGAATAGTGTCTTTGCTCAGTCTGAGGCAGAGTTTGGTTTCAGAGGCTAGGAGGCGGTGTTTGTGGACACAGTAAGTGTCCCTGTCATTTTCAGTGGGTTCACATTTCAAGGAACCACAATAGCTACCATTTAGTATAACTTGTCTGAGAGTTTCCTCCAACTTATCAACTACGTAGTTTTAAAAAAAGGAGAAACCAGCCACATACAAACCTGTGTCTGTGCAGCTGAAGTGGTACCTCAGAATCTTCTTCATTCTCTGGAAGGAGGGATAGGAGCAGAGAGAAGAATGTAGGCTCTTCCGCCTCCCTGCAGAGCCTGCTGTGACAGGGGTCCATAGCAGCCAGAGATGAAAGCAGAGCTCCTGAGGTGCCTGAAGAGAGGTAATAGAAACAGGAAACAGGCTGTTAGAGTTATTGGAATCCTCCGTGTGGCTCATCTTGGGTACTACAAGCTGCCAACAAGCAACAGATGGCTGGGGAATGAGATGGAAAGGCAGAAACAGATAATGTGGTGAAGGTTTCAGACACAACCCTTGTTTCCTCCTGATGTTGCTGCATTTCTGGTTGTTTGTGGTAGATAGAAGAAGGCTAGTGACCACAGAGGGTATAAATGCTGTGAATCCACGTAGCCTCCTGGGTCACATCTTTACTTTTTCTCCTGTTGTATTCACCTGGAAGCTTTTGATTGTATAAGAAGGACTTTGAGCTGAAGGAGAGAATTCTGGGTATTGTACTTCCACATGAGAAATTTGGACGACAAAGTTTTGGAATCTCTGTTCTTCTAAAATAGAAACTAAATTCCATTTCTGTTCTCCTGACAGGGCTGGTGGACGAAGCCATTGATACCAAATCTCTATTGGATGCTTCCGAAGAAGCAATTAAAAAGGACCTGGACAAGTGTAAAGTTGCCATGGCCAACATTCAGCCTCAGATGCTGGTCGCTGGGGCAACCAGCATTGCTCGCCGGGCCAACCGGATCCTGTTGGTGGCTAAGAGGGAAGTGGAGAACTCTGAGGATCCCAAGTTCCGTGAGGCTGTGAAAGCCGCCTCTGACGAACTGAGCAAAACCATCTCCCCAATGGTGATGGACGCAAAGGCTGTGGCTGGAAACATTTCTGACCCTGGTAAGCAATGCATGGTGTGGTTCACCTCAGCGGAAAAGTTAACTCAGGAATCTGACAGGGTGATGAGAGAATATGCACCCACAACCACCACATACAAAGTCTGGGCACAGAAACTACAGATACTTAGTTTGAGAATGCTAGATTAATCTTTTTCTGTCCAAAATAATATTGGACAGAATATTTTCTGAAATATTGGCAGGTTCATTATAAGTTAATTTCTCTGGACCAACTTCTCTGTACTTTCTAATGTTGTCTAGCATAGCTCCTGGCCCTGTTTAGTCATTATTTTGGAAATTTCTCAAAAGATGCGTGATAACCAATCTTCCAACTCTTTAGCTTATGTAACTGGCGTAACTTCTGCTTTTCTTAAAATGCTTTTTCTCTGTAAAACGTTCTTTACTTCTGTCAGATCCGGAGGGCTTAAATGGACCTTTGGGTGTCCTGGTCCTACACCAAAAAATATGGGTTTTCTTTAGCTAAATTTTGATCATATTTTCAGCACCACTGAAGATGTTGCCACTCCTTTGGTTGGAAACATCTGGATTCCTTTTTGTTTTGAGCATCCAGTGTTTCTAGCCTCGTCTATGAGTGGAATCCTGCCAGTGTGAGAGTGGGCAGGAGGAGCTACCCTATTCATCCCTCACCCAGGTGGAATCTTTCTAGAATCTTCATCCCACCATCACTAAGGATGTGCTCAGTTTCCTAGTTGGAGTTTCTAATAGTGCGAGTAGATTCCTGAATTTGAGGTAGTTGGACACAGTAGTGATGGTTGCTCAACATAGGGGTTAATAGGCTGAATGCCAGGTGGGGCAAAGGAGTAGGGAGAAAGGTGAGAAGTAATCCAGGGAATGTATGCATCTGACACTGACATCTCCCCTGTTCTGAGTTGGGCAGGCTTATCTCTTGACTGCTTTATCATAAGAAAGGTGATGAGCACCAGCTGAGCCCACAGTGTTCATGCCCAGGAATGTCCCGAGTACTTTTCAGTGATAGAGGCAACAAGGCACCCTGAGCACTTACAGGGAGCAGCTAGATGGTGACACTTCTGACTCTTTGCAGGCCCCAGGGCATCTGCCTTGCTCTTACCTCCCTTACCCTTCAGTCACTGCCTGTGATGCTTACTGGCAGCTTCACATCCAGCTTTTGTTAATGGAAACCAGTTCTTCTGCTGGACAGACTGTGCTTCAGGGCACTGACCCGCCCAGCTGAAAGTGAGGGCATCTTGTGTTTAGGCCTGCAAAAGAGCTTCCTGGACTCGGGATATCGGATCCTGGGAGCTGTGGCCAAGGTCAGAGAAGCCTTCCAACCCCAGGAGCCTGACTTCCCACCTCCTCCGCCAGACCTTGAACAGCTTCGTGTAAGTAAACTCAGAGAGATGGGGAGCATTGAGCAGCAGGGAGCGGGACTGTAGCAAGAGAATGGTAGACTGTGTTCCGGAGCCTCAATCACCAGGTGCCTGTATGCAGCTTTTACTTGACGCTTAATCAGAGGCACAACTTGATTTCAGTCCTAACCCACTGCTTTTGCATAGGTGTGCTGGGTAGATGGGGTTCTGGGTGTTGGCCTACTATGATGGGGAGTAGCTGGAGCAAAGCAGCTGGCTTTGCTAAGTGTGGATGTGATGAGTGATGAGTTAGTGAGGAGTGGGAAAGTAATCTGCACAGCTTATGGTGAGATTTTATGTGTCCCCAGTGATAATAGCAAAGCCAAAGTGGTTAGAATCTTAGTAGGTTCTTCTTTTACTTTACTTTTTTTTTTTTTTCTAAGGTGAGGCAACCCTTAAGACGAGGACCTTGTCAGCATACAATCCCTTATTTTTTATTTTTTATGCCTACAGGGCTGGTCTTTCTGGTCTCCCATCAAGTTCTAACCAGGCCCGACCCTGCTTAGCTTCTGAGATCAATCGGGATTGGGCTTGTTCAGGGTGGCATGGCTGTAGACTACTTGACTTTTTTTAGTAACAACACTAATACAGTCTTTTTTGTTTTAAGTTTTTTTTTCTCCAACTATAATTTAAAATCTTCTGAGGCCCCCAAAGAACCATGAATTTATCCTTTTATAGGAAAATGGTTTCGGAGGCTAGCTGGGCAATATCTTGCAGATACAAATCCTAGAATCAGAAATAGTGATTATTTTTAGACATTTACTCTAACAGTGTTGGAAATTGCTTGATCTTGGGAATAGCTTATCAAGGCAACAATTTGATTTACTCTCAATTTACTGTCTCATAGTTAATGTCAGTAAAAGATGTAAATTTCTGAGCTGATTGAGAAAATTGAGTCATTGTGCCCATAGCTAAGGAACAGAGCTTTCTTAGCCTCTGACACTTCATTTGGTTCTTTCCAGCTGGGCTGCTGGTGAGTGGTTAGGGCCAGGGAGAGGTCTGTTTTGGGATGGCTGCTTATGCGATCAGTAGAGTCATGACATTTGGAATCAAGCTCTTAGAGGTCATTTGGTCTCGCTACCCCCCATTTTCACAGGAGGAGTTATTTGCTTATGCAGCTACCCTTCAGCAGAGTCAGGATCAGAACTTAAGTGTTCTTTGAGAATCCTTGGTCTGGTGGTGCTATGTGTGCCTCCCTGGGATATGTCTAAAACAGTAGTGGCTAGCTTTTTGTGGAGAAAAAAGGAAGAAAATATGCTTCTGTTGAGATCGAAGCAGGTGGTCTTATGTGGAGTGAATGTGAGTGGCTTTTCTGGGGATGCTTTTTTAGAGGAAAGGAAGAATTCTAGGGGGGTGGGAATAGTTCCAAGGGCTTTACTTAGAACCTGGTAATTCTTTCTTAGCTGACAGATGAGCTTGCTCCTCCCAAACCACCTCTGCCTGAGGGTGAAGTCCCTCCACCTAGGCCCCCACCACCAGAGGAGAAGGATGAAGAGTTCCCTGAGCAGAAAGCTGGGGAGGTGATTAACCAGCCAATGATGATGGCTGCCAGGCAGCTCCATGATGAAGCTCGCAAATGGTCCAGCAAGGTAAGTAATCAAGTTTTTTGTTGTTATTGTTGTTGTTGAGAAAGGATGAAGAACCATACATAACACCCAGGAAGAAGAGTCTGTCTGGGAAGCCACCCACTTTTTCTGCTTTGGTTCTTGTTGTTGCCAATAGCTTGATCCTCTTAGCTGTTGTTTAGTGAGATGTTCCTGGTGCTCGATGGTTTCTTTTCTAGCAGCAAAAGTGAGAGCTAGAATGGAGGTTCTGTCCACTAGACTATCAGGTGCCTGACACTGGACATTTGGGGTCTTTTAGAGATTGCTTTTCTTTCTTAGGATTTCTGAACGTTTTTAGTTGCTTTCTTGCTAATTATCAGCTCTCCAAACATGAAAATGTCTTCTGTGGGCTCTGCTACAGCTGCATGAAATGTTTACATTTTCCTTCTATTTTTTCATAAAGGCAGGTAGGTTGTATCTTAGGAGCCATGTGCTTTTCCTTTTCTCAGAATCATCTTACCCCTCAACTCAAGACAGCTCCAGGCTAACTCCAGCTCAACAAATCTGAAAGTATAAATATTAATGTGGTTGGTGAAAATTTGGATGCTATTGCAGCTATGCCCCATAAATAACTTTTGCCTGTTTTTCCCTGAATGATGAAAAGTGTTATCTAGCTTTTCTAGATAAGAGCTAAATGTTATTGCTTACCTTACAGTGAAACGTAGTTCTAATTCAGTTCTACACTCTTTCTAATATGACCCTAGATCTTTATTCCCACCATCTATTTGCCTTTGTTCTGTTCACATCCTCAGCCATCTCAAGCTCTTGCATTGAATATAGTTCCCCAGGGTCCTACTGCACTTGTAGCTGATCTTGGTTTTTTTCAGGCTGAGAAATTGACCTTGGTTTTTAACTCTGTATTTTTCTGAACTGTTAGCTCTGAGCCCAAGTGCTAAGAAGGAATGGAATGATGATCTTGCTGGTGTTGGACCAGACCTGTGGAATTATTTATAATTGTATCTCTCCAACTGGGGCATGCACACCCCTGAGACCATTTGCAGAGTGTCAGTGCACGTTGGGAGTGGTGGAGTGGGGATGACCATGAAGGTTGGTTTTACTCAAACATTTTAAAGGGAATTTAAATTTTATTACGTTAAACCCAGATTCATTGTGCAGCAGAACATAAAATATACTTGAATTGTAAAGATAAAGATAAAACTAGCGGGGCAGAAAGTATTGGCCTACATGTGAGTGCACTTCACCACTTGTGGCCAGAATTCCTTAGGCCTGACTCTCTTTGGAGGTTTGAGCATCAGGGGATTACCGACTTTGACTTATGTCAGCTCAAGAAGTCAGGAGCTACTTGAATCATGTGTATTTGGCGTGGTGGTGGTAGTATGTGTTTGTGTGTTTGTCTGTTTGTGTATATTTTGGGACTCTGAACCCCAGCAGCAGTGAGCTGGCCTCTCCTCTAAGGCATGGGGATGAGTCCTGGTTGAGACAGAGTTTAGGCGAAAGGGTCTAGATGGTACCCAAACCCTATGTTTTCCCTTAATCCTCCCACTTTGTTGTCACTTTCTGAAGATAGGTTTTTTGTGCATGATAAGACTTAGGAGTAATAGCAACCTCAAATAAAATTCTACAGAAATTCCTACTTTTTCTTGGTTAGAGATGTTTGATATAATTAATCAGGTTCACCATTTTTCACTGAGGCAATTCTTTTTATTCCCCCACCGCCTTAAGTCTGTTTTCAGTACCTGACTCCCCTGCCTCTTCCCCTGGCCTTTCAGAACCCCTATCCCTGGTAGTAAATTCATGCTCTCCCTCTCATGGGTCCTGTTCTCTCAAGGCCACCTGTTTGGGGCTCCTCTGAGCTCAGCCTGGGTCACTTGCCAGGTTGATGCATTATCTTATCTGTGAAATAATGTAAATTGAGTGTGGAGTGAATGAGAACCCTATTTTGCAACAGGAGCGATTTAGGCTGTACCCAAAGAATGGCTTCTGAGTTAGTACTAGCAGTGGTCGCAGTCTGAAGACTTTGAGGGTTAGAGCGAGCTGGTCTGAAGTGTGGGCTTTCCTGAAGATGGGAAACTGGATAAGGCATCTTCTAGAAATTCGTTTCAGCTGAGTGGTTGTGGGGTACTCACCATTGTGTTTATTTTCTTCCCTCTTTCTGATTTGCTATCCATTGCCTCTGCTGTGTCATTTTTAATTCTGGGATTTTTAACTCCTGAAGGAAATTAATCTGTGTGTGGCAGCTGCAGAGCTGACCTAAGTCACCTCCTGTGTGCAGGATGATGTGGAACAGTGTCCATATGAGCCAGCAGAGTGTTCACTTTGTCCTGTTCCAAGCAGGTTGTGTGGCTACACTTACCTTTTCTTTCTGGATTCCTTTTAAAGGTAATGATTGTATTATTTGGTAGTTTGGCTCCTCAAAAATATTCTGACTTGAGAATTTCTCTTGGCAAGTTTAATTTTGGTAGTAAGTGTAAAGAGAAGGAATGCCATTTGCTTTCTTAGTGTAAACATTTCTCTGGAAACCCTTTGCCCCTGGAATGAGTTTCTTTCCTTTACTCATTGTGAATAGGATGTCTTGGGCTGGTGCTGGGGGCTGAGAATTCTCCCTTCTGTGGAGCTTGATTCATCTGGCTCCTGGAGAGTATGCCATTTACCTTCCCATCCTAGGCAAGCTTTGGTTACTAAACCAGCTGCAGCTCAGTTCCCCGAGTTCTGCTGCTCTTATTAACACTTTCCGTTTCTCATCCTTCCTGCCATCGTCAAAGCTGGGTAACCCAGCTGCTCAGGTGGGTATAGGTGTTGTAGCTGAGGCAGAGATGGCTGATGCTGTTGGGTTCCCTGTCCCTCTTGACATGGAAGACGATTACGAACCTGAGCTGCTGTTAATGCCATCCAATCAGCCGGTCAACCAGCCCATTCTGGCCGCGGCTCAGTCATTGCATCGGGAAGCTACCAAGTGGTCTAGTAAGGTACTGATTAGCACCCCCATTGGGGCTGCTCCATATGCATCCGGCCATGTGCAGCCTTGACACATTGCATCACTCATGATCTGTGCGGGTCCTGTGAGTCTGGGCAGGGTGGGCATCTGTCTTTCTGCACCTTGATGTTAGGGCTGGCTTCACAAGTTCGATAGGTCTGCTAATGACAGGTCAATGGGATTGCATTTTATGTTTGGGGACCAGAGAGAGATGGGGTCACTTTTAGAAAGGATTCCTTTTCTTGCTGACTTTGTGGTCACTTTTGGAACCTTATACCCCTTGGAAAGCTATGTCTCTAAATGACTCGCAGGTCAGGAACCATTGTAGACCGTTAAGAGGTCACCTGGCCTGACCACTGAGCTTTGCATATATCCCGCCTTCCCCCACTGACCTCTCACTGATGCACTGATGGCTCAGCAGAGTTGATCAGGGTGAGTGAGAAGCAGCTTTATATAGTAGGGTCTCTGGGGAGGGCTGCTTGCTGTCCTGCACTGGGCCGTATGGCAGATGCTGGCCTTAATGGGAATCGACAGGGAAGCGGCTTCATTGACTGCTTTTCCAGGTTTCAGTGGGAGGGGATGGGAGGGGGAACAGTGTGTTCCAGGATGCAGGACAGGCAGCAATAGAGCTTGGACCTTGAACTGAACCAAAGCTAGTTTGGGGTGTGGGAGGTGGGAGTGGTCACTTTTTTCCCTTTGAAGGTGGCATGTTGCAAGAAGAAAGGGTTTGAAGAGTAATGGTAATAACTAATCCTGGCACTACACTGTCTTCTAACCAAAGTCATGAGGTCCTAGAATGATCCTAGGTCTACACTAGAAGAGGTGGGCCCAGATGGCCTTGTCTAACATACCCCTATTCTCATGACCTCCTCCCATGTCTGTATTCTCTCTGGCCTCAAATATTGCCTGAGATGTTACACGCCTTCTAGCACAAATGATCAGCCACTTCATGGTGCCTGTGGAGGTCTTTCACAGAGTGCCCTGCAGTGGCATGGTTTGCGTATGCCTCACTGCATCATATAGAAATTGAAAAGCATGAGGGGAAAAATGAGTATGGCCTGGCCTTTTGGGTAGTTTCGAACAGTGCAGTTATTTTGGGGTATTTTCAGCCAAAAAAAATAAGACTATTGAGAGCCTAAGGTAAATTACTTGTACATTTCTTTATGATGACCCATGAGGGTTTTAATGAACCAAAATGCCAAATCTCAGATAAACTGCTGTTGGTTGGAGTGGGGGTCCCACTTACAACTTGAGTTTTATTTTCCAGGTGCCTGGATGAAGCAATTTATCTGAGGGGGAAGAATTGATTCTTGGCCTTTTTAAATGTGAAAAATTAAAATAATATGTTCCTTTACGCTGACTCAACAGACAAGAGGCAATAGAAGTCTAGGTCACAAACTATATATATATTTATCAAGGCCGATAATGATTACTTGGGTTTTAAATTCTAGTTCATCAGAGACAGTCCTTAGCTGCTATTTGCAACAAGGGTAAAGATGAAGAGGATGATTTCAGTATCTGGAAGGGCTCCTTCGTATTTTTCCCCTCAGGCCAGGTTTACTTGTTTTCCCCTATAGAAAGGAAAATGCCTGTTTAACCAACTTCTTGGCCCTGTCCCCATTTTATTGACACGATTAACCTGGACATGCTGAAGTGCTTGTTTAGTGCGATGCCTGGGGCGCACATGTTGCCCTTTCAGACTAATATCCAGTTACTTGTTTTTTCATTCAGGTGATATTTCTTGATATTTCTCTTCTACTACCCTCCCCTCCCCTCCCCTCCCCTCCTTCCCTTTGTTTCTCCTGTGCTATCCATATCACTCAAGAACAGTCCATTTAACCTAATCTTATCCTTCCAGAGGGCTGCTAGAAAGCAGCAGGTTCCCTTCTCTTTTTCTCTGTGCTTCTCCATCTTTCCCTAACTTGGCCAGAGCGTGGGTGGAACTCACACTGTAATTTGCTTCTCTCTAGGGAAATGACATCATTGCAGCAGCCAAACGTATGGCTCTGCTGATGGCTGAGATGTCTCGGCTGGTAAGAGGGGGCAGTGGTACCAAGCGGGCATTGATTCAGTGTGCCAAGGACATCGCCAAGGCCTCAGATGAGGTGACTCGGTTGGCCAAGGAGGTTGCCAAGCAATGCACAGATAAACGGATTAGAACCAACCTCTTACAGGTACTCAGGAGTGTGTGTGTGCGCACGCATGTGTGTGTGTGTGTGTGTGTGTGTGTGTGTGTGTGTGTGTGTCAGAGTTGGGGGGAATGTGGGAAGGAGAAAAGCAGGAGAGAGAGAAGTGAATAAGCAAAGAGGAGGAGGAGGCACTTCAGAGTAGAAAGAAATAGCAGAAAGGGGAAATATACATGTGTATTGGGGAAAGATGGATTCAGGAAAGTTTATTTCTCAATAAAATGAAAGAATTTCAATGCTTCCATTTTTGGACAAAGAGAATATACTGATCCTTAGGAGAAAACAAGTAGAATCCTGCTACTAATTTCTTGAGTGCCTTCTGCATGCTAGCCACTGGGAATCCAGAGATGGGTAAGTCTTGCCCTCAGAAAAACATAGAAACACAGTAAATTAAACTTTCTTTTCAGGTATGTGAACGGATCCCAACCATAAGCACCCAGCTCAAAATCCTGTCCACCGTGAAGGCCACCATGCTGGGCCGGACCAACATCAGTGACGAGGAATCTGAACAGGTACGTGTCTGCTGCTTCTGGTTTCTTGCCAGCAGCTTCGGTGCCACTTTACAGCAATTTATTTCAGCTTTCGGGAAATTTTACCTGTGAATCACGGATTCAGTATGTGGGATGGAGTCTTCAACTCTTTCAGAAGGGCATCTGTCTTGAAGAGATACATCGGAAATTTAGAAGGGCATGTAAAGCTCTTGTGCAAGCTTTTGTCATTTTTCAGCTAGGAGATTGAGGCCTAGGGAGGTTCAGGGCCTGAATCGGTAGCAGTTAGGACTCTACTCAATTATTTTCCTCCTCGAGGCCTCTGGTGCCTGTTCAGTCTTGCCTTACTCTATCTTTTTGGCTGGAGAGAATGTCTGCTTCTTAGCTCTCTGGGTGATAAGTACCTTAGGGAGGATGACTAGTGTAGGCTTTCCAGGGACCTATGCTGAAGCTAAATGAGCTTAAAGGAGGTACTTCTCTTTTGGCTTTCTTGACAGGGATTAAAATAAAGATGGTGGGAAGATTCCCTTGAGCAATGCTTCTTGTACGTACCTTGGCGACCATTTCTTAGAGCTTATCCTCCTTCCCTGCCTCCTGAAAACATCGCCCAGGTCTTTGAGAAAGCCCTCATTTGAGCACCTCATCCTCTCCTCATCTCCCCTCTCGTAGGTTTCTGTAAGCCAGAGTCCCAGTTTCTTCTTATGGTAGATAGAATACCTTTTGTCCAACTGCCCAGACAAGGCTCATCACACATGGTGGTATGTATGTGGCACTGGATTAGGCACTATATAGGAGAGTTGAAAAAATAGGCACAATCCTTCCTCTTAGGGAACTCACAAATAGTTTAGGAGACTAGGCCAGGGGTCACTTTAGAGGAAACAGGAGGCTACTCTTCTTGGTGCCAGTAATGCTGCTTTCACTAACATGTTTTAATCCAACAGCTCTCACCCTAACCCTATCTTCTCTTAAACCATGGGAACTAGATCTTTACCCCTAACTTTTCTGTAGTCTAGGCAGGGTTTAGACACTGGGCTGTTTCCTGTCATGTGATCTCTTCTGCCTCAAGAAAAAAAAGTGGAAAAAAGGGTAGTAAATATAAGGCTCAGAGTTTCAGACTTTATCGAGTTAATTAATTAACCAATAAAAATGTATCCTGGGAATATCTACCATGTTCTATAATGTTCCAGTAAAAAAAAAAAAAAAAAAAAAAGGTAGATACTGACAGTGTGGTAAAATGGAAAAAACACTGGATTGCAAGTCAGAAGTTATGAGTCCTCATCTTATTGTATGAATGTGGTTGGCAAGTCTGTGAACCTCTTTGGGCCTTAGCTTTTTGTTGATCAAGTGAAACTGTTTAGGAATTCTAGCCCATGGAATTCAGAGCCCATGAACCCTCTGAAATTGCATGTACAAATTTTGTGCACGTGAGCATTTTTCTGAGGAGAAACCACTGCCTTTATTAAATGTTCACAGATTCTGTGGTTCAAAAATAGTTAAGAGTTAAAAAAAAAATTGTGCAATGGAGCAATAAATCCCCTATCTATGGTGGAGTACCTGTGTGCTCCCAGTCCTGTCAGTTTGTGTATTTATATTTACTTAGATTTTCATAGATTTATAAGGTGGTTGGTTTGTTCATTTAATTATTTTTTTTTAATTCACTAATGAAATATTTATGAAATACCTCATATGTGTTTAGTATTGTCCTAATATTGAGGTACAACTGAGCAAAACTGGAAAAAATCTCTGCCCTCATGAACTTAAATTTTAGAAAAGATCAGATAAAATATCAGATAAAACAAACATCCTAGGTAAAATGTATAATACAGTTAGTGATGATAGGTTCTATAATGGAGAAAAATGAAAGAATTGGAAGATGAGGAATGCTGAGAGTTGAGAAGGTAGCTTAAAATAAGGTGAGTGGGGAAAGCCTCATCAAGGTGACAATTGAGTGAAGATCTGAAGGAGGTGAGGGGTGAGCCATTGGGACCTGGAAGAAGAGCATTTCAGGTAGAGGGAACAGCAATAGCCAGAGGCTGGAGGTTGTTTGAAGACTGGGAAAGAGTATGTGCTAAAAGTCAGTAATGGGTCAGTTTTGGGTTCTTTTTGGTGATCCAGTTAAACCAACCAGTCATACGACAAGGATGGGAGATGCCAGGTATAGGTAGGGGAACTGCAGTCCATTCTTGCCTTAAGCCAGTGGCAGGGCTGCTGTGTCAGGGACTGTGAGTAATGGAGAGCTCCTCTTTCCTTGCAGGCTACAGAGATGCTGGTTCACAATGCCCAGAACCTCATGCAATCTGTGAAGGAGACTGTTCGAGAAGCAGAAGCAGCTTCAATCAAAATTCGAACAGATGCTGGATTTACACTGCGCTGGGTTAGGAAGACTCCCTGGTATCAGTAGGCATCTGATTGAACCTGGCTGGCACAGAAACCCCTACTAAACAGAATGAAAATGATCAGAGTTCCAGGAGCCACCCCGAATTGCTGGGGGGTTGAAAGCCACATCCTGGCCTGACATAACAGAAAGGAATGGGGCCTCTTTGCATTAGAAAACATTTATACTCTTATCATGGACACTTTGAAATGTGTCTGTATTCTCAAACACAGTTATACTTGTGCACACTTTCCCAAAAGGCAGACTGGGTTTCTAGCCCATGAACTTCACATAAGCTCAGAATCTAAAATTGAACACTAGCCAGACACCCTGCTCTGCCCCTGTTCCTTAGGGGACAGTTCCCTCTCTGTGTCCTTTCCTAGCCCCCCATTCTCCTTACCAGACTCCCAAGACTCAGGGCCCAGGCAAGTCAGTTAAGAAGAAAATCACTGTGCCTCCAAAATTTGTTTTGGGCTTTCCATGTTGCTGCTGACCCTGCCTGCCTTCTTTGGCTGTGCTACCTGGGTCCCTTTCAGAAGTGAGCTTCGCTTCTGTAGGGGAAGTTGGCCTCTGGGGGAGCCCCAGCATGTGGGGCCTGGATTCACTTCCTGCTCTTCTCTAATTTAATCCTTCTGGTTTTCCCACAGTATAAAACCAAATTTCAATTTGCCAGGAGGAAATCACAGAATCACATGATTCTGTCTTTACCTTGGCCCTGAGCAATGTCTGTGCCAGAGAAACTTCCTGTCCCATTTCCTGCCTCGGCCTGCCAAGGTAGCCCTCCCATGAACACACTGTGTGTCCTGGTGCTCTCTGCCACTGGAGGCGCAGAGTAGCTGGGGTATGGTCTTGCCCATCATCCCAGCAGGGCCACTCCCAGGCACTTGGCGCTTTGTCACTGCCTGCAGAGGACTGTGCTGAGGCCTTATCACATTCTTAGCTCTTATTGTTCTTTCTGAGCTGAGATGCTGCATTTAATTTTTAACCAAATCATGTCTCCTATCCTGGCTTTTGTATTCATCCCCACACCCTTCCTAAACAAGATTTTTAAAGATATATGTTTGTTCATCTGTAATTTTGAAAGAGCCTTTTTATCCTTTTGCAATTCAGTCCTAAGTATTGGTGCTTGCCCCCCAGGAATGTTTAATGGAAAGGCAGTCCTATCTGAAGGACACTTCCTACCTAAGAGAGAGTGGTACTTATAGACTGGAATTCTAGCGCTGTTGGGGATGAATCAATGGTAAATAGTCCTTAGTAATAATCCCTGTGTCCCACAACCAGCTACAGTCCAGCCCCTTGCATCCTCTATCCCCTCCCAAGTACTTTGTTCAAGAGAGTAATGAGTGTAATATTTAATTATCATGTTTCCTGTTAGCAAAGTGAGAAAGACAATTTTTCCCTTTTTTGGGCACTTATCACTGCTGTCTAAGCATTCCCCAGCACATGAAAGCGTATTTCTTCCCAAAGCCAGAACTGGATGAGTAAAGGAATAAGAACCCTTGCCTGAATGTCCTTCCTTCCCACCTCTAATGTGTGTTAGATCCCAACATCGAATGTGTAAAACTTGTCTTAAGTTGGTACTTTACACTCAGGCTTCCTCTGTTTCTTTTAAACTGATGATTACTTTCAAGGCCCTCAGCATATTTGTATAGTTGCTTACCTGATATAAATGCAATATTAATGCCTTTAAAATATAAATCTATGCCAAAGATCACCCTCTGTTTTACTAAAGATTACTTAGAGGAAATAAGAAAAGTCATGCTTGCTCTCCAAGTTCTTCCAGTGTTTTGAGACACTGGTTTACACTTTATGCCTATGTGCTTTTCTTTAATATCAGCGCTCAAGACACAGTGAAGCAAATTAAAAAAAAAAAATCCCTGAATGATGATTAGCGACATCACCATAAAACTACATTTATAAGCTAGGATTTGTTATATGCAAATATTTTCTGCCTCCTCTTTTGTTCTGTTTAAAACAATAAAGTGCATTTGTATAAATAATGCTTTAAATCATGGGTATATTATTTTAGTTAGAACTTTTAGATCAGTTTTCTCCTATGTTTTGAAGAATAGCCAATAAAACTAAAGATTTTTATTCAATCCAAATGTTGTGCTGGAAGTAGTAGAAATCAGCAGTAGTATACTTAACAAAGATCTGTGTAATAAAGGACAATTTTGGGTATTGTATACTAGAAGGAGCAAAAATGACAAAAGTTAACAGTATGAAAAAAGCAGCCAGATGATTTGGGTCATCCTCTGGTTGAAGTAGTCTATCATCATCTTAGAAGATGCTAGGTATTCGTGGAGACCATCACTATCCCCTAAAAAGCTGTAGCCGTTACATGTGTGGGAATACCAAAGGTGTAGGTTTTGTAATCCAAAGCCCAATATAGAACAATAAGGTTTCAGGGATCCACCAGGGCCATGAAGCAGAGCTAGGTTTGGCAGACATATTCTTGCTTGAGGAAGCACTCACTAAAAGAGTAGGAGCAGGTTCTTGAAGTCGAGCTGGGACATCAGTTTTTGCCTGATTTTCTAGGTCTGAAAGGGGTAAATATCATTAAAAGGTGATAGTGTTGCTTTAATTTAGAAAAGTTGCTGAGTAGGGAGGCAGATTTAAGCCTGTTTTAAGTTAAAAGGGAATAGTCAAGGCTACTGAATTAACTAAGGAATATCTGAAAACAGTATTCATGGTCTCATTTTTGCAGCTCACCATATGTTCACTGGTGCTTATTAGAACTGAGTAGTTTTCTCAAATCATATGACTCCGAGGACAATAAGACTAGCATCTTACAAGGGTTCTTCTATAGCAGCACTTAAGGAGTGAACCATGACACGAATCCCCTTTGAATAAAATGGTGACTCTTTCAGCAGAAAATGAGCATCTACTTCATTTGCTCTTGAGAGATACTCCTTTAAGAATTTAGAAAACAGCTATTCTGGGATTAGCTAGAATTCTGTGCTTGAAAAATATTCTAATGCTAAGTATTGATGGATGTTTGTTATTAATAGGTGGTGGTGGTATTAGGGAGAGGAAGCTTTGATCAGTCTGTGGCCAGAACGGTGATGATTAGAGAATATATACATGACTGTTAACATACTGAGGTTAAGAGAGGAGGAGCACTTGGAAGTGCTTTACAGCAACCCTCACACCTCGTAATACAAAACAGTATCTGATCATGTTCTGCCTGGTCTGACAGTGAGGCACGCCCCATCTGAGAATGCTCAATCAATAGTCAAGCTAAAAAATCAACTTGTTGCTTTCATCTTTTATTGACAGTATAGCCAGAGCTAGTTTACTGGATTCAATCAAATTAATAAATACAATAATTTAATTATAAAATGAAATTATCTACTTGGAAGTTTTAGCAGAAATTGCTAGAGGCAAGGGACTCTTGGCATACAATCTGTTTGTTTGTAAGAGAAGACACAGAAAGAAAACTGGATAGTCCAGGTAAAGATGGCTGATTAGGGATTCTATAGAAGTAAAAGCAAAAGTACTGACTGCTATTTGAAGTATGAACTCTGAAGAGTAAGACAGTAAAGATGAAAAGCAATTGAAGTGGGTAACCAATCTTAAGCAAAGGGAATAAATATTTGGCAACATCTTGATTTTAGCTGCCAAGCTGATACTGGTCACCCTAGAAATTTCAAAGTTGCAATAAGTGACCCATGTGTTGTGTGTCGTAGGCAGGCAAAGGTAGAATGTTACTGTAATGTGGGCTCCTGTACCAGCACGCATTAGCTTGACAGCAGAATGGGATGAGTGTCAAGGCTATTTGGCATGATAAGGAAAGGAAGTTATAAGCTGAGGAAAATGAAAAAGTGGCGTCAGAAGAAGAAACTAAAAGCTAAGTACAATAAGAGGGAAAATAAAGAAACATTGTATTTAATTTCAGCCTTTTCCCATTTTTCGTCTAATGAAGCAGAATAATGGCAAGGACTTCTAGCCAATAAGTTGAGTAAAATGATACAACCGAGACTGATTGCTGCCACGAATGATCAATACAGTTTCATCAGTGTTACCAAGATTTTTGTTTCTGCCTCAATTATGTACTTCAATGTACTTTGTCGTACAGTATGCATTTTAAGTACTCCAGTGCATTTAAATAGTTTCCAGGAAGCTCTATTGCATATAGCCTTGGGAAGCAACATATGAAAAGAAGTCCCATGAAGACAAGGGATGCAGGCAAATTCAAGCCCTTAAGAACAAGGAAAAAAGATGAGAATACGCAGGCATACGTTCTCTTTTGCTGAACTAGGGCATAAGGCCTTTAGGCTAACTATGATTTAATTGGTTTGGTAGCTTTATAAAACATGAAGATGGCAAGTTCACTCATCTCTTTTACTTCTTTAATTTGCCTTAAAAATCTCAAATGCTTGTACTTGCATAATTCCTACAACTAGTAGTTTCCTTTTATTATTTAATAAAGCATTTGCCCTTTGTACAAATGATTTTTACTGTGCTATTGACAGTGAACTGATGGCAAAACTGAGATGGTATTACTGCAGCAGGTTCCGGTAAATCAAAATCTGAGTTACATAAAATCTTATTATAAAAATACATACTGGTACAGTGAGAATGGAGCTTGGAGCAGCAGCGCTCCCTGGCCAGGGCCATGTATAATGGCTTTGCTACAGTGCTTGCTTAATGCACAGTGAAAAGCTGAATAAGGCAAACACTTGAAGAGGCAGGTTTTTTTTTGTTTTTTTGTTTTTTTTGTAAACTTCTTAGAGTGGGGGGAATTTCTTCTATTGGACACAGATGCTGACTTGGGATAGCTAAGATCAGGTGTGACATTTGCTGCACTTGATACATCATATTACAGATTAGAGATCCTGATGGCTGAGACCGTTACTTGTGTAGGAGAAAGCTTAACACTGTAGCCTCTGCCTTTCTGTTAAAATGTGCAGCCTCCAGCTGGTGCCTCCTATGGAGGAAATCACCTCCAAAATCTTCCTAAGTGAAAGATACAAAATAGCCAAGTCTTTCAAAAGTTCCTTAGCTTTAAAGCTCCTTAAGACCCTATGTTGATTACTAAGCAACTCTGTTAGCGGTGCGTAGCTCCACGCAAATGCTTTAACTAGAATATGTTTCCCACTTGGTACCTAATTGTAATAACTTTAATGACACTTGAAAACAAACGATCTTGAGAAATTTGGCCTCTTCTCATGTCCTCACTTGGAACTTTCAGCTTTTGTGACATATTTGACTCCTTTAAATGCTTATATTTCTCCCATACATGTCCAAGCGGTTTACTTTTAAGCCTGTCAAAGATAAGTGAGGAAGGGATAATTATTATCCTCATCACACCATACAATATTTGTTAGCCAATGAGCACTTACACAGTAAATTTGACATTAACCAGTGTCCTTCCATCATTTGGAACCATGTCCCTTTACCATTCACCAAATTATAGCACTATGACGATATGATTTTAGTTCAGATTCTCACATGGGCAAGGAATATCTTTAAGGATAATTATACTTTCTGTGAGTATGAATGATGCCTTCTTTAGTGCTTGAATGAGGATGGGGGAGAGGGTGAAGGGAAGCTGTGTGAATAGGGTGTTCTCCCAATCACTGTACCTGAGAGGTTGGTTCCATATACGCATGAAAGGCAAACTGGAGCTGTTGCTTTTTCTAGAGAAGAAATACTACTCTTCTAAGCTCCTAGTCATTGACCTCAGTTTAATTACTCTTAAAAACAAGTCAACCTTTCTTACCTGAAATAGCAAGCTGCTGGATCTTGAACTGTATGTTGAGGCTCGGATTCTTTTCTGGCTTGGGTGCTCCAGACTGTAATTACCAGTCCTTTAAGACTTGGGAGCTTTTGTGGAGTAATTTTCCCCACATCCCATGTTAGTACCTTAAAAAGACATAAAAAACCAAAAAACAACCTGAACATTTATAAAGACAAATGTTCAAAGACAAGGTTTAAAGACACCATAAACTTCTGTACAAAATGAAGCACAGTGTCTTGGAAATGAGACCTGGGATATTCATTGAATTTACCACTAATTAGTTCTGTGACTTTGAATGGAGAGTGAATAGAGAATAAACATCTACTTTTGGATATAATATGCACTGTGTTAGCACTATTTGCATGTTTATCTCATAGCAGTCTGTGATTTAGATTTGTTTCTTTTTTACAAATGAGGAAATTAAGGCTCTGAGGTCAAATGACTCACTCAAGGTCACACACCTAGTTAGTGACAGACTGGTTTTGATCAAACCTAAGTTTTTTGATTTCAAATGTCCTTTCCATTATACTACCTTCATTGTTTCTGTCTGGGCCTCAGTTTATTTTTCTATAAAATGAGAAGACTGACCTAAACTGTTATTTTTTAAATGTTTAGCTATGGTACCCTTTGTTCAAATGAAATCTTTAGTGTGGAAGCTCAGTAACAGATGAGAAAGTGAAGCTATTATGGTTGAAGCTGGGGTGAAGGGCAGGGATCTGGAGCTCCCCTTCACTTCTCAGCCATGGGTGGTCTCTGGGGAGTTTCCTTGACTACTCAGAACTGGGTTAGATGATTTTTAACATTCTATGGTTTTTATTTAAGAATATGCCTTTTCATTTATCAGGCAGCTCAATGACTCTAGTGTTGAAAAGAATATTTTTCACCCAAGCAGGAAGCTGAAAGAAAATCATTTTTTATAGTTTCTCTAAATAATCCTGATAGAGACACATTTATACAGGGTGAGGAAGCAGCTTTCCTAGCCAATACCCACTGTGGAAAAGTATGAAATAATGCCTTTAAATTAAGAAGGAAGAGAAGGTCTTAATGATCAATTCCTACAGAAATTTAATAATAGACTATTATAATACCTTTTTATATCCACATAATACTTTTTTTAAAAAGCTTTCATATCTTCTTCCTCATTAGAAAATGAGTGGGTCTCTGAATTATCGATGGATGAGTAAAAGCGTTCTGGAGGAGGATGGAATGAGTCTTTTGTATTGTTACACACAGCAGCAGATGCAGGAACCCCTTCACAGTCAGTGGCAGAAGTACAGCACAGTGTGCTCTCTAGGTTTTGTTAGAAACTGTTAGTTTTAACCAAGACACTAAAATCTTCCTCTACCCTCCCTGACCAAATCACAAAATAAAGATTGCAGAAACACTTGCTCACTCTTGATTTGAGGTAGTTGTACCTTGGTAACTGGATCAAATGTATAGCTGCCTTGTGTTGGTGTCAGGTTCATATTCAGCACAACTTTTGGCATGTGAACTGTCACTGTGATTCCTTCAATTTTTTCCCATATTCTGTTTTGGTCCAATTGTAATATCAAATCTGCCACAAGAACTGTTCTCCTTAAAGCTGATGCTATGTTTCACATACACTGGTATTGCACTAGACTAAAAAGATAAAGAAAACACAAAAGCACAAACATACCAATTAATGACATGAGACAGCTCAGGAGGTAGTTTTTGAGAATCTGTCTAGAGTATCCTGCCCTGCCTCTAATTCCACTATAGGTCCTATAACTCCAGAAATGCAGACTCTGCATGTGCATCAGAGGTTGGGGTATGGGGAGATGGTGAGCATAGCACAGTGTTCAGGTACCACTGCACTAAGAACTATACAATTTCTGAGCAAAAAGTATACAAATAAAGATAGAAATCTGAAGCTTAACTAGCATAAACAATTAGAGGCAAATAGCCCTGGTTTAAAGACAGGAATTAATATCCCACAGTAAGATAATTTAAAATGATACGAACTAAATGAAATAGTTCCTATACGGTAAGAGCCAAGAAACAATTACTTTGCCTTCAGTCCTGTCCTGATGTTAACCAAATAACTTTTGATATTTTCAAGGGACAAACCAGCTACAACTCACAACACTAAATCATTCATTTAAACCTTAGTGCAGAGAAGAGTGACTTGAAGCCAGTTAGTTGGGGGATGTCTTGGGAAGCTGTAGGTAGGTCTGTCTCCTTTTAGCTGTGAAGTCTACAGACTATAGTAAAATTATGAGGCAGGTTCATGGTTTTGCCCAAGTTATACACAGTCTGAGATGCCTGCTCTCAGGTACATATTTTACTATAGTCTCATTTTACTACACTTTACACTACAGTCTTAGATTCAAGGCACACTGATTATTTTAGACACATAGTTTCACTAGTTCTTGGTTCTCTAGGTGAGCCATGGCTAACAGGAGCAATGATGAGTTCAAGTATCCAAATGTAAGAATAAAACAGGGACAAGTCAGTTCTACCCAGAACATTGATATTTGATGGCAGTATCTGCTTGATGCATCAACATACTTTTGTGAGCTGACACGATATGATATGAGTCGGAAATTTCCATCTGGAGGAATAAATGACAAAACTCTTTCAGATTCCCAGCGCTTGAACCGGATGCAGGGGTGGAAGCTGACATCATCTAGAAGCCTTGGGTTCTGCCAGGAAAACAGAACACAGCGATATTCACAAAGTATAATGAATATGGCAACTCTATTCAGATTATGAGAAATTAATTTGCTCCCTAAAGATAAAGCAGTCATGTAAAAGTTTTTTACTATGACCACATCAATATAACCTTATAATTTCACAATTCTTTAAATTTGTAAATTTTTATATATTTTAATTTTATTTGAATTTTAATAACTGAGGTAGAAAATACAAGTAGTATCATTTCTATTTCATAGATAAAAAACCAAAAAACAAAAAACTGAGGTTCAAAGAACTCAAGGTCAAATTAGTGGCAGAGACAGCACCAGAACTTGGTTCTCTTGATTGTTCTTAGTAGTATGTCATGCTGAGTCTAAAATGATGCAAAAGATGAGTGCACTTTCATATCAGCAAAGCAAATAATTCCGTAAACATAACAATGCAGATTTGCAGAAGCCAGCCAGCCATTTAAGGTACTATTAGCACACCTAGGCAAAGATCTCTCCTCATCCTTTCCATAAAGGCCGTACTCATCATGTAAGCTATTTTCTTGGTAAGTTGTGCTAAGAAAATTTCTGAGATAATTTTTTGCAATCTAAGATACAAATGTGTCTCAGTAGTTATCATTTCATTTAGCTTAATATATATTAGGCATGCAAGGAACTACAAAACAGGAGAAAAAAAACCTACCATGAAAGAAAGGGAAAGGTCAGGCATTCCAGATAGCTTAATACAAGCATCAATGACCCCTGAATTTCTGCAAAGACTGTAGATCCTGAAGAGAGAAAGAAAAGGGTGTTAACATCACTGAAATCTGCATCTTTACTAGAGCTACCACTATATCTGAAGTAATGGAGATACCTCCTGTGTGTCAGACATACTTGAAGCTTTGCACATTAACTGGTCAGTGAACAGAGATCCATTACACCAGTTCAGACAGTTTCTTCACTGAGTGCCATGGCCCATACCTAACTCTGGCTGGAATATGATAATTCTAAGGAAAATTAAACTCTTGTCTAAACATAGAGTCAAACTTGTAAGACTGCTGGATATGAAGTTAAATATTTTTAACAGAATTTAAAAATGAAGCAAGTTTCTCACAAAATGGACTAAGCTACCTGTTAACTTTTAAGAAATAGGAGCCATTATTCTGTAATAATATAGCTATTATTCTGTATGATGGAATTTTATAATGAAATGGGCACTTACTGAAGAAAAAGATATTGGCTATAATTCACAACAACTCATTTTTACACACCAACTAGCTGTGTTATCTTGAGCGGACTACTTAACCCTTCTGAACTTCAGTTTTCTTATGTATAAATGTGAGGGCTGGACTTTTTTTTTTTTTAAGTATGATTCTAATAGAGCGTTGTTGTTTTGTCTGGGGTCTTTACCAGAAGTACTGCACAAAGAGTGGTAGCAAAAGTATGGTGTATGGCAGATATAAAATGTTAGAATGAATAAATGGCAAGAGGGAGAGGTATGTAATGTAAGACAGCATAAGATCTGATTTACAAGGATTGGCAGATCTCAACTAGTGGTTATGAAAATTATATGTAATTTCTGGGCAAAATAAACAGATTTTTAAACAATTAGAAAACAAATGCCTTTCCTCTGAAACCATACTGCCAAGGGATTTCAATTTTCTATTCAGCTTATGTCAGCTGAACTGTTTTTTCCCCAAATAAGACCACACGCACACAATTACCTGATTTGTCTATAATTGCATCTATTTCTTCAACGACATCAAAATAGGCTTCATTATTTGTGTATTTTACCCCTGCTCGGCGCCACGGGATGTTGGATAGCTGCCCAGTGGGGAGTGTGTCCCCAACATTACTACTGCCTAGAACCCAGAAAAAGAAAACACAAAGCTAATGCATAAAATGATCGTCAGGAGAGCTATTAACAGAAAAAAAAAAATGAATGCTTTAGCAGCTTCTTTAATGTTTGGGGTTTTCTTCATTAAATTTGTGGACTGTTCCAGAATTGCTGGAGACATATCCATACCAACATGATCAAATTTCTAGAAGACAGAAATAGGCCATGTAGTCCTCTATCTGCCAAACCAGGTTAAATTCATTTACTTATCTTTCGCTTCCTGTGTGTTAAGAGTAGCCTAACCTAATTTTAGCTGGCTCAACAGAATCTCATCCTGCTGCCACTGATGAAAAAAGAGGCTGGTTGTTTCAAAACCTTCTGCTGATAAAAATGTCTCCAGTGAAAATACATAGTGATAACTAGGACCTTTGGTATTCAGCTTAGATTCTACATGAGATGTTGCCAAGCAGGCCTCAGAGGAGTAATTGGAATGAAGAACATACTCTGGCCTTTCTCCTTTTCAAGGTTAGCTTACCCATCTGGCTGCAATATGGCTAATGTTCAATAGCTGGCTAATTTCCTGGTAAACTGACATAGGTCTGAAAGTAAACTTGGCTGTCTAAAACATATATCCTTGAGCTGTGACATATTTAACATTTTGGTTAATTTATATTTCCAATAGAAAAGTAGTACTTGCTTAACAAAAACAACACTTTCTAGTGTGACTATATCATCTATAAAGTATGAAATTGCTTTAAAAAATCTTACACTGTTATTTATGTATTTTAATTTGTTTTCTAGTCCCCAACCCAGAGTGTAAGTTTTAGGGGCACAGACAATTCATCTTATCTTTCCTTGAATTTCTCCTGACACTTAGCCTTGTTTAGAGGATGAATAAGAGCTATGGAATCATCATTTTCTTATTTGCCTCTCTAACCCCATTTTTAGGTCAGTGCACTTAGGCATTTACAATGGTGGACAGTATAACTGATGCGGCATGTAACATTTCATAGAAATCTTCCTCTAATAATTTCAAAAAATATTGTCATCTGAATTACCTAATTTCTAGCTCTACTGAAGAATTAAACCAAAATTGGAAACTTAAAACACATCTTTTGCATGTATAAAACAGAGCTGGGAGGAGATAGTGCAGATATGTGGTATAGAGTTTTAAATTTTCTTTAGTAATTGTAGGGTAGCAGGATAATGTCAGTTTAGTAATGCTATTTTTTTTTTCATTTTTTCCAGCCTTATTAAGTTATAATTCACATATAACATTGTGTTAAGTTTAAGGTATACAATGTAGTGATTTATGTATATAAATGATTACTACAATGAATTTAGTTAACATCACAATATTGGCTTCTTTAGGATTAACTGGAATAATTTATTCAGTCATTATTTAGTATTAAATAATAGTAATAATGTTGTTGTGGTCTTGTAGAAAACCTATAATAAAAAATAATAACCAAAAGCTCCTTATCATTTACAACCTAGCTTCTTCCATGAAAAAGAAGTATACTACCCATTTTAACATTATTACTAACTTTAATTCTAGCCAATTGGACTACTTTAATAATCTGACAGATTGTATGCAACACTGAGTTGTTTATAAAGTTTTAATTCCTCAGTCCTAATAAAGTATGTTTTCACTTTACCTGTAATAGAGTTGACGACAGAACGTAGAATTGTTGGTGGTTTAATCAGTTCTTTCAAAATGTTTGATTCAGTAGCCAGTGGGAATCCATTGTCTAACATTTCTTCCAAGAGCTCATATACTATGACCACATTATCCTTAATTGCAGCTTCAGAACATTCACCAAAGTAGTCCTAACAAAATGTACATAATATTGCACAATGGAAGGCATGAAGAAAGGCTGGCTAAATACTTTGTTATGAAAGATAAACTTACAGTAGAATAATTTGTTTAAGATGAATGTTAAAACAGGAAAAAAAACCACTTGGTAGTTCTATATACTATTCCTCAATATTTTCTTAATGTTTTTAGATTGACTGAATTGCTATTACATATTATGCCAGAAAGTACATTGAAACATTAAATTAGAATGTGAACTATAAACTTCCTTTGCCCTGATTAGGTGTTTCACACATACTGATAAGTTTTAAATTATTTGGTATATTTGGCAATACAAGAGAAAATAATGAAATGTAAGTATTAAAAGACTTTTTAACCAAAAAAATATCTTGGGACCACTTAGAGAATTTTATGTGGAGGGCACTATTGTTTCCTGATGACATAATCTGTAATACATATGAAAAGTAAGGCTTCATGACTATGAGGCTGGTCAGTTCCCCTAAAACAGTGAGTGGAGCAGCCATGTGTGCTATTGTACACCCTACAAAAAAGGGTTTATGAATTATGCTTAGTAGAAAAGAAGAGAGAGCACACCAAAAGCTGGGTAATTAAAAAATATAATAATGTGTCCCACCTCCAACTAATTTGGGTAAATTAAGTTCAAAAGAGTTGATGAAAAACCAACCTGAAAAGTGTCAGCAACTCGATGTAAGAACTCAATTACAAAGAGAGGTGGTACTTCAGTCTGTATGACAGACACGAAGAAGAGCTTATCCCGGTAGATACTGATGAGGTAGTGGTGAGGTGTTGAAATGACAGGTGGCACATTTTCAACATCAGCAGCTTTCTCTTGAGCTTCAAAGAAATAATCACAGACAGATTGGCTCACAACACTCTTCCAGTGCTTCTCTAGAAATATGTCACCGGAACAGTTTATGAGAAATAGACTGTGGATCATTTTCTGGGGAAAAAAAGTTTAAATTTAGTATACATCAAAATGTACCCTTGTATTATCCTGACACCAAAATCAAACAAAAGCAATACAAGAAACTATAGACCGGTATCACTTAAGAATGTAGAGGCAAACATTTTGAGCAAAATACTAGTAACTGAATTCAGCAATATATGAAAAAGATTATACACCCTGACCAAGTGGAATTTATTCCAAAAATGCAAGGCTGGTACAACACATGAAAATCAATAAACAGAATACACAATCATTATAAAAGACAAAAACATAATTATTTCAAAAGGTACAGAAAATCATTTGGCAAAATCCAACACCCTTCTATGATAAAAACCCTTAACGAACTAGGAATAGAAAGACACTTCCAGAAACTTCCTCAACCTGATCAAAAGCAACTATGAAAATTCCATAGCTAACATCATATTTAATGGTTAAAGATGAAAAGCTTTCCCCTTAATATTGAGAACAAGGATGCCCACTCTTACCATTTCTGTTCAACTAAAGGTTCTAGCCAAGTCAATTTGGCAAGAAAATGAAACAAATTGGCAAGAATTAAAATTAGCGCACGTGCGCGCGCACACACACATGCACACACCCAAACCCACAATTAGAGCTAATAAAAATGAGTTCAGCAAGGTTGCAGGATACAAGATTAATGTAAAAAATCAACTGTATTGCTAAACATTAGCAATGAATAATCTGAAAATAAAATTTGAGAAAACAATTCCATTTATAAGAGTAACAAAAATATCAAAAAATTTAGGATTAAATGTAATAAAAGTGCAAAACTTATACACTGAATATTATAGAACATCATTGAAAGAAATTTAAAAGGCCTAAAACATGGGAAGACATTTCATGTTCATGGATTGTAAGATGTAATATTGTTAAGATGGCATTTACTCCCCAAACTGATCTACAGATTCAATGCAATTCCTATTAAAATACCAGCAACTTTGCTTTTTTTTTGTAAAAACTGACAGGCTGATTGTAAAATTCATATGGAGATGAGACCAAGAAAAGTCAAAACAATTTTGAAAAAAAAGACTACCAAAAATCCTTGGAAGAGTCACACTTCCTTATTTCAAAACTTATTACAAAGGTACAGTGTGGTACTGGCACAAAGATAAACATATAGATCAAAGGAATGGAATTGAGAGTTCTGAAATTAACCTTTATGTATATGATCGACTGTTTTTTGAAGAGTGCCAAGGCCATTTGCTGGGGGAGAGAATAGTCTTTTCAACAAAAGATGCTGTGACAACTGGATTTCCATATGCAAAAGAATGAACCTGGATCTCTACCTCACACAATACACATTAGAAAATGTTTTTTTTAGATATGACACCAAAAGCACAGCAATAAAAGAAAAAAAGATAACCTAGACTTGTATGAGAATAAAAAACTTCTGTGTTTCAATGGACGTTATCAGGAAAGAAAAAATCAACCCAAAGAATGAGAAAATACTGGCAAACCATTTATCTACAAGGGACTACTGTTGAGAATATATAAAGGGCTCTAAAACTCAAAAATAAAAAGACAAATAACCCAATTAAAAAAATGGGCAAAGAATTTGAAAAGATATTTCTTGTACATATAAACAGCCAATAAGCACATGAAAAAATGCTGAACATTTTTTAAAAATATAAATCAAAATCGCAATGAAATAATATTCCCTGCCTACTAGGCTAGATATATTCAAGAGGCAGACAATAAGTGTTGCTAAGAATGTGGAGAAACTGGAACCCTCATAATTGCTGGCAGGAATGTAAAATGGTACAGCTGTGGTAGAAAACAGTCTGAGTTCCCAAAAAAGTTATAGAATTACCAAATGACTTAGCAATTCTACCTCTGGGTATATACCCAAGAGAACTAGAAACATGTCTATACATGTGTCTGTCAGCATTAATTCATAATAGCAAAAAAAGTGGAAACAACCCAAATGTTTATCAACTGATGAATGGATAAATAATAAATATACAAACAATGGAATATTACTCAACCATAAAAAGGAATGAAGAACTAATACATGCTACAACATCGATCAACTTTGAAAACATTATACTAAGTGAAAAGAAGCTGGCCACAAAAGGTCACCTATTATATGATTCAATTTATAGGAAATGTCCAGAATATTCAAATCCATAGAGATAGAAAGTAGATAAGTGGTTCCTAGGGGCTGGATGAAGGGGTAGGAATGGGGATTTGCTGGTTATGTGTTTAGCATTTCTTTTTGAGGTGATGAAAATCTTCTGGAAATAGAGACGATGGTTACACGACTATGTGAATATACTAAAAACTACTAAATTGTACACTTTAAAATGGTGAGTCTTATGGTATGTGAATCATACCTCAATTTAAAAACAGTATTCTTAATTCCTTATGACACACAAATCCACTCCCAGGTGGATTAAACAAAAATGTGTACAATGTGCAACAAAAATATGTATAAAAATACATTTGTAACAGTGAAAACCTGTAACAATGCAAATGTTTATTAATAGAACATGGAAAAATTGTAGTGTATTATAAAATATCATACAGAAATGAAATTAGTAAACAATTGCTACATGAAACAAATATGGATGAATCTTACAAAATCAGTATTGAACAAAGACACAAAAGAATACATGCAATATGATTTTATTTATATAAAGTTCTAGAAGGAGTAAAACTATGCTTGAAAGATCAAATGACTTATTTTATGGAGGAAAGTGGGGGTAGTAACTGAGAAGGGCATTTGGGTGGTCTTCTAAGGTGCTGGTAATATTTCTTGATCTAAATACGGTTACAAGTTGTGTTCATTTAGGGATAATTCATTGGACTTTGTTATGACTTGTATACTTTTCTGAGGGTTAGTTATGCTTCAAATAAAAAAGTTTACTGTTTTGCAATATGGAAAACAGTGGGAAAATATCTAATTACCTTAACTTGCTCTTTTCTTTTATATGGATAACATCAGTATCACGTGTTTAGTATAGTGGTCCATTCATTCAAAATGATATACTATATGATAAATGTAGCCTAAGGAGAAAGAATTTAAAATCTATGAATACAGTTTCTATGCATGCAGCTATATGTCAAAGAGGAAAAGACGACTTTCCAGAATGGATTCATTCAGTTCTATTGACACAGAAAACAATGACATCAACCTCATCAGTTCTTTTTAGAGGAAGTCATTTTATGAAAACAGCCGACATTTAGACTAGTGATAATTTCTCCTTCCCATTTAGCCTATGTTCGATAGCTATCAAGTAAATAATACTAATTACTAGGATGTATTTTAGTAATTACTGTGTTAATAAGTTATGAATGCTGTTAATAGTTTAGGGTTCCTGTTTATTAGAAATAATATTTCTTTGTTTAAAGCCAACTGTTTAGCCAAGCAATCAATTTGAGTTGGCAGCAATAAACCCTAACATCTTTGAACCTACTAAATTTTTCTAGATTAATACCTGAAACCTGCTAAATTTTTCTACTTTATCTAGTCAGATGCTTTGTACAGTACATTTGCTTTGCGTTAGCCTCACATTTTTATTTGGGTGTTAAAACAGCCATTGGAATACAGAGACTTGAAATACAGAACCTACTGACTTTAAGTAACTTTATAACCTCTGCTGATAGTTTTTTTTTAAATGAAACAGGATATCCAGAAAGAAGATCTGAAACTAAATTTATATTATGACACCTTTCCTTAGAATAACAACTTCATCAGAAATACAGTGTGGTTTAAAGTGGAACACTGTAATAAACTCAATGAGACCCTAATTTGCACATTTCATGTGAGCCAGCTATTGAATATAGCATCCTCTGCAAAAATTAATTTTCAGTTTCATTCCAGGTGTATTTTGATAATATCTTTAATGTGCCGAGTACTTATTATGGGCCAGATAGTATGCTAGGCACTTCACTTACATTATTTCATTTAATCTTCACAAGTCAATGCTTTAAATACTGCTTAACACCATTTTACAGATATGAAAATAAAGTATTGGAAATGTTGTCAATTATCTAAGATCACAGCATAAGCATCAAAGTTATGATTCAAACCTAGATCCAGTTGAATCCTGAGCTCCTGACTTTATGTTCCTCTTGGAAACTATTTAGGAACATAATGCAACCATGTCCAATAACATTTCCTTCAATGATGAACATGTCCTATATCTGTGCTGCCCAATACAGTAACCACTAATCACATGTGGCTACTGAACACTTGAAATGTGGCTAACGAAACTGATGTACTGAAGTTTTAATTTTAATTAATTTAAATTTAAATTATTACATATTACATTGGATTGAGCAGCAAATATGCTTTTGAGCTTATAATTAAGAAGAAGAGTTGGAGGATACCTTTCCTGTTAGAAGCCAAAATGTGTTCTAATAAATTATTTAAAACAGAAATTCTACTTAAAAGAGCTGACACTCATTATCTTTCTCAATCATTCATCCTGTAGAAAGTTTAATTCACAGGATCTGTAGCACACCATTGCTGCAATACACTCTAAAAGAGCTGCTTGTTCTTGAAGTAAGTGACTTCTTAGTTTATTTTTAGAAGCCAGATTCCTACTCATCCTCTTAAGCTGGTGAAAAATTCTTTCCAGGAAAAGTTTCCATCAAAGTTGTTTTCATTGGCAGTAGTTCAGGTCTCAGAATACAGTAAATTAAACTGGCCATCTGGATTTATTGTTGTTATCCTTAGTGCTGAGATGAAAGTATACCACTTGTAGCTCTCAACAGTGCCTAGCCTTAAAACCCATCTTAACCTTTTATTGTAGGAAAAAAGAGCCTACTTCTTCTATTCATATTATGGCCAAGGGCCTGATGCATAGAACAATTATATAAATATCACATGCAGCCTGTTTCTTCAATAACCTTTTAGTAAACTGCAGTTACCTCGTTTACTATTTGAATAAACTTCTTGAGAAAGCTACACACTCACCATCACAACTATCTTTTTGTTCTTAGTGACTTATGAGTCAGAATTCCCCCAGCTTATTTTAAAGCTATTTGAGAAAGTATTCAGAGGCAGTTCCATCAGAGCTTTGACTGCAGCTTAAATACTTCATAAATCCCCTTTATCAAATATTGAGCATACGCATGATTCATAAAACACACTCACAGTAGTCTCAATATCCTTAGAAAATAGTGTCTAAAAAATAAAATGTGTTCCTTCTATATGTAACAGAACACAGGCATGGGAGGCAAGAGGTGCATATACAAAGTGAGAGAATGAGACCAGAAAAAAATATAACTCTCCTGATTCTCAGTCAATATTTTGACCATTTATTTATACAAGTAGTGTGAATATGTTTTATATATTAAGCAATGGGGATACAAGGGTGCACAAATTAGAGTCCCTGAACTTGCAGTGTTTAGAGTTCAACAAAGGCAGCAAACAACTTACTTAATACATTAAGATGTAATTCCTATTTTGATAGGGGAAACACAGTGTGCTGTAGAAATTCACAAAGCTTTGAGGGGAGAAAGAACACAAAACAAAGAAATCTGGTACAAATTTAGCAGCTTTAGAAGGTGGAGGGAAGTGGTGAGATGAGACTGGAGAATGAGATAAGCAGAGATTGGTTCACTTTATTCTGAGGGGAATGTAAAATCATTTTTCTATGGTTTTATGCAGGAGATTCATACAATCCAATTTCCAGTTTTAAGAAATATTGCACTGTGGAAATTGCATAATAGGGCATCTAGGTACTGTGACACCAGTTGAGAGGTATGTGATTGTGGTGACCTGAACTAGAGTATTTACAGTAGGAAGTAAAATGAAAAGATGAGGGAAACATTCCGGCTAGAAGAAAGATTAAGGCGGAGGGTGGAGAGGGAAAATTCAGCCCTAGTTTGTACGAACTGATCCAATTCTGGATATATTTGACCCAAATGGATATATTCAAAAGACTATTGTATCTATAGGTCTGGTGCTTTAGAGAGAATTCAAGTTGGAGATAGATTTGTGAGTAATCATGATTTTTTTGTTAATGGAAATTAGCAGAAGACTAAAACTACAAAGAGAGACTGTGCATAGTAGAAGAGTCTGTGGAAGAAATTCCAACAGTTAAAGAAAAAATTATTTTATTAGTTTCAAGTATACTGTACCTTTATTAGACATTTTTATAGTTTATAAAAACGATCCCCCTAATTGCTCTTTCTCTCCTCTGGCTCTCCACCTGGCCATTACATTAATGATAATTGCATTCCCTATGCCGTGCTCCCCATCCCCGTGACCATATATCAACTTCTAATTTGTACCTCTTTAACCCTTCACCCCATTCTCCCAGCTCCCCAACATTCCCTCCCCTCTAGCTATCACAAGATTGTCCTCTATATTTGCCTGTTTTTGATTAGTTTGTTCTTTTTGAGGAACTCCAACATTTGAGTAGCAGCTAGGTTAAGTAAGTGGGCCTAAAAAAAGACTGATAAGATTTGGTTGAAGAGGGATAAAAAAGGAGGGTGAGGGTAATGGTTTCTAGTAACTAGAGTGTGTTAGTGTGTTGCTAGAAGAGTGGAGTACTAAACATTTTATATGACACAAAAAGAATTCAAGCTACAAGAACTGAAAATGTCTATTTAACAGTTACTTAACTTTCTTTTTATTACTACCTGCTAAAGGGGCCTTTTCAAATTATCCTTCAATCATTTCTCTCCCTCAGATAATTTTAATACTACAGAATATATATATGTATATCTTTATGTACTGTAAATATATCTATGCTTTATATATATAGAGTATGATTTTTTTTTTTTGCTTTATAAGAGGCAATTTTTGTCCCCACTGAGAATACATGATTTAACACACAGAAGACATTAGTGGTCATAGTAAAAGTAGTTTCAGTGGTAGTGTAACGAGTGGGATATACTGCAGTGGGTTGAGAAATAAATAGCAAGAAGTGAGAAAAACAGAGATAAGGTGAGTGGATAATGCATTCAAGAACTCCAGCTCTGAAGGGGATGAAAAGACAGGAGAATAAATGGCAGTAGTTCATAAAGTTAAGAAAGATATTTTTAAATGCTGAATGAAAGGTGTGGGTAGAGAGGGAAAGGCTGATGATGTAGGAGAGGAAATACTGAAAAAAAGAAGACCCGTGAGACAGTAGGAGGATAGTATTGGGGAACTAGGTGAAAGGATTTGCCTTTCATAAGAAGGAACACTTTTTCCTCTTTAAGCAAAAGAGGTGTGTAGTTGGTCGCAGGAAGTTGGCTTTTATTTTCTCTGTGTAATAGGAGGGAAGGTCATTTGTAGAGGCAGAGAGAATTCCATTCTCCCTTTACAAATATCACTAGCTACCCATGAATTGAGATATTATTGAGCTACATAAAAATACCTAGTCTGCAGGGGGCTCCAACAGTGTATTATCTTGATTGTTTAGAAACACTGTAAAAATCCTGGGATCCACTAGGAAAAGCTATCCTTATTGCAAAGACGGCTTTCCTTAAAGATATGTAAGTTTCAGGTAATTCTTCATTTACCTTATTCCTCTACTTTTGCAATGGTTTCAATTGAGAGTGTCCTTTCTTTCCAAAACTAATTCCCCCACTTGTAATTCTGATGGCATTCCCTTCCCTCTCTTCCTAGGTCTTTATCTCTTCTTTCTAAAATCTTTACTCTTATACATTGGTTACTTGCTTGCTGTACCAAAACATAATGTGTCTTGTATTCTTTAAAACAAACAAACCTCAAACCCTTAAGGGACCTTGTCATCCTCAGCAATCTTTTGCTTCACGCTCCAAAGGAAGAAGGATTAAGTCTGTACTTGCTCTCTCTCCTCTCAGTAACTGACTCTATTAAAGGAGCTCTCTCAAACGGCCCAATAACTTCCTAATCATCAAATCCAACAATCTATTCTCAGACTTTGACCTTTGCAGCATTTCATGTCACTGGTAACATTCCCCAAGACAAAATAAATACTTCTTACCCTATTATATGAAACTTGTTTTGGTTCTCACCTCGAAAATCTCTTCCCATGCTCCCCACCCCTTTAATCTTTCTACCATTTCCATTTAAACCACGATTTCAAACTCCATATCTCCCAAGTTCCACAAAATTCCTCCCCTTTTGTGAGGGTTCCTAATTTTATAGTGGCGCCACCTTGTTAATCATGCAGACTATAAGCTGCAGCTTTAGATTCAATTCAAATCTACAAATCCAACCTGCCACATCGCTCATTACTTTTCCATATTCACTCTCTTCTGAAAAACTGCAACGCCCTCCTCTCTGTATTCCGCACCCCAGGCAAGACATTAGCTCAGGTCAGTCAGGGGTTTTGCTCTCCAAAAAAGCCTGGAGTCATCGGTACTCCAGCTCACTGTGGGTGACAAGACCTCTTCTCCCGCGCCAGAAAACAAAGAGTGGCCCCAATGAGCTTGAACCTCTCGGGCTTGCGGCCTGAGAACACTGGGAGGCAGGTGCACAGCTCCCTTCCGGCCCTGCTGGCAAGAAAGCCCGGAAGGCCGAGAGGGAGGCGCAGTGCCGGCCCACAGCACTGGAGACGCTCCTGCAGCTCATGCTGGAGTCCGGAGCCCCAGCTATTTAGCCTGCTCCCCAGTTTTCGAGCTGTACGCTGACAGCGGACTCCTCGCCCCTCACACTCACCCCGACACCAGCGTCTGTCAGTGATTCGGCGCCGGGTCCTCTCCGGACCGAGGCTGAGGCAGTTGAGAAGGCAGAGAGGACCCCACAGTTGGAGTGTCCAGTAGATTGCCTGACTAACAGCTTCAAAGGAACCAACTAGATCTACAGATTTGGAAATATTAAATAAGCGGGAAGACGTTGAATGAGAAGAAATGCGTTTCTTGAGGTTGAGGATATAAATCCTTTAGCGCACCCAGAATCTAGAGAACGCGGAGGGGATTTCACATCATCTGGACTCAGGCACTCATCCGCAGCCTAACTCAGTCTGGGGTCCCCTATAGTCTGATGGGCGGGGTCAGGAATGAATGTATTAGCCAATGGGTCGAGCCGAGGGGTAGAGCCAATGACTGTGGGTGGGAGAGGCATGGACTGGGAGGAGTCGGGCGGGGTTTGAAAAAAGGAGGCGGTGAGACAGGGAGGGGGCGGGCTAGTTAGCTGAAGGGGTGGGGCGCACTCTGGACCCTAAGTGGGGTGGGATCGCGAAGATGGCCGCGACTGAGGAGGAGCCGAAGCCCAAAAAGCTGAAGGTGGAGGCGCCGCGAGCGCTGAGGTGAGCGCTACCCTACGTAGGGTGGAGGGTTACGGCGCCTGCTGCTAACCAGGGACCACATGTAGTTGCATAGTCCCGGCGCTGGGTGGTGCCCTCACTCCCGGCATGGGGCCAACGCGCAGGACCCGCCGCTCCGGGAGCTGCTCGCATGGCTGCGACCTCTCGCCGGGTGCCCGCCCCGTTTGGCGGAGTCGCCTCGTCTTTGGAGCGGCTCCGGCCGCCCTTGACCAATCAGAGCGTCTCCTGAGGTGTGGCCGAGCCGGCTGTGGGCAGGCGCCACGTGCGAGCCCTCCTCATCTGGGCTGGTGAGACCCCGAAGGACCCGGCCGAACCGGAGCAAAGTCACACGCGGTCATCTCCTTTTTCTTAGGGGTTAACGAGGAGGAGGTCCAGCGATTGCTCTGGGGCAAAGACAGAATTCTTGGGAATTTTTCGTAAAATGTCGAGGAAGGGCGACTTGACCTTATTTTTTTTTTACACAGTCTGTGTGCTGGAACCTTTGAAGACTGCCAGGGACCCAGACCCGCCTCCAAGGCTTGGCGGGGGCGGTGTTTGGCTGAATGAATAGGAAAGACCGATTTTTCTTTTTTCCTTTTTACTCTTTGGCAGCAGTGGGGACAGTTCTACGCTTAACACCTGCCTCACATGTGATTGATGTTGTAACTTTATAAAAAGTTGTTTGTTAAATATTCCTTCCAATAAGTATAAAGTGCAGTGTGCACAGTCCTTGATGATTTTGCAATGTTCGTTGGAAGGCGGTGATTTTTCTAAAAATAGACATATCAAATTGATTTAAAACTGTTGGGACACTCTGATTATACAAATCTCATTTCTTCCAACATCACACTTCTTTACCTCCAAAAAAGTAAATCATTCATATTTGAAAAGAAAAGGTCACTTACAGGCTTGGTGGTGTGTTCATGCTGTTTTGAATGGATGATGACTAAATCCCTGCCAGTGCCTTTAATGTCTTTCTACTACCCTCTGAGGGTTAGGTGCCTACCTCATACGAAGAAAATAAACATTTTTTTTTAACAACTCAGGATGTTCATTTTTATTTTAAGTTTTCAAACTATAGGGTAAAGCAGAGACTTTTGAATCAGACCTATCTATCTGGGTTCAAGGTATGTGCTTTCCCTATTCAGCTCATTCTAAGAGTATTTACTTAAAGGGCATCTCCTTCACAAAATTTCCTCTACCAAAGTGGAAGACAGATGCAACTTTTCCCTACTATCTTACTTAACATACCGCCCTTAGATTTCCTTATGCTAATTCATTTTAAAAATTCTTTCCTATTATACAGATAAGGAAATTGAAGCCCATATGTAACAGTTAAGGAACTGAAACATGAACCCAGAGCATGTGGGTGCAAGTTCATTGTTGTTTGGCTCTACTGTGCCTACTTTTATACAACCACCCAAGATATACGTCTCTGCCTATGTATCCTGAAAACTAGTGATAAAGAATGTCTAATACTTAAGTATATATGTTCTAGACACTGTTTCAGTATTTTACCTTTTTCTAAAAAAACTCATTCAATCTCACAGCAACACTACCAAAGAGGAAACAGGCATAAAGAGGTTAAGTAATTTATCACGGTTACCTGTCCTGTAAATTATGGGGTTGGGATTTTAATCCAGGTAGTCTGATTCTATGTCTGTATGCTTAATTACCATGCTACATTTACTAACTTAAAAGTATTTATCCAAAAATCATAGTGACTTGTTAATTCAGTTTTTCTCTGCTAGTTTTGTTTCTGGGGTGTGTGTGTGTGTGTGTGTGTGTGGGTGTGGGTGTGTGGTTGTTGATTATAACAATGTTGTTGCAAATATGTGGGCATATGATACAAAATAATTCTTAAATACATAATGTATTTTATATGTCATTAGTGGCTATTTAAAACTTGTAAAAGACTTTAGGCAACTAAATTCATTTTGTACATTACTTAATGCCACCTGTAGACTTGAAATTAAAAATCAAATCTCTTAATTTTGTGTCAAGATGTTTTAGGATTGGCTGTTCCTACCCTCATTACATTAGTTTGGCTTTAAAGGTCACAGTGTGATAATGCACTGAGTGGTTAGACAGGGTGCGTTATCTATGATGACTTGCTTAACAGTTCAGAGGGCTAGCTACCAGCTTTGGTTAACTTTTAGGAAAAATGACTTATAAAGTCTAAGATTAAATTAATGTGTAAGTCAATGGGGAAAAAAATAAATTTATGAGATATTTGTAGATGTCAGGGAAAGGATTTAGGCTTTTGTGAGAATTTCAGTTAGCTCTGGAGTAGCAGTTCTCATCCAGGGGCAATTTTTTTAGTTTCTGGAATCATTTTAGGTGGGGACTGCTACTGTCATTTAGTGAGTGGAGTTCAGGAATGCTATTAAAACACCCTGTAATGCTCAGGAAGCCCCCTGCAACAAAAGAATTATCCAGTCAAGATTAACAATAGTGTTGAGATTGAAAAAACTCTGCTCTATGGAGAATGACAAGTCTAGCCTCTGTTTCTCAAATGGCCATTATTTTTCTAAGCTGGATTGCTTTTCAGGGTATAGCAGTTACTAAAGTTGCAAAGAAACAGCAGCTCTAACATGTTTTCACATTGGATTTGAGAACAGATGGGAACATTCATTGAATGTTGGACTTTATACTAGGTGCTTTATATATGCTCTCTTAATCTTCACGACAACCTGTGAGGTAGGAATAATGATCCCTGTGTTACAACTGAGGTATTTAGGGCTGAAAGAAGTTGAGAAGAATTTTCGAGAACTTCTCTCTAGATGAAGATGTTCCACGATGATTACCTATATTTAGGACCTCTTAGTTTTCTTTTCTCTCCTTGGAAATCTTGTCCAAGTTCATTTCTTTAGCAGTCACCTCTAAAAGGATACAGTTCCTTCCAAAGCTTGTGTTGAGCACATGCCAAGTCTGTTCTTTCAGTCTTTCAAGTGCCTGCTATTTTTAGTATGGTGCTAAAAATTAGCTACTTATGTATAGAGAGGTAAGATCTAGGTACTGTCCCTCCCGGTGGAAATGAGTGGGGTTTGGGAAAATGAAACCTGAGCATTTTGAAAGACAACAAGTTGTTAACCAGGTCTTAAGGAGGATGTCTGGCTTTTAGGAAAGTTTGTTTAGAGGTGGAGATGGGAGAGTGCTGCCTCTCGGAGAACTACAGATGATTTGGTCTGGCTGAAGCAGAGGGTCTATGGAGTCCAGGCTTTGTACTGGATGCTTTCACATGTGTGATTCTTCTCTTTATATCCTTTAGTTCTCAGACCCTAATTTGGCTATCTGCTGAATATCTCCTTTTGAGTGTCTTGTTGACACTTCAAAGTCACATATATCAAACTAAATCCATCTGTTGCCCTAAATCTGCACTTTTTCCATGCTTCTGCATCTGTAAATGCCACTACTAACTTCTCTTTCTCTAAAGTATGGAACCTAGATACTTCATTCACTTTCCATCTACATAATGTTATCAAAGTTGGTCTTTTCTTCCTCAGTAACATCTCATAAATGCCTTTCCTTTTCATTTCCTGCTGCCACAACTCAAGTTTAGATTTTATCTTTCTTAGACTCTGTATTGCCTCCCAACTAGTCTCTCTACCTCCACTCTCAAGTTCTACCTATTCTTCAGGCTTAGCTCTACTTATTCATCATAGCAAATATTTGTAAGCTCTGAAGTTGGTTAGGAAGGGTTCAATCCTAAGAGCCCACATCGTGATTCTCTCTGAATTAGCAATTACAGATTTTTCCTAGTTGTGACTTTGAATAATATTAAAAGGAAAGAAATGACAATTTTCCAATCAATGAATATTGATTTTTTCTCAACATATTGTTTTCCAGTCATTTCACTTTCATGGAGTTCTTTTATTCTCTCAGTCCATCTCCTCATTAAAGATCCCGTGTTTTAAAATTGCATAGTAAAACTAGGAAGAAAAGTCAACAAGTATATTAGGTGGCTGAGCAGTAGCTTCAGTAACCCTTCCTAAAACACATTTTTTCTCTTTCAGAAAATTTTCTGGAAGATTATTTTTATAAACTGAGCATACTGTTCCCAGAGTGATCTGTTGTGAGGATTACATGAGAAAATATATGCAGATTGAAAAAGAGAAAGGGTGATTATGTGTCCTTAGTGTATTTGCAGTGTTGCCTGGTCCTTAGGACCTGTTCAATTAATGTTTGTTAAATGAATTATCAGCACAGCATAGAGTGGGATTGATAACCTTCACTTTTCTAGAACTTATATTTCTATAATGCACCCTAAAATTGAGTTTGGCTCTTTTTGGATGATATTGCATGTGCTGTTCACTTATATTCACAAATTTAATCCTTTAAGATTAAGGCCTTTGTCTATGGGAGAAAATGGAAAACAAAAGTCTCCTGAGGTACTTTATATGAACACCTTCATAAGTTCCTTTCCTGGGCATTGTATACTAAGGTAGAGCAAGGATGGTGAAGAGCCAGAGGAAAGCCTGCAAGGCTGGTCCTGGGTATCTAAGGGCAAGCATCAAGTGCTTGGAGCCTAGGGAAAGTGGGATGGGCTCTGGTATTGAAAACCATGTTTCTGATTTTAGGTATAGGCCTAAACTAAATAAAACATGAGGCTGATAATGCTATTTTCTACCTAGAATATGGCTCTACTTCCTTTTCATCTATTAAAATCTTGCAAAATGTTCACAGTTAAGTAGAAAAAGGAAAAAAAAATTATAAAGAGTGTTCTGGTCAGGCTGGAAGCCAACAGAGCACTGGTTAAGAGCATGGTGTCTGGAATCAGATATGTGGTTTGACTCTCGGTTTTTATTAATTGGTAATCTTAGGAAGATTGCTTATTGGCCTCATGCCTCTGTTTTCTCACTTAGGAAATGGATGTATAAGAATAGAACCTATCTCAATAGATTATTGAGAGGGTTTAATGAGAAAAACAAACATAGTAAGTCTTCAACAAATGTTAGCTGTTATTATTATGATTCTGTTTATTCTGCTTCTGGCTTCCCCTCTGCTCCGAATGCAGCAATTACAAATTTAAAAAATAAGAAAAGATGTAGGTATATCCAAGAACAAGATAAATATCTCCAGGGACTGAAATAGAAAGGAAATACACAGCTAGACTCTGGGTTCAGGAGCTGGTGGAAATAACTCTATGCAGGGAAACTCGAATTAGATACCCTAAATGAAACTGGGAGCTGGACTGGTGTTGGGTGAAAAGAAGGCTGAAATCTTCTGCTCTAAGCTGTTGCTTTATAAAGCCCCAAACCTGAAGTGGTGAAACAGAAGTGGCTGAACTGCTCAGAGTTGGGAACCATAATTTCTCCACTGTCACCTAGTGCAAGAGCACTGAGCTTGGAAATAATGGACTCTGGAAAGGGTGTGGCCAACCTCAAAACCACTGGAAAAAGGAAGAGAAGTCTGAGCCTGCAAACATATGAGGAAGACCATTACTTACAAAATAAACACAAGCACCAGAGGATATAGACACTCAAAATCTAATGGAATTATTAGAGCGATTTCAAAATGACTTTACTATTTTAAAGATCTTAAAAAAGATAAAACTAATAATAGCCGTTAAAATATGTTATGAATAAAAAAATCAGTAGATAGAAGTAAGTGGCTTTGTAAAAGAAAAAATGGAATTATTGAAATTAAAACAAAAAATATGTTGGTTAAACTCTAGGCAAAACATATTGGAAGGGAAAATTAGCATATTGAAAGATATCCCCGAGTAATTCACCCAAATGTAGCACAAAGTAATAAAGAGAAATTAAGAGATGTGAATATAAATTTAGAGGCACCAACTTATATCTGATTGAGTTCCAAAAAGAGGAATTAGTGTGAATGGTGGAGAGGCCATATTGGAAGAAATGATGGCTGAGAATTTTTCAGACTTAGGAAAGATCAAAGTCTTCAGGATGAAAGGGTATTCCAGGTACATAGTAAGATAAAAACAAAAAATCCACACTAAAACTATGGAGATTTTGATCCTAATTATTATATTAATGTGTATAGACAAAATCTGAACATTTAGACACCCAAAATTTAATAGCGGTTATTTATAAATGGAGGGATTATAGGTTATTTTTGTTTTATTTTTTATTTTTGTATTTTCCAACTTTTCTGTACTGAATATGTATATTAGGACTCTTGATTTTAAGCTGGAGAATCCTGATATTCATTGAATACATAATTTGGCTGAGTACTGAGTGGCTAAATATCACCAGTACAAAATATACCACTGAGATACTAAGTAAATCTGGGACTTTGTAAAAAAGTGTTATGATTTTATTATAGGTTATAATTTTTTTCATCTATACTTCTGTAATCCCAAAAGCTCTGAAAACTGAAAGTTTTTAAAAGAAATTCGAGGTGAATTAATTTGATAGCAAAACTTGTACTGATATGAGACTCTCTATAGTATTTATTTGTCTGACACAAATGTATATGTTCTGCTATAAAAAAAATCATCTATTAGTTTATTTATTAATGGCAATGCTGCATGAAACCCTCTTGGGTGGTTTATAAAATATAAAATATACCTTGCTGAAATCCATAACTTCTGAATTCCATAAAATTCTGGTGCCAAAATATATCTTTCCCCAAGGAGTCAACAAAAGTATTTGGATATTTATTAAAATTTTAAAGTCAGTTTTTTTAAAAGTTTGCTATTGTACATGAACAAGGATTTTGGATCAGTCATCAGTTGCTCGATCTATCCTGCAGTACCATTCTACATTTTTGTGATACTGAATAGATGCTAATCTCTGCTAGTAACTGACTAAGGTAAAAAACTTCACTTCAGCTTTTGGACAGGAAGATTGAGAAGGCTTTCACTGAAGTGGTCTCACAAAGTAAAGTTTCACATAGTGCTTGAGGAGGATACTCTTTGAATATTTTCTAAGGCAGATTTGAAGTTATTCCCTCACATGTTTTATTTCTGATATTTTTGTTTGTACCTTTTTGTACTTGTGGATTCATACAGTTTCTTTAAAAAATATGTTCATCTAGAAAGCAATGTAGATGCTTTCTGCATGCGTTTCCATTTGCATTTTGGCTCTCATTGCATGCATACTGATTTCAGCATATTCTCTAGAATAAGTAAATATGTGTATAGCAGTTACATAAGAAGTTCTTCCCTTCTCAGGGTACATCCATTTGGTTACTGTATTAACAGGGTCTCACTAGTCTGTCAGCAAGCCACATTTAGTTACTAGGAAGCCCTGATAGTTTGCTATATTACTTGCAAATAATAAGATAATAGATAGGATGGTAGACAATGTGATCATTGATCACTGACAAAATTAGGAATTATCAGAAATGATACCGAAGGGGTTACTTAGCTATTTGCCTTCTAGAGGCTGAGGCTGGACTTTGATGCATCATTAGTAGAAGCATTTCTAAGTCTCTAAGAGACTCAATTACTAGCATAACTGGGAGGTCCAACCAAATGTGACTGACTCATCTAGGAGTGCCTCTCTTGCCTCTGTTGTCCTCTGGCATTGTATTTATTTCTCACATAGGCCATGTCAATGTAACAGGAAAGATGGCATTTCTTAACCTCAAACCAAAATTTCATGAACTCGAAAGGAGAGACTTTCTATGTCCATGCATTGGTTTTGAGAATACTCTCTGGTCCTACATACCCAGCGCTGAACTAATTACTGTATCAGAAGTGGAGATTTTGGCCAGCTACTCATCGTGTGTTGTGTGCGTGCACGCACATGCCACTGTGTGGGTGTGGGTGTGGGTAGATGTGTGAACCAATGGTATTTATATATGTGAGGGAGTAGGTGGATGTTGGGGGGACACTATAATCACCAACTCTACCAGGACCTTGTAGAGTGAGGGAGGTGGTATCATTCCTTCAGCAAGAGAAAAGTCAGTCCCTTACAGCATTTATAGAAAATATTTATGAAATACACAGTTGCCACACTCAAAACCTCATTCTTCAAGGTCCAGCCAAAGTTTATCTTTATAAAACTTTCCTGGCTGTTTGCACTTTATACTTTGCATTGTTGCTACATATAGTTTGTACATGTTTTATCTCATCTACTGCTACGTGAAGCCAGGAAACTAGTTGAGTAACTCTTGGTGCCTCATAATTACTTAATTGCAACAGAACAGGCTCCAAATTTTTATTAAAAAATGAATTCTTAGCTCTTTAAAGATATTCAAAGTTATGTTTGTACTACTCATTGGTGTAAAATGGTTTCACATATCAGCTATAAATTCTTATCTATTCATAAGTTAATTGAGGGCAACTTTTCTTGAAAACACATCTTGGTTCTTGGACTTTTCATTTTTCTTATTACGTGGAGTGAGATTGTGTGTGAAATAAATCTGATAGTGGAGGACAATAGAGGCAAGAGGTGTATTCCTAGATTGCATTTCTGTTCTTGTGACTATAGTGAGCTTTGACTATAATAATCATTTCTTGCATTTATGTTATCAAATAGTAAGAGTTTGTCCACCCAGTGCTAGCAGAGCCAAACACTAAACACTGAGAAATGCAGTGGAGTAAAATTAGCTATTTTATTATGAATAGGGCTACCTGGAAGAATGGGAAGCTAATGCTCAGAAGCCCAAACTCCCCAATGGCATATAGGTTACAGATTATATAGGGCAAAATCACAAGACACCATGGGTTAGGGGATTCAGGTCCTGCTGAGAGCTGATTGGTCAGAGGTGAAGGGTAATAAATGATTTCTTCAGGTCTTGAGGACAGTTTTAAGGTCTGCTCCAGTGGTGTTCCTCTGTCTAGTTTCTTGGGAAAGTAGCCAGGGAGTTGTTCCACCAGGAGCTGAAACATAACAGGTCAAGATGATATCTTTAGACTACCAGAGGTACAGACCTTGTGACTATTTGTTAGGTCCCAGCTACTGTCTTTTGCCTCAGGGGTTGTTGATTATTCAGGGAAAGGCTAGGTCTCTGAGGAATGTCTGTCTGTCTCTCTATCTATCCATCCATCCATCTATCTCTGTCGATAGATATATGTATATACAGAGAGGGAGAGATGATTTCTTGAGCTAGGAGTTAAAGCTAAATTTAATCAAAGTCATAAGGACCCTTGATTTTATTTGTCCATGGGGAAAATTACCTCAGGATAAATATACTTCTCATATATGAACAGCAATATTTTGTTAAGCCCTGTGATCAGTATTTTCTTTTTCTTTCTTATTCTTTTTCCTTTTTTCAAATATATTAGAATTGCTTATTTGATAGGGGAATAAATTTTCTTAATTTACAAAGATTGCTGTGACCTATCAGAATGATGAATCTTTTTCCTGTGAATTAGTAAGTTCTTAATTAGTGGGGCTCCTTGCAATGTAATTAGAATTCCAAAAGCATTGAAAGTCAGTAATAATGTTCTTAATTTTGTAGTGTATTGTGTAACATAATTTACTAAGTAACCAACAGATAATACCATAAAATGGTCTTTTAAAGAAATTTATCTCTCTTGACTCATCCAGGAGGGGTAACATGAAAACAAAATATAGCAAAAAAAAAAAAAAAAATCAAATTCAGATGGCTTAGGTTTTCTCAAATTCTTTTAAGCTAGCTATGGCAAAATAAACTGTTTTACTCTCTGAACCCTGGAGCTGAAGTCTGAAAAACCGTGTAAATTTTTGACTAACCAAGTTGAAATACAAGAAAATTATCTCCTTTAAAAATAAACAGTTCAAGTGTTTTGTCTTTGAAATTGACCATATTGGAGATTTGTAAATTTTCTTGTTATATAGGCATGACTGAACAGTCTTCACTTCCGCCTAAAATAGTTTTTCAGTTCTTTTTCCTAAACAGAGCTGAGAACTTAGTTGTCATTTTTAGTTCTTTCTTAGTTTTATGGAAGATTAAAGCTGTAAAGCTTACAACTTTGGTTATGTCTGTGTCCTCACACACTCAGGATGAACTGATTATATTACATTTTAGCATGTGATAGCATGTTATTGCATGTTAAAGTATGCTGAAAAAATTTTGTTTTGTCTTGTTTGTTTTACTTAGCATTTCTTATCCAAATGTATATAACTGGATTGTTTATATTTGAAATTTTACAATAAACCATAGTTACATTGAATTCAGTAAATAGTACTAAATGTTTAGCATTAAAAATAGTGTTTTAGTAAAAAAATAACTAGAAAGATTTGTCTTTTTTGGGGGGAGTATAGGTTCTTCTCTGCATGGTAGTTTTGACTTCTTTGGGTGTATTTATCCCTTAGTTTGAATATTGTAAGGATACTCTGGACTTTCTAGACTATACTAATAGGTCCTTAGAATTGGGAGGGATCTTAAGTTACCTTTGCCTAGCCTTGAGTTTCTTTAACACTCTTCTTCCCCTATTTGTGTAACATTCCTCCTCTAGATTCAGCACAAATAAGGGAAGAGGAGTTTCCACTGATGTAAACACACACACCTTTGACCTCAGTTCTGTGTGAAGCTTGAATAAACTACATTCCTGAGAAGACTTGTTAGTATCCTCTAGATAATCAGATTCAGAGCTCTTTAAATGATTTCTTGTTGGCCAGGATGTTGCTTTTTTTGTATTCATAATACATGTTAAAGTAGTCTCTCCTAGCCTTTCCCTTTGAGAAGCTACCTTGGTATTTCTAGACTGTGAATGCTGGTGGGAGTCAGGGTGGGAGAAGAGATAGGGAGAGATGGCTAAGAGAGTGCAGATTCCCAGGTAGGGTGGGACCTCCCAGAGTTGAGGTTTCCTGCACCTCATGGAATTAGGGTATGAAAACAACAGCAAATTTCACTATCAGCCAGATGTAGCTTTCAAATGGTAGTTCACAATTTCACAATTTCATGTGATTTTTGAAAACTCTGAGCATGTTTTAGACTCTAGCTTGTTAGTACCTGATGAGGTACTTAAAATCAGAGTCTGATATTTACATCGTGTATTTGAGAGAATTGAAGCCCAGAGAGGTTAAGTGGTATCATTAGTCAAGTAACACAGCTAGCTACTTTTCAGACTACATCATGAATCAATTTGGGTGAAGCACAACTGGTATTTTATAAACAGAAAAGAGAAAATATCGGTGCACTGAATATGTTGTATATTGAGGCTTTTAATTCTGTTATTGTCCTTTGAAAGATGATTCCTTTTAATAATCCCCGGCATTGGAAAAATGTGTCTATTTTTGGTTTAAAAGTTCAGAATTTAATTTAAACATATACATTATTTTTGCCAAAACTGAGGGTTTTCACTATGCTGCACACCTGAAACTATTATAAAATAATATTGAATGTCAACTATAATTGAAAAATTGAGTAATTCTGCTTTGCCTATGTCTGCAGACAAATGTTGTGTTTTTCAGGTAAAACACAATGCTCCTTCACCTAGGAAGACATGAAGATAGTCAAGATTTCTTTCAAAGCATTTAAGGAGGAGAATGAACAAATGATAAAGGTTTTGAATGAAATTCTGGGCATTTAAATGCCAGCATTTTAAAATAAATATTAAAACATACCAAAAAAGTAAAATGGGAATGAGAGAACTTAAGTGTATTTTAAATTTATAAATAGACATTGTGAGAATAAATATCCCAATTTCTAGCAAAGTGATGTTAAGTTATAGATGCTTAATTATACCAAAGTAACAATTTTTGGAATAATATTACATATACATACATATAGACATACAACATGTACACAGTATGAACACTGATTTGGTAGTCCCTTCACATTGCATTTCTCAATTAGTATTTTCTGTAACCATTGAGGCAATCAAAAATTCATTTTTAATGTTTTCATGTATGATTCTCTCGGATATGTAAGGAATCATTAGGAAATCTTCATTGCAACACACCCCAAAAGCTAATGATCCTTCCCTTTTTACTAGAGACTACATGATCCCATCAGGGAACTATAGGGTGAAGTAATCTATACTGAAAGCACTCCAAGGAGTGCTGTAATGTATATAATATATACTATATTAATATCTGTAATTTTAGGCAAAACACTTCAAAGATTACATTTTACAGTTTTTGTGGGCTCTTTCCACTTCTTTCCCTCCCATGTTTCCCAGTAACACTGAGACTACTGCCACTACCACCTTCACCATCTTTACCACCATATAAATCTCTAAGTCTTTCAATTTTAAATACCTAGTCATTGCAGAAGAACCAGCTACCTTATTTCCATATATGGAGAGGCTTTGCTCTAAATATGTCACTCTATTTCTCCCTGTACCCTGAAATCCAATTTCTGGTCAGTCTTTAGGCAGATATGTCAGTGCCTATCTGGGTCCTGTCCCACAGATGTGAGAGAAGATGGGCCTCTTCCCAAGTAGTAGAGTGAAGACAGGACCCTCAAATCTAGGTCAGTCCTCATCAGTGGAGACTATGGAATTGCTGGTTCCTGCTGTTACTCTCTCAAGAAAAATAGAAACAAACCCAAAAACATTAAATAAAACTTTTTAGAAACCAGTTATATCATTCATAAAACAACCATGAAGAAATGATTATTAGGATATTTTTCAGATAAAACTATATATTCAATTTGAGAACATTTTAATTTTTATTACTATATAGAAAATGATAGGCACTAGGAGTTAGAAAAAGGATATACTCAAGGACTACTTAAGTAGTTGTTCTTTTCCCCCCACAGTGGAACTTTTTGTGAACGTTTGTGATTTCTACTTGAGTCTTGGAAGATTTTGATACAAAATAATTTATAATTTTACTGAAGCCTAATATTGATTCACACAAGCTGAATGCTAGGATGGATTTACTTAGCTTGATAGTAGAATTAGCTACTTGCTACTTATTCATCATGTACCCCTAAATTCTTAACACAGTGGTAGAAAAATGTTTTTTATTTGTCAAAAATCATGACTCTTGTGATTTTTGACAGAAATGAAGTTGTTGAAATTTTAAAAAATGAAGAGGTTTAAGTGATTCTTGGTGACAATTAAGAGTTTTGGCTAAACTAAAGATGAAAATAGTAGATTGATTGGCTGCTCAGATTTAATCAGTGAATGAGCATATATAAAAATAAAAGAAGCAATTTCTGAAAGTATTTCATATGGAGCTCCTGCTAATCAGAAAGCTGTCATGGGTGACTTATATCTTATGGGTGAAATAGTGTGGTGTTCTGAAATTTCAAATTTATGAAAATCTCAGACTCAACATCAGAATATCTTGGACTTACTCTAGTGACAATGTGTGGAGTAGTAATTAGTCTCATTTCTGGAGTCAGACTATCAGACTTTGGATTTTCGTTCTGTAATATGTGATTTTGGGCAAGTTATTTAGCCTCTTGGAGCTTCTAATTCTTCATCTGTAATATGGCAATAATAAAATATCTCCTGTTAGGGTTGTTGTAAATTCCAATGGGATAGTACTTGAAAGATACATAGCATTGGGACCTAGTACATATTAAGTTAATTTTACCTACTCTACTTACATACTTACCTGCTAGCAGCTGACCACTGAGGTAGAATAGTTCCCCCCTTAGGGTGTTGTTCAAATGAAATTGCATATACATTCTGGATATTTATTTTTAGTCTATTAATAGAAAACAGTAGGCAAGAATAAGAAAGAGTTCAAAGAAAAATTTGTTTCATGTGTCTATCTCCATCCTTGATGTCTCCTAGAACTCTTGCCTTCTCCATTTATCTCAGTAAATATTAGCAGCACCCTTTACACAACTTAGTTCAAAATCTAGGAGTTACTCTTGATTCTATTCCATATCTAGTCCATTAGCATGTGTGGTCATTCTACCTCCAAAATGTCCATCTATTTCTATGTCCACTACTAACTTCATGGTTCAAACCAGTATTATTTGTCTTTTGTATTACTACAAAAGGCTTCTTATTTGGTGTTTCTGCTTTCATGCTCCTGTAGTCTGTTCTCTACACTATAACCAGGGTTATCTTTTAAAACAAAATTAGATTATGTCATTCCTCTGTTTAAAACTTAATTACAGTGGCTTCCTGTCATAAAAGCTAAGATGATCTGTTCTTACTCTGACTACAAATCTTTCTTCTCTCCCTCACCTTTTTTTACATTGGCCTTCCAGTTACCATTTTAGTGCTGTCTGTCAGAAATGCCCTTCCTCCACCTGGCTCTTCGTGTCATTGAGTTCTCTCCTGCTGGAGGCCTTCCCAGACTACCCAATCTAAAGGAGATTTTCTCTACTTTGATCTGCTCTTTTTAATTCTCTGTGTAGTACTTAAGATCATTTGATGTTATTTGTTTATTTGATTATTCATTTATATCACCTCAGTAGAATGTAAGTTCCGTAAGGGCAGTACATGTTCTTGATTTTTGTTGAATCTGTAGTGTCTTGAGTAGTAGAGTAGATACTCATTAAATATTTGTTGAGTTAATGACTGAATGACTCCTGAAAGCTTGTTTGTGAAGTACCATAGACCAGGTCATTGGTGAAGTAAAAATAAGAAAAATCATACATAGAAAATATACTTCATAAGATTACCAGTACCAGTGATACTTTGGGAAGGTCTGTTCTTTATTCTGTGATGCCCTTCATACATTTTTATGTTAAAATGTACTTTTATGAAATGATAGTGATGTTCAATTGTATAATTTAAAAATATGTTCTTGGCAGCATAAATAATTAGGAAGCACTGTTATTCTGTACTTTTAGATTGGAGGTTTTCTTTTGAGTTTCAGAGATTTGTAGTTTGCTGAATAAAGAAGCACTGTGTGGGTGTTCCTGGGAGGGAGTTTTTCTTACTAAATAAAGTTTAGTCAATCAAATTTTATAATATTCTTCAAATTCTCCTGGTGGTTAATAAATTGTCAGGTTCCATTTAAAGATTTTATTCCATTTGAATATGTAACGTTAAAGTAAAATGTGACATAAGATTCCACAGATAATAAAGGAAATAAAAACAGTAGGCCTCTTATAATATCTTTTAGGGAAAAGGATTAATACATTTAGCAATGTTTCTGTGAATAACCTTGTCTATAATGAAAGCTAATTCAAATTACATGTGTTTTATTGCATTAAAACTGATCAACTCTATTAAACAACCCAGTTTATATTAGGACATAGGTGTTGGGGTTTTTTGTTTTTTTTTTTTCATGTTCAGGAAGAACAAAAAGGGACCTGGGATGTCACCTATAACAAACTCCCTGTATTTCAGATAAGGAAACTGATGGACAAAGACCATAATGTTATTTGGTAGTTTTGGTATTAAAATTCCAATCTTATTCCCAGGTTCTTGAAATTTATAGTATGACACACTTCTTATTTTAGGGAGTCAAGTCTTAAGAAAGTTCTCTTTTTGGAGTATGACATAGATTGCTTTAAAATATTATTTTGATCAATATTTTAATTCATATGAAATAAGGAGATGTATTTTTTAAGTAACATGCTAGGAAGACATTCCATGTTCAGTGTTGTGACAGCTGGCCTCTTAAAGTGGTATTGATGCTTTTACCTTTTGTCAAGATTTAAAATTAACCAAGAAAATCATAAAGACATTTTTATTATTTCTGTCTTAAAGAATCTTTACACATGAAAAGATGAGGCATTTATAAAATAAGCCCAATTCCTCTAAAAATAAGGATAGTTTTGATGGTTGTGATTTAAAAAAATGTTTTAATAAAGAGCAAGAATAATTTTTATATTTTTAAAGCATTTCAGAAAGAATTAAATTTGAATAGTAATTACAAATATTTTATGTTAAAAAATGATATATAGTAGAAAAGTTATAAGCTAGATCAATATAAATAAGTAAAAATTACATATAATTTGACTTGCCAGAGAAACCAATAATAACATTTTGGTGTGTTTCTTACTAATCATTTGTTCTGTGCAATTATGGTGCATATGTGTGTGTGTGTGTGTGTGTGTGTATAATTTTTTAAAACAAAGTCAAGATCATACTCTATTTCTTTTGTTTGTTTTGCATTTTTCATTTAACATATCATGAACATTTTTGTATATTCTTAAAAAGTCTATAGAAACATTTTGTAATTGCTCTATAACATTCTTATGTAATTTATTTAACCATTGACCTATTTTTGGTTATTTAGGATATAATAAATTTTTGCTGTTATTAATGCTGAAGTGAGTATACAAAATCTTTGTTCACATTGTTCTATTTTGTTTATATTTGCCTAAACAATGAAATTGTTGACACACACTGTTGTAAAGCTTTCCAGAAATGTACTAATTTCAACTCCTGCTAACAGTGCATGAAAGTGCTTGTTTTATTGTGCCCCTAACAACCGGTTGTATTTGAAAAAGACTTCACTATTATTCTGGGACTTGAAAAGATTAGTAGGGTAGGTCCACATATTTGTTATGCTCTCCAGAGGCACTTAGCATTTTGGGTTTAGCTATCTTTGTTTTTATAGTGGCAGACTAACTGCATGATTAGATAAAGTAGATAGAATATTTTCTTACCTATCTTCCCAAAATCAAATTATTCTCACTCACTTATCTTGATTCAACTATTTCAATGGTAAAGTTAATCAAGTTTAAAATTTTCAATTGCTCTTTTCCCTAAAGTAAAAAGAGTAGGGTTGAAATAAATTGCTTAAAAATCGATCACTAGAGTTTAAATAGCAGTTACTTAGTAGCCAGTCAGCGTGTGTGTGTGTGTGTGTGTGTGTGTGTGTGTGTGTGTGTGTGTGTGTGTGTGTGTGTGTGTGAAGTTAAGAAAAAGCGTGACTGGCCCAGGAAACAAAGGTTCTGTGAATAAAAAGAACTTCTGCCTTAACTTGAAAAAACGACTTTATTTTTGTATCTGTGATTAACTTTGAAAGATCACACATGAGCCCTGTTTGCTGAAATAACATTTTTGTGTCTAAACCTGCTAAAATGAACTAGTACTGAAATACATTTTAAAATAATAAACTTTTTGCAAGTTGTGTTGACTGATTATGTAAAAAGTACTTGAAGTTTTAAGTTAGATGCAAAGTGTCACTTTTCAAAAATAAGTTGTTTTTTAAATCTTTGAACGTGGTATGGCTTTGATTAAATACTTGACTATTGCCGGACCTTTTCTTTCTTTAGTGACACAGAATTTAGTATATATATTATAAAAATAAAGATTCAAGTCTAGCTGTTTTGGTACCAAAATTAGTTAAAAAAACCTTCCTTGTTAAAAATCAAAAGTGGGAGTTACTAGTATGTTAGACATGAGCAAAATGCATTTATTTTTTAGAGGGCCAAGTTCATGTTAGCTTTTGTATCATGCTTCCCAGAGATGTAATTTTAACTAGTGTGATAATAAGAAAGTAATAATCACACCATGTGCCAAGGACTCTGTTAGATACTTTCCTAGAATTAAATTTTAATAAAAAATAAAAATAAAAAAATGTTAATCTTCACAATGCCCTGAAAGTATGTAATGGGTAAACTGAGGGACAGAGCTAGCTTAAGAACCAGCCTAAGATATTACAGTTAGTAATAAGTTAATGGCGGCGGGGTGGTGGGGCGGGGAGGAGAAGGGGCGGGTTCCAAAACCATGCATCTTGCTACCTTTACAACTTTTGCTACTTTCCTTTACAAGTTGCTACTTAGCATGACCCACAGACCAGAAGCAGTTTGTGAGATCTGGGTACAAAAAGTACAAATTCTTGGCCATAGAGACCTATTGAGTCAAACCCTTATTTTAACAACATCCCTCAAGTGATGTGTATGCATATTAAAATTTAAGAAACACCATACTACATCCCATATTAAAAGTTACATTGAGGTTTTGAAATCCTTTCTAAGAATTATTCCTGGTTTGACTTTTAGTTCTGTGTGTTATCAGCATTTTTCATAAGAGGAGGGAAACTGTTGAATTAGTCAGTGTCTCCACCACTTCGAATTGCTGTTCTTCTACTTCTTTGATTCGGATCCTGTTTAAATCCAGAGGAACAAATGACTAATTCTGCTTGTTGACGTTTGATCAAAGTCTCAATCAGCTAAGTGTAAGCTGGTTTTTAACAGTTATTCCTCATGGACGGAACACTGTCAAATTTATAGTCCATGGTTTCACTTTGGATAGCCATTTCCTAAATTAAAGAGAATATGCTTTTTTAAAAAAGAGCATTTTTGAAGGAAACTTGAAATCTTTTGGAATATTTGATATTTTAGACGGTGAGCAAGGAACCATAGATCTGTATAAACTGGTGTCCCTAATGATTTCATTTTGTGGATATAATTATTTGGTTACAGTGGAAAGTAAAAGAAAAAGCAAGGCTAACTTAGTAGAACAGCAATATCCAGTAGAAATATAATGCAAGACACATAACTTAAATTTTTTAGTAGCCACATTAAAAAAGTAAAAAAATCATTTAAATTAATATATTTTATTTAACCCAATATAGCAAAATTTTATGCGAATATGTAATCAATACAAAAATTGTTAATGAGACAATTTATATTTTTTTGCACTGTCTTGAAAAATCTGGTATATTTACATTGCCTCAGTTTGGATTAAAAAATTTTCAACAATTAAAAGGTGAAATGTAGTCCAATGAAAACCAAATTGTGTTTAGGAAAAATATTTTACATTGCTTTGGTTTTAAAATGTAAACAAATTAAAATTAAATAAAATTAAAAATTTAGTTCTTTTGATCACAATAGCCACATTTCGATATCACCTGATGTTGGGCTGTGCTTCTAATGTAATTTCAGACCTATGGAATTGATCACCATCTTATATGGTCAGTAAAGTAATGCCACTGAAGGTTAGAGTATGTTGATATAAATATTATTGGATAATAAAAAGGGGACAAAAGAAAAGCTATTTAGGTAATAAAGCATTTACTGACCCCTCTTCCTTTCCTTCTCACAGTTCGAATGAACTTACCTGTCTTGTATTTGTGGTTCAGAATCAGTTAACTCTTTAACCACACTAAATTGTGAGAGGGCCAGGAATTAGGTTAGAGTACTTCCAGCTTTTTTCCCCTATGGCGTTAGACTCTTGCTCCAGAGCGCTGCACACTTTTGAAAGGAGTAATCTGACAGGTGTGGCAAGCAGGATAGTCTGAGTAGGCTTTTTTGGCCAAGAGGTTTTGAATGTTCGCTAAAAATGCCAGGGTCCGGGCCTCTTCTAGCTTCTGAATCACAAAATTTACAGTGAGTCACAGACACTTTCATAATTCTTTAACTGTTCTAAGTGTTTCTGAAGTCCAAGAATGTTTGGAGATCACTGGATTCAGCAATTGACAAAGACTATGTATGTTCGAATTTAACATGTGGTGCTGCTGTTTCTACACGTTTTATTTTCCCCGGGCTGAGATTTCCCAGGCGGTTGCCGCTCTTCTGCTGCTGCTGGGTTTTGCAAGCTGTTAAACCCCATCTCCGAGCGTTGCCCTGATAGCGTCCTTGTCCCAGGTCCCGCTAAAGCGACCTGAGTTCGCCTAGGTGGACCATGGCCATGTGACTAATAAACCACTTGCCAATCGGGGCGGCCATTTTTGAGGCGGGCACCCGACCTCATGCCCCGAAGCCGGGAGTGGGGGAAACGTTGCTACCAGGACTCAAGATGGCCCCTGCGCCCGCTAGCCAGCCCGCTAGCCCGCTAGCCCCACCGGACGCGTCCGCGGACTCTGGGGCTCATCTCCGACCGCGGGCGGGGAGCGGAGCGTCCGCCCCCTGCAGGCGCGCCCAATCAGCGCGTGGGGCCGACAGGGCGGGGACCTCCCGCGCACAGGGTGTGTGAGGACGCGCTTCTGGTCGCTGAGTGCCTGAGCAGAGGAGCAGTTGCTGTGGTACCTGCTGCTGCTGCTGCTGCTGCCGGTGCAGACGCAGAGCATCGGACGCGAGCTGTTGCGTGGGGCAGGAAGGTGAAGCCATGACGTCCGTCAGGTAATGAGGGCGACAGCCTAAACTGCTCGCTTTCTGGGCATTAGCCTCCCGATTGCCTTAGAACTGTTGCCCCATCCCTTGGGTAGTCTGGAGCCTCCCTGTGTCACCTGTCCCCCTCATGTTGCAGGTTATCTCTGCACTTTTCATTTGGTCATTTCTGCTTTACTTAGAAGTTTTTGGGTCTGTGACACATGGCGGAGTGTTGTAAGTAGCCGCACCGCTGAGGTGACTCGCCAGATTCCAGGGTTTGAAGCTTGCTTGTGTGTGCAATGAATTTCTCATAAAAAATGTAGCTACTTTTCCCCCAGGGGTGACCTAGGGCTCGAGGAAGTGTGACGTGCTCCGTGTGTGTCCATGCCTGCATGTCATGCCTTTTGATAGAACTTCATTGGTGGCCATGAGCAGACCTGCAAAGTTGGCCCTTCTCTGATGCAGGTAGATTGTCCCCAATTTATGAAATTGTATGTTTCTAAAATGTTTGCTTGTGACTGGAATTAGTAGTCTGATTACTGAAGGCACCATCTGTTTGCCTACTTTTTATCTGCCAGTCACAAGTGAAATGAGTTTTGTCAGATAGTAGGTATCTAAGGAAAGCAGTAAACAGGAGACTCCCCCTATTCCAGAGTTTTGAAGGTTCTTCTTTGTTAATGGCGACAGGATAATGGGCCTATCCAATTTCTGCGTGTATCATTGAGTGTTTAACTTATGCTAATACAGTTATTTATAAAAAGAGATAAATTGCCACATTTGCACAGTATTCTGACCTCCCTCTTTTAAAGTAGACCTTGGCTTTTGTTGTCCCAGAGAAAGGGAGGCTCCAGCACAAATGTGAAGAGAATAAGCTAATTTTTTTGGTCTAAGCTTCCAGCAGCCTAAGTCTTGGTGATTTAACAGGTTCTCAGTGGTTATTTTGACTATACAATATTTAAGAGATGACTTGAGAACCTAACTCTCAGGTAAGATAAGGTAAGATGCGACTGCGCTGAACTTGGATACAGTTTCTTTCTTAAATTGCATAATTCTGTCTTAACATAGTCAAAGAGTACTTACCTCATTATGCAGAAGGAGAAATTCAGAAGCTGAAACATGGAGAGATTTTACAGTAAATTATATTGGGATATATAAATCTAGCTTTTAATGCTAGCAGTATTTTAGGATGAGTTAGGAGTATGCTGTTAAACCAAGTTAATTCCCCCTCTTTCCACTTCCATTTCCATTCTCATCATTGGAACCTTCTGCTAGTTAGGTGTGTAGGTCAATTACTTTTTATGTTAAGAATTAGTTCTTATGTGGCCTCAATTTTAATTGACGGTTGTCTTCCTGGCTCCTCTTCATTGGAGAAACACCCAAATCTCAAGGTTCGTCTGCTTGGCAAGTGAGAGTAGGATGCATCTTTAATGTAGGGTTTGAATGTTTTGTTCAAAAGACTGATTTAAAGGTTGACACCAGCCTTATTTGACTGATTATGGCAAGATAGATAACTGCTAATAAAGTTATATTTATGCTTCTTGCTTCTTTCTTCAGATATTAGCCTGCATTTTACATAGTCATGTCACTATAGTGACATGAATTGAAAAAAGATTTTTAAATGTTATACAAACCAGCTCCCACATTTTACGCCTAAGGAAACAGACCAAGAAAAGTGGGGTGCCTATTGCAAAATCAGTTAGTGGCAGGGTTAGCATTTGAATCTAAATGTTCATGATCTATTTCTCTGTGTTATGCCTTTATAGAAACAAGATACTACTTAAGTCTCTTGAAAAAGCTGCTTCTATGGATAAAAATTCTGAAGTGTTGTGAGAGACAACTATAGTAACTTCTTTGCTTTCCTCTAGTTCTCCAAGGAACTTGATAATTTAGGTTTAGGAGTAGGCAGGGAGACTACTGAAGCTGAAGCAACTATATGTGTGGTGACAGTTTTGAATGAGTTGCTAATCATCAGCCAGTTTCCAGTGAGGACTGTCTTTAATGCAATTATGTCATACTTTAGTTTTCACAATTATGTTAGGCATGTTCCTATTTTGTGCTCAGTTGAATAGCCCAGAAGATAGGTATTAATTGACCCTCTTTTACTGATAAGGAGAGTGATCTAGGTTACAAGTTAACAAAATCTGACTTCATGTCTAATGTTGTTTTTCACCCCAAACTTAAAACAGTTGTTGCTAAATATAGTATTATGTGACTCTTTGCAATGACTGTGACAGAATATAGGATTGGAAACCATGAGGACCAGTGGTCAACATATCTGTATTCTAGTTGAGGATCTTTTCCTGATCTGCCTTTTCTCTACTTCTCTGGACATTTCTTTAATGACATACTCAGTGATGGTGATACTAGTATAGATACCACAGTGTTTTTGAGTAGGTATGAAAGTACTTTTAAATTTTAAGGCATTTTATAAATGCAGTATTCTCTTTTTGTTAAAAGCAAATTGAGCCCCTTAGAGAATGGTGTCATCTGAAAAGAAATGTTTAAATCTTAAATTTTTATACAGGAAGCAAACTTACCTATTCAGTTCCCTCATTTTACAGTTGAAGAAACTGAAGCCAAGAGATATTGTGATTTGTTCAAGTTCACAAAGATAGTTTCATATCTTGAACTAGAACCTTGATCTGTAGACACCTGGTTCAATGCCCTTTTCAGTGTAGCACTCAACTATTAGGAATTACTAGGTAATAATTTAAATCAAAAGAGTTTTTTTTTTTTTAACTTAAGATCTGAATTTGACTGGAGATAGTCTCTCTTTGAATTTTTATTATTTGTATTCTCAACCTTACTGATAAATGATGTCTAAGTTTACAGCCTCTAAAACCAATTATCCTTGAATAACAACTTTTATCCTTTGGTATGTTAGGTCTTCATTTGAGAAATGATAGAACATATATGATAAATTGATGCTTTTATCATTTTAATTAGTCCAGCAGCTGCGTGAGTTAATACAGGAGATAGGAAAATGTAGAATGAGAGGACTAGAAGAGAATCTTAGCATTTTATTTTCTTTATACTGACCAGGCCCAAAGTGAAATGAAATGTCATAGGCAGTGGTAGAACTTAAGATATATCTCCTGATTCCTATTTTATGGGCTTTTCACTGAGCAACAGTATTTCAAAATATCCCTATGAATGTTGTCTTGTTTTTCTAACGTCTGGTTTTGAGTTTTGCTTGCAGCTTGAGTTTGTTCTGTGGAAGACTGTGAAAATGAGGTAGGGAGACAGCGAGAGTGTTTGCTGTAGAGTTGAGGGGCCTTATCCTTTGGCTTGCTCAGACAGTTCAGATTTGGTCAAAGACTATTCTGGGACTGGACATGACTGTGCCCTACATGATGATTCTGGAACCACTTCTGTGAGTTGGCCAACACTGGAAAATTTATGTGGGCTGTGGGTGGGGTCTTGGGGGTATTTTTCTCCTAACACTCAAGACTTTTTGAGGTGCATCCAACAAGATCTGCCAAGCCACTCAGATGGAGAACATTCATATGGAAACCAGAATCTGGCTAAGATTGAAACTGCCTTACTTTATTGAGTCGATTTCTTTAGAGCCTTTAAACAGAATTTTCGAAGTAATTTCAGGACTTATGTCTTTTGCAAGAATTTGTAAATTTCAATTACTACACAAACTTTTTTATGCTATGGAACTTCTTAGGCAAATGAACTTTTAAGATAAAAGGAAATTATTTCATTTATGAAATATTTTGAAGAACTAAAACAGGAATCCTTCTCTTACAGAACTGTGCCATGTTGTCAGCTGTTAATACTCATATTTATAAATAGGTCATCTTTGTTTGAAAAGCATTCAATTTTCTAACTCCAAATCTTGCCAGCCACAGAATTGCTACATTAAGCAGAACTGTCAAAGATAAAATGGGTACCAAAATGATTGTCTAGACTGAATGTTGACCCTTTCCTGTAACATTGGTTAACAATCATGTCTCTTTACCTCTTCATACCTCCTTGTTTTAAATTATTAAAAAAATACTGTAATAAACCATAAGTTGGGATTCTTATTTTCAAATAGCAAAGTGAGCTTATAAATAGGATGACCATATGTCCCAGTTTACTCAGGACAATCCTGGATCATGCCTGTTATCCTGGCATAATTATTAATAGCTCCTCCTTTACTCTCAAAAGTGTCCTGTTTGGATAATAAATCATCTATCTGGTCACATAGTTATATACTATACTAATTTTTTTTGCAGTAGATCTTGGTTGTTGAAATGCTATTATTTTCATTTTTATTAAGAGAGTTCTGAGTATCTAAATGTAGTGTATTGAATATGAAAGCACATACGTTGAAGTTAGAAATCACTTATTCGTTGTTTGACCTTTGGCAAGTTATAAAACCTTTTTGAACCTCTTGTTTTCGTTAAGCAGAGATAATACCTACCCTATAGGGTTATTGTGAAGAGTTAAAGGCGATAACATATATAAAAAATATTTTATAAGCTGCAAATTGCTATATAAATGTTAGTCATTATTATGTCACATATATTCTCCTGAAAATTGAAATTAAAATTTAAATTAAAATGAATAATTATATCTAGTTTAGGGGAACTTGCTTTTTAACAGAGCATAGACAGGGTTTTAGAAGTGTTTTACTGTAATGGGGAGTGGGGAAATAGTATTTGGAATGTATGTGGAGTTGAGGTTTTTGGGGGGAGAAGGGCTGATATTTCAACATATTTGTGTGTTGAAAAGAATGATCCAATAGGCAGAAAAAAATACATAATGCTGGACGGAAGAAGAGATTTTTCTTCTTTGAGTATTCAAGAAGGCATAGGATCTAGAATACAAATGGAGGGATTATTAGCCTTACATAGACACAAATATTTTTCTAGACTGTTAAAAAAGTGCCAACAATATAATTTACATATGGTAAAATTATGGATCCTAAGTTCACTGAGTTTTAAAAAAATATCAAAAAAAATTTATGTAGTTATAACCCAGGTCAATATACAAAACCTGTTCATCTCCCCAGAAAGTTCTTTATTGCCTCTTCACAACCATTTTCTGACTTCTCTTGGTAGTGATTAGTTTTGCCTATTCATGTAAATGGAATCATACAGTGAATACTATTGTGTCTGATTACTTTTATCTGTTTACTTTTGTTCAATAATAATTTTGAGATTCATCCATTTCAATGTGTATCAGTAGTTTGTTCGTAGTCGTTGTTGGGTAATATTCCATTATGTGGAAATAGCAACAATTCTCTTGTTGATGGGCTTTGGGTTGTTTCTAGTTTTTTGGTTACTATAAATAAAGCTGCTATGAACATATTTGTCTACGCCTTCATGCGGAGTTGGGTAAATAAATACTGAGGGTTTGGAATTGCTGTGCCCTAGGATAGAAATCATCAAACTGTTTTCCAAAATGGAAAACTAAACACATTTGAATTCCCACCAGTGATGTTATAAGAGTTCCATTTATTCTACATTCTTGACACTGTTTGGCATTTTTGATTTTACCCATTTTGGTGGGTGTGTGTAGTTACATTTCATTGTGGTTTTAGTTTGCAATTCCTTGATGGCTAATGATGTGATTATAAGTCATTTGCTTATCTTTTCTTTTGACTGTATGTTCAAGTCTTTTACCTATATTTCGATTGGGTTTTTTATTATTGGTGATTTGTGGTTCTTTTTATATTCTAGATACAAATTGTCAGATTTTACACACACATACACACACACACAGTTACATATGTAGCAAATATTTCTCCCTATCTAGCCATGTCTTTCTGTTTTCTTAACAATGTCTTTTGGGAGAAGTTTTAAATTTTGCTTCAGTCGAATTTTGATTTGATTTACTTTGGTCTGATTTATTTTATGGTTACCTTTTTGTGTTCTTAGAAATCTTTCCTTACCTATATCCCAGAGTTGTGAAACTTATGTTTTTTTCCTAGAAGCTTTATAGTTTTAGCTTTCACATTTAGATGATCCACCTTAAACTAGTTTTTTGCTATGATGTAAAGATTTCTCAAAAGTTTTCTCAATTGATTAGAAAGGTGTAGGACTTTTCCTGGACTCACTCTGTTGATCTGTTTGTATATTGTTATGCCAGTACCACTCTACTTAATTATTGTAGCTTTGTAGGATTGGTACTGTTTATTTAAATTTTTGATAGAATTCAGCGCTGAGGCCATCTTGACCTGGAATGATTTTTGGGTGAAGAGGTGGAAGGTTTTAAAATACAAATTAAATTTCTTTAACTGATATATGATTATTCAGATTTTTCATTTTTTGTGTGCCAGCTTTAAGAAGTTGCATTTTAAAAGAAACTTGTTCTAAATAGCTGGATTATTATAAAGTTGATCATAATATTCCTTAATATCCTGTTTTTGCCTGTAGGAACTGTTTTATGTTCCCCTTTTCATTCCTGATATTAGTGCCTTTTTTGTTTTATGAAAAAAAAAAAAAATCTTTTCAAAACCCAGATTTTTGTTTTGTTGAACTGTTATTTTGGAAATATATTTTCTAATTTATTTTGGCTATTATTTTTATTTCCTCATTTATACTCTTTTAGATTTAATTTGCTCTTTTTCAAGTTTTTTTTTAGTTCGAAGTTTAGATCATTGATTTTTAAACTTTTCTTGTTTCCAATATATACATTTCATATATGAAATGTTCCCTTCTAAGTTCTTCTTTAACTGTATCATAAAAATTTTGATGTGTGTGTTCAGTTTAAATTATTTTCTAATTTCTATTGTGATTTCTTTGATCCACAGGTCCTTTAGAAGTTTGTTTTTAAATTTCTAAATATTTGAGGATTTTTTTAGTTATTTAGATTTTCAATTAAATTCCATGATGTTTAGAGAATATATTGTGTATACATTGTAAACACATCTGTTTTATATATGTGTATGTGTGTATATATACACACACACAGAATATATTGTTTATGATTTCATTCCTTTAATGTGAGGTTTGTTTTATGGCCTAACATGTGGTCTATTTTGGTGAATGTTCTAAGTATTTTTGAAGTCTTTAATTTTACTCAACAGTATTTTGAGGTTTTAATGTAGATGTTTTGCACATCTTTCATTAAATAAATGAATATTGTAATTGTTGGGTATAGTGTTCTACAAATGTTATTTAGGTCAAATAGTTTGTTTTGTTTACTTATCTTTTGCTAATTATTTAATTGAGATATAATTCACTTACTATAAACTTTACCATTTTAAACTGTGTAGTGTGATTTTTAGTTTATTCACAAGTTTGTGTAACTGTCACCACTATCTAATTCCAGAACATTTTCATTACCTCTAAACAAAACCTCATATCTGTTAACCGTCACATGGCATTTCCCCTACCCATCCCTGGCAATTGCTAATCTACTTTGTCTCTCTGAATTTGCCGTATTCTAGACATTTCATAAGTGGAATCATATAATTTTTGGATTTTTGTGTCTGGCTTCTTTCACAGGGTATAGTTTTCAAAGTTCATCTGTGTTGTTGCATGTTATCAGTTTTTCCTTATGGCTGAATAATATTCTCTTGTATGTATACAGCACATTTTGTTTATCCATTCATCAGTCGATGTATATTTTTATTTTTACTTTTTGTCTATTATGAATAATGTTGCCATAAACATTCATGTTTAAGTTTTGTGTTATCACATGTTTTCATTTCTCCTTGGTATATACTTAGTTAGGGGTGGAATTGCTGGGTGAAATGGTAATTTTATGTTTCTTTTTTTTTGAAGAGCTGCCAAACTTTTTTTCAAGCTGGCAGATCACTTTACATTCCCAATAGCAATGTATGAGGATTCCAGTTCCTTCACTTTCTTGCCAATACTTGTTATTGTTTCCTAGTCTTTGCTGTGAGGCTCCGTGTGCTTGGTTAGTCATATCTTCAGTACTCAGCCAGACTTAAAATTCTGCCATAGCCCTTAGTTCCTGCTTGTGCAGAGCCTCGTGCTCAGAAATGATTGTGTAGAACCTTTTCTGGTCTTAGAATGCCCAGCCCTGGGCACCTTTAGATGGCATTCTAGATAATCAGGAATATGCAGAACTTTCAAAACCCATTATGGATTTCTTACGTCCCCACTTTTCCTTTTAAACTTTTTTATATTTTATTTTATTAATTTAATTTTAATTTTAATTTTAATTTAATTTTAATTTTATTTTATTTTGCATCCAGAATTTTTTTTAATAACAAGGTGGGATCCAGGGTTCATTTTTTGTAGCCTCGGCTGGCCCTACGGCCTCTGGCTTGTTCAAATTCCTGGCCCTTGGAGCGCACCTAGGATTTGGTGTGGCCGTGCAGGGTTCCAGGGGCCTTGCCGAAATGCTTGTATACCTCTCAGCCCTTGCGAGGACTAGAGAGCAGGACGGTGCCACAGCCCTTGGGGAGTCCAGGGCCAGCTTGGTCAAAGGTGAGGATCTTGCCCTTCGCCTTAAGGATGTGGCTCCAGGCGTGGCTGCTCACACGAAGTGCACCCACCTTCAGTTTGGGGACCGCCTGGATACGCACGTCATCAGTTATTGTCCCTATGATCACAGCAGTTTTGCCCTCTGGGCCAGGAAGCTTCATCTTCCGGATCATCCAAGAAAGGGCAGAGGTGGTCTGTTGGTGCAACTCATGAACAACCCCCTTCAGCACCACCTGGTTGAAGGTGGACGTGATTCATCTGCTTGGAAACCAGTACAACTTGACCAACAAGCTTAGGTAGATGTCCTGGTTCTTGGGCTCCTTTTGCCGAACCTTTTGGTCTTTGTTGTGGCAGATGTCGACTCCCATGATGGCGCCTTCTGTTCCACCAGGTCCAGAAAGAGCCTTTTAAAACTTTTTGGTTAGCTTCTTTTTTGCTCCAAATGCTTCAGACAGCTGGGATGTTAAACAATAACAGCTGATTATTTTTGACAAACACCGCCGGAGAAAACACTGTTAGCACTGGGGAATTCTGAGTCAGGTCAAATAAAGAGAAGCCTTAGGAGTGGGGTTTTTAGGGAACTGCCAGTAAGCTCAAATAATAGCAGTTCTCTGAAAATGGGGCTTTGAAAGAACTCTAATCCCTTTCTGATCCCTTCAGGGGCTGCTGAGGCTCCTGGTTTCACTGTGTTTGTGGGTCATTGCTTTTTAAGGCTACCAATGGAGTTGGGAAGATGGAGATGAGATAGAGAAAGTTAAAATGCCACAAAGCTTGCTGTTTTAACTGAGATTCAGCCATTAAAAAAAGTATAAATGCTCTTTGGGTTGTTGCAAACATCTATTTAATATTTAGAGTTCTGAAAACGTTGATTTTAACATTTTTTACTAATGTTATTTTTATTATGGAAGAGAGGATTTTTGGAGGCCCCTTATTCCACCATTCCTGGTGATGTCACCCTAATTGTTTTTTTAAGCTTTTTTATATCCTTTCTCTATCTTTTGAAATACTTTAAGATGCAAAAAGTTGCAAAAATAGTATAGAAAGTTCCTGTGCACTCTTCACCTAACTTCTCCCCATGATAAACTTTACATAATCATAGTATATTACCAAAGCCAGGGAAGTGATTTTGGTATAGTACTATTAAGTAGACTACAGATGCTATAAGAATTTCTCTAGTTTTTGCATACACTTTTTTATTGGTGTGGTGGTGGTGCATAGTTCCATGAAATTTTATCATGTCCAGATTCATGTAACTATTAGCACAGTTAGGGTACTAAACTGTCACCACAAAGAATCCCCTTTGTGTTATCCCTTTAAAGTCACATCCAGCCCCTAACCTTAATCCCTGGCAACTACTGATTTGTTTTCTGTCAATGTAATTTTGTCACTTTGAGAGTTTTATATAAATGGAATTAAGCAGTATGTAACAAGTAGCTAGGGCTTTTATTTTCACTTGTGATACATGCAAGTTGTTTATCTTAGTTCAGTCCTATTTATTGCTGAATATCAGTCCATTGTATGAGTATGCCACAGTTTGTTTGCCTATTCACCTGTCGAAGGGTATTTTGATTCCAGTTTTTTATTGTTACAAATAAAGCTGTTATGAAATTTGTGTACAGGCTTCTGTGTAAACCTGTTTTCATTTCTCTAGGAAAAATTTCCAGTAGCGTGATTACTTATTTTCGTATCTGTCTGTTTTACCAATTATTGAAAGGGAGATGTTAAGATTGTGCATTTATCTATTTCTTTTGTTTTTCTTGTTTTTTCCCCCCTCAAATATTTTGAAGACATTTCTTGATGAATTGACCTATTTATTTTTATGAAATTTTTTTCATGTCTAATGATAGCCTTTGTCTTAAAGTCTACATTGTCTGATATTACTATAGCCACTGCAAATTTCTTATAATTATTGTTTGCACGATGTACCTTTTTATCCAACCTTTTATTTTCAAACTCTGTGTCCTTATATTTAAAATATATCTTTAGTAAATAGCATTTAAAAATCTAGTTGGATAATCTTAATCTTTTAATTGGAATATTTAATCTATTTGCATTTAATGTAATACTACTGTGTTTGGGTTAAAGTATACAATTTTTTTTTTATTTTCCATTTACCCTGTATGTTGTTTGTCTTTCCTGTCTTTTTTTCTAAATCGAGTATGTTTATATTTTTTATTTTTACCCTCTATTGGATTTTTTAGCTATACCTAATTGTATTATCATTTAGTGATTGCTCTAGGAAGTGCAATATTTATTTTTAACATCACAACCTGTCTTGCATTAGTGTTCTATCATTTCACCTTTGATATTAGTACCTTTAAAATCTGCTTTACTCTGGACCCAGCCCTGATAAATGGGAGCCTGACAGAAGTAGCAGTCTATTAGAAGAGGTCAGAATCTAGAATCATAAGATCGCCCAAATCCCATTGAGAGTACAAATGTAATTGATTTTAAAAAATCTTTTTTTTTATTGTTATTATTATTTATGCCTATAGCACCTGGTCTTCCTTGCTGGTCTCCCATCCAAGTACTAACCAGGCCTGACGCTGCTTAGCTACCAAGATGAGACATCAGGCTTGATCAGGGTGGCATGGCCGTAGACTATGGACCTTAGCTCCACTGGGGCATGAGATTTAAAAAAATCTTTACACTTTATGTATAGCTGATTAAGATGAGTTGATGGAAATAAAGTACAAAGCAACCCCTAAAATCAATTAAATAGTTCATCAAAGAACTTATATAACTTTGGGGGAAGGAGTGAATAAAGCTTTGGGAAGGAGGGCAGCAGTGACTTACTTACTACACAACTCTAGTAGCTCTCTTTCACATTGTGAACAACGCTCTCTAGAGTTACGCAGGTGACAGCTTGTGCAGCTTTACACTGGAACCGTTGGGTAGAAGTTGGGCAGAGAGGATTTCCTAGGAGAGGTTGCATATGAGAAATTTTAAAAAGATGAATGGGAGTTTGCCAGGCAAAAGAAGTAGGGGAAGAACTTTACAGTCAGAGTCTTTTTTAGGGATCAGCGAGGTATCCTGATTAGAAAATAGATCGTCTGTATTAGAATGATGATAGATATAGTTAGACGTTTCAATGATTTTGTAATATGCACATTTCTTTCCATTTTAACATCTCTGAAATTAGCCTGCATCTTACTGTATCTTGCAATCACCATGAAAAATTGGAATGAATCTTAAATTGATGGTACCTTAGATTTGATGAAATATGATAGATTTGAGCTAGATTTAATGTCCTTTTGTTAAAAAATGTAAGGCCTTTGGATTTTATTCTATACATAATTGGAAGCTAAGCTGACTTTAAGTAAAAAATATAATCAGATTTGTTTTAATAAAGTAATACTGATGATACTATACAGGATTCATTGTGGCTAAAAAAATTAATAGAAATTAAATTTAGGCAAGGTCTCTAGAGGGTCTAGTTAAAGGCAGTGGCAGTGGGGATGTTGTGGGAGTTCCTGGTACAAGAACTGTGTTTTAAAACCAAGAAGGTGCAGATACTAGGAAGGCAGTGTTTGTTGATAGAGAAGAATCACATAATGAAGCTAAGATTTCTGGATTTAAAGAGAATGAATTGGGTATAACAGTTAAGGACACTCATTATTAGTATTCTGTCACCATAGTGTAACTGAACATTTCTGCTGGCCAGAGGGCTAATTGACATTAATATATAAAATAGCTAAGAAAATTTTTTCTCAGTATCTATATTGGCTGGAGGCTTGAATTATAAGACATTTAAAAATTATAGACCAAAAAAAAAAAAAAGAGTCATTTGGAAATCTTTCATCCTAGCATTCATTTCCAGGAAAAAGACATTGCTAACATTTGCAACAAAAATAGTAATTTCAGTATGAGTCTGTCATAGTTTTTGGCCATAGTAGACCCCATGTTGTTCACATCTAGTAAAACAGGATCAAAATAAATGCTTACTTGTATAGTCTTCATCATTTAAAAAAGGCAATACATGTCTTAGTAACTGGCTTGGACATTATAAGTATTTATATTTAAGAAACAAGCCAGTTTAAACCATTTTTAACAGTTCATTCATTAGAATGAAGTCATATAGTATTTTCTCAGTATGTACAATGATGGAGAGGAAACATGAGTAGTTTAAAGTCATTTGCTTTTATAAATGTATAATTTTTACTTAACTGACTGTATGAAGACATCTCTTATGTGCTACTTTAAATTCCATTATCCCTACCTCTTACACAGCCACTGTTGCTATAACAGGTTCCACATGGGCTTTGAACAATTGCAACTTGACACCATCTCTAATCAGGGCCCATGCAGCATACTTTTTGCAATGGGGGACAGTAGTCAGTGTATAAATTCTTCTTCTTTTGTCCTTTAGACAGGGAGATTTGAATCACATTGTATAAGGTTTCCTGAAAAGTTTGAGTACTATTCACCTAACATATATTTCTTACTATAATCATAGTATCATATCCAGATATGGAATGAGGGGTAGTAGATATGAGCCTCCATGTCTTCTCTGGGTCTGCCATGCTTACAACACCTAACTGTGTTCAATTAAAGCTGTATACCATCTTACTATTTTAGGTTTATGTTAAAATTTTGATTTGCATCTGCTAGTATGTTGAGTTATTCTTGGGGAAGTAGTCTAGGTGTACAACACAAGAATTAGAAATTATAAGTTAAGACACAGGAGCCTATGGGTGTGAATAAGTCAGAATTTAAGTATATCAAACTCTAATATTGCCATTTATTGGAAGTATACAAAGAACACGTCAAATATTGGTTGAGCATAGTTTCCAAGCTCCACGTTTCTCTGACAGTAAAACTAAAATTCATATAACCCTCCCCACCAAGGAGAAGAAATCAAGAAATCTGCTTGAGGATTAGTAACTTAAAAACTTTAACCTTAGAGGAACTTAAATTAATGGAACATGAATTCATAATGCAAATACTAACAACCTTGTCTGTATTATAGCTTTATAATGAAAATCCAATACAAAAATAAAACGTTCACAAAACGAAATGTGACAATTTGTATTTGTTAGTATTTCAGTTGTAAGTAATAGAAAACCAGCCTCAAATTGGAATAAACAAAATTATTAACCTACAGGTAATTGAAAAGTCTAAAGAGGCTATTCAGGTAAAGCTTAATTCAGTGATCTGACAACTTCATTAATGACCAGGTTTAAGTTTTTCCATTCTGCTTTCTGCAGCGTCAGATTTATCCCAAGGCAGCCAGCCACCTTTGGACCTTGAGGTATTTAATGCTGTGAGCACCTTCTGCACTTTATTAGGAAGGAAGATGTTCTATAACTGAGCATTTCTAGAAAAATGCTTGGGTTCATTCTGATTGGAATGGATCATTAAGGCTGGAAAATAGCTTTGTGTTGATTGGCTTAGGATTTGCTGTGCTTTAAAGTTAAGCCAATCAGACCCGCGCCCCCCTCCCCCACCCCCAGCCTTAAACTGGGATTGAGCAATTCCACCTAGAACTCTTGGGTGAGGAACTTTAAGGTGAAAGAAGAAAGATGGAAAAGAACAGATGAGGAGCACACAATTTCTGGTTTATTATGAACATGACTTTAAATGACCTTAACTGAATTGTAATATTATTTGGTAATAACAAGTTAAACATTGTATTATTATTTACTTATTAACAATCATAAAAGAATAATTTACAGTTAAAGTTTTTCTAATCATTATTCCTAATAATATACTAAATATTATTTCTAGTCTTAAGTTTGAGCAATTTAGTCCCAGCAGATTCTTATCCTTTATATAAATGTATTCTTGTCCATTTACATTCAAAAAACTTTTGCTGGACAAATAAGTTTAGAAATATGAGTTTAAACGTGGTTACTGTGTGCTCATCTTTCTCCCATATCTCTTTGACTATAGAAACCATAGGCCCATAGAGGGTGCATTAATTTAATAATACTGTCTTTACTAAATTTTCAAATGGAGTGCAGTAAACTATTTTTGGGAATGCAGGAGATGTTCACAGGATCGATTTCTTAAAAGTGTCTCAGTTATAGTCCTTAAAACCAAGAGGGGATCAGTTGGGGGTAGGGAGATTGACATGGAGGGCAGGAGGATCCTTTTTTGTGGTGATGGAAATATTTCATATTTTGATTCTGGTGGTGGTTACATGACTATATACATTGAACTGAACACTTAAAATGGCGAATAAAAATAAACAGCCAACCAGCGCAGTAGCACTTCCCTCCTACTTAAAAAAATGTTCTAGGAATTTTATTTAAATAATGATACACAAATTAGGCTGAGAAGTTTCTAATGAAATAATAGTCAAGTTTTTCTTTATCTGCCTGTTGATTCTTCATCTTCTAAGTACTTATAAAGTATTTTCTTTTTATATCAGACTTTATTTTGATCACAATGCAACTTCAGTGTGAATAAATAAATGTATTATCTTTTAACCCTCTTACATCTAGCTATCTTTAAATATGAAAGGGACAAGTGTCTATTGTATATTCAGTCATAGTTGCCAAATCTTTTAATAAGAGACTGTAATTCAGTCTCTTAAGTCATTGTAGATTATAATTGTAGGCTATATCTCATTCTCTGAAAGAAACCCTGGGGATCAGTCCTATTGGTGTTACTGATAGTTTCCATATGGTGAGGATGATAACTTGTTTGGAGGCAACTGGAAGAGATCTTTAGCAAACTAGAGACCAATGGGAAATTACAGAGGCAAGTTTTATTGAATAAACTAGAAGAATACTTCCAACTGAGGCTGACCCAACCATGGCCACAGGTTATTTCTTGCTGTCTGTCAGTTGGACTCCTGTTTAAGACACCACCTGTAGTGAGGTCTTGTCTTTCCCTGTTTTTTTTTTTTTTTTAATTTTTTTTTCTTTTTTTTAGTTAAGTTTGTTGGGGTAACATTGGTTAATACAATATAATTTTCAGGTGTACACTATAATTTGACATCTATATATTCTATTGTGTTTTCCCTTGTTTTTGAGACATATTATGATCAATTATGTAAAACAGACTTCCTTAAAGTCTGTTAAATGTAATTGAAACATACTCCATTTATGATACTCATTGTGAAGGCCCCACCAAGGTCACTTATAGTTTGTCAAGTGTAGGGCTGTTGCCTAGACTCCTCCAGGACTTGTTTCATGCTCCCTAATATCTTTTGGTAGTTGGGTATCTTACTAGAGTTCATTTTTGTTTATTAGAGTATCAAACTTTGTCATAATAGATCTTTAAAAATATTGAAATCAATTAACTTCAGATATTAGCCGTCGAATATTATGAAAAAAATCATATGTTCTGGTTCTTCTTTTGTTATATTTCATCCAGTTGAAGAGTCATTCTTTCTGAGTGGCTTCATACTACCTCTAAAATATTGTCCTACATGTAATAGGCAAATCAAAGGTTTAAAAAATTAGTATGTAATGTATATTTTCAAGATGAAGTAAAGATACTCGTGTACATTATGCACATCAACTTTCAGAAGTATTTCTAACTTGTACTTATATATATACATATATGTTTTTGTTTTTGTTTTTTAGTGAAAATATTCTCTTTGGAATGGGAAATCCTCTTCTTGACATCACTGCTGTAGTGGATAAAGATTTCCTTAATAAGTAAGTATTAAACTTTGTGAAACATATTTGAAGAGAAACTGATGAGAACTTCAGAAATGAATTTACTGTCTAACACTTTCAATTAGAGGAAGATTCAGGAATTTAAACCTGTTAATTGCAGGTACATTATCATTATTTATTGAGTAATTGACCACAATTTCCCCTGGGAACACTTAGGTACATTGTTCATCCCTGTTGTTATTTTCACTTAAAAGTTATTTTTTATTTTTTGCAAGGAAGAAGTATGTGTGATTTACCTAATGATTTAATTACCAAATTTCAGATTCCAGTATTCCCCCAATTTTTAAATTACCGTCAGTGAACTACATCAATAATGGTACTGTAACATAAATGAGAGAAGAAATAGGGTTAAAGAGGACAGGAAGAATATGCAGGACACAATTCAAAGGCCATGAATATCTACTCTTTCCCTCTTACTAATGACTTTTGATGTTGTTAACTTAGCTGAGAAACCAGTTTGTGTTTATTTATCTGGTTTTTTGAGACTAGTTGGTACTTGGAAAAAATTTGGTAAAAAAGTATTAATAAGAAGAAAGTAACAACCCTTTTCCCTTGCACACCCAAGTTCTGTCCCCAGGGGCAACCAATTTTTTTCTTTCTTTTCTTTTTCTTTTAAATTGTTCTTTCTTTCTTTCTTTCTTTCTTTCTTTCTTTTTTCTTTCTTTCTTTCTTTCTTTCTTTCTTTCTTTTCTTTCTTTCTCTTTCTCTCTCTCTCTCTCTCCTCTCTCTCTCTCCTTTCTTTCTTTCTTTCTTTTAAATCTTTCTTTCTTTCTTTCTCTTTCTTTCTTTCTTTCTTTCTTTCTTTCTTTCTTTATCACTTTTGGGGTAAAATTAACTTAATATAAAATTCATAATTTTAATCATTTTAAAGTCTACAATTCAGTGATTGCTAGTAGATTTGCAGTGTGGTACAACCATCACCACTATTTAACTTCAGAGCATTTCATACCCTCAAAGAAACCCATACCCACTAAGCCCTGATTTCTATTTCCCGGCTTGTCTCCGCACTTCCCCCATCTCCTGGGAACTATTAGTCTGCTTTCTGTTTCTATGAATTCACCTATTCTGGACATTTTATTTCATATAAATGGAAACATACAATGTATGGCCTTTTGTATCTGGCTTATTTCAATTAGCATGATGTTTATTTACTTTGTAGCATGTATCAGTACTTCACTCCTTTTTATAGTAAAATACTATGCCATTATGTGGGTGTACTACATTTTGTTTATCTATTTATTGGTTTATGTCCAATAAATGGATAATACATTTATTATCCATTTAACATTGGGTTGTTTTCATTTTTGGCTATTATTAACAATGCTATTATGAATACTTGTGTACAAATTTTCATGTGGACAGATTTTCACTTTTCTTGAATGTATGCATTGTATTGGAATTGCTGGGTCACATGGTTATTCTATATTAACTTTTTGAGGAACCACCTGTGTTCTGTACTGCTTGCATCATTTTACATTCCTACAAGCAGTAAATGAGGATTCCATTTTCTTGCCAGAATTTTTCTTTTTTAAATTATAGCCACCCTAGTGTGTATAAAGTGATATCTCATTGTGGTTTTGACCTACATTTTTCTAATGACTAGTGTTGAACTAGTCATTTGTTTGTTGGTTTTTGCAAAAATGTCTGTTGAAGTTATTTACCCATTTTTTAATGGGGCTGTTTGTCTTTTTGTTGTTGAGTTGTAAAAGTTCTTTATATGTTCTGGATACTAGACCCTTATCAGATACATGATTTTGCAAACATTGTCTCTCATTCTGTGGATTATTTTTACTTTCTTGATAGTGTTCTTTGATACACAAATGTTTTTAATTTTGATGGTTCACTTTATTTTTTTGTTTGTGTTCTTGCTGTTATATCATAGAATCCTTTGCTAAATCCAGGCTCACAAAGATTTATTCCTATGTTTTTCCTCTAAAAGTTTTATAGTTTAAGCTCTTAAATTTAGTTCTTTGATTTATTTTGAGTTACCTTTTGTAGAAGACGTGCATTAAGAGTTCAACTTCATTATTGTTCATGTGGAAATCTAGTTGTCCTAGCACCATTTATTGAAGCGACTATTCTTTGACTCACTTAATGGTTTTGGCACTTTTGACAAAAATTGATTGACCACAGGTGTGTGAGTTAATTTTTAGATTCTCAATTCTAAAAATATCTGTCCTAATGCCAGTGCCACACTGTTTTGATTACTGTAGCTTTGTTATATTATAAAGTCAGGACATGTGAGCCTTCCAGCTTTGTCATCTTTCAGGATACTTTTGGCTATTTGGAGTCTCTTGCAATCCGTATTAATTTTAAGATCAACTTTCTGTAAAAAAGGCAGTTAGAATTTTTATTGGGGTTATATTGAATCTGTAAATCAGTTTTGGAAGCATTGCCATATTAATAATATTAAATCTTCCAATTCATGACCAAGGGATGTCTTTCCATCTATTTAGGCCCTCTTTAAATTGTTTTAACAGTGTTTAGTACTTTTCAGTGTACAATTCTTACATTTCCATGGTTAAATTTAATCCTATGTATTTCATTATTTTTGGCACTTTGTAAATGAAACTATTTTCTTAATTTTGTTTTTGGATTGTTCGTTGTCAGTGTATAGAAACACAACGGATTTGGGGAGGGTATAACCATTTTTAACAAATTTTGTTTTCTAATGTTTTTGAGATTGCTTCTGTAACTTTTTGGATAAACTTATTTCTATAACTCTTTCTTGGATGAACTCAAATATTAGAGGATTGGGTGAAAATTTGTAAATGCATAGATTTGACTTGTAACATAATAGAAAATGGGTTATGGGCCTAGGACAAACTGGAGGATGTGTCTTATCCTAAAAAATTCAGCTACAGATTAAAAAAAAAACACTTTGCCAATCAGAAAACATTCCTGCATATGATTACATTAATGATCTCAGTTCTTTTGGTTACCTTGTGCTTTTAAATAATATACAAAAATTTATTAGAATTTGTTTTACTAACTTTCAGTAGAATCCTTTTACTTCTCATTATGTAGGATGGAGTTGCCAGTGTCCCTATTCTTCCCTCTGTTACTTCTTCCCTCTTTTTACTTCCTAACTTCTGTTTAACTATATTTTTCTATTAAGGTTGATATTTTTCATTCCGTTATCTATAATTTAATCTTACCAGCTTTGAATACAAAGTGATAGTGAAAGTTGAAAATCACTTACCCACATTTACACTGCTATCATTATACAGATTCTCCTTGACTTATAATGGGGTTATATCCCGATAAACCAATAGTTAATACTTAGAAAATACTCTAAGGCAAAATGCATTTAATACACCTAACCTACTGAACAGCATAGCTTAGCCTACGTTAAACATTCTCAGAACACTTAGATTAGTTTCATCTCAAGAGTAGTTTCCTTTCTTTTCCTCCCACCAAAAGCAGGAGACACAGATGGGTGTTTTGTAGATATGGGATGTGAAAACACAAAACGCAATATTCAAAAAATGCTGGCAACATGGTACACTGTAGAGTATTGGTTGTTTAGTCACTGCCACTGCCTAGCATCACAAGAGAGTATCATACTACATATTGCCTATCCAGGAAAAGATCAAAACTCAAAATTTAAAGTATAGTTTTTACTGAATGTGTAATGCTTTCGTACCATCATAAAGTTGAAAACTCCTAGGTCAAACTAGTAAGTTGGGGACCGTCCATTGTATCACTTATTGCAGAATTAAATAGTGTACTAGGAATTTAGAATAGGTTTAACATTTGGAATGTAATTAGAGTAGTAATCACTATATTAACAAACCAACTAAAAAAAGACATCCTATAATCATCTCAGTAGACACTGAAAAGCCACTTGCCAAAATATAATATCTATTTTCAATAAAATATAGTAGTCTAGGAATAGATGGGAATTTCCTTAACTTCATAAAGGTTAGGTTAGAGAAGAGCCTACTACTAACATAATTCTTAATGGCAAAAGACTGTATACTTTCCCTTAAGGTCAGAAATAATTCAAGGATGTTAGCTCTCATCTCTCCAAAATGTATACATTGGTACTGGATGTTGTAGTCAGTGCAATCAGGCAGGAAGAAATAAAAGACATCAGATTGCAAAGGAAGAAATAAACTATTATTTCAGAAGATACGATCATCCATGTAGAATATGTAATGGAATCTACAAAAAAACTGCTACCTGATTTTAAGAATTATTATGAAGCTACACTAATCAAAACAGTGATATTGGCATAAAGATATTGTTGGCATAGAAAAGAATGTCCATGAGTTTTTGTTTGTTACTTTCAGTTTTATGTCCCACGTATGAGTGAAATCATATGGTTCTTGACATTTTCCATTTGGCTTGTTTCATTTAGCGTGATATACTCAAGATCTATCCACATTGCAACAGTTTATTTTTTTCTTATGGTTAAGTAGTATTCCATTGTATAAATGTACCATTATCTTCTTTACCAATTATCTATTAGAAGACACTTCAGTTGTTTTCATGTCTTGGCCACTGTGAATACTTCTGCAATGAATATAGGGTTTTTTGGGGGGTAGATACCTAGGAAAGGGATTGCTGGGTCATATGCTAACTCTGATTTTAATTTTTTTTGTAGACACAGACAACAGTGTGATGGTTACCACAGAGAAAGGTCGGAGGAGGTAGAAGAGAGTAAAGTGGGTGATGAATTATATGGCAACAGAAGGAGACTTGACTTTGGGTAGTGAACACATAATGTAACATTCAGATGATGTATATAGATTGTACACATGAAACCTATATAATTTTATTAACCAATGTCATCCCAGTAAATTTCATAAAATTTAAAAAGTCCAAGTAGACCCACACATAGATGGACTGATTTTTGACAAAGGCGTGAGGCATTTCAGTGAAGAAAGGATTGTCTTTGCAACAAATAGTGCTGGACAATTGGATACCCAAGTGCAAAAAAACCACAAAAACAAACGAATTTGGATCCATATTTTGTATCATATACACAATTAACTGAAAGAATTAAATGTCAAGCCTGAAACTATAAAACTTCTACATGATAACATGGAAAATCTTCATGACTGTGGTTTAAGCCAAGATTTCTTGTATAATGCCAGTAGCATGGGTTAAAACTTGATGAATTTGATTCCATCAGAATAAAAAATTTCTGAGAATTAAAAGACAAGCTACAAAAACAACAACAACAACAACAACAAAAGGACAAGCTATAGCCTGGGAGAAAAATCTTAGCAAGTGTATGTTTGATAAAGGCCTAGTAGTCATAATATATAAGGAACTCTCAAAACTCAATCAGAAATGAAACAACACAATAAAAAGGGCAAAAGATTTGAATACTCATCAAAGTTACATGAATGGCAAACACACACATGAACCTCTTTAGTCATTAGAGAAATGTAAATTAAAGTCACATGAAATAATATTCCACACTTGTTATGGATAATTTTAAAACTGAGCATACCATGTGTTGGCCAAGATGTGGAGGAACTGGAACTTTCTGCTCATGGTAATGTGAAATGCTGCACTGAGTCTGACAATTTCTTAAAAAGTTAAACATCCATCTAGTATTTGATCTAACCATTCCATTCTTAGGTATTTAACCAAAAGAAGTGAAAGCATATGTCCATACAAAGACTTTGTTTTCTTGGTACCTCTGTTTTTAAATAGTTAAAACCTGGAGGCTACCTAAATGTCTATGAACAGATGAATCATTATTACCCATACTGTGGAGTGCTAGTCGAAATAAAAAGGAATGTGGTATTGATTGGATGAAACTCAAAATAATTGTGTTCATTGAAAGAAGCCAGACAAAAAAAGAATTCATATTGTATAATTCTCATATATACTCATAATTTATATGAGATTATAGAAAATTCAATTTAATCTATAGTGACATAAAACAGATTATTGGTTTTCACAGTGCGTTGACCTGGGTGTGGTGGAATGTGGGAATATTACAAAGGGACAAGGAACTTTTAGGAGTGTATTTGTTATCTTGATTATGTCATGATTTCATGAGTATATACATATATCAAAATTTACCACATTGTATATTTTAAATATCTATAGTATATGGTTTTTCAGTTTTACCTTAAGAAACCTGTGAACAAGAAGTAAAATCAATTGACCATGAAATCATGGTTTTGAAGTTTGCTTTGTGTGAGGTATTTTGTCCAGGAAGTCAACTAATTAATGATCACTATTTAAAAGAAAAATCAAGTACCATTGAAAAATACAAAGAGGAACTACAAAATTTGAAATTTTATGATACATGTAACCAGTGTTACTATTTTGATAAACAGGCCTCCAGACATATCTTAGGCATATATAACCTAGAGAAGTATGTTTGTGTTTATGGGATAATACTATGTGTAGTCTTAGGTAATTTGCTTTCCCCCCCGCTCTGCACTATGTTTTAGATGTTTGTTTTTAAAAGTTCATGCAAATGTGATCAGAATGATTATGATCTGGAAACAATATGCTGACACTACTGGGAGCTCAAGTAGTTTCTTTGCTTTTTAGCTGCTACTCCTGAATGGCCAGCTGAATTTCTATTTTTTATTTTTTATTTTTTATTTTGGGAGTGTTTTAACTTTTAACCATGATTTTTGCAATCAGTACTTGGAGATAAAAAGTGAGTTTTTGGTTGGACTTTAACTCATAGAAGGTAGAGACTTCTCTATTCTTATATCCTTGACCATTTCTTCCAAAATACACTAGCAAGTGTTCCTTATTATTTCAATAGGCTGTGTTTAGCTTACATTTTAGACCATATTTAGATAAGTGTTTTATTTTTGAACTGTGTGAAAATAAATTATCCAGGAATAGTTTGCTTGGTACTATCAAAAAAGAAATATATACTTATTAGTATGAGACTATGAAAATGAGTTAACTATCATAATTATTTTGATAAAATATTGTCTTTCTGTTCTGATATTTTTAAAAAAGTATTTGGCTTTTTAAATAAAAAATCAGTGTAAAACTAGTATTAGTTAAAAAACAAGCTAGTGTTGTAAGTTTTTAAGGAAAAATGTTGGTCGTTTGCTGCATTTTCTATCTCTGCCCTTGCATTGACTCTGTTCCCCATGAGTACTGTTTTTCCAGAAGAAACCAGTTTTAATTCTGTTGCCTGTTGTTTCCTGGTTTCTGCCGATTTCTAAATAATATTCTAATACATATTGCTATGTGTGATTTTCATAAGGGTGATTGGATAAGCAAAGACTAAATGTTCCTTTAATGTAAGGAAAAGATACAAGAATATGATTCCTTTAGGATGGCTTCCGTAACAGAGGACGCAGCACTTCATGTGGAGGGACGGACATACTTGGTCTTCAAGTCCCTGTGGGGAGAGATCACCATAATTGTTAAAAACTTTTAACAATTATTATCTGATAACGATAACATTTATTCGACATGTATTAGGCGTGCTTTTATATGGTATAAGTTTAGCCCTCAGACAACTTTATGAGGTAGGTAACCTCATAAAGAATAATTTAGAGCTTAAGAAATTTGTTCATAACCAAAAACATGTCAATTATAGTACAGAGATTTGAAATACAGGTTTTTTTTCATTGTGGAACCTGTATTCTTTATTTTCTGCTACATTAAAGTGGAAATATTAATTTGAAAGGAAAAACTCATATATCCAGACATTTTTAGTGTAAATTATGGTAAATATGTAAAGATTTATAAACTTAAAGAAATTCTATTTTTCAATTATAGGTTTGGGTAAGTGAGAAAATGTGTGTAATTTGCTCCAAAAATTAATATTTAGTTTTCAAAAATTATTTATTTTAATTAGTTTCAAGTACACAGTACATTGGTTAGACATTTATGTAGTTTATAAAATGATCCCCTAATTGCTCCTCCTCTTCTGGTTTTCCACCTAGCCAAAATATTAATGCTAACTGCATTCCCTATGCCGTGCTCCCCATCCCTGTAACCATCTATCAACTGCTAATTTGTACTTCTTTAACACTTGACTCCATTCTCCCAGCCCTCCAACCCCCTTCCTCTTTGCCGTCACCAAATTGTCCACTATATTTGTGAATCTATTTTTGATTAGTTTGTTCCTTTTTGTTTCTTAGATTCCACATATAAGTGAAATCACATGATGTCTACCTTCTTTTACTTATTTCACTCAGCATAATAAGTTTTAAATAGTGTGTGAGAGTAGATTAATAAATGCTTTGTGAGAGATTGGAAGACTCAACAGTTCTCTTCTTGACTAAGTTTTCAAAATAATGCTCCTTGTATTGCGTGGTTGGCATGTTCCTTACAATTGACCTATTTCCAGAATAGAGCAAGCATTGCCATAATTGAGAACTATCAATTAGATAATTACTTACTATTCAAATTAATTCAATTTGATAGGGATGGAAAAGGGAGAGAAGGAATATGTAAAACAAGTTTGCCTTGATTTTTTCTGGTACCAGATAAATACCATGGAATTGAGAGGAATGAGAGGATTAATGAAATAGTAATTGGGAGATAACCATCATTAGACATGAAAATACTCAGTTTTAAGAAGAGAAGCTGGAACAGTTGAGGAAATACATGTTTTTCTCACAGATCTAAATCTTTAATAATGTAAACATACAAACTGGAGGTAAGTCTTAATTAATGTAAGTGTGTATGAGAGATATTAGTTAATATTCACTTTAAAAATACTCAAAGCAAGGATAGCTGTTTAAATTTTGGTGCTGATTATTCAGTGCCAAAAATTTACAACTGAATTATTTGTATAAATTAAGATGAATTACTTCTTTTAATGAATGGATATTAGGTTTGAAGGTGAAACAATATTTGGAATATCAAGTGAGACTCGTTATGTAATGCTAAAAGCTATAATTGTTTTAAAACTAATTGTGAAATGGTCTGACACTTTTGTAGCCAATTCTTGAAATATTTTCTTCTACAAGTTTTAACATTTTGCTTCATATATTTAGGTCTTTAATTGACCTGAATTGATTTTTGTATATGATGTAAGGATCCAGTTTTTCAAAATTTTTTCTTATGGGGAATCAACTCTTATGTCACCATATTGTGAATAATTCAATCTTTACTCACTGATCTGCAATGCAAATTTTTATTTATCTACAGCTCAGTTTCTAGGTTGTTAGTTCTTTTTATTGGTTTACTTGTCCTTTAACTAGCACGGCCCTATATTTATTTTAATGCCAAAGCTTTACAATAATTCTTGAAAGTCTAATAGGGCAAGTCCCTATACTTTGTTCTTATTCAAGAATTTTCTTAGTTATTTTTGGCTCTTCTGTGCATAAATTTTAAATGAGCTTGTCAAATTCTATAAAAATTCTCTCTGGATTTTTGTTTAGAATTGCATTACATTTATAGATTAATTTAGAAAAATGAGATTTTTACCATGGGATTTTAAAAAATCTACATCTGTATTTGTCCACTTATTTTAGGTATTATTTTATATATTTCAACAACACATAGACTCTAAGAACATTAAATACAGGGTTACAAAGTGATTAGGTCTTTTTTTTTAACTTACACATATCTTATGTAGTGATTAGTGCCGAATGTTTTAAAATTTATAAAAAAATGGTTTTGGGGAAAAAACCATGTAGAAGTGATTAAAATAAAAACAAAATTTCAGATTAGTTTTTATTTTTATAGTGCTGTACACTGGAACTTTCTGTGATGATAGAAATGTTATGTATATGTGCTGTATAATATGGGAACCAGTAGTCACATTTCACTTTGAATATTTGAGGTGTGGTTAGTGCAACGGATGAATTGAATTTGAAAATTTTGTTCAATTTCAATTAATTTAAACTTAAATAGTCATATACGACTAGTGGTTAAAATATAAGACAAGGCAGCTTAGGTCTTATTGCAAAATTTTATAGTTTTCTTCTTAGGAGTATATTTTTTGTTAGGTTTATTCTAGGTATTTAAAAAATGATTGCTATTGTGAGTAGAATATTTTTTCAACACTTTCTAGATTATTGCTAGTATTTAGAAATATTGCCGAATTTTGAATATTTAATGTAGTTCCTTGTGACCTTCATTAAAAGAAAAAGGATCTTTGACCGTTCTGATTCTCTCTTTTAGATTTAAAAACTGGTATTTGATTCTGAATCTTTGTATTTCAAATATTAAGTGATTGGTCTTGAGTTGTTCTGGAGCTTCCTTAAATAAGACCTAAATTATGGATACTAAATGACCACAGACCCATCTGTGAAATCTTCACTTTGCCCTAGATATAGTTAGATAGTGTCCTTGTAGATTCTCTAATGTTCAGACCTGACTTTGAATATTGAGGAAAATGGTATTCCTAAGGCTTACCTAACATGGATTGATTTTTAACAGTTAATTTAAGATCACTACGTATTTTTTGGAACACTTGTTTTGTGGTAAGCATTTTCCCAAGTATTGGAAATACAATGTTAAGTAAGTTTCTTGCCCTTAAGCATCTAGTTTTCTAATTGAGGAGACAGATGTAGAAAGAAGTCACTTTATTACTGCGGCATTATAGAATAAAGGTTAATTAAGAGTGTGCTTTGGAACCACTTGCAGTTGGGTGACCTTGATTATGTTTCTTAATTTATAGAAGCTCAGTTTTCTTGTGAATAAAATAGTTGTATTACAATAAGAAAAATAAATATAATGTGAGCATTGAATGAGCTAATTTATGTATTTTCCATATGTTAGCTAATATTATTTAGCTACTAAGAAGCTTGTAATATCTCTCATGTTCCTGTTATGGTGAAGGGAGTTTAAGTAGAAGGATGATATGGTTGGATTCACATTTAGTGTTATATAAATCACTATGTCTGCAGTAGATGAATGGATTTGAGAAGGTAGATTAGAGGAGGCTGTAGTGATAGGCCTATTGAGAGATGGTGACCTGATCATTGTGGTTGAATAGAAGAGTTGGGAGGAAGTTAAAATAATATTTTAGTGTTATAAAGGTAAGACTCGATGATCAATTTAATGAAGAGGGCAAAGGAACCAGGGATGATATTGCAACTTTTGGTTTTGGTGACTGAGTAGATAGTGGTATTTACAACCGAGAGAGGATGAATGGAGGACATGTTAGAAGGAATAGAGAAAACAAAGTTCATTTTGTTTATGCATGAGATGAATATGTGATATTTAGGTGGGCATATTTAGGGGAGAGTTTGACTTATGTTTTTGGTGGGTAGAGGAGTCATGGCTGGAGAGATGTATAATAAATATTATATTTAATTGTAATTTTACACCATGCCATTCAATAAATGTTAGCTGCTATCATCATCATCATCATCATCGTCATCACTGTATAGGTGGTATTTAAAGCAACCAGTAGATAAGCCTTTCTAGAGAAAGGATATAAAGTCAAAGAAGTGGGCTAGAAGCTAGAACGTTTAATGAATAGATAGATGAAGAATTTTGGAAGGAGATGGAGAAGAAAGAGAGAACTAAGACAGGGTCTCACGAAGTTTAGTGAGTTTGTATGACAGAGAGGTTAATAATATTAGATGTAACAGATGTCTGATAACAAAAGGCCTACAAGAATCCAGTGGATTTGACAGTAAGATGTCAGGGGTGATCTCAGCTAGGTAAATCACAGTGACATGATAAGGACAGAAGCCAGATTAAAATGTATTTAGAAGTAAATGGGAGGTGTCATATAAAGTGAGCCAGTTCTCTTGATGTGGCCCAACAGCCAAGCAGTGACATATCACAAGTACTGAATTTTTAAAGATTCTTTAATGAAAATATGTGGCTACTTCAATTGAAATGATTATCAGTTTTTAAAAACTTGAAGGTATAAAGAAAAATTTAAGAATATAAAGTATAATTCTGTTTAGGTTTAAATCTGGTTTGTTTTTCCTTCAGTTTTCTCTAATTCAATTTTTTTTTTTTTTTTTTAGGCGAGGCAACCCTTGGTTGACCTCACAGATTGCAAGGATTTTGTCAGTTTACAATCCTTTATATTTTATTTTTTACGCCTACAGCACCTGGTCTTCCTAGGTAGTCTCCTATCCAAGTACTAACCAGGCCTGACCTTGCTTAGCTTCCGAGATCAGATGGGATTGGGCTTATTCAGGGTGGCATGGCCATAGACTCTTAATTGAATTTTAATCCTCTTCTAGTTTACTAATGAGAATTTAAAATATAATTTTTCATAATCCGTGTACTATTATTTTCATTCTAACCCTGTGGTTTACTCTTAATCTGTTTCTTTATAAGCCTCTTAAATTTCAGCTTTAGTATAAAACATTGTTATGGTGATTAACACTTTTGGCTTCCTCTTTCTTCCTCTCTAGTATGTTTTAATCAATTTTTATTTTTTTTTCCAAGAGCCAATAAACATGTTTAAAATATTACCACATCCACACTTCTACCTGGTAGATTTTGCCAATTCTTTAAAATATTGCAGGACACTATTAGGATACTTTGGACTATGTGGCAAAGTTTGTAGATTTCTAGGAATTTTACTTGTTTAATTCTCAGAAGACAAAATGAATTGCAAATATGTATGGAGTAATTTATTCTCACCCTGCTGTGTAGCAAATCTTAGCTTGGCATTAATATGGTGGTGAGTATGGCATTTCACTCACGACAGGGCTGTTTTTGGCTTCACAATCTCTTTAAGGGAATTTCTAGGCCTTAGATTCTACGTTATGTAGATTTTCAGAGAAATAACACATTTAAATAAATAATGTTTGTCTCAGTCTCTTATAAAAGGCCCAAACTTTGTTTTAGTACTTAGTGTACATTACTGCTGTTCTAGCATATCTTAATAGTTATCTACAGTGTGTTTAATGCATTTTATTTATGTGTTCTGATATTAAATTATAAACTCAATAACAATAATATTTTCCCATTTCCCATGGTGAGAATGCCATTAATGGATTTTATTCTTTTTTTTTTTTGCTTCGAGTGTGTCTTAAACAGCTCAGACTAGGTTGAGAAAAGTACTCCTCTTTCTCCTCTTCTACTTCTCCTCTACTCCCTCCTCCCCTCTTTCCCTCCCTCCCTTCCCTCTTCCCTTTTTCCTACTTGTCACCTGTTGTTGTCAATATTTATTCAATAAAGTATTTAAATTAATTTAAAATTTTTACACAAGAAATGTTTTGAAAAGTTTTTTCTTTTTACTTCATTGGTTGCAACCTTTAAGTGAGAACTGTATCCAGATGAATATTATAACCACATTCTAAAGTGTTACATGTTTTTGTTTTTAACATATTTTTCTAATTTCAAAAATAATTTGTTTATTATTTATGTTTTGAAAAAGCACAAAGAAGAAAATAAAAAGCAGCTGTGCTGTTACATAATATTTTTACATATATGTTTCCAATTCTTTTTTAGGAGTATATTGAGATTTTTTTTTTTTAACTCAATATTGAATCATTTCCCCATGGTTGTACTATAATTTGTTTATGCAATCTGCTGCTTTTTGGATGGTGTGCTTGTTTACAATTTTACTTTTTCATAAATTGCTCTAATTGACATCCTTGTATACAACTCTTCCATTTTCTTAGTGGAAATTTGTAGTCATGCAAGTCGTTTCCAGACAAGCAAACACTTTAAACCCCCTTCCTCCAATTTGGAACTAATCGAATTATTCATTTTACAGAAGTGGAAGCGTTCCAAGAAAGGGGGAAGGATGAGTATTTATTACGTGTATATGTTTGGCACTTTACATATATTATCTTTTTTGATCCATATGACAAACCAGTGACATAGGTAATTTTGATTTCCTTAGAGAAATTAAATCACTTGCCCACTTCAAAAAGCTAATAGTTAACGGCAGAATCAGGACAATAACCCAGGTCTCAGACTTTCACTCTAACATTCTTTCATTCCCTCAAGGGATTCTCTTCGTGGAGGCTAGCTGCAGGATATAGAGGGCCCTCCTGGTGCTTTCTCTTGCTTTCTCATCTGCTGCTGTTCGGAGTGTATGTGTTTTCCCTCTGCTAAATTCAGGCAGAAAAAAGGTTGAGAACTACCACTTTTTAACTTATATAAAATTGTTTTGATAAAGAAGTATTTCCTCACTCATTAAGTTAATATTTATGAATTTTTATTGTAATGGTAAATAAAATGGACAAATCACTCTTTTAGTAGACTAAATAGCATAGTGTTTTAATTCCTATCATCATCCATTTTTAAAAATACGTGAACATGCTTTTTTTAACATTAATAAAATGATGTCTATTTAAGTTTATATTTCTGTTACACTTTGCGCCACCAGATTGTATCCTTAAGTAATGTATTTTTATGCAGGAATTATATTTTGCATATAATATATTATGAAAGTAGTATATTTTGTTTATTAAAGTCTTTCATGCATATCAATCACCCTATCATGTCTCTTCAACAAATACATATATTACATTCAATTTAAAAATTTCTCCTAGTCATTAAATTGTAATTAGCAGTAGTTAATAAAGCAACATAAATGTATTAAAACGTTGTTAAATAATTATGAAATAGAAGAAAATAGTTATTGGAAATACATCTTTTGATGACATGAGTGAAGCTAGTCGTTTTTTTTTTTTTTTAGCCCAACCTTCCGTAGATAAATAATACTCATTGTTACAATAGACAATGTTCAGTATCATTTTATTTCCCTTTTTTCTTTTAGAGGTGTAAGTGCTGAGAAAAAGTTCACATAATTGAATGGTAATGGACAGATTTTTGTTTGAGCAGTGTCACTCAATTTCCTCTATCAAATGATCTGTCATCAAAAATTTTTTTATCTGTTAGCTGATAATTTGATTAGGTCCTTCAGTTTGTTGGAAACAAAGAATTGGAAACCACCTGACTTGCCAGTTATAGAGTCATTAGAGACATTCTGGGAAGTATACCAAAAAAGGCTTTATTAGGGCTTCTTAAATAACTAGTAATTATATGTATTAGCATTTTACTTATATGTTTTAGCATTTCAGGAGGTGCTAGAAAAAGTTAAATATTATTAATTTTAATAAGCCTTTTTCAAAAGTATCTATTTTGGTGATATGTGTTTATCAAGTGTCTTAAATATGTGTTAGTCAAAGCCTTTTATTCAGTTTAAGGCCCTCTGCCTTGGACCCTTATTGGCAAAACTGATCTTTATTGTCAAACCAGTCAGATTTATTTTCATTACACAAAGTGTAGCCTCATTTGCAATTCAAATAAATGGTTTGATTCGTGTTTCTGTGACAACCATCTTCTGATATTTAATCTGTGGTAAATGAAGTGTAAAGAGCCTTGTTTTAAGTTTGTTTCCTGGAAGAAGTAAGTTGACAGTATCTTTCTTGTTTCTTATTGGAAACTCTCTTTCATTCACAATACTCTTCCTGAAAAGTAATACCTTCTTTGATGATGATCATGGGATGGAAGAGATAAAAGTGTTTAAATGAAAATTATAATCAACTTCTGTCACATTCCGTGATGTATCTGCAAATAGAACATCCTGTCACAGTTCCCCATTTATAATTTCTGGCTTCATTCTTTATAGAAAAAAATGTATACAACAATTATGTGCTCCTAGTCTGTTTGTGGTATTAAAGGCAGCTTTGCAGACAAAATATGAATCCTTGTCTAGTACTTCAGTGGTTTTTACACTCTAGGCAGTACAATACAGTTCCATTCAGGGTGGGTGATAGGTAAACTGTTCTTTTTATAAAGTGGGTAAAGACACTTAAGAAAGGGGAGGCAAGAAAGGAGAAATCTATGTGGTCTCTTTAGTTGGACCTCTGATCCATTGTCAGGTAGGTTGGTTTTAGGAAAGTGTTGAATACAGGTGGAAATTAAAGATTGCAGAATTGCTGTCTTTTTTATTTTTCTTTTTAAAAAAATGTTTTAGCAGTGTATTCCTTAGAAAGTCTGTTTACCTTCAGCAGTAATTTGAAAGATCACTGTTCTAATATTTATAGCAACCTCTAATTTATAGACAGGGAAACTAAGACTTAGAGAGGTGAAATAATTTTTGTGGTCATTCAGCTAGTAAATAGTTCAGTCAAGAACTTAAAAATTTATTTTTTTCCTATGTCACACTAGTACATAGTCTGGTACACAGTAGGTGTTTACTGTGTTTACTGAATGAGTGACTGATTTTTTATGAACTCTTAAATACTTACCATTGTAGTAGTTTTCTGAATTTTGATCTGCTGGGTGAGAGTAACATGTACAGATGATTCACTACAGAGGACTGAAGGTATCTTGTGTTATCAAAGCATGGTCAAATTGATCTCCTCTACTTCTTGGGGTGGTGTGGGGAAGTGACTAATGGAACAGCAAAGAACTTGGGCATTTTTTATGTTTTATCAATTAAAACAGACCTGTAACAGTGTTGTAGTGCTTTTTGATAGTTGTCAATTGTTGATACTACAGTCAGATGTCCATAAGGCAAATGTATTTGTATATGACCTATATATTTTTTTGTGTTATAGATACCTCTTAAAGCAAATGACCAAATCTTGGCTGAAGACAAACACAAGGAACTGTAAGTGTATAAAATCCGAGGTTGTACATAGTTTATTCTGTTTATGGAGTAGATGTACATAAACAATCTGATTTTCAAAATTATGTGAAATATAAAGATATAATTAGCACTATGACCTTAATTCTAGCAGGATTATGATATTTATGTTACATAAGGATAACACAGGAAATAAGTGTTCCTGTGTGCACATTAACATATATTAGTATTGTATTACATTATTTAGACTAAGGAAATATTGGGAAATATGTCATTTCATTTTCCTCTAGATAAAATATTAAATTGTCATTGTTAATTTTTGGCTCTTACTTAGTTGACTTCCCTACCCTCATGCTTAAGGTGGAGAAATATAATTTTGTTTCTTTTGTTGCTTTATGAGAAAGTAAGTGCCTAGTTATTGTTTAGCCATAAGGTAAAACACTTTAATAAAAAGGTTGAAATGGGAATAAAATTTTGTTCATTTTTAAAGTTTTAATGTTTTGGGGGTTCTATCTTCTGGATAAAAATAATTGTATAGATGGTTCTTGGATAGCTCCATTGCTATTTTTCTGCCCTACACTAGTATTTAAAAGACTACTGCCTCATAGGAGCTGTGAAATTTTTAATTAGAAATTACTGGGTTGAGAGTTCTTTAAATTCATTTGAACCTTCTCAGTATCATAAGATTGTCCAAAGAGGGAAGCTAAGAAATTTTTATATGTTTTTATTTTCCAGCTAGTCCACATTTTCCCTCCACTGTGGTGTAAGAAGGTTCTGATAACCTTAATTATTATGCAAACACCTCATGTCAGATAATACTGTAGAAAAGAATTTGAGGAATTTGAGACTAACTATACCTTTAGATTGGACCACACTTGATAATACCATTGTCCTACCTTATCCATGGGGATACATTATAAGACCCCCAAACCCTTATATGTTATGTTTTCTTTTTCCTGTACATACATACCTATGGTAATGTTTAATTTATAAATTAGACACAAGAGATTAACAACAATAACTAATAATAAAATAGAAAAATTATGTATATACTCTTAATAAAAGTTACATGAATGTGGTCTCTGTCTCCTTCTCTCAATATCTAATATTGTACTATACTCACCCTTTTCTTCTTGTGGTGATGTGAGATGATACAGTGCCTACATGGCGAGTTGAAGTGAGGTGAATGACGTAGGAATTGTGACTTAGCATAGGCAGGCACTGTGACATAACATTAGGCTACTGTATGGGTTACTTGAACATAAGCACTTTGATACTGTGACAGTTGATTTGGTAATCAAGAGAGCTCTAAGTGAGTAATGGGTGGGCTGCTATGCAGCATTAGTATAACATGGATATGTTGGACAAAGGGATGGTTCACATCCTGTGTGGGATGGAGCTGGACAGTGCAAGACTTCCTACTACTACCCAGAATGGCATGTAATTTAAAACTTACGAATTGTTTATTTTTGGAATTTTCCATTTCTATAACCAGAAAAAAGAACTTAATGAAATAAATTCTGAATTCACTAAATTTAAAGTATTAATATACGTCTCTATTACAAGCTGAATGTTTTCAACTGTGTCATAACTGGTGGACTAAGTGAGAAAACATAATGAATGTCTAAAGGTTAAAAGAGCACTTTTCTTTTTTTTAGTATAACATGAAGTCTTCCTTCTTAAAACTAGTGTTTACATAGCAAGGTTCTTATACTCTCTAGTATTGCCACTTGATCGATTTGGCATTAGTTGATTTTTCTTTTGGCTGCTGGCTCTCTGCCTAGTAGTTTTCAACCTACACACTAAAGAAAACTAAATTGAATATGCCCCCATAAGAATAGAATAGAATATTAAAAAAATTCAACTCTAATCCTTCATGAAAGCTGCTCATAAGTAATCTCATTTGTGTCTTTACCATTAAAATAGCCAAGATCTCTTTGTGCTCAAGACCAAGCTTTTAAAAATATGAGATATAGCTATAAAATAATTTAATTATCCAATTAATAATTCCCTGCTTTGTTCTGATAAAACATTATTGCTTCTTAATTTTAATTTATTAAAACAGTCTTGATTCAACATAATATTGTAAAAATGTATTGTCACCATCACATTTTTGAAAATGTACCTTAATTCTGTGTGTACCAATAAGATTACAGTGATAACTCTAATTATCTTGATAATACTTTATGTGGTAAATACTAACCATATTCATTAAAAATATTCTTAGTTCCTAACATGTGATGATTCAGATTCTGTATACACTTAAGTAACTCTTGCTTCACAAATGTACTTATTATTTCTCTGTCTGGGGAAGACTGACATGCAGCAAGAAAGATTGGTCAGCAATGACAGTGACACTTGTTTCTGTAAGTAGAATGGTTTTTCTCAGGTTCCTATTTTCTAATATTCTACATGCTGAAGATTCTAGTGGATGATTTTAGGTAAGGGAAGCCAAGCAATTAGATTTTTGATGGGATTAATCCAAAACTGGAGTTTATGCTTTGCTCTATACACAGTCCAGTAATGAACTGGTTTCTTTAGTATTCTGTAGATTTTTCTCAGTTTATCAGAGTTTTAGTTTTTTAAATGGAGTAACTTAAAATAAATTAGAAAAACATCACTATTTTATTCAGTAAATATTTTTTTCACTCACTTATCAGTCACCATACTAGGCACTATTTAAAGAAAAGATACTGACTTCATTTATAAATGGAGACTTAATCTCCAATTTAATATCACTTTACATTTAAAAAGTTTCATGATTGGAGATTTGTAATTATGGGTTTTCTTTTGGACTATCTATAGTTAGAGAAGATAGAACCATTTTGTTTCCATAAATATCTGTTCACTTTATAAATATCTAAATTATATGTTACCTTGACTAGGATATTAAAATCAAATCATAGAGATTCAGATAAGGAAAGTTAAAAGTTGACCGGAGTTAGGACATATTCTAAAGGCAATATAAATAAATTCAGAAGTATCCATGCCACTTAACACTGAAGTAACTTGATACATAAGGATCTTTCACAGTTTGCTGTATTATGTAAGGAGTTGGGGAAGCCTCTGTAAAAGAGGTTCACATTTATTTACTTGGCTTTTCAAGATAGCTACCAATATAAAGGTGAATTTTTATAAGCAGTGTATGTTCTAGATATGAAGTATAGTTTTCCTTCTGATGTTGAATGAATTCTTTTTAATGACTCTTATGTCAAAAATTATTTTGTCAGAATTACCCTCTTAAATTTAAAAGTTTTGCCTTGTAATTATATTTAAGTTTTTGTTAATTTAGGATCTTGAGGAAATGGGAGAAAATAAATGAATTAATTATACAAGGGGTATGAAGCAAGAGTATTGGAAAGGACACCGTTAGACCTTGATCTTTGGTTCATTGTAAAAAAATTATAATTTCTTAAGAGAACAGTCCTCAGTTTCTAAACTAGCAGGGGAGATTTATAAGTATTTAAATGATTGTTTAAAAATATGTTAAGAACAGTAAGAGATAATCAGTAACAACTGATTATTATTAATATTCTTACTAAGCAGTTCTTCGTAAACATCAAGATTGTTTTGTAAGAATAATATAAGAACTCATTGCCTTTAAAGCTAATAGATTTTGTTTATGGGAAAATGTATTTAATGCAAAAAAGGAAAAAACCCAGTAAGCAAAAAATGAAAAATTGAAATAAAGAACATATAGGAGAAGGTTAATATTTTTCAATATTAATAAATAAGGTACAACATTTAAATATGAACATTTCTATGTCCTTTTTCTCAAGGGCCACTTTATTTCATATCTTTTAAATTATAGAACTTTGATTATAGAAATGAATTTTGAAACTGATATCTGTATTTTATAATGAGTTGAATGAGGTTCGCAGTGATAAAGTGACTTGCTACAGGTTACACTGCTATTTAATAAACATGCTGGACCAGAATCCAGGTCTGTTGATTTCCATTAAAGTGCTTTTCTGTTATACCAAACATCTCCCTAAGGATGCAGTGATTTTTTAAATAAAAGTGATTAATAATATTGCAAGACTCAGTACTTGATTATAATGAACTCAATAGCTATATCAAGACTCAGTGCTGATTAATTTCATAATATTGTATTATGGTTTTAGCAGCCCCCTCAAATCTATAGTTTCTAATGAGGGAATTGAGGAGAATTATCAAATACTATGTTTGCCTGACTTCCAAATGCAAGACACTTCCCATTCTTCCAAGGAGAGGGTATAAATACAAAGATTTTTGGCCAACTTGATTCTAAAAGCTTTTAGAGATATTTATGAAATGTTATATTTATAGTTATAATTTAGTTTAGTGGGTAATACTTTTTGTAACCACATAGTATGTGGAATAATTTCTAAATACTTTTTTTTACCCTCATTTCCTTGAACATTCATAATCTTTATCATTGCCATCTTTGTCACCACTAGAACCCTTTTCTCTAGAACACAACGATCTGTGATCTAAGTTGTTTGACTCAATGTACTATACTTTTATTGGACATTTCCTCCAAAGCCAGGGGTCCCCAACCCCCGGGCTAAAGACCAGTACTGGTCTGTGGCCTGTTAGAAACTAGGCCACACAGCAGGAGGTGAGCAGTGGGCCAGTGAGCAAAGCTTCATCTATATTTGCAGCTGTTCCCCAGTGCTAGAATCACTGCCTCAGCTCTAAGTCAGATCATCGGGCTTTAGATTCTCAAGAGAGAGTGAACATTATTGTGAGCTGCACATGAGGGGGATCTAGGTTGTCTTCTCCTTATGAGAATCTAATGCCTGATTGGTCTGAGGTAGAGCTGAGGCAGTGGGGCTAGCTAGCTCTGGGGAGTGGCTGCAAATACAGATTAACATTAGCGGAGAGATTTGACTGCACAGAGACCATAATAAATCAATCACTTGCAGACTCATATCAAAACCCTATTCATGAGCAGCAAAAGACAATTAAGCTGCAAGTGGTGGTAGGCTTAATAGTGGCAAGTGAGTTGATGTACTTCAGTTGTACAGCTGCATCTGGCAGTATCTGATTCTACATTATGGTGAGTTGTATAATTATTATGTATTACAATGTAATATTAATGGAAATAAAGTGTACAGTACATAAATGTAATACACTTGAATCATCACAGTCCCTGACACCACCCCGGTCTGTGGAAAAATTGTCTTCCGTGAAACCATTCCCTGGTGCCAAAAAGGTTGGGGACTGCTGTCCTAAGCTACAATGCCTTACATGAGAAAAGTTATTTTTTTGATTTTTATATGTAGTCTGATCTTTGCAAGGTAACTATTAACTATATTACTTTTTAAATTGATCTTTAAAAAGCTCTTTATTATAACGTTCATCATTTTTGCTTATGGGGTTGTGCCTCTAGGAATAAGTACTAAACATTAGATTTCTTTGCTCCTTTTTAAACTAATACCATAAAGCGACTTCTGTGAGAACCTCAAACTAGCATTGACTGAATTTTTTCAGGTTTTTATGCAGATTCCACAAATGCTTCCTTCTCAAGTAGTCTGTGACCAGAGTTCATGTTTTTGGGTGAACTTTTGACTCCCCTCCCACTTTGAAATTCTGGGATTTCAGTTTTTTTTCTTATCACAACTGGATTATGAAACTTCCCAAAGGTTTGAGTAGATATTTTATTGTTTAAAAGAAAATTATTAACCCCGTTATAAATTAGAACTCATTACATATTCATGGATGTATGATAAATGAAAAATGTATGTCCTTAGTGGTAAATATTAAAACTCTTAAAGGATTTAATCCTAACTTGCCATTTTCTGCTTTTGAAGACATGTATGATGCCTGGAGATAAGAAGAAACTTAGTTTATTTATGAGTTTTATCACAGACTGTAAGCTTGGTGTATCAGTTAGGTTTCAATTCCGCTATGAGTATTAAGAAATAAGGAATTTATTAAAGGAGTTAAACTTTATTCATTGTGGGAAAAATTATGTAAGTACAGGTCCAAAAAGGATCAGAGAAAAGTCACTAACTGCTCCTGGTATAGGTTTATGAATTTTAGAAACAGCTAGGCATGTCTAACTGCTGGAGTGAACTGTGAAGGGGGTGGGCAGGTTATTGGCTCTTTGCAGCTACCACTTCTGTGGGTTTTCAGTGGACCATCTGGTGATAGGCTTGAAAAGTGATCTGGAGGTGGAGTGGGGATAAGTAAGGACACACTGGAATTCTGCCCATACTTTTCTGTCTATCTTTCACTACCTCTAACCAATAATTATGTTTGGAGTGAAATGGCAGCTGTTTCACTTGTACCCCGCAAATTGTTTACAAAGTTTTCTTGTTAATCCTAACCTGAAACCATATAGGAAAGGAAATTCTGGGAAATGTAGTTCTAGTTAACACAGTATCAGACTATATCACTTGGTTTAATCACTTAATCTTCTTAATGTAATGTCCTTATTTGTAAAATGGTGATAATTTCATTTTTTCTTATTAGGTTTAATAAGGATTAGATGAAATTATATATATGAAAAAGTTTTGAACTATGAAGAACCATGTAAAGGTTAGTTGTGATATAGGTTTTTGTGAACACAATGATGTTTATTAAAAAACTCTCTTGAATTGTCTTTGCTCTTAGAAATGAAATATGTCAGATATTGTGGGTTTAGGTTAATGTTTTGCTATTATCTATTAAGCAAATGATTTAATTAACTACTTCCCTTTTAGTCTATTCAGTAATCCCTATGAATATAGTTTCTGAGTTTCTGGTATAAAATTCCTTAGAAAAGAAGAAGGGTAATGATCTTTGCTCTCTACCTCTAATTTTTTTTGGTGCAGAAGGGTAAGGTGTTTTCCGAAACTGTATCCAGAGCTTTTTTCACTATGTGATGTCTTTGGGTTAAATATTCATTGGGGTCAACATGCAATGGAGAGAACGGAAACTGCTGGTATGCCGAATCCTGTTTTTCTTTGGTCTAAAACAAACAGGGATATTTTGAAAATGAGGCTATGACATATCTACCTGAAAAATAATGTGAGGGTATGACAACTCTGTTTCCACTTAAGAAGTTAGTCAAACTTTTTAGGAATGATATGGCTCTGGAAGTTTTGGGAAATTTTTAGTCTTTATTAACAGCTGATCTAATTCTTGAAAACATTTTCTCCATTGATATAATTATTGATTTCTTTTTTTTGAAAGTATTGAACAATTAAATAATATATTAAAGAACAAGAAAAGAGCATTATTTTAATTGCTTTTATGCTCTAATTTTCACAGCAACCTTTACAGGTAGATATTATTCCCATTTTATAAGAAACAGGCTTAGACTGTAGCTCGGTTTTTAGTAGAAGATAGACTGATTTGATTTCACATCTTTTTTTTTATTGCTTTCCACTTTGCCTAAGTTCAGTGACTTGGGAAAAAGAATATTTTTTACTTTTTTTGGAGGAATGATACTATTTAAAACAAATACACTTCACAAAATGTGTAAAGGTATTTGAGATGGACATTACATTTTATAAATTTTAATAAGATTTACTAGAAATATGCCATAGTTAGTAGGTAATACTGTGTTTTGGGGAAGTCGGCTGGTGGTAAAATCTGTGCTCATGTTGATGAATAGAAAGCCAGTATTTCCAACAGACTATGTCTTCTTTTGAAGTTCTGTGTTACAAATTTATTCTTTGTAGTGCTAGCTCCCTCTGTAGAATTTCATTAAGATTGCAGCTTGGGTTTTTCAGTCATTTACTGAAGTGCTTGAAACATCTAGAATAGGTTTTACATTTTTCTTGTAGAATTTTCTTTATATCTTAATAACTTCCAAGAGTTTTTCTTGTGAAAATGTTACCTTTATAAAAATGTCTCAATGCATATACTAAATTTTAATACTATATATGAAATGAAACCACCTTATTCAAACATTCCTACTACTTTAATGCTTTGTTTGGGAAGGCCAGGGAGTCCTGTGATTTCTAGGTCAGTAATTCTGTGTTGAGTAAGACCAGAGAAGGTAGAAAAAGCCTGATGGGAAATTAAAAAAAATGTTTGGGAGTTTAACTGGATTCTATATATCATATTTAAAAACTTCCTTTTTTCCCTAGAGTTTTTTAAAAATGGTGACTTGGATGGGAAAATGTTCATTAATTTTTTTTTTCAGAAAAGGGACAGAAAATTTCTGCATGGTAGAAAGAGCAAAAGAAATATTTTAGCAAGATCCCGAAATCGAACAAAGAAATGCAGAAAAAAATGCTTCACTTACACAATTTGCATAAATTTATGCTCTTGCAAGGAAAATTCTTTGTTACCAAACCTTACCACCAATTTCCCTTTGTGGGAGTTTGGATACTTCTTTTACCACCAGTTTTTCTCCTTTCTCCCCCAAACTATTTTGTATTTAAATATTAAATCATGTAATTAGCTCTTCGAAGATGTTTTCCCTACTAGAATGAGGGCAGATGGTTTTTAGAAAAATGAGCAAACTGATGTTAAACATAAAGCTATGGATTACATATAACATAATTGTGAGGGTAGACAAGAACTAAAGCTTACATGCCCTTTTAGTTTATAAAAATTTATATTCTCTTCTAAGTAGGATTGAAGGTTGTTTTTAGGATCATGGCATGAATAGGATTTTAAACATTTTGTTGGATAATTTTTTTGAAGTCTTTTAAAAATACCATTTATTATTCTGTTAAAGTATGATATAATTTACACAAACACTGGCATGCATTATGGTGGCAAAAAAATTCAAGGATGATTCTTTTTTTGTATTTGTTGACCTTGACTCTGATATCAAAGAATTGTTTAAAAGAATAGAATGGAACCAATTTTTGTAAAATATATATCCATGCTTCATTATCTTTAAAGCAAATATGTCCTTGAAATAGTAATATTGTTTTCTTTTATCAGTAAAATGTTTATATCAATAAATATTTTGCTTATAGTTTTTATTATTTAATCAGTTACCTTCTCACAGTCTTTAAACTAATCTATCTTGCATTAGGCTCTGGAAGAAAGCTAGAGTGGACTTCCTTTAAATATTATTGGCTACTTAAGTCCATGTCGTTTTGAATTTGGTTTAACCTACATGTCACATGTATAGTAGTGAATCCAAATGTTAATTATTTCCTATAATATTTATTTAAAGTTTTCTTTATGTTAACTTAAAAATTAGCTTTATCTTATTAATACCTGTGAAACCATGAGTTTTATAAATTTATTTAAACATAAAACTATTAAAGTAAAAACTTGTTGCCACTTAAAATTGTCTCAAGAACAAGTTGTCATATGCTTTCTGATCTGATGCACAGTATAGTATTCTTACCTAAAAAGATGACAAATTTGATTGAGAGGGATACATTAGACAAACCCAAATTCAATGAAACAGCTGGCCTGTACTCTTTTTACAAGAGTTACTATTGTGAAATATGAAGACTGAGAAACTTTTCCCGATTTAGAGACACCAAAGAAATGTAACAACTAAATGTAATGCATGATCCTGAATTGTATCCTGGGAGGAAAGATGGGTATTATAAAGGACATAACAGATAGCTGGCAAAATTGAATATGGACTATAGGTTAGGTAATAATATTGTAGAAATGTTAAATATCCTGAATTAATAAATATACTGTGGTTATGAAAGACAGTAGTCTTGTTTTTAAGAAATAATACACTGGGGTATTTGGGGGTAAAAGGTGTTGATGTCTGCAATATACTCAAATGGTTCAACAATAACAATGAGTAATAATAAATTATTTATTATTAGAAATAGTAATAAATAGTTTATTATTAGAAATAGTAAAAATAAATTTGCTGTGGCACGGGGTTTTTTATGATTCCTTACAAATTTTAGGATTATTTGTCCTAGTTCTGTGAAAAATGCCATTGGTGTTTTCACAGGGATTGCATGCAATCTATAGATTGCTTTGGGTAGTCTGGACATTTTAACGATGTTAATTCTTCCTATTCATGAGCACGGTATATGCTTCCATTTATTTGTATCTTCTTCAGTTTCTTTCTTCAATGACTTATATATGTCTTTTACCTCCTTGGTTAAATTTATTCCTAGGTATGTTATTATTATTATTTTTAATGCAATTGTAAATGGAATGTTTTCTTAATTTCTTTTTATTTTTTATTATTTTTATTTTTATCATAGTGACATTGGTTAATGAAATCTAGTAAGTTACAGGTGTACTATTCAACAGTAAGGCATATATTAATTTCTCTTTCTGATAATTCATGATTGGTGTATTAAAATGCAACCAATTTCTGAATATTAATTTTGTGTCCTGTTACTTTACATAATTCATTTATCAGTTCTAACAGTTTGTGTGTGTGTGTGTGTGTGTGTGTGTGTGTGTGTGTGAGTGATTGTTTGTGGAATCTTTATGGTTTTTTATATATGGTATCCCGTTATCCGCAAATAATGACAGTTTTCTGCTGTTCAAATTTAGATGCCTTTCATTTCTTTTTCTAGTCTGATTGCTGTGGCTAGGACCTCTAATACTATGTTCAATAAAAGTGAAAGTGGACATCCTTGTCCTATTTCTGATCTTAAAGAAAACACTTTTAGCTTTACCCTATTGAGTATGATTTTAGCTGTGGGGTTGTCATTTATGGCCTTTATTATGTTGAGGTATGTTTTCTCTATTCCTACTTTGCTAAGATTTTGTCATAAATAGGTGCTGAATTTTGTCATGCTTTTTCTGCATCTATTGATATGATCATATAATTTTTATTCTTCAATTTGTTCATGTTGTGTATCACTTTAATTGATTTGTGGTTATTGGACCAATCTTGCATTCCAGGAATAAATCCAACTTAATCATGGTGTATGATCTTTTTAATGTATTGCTGAATTCGGTTTGCTAATGTTTTGTTGACAGTTTTTGCATCTATGGCCATCAGGGATATCAGCTTATAATTTTCTTTTTTTGTAATGCCTTTTGTTTTGGTATCAGGTAACAGTGGCCTCATAAAATGAGGTTGGGAGCCTTCCCTCCTCTTGAAATTTTGGAATAGTTTGAGAAGGATATATCTTAGTTATTCTTTGAATGTTTGGTAAAATTCACCTGTGAAGGCATCTGGTCCAAAACACTTATTTGTTGGGAGTTTTTTTGATTACTGATTAGGTTTTGTTAGTAGTAATTGGTTGGTTTAGGTTTTCTGTTTCTTCTTGACTCAGTCTCTTGGAAGATTGTATGTTTCTGGGAATATATTTATTCCAGGTTGTCTAATTTTTTGGTGTACAATTGCTTGTATATTTTCTTATAATTCTTTCTATTTCTGTGGAGTCAGTTGTCACTTCTCTTTCATTTCTGATTTTATTTATTTGGATCCTCTCTCTTTTTCTCTTGATGGATCTGGTTAAAGGTTTGTCACTTTTGTTTATCTTTTCAAGAACTAGCTCTTGGTTTATCGATATTTTGTCTTGTTTTTGTAGAAACTATTTTGTTTATTTCTGCTCTGATTTTTATAATTTTCTTCTTTCTTCTTACTTTAAGCTTTGTTTTCCACTCTTTTTCTAGTTCCTTTAGGTGTAAGATTAGATTTTAAAAATATATTTGAATGCCTTTACCCTTGTCTGCCCTCCTACCCCCTTTCTCTCTGGTAACCACTACGCTGTTGTTTGTGTCTGTTTTTGTTTATTTGTCATGTTCATTTGTTGCTTTCAGTTTTATATCCCACATATGAGTGAAATCATATGGTTCTCAACTTTTTTTTAGGTTGAGATTTTCTTGTTTCTTCAGGTAGGCTTGTATTGCTATGAATTTCTTTCTTAGAATTACTTTCAGTGTGTCCCATAGATTTCGGGTTGCTGTATTTTTCATTTCTTTCAAGATATCTTTTGATTTCTTCCTTGATCCATTGTTAACCCATTCATTGTTTAGCCTCCAGTGTTTGTGTGTTTTTAAGTTTTTTCTTGAAATTGATTGTGGTTGGAGAAGGTGCTTGGTATGATTTCAGGCTTCTTAAATTTACTGAGACTTGTTTTGTGGCCTAACATGGTCTATTTTGGAAAATGTTCCATGTGCACTTAAGAAGAATGTATATTCTACTGCTTTGCGGTGAAATGCTCTAAAAATATCATTTAAATCCATCTGGTTAGTGTGTCATTTAAGGCAACTGTTTCCTTGTTGATTTTCTGTCTGGAAGATCTGTCTATGGGGTGCTAAAGTTCCCTATCATGACTCTATTTGTCAACATCCCCTTTATATCAGTCAATATTTGTATTATATCAGTCTTTTTATATTTAAGTGCTCCTGTGTTGGATGCGTAAATGTTTACTAGGGTTATAGCCTCTTGTAGGATTGGATTGATCCCCTTATCATTATGTAATGTCCTTTTTTGTCTCTTATTATAGCCTTTGTTTTATTGTCCATTTTCCCTGATATTAGTATTGCTATTCCAGCTTGTTTTCCATTTTCATTTGCATGAAATATCTTTCTCATCCCTTTCAGTCTGTGTTTTTCGATCTGAAGTAGGTCTCTTGTAGACAGCATATATATGGGTCTTGTTTTCTTATCCATTCAGCTACTCTGTGTCTTTTGATTAGACCATTTAATCTATTTAATTTTCAAGTGATTATTGATAGGTGCATAGTTATTGCCATTTTATTATTCATAGTTATGTTCTCCCTACGTCTTAAAGAAGTCCTCTAACATTTCTTGTAATACTGGCTTGGTGGTGATAAATTCCTTTAGCTTTTTCTTGTCTTGGAAGCTCTTTATTTCACCTTCAATTTTAATTGATAGCTTTGCTAGATAGACTAGTATTGGTTGTAGGTCCTTGTTTTTCATCATTTTGAATATTTTGTGCCAGTGCCTTCTGAACTTCAGTTTCTGTTGAGAAATCAGCTGACAGTCTTATGGGAGTACTTTTGTAAGTAACTGCCTTTCTCTTGCTGCTTTTAGGATTCTCTCTTTGTCTTTTACCTTTGTCATTTTAATTATGATGTGTCTTGCTGTGGGCTGCTTTGGATTCATCTTGTTTGAGACACTCTGCGCTTCCTGGACTTGCATATCTATTTCCATCACAAAGTTAGGGAAATTTTCGGTTATTTCCTCAAATAGGTTCTCAATCCCTTGCTTTCTCTCTTCCTTTCTGGTATCCCTATGATGCTAATGTTGGTACACTTAATCTTTTCCCAGAGGTCCGTTTAAACTATCCTATTTTTTTTTTTTTCTGTTCTAATTGGGTGTTTTCTGCTATCTTATCTTCCAAATCACTGATTCGATCCTTCGTTCTGGCTAATCTACTGTTGATTCCTCCTAAGGTATTCCTCATTTTGGTTATTATATTCTTCATTTCTGATTGGTTCTTTTTATACACTTTGTCCTTTTTTATGCTTACTATGTCTTTTTTAAAGTTGTCACTGAGATAATCTATTATCCTCCTAAGTTCATTGAGCATACTTTTGATCAGTGTTTTGTACTCCATATTTGGTAGGTTACTTGTCTCTATTTCATTTAGTTCTTTTTCTGGAATTTTCTCCTGTTATTTCATTTGTGACATGTTCCTTTATTTTCTTATTTTAGCTGCCTCTCTGTGTTTGTTTCTATCCAGTAGGTAGATCTGCCACGTCTCCTAGTCTTAGATGAGTGGCCTTATGTAGTAGGTATGCTGTGTGGCCCATTGGTGTAGTCTCCCTGATCACCTGCACCAGGTGCTGCAGGATTGTCCCTTGTGTGGGGTGTGTGTGCCTTCCTGTTGTAGTTGAGCCTTGATTACTGTTGGTATGTCAGTGGGTGGGACTGAGTCTCAGGCTGATTGCTTGTGAGGACTGCCATGCCCATAGTGTATGAGCTGCTGTGTGTGGGCTGTTCCTACACAACAGGATTTGTCTTAGGGTGCTCATGTGCCTGTTGAGACCACCCGTTGGATGTGCCACTTGTGGGGCTAATTTGGTCGTGTGCCATTGAGTCTGATGTCAACTTTTAGGCGTGTTGGTTCTGAAGTCCCTTGGGAGGGGCTCCCATGTAGGCCAACGTCAGCTGCTGCCTGTGACTGGCCTGGGGCTACCTGGTAGGAGCTATAGAGGTATCTGCAGTTGGTCCCTGCCTGTAATGGACTTGGAGACATGTGGGAGAGGCTACGTGGTGGCTGGAGGCCTGCTGCCACCAGTATCAGGCCTGGGTCAGCTTAGCAAAAGGCCCAGGGCACTCCAAGGCCTGAGGCTTGCCTGCCTGCTGCCTGAAAGACTTAGCAGCTGAAAGAGCCTTGGATGGTATACAAGTTGGATGAGGCAGGTTTTCAGGGAGTCATCGGGGTGGTGCAAATTGTATTTCCCATGTTAGTACAGATACAGATTTGGTGCCAGTACTGAGCCTATGACCACTTGCATTAGTTTCATATCACACCAAGGTCAGCTGCTGCCTACTTCGGACCCACAGACCCCTGAGATTTGTTCAAGAAATACTGCAGCTTCTGTTGGGGCTAGTGGCCTACCACCAAAAGTGTCTCCTGAGATACATGAGCTGAGGCCTATTGATTGCTGCTGGAGGAGCCTCCTGGCAGTTTGCAAGTTGGATAGGGTAAGGTCTCAGGGAGTCACTGGGTAGAGGGAGTGGAGCTCACCAGGCTGGTGCAAATTCAAAATTGATTGTGTAGGAGGGTGGCTTAAAACAGGTAAGATGGCACCCACCTGCAGGCTGCACAGGAGAAGAGTCAATACAGGGATGGATAATAGTGACTGTTTCTCTAGCCCTCTCCGTAAAGCCATACAACTTATCTTTCCCTGGCTGGTTGGTATCCCCACTGATTTTTATGGCCAGATTTTATGTGGACTCCTTTTCTTGGCATTGGAACCCTGGGCTGAGGAGCTGTAGTTGGGGCTGGGGCCCCTCACTCCTTCAGGCAGACCTCTGAAGAGATATCCCTCCAGATGTCAACCATGACACTTGGGTGTTGGACCTGTCTATTTTGTGTTTCGCCCCTCTTACTAGTCTAGATGTAGACTTTTCTTTATATCCTTATAGGGGTTCTGTTCAGCTAATCTTTAGATGGTTCTCCAGGTTAATTTTTCTATAGTTGTAATTTTAATGTGGTCATGAGAGGAGGCAATCACAGCATTTACCTACTTTGCCATCTTAGGGTTCTCACTTTAATCATTATTTTAGAGTGTAGTCTTTCTGCTTATAAAAACAAGTTTGTAAAACAGTATGCCATGTTATACATCTTGTGTTTACTGCATCTCTTGATTGCATACTTTTCTCTTGTGCTTGATTTAATCTCATGTTATTTTGTTCATCATGGACCCTAAGTGTACAAAATTCACTACTAATGTTGCCAGTAAGAGGCCATATTGAATGGTTGACTTGGAAACAAAATTAACAGTGATTAAGGACTACAAGGGTGGAAATCGGTGATGGTTATTTGCTCGCCAGTCAGGTGTGTCCCATTTCACCATAACTTTGATCTTGAAGAACAAGAACACAGTGATGGAAGCTTTACTGAAGCCAGTGAAACTAACAAAATTCTAGAAGGGCTTATATCAGACATGGAGAAACTTCTAATGATCTGGATTGAAGACTAGACACAGAAGTTTATTCCTTTCAGCACCATGACAGTCACAGACAAAGCAAAAAGTTTGTTTGTGACATTGAAAAAAAAGCTGGACTTAATCACGATGTTGAATTTACTGCTAGTTTTGAGTGGTTTAAACAGTTCAAGAGTTGCTCTTTATTACATCATGTGGGGGCAACTGGTGAGACTGCATGTGCTGATGTGAAGGCCGCCGAAGAAGTTTGGAAACTCTAGTTAAACTGATAGTGAAGGAAAATTACTTGCAGAGAAAATATTCAGTGTGGATGAGAACTCCCTACTCTGGAAATAGATGCCTGAAAGGACTTTCATCCATAGGAGGACAACTTAATGACAGGCTTCAAGGCTTTTAAGGACAGATTACAGTCTTGCTTGGGGGCAGTGTTCCAGGCTGCAAATTAAAACCCGTTGTGATCTGGCACAGTGAGAACCCCAGGGCCTTCAAGCATATCAATAAGCACACACTGCCAGTGTAATACAGGAGCAATAAGAAGTCAAGGATGACCCAGTTCCTCTTCTGAAATGCCTTCTTGAATTGCTGTTCCATTGAAATGGAGAAGTACTGGTTGGTTAATAAGATACTTTAAAAAGTTTTTCTTACTGTTGATAATACTTCCAGACATCTTTTTATCGGTGGTCTTCATCCCAATATCAAAATGTTGTTTCTCTTTCCAAATACCACCTCTTTGATTCAACAGATGGATCATGAGTTGTAACCGCTTTTGAGGTCTGCTACCTGAGGAGGACTTTTGCCCAGGCTGTCATTGCAACTGCAGAAGACACTGAATGCATTTCTGGAAGGATTACATCTGTGACTGTATCCAGAACCTTGCTTGGGCTTGGGATGATGTTGCTAAGAACTGGATGAATGGCATCTTGAAGAAGACATTCAAGAGTTTTGTCCTTGATTTCAAAGGATTTGCCAAGGATGAGAGGTTGCAAAAATCAGCAAGTTTTTGGTTGAGATGGCAAACAACTTTAACCTGCGTGTGGATGAAGATGACATTGAGGATCTCCTGGAGGTAGTTCCTGAGGAACTGACTAATGAGGAGTCATTAGAACTGGAATAGGAACTCAGAGCTGAAGAAGAGGCAAAAGAAAAGGAAACTTCAGGAGAAGTAGAGGAATCCCCAAGAAAATTCACATTGAAGGGTTTAACAGAAGTTTTTTCAAATCTCAAAAGCTCCTTAAAAAGTTTGAAATATGGCCTCCAATACTGAAAGATTTCCATTAATAGAGAAATATTCATGATGCATTATCTGCTTACAAGCAAATCTATGATGAAAAGAGAAACAAGTCAAGCAAACCACCATGGACATACTTCTGAAAATAATGACACCTCTTTAAGAAGAGCTCAGGTAGGTCCTTCAGGAGGTATTTCAGAAGAAGGCATTGTTATCATAGACAACTTCATGTACTATTGCCCCTGAAGACCTTTCAGTGGGACGAGGAGTGGGGGTAAAAGACAGTGATATCAGTGATCCTGACCCTGTGTAGGCCTACGATGTGTGTGTCTATGTCTTAGTTTTTAACATAAAAGTTTAAAACATAAAAAACCCCAAAATTTTAACAATAGAAAAGGGTTGTAGAGTAAAGATATAAATATTTTTGTACAGCTTTACATTGTATTTTTGTTTTAAGCCAAGTGTTATTACAAAAGAGCTGAAAAGATGAAAAACTTAAGTTTATGACGTAAACAAGTTACAGTAAGCTAAGATTAATTTATTATTGAAGAGAGAAAAATATGTTTTTTTTTATAAATCTAGTGTAACCTTAGTATATAGTGTTTATAAAGTGCACAGTAGTATACAGTAATGCCCTAACCTTCTCATTCACTAACCACTCACTGATTTACTTACCCAGAGCAACTTATAGTCTTACAGGATCCATTCATGGTAAGTGCCCTATACAGGTATCTCATTTTTAAAAATCTTTTGTATCATATTTTTACTCTATCTTTTCTAGGTTTAGATATGTTTAGATATACAAATATGTACCATTACATTAACCATTGCCTACAGTATTTGGTACAGTAACATTCTGTATAGGCTTGTAGACTGGGAACAATAGGCTATACCATATAGCCTAGGTGTATAGTAGGCTCTACTGTCTAGGTTTATGTAAGTGCACTCTATGATGTTTGCACAATGATGAAATCACCCATCACATTTCTCAGAACTTATCTCCATTTGTAAGCTACATACACATGACTATATAGTTTATTTGTTCTTCGTTTTTTATTTAAAATCTTAGTAGTTTGGGGAATTTTATTTCAGACTATTATAAATTATTAGTCAGTAACTTCTTGTTTGGAATTATTTTATTGAGTCGCTCAATAAAGATGGTGTTAGATCTTTTCCATAAAGTGAAGAATATATCTCCTATGCAAAGAGGTATAGGTTAGTCATGGATGAAAGTGGTAATATGGGTCCAGTCAACCTTGAAGAAAGAATAAAAGCATTATATTCTTATATTCTAGGACTTACTATGTTTAAGATTGTTTAATGTTAATAGGTGGTTATATAATTAAAATATTCTAATTAATATATCTGTCAATTAGTTTGTAATAACTAAAACAAAAATTCAATTTGCTTTGTATATGAAGAACATTCTAAGTTCTGCCTTAATTTTTATAATATCTGTGTATCTTTATGCTTTTTATTTATCTGCAAAGCTTATTTTGTTAATATGTGAGACCTGGAAAATAATAGTATTAATGTAGCAATTCCTTAAAGATTATAATACTATCTAATTTTACAATATTCCTGAGGAGTGGGTAATTTTAGCCTCTCTTCAAGACTATCATATTATTTTTAACTGTTATCATTTGCATCTTTCTTATTTGTTTCTCTTGTTTATTCTAATTATGCCCTCAGGCATTAACATAGTATAAATTCATTATTTTTTCTGTGGGACTCCTCATCAGATATTTGAAGGTGATTAAACATTTTTGGGGCTAGAAACTGTCCTTTATATTCCCAGGACTTAGTAGGCCCTTAATATTAGTTGACTGACTTGATTGAGAACTTAATGTATAATGTTTCACTGTCTTCCATTAGTTTATATACCTGAGGGAATTTTCTATTTTTACTTCAGATTCGTGGTCTGTAAAGTATATTCTAAAATTGTATGTATTTTTTTTCATAATTGTTTTATCCAGGCCTATTAAAGTAAGTATTTATTTTAAAAGTGTAATAATTTAGCCTTGTAAAGCCATTGTTATTTGGAAAAATGAATATGGTATGATATGAAGCACCTTTATTGCTGTCTTCAGGTTTCAATACTGGGAAACTATTAGGTAAAAGTATAGGTCTGTTACCTATCTTCTTTATTGTGTTTGGAATGATTTATTGATACTGTAAAAAAAACTTATCAGTAAGACTGTAGGATTCTGTAGAATTCTGGGAATCATCTCAGTAACTATAACTAGTATTGTTGACAGCATTGTTACTATTATTAATTATTATCCTTTGAACATCCACATTTGTTAGGCAGAGTAAATAAAGCCATTATTACATTTAATTTCAGAAATGGCTTAGCATACAGTTTAATGTCAATCTATAGGAATTTTGTTTAAAACCTTTGTTTTTAAACTTAGAGTATTATGGTTCTAAGGCTCCCTGCTTATGACCATTTTATGTGCAAAATTATTGTCAATAAAAATGGTGTTTTATCAACTTGATTTCAATGATTCCATTTCTCATCTACAAAGTTATTCATAAGGTATTATTTAATGCTTAATTTATGCCTTTCTTCTCTTATAGCAGTAATGAAAATGTCCCTTAGGTTCCTGAATATTCTCAGCTGTAGAAAACATTTAGTACCATTCCTTTAATTTTACTAATGAATAAGATGAAGCATAGAAATCACAATTGGCAGGGAAAAGACTATTGCTTAAGTCTTCTTTTTAGTCCATTGTTCTTTTCATTTTACTAAATTGTGTTTATTTTCCCAATATATGCATTATGGAAGCATATTGAATTTTGAATTGATTTGCTTGTTTTCAAAGAAACGGATTTGTTCTTTATTTTCCAACCGTGGCTTTTTAGTTTCAATACAGGTTGAGAAAGCTTTTATGTTAGAAGAGTTATTAGATTGTTTTGTAATTCCCTGTTTAGTTTTTGTTTGTCTCCTGTAGATTATGAGCTACCCAAAGGCAATGCTATTTTTATCTTTGTATCATTAGGGCTTGGCCCTATGCCAAGCATATTCTAGCAGCTCAGTACATTTTAAATGAATAAATATTATGCTTAAAGTCTCCAACTCTGCTCATTCCTTTTATAATTCTCCCCAGATTGTTATAGTAGCACCTCATATGCTTACCCTGCCTCCATTCTCACCCCTTCTTCTGTCTGTACTTCATTCTTCTTTTAATGTTTGTTGTGTTTTTGTTTGTTTCTGTCCTACTGATTGTCTCCCTTTCTAAAACATCAGTTTGTCCCATCACTTGATCATGTTGTTAAAACACTTTAATAGTTTTCCATTGCTTATGGATTGAAGGGATTCAGAACAAACCTCACCAAAATGTGCTACTTTGGTATGTGGAATATTTTGAGCTGAAGGTAATCAAGACCCTGTGGGCTCAAATAAAACTTTTACCTCTCCCTTAAAGAATTTAAATTGAGGGACTTGCCCATCATAAAACTATCACCAGAAATAACTTTTTAAAACCTATCTATAGGACAGGGAAAACATTTAATTTCCAGACATCTGCCCTCTTGTTGTTCTGTGAATTATCCTTCTCCCTGCTGAAGCCTCAGGTGCCTTACCTCATTCTTACGCCATATAGATCTCATTTACCATTCTATCTTTGAATCTCTCATGTATGTGGAGTTCTCTTGCATATGTGTATAATTAAATTTGGTTATTTTCTTTTGTTTATTAGTCTCATGTAGATTTAATTATTAGATCAGCTGAAAGAACCTAGAAGGGTAGAGGAAAGTGACTTCTTCCACCACAGGATGAATTTCAGATTTATCATCAGCGTGAGTTGGAAGCAGTTGGTGGTCTAAATATGGCTTTCCCTTTTAACACCATCCCCTGCCAGTGGCCTTCTACCTTGAGCCCCCAGTAAGACCTAATTGATTATTTTTGTATGTGTCTTTTCATGTGGCTGCCCTACCCCTTCTCAATCTTATCTGCCTGATAACTTCAAAACTTAGCCGCTTCTTCCAGAAAGTTCCCTATTCACTTCTCATAGATATGTTTCTGTTGTTGTACTATAATTAGTTCTTCCATATTAGACCAAGCTTCTGAGGCCTGTCACTATTTCATATCTAGTTCTTCTTGTGTATAGCACATAGATCTGTTGAATCAAATTAAATGCCTGTGAATTATGGAGTATTACTTATATTGGAAGTTAAATTTTAAGAGAATGATGTTTTAGTAATTTTAGGAAAATGATGTTAGCTTTTAAAGCATAAATCAGAAATTTCTGAGTCTTTTGGCGGTTCTTCACATAAACTGATTTGCTTCTTATTTCTTTCTTTTCTTCCTCTTCCTGAGGCTTTGGTTTTAGATTTTCTGTTTCAGGCTGTGATTTTCAGGTTAAGCCATAAGCATTTCTGTTATTTTAAAGACTTCAGCATAATATGGACATTTTTCACCAAATGTACTGTTGTTGGGAGTTTAATGTCACTTTAGGGCAAGGGCGGAGATGAACTTTGCTTTACATCTTTTGTGTTAAAGCAGAAGTTAATAATGGTCAGCATATTTGGCACATGTATGAATATTTCAATTTATACAATTCTTTTACACGAGAAGAAGTGCTGCATCTGTAAGGTGCTAGATAATGGGGAAAAACGAGAGCTACATTGTAAGTTCCAGAGAGAATGGATTTATATCTTTGTATGTTTGCGTTTGCTTTCCGTTATATACATAGTGTAACATAGTAGTGTAGTTTAACCAATGATTAGGGGAAAAATAGTATGTTAATTATCATTTTAGATAAAAGGGCATGCAAGAAATATGCTAACTTTTCTTTGGTTTTAGTATTTTGATCCTGCTCTCCTTCATTTCACCTTTAAAGAGACTGTTATGAAATTTACCAAAATAAATAACCATATTTTTGATTTTGCCTTCAGTTTGTTTATATTCTTTTTCATAATTTTACATGTTTGTTTAGCTCATAAAATTATAGCCTAAGTTATGTTTTGATCATTATTCCAGCATACCATTAGTACTCAGAAAGCTTTTATTGTTAATAAACTTTGAGATCAGCCTTACTAATTCAGTTGATTATTTAGACACACCTATTAAAGAAAAAACAGCTCCCAAATAAACAAATAACAGACGAACACTATCTTTTGTGAAGCTTATGTTCATATCTCATCCTCGTTATTGAATTATATCAAAAATATGTTATTTTTATATTAAAAATTGACTGTCTTTTTTAAGCTTAGACCACAACGTTAAGTTCTGAGGAGATTATCTTTGACACCATTAAAAACATGGTTAATTTCTCAGTAATTAAAAAAACAATGCTGCAACTATGGTTCAGTTTTTAAGTATATATATGTTGCTAATCTATCTACTTTTCATTTATTAATTCATAGTACTTATAATAACTTCCTATTGTGCAATTTTAAAGAAGTACTAATACAGTAAATGTAGAATATTATTTTAAATGAAGGTGATATCCACCAGATGGTGCTATTTAACCTGTTTTGTCTGTATAATAAAGAAGATAAATGAATATAGAATTTTGAAAACATGTATGGAAGATCTCCTAATAATTTTTGGCATAGTGTTTGGGAGTAGAGGAATTCAGTGGAAAGAAATATCAAAATGTAAACTTATATTCAGTATGTTGTTTATCTTATAAAGATAAGTCCATTGTTAGTTAATAGCATGGCAGTGAATCTTTTATTTAGTCTAAAAATATTAGAGATTCTTTTTTTTTCTTTTTTCCAGCTTTATTGAAATATAATAGACTATTAGTTGCTCATATTACATTGTACAATTCAATGTGGGTTTTTTTTTTTTCAGTTATAGTTGGCATACAATATTAGATTAGTTTCATTTATACAGCATAGTGATTAGAGATCTGTATAACTCACAAAGTGATCACTTCACTAATTCTGGTACCCTCTTCCCCTTACATATTTATTATAACATTGTTAACTATTTTCCTTTATGCTAAACTTTAATCTCCATGTCTATTTTGTTACTACCCATTTGTACTTAATCCCTTTGCCCTTTGCCTTTTTCATTATCCCCCAACCCCCTCTCATCTAGTAGTCCTCAAAATATTCTTTGTATCTATGAGTTGTTTTTCTATTTTTGTTGTTTATTTTGTTTTTTAGATTCCACATGTATGTGAAATCATGTGGTATTTGTCTTTCTCTGACTTACTTCATTCAGTGCAATACTCTCTAGGTCCATCAAAGCAATATCTTATTTCATCCTCTTCCTTTTAGTCTGTGTGTGCCTTTAATCTGAAGTGAGTGTCTTCGTAGGCAGCATATGTAGGGTCTTGTGCTTATCCATTCAGCCATCCTATCTTTTGGTTAGAACACTATATTTTTTTTCCATTTGAGGTACTTGTTAGGAATGTAGTTATTACCATTCTTTATTCCTGTTTTGATAAATGTTTTTTTCTTCTTAAAGAAAGTCCATCCATTTCCTGATAAATTCCCTTAGGTAATTTTTGTCTGGGAAGCTCTTATCTGTATTCTTGACTCTAAATGATAGCTTTGCTGGATAAAGTATTCTTGGTTGAGATCTTGGATTTTCATCACTTTGAATATTTTGTGCCAAGCCCTTCTGTCCTGCATAGTTCTTTTTGAGAAATTGAAATGCTCAGTTCATTTACTCAAGAAGAAGAAATGCTGCATCTGGAAGGTGCTAGTTAATGGGGAGAAACGACAGCTACATTGTAAGCTCCAGAGAGAATGGATTTATATCTTTGTATGTCTTATGGGTGCTCCCTTGTAGATAACTAACTGCTTTTTTCTTGCTGCTTTTAAGAAATCTCTTTGTGGTTTAACCTTTGGCATTTTAATTATTGTGTCTTGGTGTGGGCCTCTTTGGGTTCCTGGGGTGTATGTCTATTTCCTCCACCAGGTTAGGGAAATTTTCCATCATTATTTCTTCAAGTAGCTCTTCAGCGTCTTGTTTTCCTTCAGATAACCCTGTGACATGGATATTTTTGCATTTAATCGTGTCCCATAGGTTCCTTAAATTATTACAGTCTTGGCATCTTTTTTTTCTTTCCATTCTGATTGAGTGTCCTTGGTTTCCCTATTCTCTATATCGGTCGTTTGATCTTATCTTCATCCACTCTATTGATTTCCTCTAATATACCTTTCATCTCAGATAATATATTCTTCCTTTTTGACTGGTTCCCTTTAATAATTTCCATTTCCACTTTTATGTTTTTTATCTTTTTGTTGGAATTCTCACCGAGTTCGCCTACACTTCCTTTAAGTTCATTGAGCATCTTCTTTAAACCAGTGATTTCGACTCTGCATCTGTTAGATTGCTCGACTCCATTATTCCTGGATCTCTGTTCTGTTTTCTCATGGTTTCTGCTTCTTATCTTCCCCTTTGGCTGCCTTTCTGTGTCTGTTTCTATGCACTAATCAAAGTTCCTAAGACTCCTCGTCTTATTAGCATGGCTTTGTGTAGTAGGTGTCCAGAGGCACAGTACTGAGAGAGGTTCAGCTACAGGCCAAGTTTTAGCCTGCCCCAGCTTTTTGCCCCTCTGGGTCCAGTATGGTAAGATTCAGCAAGCAATCCACAAATGCTGTGCTTATAGTTGCCTCAAGAGCAACGATAGAAACCTAGACCAGCTGCCACCAGTGTGGGTCTTGGAGCTACTTAGCAAGATGCACTGGGCTGGCCTAGGATAGATGGATATGCCTTGGGTAGGGCTGCGGTTTGGGGGAGGCAAGTTTCAGGGAATCCTCTGAGTGGAGGACTTGTGTTATCCCTGTCTGATGATGTCTCAGCTATGGCAGTGTTTGCATCCGCACACTGGGAGTGGGGAAGGCTCAACAGAAGGAACGATGGACACCTTTAGTACTTACTGCTCAGGAGAAAGCCTCGCCTCTTTGCCCTGGCTCCAACAACTCACTGTTCCCCTGTAAGTTCCTGGTACCCCCAGAGCAGCCGACCTGGTGCTGGTGCTCAGAGCAAGCGAGTCTGGCACCGTGAAAGTCGGGTCACGGACACTGGCCCGTTTAAGAGGAGTCTGCAGCTGCTGGCTGCAGCTTGTAGCCTTGTCCACTCAGCTTGCTCAGGACTGGGCAGCTTCATATCTTCACCCCATCTTGCCTCCTACTGTGCAGGGTGATGTCTTATTTTCTTTCCCTAGTTGTTTTTGCCTCCTGTTTATCTAGACCCCAGGTGACTCTGCTTGCTCTTTGCTCCATGTTTTCATTCAACTTTGATTTGGTTGCAAGAGGGGATGAACAAGCCTCTACCATCTACATCCATTTTGCCCGGGCTATAAATAGAGATTCTTTTCAAGGTCGACGTAATACGAATCCTATTAAATATCTTAACTCCATATGCATGAAAAAATATAATTATTTTTAAGAAAAGATATGTTACCAAAAGTGTGTTTCAGTTTTATTTACATTTTTAAAAAATAATACTTAATATTATAATCTGAGTTACAGTTATTTACAAATTAAGGGAACATTGATTATTTATGTGTTCTTTAATATTTCTCAATTAAGGAGAGAATATTAGGCTTGAATTCATTATTTTTACTAAGGGAAAGATTGCTCTTCTAAATTTGTGTATTAGGAGGAAAGCAACTATGTGGTGCGCTATTCGTTTACATGTCCAGTTGAATGACCATCCATTATATTAACATGGATAAATAATGAAACATAGATACTTTTTCAGTGAAGAATGAAAGCTTCAGTCAGTGTTTCTAAGATTTTAAAGTACTTACTTTTTTTTGATCGTATTATCACTCCAGGTTGTGTCTAATCATGAGGTTGATGCCTAGTGTTAAAATTACTTGCCAAAGTCATTGTCAATAGTGCCAATAACGATTTTATTGCTATTTGTGAAATTAGAGATTAAACTTGCTTTTATTTCATACATTTGAATTTTTCCTCTAGAATGGTACATGTATTACTTTGAATTCAGTGAATGAAAGATATCTCTATAGGCTAGTATATATAAAGATAGATTTCTTCTTGCGTTCCTAGACTTTGTGAATGAATAGTATAATCGTAATTATATTAACATCATCCTTATGACACTGTTAAGATTATGAAACACTGTACTGCTTTATCTTAACTTGTTTCATAGTAGTTGTCTTTCTTTTTCCTTTTTTTCTTTTCTTTTTGTTTTTACTTCGTATTATAGTTTTGGAGTATACATCAGATCTCTCCTGCAAGACTAAAGTTTTCCCTGGTTGGTTTCCTTCATTCCATTTAGCATAGTACTTTACTTATAGTAGAAGAGCAATTTTGTCATGCCAAATATTATTTAGTAGCGTTATAATACAAAGGAAATTATTTAGATAGCCTTTCCTCCCTGTAGAAATTTCCATAGTAACAAGAGTATCTGTATTTTATCTTATACTTTACGAGATGGCTTTTTATAGTTTTGTTTAAATAGTACCATGTCACTGAAATTTCTTAGATCATAATAGTGACACATTCTGTCTTGGTGGAGATAAGTGTTTAATTTTTTTAAAAGTCAGAAATCTTGTCATCTGTCCACTTTCATATGGATCTTGAGAATTAGAGATGGTCTAGTTCAGCAGTTCTCAAAATGTGGTTCAGGGTCTCTGGTTTGTGGGTTTACGGGGTGGGTTCATATGACTTTTTCAGTGGGATCTGGGAGGGTACAGCTATTTCAAAATGATACCAAGACATTGTTTTGCCCTTTTTATTCTCATTCTCTCGTAAATCTAAGTAGTTTCCAGAGGTTATATAACTTGCGATAATTGTTGGGACTGTGTAAGCATAGGAGAATCTAGCTGTCTTCTAGTAAGCCAGACATTAACGAGATTTTGCAAAATTATAAAACAATGTTAACTCATCGCTAATGTTTTTTAGTTTGGAAATAGTTATTTTTTTTATAAAATGTTATTTATGTTGACATTTAATGGTTCTATTTTTAAAAATAAAAATGCACATTTAAAAATTTATTTTAAGTTATAATATGGTAACCAGAAATAGATAAAAAAGCTTTTTGAAGTACTTAATACTTTTTTAAAATGTAAAAGAGTTCCTGAGATCAAAGCATTGAGAACTTCTGATCCTAATTCTTTATCTTTATTTCACAGTTAGGTACTGTGAGGCCAAGAGAGGTTAAGTGGTTTAGTGAAGTTACACTCAGCCAGTTTTTGGCTGATACTTGTATCAGTGACTCTGACTACTTTGATTTTACTTATTGTTTCACTTTTTAGATATTCTGAAACTTAATTACCAACTCTGAGCTCCTTAAGCTGTTTTTGGTTTGATATTTTAACTATATACTTATAACTAAGTATATGAATAAATTGAGAATATTGACCTATTTCACCTACAAGAAAAAAATCCACCTAAAATGTCTAGTATAACCTTACTATAAAGTATAAACTTCCAGCAGGAAAAGGGAATTAATACACGAATAGTGTAGCCTTAGTGCCAAAAATGTAAAGTTGAGGGCAAAGAGGTAGTCTCATATTTTACAGACTTATTTTGACTCTTATTTACCTTCCCCCCTCCCCCCCCAATCAACATTAAAACATTGGTTACAAGCTTCCCTGGACATTTATGGTAGTCCACTCATAGAATAACAAGGTATCCTATTCGTAGATTGCATAAATTAAAAGGATAATAACTCCATAGTACTCTTTTGGTGGATATGCATTTATTTCTCATGTTAAAACTCATGGTTGACAGAGTGGATTCTAAAACATTCCCTTATTATTTTTTTTTAATTATTAAAGGAATTTAAAGCCACGTCATGAAGACAGATTGAAAACCAAATAGTTTTAACTTGAAGAAGGAGAATCAGAATATATATGATAGCCCTCTTCATTTTAAGGGCTTCCTTCATATGGAAAAGAAATTAGACTTATTGAATTATTTGTGAAACCTCAGGGATAGAAGAACCAGTACGTAGATGAAACAGACAATAATTTTAGCTCAATAAATGAAAACTTTCTAGTAATAAAGAAATACAAGAATAGAATCAGATTGTTTTAGAAGTGTGAGTTCTCTTTCTCAGGAGGTGTTAAAGTATACACTGGATTTACTTGGTAAGAATATTGGTGAATGAATCAAGGAGGTAGGGTTAATTGGGTTAGATGACTTTTAAGATTCTTTTATTATTATGTGTTTGGGTATAACTTGTTGAAAATAACTATTTTCATGATAAGAGTTTATTTTTCAAAGGCAATTGGTTTAGCAGGTATATTTCACTTTTTTATATCAACTAGTCAATAAACCTGAAGACTTTATGGATCTGTGGACTCGCTATGAGGAGTATAATTGATTTTCCTAGGAGTGTGTGTTTTGTTCCTTTTTTGCAAGAAATGATGGATTGGTAGCAGAACTTTGGAAGAGAAAGGGATAATAAACATTAGAAAGGAAGTTAAGAGCCATTTTGAAGCTATACATTGAATAGATGATGTTTGGGTGTATGTTCTTATTTGCTTATTGATCACAAATATTTTCTGCCTCTAGTTCCACTGTTTTCCTGCCTACTCCTTTCCATATATTCCACCAAAGTAAATATTTTCTGTTACTAATATTTGTGTGAAATTTTCCTCAGTTGGTAATTTCATAACTAGTAGGGTCCTTTAAATAATCACTAAAATGATGACTGCTTTAAACATATCATATGGTATAAACTTATTAATTTAATAGAATGTTTACAGGAAGGAGGGAAGGATCTAGCCTAGTATCTTAAACTTTTTTTCTTGGTATACAAGAGGGAAGTACATGTTCTTACTATTACTAAAAGTAAATGGATTATAGCTAAAATTATTGGCTTTATTTTCATCTGCTAGTGGGTGTTTGTATTTCTGTGCTATATACATGTATCTTTGTATATTCATTTATATTCTTAATAGTTTCAAAAAGTATTATTGTACACACACACACACAGAGTTTAATTTGTTCACCAGACATTTATGAAGGCCCGGCATAGGAGTTAAGATAAATTACTACAGTTCAGGTAGGGAATAAATGAGAGAAGCCCTGTAAAGTCTATTTCAGATATTGGAGGACAGATCAGACGGTAATTTTCTTTCACTCATAGTTTACAGTCTTAGGGTGAAGACAGATTTGAGCATTAAATTTCTTATTTTGATAGGTATATCGAATAAAATGTAAAAAAGCTTAGAACTTGGAGTTTTATGACTTGAGTTCTTATTCTGCCACTATTTATTCATTAAGTAATTCATTAAATATTTATTATACATACCAGAAATGTAGAGATTCATATGATATAATCCTCCCCTGAAAAAAATTCACTTTTTCCTACTTATAGACAGACGAGCAATAGCTAGCTATCATACAGTGTGATAACTGCTATGAGTCATGGAAGGAGAGTTAGGAGAAGCAACTGCATGTGTAGGTTGGAGCCAAACTGTGAGTGATTTTATATACTAAGCTAAAGTTGTTGGATTTTTTACATTAGAGGTATGTGGGACCTGTGGAAGATTGTTAAGCAGGCAAACATACTATTGTTGCATTTTACGAAGATAGTTGATAGAATACAGGATGAAGTGGAGAGATGTTGAGGCTGAAGGCAGGTATATTACTTTGAAAACTCTTCATAATAGATATTAATGAGATAATGAGGATTTCTTATAGGGTAGCAGTAATGACTTTAGAACTGGATTCAAAATACAATTCAGAGTCTATGGCCATGCTACCCTGAACATGCCTGATCTTATCTGATCTTGGAAGCTAAGCAGGGCCAGGCCTAGTTAGTACTTGAATGGGAGACCACCTAGGAATATCAGGTGCTATAGGTGTAAAGAAAGAGAAAAGAAAAAAAAAATATATATATATAAAATTCAGAGGTTGAATTGACAGGATTTAGTGACTGATTGATAAGAGAGGGCATCCAAAATCCAGGAAGATTTTCAAGTTTTGTCTTTGGAATCTGTATAGATAAATGGTTGATGCTACTAACTTTTGAAAGAAGCAACATAATTGGGGGAAGTAATGAATTTAGTTCTGTGATGTTGAGTTTTGAGGAATAAATCTAAGGGAATGTTGGAGATATTTAAGTTGTAAGTGGAGGAAATACATGTTAAAGAGAAGAATTAGAAGAGAGAGCTATTAGGTATGTCATGAAATCTCTTAAATTCTCAGCTTGTTATTTATAAAATATGGGAGGTGAATCAGTTGTACTGGTTTGGAAATAAGCAATGTTTTAGTTATCACAAGTTCTAAAGTAGTATAAAAATTACAGTAATTATGTAATTGTAAACTAATAATATTTGTTAACATTGAGTTAGTTAAACTTTATTGATTGCTTCCTATTGAAGCTTAGCTAAAATGCTAAGCATTTAACATTCATCATCTTATTTCATCCCATAGCAGCATGAGTTAAATAAATATTACTTTATCTGGATTTTCAGAAGAGAGGGTGTCTTGACCAAGATTTTACAGTAAATAAGTGGCAGGATGGGGTATTTAAACCCAGGTCAGTCTGACTTAAAACCAGGTTATTAACCACTATGCTTTTTGCCTGTCTTGATAGAACATGAGAGCTGTAATGGATCTAAAGACATTCATCTAACCTGGCCCTATAATCATTGCTAAGTTAATTTAATTAATATGAAGATAAGCTATCCAATTTTTCTTAATACAAAGTTTCCCAGCAGGCATTCATAACTGCTGTCATCTTTGTGGGGGATCTTTCGCGTGCGCTCACGTGTGTGTGTGTGTGTGTGTGTGTGTGTGTGTGTGGAGGGCGAAGCTTACTCCTCTACCATGTGACTTGAGTAGATCCTGATTAGTCTAGGCCAATCAAGTTATCCCATTGTTTTTTGTGCTAGTAATCAGCGAAGACATGGGCATGTGATTCATATCTGGCCAATGAGACATGAGGGAGATTTGATGAGGACCTTCTAAGAAAGGGGATTATTTTTTCTATTTCTGGATGTTATCCATCTTGGTGGATGCTTTGAATTGTGGGAGCTATTTTGTAATCACATAAGGGCTAGTTGAATTTAAAAGAAAACACTGTATGGCAGAATAAAAAGATGAAGAGAACCTTTATCCTTAATGATCTTACTGAGCTGCTAAATTACCAATCCTAAAGCTAGCTACCCTGCCTCATGACTAAGTCTTATATGAAATTAGAGGAAATCTTCCTAGGCTGTGCGAAATAAGGAAATTTATTAGGCCATTTTGAATTGGATTTTTGATTTTTTCATGTTTACCACTGAAAGAAAACTCACTGGGATCTAAAGTGTTTATCCTCGATCTGAAGTACAATGGAAAGCCATTGTTAGTCTTGCTTACTGTTAAGTTATAAACTGAAACAGGAATAGTTGATATTCTTACCTATTCATAAATTCATTCCGATTCACTGCATGCAAGAACAATGCAACAAATTTATGTGGTACACTGTTGAACTTGTTGCTTTCCTATGTTTTTAATTAAATCAAGTTTGAAATTCTTGTTCATCTAGTAAGGTTGTTGTCAGTGGTAATAGGCTCTTTCTATTTAAACAATAGAAATTTCTTTCTGGTCCTAATCTAAAATAATTTATTCTGTTTGGGCATCAGATTTAATGTAATCATTAATTCAAGGCTTAAAAAATAGATTCTTTTATATGTTTTCTTTTAATGTTTCACATTTCAGACATCAATCATGAAATGTTTTTACGCAGATAAATAAGTTTTAAAAACTTCAAAACTTTTCATTAATCGTGTTCTCTTAAGTAAGTTTGGTGTGTTTACTTTTAAGTTTTATTTACTGTAACATTAATGTCTTTTAATAACCTTGGGTATGTCTGACATATTAAAATATACCATTACTTGTTCCCTATAAGTTTCACATTTATTTCTTAAGAATATTAGAATATCAAAATATGCCTATTTTGTCCCCCAGTTTTTCAACAATATTTGCCAGATGAGATTTTTATTCACTTGAATTTATTCCTGCATGCCATACTATCCCCTTCTCCTTAATATTTTCTTTCTCAACTGCAGTAATGTCCTTTGACATTGTATTCTTTGTGGGTATGTTTAGTTTCAATCTCTGAACAAAATATTTTAGAAAGTCAGCTATTCCACTGAGCTTCCTTTCATTACATTAACAGCTTTTATTACATCTTACCCTTGGGAGTTGGCGGAATTTCTGTGCTAGAGCTTTATTATATAAAACAGTGATTTCCAACCAACTCTTTTGTTAGCAGCCTCCTAATTTTTAAGATTGTTTCTACTAGGTTTCCACTCATATTTGCTGCTCCATCACGTATAATCCATGTAAATATTTTTTACTTTAATTATTATTCTCCTCAGCAATGCACTTCATAATTCGATAAATATATTTAAACCACTTGTATGGAGGTTAGAATTTCTACAATACAAAAATCTTACATTAAAATGGTTTTCCCACATGTATCTGACATAACGTTGAAAGAATTCCTATCAAGTTGGGTCGTGAAATTTGTGCCAGACTAAAATTGAGAAATAAACACTTTCTTGATATCTGCAGTAGTACAGGATTTTATGTAATAGTATATCATTGCTGGAAGATTACTATGTTTAATTTATCAGCACTTCATTATTGAAAAAACGTACTTTCAAAAATTACATTCTCTGTTTCCACATTGCTAAAAGTAAAAATATGTTCATTGGCTATGTGAGTCATTTTCTTTAGCTATGAGTTAGGCAACTTAAACGATAACAAGAATGACTAAGAATTGAGCTAACTTTGTCTTTTTCCTTTCTCTGAAAATATTTCAGGAATTGTGGAGCATGCTGTTTTTCCAAGTGTCTTTACTTCTGAAGATTTTTTAATCTTTCATTTATAAAATATCACTATAATAATACTCAAGTTTATAATTTTTATTAATTTTTTGCACAGTATTTTCAGTTTTACCCTTATAGATTCAACAACTGAATTCAAAATATACCTCTTTATTTTTTACTTATTTTTTCTTAAATCTGATTTAATGTCAGTTTGCTTTTGATTAATTAAAATGTTTTAATGTTAAATTGTTTTTGAACTTGAAAACTGTTACTCTATAATGCACTTAAAAAAAAGAATTTTTAAGGCAAAACATAGTTGACACTTTTATGCCCAATGGATAATAATTGTTCCAGACTTTTTTATAACTACAATGAATTATGTTTACTATAAAATTACACTATCTAGTATTAAGCCCTCCTATTATGGTGATGGTAAAAGTGAACTACCCAAAAAAAATTAGATGAGACATCAGTGATCAAAATATGAACAGTATATTTTTATTCTGATGCGTTATATCGACAACATCTCTATTTTACTTAATGCCACCCCTAGAACCTCTCAAGCTCCTGGAATTAAGTAGATTCTATAGCTGAATAAATAAGTCTGGGGAATGAAGGAAGGAAGAATGAACTAAATGTCATATAACTTCAGTTTTATCAGAATTTCCATCAACAAATTGACTCTTAGCTTTTAGATATTAAAAAGAATTCATTGAGAAAACTTTTATTGAAATTATATCTTCATGAATTGTCGGGAGAGAATTATTCTTCAATTATCAAAGCATATTATTTTTTTTCTTTTAACACCACTCATTTGGAATGTTATTTTTATTTTTCTAGACATTATTTATTAGCCACTAAATGTCCGGTGTTAGGGATTCAGAGTGAATAAGACAGTGTCTGCTTTTGAGGAGCTCATAATCTAGTCACGCGAAAGAACAGTCAGTGGATCTGTGGAATCAGTATTGAGGGAATACAGAATTCTTTGGGAGTTGTGGTGATCAGAGTAAAAAACTGCATAGTGGAGATGAGTATAACTGAAGTTGAAGGAAAGAGCAGATTCATCAAGTGGAGGTGGCGAGAAAGCACTGTGGTGTGGACAGCATGTGGAAAAAAGCAGGGAAGCCTGGGTGCAACATATTTCTTAGTTTTGTCTCCCTGGAGCGTTTTGTAAGTTGTTTTGAGTATTCTGAGATGACAGAAAAGCAGGCAAGGGATCATTTTATGGAAGGCAGTTGATAAGAAAAATTAGAAGGTTTTAAGCATTGAGTTTCAAATTTACAGTTTTGAAAGGGTACTTGATATTATCCTGGTTATACTTTTGGCAAGTTTGTCAAGAACTGATTGTTTTGATTGATAGTTAATTAATACCAAAAAGGAATTTCGAATGCTGTTCGTCTTCAAAGACCTTCATGAACATTATCTAACCTATCTTTGTAACTTACTTAGTGAAAATAGATATCTTTGAGGGAAAAAAATTATTTTTTGAAATTATAAAGATTTTAAACTTTGCAAGGTTTAACTTTTTTAGATAATTGGGCTAATGAATTTTGAGCAGAGATGAAATGTGTTTTCCTGGGTGGGAGCATTTAAATTACCCAGTGTTAAGGCCATCCAGAGCTCTCTTTTTCCATCTGCGTATGATGACTGGAAGAGTTTGAGAGGGTAATTGCTCCATCATCTTGGGTGCTGAAATGAAGAGACATGGAGTAGACCCTGTTTAGATAACCCATGAACAGTGTAAGCCTATAAAAGACCTTATTGTTTTAAAGCACCGGATTTTGCATTTTCACCTGAACCTTACCTGAACTGTTTTTCATTGATGTAATCTGCATATTAAAAGTTTTAGCTTAGAAATAAAATTATTTTAGAAGGAATCATTGTAGGAGTATAAAAATTTATAGAAAAAAGTTTATCTGATTTAATGATAGTGAAGTCACAATTATTCATGTAATAGTGATGTAAAAGTTTTCATACTATATGTACCTTATGAGATGAGTTTATTGTAAGTATTTATAACTTAAGTCATTTTGAAAGACTTAAATTACCTTATCTTTTACTTTGTTAACATAAATACAGCAAGCATGATATAAATTAATTACAAACTGGATAAAAATTGAAGACAACTGCATTTTATAGGTCACTTGAATTTAATCTTACATTGATATTATTTTACCATTAAGTATTTACATAATAAAGAACCTAAGTGGATCATTTTATACTTTCATATTTAAATTTCCAAATAATCTATATGTACATTTTTAAATAAAAATGTGGTGACATTAAACTTATTTGAAAATTGAGTTACTATAAGCTATTTGTAATTTATTGATATTGGTTAATCATTTTGGGTAATCATCATTATCCAATATCATTAGGATTAATTATATCAATATAGGTACCTTTTCTACCAAGACACTCTTATAGTAGTGTTCATATAATTAATTAGAATGAGTAAAAATTATGCTACAAGTGTAGAAACCAATATATGCTTTAGATTTTTATCGTTTACTGATAGTAAATTAGATTTCCACACTAAATGATTCCATATTTATCTAGGCAATAAATTTAAAACTAGAAAAAATGCAGTAACATGTACTGTAAATAAACTATTAGCAATGAGCATCACAGTGAGAGCTGGTAGTATATGAATTATTCACTGCAACTTATTTTCTCTGTCATTAGCATGTAAGATAATGAACCTAATTACCATGCGCTTTAAACTCGGGGGAGTTAGCAATTTATGTGTGGAACTTTCTGGTCTGTAGTTACCACCCCACAAGGGTATTGAGAGAACTAAAGACATTACTTCTCTTTTTTGTTGCTGAGATACTCTTTTTTTTTTTTTACTGCTTTGTTGGTAAATTAATTTTTGTTTATTTTAGAGTAAGACTATGAGATTTTCCTTTGAATACTTTTTAAAGGCCTTATGAGAAATATTTAGTATTTAATGAATTCTTTTTTAGTGTATTTTAGTGTCATAGATAGACAAAATATTATATTTATTATTTTTTTAAATTAAGTTCTTGGGGGTAACATTGGTTAATTACAATTATATAATTTTCAGGTGTACATTACATTTGACATCTGTATATTCTATTGTGCGTTTACCACCCAAAGTCCATTTTCCTTCAGCTACTATATATTGGATCCCTTTACCCACTTCACCCTCCCCTATTCCCCTATAATTGTTCCCTTACCCCATCTACCTCACCCCTCCTCCCCCACCCGCTTCCTCTGGTAACCACTAGTCTATAGTCCATTCCACAAGTCTCTGATTGTTTGTCCTGTTCCTTTGTTGCTTTGAGGTTTATATTCCACATATAGTGATATCATGTGATTTTTCAACTTTTTTCTGTCTAGCTTATTTCGCTTAGCATGATTATCTTGAGGTCCATCCATATTGTCACAATTGGCAGTATTTCATCTCTTCTTATGGCTGAGTAATATTCCATTGTATATATGTACCAGAGCTTCTTTAACCAATCATACTATCATAGGATACTTGGTCGCTTCCATGTCCTACTACTGTTAATAACACTGCTTTGAACATTGGTGTGCAAATATCTTTTCAGATATGAGTTTTTCAAAGTCTTTGGGGTAAATACCCAGTAGAGAGATTGCTGGATCATATGGTAAGATCAATTCTTAGTTTTTGAGGAACCTCCATACTGTTTTCCATAGTGGCTGCACCAATTTTAGTCCCACCGAGCAGTGTAATGAGGGGTTCCTTTTTTTCCCGTATTCTCTCCAACATTTGTTATTACTTGTCCTGTTGATTATAGCTATTCTAAACAGGTGTGAGATGGTATCTCATTGTGGTTTTTGATTGACATTTCCTTAATAGCTAGCAATGTTGAACATCTTTTCATATATTTATTGGCCATTTGTATGCCCTCTAGGGAGAAGTGTCTGTTCAGGTCCTCTGCTCATTTTATGTTTGGACCATTTGTTTTCTTATTGTTATTGAGTCATATGAGTTCTTTGTATATTTTAGATATTAGGCCCTTATTGGAGATTTTGCTTGCAAATATATTTTCCCATTTGGGTGGTTATCTCTTTACCTTCTTGACAGTTTCTTTTGCTGAGCAGAAGCTTTTTAGTTTGATGTAGTCCCATTGATTTATTTTAGCTTTTACTTTCCTTGATGATGAGTTCAAATTCATAAAATCCTCATTAAGTCTAAGGTCCTTGAGTTTAGTTCCTATGTTTTCTTCTATGCATTTTATTGTTTCAGGTCTTATATTTAGGTCCTTAATCCATTTGGAGTTAATTTTGGTGTGTGGTGATAGACAACAGTCTAGTTCATTCTTTTGCAATTGGCTTTCCAGTTTTCCTAGAACCATTTATTGAAGAGGCTTTCCTTGGCATTTTGGCATTTTGGCATTTTGGCATTTTGTCAAAAATTATTTGCCCATATAAATGTGGGTTTACTTCTGGACTCTTGATTCTCTTTCACTGGTCCATGTGTCTGTTTTGCTGCCATGTCATTTTGATTACTGTTGGTTGTAGTATAATTTGAAGTAAGACAGAGTGATGCCTCTAGCCTCGTTCTTTTTTTCTCAGGATGGCTTTGGCAATTCAGGTCTTTTGTGCTTCCATACAAATCTGATGATTTTTTTGTTCTATTTCTTTAAAAAATGCCAATGAGATTTTGAAGGGGATTGCATTAAATCTGTATAATGCTTTAGGTAATATGGTCATTTTAACCATGTTATTCTTCCAATCCAAGAATAAGAATATCTTTATATTTCTTTGTATCTTCTTTGATTTCTTTTTAGAATCTTGTAGTTTTCATTATATAGGTCCTTCACATGTTTTAGATTTATTCCTAGGTATTTTATTCTTTTTGTTGCAATTGCAAAAGAATATTTTTCCACTTCTTTTTCTGACACTTCATTTTTAGAGTATAGGAACGCTATGGATTTTTGAACATTGATTTTGTATCCAGAAACTTTACTGTATTTGCTTATTGTTTCTAGTAGTGTTCTTGTGGAGTCTTTAGGGTTTTCTATAGAGAATCATGTCATCTGCAAAAAGTGACAGTTTGACTTCTTTGTTTCCTATTTGGATCTTTTATATCTTGTCTGATTGCACTTGCTAGGACCTCCAATGTTATATTGAATAACAGTGGTGATAGTGACAGCCTTGCCTTGTTCCTGATCTTAGAGGGAAGGTTTTTAGTTTTTCACCATTAAGTATAATGTTGGCTGAAGTTTGTCATATATGGCCTTTATTATGTAAGGTACTTTCTTCTATACCGATTTTGTTGAGTGTTTTGATCATAAATGGATACTATATCTTGTCGAAGACTTTTTCTGCATCTAATTGATATCATGATTCTTATTTTTAAATTTGTTTATGTGGTGTATCACATTAATTGATTTTCATATTTTGAACCCCCTGGGATGAAGCTCACTTGATCGTGGTGTGTAATCTTTTTAATATGTTGCTGTATTCTGGTTCACTAGTATCTTATTTAGGATTTTTCTTCTGTGTTCATAAGAGATATTTGGTCTCTAGTTTTCTTTTTTTGTGTTATCCTTACCAGGTTTGGTATCAGAGTAACATTGGCCTCATAAAATTAGTTGGGAAGTATTGCCTTCTCTCTTCAATTTTTTGGAAGAGTTTTGAGAATAGGTATTAAATCTTCTTTGTAATGTTTGGTAGAATTCACTGGTGAAGCATCTGGTCTGGACTTTTACTTTTTGGTAGGTTTTTGATGATTGTTTCAATTTCCATACTGCTGATTGGTCTATTTAGATTTTCAGTTTTCTTGATTCAGTCTAGGAAGTTTGTTTTTTCTAAATACTGGTCCATTTCTTATAGGTTATTAAATTTGTATTATATACTTTTTCATAGTATTCTTGCACGTTCTTTTTATTTCTGTGATGTCGTCGTATAATCCCCTCTATCATCCTGATTTTATATGTGTCCTTTCTCTTTTTTCTTTAGTGAGTCTTGCTAGGGGTTTGTCATTTTATTAACCTTCTCAAGAACCAGCTCTTTGTCACATTTATTTTTTCTATTTTTTGTTTGTTTGTCTTCAAATTTCATTATTTCTGCTCTAATTTTGATAGTTTCTTTCCTTCTGCTGACTTAGTCTTCTTGTCTGTTCTAGTTTTTTAAGATAAAGCATATGTTGTTTATTTGGATTTGTTCTTGTTTTTGGAGATAGGCCTGTAATGATATAAACTTTCCTCTTATGACCCAAAAGTTTTGATATATTGTACTATCATTATCATTCATTTCTATGTATCTCTTGATCTTTTTATTTCTTCTCTGACCCAGTTATTCTTCAGTAGCATGTTGTTTAATCTCCGTGTATTTGATTCTTTCTGATTTCTGTTTGCAGTTGATGTCTAGTTTCAAAGCATTGTGATCAGAGAATATGGTTCAGCCCTCTTATATTTGTTGAAGCTATCTCTGTGTCCAGTATGTGGTCAGTTCTTGAGAATGTTCCATGTGTGCTAGAGAAGAATGTATAAGTAGCTGTTTTGGGATGGAAGGCTCTGTAAATGTCAATTATGTCCAGTTGGACTAATGTGTCATTTAAGTGTTATTTCCTTATTGATTTTCTGTTTGGATAACCTGTCCATATCTAACAATGGGGTAGTTAGGTCCCCTACTACAATAGTGTTTTGGTCTGTTTCTCCCTTTGTTCTGTAATTGTTTTATATATTTCGGGGCTCCCCGGTTGGGAGTATAGATAATAATAAGTGTTATGTCTTCTTGGTACATGATTCCTTTAATCATTATGCAGTGTCCCTCAGTATCTTTCTTTACCTTTTTATTTTGAAGTCTATTTCATCTGATATTAGTACCGCTACTCCCACTTTTTTCTGAATGCCATTTGTTTGAAATATCATTTTCTACCCTTTCACGTTGAGTCTATATTTGTCTTTGGAGCTGAGATGTGTCTCCTGGAGGCAGCATATAGTTGGGTTTTGTTTTTTGATCCATTCTGCAACTCTGCCTTTTCATTGGTGAGTTCATTTCATTCACATTTAGGTCTTCTTATAGCCATTTTATGTTTTGCTTTCTGGTAGCTCGGTGTTTCCATTGCTTCCTTGTCCCTGTGCTTCTTTTTCTTTATTTTGGTTGGCTTTTGTGGGTTTTGTCTCTGGTTCTTCTTGTTTTATGTTATACACTTCAGTTCTGATTCTTTGATATGTGATTACTATTATGAATATGAAAAGAATAGTTATATATATATATATGTATACACACACACATAAATACACATATATGTATACACATATATTCATCCATTTTCTTCTGTGCATGCCTTATCTTCATTCTCTGTTGCGAATTTGGATCTTTGAATCCTCCTCTTTTCAGTCATTGTTGTCTCAGTTTGTCCCTATGTATGCTGAACATTCATTACTATCTTGCTATAGCAATTCTCTTCTTATTATTTAAGCTTATAATGCCCTGTTCTTAGTAAGGATTGCACTCCTCTGCTTCTATTTGCCTGATAGTCACTTTACTCCTAATTATGTATTTTTTTTTCTGTCATTTTGTTTTAGGTGAGCTGACCCCTTTCAGTATTTCCTGTAGTGCAGGCCTCATAATAGAGAATTTCTTCAATTTTTGTATGTCTGGAAAGGTTTTAATTTCTCCTTCATACCTAAAGGAGAACTTAGCTGGATACATTATTCTAGGCTGGTAATTCTTTCACTTAATAGTTTAAATATTTGATTCCATTTCTTTATGGCTTATAAGGTTTGTGCCGAGAAGTCCGATGATAATCTACTGGGTTTTCCTTTATAAATTACCATTTTCTTTTCCCTGTCTGTCTTGAGAATTCTATCTTTGTCATTGATTTTTGATAACTTTCATACAGTGTGTCTTGGTGAAGGCCTTTTTGGGTTGAGGTAATTGGGTGTTCTGTTGACTTCTTGAATTCCAAGCTCTAGCTCATTCCTTAGATTTGGGAAATTCTCATCCACTATTGTCTGAAATGCTTTCTAGATGGTAGCAGGTAGTTCTTGTATTTTCTTTCATTATTTTTCATTCTTCGCTTTCTCTTTTCTTCCTTCTGATTTATTTCTAGATTTCTGTCTTCTATATCACTGATCCTTTCCTCCATTTGGTTGACTCTATTTCTCAAGCTTGCTATTTCATTTTTCAACTCTTGCAGCGTGTGAGTGTGTGTGTGTGTGTGTGTGTGTGTGTGTGTGTGTGTGTGTGTTTTAATCTCCAGAAGATCTATTCTGTTCTTTTTGAGGGTTTCAGTCTCCTTGCTCTGCTCATCTAGTTGTTTTTCAGTTCCTGAAATTGTTGATATGACTTGTTTCTGAACTCACTGAGTGTTTTCAGAAGTACCATCGTGAAGTCTCTGTCATTTAAGTTGCATATTTCTCTGTCTGTAAGCTTATTTTCTGGAGGTTTTTCTCTTTCTTTGTGAGATACCTTGTCACCTTGGTTGTTCGTGGTGTTTAATGGATTATTTGTCCACCTAGGCATTAATGGAAGTGTATTCTGCTGTTTTTCCGGAAAGAAGTTTATTTTATAAAGGTCTCTCTTTTGCCTGTTGCAGAGAAGGCTCTTTTCTTTTGGTTTCCACTAGGTGGTGTCTAAGACTCTTGGATCTCTGCTCTATATAAAGCGTTAAAAATGCCTTTTAAACAAATTTTCTTGTAGATATTTAATCACGTTCACTACCCTTAGTTTCTGTCCCTGTCAGTCAGTGATAGTCTCTGCAGCTAGCTTAGATTCCTCTGGGGCCTGTGGTGATCCCTCTTGGAGAATATGGGAGGAGGGCCCTTTGGGTTGGGAGTTGGGTGCTGCAGCTCAGCCTGGGTTTTGTTACCACAGCCAGTAAAAATCAACGTTGTTTTTCTGTGATCCTGTCCTGCTTTTTTGCCTTCTGCACTGACTGGGCATTGCCACCAGCTGACTGAAGGGAGCTCATAGCTTTCCCAGGCAGGGCTGTTCAGGGAAGTCCCAGCACCTTCTCCCCTCCCTCTCCTGCAGGGAGCTCTGGGGTTGTGAGAAGCAGCTTCTTTGTTTCTCACAGTCCCCCACCTGACACCCGGGGTTCTGACCTGTGGTAGCTCTTATGTGCAGATCCCATGCTCAGATGTGCTGGTATTTAGTTTGGGCGTTTTTTTGTTGTTGTTGAGTTTTAGATGTTCAGCTTATTTTTTGTTTCAAGGGGAGACATCTGAGGATGCCTCTCACTCCACCATTGTTTCTGCAAAGTCCACCCTTTTTGCTTAGGCTGGTTTTTTTTTTTTTTTTTTTTTTTTTTTTTTTTTTTTTTTAGGAATCAAGTTAAATGAGGCTGTGAAAGCCCCTTTTAAGCAGAAAAAACACTAGATGTAAAGTATTCCAAAATATATAACAAGGAACATGGAGGTATAAATGTGTGGAGCATTAATAACAAATTACTCTTATTAGTAGTCAGTGGGATAGCTTGGAGAAATGTGAACTTTCAAGTCCCCATTCTGCCATTTACTGTTATTGTTATGTACTTTTTCGTTTAGTGTAAATTATCTGTAATAACATATTCTAATTAAAGTTGATAAATCTAGAACTGTTTCAATTATATACTAATCAATTTTACACTAATTTAATTCTACTTAGCAGGATACAGTATATCTTTAATCGGTTTCAGGCTTAATACAACAGATTTAGAAGTAATCAAAAATTGAAGCATATATATTTAGCTGGGAAAAAGTGAATGATTATAATGTCAGGTAATTCACATATCAACTTTGGTAAACTAAGAGGTTTACCTCTTTAAAAATGAAGGCATACAGCTGCTGTTTATGTTCATTTTTGTGCTGTGGGCTCAGATGGTGATTATATAATATCTTTAGATAATAATAATAGTTTTATATTCTACCTTTTAAAAAAATGTTTCTTTTTTAATGTTAAAAACCAAATTATTTCCTATAGCATAGTTGTTTAACATATATCCCAAGGATATACTTTGATTCATTCTCTTGTCATTGCCCACACAGAATATTTATTAATAGTTTGTTTTGAACATGGAAGTACATACTTAAGTGCATTTTTCCATAATTATGTTAAAGAAATAGGTTATTACATGTAATTGACTTGAAAATCTTTAGCAAAGTGATCTTTTGTTAAGGTTTTATTTTTGTTGAGGTGGTGACTTAAGTGTGTCTCAAAATTCTTAGGGGTGCATTATGAACTCAATGTTATAATTTTTTAAAATTAACTGATCTTTAAATTAAATGATTTAGATTAAATTTCATTATTAATTTTAATCTACAAGTTTATATTATTGGAAATACTCTGCCTTGCTTAGCTTTCTTCTCAATAAATTAGTATTTTTTTTGTTCACCTATTTTGTATTTCTTTATAAGAATGTTCTAAATGAGGATTTTCTAGGTTGTGAAACTATATTAAATTCATTTCACCCCTTTGAGAAAGTTATTTTTGGTAACAAGTTCAGGGAGCCCCACAGGCTTTTGATCCATTTATATCTCTGGGCCAATTTTTAAAAACTCAAAGGTAATGTATGCACATGGTTAAAAATCAAACAGAACAGATGGTCTTATAATGAAAAACAAGAGAAATCCTGCCCCACATTTCCCTTTGCCACTCCCCCAAAGGCAACCACTTTTAACTAATTCTGTTTTGAATGCTTAATGTGGTTATCTCTACATATAGTAGGATTATGTTTCTTTATATTTATGCTCTTCTTGTTCTTCTATGATTAGATGAATCTTCATCTCATACCATCTTAACTTTTCTTAACCCTTCTTAGTTTTGATCATTTTCAGTTCCTAAATTGTTTATTTTATATCTCCAAATAATAAAGAGAAACATATTTCATGTTTTATTAGCTGTGTTCCCTACTAGTAAGCTGTCACTCAGCTTCTTTTAATTTTAACATCATCAAAGTTAGTAACACTAGGAACTTTTTTGTATTAAAGTAATTATTGCATGTGGGTAAAAAACCGATTATTGCCAAAAGATTTATAATAAAAGCAGTCTCCTGCTCTCTTCAGTTCTCTAGAAGCAACCACTTTCAATACTATTAGCTTCTTTCTTCTGTACCTTCTTTGTAAATAATATGCTTATTCAGCTTTTCTTGATTAAAAAATTAGACATTATCTACTGACCTATCCATGGCAATTCGGGATTCATATTGTACACCTACTCCTTGAGTTTTGAAAAGTTATATAATTTGATTAAATCTATAAATGATTTATACTTAATATTTGCAGTATAACAACCATGTAAATATTGAATAACAATGCATTATATTATATTCATTTACTTAAATTTTGTGTCCTACTTTCCGCTCATGTTATTTATTGCCTCACTTATTCATTTGCTTAATTTTCTATGGGCAAAATTGCTAATTTCCCCCTCTTTTTGAACAGATCTCTCAGGTACTATTCATTAATTTTTTTCTAAGTGCTTTAATATACGGGTAAAAGTCAATTTAGCCTTTTTTTCTGGAGACTTCTCTCCCTCAACCCTCTATTCTGCTTCAGTCAGGGTTCCTGGCCCCTCCCCCATTTTTTTACAGTTTTGATCCCATGGCTTTTCTCTCTTGCTCTTTTGTTGGATTATTTGCTTTTTGGTTGTTTTCCTTCTTATTAGTTTATTCCCTCATTTAACTGAAGCATATTCTCCAGAGATTCCTAAGAAAAGAATGGCTGGAAAATAAAACTTTCAAGTATTTGCAAGTGTAAAATGTCTTTATTCTGCCTTCACATTAGATTGGTATTTCAGCTAAGGATGGAATTCTAAGTTGAAAATAATTTTTCCTAAAAAATTTGAAATGTTTGCTCCATTAGTAGCCACTGTTGCCTATGAGAAGACCGATATACTGATTTCTGAGCTTTTATATGTGACCTATTCCTTCTTTTTGGAATCTCTTAGAAAAGGTCTTTTCTTTTCCTCTGGTATTTTGAATTATGTTTATGCGATTTTTGTTTTTTTAAGTATGGATCTATTTTAATTGTGCTGAGCATGTTATTGACAAAATTTGGAGAAGATAGTGTCCTTCCTACCGTTTTTGTTATACATTTTTGGTAATTTCCTTTCTATGATTTTTCTGTTCTTTCTCTCTAGAACTGTGAATTATTTTTATTAACTAATTTCCTATTAATAAACTCTTCAGATTTTTCTGGTTTTCCACTACCAAATCTACACCTATTTATCATCATTTTGCATGTACTTTTAAAAAATTGCACCAGTTTTTAAATTAGATATAACTAAAAGGAATATACATTTTAATTTTTGAGAGATTTCAAATTGTCTTTTATAAATGTTGTATTAGTTACTTATGATAGAATATAGTAGTATTTATTTATACAAGTTCCACTGTGATAAGTAGAAGTGTGATATTTAAAAGTTATAATACACTTTCTTTCCCTTGATTATTACTGAGGTTGAGAGCATTTTTGTTTTACAGGCATACCTCATTTGATTCTGTTTCACTTTATTGAGTTTTGCAGATATTGCATTTTTTACAAATTGAAGGTTGTGACAACGCTGTGTTGAGTGTCTGTCTGCACCATTTTTCCAACAGCATTTGCTCACTTTGATTCTCTGTGTCACATTTGTTAATTCTTGCAGTATTTCAAACTTTTTTGTTATTATTATATTTCTTATGATGATGTTTGATGTTACTCTTATAATTGTTTTGGAGTGCCACAGACTGCTCCCATATAGGACAGCACACATAATTGATAAATGTGTGTGTTCTGACTGATCCACTGACTGGCCATTCCCCCGTTTCTCTCCATATCCTCTGGACTCCCTATTCCCTGAGATACAACAACTGAAATTATGCCAATCAATAACTCTGCAATGGCCACTAAGTGTTCAAATAAAAGGAAGAGTGTCTCTTATTTTAAATCAAAACTAGAGACAATTACACTTAGTGAGAAGGGCACATCAAAAGGTGAGATAGGCCTAAAGCTAGGATTCTTGTGCCTTATAGTTAAAGTAGTGAATGCAAAGGAAAGGTTCTTGAAGGAAATGAAAAGTACTACTTCATTGAACACATGAATGATAAGAAAGTGAAACAGCCTTATAGCTGATTCTATAAGCTGTTCTAGTGGTCTGGATAGAAGATCAGACCAGCCACAACACTTCCTTAAGCCATAGCCTAATCTAGAGCAAGACTTTAACTTTATTCAATTCTGTGAAGGCTGAGAGAGGCGAGGAAGCTTCAGTAGAAAAGTCTGAAGCTAGCAGTTTGGTTCATGAAGTTTAAGGAAAGAAACCGTCTCCATAACATAAGTGCTAGATTAACCGGCAAGTGCTGATGTAGAAGCTACAACAGGTTATCCAGAAGATCTAGCTAAGATGATGAAGGTAGCAGCACCGAACAGCAGATTTTCAGCATAGGTGAACAGCCTTATATTAGAAGAAGGTGGCATCTAGGACTTTCGTAGCTAGGAAGAAGTCAACGGTTGACGTCAGAGCTTCAAAGTCCAGGCTGACTCTCTTGTTTGGGGCTAATGCAGCTTGTGACTAAGTTGAAGCCATTGCTCATTTACCATTTTGAAAATTGCAGGGCCCTTAAGAATTATGCTAAATATACTCTGCTTGGGTTCTATAAATGGAAAAACAAAGCCTGAATGATGGCATATCTATTTACAACATGGTTCATTAAATATTATAAACCCACTGTTGAGATGTACTACTCAGAAAAAAAAGATTCTTTACAAAATATGACTGCTTATTCACAATGCACCTGGTCACCCAAGAGCTCTGATGGCGATGTACAACAAGGTTAATGTTATTTTTATTCCTGCTAAGATAGCATTCATTCTGCAGCACACAAGTTTTTGATTATCAAGTCTTATTATTTAAGAAATACATTTTATAAGGCTACAGCTGCTATAGATAGTGATTCCTCTGATGGATCTGGGCAAAGTAAATTTAAAAAGTTTCTGAAAAAGGTTCACTATTCTAGATGCCATTAAGAATATATGTGATTCATGGGGAGAGGTCAAAATATCAACATTAACAGGAGTTTGGAAGAATTTGATCCCAAATCTCCTGTATGACTTTGAGTGGTTCAGGAGTTCACTAGTGGGAGTAACTGAAGATATGGTGGAAATAGTAAGAGAATGAGAAATAGAAGTGAATCCTGAAGATGTAACTGAATTACTGCAACCTCATGATAAAACTTTAATGGACAAGGAATTGCTTCTTATGAATGAACAAAGAAAGTAGTTTCTTGAGATGAAATCTACTCTTGGTGAAGACACTATGAAGATTGTTGAAATGACAACAAAGGATTTAGAATATTACATAAACTTAGTTGATAAAGCAGCAGCAGGATTTGAGAAGATTTACCTGTACTTTTGAAAGAAGTTCTATTGTGGGTAAAATGCTATCAAACAGCAATGCATGCTACAGAGAAATCATTCATGGAAGAAGTCAATTGTTGTGGCAAATTTCATTGTCTTATTTTAAGAAATTACTACAGCCACCCCAGCCTTCAGCAACCACTACCCCCATCAGTTAGCAGCTGTCAACATCGAGGCAAGACCCTCCACTAGCAAAAAAGATTATTACTCACTGAAGGCTCAGATGATGGTTAGCATATTTTAGCAATCAAGTATTTTTTATTAAGGTAGGTACATTCTTTAGACATAATGCTATTACATACTTAATAGTCTATAGTATAGTGTGAACATAAACTTACATGCAGTGAAAAACCCCAAAATTCACGTGGCTTACTTTGTTGCAGTGATCTGAAACCAAGTCACTATATTTCCAAGGCATGCCTATTCTGGCCATTTGTAATCATATATTTTGCAAAGGCTCCTTTTGTACTCATTCTGCAGGCAGCTTTTTAGCCATTTTCTCTTACATATCTAGTCTGATATTGGTCTTTGCAATCTTAGCATTCTAATGGGGGAGAGAAACAACATGAAAGAATTAATTCAGGGTTAATGGGTCAAGGAAAAGATCCCTTCTCCTTTAGGCTGTAAGTGGCTGGCCTCAAACCATTCACTTTAAGACTTTCTCCTGACTTTGTCATTTTTCAGACAGAGGGGTTGTTCTCATGTATAAGGTGCACTAGCCAGATGAAGCACTGAGAGAAGGCTTTGCCACTAGACACAGAATTTTAACCTTAAAATCAGGGTTTGGATTTCACTCTGTTTATCATTGATTTATGAGAGAGATGGTGGGTTGGGTACGTAAGGCAAGGGGAGGGAGAGGCTTTGAAATTCTCCTACTTGAACTTCAAATTCTGGTATGAAGCCCCAACATTAAGTTAGAATTGCTTTTTAAAGCATGTTTATTTCCAGATTTTTATATTTTCTCTTATCAAGTCACAAAGCATAACAAACCAACATGGAATGCATTCGATACTGATGGTAAATTCATTGATATTTACTTATTCATTCAGTCACATTGTGTTAGTCTTTGGTGATACAGTAGTGACACTATATTTGCTCTCATGGAACTAACAGTCCTAGGGATTGGTAGAAGTATAATTGATAAAACATGTATTTTGTGCTTTTCAACAATAGAAAGATTGACTGATTCATGAATCAAAGACAGTTTCTTTAAATGGAATGTGATGTTTGCTTGTCTCTATTTTTATGAACATTTATTAGCTTTGATTTTTAAAAGTAGGAGGGAGCAGAATGTCTTGGCAGAGAGATCTAATATGCCATTCTTATGAGTTCTTCAATTGTTGCAAAACATAAACATTTAATAAGGGGTTCAGCAAAGAAAATTAAATGTTATATAAAACATATGTCATAGTTGACCTTATGGCTAAATGGTCTGGTTCAGGAATCCATCAATTATTCCAAGGATAATTACTATACAGTAGAGTTTTTTTTTTGTTTTTTTTTTTTTTTTCATGCTGAAATAGTTGACTTTCACAAATACTGCATGGGGGAATTGAATAAGAAGTCAAAAAGTCATAAGAAAAAGAAAAATCATGCCTTTTTACTGCTTTTACTAGGAAGTAGAATACATTTTTAGTGACAAGCTATGCTTCATCTGAAAATACAGTTGGGTATTTTAGGCCTTTACAAATTTGATTTTATTCTGTTTGGTGACGTTAGTAAGCTGAGTGAGATGGAGAGAAATTAAAGAATAAAAGGGACTCTGAAACTTTCAAGTGGTTGTGTTCTACATTTTGTAGCATGGATTTTCTTGTTTTTAGATTTTTAAATTAATATTTAAAGTTTATAGAAAAGTTCAACAATACTAAAATAAACACATGTACCCAATATCTTAACACTGCTATATTTGTTGAAAGCTTCACTCTGGTGGGGGCAGGGAATAAGACATTATAGATGTAGTTAGGGGCTTCTGTATACCTCTCTGCAATCCCATTCTAACTTTTATCCTAAAGGTCGCTAGTATTTTTAGCTGTTTTTGGTGTTTTTAGCTGTAATACTTTTCTTCTTACTTAGACTGTGTGTGTAATCAAAAAATATGAGAGATTGATTTGCAGGTTCTAAAACATTCTGTAAATGCTATTTTACTGTGTCTGTCCTTCATGTTGCTTTTTTTCATGCAGTGTTATATATTTTCGAGCTTCATATATGTTAATATATAAATGTATAAATGCATGTGTGAGTATATATACATAAATTTATACTGTATAGTACTATTTGAAAATGTCACAGTGTATTCTTTGGTTGAGGACTTAAAAGTTTTTCATTATTGGAAATATTACTGCATTTAAGGTTCTTGTATGTTTATGTAAAAGATCTCTCTAGGACTTTACTATTCAATACAGTAGCCACTAGCCACTTTAAGCGAGTCTTTAAATTTAAATTAATTAAAAGAAAAAATTCATTTTCTTGGTTGCACTAGCTACATTTCAGTTACTCAGTAGCCACATGTGGAAATATATTGGGTATTATAGATACAGAATATTTGGGTATTGGGTGGAAATATATTGGGTATTATAGATACAGAATATTTCCATTATTATAGAAAGCTCTGTAGGACATTGCTGCCTGGGATTTGTACTTGTGTGTGGAATTGTTGGTCATGCATATCTTGCATTACAGGTATTGCTTGTTTTTGTCAGCAGTATCTTAATGTTCTCTTCATTGTCTTGCTAAGAATTGGTATCAATAGAACTTTTAGTTTATTTCCGTTTTGATAGATGTGAAACACATCTAATTGTGGTTTTAACTTGCACTTTAAAAATGTTTGCTGAGATTGAGCCTGTTTTCCTATATGTCTATTTGCCTAAAGGCTCCTGTTTTGTATTGCGTCTTAGTGTCCTTCGTTTTTTTTTTCCCTGTTAAAATTACTAATTTATAGAAGTTCTTTATATTTTATGGATACAAAGTCTTTGCTTGTACTTATTGCATATATCCGTCCTCTTTGTGTTACTTATCTTTAACTTTGTGGTGTCTTGTTTAATAGAAGTTTTAAACTTTAATATCAAATTTATCAGTATTTTTAATTTTATGCTTTATGCTTTTCTAAGAAATACCTTCCTACCCAAGGGTCAAAGAGTTCCCTATAGGTTCTCTTTAAAGTTTGATCTTTCATCCTGTTGATTATAATTTTTGTGGGTGGTGTGATGTAGAGTTTGAGACTGAATTTCTTTGCACATGGATAACCAGTTATCCTGGCATAATTTTTTGAACAGTTCACTGTCATATATTGGATTGTTTCTGTGTATGTTTGAGTCTTTCTGGGCTCTAATTCTGTTCTATTGGTCTGTTATTTTATACCAACATTTCATTTGAACTTTCTTAAAATAAAAATAACAATAGCAGATAGATCTAAATTCTCCTCTGAAATTGATTTAACTGAATATTTGGCTTGGCTTGGGCTACATACCTACTCCTGCATTTGGAGATGGAATTAGCACTGCTATAAATTTATGGATTAAGTGTTGGAGGGATGGTTCCCCAAAAGCAAATTTGGAGTCTTGTAATGGGAATAAAGAATGGTTATAAAATGACAGTCATTTAAGAAAATTGTCTTAAAACTACTTCCATTACTTTGATTTTATTTCACTAGAATTTTTTTTACTTTAATTTCATCTCTGCTACTTATTAAGATTGTAATTAGTAATTCAAAATATTAGAAAATGAAGTATTAGTACAACCAGCAGAAGTGAAAAAGAACTTTTTTGTGTGTGTTATGGTATTCGAGGAAATCTTGGCTTGATTTTCTGAGTAAAAAAATGAGTGATAACTTTTTGAAAGTCAGAACTTATAGACTTTCAAGAGGCAGATTGAAACTAAATTGTTTTAAAATCTAATTTTCACCTTAATGCCATTTGTTTTCTTCTGAGGTATAGCTGAATCACTTATCACCATTTTTTAAAATTGTTTTTGTGGTTTGGCCATAGTATGAAAAGAAGAATTAAGAAAAGGCAGCATGAGTCTTATGAGTAGTAATGAAGCAAACGGGTTTTGGAGTCACACTGCCTGTCCAATGATCTGTGATCTTGGGCATGTGAATGGGATGCTCAGTACTCACAGTAGTAACTTTACAAAGTGCTTTCTACATTAAGCACCAAGTATATGGCAAAGATCAAGGGCATACTAAATAGGTATCCGTAAAATAACTGGACAGTTGTCGAGAGAGGAATGGGAGGGAGTTTAGGACAATGTATATGCATATGAATAAGAAAGTAATGGATTTTGGACGAATTATTAAAGATGGAACAAGAGGAGACTACTAGCCTGTGTTCATTCAGCAGCAAAGGGAGGTAGAAGATAGAATAGAATCAGAAAGTGACCAGTAGAGGACACTAGGTGGTGCTATTAGCCTGGACTGCTTATTTGATGTAGGAGGCCTCAGGGTAGAAAGAAAGATAGAAAGGCAGTCACAAATTAAGGACTTTGCCAGGAATTGTTTGGGTATTAAAGGTATGAATTGTTTTATAGAGTTATTTCAAAATAATTTGGTTCTTGATATTTTCTCTTCCAGAGATCATTTTGAAAAATTTCCTGTTTTAAAGCAGTTTGTCCACCAAACAAATTATATTTTAAAAGTAACTGTGTGTTTCTAATTTAAATTGAAAGATTATATATAAAAATGTATTTCTATTTTGAACCCATATTAAAACAAGATAACAAAAGTTTTCATGTTGAAATGATGCAGTCAGAAGGAACTTGTTTTATAAGCTGTAGTGGCCTTATCCCAGATCAGTGTACTACTCCATTAAACTTTTTGAAATACTGAAAATTGTTCCTTGATCCTGTTAATGTTTTTTAGATTCCTGATTGAGAATAATTAAATACATAATTAAATTTCTAGAGATGATTTATACCATTAAAATTTTATTGATGGGTGCATTGCACAAATGTCAGAAACCACAACTCAAACTGGCTTAAGCAAATGACAGTTTATTGGATCACATAATTAAAAAGATCACACTATGGCTCTTTTTAGATGAAGCTTGACCTAGTGGCTCAAATAATGTTTTTTGGACGCTCTTGAACTGTTAGCTCAGTTTCTTTTGGTGTTGGCCCCTTTTGCAAATAGGTTCTCATCTCCTGGAGGTAGAGTAGCTGTCAGCAGCTATAGGCTTACATCCTTCTCACTTTTTTGCATCTGTTCTAGTGGCTCCAAGAAAAGTTGTGATATTAGATCATATTAGATCTTGCTTGGCTTGGGCTACATACCTTCCCCTGCAGTTGGAGATGGAATTTGCACTGCTGGAAACCTACGGATTAAGAGTGTTGGAGGGATGGTTCCCTCAAAGCAAATTTGGAGTCTTGTAATGGGAATAAAGAATGGTTGTAAATGACAGTCATTTAAGGAAGTTGTCTTAAAATTGTTTTCATTCTTTTGATTTTATTTCAATAGAATTTGTTTTTACTTTAATCCTATCTCTGTTGCTTATTCATTGTGTGACTTCTCAGAATCCATTTCCTCATTGGCAAAAGTGGGGATATGACACCAGTTGACACAGTGTGATGATGACGAAATAAGATAATATATGTCTTAGTGTCTGGCATATGTTAAATATTCAAGAAATATGTTTACCTCTAAATGTGGTTTTTAGCCAGATACTTTGGATTTTATCACACTTGCTGTGTGTCTTTTTAGTCTATAATCTCGGAATATCATAAGTGTAACTTTATAACAATAAACTTTTTAAATATTAATTTGTTGATTATCACTTTCAGTGCTTAAAATGACAGTTGATAGATATTGTCCTATTTATGATTTACCTGGATTTTCACATTTGCAGTTGAATTAGCTCATGCAAGGTTTTTGTAATTAATCTATGTTGGGAAATATAAATTATCTTTAAAGACAGCAATAAATATAGTGAAATTATGATAAATGGTTTTATTGTTTGGGGAAATATTATAAACTGCTCCATGTGTCTGAAGAATAGAAGGGAGTTGGCAGCAAGAGAGAAAGATGAATGATTAAATATGGTTTAAACTTGTTTTTTAATTAAAGTACTTCATTGCGGTGTACAATATTTAGAAATGTATTTTAAATGTAACATTACTTTTTCAATTATCATTCATCTTTATTAAAAATATTGCTTATATTTATCATAATTTTTTTCACCAACTACAAGGGTTTTATAATCCATATAAGTTAAATTGTGTATAATCCCAAGAAAAGAACCTCCTTAATGGTTTTTAAACTATTTGAACATTAGATATTTGGTAACCTACATTCCCAATAACCAGTAATACACATGAAACTCTTGATACCAATGGAATAGAACTAATTATTTTCCTTTTAAAATAACAAAGTAGTACATCATTATTTGACTTAAGGCGTATTTAAATGTGGCTAGCTACAAGCTGTGTTATACTGGTATCTTTTATTCAGAATTGATATATATCAATATAAAATAAAAACCCTTTTTACTATTTTTCACCACAAAATTTTGCAAACAAAAGTAAATCAACATCAGACCAAAGAATGTTGTAAACTGATGTGGCCCATCATTTTATTGTTGGTTAGTAGGTTCATTATTTTGTACTCTGTTTGCTCTGTTTATGTTTTAATTGCAATCTATTTATTTATTGTAATTTATTTTAAAGAATACTGTGTTATATAGATGTAAAAGCAGTAAGACTATGAAATGCTAATGAGAGAGTTAATCAATCTGATGGTAATTAAAAGTAGAGCAATTTTTTAAAAACTGAAAATGGTGAAAAGTCAGTATGCAACAACAGGAATTATTTTGAAAACAAAGCGGTGATTAAACAAATGAAAAGTAGTGTTCCTGTGCCTCAGAGAGAGCTACTGCTTAATGGGTTATAGGTATTGGTATTTACCATATCAGAAATTAAAATGGAGACATTTGAAAATATTTATTAACATATTTAAAGATAATTGTGATAAACCCATTCTATATTTACAAAAGTAACATATTTTTGTGAAAAATATATTTTCCAAAGCAAAAAATACTGTAAAAAGAGTAGCAATGTTTTACCTTTTTGTAAATCTCTTTAATGTCTGACTTAATAGAAGGCAGATGGAATCTCATCTGCTTCTACATTCAATCTATTGCAATATATTGTTCTGATTGAAGCATGTGAATGAAATATGGCCTTGCACATATGTGTAGATTATAGCAGGTTTAGGTAGTAAGAGCATGGTAGAAGTACCAAGAACAAACGTAGTTAATCTTTGAAAACGTATATGTTAATACCGTAGATCTATTACCTTAAAAAATTCTCAGAACAAAAGCAAAATGTACAAGCATCCATTCCTTTAGCCACCAGAGAGATATCATCACATTATATAGCCTCTAGAAATCTGTGCTATATAGTTCTGCAAGAATAACATTGTAAATGGCCATGGTTTTAATCTGTGGATTTCCTGAAAGAATTTTAGGGTCCCTTGTGATTCATGGGCCACTTTGAGAACTGCTTGCCTACACAATTGAATGTAATCAGTAAGAGACAATGGTAAAAATACTTTTGAAGAAATGTAGTAGAGTCTGACATGAATATCAGATGTCTATTCACTTTATGTTAAAAGACCAAGAGTTTGAGAATTTAAAGTCTAAAGCAATGTGTAGGCTCTGTTGATCAAACTTGTCACAGCCAGAAATAGTTGTGTAGGGTTAAGGACTTTTAAATTCATGTGATACCCAAGTAAGTGTCAGATGGATACTATAGCTGCTAAAAGTTTCTTATGACTCCTGCAGAGATCATCAAATAGAATAAATGATCTCTCATCGCTAATTTTTAATATAGTCAAAAACTAGAATAATTTGGAGAAAGAAGACTGGTGGACTGCATGTACCAGTAAGTTAGGAATAGAGGATAGCAACGTAACCGACTATTTGACTGGTCTGTATATAGGACTGGTCACCTTAGACCAAGGCGCAAATGTATGGGGGGCTTCTGTACTGAGAATTTTTCTTAGTATAAGATATATTCATCCCAGTATAAGGTGTGGAGGTTTTTGATACCTTCAGGTTAGCAGTTGTTCAGATGAGGCATGGCGACAGGACAGACCTTGATTAGTATCTTGCAGTAATTTTCATTTCTAAAGTTGGGAATTTTAGCTCTAACACTTAGTCACTTATGTTTTCGTGCTTGAAGATTAAAAGTATTTCTGTTTTTATTTTTATTTGTGTATATTTTGAAACAGTTTTGTTTTAAATTTGTCATTTATTTTTCTTTATAATAGTGTTTATCAAAACTGTAATTATTTGGTATAACAAACACTTGGTGTTGTCATATTAGCTTAAACTTCTCTTTAATAAGTCCAGCAAAGAAATACTTGTTTTTCTGAGTAGAAACTAACCTATACTTAAAATTCACGGATATTAAACTATTTGCAGAGATTTAACATGTAGAGAAGCCTTAATTATTCAGAATATACTTATGTTATGATGTGTAGATGATTTGTTTACTGTTTCTAATAGGACTCAGTCAAAATATATGTAGATATTTGCATAAAGGGGAAGTGTTACTAACATCTTTTCATTACTGAATGTTACATATAAAATTCATGTTTCTTGGATGTGAGAAATTTTTTGATTTCTCATTTCTGTTTCTTCTCTTTATTTTTTGTGAAAATGTAGATTTAATCTTCTTATAAAATGAGGGGAGTGGAACAAATGATGGGAAGCAGCATTAATTACTGGCCAAGTGTTTGCTTATCAATATTTACATAATTCTCTAACAGTGAACAACAGATTAAGTAGGAGGAAGAATTATTGATCCTGACATTGACACTTTGTAACTCTTACCTCATGTTAGAGCACTCTTGATCACAATGCTTCAATGACACTGAGCTTTGTTTTATTTCTTAAACAGGTGCTCATTCCTACCTTGGGAACTTTGCATATGTTGTATCTTCCTTCTGGAATGCTCTTCCATATGGTTCTTTTAGACTTCTTGCAGTTCTCAAATGACACTCTTATCATAGCACTGATATCTGAAGTGACTTTGTTTCCTTGTTTATTATGTCTTTTCTGACTAGAATGTCATCTCTTTGGTGGCAGGACTTTGTCTTGTTGATTTCTATATCCAGCTCCTAGGAAATGGCACATAGTAGTAATTTAAATACTATTGTATGAAGGAAGGTTATATTTAAATAGTGTATGATTGAAAACATTAAAAATGTGCCTTATTTACTAATTCTGATTATGATTAAAAAGATGGTATTATAAATGCTTGATTTTATAGCCCTTAAGTAGTGATATTTTACTGCGCCTTGTGGTGGTGGATAAATTTTGAGCTATCCTGTGTTTAATTATAGTAGGGTTGGTGAAAAGTCTGTGTTGACAGAGGTTTGCTGCTAGATCATTTTGTCAATTATTCCTATGTAATTACTTATTTCATACAGCCTTAGCTAGCAATTTACAAATAAACTTAGGTCAGTAGGACTTCCTGTTGCTCTGAATGGGACTCCTTCTATCCATGTCCAACTTGTTTGTCCACGGTCTATAGTGCATCTCTTGTGAGGTCTTTACAGTGCATACTTCCTCTGCTACAAATGCTTAGGCTTTTGCCTTAAGCAAACACTTTGGTACAATTAGAAGTAGAAAAGAGGAGAACTAGAAAGTCAAAGAATGGAGAGAATTTTTTGAATGGATGAAACAGATCTTTAAGTGAAAATGTGGTAGTCATGGAGTTATGCAGCTTAGATCCTCCTTCAAAAAAAATTGCAGCCCAGCTGTGGGGAGGAAGGTAATCAGAAAGCTTTCAACGTTTTCAAAGTTGCTCTCTTTGCCTAAGGTACCCCCCACCCCCACCCCACAGCTCTCATCATGCAACTGATCAAGATGGAGATAGAAAGGTCCAGCCATTTTGTCCATACCTGAGACAAACTCTGACAAGTAATGTACCTCCAAAGATCCCTTCCAGGTTGCCTAAGGCTTTGTGAGGCCTGTATCATAATTTGATTTACTGCTTTGCAGTCCTACTTTTCCGTCCTTCCTCTCACATGGACTGATCCCTAATAAACATCTTGTACCTCACATTGTCTCAGTGATAGTATTTCAGTCAACATTCAAGTCAAAGCTCTATTGATATGGAAACATTTCTCTTCAATGACAGAACAATTAAATACCCTGGCAAAGGCCTCTGAAGCTGGTACTAATATGCTGCTGCGATGGCTCTTGGAAGCTTGGGGAAATGATAGCCCATATTCAATGAAATAGAGATGTCAGAGCTGCATGGTAGACAGTGAAGCAGGGTATCAAAAGGCTGAGAGTGAGCATGGTAGAATGGATCTACTGTAAAAGACAGTCTTTATCAATAATGCTATAAGGAAATGCAATAGTGAAGGGAGCACCAGTGTCAGAGAAGCCTCAAGAGTGGCTGCTTACTATAGATAGGGGCTGATGGTGGAAGATGCTTTTATAAAACTGGACTCTCTAATAGCAAAGGGGATGATAGGATACTGGAATAGTTAAGACTAGGGAACAGCACTTAACTGTCAAACAAGGAGGGCTTATTAGTTTTCTGTTGCTGTCATACAAATTGCCACATATTTGGCAGCTTGAAACAACACCCATTTATTATCTCATATTTCTGTAGGCCAGGAGTCGGTATAGTATGTCTCATTCAGCTGGTTCTCTACTTTAGGTTTCACAAAACTGAAATCAAAATGTTGGCTGGACTGCATCCCCCTCTGGGGTTCTGAGGATGAATTCTTCTACACTCATTCATAAGTTGTTGGCTGAATTCAGTTAGTTGGAGTCATAGGACTGGAGTCCCTAATTGCTTGCTTGCTGTAGAGCATGGGTCTTTTATCTGTTTAATCTCTATTCTGTCTTGTACTTATATGTATATTTGTGTTTAAATAGATCTCTGGTACCTTTGCTTTCTATTTCATGGACTTTTGCTCTTATTTCCTTCCTTTTACTTTTTTGGGGTTTATCTCTTTTCTAACATCTTAATATAAACACTTAGCTCACTCATTTACAGCTTTTTATTTTTTTCTAATATTTGCAATTTTTCTCAAAACACTTCTTGTGTTCTACCATCTGGATTTTGAGAGAAAGTTTTAATTATCATTTGTTTCTAAGTATTTTAAATTTCTCTTTAGATTTTTTCTTTTTGACTCATTAATTATTTGGGAATAGTTTTAAAATTTGAAATATGGACTTTAAAAGAGTTACCTTTTTTTAATTTAATTGTGTATTATGGTTAAAAAACAAGGTCCATGTGATATCTGCTCTTAGAAATTTTTGAAATGTCTTAGGTACCAGTACACAAGTATTTTTGTAATGTTTTATGTGTACTTGATAAGAATATGCATTTTCTAATTGTTGGATGAAGAATTCCATATATGCCATATGTTATTATATGATCCACTCATAATCTGCCTTAATTACTTTTGCATATAATTTTTTTACTTATATGTTTGACTGGTCAATAATAGAAAGAGGTGTAAAGAACCCTATTGTGACACTAGATTTGTCAATTTCTTTTTCAGATTTATTTTTACTTAATATAATTGAAGACTTTTATTAGATATGCATGCTTTTAGAATTAACGTGTCTTCCTGGTATACTGAACTTAAAAAAATCATTATGTGTAACCTTTTCTATCCTAATTGATATCTTATTTGGAAGTTTATCAGATAATAATTACAGTTAAACTTTTTCTTTTTGTTAACATTTGACCAGTATATCCTTTTCCTCCTTTCACTTTAGAACATTAGGTGTCTTTTTGCTTTTGATATATTTTTTATAACAGCTATTAGTTAGATATTTGCTTTATTTAATCTTAAAATCTTTCTCTTTTACCACAGTTGTGATTTAAAAATTTTGTTTGTCCTACTTTTCTCTTTTGTTCTCTTTTCTTGCCTTTAAAAAAAAAGTGAGTGCCTTTTATCTGCAGCCTTTCCAACAGAGTTGTTAAACTTCTGATTTTATTTGCCAGCTTGATCACTAAATAATGGTCTTTCAGCCTACATCTAATTTGTATTTTTTTTTTAAATGAGTAAAGTTGAGGATGTCTTTTAAAAAACATTGGCTTTTCTCTGTGAAATGTCTATTTCTATCTTAATCTTCTGTGCCGTACTTCCCTTTTTAGGGAATGGATAGTGTTTTTTGTGATTTCTGAGCACTTTTATATGTTAAAACATATACCATTTGTGAGAAGAGTTGTGAAGATTTTTACAAGATTGTAATTTGGATCCCCTCCGCCGCTGATTCCATTTCTATTATATAATGGAATTTGTTTTTTCTTTTAAGATTTTTTCTTTTAAGATTTCAAAATTCAGTGTTTAACTTGTAAATATTTGATCCATTTATAATTTATCCTCTTACATAGTATAATATGTAGATCCTACTTTATTTTTTATAGCTGGTTATTCAGTTGTTCTATATTGTTTATTGACTCTCCGTCATCTCCTCCTCATTATTGAGAGATACCACTTTAATCGTATGTTACTGTCATATCTAGATTTCATGTTTATTCTGATTTGTTTTTGGACTTTCTCTCATCTTGCATTGGTATGGCTTTTTATTCATGTGCCAATTTAATTATTAAAGAATATAATTTTTATTCTTAATTGGGCCATTTTCCCTCATATTCTATGTATTTTTAGAGCTTCCCAGGTTATCCTTATTTATTTATTTTTTGTACCATTCATCCCACATAAAAACCTGAAACCTGTTGCTCTTAATATGGTGTTTTGAAATAAGGAATTAACTGAAGGTAAATTCACATCTTCATAAATTCACATCTTCATAAATTCACATTTTCTAAGCAAGAACATGATTTGACCTTTCATTGCTTCAAGTCTTCTGTTAAAGCCTTTAGACGTGGTTTACTTTTATTTTCTTATAGTTATTACATGTTTTTAAAGTTTATCTTTTATATTTTTTTTTGAATCAAGATCTTTAAACACTGGTTTTGGTTCATATAAATGAAAGTTACTGACTTTATATATATATATTATTTACCTTACCACCTTCTTTGTTTGTAAATTTTCTGTTCCATATTTTTTGAAAAATTTTTTTAGCTATGCAGTAATAACAATTTCAAATAGTAATTATTTACCTTTTAATTGAGAATATTTTTACCTCTACTTTCCTTCATTTTGTTTAATGGCATTGGCTTATATGCCAATATGGTGGTGTTAAATAGTAATGATGATAGGGAATTTCTTATCTTATTTCAAACTTGGCAAATTAGTGATATAGTTTTGTAATACATGGCACTTCTCTCACCTTCAAAAGTATATTTTTACAGGCTTTTTAAGTGAATATCCACCACCAAACCCTCTTGCCACACTTTGAACTTTTCTTATTACATGACAGCTGCTTTTGACAGAGCTTACAGTCTACATTTATAGTTGCTCTGTACCATCACTGATTACTCCATCTTTTCCTTATTTATTTGCACTACCTACTGACTATATTTGTCTCCAGATTTTACTAAAAATAAAGTGCTATTTTCATTATTCTTAATTTTTACATGTTTTTCACTAGAAGGGAGAAAGTGTTCCATGAACATTAGAAATTCTACTCAGAGTTTCAGATTGAGAGTTGGGAGCATTCTGAATTAAACCATGCCTTCATTTTTCTTGTTCTCTGTAAGAATTGAAATTTTGGACCTGTTCAGATTTGAATGATCTTACTCCTCTCTTAGGGTATTGGCTATTGTAAAATGAGCTACTTAAAGCAGACATTTTTGATGCAAAGCTATTCTAAGTCTCAGTAGTGTATTTTATTATTATTATTTATTATTTTATTTTTATTTTTGCCAAAATTACCCTTGTATTTTCAAGGCAATGCTTCATTGTCTCTTAGCTTTCAGTATTGCTGTGGTGAAATCTGGTACCATTCTGATTCTCTGTCCTTTGAACCATTTTTTTTTTTCCTACAAAAACCTTAAAGCTCTTTGTCCTGATAATGCATTTGTATGGCTCTCCTTTCATCTATTTTGCGGACACATTGGTGGGAGATTCTTTTGGTATTGATCATGTACTTCAGTTCTGAGAACTTTTCTTGAGTCATATATTTTGATTTCTTCTTATTTTCTTTGTTCTCTCTCTCTCCCTTTTTTTGGAACTCCAGTTATTTGGGTATTGGATATCTTTGATCCTCTAAATAATCTTGTCTAATTTTATTCTTTTGAGAAAATTTGATTTTTACCATCAGATTTTTAATTTTAAAGGGTTCTTCTTTATTCCAGTACTCTTTTTAGTAGCATCTCTTCTTGTCCCATGGTTTCATTATCTTCTTTCATGCTCTGAGGATAAAAATGGAAAGGTAGGTTTTTTTCTCAAGCTATTTTCCTAATGCATGTCTTCCTTTTCTCCATGTATCAGTTTGAAATTTTTGTTTATTTTGGCCTCTTTCACAGTAGAGATTTTCGTTAAATGTCTGATATTTGCCTTTGCTTATTTTTAAGAATGAGAAACTGAAAGACAACCATGCATGGGTAGGATTGTCAGCTGTTTGTGTCACTGTTAAGTGATCTGGCTGGCTGTTTTATAGCAGAATTCTATGTTGATATCATTAGATTGTTTCTTAGATCGAGTATAGTAAGGTTCCTTTTCTAACTTTATGGCTTCTGGAGCCAAGAAGGAGAAGAAAATTGGAGGTCCCAATGTTTAGTGTGTCAGCTTTCAGTTAATCTTCATGTTTTCAGTATGTTTTTCCAGCTCTCTTTTTATGCTCTCTGAAAAATAGATCTTCAGTTTTCTGCCTGGATGAGAAAGAGAGGTATGTGCCCTAATGTGCAGAATACAGGATGGTATCTGGAAGTCCCGCTGCTTCTCAAATTAACTTTGTGCCCTACCTTATTCCCATTCCTAGAGATTCCTAATGTTAATCAGCGCGGTGCCTTTTGGGGGAATGGCAATGTAACTTTAACTGCTTCCCAACTTTCTTCTGTCTTTCTCCACTGCTGTTTAGGAGTCAACTTTCTTGGATTGTTGAGTTAATCATTACTCCTCACTCTGCTTTCCAGTACCCCAATTTTTGTCACCATTGTTTCTTTTTCTGTTATTTTTGTCTTTGATAGTAGTTTTAGTCAGGGTTCAGGAGGAATCAGAAGTTCATATTGTGTATTTAATCCCTAGGCTTTAATTGAAAGTCTGACATTTATTTTTAATTATTGCTTTTACCTTATTTGTCTTTCTTAATTTAGATGGCAAGTTATGACATTATATAAGTAAGTTTTCTAGTGAGATGTTCAGTGTATCAGAATTGAGATATTAAGGGTTACAGAAAAGGGTTTGCCACATTGGTATATATAATGTTCATTTGAAACATATAGAGAAATTAATGACTGTTGTATTATTACATGCAATGTATGAAAGTAATGTTGATTTGATGCTTCGTTTTTGATACAGTGGATTTGATACTTTAGTTTTTATTACTCATTAAATGCCCATGTGCTTTATGGGAACCTAGATTCTTTACCTTAAGGGGCTGAATCTGAAATAATCTAAGCCAGTCATGGTTATTCATACTCTTTGCTAGTGACTGACTTAGTAATGAGTGGCCAGTTGCACTGAGAAGTTTGAGCAGTCTCTCTTCTAATCTTTGGTCACAGTAAAGTGATACTTGCAACTATTAAAGGTATTTTGAACTGTGAAGGAACAAAAGTCATCATACTAAGGATGGCACAGGGAAAACTTGGAAAGAACATAGGCCCATGATGATGTTGTTGAGTCATGAATTAACTAATCCCGGAGCTGCTTTAGTTCCAGATGTTTTGTTATATGACATCATAATTCCTCTCATTGTCATAAAAAACACCCCAAAACAGTCAACATAACCATTACTTGGAGCTGGCTAAAAAAATTCCTAAGTAAATGAACATTCTAAGTCTCAAATTACATAAATATTAAAGCTCAAAACTGCAGGTTCTGAGACTTATTAGTATTATGCTTTTCACTAAATTAAACTGAATTGGAAATCTGTGTCAGTTCTTTCATATTGTTGTCTTGGCCCATAATTTGTGTAGATTGACATTTTGTTGTTTGGTAAAACTAATAATTAATCTTTTGTTTTGATATGATTGAGGTTGACCTGACATTTTAATAAATATGGCTCCTAGGACTGATTTTAAAAAATCTTATTTATTGAAATGTGTACATCGTTTTTGTGAAATTGTTTTTTGTTTTTAATTTGTGATTTGTCTTGCTAAAGCTTTTGAAACATATGTTTTTTGATATGTGTTACATTTTTTAATTAATATTTTAGATGCAAAAGGTGACAGTTTAAAAGATTGTTTTGTTAGTGGCTTACTTTAAAAGCAAATAGCATTTGGTTTTATTTTACAATAGAAACTAATCTTACATGTTTTTTGTTAAAGTAATGTTAACCAAAAAATCTCTTATTGAACTATTTGTGGCGAGCTTTTTAAGGATGTTTAAGATTTCACATGCAGTTTAACTGATCACAGATGAAGTTGTAAATTAATACCTCATGAGCATATTTGACTGCAGGGCATTGTTTGTGAATCAAAACTGCTTTGTTCCTATAAACTGTGAAAGAGGTTTAAGCAAATGGATTAAAATTGCATGGTGATACCAGTGTACTTATGAAAAGACACTGTAGTTGGATCATTTAAAATGTACTAAAATATTATGAATAGGCCATCAATTGTAATAATTCCCTTAAGCTTTTTAAGGGTTGTAATATTTAGTTTTATTCCTTTGTTGGATTTAACTACCTTAATAAGAAATTATTTTGTTGCTTTTAAAGCTGTACTTAGTAATAAGAATAACCATTGATACAGTATGGTTATAAGAACAGCTAAAGTTTCCAAGAAAACGTATTTTTACAGACATGTTCACAGTTGTGAGCTTTTTTCTTGTTTTTTTTGAGTCATTCTCTTACCAGAACCTATGGAATGAATAATTGTTTATTGATATCTTCTAGTATAAGATTATTAGGTGTGCTTCGTTTAGGGTAAAATTAGATTTTTTTTTTGCTGTTATTTTAGTTTTACAGTATATGAAAGTCACCTGATATAGAATGTACCCTACTTGCCATGATAAGCTGTATTTATTGAAACAAAATTCTAGAAAATAGTCAGGAAAGTCTTGTTCTGGAAGACCGCAGTAAGTTAGAGGAAGCTGAAGCAAGCTTTAATTAACTTCTTTAGCCAATAAGGCAAACACGAAATCATGATAAGGAAAGGTTGGGAAGTTTTTGGAGTGTTACCCTTTTAAACCTCTTCATATTCTTTGAAAATATTGGTGTATGTTTTACAAATATTCTATTTTCTGCTATCTTCTTAGCTCTCATGTGGATGACGTTTCCAGTACCAGTTTTCATACTTCTTTAAACTCCTCTATTATTAAACTACCTTTACCTCCATTCCACTTGAGCGATACTTTTTTCATATTCTGAATCCAGTTTTTGCCCAGAATTGCTTTAAAAAAAATCTGTCAGCCTCCTGTTTAACTCCTTCCTATTTTCACATTACTCTTTTTATCTAGTCTGAGTAACATGGTCAGTTATTTCAAACTACATTTTACCATCATAACCTTCAATTCTATCTCCCTTTTGACACTGCCAGTTTCTAAACCTGGATCAATTTAATTGTATGCTTCGCTTTTCAACTTTTTATCACAATTAACTTATTTCGTCATACCAGACTGTTCCAGCCATCTTTGCTCCTACTCCTTAAAGCCTTCACAAGCATATTATTCACCAACACTTATTACCATTTGAAATGGCTCTCAAATCTCTTTGCTGTTTTCATGTTTGTTGCCTAAATCATCATCTCTTGCATTAAATAATTTAGCCCTTTCCACTCCGGTCTGATTTCTCCAGTGGTTCTTTCTTTCCACCTCTTTCTATCTCAGGAACACATGAGGAGTTGGGTCCCCATCCAGCCATCCCCTCACCCTCTTAAGAGAAAGCTTCCTTTAGCAGTAATTCTCAGTTGAGGCACAAAATCTTCTGGGTCTCTGCATAGTGTATATTTGGTTTTGAAAACAGCCTTTAAGTTATTCTTTTCCTTTCTGAGGATCAAAGGGTCCGTTGTAGAACTTTCTCAATTCCATCTTCTATAGTGCTATGAGAGTCATTTTTCTGAAACATGGAGTATTCACTTTATAAATGTATAGTAACTTATTTTTTGTCAAATACTGGATTACCAGCAGGAGTAAGGAAAATGAATTCTAAGGTGTTTGCCTTTTAGAAAAATATTAATGATACACTACATCTATCATTTCCTGGAACTTTCATTAAGTGCTAGATACTTCTATATAGTACTCTTTCTGTCTGGATACTATTAGTGATTATACAGATGAGCAAACTGGGTTTCAGAGAATTCTGGGTAGTCACAGAGGTAATTATTTAATGTGATAAATGTTATGAAAAATACTTGAAAAAGCACCTCTGAAAGCATAAAGAAGGGATATCTAATTTAGACTGGGAAATTAACAGTTAAAGTAGGCTTCATAGAGGCTGAGTTTTTGTTTTTCTGTTTGTTGCTTTCAGTTTTATATTCCACATATGAGAGAAATCATGGTTCTCAACTTCTGTCTGATTTATTTCACTTAGCATGCTAATCTCAAGATCCATCCGTGTTGTCACAAATGGCAGTATTCCTTCTTTTCTTAATGTTGAGTAATATCCCATTGTATATACCTACCACATCATCTTTATCCAATCATCTATCAAAGGGCACTTTGGATGTTTCCATGTCTTGGCCACTGTGAATAATGCTGCAGTGAACATGGGGGTACATATATCTTTATGTAAAATTTTTTCAGATTTTGGGGGTAGATGTCCAGGAAATGGATTGCTGGGTCATATGGTAATTCTATTCTTAATTTCTTTGAAGAACCTCCATACTCTTTTCACAGTGGCTGTACCAATTGACATTGCCACCAGCAGTGTATGAGGGTTCCTTTTCCCCCACAACCTCTCCAACACTTGTTATTGTCTTGTTGATAATAGCCATTCTGAAAGGTGTGACATGGTATCTCATTGTGGTGTTGATTTGCATTTCCTTAATAGCTAGTGAAGTAAAGCATCTTTTCATATATCTGTTAGCCATTTGTATATTTTCTTGGGAGAAGTGTGTGTTTAGGTCCTCTCCCCATTCTTAATTAGATTGTTTGTCTTTTTATTGCTGAGTTGTATCAGTTCTTCATGTATTTTGGGAATTAGCCCCTCATGGGAGGTTTTGTTTGCACATATCTTCTCCCATTTGGTTGATTGCTTCTCTGTTTTGTTGATGGCTTCTTTTGCTGTATAGAGCTTTTTAGTTTGATATAGTCCCATTCATTTATTTTTTGCTTTTACTTCTCTTGCCTTTGAAGTAAAATTCATAAAATCCTCTCAAAAACAGTTTAGTGGCTACCAGGGAAAAGGGGGAGAAAGAATAAAGGGGGCCAAATATATGATGATGGAGGGAGACTTGACGTTGGGTGGTGAACACACAATGCAGTATACAAATGATGTCTTATAGAATTATACACTTGAAACCTGTATAATTTTGTTAACCAGTGTTGCCCAAAAAAATTTAAAAAGGGTAGGTTTCACAGAGGAGATGATGTCTTAAGCTGAGTCTTTAAAGACAGCTATGAAGTTAGTTAGCTAGAAAGCGGTAGACAAATAGGAAGCTGTGTGTGTGGCTTGATTATAAGAACAGTCTTTGCAAAAGACATGCAGAGATAGGAGAAAGCGTTTTATGGTAACAGCTCAATATAACTGAAGGATAGTGCATGAGTTGGGACATTGAGATGATTTGAATAGATATGAAGGCATTAAACCAAGTTTATACACACACACATATATGTATATATGTACATATACATATATATATATATATATATATATATATATATATATATATATATATATTGTTTTTTTTTCAGTAGGTAGTGGGAACGATTTTAACTAGGAGAGTTAATTGATTAGATTGTGTGGAGAATGGATTAGGGGAAGGCCTTTCTGTCAAAGACCCGTTAGACTGTAGGAATAGCCCAAATAAGAAATGAGACCCTTGAAATGTGATGAGAGTAAAGGGGAAAGAGGTAGAACTGAAAACTATTTGGAGTTGGAATCAGCAGACTCAGTGGTATAGAAGTGAATGAGAGAAATGATTTATTAGGTTATACTCAGCTTGGGGGAGTGGATGTGTCTAGACGAGATAAAGCATATTAATAATAATGCTTTATGACGTATATGATGTAGGACATCCTTAAGGCCTTAATGGACTATGAATAAATATTTGTGTAAGCTGTTTCCTAAATTGTCTCTGAGGTTTTTATTGAAGTGTGTTTTTTAAATGCCTTGGCCAAAATGGACATCAAGACCTTTTCATTTATCAAGCCTTAATTGAGTGCCCTAATGGCTAAGTTACATTCTGGGTCCTGGGAGTTAGTACAGTAGAAGTTCTAGGACTTACTCATCTAGTTGAACCTTTTAGTTTAAACAGCTTCTGAGCTTCCAGTGTTCATATTCTGTAGCACTGAAAACAAACTTTTTTAGAGATCATGTAAGTCAGTATTGTGGCCAAAAAAAAAAAAAAAAAAAACCAACGTAACCATAATATACAGAAGTGAACTTTGAAAACTTCATTATAGACTCATTCACCCGAAAGTCTCATTGTTTTTCGCCCAAATTTATAAATTATTAAAATACTACAATGAAGTTAAGCTATATTAGAGGACCTCTGTTACATACCTTTGGAGTGAAACCTTGATAACTATTTAATATAGTAGAAAATAAGATCTAAAATGGGTAACATTGTCACTTTTCTTTCTTAATACCCATGAAAGTTATTTTGTCTTAAATTATTTAATAGGTTATTTATATGAAAAACAAGTAATGTTTTATAAGCCTGTATTGCAGCTGATTGGAAGAAGGTGGATACTTTGAAAATTATGCCTGTAAGTTGAAATGAAAATCAGAGTGAAGCAGCCCACACCTGGTTTTTGAAATGAACCATAATGTGTGGCATAAAGCCTGGATTAAGCCAATGGTTACTGCAACTCAAACATCTCTCTCTCTCTCTCTCTCTCTCTCTCTCTCTCTCTCACACACACACACACACACACAGACACACACACACACACACACACAAAACTGTTTAAAAACAAGCATCCACTAAAGTCTTTCCATGGCTACTTTTTGTTATGACACATTGCAGATATTTGATAATTATTTGTTGAATTGAACTAAATAAACATTTCACATCTCAAATGAATCATGATGAAGGTTAAATTACTTGAAATGTTCCCCAATTTAAAAAGTAAATGTTTCTTACTGATTGTTGAGAATTTTGAAAATACATTAAATAAAATTTAAAAATGTAAAGATCACCAATAATTCCACCAAGAATAGAATACTCTTGTTACCATTTTGTATTCCCTTCCAACTAATGTTTCTGTTAAAAATGGTGCACTTGTTAAAAAGAGGTGAGTACTTGGAAAAGTTCCTAACAGTTTACTTTCTTAAATTGATGCCTTTCAGAAAAGTTACCTCTGAAGTGATCTGTAGTGAATCTTGTTTTGATAATTTTTAAAAGTCCCCACTACCCCAAAATAAAGGCAAAAAGTTCTCCTTTGTGGAAAAAAGGAGAGAAGGTGAAATGTATGTTGTCATAGTACCCCCAGAAAATTGATGCATTTCTGTAGATATATGGACACTTAGTAGTATACTCTTTCTTAAAATATTTTTACACTCTTAAGATTCTTGGCTGCATGTGACAGGAAACCTAACTAGGACTAGCTTTGGCTAAAAAAGGAATTTAGTAACTCAAGTTACTAAACTGCACATATACCAAAGTATGGGTACAGTTGGGCCTTAGGGATGACTAAATCTAAATACTCAGAAACTGTCAGATTTTTCTTTCTTCATTTCTTTCCTTTGTCTGTCTCTGAGTTACCTTCAATTTGTCACACTGCCTCTTTATGCTTCTTCCTATCTTTTTTTACTTTGACTTATTGTGTCTGTAATGTTACAGTCTTGTGCTAGCTTTTCTGGCTTGTTTGAAAAACTAGTAATTTCAGATGTTGTTTTGTTTTCATTTTATTTATATACAAGGTAACTATAATATAAATATATATATATATACGAAAAATAATTTGTTTTAATATTTTTATAAGATTTATTATATATTTCACTGTTCTTTTGAGAAAGAATAATCTCAAATGAAATAACCATGACTGGATTCTCATATGCTTAATGGCTGAAAAAACCTTTCATTTACACAAAGTGCCAGTAGATAAATTTTAATATTTGTGACCAGTATTTCTATCTAAGGTGTTAAATGCTTTTAGGAAGAGAGAAGTGTTTTACCTAAGGAACGAGGAAAATTAATTTTTTGTGTGGTTTACAAAGTTTTCTCCATTTTTGCTGAGTGCTTTTTAAAAAACTGTACGTTGTTCCAGGTTTTTCTTGCTGCTCACCGAACGTGCTAAATGTGTTTCGTTAAGGTGACCCTTTAAGATTGTTCTTATAGACTAAAGAGAGGCACTGAATTTTCTAATGTTGTAGAAGAGGTTATATTTAGCTGTTGGTATTTCAAGTTGGAACACTTCATTCTACTGTGCCTTTAGTTAATGAGTCATCTGGAGAAAATGGGCTGCCTCTTGCTTTTAGGAAGAGTCTGTAGCAAATAATAAGTTAAACGCTGTGGGAGATTTTCTGCCAAATAACAAACTTAAAATGGAAAATGTTTTGCAGTACATTTTATTGCCCATATGTAAAATATATGCTAAAAAATATAGAAGCATTTTGTCCATTAATATCTTCAGCTGATAAAAACAAACAATAATAATAATCCTGTTACATAATAACAAAAAGAAAGCATTTTCTATTTAAGCATTGTGTAGATTGTTGAGTTACAGACAAGTGGCAAGCCAGCATCAACTCTGTGGAATTCTTTTATATACAGGATATACAACAGTGGTCAAATCTTAATAATTGTCACTAACTGGGAAAATGTTGTGGTTATCGAAGTACTAATTTTTAAAAAATATTTTTTATTGCATCTGCTTAATTTTTTCTCAGTATTTTTAAATGTGGTAAAATACATGTGGTAATATAAATTTACCATTTCAACCATTTTCTTTTTTAAATTTGATGACCTAGTTGGCTTTATTTCAGTGAATTGGGCAGTATCCCATCTGTAACTAGAAGGGTACTCCTCCATCTTAACCATTTTTAACTGTACAGTTCAGTGGTATTAAATTTATCCATAATGTTGTGCAACCATTACTACCATCCATCTCATAACTCTTCTTCTTGTAAAACTGAATATACCCATTAAAAAGTAACTCATCTTTTCCCCTTTTCACCAGCTCCTGGCAACCACCATTCTACTTTTTGCACTCAATTTTTACTCTTCTAAGTACTTCATAGAAATGGAATTATACAGCATTTTTTTGTGTGTGTAACTGGCTCTTTAACTTAGCATAATATCATCAAGTTTATTCATGTTGTAGCATATGATAGAATTTCCTTTCTTTTTAAGGCTGAAAAATATTCCATTGTGTGTATACACCACATTTTGCTTATCCATTCATCTGTCGATGGCGACACTTGAATTGTTTCCATGTTTTAGCTATTGTCAATAATGTTGCTATGAACATGAATATACAAATATCTTGTTGAGACCTTGCTTTCAGTTCTTTAGGGTATATACCCAGAAGTGGAATTGCTGGATCATATGGTAATTCTATTTTAATTTTTTTTGAGGAACCACTATACTGTTTTCCACAGTGGGTATACCATTTTACATTCTCACCAACAGCACACAAATGTTCCAATTTCTCCATATCCTTGCCAACACTTGTTATTTTCTGTTTTTGTTTCTTTGCTTTTTAACTTACTTATGTCCCTTGCAAGGTAAGTATTTTCAGTTTCTTTTTTATAGCAGCCATCCTAATGCATGTGGATGTGAAGTAGTAGTAGTATCTCATTATAATTTTGATTTGCATTTTCCCAGTGATGGTTGATGTTGAACATCTTTTCTTGTGCTTTTTAGCTATTTGTTTATATTCTTTTGAGAACTATTTATTCAAGTCCTTTCCACATTTTTAATCAAGGTGTCTATTTTGTTGTTGAGTTTTGGAGTTCTCTATATATTTTGGGTATTCATGCCTTAGCAGATATATGATTTTTAAAGACATATTTTCTCCCATTCTGTGGTTTGCGTTTTTACTTTGTTGATATTGTCTTTTGGTGCACAAAAGTTTTTAATTTTGTGCAGTCAGATTTGTCTGTTTTGTTGTCGCTTGTGTTTTGGTGTCATACCTAAGAAATCATTGCCAAATTCAATGTTGTGAAACTTTTGCTTCGTGGTTTCTAATAGTTTCATAGTTTTTAGCTCTTAAATTTAGGTCTTCGTACATTTCGAGTCAATTTTTGTATACGGTGTTAGATAAGAGTCTAACTTCGTTCTTTTTCATGTAGTTGTCCAGTTTTCCAGCACCACATGTTGAAAAGACTCTCCTTTCCCCTCTGAATGATCTTAGCACTGTTGTCAAAAGTTTTTTGACCATACGTCTGAGGGTTTATTTCTGGTTTCTCTATACTATTTCATTGGCCTGTGTGTCTGCCTTTATGCCAGTGTGCACTGTTTAGAGTAGTGTAGCTTTGTAGGAAGTGTGAATCCTCATCTTTGTTCTTTTTTATTCCAGGATTGTTTTGGCTATTTGGGGTTCTTGAAGATTCCATGTGAATTTTAAGATGGGTTTTTCTGTTTCTGCAAACAAAGTCATTGGAATTTTGATAATGTGCTAAATTTTTTTTAGTTTGCTACCTCATATTTAATTTAGTATGGAAGCTTTACAATATGAGAAACTCTTTGATCCACGGTGAAGGGTTTGCTGGCCTCAGGAAGTTTTCAAATGGGGAATGTGAGAAACCACACAATAGAAACAACTCTGTTCCATTCTTCTCAGATCTACTGAAAGCTTTTCATGGGTTAACCTGTATGACTTTGGGGGAGAAAATCTTTACCCTCTGCTTACTTTGTACTGAATTTGGACATTCATTCACATGCTATATAATATCATCATCATTATTGTAAATAATAATAATAACATTTAGGGAACTGCTGCTCAATAACTCTTCCCTTTAACTTCTAAGAACTTGCAATATCTTTATCAATGAAACTGAGATTCATGTATTATTCTCTTCCATTTATACTCGTGCCCTTAACCAGTAAGGTATGAAAATGGCAGTGGGAATTATTTTTCTTAGGAAAAATGGAATTTTAACTTTTCTAGCTTTCCCCTTTATCACCCTAAAAATCTAACCCTATCTTCTAACCTGGACCAACATCTATAAATGATCAAATGAAACAATACCAAATGTACAAGTTAACATGACCATTCTATGTAAGGAGGTAGTAGTGGATGGCCATGCAAGGTACTATGATGATTTCTGTTAAAAGTTTTTCCAAAATCAGTATATGCTTCTGAGTTATTCCTGCTAACGGTTTGGTTATTTCAGCAGAATACCCTGAAAGACTAAATTTCTGTTTTAGATGCCTGTTTAAGTTATTTATATTTACTAACTCATCAAATCCTGTTAAGAATTCTGCAGTATAGTTACTATTAATTTCCCCCTTTTACGAATGAAGGGGGTGTAGCACAAAGACATAAAGTAACCCAAAGTAATACAGATCGTGGTGGGAGCCAGGATGCCAGTGAAGGAAGGCTGCTTCCTGCCTAATCGAGAAGCCGATGTTTGTGGAAGGGTGTGAGGAACTATTTGAAGAAGATGCATCTGGGTGCTTCCTGTCTCAAATGCACTGTAGTAAAATTTCCAGGAAGAGACTGCAGTGTTCATTAGAGGAGGCAGAGTTTGCATTAGGGGTGAAGGGCCTGTAGACAGGGGCCAGCAGCATCCTGCCCTTGCATGAATGGACAAAACAGGAGGGCACTGAGATCAGTCCTAAGAGTGATGGCTACAGTCCAAGGAGCCTAATATATTTATTTCTCAGTTTTGTTGTTATCATTATGTCCTCATTTAAAAAGAAGAGGAGGAGGAGGAGGAGGAGGAGAGGAGGAGGAGGAGAGAAGGGGAGAAGGAGAAGAAGAAGAGAAATTATTTGAGAGTGTATAATTGGCAAAGGATGTGGAAGATACCAGTTCTAAAAATTTTGGCGACCTTTATATTATATATGTCACAATGATTGTATACTTTAGTTTTCCGATCTGCATAATATTTTGTTCCTCATGACTTTTCTTGCAGAAATGAAAGGAGGTAGCATGGAATGAAGAAAAGTATATCATACTAAAAAATAGGAAATTTTAAGTTAGAGTTCCGATTTTTTCCCCCCTCTTTTACGGATGTTGCTATTTCCCCTTAAGAACTGTATCTCTGAAGGCAGAGCGACTCCTCCCATTTGCTCGGGGGTGCACACTGGGGGTGGGGCTGGTGCCCCCAGTGCACTGGGGGTGGGGAGGGCTGGCACACCCGGGGGATGGCGTGTGGCTCCACCTGGGCTGCGAACTCAGGACCTTCTGCATGTGAAGCAGACATGTGAACCACTACACTATGGAGCCACCCCCAGAGTTGAGAGTTTTGATGCAAGATATCTGTTTTGAAGTAAACTTACCAGGTCTTAGGTATAGAAGACCATGAACTGCAGAACTTTTTTCTTTTTCTCAAATTTTTTTAATTTAATGAGTGTCTATCTGTCTCTTTATATCTAATCTAGAACTATTGCAAGTTTAGTGTTATCTGCTATAGCAGAATACCATTTCTTACTCGTTGTCTTCATTTACAGAGGTCATATGGAATATACTGGAGTGGAATTTGGGCCTTCTGGTTTTGCCTTAGTAAAACCTGTATTTTGGTTCTCCCTGCACATGACAGTCAGGATATAGGCCAGTTTCTGCCATGGCAGGATAGCAACTGTTGTGAAGTCTCTTTTTTGCAGGTCTCAAGGAATCATTTCTTTGCAGTGAAATGGAGTGTGTCCTATGGTATAGCTCTCTGTGTCCTTAATCATAGCAATTTTAGAGTATTGGAGAATCAGTCATGTTTGAGAGATTAATTGATGTGTTCTTTCAGCATTTATTAAATGAATGAGCTTGCATTTTTAATATCTTAAGCTTACATTTCCAAAACTGAACTCCTAATGTTTCCCCCCAAACTTGTTCTACCTGCAGCCTACTCTGTTTCCCTTGATGGCAACTTTATCCTTCTGGTTGTTCAGGCTAAAAATCTTAGAGTTTTTCTTGATTCTTCTATTTTTCTCATAGCACATATCCAGTCTTTCACACATACTACTGATCCATCTTTGAAATATATCCAGAACCCAGTAACTACACCCCTCCAGTCATTTGTACTTTATGCCACCATCATCATCCTTTGCCTGAATTATCACAATAGCTTCTTAACTAGTCTCTTTCCTTCCACCTTTGCCACCTATATTATATTCTTAGCACAGCAGGCAGGTTGACTTTTTGAAAACATGTCAGATTACAGCACTGATAAAAAATAAGTAAGGTATAGAAATGATAAAGAAAGAAATATTTCCAGGTGAAATGATTATATTTTTGTAAAACTTAATTTTTTCTCATATAAGTGTAGCTTGCATGAAAAATAATTAGAAACAACATTTATTCTGTGGGTGGGTATAGAATATACACAAATGTATTTTTTATATTTTTTGTGTACAAAGAGCCACAAATAATAAATCAACAGCAATAGAAACAGAATACAGGCACATATCAAGAGACTAGTCTAAGTGGGTTTATCCCAAAATGAAAGTATAGTTTAGAATTAGAGAATCTGTTAATTTAATTTACCATGAGCCCTATAACTGCTTCCCCTAGGGTTTTTCTTGTTCGCTCAGCAACTCCAGACCAGCTTAACCAATGGATTCTGCTGTCTGTTATTTAAACCATACCTTCTCAAGTGAGGACTGATCTTCTGCAAGTTTTTCCTTCCTTGGGTACTCTTCAGTCAGCCCTAGAGTACCATATGGAGCCTTCTTATGTCCTACAGATATTCTTTTATCTTAGTTAATAATTCTTATATGTTAAACTTCTACTTAATTTACCGTGTGGTTTTAATCTTTTGGTTGTACCATATTAATAGATTTTTGTAGAAATTGTATATGATTATTTTCATAGATGCTAAAAATGCATTTGCAAAATCTAACATTCATTCTTATTTTATTAACTTTTTATGAATTGAAGTATAACACACATAGAAAAGTATACAAATCATAAGTGTACAGTTGAAAGAATTGCCTCAGAGTAAACATACTTGTTTAACCACCATCCAGTTCTAGAAATAGAACTTGGCCAGCAGCCCAGAAGTATCCCTGCCCCCCATGCCCTCTTCCTGAAAGGTATCCACTGTCTTGACTTATAACACCAGAGATTAGCTTTGCTGTTTTTGAACTTTAAATATATGTAATCCTATAGTGTGTATTTTTTGTCTCTGGCTTCTCTAGCTTATCTTTGTGTGATTTATCCACATTATTGTGTGTGGTAGTGCCCTGTTCATTTTCTTTTCTATGTCCTGTTCTACTGTATAAATCCATCTCAATTTACTTTTATATTCTGCTGTTGATGAATATTTGGGTTCTTTCTAGTTTGGCTCTTTTACAAAAAAAGCTAATAATGAACAGTCTTACATGTGTCTTTTGGTGTTTATATGCATACAGTTCTGTTGGACTTATATGTAGAAATGTTAACACTGGGTCACTTGGTAAGCTTGTCTTTAACTTTACTAGATACAATGGAAAAGATTTCCAGCATTTTGTGTTCCCATCAGCAGGGCTGAGAGTTCTAGTTGTTCCACTGGTATTTTCAGTTTTTAAAATTTTTGTTTAGCCACACTGGTGGGTGAATAGTGGTATGTCATTATAGTTTCAATTATTTTCTTTACCATTACCACTAATGAAATTAAGCATTTTCTTACTTCTTTATTGAACATTTGGATATGCTTTTTTGAACTGCATGTTTTAAGTTCTTTTTCTCAGTTTTCTATTGGGTGTTTAATAATTTTTGATCAATTCATAGGAATTCTGTGTATATTCAGGTTATTACCCATTTTGAGGGCAGATGCCTTTTCTGACCCGAGGCTTGCTTTTCACTCTCTTAATGGTATTTTTTAATGTAGATATTCTTTGGCGTTTCTGTCTTTTTTAGTCTTTGGATGAGGTTGCTGTCATTTCTACCTTGAACATTTGGTAGGATTCACTGATAATTCTGTCTAGATTTGGACGTTTCTCTATGGGAATATTTCATAAAAAATAGTTAAAGGGCTTTTTAGATTTTTCGACATATCAGCTTTGGTAAGATTTCTATTTATAAGATTTGAATATTTTGTCTAAATGTTAAAATGTATTGGCATACCCTTATTCATAATATTTTCCTGTGATCTTTTAATATGTATATTATATACTACAAATATGTACTCTTTTGCATTTTTGTGAATTTATTTGTTTCTTCTTTGTAAGGGTTCTACTAGTCTTTTCAAAGAGCCAGGTTTGGCTTTGTTGTTCCCCTATAGAACATTCTTATTTTTTATTTCTAAATATTCACCTCTTCTCTTTGTTATTTTCTTCTTTCTTTGGGTTTAATTTACAATATTTTTTTACATTCTTGCAATGGGTGTTTGACCATATATTTTTTATATGTGGCAAAAAGTTTACTTAAAGTCAGAAGACCATTTACAAACTGATAAAAGTAATTGTCAGTTGCATCAGAGTCCAGATCTTTTTTTTTATATGTAAAGAGCTAGAAATCAGTAAGAAAAGAGCAGCAATTACGTATTAATAATGAGCAATTTCTGTGAATCAGCGATGGATAAAAAAGTTAGTATTAATGGTACTTAAACATTTGAAATAATTCCTTTAATAAGAATTCAGAATAAATCTGTTACAATAATTCCTACATATTATATTGACAAGGGTATAGAGAATAGGTGCTTTCATAATATTATGGGATATAAATGTGTCACAACCTCTTTGAGTGAACAATTTATATCACTTATCAATATCTTAAATGTCCTTTGATCTCTGAACTGTATATATGGATAATATTGTTCCCATATTACCTGTGAAAGCAAAAAAATTAAAACCTAAATGTTTATTCTAGAGATAAGGTTGTAGCTATATAATGGAAAACTAAATAGCCACTAAAAAGAGGTAGACTGTAGGTGTTTTTTTTTGGAACAAGCTTTAGGGAAGAATGGTTGCTGAACTATATATTTTATTAAAAGCATTTGTAGTCGAAGTGTTTGTATTTTTATGTGTATGAATTAAATGTGAATTTCAGAAGCACCTAACTGTGTATTTTGCACAGGTAAATGCTTACTTAGTGTTTGTTTTATCATAATTATGGAATTGGATTGACTTCTGATATTTAACAGAGGCTATTCAGTATTTCTTTTGGTTATTTTATGTTTTCTGACTTATATTGTAAATGTGTAGAAAATAGAAGATATGGATCATGTTATATGCGTATTTTGACTGATATACATTCAAAATCTTATGAATGTAAAATAGAATTACACTCATTTGTTTTACAGTTTCAGAACCTGTTCACATATTATCCTTGATGATTTTATTCATAGCCCTCTGTGGTAGATAGGTACAACAATCATAACTCTATTTACATGTTACAGAAGTGTGAACTGAACTCAAGTGAATAACTTCTTTAAAGCAAGGGTTGGCAAACTACAGCCTGTGGGCCAAATCTATCCCACCATCTGTTTTTGCATATTCTATGAGCTAAGAATGATTTTTATATTTTTTAATGATTGGGGAAAATATTCTATGACATGAAAGTTATACCAAATTCAAATTTCAATGTTCATAATTAAAGTTTATTAGAAGACACTCATGCCTGTTCATTTAAGTACTGTCTATGGCTGTTTTCCCACTGCTGGCATTGTTGAGTAGTTGCAACAGAGATTTGATGTGGCATTCTTGTTGCTTCATTCACACTGTTGCTTGGCACACTATACATCCCATGATGCAGTTGTAATTTAATAGTGTTTCAAGTGTCACATGTATTGCTGTGCCATAACACTTTATATTTTATTACTAGTGCATACCCATCATGTCAAAACAAGAAAAGGAGAGAAAAAGAGACTTTGAATCTCATAGTTTAAGGGAAAGTGGGCTGTGGATTATTTCATTAAGTTATATAGTAAGACCTTGGTTTTATTATGCTCTATTAAAAGAATACAATATGCATTGCCATTACCAGGCTAAGTAGCACCTACAATATTCAAAACTTATGGGAAAGTGACTATAATAAAAATTAGAACATTTAAAATATATCTTGCCCCAGCAGAATTTTTTTCTCAAATAAAAAAAAAAAGTAAAAATGAGCATGCCCCCAAAGTAAGGTTTGGAGTGGCTTATTTCTTAGTCAGTCAAACAAAGTTACCAATGGTGAGTTAATACAACTTTTATTTTAGTAGCCAAAAAATATGTTCAGAGAAAATAAATTTTTTAGACTATTAGCCTTTAAGAACTGAAAACATCGGTAGCAACATCAATAGTTCATTAAAGAAGAAGATAATGATTTTGAGTGATTTTCCTTGGCTGTTGATGAGTCCAAATGTTTACTGATACTGCTCAATTTGTATTTATTCAAAGAGGTGATGCTAAGTTTCAAGTAACTGAAGAATTTTCACGAAAAGTCTGTGTAAAACAACTGCAGGCAAGGTTATTTTCAAAGAAGTTAAGACAACACTGTTTGAATATATGTAGTCTGAAGTGGAATCTGTCAAGATGTGTTACAGCTGATGGTGGTAAAAATACATGTGTAACATTAAAAAAGTTAATTGGACACATTTACAAGGTTTGTGAAAATGTAAGTTTTTTAAGCCTATGGTTATTCATTGTATTATTATAATTAAAATAGTAGAAAATATTTGAATGTCTCACTTATTATTGAACTGGTAATAGAAACAGTGAACTTCATTTGAGCTTATGAAGAGATAGTTCCATAAGTTTTTGTCAGAAATTTGAGCTACTTGGCTTGCCCTACCACCTATCAGTTTGATTATTGGAGTTTTTTGAGCTCATGGTCAAGATTTAATTCTTTCGAGACAGAACAAGCTCCTTTAACGGCTTTTATATAACACTAAATGGCATCAAAACTTTTGTTTCAATCTTTATTTTGTTTCTTAATGATATAATTGATATTGTTTCTTAATTGTGAGGAAAAACAGCACTTATATATCAATCTTATACTATGGTAGTCATTTGACAGTAACTAAATGTAGTTTGAATCACAAGTAATATCAAGCTACTTTATGTATGTCTCATTCTGTCAGAAGTTAAAACAAGAAGTGTTATCTCCTTCTACATACGTTTGTAGCAGATATATTTTTCATGCTGAAACTACAGTTCCAGCAGTATTTTTCAGACCTTGATGGAAGTGCAAAGGAAACTTTATTTCAAAATCCTTTAAAAGTGCAATTGAGGAGCCTCCACCTAACCTTGAGTAGAAAGTCATTAATCTACAATGTAGTGACATACTAAAAGGCAAATATCAGGAGACCACTGTAATAGAATTCTATAAATGCCTTCTAAGTGATGAATATGCTCAATTAAAATCATATGCTTGTGGATTGATATCAGTATTTGGCAGTATCTATCTGTGTGAAAAGACATTTTCAAACTTGAAATATGTAAAATCTCATTATAGATCAATGTTAACAGATGAACATTTGCAATCATTTTTGATGCTAAGAAATGGTAACTTTGAACACCATTTAAATAAAATGTTAATACCCCCAAACGAATTCCATTATTTTTTTTTGTAGACATGAATTACGAATAAAAATTACTCAATATTTTTAATTTCATTAGCAAATTTTTTTTAAAAAAATTGTTTTCTCTCGTGTTTGACAACTACCTAAATAATGACCGTGTTTTTCTTTTTACCCTCAAATCCTAAAACATTTACTACCTAGCCTTTTACAGAGAAAGCTTTCTGATCCCCTTTCCCTCTGAAAGAATAATAGTATGTCTAATAGAAGACATTGGTTTGATTCTCTTTTATTTTCATTTTAGCATCCTTGCATTTAGAAAATACTAAAAATTTCAAAATTTGGAGAAGTTTATTGTCTCTATAATAGAATTTAAATCTTTGAAGTTTGGGGAATGAGATCATTGACCTGAAAATTATTTGTTAGTAGAGTATATCTTGTAGGATATCCTACAATAAACACTTTTCTGTAGTAGCTGGATAACTTTGGAATTCAGGATGTTGCCTTTTTACCTTTTTCTGTTTGCTTTTGCTTCCAAATTGACTGATGATGGTTTGCTCAAAGTTTTTACTTTTGGAATACAATAAGTATTGAAAAGAATTCACATTCTATAGTGTATTGAATCCAGTGTTGGTAGCTGTTTTAAAAAAACAGTGAAAACTTTCTTCAAATTAATAAGCTTCATGGGCAGTTTTATTTTAAATTCTATGGGAAATAAGAGTTTTAGGATGTCATACGTCATGCTTTGATACATTCTGTATTGTCTATTTTGGCAAATCTGTTTATGAAGTAAACTTTTGCATTAATATTAACTTGATGCAAAAGATACATCTTCAGTTGTTTTTAATATTAAGTAAGCCATTTATTCCTTACAATTGCTTTCTGGTAGTTTATTATTTCCTGAAAATTTATAGCCAGGGAAACATCTTTCATAAACGAATATTTGTAATCTGAAACTATCACTCAGTATTCTTCAGTTAGCAATTACAAAGGATTATTGGCAGTTACCATCTGGTTGCTAATATCGCTACAATCATTATATTCTCATGATTATTTTAGAATTAAGTCCTATATATTTTATAAGTGAGTTCTAGTGTTTATTTTTAAAGTTTTCCTTTATGGAACATTTTTGTCTCTTTGCACGTTGCTCCTAAATTGTTTCTTTTTTCTTTCTTTCTTTTTTTCTTCTAAAGTCTGTTTATATTCAGTGGGATTAAAACCACACTTCCACTTTTAGAGCAGATTTATCATCTACCCTTCAGGCTGTTCTTTAACATGAAGCTCTTAAGAATGAATATCTTAAGATATTCCCCAGATGTTTTAAACTTCAGCAAACTTTGTGGTTTTCTTTATTGTAATCTCTGTTTGTAGTATTTGAAAGATGAAAGAAAATATCTCCTCAGTATCTAAACACTTTTCATATTGGTTTTAATGTCTCTTGCTGCAAAGACATCCATAAGATAAAACTTCTATACTGATACATTTTCAAAATCCTGGCTTTTAAAAGATAAAATCAAAATGAGAATTGCATTAACAATGTGAAAATGATTTTGAGTTCTGTGAATCATGTGGTTAGTATTTGTTTGTATAGCTGTAACATTTAGTTAATTGTTTAATGGGTTATGCAGTAGATTTTATTCTTTATAACTTAGTAAAGTAGGGATTAGAATGTTTTGTATTAAGTGTTTTCCAAAATGTTGGGAAGTTTGAATAGAAAATTTTAAAGATGTCAGCCATTTAGGGTTTTTTTTTTTAGATAGCCAAATTGAATATTTTCTGCATAATCAACAACTAAGTTATTCGTCAACAGTCATAAATATAGTTGTTAATATTTATTGAGTGCTTACTATGTTCAAAGCACTGGCATAATCCTCACAACAGAATGATAATATTTTGTATTAATTGAAAGATAAGGAGTCAATAAATGAAATGAAAGAGTGAAATAGTGCACCACACACACACACATACACACACACACTTTTCTTATCAAGAGTGTGTTGTAAGGGAAGTCACAGTTGTTTTTCACAATTTGATCTTGATTTTTCTCACCAGGTAACAGCGTATCTAAGTGTTAAATTTTATATTTTATAGCTCTCTAAAAACAATGTTCTATGTTCTTGTTTTTTGAGTCCTTTGCCTTAATTTTCTATCTAGTGTCTAGTAGGTATCTGGGGCATAGGCAAAATCCAAATCAATGTTAAATTCTTAAAAAAATATTTGCCAAAAGCTTAATTTTGTTAAGGTGTATACAGATAGGTAGTCTGCACTTAGAAATCCAACAACACCAGCAGCAACAGGGAAGACTCTTATTTAATCTCACCATAGTTTGTCTCTTTATCCATTCACTCATTCATCGTGTGTGTGTGTGGTGTGTGGTTGTGTGTGTGTGTGTGTGTGTGTGTTTACGTGTACTCAGTATCTGTGAGGCACTGTGCTTAAACACTGTGGAATGCAAAAACAGATATGGTCTTTCATACCATGTTTTACAAATGAAGGAACTTAATCTCAGAGAATTTAAGTTACATGTTTCATGTCAGACCGACAATTAAATGAATATGAAATTAAAGCCAAGTCTGTCTGACACAAGAGCCTTTGCCGTCTACCCTGATGACTTGTAATATGAAATCATATTTCGATCATATTACTATCACACTTGTCTTATATGTCCTTAGTAAGGAATTGGGCTATGCTGGATATTCCATCTTTCTTGAAATCTCACTTTCTCCAGTTTTGTTTTTGTTTTTTTGGATAGGTGGGTGTTTGTTTCCTTGTCTCTCTTCTCGTACCTTTTTCTCTTAGATATTGATTGATATTCCACTCATTTCCACTCTCTGGCTTCTTCTTATGTGTATGGGCATGGATTTCTTTGGGTTTATTCTATTTGGGGTTTCTGAGCTTCTTAAGACTCCTGTAAGATTGTGTCCTTAATCAGAGTTGGGAATTTAAGCCATTATTTCTTTAGATTTTTTTCTGCACTGCATTTTTTTCTCTTCTGGTGTTCTGATGACATAAATGTTAGGTCTTTTAATATTGTTTCTTAAGTGTCTGAGTCTTCATTCATTTTTTATAAATAGTTCCCCCCTCTGTTGTTCAGATTGGAACATTTTTATTGATCTCTTTTCAAATATACTGAGACTTAATTCTGTCTTCTCCATTTTTCTATTGAGCCTATCTAGTGAATTATAAATTTTAAGTTATTGAATTTTTATTTGGTCTTCTTTATATCTTTAATTTCTTTTCTGAGTCTTTTTTCCCCAGATATTTCAAGAGTTCTAGTATTTTGTATTTCCCCAGAGTTGTCCTTTTTGGTCCTCTAGCCAGAGAACTGGGGCTGTATTTCCCCAATTTTGCCGCAACTTCCATGACTGAGCCCACGGCTGGCTAAGTGGTAGGAATATGCAGAGAGAATAGTTTAAACTTGTTCAATAAATTTTTAAACTTATATCAAATTATTCAGCTGTATATGTTTATTTTATTCTTTTGTTATAATTTCAACTCTTGAAATTCTCTTCTTTTATCTAGTTTATGCATCCTTTCCATTGTTTCCTTAAAAAATTAATCATTGTTATTTTGAAGTCCATTTCTATTTCTATTGTCAGAATCATTTCTGAAAATGATTCTTAAATCATTTCTCTTGTTTTTTTCTATTTGTTTTCAGTCAAATTATTTTGCCCATTTTTATAAATGTCAGTTGTTTATTGTTTGCCAGACACTTTATTTAAAACCTGTAAATCCTTCAGATTTTATCTTCTACCTGAGTATACACTCTTTTTTTTTTTTTTTTTATGAGGCTGATATGGAGTAAAGTCTAATCAACTTTAAAAAATCAAGGATTAAGCAAGGTCAAAGTTGATGTTCAGTTTTGAAAGATTCAGTCTACCCTGTTTCTGTTTCTAGAACCCGACCCTCCAGGACTTTTAATTGAGACCATCAGGTCTTTGCCTCATTAGCTCTGAAACAATCCGCCAGAACAAGGCTACCAGAACTGCTCTAAGAGGTTTTTAGTTCAGTTCTCTTTCCTTCTGCCTGATCCACCTTCAAAATTTGGCAAATATCTCAAGTGGGAAACTGACATTTTGTCAGTTTAGGCCCTCAGTTTCCAGTTGTATCACTTTAGTTCTGTGTAATGGTAGACATCCCTAAATTTTTTTTTTTTTTTTAACTTTCTTGGCTTCCACCTCATCCCAGTATTCCGCTCAGCCCCCAAATCTGAATTTTCAGCTTCTGGATGTAATTAGTATAGATATATGTCTTTTCTCAGTCCCCATGGGAAAAGTGTCTGCGTATCTTTAGTTTTTACTCTTCACTCCTGGGGCTTTCATTTCTTGCCTGTTATGTTTTTAGTTCTTTTATCCCGGCCTGTCTTTGTTTTGAAAGCAGTGCCAGACTGGGAGAACTTTCTGCTTTTCAGGTGATTCTGGTTAACCTTCTTAGCTTATCATTCAGTTTCAGAATTTAGCAAATGTGTTATGGGGCAAAACAGCTGTGTATTTGAGGTCCTCGATATGTCAGATTTTGTCTCTCTAACCCTGTGCTACTGACTACAAATTTGGACAGGTTGAGCAAACAGCTGCCCGTTCTAGCCTGCCCTGTGGATAATCTTCACTTCTCTGGAAACATTCATTTAGTCCTTGTTGATTCCGTAGCTCTTTGGTATCTTTAATTAGTTATAATTTATGATTTTTTCTAGTTTTGTCAGTAAGAATACCAACTGTATCCTGCTATATGTTACTCAGAATTAGAAATTCCATATATTATGTTTTGATAAGAGATTTAAATGTTTGACCATTTCTGATAAATGGTATATCTTTTAAGTTTGGTGAAGGAAAATGAGTAATTATTGCTTGAATACTTTTTTCCATATTTGTATAAATGTTTCTAGAATTTTTCTATCATCAGAGAAACTAAGCCCATCACAGACCACGGACTGTGTGATAGAAATGAAACCAAACCAATATAGGAAGACAAAGGTATAACTTATGTTTTGGAACTGACTATGGACTTATTGATGATACTTTAGGTTTACCGGGAGACTTTAGAGCTTCTTTTGAGAACCATTGTCCTGCAGGATTTCTCTTTTCCTTGTGTATGGCTTTTTCTTGTATGGTTTAAAAATAAATGTCAAATGATTTTACTATTTAATGAAAATTGTAAATTGGCTTAGTGAAATTTTGTTGTGCCTTTTTATCATGGGTAGAAATCTAATGCATGTACCACGCATCTGAATTTAGGAATAATTCATTTTATTGTAATCATCTATACTTATATGCAAAGTACTTTTCAATAGTATTTTCAATATCTTATATACAAAAACGTCATTCATCTTCACAGTTATAAATGGAAAGAATTAAACCTTTAAATGTTTTAGAATTTCATAAGGACTTATCTGAGTAACTCAAGCTTAAAACTGCTTTCTTATTGAAGAAAATAAAGTAAGAAGTTGAAGAAATACCTTTAAATTACAATTCTTATGAACTAATAGCTTAACCTTAGTTTTGAATGACTGTTACTTTTTCCATCCTTTTAAAATATGCTTAAATATAAACACATGTGGAAAATGTTCTTTTGGCTTTTATCAAACTGACATTTAAGTGAATTTTTTCAACCTCACTAAACATTTGTGGTAAAAGATTTCAAAAGCTTTGAAATCTTACAATTTGCCTATGGATTCCCCCCTTCTCCATCCGCCCTGTGTTATTCTATTAACATTTGGTCTTAATAAGTATAACCTGTTTAGAATTAACTGATTTTTTTTCATTTATTATTTGTTTAGATGAGAAGTTCAGGAAAGAACTTCATCAAAAACACTACTTGGCAGTTATGAATGCATTCTTAAGGAAGTTAAGTTTTTTGAGGTTTACTGTAAAGATTTTGCTTGTGTCTTATCCCTCATCTGTCTTCTTTCTGAAATGTTCAAAACTGTCGATGTTTGTTTCTGCGCTATGGTAATGTTAGTACAATGTGAGATATTCTTCATCTTCTAATGTATGCTAAGCTCTCATTTTCCCCCCAAGACTGGGATAAAAAAGGCTTTAGTTACTGTGAAAGTGCGAAGCAGTTGCCCTAAGATAGAATTAGAAATTGTGTAAGGGATTGTTTTCTGTACATTTTCCTGTTCATAATTCTTCTTATATCTTCTTTATAAGAACTTTTTAAACATAAGAATAACTGGTGCTAAGTTATAATCATGAAATCTTTCTCATTTCAAGTAGTATTTGCTTCATATCAGATAGTTAGAAAAAATGCACATTAAAATTGAAAGAGCTATTTCTATTATTTAATTTTTCCTCTCCCTGTTTCCTTCTTTATCATTCTCATTTTCTTTTCTGGCTTTTCAGAAGGCATACTCTTGAGGCATCTTAAAAATATGCCACAACTGTCTTTTATAAAAAAATAATTAATTTAGTTTCAGGCCATAAGATGTTTTATTTTAAATATTTTTATATTTATTTTATGTGATTTTAATGTTTTCTTAATTATTGGGTGGATCTCCCAGTCCTTAGTCAGCCACTTAATAATTGTGAGAAATTCACCGAAAGTGACTTACATTACACTAGGCTTGGAGGATAATGAATCTGAATTTCCTTCTTAAAACAAGGTATATAAAAAGAGTCACATATAACTTGCACCTTCAGAATGGCTGGAAGACAGAACATGCTAAGAATTTAAATTTCTTTAGAGGAAGGAACGTCATATTCCAATAGAGCTCTTACTGCTTCTATATGTCTATACTTTTGGAGAGAAGAGGTGGCTGGTGGGAGAGTTAAGAGACTGTGAAAAAGAAGGGAAATGTGGAGAATGTAGTTCAATAACAGACATAATCACTCCTGAAAAGAAAAAGTTTAGTGCAAGTCTCAGACCTCTGTTTCGGACATACAGCAGGACCAGGTAAGCCCTCTTCCCAGTGTATTATTCCTAGTGTGTTTCAGTTAGAGTCTTCTTTGCCCTATAAGGAGCTTGTCTAGTAGGGGCACTGAACCCTGTCCTGGACCTAAGAGGAAGAGATCTCACTGTGGAAGAGGAGAGATACATAATGGAAAGGGAGATGACAAGAAATGACAGAAGACAATGGCTTTGGATTGTATTGGATTAGAATTGGACATATCCATACTAACCCATAAATTAAATGGTTTTATAGATACAAACTTCATCTTCTGAGGAAGTTTACTGAGGTATTACAAATAATTAAAGTGCATTATATATAGTACCTATTTTAAAATGATTTGGAATAACTAGATATTTATCTATAAAGAAAAAGGAAAAATGTAAAAATTGATGCATCTTGGCAAAAGATATACTGGTGTTCTCTGTATTATTCTTGCAGCCTTTTCATACTTTGAAACTATTTCAAAATAGAAAGTTTAAAAAATGAGTCACTAAAACTCTAAATGTGTCTTTTTACTTAGAAGATTGGGATAATTGTATTAATCTTACTTATATTATAGAATTATTTTGAGTTTCAGATGTACTTTATGTATGTTCTGTGTGTCCATATGTATGTCTTTTGTGTAGGTAAGCAGGTAGATATATGCATATGTATAAACATACATGCAGAGAAGGAGAAGTGGTCTTTAGGAATTTCCTTGATTTGTTCCCTAGATTACGTGTGTTATGTGTATGTGTATTTAATGTCAGATTTATTGAAGTATAATTTAGGTAGAGTAAAATTCATCTCTTTTATTTGTAAAATTTTATGAGTTTGGACAGTGTATATACCAAAATAGAACATTTCCATTGCCCCCCAAACTTGTACTTCTTTATAGTCAATTTCTTCTTTATATCTTCCATTGCTGACAACTATTACTCTGATTTCTGTCCCTGCAACTTTGCCTTATCTAGAATGTCAAATAAATGGGCTCATATTGTATGTAGCCCTATTATGTCTGGCTTCTTTCACACAGCATAATACTTCTGAGATTTATGCATGTTCTTGGATGTATTAGTTGTTTCTTTTTATTGCTTAATAGTATTTTTTGTATGGATGTACCATAATTTATTACTAATTGGTAGACATTTGGGTTGTTTGAAATGTTTAGTGATTGTAAATAAGGCTGTTATAAACAGTCATATATCTGAGTTGTCTGGTAAGTACATGTTTAATTTTTTAAGAGATTGCCAAATTATTTTCTAAGGAGATTGTACCATTTTTCATTTCCATCAGCAATGTATGAGAGTTCAGTTGTTCCACATCCTTGTCAGCACTTAGTATTGTCAGTTTTTTAAGCCTTTCTAATAGATGTATCTTCTTATGTTTTTAATTTGGATTTTCCTAATGAGTAATGATATTAAAATCTATGCTTATTTGCCATCTTTATCTTTTTTTTTGGTAATGTTTTATTAATCTTTTGCCCAGTTTTGCATTGGATTGATTGTTTTATCATTATTGATGTTTTTTAGAGTTTTTAAATATATTCTGGATAGTATTTCCTGAAAGTTAGTATTTATAGTAACTTAAAAAGTGTTCCCATTACAGTAAATATAATTTTGAAATAGTAGGTTAATCATGTTTAAATCAGAAATTATGAACAATATTTTTGTATCTTTAGTTGCTAGGCTCACTATGTCATATTCAGACAAAGCATAGGACGTCAGACTTGTTAGGAATTAATTTTATGTAATATGAAAAATATCATAGCTTGGTAAGTCAGTTTTTTCAGGAGTATCAGAAAATAAAAAGTTTGTATTTCTAAAATTTTCTATTAAATTTCTCACATTTGTATAGCTTTGCCATTCATCTTGCCAATTTATATCATTGGTTGGGTAATTTATGTAAGTTTAAAAAAGAGGTATTTTGGAAGAAATTTCTTAACCTAAAACCAAAGATAGGAATGGAATTCAAAATGCTTTAGGTTTTAAACTTTCTTTAAATCTTACGTATTGAACTAGACCATACTTGATCCTCTGATTATAGGAGTAAGACTTTTCAATTCAGTTCCTTATGTGTAGAGCTTAGTCACTGGAGTTTTGTGATTATTTTTCTAAGGTATAGTGAATATACATTGTTATATTATTATTTTCTAACAAATATTTTTCTCCTTTTTACACTCCTGATTTTCTTTACTTTTGTGTGCCAGACATTTTTTGTTCTTGAGTGCTAAATTGTCAAAGCAGAGCAGGCTTATCACATTGGATGTATTGTGTTAGACTCTGATTATTTCTGCTATTATTAATCTACCTCTTAAAACTCATTCAAAAACTTTTTACTCTTTGTAACTTTATAAAGTGGAAATTAGTTGGAAATCTTATGAAATCGTCAGTACACTTTAATGACAAGCAGCAAATTCTAGTGCTCTCTCTTTAATATTGCACCGTAATTCTTTCATTAAAATTTCCTTTCCATACCCTATCTGCCTATGTTGTAGGTAGTATAATAATTGTTGCTTTTGAAAAGGTGAACTCTTGGTAATATATCATCTTGTATTTATTTCTATTAATACTTGTACCTCAATTTTAGTGCCAAAAGGACTTACATTTAGAGACGGACTGTGTTAGCATGCGTGTGTTTACTTTGGTCATTTAGTCACTACCCTGCTCTTCCACAATTAGATGCTATTTGGTGCTGCCACCAGCATACTTATGATTATCAGTATTTTTATTTTTACCAGAAGTCAATGTTATCTTTTAGTAACCTTTAAATTTCCATATTTGATCATTTCATTTGATATATTTTCTTGTGCATAATACTACTTTGAGATGGTACTGTATCTCAAGAGATTTAATAGTAAGCTAGGATCAAAAGACTAGTATTTAGTCACAGGTTTGCCTGCTACGTTAGTGTTTGATAGCTTCTCCACTTCCCTGTATTTTATTTTTCTTCTCAAGAGCAAAGCAGTTATGTTGATAGCCAGCATATTAATTTTCAGAAATTCTCAATTGTTTATAAAGTGTTTAATAATATGTGATGCGAGAGTGGACAGCATGACTTAGAATTTAATTCTCTTATACACTATCGGAACAAGTATTAAAACTTCTTCAGAAGTATATGGTATATTGCCTTTTGCTTTTTTCCGTAAGGTTAGTCCTAAAGAAATTTTGGATTATACTCCAGGAACATTGATTTTTATTTAAAAGTTTTCCTTCATAAAAATGCTTTCATTGTAAAATGAATATAAGCACATGATCAAACTGTAGGAAATATAAAAAAGAAAAAGGTTTATATCAAAAATACTTTGGCATATTAATGTATTTCCTTCTGGTCATTTTTAAATTTTCTAAACAAAACTACTGAACATGTCAAATACATTTTTTATTCTGATCATTTCTTTGAACAATAAATATAAGGACATTACATATTATATTTTCGTTTTCATAAACTACAGATATTCATGCCTTACATTTTGTATTATTTAGACTTCATCTTAATTTGTTACCTCTGTTTTAATGTCATTTTCATACATTGGTTTAATATATTTATGCACTTTGTATTATAGATATCTTCTTAAGCAGTCTTAGTTAAAATTAATTAATTTATTTTAATTAGTTTCAAGTATATAGTACATTGGTTAGGCATCTATATAGTTCATAAAATGATTCCCCCAATTGCTCCCTCCCTCCCTTAACCTTCTGCCTAGCCAATATATTAATGCTAACTTCATTTCCTGTGCTGTGCTCCCCATCCTCATGAGCACCCATCAGCTACTGATTTGTACTTCTTTAACTCTTTACCCCATTCTCCTAGCCACCCAAACCTTTCTTCCCTCTGTCCATCACCAAACTGTCACCAAATTTGTGAGTCTTTGATTAGTTTTTCTTTTATCCCTTATTCTGTATGTAAATGAAATATATAGTATTTATCTTTCTCTCTCTGGCTTAAATACCTTGTAGGTCCATCAGAGCAATATCTTTTTCCATTCCCTTTCTTTTAGTCTATGTGTGTCTTTTAATCTGAAGTGAGTCCCTTGTAGGCAGCATGTAGGGGTCTTGTTTTCTATCCAGTCAGCCACTCTACTTTTAGTTGAAGCACTTAATTCTTTTCCATTTGAGTACTTATTGATAGGAATGTAGTTGTTACCATTCTTTATTCCTGTTTTTGATACATATTTTTTCTTCTTGAAGAAGTCCATCCAACATTTCCTGTAATACTGGCTTGGTGGTGATAAATTCCTTTAGCTTATTTTTTGTCTGGGAAGCTCTTTATCTGTCCTTTGCTGGATAAAGTATTTCTTGGTTGTTTATCCTGGGTGTTCATCATGTCGAATATTTTTTGCTAAGCCCTTCTGTCCTGCATAGTTTCTTTTGAGAAATCAGCTGCAAATCTTATGGGTGCTCCTTTTACGGTAACTATCTGCTTTTCTTGCTGCTTTTTAAGATTCTCTCTTTGTATTTAACCTTTGGCATTTTAATTATGATGTGTCCTGGTGTAGGCCTCTTTCAATTCCTGGTTTTTGGGATTCTCCGAACTTTCTGGGGTTGTATGTCTATTTCCTTCACCAGGTTAGGGAAATTTTCCATCGTTATTTCTTCAAATAGCTGTCCAACATCTTGTTTTTCTTCAGGCACACTGATGAGACAGATATTTTGACCTTTAATAGTGTCCCATAGACCATTAAATTATTTTTATAGTTTTGGCTTCTTTTTTCTTGCCATTCTGATTGCGTGACCTTGACTTTCGCATCTTCTATATAGGTCATTTGACCCTCTTCTTTACTCACTTTGTTTATTCCATTTAATATACTTCTCATCTCAGATAATGTGTTCTTCATTTCTAACTGGTTCCCTTTTAAAATTTCCATTTCCATTTTTATCTTTTTTAAAAAATCTCTTTGTTGAAGTTCTCACTACACTTCCCAAAAGTTAATTGAGCATCTTTTATAACCAGTAATTTGAACTCTGCACTGTTAAATTACTTGACTCCATTATTTCTGGATTCTCTGTTCTCTCATATGGTTTGTGCCTCTTTGTCTTCCCATTTTGGTTGCCTTTCTGTGTCTGTTTCTATGTACTAAGCAAAGTTCCTAAGTCTCCCGGTCTTATTAGTGTGGATTTGTGAAGTCGGTGTCCAGTGGCACAGTCCTGAGAGGGGTTCAGCTACAGGCCAAACTTAGCCCAAGCTTCTGCCCTCCAGGGCCATCTGTTAAAATTCGACAAGCAATCCCCAGATGCTGTACTTATAGTTCCCTCAAAAGGCCACATCAGAAACCGAGGCCAGCTGCCTCCAGTGTGAGTCTAGGAGCTGCTCAGCAAGGAGCACCTGACTTCCTGAGGATACACCTGGATGTGGTTTGAGTGGGGAGTTGGGGGAGTTGGAGTTTCAGGGAGTCCTCTGTGTGGAGTGACCTCTGTTATCTAGTTTGATGACTTCTGGCTGTGGCGTGCTGTCTCCATGCACTGAGAGTGGGGAGGGCTCAACAGAGGAACAGTGGATACCACCAGTACTTCTCTACAGAGCGAATCTCGCCTAGGCCTCATTTGGACATTATCTCCCTAAGTCCTGGTGCCCCTGCGCGCAGCCGAATTGGCACTGATGCTCAGAGTGAGCAGGTCGGTCACCACCAAAGTCCGTTCACCGACAAGGCCCCTTTAAGAGGCTTCTGCCACTGTTGCTGCTGGAGTTTCCGTCCCACTCGGCAGCTTGCAACCAGCTGCCTCGCCCCATCCTACCTCCTGCTGTTGTAGGATGATTTCTTAGATTTCTCCTCAGGTGTGTAGCTAAGGTGATTTTTCCTTGCTGTTTGCTCCTTGTTTCCGTCACAACTTTGATTTGGTCTCCAGAGGGATGAACAGAGCCTCTATCATCTACGCTATTTTTTTTCCCCTCGCCTTAAGCAGTCTTAAATTCTTTACTAGAATAATACAGCATTTAAGTAATTATTATATGAACTTTATTATATTTCTTCCAAGATAATTATCATAATTTACTTAATCATTCCCCTATTTTTTTGATAATTATGTTGTTTTTACTTTATTATATATTATGATAGGATGAGCAACTCTTTCATATAGCGTTATTTATGATTTGGATTATTTCCTTAAGGTAGAGTCCTAGAAATGGGATTAACATTTTTGTGATTCTTGATATGTATTGCTAAATTAATTTCTGAAAGAGTTCTGTCACTAATAGTGTATAGTATATTTGCTTTTTCATAACTCTACAGGTGTATTATAATTTACATTCTAGACTAATTCAATGTGTGAAATCTCCATTTATATATATCTGATTACTAGCTGATTGTTTCTCAACATTTATCATTTTTCTTTTGTTCATTGTTCATTTACCTGAGTCATATTTTTATTTCTTTTGTGTGAGAATATGAAAATAATATTTTAAAATACATTTAATAAAATCACTTAAAATTAAATTAATATTAAAATGTATAACATTTAAAATATTAAATGTATTTTTAAGTGAATATAATAACAATTTTTTTCTATTAAACATTTTTATGTTAAAATTTATTTGATCTTGTTTTGATATAGAAAAACTTTACATATTTTTATATTATCAAATATGTTGTTCTTATTCTTTTTGTCCGTCAACTGGAAATTCTTATCCAGAAGTTCAATAAGTATCCAGTTTTTCTCTAGCATTTTATTTAAGTGCCATGCCCTCTGGAATTTTTTTTTAATATCATAAAAGTGGTATATTTTATTAACTTAGGTTTCACAGATAGATTGGTAGTAGGAAAATAGTTTAACTGCTGTCCTTTCAATTTTGTCAGCCTTTTGATTGAGGTGTTTCATATGCCCACTGTATTCAGACAAAGTAGTTCAACCAAAAGGAGAAAGTAAGAATGAATCTATAAAGTATAAAACTGCCACACTTTGCTTCCTATAGAAAAAAATCACATAATGGAAATATTTAGAAGTTTTCTAAACTGTAAAGATATCAAATAGCTCTTTTATCCATAAACAACCTAGAAAATATTTAAGAGTTTTACATAATCATAGTTTGGAGGTTTATTAATGTTTTAGCCTGAACTTTTTCTTTCTTTCATTAAAGATAACACAGTCCTTTATCTTTTCTTGGCATTTTCCAGTAGGTACATTGATAATTTTGACACAGACAAGGTAGACCATTCATAGACAAATGGAACATTTTTGCATCAGCTAGAAAGTATACAGAGAAAACCAAGACATGATTTATGTGCCCAATCCATGAAAAAGATTGAAGGGAACAAATCTTGTCTCATTGCAGTTTGTTCTAAACAAAAATGTTTCTTGGTTTGTTAGTCAGCTACTTAGGATTTTCATTTGCTTTATATGGTTTTTCTTCTCTCCTGTGTTTCCTTTTTTAACACCATCCAACTGGTCATCCAAACTAGAAACCTGTTGTCATCCCTCTGCCACATTTTCCATTTCCAGTTATCACATGCTCTTTCTTCAACATCAGAAATAATTCCTTAGCTTGATCATTCTCTCTTGACCCTTAGCTCAGCATTTGATTTTCTTTGGTATGAGCTGTTTTAAAGGCAAGCAGTCTGCCTTTCTTTATTCTACCCTGTCCTCCAGACAGCACTATCATCATTTTTAAAAATCTGCCTTTTACTTGAAAACTCATATCTGAAAAGATATTTGCACATGAATGTTCATAGCAGCATTATTCACAGCGGCCAGGACATGGAAGCAACTGAAGTGTTCTACAATAGATGATTGGCTAAAGAAGCTGTGGTGCATATATACAGTGGAATATTACTCAGCCATAAGAAGAGATGAAGTACTGCCATTTGCAACAACATGGATGGACCTTGAAATAATCATACTAAGAAATAAGCCAGACGGAAAGGTTGAAAATCACATGATATCACTTATGTGTAGGTCATAAACTTAAAAACAACAAGCAAACAAACAGAGACTCATAGACATGAACTAGTGGTCACTAGAGGGGAGGAGGGAAAATAAAATAAATAAATAAAATGTTTAAACAAACAAACAAATAAAACATTTTTCAAAAAATCTGCCTTTCATACTAATAGTAAACAGATTTTAACAATTCCTAGTTGCCTACTGAATATATAAATTTATTAGCCTGGCAGAGTGAGTAGCCTACCTTTTCTCTGTCAGTTTTTACTACTTTGATTTTGACCTATATTTTAGTATGTGTTTAACTTGTTTTTTCTGAATATGTCATTTTTAAAAGTTTATCCTGAACTCTGAATATTTTTTTCTCCCTGATATATCAAATTCTAGTTTTAAATGTTAAACTTTTCTTACTCCTTTCATTTAGAATCTCTCCTCTGCTTTGTGCTTTTTATATAATTCTTTGTAAATAATTGTATGGCAAATTACTATGTTTTTTTCATTATAGAATGAAGTAGACTTAAAATGTTTTTATTACAAAATAGTTTATGTGCTTATTGCTTAGACATCAAAACAAATGTATGTAAGATCCATAATTGCTTCTACTTTGGAACTAACCACTGTTTACTACTCCTGGGTTGTACTCTTCCAGATCCTTTTTAGTACACATGTGTATGAGGTAATTTTGTAAGCAATATGCATATGTATATTGTAATTTTATTGGCTTATATTGTGCATCTATTTTGATAACAAGATTTCTAAATTGAAATATATGGAAAATATTAGTAGAAAAGGTCTATAAAATTAAAAAATTTTAACTCTTTAGTAGAAGCAATACAAACACTTAGTTCAAAAAAATCAGCGTGAAAAGTTAAACACTTCTTTCGAAGACTTTCAGTTTTGGGAAATGGACCTATCTTGTGATTCATCAAGATTCATCAGGATTTATCAGGCCAAAATTTGGAAAAGACTAAGTTTGCCCATGACCACCCACTGCTATTTTTTTTCTCTATGCATGTTATACTACGGGTTCTACTTTCTGCACTAAGGCAAGAAAAGGAGAGAAAAAAGTTGTCGTTATTCACAAATGATAATTGTGTATGTATGGCAAAAGCAGATAAATCATTAGAGTTAATTAGAGATGTTAGCAATTTGACTGGATAAAAAATTGATATAAATAATTATATTTATAAATACCAGCAACAAATAAAAATAAGGTAAAACAAATATCACTTACAGTAGTATTAAAACAGGAAGTATGAAGAAGGGACTCTCAAAAGATATGCAGGCTGTATGGCAAAATTATGAAACTTAATTGAGAGATATTAAAGACCTGAATAAATATACTGTGATTATGGAGTAGGCAATTTAATATTGGAAATATATTACTTTTGTGTACATGTGTACATATACAAAATATTAATGCAATCCTAGTCAAAATCCTAAATTTTTTTTAGACCTCTAGTTTATACATTTTTTTTGACATCTAGTTTATACATTTTTATGGAGATGCAAAAAGACCATGAATAGTCAAAGCACTCATGAATAAGAACGAGGTGAAAGCACTTATTATTTCGTTAAGACTTACAAATCAATAGTCATTAAGATAAAATGGACTTTGTGCATGGGTAGACATACAGATAGAGATACAGAGTCAGAATAAAGGGCCCAGAAACGGTCAAGCATATATATATTGTTGTCCATCTATCTGTCTGTCTGTCTGTCTATTTATCTGCCTATATAGCTATGCTTCATGATGTTAGGTGTGCACTTTATAACTATAGCCATGTACTACATAGTGATGTTTTTGTCCATGGTGGACCACATATACGATGGCGGTCCCATAAAGTTATGATGGAGCTGAATTTCCTGTAAGAAATAGGATATGTGATTCAGGAGGAATTTTTTTCCTCTGACAGGAGAAATATCTGCGGGGCTTGGCAATAGACTCTCTTTCACTACAGCACCTTAATTTTGAGTACAGATTACATCCCAGTCAGTGAGCTACACTGACCTGTTTTAGCACAGAGGAGCTGGTCTCCCCCATCAGTACATTTTCAGAGGACGCTATAGCCCTCCCAGATCTAGCTTGATAGTCTTCAGAATGTATTGCTGTAAATTCTTTGTTGAGGACCTCAGATCCTGTACAAAGATACAGGTCTACAGGAACTACCTTAACAGTACTGAGTGCCTCTGCCCCTTTAGTAAAAGCTTTCTGTGGTAGTGTAGAGCCAGCCCATCCCTGTACTTTGGAAGTATTTTCAGGTTGTAAGATGTGAAGTATAGATAAGTTTTATTTCTTTTATCCATTCAATGTCAGAGAGATCCCTTTGTGCCACATAGAGTCAATGGAACCGACAAATTTCCCAAGTCAGGATATTGAGCCCTCAGTTCTACACCCTCTCCATGTTAAACGTGCTGTTTTTTATCAGTACCACAAAGTTCCTTAATCAGACCATGGCTCTAACATGCAATCACCAAACAACACATTTCTCAGAAAGTATCCTCATCTTTAAGTGATACATGACTGTGTTTTTTAAATTGACATTTATTTTTGTTACCCTTAAGAAATTAACAGAAAATAACACTAAGCTAAAAAAAATTTTAAACTTCCACTTCATAGAGCTGCAGACACTAACAGTTCTTGTTCTTAATTTACCATTATAAATCTAAGTAATGTGGTTATACCCATTCTTAAATTAATAAATTTACACATATATTGACTCTTATCTGAAGGATGAAGAATATAGTGCAGTTATACTATTTTATCTCTTTTTCCTTCCTCATTGCTTTATTTACATTATTTTATATACTTAAATTTTTCTACTTATTGGCTTTAAACAATATACTTAAAACCTGTTTTTAAAAAGTTATTAACATTTGAGATACTGGCTCTTTTCAGCTAAAGGAGAAAGAATTAGAATGCTTTTCCTTTCACCTCCACTTTTCCTTCAAAATGTCAATGTTATATATAATGTTTTTTGCATTCTGTTTCACAACTAATTAAATTAAATGTTATATGTTTCACATCTGCATAGATTCTAAAATCAAAAATGAAACATAATTGCTAAATAACTAGGTAAACATTATACTTTGTAGAACCAAGTAGTGTGATTGTATGGATTCATAGAAAATACAGCTCTTTGTTATTAAATTTTTTGCTCCTTAAGGGAGAATTTTATATGTAATAAGGTTTAATGGTTCCTCTTTAAATTGCTTTCTGGATTCCTTGTCTTTTCCAAAGTCATATACAGTTCTCACTGTTTCATTTTCTAAAACTCCTGCCATCTTCTTTCTGATATTTCTTTTTGATTGGTACACCTCCTCCCTAGTAATATCTATTTTTTCATATAGGGTAAAGAATAGGGAAGTATTTTTCCTTACCATCAAATTAATAATCTGAGTGGATATTCAATTCTACTTTTAAAATTCTTTTTTTCTTCTGTTATAGAATACAATATTCCATTGCCTTTTAGCATCCTATATCTTTAAGAAGTCTGATGTTATTTTGATTCTTGTCCTTTTAGGTAATCTGCCTTTTTCACTCTAGAAGCCTTTAAGGTTTTCTCTTAATATGAGTTTGAATATGAACAAGTATACCCAAGTATGGATCCTAGTTCCCACTCCTTAATAGATTTGCTTGGTATTTAGACAAATTTGAAGATTATATATATATTATTTTTCTTTTTTGAAACTTTTTTCTACTATTTCTTACCCTTTATCATCCCTAGTATCCCTTTCTATCATTTTTATTAAATGGGTCTAGGGCCACCTGATCCATTCTCCATACCATTTAATTTGTCTTTCATATTTTCCATCTCTTATATTTTCTATTCAATTTCTGGGTATTTTCTTAACTTCAGCTTATTCTCTTCATCTTATTTTTTTATCTATTACCATTTTTTTTTTTTGCTGAGGTCATCCATTCACCTATTGATTTTTTAAAAATTTTAACAAGAGTAAGGTTAATTTATAGAAATTATTATTCTCTAGTTGCTCCTTTTAAATATAGTAATTAGGCAGATTTCCTTCTATTGTCTTTGAGAAAAAACTAGGCAGGTAGTGGAAAACAGTCTGGCAGTTCCTCAAAAAGTTAAACATAGAGTTAACATTTGACCTAGCAGTTACACTCCTAGGTATGTAGTGAAGAGAAATGAAAATAGTATGTATACACAATACCTTGTATGTGAATGTTCATAGCAGCATTATTCACAATAGCCATAGGATGAAAGCAGCCCAAGTGTTCATCAGTGGATGAATAGATAAAGAGAAGTGGTATATCCATATGATAGAGTCAGCCATAAAAAGGAATAAAGTACTGTTATATGCTACCGCACATACAGCCCTTGATAACATTATTCTAAGTGAAAAAAATCCAGTTAAAAAAACCATACACATATATGATTTCATTTATTTGAAATGTTCCACATAAGCAAAATACAGAGATAGGAAGTAGATTAATGATTGCTTAGGGTTGGGGAGAATGACAGTGAGAATTGGTTTTGATAGCTGAAAGGGCATGGGGTTTCTTTTGAGTTAACAAAAATATTCTAAAATTGGTTGTGGTGATGGTTGCACAATTATGAATATATTTTAAATGATCGGATTGTAGATTTTGAATGGGTGAATTGTATGGTACGTGAATTATATCTCAATAAGGCTGTTACCACCCTCCCCCCTCCCAAAATGACAGATAAGCTAGGAATCTACACAACGACCAGAATACAAGGGACTTTACCATGACAGTTTGGAACATTCAACCCATTTCTCATTTAGAAAAAAAAGTGCAGTTTGCTGTCAGCATTAATTTAACATCACATGTAGAAATGCCACGTTTTCTAGGATTTGACATTTTCAGCGACTGAGAATTACTATGTTTTGTAAATGGAAATACCACTAATAAAAACTGAATGCTGTGAATAGAATGATGTCATTTGTTTCCAAAGACTATTGATATAGTAGAGTGATGTGAAAATAATAATAAAAGTGAGATATATTTTGGCAAACTTTGGGGGTAAGATTAGGACTGTAATCCATGAATTATCTCGGCATAAACGCTGCAGGTGCAAGCAAGCTCCACTGGCGAGTATTCTCAGAGCAAAAAGGAAATGGGTTAAACAAATTTCACTCTTGTGGTGTGATAGGAGTGGTTAGGCAGAAACATTGGTGTCCCAAATATAGTGTTTAAAGAAATCACTGTTACTGTAATATCTCTTATCACTACTATGTCAATTCTATTATATTTCCTTTCTGTTAAACTAGAATTTGTTATTTTCAAATTTGTGGTCTGCATGTGGCATCTTTCCATGCTTTTTGGTAGTGTTATATTTTTGTTTATTTTTACGTATATAAAACATGTTTTTTGATATCCAGTAAGACTTAGAAGAGGAAGTGACTATATACTTCATCATCTATCTGAAATGTGAGGAGGTTCTATAATTTTTACACCTCTTGAACTGATAACATTAGTAAGCAAAATTTTGGTTTTAACAGAAAACTCTTAGTTAACTAAATGAGGAGAAAGACAGATTTCTGTGTATTAGTGACTAACAAATAGTTCTGAGACTGTGGTACTGATTTTGACTCACTGGTGTGCCATGTATGACCTTTGTGTGGCAGTCTACTCAGGTACACTTTCCCCATTCATTAAGTGAAGCATCTATTAGGTGCCTTTCTTCTCTACAATTGATCATATTTACTGTTTACTTTGTTTTTGTTATTGAACTTTCCCAGCACCATCTAAAAGAACTTGTTTTGTAATAGTAGGAATGTTCTGTAATTAGCTTAAACTTGAATGTCTATAGCCACATGAGGCTAGTAGTTACCTTATTGTACCACTGCAAATGTGATATACAACCTTTGGAAGAATTGGCTTTTGAAAGTGGAAGGACCCAAATGAGCCTAAAAAGTGATCACTATATGTTTACTTTGTCCATTCACCCTCCCTTTCTCCTGCAATCTCTAACATCATTTTTAGCTGATATTTAGTTTAAAAAGTAAATAGACGAGAATGCCCTCTAAACTACCAAAACTGCCCATCTGACTACATCTGTGTACCATATAGTTTGCATTCTTTATTGTTATTACATCAGTAATATTACCAGTTTACAAATATTGCTGTCAGAAGTTCTGGGCAGGTTTGGTAATTGTGTTCACTGGCATCTCAGGGTCTTATAGATGGAATCCCAAGGCAATTGGAAGTGTGGAACTGGCAATAACTCCATTTTCCCTACCCCTAATCTAGTTCTAAATTTATCTTTTATATATATATATATATTTTGAAATGTTTGAAGTATTTCACTTGAATAACAGGATCTACTTCTATACTTACAGTTTTGCAAATATTTCCCAAACTGAAGTCTTCCTTGAATGTTGTACTTACATCCCAATCTCTCTCTTCTTCGACCGATCTCTTGTTGTTGTCTACATAACATACATTATTTGACAACTTGTTTTTTTCTAATTTTCTCTAGTTTAATTCTTTTGTCCCTCCAAAGCTTATAAATCCTTTGAAATTCAAGCACATATTTCTACCCCTTGGCTATCTCCAGAGCACCTAATATGTTACAGATATGTAATAAGGAATATTGATTTGTGACCCAGATTAGTAAATGCCATCTAATTTGAGACTTATTTGAGTCAGTGTCCATAGTCCTTTGTCTGAGGGTTTGTAGTAAGAGTTATTCTTCATACAGTATTTTAATTGATTTATTCAACATAATTATATAATTCAAAAATTCCACTAATTACGATTTAATGTGCTTTTAATCAGAAAAATCTGTTTGTGACAACTAACAGATGCTAACTTTTTCTACTATGATTTCCTTATAGGTTTGATGAACTTGTAAAAAAATTCAAAGTCGAGTATCATGCTGGTGGTTCTACACAGAATTCAATTAAAGTGGCCCAGGTTAGTAATTATTTTTAAAGTTATAAATAAATGGATTAAAAATAATTCTAGACTTTTCATCATTGTGCATAACTGTTTCAATCTAAATTTTGTTGCTATGGAATAGTTTCATTGGTTTTGAATTAGGATTTTAGCAGGCATTGCCCATTTGATCAACAAACATTATTTTAATTGGTATTTCTTTGGTTACAGATAAGCTTGAACATCTTTTAATGTGTTTCTTGTTTAATTACATTTTTCTTAATTATTATTCAAGTCCTTTGACTATTTTACAATTTTTCATATATTAGTTTGTAGAAATTCTTCATATTTTATGGATAGTATTTCTTTTTATTCTGTAAGCTTAAACTATTTCTTGTTTGTTATTTGTACTTTAACTCTGCTTGTAAAGGCTTTTACTTTTACTGTACCATAGTTTTTAGTTTTTTAAATGTAATTAAACCTTGTGGCTTCTGCATTTCTTATAGTGCTTAGAACATTCCTATTATAAGATACTACAAGTTTTCTTGTATTATATATAGGTACATATATATCTGTATACATAAATAAAGGTATGTTTGTATTTAAGTATCTGTATGTCTATATCTGGGTATATTGTTCATATACATCTATACATACATAAATTTGTATATGTATAGTATGTATAAATTTATATATCTACACCCATTTCTATATCTTCCAATGAGTAATTGGATAAACTCATTTGACATATACTCTTCATATCACCAGCCTAACCTAATCTCGAGTGAAAGAGTTAGTGTTCTGCTGAAACTTCCAATTATGAAGGACATGAAAAAGCTTTACATACCTCTGGTTCTTAAACTCTGCAATTCGAAAGTTTGCTCAAAGTCCCACTCAGTGCAGTCATATGTCAACTCTGATGGAGTCAGGTCAGTTTCATTGATAAAAGCTTTCCCTTTGAATTTTATTAATTTTAAGGACTAGAGAAGTGGAAAATTTGCAAGTAATGGTTAAACAACTTCTGCGTTTTGAATTAACCCTTAGTTGATTTAGGCACACAGTGTAATTATCCTCCATACTGAGGAAGCTCACATTTACTCATAGAGTTAAAATATTTTAGGTTGTAAAATTGGTCATTTGTGTACAGTGTTCTGAGGAGAAGGTCTTTGTCAGTTGATTTGTATTGTTGTAGAACAGCCTTCCGGTCACTTTGGGAGCTCAGGTTAATACTTTTTGTCCTTAGATAATGTAGTAGTCCATTCAGGCTGACATAATAAAATAGTATGGACTTAGCTGACTTAAACAAGAGAAATTTATTTTATCACAGTTCTGGTGGTTAGATGTCCAAGAACAAGTTGCATCCTTTGGGAAGGTCTCTTTCCTGGCTTGTAGGTGGCTGCCTTCTCACTGTGTCTTCACATGACTTTTCTTCTCTGTCCACACAGAGAGAGCTTTCTTTGGTGTTTCTTCCTCTTATAAGGATACCAGCCCTATTGGATGAGGCCCTCACCAATTAGGACCTTATTTAACTTTATTTCCTTAAAAGGCCCTGTCTTCATATATAATCATAGGTTTAGGGCTTCAACATATGAATTTTCAGGGTGGGGACACAATTCCGACTGTAAAAGATATACTTAATTTAATTTAATTTTAAATTAAGTTTATTAGGGGTAACATTGGTTAATACAATTGTATAATTTTTAGGTGTACATTATCATTTGACATCTGTATATTCTATTGTGTGTTTACCACCCAAAGTCTAGTTTCCTTCAGCTACCGTATATTTGATCCTCTTTACCCACTTCACCCTCTCCTTACCCCACTATATTTGACCCTTTTACTCTGTCTACCTTCCCCTCCTCCCTCACCCTCTACCCTCTTGTAACCACTAGTCCATTGTCCATGTCCATGAGTCTCTGATAGTTTGTCATGTTCATTTTGTTGCTTTTAGGTTTATATCCCACATATAAGTGATCTTATTTTTAAAGCCTCAGTCTATCAAAGCACATTCTATTACCTTTTCAGTTGTTTCTCCTTCTAGGTCTGGGAGATTATTAGAAAGATCTCTCCTTTCTTGAGCATCTTTATCAGTTTCTACCTTCCCAAAGTTTATTACTTACATAATTAATATCAACACCTCCATTGGATTTCTACCTGATAATTGGACTCATTATTAAAACAACTAACACCTGTTATTATTTATGCAATTTGTATAGTACTTCATGTGCATTGTAACAGTATACCCTAGTAATGGTTTATTTGTTTCTTTTTTTATCAAGGAAGTAAATGGAATTTAAAGTTTTGGATGGCTCATCCATTAGTTTTTTTATTAGTGGTATATTTGTGATTAAAATCCTATCATAATTGTCAGACTAGCAATCTTTTTTTTATACCATAAGCAGAGCAATTCAGTTTAGTTCAGCCAACATGTATTGATATGTATGAAGCTCTATGCTATATGATAGACACACTGATAAACATGAAGTGTTCCTAGTTTACAAAATTCTTGCTTACATTTGAAAACTTATCATTTTTCTTCTCTTGAACCACCATTCTAACTTCTCTTCTAACCTTTCTTCTTTGTTATTTATTCAATTCCTACTCTGTGCCAGTTAGTCTGTTGTATGTTGGTTGGTGATGGAAAAGCTAATAATCAACTTAGTCCATATTCTTGAAGCTTTCGTTATAGTGAAAATGTATTTGGGGATGGGGATGATGAAGTGGAAAGAGAGAACTATAAACTATGAAGTACAATATAATATTGTTGGAGCAATCCTCTCCACCCCTAAGAGGTAAACAAATTTATAAGAACCAGAATAAAAATACATCAATAGTCACATATGTGATTTTTTTTAGTTTCTGACAACAAAAGCAGATCTCTATATCTTCTCAAGTACACCTCCAATATGATATTCAATTCCTAGATGAATCACCATAATTCCCATTTTTTCAATAAGATTTTTATCCTCATGTCCTAGATTTTAGGATGTTTTAAGTTTGAACTTGGAAAACTGAAAGAGATAACCCGAATAGTTTTCCTCTACCCAACTTGAACCTCCCTCCCCTGGCATAAGACTGGTTTATCAGTCTATCCTAGGTTTTTTTCCCCAAAACCATTTATGGAGCCTCTCATATACTATTTATGGAGCCTCACAAGGAGGCAAGGATAATGCTAGATTTGTTCTAGATTTTTTTTTTTTTGCTTTCAAAGCAGAACAATTCTTTTTTTTTCTACTTTATATGCTAACTTTAATGTAAAATGTAATGTTTTGAAAGTTACACTGCTCGCTTTACACCCATTGGGATAGCTACTATCTCAAACATAAAATAACAAGTGTTGGCAAGGATGTAGAGAAATTGGAACCCTGCACACTATTGGTGAGAAGCTAGAATTGTGTAGCCACTATGGAAAACAGTATGGGGGTTCCTCAAAAAATTATAGACAGAACTATTATTTGATCCAGCAGTTCCACTTCTGAGTATGCTATGAACCGAATGTTTGTTTCCCCCAAAATTGATATGTTGAAACCCTAATCCCCAGTGTGATGTTACTTGGAGATGAGGCCTTTGAGAGATTATTATGATTGGATGAGGTCATGAGGGAGCCCCTTCTGAGTGATTATAAAAAGAGGCTCAGGAAGCTTATTCACTCACTTTCACTTTCCCTTCACATGAGGACACAGAAGGTGGTCATCTCCAAGGCAGGAAGAGTCCTCAATGGATTCTGAATTGACTGCACCCTGATCTTGGATTTCTTAGCCTTCACAACAGTGAAAAATAAGTTTTCGTCATTTAAACCAGCAGTCCCCAACCTTTTTGGCACCCGGGACCAGTGCTCCTATTAGAATCTAATGCCTGATGATCTGAGGTGGAGTTCTGGCAGTGATAAATACAGATGAAGCTTCATTCCCTCGCCTGCTGCTCACCTCTTGCTGTGTCCCGGTTCCTAATAGGCCATGGACCAGTACTGGTCCCCCCGTGGCCGGGGGTTTGGGAACCCCTGGTTTAAGCCATTCAGTTTATGGTATTTTGTTATGGCAACATGAGCAGATGAAGACAGGTACATACTCAAAAGAACTGAAAGCAGGGTCTTGAAGAGATATTTGTACACCCGTGTTCATAGTAGCATTGTTTCTAATAGCCAAAAGGTAGAAGCAACCCAGGTGTCCTTCAGTGGATGAATGAATAAACAATGTTGTGTATACACACAGATGAATATTATTCAGCCTTAAAAGGAAATTCTCACACTTACTGAAACATGGAAGAATCTTGAAGGCATTAATGCTAAGTGAAATAAGACAGTCACAAAAGGGCTAATACTAATGATTCCACTTACATAAGGTACCTAGAGTAGTCAAGTCCATAGAGATGGAAGAAAGAATGGTGGTTGCCAGTGGGGAGGAAAGGTTAATGGGGACTTAGTGCCTAATGGGTATAGAGTTCCAGTTTTACAAGATGAAAGAGTTCTAGAGATGGATGGTGGTGATAGTTGTACAACAATGTAAATGTACTTAATACCGCTGTACTTGTACATTTAAAAAATGATTAAAAAGGTAAATTTTGTGTTATATCTGTTTTAGCACAATTAAAAAATAAATAGATTCTAGAGATGCTTTGGTAGTGAATGATATCAGTCTACTGCATTTACAGATTTCATTTGTTTATTCAACAAATAATGAGGCAACATAACAAATGAGGAGCATGGACTTGCTCTTTGGACCTTGGGAGTCCATTTAAACTGGGGTTGAATTCAAGCTTTGCCACTTTACTGCCTATGAAGCCACGATCAATTTATTCAACTTTTCTGAGCCTTTCATATATAAATGTGAAGGGTAAAGCTTATCTCTCAGATGGATGTTGTAAGGATTAATGAGATAATGAGTTAAAAAAATTATAATACTTTTTAAAGAAAGTTTGGAAACCACCTGTGTTGAAGGCTTTCCCCTCCCATTTATCTGAGTTTTCTTCACAGTAACAAAACTTACCTATTCATGGATAGAACAACTGGATTTGTGGTTCTCATCTGCTTAAAAGTACTTATTTCAATCTAGCCCTTAATTGAACATCTTGTAATATTTTGAGAATATTTTTTCTTTCCATCTGTTTGATGATCCAACTACATAATTGCCAAATAGTTAATTTATGATGAGGATAGCCACACAGTTTTGAAAAACATTCCTTTAGAGGGAAAATTACTCAGATTTCATTGGTAGTCATTAATAGGAAGAACTGATTCTTTTGTATAGAAAGCACATATTTATTGAGCATCTGCTCCATTTTAGCCATTGTGCTAGGTAGTTACTGGTAACCTAAGTTGTCTAAATTTTAAGTGAAATCTGAAAAAAATGTTTACAGTCTTAGAGTTAAAAACCTTATATATTAGTCTTGGTTGTATTTAATGTGGTGTCTGAAAACTCCAGGCAAATGGAATAGAAAGGAGTTGATAGGGACACCCCACCCGGGAAGGTGCTGGATTTTGTTCAGTTGGTTTGTGTTTGGTTGGTTTTGGGCTATTGTTGTCTTTTCTTATCTACTTGAATTATTTTAACCCCAGAAAAACAACTGGATTATAGCTTTCCATTTTCTCTGTTACTCTAGATTATTGAAGAAGCAAATTTTGGGCAAAAATATTAGTCCAGTAGAGCTACACTAACTGAATATCTGTTAGATACTGTGAACTGTAGATCTAAAACAGAATAAGATCTATAATAAGAATTCAATCATCATTCAATTATCCATAATTATTCCATATATATTTTTGGTGTATACCATGTGTAATATGTGTTTTCTGTAGTTTATATTTTGAAAATGTTCAATTCTTATGTGAAGATAAGGAAAACAAACAGGATGGATAAAATTTATAGATAGTAAATTGGTAGCTTAGAAGATAGAGTCAAAACTCAAGGGATATTTTAAGTATAGATAGTAAATAAGCAAGTAGTTTGGAAAACAGGCATACTCAACAAGATGTGTTAAATATTAACAGCAGCTAAGTTTGTAACCTTTTCTGGTCACTAAAGATAGAATAAAGCAAAAGTGTGTTGTAACAAACAAGATTATTACCCATAAATAGAAAGGGATGGAAAGACCATATCACGATCATGTACCACTGGGCTGACAGTTATATTACCCTCAAACCGATCACTCATCAGTGACACCTAGTTTGTTCTCATTCTGGCACCACATGCATTATACCCAGGAAGGGCACTTTACCATGCAGAGCTCATTCCTTCAGATCTTACCAACAATCATACTTGGATACCTCAAGTGATTAGGCAAATTCTGTCAGCATGAAAATGTTCTTATTACTCTTAGATACTTTGATTCCTAAATAACGTTCTTGAAGAGTTTAATGAAACCACTGGCAACATAATACAAAATATTGTTCATATTCTGTCCAGATACAATTCTATACTTTTCTTATCTGCATATTTGACAGATTACAAATTTAAATTTTGGCAAATTTCATTTAGTGTAAACTTCTTATTAATGAAAATAAAATGACCTTATCTGCTAAATATCCTCTATTCCTTACATAAAACACTGTGGAAAGGGAGTGTGATTTGCTACCTACAATATTGATGTTTTTGTGTCACTTTTCAATTTTCTGAAAATATATAGAAGCACTTAATTTGATTTTTGACTTTAAAGATATGGAAGGAGATAGCCTCCTTGGACATGTGCCTAAAAGATGGCTATAATTATTACTGGATTTAGATAAGATGTCCTGCAGGAAAATATTTTTTAAATAGGAGATGAGAAGAATGTCTTTGTCTAATTTGGTAATATGCTAAAGATGACAATGGGAAAAAAGACTACAATAAAACAAAAATTTATATACCATTTCTTCTAAAGTGTTTGATGATATTTGAATAGGCCATAAGAAGGCTAGGAAAAAAACTCATACAAGTGACTCATTTTTGTGTAATATGACTGCTTTATAACTTAAGTGGGGGGAAAGGTTGCCACAAAAGGTCAGGCAAATTAAATTAGGCTTTCTCAGTTTCTTTACTAAAACTGTAACTTATTTGGAATTCAATTTTGACAGCAGAAATTGAATTTACCCATGTGCTTCAGAGTGTTTTGAAATGATGTTCATTTCAGAGATGGATAGCATATATAATGAATCTATAAATGGAAAGGACATGATTGATAAACAGTTGGAATATCAAAACAAGCATTTAGATTCAAGGTAGGTGGATATTTTGTAGAGCTAGAAACTAATTCTTATTTTCTAAATACCAGCTGTTGCTAGTAAGTAAAATTCTTAGTATTTCATTCTCAAATGCTTTGGTTGAAAGGATAGTTAGCTTGATGTCATCACATTGGACTGACACCAAGAATGTGGACTTGATAAGAGCAGAGCTGTAAGTCAAAGTGAAATTTTCATTTTACTGTATTCAGTTTTACCACACATAAAAGAAGGATGTCCTAATGGTTCCAGTCACTTCAGAGAAGTACTATTCGAAAGGAAACACAGAGTAACAGTATTCTATTATGTCACGGGAGAAAAAAAAATGTCATTGTTATTTTTCACTAAATATTGGTAATATCTGTTTAATCCAACTTTACTTTTATTTTAAAAATCATATTTATGTATGTTAAGAATATACAATATGGTCTAAAATTAAATATTCAATAGAGTTAAGAAGTTAAAATAAGTTGTATCTATTTTAACAAAAGAAGCAGTGATTATTGTATTTTCTCATAGATATTATTTGTTTAATTAATCCTGCTTTTAATTATTAACAATTGCCATTAACTGTTTCTATTGTTTGTTTAACTAATAGCACTTATGTAACAGAAAAGTAAATAATACAGAATAATATTTAATTTCATAAGAGTACTATATCGGTTTGCTTGGGCCACCACAGCAATGCCAGATTGAGTAGCTTAAGCAAAAGAAATTTATTTTCTCACAGTTCTGGAGATAAGAATTTGCAGATCGAGGTGTCAGCAGCTTTGATTCCTTTTGAGTCCTCTGCCCTCTTGCTGCCTCTTCATATAGTTGCCCCTCTGTGCACAGCCCTGGTGTTTCTCTGTGCATTCTCACCTATTTTGATAAGGATACCAGTCCGATTGGATTAGAGCCCACCCAAAGGGCCTCATTTGAAATTCATTAGTTCTTTAAAGGCCCTCACTATTAGATTTTCTTTCTTATTCATATACACAGTAAAATCATCAGTAATGGACTTGTTTTTTTTCTCCACATAAGCATTAAACATTTTGTTTGGACTCTTCTTGAATTCTTAGATCCTTATTTCTATCTTTTAATTTCTAACTTGATCACTGACTTTCCAATATTCCAGTTTTTCATCTTCAAGTTAGATAAACCTCCATATGTGTATTTAACTTCTAGTGAAATTTTAAACCAAGTTTTTGTTTTTGTTTTTAAAATTAAATTTGAGAGAACTTTGTAAGTACTAGTATGTTTTTGTTTTTACACAAGATTGCATGGGGGTAGGAGATGAAAATCTGTAATTAGGAGCATAGTGTCATCTCTACTAACTAAAGAAAAATGGAGGAGAGAAGGCTATTTGGCAAGAAACACATACAAATTTAGGGATTTCCATGAAATGATCTGGAGTCTTCCAAAGAAAGAAGTATTATTTTATCCCAAAGATCTTTGCTTTAAATAGAAAAATGTACTTTATTTAGAAAGGTGGCAGTTATTAAAGTAATGGGAAAATAGTTACTCTTGATTATTGATTTGAAAAGCCTTAGGATTGCATGGGGAGAAGAGTTATTTGTTTTTTAAATGCAAATGTCATGTAATGAATCACTTTCCAGAATTCTGTTTTAAAGCTTTCTGGACCTCTGTGTACATTGAGTTCCTAAAAACATTTAAAAAACATTTAAAGAATTCTGTTTGAGTCAATAAAAGCATGTTGAACCAAAAACTGTAAAGGTGAGATTTCAAGAACCATGTAGCAAGCATTTCTAATTGAGTCATTGTATTTAGAAATTAAAATTGATGAAAAGGAAGAGCCTCATCTTTCTTTTCTAGACTTTTTTTATAAACTATAAAAGATCAGTTAATTTGTTGGTTTTCCTGTATTAATAAATATTTCTTACTTCTTTTGTGACCTATTTCACCTGAAAAAGTTAGTTATTAAAATGCTTTTTATTAGACATCCCTCTGGGAATCTGGGAACAGTTCAGACTGCTTAGATCTAAAAAGAAGAAATGGCACTGGAGTGATCAAAGAGATTTCTCCGATATAATGCCTTGCCCCTGGAGCAATTGTAGAAATGTCAATAACACAACTGTATTTATAAATATCAGAGCAGGATGTGGCAGATGGTGATACAACACAGGGTCTCGTGAAACTGTTATGTTGTTAAAAAGGAGGTTCCTGTTAGTACCAATGTTAAGATTAATGAATAATTTTAAGGTCTTGCAAAATAAAGTTGACTATTTAAGTTGTGATTTTTCCTTACAGTTGAAAAAAATGTAAATGTGAATTAATATCTCTCTTTAGTAATTTTTTTCTTTGTCGAATTAGATTGTGTGAGAGACTTTAGTAGCTAAAATGAGGTGAAGAAAGCAGTGTTTTGTTTTTCTAAATATTTTTAATGTGTGACATTCTTCTAAGTAATGTCAGATTCTTTAATATAAAGCAAACTTCTATATTTTATCTTTTCCTCCCTACTCCCCTCCCTTCCTATTTTCTCCCTCCCTCCTTTACTTCTTTCCTTTTTTTCCAGTTTTTTTTTTTTTTTGGTCCTTTAAACCTTTTTTATACTTTATATTAAAAGATTCTTTTGCCACTATTAGTAAAACATGCTTTTAGTTTTGTCTCAGTAGCTATGGTTAACCTCAGTGGACTGAGGTTATCTAGTATAAATCTACACATACATGTTATAATTATCCACTTTATTTTTAAAAAAGGCATATTTTTACCCCTGTGAACCTTAATGTGGTGCATTGTCCCAGGATATGCTATTAAATCTGTATACAATTTGAGATTGTGGCTCTCCTGCCTAGCAGCAAAGCTAGAAGAGCTTCAGTAGGAGTACTAGATGTGACGGGACTTAATTTCAACCAGAGGATAAAACTCACCTTAGTTCCATTCCTTTTCATCGTATTTTGGAATTAAAATTCAGAAACTTAAAAAAAAAAGGTCTTGTAATTAATATTCATTTTATTAAACTGAAAAATAAAAGACTTCTGGGGAAAACACATCTCATTTGTTTAGTTGATTGGACTTTTGTGGGGTAAGATACATGAGATAACAAAGTAAAAAACCATAGTCTAAATTTTAGCATAGCATAGTGATTAGGGGCAAAGAGGATGTGCTGTGGAATTAAGCAAAGCAGAGCAAGTATAAATTTGGGCAAGTCACCTAACCTCTTCAAGTTTTAGCTTCCTCTGTAAAATGGGAATAATCAAAGCACTATTACAGGCTAATATACTTTAAAGGGTAAAAATCATAACTCATAGGTATAAAATGAACACAGGTCAAAAATTTTATGTAATTCATAATTAATGAGTGAACAGTAAGCTGGGAGACTGGTGTGGTTCATGAAATTAACCTACAGATGTTACAAAACTGACTTTGTATTGGATGGCAGATTTCACTAGTCTCTCTGCAGGGTCATTTTATTTATGGATTTATAAGTAAGGATTATTGCTATAAGTAATGTATAATTTATAGACTCATAGAAATAGCTCAAACATGATAAAAATTGAATGAGATAATCTAGAATGCTTAGGTCTCCACTAATGATATCTGCAATCTTTTTGGTTCATTTCAAAATATTTCACAGATTTTTTTGATGGCAGCTAACTCAATATGGTGTTGTTAGAATTAAATGATATAATATGAACAATAAATATTCCAGTACTTAATAATAGTTTATTAAATTGTAGCTACTATTATGTTCTGAAATATGTGTATGGCAGATATTTTTCATTAATTGAATTAAGCTGGATATATATTTTCAATGATTTGATAAGAATATGTTTAAAGCAGTAAAAGATACCAGATTTTCTTTCCTTCACAACTGTTTATCTCAAAACTAATTTTTTCAAAAATAGAAAATAAGGTTATAGGGCCTAAAACTGGTCAATGGATTGGTGGTATTAGAAGTTGAATAAAATTTCATCCTTTACTGAGTTCCTGAACATTTTATTTGGTTAGCTAGTTTGTTTTGTTTAGTGACTTGGAAATTCTTTGTTGTCTACTGTTGTTGTTGGAAGATTTGTTGGTTGGCTGGGGTTGACAAGGGTTATTCATTCATAGTTGTTAGTTGAATGTAAAAGAAAGGAAATGTTAGTCTTCATATCTGAGTTTGGTATTTATTATATAGATGTAGTTTACATATATTTTATGTTATTTATATACTAATTTAAATGCTCTAAATAAGTTTTTATTTAAGGAAACTTATAGTAAATTCCTTTGTAAAGAAACAGTCTTTTTAAGAAGGAAATAATGATCGGTCTCTGGTTATTCACCTAAGGCAGTTTTATAAATGTTTATTTTCCATAGCACATTCCTAATTCTGTAGTGTATATTTGATAATTTTCCTAAATTTCTTCTTAGGTTTTCATGTTAGCATTTAAGCTAAGTAAGTATCATAAAAATTTCAGAGCATGTTGTCAAAACCAGTTTTGACCCTAATCGGCCTTTTTTTTTCCTCCCGTGGGCTAGGTCACTAAAATATATAAAGAGTGCTCTGATTTCTCTGGATGCCAGTGAATCAAGAATGGCTCCAAACTTCACTGTGCCTGGCCTTGTCATAGGTAAACAAGGGAGGCATCCACAAGTCTCATCTAGCTATATGGGGAAGAATGGTTTTTTGCAATTAACTGTTTCAGGAACTCAAAGGGGTGGGACAGGGGGTTCTTCAAATATTCTTGGTTGCCAGCAACACAGGGCTTAGGGTAAAGTTCAACATTGAGAGGGGGTATCTGGAAACATGTTTCTAATTCACTCGTGTTGGTTACTTCCTCCTCCTCTTTATCCTCAGCCACAATGCCCTCCCTTGCCACAGAGAAAAATGAGAAACCAAAATCTCTCCAAGTCAGAAGATTTTAAATTATTGCTAAAATATTTAGTACAGGTAGTTAAACAACTTCTTTTTTTCCTACAAAATTTTATTTCCTAGTTTTGTTTGTCTTTCTTCAGGGTGATCTATAGAATCATTTTATCTGTATTTTTAAAAATCCTTCTGGGGTTTTAGTGGAATTGTGTACAATTTATAAGTTGGAGATAACAGACATTTTTATGTTGTGTTTTGATCTAGTAGAATGACATATCTCTACTGTGTCAAATATTTTTTTTTAAATTACCCTATAGAGTTTCATAAATTTTTTAAAGGTTCTCACACTCTCATGTATATTCTAAGTATATGGTATCATTCTTATTCTTGTTGTTATTCCTATAACTTTTAAATGACATTTTTCTTTCTTTTTTTTTTTAAACTATGCTTTCCAGGTTATTATTACTGGTATAGAGAGATATATAGTTATTTTATATTCAGATACAGCATTCCTTCGCTGATTCTATTACTTTTTAGGTAATACCTTCATTTGAATTTCTAGATATTTATTTATATTCCCTGAAAATTGCATTTGTTTTCTCTTCCTTTATTTTGTTCATTTCTTTTTCACATCCTACTGCAGTATTAAGAATGTGAAAACTCTTTGGAGAATTTTAGTATTGGCTTTTGGTGTAAGGTATGTGCTCCAAAATAGGGAAGAATTATCCTAACCCTAGTATTGTCACAACTTATGTTAAGAATAGATTTTGAGGTGTTGAATTTATGAAGATGGCATACCATTGATGCAAATATGAGCGTTTACAATAAAATGTTTCATTAAATAAATCAGATTGCTTTTCAGTTCTGTTATGAATAGTAATTATTCATATTAAGTGACCACTAGGGGCTTGTGCTTTATGTAACAGTTGTCATCTTAAAAATCAAATCATATGTTCATCAGGTAGACTAATATAACTTAGAAAACTAACATATGAAATATATGAGTTATTTAAATATATTGGATAACTGAAAAGTTATATCTCTATCAAGTATTCATATAAAGGTGTCATGTATTTTAAATAATGAAAAGTTTAAACTTTTAAATATGTAGAGTACTTCTTTAAATAATTTAAAATAGGTCATTTTCCCTTCTCAAAACATAATCGTAATTTCTACCCTGAGGAAAATTTTACTAAATGTGAAAGATAATAGTCACTAATAGCTGAGATATGGAGGCAGCTTGGGTGTCCATCAGTGGATGAATGGATAAAGAAGAGTGATATGTGTGTGTACACACAATGGAATATTACTCAGCCATAATAATGAATGAAATCTTGCCATATGCATGAATATGGATGGACTTACAGGGTATTGTGCTGAGTGGAGTATGTCAGACAGAGAAAGACAAATGTATGATTTCACTTATATGTGTATTCTAGAAAACGGTAAACAAACAATCAAAACAAACAAGCTCATACATACAGAGAGTATTTTGATGGTTGTCAGATTGGGAGGGGGTTGCGTTTGGGTGAAGAGGGGAGGGATTAAGAGGTAAAAATTAGTTTTTACAGAATAGTCATGGGGACGTAGAGTATAGCATGAGGAATATATTCAGTAGTATTGAAATAACTATGTATGATGTCAAACGGGTACTGGATTTATTAAGGTGATCACTTCATCAGTGATATAAATGTCTTATCTCTGTGTTGTACACCTGAAACTAATATAGTGTATGTCACATGTAATTGAAAATTTAAAAAATATTTTAAAAAATAAAAATAAAAGAGGAGCCTAATTTCCCTTTGTTTAAATATGGGCCAGACTTAGTGACTGTCTTCTAACAAACAATGTGTGGCAAAGATGGCGTTCTACTTCTGAGGCAGATCATTAAAGGCGTTGTTGTTTCCACGTTATTTATTTTTTTTGGAGCACCCATAATGGGAAAGTCAAATGCTATGTCATGAGGATACTTAGCCTATGGAGAGTCCTACATGGAGAGGAACTAAAGATTTCCACCATCAACCAGCATCAACATGCTAGCCATGTGAAGGAGCCAGTCCCAATCAAATCTTCAGATGATTGGAACCCTGGCCAACTTATTCACTGCAACCTATTGAGGTATCCTGAGCCAGAAGGGCTCTGCTGAGTCATTCCCAAGTGTCTGACCCATAAAATCTATGTAAAAGTTATTTTATTTTAAGCTACTGTGTTTAGCAGTGAAAAATAGAGGGTTTTTTTTTTTTTCTTCCCTGTGCCTATCCTTTACTGGCCCAATTCATTTCATTAGATGTGATCCTTATGAGTTTCTTCTGTATGCTTCTAATGGATTTACAACTATGTGCATACCTATTAATGTGTGTTTTATGTATACATTATATATAGCTTTATATCTCGCATTTCTTTTTGTTAGTGTTATATTTTGGAGATTGTTCCACATTAGTACCAAATTGATCTGGCTAATTCTTTTTAATGGCTATGATGGTCCATTCTATAACAGTATTGTAATTTATTTAATGAGTCTTCTATTTGTGGTCATTTGTATGGCTTACAAAGGTGCTTTAGTGAGTACCTTAAAATACATGTCATTTTCCATACGTGCAAGTGTATCTTTATAATTTATTGCTAGAAATAGAATAGCTGGTTCAAAGAATACAGCTGTGTTAAATTTTTATAGAAGTTGCCAAATTATTCAGCTAAACATTTTACCAATTTTTTTTCCACAAGAACTAAATAAATGTGTCGACTTTAATACATTCTCATAAGTGTTCTTTATCAATATGATATGTGAAAAATAATATCCCATTAAAAGTTTACATTTACATTTCTCTGATAAATAGAGCTACTGGAATGGTGTTACCCATTTTCTAGTAGAAATAAATTGCCAAAATTAGTTCTAAAAATAGAAAATCTGAATGGAGTAATGCTCATTGCAAGAAGTAGAGCATATTATCAAAGAGCTTCCTTTCCACGAGAATAATAGTTCTAGGTGACCAAACTGGGAAAATAAGCAAAATGTATGAAGAGCAGATAATTCTGAGATAGTTCTAAACCATTGAGCAGAATAGGAGAATAGAAGCTTCAGATTCTTTTTTTCCAAGGTGTTTTCTCACATTGATGCCATTACCCACAAGGAGAGCATATAAATAGACTATACAAACTTAAACTCAATTTTCAGTAGCAAACAAAGATAGAGTACCTTTTGGACAGACATTGTTTTCATTCCCGTTTCTGCACTCCGCCTATTTATATTTCCTGTTTCAATTTAAACTTTTTTCTCTCCTCTTGTTTATAGTTCTCTTTGTTTTCTCTCTCTAACCTGCCTTTGTCATGTAATTTTATATATTGTTTTGAGCTACAAGAATAATTTAATACTAGAAACATTATAGATTACAGTATTACAATGAATTCAGAAGATACACCTAATTTACACATTAATATTGTAGTTTAAACTGAAAAGTACTGAAATAACCTACTCTTTGGCTAACTTTTGCTTTTTACAGAGGCAGGGAAATGCTTAAAATTTAATTTTATATACCTCAATGTGTTTGGAAAGTTTTGAAAACCACTCTTGATATTTTATTTCTCACAAATATAATACTTTTAACTAGAGTCATAAATAATTATACAAGTCATTTTATTTCAATTGAAATAGCAAGGCCAGAATAATTTAATTGTTTCCCAGAAGAATAACAAAATAAAAATCAGTGCAATTCTATGTAATATTGATCAGTATTTTTATTTATTTAGTTTCAGATCATTTTTATTTATTTAGCATTCAGATCATGCTATTAGGTGGACCATATTTCTTGAGTTTTACTTTAATAGTAATTTTGCTAATGTAAAAATTACTATGCAGTGTGTTTAGTAATGTCATATTCTATCAAGCTGATGCTCTGTTAAAAATTGTTGATGATACCAATATAAGATGAGGGGTGGGTGTAGTTATGAAAGACCCTCCTAAAAACATTGTATATATTTTAATTAAATACGGTCTATATTCATCTTGTTTCTATCACCAGGCTTTGTTTAATGGCATAGCAGAAGAACTGTATTATGATGGTGAGACTATGAAAAGGTAAATTTATGGTTAGCTTCCAGATCTGTTCTAGAGTTTATTGCCATCTGGTCTCTTAGGAGACTATTATAATTATTCATGGGAATGTTTTCAACACAAAAAAAGCATGGTTTATATATTGGCAGAAAGTAAAAAATACCAGTGGTTTAAGCCATATGTAGTTTTCTTAGAGTTAGGCAAGGGAAATGAACCGAAGAACTAACTGAGAATCAACAGTAGTGATGTGGTTGATCCCAATTTTGTCAGAATCTGTTCTTAATGAACAAAATATTGCTCAAGAAAGACTGAGGTAATAGAAATACAGCAACTCCATTTGGCATATTATTTTATCTTCATTTGAATCAATGAAATGTAAGATGGTTTTAGATGAATCTTAGTATAAATCTTAGAAACAAAATGAGCACTATATGTCAAATTTTGGGGACTTAAAAACAAAAACATATTTATGTTCAAATAATTTTAGAGTTGAACATTAGAAGAATGCCTTTGTTAAAGGTATTTGTCTTGAATTTAATGTAAACATTTAAAATAATTTTATGTGTGTCATGGACTTATTTAGATTACTCTTAAGAAGTAAAAAGTTTATAGTATTTCTTAAGTTTAAGTTGGTTTAATAGTAAAATGATAAAAACAAATATCTTTTCACTTTTCCACTCTAACAGTTGGAAAGAGATCTATAAAAAATGAGATGACAAATCAAAAAATTGAAATCATCTATTTTTATTCAGCTGTTTTAAAAGAAAAATGCCTGGTGGGTTGGGAGTATACAGGAAATTTAAATTTGTGATTGAGAATAAGAAATGCATTTGTGGTTTAAAAAGAAATACCAGCATGTCACATTAAAGTTATGGTATATATAGTATTGTAAAGTTAACAGGGAAATGCATTACATCAGGGGGTATGTTGCACTTTAGAGGACTAGTGTGGGGATACGAATGAAGAGAATAACTCCATAGAAGGCATGAGCATTAATAATCCAGTCAGAGAGGAAGAATTTTGCTATATATCCCATGTAATGTAAAACAGATGTTACATTCTATTAAAAACCGTCTTAACTAAAATGAATGTTTACATCACTGGTCAATAGGAGAAACATAAAAAATGGCAATTTAATGATTTTGAAAATTTGTTTGTCAGTTAATATTGATAGGGTGAAGGGAAGCTTGCCAATAATTGTATTTTTGAATATCTTAGCTGAAAGGCATCTGTAAACTATATTAATTTTTATTTTTGTTTACCATATTTAATCTATTTTGTTCTCAAAAATTATAAAAACCAAGAGATCTAGAAACTGTGAGTCCTAATTTAATAAGTTTGAATAGGTGGTTTATATCAAAAAGTATAATTGATTGATTAACCTTAAATGAATGCTGGAAACATTGTTAAGTAATTGGCAACTGAAAGAAGGGCCACTGGGGATGTTAATAAAAGTTCCAAAGTATCTTTTTCTTTTTTAAAAAGATTTACTTTTTTCCCCCAGTATTTTTTTCCATGAAAAGAAATTAGATGTATTTACCTACAATTAAATTGATCTCTTAAATGTATAGTTCTGTGAGTTATGATACATACATACATACACAGTCGTGTAACCAGTACCAGAACCAAGATATAGAATAGTTCTACTACCCCAAAACTTTCCAATGCCGCTTTGGAGTCAACCTTTACTCCACCTTAGCTCCTGGCAATCACTGCTGCTCTGTTTTTGTTGGCAGAGAGTCCTCCTTGGTTGGTGTGCCAAGACTGTAAGGCTTCTGACTTCTCTTTTTCCTGGGATATTTCTGAGTGTTATTTATACAGCTGGTGGACTTAAGATATGAGGTAACTGCCTCTCCCAAGACAAAGAGCAGACTTAGTTACTGTTTGCTATAAAATTGGTAGATTCCCCAAGCTTGATATTCCTCACCTGCCAATGCAAACTCACTGCATGCATAGCATCTATCTGAACCATATCGTCTCACCTCCATAGCACTTAGGGGAAGGGAAACCTGGTACAAAAATGCTTGTGTTCTTGTGCCTTGCCATGAGTAATAAAGTCTTTGACCCAAGAGTATCAAGTCTTCTGTTCTCATCCATGAATTAGTAACAGACTTTTCTGTTAACTTTTAAACAGGGTAAAATCAAATTCCATATATCATAGTTTTCTGTCCCTATAGTTTTGCCTTTTCCAGCATTTCATATTGAAGAATCTAGCTCTTGGCAAAAAACTATGTGTGATTTTTTAAGGTAAGTCACAGGCATTTACAAAGGTTTTACCTGGTGGACTTTATGTGGGAAAGCTGCCTTCCCTACATCAGGCTTCGTGCAAAGCCAGTTCATTTCAGTCTCTGAAGGGAGTTGTAGTCAAGGACTCAGCACCCCCAGCCAGCATGCTCTTATGGACATCTGTATTTAACCCAAGCACCTTCATTCAGAGGCCTTTTTATCTGGGGCTTTTATTGAGGCCTCCTTAGATGCCTCTGTCAAGACATAATTATTGGGGAGTTGAGGGGGAATTTTGAAAAGACCTTTCTCTACTGTGACAAAGTACTCAGTACTTTTCTACCCATTACTCTTGCCCTTCTACCTTCCCTGGATCCAAGAGCAGAAAACTGGGGGAGCTTTTTGTTGGGGGCTCCCTTGACAGTGAAACAGCCCCTTTGCTGATCCATCTGATCTTTGACTAGTGTCCTGGTCCTTGGAAGAAAATGGACCATGGAAGCTGGACTTTTTCTGGTTTAGCCTCTTTCTTGTAATATACAGTAAGTGATGAAAGACTTGACTTTTTCAATTTGGCTTGTTATGATCGACTACTTGAAACCTGGCAGATCAGCTCTTTCCATCTCAACCTAATTCCTGACACAGAAATGGAACCATACAGTGTATAACTTTTCAATATGGCTTTTTTCAGTTGTCATAAGAGCATTTGAGATCATCCATTTTGTTGTGTTATCAGTAGTTTATTTCATGGTTGAGTAGTATTCCAACATGTTAATATACTGCATCTTTATGTCCATCCCCAGTAGGAATATTTGGGATGTTTCCAGTTTGGGTGATTATGAATAAAGTTGCTATAAATATTTGCATATAAGTTTTTGTGTTAAAATACACTTTCATTTCACTAGGAAAGGGATTGCTTGGTCACATGGTCAGTGTGTGTTTAACTTTGTAAGAAACTGCCAAACTGTTTGCCAAGGTGGCTGTACCATTTTCCCTCCCCACCAGCAGTATATTAGAGTTTCAGTGGCTCCACATTCTGGTCAGCACTTGTATTGGCAGGTTGTTATTTGTCCATTATTATAGGGGTAAGTCATGTCTCGTTTTAATTTACACTTTCCTAATGATGTTGACTGTGTTTTGTTTTGGTTTCTTTTTGCTATATATGCCTTCTTTGTAAACATGTATGTTCAGATCTTTGCCCCTTTAAAAAAATTGAATTGTTTATTTTCATTATTACTGAGTTTTGAGAGTTCTTTATATATTCTGGATACAGGTCTTTTATCAGATATGTGGTTTGCAAATATTTTCTTCCAGTCTTTTCTTGTATTCATTTTCTTAACAGTGTCTTTGGTGAGCAGAAGTGCTTACCAGTTTGTTTGTTTTCTATGCTTTTATGTGATACCGAAGAACTCTTTGCCGAATCCAGAGTCAGAAAGATTTTATCCTATATTTTATTCTACAGATTTTGTTTTATTTTTTATATTTTGAGTTAATTTTTGTGTGTGTAGGGTGAGATATGAAATAAGGCACTTCTCCTCCCCCGCCCCACGCCTTCACTATATATCCAAGTATTCTGGCCAGTACCCTTTCCTGAAGTCTTTTTAAATTGCTTTAATTGCCTTTGTACTTTTTTTGAAAATCAATTATATGATTGTATTTCTATACTCTGTATTCTGTTTCATTGATCTACATGTCTGATGTTTCTCCAATATTATACTGTCCTGATTATTGCAGCTTTATAATAACCCTTGATGTGTTTGTTTTTGTGGTTTTTATAATCATGTTAAATTGAATCTGGAAGTGAAATTATTACATTTTATATGTTGAACATTTTTTACATTTATAGTCATAGACAACTATAAATTTTCACTATTGTTGAATTTTGAAGTAGTGTGGAGTTTAGAAATTATGTTTTCAACATGAAAAGGGCTGTTAATTTACAGTTGAAGAGTTTTGAAATAGTAACTAATATGCTGAAAAAGGAAATAGATGGAAAAATAGAAAGCTTATTCATCTTATTATCACTACATTTTTCTTTTAAATATTTTTATTTTAACGAGACTTTTTTTATGTGATGTAGGGTTTAAATTACATAGGTTTTCTCAGCAGAACCTAAGACAAGGATTTTAGAACAAATAGCCTATTTGGGAGATGTAGGTAACACTGGCGAAGGTGGCAGGAGGTGATTCAGGGAAGACACTGCAGCTAATAAAAGTTATTAAGTTACTACCATGATAAATTGCTAGAGCTTTGTCTTGGGAAATTTTGAGGAAAATCAGTATCAAAATTGGTTTTAGAAGTGAGAATTTATTTCCTTTTATAGGCTGTGGAGTGCAACCCAGAGGACTGTGTACTTGTCTAGCGCTCAGGTTGGCATAGCAGGTTTCGCCTATTCGGGGGAAAAGTCCTCAGGCACAGAGAGAAAGATTCTCACTGTTGGAAGCAACCTGAACCAAGGGGAGAAAGTTAGTCCAAAGGGTATGGGAGGGTACTGACAGCATCTGATGCCCTATGACTTTTAAGTGCCTTTCTTGGGTTATCATAATAAATAGCTTTAATCAAATCATCCCTACAATGATATTTTGTAAATAAATTAGATTTCATATTCCATACTTATATTTATCTCCACTTTTTATTCACACAACTTTTTGTATAATTATTCCTGTTGTCATACTATTAAATTACCTAGAAGAGCTTATTAACTGCATGCTTAGAGATACTATTGGATATTCCCTTTCAGGTCATATATTTTAAAATGTTAAATGATAAAAGAGGATATGTAAGGTGGCATATAAGCATATAAAACACTTTCAATATCTTTAAGCCATCAGAGAAGTGCAAATTAAGAGAAACCATTGCATGTATATTTGAATAGCTAAAATTAAAAATGCTGACAATAACAAGTGCTGGTGAGAATGTGGAATGACTGGATCTCTCATACGTTGCTGGTGGGAGTATAAAATGAATGTGTGGAAAACAGTTTGACATTTCTTATAAAATTAAACATACATTTCCGTATGACTCAGCAATCATGGTCCTGAGTGTTTGTTATGGAGAAAGGAATACTTTCCTGCAAAAATACTGTTTCTGCAAAAACCTACTACACAAATATTTATAGCAGTTTTATTATTTATGATTGCCTCAAACTGAAAACAATCCAGATAACCTTCAACAGGTGAATACTGTGAAACTGTGATACATCTGTATAATGGAATACTACTCAGTTTTAAAAAGGAATAAAGTATTGATACAGACAGTTTGCATGGTTATCAAGTGTATAATACTGAGAGAAAAAAAGCCAATCTCAGAAGGTTGCAAATTGTATGAATCCAACTATGTAATGTTCTTGAAAAAAAGTTGTAATCTTGGAAAACAGAATAGTAGTTGCCAGGTTTAAGTACAAAGGGGAACAGGTGTAAGGTAACTACAAAGAAGTTGCACAAGGGGGCTTCTTGATGGTGATGTAACAGCTAATGTATCTTGATTGTGGTAGTGGTTGCACAAGTCTGCACAGCTGAGAAGAATATGTGTAAAAACTAGTGAAATCTGAAGGGCCTGTAGTTTAGTATTGTACCAACATTAAGTTCCTGGATTTGAAAATGGACTGTCGTTATGTAATATATTATTATTAGGGGACGCTCAGAAAAGGCAATATGGGAGCCTTATGTACTATTTTTGCAACTTTTTATGAATCTAAAATTAGTAATTGGTCATTCAGTAAGTTCTATTTATTCATATATTTGCATATTTATATCTAAGCTAATTTTTAATGACAGAATAATTCCATATATATATATATTTAAATAAGCAGACTTAAAAGACAAACTAATTGCATGAACATAAATTTGTAGACTATTTTCCCTTATTACTTTTTTAACCTCTTCACAGAATTCCAGAATTACAAGTATAAATGAAATAGTTTTATTTTCAAAATGATACACTTATATCATAGACTAAATTAGAGGACACTCATAATTTCTTCAGAATTCTATCCTATAAATTGAAACTTTTGGCAGTCACCAGACTCTGGTATAAACATAAAATCTCTTCTGCCTATAACATTCTTTTCCTTCATTTGACCAATCTGTAGCCATTTCATATGTATCAGCTTAAAAACCACTTTCTTATGGCAGTCTTACCTCTGACAAATCTGTGTTTGGTGCCACTCCTGTTTGCTACTATCCCAGGCTAGATTCATTTTACAGATGTACAGAGTGACCAAATAATAGGCAAGTAAATAACCCAACAGAAATGGTGGCATTGGTATAAAACTTCAGAATACATCTTGAATCTTAAATGTGCAAGTAAATTATCAAAACCTGAGACCACCCAACCTATTCTACTGATGTTTAACAGAGATATATTTGTACTGATAGGAGAAGAATCACTCCCTAGGTACAAGATCAATTGCTGTTCATTTTATTCACCTGAAGATAAATTACTTTCACAGATTTTGCAGACTTCTCATTTTCCTGAAAAAATGATTTATTAAAGTGGAGTTTTCTTTACTATATCAATGCTGGCTTACTCTTTTCTTTTATAATATGTCTTCTGCATTGAAGGAAGCTAGAGGCCAAGAGTAGTCATCTTTGTTTTGTTCTTTATTTCATTGTTATTTTAAAACCAGCTGGTAGAATTTCCTTCCGTTTTGTAGGGCTGTTTTTCTCTTATAATATATGAGGGAATTTAAATTATTTGAGCTGATATTAGTGTACTCTATTACTGTAAATTGTCTTTAGTTTGATTTTAAAATTATACTGATTTATATTCATTTAGTATAATTTTAAGATGTGACTCTATTGACAAGTAAAATAGTGTTTTTTGGTGAGTGTGTGGGTAAGGAAAAGGTTTAGAATACTGGTCGAAAACCTAAGGAAATGTTTTCAATGTTTCATCATTTTGTATTGTTTATCTTATGTGAGAAAATCTTGGTTGTTTCCCTACATTTCATTATACTTTTTGACAGTTCTAGTAGTATGACAGTTTTCATTTCTGTGCCTAGAAACTTTTGATTTTGAAAATATTTTCTAAATCAGGTTTCAGATGATGTATTCTGGTACCTAGTTTGGGAACTCTGAATGTTACTATTCAAAACTGTAAGCAAGTACATCTTTTATGAAAATGAGGGCATGTACCATTTTTTTTTTTTTTTTGATGAAGAGAATAAAAGTCTGGACTCTTCTGTAAAACCTAGATATACAGTTTCAAGGTACATATATTATCTAGGTATACAGATGGACAGATCAGGGGATTTGAGAAATAAGCATATATAAAAATGGAAATTCAGTAAGAATATATATAAAATAGCAGCCAGTAAAAAAAAACTGAGGAATAATTGCTATTTGTGGGAGAATTGTTTTCTACTTTATGTGCTTTCTTACTGTTTTAATCATTTTTGTAGCATGCAGTGTATTACCAATTTTAAATAAATAATTTTGAAAAATTAAAATGGCTGACTAGTTTATATGGGAGCAATTTATTTAATCAATATTTAATTATTGTTCATTTGCAAAATAGAATTATACCAAGAATAATAGTATGATATGTAGAACATTGGACATTGTCTTTCAATACTTTTTTTAAAAAAATTACGAACTTCTTCCTTAAGAAATATTTCTTAATGATTGCTAAAATTAACTCTATTCATTAGACATATACCATTATCCTTATGTAAAAAATTTAGAGTGAAAGAAATTTTATGACTGGACTGATTGATGAACACTTGTTCTCATTTGCTTGTGCTATAGTGACATCTAAAGTTATAGTTTTCTACTTATAGTTATTTTTTGTCTCCTTCATAGTATATAACACAAGTATACATCTTGGATTTGTTTCTTTCATATTTAAATTTTATTTTTACTGTGCTTTTGCCAAGATTTCTTATATATGCCATAGTATCTTGTACACATCAAAAGGATTTTTACAGTCATTACCCTTGCTTCTTGCTGTCTCTGTTTTTGTTGTTCGTTTTTTTGTTTTATTTTGCCAGCTATCTATGACTTCTCCAAAGTTTTCTGTGTTTGGACTTCCTTAATCCCAAATCCACCACATGTTGGCTCTCATGCTAATTCCCCATGTCATGTAGTTGCTTACATAATACAAATAACTTCTTGGAGTTTTGTACATATATTTTTTTGCTGTCATTATATTGAAAACTGTTTGACAATTGTTCATTTATGAACTTCCTTAGTACAGAAACATGCAGTATAAGACTAGCATGCTTAGGTTTACATTTTATTGTTAATTGTTGCTATATCTTTATTTTCAAATTTTTAAAGACTTAGAGAACAATCAGACTTATACTTAGCACAAATATCACCATTCCTTGGTACCTTTAAACTATAACTTTAAATTTGTTCTCATGCTACTTAAAAAAAATAGCTTTATTGAGATAAAATTCACATACCATATAGTTCATCTATTTAAAGGATGCAATTCCATGGTTTTTAAGTATATCATAGATATATGTAACCACAACCATTGTCAATTTCTGTACATTTTCATTACCACCAAATTAAAACCCTGTATTGCTGGCACCCCCTCTCCCTCCTTCCCCATGGCTATTCTAGGTCTCTTGTAATTCCTTATCAGTTTTAGAATCAGCTTGTCAATATCTACAAAGACTACAGCTGGATTCTGATAAGGACCAATATGGGTAGAATTGGCCATGTTACTGATGTTAAAGCTAATGATCCATAAAGGAGGGATATTTTTTTAAATCTTTAAATTCTTTTAACAATGTTTTGTAGTTTTCAGAATATATATTTGCTTGTTAAAAATATATTTCCAATTATTTTTTCTTTTTGATGTTGTTATAAATTGACTTGTTTTCATAATTTGACTTTTGGATTGTTCATTGCGAGTGTAGAGAGATACAATCGATTTTTAAAGTATTGATCTTTAACTTACTCATTAGTTCTAGTATTTTTCAGTGGATTACTTAGAATTTTCTGTATACTAAAGTCATCTACAAATAGAAATAATTTTACTTTTTTTCACTCCCCAATTTGAAAGACTTTTATTTTTTGCTTAATTGCCTTGACTAACACCTTTAGTATAATGTTGAAGGGAAGTGGTGAGAGCAGGCATTCTTGTCTTGTTCTTCATCTGAGGGCAAAAGCATCCAATCATTCACCATGATATTTACTGTGGGATTTTCTAGATACCGTTTATCAGATTGAGGAAGTTTCCTTCTATTCCTAATTTGTTGGTGTTAGTTTTTGCTGGATGCTTTTTCTGCCCCTGTTGTGACGATTGTGTGATTTTTGTTTTGTATTTAATTAATACGATGTAATTTTGAGATGTTAAACCATCCTTGCATTCCTGGGATAAATATTACTTGTTTATGTTATATAATTTTTAATATGTTGCTGGATTTATTTCTAGCATTTTATTGAGGATTTTTGCATCATATTTCTAAGAGATATTGATCTATCTCTTGTATTTTCTTGTGATTTCTGTGTCTGGTTTTCGTGTTATGGTGAGACTGACCTCATAAAATGAGTTGGGACGTGTTTCCTTTTTTATTTTTGAAAGTGTTTGTGGAGATTTGGTACTAATTCGTTTATAAATGTTTGTTAGAATTCAGTGATGAAGCCATCTGGTCCTCAGCTTTTCTTTGTGGATAGATTTTTCTTTTTTTATTACAAATTCAGTCTCTTCTCTTGTATAGGTCTATTCAGATTACTTATTTATTATTGTATCAGTTTCAGTAGTTAGTGTCATTCTAGCAATTTGTCCATTTCATCTAAGTTACATAATTTTTTTGAATGTCTATTTTGCTTAATATTAGTATAACCCCTTTAGTTCTCTTGTGGTTATTTGCATGATATATCTTTTTTTCACTTTTTTACTTCCAATTTATTTGTAACTTTTAATATAAAATGAGTCTCCTCTAGACAAACATAAGTGTTTTTTATCTGAAATTATCAGAACTTTTTATATGAAAATGTGAAATTTGTCCTATTAGCTTATTTTCATAGGATAAGCATACTAGTCCATAAAATGTCTCTATTTTTTATATAAAACACAGATTGTTTTCATTAACGTTTTTGAGAAAATCATTTGAATAAGCTTGCGTTTCCTTGCATTTAAAAACCTCTGTTACCTGAGTTGAAAGGTTATGTTTATTTCCCTTATTTTCATGCCATGGCACATATCATGAAAATAAGTAACAAAAGTGACTTGTAGTTCTATGAATCCCGATTTTTAATCTATTGAATAGGGGCATAATAGTTACATTTTATAAGGTTATCTTTTGGATTGAAAGTAATAAGTATTAAGCATAACCATAATTTTTAGTTAAGTTTATATGCTACTTAGATTTTTCTCTGATTACAATTTTATATTGATAGTTCATCGCTATTTACAATTACATGCCACTAGTGATATTGATAAGTACTTTACAATTATAATAGAGTATAATTATAACATGGGAGGGCCTCATCCAATGTAATTGATTAATTAGCTTATAATTAACACAAATTAAATTTTCACTGTTTTCTAGTTTCTAATCAGTCTGACTTATGTTTCTTTATTTTTTCTTAAAAAAACTATAAAGTGGAAAGAAAACACTAAAATCATTTAAATGCAAAGTTAAAAATGTTTTATAATGTAAAAAAATCAATCATGTTTTTGAAATGTTCAGTTTATTTGATTTGGGGTATAGAGTTCCTTAGGGATTTAAAAAATGCGTTTCTGAATTACAAAAAAAGGCATAGAACAGAAATAAAGTTTAAAAATGCCCCATGTTCTTTTGCATTAAAATTATTTTTTAAAATATCACTTTAAAAAATAACATTTAAAAATATGTATTCAGTCAATTGGTATGTGAAGTGTGATTTAAGCCACTAAACCTGTGCCTTTGGTTAGTTTCTCTCCTGATTACTAGTGTTGACTAGAAGTTTCATATGGGAATAGGAAAAAGTGAGCTCATCATTCTCTTGAGCATCTGGAATAAGTTCCTGCCAGAGGCAAGATAGTAATTTTTTATCTTCTTATCAGTATAGCAAATCCTGTGCTGCCCTGAAATGAATCACATGCACAGCCTTATTGAGTCTCACAAAAATATTCCAGTATCTGTGTGAATTTTCTTTTTCTGGAAAAACTGCATCTTTGTGGTGCCTACACAATCCCTTTATAGGTAGTAACAAGTTGTTTCTGCCTTTTGAATGACCGTTTTCTATTTGTTTGAGTATATGCTTGGGAGTTTAATTGCTGGGTCATATGGCAAATCTACATTTAACTTTACAAGAAACCCCCTAACTGGTTTACGTTTGCTGCACTGATTTACATTTTCCTCAATAATGTATGAGGATTCCAATTTGTGCTCATACTTGCCAACACTTATTATTTATTTTTTTTAAATATAGCCTACCTGGTAGGTATAAATTAGTATTTCATTGTGTTTTTGATTTGTATTTTCCTATTAACTAATAATAATTGAACATCTTTTTAAGTGCTTGTTGGCCATTTGTATATTCTCTTTGGAGAAACGTCTGTTCACTTATTTAACCATTTTTTAATTTGGTTGTTAGTCTTTCTGTTTTTAGCCCAGAAACATCTCTTAAGTGATCAGATCCAGGTTCTTGCTAGATTTAATGATTATCAAAGCAGAACTACATTTTGACCTTTGAACTCTATATTATTATAGTCTCATTTATAATTACTGGAGTATTATCAGCATCTCTGTACAGACTCTCTGTACTTAAAAAGCAGCAAATTATTTTTAATCTTTAAACTAAAATCTGCAGTACTTTTTGAAATTTTTAACATATAACACTTCCACTTAGCAGTTCTTCATTCTCTTAATATACAATTATTAAAAGGGTATAATTTACTTTGTCATTTAATTAGCTGTCATTGGTTAGTGTTGAAGTAATTGCTGGTATTTTTCTGTTTGCTTTTTTCTCTTAAAAAACGTTGCTTGCTTCCTTGTTAGTACTCCATATACATTTTCCAGGAAGCTGTGTCAGTTTTAAATCAGATTTAAAAGTGTTTTTGATAGTTAAGGTTTTTCTTTGAGGCTAAAGTGATACTGGATTACAATCAACATTTTTAGATATTTCATATGTAGGAACTAAATAAAAGTATAAAGATGATGTAAATATCAGTTTATTATGGAACCTCACATTTTATGTGTTCATATATCAAAATTGGAGCATTTTAAGAAGCAAGAAGAGTTCTCTAAATTAATTTTTGTATTGCTTTTCTGCTTATGTTCTGTAGGTTTTTTTAAAAAAAATAGCAATTCTGCAAGAAAGGCAAGAAAAATTTGCTCTGGAAAGTATGAAAACGCAAATGTATTTTATTCTCTATGATACTGTATAGTCTATCCAGCTGCAAACTCCAGTTATTGTTGCATTATGTACTCAGAAAATGTAAGATGATGATAGGGACAACAATGACTATTTTGTAAATATGATGAGTTAAGCAATAATTGAAATCTAAAATGGTTAGCAGGGGGTGCTTTAAAAATTCTTTGCCTACAAACCTCTAAAGCTGGCATTTTTAAACTGTAGTTCATGGATTATCAGTTGGGATGGGGATCCGTTTATGGACCTATAGGAGATTCCACAAAAGAATCTGAGACTTGAAAAATAGTCAAGAACCATAGATTTAAAATGTTAATAAAGGCCTCGGTGGATCTCACTATATACAATTGATCCATATTATTTGTAGATTACTTTTTTTCAAGTTTGCCTTCTCAAAAATTTATTCGTAAATCCAGAATCAGTACTTTGGGTGATTTTGCAGTCATTCACAGACATACACAGAGCAGCAAAAAAATTTGAGTTGCCTGATGTGCACATTACTGTCTCAGCTCAAACAAGGCAACATTCTGCTTTGTTTTAGCACTCATGCTATAAACAAGTGTCCTTTCTGTGGTGTATTTAGTACTATGGTTGTTTGTTTGTTTGTTTTTGCCTTTTTATACTTTTCATTGTCTAAAATGGCCCTCAAGCATAGTGTTGAAGTGTCGCCCAGTGTTCTTAGGTGCTAGAAGTCTGTGATGTCCCTTACAGAGAAGATAAGTGTTAGATACTCTTCGTTCAGGCATGAGTTATCATGCTATTGCCATGAGTTAAAAGTTAATAAATCAAATATAAATGTGCATATATTTTTATATGTAGTTATATATGTAGTGTTACCTTTATATATATGCATAAATATAAGTAAAACAACATGTCTGTAAAGGGAAACACATTAAACAGAGTTATGTATTGATATTGATTGGTGGACAAAAACCTTGTAACCAAGCAGTGGTTCGGTATTCATGAAATCAGGGTTCCTGTCAATTTGGTACAACACAAGGACCTTGAATATTACGAATCAACTGTAATTGGTTAGAGCCAGAGAGGCCAATCCAGTTGACCTTTTGAAGTCTTTTTTTTTTAACTTAATTTTCTTTATTTCTGAACATTTACTGACATTAAAATGGGCTGTGCATTATTCATTTCTGAATATGACATCAGATGCTTCTAACCTAACCATGATAAATGCTGTTGATTTAAGTGAGCTACATATTTAGACTTTCCTGCTCTACCAGAATTCACTGGTCTACTTGAGATTTCTGTCTGAAATGTTGTTATTGCTCATCATGCAGTATATTGAAATGTAACATCATTTTTTGCTATGAGATATTGGTAAACATTTAGGTTGAGTTTACTTATTTTATCTAATGACCTATTATTCATAATAGATGGAGAGTTAGAAGTAGGTCTTTTTCTTACAAATATGAGCTGTATATTGCAGTTGACTGCATTTATTGAATCAAACTATATTTTTCATTATTCAAAATTAAAGGAATTTTCAGTTCCCTCTTTCTAATGTGATGGTGTAACAAATACTGGATTTACCCTCCCACCTGAAAGCCATCTGATCATGTCTATTGATGCAGAAAATGCATTTGACAAAATCCAGCATCCATTCTTCATAAATCACTCTCTAACCTGGAAGAAGAGGGGAAGCTCCTCAACCTGATAAATAGCATCTATGAAGAACCAATGGTAACATATTTATTATTGAAAGACTGAATGCTTTCCCACTAAAATCAGAAACAAGACAAGGATGTCTGCTTTCACCACTTCTGTTCAACATTGTACCGGAGGTTGTAGCCAAAGCCATTAGTCAATAAAAAGTACTTAGATTAGAAAAGCAGAAGTAAATCTGTCATTATTCATCAATGATATGAGTGTCTATGTACATTATTCTATAGAATTTAAAAACAGTATTAGAACTAATAATTGAGTTTAAAACATTTACTGAATACAAAGTGAATATTTAAAAATCAAGTATATTTTTCTTTACTAGCAACAGAAATTTGAAACTGAAATTTAATAAAAGTAATGTTTACCATAACATGAATAATTTAAAATATTTAGGGACAAATCTGACAAAAGATGTACAAGATCTATATATTGAGAACTGCAAACTTAATTTAAAAAAAAGAAATAAAACTACAAAACATTAGTGAACAAAATTAAGTGGAGAAATTTCTTAGATATGACACCACAATAGAATGGTCCACAAAAGAGAAAATTGATTAATTGTGCATCAGGTATATACATAGGTCAAAACTTAAACAATTTTACATTTTAAATTTGTATAGATAATTTCATATCATTTAAACTTCTAAAACTATTAAACCAGCAAACAAAAAGATAAAGAAAATGTAATATATATATAAAAATACACACACACACACACACACACACACACACACATACAGGAGTATTACTCAGTCATAGGAAAAGAAGTACTGTCATTTGCAACAAAATGGGTGAAGCTTTAGATAATCATGCGAAGTGAAGTAAGTCAGGCAGAAAAAGTTGAGAACCATATGATTTCTATCATATGTGGGTTATAAAAGAAAGCAATGAATGAAAAAGACAGACAAACAAAAACTCATAGACACAGACAGCAGTTTAGTGGTTACCGGAGGGAAAAGGGTGGGGGAGATATAGATAAGGATACAAGGGGTCAAGTATATGGTGACAGAAGGAGATTGACTTTGGGTGGTGAACACACAATCAATATACAGATTGATGTATTATTGAATTCTACATTTGAAACCTATATAATTTTATTAACCAATGTCAGCCCAATAAATTTGATAAAAATAAATTTAAAAAACTAAAGGAATCTGTGTCTATCTACCACTAAATAAGTGGTCTAAAGTCAACACAATTTTTAATTACAAGGAAATCAATCTCTAAAAATGAGCATCACTCAACAAAAATTAAGAGTGTGATAGAGAGTGTTATCATCAACATTATTTCTTTGGAATCCAGAACTAGCTTAACCTTGTCTAACTTGTTTTCTTGTTAAATACATTTGCCTACCATATTTTTGGGGTTAGTACTCAAAAATCTGTGCAAGCAACATCTTTTGAACCTTTTTGACTCTTTTTTTATAATTTCTTTTGCTATATAATTGGTCCAGTAAGATTATAGTTAGAGTTGAGTTGGGGATTTGTGTATTTAGAAGGACATATGGGAAGATATTTAAGAAGAATTTATTATTAAGAACTTTTGATTAATACTTTAAAAGGTTATATAGATTAATTTTGAAGTGATTTCAAAACAGTCTTTTGCAATTCTTACTGTGATGTTAAACTATTAGTTTTGTGATAACTTTATAATTGTCTAGTATGTTTTTAATCATGAAATTTCCTTTTCAAATAACATGGTGATGAAAAATAAATTGTCAATGAAACATATGTAATAACAATTACAACTTCTGTGTTTGGAAGGGAAAAATTAAAATCAGCCACATTTACATTTGGAAAAATCATAATCTAAAATTTGCTCTTCCTCCTAGCCCCCAAAGAAAAAGTCAGTTCCCCTCAACTTTCTGAAATGGTTTAGATTAGATTTCCTAACATGTGCATTTTGAAAGGATAATATATTTATTTTGACTTGCATTCAAGAAAAACTGGAAGGTTTAGCCATAGTGCTGACATATTTCATTTGTAATCAGTGTATGAAACAGATTAGTTTTTGCAAGAGAGAATTCATACATCCTTAGTACCTCAGTAAGTATCTAGTTATCTCCAGGTTTTTCAAAGATGTAAGAAATCTGACTTCCAGTATTTTCCAAGTGAAATATTTGTTGGGTTTACTTTGTAAACTCATTTGAATACCTGTTCTCTCTTATTGCATATAATTTCTGGAAATTTAATTGCATCTTATAATAAGATATATGTCTTAGCTATCAGAAAGTTTCCACTGTCTACCAATTACTTCTTGGAAATGGGTAATAATTACCCTGGAACAGAAATATTCTATTTTTTGTCTACAAAGTAGCAGTTTCTCTGAATAATAACCTTTTTGTGGGTGTCTATTAATATGTAACTTTACATATGGTTGGCTCCTGGGAGTCCATATAGTGTTTGTAGTTGTTAAATGTTAACCAAATGAAGAATATAATTGTTAAAGTAATAGTTGCCTGTCTTTTAAGCTAAATTTTAATTTAGTGTCCCTGTGATAATTTGCTATTCTTATTTAAATCATTAACTCTGATAAATTGGACATTCAGGATAATCGGTATTTTTTAATAAAAATTCCGTTTATATTTTTAAATCAGTTATACTCAGTCATTGTTTTTTTCCTGGTCTCCTCAGAACAATGAGTTTATATTAAATCCCAGCATGATTTTGTACACATGCTCAGATCTATATTAAGTCAGCAGGGATTTATTGAATGCTTAGTATTTCTTTACAGCATTGATTTAGAATCTGTTTCTGTTTCTTGAATTTTAAAGTACTGTTAAATCACTCATCTGACTTTTGAAGAAATAAGGCTTTTTAGTGAATAACACAATGCTTTTAGTTCAAATTAATAATATTAGAAATTTGGAAAACTAAGAATGGAATTTGTTGTGAAGTGACAATCCTGCTCTAATATCCTTTTTCAAGACAATTTTAACATTTCGTTTTTATGACAATCATTTGAAATTGTGTATTTCTATAGGTCCAACAGAAGCAGGATAAAATGAAAATTTAATGAAAACTAAAGCTGATAAAATTAAAGCACAGTATTATACACCTCTTTTCATCTTTGTTATAATTTATATTTTTATAATATAAAGATGTTTAAGTAACTTTTATTGTGGCTTGTATTAGGGTCTAGCAAGGATTCCTCAACTAGAAAGCAGGGAATAATTTAACTAGTAGTCATCTGGCTTCATTGTTGTAACCTGGTCATTATCATACCTTCAGGGTTTATTGAATTTGGTTCTTTTTTAACCATACTCTGTGATGTCTATATTATCATCCCTTAGAGTTTTATATATGAGATATAAAAATATCATATTTTATTCTTATCCTTTGTAGTCTTTCCCTAACATTCCTCCTTTTATTTCATTTCTTTTATTTCATAAAATTCTCCTAGCCCTTGTACCTCTAAGCTTTATTCACTACTGCCAAAACTGCCATTTCACTGCACTTAGTGCATTTGACTGCACTTAAATTTTTCTCTCAATTTTTTTGTTCTTTCATTTCACAATGCCTAGTCACCAATTCTAGATTAGTCTAACCATCTACCACTTGTATATCTTGGGTCTGAGACTATTTGATGACAATACAGTAATAATATTGTATGGATGCATCCTATTACAAATTCCTGGTCTCCAAACCTTCAATTAGCACTTCCTGTAGTGTTTTTGGAAATAGTAGGTTTTCTTTCTAGAAATTCTTTTGAAGATTAATATAAATCTTTTATAATTTTTAGTAATACTTTGTTATTTATCTACTTTGAAGTTTTCCATTTCCAAAATATAAATACATTCTTGAAAGTTAAAGAATATAATTGATAAGTGAAAACACTATTGTTTTTCACTCTGCTTAAGAATGGAAATATGTCCTTTTAATTATCACCTGAGATGAATAGCAATAAACTATGTCAAAAAATTTTTGCAGTAAAAATACTACTTTATGAAGCAGAGGAGATTTTTATGATATGAGGGACAAACACTTCAAAATAAAATATTTTTTATGATTTTGATAATCATATTGTTGTTATATAACATGTTAATATTAGAGAAAGGTATATGGGAATTCTCTATTATTGCAGCTTTTCTATAAGTATATAAATTATTTCAAAGTAAAAGGTTAGGTTAAAAATATAAAACTATTAATTATTGTTAGTTTTTAAAAATAAACATTATTTGAAATAATTTTAGATTTACAGAAAAGTTCCAAAGATAGTACAGAGCATTCTCATGTAATCTTCACCCAATTTTCCCCTGGCTTTAGTTTATTAATTAAAAAATCATTTTCAGAGTACATTTAATAGCTGAATATATTTAGCGGTCTTCATTCTAACTGTATTTAGATAAAGTTTTACCATTGATTAGAAATTTTAGTTCTTTTTACTTTTGTTTTTATTATGGAAATGACTATAGATATTGAATAAATGAAATTATATGTTCTCCTTGGAAAATCATGTCATAGTGTAATTATATTAGTATACTGGTTTACATGAAACATGTTAAACACTTACATAAAAACTAAATTTTTTAGAGCATGTATATTTTTAATTATACAAAATTTAGTAAATTATATATATATTCATTTAGTCTGTCTATGTGCAAGACATTTTTTTCTAGGCATTATAAGGGATTCATACATGTCTACATCTACAGTATTTTCAGTTTCTATTTCAATTCTCATTTTCCTTTGTGTTTATTCAGATTTTTCTCAGTCTTCTGAACCATTTTACCCTCATCTCAGCAGTGACCTCATATTCTTCTTATGAATATAATGGAAATCATCAGGAATCAACTTCTTTACTTTCTCTCTCCGTTGTCTTCAAACTTGTTTATATACTATTGCCTTTTTAACTCTGTTCCATTTCCTTGTTTCTCTAAAACGTCAAACTTATTCATTCCTCCCTTCCCTTCACTGCCAGATGTCTAGATAGAGTAGCATACATTCATTATTACCAGTGTTCCACCTCCAACTCATTTTTTATTCACTAACTGCAAAGTGGGACCTCAACTTTTTCTCTTTTTGGAAACATTTTTTGCAAAAATCACTAAAAACGTAATTGTCAAACTCAGTGTTTATTTAAAAATCTTGATCCTAATTAACCCAGTTAATTTTCTTCCTTTAGCTTTCAGGACAGATAGCACTTTTTCTTTGTTCTTTTCTTGTTAACTCTTTGAGTCATCCTTTCCCTGTACCCATTACCGGCTTACCTTTCTCTGTCCATTTCTTATTTCTAATTGTTTCTAATCTCATAACTCATAAAGATTATGTACATAAAAATGCAAGAAAAAAAAAGTAAGTGAAAGACATCATAGACAAAGATGAAATGGAAGAAAATGTTTGCAAGATATATCAAAGAGTTAATCTCCCTAATATGTAAACATATTCTTGGGTTCTTGACATTATTAAGAAGAAAAGAAAAAAACAATTGAAAAAGTAGACAAAGGATATGATGGGTAATGATTTACCATATGACCCAGCAATTCTAGGCATATAGCCCAAGAGAAATGAAAACATGTGTTTACACAAAAATTTTTACATGAATGTTCATAGCAGTATTATTCATAATAGCAAAAAAGGAAACAACTCAAATGTCCATCAGCTGATGAATGGATAAACAAAATGAGGACTATCTGCATGATAGAATATTGGCAATAAAAAGAAATGAAGTACTGATCGATGCTACAATATGGATGAACCTTGAAAACATTATGCTAAATGAAAGAAACCTCTCACAAAGGTTTACATATTTTATGATTCCATCTCTGCAAAATGTCCAGAACATACATATTTATAGCTTCAGAAAATACATTAGCGGTTGCTTAGGGCTTGTGGCAATTGGGGTTTGGGGTGTGATGGCTAAGTGATGAGGGGTTCCTTCTGGGGTGTTGAAAATGTTCTAAAATTGATGTGGTGGTGCTTGCACAACTCTGAATATATTAAATGCCATTGAATTGTACACTTTATGTGAATTGTATCTTTACAAAGCTATTATGTTAGAAAATATATATGCATTGAACTGTTTAACTCTGAATGGATCTTTAACCCATACATGAATTTTTCTATAATATATTGGTTATTTGCAAAGTTTTTGCTCATTAAATTAGGCAAATCTTGCAAATGTAAAATGTTTCATTGGTCGACTTCACTATGAGTCTCAAGAAAATGGTCCTTTATATATTGGGAATCTCACTATGGTAGATAAGAGTTTTACACAATTATAATTTTAAGTTGAAAGCTCAAATTTTATTATTAGCAATAAATCCTGACAGTTATTTTTTTGTTGCAGGCTTACATTTTTTTTTTTATTTTCAAAAAAAATGTCTGCCAGATACCCAAATCTGAATATCATTTGTCTGTCATTATTTCAAATAAAAATAGTTTTCCATAAAAAAGCGGTTCTTATAGAAACTTAACTGCACAAATGATTCTCCTCAGGAAACCATTATATTTCATTCATACTTTTCATTTCCTTACACAGAGTATTAAAAGATGCTTATTTAATTGTTAATATTTAATAAAAATCAATAATTTTGCTAGCTTCAAGAAATTATTAACTTGGTATCTTTTTAATTTGAGCACAGGGTCATGAAGAATCCAATAACTACAATACACCTTGGTTCTATTGCCTTTATTTATCCTTAGGTACCAGCAATTTTACCCACTGTTGAATTTGTACTATGAACACAAGTGTCAACACAGTGAAAAATGTAAATAACATCTTATTGTGAAAATTGAGTTGACTTTGTGGATTCCCTGAAAAGTTCTCAGAATCTTCCAGGGATCTGTAGACCTTCAAGAATAGGTCAATGCTTTTTCTTTATTCTCAACCTGTTCAGGAACTACAGACTGATATTTCCAAGGTTCCAGGAGATATCTGCAAAAATATCCTCATAATTCCATATGTTCAAACTCAACTCACTGTTCTCTAGCTTTTTACATTATACTTGCTCCTATATTCTTAAATTATCTTTCTCTATTAATGACATAACTGTCCATCAGTCATTCAAATATAAAAATTATAGTCAGACTCAAACTATTTTCTACTTCAGCCAATGAATCCCCGATCTTGTTCTTTTTTCTTTCCCTTTCACCCCAATTTTTTTATATCTGTTTCCTCCTTTTCTCAGATTTTTTTTTTTTAATGCTATAGCACCTGGTATTCCTAGATAGTCTGCCATCCAAGGACTAAACCAGACCCTACCCTGCTTAGCTTCCAAGATCAGACAAGATCAGGCACATTCAGGGTGGCATGGCCATAGACTCAGAATTCTTAAGGTTAAGGTCCTTCTCTCTTTTTTATAAGATCACATGGCCTGGTGATTGATCTTCCTGTGTCCTGTTCTTGCTCCGCTTCTTTTTGAAGAAATCATCTTCAATAACAGTACAACGTCTTGGATTTTACCCCACTTACAAGCTAACAAACTAGACTGCTACAGTTTCATAGATGCTGACAGGAGACAAGAGCCTCCTGGGTCAGAGATAAAGGAATTTTTACTCAAAATATAGCAGGCAACATGACTTTCATATTCCCATTGGTTCTATTTGCATTGCCACTCATTCTGGAGCAATGTGGACATTGATGCAGGTGGAAGCTGTGCTCACAGAGTATACATCTTAATTGAGGAATCCAGAATTTAGATAATACCTTTTAATTTGTAAGAATGTTTGCTATATAAGCATCCTTGAAAAGAAAGAACAAAATCTGTTAAAAACCTACAGAGACATGATAGATCCATGATGAATTGTTTCCCAGCATTTTTTGTTTAGCTTTCTGAACATTGTTGCCAAGCTTATCTTTCTGAAATACATATTTCATGTAACTCTTTGATCCAGGCCTGACTTTCAGTGTTATGGACTACTGGTCCTTCATAAAATACGCTGTTACGACCCCATATTTTACTATTTCCCTGAGTAAGCCATGGACATAGTATCGCTCTGTTTTTGCACATATTTTTCTGTGAATAATTATCTTTTATTTTTCTTGATTTCAGCCTGGTAAATCTTCAGCCTTCGAGAACCAGCCTATTTGTCATTTTCCTTTTGACTTTTTCATAACTCTCAAACTTCATGATGCGCTCAGGATATTTTGTATATACCTCTATTATAACACTCATTGAATTTGAATTTCTTTCCATGCTGCCTTCTGCACTAGACTGTGAACTCCTCAAGGCATTTTTCAAATCATTCCTCACAGGTACTTTGATATAAAGCTTACTAGAAGTTCGTTGGATTAACAAGTACATAATTCCATGGCGGGTGCCCAGTAACATTTTTATTGTGATGTTGTTTTCATTGAGCTGCTAATAAGATTCTTTTTGAACGCTACATGTAAATATTTTTTCCTAAAAGCTCTATACATTTAAGTTATCTGATGCTACTGTGTAATTATCTTATGTTACTGTGCAAAAAAATACATATATTTTTTGTCCATTACTGTTTATTTTATTGTAGAATAGATACAGGCTGGCTAAATTGTGGGCCCATCAGATATGGATATGCCTTGGAAATTGTCGTTGGTTCACCTGCCTCACAAACCAGCATTCAGAACTATAATGTAGTTGTCAACACTTATTTATACTTGGTGGATAGACAGGCTCAAAGCAAAAGTCTCTTATTAGAGTCAGTCAGAAGGGGTCAGAATGGCACAAGCACCTCAGCAGTACGATGAGAATGGCAAAAGGAGCTTCTTGAAAGACCTTATGGCATCTTCACTGTGAACAGGAACTGAATCAACAGTAGCATCCTTAAAACAGGGTTGAAAGCTGGAGATTTCTCTTGTATTTGCAAAGTGCTGCTGATTTTCTTATTATGTATAGCCCTCTCAGAATTTTAAATGCTTGTATTCTTTACCTGTATTAAAGGAATATGTGTATTATCGTCTGTATCTTTGGGTATCATGCTATCGAGCACCACCATTTCTCTGAAAACCTTGCAGACTTTTTCTTACAGATTTTGGAGAGTGCTTCATCTATTAAGGATACTGACTTCCCTCACTCCCTGCCACATACACAACTTCTTTTTCCTGAATAGTGATCTTAAGTTTACATCTAGTTGCAGCTATCAGTACTTTCCTTTTATTATTTGGCATTCATGCCATGGTTAGGAAACCTGTCTCTGTTTTTAAAGTTATTAAAATGAGTAGCTTAATTTCCTACCTTTCTGGTTTGATTTTTGTACACTTTTGGTTAAAGTGTGAGGTGAAAGTACCCCCTCCCCACCATGGCTATATACTTATCCCAGCCCAATCTATTGAGTAATTTCTTCTTTTGCCATCTCAGTACAATGTCATCTGTATCCTATCCTGTATTGCCAAAGGAATTTGTGTCTGTATTTGAACTCTATTTTTTCCATTGATTTCTTTCTGTACCAGTACCAAAATGTTTCAGTTACAGTTGCTAAATAATACATTTTAATACCTGATAGTAAATTCTCCACTCCCCACATCACTATTACTTGTCTTTTTTAGAATGTATTTTCCTGTTATTCTCAGGTGAATTTAAGGATCATTTTGATGTTTTCAAAATATCACATTGGAATTTATAGCTTCATTGGGGGAAAATAACATTTTTATAATATATACTTTTACGGTAAATGTTTACCTTCCTTTTGTCTGCATCTGGATTTTTTATTTTAATTCCCCATTTTATATGCATATATATTTATTTTAAACTTTTCATTATAGAATATTTCAAACCTACACAGAAATAGAGAATAATATAATGAACCGCATGTACCGATTATCCAGCTTCAGTAATTTAACATTTTGCCACACTAGTTTTATCTCTTTCTCCTATGAAGCATATCTTAGATATCTTGTCATTTCATCTATAAATTCTTCAAATTATCTATTCAGCAATGACATTTTAAAAATACCACTATCATACTATTACCTTAAAATATTAATTTCTTAACGTTAATACCCATTTATATTCAAATTTTCTTAATTGTTTCAAAAATATCCGTTTGCGATAGGTTTATTTGAATAAGGATCTAAACAAGAATTGAAATACTGCATTTCTACCTTATATCTTTGAGTTAGTTATTATCCTGATTCCCCCTTTTTAAAGTGTCAGTGACTTTTTTTTTTTTTAAGAGAAACTGGGTTATTTGTACTAGACTATCTCACATTCTGGATTTGTTCAGTTTCTTCACATTAAATATTTGCTCATAGAACTAAGAGGTTTGGTTGGATGTAGCTTTTATTTCTTTAGGCAAGAATCTTTTTAAAGTGCTACACTCTGCCGTTTCTTTTACATCTCATCTGTAACCCTGTTACCCATCACATCTGGTCGTTCTGCTTTTAGTGATGCCAGGGTTGATCAGTGGTTTCAAGTATGGTTTCTGCTTGCTGCTGTTGTATGCAGACTTTTCTCTTAAAATTTTTTCTAGTTTATTGAGATATAATTGACATCACTGTATGAGTTTCAGGTGTACAGTATAAAAGTTTGACATTTATATATTGTGATGTTATCATAGTAAATTTAGTTAATATCCATCATATGTGTGTGATAATGAAGTGGAAAGAAAAGAAGAAAACTTTTTCCTTATAATGAGAACTCTTAGAATCTATTCTCTTAACAACTTTCATCTATACCAGATAGCAATGGTAACTGTAGTCATCGTGTTGTACATTAAATCTCATTGCTTTTCTAATAAGTTATTATTGGTGTATGAGGTTTTTAAAGCACATGTTATAGTAACTGAACATCTTAACAGAGTCTTTACTATTTCTAATAAGTTTTTAGTGTATTTTCTTCAGTCACTGTTACAGAAAAGTAGTTCAGACTTGGGCTTTGTTGGTAAATGTCTAGATTGAAGTTCTGGGGAGCCTTTTTACTCTTTCTGTGCCTCAGTTTCTTCATCTGTGAAAGGGAGGTAAATGAGTTATTTCACATAATGTGCAGAAAATAAATAGGTTTGTTTTAAAAATTTATCTCTTTTGTAGACTGTGACATTATCTTTTCAATTTTTCAATATTTTTATTGCTTTGTTTAATTTTGAATATAATTATACTGGCAATAACACTTAAATAATCACAGTGGTAACATGAATGCTTCATTAATATTAACTAATATTTATTGAAGTATTGTGTTATTTTATTCTTGTTTTCTAATAAACAATATGTTTTGGGAATATGGATAACATCAAAATAAATTTTGTTACCAATCTCTATTATGGGATCTATTGGTATGTTAATAAGATGCAGTTCATCAACTACATACTGGTTATCTACTAAGTGTTAAGTGCTGCAGATGCATTGGTGAGAAAAACAGATAAAAATTCCTGCCATCATGGAGTTCATATTATAGTGGGAGGGATAATTATAATGAATGTAGTACATAATCAAATTAGAAGGTGTTAAAATAAAGTATAGGAGAATGTGGTTGTGGTAGTGGGATTGTTGGGCAAAAAGAGTTCTACCCTTCTAGGTTCTTTGGCTTGTCTAATAATTAAATTGACAGAAGGTACATTAAAGAAGAAAATCAAAATTTTAATTTTGTACATACAGGAGTCTCATAAAAATATGAGACCCAAGGTCAAGTCAGACAGTTGTGACTTCTACGCCACCCTGAATTAAGAACAAGATATGGGTCTGGGGAGTCAAAGGGGAGGTGAGTAATTCACAGGACAATAAGAAGACAAAGGGCAGATGTTTGGTAATTAGATATCTCTGGTAGTAGCTCTCTTTCTGAGCCAGGCCCTCTATCTAGAATTTTTTAGGTAGTTTAAGGGATAGGTAAAAGTTTTTCTTAAGTTGACTAGGTCTTGATTGCCTCATCTCAAAATAATCCACATGCCAAAGTGGCACGTTTTGGATGGCATATTTTGTTCCCCTTCAGAACTAATATGCTTTCTAAAGGACTGAATGTGGGATGTGAATAACCCCCTTCTAATTTATCTCCTTATTGCTTCTTCTTTTATATACAGTATAAAAATACTTTTACATGTAGTAGCAAAAGTGATCCTTATCTAAATTTGATAATTTCACTTTCTTGTTTAAAATCCTTCAGTGGCATCCTGTTGTACCCTGAATAAAACATATTCTCCTTACCATATCTCCTTGCATGATCTACAACCTCTATTTTTCCTCAAACTTATCTAGCTACTCTCCATCTCCCTCACTGAGCTCTAGCCACACTGATTTTTAATTTTTAAAAATATGTCAACCTTTCTCGTGCCTCAGCAGCTTTGCACTCGCTCTTCTTTCTGTTTGGGAAACTCCCCAACCCCCAAGCTCATTCTTTGTATGATGAGATCATTCGCATGTTTTATGTCTTAAGTTAAATATTCTTAAGCCTATTTAAAGTGATTTTTCTCTTGCCCCTCTCTCCTACCCATTGTTCTTCTCAGCCATTTGTTTTTCTTCGCAGTGTCTCTTACAATTATTTTATTTCTTTATTTAATATTTGTTTTATTTGCTTTGCATTTTTTTTTTTTGGAATCTCCAACAGGTAGAGGCCATGTGACTTGTTCAACTTTGTGTTCCAGTGTTGGCATGGTGCCAGACCCATAGAACTATTCAATAAATACCTTTGATTGGATTGACTAAATTAATGAAAAAATGAACAAATAAAATATTTACATTATCTACTAGAGTGACAGAGCTGGACATTACATCTTAGATTTCAGTTCAGTCTATTTTGATATTCTCCTTCCTTAATCATTCCTTATCACTTAATATAAGATGGTCATAAGTAATTCTTTATCATTAGAATATTTCCTAATTGAAATTTATTCAGCTATTAACATCTAGGCATATTCTTATTTTCAGCAGATAACTATACTTGTACAATTATACCATTATGGAGATGTGTCAAAGGAAATGTGAAATAGTAGCTTTAAAAATGTCCCCTATCTCTACCCTGTTTTTCCCTTGAAGCTATTATCCTAAAAGAAGACAGGGGAAAAAGAAATCTATGGTGTGAGTTCAGGTTTACTACTGTAAGTGTTTGAGAAAGGGCCCTGTTACCATAACAACCGATGCATGGATTTCAAGTGGAAAATTTTCATCATATGGGACTATAAAATGTAGCATCCCTCTTAGAATTGCTCTTTGTTAAGTTAAAAAAATTCTGCAAACCTCTATTAAAATTAAGTTTTAAATGTTTCTATGATATTGTTTAAGTCTTTTATTATAACTTAAAACTATACCAAAAGAATATACTTTCATAGATCTGTCATATAGAAAGTTAAGCATTTGGTTTGACATTAAAAATTACTTTCCTAATCTGTTCTAGATCTTTGCTTAAATGGTAAATAAAATGCTAAATAGTTTAATGTGTTGGGAGTTTTTGACAATAGAAAACCACCTGTCACTTTATAGATTCCTTTGCCTTAAATGCTTTCTAGCTCCAGTGAGGAAAGCTCTTAAGCTGTAAGTGCTCTGTCATATTTGCAGGCTTTTATACTAGAGAAGAACAGCAGTGAGCAATGACAATGGAAAATGATGGCAGGTAGACTTAAAACACCATAAAACACAGACGATTGTGTGTAATGCCTTGAATTAAATCCTTTTTGAATGAAATGATCAGCCATATGTGCCACCCTTATGGACCCTGTAAGAAGAGGAGAAGAAATGTGCCCTAATGCTAACTGTGCATGAAATTGCAGTGTTAGGAGATATTGACCAGATGTTTCATTCTCAACAAATAGCTTGTTTGTGACTGAGTGAAAATATCTCTGCTGCTTTGATCACATACACCTTGAAGGAAGGGGTAATTTAATAGAGGCTGTCATAGTTCATCATTGTCAATAAACTTTGACTTGACCTTTGCCTTATATTTTTGATGTCGCTTCTGATACGTATTGATGGGCAGATGTTTACTGCCTTAAGGGATTTTGCTTTTTATAATGTGGATGCTAGAAATAGTGAAAGGAGAGATTTTTTTCAAATTTTCTCTCGCTCCTTGGTTATTAGTTGGCATGCTTCTCTGTGGATTTTGAAGAATTTCTGGGTGAATGCATCTTAATGACATTTTTACTTCTCTACAGATCACTGTGTTTTTTCTCTAAAGGTTTCTTACTCTTTTCACCTCTCTGTCCCTGTTTTAATTGGCCACAATAAACTTCTATGGTGATTATTTTCTCATTTATATTCTTCTATTTTTTTCTTAGCTTGAAGTGATGTCTCTCTTAGAAAATCACCACAATTTCCTGATTTTTATACACTTGAGGACAGTGATAGCTAGAGAGATTAAGTTATATATACAGGGTCATACAGTTACTGTTTTCCAAGCCAGCTGTATATCTGAGGTCTGATTCCTAGTATGAGTGTCTTTACTTCCCTATCTTTCATCATATCTAGAGTAATGATTGAGTACATACCTTCTAAAATCATACAGACTTGAGCTCTGCCACTGACCTACTTTCTTCACCTGTGAAATTCGAATAGTATCTGTCTTATGCTTGGTGGTTCAGATTAACTGAGATAATGCAATAGGTAAAGGACCAGCATAATGCTCATCATATAGTGCTTACTAATTTAGCTCTTAATTATATTGTTGTTTCTAACACATCCTTAGCTAGTTGTAGTATTTTTTCACTGAACTATTGGTTTGTTTTTGGTTTTAGCACAATGTTTCTTAAGTTGTTAGGGGAAAGTATTTGGAGTATAATGAAAAATGATAAAATAATTTTTTGAAATTATTTTAAAATTGTGATGAATATATGGATGAAGAAAATGTCCTTTATACTAGAGCAGCCATTGCTACCATCTCCATTACCTTGAAGTTGCTTGAGGGTGGTAGGGAAGGAAAAAGTTTTCCCCAATTCTCTTAGTGTCGCTGGTTGGATCTCAAAATTAAACTGACAAAGCATGCAAACTTACTTAATCTAAGTTTTATGTGACATGGGCACCTTCATAAGAGAATGATGACTCAAACAGTTTGACCTGAGTATTTTTATGCTAAGTTTGTTGAAGAGTGGGAAATATTTTAGAAACATGATTGGTCAGAGTATGAGGCAAGTGTAGTAAACTAGGTGAACTTTTGTTAGGATTCTTCTTGGCATCCTTTTGTCTTCGGGTTAAAGACGTTCTTTTCCTCCAGGTTACGGGGCAATACTCACATGAGGGTTTTTAATGACCTGTTTCAAGGGAGAAGGGAAGGGGCAGTTAGAGTAACTTCCTGCTTATGCCCTTTTCGCAAAAATTTTCAGCCTCTGTACCATAGTTTGGAATACTGTGACTCGATCCCCATCAGTGTATTCCCATATATATTTACCTCCTTTCGTTATGTAAAAGAATTTATTTCAAATAATATTTTGGAAATGCTATGTATTACATCCTGTTTCTAAAGACATTTTCTAGAAGGTTTTTTTTTTTTTTAAAGATCTGATTTCTATTTAAGAGACCTCTTTTTATTCTAACCTAAAAGAAAGGCTTCATTGTGTATAGCAAGAAACTAAAAGTCAAAGTAGGCATGATTTTTTTCAAATCTTGGAAGAACATAGATGAATATATATACTATCCATTTGAGGTAATCTTGTTCCATACGGCTTCTGGTGTAAGTCAGATTGAGTTAAAACCTGAAAGCTATTGTTATAGCATATTCAGGTGCTATGCTGTTTTTTATCATCTAGTTTTGGAGACTTTTGGAAATCTAGGCTACTTATTTTTGATAGTTAAATTAATTGAGTAACAATTTCAGATAAGTTGTTTTTAAAAACACACAGTGTTTTTTTATTTTGAATAAATAACTGTGGATTAAGTGGTTTTCTTGGTTAATTTGGTACAAGCCTATCACCTGCTACTCTTCCGCTTAAAAGGAAAAAGGCTTCCTTCCTGGCTATAGCTATATTCTCTCTATATCTTTCCCCTACCCCCACCCTTTTGGTGTGGGTGGCCTAGTCTCTTTTAGGAATCTGATGAAATCTGTGAATCCTCTCCTCTGAAAACTACATCAGAATTTCTTTGTAATTTCAGGGAGTTCAGGAATTCCTCCCTTCCTCCCACACATACCTTTTTGCTCTGATGGGGGCCCATGGAGCTCAGGCAGTCTATAAATCTCCTTAGAAAATAAAATTCAAACTCTTATTATTCTAAATATTTAACAGTTTGCCTTAGAAATAACAATGAAATAGTGTTATCGATACCCATGTAATAATTACAATAGTAATAACTAAATAATAATAGTGAATATATGCCAACCTATGCCAAGTCCTATATTAAACCTTTAACCGGGATTAATGGTTATATTATTAATGATATCTCTAAGTGGAATATTTTCTAAGGCATTTTTTTTGTGCCTTCAAAAATACTATAGAATACAGATTTAAGAAAGAGATTATCGCACTTTGATTCTAAGGCCTTTTCTTATTAATCTTCATTCGTTACATTTGTGAGGTACTGAAATCCTTTTTGGAGTACTGAATTTACTTTTAGTTCTCTCATTCCAAAGTCTCTTTTTTGTTTCTAAGCCTCTTTATCATCCTTTTTCTTCTGAAAATTAACTATCCCACACAAGACTCACCATATCCCTTGATTTCTATAAGTTTCAGCGTGGACATAGTTCTGCGTATTTCCCTAGATAATTTGCTTTGGACACTCCCCAGAGCCTACCATAGTTGCCACTCCCATGTGCTGCAGTAGTATGCATGTACTCTCCATATGTGTGTGTGTATGTCATAATAAATACTAATATACTTATATCTGTAATTTTTATATAACCCTAAACTGTGTTACAAAGAAAGGAATATGGCTTTCTTGTTTATTCATTTAATTGACAAATTTTTATTTAAATACGTAGATTTTGGCAAACATTCTTCTGATATAGAATGTACCCTGTAGCACTTTCAAAGAAGCCAGGAAAAGTGTTTTGAACAGTAAGTTACAATTAAGCGGAATTAATTTAATTTTATAATGGGATGGATACACTTTGCTCTTGCAACATAAAACATGGGCATATACTCTAGTGTTCATAAACAGCTTACCCAAGAAAGTCAGCTCTAAACCCTACGTAGGAAGCTAGAAAAAACATAAGACAGAATATGAATGGAATAAGGTATTCAATGTATTGGAACATTACATTCAGGAGAATGAATACCATAGGATGAACCACAGTTGATGGTTCAATCATAAAGTTATGTTTTAACTTTAAGAGAAATGTGTTGCTATTAAAGGACATTTTTGAAAGATCACTCAAACTGCCATGGATTGGAGATAAATAAAACTGAAGGCAGGGAGATTAGTTGAAGCTTTTGCAAATGGTTGTAGAGTATGGTAGTGTGAGGGGAAGAACGAGTTATGATTACTAAATGACACAGGCTTCTTTTGGGGGTGATGAAATGTTCTGGCGTTAGACAATGGTGATGGTTGCACAACATTGTGAATATACGGGGAACAACTGACTTGTCACTTTAAAGTGGTAAATGTTATGGTGTATATGTTTCAACAACAAAATTTTTTTTAATTTTAAAATTAGATTTATCGGGGTGACATTTGTGAATAAAATTGTAGGTTTCAAATGTATGATTCAATAATACATCATATGTATACTGCATTGTGTGTTCACCAACCAAAGTCAAATCTTCCATCACCATATATTTGACCCTTTGTATCCTTATCTATCTTCCCCACCCCCTTCCCTCTGGTAACCACTAAACTGTTCTTTGTGTCTATGAGTTTTTGTTTGTCTTGTTCATTTTGTTGCTTTCAGTTTTATATCCCACAAATGAGTAAAATCATACGGTTCTCAACATTTTTTGTCTGACTCACATTGCTTAGCATAATAATCTCAAGATCCATCCATGGTGTCGCTAATGGCAGTATTTAATCTTTTCTCATGGCTGAGTAATATTGCATTGTATATATGTAGCACATCATCTGAATCCAGTTATCTACCGAAGGGGACTTTCGTTGTTTCCATGTCTTGGCCACCATGAATAATGCTGCAGTGAGCATTGGGGTGCATATATCTTTACAGGTAAATGTTTCCAGATTTTGAGGATAGATACCCAGAAGAGGCATTGCCGGGTCATATTGTAATTCTATTCTTAATTTTTTGAGGAACGTCTGTACTCTTTCCATAGTGGCTGTACCAATGGACATTCCCACCAGCAGTGTATGAAGGTTGCTTTTTCTCCACAACCTCTCCAACACTTATTATTTGTCCGTTTGATAGTAGCCATTCTAACAGGTGTGAGGTAGTATCTCATTATGATGTTGATCTGCATTTTACTAATAGCTAGTGAAGTTGAGCATCTTCTCATATGTCTGTTGGTCATTTGTATGTCTTCTTGAGATAAGCGTGTGTTTAGGTCCTCTTTCCATTTTTTTAAGTGGATTGTTTTTATTGTTGAGTTGTATGAGTTCTTTATATATTTTAGATATTAGCCCCTTATCGGAGATATTGTTTGCAAATATCTTCTTCCATTCAGGTGGTTGCCTTTTTGTTTTGTTGGTTTCTTTGCTGTAAAAAAGCTTTTTAGTTTGATATAGTCCCATTCATTTATTTTTGCTTTTACTTCCCTTGCCTTTGAGGTCAAATTCATAAAATCCTCTCTAAATCCAAGGTCCATGAGTTTAGCACCTATGCTTTCAACGCAATTTATTGTTTCAGGTCTTATATATTTAGATCTTTCAAGTTAACTTGGATGAATGGTGACAGATAGCAGTTTGCTTTTTTTTTTTTTTTTTTTTTTTTTTGCATGCTGCTTTCTAATTCTCCCAGCACCATTTATTGAAGAGGCTTTCTTTATTGTATATTTTCGGTTCCTTCGTAAAAATTATTTGCTGATATGCATGTTGGTCTATTTCTGTACTCTCAGTTCTGTTCCATTGGTCTGTGTGTCTGTTTTTCTGCCAATATCGTGCTGTTTTAATCCTTGTCACATTGTAGTATAATTTGAAGTCAGGCAGTATGATACTCCAGCCTTGTTCATTTTTCTCAGGATTGCTTTGGCTATTTGGAGTCTTATGTGATTCTAACCAAAGCTGATGATTTTTTTGTTCTCTTTCTTTAAAAAACACCATTGAGATTTTGATGGGATTGCACTGAGTCTGTATATTACTTTGGGTAATATGGCCATTTTAACTAAGCTGATTCTTCCAACCTGTAAACATGAATATCTTTCTATTTCTAACAACAACAAAAAAAATTAAAGAAGCTTTTGCAATAGTCTAATTGAGAGGAGGTGGTGGAATGTACCAAAGTGGTAGCAATGGAGATACAAGTAGAAATGGTAGCTCTGGTAGGTAAAATAGGGCTCCTAGGCATTTTGATATTAGATTTAGTTATATGAAGACAGGTCTGAACTAAAACTAGAGGTGAGCAGTTTCAATGTATAGATGGTAATTGAAACCATGGGAGTATATTAGGTTAGATCCAGAAGAATTGTATAGGGTGAGAAGAGCGGGTAATCCTTGGATCCAGGCCTATGGAACACTGAGGGATAAGGAGAAGAAAAGAAGCTGACAAAAGAGATAGGGGAATGCTGCTTTACTCATTATTTATTACAATAATGTCCAACAAATGGGAGGTGATCAAAAATATTTATGGAATGAGTTGAATGAAGTTAGACTAAAAATTATTTTATCATATCTCAGTGTCCTATTATCATCACCATCAGTAGTACTCTTTAACAGGCACTGCTTACTTTACTTATTTTATTCAATTGTCACAATAATTCTGCAAGATATATAATCACTGATGGAGTATATAATTTACCATCCCAGGACTAGATGAACTATATATACCTGAGCCAAAGTTTATCATTTTTTTTTTACTACTAGGCCAAAGTTTTCCAAAATTTCTTCTGAGAAAGATTTTCACAGGTATTTAATAACAAAAATAACAAAAGAACCATTGTTGGGATAATAACAAGATTATTGGGAATCAATATTTTTTAATAGGGTGCTTGCCAACAAGGAAGAAGGATCAGTTTGGGCAGGAAAGGAGCATAACATAGTAGTTACTGAGGGAGAATGGATTCTTAATATTTATGAAAATTTTGTGTTTCACTTTGTCTTACTTGGTAGCATAGCAATCCTCTGAGAGAATCAATCCTTTAAATTATGTAATATATGCTGTTTTCCTAACCACTACTTGAGTTTTGATTTCCTCATCACCCTTTGTAATCTGCTTGTTGCTGTTATTGCCCAGTTTTGACATTTAATTTCTTTTCATTGTGCTTTACAGTTTTCCTGAAATGCCTCATTGAGTTTTCTTGTATAAAATTATTTATGTTTGGCTTATCTCGCTACCATTTTATTTAGTATCTAAGGATCATTCTTTAGCATTCTATTATGAATTGAATTAAAAAAATATAACATTACTTTAGAAGTGACTGACTCTTGAGCCATTGTTGTAATTTATATAGCTCTAAATATTATATTTAGGTGACCAAGAGGAAATTCATCTGGAAGGTGAAGTTAATATTAATAGAAATCATTCCATATGTTGTTCAAGACTCTTGATGTGAAACTTAATATGTCATTTATTCAGCCTCTATTTAAATTCAGTTATAAATTTTCTCCTCATTCCTTAATGAGGCATCATCTCTTATCTCACTCCTTTGCTCAAAAACTCTCATTTGTACCCTTCTATCTACAGAATGCTGCCTAAACGTATTAAAGTGGCATGTAATGATCTGGCCTGGATCTACTTTTCATATTAATCTCTCCTCCCACATAGTGCTTTGTCATTACACTCCTAGTAGTCCTTTATTTCTTTTTTTCATTGTTTTTGTTAACAGGATATTCCTTTATTTCCCAAACTGTGTGCTAAGACCCCTTGAGGCTGCAGCAAACCCACATTGATTCTGCAGGTTATTTTAAATTTTCTATGGAAACAGTGACATCTATTAGGTAGATACAACATGAAACACCAGCTCCAGATATTTCCATTTTAACATTAGATTGCTACATTCCTTTTGGTGATATCATATACTTTGGAAAATATACTGGGATTTTGGTGGTTTCTCTGATTGAAAAAAAAAAAAAAAAGCAATGCTCAAAAATCAGTGTGACACAGGAAATGAGAGTGGTAGTGACCAGTCTGATTCCAAACTTTGAGAATATTTCAGTGTACAACAAATACTAAATTATTAGGAAATAAATATTTATTAAGTGTTTGAAACTAACTACTTAAATAGAATTTCTTTTACCTTAGGAACACCATGACAAAATTCCCAAGACAAGAAGAGACATGTGTTCTGTGCCTCTGCTTTCTTTCCAGTTTATGACTATTTTTGAAAATTACACCCATCCTTCAAAGACTAGTTTGATAATGTTACCCATCTCTGGAAGCCTTTTCTGATCCCCTTGGCTGCAGTTAGTCTCCCTCCTTAGTGTTTCCTGGTGGCGTGCTGCCTTTACTATTACTTTTAAAATTGAATTCAACAATATTTATTTAAAGTTAACCAATTATAACTGTGGCTTTCTTGTTCTGTTAGGTGTAGTTACTTGCAATATAGTGTGAGCTCTTTTATTCTCCTTATAAAAGTGACCCAATTATAATAGGTCTTTTTTACTGAGCTAAACTGCATTATGGTTAGTCTGTTTCTAATTTTTCAAATATGCTTACAAGATCGTTGGTTATATTATCAACATTATATTTGAAGGAATTGGGATTTAAAATGTTGGTTTCCATAACACTGGCATACCTCATAACCTTTGGCTAGTCTAGTTCATTTTCCTTTTACTGTTGATTATAGAATCAGCTTTTAGAAATCCTATTGAGATTTCTATGGGAGTTGCAGTAAATCTATGAATCAATTTGGGGAGAATTGCTCTCTTAAGAATATTGAGTTTTCTAATCCACGCAGACAGTATAGCTCTCCATTTACATAGGTTATTTTTCCTCAACAGACTTCAATAGTGTTCTGTAAAAAAGTTTTACATGTTTTCTTAAATTTGTCTGGATTTGTTTCATTTTTTCATACTATTGTAAGTGACATGGTTTTCTTAATTTTAATTTTCAACCGTTCTTGATAATATGTAGAATTACATTAGATTTGTATATGTTGATCTTGAATCCTGAGACCTTGATAAACTCACTTTTTAATCCTAGAGCATTTATGTAGATTCCTTATGATCTCATATATTCCCTAAACATGCACAGATGGGTATCTATCTAGCCAAAGCCTCAAGAGTTACTGTATACAGTGTTTGGTTCATCTCTATTTCCCCATTTCAGAGTGAATGCCAGGGTCTGTTTGGCTTCTTCCTCTCTGCATCATAGTCTGGAAATTGCCTCCTGTCAGAAAGCCTGCATGATGTCAGGGTTCACCTTGTCTCTTTTCTATCAGAGGTCACAGTCCTGCCCTGCCTGATGTCCAACGTTTGAAAATTCTGTAGTTGTTTCCTTTTAGTTTTGTTTTCTAGATATTCACAGCACAGGGGTAATTCTGGACCCCGCTACTCCCTTAGGACTAGAGTAGAAGTTAAAGATAGATGTTTAAGGATGTATTCTTCATATAAAAACAAAGAGAGACTGGGGCAATTTGTTTTAGCTAAATCAAACCACATACTCGAAGGCTCATTCTCTTTTCTGGAAAATCTGAAAATGTTATGGTTGTGACTTTGTATTAGGACCACTGTCAGTTTCATCTTTTTTAGCCTCTAGTGGACATACATTAAATGTCTATTGACTGGATGTCAGAATGGTAGGAAACAGATTTGTTAGGTGTTGATAACACATTGTGTTCGAGATTAATGTTAGAGATGTACTAAAATTTTAATAGAACTCTTAGCACATTAATATATAAACTTAAAAATTTGAGATTTTTAATCTATTTCAACTTTTGTGATTATAACATCTCTACTTACTCAGATAGGTTATTAAATGCTTTGAAGAAGTGAATATGGCTTCTATTTCTTTTGTGTGTCTACTTTGGCTTACTAAAAATTCTCATTTTATATGGACTAACTTTTGAGTGAAAATCACTGATCAAGAGTAAAGTTCTCACATTTTGGCAGTGTCCTGACATGCTGATATCAGAAATAGAAAGTCAGTTTCCTATGACGAAATATTCAGTAGTAGAATTATATATAACAAAACCTGAATATTTCTATTGTTTGTCCATTTTTGTGTTACAGGTTTAAGTAATATTGATTTGTAATGGGAAGCATTTCAGTTCATTTAAATACTGATTATAGAAGTGTTATAAATCATATTTAAGCCTGATAGTGAGTTGATATAGTCCCTTTTTCAGTCTATAGTTTGAACATGTCAATTTTTCTTATAATTAGGCTTAAATTACATTATGGACTTTCATTTTTTACTGAATGAAGTTTCCTATTAGTTTGATGGCATATTGTTATTTTAAAAATCATAGTGAAATTTGTTATTGATGATTTTGTATTTTACTACATAAAACAGACATGGTTGATCATTTAACCATGCTTTCTACATGAATAAAAGTCATGTGTAGAGTAACACATATTCTTGATTGTTGAATTTGTACTTTCCCTAAGTCTGGTTTAAAGTATTTAAAATCTATTAGGCATTGATATAGATGCATTTCAAGATATTACCTGCTTCGTGTGACTTACTCATTTAATAAATGGATTGATAATATTAAAGATTGAATAAATTCATTTAAAATATTGTTACTTAAACAGAATGATTGACTTAGTTGCAATATTTTTGGTGTACTCTTTAATTTTGAAAAATGTTCTAACTTAAAGAAGAGTAGAAAGAACAGTAAAATGAACTTCTTTATATCCTTCACATGGATCTACCAATTGTTAAAATGTCAGTATATTTGCTTTCTTTTTCTTTATATATACATATACATACACACACATTTATGTAGATCCCTGAACCATTTTGAATTATTCACCCCCTGTTTGATAAATTTAGAATTGATACAATACTATTTTCTGATATGTAATAGGTAGTATTACAATTTCGGCAGTTAATCTAATAGTATCCTTTATAGCTGTTTGAGTTAATTCTCAGTTAAGGACTCAGTAAGGATTACAAATTGCATGTATTTATTATATTTCTTTAATTTACTCTGATCTGTAACAGTCCTTTCTCCCACCTTTTTTGGCGGAGAGGGGGTGTCTTTCTAGGCATTTACTTCTTTTAAGAGTCCAAGCCAGCTGCTTATAAAATGTGTCATAATCTGGATTTACCTGATTGTGTCCTCATGATTAGATTTAGGTTAAACGTTTTTGGCACAAATGCTACATAAATGATACTGTGTATTTTTCATTGCATCACAGCAGGAGGTATATAATCTTAGTTTCTTGCTTTCTTGATGATGCGAAGTTAAATTATTTGTTTAATATGCTGTCTCTCAGATTTCTGGCTTGGAACCTTTTTCTCTGGCCCCATTCCATATTTACATTGCCCTTCTACAGGGCAGGTTTGCCTCCCAACAGCATCAACTTTACATTCATTTGCGCTGTCCTACAATACATGCCAAATAGTTTTATCAAAAGCATTACCAACAATATACTTACTATTAAAATTTAAGATTTTTCTGTTTTTTTGTCTTTCCTTATATTAGTATGTTGAAAAGTTAAATTATTTTAAAAAGTTATTTGTATTTTTCTATGTGATTATTGTATTTAACTCATTTATTTTATTGAATTCAACTTTATCATTTTTTTCTAATCAAATTTAAAATTTAAATTGAATCTCGTTTTTAAAAATGTAAACTTTTAATGTTTCAAAGTCAATTTTATGTGAAGTATTATATTCAGAGAAGTCTTTCTTCTATCCCTACTCCTGTTTTCCGTTCTCTACCATCCACTTTCATAGAAAACCATTTACTTTAGTTTCTGGTTTATTCTTTCTGTATTTTTTAAATAAACAAATAAACAATATGTCTGTTTAAGAAATACAGAAAGAATAAAAATACAGTTAGAATTTATATATAGTTTGTTTATTTTGTTTAAATAAAAGAACATTTATTTTGTTTAAATAAACAAAATAAACAGACTTAAAACTATATAAATTCTAAAAGAATATGTGTATATACTGAAATGATATGTGTTCTTTTTTTACACTTTCAGTGATATTTTATTCATATACAAGCATACACTTTATGTATAGTTATCATTATCATTATAATTACTTTACAGTAATGGTAGCATACCTCGCAGTGCTGTCAACACTTATTTTCTTAGCGATCATATCCTTAAAACACATAGCATTCCTTGGTATAGGTTGACTAGATAGATCTTTGAGGTAATGAGTCTATATTGATCACCATTCAGTTTATAATCTTTTGCTCTTACGATGTGGCAATTGATATTCTTAAATAACACACATTTGCACACAAGTGCAATATAGGATAAATTCACAGAAAGTGGGATTTCTGTCAGAAGATACAAATTACATTTTTCTAAATATGGGCAATTTGTTCCTAATACAGATTGTAGCAATTCATGGTCCCACAAAAACTATGAAGATACTTTATTTTCTTAAAGCGTGCGCGCACACACACACACACACACACACACACACACACACACTTTTGCACCCTGCTCTTTTTTTACTTTTTCACTTCACAAAATATCCTGGCAATTACTGCAGGTTATTGAATTATTCCATACAGCTTTTCCTTGTTCTTTTTTCTTTCTTTCTTTTTTTTTTTTAAATTGCTTTGTGGTATTCTGTTGAATGGCTTTACCATAATTTATTCACCTAGTCTTCTATGGATGAATATTTAGGTTGTTTCCAACATTTTGGCCTCATAAGTAATGTCTCAAAGAATACCTGTCCATCTGTTGTTTTATATTTGTAGACATGTATCTTCAAGATAAATCCCTGGAAGTAGGATTGATATATCATCATATAGTTACCGTATCTTTATCTTACCGTTTTCTCTGTGCTACCTTTTGTTTCTTTCATCATTTCTTTAACTCACAAATATACATGCATTTTTTGATACACCAAATATTTAAGAATGCAATAAGATTTTGATATATTTTGACTTTGTATATATTGAATATTATTTAACTCTAGGTATTGGAAACAAAATAAATGGTGGCCTTAGAATAGCTAATTAGAAACCTTAGGAATTTGAGCTAATTATGAAAGATAACATTTCATATCAGTGAAAAGTATGCATTTAAAAAATTCACTATATAGCAAAGAAATTAAAGTTTATAAGACTAATGAAAAGATAAGATACTAAAATTAGAATTTTTAACACTATTTCTGAATTTTTAAAAAATAACTTATTACACATGAACATACTTTAGATTGGTTTATATATGAATTACCGCAAGTATGACAATAATAGTCACAACTACAGCTAATAAATATCATTTACTATGTGCAGGGTAGTAGGCTCGTTAATACATTTAAATTAACTTAAGTTATTTAATCCTCAATAACATTATGAGGTGTGTTTATTTACAGATGAAGTAAATGAGGCATAGAAATGTTAAGTAACATATTCTTTCTCATATAGCAAATAAGTGGCAGAGGCAAGATTGCAACCCAGACAGTCTTCAGTATAGATTCTTGGCTTTTAATGACATTGCTATGGTACTTCTATTGGGACTCACTATTGTTTTCCTGTATCAAGCCAGCATTGACCTAAGGTCAATTTGACTTTAAATTCTGAGTTCTTAACTACTGTGCTCTATTTCTTTTCCCAAAAATAGTATAATAAGGTTTTATGTGGTTGTTATAGCAAATTTATTATCATAAGTAGTAGTACAGGATTAGAATTCCATTCATAACAGCCACAGCTTCTAACAAAGTATCCCTGTTATGCTTCTGTCTATAGCAGAATACTGAACTATGTATACCATTTTTCTGACCTACTGAAATTATTTATGTTTCTGTTTTTCAGTGGATGATTCAGCAGCCACACAAAGCAGCAACATTTTTTGGATGCATTGGGATAGATAAATTTGGGGAGATCCTGAAAAAAAGCTGCCGAAGCCCATGTGGATGCTCATTACTATGAGCAGAATGAGCAACCAACAGGAACTTGTGCCGCATGCATCACTGGTGACAACAGGTCAGTGTAATTCCAGGGGAAGCCTGTACTAATTGGCTGTTTAAACAGTGGTAAAATCTGAATCCAATATGAATTTTGGATTTAGACCTTATGTTTATAATTGCTTTTAATATTTAATAAACTCTTCTTCCTTTTATCTTTTTTCTTTTTTTTCTTAATGGCCTTTGTTGAACCCGTTGTCTGCATCAGGCATAATGGAATGAAAATTTTGAGATTGTCTGGTCTAGTCTCTCTTTTTTATAATTAGGATCAGAAAAGGAAAACATTTTATTCGATGTCTTATGCTAGTTTCTTCCTAACTGGGATTAGAAAGAAATATTCTTTTCATCATATCCTGAGATTGGAATATATGTATTTTTTAACATATATAAAATACTACATTATATCCAGTCTCATAGGAATTAAGTCATCTAAAGCATTTCTGGCAAATAGTCATTCATCCATATGAAACAACAGTCATGGATAATGCACCACTCAAGGAACAACCCATTACATTTTTACACAGTTTTACGTTTTAAAAATTCTCTTTTATATGAATTTTGACTATATCTCTCAGGGCCCTCAGTGCATTCGTTGGTTGTATTTGTGCCTTTTGCAGCTACATGAATTTCTTCTTCAGTACATTCATACATTGCTAACAGCATTATTACCATATTGCTCATCAGCATAGGCTTTTTCCTCCTTTGCAAGGGAAAAAACAACCTAACTTTTCTAGCCGTTATATTGTTAGAATCACCAAAGATGAGCCGTGTTTAAATAGTAATTCACTAGGAATTTTACATTCATTACAGCTAGAAATATTTAGTCTGTCTTCCTCCAGTCCCCGTCTCCCTTTCATTGCCTCCTTTTTGTCTTACCTAATTTTCTTCTTTTGTTTCTTCCCTTCCCTCACCCTTGTTCCATTCCCCTTTCTAATCTCTTTCATTTTTGCTCACTCTTTGACCTCCAGCAAACATATGTTAAGGACTTGACACTACTCTGGGCAGTAGTCATCAAATAACTCAAATACAACTTTCAAAAATAATTAGAATGCCAAAACCTTTTAAACCTGTTTTGTAACTTTATTTTTTGGGTGTAGGAACATGTTACGATTTTAAGGCTTCAATAAATAAAGCCATCCATTGTTCACATTTATTTGAAATTTACTTATTTAGACCTTTCCCCTTTTCAACTTCTCTAACACCAACATTAATATTCAGGTGCAAAGTTTTGCCATTAGAGAGAAAAGGTCAAGTTTTACCTCTGACATCACTCAAGCTAGAGTAAAATTGACAGGTTATTTTTATATGCTAAATTGCTATTTTAAAGAGCAGTTATTATAATATTAGATCCTCCAGATGTCAACAGCTTAATTTATACACTAATTTTGTAGTTATGATGATCAATAATGTTGAAATGATACTGGAAATCAGAAACTGGAGGGAACCCTCCACATCTAATTCATTATCCAAACTGTGGAACCTAATAGATTTGGATAAATTGTTTTAGAGAGGGCTGGTAGCTCACTCAGTACCACTATCCAAAACTCAGGAATCAAAGAGTTTAGATAATGCAATATTCTTCTTAACCCATCTTCTCATTTCTAGATTCTGACCCAAATACATTTGGATCGTAAGAATACTTGTGGGTTTTTTTTTTTTGAGAAACGATGTAGTTTCCTATCAAAGAGTTGTTTTATTATTAAAATAGTTTAGTAGCTGGTACCAGAAGTGTTTGCTTTTACTTTATCAAAATTTTGCTAGTCATGATTACTAAAATATTTTTTATAAATTAGGACTAATTATTCTTAACTTTAGAATATAGTTATTGGCATAATGCATATACTGATGCACGTTACTCTTCATTTGTTTAATTGAACATAAACAGATGTATCTTCTGCAGTCAACTGGCATGTGGATGAGTAGAAATATGTTTTGGAAGAGAATCAATTTATTCTTTTCTTAACAGAGGAACCAATCATAGTACCCCAATCTCAAATGATGATATGATATATTTGGAATTTTTTAACCAGAACTGTTACCATTGATTACAAAAGTGAAAAATTGTCAAGTTATTTTTTAACTTCTGAGTCAGAATGAGGAGGGTAAATATTTTTATTAATTTGTATATAATGTCAATGATTATTTTATTAAGTTTAATCACTAGGTAATAACAAAAAGCTCTAAGTGTTACTTGTAGCAAGATTTTATTTTTAAAATTTTTTAATTTTTATTTTTTTACTTAAATAGCTTGATTTATTAGACATACATATATAACTATCAAATTTATTAAAATATACACATTCTAGTCAAATAGACACTAACATTTGTAAAATAACTAATTAATTTTTAATTTTTTATTCATTCTAAGCAAATATAATTAATATAATGCAAAAGCAAGATTTTAAATATAGTATCCTGCATAGATTTTTCAGCTGCACAACTGTACCAGGGCAGGGAGTTTTCAACTGTAGGAACTAATTTAAATTTATTCCAGCCTTTAAAATATAATACTTTGTAAATTAACTTCACATACTAAATATGGTCTATATTTATAGGTGTGTTTTGTAAAATTAATCTTGTACCTGACTTTTAAAGTCAAGTAATAATAATAAATACATAGTATGTTGATACTTAAAAACTGTTTTTTATTTGCATATTTTTTAATGTAATGGCATTGTAGCTTTTATTTCTTAACTACATTTTGAACTATTAAAATGTAGAAAGTAGGTAATCTTATTTAAGTATCAAAAGGAAACTTAAATGCCACTTTCTCAAAATACTGAGTAGCATTTAGAACAAGGATTAACATCTCTTTATTTCAAAGGCAACATAGAAGTCTCAAAAGTTTTCAAAACAAAATTTTATATACATTATTTTAAGAAATAAAAATGTAAAAAATTGTGAAAAATTTGTTAATTATCTGTATAGAAATACATGGCAAGTTTGCAACAAAAGAACAAACTACGCAAAAAAAAAAAAACAAACCCTACTTGCTTTTTGTTGTTGTTTTAGGTCCCTAGTAGCTAATCTTGCAGCTGCCAATTGTTATAAAAAAGAAAAACACCTTGATATGGAGAAAAACTGGATGTTGGTAGAAAAAGCAAGAGTTTGTTACATAGCAGTAAGTATTTACCTAATTCAAATTTCTTGTGTGTATTTATAAATTATAGTTGTTTGCTGATATAACTTTTTAAATAATTGTCTTTTATCCCGCAAATTATTTACACATCTCAAAGTATAGGTTAGATTCACTATTACAAATACAGAAGAGAAATATGATCATTTTATGGAAACATAATTTGTATTATTTACTTTCAAGTCTACCTCTTTTTGGATACAGTATAAATAATTTGTTAACCAAGTATCGAATTCTGTATTAAATCAGTTTCTTAAGATCTTTTGAAGTAATTCTGCAAATTTATTTTTATATTTTTAGGCTACTTGTATGGGAAAATATTAGTAGTATTAAATATTTACTGTAAACAATTTGAGCTTATTTGCCTAAAAAATCCTAGTTGCTATTTATTCCATAGTAATTACCATGACACCTTTTAATTTAATATTTCAGAAACATTGATCGTGACAAATCTCTTAAATCTAGGAATGAGGGCAGCATGTAATTTGAATTATTAAGTCTTTTGGCATAAAAATAATTGGTTAAGAATTTATTTCTAAAATAAGATTGTACTAAAAATCCTCCTGAATTAACCACACCATGAATACCTTGTTTTTATTTAATATGAGTTAAATGTGGCTAATCACAAATAAGTAGATACCTATGAAAAATCAAAAGCACCTCATATGCATATAATATATGGTTTTGATATAACAGCTGCTGCCATTCACTACCTGAGCTGTGAAACAGCTGGTAAGATGTGTAAAAAATTGATTATCTAGTAGGAACATGCTTATTGAAAATATAATTATTTCTTGCAGCCTGGTGTTAATGTCTCCTACAGCATGTTTATGTGCACTGCTGTAGGCTTTACAAGGTTGTTATTGATTCCTCTGTATAGCAGACCCTACCCTTTTTTATAACTGTCATAAATGCTTACGTTGAGAGGGTTATGTAGAGGAAAGACATGTTACCTACATGTTCTTGCCTGTATGTGAGAAAACATTTCAAAAATTAAAAATTTTTCTCTCTTACCTTCTATTTTATTTTATTTCTCAAAATGGTCTCTTTTTTTTTCAGTTAATATCTTGGTAGCATGTTTTTGTAGCGTGGTGTTTTTTGTACTATTTTAAACCATCTTACATTGGAAGTCTGATTTTCAAAGAGCACATAGCTTAATTTTTGCATTATTTATGTTATATTGACTATGAAAGATGACAATATATTATGATGGAAAAATGTTTTTAACTGTTACAGTTCTGTGTATTTCAATGTATAGTAGTAATTGGACCCTGAATTATAAACTAACTTGGAAACAAGTCATAGTTTTAACAGTTATGCACATGTAACCCATTTAGCCAAGTTTGGGTGAATGGAATTTTTATAGCAGCATAGACCCAACTTGCAAACAACTCATAGTTTTAACAATTATGTGCCATATAACATATCTAGCCAACTTTGGGTGAATGGAATTTTTATAGGAATATTAACTATTACAAGTGCCATTTTGTATAATGTGTGAAGTGATTAGTTTTGGTCAAATTAATAAAGAAAATTTAATTATTTGTTGAAACTTGCATAGTATATTCAGCCAGAAACAAATATCAAAATGGATTCTTGTTGATGTCTCTGATGATAGGTGTTAGCTCTTAGCTGCTATTTCAGCAATTATATTTAAAAAAAGGAGAATGCTCTTTTACAATGCTATGTAAATCTATAGTTTGCTCAGAGTTTAGCTATTTTAAAATAGTTTGAAAATAGACTCATATTGGATACCTGGGATTCTGTTGTTCTTGGTGGACGTTCAACAAATATTTATTTTGCTAACAACTAAGGGCATAATTTTTTTTTCATTAAAATCTGTGAAATCTCTTCTGAAATGTAATGTTATTTCCACAAAGACATTCTACAATTCTTTTAATCTTTAATTCCCTTTGAGCACAGAGTATCCAGTCTGGTCTTAGCATATGCTGAAACCAAAATTTTAGGTCAAATAGATAAATTTATACTTATTTCATCAAATCCTCTATACTTTCAGGTTCTATAGGGTCAGCAATATTCTCACATCATCATGATAAACTTCTGAGGTTTAACAAGTTGAAATTCTGGGCGCTCTTCAATTACAAAAAGTTCTTGATCTAACGAAGCAACTCAGTATATTGATTCAATAAATTTCCAAAATTAATACATCTGTTTGCATTATGTAAAATAAACCAAATCCTCACATTCAGCAATCCTTCTTCCCATTATTCCATAAATTGTAATGGTCATGAGCATTAAGAAAATTCAAAACTTTAATCATTTTCTTTGTCATATAATACAATGAGCCTACAATGGAGAGTTTACATCTTTCCTGATATGAAAAAAACAAATGGAGTATGCATATACCAGCATTCTCTTTTGGTTTAAGTAAAATGTTAGCATCTTTTTTTTTTTTTTTAACCTTTATAGCAGGTATCCTATTAATGGCATATAAACTCAGTTTTTCACTTTTCAACCAAATTTCTTGTCAGGAGATGATTAGGGATTACTGGCTATGTGATAGATAATTACATTATTGAAAATATAAATCTTGGGTACTCTTCATCTTAATATCAGATTGGCATACCTTTCTTATAAGAAATATTTTTTACAATACCCTTTAAGACTGATATTTAAGATAGGTTTATGAACAAGGTTAGGAAATCAAGAGACATTAATTTTTCTAAACTATGTATTTCCTTTTTTAGACAATATTAATGTGCCATGAAAAATGAGAAAATTAGCACTCAATGTTTCAACCTGCCTCTTGATTTTTCATAGTTAAATTTTTATTTTATTTTTACATTTTCAGTGCTTAAACATTTGTATTCTTTTCTATAATCGTAATTCTTAGTCTTAATTCTACATTTAAATGGCTTCAATGCTTACAAAGTACTTTACCCCATTTCCTTATTCCTTTACTGTTTATTTTAACTGTCCCTAATTGGCTGCACTTTGTCTTCAAGCATTTCTACCCCAAGGAAAGACTCAGAGCTTCTTTCTTCTTGAGTTTTTATTTACTTCTTGTTGCTTTTATATATATAAAGACAACATGTCTGGTATAATATTTTGTGAAACAAAGTACTCTATAGACACGGTTTTATTGTCTTGTATAACTTTTTATGGGAAATCTAAGCCCAGGTGATTTTTATTGTTGGAGTTTTTTGTTTGTTTGTTTCCTTTTTTTCTGCTTACTTTGGATTCCTTTTGCTCTTCTCTTCCTTCTTCTCCTACTCCCAGCCCCAACCCCTCCACCTCCCCACCTCCCTACAGATTTCTTTATTTCTTAAAGTGGAAGAATAATTCACTGATTTGAGGCTTCATTTCTACTATAGATGATTAGTGCTATAAATTTCTCTAAGCATTGATTTAGCTTCCTCCCACAAATTTTGATATTTCATATTTTTATTTTCTTTCAGCTTGTAATACTTTTTACTTTTTGCTTTCTTCTTTGACTTATAGGTTATTTAGAAATGTGTTGTTTTCTAAATGCGGATATTTCCCAGAGATCTTCCTTCCACTACCATTATGAATTTGTATATTCCTTATTGCAATGCTATCAGATTTTTCTAGTACTTTCTTAGTTTAGTTTTATTTTTTTAATTATATTTGACATACAATATTATATTAGTTTCAGGTACACTGTATACAACACAGTGATTAGACATTTGTATAACTTATGAAGTGATCACCCTGATAAATCCAATACCCATATGATGCCATACATAGTTATTACAATATTACTATGACTGTTTTTTAACTACCAATTTGTATCTCTTAATCTCCTCCCCCTTCACTCATCCTTCCACCCACAATTTGGCAATCATTAAGATGCTCTCTGTATCTTTAAGTTTGCTTCTGTGTTTGTTTATCCTGTTCTCTAGATTCCACATATAAATGAAATCACATGACATTTGTCTTTCTCTGTCTGACTTACTCCACTCAGCACAATACCCTCTAGGTCCATCCATGCTGTGGCAGATGGCACTTCATTTTTTTTATGGCTGAGCAATACCATTGTATATATGTACTGTCTTTTTAATCCATTTGTCCACTGATGAACACCTAGGTTGCCTCCTTATCTTGGCTGTTGTAAATAATGCTGCAATGAACATATGAATTCACATGTCTCTTTGAAGTATTATTTTGTGGGGTTTTTTTTTGGATAAATACCCAGAAAAGACATTACTGGGTCCTTCTTTGTCTCTTGTTATAGCCTTTGTTTTAAAGTCTGTTTTGTCTCGTATGAGTATTGATACCCCAGCTTCTCCTGCCTGCCCTCCCGCCGCCTCATATTCATAGATTATCTTTTTCCTTCCCTTTACTTTCAGTCTGTGTGTGTCTTTTGATCCGAAGTGAGTCTGTTTTAGGCAGCATTTGTAATCGGTTTTGTTTTCTTCTCCATTCATCTATCCCATGTCTTTTGATTGGAGCATTTAATTCATTTACATGTAAAATAATTATTGCTAGATATGTAGTTATTGCCATTTTATTGTTTCTATTTTTGATTTTTTTCCCTCTTAAAGAAATCCTTTTAACATTTTTTGTAATAGTGACTAGGTGTTAATGAGCTTTATCTTGTCTGAGAAGTCTTTATCTGTCCTTTGATTCTAAATGATGATGGCTTTGCTGGGTAGAGTAATCTTGGTTGTAAGTCCTTACTTCTCATCATTTTGAATATTTCCTGCCAGTCCCTTCTGGCCTGCAAAGTTTCTGTTGAGAAATTAGTTGACAGGATCTTTTTTTTTTTTTTCCCATTGGGATATTTATACCATTCCAATTTAATGTGATTAGTGATATGGTTAGCTCTGAGTGCATCATCTTGGTACATCATCTCTAGATGTAACATGGCAGACACCTCCAACCTTGGCTACTTTTAAGATTTTTATTTATTACTGATTTTGATCAGTTTGCTTATGCTGTGCCTTAGTGTATTATTTTTTTTCATATTTCTTATGCCTAGGGTTTGTTTAGCTTCTTAGAGCTGTAATTTTATAGTTTTTATTATGTTTGGAATATTTTCAGTCATTGTTTCTTTAAATATGTTTTCTGCTCCAACACTCCTTTTGGGCCTCAAATTACACATATATTATTTCTCTTGAAGTTGCCTTGTAACTCAGAGATACCTCCTTTTTCATTTTTGTGAATTTTTTTTCTCCGTGTGTTTCATTTTTGATAGTCTTTTGCTATGCCTTCTAGTTCACTAATAGTTTCTTCTTTAATATCTGACCTGTCATTAATGCCATCCAGTGTATTTTTTTTATTTCATTTGTTTTTTCATATCTGGAAGATTGATTTACATATTTTATTTCTTCCTATCTGTACCTTACTTTGGACATAGAAAATACAATTAAAAGAACAATTTTAATGTCTTTTCCTGTTAATTTTAACATCTGTGTCAATTCCAGGGTAGTTTGGAGTAGTTATCTTCCTCCTTAAGGATTCTATTTTCCCTCCTCTTTGTATATCTAGTAATCATTGGCTATCAAAATTTTTTGAGTGCAGGATATCTTTGTATTATTATAAATCTAATTGAGATTTTTTCTGAGATAGGATTATGTTACTTGAAATGAGTTTGGTGCTTTTGGGTCTTTCTTTTGATTTGTTAGGTGAGTCCAGGATGGTGCTCATTCAGTAGCAATGGCGATTTTGACCCTTAGGAACATTTGGCAAAGTCTGGAGACGTTTTTTATTGTGATGACTGAGGGTTGCTACTAGTAGAGATAGGACAGGAATGTTGCTAAGTATCCTACAAGCAAGAGGCACCACCCACAACAAAGGATTACCCGTTACAAATGTCCATAGAACCAAGGTTAAGAAACCCTGGTCTAATACGAAATATTCCCTACTACCAAAGCAAGACTTTCCTGTATTCTATTAAATGACCCATTGATTCTAGGTTTTCTGCTCTAGATGATCGAATCAGACACTATTCTCAGAGATATGTGTGCCCCAGGTACTGTTCCTTCAGATCCTTTTCCCTCTAATACTTTTAGATAATGGCTGGTTCCCAGGCTCTTTTTTGGTAATGTTCAAAGGGAATCCTCTGCATATTGAGGGTCCTCAGTAAAGCTTTCTCTGCTCTGGTTTTCTAGCCTCTCAACTCTTACAACTCTGATCTTCCTAGGTTTATTTCTTATTTCCTCAGTTCACTGGTTTCTACTCCAGTTCCTACTTCTTGTGCGATAGCCTGGAACTTTCAAGGCAGTAAGCTAATTCACGTTCATGCCCCCCGTATGTGGTAACCTCTCTCTCAAAGATTACTAGTTTTCATTTTTGATGTCCACTATCTTGAAAATCATTGTACCATTCATCCGTCTGTTTTTGTTTGTTTTTGTTGTTTTAGGCTGGAGGATAAATCAAGTTTCTGTTTCTTTACTGTCTTCTGCCTTGCATTGTTTTTTGAGAGGAAGTCTGTTGTCATTCTTATCATTGTTCCTCCTTATCTAATATATCTTTTTTTCCTCTGTCAGCCTTTAAGATGTTCTCTTATTTACTGGTGGTAAGCAATTTTATAATGAGGTACCTTGATGGAGTTTTCTTTATCTTTCTTGTGATTGGGTTCATTCAGTTTGGAAATTTTTCTGCAAATAAATTTTCTCTGCTCCATCCACCTTTGAGGACTCTAAGTCACTTGAAGCTCTCCCATGACTCAGTGATGCTCTTTTCATTTTTTTCTCTCCTTTTTAAAAAATAATTACTGTTGCTATGTCTTGACATTTACCAATCATTTCTATTGCAATGTCTAATCTACCATTAATCTCATCCAGGGTTTTCTTTTTTAATCTCGGACATAGTTTTTATCTTTGGAAGTTTGATTTTTTTCTCCTGCCATGTTTACTTTACATATGCAGGTTGCCATTTGCCACATTTAACTTATGAAATATAGTTATTAACTTTTTAAGGTCCTTGTATACTAATTGTATCACTTTTTTTTTTTTCTGATTCTTACCTTGGCGTTGGGTCGTTTCCTTGTGCACATATGCTGAAGATCCATGCAGATCTCCAGAGTTCTCATTTTGTGCCTCTTTGTTCAAAGCAGCTCTCTTCTGTTCCGTATTCTGCCCTTGCATGTGCTAGGCATCTTGGTCTCACTGAGTGGAGACTACTAGATTCTGTTTAGGTTTTCTCTGCCTGGAAACTCTCCAGGGAGTAAGTTTGAGTAATTATAGGGATCACCTTATATTGTTCCTCCTGTGATTATTGTCCACTGTCTGAATATTGTTATTTCATATGTATAATTACTGCTGTCGCAGGCATTTTTTCTAATATTTGCAGTCATCTCTTTGTAGTATTTTACATTACATTGCGAGTACAGTAGGATTTCACATAGAAATTTATGCATTATTTCTAATAACATTTTTTTATGAGAGGAAGTTTTCAAGTTTCAAATATACTATAAAGCACAAATCAGCTTTCAAGTTTAGGCTTATTATAGGGAGAATTTTAAACTTTGGAGATTAAGCAGATATTTAAGAAGTAGGTTTAACAAAAGCTTTCAGTACTTTGTGACTTACTTTGCATAAACTAAGTTAGCTGTGTGTGTACCACCTTTTTAAAGAGTAAAAATTAATTACTATAAATGATAAAATAGTAAATCATGGTTTTTCATTAATTGTCTGAGAATATGGAACTTGGAGTTTGAATTTTCCTTTGGCACCTATACCTATTTTCTTTCTGTGAATTTTCCAGTTCTCATGGCTTATTACAGATCTTTTTACCTGTATTTATTTTATAACTCCATCCTGACTGCTTTTATCTCTTTTCAGCCTAGAATCTTACCATTTTGGGAAATATGGTTTTTATGAGGGTAGGATTTTCAACTGTGACTGATGTTTGCTTCTGGGATAAAGGGAAGTATGACTATAGATGAGTAGAGGAAATATAGTTTAGAGAAGTGTATAATCTTGGAGGAAAGAAATAGAGTTTGTACTTGGGAAGAAATGTGAGTATAAAGAACAAGTAATAATCAGTAATAACTATTTGGGTTTTACATATCTCACATTGTTGGCCTGGTTGGGTTTTCTATTAAAATTCTTAATGACACCATGTATAATAATTTATCATAGTAGAACTGTTATTTAGAATCAGTTACAATTAAATATTTTTGTCAGTAATCTGAAAGCAATAATTAAAATCCTTAAAATGAGGTATTGTTGTAAATTGTAAGAAATCTAGTCTAACAGATCATATATTTGAAATGTACATGTTATAAATGTTTTCTAAAACATTGAGTAACAAATTAAAATTATTGTTTCATGAAATATGATTACTATTTTTTTAGAATTTGGTTACCTTCTGACAATATTTACTAAAAGATATGCTTATGTAAAACTCAATTAGAAATTACAAAAGATTATTTTGATAATGCTCAAAATTTAATATGTATCATATGGTATGATAAGCTCTATCATGAAAAGATTTTTAAAAGGTTTTAGTGAAAGTGAATGAATTTGTCTTGTAACAATAACCTAATAGAAATTAGAGTAATGTAAAAAGAAATGAAAGGTAACTATTAATATATATATATTTGAGATTTACCGCCTGTCCAAACCTCGTTTGTACAATTGAAGAAGTTTTAATAACATGTGGACAATTACTTAAACTCATTGCTTTAAACCATATTAGACCACAGCAAAAGCCTTTGTTATGTCATCCTTTGAAAGCTGTGTGTGTGTGTGTGTGTGTGTGTGTGGTGTGTGTGTGTGTGTGTGTATTATGGTGACATTGGTTAACAAAATCCAGTAAGTTTCAGGTGTACAATTCAACAGCAAGGGATACATACATTGCATTGTGTGTTTGTTCGCCACCCTAGTTAGATTTCTTTCTGTCACCACATATTTGACCCCTTTTACCCCATCAACCTCTCCCTTGCCCCGCCCCCCCACCATGGTAACTACTAGTCTATTGTCCATGTCCAGGAGTCTCTGTTTGTTTATCCTATTCATTTGTTGTTTTTAGGTTTATATTCCACATATAAATGATACGTGATTTTCAACTTTTTGAAAGCTGTATTATAATGAATATACTTTGTCAGAATAAGTAAACTAATAGATATTTTTTAAAATGTAAGCTATTTTGTGAATGACAACTGTTTTAATAATGTCACAGTTGTTTGTAAAACATTTAGATAGAATTTAAAGCAAATTTGGAATTTATTAATTACTTTTTCTAATATTCTTCTGAAATTATTAAGAGGTAACATGGTTGAACTACTGCTGACTTTTCATTTTATCAGTGTTCTAAATGCAGTTTTTGAACACTTATATATTGGAACTCTTGTTGTATTGGTCAAATGAGTGATCACCATTTGGCTTCGTGCCTGTATTTTTGCTCAAGTTTTGGACCATCCTGTTCTGGACTGCTTCATTGACTTCATTAGGGATTACATATGAATCTTTAAGCCTTTGAAAATGTCCTTACAGGTGGCCTTAACTATTGCATTTATAAATAATGAGAAGAAATATGTGTGGTTTTATAATTTTTTTTCTATCTGGAGCATTTCATGTTTGTGTATAATTCTTGGCACTTAGTATATGCAAAACCGTCATTCAGGGGTTTAGACTTTTGTGTGCCAATTTGACATCCCTTCAAGTAAAGCCCAAAATTAGAGTTTAATTTGTAATTAAAAAATTTTTCAAGATTATATTGATATTCAGTAAATTACACAAACGATTATTGTTCTTCTTCCTCAATAGGGACAAGTTTTTTATTCTTGCTAGAAAATTTTTCAAATGAGAGTATGATTATAGAAGTTCTGTTTGAATTCATTTCCAATTTGTCTAGAATTATTTTTTTCTGGCAGGTTAAATTCTAACAGTATCCTTTTTTAGTATACTAATACTTTGTGATTTTTATAGATGTATGATTTTATCCAAGTCAGGTAATTTACTCCTATATTCCTATAATTTTTCTTAAGTCTCTTTTTTTGGCAGCTATCAAAGGTCAAATTCTACTAAAAAGGGGGAGTCTGTGGACTATTAAAGAAAGGATTTTTTTAGTTAAACAGAATTATCTTTTTACTTACCTAACAGTAGTAAGATAGTATTGGTGAAAGAAGCTTTGAGTTCTAAAGATAAAGACTGGAAGTTTTTGTGTTTTAGACTTATGGCAATATAATGAAGGCTTGGAATTTTATGTGAAGTTGGAAACCACACTATGTGCTAATTGCCTTAGAATGGTAAGAAAATAAACATATGTATAGCACTTAGTTGTTAAGACAGTAGGCCCTTATATAGAGCTCCAAATGAATTAACAGACCATCTACTGAGATATTTCCACTTCCATTTACTTTATATATTTCAGACCAATCAGCAATTGTTCCGGAAAATGAACTGTTTACCAAATCTCCTTAATAAACATGATTAAGAGAGGAAAGATTTATAAATACTATGATGACAGTGTACATCTTTATATGCTAGTTGTCATATCTTTGAAATTGTATACAAACCGGACATAAACAGTCTATATCTGTAGAAGTCTATCTGTTTGCCAACATATTTACATTACATATTATAGAATCTATGTAGGTTAATATGGTTTAACCCATTTGTTCTGTTTTCTTTATCCTTCTAAATAAATAAAATTAGTTTTAATCTTCCAATAACAGCTTTATTGAGATATATATATGCCATAAAGGTCACCCGTTTAAAGTATATAATTCGATGATTGTTAATATATTTACAGAGTTCTGTACCCTTCACCCTAATCTAGTTTAGACCATTCACATCTTCACAAAAAGAAACTTTGTATGCACTATACATTACTCTCCATGGCCCCTGGATTCAGTCTTGTAGCCACATCTCATAGTAGTTTCAATGATATCCAGGTATTATGATATAATTGTTTCTAATTAGATAAATTATGAATTTATATTGGTTGCCATATGTCATGGAAGTCATAAATCTTTTGATTTATTGCTGTTACCTATTTCTCTTTTACACTTTCTCTAAAGAGGGGTTTTTAAGCTTTTGTTTTATTTGTTCTAGATATAATGTTTTCGGGTCAGTTCTTGAAAATGTCAGTTTTTTTTTCTGATTTGTGTGGCTGGTGTGTAGTGCATTAAGTTTTTTTTTTTTTTAAGCATTTGGTAAACTAGATGAAATATTGAGACAACAGGTTTTTTCCTTTCTAGTACTTACTTTTGGCAAGTAGATGTACATCCATATTTGCTATTACCTAATTTCAGACAAGTACAGGTTTCTCAGCTATGCAGTAGGGCTTATTTGACTCTAATATCTTGTGTTTATCATGTGTTTTCTCTGTACCCCTTTGAAATAGCTTCTGGAAGCCTTTGGACTTACAGGACATATTCATATTATTATTTTCGCTGATATTGTCCTGATATAAATTAGGAACATTAGCAAATCCTAAATAATTGAAGATGTTTGAAAGATAGATTGCCGCTTTTCCAAATTCCATTTTTCTTGTCCTCTGTACAGATTTCTAGTATAAGTTTTCCTTGGTGATAACTCCTTGAATACTTTTCTCTGTAACTCTCATCTTCCCCTGTAATAACCTTGCCCCAAATATCTGATTTTTGTCCAACCTCCCAATCCTGACTAGTCATTTTGTTTATTCCGAGTATTTCTTTCTTCATTGTATAAAGAATTTAAGATCACCTTGCATTATTACATTATTTCTAGGTTGAAGGGGCTTTACAGAAACAGTCACAGTCAAATAAAATATAGAATAACCCACCAAAGTTTTTAGTTCATTTTTTCCAGAATGATACACATTTAATAAAAGCAAAAGAGCACCATATATTCCATTATTCATTCTTAAAAAGTAATTATTTTTATTGATACTTAGCTTCTTGTTAACATTTATTTAACTTGACAGCTAAAATAAACTAAATCAAACCTTTAAAATATAATTTTACTTATGAATGTCAACTAGCATCTCTCAGGTACGTTGATATGCATAATGTGATGGTTTTTAATCTTTTCTCAGTTTTGAACCCTCCCAGAAAAATTTATTTACTTATGAAGTTTTCATATAGTTTTTTGACATTGATACATTTCAAAAACTTTTTTTGCTAATTTCTGGAGTCTAGGTCAAGAACCTCTGTAATAGTAAGTAGTGAATTAAATTGAAATATAATTCCAGTTGTAGCTCCATATTTGAAAATGCCCATTATGGTTTTTTGGTTGTGAATGTATATTTGCTTTTTCGTATCAACCAAGAATGCTTTTTGTAAAAATATGTTAAAGTGGAAATCAGACTCAACAGTGAAATTATGTTTTAGTGCCAGCAATAAGCAGAATTCTATAAAATCATTTAAATATCTTTAATTCATTTTCTCTCTTCTAAAAATATGTGTTCTTAACTATCCAAATATAACCAAAAACCTTTTAATGCTAGTACTTTTTTTTATAAATATATAAATGTCACTTTTATTTCAGCCTGTCAAGGTGGTCATTGTGATGTTTTCTGGTAGAATATAGCATTTTCACTTCCTCAGATGAGCTGAATTGGGGCTACACTTTGTGGAAAGTTTTTTGTACAGTATGTAGACGTTGGTAAGAATCATAATGTCCACTGACTTATTAGTTTCACAGATGCTTCTGTAATACTTAGTGTACTCTTGGGTGTATTAAATTGTCATATCCTGACAGCAATCTTGAAACACGCCAGTCTTATAAAGCCATATTTCTGAGAACTAAAGCAAGGTATCAGTGAACCATATCTGACATGCCGTGTTAATTTCCATAACTATCATTATTGGAAGTGGTAGTATTTCTAAGGCATAGAGAATCTTGATAAATCTACCAAGTAAAAAATGGCAAAATAGCTACCTTATCACTAGGTTTCTAATTATGTAGTCTAATTTCCTTCAATTCCAATTGAATTATTTTAGAAATAATGATAAACATCTTCTTTCTTTTATCATGGATTATAACAGTTATTTAAGTGTACAGTATATCAAAACAATATTTTGTATTATTCTGTTTTCATAATATCTAGTGTTCATGTTGTGAATGAAAACCTCATTCTGCCATCTCATAGAATATTTACATATTCATATGATTTTTGCCTTAAGTAGAAAAGAAACAGCTGACAGATACATAGGTTAATTTGCTTTTTAAAATTGCAGCTAACTGTTCTGTGATTCTTTTGTGTGTTTGGGGCTATTTCATAGAGAAAGAATTTATGAAGCAACATTTGAGGGACATTGGCCTTTTGTACCCTTTCGTAAATAAACTTAAACAGAAACCCATCAACTCGAGAATAAAATATTTCTGTGTATATTCTCACCTGCAAATTATTGATAATGGAAGGAGCACCTTTTCAATCCTTATATCCCCTTTCTCCTCAATACAGCTTTTAGATTGTAGATAAACTTCCCAGCTCAGTAATTAACTGAGCTCAGTCATTGCACCCCATATCATGTGATTTTTTTTTTCAGTGGAATACATTATTAGAGCACTTACACAGCCAGTCTAGCTGCAGCAGCCCAGGCGGCAACAGCAGTGCCATTTTTCACAAAGAAAATGTTGAACAGGAGCCAAATGTTTGGTGGCAGTCTGTTGCTAGGAAATCAAGGTCCTGAGGCGATTAATGACAAAGCAAGCAATAACAAGAAGGCAGAATTACAGATTTAAAAGAGAAAAAAGTGGTTGGTGTTATAATTACCCAAAGAAATCCGCACTCATTAAATTGGCTGTTTTTATGATTGACTTTAATTGGAGGTTAGCTCAGATATTTAGCTCCTTTCCCACCCCTTTAAACACACACAGGCACATAATCTGTAGAACTGCAGACTTGTTTTTCTAAGCATTGAGAGGAGCTTGCCCTGTAATTTGATCCCCACTGACAGATGCATTTTCTATGCTGCCATTTTGAATTAACCTATTGTAGAACAATTTTCTTCAGCCCTGTTGAATAAAACATCCAGTCTGATTACCTCCGATGGATTTGATAGAGTAAAAGAATGTACTTCTCATTGAAGTAGATTGTTTGCATGGACTCTACTGATTTTGAACTCTGCCAATAAGCACAATCATTTGTAATAAATTTTCAAAGAAATTTGTGGGAATAAGGTAATCAGAGTCACCCTTTTATAGTTTAATATTTGGGCACCTGCATCAAAACAGTATTATTCTTACATGGCAGTATTATTTTTTCTATAAGATGTTCATATGCATTTAAAATGTTTTTTTTTTTCTTCCGAATCTTCATTTAGACTGTTGATAGTTTTAGGAATAGAATTATATATATATGTATGTGTGTGTGTGTATGTATGTATATATATATATATATATATATATATATATATATATATGCGTAAAAATGAACATTCTTCCTCCCTACCAAGAGTATTTTAATTCTAGGACTCAATATGACTCAAAGCCCCCATTGTAAAAATATTTTTAATATGTAAAATATTTAACTAAAATGATTTTAAGATCTGCCTGTTTGATCAATCTTTGGTGTGTTTTTCAAGGAAGAAAGAATTTTTTAAATTTCCAGGATTTGATAGAGCGTATTACCAGGAAAGCATTAATCAGTCTTTCCCGTACAATACCAGAGAAAGCATCACAGTTTATTTACCTTTTGGAAGCCTTAAGAATAAAGTTACATGATGCCACTTTTCTCCAGATTCTAATCAAACCCCAGAACAAAAGAGCTAAGCACATTCTATCTGACAATACACACACTGCTAATCAGATGCCAATGCCAAGCTGTCTGCTTTGTTAAATACTTAGCTTCCTAGAGGCAGAAAGACAGCTGCTAGAAGTATGATGAAATTTGGTAGTTCAATCTATTTTTACTACCCTTGGGCTACTAAGATACTGTTCATTTAGACCACCCCAATTGGTACACTTTAGGGAGTTTTTTAAAGAGTTTGTAATTAAAATGATAAAACATCATTATTACATTGAAGACCTTCTGTAAGTTTTACATTTGGCAGATACCTACTGAGATAACCCCAGCATGTAATTTACAATGATGTAATGGTTATAATTGCATTTTAGAAAAAAAAAAAAAAAAGGAACTGTAAGAGACAAGTGCTTTCTTTAGAAGAATTTTGAAATCTGCTTCTATTTCATTTAAATCCCAAAATTGCCTACCTATAATTGACTGTAGGAGCCATAAACATTAAGATACTATCCAAGTGTTTTTTAAAATGTTATCATCACAGACACTACCACGGGGGCGGGGAGCTAAACTTAAAGTCCTTAACGGATGGTGATAGTTCCAGCGAGTAGATTGTGCTGCTTAGACCTATCTAGTTAACCACCTTCCCAGATGACACCGTCTGGGGACATGATTCTCAAATTGTATGTGAAATATATACAGACTTAACACACTGTTTAAATGTAAATAAAATGAAAACGTTGTGTTATACGTGTGTGTTTTTTTTTAAATGCAAATGAGCAACCTGAAGATTTTGTTCTTTTCTTATCTCAATATGAGGAGCTTTCATTCTGTAACTGAATGCTTTGGATCTATGATAGTGGGCAGCTATCACAGAAAGACAAAATCACATAATTGACATAGCAAATTAAATAACCTATAAAAATAGTTCTTTAGTTTATTTTTACAGCAATGTAAATTTTGCTTTTATTACTTCTCTAGTAAAACATTAAAAATTCAATCCAAAACATTTGAGCAAGTTTCTTCTTTGGAGAATATTTTATAAATACAGAAAGTAAATGTTCGGGACTAGAATTCAACTCTTTAATGAACAACATTAAAGGTGATTTCATAGTCTCAGATGTTTTAGAATAACACCGTGGGAAAGCTAATTAAATAACTTAGGTATCTTTTTTCCAGTCTAGAACCCTAAAGTGATAGATGGGGTTTTTTTTTTCTGTGAACTGATTTTTTAACATTTGCAGACTGATTTTTAATAATTTCAGATATTAAAATTACAAATGATGAGAAAGAAAAATGGTTGATTACAAAGAGGACACATAGATCAATTTTAGGGGGAGAAATGTTCCATATGATACTGTCATGGTGGATACATTATTCTATGCATTTGTTAAAGTCCATGAAATTACATCACAAGGAATTAACTTTAATGTATGCAAAAGTTTTTAAGTGTTAAAGATCCTTGGATGTAGTTCATACTGTGACAGGTGAATCTACCTGTGTTACAAATATATGGCATTACCTTTATGAAGGGTGAACTGGGGAAGGAGCTGACCTAAGTTACTTTAGAAAATAGTGTTTTGACTGGAAAATGTAAAGCTAAAGACAAAGGAACACAACGGAAACACTATTCTAATTGGTAAATTTGTTTCTCATAGGAGTATTGGGTTAATAATTCTGAACTTGCTTCACATATATGCTGGGGTTAAACAAATATTTAAATAAATGATGAATAACGGAATTCATGTTTCTCACTGTCAGGTGGGGATGTTATAAGATAAGCATGGGTGAGAGCTAGAATAAACCCTGCGGTACTGGATTAAAGTTGGGATAATAGTATGAACTCATGTTTAGCTTAATATGTATAAATGGGTAGATGCAGAAATAATTACAGATATATCTATATACATGGATTATTATACATATACATATTTCCTAGCTCTGTCCACTGAGAAGGCTTAGAAGCAGTGATACTCCAGTAGCAACAAATACACCCAGCATCTAGAGCTGGATTTGTAAATACCTTCTCTAATAAAAAGATCCAGGATTCCTTGGAGAAATATCAGATTCTATGGCTAGTGTAGGGAAAACACAGCATGAGCATGGAGTATCTTGTCTTTTTCCCCTAACTCACAGCCTCAATCAGATGATGAGGATAACATCAGACAAGTCCAAAATGACAATAAAATACCTAAAGAATACTCCTTAGAACTGTCAAGGGCATGAAAAACAAAGAAAGGCTGAGAACTTGTCACTGACAAGAAGAGACTAAGACATGACAACTAAATACAAAGTGCTTTCCTGGATTGGATCCAGAACAGAAAAAGGACGTTGGTATAAAAACTGGTTAAATTTGAATTAAGTCTGGACTTTAATTAATAGTAGTGCACCAAAGTTTTTTATTTTGGAAAAATCTACCATGGTAATAGATGATGTTACCATTAGGGCAAACTGGATGAGGGGTATATGGGAATTCTCTTTATTACGTTTGGAGTTTTTCTATAATTCTAAAAGTATTCTCAAATAATAATTATTTAAAAATAAAAGACCTGAGTACCCACCACCCGTCTTAAGAAACAGAACATTATTGAACAGGACAAACAGAGACTCTTGAACATGGAAAATGTACTAGTGGTTACCAGAGGGTAGAAGATAGGGGAGGAGGTGGGAGGTAGATAGTGTAAAGGGGGTCAAATATAGGGTTTAGGGGGAGGGTGAAGTGAGTAAAGGGAATCAAATACACAGTAGCTGAAGGAAACTGGACTTTGGGTGGTAAACACACAATCAAATACATAGATGTCAAATTATAGTGTGCACCTGAAAATTACATAATTGTATTAATATTACCCCAATAAACTGAATTTAAAAAAATAAAACATAAAAAGAAACAGAACATTATCAGTATTCCAGATAATTTCTTCAGATCTACCTTTTAATGTGTCTAATTGTTTACAGTAGTGTCTAATATTGTTTTATTTATTCATTGAGTTTTCGTATCTTTTACTTTTTCATTTTCATTTTTTCTCTCAAAACTACTTCTCTTTCATCGTTTTGATAAACTCCTTTCTCCTATTTATAATCCTTTCTTTTATTTCTTTAAATATATTAAACTTACTTATTTTCTATTTTGTGCCTCATCAAGTATTTAAAACGTTAGCATTTGTGATATTGTTGTTCATTGTTTTTGCTAGCTCTTACTCAGGTTGCCTTATTTTTTGTGTGCGAGCTCATATTCATTATCTGTGTTAATTTTTGAGGCTGAGAAGAAGCTATGTTTCCAAAGAGAGGATTTGCATTTACATCTACCAGAAGCCTGGGGATACTGTCGACCTGGGAACACAGTGATATAAATTTTAGACTTAAAGTTTTGTGACATACATCAGTAGCATGAGTTCCATATCCATAACTTTCATAAGTGTGGGCTTTTAGTTAAATTTTCAGGGAAGGTATTTTTATCTCCACACAGCATCAAGTTTGAAACAGATGAATTTCCTTGCTGATTCTTTCTCTGGGATAGGCATAATTCTTTTCCACTCTCACACTAAGCATGAGCTATGTAGAGTCCTAGCTTTCTGTGGAGATCTCCAATTAGATTCCCTATCTTTGCTATACCTAAGATTCCCTTCTAAATCTTGGGCTTAGTAGTGTGCTGGTTAATATTTTAAAACTGGCTCTCCAGAGGGGAAAAAAGTTCTGATTTGTAGTACTTCCCAATTTCATATTATGACTGATTTTAAGCTACTGACATAAAGTCACTGAACATAAATTTGGTAAAAGATATGTATAGTTAGCTTTCACAAGCCAGCTCCAACACACCACTGCCTTCTCTGTACATGCTGTGAAAACTGAAGCTCATTTCATGGAGTTTGGCATATCCCCAGAATGAAAGACATTTGAGTGTTTGCTTACCTTCCTGTATTTCCGTTTTTACTTTGTTTTTGCCGTCTGAGTATTCTGATTCAACCCAATAGTATATTTCAAAACAAAAAGTTTGTTTTCTTTTTATTTTAACTCTTGTTTTCAGCAAGAGGGCTATGTTATGGTACCTAAGTCAGTTCTACTGCCAGAAGGAGAATTCCTCCTTATTGTTTACAAATATAATTTATTGGAGTTTTTTATTTTAAACAAAATACATGATGATTACATTAAACTTGAGAAATATGAAGTACAGAAAAGAATATTAAATAACACGTTTATTTTTTACGCATATGTGTGTCTCTGAGTTTTTATGTAATTTGTATCATGTTGTATCTACTATTTTGTAATATTTTTCTTAATATTTAATGTTTGCTCATATTATTAAATATTCCTCCACATTATCCCCCATACCCAATTACACATGAGAGTAAATATAAAAAGCTGCACAGATGGAAGTTAGTTTATCCAGGAATCCAATTCTTGTTTCATATAAAAATAATTTTGCTAAGATTATTTATTGCAACATTATTAATAATTGCAGAATATTAGAAACTATATAAATAACCAATCATAGGAGGTTGGTTGAATAACTAGATACAGAATGATTTCTAGGAGATATTATACAAAAAGGAAAGCACAAAAGACCATATATAGTGCTACCTTTTAAGTAAGAAAAAGGGAAAATAAAACATGAAGATACACAGGAAAGATAAAGCAGGAAAAAATCAGTAATCTACATGTGTTAGACAAGAACCTATGCTGGAAAAATATGGGAGGCTCTGGCACTTATTAGAGTATTTTTCTAATATAGTTTCACATTTTGATAGGATGTTAATATGCCACCTATTCAAAATAACAACAATATCAGTAGGATAGAGGACAAAAAACCATAAGCAAACTGAACAAACTTAATTGTCAAAAGTCAAATACAACCACACTGAATATAAAAAAGAAAGAAGTAAAGGAAGAAGAGGGCTAACCCAAGTAATTGAGGAACATAATATTGGACTGTATATCCTCAGTTTGGGGCAGAGTAAGAGATGAATAAAGCATTACAAACAAATCCCGAACTCTTTAGTAGGTGTTCATTTTAGTGGCATGGGAAAATTCTGAAACTATTTTAAGCAAATGAGTGAATTGATATCAGGAACCTGTGTGCTCGCTGTGGAGAAAGACACGAAAATATAGAATGGACGAAGACAGGAAAGAACACTGTGGGGTTGGATTGGATTAGAGGTACCTGTGTAAAGATATACATTTATGTGTAAAAGCATATGTGTATATATTTATGTATGTGTGTATGTATATGTGAATATACGTGTATACATTTCCAAATGGGCAAAGGAGCAAATTTACTCAAATAGTTATGACACAGCTAGTACCATTTCCCACTCTCTTAGTTTACTAGGGCTACCATAACAAATTACCACAAATATAAAACAACAGAAATTTATTCTCTCACAGTTCAAGAGTCTGGAAGTTAAAAATGAAGATGTTGGCAGAATTGGTGAATTCTTCAAGGGGCAGAGGGAGAATCTGTTCCATGCTTCTTTCCTAGTTTTGTTGCCTGTAATCCTTGGTCTTTCTTGGCTTGTGGCAGCATAACTCTACTCTCTGTCTCCATTGTCATGTGGCATTCTCCCTGTGAGTCTGTGTCCAAATTTATTTCTTCTTAGAAGGACACCGGTCATTGGATTAGGGCCCACCGTAATCCACTGTGATCTCAGTTTGAATATATGTGCAAAAACCCTATTTCCAAATAAGCCTACCTGCACAGATATCAGGGCTTAGGCCTTAAAAATATCTTTTTTGTGGGATACAATTCAACCCACAGCACCCACTAAAAGGAACCAGGACTCCTCATTGAAATGGCTGGCTCCTGGTTTAGGGTCAGGTAGATACAAGATGAATATCCTGTAATGTCACAAACTGCTCAAAACAATGATGGGCGATTTATCATAACTATATGCGACCTAGTTTGAAGGGTTTTCCGATGGCCAAATCTGGGACAATCTGAGCATTGAAATAATTAGATACAGCAGTGAATTATAGAGCAGTGGGGAAAAAGGAGGTTTATAAGACTATACCAGTAATAAATGGGAAGGAGGGGGAAAGAGAAGGGAAGACATCTGTTTACAGTACAATGCTGAAGGTTGATTGCAAATGTGGAGGGTGTGCTGGAATTGGAAAAGATATCAAAAACAGCAATGACAACAACAAAACATCAGCAGCTACCAGGGTAAAGATTAGATCAGGCAAAAATCATCAATGGATGTAACATCTAAGAGGATATGTTGATGAACAGGATATCTGCATGATCTTCAAGTACCTCCCCAAAGAATGTTTATTAATTGTTGGAGAGAAGAGAAAACAACAGGAATACAGAGAAGTCAGGGGACACCTGACCTGGTAATCAAAATTATCGTCATCAATGAAGGTCAGAGGGTCATTGTGTGCTTCCAAATGAGGTTCCTTGAGAAGGACACATTAACCTGCTTGTAGTATTCTGGCTCAAAATGCATGATCTCAACCTCGTCACAGGAAAATGTTAGAAAAATACACATGTAAATAGAGCAAGACAGAGTACTGGCAAACACAGTAAAGCAAATGGGATAAAAATGTTAACAGGAAAATCTGGGTAAGTGCATATTTATATGGATGTTCCCTGTACTATTTTTGTTTTTGGAAATTATGTACACTTGAAATTATTTGCAATTCAAAATTTAGATAAGTTGTCCTTCAATTGGAGAGGAGAAATCGAGAAGAAAAACTTCTTAAAGTGGACTCATAGTCTAAGTGAATATTATTCATAACATTCAGTTAGGAAACCAATTTTGTGTTAATTGTGAAATGTCTTATTACATTGACTTTATGCCTCTTACAGCATTAAATTATGTTACCCAGGATCACTTTGAGATTTAACACAATAGTGGTTTAATATGTGGGTTTATATATATACATACATATATATATTTAACATACGTTATGTGTAGTTATAGTTAATATATAGTTATATATGGTTTATAGTTAATATTTAGTTATAACTTGCAACAAAATATCTTAATTCTGAACAATTTTTGTATGCATGAAAAAGAATTGTTCAAAGATACCTGCAAATTCTTCAGACAAGTCACAATATTACCAGAATGCATATGTGTAGTAGAAATAGGGAAGGAAGATATTAAAAATACATCCATCAGCTCTTTTAATCAAGTTGGTTGTAATATTAATGGATTTTAAACGAAGTTTAAAGTTTTCATGAGCAGGGAAGTAAAGGAGAATGAGGAGGAATTCTCTAATACAGAGAAAAGTTTTTGTGGTCAACCACAATCAATTATACAAATACAAAAAAAAGTTTGACTATTGAAGTTCTCAAACATGGAGGTTCAGAAGAGTGATTCTATTAGTACACTAGAAGCCAAATACATCTTTTAGGAGTGTTCATTTGTTCATTCAACAAATACTTATTAAGTGCTTATCATGTGCTAGGTTATGTTTTAGGCATTAAGAATATAGCTGTAAATAAGGATCATATGTTAAAAAAGACAATATTTTCTGAAGAATTATACTAATAGTTTGTATGTCACTTCCTCTGTGCCACACACCGTTCTAAAACTTTTACATAAATTAAGTAGTTTATCTTGAAAAACCTTATGAGTATAGGTACTCTTATTGCTTTCATTTTATATATGAAGAAACAGAGACGTGGAGATTTTAATTATCTTCCTCTTGGTCTCACAGCTATTAAATGACCAACCCAGAATTTGAACCCATCAAGTTGGCTCCTCTGTCCAAGCCTTTTTTTTTAATTAAACTTTTATTTTGAGATAATTGAAGATTCACATGCAGTTGTAAGAAATAATACAGAGAAAGCTCATATACCTTTTACACAGTTTCCCCTAAAGGTAACCTCTTAAAAAATGATAGTACAACCTCACATCTGTTAAAGTGATGATGTAATTTAGATAACAAACATAACCATCACAAGAATCCCTCATTGTCTTAGTTCAGGAACTATAACAATACCATAGACTCTCTGGCTAAACAATAGAAATTTCTCCAGTTCTGGAAGATCAAGGTGACAGTATGGTTGAGTTCTGATGAGGGTCCTCTTCCTGGCTAGCAGATGGCTCCCTCCCTGCTGTAGCATTACATGGTGGTGAGAAATGATCATCTCTCTTGTTTCTTTTTATAAGGGCACTAAACCCAATTAGGAGGGCTTCACTCTCATGACCTAATTAACTTCAAAAACCTCCATTTCCAAAATACACACATTGGGGTTTAGGACTTCAACATAGACTTTTGGGGGGGAGGGGTGCATGAACATTCAGTCCTTGGCACCCTTTATAACCATACCTGTTTCTTTCTGTTCCACCACCATCCCATAACCCCTGGTTACCACTAATTTGTCTTCCATTTATATAATTTTGTCATTTCAAGAATGTTGTATACATGTAATCATGCAGTATGTCACCTTTTGAAGTGGCTTTTTTTTACTCAGCATAATCTGAATTGCATATATCAATAGTCCATTCCTTTTTATTGATAAATAGTATTCCATGGTAAGAGTGTACCATGATTTGTTTAATTATTCATTCATTGAAGTATATGTAGGTTGTTTCTAGTTTGAGGCTATTACAAATCAGCTGCTGTGAACATTTGTTTATATTTGTTTTCATTTTTGTGAGATGTTTCTTAGCTTTATCCATCACATTCTACCATCTCTCAATAAATAGAATAGGGAATGACTTGCTGGTGGTAAGGTGACTTTGAGAAGAGGCCTAAAGGAAGTAAAGATAAAAGCCATGTAGTTATTTGGGGAACATTTCGAGCACAGGGAAAAATGCAAAGGCTTTGAGGTAGGAATGTGCCTGGAGCATTTGTGACACAGCAAGGAGCACAGTGAGACACACAGCAGGGAGGACGGAAGGAGATGAGCTCTGAAAGGTAGCTGCAAGTCAGATCTATAGACATGGAAGATTTTAATTTTTCCCAAAGTGAGACGGGCAACAATTGAAGAGTCTGAGTAAAGGAGTGGCATATTCTACATCATATTTTAAAATTGCTGTAAATGCTGTGTAGAAAATGGTGGATACTTGGCAAGGGAGAACATTAGGAGGCTGATAGAATAATCCACGCAATGCATGATGGTGACTTACACTAGTGGTGGAGGTATTAAAGATGGGTCAGATTCTGGGTATATTTTGAAGTCGAACTCACAAAAGGTTTTGATGGATTGTCAGATCAGAGAGAAGGAGAGGAGTCAACGGCAATTCAGTTGACCCAAGTGCAGAATGATGTATGAAAACCAATAGTCCACCTTATTCATTTATAGTAGGAAATGTAATTATCACATAAATCCAAATATTTGTATCTTTTTAATATGTACATTCTCTGTCTATAAACAAATTTGCATTGGAAGCTGAATATTTTCTTTGTGGTGACGTGGAATCAGAATAAGTGGACTTGAATAAATTAATCTTCAGTAACATCTGAATATGATACATTTATCTTATCAATACAGACCTAAAAAATTAAAGTCCGTTGACCAAGGCTTCCTGAGTTCTCCATTAATAGGTAGTATTAACAGTTGCCTTTCTTCCTATCTTCCTCTTTCAATAACCTATCGACACACCACTCCTAACCTCAATATTATCTTTCTCTAGATTTGTTAATATAGTCAAACAGGCCATATTACATACCTTATCTTACTTTGTTGTTTTATGGTTGACTAAAAGGCAGTAAGAATAGTCTTTATTTCCATGTTATTGAGGGATGTCTAGCTTTGCATCCTTCTACTGGCAATAGTGACAAGTGACTGTAGACAGTTTTTCTTTCATTGGATTAAATTTTGCATTGCTGTTAGTATTATTGAAACTTTGTTTAGTGATATATTATTTACCCAGAATTGTTAAAGAGAAGAGTGAATCTTCTTTTTTTTATTTTTAGATTTTTTAAAAATTTTATTTTTCAGTTAGAGTTGACATTCAATATTATTTTATATTAATTTCAGGTGTATAGTATAGTGGTTTAACATTTATATAGTTTACAGAGTGATCCCTCCAATTAGTCTAGTACCCACCTGGCACTCTCTGCATAGTTATTACAATTTTTTTTTACCATATTCCCTATGTTGTACTTCACATCCTGTGACTATTTTGTAACTACCAGTTCTTAATCCCTTGACCTTTTTCACACAGGCCCCTAACTCCCCTCCCATCCTGAAATCACCAGTTTTCTGTATCTATGAGTCTGTTTCCATTTTGTTTGTTCATTTATTTATTCTTCATATTCCATACGTAAGTGAAATCATATAATATTTGTCTTTCTCTTTCTTACTTCACTTAGCATAATACTGTCTAGGTCCACCCATGTTGTTTCAGATGGTAGGATTTCATTTTTTTTATGGCTGAGTAATATTGTATGTATGTACCACATCATCTTTATCCGATAGTCTGTTGATGGGCATTTAGGTCGCTTTCATATCTTGGCTATTGTAAACAGCTCTGCAGTGAACATAGGTGTGCATATCTTTTCAAATTAGTATTTTAGTTTTCTTCACATGAATACAAAGAAGGAGAATTGCTGGGTCATAAGGTAATTCTATTTTAAATTTTTTGAGGAACTTCCATACTCTTTTTTATAGTGGCTGCCCTAATTTGCAATCCCACCAATGGTGTACCTTGGTTTCCTTTTCTCTACATCTTAAATAAATGAAATATTAAGTGGAGCCTTCTTTAAGATACAGATATGGCTATGTAGAAATGTTTCAAATACATAGTCTTATTTCTTCATTGATTCCATAACTATAATTCAGTTTTTCTTCATGTCTCATGATCATCATCTACAATATCTATTATTTATTGGGCTCTTACATGGGTCTATTCTATAGTACATTTATTCATTTTGATTTTAAGTGGCTCGAAACTGCTATATATTTGAGTGCATATAGATACTTTGTAATAATTTTATCATATCTGAAGCTGGTAATGTATCAAATAACTTCTTATTTCTCATTTTTTAGGGTGTGAAAAATCTAGACAAGAGTGCATTTTGAGAAAAGAGTAAATAAGCCGAGTACTAAACATTTAGGCATTTGACTACTTTGGGACCTTTCTGTTTCCTGAGTCTTTTTAGTACTCTGCATGGCTAATATTTACTTTCATTAAGTGTAAGGCTTTACTCTACAAGGCAATTCAGCAGTAACAAAGGACTTAGTTGGAAGTCCTTTGGTTTAGTGCAAGCAAACGTTGCCCATTAGTTAGCAACCTGACATATTAGGTGAGAACATCAGCAACATGGATCATCTGTAAGAGTTTATACTGCCAGCAGTGCATCAGAAATGTCACAATCTCATTTCATTAAGAAATTTACATACACATTGGATTTTAGAGTGCTCATTCATGATGAAAGTCTACTTCCACACTGTTTGTGTTTGAAAACATTCAATAGCCGGTCTTGAATTTAAAAATTTAATTGAATGCTTAAAAAATTACTAGGTTCCTTTCCTTAGCTCTAATGCTAACCTGAGTGCTTTTCTAAACTGCTGAGAATGGACTGAAGATTCTGCTGAGGGCTGTAGATACTTATCTGCCTAATTGAGCCATCATTTGTTGACATGAGGAAAACCATGTGATCTGCTTAATGCATTTCTTAGTAACAGCGGGAGGTTAGAATGTAGTTCATCCAAGAGTAAAACCAGCAGCAGTATTATTAGATATGTGAAAATAACATTGGTTATGAATAATTTTAGTAAAAGAAGAATAGTAATATAAAAGCGTATAATTACATAAACAGTATAGAGAATGATTTTTTTATTTGTAAAATTATTTTGAATCCAAATGCCTTAATCATTTAAGTTATTCATTCAGTAACTATTTACTGATGTTTACAATTGCTAGGTATGTTAAGGGAATTGTTGACTTGTCAAAACTGATTAGTGTAAGTTAGCAGTAAAATTTGAAATAGGTGCTATACTATGGAGTGCTAAGGCAATGAAGTGTTTTTGAAAGTTTTTGAGTAGGTAGTGAAATAATATGATCAAAATTGTTTTGGCTCCGTTAACCTGACCTGGGGTGACAGCAATTAGTTACAGGGATATTAATTAGGAAAGTGTTACCTTAGTCTAGGTCCAGGTAAGAAAGTATAAACAAAAGAGTGGGGGGTGGGGAGGAACAGGAGAGAATATATGAGCCTTTGGAAAGGAATATATGTGGCAGACTAAAACAAGTTTGGGGTTTCCCTCTTGGATGACTTGAGAGAATCATGGTTCCATTTCCAGAGAGAGAAATGATTGTCTAGATACATAATGAGCTTGATTTAGAACATGTTGAAATAGGCATGCCAATGAGATATTCATAGGTAAACTAAAATGCAATTCTGATTCTTGGGAAGTGAGTCAGTGCTGAAGATTCAGATTTCGTTAGTCGGCCATGTGATAGATTTGGTAAAGCTTCTGGAGTATTGAGATTACCAAGGAGAAGAATATATGAATGCTTCCTGAATGGCGAAGGAAGAAATTAAAACTAGGAGAGGAGATAGAGAAGGGTGGTTCTGAAAGATAAGTGTTCATCACAGAGTGAACCAACTCATAGACTTTGATATGCCATTTGTGACAGTAAAAAAACAAAAACAAAAACAAAAACAGTCTTAGAGCAAAATGTGATCTGGGAAACATTTGATCCCAGTCTGAAATTTAACTCATGTTAGTGCAGAAATCTGGAGCAAGTATTTAGAAACTTTTTAGCAAGTTGACCTTGGCCCCTGACATCCAGTGCATGATTACCAGATTCCTCATTGAACAAGGAATGGACAACTTCAAATGTTGGGAAATACTTGCAATGTGTTTCTTGTGGTATTGTTTGTAAAGGAATCATTCATAGTAGTGCCATTTATGGGTTCATGCTGAACTGGGTTAAAAACTCAATTTGTCCTGCACTGCAGAGAGTTTGAGAAGCTCTACACCAGAGAGATGGTGATAGTAGGCTGATTAAATAGGGTTAAAGAGTGTTGGGTGAGAGGGGAGATTTGCTTATAAACAAGATATTTGGGTTTGTATATTGACTGAAGAAGACATGATAGAACAGAAGAGTCCGATGATGCAGTGTGGAAGAGTAATTAATGGGTAGAATGAGATCAAAGGCATATCAATAAAGGCTTTATCCTTCAGGAAAAATTTCACTTGATATTTTATGTTGTTTTTGCTAGATAGCATTTAATTTGGTCCTCACAGGAATCCAGTGAGTTAGGTAGAGTAAAATTGGTATAATTCTTCCCCCTTTACATGTAAGGAAATTGAGGCAAATAAGTTTAAACATCTTATTCATGATCACATGGTTAGAGAATGGAAATATTTTCATGCCTAGCTCTATACTATAATTACTATCATTTCTGAAAATAAAATAGAAAAGATATTTGAACAAATAATGGCTGAAAACTTCACAATTTTATTAAAAAATTTTAATCTACATATCCCAGAAGCTCACAAAATGCCAAGTAGGATAAATGCAAAGACATAACAGTCAAAATGTTGAAAGACAGCAGAGAAGAGGTCATTGTGAAAGCAGCAAGGGAAAAGTCATCACATAATAGAGAGCGCCAATAAGATATTTTGCTGATTTCTTATCAGAATCAATGGAGACCAGAAGGCAGTGGTATGACATATTTAAAGAACTGGGGGAAAATTATCAATAAATAAGCTTCTGTCCAGCAGAAACATCTCAAAATTGAAGGTGAAATACTTTCTTAGATAAGCAAATCAAGATAATATGTTGCTAGCAAATCTTCTTTAGAAGAAATAATAAAGTGCTTCAAGCTGAAAGTGACAATAGATAGTAATTCAAATTTACATACAATAAAGAGCACCAATAAAAGTAATTATTTAAGTAGATATAAAAGACAATATAGTTGCATATTTCTTCTAACTCATTGAAAAGCACAGAATATGTACATAATTGTATTGTTAGCCGTAGAACATCAGAATGTAATATATATGACAATAACAGCACAAAGGAGGTGGGTGACAACAAAGCCAATTCAAAATAAGAAAATGACACCAGATGGTTACCTAAATCCACAAGAAGAAATAAAGAGAACCGGAATGTTAAATAAGAAGGTTGATATAACAAATTCTATAAATACATATTGCTCTCTATTCTTCTCTAAAAGATATAAAATTATATAACATAATACATTTAAAAATGTATTGCTGGGTTTGCAACATACATATAGACCTAATACGTATAACAAGAATAGCACAAGAAGGAGGAGGCAATTGAGCCATATAGGAATAACATTTCTATATTTTACTGGAGTTTATATGAATCTGATTATGATAAATTAAGAGATGTATATTGTAAGCCTTAAGACAACCAAGAGGAAATAACTCAAAGTTATAGTTTAAAATTATCAAAGGACCCATATAAATTTGCTCAATTAATTTTTAACAAAGTAGAAAACCAGTTCAATGGGGGAATGACAGCCTTCTCAAAATGTTGCCTCAGGAATTGGACATCCATATGCCAAAAAATGAACATTGACCTAAACCTCACACTTTATACAAAAATCAAATTGAAATGGATCACAAATTTAAATGTAAAATACAAAGTATAATTTTTAGAAAAAGACATGGAAGAAAATCTTGATCTAGGGCTAAGCCAATTTCTAGTCTACATTGTACTAGAGGTCCTAGTCATAGAATTAAGCAAGAACAACAAAAGACATCTAGATTAGAAAGGAAGAAGTAAAAGTTTTATCTAAGTAAAAGTCTATTTGCTATGGATTTGTATCCCTCCCAAGTTCATATGTTGAAACCTAACCCCCAGTGTTATAATATTTGGAGGTAGGACTTTTGGTAGGTGATTGGGTCTTGAGAGCAGAACTCTTGTGAGTGGGATTAGTGCTCTTAAAAGGAGCCCTGGAGAGATCCCTTGCCCCTTCCACCAAATGAGGACACAGCGAAAAATGGTCATGAAACTGGAAGCTGGCCTTCATCAAATACTTGATCTTGGTCTTTGCAGACTCAGAACTGTGAGAAATAAATTTTTGTTGTTTACTAGCCACACAGTCAACGATATTTTTGTTATAGCAGCCTAAATGGACCAAGACACATATTTTCAGACAACAGAATTTTGCATATAGGAAATCTTAAGGCATTCCCTAAGGGAAAAAAGAGGAAGAGAAATGATGAATATAAATATAGAAAGTTTTGAAATAGAAAATGAGACAGACATTAATCGGAAGCCTGGCTTTTTAAATAAGATTAATCAAACAAACATAGTACTAGTGAGAGTCATGAAGTGAAAAAAGAAAAGGCACACATTAACAATATTAGAAATGAAAAGAATGTTTAATCAGTTAACAATTCTAGAAGAAATTTGGGCCAATAAATGAAAAGTTGATACATTCTGAATTTTCTCATTCATTTATGCATTGTTGTTATAGTTGATCTTAGCCATACTCATGGCTAGAAGTACCATTCATAGGGGATGATTTCCAAATGTATTTTTTCGTGCAGACCTGTTTTCTCATCTCCAATGTAGTGTTCAACTGGTTACTTAATTATATACAAACAGAAGTCTTGAAGTACAGTGTTGATCCTGTTTCTCCCTCATGCCTAGTACATCTCTGTATATGGGATTTCTGCAGAGTTTGGCTCAGAGCTCTGCAGAAACCCTAGGAGTCATCCTTGATTATTCCTTTTTCTTCAGGAAGTTTCTAGCTTTACATATATCTGGAATCCATTTATTCTCTTTTTATCAGCAATTACTATTCTAAGACATTATTATTTACTCCTGGCCTACTGTAATAACTGTTCTCCATACTTGTATTTTTTAAATTCTTTTCAAGCCATTCTCCACAGAAAATTAGAATGATCTTTTAAAATGTAAATCAACATTACACATTTTGGTATTTGAATCCCTTGCATATCTGCCAGTTGCTCCTAGAATGAAGTCCAAACTTCATGCAGTGATATATAATACCCTACATGTGTTTTGGCTTTTTCTCAGTCATATCATCTTATTCTGCTGCCTCCCTCACAGACTATATTTTAAACATTCAAACTCTTTTTCTTCTCAATCCCTCACTCAGATTCCTCTTTTCCCTCAGTTCAATTCTTTTTTCTTCTGGAATACTCTTGCCAGATCTGTTAAGGATTGATTCATTCACACCCTTCAGCTTTCAACTCATATACCATCCTATACACCCTTCAGCTTTCAATTCATATACCATCCTCAGCAAGACTTTTTCTGGTCATCCACCTAAAATTGTTTCTCCTTCTCTTCCATGAGCTGTTGTAATTATATACTTCCAGCCCACTCCTTACCTGTCATATTACCATGCTTGTTGCCTTTATTGACTTAACTCACCTGGTAATTACCTTGTCTAATCCCTCCTAGAATGCTAGCTAGGTGAGAAGATAAAGTTCTTGTCTGCCTTATTAACCACATTACTTCTACCAGCTAGCCTAGTGCCTAGTATTTAATGTATATTCAGTAGTCTTCTGTAGAATTTTATATTTCTTTTTGTACATTACATAGAGCTGAGCACGTTGTAAGCAGCCAGATGTATATATTGTTGTATTTCTCTTGAATTTCTTTGTTGTTTTCTTAGTGGGCCCATTTCCTCCTTTCTCCTTTCTCTTTTAGGTCATATAATCATTTGTTTTATTGTATTTGTTTTCACTTTCATGTGGCGTGTTCAATGCATACCTATAGCCAATATTCTTTTTTCCTTAATTGTGTATCTTTTGTATACAAATTGTCACCTTCATACCATGATCACCTTTTTAAAAACTCTTTTATGTGTTCCATATAATGCTCCCTATACTTTTTTGTTAGGTTAGACTGCTCAATTAGGTGTCAGCTGGATTTGCTCATTTGAATCCAAATTTAATTCTAGAGCTTTGAGTCAGCAATCTTCCAAATGTGTTAAACTGTAATCTTTTATAAAATGTTATATGTAAAATATTGAGCAATTTTGTATATACTAAAAGCTGAGAAAGTTATTACTTTAGCTTTCACCAAGATGGCTTAAAGAAAGTTTATCAAAAAGGATTATAGAAAGAACAGATTTATAGCAACTGTCTGATATATGACCAAAATCCCCATGTTTAACTAAAACAGACTTGCCCTAGGCTTTCTAGAGCATAATGCCCTTAGCAAGTAGCTTTCAACAGCTTTTTCAGGAAGCAATATTTTCCTTCAGTAAAAGGGTCACTGTACTGTTTTCTTTTTCCTTCTCCTGTCTTATCTTTTGAGTTCAGGAAGTACTTTAAATTTACTGGCTTTGAAGGCATGAAGCAAGTTCAGCCCCAGAAGTATTTCCTGTTATGGCATTAATCTAATTCCATGAAAGTAGAGCTGATTTTTCATCTGTAAAGTAGATAAAGTGCCTAGAGCAGCCGGTCATTATTCTGAGTTATCATGATAAAGAGGCTTAGTTTTGACACGAAAGAGTTTATCAGCCTAACCAGTGGAAGATTTCATTTCTTTTTGTTGAAAGATATAATAATGGATTATAATCTGTTTTGGCTTTCAAAAGAAAGTTTGCCTTCATATTGAAAATGTTTACTTAAATCAGCAAATATGTTTCATGTCTATAAAATGTGTAATATACAATAAATCAAGTAAACATTCACATAAAATTAAATCTCTAATGTTAAACTATTTTATGTTCATTTAATGTTCAAATTAATTTCCTAACTTGAAATAATCACGAATTTGCTTTATAAATCAGCATGATTTAATTTCAGTATACAGATATGCACAATTTCCTGTAAGCATATATGTTTGGTATTATAGCCCATGTTACTAGGTCATATAAACTCTTCTATCTACTTATAGTACAGAAATAGTTTTCTTATAACATTTCTTTTAATAGTCAAATATCAAAGTTATTTGGTTATGTTTTGTGGATTTATTTTGAACATAATAATATATGCAAATAAAATGTAATTCTAAAGGTACACATCATCTTTTTCTTATCTCTGTCACTTGTTCCTTACTCAGCTAAAACATTCATTATAATCCTAGTGGCTTGGTATAGGGTGAGGAATTTTTTTTATTTGAAAATTGTTTTCATGTTGACCATATTTACAACATTTCCTTGAATAATAATATCTTACTTCAGTATATTCTAGTACATTACATATTTAGTCCCCTCAATAGCCCTTTGAGTTAAATTCTGTTACCCACTTGAAAAATGCAGGAACTGAAGCTCAGAGAGGTTAAATAATTCACTCAAGGTCGCTTAACTCATAAGAGGTAGATTTGGGACTGGAACTCAGGCTGTCATTATGGGTTTATAGCAGTAAATAGGCATTCCCTAATTCTGCATCTTAAATTTGAGAGAAACAAAATACTTCATTGATCACTTATTTCACAATTAATGAGAAAATTAATTAAGCTTTACCATATCCTAATGAGATGATATCTAGTTTTATGTTTAGTTTGTTTAAAATAATTGAACTAGCGATTCAAGTTCATAAGCCAAAATAAAGACACTGCTTTATTATAGATATGAATATTTTAAAACTTAGATCATCTGAACATGAAAAATTTCTGGCCTAATCAAAGGCATACTGAGTACTAAATTTGGGATTAGGAAACTTGGAGTTTTGTAATATTCTTACTAATTCAAGGCATAAGTGTGTATGATCATCATTTTCAAAAGAGAATTGAATACTATAGTCCATTCTATCTTAGAAGGGGATTTGTGAAAGTAACATGAGGTCACATGTTAAATTATTAAATATTTATTGAGTCTGTCTAGTGTGTGTATTAATAAATGTGACAGGTACAAACAATGAAAACATGGGTGCTGTCTTTATTGAACTACCAATCTTCTAGGAAGAATAATGTCTATTACAATATAAATTAGAATGATAAGTGCTTACTTAGTATATGTGAGGGTCTCCTCAGCTAAGCTGTCAAAGTTAACAAGTAAACTGTGATTTCATCACAGTTAATCTTATAGCTTTACAAACTCAAGAACATATGTCCACTTTCTAAAAATGCATACATACACATGTACATGAAGCGGAGGTGTTAATATGCACATGAAATGATACTCAACATCATCAGCCATCAGAGAAATGCAAATAAAAACCACAATGAAATTCAACTTCTCACTCACTAGGATGGGCTGTAATCAAAAGGCATAACAAATATTGACAAGGATGTGCAGAAAACTGAACCCTCATCCACTGCTGATGGGAATGTTGGGAGTTACTCAAAGGCTAAACATAGAGTTACCATGTGACCCAGCAATCCCACTCCTGGGTATATATTCAAGAGAAATGAAAGCCTATGTCTACACAAAAATTTGTACATGAATGTTCATAACAGCATTATTCATAGTAGTGAAAATGTAAACACAACTCAAATGTCCATCAGCTGATGAATGGATAATTAAATATTATATCCATATGATGGAATATTATTCAGCAATAAAGAGGATGGAGTACTGACACGTGCTACAACATGGGTAAACTTCGTAAACATTATGCTAAGTGAAAGAAACCATTTACAATGGACCACATATTGTATCATCCCATTTATGTGAAAGTCCAGAGTAGTTAATCCATAGAGATAGATATTAGATTGGTGGTTGCCTAGGGCTGGAAATATTTGGCAGTGGGGAGGCAGCAGAAGATGGGGAGTGACTGCTAATGGGTACAGGATTTCTTTTGGGGATTGGGAAAAATGTTCTAAAATTGATGGTGGTGACGATTGCACATCTTTGTAAATATGCTCAAAACCACTGAATTGTATACTTTAAATGTGCACGTTGTATGGTGTATGAATTAGATCTTAGTAAAGCTGTTATTTAAAAAAATGATGTTACAGATCTTTTGATCACTTTTAGACAAGTAAAAAAAAACATCCAAGAAAATAATACTTAGAAGTATATTTATTTGTAGTATTAAAGGCATGGATTTAGAAAGACCTTGAAGAAATGTATATAATATAAAAGGATCATTATGCTTGTTTTATTTATTATTTGCATCAACCACTGTGGTTTTGTTAGCTTATTTATTCCACTGTAGTCCCTGTTGGTTAAATACATTATGGTATTGAAAATGAAACCCAAATGTTAATAATCTGGTGAGGAAGAATCAATATCAGAATGTTATAATCACCTATCACTTGCCCCTATTTCATATATATATGCATCTTACTTACCTATTAATATGATTATCTCTTTGGCACTTCATCAGTCCTTCCCAGGCCGTCCAGTGTGAACAAATGAGCAATATGCCCAAAGTTTATTTGTAATTAGTTATTTGGAGCTTAAGACACATTTCCCACAGAAATTACACCATGTGCAAATGCTGGTTGGTTTCCCACAATATTCCATAAATGCTTAGCACTTAATGTAGCTAAATTGAAGCATCAGATAGGAAGCAGCAGACCTTTAGTGAAAGAAGAAAGGTATCTTTCCTGAGGATAAATCCTGGCCTGAGGTTTTACATTTTTAATGGGGCATATTTGTCTGTTTTGTGATAAACACATAACTTGGGAGTTAGTAGACTTGCTCATCTTCTGTTTGATCCTGATCATATAATTGATATGAACCTTTAAAGAGTAAACAGCTTTAAGTTGTTCTCTAGCCTTCCCTGTTAATAAAGAAATGATTCTCGCTTTCTGGAGTATTTTGAAGTGTTTGTGAAAATAAGTAGACATGGCAAGTAGCGAGGGATAGGGACAACTTCTCCCTCTGGTGATAGATCTCTGTTGTATAAACATATGATTTATAATGTGGAAAAAAGAGGTTTGGTCTTGTAAAGAAGCCATTCCATTTTAATTCAGAATTAAAGGGTTTAGATCCTTTTTCTTCAGCATTTAGCAGTGAGTTCAGGGGTTATGGTTATTTATATCTAGATCCATTACTTTTCATAAAAAATATGATTTTTCCCCTGTAATGGTTCATCTGTCTGAGTGGTTTATTTCCCTCCAGAAATCACAAAATCCATTTCTTGTGACAGTATAATAATTTTCACAATGTCTGATTATAGTGGCACATAAAGAAGATTAAAGATATAGGTCAGTAAAGAAATATAAGAAGACATTGAGAATAAACATCCTGGTAGAATTTATTTTTTTAATCTTATATTCACCAATTTAGAAAAACAAATACAAAGAATGGATTGTAAGTAGTTCATTCAATATTCTCGTAAAGGATTCATCACATACACATTTAGTTTTCACACACTTGCCCAGAAATTTTTCCAAAATATTTTTTCTTTCCCTATTCTGCTTGGTTCAAAAGACCTTTTGTTATAATCAGCTGCCAGTAGCTTGACAAATCTTCAATATTTAGTGATTAACAAGTTAATAACAAGTGTGAATGTTATTAATGTATCTATAATTAATTTCATTATTAACACCCTATGTTTCTTAATATTCATTCCCCAAATAAAGAATTTTCCAGTTCACAACCAGGTGGTGGTTATTATATAATTTTTACTTGATAAAATAAAGGATAATGTGCTGATGATAATATTATTAATTCTCATATGTGCTTATAACATGCTTTCATACCATTCCTATGGATGTTTATCTACTATTATACCATACTTTTTAAGTGCCTTTGAGTGAAAGAAAGTGATTGAAATGTAAAAGAAGCTACTTGGAATGTCTGTAATATCACATGTCTTCGTATGTTTACACCTGCTTGAAGGAAAGAGTAAATTATTTCCTGAGAACCCCACAGTTATATAGCTAGTTCCACCTCTGATCTGCTCTGAGGCATTTAACCTCTCTTAACCTTGGTTTCCTTATTTAGAGGAAGTGGCCGTTGAGCCTTACCTAAATCATAAAGTGAGTGCAAGTAATTGTTTACTGAAAATTCTAAGAAAGGGTAATGGAAAATGTCAAGTATAAATGAAAGAGTTATAACTGCTCTCCTCTCTCGAAGGAATTGCAATTTACTTATTGAATTTCTATCATTTTAAAAACTTCTAACTTAAAAAAAAGTCATTTAAGTATAAATATATAAATGAATATATATATAGTGTTTTGATTTGTTACTTCAGTAGCAATTTTGAATTAATTGAAGCATACAGCTTAAACATATTTTTTTTATTATGTTTAAATAGTAAATTAGCCGAAACTCAGTATTGGGAATAGATTCTGCCAGGTGAATGCTAACGTGAATCTTACGTACTTTAAAAGGCTTAAACTTTTTCTTTTCTACTGATTGAAGACTGATAATTTATCTCCTTCCTCATTCTTATTATTTGAACTTGGCAGGGTGTGGGGGTTGCCACTAATTGTGTAACCCATGTGTAATTTACTTACTTTCTCAGAAATCCTTCTAATCTACCTCTTCCCCCTAATAAGCTGATGTTCATTTTGAATTTCCAAGAGGGAGATATTTCATGCAGCTTTAAAATCTATTTGCCGCTCAAGCTCTCCCCCCTCCCCCCCATAGAGAGTTTATTAACCTCGCCTGTGGAACAGATTGTGAAATTCTAAGCTAGGTTGCATGTGGAGGACTGGTGAGAGAAAAGCAGATGATAGTAGAAAAGTAAAATCAGAAGAACTTTATATTCCATGGTTAGGAGTATAAATTCTATAATATAAGCAGTTGGGAGCCATAAAATCTTTTTAAGGAGTGTGATATAAGAATATAATTTGGAAGAATAGTAGTGAGAGGGTGGATAATTATACATTTACATTTAACCTTTATGCTAGCGGTTCCCAGGTACATATGGTGAATGAAATATAGAAGGCAAAGATCTTAAAATGTTCCTCAGTTTCTTATTGTTTTTAGAGATTGAAAAATCTACTGAGTAAATTTGTTTCATCAACTATATTAGCTCTAATTTGTATATTGCAATGAATTTAAGCAAACTTTTGCATTGATTTTGTAAGCCAAAGTATATCTGATTAGTCTTAAAGCATCCCATGTTCCTCACTAATTGATTTTCACTGAGGAAGATTTGGGGCTCTGTTTTTGTTTTTTAATCCTTTACTGATATAATTTCAGATCTTCTACCCTTCCAGTAATAACATCTATAAAATATCTTTTATTATGTTCGTATTGATTGTTAAATTAGTTCTATATTATTTGCTATATTTACTTAAACATCCCTCCAGCAAAAGGTAGATTGTCTGCAAACTACTCCAGATACCAGGGAGCTGAATTAAGATGATCCTTAAGCCTTGGCTGATATCCTACTACTCTGTGTCAACTTCCCACCTTAGTTTACTCATCTATAAAATGGAAGTTGTGATAGTACTTACTTCAAAGGGTTGTAAAAGGTCAACAAAAAGTAAACTGTATAGCTAATCATCTAACACATAGTAAGTGTCAGTAATTGTTTCATTATACTGATAGGGAATCATTTTCTTCTAAGAATCTATAGTGTAGAAGAAAGAGTTGGAGCTTTAGAGTTAGATAGGCTTGAGTTCAAATTCTGATTCTGCTGCCTATTAGCAATGTGACCTTGGGCAACTCTATGCCTCAGCTTTCCCATCTGAAAATAGGAATAATAATGTTTATTTCATTAGGTTATAAGGATTAAATGGGCAGCATGTATATAGTGTCTGGCATATGATAAATATTATGTTACCTCCTCCTCTATATACTTTGTAGGTCTCTTGCCGCAGTATGTCAAGCAACTTTTATGTAGAACTATGTACTTGTGACACTTCTCAATGCCTAGTGAGTGTTCTGTTCACAAAGAAAGCCAAGTATATATTGACAGACTGTTTAGAACTCCATTTTTTTCTATAACTGGGCCACTTTCATTGAAAGCTGATGTTTAGGCCAAGAATTGTTAAAATCCCTACTTAGATTTATCCCAGTTCTCACATTCCCCTCAATTTAAACTTCCGTATACATCTTATTTTGTATATTCATATACAATAATATATACTAAGTTTATGTAACCAAAATGGCCACTTTCCCAATTAAAAAGCAGGGGCACACATTCTTTGAAAATGTATTCGTAGAATAATTATATAATTGAAATAATGAGATTGTCAGAGAAGCAAAACCAATAGGTGAGACACACACACACACACACACACACACACACACACACACACACACACAGAGATTGACTGACAGAGAGACTGAGATTTCAAGGAACTGGCCTACATCTTTATGGAAGCTGGCTAAACAGTCCAAAAACCATAGTGCAAGCAGGCTCACATTCCACAGGATGGGCCAGCGCTGTCTTCCATAGATAGACTTGATTTTGTCCGGGAAACCTTGGGTTTGTTTTAAGGCTTTCTAACTGGTTCAGTTTGGCCCTTCTAGATTATCCAGGATACGCCCTTACTAGATGTCAACTGATGAGGGGTTTTAACCACATTACAGCAATACCTACATTAGTGTTTGATTGAATAACTGGAGTCTGTAGCTTAACCAAGTTGTCACATCAAAAACACCATCACAGAGGATAAATTTTTGTGAAAGAAATAGCAAACTTAAGGTATTTGCTATTTATTTTTATGTACTATGCGTGTTATATCATGTGGGGTTCTTTTTAACTTTTAATTTTTTAAGAATCTATTATGTGCCTAGTATTTTGCTAAGAGTTTAAAGGAAACAGAAGGTATCTCAAGTGGTTTTCAAATTTTAACATCTTAGAGTTCAAACACTTTGCCTGAAATCATTGTAAGGATGATAAAAGGAGTAGAACTTGAATTATAAATATGATTTAGATTAACATAAGTAGAGTAACCTGTTCCAGTGTGACTAAACATAGATTGAGGCACAGATACGTATGATGACTAAGAGGATAAAAAGATGATAATATGAAGAATACAACTAGACTGTGAACTTTTTAAAAGCTGATATTGTATTATTTATCCTTGTATCCCCATGTCCTCGCACGTTATCTGGAAAAAAGTGTTCAACAATCATTTGTTGTTTAAGTGGACTAAATAATGAACAAGAACATAATTTAAAACCTATCTGTGTAATGGTATGATCCATCATATGCATCCAGATCTGATTAATTGTACTTGGAGTCAAAGCACCATATCTAAATTAGTATTAAAAATCAATATAGTCCCAATCCCTTAATTGGATAAAGTAATTTTCTAACACATCATCTCCCACAGAATGTAAGCCTTTTGAGGGAAAAAATTATAATGTAATTTTGGATCTCTTCTCAGTGCATTATTGCTTTGCATTTGAAAGATACTTAATAAATATTGCTTGATAAATAAATATTTAAATTGAATTAAAACATCATACTGAAAAGATCCAAACTTAGCTTTGTAATACATATCCTTTGAGACTAAAAAAAAATAACCAAAATATTTGAAATCCATCATGTAATTGAATAAGGAATAGGAAACAATTTTTTCAGTGTTCTTGTTTTTATGTATTTAAAGTTTAGTTATTTCATCTTAAAGCATTATAAAATTTTTCTGGTTGGGAATCTTTCAGTGAACAAGACATCTTTATAGCTTTTCTGTGGAACAAGGCGAAGCAACTGAATATAAAGGAAAACTGTTGTAGTTTTATCCTACTGAGTACAAATATTTGTTTGGAGGATTAAAGGTTTATTAGATAAATGGTTTAAAGATTAATTAACAATCTTTTTACCTTCTTATCTCATTTGTAAGTCAGTAGTCTATTAATACATAAAAATTACTTTATTTCCTGCTCTATTTCCACTTCTAACTAAGTCTAAGAAAAATGTCAAAGGAACAACTGGATATCTTTTCTATTTTTTGTGCTTTTAAAACTTGTAAGAATTATGCTATGCTTATTTTTCTATAGTTAAGTTAATTTTTCCTAGGATTTTTGTGGAAAAAAAGTAAAATGATAGTTCTTATTTATAATTTTCTTTTCAATTTATCCTGATTTTATAGTGCACAGTCAACCAATGACATGCAGAGACTTCCTTGTGGAGAGCTGGAGGGAGCAAAGAATATCTTACTCTGTTGGCTTTTTACTGATTTTATTACTAGAAAAATAAACATTGCTTTATTTTACATTTTAGCCAGTAAGTTGTCTCCAGACTAGGTACCAAAAGGCAAAGCAGTGTATTTATTTTTCTACTTTTTCAAAAGAGACAATGAAAGCAGCGTTCCAGTGGAACAATTTGCTAACTGCCTTTTTCTTGGGGAGTGCTGTTAGCTTTTACACATTATTATAGATATAGTGAAAAATGGTAATGATGAAAGATGAGTATAATTTCTGTTCCTTGAAATGTGACTAAAAATTTAGAAATGAAACCTATCTTTCTTAGGTGACATCCAGATTTTTGGTTCATTTTCATCAGATGACCTAATCCACTTTTTCCAGCAATTAAGAAAAAGGGTGGGGCGTGGGAAGACTAATATATAGCAAAGCTACGACAGTGACTATTTGAGTATTTCATTCCATCTGTCAAAGCTTTGCTGGGATTAAGAATTTGGCACAGGTGGATGTAGTTCATTCTCTTTTTTACAAAGCAGTAAATGATAGAACAGAATTGTCTTAAAATGAGGGAGTAAAATGCCAGAGTGAAAAAAAATAGCAAAATACATTATTTTTTAAAGGAATAGTAATTTGAATCTTAATGTAAAAATATGATATTAATGTCTGTTCACTTATTTCTTGTATTTGGTATGTCAGAAAAGGGGCTTGTAAGAACTTGTGATCAGAACCAATATATTGATTAAAAATGTCTGTTTTGTTTGTTCATGGTCGGACCAGCTATAATTAATTGTTTCAGAGTGGTAAAACATGTGTTACCACAAAAATTAGGCTACATATAATCAATGCATGATTAAAAGAAAGAGATACCTTACCTTGAACAAATTGTTGCTTTAGTAAAATTTGCAACTAAGAAAACAGATTTGGTTGACAAGAAAACATGAAATATATTTTAGATGAGTGTATTTAAATTTTTCAGATTAACCTATAATTTTTTTGTGTTTGGATTATGTCATTAGCTAGAATGTAGAAAAAGGCATTCATTCTTATTGACAATTTTGAAAGTACTGAACATATGGTATAAAGCTTTGTGGTACTGCCTTCTTCCAGCTCTTAATGATTTGCTGTTTCTCACAGAATTTTTGAAGTCATTTCATAATTGATTAAGACAAATGTGGGGAGAAATGAGGTTAGGCATACAAGCTTTATTTTTATTTCAACATTATAAATCCATGAATTTATAAAATATATATAAAAACGCAATCTTTTGGATATATAACAGGAAATTTATAAATGAAAGCTTTACATTGTTACAGAACAGTGATAATAAGAATTCTATTCAGGTGTTTTCTAGAACAATCTTTCATAGCAAATTGATTCATGTTGATTCTAGTTTATCTCATGACCAGCTACGCATTTTTAATATAGACATTTGATTTTAACTGCCATGTACACTTAATGGTTATAATTAGAATAGATCTTAAATGGAAACATTTATTTTGAATAAGTAATAGACAAATTTCTGATTTGCTTCTTGTCATAAACTATCGTGAATTTTAACCAATTTTTAAGATTACTATAAACTCTAAAGTTTTTAACAATGATAATGGTAATGTAATGTCCTTACAAAAAGAAAGTGTCTAGGTTTTACTATAATAAAAATTAGAGAAACATATAAGCTTCTTTAGAGAGGAGTATAGATACTTAATCAGATGTACTGATTTTTAAACTGTCTTCATTTTGCAATTATTTTACTTACTGATTATTTGCACAAGCCATGGTTTAACATATGGGCAAGTGATTAGTCTCGTGGTAATAGAAATATTAACTAAGATTCAAGCAAATCTTATAAATCTTTCTGAAAATCACACAAATGAGATGATTTCTTAAAGGATCAAGCGTTATTAAATTTTAAAAGTATAGACACCTGATACCATCCACATGTTTTATTGATTTTTTTTAAACAAAAGTCTAACTAGTGAATAGCTAATTTGCTCAGCATTTAAGATGCGTTTCTTTAGGACTAAGAACATGCATCCCATCTCCTTAACTGTGGCTCTAATTACCTCAGCTTGGACTGATCAATATTTGATCTTTTTCCCACTGTGCAAACATGTTACTTTGACTCTGTCTCTTTCTCTTCCTTTTGGATAATTTGCAGCCATGTGAGAATGGTTCATTTTGTTTGTTCTCCCTGGCTAGAGGCCAGGGGTCTCTTATTAGTATAATGCAGTTCATTGATGTGAATTTGTTGATCTCCTGGGTAGTTTTTCACAAATTTAAGGCAATTAAAAGCTTTTATATGGCATTTCACTTGAAGTTATTAGTGGTCTTTCAATGATTTTGCTTTTAAAAATTACTTCATCATTTTATGGTTATTTCCTTTCCTTCTCATTTCTCTTCTGTCCCCAACCTATAAAATTCCAGAAAAAAGGACCGAAACAACCATTTCATTGATTAATTTCATAAAAAGTAACAACTTATAAACTTGTAATTCAATAACTTAATAATATTTTAATTAACACAATTTTTAAAGGGCTAATGAAAATTTGGGGTTTGTTTTATAAGATCTGTTTGTTTTAAGCTTATGGATATTCATGATGGAAGCTATAATGAATTTGGAGAACAATGTCAAGAATTGAATCTAAAGATTATTTAGTAATTGCTGTAGAACATAAAAAGTATATGGATTTTTTTAAGTTTTTGAGTTTTTTTAGTGAGGCAGAACTCTTTCTAAATTGGAGCTTTATTACTATCTTAAAATTTTCTCATAGCTAACAGATGTCCATATGTTTGGTTTCTTAACTTTTGCAGTGAATGGACCTTTCTTTAGCCCATGGGAAGTATGAATGTTAATAAAGACCACCTAAGTCTTTAGAAATGCTACAGTGTTGATTAGATAAAAATATTTTGGCTTCATTTGTACATATTGGAAATTATTGCTACCATTTCTCTATTCTTTCCCCATTCTAAAAATTGTTTGTCAGAGTTGTTTTCCTTGTTTTTGTCAATGGCATACTTTCAATTATAGTACTTGATTCATTGGTTTCTTTAGTGTACTTGATTATTGTGAAGAAATCAGTAGAATGCATTCAAGGTAAATTGGAAAAGTTTTAAATTATCACAGGTATATGAAATGTCATTTATAGAAATTCTTGATGTTTTATAGTTTTTTTATTTTAAAATGTGTGTAAAAATAAGTATTTATTAGGAACATAACTTCATGTTAATATAAAAGCAAGGATATGTTATACTGATTAAGAGGGAATGCTGTAGAGTTAAACAATCAGGATATAATTTCAAGTTTCACTATTTACAAGCTGTGTGATCTTGGGAAAGTTAACTTTTAAACTCACTTTATCTGCATAAATAGGAATGATACTAATACCTATCTTATAAGGATAAAATGAGATAATATATGTAAGTTGTTAGAAGCGTGTGGCCCATCAGAAACACTCATCAAACATTTTTAAGAAGATATTGTTATTATTTGCCGGACTCTATGTTAAATTTTATATATGTTTATTCCAAAGTCAAGAGAATGTCAAAAAGAGAATTTGAATCCCAGTAAAAGAAAAACCGTACATAAAAGAGCTAACATATTTGTTAAGTAGTTTATTTGGTGTAATAAAAACAATTCTTTATAGTCCATTAGACTAGAACTGTGTACAAAGCAACCTCACAATTTCAAAAAGATAGTTAATGTGTTCATTTGCAATTGAGTTATATTGAATAAATAGCATCTGTCTGTTCCTTGGCTGTTCAGGAACACCTTAGAGAGCTGACACATTCTCATTGATAAAGAAGTAAAGTGATATGTTAATTCAGACGATATGTTCAGAAGTTCCAGGTTTGATTTTGTGATTCATAAGTGACTTTTATTCATGTAACATAGGAAATACTTTCTTTTTGAAAAAATATTGCTTCATCTTAATTAAATGAATATTTCTCAATGATTTTTATTATCATGCATTGAAATGGCCTACCTCTAAGGTACACAAAACTATTCTCCACCTCTTCCTCCAAGCAAATCTTTAAGAGAAAATTTAATTTTAAAATCCTTTTGACTTCCAAAAAAGGCCTTTTCTTGTCTGGTTTCTACCTGCCTCCCTTGCCTGTCTTCATATGGTGTTCTTTGAGCTCCAGCCACGCTGGACTTCTTTCAGGTTTTCTTCTTCTCTGCTGGAACAACTCTCTCATATTTTTATTTTCCTTTACCTAGTTAACTCTATAGTTTGACCAGATTTTGTCTCGATCATCACTTCCTGACTTGGTCAGTTCTACTTAATATATTCTCTTTTCTAAGTCCATGTAGCATTTACAGTTTCAACAACAAATATTAAGTAATTCCATGCTATATGCTAGATAGTAGGTATACTGCAGGAACAAAAATCCTTGCTTCCAGGGACCTTTCATTCTAGAGAGGCAGAGGAAGGGGGCAGAACATAATAAACAATTATATATGTATTAAGTACTTTATGAAAGTCAGGTGTGGTAAATATAGAAGAATAAACCAGGGAAGTTGATTAGAGCTTGACTGACAGAGATTGGGGGTACTCTCTTTTAAAAGGGTATTCTTAGAAGATCTCTTCAAAGAGAGGACTTTTGACAGAGACAGAAATTATTTCAGGAACAAATCATATATATATCTGAAATACCAGTGTTCCAGGCAAATGAAATGGAGAATACAACATGCTTAATATTTTTGAGGACCAAGAAGCCTATGTGATGAGAGGGACGGGAATGTTTTGTGGCCCTGAAAACAGTGATTAGCATATAATGTTGATCAGTAACTATTGAATGACAGACTGATATTTGAAACATTGGTCCAGATCATTGCATTACTTTTTTGACAAAACAAACTGTTTATTTATTAACTCTTCTCTTGATTGTCCTAAACCCCTGCCTTACAAACTGGCTTAAAATATCAGGTGTATGTCTCATATTTTTAGATGTAAAATTGGGAGTAAGTAATTTTTAAAGTTTCGTATGAAAAAAATTTAATGCAGAATTCCCATGGTTCTTTAAAATAGGTGACCAAGGAATTTTAAATGAAGCCCAGATCCCTTGTGTTCTCACCACACCCCTGCTCTTTCCTATCATTCGGGAGTGGATATTCTGAGACCGATTCCAAAGAAAAGTTGTATCTTATCATTCAGTTTGGGTTTAGAAATTTTTAAAATAATTTTTTTATTTTTTGATTACAGTTGGCATGCAACATTATATCAGTTTCAGGTGTACAACATAGTGATTAGATACTTATATAACTTACGAAGTGATCTCCCTGAAAATTCTAGTACCCATCAGACATAATACATAGGTATTATACTATTATTGACTATATTCCTGGTGCTATACATTACATCCTCGTGACTATTTTGTAACTACCGATTTGTACTTCTTAATTCCTTCCCTCCTTCACCTAATCCCTCTACCCCCTCCCATCTGGCAACCATCAAAACACCCTCTGCATCTATGATTCTGTTCGTTCACCTTGTTCTTTAGATTCTGCATGTAAGTGAAATCACAGGGCATTTGTCCTCCTTCTGACCTACTCCAGTCAACACGATACCCTCTAAGTCCATCCGTGTTGTCACAGGGGGCAAAATTTCATTTTCTTTTAATGGCTGAGTAATATTTCATTGTATATATCTACCACCTCTTCATCCACTCATTTACCAAGACATCTGGGCTGCCTCTATATCTTGACGACTGTAAATGATGCTGCAATGAACATAGGGGTTCAAATGTTCCTTTGAAGTGTTGTTTTGGGTTTCTTTGGATAAATACCCAGAAGTGGCATTACTGGGTACTTTTTTATCTCTACTTATAGCCTTTATTTTAAAGTCTATGTTGTCTGGTATAAGTATTGCTAACCCAGCTTTTTTTTTTTTATCATTTGCATTTTTATGAAACATCTTTTTCCATCTCTTTACTTTCAGTCTCTTTGTGCCTTTTGATGTGAAGTGAATCTCTTATAAGCAGCATGTGTAAGGGTCTTGTTCTCTTGTTCATTCAGCTACCCTATGTCTTTTGATTGGAGCATTTAATCCACTTACATTTAGAGTAATTGTTGATAGATATATAGTTGTTGCTGTTTTATAATTCCTATTTTTTATTTTTTTTCTTAAAGAAGTCGCTTTAATATTTCCTGTAATACCAGTTTGGTGGTGATGAACTCCTTTAGCTTTTTTTTTTTTTAGTCTGGGAAGCTCTTTGTCTATCCTTTAATTCTGAATGATAGCTTTGCTGGGTAGAGTAATCCTGGTTGTAGGTCCTTGCTTTTCATCACTTTGAATATTTTATGTCAGTCCTTTCTGGCCTGCAAAGTTTCTGTTGAGAAAGCAGCTGACAGTCTTATGGAAGCTTCCTTATAGGTAATTAACTGCTTTTCTCTTGATGCTTTTAAGATTCTCTCTGTGTCCTTAACCTTTGCCATTTTAATTATGATGTATCTTTGAGTTCATCTTTTTGGGGGGCTCTCTGCACTTCTTTGGTTTGTAAGTCTATTTCCTTCACCAGGTTAAGAATGTTTTTGTTATTATTTCTTGAAATAGGTTTTAAATTCCTTGCTCTCTCTTCTCCTTCTGGTACCTCCATGATGTGAATGTTGATATGCTTGATGTTGTCCTAGAGGCCCCTTAAACTGTCCTCATTTTTTTTTGGATTAATTTTCTTTTTGTTATTCTGATTGGGTTTTTCTGCTATCTTCTCTACTAAATCACTGATTCAGTCCTCTCCATCTTATCTATTGTCAATTCCTCCTAAAGTATTCTTCATTTCAGTTATTATATTCTTCATTTTCGACTGGTTCTTTTTTCTGTTTTTTTTTAATCTTTATTTTTATGTTTCCTATGTATTTGTTAAAGTTCTTACTGAGTTCATCTACTCTTCTAAGTTCATTGAGCACCCTTATAACCAGTGTTTTGATCTCTGTATCTGGTAGATTGCTTGTCTCCATTTTATTTCGTTCTTTTTCTGGAGCTTTGTTCTATTCTTTCATCTGGGACATGTTTCTTTGTCTTCCCATTCTGGCTGCCTGTGTGCGTGTGCGTGTGCGTGTGCGTGTGTGTGTGTGTGTTTATGTTTATGTATTAGGCAGGGCTACTATGTCACACAATCTTAGTAGAGTGAATTTATGTAGTGGGTGTCCTGTGGGGCCCAGTGGCACAGGCCCCCTGGTCACCTGAGCCAGGTGTGCCCTTTGTATGGGTTTTGTGTGTCCTTCTGTTGTAGTTGAGCTTTGGTTGCTGTTTGTGTGTCAGTGAGAGGGATTGACCCTCAGGCTGATTGATTGTGAGGACTGACTGTTCACTACAGTGTAGGAGCTGATTGTTTGGGTTTTGTGAACCTTAGAGTGATTTAGGAAAGTCCACAGCATGAGCCAAAACAGATTATTTGTATGGAAAAGCTACTGGGTCCTCAAATTGGGGGGGGGGGGGAGTCACAGGGAGTCACCAGGTGCAGCCAACCAGTGTTAGCCAGATTGATGGAGACTCAGATGTGGCAGCCACCCATATCTGATTACCAGAAGTGGGGAGGGCTGAACAGAGAAACAGTACTTCTGCCAGCACTTCTGTCTGGAATAAAGCTGCCCCTCTAGCCCTTTCCCTGAATCCAGACAGTTCAGTTTCTCCCTGAATATCCATAGCACCTCTTGAGCTGCTGCCTCAGCACCAGAGCTCAGAGCAGGTGAGTTCATCGGCAGGAAAGTTCATGCACCAGCCCTTTAAGAGGACACCTGAGACTCTCCTAGCCCTTCGTCTCACTCAGCTACAATCTCCGCTGATTTCACATCCAGATTTTGTGGAGACTCTTTTCCTGGTACTGGAACCCTGGGCTGGGAAGGCCATTGTGGGATGGGACCCTCCTTGCTCCTCCAGGGAACCTTTGCAGCCTAGCTCTCTCTTCTGATTTTCAACCACCACACACAGCCTGTGCTGTGTCTCCACCCCTTCTACCAGTCTCAAGGTAGGCCCTTTTCTCTGTCTTTAGTTGGAGGATTTCTGTTCATCTAGACTTTAGGCGATTTTCAATGGTAGTTGTTCTGTAGTTGTTCTATAATTGTGATGCTGTCATGAGAGGAGGAGGCAAATATAGCATTTACCTACTCTGCCATCTTGACCAGAAATCTCAAAATATCGGAAATTTTATTTGTGACCCAAACTTCTAGTAAGGTGGTACAGACCCGGTTAGGTTATACACCTGTCCTACCAGCTCCCATTTATCTCAACCCCACCAAAACAAACAAACTTAAATAGCTTCTTTTCTATATTGCTTTCTGAACTACTCATCTACCTTGTAACATTTAGGACCAGCTCAGAGACCACCTAGTGGTACTTCTCTAACCATAGAGTTCTTTCATCAGTTAAGGTTTAGTATGGTGAAGAACAAGAAATAATTAAATAAAACTGATTAAAATATTCTTTTCTTTAAATGTACACATGTATACCCTAACAACATATGGTGAAAAGCAATTTTCCCCAAATTATATTCCATGAGAAAAGAGTTCATTTCCAAATTATCTGGAAAATATAAAGATAGTCAATAACTGAACAGATTTCTTTGTGTGGGACAAAACTCTTTTTTTCACAGAACATCTTTTTACATCTAAAGGGATGCTAGAGTTCAGAGGGCACAGCTTGGAAAATACTAGTACAGAAAATCAGGTCTGTCTAGTCAAGAGTCAAATATTTTCACTACTAAAAAAAAGGCAATTTTATTTTTTCCTCTTTGCTTAATTACATACTAACCTTTATTGGTTCTTATCTCCAAGTGATTTATAAAGGAAAAAAATACCTAGATATGTTCTCACACCACCCCCATGATCACTTTTTGTGTTTTGAACTTCCTTCTAAGAGTATTTCTTCCCTTAATTACACTTGCGTTTAAGAAATAGAAGACAGTCTCTTATTTTTTAATTTTATTTCTTAATTTCAAAATAGAAAAAAGATTGGGTTTGGAAAATTGTTTCTGTCTCTAGCTACCCGTTTTTCTACTCCAAGGAGTAAATACTATGAAAGAACACCTGCTATTGAGTGTTCTTTGAACACTTCCAGGCTTACCCTAGATAAAACACTTTTTAATGGAAAAACAAAGTCCTTGTTGTGATACATCTGTGTACCAAAAGATTCTTTTGACATAAGCTATGTGATACAAATACACACAACACTCTAACTCAATTTGGTTGTTGGGGGAGGGGAATATGGAGCATATGAGTCTGCTATTCTACATTTGTGAAATTTCAGACATTAGTATGTCCAGTTTGTAGGTTTGATTTTTATTTCTTACCTCATACATGTATAGGGTTATTACTTAAAAATATAGTTGCATGAATGTAAAAAGACTAGTTTTTCAGATGTTCATTAACTCCATTAAACTTTTTATAATGTAAATATTGAAGAGATTCCAATCCAAGGATGCTTAGTTTTTTCTAAAACTTGTTATAATTTTAGAGTCAGTGTAATTGGTTCCATCTCACTGAGAGTGGCAGATTATCGTATTTGCTTTATCCCCACTATGTACAATTAAGATATTCTGCTGCAAACTGTAGTATTAGCAAAATTATCCCTGACAGACATGAAATCTGCAAGATTTTTATTTGATTTTTTTTCTTGTGAAGTTGTTCCTTCAGGATGACGTGACATGATGTGGATGTTCTAGTGGCATTCCTTTTTATTTCATGAATTACAAAGAGCTTAAGAAAATATTTAAAGTAAAACTGTAATGATTAGCCCTGGTAGTCTCCATTTTACTGAGAATGCCTTTGTCAGAAATTATGTCATCACAATGGACTGTTAGCCAGGAAGTTCTGTCTAGCAGATGAATGAATTGGGAATACTGAGTTTCTAATAAAAGACACTATTGTAATATTGAAATACTGCTGATGGGATTGCCAATTTTCTGTCTTTAAATTTACAGAGCATGTTTTGTGACTAAAGTAAGGAGTACTTAGAGTAAGTCCTTAGAGTAAACCAACTATAATCTTGAGAAACCAGAAATAGAAATATTTCCTTTTAACAATGCCATTTAAGTTCCCAACTTCTCTTGGTTCAACTGCCAGACACTTGTTCTTTTGTCTCAAAAATTGTTAGCAAAAAACAATAAATATATTTACTGCTTTACTGGGCTAACATCTGATTTTATCTACACATTGATTCCATTTTAAAACTTTTCTCACCTACCTAGTGTGAATGGCTTATGCAGTCTTCGGTTGTTATTGTTGTAAGAACAGAGACTTCAATTTTTTGTCTTGGAAAGGAAGAAAGTCCTGACAATACTATTTGCACTTCATTTAATTGTTTCCTTCCGGTTTAAAACATGGAACATTTTTAGATATCTCGCTCATCCTTCCTTATCTTAACACTAATTTTTTTGGTAATTCTGCATGCGGTAGCATAGCATCTTGAAAACATGTATTCCCTTTATGACTGAGGTAGAGCTTTACATATTCAATATAATTAATGATGATTTGAAACTCATACATTGTCTAGGCTGATATAACTTTCCTGATATTTCATCTACTTTCTTAGCTAGATTTATTTTAACAGTTACAGACTTCATCACTTTTTAAATTAATGGTAAAATTAGTATGCATTATTTTCTGTAGTAAACAGAAATATTTTTACAAATCTTAGCTTTCTAACTAATAATAAAATATTTTATCTGGACTAGGGTTTTATTGTACAGTAAATATAGCTTTTTCATGTGCTAAGTCATAGCCTGTTAACTAAAAATAAATGGGTACGTAAAATGGAAAATGAAATTATCCTGTTACTTGAAATATCTTAACTCAGGTTTTATTACAGGTTGCATATGGTATCTGTTAGAACTTTGAACCTGTCTTGGTTGTTGAATTATTATGTGGATTAACTGTTGCATTTGAAAGTTCTTGACTTTAAAAGCATATGTCTGTTTTAAATCTTATAAAAATGCCTTACAGGTTTTTGAGAACAGTCTAATCTCTTTGTAGTGTGTCTTTTTTGTTTGTTTGTTGTGTTTTTATGCCAAAACTTCCAAATCCTAAGCACTAGCAAATATAGAACATTGCTTAGGATAGTTTTATAATATCATTAATAAATTTTTACAATTAGACACAATCTATTAAATTATTGACCTGTTGTAGGGAACATGAAAAAAATTTTAACAATTTGGAAAATCTAGAAGTTATACAACATATTAAGAAAAATCTCTTTTATCATGATACCTTTAGGAAAAATAAAACCTTTTTAAGAGTACATATGAAAAGCTTTTCTAAAATTCTGTAGATTAATCTGCAGAAAAGAAAGTATAGAAAAACATTTTTAAGTATTGAAATACCACAGTTTCTCCAAAGACCAACCACTGAAGTTTCTGAAAGTAATTTGTTAAATGATATATATTTCATATCTAATTTTAAAAATCCAAGGAATTTTTGTGTTTTAACCATCAGGTAGAATCATATAGTTTAGTCATAGTCGAGTCATGCACTTCAAAATGAAAAAAACAAGACAGTTCCTTGCTATTCAGAAATGTAACTTTCATAGTTTGACTTATGTTTGCCGTGATCTTAGGTAGTGAATGAGTCTAGTCAAATACCCAACATCCAATGTGACATATTCTGTTATTCTCTATAGCTTATGAAAAAGTAGTTGCTCTTCTGAGATGGTAAGAACTTAGATTCTTTCTGAAAAATTACCTTTAAATGAAAAGAGAAACCTATAATAGGGATAAAAAACTGATTTGCTTTAAGTTTAGAGATACACATAAAAAAAGATGACTCCCACATAAAATTTGGTATAAAAACGGAAGTTTTGATTAGCATATTCATAATTCATGCATTTAAGGATTTGTGATAATCTCAAAGCTGTCTTCTGGAATTCTTAAGATAGTGATGACTCAAAAGTCATCAAATAAACATGGAAAACTATAATTAAAGATCTTGATTAATATCCATCTAATGTAATTATATTATCTTTTCATATTTTTTTAAACAAAGAACCTCTGTATACTGTTTACCCAGATTTGTAGATTTTCACTATATATTTCCTTTTTCTCATGGTTATTAGAGGGATAAAAGCAAATCTCTGTTGTGCAGCTTATGGCATGCTATTAAGGTTTTTTCTGTTTTTTTCTTCTTTACCACTAACTTTAAGACCTGATTTTGTCTTTTTTTTTTTTTACATACTTCTAAACCACCTTAATCCTCAAGGAATTAGGCAAAGTGTTAATAAAATACTCATAAAACTTAATAAATGTTCTCAGAAAGAAATTAGATGGCTATTTGAGAACAACATATAGATCCTAAATGTATTTTGAGAGAAAAACAATAAGCAAAACTTTCTAAAGGGATGTTTCCTGAACTGAAAAGGACTGTTGCTTTTATGATTAATCTGAATAAGTGTATTCTTGTAAACACCCAAAGATTCCTATACATATGTATTACTTGTGTGCTTCCAAAATTATACATATTAAGGATTTGTACTAAAGAACAGTGACTACCAAGAAAAATTTTAGGAATATACCTAAGCTGTATTTTGTACATAACACTCAACTTTTCCTGTGTCCTTTGTGTCCTAGTTTCTGGAATTTCTCATTTTTGTAATAACAGCATGTATATGTGCTCTTCATCTGTTAAAATAAGAATCTACAAACAATTCATGGGATGATACTATTTTAGAGTTTTATTGTGTATTTGTTTCCATATACCGGGAAAGACTATTTCATGAACTTTTAATCATTTTTACTCAAGAGATACCGAAGGGTAAGTTCAGAAGTTAACTTACCTTTAGAAAGGTACTTAAATTTAAAAGTCTTTACATTTACAGTTTTAATTGTATGCTTAATTCATTCCTATTAAAGACTTACTATGTGTTTGGCATTTTTCTAGGTGCTGAAAATATAAGTGACCAAAACAAATAAAAATTGCTGCCCTCAAGGAACTTATATTTTAGTGGGTAAAGACTTTAAACAAAATGTATAGTATATTGGAGGATGATAAGCACTATGGAGAAAAATAAAACAGAACAGGATAATAAGGAGTGCTGGGGCCTGGAGAGAGGGCTTATACTTTCAAATAAGACCATTAGGTAAAGTCTCCCCTAAGAAGGTAATATATAAATAAAAATTTGAAAAAGTTAAAGGAGCCGGTTATGCACATATTAGGGAGAAAAACATCTAAACACAGGGGATAGATACCAAGTACAAAGGCTCTATGCCAGTGTATAGCATACTTAACAAACAACAAGGAGGCTAATATGGCCTGAGTGGAGTGACCAAGAGGAAAAATAGAAGATATAGAAAGAGTTGAGGAGCAGATTGAATAAGGCTTACAGATCATTGTAAAAACTTTTTTTTTTTTTTCCATCAAATGTAATAAAAAGCTTTTAAGGGTTTGTGTAGAGAGGAAAGATAACATGACATATTAGTAGGGTTATTCTGGCTGGTATGTGAACAAGGAACTGAATGGGCAAAGATAGAATTAGGGAGGTTGATTTGGAGACCATTGTAATAATTTGGGTTAGAGATATGGTGGCTTGGACTAGGTTATTGGCAGTGGAAGTTATATGAAGCTATCAGGTTCTGAATATGGTCTGCAGGTAGCTATAATAGAATTTGCTGTTGGTTTGAAAATGAAGTATGAGAGAAAGAAATGAATAAAGGTTGGAATTTCCATTAACTGAGAAGGGGGAAATGGGGATAATTTGGTCTGGTTTTATGTAAATTATGGAAAGTTTTTTGTCTCATAGTCCCGTGTCTTGTGGCTAACATAGTCCCTTCTCCATGGTGAGTGATAGTATAACTGACTAATTTAATATTTCTCTTTGTCTCAGACTTGATTTAGACTTAGACTTTGATAAACTTCTATGTTTATAATGAATGAATTGGTTTTCTTTTTAAGTTCATTGATTTCATTATTTATATTTTATGATGGATTATGAAGTACACTAATGGAAATACAACTTGAAGTTCTTACATTTTTAAAAAGCACAATAATGGGTTTTGTTTTGTTTTGTTTTGTTTTTGTTTTTTGTCTCACTAACATATTTGTACACCCTCCCCCTACTTGGCAAACTTGTTTGAAAGTATAGTATTACGCGTTATGTCATGGGTATATACTGGAGCACATGTGTTCAATACAGTTTATAAATGGAAGCAGCTGGTTTCCTGTGCAGTTACGAGAAGGTATGCATGCAGCTGAGATCTTCGAACTTCAGAATTCATTGGATTCAGTTTCTATCTTGTATAATCATGCTGTGATTTCATTTAGTACAAATGTGTAACAAGCTACCTTAATGGCTTAAAAATTTATTTTTTTTTCAATAGTTGAACTGCTAAACCTGATTAATGTTCTTTCCCTGCCTCCGCTCCCAATCTGGACTCACCCATCCTACCCCTTAAAAAGAACATTACACCTATAGTCTTAGTTTTATACTCGATTCTGAAAAGGCCTTGGCAAGGGGGAAAAAGTTATCATCTCAAAGGGAAAAGCTGAATTCATACACAGGAACTGCAGGATTACTTTGGCGTTTTACTAGTCCTTGTAACCCTAGCAAGTCCCATAAATACCTAATGGAAAACAGCAGAAAATGAGATCTGCAGCAGCCTTTTGAGATCGAATTTATGTTGCTGAACAGTTTTTTGAGGTTGAGTGTAAAGGTCAAAAGAAAGTGGATAGATTAAAGTTGCTGATTTTTGCAAACTTAAGGCCACATTTAAGGTTTCCCTTTCTATAGCAAGAAAATTTCAAGATAAATGGCTTTTCTTCATTAGCTGAAATGTCGTGTCTTCATTTAATATCTGTTACATGAGATATTTAGTGATTTGGTCGTATTTACATGCAACGAATAAACTCTTCAATTCAATTTAACAATTCTAAATAAAGAAATTAATTTATGAAATTGCAGATCTTCCTAAGAAGAGTATGATGATGAATGACTATGTATTGTTGAACTACTGTGTGTGTAATATTTTTAAATGATTAATTTTAGATACTTTTGGAAAATATGGAAGGAAAGATAGAAATCAGTGTTTATCCTTTTGTAAGTATAGGTTGTGGATCCAGCAATATAATTTACCCACCTCTTTTTTTCAATTATTCCCTCTATTAAACTATTTCAGTGAAAGTAAATAACCTCGAAGGAAGGACAGTGCCATCTTTTAATATTAAAATAAAAATTGATCGATGCTTTTACTGGTCACTGTACTTTCTAAATAACCTTCTAACACTATATATAACTGTTGTAAGTCTGTATCAAAGAAACTGAATTACTGTGGAACTCACAACTAGGTGCAACGAAAAACGTTGAACCGCCATTTCTAGACACCTCAATCTTGAGTTAATAATTCATAAATCCATAAATGTTAACCTGAAGTTATTGATTATTTAATCTCAAGGACTTTCATTATATCTTTGATTTCGCAGTCCAGATTGCCAATCAGTAACACTTAGAATCCAAAAGAATGAGGTTATTTTTTTTACTTGTTATATTCAGTGCTGTATTAAATAAAAAAATTTAATGGAAATTATCCAGATAATTTCATAGTAGAATAATGATATATTAAATCTTTTTTTATAGCAGTTGAGAATAGTAAAACTACATTTTTATCTCCAGGAAGTGAAATTCTGAGCAACTTCATACTTTCTATTTTATGTTTTTTGCTACTTTAATTTTTCATAAATTTCTTTCATAATATTCTCGTGATTCATTTATGTTTAAAACTGTATGTTAAACATTAACCAATCTTTCAGTGTCACAATTTATATAAAAAATTATGTTTGTATGAGAGTTGAGTTTACAGTCTCAATTCATTTATATTAAATAAGGTAACTATCATTCTTATGTACCTGGATAGAGGCCACATCTCATTAGTCACTGACAGCCAGTTCTCAAAACAAGGTACCCTATATTTTGTCCTTTATACCATATTTTCGTACCAGTTCTCACAACACTGTGTAGACAATTTCCTCTTAACTTTTCGTATTTTATTATAATTGCTAAAGTACAAGTACGCTTCTCTTATTGAGTGCCCTTTTCCACTCAGTACTGTTTCTGTTCAAGGATCCCAAGTGGTCAGTGGTTCTGATGAAGGAGAAGGAGATTGTGGTGAGGGAGAAGGAGATTGTGGTGTTGTGACTGGTGGTATTAAAAGGCTCTTAGGAAGTAGATGGATGTACAGTTTTGACTCTAAGAGAGAGCATTTTCTCCCCTTTGCCTCAGGACAAATGATGTGCCTTAAATGACTTATCACCATTTTATCTTTGAGGCCACCCATTAGGGACATCTTTGACTATTTTTAATGTGTTGACATGAGGAACTCAAATAAAAATGAACCAAAAGTCTTTACTTTTATAGTTTTAATAAAATTACATTCTCCAAACCTTTGTATGTAATGTCAGATGATCCTTTCAAATATGACCTGCTGTCATGTCATTTTTTAAATAATAATTGGTAATGGAATGATTTTTAATATTTTAGATAGCTACAGAGGTAATCAGTAAATTTTATTTTATTATCCTATGTTCATTAATAGTTTTTATGAAGGAGTCAATACTGTGTACTAGATAGAGCATTAAATAGCAAATCGGTTTCAAATATTAATCATAGTTTTGTCACTGATTTATATAATAGTTATTTAATAAACATTCTGGCCTATGCTTTCCCTCATAAAATTGGAAGATGAATAGTATTATTCTTTTGGATATATACCCAAGGTGGGATTGATTGATTATAATAATTCTACTTTTAATTTTTTGAGACGTCTCATAGCATTTTTCATAGTGGCTACAACATTTTACATTCTCATCAACTGTATAACAAAGGTTCCAATTTCTCCACATCCTCATCAACACTTCAAAAGTTTTTTTTCATAGTAGTCATCCTAATAGTTGTGAAGTGATATTTCATTGTGATTATGACTTGCATTTTTTAAATTATTTGCATTATTGAGCATCTTTTCAAATGCTTGTTGGCCATTTGTATATCTTTTTTGGAGAAATTTCAGTTCAAGTTCTTTGCCCATTTTTTAATTGGATAGTTTTTGTTGATGTTGAGTTGTAGGAGTTCTTGATATATTCTGGATATTAATGCCTTATCAACATGTGGTTTGAAGTTTGATATAGTCCCATTTGTCAATGTTTGCTTTTGTTACCTATGCTTTTGTTGTCAAATGTAAAAAAAGTGCCAAATCCAATGTCATTGAAGTTTCCCTTATGTCTTCTAAAGGAGTTTTGTAGTTTCAGGTTTTGTGATTAGCCTATACCTATTTGAGTTAATGTATATGTAGTGTAAGGTCAGAGTCCAACTTATTCTTTTGTATGTGTATACCAATTTTCCAATGCCATTTGTTGAAGAGACCATCTTCTCCCCGTTATGTAGGCTTGGCACCTTTGTTAAAGATCATTTGACCATATACACGAGCGTTTGTTTGTGAGTTCTCTATTTTCTTCCACTGGTCTATATGTCTTTCTTTATGCCACTACTATACCGTTTCATTACTGTAGCTTTGAATATGTTTCAAAATCAGGAAGTGTGATGCTGTCAGTGTTTTTCTCTCTCAAGATTGTTTTGGTTATTCGAGGGTCCTTTTAGATTCTATGTGAGTTTTAGGGATTTTTTTTTTCTATTTTTACAAAAAAATGCCATTGGGATTCTGATAGGAATTACATTTAATCTGTAGATCATTTTGGGTAATATAGGCATTTTGATATTCAATCTTCCAGTCCATGAACATGGGATGTCTTTACACTTACCTGTGTTTTTTTTAAATTTCTTTAAGCAATGTTTTATAGTTTTCAGTGTACAAGTCCTTCAGCTCCTTTGTAAAAATCATTCTAAGTATTTGTTTTCTTGCTATTGTAAATGGTACTATTTTCTTAATTTTCTTGTTAGATTGTTCATTGTTATTGCGTAGAAATGCAACTGATTTTTCTGTGTTGATTTTATATACTACAACTTTATATAATTTATGTATTCTAACAGTTTTGTGTGGAATCTTTTGGTTTTTCTACATGCAGTATCATCTCATTTGTAAACAAAGATAATTTTACTTCTTCTTTTCTAATTTGGTTGCCTTTTATTTCTTTTTCTTGCTTTATTGCTCTAAGACTTCAGCACTGTGTTGAATAGAATTGGGTATTGTGGGCATCCTTGCCTTGCTCCTTAACCTTGTCAGAAAACCTATCAGTTTTTCACCATTGAGTGTGCTGGTGTGGGCTTTTCATAAATGACCATTATCATATTGAAGTACTTTCCTTCTCTTCTTAGTTTGTTGACTGTTTTTATCATGAATGGATGTTGAATTTTGTCAAATATTTTTTCTATGTCAATTGAGATAATATCTAGTTTCAATGTCTCTCACAAGACTCTTCCTTCTGTAAGAGCTTTATCTTCCCTTCTCTCCTCTTTTCTTTGCATGCCATTGATTTGTCAGAGAATGCCAGTCATTTGTCCTGCATAATGTTCCATATTCTGGATTTCGCTCAGTACTTCTTTGCGGTGTTGTTCCTCTGTCATGTGTATTTCCTAATAAAATCTAGAAGTGCACTGTTTATTATAGTTGTTGCTAGTTATAATGATTATTTACATTAAAGTGTTTTTAATTAAACTAAAAATTAAATTCTTCCATCAAAGTAGTCACATTTCAAGTGCTAAGCAGCCACAGGTAGCTAGTGGTTAAGTATATTGGACAGTGAAGAAGAGCATTCCGTCATTGCAGAAAGTGGAATGATGTAAGAAACTGGTATGATAGTGTCTTTTTTCATACTCCATTTATTTTTTTTTTCATATTCTTGGTATCCAAACATCAATTTTAGGTGTTATCCAATTTTCTAATTTTATCTAATGTTTCTAATTGGTGATAACTAATTGTGGATATTTTTTTAATAGTTTTATTTTGGAAACAATTTTAGGTGTACAGAAGAGTTTAAAGATAGTACAGAGCAGTTCCATGTACTTTTCTCCTAATGCTGACATCTTACATAACTATGAGAACTTTATCAAAATCACATTAACATTGGTACAATACTAGTAACTAAACTACATTCTTTATTTCCCCAGTTTTTCAACTTATTACCGTTTTCTGTTTCCAGTGAGGATAACAATTGGCATTTAGTCGCCATGCTTTCTTAGTCTCTTCCAATATAGGACAGTTGCTTTGTCTTTCCTTGTCTGGTTTTTTACGACTTGGACACTTGTGAATAGTAGTGGTCAGATAATTTGTATGAAGTCCTTCAACTTGCATTCATCTGTTTCCTTGTGATTAGACCGAGGTTATAGCTTTGGGGAAAGAATACCACTGAGGTGATATTGCCTTCTCAGTGTATTACATCAAGGCATAAATAGTACCAACCAGTTTTGTTACTTTTGATGTTAGCCTTCATCACCTGCTTATGAAGGTGTCTGTCAGGTTTCTGCCCTAGAAAGTTACTTTTTACTTTTCATACATTATTCATTAAAAATGAGTCCAGGCCGCATTCAGCCAAAGGGGAATCAGGCAACTCCTCCTTGAAGAAGAAGTATCAAAGAATTTGTGGACCTTTGTTAAAACCACCACAGTAATTATAAAATATTTGATAGGGGAGATAGTGTGAAACTATGCAAATATCCTATTTCTTTTTGTTTGTTTGTTTTGAGCACTGATTTTAGCATTTATCAATGGATCTTGTCTATGGTAATTATAATTATGGTTTTCTAATGGTTGGAATTCTTTTTAAAGGAAGATTATCCCCTTTGCTCCATTTTTTAAGTTATCCAATCATTATTTAGTTAACAATAATATATTGCATATTTGAAAGTTGCTAAGAGAATAGATCTTAAATGTTCTTGGCGCATTCAGAAAAGGCAACCATGATGATGAGTGTGTTAACTCGCCTATTTTAGTAATTATTTCATAATATATATGTATATCAATTCATCAGTGTTGTACACCTTAAACTTATACATTGTTGTATATCAATTTTATCTCAATAAAATCAGAAAAACCATTATATCATTATGGTCTCATGAAAATTTATTTAGTTCTTGGAATTATAATTCAATACTGTATTAATTTTATTGCTCATATTCTGGCTTTGATCATTAGGAGCTTTTTTCAGTTTGGCTTCTGTATCCTTGTGACAGACTCCTACCCCTTTTTAGCACTTTCTTACTTTCTGGCAATACAAGATACTCTAGGCTTGCCCTTGCACAGCCTGTTTCTCCAAGGAACCCTGGTTCCATTTATAAATAATGGTATTTGAAAACCAGCATCTGGAGACTTGGTGTGTTTATGGCTACAGGCTGTCATTGCTTCTAGGTTTCCTCAGCAAATAGAACTAAGAAATATGTTTATGTCTGCTTGCTTATAGATACACATAGTATATTTATTCCTTTCTCTGTGTGTGTGTAATCATGATTCCTAATGATATCCCTGACTAATTCAGCACCAGAATTCATTCTCCCATTTCTCTTTTGCTTTTTGTAACTTTTTTCTCTGATTATGAGAAAAACTGGTTCTCATTAGGTGACAGATATTTACCTACTTGCTTAACCTGATAAACCTGTAAAGTAGTTTCAAAATTGCTGAATTCTACTCCTCTGATAAACAAGTTTACCAACTAAAGGACAGTGTTTGTATACAATTCTTTTGTCTTTAGCCTTACAATATCTAAACAACGTACTGTTTGCCAGTTATCTAAGTTAGCTCCTTTCTTCCCTAACACCTCCAGTAAGGTTGTGTCATACACATGAAATACGGTTAGACTAATTTGTCACAGTTGGCATTTCATTCTCTGTTTCCCCAGCATCCTAATTGAAATTTAAAATTTTTCATCCCCTAAAAGTAACTCATCATGGTGTACAGTTCTCTAGGTTTTGACAAATACAAAGGGTCATGGACGCACCAGTACAGAACCATACGGAATAATTCTATCACCCTAAAAATTCAAAGGCATGGCTCCTTTATAGATAAGCCCTCCCCCCATCCACAACCCCTGGGAAAGTGTTTTTCATCTCTACAGTTTTGTATTTTCTGGAATGTCACTTATGAGAAATTATACAGTATGTAGCCTATTGGATCTGGCTTCTTTCACTTAACAAATGTGTTTAAGATTCATTCATGTTATGTGAATCAATAGCTCATGTTTATTGTGTAAAATATATAGGTAAAGCAAATATTTTGGGACTGAGTTCTGTCAATTTATATTATGCTTTCTGTTTTATGAGGTTTGTGTTTGTTTTGTTTTTATCTCTTTACTATAGTTTCCATCTTCACCCTTTGGTTTGTGTGTGTTTCTTCCAATAATTTGTAAGCCTTGTGGGGCTTTTTTCCCCCCTAATGATTACCTTTAGATTTATAATCATGTAAAATAAGATTTTTTAGATGTTAATTATTGATTGTTATGAGGAATTTCTCATTCCAGTTTGGTACTAAGTACTTTTTTCCTTTCATACTTTTAAGTAAATTTAGACTGCATTTTATCATTTATCATTTATCAGCTTTTCAAATCTCCTTGGCCCTGATATATAAAAGATGAGGAAATCATACTCTCATAGCCTCTTACTTCTTCTCTCAATTACTGTATTTTATATATATATCTTTATTTCCAAGGTTTATAACATTAACATTCTGTATGGTTATAATTAACATTCTATAATCATAAACATTATCACCTACCCACAATTTTTAGTTTTATTCTTAACAGTTAAAAAGAATCATTGTTCCATGTCAAACCTTTCATAATAATCAATTTCTCTCTGGTTTGCTAAAGTTTATTCTCAGTGATTTCTTTAGAAAGTCACATAGAAGCTATATCCCCAAGTTCTTTATGTTAATTTCTTTTCTACTTACATGGCATTTAGTCAGATATAAAATTCTTAGCTAGACTTTCTTCACTGAAGGAGAAAATAGACCTTGCTTCATTGTCTTATGGCTTTATATTGATGCTTTGAACAGTCTGAGCATTCACATGTATTTCTTCCCTCTTCACTGATAACTCTGTTCCTGTATCTGATTTCCTTTTTTTACAACCTGGCATATACATATTCCTTGATTTATTGTTGTCTCCATCTAGTAGAATGCAAACATCAATAATAAAGGAATTTGGCCTGATTTGTTCATTGAAGAATTCCAAGCGCCTAGGTTGGTGCTCACTGTTTAGTATATATCTAATAAACATCTGTTGAATTAATCAGACCAGACTGATTCTTTCTCAGCCTTCATCCTAATACCTTGAACTTTTTTCTAGTTCACCAAAGAATTCTTTTAAATTTTGAGTTTCTGTAACTTTACTAGGGTATGTTTTGTTCTTAACTGTTATGCATCAGTGTTGTACTTTTTCCTGGTTCTCTCATATGTGACTTGTCATCAGGATTTCATCTTCTCTTTTCTTATTGTTCCCATTGGCCTGGTTTATCTTTCTCTTATTCCTTTTAGCCACTTTAAGTCACTGTTTCATTGTTTCTTTACCAAACAGAAGAAAGTTTTATTTTGCTTCCTGAGACAATTTGAAAATTATTTTCTCTCAATAGGCTGCTGATGTGTTTGCCTCAACTCTTCCATATTATTCTATGTTATAATTACTGAATGTATTATGTATACTATACTGTTTTTCTCTCAGTGTGGAATGTTTTCTTTGCTATTTAATTTTGGTGTTTTGAAAGGTTTATATTTCTTTCCTAGTATTAAGTTTTTGTTTATACCTTCCATAGTGGCCTTATTCCTCTTTTTTTCTTAACATTTTACTATCTAGTCTACCAGTTTTAAATGGTATCCTTCTATTCTCACTTATTACCTATACAGTAGTCAGTGATTTTTTTCTACCTTTTTCTTTTTCCTTTATCTGTTTTTGAATTTCAGTATTTCTACTTTGTCAGAGTCTATAATGTTAATAAAGTATTCTTTCTTCCATCCTTTTAATTTATATTTATAGGTCTATAATTAAGTATAGTGAATTCTCCTCAATAACTTTTTTTTTTTTTTTGCATTTTCCCTAATTATCTCTGGCTTAGATGAAGCTCACCTGCAATAGATTTATCCAGAAGGGGCACATGTGTATCGTATTCCTTGTGTTCTCTCTCTCTCTTTTTTTTTTTTCTATAAACTTTGATACTTGAAGGACAACTTGACTGGATATAAAATCTTTGATTTTAATTCTTGAATACTGTACTTCTTTTCCCTTGCCAGCCTAATTTTCCTATTTTGGTAAATAATTTTATCTTTTGGTAAATAATTTTATCTTTTTGCCCAGAGACACTGAGAATGTTTTCTTTATTGTTAAAGTCTAATAATTTTATCAGGCTATGTCTCACATTTTATTGCTTGTGATCAGTTCTCTCCAGTACACAGCAAGTATTTTACATACGTAGATTTACTTTTTCTTTTACTTTTGGAAGCTTTTTATATTTTAAATATTCTTTATATTCAATCATTTTATATTTTCTCTTCAGGAAATCTGATTGTAATTTTGGGTCTTTGTGTCTTCCATTTCATACACTTTCTCTCAGAAGTTTTTTCTTTCTTATTTTTATTCTCTTTCATTTTTGCCTTCATTTCTTCAGTGCCCTGTAGTATATTTTCATTTGACTGTATTCTCTCTTGGACACGTTGTGATTTATTTCTGGAGTGATTTATTATTTATTTATTACATTTCTTTCTTGAATTCTGTGCTCTGCTTATGCTGAAGACATGGTCACGTGTTGTTGTATTTGCACTCCTTCTTGATATTGCAGTTTAATAGGGGGATATGAATAGAGATTTGGTTTAAGGTGAATGCTGTTATCTCCAAATACATTTTAAACTCCTTTTCTGACCTATTTTATTACTCTAACTTGGATATCATTATGTTACATAGATTTACAGTTTAAAATTTCTTTTCTGTACATTCTGAGTTTGTTTATTTTACAGATTTTTTTTAAAAGCAGTTTTAGGTTCATAGCAAAATTGACAGGAAGCCACAGAGATTCCCATTTATCCGTTACCCCCACACATGCGTAACTTTCCCCATTATCCACACCCATACCACAGTGGTTCATTTGCTATAACTGATGAACCTGCATTGACACATCATAGTCATCCAAAATCTAAAGTTTACATTAAGATTCACTCTTGGTGGTGTACATTCTGTGGGTTTGGAGAAATATATAATGATATGTATTCATCATTATAGTATCATAAAGAGCATTTTTACTCCCCCCCCAATTTTTTTCCTATCACTTTCTTCCTATTTAATTGCTTTTATTAATTCCCGAATCATTTTGTTTATTTATCCAGTACTGACCTCCGTTTTATTTACTACATTGTTACTAATGACTTTTGTCTATTTCTATGATGGTTTTATTTCTATTTTATATTTCTTCCTTGAACCCAGTGTATATTTCACCATCTGTTAATATCTTTAATGGTATCTTCTCCAAGCTTTTTTATGTCTGATTAATAGGGATATTTGCTTCCTGAAATTTTTCTATATGTTTTATAATTCTTATGTTAAATTGCTGTATATTTTTGTTAAATGTCTTTCACTTGTTATTCATTCATTCATTCATTCATTCATTATTTATTTTTTCTCATGTACAGCTTCTAGGCTGATTCCCTTTTGGTTTCTTCTGTCTGAATAAGGTGGTTTTTCTAAGCAGTTATTTTATAAGAAGTTCAAAATAGGAGAGGGTTTAGGGATGCGTTTCATACTAGCAGGAACTTTTCTTATTATACATATACACCAGTTTATTTAATTATCTGAACTCAGTAGAATAAAAATAGCAAGTAAGTTGTTGTTGTTTTTTTACCACTATCCTCAGTCATATTTCTTTTTTCATTAAGCTTCAGTGCATTGTTTTTAGTCTCTTAAAGCTATTAAGGGACTACGCTTATTTTTGGTTATTAAAATTTTTAAGTCTAATATCAAAGATATCAATCTTATACCATGCTCATAAATTGAATTTTTTAATGTCCTTAAAAAATTTAAGTTCTCACTACAGTGAGTCATAGGATATAATACTATTGTAATGTAATATAATGTAATGTAAATAGCACCTACTTACATTCTTACTGAAAATACTACAATACCAGACAAGTCTCGTATGGAACATTCTACAAGAAAATGGCCTGAAATCTTAAAATATGCCACTGTCATTAAAGGACAGAGTGGAGAAGTTGGGAGGAGAGACTTGACAAACAAATGTAATATTTGATCCTTGATTGAAATTGCACTGAAAGATTTTTAAATGAAAAAGGAGCTTCCTATGAAGGACAATTTGAGACAATTGAGAAATTTTAGATATGGATTATGTATTAGATATTATTTTCTGTTGTAGTTTGTGTTTATATAGGAAAATGTCTTTGGTCTTAGGAGATACTGAAGGATGTAGGGGTCGTGATGATTGGAACTTATTTTCCAATGATTCAGGAATAAAAGATATATAGGACATGTTGCAATTAGTGAATATATTTAAATGCTCTAAGAATGTTCATTTCACTGTTCTCTCAACTTTTTCTGTAAGGTGGTTATTTTTCAAAATTAAGAGTTGAAGAATAACCTACAAGGAAAAACACATTTTTAAATAGGGAAACAATTATAATAAATTCATATGCTACATATATATTTTGTAACTTTCATGAGTTATCCTTTTCAGAAATCTTGTTTATTGAGATGGGCAGAGTTTTTTCCCTCATGGTACTTAAAAAATTAAGTTTTCAACCTTCAGATCCTAGAAATGGAAGAATCTAAAAAATATTTATTTTATTTCTAAATGCTAGTGAAAACTGGTCCTTTAAAAATTAAAGACATTTAATCCATCTGTCTAGGATTCAATGTTTAGCTTTGTTGAATAGATGAATATTTATTGAACATTTAGGTACTGTGGTAAAGTGGCTAATCTTATAGGCTCTCTACTGTCCAGATTTATACCCTGCTTCTACCACTTACCTATTTCATAATCTTGGAAGAGTCATGTGATATATCTGTGCCTCAGTCTCCTCAATATCAAATGGGATAACAATAGTACCTATCTCTTAGGATTTTAGTAATGATTAAATGAGTTATTATATTGGGAGACTTAGGAAAGAGCCTGGAACATATAATGTTCTAAAAAGTGTAGCTCCTGTAGCAATTGCTGCTGCTGTTATTGTTCGTGTTGTGTTGTCGTCATCGTCGTCATCGTCGTCATTTTTATCTAGATCTTTGCTAACAAAAAGGCAATAAGACTGGACTGCCATTGAGGACTGCACAGTGTAGTAGTTTGACTCTCAGACAAGGTAATTACCCGTTTTTTATTAAAAGAAAGTTCACATAGAACACTTTGCATATATAGTCATCTTTCAGTTAGATACTGACTACCACAGTATGGAAGGTAGGTTTTCAGCTCAAGAGACACATAAGAATATACTTAGCAGAGAGTTTATGTGATAAGTGTCAAAATACTACTCAGAGAAATTCAGTAAATTTGGATCAGTAAAGGCAGGTCATAAATTTTGGATAGAGATTAGAGAATTGAGCAAAGGAGTCTTATTCCCCGCTGGGATAATGACTTGAGGAAGGGTGCAATACATGTAGTATACCCATTGGACTAGACAATGTGTATGTGTGCGTGTGCATGTGTGTGTGCATACGTACATAAAAAAAATCTTTGGAATATTTAGATTTGAATAAAATCTGATTTTAAGAATTCATTTTCTTCTGCATACTTTTACTCTACATACTTTTTGATACTGTTCTGTTTCCTAAGGCATACTTTGAAACAGATATATCTAGTCCTAAAAATGCTGCTATTATTGTACCAGACTCAGCCGGATGGGATAATTTTCTAATTATCCTCCAATCGGATTGCAGTATGATGGCTCAATCTAAGTTCTGTGCATAACTACTAAATGCTAACTCACAGTATTAAACAAATTTCCATTTTATCCAGTTAAAATGCACAGATTTTTTTTTTTTTTACTCTTAAGACACAATATTGTATCTAATTTACTGAAACCACCAAATGTCAGGGACAAAAAAATTCATGTGTGAGTAGGAATAATATACTGGGCTTTGAAATTATCTTGTAAGAGATTCTTTAAAAACATGTAAAATGATTGACTTTTATAAGTTTGTTGAATCATAAATAGCCCACATCAATTTTACCTTAATAATATTTAAGCTCATTTTTTTAAAGCATTTCATCATTTAATCAGTTCTGAAAATGAATTACTTCTTTCCTTTATTCCTTCTTTTCAAATTCATGTCACCCAATTTGGAAAATATTTTGATAAGGGAAAATAGCATTAAAAAATGGTTTAGAAAAGATTTTTCCAAACTATAAAAAGTTTGAGGAAATAAAAAAATTTTTGTGCTTTCGTTACAGTTTTGATTCCATCAATGTGTTTCTGTAGAGATACTTACATACTAACTTTGAATAGGTTCAACATGTGGTACATATTATATAATTCATGATAGTTTTCTAACTATGTTAACCCACAAAATATTACCAGGGATTTACCAACAGCCACAATTTAATTATACAGAAGAAATTGCAGTTGAAAATGCAGTCTTTTGTCCTTTTCCGTTCTCTCTCTATATCTAGATGGTACCAGAGATACTATGTCCCTGTGCAGCATATGATTTGCAGAATACATTACCACAATTGGAATAAAGCTTCAGAGCCTAATTTAAGCTTAAATCATTATAGTTATTTCCATAGTGCTAGTAAATAAGAGGGAGAAAAAACTTTGATCCAGTGTCTTAGCCTAGTTATCTTTATTTAAATGATGCAAAAGTCCAAAGACTTCAGTACCATTCATCTCTGCCTGATAACAAAGTTATTTTTTAAAACTCTTATGCAAGTCAGTTAGTTCATCTTCTGGTAAGGTTTGAACAAGATAATCCCAAAACCTTCTTCTAGCTTGAAATTTCTGTTGATTTTTTCTTACTAACTCACAGGTTGCTTTTCAGAGTAGAAATAGTGTTGTGCACAAAGTATCAGGTGTTAAATCATATTTGTGCCCATAGATTCATGATATTTTAATTTTTATTTGTTATTTATAAGAACTGTGTAATTCTCTGTGGAACGTAATGTCTTCTTTTCATTTCAAAAATATATTAGAGTCACCCACTCTTATGATCTTGTAGAATTCTATTAGTAAGATTTTGATAATATATATACTAATTATCAATTAAATATTAAATACTGAAACAGCATAAGACACGGGGGAAAAAAACCTCCCTTTACTACTTACACTATTTATAAATCAGTTTTGATATTCCTAAGTTCAGATAAAGATCACTAGTGCCTTTTTTCACAGTACCTAGTAGACAGAAGATACTAAATGAGTGTCGAGTGAATAAATGTGTTTATTTGTTGCATCTTATTTTCTTAAATTTATTTTGTTGCAAAAAGTTTTCAAGCATATACAAAGTAGAAAAATAGTATAGTGATTCCCACTACCCATCACTGATTCAGCAGTTAAAAAAGAATTTAAGCATGGTGATGCCTTAAAAAACAATTTTCCCGCTGAAAGATTTGCTTTGGAAATACTTGACCCTCAAAAAGGATTGGAGGAAAACATGGTGAAGTAAGAGGCATCCCCCAAATCTCTCCCCTGGAAACAACAAAGAACGAAACATCTAAAATTTCGACAAAAGACACCAAAACGCACACCAGCACGTCTGAGCGTGGGATCTGAGCATAAGAGCTACCACAAGTCAGAAACCTGGGTGTCAGGAGGTGGACTGGGAGAAATAAAGAAGTTGCCTCACAGCCTCTAGAGCTCCCTGGAGGGCAAGGCGGAGGAGAGAAGGTGCAGTGAACTTCCTGAACAGCCCTGCCTGGGAGAGTTTGTGGGTTCCACGCAGCCGGCAGCAGGGCCCAGTCATGAGGGCAGAAAGCAGAGAAGCAGACGGCAGAAAAACAACAGTTGATTTTTACGGGCTGCAGTGGCAAAGCCGAGGCAGAGCTGCAGCCCCCAACCCCCAACACAGAGGGCCCTTCCTGCCATACCCTCAAAGACCGATCACACAGAGCCCCAGGGGAATCTGTGCAAACACTACTGAAACTGTTGCTAACACTGACAGGGACAGAAACTGAGGATAGTGAGCATGATTAAATATCTACAAGAAAATAAAGGCATTATATCAAGACATTCTTAAGGCTTTATATTAAGCAGGGATCCAAGAGGCTTAGATGCCACCTACTAAAAACCGAAAGAAAAGCACCTTCTTTGCAGCAGGCTAAAGAGACACTTTTACATAATAAATGTTTCTGGAAAAGAAAAAAGCAGAATACATTTCCATTAATGCCCAAACAGAGAAATAGCCCAGTAAACACCATGAATAACCAAGGTGACAAGGCAATACAGAAAAAAAGAAAAATCTCCAGAAAATAAGCTTACAGACATAGAAATATGCAACTTAACTGACGGAGAATTCAGGATGGTGCTTTGAAAAAAACTCAAACGAGTCATATCAGCACTTTCAGAATTGAACCTAAAAGAGCAGAGCAAGGAGATCGAAACCCTCAAAAGGACCAAATAGAACTTCTGGAGATAAAAAACACAAGGCAGCAAGAGTTGAAAAAATGAAATAGCAAGCTTGGGAAATTGAGTCAACCAAATAGAGGAAAGGATCAGTGATATCAAAAACAGAAATCTAGAAATAAATCAGAAGGAAGAAGAGAGAAATCAAAGAATGAAAATAATGAAGAGAAATACAAAACTAGCTGATACCATCAGGAGAGGAAACATAGAATAATGGGCATTATCGAAGGTGAGGAAAAGGAGCAGGGAAAGAAAGCATTTTCAGACAAATAGTGATGAGAATTTCCCAAATCTAAGGAATGAGCTGGAGCTTGGAATTCAAGAAGTCAACAGAACACCCAATTACTCAACCAAAAAGGCCTTCACCAAGACACATTGTATTAAAATTATCAAAAATCAACAACAAAGAAGAATTCTCAGGGCAGCCAGGAGAAGAAAATGGTAACTTATAAAGGAAACCATTAGATTATCCTTGGACTTCTCAGAGCAACCTTACAAGCCAGAAAGGAATGGAATCAAATATTTAAACTAATTAAGTGAAAGGAACTACCAGCCTAGAATAATGTATCAGCTAAGCTCTCCTTTAGATATGAAGGAGAAATTAAGACCTTTCCAGACATACAAAAATTGAGGAATTCTCCACTAAGGCCTGCACTACAGGAAATACTGAAAGGGGTCAGCTCACTAAAACAAAATGACACAACAAAAAAATACATAATTAGGAGTAAAGTGACTATCAGGCAAATAGAAGCAGAGGAGTGCAACCTTACTAAGAACAGGGCATTATAAGCTTAAATATAAGAAGAGAATTGCTATAGCAAGATAGTAATGAACGTTCAGCATACATAGGGACAAATTGAGATAACAATGACTGAAAAGGGGAAGATTCAAAGATCCAAATTTGCAATGGGGAGTGGATGTAAGGCACGCACAGAAGAAAAGGGACCACTATATATATATAACTATCCTTTACATATCGTAATGGTAACCACTCACAAAAGATTTAGAACTGAAGTATATAACATAAAACAAAAGAACCAGAGGGAAAACCACAAAAGCAACCAAAATAAAGAAAACAGAAACACAAGGATGAAGAAGCAATGGAAACACTGAGCTACCATAAAGCAAAACATAAAATAGCTATAAGAAGACCTCCTATTTCAATAATCACCCTAAATGAAATGGACTGAACTCACCAATAAAAAAGCACAAGTTGCAGAAATGGATAAAAAAACAAGACCCAACTATATGCTGCCTGTAGGAGACACATCTCAGTTCCAAAGACAAATATAGACTCAAAAATGAAAGGGTGGAAAAATGGTATTTCAAGCAAATGGCATTCAGAGAAAAGTGGGAGTAACAGTACTAATATCGATAAAATAGACTTCAAAAATAAACGTAAAGAAAGATACTGAGGAACACTTCCTAATGATGAAAGGAACATGCACCAAGAAGACACAACACTTATTAATATCTATGCTCCCAATTCGGGAGCCCCGAAATATGTAAAGCAATTACTAACAGAACTAAAGGGAGAAACAGACCAAAACACTGTCAGAGTAGGGAACCTAATACCCCACTGTCAGATATGGACATATCATTCAAATAGAAAATAATAAGGAAATAACACCCTTAAATGACACATTAGTCCACTGGACATAATTGACATTTACAGAGCCTTCCATCCCAAACAGCTGCTTATGCATTCTTCTCTAGTGCACATGAAACATTGTCAAGAATGACCACATACCGGAATACAGAACTAGCTTCAACAAATATAAGAGAGGTTGAGATCAATACCAACCATATTTCTCTGGTCATAATGCTGTGAAGCTGTAGATTATCGAAAAAAAGAAGGCGGAAGAACCACAATACATGGAGAGTAAACACGCTACTTGAAGATACCTGAGTCAGAGAAAAAATAAAAAGAGATTAAGAGATAGAAATGAATGATAATGATAGTACAACATATCAAAACTTTTGGGCCATGGCAAAAGTGGTCATAAAAGGAAAGTTTATATCATTACAGGCCTATCTCCAAAAACAAGAACAAGTCCAAATAAACAACCTAACGCTTCATCTTAAAAAACTAGAAAAGGAAGACAAATGAAGCTAAAGTCAGCAGTAGGAAAGAAATCATCAAAATTAGAGCAGAAATAAGTGAAATTGGAAACAAACAAACAAACAAAAACAATAGAAAAAATAAATGCAACAAAGAACTGGTTCTTTGAGAAGGTTAATAAAATTGACAACCCCCTGGCTAGACTCACCAAAGAAAAAAGAGAAGGACACAAATAAACAAAATCAGTGGTGAAAATACAGTAAAGCTTCTGGATACAAAAATCAACATTCAAAAATCCATAGCGTTCCTATAATCTAATAACAAAGTGTCAAAAAGACGTGGAAAAAAAATAATTCCTTTTGCAATTGCAACAAAAAGAATAAAATACCTAGGAATAAATTTAATGAAACAAGTGAAGGATCTATGTAATGAAAACTATATGACCCTGTTAAAAGAAACTGAAGAAAATACAAAGAAATGGAAATGTATTTCATGTTCTTGGATTGGAAGGATCAACACAGTTAAAATGATCATATTACCTAAAATATTATTCAGATTTAATGCAATCACCCATCAAAATCCCATCGGCATTTTTTAAAGAAATAGAACAAAAAATCATCAGATTTATATGGAAGCACAAAAGACCCCGAATTGCCAAAGCCATCTTGAAAAAAAAGAACGAGTCTGGAGGCATCACTCTGCCTGATTTCAAATTATACTATAAAGCGACAGTAATCAAAATGGCATGATGGTATTGGCAGCAAAACAGACACATGGACCAGTGGAACAGAATCAAGAGTCCAGAAGTGAACCCATGTTTATAAGGGCAAATAATTTTCGACAAAGAAGCCAAAAACATACAGTGGAACACCTCTTCAAGAGATGGTGCTAGGAAAATTGGAAAGTCACCTGCAAAAGAATGGAACTTCACTGTTGTCTATCACCACACACCAAAATTAACTCAAAATGGATTAAGGACCTAAATATAAATAAGACTAAATATAAATAAATATAAATAAATAAAATGCATAGAAGAAAATATAGGAACTAAACTCAAAGACCTTGGACTTAAAGTGGATTTTATGAATTTGACCTCAAAAGCAAGGGATGTAAATGCTAAAATAAATCAATGGGACTACATCAAACTAAAATCTGCTCAGCAAAAGAAATTTTCAATAAGGTAAAGAGACAACCATCCAAATGGAAAAATATATTTGCAAGCAACGCCCCCATAAGTGCCTAATATCCAAAATATACAAAGAACTCATACAGCTCAATAACAAAAAAATAAAAACAAAAAAAAAAGATCCAATCAAAAAATGGGCAGAGGACCTGAACAGACACTTCTCCCTAGAGGACATACAAATGGCCAACAAATATATGAAAAGATGCTCAGCATCGCTAGCCATTAGGGAAATGCCAATCAAAACCACAATGAGATAGCATCTCACACCTGTTAGAATAGCTATAATCAACAGGACAAATAATAACAAATGTCGGAGAGGATATGGAGAAAAAGGAACCCTCATACACTGCTGGTGGGACTGCAAATTGGTTCAGTCACTATGGAAACAGTATGGAGGTTCCTCAAAAAACTAAGAATTGATCTACCATATGAGCCAGCAATCCCTCTACTGGGTATTTACACTAAAGACTTGAAAACTCGTATCTGTAAAGATATTTGCACACCGATGTTCTATGGCAGCATTATTCACAGTGGCCAGGATATGGAAGCAACCTAAATGTCCTACGATAGATAATTGTCTAAAGAAGCTGTGGTATAGATATACAATGGAATATTGCTAAGCCATAAGAAGAGATGAAATACTTGCCATTTGCAACAAAATGGATGGGCCTCGAGATAATCATTCTAAGCAAAATAAGCCAGACAGAAAAAAGTTGAAAATCACATGATATCACTTATATGTGGGATATAAACCTAAAAGCAACAAATGAGCAGGCCAAACAAACAGAGACTCATGGACATGGACTATAGACTAATGGTTACCAGAGGGTAGGGATTGGGGAGGAGGGGAGAGGTAGGTGGGGTAAAGGAGGTCAAATATAGGGAAGTAGGGGGAGGGTGAAGTGGGAAAGGGGATCAAATATATGGTAGCTGAAGGAAACTGGACTTTGGGTGGTAAACACACAATAGAATATACAAATGTCAAAAGATAATGTACACCTGAAAATTATATAATTGTATTAACCAAGTTACTCCAATAACCTTAATTTAAATAAATAAATAAAAGTACTTCACCTCTTGCCTTTTACCTTATGTGTATTGATTGTATTTTAAAGAAAGTAGTAATTTTTTATTTTTTATTTTCCTAAAGTCTTTGCTTCTCCGGGCTTCATTTTCAGCTCTAAACTTTTATCATCCTACAATTCTTTTCACTTCTGATCTTTGTTGAATGCTTGGTTTTTTAGAATCCCAAGAATTCTTCCTTAGTTTAAAATTCTTGTTTTGAAGGCACACACTCTCCATTATCTTTCTAAGAATACAGGACAATCAACATTTAGAGACCTAAATGTCCTCTCCTATCCCAATGGTCTACCAATGTGCCAGTAGTACATTGTCTAAATTAGAAAACTGTAAAATGTTTGGATATATGGTAGGATATGTCCCAACTCCAATTACTGTGCTTCTTGAGGAGTATCTGGATTATTCTTGGCATCCTGCTGTATCATGGAAACTTATGGTAAAGTTCCCAAAAATCTGATTTGCATTTCCATTACAATAGTATTATATCCTATGACTGACTCACTGTTGTGAGAACTGAAATTTTTAAGGACATTAAAAAATTCAATTTATGAGCATGGTATAAGATTGATATCTTTGATATTAGACTTAAAATTTTAATAACCAAAAATAAGCGTAGTCCCTTAATAGCTTTAACAGACTAAAAACAATGCACTGAAGCTTAATGAAAAAGAAATATGACTGAGGATAGTGGTAAAAAAAAAAAAAACAACTTACTTGCTATTTGTATTCTACTGAGTTCAGATAATTAAATAAACTGGTGTATATGTATAATAAGAAAAATTCCTGCTAGTATGAAAACACATCCCAAACCCTCTCCTATTTGAACTTCTTATAAAATAACTGGCTTAGAAAAACCACCTTATTCAGACAGAAGAAACCAAAAGGGAATCAGCCTAGAAGCTGTACATGAGAAAAAATAAATAAATAATGAATGAATGAATGAATGAATAACAAGTGAAAGACATTTAACAAAAATATACAGCAATTTAACATAAGAATTATAAAACATGTAGAAAAATTACAGGAAGCAAATATCCCTATTAATCAGACATACAAAAGCTTGGAGAAGATACCATTAAAGATATTAACAGATGGTGAAATATACACTGGGTTCAAAGAAGAAATATAAAATAGAAATAAAACCATCATAGAAATAGACAAAAGTCATTACTAACAATGTAGTAAATAAAACGGAGGTCAGGAATGGATAAATAAACAAAATGATTTGGGAATTAATAAAAGCAATTAAATAAATTGGGAAGAAAGTGATAGGAAAAAAATTGGGGAGGAAGTAAAAATGCTGTTCATGATACACCGAGAGTGATTTTATTATTTATTTATTACATTTCTTTCTTGAATTCTGTGCTCTGCTTATCCTGAAGACATGGTCATGTGTTGTTGTATTTGCACTCCTTCTTGATATTGCAGTTTAATAGGGGGATATGAATAGAGATTTGGTTTAAGGTGAATGCTGTTATCTCCAAATACATTTTAAACTCCTTTTCTGACCTATTACTCTAACTTGGATGTCATTATGTTACATAGATTTACAGTTTAAAATTTCTTTTCTGTACATTCTGAGTTTGTTTATTTTAAAGATTTTTTTTTAAAGCAGTTTTAGGTTCACAGCAAAATTGACAGGAAGCCACAGAGATTCCCATATATCCGTTACCCCCACACATGCGTAACTTTCCCCATTATCCACATCCATACCAGAGTGGTTCATAACTGATGAACCTGCATTGACACATCATAGCCATCCAAAATCTAAAGTTTACATTAAGATTCACTCTTGGTGGTGTACATTCTGTGGGTTTGGAGAAATATATAATGATATGTATTCATCATTTTTCAAAGTCTTGCCATCATTTGCTCTCACTGTAGATTAATATTTTGGCTGCATATGGAATTCTATGAAGAAAATTTTGTTTGGAATTTTGAAATGATTACTCTTGTATATTCTAACATCAGAGATTGTTTTTGAGAAGTCTGACTCCATTTTTTTCTGAGCCATTGTATGTAATCTGAGTTTTCTCTAAAAATGTTTAAGCTTGAGTACTTATCAGGAAAAGGGTCTGAAAGGGCTATTTGGTATACAGATTTTCACATAACCACTTCAGCCTGTTTTCAGTTTAATAGTACATCCTGAACCCTATTCACCTTTATGCTTATTGTCCCTGAGTCTGAAGCCTTTCCAGTTCTTTCTTAGCCTACCTTCTCTCCATTATCTTGTAGAGGCAAGGTAAGGGTATTAATCTGGCTACATATAGGATGTGAGTGGAAATCTGGAAGTTCAACTTTTTATCATCGCCCATAATTTTCAGTCCCACTAGATACCTGGTACTATCATTTTCTGAACTTCCCAGAGTTCTTTGGATAAATCACCTTGTTTCTTATTGGACTCTCTTTCTGTTAGCATTTATACTTTAGCTTTCATTACTCTGTCGAGCATGTTACCGCTTCTCTTTGTACTTTCTGCCTTCAGATATAATCCATGATTGTCAGTATCTTCTAGTTTTATTAACAAAAGAGTTTGCTTTAGTTTCTCATTCTCTACATTGTTTTCAGATAATTTTTGAGAAGAGCATGGCAGAAATGTCTATATTCCAGCATCAGAAATGTTAACTTAAAATCAACTCCATATCTTTCAATATCTCTCACTGAAATCTGTCAATAGTTAGAAATAGCTATAATAAATTGTTGTATTTAATCTCTGAATTTTAAGTAGTCTAATCCATTTAAGTAAGAATCAGCAGTCAAAAATATTGTATGGTCTGAGATAGGTAATATTCTATTTAATGACAGCAAAAGCTTGGGGCAACTTTTAGCAGCATTTCTAGGTTAAAGTAATAGCATACTATTATTAACATTTGGCCAAAAATATTCATCTCATTTTCATATACACTTATTAATTACTCACTATTTTCCAGAAACAGTGATATTCACTGTTCATTGAGCATATATAGTCCTGTTTAGAACAAGAGAAATGACCTTCTGAATGTTTTTACTTAGTTCATTCATCTAGTTCACCTGTGAAATACAATTTTGTTTTTAAATCAAAAAATAAATATTTTTCTTTGTTTACTGAGGTGGGTTTTAGCTTTGTCTTAGTGGTTACTTTTATACTTACACCTTTTCTGATGTTCTTTTTTAAGTTCTTTGTTATTTTATTTAACTTTTTGCTATCTGATTTATGTTTTGGTTGGTATCCTTTAACTCACATGTATTGTATGTATAACAGCCCTTGAGCTTATTCTGTTTTCTCCTCCTCTCTTTCTCTCTCTCCCTCCCTCCCTATCAATTCTTCCCCTTTTTAGTTACATTATTTCTATTTTGTTCCAAAATATTAAATTTATATGTTCCTTTTTTATCCTTACCCCTATTTTTATTTTAATAATGGATGTACATGTATATATTTTTAATGTTCACCATTATTTAAAAACTCCTCCTCTAATGGATTCCTCAAAAATACTCATGGGTACAGAATTCCCTAAATTCTGTGTCGAAAACGGTTTTTCTATGGTCTTGGTATTTAAAGGACAGCTTGGCTGGATATAAAAATTCTTGGTTAACTCTTTCTTTCATTGTTTTTAAAAACTTGCTGCTCCATTGTTGCCTTGCTTTTTATGTTGTTTTGAAAAGGCTGATACCAGTCTAATCATTTGCCTTTATAAGTTGTTTGATTGTTGTATCTGGAAGTCTGGAGGACTTTTACCTTTATTCTTGAAATCTAATAGTTTTACTCTTATATATCAGTAGCTTGCTTATTGTGAATTAATTTTCCCAGGTAACTGGCAGGCCTTTCAATGTCTAGATTCAGTTCTTTCTTATTTTTTACAAGTGTTTTGGGATTATAGTTTTAAATAGTTCTGTTCCCTTTATTTTGTAGGAACTCAGAATATGTGTGTTATTCCTACTTTCCCTTTCTTCTATTTCCATTATTTTTCTCTGATTCTTTTACTTTTCTTATTTTATTTTCATTCTCTTTTAGTTTCCTGCCTTTCTTTAGTGCCCACATTACATTTTCATTTGAGTTTATTCTTCTTTGGGCACCCTGTAATTTATTATGTTCTAAGGTGGTTTTATCTTTGTCTTCTTTTTTATTTCCTGAGTTCAGTCAATCCTCTTTTGTTGTTTTGTTTATTTCTTGTTTTAATTTTTGAATTTCAGATTCATGATGGGTTTTCATATCTTCAAATGCTTGTTTATTTAATTCCATTTGTGATGCCATCTTATTTTGTTTCGCTTCATGGTTGGTTTTCCTTGGTAGAGTTATCTTCAGTTGATATGTATTGATTTTCATTTCTGATGTTTGATAGCCTCCTGTTACTCTTTCTCTTGTTCAGGATGTGCGTGTGTGTCTGTCCGTCTGTGTCTGTGGATGTGTGTTACTGTGGCACTTTAAATGATTCCTGTGGTAATAGTGCCCTCTCCCATCAGTGTATCAAAGTGCAGATGTTTTAGTAGATTTGTTTTGGAGGAGTGGGGATAAGAGTTGTTTATAGTGGATTTAATGGGGAGTGGGATTAGGGATTATGACTTCTTCAACTTTGTGCTCTCTTTAAAAACCCCAAATTTCCCCCATTTTGATTCTTTTCCTCTTCGTGACGCAGTCGCCAAAAGGACTTCTGTTTTGCCTTTTTCTGCCTCAGGAAGCATGCATTTCACAGAGTGCTCCTTCAAATTTGTCTACTTTTAAGTTCCTCCTGTCATCTACCTGGATACCTGTTAATATTTTCATATTTAGAATAGATGTCATCTTTCCAACAGTGGTTTTAGATTGACATTAGGCCCAGTTACCAGCTTCTTTCTCTTTACCCAACAGTTTTTCTCAAACTACCTTTGCTCCCTACGAGGTCCCATAGTGGAGTGGAGGGTGGGATATGAATATAAGAGATCATACAATAGAATTTGTGATTTTTCTCTTTTTACTTGTTATTTTGAAAGTTGGGCATTCTTTTTGTCTTCACGTTATGCTGAAGATAGAGTGTTTGTGTAGATTTATTTTTTCATCCTAGATCTGTATTGTTTAGAGGGAGACAGGACTTTGGTGGCAACCATTGCTTCAGCTACCTGGTATACTTCAAATTAACTCGTTTTAATGTTATACACCATCTCTTCTTTCACTCTTCTCCACCCTATGTAGATTTGTTCATTCAAAAAATATTTTCAATACTTAGGTAACTCTTACTTTTTGCTTGGGCTTTCAAGAAACTTAGAACCATATTCAGGGCTAATTCAAGACCCTTGTGTCAGTCTTGTTTCTCCAAAACTTAACCTATTATGAGTTGTATTCTTTCTGATTATTTAAGTTGTCTCATTGATTGGGGAACATTGCAGGTATGTGTATAAATAAGTAAGCAGACATATGAGTCAGTGGACTGGAATTCTGGTTCATCTTCAGATCATTAGGTGTATGACCTTGGGTAAGCAGAGCAACCTCCCTGGGCTTTAATTTCCTTATCTGAAAAATTGGTTAATAGATCAAATATTTTTAACTTCAGAACTGTGTTATCATGGGAAATAACTTAGAAACCTAATACATAAACCAAATAATAGAGTGGCTGTGTGCAGGCTGATGTTGTAGTTGCAGTGAAACTAATTCTAATTTTTGATCTAGAAATGTTAGAGCAATCTCTTATAACAAAGAAATACAACCTTTTTTCTCTATGACAGCCAAATTTTATATTTGTAGTATTCCCCTCTTTTGCTATCTTCACAAAGATTTTGAGTTTCTCTAGGTTGGATAACAATCTTAAGAATAATGAATGGATATCTTATTCTAGATCAATGTTTTTCATACTTTAACATGCATCAGCATCACCTGGAGGGCTTGTGAAAACACAGATTGCTATGTCCCACCTACAGTTCCTAATTCCATAGGTCTGAGGTGGGACAAAATATATCCCTTCCTGGTCATACTGTAGCTGCTAATTTGGGAATTACACTTTGAGAACCACTGTCCTATATCAGTGTTAAAAATACATTTTAGTTTCTTTTCTTATTTAAAAAATTGTATAAAGTAGTATAACTTAATGGCCAGAAGATAGTGTCTAAGTAATATGTGATATCTGAAAGGTAATATTTAATTAACATACAAAGCTTCCAATGTTACGAAGTTTTCATATCTACTGTCAGAGGGTATCTATACCTTTTTGATTTCTAGTGCTACTGTTGTGAATGGATAGATGCTAAACTGGCAGCAATCAGAGTTGGCTTCAGCAATAAAGAAATTATTCCAATTTGCAAGCAATTGTTTCTTTTGACATGCTGGCAACACCTGCGAAGAAAATATCAGGGTCAGTATAACTGCGTTTACTGACAATTTAGCTCTTTTCTGTGTCACAGAAAATGGTTTGAAATTTGGCTTTTATGAAAATCTGAAACATTGACTACTTGGAATGATAAAACAATAGCTTTCAGCTTAGTCATTTTCCATTTACAAAGTAATACTTTCATAAAAAGAAACATTACAAACTTCAAGAAGCCGTAACAATTACTCAGAAAAATAGTTGCATTTTTGCCATTCTTGAAGTCAGACTTAAAACTACTGTGTCCAGTAGCATTGAGGAGAAATCACTTTTTTGCATTCCATTAAGTAAATACTTAATAAGATCACTTTAAGATAAATATAGCCAAAGAGAACAACCATCTCAGTGTAGGTTCTTAAAGATCGTTTGTGTTCTCTACAACTTTTCTTTCAGTTTCTGAACTGACAGAGAAGTTATTTTATAAACTTTTTCATGGTAGATAGCATTTTATATTTTTAAAGTTTGCACCAATTAGTTATTAACTCTATGCATCAGAAGTTATAATTAGTTGCATTTCTGGCTCACTGAGATTTGTCAAATTCTGGATAAAAGGGACTCCCTCCTCAGAATATCCCTTCAAATCTTTTTTAAAGTGTTCTTTTGATATGTTCATGTTTTGTTATTTTTTGCTTTTAAAAATATGCAAAAAATTGGTTGTGGAAATAAGCCAGATGTCCATAACCAGATAGATGGAGAAACCACATTGTTATATATACATGCAATGGAATATTATTCATCCATAAAAAAGAGATGATATACTATATACTACAATGTGAATGAACTTCAAAAATGTTATGCTAAGTGAAAGAAGCCACACATAAAGATCACATAATGTATGATTTCAATTATGTAAAATATTGAAAATAGGTGTAAACCTATAGAAACAGAAAACAGATTGGTGGTTGCCAAGGGCTAGGGGCAATGTGGAGTAACTTTTTAGTGGGCATGCGGTTTCTTTTTTGGGATGATGAAATATTTTGAAACTAATTAGGGGTAATAATGGCACAACATTGAGACTGTACTAAATGACACTGAATTGTTCACTTTAAAATGGTTAATTCTGTTATGTCAGTTTCCCCAATTTTAAAAATTCAGTTAATTTAAAACCTAACAAAATTCTAGAATTTTTGAGGTGGAAGAGCCTCTCAAGATCATCCATCTAATCTCCAGTCTATTTTTCATAATCGAAGAAACTGAAGTTCATCAGGATTAAATATATCACCCAAATGTTTCAAAGCAGTTTGTCTAAAACTAGAATCAGAATTTGAATATCTGAATTTGTAGTTCAGTCATTTTTTAAACTATCACATGCTGCTTTATTATCTGCTTTATTGTTTTTTGTTAGGAAGACATACTTTCCATTGTTATTTTTACATGGAAAATAACAACAAAGAAACATAGCTTCATTTGTGCCCTTATTTTTTAAAAAAGGTAGTAATAGCAGATGTTTATTTCAGCAATTTGCTAAACAGCAGGCAAGAGTTTGAATTAGAAGAGCATTATTCTCTGCAATACCTTGGCAATCAAGGAAGCCACCCTCTATTTTGTTTTAGTCCACAATTGCCTGGTTTGGTAAATCCCAGGCTTCTATCATGATTATGATTAATTTTTAAAAACATAAAAATTATCTTAAAAAATATGTTAGCTTTATTAGCACATTCGACCTCTTGACATTTTTTTTGTTCCTTTCAGTAGACAAGAACACTGAGGGTATAAAAGTTATATATGTGATCTTGTCCTGTTTATGAAAGCTAGAGGATCTGTTTCAACAGTTATGTTCAGAGGCATCTAGGGAGCAGCATTGAGTGGAATTGAGGGCTGGAGATAGAAAGCAGCAACTAAAACAAGATAACATAGTACCTTCTGGAAATAGGGTGTTATACTCAAATGTAAAGGATTTGTGTTGATTTAGTGTTAGTCATGGAAAATAGATATTCTATTTCAAGAGAGTACATTAGGAAATATAATTATATAGTTTTCTTTTCTCTCAACCCACTTTAACTCTCGAATTCTTCATGCTTTTTATTATTAAGAGGAAACTAACTCTGATTACCACCCTACATTGGCTTTCCTGTTAATATTCTCTCTAACATTCTTTTTGCCTGAGTGGCTGTTTTCATTTCTACTGAGTAGTATGTATCTCCTTATTTTCCTTTAACTCAGAGGTCAGCAAAATATGTCCCATGGGTCAGATTTGGCTTATTGCCTATTCTTGTGACTAAAGTTTTATTGGAACACAACCATGCTCATTTTATGTATTGTCTGTCTTAGCTGCTTTAAGTGCTATAACAGAAGAGTTGAATAGTTGCAATAGAGATCATATGGCCCACAAACCTAAAATATTTGCTATTGCACCTTTAACAGAAAACATTTGCCAACCCTTTTGTTGACCAAGTGGAAGGTGAAGAGCAGATTCTAGTATGAATAAATATCACCAGCAAAGGAAAGGATCATAGGTAGATATCAGATCTGTACCTACTAACACGAACTAGAAGCCCCATGCGGTCAGACTAAGAGTTTCACGAAGGTGAATCATTGGAGCTAATGTAGGAAAGATAGTTTACTGTTAGATTTAGAGGATTTTAATGCCATGTCAGGAACTTGAGATGTTTTGTTTAGAAAATGAAACATTTAAGATTTTTGAGCAAAGGAGCTTTGCTAAAACAGGAAACCTTTGTAATAGTGTTTACAATGTAATGAGGGTTGTATTAATGGGAAATTAATACTAAAGTATTAATAGGAAAGGTGATATAGTTGCAAATTACTATAGAGTTAAAATTGATAGGATATTAGACATAGATCTAGAGACAAAGATAATAATTCTTAGATTAAAACTTCATTGAGAAGAAAAATAAAAAATATTTTCACATATTCAGGAGATGAAGAGCTCACTTTTATGGAAGGTTTAAGTTAATGAGAGGCATTATAACACTACTGATTTCTAGGTATCAACATACTAAAGTTGTTAGAGCATCCAACCACAGGCAGTTTTTCACTGTCCGTATTTACCTTTAGGGCACCCGCTGCCATCATCTAGTCAGGGTCGATCTCTTTATAAAATCCTCTCACTCTGCTCTCCAAAATGCCACCCTTATACTCAGGTTTACTTTTGCTGTCTCATGCAGAGTAAATTACTTCCATTGTCTAAGTACAAGAAGCCAAGAAGGGTTTTAGCTTTCTTAAGTAAAAATGCTTTTTGAAGGTATTTTCTTCAACAAGAGCCACGATTCCCAAACTGTGCACTGAAACACACTACAGTAAACTTGCAAGAATGCTATAGGAATATTTATCTCAGGTAATGACAGTTTCAACATTAGATTGAAGTACATTTCTTGGGTATGGTGTCCTATCTTTGGGAGTGATTGCTGTGATTTGAAAAAAAAAATGTATCTCCTGAAAAGCAATGAAGAACAGGAAACAAGGGTTCATTTAAATCCAGTATCCCATTAGTAAATATCATGGTCACTTTTTTGAGGAGAGTCACTATTGATGACAAATACTCCACATCTGTGATCCTCTCTCAGTCAGAAGTTTTTGAGATGGTGCCATTGGCCTTGGCCAGTGAAAGTCAGTATGGACTCCACATCCTGGAATGTTCCCACAGATAGCGTAGGTTTTAAACTGACCATTGAGCCTGCCTGTCACCTTGTCAACCTCAGCCACATCCATCTGGATGGATGCATGGTCCTTAGCGCCAATGATGTGGTTGATGACACAGCATTTCCATGGCACATACAGGTCCATGAACTTGCTGGTGTTGTTCTGCTTGTCAAGGGCACACCTGGTACCACCATGATGAGCTGGAGCACAGAATGTGTCTTGTGGTTATTTTTAAATGAAGTAAATTTTTTTCTTATTTATATGTATTTTTTTAACTGGGTATTAAATCAGTAGGATTATAGTACTTCTTAAGTTATTTGGACCTGACCAAAAAAACCCCAAAAAACTGTTGGGTATTTCTTAGAGCACCATAAAAACTTACTAACGGTGATGTGAACTGAGAAAGTTTCATATCCTCTGAACTCAAGAGTTCTCCAACTCTAAAATGAATATACTCTTCCTTTAGCATGTAAAAAATCCAGCAGTCCTATTTTCTTTTTTTTTTCTTTTTTCTTTTTTTTCTTTTTTTTTTTATTTTTTAGATACCATTTTAGTTACATGGGAATATTTCAAGAATCTCAATACAAATTTCATCAGATAACTTAAAATATACTGTGTTCGTGCTGTGCAAACATAAAAATAAAATGTACTCTTGCTCTTAGGTTTACAGTCAAGTTAGGGAGGTAAGACAAATGCAAGTTGCTTATTTAGTAAAACAAAATAAAGACTATTGATTATTTCATAATATTACTTATATGGAGGTTCAAAGGGAATGAGTGCAGGTGGGAATGTTGGTGGGAATGCAGTTAGGTCTTTGTGGGATGAAAATTAGAGTTTCAACAGGCCTCGATGGAGGGGTAAAATTCCAACAAGTAGAGGTAGTGGATATTTCGGATATATGGAACAATAAAGACTGAGATTTATTTTGGGAGAGGCAAATCATTCTGAATGATTGAAGCAAGGACATATACTGTGGACTAATAGAGGTTATAGTTGGTTTACTATGTAAGTGGGAATATATTATAGAGAGCTTTGAATGCTGGGGTGTGAGGCATTTGGATTTAATTTACTAGGAAAAGAAGAATGATTAGGGTGATTAATCTGTCAGCAGGATATAGGATGATTAAATCAAGGAGAGAGGGGGAGGCAGGGAGAGTTTTTGGAAAGGGAATGATGGATTTTGTTTTCTGTATTTGTATTTCAAAGGAAATACCAATCCATATATCGAAATTAAGAAACGTAACTTTAGTTCAGCATTATAACTAACAGCTATAACAGAACTCAGCATTCATGGAACAACAAAACAAAACTTTCTAATGTGCTTGATATTACTACAGAAATAATATTAATAAAATATGAATATGTATGGAGTGCATATTACATGCCAAGCATTGTATTAAGCATTCATTTAACTCTTACGATGACCTTGATAAGTATTAGGATTCCCATTTTTCAGTGAGGACAATGAGGCCTAGAAAAGTTAAGTAGCTCAAAGTAGTTAATAAATAGTCAGGTCAGCCTAATTGTTAAAAATAAGTATATTTATTAAACTCTCTGGTTCTGAGAACTGAATGACTCCTTCTTAGATCTTGTCAAATTAGTATTTGTCTTAGGCATGATCCTCTTTTATTATTTTATTTTTCATATCATTCCTGATCCCTAATCCCGTTCTCTCCCCACCACAGGCACACTCATGTGTTTGATATGAGTCCTGTATTCTTGAAAAATGTATCTTGTTTTAGATGCATGTACATGTGTTTGCATTATACATAGTGTATAAAAGTATGAACTATATAGATTGTGCAATCTGATGTATATATTTCTAGTTTATTGCTATTAATCTCTATAGAATAGTGTGCATTCACCACATTTTCCTTATCTTTTCCCTGGGAAATGGAACTTCCAGATGCCTCACACTCCCTTTCACTTTCAGGAAAGCTGTGATAGATATTCTCCTATGTGTCCCCCTAAAATTAGCCCCTCTTCTTTCCACTATGTTATGCTGCTTTCTATTACATGCTTTTTGAGGGGGTTATTTGGGATGTAAGAAAAGCTGACTTCTATGTTCATAGTACAGTTTACATTGCAAGTATTTTAGTCCTTAAAAAGATTAAAATATATGTGGAATAGGTAATTTCATTGATGTTTCCAAAAGCTGCCACATAGACAGGAAGATCTAAGTGAATTATTTTATTCCATTGATGCATTACATTCCATCAGTGGTAACTTAATGCTTTATAGCATTCATTTGTTCTGACTTTCTTCTTTTAGTAAATCTATGGCTGTCATTGATATGAAGTGCTATATATCATATCATAACATTGTAAATGATTTATACATTATCTTAATGGTTGTCAAAGTCATGTTTTCCTTATAAGCAAAGGAACTATGCTTTGTCATAATTCATATTTGATTCTCCCACTCCTACAAGAAAATAACATTTACACTCTCCAGGAGATTCACAAAACATGTAGAACCCATTAAGAGGAAGAAAACATACTATATGGTTGTTATATTTGTTATTTGGGCTTCTCATTTATTCATTCTCTCAACCTCACTCTCTGACTTGTATTACTATGGCATCTTCATTATGGCATGGAAAACAGAGCTCATTATGTTCTTTAGAAGAGACAACAGTGGTATATCTTGAGACACATCATCTGGTATTCTCAGCCCTCCCTTGTCAGTGCTAATCTAGGTTTGGTGGGGCTCTTGGTTGTCCAAATAATTTTGTTACCACAGATCCATCTTTATTTTCTCTTTGCTTTTTGTATAGTGATTTTATTTACCAGAGTCACAAATCTCATTTTTAGTTTGTTCCTTTTCAGCCATCTACTTGAAAAATGTAGACTTACTCCCAACTGTTTACCTGCTTTTATTCATTTATTGAATTAAGATTCTCACTACTTACAAACATCTTTTGTTTGTTAGAGATTTATTTATGTGAACACACATAATATAAATGTTTATATTTAAGCAATTTTTATCAGAATAATTGAACCACATTACCAAAATTTGAAAAATAAAAAATATTTAAATTATTCATATTTTTAAAATTTAAATTTAACCATTTTTACTTTTTCTGTATTCAGAAAGAATAGGAAGTTTCTTTTCCTATTGATTTCATGTAGTTTATAACTATATTTTATACACACTATTTGTATTTCTTATGTCTCATTTAACATTTATGTTAGCATAAATATTTTCTGCTTTGCCACCTAGTTTTCATAATCAACACTTTTAATATCTTCAAAGTATTCTTTAGAGTAGCACTACTCAAAAAATATAATATGAGCTACATATACAATTAAAAATTTTCTCATAACCTTTTTTAAAAATAAGAAAGAAAACTGGTTAAAATTAATGTTGATAAATATATTTTTTAATTTTTTCACTTTACAGTTGAAATATAATATTATATTAGTTTTCAGCTGGACAGCTATAGTGTTAGATATTTATATATACTTATGAAAGCGATCCCTCGATAAGTCTTGCACCAACCTGACACCATATATAGTTATTACAATATTATCAACTATTATTCCTTAAGCTGTACTTTATATCTCTGCGACTGTTTTTAACTGCCAATTTATATTCTTTAATTTCCTTCACCTTTTTCACCCAGCTGCCAACGCCCCCACCCTTCCTATCTGGTAACCATCAGTTTATTCTCTGTTTCTCTGAGGCTGTTTCTGTTTTATTTGTTCATTTTTGTTGTTGTTGTTGTGTTTTAGATTCCACATATAAGTGAAATCATTATGGTGTTTTTCTTTCTCTGTCTTATTTCACTTAGCATACCTTCTAGTCTACCTGTGTTGTTGCAAATGGTAAGATTTCATTTTTATGGCCAAATTTCATTTTATATATGTACCACATCTTTATCCATTTGTCTTTTGATTGGAGTATTTAATCCATTTACTTTTAAAGTGAATATTGATAGGTGTGTAGTAATTGCCATTTGTTGTTTTCTGAATTTGTAGATCTCTGTTCTTTTCTCATTCTTCTGTTCTCTTATATTAAATGTTGATGACTTCCTGTAGCATTGTGTTTGGATTTCTTTCTGTTTATTTCTTGCATCTCTCTTTTAGATTTTTGGTTTGTACTTACTATGTACTTTATATATACCAAGCTTCTATAGCAATCTATTTTAAGTTGGTGTTCGTTAAGTTAGGACATATTCTAAAATCACTATCATTTTTTACTCATGCCTCCTATGTTTATATTTTGTCATTATTTACTTCTTTGTGTTATGTTTGTGTGTATTCCTTAATTTACTGTTGTAATTATACACGATCTTCCTAATTATGCCCTTTAAGCTTTGTAGTAGCTTTAGTATTGATTCGACAACTGCTTTTATTATGGTTTGCCTTTGTCAATGAAAATTTTTTTCTTTGCAATATTTTCTTATTCACATTTTTTTCCTTTGTAAAAAAAAATTCCTTTAACATTTCTTGTAATACCAGTTTGTTGGTGATGAACTCCTTTAGCTTTAACGTGTCTGGGAAACTCTTTGTCTGTCCTACAATTCTAAATGATAGCTTTGCTGGGTAGAGTAATCTTGGTTGTAGGTCCTTGCTTTTCATCATTTTGAATATTTTGTGCCATTCCCTTCTGGCCTGCAGAGTTTACATTGAGAAATCAGCTGACAGTTTTATGAGAGCTTCCTTGCAGGTAACTAACTGCTTTTAAGATTATTGTCTTTAACTTTTGACACTTTAACTATGATGATTATGATGTGTCTTGGTGGTGGCTTCTTTGAGTTCATCTGTTTGGGACTCTTTACACTTCCTAGGCTTGTATGTGCATTTCCTTCACAAGGTTAGGGAAGTTTTCCATAATTATTTTCTTGAAATAGGTTTTCAATCCTTGCTGTCTCTCTTCTTCTCTGGCACCCCTATGATGTCAGTGTCAATATGCTTGATGTTGTCCCAGGGGCCTCTTAAAACTGTCCTTATGTTTTGGATTCTTTTTGCTGTTCTGATTGGATATTTTCTGCTACCTTGTCCTCCAATCGCTGATTCAGTCCTCTGCTTCATCTAATCTACTGTTGTTTCTCTCTAATGGATTCTTTATTTCAATTATTACATTCTTCATTTACAACTGATTCTTTTTTGCTGTTTACTTCCATGTTTATATTTCCTGTCTTTTTTTCTCACTGAGATCATCTGTTCTCCCCCTAAGTTCACTGAACAGCCTTATAACCAGTGTTTGAACTCTGCATCTGGTAGATTGCTTGTCTCCATTTTGTCGAGTTCTTTTTCTGGAGCTTTATTCTTTTCTTTCATTTGGGACATGTTTTTGTCTCCCCACTTGAGCTGCCTCCCTGTTTTTAATTCTGTGTATTAAGTGGATCTGCTATGTCTCCCAGCCTTAGTAGAGTGGCCTTATGTAGTAGGTGTCCTGTGGGGCCCAGTGGCTCAGTCCCTCTAAATCAGGTGCTCCAGGTGCATCCTTTGTGTGGGTGGTATGTGCCCTCTTGTTGTAGTTGAGCTTTGATTGCAGCTGGCATATCAGTGGGTGGGTGACTTTCAGAATAACTGGCTATGAGGACTGGCCACTACTACAGTGAACAAGCTATTGTATAGGGGCAGACCCTGTAGAGTAGAATTTGCTTTAGCAGGACTCTGGTTCTACAGAGTCCACCATTTGGGTGTGTTGTTTATAGCACTAACTGGGTGGTGCTCTGATGTGGTCTGAAGCCTGCCATCAGGTGTGTTGGTTCCGGGGCCTCTTGGAGGAACTCCAGTGCAGGACAAGTCCAGCCACTGCCTGTGTCTAGCCCATGGTCACCTGGTGGGAGCTACAAAGTGATCTGCAGTTAATAACTGCTTGTGCTGGGCCCCTGGATTGGTTATATTGTGAACTGAGGCCAGCTGCCACTGGTGCCAGACTTGAAGCTGCTTGGCAAGAGATACAGAGCACACCAAGGCCAGCTGCTGCTTGTTTGGGATTTGTGGACCTTTGAGAGATTTTAGGAAAGTCTGCAGCACAGGCTGAGGCTAGCTGCTTGTGAGGAACAGCAGCTGAAAGAGGTTCCAGTGGTGCTCTAGTTGAGCGGGATGGGGCATCTCAGAGAATTACCAGTGTGGAGCAAGAGTAGTGTTATCCAGGTTAATGGAGAGTCAGGTCTGTCACTTGCCTGTGCCTATCTCTTTGCAAGCTACATTGAGGTAGGGCTCAGCAAAGGAACAATGGTGTCCCTCCAGCCCTCACCCTGAAGCCAGACAACTAAGTTCCTCCCCATATGTCCCTGGCCCTTTTCAAGGTGCTATCTTTTAACTGGAGCTTAGAGTGAGTTGTTGTGAGTCTATGTGTGAGCCCATTAAGAGGACACCTGGATCTCCAGCAGCCTTCCATCTCACCCGGACTGAGTCCCTACTGATTTCAAAGCCAGCTGTTGTAGGACTCCTCTCTCCAGCTCTGGTGCTCCGGGCTGGCAAGCCTGGTGTGAAGCTGGAGCCCTTTGCTCCTCATGGAGGACTTTCATAGCTAGATAGCCTCTCGATTCTTATTTGCCACATATAAGTGTAAAAACAGCTCATTTAGCATCTCCACTCCTCTTACCAGTCTCAATGTGGCTTCTTCTTGATATTTTCTTAGTTAAAAAAATTCTGTTTCAGCTAATCTTCAAGTGGTTTTCAAGGTGTTTTTTCTGTAATTTAGTTGTAATTTTAATGTGGTCACGGGAGGAGGTAAGCCCAGCATTTACCACTCTGCCATCTTGACAAGAAGTCTCCATAGTATATCTTATTTAACTTAACATATCTAAAATATTTTATATTCAATAGGTAATCATATAAAACTTTTAATTAACATCTTTTAATAATACTAAGTCTTTAAAATGATGTCTATTTTACATTTATGACACAGTCAGTTAAGTCACTAAATTGATATGTCTCAATGAAATTTGCTTTACCAAACAATAAATTGCGTTTAGGAGAAATAATTTTTGCACTATTTTTGTTTTTAAATTAAATTCAGTTCCACGGTCACAGTACACATTGCATGTGCTTAATTAGGTGCATGTGGCTTCTTACATTTAATTTATAAGTAAATAAAACTTGAAATTCAATCTTCATTTGCACTGCCACATTTTAAAATGACAATAGCCAGGCTTAGAGTAGTGTTGTGTGTGTGTTGTGTGTGTGTGTTGTGTGTGTGTGTGTGTGTGTATGCCAGTTCTTATGTGATTTCCTCTCTCATTGAACATTTACATTGTTTCCAGGTTTTAAATGGAATAATAATATACTATATGTACATGAATGTGTATTTTTCCACATTTTGGATTATTTCTTATGGTAGACGCTCAGAATGGAATTATCAGGTCAAAGAAGATGAATTTATGTTTCCTTGTGTGTGTTTTCAAATTGTTTTCTAAAAAACAGTGTCAGTTGTACTCCTACTAATAGTATTAAAATGTATTAACACAACATTTCTTCATCATTGAATACTATCATGTTGTTTCTTAAATCACTAGAGAGGAATTTTTGTCTATGTATTTATTTACTTGCATATTTCACTTACTCTTAATGGAATGCTTTTTCACATTCTTGGCTCATTGTCCTAATGTTTGTTTAATTTTTGATTCATTTTTGAAATTCTTTGTAGATTAAATATATTAACCCTTTGTTAATTTACTGTAGACATTTCTCCTGGTCTTTGTTTGCTTCCCCACCCTCTCCTGGAATTGAAGACCACCATCTGATGGTTTTAATTTTTCTATAGCAAATCTTTAGATTTCCCTCTCTAGACTTGAAAATCATTCCACTCCAGAAGTTGATATTTACTTTTATTTTATTATAGATTGTCTATGTTTTAAAAAAAGAAAGAAAATTCTAATCAAACTAGATTTTATGTGGTTCTATATTCTCAAGAAAAGAAACCAAATTATAAGTTCTTAACCTTCAGTCAAATTCAGTGCTTACTCGTATATCATGAGCCTCAAGGGATTGCTGACCACCTCTGCTGCCACTGCATGTACAATTTTATGCATTTGTATTAACATAGAACCAAATAGTTACAATCACTGGTATGATATTTTAAATAATATGATCAATTTTTGCATGTATATTCCGATCAGTGTTTTTTCTAAACAAAACCTTTTTCTTTATCACTGCGAATTTTGATTGACTATTACAGGGCATGTAATGCTATTTAGCTTTATTTCCTTTGAACAATATTCTTATACTTCCAAGATTTATAAATACCTGAATTTACACAGTCATGTACACACACCCCCCCACACACACCCACCCCCATTCCTCAGATAATTTTTTTAACAAGAAACCATTTATTTTCAGACTAATTATTATTTCTCAATCCAAAACTTTCTGTGAGCCCTAGCCTCATCATTGTTAATGGAAATAATAAAAGGAGTTTTGCTCTTACATAAGGACATTAAAAAGAACCCCAAATGATCTCACTGATTAAGAAAACACTGGAAAAGAGCAAGAAAAGCAATTTCTTTCCTTTTCTTTTAGTATATTAAGCAACTTAATTTCTTACATTCACCTGTATTTCAACTCCCCTGAAAATCCTTTAGAGTGGTTGAGTGACAAATCTATGTATTTGAGACTTCCAAGCTTTAAGTCTGACTCTGCTAAAATGGTTCTTTGGGCTCTGCTGTAATCTTTCCCTATCACTCCCACTCTTGCCTTTTTGTTTTTGTTTCCACTTTAATGGATAAAATGTTCTTGCTTCTCAGTTTTTGATTAATATTATCCAACCTCATGTGTTAGAATTCACTTTGCTTTTAGTGCTCATAAGGACAAAGAGTAGCAGAGTTAATGTGTAGACTGAAATCCCTATTTTAAAAAAATCACAGGCATTTCTTGATTATACAGAGTTTTTTTAAAACTATAGTTATATAAAATATTGGCCTTTTTATTGCAAATCTGACACTTGAAAAAAAATTTATAATGGTACTGTTTTTATTTTCTGATACTACAGTCTGAACATGTGCCTAGCAAAGGATATAAATCTAGTAAGAAAAATTATGGTTGGCATCAATTTTAAGTCTTTGCACTCTAACAGAGCACGAATCCTAAATTGTTTAAATACTAAATATTTACTTAAAGAAAAACAAGAGACCATTCAAAAATGAATTAATTTAAATTGTGAATTTGCTTCATTTAAAAGCTTATAGTTTTTTTAATATTTTTTATAAAATTTACAAAATGGAATTATACTGTCCACATCAAATACTCTTGTGTTGCGTTTAAAGTAAAACACACATACAACATGCACACATTTGGAATGAGGCCAAATTTAGACTCCAGGGCATAGTGTTCTGTACCGTAAATTACAATCAGATGTATTTAGCACAGATCAAATTCAGTCTGAAGTTGGTGAGAAGCCTATTATGTTACTATTTATGTAGACCATTCTATGGCTGTCTGTGGTTAATCCACAGCTGGCAGAATGCTAGCTCTGGAGGTTTTTATTTCATGCTGGAACACTTTGGGGAGAAATGGTGATGGGGGCTTTAAAATCTCCTCATTAAATGAAAGACTAAAAAGTAAGTGCATACAATTACTATGGAGACAAGATGCTATATAAACTGTTCATTTTAATTTTCCAAGTAACAAAATAGCAAAGGAAGCAGCTTGAGTGCTATATTGCAAGTGACATGGTAATTGTTAAAAAATTAAGATAAAACCATTTAAAAGACAATGTTACTTAAGAGAAAGAACTTGTTCCTTTTATAGCAATCGAATATTGATATAAATTAATGGTTTGAATTTTTTAATGAAAATATTATGTTATTGTGATAGGAAAACATTTTTATTGGCATTTTATTAGCCATACTTTAAAATAATAAAAGACCAGTATAATGTAAAATTCTTCTCAATATCTCAGGATTTATATGGGAAAAACCCTTCAAAGATGAATTCCATACACATACTTCTGCCACAATTTTTTTTTAGGATTCTTTTAATATTCAATTTGAAAATTGAAATAATAGAAAAAATCTTTTCTTTTTAAACTTTTCTAAATTTGCATCATGGAAGTGGTTAGTTCCTTAGTTAACATGAATATTTCAATAGCTTTTTTATATTAACTTTTAAAAAGAAGTTTCCTTTATATTTCAAAGTTACTTCTTCCATTTATAGGCTAACTCTTCTCCCTTCTGGTCCCATAGCCCTCATTCCTCTGGTTCCTTGCTCTGTCTAATTATCTTTCCTCTCTTGCGTCTTCATTCTTCTGTTTCTCCACTAGATCCTTTTCATTTGAAAAGTAAAAATGCTCATTCTTTGGTCTGTCTTTCTTAAAAAAAATAACTCTCCACTCCTCTTCCCCAACTAAAATATCTTTCTGTTATTTTCTTCTATTGGCTACTCAAGCTAGGAGCATTATCTCTAGAGTCATTTGAACCTAACCAAGCTTCATCACATATAAGCTTTATGACCTAAGGGATCTTTCTTTTTATTTTTTTAAGTTTATTTTATTTATTTTTCCAATTTTTGCATCTTTATTGAAATTATAGACAATTAGTTGCTTGTATTTACATGTACAGTTCAATTAGTTTTTTTTCAACTGCAGTTGGCTTACAAAATATACCAGTTCAGTGTATAGCATAGTGATCAAAGATCCACGTAACTTGAAAATGATCACTCCAACTAAATCTAGTGCTTCTTCTTCCCCTTACATATTTATTACATTATTAACCATCCTCCCATGCTCTCTACTACCACATCTCCATGTCTATTCTGCAAATATCCATTTTGTACCTCTTAATCTCTTTGTCTTTTTTTGTCCCCCCAACCCTTCTCCCATCTAGTATCTCTCTAAATATTCTCTGTATCTATGAATTTATTTCCACTTTTGTTGTTTCGTTTATTTTGTTCTTTAGCTTCCACATGTACATGAAATCCTGCGATATTTGTCTTTCTCTATTGACCTATTTCATTCAGCACTATACCCTCTAGGTTCACCAAGGTTATATCTTTTTCCATCCCCTTCCTTTTAGTCTGTGTGTCTTTTGATCTGAAGTGAGTCTGTTGTAGGCAGCATATGTAGGGATCTTTTTCTTATGCATTCAGCCACTCTATCTTTTGGTTGGAGCACTTGATTCTTTTTCATTCGAAGTACATGTTGATGGAATGTAGTTATCACCATTCTTTATTTCTGGTTTGATACATTTTTTTTTCTTTAAGTCCTCCAACGTTTCCTATAATACTGGCTTAATGATGATAAATTCCTTTAGCTTATTTTTGTCTAGGAAGCTCTTTATCTGTCCTTCAACTCTCAATGACAGCTTTGCTGGATAAAGTATTCTTGGTTGGAAATCTGGGTTTTCACATTGAATATTTTTTCCCAAGCCCTTCTGTCCTGCATAATTGTTTTGTTTTGTTTTGTTTTGTTTTGTTTTGTTGTTTTTTTTGAGAAATCAGCTGCAGTCTTATGGGCGCTCCCTTGTAGGTAACTACTGCTTTTCTTTTGCTACTTTTAAGATTCTCTCTTTTTGTATTTAACTTTGGCATTCAGTTACAATGCATCTTGTGTGGGCCTCTTTGGGTACATCTTTTTGGGATTCTCTGAGCTTCTTGGGATTGTATGTCTGTTTTCTTCACCAGATTAGGGAAGTTTCCCATCATTATTTCTTCAAATAACTCTTCAACTTCTTGTTTTCCTTCAAGTACTCCTATAACATGAATATTTTTACACTTAATTGTGTCCCATTAGGCTCCTTTAATTATTACAGTCTTGGCATCTTCTGATTCACTTTAGCAGGGCTCTGGTTCCTGCCCAGTCTGCCCTTTGGGTGTGCTATCCTCAGATGCAACCCTGGGTTGTGCTCTGACTCTGTCTAAAGCTGGCCATTTGGCATGCCATCCCTGGGGCCTCCTGACATGAGCCACTAAGTAGTGCGTAGATGGGCCACCTCCTCACCTGGGCTTGGAGATACCTCAAGAGATCAAGCTGCAAACTGGCTGTCACATGGGCTGCTTAGCAAGAGGTATATGCATGATGGGGCTAGATGCTGCTTGTTTGCGGTTTGTGAACCTCGAGAGATTTTAGGAACGTCCATAGCAGGAGCCAAGACAAGGCGTTTGTATGGAAAACCACTGGAAGCATCCTGGGGGGCCCACAAGTTGGTGGAGTGGGCATTGAGAATCACCATGGGGTGCAAATGTTGTTAGGTTGATGAAGATTTAGAAATGGTATTCTACCTGCATCTGTACATTGGTCAAGGAGGATCAACAAAGGAACAGTGGCTTTTCCAAGCACTTTTGTATGGACAGAGCTGCCCCTCCTGCCCTTGCCCGAAACCAGACAATTCAATTCCTCCCCGTATCCCTGGTGCCATTTGAGCTGCTGGCCCAGCACTGGAGTTCAGAGCAAATAAAGTCTGTCAGCAAGTAAGTTTCTGCAGGCCCTTTAGAAGAACACCTGGTACTCCAGCAGCCCTGCATCTCACTCAGCCACCGTCCCCACTGGTTTTCATAGCCAGAAGTTGGGGACTTCTCTTCCTGTACTGGATCTCTGGGATGGGCAGCCTGGTGTGGGGCTAGGACCCCTTGTTCCTCTGGGGGACTGCTGCAACCAAGATACTCCTACCTGTTTTAAGCTACCACACATTGGTATGTGGCCAGCTCTCTCTGCATCTCTATCCCTCCTAACAGTCTCCACATGGCTTCTTCTGTATATCTCTAGTTATAGGACTTCTATTCAGCTAGACTTCAGGTGATTCTTTGTAATGGTTTTTCTGTAGTTTAGTTGTAATTTTGATGTGTCATGAGAGGAGGCAGCACAATGTTAACCCACTCCACCATCTTGACCAGAACTCCTCTTAAGTATCTTCTTGAAATTTCCCGTGTTGGACTTCTTCTTTTATCATTCTACTGTCCTCATTTGCCTTCCTCTGTCCTCTCTTCCTTTCTTCTACCTCCTAATGTTGGTTTTTCTCCATTCTGTCCTTTGTCCTCTTCTCTTTCTACATTTCTTCCTTGGTAATTTTAACTCCTTTTTACTATTACCTTCTGTCATGGCCTTTCTCCTGAGTTCAACTTTGAGATATATATGCAGGGTCCCTTAACACTTCAAATGTAGTATAACTACAACTAAACACTATTTCCATCTAAGCTAGGTCTTATTCTGGACTTTCTATTTCTATTAATGGTAGGACCAGATTCAAAATCTCAGTCATCTTCTGGCTCTTTTATCCTTTGTTTCCCACATCTTATACAATTGCTAAATCCAGAATGTAATACTCCTAGTATCATTTCCCTTACAGAGCCAAATGCAGGCTTCAATTGACTGTTGATTAGTTGCTGTCCAGACAACAAGTTCCTTTAAATTTTCTTGCTACCTTATTACTTTTTTCTTTCAAGGAAGACTTCATCCATCTCTACCCCATTTAATAGACTTCTAACCTGACACTCAAGGCCTTGTGTGAACTTAGTTGGCCTTTCTTTCCAACTTCATTGTTTCCCTTTATGTTCTGTTTCATTCACTTGTGTACTGTTTAAACCAATATCCTATATAAGCATCCATGTTTTTGTTTATGCTTTCTTCCATTTAGGAAGCATAAATATTTTTTAAAGACATATCCATGTTTAAAATATAGATAAATAGTATTTTAAAATATAGCTTTTCTGTCATAAAATTTTAATTTACATGTTTTTTATTTCATTACTGAATTATCTCTAATTCAGAATCTTTCTAAAAATTCAGTTTAGATGTTTCATAATGTAACAGACTTAGTAAACTAATTTTATTTTTAAACTAATTTTATTTTTTAATAAATTATGTCACCTATAAGAAGATACACAGTATTTCTAAGAAATAGAAGAATCCAGTCTGCCTTTATTACTTTCTTTAATTTAAACATAATTATTGTCTTGAATGAGACCTTTCAAATATTTTTCTTACATAGATTTCCAGAATTCTTTCAGTATTGAGTATACAAATCTAATATGAAATAGTGTTAACCCTTACATAATGGCACATATTAAGCATATAGTATTCATATGAGAAACTTTTCTTCTTATCAAATGTTATTTTCTGCCTTGGATTTTATAACTGTATGTTAAAATTTGTATTTATATATAGGCTTTTGTTTTTGTATATTATTTTTATTCTCCCTGAAAGTGACTCTGTGGAAATTGCATTTCTAATTCTCCTCCCTTTTGTCTTTATCCAGGGCTTTTTCTTACAGTTTCACCAGTTTCACCAGAGTCAGTGTTAAAAGTGGCTCGCCATGCTTCTGAGAACAATAGAATTTTCACTTTGAATCTGTCTGCACCCTTTATTAGTCAGTTCTACAAGGAATCATTGATGAAAGTTATGCCTTATTTGACATACTTTTTGGAAATGAGACGGTGAGTTACTGTTTTTTTAAAAAGTACCTGGGTTTTTTTTGGTTTCTGGGTTGCATATAAGTTTAGAAATATATGAGGGGAAACAAAATACTTCATAAATATGTTGAGAATTATCCAACAAAACTTCCTCTATTTGGGCCACTCTAATTAAGTATTTTGAATTTTCTTCAATATGTGCTAATTTCTCACATAGTAAAAAAATGATTTTTTAAAGCGTTAGGATTTTTTAAAGGGTGAGGTTATTGAATTTTATAATTTACATACAGTAAAATTCATTTTTTACTGACATTCTGTGAGCTTTTGCAAGTACATGGTATCTGACACAAACCAGGACCACAATTCAAAATAAAAACCACTTTCATCACTCCTTTTCATCCACCCTTTCCTCATTCTGAGCCCTCGAGATCAAATGCTATTTTTATGACCAGTAAAATAGTGTTTTCCTCTGAAATTTTCATAGATTAAGGTAAGAGACATACAGTCTAAAATGTTTTATGTTAAAGTTAAGTACTTTCATAGTGTGAGTTACTTTAATAAATTATCAGTAAATGTTAGTATATTATAATTGTTTTAAACTTCTTTATTAATACCAACATTTTTGCTATTGTCCGTATGTTATATTTGACAGTGAAGAATGGAACTTTTGTAGCCTTTTACTTGTAACAAGAATATACTTTTATTCTAAATTCGAATAAAATAATTATTTTTCTTATTTAGTATTTATAGCTTCTGTTTAGCCTGTGAGATTTAAAAATCCGTGAGACAGAAAAAAAAGAAAGCAAGACCTTCATTGTATCTTCATTTGACCTGTGCAGTATCACTTAAATTTCATGAATCTCAAGGTCTTTATATGTAAAGTGAAGGTGTTCTATTAATTATTCCAAAAGTCTATTCCGATTGTAGTTCTGTGGTTCTAACATAATTTTATTGTATTCACTGATTTTGTATCTAAATGAGAAAAACTACATTGTCTGCTTAAAATAACATAAAATTTGACATGGAAATAATTTATGAGCCCAACCTGGTGATTGTATTAATAATATAGTGTGAATTTTCAAAGGTACTAATTAGTACTGCATTTTTGATGATTCACAAACTGAAATATTGGTAAAAACCTGGAACTTCTATCTGTTGGAAGTCTTAGATGACTGAAATATACATCTTAGATTTTCCTTATTGACAGTTTTATTTTCTGAAGAGTAAAGGAAGTAACTAGGAAAAGTGCTACTCTAGCTCTTTAAATAACATGAAAGAATTGATCATCAGTATGGTGGTTTGAGAATCCTTGAGAGAAACTAATGATTGAATTCAGATTTCTTTATAGTCAGGAACATTCACACTGGCAATACTTAAATATATGCTTTAGACTTTAAGAAGACAAACTTTAAAACTCTTTAAAGAGGTAAATATGATCCCAGAGAATGAGACTTTGGATGTAAAGACAACTTGAGAGGACTGAATACCATAAAAAAATCATTTCTGATTTTATCTCGAATGACCCTAAATAGGAAGAAATGGGGAGAAGCCTTAAAAAACATTGCGGAGCACACAGAAAACTCTAATATGAGCTCACATTGTAAAACACAAGTAAAAAAGTTGGAAAGCATTTATATAGAACCAGAGAACAATGCTAAAAGTTTGGCAGAGACATAGGAGAATAGAAAAGAATAGAGACCTAAAAATGATTAGGCTTGTAGAAAATGCTAGTGATATCAAAATGGTCTTCACTTTTTAAAAAAGGACACCAAATGCATAGGCAAGAACTGTAATTGGACTTCACCAAATTTAAAGTTTTGTGCATCAAAAGACACACTCAAGAAAGCAAACAAGTCAACTGATGGAATAGAAGAAAATATTGTAAGTGATACATCTGATAAGGATTAATATCCAGATTATATATCTCAACAAGAAAACAATCAACCCAATTCAAAAATGGTCAAAGAACTTAATAAACATTTTTCCAGAGCAAATATTTAAATGTCCACTAAGTACATGAAAAGATGTTCACTATCACTAATCATTAGAGAAATGCATGTGTGAAAACCAAATGAGTTACCATTTGGCACCATTGGGATAGCTGTTGTCAAAAATGAAGAAAAACGAGTGTTTACAAGGATGTGGAGAAATTAGAACCCTTGCGCATTGATGATGGGAATTAAAATGCTGCAGCTGCTGTGGAAATAATTTGGTGATTCCTCAAAAAGTTAAACAGTTAAACATAGAATTATTACCATATGATCTGGCAAGTCTACTTCTACATATATACCCAAAAGATGTGAAAGCAGGGATTCAAATACTTGTACATCAATGTTTATAGCCACATTATTCCCAATATCCAAAAACTAGAAAACAAACTAAATATTGTTTCCTCAGCATATGAATAAATAAACAAAAATTTGGTATGTACGAGTGATTCTTGAACAACATGGGTTTGAACTGTGCAGATCCACTTTACATGGATTTTTTCAATAAATATATGCAGTACTATAAATGTATTTGTCTTCTTTATGATTTTTTAAATAGCTCTCAAGCTTCCTTTATTGTAAGAATATAATATAATATACAAAATATGTGTTAATTAACTGTTATCAGTAAAGCTTCTGGTCAACAGTAGTTAAGTTTTGCAGGAGTGAAAAGTTATACGTGGATTTTCAACTGCATGGGAGGTTGGTGCCCTTTACCCCTACATTGTTCAGTAGTCAATTGCACATACAATGGAATATATTATTCAACATTAAAAAGAAATGAAATTACAATACATGATACAACATGAATGAACCTTGAAAAAATTATGTTAGGTGAAATAAGCCCTATACAATCAGACAACTATTGGATTTTCCTATAAGAATTCCACTTAATATGAGGTACCTAAAATAGTCATATTCTTACAAACAGTAGAATAGTGGTTATCTGGCACTGGGGGAAAGAGGGAATTGGGAGTTATTATTAATGGGTACAAAGCTTCTTTCTATTTGGGATGACAAAAAGTTCTGGAAATGGATAGTGGTGTTGGTTGCACAGCATTGTAAATGTACTTAATATCACTGAATTGAATACTTAAAATGGTTAAAGTTGTAAAAGTTTTATCTTGTATATATTTACCACATCTTAAAATTATTTTATAAACCTGTAAAGTTAAAACTTGACTAGAACTTAGTATAGAATATTAAAGAAATCATTTTCCTTACTTAGAAGAGGAAGTGGTAAAATTAAGAGCTGCTACATGGCTACAAGTCATATTATGTTTTACTTTTTGGTATGATTACTATTCATTTGAATTCATTTAAACAGATATATATTACCTATTATGACAGACCAATAAGTAATGGATGTATATTATATTTGAGACAATCCATCATAATATGGATTATAGAATAATAAATATTGAATACAAGACAATTAGATATATTTTATATTTTGGTTGAACTAGTTTCAAAAAATTTGTTGATAAATAGATTCTAGTGATATACCTCAGTGTTTACCCTGAGCTTTGCTCAAGTAAATGATCATTGATTCAGATAAAGCTGTATTTACAGATAATGCAAATGCAGAGAATGCAAATTATGCAACAAATAAGTTGAATGTCAAAATGAGACTTACATTTTTTAATAGTCTGGAAATATCAGTTGAGTGATGAAATTTAATAAGAATAAATTAAAATGTTACCATATTTGATAAAAAAACAAATATGGAGTATGAGTTTTATCTCTTTAATCTCATCTCTAGTTGTTCTTCTCGAATAATGTAGTAATAATAAAATATATTCAGTTCTTCAGAAGGAACAAAAGACAATTATTTCTAAAATGCAAACATAGTAGAAAATATATTTCTCTGGGAATACATATGATTGTAGTTTTCTCCCCACCCCTTCTCCCTCCCACACACACAAAAAATATCAGATCTACTGTGCTAAGTATAAATTTTCAAAATGTCAACACTTATCTAAAACCAAGGACAGTTAGCTCTTATTTTCTACCTGATGCTACCTTTTTTTTTTTTTTTCGGAATGTCATACACTACTAATGATGCTTTAAAGCTTTTTTGATAACCTCAATATTAAAAAATTCCGTGTCTACCAAGGCTATCTTTTTACAAGTAATGAAGGACAGTGATCCCTGTGAGACAAGAAATAAATGAGGTCAGCCCTATGATTACCCTAGCTTACGGCTTAGAGAGAATTTCCAGTCCACAGCACAGAAGGGGGAACCTTCTTAGCAGTCCCTTTTCAATTGAGGACATGGAACTGGAAGTTCAGGAACTCTAATAGCTGGACAGCTAGAGGATAGAGCTGTAAGAAAACACAGGAGATTTACAGAGTCCCACCCAAGTCTTTAGCTGAATATGAATCAGCACTTATTTGTGAAGGAACTAATTAAGAATGGAAAAAGAGCCACCTGAAAAGATTAGAGAGACACCTAGACACCTAGAGCCTATAACCATTCTTATTCTACTAGTCAAAGTGGAATAACCTTATAATTTCATGGAGCTTCAGATAGTGTTCAGAATACTAAAGGGGCAAAATTATTCTGGAGTGGAAGATATTGTGGCTCCTCCTAACAATATTATTCTAATATAACTGACAACCTTTATACAACAGACAAATTTCTTGAAAGACATAAAATACCAAAGAACCTTCAAGAAGAGAGAGAATAAGGGCTATTCAGGTTATCTATTAAACAAATTGAATTTTGGTTAACCCCCCCCCCCACCACCACCAAGATAAAACAAAACTGAAGGACCAGATTATTTTAATGTTCAATTTTACCACACATTTGAAGAAGAAATAATACCAGTTCTATATAAACTATCCCAGAAAAATTAAAGAAGAAGAAATATTATCAAAACTAAACAAAGAATTAAAGGAAAACTACAGACCAATATTCCTCACAAAGGGGAATGGAGATAAGGCAGATGCAGGAGAAAATGGATATATGTATATATGTGTGTGTATGTGTGTGTGTGTGTGTGTGTGTATACACGTACACACACATATATATAACTATCCTTTACATATTTGGAACCGTAACCACATGCCAAAGATTCAGAACTGAAGTACATAACAAAAAGCAAGAAGAATGAGAGGGAAAATCTACAAAACCTAATCAAAAATTTAAAAACATATAGAAACACAAGGACAAGGAAAGAAATAGAAACACCAAGCTACCGGAAAGCAAAAGAAAAATGGCTATATGAAAACCTCATATTTCAATAACACCCAAAACGTAAATGGAACTCACCAATAAAAAGGCACAGAGTTGCATTGGATCAAAAAAACAAAACCCAACCATATGCTGCCTCCAGGAGACACATCTCAGTTCCAAAGACAAATATAGATTCTAAGTGAAAGGGTGAAAAATGATATTTCAAGCAAATGGCATTCAGAGAAAAGCAGGAGTAGCAGTACAAATATTGGACGAAATAGACTCCAAAATAAAAAAAGTAAAGTAAGATACTGAGGGACACTTCATAAAGATAAAGGGAATCATACACCAAGAAGACATAACACTTATTAATATTTGTGCTCCCAATCAGGAAGCCCTGAAATATATAAAGCAATTACTAACATAACTAAAGGGAGAAACAGACCAAATACCCCACTGTCAGATATGGACAGATCATCCAAACAGAATATCAATAAGTAAATAACACCCTTAAATGACATGTTAGTCCAACTGGACATAATTGACATTTACAGAACCTTCCATCCCAGAACAGCTGCTTATGCCTTCTTCTCTAGTGCACATGGAACATTGTAAAGAATCGACCACATACTGGGACACAGAAATAGCTTCAACAAATATAAGAGAGGTTGAAATCATACCAACCATATTCTCTGATCATAATTCTGTGAAGCTGTAGATCAGCTATAAAAAGAAAGCGGGAAGAACCACAAATTCATGAGGATTAAACAACACACTACTGAAGAATAACTGAGTCAAGAAGAAATAAAAAGGGAGATCAAGAGATACATAGAAATGCATGATAATGATAGTACAACATACCAAAGCTTTTGGGACACAGCAAAAGTGGTCATAAGAGGAAAGTTCATATCATTACAGGCCTATCTCAAAAAATAAGAATGAGCCAAATAAGCAACCTAACACTTCATCATAAAAAAATTAGAAATAAAAAATACAAAAACTAGAAAAGGAAGAACAAATGAAGCTTAAAGTCAGCCGAAGGAAAGAAATCATCAAAATCAGAGCAGAAATAAAAGAAATTGAAAACCAACCAAAAATAAACAAAAAGCAATAGAAAAAATAAATGCAACAAAGAAGTGGTTGTTTGAGAAGGTTAATAAAATTAACCCCTGGCTAGACTCACTACAGAAAAAAGAGAAAGGACACAAATAAACAAAATCAGGGGTGAAAGAGGAGAAATGATGATAGTCACTCCAGAAATACAAGGATCATGCAAGAATACCATGAAAAAGTATATACATCAAATTTAATGACCTAGAAGAAATGGACAAGAACTTAAAATGATATAACCTTCCTAGAGTGAACCAAAAAGAACTGGAAAATCTAAATAGACTGATCAGCAGCATGGAAATCGAAACAATCATCAAAAAACTACCAAAAAGTCAAAGTCCAGGACCAGACGGCTTCATGAGTGAATTCTACTCAACATTCAAAGAAGATTTAATACCTATTCTCCTCAAACTCTTCCAAAAATTCGAAGAGGAGGCAATACTTCCCAACTCATTTTATGAGGCCAATATTACTCTAATACCAAAACCTGGTAAGGAAAACACACAAAAAAGAAAACTACAGACCAATATCTCTCATGAACACAGATGCAAAAATCCTAAATAAGATACTAGGAACAGAATACAGCAATATATTAAAAAGATTATACACCAAGATTAAGTGGGCTTCATCCCAGGAGCACAGGGATGGTTCAGCATACACAACATTAAAAAATAAGAATCATATGATCACATCAATAGAAGCAGGAAAAGCCTTTAACAAGATAAAGCATCCATTTATGATCGAAACTCTTAACAAAATTAGTATAGAAGGAAAGTACCTTAACATAATAAAGGCCATCTATGACAAACCCTCAGCCAACATTATACTTCATGGTGAAAAACTAAAAACCTTCCCTCTAAGATCAGGAACAAGACAGGCTGTCCACTATCGCCACTGTTATTCATTATAACATTGGAGGTCCTACCGAGTGCAGTCCAGAGAAAGATATAAAAGGCATCCAAATCAGAAGTGAAGAAGTCAAACTGTCACTATTTGCGGATGACATGATTCTCTATACAGAAAACCCTAAAGACTCCATAAGAACACTACTAGAAACAATAAGCAAATACAGTAAAGTCTCTGGATACAAAATCAACGTTCAAAAATCCATAGCATTCCTATACTCTAATAATGAAGCATCAGAAAAAGAAGTGGAAAAAATAATTCCTTTTGCAATTGCAACAAAAAGAAAAAATACCTAGGAATAAATTTAACGAAACAATGTGAAGGACCTATATAATGAAACTATGACCCTATTAAAAAAATGAAGAAGATACAAAGAAATGGAAATATATTCCGTGTTCTTGGATTGGAAGAATCAACATAGTTAAAATGACCACATTACCTAAAGTATTATACAGATTTAATGCAATCCCCATCAAATCCATCAGCATTTTTTAAAGAAATAGAACAAAAAAATCATCAGATTCATATGGAAGCATGAAAGCCCCAAATTGCCAAAGCCATCCGAGAAAAAAGAACGAGTCTGGAGGCATCACTCTGCCCGACTTCAAATTATACTACAAAGCGACAATAATCAAAATGGCATGTTATTGACAGAAAAGCAGACACATGGACCAGTGGAACAGAATCAAGAGTCTAGAAGTAAGCCCATATTTATATGGACAAATATTTTTCAACAAAAAAGCCAAAAACATGCAGCAGAGAAAAGAAAGCCTCTTTCAACAAATGGTACTGGGAAAGTTGGAAAGCCACCTGTAAAAGAATGAAACTAAACTGTTGTCTATCACCACACGTCAAAATTAACTCAGAATGGATTAAAGACCTGAATATAAAACCAGAAACAATAAATTTCCTAGGAAAAAACATAGAAAATAAACTCATGGACCTTGTACTTAAAGAGGATTTTATGAATTTGACCTCAAAGTCAAGGGAAGTAAAAGGAAAAATAAATGAATGGGACAACATCAAATTTAAAAGCTCTGCAAAGCAAAAGACACTGTCAATAAGGTAAAGAAATAACAATCTGAATGGGAAAATATATTTGTAAGCAACGCCTTCAATAAGGTCCTAATATCCAAAATATACAAAGAACTCATACAACTAAATAACAAGAAAAACACAATCCAATTAAAAAATGGGCAGAGGACCTGAACAGACATTTCTCCTAAGAAGACGTACAAATGACCAAGAAACACATGAAAGGATATTGAATATCACTAGCTATAAGAGAAATGCAAATCAAAATCACAATGAGATACCGTCTCACACCTATTAGAATAGCTATTAACAGGACAAGTAATAAGTGTTGGAGCAGGTGTGGAGAAAAAGGAACCCTCATACACTTTTGTGGGACTGCAAATTGGTGCAGCCACTATGGAAAACAGTATGGAGATTCCTCAAAACAACTAAGAATTTATCCACCATATGATCTAGCAATCCCTCTACTGGGTATTTACTCCAAAGACTTGAAAACATGTATCTGATAATATAATTGCACACCAATTTCATAGCAGCCTTATTCATGGTGGCCAGCACATGGAAGCAACCCAAGTGTCCTACAATAGATTGGATAAAGAAGCTGTGGTACATATATACAGTGGAATATTACTCAGCCATAAGAAGAGATGAAATACTGCCATTTGCAGCAACATGGATGGACTTGAGATAACCGTGCTAAGCAAAATAAACCAGACAGAAAAAGCTGAAAAACTGCATCATAATCACCTATATGTGAGATAAAAGCCTACAAGCAATGAACACATATAACAAACAAACAGAGACTCATAGACATGGACTATAGACTAGTGGTTACCAGACGGTGGGGAGAAAGGGGAGGTAGATGGAATAAAAGGGGTCAAATATGTGGTGACAGAAAGAAATCTAAACATGGACAGTGAATGTACAATGCAAATACATATGACTTATTGTTGAATTGTACGCTTGAAACTTACTGGATTTCATTAACTGATGTCACCATGATGTGTGTGTGTGTGTGTGTGTGTGTGTGTGTGTGTGTGTGTGTGATAATGAATATATATAAATAATTGCTTTGAAAAAAGTCACTCTTATATTAGATGTAGGAATAAAAAGTATAAAAGATTAAAGGAAGAAAAAAGCTATAACTATCTACACTCAGGAGTGCTTCATGGATGTCTTTAAGTTTTCCCTCTGCTTTAAAGAAACTGAAACTGTAATTCAGAAACTATGAATTATAGATCTGTTTCTATAAGAAAGACTCACACTAAAAGTCTTGACCCTATTTTAAATATTAACAAGTGATATATCTTTATGTATTAATAAGTGTTTAGACTTTTCTTTTTAATTAAGTTGCTGATTTATTATCCAATTACTGTTCCCTCAATTTACTCATATGTAAAAGAGAGATTTATGTAGGTGATCTTTCAGATTTTTTCTTGTAGTTTAAAAATGTTTTTAAAAAACCAAAGATTCAATTTCTCAATATTCTAATGTTCAGTAATACTAACCAATTTTAGTATAAATCAACAAAGTCCTTCCTCTGAAACCTAAAATAATGTAATGGTTAACATTAATTTTAGATAGTCATCCTTTTTCATCATTAGTGTTACAGGCTCAACTGTAATGCCTTTCAAGCTAGATCTTTCCCATCTCACTCCCCACTACTCCTTTGTTTGATTTGCCCTGGGAAAAGGGTATTCTTTGCTAAAGAATATTGAAAAATATTTGGTTGGGCACATCCTGAGATAAATTAGTCTCCACAGGAATACCATTGCTACATTAATGTGATTTTAAAAAACAAGTTATTGAATATCGTAGTTTACTTTTTTCTTTCATTGTACTAAAAAAGCATATAATATAAAAATTTACTGTTTTTAAGTAGACAATTAAGTGGCATTAACTACCCTTATGATATCATGCAACCATTACCATTATCCATTTTTAGGACCTTTCATCATCCCAAACAGAAGTTCTGTACACATTGAACAATAATCCCCACCCTACCCCTCACCTCAATCTTGATAACCAATATTCTATTGTCTGTTTCAATGAATTTGCCTATTCTCAGTACCTTATATAAGTAGGATCATACTTATTATCAACTTTTTAAATAGTTGTGTGTTTGTGTCTGGCCTATTTCACTTAACGTAATGTTTTCAAGATTCATCCATGTTGTAGCATGTATCAGAGTTTCATTTTTGTTAATCCACTCATCTGTTAATAGATATCTGTTTTGTTTTCACCTCTTAGCTTTTGTGAATAATGCTGCTGTGAACACTTGTGTACAAGTATCTGTTTGAGTTTCTGCTTTTAGGACTCTGGGTTATATACTTAGAAGTGGAAATACTGGATTATATGATGGATGATAATTCTATATTTAACTTTTTGGGAAACCACCAAATTATTTTCCACAGCAGCTGCACCATTTTTCATTTCCACCAGCAATGAACAAAAGTTCCATTTCTCTATAGCCTAGCTAACTTAACATTTGCCATTTTCTTTCTTTTTCGACAGTAGTCATCCTAATGAGAGTAAAGTAGCATCTCATTGTGATTTTTACTTGTGTAGTTTACTTTTAACCGAGATGTAGAAATACATGGAGGTAAATTTATATGTTGCCTCTATTAAAAAATTCTTGGTAACCTATTATGTTGCATTTTGTACTTTTAAACGGCACATCTGAATTTATTGGCTGGCTTGTTAAGGTCATTTTTAAACTACTTTAGTATATAAATTATTTAAATGTTACATTGTGTTTTTAATTCGTTTCTGACATTTTCACAGTTTAAAACATTTTCCTTTACACCATTTGTTAGCTAAACTCACATGTAATCAGCTTAATAAAGGACATTCTGCATGCAGGTAATTATATCCATTGATGCTTGCTAATGCAAGCTGCTTTGTAGTCATTACCCACCAATACATGACTAAAGAACTTGATTATTCTTCTTGTTTTTCATTTTTATTAAATTAAGAAGTTTTTTTGAATAGCTGCGTCTTGCAAATGGTTCTTGCAAATGGTTCTTAAGAGTAATACCTTTCAAGGCTCTATAATCACTAGATAATTAACCTGCCAGGATTAAGTACTCTCAACTTTGCCTCAGGATGCTTAACTCTCAAATACAGTCAATTATCTCATGATAATAACTGCTTTGTCAAGAGTTATCACTTAATTCCACAGTGAAACGTCACATCACCAGTACAGTGCATTTTAAGATAATTTAAATAATAAAATACAGCTGGAAAATTGGGCAGAAGAATTCGTTTAATTATTTCAGACAGGTTAAGAATGATACATTTTAGATAAAACTCCCCTTATAGACTTAGTATTTTTGAATCTCACAGATGATTTCTATTTATAAAGATTATATGTTGCTCTGTTTCATCAGTCCTTTTGCTGGCAGTATTCCCACATCGTATATCTTCTTGCAGGGAAATCCACTTTAAATCTATCGACCTACAGAGGATTAGATATATTAAAAATCTCTAGTACATACCAGCAAAATTGAAATTACTGTTTCTTTTTGGAGTGATGATTTAACTTTTTAAAAAATATTTATTTTACCAATGAATGAATTATGAAACAGTGAACAAAATTCTGTAGTTCATTGCTGTGTTTTTGTTTTTGAGTATCTCTTCAGTCATATTAGGAGAGTGACATACAGCCAAAAACAGGAGTGCTACTTGATACATCAGAACATTTTGAAAGAAACATAAAATTGGCTGTAGGTATTTGAATCCATGTTTTCTAAACCTGGTTAATGATTATATCTCCTTATAAGTAAACCCTAACACCTTTTTACCAAACCAGATGGAATCAGTTAGCTTTTCTTCTTTTATATATTTTTTTGGGAAGGGAGAGACCTTATTGATATTTATTATTTACACTGTTAAATCCATTTTAATCTTTCTAACTGTCGATTCTTTTTTAAATGACAACGTAAAAATTAATAATTTGGAAACAACAAGAGTGCTTCGAATTGTAAATAACTTTTGATAAACTATCTTATCTGAAGTATTTTGTCAGTTTTTTATACATCTGAAAGTGGAAGTAAGTCATTTGCTATTTAAGTATGAAAATCTGTGTAAATCTTTAAATTATGTGTACTAACATGGATAAGTACTATACATGCATATATCTTTAGTCTCTCTTTTGTTAAATTTTCTGTTCTTTTTAAAGGTATTATTTTTAACTTTTGGAAACAATTTTACAAGTCTATGCACATTTTATCATCCTTTTTGAATTTTTACATCTTTTTGTCAAATCTAATTCCTTAAAATACATAATTTAAAAATTTTCAGAGAACCAGGATCTGTCACCCAGATCCATATTCTGACAATAGAAGAGATGGTCTTTCCAAGTATCACAGTGTTCCCAACATCAATGGTAATTCCACCCTTTTAAGTATTCAAAAGTGCTGTATTTCTTCCAAGGAAAGATGGAAGTCACCTTCCAGAGACTGTTCATATAGATCTTTGTATTTTCTCTTTCTTTACTCTAAGCAGTAAGAGGAGCCTATGATATAGACACAATCTAAAATTGTTGTAAGATCAGTCAAGGAAGGTAGAAGAGATTTTGTTCAGAGAAGATACATAACCTCTTCAAAGAAATAGAAATAAAATACTTATGGTGTTATAAAATTCTGACATATTTATATTTTCTGCTGAGTGTAATGAAATTTCAATTAAGACAGGGCTGTGGCATCATAAGATTGCTGCTTAGCTCATGAATCTAACTGTCTCCTTAGGATCTTTCTGATATACTTTACTCATCTGAAAAAAAAAAATGAGATTCACTATAGCTCAGGGAGACTTCCAATGGCACTGGCATGTTGTAAAGATATGCTGTCAGGAAGGATTCGGGAGGAGCCAAAGGCTATTTAACTATATGTTTTGCATCTCTCTTCCTTTCTCCTTAACTCTCTTTTCTCTTTTTCTCCTATAATCTTCACCAATCTTCCTTTCTTACTCCCTTCATCTCCCTCCCCTTACCAACTCCGTTGCCTCTTTAAAGATGAAAGGTTTTTAAATCATTCCCAAACTACCATTCATGATTGGTAAAAAGCCTTGTAATTTGAAATGGTTTGAATTGCTATGGAGATAATCCTATTTTATGCAGTAATGCCTTTCCTTGTTGTTCAGTATTTCAATTCATCTTTTTATTTATTTGCTTATTTTAGTTACTGTACTACAAATTTGTGACTATTTTAATATAATTTGTCTAGTATGCCATGATATGAAAGTGATGAGTTAATATTTAAAGTTATTTAATGCATTTAAATTTTTTCTTCTTGAAATTATTTAGTGAAATTAACATTAAATAAAAACTAAATTTATATGACAGTAGTACTGGAATATATTTAGAAAATCTAATTTTTGTCTCAGCTCAATTTTTTCTGTGCTGTTCTTCTTTGACATTCTGAGATAATTGGCAAATTTAAATAGGTTCTGTAGATTAGTTAATAATATTTTATCAATAATAATTTTCTAGCTTTGATGATTTTACAATAGTATCTAAATGTTCACAATGTCTTTTTTCTAAACCAGATCCAATCCAGGATCCTACCCTGAATTTAGTTATCATGTTTCCTTAGTATTTTTAATCTGGAACAATTTCTCAGTTTTTCTTTGTCTTTTATGACTGGTCAGTTATTTTGTAGAATGTCTTTCAATGTAGGATTGACTGAAATTTCCTCATAATTAATGCTTTGTTGACAAGAATACCTCATATATGCTGTTGTATCTTTTTTCATACATCAAGATTTCATTTTGCCTCATTACTCATGGTATTAATTTTGGCCACTGGGTTGGGATGTTGACCCAATTTATGTATTTTAAAGTTACTGTTGTCCTTTCATAATTTAATTAATAAGTATCTTGTAGGGAAATACAAGAGACATTGTAACTATTTTGTTCTTTCATTATAGTTTTCACCTACTACTTTTAGCATCTACTGATGATTCTTGCCTCCAATAATTATTGTGTTATTTGCCAAAGAGTGATTTTTCTATTTTTATCATTTCTTCTACATGAATTAATTGGAATTTTGTGTAAGGAAGAGCTGCCACTGGCTCACATACCTTTATTTCTTTTAGCACATATTAGCAGCAAAATATATATTCTCTTATATCCCTTCTTTGTCAAAGGAAGTATAGCAACATTGTAGGGTTCTATTTGCACTTAACTTTTTTCTTCTTAAGTGTATCTTGGAAATCATTCTGTAAACGCTCATAGAACTCTTCATTTTTTTATAGCTGCATTATACCCCATTGTGTGCATATACTATAGTTTATTCAGTCACTTTCTTGTATATGGGCATTTAAGTTGTTTTCAGTATTTTGCAGTTAAGAACAATCTCTCAATGGATAACCTTGGGCACTCATATTTTTATGTCGTTAGCGGTAAATTTTTTCAGAGTAAATTCCTGGAAGTGGGATTATTGGTTCAAAGGATAAGTGCATATGTAGTTTTATCAGATATTGCCAAATTCCTCTCCAAAAGAGTTATAACTGTTCTCATTCTCAAAAGCAATGCATGTGCATGCCTGTTTCTAATGGGGTTATTTTAATGTTTGGTTATCAACAGTTTATAAGGCACTATCAAATAGAATTCATTATTAAAAGAGAAAATTCTAGTCTTCTTTTCAAAAACATAATTTCAGCAAGAATTAAGCTGAATTAAGACTGTAACGTGGTTTAGCCCCTATCAGCCAATTCATTTTAGCACAGTAAAAATAATCCAAGAAATAAAAAGTGATTGTTCTTTAAAGTGTAAACTTTTAAGACTCTTTCATCTCATTTTTGCTTGCTTGTTTAAAAACATTAGATGAATATGAATGGATCTCCATTATATACTCTTTAGTTTGATTTTCTGGCTCTACATTTTTATTTTTATCTCCTACTCCTGTCCCACAAGCATCTCTTTCTCCTGCATTACATAACTATTCATGTTTTCCAGAATGTACTGTGTTCATTTCTTCATGTCTTTTCATACACTGATCCTTCTATCTTTATCCTCAGCCTTCTCCAATTCTATCTAGCAAATTTCTACTTATCCGTTAAAACTCAGTTACCTCCCTCACACATTCTCCCCTGCTCCTCTCTCTGTCTGCATTTACTAAGTTGTTTTTAAGATGTGATTCTATGACATTTTATATGTAATTATAACATTTACTTGTTTAGTATTTACTTGTTAATGTGCTTTGTCTTAAACTAGAATGTATTCCTTCACAGCAAACTTTTGTTCTCCATTATAGTACCACTGCCTAATAATGTATATTTTTAAACACTTAATAAGTGAACAAATGAGTTTTTTCCTTTGCTGTGAATGTTTGGATCTTTGCAAATTATAAAGAATAGTTGTCTTTACAAATATAATTGTCCCTACTTAATCACCACTTTTGATCTTAAATTTAAGATTTTATCTTAAAGCTGAATCTATCAAACTAAACTTTATAAATACTTTAGATTATATTTGGCATATTTAAAATATTTTAGGTAATAAAATATTGACCCTCGTTTTGACAGTTTTATGTTTCCTATGTAACATAATTTTGCTATATAGCAAAATTAAAATTAAACTGTAGTTAAATAAAATGTGAATGTTCTCTTCACCGCTGACTTGTACCTTTCTTTTCCCATTACATAGGCCGTTAGGTTGGCTCTTAAATATGAATGACAACCCTAAAATTTATAACTTTTGGAACAGTATGAAGGAATTCTCTGTACATGTATATGAAGCAAAACTGAAAAATACTCAGCCCTATCATTTTTGTGGTTTAAAAATGCACACATTTTTTCTGCTCTCTAGGCACTAGCATTAGGTGACAGCATGTATGTTTATGTGCTTTGCTTTTTTCCCCTTGATTATTACATTTTTTCTTAGTTTTGTTTCCACAGCAACTGGGTGGACTGCAGTTCAATTCCGACAGTAACTACCTGCAGTTAGCATCAGACTCCACAGGTTTAAGGGCTCAGTTCTCTGCGCTGCCCTTGCTTCAAACTCCATCTGAACTTTGGGGTCCCCGTGCTACCTATACTGCTGACCAACTTGGCTGCCAGTTCAGAAATTCCCACAATTCTCTCAGGCTTGACAATCTTGATAATTGACCTAAATGCTTCGTAAAACTCAAGAAAGCACTATACTTATAGTTACTATTTTCTTATGAAGGGTACCACTCAGGAACAGTCAAATGAAATGATGCATAGGGACAGGTCTGGAAGGATCCCAGATGCAGAGCTTTTATTCCCTCTCCCCTTAGAATGAAGGCATGTCACTCTCCTAGCACATCAGTGTGTTCACTCTCCAAGAAACTCCACTAAGCCTTGGTGTCTAGAGGTTTTATTGTGGTTTTATTATATACATGTGATTGAGTAAATCATTGGCCACATGATTAAATTCAGTCTTCAATCCTGCATCTTCAGAGGCTGGACTGACCCCAGAGTTCCAAACCCGAACCTGAAGCTATCTAGGGGCCCACAAAGAGTCATCTCATTAGCACTAGAAAGACATTCCTATCACTGGTGAAATAGCAAAGATTTTTGTTTTTATTTTTGTTTTAAGTATACTTGGTATACAATATTATATTAGTTTCAGGTGTGCAACATAGTGATATGGAGCTCTGTGCCAAGAGCCAGGATGATGACTAGCGACGTTTAATATTTGTTTTTACTCAAAAATTTTGTCTTTCTTCATATATTTTTTAAATTTCTATTTTTTTCCTTCTGTTTCTCTTAAGACACATTTTGTTTCATTTTTTATTATACCACATTAAGAGTGTAATGAATAGATTATTATTTACATAAGCTTTATAATTGGGATACAGAATCATGTAATCTAATCAGTAAAATAAAGAGTACAAATACACAAAATTTTAAATTACAGAGGGAAACAAAATTTATAAGAAAGTGTATTTCAAGACCACAACCTGGTTGCTAGCGATGCGTATTTCTGCAAGATTGTTTATTGTTTGTAGTTCTGTTCAATGACAGAGCTAGAAAAAATATGTGTGCAGTATATGCATACACACATGCATAAATGTATATGTATATATCTGTATACACGTATTCATTTATACACAGACACCTGTATGTATATTTAATTATTTAAATCTAACTCATGAATTTAAACTGTTACATACAATTCAACTTTATGGATGTAGTATTTTAACCTAACCTCTCCTATAATATATTTTTTCTTCCCTTTCTTTCCACTTAGAATGCTGGTTCTTTAGGACATAGGGCATGACAGAAATAGAAATCCACATGCTTATTCATTTAGTTTATTCCATTGGACATAAACAACAGTCTCACAATAATATTCTTTATACTACCACTACCATATGATTACTAAAAACAGTTTTAACTTTTTTTACTTGTGTTCTTCCATTTTTAAAACTTTTATTACATTTTTAATGTAGTCATTATGTATGTTATTCTCTCCCTGTTTGCTTTTATTCATTTTTCAAAAATTTTTAATTTAATTTCAAGTATACAGTACATTGGTTAGACATCTATATGGTTCATAAAACAATACCCCCAATTGCACCTTCCCTCTCCTCACCCTCCACTCAGCCAGCGTATTAATGCTAACTGCATTCCCTATGTCATGCTCCCCATCCCCGTGATCATCCATCAGCTACGGATGTGTTCTTCTTTAGCCTTTCACCCCATTGTGTTTTAAACATGTTGCTTTATTTTCTTTGCTGTCAAAGTCTGATGATAATCTAACTTTCTGTCATAAGTCACTTGCTCTTTGTGCCTTTTGTGCAAATATTTGTTGACTTTAAAACCATTTCATACAGTATGTCTTGGTGTTCATTCTAGGTCACAGTTTTCAGAAACGTAGTATGTATGCTTTTTCAATGCATAGTTTTAAATCTTTTTTCAGGAAAGTTTTCTTAAAATATAGTTTTGGTGTTTGTTTAGTTTTCTTGCTTTGGTTTTCATTTTTCAGGCACTCATCTTACCACATGCTATATCGTCTTTGCCTGGTTTCAGTATTTGTTTTTTACTCAAAAATTTTATGTCTTTCTTCATATATTTTTAAAATTTCTTTTTTTACCTTCTGTTTCTCTTAAGACACAATTCATTGTATTTAATTTTGTGCTCTTTCTAGGTTACTCTTCATTTTTTAAATACTTTTTAAATTTTTAAAATTCTTTCCTAAATTCTGTTATTTTGTGATTTTTTTTCTCATTCTGATATATTTTGTTGCATTTTTTATGTCATTTTCTTAATGAGTTAGCGTGTTTTGAAATAGTAGATTATAGTTTGTGTGTTTTGTGAGCAGTCTTTCTGGCATGCTTTCATTGTGTGTAGAGATTCTATTATAGAGTAGGCAGATATTCTGTTTAGTCATTATGCGCCTTTTGTTGGACTGTGCACCACCACCTATTAAAGTTTGGGGAAAAATAAAAAAAAAAAGTTGAACTTGAACCTGTGAACTCTCTAAATCTAACTACCATGGGAAAATAAGAGGCAGAGGAACATTTTAACTAACATCACAGAGGTGTATTCAATAAAATCTAGTCTCAGAGACATTCTACAGGACAAATAATTCAGTTTATTAAATTGAAATTTTAAGAGAGAGAGAGAGAGATTCTATAGATCAAGAAAGACCTACAATACATCATCCAATGACAAAACATGAAATTTGTTTGGGGTCCTGATCCCAATTTGAAATGAATTGTGTGGAAAAAACAAATTTATAAGGCAGTTGGAGGAGGTATGAACAATGGTTGGATTACTTGTTGCTATTGAAGAAATATTGTTAAATTTAATAGGTGGATAGTGGTGTTTTGGTTATTTTTAAAATAAATTTTATGGTGATGGAAAGAAATTTAACTTTGGGTGGTAAACACACAATGCAATGTACATATGACATATTATTGCACACTTGAAACCTATATAATTTTATTAACCAATATCACCCCAATAAATTTTTTAAAAAAAGAAAAGTGAAAATAATTGAATAAAAATTTGAACTTATAAATAAATAAATAAATTTTATCTTTTAGACATTAAAAAATTTCTAAAAACATATATATGAGATGATCAGAGAACACCTCACTGAAAATGTGGTGTTTGAGCAGAAATCTTGAGGACATGTCCTGAGGGAGAAGCAGTCCAGGCTAACCAACAGTAAGTGAACTTTGGTGAGACCACTGTGGCTAGAAAAGGAGAGTAGTAAGAGGTGAGGTCAGAGCTGTATGGGGTGCTACATTATTCAGGGTTTCGGAGGCTATTTTAAGAACTTTGGTTTTGACTTTTAATTAGGAGGAAATTGGATGTGGTTTTAAATGATGGAGTGAAATGATGTGATTTACCTTTTACATGCATTACTCTGGCTACTCTATTCATTAAACAAATAGTTTTTGAGTGACTACAGTTTGCAACATACTGTACTGAGTTCTGGGAATACAAAACACAAAATTATCTGCCTTTGTGAAACTGATGTTTTAGCAAGAAAGAATACACAATAAAGGAAGAAAAGGTAGAGGCAGCGTCACGTTATTAGATGATGGCAATAATCTTAAGCAAAAGATGATACTCGTTTAGACCAAGGTAGTAGTGGCAAGTAGTAAGAAGTGTTTGTTTTAATTCTGGGTATTTTTTGAAGATAGAGCCAACAGGATTTGCTAATAGATTGAAAGTGAGATTGAAAGAAAGAGCAGTCAAGGATAACTACATCTTCTTGTTAAAAATAATACACTTTTATATTATTTTCAGTTGTCATTTTTTCAGAGTTAGGAAAATATCACAAAGTAGGATATCTGGGGCTTACTTATCCATATTGATCTTGGTTTCAACTACGGATAATAGATTTCCAAATTTTTATCATTTCCATTTAGCCTTTCCCTCAAGAGTTAATGGTATAGATGTACTTATTAATGCTTTGTCTCTATGCCACATGCATTCTTCAGTACGATATGGTTATTAGAATGCTCACCTGGAGTCATGGGACCTCTGCTCTGCTAGCCAGTTAAGCCTTGTGGCAATGACAAGCCCATTTTATGTCTCTAGCCTTAATTTTGTCATGTGAAAAAATGGTAATGAGCACATTCTGTTTTTGTCAATATTGAGTAAAATATGTGAATATGATTTCAGAAACACAAGGCGATGTAAAAACAAGGCAGTGATATGATTACTCCAATTTCTATTTACTTCTCTCTGTTACAATTAAATGGAATCTGTATAATCTTGAGCACAGATAGATAGAAATGTAAAAGAATAAATAAATATCCTTCACAATTTTGGTAATAGCCAAATTGTGTACTTTGGTAAAATAATAAATATAAAAACAGAATTATTGGGTGACAGATTTTTAAAAGAATAGGATTGAAATTTTTAGCTTCTTCCTTTTAGTTTAAGGCACTCTCTTGGAGATTTAATGTCTTGAGTTTGACTATTTAGAGCATATTCTGTGTAAGGCATTGTGCTCTGCACTAGATATTCTAAGATCACTAAGGATGTTAACACTGCTATTAGAAGTAATCAGTTACTTATCGCAGTCTCTTTCCTCTCAACTTTTTCCAAAATAGGAATATCTGATGTGTTTTCACATGTAGAGTTCAGGTCCAAACTAGAGGTCCCAGCTAACGTGAATAGTTTCAAAGGCCTCAGTTTCGTGGTAACCCTGTACTAATTTAACAAGCCCAGGGGCTTTGGTTTCCACCAGAAGTATTTTGTCAGCCCTCCACCTCTCTGGTGTTAATACAAAGTGTTGAGAAGGAAGACGAGGGGTCTGGGTCTTCTCCTCACTATTGTCATATTTGCAGCCTAAGAAACAAAAGGCTTAAATCAATCATCTTTTTCTATATTCAAGAGCTGATTGGCTCCTCTTTTTAATGCTTATCCTTGGAAGTTTGTTTTTAACATTCATTTAAAAATATGGCTGCTTATAGGATTTGTGTTAGATATTTTCAAAGCCAAAAAGATGTGGTGTTCCTGCTACTGTTGTTTTATTGTTAATCTACTATTCCTTTTTGGCTGTAATGAATAATTCATTTTGAGAGACAAGGTTTTCAGTAATTGACCTGAATAAAACTAAATATTGAACATGGTGACACTGGTTTATAGCATGAATATTAATAGTAATTTGTTCAAATTAAAATAAAATTCTTAAATCTTAATTTGATAAATAGAATTCTTTTATTATGGCATCAAGCCAATTTGGATTGGTAATTAATAGAAAATTAATTTCTTACAATATGGGGAGATACACATTTTCTCTCTCTTAGCATGGTATTAATTCAGAAATGACCTCTTCAGTCGTACCTCTTCCAGAAAGAAATTCTGAATTCAGAATTTAGTTTACTCTTCATAATCAAACTTTATGTTTGTTATGCTGAAGTCAGAATTTACATTTCTTGTTATGTGGAACCCAGAAATGTACCACAAGGAATACTACAAAATAAGTTAGCAGAACTTTTGCTTATTGTTGAGGACATTTAGAGAGCTATGAAATGGGTGAAAAAAGATATAAACCTACCAAGCCATGTTATCAAAACTAAATAGTACTTAGTGCTATTTTTCAAATAACAGATGGAAGAGATGGAACATTTATGAGACTGGATCACCTTTAAAAATATGATTTTAATGTCTTAATTACTCTGTAGCAAGGACATTGGAAGAGGCAAGCCTTTTCTAAAAATAGTCTCATCTATATTTCTTTAGATACCCTCACATAGATTTATATTATGTTTTAATTTTTTCCTTCTTTGTTCTAATGGAAAAATACCCCCAAGGGGTCACTGATTTAGTTATCAGATTTCCTTTATCTCTGTGTGTAATAGGTATTGTGAGTACAAGGAATATTTCTGGAAAGGTTTTCAAAACTAGATCAATTTCAAGTTAGAGCCTTTAAAAATTCTTATATTATAAGACAATAGAATGTCTTGGATAATAGGGTAGAAAAGTAGAAGGGTAGATGGATAAACTTATTTGATACCTAAACTTATTTGGTACCTAATTCTTAGGAAAATAATTGCAAATGTATTCAGTCTTCTGATTTATTTTATAATGATCATTTAATAAAATGTTAAAAATAATTTCTTGTCCTGGAGGTTTATAAGATCCCTATTAATATGGAATATCAAAATAGTTAAATTTGACAATTTAATGAGTTGTGGATTATAAATGTCATCAAAGTACATTTAAGTGATTTTTAAAAAATTCTCAGCTATAATAATAATGCATACTCATTGTAGAGAATGGACAATAAAAAAAGTGCAAAGAAAAAACACTCAACATACCATCCAGCACTTAACTACTCTAAAAATATTTTGTGTTTTCTTGCAGTATTTTTTCCATACATATTTTTTAACTTTTTATTCTGAAATGATTTTCAACTTAGAGAAGAGTTGTAAAAATAGTATAATTAAATTTCTCCCCATGCATTTCTCCCCTCTTTCTCTCTCCATCTCTCCATATATATGCCTAACCACAGTACATATTCAAATTTTTCTAGTCTCCTAAGAATGTTCTTCCTAGCAATTTTGTTTTCCTACTCCAATGTCCTTTCCAGTATCATAGATTGCCTTTACTAGTCATAGCTCTTTGGTTTCCTTTATCTGGAACAGTTCCTTGGTCTTTCTCTCTCTGTTATGACAATGGCATTTTTAAAAAGTATAGCTAACTGTTATATATGTGCAGTTTTAACAGATGTAAATTATTTCCATTATTATAACTTTATATCCTTTTTCCCACTTAATATTTTCAGCATTTTTCAGTATCATTAATTGGTATTTCAATTATTATTTCTGTGGCTGTATACTGTTACTTATTTTCACTAGTCTTTTATTGTTGAGTGTTTTTATTGTTTTTAATTTTTTCAGTATTGCAAATACAGTTGAGAAAGACATTTTGTAAATAAGTCTTCATTTTAATTTAAATTTCTGAATCTGTATATCAAGTATTTAAGTGCGTGCAACATGGAGCAACAAAACAAAAATCCTACTGAAGACAATAATTAAATGTTAATCTCTATAATTCTGAATATAATTAGAATGGAAATGTGAAAAAGGGGGAAATTATCAGATAACAAGCTTGCCAGATTTAACAAATAGAAATACAGGATTTAAATTTGAATTTCAAATGGGACACACAATATTTGGGATGTACTTACACTAAAAAATTATTCATTGCATTTCTGAAATTCAAATTTAACTAGGCATCTTGTATTTTATCTAGCAATCCTACCAGAGGATTTGAGTATTCAGGACAACTTCCTAGCAGAGGTGATAGAAAGATGTTTTACACAGAAGGAATGGCTTGAGATGCCACTGAAGCAAGAATGAATATCGTTTGTGTGAAGTATGCTCCATGAGGATAAGGATTTTGTGTCTTATTCACTGCTATATCCCTAACCCCTTAAACAGTACCTGTGTACTATAGACAGTCAATATTTTCTGAAGGAATTAATGAATTTGCACTGTTAATAAAATCAGGCCTTTTGCTTCAAAGGTTACCTGTTTTAACTAAGTAAATAAAGATCAAATTTCGATGAGCCTGGAAAACCTGGCAGAAGAATTTGGACTTCCTGCCTTCCTTTATTTATTTCATAATGATTTATTACGTGTCTACTATGTATCAGACATTAGGGATACTTTGGTGAATAAGAACAGACATGATCCCTACCCTCATGGATTTTATAGTCTAAGTAGAGTGAATAAGAACGATTCAATTTTATAGTCTAAGGAGAGTGACAGACATTATTTAATTAAAGCACTCATTTATTTATTATTACAAACAGGTGGATATTGTGAGGGGAAAGTACTTTCTTCTGAAATCATATAAAATGAGGATGTAATCTTTAAAACCTGACTACACTGAGAATGAAGTCATATTATGTCTTGAGAGAGGGATTCAGTTTCTTCTATGAAATCTTCATTCATTCATGCATTTTCTACCTGAGTTTATAGAACATTGGGCTATCACACTTGCTTCTTACACAGAATTGTGTTTTTTTTTTTCGCATGAGAAATTTAGTTTATTATATAATATACTGTATATTCTTTGAGAAAGGTCAGGTTAAGGTAGGCAAAAAGGTGTTTAGAATTTACTTTTATCCCCTGTAATTTCATGGATTTAATAGGTATAAATTATTTGTATATGTTGACTCGTTGAAATAATAATGGATTTTTTGATAGCTGTAAATATGGCATCTACATTTAACAGACTATTTCTGGATTCTTTGAACATCTTGAAGAAGTTTATGATGTGTAGTTGTCATTCTTAGTTTACAGATGTGGAGTGGCAATTTTAGGTCAGAGACAGATGTCCAGTGATTTGCAGTCAGGAAGCTTTGATGACCTTTGTCACGTATTAACTTCAGTTGAAACAGTCGCTTTTGGAAGGCAGCTGTGCTCACCACTATACCACCAACGCTAAACAGTCACTTTTGAATCTGCCTTCAACGTATATTGAAAATCTGACTACTTCTTATTACCTCTACTACCTTTCTTCTAGTTCATGATGCCATTACCAGTTGCCTAGATTATTTCAGTGGCCTCATAATTGCTCTCCTCCTGGTCTTGTTCCCTTGCAGCTACTATGGGAAGGTATTAGAGGTTTTTAAGCAGCAGTAGTAATGTGCTTTAGCATAGCTGCATTGTGTTTATTAGATTGGAATAGGGGCATAGTAAATGGGGATTGACTTGGTGTAATATGCAGAGAGTGAGGATGGTCCATCAGTCAATTCTTAAAGACTTTATTTTCTTTGTAGTTATAATATAGGCCCACTGATATTGGTATTTTTATATCATTTTGCTTATTAATATCCATTTGAATCTTAGTTTATAATATGCTATACTTATACATTGGACTAAGATGTAATTGAATTACTTTTTAGTAAAGTTTTTAATATATCAAGACAATCTTTAATAACAAGAGTAAGACCCTGGGAGTGACTTAAGGATAAGCTCATAGACAAAGGATAGAGTTCAGAAATCTACCCACTTGTGTAAGTTGTACCTAACTTACAATAAAGGTGCCACTGGCAAATATAGAAGAAGGGATGGTGCTGGAGTCAGATGAAAAAAATTAACCTTGACCCCTACCTTACACCATACACAAAAAAATCAATCCTATATGGATAGTACATAAATATAAAATGTAGAATGATAAAGCTTCTAGAAGAACTCATAAGAAAATATCATCATGGTCTTGGTTAGGCAAAAATTTCTTATGAAGGACACAAGATGCTAACCAAAAAATCTGACTTGTTAAAATTAAATTTTTTTCACGAAAAAGACATCATTGGGAAAGTGAGAAGGCAAAATACAAAGTGAACTTAAGAATTATAAGAGTTCAGCAGGGAAGACTAGTGGAAGGAAATATAGTTATGCAGGTTCTTTTTTACTGCACAATAACAAATTATGTGTAACTTTTTTAAAAAGAAAAATAAATCCTGCTTTCTCTGTTTTTAGAAAAAGTGAGAAAACAGTTTTATTTAACGCTATTTTACATATGTTTATATATGACATACAAATTGTGAAAAGATTATCTAAACAAATTGACTAAAGATCCTCTATGAAAAAGGGCGAATCTTTTGTCTTGTTACATATGCTTTTATATTGAGTAAAACAAAGGTGTTTACCATTGTAGCTTCATGCAATCTGTTCTCTTACTCTTTCTAGTAAAATGAGAACTGTGATGTTCAGCCCATGAAGGGTAATGATACTTTGAGGTACTCTCTTTTTCTTTTCTCTTGTCCTTCTTTTTCCTTTTATTATGAAATATTTATATCAAAGAATGTTTGTAGCACATATGTGTTTCAAAGGATATGCCTCTGCCTCCCCCTGTTTTGAAATATTTAAAGCTCTTGCCAATATCCTGCAAAGCTAATATCTATTCTATTTTGTGTTTTCATTTTCTCTTATGTATGTTATGTGTATCTATATATGTGCGTATGTACATTTCTTGCATATGTACATGTGTACATATATTTTTATACAATATACTGTTATGCCTCTCTTTTAGCTTTGTGGAAATGGTATAATATGGTATGTAATCTCCTGAGTTTTGCCCTTTTCATTCAATAATAGCTTTCTGAGATTTATACATGTTGCTATGTGTAGCTAAAGTTTATTAGTTTACATTGTTATATAATATTCTATTGTCGAACGGTTGTTTTTATTTTTGGTCCGTTTTCCTTTGGCCTCTTCCTCATCTTTTGATCCCACTTGTAGCAGTAGTTAAATCAGCAAAATTATCAGTGGATTCACATGTATGGAACATTTCTAGTAAAGAGCTGAAATTATGACTTAAAAATATAGGTACAATTGAAATCCCTTGTATTTCTACAAGCACAGAAGCTGTATAATTTGCATTTTTATAGTAGGGTATGAACTGTGTAGTTATAATGACAGCTGCAGGGTAGAGAGTTTTAACACACTAGAATGAAATGTATCTTGGAGACGTTCTTCATATCTGAAGATCAGCATGCTCCATATGGTGTTACTGAACCAATGAATTTGCAGAAAATATTACTATTGCTGAAACAGCACAAAGCATGAATTACTTTTTTGTGCACAAATTTATTGTCTTTCCAGCTTAATGTCTATATGAATAATTGTATGCATAAAGTATATTGATTGTAAATATAATCTGCTTTATTCAACATGTAATTTTTCTCTAAGTTCCAATAAAATGATACTGAATTTTCTAAATTAGAAAATAAAAAAAAAAAAACTTTCCAGGCCAAAGTTAATAGCAAGTTATAATATATGGTAAAACTTAGAATATTATCATTCACTGTAAAAATATAACCATAATTCTGATTTTTTCAGTAGTCCATTTTGATATTAATATCAGAAGCAGCATTTTATTTTCCATAAAATATGGTTCATTATAAAAGAACCCAAAAGTATTAATTATATAAAAAAGTAATTTTGTGTACGTGCAGATATAGCTTATGTTATACATAACCATAGTGTTACAGTAATTTTGGTAGCCATTTATTAATGTGACCACAGGCTTAAGGTAAATTATTTTAGGGGCTGATCTTTCTCTATATTTGTAACTCATTCAATTGATTGACCTTTTTTTTAAGTGATTGCTATCAGATCTCATTAGCTGTCTCAAAAGTCAGAATCATGGATCAGAGGGGGTTGAGTGAGGAGAGAATTGTCAGAAAAACTTGTTAGGATTTCTGTTCATAAGTGACATTATATAGAAAGTTGAAAATTAAATGTATAATATTATAAATATCATATTGAAATACAGGACAATCAGAGACTAATCGAAAAGTAATTAAGGATAATCAAATCAGGAGGATCTTGTTTCTAGGTTGCCCTATTCAGATAGCACCTAGAAGATTGAAATAACTCTGGTGCCAAATCAAAGATTTCTCCCCCTATAATCAACCTAAAAATCTGACTGAGCTGGTCGTAACAGTAGACTCAAACTCCTAGATAAGATAGGCAGAGCATTTTTCCTGTTGACCAAAGCAGAGATTCCATTCATCCTTATATCACAATAGGACATTGCATGTACTTTTTTAGAAGCCTAGATCTAATAATAATGGTAGTTCTCTATGAAGCAGCTGAAACTCTGGTTATGAAAGACACTATTCATTTGTTTTCTTGAATGGGGAAGTCGTTATGAGGAGTGAAGGCTTATTAACTGCATTTGAAAAAAAAAGAAGAGGTAGAATTTTATTCTAGTAAGTCATAAAAAGGAAATTTAAGTTATTGCAGCTCCAGGGCAGCAATTACTTAGATATTGACAACTTATACATGTTTTACAAGCCTGTTTGCTCTCCTGTTCACTACTGAAATGTAGTTACCATAGCAATGAACACATCACATGGTTCCTGTGCTAGTTCTAAAATAGAGAATAGCAATATGCCATATGAGCCATGCTTATTTTCTACATAAGGACTGCATATACAACTTGAGGCTATTCCATACCCTTCTCTGTGTAGATAGCTAGCTTATCATTGATTTAGAAGCTTTCAAAGTAGAAAGCAATTGGCAGCAGTATATTTCAAGTCTTCAGCCTCTCTTGTACTATATGGTATGTGTTCTTTGCCACTGAGCTGAAAGAACAGTTCACTAGCTTTGACCAGCAGGGGCTCTGCTATTGTATATTTAACCAAATACCTTCTATTGGAATATTAGTACCACTCAGGAGATTTGGCGGGAGGGGCGTATATAGTATTCATGGAAACATTTTCTCAGTCTTATTGACCAAGCCTTAACCGATTTTAGCTTTTCTCCTACTGTCTTCTTTTATATATCAACTTAAAAGAATATAGGAGTCTGCTTTAGAATTCAAGTTAGAGGAGGATGCCAGGCACAGCTGGAGGCATGTTATTAGTTCCCTTTTAGAACCATTATTGCTCTGTAAGATTTAAGCGTAGGTCACACAGCAGTGTATCTATAGAAAAGAACTTCAGATTTCTGCGATTGGTGCCGTCAGGTCCCTACTTCTGCCTTCTTCTTGCATTCTTTAAAGTATGTCGTAGGCTACAATACCTCAAGAAATAAAATGGGAGCACAGCCCTGTTACTGTGGATCTTATCAGATATTTATTTGAAACCGTCCAAATCCTGACATATAGAGAATGGTGCTACTCTATAACTACTTCTAACATGTATAAAATAAGCAATAAATTTCAGTTTGAGCAGCCAGCTACTCTATACCTGTTGTCACTGGAACTGCAAATTAAAATATGTAAATATTCTTCATTGAGACTACTAGAGTTATGCCATAGATGATGGAAGAACGCATTGCTTTATTTTCTCATTACCTTCTACTCTTGACTCATGTTTGTAAGAGAGGAATCTCAGATGTCTTCAAATACAAATTAGTAAATTTAAGAAGCTAAAAATAGGCACATATATTTGACTGGCTACTACTACTGTTGGGAGTACATATTGAATTATAATCTTTGTGTTTCATTTTCATCCACTTTATAATTTAAAAACCCTTGATTTTAGTATTACACAAACTAGGTAATATCAGATACTTCTATATCCAAATAATTTATAACAAGGAAAAACAAATACCAGAGATGTCATTGCTATCTTGTACTTGAAACTTATTTTTTCTTGGTCATTGTTTAAAAATTGGACATTACAAAAATAGATAATGCGGGAAGAAAACTCTCATAATCCTTCCCCATCTCATGGTGAGATAATCTCAGTTATTAGTGTTGATTATGTCCTTCTAGATTATTTTTTATTGTAAAAATTTTAAATAATCATTTTAATAAGATTATACTATAATCTTACTTTGCAGCTTTTATCTAACAAAATACCTAACCTCTTCTGTTAGTACAGACTCATCTTCCTGATTTTTTATAACAAACACTGTAGTTCTATTGAAGGCAATTGGGTTGTTTTCTCATTTTTGTTATAATAAATAGTGCTATAGTGTAAATATGTCTATGTCCTAATGTGTAAATTCTTATGGCTCAATTTCTAGAAGTAGAGCTGCCGATTCTTAGAAAATGAATATATTAAGTTTTGATATATTTTGCCCTCCCAATCATTTCTACTGAGTCAAATTCCCAATTTAAATGTGTTTTTAAGCTTTGCCAAAACTATAAAATTAAAATGACATCTCATTGTTTTAATTTGCATTTCTAGCATTTTGTTGAAGTTCTACATCTTTTCATATGTTTACAAGCCATTTGTATTTTCATTTTCTGTTATTTTCTGTTTTTCTCCTTAAATTTTTGCTTATTTTTTTCAGATAGCTAATTTTTTTCCTACCAGCTTTCTTCTCATGTTTTTCTTTTTCTTTGTGTATTAGAGAAATCAATCCCGAGCTGACTTTTAAATGTTTCTCTCAGTTTGTCTTTTGACTTTATTTTTAGTACTTTCTTATATATGAAAGTTTTTAATTTATATATAGTCAAATTTGTTAGTCTTGTCCTTTATAGCTTCTGACTTTATGTATCAATTATACATTTCACATGGTCTATTTATAGTCTGATTATTTGAGTTCTCTAGTATGCCAAATGTCTGCCGAATGATGGGTCCACTGCATGTACACTCTGAAGAATATAATCATATCTGCAACAGTGATGCTTTAGCCTAGAAACAGACCAAATTATCTAGGATGTTGAGCAACTACTTCTGAATATTGCTGTAAAAGTAACATGTAAAGTGCAAAACAAAAGTAAAAGCTACATGTAACAAACAAGTAGTTTGTCCTTTTCTGAAATTTAGTTAGTCTTTTATGTGTCTTTATATTTACTGTTAGTTTTATGGATAACATGTGGGCATCTTTCTAAATTATGCTATTATTATGAAAAGCATGGCTGCTGACATTTCACACAGAGCAGAAAAAATTCCTTTCAATAAAAGTCAAATCACAATTTTCTTCATTCTAGAAACTATTCTACAAATTATCAGATCCACAAGTACTTATTAGGTGGTGGAATGTTTTTGTTTTTGTTTTTTAAAAGTACAAGTTATGAGCCTCTTCAAAGAGCTCTTGATCTAGTTTGGAATACATGACATAAGTACATGAAAAGTTAAATAATAAAATAAGTGAGAATTACCAATGATGTAAAGACCTCCTCCCAAAACCAAAGTAAAACAGAACAGAAAAATCTCCATCTCTTCTGCAGCAACACTGTCTGCTAAGGAAATGTTATTGGTCTGGAAGCTTTTGCTACAATAATTTCTAGAATGTTAAATGAAGAGATGATTTTTAAAAAACTGAAGGTGGCCACTTTGCAAGAAGGCAGGAAAAATGGTTACCTCAGACTTCACGAATTTAAGTCTACCACAATATACTATTTTCTTGCTTATTCCACCATTTCCCAGTTACTTCTTTGTGGTGAAGGTTATTAAAGTAGAAGTACCTCCTAGACATTTTAGCATACAAAATATTGTCAAACATTAATACAACAGTGTGAATAAACTTAACATCCTTTCCTCATCTGTTTTGGATAGGGAAGGAAAGAGAAGACAAGGAGTCTAAAGGTAAGGAGGAAAGATGAACAGTATGAATTAGGGGATAGGACCTTTATACATCTCAAAGTTTCATCCGAACAAAGACTTCATCTGCCCAACATACATCTGTCTACACTTCACATCCATTCATTTCATTGAAATTAATGGGAACAGTTAAAATATTTTAAGATGTTCACTGTTTATAACTTGAATAACATCATTATACAAGTAGAGTTAAACCAAAAAGCAGAACCAGTAGAACCATATAGATATAGATATGGTGATTTGTTACAAGGTATTGGCTTATGCAGTTCTAGAGTATGGCTAAGCAAGCTCAAAGTCCAGTCAGGAAGAGGTGATCATGAGCAGACTGAAACACTGTGGGTATAAACTGTTGAGAGTCTCCCAGCTCAGAGAAAGCCTAAGCCCTCTTTTAAAGGGCTCACCTAATTAAGTCAGGCCCACCCAGGATAATCTCCTTTTAGGTTAACTTAAAGTCAATTGATTAGGGACTCTAATTACATCTGCAAAATTCCATCACAGCAGCAACTAGATTAATGCTTGATTGAATAACAGAGAAGATAGTTTAGCCACACAATTACAAGGGTAAACAACCAATATTCTACAGTATATTCATCGTGTTAGATTATTTTGCCCAACTATAGGCTAATGTAATTGTTCTGAGTATGTTTAAGATAGGTTAGGCTAAGCTGTGATGTTTAGTAGGTTTTGTGTATTAAATGCATTTAAACTTACAAAATTTTTGATTTGCAATGGGTTTATCTGGGCAAGGTTTATCTAGCACACCTTTTCTGACTACCCAAGTTGACATATCCCCCCTTCAAAAAAATTATAATAATTTAAAAACAATTTAAACAGTAATTCTTTTCTTAACTCTTATTCACACTCTCAGAAGTACTTCCCCTACAAGTGGTAACCACCACAGATCATTTTCAGTTAATGTAATCAAACTCCACTAACCCAAGTCACACTCAGAAAATAAGCTCGTCACTGGTCATCAAATAAGTGTTAGAACTAGAACGGTCTCCTTAAGAAAGAGGTCATCTCAACCTATCCCTTCATTTTACAGATCCAAAATCTGAAGCCCAGAAAAGCCGTGAAGTTTTTTGTGTGTTTTTTCAATACAAAAAAAAGGAAATTTCTCATTTAGGAATATATTTTTGCTGACTTGGTCTTTCACCTGAGGCTCTATGAGATTTATCTGAGAAGTAGGTAGTATACTAAAAGTACTCCATTTTTAGTTCACTTAAATTAGTTGCTGCTTTGTACTGCTGTTATATATGAGAGACCCTAGTATGTAGAAATATGTTACTATTTACAAAAATACTTAGGATATAAAACTGAAAATCTGGATGTTTAATGAACTTTGAAGGGATGGCTTTACAAGAATGAATATTGTCTTCTTCGGGGGGTTCAAAACATATTCTAAGAGGTCTCATAAGGATTAGTGACCCAGTTTTAGTATTTCTCCATTGCCTTGCCTCCCAACTTTACTTTGTAATTTTTCATAATGGATCCTTAGAGTTTACCTTCTGATATAGTCAAGAGTTAAGTTTAAGTGAAATTTGGTTGTGAGGGTTTTGGTTTGATTACTTATATCTGGTGCTCTTGAGCATTTGGACAACTGTCTCATCGGTAAAGATTCCTAAAAACCATTTATTAATTCAAGAAATATTGCCTGCTATGTACCAAGTACTTCTCTTGATACAATGATGAGCAAGATAGATGTTATAGTAAGAAAATGAGACAGGAGAATACCAGCATTAGTTGTGGGAAGTATCATTATGGAAGAATTATAAGGACATTATTCATGTTTTTCTCTTTATGGCCCACTGCCTGATACACAGTAGATAGTTAATAAGTGCTTTTGGAATAAATAAGGCCTATGTAGCATTTTTAAAGAAATATGAACTTTAATACACACACACACACACACACACACACACACACACATACATATGTCTTTAGTACACTTAGTATAGAACTAGGGTAACTGAGGCAGGTAGAAAAGCAATGGAAGGTTTTGATTTGGGGATGAATTCAGGGACGTGGGTATCTTGTAATGGGTATAAATACACTTTAATTGATTAACAGTTTAGTTTATTTCTTTAGAGATAGTCTTATTTTCCTTGTTCTTCACCTCTAACCTCTGTTTGAAATTAGTACATCAGTTCATACTAATTGCAATTGCCAGTGACCAAGTGAATATGGCATATCTATAAAAGAAGAGAGAAAAAGAGGTCCTTATTATGTTGCTGCATCACTAATCCAGGCTTTCAGCTAAATGCCAGAATATAAATTAGATTCCTTATCAAATGTGGCACATAAAATTTTAGGATCCTTTTAGTGTAGTACATGTGCTTTCAATAAATGCCTGCTTTGGCAAGAAATTAAATCAGAGTTCTTTGTGTCAAGTATACTTACATTATGTTTTATGCTCTATAACTTTAATATTGTCTTTGTGAACCAGGTCAAGAGCAAAATAAAATTTGGTTGCTGGATTCAGTATTAACGTTTAAGAAATATCATTTTTTCTTTAGTTATTTCTGGGTATTTGTTTTATTTTTTTTTTTTCACTTAGGACAAAATTCAAAATCCATATAGTGCATCTTCACTGTTCTTTAGCCACACTGGCCTATTTTCAGTTTTAAAAACCATTGAACTTTTTTTCTGTCTTCTCAGGCTCTTCGCATATGCTGTTTCCTCTGTTTATTTTTACCCTTTTATTTAGTACTATTCACCCAGCTAACTCTTACTCATTCTTTAAGTCTCACCTTAAATATCATCGTCTCAGAGATTCCTTCTTCATTCACACCACCGAATCTCAGTTAGATTCTCCCTTAATAATCTTTTCTATATTAGTTCCTAACATAGTCCCTGGCACATAGTAGGTCTTTGCTAAGTGAAAGGATCAATTTAATATATTGAGCACTTACTATGTTCTAGTCACTATAAAATGCCCTCAAGGAACTTTCTTACCTCTCAGTTTCAAAGGACTGTGTTATTTTGTAAAAGCTATTCTTAGTTTCACTTTATGGGATAAAATTAGCAATTTTGAATGAAATAAGTTTAAAAGATATAAGAATTTATATAAATGCATGTATACATATGTCTGTGTGTGGCAAGCTGCAAAGTAAAGTGAATATTTTACTGTGGTTGCTGTCACGAAACCTTGAAAGCTAGTACTTTAGTGGATACTGTTGTATAATAATTTCCTAACAAGTATGTCTAGAAAACAACCTGTTTCGCTTGTCAAATTCTTCAAGCATCTCTCTTCTGTCTACATCTTTTACTTCTAACAGTTCTTTCTTTAGAGTCAGAAGCCAGAATCTCAGAAATCTTTCAGAAAGATCATTTAAATTAAATGAGCCTATCAAGATTTGGAGGAAAGCCACTTGAAAAAAAGAAAACTCTATCCAGACAGTCTGCGACTTACAGTTTGACTTATGAGTTTTTAATTTTATGATGTACAAAAACCGTATGCATTCGGTAGAAACCATACTTTAAATTTTTATCTTTTCCTAGCTAGAGATATGCTGTATGATACTCTTGTGATGCTGGACCACAGCAGCAAGCCATAGCTCCCAGTCAGCCACACAAATCACAAGGGTTAACAACCAGTACTCTACAATGTATTCATTGTGTTAGATTATTTTGCTCAAGTGTTCTATACATGTTTAAAGTAGGCTAGGCTAAGCTATGATGTTTGGTAGATTAGGTGTACTAAATGCATTTTCAACCTAACGATATTTTCAGTTTGCGATGAATTTATCTGGATGTAACCCCATCATAAGTCGAGGAGTGTTTGTATTACATTCTACCTTTAATTTTCAAAACCTGAACAACTTTCCCTAACCCAAGAAAACTAATGATATTTCATCTATTCTCTTTGATGGTCCATGTGCCCCAGTCTTGTGATTTTCTGAGCATTATGTAATGCATTTTGCTTTTACTCCTTTATTCTTTTTTTAAATTTATTGGGGTGACATTAGTTAATAAAACTACATAGGTTTCAAGTGTACAGTTCTATAATACATCACCTGTATATCGCATTATGTGTTCATTACCCAAAGTCAAATCTTCTGTCACCATATATTTGACCCCCTTTATCCTTATCTACCTCTCCCCTTCTCTCTTTCCCTCTAGTAACCACTAAACTGTTGTCTGTATCTATGAATTATTGTTTGTCTTGCTAGTTCACTTTTAGTTTTATATCCCACATGTAAATAAACTCATATGATTCTCAACTTTTTCTGTCTGACTTATTTCAAAATAGGCGAAATATGCCTTCTTTCTGTTTTTCTTCCCAGGATGCTCTTTCAAGGTCCAACACCAAAATCTTTTTTGTGTAACACACCTTTCTTTACTAACTCTATTCCATTTTTTAAAATTCTTTGAATTTTCTCACCATTTTGATATGTATTTCTCAACTTTCGTATACTGTCTTATTATGTACTTGGTCATGTGTATATTACTCTGTATTAGAAGTAGGCCTTTTAGTGTGTGTCTGTTGTGTCCTTGCCCCTTAATCGCATATATCCCCAGACCCCATTAAAGTCACTTTACTCTTATTTTCCTTAAATAAATGAAATGCAATTTAAATCACTTCCTGTGAAATTAAGTAGTCATTATTAGGTACTTCGACTCCCCAGGGTTCTTAGGCAAAGTAAACATTTGGAATTACCTTTTCCCCATCTTATGTCCACATGCTCTTCTAGATGCCCACTGTTAGCTTTTAATGTTCAGTGACTGCTGCTTCCTGTGGTGTGAGAATCTTGGCAAAGGATGGTAGCTTCAAATAACTTCCTGTGTCAGATATTTTCTGCTGGTCCTTCAAGATTGGCTTTTACTCTTTTCCTTTCCTGTTCTGTGCCTAAGACCCTAAGAAAATTGCTAAATTAGTAGCATGAATAGAAGAAGTAGATGGAGCTTATGAGGCCCTAAATTATTTAAAATCTGGTTTTGAAGCCTGGGAGGCCAGGTTGGGTGAAAGTGTAAGAGTCCAGAAAAGGGAAGTTAGAGCCCGGGAAGTCAAATCATAGGTCTTAGAATTTAGCCTAGCTGTATCCTTCACATGCACTTGTTGAGTTGATGAAACAATATTGGCATAACTGTTCCCTAACAACTGAATGAGAGATTTAAAAGATTTTAACAATTCAAGATTGCTGTCTACAATACTGGCTATTTTAAAACAAGTGGTCATCCCAAGAATAAAGTATAACCATTGCTTTAGGAAGGGAGCAATGGAATAAGACCCTCCTTGCAATTCTATTTTTCAGATTAATGAATATGATTAAAATTAAGATGGAATAAAAATTTTAGAAGACAGTTGAATAAAATCCAAATTGGATGTGGAATAAAGGCCAAATTGTTATTTTCAGTCATGTGGTGCATATTTCCATATGTGCTAAAATCTTTAAGAACTTGGCACAAAGTTCTGTTGAAATAATTTCTGCCTCTTAAATGACAGGTGCCTCATCTTTTATTGTAGTATTCAGAATCCCATCAATTAAGAAAGTGCATCATACAGAAGATAAATTTATAAGCATTTGCCTCCAACTTTAGCCCCAGAATCATTACTGTAGTACATTCAGCCTATTTCCATATCCTTCCTCACCTTCATCTCTGGCCTCCTTATGTCTTTATTTTCTCCTTCTTTTCATTTTAACCACAGTCACTTCTCTATCAGATGGTTCTTGTTTCTACTTATGAATACATTTCAATTTCATTTATAAAATAATAAATATTTTATTAATTTATGTTTAAACCTAATGAGATTCAGCAGTAGTTTGAAACTTCAACATAATTATTAAATGTGGGTTTTAATACCAGGGATGATTCATATTTTCCAACCTCTATATTTTATAATTTGTTTTTCTTGGCCAGGGTTTGTTTTAAGTATCCATGAATAAGGCAAAAGGTTTCTTGAATTTTTTGCTTCTAGAAAGAAAGAATGAATCTTTTCCTGTCTTCTAAAAAGTTACTTTACCTTTTACGGAAAGATATAAGCAGTAGAAATGACAGATATTTAAATCTCCTCTGATTTAGGCCAGTCATTTTTTAATAATAGATTATTTGCTTTTTTTCATAAAGGCCCTCCCTAATAGTAGGCTGTCTGTTGTTAGGTACTTTCTAAAAATTCATTTTTATGATCACTGAATTTTAGACTAGGACTTTCGAAAATGTTATAAGCCTCTCATTTTCGAGATGAGGAATCTAAGAGAGTTTGTGTCTTGCCGAAAATCATACTAGAGGGTAAGTAAAAGGCAAAGTAAAAACTGGGATGCCAGTTTCTTGATTCCAAATCGAGGACTCTTTCTTTTTATTCCATTATTTTATGGAGCATAGAAAGCAAGCTGATTGTTTGCCTAAAATTCATTATATTGTTTTGATCTTAGAACTTGTCATTTCTGTAGTACTTGTTCTTTGAGTTAAAATATTTTGTTTATTACCTTTTTCTGATGTGTCATCTAAGAATCTTCACCTATCTTCCCTTTTACATTCAGTCTGTATACTGCTGCTAGAGAATCTTTCTAAAGTGTAGGCCTAATTGTGTCACTTACCTGCTCACAAACCTTAATGTCTCTCACCCCTTCCATCTGCCTACCACATAGTTAAATAAATTAAATCCAATCTCCTAACTCATTACAGACTAAATCTACCTTTCAAGTCTTAGTGATTTTCACTCCTCAGCTTCTCTAGCCAAATTAGACCAATCATTCTCAGGACATACCTCTAATTTTCTATATCTCTGTGCTGTTCCTTATGTATATCTTCACCTAAAATTTTACTTATCTTTCTGGATTTATATCAAATTCCATTTCCCTCATAAAGCCTTCTTTTGGTTCCCTTTTATTTTCTTTCCTTTTTTTTTTTTTTTTTTGATTAAGTCTCATAGAGAGTCATGTAACTATGGAAATAAATGGTATCTAAAATGTTTATTGGTTGTTAAAATTCTTGAAACAGATAGAAGACAGTTATTGCTGCTTTCTTTATTCCTACAATAGTTTATCAAAAATCGGCCTAGGTCATCCCAACCAAGAAAAGTCCTACAATTATCATGCCTGTCCAGCACTCAGTAGTCTGACTGACATTGTCACAGTAGTTACATGAAGGCTAGAGATGTTCATCAACTATTTAATGCCTGCTCTGAATCTTTTATAGTTACCAAATCTCACAATTTAAGCAAACCTACAGAATATATAAAATGTAGGTATTTTGCTTTGAGGATACTGAGAGTGCATATTTCTCTTATACAATTACACAGAAAATTATGTCATCTTCTGTGGCAGCTATTTTCTCAGACACCATGCCTGATAACACTCTCAGTAATTTAGGATGCGCCTGAAAAACTTTAAACTAGAGACTGTTCACATTCTCATATATATGCAGTCTATATAGTTTTTTTTTTCTCTCCAGAATAGACTGTTGCTTTGTTGAGACTCTTGACTTTCCTTGCCGTCCTTTCAAAATAAGAAAAAGAGTACCATCACCTATTGATTAACAGGGGATAATGTGAAGGTAGCAGGGCAGAAAAAGAGTTATCATTAACTGAAATCTCTGTAATAACAAAACCACTGTTAAGTGTTGGTTATCCAGGTGAAGGTTAACCATGGTAATGTTATAGTGAGTTTTTGTTTGAAGTGAAGGTGGGAGACATAGTACCCTTCCCTATAGCAATCCACTGGTAAATCCAAGCTCCTTGCCTTCAGCCCTGCTATGTTAATCCAGTACTACTAATTACCAGGCTCTACGGTATTGGCGAGCTCATCCCAGGACCCTGTTATATCTAAACCATATCTAATCTACTCTGGCTAATCAAGAATTGACTTTCCTTGTTTGTGATGTACAGTTCATATTAATTACAGATGTAAGTCACATCATTCCCTTCACAAGGTTTTTAGAATTACTACCTTTGCTCCTAGATTCTATTTCCATGAGGTTCGCTATGTGAATCAGATCTTGCCCTTAGGACAATGAACACATAAGATAAGCTTATAATATATAATCTCTTCTTTTGAAATAAGAAAATTTAGCAGTGGGTCTTGAGCTACACATGTGGTGTGTCCACGGGCAGTGAAAAAAAAATGGACATAAATTGCATTGGATATATGTTGGTATTTATTTTCTAGAGGAAAAAATGTGTCATTTTAAAGTTGTGAAAGTACTGCAGTGGGTTATTGCTGGTTATAAGCTCATTTAGACTTATGTTTCTATCTCACATGCTGTAAATTTTCTAATTATCTTGCACGTCAGCAAAATAAAATAGTACATAAAATTGCTCTTCGTTGATAACTTACCAAGTTCTCAAACTGAGTCGGGATTTACTGTTTACCCCTGTTATTTAATCTGTATGTAGGGTGTTGTTTTATGGGATTTTTAAGTTATTTTTATTGGTTTACTTTTGCTCTTCTTGCTACTTCTATCGTAAATCTTTTGGCACTTACCCTTGTTATTGTGCTCTATTGTACTGTTTGATATCCAGTATCTACCAGTGATGTCTGGACTACATATACCTTTGAAAATATAATTTTGAAATTCAGAGTAAAATGTTCTTCCAGGAACACTATTTTCCTGATTATTTGTGTGATACTTGGAAATAAGACAAATGCCAAAATCCTTTATGGTAACTTCCCAGAGCAGCACAAGTATGGATTGTATAAATGCTCTGACAGAAGACATCAGACCAGCAGTTTAGTAAGTTTTTAGCTAAATGTTAGATCTCATTCTGGAACATCTCAATACACATAAGTAGAAAGATTTTTTTTACATTTTCAAATAAGATTCTTTTAAATTAATTAGTTGAACTCATTCAAATGCACATTTATTTAATTCATACTATGTGTAAGGCACAGTTCTAGATATAATATAAAAATTAGTTCCCAAAAAGTTCATAAACTTAGGGAGAGAAATAGACCACATGAATAAATTATAACGCATTATAAGAAATAGTGTAATAGAGACATATACAGAGCACTAAATTGATCGATTCTGATCCCACTAATAAAGTTTGAATCACAAGAAATCAAGTCATTGTTAATCTAATGCCAGAGTATTTCTTTGCTTAATGTAGGTGAGTGCTTTGTCCTTATCATTTGGCAAATCAAAAATGATTTATTATCTATTCTGTGCAGACCAATATGTTAGATGCTTTGAGGATGTAAAATGAAAAAGAAGTGTTTCTGTACTGAGAATTTATAATCTAGCAGTAGAGATAAGCTGTCTATACAAGTAACTGTGTTTTCAATCTGTACGTAATTGCCATAAGGGAAACCTTTACAAATTGAGCAAAACTCTTCTGCAGTGCAGAAAGTCACTTCTGGAACTAGGGAGAGGAGAGGCCATGAACACTTCAAGAAGGCTTCCGTTAAGCAGAAGATGGCTGAACTAACCCTGGAGGGATTGGTAGGATTTTGACAAGGGTGGTTGAAGGATATTCTAATTCATTTAGTGCCTACATGTGCAAGGCGGCATGAAGGCAGGAAAGCCTGGGGCATGTTCAGAGAATAACAAGTATTCTAGTTTGAATGGCATCTGGTACATGTATAAGAAAATAGTAAAAGGTCAGGCCAGAAAGAAAAAGTAGGGCCACATTTGGAGGACCTTTGAAAGTCAGGCTATGGAACTGGGACTTTTATCTGGAAGCTGTAGGTAGCTTTTTCAGCAAAGGCCAATCAGAGTTGATATTCAGGAAAATGAATCTAATGGTTTTGTGCAAGGAGGCATTTAAACTGACTGTGACTGGTACCAGAGATTGGTTAAGAGACTATAGCAGTAATCTAGGCAACAGGTCAAACCCAGGCCTAACCTAGGTTTATGTCAGTAGGAATGGAAACAAGGCTATCAACATTATAGGCCTTATGCTTATAAAATATACTTAGCAGAACTTAGAAGCTGTCCAATGCAAAAAAAAAGAAAGTGTCAAAGGGACTCTGGACGTGAGGCAAAATATCTGATGCTAACAGCAAATGACAGGAATAAGGGAAATTACCCCTAAAATGTAAAGAAAGATAAGATTGACAAGTCAATAACTGAATTACTAGGGAAACACTGTAATTAGGGAATTTAACAAATGAGAAGTAAGACAAAAAGAAAGATGATTGAGAAAGGGAGAGAAGATATATAACAAAAAAAGTAAGGAAAAGAGCTTCTAGGAGATGGTGAGAAAATTCGAACTCTAAAACATCAATAAAGTCCCATTTCTCACCTATTAAATTACCCATTGGAATTGGAAGATCCAAATGATAGAGCTTGACATGCAGGAGTTAGGGGGAAAAATCAACCAAAGACCTGAAGGACCAAAAATATTTACTCAGCAAATGAAGAGTTGTTGGCAATACAAAGAAATTTTGAGAGGGATTGAAATTAAACCTATGAAAGAATAAAAGGAAATGAGTACTCATTTTCATATCTTAAAATAATTGCTCCTAAATTTTCCACTATGCAGAAATCTTTCCCCTGAGAAAAGAGATCAAGTCCTATTCAAAAAGGTCAAGAAGAAAGGCTGAGATTGATAACCAACGAAAAAATTTCTGAAATGGATGTGGGTGAAAGCCACTTGTAATACTATGCACAATAAGTCAGAATTATTATTACAAAATCTCGTCTGTTAGCCCAATCACTTTATAATGTTCAGGACAACAAAAATGCCAGTATGTTACTACTTCTGTGCTGTTACCTTTAATTCCCAATGTACTTTTGATACCCAACCTCATCCTTTGACGTGAAGACTTCAAAACACCTAAGGCACATAGTAGGATTGGTTAATGTGTTGTCTCAGATTCTAACAAGAGGTTTAAGAGGTAGACAATTCTTGATTCCAGTTTATAGACTGAAATGATTGGCTCCCATTTTATTATCAGATGCAGTATGAGCTTTTCAGAAGTATTCACTATCTTTTCAACTTTATCTTTTTCATACAGCAAGGGTAGGTGAATCATGCTTTCAGTTTAACATTTATTGAATACCTGCTACATCTTTGTTGGGTGTTTTTCTATCACCTTTCTGTGATTATTTTTGTAATAGCCTGACTTGTACATTTGACTGATTTCTTTTTCATAAACATTAGATTTTTTCCTTTAACTTTTTTGTAGTTTCATTATTGTTGTTGTTGTTGTTGTTTTGTTTTGTTTTCTTAAGAGACCTCTGTTAATTGTGACTTCCATAGCTACCCTTGCTAATTCCTGCTGGCCATTGTGAAAATTTTAAGATTGTCTATATTGGACTTGTTTCTAAGACAGCATTACAATACACTTTGTACATAATTATTGTGAGTCAGCTGTCAAGAAGGAAGAAAAGAATACTGATTATTGGTGATTTTTTAATGGGATGTGTGATGCTTTCTTTTTAACATCCGTATTATTCTGCCATATCTCATATTTACCCTTGCCAATTTGCTCACAGTGAAGTGTGAAAATAAAAACTATGTTTGTCCACTTCTGTGTTTTATATTTTTATATATTGTTTGTTCTCATTTTGTTTTTACCTTATTTTTAAGAGGTAGTTTTACAAGACTTTCAGGCTAGAATAAGGGCCATTTGAAAAGTGAGGTTTATAGTGTCAGTGATTAGCACACCCTGACAACTTGGGAAGTACTGTGCATGGCATATGGAATATATAAAGGATATTGTTGCACATTTGAACTAAGAGAAAGGAATTATTAGAAAGGCATTTACCAAGAATACTGATCTCTCCCCATCTGAGACCTTCCCTTCCTGTTTTTGTCTTAATGTTTCGCGCTTGTCAGTAATGTTCTTATTGTCCCACCTAAATATGAATCTAAACTGATTATTTATCTTGTCTTTTATTGTCTTTTTATTAATATAAGTGATTTGATTTTTAGTGTTTTTTTTGTTTGTTTCCTTGTTTTGTTTTGTTTCTCAATGAATGAAGGAAATAAGACCCATCAAAAGATATACATTTTACTTAAGGCTAGCAGGTGAGAGCCTGCTCTCCATAGGACCTTCACTGGTAACTCAGTACAGAAGAAAAAAAATCTATTTTGAAACTTAAAGATCCTACTAATAGCATAATGCAGGAGTTGGCATTATTCTATTAGTTTTAACTTTCTCTATAAAAGTCCAGGTAATATGATCTCTGTTGAACTATTCAACTCTGCTATGATAGCATGAGTGCAACATAGTATGCAAATGAATGTGCATTGCTGTGTGCAAGTAGAATTTTATTTATAAAACCAAGCAGTGAACTAAATTTATCCAGCAGGCTGCCGACCCCAGGCATAATGTATTGATCATATTGTAGTAGAGCCATCTGTTGGTTGAAAGAAAGGACCAGACAAAAAAATGTAATGATTTTATTAGCTATCTAGAGCTTTCTAGTTAGTAATACAAAAAGCAAGAAAATGGTAAAAGTATAGGTTATATCAAGTATTAGAGGGTTTAGAACTGAGTAGAGTTCTTCAGAGGGTTTCAAATATAGTTTACTGGTGAAGTAAGATGTTTATGATTGAGTACAGCAGCTATAAATAAAGAAACTATATCCTTTGTTCAGTAAGATGTAAAAGCAATGTGTGAGATGCTTAAGATAAATTGTTAATCTATCTTGTCTTTGCCCTGATAGATAAGCTTTTTTAACCAATAAAGAGAGATTTGTTGAATGTACCAAAATACTTTAGGATCTATACTTTAAGATGGATCCACACTGAACTTCTGCTGGAAATAATGAAGAAATAGGGCTAGATTTATCTTCCCTCCATAAATAATGTAAAACCAGACCAAAAAATAGAACAACAGTCTCCATATACTATACAACAGGCAGCACAGGAGGGTGATCCCTGCGAGAAAGGAAACAAGTGAGGGAATCCTCACAATTGCCATAGCATTCTGCTTAAACAGAGTTTCCAGTATGTAGTAAAAGAAGGGGGATTCCAAACCAAGTGGTCCAACTGAATTGAAACAGAGTTAAGGATTTAAGAAGACCAAGGTGACTAGAATTTGCAAGAGAGAGTACCAGAGAAGAGAGAGCTACACAGAGACAGAGCACACACACACTAAATATCTGCAGAGGGTCCTCTGGAGTCTTCAGCTGAATACTGATCAGCACATGTATGTGAGGAAATTATTCAAGGCCAAGGTTAAATCCTTGGCAGAGTATTCCCCAAACTCACACAAAGCTGATAATAGTTTATGTCTCCAATAGCCAGAGTGGAGAAATCTCTAATAAATGGAACATTTTATTTAGTAATATCAGAAAGATATTAACATCAGTAGGATACCAAATTAGCTCTAGATTAAAGGCTACTCTCATCTCACCCAACGAAACTTGAAAATAGCCTAGAAAGGATTAGACTATTTCCAGGTAACCTAACTGAACTTCAGAATAAACCTCAAAAATATAGAAAGAAACAAAAACTCCAGGACCCAAAAGCATTAAATTTATAATTTCTAGCATCCAGTAAAAATTATCAGGTGAGCAAAGAAGCAGGAAAATAAAACCTATAATGAGGAAAAACATCAATCAATAGAAATGGATTCAAAAATGGCACAGATATTAGACAAGGATTAGCATTTCTAAATATATTCTATATTTCAAGAAGGTAAAGGAAAGCATAAGCCCATTAAGGAGAGCTGTGGGGAAAAAATTTAAAAATCCAACATCTACAGATCAAAAATGTGTTGAATGAGATTAGACAAGAAGAAAAAAATAGTAATTAGCAATCTTGAAGACATAGCAGTAGAAACTTCAAAATTAAGCACTGAGAGGGAAAGAAACTTCGAAATCAAACAGTAACAAACTTGTGACAACCTCAAGTATATATATTTGGAGTTTGAGGGATAAGGAGAGAGGACAGAAAAATAGTTATAAAGGCTGAAAGTATTTTATTCTAAATTTGATAAAATCTATAAACCCACATATCCAGGATGTTCAAGGAACATCATCAAATTATATTAAATCAATGATAAATAAAAAATCTTAAAAGCAGTCAGTTTTTTAAAAGATGCATTATATACAGAGGAACAAAAATAAGAATGACAGTATTATCATCTGAAAAAAAACACAAGGTAGACCATGGAGCACTGAGAGAAAAAAATCATTGACCTAGGATTCTATACCCAGCAGAAATATCCTTGAAAGCAGAAAATGAAATACTTTTTCAGACATGTAAAAGCTGAAAGAATTCATGAGTAGCTGACCAACACAAACAATTCAAAAAGCCTCAGATCCAAATGCTAGCTATAACAATTACCTGCTCTATAGTCTTGGACATACTTTAATCTCTCTGGATCTTCAGATTTCCATCTGTGAAATGTAAAAAATACCTACTTGATGTAAGTTCTATGATGAATAAAATCAAATGATAAAATCAACATTCATTGAGTGCCTCTTTTGTGTCAAGCATGTTATCTCATTAAAAACGAAAATAAAATACCAAATAAGAGGACTACTACTCTGAGAATTTTCTTATGCTATTAGCTCTTTTACTGAAACTGAAAAACTTGAGTTCTAGAAGTTAGCCTGAATAACTATTCAATCAAATTTTGATGAATTAAAATTTTTTTCTAACTTTTCCTTAGTTACTACCATTAAATATGCTTAAAGGTGGGAATGAACATCTCTCCTTCCTATAATTACATCTCAGCTAATAAATCACTTTGTGAAAGGGTTAAATATATTTGAAACTAAACCTAAATTTTTTGGCTTGTGTTTTGGCTGCCTAATGTTCTTTTTAGTCACATTTATTGAAGTATAATTTATATACTGTCTATCTAATTTTTATTATAAACCTATTGGATAGGGGCCATGAGTGTCTTTATAGCTTATACATTGCCCCACAGATTTTTTTGGCACTCAATAAATGTTAAATAATATTTCTATTCAGTATTCTGCAGACAGGAAGCATATGGTAATAAATGTCACAGCACAGATTGAAAATCTCCAAAAAGTTGTATGTTATATTTCTTAGAAAAGCCAGCGCAGATATTTTCGTGAATGAAATTTATTTTTTAAAAGGGCTCCCAGGCTTATATTTTACTTAATGATTTTCTCTAGTCTTCATTTACTTTATTTACAAATTAAAAACTTTTCCTTATTAGAAATAGTATATTGAAAATAGTATAACACTAATGCAGTCCCATAAGAAAGTATATAAATGATTTTGTAGAGAGCATAAAGAAAAGATAATTCATAGTCATAAGGACAGCATGAGGAAAAATTTAGAGGCTTAAGTAACATCTTTTATGATATAGTGTATAAAAAGAAATAAACATTAAATATTAAGTGTCAGCATGACTTAGAGGTTTAACACTACTTAAATACCTTACTCTAATCTCAGTAAGATACCATTGCTTCCCAATAACAAAAGACATTATAAATTAAAACTAAACTTGATGCCAAAGGATGAATTTTGTGCAAAAGATAATATATCCCAGTTTATCTGTATTGAAGAAATAGTTAGCCATAATCAATTATACAAAACTAGATAGTATGTATCTAAATTATCTTCATATTTGCTCACCCTGTGATCGATCTGTTGACCATGCTTTGATTTTGTGAGGATTTTTTTTAAGGATTAACATAATTTGAATGAGAAAATATCTGAATTTGACTGTGTTACTAAGTCTTGGGTTCTTCATATATAATATGTGGATAAAGAATCCAGGCATAGTTTAGCTTGGTGCCTCTGACTCAGATTCTTTCATAATATTATCATCAAGATGTCAGCTAGGGCTGTAGTCATATTGCTGGTAAGAGGGGTTTGACTTCCAAACTCTCTCATGTGGTTATTGGTAAACCTCAGATCCTCACTGGTTGTTAGTCATGAGGTACTCATGACTAGAGGTACTCACATCATGGAAGCTTATTTCCCCTAGAGTGAGTGCTGAGAGAGATCATGTAAGCAAGGGGATTGTTGAACAAGACATCACTTTGGTCATGTATTTATTAGAAGCAAATCACTAGGTCCAGCCTAGTTATAGGCTGGAGGAGGGAATTGTATAAGGAGGGAATTGTATAAGGATTTAAATACTAACAGTCAGGGATCATGGGGAGCCTATTTAAAGGCTGCCTACTATGCATATGATCCACAGATAGGCCAAATCATTGAATGTACTCTGGTTATCTGTAACTTATTTGTTTAAACTATCCAGAGATCTTACCAAGAACTTGAATTCAATAGGCAAAATGACTTTACAGTTTCACATTAAATATTTCATTTATTCCTAGCAACAGTCCAGCGAAATAGGTATTGTTGGCCTCAGTTTCACTGACATAAACTGATACACTGAGTGACTTGCTCAAGATTACATAACAAGTGAACTGTGAAATTGTGATCGTCACCACAGGTCTTCTGATTCTAGGCCCTTTTTGTTTGCCTGTAACTGCCTCCCGACCACTATTATCTTGCATTTAAAGCCTTTCAAAGAGTATTATCCATCTCAATATGTACTAATATATGAATTTTATGTTATATATAGAGATGTTTATACATAGATTTATAGAGAGCAAGACATAACATTCTGCCTTAGACTCTCATCTATACCATGCCATTTAAGATTTACAGTATTGTTTCAAATATTATTGAATCAAAGTCTAATACCATTGTAAGATCTTCAACAGCTGTAGCAGTGAAATAGTGTCTGTTATCCTAAAACTATACTTCGGAGTTAAAAACTTATTGTATAGAAAGATGAACAAACAAAACAACAGAACTGTTTTGGTGTCTCCATTCCCCTTTGGCTTTTGCCAAAGTTCTAGAATCATATGAGTTGAATAAGGACCGTGGGGATTCGCAATGAATTTTTTGCTTCCTCCTTGCATTGGAGAAAAAGTAGTTTGTTTTGGATGAATGGTTTTCTCTCTATGGATAGTCAAAAGTTACCTTTCTTTGGTCCTAAGTTGGACCTTTTCCCTTTTTGCTTCAGTTCATGAAGTTTTAGCCTCTGCACAGGAATCCTCATGTCTGAGATTACAGAGTGTTATAACATAAGCAAGCAGATTATAGTTCTGTGTTCAGTAGTTCAGACCAGGAAATGGGAGGGCAAGGGTTATAAGCTATAGTAGTGGTGGTAATTAGTTTATACCTTTCAGATCACCCTGGAAAAAGAGAGGTGAATTTTTTAAAAGGCATTTGCTACCTTCTCAAAATAACTTTGTGGTGTAGTAAGCAGGAACATAGAAAACTACCTATCTTGACAGAAGCAAAATAATAGCTACTACAACTATCTAAGTGAATTTAGCAATCCAGGATACAAGGTCAATATACAGGAATCATTTATATTTCTGTAAAACTGGAAATAAATCATTGAAATTGAAATAAGACTATGGATGTTATGGTTTTAGTTTAATATTGGTTACAGATAATTCTACTTTATAAGTTAAAACTGGGATGTCATCAGACAAAATGTAAAGAAAATGGGTTTCTCCTCAATCGAATGCAGTAGTTCTCCTTATCTGAGGAGGATATGTTCCAAGACCCCCGACTGATGCCTGAAACCATGGATAATATCAAACATATATACTATATAATATATACTGGTTTTTTCCTATACATACATACCTACAACAGGTTTAATATATAAATTAGGCATAGTAAGATTATTAACAATAACTAATAAGATATAGCAGTTATAATAATATTACTTTAATAACAGCTATGTGAATGTGGTATTAAGTAAAATAAGGATTACTTGAATGCAAGCACAGCAATACTGTGGCAGTTGATCTAATAATTAAGGTGACTACCAAGTAATTAACGGACAGGTAGCCTATACACGATGGATAAGCTGGACAAAGGGGTGCTTCCCATATGGATTGGATGGTGCAGGACAGCGTAAGGTTTCATCATGCTACTCAGAATGGTGCTCAGTTTGAAACTTAAGAATTTTTAATTCTGGAATTTTTCTTTTAATATTTTTAGACTGCCCATTGACCATGTGTAACTGAAACCACAGAGAGCTAAACCATGGGTAAAGGGGGAACTACTATAAAGGAAATATTTGTCTTTTATACATATATATAAAAAAGCACTTAAGTTTCTCCATTCTTAAAAAAAAAAAAAGAAATCCAACAAAAAAAAGGAAAAAAAAGTTTCTCCATTTTGTATAATCTGAGGATGTGCTTTTAAAGAGTAGTTTGCTAATCCCTTTATCTAGGCTCTTAATGTAAATATCCCAGGGTTTTCACTAACCATGAATTTCATCTTTTTTAAAAAACCTCCACTCAAAAAAAAACTGTACTTGGTTATTATTTCACTAGCACCTTTTTAAGCCTGGTTGGTGAAGCAGCAAGCCTACTGCAAACTCTAAATAGCGTGGTGTAGATGAGAGTCTAAGACTTTAATTATATGTCATTTTATTCGCAATACTCAATTCCAGGGAAGAAAAAATGACTTTGTTGTTGTAAAAGACATATTATGTGAGTATCATTCATTGTAAACCAAAAATGATACTGTATGATAGCATAGATGACAGTGGGAACTGATTCTAAAATGTGACCTGAGAAACTGAATAATAGTGAAAGTTATCAAAATGGAAAGAAGTATTAATGTGAAATCCTGCCTTCTCTAAAGTACTCTTTCCTGGCCTGTTTGATTTTGCCTTTGTTGCTTGTCATGCATGAATGAAAGTGCTACTCTCTCAGGGGAGCAGGAAAGCTTCTGTGTCAGTTGTTTATTTCCTTAATCCCTCCTTCTTTGTGATTTTTGATGTCAGATCTAAAATGGAAAGCCTGTAAATATAATGATTATCACATGGATAATCACCTGCATTAGGAACCGCCCTGCTTCTCTATTCTAACCTTAGCTGTTCTCCACATGTCACATCCACTCTGTGGTTGGATTTTAACCTGACTGCTTCATTAGATTTGTGAAACTCAGTACGTGGCGCCCTGGGGCAGCACAGATGGGGACTTGCTTGTTTTCTTTTCTCACTTTTATTGCAAAAGGCACACTAAAAAGTCCTTTTCAATTTAGTGTGATCAGTTCACTTGGAATTACCCCTGATATTTGGAATGTGCCTTACTCTTCTGCCCACCATGTATGCCCCTTTTTTCTTCCCTACTTTATGACTTGAATGCCTTTTCTTTCTGTCATTCCACGCAGTGAATCTGAAGACTAAAATTCTGCTTAAAATTCTTCTGGGTCAGACTGTTGCCCTATATTGTTTTATTTGTTTTGCTCAGAGGGAAAAATAAATGTTCCATCGATGTATCTGCAGACACCTTCAGATCAGAGGTTAGCTGTGGGAAAGTCTGCAGTGATGTGAGCCATCTGCCTTCTCTAATGGAGAGACTTGGGGGCACCAGTCCAAGATCAAAGGAGGAAGGTGGGAGGAAGTTACGAGATAAGATCTTTTTAGTCATAGAGCAAGTGCTTAGCTTTTCAGTGACAGGGCACAGCTTTGCGAACCTGTGTGAGGGGGCTCTAAAATAGAAAATTGAGTTGACTTTTCTTCAGCATGTCCTTTCTCAGTCAGAAATATGCTGGCACTTGGGGTAGTTTACAGATGGGGAAGTGTCCTAGGGCCTGGTTTCCTTAAATAATAGCAATCTGACATTTCTATGTGTATCTTGCAATTAGTCAGTTCTGCTTTACCATAACAGATCACAGTTAATTGCTGCTTAGATTTCTATGAGCAAAACTATACATTAAAAAAGCAATAAAACTACTATATGTGAATTTTGAGTTTTTGCGTCTTAGTGCAATTTTAGTCATACTGATTCTTCACACTCTGGAATTCTTTCATGCCTCTGAAAGTTCCTTATAAATAAGTGGTTCCAGCTGAGCTTTTCAGTTATCTTTTTCATATAAGAATTAGCTTGGTTAATTCTTGAATTGGACAGCTTGGAAAAAATGCTACCTTGATATCTTTTGTACCAATATTACTGACTGTGTGGTAGACATAGTTCTATTGTAAATAAATTTTCAAAGAGGCTAACTTGCTTGCACCAATTGTCAAGATCATAATTGAGTTTTTTTTATTTAACCTACATTACCAAGGCTAACTCGATCAGCCTATGCTTCTCTAGTGAACAACCTAAGGAGTTGTACTTTCAGTTCATCACTTTCTATTAACTTCCATGTTCAGCTATAATCATCTATTTCAACCTTTTTAAATCTCAAAACGGTTCTTTAAATCTTTGTTATTAGTGTATTGGATCATAAGTACATACTTACTTTTCTCCCCAGTAGTTTCTTTAACATGTAGATAGTACCCAAATTTGTGCTAGAGACATCGACTGTACTTTCTGCCTTACATGGTTGGGTACAGCAGTCGTTTTAGTTGGGTTGGATCTGCTCACTACTCGGGCTCAAATCCCATCCTTCTATTAATATCTCTTGGCAAAGATAATTCAGGAGGAATGTAAGTTAAGATGTAGAGGCTCTTGACAGTTGTCTGCAGTTTTTTTCATTTTCAAGGGGGAAGTGGAGTTAAAAAGTAATATTGCCTCCATTTTCTGTATCAGTCCTAAAATTAAAATATATGCACAAAGCAAAGGGTAAAGAAAAGGAAAAGATTTATTTGCACAGATGTGTTTTTGTCATTTGATAGCCTGTTATAAGGGCATTATGGTATGTAATAATGTTCATCAGCTTGTACCCTTAAGATATTTAATATCTAGAAAAACATTGTGTATTAAAAAACTTAAACTAATTTTTTTTAATGTTCACCTTTTGTTACCCTGTCATCTTATATCAAAGGATAAGAGGAGTTTGTTTAGATTGTTTTTTATGGTAATTTCAAATGGACAAAAAATGGAAATACTGAATATGTCTAGATTTAAAAGTTAACATTTTTTCCATTTTTACTTCACTTTAATTTTTTTTAATGACTTCTAGAGTTAATTACATATATCATGCCATTTTAACCCTAAATACTTTAGGATTAACTACTAAAACTTAAGGACATTTTTCTTACCAAATTGATGACTCTCGATCTTATCTTATTCCCATTTCATATCCAAATTTCTCCAGTTGTGCCAAAAATGTCTTACATAGCTGATTTGTTCAAACCTTTTTCCCCTCCCCACTTTATCATGACATTGACTTTTTGAGGAGACCAAGCTCTTTTTCCGTAGAATATCCTACCTTATGAATGTGTTGCTTTCTCAGTGTATCATTGAACTTGTTTCTCCTATCCTCTGTTTTCTGTAGACTGCAAGTTCTTGAATTAAAGTTTTGATGAGTTCACTTAAAAAAATTTTGTTTTGTCAGAAAACTTTATATGTGATGCTATGTAGTTTATACTGCATCATCACAGGAGGTACAAAATATTTGGTGATCCCACCATTACTGATAAGTGATAGATCGATTTCTGGGTTAAGGTGATGATGGCAGCTTGATCCTTCCATTATAAAGTTACTCCCCGTGACCACATGTAATCTGTGATGTTTTGATTCCATGAAATACCCAGTTTGCCATCATCTTTTCACCTAATGAATTTAGCATCTATTCATGACCCTTGCCGAATAAATCTCATTAGAGATTACAAACTAGTGATTTTTCTGAATCTATACATTTACTAGCAGGCATTCTTCTCTACAGAAGAGCTTTCTGAAAGGTATTGTTTCAATTAAAAACATAACCACCAGCATGTTCCTTAATTTCAAATGATTGTCTTTCTTTTTGGGGGTCAAAACACCTGAACTCACTGTGACAGCTGCAGTAAAAACATGCACTACGTCTTCTTTATTCCAACTTGTGAAGTGTGTTGACATTATGCTGCCCTTTTTTTTATACCAAGTAAAAAAGAAATCTTTTTTGGTGTAAGAATAAAAATTGAACTATGCGGGTATATTGAGATAATTGTGTAAAAAAAGACTGTTTGAATGAGTTTCAAAATGGACTATTTCTTCATTACCTAGCACTTTATAATTAACTGTTTTTTTTTTTTTATGTTCAGGAAGCTGCCACTTTTGCTAGAGAGCAAGGCTTTGAGGTGAGTTAACCCACAATTGCACACTAAACAGATCCTAAAGTTTTTTCTAGCTGATAATGAAGTTCTTTGGACAGTGATTGATGTGCTATTATACTCTCAGAGCCTCGCAGCAGTTGCCATGGAAACTTGCAGTCGTCATGGTTTCTTTGTTCTGCCAGCACAGTGTTATGACGCACTCTGCTAGGTCTGCACCCAACATCGCCTACAGATGTTATTTATTGAATTTTGAAAAGCCTCTTGGAAGCAAGAGGTTGGCACGGTTTCAAGCTGCCTCTGCAGATATGGGGCCTGTCAGTTTGTTCAGTTAAAAAGCTACCTCATTAGCTGCATTACATTTTATAAAGATTCACTGCTAAAGCAGTGGTGAAGCAAGACTAAATAGTGAATATAATGTCGTTTAAATAATTTCAACCCTACCACACGTAGATTATCATTATGCAAATTAATTTCCAAAAGGTTGTACTTAACAGTTGTTAGGAACTGATTCATTTAAATCTTGCTCATATAAACTTCTTGTTTGAATCTTGTTTTCTTCTTTTTGGTGGTTGGGGAGGATGAGAGGGTTCATTAAAACACATATAAATTTTCTGAAATTAAATATTGATAATTGGCTTTAATTTCCAGGTCCTGATTTTGTTTTTCTGATACGAGTGTTATTCTGTCAAGATTCAAAACTCCATGTGGTTTTTGTTGGCAAAATTAACAGACAAAACCATGTTTTATCTATAGAATATCATCTTCTAATCAATTGTTAGAAACACTGAACCAGGTTAATTGATAAAATTAACTGTTTATGAGTTTTATGATTATCACATTTATTGAGCCAGCACTATGTAGAATGCTGTGTTCTATACCCCAACTTGGAATGTAGCACAGTAGTTATTTTTATAAAATTTAATCTGACTAGAGCTGAATATAGAAACTCTTTGCATACTCAGTATCGTCTATCATCTACAGAAGCTGAGAGCATTGAATGGATATATTATTAAGCTCACTTTGAACTCTTTAGAGAAAGGTGTATGAATTTGTGCTGGAAACTATTATTTAAATGTACTAAAGGTGGATTCATTATTGAGCAACAAAATAATACACATGCATGTTATCCATGTCATAGGACTACACAACCATAGAGCTTCCTCTTCTTGGAGGAAGACAGTGAGCATGTGGTATAAGTATTCTCAGTCTCAAGATTCTATGAAAAAATATATCAGGGTAGAAAACCTTGCCTCTTAATACTTGATTATTGGAAACTACAGTAATTTCTTTGAATTTGCTGCTTTTTGTTTTTGTTTTTGTTTTTTTTACTATATGTATTTCATGAATATAGGGTTGAGTCACAGGTAGAAGCAATAAAGATTTCCAAGTATTTATTTATCTAATTTAAATTTTGCTTTGTAATTTTCCAAAATGACAATTGATATACAAGACTAATGTTAAATTTTAATGTTAAGAATTGATATTCTCTGTTGTTATTTCAATTCTTCACAGATAAAATATTGTAGAACATAAATTTTTATCCTGTTTTCTATGCTAACACACAAAAAAATGTATTTTATTCTAGAAAATAACCAAATTTATAGATGTTAGAAATATAACCAGTTACATAACAAACAATCATGATTCTGTAATACCTAGAAAATTAATTTTTAAAAATAGTTTCTTAAGGCTGACTAATTCATACTTTTATTGACCCTTGAGCTACATTCTTTAGGTATGCCTGGTTTAAATTCAATCTTAGCAACAAACTACTTTTTCTATTTTCGGCTAAGCAACACCATTTTTAACACTTCCATTAGTTTTTATATATTGAATCTAAACTTGTTTTTATCATAAATCTGCCATAATGATTATAGCATATAAACCAATTGGGTTATAATGGTATACATTATCTCCTGACATAGCTAAACTACTCTGTTGATGATGTTGACAGTATTATGTTAGATTGGATTAAAACACAATGTCTTTGATGTGTCTATCCCTAAAATATTATAAGCCTTGCAGAATATATGAGTCATGAGTAGAATAACTTAAAGTAAGTATAGTTAATAAAATATAATCCACGTATGGAATGCTGTCTAGAGAAATTCAGTGATTTTTAAATGCCATTAAAGATTTTTAGTTCATTAGATAGTTATATGAAAACATAGGTTTGAATCTTGATATTTTAGAGAATCAAACAAAAATCACTGTCTTAACAGTTAAGGTCTATGGAAGTGTGTCAGTGCCCTCAAGTCTAGTGTGACAAAATAGAATCTGCATTTTATCACTCCCAACTTTAATTTTACCTCTGAATTTTGAGCACGAATGAGGCAGGTCGGGGGAGGAGAGAAATGAAAAGATTAAAAAAGGAAAGATGAGCATTTTTTCTTCCACCAGCTTGCCCATCCTGCACTCATATTCTGTTGTATATCCCAGTCAGTTCCCAAAGCCTCTGAGTATTGCCATTAGTGATCTGTCTGCTAACAGACCAATCCAGATGCCTCTAAAATAACCAGTGTTTATTCATCAGGAAGTATCCTCTGAGGCATTGTTTATGATATTCTGGTTAGCTTCTCTGCAAATTTTAGATAATCTTTCTTTTAAAAAAAAATATTTAATCTTTAAAATGAATTGGGTAATTTTCAGTAAGAAGAGGCAGCTCAGGAGGGCACTGGAGAATGAGATAAAAACTGAAGCTGGGCAGAGCACAAGCGAGAGAGAGAGGATTTATATATATATCACATATATATATATGTGATAGAAAATTGCATAGTGCCTGATTTAAATGACAGACCTGCTAAGAATTTAAAATGACAATTCTTGGGGTAAAAAGTTTCATGAGGCTTTTATTATTCTGGAAAGTCAGTTCAGACTGCAATGTGTTTTAAAATCTACTTTATCTTGAACTGAACTGATTAAAGGTTTATATTTTTAGAACCTAACTAAAAATAAGGTACTTAAAGGCATGTTTCATTATGAAGGCCTTTTAAAATCTGTATCAAAAATTTATTTAAATTAAAGAAAATACAAATATTCTTTGTATTTTCATTCTCTGTGCAAGAGTATGTGCCAGACGATTAAGAGAATTCATACTTTCTCTGCTGGATTATTTATTCATTTTTATTCCAAGCAACAAATTTAACTTCCTTGTTTTATATGTCTAAGATATAATACTTCTGACTTCAGAGGAAACAAATCAATCCTTGTTCTTTCCAGCTTTCTCCACAGACCCTGATTTCTACTCAGAGGATTCCAGACTTGTAGTCTTTCTCTGACTAGTAAATACTCTATCTTACATGACTGAGAGAGAAAAGTATTAAATCGTGCTAGCCAATATGGCACGCACTAACACACTGGCTATAAATTGAAACTTATTAATATTAAATACAATTTAAAATTCACTTCCTCTGTCTCACTAGGCACATTTCAAGTGCGCTGTAGCCTATAAAGCTAGGTACTACCACTTTGGACAGTGCAGATATAAAACATACATCAGAGAGTGTTCCACTGATCAGCATGGGATAGAAAGTTCCCAGGAAGTGTTCAGGAGCTGTTGATTCCCAAAGAATTCTTCAGGATTTTTCTAAAGTTTCTGTGTTCCTCACAAATATAAAGAATAAAATGAATATACCCAGAGTTTCTGTGATAAGACGCTAAGTCAGGTCCTATTGGCTAAGAGAGTTACAATGCTGTTTTCCCAGGTTACTGCATCCAAAAGAGGAACAGTTTTAAAAGATTAAGGGAAAGAGAAAAAATTAGTCTTCCAGTTCTTCATTTAATCATTCATTTCAACAAATATATACTACTGAGTACTAGCTATGTGCCTAACATACCTAACACTATGATAGACCTGAAGGCAAGGCAGAAATGACTAGAGAGTGGACTGTGAAAGAGAACATGGGAGCGGTTCTATTTTGGATACGATGGTCATGAAACAACTCTCTGAGGAAGTAAAAACTGAAAACTACAATTATCTAGCTATGACAGAGAAAAAAGCAAAACAGGGAAACAAATTTCAAACAAAGGGAACAAGAGTAGAAAGGCCCCCAACACAAGAAGGAGCGTAATATACTATGTACTCCAAGAACTGACAGAAGGCCAATGTGTCTGGAATGGAGTGAGTAGGGAGGAAGGAAGTATGAGATAAGACTGGAGAGTGGCACATCATATCAACACCATAATTATATATAGGAGTTTCTATTTAGAAAACCAAAACAATATGGTCTGGTTAGGTGGGCAATATGTAGGAACATCAGAATTGGTGTTCTGTAGGAGTAGGTAGATTGTTATACTATGGTTTAACATTTGCATTACCTGTTTGTTAGAAATGGAATTAGGAGAGTATACTCTTTAATTTAGAAGACAATGCTATTTTAAGATGTGTTAATCACCAGTGACAATAAAAGCATAATTTAACATTTATAAAATACTTCGTAGTTTATAAGACCTTATTCCACATTTCATTAATTCATTTAATATTCACACAAACCTTTGAGGATACATAGACCATGTATTGCCATTAAATGCATAAAATAAAAAATAGCCTACGTGACTTGTACAAGGAACAAGCTAATACATAATGGAGCCAAAACCAGAGCTCAGCTCTCTGAGTTCAGTACTCTTTCCTATATAAACTACACATCTTTCTCTCTCATACTCTAATGTGTTGGAAGAGGAGGCTAGATTTCCAAATGACCTTGGAAATGAGGAATATCTTGACATTCAAAATATTGATATTCACTAGGGTAAATACAAGCCAGAATAATTAGGAAAAAATAGCAAACTTAAATACAAGATCAGTAATGACTTGTGAATGTAGCAGAAAAATAATTTAGGATGAACATGCTATTGTTCTGTGATGACAGCAGAAAGCACATTGCTAAAATTTCATAGAAGTAGTTAATCTGTAGGTAGTTGGAATAGTGGTTAAGAGTGTAATCCCTGAAGTCAGACTTTATGGATGCTAGACCTGGCTTCACCATCTAGTATACTTATGACCTTAGGACATTACTTAACCTCTCTGTGACTCAGTTTCCTCATCTGTAAAATGAGGATGTAGTACTAGTACTTATTACCAGGAGTAATTGAGATTTAATGAGTACTTTAGAGCTATATACATGGCTCTTGGTTTCTGCATCTATAAAATAGGCATATAGTAGTAATATTCACTGGCTAGAGAAGTTAGATTTAAATAAGTACTTTAGAGCTATATACATGGCTTTAGCTAAATTGTATGAGCTTTCTTCCACTTCTTCCCCGTTTCCTTTTTTATCCCCCCTTATTATAGACCATAATTGAATTCTCAATACTTAAAGCTCTTGAGGCCCCTTTCTGGAGATTTGAGGGAGAACTCAGGATGTGAAAATTTTGGAGAGTATTAAAATGATTTCAGTAGAGGAAAGAAATTAATATTTATTAAGCACTTAGCATGTGCTAAATATTACATTAACCTTTTTCACTCACCTTATTCTCTTTCACCCTCACAATTATTTTAACTCTTTATTTTTGAAAATTTTAGACTTAGAAAATTTGCAAAAATAGTACAAAGTCCCAGATACTTTTCACTTAGCTTCTCCTAATCTTAACATCTTACGTAACCAAGGCATAGTGTTCAAGTGTACTTGTCAGTCATTTTGTAGAATGTCCTCAATTGGGGTTTGTCTGATATTTTCTCATAATTAAGTTGAGGTTATGCATTTTTGCTGGAAATACCACAGAAGTGCTGTGCCCTTCCATATTAGGGATGTATATGATGTCCCAGTGTCTTATTGTTGGTGATTTTGACCTTGATCACTGAGTTAAGATGGTGTTTGTAATTTATCCTCCGTAAAGTTACTGTTTTCTATTTTGGATATGATGTGTGAATATTAAATGATTAATGAAATATGGAATAAAGTTTTATAAACTACGAAGTATTTATAAATGTTAAAGTTAAAATATCACCATATTTTGGAACTATTCATATCCTGTTTGCCCACTAATTTTAACATCACTAAATTTGATCACCAAAGTAAGTGATATTGTCAACTTTCTCCACTGTGACATAACTACTTTTCCTTTTGTAATGAATATATATTTTAGGGGGTTATACTTGAGGCTATGCAAATATCTTTATTGTCTTCAAACTTTTGCCCACTAATTTTAGTTTATTTCTCTCCAGTATCTTTTACCATATTTTCTTAGTATTGTATATGAGGAAATGGAGCCTCAGAAGGTTTATTTACCTGCTCAAGGTACACAAATCCAAGTGTGTCATACTTCCAAATCTCTATAGTAATTTCACTATTCTTTTAAGATAGGTTAGCCCAAGTATAAGGGGAAGAATCTATTGTGGAGGGAGGGAGTGATTACAAAACTAGAAATAAGTAGCTTTGGGAAGAAAAGATTGAGGTTTTAAGAAAAGTTTTTTACTAGATGAGGATCAACAGCTGAGGGCAAGCAATGGCTTCTCAAGGCATAGTAAGATTTTAGATGTGGTGCTCACTGCTGGTTACCCCAGAATGATGGAGGGGTTTTTGTATGACTAGATGTAGATACAAATAGAATAAAATGTAACCATCTGTAAGGATTTATGTTTATATATTTGGAAAGTTTATTTCAATCTTGAATTCCCAGTTTTATAAGATTTGAGACATAAGAAAGTTTTCTTTGATTAGGTTACCAAAGCTCCATGAAAAAATATATCTTTGCACAGGATCGGTAGAAGACAATCATGGAACCTCATTCTTAATTTATTTCTCATACCATGTTGAAGAAGACCTCTATTTAAAAAAATATCCAGTACATGTGTAAGGTGCTGCTCCCAAGTTGATAAAGTGAATCTATTCCTGGAGTTTGCCTCTTATCTTTTTAAATATGAACTGTACTCAGTCATAAGCAAAATCTTACAGTAGTAAAAATATATGTTGTAAGGAGGTTGGGAGAATACATGTGAGTCATCTTAATTAAATATATACATTAATTTGAGAGAATGAATACATTGTTAGTATAGCATTTTTTTGATCCTTTCAGCTGTTACTAGTCATTTGGATTTTTCTTTTCTTTCTTTTTTTTTTAACTGGTCATTGAAATAGTCTATCCCCCAAACTGAGGAAATTTCTTTTCTCATCTTATCCGAGTTCAGGCTTAGTTCTGTTTTAAAATAAGCAACCAAAAGTGAATAGTCAGCATGTTTGAAAGGTCAGCAGCATTGTCCTACCACAAGTGGCTATTCTTTTCAGAAACAACAACCCTGGAATTATATCATGTTAGGTGTAATAGAAGCTTAGCTTCATGTATCATCTGTGATTTCTTAAATATTTAGTGAACAAACAGCATAAAGGTATTTCACTAAAGATTGTCATACCTTTAAAATTGTCATAATTTCTGATGCTGTTTGTAACTGTTTGACTTGTCTGACTTACCTAAATTTTTCTGTCCTATATATCCTAATTAATTTGTTTTATGCCACTCAGATACATTCCCCCTCTGGTTTGTGTTTCTCCATAACTGACGCATTGCACAATGAGAGAGTACTAACAAATAAAACCATGGGCAGCTTTAGAAGCCCACTGAAGTCATACATGGATTTTTAATTATCTAAAATTATTGAAAATATAATTCTAAACTAAACCCTATCATGGTAGCTTTAAGAGTTAGATTTCAAGTCAAGAAATTTATGATGTAAAAACTCGATGGTCACTTCAGTATACCTAATGTGAATAATAGCATTTGGTCTTCTAGAATTAATTTGTAATTTTTTAAACTTTAGCTTTTAAAATTAAATTAAGTCTGTAGAAAATGGTTAGCATCTCTTTCATTTTACTTCTTTGAAAAAAATTCGACAATTACAACTGTGTTATTTCCAGAGTCAGCATAATTAATGCTCTGTAAACATTTAAAAAATCCAGTATTCTTTTTTACAAATCTTTATTGAAAATCGAAAACTGACTAGATATTTGCTGATATTAAGGAATTAATATTTATTTTTAAAATATAATAGTTTATATGGTGTATTTAGGTTTGTTATCTTTCAGATTTACAGATGACATTATATAATATTGGGATTTGCTTTCAGAATAATATGAAAGGTGCATGGATGAAGATACAGATGAAAATAAGATTTATCATAAATTTAAAATGGTTACAGTTTGATGGTTGGCTCCTGAGAGGTTATGTACTATTCTATTTACTTTTGTATGTGAATTAAAATTTTTAAATAATAGCTCTTAATAGATGTTCAAGCCTCTGTTATTTTGCACCTAAGAGGCTAAATCCTGAATGTACTAATAAAGCTTTGCCCTTATTGTACTGGTTTGAGGGTTTTTTTCTCCTTTCTATTAATAGACTGAAGACATTAAAGAGATAGCCAAAAAGACACAAGCTTTTGCTGAAGGTGAAACTTGAAGAGGCAGCGAGTCGTGATTTTTCACCCAAGGTAGTGATGGAACACTATAATGGCTACAGGTACATTTGCAAACAATGTGCAGATTAATCATTTATAACAATTCTATATTCTTTCTATTATAATTCATTCAAAAACAATGTATTTTTTTTTACCCACTTTCATTTATTTTGCACATACACACACACATACACAACTCCAATTTGTTCTCTGTGCCTATGAGTTCGGGTTTTTTTTAGATTCCACGGCAAGTGAGATCATACATTATTCGTCTCTTTCCGTCTGACCTTACATCACTAAGCGTAATGCCCTCACTGTCCATCTCTATTTTGCCAAATGGCAGTATTTCCTCCTTTTTTATATGGCTGAATGGATAGTTCCGTTTTATACATATGCTACCTGTGTTTTTAGCCTTCACCCATCAGATGGACCACGGAAGTCGTTTCCACATTTTGGCTGTTACAAGTTACTACTGCACTGAACAAGGGGTGCAGATATCATTTTGAGTTAAGTGTTTTTCATTTCCTTCCAGTAAATATCCGGAAGTGGCATTGCTGGATCATATGGTAGTTTTATTTTTAATTTGTCGCGGAAACTCCATCTCTGTCTTCCATATTTGGTGCACCAGATTACATTTCCACCAACAGGGCACAGGGTTTCCCTTTTCTTCATGTCCTTGTCAACACTTAATTCTTGTCTTTTTGCTAACAGCCAATCCAGCAGGTATGAGGTGATGCCTCATTGTGGTTTTGATTTGCATTTCCCTGATTATTAATGAATATTGGAGTATCTTTTCACATACCTGTTGGCCATTTATATATATATATATTTTTTGGAAAGATGTCCATTGAGATCCCCTGTCTGTTTTTAACTGGATTGTTTATTTTTTGCTATTGAGTTGTATGAGTTCTTTATATATCAGATAACATGATTTGCAAATATTTTCTCCTATTCCATAGATTGCCTTTTTGTTTTGTTGGTGGTTTCCTTTGCTGTACAGAAGTGGTTTTTAGTTTGATTGTAGTCTCACTTGTTTGTTTTTGCTTTTGTGGCCTTTGCTTTGGTTTCAAATCCAAAAAAAAAAAATATTCATTGCCAAACCAATGTCAAGGAACTTACTAACCCTGTTTTCTTCTTGAAGTTGTATGGTTTCAGGTCTTACTTTTAAGGCTTTAATCTATTTTAAGGTAATTGTTGTATATATTGTAAAATAGTACTCCAGTTTCATTCTTTTGCATGTGGCTGTCCAGTTTACCCAACACCATTTATTGAAGAGACTGTTCTTTCCCCACTGTATATTTGTGGATCCTTCGTCATAAATTAATTGACCAAAAATGTGTGGGTTTATTTCCAGGCTTTCTAGTCTGTTCCATTGATCTCTGTATTTGTTTTTATGCCATTACCATACTGTTTTGATTACTATATCTTTTATAATATTGTTTGAAACACAGAAAGTGTGAAATTCCAGGCTTGTTCTTTTTTCTCAAGATTGCTTGGCTATCCGAGGTCTTTTTGTGGCTCCATATAAAATTTAGGATTGTTTGTTCTATTTCTGTGAAAATGTATCTTTTATAGTTTTTTATTTTAATAAATATATCTACCTTCTATCTCAGTAAAAAAAATTTCATTTTCAAGAAGATGATTTATGAAAATTCAGTTGAGTAAACCCACCTTGATTTAATTTATTTACTTTAATATTTTGGAGATATTGTCAATCTAGAAATGTCTTTTATGAAAAAAAATAAATTTAATTGCCAAATACCTATGCTCAAATAAATTGAATTCGTCCAACTATGAACAAATAAAATCCAGAAGTAAGTTTTTTCCTCAGTTTTAAATTTGAAGAAGAAACCTCACTTCAGTTTTTTTCAGCCATCTATTTTATAGCAGTCATAGTCATAGGAATTTCATCTGGTCAACAAATATTTTATAGATTTCAGTGATTAATAGTGTCAATATGATGCTACCTACTATTAAAGCCAAAATACAAACCTTTTAATTCTGCTTGAACCATTAAGATAAAAGTCAGCTAATTAATAATTATTATAAACAGCAATTATTATCTTTGTGTTTATTCAATACTCTGCTAAAATTTCAGGTATGAGCCTTAAAAATCTAACTTGGAAATAAAATTAATATACATCAAAATATGAATACAAGGAAATATAATTATACTTCTTAGTTATTGGTACAGATTACTGGGTTGTTTTGACCCAGAGAAGGAAATCCGTAAAGCTTGATGGAAGCTGTTATAGTGAATATAAAGTAAATTTTTGTTGAATTAAATATATAAGCCTGAAAAGTGTCAGAGGAGAAATTATTGTCAAATTTTGGGAAGTAGGTACCCCAGAATTAATTCATCCCAACTTTTTAGAATTGTCAAAAGCAAGATTCAGAGATTTACTTCAAAAACCATTTGTCTCAAAATAATTCAGTGAGAGGTAAATAGTGAAAATGGGGTTACAGATATAATGAGATTCATCACGAATTAATAATTGTGGAAACTGGATGATGGGTATATGGCGGTTGGTCATTATGCTGTTACTTCCACTTATGTATGTGTTTAAAAATTTTTCCATGATTAGAAGTTATAAGAAACAGAAAGACAGAAAAGTAAAAATTAACTTTTCAAATAAGATTCAGAGATATTAAGTGGTTTTCCCAAGATATATTGATATCCTTGCTAAGCCTTGAATTCTAGGAAAGATTTAAAGAGAGGAGGGCAATCCAGTCAAAGAAGATCATGTGAGAACAGGCACCAGGTACTAATAATGCTTTATTTTTGTGACAGGGAAAGCCAACATGTTAATTTGTACAAGAGAGAAAATAAATAAGTCATGAAAAGATATCCCTGCATTGATAAATATCTGAATTGCTGTCTTCCTATAATATAATTACTATAGTCTGTGCCCTATTCCTGTCTTAGCAATGAACGCCATTTGGAAAAGTGAAAAACATCCAGACTTCTTGTCTTATAGAAACTGTCATACTGCCTTCGGAGTCATAAAAATGCTGTTTGGTTGCTCTTTATGGAGGCTTTTATTTTCAGGCTTATTCTAGATATACGTATTGCACCAGTGTCTTCTTCACTGTGAATTTGCACAAATTTCGCAAAATTGAAACCTGTAAAATTAGCCTTCCCTTCCTGTAACTGAATTTCCTTATCAACTCATTTTGTTCTTTATTAAATATATTAAACCATTCTTAGAAATGCTAATCAGTAGGAATTTATTTGAGGAAAGACACTAGCTAATCTTTGCTGTTTCTACTATATGAAAATGAACTTAAATTAGAGGATGCACTATATCTGCAATGCATGATAAATACAAGATGGATAGAGAATCTGTTCGGTGGTGTCAGCTACAAAAGCAAACATGATAAATGTTAATGCAGTTTTGAGCCCTGGGATAAGCTATTCAGTGCACAAGCATAGCTGAATCTCTTTGCTATGTTGTTATTCATGGCAGCCAAATAAATGTCAATAATAAAAGAGAATTAAAGATTTTCATTTCCCAGAGGCAATCCTCTAATACGGCTTGATCTTTCATTTCATTTGTAATTCGTTCTCATGTCAGGATGCAATCATTCGCCAGGCTCTGGGTGTCATGTTAAGTCATTTAATAATGATTAAGAACATAAAAATGCTTGGCCTGTGGGGCAATCCACAGAAGAGATGCCAATTTGTTATTGTTTTTCCTTCTTTCCTCTTGAATATGGATCAGCTTTTTTCCATCTTCTAGCATTAAAATACTAATGGAAAAAGGGGTCCCTTAATTTACAATAAGTGACATTCCAGAATGGCACGAGGCAGTGCTAACACACTTATTAAAACACTAATTAGGAATCATTGTCCCTTAAACCTCACACTGTAGAGTATTTTTAAATGATCAATGCTAAGTTTGTGGCGTTTAGCAATAATATAACAAAATCGGGTTCCTTGATATTTAATTCTAGAGACATTTCTTCTGTTGTGATATGGTATCTATAAACCACTTTCTCTTATTTTTATAAATGTAATTCGTTGACTTTCTCTACTCTGAGTTGCCTGTGAATCTTTAGTCTTTTCCACTTATCCTGTTTGTTTGGCCATTGCTGTTTTTCAGTTGGGTATGCGTCCTCTATATCTATCGAACCCAGTGGTTTTGTCACATATCATTGTTTCATTGCTTGCAGGCTAACTGAATTCCAAGTCTTTGGGGGTTACGGAGGACCCTCTAGAAAGTAATAAAGAGTCTGGGAGTAAAGGATAAGAAAGAAAATATGATTCTGTTCATTTTGATTCTTTTAATAAATGTTGAATAAACTTGTTAGATCTGATGAGAGAAGGGTCAAGGAAATCATATCTGTGTCCACATCTTATTATATTAATATTGTACTGAAAAAATATACGTACATAAGCATATATACACATATACATGTATATATACATATGTTTTTATAGAAGGTTATATTTCTCCAAGTTTCCGTACTAAATGTGCACTAACAACTAGAAAAACAGTAAGAATTTTATTCTAAATTGAAAGTAATACATTTCAAACAGTGGTTCGTATAAGAAATGAAAGAGGTCCATTGGAGAATAAATTGTAGACTTTTCTGAATACTTTCAGAATTCTTTCTGGGCTATTTGAATCGTAATTTTGCTCAAAGGGAGAAAAATAGATTAGGTCAGAGGTTTTCAACTGGAAGACTGGTACAGTTATATCAGAATCACCTAGTGGGCTTTTGGTAAATACAGCCCTACAACACCTTCCCCTCAATCTGATACATCCCTGTGAAGAGTGTTCAAATACACACCCTCAAGATGTGTGAGAATGGGGGTGGTAGAGTCTAGGGGAAAGTGTGTGTAAGATTGTGTACTTGTTGGAAAAAAGCTCCCTTAGGAGCAGTTCTGCCTATTCTTCACCTCTCACTTTTGAAAACCATTGGATTAGGCGATCTGATAATGTTTACCTCAAATTTTGTGATCCTGTGGTATGATGGAAGCAGAACCTTTTTAGCAACTAAGCATCTGTTACTTCAATAAGACAAGCCTTGGTGAATGCTCGTCTTTCTCATTCAATCACAAAGTCTCAAGAACTCATCCACTATGACAGGTAATCTATGTATCACTTTAAATAGTCTCCTGCCTTTGAGGAGCTTATTATTTATGATAGTCACATCATAGTGCCCTTTGTCATTTCATTACAAGTAAAAAGAGTTATTGAAGTTACTTGTCCTTATGTTCCTAAATCCTAAAAGAAATTTGTCACCCCATTTGCTAGTTAAGCGTTCATGTTCTTTGAAAATACTCAGTGCTGTCCATTACTCTACAAGATAAGGTCAGTGTGGTTTGCAATTCTGATAAGCATAAGCCTATCAGAAAATTCAATAGGAAATGCAAACTATAATGGAAACAATCTCAGCAGCCTATAGAATAGCGTCTGCACATCATCACAATTCCTACTGCTACAAAATGTTATTATAAATCATTTTGAAAATGTTTTCTCTACTACGGCCAAACCAACTTCAAATGATTATCATGTTGGCATAGGTTGGTGATAGTGTGGATAGAACAAATCAAGTAGCATAGAAAAAAGTTCTTACCAGATGAGATTTTAAAGAATATATATTTCTTAACTATGAATGTAAACAACCCTAATTAATTATTAATTCATGTTACATTTTTAGATTTTTGTAACTGCAAAAAGACAGTGTTATTTACTTAGCCAAGGAGTCAAAAATAATTTAGATTATTATTTGAAACATGTGAAACTGTAATATTCCTAACAAAATAATATCTAGGGGGCATGGTTTGTATGGTTTAGTGATCTCACGTCTGTCAAGAAATGAGACTTCTTTCAACTCCCACCTTTCTATCAAAACTAGAAAGCAAAATGGAATACAGCCTACACTAGGCAAATGTTAGCCCTGTAATAGTCTTTCAGAGAGGACCTTTAAGTCAAATTTATTGAGGTATGGATTAAATAAAGTAAAATGCACACACATTTTACTTAGTAACAATAAACAACCACCATAATCAAAATATAATATATCTTGTATACTTTGTTTTGATGTATGATATGCATACAGAGTTGGTACAACTATTTATTAAGGAACACACCTTTGTCACTACCACCATATCAAGAAATGGAACACTTCTTGCACTTTAAATCCACTTCTTGTGCTCCTTTCCTAATCATTATTCCCACCAAAAGTAACCATTATTTTGGCTTCTTCAGCTAACAATTAATTTTTACTTTTTTTGAAATTGAATCACCCAGTATATAGAATTTTTTCTTTCTCTGTCCCCATCCTTTTTGAGCATTATCTTTTTGACAATACAAAATTCTCTAGGCTCTTGTACTTTCCCTGCCTTAGTCCTACAATCAACCACTTCTTCAAATAACCCATGTTTCTTATATTGGCAAATGTTATTTTGACACCCAGGTCTGAGTTCTAGAAATGCTCATCGCTCTTGAGTATCGTTACTTCTAGGCCCTCTTAGCAAATAGATTGGCAACATATGTATGTATAATAGCCCGTGGATACACACCCATCTATATTTCTTTCTATAGCTATCTGTATATATATGTAAGTTCTTTGAGGTCAAACTGATACCTTTGATTCCAATCTAACAACACAGTGTTCATGCTAGCCTTCTCCCTTTCCTTACTTAATAACTTCTTCCTCTGACATTGACAGTTCTGGCTCTAATTACCTAAAATATATTTAATTGTTTATTTCATTCTAAACTATTTTTTTTATTTTTTACTTGTTTACCCATGCCCTTGTGAGAAGCACATTTTTTTACTAGAGTACAGTGTTTGTTTATAGCTCTTTTTGTCTTTAGCCCTATAATGTCTAGTCAAATACTGTTATCCAAAGTAACTTTAGGTTAATTCTTTCATTTCATCCACTTCAGTATGGTTACATTATTCATTTGTAATACAATTAGGTTAATTTGTTAGAGCTTGTATTCTATTTTTGTTTCCTTTTATCTGGGTTGGTTTTTTTAATAAGTAAAATTCACTCTTTACAATGTTGAGTTCTGTGTGTTTTGACAGATGCATAAGATCTTGTAGCCACTGCTATAGTAGTGATACAGAAGAATTCCAGTTTTCTAAAGTGATGGTATTAATTTATACTCCCACAGCAGCATATAGAATGGCTTTTTTTTGTTCCACATCTTCACCAGCATTTGCTACTATTCATCTTTTACATTTTTGCCATTCTGGTAAATATTTACTAGACTTTCATTGTGATTTTAATTGGAATTTTTCTCTTGCAATGAGGTGGAGCACCTCTTCATCCCTTATTAGCATTGGAACATCTTCTTTTGTGAAGAACCTTTTGAACTCTTTTGCCCATATTACATTGTCTTATTGATTTGTATTCTTTTTACAGTCTGCTTACAAGTCTTTCGTTAGAAAAATGTAATGCAAATATACTCTCCTACTCTGTAGCTTTCCTTTTCACTAGTCATGGTATCTTATGATAAATAAAAGCTCTTAATTTTAATATAGTTTAATTTATGATGTTTTCCCCTTATGGGAAGTACTTTTTGTGTCTCTTACAGAAAATCTTTGCATATACCAAGCTCATGAAAATATTTTCCTATTTGTTCTTTTTTCCCAAAACTTTTTTATTTTTTACTCTTTTCCTCTAGATCCACAGTCCATATTGAATTCAAATTAATTTTTATATATGGTGTGGGTAAAAGGCATGATTCATTTTTCCCCATATCACTAATCAACTGACCCATCATCATTTGTTACAGGGAGGATTTTTTCCCCTAACTGCACTCAATTGACACTTTTGTCACATTTCAGATGACCTTATGTTAGTGAGTCTTTTTCTAGACTTCCTATCCCAATCTTCTCTTTATCCTTGTACCAGTTTACATTCTTTTAATTACTTAGTTTTATAATCAGTCTTTATACCTGGTATGGTCTTCCAATTTTGTTCTTCAAGATTCTCTTGGCTATTCTTGGCCCTTTGCATTTCTACATAAATTCTAGAATGAGCTCGTTAAAAAATTTAAAAATTTGTTTTAATCCTTACTAGAATTTTTATTCAGGTTATATTGAATCTGCAAATCAATTTGGAGAGAAATGACATCTTTACAATATTGTGTCTTTCAGTCCATAGAGTATTTCCCTTTATCAATTTAGATGGTCTTTAATTTTTCTCAAAATGTTTATTGTTTTCAGTGTAATGGTCATGTGTGTGTGTATGTGTATGTAGAGAGAGAGAAAGAGAAAGATTCCTAATTATTGTTTCTGATGCTATCCATTTTTAAATGGCATCCTTTTAGATTTGTTTCTGTTTGTTTTTTATTGGTATATAGATTTTTTTATAATGACCTTGTTTACACTAATTAATTATAATAATGTGTCTTGATTCTTTTGAATTGTCTATGTATATAATGTGAATAATGAGTTTCATGTCTTTTCCAATTTTTTGTTTCTTACTGTACTAACTAGCACAGTAAAAGCACACTGAATATGAGCACAATTAAAATGGTTATAGTGAGCATCTGTGTCTCATTCCCAATCTCAGGTGAAAAACCTTCAGTATTTCATCAAAAAGGACAATGTTTAGTAGTCTATTTGTAAATACTTTATCAGATTAATGGAGTTTCCTTCCAGTCATAGTTTGCTAAGACTTTTGTTGTTGTTAAGATTTTTTAATCATCAAAGAGTATTGAATTTTATCAAATAGCTTCTACATTTATTAAAGATTACTAATATGACTTTCTTCCCTTTTTTCTTCTAATGTGTGAATTACAGCTTAATTTTGCAGTGGCAAACCACCTCTGCATTTTTCATATAATCCACTATAGTCTTGATATATTGGCTTGGATTGGGTTATATTTTGTTTTAAATTTTTGCATGTTGTTTATGAGACTATGTCTATAATTTTCCTTTCTGTGATATCCTTGTTAGTTTGGGTAGGAACATTATGATGACCTTATAAAGTGAATTAGAAAGTGCCTTTTTCAGTTCTAGAAGAGTTTTATAAAATTGATGTTATTTCTGTGTAAATATTTGAAAGAGCTCTCTCATCAGAATATCTGGGCTTAGCAAATACTTTATTGGATAGTTTTTCATTACAGATTCAGCTTCTTTAATTGAATAGCAATGTTGTTTTTTTTCTAATTCTTCCTATATCAGTTTTGATAAGTCATATTTTTCTAATTTATCTAAATATTCAAATTTATTAGAATAAAGTTATTTATAATATTCTCATCTTTCTAATTACTGTTAAGATCTGTAGTGGTTTCTTTTTAAAATTTCTGATTGGGGATTACATTTGTGCTCTTGCTCTTTTCCTTGATGACTCTTCCTAGAGATTTAGTTTAGTTTGGATTTTTTCCAACAAGTAGATGCCAAGATGAGGTTAGACATTCAGATTACTGAGGGATACACCTGTGAGGGAAAATAGAGTGGGAGCCAGAGGAGAAAGGGAGATCTGTTAAATTGCAGTACGGGTCTGACCCCTGTGATGTAGGGAGGGAAGGAAAGAAGGTTGGGCAGTAAGAGGCATAGATTGCAATATAGTTAAAATTTGACAAGGCCAGTGGGAAATCCTCAAGCCAAAGTTGCCCATCAAGCAAAGTTGCCCAAAGGAGTCCACATCTCCCAGGAATAGATCTCCATAGTATTCTTCTGTGCTCATAGCCTCAGCGTGAACACAGTGGTAGATTCAGAGCACAGCTGGGGCCTTCAGTCAGTAATGCTCCACATGGCAGATCTGAGAGCCACAGGTTCATCAATTTTATTAGTTTTATAAAGAACCAACTCTGCTTTTGTTGATTTTCTCTATTGTTTGTTTATATGTATTTTTTAAATTTCTGATTTTACTATTTTCTTCTGTTTTCTTTAGTTTAATTTGCAACTTTTGTTGTCTTAAAAATTTTTTCATTATTTTCAGTTCAAAATATTTTCTAATTTTTATTGTCATTTCATTTTTAATCCATAAGATATTTAGAAAGTTTTGCTTAATTTCCAAATATCTGGAGATTTTCTTATTTGTTTTTTAATTTTTGGTTTAATTCCATTGTATTCAAATGTGCTGAAATGCTTTTAGTTCTTCAAAATTTGTTGAAGTTTTGTCTTCTTGCACACTGTGTGGTCAATTTTATCCATGTTCTTTATGCATTTGAAAAGAATGTATATGCTGACATTCTTAAATACAGTCTTTGTATATGCAGTTAAGTTTGTTGTCCAGATCACTTATACTCTTGTTTAGTTTTTGTATGCTTGTAATATCGGTTGTTGAGAGAGGTTTATTAAAGTGTCCGGCTGTGTTTAGGATTTGCATATTCTCCTTTTGGTCTGTCAACTTTTGCTTTATATATTTGGAAGCTATCTTAGCACATGTATATAAGTTTAGAACTCATATGGATTGAACCTTTTATCATTGTGAGATATCCTTTACCTCTAATAATGCTTCTTGCCTCAATATCTATTGTTTCTATTAGTATAACTGTCCCAGCTTTCTACTGGGTAGTGTTTGCATGGTGTATCTTTATTCAACTCTATACTTTCAACCTTCCTATATTCTTAAATTTAAGATTTTTTTTTGTAATGGCATATAGTTTTTATCATTTTTAAATTTATTCTGACAGTCCTTATCTTTTAATTGGCATTCATTTATATTTAACAAATATTTCTCATAATTATATTATACCTTCCTCTTACTTGTTTAATCTATGTCTCACATGTTTTCTTTTTTTTCTCTTTTTCCAGCTTCTTTGATTAATAGAATGTATTTTATTCTCATTTCCTTCTATATTAGCTTGGTAATTGTATATCTTTTTAATATTTGCCCTAAATATTACAAATAAATTCTTGATATTAAAGTCAAATATAAGCTACAACTTTTGTCAATTCTCATGCAATAGTAAGATCTTAAAACATAATTCTGGAACTAAGCCTTCCAACCTTTGTATTATTTTTGTCAGTCACCAAAATTCTAATATTTTTAGTGCCTTATAATGACAAAATGTTATTACTATTTTGTGCATTTGAATTTATTCTTTCTGTTGTTTTTCTTTTTTCCTGAATTTCCATGTTTCATCGAATAATTAATTGTGAGATATTTTGTAATTTTTCTTCTGCTGAAACAGCTTCCTTTAGTCTTTCACTCGGTGTGGGAATTTCTCGTTTGTTTCTTTTTATTTTGCCTTTCAATGAGTACAGAACTCTACATTGAGAGCTATATTCTTAAAGATGACCTTTTATTATCTTTTGGATTCTCTTTTATTTGTTAAGAAGTCAGCTGTTAGTCTTATTCTTGTTCCTTTGAATATTTTTGTTCCTGCCTCTTTAATCCCAGTCTAGTCTAATCTACTTTATTTACATGTTGCCTCATTTACTTACAACAGTTTCTCAACCAGCAGCAATTTTTACCCTCACTTTTGGTTGTCACAACTGGGTAGATGGTGGAACATGGGGAATTCCACTTACTTCTAGTGGATAGAGGCCAGAGATGCTACTACACATCCTATAATGCACAGGACAGTCACCCACAACGAAGAATTATCTGGCTAAAATTATCAATAATGCTAAGGCTGGAAAAACCTTAGCTTATCTCAGAATGTATATTTAAAGGATCAGTATCTGCTTTCTCATTCCATTTAACCATAAGACCAATACCAATAGACTTAGTAGGATAAATCTTGTAGAATACATCTAGAGGCCCCCTGATCCAAGAAAACGTCCATATATAAATCTAGTCCATACTTGGTTAACCGTGTTTTCTCAGAATTTCTGCCAAACAATCTCCAATTCTAAGACTTAAGTTAGAATTCATTCAAGTGGGAAAACAATCTGATGTGGAGGTTTGTATACATATCTTATAAATTCGTTTTGTGTATGGGAATGGATATCTAGATTATAGCTACATTTATCTGCACATTTATTTAGACAGATATGTATATACATACACACATATATACACACAAACACACATTAACTTAAATAGTTCTTAGAGAATGTATCCCTCTTCTTTTAAAACTCCAGTTAATCAATTTTTATTAATTGAAAGCTCTCGAAAATATAATACAAATGGGTATTTATCTAAGAGGTATATTACCAAATGTTTTTCAAAATAATTGTTTGTATGCAGGGAGTAATTCTTCTGAAATTCAATTAGACTTTACAATTCATTTTTCAGAGCATTACAGCTTAGTGGCAAATTTTTACTTTGGCTGAAATGCTGAATGCAGATTTTCAACGTAGATAAAAATCTTTGGAAATGTAGCAGAAAAGTCTGATTCAGATAACTGAATAGCAAAATTTTACTTGGTTAAAAGGAACAAAGTGCTTGCCCATTGAATATTAAAATCTGTACTTAAATGAATACTTATCCCTCTTGCTTATTCCTTTTAAGCCTTAGCCAAGATGGTTTATCCTAATTAAACTTCTTTAGAAGCTCACATCATTTTTGACTCATTGATTTTTAAAGTAACCCAACAGAAGCCAGCATTCCTGAGGAATCCCCCTACCCTTTATTTAATCTTGGCACATAAAGTTTATTTAGGTTCTTTCTGCTTCTGTTAAGCTATTTTAAGTTCTTATGTTTAGAAATTTTCTGGTTTAATAAACAATCTTAAAGTCCTAAGAACATGTCCTAATTTTTGTCAATTTAATAATTTTACACTTGGCCATCTATTCATTTATCATAATAAATTTTGCCTGTACTCATAATCATTTCCTTTAGTTCTAGAACACCACCCTTTACCCACCTATAACAAAGGAAAAAATTTTTTTAAATGTTTTGTGAATAGACAATATGTTTACATGGTTTAGAATTCAAAAGATGCAGTAATTAGGGCTGTTTGGCTATCTAATACTTGTGAAGAAGTAAGCAGTTTTTCATTAGTGGGATGACCGTAAAACTTATCATCAAAACCCAGATACTTTTGAGAGTGAAAGGGGATGCCATCAATTATACTAGGACTGTCTTGGGCAAACCAGTCCATATGGTTGTGCTAATCATTATGGATATTTAAACAAAGGTATTTGGTTAAATGAATTCTTACAGTGGTCGAGGTTTTAGACTGTGTTTATAACATTTCTTCCAACTCAAAATTTTTGATCGTGTACTAAGACTATACCAGGTAATATTGAATTTAAAGAAGTCTAGAATCTCCCGTCTCAAGCAGGACCATCTCAAGCAGGACAAGATGGAGAGCAAGACACTAACAGTACAAATAAATTCAAATCAGTATGGTTTTATTGAGTATCTACCATGTGTCAAGAATTGTGGTATCAAGATAAATAAGACCAAAAAACTCCTTTTCCTGAAATGTAGAGAGACATAATTCACTAATTATAGTGGTATATGATATTTGTGAGCGGTATATGATGTTTATGAAGTAAGTTTTATAGAACAGAAGGAACAAGAAGTTGGGGAAAGTTTCACCAAAAAAATGATGTTTGAACTAGGCTTTGAAGACTACTATGATCTTGGCAAATTGAGATGACAAAGGAATGTAAGTTAGTGGAATACGATCAAAAGGCAAAGAGGCCTCAAAGATGTGATCCATCATATTACAAAGAATGTTAAATATCAGGGGAGAGTGGTGTGGGTAAGCATGAAATGGTAAGTTGTGATAAGCCTTTGAATGCTATGATGGTAGTACCTAATTAAGTGCTAAAAGTACATGCAGAGAAGGAAGAGATCATTTGGACTACAAAACATTTTGTGGTCAGTTTATTATAATTCCATAAAAGAAAAGAACCGCACTTCTGTTTTGTTTATGGAGCCTTGTTTCAGGGAGATCAACAAATAGAAAGATAAGGTGTTTTTTTTTTAATTAAATGCCAAAGAATTAAAGCTGCTGCAATAATGCTTCTAAAAACAATATCAGCAATGAACAATCTCATGGGGTTAGAGTGAGACAAATTTGATAGGGTTAGAAAAATTGTGGATGAAAAGAGCTATATATAAAATGTGGGAAAAGCACTAGGGAAAATGCCTTAGAAAATTAATAAAGATTGCATTGGTTTAAAGATAAAAACTAATGCAAAAGGCTAATGAATTCGTTCATGGAGAAACTTTATGCTAAAGTGCTTTCTAAAAGAATTGCTGCTGGACAGACTACTGGCTCTTAGTAAGCCTTTTTTTTTTTTACCTTAAAGAAAACGATTAATAACCCATTAATAAAAATTGACAGCTGATACTAAATTAAAAGATACGATAGCTGTTGATAAAATGATAGAAATTCTGATAATACTGGAAGTTAGAAATGGAAGTTTAAAATAAACTATATTTACCCCATTTTTAAATCCACATAGAAGCAACAGGTAACAAAGAAATGTCTCTATTTCCAGGAACTACTCCTAATGCAGGGATTAAGAATGAACAGTTAAGTCACCTAAAATTTAGAGCAGTAGTAATATGTCTTCACTGAAGAGTTTATATTTATACAGTGTGTAATATGATTAAATTCTATGATTCAAAGTGGATTTTTATGAAAATTCTCACATAAATCTTTGTGATTTGAATTTTCTATAGAACTCTGTTTCTTCTGTGATTCCAGTTTAATAAAGGAACTGTTTTAAAATTGGCCTATTCCTCCTTCACTCTAACATCAGGAAACAAGGCAAGTCTGTCCACTATCACTACTGTCATTCAATATAACATTGGAGGTCCTAGCAGGTGCAATCAGACAAGAGAAAGATATAAAAGTCATCCAAACAGGAAACAGTGAAGTCAGACTGTCACTATTTGCAGATAACACGATTCTCTATATAGAAAACCCTAAAGAACACTACAGAAACAATAAGCAAACACAGTAAAGTTTCTGGAAACAAAATCAACGTTAAAAAATCCATACCGTTCCTATACTCTAATAATGAAGCATCAGAAAAAGAAGTGGAAAAAAATAATTCCTTTTGCAATTGCAACAAAAAGAATAAAATACCTAGGAATAAATTTAATGAAACAAGTGAAGACCTATAATGAAAACTATAGACTCTATTAAAGAAATCAAAGAAGATACAAAGAAATGGAAAGATATTTGTGTTCTTGGATTGGAAGAATCAACATAGTTAAAATGACCATATTACCTAAAGCATTATACAGATTTAATGCAATCCCCATCAAAATCTCATGGCATTTTTTAAAGAAATAGAAAAAAAATCATCAGATTTGTATGGAAGCACAAAAGACCCCAAATTGCCAAAGCCATCCTGAGAAAAAAGAACAATGAGGCTGGAGGCATCACTCTGCCATTTCAAATTATACTACAAAGTGACAGTAATCAAAACGGCATGGTATTGGCAAAAACAGACACATGACCAGTGGAACAGAATGAGAGTCCAGAAGTAAACCCATATTTATATGGGCAAATAATTTTGACAAAAAGCCAAAAACATACAGTGGAGAAAGGAAAGCCTCTTCAATAAATGGTGCTGGGAAAACTGGAAAGCCACCTGCAAAAGAATGAAACTAGACTGTTGTCTCATCAACACACCAAAATTAACTCAAAATGGATTAAGGACCTGAATATAAGACCTGAAACAATAAAATGCATAGAAGAAAACATAGGAACTAAACTCAAGGACCTTGGACTTAAAGAGGATTTTATGAATTTGACCTCAAAGCAAGGGAAGTAAAAGCTAAAATAAATGAATGGGACTACATCAAACTAAAAAGCTTCTGCTCAGCAAAAGAAATCATCAACAAGGTAAAGAGACAACCATCGAATGGGAAAATATATTTGCAAGCAACACCTCCGATAAGGGCCTAATATCCAAAATATACAAAGAACTCATATGACTCAATAACAACAAAAAACAAATGATCCAATCAAAAAATGGGCAGAGGACCTGAACAGACACTTTCCCTAGAGACATACAAATGGCCAACAAATATATGAAAAGATGCTCAACATCGCTAGCTATTAGGGAAATGCAAATCAAAACCACAATGAGATACCATCTCACACCTGTTAGAATAGCTATAATCAACAGGACAAGTAATAACAAATGTTGGAGAGGATGGAGAAAAAGGAACCCTCATACACTGCTGGGGACTGCAAATTGGTACAGCCACTATGGAAAACAGTATGGAGGTTCCTCAAAAAAACGAAGAATTGATCTACCATATGAGCCAGCAATCCTTCTACTGGGTATTTTCCCAAAAGACTTGAAAACTTATATCCAAAAAGATATTTTGCACACCAATCTTCATAACAGTACTATTCACAGTGGCTAGGACATGGAAGCAACCTAAGTGTCCTACGATAGATGATTGGCTAAAGAAGCTGTGGTACATATATACAATGGAATATTACTCAGCCATAAGAAGAGATGAAATACTGCCATTTGCGACAACCTGGATGGACCTCAAGATAATCATGCTAAGCGAAATAAGCCAGACTGAAAAAGTTGAAAATCACATGATATCATTTATATGTGGGATATAAACCTAAAAGCAACAGATGAACAGGACAAACAAACAGAGACTCATGGGCATGGACTATAGACTAGTGGTCACCAGAGGACTATAGAGTAGTGGTTACTAGTGGGGTGGGTGAGGAGGTAAATGGGGTAAATTATATAATCATATTAACCAATGTTACCTCAATTAGCTTAATTAAATTTTTTTTAATTGGCTTGTTTCTTCTTGATGTTTTTCAAATATCTAGAGTTTCTAGGTCTTAAGAAAGTATGGATGAGGAACAATGGATAGAGACCTGGAAAAAATGATCTAGTTCCCTGGAACAATTACATGGATCCCTAGCAAAGTTTACATTTCTGTAAGAGGCTGGTTAATCTGAATATGCCCATGAGTCCTAGAAAGTAAACTATAGCCTTAACTTTCTGTGTCTTGCAGTAGGATTTACCATTTTATTTCTACTATAAATTAGAGATTGTAGCATGATTACTGTGAAAGATCAACAGTACTAATTGTTATGATCAAATAAACATAGTTTTGTAGTCAGCTATTCTGGGATCTGTTAAGCATTTAGATCTTAAGCTCTCATAGCAAATCCATTTAGATCTAAGATTCTTAGAGCCTTGGCTCTATCTACCTTGAGAATTTGACATAAAGGTAATCAAAAAAGCTTTCTTTTAAAATGACCTCAGGTTTATCAATTTCTATTTTTATATTGCTCTATAAAAGATATTGATACAGATTTCTTTTATTGGGTGTTTTATAAGTACAAAGAACAGTTGGAAAAATAAAGAGAAATTTCATATATATATATATACATATATATGTATGTATGTGTATATATATAATTTTTTAACCTTAACCAAACAATTGGCTGCCATAAACTTTTAGAAACCTGATTCTTGGTATGTCCTCATAGGAAGTATAAACATAGTAGAAGTCATTAAGTTTCTTTAACATGTGATAGCAAGAGCCCAACCCAGCATGCCACTTGTAAATTTATCTACAAAGCATAGAGGCATTTGTCACCATTGACAGTACAGACATTTAATCTGGGATCTGTTTGCAACTCAGCTGTCCATGTATTAGTATGTATTTGGTGGTTTAATTCAGCTCCAAAGCATAGCTAGCTTTTTCCTTCAAATTATTCTGAATTTTACCTTCCTGAAAAATATAAATATTAAATAAACGTTAGAGATGGTAATTTTTCTCCAGATCAGTTATGCCAACCAAAAAGGTTCTGGGTGTTGACCTTTTATGCTGTTTCTATAGTTCACAAGCCAAAGCTGTGATAAATTAGATTATAGTAAATTAGGTTAATAGTCTTGGAAGGAGATATAGTGGTTTGGTTAAATAGGTAAGTCAGGAAAGTAAAACCAGCAGGGACTAAAATAACTTAACCCAGGTGACACAGATGTTGACTTAAGATGTTCTGGATACAGGGGTTGTTAGCAACAATTTAGATATGCACCAATAGGGATTTAAATTAGAATGGTAGAAAGCTGATGAAAAAGAATTATTTATCCCATATATAGGGATTCAGGACCTACTATGGTCCAGGCACTGAGTAAGGTACTGCCTAGGTGGAAGTCTCTATATTTAAAGATCTTGCAAGATATGAAATACATATGTAAAGAAATAATCACAATTCATTATAATAAGAGCTATAATACATGAATGTTTAAGGTGTTAAGGACCCAAGACGAAGGAGCAAGTAGTTGTATGGAGGAGCCTAAAAAGTACTTTATACAAGATTTAACATTAGATGGGTATTTGAAGCTTTCAAAGCAAAGAAAGCGAAGAACATTCTCAGCAGGAGAAATAGCATGTGCAAAGGCATAGGCAAGAAAAGTTGAGCATTGTGCTTTGGGGGACATGGTTCAGTATGTCAACATGTGCAAGCTAAGTATATGTACAAGAAGCTAGAAAGATCACATCACTAAAGGTAAAAGACATAAAAGAAAGTTTAATAGGATTTAGTAACTATAGGAAGACAAAAATAATTCTAAGGTTTTGTATTTAAGTGACTAAAAGAATGATAATGCAAAGAAATGGAAACTCCATATTAAGAATTATGTAGCCTATAGATATTTTCATCTGAGTGGACATAAAATACCTAGGAGGTCTTTTTTATTTATTTGTGAAGATAACATTAAATGTGTTACATCATTGCTATTCTGAATATAAAATGCTCATCAAAAGATTCTTAAAGCTAGCCAGTAACCTAGAATTGATTATTAGCTATTGGCACAGTTTTTTTAGAATTACAAAGTGTAAAAGAGTAGAAAAATCACCCGAATTAATGTTTTTTTTTTAACTCAGAAGAAAAAATGTAAATACATATAGGATAACTGAAGAAGAAACAGAATTGCTATGAATGTTCCAAATATTTAGTTCTAAATAATCAAATTAATTCCTCTTTCATTTGTTTTAAAATACTGTTGTTTCAAGAACCACCAATTATCAGCTAATGCTGGAAGTCTGTAATTATGTGTTAATGTATGACAAGGCTGGCAATCTCCACAGAAGACTGGCACTTAGCAGAATACTTGAAGCTGCTGTTAGTCCAATGAATCTGTAGCTCAGAAATTTTTCTTGACAGTAACTTCTGTTGTTCAAATTACATATCATCTTATGTAGATAAAACCCACCGAGAGTAGGCAATATTACCTGAATCATTACAGAATAATTGCTTAGAAATCCAAAACAAACTTTGATACTGTAGATCCAGATGAGTGTTTGTCTGGACACTGAGAAACAGGAAGAGGTGGGAGCTTACTAAAAAGCACAAGGAAATTTTTAGAAGTAATGGATATCTTCATTATCTTGATTGTGATGATGGCTTCATGGATGTATATGTATTCAAATTTATCAAATCGTAGTCTTTAAATATATGCTGTTTATTCTATGTCAATCATGCCTTCATAGAGCTGTTAATAAAAAGATGAATTTAATCTCAGAATGGACAGGTATAATATTTAGAGCTTGCACTATTATCCATGTTTTTAAAAAGCTAGCCATTTTTAAATATGTATATACAACCCAAAGCAACCTAGACTAACTGAATTGTGATGAATTGAGTGTAGTGATTTTAACTAGCCTTAAGGTAGTACACTTTATTAAAATACAAATTTGTGTATGTGTGTTTGTGAATCTGTGCTGATTCTGGGTGATTGTTTTTCTTGAGAGTTGCTATCTGTGGACTGGATGTTAAACTGGCTATAAAGCAGCTTTTATAATATTAATACCACATAGTTTGAATATTTTTTCCTTATGAGAGATGTGGAAAGATCAATATCTCAGCTGCCCCAGGTTGTAATAAATATTTTTAATAATTTTTTTTGCCTTTATACACTTTTGCTTTTATTAATGAGCTTTTCTTTTAGAAACAGTCATTAATGGCTTTCTGACAATGTCATCCTGGCTGTGGTTAAAACCAATGTGAACTCTCATTATTAAAGACTAATTCTATAGGTAGAACCTAAATATGTTAAAAGACATAGGGATTTTAACTAAAATTTTCATATTAGGATATGTGATGTAGGAAAATCTTTTAAAAGAATTGTTATTTGATGGGGTGTGGTGAATCAGATGCCCTTATGATATTGCTAAAGTACAAATAGGTGAAAATATTCATACCCTCTTATATACTACTTTCACTTCTTAGAATTTAATCTAAATTTATCAAAAATGTGGGAGCAACTGCATGTGAAGATATTCAATGGCAAAAAAAATATAATAATAAAAATTAAAAGCAACCTAACATAATTGGTAAAATGTTATTTATTTGATGTTATCATTAAAAATAATGCAGCAGTTTGAGACTGTATATATTATGTTAGATGAAAAACAAACCAACGCAACAGTTTTATTCATTTTGTGAAACTTTATTTCTTAAAATTTGAGGACTTTTCTATAAGTATAAAAAATCAAAATGTATAATTGCCTGCCATTATAATCTAAATAGCAAGAGTGATAACTTAAGGGGTAAGATGATAAATACTATGTTTTCCATATCTTATTTTAAAATCTTTAAGAATTATCAGTTTTTAAAAGAACATACTCCTTTTAATTAACTGTACAAATTTAGCACCCTAAAGTAGCATAGACTACTAGTGGCTGAAGCTCTAGGGTTTCATTAGTACAGTGATGACTTAATTAACAAATCCTCCATGAACAAAACCGCTTTCCCCAAGACTGGCGTTGTTTGCAGCAGGCATGTGGGAAGGATCAATTTTCCCTGAGCTAGATTGGTGGCAGCAGGGACTAATGAGGCAGGGCCTTGAAAGTAGCTCGCTCTCAAATCTAACTCCTCAGGGGTTGGCTAGAGCTGATGCTGAGGGCACTGCTGCACTCCTGGGACCTGCACAGCCTGGTTACCCAGGTGTTGAAAAAACAATTTCTGTGCCAAGACCATATGTGGCTTTTAAGAGACTCGGCAGGACTCTTGCTTTAGGCAGAGCATTCCTAGTGTAGAATGAGCAGGCTAGAAAATAGCAAAGAGGGAATCCCATGTGTTAGGAAGTTTCCACTTGTCTTCTGTGTGTTCAGTGTACTGCTTTTCCATTTTCTGGCTTCATTTTATTCGACTATAAAATGAAAGGACTTACTAGAAAATCTCTAATGTATCTTTCAATTCTAATGGGCTATCTGTCTGGATCAGGAGTCAGAAACTTCCTGTAAAAGGCCAAATAGTAAAGCAGGACATGCAGCCTCAGTTACATTTGCTCAGCTCTGCCTCTATAATGTGAAAACAGTCATATGTACAATACAGAAACAAATGGGTGTGACTGTGTTCCAATAAAACTTTATTTACAAAAATAGGCTGCTAGCTAGATTTGGCCCACAAGCCATTGTGGGACAAACTCCTGTCTAGATATTAGTGTAATGGAAATATCATTAAAAGAATTCTTTGGGGGATAGAATATAACCTTATTTCCAGAGGGATTATTCTCTCAGACTTTTTACTTTTAAAGATTAGTCAAATATAAAGGTATTTTAATGTCAGGGTTTAGCACCATGCAGAAAAGGATAAAAATATCCTGTTTACCAAAACTGTTGTAGTAAATTCTCTGCAATAGAAAACTGTGCCTTCCGATTAAGGAGGAAAATGGTGTTTACAACACTTGTGGCTGGATTCTTTTAAGTCTTCAAAACTCTTTAAGGCTAGTAGGAGAGAGGAGCATTGCTATTAATTTGTTTCTGAAAAAATAGGCTCAATCATGCCTTTCATGGTAGGATGGGCTGCAGACTGTGTGTGTGTGTGTGTTGTGTGTGTGTGTGTGTGTGTGTGTGTGTGTGTGTGTGTGGTGTTTTCCAGACAGGGGCAACTGCCATGCAGGCAGACTTCAGATCTCCATCCGTCTTGGATTGGGTTTATAATTTGGTTTTAATTTACGAGGATTCTAATGTGGAGATCAGTCTGTCTATACTTTAGAGATCTCTTTCTCCCACGTCAGGCCTCAGCTATTCCACTTTGTCCAGTGTGTTTATACCATACTTTACTTCTGTTTTTACTATAACAAAAGCAATCATAGGTTGGGATAATTAATTCACAGCTACTATTACAGAATGCTATCAGTGCAGGGACACTTTATCTGCCTAGAAGTGTCTAAAATCTTGTTGGCCAGCTTATTTTCATCTAAGCACTGTTTGGTATCTTTACTTTCCCAGATGCAGAGCATTAACTCTTTACTGGCCTATCCCATTACACACAGCTGTGAGTGTAGCAGAACTGACATTTTCTTGCGTTTACTGCTTGTCCAGAGGGAACAGGTCAACCATCCCAGCATAGTGACAACTATAGCCCTTTCTTTAATATAGCAGTTTTCAAAGTGTGGACCCGTTCGTTGAATGTCTTCAAGACTCTCCGTGAAGTCAAAACTATTTTACAATAATGCTAAGACATAATTTGCCTTTCAACTCTATTTCAGTAGGGTTTTCCAGAGACCGTGTAATGTGTGATATAGCAATGGATTGAATACTGAAGCAGATATGAAAATCCAGCTATCTTTTATTAAACCAGACATTAAAGATTCACCAAAAATGTAAATGCCACTCTTCACTAATATTTTTGTTTGGAATTTATCATTATTTTCATAAAAACTATGTTAAATGCAATTGGTTTATTAAGAAATATTTTTAAGTTTTTAATTTCTAATACAGTAAATATTGATAAATATAACTCATAAACAAAAGCTATTTTGGGTCCTCAACTTTAAGAGTATTATAGGGGTCCTAGAACAAAAAGTTTGAGAACCCCAATTATAATATCTTTATTTGCAATGCTCTGATCTCATGGTTACTGATACCATTCTCAGCATATTCCCATATGTAAAATATCCAAAAAATTCCCTCATTCGGACATAACAGTTGTTAACAATTTAGTGATTATTTTTCAAACATCTTTCTGCTGAGTGCTTTGCATGCATACATTACATATTTTTACATACATGGGATCATATTATACTTTTCCAAACTTTTTCTAATGAGACACTTCAGTTATTCTTCCTGTTAACTCTGAATTCTTACATAATTCTAAGGTCTTAAAAGAGGATAGAGATCATCTTATCTCATTTCTAACTCAAGTCAAGAATCCTTTCTAAAATACTCACTACCTATCAAATCTATTCATTTCAGTTTTCTAAACTCTAAATTGTTAGAAAATGTTTCCTTCTTTAGAACATCAATTTTCCCTCTTATAACTTCTGTCCATTAGTTTTAGTTTCAGGAACAGTGTAGAATACGTCTTATCCATCTTTACTGTGCCGCATTATGGATCATCATGGATGTTTTCTTCTGACCTGTCTTCCAATTCACTAATTCTTTTCTAATAGGTGTCTAAGTTCTCTGTTAAACTATCTATTGAATTATTTTCAATTTTAATTTAAACCTATAGAGTTCTTAATTTTCATTATCTATAATTTGTAGTCCTCTGCTGAATTTAGTTTTATTTTTAACTCTTGATCAGTAAGCATAGTTATTTCAAGTTTCTGTTTGATAAGTTCAATATCTGGAGCCACTTTGAGCTACTTTCTATTATATAATTTCTGTTGGTTTTAATTTCTTGCTTGTCTCCTTACATTACTATTTTTATTGAGCAATACACTGTATTTGGAAAGTTCTTTGTAGAAATAATTTGAGGCATAGGGCAATTCATGTTTAATTTGAGGAGGCACAGGAACTCTGGCACACTAGAATCATCTTGATCTAAGTTTAGGAATTGAAATGATTGGAAGCTTTGCTATAATCCATTGCCTAGGCCTGTCCACATCCTATTCACCATTAAGCCTAAGTGCAGCCTTTTGGGTTCCCAAACTAAGATGAAGGGGTTTTACTAGGGCTATCTGTGTTGACGGGCACTAGGTTTCACATTTTGTCCTCCTAGCACTAGCAAACACTAGACTCACCTCTCTGGGTACCATCATCCCTTATATCCCACCCTGGTGATTTTTTAATCTCTTGTTAGGCCTTCAATGCCTTCAAGCACATTTTTTAAAGATACATTTTGCCAGATGTTCTGTTCTTGTTGAGGCAGTTGGTCTAAGTTACCTAGTCTGACATTATCAAAAAAAGTCCCTGGAACCTACTTAAATTTATATTGTTTATATTAAATTTATATTTCTCTGTATTTCTGAGTTACACAGAAAGCTGTTAGGGAGCAGGGATAACCATGATCAAGGCATCTTCATGGGCACATTGTATCATGTGTACCACATTCATCCAGATGCTCGTGAAGAGTACTTCTTGCCTCTTTAGTCTAATGTTACATTCTGGCTCAGACAAATTGAAGCCATTCTCAAATTTAAATAAGCAGTTATTCTATAGCCTTCATCTCATAATTTTGAATTCTGTTAGGATTAAAACTCACAGTGTTGCCTTTTTTTATATTTATTAACCTGTTATACTCAGCCTAACAAATAACCCTTAAAATCTTAATGACTTTCAATAATAAAAACTATATTTTCTCTTACATTTCTGTTCACCACTGGGTTAGCTGAGGCACTGCTCCATGTTTTCTTTATTCTAGGACCAGTACTGATGGGCAGCCCCAATCAGGAGTGTGCAGGTTGTGTTAGACAAGAAAAGGCGTGATGAAAGAACTGCACAGTAGTTCTTACAGCTCTTTCATCACTTCCCCTCACATTTAATTAGCTGGAGTCAAGTCGCATGGCCAAGCCCGATATTAATCAGATAGAAGGTACAGTCCTTATTGACAGATTATGGTTTTCCCACAGCGATGAGCCCGGTAAGGAGGGGCACTGACTGCAGTATCAGAGTGGCCTCATTTTCCTTAACAGGTTTATTTTCTAGTTTTGAAATAAAACTGATGCTTAGAATGAAAGGTCTCATTGTAATTTAGGATTTAAACTAACTGAAAACCTCAGAACAAACTTTGTCCAAACCTTGAATTAATCCGAAGAACCACTCACATTGCCCTTTAAAGCATTAATTTTATCTATGCACAGTTTCTTTAATCTGGTGTTTCTCTAAATTCCTTTACCCTATCTCTTATCCAATTGGTCATATTAGAATTTGCTCTTTAGGAAGTCAATTTTTTAATATTGACCCCTACGCATTACAGGGCAGTCCAATTGTGTTTCCCATTTTATATTACACCTCCATTAACATTAAATTTTCCATATTAGCTTTTCTAGAATTTTAAGGGTTTTTTAAACTTTAAATCACATCCTTCCCATTTATTTGCAGTTCTCTCTTCTAACTGTTTAATTATCCACCCACTAAAGATATGTTTACTATCCTTATCCTTTCATTCATCATCTATGCTCATAAATTTTAAACTTAGAGATTGCCTTTTCTCCCTTGTAAGTTTGGTATTTTTCTAGTTGGTCTCCTGTTAATGTTCAAAATGTTTTTGGAAATGTATTGGGATTTTCTTCAATGTTTGAGGTTCTCTAGTGTGTCATTTTATTTTCATTCATCAGAGCTATTCCTACTATTCTTGTATGGGGCCTCTTATATGATGATTTCTTTTTCATGAATGAAATACAATATTGAGCAACATTGAAGTTTTTTTATTTCTTAACCTAAAATATAATAGTTATGTAGTTAATAATAAGATGAAAACATAGGTTTTGTGAAAGGGAAAAGGTGTTTCTTCCAATAAAATTCCTGTGTCAAAAAGCTGCAAGTGCTACCTCTGTTTGTGACCCCGAATGATGTCTGCTCTCTTTGTACTAAATCTAATAGTAATTGATCCCAAGGAAGATCACAGAATTCTCTCTTGTTAGCTTTAGAAATGCATCGAAGAGTACCTTGTTTGATGGGATAAAAGCTTCAATAAGTGATGCCCCCACCTGAGTGGTTAATTTCAAAATATTTTTTGTCTAACACATTGTTGTCCGTGACAACCAAACAAGAACTTTCAGAAGCAGTTGGCTGTCCAATAATGGCAAATTTCAAGGCTATGCAAATTGTGTCAGTTCAACCCAGCTCTTTTCTCTATTATCATATCAATTGAGTCAGTTCATAGTAGACAAAGCGAGGTTATGGGAACCACCTAGAGCATCATGCACCATTTAACATCAATGCAGCATGCACGAACATCTGCAACTTCAGTCTTATTAACAGAGGATAGAATGGAAGGCAGTAAACAGCTCTCTTCATCATTTATTTGCAAAATAGTATTTCCTAGTGTTTGCATTGTTTATCAACAGGAACTTCATCAATAATTGTATAATTATGGTTGCCTAGATTACAGTGCCCTCATGCATTTTGTCATTTATTATAGAGAGGTCTGAATTTAATCTGAATTTGAACACATGACTCAAGACTAATAATATTAAGTCCCTTGAAATGTGATTGCATAATACAGATATTTTATATAGTAGGAGAATGGCAGTTTATGATTCTTCACTTTAGGGATGAAGTAAACGGGAAAATCTTTGAAAGGCAGTGAAAAATGAGGAGAAGCCACTGGTTAGATTCAAACATAGACCCACTGAACATGAGAGTAAGTTATATTCTTTAGAGTTAATCATGAGTAATTAGCTGTTTACTTTAGACCAAAATTGGGCTGAATTAAAACAAGATTACTGTGTTGAGGTCTTTCCCTCAGTCTCTATATTTTTAAGGGAGAAAATGGGAGAAAACTACAAGTACAGTAAGAAAAAAGCTATGGTAGCCAAAGTTAGAAATTCGAAATACAGAGGAGAGGCTGGACATATCAGTTCATCCTTACTTCTCTCTTGTTTCTGAAGCCAAATAATGCCAGTACTCCTAACTGCGTTAGAATTTGCAGTAAGCAGCCAAGTTCATTCTTCAGGCTCTGTGGCAACAAAGAGTTTATCTTGGCACACAGTGCAAAATATCCAAGAAAAATGAAGAGAAATAACATAAGCTCAGTAACAGATATTGGTGCAGTCAGTCGGAATTGTCTCATAATAGAGCAGGCATAAGAAAATGTGAAAAAATAATGGGTAATTTAAAGAAAGTAAGGCAAAGGACTTGCCTGAAAAGTTTCTCTCTTTTAAACATGAGAATCTTATATTTTAACTTAAATCCATTTTATATTTAAGGAAAATTTGGGTCCTGTTTGTGAAATTGCATTTGAAATATTTTTATTGGTGATTATTGGTGAAAAATTAAAAGCATTAATCTGAATGAGCCCCATTTGAACTGGGCTGTTTCTTCACAATTAATCAACAGTTATTTCCTTTTTTTTAAAAAAAAAGTGTAGAGTTAGAATATTTTCACCCCTTGATTGTTCTGTATTTATGCCCTTAATAATTCTCCATGCATTTTCTAGCTGCAAATTTTTCTTCTCATATTTTTGTTTAAGATCACATTAGGAAGGGAAAAAAAACAGCTAGAACAGCTGCTATAATAAAGTAGCCACAGAGTAGAGAAGATACTTTCTTAACATAATAGTTAAGCTATTATTTCCTCTTTCTGAGGGATGCTAAGAACTGGTTTGTCAGAGGTAATAGTTTGACCTGTCATTACTCATTATGCTAAAAGACTTTAAAAAAAAAAAAAATTACAACATCTGCTATAAACTTGAAAAATTCTAGCTCTGTGCAGAATAAGGGTGAAGATTTTATATACATACAAAACATATACATGCCTCTCACCCAAATAAATGTGCAGTACCAATTCTGATACATGTACACCTTTCCTTTAAAGAATTTATATGCAAACATTATTTGGGAACCTTTTCTAGGAGGTTTTGTCAAAACTGCTATGATAATAACTTTGTCCTAATGATTCCCAGTCTCTGTTGAGGGCGTAATCGATAACCTACAAATTAATGTTCCATAATTCACATTACAATGCACATGTAATTATTTTGAGATGAGGCAAACCCTATGCATTTAATTTACAGCTGTAATTAAGTAAACTCATTTGATACTAATTAGGTGAGCCTTAAAGGATCATAGGTTTGTGTATTTAATTATCAAAGTACAATCAGCAACCAATTTCTGAAAAGCTTTCCTATCTTGAGCTCAACACTGATCTTTGGCCACATTACAATTTTTTCTTCTTGAATCTTCAATACATTAAAATACATTGTGAATTGTAGAGAATCCTTGGTTAGTTAGCTTTTTTGGTAATTTGTAATTCTCCATTTGAAAAAAATGGGTTTAAGAATACAAAAGTTTTATATCTGACAAAACTGTCCATCAGAAATGAAGGTGAAATTAATTCATTTCCAGTAAAACAAAACCTAAAGGAGTTCATTGCAAGTAGACCTGCCCTGTAGGAAATGCTAAAGGGAATCCTTTAGGCTGAGATGAAAGATGCTAGACAGTAATTTAAAGCCATGCAAAAAAATAAAGATCTCAAGTAAAGATAACTACATAGGTAAATGTATAAGCCAGTAGAAATGTAAGTTTGGTTTATAACTCCTCTCTTACATTATGTGTGATTTAAAAGACATAAAACAATATTTATATGTTAATGGACACACATGTATAAAGATGTAATTTATAACAACAACATACAGAGCAAGGAGGGAGGGGGAAAGTGCTGTATAGGACCAGAGGTTTTGTATGCTGTTGAAGCTAAGTTGGGATCAATTTAAATTTGATTGTTATATATTAGGATGTTAATTGTAACTGCTAAGAAAATATCTAAGGAATACAGAAGTTTTCTCTATTTTGTTAAAACAGTATATAAAAATTAGTTTATCAGGAAATATAATTGATTTCTAGCTTAAAAGTCTTTTAAATTCTACTGTCAGTCAATCACTAAGTATTTATTAAATACCTAATATAATGGGCTTTCTGCTAGGTTTCAATAATTATCCCCATTTCTTCCCACTAAATGTGTAAATATAATCAAGAAAGAAGACTTATCTGATGTCTAGAGTGACTTCTTAGTTTTGGCATTAGCTAACGTGTTCACATTTTCATATTTATTTATGCTGTAAAGAATGTGAAAGCTTGTGCTTTATGACTTTCCCCGAAGGTATAAAAGATTGTTTCTGCCTCCATGCTTTTAAAACTAACACATCTTAGTGTAAAGAGGAGAAGGCACCAATGTGGTCCAGTATATATGTCCTCTTCATTCTCAGGTATTTAAGATATTGCCATCACTATCAGAAAATATGAACCTTGCCATCAGGTGCTCAAATTCCAGGCTTTAGACCATGCTAACCAAAACATGGGTTTATTTTTTTTTTTCATCAGCAGCCATATGGTAAACTAAAAGTAATTGCCGATACTTACGTTGTGTATTACAGCTCACATAGAACATTTTAGTTATATTATCTAAAATGAGGTATTAAAATAGATTTTAATGGGGGGTATTAGCACAGTTTGTCAGTACATTAAAAATAGAACCTTCCCTTTTTGTTTTTTTTTATTTTTTTGGCATTACTTTGTCTTTTCAAAGAATTAACTAGCACAGTGCAAATTTCTTCTGTCCAGATGTAACCAACATCAAGACTTCACATACTACACAATTAATGACAGCAGCCTTGTTGCACTTCTAAGCCAGAGGAAGTATAAATAGTATCGTGGTCTTGGTCTATGAGTAGGCCTAATCTAGCAAGTGCCATTTACATAGACTGGTGTATAAGCAGTATTTTCTAAAACTATATGACATGATGTCCCTAAATTGAATTATCTTCCATCTTCTTCCAGTCTCATGTACAAAGATACTGATTCAAGTATCATTTAATGGAAGAACTATTAGTAGTGCAGCATAACTAGCAAAGTGTAAAGGCTTGACACCTGATGACTTCTGTTCTTTCTGAGGGTGAGAATTATTTTGGTGGCTTGAGAAGACATTTGAAACGATGCTTTGAGGAGGGGAATGGAAGCACCAGTTAGGGATCATTAGTAGGACCAGTTCTGAGAGGAATTAGCAGTAATTGGCTCAGTATTGGATGATGAAGACTGGCCTGCTTTGAGACAAGTCTTTATCATTTTTTCATGCCATCGTGCCATTATTCTTAATCTCTGGATAGATATGTGTATGATCCTTAAACTATTTCTGCAACTAAAAAAATTTGTTGCCACGACTTCTATTCATAAAGAATAAAGAGGAGGAATACACCCAAGCTTTCAAAGCAATGTAAAATATTGCACTTGAGAGGTTTTTTAAACAGGTAATTAACCATACGTTTACACATTTTAATCTACTTTTAAGTGCAAAAGAGATTGGCAAATGACTCAATAAAGAAAGTGTTTTGTTTAAATTGGATAAAATGGTTCTTTACCGGTGTTTATCGTTTTACTCCAAGTAGTGGAGTGATCTGTGAATTCAGTTTAGTTTATTGGACAATAAATAGTACTCATAACTTTTATCAGTGTTTGTCAGGACACCCATCAAAATGACTCCATACTTTGGGTAACTTCAATTTTACTGTACACTATAGAATGTTTAAAAAATACTTTTCTTTCAGTATAAACCTATGACACTACATTGAGGCATTATTGTCCCTGCAAACCGCTAAACATCAGTGGTATTTAAGCAGTACTTTCTTGCTCTAAGATTTCTTCTAATCAGTAAAAAGAAAAAAGGAGCCATTATCCCCTCATATCTAATGCAGTTTTTCCTTCATAAACTTTGTAAACATTTGCCATTGCCACCATCAACAATTCAAACAGAAATCTTACTGAGGGAAAGTCCACAATTAGAAGTAGTCACATCAGTAGTTTTTTCTTGAAAAACAGAGAAAACGTACGTGTGTGTGTGTGTGTGTGTGTGTGTGTGTTTATATATGTCCATTTTGAAAATCTTTACTGTTGCACTCAGAAGGAAATACATAACTTTAAGAAGGGGTACACTTAGAATACTAATAATGTCTTGTACCCTATGACTACAGTGATTAGGACTAAACCACAAAAAAAGTCAAGAAAGCTCTTGATATTTGGTCTCAGTTTTTTCCCACAGCCATGATGCATTGTATCTAATAAGTTCTTCTTCCAGTTCTTCCAGTTCTTCCAGTCCTAAGAGTCCATGGTGTCTTTATAAGGATGGATTGCATACATATAAATATTAGGTGGGCTTAAATATGATATGGTATCTTCATGAGATGATCCCCACCTGTGTCACTAGCATCCATTTGGTTGCCTTGGTTTGATTCGATCCAAGTGTTAACTCAAAGTCTCCACATCAGAGCCTACTATCTTTAAACAGGATCTAAGTGTAGGTTCATTGAGTCATAAGTATCTTCATATCTGAATGATGAAAAGCAACATGCTTGAGGGCACTAATCGAATCATATTTTCATTATTTCTCCAGGATATCTTCAGTACAGTTAGATCTGGGGAGGTTTTTAGGATAAGTTGTGCAAGTTGAATTTATTCACTCTTGAAACAGCACATTACCCTATAATTTTCAAGCAGTAGTATGATTTCCTTTTCTACAGGTATTTATAATGCTACATTAGATCATAATAATTCTAAAAAGCTGGATCATTGACAGCTAAGCTCTTTGTTTACTTGGTTTGCTAAACTAACCTAGAGAAGTATATTATAGTTCTGTACCACTTATTCAAGATCATTTAGAGAATATGTTGTAAGTTATACTCTACTAGATGAAACAGGGACCAGCCTTAAGGAACTTAAAATCCAGTAGGCATAATCATTCATTCCATAATAAATGTTTATTGAGCACCTACTATATACGAGGTATAGAACTAAGCTGAATAAAATTAAGTCATAATTCCTACCCACAGGGAGCTTATTCTTTAGTAGAAAAATTCTTATAAATAAATCATTATAAATATGGTAAGTGTTTTCTTAAAGGTACGTGAAAGTTATAAGTGATGGCATAAAAGAGGAAGTAATCAGTTAAGCTTCTAAGGATAACCCTGAGAAGTCAGGGACTACATCCAAGAAGACAAGCCTTATCTGAGATTTGGAACTAATAGTGAAAGACAGTCTGGGCTATTGACTTTGTATGTACACAGGGGAATTAAAAAAAAAAAAAGACACACTTGAAAAATGAGTATGACAAAAGAACAGTCACAGGTCAGGGGATGGCAAAAGATGAGGTTTGAACAGAAGTCTAGATTCACGTCCTAAAGTTAAGACTTCAGTAGAGAACCATTAAAGGGTTTTTAACAGGAGAATAACGTGATCAGATTTGTATTCATAAAAGTTGTTCTGTTTGTTCATTCAACAAATATTTACTAAACACCCCTATAATGTGCCAAGCATAGTTGTGGGTGCTAGAGATTGTTAGACAAATTGCCTTTCCAATAGCCCCTTTTACCTAAGTAGTCAGTGTTGTGCCATGAGCCCTTGATCCTTCCCTGGCACAGCTGATTGAATCAGGGATGGGAACCTTAAAAGGACAGATAATTCATGAATGGCCAGTGATCTATGAGCTAAGCCAGCAGAGGAAACCAGTTCTTATAGATATGAGAATGGAGCAAATGCATAGACAGAAGCAGAGAAAGAACAGGTTAAAATTAACTGCTTTGTGTAAGATTAAAGTGATATGCTTCATTTAGTGAAACTATTAAAGGTATCATATATCTCTTTAAAATATATATATACCAAACAAAGGGGAAATAAGGTTTTAGAGCAGTAATGCCATCTATCATTGTTTTCTTGGTCACTTTTCATATTCAGAGTAAGCACTCATTTATTCTCTTTTCTGTCTGCATTCATCACTGAAGACTTTAGCTGGTATTTACCTGAAACATTTGCAGAAAATGAAAATAAAACATGAACAAACTAAGAGGCTTTATTGCAAACAATGATAGTAGTGCCTAAGGTCAAACCCATGCCTTCAGGATTAAGAAGTACAAACTGGTAGTTACAAAATAGTCACAGGGATGTAAAATACAGCATAGGGAATATAGTCAATAATATTGTAATAACCATGTTTAGTGCCAGGTGGATACTAGACTAATCAGGGAAATCACTTTATAAATTATATAAATGTTGAATCACTATACTGTATACCTAAAACTAATATAAAACATTGTTGAATGTCAACTCTAATTGAAAAATAAAAATTTTTTAAATAATAAATAAAAAATCCACCCTGTCCCCCTCAAAAAAATCCATGCCTTCAGAAGCAGTAGTTTTAAGTGAGACATGAATTCCTGTACCTGTTTCATTTTAAAATTAATAATATTCTTCTCCCTTTATTCATTAAATGCCTACTATGTGCCAATTTTTGCTCTAAGTGCTTTAAATATATTAACTGATTTAATGCTCACAAAATCTCTAAGAGATAATTACTATTATTATCCCCATTTTACACGTGAGAAAATTGAAGCATAGAGACTTTAACTTGGTTACGAGTGAGTGAATGGGAATTTACTAGTAACTGGGAATATGAACCACAGCAGTCTGGTTCATGTTTTTAACAACAATGTTATATAGCCTCTGTTCTCTAGAGAGTATTTAGTCAAATTTAATTATCAGTACAGGGCTTGGAAAGGGAATTTATCAATTAACTGCTGTATACTGCTTGGTCAAAATTGGGCTTTTTCCATAATCACCTTTTTTTAGAAAATGGTAGCAACGTTGCTGGAATGGCAGCTTTGGAATCACATTTTACTCTTCTCATTCTTTTTGTCCCAAAGTCCTACTTTGCCATGGGATCCTGGGCAGTTGACAATCTGTGAGTTTCAATGCCTTCATTTATATAATCAGGTCAATAATCCTAAATTTATGGGATTGCAGTGAAAATACATGAGATGAAATATATAAAGCACTTGGTGCAGTACCTGGACCACAGTAAGCCCTTAAATGTTACTTTTTTTTTACTCAAAAACTACAGTTGCATCCCATTGCCCAATGTATCAAATTCAAACTTTTGTCGCTTTCACAGTCTCCTTAGTGATGGCCGGACCCCGCCCAACTTGCATTATTTCTTCCTTTACCTGACATATAAACTTCCTTCTTTCTGTATATGTCCTAGGACATACAACACCTTTCCTTTCCTGTCCCCTTCACTATCCACAGCTTCAAGACCTAGCTTAGGTTCAGTCTTCTCCATGAAACCATTTCCAGTTAATTAAATTCAAATTGTTCCTTTCCTTTGAACTCCTGTTGCAGTTGTATTACAGTGTATACTTAACAAATTCTCTCACGTGTGCTAGATTTCTCTTTCCATGTAGAGCCTAAGTTCTTTGAGAAGACAAATCATGTCTTAATATTTCTCCTGTATCTCCCTCAAAGGATCTAACAGAATATGAAGAGCTCATGTCAAGTTTCAACAAATCCTTGTTGCCTGATTGAAGAAAATAAGCTCTTAAGAACGCCTTATAAATTTATATAGGTCTTTATGTTTGACAGGGCACTTTCATAACATTGTTAATACTTACTCCATATAATAGTCACAGAAAGTAGTTAGAGCAGGTGTTATCCTCATTTTTAAGTAATAAAACTGAGTTTCAGTTACAGTGTGACTTACATAATAAGGTCTTCTGGTAATTAGCATCGGCTCTACTCCCAACCCCCACCATTCAGTACCGTTCTCTATAAGACTGCCAGAATAATCTTTTTAAATCAAAGGTGGGATCATGTCATTCCCTTGTTTAAAATCTTCCAATGGTTTCTCATTTTACTTGGAATGAAATTCTACCCATCTCCTACCCCACCCACTCCACACACACGCTTGATCTCCCCACACTCTATATTCTAGTTACATTGGCCTTCTTAACTTTAAACAGGCTTAGCTTACCAAGCTTGTTGCTAACCCAGGGCCTCTACACTTGAATATTCTACCCCTGAATCTTTACATGGTTGTCTTTCTTGCTCTTGAAGTCTCAATTCAAACATCACTTCCTCAGTGAGGAAGTAACACCCATCTAAATTGACTTTCTTCCCCGGTCATACTTCAGTTTATTTTCTTTGTGACGTTTATTATCTCAAATTATCTTCTTCCCTTTTTTGGTTACTTGTACATTGTCTCTCCTCACTAGACTGTGGGTCCCGTGAGAACAGGGTTTTTGTTTGTCCTATTCACATCTGTATTCCAAGTCTCTAATAGAGTGCCTGACACATGATAAGCTCTTAATAAGTATTTGTTGAATAAAGTAGTCGAGCCAAAATCATGAGTCTTTTGAGTCCTAATCCAGTGTACTTCCCACCATTCCATTTATCCTGCCTTTCATGAAAGCACTTCTGCCTTTAGAACTACAATAAGAAATGATGTTCAGAATAATGACATTAACTGTGCTGTAGGATTCTCTATTATCAAAGAAAAATTTCATTCAGTTCAATAAACTAAACTAATTAAAGCAGGGATGTCATGGTATATTATTATATTATAATAATACATTTAGAAAGAGTTCCAACTAAAAAGACTTTCTGCTTTTTCTTTAGTTAACCAAAAAATTAAATTAACCCAGAGCTCTTCATTCCCCAAAAGTCCTTGTTAATTAGGATTGTTCTATAAATCTCTATTATTAGCAGCATTTGTCATTTGTTTCATTACCGTGTTTATTAGGCCAGTCTGAGCAGGGTGTCTTTGCTCATATTCTGGCATGTATATCCCAGTGAAAAGGAAAATATTTCCTGGATTCTCTTTTTTTTCCTAATCTTTGACACTGGCATATTTCATGCTGTTTGTATAACAACTTAGTTTTCTTGTGTCAGTTCCCTATATAAAATAGGAATTATATTATTGACTTGGTTATTAAGTAAAGTAGTTAAATTTAGGGTCTTTAAAATAAAAGCATTAGTGCTTTGCAACATCCTTTGTGAAAATTGAAAACAACCTAAAGGTCCATAAATACAGGACTGCCTAAATAAATTACAGTATATTTATACAATGAACTATTATGTAGCAATAAAAAATAATGAGGACATTGTCTGTTTATCAACACGGTGATATCTCCAAGTAAAACACACACACACACGCACACACACGCGTGCGTGCACACACACACACACACACACAAAAAACAGGGTCCAGTGAAGTTTGCACAGAAAGAAAAATAATGATGTGTTTTGCTTGAATATACACAGAGAAATTATGGAAGGATATTAAGGAAAGCAGTAACAGTGATAACCAGATAAGAAAGTAGTAGGACTATAAACTGATTGAATAGGAGATAAGTGGTAAGAGGGAATTTTTTTTACAACATACCTTTTCATATATTTTTGAACTATATATATTATCTATTCAAGAGGTTAAATTTTTAAAAAAAACAACCACAACTAAAAGCAGTATATGATTCTGGACTGGATCCTGTATTGGGGGGAGCGGGAATGCTATAAAAGACATTAGGACAAAATAAACCATCAACAAAACAAAGAGGCTACACACAAAATGGGAGAAGATATTTGCAAACAACACCTTCAATGAGGGGCTAATATCCAAAATAGATAAAGAACGAATACAACTCAACAACAACAACAATAACAAAAATCCAGTTAGAATATTAGCAGAGACCGAATAGACACTTCTCCCAAGAAAACATACAAACAGGCATCAGACTTATGAATAGATGTTCAACCTCACTAGCTATTAGGGAAAAGAAAATCAAAACCATGAGAGACCACTTCACACTTGTTAGAATGGCTGTTATCAATGACACAAGTAATAATGAGTGTTAGGTAGTAAGGAAAAGGGATCCCTTATACACTGCTAGTGGGAATGTAAATTGGTACAACCACTTTAGAAAACAGTATGGATGTTCCTCAAAAAATTAAGAACAGAATTACCATATAACTCAGCAATCCTTCTTCTGGGTATCTACCCCCAAATTTGAAATCATTTATCCATAAAGACATATGTACCCCGATATTCATTGCAGCACTATTCACAATGGCCAAGATGTGGAAACAGCCGAAGTGTCCTACAATAGATGACTGATTAAAGAAGATGTGGTACATATATATACAATCGGAAATCATTCAGCCATAAGAAAAGATGAAATACTACCATTTGCAACAACATGGATAAATTTTGAAATAATCATGCTAAAGCGAACTAAGTCAAACAGAAAAAGCTGAGAACAATTTGATTTCACTCATACGTGGGATTTAAAAACTGAAGCAAACAAGACAAACAAACAAACAAAAAAACCTCATAGACACAGGCTATAGGTTAGTGATTACCAGAGGAAAAGAGGGAAGGAGGTAGATAAGGGTACAAAGGGTCAAATATATGATGACAGCAGGAGATTTGGCTTTGGGTGGCGACCACGCAATGCAATATATAGATGAATTATAAAATTGTACACTCAACACCAATGTCCCCACAATAAATTTAATTTTTGAAAAGCAACTGAAAAAAAAAAAGACATTTGGATAATTAACAAAATTGAAATATGGAGTATAGATTAGCTAAAATAACAATATTGAGAGTCTTTTCAATTTATCAACTATACCATAGTTACCTAAAAGAATATCCTTGTTCTTAGGACATACACACTGAATCATGAAGGAGTCAAGGGCATAATATGTGCAACTTCTACTTAAATAGCTTGAAAGAATAAATAATAATATGCATATATATATGAGAGGAATGATAAATTGTGGCAAATTGTTAAAAACTGGTAAATCTAGATAAACATTATATGGGAGTTCTCTATTTTTCTTCAAACTTTTCTGTTAGTTTAACCACATAAAAGGTTAATATCAAGCAAACAAAACCATTAGTACTCTAGAAACTACCTCAGTATAAGGAATGGCCAAAGTGCAGAAGCCTCTTTAAAGAAACTTAAGAGTTACTGGTTTTTACCTAATCATGCTTTTCACTTTCTGATGAAGTTTTTGCTTTCCGTTCCTAGTGATGCTTAGTCAGAGAAAGCAGCATAAGAGGTGGTGATTGCAGTTTACCTTAAGGTTGAAGAACACCTGCCTCTCTTATCCTGTTGTGTATCTTCTTCAATTATATCTCCTCTACAATTTAGAGGTGCCAACACACAGCATTTTAAAATACCTTGAACAAAATTTTCTAAGGATATTAATTATCATAAGGTTGTATGTCCACAGTGCTAAAATACATAGTTAATTTAGCAGTGGTAAGGCTACAGAAACATTTAATCAGGTTGTTTATCATTGAGTGACTGAATTTTTTTATTATTATTTTTCAGTTAGATATGTGTCATTTGTATAAACTAACCATGTCTACTAAAGTTGACTTAGCATTATAGATTAGTGAAGATATTTCAATTCTAGCCAGACTGGCCTCTTAAGTATCAGGTAATGAATTTTATGTTATAGGAAAGTGAAAAGTAAATTATTTGTTTGTACAAACTGTCCAGAGAATGTTTGAATTTTACTATTTTGCTTTTTAAATATGTGAAATTCTGTTCTTCCGGATGAAGGTACCCTGAGCGTCTTGTCTAATAAATAATACCAAACGAATCTGGTATCAACTGAATTGTTAGTGTTTGTTTCCTGTCTGTTTGGGGAAGCTCATGATTTTGCGCTGTTATAGAAATCAGGAAAATAGGAATAATAAACATCCCCAATCTTTTTCCTTCTCACTTTACAAAACATTTGGGAATAATTGAGAAACAATGGCTCTGACTTTAATCTCTTAAGTAGACGTACTTCATTAGAACTAACTGTCATTTCTCTACAGCTAAGGCAGAATGCTATTTTTGCTACTTGTTCCCACAACTCCAGGCCCATTTTACACCTAAGAAAACTAGGTCCCAGTGAGAGTCATTTAAGTGTCTCGGGCCTCATTGGCTGAATAATGCTCATGCCTATAAGTGTGTCTTAAGATTTAGTGAGGTACTTCATAAGTTCATACAGTAAATTGTCTAGAAAGTTATGGAATAATAGGTCATGCCCATGAATACTGTTTAGTTAGTTGTGTGGGGTTTTTTGTAATAGCTCTGTAAACCAGCTTAGATCAACACATTTCCAAAAAATCAGAATGTATGAAAAATATAATTGAACTTAAATATTATTGAACATTGTTTAATCCTTTTTCAGCAATTTAGAATGAATTTCAGGATCTTGCAAATGTGCAGAGTCATTATTTTGAAAAGTGTTCTCATAATAAAGCTCCCTAAATACAGAAGATAATAGAGACTGGACTGTGTCTATACTGATTTATGACAGCTCTTTTACGTACTTGATATTCTCATATATTTGTTTGTATTAGTAAGTACAGAAGGTGGAAAATAATTCTATTTTATGTTTCAGAAAATTTAACTTCACATGACACCTAAGGATAAAGCATCTCAAGTATCTATACATATATCCAGAAAAAACAGTGTAGTAAATCTGCATTCATTTAGAATTTTTAGTAATTAAGACCAACGGAGTCATGAGTCTTAGGAACAAAGTTCAAAATAATCTCTTCGATTGTAAATTAGGTTCTATTCACAAATAAAGATTTATCCAGCCAAAACTTAATAACTTTTTCAAACAAAGAACTCAAGTAATTATAACTAATTGTGGCTTATTTACCATTTATATGTAATTATTTTCTAATCTGTAATCTAGTAATTAATTCTTATATTAATTTTTATATTACCTAGAATGTGTTATAGACATATTATTACATAATGTAATCCTATTATAAATGATAATGGTGTGTCATTAACTTAGCTTGTTTTACTTATTTAGTGCCTGTTTGTTCTTAGTTTATAGTTAATTCCCTTTATAGTATGACTTGTACTTGGAAGTAATAAAACCAGATTCCTTTATAAATATTTATGGTACAGACCTTTTCCTAAATCAGACTGTAGACCTTTCCTAATTATTTCCAATAAAGTTTGCTTACATCTTTTTTTTTTTTTTTTTTTGCCTATGTAGCAGTAGGTACTGCATACTTCCTAGAAAACTTAATCCTAGATATCTATTCCTTAACTTCCAGTTAATCAAAATATTGTTAACTGCCATGTAGTTTCTGGTGTTCAAACATGTGGAAAATTAGCTACTTGAAGAATTTAAATAGTTGCCTCTGGTATGGAGTCTTAGCATCTACAGTCATATGGTCAAAATAGATCACTAAGTGAATGAGTCCTCTCTTTGAATATCAGTCTTTCCAGGAAGATCTTTTTTTCATTATCATGTCTATGCTTATCCCTTGTTGAAAGTATTCATTAGTAGCAGGTAGCAGAAGTTAGACAGAACATGCTTTTTGTGATACTTAGGTTCTCAAGATCTTTTTTCCTTCCCCTTGACCTTAGTTGAGATTCAAGTTTATAAATTTTCGACCACACCTGTCCCCATAAGGGATGCAAATTTGTGATTTCAGAAGTTCCAGCTCCCAGTAGAAAGTTCTATTCAATCTTTTGCAGATGTCCTCTAGGCCAGATTTCATCACAAATAACTTCATTCCACTGTCATGTGCCAAGTTTAAAGTACTGTATTAGGTTACTCTGTAGTCAAAACAACGAAGCCCCGGTCCAGGCTGCTGTAAGACAAAAGGCCATTGCACTGCTGCTTTTGTTCTGGCCATGCATTCAGTGGTAGCTTTCTCTTTTGCTAGTTGTCAGTTTAAAGGAAGTAGGGACTCCTTAATAAAAAGTAACCAGATTAGGTTATTTGTAATAAGCCAACTAAAATCAGTAATTCTTAACATTGGCACGAATAGTAGTTATATTTTTATTGTGTCATTGTGATTTTTTGTAGAGAAACCCCCAAAAGAAATCATTATTTATATTTCTTAAATTTACAGCTCTTTAGCTATATAGAAGATTTCATAGCCCAGAGTGTAGTCAGGCTCGAAGCTTAATTAGAGATCCATGATCCAGTCCTTACAAACATTTCCTTTGGCTTGTAGTTTCTGCTCAAGTATTTATACTGTCCAAAAAGGTACTGCTTCCATTTATAGTTGTTCCCCCAAAATGTGAACTACCTAGGTATAACAATAACAAAACACATACAGGATCCCTATGCTGAAAATTACCAAAAAAGCATTGCCTACAGATGGCTTTGCACCTTGCTTTCCAAGTGCTCCTGTACAGAATATGGAGTTCATGTTTTCTCTCTTTTTGAATGGTGAGTGATGACGTAGCTTCAGCTTTACTGGGTGAGTTTGTATATTGAGTATTACAAAGAGAAGTCAGTCTGCCTTTCTTTGGCTCTAATTGCAGAAAGTGAAGTCACTGCTTTTGCTGTTTTGGATCAGGACCAGAAAGAAATTGTTGATACCAATGGAGCTGGCGATGCATTTGTTGGAGGTACAGACTCATTTATTTTATACTTACTTGTAAGTTAAACATTTCCTTTAACTCTTGTCTCTACTACATAGCCAAGATTTATGAATTTAATAACTTTTAATTTCTTTTAAATAATTAACTCCTAATGTTCTTTCCATATGCTACTATCATTGTGAGTTCTAAGAGCGTATTTTACTACAGGAAAAATCTGTATTTTTGGCTTAGAGATAATTTGCTATTATGCTATACCCCGGTCATTTTCTCAAGATTAATTGTCTTTCAGAATATTACATAAACAAGCTGCTTCAAGTACAGTATATAGTATATTCATAGCCCTTCAGGCTTAAATGCTAACACATTGTTCTTTAAAACAAATTGTGGTGAATATTAAACAGTATACTAATAACTAAATATGATGTCTTTGGATTATATCATTTGGTTAAAACATCTGTTTCTCACAGTAGTTGAATGTTTATTATGTTAGGTAGAGTTAATTTTTTTGTCTGGTTCAGGCTCAGTAAGAACTGGCACAATTTATGAGGGCTAAGTCATTTTTGCAATGAGTACTCAAAAACAAGATCAAGACAGGAGATTCCGGCTTAATGACTTAGATTGATCTAAAATCTGGTTCAAAGGTTCTTTACATATGTCTAAGCTCCTTCTAGTTCAGTGTAGTTAAGCTAGGTTTAACTACTTTCTGGAAAGTTTTAGACTCCTGAATGATAACCCAGAAGAGTCCCTCCTGATCTCTTCATTTCTCATAACATCAATCATGACAAGGAAAAAAGGCAAATGGAGCTGACCATTGTCCTCCTTTCCTTGGAAAATCGTTTGAATCGTGGAAAACTTATGTAAGAGTATGTGATGGTTTTAACAGTATAGTTTAAATTTATTTGTTATTTATTTATTTATTTATTTTTATTTATTTATTTTTAAGTAGTCTTTTTCACCAACATAAAGTTTTCATATTTCCTTCTTAAAACTATTCATGCCTAGTCTTAGTCTTACTTAAATGAGCTGTTAACCATTAGACTGGTAGCATGTCCCATGTCCTATTCTTTGGTAAGAGTATACACCACAGATAACACTCTATGTTACTGTCATACTTGCATCTTTTATTTCTTGGCTCTGAAAGTTTCATCATTGATTATTTTACAGCTACATTTCCTATTCCATACTGCTTTAGAGCTGCAAATTCAGATAGGCTAAAAATATCCAGGATTGGGCTAAATTTTATAACACATCAAGGAAACCGTATTGATTTCCTGGTTAGAAATTGTTTAACCAGGAATCTTAGTACAGAAACTTTTAAACTTGTATGCTGTATGTGCCTTTTTAAATATTTAAAACAGTAAGTATTCTATTTCCTTTATATTTAGTAGGGTATATTGTAAGAGCATTATAGATATGATGGTAACCTAACTAGCCATTACCTCTGGCCCTGGGGCTTTGGGATACCTGGCCTGCATCAGCAGATTCTCTTACAGACAGACACCTAGCTACCTAATAATGCTTCTAGTACTAGGTACAAACATGTAGACTTTTTGAGGGAGAGATAAGTCATTCTTAGAATACTGAAGTAGGAACAGCTAGCTACCTGTTTGTATTGTAGTTAGAGTGATAAATGAATTACCTCATCAAAGTACTTGGGTTCTTTGTTACAGGATTTTCAGCATCCTTTTTATCTTACTCTACTTACCTAGCCTCATTATATATTTATTGTTGGGGTACAATAAGGTAAATAAAAAGGAAAGAGTGTGGAACAGGGATCCACAGACTTTTCATAAAGACCCAGACAGCACATATTTTATTTAGGCTTTGCTTTTATTATATTTTCTTGTTGTTTTGCTTGCTTGCTATACTTTTTGTTTTGGTTTTGGATTTTTACAACACTCTAAAAGTATAAAAACCCTTTCTTAACTCTGCAGCTATACAAAACAGGCTTCAGGCTAGATTTAGCCCTAATCTATAGTTTGCCAACCCATTGTGTAATACATGGCAGCTTCCTCACTTTATTCACTTTCAAAATACCCTGGATCCAAACACTGGATTTCACTACAAAGTGGAAGGCAGGCTGAAACTAGGCAAGACTTTACTGGCAATACCTAAATTAGGTAGCCATTTTTTTCACTCTAACCCTACTCTGATCAGTTCTCACAATAATGAGATCTTGAAAGACTGAGTCATGCAATGAGATGAATACCCTAATGTCATTTTAGCAGTGGCATATTTTAGTATGTTCAGCATATTCTGTCTGTGTAAGTCAAGCTATATAGTAATAGCAATAGATAAAATATATATAGCATCTATTAGGCTATTGATATGTTAAGCACTTTACATATATTAACTTATCTAAGATTCATAAAAACTACTTGAAGTGGATTATTTTTAACTGCATTTTACTGATGAGAAAACTGAGACATAGATGAGTTAGGTAATTAGCTCAAAGTCTTATAGCCAGAAAGTAGAAGAGCCGGGATTCAAACCAGGCAGTCTGATTCCAGAGTCAGTATTCTGATTCACTGCACTATACTGCTTCTCTAAACTTTTAGGGAAATCTCATCATTAGGACTGAGAACTATAGGCTAGCCTTACTAACAAAAGCTGGTTTTGCAAAAGAGAATCTTCCTATTATCTGAATAAATGACTTCATTTATTGAATAGGGAGCTTTTGTTATCTGACAGGATTCCCAGAACTCTAGGGTAAGAATGCTGCAGAAAGAAAGAGAAAGTGAAAGGGAAGAGAATCGAAGAACTGTAGTCCCCAGTGAATTTGAACCAGGAGCTTTTTGCTAAGCAATAGAATTGATTGCACTACAGAGATACAGAAAGCCAGGTCATAAACTTGCTTCGTCAGCATGGAATCCGAATACAGGGAGTTATATGTTATCAACTGTTTAATAGCACCAGGCTGATACATCTATCTTACAATAGAGGTTGTCTTGTTAGTTGAAAATACTCAAAAATCCATTGGTTAAAACCCCCTGCTCCCATCTCTATGCAAAGAAAGCCTAGCTGATTTGAAATACTCCAGCTTTTGAAGCACACCCCTCCCCCTCGAAAATGAATGGCAATGGCAACTTTTACATTTACTGTGTTGTTTCTTTTTTTTTCTTTATTGCCTGATTAACATATTTCCTTTCTGATTGACACATTCTATCTTTAGATAGTTAATATATTCCTCTTATGACTTTCATGGTTTATTGGCTTAAGAATATTTTTGTCTTTTGTGACTTTGCATCACTATATTAAATTCCCAATTCCAAGTTATTGGGTAAAGTACCACTTCACCTACCATGTGCTAATTACATATCTGAGTACCAGAGTGCCATGTGTTCTTATTAGCCATAGAAGATATATATGACTACATCATAGATTTTCCACATGTAATTTGAAAATGAGTACCCCAAATGTACACAAATTAAATTTATAGTTCCATCTCAGAGGTTTAGTGACAGTGACAAAGCCCTTCAGCCTCTACAAGCATAACTCCTTGTTCTATTTGGAGATCTAAGCACTTTGTAACATTTGCCCTTTATTTGTCACCAGCCAGCTCTGATGGAGCTACCCTTTTCACATTTTCCCTCAGAAGCCCAAGTACCACGATCGTACCCTAGGAAATGGAGACAATTCTATAATCTCTAAGTATGATTTCCTAATTTCCCAGGTCAGGAGAAAATTTCTTCCTCTTGTCCTGCTGTGCTTTGTCACAGCAGGTCTGCTTTTTCATTTGGAACCCTCTTTGTCACTGCCATAGTAACAAATGGAAACATTGAGAACATTTTGTGACAGGCACTGTCATTGTTCCCAGTGAAATCTCTTCCCTTGTGTCTTCTCAGTAAATGAAACTGAGGAGAAAAATCATAACAAATAACTTGAAAGGAGATCTAATCAATATGTTCCCAGTAGGCTGTCAATACCAGCCTGTGTTAATCTAATATGATTTAGTCTTATGTTTTATGGCAGCTGTAGGAATATGGACTAGACCTACATATCATCTTTAGGCTAAAAGTGCATACACCTTTGACAGATTATACCCAGGTACGTAGATATAATTCTCAGATAAAAGATTAGAGACCTTAGCAAAGACCAACATTTTTAGGACTTAAAAAGCTTCATTAAATGTGGTTAAGAGCCATACATAGCTTAGAACAGTTTATTGTGAATACTAGTAAAGTAACTGTGCTGCCTTTAATACTTTTTATTTTCAAATTTCTCATAACAGCTTTAGCAGGGAAAATGTATTACCCTAAATGATATTACCTACAATATGCAAATGACTCTTAAAGCCACTTAGCAATCACAGTGTAAATAATTGTTCTGTTTCCCATCTAATAAAAAGGAACATTAATTTCTCTTTCTAATTCATGTTCAGAAAAGAATTTTGGTTAAAAAGAAAAGGAAAAAAGATATAAGTTTCTAGAAAAGGAAAAAAGATATTGGGCCTTCCCTGTGGTCTGTCTATACTTCTCTAAAATTATTGGAGAATCTCTAAATTGTCATCATATTTTCTGTTCTCACCTTGTCTGTTTGTTCCCAAACATTATAGCTTACCCTCTCATTCTTTTTTTTTTAAACCAGGAAAGTGCAAAATTTATTAACCTGAAAGTACACACTCAATGGTGGGGGCAGGGGGAGTGCAGACTTACTCAAAAGGAGAGCGAGTTCCCCATTCTTCTTAATTGCTGCTTCATTGTGCTGTGCAGAGAAGCGGTGCAGAATTCTCACAATTTTTTTTTTTTCTGCACCACCTCTTGCCTTTTCTGTCCAGCTCAGAAGACCAGAAAATGACTTGATGCATGTTAAATATATCATTTCTCACACTTCTTCACTCAAAAACCAAAATCTTCATATGACCCACTGTATGCAGAGGATTTTCTTGCTGATGACCAAGAGAAGCACTGCTACCCCCCCACACAGCAGCCAATACCTTTCATCTTTTAACTCTTAAAAGGACATCTCAGTGTTTTCTTTCTAAGGCAGCAATTTTCCTTAAAACCTTCAAAGGATGCATGGAATTAATTTGGTCATTAGGAATATGAAATTCACCAAAGACAGCAGCTCAGGTTCATGCAGGGGGAGAGGAATAGCGATTCACACCTTGCACTGTCATAGGACACTTTATAACATGCTACTCTAGTGTTAGGCATCCAGAGATTAAGGTAAGCTGACGTTAGACCAGAACCATATTTCGAGAGCCTTGCCTCAGATTATTTAAGCCTATGTTGATTAGAAGAGGTAAAGATTATCCTCAAGCCATGACATAAAAGAGGAATAACTTTGGCTCACATTAAATACAGTATGATTTTAGTGCAAAGTCTGGAATTTCTCGCAAACGTGAATGTTCCCTCAAAGATCTAGTACCCTGGATGGCCTCCACGTAGAAGCAATTATAAGTAGATAATGGAATTCAAAGGACTTTATCTTGTGGAGATGTGTATGACATGGGGATAGTTGAGCCATGGAGGTCACTAAACCCTTAAACTCAAATATTAATCTCTTAAATTTCTGTGTTTGCAGATAATTGAAAATGTTTATTCTAAGAAAAGGTTGATTTATCAGATTTTATTTAGTTGCAGAAGGCCAGACAACATGTCATTAGCAAAATTTATGAAGTTAATTTTCTTAGAATTTCATCATAACAAAATATATGTGTTTCAGTTTCCTGGCCTAGAATATTTGTGAGTTAAATGGAACTAATTGGAATCCAGTAGTGGTCCTGGCTGCTATTACATGGATTTAGTTAATTTTACCTACCATGACTGTCTTGCTCATATAACATGTAGCATTCAGCTTTTGCTGCATAACAAACCACCCCAAAAATTTAGTGACCTAAAACAAGAACTGTTTTTTTAGCCCCACAAATCTGTGGACTGACAGCTGGGCCTAGGCTCAGTCGACACTTCCTCTGGTTTCAGAGGTTCAAGAGATTAAGTAATTTGCCTACGGTCACAGTGAAAGCCAAGATCCAAACTCCAAGTTTGATTTCAGAGTTCTTGTCCCTAATCATTTTATTGTACTGTTTTCCATTAGTATATCATCTTATCTTCCCCTTCAAATGAGGAGAAATAGCCACACTAGTGTTTTCTAAACACTATTCTAGACTAGTGCCAGTCTGTGACCTAACAGAGATTTCCTCAGTCATTAATAGCAAAATGAAAAAATTTAGGAGCAGTATATCAAGTTTTCATACAACTAAATGTATTGAATTTTAAAATTTGTCTCAATAATGTTTGAATTTGTTACAATGAGCCTTTATTGGCTTTGTAATTAATGTAATCAAAAATTAAAAATCATGTATGATAGTGATGCTGATACATAGCCTGACCAATCCTGGGCCCTAGCAAAAAGTCTTAGCCATGGTAAATAAGTCATTAGAAACAACTTTCCAAACTATGTGAAAATTTGTATGAAATGCAACCTCTGATGTTATAACGCTATTTACTATCAACAGAGGTCTGAATAAAACAAACAGAATTCAGCAACATGTTTACTAAGTTCATAGCTATTCTCACTTCAAATAGATGAGTTCCCAAACCTGGAATATGAACACAGGCTCTTATTTTTCATTTAATTATCCAGTTATCATTGACTTTTTATAGAGTTAAGATACGTATGTTTTATTTCTAGCCCATGAAATAAATGGCAAATTTAAACCAGTTTCTGTCATCAAATGCTCTTAAAATTTTAGAACCACCCTGCTGTGAAGAATTGTCAGTTGATCAAACACAGGTTTTTGAATTGAATTAAATAGTAACAAAATTAGTTATCTTGCTGATCATTTAGGGCATAAATAAGCACACATTAATAAGCTTACTGTCATTTCCTTATTCCAGCAGCTACAACTTTGTCCTGACGAGTCTTTTTGTTTTTAACTGTATTGCTTAAAATGTTACTGCCAAAAGGGAGTAATTTTAAAGATCACATTTTCAGGTTTTAGAATGTTTTCAGTAGTGAAACTGCATTCAAATAAGATCTTATCCGAATCAGAATGAAATGAGATTAAACAAATCCCCATGTGGCCCTATCCACATTTTATCTGGTAGCTCATAAAGCAGCTCCCTGGAATGAGTTGATGTTAAGTATGAAAACCACGTCATGTTCAAAAGTCCCCATTTGATGGATGAGGAAAGCAAGGCCCAAAGAAAGGATGTTAGTGGCAATGCTAAAAATCAGATCTCTTGGTTCATTAATTAATGATCCAGTAATTGCACATGTTCGTAACCCAAATGAAAGTTGTCAGTTAAGAAATGGGTTATGTAGGCCTCTTGGAAATAATATAGGTCAAGAGTCAATGTCCCAAATGAATAGAAGCCTTTGATGTAGTTTTTCTTGGCATATGGGTATCCAAGATGTTTGACTTTAACAATAAACAGAAGCATATGCAAAAATTTTATTTTGGGAACAACATTAGGAGATCACACATTAAGTTTTAGATTCAAATTCTAACATGATCTGGTATTTTTTTGTTCCATGAGGAGGAATGATCTTTAAAGCAGTACTTTGAAAGGAGTTCAGGTGGAAGGATACCTTATCTGTAAAATATACTGCTTAGTGGTACTCTGTAGGAGCGTCTTTCCTAAATTTAGGGCATTTAAAAGTTTCTTTGATTTTTTTTGCTTTTAAAAAATTTAAATGTAATGTCCCATGCCATGTTAATAGAATTTGACAGGCTCCATTTTCAACCACTAGAAAGAGGAAATAAGTTATCCTCACAGTTATAGCACTGACCACTTGCCTATATATTATACCCTACAGCTCAATTGCTCACTTTGTGTGGGAGGTTGTGTTGGGCAGAGCTATTGTAGAGGAACCTTTGCTCTGAATTGACTTCCTGTCCATGTCACTCACTGCACCATCTGACACCACTTAGGCTTTGGTTTTCATTATGCAAATACCTGCTAGGTCAGACCTTACCCTGGCAGGCACAGCAGCTTTTAAGTTACTTCAAAATTTAATGTTTGATTTCCTTTTTTCCAGAAGAATCTGTGTTGTTTAACATATGGGTCATAAGTTGTTATTTGAGTTCATGACTAGTTGGTAGTCAATATGAAGTTAAAGCAAAACAAAACAAAATTTCACTAACTAGACTACATAGAAAATGGAAAAAAAAAAGTTTACATCTGAGAACTTTTCAGCAGGGGGAAACCATTACTTTGTCACATCTGGGTAGTCTAAGCTAGCCGAATTGAAGTGGGAATTTCCTGCCAGATGTTAGTCCTTTGAGAGACCTGTTAACATCTAAAAGAGTGGTATGTGAGTTCTTATTTGGTAGAGCTGCAGCCACTGTGGAGGCTTGCTCCTAATAGATGGCAGCATTTTTATGTACTACCACTAGTCATGAGGTTGTGCATCCTGTTCAAAGCTAAGACTTTTTGCTCTTGTAAAATGCATAAATATGAAAGGCCTAATTTGGAAGGCAAAACATCAGGTCGCACAGAGGTTACAGCAAGAGTGACACTGCATTGAAATGACTTCCCAAATGTAGATGACAAGTTTCATTTCATTAATAAAAGGTAAAACCGAATCACCACAGGTATTCCAGGTAACTTGAATAATAATTTTATAAAGTCACTGCAGACCAAAGTAAGTCTCAAAATTATGAAGGAAAATAAAAAATCTGAAATGGCAGGAAGCATACTAAGTATTTACACCAGCTTCCTGTTCCAGATGTACATGGGAATTAGAAAAGTAAAATTTCATTCGGAAGAGTTGTGCACAAAAAGTAGAAATGCTTTATCCAGTTGAAACAAGAAACATTTTTAAGAGGAAAAAAATAAAAGACTTTCTACATGATCTCACTGTTTTTGTCATCCTCTGTAAGGGAAAATATTGACATTTACCAGACTGTTTGCTACAGCTTTCTGATCTCCTACAGTTTATTTTTATAACAGCCTTATCGATGGGCCTCTTACCCAGCTCTCTAGGTTTAACTGAGTTGAGTCAATTTGTTACCACAGCTTCAAGTAGCTGTTACAGAACAAGCAAGACATCCTAATAAAGCTGTAAACGTGTTTACTCAAACAGAGTATTGATTTTACTTGGAGAGGGAGAAGCCGGTGGTTAGCACAGTGTCGGGGTGGATGAATTTCACTGCAGTTTTTCAATGTCATCTGTCATGGTTGTGAAACACTAAGTAAAGCCATCAGAGGATAATTAGAAGTACCAGAAATTTAGCCCCTAAAATCAGTTAACTGCTTAGGAGTTTTGTAGTTTAATTAGATTTTATTAAAAATTTCCTCTAGTAATAACAGTCAAGCATTTTTAATGGTGCTTTCAGGTAGAGCAAGATTTCAAGGTTGAGACTTGTTAAAAATATGAATTTAATGGCTAAAGTTTTCAGACCTTTCCTCACTCCAGTAATTAGTCTCACACTAGAACACAATGCAGAGAGTGATCTTGTACATAACATATAACAACAGAAGTAGTACATGATTTTTCTGAAAAATCAATTTTAAGGAAGTAAAGCAACTGTAAAATATTTAAAACACATTTCTTTGTAGAAAAAAATCCAGTTCACATCTTTATTAAATATTTTCGTAGCACAACATGGCCTAGACACATAAAAGTGTCAATGCCACCCTTATCTCTAAATAAACTTCCTTCATTAAAGAAGAATCTAAAATATTCTAACCTGCCATAAGTTAGTCATCATCTTAAAGATAAAAGTTGATGCACATATGTGCAAAAGACAGAGGTGGACTGAGGGTTGCTTACCTTCTATAGAAACTGAATTAGCTATTGAACTTGATGAAAGATATTTATAGAAACACTCTATCTGCCTTCTTTCAAATGGCTAGAAAAACATCACAATTGAAAAAAATCACTCACCTAAGATGATAAACACAAAACTGAAAATTTATTAAAAATAAGTGTGACCATTAATGTTCAAAATTAGTCTTCTTCCCATATCAGCAATCACTTATCCAGTGCCTTACAGTAAGCTTCTTATGCCTTCCTATGCTATTGCCCTAGCCTGCCTCAATGACTAATAACGATGATATCTGAGGGATAATCAATTCTTTGTTCTTTCCTTTTTTTTGGAGGCAGGAGGGAAGGTGTTGCTTTAAAGTAACTTTATTTATCTGGGCAACACGTACTTTGGGCATTAAAAATGGGTTGACACCACTGCTGGAAACTACCTGTGGCAATTATCTCCCAAGTTTTACATTTTAGCCTTTACAGTGTGATGACGTCTTTGTAGACCCTGAAATAGTTCAGCCTGCAGTCATCACATTCTAGGTTGATGCTTTATGTTTGCAAACACCTGGATCTAATGGTTTGGGGGTATTCTTTCTATGCCACTGGCACCATGTGATGACATTGTCCCCAGTTTATAATGATGAATAGGTTTGGTGTATTTGCAGACCCTCTGCAACTTCGAAGTGATGACTGATCTGGGGCCACATAGTCAGTTATCTGCAAGGTCTAAGAAGGTCTAAGCAGGCAGAGCTAGTCAGGGCAGCCACATTCTCCTTCCTATCATGGTGTGGTGAGCCTGCTAGTCAAAGATGCAGCAATTCCACATGTACATTTTGCACTCAAGGGAGCCAGGCCTTTACTCCGGGGCTCCGAGTACTCTCCAGTTTCTTGGCTTTCAGTCTGTGTCTCTGGGTATTTCATCCTTGGTCGTCTGCAGGTTCCTCCAAGTTATCATTCCAAGACATGGGCTTTCTCGTGATAGTGTGAACACAGTAAAATCCTCCAGGTCCAGATGACTTTCCATGTTAATCCCCCTAGAGAGCAGATTAGGTGCTTCCAGTCTTCAGTCTTCTCCACCTTCTCTGCCACCAGTCTTGTTGTTTGGTCCTAGTCAGAGACCAAGTTCCATGGAGAAGCCAATTACACACGTAGAGTCTTATGCAGGCTGACTGATCAGGCAAAAGACGAAAGGAACAGACTGTCTAGAAAAGGGAACTTGTTAAAAGTGTCCTGGCACCTCCAAGGTGAATGTTGGTTGTTCCATTATCATAAATTTCCTCTGCCCATCAGGTCAGGCTGCTGGCAATCCACAGTCCTTGAAATTCTGAGCTGTACCAGAACTGTCCCACTAGTAGGAAAACCATCTCTCCAGGATGATATTTGTGAATCTTCAAGTCTGGTGGGGATGGCTGGAGTGTTGGCAATGACCAGGGTCCAGTGGGCTAGGAGAAGGAGGAGGGGCATGGATAGAGAAGAAATAGGGAGGTCACCACGATGAACAGGGTGGCAAGTGAATGGTCTAAAAGGAACAGAGGAAGAGTTGGGTTAGAGAAAATCCTTAAGGTAGGGTAGAAAGAGCTGTTACTACTCAGAGGAGGGAAAACAGAGGGCAGAAAGCTAAAAGGGATGAGTGGCATTGGGGAGCCGTCTGAGAGCCAAAGGAGTAAGGATACAGGTCAGGAAGCTGGCTTACAAAACAAGGTTTTGAAGGAACAGAAGGCGGAGTTGGGGGCTTGAGTTTAGATAAGGAAATTCGAGGTAGCTTTTTTTGTCATTTTCCTAGAGTGTTACTCATCTAATAAAAATGAATAACTGGTCATAAGTTCTAACGTTTCCACCGTTTATCTCACACGCTACCCCCTGCATCATCCTATGACATAATGCCCATCATGAAATGTACATACACCTACCTTTGGAGCAAGTCAGTGAGTTCCACCAGCCAGGAAAATGTCTTAGTTTCTAGGCTGAAGAGTGATCATGGGAAATAAAGAGAGGAATAACCAATTCTAAAGCCGAGGAGTAACAGACTCTGTAAAAAGAATAGTGAAAGATGGGTTTTCTTTGCCTTTGAAATGTTATGTAGGCCAAACTCTATGCTGACGTTAGTCCTTAAGCCATGCAGTAGCAGACTGTAAAATTTTATTACGTAACAGGGTAATACCAGAACTCTTTCTTTTAATTTTTCAGAAGGTAGAGAAGATTGGTTTTTCATAATTATATTTGGATCTTCATTCTATATTAAAGTATTCAAAGACAAAGGTAGAAAGGATATGGGTTTATTATTACATCATCTTGTTTTTTACATGTTTATTTTAAAATTCCCACAATACAGTAATTTACTTTGGTCCATTCAGTTTTCTTAAGAATAATAACTAGGTGAGGGAGCTTTAAAGCATGGAAGGTGGAGCAAGATATAGTCAGACAGCCATACCTTGGCTTTAAGGCACTGTTTCATCTGACTCCTTTGGTCAAAGGAACAGGAACCCATTTCATCTTGCTCAAGATAAGGAATTTTTGTAAGGAAGCACACAAGCATTAAGGGAGACATTATAACATAGAGGTTAAGATAATGGGTCAAAAGATGTGGGTTTGCATCCTGGTACTGTCATTACCTAGTCATGGGACTATGGACAAGTGCCTTAACATCTCTAAACCTCAGTTTCCTCACCTATAAAAATGAGGATAATGAGTACCTACCTCATTGGCTTATTATGAAAGTTAAAATAACATTTGTAAAGCACAGTGCCTGACACATACATAGTAAAGATTCACTAAGTATTAACTATTATAGAAGCAATCTCAAGTAATAGCCAAAATTGGACAAGTTCTTACTGAAAGTGGAGCCAGGTGGTGATTCTAGATTGGAATCAGTTCTAGAGACTCCAACAGCAGATGTTCATAGATATTCACTACAGAGTTTACACGTTAATGCTACTTAGCTACATTGCATATCTGCTTCCTCCTACCTCACAGTCAGCTTCCTGGTCTATATTTGCTTGCATTCTGGTTCACTTCATAAGTAGGGCACTGAAAAAAACCATAAGTTGTTTGCCCTTGGGTCAGATGCCCTCGCCTTGGTCCAGTAAGTAGTAAGCGCCGATTTACATGGACAAAACAAATCAACTGACCCCCTTAGCAATGCTAGAGGTGAGGTGATTTTTCTTAAAAGGGCAATGGGTTGGTGGGCTCTGTAAACACGCATGTTTGCATGTGTTGCCTATGCTTTTTCCCATATTTATGGTTCTGGAAATGTTCCCTACAACGTGATCTACCCATCGTACAATATGTGAAGCATCAACATTCTGTATCTCGAGCTAGAAACCTAGGAGTCAATCTTGATGCCTTCCTTTCCCTCTGTCCAAACTTTCAGTTAGTTCTTTTGACTAAATTTTAAGGCTATATCTCACATCTTCTCTCAAATCCATCTGCTTTTCTGCTATGACTTTAGCTCAGGTCTGTTTGCTAGTTACTGCAACAGCTTCCTAACTGATCTTCATACTTCCATCCTTTCTTGCACTCCATTCCATTTTCTACACAGTAATGAAAACAGTCGTTTTAGGACAAAATCGAATTATTTAATTCCCCTGTTTACAACCCTTAAGTGATTTAGAATTGTACGTAAATCGAAAATCTGAACTTCTGTCGTGGCCTAAAAGAATCTGTGATCTTCTGTCGCTGCAGTTGCTTCTCATGTTACTCTCGCCCGTGCTGGCATGCTCCGGCTAGGCTCGTCTTCTTCGAGCCCTAGATACTTTATCCATGGAGTTCCCTTCGCCTGGAATGCTCTTCCCCTGCTCTCTTCATGGGCATCTCTTCCTCAACCGCAGTCTCAACTTAAAAGTCACCTCATCCTAAGTAACGTGGGTCTCTTTGCTATTGTTCTCTACTGCTACACACAGTGCTTTTCCTTAATAGAACTTAATACCATCTGGAATTATCTAATTGACTTATTTATTATCTCATCTAAATTACTAATTTATTACTTGCTTTTTTTTAATTTCCCCCATTAAAAATATAAGCTTCAAGAGAGCAGGTGCTATATGTGTCTTATTCACCAACATGTCTCCAGAACCCATCACAGTGCCTGGCATAGAGTAGATACTGAGTAAATATTAGTTGTATGAATAAATCAATCAATCAGTCACATTCTCAGCTGCAAACAGACTTGCCCCCTACCATCAAATAAAAATCATTCTAGTCAGTATATCTAAAAAATTGGTTATTGAAGGCTTTTGTCAGAAAGGGTGAAGTGAGTCAGGAAATAGCAGGTCATCTCGATTTAAGATTATTCCATACTAGCATGTATATGTGACTAATCCAGTGACAGAGAGATGACTGATCACAACTACCTTTTTCTTACTGTTACATAAAAGAGAGATAAATATGGGGAGAATGCACATATTAGGAAAAGAGGCAGCATCTAATATCCATTGTCCTAAGTACCAGTAGTACAAATATGAAAACTAATTCTCAAGATCATAATGTCAAACATCACTTCCTGCTGTAATAGGCAGTGGCATACAGGTAAGGGGCTCCAATAGAGATTTCTCAAAATATATTGAAGTTAACCAGTAGATCTCTGAATTTGATTTGCTAGAATGTCTTAGTGGAAAGTCCAGTGAATCAAAAAAGAGCACCCTTGTCCTGTCCTATCAAGAATCTTTACTGTTATTCCTCCACTGACAGGTTCAGGACTAGGGTAAAAAGTAGCTCCTCCACAGAGAAGGCAGTTAGAATCTAATGAAGAGCACTTTGACTGAGCTGAGCCTGGGACATACCCCAAGTTTCATTTTCCACATAGTTTCCTAAGCCTTAAGCCACAATTATTCTTAACTTTTTAACTTTTATTAGCACCCACATCAAATCACTAAATCTGTTTATTCTCCTTCCTAAACTTAACATCTATCACCTAGGGCAGTGGTTCTCAAACTTGAGTATACATCAGAATCACCTGGAGGACTTGTGAAAAGAAAAGTTGCTGGGCCCTATTCTCAGAGTTTCTGATTTGTTAGGTCTGGGGTAGGGATGAGGTGATGCTAAAGCTGCTGGTCCAGGGAACACGCTGGAATATTGCAATAGACTCCTCTTTGAGCCTCTCTGCCAGTAATCTCTTTTCTAGTTATTTCATGCTCCACACTCTGCCAGGATTATTTTTAAAGTATTTTCATGGTTTTCTCTCCTAAAACTATGAAATCCTCAAGGACAAACACTATGTTTTATCCGTCTCTGAATCCTTTGATGTCTAGCACAGTACCTAGTAATGATAGGTAGTCAATAGTCATTGACTGAATAAATCAAAGTACTTTGATAGTGCTTCTAGGTTTTTATTTTTCATTTGCTTCTTGCAATAAAAATCAAGTATAGGTCTGGTAGTGGCATGAGTCTGGTAAATTGAGGATTCAGATTAGTAAAGTTTTAATTTATATCTTATTCTCTTTTTTAAAGCAGGTACAGGTAATAAAAAAATAGTCTTAATAAATATTCTTTAAGTCGACTTTCTCATGTGCCATGTGGCAGCATGTATCTAGTAATTATTGAGATAAAAAGTATGGCAGTCCAGTCTAAGAGAGCACATAAATCATTGCTAAAGTATAGATATTTAAGAAAGATGGAAAATAAATGAAGAACTGAAAAATCAAATTGACCCAGAAATGACAGGGCAAATTTTTTACAAGGAGAATATAGAATTCAACACTGTTAGTTGCTGCAAAATATTATATCAGGTTTGCTTTAATTACATGGTAATGGCTCTGAGAACAAAGGTAATTACATGATAACTTATGTTACTACTCCCACATTATCTCTTAATAACTATGTAATTAACTTGTCACTACTATACAGTGTGTAGTTCGATATTATTCAAGTATAAAGAACATTGATAACTTAAATGAATGAGCTGGGGTGGGGCCAAGGATAGAGACAGTAGGGAAATCACAGTATTACAGGGAAGGCAAATGTTTCATTAGGTCATTTACCCAGTCCTCCAGGATCTGAGCCAAAGCCATGGAAAAAATATCAATAGAGTTTGAAGTGAATCATATAAGGAAGAGAAATACCCCGATGGAAAAACAGATAAAATTTGTCATCAGTTTTTGAAAAGAAGAAATACAAATGGCCACTAGGCATATGAACAAAAAAATTTTTCAACTTCCCTAATGAACAAATAACTATAAATTAAAACAAGATTTTACCTTTCACTTTCAAATTATCAAACAGAATTTGTTTATAGCAAGAATGCTACTTGGAGTATACATTAATAAGATCTCTTTGAAAAGAAGTTTGGCAATATGATGTTAAGCCTTAAAAATTATAAGTTGCTTTTAAGAAAATTTACCCTGAGGAAGTTTAAAATGTGCACAATGATTATTGTTATAAGAATTTTATAAAGATATTCAGCACAGTGTTATTTATAGTAGTAAAAAAAATTAGAAACAACCTAAATATCCAATGATAGAATTAAGTAAATTATGCTACATTCACATTTAAAAAGTGTAATCTTTAGGAATATTTAAAGATATTGGAAAGTGTTCCTAATATACTTTTTATTGCAGAAATAATATCAGTAAGCAGTAGAAAATACAACGGAACAAAAAGGATATGTATATATATTAGAAGTATGGATATAACACAAAGTAAGCTTTGCTCCTACTTTAGTCCTCTAATTCCCCTCCCTAAGGAGCTTTGATTACTAGTTTTTATTGAGCCAACCCAGAAATGCCTGTGTCTGTACAAGTTTGCATATACATACACATCCCAGTTTTTAATAAAATGAGAGTACACTGTGCTTACTCTACTATACCTTTGATTTTTCATTTACTCCTCCTGTTTACTCCTCCTATCTTGGAGATTGTTTTATAGCGTCACATAAAGACCTACCTCATTTTAGTTAACTGCTTTATATAATTCCATTGCATGGATCTACTTGGGTCCCTTCTTCAAATTTTTGAACTTTTTTCTACCATAAGTCATATAACTTTTATAAAGAGAAGTATGGCTGACATTAATTTAACCAAGTGATCAAACTTAGTATCACCAGGGATGTGACAAACCAACACCACATACCCCCTGTTGGGACACTCTAAGGCACAGCATTACTTCTGTGATACTCCCACCAAAATTGTTAAATCTAAATATAAGCATGGAGAAACATTAGACAAAGCCAAACTGAGGGGCATTATGCAACTTATAGGACTCTTCAAATATGCCAAGGTTGAAATACTGGAGCAGCAGGGAGAGACTTTTCTAGAGTAAAGGAGACAAAAGGAACATGACAACTAAATGGAACCTGGATTTGGTTCTGGAGGAGGGAAAAAATTTATAAGGTCCATTATTGGGATAATTGGAATTATTTTTTAAATGGACTATATATTAGATAATAGTATAGTATTAATATTAAATGGACTGTATCACATATGCCTTCGTACATGTGTATGCATATATGTGGCTTCGATGCCACTTCCAGTTCTTAGAAGCGGAATTGCCTGGGCTGAAGGCTGTGTGCACTTCTAATTTTGATAGATACTGCCAAAGTGCATTTCAAAAAGTGCTAATTTTCACTTCAGGATATAAGAATGTTCACTTCTCTTTGATAATATAGTATATTAAATATTTTTATCTTTGCTAATCTCTTAAGTAAAAGATGGTATCACATTGTTTAGATAATATACTATTAAATGAAAACAATAGGCTATAAGACAATACCTGTAGTATGATATTGAGATATATGTATGTATATATACACTATATACACACAGAAACACATATATACACATGTGTATACATATGTATGTGTATGTTTTCATATACATATGAAAAGCCTGGAAGACTATACAGAGGAATATTAAATGTAGTTGTTTCTAATGTTTTAAAATTTTGAAATGACATATTTTATAAATATAGAATAATATGTATAATATATAATCAAATCAAATAAATAAGAATAATAATGATGATAAAATGAACAGTCCTCTACCTACAATCCAGGTTGAGAAATAGATCACTTACTAACACCTTTGAAACCCTTTTGCCAATATCATTGAAGCTCCTTTATAACTCACCCCAATTAGGTCCCCCTGTACCAGAAGTAACTATTTTCTAATTATTGTTTGTTTACTTTTCTCTTAAATTTACCACATATTTAGGTATTCCTAAACAATGTGAGAACTCGCCCATGTTCACATATTTACTATATTCCATTGTAGAAATATGCTAGAATTACCTGGTTTGTGGCGATGGATGCTTGAGTTGTTTCTAGCTCTTTGCTATTACCAGTGTGGCTATGAACAATCTTAGACATGTGTCCTAGTGGTGCAGGAGTTTTTCTGGGATGTATACCAGAAAATGCATAGTCAACTCCACTAGGTAATCCCAAATCTAATTCACTGTACCAATTTAAACTCCTATCAGCTCTGTATAAAGATTAAAAGGTATCCTCATTATCAACTGGCTTTGCCACACTTTTAAATTTTTGCTAATCCAGCAGATTCATAGTAGAATCTCTTTTTGGTTTTAATTTGCATTTTCCCTCATTAAAATGAGGTTGAGCATGTTATGTTTTCCTCTTGAAATGCCTGTTCAAGATGTTTGCCTATTTTTCTATTGGGTTGTTTTTCTTAATATCTAGACTATCTTTACATACTCTAGAGACTTGTCCTTTATAAGTACAATGAAATTGGTCACTCTTCTTAGAAGAATTCTCAAAGACATAAAGATTTTCACTACTTTTTCTACTCTTAGTATCCAGACAACAAACTTGATTTGTTTTTTCCCCTCTCTTTAAAAGGTATCTTTGAGGAGCAGGGGTTTTCATTTTAGCATAGTTTTTCCTTTATAGATTAATGTATATATAGTTTAGTATAGCATTTTACTTTATACTTTGTGCTTTTTCTGTCTTATTTAAGAAATTCTCCTTACTTCTATGACATAATATATTCTTTTATTTTCTTCTAAAAATCTTACAGTTTTGCCACTCACATTTAATTCCTTGATATATATATGAAATTTTGTTTTTAATATGGAATGAGATCATTTTATTTTTCCAACTCAAAACTAGTTGCCTAAATACTATTCTCTAATAAACCATGCTTTCCCTATAGATTCATAATGCTAACTCTATGTTGGCATAGATATGTTTTGGAACTATTTCTTCTTTTCCTTTGTACTTTTTATCTATATCTATGCCAATACCACACTGTATTTATTATTATAGTTTTATAATGTGTTGAATCCAGTAAGGCAAGTCTTTCCTGCTTTTTTTTTTCCAATAGAAATGTTTGAGTATTCTTGATCCTTTGCTTTTTCATACAGATTTTAGAACCAGCTTGTCAAGTTCCCCTAAACCTTGAGACTTTGATTGAATTTCATTAGTCTTCTTATCCAAGGACCTGGCATATGTATTTATTTTGGTCCTTTAGAATGTCTTTCAATAAGGTTTTATAGTTCTCTTCCTCAGAGACTGGCATAATTTGTGTTGCTTTTGTATCTCTTTCAAATTACTTTCCTTTTAATGTTGCTGTTGTATGTATGTATATGAATAATTCTGTATATTTCTCTTATAGCAACCTTTCCATACTCTCCTCAGTCCAACAATTCATAGATTCTTTGGAGTTTTCTATTTACAGTCCTCTTAACTGAAAATAATGACAATTTTTTTCTTCCTTTCCACTTAAATTTTTTTAGTCTTATTGCTCTTATTAGGATCTCCAAGCTATATTAAATATCATTGATTATTCTTTGTAATGGGACTATGTGTGTGTTTTATTCTTAATTGTTTTTTATTTTTTACATTTTTCATACAATTATGGGTACTTTTTTACAATCAGGAAAACATTTTTTCCTTGCTTTTTCCACGTGTTTGTGTGTCTGTAAGTGTGTTAAATGCACGCTTCCTAGCTCTCTTTGCTGACAAGATCCAGACACCTGCCACCGACATCGTGGTCTCTAATATCATCCCACCATAACTAAGTGTACTTGGAAAAATGGCTGATTCCAGGGCTGGGGTAGAGTGGATATGAGATGAAACCAGATCATTATGCCAGAAAGTAAAGACGTGTTCAAAAATAGTGTGAGGGCATGTCCAAGGACTTCGGAGCCAGCTTAATAGGGCCCCCACTGGCAAAAACTGAAACATTTTGAGCACCAAATTAATTAAGGACTGTGACTGTAATGAATTACAAACCACTGATTTTTTAAAATCTGTGCTTTCTCTTGATAATAAATAGATTTAAAATAATAAATGGGAGGAGTAGTCTCTCACATGTAGTAGAATGCCAAGAGCTGACTGTAAATGTGAAAGGAATGCTGGGGTTGGAAAATCATCACAGTGTAAGTTGCTTCAGTTTAGAATCATGAATGGGTACTAAATCTGGGAGAGGGGTTAGGGACTTTTGATGAAGAACAGAATACATGGTCTTAAAGTGTCTATCAACAGACTGCTTGTTGAGGAAAAAATAATAAGTTATTATTATAAAAAATAACTATATGTATAATGGAGAAATAGGACAACACCATGATCAGGTGATCAAAATTAACATCACCAGTGAATGGCAGCTGGACATAATGTGCCTCTAAATGTGATATTCTGAGGACACAACATAATTTTTCTAGTATTCTGGAATCTCTCCCTCCTTATTGATAATGGAATGCATAATCTGAATTTAATCATGAGAAAATATCAGACAAACCCAAAATGAGAATCACTCTATTAAATAGGCAGTAGAAGATGGCTGTATTCTTCAAAAAATGTCCCTGTTATAAAAGTCAAAGATTAAGGAAATGTTCCAGATTAAAGAAGACCGAAAATACAACAAATCTTAGACTAGATTTTATCCTAGAAGGAAAAAACGCTTTAAAGGACATTATTGGGCCATTAACAAAAGTAGAATACAGATATTAATTTAGATAACAGTATTATAACAGTGTTACTAAAGTTGATAACTGTGGTTATATAAGAGAATAGCCTTATTCTCAGGAAAGATATACTGATGTATTTAAAAGTGAAGAGACCTAAGGTGACTTTTTATATGACTTTCGAATCCCAAGATTATGGCCAGAGGGATATCAAGGTCACCAAGAATAATTTGGAGGTTGCCAAGGACTCATTTTAAAGTGTTTTTCTAGTCTGACCGAGAACTCCGACATTTAGAAACAAAAATTTAAAAGTAAAAATCAAAGCGAAGGGACCTGATCAGTGAAACTTGCTCTTAATAGTTCAGGGTGTTGGGGGGAATTGTATAAAGAGGGAGTATATGTGCACAAAAGGAGCAAAATATTAATTAATAGTAAGGACATCCAGATGAAAGGTAATATGGATGCTTTTTGCATTATTTTTATTCTTGTAACTTTTCTCTGAATTTGAAATTATTTCCAATAAAGTTTTTTTAAATACACTTTAGACTGGCTAATAATTAAAAATATAAACTTTAAAATTATATTGGAAAACATTATATTAAGTGAAGTAAAATAAGCCAGACACAAGGACAAATATTGTATGATCCTACTCATGAAGGTACCTAGAATAGGCAAATTCACAGGAATAGAAAATAGAATATCAGTTACCAGAGCTAGGAGTAGAAGGGAATGGAGAGGTATTGATTAATGAGTATAGAGTTTCTGTTGGAGTGATAAAAAAGTTCTGGAAATTGTTAGAGGTGATGTTTATACAACATCATTATACAACACTGCAAAACACATTAATGCCATGAATTGTACACTTAAAGTGGTTAAAATGGTAAGTTTCAGATTATGTATATTTACACAGTAAAAAATTATCTTGGAGATGTTTATTCATAGTATAAAAGGTTCTCTATCATTCTTTAAATATAAGCTCCCTCTGTTTATTTAAATCATTTTACACAACTTTTAAGATTTACATCAGCTACTTTATGAAGGTTCCACTTATATTTGATTATATAACATCTGTAGTTCATCTCAGTTGGTTTTTAAAAATAGATTATTGAAACACTGATATTCACCTGGGTCAAAGGCCTTAGCTTTTTTTCTGCATCCAGGTTTTCCACCTGTCAAAGCAAATGTCTTTTCAAAGTACTTCACCTCAGTCATCAGCTAGATGCTTCACAAAAATATTTCATAAACATGAGCTTTTCTTTTTCTCACAGAGATCATCCAGGAGGAATGAGAAAAACAGATGTTGCTTATAAGGCTTCTCTAATAGATGTGTTTCCATTGTAAGCTGATCTGACTCTGAATTTGGCATCTGCTCCATTCACTGTGTGGGCTGAGCATTTTAGTCTCACAGTTTGGCTGAAAGTTAATATTGACCTTTGACTGTTACCTGAAAATGCAATGATAAAATACTCTTATTTAACTCTTAAGAGAGTGATTTCACATTCTAAGAAATGTCTTCAAAATACATCACTCCATTGACCAAATTAATTTTATTCTTTGGGAATATGTATTTATTTTATCAGATACAGAGCATTCCCCTTACAGGGAAAAGCCTGTGTGGTCATAATGGTGGAATAGAAAGGACATAAATCTCTTACAACACTCTCTACAGGTCATTGTACCACAGCTTCTCAATTAACCTTCACCCCGCTTCCCCCCCAGACCGTGCAGGGCCTAGCAGGGAAGGCCTAATAACAGTTTCTCATTATCATCTGTTGTTCCGAGTATGTGAGTACCCCTGCAGCAGCTCAGGTTTCCCCCAGAGGGGAAGTAGCCCTAGATCCTACCTAATAAGATGTATCTTATTTGGTAGAATGTAAGTACAACACTTTTTTTTTTTTGTAGTTCTAATGCAGCATAATTGACATACAAAAAAACTGCACATATTTAAAGTATACAGTTTTACAAATGTTGACATATATAAATCCGTGAAACCATCACTATGGACAGAGCCGTTACTCCCATGCTCTGTTGTAATCCTGCCCCTTCTCATCCCCATTTGGACTAGCTCTAGTTTGGAGCTATTAAAAATAAAGCTACTGTGAACAGTCATTTACAATTTTTTGTGTGGATATATGCTTGATCATGGGTTAAATACCTAGAAATAGAATAACTAGATCATATGGTAGGTTTGTATTTAACTTTTTAAGACACTGACAAATGGTCTTCCAAAGCGATGTTATCATTCTATACCCTAATAATCATTATATGACCATTCCAGTTGGTCCACACCCTTACTAACATTTGGTATGCTCAGTCTTTTTAAATTTAGTCATTCTAATGGGTGGGCAGTGGTAGATAATTATGATTTTAATTTGCATTCCTTTAATAAATATGATGTTGAACATCTTTTCATGTGCTTATTTAACATCAGTTTATCTTCTTTGCTAAAGTATTTGTCCAACAATTTGCCCATTTTTTATTGGGTTGTTCTTGTTATTAAGGTATAAAAATGTTTAATATATTTAATTGCAAAGTTCAAATTATTTTTTCTTTCATAAAAGTTTACTTTTTATGTATTATGTAAGAGAACTTTGGCAAATTCAAAAACAAAGTATTTTTTCTGTTTTTTTCTGAGTTTTCTTGTTTTAGCTCTTACATTTAATCTATGGTCCATTTCAAGTTAATTTTTATAGAATATGTGAGGTAAGGGTTGAAGTATTTTTTTCTTCACTTATGGCCATCCAGCTGTTCTGAGATCATTTGTTTAAAAGATTATTCTTTCTCCATTGAATCTCTTTGATACCTTTGTTAAAAATCACTTGACCATGCAAAAGTAGATTTATTTCTGGACTCTTTGTTCAGTTGCATTGATCTATGTGTCTATCTTTGTGCCAATGCCATAGTGTCTCAATTATTTTGGTTCTATAATATGTTTTTAAATGAAGCAGTCTTCTTTTTCAAAGTTGTTTTTTGACTAATCTAAGTTCTTTGCGTTTCCACATAAATCTTAGAATCAACTTGTCAGTTTACATAAGAAAAACCTCCTGGAATTTTGATTGGTATTTTGAATCAATAGAAAAATTTCTGCAGAGCTGATGATAATAATCTTCTGATCTATGAACACTTTATATGTCTCCATTTATTCAGATTTATTTCTCAGCATTGTTTTGTCATTTTCAGTGTGTAGATCTACACAACTGTTGTCAGATTTATCCCTAGGTATTTCACATATTTGATGGTATCATAAATAGTATTTTTAATATCAATTTCTCACTGTTCATTGCTAGTATATACAATTGCTATATATACACACATTACTAGTATGGAAATTGAGTTGGTTTTTGTATAATGGCCTTGTATCCTACAACATTACCAAACTCAGTAGTTTCAGTAACTTTTTTCTGGATTCTGTAAGATTTTCTACATAGACCAGGATTTCTCCAATCTTGGCATTTATTGACATTATCGGACATTTAGCAGGATCCCTGGACTCTAGATGCCAGTAGCACCTTCTGCTCCAGTTGTATCAACCAAAGGTGTCTCCAGACATTGTCAAATATCCTCTGCAGGGCAAAGTTGCCCACTGTTGAGAACCATAGACAGGGACAGTCTTTCCATCTGCAAATAAAGAGTTTTGCTTCTTTTTCGACCTTGATGACCTTTATTTAATTGTTCTGTTTTCCTTGTTGCACTGGCTTGAATCTTAAGTACGATGTTTAAGAGCAATCATCCTTTCTTGCCTTATTCTTAATCTTAAGAGGAAAACATTCCATCATCCACCATTAAGAACAGTATTAACTATAAGTTTTTCATAAGTGCCCTTTATCAAGTTGAGGAAGTTTCTTGCTATTCTTAGTTTTTATTAGAAATGGACGATAGATTTTGTCAAATGCTTTTTTGCATCTATTAAGATGATCCTTTGGTTTCCTTAGTTAATATGGTATATTACATTGATTGATTTTTAAACATAAACCAAACTTGCATTCCTAAGATAAACCCCACCTGATCATGATTTATTATCTTTTTAAATTTACTATTGAGTTTGACTTGCTAAAATTTTATTCAGAATAGTTCTATCTTTTTCTGTTTTTGTTATCAGAGCAATCCTGTTGTCAAAGAATGAAGAAAGTATTTCCTCTATTTTTAAGTGTTCTAAAGCATTTGTATAGCATTGATATTATTTTTTCCTTAAATGTTTGATAGAATTCACCAGTGACACCATCTGGACCTGGAATTTTCTTTATGGGAAGCTTTTTCACTACAAAATCAATATATTTGATAAATAAAAGTCTACTCAGGTTATCTCCTTCTTCCCGAATGAGCTTTGATAATTTGTGTCTTTCAGATTTGTCCAATTCATCTAACTTGTCACATCTATTGGTATAAAGTTGTTAATGATTGTATTAGTCTTACAATGTGTAGATTCATAGTGACATTACCTCTCTTATTCCCAATATTGGTAATTTGTATCTTCTCTCTTTTTTTCCTGACTAGTCTGCCTGGATGTTTAATTTTGTCCTACTTTGACTCCCAATTCCATCTTCTCCACTCAGGCTCTGCCTGGGTTGTTCATTCTTGTGTTATGGCCTGGTAACTCTCTGGGTAGTAAGCTAGAACAATTTTATAGTTTACCTCATTCGTTTCCCTTCTTTCATGAATCTTTTGTGGCTGATGAATGATAATTGAAAAAACTTTGTTTATATATTTTGTCTTTATGTCAGTGGTTTCTGGATAAAGGTCAATCTGGTTCCTTTTATTTCATCTTTGTCAGAAGCAGAAATCCTCAATACTATTTTTTACCTTATTATATTTATTTTACTGTCAAGCTGGTCTGTTGTGTTTAACTATAGAAATTATTTCACTGCTATTACTGGGAGTGAAAGGATGACGTACAGTCCTTCATAACTTTTCAGCTCTCAACTTTGTACTCGGAAGGACATTCAGATGATAAAATTTTGTCCAAAATAATATGCTAGGAATAACAACAATACACAACAAATCCAAAGAAATGGAGAGAGGGATAACTAATAAATTCACAATGTACAGACCCAAGAAAATATTATTATTTGACAAGTATTTCTTACAATCTATTAATCTCAGAGTTAAAGGAAGGCATGATAGTTTAGGCATAGAAAAACTAGACTGACATCATAGTAAATTGTCATGTCCCAACTTGAGTTATGTGAAAGAAACATTAGGGAAGCTCATGATGCTAGGGGGAATACTTCTCTAACCCTTAAGGATTAACACTTACTATCAGACTGAAGAAAGGAATAGGTGTATAGACCATTTTTTTTAGACCAGTTTTGGATCTGACCCAATGTGACATTTCTGATGCTGTTACACAATACTTACGTTCTTCCCTTTTGCCTGTATTTCAGGTTTTCTGTCTCAGCTGGTCTCTGACAAGCCCCTGAATGAATGCATTCGTGCTGGCCACTATGCAGCAAGCGTCATAATTAAGCGGACTGGCTGCACCTTTCCTGAGAAGCCAGACTTCCACTGATGGAAAAGCAGGAAACCCAAACCCAGGAGGACAAACACTGCCCTGATTGCCTCCTGAAAATTCCTATAGTAATAAAGAAGAAAACCATCTGCCATCTTTTTACTGTATAATGTTCATTCTTAATTTAGAGGGTATAGTAATGCTCAGTAGAATCTTTATTCTCTCAACAACAAACTAAAAAATTGTTTATTTCCATAGTTTGATAGTGCCACTGAAATCTTAATTAAACAGGAATATAACATTTCAATAGAAATTTTTATTTAATTTTCAGTTACTTTGTAAACTCATGAGTATTTAGCAAATTGATCAGGTTTTTTTTTTTTTTTTTTTACATTTCTGCTTTAAATGCAGGTACAATTTAATATAAGATTTTTAAAGGAATTAATTCTAACATCAATCTTTAGCTTTTTATACAAGTATATTTAATTTAGGAATGTGTGTATGTGTATGTGTGTACACATACATACATTCATACATACATACATGTACCACACATATACATGACAAATAGTCAAATAGGTACATTTATCAAAAATATTTATCTTGCCAAATTATGCCAAATAATCTCTTCAGTGCATATCAAATATATAATAAACTTTGGGTAATTAAGTAATTTGCCAAATTATAAGTTATATTGCAATATTTAAATCATAATCTTATATTTACTTAGGGTACTCTGTAATTTGATACAAATAAAAACTTATTATGTGGAATTTTTTTTCTGTCTTTGCCCTGTGCTCAACAAATTAAGGAAGAAAGATCATTATTTAATACTGGGGCCTGAAATGATATCTAATTTATTAATGGAGATAGAAAGAACAACAACATAATACATAGAAAAATAATATTGGATACCAATAAGTCACTATTTAAGGAAGACAAATGGTATAATAGAACCTTTGGAATCAGACTTAATCACCTTTATATGACCTTGGACAAATTACTTAGCCTCTTCACGCTTCAATTTTCTTTCTATAAAATGGGATAATAACCCCTTTGTACAAGGTCATGAGATGATTTGAGAGAGAATACCAAGTATAAAATACTTGGCACAATGCCTAATAAGTGCTTAATAAGTGCCTGCTATTTTTATCTTAATGATTATTGTTGTTAAAGAAGAAAATAATATAAAACTGAATTTAAAGCATAGAAAAAGGTTCAAGTTTTTGTTTTGTTTTATGTTTAGGTAAACTTTAAGGTCACCTATCCTTGTCTTTTTTTATATTATTGATATATAATTCATATGACATTAAATTTCCCATTATAAAGTATGCAATCAGTGGTTTTAGTATAGGCACAAAATTGGGTAGCCATCACCATTATCAAAATCAAGAATATTTTAATCATCCCAAAAAGAAACCCTGTACATCCCAGTTCACCCCATTCCCATCCCCTGGCAACTACTAATATATTTTCTGTCTCTATAGATTTGCCTAATCTGGACAGTCATAAAAATATAGTCATAAAATGTGTGATTTTTTGTGTCTGGCTTCTTTCACAGCATTTTTTCCAGGTTCATCCATTTTGTAGCATATATCAGTATTTTTTTTTTTTTTGGTCAAATAGTATTTCATTGTGTGGATATTCCATGTTTTGTTTATCCATTTCATTAGTTGATGGAAATTTGGGTTAACACTTTTTCACTATTATGAATAATGCTGTGATGAACATTCATGTACCACTTTTGTGTGTGTGTTGACATATCTTCTTTGGGGGGAAATATACCTAGGAATGAATTGCTAGGTCACATGGTAACCTTATATTTAACTTTTTGAAAAACTACCAATTTTTTTCCATTCTCACCAGCAAAGTTTGAGGGTTCCGGTTTCCTTACATCTTTGCCAATGCTTGCTGTTATCTCTGTTTAATTATAGCCATCTTGGTAGGTATGAAGTAATATCTCATTGTGGTTTTGCATTTCCCTAATGACTAATGATATCAAGCATTTTTTCATGTGCTTTCTGGCCATTTATATTTTTCTTTGGAGCAATGTCTATTCAGATCCCTTGACCGTTTTTTTGATTGAGCGATTTGTCCTTTAATTATTAAGTTGTAAATGTTCTTTATACATTCTAGATATGTCTCTTATCAGATATATGATTTACAAATATTTTCTTCCTTTCTGTGGGTTGTTTTTACTTTCTTGATGGTGTCTTTTGAAGCACAAATGTTTTTAATTGATATGAAGTCCAATTTATCTGCTTTTTCCTTTTGTCACTTGTACTTTTGATTTCAGATATAAGAATCATTGCCTTATCCAAGATCACAAAGAATTACACCTCTGTTCTCTTCTAAGAGTCTTATTGGTTTTGCTCTTACATTTAAGTCTTTGATCCACTTTGAGTTTACTTTCATATACATATGAGGGAGGGAGTTTAAATTAATTCTGTTGCATGTGAATATTCAGTTGTCCCACTCAATTCACTTAATTGAAAAGATTATTTTCTCCACTGTTGATTTGTCTTGGCACCCTTGTCAAAATCAATTGGCCACAAATGAAAGGTTTTATTTCTGGACACTCAGTTCTATTCCATCGGTCTGTATGTCTCTCCTTATGCCAATCTAGACTGTCACGATTACTGGAACTTTGAGCAAGTTTTGAAATCAGGAAGTATGAGTCTTCCAAATTTGTCTCTCATGCAAAATTAGTTTGAGTGCTAGAGTATCCTTACCATATTAAAAGTACTACAGAATGTCTTCCTTAAATAAGTAAGGGGGACCCTGAGAAAACTTTTTCTACCCTTTTTTTTATGAGAAACTCTAATACCCCAAGACTATTGATCAAGTACCACTCATTAGCTAGGCTTTTTTGATAATCACTATGTATAGGAGGTTCCAAATGATGCTATCTGGTAGTACTTATATGCACACAGATCACATAACTTTCTTGTAAAAGGAAATAGTTGTTGGGATGTGTGTATTTTGTCCTTGAGCTTATGGCATACTTTTTAGTTCTCTGTTTTGGTAAAGGACAAAGGAAAAATAATGGCTTATAGACTGGGTCTCAGGAAACCTGCCTCTGACTGTTAGGCATTCCCCTCTGTGGCCTAAGTTCTTCCATCTTGGAATGAGGAGTAGTTAACGTGGTCCACTTTATAGCACCTTTATAGCACTTTGAGGGAGGACATGTAATATGGGAGAAGATTAATGAAGTTGTCAAGACTATGTGGGTTCTGGTCCAAGGTTGACTTCAAATAGCTGTGTGACCCTCTTATTCTATGTAATTCATAAGCTATAGATTCTTTAGTTGTGATATCCCTAAAATATAGTTATATTATGGACCAGTGGTTTGAACAAGCTTGCTTTCTTCTACGTGGGAAAAGGTGGTTCTTACCTGAGGAGTACGCCAGAAAGACAGGTCATTCATTTGTGTGTCACAGGCAAATGAGGTAGACACAGGACACTGATACCTCAGGGGTGGCCTAGGTGATCTGGAGAGTTAGGACATTGAGGTCAGTTTAGTCTCAGCAAGTGATCAAGGTTGCCAGAAAACTGCTTCTGTGTGGTAGAAAAAAGGTGGTACAAAGCATTTGGAGACAGGCTGGGGCCTGAATATTAATATAGCCGAGTAAGAGAGAAAGAAAAATAGAGTGGCTATTGTATTTTCTTCTAGTTG